>OX411809.1:10185513-16010513 GCA_948253155.1 Leucoma salicis | reverse complement strand
TGCACTAAAAAGTAAATATGGTTAGCAAGGTCTCTTAAGCGCGGAAACGCTTCCTTTCACTCGTGCAACTTTAAGCCGGTCTGGCTAGCATTGCGGCTATAACAAAAGCTCACTATGCAATCAAGTAGTAGGTAAGCACTAGAGAACCCGACCAGGTAACTCGTCTTGCCTGTGCGTACACAACAGACAACTCACGAGCCGCACCCACTCCGACACGCTTAATTAACCACAATGAATCTCAAAACACTGTCATCGTTCATCGCCCGCTGTGTATACCTTGAACTATTTTATTACCGTATGTAACTTAAGAATCTATTTATAACTGTTGTCAGTGTCAGACATATTGCCTCTGATCAAGACACTGAAAAATACTATCATGCTACTGCAACGTCCAAAGAAGGAGTGCCCTTGATAATGTAGGTGAATAAGTCTTCTGATATTAGGCCTCTTTTTTAATAAATAAAATCATCTCTACTGGCTGAGCAAATAACCGGTAACTGGTTACAGATATAATGTTAATTTAAATTAGTATTATCAAATCACAAATCAGGTTGTAGGTAGTATAATAGTTATTGCATCTTATACACTCCACAATATGATTTCGTAGTGATCATTTAAATTAGGATTAAATCGATACTACATGCTATGAGTTGTTTATGTATGACGTCAAAAACCAACTAATAACTGTATATCAGGCGACAGATAACATATATGACCCATGTGATAACTATACTCAGCTTTCAATCAATGACCGTAACATAACAATATATATAAGAGGAAACGCTTCCATATAATCGATGTATTAATTAGAATATTAATTTACCAATTAAAAACGAAATTATGTAATAGGTAAATATACGATACGATACAGTAACCTCAATGTAAAACAAATATACATCGTTCATGTTTAGATTAGACACTTCATAATTAATACGTTTGCTCTAGCGTCTACAGATGAAAACAATATAAAGTAAACGTTTAAACGAGAGACGTTTTGTGGATTACTGAATTTATGGTGTTATTAAAAAAAAATGATGACTGCTCTACTGTGGCGCCTTCAGGTATGATACGTTACCACCAAATGTAACACAGTTCCAGTGGCCCGCCAATAAAGGCGGAGAGACGGCACACGGCAGGTTTCTTTAGTGGGTGCAGGCCCCACACTACCCTGTTCATTGCCCCGAACGAGGGATGTGCGGTTAGGAACATTTTTCCCGCCTTAAAAAAAAATATGGAATGCAACCACAAGGAGCAAAAGAGAGATATCGGTTCTCACTAGAGATGGGCCGAATGTGATTTTAACCAAATACGAATTTCAGCTGAACATTCGGTAAATATACAAAATTCGGCCGAAGTTCGGCCGATCTTCAGTGTGTGCTTTCTCGAGAGTAACATGTCGTGTTTTGTGTATTTTTTTATGATACACAACGTTTCAAAACAATAAAAAAACAATCAGTTTAAGGGTGTCAAAGTATTTCAAATTATTATGTTTATTGATTCATAGACACTTGGATTGCGAAATAAACTAATTCATTTATACCTTGTAATAATTTGATTATAGTTTAACGTACTACAACTGACCATGATTAAATTACTCTAGTTTTTTTTTATTGCCAACGGTGGCAGACTAGCAAACGGCCCACCTGGTGGTAAGTAAAAGTAGCCGCCCATGGACTATGGCAACACCAGGGGCACAGCCGCCTACCGTGAGTAAAGTGCTCGTCTCAAACCTCGTTTAAAGAGAGACAAATCGTAACGCTGGGGAAACACCGTAGCAGGAAGTTCATTCCAGATCTTACACGTAAGGTAGAAAAGAACACTGAAAACGAAACGTCTTGGCGAGATCGTCTCTAGGTGGTATGGATGAACCCTAGTACGCCGTCTCGTGGTTCGGTTGTAAAACGGCGATGTTGGTACCACCTCAAACAGTTCCTCAGGGCACTCCCCGTTGAAGAGTCGAAAGCACACAGAGAGCCCCAAAGTCTCTCCGCCGCCCCAACGACTCCAACTCATCCGTGAGATTGGGATCATCGACAATCCGAACAGCGCGTCTTTGCAGGGAGTCAAGCGGGTCGAGCTGGTATTTTGGTGCGCCTGCCCAGAGATGTGAGCAGTACTCACGTGAGGGCGGACTTGTGCTTTATACAGTACAAGTCACTGCCTCCTGTGATGCCACTTGGCTCTGTTCTGGACGCCCAGTTTCTCGCTCGCCAATTTGATATATATATTGGTACATAATATGCGACTTATTTTACAGCTATGATAGTTAATTTCCCTAAATTTTAATGGAAACCTTACCTTTTTCTTTTACCGAATGTTCGGCATTTAAAACCGAATTTCGCCCGAATGCCGAAGTTCGGTTCAAGCCACCGAATTTCGGTTAAACCTAATGTAGAACGAATTTCGGCCCATCCCTAGTTCTCACACATATTCCTCCTATAAGGGAATAAAACGGGCAATCAATATAATATATATGTATATACAAAATGCGAAGCGATTTGCCCGGTACCTAGACAAAAATTTACCCCAAGAAATACGAGATAATTTTGGAATAGTTTAACAAAACAAAGGAAATATTTTACTTATTTCTCAAATTAGTTTTCAATTAAATAAATCCAAAATCTCCTGGTTATGAACTTATTACAGAAGAAATTCTACGTCACCTTCCTCGAAAGGCATTATTAAATTATTAGAGGCATTATTTTATCATAATTGAAATTATTAATTTAGATAGTTCAGCAAATTTCAGTGGAAAATTGCGGAAGTTATTGATTAAACCATCTCATGAAACGTCTTCATACAGGCCTATCTCCCTTTGCATACTACGTCGATTTTTTAAAAGAACCTTTTTCGAAAACCATACATGAGGTATAAAACATAATTCCAGATCATCAATAAGTTTCTAATTTATTAGGAATAACCAATATTATTGAAAATAAGAGGCTTAGAAAACAAGAAAATCTGTTCAACATTTTTTAGATGTAGCACAAGTCTTTGGTAAGGTGCACAAAGGACTAATTTATAAATTAAAAATAAGGTTACCTAGGCAATATACAGACCTACTCGAGTCGTTGATAATCAAAATCAGTTCATATTGATTTCGCAAACACTGAAAAAGAAGGTACAGAAGAACCAAACCTTTTGAGTTAGTGTAGTGCTGATACAGTAGCAATTGATTAAACAGTGTTTATAGTAGGATTCATAAACAGTGCCAACAATAAAACACAATATAAAAGTTTATTTTACTTAACAAACTAAGAACTGGCGATGGGCATTGTTCTATAAAGGTACATATAGTTTAGTAGAACGTTCTAGTGAAAATTTAATTATTTAATAGCCTAGTTGACTATATCCTGGTAGTACGTGACGATATAATCTAGGCTGGTAAAGCGCATTTACTTAGTAAAAACCTATTAGCTCATTCGTTTAAAACCCCTACATTAAACTCGTACACCCATACTAATCGCTTGCAACAAATTTCATTTCATTGCTGTATAGACACTCATTAAAACATAAATAACGCAAATTGTTTAGTTCCGGACTGATGACGTATTTATAAACTTGTTATTTAGCGTTCTCTAGTGAGGATACATACTGACGTAAAAGTCCAGCGAATAGACAATAACCCAACCTTAATAGTCTGGCTGCAATCTGTCATTCACCTTGATCAGAGTCATCCGGACTTCCAACCAATTGTAGGGAAATATTTTATTCACTCCTTAAAATCGTAAACATTTTATGGCAGCGCGCACCACACGCTGGCAGTCACACTGGGAAAGAACCCAGACCAACATATCGATATAGCAAAAAAATAAATTACAGCAATTCCCATAACATCTCTACTACTTTATACGTTATTGGTGAAATCGGCCCATGTTAACGCTTGCATGCCGTGTTGCTAGCGTCTATAGGCTACGGTAACCGCTTACTATCAGGTGAGCCGTATGCTTGTAGCGTACGCCCTCCACGTAGTATAAAAAAATGTCCCTTAGTTTATCCTTCTTTTAGTAGATAGATACTCCTTGTATCACGTTGATTATGAGCCAGAGGTGGCATAGTCTATTTTAATCCCGGAAAAATTAACGGATCTTAGAGCATAGGCCCTGATTAACAAAACCGCTAAAAGGATCGTAACGAATTTTAAAGTAGGTATTCAAAGATTTCAAGAAAGCTATAATATACAACAAAGGCCACGAGAAGGGGCGACGAAGTTCCAAAGTGCCCCATGCTTTTTATAAAAGGGCACCTGAATGTATTGAACGTATTTTATATTGAGTGCATGTAAAATAACGTTTTACAGCACTTGAGACGTAGACGGTCGTCTGATACAATGATATTTCAACTAGATATCTATGCTCTTGGACTAGGGCCAATTTGTCCAAAAAGAATTCAAATGTCAACAAATTTGAGATATGTAACTATCAAAGAAGTGTAAAGAAGTTAAATATGTAATAGTAATAAAAGAAAATGGCGCCACTCAGTGTTTACTAAAATGGTAGGTCACAAACCGCAAAACCCACTTAGCGACAAAAATGAGATATGGAATCAGCGGTTAACGAGCCACGAAAAAACGTTACACAGATCCCACAAAAATGTGATTGTTAAACACGACGCTATTACAACTCTCCGTTAACTGTTACTTTATTAAATTCCCAAAGAAGGTTTGTGTGTCTTTACTGGCATTTTTCTAAATATACTCACGTTACTGAGAACTAACAGCATAGTTTCTACACACAAAATATGACTCAGAATTATTGTTTGATTACGTGTAGGTAAATATTTACTCAGTTATATATCTTAAGAGTTCCATCCATCCATCAGCCTTTTAACTTCAACTGCTGGACTCTAGGCTTTCCCAAGAGAGCACCACAACACAACGAGCGGTCCTGTGCTGACCTAACCTAACGGCTCCCTGTGGCTTTGACCAGATCGTTAAAGTGTATACGTGCTAAAAACTTATTTTATTTCATAGAACAATTTTTGAGAAAGCCATTAAATAAAATAATAAATAATAGAAAATTATATTAAGTATGTACTCGTAGGTGGTACTTATGAACTACGACTTTTTTCTGAAATCGGTGAACATATCACGGATTTATCCGTTAATTTGTCGACTTATATTGAATTTTATTCTTACTCGTATTTATAAGAATTATCCTGAGTTGGTCACATTGTATGAAATCTAGAGAAATCACATTGGCCACATTGTATGAAATCTAGAGAAATCTTTGCGGTATGCGTTGAGGTAAAAAAAAGGTAAAAAGTCGACTTTAATTTTTCGGAAAATTATTTTGTTATAAAAATAATTGTTATGTGAATATCAACTCCTACTATATTAAAAGATTTTACCATTAGTTCACTCATTTGTTTGTTAATGCGTTGATTTGCGATGATGGTTAAAATTAAAACGATACATGTAGTAACGTAGAAAACGTTCCAGTAATGTCTAGCAGTTGATCACGGGCTGTCAGCAAGCAGTCGCTCGACAAATTTAGGAGAGGCGCTTCGCCATCAAAGCTACAAAGGATGTCAAGATCATAGCAATTACTGTGGTAGCCCGGGCTGACCACCACTCTACTTTATGATTTATTAATGTAACTATTCTAATCAAAGTGATTTTACAATAATACTTATTATATAGCAAAATTAATTTATTTTTACAAATGAGTCATTAAAACAGCTATTCCCTAAATAAACTACTAGTGCTAATAGAAGAGTGAGGGTATTAAGACGATGCCCAGATGCCCAACGGCTGTTCGGCTGTTTCTAAACATCTTAACAAATTCTCGTAAAACTCATCCATTCTCAATATACCTAGTTGACGGCAATCTCTCTTGGTTGTGTATCGATTTATAAATACAAACTGCAACAGAATTCCCATCAATCTTGTTAGGGGACGCATCTTCTTATACAAGGTGTGATTATAAGATTTGCGAATGAATCTAATCATTGTGTAATTAACAAATTACTACTACGAAAATATGAACATTTTTTTAAGTATTTCTATTCTCATAATGGTATGCACATAATTTTACGTTTTTGGTAGACTTTTGATACGCGTGGAATGGAATGTCGTGGTAATAGTATTATAATTAAGTATTCTCTTAGTTCGTCACTACGAGATCTTCGTCCGAGGAATTATTTATTTCTTGAAAGACGCATAGCGTAATAAATTATTACTTATGTACTTATAACAAATAACTACCCCTTTCATCTACACTAGTATAATAAAGATATTTTAAACTTCCTGCTACCCGCGACTTCGTCCGCCTGGAATGTAGTTATTTTCTTTTTCTGTGCGGTATCCTAATTATTTTTCCAAAACCAGCCGTTCCGGAGATTAGTCGGAGCAAACAGACAGATAGAAAAATACTTAAAAATTTGCCATTTTGTTATCTATATGTAACTTATACTTATGATATATAAGTATCCATCAGCCTTTAAACGTCTACTGCTGGACATAGGCCTCCCCAAGAATGGGGGATAATGCCGTAATCGCCACGCTTGGCAGGCGGGTTTGCGATCGCAGTGGATGTTGTTAATACTCGAGGGATTGCTGCTGCCCACTCTCCCGATTTTGCCTCAGTCGGCTCTTACGACTCCCGTGGGTAGAGAGGGGTGGGACAACTCTAAAGCCGGCCCCACATGGCTCGATGATATATAAGTATATAGGTATATTATAAAAGTTCATAATATGCATTAAGTAAAAATAAAAAGATTTAAGAGTACAAATTATTTGTGAAAGAGGAAAAAGAGATTTTTAGTACGAGCGGGAATCGAACCCGGGTCCCTTCCAATCCGGAGAAGTACTCTAAGCCACTGATCTACCGTACCGACCTTTCGGACATCCCATATAGTAAGTTTAATTTTGCAATTAAAATTCATACTATTTAATGGCGCCAATTTTTTAAGCTGTAAGTAAGTAGCCGAGCATGTCAAATGCTGTTAAGTTAATATAGAACAAAATTGTTTAAAAAGATTTTATTTAGATATTACAAACAGGCACTTCAATTTTATTTATTTGTATAGAGGACGTTGTCAAGATGGACGTGTTGGTGGATGATGATTTCACTAACTAAAAATCATACTAACAAACGGTTTACTATAACGGGCATACGACACCTGGAAATAAAATTAGCTCTATTTCAAAATAAATGATTACACATCCGACGCAGGTGTGCTGGTTTTTAGCAAGCATTCGTAGACAGTAAACACAGTGCTATAAAATATATTTATGTACCTACACACGTAATGTGGTAACTGTGCAAATAGTATCTCAGTTTAATCTACTATCGGTTAAAGCTTACCTTTATTATTGTTTTACTACATAACGTCACTCAGGTCACTATTTCTTTACTTAAATTTTAGCGTTCTGCACTTAAATAACTAAAAATGAAGAGCAAATATACTCGTATTATAAGAGTACCTACTTATTTCCAAAAAGACAAACTTAAGAACTGTCATGCGTCTTTATGCATTAAATTAAAAACAACAAATTGAACTCAACTCCAAACCTTACAGCGTTGTACGCTAAGGACTTAAAAGCATACATAATAACCAGAAGAAAAGGAAAACCCGAAAAAAGCTTTCACTAACTCCCACGGCGCGGAACTAGGTGTATAGGTTATCCTCAAGAAAAGGCTCTGGGACATAAATATTATGAGCTGCAAAATTCACGACGAGAATAAAAATTAAATTATCGCATGCAATCCTAGAAGATGAAGAACTTTACTGTACCACAATAACAATGTCTATTTGACTTGCCATATCATAATAATATAGGTAGAGGTACATGTGATGCTTACTACCCAAGTGCAGCAGCGGTATTGTGCTATCTATACTTTTGATGCTTGTGTTTGTGTGTGTTTTTAGATAATGGGTTTGAAAATGTATTTGTTACACAAACACCATT
Organism: Leucoma salicis; assembly: GCA_948253155.1. NCBI lineage: Eukaryota > Metazoa > Arthropoda > Insecta > Lepidoptera > Erebidae > Leucoma > Leucoma salicis. The sequence goes on along the minus strand of OX411809.1, from coordinate 16,002,601 downwards.
ATATTAAAATTATCTACGAACATTACTAAGCTTATATCTGTAGTAGATATTTATCCGGAAACACAAAGAGGAATGAAACACAGACGAAGTAGGTTAACACTTAGAAAGGAGACACCTACATGGTTTATTATTCGGTACTAGACACTGGATTTTTTTATTGCTGCCTGATGGTAAGAGGTAATCAGCGCTCATGGACTCAACTACACTAATAGGTACCGTTAAGTAGCTGCTTACCATTTAATTTTGCGGATAAAGAACGAACGGCTACCTCCCGCTACAACCAAAACACACTGAGCTGCTACATGGTTTGCCACACGGGAGACGGTGGTACCGACCCGCTTGGGCTCAATAACAAGCCCGTACTTGACTTAATCTAAGCCAACCCACCACGAGCAATGTAATGGATGGAAATACTTGTATCCATCAATTGCCCCAAATGACAACTGCGCTAAAGAATGGGGTGGTAAAATATTTATTATTTGTCCGTGAGATGTCACAGGTTAGAAAAAAAGATAGTTCACATTCCATTTCATCTGCCTCCTGGAGCCATTAACCAGAATTATTACCTAACTAGATTCTGCCCGCAACTCCGTCCGTGTGGACTTCAGAATATAAATAGATAATATATCGACGGCACATTAATTATATCTATTAGCTATCCATGAGAACCATGATTTTTTTCCGGGATAAAAAGTAGCCTATGTTCTTTTTTGGCTATATGTATGCTAAAGTTTATGATGATTGGTTCAGTAGTTACGTCGAGAAAGCGTAAAATATAATAAGCGTATAATATTCGTAACGATTTGTTACATTGAACAACTCGTTTACCAATAAATATATAAATGCCTATTATATCCATATGCGGCAAATTTATACGACAGATTTAATTTGCCATGTTGAGTGGATGTATCGTACGTAATTTAATATAATTTTGATTTTACCAGATGTTCGGGGGTAGAACACTTTGAATACAATAAAATGCGTATAAGTGAAATGGGCACAATACGATTAGAGTTACAAAATTTCAGCCCGTAAAAAGTTACGATGTATTTCCAGCAAATTCGATACTGTATTCTGGGTTATCGGAGATTGGTTAAACATTAAAAACAGACAATAGAGTTATTTTATTCGAATTTGTAATGAGGTGTTAGATAAAAAAGGTCAACATTTTTCATTACTATTTATTAATATACTAGCTGTTCCCCGCGGCTTCGCTTGCGCTAATAAATGAATATTGAAATAGGAACGATTTTGTTAAATAATAACGTCTCTAATGAAATTAAACTATTAGTATTCATCAAAATTATTATTATATTCCTAACTCATTGTACTCTACAAAACGGATTTATCATTTTCATAAAGTATTTTGATCTGCATTTTAGCATTTGACATTCTCAGCTAGGTAGTTTTAATAACAAATTATTAATTGTAAATGGAAAAAGAGAACTTTACTGCGAGCGAGATTCAAACCTGCGTTCCTTCCAATCTGGGGAAGTGATTTAGAGCGCTAAGCCATCGCAGTCACCGAGGGCAACTCCCAATCTCCACCTCCTAATTGCTTTTAGATGTCTATACGTTTCGTAAAGTATCCTCGAATCATACTTCATATCAGAAAATGCTGTATCCTTCCTCGCAAGCAATCGCTGTTTCGATCGTCTTTCTGGATAATTCTCTTCGTCCCTACAAACGGCTGCTTTGTGAACATCCGGGTGGTTATTCAGGTAATTAATTACAGCTATTTTGTGTACCTGTAGATGGTTTTATCGATAATTAATTACTGCAGCTCTGTGAACTCCTTTTTTATATTTAGTATTGGTTTTTGTGAGCTGTATGTTTCCAGTAGTATTTGTTAATCTTGTGCGAAATTTTGTAGGTAGGTTTCTCCTTTAAAATATAAGAGATGTCTGATTGAAGACAGAATGTAACAGATCCATACTAAGGCATACATCAAAATGTCATTGGGATTGGTTTTGTATTGAACTAAACCGAAGTCTTTTTACGGGTACGGTCACTGAAAATGACTGGCATTTAAGTAAGGACTGCTTTTCACACGGAGAGATTTATGTTGCGTGCTCCAGAGTAAGTTTTAGACGCAAAAGGAAACACTACAAACGTGTGTACCAAATTTCATTTAAATCGGTTCAGTCGTTTTGGCGTGAAAGCGCGACAGACAGACAGAGTAACTTTCGCATTTATAATATTAGTAAGGATGACGTAAATACTCAACCCCGGAATAAAAGTTATATTGCATTTTAAATACATAGGTACATAACTATTATTATTTAGAAGAATCGTTTTACGTTTTCAGGGTTCTACTCGTACACTAAAACTAAAAATATACTGTACCTACCTACCTATTATTATAGTACGCGATTATTATAGTAATATTGTTGTTATTTTTTATTGCTTATGATGGCAGACGAGCCACGGCCCACCTGATGGTAAGTGCTAACCGTCGCTTATGAACTCAACTATATCGAGACTATTGTCAAGCCGCTGCGCAACATCACATTTATCAGCCATAAAAAATGAAAGAATAAACGGCTATCTTCTGATACAGCCAAAACACACTGACGTGCTTCATGACTGGTCACACAGGAAACGGTGGTACCGACCCATTCGGACCCGATAGCAAGTGAATACTCTCACTTGGTACCCAGCCCTACCACGAGTAATGCAATGGGTGATAATTGCTTACTTCCCTTAGTCGCCTTGTACGACACCCGTGGTAAAGAATGGGATGGTGACACTTGTATTCTTAGTCCATCACCACACGGACACCGCGACATTCGCCGCGGGAAAAAAGCTAGTACCCACCTGTAGTATAAATACGCCATCATCTAGCACATATATAAATCTATGCAAAAGGGTATCGGTTCGGAACCCTCCATATTTCCGGAATAAAAATGGCCTGTGTCCGTCTCTGTACTCTAGATCTAGACTATATGTATTCGATCCGCAGTCCGAGTTTTCCCGAGACACTAAACCTCTAATTTTTCCAGATTTTCCGCAATCGTGTATTTGTTTATAAATTCCTAGATTCTACAACCGTCACGATACTGGGGAGAATCTCCAGGTTATGGCAGGCTAACAGAAACACGAGGCTACGTTTCTACGGCTGTACCAACACCTCACCAAACTTCAAGTAGAGCTCAGTCGCGTATACTGGCATATACATATTAGATTTAACGAAGTGCCGACCTGCTGGAAATCATGGCAATGTTGAAGATAAGGTGGACATTATGCTCGCCACGCTTCCAGAAGTGTTCCCAAGCTTATTCCCAGTAAAGCGACAGAGGAAATCCAAACTTAGTTGGTATTGATTTGGCAAGAAAAGGCATCCAGCCAGTTGCCTTCGACAAAGTTAAGGGGCCTAAACATAAAAATTAGAAAGCTGATTTGCCGCGGCCTTCGTCGCTGGTATTCAGATATTTTTTGGTTGTGCTTTTATTTCGTAGATAAAGCCATGAGAAACACAACAAAATAGGTATTTTTAAATTAATATTAATCCACTTAAATGAAACGACCGCTCATGGCAAACAAGCATATAGCTACTCACCAGATGGTAAGCGGTTACCGTAGCCTATAGACGCTAGTAACACCAGCGGCATCACTCGTGCGTCGCCCTTTCCAAGGAAAGGTATGGAAGGTGGAGAGGAACCATAGCAAGGACAGGGGGGACATCACGCGTCGGTTTCTCAACCAATCACAGTGATCACGATACGATCGACATGTGAGATATGAGATTCTGCCTAATCCCCCAGGATAGAAAAGATATTAAGGAAGGATAGGAAGGGTAATAAGGACAGAATAGGAAGGATAATAAGAACAGGATAGGAAGTATAATAAAGAGTGTATGTATGTATGAGAGTGTGAGATGATACGTAAGGGGTTTGGGCCTCCGGTCCTCTCACTCACCATACGAAACACAACGGTTACCTATCTTTGTTTCACGCCGATCTTCTGTGAGAGGGTGGTACTTCCCCGATCGAGCCGACCCATTCGAGCTGGAATAATAAGCAAGGCTCTACCACTAGACCCTATAAACTATGACGAATATGTAAACACTGCGCAAAGAAATACTACACATATCATGCAAACATGGTCCATGACGTCATAAAGCGTTCGTGGTCACGTGATAATGTGTATGTATATTATACAACATTTAAAAATGATGTTATTTAATTAATTATTAAAAAGTATTATTAAGTAATACAAAATATTTTAGATATTTAAATGTTACTTATTGATCGTTTAGACATAAATTTACATACAACTAGTATCAATATCCGTATTCTCGTACCATTGAGGCTGCGATGGAGCGTAATCGAGGGGCAAAGTTTTCGTTCGGCAACTAGGGAGGCCTATCAGGTAGATTTAGACTGCATTTAGCTTCCAAGATTAAGATTCTAATGGAAATCGAGGATTTCTAAGTAGTTCTTATACCAAAGCGAACTCAGCCATGGTGAACATAGCGTCCTGTTTACACGCTATTATTCCGAAGAACGGCTATCCAGCAACTGAAGACTAATAAAGTAAAATGGAGAAAAAAATACAGACAGATCGACAGATAGTCGACGTCGTTTGGATTCGTACAAGATTGATAGATTTGCACGAAATGTGAGTAATTATTCTCGTCTTAACATTCTAACAAGTCATTATCGAATACAACAAGATAACTCTGTTTCGAAAATTTAAATTAAATTATAACTTTCTTGGTTCTTGTACAACAATAATGGATCTTCCATTAGATTCAGCGGTCGCCCAGGAACGAAATAGAACACGAAGAGTAACTAATGAATATCGAGCTACGCTTTCACAAGGTCTGTGGTAGTTAAGCAAATAAAGCATCTCCCTCCAGATAGGGATAAGACGCAAAAAAACGTTCTAATATAAATATAGTTATTAAAATATGGCATACTTGCTTGCAGCATTTTTGGCAGATTTTTAACCGGATGCCTCGGGGGCCTTAGGCTTGCATTTACTTGTTGTATATTAGGGTGGGTCAAACTTTTTACTTCTCGTTTTTATAGGGGCGAGCTCAAAGATAACATTATGAATTGAACACCATATTTATCCCAAATATTGTGCTCAATTTATACGCAGTTATGTTACATTATTTTAAGTTTAATCCCTTCCGGAATCCCGGATTGTGATAGATGTTTTAAAAAAAGTAATTACTCGACGTCAGTAAGACGAGGTAAATAATAGTAGTGTAAAAATGATCCTGATCACTGTGTGTTTTTTGGTGGAGTGCAAAGGCAACAAAGCACGAATTGGGGAAACCGGGTCGTACCTACCTAAATGAGACAATACAGATATTGACTAGTTATCACTTTATGTAAATATAATAATATGTTTAAACGATTATCAGCCTTTTAACGTCCACTGCTGGACATAGGCCTCCCCAAGAGAACGCCACAACGAGCGGTCCCGTCATGGGGGATAATGCCGTAATCGCCACGCTTGGCAGGCGGGTTGGCGATCGCAGTGGATGTTGTTAATACTCGAGGGAGTGCTGCTGCCCACTCCTCTGGTATCAGTCGACTCTTACCCTACCCTCTCTACCCACGGGAGTCGTGGGTAGAGAGAGGTGGGACAATTCTAAAACCAGCCCCACACAGCCTATCGGGATTATCTATACATATAATTGCTCGTACCGACTGACTGACGATCAACGCAGAGCCTAAACCACTGGTGCTGCAAACTTGAAATTTTGGTAGCTGATGGCATTTTTGTTGTAGAGATCAACTAAGAAAGGATTTTTGAAAATTTCATCCCTAAGAGCGTAAAATAAGGGATAAACGGTTGTATGGAACTTTGTCATATTCAAAGTAAGAAGCACGAAATTTCCAATACCTGTTTCTGATTAGAATTAAATGTACATGTATACTGGGATATTAAAAAAAAATACGCCGAGATGGTAAATGAGGGGCTGAAAGTTTATATGGGACGTCACTTTTGAAGTAAGAAGTACGAAATTTCAAATATCTATTTCTGGTTAAAAATAAAAGAATACGTAGGTATATCAGAGATTTTATAATTTTTACCCCTAAGAGGGTGAATTAGGGGTCGAAAGTTTGCATAAAGAGTTTGTTATATTTTAAAGAAGAAGCATGGAATTTAATATTGAAGCATCTTATATAGTTTCCCAAAAAAAAGACCGAACCTGCCTGTACGAGATCAGAATGGCTCTCAAACAGCTAAAAGACGGAAAGGCACCGGGTGACGACGGAATTACCTATAGTAATTCCGTTCTTCGGAAAGAGAAAGCTTCTGAAGGCAGGCGGAAAGCCGGTCCTCAAAGCCCTTCAGAGGCTATTCAATTCCGTCGTTCTCGGGGGCGACGTTCCAGAGTCGTGGACCAGGAGCGTGGTAGTGCTGTTCTTCAAGAAAAGTGACAGAACCCTCTTGAAGAATTATAGACCCATCTCACTCTTGAGCCACGTCTATAAGTTGTTCTCGAGGGGCATTACAAATCGACTCACGCGCAGGCTTGACGACTTCCAGCCTGACAAGCCGGTTTCCGAAAAGGTTATAGTACCATAGATCACATTCACACGCTACGCCAGATCATACAGAAAACCGAGGAGTACAATCGGCCTCTGTGTCTGGCGTTTGTGGACTATGAGAAAGCCTTCGATTCGATCGAAACTTGGGCGGTGCTGCAGTCCCTTCAACGGTGCCAAATTGATTATCGGTATGTCGAATTGCTGAAACAGAAACGCCACCATGTCAGTTCGTGTTCAGGACAGGAGTACGAAACCGATCCAACTGCAGAGAGGTGTTAGACAGGGAGACGTTATGTCCCCGAAACTCTTCACCGCTGCATTGGAAGATGTCTTCAAGCTCTTGGACTGGACCAGATTTGGCATCAACATCAATGGCGAATACATCACTCACCTTCGATATGCCGACGACATCGTAGTCATGGAAGAATCGCTGGAGGACCTTGGCACCATGCTCAATGATCTCAGCAGGGTTTTCCGAAAATGAACATGGACAAGACGAAAGTCATGTCTAATGTCCATGTCATTTCAGCACCGGTCCTAATCGGGAGTGCGCTTCTCGAAGTTGTCGACCACTATGTCTACCTGGGACAAACAGTCCAGTTAGGTAGGCACAACTTCGAGAAAGAGGTCAATCGACGAATCCAACTCAGCTGGGCAGCGTTCGGGAAGCTAAGGAAGATCTTCTCGTCTAATATTCCGCAGTGCCTGAAAACGAAGGTCTACGACCAGTATGTGTTACCAGTGATGACATATGGAACAGAGACGTGGTCTCTGAATGTTGGCCTCGTATCAAGGCTCAAAGTCGCTCAGCGGGCCATGGAGCGGGCTATGCTTGGTATTTCCCTACGTGATCGAATCCGTAATACGGAGATCCGTAGGAGAACGAAAGTGACCGACATAGCCCGCCGGGTTGCCATGCTGAAGTGGCAATGGGCAGGCCACATCGCTCGACGAACCGACAACCGTTGGGGAAGAAAGGTTCTCGAGTGGCGACCACGTATCGGACGGCGCAACTTAGGACGGCCCCCCACCAGATGGACCGATGATCTGGTCAAAGTCGCGGGGAGCCGTTGAATGCGGTCGGCACAGGACCGCATAAAGTTTAAGTAACAAACTTTATTAACTAAGTGCAACCCGCGACTTCGTTCACGTGAAATATAGTTTTTCATTTTTTAGCAGTAACCTAATTATTAGGCTTGTGTCCAGCAGTGGACGTTAAAAGGCTGATGGATGGATGGATGGATGAACCTAATTATTTTCCTAAAATAATAGTATCTTAAGTTACTCCTTATAACATCTGCTATGCGCCAGTGAAAGAGGTGGAGATTGAGAATTGCCGTCGGTGACTGCGATGGCTTAGCTCTAGAGCACTTCCCCAGATTGGAAGGGATGCAGGTTCGAATTCCGCTCGCAGTAAAGTCCTCATTTTCCACTTTCACTAATAATTTGTTAAACACAAAGTGAAAAATGTGAAATCGAAAATAACAGTCAGGAGCAGGATTTGAACCTGCATCTTCTGGATACCGTCCAGATGCTTTACCAATTCAGCCATCCTGACAATTGCTCCTGACTGCTAATTTCGATAACACATTCATACTTAACGTCTTTGGGTGACGCCTGCACCATCTGTCGGAAGTATTTTCATACATTATACCGACCAGGTAAACTTAATTTTACAATTAAGATTTTACCTAATAATGACGCAAACCCTATAAATATTTATATATATTTTTAGCATTTGACATGCTTAGCACTATACATTAAACACAAAGTGAAAAATGTGAAATCGAAATTGTCAGGATGGCTGAATTGGTAAAGCATCTGGACGGTATCCAGAAGATGCAGGTTCAAATCCTGCTCCTGACTGTTATTTTCGATTTCACATTTTTCACTTTGTGTTTAATGTATAGTGCTAAGCATGTCAAATGCTAAAAATATATATAAATATAATAATTTGTTATATAAATTACCTAACTGAGCATGTCAAATGCAAGATCAAAATACTTTACGAAAATGATAAATCCGTATATTCATTAATTAGCGCGAGCGAAGTCGTGGGGAACAGTAATATTTAAATACATAGCTAAAATCTAACAACATAATATTTAATAATATTCGGCCGAATATTCGGTTGCAAATATAAAGAACCGAATGCTCTTCCAAATACGAATATTCAGCTGATCAATCGGAGCATCTTTTTTTAACTTCCCGCTAAGAGAATTGAAAATTTTCAAAAGTTGGGAAGTTATTGGTTTAACCCCGTATTTCGAAAATCGAGTTTTCAACGGATGTTGAAGTTTTGAGGTCCTAGGAAGCTTCCCCGAATGTTTCCGCGATGATGTCTGTGTGTGTGTGTTCGTGTATGTGTGTGTGTTCGTGTGTGTGTGGCCGTATGTAAACCTCTCATAACTTTTGAACGGCTTGACCGATTTTATCGCGGTTGGTGACTTGACCAAACTTAGATTTTGAATACAATAAGCACCGATTTGAACCAGTAGATCTTGAGAAAACTCAAAAAACTAATTTTTTTTTTTTAATAACTTTTAAACGGTTTTACCGATCGATACCAAAAACTAATCAGCTCTTAACATCAAAAAAACACGTCGTTCGCCGCCAGTCCGGTCAAAATCGGTTGATTCGTTCGTGAGATATCGTGGTCGAAAAAAATTGAAAAAAATGTCTTTTTCAGAATTGCTATTAAATTTTCAGTTTGACCAGTTCGAGCTTTATGATTCTTCAAAGAGCTCAAAAAGCTGCGTTGAATGCCGTAAACTATGAGAAAATCAGTTCATTAATTCAAAAGTTATTGCGATTTGAAAATTCAACGAATAGTGTTTTATTAAATCTCTATCAGACTTTTGAGCTCGAAGAGCGAGAGTATCAAATTAGCGGGAAGTTGCAGGGATGGTCTTTAGGGTCTATCGTTTTCCAGATTTTTTTTATTGCTAATTAACGGCAGGCGAGCCACAGCCCACCTAATGGTAAGTGGTAACCGTCGCTCATGAACTCAACTATACCAAGAGTATTGTCAAGCCGCTGCGCACCATTTCATTTCTTAGACATGAAATGAAAGAATAAACGGTTTTCTTCTGCTACAGCCAAAACACACTGACATGCTTCATGACCGGTCACACAGAAGATGGTGGCACCGACCCGTTCGGGCCCGATAGCAACAAGTGCGTAGGAGTCACTTGGTACCCAGCCCTACCACCAGTACCTATGCGATGGGTGATAATTGCTTACTTCCCATAGTCGCCTTGTACGACACCCGCGGGAAAGGATGGGGTGGTGACACTTGTATTCTTAGTCCGTCACCACATGGAAATCATCGCATCCCTAGTTTAAACAAAAAATAATTAAATTAAATAATTTTATAATGTTGTAACTGAAATATCACGTGACCACGAACACCGTACCATGTCATGACGATGATGATGAAACTAGCAGAAATAAAAATAATAAAACAAGCTTATAATAAAAATAATAAAATACGCTTATTATAAAAATAATAAAACACGCTTATTATGAACTAAAAACATAAAATAAAAGAAAATACATAATGTCATAATTAAGTAACGTAATATTAAATTTTTTTAACTGTAATTTAAGTTCTTTTACTGCTGTTTTCAAAATAAATAATATAAAAGACCCTATTCCTTTTGTATCATAGGTGTGACGATAGTACCGGTTTGTAATAGTTATTACCGGAACCGGACAAACTTCTCAAATTATTGAATTGTCATCGGTCCAAGATAAGTGTGCAAAGTTTCAATTTAAATCGACATTTTGTAGTGGGTCAAAATCATATTTAAAGATTCCGTTGCATACATAGATGCAGGCAAAGTTCGTCAAAAAATAGAGACCACACACGAATTGGCCATTAAAAAGCGTTCCTGACGTTATTCAGCGTTTTAGCGGGAAAATTTAAAAATAATTCTAATTATCATTTTTTCTACAAAATTTAATATTTTATTTATTAATAAGAGTTTTTATTGCGTTTACCAAGAGTTTATCTAAGAAACAAACACGCTCGTAGAACAATCATTTTCGCAAGTTCCGTAAGCGCAGTTATTTTTTTGGTGTATTATGTGATTGAATACATATCATATTAACGATTATAAATATGAAGATGTGATAACATTTTATGAGTGAACTCGAATCTGGTTAAATATAAAAATAATGAAAAGGGAAATAAAAAATAGGCAACATTTATTATAACAAAATACACGCCGTTGCAGTGGCAATACTAACAGAAATGTGCGCGAGATCTCCTATTCCTAATGTAGTACAAAAACGAATTATAGTTGCGGCACGCTATGATGGCCGTTTTGACATATTACAATAGTGATTTAAAATGTCAATTTATTCTCAAAAAAATATAATCAAATCTGTAAGTTTTTATTGCAAGTAGTACCTGATTAAAAAGGTTTAATAAAAAAAAATATTAATGTTTACTTAATATATTTGAACGAACTGAATATTGGAATAAAAATGAATATACTTTATATGCACACAAGAAACAAATTAATACAAAAAGAGACCAAAAAATGTGCTACAAAAGGCCATATTTAATCAGATTCGGCCATACTGCTATTTTCACTGTCGTCACTGCTATCAATGTAGCTGACATTAATTATAAGTTTGTCTTCTAAAATATTATCTATTTCACATTTCTTTCATAATCGTACGTTCAGCCATATATACGAAATCCACAACAAAAGGCGTAAACAGAGTCCAAATTAACGAGCAAGGGTCAACAGTAATGGAGTATCAATATCCGAAATCTAAAGCCAGGTCAAAACTATATAACAATCGCAGTGCACTCACAGTTTGTACTTTTTGAAGCAACTTCAAGTCGAAACTTCTTTGTTTTGAGCATTGACGCGAATTTGCCGGAGGTATTAGTTGTGCTGGCCAGCGATTCTAGTGACGATCATTTTAGATTTCATTTTTTTTAAATCTTAATTTCGAAAAACAAATGCCGAGTTGTATGGTAAATAAGTACACCAATAAGTATCTAATAAAAATAAAAAATAAATGTTCGCGTGATCCTAACTAATATATATAGTTTAGAAATCAATATAATAAATAAATTTTGTGTCCTAAAATTATACATTCGATAAATTTTATGACTAACTGCACGTCACTATTGACAATAATGAACAGCAATTTGCTCCTTCAAATGTAATTATTAATTAATGAGAAACTTCATGAGTGGACGTCAAAACGGCCATCATAGCGTGCCAATAGTTTAAGACATGAACATAAATATAATTTGAATTGTAAAAACCATCTAAAGTCGCACTCTAAATCTAAACTATCTGAAAACAGTAGAAACAGTATCAACTTTTTTCAGGTTTACTTTAAGCGGAAGTTTAGTAAAGTTTTAACATTACTTCCAAGACGAAATTAGTTGATATTTCGACTCGCAAGTGTCGACGTATGTATTCTTAAATGTACTCTTGCCCTAAGAACTAAAAAAAATATCAGAAAGAAAACGCTGATTCATAACAACCCAACGAGCAGTCAGGCAAACGAAGATGGGTGGCATTGACATTGGCACAACAAAACAGATTGCAAACTTATAATTTAGTTTCAGCCTATTTTTATGAACTTACCGAAGTTTACTACTGAGTATATAATATAGGTACAGACCATAGCAGTTTCAACAGGCATATATCCTAGTGATTTAGCGCACATATCACCAGACAAAATGGCTAATGGCTAACTCGTGCCGTCAGGGTTCTTTGTCTCTCAGTGCATTCCATTTGGCACTCACAACGATTATAATCCCAATCGCGGTTTTTCCCGTTTCAATATCCTGTGAGCATTTCGTTAGTAAACCCAAGTGGAAGGGGTTTACAAATTTTCTAAACGCTCACTTCGATCCAATTCTTGCTCACTTCGAGCTCACAATGACCCTTTCATTGTGAGCGCGGGCGAAAATAATCACGTCATCAATCAAGTTTTCGGGGCGAGCACTACCACCGTAGTCGTCAAGTGAAAGAGCATAAGGATCGTTTTGAACGTTTGTGAGCGCCATGTGGAACCCGCCTAATAAGTTTCAATAAAGACTACTTCTGCAAACCTAATCAATTTTGCAACGTATATTGACATCACAGAACTACTCAGATTTCTGCGGTCAAGGTTTACGCTCCGGTATGGTATTCTATAGATTCACCCCTTTTTTTTGTTAAGGCGGGAAAAAATTTACTTAACCGCACACGCCGTCGTTCGGGGCAACGAACAGGGTAGTGGGGCCCTCACCCATAAAAACTCACTTTTTTACTTAAAAATGGAATCCGACACTTATTTAAACTTATTGTGTTGATAAATTTATAGTCAGAAAATAGGCCCTAATATGGAAAGTAAACCGAGGAAGCAAATTTTCTGTGTGATCTATATATGGGCTTTTATATATGATTTTTTCTGTAATTTATAATATTTTTTGTGTTTTGTTTTAGTTTAAGTTATGATGGGGCTGGCTTAACATTTAATGTTTTAAGCCCCAAAACAAATAAAGATACAAAAAAAATTGTTTTTATATGATGATGTTTTATCAGGACAGCTTATTTTCAAGTTTTCGGGCTAAACCCCTCGCTAAACCACCATGGCATGGCGTTTTCTGCCATCTTGAAAATACGTGGGTCACTCAGAAAGTTTTGAGAAACTAAAAAACTAACTTCTATGGATAAAATATTTAATAATCTTTTCAAAGAACTCTCCACCAGCCTCTATACAAATTTTCATGCGTCTTCCGGCGATGAAAACTGATTTTTTATTTTAGGGAATAAAAAGAAGTCACACGGTGGCAGATCAGGACTGTAAGGAGGGTGACCCAAGACTCTGACCGGTGTGGTGTCCAGGAAGCCCCTCGTTTTGAGCGCTGAGTGCGCGGGCGCGTTGTCATGGTGAAGCAGTACCCCGCGGGGCCCGGTGTTCGGTCGCTTGTTGCTCATTGCAGACAAAACTTCTGGCAGGCATTTTGTGGTATACCGTTCGGCGTTGATGCTGCTTGGTCTCGTAATGGAATTGAAACCAGATACCCCGTGAAAGTGAAGAAACTAGCGATCAGAATTTTCCCTGCGCTTTTCGATCGCTTCACTTTCGTAGGCGTTGGTTCGTTTTGAAATAGCCAAACTGTCGACTGACGCTTTGTTTCTGAATCGTATTGATAAATCCAGGATTCGTCACCAGTCACAATGTTGTAAACGCGCCGAGACGAGCCTGCTTCAAATTTTTTAATCATATCACGGCACCACTCTTCACGGCCCTGCTTCTGTGCTTCGGTAAAGTTGTGCGGCACCCAGCGCAAAACTATCCTCCTCACGCGAAGGTGCTGGTGTAGAATCTTGTGAACGCTTCCCGAACCAATCTGCAGTGTTTGCTGAATCTCTTTGTATGTAATTCGCCTATTTTCTTGAATTATTTTTTTTACTGCCAGCACACTTTCTTCTGTGACAGCCGTCGTAGGACGATCACTCTTTTGTTCATCGCCCAAAGTAAGGCGACCGCGCTTAAACTCGCTATGCCAACGGTAGATGGTTGCTTTTGAAAGTCCTTCATCCATAAAAGCCATTTGAAATCGATCAAATGACTCATCAGGTTTTAGGCCACATTTAAAATCGTAGAAAATCATCGCACGAAAATGTTCTCGATGCAGATCCATTTTTAAATGAGACACGATAATTTAATCCCATTTAAAACATAAATGTGAAATGAGACCCAAGTTCAATATTATGATAATATGCCTTGGTTGTTGACTTCCACGGCAAAAGAAGTGAGATCAAAATGGGTGTCAAGTATTCTTCTTATAACTTAGGATAATATTGTGAAGCCTAAGATCTGACTTGGCTATTTCTAATATACGAATTATTATGAAGTACCTACTAAAACAGTCATGGAAGAGCCCTATGTTCGATGGCTACTTTCTACCAGCAAGCCAAATTTACGGAAGAATAAAATAAGAACTTACAGCTTTAGAACTTGCGAAGGCTATAATTTAATTCGTATATGAAAACTAGCCAAGTCAGACCTTAGGCTTCAATATATTATCCTAAGTTATAAGAAGAAAACTTGACACCCATTTAGATCTCACTTCTCTTGCCGTGGCAGTCAACAACCAAGGCATATATCATAATATTGAACTTGGCTCTCATTTCACATTTATGTTTTTGATGGGATATCATTACTTTTTGTACAGACATTATTAGTACTTAGGTACTTATTCATAATAAAATGAATACCAAATGGTTTTTGTTAGAAATTTTAATAAAATGATAAAAATTTACTAGTTTCTGATTTATTCCCTTGTATTCACTCAAGTACCTATCTGGATGCCAAATTAGATTTTTTTTGTGGGTTAGAGTTTTGATCTATTAGATAGGTCAGTCAGGGATAAAAACCTGCCAAGTGCAAGTCAGACTCGCGCACGAAGGGTTCCGTACCATTGACTAGGTAAACAACATTACACTATTGTAACTTCTACCTGTTGCCGTTATCAATAGCGAGCAAAAAAGGGCAAGAAAATCACGTTTGTTGTATGGGAGCCCCCCTTAAATATTGTTTTTTTTTGTTTTTAGTATTTGTTGTTATAGCGGCAACAGAAATACATCATTTGTAAAAATTTCAACTGCCTAGCTATCGCCGTTCTTGAGATACAGCCTGGTGACAGACGGACGGACAGACAGACGTTGTATGGGAGCACCCTTAAATTTTTTTTTGTTTTTATTTTTTCTTGTTATAGCTGCAACAGAAATACATCATTTGTGAAAATTTCAACTGTCTAGCTATCGCCGTTCTTGAGATACAGCCTGGTGACAGACGGACGGACAGACAGACAGACAGCGAAGTCTTAGTAATAGGGTCCCGTTTTGACCCTTCGGGTACGGAACCCTAAAAATGTCGATTTTTGGACGTTAATATCTAAATAACAGCTTGAGGTGTGTTTATGAAATTTAGAGTACATATAATATGTATCTCGTAAGTCTCAATACATGAGCCAAATTTGACATGTTTATGTGAAATAGTTTTTGAGTTATGAGGGGGTAAAAAGTGGCTCCAAATGGTTCGTGTAATATTACACACGGTACTGCTCGCCAATTCTTTAGCTTGAACTTGGCTTGACACGCTACCGCATGTCTAGATTAGGCTCTCGAAAAAGTGTGGGGGCAAATTCGAACAATGGTATATTTACTTTTAAATAGGTATTTTAAGTAATAATTACAAGTAATAATTACAAGTGGCCAGTGCCAAGTAAGGTAATAATTACAAGTAATAATTACAAGTGGCCAGTGCCAAGTAAGGTAATAATTACAAGTGGCCAGTGCCTTATACAAAAAAAACTTTTTCCGCCAAAACCTGCTGCGTGGCCTGGTAAGGGTACATTTTTGTTTCCGTTGTAAGCTTAACTCGGCTTTTCGTTGTCCTACGGGAAGTTGTCTCGGTATTTTTTGATCAGACTTTTATTCTCTACCATGGAGATCCGCGGGCAAACCTAAGCTCAAATGGCGCTATCGGCGAGATGGCCACTGTCAAATTGTAGTTGCTTTGTTTGCATGAGAATTGTTTGCTATTTTTTGCGTTTAATCCGGTTAAAAGGCGATATTGTTAAAATGTATAGTACCTGGAAGATTAAAGAATTGAAAGAAGCTATGCTGTGTAACTACAAAATTTTTGCGCACTTTTCTGTTACGATCTTTGGGAAATAAAATCTAAAAAAACATAGCATCACTCTATTCCTAGAAGGGTAGGTATTTATCCCCGCTACTGAGAATTTTTCTGTTTACGAAAATGCTCAATAATACTGCCTGGAAATAAATGTACACCGGAGTTATTACATTTTGGTTCCGTACAATATGCCTCATATTACGAGACAATTAAAAGTTATCAAATTACAAGTTACAAATTGTATGGCGATGATATTTTTCAATGGCCATGTCGATAGTACGCCAGCTGCCGTGAAATGATGTAGAAAAGAAACCCCCAAGTGGGGTATCGGCGTGAGTGGCTAACACGCCACGTGGCGCGTGCAGATGAAACGTGAGTCGGATGGCCCAAACGTTCGTATTGGTCCAAGCAGTTCTAGCGTTGTTTTCACTTATTGCACCCGATTGCAGTCCGAAAAAAAGTAGTTAACTATTATAAATGGGAAAGTGAGTTTGTCTGCTTGTTACGGTTTCACACCATAACTATTGTGGATAGGTTCAGTAGCGGCGCTGGCATAGTATAAGATGGGCTTGGAGCTCGTCTGCCGCCGTTACAAATAAAAAAATAACTAGACTAACAAATATTATTTGTTTATTTAATAAGGCTTACATAAAAATCAAGTCGTACTATATAAACTTTCTTCTATTGGTGTCAGTTAAAATTACTGGTGTCATTACACCAGAGCACCAAGTGGAGTGGGAACTTAGATGACCACAGACAAGACATGCAACTTTTTCTGCCAAGTAATTTAGTATTATGTACTTAGGATTAAATGTAATTGACTGAAATGTTATTTGTGAGTCGAAAATTTGTGATTAAAAGCTGATTAAACGTTTTATTTCCAGATTATAAAATATTTATTTTTATAATTTCTGTGCAATGATTTTAAATTTACATCAGGTACAAATTGCACCAAATTACACGACCGAAATCTTGTATTTTTTATTACAAACAAAGCGATACAAAAGTGCCTCTTCTTCGAAGTAAACAATTTGTTTTCAACAAGCTACCTGCATGTTTCGTATTTATTTCGCAGGTAGTCAACCCTAAGTTAATACAACCACGAACTGAGAGAAGATAAAGGTCGGTATGCGAATAATTTGTACTCACTGCCATCTCTGGTGGAGTTTGGCCTTGAGGCACGAACGGTTCCTATAATCTCCCCATTAAACGACCCCTCATTGATTATAAGGGAAAAAAGTTTTTAATGATACTGTTATAAGTACATACCTACATTTCTATTATTTATCTTTATATATAAAACAATTGTGTCACGTTGTTTATACGCGATGAACTCCCTACTAATCCGATCATAACGTTTAATCTATCGAAATGTGCCATTTGTTCCAAGTTTTTTTTTATTATTAT
This sequence comes from Leucoma salicis, assembly GCA_948253155.1. Lineage (NCBI taxonomy): Eukaryota > Metazoa > Arthropoda > Insecta > Lepidoptera > Erebidae > Leucoma > Leucoma salicis. Next base: position 15,985,013 of record OX411809.1, on the reverse strand, counting down.
TATTGGATTATTTTCTTTTTTAATTGCAAAATTTACGAACGTAATGCCACAGCAACGCGTGGCCGGGTTGCTAGTTCATGTATATGTATAAAATCACTTGTCCTGACTGACGGCTGACGACCAATGCTCAGGCAAAACTACTAAGACTAGTTAAGAAATTAGTGAGACTTGCTCCTTAATAAATATAGACGAGGTTCAGACGTTCAGAGTACCTACATATTTCGATTTTTCTAAAGGATTGGGGATTATTTGTGAGATTTTACGTAGGAGTGTCAGTTTTTTAATAAGAATATTTCAAATGTTAAGTCGGTATGTATTATTTAAAGTACAAATCATACTTTGTGAATAAGGAAAAAGAGTATTTTAGTACAGGCGGGAATCGAACCTGCGTCCCTTCCTATCCGGGGAAGTGCTCTAATCCACTGAGCTACAGTACTATCTTTTAGACATACCCAATCGGAACGCATTGGATCCAATGCGTTCCGCCTGTACTAAAATACTCTTTTTCCTTATTCACAAAGTATGATTTATACTTTAAGAGTAGCGGAGCATGTCAAGTGCTAAAATATAGATCAAAACGTATTATTTAGTTAAATATTTATGACATTTATTGCATTAATCTTTTGTCTGAAGAATGCGTGCGAAGCTACTGGTACCTACTAGGTAGTATTTTTATAATTGTACCATATACATATGGTAGAATTATGAAAGGGTAGAATCAGAAATATTGTTTTTAATTTCTAATATTGGCAAGATATAATCGCTATTTCTAATAATCATTGGTTAATGACCTTATAGTCACGATTAACTTAGGTAGGTTATTTTTACAAAATTACACTGTACATATCTACAGGAATAAAAATATACGAACACAGGCGTACCTACCTACCTATGGCATTTTATAAATGCTGGCACCAAGATTGATACACAGAGCGGCACTATTATAAAATGGGTTAGTTTTATTAATACTTTGTTTCACAACGAAGTCAATGCGGTATTAGATAGGCACTTCAAAGAAGTAATATAGGCATCACTGACTTTTTTAATGATAATGGTGGCAGACAATCCAACTGTAGCCGCCTGTAGTGCAGTAGTGCAAGTACACTTGATTGTAGGTCGAAGGTGATTACCGCTGCTCATAGATTCAGCAATGCCAGAGGCAAAGCCATGCTGCTGCCTACTGGCAAGATAGTGTTATCTTTAAATAAGAAATTAACTCTGGATACGTAGAGTTCTACATCCAGTTGGATGGTTTCGTTTTTAGGTGGTACGGGTGAACTTTATTGTAGCGGGGGACCGATGGTACGATGGTAAAATAAAATTAGTGATGATGGTACTACATTAGGGTTGCCAACCGTCCTGTTTTCCCAGGACATGTCCTGATATTTTGAGTGTCCTGGGGTGTCCTGGATAGCTTTTAAGCAGCGTCCTGTTTTTTTTTGTTTAATTGGTGGGGTTGAAAAATGTAATAAAAATAATTAAGTTTGAAATATTAGAATGTTCCTAAGTTAAAAGAATTAGCTAAAAACTAGTGTTTCTTTTATATTTTTGTAACTTTTTTCAACATATTTAATTTTTATATATTTGTCGAGCAGGCGGAAAGCCGGTCCTAAAAGCTCTTCGGAGGCGGTTCAATTCCGTCGTTCTCGGGGGCGACAGTCGTGGAGCAGAAACGTGGTGGTGCTATTCTTCAAGAAAGGTGACAGAACCCTCATGAAGAATTATAGACCCATCTCGTTCTTGAGCCACGTCTATAAGTTTTTTCGAGGGTCATTATTAATCGATTCACGCGCAGGCTTGACGACTTCCAGCCTCCACTGTATGGTACTTTTTCTTATATACAGGCGTGATTATAGCGCTCTCCCGGTCTTCTGTACACTCCTTTCCTCTCGTTGTGCTTGTATAAACAGGATCTAGACTCGTCTGAAAATATAACTCTTGACCAGTTATTCAGAGTCCAATTCTTGTGTTCTCTATCATAACTCAACCTTGAGTCTTTTTTTTTATTGCATGTAGTGGAAGACGAGCCACGGCCCTACCGATGGTAAATGGCAACCGTCGCTCATGGACTCACCTATACCGAAAGTGTTGTCAAGCCGCTGCTCACCATTTCATTTCACAGATATGAAATGAAAGAATTGACGGCTATCTCCTATCTACAGCCAAAACGCAACGATGTGCTTCATGACACGGGAGATGGTGGTACCAACCTGCTCGGGCCCGATACCAAGTGAGTTCTCCCACTTGGTACCCAGCCCTACCACCAGTCATGCAATGGATGATAATTGCTTCCTTCCCTTAGTCGCCTCACACGACACCTGTGGGCAAGAATGGGGTAGTGACACTTGTATTCTTAGTCCGTCACCACACGGACAACGGTTCTGAGGTGTCTTTCTAGTTTTGGGCCATTTTCAGGTCTTAATGGCTTTAAATTTGCTTCAACCAGACGCGGCCTTACTGTATCCGCACTCAGATTGTTTCCTCCAGCTTGTAAATGATGATTCTTTACTTTAACAGCGGTAAGAAAGCGATTTCTCAAAATTTTTAACACCGTATAGCAATCCTCCCGTAACGTCGTGCACCTTGTTTGGCCTGTTCCTGGTCTTCGAAGATTGGATCTAGTTTCAAGGAAACGATGGAGTACTCGCTAAACTGTAGAAAGAGTCACACCAATAATTCTCGCTGTATTTCGCTGACTGTGCTCATCTTCAAGCATTGTCAGGGTCCTGGTACATTCTTCAAGGGTTAACAACATGAAAAATATAAAATTGATGAGGCAGAGGATTTATAACTTTTTTATTGCAAAACTAAAACAAACGCGAAACAATTGTTTTGAATTTTTTGGTCCTTAATTAAAAAACAACCATGATTTTACATTTTCAGTTTTTATACAATTATCAAAAATAAATAAAAAGGTTTTATGTATTATTTTATGTGGCATCAAATATTCTTTAATTTAGTCTTTATTTCATAAAGCTAGGTCAGGTACTTTTGAAGATATTAAAGATTTTCTAATCGACCCTTTTTCTTTGCGGTCGGTCCAGCGTATTTTCGATGTACTTATATATCTATTTGAATCCGTATTCATTCACAATTTCGTGGGTTTTATTTTTTTCGCACGGTACTCGTAATTGTTTTTCGAAAATAAAAATAGGCTAAGTTACTCGTTATAACAACAGCTATCTGGTAGTAAAAGTCCCGTCCGAATCGGTCCAGGCATTCTGGAGTGGTATTTATTCGCAATTTCTTGGGATTTATTTTTTTATGCATTACCCTAATTCTTTTTCCATAATAAAAGTAGCCTAAATTACTCCTTGTAATAACAGCTATCTGCTAGTGACAGTCCCGTCAAATTCGGTCCAGCCGTTCCCGAGATTAGCCGGAACAAACAGCCAGACAGACTGACAGAGATAAAATCTTTAAAAATTGGTAATTTGTTATAGGTAGCGTATATCTCGTATATAGTTAGTAAAAAGTTGTCATTAACAGACACTTCAATTTTATTTATTTTTATAGATTATTGCTAATCTATTAGTGCGTCCTGATTTTAAACTGAATTGTCCTGGTTTTTCCAAGTCCAAATCCTGGTTTTTGAAATTAGCGGTTGGCAACCCTATACTACATCGAACAATTTCTGGTAGCATACTCGTGGAACAACCTTTAGAAAATGCAGAGACAAATGAAGTCCCTCCGCAGTTCCAATGGTTCCAGGCTCTCCTAGAGATCGGGTTTAATTGAGAGAGATCACAGCAAACTCGATAGCACGTCACTGTCTCAGAGTCAAATGATCCGAGGAAACCGAAAAAAAAGGGTGTCACTAGTATTCCAAATTATTGGGTTTATTGATTCATTTGTTTAATCTATTATACATTTTAATTTATCTATAATAATTAAAGTTAAACGAACAACTGACCATGATTAAATGACTCTAGCTAGAGTATTGAGTTAATTGAGTAACCTATAGTGCCTAGGTATGTGACTTATTTTAAAGTTATGACATTTTCTCTTAACTTTCTCTTGTACCGAATGTTCGGCATTAACCGAACTTCGGCCAAATGCCAAAATTCGGTTCAAGCCACCGAAATTCGGTTAAACCGAATGTAATACGAATTTCAGCGCATCCCTAGTATTACGTTTTATTTGTTTAGGTTTATGATATTATGGTCGTAACGGGTTTTAGGTAGGTATGTACACTACTAGGTAGCTAGGTAGGTATGTGGCTTGTACAATTTTGTAATAGCAGTTTAGACACTGATTTTTAGTACCTAACGAGTTGTGGAAAAAATAATAGGTAGGTAGGTACCTACGCAGTTCCAAGTTATATAGGTAGTAATTTAAAACATTATTACCTACCGACCTAGAAGCCTTTTACTCTTGACCTAGGGTTCCCTGTAGAACTAAAAGTAGGAATATTCGAACAATTAAAATGACACCTTAGGGGACACAACAGAGGTTCACGCTAGACAGAAATTTGATAATACGTAGGTAGGTAGGTACTATACGTAGATTTGTAATAAAGCTAATAAATAATTTAATTATAATAAATAATATAGGTACTTACACGTACCAACCTACAATTAAATGACTATTTTTACCATAAGTACCAAAGTACCTACCTACTGTTGGTAGATGCTGCATTTTTAACTATTTATATTTTACTATATAATCCATTATAAACAATACATGAAAGTGGTAAAATAGAATACCTATCAATAGATTACTACGTCTCTTTTTACCTTACGTCACTCGGGTGTAACAGAACAAGACAACAAGGAAATTCAATGAATTCATTCAATATCAATGTCATAACAATGGATGTGAGATTCAATGATCCCTATTTTTCATAAATTATTCGCTTTTTAACTACTAATCACCTAATCGTGTTATAAAAATACTTAGCTTTATGTATTGTATACGTAGTTGGTGATTTTACAAGAATTATGTGTTTGTATTACTGTTAATCGCCTATGTACACTCCTAGTTTAAAAATACATATGTGGTTAAAATAGTGTGTTTGCCATTGTTTGTGGCAATAGAAATGGACACGCAAAGAAAATACATATATAAGTATTATGATGCCATGCGCCTTTAGCATAGCTCAGTAGGTAGGTATATTTGACACCAGGGTTATCATATCTCAAACTAACAAAATAAATCACTACAAACTACGCCATTTTAATGTTTTACGTTACAAATATAACATCACAAGCATACTCACAGGATAGTACATCCCCTGCGGCGGCAAAAAAAAGGCCCCTGATCCCCACAGCTTGCCGTTTGTATTTACTTTATGTTGCACAAAAATACACTCCACGAACGCCCTTGATCCGGGCGTAAACCCCACAACACTGAATTATAAATTCGAGTTTATCATGAGTATTTTATGGGTATAACAAAGAAAAGAAGTAAAATAATCAAAATTGTTTAACTTTTAGGTTATGTGAGTATAGCGCGGAGGAACGCGCTTTAACACTGAAAGCGGTTAATGTCGATGTGCAACAACGGACGGGCACAAGCACGCGTGGCTACTCTGCGAGTCGCAGCAAGTCGCTTCGCCCCGTACAAATCAGTGTGAAAGACAAAGACAAAAAACACCGCCACCGGCGCGCCGCGATGCTAGCGATCCGACAAGTGAGGCCAAATGTTGCTATCTTTCTCGCGCTCAATTACGGATGATATTAACTTTTCGGCCGCAAAATAAAATATCATCATTCATCACAACCATATTACATTACTACTAAACTTACTAGGTGCTGTATTATACATGTTTTATTACTTATTTCTAAGTCAACAAATATTAAAGAATTGTATTAACTTTAATATATTACCTACCTACGCACCTAGCAGATCAGCATTTTTTTATACGTAGGTAACTCATACAATTGACAAACCTACAAAATATAGATACACAGAACATTATGTAGGTAGGTAGCCTATTTCATGCTATATGTATATGCCGATTCCCGGTAAGCAAAACCAACTTCAAGATATTTTACATTGAATGGAATGAAAGAGAAATTAGATGGTGTGGGCACATTGTGTTGTCTCTTTCGCGTTGCCGACAAGGGTTCGGATCAATGAATCGTTCTCGGACCCCCGCCCGGGCTCGGCGTCATCCCCAGTCCCCCACCCAGCAACCTACTCTGTGAGCTCCCTCTCAGATCGTCTTCTCTCATCATTTAATTACATTTTCCTTTTCTTACTTTTTTATTAATCGTTGGAACATGTTCAAAAAGCGTACTAATATAAATGATACCTACCTAGGTACACGAAATACCTACTTACTTAAAAATTAAATTTATTGTTCTTATGAACAATGAACATTCCATGGGTATCTCCCAAAAACAACTAAAAAGTCTAAAAACATGCTATTGTAAACACTTTTCTTTTTTCTTATAGGTATAGAAATAGTGGTATAATCCCACTCAATGTCCATAGGCTAAGGTAATCGCTTACCATCAGGTGGTATGCTTGTTTGCACCCAAGTAGTATAAACATACGATTTTTTATGTAGTTAATTATTTTGATGACGGGCTTCGTGGCGTAGTCAGTAGTGTAACCTCGTAGAGTAAAAATGTTCTGTGAGTGTAACCGACTTCCGTGCACGAGGTCGTGGGTTTGATTCCCGCTCAGGACAATTATTTGTGTGATGTAAAACAGTATGCTCAGCTGCCCACATTTCATCCCCGTAACGACTGGCGAACCACGGATGATTTTGATGTGGAACATCCAATGCGGAGGGAGGATAAAATCCGCTGAGCGTGGCGACGCTTTTATTTTACTTGTCCCATTCATACCTTACAAGTTAAATTTGAAACACTTCCCGGTTTCCGATTGAGCTGAAATTTTACACACATATGTATATCACGTGACAATGCAATATTGTGATGACATGGAGCTGATCTAATGATGGAGCTGGAAGATGGACATAGGAACTCAATAATGAGACGGTGCAACCCTATCGAGTTTGGACTTTTTTGATTCGTTTTGATAAGTACTTTGTCTTTAGATAGTATCCAGGGTCTAATGGTGGAGCTAGGAGGTGGCCGTAGGAACGCCAATATAAAACGACATAAACCTATCGAGTTTGGACTCGTTTGATTCGTCTTGATGAGTACTTTGTCTTTAGATGATATCCAGGGTCTGATGATGGAGCTGGAAGGTGGCCATGATAACTCTGTAATTAAATGGCGCAACTCCCATCGAGTTTGGGCTCGTTTGAATTGTCTTGACTAGTACTAGATGATATCCAGAGTCTGATGATGAAGCTGGAAGGTGGCCATGAGAACTCTGTAATTAAACGGCGCAACTCCATCGAGTTCGGGCTCGTTTGAATTATCTTGTGTAGTACTAGATGATATCTAGGTCTGATGAAGGAGCTGGAAGGTGGCCACATTAACTCTGTAATGAAACGACGCAACCCCATCGAGTTTGGAATCGTTTGATTCATCTTGACCATTACTTTGTCTCTAGATGGTATCTAGGGTCTGATGATGGATCTGGAAGGTAGACACAGTAACTCTGTAATGAAACGACGCAACCCCATCGAGTTTATACTCGTTTGATTCGTCTAGACGAGTACTTTGTCTGTAGATAGTATGCATGGTCTGATGATGTAGCTGAAAGGTGGTCATGGGTTCTCGGTAATTAAACGTCGCAACTCATTGATTTAGGGCTAGTTTTGAGTTTTCTTGAATAAATACAAGATATTCAGGGTTTGATGATAGAGCCGGGTGGCCATGGGCACTATGCTATAAAACGCCGCAATCCCATCAATTTTAAAATCGTTTGATTCCTTTTTGACAAGTACTATGGTCCTTGAAGATATCCAGGGCCATATGATGATGATTTGTCCATTTCCGTTATTTTACACATGTTATAATTATATACAAGCACACATTAAAAAAAGTTATGATAATTTTGTATCTACTCACTATTTCTACAAAATAATTTCGATGTTTTTACATCTGGTAGACGTCCCGTGACGTCTATTTTTTTAATTTATACCACAGGTGTGGCGAATAAGCATACGGTACACTTGATGGTAAGCGGTTACCGTAGTCTGTAGACGCTAGTAACACCAGAGGTATCACTCGCGCGTCGCCATCTCCAAGGATAGGGATATGAGCAGGGCCGGATTTAAACTTAATGCCGCTCCTGGGCACCGGAAAAAAAGCCGCCCCAATACTGGAATTTTACTGGAACTTATAGTTAATATATTTTATTTTCATCAATATTTTTTTAAATTAATTGAACGATTAAAGTTTTGAAAAATGCAAAAAATAATTCCAATTTTTTTTCAATTTAAAAAAAAACAATACCTACTAAGTAATTAAATTTCTTTCCATCCATCCATCCATCCATCAGCCTTTCGACGTCCACTGCTGGACACAGGCCTCCCCAAGACAACGCCACAACATGTGTTTCGCTCATATGGGGGATAGTGCCGTAATCGCGTAAATTTCTTTAATTCCAGTAAATAGAAAAAAATTATTATTATTTTAAATGTCCAAGGAAATAAATTGATTTTACCAAAAGTGCCAAAATTATAATTCACAAATAATGGATGAATTGAATTTCTTAATCATCAATTAAACAGAAAATTATTAATTAATAGAATTAATTAATTATATTGAACAATCTTGATAAGAATAAAAAAACATTTTGAAACACTTTCAAAATTTTGCCACCCTGGGCACTTGCCCCAACTGCCCCTAGTGTAAATCCACCGCTGAATATGAGGTGGATAGGAAGGATAATAAGGAGAGGATAGCCGATAGGGAGGGGGTTTGGGCCTCCGGCGCTCTCACTCACCATACAAAACACAACGGTACGAGTAACTATCGTTGCTACACGCTGATCTTATGTGAGAGGGTGGTACTTCCTCGATCGAGCTGGCCCATTCGTGCAGGTATAAGCTAGTCTCTACCTAGTGATAGAGCGTAGTAGTAGAGTTAGTAGGTACCTACGTAGACGCCATTCTGACAATATGGTTACTGAAAATCTCCATCGCATTCTCATGGGACTAAGCAAATAGAATGACCCTATATGTAGTAACCTCATAGTCATACTACCTGCAATCTATATGCTCATGTTTTTTCCCCATTTTTTGGTCTACACGACTGGCGATTAACATAATTTATTTATCTTCAGTATTTAGATATTTTTATATATATTTTTAGCATTTGACATGCTTAGCACTATACATTAAACACAAAGTGAAAAATGTGAAATCGAAAATAACAGTCAGGAGCAGGATTTGAACCTGCATCTTCTGGATACCGTCCAGATGCTTTACCAATTCAGCTATCCTGACAATTGCTCCTGACTGCTAATTTCGATAACACATCATACTTAACGTCTTTGGGTGACGCCTGCGCCATCTGTCGGACGTATTTTCATACATTATACCGACCAGGTAAACTTAATTTTACAATTAAGATTTTACCTAATAATGACGCAAACCCTTTAAATATTTAGATATTTTTATATATATTTTTAGCATTTGACATGCTTAGCACTATACATTAAACACAAAGTGAAAAATGTGAAATCGAAAATAACAGTCAGGAGCAGGATTTGAACCTGCATCTTCTGGATACCGTCCAGATGCTTTACCAATTCAGCTATCCTGACAATTGCTCCTGACTGCTAATTTCGATAACACATCATACTTAACGTCTTTGGGTGACGCCTGCGCCATCTGTCGGACGTATTTTCATACATTATACCGACCAGGTAAACTTAATTTTACAATTAAGATTTTACCTAATAATGACGCAAACCCTTTAAATATTTTATTTTATTTTAAATATTTTATTATGAAAATACGTCCGACAGATGGCGCAGGCGTCACCCAAAGACGTTAAGTATGATGTGTTATCGAAATTAGCAGTCAGGAGCAATTGTCAGGATAGCTGAATTGGTAAAGCATCTGGACGGTATCCAGAAGATGCAGGTTCAAATCCTGCTCCTGACTGTTATTTTCGATTTCACATTTTTCACTTTGTGTTTAATGTATAGTGCTAAGCATGTCAAATGCTAAAAATATATATAAAAATATCTAAATATTTAAAGGGTTTGCGTCATTATTAGGTAAAATCTTAATTGTAAAATTAAGTTTACCTGGTCGGTATAATGTATGAAAATACGTCCGACAGATGGCGCAGGCGTCACCCAAAGACGTTAAGTATGATGTGTTATCGAAATTAGCAGTCAGGAGCAATTGTCAGGATAGCTGAATTGGTAAAGCATCTGGACGGTATCCAGAAGATGCAGGTTCAAATCCTGCTCCTGACTGTTATTTTCGATTTCACATTTTTCACTTTGTGTTTATTTATCTTCATTAATTTTATGTTGCCTTCAAATTGCAACATACTGCAGCCCGTTACACTGTTAGAGTTAATGCTCTCGGTTTGTTTCAATTATTATTTATCATCTTCGCCAGTATCTAACAAAAATGAGTTGTGATTATTTTGAAAACAAAAAGGCTTGCAGTTTTCCTCACGATATTTTGCTTCCGAGCAGTCCTAATTTGCCAACAAATAACCCAAATAATTTTGAGCTTTAGAGGATTATTAGAAGAGAATTTATAAAAAAAGGAGAAACTAAACACAAAATATGTCCAAATTTGTTCTCCCACGCATAGACGCATAGGATTTTTTCGATGCTCGCACGTAATTCGCGATAAGCAGAAAGATAGTCTGTAAATTCCTATCTATATTATAGTAGATCCCTACGATGAAAACTGCTAAATGTAATTAAAATTGTATAAAAGTGAAAAATAAGAGATACGAATTTACAATGGAAAATGTTTAGTAACCGTAACTCTAGACATACACAAACAAGGCAAATATTCGATATAACGCCATCTATTGATACGTTTAATAAGGTTAACATCGTGTGATTGCTATTTACCACAGCCAATTTGTGAGTGTATGGTTTGTGTATCTTTCTCTTAGTATACCATTTTTCACTAGATGTCAGCATTGAATAGTTGTTAATTAATAACTACCAACTAATCTAAATAAATTGTAAACTAGCTGTGTATTTTATAGGGATAATATTTATGTAGCCTACTCGCCTCCATCCATCCATCAGCCTTTCCACGTCCACTGCTGGACATAGGCCTCTCCAAATGGGGGATAGTGCCGTAATCGCCACGCTTGGCAGGCGGGTTGGCGATCGCAGTGGATGTTGTCAATACTTGAGGAAGTGCTGCTGCCCACTCCCTCGGTATTCCCTCAGTCGGCTCTTACGACTCCCATGGGTGGAGAGGGGGTGAGACAATTCTAAAGCCGGCCCCACACGGCACGCTACTCGCCTATCACTCTTCAATTCAAACTGCGTTCTAAATATTGGTAAAAGAATTTGTGAAATCGGATGAGCAGTTTCGGAGATTAGGTACCCCCTGACATCCAAACTTACAAACATTGGCATCTCTTTTTAATAAAATTTTATATTGACAATCTACAAATAAAATAAAAAGTTCTATAGAATACATTTTAAACTAGGTAGGTACTAAGACATTTGTGTTCCTCAATCTTCCGCTATTAGGAAATTTAAGTAAGTACACAGCATACCCTATCAATTTTGAAAAAAAAAAAGTTATATTTGATCTTCTATTCACAATAGATATACAGGTAAGCCGTTATAGATTGTAATAGAAATAAGATATATGTAACTAATGCTAACTAAGTGTTAAGCATCACACAAATCTGTTATCGCTATTGCGAAAACTGTTGGATTAGTTTTTTTATTGAAATAACGCTAAATTAACTTGCGATATTAGACGTGAACATTAGAAAATTTAAGTACCATTACAGAAAATATTTTAAATTAACAACTAAATGATAAGGCTGACATTTTGTACAAAGTTTAGTGCTAATGAAGCTTGCAATAAAAAGCATTTTCATAAGTGTTAACAGCTTTGTTTTGCTCAGAATTGTGCTAGAATGTTCTATTTTAAGACCTTTATTACAATAGATATGGGCCTATTGAAATGTTTTCTATAAAAACACATCTGTGCCACTAATTGAAAATTCCACTTTAAGAAAATGTTCGCCACAATTATCGTGTACTACATAATAATCGTTTAATTTACTTATCTGTAAAATATAGGATTTAATACTTACCCAAATAGATTTGTCAATGTAGGTCCAGTCTTGATACCATTCTAATAATAACGTATACTTTGTATTCATTATAAAAAGAAAGTTTTCTATTACGTAATTATGTCATTGTTATCACTACTAATTAATATTATCTAATATTCACCCAACTTGCTGATAAGCAATTCTATTTTTGAAACTTGAAAAAAGTTTGAATATTCTAAATTTAAAATCTTACTCTTGCTCAGTCTCACTGCAATCTATACCCATTGCATTTTTGTAATTGTATAATAATATATTGACTACGAATGTTCAACAATTTTTTAAGTTCCTTGATACAGTATCAAAAGAATTCGTAATCTGGATTTGGACCTACTTTAAAAGTTTTCACCCGACATGATTATAATAATAATTACACAGTGTTTGTGTCGGGATTGTTTTTTTTTATGTTGCTTGAGAATTTTCATTATGATTTTTCTAACTTTTTTCTGTTAGTACTTAACTACTTTTGGGCACATACCCATCACGTCTCATAGTTTTTCATCCATCCATCCTTCCATGTCTAACATACGGGTGTCAAACATGGGCACTTACAGAAAAACTCTTTCATAAAGTTAGGTATAGTTTGCCAAAACAGCATAGAGAGAAGCATAACCGGGGTCAAAAATAAGATAAGGTAATATTATCTCATATAAAAACTATTACAACATTTCGCAATGTTTACACAGTGCTCAGACTTTTAATCAGATTTATTGATTTTTTAATCAGTAAATGATTAAAAAATTACAATACCTAACTAATAAAAAAAATAAACGCCGCAATTGTTTTTTCCAAGTCCATCACGACGGGCATCCGAAGTTCAATTGATACGAGTGTGTACATGGTGCGCTCTCGTGTCAAGCCTCTACGAGACGAGAGTGGACGCGAGGTTCGCGAGACAAATAGACGAGTGTGTACAGCCGGGGTAACAATTATTCCGCTTACCGACGGAAACTAGATATAACAAAATTATTATTTTTAGATATAGAATTATTTGGTAAATTAATTGGTAAGCTCCTACAGCAATAAAGGTTTATTATTATTATTATTATACCTACCTTATCCTTTGGATCCTATCAACTCTAACGATCAAATTTTAAGTGCCTCGGACAAGTCGTTGATCGCTAATAGGTACCATTAGTACCTAGTACCCACTTATTGAACGCCGATATTGAATCACTAAAACATCTCCAAAATTATCCAGGGGTAGAGCCTTGCTTATCCCAGAATGAATAGACCCGCTGGATCAGGGAAGTAGGTACCATCTTCTCACGGAAGATCAGCGTGAAACAATCGAACTCCTGCAGTTGTGATTAGTGAGTGAGAGCGCCGGCGACACAAATAATTGATAGAGGCTATGTCCGCACATAATTATATGTTAGGAAGATTAAAATCCTGCGATTTATATCTTCCTAAATTTTAGGTACTGTTTGCCGATTGTTATTCTCTCGCAGAGCTGCTAGATCGTATATAATAATTCAATATAGGTACCTACATGAATAAAAATTTTAATATATAAAGTACCTACCTACTCTATTGTGAGCTCAACTGGCTCGAAAAACTAACGTTTCTTAATCCTCTGAATATTATGGTATATCTGACATGAACCTCTTACATTTGAAAAAGTAGGCGCTCGCTTAATTCAATCATGAATTAAATAGCGCTCCTTCAGTTATATATGTTAGTCAATGATAGTTTAAGTGTCAGTTTTAAGTGTTAATTGCAAATAAATACAAAATTAAAAAAAAATAGAAGTCGCGGGACGTCTAGCAGATGTGAAGACATCGAAATTACTTTGTAGAAATAAAATAATCATAACTTGACAAAGTACTCCTCAAGACGAATCTAATGAGTATAAACTCGATAGGGGTCGTAGTTTCATTACAGAGTTACTGTGGCCACCTTCCAGCTCCATCGTCAGACCCTGGATACCATCTAGAGATAAAGTACTCGTCAAGACAAATCATACGAGCCCAAACTCGATGGAGTTATGTCGTTTTATAACTGAGTTCCTATGGCCAGCTTCTAGCTCCATCATCAGACCCTGGATACCATCTAAAGACAAAGTACTCGTCAACAAATCAAATGATTCCAAACTCGGTGGAGTTACGTCGTTTCATTACAGAGTTACTGTGGTCACATTCCAGCTCCATCATCAGACCCTGGATATCATCTATGACTGAAGTTCTAGTCAGGACATTTCAAAGGAGCCCTAACTCGATGGAGTTGCGCCATTTAATTACAGAGTTTCGCATGGTCACCTTCCAGCTCCATCATCAGACCCTGGATACCATCTAAAGACAAAGTACTCATCAAGACGAATCAAACTTGTCCAAACTCGACGGGGTTGCGTCATTTCATTATAGAGTTACTGTGGCCACCTTCCAGCTTCATCATCAGCCCCTGGATACCATCTAGACACAAAGTACTCGGCAAGACGAATCATACGAGCCCAAACTCGATGGGGTTGCGCCGTTTCATTATGGAGTTCCTATGTCCACCTTCCAGCTCCATCATCAGATCAGCTGCATGTCATCATAATATGTATTGCATTGTCACGTAATATACACATGCGTGTAAAATTTCAGCTCAATCGGAATCCGGGAAGTGTGTCAAATTTAACTTGCAAGATTTGAACGGGACAAGTACAATAAAAGATCGCCGCGTCGCCACGCTAACAGCCGATTTTACCCTCCGGAGGGTATTATATGGTTCACATCAAAAAAACATAGGATCACGGCTGTATTCCCCGAAGGGGTAGACAGAGGTGTATTACACACCCACGATTCGCCAGCTATGTTTAAGTCCCACGTAATAGAGGGCGAGCCTATTACCACAGAATAAATACTAGTCCTATTACCGTCTACATTTCCAAACTTCGGGCTGCTACTGAGAATTTTACTTTTTACACAAAATCTCAATAACACTGCCCGACCCCGGGATCGTCGTTTTCCACATTCACAAATAATTTGTTTTTTAAAAGTAGCTGAGCATGTCAACTGCTAAAATACAGATTAAAATGTACCTAAAACATTATTAATATCTTGTCTTTTAGTACATAGAATTGTCAAGATCCCTTAAATTAACGAAAATAGTACTTAATTTAATGTTTAGTTAAGTCCGGAGACAAATGGCCCTTGACCACATAAGGTGATTTTTCTTGAACAGATTACAAGGAAGTCATGTGCTAAGCTAGCCATAAAGTCATAGTATTTTTTCCCTGGTGACCTACGGCAGGTCCCAGAGCATCTCATTAGCTAATTTAATCTTGGGGCACGGACTATAGCATAAAATTAAATTTGGGCTTCCATCTTTTCCTACTCTACAATGGCAGACACGATCGACGCAGTACACGCTTGAATTGAGGCTTAATTTAGGCGGAACAGCAAGAGGAATTGGATCGCAGTTGCTTCAGATAAGCACAACTTAGAAGGTGCTGGGTGTATTATTTTCAAAAGGAGGTATCTTATTCTTGGCTAAGTCGATTGAAACATTAACACATAATAGATCCATTGCTGTGGCAGCGGGTAAAAGAGAGAATTAATACTTAATCCGTGTGGTGACGGACTATACAAGTGTCACCACCCCATCCTTTCCCACGGGTGTCGTGCAAGGCGACGAAGGGAAGTAAGCAATTATCACCCATTGCACTACTGGTGGTAGGGCTGGGTACCAAGTGAGAGTACTCACTTGCTATCGGGCCCGAACGGGTCGGTACCACCGTCTTCTGTGTGACCGGTCATGAACGTCAGTGTGTTTTGGCTGTAGCAGAAGATAGTCGTTTATTCTTTCATTTCATATCTGAGAAATGAAGTGGTGCGCAGCGGCTTCACAATACTCTGGGTATAGTTGAGTCCATGAGCGACTGTTACCACTTACCATCAGGTGGGCCGTGGCACGCCTGCCATCATTAGAAAAATAAATAGCTTATGGAGCACAAAAGGCCGTACCGTGGCGACATGCCTCGCATCTACTTTTAGTTATACTTACCTATATATATTATATCTAAAGACTAACAATGACGCTAAAGCTGAGGTAGTTTTCTATAAGAAGACTTTCTAGAAAACACACTTGTAGAAAAATAATGCCTGTGAGCTAAAATTGAACTTGCCTCTCTGGGGGATTTCACCCACACAAACACACATGTACGCAAACCCGCAGACGTGTGTGTCTCTACTCCTACTCGAGAATAGAGTGATGCCGACATTTTTATAGAATTTTTGTCTGCTTGTTTATTCAGGAATCACGCAAAAACGACTGAACGTATTTTGATGAAAGTTTTTTGTTTGATAGCCCAAAGCAGCAAAGGCTAGTTAATTAATAACAATAATGATCTCCAGCCGTAATTTCTGTCAAGGCAGTCAGTGTCAACAGACACTAGGCACGTACCGCAGGAGATTATAGTGCACGAGTGTGTGCGCAAACACTAGTGCACTCTCTGTTCCCTCCCTTTAATTGTCCGATGGGACGGCATTTCAACACGACCAGAGAGATACTATGATCGCTAACGCTATAGAAAACTATTAAAACATGGGAATTCTATATTTATAACGCTAAGTCACGTGAATTAACGTTAGAAATGTAAAATTTCCATACGTTTTGCTGCTTTACGTCCTTTCCGAGGCACGGGGGTGAAACACCGCCAACGTCCTAATACCGGCCTGCTATTGACAATCTCTTGACGTAAAATCCCAATAGCTTTTGTCGTTGGAATCGAAACCCGAGACCTCATTATCCGCAGTTGCATGCACCGCCGCTGGACTGCCGAGGCAGATATGTAAGTGAAGTACTTAAATCTGAGGACCACACAGTCGAAGGAAGATTCGTGAGCAGCAACTACGAGTAGTCCATAATATTTTAGATCAATATTAATTAATTAAGTACTAACATTTAACAAATGTTATTTCTTCCTGAAACTTCTCACATAGTCTTCTCAAAAAGTAAACAATAATTGTTGTCATAACAAATAAAACATTGTTGTTGTAGCGAAATGTTAACTCGTAACCTACTCAGTAATCAGCAAAGTTGTTTATACGAATATTAACTCAGATCGTAGAAATAATATACATAATTTAAGTTTAATAAGTTGGAACTTGGCAGAAATTCATTGTTGCTATGAAATCTCCTTAGGCTTATCACAAACTTTGTTGGGGTCGGCTGCCGATCTGTTCGTTTTATTTAGCTGATCAAAATCACCAGTATTTTGATATTTTTATATATTTTTCTTAGCATTAGACATGCATAGCCATATAAATTAACACAGAGCAGGATCCTGCTCATGACTGTTATTTTCGATTTCACATTTTCACACTTTGTGATACACAAGTATTTACATGACGCGACTGCATCTCCGACTTTGTCCACAAGAACGCAAACAGTCCCAGTGCCTCCTACGTTTTACTCTTGGTCCAACGACTCACAGCCAAAATAAATCAATTGAATCACAACCCAAAATATAGTCCAAAAATTCAAGATAATAATACCTATATCTTTAATATAAAAACTTATTGAACTAGGAATAATTCTCACAAGTGTTTCAGTGAAATTCAGAAAGAAATAAAATAAAGGCTTTATTTTATAGACTTAAAATTAAAATTGCCAAGAGTTTACTAATAACTAAAGAAATAACGTCATGATGGTGTCCAGACCGTAATTTAAATTGGAATCGAATCTATTATTAGAAGGTACTTACAAATTTTTGTTAAGATGACGACTCAAGTTTGCGTTAACGATATCATTAAATCAAATTTTCACTGTAGCTGGTTTTATTTGAAGCCCGAGACGGATTGGCACGGCAATTAAGCCAGCAGGAATTTCTAAGAAATTATTATGTATTTATAAATAACACTTATTTATTTATTGGCGACTGATTAGTCTGGGCATACGTAATGGAGAGGAAAGAGGGAATGTTTAAAAGAGGCAATCAAAACTATTTTTATAATAATTCTGTTTCATTACAAGCATGATAAAGAAGCATACAGCGCGATAGAATAAGATGCTAGCAAAGCAAAACCATCACTTATGTGTTGCAAACCCTTTTTTTTTTAGGCGGGGCGTTGCAATCCCTGGGGAAAGGGATAGGAGGTAGAGAATAACGATTATAAAAAGGTGAGGAGTAGGTAGATGAATCACCAAACGAACTCGGCTAATATTATGTAAGAAGTACTTGCCTGGGACCACACGTGGTAGGATCAGCAAGGTTCTAAAACCTACCAAAAATACCATTTTTGCTACTACAAATTAGTGACGGTTACATTAAATGAAATTTAGTATGAGTACGGATAATTATTACTAGGTAAGGCTTCTAGAGGGGTACACGCCTAAACGAAGTAATGGATTTGAATTAAATGCCACGCAGGGCACGGTTAGAAGCTAGGATATAAATTAAGTACTAACTAATGCTACTTAACATTTTAATGTTTGTCGGTCATACTTGTACTTATTCAAACTTAAAAGGTACAATAATACCTTAAAAATGTTCCTAACCGCACACCCCGTCGTTCGGGGCAACGAACAGGGTAGTGTGGGGCCCTCACCCACTAAAGAAACCCGCCGTGTGCCATCTCTCCGCCTTTATTGGCGGGCCACCGGAACTATATTACATTCCTTCAGTGGTGTCTGTACAATAATACCTAATGGTTTTCTGTTAATTTGTATCAAATATTAAGTGGTTTGTTACAAACAATTTTCCTGAAGGCCAGACAATATTAAATATAGATATAGTATTACTCTTTATTTACTTCCAATACAAGGTAAGCACCCATCAAAGTCCTATTATCTGACACTATAATAATAGTAGGCGTTAGTGGGCATTATTAATATTGGGTTTCACATGTTTTTTGATCGTTCTGGATACATTAAGGTACTCCATTTATTAATATAATCTTACAGGTGACTCATGATCTAATGAATGATCATAGTTTACTATACGATGTTCAAAACGTGATTAAATCCGTAAAAATTAATCATTTGTATTTTTTTTATTGCGTTTGATGGCAGACGAGCCACGGCCCATCTGATGGCAAATGGCAACCGTCGCTCATGGACTCAACTATATCGTGAGTATTCATTCATAATTTCATTTCACACATACGAAATGAAAGAATTAACGGCTATCTGTTACAACCAAAACACACCAATGTGCTTCATGGCCGGTCACACGACCAACTCACTCGGGCCCAATAGCAAGTGAGCACTCCCACCCAGTCTACCCAGCCCTACCATCAGTAATGCAATGGGTGATAATTTTGCTTATTTCCCTTAGTCGCCTCATACAACACCCATGGGAAAGAATGGGCTGGTAAAAGTTGTATTCTTAGTCCGTCACCACACGTACTACTATAAAAGATAGTATATAGATAGATGCTATTTATGAGAAGTGTTTTACATTTACAATCAAAAATGGGATTATTTGAAGAGCTATATTATAACGCATTTAGGTACCTACAGTAAATATTGAAGAAACTGTCACTAGCCCAATTTTATCCAGAATCACGTATCTATTAAATAAACTACATACTTGATTGTAACAACTAATTGTCATAAAGCTACTTATATCATTTTATGGGAGTCGACTTATTTTCCCTTACCGCGGCAGGAGAGAAAAAGTGATTACGACCAAATTACAATGATAGAATTAAAATATTATTGAGCATAGTCGTGAAGCTTTAGCAAAGCCTGAGGTCTAATGCTTGGGTCGTAAGGCTGTAGAACAGTGGCGTAGCGTGGTTATTAACGTAACCCTAAAAGCATTTATTAATTACTTGCTGACCCGTCAGACGTCGTTCTGAAAGCCTGTGGGTCTGTAACAGTCCAATAGTTTTTGTCAAATCAATCGTGTAGCAGGCACGACACACTGCTGTTGATTGATGTATTTGTCATCAATATACGAGTATGAATTGTCAGCTAAGAACAGTTTGAATGGGCAAAAGAGATTAGGTATATCTCTCGCTTATCACTTTTTCTGGATAATGTTTCCAATTATTATCCTTATAAGAAGCATCCTCGGACATCAGCAAATATTTGAAAAAAAAAAGAATCAACGGAATTGGCCCGGCCGTTCCGTGAGTTTTGCACTTAGCAACGCATTAACCGATTCATTTTTATTAAAATAGATTATTTAGCATTTTTTTGTTAAGGCGGGAAAAAATATATCTAACCGTACACCCCGTCTTCCTCACCCACTAAATAAGCCCGCTGTGTGTCGTCTCTCCATCTGTATTGGCAGACCACCGTGTGACATTAATTCAGTGATAGGAAGCAGGGGCCTACCGATGTATGAATGTATGTCTGATTATAGATATTAATTTTGTAAGATTTCTTGCTGATATTGTATGATGAACTTTTGATAAGAATGTTCATGATTAATATCATAATTAAGTTTATTAGGTGATAATAGGGTTAGTTAATAATGTTACAGTAAAGGGTCCCACCCCCGGATGCCACGAGTGTGGCGCGAAAGTCGAAGACGCGGGTCATCATGCTTTGGTATGATTTAGGAATAGCGAATTACGGCTTACAAGGCCTCAAAGTTGTATAAAATGCCTTACCAAACGTTATTAGAAAAATTGAAAAATAAACAGATGAATCCTTCTGGGCACGTGACAGTTTAAATATTTGTTTTTAAGTAATAAATTATCATAACTCATTGTAAAATACCATATCTCGAAACAAGGGCTACGCGCTCACGAACATAGAAGCGGAGCCAAATTTTATTACGAAAGAAGGTCTAAACGAGAGTCCACAAATAAATTAATATAAAATTAAATTCGAATTAAAACTAGATAATTCATGCATTATATTACTAGCACCAATATTCATCACATAAAAACTTTCCTACTAATATCATGTTTTGTAATACTTATATTAAAACAATCTTAAACTCGAGCCTAATGCTGAACACATTTACTAAGGAAAAAAGAAAAAACAAACCATAATATTAGAGTAAATATACTAGACAAAAATTGGATTCATCTGCAAGAGAGCACATGATATGATTACGCGAAGGATCAGGTAATGGAATATCAACCTTTAATAATACATGTCATACAGATCGATATACTACCATGTAACGTGATACCGTGAAACAAATCGAATAACTCGGTTACGACGCATCAACAAGCCTGTGCGGATGCCAAAGCTTTCCGGAAATTGAAACCATGACACTGCATCGTCTACCCTAGCTTATAATTCGCACCTTGTTCGATGACCTTAGAAACCTTAGAGCTAATCCACATTAATATTATAGATGTGTAAATTTGTTGGCCTTTTTGTTATTAACTCAGTAATGGTGGATATAATTATTTGATGACGAGCATAGCACTCACCATGGCACGCAGGGCGACTTTGAGAAATGTAATAGTAAGCAAAGGCTTGGCAGTACTCTTAGAATTGTTTAGTATATGAGCACTATTTACCATCAAGTGGGCCGTGTAAGCAATAAAAAGAGCAACAAAATTCTAAACAACTTTCACATACAGTAGGATAGAAATGATCATTTTTACGTGAGATCATATATCTTTACAAGGTAGCTAAGTAATATAATAATTAATAATTATAATTGCGAAAATCAGTTTGTTTATTTATTTGTTTGTTACACTTACACCCCATAACTACCGAACTAATCATCATGAAATTTTGTACATAGCCCAGAAAATGATATAATAAGCTATTTTCAACTTTTCTTTTGTTAAGACGAAAAAAAGTATACCTAACCGCACTCCCCATCGTTCGGGACAACGAACAGAGTAATGTGGGACCCTCACCCACTAAATAAACCCGACGTGTGCCGTCTCTCCGCCTGTGTTGGCGGGCCACTGGAACTATGTTGCATTACTTCAGTGGTCCGCCGGCGGCTTACCCTTTCAAGTACATTCTAAGGCTACTTTTCACCCTGGAAAAATGAGTGGTTCCCGTGGCTTTTATTTGCATAGAGATAATTAATCTGCCGTAGTAGTGCCGTGACGTACTTATATTTTGAAGTTCACGCGGACAACTTCTTGGACAGGATCTAGTTACCTATATACCCTATGGATGCACGAAAGACCTTAAATGATTTTTAGGTATTGTACAACGCTCATATTTATACTATAAGGTTTTTAAAAGTCGTGCGGTTTCTGTAACCACCGGCAAAATAGAACTGTAATACGTCTTCCCGGCCGTGTGGGGCCGGCTTTAGAATTTTCCCACCCCTTCTCCACGCATGGGAGTCGTAAGAGCCGACTGACGGAATACCGGGGGAGTGGTCAGCAGCACTCCCTCGAGTATTAACAACATCCACTGCGATCGCCAACCCGCCTGCCAAGCGTGGCGATTACGGCACTATCCCCCCTATGAGCGAAACAGCACAAGAGCGCTCGTTGTGGTGTTCTCTTGGGGAGGCCTATGTCCAGCAGTGGACGTCAAAAGGCTGATGGATGGATAGAATACATCTTCGCGTCTAATCGCATACAGGCAGCAAAGCGGACGTGTTTAATCTAGTCTACAGATATAAACATTCAAAAGCCTGCCTACAATTTGAAGGCATCGCAATATTAATAATGAGATTAAATAGGTATAAATTAAGTGTACTAGTTTCTAGTAAACATTGAGGAAAGATATCAATCTCTCTGTGAAAATGTGGTGATTTTCTTTTAATACTGAATAGCGGAAATCAGGAAAATTAAACCCTTTATAAATTGAAAAAAGGGTGCGAGAAGTAAGTAAATGTCAGTCAACCAGTCAGTTCATGGACTTACAGAAGATTGTGAAACTGAAAAATAACATGAAACGTAACTAAATATAATAGTTTGATTTTATCAATGATGAATAGCACTCGATTATTTTCCTTAATCGATAGTACGAAATCGGTCAAGGGCCACTAATGTGATACGGAACTTGTATTGGGTGAATCGTACTGATGGCTGATAAGAAAATAACGTCATTATACTATGCCTTATCGCTCCTATCGGGACCGAAGCGTGCTATTGTGATAGTGCTATAGAAAATACAAAGTATTTATTTGATTAGATGAAACAACCATTAATAGCAATTATAATAATATGCATGGAATTAAACTAATATAGAGTTTTATTATCAGGAAAAAATAATAATAGATGTATTATAAGCACTAAATTTATCTATTTCTACATTTCACAAATAATTTGTTCTAAGTAGCTGAACATGTCAAGTACTAAAATACAGATCAAAATGTTTAAAAATTGGCGTCATCAAATAGTATAAATTTTAATTGCAAAATTAAACTTACTATATTGGATTAATGCATGTAATGCATCCGATAGGTGGCGTGGGTCGTAAAGACAAATGTGATGTGGAGATTGGGAATGGATTGGAAGGGACGCAGGTTCGATTCCCGCTCGCACTAAAGTTCTCTTTTTCCACATTTCACAAATAATTTAATAATGAATAAAAATGAATCTAACCCGACTGTCTTCTGTCTCCCGTCATCAGAACAAATTATGTCCTTCGTCATGTACCTACAACATGCCAATATTGACATAATCGGCTCAGAGATAAACAAAGGTTGGGTCATGGGTTGGGTCAATAAGCAATCATCGCCTATTATTCCACATACATTTAAATGGTGAAATTTTGGACTCGTACGTTGAGAACCTTCACAGTTTTTTCGTCAAATGAAAAGCGCGTCTCTTCTTCTGTTGCTGTGAAATCTTTTTATGGTTAATTTATTTTCGTCGTATATTTATTATTTATATATACTTCTTTATATATAACTATTATAGAGAACTACACATTGTATTATTATTCCTTATAGTGAACTATTAAACAGTAACTACTTTTAACAAAAAAAAAAACAATCAAATTAACACTTTGTGTTCATTTATGTGGGTAAACATATCACATGCTTAAAAAAATAAAAATTTGTATAAATAAACAATTTAAGAAAATGTCTATCTGTCTGCTCCTGCTAATGTCCGAAACGAAAGAAAGAGAAAGAAAGAACTTATTTATTGCAACGCTAAAAAACAGGTTTTTACACAATAAGTACCTACTAAGATAAAAAAATATTAAAGAACAATAAAAGAAAAAAATAAAAGAAAAATAAAAACAGTTTTTCGTTGCAACCGCTCAGCTCAGCATAATGCAGGCCACTGGGCTGGTCTTCCAGTGGAACGTTTTAAATGGACTGATTTGGACGGAGCTTTCAAGTTCATTAAACTGATTTTTAAGAATAATACTTTCCGTTTTTAAAGCACTTTCCGTTATTTACAATCATTATAATTAATTAGAAAAAAAAATATGACATTATTTTCTATTTTTAAGTCGTTGAAAGCGTGTTTTACCTATTTAGTTTTTTTAATCTATATTATGTAGGATATTTTCTAAAGGAAACTAAATGCATAAATTTTCTAAAGAAAATAATTGTAAATGCTTTTTGGTAGAAATCTGATTGTAATCTGAGGAACAATTTTGTTGTGCTTTGGACGAGTTATCGCGTGAGTAAATGCCAGCTACACAACTGGTAGCTGATTGTAAGTAAAATTGGTGTTTTAAACCGAGTTTCTATTATTATTTCCGAGTTTTATATTCTTCCAGTTAATTGTTTGTCTTCTAAATCATCAAGTTGTTAAAACTTTAGTCGTTATATTACAAAAGTTTTAAGTTAAACGGTTACTTAATTAATTTGTTTTATAATGTTTATGTAAATATAAATATTTTTTGCTTAAATGTAATACTATATGTGTACCTATTTATATAGGTAATAATACATGCATTTAATATATTTTGTAAATATATGACTCCGATATATATATCGTAGCTGCTATGGCCGGCGCAACGCTACGGACATAATTACAGCATGCTGGTGATGGTTGGTAAATATTTATCGCGTGCCTTGCACTTATTACTTCTATTCAACGGCGAAACATTCTAGATATAATACCAAGTAACCTGATAGCTCTTGGTATTTAAATAAATATCAATAAACTATTAATTGTGGTAACGACTTTGTGGGAATTATAATATTTCCCACTCAACCTCCTTACTAAAATATAGGTCAACAAAACTCTTTGTTGAAACTTAGTATCTTGACATATAAAAAATATATAAATGTCAAGATTTAAAAATTTTTGATAAACATGTCAATGTTATAAATCTATTGATATTTATTTTCTGCCACAACAAGAGCCATTAAACAAGAAGATAAGATAAGATATTTATTTTCAGTTTTGCTCCTAGTGGTTTTTGGTTTTGCTCACAGTCAATTTAGAAGGGAACATCTCGTTTTCTTTTTGTGACCCTTACAGGTCTAAATACTATTATAGTATACATCAATTTCAACTCATGTTTTCAGTTACTTATAACCAGTTTATTGTGATATCAATTTCAGTTATTTTTACATGGTGAATTTAGTATTAAGGCTTAATTTCATTACTGTGAATAAACCAATTGTTGAGCAATAGATCCTGGTATTATTGAACCATAGAACACGCAGTCGAGATATGGGGATCGACATTATTAGAATGAAGATGGCTTACCCAAAGTCCATAAGAGGCCCATATTGGTGACCCTCCAGTGAAAAATGATTTTAACGTCCAGTTACCCTTTTTAGCGACCAGACGCTGAAGATTGGAACGATGATATATTATTTTATGAGTCACACGAAAATAGTGACCTGAACTACGAAGGTTTGGTTTTTCTCGAAGATACGAATAAATTTTGGGATACGAAATTAAACCATACGACATTGATTAAATCATAATTATGTTGCTCGAAGAAGACCTTAGAATAATAACGCTTAGGATCCGAGTAGGTCCAAACGGAGTGAAGCACTTTCAAGTTAGCCTTAATTTTCTATAGTTACAAGTACCTACTAATATTTTAAAGGAAGCGCGCGGGGAAACTAGCGAACGAACGGTAGATGTAGCGTCTACTACCAATCGGTCTCGCTGAGTAAATTTGTTCTGTGCAATCGGTAATTTCGGTAAACCAGTCTAGTCTATCGCATAGCCATTCGTAGGCCGCGCGCTTCCCGCACCGTCGTTAGAAAATAGTCTTTGTCTGTGCTACCTACAATTAGAAAAATATACCCAACTGTGTAAAAAATCTGTGGAGTTTGATTTACCGCTGCTACTATCGTCTTTACTAATCTTGCATAATACATTTATTACTTTAGTATGCGTTAACCAATTCAAACACGCACTTTCTCCATGAGAAAATTCCTTCAATGCTAATCTTATGGATTGCTTTAAGGAGTCCAAATTACCATAACGTTTAAAGCACACCATTCTTAGACCTAGACCTTAGGCTTCAATATATGATCCTAAGTTATAACCTAAGTTATAAGAAGAAATGTTATTTTAATTTGTTATAAAATATTTTATGTTGTTATAAATACATTTCAGGATGACCATTGAACTTCGCACCCATTTAGATCTCACTTCTTTTGTCGTTGAAGTCAACAACCAAGGTAGGTATATACTATATATATATATATCATAATATTGAACTTGGCTCTTATTTCACATGTATGTTTTTGATGGGATGACTTTTTACTCCATATATATGTAGACTAAAAAGAAATAAATGAATAAAAAAATAACTAAACACAACTGCTCTGAAAAAGTGAAGACTGTCGGGATGTCAGAGACCGTTCTGTGGAACATTTAATCTGCTGTCCCCTGACTGTAACACAACTTACTTTTCTACTTTTTACAGGGCGCTCGTGTTTTTGCGTTATTCATTTTTATTTTATACATTTCAGTGACCATCATCACTCATTTAAGACATTCGCATTAATTAACTAAAGTTAAATTTGTACCCAAAGATGAAATTGATTTATTTATTTAATACAAAAAACTTAACATCTTAACAGCTAATGCCAAAGCGAAGCTAAATCTACTAATTGCTAATAAAAATATTAGTTTTGATCACACAACAATGATCACACAAAGTAGTTTTGATCACACAATAATATTAGTTTTGATTGACAGAGCCTGTGAGCCACTCTCGTGAATTCTGCCAGGCTACATTTAAAAATACTTTGGAAAATCCAAAACTGCACGCCTCATAATCTTCATTTCTCACAATAAAATTGATTATTTGATAAGAAACTAATAATGTATTGGTCTTACTAAGTAGTTTTCAATAAATCACATAGATAGCGCTAATTTCAAGAAGTACCTACTAATGTGGGTTTCATGTCTTATACGCCATCTAGCGCTAATTTTAAGAAGTACTTCTATAATGGTCTACCTCTGTTCCTGGACGCGTGCACGTTAAGGCCACGCAAAGAAAAAATGTGGAATGTAAAATATGTTTTTTCGTGTTTTATAACGTTGGTGTGTTACTATTTTCGTGTGTTTAGTGTTTTTAATTATTGTTATGGATAAAATAGTTATTATACTTGACAAATATCATCAGTTCGTCAAGCAAAGGTAAGAACTTTCTTTTAACAAAAAACAATGTACCTGCCGGGTGAACGGCGTTCTGTTGACGATAGTAAAACCACCGGTGGCTATGCGTACGTAAAAAGGTAGTTCTCATGAAAGGGGCTGGTTTTGGTGTCGCGTCGAGCGTATATATACAGTATTTTTTTGTTTATTTAATAACAATTAAACCACATCGAATCAGAACGTGAAAAGTAATAGGGCTCTATTCCTGATCATAATAATTCGTAAACGAACAAAAAAGACTCGATTAGTAAAGTATTTTGGTCGTTATCGTGTTAACATACATTACCTACAACTCACGTCCAAGCCAGTTTTTTTTCAAACAGGTTTTTAACTAGTTTAAATAACAAAAATGGCATCAAAAATATCATGAGTGTTAAAAATAGTGTTTGTTCTTTATATGTGTATGTAGATATTATTTTACAAGTGCAATATATGATAAAAAACGCTTCGCTTATGAGGCGGGTTCTACTCCTAATAGAGACATTTTAAGTTTGAAAAATCAGTTGTTCCGTGTAAAACGGGAGTAGAACACACCTCAACGCTTCGTTAATGAAGCGTGCAATATCGATATCATTTTAAATTTATTATAGTGTGACATGAGGACACTTCAGCATGTTTTGATAAGAGAGCAAGCAAGTATTTTTAAAACTATAAAAAATGATCTAATAAAAATTAATTAACACGTTCGTTGCATTACGAGATCTATCAGATCTCTTGCAGGACTTTTGTATTGTGCGTTGACTATAATCGTGTTGTTTCACTCCTTGCCTCCCTCTAACGTGTAAAGTTCTTTAAGTATGAGTTAGACAAATATACATATTTACTTCTTACTTAAAGGTGAATTCATAGACATAAAATTAAATTTGAGATGGATTAGGTCCCTAACGCACAGTAGTATAATTATATTCATTCCTTTCTTTAGGAGACATGTCGATACTCGTGGAATTGTACGCCTCGTAGACGCAAGAAAGGGAGAATGGGCGGCGCGGGCGCTGCGTGACTCGATTTAGTGTTGTCCTAGAATCGACGTGGGAGATTATTATACTATTATAACAAAAACTTTGCTATAGTAAACTTACAAGAGACCTTTGAAATCCACTTTTAATGTGTGAACTATACAGGTGTCCCATGGCTATGTATTATATATAGGATGGAATTAAATTCACGTCCTTTTTTGAAATAGAAAGTACAGAAGCGATAACTGAACACATTCTGAATATTTAAATTCGAAATAAAATATATTTAAAAAAAATGAGTTTGTTGCTGATAGTCTGTTATTCTGCCTTATGCCGCCATACAAAAGTTGAAAAAGAGACTTTCAATTTTGACTTTTAAATATTCAGAACGTTTGCAGTTATTGTTAGTTATTGGATATTTAGAGAGAATACTCGTAGGAAGGACTTTAAGAGTGGTAGTGTGCCCCATCTAAACATAGTGAAACACAGCACATATTATAGATCCATTTTGATATTTAATAAATTACCCGTAGAACTAAAGCTAAGTTTATACAAATGTGATTTTAAATCTGCTCTGAAGGCTTTCCTGTTGAAAGGGTGCTATTATTCTATTACGAAACTCTGATTATATATATATATATATATATATGACTGTTTTTTTTTTTTTTATATAATGATATCTATTTTTAATTTACGACGACGGGCCTTGTGGCGTGTTCGGTAGTGTAACCGACTTCCGTGCACGAGGTCGTGGGTTCGATTCCCACTCAGGACAATTATTTGTGTGATGAACACAGATATTTGTACTGCGTCTGGGTGTTTTCTACCTATTATATGTATGTATTTACAAAAGAAAAGTAGTATACGTATTATATCCGTAATCTGGTACCCATAGCACAAGCGTTAAGCTTAGTTTGGGACCAGAGGACGTTGTGTGAAAAAATGTCCGCGAATATTTATATTATATTATATATATATATTTATATATATATGACTGTTTTTGTTTTTTATATAATGATATCTATTTTTAATTTACGACGATGATCAATATCAAATTTTTTTTGTATTTGTAGTTTATTCTAATGCCATAACTGCGTGCGAACCTAGCAAAATATAGAGCAATAGACTATCTTTGACCCACAAAAACTTCAAAATATTATCATTGGTTTTTTGGAAGATATAAATTATTTTCAAAGCTGTATTTTTAGGAGACTGATTAGGTCTCAAACGTACCAAAGGGTAGGTTAGTTTCGAGATCTTTTAGGTCTCCAAAGCACCAGCTGAAAGTTCTTTGAAAATGATGGCGCAGGGAACGTGTTTGAATCTTTGCATAGTGAAATATTTAATAGATGGGACTTGTTTTAATAATTTTTATAACCTTGTTTATATTAAACATTTATTAAATGTTAAAAAAAAAACTCAGTTCAGCCTATCTGAGTACAGTTACCACAATAAAAAATATATTTACTGTCCTTTTACTCAAGTGTTCTTAATTGTTTGTAGTTTGATTATAATCCTAACTATTATTATTATTATATACCTACCTACATAAAGCTGCAACAGAGATGTGTTTGTACATTTAAGATATTTGAGAAAAATTTACTGTATTAGGGTAGGTAGGTATTATAGGCGAGTCACGCACGCCTCTCTCTCTGTCTGTTTGTTCGCGCACTACGCTAAAACTACCGAACGGATTTTGATGCAACTTTATTATTTGATAACTCTTGATAAGACTTAAAAACTGGTACCTATACATTTTATACCACTAATATGTCGGGAACCTGAGATATAAGCTAAAAACTAGCTTTTGCAAAGGCTAGTAATTAATATAATTATGTATTAAGCATGTTAACTGTAAAAAGCCTTGATAATCCAATTCTCGATAATATAGGTACAAGGTAACAAACAATATTGAACATAAACATATAGGTATTGTATTTATTATAATAGAAGTTTTGGGTTATTAAGATTTCTGCTGAAGGTTGATTTACCACATTTTGGAGATTACTACTTATTACTTGTTTACAAGATAAAGGCACAAATCCAGGTTATTAACAAACGAACTTTAGAGGTTAGATTAGAGGTTAGGGAGTGTGTGGTAGCGGAGGTGTAGTGGAGGTGGTAATAACAAAATTCCAATAGATCTTTGTTCAACGCTAGCAGATTTCTCTTTAATGTAGGTATATATATAAGGTATAAAATCACATCGTTATACGAGTAGGCAAACTAATTACACACATTGTACTCGTAAGATAAAGTCTCACCGCCAGGTAAATAGAGGCCAGGTAATAAGCTTAAAAACCATCGAAACCCGACCGAATTCAAAGCGGGTTTCTCAATGGATGGAATGATTCATGAGGATGGTTTAACTGTATGGTTCATTAGGGTTTTCTGTAGATTGGCTGAAATATGAAGATGAATGTTGAAGATAAAAACACCACTGGGAGCTTTGCAGCATCCACTACGAGCATTATTGGTGTGCGTTAGCGCCAACCGTCCTGTTTTCCCAGGACATGTCCTGGTATTTTAAGTGTCCTGGATAGTTTTTAAGCAGCGTCCTGGGTTTTTAAAACGTTCTGTTAAGGTCACGTATAATTGGTGGGGTTGAAAAATATAATAAAAATAATTAAGTTTGTAATATTAGAATGTACCACTAAAGTGCAATACTGCTGTTATGCGATTTATTGCATACTTGCTACTAGGTTTTTAAGGCGATGCTGCGGAATATTCTGCCATTCCTCTATTAGAGCTTCTTTCATTTCACGTAGCGTGAGGCGGCGGATTCCGCTGACGTACACGTCATTCCAGTTCGTCCCATGCATGCTCAATGGGGTTTAAGTCGGGGCTGCGTGCTGGCCACTCCATGTGTATCAAGAAATCCCAGCCCACACGTGAACAGAGCCTCTGCTGTATGGTACTTTTTCTTCTAAATAGTCTTGGTTATAGGCGCTCTCCCGGTCTTTTGTACACTCTTTTTTTCCCGTTGCTAGTATAAATAGAATCTAGACTCGTCTGAAAACATAACTCTTGACCAGTCATTCAGAGTTCAATTCTCGTGTTCTCTACCATAATTCACCCTTGAGTTTCTGTGTCTTTCTAGGTTTGGACCATTTACAAACAAAATAAAAGTAACCTAAGTTTTTACTTGTAATAACAGCGATCTACTAGTGACAGCCCCAACCAAATCGGTCCAGCCGTTCCCGAAATTAGCCGGAACAAACAGACAGAATGACTGAGAGATAAAATCTTTAAAAATTGGTAATTTCTTATAGGTATACATCATATATATTTAGTATATGATGTATATAGCTGCCTCCGTGGTGTAGCGGTAGTGTAAGCGACTGCTGATCATGAGGTCTCGGGTTCGATCCCCCTGTCGCCAGTCCCAGGTCGGCCAGCGCTATTGAGATATTTCGTAAAAAAAAAATAAGAAAAATTCTCAGAAGCAGCCCGGAGTTTGGACGTTTATTCAGTTTTTTTTTTTGTTTTTTTTTTTTTGTGCCCGGTATACGTCAATAGGCTCGCCCCCTATTACGTGGGACTTAAACATAGCTGGCGAGTCGTGGGTGTATAATACACCTCTGCCTACCCCTTCGGGGAATACAGGCGTGATGCTATGTTATGTTGTTCTTTACATTTAATAAAAATTTGTTATTTAGACATTACAAACACACACTTCAATTTTAATTATTTTTATAGATTATTGCTACTCTATTACTGCGTCCTGATTTTAAACTGAATTGTCCTGGTTTTTGCAACTTGAAGTCCTTGTTTTTGAAATTAGCGGTTGGCAACCCTAGTGTGCGTAAACCAATAAACCATTTTTAACAAAAAACACTACTTAGTTCCCTCTATAGTGTACACGCGTGACCGTTGTCTGTCTCTACACTCATTAATTTTGCGAAATTTAAATGGAACAACTTCGGCATAAACCTTTTTCAAGCAAAAAATATTTGTATAAATTCGTGTAATATAATAATCATAACGACGATGTAAGCGAGCGAGTAGGTATGAAAGAGAGTATTGGTGTAAAGATACAAAAGGGAATGCTCCGATGATTCGGACATGTGGAAAGAATGCCGGACGTGCGACTGGTTAAGAAGATTTACAATGCGAAAATGAATGATGTAGGTACACGGTTATCGTCATTTCAATTATAACCAGATATAAGATAGTGTATGAGGTAAACTCTGTACTATATATCTAACAGTGAATATTTACATCAACTATAAACTTGTTAGGGCTATTTTCGACGTTAGATAGTAGGTAAACGTCAGTTTGAATGCTGAGAGTACCTATATACTATAAGTGAACATAAACAAGAGTAGCAGGCTAGAGTCAGTAATACAATAGTGTTGACGTGATTAATGACCAACGCCCAATTGAGTAGAACGATACAAAATGACTCACCTCCCTCCTAGCATCGCACCGCTTTGAATAAACACCCCTTCAGAAATTTCTCCTGGTACACCACCTACCAATTTTGAAATAATGACACCGTCTTATAATAATACTTTTTGTCGACTCGTGCTTCAATTGTCCCTACAAGCTTTCTATGAAGTATTCAAATACATCAAATTGAATGGCCAATTATTTTCCGCTGTTCATCGTCTGTTTAACCTTTTCTCATTATACTATAGACAACAATTCTCTATTAAAATGATCTACTAATTATTCTACTTGCCACTGCTTGCTATTTTACAAGCGAAGCCACGGCTTGTCATTACAATAAATTTGAAGGATAAGTTCCTATAACATTTTATAGGAATCTATTCTTCAAGTTTATAGCTATTTTATTAATTTTTCGATAATATTTAGGAATATAAATTAATAGCCATAGCATTTATTGTTGTATGCGGTGGCTTATTACGTTGTATAAAAAAATATGTTCTGTTTAGAATCTACAAAATTCTACTCATCATCATCATCATTCCCCTGCCTGCTTACGGATAGACTATCATGTATATGGAATCGTTAGATTATATATTATAGGTACGTTAGAAAGAACTATTGTCATCATGTCACCATGCCGTACAATGCAAATCATCGGGCTAATAATTTGACAGACTTTAGGTGGACATTGGTGGTATTCAGCGTTCACTTTCGCTTAAAAACGATAGTTTGTTCGAAAGTTTAACAAAGAATTGAGATATTATATTAGCAACAAAATATCATCTGATCTTAAAAATGTTTGCTTTATTCAATTGCAAATGCAATTCGTGATGTAATTTCTTTTTGTATGACAATATTTTGTAGCAAACTGTTGTGTAAACAGTTTACAT
Source organism: Leucoma salicis (assembly GCA_948253155.1). Classification (NCBI taxonomy): domain Eukaryota; kingdom Metazoa; phylum Arthropoda; class Insecta; order Lepidoptera; family Erebidae; genus Leucoma; species Leucoma salicis. Next base: position 15,951,216 of record OX411809.1, on the reverse strand, counting down.
TGCACTGCAATAGTTATCCATCATTATAACAATAAATATAAAAATTAACGAGCACAATATGTTATTTTTTTAAGCGTTGACTGCATGTATTATGCCTCAGCCACACTATGATGTCTATGATGATGGTAACGGCGGCTGTACACACTCGTCTATTTGTCCACTCTCGTCTCGTAGAAGCTCGACACGAGAGCACACCATGTACACGCTCGTTGTATCAATTGAACTTCGGATGCCCGTCGCGATGGACGTGGAAAGCACAATTGCAGCGCTGAGCTTTTTCGCAAAAAGAAAATTCTCAGTAGCCGCCCGGAGTTTGGAAATGTGCCTAGTAGACGGCAATAGGCTCGCCCCCTACCTATTACGTGGGACTTAAACATAGCTGGTGAATCGTGGGTGTGTAATACACCTCTACCTACCCCTTCAGGGAATACAGGCGTAATGCTATGTGTTTGTTTGTACATCAATGTTTATAACACATAACTGACCGGCCTGGTGGAGTAGTGGTAGTGTAACCGACTTCCGTGCAAGTATGATGTGTTATCGAAATTAGCAGTCAGGAGCAATTGTCAGGATGGCTGAATTGGCAAAGCATCTGGACGGTATCCAGAAGATGCAGGTTCAAATCCTGCTCCTGACTGTTATTTTCGATTTTCACATTTTTCACTTTGTGTTTAATGTATAGTGCTAAGCATGTCAAATGCTAAAAATATATATAAAAATATCTAAATATTTATAGGGTTTGCGTTATTAGGTAAAAATCTTAATTGTAAAATTAAGTTTACCTGGTCGGTATAATGTATGAAAATACTTCCGACAGATGGCGCAGGCGTCACCCAAAGACGTTAAGTATGATGTGTTATCGAAATTAGCAGTCAGGAGCAATTGTCAGGATGGCTGAATTGGCAAAGCATCTGGACGGTATCCAGAAGATGCAGGTTCAAATCCTGCTCCTGACTGTTATTTTCGATTTTCACATTTTTCACTTTGTGTTAATGTATAGTGCTAAGCATGTCAAATGCTAAAAATATATATAAAAATATCTAAATAGCCTTAAGCTTAGTTTGGGACCAGAGGACGTTATGTGAAAATGCCCGTGAATATTTATTTATTTATTTATTATATTAGGCTGTACGGCTTGATGGTGAGTAAGACGGTAAGTGTGCCACCCTCTGAGTGGTTGGCGTGGTAGCCTATACACCAAAGGCAACCTTCGCGAATAATCCACCCCAAGAAAAGGACATGAAGAGGAATGATGGTATATAGGAGATGAGGAAGTGGTTGGTTTAAATAATACGAAGGGAAGGAGGGAGTGGTTTGGTAGGTTTCTAATTTAGAGATAGAAACACACATATTTAAACTTTTTTGAATTAAGAATGTTAAATTTAATTTTATATTTGACATAGGATACACATGCGTTTCAATGGTTTTATAAAATTGCGTGTAAATTATAATGTCGAATTTAGAAAGTAAATCATTAACGCTGACGAAGTCGCGGGTATCAGCTAGTATATGTATAAATGTAGAGCACATGTGGGTCAAATAAAAGGTATCGAAATTACCCTCTCAAATCTTACGGCGCTAAATTCTTACCGTAATGAGATAAAATAAACTTAGCGGTTATTTTAATTCACATTAAAATTTCACCATAACTCGACCATGGGCGAAGTCGTTTAAAAGAGTTGTATTATTCGATACGTCTTTTTAATTATGTTGGCAGACGAGGCATTACCCAGAATTCATAGTCACGGGTGGAATGAGATGTTGGATGTTGTGGATGTTGACTTTTTTTATGCTACGTGGGTGATAAAGCGTACGGCCCACCTGACGGTAAGCGGTTACCGTAGCCTATAGACGCTAGCGTCGAATAATACCTCAGGTGTTCGCACTTCGCCATTTTCAAGGAAAGCGATAGGACCACCTCCTATCTTATGTAGGAAGGATATTAAGGAGAGGATAGGTAGGATACTCAGGATAGGATAGGAAGGATAATAAGGAGAGGATTGGGGAGGGGGTCTGGGCCTCCAGCGCTCTCACTCACGATACAAAACGCAACGATAGGAGTTCCTGCAGGTGGTTTCACGCTGATCTTTTGTGAGAGGTTGGTGCAACTACCCGATCGAGCCAGCCCATTCATACTAGGATAAGCTCTACCACTAAAAAAGGATTGGTCAATCTACCTACAAAAGTTAAGTTTTTTTATTTTAACCCACCTAATATTCGTCCAGAAACAAAAATAACATAATCCCCAATTTCAAATTTTAAGACTTAAATTTAAATAAGAAAATCAGTGATCAAAAATTTGACAGAGCTGGTGCTGAGCTTACCTGGGTTAACATAGAATACTTTCTGTCGGGTGATGACGAGAGAGCAAGAAATTAATTTAATTAATAATTAATTAAGATAATTTGTATGTAGGTAATGCGAGGGGAGTTATGACAGTGACAAGGAGTCGCTCATGGATCCAAAATCAAATTAAGGGTAGGTGATACGTGTGTATGATTAATTAATATTCATTAGTTATTCGCAATAATTATGTAATTTCCACTTGCATAATTAATTTTCAGTAAATCTTGGGTGTTCTCGTGGTATAAATATTGGGGTAACATTTTGTGGTTATATGTCCTGATATGAAATCTGAACAATAAAAAAAACAAAATTCCTCCTAAAAATGAACATTATTTACGCTCCGGTGCACCAATGCATCGCTCAGTAGAGGGTGCTCGAAAGGGTAAGCCGCCGGCGCACCACTTCAGTAATATCACACAGTTCCAGTGGTCCGCCGGTAAAGGCGGAGAGATGGCACACGGCGGGCTTATTTAGTGGGTGCGGGCCCCATACTACCCTGTTCGTTGCTATTATATTTCCTAATTTATATTTCTCTTTTTTGAATATTTACATTGCTATACTGGCAAAATAATTTCAATAAGGTAAAATAACACAATACGGAAAAATTTAAAAAAATCACAGTCCACATTATGTCTTTGTGACACTTTTATAGGTCGTTCCACTAATCATAATAATGACCAATTTAGCAAAATGGCGGCTGTTTGTTCGTTAAGGCGTAAAGCGTATCAATAGTAATTAAGAAAATGTGCTTAGTGAGCTATGCCTTTTTTTGATAAAGCGGAAAAAGTGTACCTAATGTACACTCCATCATCGTTTGGAGCAACGAACAGGTTAGTGTGGGTCCCTCACCCACTAAATAACTCCACCGTGTGATATCTCTCCCTCTGTATAGGCGGACCACTGGATTTGTGACCATTGAAGTAATAGTTGTCCGCCAGCACCCTCCCTGGCCCTCTCCGCCGCTTCCTTCTGCGAGATAAAGTCCTCCTAGAAGGTACTCCGAGTGCGGCCCAAATCCTGTCGCTGTCGAGCGATGCTCGACAGTTAGAGGGCCACACTTATTGCCAAGACGAGTTCACGGCATAGCTCGGGCCAAGCCGGGCATAACAATTTGCTCTTGGCAAATATGTGCCGAAGCACCCGTGCCCTGACAGCACCTGCACTACTCGAAAAGTAAGGACTCCATGCCTTTGCCCTGCCACTAAAACTAGCTGTTAACTACTGTTAACTAGCATATTTTAGTTAAAATACATAATAAACTGTTGAATTATTCCAGCACGAATAGGCCGGCTTGATCGGGGAAGTACCACTCTCTCACAGAAGATCTGTGTGAAACAACAATAGGTACTCCTAGCGTTGTGTTTCATATGGTAGAGTAGAGTGAGAGCGCCGGAGGCCCAGGCCCCCTCCCTATCCTCTCCTTATTCTCCTCTCTATCCTCACTTTGTTATCCACACTATCCTTTCCTTATTATCCTCCATATCGTCTCCTTCGTATACATCCTATCCTCTCCCTATTATTCGTCCTCTCCACCTTCTATGCCTTTCCTTGGCTTGCTTTGGATGGCGACGCGCGAGTGATGCCTCTGATGTTGCTAGCGTCTATAGGCTACGGAAACCGCTTACTATCAGGTCAGGCCGTATGCTTGTTGCCACCCAGGTAAAAAAAAATGAAAGGTCATTTATTATAATAGCTGAAACCTTAAGAAATAAACAAAGCCCTCCTCTTAATGTTTAATAATGGAATCTCATTTCCAGGCATCATTGTAACTTTTAAAAGGCAAATTGTATTAAAGTATAATAAAGTGGGAAATCGTATTAAGTATAATAATGTAAGTCTATTGAATTAAAAGGGCGTAGCATCTTAATTTAATTTTAGGTGCTTTGTGGCTGCGTACGTGAGTCACACTGAAAGTTTTTAGAATAGGCCAGTAAGAAAAGCAGCCGATGACACATTTATTATAAATTTCGAATTAGGAACTATTTGGGAATCTGTAAATGTGTAATGAATTCATGTCATTTGTTGTTACAAATTGGCAACAATTTAAAGTGTCGAGCGTCGAAATAGATTTGACTCTCAGATCAAGAAAAACATATAGACGGGTCATTACGAACAATCCAGCGAAGCCATATAAAACCATGCTAAAGTAGTAATTACACGTGCTCACCTCACGTACACAAGTACTACAAACAAAACCATGCCAAAACGAAGTGAATAAACCACAAGTGTTACCAGAGTACGATTTGAAATTATCCGGAATGACTCGACGATTTCATAATAATATGTACGTTCCGTATATGAATACGTTGTCAGCGCCGTAATATTCCCTATATGATTTGCTGTAAACTTACTTTATACTTTTACTATTCCTTTATGTGTAATTGGTAGATCGCGCAGGGTTTTATAAGTAAAAAGTCTATTGAGTCCAATCAAGCTGGCTACCCCAGATCTATATTCTACGATAAACGCTTACTGTCAGACGGACATATGCTTGTTTGCATTTGCCACCCACGTAGTATAAAAAAAAAATATCATTATTGGATTTATACAGTACAAGCCTTTCCCCGCGGCTCCGCCGCAGCGAAAAGCTAGTTTTTAGATTATATCTCAGGTTCCCGATATAGTAGCGGGATAAAATTTCTACCAGTTTTTAAGTCAAATCAAGGCCTTTCAAATAAAAAAGTGGCATAAAAATCCATTTAGTAGTTTTTTTAAATAAATTCTAAAAAGAATTCTAGTTTAAATAATTTTCTAGTTTTTCGGTTATATCTCAGGTTCCCGACATAGTAGCGAGATAAAATGTATACCAGTTTTTAATTCTAATCAAGGCCTTTCAAATAAAACAAGTTGTATCAAAATCCGTTCAGCAGTTTTTGTGTGATGCGCGAACAAACAAACAGATAAACAGACAAAAATTCTAAAAAAAATTGTTTTGTGTTTAGACATGCCTATATAGCCTATTACAGTCATTTTTTTTCAAATATCTTAAATGTACAGACACAGCTCTGTTACAGCTTTATAATAGTATAGACTAGCCTTTGCTTGCGGCTCCGCCGCAACCAAAACCTAGTTTTTAGGTTGTATCTCAGGTTCCCGATATAGTAGCTGGATAAAATGTATACCAGTTGTTAAGTCTAATCGAGATCTATCAAATAGAAAAAGTTGCATCAAAATCCGTTCAGTAGTTTTTGCGTGATGCGTGAACTAACAAACACACAAACAGATAAACAGACAAACGGACAAAAAATCTAAAAAATAATGGTTTGTGTACAGACACGTCTATATAGCCTAATATAGTAATTTTTTCTCAAATATCTTAAATGTACAGACACAGCTCTGTTACAACTTTATAATAGTATATATAGATAAATAAATACAATTTTTCTTATCTGCTTAGTTATGAAATTGGTCATGTGTTGATTTGTAATGTTTGGACACAGACAAATGGAAGTGGAATAGGTACGATAATAAGTGGCTTGGCCAATTTTTTTACACATCACTGTAACCGTAGTTACATTTTTTGGGCGGGAGCTGAGACTTGGCCCTTTTTTGATCTAGCTATGAAGTCTTATGAAATATCACATTTTTTTTGTCAAACATTACATAGGTAGTATTTAGGTACCTATTAACATGTAATTTTTCAGGTTCTAACTTCCTAATACAAGAAAATGAAGATTTTATCAAGAAATTATAAAATTAAATTAAATACTTAATTTTTTTATGAAATCTCAACAGTAGATACAGTCACCAATACCGAAATATATTAATAGATATACAATAAATTAAAGTAACGTACGTATTCATTTCATTATATACTTATGTAGAGCTTCTTAGACACTAGAAAGTCACTTATAAGGTTCAACCAGACAGCTGTAATGCTAACTTTGCCAACCAAGATAAGTGTGGTTTAAGCCACGACTCAAGTTAACTTGTAACAGAATTCCAAACCACGCGAATATGGCGCTATCTCTGTTCCATGTCTGTCTGCACTTGGCGCATTGAAACTATAACTTCACAACTTGTTTAGCGTCCTAAAAACTTTTTATTACAATCGTTACCTTACAATATCGAAGCATCGATGATAAAATAATTATATATTAGCAAAGGTGCCATAAAATTAAATCAAACTATTTTCAAAAGACCCCGCCAAATAATATTTATTTAACCCCTAAGAAAGTTGAAGTTTTTGCTAACTACGTACCATCCATCCATCAGCCTCTCGAAGTCCACTGCTGGACATAGGCTTCCCCAAGAGAACGCCACAATGAGTGGTCCTGGGCCGACCGCATCCAACGGCTCCTCGCGGCTTTGACCAGATCGTCGGTTCATCTGGTGGGGGGCCGTCCTACGCTGCGCCGTCCGATACGTGAATACGTGGTCGCCACTCTAGAACCTTTCTTCCCCAACGGTTGTCGGTTCGTCGAGCGATGTGGCCTGCACATTGCCACTTCAGCATGTCAACCCGGCGGGCTATGTCGCTCACTCTCGTTCTCCTACGGATCTCCGTATTACAGATTCAATCACGTAGGGAAATACCAATCATAGCCCGCTCTATGGCCCGCTGAGCGACTTTGAGCCTTGATACAAGGCCAACATTCAGAGATCATGCACGTCTAACTACCTATGTGCCTACATACACCAATATAATTATGATTTCTGAGAATCTCCTAACGTTCGGAGAAGCTATTTTATAACATCCAGACATTTTGATCTGTATTTTTAGCACTTAACATGCTCAGCTAATTTAAAGTAGCAGAGCATGTCAAGCGCTAAAAATACAGATCAAAATGCTTAAAAAATCGCGTAACAAATACTATGAATTTTAATTGCAAAACTTAAACTTACTATATTCGAATGATGTATGTAAATGCATCCGATAGGTGGCGTGGGTCGTAAATACAAATGTGAAGTGGAGATTTGGAATCGTCGTAGGGCGACTGCAATTGCTTAGCGGTCTAGAGCACATCCCCAGCAATCCCCAGATTGGATGCATCCATCACATTAACGTAGAACACAGACGATATGACATATATGTAGGTAATATGACAATTAACTTCTCATTATAATTTTTTTTTTTTTTTTTACCACAGAAGCAGCAAGATGTTCCACAACAGTCAGCAAAATATCATCCCATTGCTACTACTTTTCGTTTACAATATTCTTCTTCGTTCATGCTGTACAATTTTTCGTATAAATTAATAGATGATAATATGCGCACAGAAAATGCTCTAAGGCGTTATAATTATACATACCTGATGTGTAAAAACTATTTTGTTCATCCGTTTCGTCACTAAGGCTCCCATTGAAAATCAGCGTTGCAGTGTAATTTACGTTACACTGCAGCAATATGGCTGAATGGGCGCCTTATTGTCATGTAATTATGTTATGTATTCTTTCTTTCTTTGAGCTCCCAAACAAAAAAGTAGTAGTAGCAGTAGTTTTTTCCTTAATACCAGAACAAACAGAGAAAATTCTAAAAAAAAATGTTTTGTGTTCAGAGATGATAGCATAATCAAATGTAAATGCTTTCCGATAGATGGCGTTGGTCGTAAAGACAAATGTGATAAGGAGATTGGGATGATCGAAAGATCTGTACGATAGCTCAGTGGCTTAGAGCACTTCCCCGGATTAGAAAAGACGCGGGTTCGATTCCCGCTCGTACAAAAATCTCTTTTTTCTTTTACACAAATAATTTGTACTTTGCTATTCCTTTTATAAAATTCCATGATTTTCCCCCTCTTTTATTCCCTCATTTTAAAGCTTATCGTGCCGGTTAATGACGAAAAATAGACATATGATCTAAAAATGTAGAACTTCTCTTAAATTTGAGATTTAAAATCATCTAACAAGAGGTCCTTTAATGGATGCGCCAGATCTTTCGATAGATATAGAATCACAGATTCGGAATTAAATACTCGTATTGCGGAATTTCGCACAGGTCGACTAGTAATATTGTATATAAAACTAGCAGACCCGTCCACGCATAGCTGTTGCTGTGTGTGGCAGGGATTTTTTATATAATTTACCTATATTTAACAAATTTAATACGATAACGAAAATAACACAGTCAAATAAGTAGTTGTTCAGTCAATGAATGCAAAACGTTGGAATAGTTGCATAACAGTTGAGTGATAAGGCAGCTGCATAAATTCGACTTCCGTCGACCTTTTAGCATTTTGACCACATTCAGTTAAATGGGGAGACGAAAGGAGTTGGTGGCGGAATCCCACAGCACCGCCGCATACTTTTTGCTAGATTTATTTCTTCCGTCACTACTATACTTTACATTCCTTTTAAACAAGAGTGGCTTTAGACGACGGAAAGTTGTTGAAATATGTGAGGTGACGAATAGCTGTAACGCTAAAATTGTAGTGGAAAATTCACGGAACTTTTAGCAGATGTATTAAATGTAAATATTTCATCACTATTATTTTCTGATGCTCAAAAAGCGCTGGATCGCAATGTGTGTGTAATATCTTTAATGTTTATAAGATTTATCAATTATTGATAGCATTAGTATGTCAGTATGTTTAGGTAACAAAGTTTTTGTTATTTCAAGGACACATGCCCAAACATAATCGAATTGGAATTGATTTAAGGAATATTTTGTAGAACATCTCTACAATGGCGTCAATCAACTCATTACATTTACTCTTATGGTGATCAAAAGATGCTTTTTCTTACTCGTTTGACAGACAGTCAACCATTTTGTCATCAAGGAAACGTTGATCTTAGCTATCTTTATAAGAGCTTATAAATTATTTCAGTCTCTATGTCAACCAATTTTTTGGCAAGTCAATACTGTCCCAGACATGGGCACGGATGTCTTCTTTGAAAAAAAACTTCTGATAAAAAAACCTATAACAAACATAGTGTGCAATTCACACAGGGCATTCAAAGTTAAAATAACTTTAAAGGACTTTCCTGCAACTGACTGTTAATCCTATACATTTATGTGTATGTTTCTTTATCGTGACGCATTTCAGCTTCATCGAGTTTCAAATCACAACTATTCTAAAGAAGTATTCACTTCATAGTACGTATTTTTACGTGTTTTTGCAATATCTTCCCGCGAAGATGAAAAACAGTACCTAATATTAATGGTATTTACCAGTATTTACCTACGAATATTTAAAATTCACACATAACACATAGCATCACCCCTGTATTCCCCGAAGGGGTAGGCAGAGGTGTATTACACACCCACAACTCGCCAGCTATGTTTAAATCCGACGTAATAGGGGGCGAGCCTATTGACGTCTACCGGGCACATTTCCAAACTCCGGGCTGCTACTGAGAATTTTTCTTTTTAGGAAAAAGCTCAATAACATTGCCCGACCGGAACGAACCCGAGACCTCATGATTAGCAGTCGCATACACTACCGCTACACCACCGAGGCAGTTAAATTTAAAATTCGATTATTAAAATAGTGCTGTTATAATTTCACTATCACTACATACTTTGAAAGGCTACAGGAAAAATGAACGGAAATTGTTTCAGTTCGTCAATCCGCAAATCTATAGTGGCTTATTATGGACCTGCTGTCGATCCCTGTAAAATATACTATAAATGTTACAAATTACTTAAGACTACTGACTTAAATCTTTCGTATCATAAGCCCGCGGCTCCACCGAAGTCAATATAATTTTTTTTTGGTTAAATCTTGGTTCCCGGTATAATAGTGGGATAAAATGTATAAGTACTAGTTTATAAGTCTAAGCAAGAGCTGTCAAACTAAAAAAAAACAATAAAATCTATTCAGTATATTCTGAGTGATGCCCGAACAAACAAACATATAAACAGACAAACATTCTAAAAAAAAATTTGTATTCAGAGACGCATAATTAGCCTAATACATTAATTTTTATCGCAAATATTTTAAATGTATAGATATAGCTCTGTTACAGCTCCATAACAGTATAGGTTATAAAACATAAAAAGAAAGAAGACAATTCTCTCTGCCTAGCCCACAAGGAGATGGTGTGAGATAAGTAAGAAAGTAAAGAAAACAATAATAAAGTTTATGTACCTATTACTTTTATACAGCAATAGTAGCGTATTTCTTGTATTGTTCTTAAGTCTAACCAAGAATTACCATAAATACTCGTATTGCATCAAAATCTATTCTATTTATGTGATGTGAGAACAAACAAGCAGATAAAAATTCTAAAAACTATTTAAAAAAAATTGTTTGTCTATCTATCTATACCCAGGGTTTTTTTTTGTGGGGGCACATGGGGGTACGCAGCGCCCCCAAAGTAAATTTCGAAAATATTGAAAAATTGCCATAAAAACCGAAAAAAAATAAAGAATTTGAAAAACAATGAAAAGAAAAATCAATTTCGTTAACATTTACAAAATCTAATCTGTCTTTCTTGAACGGTTACCGCGTCACCTCATACGAAATTTTCACGCTATTGGTTATCAAGTTCAACGGTCCACCAAAAAAACCTTTAACCCTTTAAAAACTATGGACTTACTTTTAAGAATTAGCGTGCCCCTAAAAAAGAGGTAATAAAAAAGGCCTGTCTATACCTATGTCCTTTTATAACTCGAGAACGACATGAACAATCTGGATGAAAATAGATGAATAGTAAGAACATGTGATTGCGCTAATTATTATATAGTACATACGAGTATGGTATATTTATAAATCTCATGACTTATGATCCAAGTATCGTCAGACCTCACTTGTTTGGCTGAATAACAAAAATTATTATTTCAAAATGTGTAAAATTCGCGTAAATGTTAGAAAGTATTGAATAACAAAATTTATGGGATTCATTAGTGTTACTGTGCAACTTCAATATAGGTACCTACTTACCTATCTAGAATACTCGTATAATTACCTATCTAGATTCTTTATTAGGAAGTCTTAATTTAAAGCATGCAAAGCGTGATGAAAGTCGCGAGTAACTGGTAGTAGGTATCATCCATCCATCCATCCATCAGCCTTTCGAAGTCCACCGCTGGACATAGGCCTCCCCAAGAGAACGCCACATGTGTTTCGCTCAGGCGGGTTGGCGATCGCAGTGGATGTTTGTTAATACTTGAGGGAGTGCTGCTGCCCACTCCCCCGATATTCCCTCAGTCGGCTCTTACGACTCCCATGGGTGGAGAGGGGTGGGACAATTCTAAAGCCGGCCCACACGGTAGTAGGTACCTATATAAAATAAAAATACCAACCCATAACTTACATAATAAAATTTGTATTCTTGCTGGTTAAAAAAGATCTTTACTAATAAAGCGATCAAATTGAATGATTAATGTTTTATTTTAAAATTGACCAAGCACCGATGTTAGAACTCGTGCCTCACGTAAAATTGTTAAATTGTTTGTAGCTGAACATGTAAGTCTTCTCCGGCACATGGCAGTTTAATTTATGCAATTACCCTCGTCTGTCTTTATTGAAGTACATCTATGCCTTAGGTTGAGTTTTACAATATAGGTTATACATAAAGTTTTCTCGAAACCTACACATGTTTTCTACAGATTGTAGGAATCTATACAAATAAATAACATTAATGTGCTACCTAAAACAAAATACCAATTAAGTATCAAAGCCTGTCTGTCGATCTGTTTCGGATAATCTCCGAAACGACGGGACCGGTTGACGGGATTTTCACTGGCATATAGCTGATGTTATAAGGATTAGCCACAGAAAACTCATTGCGTTGTCTGTTAGAGTATAGCTTAGGCTTTATTCTGGATAAACATTGACGAAGTCTCGAGTAGCAGCCAGAACCCGACCACCGATCGCGCTCTAAGGTGGCCAATGGGTTCCTAGTTGGGTCGTAGAGCAGCCAGATAGACCCTAATAAAGTTTAAAATGAGTCTAGGAAGATTCAAATAAAAACAAAGTAATCTAAATCCGAATAAATCTTATACTTATTTTTCCAATAAAATTTTGGATGATGACATTTTTTGTGTTGAGATTGTCTTAACTTCTTGCATTATTAACAAAGAACTCCTCTTAATATTCTTAGCGACTTCATGCAATAAAGGAGTCAAACTGTATTTCATGAATTACTCTGAACAAACATATTTTAGGAAAGCATAGTGCTTTTTAGGGTTCCGTAGCCAAATGGCAAATAACGGAACCCTTATGGATTCGTCATGTTTGTCTGTCCATCCGTATATCACAGCCACTTTTTCCCGAAACTATAAGAATTATGCTGTACCAAGTTTCACTTGGTAAGTAGATGTATTCTGTGAACCGCATTAAGATTTTCACACAAAAACAGAAAAAAAAAATTTTGAGGGTTCCCCATTCTTAGAACTGAAACTCAAAATTGAGGTTTCTAATATAAATTTTTTTCTAAACTGAATAGTTTGCGCGAGAGACACTTTCAAAGTGGTAAAATGTGTGTCGTGTCCAGTAACTTCTAAAATAAGAGAATGATAAAACTATAAAAAAATATATATGATGTACATTACAATGTAAACTTCCACCGAAAATTGGTTTGAACGAGATAGTAGTATTTTTTTCAATACGTCATTAATCGTAAACCGCAATTTACCTTTCATGCACTATTATTAAAACATCGATCAAAGTTACAACGAACTACAAGAACTTTTATATTATGTTACTAGCTGCTACGGAACCCTTCATGGGCGAGTCTGACTCGCACTTTTTACTTATTTATATGGACATATTTATGTCACCCACCACAACATCTACCTTTTTTTTTGTTAAGGCAGGAAAAGGCTTACCCACACGACCGACGTCTGTCTGTCCGTCCGTCTGTCGCCAGGCTGTATGTCAAGAACGGCGATAGCTAGACAGTTGAAATTTTCACAAATGATGTATTTTTGTTGCTGCTATAACAACAAATACTAAAAATAAAATAAAAATATATTTAAGGGGGGCTCCCATACAACAAACGTGATTTTATTGCTCTTTTTTGCTCGCTATTGATAACGGCAGCAGGTAGACGCTTGAAATGTTTACAGAATATTTAGTTATATATTAACTTTAAAAATAAATAATTAAATGAAAATAAAATTAATATTTAAGGCGAGGCTCCCATACAACAAACGTGATATTTTTTTTTTACTCGTTTTTGCTCGATATTGATAACGGCAACAGTTAAACGCTTGAAATATTCACAGAATATTTAGTTATATATTAACTTTAAAAATAAATAATAAAATTAAAATAACATAAATATTTGGGGGGGGCTCCCATACACAAACGTGTTTCTTTACTCGTTTTTGCTCTGTCTGTCCGTCCGTCTGTCACCAGACTGTATCTCAAGAACGGCGATAGCTAGACAGTTGAAATTTTCACAAAGGATGTATTTATGTTGCTGCTATAACAACAAATACTAAATAAAAACAAAAAAAAACAAATATTTAAGGGGTCCCATACATCAAACGTGATTTTATTGCCCTCTTTGTTGTTTTATTCGTCCATAGTTGATTGTACTTTTTTAACATTGTTACAAATACTGAAAGTTACTGACATCCAGGGATCTTCGACGCAAGGGCAATGAAAATCAAGTTTAAACCAGAGATCAATTAAAAATCACTGAGCCTCTATACAACTATCGAAGTGTTCATGGCAACTAGGACTAATGGCTTAACGTACTTTACGAGGCTTTCTAGACGATGTTTCGTCATGCGCTGAAAACCACGAAATGAGTCAAAGTCATACACCATGGTTACAGAGGGTTACAATAGTGTAATGTTGTTTACCTAGTCAATGGTACGGAACCCTTCGTGCGTGAGTCCGACTCGCACTTGGCCGGTTTTTTTTTATTGCATGTAGTGGCAGACGAGCCACGGTCCATCTGATGGTAAATGGTAGCTGTCTGAAATGAAATATAAGCGGCTATCTCCTGCTACAGCCAAAACGCAACGATGTGCTTCATGGCCGGTCACATGGGACATGGTGGTACCAACCCGCTCGGGCCCGATACCAAGTGCGTACTCCCACTTGGTACCCAGCCCTACCACCAGTCATGCAATTGATGATAATTGCTTCCGTCACCACACGGACAAAAACCACACGGACTTTAATATTTAACTACTAATTATGTATTTTCGGTCAAATCAGACGCACAGCCACATGAAACGACTTGTCGCAACATTAAAGCAAACTCTAACGAGCAAATTAAAACACTAGTTGTACTTACTATAATATTATGACCCCGGGAAATTTTACTGACTCGAAAAAGGCGATAAAAATGGGTTCGATAAAAAAATATGCATTCTACAACTTGAAATCCATTTTTGTCCCACATCAGATTATCATGAACAATACAATATTTATGAATATTCTATTGTTGGGGAAGAAAAGATTAATCACCAGAAACACATTTATTTTTTTAAATTACGATATATTCATAACTCACTAGGATAGTATACTTAATATAAACTGCATAAAAATACTATAAACTGACAGGAAATCCTACGTTAAGCTTTATACACTCACATCTATGTATCAAAACTCATCATGGTGTTTGCCCATGCACATGCACAGGTCGTCGCTTAATTCGCTTACTGCACACGGTCCAGCGAACCTACCTCTGTTTATTTATTGCGGCCATCCGCAATCATTTCAATTTGCATTTCTGTACGAGTGAGTGGGTTTATGTTGTGAAGCGACCATCGCGTCTGTAAGTTTCTGTTATTTGTACAGGATACCTATTAAATACAGGTAATGAACTTCAAGTGAATTACAACAATTAGGAGCTTAAAGCCAACCCCTGGGATAAATCTATAGCTTCTTTGAAAATAACTCCAGTTTCGGACTGGACCTATCCATTAGCATCATACATTGCCTGAACATTCCTTTCTCATTATGAATCATATAACTGTATAATAGTGTCACAAATAATTCGTAACCTCACGTCCATGCCGCTAAGACTTGTGTCCCGAGTTCTGACGTTGTAGTTGATGTCACCGGATATTTTACCAGTTGATCTGATTTGTGCGCTCGAGATAGACGCTCTAAGGTGTCAGGAAGATTATGATAAATATGAGATAAATATAATAATTCACACAACTGCAGGTAATAATTTCACCCAACTGTCAAAAAGGGTGACTGATTACGTTACTATATCTATGGAGATTGGACCCGTCGAACAACAGTCAATCGTAACTAATGACATGCTTCTAATGTGTTTCTTCCTTGTTCTCTCTGAGTCCTGAGAGGCATCTCGATAATGCATACCATTCTAAGGATCGCCGATAATACTTACCGTTTTATGACTTTTATGCAAATCTACGTAAAGGTTTAAAACCCAATCTCTAAACACTGAAATTTGCTAGCGCAAGAAAACCCTATCAATATTAAAATGGAGATAACATCTGTATAAAAGCCAAAAATAAAAGCCCGACTTCATGTTAGCGATGCTCCACGTACGAAGGAGTGCGTCCAAACTGCCTATTCTGTGCCTGATCTTTCTGATCTTATCAGATTGCTATCAAGTCAGTTTTCCAAAAATAGCAAGATATAGAGAATATATGCGTCCAGATAAATGCTTACTGCAGTTAGCGCGGGACAATTGTGCACCATTGTACCGCACAGTTTTAAGAAAGTTGCTTTCAAATTCAAATAGCGTAAGCATCTTAACCTTTCATAGTTTCACCTATCCACAATTACCGAAAGAGGGTACACTTAAGACAATTTGACACCGTCCTAAGAGCAACCGTCAAATATATTTTGTGCCCAATCCAATATACAATAAAATACATAAGACAGCTATAAACTCCTCAGGTAGGTCATATAAAATAATGGTGTATAGCTTCACACACTATTGATCATAAAGTTCTTTTATCAGAACTAAAGGAGTAGAATTGTGTAATCCAATTGGTCCGCTGTAATCCTCACTATTCAAGATTACGGGTTTCCGCACTATATTTTGTAAGTGAACCTTATTTACTCTAGGATTTCATCTTCTTTCGATTTAATCTTTAAGAAAAGATTGTCCATCAATAAGATGCTCAATAACGCTTAAACCGCTGTTACAACCCTATTTACACGGAGAATATATATTTTCGGATACTCGTTTCTTGAAAGGAATAAAAACGTTGCTTCGTGTAAATATTTGAAGAAAATCGTCCATCCTCGCGGGCTAGGATCACCCTCTCCAATGAATATTGCCCTACCTTTTTCATAATAGAGCTTGAAACTGAGAACCATACTTAAAAATTCTTGTCCTAGTCGCCACAGATAAAAATATAAACAGTCACTATTACCTAGCCTATCTTCTAAACTTATTGAGATTTATATTATTATATATTGATCAGTCCGGAGCGTGCTCGTCGCGATCCCTGCCAGCCTGTAATCCACAGGCTGCAATCCGGCTCGAATGCGTACCGCAGTGCGGGTTAGGGCGTGCCCCAGAGGCGACGCGTACCGACCCACCCCCGTCGGTACGAACAACGGCAGATGCGGCGATGGGGGCCGCCACCCATCACGCCTTGCCCAGTTTGGCGAGTCGAGGGGAGCAGAGTGTCGAGTAGGCACGTGGATTGTAAGAGGTGGTGTGGAAGATAAGTTACACGAGCTGGTAACCGTCATGTCGGACAGACAGCTTGATGCGCTCTGTGTAACAGAGACCAAGCGAAAGGGTAGCGACGCCTGTGAACTTCCTGGTGGCGGGTTAGCTCTGTGGTCTGGTGTACCGCAGAGCGATCGGGCCAGCATGGGAGTGGGGGTGTTGCTGTCCGCTCGCTTGGCCTCAGGTGTGAAAGACTACGGAATGTTTGATCCCAGACTTCTATGGGTCCGAATAAAACTAGGTGTCACCAGTGTCTTCATGGTCGCAGCTTATGCTCCCGTAGGCTCTTCGGTGGCATCGGATCTAGAGAAGTTCTGGGATAATGTTAGGGAAGTTCTGGATTTGGCAGAAGCTAGTGAACGCGTGATCGTATGCGGAGACTTGAATGGATGGGTTGGGACCAAGCGTCCAGACTTCGAGGACGTGCTTGGTTCATTTGGTGATAAGAGAGTGAATGATGCAGGTAGGCTCATTGCGGATGTATGTATGGAGAGAAACCTTATTGTGTCAAACACATTTTTTCAACATAAGGACATCCATATGTATACATGGAGAAGGAATGAACAGAGAAGTATGATAGATTTAATTCTGGTAGACAGTCGCCTCCGAAGTAAAATTCTGGATACAAGAGCCTACAGGGGTCCCACTGTCGACACGGACCACTATCTCGTTATTGCGAGATTTAGTGGTCTGTTCAGAAAGTGGAGACACTGGCAAGAGCGTGTCCACTTCAGAGGGCTTGAAAGAATAAAGATTGAAAAGTTGCAAGAAGAGAGTGTAAGAGCAAAGTATGTAGAGGGTATCCGTGAACGGTTGACAATGGCAAGTCAGCCGGGATCTGACACAGAAGAATGCTGGAGAGTATTGAAAGATAGTATGGTAGATACAGCGAAAGAAGTATGTGGATGCTCAAAGAATCATAGGAAAGTGAAAGGTGATGCATGGTGGGATACGGAAGTAGTAGCTTCCGTAGACCAAAAGAAGAAAGCGTGGCTGGACTATGTATCTTCTTTGAACCTGAGTGCAAGTATGAAAGAACAGAAGAAAGAAATATACCGGCAACGTAAGAATGACACCAAAGCCTTAGTGAAAGAGAAGCGTGATAGAGCAAATATAATTGCAGAAGAAAGGCTGACCAAAAACTTCGAGAGCAACACCAAACTTTTCTGGAGGGAGGTGAAGAAATCTCGGAGTGGTTGGTCAGCTTTCAGAATGAATAAAATAAGGTCTAAAGGTGGAGACATTCTTACGCAAACACAAGATGTGTTAAGCCGATGGAGTGAATATTTTGGAGATATGTATGTGGATGTTCAGGGTGATGCTGGTGCCACATGTGATCTAACAGATCACCATTCGGTACCGGCATCCTCTGATGACATTAATATGGATGAAGTTGAATGGGCGATTAGAAGTTTGAAAAATGGTAAGGCAGCGGGTATTGATATGGTGTCTGCTGAGATGATCAAGCTTAGAGGCTCATGTGTCTGGGAATCCTTCCTGATGCTTCTCAATTTATGTTGGAGCTCAGTAATGGTTCCCAAGGACTGGAGAAACGCAGTCATCGTGCCCTTGTTTAAAAACAAGGGTTCACGTTATGACTGTGCAAACTACAGAGCCATAAGCTTGACCAGTTTGGCAGCCAAAGTGTATGGCAAGATTATTGAAAGGAGAATGAGGATGGTGTCTGATGAATTTTTGTGTGAGGCACAAGGAGGTTTCAGGTGTGGACGAGCATGCATGGATCAAGTGTTTTCTCTGCGCAACATTGTGGAGAAGCATCTGGCTGTAGGCCAGAGGGTTTTCTGCAGTTTTGTGGATTTGGAGAAAGCATTTGACACTGTTGTACGAAAGGAACTTTGGGACATTTTGCCGGAATATGGTATTAGCGGTAGACTGCTACAAGCGGTGCAGTCCAACTACATGGACTGCAGAGCTTGTGTGCAGCTGGATGATGGAATGTCGCCCTGGTTTGACGTCAATATCGGCGTTAAACAGGGCTGCGTTTTATCAGCCAGACTGTTTATCATATATCTGGATAAATGTCTACAAAGGTTGAATGAAATTAATGTGGGAGTTCAGATGGGCGACTCAGTGGTTAACTCGCTGCTATATGCAGACAATGCGGTCCTATTACCGCAGTCTGCGACTGACCTGCAAACCCTAGTCGACGTAATGGCAAAAGATTGTAAGAAAAGGGGCCTACGTGTGAATGTGGGCAAAACCAAAGTAATGGTTTTTGAAAGAGAAGAAGCCAGAACAGATGTTAGAGTAGCAATAGGAAATTGTGTGCTAGAATAAGTGGATGAATTTGTATATCTTGGATGTGAATTCAGTCGGGATGGAAGGTACACCACTGATGTAGAAAAAAGAGTGAATGCGGGAAATAGAGTGAACGGAGCATTGGGACAACTTCTCGGCAGCCATCACCTCAGCCAGAAGGCACGTGTCGCAATACACAACGCAGTGCTTGTCCCAACGTTATTATATGGAAGCGAGAGTTGGGTATGTAAAAAGGAGCATGAGAGCAAAATTAATGCGGTCGAAATGCGATCTCTGCGGAGAATCTGTGGAGTGAGGCTGACTGACCGCATTCGTAACAATGACGTAAGAGAGCGAGTAGGTATGAAAGAGAGTATTGGTGTAAAGATGCGAAAGGGAATGCTCCGATGGTTCGGACATGTGAAAATAATGCCGGACGAGCGACTGGCTAAGAAGATATACAATGCGAAAGTGGAAGGATGTAGGTACAGGGGGAGACCGAGACTTACCTACCTAGACCAAATTGGTCATGTGTTGAAGGAAGGTGGAGTCAGGAGTCTCCGAAACCGGCGAGCGTGTATGAAGAGAGTTATGAATGTTGAGGAAGCGAGAGATGTATGCAAGAATAGAGCCTCTTGGCACTCTGTTCTCTCTGCCTACCCCGCAAGGGAAATGGCGTGACGATAAGTAAGTAAGTATATTTTTTTATTAGACTATAGTAGATATACTTAGATGAGAGAAACACAATTCTTAGAAAAGGCCAGTGCTCAACATTGCAGAGTAATATTGGTCGACAAAATAACAAAAATAATGCAAACAAACAGCAAACAGACCATATTGTGTAGGTAACTTAAAAAATATTATTTTAGATATTTATCACAAGGATAATTACAAAATTTAAAAAACCCGCTACGCATTTTACATCATTTTACTCTTACACTGCAGGACCGATATTAACCAAACACAGCTAAGAACCACCGCAAGGAAACTGGCTCAAATGAAAAAAACCGCATCGAAATAGGTCAATCCGTTTGAGAGCTACGATGCTACAGGCAGACACACACACACACACAGACAGACATCGACGTCAAACTTATAACACCCCTCATTTTGCGTCGGGGGTTAATAAAAATAAGCTTTACCTAAATACCGTAAATTCGTAAAGTGCGCTTTGACAAACAAACCTCATTATTTATTAGGTATTTTAGTACGAGTAGACAAAAGCGGTCTCGGTTCAACTCCAGACTCGTTTGTTGTTCTAATCTTAGTATTTAATTTAAAAACCTATCGTCGTATAAGATTGGTCTTCAGTCTTCACTAACATGGATCTACCATTGTTTGTAATAATACTGACCTTTAGATCGTAATCCCAATTACGGCGGCCAGTGTCAACAGACAGTAGCTACGTATGCAGGATATATTATAGTGCACAAGTGTGTGCACAAACACAAGTGCACTTTCTGTTCTTTCAGTCTCATAGTTCGATTGGATGGAGTTCCGACACGAGCAGGTGTAGGACCAACAGCTTTACGTGTTTTCTTGGCATGGAGTTGAATCGCCGCCAATTTTATAACTGAAAACTGCTATTGAAAATGTAGAAAAAAAAAACAGCATCACGCCTGTATTCCCCGAAGGGGTAGGCAGAGGTGTACTACACACCCACGACTCGCCAGCTATGTTTAAGTCCCACGTAATATTGAAAATGTCTTTACGGAAAAGCCCAATAACCTTTTGTTCGCCGCAATTACTGTATCGCAGGAGACTTTACAAAATAATATACAACTGACAGATTCAGAGTACACTCAGGCTTAGAACTTAACTATTTGTGAAACATAAAAATTTAAACCTGTATGAGGATTGAACTAGCAGCATGCGACGCGAAAGGTCTCTATTTAAACCACTACGCCATCTGATTCAATATTATCACAGTAAAGATTACATTATTGCAATGTATTGTAATGTTGTAAGTACTTTGTATAGTCTTAAGTGTAAATATTTATACATAAGACACAAAAGCCTACCTTAAATAAGTACCTACTACATTTTGAATGTCAATTTCACTTTAACCATTGATGTAGTAAGTAGATACACCTTGATGCGTTTAAGTAAAGAGAAGTTGTAAAGACGTTTGTAGAACTCATATAAAGTCGAAACAAAAACATACAAATGTTAATTTATGTGTTGTCAAAGTTTCTGCAAATTGAATTGAGCGTTCCCTAAGCAAATAAACTAAGTTCAACAGGTTGGCTCAAGTCACATAATAAAGTAGAAAACTTTTACATTCATTTATATATGCATAGATATATAGAATACTATTGTATAACTTTACACAATAATAATTACTTAATCTAAATAATTCAGAAAGTTATCTTTGAAAGAAGTTTTTTGAAATAGTTTATTGTTTTTGGAGGTTTGTTTAACTCTATGTCAATGATGTACTTACCTTAAGTAAGATCGGTAGTCTGTGTGTTTGTTTATCTGGTGTCGCTGACGTGGAGTCAGGGGTCGCGAAGTGTGGGTATGAGGCGGGCGGTCGTGCGGCGCGGGCTGTCTCCGCGGCACCACTACCGCGAGCGCCGCCCGCCCAGCGCCGCCGCCCGACCAACTCCTTGCCGTGATTAATCGTCGAGCCACCTGCAGAGCCTTTTGTATACTCTTAATGTGTTCCTTTCGGTTGCTACAAACAATTTTGAATAACAATGAGCTATATACAAAATTCACCATCAATTTCACATTAGCACTCTCTACTTTCATATGAATTGGAAAAAGCCGTATTGAAGTTAAATACTAATTTGTAACAATACATTCATTGTTCACTCAAATGAATCGGATTGGCCTACTTCGTTTCAATAAAAAATATTAATCACCTACTACAATAAGGAGTCTGTAAGACTCAATAAGTGTAGTACAATGAGATCATTTTTCCGCGTGGCTGGTGCATGTTGGACATAGGACACTGATAAATATCAATGTTAATGTTATGATGAAATTCAATACCTTCATTAGATACATTAAAGGACAAGGCCGTGTCAAAGATACAATTGCAACACACTTTCGAGGGTTGGCGTTTTGTTTGATGATTGACCCATCTCATGGTAATTGGTACGAAGCTCCAAAAGTAAAGAAGTACATAGATAACCGTAATAACAATTTTATATGATCCAGGAGGCGAACATGAGACCTTGAAGTTAGGTCTTGCACACTTATAGCAAGAGAAAGAGCAAAGAGACGGGGTAAAAAATGAAGAAAAAGTTCTGAGGGTTGAATTATTATGGGCACCTTGTCCAGTGATAGCCTAGTGGTAAAACCAAGGACTGGAAAGAAATTAGTATCGAGTTCGATCCCCAGTCCGAGCTCACCTTTGAGTTCGAGATTTTTCGAGAATATGTGTGTGTCTTGCTTACAAATTATCACTGCTCGTTGAAGAAAAACATCGTGAGGAAACCTACATGACTCGACGGCTTGTGAATAGCCCGAAACCCGAAAAACGATAAACCCGAACTGGGTCAGCGTGGTGAACTATCGCCTGAATCCCTCTCCCTCTGAGAGGATACCCATACCCAATAGCGGAGCAGAAATGAGTCGAAGAAAAAAAATAGGCACCTAAGGAACATTTTATAGCGGAATATCTGGTACATCGTAATTAATATTAGTTACTAAGCGGGAATCAAAGACGAATGGTACAAGCAGAGGAGGATAAATGAAAATAAATGATCTTTTTCTTACACAGGTTTATATTCAATATTAAAGATCATTTGTGAGTTGTAATGCTTCAGAGGAAATTTGATTCACATCAACTTTATACTTAATTTATTTCAATAAATATGGCGGTGATGCTGAATTGGGAAATACAATTTAATGGTTAGTAGGTTTATTAACTCTGATTCTAGATAATATTACATTATTATATATTTGTAATGTGAAAATAATAAGCAAGCCGTTAAAAGTGAGACCCGAAATCAAAAACCTTATTCGATGATTAGGGTCATTTTTTTATTTATTTACAAGGACTAGCGCTAAGTGAGAACATCGTCACATAAAAACAGCAGTACAGAATTAGCAAACAATAGATTTGTTCGGACATAAACCTACTTCTACCAACGTCACCAACAATTTCACCTATTCTGGAGTCGGGCAAGACATGACAACAAGCTTTATTGAAGCCAGTTTCCGTAGCCTTATTCCTACCAAAACATGAACTTCTTGTAAGTAGGTAGCTTCGTTCCGAACACACTCCATCAAAATGTGTTGGACATCTTCAATAACTCCGCAATCTTAAGTGATGTTACTTTTCTCATTAGCAATGCAAATTTATTTGATGGAACGTGTCCCGGCGGAGCCATAACCGAACTTTTAGGGAATTTCTGTTTAATGGGATCTTATTAATCCAAGGATATTGGGCAATCTGTGGTTGGATAGTTATATACCAAATACATTTTTTCCCGCGATCTTTTATCAAAGTACCTACTCCTGCCATACTAATCTGCATAAATCCCTGACCGACTTTATGAGATCCGTGAAAAGGGGTTGGGTATTAATATAAATTCCGTCTATGATTGCCTGTTTTGTTAACAGATCTGTTCGTTATTCAATATTCAAATTTAATAAAAGAAAATTTACAGTCAGTGGGTACAGTGAAAACCAATAACAATACACTTCGAATATTGGATATAACCGGCAGAAACGCTTCTACGAACAAGTTACAATAACTCATATCATGTTCCATGAACTTGCGGCAGCTAATAAAGAGAAGCAATATTAAGTTCCAAACTTGGTAGTAGTTGGAAACATTGTGATGAATACAAACTACGCACAGAAGAAAGCCGCATTTCTATTATTAGCTTCTTAAATAAATATCTCCGTTTGTTTATATAGGTACCTACCTCATCAGTCATCATAAAACAGTAAACAATCCCCATCATGAGCCGTCGAACTGATAACGTACGTACACGTTTTCAAACGTGCACGAAAATTGAATTTTGTGAAGGCATTTTAGGCTGTGACAATAATATATTATGTACATAGTAGATTATATACAAATATTTACTAAAAATCTTTCGATATTCGGGTAAATTTTATGTTGAAGATTAGGTAATTGGATAATATTATGCTTTTCTTCACCTACTAGCTGCTACCCGCGATTCTATACGCGTGGAATTTTGTCATACTTATTTTATTCTGATTCTTATGATTCTCCTAATCCTAATACAAGCCTAAGTTACTCATTATAACGTCATCTATCTGACAATGAATGTTCCGTCAAAATCTGTGCAGACGTTTTAGGGATTAGTCTGATCAAACAGAGAGACAAACTAACCTAGATGGACATATTATAAGAATGTAAAAAATTTAGATATTTTTATATATATTTTTAGCATTTGACATGCTTAGCACTATACATTAAACACAAAGTGAAAAATGTGAAATCGAAAATAACAGTCACGAGCAGGATTTGCGTCACCCAAAGACGTTAAGTATGAATGTGTTATCGAAATTAGCAGTCAGGAGCAATTGTCACGATGGCTGAATTGGCAAAGCATCTGGACGGTATCCAGGAGATGCAGGTTAAAATCCTGCTCGTGACTGTTATTTTCGATTTCACATTTTTCACTTTGTGTTTAATGTATAGTGCTAAGCATGTCAAATGCTAAAAATATATATAAAAATATCTAAATATTTATAGGGTTTGCGTCATTCCATCCATCAGCCTTTCGACATCCACTGCTGGACATAGGCCTCCCCAAATTGGGGGTATAGTGCCGTAATCGCCACGCTTGGCAGGCGGGTTGGCGATCGCAGTGGATGTTGTTAATACTCAAGGGAGTGCTGCTGTATACATAGAGTCTACCGCGAATAGGTACGTCTGAGTGATTGCATACTATAAGTACCTATGTGGCTGTAGTTGTGAATCGGCGACATACTTCCCGATGTCTTAAAGAGCCACATGGCAGTACTACTTATTTATGAGTTCTATGAGTGCAGTTTGAATCGGTAGGAAGTGGTGATTCAAGAAGGTAGCAAACGTCTTTTCATCATGCTCTTCAGGGTCTGGGACCATCGGTTGTCCATCAACCAGAGCTATATGGTACGGAAGTGATAGAAAACGATCCCATCCATCCGTCCATCAGCCTTTCGACGTCCACTGCTGGACATAGGCCTCCCCAAGAAATGGGAGATCGTGCCGTAATCGCCACGCTTGGCAGGCGGGTTAGCGATCGCAGTGGATATTGTTACTACTAGAGGGAGTGCTGCTACCCACTCCCTCGGTATTCCCTCAGTCGGCTCTTATGACTCCCATGGGTGGAGAGGGGTGGGACAATTCTAAAGCCGGCCTCACACGGCTCACGGATCGTGTAGGTATAATTTTCACGTATGCATCAATGAGCTCGATAACTAATTTTGAATGAGTGGTATTGACTGAGCTGTCGAGTAACGAAATATTTATAATTTAGGCTACAGTTCCACACACATTGCAGATACCTTCATACCTACTTTTGTGATCATGACACGTATAAACAAAGTACTTTAGCTATTTACTTTACCGTATTTTCAGTACGAGACCCGGACGCAATTTTTTTTTAAATAAATTATGAAAACGTTATTTGAGGGAATACTTACTTATTGGTAAACAAAGTGAGCATTCAATAACACACTTGTTCACTCAGAGCAATCAATAAATTGCGACTATTGCGACTGATTTAAGGAGTGGTAACCTATTTTTTTTACATTCCCTACGTTTTATTATTTCACACCACCCTGTTCGTTGCCCCGAACGACGGGTTGTGCGGTTAGGAACATTTTTCCCGCCTTAACAAAAAAAAATCCTTACATATAAAATTGGCGTTTTGTCAAACTGATCACTTAGATCTGATATCTGGCGTTTGGTTAGGAATTCCAAATTCAAATTTGTGCTTGTGTAGGTATTTGTTTCCAATTTAGCGATTCATTTGTTTTAGAAATTTCGCGCCATTTGATTTTTCTTTGACATCGTTCTGCTTACCACATGGACAACTTAAAGTATCGGGTTATTTACGAATACGAGCCGCCAGCGCAGCAGAAACAGCTCGAAGGAAAAAGAGAACTCGGTACGTTGTTGGTTCAAACGTTTTCCTTTTGGAAATTTTGACCTACAGAGCAAACCCCGTGCATGGCCGGAGACCTTGTGGGGTGCTAATTTGTCCGGTTTACCTCCTAGTGGTGCACCCCGGGCAACGTCGGCAGTCGCCGGCGGCTAAAATTCCGGACAGGACGGGTCTCCGCGTGTCCCTCTGACTCAGCAGAGGGCACAGCGGATAGACCAGGCGTCGGAGTCGGTGGGGCCAGACTGGCTCACCGGGCTCTGGAGAGGGGGGACAGTGGGGCCACAGCGGCCCCCCCCGAGTCAACGGTCGAGGAGCTGCACCGAGGGATGGCCAATATGAGAGCCGAACTTGGGCTCCCAGAGGTCATCCCGAGTGCTTCGGATACTGTAATGCGAATGGCCTGTTCCCAGAGGAGAGTGGTGTTCGAGTCGCCAGACCCGTGAAGTGCGCCGAACTGCGCATTTCCGGGCTAGACGATTACGTGACGGCGGAAGAGATCCGGGAGGCGATTGTCTCGAAAACCGGGTCTCCCAGCAGCGCCGTCCGGGTGGGCACCATTCGCCCAGGTCCAGGTGGTGTGGGTGCCGTCTGGGTCTCGTGCCCTGTCGCGGCGGCCAAGGATTTGGTCGCCGCCGGTAGACTTCTGGTGGGCTGGAGCGCCGCGCGGATAATCGCGCTGGAGCCCCGGCCTGCCAGGTGCTATAAGTGTATGGCGGTCGGTCACACCCGGCCGCTGTGCACTAACTGCTTCGACTGCAGCGGGCTCTGTTTCCGCTGCGGTCAGGCAGGGCACCAGGCGGCTGCCTGTTCTGCCACCCCACACTGCCCCGCGTGCGCGGCGGGCAATCGCCCCGCCACCCACTGTATGGGGCGGGTGGGGTGCAGGCCTCCGGCCAAGTCAGGCCCTAAGAGGGGGGTGGGCAGCCAATCGGCCCCGGCTGCCCAACCCGGCGCGGCTGGACCGCCGCAGCGCATGGAGGAGGATATCGTGGTCCAATAACGGATCACGACGCTATCCTCCTCCAGGGGAATCTCGGCCATTCCGCCAGGGCGCAGGACCTCTTCCTGCAATCCATGGCGGAGCGATCGATCGGTGTTGCCGTAGCCGCGGAGCCCTACATATTCCCGGATCGCCCCAATTGGGCGGGTAGCGGGGATGGCTCCGTGGCGGTCGTCGGCTCGGCGGCGCCGCATTCCCCCCCGCCCTTGTCACTCAAAGACCAGGGCACGGGATATGTGGCGGCCGAATGGGGAGGGGTCACGCTGTATGGCGTGTACTTCTCCCCTAGTCGTAGTCTGGCGGCTTTTGAGGTCTTCCTGCACAACCTGGAGACCTCGATACGGCGTATAGCACCGAGCCCTGTGCTCGTGCTGGGGGACTTCAACGCCAAATCAACGGCGTGGGGGTCCCCCAGGACGGACCCCCGAGGTGCGGCGGTCCAAGAGTGGGCGGCAGCGGCGGACCTCGTGTTACTCAACCGAGGGTCTGCCCAAACGTGCGTGCGGCCCTGGGGCGGGTCGATAGTGGACCTTTCGTTCGCTAGCCCTGGTGTCGCCGCACGCGTAAGGAGCTGGCGAGTCCTGGAGAAGGTCGAGACCCTATCTGACCACAGATATATTCAGATAGAGGTCTCCCGGAACCTTCAGGGCGCTAGCAGGGTTCACGCGGCGGACAGAACTCCCGCTTTTCCGCGATGGGCTGTGGGTAGGCTCGACCGGGACCTGCTAGTGGAGGCGGCCATTTTTCAATCTTGGCTGCCTCCCCCCCTGACGGAAGACGTGGGCGCCGAGGCTGGCCGCATTCGCGGCATGCTTACGCACATTGGCGATGCGGCCATGCCCCGTGTGCGGCGCCCGCCTCGACGGAAGGGGGTCTACTGGTGGTCCCCGGAGCTGGCGGACCTCCGTGCGGCCTGTATTCGTGCCCGGAGGTCCTACACCCGCAGCCGCCGTCGCCGAATCCGCGACGAAGAGCGGGAGGGCCGGCTGTATGCGGCGTACAGCAGTGCGCGCGCCGCGTTAAAGCTGGCCATCTGTCGCGCCAAAGATGCAAAAAGGCAGGAGATGCTGGAGGGTCTCGAGCGTGACCCCTGGGGACGCCCGTACCGCGCGGCGCTTAACAAGCTCCGCGCGCAGGCCCCCCCCCTTACGGAGACCCTCCAGCCGGGCTTCCTCTCTGAGATGGTTGAGGGACTATTCCCATCACGGGCGGTGCACACGCCCCCGGTCATGGCTCCGCCAGATGATGACCGGGAGGCCGACGACGTGGAGGTACTGCCCGTGACGACGACGGAAATGGGGGCGGCGGTAGCGCGTATGCGGAGAGGCGCCGCCCCCGGGCCGGACAGGGTTCCCGCCCGAGTGCTGGCCCTGGTCCTCGACCACCTTGAGCCCCGCCTCGGGGGACTGTTCGGCGCTTGCCTGGTGTCCGGACGGTTCCCTGACTGCTGGAAGGAGGGGAAGCTCGTGCTCCTGCCGAAGCCGGGACGGCCTCTGAACACAGTCTCGGCCTTCATCGTGTTGCTGGACGAGGTGGGCAAACTCCTCGAGCGGGTAATCGCTGCCCGCATCGTCCGGCACCTAGGAGCGGTCGGCCCCGACCTGTCCGACGCCCAGTTTGGATTTCGGGCGGGTCGGTCTACGGTCGACGCCATTCTGCGCCTGAAGGCCGCGGCTGCGGAGGCCGTCACCTCGAGGGATGTGCTGTTGGCGGTGTCACTCGACATCGCCAACGCCTTCAATAGTCTGCCATTCGGCTGCATCAAGGAGGCACTCCGGTACCATGGAGTGCCCCTCTACCTAAGGCGGCTGGTGGCAGACTACCTCGACGGCCGCAGCGTCCTCTTCGTGGACCGGGAAGGGGACGTTGTAAGGAGGGCTATGTCGTGCGGCGTCCCGCAGGATTCGGTTCTTGGGCCGCTCCTGTGGGACATCGGCTACGACTGCGTCCTCCGTGGCAGGCTCCCCCCC
This sequence comes from Leucoma salicis, assembly GCA_948253155.1. Classification (NCBI taxonomy): domain Eukaryota; kingdom Metazoa; phylum Arthropoda; class Insecta; order Lepidoptera; family Erebidae; genus Leucoma; species Leucoma salicis. The sequence goes on along the minus strand of OX411809.1, from coordinate 15,922,048 downwards.
GGGCTGGGCGTAATTTGCTACGCAGACGACACGCTCGTCACAGCCCGGGGCTGGACCCTCGAGGAGGCGGCAACGCTGGCCACCTCAGGTACCGCGGAGGTGGTCAGGCGGATTGAGGCGCTGGGGCTTAGGGTGGCCCTTGAAAAGTCGGAGGCCCTACTGTTCCATGGGCGCCGACGGGGCCCGGCCTCCAACGCCTCGATAACGGTCAATGGGGTGGGCTTGCCAATCCAGGCCCACATCAAATATCTGGGCCTGGTATTGGATGGACGATGGCACTTTGACGAGCACTTCCGCCGACTTGCGCCAAGGCTCGTCAACACGGCGTCCGCCCTCGGGCGACTGATGCCGAATTTGGGCGGACCGAGTCTTGCGTGTCGACGACTCTACGCGGGGGTAGTACGGTCGATGGCGCTGTACGGCGCGCCCGTGTGGGCGGAGTCCCTGGCCGCTCGCAATAGGGCCCTTCTGTGGCGTCCACAGAGTGTCGTAGCGGTCAGGGCAATACGCGGGTACCGCACGGTCTCGACCGATGCAGCCTGCGCGTTGGCTGGAACCCCCCCGTGGGATCTGGAGGCGGAGGTGCTCGCCGACGTCTATCGGCGGGCGTCGACGGCGCGGGCGGGGGGCAGCCGCCCCTCGCCGAGCGTAATGTCATCGTGGCGGGAAGATGCCCGCCGCGCCACCGTCCTAAAGTGGAAGTCTCGGCTGGAGACGCCCCGAGCCGGTCTCTGGACCGTGGGGGCGCTCCGGCCGATCTTGGATAAATGGGCAGGGCGGCAGCACAGGGTCCTCACCTTCCGGTTGGTGCAGGTTTTGTCGGGGCATGGTTGCTTCGGCAAATACCTGCACACGATCGCAAGGAGGGAGACGACCCCAGGCTGTCACCACTGCGACTGCGACGAGGACTCGGCGCAGCACACGCTCGAGTCGTGCCCGGCATGGGATGTGCAGCGCCGGGAACTCGTTGCAGTCATAGGCGTGGACCTGTCGCTGCCGGCCGTTGCGCGAGCGATGGTTGGCAGTGACAGGGCCTGGACCGCGGTCGCCGCCTTCTGCGAGGCTGTCATCTCGCGGAAGGAGGTGGCGAAGAGGGCCCGTGAGGAATCCTTCTTTGCGGACCCGATTCGCCGCCGGCGCGAGGGGCGGCGTGCGCGCGCTTATCTGCGCCTGATGCCGCCCTAGCCGAGGCTGCGGACGGTGGGGTCGGGGACTACTCTGCCGTCCGCGGAAGCCTACCGCGAAGGTGCGACGCCCAAGTGCGCGAGGCGTCTCTCAAGAGAGGGTGCCCGAAGGGGCTGCCGCCTGCGGATCGCGGTCGTAACGACGCGGTACCCGTGATCCGCCGTAGCAAGGGCGGGTGGAGGCGCACGGTGGGTTTTTAGTGGGTGAGAGCCCCATTCACCCCGTTGTCTCCCCGGGCAGCGGGGTGTGCGGCAGGACATTTTTGCCCACCTAAAATAAAAAAAAATAAAAAAAAAATGGCCGGAGACCTTGTTGACAATGAAGTGATTGTGGAACAACTACCATTACATACTCTGATTAGTTAAAATAGTTTCATTTTAAAATATCGTTTTGCTTTTTCCATACATCACACAAAAAGGCTGTTAATAAATTTTATCGACAACTACTTGTTTGCAGATTTAAAATAAATTATAACGAAATCTACTTGATTTGTACCCATTATAAAGATATTTGAAAAAAACATGTACCTAATACTGCGGGAAGGAAATAAAAACAATAACTGTTTGTGTTAATATTTATTAGCTACTTTTAAAAGCCACGACTGCTTACAATAACTTCCAGTTTTCACAAATTAAATATATAACATACAATTAAAAAATTACCTTGTAGTAAAAAAGTTACCGACAAGCATTGACTCATTTTTATAATTTATTAATATAATTATATAAAATTAAACATACGATCGCACTACAAAACAAATTATATTATACCGAATAAACAGTTTTCAAAAATTTTCATCTGTATAAAAAATTAAATTGTAAGGATTTTCAAACAAAATATTATTGATTAAACTTACATAACTATAAATTACGTAATTAATTTTCTACCTCAAATATTTCGAATAAATAATATTTTTTCTTATATTTACTACAAATAGTAATGGCACTAGTTATTATTTATAACATAACAAGGCTCAATATCGTAACAGGGAAACAAAAGTAATGTCATCGGGTAGATCGAGTGAGATTATCTATTAGTATCGTATTCTGTACACATGCTGTACACAATGTCCTTATAGCTGTATGATTACGGGACAAATATACACGTTACCAACGTTTTCCCAATCAATGTTTTTCTCAAATATATTTCTCAGATCTGTGCAGAGGAAACCGAGATTAGAGATCATATATCAATAAATACGTATCAAACTATATATGTATCGCCCTTGTACATTCAATATGTAAATTTATGTTGAAATATAAAATAGCCCACTTACTGGCCGACACTGGATTCTATTTGTGGCAGTGACAATATTATTTACGATTTCTTCATATTATTCAATTATACACTCCATGGTGATTGATCTACATCATTCGTATAAATAATGACTCACGATTTAGTATGGCTACCTAAATCTATATATAGTGAATACATATAATGATTATTCGTATAGGTAATAGTTAAATCCAGCTTACGATTGACTTGTGGCAGTTTCACAAGCACTGTAATTTTATCCAAGCAACTGTTTACGAATTGTAAGTTCATAATTGCGCCATACTAGTAAAAACGCATTAGGTTCTTGTTTGGTTGAGTAATAAATTAGTTTAATATTTTATCTTAATAAAATTATAGCTTTTATTGTTAATGATTTAACTGCTTTACGGACATTTATGAAGTCTCTTGGTTAAAACAATAGGGCTATTGTATTGTATTAATAATAACCCACTTTATAAAGCATAAGAAGCAATTTAGTTTCAATCTAATGTATTTAAATTGTTACAAAACAAATAAAGCTCCAAATTACAACCCATCGAACGCAGCATGGTTGCTAGTGTTCTTGTATATAGTTATATACATAATATCGTGCCACTTGATAGCATTATTAACCATTCAATTATTAAGCATTATTAAATCAACTACAATATCAATTCACGCCACGATGCGTTCGATTTTACAAAGCTTCACACATTCACACAAAATATACTCACACATAAGTACAAAAAGCGTACAGTACACATTCTGAGAATATATAGGCCTAAGAATATTAAACAATGTTAAAAAAGTAAGCAAGTACTAATAGTAATTACCTATAATATTAAATTTAGTATCTAGTAATGTGGCTACAATATGTATAGTGTAGTATAAAATACACAAACAGTCAGTTACTTTTGTGCCCTTTGCAGCACATTGGAACATTAGTATGGAAAGGCACATTTTTAAGGCATTTGCATTCTAAAATATTTTAAATTTCGTTTGACAAAAACTACATAAGAAATTTATTTGAATACTGACAACTTGCTTATAAATGCGTCGTCATTGATTTTACTTCAGTGACTGAATGAATTTCTGAACTGTACCTACGTACTTAATATTATTTGCCAGCATATGTAGGGTTTTTGAAGGTTGATGTTGCTTGCTTGTAGATGGGGTTTTCTCCCTATGGAAATAAAATAATATTAATTATATATAATGTTTTGGCTAATATCAAGAGACACCGCTAAAACGACTTCGCCCTCGACCTCGCTCGTGGAGCGCCCTTGGCAGAAACCGATTTGGGTTTCGGCTAGACTCGGCACCACTGCTGATAATACAATAAATACGTACGATTCGGGAACTTAAAATTTAACTTGTGTTATTCCAGATATTGCTTGATTATCAAAAAAGTGTTTACATAACATTATTGTTACTTATAGTTTACACCAAATTAATATCCGAAATTTCATCTGAATTTACATTATCATAATCAATAATTAATATATTTGACATATACAATTGTTTGGATTTAACACATATAATTTGCAAGCTGCAAAATAGAAAACCATAATATATTAGATCTCACGGATCTAAATCCTACATAAGTATTGTTCATATCTTACCGTGTCCCACTTGGCCATCATGCGTTCCTTCTCGAAGCGCGCAAATTCTCTACGGTCATGGATGGTGGTTGCCATCTTCCACAGCATAAGTAATGCCAATCCGACCAATACAATAGCTGCTATCACACCCAATACTATGCCTAGAATTGGTACCTATGGACAAGCGATTTAAATTTATTATCACACTCAATAGGAATTTTATTCTTCTCAGAGCGAGTATGCTACGGTTTTATCTCGCCCACAGTTGCCATGGAACCGCTCAACATAAACATGGAACTGGGAAAACACGACATACAACCTTTCTGCAAATATTTTTCGAGAAATAATGAGACAGAACATTAATAATGTTCATCTAGAGATTCTAGAGCTGCATAATTATTTATATCCAATCAATTTACATTTTTTTTTAATCACTAATTAAATAAATCCTATTTAATAAAAACATTAAATAAATCCTATTTAATAAAAATAAAATCCTAGTGATTTATTAAGTGGTTTGGTAATTAATATGACACATAATATTTAATGTAAGTAATGATAATGATATCCAGAGCGTAATTTCGGTTACGGAGGCCAGTGGATACTAGCCATGTACGCAGATCAGACCCAACGGTTTTACGTGCTTTCCGAGGCACGGGGGTGAATCATCTTTTCCTAAATCCAGTCCGGAGTTCGGAAAACGTGTTATTGAGAACTCACGGAAAACTTCAAAAACTTTTGTTTGTTGGATCTACCCGGGGGTCGAAGCCGAGGCCTCGTGATTCGCAGTCGCATACACTACCCTAGACCACCGAAGCAGTTAATATAAGAAATGTATCAAAAACTAACGAGTTTTTATCGGGATACTACATACATAGACTTAACTCTGTTTCCCAGAGGAGTATGCAAAGACAGCAGATTGTCACTTAGATAAAGCGGCCTCCCGCTGCCCACTTGTCAAACCCCCCGCCCCCCTGGGGACAAGACGTGACGGGTGGCGAACCACGCCATCACCATTCTGATGATTGTTACTAAAAATCTCCATTCCGAACTATTGATAAAAACAAAGTACATAGTACTAACCTTTTTGGGGCATTCGCGATCTTTCTGCGCTCTTATCACAAGCTGTTGGTTCTCATTGTAAGAATACACGTACACGTACAAACAATCTTCGTCATCGTAAAAGCTGCACAGATGTTCGTTTCGAGATTCGTTGGCTGTGACATACAAATAAATGAGTTATTATTTACAGAGTCCCTACCGACTAATTACAATTTCATCATGTTGTCTGTGGTCATGGGAGCGCAGGTCTCTAGCAATTTTATTCCTTTAAAAAAATATATGTTTGTATACATTAATGCACTATTATTCTAAACTGAATCTAAAAAAAACTCCAAATTAAATTGCACTGATTAGGTTTAACACCAAATGGGATTGTGTATCGCAGGTCTGGAATGAGAAGATAGCAGGAAATCCAAAAATCCTACTGTGCTTTTACAGTTAAGGCGCTCGACGAAATACACTATAATGACAAGTTAAAAAAGTAAACGAATTAATAACTACCTTCAATTTTGCCTTCTTCAACAATAGGGAAGAGTGCACAATCACCACAACTATCCGTGTCCGGGTTGTACAGCTCGCCACGTTTGTGCACCTCGCACAACACACAGTCTTTGAACTCGCCACAACGTCCAGGACAAGTCTGCAAATATACTCTTTCTTAATCTAGTCGCGAGGAGCTTTATAATGCCTATATAGGGCTTGTGCCCATCAAATGCTTAATTGGTACCCTGAGACTTTTGATGAATCCTTTATGACTATGATGCCATGATGATGGAAAAATAAATATCTCAGGGTCACGCAAGGTAGCCGGCGCGGACCACTAAAGTAATATCACTCAGTTCCAGTGTTCTGCTAATACAGACGGAAAGACAGCTCACGGCGCGTTTATTGCGTGGATGAGGGCCCCACACTACCGTGTTCGTTGCCTCAAACGACGTGGTGTGCGGTTAGATGAATTTTTCCCGCCTTAACAAAAAAAAAGGGTCACGCAGGGTTTTCATGTTAAAGTAACCACTTCATGTTAAAGTATCTCTAATCTGTTTAGTATTTCGTAAATATGTATGTGCTTGTTCTGTGCACTTGAAAGCGGCACCAGCTGTTGAATTAGAAAAAGATTAGGTGGCATTACTCTTGAACCTAACTGCTGACTGCTATCCGTATCTAATCACTTCGAGCACACACGCTGGATACTATTATAAGCATGCAGTCTATTCTCAAAATGAGTATCTCATGAAATTATATCTACTCTTTCCAACTCCCTATGGCTTTTCAAGTTTGATCATACGCGAGTGATTCGATGATGTTGGTAGCGTATATATACTACGCTTACCATCAGGTAGAATCCCTGCCGTCTGCCACCACTGGCTCAACAATATCTGAAGATAAGTAACGCTTTTACATCCATGTTACTAAAATGCAGCGATTGGGCTGTAAAATTATGTTTTCAGCACAAAGATGTGTGTTTCTATTGTACCTTTAAAGAATGTTACATGGAAGAATGAAAATAAATGATCAAGTATCGTGGATTCCTGTAGTATAACTGTATTCGTGACTAAGTTTTGCAAGCGTCTGCAACAGGACAGACTATATATTTATAGTTACGGTAGAATAATATGTATAACTTACGGGACATTTCTCGCAATACTTCCCGGAGTAGTGTCTATCATCGTCGACATTGCACAGACATTGTCCACATACACATTTGCCATTTCCACTGCAGATTTCGTTGTTTTCTATAACAGAGAGGATGGGTTATAACAATATTGATTAAATTCCTACCAGTTATAATACAAGTTTATTAGAAATGAACAAAATATTTGTGAAATTTAAAAAATATAGCTTTACTGCTAGCAGGATTCGAACCTGCGTGCCATTCATTCCGGGGAAGTGCTCTAGACCGCTAAGCTATCGCAGTCACCTAATAGTGACACCCGCTTCCCCCAATCTGGGGACAGATGGGACGCAGGTTCGAATCCTGCTCTCAGTAAAGCTCTCTTTTTTCCACTTTCATAAATAATTTATCCTTTAAGGTAGCTGAACATTCAAGTGCTTTAAGCACACACACATAAATTATTAACCCATTCTGTAGGATTCTTATCCACAACCGAATATGTGACCGTTTTAGACGAAAGCATAGTAGTTTTAGTCGAAAGCATAGTAATTTTAAAAAGCTGCATTGGAATATGATATTTGATTCAGGAATGGATAGTCCGTTAATCATGTGATATTTTTTAGCATGTTTTAACCCCTCCCCCCTGGTGATACGTGGTGAGATTTAAGACTAACGATAAAGATTCAATGTGCACTAACCTGGCGATCGACAAGGCGCCGTGTCCACTAGACACTGGCACGCAGGCCCCGTGTACTCGGGCCTGCAGCTACACTTGCCGCACACACATTCACCGTGGTCGAGCCCCGAACACATCAGCCCTTTGTTCATGTCGCAGGTAAAGTTATCGCACTCGCAAAACGGTCCGGATATTACCTGGGTATACAAAATATTGTTACAATTTTAGCTAAGCAAGATTAAAATTATTACAAATTAAATAAAAACTAGACGTCGCGGGACGTCTAGCAGACGTGAAAACATCGAAATTATTTTGTAGAAATAAAATGATCATAACTTGACAAATCTCCATCGAGTTTGGGCTCGTATGTTTTGTTTTGACGAGTACTTTGTCTCTAGATGGTATCCAGGGTCTGACGATGGAACCGGAAGGTGGCCACAGTAACTCTGTAATGAAACGACGCAACCCTATCGAGTTTATACTGTTTGATTCGTCTTGAGGAGTATTTTGTCAAGTTATGATCATTTTATTTCTACAAAATAATTTCGATGTTTTCACATCTGCTAGACGTCCCGCGACGTCTTGTTTTTTTTTTTAAGTATGCACCCTACACTAAGGAATAATCCTTGTATCGCGGGGGATTTTACTACCATAAAACTCCACGGACACAAAGTACGCCCAGACTCAGAACAACTATTTGTGGATCACACAGTTGTCCTGTGTAAGAATCGAGCCCACAACACTTGGACGGGAGGCCTGTATCTAAATCACTCCGCCATCTGTGCAGTTCACAACATGGTGGACAATTTAATAATTTATTTAAGAGACAAATAAAAGAGACATACATACATTTATAGATTTTAACCTGTGAGAAAATGAGACAGATACATATAAACAGTGTTTTCTATAATTACGATATAGGTACTGCCTGTCTCATTCTCTTGTAATTATTTTTGTGAAGGTTTCACTTCTACCGGGTGTGAACTACACACATGCTTCTTTTATTTAGGGACATGACAAGACATTCATTGCATTACTGGTGGTAGGATTGGTTATTAATGAGTAGTCTTCTATTGTCAGGCCCAAGCGGGTCGGGACCACAGTCTGCCGTGTCACTGAAATTGAAACATCTCGGTGTGATTTGGTTATGGTGGAACACGCCCATCCATTCATTCACGCCATCCATGAAATTGTGAGTCGCGGCTTGACTGCATTCTTAGCATTGCTGCATTGTTACTAAGATAATAAATATCTTCATCGTGACTCAAATGCCCCCCCCGGCCGAGGCGTTGGTGGGGCGGCAGCCGCGCTCCTGCTCGGCGGACACGCCGCCGTGCGCGGAGCACTCGCAGCTCGTGGGCTCACTCACCTTGAGCGGGTCGTCCATCTTGTTGCACTCGCAGACGCCGCAGATGCAGGCGCCGCGGTTGGAGCAGAGCGGGCCGGCCGAGGCGTTGGTGGGGCGGCAGCCGCGCTCCTGCTCGGCGGACACGCCGCCGTGCGCGGAGCACTCGCAGCTCGTGGGCTCACTCACCTTGAGCGGGTCGTCTATCTTGTTGCACTCGCAGACGCCGCAGATGCAGGCGCCGCGGTTGGAGCAGAGCGGGCCGGCCGAGGCGTTGGTGGGGCGGCAGCCGCGCTCCTGCTCGGCGGACACGCCGCCGTGCGCGGAGCACTCGCAGCTCGTGGGCTCACTCACCTTGAGCGGGTCGTCCATCTTGTTGCACTCGCAGACGCCGCAGATGCAGGCGCCGCGGTTGGAGCAGAGCGGGCCGGCCGAGGCGTTGGTGGGGCGGCAGCCGCGCTCCTGCTCGGCGGACACGCCGCCGTGCGCGGAGCACTCGCAGCTCGTGGGCTCACTCACCTTGAGCGGGTCGTCCATCTTGTTGCACTCGCAGACGCCGCAGATGCAGGCGCCGCGGTTGGAGCAGAGCGGGCCGGCCGAGGCGTTGGTGGGGCGGCAGCCGCGCTCCTGCTCGGCGGACACGCCGCCGTGCGCGGAGCACTCGCAGCTCGTGGGCTCACTCACCTTGAGCGGGTCGTCCATCTTGTTGCACTCGCAGACGCCGCAGATGCAGGCGCCGCGGTTGGAGCAGAGCGGGCCGGCCGAGGCGTTGGTGGGGCGGCAGCCGCGCTCCTGCTCGGCGGACACGCCGCCGTGCGCGGAGCACTCGCAGCTCGTGGGCTCACTCACCTTGAGCGGGTCGTCCATCTTGTTGCACTCGCAGACGCCGCAGATGCAGGCGCCGCGGTTGGAGCAGAGCGGGCCGGCCGAGGCGTTGGTGGGGCGGCAGCCGCGCTCCTGCTCGGCGGACACGCCGCCGTGCGCGGAGCACTCGCAGCTCGTGGGCTCACTCACCTTGAGCGGGTCGTCCATCTTGTTGCACTCGCAGACGCCGCAGATGCAGGCGCCGCGGTTGGAGCAGAGCGGGCCGGCCGAGGCGTTGGTGGGGCGGCAGCCGCGCTCCTGCTCGGCGGACACGCCGCCGTGCGCGGAGCACTCGCAGCTCGTGGGCTCACTCACCTTGAGCGGGTCGTCCATCTTGTTGCACTCGCAGACGCCGCAGATGCAGGCGCCGCGGTTGGAGCAGAGCGGGCCGGCCGAGGCGTTGGTGGGGCGGCAGCCGCGCTCCTGCTCGGCGGACACGCCGCCGTGCGCGGAGCACTCGCAGCTCGTGGGCTCACTCACCTTGAGCGGGTCGTCCATCTTGTTGCACTCGCAGACGCCGCAGATGCAGGCGCCGCGGTTGGAGCAGAGCGGGCCGGCCGAGGCGTTGGTGGGGCGGCAGCCGCGCTCCTGCTCGGCGGACACGCCGCCGTGCGCGGAGCACTCGCAGCTCGTGGGCTCACTCACCTTGAGCGGGTCGTCCATCTTGTTGCACTCGCAGACGCCGCAGATGCAGGCGCCGCGGTTGGAGCAGAGCGGGCCGGCCGAGGCGTTGGTGGGGCGGCAGCCGCGCTCCTGCTCGGCGGACACGCCGCCGTGCGCGGAGCACTCGCAGCTCGTGGGCTCACTCACCTTGAGCGGGTCGTCCATCTTGTTGCACTCGCAGACGCCGCAGATGCAGGCGCCGCGGTTGGAGCAGAGCGGGCCGGCCGAGGCGTTGGTGGGGCGGCAGCCGCGCTCCTGCTCGGCGGACACGCCGCCGTGCGCGGAGCACTCGCAGCTCGTGGGCTCACTCACCTTGAGCGGGTCGTCCATCTTGTTGCACTCGCAGACGCCGCAGATGCAGGCGCCGCGGTTGGAGCAGAGCGGGCCGGCCGAGGCGTTGGTGGGGCGGCAGCCGCGCTCCTGCTCGGCGGACACGCCGCCGTGCGCGGAGCACTCGCAGCTCGTGGGCTCACTCACCTTGAGCGGGTCGTCCATCTTGTTGCACTCGCAGACGCCGCAGATGCAGGCGCCGCGGTTGGAGCAGAGCGGGCCGGCCGAGGCGTTGGTGGGGCGGCAGCCGCGCTCCTGCTCGGCGGACACGCCGCCGTGCGCGGAGCACTCGCAGCTCGTGGGCTCACTCACCTTGAGCGGGTCGTCCATCTTGTTGCACTCGCAGACGCCGCAGATGCAGGCGCCGCGGTTGGAGCAGAGCGGGCCGGCCGAGGCGTTGGTGGGGCGGCAGCCGCGCTCCTGCTCGGCGGACACGCCGCCGTGCGCGGAGCACTCGCAGCTCGTGGGCTCACTCACCTTGAGCGGGTCGTCCATCTTGTTGCACTCGCAGACGCCGCAGATGCAGGCGCCGCGGTTGGAGCAGAGCGGGCCGGCCGAGGCGTTGGTGGGGCGGCAGCCGCGCTCCTGCTCGGCGGACACGCCGCCGTGCGCGGAGCACTCGCAGCTCGTGGGCTCACTCACCTTGAGCGGGTCGTCCATCTTGTTGCACTCGCAGACGCCGCAGATGCAGGCGCCGCGGTTGGAGCAGAGCGGGCCGGCCGAGGCGTTGGTGGGGCGGCAGCCGCGCTCCTGCTCGGCGGACACGCCGCCGTGCGCGGAGCACTCGCAGCTCGTGGGCTCACTCACCTTGAGCGGGTCGTCCATCTTGTTGCACTCGCAGACGCCGCAGATGCAGGCGCCGCGGTTGGAGCAGAGCGGGCCGGCCGAGGCGTTGGTGGGGCGGCAGCCGCGCTCCTGCTCGGCGGACACGCCGCCGTGCGCGGAGCACTCGCAGCTCGTGGGCTCACTCACCTTGAGCGGGTCGTCCATCTTGTTGCACTCGCAGACGCCGCAGATGCAGGCGCCGCGGTTGGAGCAGAGCGGGCCGGCCGAGGCGTTGGTGGGGCGGCAGCCGCGCTCCTGCTCGGCGGACACGCCGCCGTGCGCGGAGCACTCGCAGCTCGTGGGCTCACTCACCTTGAGCGGGTCGTCCATCTTGTTGCACTCGCAGACGCCGCAGATGCAGGCGCCGCGGTTGGAGCAGAGCGGGCCGGCCGAGGCGTTGGTGGGGCGGCAGCCGCGCTCCTGCTCGGCGGACACGCCGCCGTGCGCGGAGCACTCGCAGCTCGTGGGCTCACTCACCTTGAGCGGGTCGTCCATCTTGTTGCACTCGCAGACGCCGCAGATGCAGGCGCCGCGGTTGGAGCAGAGCGGGCCGGCCGAGGCGTTGGTGGGGCGGCAGCCGCGCTCCTGCTCGGCGGACACGCCGCCGTGCGCGGAGCACTCGCAGCTCGTGGGCTCACTCACCTTGAGCGGGTCGTCCATCTTGTTGCACTCGCAGACGCCGCAGATGCAGGCGCCGCGGTTGGAGCAGAGCGGGCCGGCCGAGGCGTTGGTGGGGCGGCAGCCGCGCTCCTGCTCGGCGGACACGCCGCCGTGCGCGGAGCACTCGCAGCTCGTGGGCTCACTCACCTTGAGCGGGTCGTCCATCTTGTTGCACTCGCAGACGCCGCAGATGCAGGCGCCGCGGTTGGAGCAGAGCGGGCCGGCCGAGGCGTTGGTGGGGCGGCAGCCGCGCTCCTGCTCGGCGGACACGCCGCCGTGCGCGGAGCACTCGCAGCTCGTGGGCTCACTCACCTTGAGCGGGTCGTCCATCTTGTTGCACTCGCAGACGCCGCAGATGCAGGCGCCGCGGTTGGAGCAGAGCGGGCCGGCCGAGGCGTTGGTGGGGCGGCAGCCGCGCTCCTGCTCGGCGGACACGCCGCCGTGCGCGGAGCACTCGCAGCTCGTGGGCTCACTCACCTTGAGCGGGTCGTCCATCTTGTTGCACTCGCAGACGCCGCAGATGCAGGCGCCGCGGTTGGAGCAGAGCGGGCCGGCCGAGGCGTTGGTGGGGCGGCAGCCGCGCTCCTGCTCGGCGGACACGCCGCCGTGCGCGGAGCACTCGCAGCTCGTGGGCTCACTCACCTTGAGCGGGTCGTCCATCTTGTTGCACTCGCAGACGCCGCAGATGCAGGCGCCGCGGTTGGAGCAGAGCGGGCCGGCCGAGGCGTTGGTGGGGCGGCAGCCGCGCTCCTGCTCGGCGGACACGCCGCCGTGCGCGGAGCACTCGCAGCTCGTGGGCTCACTCACCTTGAGCGGGTCGTCCATCTTGTTGCACTCGCAGACGCCGCAGATGCAGGCGCCGCGGTTGGAGCAGAGCGGGCCGGCCGAGGCGTTGGTGGGGCGGCAGCCGCGCTCCTGCTCGGCGGACACGCCGCCGTGCGCGGAGCACTCGCAGCTCGTGGGCTCACTCACCTTGAGCGGGTCGTCCATCTTGTTGCACTCGCAGACGCCGCAGATGCAGGCGCCGCGGTTGGAGCAGAGCGGGCCGGCCGAGGCGTTGGTGGGGCGGCAGCCGCGCTCCTGCTCGGCGGACACGCCGCCGTGCGCGGAGCACTCGCAGCTCGTGGGCTCACTCACCTTGAGCGGGTCGTCCATCTTGTTGCACTCGCAGACGCCGCAGATGCAGGCGCCGCGGTTGGAGCAGAGCGGGCCGGCCGAGGCGTTGGTGGGGCGGCAGCCGCGCTCCTGCTCGGCGGACACGCCGCCGTGCGCGGAGCACTCGCAGCTCGTGGGCTCACTCACCTTGAGCGGGTCGTCCATCTTGTTGCACTCGCAGACGCCGCAGATGCAGGCGCCGCGGTTGGAGCAGAGCGGGCCGGCCGAGGCGTTGGTGGGGCGGCAGCCGCGCTCCTGCTCGGCGGACACGCCGCCGTGCGCGGAGCACTCGCAGCTCGTGGGCTCACTCACCTTGAGCGGGTCGTCCATCTTGTTGCACTCGCAGACGCCGCAGATGCAGGCGCCGCGGTTGGAGCAGAGCGGGCCGGCCGAGGCGTTGGTGGGGCGGCAGCCGCGCTCCTGCTCGGCGGACACGCCGCCGTGCGCGGAGCACTCGCAGCTCGTGGGCTCACTCACCTTGAGCGGGTCGTCCATCTTGTTGCACTCGCAGACGCCGCAGATGCAGGCGCCGCGGTTGGAGCAGAGCGGGCCGGCCGAGGCGTTGGTGGGGCGGCAGCCGCGCTCCTGCTCGGCGGACACGCCGCCGTGCGCGGAGCACTCGCAGCTCTTGCCGAACCGCCCCGCGCGACACGCGCACACGCCGCACGCCGACACGCCCTCGCCGCTGCACACCAGCGGCGACGCGTTGTACGCCTGTCGGCAGACCGCTCTCTCACTCACTCTCTCCTACCACTACGATTCTTAATGCCATATAGGTATATGCATCTAACTCCAAAAGATACCAAATATTTTTCCATGTATTACGTTTATTTTTATAATTATCGTGTATAATTGTGATATTTTGTCATGAAAAACATTGACCTAACAACAAATACACCTCGTGTCAGCACTCAAAAGTGTCCGATCCAAAAGAAAAAGATAACACAAAAAGAAAAACAATCGCGCGCCAGTCTTGTTTGGTCGAACGACTTGACTATACACGCGGCCTATTGGTAGAAGCTACATGAACTAATAAATTATTAATGCAAAAAAAAAACTCAACACTATTAGGTATAATGGTTAATTAGAATGTTGAAGTTTGTGTATTAATTAACATAGACTATCTATGACTGTAGTCTATTGACTAGAGGCACTTTTTTCAGGAAATTTGTACTAGACCCAATGTTCACTTTTATTAGGTCAATGACTATAAAGTTGATATTTTAAAGAACTCACTGAAATTTCTAAAATGCAACGCTACACAACGGCAGAAACGAAACATGACATGGCTCAATATTAAAAAGATTTAGCTGATTATTTGTATCAAAAAACAAAAACACTTGTGTGAATTGATCTTGCGGCAATCTTAATCACAGCAATATAAAGTGTTTAAAGACGTGTTGTGACATGTTGTGTCCTTTAAGTACCTTAAACCTTTCCTCGTCTTTAGGAAATATTAAAATTAAACTAAAGACAGAGAAAACTATTTTAAAATACATAATGATACTACGTATGATATAACTACGTAATATGCCCGAACCATGATCGGAGAAACTGGCCTGTTGTGTATCTACTTATATTGTTCCATCCATCCATCCATCAGCCTTTTAACGTCCACTGCTGGACATAGGCCTCCCCAAGAATGGGGGATAGTGCCGTAATCGCCACGCTTGGCAGGCGGGTTGGCGATCGCAGTGGATGTTGTTAATACTCGAAGGAGTGCTGCTGCCCACTCCCTCGATATTCCCTTAGTCGGCTCTTACGACTCCCATGGGTGGAGAGGGGTGGGTCAATTCTAAAGCTTTATATTGTTCACCTAAAAATAATAAGACATTACTCCAAAACTGGATTAGATGTGTTTTAAATTTAATTCTGTCAAAATGGTGATAACAGATCACTTTTAAAAAGCGTAGGTTCACTTATAATAAATAATCACTTACAAAATGTCCAGGCTGTTCGCACGGGCACTCGCATACCATTTCCAGCTCAACTGTCAGACTGTCTGAGATACCAACGGGAGAAATTTCGAAAGTTTGCTTCCACTTTTTGCGGTCTTTTGGGCACTCCTTCAATGTGATTTCTGCGGTGAATTCGACCACATCACCAACCTGAGAATTTACAACATAACACATATTTAGGTTTACTCATAGTATATCTAAGTTTAATGACTTGTTAAACCTCTAAATCACGTCCATTTTAATAAAAATATATTTATTTATTATTAATCAAAATATTATAAAGCTGTAACAGAGCTGAGTCTGTAGTACAGACATGTTGTACAGACTCTGTACATTTAAGATATTTGAGAAAAAAATACTGTATAGACGTACTTGTACTGTACCTTATAGACGTGTCTGAGCACAAAAATATTATTTTTTTTTAGAATTTTTGTCTGTGTGTTTGTTCGCGGATCACGCAAAAACAACTGAACGGATTTTAATGCAACTTCTTTATTTGATAGCTCTTGATTATATGTACTTAAAAACTGGTATACATTTTATCCCGCTACTATATAGGGCACCTGATATATAACACAAAAACTAGCTTGGCTGCGGCGAAGCCGCGGCCAAAAGCTAGTATATAAAATATTCGTAGAACGGAAATAAATGCAGACTATTAAAGGTAAGCGGCATTGTGTAATTAATTATTATTAAAGAACCAAAATAAAGTAATCTCTGTTTTTAATCATCTATCGAATGCATCATAGGAAGTGAATAATCGGCGGGTTGCAACGTCAAAGCACCTCTGACTTTTAAAATCTATGTACCTCTGTTTTTATTATTTATTTTAATATTAATGAAGAAGGAAAACATCGAGTGGAAGCCCTTGACCTCGATGAACACGAAGTCTAGAAACCTGACTATAATATAATTGAACACAATAAGATTTAATCATGGGTCGCGAATGGGCGCACGAATCATCCGATCCTATCGCCTATAAAAATATAAAATTAAGTATTATCTATATAAGTGTGAATATAGTACCTATACAACTGGTATACCGGAAGATTTAATAATCATCCATGTGATAGTGGAAATTGTAAATTTTAAATTAAAATTAGTATAATTATTATATGTATTACCTTGAGTCCATCGCATTTGTTTGTCTGTACAAGTTCTTTCCCGCTAAGACAGGATGAGTAATACACAATTTGTACGGCGTCACTTGATGAGTCTTTCATTTCAACAGCTGACGTAATTTTCTGAAAATAAATTCCACATAATTTTCTTGATCATTAATCAAAATTCCAATACATAAGTGACCATTTTAGGAATCATAATTGTGTCATTTTCTTAGTAACTGTAGTAGTGCAAGAACTAATTAATAAAATGGAATATGAGGACACTGATGCACTGAAGCAATGTAACCTAGTTCCAGTGGCCCGCCAATAAAGGCGGAGAGACGGCACACGGCGGGTTGCTTTAGTGGGCGAGATCCCCACACTACCCTGTTCGTTACCCCGAACGACGGCAAACATTTCTTCCCGCCTTAACAAAAAAAAAAGAAAAAAAAATTTGTCCTTTTGACAGCAAAAGTTCGCTACAACATATAGCTCGATACGCCTCTGGTCTCAGAGGTGAATCACTGGCATATATTATTCTATTGAAGATAGACCAATTGATCGATAGAGGTGTGTATCTGAGGTTCCATCTCATTTAGGCTTGTGGGGAAACGCCTAGACACTTTGCTACTAAAGTGCAAGAAAAAAAAAATGGTCATATTTAACTGCTCTTTTTTTGTCAATGAAATAGACCTTCTTAAGATAATTTTCTTAAGAGGTTTAAGATGTCGTACACCATTTTTTTCGAAGTTACAATAATGTCATACAGCAGTAAAATCTTTTAAATTATATTCATGATTTTGCTATAACACTCACGGGCAGTAGCGCAATCTTACCTATAGGTTATCATTACATAATTTTGGTCTAAAGCCTATGGTCAAACCTCACATAATTCTCGATAAACTAATTTAAACAAATAAGTAAAACTCACATTGTACTGCTCCCGTACTAAGTCTACAATATTGTCAGAGTCATTACTAAGTACTCCTGTGCTGGAGCCTTCAATGTGTTTGCTCAGTTGCTCATACACGCTGATCTGTTCCGCTGTCACGGCGAAAATCACGTTGATGGCGTGTTTTTTGACCTGCACGTAAAATATACAATTATTCACGAGATTGATACGTTTAAATTAATTAATTGATTATGAGATATGTTTACTTTAAATAAGACCATAATTACAACTATTTTGACTATTAGTTAGTACCTATATTTTTTTTTTTGTTTAACATATATGCAATAAAGTCTTTTACAACACATTATTGTCTGATTGCACAACCATCCTATCAGAGTGTATTTAGGCCCTAATCAACCATGCTGGCCTGGCGCGGGTTGGCAGACTTCACAAACTCTCAAGAAAATCTTTAAGGCTTGTAGGTTTTCTCACAATATTTTCCTTCAATGAGCAGTGACAATTTGTTAACTACACATTGCATACAGTTAACAGTCATATAAGTATAAAGTATGATAACACTAAAACAGGAAAAAATAAGTAAATTATAATATTAACTTATTGGGTATAATCTGTGCCTGTACGAACAATGCCATAAATAACAGAATAAGTAATAAGGTCACATACCATGTGATTAATTTGTGATATACTGGGGTAATCCTGTAATGTTGAATGTGTGTATGTATTGTTCTGCATATGACATTCGCCGTCGTTGGGTTGCACGATACCCCCGAGCTGTAATTAAAAGTTAATATATATTTTAGTAGATATAGTTTTATAATGGATGGATAAATTATAAGCCATGTGATATTTATTAGTACAAAGTGCACAAAATGCTTATTTACCTTTCCATCACCAGCATAATGGAATCCAGCATCAGTAGAGAACACAAGCAATCTTCTGGCTTGGTCTCGCCAGCCGATCTGCTGTTTGCAGACCACTGCCTGCATGATCGCGTCAAAACCGCCTTCTGGAGCGTCCAAATTTCCTGACACATCAGCTTTGGCTACCGCTTCCTGTAACCGTGAAAATATTTGTTAATATAATCCTAAGTATTATAAACCTTAAACAGAGCTATGTCTGTACATTTAAGATATTTAAGAAAAAAATACTGTATTAGAATAGATAGGCGTGTTGCAACAAAAATTTTTTTGAAAGTATGTTCGCACGTCACTTGTAATTACTAAACGGAATCTGATGCAAATGTTTTTGTTTGATAGTTATTGGGTAGATTTAAGAACTGATATGTTCTATCCTATATCGGGACCGACTGAGATACTAGGTTATATGGCTTACGTAAAGGCCTGCATATTTTTTGTGAAACAACCATAGTTCGCAACATATGTTAGTGCAATTGTACTCTATAAACTGTACCGCACAGATGTCTAGTCTCACCGAACATTATCGAAATTTTTTTACTCATAGAAATAGGGTTTTGAAATTCTAGATTTGAACATCATTTGGTATACCTAAACAATAACTATTGAGAAGGGTAATGTATGACAAATATAGGCACTAGGGCTTATTAAAAGCTTTGCTCTCAATATTTTTTAAATCAACATGCAATTGTTTACTCACATCAAAATAGTCCGTATCTACACTCAGAGACATCTGATTTCTGTATCCGTAAGGGGCAGCACAACCATCACACGGTGAAATCAAACTGTAACATGAAATATGTATTGAATAACAATAATCACATCCAACATTATTAATTTAATCAGTTTACACAGGAAATCAATATTAAAGGTATATGGCAAGCTATCGAACTGTTATTATAAAATAAACGCAGTAAGATGCAGATATAATTGTTATTATAGCACTTAACCTTTGATTTATTAAATGTGTGGTTTTCATAAAACTTTTTTTTTATAATACGTGGATGGCAACAAGCAAACGGCATACCTGATAGTAAACGGTTACCGTAGCCTTTAGACGCTAGCAACACCAGAGGCATCACTCACGTGTCACCATCTCCAAGAAAAGGGATAGAAGGTGGAGAATGAGGATAATAAAGAGAGCATAGGATACTAAGGGAAGGATAGAAAGGACAATAAGGAGAGCATAGGGTCCTCCCTAGGGTCCTCTATAGGGTCGGCCCGGGCCTGCGGCGCACTCAATCTCCATACAAAACACAACGGCAGGAGCACCTACCGTTGTCTTACGCCGATCTTCTGTGATAGGGTGGTACTTCCCCGATCGAGCCGACCCATTCATGCTGGGATAAAGCTCTACCAGTAAAGAAGTTCTGAGAGGCTCTAAATTAATAAAGGAGCGATATAATTTCCAGTCTCTACCATCTATTGTGTGAGATATATACAGTAAGGAAATGTAGAAATTGATTACTACTCATTTAGGAAAGCTGTGGTTATAATGTTTGGAACAGTGTTCTATAAAGTTTTAAGTTCAAATATCACCCGTAAATAATATAGTTAACAATTAAAACAATAGTTATTTACTTTTTAGGAACTGTGGATACATAAGGCATCACAAGTTTATCCACAAATGAACCAAAACCAATCTTGAAGACGGAGGTAATATTCCTCATGGTCGCAGACAACAAACTGCCAAGGGTACTCAGTTTGTCCTTGTCGTTCTTCATAGATCTACTCAAGTCCATAAGGTAGTAAAGGTCTACTGGATAATCTTGCGCACGGGAATACGCAAATGTCAGCTTCTGCATTTGGTCTGTAACATTTTAAAGGAAATTGTTATGGTACACGAAACCAAGTCTTATAAAGAAACAAAATTTGTGGAGATTTGTACTTGGTAACACTACAAAAATATTGCTTCAGGAAGTGTTATGAGTTTATAAACGTCATAAAATTTTTTACGTCCACGTGTATTAACATGTGTACGTCACAGATAATCTCAGCCCTTCGACTCAGCGTTTCGAGACAAGATGGCGACATTTAAGGTACCTATACAAAAAATCACAGACACAAAATTATCGCCTGTTAAAATGCACATTCAAGTTCTCTCTCTCTTCTTTATAAAAGACAACACGCTACACTAAGGAACAATCCTTGTATCGCAGAGGACTTTACAAACATACAATTTCACGGACACAAAGTACACCCTGACTAGAGCAACCATTTTTGGATGTGGCAGTTGTCCTGTTTAATTTTTTTTTGTATGATTACCCATAAACCGGAATGTGATAGAACTTTTACTGACAAGTAAGATGCGTAAAAAGTCTGAATAACATGTTTACGAATTAGCAGAAGGGTGTTAATTGACCATATTTATCTAGTGTGTAATTGACTCACTCATTCTCAAGTTAAGTTTGACTCTCTGTGGTTTCATCTGCACCAGGCTGTCGGCTGCAGCTGCTGACCCAGCCGCTCCAGAAGCCCCCGATGCCTCAAAACTGCTTCCTTTAGCACTCATTGATTCTTCGTAAAAGGATGAACCTGACACCATGCCCATTCGGGACTTTGCTGGAAATTATATTAACAATATTTTATTTACCTCTACTTAGACAAAGCTATAATTTTATAAATACTTCAGAGGCAATAAAATTACTTTTTTAATAAAGTAAATTGCTTCAATGTGTAAAATCTTTAAACTATTGCTGTATATTTACGAGTATATGGGAACTTAATCAAATACATAATGTATATAAAGTATACAAATAAAAAAGAAGCATTGAATGTAACAAAATATACTAATTTATGACACTCACAAAACGTCTAATCATTTATTTACCTCTGCTTAGTTCTAAATTGTATTTCGGGTCGATAGAGCGTTGATTATCTGGGTTGAAAATATAAGCTTCATCGCATCCCGCTGTACCGCCCCTCTCCATAGCTGGGTTGAAACACCGAGGTCCATTGAAATCAGAGGAAAAGCACCAAGCACAGCTGGCGGTACGTATGCAGTCACTGCAACTAGTTTTACTGGAGCAAGGATTCTGTGCCAGCAACTGTTCCGCGCGTTGGGCCCAGCATATGGCCAACAGACTCGCCCATACGCACAGTCGTAACATAGTCGATCGATGTATGTACATTATGTGTTTTGTAAAGATTCGTTTTCAGATCTATTCTGCAACAAAGAAAATAGCCAGTAATAAAAATTGTTTAGAGTAACGGTCGTTTTTAAGCCCCCAAAGTTCTTCGGCGAGATATGGACTATACAAATAGCGCTATAGCTCGTTGTTTTTTTTTATATGGTAAGTGTTTTCACTTGCTGTTCAGATTATTTGGGGCACAGCTAAAACACGGCGAACCGAATGGATGGGTGGAGAACACATTAGTACATCAAGTGCATATTAAATTTATTATTAGACCATAAAAACAATAATTGTAGCAATAATAATGTTATTTTTTCCGCACTGGATGAGCGTGGTGGACTGTAACCTAAATACTCTCACTCTGAGAAGAGACCCGTGCCCAATAGTAGAACAGTAACGGGTTAAAAAATAGGAATGCCTTCCTTTATCAGCCACAAAGTGAAAAATGTGAAATCGAAAATAACAGTCAGGAGCAGGATTTGAACCTGCATCTTCTGGATACCGTCCAGATGCTTTACCAATTCAGCTATCCTGACAATTGCTCCTGACTGCTAATTTCGATAACACATCATACTTAACGTCTTTGGGTGACGCCTGCGCCATCTGTCGGAAGTATTTTCATACATTATACCGACCAGGTAAACTTAATTTTACAATTAAGATTTTACCTAATAATGACACAAACCCTTTAAATATTTAGATATTTTTATATATATTTTTAGCATTTGACATGCTTAGCACTATACATTAAACACAAAGTGAAAAATGGTATAATGTATGAAAATACTTCCGACCGATGGCGCAGGCGTCACCCAAAGACGTTAAGTATGATGTGTTATCGAAATTAGCAGTCAGGAGCAATTGTCAGGATAGCTGAATTGGTAAAGCATCTGGACGGTATCCAGAAGATGCAGGTTCAAATCCTGCTCCTGACTGTTATTTTCGATTTCACATTTTTCACTTTGTGTTTAATGTATAGTGCTAAGCATGTCAAATGCTAAAAATATATATAAAAATATCGAAATATTCCTTTATTAGTTTTCCTACAGCTGCCATGTCGGCTGCCAATAATTGTATCGTGTTTATACTAGTAGTAGTACCTAGAGATTTCAATTACGCTTAACGAGCAGGATGCGCCGCACTTATTTCAGTAGTACTCAAAATGACTACCTATCCAAACACTATTTTTGCATATTACTAAGTCCCAAGGTGGCATTCAAATACGATTTGTTTATGAATTGGATGATGGTAATAAAGAATACACATACTGTAAAAAACATTGAACAAAATGTGGAAAAATTAAAAGTTTAATTCTTTTTTTAAATAACGACTGTTTTTATCCCAAAAAATAGATGGTTCCTGTGGACTGCTTTTGCTTAGACATTAATGTATGGGTGTAGGGTGACGTATTTGGCATTAGGTATATTGTCCCAATTCAGAAGTTCAATTATTTGACGTTGAACGTTGACTGGGGATCAACGTTTGTAAGGTCCTTATGTTGCTCTTATCCACCCACCAAGGGGTCCATATTTCTTGCGATAAGAGCAACATGATAAGTGATAGCAGCTTCGATTAATTAAATTGGTCAAAGGATAGCAAGCCTAACCTGACCCTTGAATAAATTAAAATTCAACACAAAATCTTGTCTCCCGCGGTCTGGCCAACATAGTATAATAGACCCATTTCCCTTCTATCGCGGAGCTAATATGAATGAGTTACGAAAGCTCGAAACGTTAGTAGTAAATATTAATGTTGAGTAAACGTTTTAAAACACTGAAACATATGCCAACCTGTAGGCGGGCAGCGCCACAATTGAGAAAGGGCGCCGCCCACGCGTATAGCTGTAACTCGTCCGCCTCTATTTAATAATATACCCGTATTATCATAATCACGAATACTGTGATTCCTACACTCTGAACACGGCATAATATTGGCTATGCACATAGTTTATTTTAATAGTTATCATAACTGACATAAAGGCATGAAATTAACTTTTACGACTTTAAAGAGACAATTTTTGTGAGCTTGTACGTAGGTTATTTTTAGTACCTATGATGTTCGAAGACGAATACTGATTTTTTTTTAGTGGTATAGAGCATAATGTGAATGTGAGCAACATCAAATTAACGGTCTTTGAAAGACGAGAAACCAGAACAGACGTTATAGTAACAATAAGCTATGGTGTGGTAGAACAAGTGGATGAATTTGTATATCTTTAGATGTAGATTCAGTCGGGATGGAAGGTACACCACTGATATAGAGAGAAGAGTAAATGCGGAAAATAAAGTCGGGGCATGCATGGCAATAGAACGGGGCCTTGAGACAACTTCTCGACAGCCATCACCTCAGCCAAAAGGCGCGTGTTACAAATTGTAACTTACAATACACAACGCAGTGCTTATCCCAACATTATTATATGGAAGCGAGAGTTGGGTATGCAAATAAAATCTAAAAGAGCAAGAGAAAAATCGATGCGGTCGAAATGCGATGCGGGAGTGAGGCTGACTGACCCCTTTCGTAACGACGACGTAAGAGAGCGAGTATGTAGACCGAAACTAACTTTTTTGTTAAGGCGGGAAAAATGTTCCTAACCGCACACCCCGTCATTCGGGACATCGAACAAGGTAGTGTGGGGCCTTCACCCACTAAAGAAACCCGCCGTGTGCCGTCTCTCTTTATTGGTGGGCCACTGAAACTATGTTACATTCCTTCGGTGGTAGACCGAAACTAACCTACCTAGACCAATTCAGTCATGCATTGAAGGAAGGTGGAGTCAGGAGTCTCCGAAACCAGTGAGCATGTATGAAGAGAATTATGGATGTTGAGAAAGCAGGAGGTGTACCTATGCAAGAATAGACTCTTTTCTCTTTGACTACCCCGCAAGGGAGATGGCGTGAGGATAATTAAGTATAGAGCATAATACTCGTAAATGCCTAACTATGTATTATTTAAATAACGTTGTGGTAATCAAGGTGTCCAACTGGTTCCAGCGAAACGTAATCGGTCACCATAGCCTTTATACTCTAGGCTAGTCTCTAGCAGCTTTGGGCATCACTCACTTGTTTCCTACCTTAGTTAAAAGGATAGGTGGTGGAGAGGATCTCCTCTATATAGAGCGGATCAGAAACGGGCAACAGGTTTTCTTACCAAGGCCATTCTTGGCCTTGGTAAGAAAACCTGTTGAGTCAATGGCACAGCCGTGTAAACAATATATTAAAATATATTCTTTAAATAACTAATTGTTATAAATATTGGGTTGTGTTTAAAGCAAAACGAAGGAAGTCGCTTATAGGGGACAAAACCGATATAGGTACCGTAGGATATCGTAAAGATTAACCAGATCTCGAGAGAGTTTAAGTGAAAGTGACTGACTCTACATATCGTCATACATTGACAGTTGGGACGACCTACCTTCCGTGGCCACGAGTTCGTATAAGGTGTTTTTACATAAGTGACAGCCTACAGGGTTGAGGATTGCCACGATGGATCTATCAAGTTCGACAAATAAATTAAATATAAATAAATATTCGCGGACATTTTTCACACAACGTCTTCTGGTCCCAAACTAAGCTTAACGCTTGTGCTATGGGTACCAGATTACGGTTATAATACATATACTACCTTTTTTTTTGTATATACATATAATAGATAGAAAATACCCAGACGCAGTACAAATATGTGTGTTCATCACACAAATAATTGTCCTGAGTGGGAATCGAACCCACGACCTCGTGCACGGAAGTCGGTTACACTACCGACTATGCCACGAGGCCCGTCGATACTCAATCCAGTCTCGATTTCTTAAGTCACATTGGTTGCTTTGAACTTTTCATAATTTTAGGCGCATTGCCGTAGTCATGTTCGTAAGTACCTACCTGCCTATTTTATAAGAGACATTATTTTCCAAATGAAGATAACATCACCGTATGAACCTTGTCCACGACTTATAGGGTCTGTCAACTTAGGAATTAGCTCTCCGTGGTGGAATGTAAACTATGTACCCGGTACTTATTTCTTATTCTGAGAGGAGACCCGGGCACGGAGGCACTAACACAAACTTCGTAATCAAAGTTGCACGTCGTGAGTGAGCATGAGATCTTTGTGTGACATTCTTTAAGTCTAAACTAAGTACATAATCGATATTTAGATATTCGTAACTATAGTCATAACGTTATATCGAAACATCGAACTCTGACTAAGACTAATGACATCAACAGCTGACACTATTGTAGGTACATATTATATTAGTCACTAGTAGTATAATTTGTTTTGACTAGATACTAGTATATATTCCAAAACACACTGCAGTACCTACTTGTAAAACAAAATTACATTTGATTGTGTACCTATATATTTTAGATGTTTACAGTTTTTGCTTATCGCGCGAAGGTTTAAACATCAAAGGCAAATAATAGAGATAACTACCACAGATAGATAGTTGCCACAGACAATGACAAGAATCGTGATAAGCAAAATGGTATTATGGTGGATATTGTATATGCATCTTTAGTAATGATTACTAAATACACACATTAGGTCACATTACATACAAACAAGCTAACAGTTTTATAAAATTAATGAACGTACCTTATGAACAGGAAAAGGCAATTATAGGCTCGTAAAATTAATAGTTACGAGATATTCATCAGCAATACGTAAAAATTGCATATTTTACACAAACTTTACTAAAGTACATAATAATAATATGTAAATAAATATCACAGGTATTTTTTGTTATCACATAGTGTTCACAAAAAGTTAGTATTTAACGCATTTTTAACTAAATAAAATCATGTAAATTTTAGTGTTAACATTTACTTTTCAGTCACTAGTCTAAGTAAAGCACAAGTATGAACGAATTTCACTAAAACAGTTTAATAACAATATAAAATAAAGACAAGTACTTTACAACTTAATATTTTATGTATGTCCCTTAATTTAAAATCGAATAGTTTTATAATGGAGATCGAACGCAAAGCGACATACACTCGCGCCGGATACACGAGTGACTAATTGTACAGAAAATAACTCCGTCAGTAGGTGATACAGCGGGTGGCGTCACAGTTCCTTCTCGGAACCGACACTCATATTGACTGCGTGCTCGCATTGCTATTGTAATACAAAAAAACACTAAGGCTTCGGGTCTCACAACACCCAGCTAACATGAATCATTAACTTTGCTCTGCTCTTGTTGAGGTCAGAAGCCATGATGTTACCTTTAGCCCTAGTTTTTACAAACTATACGTACGATATATTACATTATTCATATAATTTACCAATATGTCTTATACATTATTTTAGACGGAAATTTATAATAATAAAAGTAAAATTCAAACTACTCGTAACTGTTATCATATTATGTTAAACTTGTATAACGGAGGTAATACGAGTATAGTTTCCTCAATATCTTTCATAATTTTAAATAAGTGAAAAGCCTGCAATAAGGAATTCGTGTCCACAGGGGACTTTACAAACACTGTACTTAAACCTTAGGAAACAACTAATTGTGGATCACATAATATGTGCCAATCAAACCAATACCAAATGGTACGGGTGGTCGATATCTGAACCTCTATGTAATTTGTGCAGTATTATATGGAAGTAAATACATACATACATATACTCACGCCTTTTTCCCAGACGGGTAGGCAGAGACAACGGATTTCCACTTGCCACGATCCTTGCTCACCTTTTTTGCCTCATTCACTGTCATTATATTCCTCATACATGCCACGGGTAAAGGGTACTTCTGACGTGACCTTTCTCGAGAACTTCTCTAATTTGGTCAGAGAACGTTCGACGAGATCTACCCCTCCCAACTGCACTATTCACGCTCGCCATATATATATCTTTTTTGTTATCCTAATTTCATCCATCCTCTCTACGTGTCCAAATCATCTTAACATTCCTTTCTCATTCTTTGTCACTATATCTTCTTTTACACCCACATCTTTCTCTCACTGCACTGTTTCTTACTCTATCTTTCAAAGTTATAGCATACTTACATACTTTTTAGAGCTCTCATCTCCACTACATTTATTCTACTCTCGTTCTTCTGCCACACCCAACTTTCACTTCAGTACATTGGAGTTGGTACTAACACTCCATTGTGCACGGCAAGTCGTGCCTTTTCAGACACTTTCCGACTACTTGTAAAGGAGTGTAGTGCCCCATTCACCTGATTACCTGCATTTGCTCTCCTTTCAATGTCCTTTTCATACTTCCTATCTCTCGTAAACAATGTTCCCAGATACACAAACTCTTTTACTTGTTGAACCTTCACTCCTTCAATTACTATATCACTTGGGATCATGCATACATCTCTTTCTAGAACCATTACCCTCGTCTTCTCAACATTCACTTTCATTCCTTTCTTTTTCAAGGATTCATTCATTAATGTTACCATATCTTGTAACTCAGCAGCCGATGACGCATGTATAACTTGGTCATCAGCGTAGAGAAGACATTTGATGAGTAACCCATTCATCATCTCTAACCCATATCCACTTTCTTTCAACTCTTGCAAACAACTATCTATAAATAGATTAGACAGCCACGAGGAGAGTAAATATTAAGGTAAAGTTTTTATGATGTCCTCAAAAACGTAAAAACCGGTGTTTCTCTAGGCCAAATAAATTACATCATCACTGCCATTGATCCAAGTTGTTGGTATCGCAAGCATTCTTTCGTCTTTACGAACGTTTCATGACCATACGAACATTCAAATCGTTTCGCCTACATGTATTGTGTTATCACGACATGTGTAATGTACACGCACTCGGTATGTATATAAAATTGCTTGTACTGACTGACGATCAACGTACAGCCAGAACTATTAAGACTACAGAGCTAAAATTTGTAATGTTGGTTTATCCCATCAAAAACATAAATGTGAAATAAGTGCCTTTGGTTGTTGACTTCAACGGCAAAAGAAGTGAGATTTTAATGAGTGCCAAGGTCAATGGTCAGTCCTGAAATTTATTTATAACAACGTAAAATATTTTATAACTTAAAATATAATTTCTTCTTATATTATTATATATATATATATTATATAAATATATAATTATTTAGATCTCACTTCTTTTGTCGTTGAAGTCAACAACCAAAGCATATATCATAATATTGAACTTGGCTCTCGTTTCACATTTATATTTTTGATGGGATATCATTGCGTTTTGTACAGAAATTATTAGTAGGTACTTATTCATAACAAAATTAATACCAAATGGTTTTTGTTAATCTACTGTATTTTCCTACGTTTACGAGGTATAATTGTCTTTTTTGTGCTATTATCTATATTTTCTTGTGCCTTTAAAAATGTGAAGCCCTTAAAATCCACATAAAGACCGGCTGTCATCAATTATGATTGCTGATTCTTACATAAGAGGCACTATAAGTTCTTACATACACTATAAGTAAGTGTTCCTAATAGAATCAATTAATTGAAAAATTGTAATAAAATGATAAAAAATTACTAGTTTCTGATTTATTTCTTTGTATTTACCCAAGTACCTATCTGGATGCCAAATTTGAACTTTCTAGGTCATCTGGAACTGGGTTAGAGTTTTGATCTATAGGTCAGTCAGTGATAAAAATAACGATTTATCATTAAAAATGATAATTTTTATTTTTGGACGTTAATATCTAAATAACCGTTTGAGGTGTGTTTATGAAATTTGGAGCGCATATGTATCTCGCAAGTCTCAATATATGAGCCAAATTTGACTTATTTATGTGAAATAGTTTTTGAGTTATGAGGTCAAAAGTGGCTCCAAATGCTTCGTGTAATATTACACACGGTATCTACTGCTCGCCAATTCTTTAGCTTGAACATGGCTTGACACGCTACCGGGTGTCTAGATATTATACGAGTAACTTAACGTAAGCATCTGCTAAGAAAGGATTTTTAAAAATTTCAACCTTTTTATTTTATTAATGAGACAGGTACTGGCAGTCATTGTTCGAAATTGAAATATAGTTACTTAGTAATAGACAACGTCGCGCTTATTTTTTTTTTTTTTTTTCATTTTCGCATATATTTTTGTAAATTTTATT
Source organism: Leucoma salicis (assembly GCA_948253155.1). Taxonomy (NCBI): domain Eukaryota; kingdom Metazoa; phylum Arthropoda; class Insecta; order Lepidoptera; family Erebidae; genus Leucoma; species Leucoma salicis. The sequence goes on along the minus strand of OX411809.1, from coordinate 15,892,736 downwards.
TTTTTTTTGGGGAGAAGGAGGTTCAAGTCGTGCTCGTGACTGTTTTCGTTCTCACATTTTCACGCTTTGTGTTTAATGTATGTGGCTAAGCATGTCAAATGCTAAAAATAGATATAAAGAGATCAAAAATTTGGAATAATGGAATTTAGTTATTTGTGATATTTTTATACAAACCTTTTTTGCATGCGAAGCTGCTGGCACCAGCTAGTTAATTATAAATATAAATGTATAATTTATAAGTCAATATTAAAGTGATATAGGCCAGTTCACCTACAACTACTGATTTTCAACTATATCGCATAAATCAATAAAAATAACTTGTTATTTTTAAAACTTAACATGCTCGCCCACTTTCCAAGAAAAAATTTGAAAAAACCAAAAAGATACCTAAACGGGATTCGTACCCGCGACTTGTAAATGGTTAAGCTACCGCTAACCTAACTGATACGCAAAAGGCAACCGGCGGTTTGAATTCGCATTCATATAAGTAGGGCTGGTTTTTTCCCCTTTCACGATTTTTTATCATGGCCCACATAACAGCATAATATCGCTCTTCAAAGAAAACAACTTGACCCGTAAGTACCGGTAATGTCCAAAAATAGGTTAAAAATCAGTCCACTTGACTGACAGTCATCAAAGACGAAAATTTTAATCACATTTTTGTTAGCTGACTCCAAAAAAGGAGGAGGTTCTCAATTCGAGGAAATCTTTTTTTTTTTTTATGTATGTCACCGATTACTCGAAGACGCCTGAACCGATTTGGATATTTTTTTTTTGAGCGCGAACAGTCGGTCATGGTCGCGATACAACTAACCTCACTGCAATCCATGTGATTATTTTAAGCGATACATCCTAAAATATTGTGAGCATCATTTGTTATTTTTTTATCAAAACTAATTTTTTATTTTTATTTAATTTGTTTGAGGCGTTGGAAGAACCATCTGCCTAACAGTAACTTATAAACATCGTTATTCTCTCATCACACGTAAGTTTAGTTCATAAAAGAAGTCATAGTCGAAGTCAGTCAAGTCATATTCCCACTCCAGTTAGACGATGGCAACCAATACTGAAGCTTCTATGGAGTTTTGGAGACAACAGGAAAAAACACGTTATGTCGCACTACATCACTTGCCAACACTTATGCACATACACAAATAGTTAATAAGCAAAAGGCCACCACTTTTACACATTAATACTTGAAATAACACAACTTTAGGAAAATAATGCAGAGCGACGACATGATCTTCTTCGTGTTCCCGCCAAAACTCACCTTATCAAAACTAAGCTATCCAACAAAGATCAGTGTATTGAACAATAACGTAGTGTGATTTCAAGACTACCCTCATGTCTGACCATCATTCTGATGAACATGAAAATGAAGATGTGCCCCTGCCTTCGTTAGGTAGGTATAACAAATTATTTGTGAAATGTGGAAAGAGAACTTTTAGTGCGAGCGGATATCGAACCTGCGTCCCTTTCAATCCGCGGAAGATCTCTAACCGCTAAGCTATCGCACTGACCAACGGCCATACCCAATCTAAACATCACATTTTCCTTTACGACCCACGCCACCTATCGGATGCATTTACATGCATTAATCCAATATAGTAAGTTTAGCCATCAAATAGTATGAATTTTAATTGCAAAATTAAACTAGGTTCGATTCCCGCTCACATTAAAAGTTCTTTTTTTCCAGATTTCACAAATAATTTATTATTTAAAGTAGCTGAGCATTTTTTTATAATTATAGACGGCAATTTTTGTTATTTAAAAATAATTAATATTCACAGATAATTTACTTCAGATTATTATTAAAGGCCAAATCTACCTACTTTAGTAAAATAATTGCAGAAACAACGCTTTATTTTGTTATACATATTTTGTTTCTAAAAAAACTGTTACAAGCAAAATATTACAATTTTAATTGAGATTTTTGAAAACATTTTGTATTTTGACGCCTACCTAATTGATCTATAGTGTAACATTCTATTTCTAAAACTAAGTGTCTAAATGGTCATGAATTAGTTACGGAGAGGAGCGACCATACAATTTAACCGTAATGGCATTACCTAGCAGATGTAATTAACAGAAGTGTCTATGTGGTTCCCGCAAAACCTTTAACGAGTTTCCTTATAGCGACGATAACGGTTAAGGGGGTTCACGAGATAGGGTCAACGAACTTTCCTGCTTACTTTATCAGACGCCGTGATGCGCCCCGCCTGCACCACTCCACCCATCCGCTGCGCTACTACCTGCTTATTTGTTATACCGTGTTCAATTAAAATGCTACTGTTTAGCGATTTCCACGACGAAAGATTGAAAGAAAGCTATAATACTACGTAGGTATATTCTGTTATGTTAAGGTGGCAAACACACATACGGCCCGCATAATGTCTATAGAGGCTAGCAACACCAGAAGCACCACTCGCGCTTAAAAACCCTGGAGAGCACATAGGTACGGCTTTTGCCTACTACAGTGCTCATACTGGTCAAAGAGTATGCAGAGAAATAACCACAGTATATGATTTTACAAAATTTTTGGTTAATTTATTTTAACCCACCTAATATTCGTTTAGAAACACAGTGAAAATATCTACTTCAAATTTTTTATGCTTACAATGTATATGAGACTTTAAGTTAGTATATTAAAATGAGTATAATAACTCTTCTTTAAACTGTAAAATTTTGTTTTTATTTAGTGCTCAAAAATTTTACCACAAACTACCAATTACTACCAGTAAGAAGACAATCTTGGTTATTAGTTTATATTATTAAATATATTGATTTTGCCAAAAGCTAAGACTAAGAAGCTACCACCGGATCGGAACGCGGCCTGACTGTGAAAGATCCGGCCAGAAAACTCAGTAGGCAACAACTGTTATGGATTATTAAATTTTGTACGGAATTACTGAGAGCTAATAAAGTTTAATTTTTTTTTTAAAAGGCGTAACCTAATCACTACTTTAGGTTTTATCTACACAATAAGCGCTAACTGTATCTTGCAATCTTGTGGTGTGCCTTCTTGTATTCTGTTTGGTGAGGCCTATCACAGGATTCCAGCTTGATGGTAAGACCCAGCCGTCTTCTCTATTGAAATTGGGATGTTTCTTAATTTCAATAGCCTCACGTATCATTCTGGGGCGATATCGATGTTCTTTTGCGAGGATTGGCGGGCGTGGTCCTGTGTGTGCTCACAAATTGTAGACTTTGTATAGCAACGGTGCTTCATATCAGCTGTGTTCTTTGATCCGAGTTGTTATGGATCTCTGTTTGCCCAATGTAGGAGAGACCGCAATCACAATCCAGCTTGTATAAAGTATTCGAAACGTCGGGATAGTAGTAAAATCAAGTAAACGCGATAGATTCCGTAAACGTAGTTTTATTTCAAAATGTGTAACATTCATCAGAAAGTAGTATGCAGAGAGTTAGGGTGCCTTTCCAATATATTCTTATATTTGGTTGGATATGATTTTGCTTCTTCTTCACCGAGTCACCGAGGTCACTCCCAGAAGTCATCAGCAACATCAAGGGCCTGCTAGGCTTCTTGGTAGAGTTGGGTTGGCTAGAGTAATGCCACAAACCCGTCACGGAAAAAAGGCGCATTGGAAGACATCGAGTTGCAGAAAACAAGCCCGTGTAACACTATCATTGTCACCTTTGAAACATTAGAGGGCCCTCTAAATAACAAGGCTCACCCGTAGCACAATTTTTTTTTGTCAGTGATTAAGTAACATTCATGATGAATGATGAACCTACACCATAATTGAAGATGATCTTTGGATAATCTTGTGTAACAATAATAGCCATGTACAAAATTATTGTCTAAGAGTAATCCAGAGGTCATAAATATAAGATACAAGCTGTTTCCCGCGGCTTCGCTAGCGGAAATAAATGAATATTAAAATAGGAACGATTTTGTCTCTAAATTAAATTAAATTATTAGTATTCATCAAAACTTTAGGTTTAATTATATATAGTAAGTACCTCTTTGTAAACGACTTTTGCAGTGTTTCCTTTTGCGTCTAAAACTTAGTGACTGGCCTAGGGACTCCGGACTTGATAATTGTTATGGCAAAGCACACATTAAGCGGGATCTGTATTCTTTTATATTATTTTAATTTATTCAGGATACTCTGATGGAATTAACGGTATTCGTGGAATGAAAACATTTCCTTCACCACGTTCGGTAATTACTTACTGTGGCTCCTACGACGTTTTTATAAAGAGCTTTGATTTATAACTTTGTTCCATTGCACAATTTAGGTGATTAAGATTTCTTAATAACATTACACTGGTGATCCAAATTTAAGAGTGAATTTCCAGTGAGAAACACAGTCACTAACTATATACCAGGCGCTTCTTCTTTTAAATTAAAGGGCGTTACAATTTACTTATTCCTATCTCATTGTGCTCTACAAAACCGATTTATCATTTTCGTAGAATATGTTGATGTGTATATTAGCATTTAACATGCTCAGCTAGGTACTTTAGATAACAAACAAATTACATTATTTATATTTAAAATAACTATTTATTTAACTGTAATAAATATTTACACCTTGATATTTGTCTAAATTAAAATGTTTACATACATAAAGAAAAAACAAATTATTAATAAAAGTGGAAAAAGAGAACTTTACTGCGAACGGGATCCAAACCTGTGTCCCTTCCAATCTGGGGAAGTGCTCTAGAGCACTAAGCCATCGCAGTCACCGATGGCAACTCTCAATCTCCAACTCCCAATTACCATCGTCATCGGCCCCACTCGGTTTCGGCCAACAACTCATTCTTTTTTCGTGCGAGGCAGCGTTCGCACACGCACCTACTTGCTAGTTTTCATTTAATTTCATCTACCTACATTTTACTGAGTATAAAATGCCAAAATATTATGAAGAGAAATTAAACCATTATAAACGCAAATTACAACAATTAGAGGAGAAGCAAAAGACGAAACGTCGTCGAATAATAGAATCGTCTGGTTCTGAAAACAATTCAGGTATGTAACAATGTCATTATCCAAGTGTTCTAGAAGTGATTTATTCGCATAAATACCGACTCCTTAGTGAGAAATTTTTAAGCAAAGCCTAGAGGTTAACGAAGGCATAAAACAACTAATTAGATTATTAGTTGTTCAATTTTGCTTTAATGACTGGAGGTTGACTGCGGGTCGACACAAGGGTCAGTTCATGCCTAGAGGTTAACCGAGTGTTAACACGTGGTTTATACAGTCGGCGACAGAAGGCGCTGTTAACTTAATCCCACACTTGAACGATCTAGCTAGGTCTATTTGGCAGTGGTGTGAGGGACGCAATATCTGGTTATTTGCTTCATACATAAATTCTCTAGATAATATCGAAGCTGACAGAGAATCTAGAAAACTTAATATTGATATAGAGTGGGAACTTTCAACGTGGGCCTTTAATAACATAAAGGAAACGCTAGGCACACCAGATATTGACTTGTTTGCCTCTCGCGTCAATGCCAAATGTCAACGGTATATATCGTGGAAGAAAGACCCTGATGCTGTTACTTTTGACGCGTTTACAATTAACTGGTCTAAATATTTCTTCTACGCTTTCCCTCCGTTTGCTTTGATCCAAAAGTGTTTAAACAAACTAATTAATGATAAAGCCTACGGCATACTAGTCTTCCCTCACTGGCCTGGACAACCGTGGTTTCCACTACTTAAAACAATGATGACTTCAGAAATCATATATTTCGAGCCTAATCAACATCTTCTCAAATCCCGTTTCAGATCTCTTCACCCGTTGCACCAGACCCTTACCCTGGCAACCGTGAAGCTCTCCGGTACGCCTTTAAGCACCGCAACGTCCCAAGCATAGCTCTTGATCTGATGATCTCTTCAATATCGGCAAACACTTTAAGACAGTATAATGTTTCACTTAAACTTTGGTGACAGTTCTGTCAGGAACAAAGTCTTAATGTATTAGATACTTCATTAGAACCAATGATAACATTCCGTACGGGACAATTTTATAATGGCAGTTCATACGGCACTATCAATACCCATCGTTCTGCACTATCGTTATTCTTAGGTAACCATGTAGGCTCCGATGAGAGGATTAAAAGGCTGTTAAAAGGCATTTATAAGCAAAAGCCCTGTCGCCCTAAGTATACTACTACTTGGAATCCCCTTGTAGTACTAGATTACATTTCTCAGTGGATTCCTAATAAAACCCTGAGCTTAGAAAGATTAACTAAAAAGGTGACTGTTCTCTTAGCATTATGCACTGCTCATATGGTACAAAGCTTGTCCCTGATAAGGATTGAAAATGTCATAAAATGTTCCGACGGAATTAAAATATTAATAACCAATCTGATAAAGACGTCTTCAGCTGGTAAAGAACAGCCCCATTTGTACTTACCCTTCTTTAAAGAAAACCCTAATATATGTCCCGCTATGGCTTTAGATGATTATATGTATATCACGAAAGACTAAGACCACCCAGCACAAAAACACTTTTTTCACTTTATGTTTAATGTATATAGTGCTAAGCATGTCAAATACTAAAAATATATGTAAATATACAAAGAAATACTTAATAATTGAATACAGTAGACAAAACATTTACTTTGGGTCCATCCATCCATCAGCCTTTTGAAGTCCACTGCTGGACATAGGCCTCCCCAAGAATAGAGGATAGTGCCGTAATCGCCACGCTTGGCAGGCGGGTTGGCGATCGCAGTGGATGTTGTTAATACTCGAAGGAGTGCTGCTGTCCACTCCTTTGGTATTCCCTCAGTCGGCTCTTACGACTCCCATGGGTGGATAGGGGTGGGAAAATTCTAAAGCCGGCCCCACACGGCAAATTTACTTTGGGTCACAAAGAATCAATTATGGTTTGCAGGAGTTTTGCAACAGAGAAATATATGTATGGTTTAAAATGGTAAATCTGGAGAAAAGTTAATATGCAAAAGAGCCTTGCTTAAGCAATAACATAGTTCATAGGTTTATTAATGAAATCAATTATTAAATTGAGTTTCTTGTGTATAATATTTGTCTCTCTTCTCAACATCATCACTCTTAATGCAGCATTATTGGTGTTTTTATTTTATTAATAAGAATATAAATAAAGGTCTAGACATAATTGAGGACTCCTACTAAAATTCGGAATCTAAATTGGTCTCAAATTATGTACAAGTGCTTTTACAGCATCAAAAAAAGTAATTTAATAAAATTTCCTTGTTACTTTGTGTAAACCTGCCTGTACTCTGTAGTGTAAGAATTTATATTTTATAGTAAGTGTTAAACTTACTTAACTGCTTTAGTACATTAAGAAATTTAAATCTTTCAAAGTGAGTTCACCACTAACTAGCTCTTTTAAATATTATTCAATATTAACTAGGCAAAGACATCTGCCTCAAAAACACTGCAGCAAAAATAAATTGGATCTCTTTTATAAAGAGAAATGCCAATGTTGCATATCTGTGAATGGATCTTTGCTGAAGAAATAACAACCTAGGCATGTCAGTCTTTACAGGGGTGATAATTTTGGATCAGGATCTCACTGTAATCTTTTCAGAGAAAGAATAGAAACAAATAACAGTACTATTACTATATAAATTACCAAAATAATGAAATCATAACAATATCATCTACTCCAGATTTGGAGCTTTACTTATTAATTTCAGGGTTACAATACTTTAGACACAAAAGGCAAGCAACAAATATTTTGTTTGTAGCAAAGAGGTGGGTACACAGTACACTGAAACTGAAAATACGTCAAAAAGATCTGGTATAGGGCAGGCCCCCCTCAAAAGTAATTACTTATAACTATAAAACAATAAAGCAGAGTCACATATACTACAAATGTTTTAATATACTACTTAGTTAAAAAAAAAATTAGGTCGCCTTTAAATTGCACTAACACTTGAATTTTATACAACCAAAGAAAAAAAGGAGAAAATGATGTTGTATAGTACTTACCAGTAAGTTTTAAGTCTTTTTTTGGTCACAACATAATTTTAATATAATATACTATGTAAATTATTAAACTTTACAAACAAGGACTACAAATCAATCAGCAAAACACAAAACACATCACATTATTCACATTCTAAGACAGAGGTCGGTAACTTCCTCACATCGACCTATCAAAAATATAATGCGCAGAAATGGTGCCATCTGTGTTAAAAGGAACTATAAGTTTTGCAATTGTTTTACATATCTGTTAATAGATGGAGTTAGCTATAAAAACAATATTATTATAAAATAAAACTATTTGGTAGAATAACAATTTATATTTACATAGCTTAATATTTATGCTGTGAATCATAAATTTTAATAAAAAAAAAGAAATATTTTAGATAACATTTTATAAATATTTTTTTTCACTGGTAACGTAAATGATGGCCAACACGACACTGACACTTGAAGTACGTTAAGTTTAAAACTTTTCTGTAATTCTGTTCATGTTCATGGTTCTCTGTTCTCTCTAATAATCTGATATGCGCTCTTTTACGGCTTGGACTGTGCTTAATTCTTGATATCTGCTATAAACGTTTGACCCTGCTTCTCCCTTGGACCCCGTGATAAGATACGATAACGATTGACCCTACGCTGACTGGACCTTGCTTGCTTTTGAGATTTGGTTTTGACGACAGTTTTTAAAATGCCAAGAAAGACTGCCTTTAAGTGCTATTTTGGATGTATTCCGTTCAAAGGTATGATTTGTGTAATTAACATTTTACAACATTATTTAAAGCGTAATGAATTTTCTGTTCGAGCCAACTGCTAATACTTAGCTTAAAAATAGCTATAAGTTTGTACCAATTTTTCAGGAAAAGTCCATCACTTTCCTCCATGAATGTATGTATGATACCCATATTTAGAAAAATTTTGCCAATGGAAAATGGTGTTGAGTGAGGAAGACAAGGAAAAAGGGTGATAATTACATATACAATAACATTCGTATATGTGATTACCATTTTGAAGAGTTTTATCAAACAACCACCGGACGTCTCACTAAAAATGCTGTTCCAACATTGAATATTGGTAAGTAGCTTCTATGTTGTACCATTGAACTTCATAGGATACTCTAATAATAAATTATAGTCTCAGTTAAAACTTGAATAAAGAGCAATAATAATTTCATTGCTCTAATCTATATTATATACTTATTGACAAAACACAAGCACTTATATCCACCACAAGCTATAGTTGCTTGTGGAGTGCTAGACAGATATAATTTTAATGTATATCCTAGTAAATTTTTATTTTATTTCATAACTAACCAAAGATATGCCTCGTGGTGTAGTCGGTAGTGTTACCGACTTTCCGTTTGCACGAGGTTGTGGGTTCGATTCCCACTCAGGACAAAATTATTTGTGTAATGAACACAGATATTTGTACAGCGCCTGAGTATTTTCTATCTATTATACATATGTATGTATTTAAAAAACAAGTAATATATGTAATATATCCATAATCTGGTACCCATAGCACAAGCGTTAAGGTTAGTTTGGGACTGGGGAAATATTTATTGTTATATATAACGAAAGAGGAAAATACTGTGAATGTCCCACTAACTAAATCATTATCCGTTAAGTACCTGGGTGTAATGCTAAATAATAGACTGTCTTGGTTTACTCACTTGGAACTGGTATTAACTAGACTTCGAAAATTAATGTGGACTTATAACAACACTTAGACATTCAGATATATCTGGCCCTAGTCTAGTCAGTAATTGAACCTATATTTAACTCCGATATGGCGTGGCGCTGTGAAAACGAGAATTAGAGAGGGCTCGAAGAACCTACACAAAGGTGATGTATTTTCTACCCCACTACTTTACTCTGCGTCTATTAACAATTACAAAACTGTATATTCTGAACACTATCCTTAAAATGCATAAGTTGTAACCTTTTAACCGCAATAATCTTGAAACTCGTGGAAGTTATGCTGTAGAAAGATATGCGTAAATACAATTTATGTGCAAGCAAGTCAACATTATAACCATTCTAACAAGCTCTTAGGTATTTATAATTTTACACTTAAAAATGGTAAGAGTACACTCATAAAATGGCTCATGACCCTAGACTAAGCAAGTTGAATCGCTAGTGAAATACACTGATATGTCCAATACCCGCTGGCCTTAGAAATTTGGCAGGTGTGTTGTTTGCTTAGTGTAGGTATCCACTAAGAAAGAGTTTTTCGAAATTCCTCCTTTATAAGGGTGAAATAAGGATTAAATTTTATATGATTCTTTTTAGCTCGTCAATTAACGCACGCATTAAGCGCACGGTTAGGTAGTATCTACTTAGTAAGTAGGTAACTAACATATAATGTTTGTTTTTGAGAAAAATATGTCATTTGTTGCCTGTAGGCGTCGCGGGTGAAGCCGCGCCCATAAGCTAGTTTGAATATAATTATATGTATATTCGATGTATAATTATACTTATCTATTTGAATTGGTATTCATTCACAATTTCAAATCTCATGGCCTTATTTTTTTTTGTGTGGAACCCATATTATTTTGCCAATATAAACTCATTTAAGTTACTCCTTATAACAATAGCTATCTGCTAGTGAAAGTCCCGTCCAAATCGGTCTAACCATTTCGGAAATTAGCCAGAACATATAGACAGACAAACAGACAAAAACTTAAAAAAAATGTAGTGAATATACTCTCATATATATTATATTTAGTAAAAAGCTGTTATTTAGACATTAAAAACGAAACAATAATTTTATCGTATACATTACAAACGAAACAACAGTTTAATTTTATTATTATATAAAGTATCCTAATCTCTTAAGTTGGAACAAAACACACATTTTAAAAGAAAAAAAATATTCATCTTCACTAGCGTAACATAGACGAACAAAAGCTTTTAAATCTATTAGTATGTGAAACCATAATTTATACATAATACAACATTTCAACATTCATTATTGAAGCATAAAAGCCATAAATTCAACAATTTAAATGATCATCTTATAAAATACTAAAGGTGCCATTCGAATTCGCTCGCCGTTTAATTAAAAAAAAAAGATTACATATTTATAAATAATTTAGAGCAAGCTTTATCATCTGATTGGGTCCCTAGGAAAACTAAAATAAAAATCATCATATAAATGACAATTTTATTGATATTTAAACTTTGTAAATAAAACAATGTCAACTAAATTACTTAACATATATAAAAAAAAATACATTCAACAAGGTGACTCCATTCGTTTTTAGAACCGAGAACGTCGTATTATGCGATCTAAGTGAGCAAAATGCGTTGAAGTATGAGCATAGTTCGCGACTGCCTTTGTTTTAATACATACTCTATTTGACTGGTTCATACAGGGCCATCGTCGATAATTTGAAACAATATATATTGAAAAATTAAAAAATGCGACTCTTAAAGCAACAAAATATGTATGAAATACTATCTATTAATACTTACCGAAAATAAGAAACGCCATCCTTTTTTTGTACTTTTAATGCACTTTTTCGGCATTTACTCATCGAAAAATTACATTTTGATACGCTTCGTCTACTCGCGCGTCGAAATAATACTAAACGAAAAGAGTACAGGAAAGCGTAATCTGCACTCCTTTATAGTGGACAGCTTTCGTGCCTGATTGTGTATCTTCTCTTTTTTATATATCAATGTTACATACCGATGATGTGGACGGTTGGCCTCCTTATCGCATACGCGAAAGGGATAAAAATACTTATACATGTGTCTCTCTCACTCTTGGTAAAACCTAATATGTGCATTCTTTTCTTCATCCTTAAGGTCACAATAGTAGCAAGTCTATATTATTCTTCGTCTAAGTTTGAAACGCACCAACACAGATCACTAAATATGTACTACCTACCAATCACCATAGTACTAACTGTACTAACTGTAGACGGAGAATATTTAGTCTATGGTTTTAATCGATTCTTTTTAGAAGGTTGGTTGCACTTCAAAAATTTAACCAATAGAAAATTTCGGGCCTTTCTTCTTCAGAGAATATGGCCGACATTTTGATATTGCTGTCATGAAGATTTTTCAGTGACAAAATTTTAACTTTGTAGTTCTTCATGCACGGTTTTATGTTCCCAAATCGTTTTATTTTTTTAATTGCATAGACGGAGTGTAGTGTAAGCTATTTTATTTTTTAAAATGGCAGCTGATCGCGAGATTGCTGCGGAAGACAGTATCAGAGTAGTTTGCCGATTTCGACCACTGAATGACTCTGAAGAAAAAGCTGGATCTAAATTCATTGTGAAATTCCCTTCGGGACCTGATGATAATTGTATTTCTATTGGGGTGAGTATGAAAAGTTCAATTCCTTCAATTGCTTTCCCCTATCATCGCCCTAAATTAGATCACGATGACTAATACATTACGAGTTGTTCACCTGCTACGAAATAGCCTTTCTTTTTCATTCCGCTTCGATGGTTATGATTAAAATCGTGTAAATTTAAAACAATTTTGTTGAACATATTCTAAGTTGGTATCAATGTCTTTGTTTTGTGAAAAATCAATACAAATACCTTCTCGACCTTGACCCAAGTAGGTATACTACAATTCATGATTACTACTTGTCCAATAGTCAACAAAAAATATCCTGTGATTTCTTTCCTAAGCCTTATTTGTTTCTAGTTATTATTACTTATTTAGGTGATTTTTATTTTTACCTCCCACTGATTAAAATATCTAATTAAAATAATTAATTTCTGTATATATTTGTTTAAAAATTCATATCAAATTACCATCATGTTGTCATTAATAAAATCTTGGTTGCTTTGATTCATACTAGTTAATTATTGACCAAAGTTATCCTTTTTAGACATGATATACTAGTTAATTAACAAGTTACTGAGGGCCTGTATGACCCTGCATTATTACATAAGTAATTGCATCCTATAGATTGTCTAAATGTGTATGTCTATGAATAAAACTATTTTTTTTACACACTTGGTGAAAAAGTTAGTTAATTAGTGGGTAATTAACATTTTTGTAGTCAATGTCAAAAAATTAAATTTGATCACTTGCATTTGTGTACATAATTTTACATGTACATTCACTGCGTTATAGTATATTGTATACTTATAATTAAAAATTAGAAATTTACTGAATTTTTTTAAATAGAAGCCATTTGATACAGAATTTGCTAACATACAATGCAGGACTACATTGCAGATGATGTCATATAGTTACTAGAGCCGATTCTCAATATGATTTATGTGTTTTCTTGGCATATGTCACTCTAGAATAAGATATTCTGTCTTAGTGTAGATTACACATGGAGCTTATTCTATTCTTGTTGAACCAAACATTTTATCTATTTATAACTATGGTTTAATGACTTTATTTCTATCATAGAATCATCTAAGTAAATAAATAAATATTCACAGATATTTTTTACACAACATCCTCAGGCCCCAAACTAAGCTTAACGCTTGTGCTATGGGTGCCAGATTACGGATTTAATACATATACTACTTTTTTTTTTGTAAAGACATGCATATAATAGATAGAAAACACCCAGACGCAGTACAAATATCTGTGTTCATAACACAAATAATTGTCCTGAGTGGGAATTGAACCCACAACCTCGTGCACGGAAGTCGGTTACACTACCGACTATGCCACGAGGCCCGTCTAAAGTAATATTCCCTAATAGTGATACATATTAGGGAATATGACTCCCTTCTATTTACTCTTAGTCTTAAACATTATTTATATATGAACAGTAATATTTATATTGCATAGATTAAAAGTAGTTACTTCATAAAAGAATTTGACAAAAGATCTTAAATATATATTTGTTGGTAGCTTTAACTCTGCATACCATGAAGATTAAAAATAATTAAGTTATTTTTGTTTATTATTCTCTAAATTCTCCATGCAACTCCATTCATGTAAACTTCAGAATTTGAAAATACATCACTCTATGGCACATTAATTATCTGTATGTAAAAATAGCTGTCCCACTGGAACCATTTTTTTTTTGGGTTAAAAAGTTGCCTGTGTATGCAAAATTTTATGATGTCTGTTTCAGTAGTTCCATGTGAAAGCACAACAATCAAGCAAACTTACCTTCGTAATACTAGTAAAGATTTTCTGAAATTAATTTGATTCATACTATATAACTAAAGAATGTAGCTTTGTTTAAAATGTATGTGTAACAATTAACAGGAAATCTTAAATTTATATTTACTGGTATAGTGTATTCTTAACTTGTCTTATTACGTAAACAGAAATGGAGTCCTAGTAACCAAAGACAATTGATAGCGTTGGGACATTATCGAACGAACGAGTGAACAAATAAAGTTTGTGACTGAATGATTTTCATGATCAAAGAAATAATTTCTGAAAATCATCAGCCCTATAGAAATAAATAAAACGACAAGTTATTTTTATTTTCTTTTATTAATTTGAGCCTTGAAAAATCATGACTTTCAATCGAGGGGGGTAAATTTGAGATTGCAATGGATCCCAGGATAAATCAGAAATGGGGGTAACGCAAAGGCAGATCAACTTGCTAAATCACACATCTTCGAGTGGGACATACTATGAAATATCTCCTCATTACAGCGAAGTAATCCCTAGATACAAAAGGAAATTCTGGGATATTATGGCAGGAATGTCAAATAATAGTTTGTCTATGTTTGGGATTTGTTATCCAAATAATTTCAATACTACATTACTATAACAATACAATAAAAATAAAATCAGATTTATTAGTCAGGTTAATTTTATAATAATAATTTTATAATGTTCTATAAATGATAGTTACAGTTCACTCACTGGTCAGAATCATTCACTCGCTTCTCGCATCCCAACGATCCAAAGACAATCTAGGATTTAGACCAAATAGAGATGATCATTTTTTATCTGTTGAAATGGATTCTGATATTTTAAACATTTTATGAAAATAATTGTGGTTCGAATAGTTAATATGAAGCATTTTTTGGTGTGTGTCTGTGTAATATCAAGTGTAATAATCAAGATGCTCATAACTTAGGTAAAGTTTCGGAGTGATGCCAAAACTCATGATTTTCGTACCTAGTACGGTTTGTTTACGTCTTAGGACAAGTTAAGAAAAATACACTATAGCTTACCATATTTTAATATAAAATATATACAAATGATATAAGGATATAGTAAAAGAATATATTTATTTAAAAAATAATATATAAAGTTTAATGATGTGTATGCATAAGCTATATTACTTACTTGAGGTACTATGAATGGCTATAATTAATTTTTTAAAAGTTGATCAACCTAACTGTGAACAAATTACTAATAATTATGTAACTCAAACAGAATTTGCAACATATATTAAAACTTTCGCCTCTGTCTCAATTGTGATCAAAACTCAACCTTACTTAGACATGTTAAAACTTCTATTGTATGCTGAAATGTAGGTAATTCATATTCCAAATGTTAGTTTATACTTAAAAAAATGAAAATTATTGATGCATTTGAGAACAATATTTATTCCTTTGTATAAGAATATGTGCAATAATTGGATAAATATAGGAGCAATAATTGATAAATAATTCTCAATACTAATCACAATGATATTTATTAGAGTTCCTTTATAGCTTAGTAAATAAAGTCAGAGTCAAAACTAGAGAACCAAAATAATATCACAGATCTATATAATTAATATCAAGTAGCAAACATTGCAAACGGCAGTGAAAAGTGAAATTTAAAAACAATAACCTGCAAGTATAAGGACTGAACTCTACTGAGCAAATTGTAATAATTTACAAATTAATGCTTGAGTGTGGCTGAAGCGGAAGCTATGTCAGTAACTTTTTGTTTTCTCAAACTGGTTGAAATTCAAACAGAACTTTAATTACTACAAATTACCCAATGTATTTGCATATATGTAATAATTATTGGTAAAAATTGTGTACATTACGTGCCATGATTTTTTTACTAAATTGCTATGAAAATTATTTATTTTAATAATCATTATTAGTAGTCAGTTGTATTGAATCCAGCATTTATAATTCTTTTCACGGTCTTGCACTGCAAATATTTATAAAAGAAACTTTCATAATACTATAGCATTTACTACTCTATTGCAAAATAAATTGCCTTCAGAAATTCTTATATGTAAGTACTAAGTTCTTTAAATATGTAAGTATATGATTTATTTTATTTATTAAAGGGCAAAGTATACTTGTTTGACAAAGTATTCAAACCAAATGCAACCCAAGAGAAAGTGTACAACGAAGCTGCCAAAAGTATTGTCTCAGATGTGCTGGCTGGTTACAATGGTACTATATTTGCATATGGCCAGACGAGTTCAGGAAAAACACATACTATGGAAGGTGTCATAGGTCTGTAAGATGGTTTGAACTTATCTTTTATATTAGACATCTGGCAAATGTTTTCATGTAATACTATTTTTCTATTGTCTATTTTGAGAAATATTTTTCTCATTGTTTGGGTGCAGGTGATCCAGGCAAACAGGGTATTATTCCACGGATAGTTAATGATATATTCAATCACATTTATGCCATGGAAGAAAATCTGGAGTTTCACATTAAAGTGTCATACTTTGAAATTTACATGGACAAGATAAGGGACTTGTTGGATGGTATGTATGATATGAATACCTTATTGCATACCAATAATTTGTGCAATCTTAGGGCTTATACTAATTCCTATGACAATTACAGTTTCTAAAGTGAACTTGAGCGTTCATGAAGATAAAAACAGAGTCCCGTTTGTGAAAGGTGCTACTGAAAGGTTTGTGTCAAGTCCAGAAGAAGTATTTGAGGTTATTGAGGAGGGCAAGTCAAATCGACATATTGCTGTCACAAGTATGTATCCATAATAATTTAAAATGTGAATTTAGTTGTAGTATATTGTAACTTTACAAGTGGAATACCTTCATTTCAGACATGAACGAACATTCATCTAGATCTCATTCAGTCTTCCTTATTAATGTAAAACAAGAAAACCTTGAGAATCAAAAGAAACTTTCAGGCAAATTATACCTGGTGGACTTGGCTGGTTCTGAGAAGGTATCCATTTATTGTTCAACCTTATATGTGATTTGTTTTAATTTTTATATTTTGGGTGAGTAGGTCCTTAAAAATAAGGTAAAACATGTGATGTGATTTATGTTTCAATATAAATACATTTTCAATATGGGGTTAATTTTTATTCTATAGTCCAATGTTTAAATGTTCCACAGGTATCTAAAACTGGTGCTGAAGGTACAGTTCTTGATGAGGCGAAAAATATCAACAAATCACTTTCGGCCTTGGGTAATGTGATTTCAGCTTTAGCTGATGGAAACAAATCACATATCCCATATCGAGACTCCAAACTCACACGTATTTTACAAGAGTCCCTCGGAGGTAACGCCAGAACGACCATTGTCATCTGTTGCTCTCCTGCATCTTTCAACGAGAGTGAGACCAAAAGTACCCTCGACTTTGGTAAAAGGTACATAGATCCAGCTGTCATCATATTTCTAGAAATTATAAATGATTTGGTATTTATAAAATATGTTGTTTTGTCATTCAAGTTACTTTCGTATATTGAAGAGGTCTCTGTCCTACTTTTTTTTACTAATAACTATAACATCACTATATTTGCAGATTAATTCTAATCAGTACAGTGTACTGTACTACATTGCAGTGAAATCTAAATATTTTTCCAACAAATTGCTAATCCTGTTTCAGAGCTAAGACTGTCAAGAATGTTGTTTGTGTCAATGAGGAGCTCACAGCTGAGGAATGGAAGCGTCGTTATGAGAGAGAAAAGGAGAAAGTGGGTAGGCTGAAGGGCAAGGTTAGTTACACAATAAGATCAAAACAAGCCTATTTAACAGACACACAAACACACTCATGCAATAATTATCGGAATTTTTGTCCACATAGGTTGAAAAACTAGAGGCAGAGTTGAACCGCTGGCGTTCTGGTGAGACTGTGCGTATTGAGGAACAAGTTAACTTACAAGAAATTGAAGCTGTAACTCCCGTGACGTCATTCATCGAAGAGAAACCACCTGTGGCGGTAATTGTAATGCTTATATATGAAGATTACTCCAAAATATGTTTATAACGTAAAACAAATTCCTTGATAACATGCTCACAGAGCTACTTAACACACACAACCCCGTAAATCTTATTCAAATACTGTTGATGCCTTATACTGTCTGAGAATTACCATAAGTGTTTATATCAATACACTAGTATTTTATTTTCTAGCCTGTACCAGTGGCAGTAGCAAGTGTTGTCATGGAAGATGCTGCTATGCAAGCCAAACTAGAGGCATTATACCAACAGCTTGATGACAAGGATGAGGAGATCAATCAGCACTCACAATTGGTTGAAAAACTGAAGGAACAGATGATGGAACAAGAGGAACTTATTGCTTGCACAAGGTAAATACAATGATATTGCTTGGTTGTAAAGTACACACCACAATACTGGAACTAGTTGTAATGACGCATCATTATCATATTTTGGTTTTGGGTATTTTGATTGTTATAGGGTCAATGCAGAAGATTTTATTGTTAACACATAGAAGATTGCTGCAAATTTATAGTATATTTATTGAGATTTTTAGAAATTGCATAAATACAACACTTAAGTGAAACCAGTATATCAATCATTCTTCGTCATACAGCACATGTTTATTGGATCTTAAATATTATAATTTACGTTAATTATAATCTTATATTTAACTCATTTACTATTCACACTCCTACATAATGTATAAATAATGAATTGTCTAAGTTTGATAAATTGTTAGCGTAGGTATTCGTAACTGAGTCACGTGGTGATGCAACTTCATTATTAAGATTTCTATTGTCTGCTAGAAAGTGTGACGACATATTTGTCCTATAACATAATATTACATAACAGGCGCGACTATGAAGCCCTTCAAGGTGACATGAACCGCATACAACAAGAGAACGAAGCCGCTAAAGAGGAAGTCAAAGAAGTGTTACAAGCACTCGAGGAGCTTGCCGTCAACTACGACCAGAAGTCGCAGGAGGTTGACAGCAAGAGCCGCGAGTGTGACCAGCTCTCTGAAGAGTTGCAGGCTAAGCAGGTAACTATCACTTCTTAACAGGTCCGTGTGGTGATGAACTAAGAATACAAGTGTCACCACCCCATTCTTTCCCACGGGTGTCGTATGAGGCGACTAAGGGAAGTAAGCAACTGGTGGTAGGGCTGCTTGTTGTACCAAGTGGGAGCACACACTTGGTATCGGGCCCGAGCAGTTAATACCACCATCTCCCGTGTGAGTGGCCATGAAGCACATTGTTGCATTTTGACTGTAGCAGGAGATAGCCGATATTCTTTTATTTCACATCTGTGAAATGAAATGGTGTGCAGCAGGAAAAACGGTCAGTTCTTTTGGGAAAGATAGTAACATGATATGCCAAAATGTACCAACTCACAAATCATCTAATAATTTGTTACTGACCAAATTGATTGAGATAACCACACATTACGATTTGGCAAAAAAAAAAATCACCAATATTTATTCACATTTAACATAAAAAACATGAGTATGAACAGACCCACATATATGTATAGAGAACTCCAAAGTTTAAACATAATTTTCTCAGTAAATTTTTTTCAGTAACGTAATTTTGGTATAATTATGATTAATTTAATGTATGATAAGATTTTTTCATGTCTCATTAGACTTGACATTTTAAAGTGGTACAAAAATATTGATGTTCTACTAAGGTTTACAGGCCTGGTTAAACTTAATTTAAAGTATAAATATTCGGTGAGGCGTATTGGTTTCGCTATATTAAGGTATAAAGGGCGAAAATCACGACTGAAAAACGAAACATTCTAAAACGAGACATTTGATCAGGCTAGTAATAAATAATATTTGTATCATTGATAGAGCGCATTGGCGAGTGCTACATCAGAACTCCAACAATTACGTGATCTATCTGCGCACCAGCGTAAACGTATCGCTGAATTACTTACGAACCTATTAAGAGATCTTGCTGAGATCGGAGCAGCCGTAGGTGGTTCAGAACTCGACTTTAAACTGAATGTGGACACGGTTGGCAAATTGGAGGAAGAGTTCACCGTTGCACGCCTGCATATCAGCAAGATGAAGAGTGAAGTTAAGAATATTGTGCAACGTTGCTCTCAACTTGAGTCTACCAACACTGATGCTAATCAAAAGGTCAGTCAGCTTCTCTATGTTCTATCAACTAGTATATGTATCTGTATGAATTTTGCTGTAATTATTGATACAAATATTTGTATTCAAGCAATGTAGTATTATGTACAACTCAGTACTCGTAACTATGTTAACTATTCCATAAGGTCAAATTAAAATGATCATAATCTAACATCCTATTATAAATGTATTTATAGTTAATTGTGTGCGTGAAACTGCAATTTCACGCAACTGTTATTCATCTGTTGAAAATTCATATTTTTTTTGTTTGGACGTAAGGTTTTGATTAGTATATATATAAGTATTTCGATGATTATAAAACCATACTTTATTATTCCCATTGCTGGCCACATAATTCGTCTATTACTTAGCACAAACTTACATAGGCGAAATGTGACTTACATCTTTTACGCTTTGGTGCCGCCGTGAAATTCTTTTATTTCATGTCTGTGAAATGAAACAGTGGCAAGCCACAGAGTATTATCAAAACAATACCCTCAATATAGTTGAGTCCATGAGCAATGGTTACCATTTACCATCAGGTGGGCCGTGGCCCGCCTGCCACCATACGCAATAAAAACAAAACTAAGGAATTTCACTTATCGCGACAATAACTATTTCTCCTAGTTGTACAACATTGTCGCATGTTGTTGTCATTGTGCAGTGATTATACTATTGATCATGGCCACCATTGTGTCGATTGAATTTGTTCACTTTACCTTTGATATAATAGTTTTATTCTCTCAAACTTAAATTATATAGTATTATATCATAATGACTTTTCTGTATGAATTCTGTGAATTTATGTATATTAATACTATATATATTTTTTAATAAGTAATTACATGTATTTATTTCTTTTAGATTGAGGAGTACGAACGCTCACTGGGTGAATGTCGGCTTCTTATTTCGCAACACGAGGCGAGATGCGCGTCACTGGCCGAGTCCATGCGCGAGGCGGAGAACAAGAAGCGACAGTTGGAGGAGGCGGCCGACGCTCTGCGTGAGGAGTGTGCGCGGTTGCAGGTAAGTGAACTCATTACTCATATGTATGTATACTAGGGGAGGTCAAAAAGTTCGGGGAATGGAGGGGTTAGTGGGGGTAAGTTTACTTGTCCAGGTAGTCACTAGTTCAGCACCTCATTAACAGTATATATACCAAGTTTGAACCTAATCGGGTCATTAACTTTGAGTTATCTCCTGCAAACAACTGAATCGGGAAGAAGTTAGCCAGTATGGAGAAAATTGAACACCGCGTTATTATTAACCCGTCAACTGACTGGATTATTATATATTATTATTTCAACAAGTTCTAAACGAGCGTAAGACTCCCGGGAGTCTTACACGTGCTGGCCAATAGCGCGCCAAGGCCACGCGGTGCCGCGATAGGCCACGCGCCGAAACGGGTTGCCGTATTTTCCTAAAAAAAATCTAAAAAAAAACTACTTACCCATTGTTGAAAAATCCATGTTTATTGTGAAGTATAATAACTATTTTATACACTAAAACACTTAAAAAACACTATCCACTAATTATTATAATAACAGTGACTTTATAAAGCGAATGCAGTGGCATAAAAAAGGCACACCTCCTCCAAAGTATTTCAAAGTGCCGCAATCGGCTGGAAAGATCATGGCGACGTGTCTTTTGGGATACGGAAGGTATTATTTTGATTGATTATAAAGAACGTGGTGTTACTGTAACGGGACAATACTAAGCTTCTTTACTAGAGAGATTGAAAGAAGCCATCAAGGAAAAAAGAAGAGGAAAACTGTCAAAAGGTGTGCTCCTTTTGCACGACAATGCACCTGTTCACACGTACCACTTTGCGTTTTATTTCCAAAAATGAAGAAATGCTGTCTATTTTGACACCAAAGAGAAATCATTTTTTTTTCGATGGTATAAACAAATTATTTGAGAGATCCGAAAAATGTATTAGGATATAGGAATATTGAAAAAGAAAAATAGATTGGTGTTTAGTTTCAACCTCCTTCCCTCTCATTCCGCGAACTTTTTGACCTCCCCTCGTATCTTATATTAACACATTGATGATTAGTAGTCGATGCACGTTTCCGCCAGTACAAATGTCTTGTAAATATCAATTGAGATTCTTTTGGCAATAAACTTTGATACCTATATTAATTTGTCATATTGTATAACCTATAGGAAGCCATGAGACAAAAGGTAAACAAACCATACAAAGGGTACTAAATGTTATGTACATTTATGTTACACATTGTGTGTGGAAGTAACACACTAATAACACTGTAATTGATATTTAATGATGCTATTTATGTAGACCTATACTATTTGCGCTGTAGGATGGTGCGGGTGACAGTTTCAGTAACGTTTCGTTGCACTCTTGAAAGTTGCCGCGATTTACAAATTATGACTTAGTATTTCAGCTGTAATATATTAAATCATTAATAACTGTAGTAAATTAAATTAAACCCAACCAGAATGTTGTAATCTACAAATAATATCGAATGGTAAGAAAAATTAAGCAAAATGTTATGTGTATAACGTAACGCCATAGACGTATTTAGTGATGGGATGTACTGCTACGATTTACAGTCGACGTTTTTTTTTTATAATAAAGCGTAGTTAAATTTTTAATGTTAAAAAGTCTATAATTATATTAATGAAACAACAGAACATGTATAGGGTAAGATTGCTAAGAAAAAATTGATTTTATTCGTCTAAACTCATATCAGAGTCAGGAACATCTGAATTGTCACTATATTAATCATCTGTATCTGTGACGGATATTATTAACGATGACTCCATTATGTTGTCAATATGGATGTCACGATCCCAATCAGACATAATGCCTCTTTTTGTTAATTCACGACCTTCGACCAGTCTTCACGTTGAACATTGTTGATTGCCTCTTGTATTAGGGCCAACATCTTATTTACCGAAAATGGCGGCGAAGTATTATTTCTTGCGGCGTGGCCTAAAAATAAACGAACTTATGAAAAAAAAACTGTATTTCAATTCAGTCCTTCAACCAAATAATCATTTATTTCATAGGTAATGCTATAAACTACACTTGAAATGCGTCTAATCTAGTATCTGGTAATGTTTTTAAACTACATGTTAAGGCCTCATGATAGGTGAAATCGCCTTTTTTCAATCCAAATATTATGTAAAATACTGAACCAATAAATATGTAATAAATATATAGTAAAGTTGAAGACACAAACTAAGGTTTATGTGTGGTGAAAACACGATTACTTAAAATTTTCTCGATAAGAAAAATTACAAAGTTACCTCTAAATAATTAAATAAAGCTAAAATACTCAATAAATACTTTAAATTAGATCAAGAAATTTTGGAAATATAATGATCTAAACCTAAAGCAGGGATCATGCGTTTTAAATTTTAGAAATAACCATTATTTAGTATAAAAAGGAAATACCTCAAATGTCGTGTTAAATAGCCATCTGTCCTGCCGCCCCACCCTCCGCTCAGTCTCTCTGCGGAGCTCGGACCTAATTAAATTAATATTAATTATTTTAGTAGTTTTTTTGAGGGACGCAATAATGGGTAATAAGGTCCGTAGTCCAAAAGTGAAGAGATTGAGTTGGAATAAAAAATAATTTGAACACATAAACAACGTAGTGTAAATAAGTACCTACCTATCTCTGTTTGCAGAAGGGTAACCTAACCAGTTGTTACTACTAACCATTTTTTTTCCTTTCACTAGGCGGGATAAAATGTACCTACAAACAAAAATAAATAAACGTTCACGGACATTTTCACACAACGTCCTCTGGTCTCAAACTAAGCTTAACGCTTGTGCTATGGGTATCAGATTACGGATATAATACATTATATTACTTTTTTTGTAAATACATACATTATTATATGTATGTATTTACAAAAAAACATGATGAGTATGCAGTACAAACATCTGTGTTCATCACACAAATAATTGTCCTGAGTGGGAATCGAACTCACGACCTCATGCACGGAAGTCGGTTACACTACCGACTACGCAACGAGGCCCGTGCAACAAAAAAACAAAAAACCGCGTATACTCTCTTCCGGTCCGTCCGGACCCGCCAAGCCCGGACAGGGGCTCGAATCCTCGAGTTCCATGGGGGGGAAAGGTCCCAAAATGGCCGATACGATAGCCACGAGGCTGCGAGGTCTGTTTGGTGAAGGCAATGGTAGCGGAAATACGCAGTGCCCTGAACTGCGTATTTCCGGTCTGAACGACTCGGTGACGGCTGATGACGTCCGGGATGCCATTGCCTTGAAAACCGGATGCTCGAATGCCGTCAGAGTGGGCTCCATTAGGACCGGACCCGGCGGTGTGGGTACCGTCTAGGTGAGTTGCCCTGCCGCGTCGGCTAAAATCTTGGCTGACGCAGGCAGGCTCCTCGTGAGCTGGAGTTCCGCGCGAGTGGTAACCTACCGTACTGGAGCCCCAATCTGCGAGGTGTGCATGGCGGTCGGACACACCCGACCGACGTGCTCTAACTGCTTTGATTGCGGCGGTCTTTGTTTCCGCTGCGATCAGGCAAGGCATAAGGCGGCAACCTGCACCGCCCCCCCTCACTGCCCCGCGTCTGCTGCAGGCAATAGACCTGGGAAGCACTATATGGGGCGGGAGGGGTGTAGACCTCCAGCCACCACAGGCCCAAAAAAGGGGGGACCACCCAATCGTCCCAGGCTGCCCCCCCCCTCTAGCGCGGCTTCGCAACCGTCCCGGGTGGAGGAGGATATGGTTACGGCCTAACATGCGCTGCGGAGCCTTATTCCGTTCCTGATCGCCCTAATTGGGCGGGCAGCCGCGATGGTTCCGTGGCAATCTTCAGATCCACGACGCTTCGTTCCCCGCCCTTGTCGATCAGAGACAAGGGCATGGGATACGTCGCGGCCGACTGGGGAGGAGTTACGGCGTGTACTTCTCCCCCAACCGGAAACTAGCTGATTTCGGGGTCTGGCTTAACAGCCTAGAGACCTCGTTGCGGCACTTGGCACCTAGCCACGTCCTAGTTGTGGGGGACTTCAAAGCCAAATCCACGGCGTGGGGTCCCCTGCGGGGCGGCGGTTGTTGAGTGGGCGGCGTGGACGGGTCTCTGTTTATTAAACAGAGGCTCCGTCAACACGTGCGTGCAGCGACGGGGCGGGTCGATAGTGGACTTTTCTTTCACTAGCCCCGACGTCGCAGCTCGAGTGAGGAACTAATGTGTCCTGGAGGAGGTTGAAACCTTGTCCGACCATCGGTATATCCGGATTGAGGTCTCCGGGCCCCAGTAGGGGTCAGGCGGCGCGCAGAATTTCCGCGTTCCCGCGGTAGGCTGTGGGTAGGCTGGATAGGGGGACATACTGGTGGAGGCAGCCATCGTTCAATCGTGCCTGTCCTCACCGGCCCTCACTGAGGGGGTGGACGTTGAGGCTGGCCGATTTCGCGATGTGATCACGCAGGTGTGCGACTCGGCCATGCCCCGAGTGCAACGTCCTCATCCGAGGAAAGGGCTCTACTGGTAGTCCCAGTTGGCGGACCTCCGTGCGGCGTGCATTCGTGCCCGGAGATCCTACACCCGCAGTCGGCGCGCAACCACGATGGGGAGCGGGAGGGTCGGCTGTACGAGGCATACCGCACTTCGCGGGCCGAGTTCAAGCTGGCCATCTGCCGCGCCAAAGCTGTGAAAAGGCAGGAGGTGCTGGAAGGTCTCAACCGTAACTCCTGGAGTCGCCCGTACCGTGTGGCGCTGAATAAGCTCCGCACCCAGGCCCCTCTCACAGAGCCCCTTCAGCCCAGCCTCCTCACCGAGGTGGTCAAGGGCCTATTCCTGCGACGAATGGAGCACATGCCCCCGGTCATGGCACCGCCAGGTAACGGCCGGGAGGCCAACTTCAATGTACCACCGGTCACTGCGTCGGAAATGGGGACGGCTGTTTCGCAGATTCGTTCCAAGAACACCACCCCTGGCCCGGACGGTATACCCGCACGGGTGCTGGCCCTGACTCTGGACCACCTAAAGCCCCGCCTCAGGGGATAGTTCGGCGCATGCCTGGCATCCAGACGGTTCCCTGACTGCTGGAAGGAGGGGAGGCAGGTACTCCTGCCGAAGCCGAGGCGAACGCCGGATTCGTCGAGGTCTTCAGGCTCATCGTTCTGCTGGACGAGGCAGGTAAGCTACTGGAGAGAATCCTCGCTGCCCTCATCGTCCAGCATCTGCGCGACGTCGGGCCATCCTCGCTGCCCGCATCGTCCAGCATCTGCGCGACGTCGGGCCCGATTTGTCGGACGCCCAGTTCCGCACAGTGGACGTTGCGATGAGACCCATATCGTGTGGTGTCTCACAGGGTTGAGTCCTGGGGCCTCCTATCTGCTATGCGGATGACACGCTGGTTGTGGCCTGGGGTGGAAACTTCGAGGAAGCGGCGTTCCTGGCCACCTTAGGGTCCTCGGAGGTGGTCAGGAGGATCGGGGCGCTGGCGCTTAGGGTGGCCCTGGATAAGTCGGAAGTCCTACTTTTCCATGGGCCCCGACGTCGGCCACCTGCTGGCGCCTCGATCACAGTGGACGGGGTCCAGATTGGGGTGCAGGCCCAGATTAAGTATCTGGTCCTGGTACTGGACGGGCGATGGCACTTTTGCGAGCACTTTCGCCAACTGTCCCCGAGGCTAGTCGGTGCAACGTCCGCCCTTTCACGGCTCATGCCGAATATGGGCGGACCCAACAATGCATGCCAACGGCTTTACGCAGGGGTGGTCCGGTCGATGGCGCTGTACGACGCACCCGTGTGGGCGGGGTCCCTGGACGCACCAAACAGGGCTCTTCTGTGGAGACCACAGAGAGTCGTTGCGTCTAGGCTCATACGTGGATACCGCACGGTGTTAACATCACCGGCCTGCGCGTTGGCCGGAATCCCCCCGTGAGACTTGGAGGTGGACGTGCTCGCCGAGGTGTATCGGCGGGCGTCCACCACCCGCAAGACCTCCCGCAAAATTCGTTCGCTTGTTGCCCCGAACGACGGGGTTAGGAGCATTTTTTCCCGAATTAAAACAAAAAATAAATAAAACAAAAACAGGCTATATTTATTTCTAAAAAAAATTAAGGATCCCTACTAAAGCGTCTATAATGTAACATACATTATTGACGATGGATAAACATATAAAATTTTATAAGAACAATATAAATAGTAATATGAAAAAAGAACTTATATCCTGTATAAAAGTACATACATTTCCATTCATCCATCCATCAGCCTTTCGACGTCCACTGCTGGACATAGGTCTCCCCAAGAGAATGCCACAACGAGCGGTCCTGTGCTGTTTCGCTCATATAGGAGATAGTGCCGTAATCGCCACGCCTGGCTGGCGGGTTGATGACATACATTTACTCTACGTTTATCCCAAAACGTTTAAAAATAAATGTTCACCCTTGCGATGCCGGGACGGGCCCCTTGTTATTACATAGGTACAAAGCGAAAACTTGCTACTAATCAATGGACGGAACCCTCAGTGCAATATCATCTCATACTTGACTAGTATCTTATAAGATTACTGCATTGAAAAGCAAAACAACATTTTATATTAAATATTATATTTGGTAATTTAATTAGGTGACCCCAAGTGGCACGAACACTCACTGTGCGAGCAGGATAGAGAGCGAGTTTGCGCGGGGTAAAGGGGGTCAAAATTTGAATTCCGGCTGAGGTATTGTAGACCCTTAAGTTCGGAAAGCTGAATTTTTTATAAAACTTCAAAATGGGAATTGAAATTAAAAACATATTTGATCTATATTTTTTTTAGCATTTGACATGCTCCGCCACTTTTTAAAGTACAAATTATTTGTGAATAAGGAAAAAGAAATTTTTGTACGAGCGGGAATCGAACCCGCGTCTTTTCCAATCCGGGGAAGTGCTCTTAGCCACTGAGCTATCGTACAGATCTTTCGATCATCCCAATCTTCTCATCACATTTGTCTTTACGACCAACGCCATCTATCGGAAAGCATTTACATGCATTTAACATGCACTTCCCCGGATTGAAAAAGACGCGGGTTCGATTCCCGCTCGTACAAAAATCTTATTCACAAATAATTTGTACATTCAAAACATACCTTTTATTTGGGCCCAAATCAGCTCA
Source organism: Leucoma salicis (assembly GCA_948253155.1). Classification (NCBI taxonomy): domain Eukaryota; kingdom Metazoa; phylum Arthropoda; class Insecta; order Lepidoptera; family Erebidae; genus Leucoma; species Leucoma salicis. The sequence continues at coordinate 15,864,483 of OX411809.1, read as the reverse complement.
ATAGCGTTATACTGGCAATGGTAGGGTGGTAGTCAAAGGTCTTGGTGGCCTTTTTCTTTTGCCATCTCGTCCAGAGCATAGGTTCCTACCTATTGGCTTATGACGCCGGACTAAAGCAATAAGCTCCGTCTTTGACATTTTTACATCTGCTGTAACTCTGTTTTCACTCAGCCACTTCACCAACTCGCTTTTGCGGTTGGATTGATTTGGGGGTAAACAGTACCGAATGGTAGGGTGTGTTGTCCATTATTATAGTCATAGGTTCTTTTAAATTATTTAATAGACCTATGAACCTATCTTTAAATTTTTCGTAGTTCATCTCATGATAATTTTTTTTTTTTACTTATAAGCAAATAGGGACGAATCCACTTGCTGTACCCATTTTCTCACGTGTTATACGCAGTATTGCGGCCAATATCAAGAGCTTCGGCTACTCGTTCTACAATTCGATTCAATGATAACAAAGGTCCATTATTTTGTGGTTCTGTTTCAAAGTAGTCTCGGAGGCGAACAACAAGCTCCCTGGCCTCCTGGCTACCCAAAACAGTTTTTTTTTGTATGCTTAGGCATGGTAATGACAAAAAACTATAATAAATAATTTAACGAAAATGAAAACAAACAATCGTGTCACATACAAGGCGCTAGCACTCGTACTGATGACAGCATCGCACGGGTAAACAAAATGGCCACCGCGCGATGCGCCATAGAGCAAAAATGTTGTCACGAAAAAAAAAAACATAAACTCGATTTTGATTATTTTATATAAGTACAAAGATATGTTGCCATAAAATATTTATGTTGACTAGTTTATACACGTAGTTACACTGCACGACTGAAGAACACACATTTTCATAACAATATTAAAGAGAACTAGATTTATGCTGTGAGTATCGTTAGCGATAAAAATGAATTGCATAACGTCACATCCCATAGTCATGTGGTTACTGGTACTGACAGAATATCAACGTCATAAGGCAACTGTCACCCGCACCATCCTACAGCGCAAATAGTATAGGTATTTTTTTCAAATTGATTTGCATTTGAATGCCTATAGTAAATTTCTTAATTTGGATAAAATTATGAATTACATAGTTGGCCTAGAAATAACCCTAAATAAGACAATTCTCGAGGTTAAAATGCATTTTAATACTGTCAAGTTATACGAGTAAGCCCTGTGGGGCCGGCACACAAGAATAGCTCCACCCCGTCTCTTCCTATGGGAGTCGTAAAAGCCGACTAAGGGATTACCGGGGGACCGGGCAGCAGCGTTCCCCTGTGTAGGTACTAAAAACATCCACTGCGATCGCCAACCCGCACGCCAAGCGTGGCGATTATGGTAAAACCTCCATTTTGGGGAGGCCTATGTCCAGCAGTGGACGATGAAAGGCTGATGGATGGATGGATGGATACGAGTACAGGAAACATTTTATATTTTAAAAAAAGACGTTGCGGACCTCTACCAGATGTGAAAACATCGAAATCATTTTGTAGAAATAATGAGTATAAAATGACTTTAACTTTTTCGATTGGTTGTTAATATAAAAGAACTAGAAATTTAAAAATAAATCTTTTGTACTTATCACAGTCTCAAGTATTCAAATAAAAGCGTGTTACACTCACTTTTTTCTCTATTGCTGTTAAAATACCAGAGATGAATACTTATCAAGATGAATCAAATTACCATAAACGCGATGGGATTGCGTAGTTATATCACAAAGTTGCCATGCCCATCTTCCTGCTCCATCATCAGGCCCTGAATATCACATAGACTTGTCAAAACAAATCATATGTCTCCAAAGTTGATGAGATTGCGGCGTTTTATAGCAGTGTCCATGGCTATCCGGCTCCATCAGCAGACCCTGGATATCATCTAGGACTATGGTACTATTCTAGAGAACTCCAACTAGCCCTAAATCGATGGGTTGCGACGTTTAATTACCGAGTATCTATGGCCACCTTCTAGCTCCATCATCAAACACTGGATACCATCTAGAAACAAAGTACTCGTGAGGACGAATCAAACGAGTCCAAACTCGATGGAGTTGCGCCGTTTCATTATAGAGTTCCTATGGCCACCTTCTAGCTCCATCATCAGATCAGCTCCATGTCAATTTTAATATTGCATTGTCACGTGATATACAAAATTTAGCCTAATAGGAAACCGGAAAGTGTGTCAAATTTAACTTGCAAAATTTGAACTGGGCAAGTAAAACAGGCTTGAAAGTTTTGCCACGCTGACAGCCAGTTTTACCCTCCCTCTGCATTAGATGTTTTCACATCAAAAGTGGCGTTTCATGTTTGATCGGGTTATTTACGCCACTATTGATAATGATTAAAATAATAAAAAAAAACAACTTTTTCATAGGAGGTTGTTTTTAATTATGTATTTTCCGAGGACATTATTTTTGATAAGTTTCTTATTAAGATACGTGCTTAGTTATTTGTTACATTTGCGTTTTCCTGGCTTAAAACCTGAGTGAACCTGGACTATTCGGGAGACATTGGTTTTGTTTATTTTTCGTCTTAAGTGAGTGTGTTTTATTCACGATGTCGTAATGTGGTGGTGTGTGCAGGCGGCTGAGCGCGTGCAGCTGGCGGCGGCAGAGCAGCGCGCAGACTCGCAGGTGCGCAGCGCGCTGGAGGCGCAGCTGGAGCAGCTGCGCGCCGCGCACGCCACGCAGCTGGCCGCACTGCGCGACGAGCTCGCTGCCGCGCTGCGCCAGCACCAGGATCTCAAGGAGTCAGTGCACCTTTGTCTAGGTGTCGCTTATAGAGTAACAACAAGCTGGCCGCGCACGCCACGCAGCTGGCCGCACTGCGCGACGAGCTCGCTGCCGCGCTGCGCCAGCACCAGGATCTCAAGGAGTCAGTGCACCTTTGTCTAGGTGTCGCTTATAGAGTAACAACAAGCTGGCCGCGCACGCCACGCAGCTGGCCGCACTGCGCGACGAGCTCGCTGCCGCGCTGCGCCAGCACCAGGATCTCAAGGAGTCAGTGCACCTTTGTCTAGGTGTCGCTTATAGAGTAACAACAAGCTGGCCGCGCACGCCACGCAGCTGGCCGCACTGCGCGACGAGCTCGCTGCCGCGCTGCGCCAGCACCAGGATCTCAAGGAGTCAGTGCACCTTTGTCTAGGTGTCGCTTATAGAGTAACAACAAGCTGGCCGCGCACGCCACGCAGCTGGCCGCACTGCGCGACGAGCTCGCTGCCGCGCTGCGCCAGCACCAGGATCTCAAGGAGTCAGTGCACCTTTGTCTAGGTGTCGCTTATAGAGTAACAACAAGCTGGCCGCGCACGCCACGCAGCTGGCCGCACTGCGCGACGAGCTCGCTGCCGCGCTGCGCCAGCACCAGGATCTCAAGGAGTCAGTGCACCTTTGTCTAGGTGTCGCTTATAGAGTAACAACAAGCTGGCCGCGCACGCCACGCAGCTGGCCGCACTGCGCGACGAGCTCGCTGCCGCGCTGCGCCAGCACCAGGATCTCAAGGAGTCAGTGCACCTTTGTCTAGGTGTCGCTTATAGAGTAACAACAAGCTGGCCGCGCACGCCACGCAGCTGGCCGCACTGCGCGACGAGCTCGCTGCCGCGCTGCGCCAGCACCAGGATCTCAAGGAGTCAGTGCACCTTTGTCTAGGTGTCGCTTATAGAGTAACAACAAGCTGGCCGCGCACGCCACGCAGCTGGCCGCACTGCGCGACGAGCTCGCTGCCGCGCTGCGCCAGCACCAGGATCTCAAGGAGTCAGTGCACCTTTGTCTAGGTGTCGCTTATAGAGTAACAACAAGCTGGCCGCGCACGCCACGCAGCTGGCCGCACTGCGCGACGAGCTCGCTGCCGCGCTGCGCCAGCACCAGGATCTCAAGGAGTCAGTGCACCTTTGTCTAGGTGTCGCTTATAGAGTAACAACAAGCTGGCCGCGCACGCCACGCAGCTGGCCGCACTGCGCGACGAGCTCGCTGCCGCGCTGCGCCAGCACCAGGATCTCAAGGAGTCAGTGCACCTTTGTCTAGGTGTCGCTTATAGAGTAACAACAAGCTGGCCGCGCACGCCACGCAGCTGGCCGCACTGCGCGACGAGCTCGCTGCCGCGCTGCGCCAGCACCAGGATCTCAAGGAGTCAGTGCACCTTTGTCTAGGTGTCGCTTATAGAGTAACAACAAGCTGGCCGCGCACGCCACGCAGCTGGCCGCACTGCGCGACGAGCTCGCTGCCGCGCTGCGCCAGCACCAGGATCTCAAGGAGTCAGTGCACCTTTGTCTAGGTGTCGCTTATAGAGTAACAACAAGCTGGCTGCGCACGCCACGCAGCTGGCCGCACTGCGCGACGAGCTCGCTGCCGCGCTGCGCCAGCACCAGGATCTCAAGGAGTCAGTGCACCTTTGTCTAGGTGTCGCTTATAGAGTAACAACAAGCTGGCCGCGCACGCCACGCAGCTGGCCGCACTGCGCGACGAGCTCGCTGCCGCGCTGCGCCAGCACCAGGATCTCAAGGAGTCAGTGCACCTTTGTCTAGGTGTCGCTTATAGAGTAACAACAAGCTGGCCGCGCATGCCACGCAGCTGGCCGCGTTGGGCGACGAGCCCGCCGCTGCGTTGCGCCAGCACCAAAACCTCAAGGAGTCAGTGCACCTTTGTCTAGGTGTCGCTTAGAGTAACAACAAGCTGGCCGTGCACGTCACGCAGCTGGCCGCGTTGTGAGACGAGCTCGCCGCAATAATTCATTCGGAACTTCCAGTTAAATTTTCTGTAGTAAATCCATACTAACAAGCTAGTTGTTAACTTCTCAAATGTGGCGTATGTACCTACTAAGCAAAAGTAAGTTTATTAATTCTTAGACATAAACACCGACACGGATGGATTAGCTAGGATGGATAAATTAGGATTAGTCAAGTGCTCCACAGTGACAATATGTCAGCATCATTTTATTTTCCTAATCAAACTTCCAATATCATTGAAATGAAATAATGATATGACGTTAATAAATTATCACATGGACCCAAATCAATAGTTTCTACACATTAAAACGACCTGCTGTTTTTATAAAACTATAATTATATATAGATAAACCTTTTCTATATAGTTTCTATTATTACAAAATTCCGTTTAAGTGATATAATGAAATCTTAATATTATTACGTAAATTTGGAGTCATAATATATGCTACTGCAATATATGAAATACTAATTTACTTGATCAATAGTAATCTAATGTCATATTTTTGTTAACAGCTCGTACCAGGAGTTGACTCTGGCCCGCCAACAACTGCAGGACGACTACGAAAAGTTGAAGCGCGAGGAAGCCGACAAGTCGGCCAAGCTGAAGGAACTTATGTTAGTGTCACGCTCACCACGACATAACCTTGATAAGGCTGAGAAAGAGATGGCTAATCAACAAATAATACTGAAAGACGAGGGAGATAATTTTAGGAATTATATCATTTCTCCAAAGAAAGAGAAACTAGGCTTTGCATATGCGATGGGCCTAGAAATAGAGAAAGCTTCAATGAAGGAGGAAAAGTCGCTCTCGGCAATCCCTAGGTCCTCCAGTCCCCGTCATTCGTGTAACATCCACCCTCTCCAACTTCATTTACTTATATCTGTCACCATGATCCTCCTCACCCATCGCTACCCACAAATTGTTGTTTTGGTTTAAGCTTTATAAGTAAACTTATTTTTCTGTGATATTAATGTTGGATCTCTTAACACTCTGACAATATTATTAATTTGCAGTGCCTTTTAAATCGGTTTGCAGTTTATAGATTTCCAATGTGACTTATAAGAGACACGCGAGGTTATCTTAATAATGAACTTACATTAATTAATTCTTATATAATTTGGCTAGGATAAATAAGTGTGATAGGGATCCTTACATAGAAAAAAGCTAGTCAGTATGAGAAGCGCAGCTGGTTTACATTGTTAATGACAGCAATAGTACAAAATACCTAAAGTTTAATATTAGGAATTGATGTAAACCAGTTGTGTATTATTATTTTGATATTCAGGACAATACGTTATTTTTGATGCATCTTGATGCTTGGGCTTTGATAGAGACTATCATAAAACTAGTCAATAAAGCATTTATTTAATGCTTTGCCAACAATCGTTTAAAATTATTGTTTTTGCTTGTAAGGTACATTAATTGGTGTGTAGACTAACTTGTGGCATGTTCGCTATTATCATTACATTGTGTATGAATTAGTTTTAACAATTTATAGTTCAAGATCCCATCATGTTATGTCTACATCCATTTACTTTTTGGTTTAGTAAGTTCTTCATAAAGATATATTTCTAAAACAATGAAAACTTATTGAAAATCCAGTAAAGAATAGTTTAGAACGTCTCCGATCTGGCCAAAATACGTTCGCCTAGGTCGACCTCTACCAACTTGCCTGAAATTAATGGTATAACCGGTACTAGTGTATATTTTACGAGATATCCTGATTATATCAAGCAGAAATAACTAATTAGTTAAATGTTTTGTAAAAATATTTGCAGCCTAGGCAACACATCTTAAATTGCATTTTATGGAAAAGTAGAAGGTCACATATGACATGGGGTGGGATCTCGTACTAATGCTTCATTATCAAATAATCGTGAGTCCATGTGATTGTTTCCATAAGTCAAACGTTACATCATAACAATTACGTATTCTAATTATCCAAATCACTGCCTTCTGCGTTGTTTACTATTAGATGTAGTTGTTGCAAGTGTTGTTGGTGCATAAACAAAACATTAGATTTAGTCGAGACAATGTGTAAGAGCAGTTAACTTCTTGCAGTTGTGTTTGAACAGCTTGCATTTATTTATTACTTGCAGCTGTGTGCACATTGTTGAGAGCTCGCACAAATGTTTAGTAGGTACAAATCGGCGATTAATAATATAACATTAGTCTTATTTTCATGTAAATGTTCCTGTAAATATTCTAGTGTTTGTATAGAGAGTTAATATTTATATCAAAACATTATTTTTATACAATCGATGGCCACTATAACTGATTCCGCGTGGATTTTTTAGTGTCTCGGTACAATACAATCATCACTCAATCACAATATCACAATATATTCATCACTATTTAACAATTAGATGATAGGTACATAATATACTTAAATATTTGGCTAAGGTAGGAGATATGGAACCATTTAGTAATTTATTCTCTTTACAAATTGCATTTTATTAGCATTTATTATAAATTTACCATAAACATTCCTATAAGCATTTATGGCAACGGCATTTTTGTTATTTTGGTAGTACTGCATGAAACATTCATTCCACTCATAAATCCTACCGTGTAAATACTAAATTGTTGTAATAAAGAAAACGCGGGCTCAAAATAATCGCATTACTTGATTATTAATCGTAAAAAAAATTTTAGCTCATTAAAAATAAAGCAAAGAACTTTTAATGTATCGGCACAATTTATTTTTTTATAAATTATAAACATTTATCGAGCCCTACTATATTACAGCCAGTTTAGTATCTATACGTCAGTTGTACACCAATCTAGTATTAAAATCCAATTTACAGTATTCATATTTATGTATTATATTCCTTTTGCCACTTCCTCCGTCTAGCACTTGAAATGCCGAAGAGTGATTGTCGCCTCACTGTGTTTAAGATACTACGCAAAAATCTCTCTTGACAGATGGTTCTTAAAATATCGGTGCTATTTTACTGGATGTAACTTAAACACACTTGGCGAAAAGCCTTTGGTCTAGTAATGAACAGTGCAATAGTAACAGTTAGTATAGTCTTAATTTGATATCACTGTTTAGATACAGTGACATTAGTGCAAGGTATTGTGATGCCTTCCGCTTTTTTAAATTATTTTGAGTTGTCATTTTATTCCGCACGTATCCCATTCATATTCATTCTGCCGAGGGTTGGCATTCTCTAAAGTATTAGTCGGCCTAAGTTACGGAGTGGCGATGTATATGGATGGGTGCGTGCTGGAACTTAGATAACACGTCTGTACGCAGGTAATGACAGTTTACCATCACAGGTGACATTGTTATCTGTGTTTGTAATGTAATATTTTTAAATATTATTTGCAGCCAAAGCGTGGAGAGGCGCGAACAAGCCCGTGCGGACCTCAAGGGTTTGGAAGACACTGTCGCCAAGGAGCTCCAAACTTTGCACAACCTACGCAAACTTTTTGTACAAGACTTGCAGGCAAGTGTTGCAAATATTTATTTATTTACAGAACTAGCGGCCTGCCCTAGTAGACAGTGTATGACGCTGATTGATTTAGTCGCGCATTGATTTCTCTACTTAAGATGTTTATTAAGGTGTATTATACATACTATCCTCAGCCTCCTTGCAAAAACATTCAAACAACAGTGAAAACTGTTTCAAAATCTGTTGTGTGGTTTAGAATGACTAAGCAGAGAAACGGACAAACATGAACAGTGGTCATATGTTATACTATTTATTATATATAGATCTTTTAAAAGTACTCTTAATACTGTTATGATAATCAGTTATGTAAACCAAAGGCTATTGTTATAATGAAAAATCAATTAGGTATAAGTAGATCATGATTATCTTAACTCAAAATCAGTAAGCTTTGTCTATCCTTCGAGGGATCAACTTGGAATCCTTTTGTACTATTTTTAATCTATTATAATGCTTAATATTTAAATCAGGCTAGGATAAAGAAGTCTAATAACTCGGAAGAGGGTGCAGAGGAAGAAGGTGGTTCGTTAGCGCAGAAGCAGAAGATATCATTCCTAGAGAATAACTTAGAGCAGCTGACAAAGGTTCACAAGCAGTTAGTGCGTGACAACGCAGACCTGCGCTGTGAAGTGCCTAAACTAGAGAAGCGTCTGCGAGCCACCATGGAGAGAGTCAAAGCACTCGAGACTGCACTCAAGGTAAACAGTCTTCATAATTTACTGCAACAACTTGGCGTGACTCTAAACTTCTAATTACATGCATAACGCACACAGCTACGCACTGGACAATCTGTCCCATCCGTTGGCCTAAATTCGGTAAAAACATTGAGTCCTTACCTCATTACAATAGCAATATCTCCACTGAACGACTGCTATATATGACTCCCGCAATCCAAAAGAATTACAATATTCTAATGTTCAATCAAATGCAGCCAGGACTGACCAGAACCAGACTAACTGTATTAATAAAATTGTTTATTTTGCAGGAAGCGAAGGATGGTGCTATGCGCGACCGCAAGAGATATCAATTCGAAGTTGATAGAATTAAAGAAGCTGTTCGTGCGAAGAACCTTGCCCGACGTGGCCCACAGGCACAGATTGGTCAGTGGAAGACGCTCCTTAATTTGTGAACTTTGAATTTGGTAGTCGTTTATTAAAATCTGTTTCATTTCAGCCAAACCAATCAGAGCCGGTGGTGGACACTTGGTGGGTGGCGGAGCGCCAGGCGTCGTTCGACCTGCGCCTGCGCAAGATATCAAACGGAAATCGATCATTGTTGGCGCACGAGGTATACACACATATAAGTTTAATTTTACTTCCGCCGTTCTCATTGCTAGAATACTGTAATAAATATTTACTACCTTTGTTACAGATGAGAGTTGAAGAGATTGCCGTTACATCATAGAGAATTTTAATGAAACATAGATGTACGTTAGAGGTGACGAAGATATACCTTTTAAATCATAACCTATATAATAATATATTAAGTGCAACAAAAAAATATATCGGTATTCTCTTAGGCTTAACAATTTGAGCTACCTAATAATGTCAGTAAGTGCACATGGATTTAGCAGTAATTAAGCTTTCTGCGAAAAGTATCAGGTTTCATATAAATTCGATATAACACCTATTGTAAAAGTATTACGGTTTTAGCGGATTTTTAGCTTCAACAATGCTCTTATATTGTTGCTAATTTTATATCATTATAAAATATTTTTTATGAAATGACAAAAAGTATTAATTTAGTTTCTCATTATAGATGCTTAAACTATTAAAATGTTCTATGAACTTAGGATTGTTTTCCTCAAGAGCAAGAAATGCGGTTGACTGAGTCGCAAGCAATTATTCAGTACAAAGTATACAGAGCCAGTTACCAATTTGTATGAAATTCAAATGAATATACGTTCACCGTCCATTTCTTTCTCATGCGGATACAAAACAATTATATCTATGATGCAATATCTCGTTATCTATAAGAATATGCTGTGAATTATTTGCAGACTTGCATATGCTGCCGCACAAATATAATAAAAATAAAAATAATCAAAAAAATATGTATGTACCTGTCGGCCGCGTTATCTTTTCTAAGTGTGGTGGCAAATGCAGAATAGTGTGCATCTTCGATGTGTAGTTGTAGTATAAGCTTCTTTAAACATATATTTTTATATATTGTGATAAGCGTTGATATGCCGACATACGAGCATTTATTTAGATAACGAAACGAAAGTCTCTGGTATATGTTGACAAGGTGTAATGGGTGATAACTAGATGGTTCTTGAATATTCAAGTGCTAAAGCTTCATACGTCCGCTCATAAGCGGTTATCGGTTTTATTTGCGTGTGTGCCTGGACGACTTGCTGCAATAAGCAAGTTCTCAGTCTTTAGGCACGGTCTGCGCCATCTTGACAAGCGATTCGATTTTAGTGGGGGATTTTTGTATTCAACACTGAATATGAAAATCTCTTTCAACTAATTAATTACAATTTTGCTCCAGCGACTTGAATATATTAAATTAAACTTGAATAAAATTGATACTGTCTAAAGTATATAATAAAATTTACGTAGTGTTCTTGTGTAACTGTAGGTTATCATTCATCGCACCTTTCGCTTAGCCCCTTGTATACGCGTCACCTTCACTTAGGCTTGTGAGCTGTGATGTTTTAGCAAATATATTACTTTTGTATTGCATTTTGTAACTGTCCCATTAGTAATTTCACTCACTAAATTACTACAAAATATCGACCCTCATATAGTGCGTAACAGTTAAGAGGTGAATATTTTCATTAAAATTTAATATTTCACCTCAAATCATGTTGTAACATCTAGATATTATGGTCCGCTATGAAATAACGGCGTCTAAATACTATGTTTGAATTGGCTAAAGTTTCCCAATTGATATAGAATGCATTAGCTTTGCAGTACTAGATCTGTCTTACATAAGTACTTATGAATTAATTACGAAGGGTCGGCCAAAAGCTTGTGTGACATCTATACTTAGAGCTGTGTAGTTGTTCTGGCCGCGTCCTTTGAGGAGTTATGGAACTATAGCTGACTTAACGTCCAGAAAACCAAAGATAAATCACAATTTTAAGGTTTAATAATTGAGATTACTTACCATCAAAATTTTTATGTAAGCCCCAAATTATTGAATGGTTCCAAAGCTCCTTAGTGTGTTGCAATACATTTATGTCGTTAGATGTAAAGTTGTAGTAAATTATTTCACACTTAATTTAGTTACATGATTTTTATCCTATTTTATTTATTTTATTCGTAAATCTAAATTATCTCGTTTTTTTTCACTTTTGAAGTGTAATAAATGCGCTTTTTATATACCTCTACTTCATTGTTTTAAAATCATGATCAAATACATATTTTGCATTCAAAATTAGAGATGCCTACAAGGATGCGTTCCACGAGGAAAGCACATTGTGTCTGTTAATCTTTAAGATTAATTGTTTTGTTAAAATATAGTAAGAGAGGCTATCCTCAGTTTCCACTCGCCTGTTGCATAGAAAGTTGTATCCGGAGGTCGACGCTATTGAAATCGCGCCACAGTCGGCCGAACTTAAACCGACAGGCTTGCCTTTGCACCAAGTGATTTAGTTTGTATTGACATCTTTTGTATCATGTATTTTAATATATGGAAAATTCTCAGGATTGAGCGTTTTCTTGATTTTTATTTATTATAAAAATAAAATCATGAATTTTTTGCTAAGTGCATTTTTATTTTATCCTGAACCTTTTGAAACATAATTTGTTGCTAAGGATGATTATAAATTAATGTAATCATGTCTAAAGCTGAGAAAACCAGCTCGACACTATGCGTAAAGGATCTGTGATCAAATTTAGGAGTAGGTAGTTATTTCGACAGCTTGCGAGGTCAAACCTATGCACCCATTAGTGAATGTTAATTCGATGACTCCACGGTGAGTTGCGCTACCTAACTTTCTACCACTGAAGTAATGTCATAGTTTCAGTGGTCCGCCAGTACAGGCAGATATGGCACATGGCCTGTTTAATTAGTGGGTGAGGACACCACACTACCCTGTTCGTTGCCTCGAATGATGGGGTGTGCCCACGGAGGACAATGTCCTCCGTGGGTGGGCGGGAACCAATGTACCTAACATTTTTCGCGCCCTAATAAAAAAGAGGTATAATACATCCCCAACTTCCTACAATATCATTATTTAATTTGATTCCATCCTTTTTGAAATAAAACTTCGTTTACGGAATCTATCGCGTTTACTTGATTTTACTACTATCCGGTTAAAATAAATAAACCAAAAATTTTGTAAAATCATATACTGTGGGTAGATGAAACCGTTGAAATAACATATCAACCTTGGACGTCTATCATCTAAGTCCACCCGTGATCATGAATGCTGTAAAGTATTCGAAACGTCGGGATAGGAGTAAAATCAAGTAAACGCGATAGATTCCGTAAACGTAGTTTTATTTCAAAAAATAAAAAAAATGCATCAAAATTTTTGCGTGATGCGCGAACAAACAAACAGACCAACAGATAAACAGACAAAAAATCTAAAAAAAAATTTTTTGTGTTCAGACATGCCTACATAGCCTAATACAGTTTTATTTTTTCTCAAATATCATAAATGTACAGACACAGCTCTGTTACAGCTTTATAATAGTATAGATAGAAAAGGGTCGCAGCAAGACTGGAAGAACTACCGAGGCATTAGCTTGCTCAGCGTCGTCGTCAAACTGTCTGCAAAAGTTTTAGTTAAAAGAGTGATACATGCATCTGATGAGAAAATATGGGATGTGCAAGCGAGATTTAGGAACGGAAGAGAACAAATGGACGAAGTCTTTTCCTTACGAACAATAGCTGAAAAATTCTTAGCCAAAAGCCAGAAGGTCTATTGTGCTTTCGTAGACTTGGAAAAGGCCTATGACAGAGTGATAAGACAGGAATTACGGTCGTCATTGTCTACGTATGGGATGGGCGGAGGCTTGATTCGAGCACTGAAATCACTGTACAAGTATTCCAGTGCTTGTATAAGTACAGTGCCGGATTAAGCCAGCGCGGGGCCTGTAGCAAATTCGGCGAAGAGGCCCTTGCTTTGATTTAGGTTCTCAAGTTTATGGTATTAAACTCAGATTAGAGATAAAACCGAAAATGTGTGTGCGTGACAACCTGGAGCGGCTATGTAGGATAGGATCACGTATATCTGTGTGCGTGTAATGATACTAGTTTTTGAAATAGACTCCCTATATTTTTTTATGACTTTTACAAATAAAATTGGTTGCTTTTTAAAGTAAAAATTATTTGCGGGATTCGTTTCCCGCCTGTACAAAAAAATATAGATCAAAAATGGTTGGCTTTCTTTTAACTTTGGGTAATAAAATAGTTCAAACGTATATTATTTTAAATATTTATTAGGTACAATCAAAGTTACATACGAACAATCAAACTCAAACCTACACCTACGATTTAACGTGACGAAATCGAGTTTTAGATATTCAGGCGGGATTTTTCAATCTTAAAATGTCTCTATTTATCATATTATATTGCACTTGTAAAATAATATATACGCACACATATCAAGAAAAAATACTATTTTTAACACTCATGATATTGTTGATGGCATTTTTGTTATTTAAACTAGGTAGTTCAAAAACTGTTTAAAAAGTTCTGTCTTGGACGTCCGTGTGTTGTAGGTAATGTATGTTAACACTATATGTAACGACCGAAATACTTTACTAATCGAGTATTTTTTTTTCTTTTATGATACAGTATAACTACGAATAGAGCCCTATCACTTTTCACGGTCTAATTCGATGTGGTATAATTATTATTAAATAGTGGATATTTACGCTCGACGCGACACTAAAACCAGCGCTATTCTTATTTCGTGAGAACTATTTCTATAGACCAATATAGAAGTACTTCTTAAAATTAGCGCTAGATGGCGTATAAGATATGAAAACCACAGTACTTTTTGAAATTAGCGCTATCTATGTGATTTATTGAAAACTACTTAGTAAGACCAATACATTATTAGTTACTTATCAAATAATCAATTTTATTGTGAAAAATGAAGATTATGAGGCGTGCACTTTTGGATTTTCCAAAGTATTTTTTTTACGGTCAGACAGGCGTTGTAGCGCGGGGCCCCCCAATTCGCGGGGCCCGTAGCATTTGCTACTCTTGCTACGTGGTTAATCCGGCACTGTATAAGTATAAATGGGGCTTGCACAGACTGGTTTAATATCGGAAAAGGTAATAGACAGGGATGTGAAGCCTCACCATCACTGTTTAACTTATACATAGACAATTGCTTGAAAGATTTGAAAGAGAGCTCGTATGGCTTTAGAATGAATTATTTACCAAATTTTTTTCACCAAATGTGTTCTATAAGCTGATGATCAGGTCATATAGCAGCATCAGAGGAGGAGTTGCAGGCGATGGTTAACATAGGTAATGCATGAAATACAATTATTTGTGAATGAGGAAAATGAGAACTTTAGTGCGAGCGGGAATCGAACCTGCGTCCCTTCCAATCCGGGGAAGTGCTCAAATCCATTGAGCTACCGCACTACCTTCGGTCATACCCAATCTCCTCATCACATTTGTCTTGACAACCAATGCCATCTATCGGAACGCATTTTAAATATTTTGATCTGTATTTTTGGCACTTGACATGCTCAGCTACTTTAAGTAGCAGCTTTAAGTAGCTGAGCATCTCAAGTGCTAAAAATACAGATCAAAATAATGCATGAAGCTTTGAAAGTAAAAGGGATGTCACTGAATGTGAGCAAGACAAAAGTAATAGTTTCTGGAAGGGAAGATAGTAAGACAAATTGTGAAATTCTGATAGCAGGAGAAAGAGTGGAACAAGTGAAAGAATTTGTATACCTGGGTTAAAAGTTTACGAGAGACGCCAAGCATGTATGTGATAATGAGCGGACAGCGATGGCTGAAAATAAAGTGAATGGGGCACTGCATGACTTTATGAACAGCCAGAAAGTGTCAAAAAAGGCAAGACTGCCTATGCATAGGGGGGTGCTGGTCCCTATGATGATTATACACTTATGTATGATGGGATGTTGGGCATGGCAGAAGAAGCATGAGAGTAGTGTAAGTGCTGTGGAGATAAGAAGTCTGAGAAGCATAGCCGGAGTGACTCTAATGGACAAAGAGAGAAATAGTGTGATACGAGAATTCTGTGGTGTGAAAGAAGATGTAGTGACAAAAATATAGAAAGTAATGCTTAGGTGGTTCGGAAACGTAGAGAGGATGGATAAAAGAAGATTAACGAAACAGATAGGGCCAAGGCGACTGTGAATGGACAAGTTGGTAGAGTTCGGCCTAGGCGAACGTATTTCCTGGGACCTAGCCACGTCTTGGTGCTGGGGGTCTTTAACGCTAAATCTACGGCGTGGGGGTCCCCCAGGACTAACGCCCGCGGAACGGCGGTCGAGGAATGGGTGGCAGCGGGGGCCCTCTGTTTGCTGAACAGGGGGACCGCCAATACGTGCGTGCGGCGGTGGGGCGGGTTGATAGTGGACCTTTCGTTTGCTAGCCCCGCCGTCGCGGCACAGATAATTAAGGGACTGGTGTATCCTGGAGGAGGTTGAGACCCTGTCCGATCACACCTGACGATGTTATATCAGGATAGGATTCTCCCGGTCCCTCTGGGCCCCAATAGGGGTCACGTGGCGAACAGAGCTCCCGCTTTCCTGCGGTGGGCTGTGGGTAGGCTGAACCGGGATCTACTGGTGGAGGCAGCCATCGTGTCATCATGGCTGTCCTCACCCCCCCTGACCGAGGACGTGGACACTGAGGCTGGTCGCTAGCGCGAGGTGGTGTGCAAATCTGCGACGCAGCCATGCCCCGTGTACGGCGTCCACCCCAAAGGAAGGGGGTCTACTGGTGGTCCCACGAGCTAGCGGACCTCCGTGCGGCTTGATGCGTGCCCAGAGGTCCTACACCCGCAGCCGGCGGCACAACCGTGATCCAGAGCGGGAGGGCCGGCTTTACGAGGCGTATCGCAACACGCGTGCCGAGTTTAAGCTGGCCATCTGTCGCGCCAAAGAAACAAAGCATGCGGAAGAACACCGCTCCCGGGCCGGATGGGGTTCCCGCCCGAGTTCTGGCCCTTGTCCTCGACCACCTAGAGCCCCGCATCAGAAGACTGTTCGACGCGAGCCTGGCGTCCGGACGGTTTTCTGACTGCTGGAAGGAGGGGAGGCTCGTGCTCCTGCCGAAGCCGGGACGGCCCCCGGATTCAGTCTCGGCCTTTAGACCCATCGTGCTGCTAGGCGAAGCGGGTAAGCTGCTCGAGAGGATTCTTGCCGCCCGTATCGTCCGGCACCTTGCGGATGTGGGCCCCGACTTGTCGGAGGCCCAGTTTGGTTTTCGCTCAGGGCGTTCGACGGTCAACGCCATCTTGCATCTGAAGGCCGCGGCCACGGAGGCCGTCACTCACCGAGGGGTGCTGTTGGCGGTGTCGTTGGACATCGCCAACGCATTTAACAGTCTGCCATTCAGCTGCATCAGGGAGGCACTCCGATACCACGGGTACACTCCGATACCACGGGTACCCGCCTACCTGATACCTGAGGCGGCTAGTGGCAAACTATCTCGAAGGCCGCAGCGTCCTGTTCATAAGCCTGGAAGGGGACGCTGTGAGGAGGCCCATGTCGTGCGGTGTCCCACAGGGATCTGTCCTGGGGCCGCTCCTGTGGAACATCGGGTACGACTGGGTCCTGCGCGGCCGGCTCCCCCCGGGCTGGGCGTAATCTGTTACACCGACGATACCCTCGTTACAGCTCGGGGCGGGAACCTCGATGGGGTGACGTTACTGGTCTCCTTGGGTACCGCGGAGGTGACGTATCGAGGCGCTAGGGCTTAGGGTGGCCTTCAATAAGTCGGAGGCCTTGCTTTTTCACGGGCCCCGACGCGGTCCAACCACCGGCGCTTCGATACTGGTGAACGGGGTAGGGGTCAAATCCAGGCCCAGATCAAATATCTGGGGCTGGTTCTTGACGGGCGGTGGTATTTCGACGAGCACTTCTGCCAGCCTGCACCGAGACTTGTCGGCACGGCGTCCGTCCTTGGGCGTTTGATGCCATACTGGCCTGGACTGGGCAGCGCCGGGATCTCGTTGCAGTCATCGGAGAGGACCAGTCGCTGCCAGCTAATGTGCGAGCTATGGTCGGCAGCGAAAGTTACTGGACCGCGGTCACTGCCTTCTGCGAGGATGTCATCTCGCGGAAGGAGGCAGCGGAAAGGGCCAGGAAGGCCGATCTCTCCTCTGGCCCGAACCACCGCCGGCGCGCGGGGCAACGTGTATGCCACTATCTGCACCTAATGCCGCCCTAGCCGAGCGGCGGGCGGTTGGATCGGGGATTATCCGCCGCCCGCGTTGAGCCTACCGCGAAGGTGTGACGTCCCAGGTGCGCGGGGACGTCACTCGGAGAGGGAGCTCGACGGGGCTCTGCCACCGCGCGGACCACAGAAGAGAATACACGCGGTACCAGTGGTCCGCCGAGTACGGGTGGTTGAGTGTACACGGTGGGTTTTAGTGGGTTTATTTTTTTTATTTTCCAAGTTAAATGTTAACGGCATTAATCAATTCTAGAGAAGGATAGTCCTGTAATTTCAGCAGATGCCAAATGTTGTCATTTTATCGTCAGAAAAATAAGCATCGCATTCGTAACGACGACGTAAGAGAGCGAATAGGTATGAAAGAGAGTATTGGTGTAAAGATGCGAATGGGAATGCTGTGATGGTTCGGATATGTAGAGAGAATGCCGGACGAGCGACTGATTAAGAAGATATACAATGCGAAACTGGAAGGATGTAGGTACAGGGGGAGACCGAGACTCGCCTATTTATACCAAATCGGTTATGTATTGAAGGAAGGTGGACTGAGGAGTCTCCGAAACTAGCGACCGTATATCAAGAGAACTATGAATGTTGAGGAAGCGAGATATGTATGCAGAGCCTTTTGGCCCTCTGTTCTCTCCGTCTATCCGCAAGAGAGATGGCGTGATGATAAGTAGTAATACTAGTCGTAGAAATTACACTCAAACTAGATGTCATCAATGCCACAGAAATACCAAGTTTAAATGCATCAAATGTGGAGTTGGGTTGCATCAACATTGTTCCCAAACTGTTTATAAAGTCCTTTTTGCCTTTGTACATAATCAATTCGTTTTCCAGATTTTTTTCATACAAATCTCGTTGACGTATTGTCCCAACGCCCCATTTAAGGTATCTATATATCTTTGTCTGTTTTTGAACCCTGTTCTTTGACATAAGTAAAAATAACAATGTTTTTATGTCATCTTAATACTTAATCCATCCATCCATCCATCAGCCTTTTAAAGTCCACAGCTGGACATAGGCCTCCCCAAGAATGGGGGATAGTGCCGTAATCGCCACGCTTGGCAGGCGGGTTGGCGATCGCAGTGGATGTTGTTAATACGCGAAGGAGTGCTGCTGCCCTCCACACGGCTAATACTTAATACCTTGTGACAATAATACCGTACCTAAAATAATGGTTTGTTAACTTTTTTCACAATGTTTTTACTTTAGCTCGATAGATAGCGTTACTACAGACCGCTGAATCGCACTATGGTTTCGTTACATTGTCGAGGATAATATTTCAAAAACCGTACACAAATTTCTGTCGGGGTCACCACTGCTGCTATATTATATGTTTATTATAGCATTAATTTTGACGGCTTGCTCTTTCTGCAAGGCCTTGCCTTATTAAGTGTGATTTGTTTGATGACTTTGATTTGATGTTCTATCAATGATCTTTAATCTTTACTAATCTTGAGTACTTATACTTAATGCCAGCTAAGCTAATGAACTAACGGTTTTTGCAGTTTTCGTCCAAATTACGTACGTTGCTGTTGCACTTGCAGTGATCCAGTGATGCAGTCTAATCTCTAAAACCGACCAGTGTTGCCAACTTAGTGGGTTTTCCACTAAAGCTGGTGGTTTCGGCCCTCCTTTTAGTGGTGAAATATTGCTTTTAGTGGCTGGTGGTTTTTTCTAGTGGTTAAGTAGGATTCAATTCCAATTAGCGAAAATGCTATCACTCAGCCACAAAGCCGCTAAAACGTTACAAAATATATTATGTTTACTTAATTTAATTTTTAGGAGTATTTAATTTACTGTATAGGCAACACTGATCCATCTGGTCACTCTAGTCGGTCTCGTACTGCTGTGTGTCGTATTATTTTCGCTAATTTATTCATGCATTATTATGCCGAAACCACAATATACGGAAAAGTTTCGGGGTTCTTGGCTTCAAGGCCCACATTTAATATACTGGCTTCAAGTTATTGAAAGTACTACTAGCCAAGTAGCGAAATGTAAATTATGTGGAACGATTTTAAGAAATCACTACGGAGATTTAAAATCTCATGGGATGTCAAAGAAGCATCTACAAAATAAAAAGGTCAAGCTGTGGCTTAAGATTGGAAGGAAAATGTTGCAATGATTATGAAATTCCAATAAAAGTTATAAAACAAATCGGTACCAAAGAATCTTATATAAATGTGAAACCGACGATGGTGAAGACAAAAATTCATCTGAAGAAGACGAATTTTAGAATATCATCCATCCATCCATACACCAGCCTTTCAACGTCCACTGCTGGGCATAGGCCTCCCCAAAAGAATGCCACAACGAGCGGTCCCATCATGGGGGATAATGCCGTAATCGCCACGCTTGACAGGCGGGTTGGCGATCGCAGTGGATGTTGTTAATACTCGAGAGAGTGCTGCTGCCCACTCCCCCGGTATTCCCTCAGTCGGCTCTTACGACTCCCGTGGATAGAGAGGGGTGGGACAATTCTAAAGCCGGCCCCACACGGCGCATATCACTAGAATTAGAATATCACTTTTATTTATTTTTATTATTATAATTCTTGTTATTGAATAATTTTTATGTTCCATTATCTTGACTTGTTGATTTCCTAATTTTATGTTGATTCACTGATTTTAAATATTTTATTACGTAATAATAAAGAACGTTTTTTATTAATATTAAACTTATTGTTTTCTTTCGTAAAGAACAAAAAGTTGTTTTAGTGGAAAATTTAGCGAATTTTACAAATTTTTGGAGTAGGGCCGATTTTTGTTAGTGGTTTTCTGGTGGTTTTAGAAGTTGAATCTGGTGGAGAGCTTGTTTATCTGTTGGCAACACTGTTAACGACGTAATGGCAGAATACGAGCCCCTATGCATAATAGTTCGTCTAGTATGGAAAGTAGTGCAAAGCGTAAAATATAGACTGTAAATATTGGTAAAATAATTAAGAACGTTTAATAAAAAGTAAACTACAATGGCGTTGGTCGTAAAGACAAATGTGATAAGGAGATTGGGATGATCGAAAGATCTGTACTATAGCTCCAGTGGCTTAGAGCACTTCCCCGGATTGGAAAAGAAGCGGGTTCGATTCCCGCTAGTACAAAGTCTCATTTTCCTTATTCACAAATAATTTGTAGGTACTTTAAAAAAGTGGCGGAGCATGTCAAATGCTAAAAAATATAGATCAAAATGTTTAAAAAATCGCGCCATCAAATAGTATGAATTTTAATTGGAAAAATTAAACTTACTATATTGGTTTAATGCATGTAAATGCTTTCCGATAAATGGCGTTGGTCGTAAAGACAAATGTGATAAGGAGATTGGGATTATCGAAAGATCTGTACTATAGCTCGGTGGCTTAGAGCTCTTCCCCGGATTGGAAAAGACACGGGTTCGATTCCCGCTAGTACAAAAAATCTCTTTTTCCTTATTCACAAATAATTTGGCAGTAATAAATTATTGCTTTGCTCACTTTTTGTGACGGATGATCGTAAATGTAAGATAATATTATAAAATATAGATTTTTTTTAATTGCAAAATTAAACTTACTATATTGGATAATTGCATGTAAATGCGTTTCCGATAGATGGCGTTGGTCGTTAAGACAAATGTGATAAGGAGATTCGGATGATCGAAATATCTGTACTATAGCTCAGTGGTTTAGAGCACTTCCCCAGATTGGAAAAGACGCGGGTTCGATTCTTGCTAGTACAAAAAATCTCTTTTTCCTTATTCACAAATAATTTGGCAGTAATAAATTATTGCTTTGCTCACTTTTTGTGACGGATGATCGTAAATGTAAGATAATATTTTAAAGATTTGTGACTTTTAATAAAGTCACTTAGTAATCTAAGTGCCATGATTGTAATTACGTTGCACTTAAAACTGTTTTAAAACCTTTGTCTCAGTTCGTTAGTATACAGACGTAGCTGTATAAGTCATTCACACGAGCAGTTTTTAGCTAGACTTTGTTCATGACACTGTATCTTGGTATTGATGATTGAAGGTTGATCGAAGGAAAGTCAGCTCCAAAAATGATGTTAATGTGATTAATTTATACGAGTACAATTTTTTTTATTTTCTGAGGGCTAAAGTTGTTGACATTGCAATGGTAGTTGAGATATGTCGATGTTCATACGTTATTATACTTAAAGTATGTTATTATACTTAAAGTAACGAAATAAAATGATGCTACTCGTTCACCTTATTGATAATGTAACAGAAAGATTCTTAGTAAATATAGATTCTGAAAGTAATATTTCAGAATTAAATTGTGATTAAGAAAGTTCGGCTTTTATTTTTTCCATTTTGACTAAAATGATAATAAGCAGACAAATAGGCATCTACGGTGGGCATCTACACCTTATTTTAAGTCGCTTTCGTTAAATGCGATTTCCTTATGAACATAAATAACACTCGCAAATGCAATTTTATTACTTTACTAGCCTTTCCTCGCAGCTCCGCCGCAGCTAAAAGTTAGTTTTTGGGTTATATCTCATCTTCCCGATAAAGTAGCGTATAAAATGTATACCAGTTGTTAAGTGTAATCAAGTGCTATCAAATAAAAAGTTGCATCAAAATCCGTTCAGCAGTTTTTGCGTGATGCGCGAATAAACAAACAGGTAAACAGACAAAAAATTAAAAAAAATAGTTTTGTGTTTAGATACGCTTATATAGTCTATTACAGTCATTTTTTCTAAAATATCTTAAATGTACAGACAGCTATGTTACAGCTTTATAATAGTATAGAAAACATATTAAAATAGGTATGATTACTTTAATTTAGATTTTGCAAATGCTACAATAATAAATTCATGCTACTTATACTACTGATCAACGCAAATTCAAATTAATAAACCAGCAGAAAATTTATTATAACAAAAAAAAAATATTAATTATGTGTTTTCGACAACTCAGACTACAACAACACTATTAATGATACATGGCAATCAAATATCATTTTAGTCTACAAAATAAAAAATCAAAGTATAGTAATTTAACCTAAACAAATAGTACCTCATAAATATAAACTATAAAATTCCCATATTTCGGGTAATTTCCACTAGCGAATATGAGCAATACTGGCATTGTGATGAATTATTTTGTTCTGGTGAATTAATATAAATTTTAATGTATAAAATCGGGAACTAAGTGATTAAATTATTAATTTACCTATGAAACGTGACTCCTGTATTTTTTTCTTTCTGTCACTACGGTTTTTCACCATTTCACCACACAAGATATGCTGTATTTTGATATTTTTTTGCAGCGTAGACGTACCGACTGTGATAACGTTTACTCGCGCAATGGCCGACTAAGGTGTGAATGTGTGCTTGTCTGCATGTACGTACAGCGAACTGGCCGACTCTGAGTGACACAATCTTTTGTTAGCAAGGCTCAGTCCGTTCTTTTTATTAAGTCCATGCTCAGGTACCACACCGCTCCCTTCAACGAGGCGGCCCTTCTTTACGGAATTTTGAACAAAGTAACTGGCCACGCGGCTAGGTTAATAAATGCCAATGGTGTTCCATCCGACTGGTCTGGTATTCGTAAAGCCCTTATCAATAATTTTGCCGATCAACGCGATGAAACTGAGTTGTATAACGATATGGCTCTACTAACACAAGGTAGTGATACTCCACAGGAATTCTACGAAAAATGTCAAAATTTATTTAGCACTCTAATGACCTATATTACGTTACATGAAGACATTAACACTACTATTGAGGCTAAAAGAACTCTATATAAAAAATTAACACTGCAGGCATATTTGCGTGGATTAAAAGACCCACTAAGTGCGCGTATTCGTTGTATGCGGCCGGAGAATATTGAAAAAGCTTTAGAGTTTGTTCACGAGGAACAGAATACCTTATATCTACAACAACGCAACAGTAATTTTGTATCGGATAAAAAGCCTTCCGCTAGTTACACCTCAGGATTCAAACCACCACCGTTGCAATATCATAACGTTTCCATGTCTAAACCGTTCAGTTTCAATACAAATGTACCACCACGGCCTCCGTATAGCCAACCAATGATGTCTCAGGGACCTCAGCAGTGGAGAACAAACTTTGCCCAACAAAATCAGCATGGACCCTCGCATACTCAGTAGATGCTTCGAGGCCTTCCTAACAGTAACTCCAATAACGCATTTAGATTTACACCTCGTAACAATGTCCCACAGCAACCCCGTCCTATGAGCGGAGTCAGTCACTTTGTGCCACGTGTTTTACCACCTAGTGACGCAATAAGGGGACATGATTGGACAAAATCAGGCAATCCTCCCCCTAATAGTTATTTTAAATCTAGAGAAATGAATTTCAATGATTACGAATACGATTACGACTACTATTGTACTGATGACCATTCTTATTACGATCCTAATGAATATTACTTTGAAAATTACTCTGCCGATTACGACCCTATGCACTCTCAATAATATGAAATTACATATGATACACCTAATGTAGATGCAAACTGAATTGTCCCACACTCAAAAGGATTTTCAGGAGAACCAGCGTTCAGACAAACCAAAATAGAAGTCAACCTTCAGACGCAACGCCAACTTCCATTTTTACAGTCCCCCAATCCCCCTTTAAAATTTTTGATTGACACAGGAGCCAACCAATCTTTTATAAGCCCCAATTCCGTTGAAACATATTTTAGGGATGTACCCTTAAACTATGATCCCTTTGAAGTCTGTAATGTACATGCAGTAACACGTAGCGATTATTCTATTACTCTGCCTTGCTTCTCAGAGTTAAATGATAGTAATAATATTACACTTTTCGTCTACAAGTTTCACGATTATTTTGATGGTCTAATTGGCTCAGATCTTTTAGATAAATGGGAAGCTACCATAGATTTTAAGAATAAATGTTTAATTACGCAATATGCATCTAATCCTATACAAATTTATGACTCGCGTAACATTAATCTGTATGAAGATATTATACCAGCCTGCTCTTCAAAACTTTTAAAGCTACCAATAAACGTTCAGGATGGAGAGGCCATTATTCCAAGTCAAAATATATCTAATTGCCATATTTCCGAGTGCCTCACAACCGTAAAAAATAATAAAAGTATCGTAGAAATTTATAATCATAATCGTAGCGATATCATTTTCGCCATGGATCGCCCAGTACAAGCGCAAATACATAATATTAAGTGAATGCGCACCGAACAAACACCTCAACGAGTAAACGAAGTGCTCTCACGATTACGTACTAGCCATTTAAATGAAAAGGAACGTGTTAACTTAGAATTATTATGCTCACGGTATGCTGATGTCTTTTATTTAGAAGGAGAAAACTTACTTTTACAAATAAAATAAAACACTCAATTAAAAAACGCGACGAAATTCCTATATGTACCAAAAGTTATCGCTACCCGTTTGTTCATAGACAAGAAGTTCAAAGCCAAATTACCAAGATGTTACAACAGGGTATTATTCAACCCTCACAATTAGCCTGGAGCTCACCTATATGGGTAGTACCTAAGAAAGTGGATGCTTCTGGCAAGACCAAATGGCGTATTGTAGTAGATTTTCGCAAATTAAAAGTGCATGGCGGTCGGCCACACCCGGCCGCTGTGCACTAACAGCTTTGTTTCCGCTGCGGTCAGGCAGGGCACCAGGCAGCCACCTGCACTGCCACTCCACACTGCCCCGCATGCGCGGCGGGCAATCGCCCCGCCAACCACTACATGGAGCGGGTGGGGTTCAGGCCTGCAGCCAAGTCAAGGGGGGTGGGCAGCCAATCGGCCCCGGCTGGCCAACCCGGCGCGGCTGAACCGCCGCAGCGCATGGAGGATGTCGTTGTCTAATTTAAGGACCACGACTCTATCCTCCTCAAGGGAATCTCGGCCGTTCCGCCAGGGCGCAGGACCTCTTCCTGCAATCCATGGCGGAGCGGTCGATCGGTGCCGTAGCCGCGGAGCCCTATATAATCCCCGATCGCCCCAATTGGGCTGGTAGCGGGGATGGCTCCGTGGCGGTCGTCGGGTCGGCGGCGCCGCATTCCCTGCCCTTGTCAGTCAAAGACAAGGGCACGGGATATGTGGCGGCTGAATGGGTAGGAGTCACGCTGTATGGCGTGTACTTCTCCCCCAATCGTAGTCTGGCGGCTTTCGAGGTCTTCCTGCACAGCCTGGAGATACGGCGTATGGCACCGAGCCCTGTGCTCGTGCTGGGGGACTTTATCGCCAAATCAACGGCGTGGGGGTCCCCCAAAACGGACGCCCAAGGTGCGGCGGTCCAAGAGTTGGCGGCAGCGGCGGACCTCGTGTTACTAAACCGAGGGTCCGCCCTAACGTGCGTGCGGCGCTGGGTCGGGTCGATAGTGGACCTTTCGTTCGCTAGACCCAGTGTCGCCGCACGCGTAAGGAGCTGGCGAGTCCTGGAGGAGATCGAGACCCTATCTGACCACAGATACATTCAGATAGAGGTCTCCCGGACCCTTCAGGACGCCAGCAGGGGTCACGCGGCGGACAGATCGCCCGCTTTTCCGCGATGGGCTGTGGGTAGGCTCGACCGGGACCTGCTGGTGGAGGCGGCCATCGTTCAAACTTGGCTGCCTCCCCCCCTGACGGAAGACGTGGGCGCCGAGGCTGGCTGCATTCGCAGCATGTTTACGCAGATCTGCAATGCGGCCATGCCCCGCGTGCGGCGCCCGCCTCGACGGAAGGGGGTCTACTGGTGGTCCCCGGAGCTGGCGGACCTCCGTGCGGCCTGTATTCGTGCCCGGAGGTCCTTCACCCGCAGCCGACGTCGCCGAATCCGCGATGAAGAGCGGGAGGTTCGGCTGTATGCGTTTAAGCTGGCCATCTGTCGCGCCAAGGACGCAAAAAGGCAGGAGATGCTAGAGGGTCTCGAGCGTGATCCCTGGGGTCGCCCGTACCGCGCGGCGCTTAACAAGCGCCGCGCCCAGGGCCCTCCCCTTACGGAGATCCTCCAGCCGGGCTTCCTCTCTGAGGTGGTTGAAGGACTATTCCCTTCACGGGCGGTGCACACGCCCCCGGTCATGGCTCCGCCAGATGACGACCGGGAGGCCGACGACGGGGAGGTACCGCCCGTGACGAGGACGGAAATGGGGGCGGCGGCAGCGCGTATGCGGAGTCCCTGGCCGCTCGCAATAGGGCCCTTCTGAGGCGTCGACAGAGGGTCGTAGCGGTCAGGGCAATACGCGGGTACCGCACGGTCTCGTGCGATGCAGCTTGCGCGTTGGCCGGAACCCGTGGGATCTGGAGGCGGAAGTGCTCGCCGACGTTTATCGGGGGCAGCCGCCCCTCGCCGAGCGCAATCTCATCGTGGCGGGAAGGTGCCCGCCGCGCCACCGTCCTAAAGTGGAGGTCTCGGCTGGAGACGCCCCGGGCTGATCTCTGGACCGTGGAGGCGCTCCAGCCGATCTTGGAAGAATGGGCAGGGTGACAGCACGGGGTCCTCACCTTCCGGTTGGTGCATGTTTTGTCGGGGCATGGTTGCTTCGGCAAATACCTGCACACGATCACTAGGAGGGAGACGACCCCAGGCTGTCACCACTGCGACTATGGCGAGGACTCGGCGCAGCACACGCTCGAGTCGTGCCCGGCCTGGGATGTAAAGCGCCGGAAACACGCTGCAGTCATAGGCGTGGACCTGTCGCTACCGGCCGTTGCGCGAGCGATGGTTGACAGTGACAGGGCCTGGACCGCGGTCGCCGCCTTCTGCGAGGCTGTCATCTCGCGGAAGGAGGTGGCGTGCGCGCGCTTACCTGCGCCTGATGCTGTCCTAGCCGAAGCTGCGGACGGTGGGGTCGGGGACTACCCTGCCATCCGCGGAAGCCTACCGCGAAGGTGTGACGCCCAAGTGCGCGGGGCGTCGCACAAGAGAGGGTGCCCAAAGGGGCTGGCGCCTGCGGATCGCGGTCGAAACGACGCGGTACCCGTGATCCGCACTAAGCAGGGGCGGGTGAGGGCACACGGTGGGATTTTAGTGGGTGAGAGCGCCCCACACTACCCCATTGTCTCCCCGGGCAGCGGGGTGTGCGGTAGGACATTTCTGCCCACCTAAAATAATAAAAAAAAAAGAGGATTGATATTCGTTGATAAAATAAATTAGTTCACCGGTTCATCTAGTTGTAAATAATAAACTTTAAATGTCGTTTCTTCTTTAACAGAGCAAGACTATAAGGTTTATTTATTCCAGTCTTATATCTTATCTTATACGAGTATGTATAGATAGATAGAAACTAAGCTCAAAACCTGTATGACTTAAGCAACGTTGCCCTCTAAGCAATGGGGTGGTGTCATTAGTATATTATTTTCTCTAAGATATATGGTGGTGACATTATTCTTTAAGGAATAAAGTTTTCAGCGCATATGACGGCACCCGCACCGCCATAGGGCGCCAATGATTTCATGGCAGGATTTATAAGAGAAAATTAAATAAAAATGTTTACAATTTCTAGAATATATTTATTAGTGAAATAAAGTCATATAGCGTGACTACCGTCTTTCTAATACTGCAAATGCAAACAAGATTAGAGTAAGTAAGCTTAAATCTATTACATACATATCACAATATTGTTCTTAGGTATTTAACACCTCTTAATGCTAATATTAAGCCCCTTATCATAAAAACATACCACTGCTTTAAAACACTGTTTAAGTTGACAGATGGTTTGTCACTTTCTGTTAAATTTTCATTGTACTTTGTTGAAAAGAGACAAAACAATATTTTAGCTAAATCAGTGCAGTGTCAGATTTTTTGATTAAGAGGGCAAGTCATTTTAATCTTATTTTTCTTTATAACTGCCTGTGTGGTGCAGCGATAGTGTAAGCGACTGCTGATCATATGTTCTTAGGTTCGATCCTCCGGTCGGGCAGTGTTGAGGTTTTCCGTAAAAAGAAAAATTGTCAGTAGCAGCCTGGTGTTTGAAAATGTGCCCGATAGACGGCAATAGGCTCGCCCCCTATTACGCGGGACTTAAACATAGCTGGCGAATCGTGGGTGCGTAATACACCTCTGCCTACCCCTTCAGGGAATACAGGCGTGATGCTGTTTTTTTATTTCTTAATAAAATAACAAAGGACAGCAAGGAATGTTCACTGTATCGCCAGAGAGTTTACAAACTTTTAATTACGGATATAAAGTACACGCATATCCGAACAAATATCTGTGAATCGCACAAATAGCTGTCGTCTATGGGAATCGAACTCCAACGACTACGTCATCTATGCAGGGCAACGAGATATATTCACTAAAATAAATATCACTTTAGTATTTATGTAATTCCAATTTAAATATTCCTAATTCATAAAACTCTAATAAAATAAATCTTAATATATTATCTCTGTGTACATAAATCTCTTCGATAAAAATATCTTACAATAATGCAGGCTTCACACATTACAGACAAATCGTTACGAGCGACGTCATTAAGATATTAGTACCTATTAAACAGTTCCAATTGGAAACAAAAAATGATCTCAAACAAACATACCAGTACAGATAGTGCCATCCACGAAGACGCGCCCCACTCTTTTTTCTAATTACTTACAATGCAAGTGTGTATCGTTTCACCGAATTGCCTATTACGCACGCACACATAGATGAATAAACAAAATCACGACAGAGCGATACGGTCAACTAGGAAGATGCTCTACTTTAGTATTATCAACCGACTTCAAAAAGGAGGAGGCTTTCAATTCGACTGTATGTTTTCTTTTGCTGTGCTTTATTTCTTTCTCTACTGCGCTCCTGTACTCGATGCTTTCTTATACGAGATGCACCCAAGGAATTCCTCCCTATCGTGTACCACCTACTTTGACCTATTTTATAGAAAACACTAAAAAGCAAAAAATAAATTACATATGATATCCGCGTTAGACAACTACTGATGTGTTTGAAGTCGACGAATTATTTTTTGTGTTTTAGTTCCTAGGTCTCTTTTGAAAGCGGTTTTTTTTTTTATTTAAGAATAATAAATATATTAAACACAAATTGAAAAATGTGAAATCGAAAATTATTTTCGATTTCACATTTTTCCCTTTGTGTTTAACGTATAGTGCTAAGCATGTCAAATGCTAAAAATATACATAAAAATATCTAAATAATATAATACTTTCTAACATTTACGAGAATTTTACACATTTTGAAATAAAACTACTACTACTAGTTTTATTTCAAAATCTAAATAATAATTAATATTTCATGTTGTCGTTCAGTGTGGGTATTGTATGTCATTATTAGTTAACACATTGTAATATTACCATGATAAGGGAGCAATTATAAACATTAATAGTATATTAAAAAAACTATATGGTTGTCTGTAAAGTCGGTTTGAGGACGATAATTTAACGTCATATATGTTTTCTGAGAGTTTCACATAATGTAATACTGATAGAAATCGAATGGTACATTTTAATTTTCTAGACATTTTAATTTGTTTTATTAAGTAGAGCAACTTTCTTGCAAAGTCTGGATTTAAGTAATGTGAACTGTACCTACTACCCATGTGCATCGAGCCGCTGATGGCTCGCGACTGACACTTGGCTTAATCGTCCCACACCCCGCGGCCCCCTCGCCAAATTCGGAGGGGCGCGTCTTCGTGAATGGCACTATCTATACAGGATTGTGATATTGATTTGTAAAAGAAAATATTTCCAATCATTAATTATAGCTCAAAAAAAAAAAGACGTATTAAATATCCAGTTGAACTAAAAAGAAGGAAATAATATCTATACATATTATACATATAAAAATCAACTGTTCGTTTGTCTCGCTAAAACTCAAAACTGGCTTGACCGATTTGAATAATTGAAGTAAATACTTCTTTACGCACGCTTGACTTGGGGAGTAAGCTGGTGAATGCGTGACGTTACGCATAGTGCTGATCGAGCGAGGCGAAAAAAAGACGTATTAAATATCCAGTTGAACTAAAAAGAAGGAAATAATATCTATACATATTATACATATAAAAATCAACTGTTCGTTTGTCTCGCTAAAACTCAAAACTGGCTTGACCGATTTGAATAATTGAAGTAAATACTTCTTTACGCACGCTTGACTTGGGGAGTAAGCTGGTGAATGCGTGACGTTACGCATAGTGCTGATCGAGCGAGGCGAACGGAAGTTGAGAGGGAGATACAAGTTAGTGACGATAGAAATAGAGATACGTTTCGTATATTACTGTATAATATACTTTGCACATACGGTAACGGATTTCCACTTGCCGCGATCCTTGCTTAACGCTCGCCATGTGCATATTTCTCATTTCTGCCATCCATCCTCATCTACGCCTAAAATAACTTAACATTCCTTTATCTGTTTTTTTTTCACTTCCGTACATTCAGGTTGTCACTAACACTCCATTTTTCACGGCCAGTCAAACGTTTTCCGACTACTTGTAAAGAAGTGCAGACTCGAGTTAGAGTCTAAGGCTTAGAGTATATACATACCTTTTTTTTGTTAAGGCGGGAAAAAATGTTCCTAACCGCACACCCCGTCGTTCGGGGCAACGAACAGGGTAGTGTGGGGCCCTCACCCACTAAAGAAACCCGCCGTGCGCCGTCTCTCCGCCTTTATTGGCGGGCCACTGGAACTATGTTACATTCCTTCGATGAGAGTACCTATACGAGTACATACCTACGCTATAAGCATAAGAAAATGTATGAACAGCATCGTGCGCCATTGAAACATCAGTAGCAAAACAATACGGTTCATATTATGTCGGAGAACAATATTAGGTACTTGTATTGTGATACAAATCAACGGACAACGGGTCCTAGGTGAACGACAAACGCGTTAATACGACGCGACGCGATGCGACATGTAAATATCAAATAGAGATTGTATGTACTTATGGCCTACATTGTCGTCTAATATGAATGCGACGAAACGTGATTAAAGTATTAAGACGCAATACACCGCGTCGCGAAGCGTTGCGTGTCGCGTACCGGCGCTCACCTAGGATAACAGGTAATTTGGAGCCGAATAATCGCAGTTTTGCTCTATTCATTCGAATTTTTTCTTTTTCGGAAACAAAAAAGGGCTTCGCAAACTAATCCAAGAATACTCAAAATCATCGAACGAAATTTCTAACTGGTTATTCCTAAAAATATCAAAAAAACGACGCTGACGGCTATGGAGGCCAGAATAAGAACACGCCTGTTTTGGGCATGTATTCAAGTTGGTTATTTTCTCATGCACCATCACATGTAAATCAACTTAAAATTATATTCCCTATGGTAGGGCACTCGTTATTGCCATCGGACCGCATATTTGCAGATTAAAAAGGAGATCAATAGCCAAAAAAAAACGACTTAAAAACTATGCACCTAAACTAACACACAAACTTCAAAAATAACAATAACTGTAACTACATTATATTATTGTAATAGTTTGATTGACTTTTAAGTAGTCTAATATTTCTCATTTCATTTTACTTAGAACTCTTAAAAGATATTTTGATCATTGTTTGTTATTCATAGGTATGTGTTGAGTTAGACTTGGAGTGGGTAGGTACCTACCTACCTTCTTGCGTCGTAAGCACTTAGATCGTACCTACATATTGATGAGTAGAAAAAGTAAGTTGACTATTAAGGTGGGTGAGCCAAATAAAGCCTGTGTCCTTATAAGGAGAGAGAAAGAGAGTTCATCAAATAGCGTGCTTAAAGTGTCTGTGGTAGACTGCGGAAATGCTATAGGATCAGCTATTCCGCCAATGATATTGTTCAAAGGCAAGAGACTAAAGCTAGAATTCCAAGATAATTTACCTACAGGCTCTCTGATGAAGATGGCGCCAAAACGAAGTATGACTATAGGAACTTTCATAGAGTTTATTAATCATTTGCAAAATACAGAACATCAGGACCATGTTTCCTCATATTTGATGGTGCAAAATGCCACCTGGACTTTACTATTGTCGAGGAAGCTGAGAAATGTGGCATTACTTTATATTGTCTTCCGTCAAATACCACGCACGAGTTACAGCCCATGGATAAATCTGTTTATCGTTCTTTTGAGCACCATTGGGACCAAGATTTGATTAAATACGTCAGTCAGCATCCCGAACGAACCCTTAACAAGACAAGCTTCAATGTCATTCTCTCACAAGTATGGCCGAAATGTATGACTATCACCAATACCTCGAATGGGTTTCGCGCTTATATCCATATAACCCAGATGTTATTCCTGAAGAGGCGTTTGCGTCCTCTGCGTTGTCATAACTTCCAAATCCTACAAACAGTGAGAATATTGCTGTCTTACCTGATGAATCGGGGGAACAAGAGATTTCAACTGCAAATGTGGAATATTTAGATGGGTCAGGCACAGATACTGAGAATTTGCCACTGTCCTTGCTATCAAAAAACAATCCGAATGCTGGAATTCCACATAAGATAGACATTCAATCAACCACGAGTAAGATTCATAAATTTTTACCAACTTCAAGTTTAAAGTTGCAGGGACTGCTCCTCGCAAGAAGTCTCTGAATTACAGAGCTCAAGAGGTAACAAAAGATTTGTTTGGTGACAATGCTACGAATTCCACAACACAGATTACTGTACCATCGTCAAGAGTAGAAGATGTTCCTGGTACTTCTTCCATGATAAAGATTAACACAAAGACACCAAAATCAGCGTCAGTTACTGGTTGTACATCTACATAACATCCAGATCTCAACTTGAGAAGACCTGAGTCAACGAGTCTGATGAGAGCTGTTGGTTTTAAGAGGCCTCAAGTTGAACGGTTCTTCAACAATTTTAAATATATTACTGAAAAAAATAATTTTGGCTATCAGACATTTATAACTGCGAAGAGACAGGGGTCAGCACTATTCAGAAGCAGCCTAAAGTGATGACGTACGTCAAAAGTAATCGTCAAGTTGGCAAGTTGACTTCTGCTGAGAGAGGTAAAAATGTGACAATTATGTTTAGCATGAGTGCTGCTGGGTATTTTATCCCACCACTATTTATTTTTTCAAGACAGAGAGTTAATGAAAGGTTGATGATTGGTGCTCCATCCAAAAGTGTAGCCTTGGCACAGCCAAATGGATGGATGAACACGGAATTATTTTTAAAGTGGCTTCAACCACGGAGCAAAGCTTTAGCTTTGTATTTGCTCCGTGGCTTCAACACTGTGAAATTCTCAAAACCATCTCAAGACAAGCCTGTGCTTTTAATTCTAGATGGTCATTGCAGTTATAAAGATCTTGCTGTTATAAGTTACGCAAAAGAAAACCACGTGCGCATGTTAAGTACCCCACCACACACGACCCACAGACTGCAGCCCTAGATAGGGTTTTTAGGAAATCATTAAAATATGCATATTTTCAGGCATGTGGGTTGTGGATGACGACAAACTCCGGTGGAAGAATAACAGAATATGAAATAGGTGCCATATCGCAAGCTTTCACTCGAGTTGCACGTTTGGATATAGCAAAATCTGGATTTAAATGCACTGGAATTCTGCCTCTGAATCCAATATTTTCACGGATTTAGATTTTCTGCCATCAGCTGTAACCGAAGTGCCTATAGTCTAATACTGAACTACAGCATCAGACTTCAGCAATTGAAGTGAATATTTGCAATGATGCCAATACGGGTACACTCAAAGATCTGCGTCAGGAGCCCTTCGACGTCAATGAAAAGGAGAATGTTGATATTCAACCGTCAACAAGCAAAGAAATTGTCACTGTAATTCATCAGTTATAGTCCCAAGCGCTGCAGCAAAGAGAGCCACGAGTCGAAGACGAAAAGCTGAAAAAATGATATAAAATAAACCTTTCCCACCGCAATAAATAATTGGAATTTACATACGATTTACGTGCTAGACACAGACCTACTGATGTGTTTGTTTTTATTTAGATCCTGGGTGCTTTTAGAAGGTGATTTTTTAAATTATTTATTGCATTTCCGCACGTATCAAATGAAGCAAATTTATTGCAGGGCGGTTGTTGAAATATGTGTTCATAAATACTTGTAAAAATGTGTTTTTCCAAGAAACAGATTCATACTCTAATTAACTATATACTCGTATATATATAAATTCCCTTGTCAACTAACCTTTGATCAAAGTATTCCGTTAATTTCGTTTGAAAGAATCGTTTAAACCCCACATTTTTTTTTATTAAATTATTGACCTTCTCTTTGCACTTGTTTTCTACAAAGTTTTCTCTTCAATGTAAGGTCTTTTTTAACATTATTTAGTTTTACTAAAAGTAAACTACGAATATTAAGGTATTTTTTTTCTGCTACCAATCGTAGTCAATTATTCTGATAAAGTCCATTGACATGATCGGAGCTAACTTGAAAATATGTTTTCCCAATAAAATGTTTCGTTATAAGGATCAGTATTTTTGATTTTTATGCAGCTTTATGTATCCATTAAAAACGATAATAATTATGTTATGTAGGTACTGTTTTGAATATCAGTAACATTGCATGTTTACTCGGGAAAGGGATATTCCCGCCCACCAATCATAGACACTTCGGCCCTGGGTGCGCACATATAAAAGCATATGGAAATGATAATATGCAATTTGAAGAATGGAACGGTAAAGGAATTCGTTTAAAAAAAAAGTCAAGATTTCTGAGATGTTATTACTTATAGTAATACAGTTTTTTAACTATTTTTTTCTGTAATACATACATACATACTTGCGGATTTGATAGCTAACCAACGAATAAGCTTTCTAAATAGGCTCGAAGACTCCTAACTGTATGAAAACTTGATAATGTATGTATGTATTACAGAAAAAAATAGTTAAAAAACTGTATTACTATAAGTAATAACATCTCAGAAATCTTGACTTTTTTTTAAACGAATTTAATTAATTCGTTCGTAAATGAATTCGTGTTGAATAAAAAATCAAACAAAAATACGATATCGATTTATCAATTTTAATGTCTGTTTAAGTGGCAACACTGGCAACATCGAACCTGACATTATGACCACATGCCAGATCATTAAATTCATAAATATATAATCACAATTCGACTTCGTTTGAAATCGTTCAATTGAATAACCTATTTAGTTGGTTTTCTTGCGGATTTGATAGCTAACCAACGAATAAGCTTTCTAAATAGGCTCGAAGACTCCTAACTGTATGAAAACTTGATAATGTATGTATGTATTACAGAAAAAAATAGTTAAAAAACTGTATTACTATAAGTAATAACATCTCAGAAATCTTGACTTTTTTTTTAAACGAATTCCTTTACCGTTCCATTCTTCAAATTGCATATTATCATTTCCATATGCTTTTATATGTGCGCACCCAGGGCCGAAGTGTCTATGATTGGTGGGCGGGAATATCCCTTTCCCGAGTAAACATGCAATGTTACTGATATTCAAAACAGTACCTACATAACATAATTATTATCGTTTTTAATGGATACATAAAGCTGCATAAAAATCAAAAATACTGATCCTTATAACGAAACATTTTATTGGGAAAACATATTTTCAAGTTAGCTCCGATAATGTCAATGGACTTTATCAGAATAATTGACTACGATTGGTAGCAGAAAAAAAATACCTTAATATTCGTAGTTTACTTTTAGTAAAACTAAATAATGTTAAAAAAGACCTTACATTGAAGAGAAAACTTTGTAGAAAACTAGTGCAAAGAGAAGGTCACTAATTTAATAAAAAAAAATGTGGGGTTTAAACGATTCTTTCAAACGAAATTAACGGAATACTTTGACCAAAGGTTAGTTGACAAGGGAATTTATATATATACGAGTATATAGTTAATTAGAGTATGAATCTGTTTCTTGGAAAAACACGTTTTTACAAGTATTTATGAACACATATTTCAACAACCGCCCTGCAATAATGATTTGCTTCATTTGATACGTGCGGAAATGCAATAAATAATTTAAAAAAACACCTTCTAAAAGCACCCAGGATCTAAATAAAAACAAACACATTAGTAGGTCTGTGTCTAGCACGTAAATCGTATGTAAATTCCAATTATTTATTGCGGTGGGAAAGGTTTATTTTATATCATTTATTTTTGCTTTTTAGTGGTTGGCCGTGTGGGGCCGGCTTTAGAATTGTCACACCCCTCTCTACCCACGGGAGTCGTAAGAGCCGACTGAGGGAATACCGAGGGAGTGGGCAGCAGCACTGCCTCGAGTATTAACAATATCCACTGCGATCGCCAAGCCGCCTGCCAAGCGTGGCGATTACGGCATTATCCCCCATGACGGGACCGCTCGTTGTGGCGTTCTCTTGGCGAGACCTATGTCCAGCAGTGGACGTTGAAAGACTGATGGATGGATGGATGGTGGTTTTTTATAAAATAGGTTTCTTAGGTTAGAGTAGATAGTACATGATCGGGAGGGCTTCCTTGGGTGCATCTCGTATGAGAAAGCGTCGAGCGCAGGAGTCTGAAACTGACATAGATGAGCGCCTAAAGCGCAATAGAGAAAGAAATATACCACAGCGTCTTGAAGTTTTTTTTCTTTCCAAGACCGTAAAGAAAGGCTTTATATATAATATGGGTACGCCAACTAAACGCATTGCTCTAATGAGACAGCGAGGTGTCAGTGTAAACGAAAAATATCATCGATGTATAAAATTTGTTAGATTGTTAAAAAAAAACTATTTTAAAAACCGCTCCACCGATTTCGATAAAATTTAAATGAGACCATTTCGGAATAAACCCCTTTCAAACAAAAAAAGAATTTTGCTAATCTATGTATATATGACAGAGTTAAGCCCGAAAATACATAAAGAAATATATAAACATCGGAATTGAATAACCTCCTTTTTTTGAAGTCGGTTAAAAATATGCAGACAAATAAGAACAAAATATATAATAGCAAATGTAATATTATGGAAACGAAACGCCAATTGTTAATAAATTAACGCTTTTTAGGGGCAATAATGGTCTACCTATGTTTTGATTTTGTTAATTCAGAAAAAAAACCAAGTTTTATGTTGATATTTTTATATATTTTTTGAGCATTTGACATGCTTAGCCCTATAAATTAACACAAAATGTGAAATCGTAACAGTCACGAGCGGGAGTTGAACCTACATTTTCTGGAATAAAGTCCCAGATGCTTTGCCAATTCAGCAAAGCATCTTTCGATTTCACATTTTCACACTCAAATTATATAATTATATAGGGTTACGTTTATCGTGCAGGTTTCCTCACGATGTTTTCCCCCAGCGAGCAGTGATAAATTGTAAACAAATACACACGTAACTTCGGAAAGTCCCTAGGTTTCTCCTCGGACTGGAGATCACATTCGATACCACTTATCTTTACACTCCTTGGTTTTACCGCTAGGCTATATATTAGAAAATTACTGAACAAACAATTAACTTAAGTCTATTCCTGACAAACTATCGATATTTTTGCAGAAATTACGACACGCATGGAACGTCACTTAAAAGCGCTATACTATAGTTAAGTATAAGATACCTATAAGACATTTGCTTACGATTTGCGCAACGGACCGAAGTGATACCCGCGCTCTATAGCTTATGTATACTCTAAGGTAGTGCCCCATTCACCTGATTATCTGCATTCATTCTCTTTTTCATACTTCCCATTTCACGTAAACAACGTTCCCAGATACTCAGTCTTTTACATGTTGACTTTATTCCTTCAATCAGTATGTTACACGGTGTCATGCATTATGCTTCTCTATCCAGCACGATTACATTTATCATTTAAAAATATGATCTCATTTATCCATAGATGAATAAATATTCCCATACCACCCACACTCACTTTCTAATCTTGCGAACACCTATCCATGATTAAACAGCCATGGAGACAATACACATCCCTGACTAACACCCTTTCCAATGTCAAACCATTCAGTATATGACCCATTTATCTTTACGCAAGCTCTGGAATTTTTGTAAAAGGATTCCAGCACCCAAATTAGGTTGTCCAACCCATACATGGATAGTACCAACCATACATAAGTTATTCCTCACCACTCTGTCAGGGGCCATCTCTAAGTCTGGAAAGGCACAATAGCCCTTCTGACTCTTTTTTTATTATAATATAATATTCTTTAGTTCTACTACCTAGCGTGTTTATAGTTTTTAAAACAATAATTTATTTTCTACTTTTTTATTCTCAAAACAGCATGAAAAGTACTTCTATTTAAAAGAACCCTGTTTTTTTTATAGTATTTGCGACGATAAGACCTGAGATAATAAAAAAAACAAAAAGAAAAAAAATTAAGGCCACGAGCTGAAACAGCGTTTTCTGAAATTTCGTTCTAAGACAGTAAAAGCGATGTAGAAATTAATAGCTCCAATCGAATGCCATAATAGCTCAATTGACAGTGTCTCAGATTCAAACCCTACTATTGACTATAATTTTCTATTTGACTTTTTAACATACTGCAAGCAAAGGGCTTGCTATATTCAATTTGCATGTACCAAGTACAATTTAATAAAATTCAATGAAACTAACTGTGAGTGTGGTAAGTATATCATTAAAGAGATGCAAAGGCGTCAAATCCTATTGTATAGAATCTGTATAATGATCCTCTTTCCCACACCTATTATTCCAGTGTGTAAAACTGGTATATTAATTGTTAAAACTATATGTAACGATTTCTCGTAACGTGTGTAGTGTGCATTAATCATATCTACAATTTAAATACTACATATTAACTTCGTCAACATATTTTACAGGTAATAAAATAAAGTCTATCGATGCTCCAATTTATCACAATGCGTTGTATGAAGATATCGAGTCAACAGATTCATGGCGGTCTAGTACATGATTGAAACCATTTTCTTTTGTAGTGGATGAAGTTCTGCAATCATAAACGTAGTGGCATCATTAGTATTCCAATACCTAAATCTAATACAGAAAAATCAATGTGCATTTTTCTTGAAGTAAAAAAAAAACAAATAAAAAAGTATCTATCTCATGATCTTTTAGGGTCGCAAAAAAAAATACAACTGGTAGTGTAATAAAAAATATTTTTTGCCCTCGACTTCGTATGCGTGGACTTAAGAATTAGATGTCCAATTGGGTCAACTCTGTGCCCCTTATAGGTAACCACCCAATTTTCCAAACTCCATGTCATGTTTATACTATTGGATATTTGGTACTATTAGTTCGGATGCACGCATATTTACGTTCATCTGATATGGTCTAGATTTAGATATATAAAAATTCCTTACACAGTTTTTGTACACAATGAACTAGAAACTATCTCGTATCTACGTTATTTTGTTCAAAATGTGTGATTTGTGTATTTCCGATCTTTTTAAAGATAGGATAGTTATTTTATTGCAAAATTAATGAATCGAATTATTATTGTAATAAAGGTATGCTAACCCAAAGAAAGGCAGTAGTGTGATAAGTTGAGCTTGATTGGTGCAGTCTCTCAGCTCTGGTAACACCAGTAAAATGTGGCGCAGGTACGCTTGTAACGATACGCGTCGCTGTTCTACCAGATGAGAGTCCTGAAAAATTAAATACATAAGAAATATCGAAGCCACTGCATAGTATGTGTTACTCACACCGCAACACCATTTATCTCATAGTTTGTGTTAGCGACGAACAAATTGAAACGATTTAATGAATAGTGTTAGCGACGAACAAATTTAGACGATTTAATAAATAGTGAATGTATTAATAAACAAAGTGTTTTAAGATAGAAATAATATATTATTAGGAAATAAGCTTTACGATAATAATCGAAGCTTTACGATAGCAGCAAGGGCAGCAAGGGTCACGATGGCTGAATTGGCAAAGCATCCGGACGGTATCCAGGAGATGCAGGTTCGAATCCTGCTCGTGACTGTTATTTTCGATTACACATTTTTCACTTTGTGTTTAATGTATGTTGCTAAGCATGTCAAATGCTAAAAATATATATAAAAATATCTAAATATTTATAGGGTTTGCGTCATTATTAGGTAAAATCTTAATTGTAAAATTAAGTTTACCTGGTCGGTATAATGTATGAAAATACTTCCGACAGATGGTGCAGGCGACACCCAAAGACGTTAAGTATGAATGTGTTATCGAGATTAGCAGTCAGGAGCAAGGGTCACGATGGCTGAATTGGCAAAGCATCTGAACGGTATCCAGGAGATGCAGGTTCGAATCCTGCTCGTGACTGTTATTTTCGATTTCACATTTTTCACTTTGTGTTTAATAATCGAAGACCTAAATCTATATATAATGTAGGTATATAAAAATCCATTCTAATATAGGGGTGGTTTAAAAGACTAAAAAAATAGGAACAAAAAAAAACAGTAAAAAAATCAAAATTGGTAATTTTGTATGAGAAACGCCTTTTTGGGTTATGGGACTGACAACAGATGACAAAATGACACCTACTGTCATTATTTATAATTCATTTCAATAATCTACCTATCGTTTTAATTCAAACCTTAGACAATGCAGATTGATTAGGAAATTGAATGTGATACGAAGTTCACCGATTCATCTAGTAAATTATAATTTAAAAATATGAACTAAAAAATAGAAAATAATGTTATAATTAATAATAATGACTATAAAACAGTGTGGGCTTGACATCACATTGATTATTAAGATTATAAATTAACACTGAAATCGAAAATAAGTCACAAGCAGGATTTGAACCAGCATCTCCTGGAATATTACATATGTTCCAGATGCTTTACCAATACAGCCGTTTCGTGACAATTGCTCGGGACTGCAAATTTCGATAACACATTCCTTCTTAATACTTGGGTGATGTTTCGCATATTTAATTTAAATAGCAAATGCTTTAATATACCAGGTTACTGGTAATATGACGGCAATCCGTCAAGAGGATGTAGGAGAACATTTGCAACCAAATGATCCTCTATGACCCTTGTAAAAAGAAATCAGAAGTATTTAATATATATAAATAAATAAATAATATATGTAAGTGTATATGTATGTCTAAATAAAATAATAGAAGCTGGCGTGTTCCCTAATAAGCTGAAAATAGTTAAAATTAAACCAGTTTCTAAAAAAGAAAGTAGAAAAGAAATTGTGAACTACAGACCAATAGCCTTAGTATCAGTTATATCATAATTTTTTGAGAAATATATTTATTCTCAGATATATAACTTGAAAAGGAAAGCATACTAGCAAATGAACAAAAGGGTTTTAGAGCAAATAAAAGTATAAATGTGGCCGTATATGACTTTTTAGAATTTGTAATGACTAATGTTGTCAATAGATTACCTGTGTGCTCTATTTATATGGATATGACGCAGGCATTTGATTATGTGGATCATGACATTCTACTAAAAAAGCTCTTTGCTTACGGGATTAGAGGTAACGTGCTGAATCTCATAGACTTACTTAAAAAACCGGATACAATATACCGAAGTCTCATGTGTAAATATCTCAACCAAACAAGAAGAAGTTTATTGCTCTACAGAGCGTAAAATTCACTATGGTGTTCCACAAGGAAGTGTACTTGGGCCTTTACTTTTCTTAATTTATATAAATGACTTACCTAATGCGATAGAAAATCCTATCGCTCTTTTTGCTGATGATAGTACGATCACTGTCAAATGTAATGATATCTTAACTTATGAGACTGATATTAATAAATCATTAAACTCTGTTATGAAGTGGTTATCTAATAACAATTTAAAAGCAAACATAGAAAAAACCAAATTGATGCATTTTAGTCAACGTGTTAAAACTAAGTAAACTTAAAGTACATTTTGATAATAATATTATAAAAATAGTTGAAAATACGAACTTCCTTGGATTAATTCATCCATCCATCCATCAGCCTTTCAACGTCCACTGCTGGACATAGGCCTCTCCAAGAGAACGCCACAACGAGCGGTCCCATCATGGGGGATAATGCCGTAATCGCCACGCTTGGCAGGCGGGTTGGCGATCGCAGTGGATGTTGTTAATACACGAGCGAGTGCTGCTGCCCACTCCCCCGGTATTCTCTCAGTCGGCTCTTACGACTCCCGTAGGTAGAGAGGGGTGGGACAATTCTAAAGCCGGCCCCACACGGCTAATTATGGATGAGAAATTAATGTGGAAACCACATATTCAAGATCTTTGTAAAAAATTAAGTAAATCAGCATATGCCCTGCACAGAATTGCTCATAGAGTGAACTTAAGTACTCTTATAGTAGCTTATCATGGCTTGGTAGCATCTCTGCTGAGGTTTGGTGTTATTTTTTAGGGAAACTCTATAGACAAGAACTTAATTTTTAAAAATCCGTTCAGTAGTTTTTACGTGATGCGCGAACAAACAAACAGATAAACAGACAAAAATACTAAAAAAAATCGTTTTGTGTTTAAGACACGCCTATATAGCCTATTACAGTCATTTTTTCTCAAATATCTTAAATGTACAGACTTAGCTATGTTACAGTTTTATAATAGTATAGATAGAAGAGTGTTTTCAATATGGCTC
The DNA here is from genome assembly GCA_948253155.1 of Leucoma salicis. NCBI lineage: Eukaryota > Metazoa > Arthropoda > Insecta > Lepidoptera > Erebidae > Leucoma > Leucoma salicis. The sequence continues at coordinate 15,821,582 of OX411809.1, read as the reverse complement.
CAGTAACATACAACAAACTGCCCAAAGATATAAAAGAATGTAACCTAGATATATTTAAGCGACGAACTACCGATTGAAAAATGCTACTATAGTTTACCGGAATTTCTAAATGATAAATTTTAGGATTATTTTGACATTATACCTATTCTAATTTTTGTAACTGACATTATATTCAAATTTTTGTAACTGACTTATATTGTTGACATAAATTTAGTAGTAACCACTTAATTGAACTAATTTCTATATTATTGTTTGTAACAAATGCATGTCTAATATTGCTTATTATTACATATATTATAAAGCACACCCATAGAGGTAATAACTCAGTGAACCTATGTAACATTATCATTGTTTTGATTATCTTTTATGTACCTTTGTTATGCAAATAAATTATCTTAATCTGAAGGAAAAAATATCTTCACGAAAATGTTCCCGTAACATTTTTATTTCAAGTTTATGCTGAGCATTGAGTTAGTATGAATCTTCAGAATTAATTTCCAGAATATGAAGCTCTTATAAGTAACGTTCAACAAAATAATCAGTTGCATGGGAGTTCCAAGAATGTCACTTTAATTTTTAATTTAACTTATATTACAGTCATTTGGTAGTTTCATGGAATGTTTTCCGGGAGATATGAAAATTGGTACTTTTATAGATTTTGATGTGCTCTTTCCGAATTTCGACTTTGCCACCTCGTATTTTTGCCGCCCGCGCCGCCATATTGGAAAAATGCCCCTAAAAGCAGTTTTTTGACAATGCCTCCTTTCCGACTTATTTTACGATACATTTTAAAATACAAAATGAAGTACAAATTATTTGTGAATGTGGAAAAAGAGAATTTTAGTGCGACCGGGAATCGAACCTGCGTCCCTTCCAAACAGAAGCTTTAGTAGCAGTGACGGCAATTAAAATATCATCTCCATATATTTTGAGGAGTTGTGCTTTCACCGTTTTTATATGGGGGTCTTCAGTCGGTGGTGTTTGATATAATTTTTTCAGGCACGAATTGAGATACTGTGCATCGGCTGCGACCAAATCATTAACATGCTCGAGACGCTCAACAATCTCTCGACCCCACTTTGCGGCGCTCGTACGTCTAAGCTATTGACTTTATGAAAAAAGGTAGATACATAAATTGTAGGTAATTGTCTCTAGTTCATTTTGTATAATAAAATTTATCGTAAAATAAGTCAGAAAGGAAGTAAAAAAACTGCTTATAGGCGCAGTTTTTCCAATATGGCGGCGCGAGCGGCAAAAATACGAGGTGGCAAAGTCGAAATTCGGAAAGAGCACGTCAAAATCTATAAAAAAAAATACCAATTTTCAAAACTCCCGGAAAGCTTTCCAGGTAACCACTATTTTTCGAACCATATGACTGTACTATTAATGAAGTTATCCTAAGTAATTAAAACCAAATTTTAAAGTTCATTTTCAAAATTAATGAATGAATGTTCTGCCGACAAAGTACCTACTTCGTTATTTTTTTTGCAGAAGTCGCCCATTTTAGTCAAAAAATCTGCTCAAAATGATGAAAATGGTAACAATTTGTAGTTCTGACTGAAAAACTATTGAAGGTAATTGTCATTTTTAAAATACTAATTATTTGTAAATAAGGAAAAAGAGATTTTTAGTATGAGCGGGAATGGAACCCGCGTCTTTTCCAATCCGGGAAAGTGCTCTAAGCCACTGAGCTATCTCTATATATATGATAAAAAATGATAATTGTCATTTTATGGTTGATGACTACGTATTAAAATGTAAGTAAGCAGATAAGAATAATAAAAAAAACATATATTGCATTCTTTTATATGAATTTTTAAAGTATACCGCAGATATCTTAAAAAAAATATGTAATATTTAACATTACTCGAAAATGGTTGACATTTGGACAGGGGTCATTAGGTTGCAAATGATTTCTCCCTCTCCTACATCCCCTTAACGGACTGCCGTCATATTACCAGTAACACTGTATATAAAAATATCAAAGTATTAATATTATAGTAAAAAGCTTAAAAGCTAAAAGTACTCACTCGTCTTCTTAAAGTTTTCTTGGGTGGAAACTTATATGTTGCTATATCTGGGTGACATTTCTTTAACTGCATATGTAACTCATGAAACTTAGCATATCTATGATATACATTCCATTCTTCTTGTCCTATCTTCAGAAAGATCTAAAATAAAATATAAAAACTCTTTAAAACACTGATTTAAGCATAAAAAACACATAGCATCACGCCTGTATTCCCCGAAGGGGTAGGCAGAGGTGTATTACACACCCACAACTCGCCAGCTATGTTTAAGTCCCACGTAATAGGGGGCGAGCCTATTGACGTCTACCGGGCACATTTCCATACTCCGGGCTGCTACTGAGAATTTTTCTTTTTAGGAAAAAGCTAACATTGCCCGACCCGGAGATCGAACCCGAGACCTCATGATTAGCAGTCGCATACACTACCGCTACACCACCGAGGCAGTTAACTGATTTAAGCATTGACAATAAAAATGGATGTCGGGTCTAGTACAAAATTCATGACAAAAGTGTCTCTAGTCAATAGACAGTCTATATTAATACATACAAACTTCAACATTCTAATTTGAAACCTTGTACCATTATAATTATGTTGAGTTTTCTTTGCAATAATCTATTATGTAGCTTCTACCAATAGGCCGAACCATGATTCATGCTTCTAGTGAATATTATGTGTTAATGATTTATTTTTACAAATATTTCAAATTTTTCTTTGTTTTAAACCAAAATAACACTTGCAAATGATAAAACGATAGCCTACTAAAACTAGAAAATATTATTTTTTCAATTTATTTGAGTAGTTTTTACACGTTTTCACAGTACAGTACGGAATATTGAACATAATATATAAATTTAGTCGAAACGAAACTGGCGCGCGATTGTTTCTCTTTTAGCATTTTCTTTCTCTTTTGGTTTGGACACTTTTGAGCGCGGACACGTGGTCCTTTTGTTGGTAGGTCAATGGATTTATGGCTAAGATTGTATCAAGATTTATTCTAACCTGATATACATGGTAGGATTGGGTTTTCTTTCCAACTAAAAAAGCACTAGGTATGTGCACTTTCACATTTGATTCAGGATAATCTAATACCTCCAATGCAGATATACTCTCATATTCCTGTAGTCTTTGTTGCAAATGTTGATTAAATTCCATTAGTTCAGCGTGCATTTGTGCTACCTAAAACATAAGTGTCGTCTATTCACAGTTTGGAGTCAATTCATATTTCATATCTTAATTTATCAATAAAATATGAATCTGGTATGGACAATAGCAAGATTAATTTCTACCAAGATAATTAATTTTATATCAGGAATAATTTGTGTCATGGGGAACTATACCATCGTGCCAATTAAAGGACATAACAATAACATATTAAAGGACATAACATTTTCTAAATTACTATAAAAATCAATTATTATGAAAATAGAAACAAAAATATATCATCATAGTTTATCTTAGTTAATAGCAAAACATATATATCACTTTCATTATTGTGAAAGGATATCCAAAATATTATTCTATGTTTTACTATACCTGAACTAGTTTTTTCTCATATTGATGAGTTTCCTCATTATGATGGCCATTGTCACTTTTTAAAGCTTTGCCAATTTCTACAGCAGACATGTAGTGTCTCAATTGTTCTTTTAATCTATCATTCTCCCTAAAAATGGTAAATATTATAAAATTGCAAACTTGTGTATTAGATATTCTAAAATTTATTTTATAAAATTGATTGACTCATTTCACAAATTTCTTGCAAAATGTGCAAAGCACTGAATGCAAGAGATAGAACACCACATTGATATTTAAAGCGAGCACAGACACATGCCACAGAAAGCAGGCTGATGAAGCCATTTGCCAAGGTAACAACCTTACAGCTTCTGGGACAGTTATAGAAATCATAGGAAAATTGAATAATCTGATAATGCTTTAAATCTATGAAACTTTTGATATAAAACAGATTTTACAATTGGATGTCCAGGTATATAGGCATTGGTATATTTGCATATATTATATTATTATGTACATAGAATTGAAAATTATTAATACTCACTTGCTCAAATCTAGGATAACCTTTTCTAATTTATTAATTTTTTCTTTGCTACCAGCTTCTAGTTGTGACATTTTGCTTTGTAAATTGGCTAATTCTTTCTCTTTGCTCTCCAAAATACCATTTAATACTTTATCATCTATAATACTTTCATCCTCCGTAAAACAAAGTTCCAAGCATGAGGTACTTCCGTCAATACTACCTGCCACCCCTTCACTATCACTCTCATATATTTTTAAATTATTTATACTTACATCAGATACATCATCTTTGTCCTTAGAAACTTTAACAATATTACTAACATCTATACTATTGGAAGACGAGAATATCTCTTTTGCACACTCAGATAATTTAGATAGAATCTGAGATGGATTTTCAATAACTTTGACACTGTCTGGAAAAAAATGTTTGAAGCTACTTTTATATTCCGAACTAGTAGGTTCACTGCTTGAAGTAGCTTGAACTATAGTTTTGGAGTCTGGTGAGTTTAGACAAGTGGCAGGTGCACTGTTGCATGATGAATTTTGTCTTTGTAGAACTGGATTATATGACTTGATTGTAGTATCATTCCTTTGTTCATTTTTATCAAATGAAATAACTTGTCGTAGTGGCTTTCGTTTCATATTATTAGATGATTTTACAGGTAATGGTAAAGGTATGACTAGTTCTGTTTTACTTGTTTGATTCATTTGTTGTGATTCATTCAATTCTGGTCTATCGATTGATAAGGCGAACAAAATGGATGATAAGCCTACAACATTAATTTACTGTAAATAATCTATATTATTATAAAAAGGAATATGTAGTTAATATAGAAAATTATATCTACCTGATGCTATACTTGGAAGTTGATTTGCAAGTTCAGCATTTCTGACCAAAGCACCTTCTTCATAATACTCCATAACTATGCCATGGGAAACCCAACTTTGTAGATATCTAAAAAAATATTTATTTAATATTCACTCATGTGTAACACAATCAGTAATTGTCTTAATTAATGTTTAGGAATATAAATTAAGACCAGATGGCACCTAGTCAGGATTATGTAATAGAACTCATGACTGTTTTAATTGGTGGTATTTATGATCATTACCAAAGTGCATAATAATAACAATCATATATGGCATATATCAGCAGTTTCTAAATAATGCAATGTGAAAGCATAAAAACACCTTTCAACCTATCTGCCTATATTTATGGGCATTGTGATTACTTTTTATGTTATCAACATGTAAAGGTACCCTTATAAAAATTATTGGATACCACCAATTTATGTATCTATTAAATAATTGACATAAATATTATTATTATTAATAGATTATTACAAAGATTTTTAGGGTGCAATTATAATACAAACCTATAAAAAAATAGACAAGAATACAAAGTGCGAAAATGTGAAATTGAAAATAATAGTCATGAGCAGGATTTGAACCTGAATCCCCTGAAAAACAGTTTCAGATGCTTTGCTATTTCAGTGTGTTCTGGTAAATGGCCGAGCATATCAAGTCTTTAATAAAATAAAAAATAGACCATCTATTTATATGTTGTAAAAATATGTTTACCTTTCAAGTGATCTTTCATTAAGGGCAGCCCTAAGAAACGCCTTGAAATACCCAAGGGGTGTGTTGATATTTGACAGAATTTTAAATCTCTCCTTTTCATGTTTGGTTAAATGTAAACAAGCATAGCTCCACAAAGAATTCCCTGAATATACAAAAGATGAATTATTATTTCAGAAAAAGACACAAGTTACCATCCATTGATTTAGTACCTTACCAACATTAATAATATTAAAAGTGAAATTTAATCCCGCTGTCACTAAGTTCTGTATTGCTGAGTTAGATAAATTAGTCCTAATTCCATGGCTGAGCACTTTTTCCCATTTTTCACATAGTAGCACTATTCTGTAATGATTACAAACTGAGACGTATTACTTAGTTTAATTACAGCTGAACTGGATGTAGGTTGTTTTTACCTTAGGTCGTCTTCAGTGGCCAATTCAGATTTTCCTCCAAAGCGACTCTGGCAATTTTTAATACAATTAAGTAGGTCTTGGTGAAGAAGCACACCATTTTCTAATCTTTTCTTTACTTCTTCTTTGTTGTCTATAGCATTAGCTATAGTATTTAATAATTTGCTATTCTGAAATAAGTATGTATGTTCAAATCACTTACTAACCAAGGAAAGGACATATGTGTATGGTGTAATTGTAATTATATTTCCTTCAAATGGATATTCATGTTGTATGAGATAATTTGCCTGTTTATGGGCGCAAAGCGCGTTACCTTGAAAAACAACATGTTAGATCACACCATTTTAATAAAAAGATGACATGTTATTCTTGTTTTTCTTGTTATGTGAAAAAAACAACAATAACATCACTGTTATCGATGTCCTCTAGTCCGTGGATCAACTACATTCAATATTGAACGAAAATATATTATTTCCACGATTACCTACCATTGTATTTGACTGAATTGGCTGTCAGCTAATAGTTTGAACGTTGAATGTTTCAGCATCATTAAAATAAGATGATAACCACTATCATACTTCGTATTTTAAATACTTATACAAAAAAAACAAAGAGAACATGTACTATGACATGTAGATATAATAACAAAAATATAAAAAAAGTCGTTTTTCCTTCACCGTACGATTCGTCGTCTATATATTGTGAATGTGATCCAAAGAGCATATAACCATACGTAGTATCTCTTAGTAATCTGTAATCTGTGTTATAACCACACAACACACTATGACCAACTATGACACTAATTTAATTAGGCCATAACACACAGAAAAATTAGGCATATAACACTACGTTTATAGTGATCTTTGCAAAGAGTATAGTAATCAAAGAGTAGATTAATCTAAAAAAAAGAAAGAGAAATCAATCTCGACATTTTTTGTCACCCACATTGAATGGTGTCGCCGTCTGATAGCATATCCCTTAAACTAATTCTTTTTTTAGTTTTTTTTCTATTAAGTACCTTTTGTTTTTGCTGTTTTTTTACTACTAGGTACTTTTTATTAGTGAGGCGGAGAAAATTGTCCAAACCACACACCCGGTCGCTCGTTGTAACGAAAAGGATAATGAGGGGGCCTCACCAACTGATTAAACCCACCATGTGCCATTTCCTCGCCTGTACTAGCGGACCACTGAAATTGGAGGACTTCTTCGTGTTTAATAATAAGGTGTCTAATTAGTTATATTTACAATAAAGGCAATAATGCTAGCACAGAAATAAAAGTTTATGTAATTATAGATCTTCTTCATTTTACTCATCATGACGATATTTACTAAATTTTATTATGTTATATTTTTTAAATAACATTGCATTCACATTATTTGTAAAATATAGGCCATGCTAATAGAAAAAAATATATAAAAATAATCGTTATAATTTGCTAACTCATACTATAATAACAACAACTCATACACAGTACATTACGTAGGTAATAATAACTAGCTTACATTATTTTACAGTATTATTAAAAATAAATGGGCTCATTTTTTATGTGCATCATATATGTCGTTAAACATTTATATCCATTTTATTTTATTAGGAGTCTTCATTGAATAATTGTAATATTGTGTAATTTAATATATTAAAATACTTAACACTGACAAAATACCTGCTTATCGTGGGTGTCACCCATATATATTTAGTGTTATTACAATTTCACTACTTAAAACGTGATTAGTTTTAGAAAACTTATAAATAGTAATGGCAATGTTTTTAGACTATTCCATCCATTTTATTATATTACTTTGTAATCCCAATTTAATTATTAAAAAAAACATTTGTAAGAGTTAATAATAGTTTTTACAAATTGCAGTTTGTATGTAGTGCACTATGTTAAAGTAAATAATTCTACAATGGAAAATAAATTGTATTTTCCATCGGTAACGTCAGTCATCAGTTCTAAGAGATAAGACTAAGCAATTAGCCAATTCCAAATTATTTTGGTCAGAGGCAAGTTATGTGTCTCCTGAATGAATGTTTAGTTTCGCGTGGTGACCAAGAATGCAAGTGTCACCACCCTATTCCTTCCCACGGGCGTCTTACGAAGTGACTAAGGGAAGTAAGCAATTATCACCATGCAAGACTGGTGGTAGGGCTGGGTCCTAAGTGGGGGAACTCATTTGCTATCGGGGCCAAGCGGGCTTGTACCACCATTTCTCGTGTAAGCCATGAAGCACATCTGTGTGTTTTGGTTGTAGCAGGAAATAGCAGTCTTCTTTCGTTTCGTATCTGCGAAATGAAATGGTGAGCAGCCGCTTGACAATACTCTCGTTATAGTTGAGTCGATGAGCGATGGTTACTATTTACCACCAGGTGGGCTGTGACTCGACTGCTACCATACACAATAAAAAAAAATTGTCTTAACAATATAAAAACTGCATACATGTAAAAACATTTTTGAATTATAATGGTTGTGAAAACAATGGCTCTATCATGGCAAAAAAATAGTTTAGTAATAAAAGTAGTTGGTTTAACCATCCATCAATTGTATGAATCCTCTCCTTATCATCCTTCCTATCCTCTCCTTATAATCCTTCATATCCACCATCTATTCCTTTCCTTGAAGATGGCGACGCGCGAGTGATGCCATTGGTGTTGCTAAAGTCAATAGGCTACGGTAACCACTTACCACCAGGTTGGCTGTATGCTAGTTCGCCACCCATGTAGTACAAAAAACTAAATAAAATATTGTTACATATTTGAAAAAAATGAGCCCATCTATTTTACTAATTATATCAATATTTATTAAAATATTTTTGGGCACATATTTTTAATTCATCATCACCATCATTTGAAAGATTTCCTGCTACAATCCGGTTTATTGACCTCCACCAACTATATACAACGACATTAACTTAAATTGTTGTCTTCTTAAATTTTTTTTTTCATGCATTTCAAAGCATTTTCTTTAATCAGACGTGCAAAAAGCAATTATTATGTCAGGACACAATCACCACCAATCTATTTCCTTTGAACGAGGGTGTTATCATAAAACTAACTAACTAACTTATCATTACGCCATTTTCCTTGTGGGGTAGGCAAACAGAACAGAGTGAAAGTGAGTTTTCTGTCTGAAAACTATCTGGAAGTGGCCCTAATAGTAAATGATGGGTCGCCCCGTCATGGGACTAAGTGGCATACGCAAAATCTGAGTTTGTGCTTCATTAAAGGAACATGAGATAAATAAAAATTTGAAGTATTCAAATAGAGACAATGATGCTTCAGGGATATTTATTGTAATTAAAATTGGGCTGCTTTTACTCACCATGCAAAAATAGAGAAGGCACTGTTAGTGCATTTAACTATCTGTGACGTGTCTTTCACATATTCTCATCTTTTTATAGTCAAAATATTTTTTTTCGTGGCCACTTATAACTTGAAGCCAAGCATTGCTCAGGGAAATTGACTAGGTTTGGAAACACATGAAGTATATCCTCTCCAAAAATAAGTTTAGGTATAGGTTACCAGTCAGCTTAGCATTGTAAATAATTTAAGTTTTATTTTGTTGGTACCCACAACTTGGTTTACGTGAAATTTAGTTATTTTAAATGGCCTAATTTACTCCTTATAAGATGAGCTATCTGTCAGTAAGACCCATCCAAATTTCAAAAATTTGGTATTTAGCTCTATGTATGTATATACTTTCATAAGTAATTAGTAAAAAGTTGTTATTTATCATTACGAACCGACACCTATTATTTATTTGTTTAGATATATAGTATAAATCGCTGTTGCCCGGTGCGCTGCACTTCACCTAAAAAAATCTACCATTTTTAATACGTACAATATTTCATAGGAAATCAACCTATGGTTCAAAGGATAAAAATCATTGTCACCAGCGCCACCTATCCGACACTTACATAAACATAAAAAAATAGTATCACGTCTGTATTCCCCGAAGGGGTAGGCAGAGGTGTATTACACACTCACGATTCGCCAGCTGATGATATGTAAAAGAAAAAAGGAAGAATATGGATTAATAAAGGAAAAAATAAACAATAATGGGAAACAGAATAATAGCATCACCCCATTGCTTACAGAGTAACAGAATAATGATACCACCCCATTTCGCAGAAAAGTAAAGGACTAATGTCGTCACTCCATTGCATGAACATGATTGATGTTAATATTTTATCAAATCAATATAAAAATGTGAATACAGACTTTCAGTATTATAAAATATGCGTTTATGTTCAGTCTTTGTTTATTGAATATTTTAAGGAGTAGACTTCAGTTATGGATCGATGCAGACACACACAATGCTTTTTCTTTTAGACTTTATAAATCTCACTGTCGGACATGCCATAAGCTTTTTACCCCAAAGGAGTCTTATAATTCTAATATTATAGTACAACTCTGGCTACATGATTTGGTAAAGGCATAAAGGCAAGGTATATAGCTTCGAGTTTTTGCAGTAGTAAAATCTTCGTAATTCTTTACGCCTCGTGAGAAACCCGCAGTAAAGAAAAGTGTGGTTTTAAATTTGTTTTTCAGTCACTCATCATATATAGTAACTGTACATTGTAAAAGTAATAATTACAGTGGAACTAGAAAACGATACTTACTAGTTGGCGTACATACTATAGCACAGGCTAGGTATTATAGTATAATTTATATAATATTTTAGATATTGTTGTGAAATTTCTTGTCACAATTATTTTTTATAGTAATGTCAGTTTTATTTTTTTATATATATATTTTTATTTTATAACTGACTATGAAGGATTACTGGTCTGTCCTCCATTTATCAAACACACTACGTCCATACTAAAAATGATACTTGTAAAATTTATAACAGTGACCTATACATCAGCTTAGGATACTAAATGCTCTTTTATTTATGTGTTTTATAAGATGGCAACGTTTTCTTTGTAATAAACTCGAACCATAGGTCAAGTTTGGCACTGTCCGGCCCCTGATAGTAATAAACTGGAAATTTGGTATTGTGTACACACACAGTACACCACAATACACAGAACATTTTTACTCTACGAAATTGTGTATTTAGCAAAGTAAAACACTGAGGTAGGAAACAGAAGGAGAAGAAATAACTACTTTATCGTGTCTAAGTCTTAGAACTGAAAATGGCGGACATGGCTAGGAAAGCTTGTAAAAAATATCGACATCGATACTTCAGTTCTCCAAGCGATCAATAATTTTTTTGTGGACAAAGGTTTTTTATATATATATATATATATTGCAATCAGTCTGTCAGACTATGAGCAAAAGTGTTGAATGATGAGTTAGGCTTGTAAAGGTGGACCTCATCTGGTTACACCTCTTCTTGGTAAGGACAGCCTATTATTGGCCGTCTGTTTTATATTTTAATAGTCTCTATTGGAGCGCGTTTGATACCATACGTGTCAACTTCCGTAATAACTGTATATATTTGCTGTTGAAGTTAATTAGTGCTTTAACTTAGGGGTAATAAAATTTGGACAATAAACTCGCTTTAGAGTGTTCTCGTGCATATTTGTGTATCTTTCTGGGTTGCCGGTACTTTACTATTGATACTCTGCACTTGTGTAATAAGTCGCTGTCGGTCTCCCTCAAATAATTATGAGTGTTAAAAGAAGCCCACCAAGTAGAGGAACAGGATCGCATCCTGATCTCACAAAGCTAAGGGAATCTTCGGCCACCACACCTAATGTTACTCAACGTAAAAGAAAGCAATCATGTTGTGACTGTGACGTACATGAAATTTTATCTGAATTCCGCCGGGAGCTGATGGCCTCGATTAAGGAAACCCTAAGCTATCAACACACAGAGTTGCATGACGACCTTAAGGACCTAAAGGCCCAAATATGCGATTTGAAGGAAAACTGCGAAAACATGGTACAAGAACATATTAATATTACCCGAGATTTGTCAGAGCTTAAAACCGCCCATGAACTAACAAAATCTCATATAGGCCTCATAGGGCCTCGATGGACCGGCCACACCAATCTTTATGAACGATCACCTCTCGCCCCACAACAAGTTATTGTATAGAAGTGTTCGTCAGTTGGGCAAAGAAAAGGGTTTCAAATTCATTTGGGTAAATGAATGTAAAATATTTGTCCGAAAAAACGAAACAACAAAGGCAATACGTATTACTTGCGGTGATGATCTGAAGAAAATACAATGACTAAGCCCTTATTATACTACAACTTATTTTTCGTTTTTGTTTTCACTAGTAACATCTTATAAACTTAACCTAAACCCAAAATGTCATCTTAATATCATACTATATGTCTCATTAAAATGTACTTTTAAAAACTACTACTTCATATCTAAATATAATTTTATAACTATATCCCCACTTTTAGAAATAGTAATACTATGTTACAAAGCATATTTTAATGCATATTTTTATTATTGTGTAAGTGTAAACATAGCAAATGTAATGATTACCTTAGTTTTCACTGTGAAAAAACAAACAGTGTTATTACTACCACTAATGCTCTTGTTCATCCTTGGCGGTACATACATATTTTATACAAATATTTTCACATACATTCACTGTGTTATATACTAATGATAATATTAGAATTTATTATCAAAACGTGAGAGGCTTGCGAACTAAATCTAATGATTTTCTTAGTAACGTATTGTCCCACGCCTCTCCACCCATGGGAGTCGTAAGAGCCGCCTGAGGGAATGCCTGGGGAGTGGGCAGCAGCACTCCCACAAGTATTAACAGTATCCACTGCGATCGCCAACCCGCCTGCCAAGCGTGGCGATTACGGCACTATCCCCCCATATGAGCGCACAGGACCGCTCGTTGTGGCGTTCTCTTGGGGAGGCCTATGTCCAGCAGTGGACGTCGAAAGGCTGATGGATGGTTGGTGAATATCTGTAACGACACATTAGTCAATATATAACTGCGTATTTAGTAGTTAATAATTATTAATGGGGAAAAATTATCATAACCTGGCATCATTGTTTTTGCATGTACTTTATATCTGTCCCTTAAGTTGTACGCGTATGTCATATCTATTACTATTCTTTATCTAAGCTAGGTACGTATACGAAGATTATGGTGCTTCCTTCTGTTTCCAGTTCAGCCAATCAAATACAATCTATAGATTTATACACTAGAATCCATAGATAATTCTCAGTATAGTTAGTTATCTATGGTTAGTTATCTATGCATTACCACAGACTAGTAGTGTACTATGTTCCATCGAGCTCTAATAAGGGGGAGAGGAAATGACTACAAATTTACCGAGCCAATTCTTTGAAATCCAAAAATGGCGGAATTTCCGCTAGGGAAGTGCGTAAAAAATATTGATATCGATACTTCAGTCCTTCAAGCGATCTATAAATTTTTGGGTGGACAAAGGTTTTTTTTAATTGCGTAAATCTTTATCTACCTGTACCTTTAATTATATCTATGTGTGTCAAATTGCAACCCAATCCATTCAGTCATATGAGCTAGTGGTTGATAGATCAATCAGGCATGCCTTCTTTTTAAACAAACAGAAAATTAAGGCGTAACACTCTATTGAATAGATTTGGGTTGTAAAAAGCATAAAGAAATAAATAATAATTTAATACTGGGTATAGTCGTTCATTCTAAGTCCAAACATACCTAAATAAGCTTGTCATGTGATGACATCAGGAGAAAAAGATTTGAAAGTGAGGTATTACGATAACTAAAAACAAGTATATAATAATATTTTATTCCATCCATCAGTCATTCGATGTCCACTGCTGTACATAATAGGTCTCCCTAAGAGAACGCCACAATAAGCGGTCCTTTTTTTTTGTTTACACGGTCCAAAACGCAAGTTTACGTACGTCACTGGGGTACCAACAGGATCCAGGGGGAGTGTCGGGCTTGATGTCATACAGGCTCGATAGTCATATAGCACCATGATAGCCCTAGATGATATTCATGATCTGGTAATGGAGCCACAATCCCATCAACTTTGGAGTCGTTTGATTCGTTTTGACTAGTATTTCGGTCCTAGATGATGTCTAGGGCCTGATGATGATGATTTATGTCAATTTCCGTTATTGTACGCATGTCATAATTTTACAAGCACGCATTAAAAAAGTTATAACCATTTTATTTCTACTCACATTTTTTTTTTTAAAGTAAATGCTTTGTATGCTAATAATAATACAAGTCAAATGATTAATCAATTCGATAAATTAATAAAAATTGTTTTATTTAATGGTATGCTGCTAAGCCACTGCTCACCACATCATTCCGAGCACACAAAATTAAAAAAATTGACGGCTTCTTCCCACTATATGAAAATTTGTGACGAATAAAAATCACAAATTATTAGTGGTGGATGCTAGGTTGGAACCTAAATAGTGCAAATGAAATATTTTTAAAATAATGGATATTTAATATATCAATATTTTTTTAAACATCGATATATCGATAGTTGTTGGTTCTTCGCATCCCTAATTGAAAGCTGACATACAACAGATAAAGGCTTTGTTCCGATATACACTGCGAGCACTGTGATATCACGTGATCAACAGCTTCCATAAATATAACAATTTGCACTATGGAATATTATTATTGAATATTGTAAATCAAAGATACCCAAACGTGGCAAATGTAAAGAAATTGTGTTTATTGCAGCATATCAGTATACTGGACTGCATTTCGTTATAAACAGTAACCAGTATAGCTAACTATAATGGAACGACTTCACAGTATACTAAATTGACATCACACCTTACAGTGCTCGCTGTGTATATCGGAACACATTCAAATTATGCTGTCATCGTAACTTTTAAGATGGCGGACGTCAGCCGAAGTAAGTCACTTTTATGAAGATTAGGGCGCCTCCTCCTTATTAGAGCTCAATGACTATGTGACCTATGTGTATTACCATAGATCCGGGCATAGAACCTATTATACCAAAAGTGTATTACTCTCTGGAGTCTTTGGAGCTTCAAATACAAAATGGCGGTTCTTCATGGCGTGATTGTGTAGGATTTATATGTAGGTACTTATTGTCTTGTTTCATTTGTCGTTTTATAATTTTGTTTCACAATTAAAATAGTACATATATTTTTAATCCTAAAACGTATTAAAGTGAAAAATCGGTTGTTTTGATATTGTAACGTGCATATTTCCTACGTAACTGAGACTAACGAAGTATCACCATGAGTAATTATGAGGACGATCAAAGTGAAGATGGAGAATTAGCACGTAGCCCCATTCATGACGAAATGGATTTCAGGTAATAATGTTTATACTTTAGCTTATATTAAAATAGGTTGTTTATAAATATTTATAAGTAATGGTTAGTCATGGAGTGTGTAAAATTCGAACGTAATTCTCATAAGTTCTTAGAGAAATCCGTTCTTAGTAATCTAGAACATGTTTCTTAGTTAATTAATTCAGGAGCATTTGTAGTGTCAGAGTAAGTTCTTTGTTAAGTGGTCGTCATGTGTATGATAAGGGTGCTTCTGCTCAACCTATGCATTGCTGTCCTTCGTCTGTTGACTGCAGGTAGCATAGACCGCTTGTTATGGCGCTCTCTTATGATTGTGTACGTCCAAGCATAGACCTATAGGTGATTAATTGGATAGATGGATTGCTTTCCTTAATCCTGATGGAAAAAGATAAGTAATCGTGCACACAAGCTGGAAATTGCATTTGACCTTGCTAAAGAAGTTGTATGTATGTGCCACCAGTGAGGGACTAAACCTGTGAAGCATTCACTCTGTCAATGTCATGGTTACACACCCAAACTATTATAAAACTGTAACTGAGCTGTGTTTGTACATTTATGATATTTGAGAGAAAAATGACTGCATTAGACTATATAGATGTGTCTAAACACAAAACCATTTTTTTTAGATTCTTTTGTCTGTTTGTTCAGTTGTGCATCATGCAAAAACTACTGAACGGATTTTGATGCAACTTGTTTTATTTAATAGCTCGTAATTAGAGGAAAACCCTTGTTATTTATTTTCATCTTATACTCTCTACAATCATTCTACATGATGCTTAGCAAAACGGTTTCTTCTTTAATTCTAGTAGAATTGATGTGTTATATTTTAGAATATTTTAGATTAATATTTTTTTTTATTATTACAATATATCTATTCTATGTATTAAAATCATTTCATAGTGAAAATTATAGTTTATCAGATGAAGATCGTGACAATGCAGATTCATTAGTAATCAAGCCACCTCAAGCAGTAATTAGAGCATCACACCGAGACAAAAGGACTCATAAAAGGGCTGTTAAAGACAAATATAAAGACAATATTAGGAAAGAGAAAAAACATCTGTACAGGTAAATAAATTTTATTCAGAAATGTTGGTTTTACTGTTGAACAAACCATTTGATACTAATAATAAGGCTTTGTATATTAACATCATTTTTATATAATCATCAAATGTCATTATCGAAATACTTAGTGCTATAATTACTACTAAATCTCAAAAATCACACATATTTGTACAATTCAAAATATTTATATAGTCATTCTCATTACAAAACTAGCTAGGGTGTGTGAAGAAGCCGAGATATGGCATGTAGTAGTTTTATTTTAGTGGTTCATGGACCCAACATTACATTGTTTTGTTGCCCCAAACAATAGGTGTGCGCCTAGGTAAAAATTTTTCAACATTAACTTTAAAAGGGTTTCCCTCCTTCATACTCTGAAGGTTTTTACCTGAGAAACCCTTAAAATATTTGTGTGTACTTGGCATAGAATATGAAATGGTGAGTACAGGGTGCAAATACAACAATGGAATATATATTTTTTATTTGATACTTCTGCCTACTTTTCTGAACTATTAGTAGTTGTTTTTATAGTATGTTATAAACTGATACTGGTAAGCATTTTCAATTTTGAATAATATACTTTTGAGATATAATATGACTAGGCATGGTGAGAGAATTAACTAAATCAGCTATTAACAAAATCATCTCTGGTAGGTTTTTGTGAGGCATTGACTGGCAATTCAGCGACACAAATATAGTGCTATAATACTCCTCTTATACCAACAAAGAAGATTATGGTATTCTTTCACTGCCCAGAATTAATAATACTTGTTGAATGGAAATTATAAATTTTCTGTTACATTAGTTATTTTGAACTCATTTTAGGCAGAATTTAAAGTATTATCTATATTAGCAATTTGTTTGCAAATCTTTTAGTTTGTATATACTAAGTATGTTTGAGTAACAATTTACTTACCTAATATTATATGCTTTAAGGTCTGTCATCCTTCTGACATTGGGAATAATGTAGATCAATCATAAACCTTTTTCAACAGGGATCGTGATAAGTCAGAAAAGTCGAAAAGAGAAACCATAAAAAATTCTGACCGTGAAGAAAACATGGCCAAAGAATATTATAGAGAAAAGCAATATTATAGGGAAAAAGAAATGTATAGAGATAAAGAAACATTTAGGGACAAGGAATCATATAGAGACAAGGAAATGTACAGAGATGGAAAAGAATTATATAGAGAGAAAGACACCAGAGAAAAACCGATGTACCGTGACAGGGATTTGAGAGATAAGGATATGTATAGAGAAAAGGAACTCTACAGGGAGAGGGAACAGTACAGAGAGAGAGAAATGTATAGAGATAACTCTTCTTTTAGGGATCTAACAAGACCTAGAGACATTTATAGAGACAAAGATATTTATAAAGAAAAGGAGATGCAAAGGGAAGCATATTTAGGTCGTGACAGGCAATATAAGTATGCAGACCCAGAACAAAAGCGTATAGAAACAGAAAGAATAGAATCTAGATTGAGATCGTTGGCTGATGAGGGACATGCAAATTTGGGCACTGAAAAAGAAAACAGAGACAGAGAGAAAACATCTGCTGACAGAGAACTAGAAGATTTAAGAACTAGATTATTAAATAAAAGGATTACTAAAGAGCTGCAAGGACAAGATAGAAGAGGTTCAGAATACACTGAAAGAGAATCCAAGTCAGGTACTCGACATTCATCTTTGGAATCCAGTACAAGGCATTCCTCCTTAGATAAGCACCAAGAACATAGAAAAAATAAAGTTTTGTTTGCAGGTATGTAATGTATGGTTAAGATAATGATACGATTTATATGACCAAATATGAAGTGTTGAAATAAAAGTAGAAGTGTGTTTTAACATTTATATTTACTGTAATTTCTATTTTAGAGAAAGAAAGGGAAAAACGAAAATATGAATCGCGGAATGAATTGGAAGCCCGTCGTGCAGCACAAGCACACAGGCGACGTGGTAGAAAACGCGCTGTGTCCCCTGATGAAGCTACTTCAAAGAAAACTAAGAGTACAAAATCTCCAAATTTTGGCGATGTTGTGACTGTATCAGATTCTAGTGATGTTGAAATGAAAAGTGACTCACAGTCAGAACCGGAAGATGGTTAGTAAATGCAAAATAAACTATAAGTATAACCATTCCTAATGTGAATGATCAGATTATGGCCACGGCTGTCTATGTAGACTTCATTATATAAGTACATCACACTACTGCACATCAATTATCTCAATGTAAAAATAGCTATTCCTTGAAAGGTTCCCTCCACCTTTCATTTTTCCGATTCACGAGATTAATTCAGTAGTTATATTGTGAGAGTGTAACAAACGTTTATAATATTAGTAAGAACTTTGACCCATTGTGTATATTAGATACTCCAATAATTTATACTATGTTGCAAACTAACTTTGGTATTTCCCTTTTAATACTGATGACAGTATAATTGATAGATTTTGTATAATTGATGTTAATCAAGTGAAATAATGAGTGCTTGCCTACTCCACAGAGAAACATCCTTGTGTTTTGATGTTGTTCTTATGTATAATTTCAGGTGAGCATACACATAGTGACACAGATGAAGATAGCACCAGTACAGATTCTGATTCAGCTGCAGAATCTAAATCTGAAGAAGAATTTGAGCACAAAAATGATACCAAACTTGAAGAAGATGAAAAGGAAAAAGAGCAGTCAAATGAGAAAACAAGACCACCTTCAAGATCAAGGTCTCCTAGTCCTAAAGTGAAAAATGACTCCCCATCATCCCATGAATCTCATAGGTTAGTATTTTGTTTGAAAATATAATTTACTAAGTTTACCTTCTCAATTTGCTACAAATTAGAAAATTATCTGTTTTGTAGCATAACATCCAGTTTCTCACATGGATTGTGCAAATGATTTTTTCGTTTAATACCTAAGTAATGAAGAATCACTTATTTATATTTTATTTGTTAGATCCCTGTCTAGATCCAAGAGTAGAAGTAGATCACACTCTTTTTCACCACCACCACCAGGAGAAAATGGGAAAATTTTGGAAGAGGAGAAAGTTATTGATAATGATGAGGATGAAAGGATAAGAGAGGAAGCAATTAATGCTCTGCCACCTTATTATCCAGCACTACAGGTACATTTATTTTATGTATTTCTTTTTTCTGGTCCTTGGAAACGACTGACAGAAGTCTGCTCTAAAATGGATTAGAAAATCTATTTATATATATCTTTTAAAAAGTTAGTAAAAACTTTCAACCTCTGCAAGGCAATTCGGAGCTGATATTGGCTTCGCCATGCTCCGACAGAGCCCACACAAAGGATATAACAAATACAACATGCTGTAAGCTCTCTGATCAACTCCGCACATAGCTTGTCACATTATTTATATTTTTACATTATATATACATATATACCTTTGCTTATTGAATCTATAATTTTTATTTAATATAAACTATCTTATTCACAACACCATAACACTTAAAAACACCGTCTAAAATAAAAAGAACCACTATGATACAGACAAATAGTTTTTGTGTTGTACGACGCATTCAACTGTCAATCTTATTTTAATGACGTCAATAGGTTCGCCCCTATTACGTGGGACTTAAACATAGCTGGCGAATCGTGGGCGTGTAATACACCTCTGCCTACCCCTTCGGGGAATACAGGCGTGATGCTATGTATGTATTATAATGACATTGAGTTCATTCACAGGTTTGTGTGCCAGAGACTGCTGAATGTTTTCATATAGATAACATTCACTTTTGCTTGATTATGTCTACCGTGCACAAAAAAAGTAAATACTGTTCGTATTTACTTTTTTTTTAATAATAAAGACCTTATTATGGAGTGTCTATTAATAGAAATATTTTTATCCGGATTTACGTGCGCGGCCGTCGCGGTGGTGGGAGGCCCGGGATGGATGCTTTATAAAATGAACTTTATTATGTTCGAAAAATTTATAGGCCATTGAACAGTTACAATCCCAATTATTTCTTTTAAAAATAAAAAATAAATATAAATTTTTTTCAGGAAACTTGCTCAAGAATTCCTATTATTATTTTAAATTTTACTGCATAAATATTTAGGGGATGGTCTTGGAATATGTTATTATCATTATCATATTATTACACAGCTATTACATTTATTATTAAATATCTTATAGGGTTGTCGATCTGTCGAGGAGTTTCAATGTCTCAACAGAATTGAAGAAGGCACTTATGGAGTTGTTTATAGAGCTCGCGACAAAACAACCGAGGAAATTGTTGCTCTCAAAAGACTTAAAATGGAAAAAGAGAAAGAAGGATTCCCCATCACCTCTTTGAGAGAAATTAACACACTACTTAAGGTAGGATCACAATTTATATTTCATATATTGTTAGCTCACTTGAGCCATCACAATGCATCACTGCTCTTATTTCGAAGGTACACTTTTATGTTTTGTTATAATAATGCTAGGTTAATTGAGCCATGAGCTGTGAAGCACTCGATGGCTCCTGTGTTACATTCATGTTATTAATGCCTTGTATTTTATTCCTACAGGCCCGGCACCTCTTACCTGCAAGAGGGTTTGCTAGAGGTGTGACCCGATTGCAAGGGTAACAACTTCAATACACGGGCGGGCCTAAGTATATTATAAGGGATTTATTCCAGCTTATTATTGCATTACACCTGCAATATTGATGCTCTACAAAAAGTAATTTTACAATTTTAATTGAATAGAATACGAAAATCGAAGGTTTTAAGATTACGATGCAAGTATGTATTGATTACCAAAGTGAATATCAAGATCATCACCAACATTTCTATCAACTGTCTTCAAAGTATTGAGGTAAAATTAGGAAATTGGTTTTCATTGGACACACCTTAATATTATCTGTACTTGAAGTTAAAACTAACAGACCAGCTAGATACTGGATTTTTCATTTACTTCCACAATTTATCTATCAAAATATTGGTGTTTTATGACAACCCTCCAAACAAAGTCAAAATTAGTAATTGGGTAATTAAGCTATAATTTATAGCTAAAAATATGTGATTTGAGATGTACCAAAGTGTATAAGCTAACAATACTAAAGTAAAAACTGGTTATGTGCGTAATATAGGAATGTCATGAGATGCCATTGCAAAGACCTTTCTTCATAGTTTCAAAAGAATGTTTTTTAATTATTGCAGTTATTTATCTCGTATTGTTTGTCCATGTGGTGACATGCTAAGAATAAAAGTTATTTCCTTCGGGTGTCGTACGAGCCGAGTAAGGGAAGTAAGCATTTATCACTCATTGCATTACTGGTGGTAGAATTGGGTACCAAGTGAGAGTACTAGTAAGTAAACACTGCTAAACGAAGCGTTGCTAGGTTACGGGATTGTGATAAATTGACTTTAGTACGAAACATTTCCATCCATCCATCAGCCTTTTAAAGTCCACTGGTGGACATAGGCCTCCCCAAGAATGGGGGATAGTGCCGTAATCGCCACGCTTGGCAGGCGGGTTGGCGATCGCAGTGGATGTTGTTAATACTCGAAGGAGTGCTGCTGCCCACTCCCCCGGTATCCCTCAGTCGGCTCTTACGACTCCCATGGGTGGAGAGGGGTGGGAAAATTCTAAAGCCGGCCCCACACGGCAGAGATTTGACGAAACATTTGCGTAATACATATTATTTTTTTCTGTCTGACACTATGAATCCTAACTATTATAAAGCTGTAACCTAACAGATATATGTCTGTACATTTAATTTAACATAACGTTTGTTTGTTCGTCATAATTTTACGCAATAACTACTGAACGGATTAAAATGCAACTTTTTTTTTGTTCGATAGCTCTTGAGAATACTTAAAAAGTGGGATAACCGCTACCATATCGAGAACTTGGGGTATAACCTAAAAACTAGCGTTCGCTGGCGGCGGATCCGCGGTCAAAGGCTTGTAAATAAATGTACGCTTACGGAATCATATCACACTTGATTCCCGGGTGATCGCGCGATCATGAATTCTGTAAATTATTTGAAACGTCTTAATAGTAGAAAATCAAGTAAACGAGATAGATTACGCTGATGTAGTTTTATGTGTAATGTGCGCATAAATAACAGAAAATAAGAAGTAAATGTTAAAAAAATAAAATTTTTGTAATACGATACCTTGCCAAAAATGTCCAAAATACTATATTGTGTATTTACAAAAATGTCTTCGATTAAAAATCGGGGTATAGTGAGTTTAATACAAAAAAAACTTTCGTGTCAATTTATATTGTTGTTTATATTTCTGAGTACATTTTTTAAAATAAAAGTCAGGGATATCAAGTTTAAGACCTCACAAGTACTATTTTGTTCACAAACTATTGCACTGCCTCTATTGAGTTGAATATATTGTTATTATTATTATTAATACAGGCAATAAAATTTTAATATATAAATTTATTAAGGTTAATTATTTATATGGTATTTGTACAGCGGGGGTAATGAAAATAATTTTAATTGACGTTTTACTATTCACTACCTCAGACCAAGAAAAAAATATAGACGGATCATTACGAACGATCCAGGGAAACCATAAAAAGACATGCCAAACTAGTAATTACACGCGTTTACGCACACAGAAACAAACAAAACCATGCCAAAACGAAGTGGCATAAACCACGAGTGTTACGAGAGTATGATTTAAAATTACACCAAATGACTCGACGATTTCGTACGTACGTTACGTACTTGACTACGTCGTCAGCACCATAATATTCTCTATATGATTTGCTGTAAACTTACTCAATACTTTTACTATTCCTTTGTTGTAAACATAGAACTTTTAAAAATTTACTCAAATTATAGGGATTTTTTCTTTCCTGTGACAACACCACGCACACATATTTAAAAAAGTGGCTCCGCTTGTTATTTGACATTTGGTGTCATTCTTTTTCTGTTAGTATGAGTTCACTACTAGAGATGTGCCAACTAGTCGGTAAAGCCGACTCTCCGGCTTCTTACTTTATATGAATTTCTTAAAAAAAATGTATGTAGGGGAAATTAAAACTTTGATTTTTTATTCATATTTTTATTTTATAATCAGTCTTATACATTTTGAAATGATGAGATTGAAGTCCTCTGATGACATTGAAGTTGACAGAAAGGCACTGTTGTAGTCATAGATATAGTAACGTATAGATCACCTGACAGCTCGATAACGCCTAACCAATTTTGATTTGTCAATGTGTGCGTTGGATAGTGATGTAAGTTCTAAGAGTTAGACTGACTATCGATAAAATTATAAAACAAATCAGTTTTTTTAACGAACTCGCTAATTCAAATAATCATATTCAACTAATGAAACAAAATAGAAATAATAAATTAAAACAAACATAATTAATTCGTTTTTATTTATTTTACCAGCAATGTCAGTCAACGATATTATGCATTTTATAAGGGAATTATACACTCAGCTTTTAGCAACATAAACCTACTTATAATTTTTAAATTAACTAAATCAACTTGACTGACAATATCTGCTGTAGAACTTATACTGCATTTTTTCCATTAATGTGTTAGGAGAAAATGTTCCAAACATTTAGGATAAATATCGACAATATACCTTGTCGATAAAGTCAAGCCTTAGTGTACATGTACCTAAAAACTTTTCTACTAAAATCTTGCAAATATGTAACAATGCAACATATTTCTATGTAAAATATAAACAGTAACAATGGAATTGAAATTAATCCGTAACTGAAACAGAAAATATCAATAATTATGACCTAAAATAAAAGCATTCAAGTTGTGATAACATCCTGAGAACTTACCTGTGAAACATGCAATTATCAGGATTATTTGCATGATTTACTTCACAGGCACTCACGGAACAAACAACCATTGTATTTAATAGTTATAATCATATAATAAACAAGATTTATTACACAAATAAATAAATCAATCAATCATAAAACCGCGAGGCTAATTTCAAGCTAGACGACTGTAGACTACCTGTCATTCAAATGGTTTACAATGACATTAGATTTGCTTTCCTCTTCCATCTTGCTATGTTGCCGCATAAGATTTTCTTCTCGCTCAGACGCTTTGGAGATCTATACGTTATACTATATGCTAGGGTTGTAGTAGTTCTGCTTAGATTTGCGATTGGGAGGAATCGTCTGTGGTCGAACATTTGATCGCACATTGCATTTCGTTGTTCATACAAATTCTAGTATTTGGTGTTTTTCCCTGCCCACCATGAGAAATTATCACTTGGCATTGATTACACTTGACTGTACGGGAATCATTGTTCAATTGTTTAAAAAAACATCTATACAGGTGACTTTCTTTTTACATGATTAAATTGTAATTGAGCTCTTTCACATTATTGGAAAATAACAGTACTATTTTTACACAAAAAAACTTTTCACACAAAAATACTCTGACCCGTACAAAAGCAAAAATCAAGAAATAATGCGAAGTAAACAAAACAAATTCCGAAAGATTCCGTGATCAGCTCTTTACAACCGACCAATCGGCTAGTCCGCTATTCGGCCGAAGTCTTAATCGTCACATCTCTATTCACTATAATATACCTGTGGGTCTAGCCAAGTTGCATTCTATGATCGCTAACGCTAATAGAAAACTATTTAAATGTATGGGAATTTGACATCTCTAACGTTAAGTCACGTGACAGCGTTATAGATATTGTTAAAGACTAATAAATAATAATAATTCCTTCCTAAAGTTTGATTTATTGTGGGAAAAAGATGTAAATTCTACTACGGCACTACGTCAATGCAGACGCGCGGGCGCCGCTAGATTGGTACGCACGGCTCGTATGTCGCTGGCCGCCCGCTGCTGCCTTTGAGGCCAGTTCCATATAATTGTATGCGTTGGAACGCGCCGCTACCCGCGCCACCGCCGCCCCGCTCCCGCTGAGTTCGTGACCGAGTTCTAAGATATTTAAACGACTACAAAAGTGAGGAGTGTCTTTTCGAAATGGCTTATTTCTCACCTTGTAAAAATAACTAACGCAATTCGATGCTATCTCCACATTGTCATTTTTTTTAATGAATATATTGGTTTATAACAGCTTATTTCTTCTATAAAATTATCTACAAAATTCTGCTCCTCGTCAAATTGACTTACTTTTTATTGTTTTAATCTGTTCAATCCATTCAAACAATATTGACGGATTAAGCCCTTTTAAAGACACAGCTCACATTAGTCTATATATTTAAATTTAACTTGCTTATAATTTCTGCCGCAAATAGGCACAGTTTTTAAAGGACAGCACTCTGCACTAAGTTATAATCTTTGTATCACCGGGGAGTTTATAAACGTAGAATTTAATGGGTACTAAGTACTCCCAGACTTAAAACAACCACTTGTGGGTCATCCAAAGAATTGTTCTGGGTGAGAATCCAACCCACAACACTGTATAAGGGTTAGGTAAACCACTCCACTATCTGTTTAATCTATTAACATATTTTTAATAATCAATGTTGAATTCTTAGATTAAACTGCAATGAGAGTAGATAATTTGCAAATTTGGCAGACTGGCGTTATTCTTGATTCTAAATAACAAAATATTATTTAAACGTCTTTTGATATATGCTGGAATGAAATTAATAATAAACGTCTTTTGATATATGCTGGAATGAAATACAAATTGTACCAGAAATATGATGAAGACACTCAATATTTTTTTGAATGGTTATATTGAACGATAACTACATGTTCTTCATATCACGATGGAAGACACAAGAAGTACATCGTGGACCATAAGGCGATAAACTCCGGACGAGAGGTCATTCATTGCCCACGTCTTTATGTGTATACATATTATACGGATAGTGTCATTTGCGCGATACCACGCACTGTACATTTATAGAACGACAAAAAAAGGAAATGTGACGGAAAATAAGGTTAAACCTAATGTTTAAAGTACAAATTATTTGTGAATTTAGAAAAAGAGATTTTTAGTAGGAGCGGGAATCGAACCCGCATCTTTTCCAATCCAATTGGATGCATGTAATGCTTGCCGATAGATGGCGTTTGGTCGTAAGACAAATGTGATTAAGAATTTGGGATGATCGAAAGATCAGTAGGATAGCTTAGTGGTTTAGAGGCCTTACCCGGATTGAAAAAGATGCGGGTTCCATTCCCGCTTCTACTAAAAATCTCTTTTTCTTTATTCACAAATAATTTGTACATTAAAAAGTAGCGGAGCATGTCAATTGCTAAAAGAAATAGATGTAAAATGTTTAAACCTAATGGTTTAAATGAACCTTAGAATAAAATGTCAAGGAGGTAAAATATACTGAGAAAGATCAACAGGTCAGTGAACGGCATTGAGGGTATTAGAAGATCACCATAAAATAATAAATCTTATATTCATGGAGAAAGTGATTCTACTGAAGGCCATAAATGATAATAAAAGATTTATGTGCAAGTGTGCTATGGATATTGAGAAATATAGTTTTGAGGGAAAGATAGAGAAGTAATTGCGAGAGGTATGTATAGATAATACCAACTCCTTTTTTTTAAAGAACTTATAAAGAATATGAGAGTGATGGATCTTTAGCAAAGGGACAGCGTTAACTACTTTCCAAATACCAAACTGCTTTGCCATCTTTATTTCCGATATAATATTACACAGCAACCCGTCACGCAAAATAGGCGCACATACGACGTCGAGTTGCGGAAAAATAGCCCGCGTTACAATACAATATTACACATAAATTTCTGAAGTATAGAATCATTACAACGTCTAGGTTTAAAACCTATAATATTGCACATCAGTTTCTAGAGTATAGAGAAATTGGTATGTCTAGGTTTAGAATCTGATTGATGCTCATAAAGTGGAATCTTAGCCAGCCCACAGCATCGGGTTTGCTAGAGAAGAATGTTTTGAACTCCTTTCTCTTTCGCAGCTGGAGAATAGTAATCATGTTGACGTGAATACAACCCAAAAACTGATGAGGGATGAAGAAGACTAGCAAGGTGGCTTAAATTTTGCATTTCTCGATACTGAGGTAAAATCGCTGCTTATAGCCTACAAGAACTTGCACAAGAAAATAATTGAACTATATCCGCCATTGTACATCAGATACTATCTTCATGGCTATCTCCCCTGTGATGAGCTAACAGAAGGCTGCCTGTAGAGCTTGGTTAAGCAATAGTGATCGCAATTTAAGTTAAGAATGTTGGCCCGATAAACAAACTATAGATGTGCAAGCTCATAACAGACCATAGATGTGTTTCGAGTACGTCCACGTCTGAATATTATGTCGAACTTAAAATAAGGACATTTTGATCGGGTATTTAATATTTCCTATTTTTATAAGATAGATCATCTAGAAAATCCAGTGAGATGCCCACTGCTTAATTCAAGATTGGTAGGTACGCAGTGATCTCGAGTTCAATCATTATAGTGCCGCTGGTTTTTTGAAGTGCGCAGTATATTATCGCTTGCCTCTGTTTGGCGAAAATCATTGGTTCTGGTAGTATGTACCGTTATGTTGAATTTGTACCCTCAAATATATCTGAGAGTATTGATATCACAATTACTCCAAAGGATGAAGAATCTTTTTTATAACTTAACCATTGCTCACGTTTGATCGTGTCTTGGGAAATCGACTGCCACAACATTGAGAAATAGTTTCTTCGCCATTTTCATTCAACAGGTAGAAATCGGATTCACGGGGATGTTCAATATATAACGAGAATTTGTGAACCTATTTATGGAGACCCGACCACCTCCGCGCTTCGGAAGACCCCTTAACCAGTGGTTCCCGGTTGTCAAATTACATCCTGGCAGTTGTTAATGTTAGTGAATAAAAAGTTTGGTTACGGTCTTTTGCTAAGGTTGCCAGTTGTTCCCTTAGTTGGGTTGTGGAGGTAGGATAGACAGGCGCTCCGTGTAAATATTGGTGGATCGGCTAAAACCGAATAGATCGTAAGCCAACGCCAACAGAGCTTGGGGTAAGGCTAGGAAGATGATGACATTTCTTATTGCCGAAAAAGATAACAGTGAAGTCATTTTTGATACATTGTTAGAAATCTAGCTAAAAAACGTCCATAATCTTAAAATAATTCCTTCGAAAATTGAGTAGCATTTGCTTTTGTGCATCCATAACATTGGCACCCAGCGCGTGGATACCGATTTCATTCCCAAGTGATCTTTTAAAATGATTTGTATACTCCTAATTTATATCTTTAGCTCTTCAGCAATATTACACACTGTTATACGATGAAACTCTTCATCGAAGTACGCTCGCCCAGTCCGGGTTCGCAAGCCGTTGAGAGAATCTCAGGCATATAGATTTCGTGTAGGTTTTCCTTTACCGGGTAGTGATAAATCGTGAACACACAGTTTTTTTCAGGTCAGAGATAGATAAGACAAGTAAACATGAATTTCCTCTAACTAGACAAAACTCACTTATAATATTTTGTTATGCGAATTTTAGACATGAAGTAAACCTATCACGGAATTTATCTCGTTTACTTGATAGCTGGAACGAGGTGAAATTATATAACATAAGCGTATTATTATTCTTAGTAAAAGTCATGTCGGTAAACTGAAATGTGTGACTTACAGCAGGTAGTAGATAGTTAAAAGACCCGTTTACCCTTATCGCATTTATTTGTAATCGCCGCAGCACGTTTTCCTTCCATACTACTCTATTAGCCTTCACTACCTTCCTTTTCATATTTTATTATCTGTCAGTGTAGTCTGGATGGACTTATTAACCTGAATTTAAGCAAGACTCCGTGCATAAAAAGGGCACACCAGCACCCAAGAAGTTAATAATAATAACGACACAGTTGGTCGGTAACATGGCGACGGTCTTTTGGAACTCGGGAGGAATTATATTTATTGATTACAAATCTATAACCCGAGAATACTGTGCTTCTTGCAGGTGAATACAAAAAGAAACTGCCTTGCCCTTGCAATTCTTGTCAACAGATATTCTTACACCACGTAACACTTTCTAAGAACTCCTCATACACAAATATATGTCATCTCTACCTCATTAATTATATTTCATGTTTTCTGTAACGTTCATGAGCATATTTAAGGGAACCTTTAAACTGCCTGCAGAGGCTGCCAATGTCTATTTATTGACTAAAAGGAAACTCTTTGTTTGTGCTCAAACGATGGTCAACACTAACATCGTCAGCAGCATACGTGCGGCAATATGAAGGCTCCTAAGATTTGACCCTAAATACTTTGAAGTAAATGTAGATCTTCACTATACTCCTGCTGCTCGTAAAGGCACGTAGTGCCTGATTCGCTTATTTATGTAATTTTTTTCCCCCGATATTCCCTCAGTCGGCTCTTACGACTCCCGTGGGTAGAGAGGGGTGGGACAATTCTAAATCCGGCCCCACACGGCCGGGCTTAAGTTACATAAACAAAATTTTTGTTTATAGACGTTATTTATTCACTTCTATTTGTTACTTTTTTCGAAAAACTTCTAAACATTTATATTTGCCTACAACTCTTTCGCCGGTAATGCAAATATTATCTTTTTTGGAACCATTACCGTCCTATTGTCTGGCACGGGTCTCCTGTCAGAGTGGAAAAGATTTAAGCTGTAGTCCACCTCCCCGGCCCAATGCGAGTTGGCAGACTTCACAAGACCGATAAAATCTCACATTAAATAACAATTCATTATAGGTATAAATGAATCTGACATATTTCAATTATACCTTAAATGATAGTGTAAATATAAAATATTACTACATGTGGGATTCACCGCGACTTCTGCAAATGTCATAATAGCCATGTGGTAATTTATTCTAATGAAATGAACGTAGATACTTATCTACTTTATGTTTTAGTTATTAACTTGCATCGTCAATCAAACTGTAGACTTTCGATATTCGTAAGCATTTTATTTTTAAAACATATTTTTGAGAATTTATTACAATACACCGTTTTGTTACCTTGCTAAAACCTTGATTTTAATTACATAGAGTGTTGCGAGAAAGGCCTTTAAATTATTCTTTTTCACTCTTGAACTCCAGAAAAACAATTTTCCTATCTCATATGATTGTTTTTTTCATATTTCATAGGAAAGTTGTATTTCTTACTATACCTACTTAATATAAAATTTGTAATGGCACGGAAGTAAAATCGATGATCAACGAGTGTGCCACCTTGTGTTTCTTCATGATTATAATATGTATTCGCGATAATTATGTAACACATTATGTCGACATAATCAAATGGTTGACCAGATACTTGAACATTTTAGTGAGAAACCAGCATAGAAACACATTTTAGATTATACATATAATAATAATAACTGATTAATAGCAGAATCACTGTTTCTCACAAATGTTTTTGTTATTTTTTACATTTGTAATAAATATATGTACCTATATCGTCAGCTAAATATGCTAAGTTGCTAACTCCAAAAGCCGAAAACAAAAAGCATAACTATAAATAAAATTGTGTTGCTACATGGCCCAAGTAAGAACATTATAAATATTTATTTTTGTAGGTAGTTTGATGTTTTATTTTAACAAAAAAATTTTTATTACCATTTATACACAAACCGTATAGGATGGGAGTTAGTAATCTGATAGACGATATGTAAGAGTATAATATTGTTTTTAAGAACTGCATAATATTACATAATATATGATGTAATTGTATTATAGTGATATGAACAAAGTGAAAGTGTTTGATATAAATGTTAAAATGTTTATTTCTTATGGTGTTTGCTGTTTTATAAGTAACAGTTATAATTTAAAGATTTTAAATGTTATTTATATTACTATATACTTGTTATTTATATTACTTATAATTTGTCAAAATGTATCTATAATGGTATAGTTAAGCTAAGCCAAACTGGTGTGGCCGGAACTGGAATAATATTAATTAAATTATAAAGATTAACATATTTTGTGTACCTGATATGTTAAACTTTATAATCTAATTGTAAATTTTTAAATCATGGAGTGTCGTTACAAAAGGGCTTATTTATCATCAAGAATGTTTCAGTGCTTTGAATGGACAAAAACATTTTAGATATTTTTCTAGGACTAACCTACTTAGTTGTATATATATAATAAGTTGTTATAAACAATCATTATATCATTGGAAATCATTGAGAAGAAGCAGAGACTGAATTGCACTAAAGAAGTTATTACGAAATAGATAAATAAGTCCTTTTGAAAACTCACTCCTTAATTGTAGTGTATCTGGAAATGCTTGCTTCACAATGTCTAGGGTTTTTTTTCCATTGATCTCTGTTACATGTGTTATTGAATTAGTTTCGCTATTTAAAACAATCAATATTCAATTGGGTGTATGTTCTAAATGTTAAAATTCACACTGACAGATAGTTATCTGTCAATGTAAATTTTATATATTATAATATTTTTACCAAATTTTCTACTTCACACTTTTATTTTATTGATATATACATAATAATTAAGCGATATTTATAAATCTTCACATAAATGTTATGATTTATAAATATCGCTGAATTATATTATGTTGTGCAATTATTATTTGTTTCAAATTCATTATCAGAATAAACTTTCAGCACAGCGAATACTACTGGCTCTCTCTAGCATGTCTCATCTTATACACAGATTTGTGTCTGCATTTTATTTTAATGATATAATCACATACATTCTCAATTACGGTTATTGATAGAGTGCATTCAAGTATTACACAAATGCCAAAATTAGAAATGAATATATGCAATTCTGATCATTCAATAATTCACATTTGCTGTGATTTAAGAAGTAATGTTATTTTATGATATTTAACGCATTTTCTGGCAACAGACATTAATAATTATTACTTTAAATATATTAATGTCTGTTATATGTTTATTTTTGTTCATAATTCCTATAGTCCATTTATCTACATTAGAGAAAATAAGCTTATCGCGGCAATGGTGTAAAATATTTATATCTAACTTAAGTTTGAAACAAATCTAATTTTTTATTGTTTTTGTTTCTTTTTTGAGAATCTATGGCGTCATTGTCAAGTTTGGAATCCATCTTTGTCGTCGTGGATTTTAGTCCGACTTAGAACATACATACACGTATTATTGTAAGCCATTCGGCCTGCACCGTGATCGTCTGTAGTTCAAGAAAACGTATGTAACGCTTTGTAAAACAACAATAATAATAAACAAATAAGCAGTTGTATATTTAATAACTAGATCTGCAAAACTATGAAAAATATTTAGAAGTAAATAGCATACCTATCAGCGTCTGTAATTTGATAGGTGGCTGATCCTGCAAAATTAAGACAATTTAGCAATCTCTATTTATTAAATGATTTGAATGCACTATAGCTAAATAAAAATATTGGCTATGTTGTTTAGTCCTGCTTCTTTTAGATTTGTAAAGTCACAGATTTTAGAATGGAACCTTAAAGATGCGTAAATTTACATTCTTAGATATCCTTTGTACAATCAGACGTTACTATGGGATGTTCATGGTTCTGTTGTAACAAAGTGTGTATTAACACGTTTGTGCGTCAGAGAATTTCAAAATAATCTCGTTTCCCGTTCAGCATTTAATATTTGGTTTTAGTAATCCAACAATAACCATTAATACTTTAGAATTGATATCATATATTATTTGATTCATATTATTATTATATATTTATGTATTTTACGTATACTGAATTAATACTATAACTGCAATACTAGAAAACGCATGAATATATAATGAAAATGAGAATTATTTCAAATATTTATATTCTAAATCAGAACTTAGCTATTAAACTCAGTGCCTATTAAGGTATACATTTGACTAAAACCAATGCAATCTGATGTCAACATATTTATGTGTATAAAAAGCCTTTGATTAAAAATTGTAGTAATTGTGTACATAGTTTTTTGTCATGCATTGTGAAGCATTCATATACAGATAAGTGGTATGAGAGAATGGTAAAAGGCTGCCCTTGCTGTTATACTAACAAGTCGGACAATCTGTTTGGTTGTTGCAGGGCCAGCATCCAAACATCGTCACTTGCCGGGAGATCGTGGTGGGCTCCAATATGGACAAAATATTCATTGTTATGGATTACGTAGAGCACGATCTCAAGAGTCTAATGGAAACTATGCGCAGCAAGAAACAAGTGTTTCTACCTGGTAATTCAAAACACGTGCTTATCTGACTTGATAGCTTAACAAAATTTCATACAAGGTCTATAAATATATAAAAAGATTATATATTGATTATAAGAAGATTATATTACACCATCTCCATTTGGATCATTGAATGCTCATAATCCTTATCAATATGTACCACACAAAATTTTGTTCAAGTATACATAGTTAGGTTCGTTAATATTCACAAAATCGACTTAAATTCCCTATAGAAATATAGGGAGTTTTACAGCGAAGTTATACAGACATTTTTTGCCTAAATTAGTCTAAAATATATGTGTTGTTTCTTACAGGTGAAGTCAAATGTTTGATGACTCAACTGCTGAAAGCTGTCCATCACCTTCATGACAATTGGATTTTGCACAGAGATTTAAAAACAAGCAACCTTTTACTATCTCACAAAGGTGTTCTGAAGGTAGATTAAACATTGATATTTTTACTTTCTGTCTTTTTGCTGCGTGTAATCTAATGCGTGTATATCGGGGACTTAACAAATATAGAATTTAATACATCATAGTACCGGAATCACTTACCGATATTATGTAACTTTGTTGAAAAAACAAGAATATTGTGTACCGCTGCTACAGCCTGTGATGGAGCATAAGAGGAAATGTAATACTTGGATTTTTCATCCGGTGGAGCTGGTGCTCTCACTCATTGAATCTCAACGGTAGGAATTATTCATCCATACATCCATCAGCCTTTCGAAGTCCACTGTTGGACATAGGCCTCCCCAGGAGAACGCCACAACATGTGTTTCGCTCATATGGGGGATAGTACCGTAATCGCCACGCTTGGCAGGCGGGTTGGCGATCGCAGTGGATGTTGTTAATACTCGAGGGAGTGCTGCTGCCCACTCCCCCGGAATTCCCTCAGTCGGCTCTTACGACTCGCATGGTTGGAGTGGGGTGGGACAATTCTAAAGCCGGCCACACACGGCAAGGAATACTTGCCTTTACTATATTAGCGTTGATAGCCTGTGAGAGGGTGACACTATCTGTGAAGCCAGCTTACTAAGGCTGGAATCAGTTAAATACTCAAAGTTGTCATAATAAATGTGAGTTTTGGATTTGCGTGGTTGATTAAATAGCAATGATAATTGTTATAGGTTGGAGATTTCGGGTTAGCAAGGGAATATGGTTCTCCTCTGCGGCAGTACACACCAGTAGTGGTAACACTGTGGTATCGCGCACCTGAACTACTGCTGTGTTGTAAAGAATATTCTACTCCTATTGACATGTGGAGTGTAGGATGCATATTTGCTGAATTCATCTCTATGAAAGCTTTATTTCCTGGAAAATCTGAAGTAGATCAACTGAATAGAATATTCAAGGTATGTTTTCTTATTGATTAGATATTCCTATAAAGCTAAGTAACAATAATTACTTAACTAGATAAATCAAAATAATTAGTTTGTTTTAATAATATATTTTATTGAATTATATACCTACATACCTATAATTAATACATACATACGATAGATTGCCACTTGTCATAAAAAGGCTTTGGCACTGCGAACGAGATGTGACGAGTAGCGAACCAAGCCGCTGCCATTCGGATATTCAATACTATTTTTTTACACTGCAAGGGTGACAAACTAGGTATCACCCAGGCCATATGCATATATGACCACTCGACATGCTCGGCCATTTATCGGTGTTGCAGATAACAAGGGGATTATATAAAATCTAGTTAAGTACTTCATCCATCATCCATCCATCCATCAGCCTTTTAACGTCCACTGCTGGACATAGGCCTCCCCAAGGGAACGCCACAACGAGCGGTCCTGTGCCGACCGCATCCAACGGCTCCCCGCAGCTTTGACCAGATCATCGGTCCATCTGGTGGGGGGCCGTCCTACGCTGCGCCGTCAGATACGTGGTCGCCACTCGAGAAACTTTCGTCCCCAACGGTTATCGGTTCGTCGAGCGATGTGGCCTGCCCATTGCCACTTCAGCATGGCAACCCGGCGGGCTATGTCGGTGGTCACTCTCGTTCTCCTACGGATCTCCGTATTACGGATTCGATCACGTAGGGGAATACCAAGCATAACCCGCTCCATGGCCCGCTGAGCGACTTTGAGCCTTGATATGAGGCCAACATTCAGAGACAACGTCTCTGTTCCGTGTGTCATCACTGGTAACACACACTGGTCGTAGACCTTCGTTTTCAGACACTGCGGAATATTGGACGAGAAGATCTTCCTTAGCTTCCCGAACGCTGCCCAGCCGAGTTGGATTCGTCGATTGACCTCTTTCTCGAAGTTGTGCCTACCTAACTGGACTGTTTGTCCCAGGTAGACATAATGGTCGACAATTTCGAGAAGCGCACTCCCGACTAGGACCGGTGCTGAAATGACATGGACATTAGACATGACTTTCGTCTTGTCCATGTTCATTTTGAGACCCACTAGTCGGGAAACCCTGCTAAGATCATTGAGCATGGTGCCAAGGTCCTCCAGCGATTCTGCCATGACTACGATGTCGTCGGCATATCGAAGGTGAGTGATGTATTCGCCATTGATGTTGATGCCGAATCCGGTCTAGTTCAAGAGCTTGAAGACATCTTCCAATGCAGCAGTGAAGAGTTACGGGGACATAACGTCTCCCTGTCTAACACCTCTCTGCAGTTGCATCGGTCCCGTACTCTTGTCCTAAACACGGACTAACATGGTGGCTTTTCTATACAAGCACTTCAGAACTTCGATGTACCGATTGTCAATTTGGCACCGCTGAAGGGACTGCAGCACCGCCCAAGTTTCGATCGAATCGAAGGCTTTCTCATAGTCCACAAACGCCAGACACAGAGGCCGATTGTATTCTTCGGTTTTCTGTATAATCTGGCGTAGCGTGTGAATGTGGTCTATGGTACTATAGCCTTTTCGGAAACCGGCTTGTTCGGGAGGCTGGAAGTCGTCAAGCCTGCGCGTGAGTCGATTTGTAATGACCCTCGAAAACAACTTATAGACGTAGCTCAAGAGCGAGATGGGTCTATAGTTCTTCAAGAGGGTTCTGTCACCTTTCTTGAAGAAAAGCACCACCACGCTTCTGGTCCACGACTCTAGAACGTCGCCTCCGAGAACGACGGAATTGAACAGCCTCTGAAGAGCTTTTAAGACCAGCTTTCCGCCTGCTCTCAGAACCTCTGTGGTGATTCCGTCGTCTCCCGGTGCCTTTCCGTTCTTTAGTTGTTTAAGAGCCATTCTGATCTCGTACAGGCTGACGTCCGGGATATCTTCGGTAAAGTGCCGAGTTAGCTTGGATCTGGGGTCTTGGACCAAGCCAACAGCAGGGCTCTGGGATCTGTACAACTGTCCATAGAACTGCTGGACCTCTCCCAAGATCTCATCTCGAGAAGAAACGATAGTGCCGTGCCGTTGTTGGTCCTCAGTTTAGTCAACTGACTTTGGCCAACAGACAGATCTCTTGCGAACACTTTCGAGCCTTGGTTCCGCTCTATCGCCTCTTTAATACGGGTAGTATTAAATTGGCGAATATCGTGCCGCGCAGCCTTGGGGATCTGTCTGTTTAACCGCCTTAGGCAGGACCAATCGGCTGAGGACTGGTCTATCATTTCTTTTCTCTTCTCCATGAGTTTGAGAGTATGGTCCGAGAGTTTACGATTCCTACTGACGCGACGGGCCTTGAAGTAAGTCGACCCGACCGCGTGGACAGTTTGCACGAACCTGCTGTTCATATCGCTCGCTGATTCATACTCATCTAGACATTGGAAGCGATTTTGTAGTTCGAACTGAAAGCTCTCGGGGTTCTGGTATTGGGCAGGTGTTGGTCGGAGCGTAGACTTCATCAAACGCGACCTCTCGACTTTTGTTCTAATATTCAAGATGCCCCTGACTAGTCGGTGATCACTCCCAGTTTTAATCCTGCTGATCACTGAGACATCATTGAATATGTGTCGTTTGTCCGACAGGATGAAGTCAATCTCGTTTTTCACTGAACCATCAGGGCTAAACCAGGTCCATTTTCGCTGGGGCTGCTTCCTGAAGAAGGAATTCATCAAGAAGAGGCCTTCCTTCTCCAGAAAATCAGCCAGCACCTGGCCTCTGTGGTTCCTCTGCCCAAATCCATAGTGCCCCACCTTCAGCTCATCGTCCGTCCTTTTGCCTAGTTTCGCGTTAAAGCCTCCCATAACCACCGTGAAATGGGTTTTAGGCAAGTGGATGGTCTTCGAGATGTCCTCATATAGGGCCTCCACCTCGTCATCGGAGTGTGTCGAGGTCGGTGCGTAAACCTGTATGACCTTCCAACGAATACCGTTTGGTTATTCTGAGTATAAGGTACGGCTACCCTACTCGACACACTTTCAATCCTCTCCACGTTGCCTACGAGAGACCTGCGAACGATAAACTCGACACCCCCTTGGGACTGGTGGTCGCCCTCCCGGTAGAAGAGCAAGTTCCCGGACTGGAGGATTGTCGTGCCCTCACCCTCTCTTCGGACTTCTGACAACCCTATAATGTCCCAGTGGATCTTGCTCAATTCCTCTTCCAGCTCGGTGATTCTCTCGTCGGTCCGAAGTGTCCGAACTTTGTGCGTTACCAGGGCCAGAGGTCGTTGTTTATGGTAGCCTATCCGCGACCGGAGATCTTCGCACCCCCTGCTCCGCCGTTACCGGGCCCGCTACCGTTAGGCCACGGAATAGCGGAGCTGCCGTGACTGAGGGCCGTTTTTTGTTGGGTGCTCATTTTTATTATTGCCGTAATCGCCACGCTTGGCAGGCGGGTTGGCGATCGCAGTGGATGTTATTAATACTCGAGGAAGTGCTGCTGCCCACTCCCCCGGTATTCCCTCAGTCGGCTCTTACGACTCCCATGGGTGGAGAGGGGTGGGACAATTCTAAAGCCGGTCCCACACAGCAAGTACTTAGTTGTATTATAAAAAACTATTTATTCACAGGATTTGGGTACTCCTTCAGAAACAATATGGCCTGGTTACAATGAATTGCCTGCTGTACAAAAGATGACGTTTGCAGAGCATCCATCAGGTGGACTTAGGCAACGGATAGGTTCAGATCTTCTCTCTGAAACTGGCCTAACGTTATTGAATGGATTTTTAACATACAATCCTGAAAAAAGATTAGCTGCTGACGCTGCTTTGGAACATGCTTATTTCAAGGTAAATGAATGCTCCTAGGCTTAAATAAAATTGCTTTATAACGATATTTGTGAATCTCAATTCATAACGATCTACAATGGGCCAAATAATATGTTACTTAAACACACTAAGAAGTGCATTAATCACCTCTTTACTATAATCATTATGTGTTAGGTGTGCACATACGCGGTACAAAACTGGATCGATGCGCTAAGGTTTAAAATTCCTCTGATTTCCTTCTTTGGGATATAATTTCATAGCTAAAGTTTTTATAAAGTCACGTGTTGTCGTGGTGTGAGCTACGAACGCCGTATAATTGGTTATGTTAATATTATGTTGGTGTTGGAACAGGAGCAGCCGGTGGCGATAGAGGCGGCGATGTTCCCGACGTGGCCGGCCAAGTCCGAGGGCAACCGCCGCACCACGCACAGCCCGCGCCCGCCCGCCGGCGGCGCCGCGTACGCGCAGTTCGCGCGCGCC
The DNA here is from genome assembly GCA_948253155.1 of Leucoma salicis. NCBI lineage: Eukaryota > Metazoa > Arthropoda > Insecta > Lepidoptera > Erebidae > Leucoma > Leucoma salicis. The sequence goes on along the minus strand of OX411809.1, from coordinate 15,782,542 downwards.
GACTCCGACGAGACGAGAGGCTTCCAGCTGCACCAGCGCTCCCTCAACGTGGCGCCTGGGTTCTCGCTCAAGTTCTGAGGCTGCGTTCTGACTATTTATACCTTGCACTGTACAAAGGCGGAGCGTGCCTTAAAAAGTTTATGACAGCGCTCTTTGCTACCGTTCTAATTTGTTTATAAATGATACTTTACAGGTTTTGAAACATTAAAGTACAGTACTATGTTTTTGATAGTAGCATTTCTTTACTTTTGTATTCTTATAAGGTTTCTATCTTGATAATTAAATGAAAGGTTGTCTACCGAGGCTATATACGACGATCATGACATAGCTCTTAGGCCGCGCCTCTTATGGCTTATATACATTATATAATGATGGATAATAAACCCCACCAAATTTTATAAACCTACATGATAGCACACACTGAAGTAAAACTGCCACTTTTACAAATGTTCTTTCTAGTAAAAATAATCATGCCTTATGACATTTACATTATAAAGTAATTTAATAGAGTTATATTTGTAACAAAAGATGTAGGTATTCAATAGAAGCCCTTAGTTAAATGCTGTTATTGTATAAATAACGTTATGTTACTTAATGTACTTATAGAATACATTAGGTATAGTTATGCCTACAGTTATATTTCGTGTACCAGTTGCCATTGTAAAATTGTTAAAGCACCTGTAAATTACAATAGTATAAAATATTGCAATATTTTTTCATTGTATGTAATATATTCTTTATACTGAAACTTCTATATTCAAAACGTTCGTTATGATCATTGTGAGTGGTTTAGTGTATAGTGTCTGCGTAATGCGTGTCATGGATTTAGAATTCAATAATTTGTGTAGTTACACTATGTAAATAATTTACTTTTACTGGTCCTTTAAAATTCAAATTAGAAATTCCATTAATTGGTATAATAAAAGATATCTTTAAAATTAACGTTTTTATTTATTCCTTTCGTAAAACCAACGACTGCTGACAGTGAGAGTGGAGTTCGAGTTCGATCCCGGGTCCAAGGTTCAGACTCCGCACGGCCACACCTGACGTGTATTTCGAAATTATGTGTGTATGGTTACAATTTATCACTGCTCGGTCAAGGAAAACATCGTAAGGAAACCTGCATGCCTGAGATATTTTCTCGGGGGCTTGTGAAGTCTACCAACCCGCATTGGCAGCGTGGTGGATTATGGCCTAATCCCTCTCACCATGAGAGGAGTCCCGTGCCGGTGTGAATAGCGGGATAGATAAAAGGAATTTATTCATGAAAAAAATAAATGAGTGCGTGTAACCTTAACGCGCGGTTGAAGTAAACCTTTTATGGTAAAGCCATAAAAAGTTTTATGGCTTCGCCGCAACTAAAGGCTAGTTTTTAGGATGTATCTCAGGTTCTCGATATAGTAGCGGGATACAATGTATTACTCTGTCAAGAAAGTACCCGGAAAGGATCAATAATACACAAATTTTTTGTTATTCATCCAAATTTATTATATGGTGATTCAAAGTATGATCCTTCAGAAACGATAGACTTACGTCAACGAATAATCCAATCATCAAAACATTTTCTAAACGTTGTTTCCGTAATTGAGTTCAGTTCTCGCCACGAATTCTCCTTTGTCTTCTACCGATTGAAAACGTGTGCCACGAAGTGGTAATTTGAGTTTAGGAAAGGAAAGAAGTCGGCTGGCAGCCATATCTGTTGAATATGGTGGTTGCTCGATGGTATTTTTTGAGTGTTTGGACAAAAATTCATTCACAATAATGACCTTGTGCGAAGGTACATTATCGTGGTGCAAAATCAAAGAATTTTTTTTCCACAAATCTGGCCCTTTTCGTCGAATTTGCTCTCTTAAACGCCGCATCATGCTCAAATAATATTTTTTATTTAGGTTTTTTTATATATATTTTTAGCATTTGACATGCTTAGCAACATACATTAAACACAAAGTGAAAAATGTGAAATCGAAAATAACAGTCACGAGCAGGATTCGAACCTGCATCTCCTGGATACCGTCCAGATGCTTTGCCAATTCAGCCATCGTGACCCTTGCTCCTGACTGCTAATCTCGACAACACATTCATACTTAACGTCTTTGGGTGACGCCTGCACCGTCTGTCGGAAGTATTTTCATACATTATACCGACCAGGTAAACTTAATTTTACAATTAAGATTTTACCTAATAATGACGCAAACCCTATAAATATTTAGGTATTTTTATATATATTTTTAGCATTTGACATGCTTAGCAACATACATTAAACACAAAGTGAAAAATGTGAAATCTAAAATAACAGTCACGAGCAGGATTCGAACCAGCATCTCCTGGATACCGTCCAGATGCTTTGCCAATTCAGCCATCGTGACCCTTGCTCCTGACTGCTAATCTCGACAACACATTCATACTCAGTCATATTTTTTAATCCCACCAATTAATTATACATGCCCTTAACAGAACGTTTTAAAAACCCAGGAAGCTGCTTAAAAACTATCCAGAACACTCAAAATACCAGGACATGTCCTGGGAAAACAGGACGGTTGGCAACCCTAATATAGCCTAATACAGTCATTTTTTCTGAAATATCTTAATGTACAGACACGGCTCTGTTATATAGTATAGATTACTAAAAAGATTAATCATAAAATAAATAGAGTTTCGCACTTTGAACTCTTATACCACCAGTAGAATCATATTACCAATCATTTTAGTAGTTTATTTAGCAACACACCACACACTCACTACATAAAAACCACATTTATTGCACTAGTAAAATAATCATTGCAAATGTTTTGGTTTTTACTCACTGATTCGCTCGCACACTGACACTGCTACTACACACATGGCGCGAACGAATTGCGTTATGCTTTTGTTTTTTTTTTCACGCCCCAGAAGCTTCGCACCCAGGAACCCCCCTCTCAGAGACCCTTCCGTCCAGCCTCCTCACCGAGGTGGTCGAGGGCCTTTTACCGCAACGGATGGACCACACGCTCCCGGTCGTGGCACCGCCAGGTAGCGACCGGCTCGGACGGGATACCCGCCCGAGTGCTGGCCCTGATTAGATTGCCTGTAGCTCCGCTTCAGGGGACTGTTCGACGCGTGGCTGGCGTCCGGACGGTTTCCTGACTGCTGGAAGGAGTCATGAGGCCCAGTTCGCTTTTCGAGCCGCGGCCGCGGCGGTCGTCGCCGCCGGTGGAGTGCTGTTGGCGGTGTCGCTTGACATCGCCAACGCATTCAATGGTCTGCCATTCAGCTGGATCAAAGAGGCGCTCTGGTATCACGGAGTGCCTGCATACCTATGGCGTCTAATCCCAACTAACAAAATTATGTCATATAAAGGGTACAATAAAGTTTTGATTTAACTTTTAGTCATATAAAAACGTTAACGGGCCTCGTGGCGTAGTCGGTAGTAGTGTAACAGACTTCCGTGCATGAGGTCGTGGGTTCGATTCCCACTCAGGACAATTATTTGTCTGATGAACACAGATATTTGTATTGCGTCTGGGTGTCTTTTATCTATTATATATGTAGATATGTATTTACAAAAAAATAAGTAATAGTATATGTAGGTATATGTATTATATCCGTAACCTGGTACCCATAGCACAAGCGTTAAGCCACTAGTATCTATTCTGTGGTTAAGCTTAGTTGGGACCAGAGGACGTTGTGTGAAAATGTCCGTGAACATTTTTTTTATTTATTATTTATTTATATAAACTTTTAAGTCGTGTAAGGGTGGTTTTGTGGTCGTATCGGCGATAATTAAGTTGCATAAAAATGACATAGATGTTGCATATTTCATTAATATAACTATTAAGTTATATTAATAGTTTTATCGTTACTTATAAATCTCCTATATGACTATAACCTTGTATAGACGTTAAAAAAAAGTATATATATATCAATATTGTTAAGCTAGATGTCAGTGGTGCAAAATGTAGACAACATTTTGTATATGAGGCCTCGACGTTCTTTAAAAGAGCCACATAGGGGACGTTGTGGGGAGACCCATCATATCATGCGGTGTCCCACACGGTTCGGTTTTAGGGCCGCTCCTGTGGGACATCAGTTAAGGCTGGCAGTCATGTGCTATGCAGATTACAGAGGCAAGGATACCCTTTTTTTTTTTTTTTATTTTTTATTTTAGGTGGGCAAAAATGTCCTACCGCACACCCCGCTGCCCGGGGAGACAACGGGGTAGTGTGGGGCTCTCACCCACTAAAAACCCACCGTGCGCCTCCACCCGCCCTTACTACGGCGGATCACGGGTACCGCGTCGTTTCGACCGCGATCCGCAGGCGGCAGCCCCTTCGGGCACCCTCCCTTGAGCGACGCCTCGCGCACTTGGGCGTCGCACCTTCGCGGTAGGCTTCCGCGGACGGCAGGGTACTCCCCGACTCCACCGTCCGCGGCCTCGGTTAGGGCGGCATCAGGCGCAGGTAAGCGCGCGCTCGCCGCCCCGCGCGCCGGCGGCGAATCGGGTCCGCGAAGGAGGATTCCTCCCGGGCCCTCTCCGCCACCTCCTTCCGCGAGATGACAGCCTCGCAGAAGGCGGCGACCGCGGTCCAGGCCCTGTCACTGCCAACCATCGCTCGCGCAACGGCCGGCAGCGACAGGTCCACGCCTATGACTGCAACGAGTTCCCGGCGCTGCACATCCCAGGCCGGGCACGACTCGAGCGTGTGCTGCGCCGAGTCCTCGTCGCAGCCGCAGTGGTGACAGCCTGGGGTCGTCTCCCTCCTAGCGATCATGTGCAGGTATTTGCCGAAGCAACCATGCCCCGACAAAACCTGCACCAACCGGAAGGTGAGGATCCCGTGCTGTCGCCCTGCCCATTCTTCCAAAATCGGCTGGAGCGCCCCCACGGTCCAGAGACCAGCCCGGGGCGTCTCCAGCCGAGACTTCCACTTTAGGACGGTGGCGCGGCGGGCATCTTCCCGCCACGATGACATTGCGCTCGGCGAGGGGCGGCTGCCCCCCGCCCGCGCCGTCGACGCCCGCCGATAGACGTCGGCGAGCACTTCCGCCTCCAGATCCCACGGGGGGGGTTCCGGCCAACGCGCAGGCTGCATCGGTCGAGACCGTGCGGTACCCGCGTATTGCCCTGACCGCTACGACCCTCTGTGGACGCCACAGAAGGGCCCTATTGCGAGCGGCCAGGGACTCCGCCCACACGGGCGCGCCGTACAGTGCCATCGACCGTACTACCCCCGCGTAGAGTCGTCGACACGCGAGACTCGGTCCGCCCAGATTCGGCATCAGTCGCCCGAGGGCGGACGCTGTGCCGACGAGCTTTGGCGCAAGACGGCGGAAGTGCTCGTCAAAGTGCCACCGTCCATCCAATACCAGGCCCAGATATTTGATGTGGGCCTGGATTGGCAAGCCCACACCGTTGACCGTTATCGAGGCGCTGGAGGGCGGGCCCCGTCGGCGCCCATGAAAGAGTAGGGCCTCCGACTTTTCAAGGGCCACCCTAAGCCCCAGCGCCTCGATCCGCCTGACCACCTCCGCGGTACCTGAGGTGGCCAGCGTTGCCGCCTCCTCGAGGGTCCAGCCCCGGGCTGTGACGAGCGTATCGTCTGCGTAGCAAATTACGGCCAGCCCGGGGGGGAGCTGGCCACGGAGGACCCAGTCGTAGCCGATGTCCCACAGGAGCGGCCCGAGAACCGAACCCTGCGGGACGCCGCACGACATAGCCCTCCTTACAACGTCCCCTTCCCGGTCCACGAAGAGGACGCTGCGGCCGTCGAGGTAGTCCGCCACCAGCCGCCTTAGGTAGAGGGGCACTCCATGGTACCGGAGTGCCTCCTTGATGCAGCCGAATGGCAGACTATTGAAGGCGTTGGCGATGTCGAGTGACACCGCCAACAGCACATCCCTCGAGGTGACGGCCTCCGCAGCCGCGGCCTTCAGGCGCAGAATGGCATCGACCGTAGACCGACCCGCCCGAAATCAAAACTGGGCGTCGGACAGGTCGGGGCCGACCGCTCCTAGGTGCCGGACGATGCGGGCAGCGACTACCCGCTCGAGGAGTTTGCCCACCTCGTCCAGCAACACGATGGGCCTGAAGGCCGAGACTGTGTTCGGAGGCCGTCCCGGCTTCGGCAGGAGCACGAGCTCCTCCTTCCAGCAGTCAGGAAACCGTCCGGACATCAGGCAAGCGCCGAACAGTCCACCGAGGCGGGGCTCAAGGTGGTCGAGGACCAGGGCCAGCACTCGGGCGGGAACCCCGTCTGGCCCGGGGGCGGCGCCTCTTCGCATACGCGCTACCGCCGCCCCCATTTCCGTCGTCGTCACGGGCGGTACCTCCACGTCGTCAGCCTCCCGGTCATCATCTGGCGGAGCCATGACCGGGGGCGTGTGCACCGCCCGTGAAGGGAAAAGTCCCTCGACCACCTCAGAGAGGAAGCCCGGCTGGAGGTTCTCCGTAAGGGGGGAGCCCTGGGCGCGGAGCTTGTTAAGCGCCGCGCGGTACGGGCGTCCCCAGGGGTCACGCTCGAGACCCTCCAGCATCTCCTGCCTTTTCGCATCTTTGGCGCGACAGATGGCCAGCTTTAACGCGGCGCGCGCACTGCTGTACGCCGCATACAGCCGGCCCTCCCGCTCTTCGTCGCGGATTCGGCGACGGCAGCTGCGGGTGTAGGACCTCCGGGCACGAATACAGGCCGCACGGAGGTCCGCCAGCTCCGGGGACCACCAGTAGACCGTCGAGGCGGGCGCCGCACACGGGGCATGGCCGCATCGCAGATCTGCGTAAGCATGCCGCGAATGCGGCCAGCCTCGGCGTCCACGTCTTCCGTCAGGGGGGGAGGCAGCCAAGATTGAAAAATGGCCGCCTCCACTAACAGGTCCCGGTCGAGCCTACCCACAGCCCATCACGGAAAAGCGGGAGTTCTGTCCGCCGCGTGACCCCTGCTGGCGCCCTGAAGATTCCGGAAGACCTCTATCTGAATATATCTGTAGTCAGATAGGGTCTCGACCTACTCCAGGACTCGCCAGCTCCTTACGCGTGCGGCGACACCGGGGCTAGCGAACGAAAGGTCCACTATCGACCCGCCCCAGGGTCGCACGCACGTTTGGGCGGACCCTCGGTTGAGTAACACGAGGTCCGCCGCTGCCTCCCACTCTTGGACCGCCGCACCTCGGGGGTCCGTCCTGGGGGACCCCCACGCCGTTGATTTGGCGTTGAAGTCCCCCAGCACGAGCACAGGGCTCGGTGCTATACGCCGTATCGAGGTCTCCAGGTTGTGCAGGAAGACCTCGAAAGCCGCCAGACTACGACTAGGGGAGAAGTACACGCCATACAACGTGACCCCTCCCCATTCGGCTGCCACATATCCCGTGCCCTGGTCTTTGAGTGACAAGGGCGGGGAATGCGGCGCCGCCGAGCCGACGACCGCCACGGAGCCATCCCTGCTACCCGCCCAATTGGGGCGATCCGGGACTATGTAGGGCTCCGCGGCTACGGCAACACCGATCGACCGCTCCGCCATGGATTGCAGGAAGAGGTCCTGCGCCCTGGCGGAACGGCCGAGATTCCCTTGGAGGAGGATAGCGTCGTGATCCGTTATTGGACCACAATATCCTCCTCCATGCGCTGCGGCGGTCCAGCCGCGCCGGGTTGGGCAGCCGGGGCCGATTGGCTGCCCACCCCCCTCTTAGGGCCTGACTTGGCCGGAGGCCTGCACCCCACCCGCCCCATACAGTGGTTGGCGGGGCGATTGCCCGCCGCGCACGCGGGGCAGTGTGGGGTGGCAGAACAGGCAGCCGCCTAGTGCCCTGCCTGACCGCAGCGGAAACAGAGCCCGCTGCAGTCGAAGCAGTTTGTGCACAGCGGCCGGGTGTGACCGACCGCCATGCACTTGTAACACCTGGCAGGCCGGGGCTCCAGCGCGATTACCCGCGCGGTGCTTCAGCCCACCAGAAGTCTACCGGCGGCGACCAAATCCTTGGCCGCCGCGACAGGACACGAGACCCAGACGGCACCCACACCACCTGGACCTGGGCGAATGGTGCCCACCCGGACGGCGCTGCTGGGAGACCCGGTTTTCGAGATGATTGCCTCCCGGATCTCTTCCGCCGTCACGGAATCGTCCAGCCCGGAAATGCGCAGTTCGGCGCACTTCACGGGTCTGGCGACCCGGACACCACTCTCCTCTGGGAACAGGCCCAGCAGCCTCGCGGCCATTGCGTCGGCCGTCTTGGCGCCCTCTGGCCAGGTACTCGAAAATCCGAGCACCTGTCCGGGCTGGGCGGGAGCGAGCGGAAACGTCCCCGAGATCGGAGACGTTTATCTCCCGCCGGGCACGCTTCAAGACGGCCTCATAGGTCAGGCCCTTTTCTTTTCCCTCAGGCAGCACGGTGATCACCACCGCAGCTGCCTTCGGGACCTTCAGTTTCCGCGACTTCCTCTTCCGCGGCTTCGGGGCTTCCCCTCTCGGATTAGTTGGAGCCGCTTCGCGCCCCGAGGCAGTGCCGCGATCCCTGGCCCGGGATCGCCGGGGCCCAACCACCTGCCAGTCCCCGTCTGAGGACGTAGCAGTGGCGGGGGCGGGGGCAGGAGCCCGGGGCGCGACAGCCGTAGCTCGAGAGGGTGCGACCCTGCACAGGGGCCGGCGAAGGTATTACCGCTGGTGGTTTGGCCGCCGGTGGTTTAGCCGCCGTCGCGGCAAAAGACACATGCCCTCCCTGGCACGGCAAAGGTGTCGATGCCGAGGACGCTGCAGCCCTTCTTTTATCAGCCGCAAACGGCGGCCGAAGTCGGGGTTCCGGCGGCAATCTTGCGGCTAGGGCCTCAATTCTTGGGCCAAAGACCGCATCCATGCGGTCGATAACCGCACGGAGCATTTCGTCGTCGAGCCCAGTGACAGGGCGCGACTGAGCGGCAGACGGAGCCGAGGCGGTCGCCGAGGTGGGGCGGAGGCACGGCGGCTGCGGCGAGGTGGTCGCGGGGAGACCAGGCTCAACCCGCATCACAGAATCCGAGGCACCCGGGATGGCCTCAGGGAGCCCGAGTTCGGCTCTCATGTTGGCCATCCCTCGGTGCAGCTCCTCGACCGTTGTCTCTAGGCGCTCGTTGCGCGCCCCAAGGTCGGCCACCTCCGCCACAAGCCGCTCCACCACGTTGGACAGTTCCGTGGCGGCGATTTTAAGACCCCGGACGAAACTGCTTTTGAGGTTTCTCGAGCCCATGGCCACCGTCGAAATTATGGCCACGCTGTCCGCGGCTCTTTCAGCGAATTTGGCCGCTGTAGGCGGCCCATTATCGTCTATGGGAAGACGGAGTTTCTCAGAGAGGAGCGCCAAGCGCTCTTCTGCGTGCTGCACCGTCTCCGCTCGTTTAAGGCACCGCGTCTCGGCCTCTTTTGTTGAGGCGGCACGCGGTATCGGCGTCCCGGGTCGGCTGATACCTCGACCCCTAGCCGCCGCAGGTATTTTTGGGGGAGGCATCTCTGTCGAGCTCTGGTCCGACTCCGAGGCAGCGCCCCCCTGAGACAGGGTGCGAAAGCGCCAGAAACGCGACCCCGACACCGCCTCTGCCGGCCGCGATGGCTGACCTTCGGCGGCCTCAGACAGGCCACCCTCCTCAGCGGCAGATGCCTCGGCAGCTGATGTGCAGGCCGAGCTGCCCGCCATCGAGCCGTCCCTTGACGACTGGGACGCTCCCCTGGTCGTCTTCTTGCCCTTGCGGGACTTTTTGCCGCCGCGCGTTTTACGCGCAGCTGCACTAGTAGGGGCCGCATTTGCAGCCGGACCCCTTACGGCTGAGGTGTCGGGATTTTCACCCAACTCTGTCGATTTGTTTATGTTTTTGTAACAATTATCCATATTGTTCCCACGAGTATGGGAGAAAGGAGGTCCACCTGGGCAGAGCTCCCTGTACCCGGGTAAGCGTACATTTGTAACCCAACACAGGGGGTCCGCAGGTACCCTGGCTGGGGCCGCGCTCGAGACTGAACTACCCATCAGCCATGCATCTCCTCGCCGCGCGCCAGAGCTTGAGATTCGGGGTAATTTTTTATAGAGGTTGTCTTCCTCGCGGTCCAGGCGATTAAGCCAAGACCCTCGTTCCTGTATGCCCGCGAGACGTAACCACAGGCACGCGCTCAGGTTTACGATTTGGGACGGGGGGGGGGCCGCTGTGGCCCCACTGTCCCCCCTCTCCAGAGCCCGGTGAGCCAGTCTGGCCCCACCGACTCCGACGCCTGGTCTATCCGCCATGCCCTCTGCTGAGTCAGAGGGACACGCGGAGACCCGTCCTGTCCGGAATTTTAGCCGCCGGCGACTGCCGACGTTGCCCGGGGTGCACCACTAGGAGGTAAACCGGACAAATTAGCACCCCAGGCAAGGATACCCTTTGCTAAAGGAAAAACCGAAAGCTGATCCAAACTGAAGTAGGGAAAACGTCTGTAAGGTGTGTATCATGAAATGTATAAATAATAATGTTTTTTTTTTTGTGAGTAAATTATTCCCATGCAATTGACAATGGCAACACGAAATTATATCTTTATCGGGTGTAGGCACTTAATTAATAAATCGGTGTTAGGGATAGTAATTAAACTGCACATATTTAATTGCGTTTAAGTTACATTTTAATTAACACAAACTAATTTGAAGCACTTAACCATAGGTACCTAAAGAAACTTTAATTTATTTTTTGCTCTAACGACCAGCTTCGTTCATGCCTTTGGGTAGTGCTAAAATAGAGTTGATGAGGTCCACATTCCGTTTTCCAGTTTTAAGCTTAGAGTTTATAAAGTGATTCGTTTCGATCTGCATCCGATTCGTCATTATGTCTCCTTTGCGTATGTTGATCATCATGTAGATTTGGCGTATGTACTGCAAAAACATCTTATTATAAATAAAAGTTAGGCACAATTTTGTCATATTAAATTCAATTCAAATTCAAAAATATATTTATTTCAAGGCCTATTAAATAGCACTTAAAATCGTCAAGAATACACTAATAATTAACACGAGCGCCTGAGGCGAGTGTGTCCGTATAAGGTAGGTCATCCATGTAGATAGACAGGTAAACTGGTAAGTTACCAGTGGTAACAAAGGATTACCGCTATTTTACAACGATAATTTTGTTAGAATGCGGTCGAGATATTTGACTTGACTCGGGTAATTTTTCCCGCACCGTATCGTGTTTCCAGCCGGGTCAATTCCCGCCTGGCAACTGCCTATGTGTAGGCATCTGCCGAAGCAATCATGCCCGACAGCACCTGCACTTGTCGGGACGTAACGAGTCTGTGCCATCACCCTGCCCACACCTCCAGCACCGGCTGAAGTATGCGGTCCAGTTAGCCTATTCATGAAATTGGCAAGATTCTACCACCACTCTTTATGGTTAAGTAATTTTTAGTTACATAAACCTTTTATCTCCTATCCTACGCTTTTATCCCCGAGAAGGTAAGCAGTGTAACACACCCGCGTTTCGCTAACGTAATTTAATCCCTACTATTATCTTATCTACTTTATTGAATCATGTTCACATGGCACTTCCCTATCATACATATTTGTTTCCGCCATCATATTCATCCGCTAACGTTTCCGTATAATAATTTTTTTTTGGAAAAGCACTTGAGTTGGACTGATTGGACCTTATTCGAAAATTTGTTTTCACAAGCCCACAATATTTTCAACAACACCTCATAATATAGACGAGAGTAAAAATATCCCCACTTTTCGTGTAGGGGGTGTACCCTAAAAAGATTTTGTTTTATAATTTTGTCGGCGTTATTAATATGTATATTTATCCCAAATTGCAACTTTCTAGTACTAAGCCTCTGAGCTAAGTTGCAAATAGCGGACGGACGGCAATGGTGAAACTATAAGTTTAAGTTCATTCCTGAGGAATCCTAAATACGTATAAACTTCTCATTGTACTGTCATCGATCCTTTATAAGCGTGCATAGTTTTGATTTAATCTGAAATTTCGAAGTGGGTCAAAATCACGTTCAAAGATTCCATACATAGATACATCCATCCATCCATCCACCAGCCTTTCGACGTCCACTGCTGGACATAGGCCTCCCCGAATTGGGGGGTATAGTGCCGTAATCGCCACGCTTGGCAGGCGGGTTGGCGATCGCAGTGGATGTTGTTAATACTCGAGGGAGTGCTGCTGCCCATTCCCCCCGGTATTCTTCAGTCAGAAGGGTGGGACAATCTAAAGCCGGCCCCACACGGCGGAACTAAAAAAAGCGTGATAAAAATGGTTTTTGAAAGAGAAGAAACCAGAACAGATGTTAGAGTAACAATAGGAAATGGTGCGCTAGAACAAGTGGATGAATTTGTATATCTTGGATGTGGATTCAGTCGGGATGGAAGGTACACAACTGATGTAGAGAGAAGAGTGAATGTGGGAAATAGAGTGAACGGAGCATTGGGACAACTTCTCGGCAGTCAACACAATCAGCCAGAGGCCACGTGTCGCAATACACAACGCAGTGCTTGTCCCAACGTTATTATATGGAAGAGAGAGTTAGGTATGCAAAAAGGAGCATGAGAGTAAAATCAATGCGGTCGAAATGCGATCTCTGCGGAGAATCTGTGGAGTGAGGCTGACTGACCTCATTCGTAACGACGACGTAAGAGAGCGAGTAGGTATGAAAGAGAGTATTGGTGTAAAGATGCGAAAGGGAATGCTCCGATAGTTCGGACATGTGGAAAGAATGCCGGGCAAGCGACTGTTAAGAAGATATACAATGCGAAAGTGGACGGATGTAGGTACAGGGGGAGACCGAGACTCACCTACCTAGACCAAATCGGTCATGTATTGAAGGAAGGTGGAGTCAGGAGTCTCCGAAACCGGCGAGCGTGTATGAAGAGAGTTATGAATGTTGAGGAAACGAGAGATGTATGCAAGAATAGAGCCTCTTGGCACTCTGTTCTCTCTGCCTAACCCACAAGAGAAATGGCGTGATGATAAGTAAGTAAGTAAAAACAACGATGGCATGTGTCTTTCTTACCTCTTCATTTTCTATATGCGGTGTTAATGCATTCGCTAGTTCTTCTGCAGTAAACATTTTGATTACAGGATTGACGGCAGATTCATTAGTTAACGTTGAAGATACGAGGATCAACGTCACCATAAATAATTTATCTGATCGTACTGTCACTAGCATCGTGTTCGCCTATAACAAAAATTATTATGTTTATACCTAAAACAGGTTACAGTGTTAGCCTAGTATTAAAACCAAGAACTGCAAACATAGTGATTCTAATTTTCTTTATTGATATATCACTGCTTGGTGAAGGAAAACATCGTAAGGAAACATGTACACCTGAGAGATTTTCTCGATGGCTTGTGGTGATTTGTGGTGTAACCACCGCTCATGGACTTTGGCAACACCAGGGGCAAAGCCAAGCCATAAGTAATGTGCTCTTCTTAAATAATTATAAAGCTATAATATAACTATATCTGTACATTTAAGATATTTGAGAAAAAAATTACTGTAATAGGCTATATACTCGTAGGCGTGTCTAAACACAAAACGATTTTTTTTAGATTTTTGTCTGTTTGTTTGTTCGCGCATCAAGCAAACACTACTGAGCATATTTTAATGCAACTTTTTTATTTGATAGATCTCGATTAGACTTAAAAAAAAAACTGGTATACATTTTATCCCGTTACTATATCGGGAACCTGAGATATAGCTTCAACAGTAGCTTTTGGCTGCGGCAAAGCCGCGGGCAAAGGTTAGTCTTAAATAATGTCGTAGCGCTGGGGAAATACCGCAGGGCGTTTATTCTAACCAGTGAAGTAATGTCACGCAGTTCCACTGGCCTGCCAGAACGGCACACAGCGGGTTTAATACGTGGGTGAGGGCATCACACAACTCTGTTCGCTGCTGAGTATTGTAGGGCCTATGGTACAGGAGCCGGCGCCTATTTTTTTAAGTGATTAATAACAGGTTCAATCTTTGTGAATAGGTTCCGTTCGACGAGACGTCCAAGTTTTTCTCTGTGAAAAATCTCGATCGAGGTAGCTAATAAAGAGCGCAGGTATAGGTAAAACATTTCGATTTGGTGGGGTGTCGATATTGTCTAACAGTAAGTTTAAATGTTAAGATAATTGGATAATAAACTCGGAATAACAATTGTCCTACAAAATGGGTAGTTTGACTGGACCGTGCTCCACTAGAAATATAGAGAGACAAATACAAATAAAGAGGTCATTCAAATTATTAACCATCTGATTTTTTGAATGTAGCTTTTTAAATATTTGTATAATGAAATGGCCATATAGTCCTATGTCGAATTTACGGACACTTAATAGCTACCTCTTACAAGATTTTTCACTGAGAAAAAATTTGCGTGTCTTATCGAACGGAACCTACTCACAAATATTCAGCCTGTTATTAATCTCTAAAAAAAAATAGGCAGCGGCTCCTGGACTACTACACGTGCACTGTAGAAAAGAGAGCAAGAGATGTTATTTAATAGAAGACACGACAGGAATATTGCGTACCCAGCACCAGCCAGTAATCTATACTATAATAAAGCTGTAATAGTCTATACACATTAAAGATATTTGAGAAAAAATGACTGAATATTTGAAAAAAAATTACTATATAGTCTTTTTATTTTAGATTTTTGTCTGTTTTTTGATGTGAAACATCTAATGCGCAGGGAAGGTAAATCCGCCTGTTAGCGTGGCGACGCTTTTATTTTACTTGCCCCGTTCAAATCTTGTAAGTTAGATTTGACACACTTCCCGGTTTCCGACTGAGCTGAAATTTTATACGCATATGTATATCGCGTGGCAATGTAATATTATGATGACATGGAGCTGATCTGATGATGGAGCTGGAAGGTGGACATAGGGACTCCATAACAAAATGGCGCAACCCTATCGAGTTTGGATTCGTATGATTCGTCTTTGTTACGGGGGAAATCCCTAACTATGAAATAAAAATAAAATTCAAAATTTACAATTTAATTCTATAAAAAAAATATTACAAAATTATTAATTATTTAAATGGTTAATTATCTGAAATTAATTTGGAAAAGAGAAGAGAGCAATGAGAAATCAGAGGGTGGTTCGCAACTCAGGGGGCTGTCCCCAAGACTGTCACCTACGGGTACTCAACTGCGGGGGGGAGGCTGTAATTGGGCCTAAGGCAGGCCCTCGTCCTACGGCGCGCGCAGATATATGTAGGCGGGTGAAGCCGGCGCAACCGGCGCTGGAACCTGAACCCGTAGGGCAGCCGCAACCCGGAAGGTCGTAACCCGGAACTTGATCGAAGCCAGGAACAGGAACTTGATCGTAGCCGGAACTAGGAACTTGGAACCCCAGGAGTTTTTATTCGGGTGTTAGTTATTAATTTTGGGGCGCGGTATATTTAAGACACAACGCTCGCTACAGCTCAGTTCCTTGGGGTTTCCTAGTCACACACTTTTACTTTCAAGTGCCCTAGGCAAAAATAGTGTTTTATATAATTTATATTACTTTAGTAATTTTGCAGTGCAGTGTTATCTGCCTTGACACACACGATAATTCAGAGTCAGAGAAAAAAGATTCTACCCACTCTCATCTCTTATATTTTTTTTGATAGTGCCCCCTTCTAAGATTACGTATTCTTGCCATCTCTCTCTTGCGCATTGCGTCCGGCCTGCTCATAGGTAGAAAATTTTTTGTTCTAGAACTTTTCCTATCTATACGCTTGCGATTGGAGTAGCCATAGAACGTTCTCGAATCCTGGCGTACTCTGCTCGCATCCGGAATTGCATGCTGGCCATATATGGTAATAATAATTGATTCTGGCCTTTGTGGGAGTGGAATCATGCGACCCATTAGGCCCCCCTAGGCAACCGCGCGTATTTTAAGTTTGCGGATATCGTATCCGGTATCAATTGAATATGCAACTTTATAATTTATTTAGTAATTTGTTCGGTTACATCGTAACATCTTGACGAGTACTTTGTCTTCAGATGGTATCCAGGGCCTGATGATGGGGCTAGAGGGTGGCCATACGAACTCCAATATAAAACGAAATAAACCCATCGAGTTTGGGCTCGTATGATTCGTCATGACGAGTACTTTGTCTCTAGATGTTATCCAGGGACTGATGAAGCTGGAAGGTGGCCACAGTAACTTTGTAATGAAACGACGCAACCTCATCGAGTTTGGACTCATTTGATTCGTCTTGATGAGTACTTTGTCTTTAAATGGTATCCACGGTCTGATGATGGAGCTGGAAGGTGGCTATGAGAACTCTATAATTAAAAGGCGCAACTCTATCGAGCTAAGGCTCGTTTCAATTGTATTGACTAGTACTCCAGTCCTAGATGATATCCAGAGTCTGATGATGGACCTGGAAGGTGGCCATAGGACGCCATTAAAAAACGGCATAAGCCCATCGAGTTCGGGCTCGCATGATTCGTCTTTACGAGTAATTTGTTTCTAGATGGTATCCAGGGTCTGATGATGGAACTGGAAGGTGGCTACGGTAACTCTGTAATGAAACGGAGCAACCCCATCGAGTTTGGAATCTTTGATCCGTATTGACGAGTACTTTGTCTTTAGATGGTATACAGGGTCTGATGACGGAGCCGGATGGCCATGGGCACTAAGCTATAAAATACCACAATCCCATCAACTTTGGAATCGTTTGATTAGTTTTGACAACGGTCCTAAATTATATCGAGGGCCTGATGGTGATAATTTATGTCCATTTCCGTTATTTTACACATCATAATTTTATACACACATTGAAAATGTTATGGTCATTTTATTTCTACTTATTATTTCTACAAAATAATTTCGATGTATCACATCTGGTAGACGTCCCACGACGTCTATTTTTTTTATCTGTTTGTTTGTTCGCGCATCTCGCAAAAACTACTGAACGGATTTTGATGCAACTTTTTTTGTTTGATAGCTCTTGATTAGTCTTAACAACTGGTAAACATTTTATCCCGCTACCATATCGGGAACCTGAGATTAATATCTCAGCTAATCCTAAAACTAGATTTTGGCTGCGGCGGAGCCGCGGGCAAAGTCTAGTTTCTTACATAAGCATAGGATACAAGTACGTACGAATGTAAAATGTATATTGAATGACTGCGGAAACTTAAAGCTTGCATTATCAATGTATTACTATGTTATCGCCATGTGTTAAGCTTAGTTTATATACATAATAGATTATTACATTCACTTTTTAAGTCCTCTCATAAAAGTAGAGCTTCATGTAGGCGTCTAGTGTTTGTGACTTTATCAATTTTGTGAAGTTCTTGTGTGGGATGTAGCTTATTTTTTTAGGATAATTACCATAATACAAATAATAACTAGCAAAAAGTTGAGCTTTGTGAGGGCTCGCTAGTTTTCTACTAATCTTAATTTATAATTTTCGACAGATGGCGTTAGGAATACAATAAAATTCTAATAAATAATTTATTTTTTATTTTTTATGTGTATAAAATACTGTTTTATGATAGACTAGCTGACCCGTGACCACTTCTTTGGGCGGTAAACATTTAAAAGAACCGTCTAATAGAAATATCACTCAATAGATTACGACACGGCGGCGGTTCCATACCAATGTCGTATTCTCTAACCATTCGTCCAAATTATATAGTCTTTCTTTACTCTCTCGACATCGCGCGTAGAAGAAGCCTGTAAGAAAGTAGATATAGAAATAATAATTATTACATATTTTTTTTGTTTAAACAATTATTAATATGAATTTGTATAGTGCTAAGTAGGTACATATAATATATATATCCAGATAAGTTAGGTTTTTTTTTTAAATACTTGAGACGATAAATTACTTATTTTGATAAGAATTCATAATTGTTGATAATATAACCATTTAATTATTTTTTTAAATATAAAAAACTACTTTTGTGACTTAAATATAAAAGTGAGACGTATACTGTCGTTGACTTTTTTATAGGCATTATTATAACTCTACAACTTTTTTCTAGCACTCAATCATATCTCTGTCATTCAGCGTTCGTTAGAAACCTTTCGTTGGACCACGAAAAAGTCTTAACATTTTTCGGGTTAGTATATAGCCTATGACACTCACAAATAACATAGCTTTCTATTGGTAAAAAAAAAAATCAAAATCGGTTCAGTAGATCCCGAGATTACCCCCTACAACCTCACAAACTTTACCTCTTTATAATATTAGTATAGATAACACATCAAGAAATAAATTGAAATTACAATGTCACAATACAAATCTGAAAGTGTGATAGTTTCTCAGTAAAGTGTACCACAATATGCATAGATTGTGGAATAGTACTAGGATTAGGATCATAACGTAAAGTATCTCTTATAATCCTTACCTCAAAAAAACGTAGAGTTTTTTTACGAGTTCTCTCGCGTGGCATAATTAGGCTTTTTAACGACTTCTAGAAAGTAGGAGTTCTCTATTGGATTGTATTGTATAGGTAGGTAGATACTTATATGTTTTATGTACCTACCTATGGTCGCGCATAAATTCCTTGTACGAACCGCTTTAAAATAATATATATTTTTGTTGGAAAGCGTGCAGTAAGTATTAGTGGGTTTATAGTACCTTTTCTTTTTTGTTAAAGCGGGAAAAATGTTTCTAACCGCACACCCCGTCGTTCGGGGCAACGAACAGGGTAGTGTAGGCCCTCACCCAGTAAAGAAACCCGCCGTGTGCCGTCTCTCCACCTTTATTGGCGGGCCACCGGAACGGGTTTATAGTACCTATCCAAAAACAAGGTAGGTTTATAACTGTGGGCAAGGATGTTCCGGGTTAGACTTGCTATTAATATTATCACTAATATTTCAAACAATATCATATTTTTTTAGTCACATAAATGATCAAAGCCTCAGATATTTTATTATAATCCTTACTAATATTAACATTGCTAAAGTGAGTTTATTATGTATGTTTTTTTACGCGCTAACGCCGTAACTACTAAACCAATAAGCATGAAATTTTCTATACTTACCTATATAGTCTGGTATGTCTATTTTATACTAGCCTGGAGTTGGTTCAAAAAAGGATATAGACAACGTTTCAGCTCTTTGTCCGTGTGGTGACGGACTAAGACTACAAGTGTCACCACCCCATTCTTTCCCACGGGTGTCGTATGAGGCGACTAAGGGAAGTAAGCAATTATCTTTATCATCCATTGCATGACTGGTGGTAGGGCTGGGTACCAAGTGGGAGTACTCACTTGGTATCGAGCCCGAGCGGGTTGGTACCACCATCTCCCGTGTGACCGGCCATGGAGCACATCGTTTCGTTTTGGCTGTAGCAGGAGATAGCCGTTTATATTTCATTTCATATCTCTGAAATTAATTGGTGAGCAGCGGCTTGACAATACTCTCGGTATAGTCGAGTCTATGGGCGACGGTTACCATTTACCATCAGATGGACCGTGGCTCGTCTGCCACTGCATGCAATAATATAAAAAAAAAATTAGATGGTTCCCATGGGATAAATATTTTTACATAGAGATAAGTAATGTACGTATGTAAGTAATGTGTAGGTATTATATACTGAAGTGTAGGTATGTGGGCGGAGACGCGGGCAGATCTAGTAATTAATATAAGTTAACTAGGTTAGGTTCTCAATTCGGATGTTTATATTTTTTATGTAGGTATGTTCAGGCATAACTCCGTCATAATTTATATAGACGGATTAGCAAAATTCTTTTTTTGTTCATAAGGGGTTTATTCCGAAATGGTCCCATTGAAATTTTATCAAAATCGGAGCAGCAGTTTTTAAAAACTCTAAAAAATTGTATACATTTCATTTACTCTGAAACCTCGCTGTCTCATCGAGGCAGTTCGTTTAGTTTATATATTATATATTTAAGCCTTTCTCACGGTCTTTGGAAGAGTCTCCGAGATGCCGTGCTCTATTTCTTTCTCTATTGCGCTCTAGGCGTTCATCTAGGTTATTTTCAGGCTCCTGTGCTTGACGCTTTCTCATACGAGATGCACCCAAAGAAGGCCTCCTCATTATGTACCACCTAGCTTAACCTACGCACCTATTATATAAAAAAACCCTGAATAACAAGAAATAAACTATTTTTTCTGGAAAAAGAAAACCTGCCTTCTGAATGCACCCAGGAACTAAAAAGCAATAAATAATTGGTATTTACATACGATTTCCGTGCTAGACACCTACTGATGTGTTTGAAGCCGGTGCCAACGGATCCAATTATTTATTGCTTTTTAGTTCCTGGGTGTTTCATGAACGCGGTTGCCTTTTTAAAAAAAAATAGTTTATAGGTTTTACCTTATTTCAGAAGTTGTTTGAGGTCCTCTTCTTTATGTTTTGAATGGGTTTTTATTATTATCACACACTTTATAAATGAAGAACGCAACTTTTCATAGGCTCCAAGCTCGATCTTAATGGTCAAACTTTATAAACGAATAACTTTATAAACGGTTTACGGAGACCGTTTGCTCCACTCGATGACATTAATGAAATGTAACCAGCGACAGTAGATATATAAGGAAGAATGGTGGGCGGTTGGCGGGGCTTTGTTTTCCCTGAGAGGGCGCGCACTCGGGCGGAATCCGAGCGACGGCCAATGGAGCGGTGCGGGAGACAGCTGACCGTCTGCACTCACGACGCTACCAGCAATACTTGTCATCTAGTACGGTGGCTTACGTCATGTTTTAATATTGCAATTTGTATAATATATTGTTGTAAGTAATTATCCTTACTAATATTAAATATGTGAATGTGTGTTTGTTTGTTACGCTTTATCATGTCAAAACTACTCATCAATAAATGTTGCACACTGGATACTTTTTATACCGGGGAAATTATTAGTTCCTGGGGGATTGCAATGTTTGAGATTATTGGTATACCATAGACTCCATAGAGTTACGTACTTATTTATAATTTAAGTCCACACGGAAGAATCTAGTTTATATGAAACTAGACAGATGTTGTCTTGTCTTAACTATGAATCTACTTATTCAATTATTTGCGATTTACCAAATGCGAGAAGATTAAATAGCCGTTAAAGTTTTCTGAAATTTTCCTATTATTCATGAGCAATTTTCTTAATTTTTCTTTTAGTAAGAATCTACTGTAAAATATTAGAAAACTTAAAAAAAAAGCGGAATGAAATCGGTAATGTCCCTCTCAAGTTATGGCTAAAAGAGCAATGAATAGGGATCCATTTATGTATATGTACCTATAGATACAACTATATAATATAGATTGGTTAGGTAGATAAGCCTTTACTTTTTAATACGCGAATATAATAGTTTTTTTACCCCACTGCCGAGGAAAAGTTGTTTTTCACGCGTATCTTGTATGTACTTATGTATACATATTTGTTTGTAAATTTCTTTATTACCTCATACCTTCCAAACGACTGGATAGATTTTGACAGTTAAGGTATCGTTATGTTCATCTTAAAAAAGCCAAGTGTGCTTAGATAGGTGCTTAAAGAAACATAATTATGGCGGATTTTTGGCCTAATACTTAGATAATAAAAAAAGATAACTAATCCTATCGCGTAAGTGCTCTGGTTCTAATATTTGACTTATAATATATGCTTTTCAAACCTAACCCACAAAAAGTTGTTTTTGAGTTATAGAGGTTTTAAGTTTAGATGATAATTGCTACGATGATGTTCTAATTAGAAGTTTTTCAATAACAAAACAATGACAAAGATACTAATATTTATATGATTCAAGTTGTAGTACAAAAGGTGACATGTTTTTCGAGTTATTGGTTAAAATGTGAGTTTGAGTCGTTTTTTCTAAATAGGGTTTAACATTACGCAGTGCTTTTTTAATTTCTTAAAAAGGATCTAAGTAACAAAAAATTGTGTTCAAACTAATATTTAAACTAAAAACTAGTGATTGCTTATTTTGTAAAATACCTATATTTATAAATCAGACAATGTTCTTCAAACTAGCAATTCTTCACTATGATTGTCATCATACAGATCCTGCTCCACCTAGAAATCTGATTCTGCTCCGAACCCAACCACATCTTCCACAGTTTCCTTTCCTTTTAAAGACTTGTAAAAGTCTAGGCATTTTTTGTAAATAAGATGAAGTATTGATATTAAATCGTTTAATATGGCCTGTGCAATTTCTTTGCCTTCATGCCAAAGGAAAACGAAACCATCTTCAGAAAAAATATTCAATACTTTTCCTTTGACTTCTTTTTCAACGTTGAGCTCTTTGAATATTACATCTATTTTCATAAAAAAATAATGTTTACCATCCTTTGTAATACATTATTTTATTGCCAACCGTGGCAGATGAGCAAACGGCCCACCCGATGGTAAGCAGTAACCGACGCTATTGTGCTTTGGCAACACCAGGGACAGAGCCAAGCCGCCACCACCGGGAGTAAAGTGCCCTTCACTAGCCTCGTTTAAAGTAGGACAAGTCGTAACGCTGGGGAAATACCACAGCAAGAAGTTCATTCCAGATCTTATTTTTTCAAAGACTACTAAGGTATAATCCTTGTATAGCCGGGGGACTTTACAAACATACAATTTACAGACACAAAGTACACCCAGACTTAGAACAACCACTTGTTGATCACACAAAGAGTTGTCCTGTGAGGGAATTGAGCCCACAACACTCAGGCGGGAGGCCAGTATCTAAACACTCCGCCATCTGTGCAGTCAATCTTACACGTACGAGGTAGAAAGGAACGCTGAAAACGACTGTCTTGGACGAGATCGGGTAGTATGGAAAAACGCTACTACGGCGTGTCGTGGACCAGTGATAAAACGGCGATGCTGGTACCACCTCAAACATTTTCTTAGAGCACTCCCCATTGAAGAGTCTATAGAGCATACAGAGAGACCCAAAGTCTCTCCATCACCCTAATGTCTCCATCCCGTCCGTGAGATTGAGATCATCGACAATTCGAATAGCACGCCATTTCAGGGAGTTAAGTGAAGTGTGTGAGTGGAGACCGGGAATCACGCCGCCACGACAAATGCGTCCTCAACCAAGTTCTTTTTAGGCATTCCGAGCGAGGTCCGCCGGTACTCCCTATTGAGAGCAAGTCATTGATATGCAGGATGGACAGTGTTGGGGAGAGTACCGAGGCTTGTGGTACCCCAGCATTAACCTTCATGGAATCGGTGCAGCATCCGCCTATTACGGCTTTGATGCTCCGACCACTTGCAGATCCCCTCGGGAATTCAACCCTTATGCCAGACCGTGTTGAATGAATTTCTTTGTCTTTAGCCAATTCACTTTTTAGGTTGTAATAAATGTTTTGTTATTCTATTTTGGAGAAATCTGTATCGTTTAATAAGAATGTGTGGCCGGATATTTACCTAAGTGTGATTGTTTGTTAAACTAGGAGGTGAGTTTAGTAAATCCTCTAACATTAAAACTATTTTATGTTGTGTTTGAAAAGACTCACATAAGTTTGGGTCTTTTCAACTGAATGTAAAATGGGCTTGTTCCTTCGTAAATCGATTAATCAGAAATAACTCACACAGTTTGAGTCATTTTAGTTGATTAAATATAGATCTGCCTCTTCCAAGTTGGATTTATTAAAAACGACCCAAGCAGTCTGGGTTATTACAGTGGTTTGTTGAAAAATACCCGTCATATATGTGGTTTGGTTCCCATCATTAAAAAAACAATCTTATACTTGTACTATCCCGGATCTTTTTTGCTGAGTGAAAGAAGCAACTGTTAGGACCTTTTTGGTATATACATATTTAACTCATTTTTGACCTAAGTGTGGCTTGAGGTATGTTTATATAAAGTAGATACCCGACGAGTTAATTTCAGTGTTTAAAGAGCAGCCTTATAATAATCGCTTAGCCAACTTCAATGATGGGCCTCGTGGCGTAGTCGATAGTGTAACAGTGTTTTAGTATCTATTATATAAGTATTATATGTACGTGTATATAAAAAAAAGTGTAATATATGTAATATATCCGTAATCTGGTACCCATAGCACAAGCGTTAAGCTTAGTTTGGGACCAGAGGACGTTGTGTGAAATGTTCGTGAATATATTTATTTTTAATGAAATTTAAATAATCTTTTCATTACTCATACTCTGAAAGTAGGCCTGAAGTTGCCTGAGGAGCGGGTTGAAAGTAATACTTTTCAGCCCTAGGGAGAATTACTTTCAACTGACAGCTGAGTAATTATAAAAAATAAAACAGTTCTATTTTCTGTACAGCCAGTCAATTACAGCGCGATGTAAAATTGAAATAACATAAAGTTAAGTATCTATTAAAAAAAAAATATGACTATTTTAATATAGTTGCAACTAAATATCTTTAAAATAACGAAGATTTATATTTTTTCAATGATTAAAATGAAAAATAATAGCTGAATAGCTGACAGACCACAGAAAAAAAACAAAATCGGCGGGAGAACGACCAAATTAAATTTTTTAGTCTCCCATTTTTTCTTTAGCTACTTCATGATTTTTATTTTTAGTTTCCTCGTATTCGTAATGAAAAGCACAGTGTTTACCTCGGGATAAAGACTTATTTAGTGCCGAGACGGGGTTTGGCGCCCGAGCGTAGCGAGGGCTCCAATAGTTCGAGGGAACTGCTGTGTTGCTTTCATCCCTAGGTTAACAATGTACTATTTCAATCGACTTTCATCCTATTAATCAGTATATTATGGATATGAGATTTCGGATCTGGATACGGCTACAGATATAGGTATAATGTATATTATTATACCGTTTTTTTTTCTTCCACATGGCCAAACCATCGGAACATTTCCTTTCGCATCTTTACACCAATAATCTCTTTCATACCCACTTCCTCTCTTACATCGTCGTCATCGTTACGAATGCGGTCAGCCAGCTTCATTCCACAGATTTTCCGCAGAGATCGCATTTCAACCGCATTGATTTTACTCTCATGCACCTTTTTGCACACCTAACTCACGCTTCCATATACCTTTTTTTTGTTTAGGCGGGAAAAAATGTACCTAACCGCACACCCTGTCGTTCGGGGCAACGAACAGGGTAGTGTGGGGCCCGCACCCACTAAAGAAACCCGCCGTGTGCCATCTCTCCGCCTGTGTTGACGGACCACTGGAACTGTACTGGATCTTTGATCTTTGATCCCTTTCGGGTACCCTCTACTGAGCGACGCATCCACACACGGAGCGTCACACCTTCGCGGGAGGCCTTGCGGGTGGCGGACATTCCCCGGTCCATCCACCTCAGCTAGGGCGGCATGAGGCACAAGTACTCGCGCCTGCGCCGCCCCAGTCGCTGGCGGCGGTTTGGGTCAGCGGAAGAGTCCTCCTCCCTGGCCCTCTCCGCCGCTTCCTTCCGCGAGATAACCTCCTCGCAGAAGGCAGCGATCGCGGCCCAATTCCTGTCACTGCCGAGCATCGCTCTGACGAC
Source organism: Leucoma salicis (assembly GCA_948253155.1). NCBI lineage: Eukaryota > Metazoa > Arthropoda > Insecta > Lepidoptera > Erebidae > Leucoma > Leucoma salicis. The sequence continues at coordinate 15,757,216 of OX411809.1, read as the reverse complement.
GCTCAGCAGCGAGAGGTCCCCCCCTATTGCCGCGACGAGTTCACGGCGCTGCTCGGCCCAAGCCGGGCACAACTCGAGCGTATGCCGCGCCGTGTCCTCGTCGCAGCCACAATGGTGACAGCCCGGAGTCGCTTCCCTCCTTGCGACTATGTGCAGATATCTGCCGAAGCGACCGTGCCCCGACGGCACCTGCACCAGTCGGAAGGTAAGGACTCCGTGCTGTCGCCCTGCCCACTCCTCCAGCACAGGCTGGAGCGCCCCTACGGTCCAGAGACCGGCCCGGGGCGTCTCTAGCCGCACCCTCCAACTGGTCATGGCAGCTCGGCGGGCTTCGCCCTGCCACCTGGCAACCTCGCTGGGCAGGAGACGACCGCCCCTAGCTCGCTCTTGCGACGCCCGCCAATACACCTCGGTGAGCACCTCTGCCTCCAAGTCCCACGGGGGGGTTCCGGCCAACGCGCAAGCCGCTTCGGTCGACACCGTGCGGTATCTGCGTATGAGCCTGGACGCGACGACTCTTTGTGGTCTCCACAGAAGAGCCCTGTTCGGCGCGTCCAGGGACTCCGCCCACACGGGTGCGCCGTACAGCGCCATCGACCGGACCACCCCCGCGTATAGCCATCGGCACGCATTGTTGTGTCCGCCCATATTCGGCATGAGCCGTGCAAGGGCGGACGCCGCGCCAACGAGCCTTGGGGACAGTTGGCGGAAGTGCTCGCGAAAGCGCTACCGACCGTCCAGCACCAGGCCCAGATACTTAATCTGGGCCTCCGATTTGGACCCCGTCCACCGTGATTGAGGCCCAGCAGGTGGCTGATGTCGGGGCCCATGGAAAAGTAGGGCCTCCGACTTATCCAGGGCCACCCTAAGCCCCAGCGCCCCGATCCTCCTGACTACCTCCGAGGTCCCTAAGGTGGCCAGGAACGCCGCTTCCTCGAAGTTTCCGCCCCGGGCCACGACCAGCGCGTCATCCGCATAGCAGATGACCGCAAGCCCGGGGGGGGAGCTGACAGCGTAGCATCCAGTCGTAACCGATGTCCCACAGACGCTTCCATATACCTAATAGATAACGCTGGGACAAGCACTGCGTTGTGACACGTGCCTTCTGGCTGAGATGGTGGCTGCCTAGAATAACTTAGATTTTTAGAGAATTTATATAAAAGTAAAATGCATAGGACACTTTCGATCCCTGCAAAATTTTAAGTTTATGTGGAATTTTTGCGTAGAAACATTATATTATATTGTCATAGAGTGACGTGGTCTGCCCAGACGAATAGCAGAGAAACCATAGAGAAACCGATGTTTTGTGACATAGGTACTCCCTACCCTGTCTAAACATTACGGGCCTTACTAATTAACGTTGTATAACCGGTGAATAATTATTCAGTATTTTATCTTTGTCTTCTTCTTGTTTAATGGCTTTTGTTGTGGCAGTTATTTTATCTTTGTCACTAATACGAAAGTTTGACGTTGAAAGAACGGAATAAAACACTGAATTACTATTCGGAGCTTAAACAATGTTTATTATTAAGAGAGTAAAATAAATACATTTGTAAAATAATGTATTTCTCATACTGAGATCACATCCTTGCCCAATGGTAGACATTGTAATTGGTTGTGACAAAATATATTTACTAGCGAATAGACCTTAAAACACAAGTTGCCTAGAAAAACTTCGCTTTTATGTCTTCGCACGGTGGTGGCTTGTGTAGGGGACTGGTCTCATACCACTGAAGTAATACCTATGTCACACGGTTCCAGTGGTCCGCCAGTACAGACGAAGAGACTGCACACGGTGGGTTTATTTAGTAGGTGAGGGCCCCACACTACTCTGTTCGTTGCCCCGTTGTGCATTTTATTCACGCCTTATCGAAAAGGGGCTGTTCTAATAGATACAACCTGTTTTTTTTTAAAGTCAACACCCTGCACTAAGGAATAATCCTTGTATCACGGGGAACTTTATAAAGATTTTACTTTAGAAAGATTCACAAAGTACACCCAGACTCAGAACAACCATTTGTGGATCACATAAAGAGTTGTCCTGTGTGGGAATGGAACCCACCACACTCGAGCGGGAGGCCGGTATCTAAACCATTCCGCCATCTGTTCAGTCAAAATAGATTAATTTTAAAATGTATAGTAGTATTATTTTTTTATCTCAGCCAAGCTTGAATAAATTCTTATGAAATCAATGTCGGCGAGCTTATCTTATTTGTTGATATAGGACAGGATACGAGGATTAATTCGATTATTTATCTCCAGATTGTTTTCTCTATTTGACCTGCAGATACCTACGTAGCAATAAGATTTAATCGAATCTGAATCATTCTCTATTTACGTGACTAATACTAATGAGATTAATAAAGACTTTTGTCTTCACAAATATTTATACATTTTGGAAGGTACCTATCTATACAAAGAAGCAATCCAAATATAATAACCAACTTTGCGTAAAAATAATTAAATAATCTCCATCATGATTCATCTTCAGAGCTAAGAGTACCAAAATCGATCAAATCGATTTTTGGGTAACCATAGGTTTATATTAATACGGCCCTACTTTATGAAAAATTCTGCTATTGATATATTGATATCAGGTAAGTAGATCAAATATGGTGTCATTTTAAGCTTTCCTTAATAGGCTTATCGAGGAGGTGGGCACAACACCGCTTATCGGTCAATTCTGGTGCTTTGATTGACCCATTTCTTACTAAACTTGTGGTTTTATGGTATCGATCTTCATGGTTTGTTTTTGTATACATCAATTCAAGTAGTAAGTGCCTAAAACTATTATGCATAGCTTGGCTAAATAGTATACTTTTCATAAAATAATAACAGTACCTAAACTAAAACATTGAGCTGTAGTTGAATTATTGAAAATGTAACTTCGTGCAGTTAACTCTATTGAATATTGTGCTTGTGCATTCAGTACTACAAAACGGGAATTTCATAGATAACTTAAGTAGGTAGGCCTAATCATTATGTATTTCTAACGAAAGATACGATAGCAATACGCCACGTATTATAATATATAATACAATGCTGGCAAAAATAAAATAAATAAAACACCTTACAATATAACATACAATTAATAGATTTATATTTATTTTACACATTTACCGCGCACTGTACCTACTCATATTTTTTTTTATTGCAAAGGGTATTATTTCTGTGTACTCTCTCTCCTATTCGTATCAAGTCCGAGCCAGTCGCTCAATATATCCAGTTGTTGCTTAACCGCACTCCTTGCAGTTCCTCCTGCGCTGGTGTATTGTTCGACGCTAGTTTCCCATGAGAAAACGTTCTTAAGGTTTTCTTTAACAGCGAATTCAGGGCTGGAATGTTTATGAATTTACTTTCGGCAGGAGTGATTATTATTATTGTAGTGGTTATAAACGCTGATGTTTATTTTTTATACACTTAGAACTTCATTTAATTGGTAACTTTTAAAGATTCACGAATTGTACAACATAGTTATTTAAAGTAACATAAACGGGTCTTTTTTCGCGTATCTAATAGCAGTCGTGCTCGCGGGACAAGTTGTCCTGTAACCACGACTGCTGCAACGCGTTTGAAACGTCGTAGGGCCACTGAGGAGATTAGGTTACTAAGGCCATTAGGCACATATTGTACATCATCTGTACGGGAATTGGCGGAATTCTACAACAAAATAATGTACCTATAGGTACCTACCATACGCTTTGATATTCTTCGTGAGGAAGGTCTGGAAGGTCAACGCCTAATGTAGCTGCGCGGCGTAGAATTACTCCAACTAAATGATGAGCACGTCGAAATGGAACTCCTCGGCGAACTAAAGCATGAGCTAAATCGGTCGCAAGCATTCCTGAGTCCAGAGAGTTTAGCGCATTTTCACGGTTAACCTAAAATCGGAAATCATATTTTGAATTTATTAAGTACCTACTAGCAATCTAGTCTAGTTTTGTACGAGTGTGCTTGTTGAGTCCTAGGGTTTTCCAATTATGGTTTTGGCGACAGGCATAATCTTTTATTGATTTAAATAGGGAAAAAAACTTAACTACCCCGCATACCCTGTCAATCGGGGCAACGAAAAGGTTGAAGTTTGAGGCCGCCACTAAATAAACCCGCCGTGTGCAGTCTCTCTTCGCCTGCATTGGTGGACCACTGGAACTGTCTAACATTACTTCAATGGTCCGCTGGCGAATCATGAATAACCTATGGCGTAAATTAAGTGCTTGTGAGACAAATTCTTCAATAAATATTATTTAATTAATCATTTTCGATATTTCTTACCTCCATCGTAGCAATGGCGCCCACGGCAACTTTCAAACAATCATGCAATCGGTCATAAGATCTAAATAGTATTTCTTTATCAGATTGTAAATCTTTATTGTAAGTGCTTGGTAAACCTTTCAGTACACAGCTAAATGCCATTGCATCCCCGAGCAAAAGTCCTGCAGCACCACGAATTAATTCCATACCATCAGGGTTACGTTTTTGGGGCATCAAACTTGAACCGGTTGAAAATTGATCTGAAAAGCGAACTATGCCGAATTCTTGTGAACTATATATTATTAAATCCTCTGCTAATTTACTTAGATGTAGTCCACAAAGCGATGCCCAGTTAAGGAATTCCACTGAAAAATAATACTTGAATTAATGAATATTATGAAATATTTGAGATAAGTAAATGTGATTAGCAAATAGTACCTAACATGCGTGGTAAACTTGTATAGTTCTGTAACTATAAACTGCATTGTGAGGTTAAAATTTATTGCGCAATTTTTAAAAAGTAAATTTGTTTATACCTAAATGGTCTCTGGAGCTGACAGCGAACATTGAATTTTGTGTGACGTGCTTGAATCCTAGAGTATGGGCTAGTCTCTCGCGATCTATCGCTAAAGCACAGCCAGCAATAGCTCCACTGCCAAGCGGACATCGAGAAAGGCGATCTTTTTGTTCTTCCAGTCGTATAACGTCATCGCGTAGTGCCCATGCGTGACTAGAATGCAGTATCTAGTTAAAATGTTTCTTAAATAATAAATTAATCAGTCACATTTTGATCAAACAGCTTAATTTGTTATTGATTCTAAATACATTTCTTTTCACATTGAACTTTTTGGTCATATATTTATTTATACTTAATTTTTCTAAACCTTAAAAGAAAGTGGCTCCATCGTACAGGCTGGGCCCGTTGTAGATGTGTATACCCAGGCGCTATAATGTTTATTTCATCCTTGGCTCGGTTGACTAAAACCTGCAAAGAGAGAGAGAGAGATATTTAGATATTTTTATATATATTTTTAGCATTTGACATGCTTAGCAACTATACATTAAACACAAAGTGAAAAATGTGAAATCGAAAATAACAGTCACGAGCAGGATTTGAACCTGCATTTCCTGGATACCGTCCAGATGCTTTGCCAATTCAGCCATCGTGACAATTGCTCCTGACTGCTAATTTCGATAACACCCAAGGACGTTAAGTATGAATGTAACGTTTTCACTTTGTGTTTAATGAGAGAGATATTATTACGTACGCATTGAAAGGTTCCTATTCACAAAAAAATACTATGAATGATCAAAAATATTTTTTTTTGTTTCTCAAAATATTCTCCACTATTATAGTGTAAACGCCCTTTTTCCTGTGAATAAATCAATTTTGAAAACATTTATACCACTCCTCCGTGGTGACCTCGGTCACATATTTTTATTCTCTACGACAGCCTCTTCTGGTAATGAAAATCGTTGACGTCGTAACTGGTCGGGATTGTATACAGGGTGGCTCATAAGGTCTACGTTTTGCACCTTCATAAGGTCTACGTTTTGCACCTTCATAAATTTATTTGCCTGTCTGGCCGTATAAGAATTGGCATTATCGTGATGCAAGATGATACGGCGTTTATGGTTATTTTTATGGAGTTGTGAAAATCTGTGGAGTTAAGCTCTTGGCACTCTGTTTTCTCTGCCTATGAGATGGCGTGATGATATGTAAGCAAAATACGGGGCACCAGCCCGTAGAGGGCGCCGAGAACGGCACAGCGGAATCAACAGTGATTTTAAAAATAGTGCCATTTATCATGGAGAGCGTAAGCAACATTATAATTGTAATTCTTCTGTTATATCTTTTTAATTTAAGGTATATTCATAGAACCATTTTATAATGTTGTACTTAATGGAAATGCTCTTAATATATTCGGTGGAAAACTTAAATTATGGTATTTATTTTGTAATTGTCTGTTCTCTCTATCTATCTATGCTATTCTATCTATTATATGTATGTATTTACAAAAAAAAAGTAATATGTGTATTATATCTGTAATCTGGTACCCATAGCACAAGCGTTAAGCTTAGTTTGGGACCAGAGGATGTTGTGTGAAAATTTCCGTGAATATTTGTTTATTTTTAATTCCTAGATACCGTGTAGTGTATAGTGTTTACAACATTTCATAAAAAATCCTCGAACTCCGGATTAATGAATCAGTCACATGTTTTTTCGGGCTACACATTTATGGTTAGGGAGCTGGGTTCCAAACCATATGATCTGTTCGTGTGGCAGACATGAATAATCACAATGACAATCGACGTACGGCCCATGAAAACGTCGCAATTTCCTTATCGTTTCTGAACTTGTATTAACTAAACCCTATATTTGACATACAGTATTAATGATTTGTTGGTCTTGGGGCATAAACCATCATAACATCTGGCTTCACTTCACTAACATTAAGATCGATCCCGAGTTGCGCCAGTTGACTTTTTGAGAAATATTTAATCAACATTGAATGCAATATTTTTTCGGCAAAATTGAATATTGAAAGCATACAAAAAATATAATAATATATAACAAATAATGAGAAAGAGAGAAAAAAATGTGTGCTATCTCTCTCTCTTGCCCCTACAGTAATATACGAAACGTAACTCTTTCTCTTTCTATCTTCACTAACTTATATCTCCCTCTCAACTTCATTCGCCTCGCCCGATCAGCACTTTTCGTAACGCTCACATCACGCATTCACCAGCTTACACCCCAAGTCAAGGGTGCGTAAAGAAGTATTTACTTCAGAAAGATCTTTTTATTAAGAATGAAAAAACATTTTTAAATTTTTAATTGATTAAATTTTTATTTAATTTCATAAAAGACAGAAAACAACACACTACTACGTGAACTGTTTGTAATAACGATAATAAACCATAACACCCACTTTACTTTCATATCTGAAAAAAACTTATTAAAATCGTACATAAAAAAATCAGCGACCTAGACGTCTGCCAACTTTATTTTCTATTCTGGGAGTCCTAATGATTCGAAAGGACGCAACGAGAATGACGAACAAATGATTTAGTATAGATTTTTTTTACATTTTAGGCACCTACGTCCCGTGATAAAACAGAGCCCTGCACATCTGCCTCTTCGATGTTTATTGTTTTAAGGATGATTTTGAGCATCCGTCCAAGAGGCAGACGCGAACAGTTATATAAATTTATATGGCTAAAGCATGTCAAATGCTAAAAAAACGTATATGAAAATATCGAAATGATTTAGTATCTTTTTTTTTACATTTATGAGGTAACTCAAAAACACAGGGACATACGACTTTCATTTACTGGACCAAATCGATTTGTATTGGCATAAACTTTCGTCCCTATTAATATGAAAGACGAACAAATCATATACCAAAATGGCACCCAGCTCCCAAACTATTATGAGTTCTCACCGTTATCAATTCTTTTAAACTGGTTTGTAATACAGGCAAAGACTTTAACATCCACAGCCTAGTATTGGTGGCAGACTGGTCGTTGCGGCTGCGAGCTGTATGCAGACGAAGTGCTGCATCACCTGCATATTTGACCAGGCGCTTCTCAACAACCGCATGAATATCTTCTTCAAAATCTTTTAATCGACCATTTTCTGTAATTTCTTCTCCTATATCCTTTTCTACCTGGGAAAATAGTTGAAATTTACTCAATATTTCTGGATTTATCAAATTATGGTAAAGGGGGGTAGCCTGCCCCGGGCGCCACTACTTAGGGGGCGGCAAAGTTTTACAAAAAATACTAAGTCTTGTGATCAAGACTAATATATATTTACATTGAATTGTTTCATTTCATAATAACAATTTGAAATAAATATAATTACATCAATTATTTTCTAATCGTAACCATTGAGTTATAAGTACATATACATCAATGATCGTAACTGTTTATTTCTTACACAAAAATCCCTTTAGAGATAGGCTTTAGAGTTTAGACCTCCCCTAGGCGAGATATTTGCACTTCACATGAGTCCTGGACGACTCACGGAAGGACCCTCGCAGATCATAGTTTGTCAAATCTGGGCACAGGCGGCGCGATAACGTGTACATTACCTCCTAGTAAAATGAGGCCATGGTATGCCACGAGCTACGAGAGATCATCAATTTGGCCTGCCGCGGTGAGTTCATAGCGCTGTTCGACCTAAGCTAGGCAATCCACTAACATATACCAGAATCATCTTGATTGTAGAGAAAGACGGACGTTTAGTATTTTATTATAAATATAATAATTAATACAACTATTTGCTGACTCGTGAACTCGTTTGCCCAAGACAGTTTTATTTGTGTCACTAGGTAATAAGTGAACTATGTACGGTAATATGAATCAACTGAGACTATATTGAAGATAATTATTATAAGTGTACATCTGAGATGGATAGTCCTTTCTCCCGAAGTGCACGGACTATTCGCACGCCACCTCCAATGGCCTCACCTGCCTCTGCTCCCCCACCAAGACCCCTCAAAGAGGACGCGCCTCCTGAAGTGATCTCTACAGCAGAAATACAAAATTGGCTGTTGACCATAGAGCAATGCCTAAACGAGGTGTGCTGCATTACCACCGAAGGCAACAATGAATGCTGAGCAGAAAGTTAGCAGGAGTTTCAACCCTATGCCGTAAGGTAGGACATGCCACTTCGCAATTGGCGGTTCAATATCAGTCGCTCAAGTCTAAAGCCATTCAAGCCCATTTCTCAGCACAAGACCTGAAAGACCAAGTTGACCTATCTCAGCGGCTACAAGAGATTAAAGCCAGCATCGAAGAAGCAGCGTCAAAATCAGCCCCATCGACCTCCTTTGCTGAAATGGTTAAAAAGGGATCCAGCAAATTTGTTCAGCCTTCAAACGTAAGTGCAGTGGCCATTTACCCTCAGGACAAATTAAAGACCAGCGAAGAAACGAAGACTGGTACAGCAAATTATCCGGCCTGAACAGATGCAACTACATGTAAGGGGTTTGCGGAAGACCAAGAATGGCGGCGTCATCATCAGCACTGATAGGAAGGATGACATTCCGTGATCTCGTCGCGGCAATAGGGGGGGACCTCTCGCTGCCGAGCGTCGTTAGAGCGATGCTTGGCAGCGACAGGAATTGGGCCGCGGTCGCTGCCTTCTGCGACGAGGTCATCTCGCGGAAGGAAGCGGCGGAAAGGGCCAGGGAGGCTGATCCTTCCGCAGACCCGAACCGCCGCCAGCGACTGGGGCGGCGCAGGCGTGAGTATTTGCGCCTAATGCCGCCCTAGCTGAGGGTGCGGGTGGTTGGACCGGGGAACGTCCGCCACCCGCAAGGCCTCCCGCGAAGTTGCGATGCTCCGTGTGTGGGTGCGTCGCTCAGTAGAGGGTACCCGAAAGGGTAAGCCGCCGGCGGACCACCGAAGGAATGTAACATAGTTCCAGTGGCCCGCCAATAAAGGCGGAGAGACGGCACACGGCGGGTTTCTTTAGTGGGTGAGGGCCCCACACTACCCTGTTCGTTGCCCCGAACGACGGGGTGTGCGGTTAGGTACATTTTTTCCCGCCTAAACAAACAAAAAAAAAAAGGAAGGATGACATTGAAAAGCTGAAGCGGTTTGAACAATTAAAGAGTTCGGGTCTCACAGTTGACGAGCCTCATAAAAGAAAACCACGGGTTGTAATCTTTGGTGTGCCCTCGGAAATGCAGGAAAAAGAGGTGTTGACATGTGTGGACCGACAAAATCTTACCGATGACCTTCAGAACTCAACGTTAGAATCGTTTCTCTCAACCGTCAAACTTAGTCATAAGTCTGGCAGGAGAGATGCTGATACCTGCAACTACATTATAGAAGTTTCAGCAGTGATTCGCAAGGCTCTCATAAAGAAAGAAAGAGTCTTTATAAATTGGTCGTCTTGCTCTGTCAGGGACTATACTATGGTCACTCGGTGCTATAAGTGCCAGCAATATGGCCACGCGGCCAAGTCTTGCCGTGACACAACCAGCATATGTGGACACTGTGGAGAACAAGGCCATACGATAAAAGAATGCCCAAAGAAATCTGAGGAAGCCAGATGTGCTACTTGCATGCACAATAAAAAGCCACATAATCCCTCTACGGGTGCTCCAGATTGTCCAGCTAAACTAATGGCTGAAAAAAGGTACATCAATTCCACAGATTATGAAGGCGCCTAAGAGCGCCAGAAACAAAGGTTTGTGGGACCTAAATTTATTTTTATTTCTTTCTTTCTTTCTTATTGATATTATTTAGTTAGTATGAATACTTTAATAGATAACTTAGATAACTTCTCTGTATCTGAATACAGAATATGCGACGTAGAAAACTGCAAACAATATCTACGCGTTTATAACAATCCCTTCACAATACTAACCCAAAATATACGCAGTGTTTTTAAAAATTTTAACTTATTCTATGTATTTCGACAACGGCTAAATATAACCTGTGATATTATTATACTAACAGAATGCTGGCTTGCTAAGCAATATAACATACCACATATGGAGGGGTACAGCATGTATAGTACTAAGGTGAATCATAAACAAAACGATGGATTAGTAGTTTATGCAGGAAATCATCTAAATATATCTGTTGAGGAACTGAATATTCTTGAATGTAATTGTTTGCTAATTAAGATTGGACTAGAATTCGCAATTCAAGCCATTTACAGGCCACCTTCTTTTAGGAATACAACCACGTTCCTTAACTCTCTGAATGATAACTTGCATAAATTAGCATCCTTCAAAAACATAATATTAACGGGAGACATCAATATTAACATTAACCTGGAAAATTTGGACACTTCGGCTATGGAATATCTCAACCTGTGCTCATTCCATGGCTTGCTCTCAGCACACACACTTCCTACACACCAGAGTGGTTCATGTCTAGACCATTTTATTATAAAATCGAACTTCCCCTCACTTGCACTTATGGTTATTAACTCATCAATTACTGATCATAAAGCTGTCCTATTAATCCTAAACTGTAAAGTACCTAAATTAAAGAACACGCGTATAACTTCAAAACTAAATACAAATAAACTTGAAGAATGCTTATACAACATTGACTTTGACCCAGTTTACGAATGCGCTGATCCACAGTTCTGTATGTTATATTTAATAGAGAATTTACAACTGGCTATTAACAACAGCACAATTACTTTTATGCGCAGTAACAAACATTTTAACATAAAACCATGGATCACACCGGGCCTCATTCGTTCCATGAGACACAGAGACAAGCTGCACATGAAAGCAAAATCTAATCCTAGTAATTTAACCTTGCAATCAACGTACAAAAGGTATCGAAATTTTTGCAATAATCTTTTGAGAAAAGTTAAGACCAACTATGACAGTATTGCGCTAGAAAAAGCTGGGTCAAATTCTAAAAAAATATGGGAACATATTAAAAATGTAACACATTTAACAAAGCACCATGACATATCTTCAAGTTTACTACATACTAATTCATCTCCGTTGGAAGCAGCTAATATCGTAAGCAATTACTTAGTCAATGTTGGGCGGAGCCTAGCGGAAAAAACTCAGGGTCTCCCTCAAGATTTAACTACTAACTTGTTCTCTAAAAGCACTTCCCTACAACATGAGGTGCAAAGTATAATCATGGCTTTAAAGGATGATTGTGCAGTAGGATGGGACAACATATCGAATAAAATTTTAAAGCAATTCCAACACATTTTAATACCGCCACTAACCTATATATTTCAAAAATGTATAGCACTAGGACAGTTTCCCAAGTGTCTGAAAAAAGCAATTGTCGTGCCTGTTTATAAAACTGGCAGTAAAGATCAACTAACAAACTACAGACCAATCTCTATACTGTTCTCTATATCAAAAATTTTAGAAAAACTCATCAACAATAGATTAATTAATTATCTCGAGAATAGATCGTTAATATCTGGAAAACAATTTGGTTTTAGACAAAAAATGTCCACTGCGGATGCAGTACATTATGTGACTAATTATTTAGCTCAATCCCTGGACAACGGTGACCATACAATTGGAATCTTCCTGGACCTTGCCAAAGCTTTTGACAGTGTATCTATTCCTATCTTGTTGCGCAAGCTTGAAAACATAGGCATAAGAGGAATCCAACTTAAACTTCTTAAGAGTTACCTAGAGGAGCGAACCCAGTGCGTAAGAATTGGCAATGCTCTTAGTAATGAACAGCTGAACTCTTCTTATGGGGTCCCACAAGGCAGTGTTTTAGCAAGTTCCTTATTCTTAATCTATAAATGACCTTTGTAATCTCAATTTAAATCATGGCACAGTCATATCGTACGCAGACGATACTGCCCTCCTTTTTTCTGCCGATTCGGAACAAAGTGTGTTCAAGTATGCGCAACACGCTTTCAATATTATTAACAAATGGCTTCAATATAATTGTTTAACATTAAATGCTGATAAGACGACCTACATAAAATTTGCAATGCGAAAACAAAGTGTAAGTCAGATTTACGCAACACTCTTTGCTCATCACTGTCAAGATACCATTGATTACACATGCAACTGCCCCAGCATATGAATGCATTCATATGCTGGCATATATTCATTCAGCACTGATTATACTAATAAAAGGCGTAAAGACATTGTTTGCCAGCAAATTAAAAGATCGAAACATGCATTTACGACTAAATTCTTCTTGTTCTTGGGTCCTCTTCTGTACAATAGAATAAATGCAATTTCTATCATCTATCCTTGCAATTATAACCAATGTAAAATTATTGTTAAAAATGCACTTCAAGAATCACAAACAAAGCTAAATACCTGGGAGTTATATTGGATGAAACCCTGTCTTTTAGATACCATATCCAAGTTTTAAATAATAGACTCCGAAAACTTATATATGTTTTTAAAAAAATACGTCATATTGCCGACTCTAAAGTAATCAGGCAAGTTTATTTTGCACTCTGCCAATCGTTACTAACTTACTGTATTAGCTCCTGGGGAGGTGTGGGTAAAACACTACTATTAACAGCCAAAACGGCTCAGCGAGCGGTTCTTAAAGTAGCAACGTGTCGCCCTTTTCTATTTCCCACTCAGCTCCTCTACCAAGTTTGTAAAGTATTAACAGTGCGACAATTACTTATATTAAGCACAGTATTGAGACAGCACGCTGCCCTTCCATTCAGCACTGATTATACTAATAAAAGGCGTAAAGACATTGTTTGCCAGCAAATTATAAGATCGAAACATGCATTTACGACTAAATTCTTCTTGTTCTTGAGTCCTCTTCTGTACAATAGAATAAATGCAATTTCTACCATCTATCCTTGCAATTATAACCAATGTAAAATTATTGTTAAAAATGCACTTTAAGAAATGTCGTACGGAGATACTGAGAAACTATTATTTGTGTTAAAGTAATTATAAGATTGTATGTGAATTATTCACTTTCCAATATCCAAATTACCGTTATAGTTATAGTTAAGGATTTATCATTATTTCATCTTAATTTACGCTCACACTGTTTGCATTTTCATTTATTTAGATTAAATACGTATAATACGGTATTAAATATTTTAATTTAATATAGTATAATACCAGCCATTCTTGCCTGAAACACAGGATCACCTAGTTCAGGTACAACTCTAATTCTGTACTAATTTAAGAACATCCCTCTATGTACACAATATTGTAACAAAATGATTTGATTTAATAAAATTATTGCTAATTATTAATATACCATCTCGTGTCCTCAGGACAAGCTATTTATCACTGCGGCGTGCAGTGATAAATACCTTTTTGATAGATACCTTTCCGGCCTATGACACAGGTGCTTTCCGAAGCAACCATATCCAGAAAGAACCTGCATCAGCCAGTAAGGGATTGCTATGTCGTCTCTCCAGCTATCTACTCATTCAAGAAAGTACTTACTGCCGCAATAGTACCACAGAATAAATACTAGTCCTACGGAATAGTAGCATGTGTTTGTTCGCACAAGCCGTGCATCTAATTGCGCAATTTAGGCGGTCTTCTTATTTTTCAGAGTACGTACCAATTTTTAATGTCTGCCATAGTACGAGTACAGCGAAACATTACTTGAATCTACTTCTCAAAGAATCATTTAAATTGATACCTATGCATATTATACTATGTAATGACGCTAAGATGGCACCGGATGCGGCATGACGTCGTTGCATTATGAAAAATTTATGATTGCTAGATTCTGACTGCGTTTTCGGCCACCTTGCACTTAAATAATAATATTTTTTTTATTGCTTATGATGGCAGACGGGCCGCAGCCCACCTGATGGTAAGTGGTAACCGTCGCTCATGGACTCAATATCGAAAGTATAGTCAACCCGCTGCGCACTATTTCAGTTAAATTGCACTGATTAAACCTACAAACTGGTACAAGTTTTATCCCGCTACTATGTCGGGTACCTATAGGTACTACCGTAAAAATATCTATCATCATCCAATACTTGAAATGAAATGGTAAGTAGTAGTAATAGGGTCACCTATTTACCATCACTATTTACCGTGGCTCATCTGCCACCACAAGTAATAGAAAAAGTGGTCGTGTTCTGTTTTGATCCTATAGCTTCATACAACTTAATGATCAGGACTTAGTCTACAGTGCGTCGCCATCGTAGGACTACCGGTTGCTACTCGAGAATATTTTTTCCCCAACGGTTATCATCGCGAGCATAATCCTAACTTTCCTTTCATTTTATCAATTTGCATAGTATGGTTATGTAATACTTTCTGTTCTTTGTATTTACGCGAATACTAACTTTAACGGAATTAACAACACTAACGGAATTTATTTATAGGTAGGTATCTTATTTAGCGTACAAATATCCCGATGTTTCGAATACTATATATTCACGGTCAAGGATACAAGGACAAAAGAAGATACAAGGACAAAAGAAGGTCATAGGACAGTTTCCACATCGAACAAAAATAATTATGTGTAGGTACCTAATATAAAAAATACTATTGAAATTCTGTAACAGAGTTACCTTATTAAGTCCATCCTGTATAGCTTTGTGATCATCATCAGTAAGATATCCACTTCGATTTTGCTCTGTTGCCCAGGCTCGACTGCCTTGTATATCTTCACGGTACAGTCGAGAATCTATCGGCAGTGAATCGTTTAATCTCCGCAGGACTGTCGCGGGTTCCTCTTCAAAACAGCCACCCCATAATTGATACATTATTCTAAGCAAATTTTATTCTCTTATTAATTACCTACACAACTTATCACAATATATAAGTAACAGTGGTATTCAGTAAGCAGGTACACATTAGTAAACATAAAACGAAGATGTGAGGATTTCTGTATCTATTTGCTGCCAGCGTTATCTCACAAGAATGAGGTTCTTATGATAATAACAAAAAAATACTGACGCTTATTTTACATGTACGATAGGTACCTACTTACACAGAGTTGAAAAGGTTATCAAGGTTATTAAGTTATAATAATAATGACCTACTGAGTAATAGCTTTGAGGAAAATTGAAGAATTTATTTTTTTCTTTATGAATCTCAGACTAACTAAAAAATAAAGACACCACATTGTCCATTAAAAAGTGAAGCCACTTTTTGAAAGATAATTTGGGTATTTTTTTAAAAGTTGTTGTTTAAAACTTAAAGGAAGTAAAACTATAAAGTAAGTTTACAACAAATTATATAGGGAATATTGTGGACGTGTTCATGTACGTAACGTACAAACAAAATCGTCGAGTCATTTGGGTTAATTTTAAATCATACCCTGGTAACACTCGTGGTTTATGACATTTAGCTTTGGCATGGTTTTGTTTGTATTTGTGTGCGTGAGCGCGTGTAATTACAAGTTTGGCATGGTTTTATATGGCTTCACTGATGGATTTTTCGTACCGTAAACTACCACAACATTGCCTCCGATACCTAACTTTCCTAATACAATTAGATGCTAATAATCTGTTCGTGTTTTACATCTGCAAAAAAAAAATATAGTAGTTGTATCGGCTATAAATCTGGCAACCCATGACACCGGCCACCATTTTGAAAATATAATACAGTTAACGTCAGGGAGCCGTCAAACCAGATCGGAAATGGTAAGATTTTTTTAGGCGCTTATAACTTTTGATGTAAGTCTCACAATTTTACTGTTAACTTATTATTTTCAGCATACACTCAAAGCTTTGAGATTTCTTTATAAGATTTAGTAACTATTGTTGGTTATATTTGTGTAAAATTCGAATAAAGTAGGTACGTTTAGGCAAAATTAAGAAGGTAAATCGAAAACATAGGTTCTATCTTTACCTGGTATAGGGTTGTCACATACGAGTGTAAAAAAAATACTAATACATATTGTATTTTTAAACTGTGATCTGTAAAATATGTCATTTATGGCTATAGGGGTAGAGTTAATGAGAGCTATGAATGATATAATAGTGTGATTAAGTAAATAAATTATTAAAAAACAATGTCTTGGTTCGGACATAATTATGGAAAGAATGCCGGACGAGCGACTAGTTAAGATGATATACAATGCGAAAGTTGAAGGATGTAAATATGTGGTGGAAATAGCGTGATGATAAGTTAATTTAGTTTTATCTGACAACCCTATGCAATAACAGTTGCTTGTATGGAAACTCAAAAAATATCGGTCCTAACTTTGCCTCTTCGTTTATATGGAGAAATAAAACTTGCATAACTATAAAGGATTATCATTCTAGTAGTCTGATGTTTAGGCTTCATTTTATTAAATTACTTTAGAGAATTTTAAAGATATAAGTCTAATAAGGAGTTAGGCAATGTTCTGGCTATTTGAACCTATCTTTGCCTGCTAACAAAATGGGCCATAACGTAGCATTTTGCAAAGATTTATTGAGAACTAAAGCATTTATTTAGTAGATCTCATCCTAAACTTTATTTTTAGTATAATAGAACTTATAATTATTTAGTCATTGTTGGGATATACGCCAAAATGTTCGAAATATAGGCAATGTTGTGGCAGTTTACGGTAGGGTTGCCAACAGCCAATTTCAAAAACAAGGACTGCAAGTCGGAAAAACCAGGACAATTGAGTTTAAAAACAGGACGCACTAATAGAGTAGCAATAATCTATATAAATAAATAAAATTGAAGTGTCTGTTTGTAATGTCTAAATAACATTTTTTTACTAAATGTACACGAGAATATATACGCTATCTATACCAAATTACCAATTTTTAAAGATTTTTTTAGATTGATTACAAGAGTAACTTAGGTTACTTTTATTTCAGAAAAATAATTAGGGTACTGCATAAAAAAATAAAACCCATGAAATTGCGAATGAATACCACTCCGGAAAGCCCGGTCCTATTTGGCCGGGACTTCTAGCAGATAGGTAGCTGTTGTTATAAGGAGTAACTTAGGCTATTTTTATTTTCGAAAAACATTCTAGTATTGCGCGAAAAAAAAATACCCACGAAATTGTGAATGAATACGGATTCAAATAGATAGGTATATAAATACATCGAATATACGCTGGGACGGCAAAGAAAAAGGGTCTATTAAAAAATCTTCAATATCTCAAAAGTACCTGACTTAGCTATACGAAATAAAGTTAGTCTTTATTAAAGAATATTTAATGCCACATAAAATATTGTATAAAACCTTTTTATTTATTTTTGAGAATTGTATAAAAACTGAAAATGTAAAATCCCATCAAAAACATAAATGTGAAATGAGAGCCACGTTCAATATTATGATGCTTAATGTTCAGTCCTGAAATTGATTTATAACAACATAAAATATTTTATAACTACTTAAACATCATTTTTTCTTATATTTTAGGATAACATATTGAAGCCTAAGGTCTGACTCGACGAATTCGACATGTTTATGTGAAATAGTTTTTGAGTTATGAGTGGGTCAGAAGTGGCTCCAAATGGTTCGTGTAATATTACACACGGTGCTGGTCGCCATTTCTTTAGCTTGAACTTGGCTTGATACGCTGCCGCGTGTCTAGATCGTGCGTCGTTTTTTAATTTAGTACAAAACAATTTCGCGTTTGTTTTAGTTTTGCAATAAAAAAGTTATAAATACGGTGTGTCTGCCTTATAAATTTTAAGACACGAGAATGTCCGTGACTTGCTGAGGCAGAAGAACGCCGCTATCCGTACCTATGACCGTCATCCATGCGGGGATAACCGCATCATAATGCGCTCACTACAAAGGGCTGTTAAGAAATCAATTAATTCTCTACGTCAATCAGAGTGGGAAACCAAGCTGAGAGACTTAGAACCGACCCATCAAGCCTTCTGGCAACTGTCCCGCACTTTCAAAAACGACAGTTTGTCTACCACGCCTCCGCTTAACAGACTCAACCTTCCACCCGCCTTCGAGGACGAGGAGAAGTCCGAATGCCTAGCCGAAAGTCTGGAGCGACAATGTACGCCGAGCACATTACACATAGATGATACACACCACGCCTTCATTGATAGGGAAGTGGAGTCGAGGGCCTCACCCTCGGCTCAGCGGCAATAACCTATGTTTGTTAGTCTGTGTTATGGATTTATATTTTATATCTATGTTTGTACTTAGTTTTTCTTTTTACAAAAATTGGTAATAAAGTACCTACCTAAACAATTTTCGAAGGATTGTTTATTGACGTATCGTCACCATATCAATCACACGCCTGCAGTGAAGTCTCCCAGCGCGATGAGGTGCGGTGAGGCGCGGTTAGGTAGCAGTCACATCGATTTCTTAGTAACTTCAAGAAATAATTATTTTCTCTTATATTTAAGCTAGTACATATTATATTATATAGCAAGTAGGTAATCTTACCACTTATATAATGTAGCATAGTTCCAGTGGCCCGCACAATAAAGGCGGAGAGATGGCACACGGCGGGTTTATTTAGTGGGCGAGGGCCCCACACTAGGTACCTACCCTGTTCTTTACCCCGAACGACGGGGTGTGCGGTTAGGAACGTTTTTACCCGCCTTAACAAAAAAAAGGTAGGTTATCGTGCCTGTTTGGACGAGCTAAGACGAGCCACTTATAAACAGTAAGTGGTGAGCTAGAAAACAGAAGGAGACATCATAATCTTCATTTATAATAAACCTAGTAAAAGTGACTTACTTCGGCTGTCGTCCGCCATCTTACGTGCGGTATGGCTTTACACAGCGTAAGAGCGTTATTGGGTGTATTCCTTAGACGAAGAATAATATAGACTCGCTACTATTTTGACATTAAGGATGAAGAAAAGAATGCACATACTAGGTTTTACCAAGAGGAGAGAGACACAGGTAATAATAATAATAATAAAATGTTTATTTGCACCTTAAAATTACAAGAACAGTAACAAAATATAAATACACTATGTGGCTTAAAGGTAAGTAAAATTACAATATTTCTGTACAGCTAATACCTAAACTAAGATAAAAATATCCTGTAATATAGGCATCAGCGCCCCCTCTCGACCAAGATTACAAGCCTTATGTATATATAGTACGCTATAGTTGTTAAAGATGCTGGTGCTGATTAAAGTTAGTGGTTATTCATATGTGTGTGTTTGTGTGTGTTTGTATGTTTGTGTGTGTGTGTGTGTGTGTATGTGTGTGTAGTTACGCACGCGTGAATGCATGTGTGTGTGCATGTGTGTGTGTGTTGTGTGCTCGCGTGTGTGATTGTGTGTGCGTGCTTGTGTGCACATGTGCGTTGTGTGATTTGTATTTGGGTTTTTGTCAAAGTAAAACTGTGTGGTCTGTGATGTCTAAGGTTGTTTATATGTGCTTCCTTATTTAAGCTATTACTATTAATAGTCTTTCTGTTTCATCGTATGTAAGGGATAGGAGCCAGGTATTCACTGCCTTAGTGCAGGCTAATTTGTTCATATATAATATTTGATTGTGTTCATTAGCAACATTATATAATTCAGGACTTAGATATATACATAATCTTTGAGCAAAAGTTGTTCTACATAAAACGGGTTTGAAGATTTTGTGCTTCCTTCGCACTGATTTTTGCGAGTTCCTGTGAGTTTGTAAGGCAATGGCGTGTTGTAGCATGATTAGAGAAGATATGAACAGTTGCCGTACTGTAAGCACCCTGTGTTCTTTATATAAATCAGTGGTGGAGTATGTTTTTGGTTTAAATTTAATAATTTTTAATACTAATTTTTGTGCTCTTTCAACAGTTATAATGTGGGCTTTAGCAGTGCCACCCCAACACGAGATGCAATATGTTATTACTGACTGACACAGAGAATAGTAGATCATTTTCATTATCTTCGGAGAAGCTAAGTGCCTAAGTTGTTTAAATATATAAACTAATTTTCTAATTCTATTTGCGATCTGGATGCAATGGGTTTTGAAGTTGAGATTTTTATCAATCATAATGCCTAAGTATCTTATAGAATCTACTGCGGATAAAGAGGAACAGTTACAAGGTTGGCTAGAATAAGAGAGATATGTAGATGAGAGACATGTGTGTGCGAATATGCGATGTATCTGATGAGCATCATTACCTGTGTTGTAAATTGAGTATGGAATATATTTGGTCTTGTCCGTGTTCATTGACAGGTAATTAGAAGCTAACCAGTAGGTGACAGTGTTAAATCCCTCTTGTGCATATTTATATACGTCATTCCAATTATCACCGTAAAATGTCAATGTTGTGTCATCTGCGTAAGAGATAATTTTACAATTTTTTAGGTCCAGGTCAGTAAGTCCATTAATATACACTAGGAATAGTGTAGGCCCCAAGATGCTACCTTGTGGTACTCCGTGTATAGTAGGAAGTGTGTCGCTAGTATAGTCACTGATTTTAACCTTTTGAGTTCTATCTGTTAAATAATCTTTGAGCAGATTATACTGATTACCTCTAATGCCAATATGATGTAGTTTTTTCAAGAGGATAAGGACAGAAACCGTGTCAAAAGCTTTAGCAAGGTCTAAAAATATTGTTAGGCATTTCTTTTTCGCGTCTAGCTTATTCACTATAAGTTCTATAAAATTATGTAAGGCATCTTGAGTCGATTTCCCAGTTCGGAATCCATACTGTTGGTGTGATAAAAGATTGTATTTTTCTAGATAGTTCGTTAGTCTGGAGTGTATTATTTTTTCTAAAACTTTCGATAACGAAGTTAAAATTGAAATTGGCCTATAGTTTGTGACACGGCTTCTATCTCCACCCTTGAAAATTGGTCTAACTATCGATTGTTTTAATGCATTTGGAAATACGCCTTGATTTAAACACAAGTTAAAAATATGTGTAAGCGGGGCTACTATTTCATTTTTTATCAATTTTAGCAAGTCTGATAGTATACCATCAGATCCTGGGGCACAATTATTTTTTAAACTATTGATGCAAGTCTCTATTTCTTGGGCATCTGTATTTAACAATACGAAGGAGTTTCTGACAATTCTGTCGGTTTGAGTAATCATTGGGTGTACTAACGGCAATGGTGGCTTAATTATTTTATTTGCCAACTTTTCACCAATGGTCGCGTAAAACTTATTAGTGGTATTGACAGATGCGTTAGGGGTCAGTTCTAAGGAAAGTAGGTCCAGGGAGGCATCCTTTTTAACAGTTCTATTTGTAATATTGTTTATTGTAGTCCAAATTTTTTTACTATTTTTACCGGCTTGACTTAGTTGATTTCTTTCATAATCTCGTTTTAATTTTTTAATTAAATTATTACAATAATTTCTGTATCTTTTGTACGTTATTTCTAGTATTAAATTATTAGGATTATTCTTAAATTTTATATGCAATCGGTCTCTGTTCCTAATGCATCTAACAATACCCATCGTAATCCAGGGTTTGAGTATTCTCTGTCTATTAGGTACATTCACTTTTCGAGTATTTAATTCTATTATATTCTTGATTTTATTAACAAAAAGATCCATGGCAGTATTAGGATTATCCAATGACGTCATAGGTCTGAAATCAATTTTACCAATGTCTAATTTTATATTCTCGTAGTTTAATTTAGTGCATTGACGTTGAACTGGTTTAATTCTATTATTAAGTTCAATGCAACACAGGATAGGTACATGATCTGTAATATTAGAATTAATGATAAATGTGATTACAGACCTTTTAGCCTGTAATATTACGTGGTCAAGGCAGCTATTAGCACGAGTAGGAGTATTAAAAGCAGGTAAAAAACCATTTAATGATAAAAGATCTAAATATTCCGTCACTCGAGAATCTGTACTGTTTGTTGCTATGTTAATATTAATATCACCGATTATTATAACATCATTATAAGTCGATAGACTTGATATTACTCTTTGTAAAGAGCTCAGAAAAACAGTGATCGTTTTAAAACAGTGTGGGCGATAAATCGCCAAGATAGCTACTCTGGACTCTATTTCAATCAGTAAACAATTAGCTTCATCGATTACGGGTTCACTCAAAGAGGCATTGATGTCGTTTTTTATGTATACAACCACTCCGTCATTTGGTTATAATGGGTAGTGGTATGTGAAGCAACATAGCCTTTTATAGTGGGAAGATTGTTGACGCATGACATCCAACATTCCGAGAGAATTATAATATCGTTATCAAATTTTAATCTATGCAGCAGTAAGGTTAACTCATTAAAATTTGCGTTTATACTACGTATATTTTGTCCTAGTATTTTTAGGTATCTGTTAGATGTTATAAGATAGGATAAACAATGTTCAGGATCACAGAGTATAGTTTCTGAACTAGAGTAGGTGTCTATTTCTTGTAATAACTCCTTATCGAATTTTAAAACGATATTTAACAATGGTGAATAGTGCAGGCATATAAATTTTATATATTATAGGAATTAATAAAAGGTTGGTTAGTACGGTTTTGTATATAATAATATTTTTTTTGTTATTATGTTTATATAGCAATAATATAGCAATTGGCATATATAAGAAAAACCCTAATAAGCAGCAATAAAGTATAAATAACAGTAATAGATTATATGATTTTTTTATGTAGTAATTTCGGCTGACAGGTATAAGTATATTTATCCTTTTCGCGTATGCGTCAGTTATATTTGGACCCAATGAACTGGGTCCAAACAATAAGGTGGCCAACCGTCCCCATCATCAGTATGTAAGCTTGTTTTTGTATTGACGTAAAAAAACTTATATTAATCACGTTATATACACTAATATTACATGTTCTAATATATTTTAAGCAAAATATAAGCATAACTGCAATTTCTTTTGTCCTGTCATTCTTTTATCCGGCTAAAACAGGTAGTACATTTTTAGTCAACAAAGTTATAATCATAGTTATCTTTAAAAATTATTCCGGTTATCTATTGCTATCTCGACACTGCATACGCTGATAGCTTGTGTATAATATCCTTCGTCTAAGGTGTATTCCAATATACACTGCGAGCACTGTAAGGTGTGACGTCAATTCAGTATACTGCGAAGTCGTTCCTTTATAGTTATCTATACTGGTTGGTTTATAACGGAACGGAGTCCAGTATACTGATCTGTCATTACTTTCATTTCATACAAAATATTGGTTGTATACTGCAATAAACATAATTTCTTTACATTTTCTAAGTTTCGGTATCTTTGATTAACAATATTCAATAATAATAATAATAATTTTCCATAGCACAAGTTGTTATATTTCTGGACGCTGTTGATCACATGATCAAACCACTGAGAGCATCTTACCCACAGAACAATACTACTCCTAGCGGAACCTTATCTTGAGAACGCCAGTGTTCACAGTACAAAATTGGCGGCGATTTAGGACCTCATAATTATATTTCCCTAGAATTCTGCGGCAGTATACTATCAGTCTGTAACATAAGAATTTTTCTCCAGTATGAGCATTGGACAGTGCTCGCTGTGTATATCGGAACACAGCCTTTATCTGTTGTATGTCGGCTGTCAATTAGGGATGACGGAAGAACCAAAAACTATCGATATACCTCGTATCGATGTTTTAAAAAAAATATTGATATTGGTTTTGATATATCGAAAAAATAAAGGGTATTTTTGCACTCTTGAAACCTAGCATCCACCACAAATAATTTGTGATATTATTCATCACAGATTTTCATATAGTGGGATGAAGCCGCCGCGATATCGATATTTTTTACGCGCTTCCCTAGCAGTTTCCGCTATTTTTGGAGTTCAAAGACTTGGCTCGGTAAATTTGTAGTTATTTCCTCTCCCCCTGTTTAGAGCTCATGTAAAAATCACATTCATCAAATTTCATTATTCTGTTTAAGGCATTGGCAGAACCATCAGCCTAACAGTAACTTATAAACATCGTTAATCTCTGATCACAGGTAAGTTTAATTCATAGTTCATAGAACAAGTCGTACTCGAAGTCAGTCATATAAAATTAGTCAGTCAAGTCCATCTTCTGTGGTTAAGACAAAGTCCCGCTCCAATAAGGCGATGGCAACCTTACTGAAGCTTCTATGGAGTTTTGGAGACAACAGAAAAAAACACGTTATGTCACACTACATCACTTACCAACACTTATGCACATACACAAATAGTTAATAAGCAAAAAGCCACCACTCTTACACATTAACTACTTGAAATAACACAAGTTTGGGAAAATAATGCAGAGCGACGACATGATCTTCTTCGTGTTCCCGCCAAAACTCGTAAAAATCACAGTCACACTCACAGAGTACATTACTACATTTTTATAAAAATGTTCTGTGAATTGAATAGATTTAGTGGTGGTTAATATATTATATAGCAACATTAAGCACCCTGCTTAATATACATAACATATAGCAAATGATATCGTGGCTCTCTCTTTTTGCTATATGCTTAATCGCAATCTGGACATCGTGCGTCACAACGCATCGCACAAAACGCAAGTAGCAAGTGGCGGCGCCGGCGGCCAGTTGTCGCATGCTATGCTGCCATTGTTATCGGTTGCGCGCGTAATTTGCGATCTCGGGCGCCTCACGTAATAATATACCTACGCTAATTCGCTTCATGTATCTTTTAGTGTAAACAGTGATAGGACACACAATATTGAATTATTGACTATAAATTGTTTGTGTGGAAGATTGATTGAGAGGAATAATGTTATATAATGAATGAATAATGTTATACATATATGTACATAGTTGATTTTTGTACATACAATCAATGAACGTTTAAATACGACTATAATGGCTTTGTATACTAACTTATGTCTTAATAACACAGCCAGTCGGATATAGACAGTCCTAAACCTGAAAAGTATGAAGGAAAGTTCATTGTTTTTTTTACTGTTCCATTTTATCGTAATAAATTAATAAACGTGGTGTAATATTCTTATAAAGCATGTTGTCTATCTGACACATGAGTCCAACGATAAGGTAGAAGCTGCGAGTTAACAGTCTCCGAGCTTGCTTTATTCGCGTCCGCCTGCCGTAACAAACGCACTAAGCATAATAAAAAGCATGCTTTAAAAAAAGCACGTAAAATAACATGTTTAAAAAATAAAGCATATCACATTAAGCAAGTTATTGCCATATAGCAACATTGAACACTACTGAATATATTGTACAAAAAGTATATACCACAGAGTACTTTTTAACATAGGGAATATACTAAAGAGTATAATATAAATGGTATATACTAAAGAGAAGAGATTGTAAGCGCAGGGCCGGTCAACTTTGTTCTTATTGGTTGGCTAATAGATGGGTTTGCTATAGGGTTTATAGTACAAAAAATGCGAGATATAAACTTGATACAATAGTGGCAACATTTAAGTTGTTATGTCATAACAATAACTGCCATTCTTTCTTGTAACTACCTAATTTTTTATTTATTTTATTCTTTGCTACCTACCTACCTTTCTAGCACATACCTAATAGCAAACTGTATTTTAAAGTTTTTGTTCATGAAAACAAAGTGTTTTTCGGAGTATGGTTAGGGAAGTTTAGAAGTGAGTTACGTGAAAATTAAGTGCAAAGTGCGTCGAGTTGAGCATTTTTCTCCCCATAAGCATCGAGATCTGCGTACAGGACCAGGATATACTTTTGTGTGTTTTGCAAGCCTAGTAACTATTTAGCCTAGTGACTCAATTTTTTGTTTCTTGGTGAGCCATTATGAAGGACAATAGCTTACATCGGTTCTCAAAACCAGGACCTACCAATTTGCAGCGGTATGTACATTCTAACAAACTAAGTTAATATATATACGAAATAATTCGTATCCTAGAATGATATTCAAAGCGTGTATCTAAAGCTTAGCTGCCTTTGTGTAAAGATGACACTGATAAAACTACTGATTTATGCTTTTCAGAGTGGTAGCATGGGCAAAGTTTTGTTATCCAGAGGAGAATTGAGACTTAATAGAATTTCAAAAAAAACTATATACAAGTCATAAAATGCTTTTTCCAAGCATTTTCCCAAAAGTGCTTATGTTCAAGATCATTTGCAAAGAGACAAGCTGCATAGAGATGCTGTTCTATCTGAACATCTTACAACAGCAGCAGTTGCAGAACACACCTATGTTGAGCAGCCCAGTACACTTTCTGAAATTGGAACCAATCAACAACCTTTTTTTTTTGTTATGGCGGGAAAAAATGTTCCTAACCGCACTCCCTATCGTTCGGGGCAACGACCAGGGTAGTGTGGGGCCTGTAACCACTAAAGAAACCTGCCGTGTGCCGTCTCTCCGCCTTTATTGGCGGGCCACTGGAACCATGTTACATTCCTCTACTGAGCGACGCATCCACACGCGGAGCGTCGCACCTTCGCGAGAGGCCTTGCGGGTGGCGGTCGTTCCCCGGTCCATCCACCCGCAGCCTCAGCTAAGGCGGCATGAGGCGCAAGTATCTGCGCCCGGTCACTGGCGGCGGTTTGGGTCAGCGGAAGAATCCTCCTGCCTTGCCCTCTCCGCCGCTTCCTTCCGCGAGATGACTTCCTCGCAGAAGGCAGCGTCCGCGGCCCAATTCCTGTCGCTGCCAAGCACCGCTCTGACGACGCTCGGCAGCGAGAGGTCCCCCCCTATTGCAGCGACGAGTTCACGGCGCTGCTCGGCCCAAGCCGGGCACGACTCGAGCGTGTGCTGCGCCGTGTCTTCGCCGCAGCCGCAATGGTGACAGCCCGGAGTCGCTTCCCTCCTTGCGACAATGTGCAGATATCTGCCGAAGCAACCGTACCCCGACAGCACCTGCACCGGTCGGAAGGGACTCCGTGCCGTCGCCCTGCCCACTCTTCCTGCACCGACTGGAGCGCTCCTATGCTCCGAAGACCGGCCCGGGGCGCCTCCATACGCGCCCTCCAGCTGGCCATGGCAGCTCGGCGGGCGTCGCCCTGCCATCTGGCCACCACACTGGGTGGGGGACGACCACCCCCCTCCCGCTCTTGCGGCGAGCACCTCCGCCTCCAAGTCCCACAGAGAGGTTCCGGCCAACGCGCAGGCCGCCTCCGTTGACACCGTGTGGTATCCGCGTATGACCCTGGACGCGACGACTCTCTGTGGCCTCCACAGAAGAGCCCTGTTTAGTGCGTCCAGGGCCTCCGCCCACACAGGGGCGCCGTACAGCGCCATCGACCGGACCACCCCCGCGTAAAGCCGTCGGCACGCATTGTTGGGTCCGCCCATATTCGGCATGAGCCGTGCAAGGGCGGACGCCGCACCGACGAGCCTTGGGACAGTTGACGGAAGTGCTTGCGAAAGCGCCCGTCCAGCACTAGACCCAGATACTTTATCTGGGCCTGCACCCCAGTTTGGACCCCGTCCACAGTGATCGAGGCCCTCACCCACTAAAGAAACCCGCCGTGTGCCGTCTCTCAGCCTTTGTTGGCGGGCCACTGGAACTATGTTTCGCATTTTATATCTTCTTAACCAGTCGCTTGTCCGGCATTCTTTCCACATGTCCGAACCATCGGAGCATTCCCTTTCGCATCTTTACACCAATACTCTCTTTCATACCTACTCGCTCTTTTACGTCATCGTTACGAATGCGGTCAGTCAGCCTCACTCCACAGATTCTCCGCAGAGATCGCATTTCGACCGCATTGATCTTACTCTCATGCTCCTTTTTAAAATTAATAAATTCTAATAATAATGAAATGACTGGTTTTCGAAAGGATGACATGATATTTTAACGAAAAAGTCTTACTGACTGAAAAAACAAATTCAAAAACTTATCTAACGTAATGTTCAAAGATTATCAAAGATTATATAAATAATAAGTGAAGAACCAAATTACAAAATAATCAACCTTAAAACTATTATCACTTTAACAATTAACAATAATGGCACGTAATCATTAAAATCAATATCACAATTAGTCTTAATAATTTAGTCATCATCATCTGAAATAGTATCACATACCTCTTGAGCATTGTTACCAAATTTCAGGTTTTAATAAAAGTTGTGGTACTTTTCTGGCATTATTCCATTTTGGCATAGGTTTATCAAATCTTTATATTTTTCGCGCCTGATGGGAAGGTCTCCAGTATAAGCTGGCTTGATTTGAAATTAACGGGAAAGTCAATTTGTATTTCGGGTACCTGAAACCTCAGAACAATTATAATTTTCGGCCTGTCTTCAAAATTATAGTTATATTCAATCTTATCGTAATGCTGTGCATGTACTGTCACTTGTCTCAAACGGGTCCACTGTATTTTTTCATTGTCTGTATTTTTTGTCCAATTTTCATTAGACAGCATAGACTTAAATCAAATATATCAGAAGTTGTCATCTCTTTTACGGTATAAGGACTACCTTTAACTTTAACCCAACGAACGAGGCATTACCATTCCTCTAGTAAATAAATGAGTTTTCGGTTGCTAGCACGCTCAATAGTGGAATGTACGTTATCACCTTCGTTTTGGGTATGACCCTTCTCCATAAATCTGTGGGTTACTGTCGCCCGAAATTCTTTAGCAGCTAGTAGGTAAAGAGTAAAAACTATACGATTCCTATTTTGCCCGGCGCAATTATCGGACCAGAATCTAAATGACTTTACTTCATTTTGTTAAGCTTTTTGTTTTATAAATTGATATAGGCAACTATATACTTAATTTGCGCCTCGTTTTGCGATTGCCTCGTGCCACATAAAGCAAGTGGCAAAGCTACAAAGCTAACTCATATAAGGCGAAGTTAAGTGTAGATAATTTTCTCTTATAGTTATCATACTCTTACACTAACGTCTCCTGTGGTGTAATCAAAACCTTTGCGAAGTCGAAGGTAGCAGCAACCACCTCTTTGTTTGATTGAGCCTCAGTTTTGTTCTGTTGTTTTAGATGACTTGCAGCTTTTTTGCAGCTTGATGTTTTGAAAATGCAGCCTTTTCTTCTTCTGTCGGAATTATCTTGTTATTATATAAACGTGACATACATCCTTCTTAGGCTTATGAAAGCCTATGTTAAAATTTGCATTCAATATAATTAAATTTTGAATTCTGGCGAACATAATGAGATTCCACCAACGCAAATGTTTTGTCGTGATCACAAACACTTGATCATGTCGTCACCCATGACCCTATTTTAGTAGGTTTCCATACATGTCATCGTTAGTTAAGATTGGTGGGTTTTTGTTTCATCCAAAAGTGGCGACGGCATAGGTATTTTATCCGAAATATCATGATCAACATTATCAGCCGATGGCATTACAAAATTACTCAATGTAGATGCAATAGGCTCATTATTTTCTTGATTACTATCATTAAATACCTCATATGCAAACAATTAATGCAGCTGCAATAATTCATTGCAATCTGGTACTGGGGACTCTACATGAACTGAAAAAATAAAATAAACTAGAAGCAATAAAGAAAATTATATAATTAATTCTCGTCAAATTTGTTAGTTAAAAATATTATTGTGTACACAGTCATCACACCACTCCAAGCAAAACCTAACCCCAAAAATGTATTTTATAGCCCACAGTACCACAAGCGACACATAAAATAAATTATCTGTCCCCTTAACAATGCAATATAATATCATCTCCCACATATTTTTTAAGTGTTTTACCATTAACAGTGTAACAAATACCACATAAGACAAATTAAATTTGTTTTGCAACTAATATAAAAGTCGGATGTGGTACTAGCAACATACTTAACATTACAAGAGGCAGTTAAAAATGTAAGTTGTACTACATAGGACAATTTGAATTTATAGTAAAACTAATATAAAAGTCGGATGTGGTACTACCAACATACTTTACATTATAAAAGGCAGTTAAAAATGTAGGTAGTACCACATACGACAAACTGGACATGTATTCACACAAATAACAAAGTCGGATATGCTACATCTCACAATATTAATTGGGAAATTTAATAGATTTCCTTAATTAATAGATGAACACTAAATATTAAATAAATTCACTCTAAAATAATTAGAACTATTCCTTGTCCTAAGTTCCATAAATATCAATAGTAAATAATTACCTGGATCTTCATGTTGTTCATCTACATCAGATGCAATATTATTATCAACACTCTTGTCCTCGATTGTAAATTGTTTTTTTGCAAGTTCTATTAAACAGGATGATCGAGTCGTTATTTTGATTCATAGGAACATTACTTGTTAAAGAATAAACTTAAAACAATAGGAATTAGCTTAATTAAAACGCGACGTGCGCATGCCCCCTACAATAAGATGTGAAGTGGCAGAAGTGCCAGCGCACCCTCCTCTCGCACCCCGCTAAAAATATCGTAAGATAACATCGCTCATTAACGTACAGTTGTGACATATATTATACGACTTTTTTAACATAGCTAATTTAAAAACTATGACAAAAATATAACTTTTTGTTATAGCTACTGAAAGGTAATGATTTTTTAAGGTCAATAGTTAAATAAAACGAAAATCATGAAAATTGCAAAACCTACATTTTAATAGGGACAGGCGACATTATTTTTGTTACTAAGTAAGTAGTAGACATTATTTTTGTTACTAAGTAAGTATTAAAATAAGCATTTAATTAAAGCAGAAAAAATGAGTACCACAATAAGGACACCACGACCATCGATATTCCGTGCCGAGTGATCTGCCAACTGAGCTATCGTGGATTCGTGGTACTTGTTTGTAGTACTCCATTTTCCTGTTATATTGTGTAACATTTTATTAATGTATCACGCCATTTATCAGATATGTCTATTTATCCTCCGACCAGCACTACTATAATCAGAAAGGTACTGAATAGTCTACTATATTTTTGTTACTTTTATCACAGGTTCGAGTTGTAAAAACTATGTCTTCATAAATAAAATTTTACATTAATAAACTGGTTTTATTTAATTCTATTCCTAATTCTAATGTAACACGTGTTCGCTTCAAAATAGATTACTAATTTATTTATTATTGCATTTGCCATAATAATATAAATTAGTAGTCTATTTTGGAACGAGCATTTGTTTTATCGGGGTACAAACTATACTACTACAATACATTTGAATTTTCGCGCCGCTATTACTAACTACACATTTAAATTTTCACACTATTACTAACTACACATTTAAAGTTGTCACAGGGGCACACCAGTGGCGCTGTAAGTCTTACTTTGAAACCATCGAGCTAGTAATAAGGGGGAGAGGAAATGACTACAAATTTACCGAGCCAATTCTTTGAAATCCAAAAATGGCGGAATTTCCGCTAGGGAAGCGCGTAAAAAATATCGATATCGATACTTCAGTCCTTCAAGCGATCTATAAATTTTTGGGTGGACAAAGGTTTTTTTAATTGCGTAAATCTTTATCTACCTGTACCTATAATTATATCTATGTGTGTCAAATTGCGCCTTCCTGTGAAACATCTAATGTTGGTACCCCAGTGACGTGCGTTTTGGATCGTGTTAACAAAAAGAAACCGCCGCCTATTGTGGCGTTCTCTTAGGGAGACCTATTATGTACAGCAGTGGACGTCGAATGACTGATGGATGGAATAAAATATTATTATATATACTTGTTTCTAGTTATCGTAATACCTCACTTTCAAATCTTTTTCTCCTGATGTCATCACATCACAAACTTATATAGGTATGTTTGGACTTAGAGTGAACGTCTATACCCAAGATTAAATTATTATTTATTTCTTTATGCTTTTTGCAACCCAAATCTATTCAATAGAGTGTTACGCCCTTAATTTTCTGTTTGTTTAAAAAGAAGGCATGCTTGATTGATCTATCAACCACTAGCTCATTTGACTGAATGGATTGGGTTGTAATTTGACACACATAGATATAATTATAGGTACAGGTAGATAAAATTTACGCGATTAAAAAAACCTTTGTCCACCCAAAAATTTATAGATCGCTTGAAGGACTGAAGTATTGATATCGATATTATTTTACGCGCTTCCCTAGCGGAAATTCCACCATTTTTGGATTTCAAAGAATTGGCTCGGTAAATTTGTAGCTCGTATAGACAAGTTATTAGCGTATGCAGTGTCGAGATAGCAATAGATAACCGAAATAATTTTAAAAGATAACTATGATTATAACTTTGCTAGCTAAAAATGTACTACCTGTTTTAGCCTTATAAAAGAATGACAGAACAAAAGCAATTGCAGTTATGCTTATATTTTGCTTAAAATGTATTAGAACATGTAATATTAGCGTATATAACGTGATTAATAAAGGTTTTTTACGTCGATACAAAAACAAGCTTACATACTGATGATGGGGACGGTTGGCCACCTTATTGTTTGGACCCAGTTCATTGGGTCCAAATAAAACTAACAAATACGCGAAAAGGATAAATATACTTATACCTGTGCCTCTCTCACTCTTGGTAAAACCTAGTATGTGCATCCTTTTCTCTATCCTTAATGTCAAAATAGTAGCGAGTCTATATTATTTGTAGTCATTTCCTCTCCCCCTTATTAGAGCTCGATGCTTTAGACGCAACTATTGAATATGATAGCTGCACAGAGTCGCACTGTCACTATCCTATTTCAGTCTGTAACAATTGTTTTATATTTTTATGGCAGCAACTAAGTGTCCTATTCAGCCAAATATAAAACTTAATCGATACCTATTATTACACTCGATTCTACTATAATATCGATACTACTATATTATAACCATTCTTATTTTAGCTGGGGTAAATGAATTTGCAAATAAAACTCCTCATATTACTTACATATTTTTATTTAATTATTTAGTTGGTATAGAAACAGACAGCAGATTCACAATTTCACAAAAATTAATTAGACAGGTATAGTATCAAATCTGTAGTCCAATGATAACTATGCTCATCATTCATTAATTACAGAGCTTTAGTGAGACGTTACACAAGTAAAATTCAATATTCATAATACATACATTAAACATTAGGATTTCATCAGAACACAGAAATTTTAAAATTAAATAAAGTTAACAAAATTGCTGGTATTGGAATATTAGTGTAAAAAATACAAATTGTGGATTTATATTGCATCACGGTTTCATACATATTTACTTTATATAACGAATTTTTGATTGTTTTAAAACTATTAAGAAAACATTTTAAACTTAATCTAGTATCAAGCCAAGTTCAAGCTAAAGAATTGGCGAGCAGTATCTTCTGTAAATTTACACAAACAATTTGGAGCCACTTTTGACCCCCTCATAACTCAAAAACTATTTCTTAAATATGTTTTGGCTGTAGCAGGAGATAGCCGTTTATGTTTATATTTAATTTCATATCTGTGAAAGTAATTGGTGAGCAGCGGCTTGACAATACTCTCGGTATAGTCGAGTCCATGGGTGACGGTTACCATTTACCATCAGATAGACTGTGGCTCATCTGCCAATACATGCTAGGCGTGAGTCGTATCACTTTTTCAGAGAATCGTATCTGAATCAGATTTCGATTTTCAATATCATATATAGATTCAGATTTCAGAAATCAAATCCGATGCGCATCTTTAAATAGGATACGACAATATCATAGATTTCAATACAATTCGGTATTGTAGATATACTCGTACTTATATAATAGATGTTTAATTCGGTATTTATTTATCACTAGCTGACCCGGCAAACGTTGTTTTGCCATATAATAAGATTAGTACTTAACAGAAAGTAAGCTTTATTTGATTAAACAAAAAGTAAGCTTTATTTGATTAAAGTAAGCTTTATTAGATTTAAAATTACTTATTTATAATATGTCTATAAAATTTTAAAAAAATCTGATATTGTGATATTACTGTACACTCTAACTAGTGTAATATTTGTATCTCACGCGCTTTGTCGCACGCATGTGGCCGATGTGTATCGTATCGCGTAGGTACAGACGAGTGAGCGAGTATTCAGTACATCGCAAATCTGATATTGTAATATTGCTGTACCGCTTTAACTAGTGTAATATTTGTATCTTACGCGCTTTGACGCACGCATGCGGCCGATGCGTATCGTATCGCGTAGGTACAGACGAGTGAGCGAGTATTCAGTACATCGCAAATCTGATATTGTAATATTTAGATTTCGAAAGAGCCAGTAAGCGATTTTTAGATATTGTACAAATATCAGATTTCGTATCTATTGTATCGCCCACTTCTAATACATGCAATATAAAAAAAAAACAACGTCCTCTGATCTCAAACTAAGCTTAACGCTTTGTTGATCATGTACTATAGCCACATTTGTCACCACAACAGTCTTTGGAAAATTTTTAATTGATTTTAATTTTTCAATTGAGATGATATGTTACGGGACGAAAATTAATGAAAAAATTCACACGACATACGACCAAGTCCCTATATAAAAAAAAAACTAGACGTCGCGGGACGTCTAGCAGATGTGAAAACATCGAAATTATTTTGTAGAAATAAAATGATTATAGCTTGACAAAGTACTCCTCAAAACGAATCAAGCGAGTATAAACTCGATAAGATTGCGTAGTTTCAGTAAAGAGTTACTGTGACCCTTCCAGCTCCATCGTCAGACCTTGGATACCATCTAGAGACAAAGTACTCGTCAAGACAAATCATACGAGCCCAAGCTCGATGAAATTATGTCGTTTTATAATGGAGTTCCTATGGCCACCTTCTAGCTCCATCATCAGACCCCCTTTTTTTTTGTTAAGGCGGGAAAAAATGTTCCTAACCGCACACCCTATCGTTCGGGGCAATGACCAGGGTAGCGTGGGGCCTGCACCCACTAAAGAAACCCGCCGTGTGCTGTTACTCCACCTTTATTGGCGGGCCACTGGAACTATGTTACATTCCTTCGGTGGTCATCATCCGACCTTGGATACTATCTAAAGACAAAGTACACGTCAAGACGAATCAAATGATTCCGATCTCGACGGGGTTGCGTCATTTCATTATAGAGTTACTGTGGCCACCTTCCAGCTTCATCATCAGCCCCTGGATACCATCTAGACACAAAGTACTCGGCAAGACGAATCATACGAGCCCAAACTAGATGGGGTTGCGCCGTTTCATTATAGAGTTCCTATGTCCAACCTTCCAGCTCCATCATCAGATCAGCTCCATGTCATGATAATATTGCATTGTCACATGATATACACATGCGTGTAAAATTTCAGCTCAATCGGAAACCGGGAAGTGTGTCAAATTTAACTTACAAAATTTGAACGGGACAAGTAGGTACAATAAAAGCGTCGCCACGCTAACAGCCGATTTTACCCTCCCTCCGCATTAGATGTTTCACATCAATAGTAAAATGGCGTAATGCGTACATAGATGAAATATTAATGTAAGAGACTATTGTTTCTTGGGCTGCTGTGCACAGAGTAGATGCTGGTTGTAGAGAAAATTTCAAAATGGCGTCAGCCGGACTGTCATAATCAATAGTTGCAAACCATAGACAATTAGACATACGGTTGAAGTTTTTGATAGGAATAGGAACATTACATGCCGTGTTTAGTTTGGTATGAATTGTTCTGTGTTGTAAGCTCCTGTAAATGTAACCTTACTTTAATTGATTTCATTTTCATAATAAAGTACTAAGAAGCGCTAGTAATAGAACGAAATATTTACTTAATATGTGTGGATTACGTGGGCTTTAGAGAACTGGAATGGGCACCTGGATTAGTAGCCTAAAATAATGATATAGTTTTTCAATCTTCACCTAACCCTCCATAGTAGGTAAATAAAATAATACATGGATTAACTGAAAATATATCGGTAAGAACTTTATAATTATCATGGTGGATGTTATTGATGATAACTGTACTACTAACAAGGATAGTGCAAGTGAGAAAAATGAAAATCAAGCTAATTTCTCACAGTATACTCTCTTTGATATTACAATTGATTCAGGGCTGAAAGATGATGAAGGTAATGAACTGCCTAGACCTTTTACTAAGAATCAAATGCGGAAATGGCTGAAGAAAGTTAAATGGGAAAACCGGAAAGCAGAGAAGCGTAAAGTGGAAAAGGCGCGAGCTAAGCAAAGGCGACAAAACGCCCGTGAAGCTAATATAGATTTAGGACCTAATAGGAAAGCACTAAAGAAAATGAAGCTTGAGAAAAAAAAGAAAAGTACCTCCATAGTAGTAGATTTAAGTTTTGATCATTTAATGATTGAAAAAGATAGGTTTAAGGTCAATAAACAAATACTTCGCTGTTATTCCTTAAACAGAAGATCAGAAACACCTGTACAGTTTCACATTTCTAGTTTTGGAGAAATATCTAAAAATAATATGGCCAGACATAATGGCTATATGAATTGGGATGTAAGTTTTATTGTTGCTATCAAATTAATAAAAAAAAACAAATTTTAATATTGATATTATTGTAGTTGACCAATTATTTTATTATTATGTCCAATATAGTTACTTAAATAAATAATATATTACAGATACATTTTCACGAAGAACCATATATTGACTTGTTTCCCAAAGATAAAATAGTATATTTAACTAGTGAATCTGAAAATATTATTGAAGAATTCGAAGACAATACAGCATATATTATTGGAGGTCTAGTAGATCATAATCAACATAAGGTAATAATTTTTTCAAGCCTCTAACCAATTCTGCTTTGCATACCATACATATATTCTATTTTCTCCTAGTAGATGTTCATCCACCATTGAATAGAATACTCCACTACTTAATCCATATTTTTCCTTATCAGAAGTTATGTTTACAATCCAATTACTGGCTGTTATAGGCCCCCTCCCCTCACAAAGGGTTATTAATGGAGCCCCTTAATATCTACCAGTAGATATTTAGATATATTTATATATATTTTTAGCATTTGACATGCTTAGCAACATACATTAAACACAAAGTGAAAAATGTGAAATCGAAAATAACAGTCACGAGCAGGATTTGAACCTGCATCTCCTGGATACCGTCCAGACGCTTTGCCAATTCAGCGCCATCATGACCCTTGCTCCTGACTGCTAACAACTGCACTTTGTGTTTAATCTATCAGTAGATCCTAATGGCGTACAAAAAAATAAAACTTAAAATAGTGCTTCAATTTATTCAGTTTAAAATTAATAGCTGCTGATTAATAAATATGAAATTACAATTCTGGAAACAATTTATCTAATTTAATTCTGTGGGAAAAAGAAGTACTTCTAAAAATAATAATAACTCATAAAACGTTTGGTTGTATAAAGCACTTTATTTAGTTTAAAGCCATTGTACTGTACATTTAAATTGAATAAATATTATCTATTGCTATATTAATGATAATATTTAATACATATCTGTATATCCAGGGGCTCTGTTATAAAATAGCTGTTGAACAAGGAATACGGCACGGACAACTACCTTTAAATAAATATATCAATATGAAAACAAGGAAAGTTTTAACTATTGATCATGGTGAGTTATCACTTGAAGTGCAAAATCAATATTAGTTAAAATA
The DNA here is from genome assembly GCA_948253155.1 of Leucoma salicis. Taxonomy (NCBI): domain Eukaryota; kingdom Metazoa; phylum Arthropoda; class Insecta; order Lepidoptera; family Erebidae; genus Leucoma; species Leucoma salicis. The sequence continues at coordinate 15,719,245 of OX411809.1, read as the reverse complement.
CAGACTAGTTTTATTATTACAAAATACCATTATTTATATTAGGCATAATGGATATAAGATATCAAGACTGCTTCTTCTGCAGAGTACTGATTGTTTGATTTTTAATTCCTACTATCATTATAAACCAATCATACTAAACAATTAATTTGGTAGGTAGATAGATGATATTAATATATAGGATACCTTTTATCCCAAAAAAATTAATAGTTCCTATTAGGATAGCAGACGAAGTTATGGGTAGCAGCTAGTCTAGAATAACAAAAATGTTAATTTACTACACAACTATACAATTTACACAAAGATACATTTTCACTAAATAAATATATTTCTATATTTTATTGCAGTGTTTGAGATAGTCTTGAGGGTGTGTGAAGGAATGCCCTGGCAAGATGCATTACTAAAAGTTTTGCCGATGAGGAAAGGCGCTCACATTTGTGATAATGTTAGTAATTCTTATTAAGTATTAGATGCATTGTGTAAAAACGTTTCAAATTAAATTATTGTTTTATATGTATATTTTTTATTCTTCACATATATTTTTTATACTCACACTGTATTTCATAGTTATTTTGCCAGATAAACTGCCTTATTTTTTTTTACCTCAACATTAAAAACTAGTCATAAAAATTTTCAAATTGTTTGGCACCATGTATTTAATCAGCTACATTGTTTACGCTGAATTAATTATGATATGATATACTAAGTATGCCAACTATATTCCAAGATGGTTATGGAATTCTGTTAGAATTAGAATGGGATTTTGTCTGATCTTGCAGTACTTAGTACTAAAGTTTTGTCATAGTATAAAGAAAGAAGTAGGTTATCTTCATACAAACGAACCGAGCATGGTTTGCATGTGTGCGTGCCAGAACCTACGAGTCGCCGTACGCAAACAATAACAAAATTTAAAACTGCTAAAGGTGCGCCCGTCACGGTTGCGCCGGCGTTTCGTACGTATTGCCGTGCGCCCAGGCTCTGTTGATCGCCGCTACCGCTCGGCTCATTTATTAATTCAAGCTCATAGATGGCTAACATATCGGAAAAGAAAATACTGTATTGTATTTGGATGACATATAGACGGGATCTTCTTCTTCAGGTTCCACGGGATCTGAGATAACGTACTTGTTTCCTTACGGTTTTGTGGTTTGTTTTTAAAACAAATAAGATTAATTTAATTACACAATTACTATGATTATAATTGGGTAATACATTAAGCAAATGAATATAGGTATATTATTATTATACCGGATATTTTGTAGATTTCATGTCTGCCGCCTTTTTTTATATTACTTATCTAAATGTTCACACATTTGATGTACAGTTTCTGTAGTTATTTACACTTTCATGTTAAACTTACTAAGAAAATTTAGAATTAATGGTGCTATCAATTCAGGGTTATTTAAATGTACGTGATGAGTTCCGGGCACGAATTGCAATTCAAAACTATCATTATTTTTCTGAATTATATCACGCATTTCTACGGCGAACTGATCTGATGAATATGGAGAATCTATAGCTTTAACATAAAGCGTTGGACATTTTAATCGTTTCACAAGAGCTTCCACAAAGGGTTTGCTTTCGGGATTAAACAATATATATTTTAACCTTGAGTCGCGAGAGAAGTAATATTTAGTGGGGCCTGTTTTAGACTGTTTTACACCTCTATTGATCAAACACTGTATATTTTCTAGCCCGACAGACTTATTAGTTCCAATATGCCATTTCTGTTTTATTTCTTCCAGTGTGTACGATGGAGGTTCCTGTTTTAGACGGGTCTGCTCAATCAGACCTTTTTGCATCAATTTAGGATATTTGTCTATCACCAAATCTAAATCATAGTCGTCGTATATTAGACTGTCTATAGCTATAAAAAAGTCAACGTCGTCTGCGTATAAACATGCGTATCTCATCGCAGCTATAGCGCCCATCGAATGGCCTAATATGGAAATTTTGTCCCATTTGAAGTACTCTTTCAAATATAAGATGAGTCTTGGAAGTTCCCATTGGTAGTACATCATACCTAAAAAAGGAATTTTAAATTAGCTTAGGCGTTTTTGATCGTAAATACTTCGCGTTTAATGACAGCAGGAGTTAAATCGCAATTCCTCGAGAAATTAGATATTTCACTAAAACTTGAATTTTAGCTTAATTTGTAAAGCATTAAACACAGTGAAAAATGTGAAATCGAAAATATCAGTCAGGAGCAGGATTTGAACCCGCATCTCCTGGATACCGTCCAGATGCTTTGCCAATTCAGCTATCCTGACAATTGCTCCTGACTGCTAATTTCGATAACACCTCATACTTAACGTCTTTGGGTGACGCCTGCGCTATCTGTCGGAAGTATTTTCATACATTATACCGACCAGGTAAACTTAATTTTACAATTAAGATTTTTACCTAATAATGACGCAAACCCTATAAATAAAGAATGTGTCACTTTGTGTTTAATGTATAGTGCTAAGCATGTCAAATGCTAAAAATATATATAAAAATATCTAAATATTGTAAAGCATTTTTTTTTTCATATATTTGTTTTGCATCAGAAGCTTATTTTGATAGTTGGTATTAAGGTAGGTACCATCATCGTGGCTTAAGATGTTTCTTTTTGAATGGCTTAAGATCCATCCATCCGTCAGCCTTTCATCGAACACTGCTGGACATAGGCCCTCCCAAGAGAACGTCACAGCGAACGGTCCTATGCCGCCTGCATTCAACGACTACCTGCGACTTTGACCAGGTCATCAGTCCACCTGGCTACTGCGTCTTCTTATACGTGGTCGCCACTCGAGGACCTTTCTTCCCCAACGGTTGTCGGTTTGTTTAGCAATGTGACCAACCCAATGCCGCTTCAGAATGCTGACACGGCGGGTTATGTCGGTTACTCCTGATCTGCTACGGATCCCAAGCATAGACCGCTCCATGGCACACTGAGTGACTTTGAGATTTGATGAGGCCAACATTCAGAGACTACGGCTTTGTTCCGTAAGTCATCACCGGTAACACACTGTCGTCTTCAGACACTAGAATATTGGACAAGATGATCTTCCTCAGCTTTCAGAACGCAGCTCAGCTGAGTTGGATTCGTCGATTGACCTCTTTCTCGAAGTTACGTCGACGCCCCAGGTGGACTAGTGGTCGATAACTTCGAGAATCGCGTTCCCGACTAGGACGGGTGCTGAAATAATATGGTTATTTTACGTGACTTTCATCTTGTCCATGTTCATTTTAGACCCACTAGTCGGGAAACCGGGGAGGTCATCATACTAGAAATAGCTAGCGAGCAGGTACTAGGTACTTCGATGAGTTTCAACATTGGACAATGTATTTAACATTACTTGCCCTGGACGGACTATATTATAATTTTTCGAGGGGTTAATTTCTTGTAGATCGTTTTATGGGACATATTTTGAAGGGTAATTTTGTTATATGTTGGGTCTTGTATCACTAATATAGCGGTCTTGGCCCTTGCTTAAAAAAATTGGTACCATCATACCCATACGTTCAGCTAAGCGTATAAATCAAATTATGACCAGTTTTGCTTATTTTTGTTAATTAGGTACAATGTTAATTTTTAAGACTTGACACTGACCTAACACTGGCATCCCGTGATTCAAGTCATCGTAAGATATATTCAATTAAAGGGTATATTTAACTATTATTTGGCCGTGTGGCAACGGACAGAATAAGTAAACAACACTAGCACATACTAATTCAAGGGGGCTTTTTAGCGGGACATTATAATGAGCAGCTGAAATTCTTATCCAACATTTTGTAAATTTAAAAATTTTTATTTGTAATGTCATAATAACAGCTTTTTGGACTTCAATTATGAATAATGAATTGCTGGTCAAGAAGAAACCTGTACAAGATTCCACAGGTATCGTAAGAGTCACGGACTAACCGACCTCGTGAGAGTCGACTGGGAGTAAAATTTGGCAGGCAATATTAAATTATGTGCAACTATTTAACCGGTGGGTGGTACCCCAGTACAGGCTAGATTTTTGCCACAGTTTTCGTGGAGGAGATTCGTGGCCTAACAACGTAATAGTCTGTAAATAAAAAAAATACAGGAACACTAAGATCGAAAATGTGAAATCGAAAATAATAGCCACGAGCAGTATTTGAACCTTCATCTTCTGGAAAACCGTCCTAGTAGCTTTGCCAATTCGTCAACTAATATGGCTAAGCATGTGAAGTGCTTAAAAATATATAAAAATAGTACGATCAAGATGTTTAATTACCCGGTGGGAACCATGTCGATTGTCCATGTCCAGGAAAATCTAAAGCCAATATTGATCTATCTTTAATTATCATTGGTATTAAAGGGTCCCAGGTTCCCGCGTTATCTTGCCACCCATGTAGCGCGAGTATGGGTCTGTTTTCACTTTTGCCCCATAGCTTTGCCGAGAGATGTCCATATTTGACCGGTATCTGGATTTCTTTTACTGGAACCTGTAGATATTGGAACAAAATTTACTACAAACCATATCAAAGTTTTCCATATATAATTATCTAGTTATCTGAGTAGGCCATTTAATTTTTATGCAGGTACTTCCTTGTTAGATATATACGAGTATGTAATATAATTTTGTGTTTTAATATAAAACTCACCTGAGAATGTAATTGCTTATGCAGCAATGGCGTTAAAGGTTTTAACTTTAAATTGTTAGAGCTAAAAATCAATTGTGTGATAAAACGTTTAGCCATTATTACCTCAACCCGAGAACTATAAACGCAAATACGCCAGACCGATTTCACAATTTTATTCACTTAAATAGTTTTAAATACACTAACACGGTTCCTTAAAAGTAGAGGTTAAGTACTATCAGGCCTTTGTTGTTAAATTAAATACCATTTTGTAACACAACAGTAGATAATAAATAAGGAATTATGCTTTTCACTATGTACATTTTCAGTATTCGTTTAAGTTCCAGTTATGTTTCTGTAGTATTACATAATACAGAGCGCAGGCGTTAACCTCACCCAATGACGAATCGAACGAGAATAACGCGGTTAACACTGCCAAGGTTTTCATCTGTTTCAATGTCGGTAGCTAAATCTAGCCGTGGTGCTGTTATCAATTTGGACTTTAGTATCATTATCTTAGTTTTTATATGGTTATTTTATTAATTGCCATCAGTTAAGTAAAGACGTGTTTTAGACGGAAGTAGTTTTATTTCTAAAAAAGTAAATTTATGCCGTCGTGTTATGTTAAAAATTGCGCGAAAATATTGTATCATGACACGTGATTGAATATTAGGTACAGTACAGAGTAACGTTAGGCGGGTTAAGTATAATTATTATTAAAAATTATCGCTGATAGTCAAAACGCTAATAACTAAAATTATTAGCAATGAAAATATTTAACCTAGATTAACTTCTTTAGCCTTATTTGTTGATTGATGTTTAGAATCTTTAAAAGATTTAGGTACCAACAAGCGTTTATGTAATGTAGGTACATATGTAATTATTATCTAAGTTAACAAATATGTAGGTACTAATGTTTCTACACGATGCTGACGTAATGTATAGGTAAGTTACTCTATGATGCTGATAAATATCATATGCGGCTCGACTGGCCTCGTGGCGTGGTCGGTAGTGTAACCGACTTTCTTGCACGAGGTTCGATTCCCACTCAGGACAATTATTTCTGTGATGAATACAGATATTTGTACTGCGTCTGGGTTATTATATATTTTTTTTTATTGCTTGCTGTGGCAGACGAGCCACGGCCCATCTGATGGTGAATGGTAACCGTCGCTCATGGACTCAACTATACTAAGAGTATTGTCAAGCCGCTGCTCACCATTTCATTTCACAGATATGAAATGAAAGAATAAACGGCTATCTCCTGCTACAGCCAAAACGCAACGATGTGCTTCATGGCCGGTCACACGGGAGATGGTGGTGCCAACCCGCTCGGGCCCGATACCAAGTGGTACTCCCACTTAGTACCCAGCCCTACCACCAGTCATGCAATGGATGATAATTGCTTACTTCCCTTAGTCGCCTCATACGACACCCGTGGGAAAGAATGGGATGGTGACACTTGTATTCTTAGTCCGTCACCACACGGATAAAATTTATATACAGTATGTATTTATAAAAAAATATTATGTATATTGGTCCAGGAGCCGCCACCTATTTTTTAGTGATTTATGACAGGCTGAATATTTGTGAGTAGGTTCCGTTCGATGAGACACGCAAATTTTTCTCAGTGAAAAATCTTGTAAGAGGTAGCTATTAAGTGTCCGTGAATTCGACAACTTCCACGCGTGGGACAGAGAAAATGTACCACTAAATTTGTAGGACTATATGGCCATTTAATTATACAAATATTTAAAAAGCTGCATTCAAAAAATCAGATCGTTAATAATTTGAATGACCTCTTTATTTATATTTGTCTCTTTATATTTGTAGAAGGGCACGCTCTAGTGAAACTACCCATTTTGTAGGACAATTGTTATTCCGAGTTTATTATCCAATTATCTTATCATTTAAACTTACTGTTAGTCAGACAATTTCGACACCCCACCAAATCGAAATGTTTTATACCTGCGCTCTTTATTAGCTACGTCTAACGAGATTTTTCACAGAGAAAAACTTGGGCGTCTTGTCGAACGGAACCTACTCACAAAGATTGAACCTGTTATTAATCACTTAAAAAAATAGGCGGTGGCTCCTGTACTATATGTATTATTTACGTAATCTGGTACCCATTGCACAAGCGTTAAGCTTAGTTTGGGACCTGAGGACGTAGTGTGAAATGTCCGTGAATATTTATTTATTTATAGTCATAATTGTCATGTTAGAACGATCCTTATATTTATGTAAGTATAAGTAGTTTTAAAAGCTAAATTATAATGATTTTTATAACAATACAAATAAACTAAACACGTTTTGAGTGTCGTCGTTTAAACTGGCGTAAACTGTTGTGGTTTGTTATAATGTGGAATGTTTAACGTAATAGGTATTGAAAATGCAAATGTTAGTCAAAGGTACCTAGGTATAGAGTGCCCTACAGGTAGAGAGGGAGCACACGGCTCGTCTATTAATTGAGTGGGGTTACCTGTTAGTCGCCCCGAACGGCGTGGTGTGCGGTTAGGTATTAGGTACATTGTTTCCATTTTAATTCGTGTTAACAAAGAAGTACATAATAGAGTGCCCTTTTCTTGCGACAAATTCAGAAGAGTGGGATGTTTGCCAGGTTTCTCTCATTAATCAACTAGGTATCCATGTTTGCTTTGCGGCATATATTTAATGCAATTTACTAAGGCGATTCACACACTGCTCCGCGCTCCTTCGCCTGGCGAGGAGTGGCAGTTTTTAATATTGTATGCAAGTACATCGATTAGCACAGAAAACACGCCAGGTCCAACACACCGAAAACGCGCCACGGCGCGGGAGCACGTCCCGCTAGCAGAATCTGCCGCCAGGCGCGGAGGCGCGGCGGACCGCAGCAGGAAACACACTGCGCTCTGCAGTATCGCGCCTGTTTTCGTGCTAAGGAATTATTCACGATGGATCTGGACACGGATTGCTCAATAAATAGTCAAAAGATGCAGTTGACATTCGTGTAAAGTTTAAAACTTGTCTTCATGTTTGTCCATGTAATTCAGTACAAATTAACCATTTCTCGATCTATTTCGTAAAAAAGGATGTATCCAATATCTTCTATTAGGTCTACTTAGCTGCTTATACAAAAACCATATTGCTAAAACAATTGCAGCATCTTGAATGAGTTCAGTATTGACCATTGTAACGTAACTAACATCACGACGACCAAATGGAAAGTAACCTATCTGCTCCAAGAGGCAGATCTGCTCCTCCGTGGCCGCGCGCGGGATCTGCTGCCCCGCGCCTCCGCGCCTGGGCGCGTCGCCAATGTGTGAATCGCCTTAGACTTAAAACATGAGATCAGCGTATATTTAAAATAGGAACACCTCGCATTTATATACCGTGAATATCACTCGCTGCTCGCTGTAATCAATTTTGACTTCCTTATCATCCAAGGATGTCTCGCGTACGGGCCTACTATTGGCAGCGTTAAGCGCGTCTTTCTCGTGTGCTTAGATATCTGTCTAACTATCAGTGTCAGTCACTGTATATTAATATTACGTACCTAGGTATTTTTTAATTTTGTTTCCATGCCTATAAATTGGATCTACACCACGGTTTTCGGCCGATCGGCGATTTTATCACAAAGCCGCGGGAAAATGGGAGGCGTGTGTGTCTGTGTTTCACTCACATGATCTCTGAATCTCGAAAATGTTCCGCTAGGTAGGCGGAGAGACGGCACACGGCGGGTTTCTTTAGTGGGTGAGGGCCCCACACTACCCTGCTCGTTGCCCCGAACGACGGGGTGTGCGGCTAGGAATATTTTTTCTCGCCTTAACAAAAAGAAAAGGTACCTCTGCCGCGCGAACTTTAATTTAATATCATATAATATTATCACAACCTTAGGAACGTCCCTGTTTAATGCTGCATGATTTTCATAGTAAATAATCCACCCATACATCCATCAGCCTTTCGACGTCCACTGCTGGACATAGGCCTCCCCAAGAGGGGATAGTGCTGTAATCGCCACGCTTGGCAGGCGGGTTGGCGATCGCAGTGGATGTTGTTCGAGTAGATTCAGATTGATGTTACATCGATTGCTAGTCATGCTTTAAAGTGGATTCTTGTGTATTTATCACGCAATTACACCAACCTCGCATTCAAACCTATTATGAGTAATATTTTTCCGTGAAATGTTATATCGCTTGGCTTGCTAGCTAGCAGCTAGCCATCTTGTGTCTATGATATTAAACTAGATGTTATGAGGGTATAATAAAACACATTTCTTATAATATTTACTTAAACATTAAGTTTATTTAGTATCAGCTTTGAGAATTTCTTTGACATCATATCTTAATTACAGGAAATTCTTGATGACACTGAACCTTATTAGATAATATAATGGTATATACAAATACATACCTACGGAGATATTCATTTTCAGTTCCTTGTACTTTTACTTAAGTCGGAATAATTAACTTAACCGAGATTCATATAGTAGATACTTAATTATATCTAAAAAATTTTTCACAACCCATTACCTACTGTCCCACGGGTGGGCCACGGGTCCCCACTCAAAGTGAGAGGGGTTTAGTTTATAGTCCCCTACGTTGGCCTAGTGCGGGTTGGTAGACTTGTAGGTTTCCTCACGATGTTTTCTTTCACCGAGCAACAATAATTAGTTAACAACAAATAAAGAAAACACAAACATATAGTTTCAAAAAATCAGAGATTACTTGCGAGATCTCGACCTTAGACTGAGGATTGAATTCGCATACACCGTGTTTGAAGTCATTGGTTTTACCACTTAGATACCACTGCATAATTAATTATTAACTAGCATATTTTATATATTTTTAATGGGGATCCACTGTTGAATTGTACTTAGTTGCTTTGTTTTCTTGAGAATTGTTTGCTATTTTTTGTGTTTAAACCGGATAATCACCTATATTGTTAAAATGTATATCTATTACCTGGAATATTAAAGAATTTAAAGACGCTTAGCTGTGATACACAAAATTTTTGCGACTATTCCCACTTTTTTTAATGTGGGATATTAGGGAAATAAATGTATACCGGGGTTATTAGATATAGGCATTTAGGTACAGCACACACGGGCATGTAACGGGAAAATTTAAATTTACCAAATTATAAGGTTACAAATTGTATAAAAATGGCAGTTTTCAATGGCCATGTCGATAATACGCCATCTGCTGTGAGAAAATGGCAGTAAACCTCATAGTAAATCTGTCAAGTAAAAATCAAGGAATCGTACAAATATAATGAAATAGGTAGGTACCTATATCTATACAGTATACCAATATAGTTTCAAAAGTATATCACAATAAAAGTTTGCACTTACACATAGGTAGGTTACACATACTGACTTAAAATATCCACTCATACTTTTATCTGTAAGATTTTTTCTAATTTACATAGATAAAAAACAATCTATGGGTAACTTTAAGTATATTTTTAAATGCGTTTTTTTAATCTCGTGGTGTATTTTTTTGGTGTGCGTATTTAAATGGAAACACTAGTAGATTTATGCGTACGGACAAGGTTCAAGTGGCATATCTGGTTCTAGCAAACCACGTCTTAGAGCCGTCAGTATGGAACATTTAGACCTCGAATCTAAATCTAACGCCCATAGTGCTGCTCCTCTCGCGCCGGAGCGTTGTACCGCGGCCCCGGCATCTCTTGCTTCTCCCATACTCACATATGACGCCCATTGATCACCTTTAACACTGTACGTGCCCAATGGTGTACTGATTTCTTCCCAATCGTTTGAAGAGAGACCATCAGCAATCTGTTAAACATGCCAATTAATGTTAGAAACTGTGTAAATACCACGGACCACACAATGGTTTGTCATGTAAGTGAACCATGGAAATGTGCTTATCGATGTAGGTATATATGCATCAAAAACCCTTAAAAGAAAGTACTTGATTTTTTTTGTGGGTGGCAAACAAGCAGCACTCGTGCGTCGCCAACTCTAAGGAAAGGATAGGAGATAGAAATGAGACTAATAAAGAGAGCCTCCGACGTTCTTACTTACTCACCCTACGAGACAAAACAGAAACAAACGGTACCCCTTATTTCCCACTGATCTTCCGTAAGAAGGTGGTATTTCCCCGATAGAGCCGGCCCATGTATGCATATATATAAGAAGAACATAAGCAAGACTTTTTTATTTTTTTTTTTTTTTTATTTTAGGTGGGCAAAAATGTCCTACCGCACACCCCGCTGCCCGGGGAGACAACGGGGTAGTGTGGGGCTCTCACCCACTAAAAACCCACCGTGCGCCCTCACCCGCCCTTACTACGGCGGATCACGGGAACCGCGTCGTTTCTCCGCGATCCGCAGGCGGCAGCCCCTTCGGGCACCCTCTCTTGTGCGACGCCCCGCGCACTTGGGCGTCACACCTTCGCGGTAGGCTTCCGCGGACGGCAGGGTACTCCCCGACCCCACCGTCCGCAGCCTCGGCTAGGGCGGCATCAGGCGCAGGTAAGCGCACGCACGCCGCCCCGCGCGCCGGCGGCGAATCGGGTCCGCGAAGGAGGATTCCTCCCGGGCCCTCTCCGCCGCCTCCTTCCGCGAGATGACAGCCTCGCAGAAGGCGGCGACCGCGGTCCAGGCCCTGTCACTGCCAACCATCGCTCGCGCAACGGCCGGCAGCGACAGGTCCACGCCTATGACTGCAGCGAGTTCCCGGCGCTGCACATCCCAGGCCGGGCACGACTCGAGCGTGTGCTGCGCCGAGTCCTCGCCGCAGTCGCAGTGGTGACAGCCTGGGGTCGTCTCCCTCCTAGCGATCGTGTGCAGGTATTTGCCGAAGCAACCGTGCCCCGACAAAACCTGCACCAACCGGAAGGTGAGGACCCCGTGCTGCCGCCCTGCCCATTCTTCCAAGATCGGCTGGAGCGCCCCCACGGTCCAGAGACCAGCCCGGGGCGTCTCCAGCCGAGACCTCCACTTTAGGATGGTGGCGCGGCGGGCATCTTCCCGCCACGCTGAGATTGCGCTTGACGAGGGGCGGCTGCCCCCCGCCCGCGCCGTCGACGCCCGCCGATAAACGTCGGCGAGCACTTCCGCCTCCAGATCCCACGGGGGGGTTCCGGCCAACGCGCAGGCTGCATCGCACGAGACCGTGCGGTACCCGCGTATTGCCCTGACCGCTACGACCCTCTGTGGACGCCACAGAAGGGCCCTATTGCGAGCGGCCAGGGACTCCGCCCACACGGGCGCGCCGTACAGTGCCATTGACCGTACTACCCCCGCGTAGAGTCGTCGACACGCGAGACTCGGTCCGCCCAAATTCGGCATCAGTCGCCCGAGGGCGGACGCCGTGCCGACGAGCTTTGGCGCAAGACGGCGGAAGTGCTCGTCGAAGTGCCACCGTCCATCCAATACCAGGCCCAGGTACTTGATGTGGGCCTGGATTGGAAAGCCCACACCGTTGACCGTTATCGAGGCGCCGGCGGGTGGGCCGCGTCGGGGCCCATGGAAGAGTAGGGCCTCCGACTTTTCAAGGGCCACCCTAAGCCCCAGCGCCTCGATCCGCCTGACCACCTCCGCGGTTCCTGAGGTGGCCAGCGTTGCCGCCTCCTCGAGGGTCCCGCCCCGGGCCGTGACGAGCGTATCGTCTGCGTAGCAAATTACGCCCAGCCCGGGGGGGAGCCGGCCACGGAGGACCCAGTCGTAGCCGATGTCCCACAGGAGCGGCCCTAGAACCGAACCCTGCGGGACGCCGCACGACATAGCCCTCCTTACAACGTCCCCTTCCCGGTCCACGAAGAGGACGCTGCGGCCGTCGAGGTAGTCCGCCACCAGCCGCCTTAGGTAGAGGGGCACTCCATGGTACCGGAGTGCCTCCTTGATGCAGCCGAATGGCAGACTATTGAAGGCGTTGGCGATGTCGAGCGACACCGCCAACAGCACTTCCCTCGAGGTGACGGCCTCCGCAGCCGCGGCCTTCAAGCGCAGGATGGCGCCGACCGTAGACCGACCCGCCCGAAATCCGAACTGGGCATCGGACAGGTCGGGGCCGACCGCACTTAGGTGCCGGACGATGCGGGCAGCGACTACCCGCTCGAGCAGTTTGCCCGCCTCGTCCAGCAACACGATGGGCCTGAAGGCCGCGACTGTATTCGGAGACCGTCCCGGCTTCGGCAGGAGCACGAGCTTCCCCTCCTTCCAGCAGTCAGGGAACCGTCCGGACACCAGACAAGCGTCGAACAGTCCCCTGAGGCGGGGCTCTAGGTGGTCGAGGACCAGGGCCAGCACTCGGGAACATAAGCAAGACTATACCAACTATAAAATGCGCGGGGGCTTTAATTCATGTTGCTATTGTTTGATTACTACCTAGATAGAGATACCTTTTTGTTAAGGCGGGAAAAAATGCACCTAACCGCACACCCAGCCGCTCATTCTGGGCAATGAACAGGGTAGTGTGGGGCCCTCACCCACTATATAAACTGGCCGTGTGCCGTCTCTCCGCCTGTATACTGGTGGACCACTGGAACTGGTAGACATTACTTCAGTGGTCAGAGATAGAGATACCTACTAGATTCATCTAACACGTTTTTTAAACCTGTTCTACTATTGGGCACGGGTCTCCTGTCAAATTTAGAGGGAAGATATTATAGATTAATGCGTTTACTCACCTCATAATAAGACAAGAATCCAGGAATTTTAGTATAAGGCCCGGGTTCTCCTACACCGGTGACAGGTGCTCCAAGCCCATTATTCGCAGAGCTCTTTAGCGTGTAGGAGCGTGCATACGCTGGCACACCTAGGACTAGTTGCCGTGGAGGCATGATACTTGTCCAATACGATAGAGTCGCGTTCTGTAAAACAAAATTATTACATATTAGTATTTTAAGTAGGTAAGTACATAATGTAATTATGGACAGTAAAATCTTATATGTGACGGTGGTACGTACGTAGTAGCTGTTTATAATTGGACAAGGATCAAGAACGACATGAAGTGACTTTTATTTAGACATTTTTATATACTTTTTTAGCATTTGACATGCTTTAGCATGCTTTTTTTTTATTTTTTTTTTTTGAATGTGTTATCGAAATTAGCAGTCAGGAGCAAGGGTCACGATGGATGAATTGGCAAAGCATCTGGACGGTATCCAGGAGATGCAGGTTCGAATCCTGCTCGTGACTATTATTTTCGATTTCACATTTTTTCACTTTGTGTTTAATGTATGCTTTAGCCATATAAATAAACACAAAAAAGTGTTAAAATGTGAAATCGAAAATAACAGTCACGAGCAGGATTTGAACCTGCATCTCCTGGATAGCATCCAGATGCTTTGCCAGTTCAGCAATCGTGGCAATTGCTCCTGACTGCTTATTTTTGATTTCACATTTTCACACTTTGTGTTGACTTTTATTTATTGAAAATAATGAATGTATGAACACAAAGTGCGAAAAACAGTTTAGAACAAAATATTATACTGAAACTCGATAAATTTTTTGTATCACTTTGAAACACTATCGAGGAGAGAGAGAGTTGTGGCCATGTTCAGACAGAGGTATCGAAATCAAACCTGAATCAAGTGAGGAGTTTCGGCACGACATTATTTTCTTGATAACACGGCGGTGCGTGCACCTCCTAATTAAATAATTTCCTGTGGCTAAAAGGTATTTTAGAAAATAATGCTAAAGCAGCAAACTTACCAGGTTATGGCTCTCCGAATATTGGTTCGATTCTAAAGGCGCTAACAGTGCTGTCTTGTCAGTAGACGAAGCGTAGTAATCATTAGCGGCAATAGATACCCAATTCAATTCCGTCGTTAGAATATGTGGTTTATATGCAAGGGCAGCCACTTCAGGACAAGCTGATACCATTGCAGATAGTTCTAAATCATACGGCTGGAGAGTTTTTGATAGATCCATCAGTAGGTCAGCAAAATTGTTTCTTTCCTCAATGTCGATTGTTGAAGTTGTGCAAGGTCTCTGAAAATGTGCAGAAAAATAACAGTTTCAAGAAACCCCTGTTTAGGGCATAATTAGGTACTAGAAACAAACAACTCATGCTTACCTGTTTACAAGCAGGATATTGCCAAGCGATTTGAACGCCATCGAAATGCCACCTTTGTACAAACTTCAGTACGGAATCTATGAATATCTTTCTATTTTCTGGAGTTGCCACCATGCTACTCCATTTCTGATCTTCTGAGTTGGTAAGACCTCCCACTCCAAGTATTACTTTAACTCCTATTTGTCTCAGCTGTATTAGTTTTCCATAGAAATCTGGAGGATATTAAAATGTTTTTAACATTCTTATTGTACTCAGACTATTTCAAGAATTGACGTAAAAATTATTAAATCCCTGATAAAATTTAGATCAGTAGTTTTGTATGTGACGATTCACCAATAACGAGTTTCCTCTGAGAAAGAGAGTCGTTTGATAGTTACCATTTTCAATGTCTAGTTCTGGATTTCCGGGTACTATTTTGAAAGATTCTTCATCAAGGTGTGCCCATGCATAAATTATATGCGTACAAAGATTGGAGACCATGTCCACTTGTTCTGGTCCATATCCGCCTTTGCCGGGCCTGAGTCGATATAAAAACAAATATGGATTCAGTTATTTTCGTAACATTTTTTTAATGCAGAATAGATAGTAGGTACCTACATCTGTGAACTAGCACGAGGTGTAATTGTAAACTGCGATAAAACTGTTTTAAAACCAATGATATTTAAGTACTTAGGTAGGTACTCTTTTTTTTGTATATAACATCACTATTTTAAGATTTTGGATATTCCTTTTTTATTTCTTAATAGAAAATTAGGTGACAGCCATTTTTTGTTTAAATTATCTGTTTCGGATAATTGGGTATGATCTACAGCGGGTAATTGATATCGTTCCCAATAATGGGGCATAATACACAGGTCAATATTATCATGGTCCTAGGATCGCAGTATCGCAAGTATTGAAAGAGGCTATTACACTGTCAATAATATCATTATCAGTATGTATGTCGTTGAATTTACTAAAGTCGTGTGAAATGGATAATTGTAGAAAGGCAGCTATAATTAATGCGAAGGTTTTGATCACGGAGTACGGAAAAATAGCGGAGGTGTTTCAAGCATAGATATAGTATAACGTAGTTTCAAGGCAAAATCTCTTTAGAACGAAGCGTCGCTAAATGCGGGGTTTCGGGATTATTCCTTATTGCAAAGTGAAAAAAAATCACCGATATATACTGATGTATATCGATACTTTTTTTTCGATATATTGAAACCGTAGACAGAGGATATTATAGACACGTTCTCAGCGTACCTATGCAATGTCGAGATAGCAATAGTTTGACATATGATAACCGGAATAATTTTAAAAGATAACTATGATTATAATTTCCACGAAGTTTTGCACGAACCACGTGCGCTGGCGATCCATGTGGGTACCGCAGTGCCATCAAGTTAGACTAAAGTGATAAAAGTAGGCCAATGTTGCTCCAATTACGGAGAAGGCTCATAAATCGTAGCCAACAATGGGATCACTATTACTATTTGTCTACTATTAAATACTATTGTCTTACAACTAATACCTCTTGTACATCTTATAGTTTATAGAATAGAATAGTGTAAATGTGGTTGTGATATTTTATGGAATTATTAAATTTACTTCTAGTTTACCTGTAGAATGCCCAGTTAGTGAAATAGCAGGCAACGATGGGCTTGTCTTCCACCGGTTCTTCATATTGCTGTACTCCTGTAAGTCTTAATGCAGCCTTTACCTTGCAACGACTCTTCTCTGGCCAGTCGCAATGATTCTACAATAGGTACAATATTTACAGTTTGGATTATTTGCCAAAAATAAAATCTAGTGAAGCTCAAGAGTTCGTTCACAAAAAATTGTCTTTAAACGCTATGTTTTCGACACGTAGATAAATGTTTTATAATATTACGAGGTTGACCGTGCCTACCTACGATTTAGCGAGTTTTAATATAAATAAAAAAAATATATCGAAATTCGTAGCACCAGCAATTGTCACGTTGGCTGAATTGGCAAAGCATTTGAGACGGTATTTCAGGAGATGCAGGTTCAAATCCTACTCGTGACTGTTATTTTCAATTTCACATTTTCACACTTTGTGTTAATTTATATGGCTAAGCATGTCAAATACTAAAAAATATATATAAAAATATTAACAAAAGCAATATATATGTTAGCATTAGATACCATATTTTATCAAAATTTTATCGTAATGTGATAATTTTTATTATATACTCATATTATCTAGATAGGTATCTACTTCGAGACTATAGAAACAATCAGTATGTTACAAACATACTTTTTGCTGGTTTTTTGCACAGTACTTATAATTTAAGCACACTCTAAGAACCATAATTTAAGTTTGTGATTGTTTATTTTTTACTATTTGACATTTAATAATAACAATATATAATTATCACATTTACCCAAATGCCTTATTCCCCCGCATTAAGTTTATGACACAACTTCATTCTTGCTCACAGACATTTTAACAAATATTTGTTTCTTATAATGAAAAAACATTTGGGAATAGAATACTGTCACCATTCTTTTAAAAATATTACGTTTGCAATCTACCTTAGCCCAGTGTAGAGGTTCTGGACACTTAAGTTCCATCCAGTGGCCATTTAAACATAAGTAATATTTGCTGCAGTCTGTCATGTCTCCCTTAAATACGTTTCCTGTGCAAGACATGCCTTCGAAACTTTGACTCTGTAAAAGTTAAATTTATTCGTTAATTTAGGCTAAATCTGATCTGTTTCGTTAGTTTCAATTTCTGTTCATTTATGGGTCATCAGGCATTTCTTCATATATGATGTGGGCCTGTTTTACCAATTATGGCAAAGCCTGTATTTGTCATCTTCTAAATGTTTATGAAAAATATGATACTGAAATGCAGTGGTAGAGTTAGATTGAAATGAATCTGAATATTGTAGTAAATCAGCGCTTTACTTTTATGTGACCTTTCCCTGATAATTTGGCTGTCCCTTCTTCCTTCACTACGTGGATATAATATCCAAAAGATGTCTTGATCCATCCATCTTTTACTCAACTTGCTACAATAGAGGTTCAAAGTAAAGCTAAATATTTAGTGATGAGGTCACAAGAATTAGGTTACCTACTATGTATTTTTTTTTAATCTTTAAAATCTATATTTTTGTCATAAGACATTAGTCGTAAGATCTTTGTTATTAGAAATCTCTAAATCTGTAGCAAATAGTTTTGGATATGTTATTAAAATAATACTAACGGCTAAATCAGTATTCGTGTCATGTGGTGGATGCACGTGAACATCACTATCACCGACGTCAGGTCCAGATTCCAAATCAATTAAATCAGTTTCAATATCAGGTGTATCTGGTACCATTGGTACATCGGCACTCACTTCAGTATTCTGGTTATCTGGAGTATTGGGTCTATCTGGTTCTTGTACTGCAAATTTAAACATTTAATTACTATTTAATGTTTATCTTCTTTTTTTATGGCATATGGTGGCAGACGAGCCATGGCCCATCTGATGGTAAATGGTAACCGTTGCTCATGGACTCAACTATACCGGGAGTATTATTTAGCCGTTGCTCACCATTTCATTTCACAGATATGAAGTGAAATAATAAACGGCTCTCCTGCTACATCTAAAAAATACTGATGTGCTTCATGGCCGGTCACACCGGAGATGGTGGTATCGACCCGTTCGGGCCCGATAGCAAGTGCGTACTCACACTTGGTACGCGCCCTACCACCAGTAATGCAATGGGTGATAATTGCTTACTTCCCTTAGTCGCCTCGAACGACACCCGCGGGAAAGAATGGGGTGGTGAAACTTGTATTCTTAGTCCGTCACCACACGGGGAATTTTGAACTCAAAGAGTCGAATAAATGCATAAGTAGTAATGTCAGCAAAATATAGATATCATGAAAAACCTGCATGCTTAATAACATTTTACCTATTGTACTAATATGATAATAAGGCTAAGCATATGCTAGGACGCCAGGGCCGGCCCGCCCATACGGCGAACGGAGCAGTCGCTCCAGGCGCCAAATCCTAGGGGCGCCTAAATGGTAAAAAAATAAAATATTTTTTTTTATTGTCTATATCTAATATATTTAAACGAGCAATTCTTGTATATATATATATATATATATATAATCTGAATCTCGGAAACGGCTCCAACGATTTTCATGAAATTTAGTATACAGGAGGTTTCGGGGGCGATAAATCGATCTAGCTAGGTTTCATTTTTAGAAATCGTCGTTTTATCCGGGTTTTCAGGCAATGAAAAACTGCTACAATATTATTAGAATACGAAGGTAAATTTCGCCACCATCTACAAGGTTATAATAGCTCAGGTGGGAAATCGGGCGGTCCCAAAACCAGAAAACCCCGGTTTGAGTCTAGATGTCTCCAGTGCGACCTTTCCCCCCTTTTTTTTTCAATTCTTTCTTTTGTGAGAAAAACTCTCAATCTACCAAAACAAAATACCGAGCAAAGCTCGGTCATCCAGGTACTGTATTTTAAGCGAAGAGATGAACGAGACGCACGCGAATAGAGTGCGCGGGTCACACCAGAGTATGGTTGAGATCTTCGCGTTCCATACTTACTTTAAACTCACAATTGGTATAGGTAATTCAGTGAACGATATGAACAACAGGTTCGTGGAAACTGTCCAAGCGGTCGGGTTGACCTTTTTTAAGACCAGTCGCGTCGATTGGACTCAAAAGCTTTCGGACCAAACTCTTAAGCTCATGGCGACACGGACAGAAATGACGGTGCAGTCTTCGGTTGATTGGTCCAATCGGAGGCAACTAAACAGACAGATCCCCAAGTCTATGCGACGAGACATTCGCCGATTTAATACCTTGCATATTAAAGAGGCGATAGAGCGGAACCAAGGTTCCAAAGTGTTCGCAAGAGATCTGTCTGTTGGGAAAAGCCAGCTGACCAAGCTGAAGATCAATGATGGCACTGTTGTTTCTTCCAAAGATGAGATATTAAGAGAGGTCCACGAGTTCTATGGACAGTTATACAGATCCCAGAACCCTGTTGTCAGCTTGGTCCATGAGCCCAGATCCAAGCTAACTCGGCACTATACCGAAGATATCCCGGACGTCAGCCTGTACGAGATCAGAATGGCTCTCAAACAACTAAAGGACGGAAAGGCACCGGGAGACGACGGAATTACTATAGAGCTTCTGAAGGCAGGCGGAAAGCCGGTCCTCAAAGCCCTCCAGAGGCTATTCAATTCCGTCGACCTCGGGGGCGACGTTCCAGAGTCGTGGACCAGGAGCGTGGTGGTGCTGTTCTTCAAGAAAGGTGACAGAACCCTCTTGAAGAATTACAGACCCATCTCGCTCTTAAACCATGTCTATAAGTTGTTCTCGAGGGTCATTACAAATCGACTCACGCGCAGGCTTGACGACTTCCAGCCTCCCGAACAAGCCGGTTTCCGAAAAGGCTATAGTACCGTAGACCACATACATACGCTGCGCCGATTATACAGAAGACCGAGGAGTATAGTCGGCCTCCGTGTCTAGCGTTTGTGAACTACGAGAAAGCCTTCGATTCGATTGAAACTTGGGTGGTGCTGCAGTCCCTTCTGCGGTGCCAAATTGACTATCGATACATCGAAGTGTTGAAGTTTTTGTATAGAAACGCCACTATGTCTGTCCGAGTTCAGGACAAGAGCACGAAACCGATCCAACTGCTGTTTTCAAGCTCTTGGATTGGACCGGATTAGGCATCAACATAAATGGAAAAATACATCACTCACCTTCAATTTGCAGATGTTATCGTAGTCATGGCAGTATCGCTGGGAGGACCTTGGTACCATGCTCAGCCGTGTCTCCCGACTAGTGGGTCTTAAAATTAACATGGACAAGACGAAAGTCATGTCTAATGTCCATGTCATTTCAGCACTGGTCCTGGTCGGGAGTGCGCTTCTCGAAGTTGTCGATCACTATGTATACCTGGGACAAACTGTCCAGTTGGGTAGACACAACTTTGAGAAAGAGGTCGATCGATGAATCCAGTTCGGCTGGGCAGCGTTCGGGAAGCTGAGGGAGATCTTCTTGTCCAATATTCCACAGTGTCTGAAGACGAAGGTCTACGACCAGTGTGTGTTACCAGTGATGACTAACGGCACAGAGGCGTGGTCTCTGAATGTTGGCCTTATATCAAGGCTTAAAGTCGCTCAGTGTGCTATGGAGCGGGCTATGCTTAGTAGGATCTCTCTACGTGATAAGATCCGTAATACGGAAATCCGTAGGAGAACGGGAGTGACCGACATAGCCCGCCGGGTCAGCATGCTGAAGTGGCAATGCACATCGCTCGACAAACGGACAACCGTTGGGGAAGAAAGGTTCTCGAATGGCGACCGCGTAACGGACGGCGCAGTGTAGGACGGCCTCCCACCTGGTGGACTGATGACCTGGTCAAAGTCGCAGGCAGTCGTTGGATGCAGGCAGCACAGGACCGTTCGCTGTGGCGTTCTCTTGGGGAGGCCTATGTCCAGCAGTGGACGATGAAAGGCTGATGGATGGATGGATATATTATTAGGAGCAAACAAGAGAGGCGCCATAGTTGGATCTCGCTCCATTCTAAAATTTACTTCGGGCCGGCGCCGTAGGACGCAGCGTAGCACAGTACAGATTTTGTGGGGCAGAGCAGTTGAGGCAGACATAGGCGACGAGCGCATGCTGCGACGCAAGTTGCACAGACTTAGTCGCTTAGCCTTATTCACATGCCAGAGCCGCAATGTACGTAGCTCAAGGATGTTAAAAGCTGTACAAAATCTGCTCTGCCCTGCGCTGCGTGGATTTGCGTCGCCTGCATCTCAGCATACGCTTAGTCTAATTGTTAACCCTATTTGGCTAGCAAGCTCCTCCCGATCTAAGAGACGATGAATATATAAAACAGCAGAATTTAAGAATACCGACGTGTCCTAATTTGTTTTAGTTTCTGAAATTAAGAATAATGTTATGTAAATAAGTTAGAACTCACTTTCTTCAAGCGCGCATCTGGGTGGTTCATCATGGCCACGTAGTACATGGTTGATGGTAGCTAGCAGAGGGGACTTCCCACAGCCGCAGTACCTTCCACTAAAATCATCAAGGTCAAGAGACCAAGCCATGCTTCCTCCGAGACCCGTAGCTCGAACATATTCTGCTTTATGTCGAACCATAAAATCATCGTCAAACGACACCCATTGATCGTCAAAGCTTGCATAAGGACCCATGCGGCCACCTGGATCTCGAGTGACTAACCAACCGTTCACTCTGACACGTTCGCATATCTAGGTAAAAATATATATTATATTTACTTGTATGCTAGCATATGGTTCTGCCGCAGGTAAAAAATAACACCAATTTAGTATAAACACATAATTTCAGGCACATAAATAATTTCGGTAACGAATTAGGCGTCTCTCAGAAACAGATTTTTCCAGGATAACAATATTTAATATAGTAGTGATAGTCAAGTGGTGCCGTGTGGGGCCGGCTTTAGAATTGTCCCACCGCTCTCCACCCATGGGAGCCGTAAGAGCCGACTGAGGGAATACCGAGGGAGTGGGCAGCAGCACTCCTTCAAGTATTAACAACATCCACTGCGATCGCCAACCCGCCTGCCAAGCGTGGCGATTACGGCACTATCCACCATTCTTGGGGAGGCCTATGTCCAGCAGTGGACTTTAAAAGGCTGATGGTTGATGGATGGAGTCAAGTCGAGTTCGATCTTCAATCTAAGGTAATGGCACATACCTCTTACTAATAAAGAATATCTATTTGTGTATTTGTTTATAAATTGTCACTGCTCGGTGAAAGAAAACAATGAGAGGAAACCTGCTTGCCTGAGAAATTCTCTCGACGGCCTGTGAAGTCTGCCAACCCGCACTGGGCCAATGTGGTGGACTACGGCCTGAATCCCTCTCATTTTGGGACCAAATACATAAAATAACTTCAAACTTTCTTACTTCGTAGAATGATAAAAAGCCTCTAGCTCGGGTCTCGTCACCGGCTTCCCCACCAGCGTACGACTCCACACCCAGTCCAGTGCCAGCGTTTTCGACAAGAGAGAATGACTGACCGTAGAATGGTACACCAAGCACTAGTTTCTCAGGTAAGGCTCCTTTTTGAATCCAGTAATGCACGGTAAAGTTCTAAAATAACAAGAAATATTGTTAAATGAAAATTAAACGGAATAAATAAACACCAAAATGTCACCTTTAATTACCGTATTTAAAGTGCTGTCATCATCGTAATCGCTTGCATACATCGGAGCAACGTGTCCAGTTTTCTTGTCCCATTGTCCATGATAATCATATGTCATCAGAGAAATCCAGTCCAGGTTTTTAGATAATGTTGGTACGTCATATGCTGAAATGATCATCAACAATTGTTATAATTCTACATCGAAGTGAAGCTTACATACTTAGCTTGTGAAGTTGGTGCCCAAAATTTCACCTAGTCCAGTCGAATGATTTAGCATTAACTTAGCAACACAACACAACTTAGCACCCCTCGAGCGCAATATGCGGTTAGGTGTGCTCACGCGATATAAACCTGCATCGGGGGCAAGTCATTGTAGTTTGCCAAAAAAAATGTGGTAGGTCAATTGTAATCAATTGTGTACCTATAAGTCATGACCACATCTTAAATTTGATTATTTCATGTTGTGGTCGACCATTTTCATGATTAGGTTAAGTGTAGATTTCATGAAATGGTCAGTTACATCATTAAGTCTAATTCTGTCTGGCTATGGCTACATATATATAATATAAACCTTAGCACCCACCCAGCCAGGTTCAGTATTACTTAAATAAATAAAAGAAAAAAAAAATTAAAAGTAAAATAGTACATTGTTACCCTAGTAGTTCGAGGGACTAAATAAGTCTTTATCCCGAGGTAAACACTGTGCTTTTCATTACAAATACGAGGAAACTAAAAATAAAAATCATGAATTAGCTAAAGAAAAAATGGGAGACTTCAAAAAAATTTATTTGGAATCGCCTGCTCGCTCTGTCGCTCTGTCAGCTATTCAGCCATTATTTTTCATTTTAATCATTGAAAAAATATAAATCTTCGTTAATTTAAAGATATAGTTGCAACTATATTAAAATAAAGTCATATAAAAAAACAAATTCTTTAATAAATACTAACTTTATGTTATTTCAATTTTACATTGCGCTGTAATTGACTGGCTGTACAGAAAATAGAACTGTTATTTTTTTATAATTACTCAGCTGTCAGTTGAAAGTAATTCTCCCTAGGGCTCAAAAGTATTACTGTCAACCCGCTCCTCAGGCAACTTCAGGCCTACTTTCAGAGTATGAGTAATGAAAAATATTTTTAAAGACAAGTTTATATTAGGAAAACCAATTCATGTATTTTTATTAGGTTTGAACATACTTAGAGGCCAATTTGAAACTAAGCCATCTTGACGTTTATTCCTTTTCGTGTAGGTAAAAAATTACTGTATTAAGCTATATATGCGTGTCTGTACCTACACAAAACAATTTAAACATTTTTTTTTAACTTCTTGTCTGATTTTCGGTTTTTCTATTTGTTTGTTCGCGCATCACGCAAATACTACGGAACGCCTTTTGATGCCACTTTTGTTATTGCTCTTGATTAGACTGAAATACCTACTTGTATACATTTCATTTTTACTTGTATACATTAAGTTAATATCCCGCTACTGTTTCGGGAACCTGAGACGTATCCTCCGGCAAAGGCTAGTAAGTGATAAAGATTTGGTACGTTTTTGTTAATAAAAACGTAAAATAGGTAATTAGAGTACCTATCTAATATTTAGGTTTTATAGACATGTATATTGTTACGCAAATCCAAATAATACTGTTGACTAATTTATTAAATACTTGCCCAAATATCTACTATTTACCTATATTTGAAACAAAAATGTATAGAGACGTTATATATTTTTCCTTACCAGCATCAATGACTCGTTTGCTTGCAGACACAGCAGCAGAAAGCAAGAGACCTCGAGGTTTGAAGACGTCACGCAGTTCTTTCACCAGAATAGCGAAACCTTGCTTATCTGAATTAGGGCCTCTTTCACAGTTGACCTAAGATGACATGTAACATGTTATGGTTGAGTATCAGAGCATTAGAACCATCTTCAACGAGTTAAAATATTAATGAAGCACCGTAATAAAAGTAAATAGCGTTCGGGTAGTTTTTTTTACAACTCCCTGCACTAAGTAATAATCCTCGCATCGCGGGGGACTTTACAAACATACAATTTCACGGACACACATTATTTAATTACGTAGTTTGAAAAAAAGCACTTAGGTAGGGTTGTTTTGCCCTGGTGGCCCGCCAATAAAGGTGGAGAGACGGTACACGGCGGGTTTCTTTAGTGGGTGAGGGTCCCACACTACCCTGTTCGTTGCCCCCAACGACGGGGTGTGCGGTTAGGTACATTTTTTCCCGCCTAAACAAAAAAGGGGTTGTTTCGCCGCCGGCGGACCACTGAATTAATGTAACATAGTTCCAGTGGCCCGCCAATACAGTGGAGAGACGGCACACAGCGGGTTTATTTAGTGGGTGAGGGCCCCACACTACCCAGTTCGTTGCCCCGTCGTTCAGGGTAGTGTGTACATTAGTAGTATATTTTTTCCCGCCTTAACCAAAAAAAGCTAGGATCTTTTTTCGTCAGCTATATTTGAGACCACAATCAATACCTATATCAGATTAGTTAGTAGAATAGTTTGCATTACTTACTTGCCAACACTTAGGATACTCCCAGTCAATATCCAAACCATCAAACTCATATTGATCAATAAAGTCAAGAGCGTGTATGATGAATTTTCTTCGAGCTGAGACACTGTTTACCATCCGTGAATATTTGTCACTTGCAGAATCATCCCATCCACCCAAACCAAGGAGCACTTTTACACCTTTGTTCTTGAAAGCAACTACTTTTTCGTAGAATTCTATAAAATAAAAATAATTATATTGACTAGATAAATCCTTTGTGTAGGTTGAAACTAATCTTCAGAACCTTGAACATAGGCGTAAGGTAGCCAGCCTCACAATATTCTATAGGATGCACTTTGGAGAGTGTGCGCAGGAATTACAAAATCTAATACCACCAACACCTTTCCACCATCGGACGACCAGAAGCACTGCGAGCTTCCATTCATATGTTGTAGAAATTCCATCTTTCCGAACAAAACGATTCACTTCATCGTACATAATACGCACAGCAATGGAATGGAATAAGTTGCCAGCTTCGGTATTCCCGTCTTATTACAATGTGGGTGTCTTCATGGGAATAGGTTTTTACTAGGCTAGTGCGTTTTACCATCATAGACTATGCTTCCACTTACCATCAGGTGGGTGGGTATAGTCAAGCACTCGTTTAGGAAAAGTCTAAAAAAAACCAGTTTACAGGGTAATTTCGTAAAGGGGAAGGTTGCCTTGGAAAACTCAGATTCGCCTTATGAAGTATTATGCTATTAGATATTCTGTAGGTACTTGAGATCCAACTTTATATCTCTACCTATGATTATTTTTTATCAATTCTGATTTACCAAATATATTAACCTAATAATCCGGGTCTCAAACCAGGTGATGCAAGTTCAAATCGTGCTCGTGGCTATCATTCTAAATGTCACATTGGCACTCTTTGTACTTATTTCAGCTTTTAATACCTAATCTTTATAATATTTATAACTAAATATTTATTTTATATCATTAGCTTACTGTTTTCCACATCCAACCAAATGTCGTGTGGCTTGATGACCAGACGTTTGGTGTCAAGAACGGCGAACGCGTACACAATGTGGGTACAGAGAGACGGGTCAATATCAGCCGGGGTGAACTTGCCAGGGCCCGGTCTGCAAAAAATTAAGAATACATTAGATTTTATTAAACACATACTTAATCAAAACCTCAAAATCCTTTTAGGGGCAGATTCAATAAAACATGTCTCTACCAAGCTAAACAATATTTATGTAGGTAGGGTGTACCTGATATGTTGTGATCATAGAAATTGTAACAATGGCTTAGAACTATTGTCACGATTATGAGTAACCATATTAAAAATATAATTTACCTGTACCACGCCCAATTTGTGTAATAACAAATGACTTTGTATCTTTCCTCTAACACCGAGCTGACTGTTGTCGCTGGTTTTTTAGTAGTGTATTCTATTTCATCCATCAATGTGGTCAACTGGGTTGGTCGCTGCGTAGTAGGTCGGGACGTCGGTCGTTGAGCTGTTGGTCGGTATGTTGGTCGTTGCGTTGATGGTCTATAGGTAGGCTGTTGTGTTGTAGTCTTTGATGGCAGAACTTGAATGTCGTCCCAATCTTCTCCGTCAATTTCATTACCAGGATCTTTAATGGAGTCTGTTATGACAGTATCTTCTTCTATATTAGGATCTAGTAAACTGTTTTTTATTGCATTAATAAGTGGATGTTTTCCTTGTCCGCATCTAAAATAAGTAAAAACATGATTATGCTAGATACATAATATTTGATAATATTTAATACTAGAATTTACAGCGGACCTTACCTATTTCTAAAATCATCTAGGTCTAGGGCCCACACCATACCACCAGCAAGATCCAACGATTTAAGGAAGTTGATTTTCTTTTTGATGATTTCAATATCGTCAAACGATACCCACTGATTCCCCTTGTATGCATAAGGGCCCATTCGTCTATAGGGATCCTTTACAACTGTCCATCCATTATACTTGATACGGTCGCAAATCTGCAAAGTTTTAACATGTTGAAAAACTCATTGTTTATATAGATACATATTTGTAACTAGACTTGTTTGTTTGACTCAGTGACTACGACTGATAATTAAATTAGTTAGAATACATACTATGGAATATCATTTGTAAGATTTTTTAAAGGAGTAATCTCTGGTTTATTTACAATTACAAATATAGGGAGTTGTCAATGGGCAAATATGTCTAAAACTTTCAAGAGCTCCGAACTGGATCACTTCAATGGTCTGTGTTATTAAAAAGAGCTTTCTATTAAGCAAAAGCTATAGTTATAAATTAATTTACTTACCTCATAGTACGCCAAGAAACCTTTAGCTCTGGTATACTCGCCGGCGTCTCCACCAGCTGATGCTGGTGTGTTTAGGTCAGCTGAGTCTCTAGAGTATGATGCATCATTGTCTAAAGTAAACGTCTGTCCATACATCGGCATTCCCATTACGAGTTTGTTAGAGGGCGCACCCTTCTCCATCCAGTAGTGTATTGTGTAGTTCTGTGAATAATAGGTATTACTTTTGTTATTTATTTGGTAATTAATATCTACAAATTTTTACAGAATACGTGCTATAGAAGTGTTGGTTTTAATTTTATTTATAGGTAAATAACTAACCAGATATTCTAAACATAGCATCACGCCTGTATTCCCCGAAGGGGTAGGAAGAGGTGTATTACACACCTACGATTCGCCAGCTATGTTTAAGTCCCACGTAATAGGAGGTGAGCCTATTGACGTCTACCGGGTACATTTCCAAACTCCGGGCTGCTATTGAGAATTTTTCTTTTTAGGAAAAAGCTCAATCACATTGCCCGACCCGGGGATCGAACCCGAGACCTCATGATTAGCAGTCACATACACTACCGCTAAACCACCGAGGCAGTTAAGATATTCTAAGTAAGGTCTATAAATAGTGTTCTGTGTACTTTTTAAGATTTGGCATACCGCGTTAAAGTAGGTATTGTCATCTTCAGGATGATAGTACAATGGAGCTACATGCCCAGTCTTCTTGTCCCACTGGCCGTGATAGTCGTATGTCATAATGGAAATCCAGTCAAGATGGCGAGCCAACACTGGTACATCATAGCCAGCGTCTATCACTTTCTTGCTTGGAGATACAGCCGCAGATAACAATAGACCTTTAGGTTTAAATGCAGCCGATAGTTCTAGAACAAGGTCTGCAAAAGCTTCTTTGTCTGAATCTGGTCCCTTAGAACAGTCCACCTGGAAAAAAAGTGGTTAATGATTTTGTAATGTTCAATTTGGATAATGGTAAAATGCCGAGCTACGCCAAATGCTAAATGATGTTTTTGCCTTTAAAGATAATCTAGGATCACACGAGATTTTGTATTAAGTGAGACATTGGACATGTATGATCACGATGTTGAGATTTTTAAAATTATTCACTTGTGGCTTATAGACAACTATATTGCACTCAAATAGTAACATCGTCGGCTCTTATTTCTTTATGACTCATAATGTCCCTCTGTTGGGCTCGAGTTTTCTCCACAAATTCTAGACGACATGAGCAGCTTCTCGTTATTATTTGCTCAATTTTACTTCCTACAACTGCTATTACGGCACTTGTGAAATAAAATAAAGCAGGACTATACCCCTACAGGGGTACATAATGAGAGACTCAGAGGGATTGTTGGGCTCGAGTTTTCTCCACAAATTCTAGACGACATGAGCAGCTTCTCGTTATTATTTGCTCAATTTTACTTCCTACAACTGCTATTAACGGCACTTGTGAAATAAAATAGAGCAGGACAGGGTATGTTTTTCAGCCACATAGATATCAGAATCGTGTTGTAATAAATAGGTAATATAACATTCGTTAAATATAACATGAGATAAGATGCACATGATTGGAGTTGTGCATACACAATTCCCTCATATTGGTTTGGTCTAGAGAACATGATTGTATATTATCTTTACGGAAACAATTGAAAATGCTTACCTGCCAGCACTTAGGGTATTCCCAATCAAGATCAAGACCATCAAAGTTGTATTTCTCGAGAAATTGAAGTACGTGTGTGACAAATCGTCCACGAGCTGCGGGGTCATTCACCAGTTTCGAATACTTGTCACCTGCTGAGTCATTCCAACCACCAATAGCTAACGATACCTTAATACCGTATCTTTTGTACTCTACTACGCGCTCATAAAATCCTGTAATGTTTGGTAATTCATTAATATTGGTATTAAAGCATTTTTCAGCTTTAAGTTTTCAATGATAAACAAAATCTTACGGTTATCGTAATCCGACCACGAATCATGAGCCATGATGAGTCCATCGTCACCAAGTACGGCGAATCCATATATAATATGTGTACAAAGAGTTGGGTCAATATCCTCTGGGCTATACTTGCCGATGCCGGGGCGGTACCACGACCAGTTTGTATAGTAACATATCAGCTTATAGCGAGCTGTAAAATATTTTTATTGAAAAACATGTTTACTTAAGTATTTTATTGTTTATAAATTATTATAAATCATCTAAGTATTCAAGTACAAAACCTACAATTTAAGAGTGCTGGTCTCGAACTTAACGCAGGCTGTGTACCATAAGATGGAAACGATATCGGTCTGCTTGGTTTGGGATACGTGTGTTCAGGATGCTGGCTGGGCTTGCCATGTCCGCCATGATTCGATATTTCAATGTCGTCCGAGTAGTGAGGACTTAAGGTGGTTGTTGTGCTTGTAGTAGTGGTACTGGTAGTTGAAGATACTAATTTTCGTTTGCATTTTGCGTTATTAGGCCAGTCACAGATTTGTTTTTCCTGTAATTAAAGTATGTTATCCGTCATTTGAAACTTATTTGAGTATTTAAGACCTTAGAATTAGTATTTTAATGATAGTATACAGAACATATTCATCTTTTATATAATTGTAAATATATTTGTGAGATTTTATATAAAATGTATCTAATTATAGATAACTAGCGACCTGCCGTGGAAGGAAAGTTCGTTTGCTGTGCTTCGCACGAGGCCAATTGTTAGTTAAGTAAATCTTTAGGATGACTTGTTTATAAAGTATTGAGTTTATTTAATTAAAAACTGGTTTGATTTGCATGTATTATTCTTCCTTGATATATAAGTGACAATGAAAACCATTTCAATCATCAAATTCATTAAATCGTTTAGAAGAAGTTAACTGTGAAACAGCCAGATGTGAACCGCGATTTTATTTTAGTACTATTTATAGATTACCTGGTTCCAATGTAAGCCAGCGCTGCAGGCGAATTCCTCGAACTTTCCGAACAAGCAGTGAAGGTAGCGGGTACAATCAGCGGGTAGCTGTGCGTAAGAACCACTCTCACAGTACTCTGTAAATATTTAATAATATCTTTTATGATGCAGATATGTACTTATACTTAACTGACAGCCCACATTCAGCAGTAGAGGTAGATATAATAGCGATAGCGTTTGGATAGGTATTAATGTTTATACAGGTTTCGTTGGACTGTTGAATCGAATTCTGGGTCCAAGGCCGAAGATTATGGTATTCTTATTGGGGCTTTTACCCATGTTTTGTTTCGTCATAAGAAACAACACAGAAGCTGAAACTGTGCCCGGTATACTACAAGAGGCTCGTCTACTATTTACGAAGATAGCTACATAGCCAAAATGTGGATTTGTTACATTTCAGCCTAATTTGGGAATAAATGTGTGAGACTTGCCAATATAAGTCATCAATTTGATTTTGTGGTCATAGTAAAAATTTGAGTTAGGCAAAGGTACGGTCTCAACTTGTAATCTTACTTTGAAATAGGTACTATTTGTGAGGCAACCCGGAATCGGGGCCCTACTGTGTGTGAATCTATATTTAAAATACTTCCTGATATTAACGCGAATGTTACACATTATGAAATGAAACGATGTTTACGGAATTTATCGCGGTTACTAGTTTAATATACAAACTTAAAATCTTATACATTGTAAGTCTAAAAAATTTAACATTTGTTTCTTTTTTTTAAATTTTATTTCTAAACGTATACCTATTGCAGGTTAAAATAAACAAATAACTTTTCTAAATCATATAAAGAACTGTGGGCAGATGAAACCGTCGACACAATATATCAGCCATTGGACGTCTAACATCTAAGTGTGATCATGAATACTGTAAAGTATTCGAAACGTCGGGATAGGAGAAAATCAAGTAAACGCGATAGATTCCGTAAACGTAGTCTTATTTCATAATGTAAATTGAAAATATGATTAATACTTTGGTATCTAAGGTATACTCACTGGGAGGTTCCTCTTGCATCTGCAGCATAGTAGACTGTAAGTGGCCACCTGTTATCAAGCTATTCTGGCGATTATCACTGCAGGAGCTTGCGCTGGGAAAGTCACACTGAGAGTGGTCAGGGCGCCATACTAATCCGGGTGCACAGCTTTGAGTTATCAGCATTCCATTCACACACACATAGAATTTCTCGCATTTTGGATGTGCATGATAAGTACCGGTGCTGCAATCCTGAAAGTACAATATTTTGACGACGGTGTTCTTACTTGGTGGTGACAATAAGAACAAAAATATGTAAATAATACCGTAAAATAAAAAGGCTAGGAATTGGAGGCTTTCTAAAAGCAAGATTTCATTACGCCAATATAGTCTACCTACCTACTCGTATTTTCAAACCTCGGGTTTTTACATAGCAACCCTGTCATCCATGTAGGTATTACAAATATGATAGTGTATTTGTAAATTTATTTAAACTGTTTTACCACGGGAGTCGTAAGAGCCGACTGAGGAAATATCGGGGGAGTGGGCAGCAGCATTCCTTCGAGTATTAACAACATCCACTGCGATCGCCAACCCGCCTGCCAAGCGTGGCGATTACGGCACTATCCCCCATTTCTTGGGGAGGCCTATGTCCAGCTGTGGACGTTGAAAGGCTGATGGATGAAGTTACTGTTTGTAAATATGAAGCGAATGAGGAAAGAAAAGAACGCGGTCACTAAAAACCGTTTTAAATATTCGTCTATTCAACGGAAGCACGTAACGAAACAAATTATATTGTAAGAACACACACACATATATACAAAACTAATTAGTGTAATATTTTACAGGTCTTACCTATAATAGTAAATGTACTTTTTGCAGATATCGTTATGATATAAAATATTTATAGTTATGGAAAGAGTCCTCTCAAGACCATAAGTTCGTATTTGTTTTATCCTGATAATAAATTGTATGTGATATTTCATCCAAATCTGTTCAGCCGTTTTACGTGATTGTGCAAAAACATCTCAAAATTCTAGTAGCTTATGCCATACATGAATGGGCTGGCTCCATCAGTAAAGTACCACCCTCTCACAAAAGATCAGCGTGAAACAAAGGCAGGTACTCCTGTCTAAGAGCGCCGGAGGCCCAAACCCCTTCCCTATCATCTCCTTAATATCCTTCCTATCCACCTCCTATCCCTTTACTCGAAGAAAAGACTTGGAGGTAAGCCGTAAGCCTGTATGCCACCCACGTAGTATAAAAAAAACATACAAACTGCATTATTATGCATTATTTATATATTATGCATTATTATCTGTTCACTATAAATACTAATATTGATATAAATACTAATAATAAATCACTGTATATTTATCGTGTGAATCTTTTATGTTGTTTGAAACACGCATGCTAAGCTGTTAGTACCAGCTATTTAGAAA
The DNA here is from genome assembly GCA_948253155.1 of Leucoma salicis. Lineage (NCBI taxonomy): Eukaryota > Metazoa > Arthropoda > Insecta > Lepidoptera > Erebidae > Leucoma > Leucoma salicis. The sequence goes on along the minus strand of OX411809.1, from coordinate 15,686,247 downwards.
TACTCTAACATATTCCTATATGATTGTGTTTATAATATTTAAATGAATTTCTTAGGACCCAATTAAGATAGTACAGGTACCTTAGCGGGAATTTGCGCGTCGTCATCAACAGGTTTCTTAGTTGTGCTGGTGATGGTGGTGGGTCTTCTTGTGGCCGTGGAAGTTGGGGTTGGTCTTTTCGTTGTTGTGGTAGTAGTACTTGTTGTAGGTTTTCTCGTGCTGGTCTGGGAGGTCGGTGATTTTGTAGGTTTTCCATCTGTTAATGCGCATTTAAGAAAAAAAATTAAAAGGAACATTTAAAGTTTTTATATTCAAGTAATAGTAGAGACAGTATCTACAGAAGAATATTTTTAAGGTGGGAACAAAATAACCCTGTCCTATAAGGCAACGAGCAGGGTAGTACCTATAGGGCCCTCACCCACAAAATAATGTGCCATTTCTCCGCAAGTATCGAACCGCTAGAACTGTGTGATATTATTTTTAATGGTGTACAGTGTAAAGCTTATTAATACATACGGACCTTAATATACATTTAAAACATTTTATTAATTCTTTTTGTACAATTATTTATGAAAAGGTACCCTCTTGGATAATAATTACCAATTTAAATTTTGGAATGTAAAGCACTACCTATGCATAAAAAACAGAAGATTTACGACAACTTTCGTGAATATTTTGAGTTATTATTTCTAATTAATATTATAATTTAATAATTTTAGTTTAATATTATAAGCTGCGTAGGTTCATACGTACGGTCACACATTGCAAACTCGACCCAGTCACAGCGCTTGGTGCGCTTGTCCCAGTGCAACCCGGGCGGGCACAGCTGCTTGCGCCAGCGACCGCCCACGCAAAGAAGGTACGCGTCGCATGTTGTGGCTGGAGCATGCATATCGTTGCCTCCACATTCAGAGTCTTCTGACGGTGTGTCTGATTGTGGAACTATGGGAAGAATAATTTCTCAATTCAATGGCAATTAAAAACTAACCGTTTTGGATGAGAACGTTTCCAGGAGGTAAGAATGATGACCCACCACTCGCTCGCCCTCGACTTCGCTTACTGCGAAGTCGAGTGTTTCGGTGGTAAAAAAGCGGTATTGGTAGATACTACCTCAAATGACTCCTCAGAACACTGCCCATTGAAGAGTCGATAAGTACGCAGCTCTCTGCAGCCTTTGAGTCTCTACCCAAAGTCTCTGGAGCGGCTTCCAATGACTCAATATCGTCTGTGATCGTGATATTCTCTGTTACTTGGGCGCACCTGCCCAGTGATGAGCAGTGCTCCAAGTGAGGATAAAATTGTGCTTTGTAAAGCACAAGCCTCGGTGTGAAGAACCGCTTGATACTGTTCAGGACGCCTAGTTTCTAGACACTCGTAATTGGGCTTTATCCTCAAAATTTGTAATTTATACTTGTTAGTTGATTTTAGTTTTAGTTTTTTTTTTATATTATGTACTGGATCACCAGTCACCAGCCATATATATGTATGGCTGGTGACTGGTGACATGGTGTGACTTTAGCCCGGCATATCATAGGTATCAACCTATGATATGCCGGGCTAAACATTGATTAGGCTATATTACCTTTATACATGTAGTTAAATGGTAGTTACCTTTAATTGTCGTTGTTGTGGGGCTTGTAGGTTGACTTGGTTTAGGTGCGGCAGTGGTGGATTTTGGCACTGCAATAATTACATATTTCGTTACATCAGCTTGCAACATTAATATGTGAATTATAGTAATTATCTTTATTGAGAAAACAACAATTAGATACCATATTCCATCCATCCATCCATCAGCCTTTCAACGTCCACTGCTGGACATAGGCCTCCCCAAGCGAACGCCACAATGAGCGGTCCTGTCATGGGGGATAATGCCGTAATCGCCACGCTTGGCAGGCGGGTTGACGATCGCAGTGGATGTTGTTAATACTCGAGGGAGTGCTGCTGCCCACACCCGTGGTATTCCCTCAGTCGGCTCTTACGACTCCCGTGGGTAGAGAGGGGTGGGACAATTCTAAAGCCGGCCCCACACGGCCCATATTAGTTTTATACAATTTTGTCTCCTGAACGTAATATGTTGGATATAGGTACAGTAGAACTAGTGGAATTTGTTAACTGTATCAATTATAAACACAAAGTGAAAAATGTGAAATCGAAAATAACAGTCACGAGCAGGATTCGAACCTGCATCTCCTGGATACCGTCCAGATGCTTTGCCAATTCAGCCATCGTGACCCTTGCTCCTGACTGCTAATCTCGATAACACATTCATTCTTAACGTCTTTGGGTGACGCCTGCACCATCTGTCGGAAGTATTTTCATACTTTATACCGACCAGGTAAACTTATTTTTACAACATCCATTTTAGATTTCACATTTTTCACTTTGTGTTTAATGTATGTTGCTAAGCATGTCAAATGCTAAATATATATATAAAAATATCTAAATATCTGTATCAATTTCTTATGTATCAATATTTTTATGTATATTTTAAGCACTTAAACATGCTCGGCCATTTACTAAAACAAAAAATGCGAAAATGTGAAATCTAAATTACTTAATTGGCAAAGTGTCTGGAAAGGTATTCCAGTATTTCCAGTAGACGCAAGTTCAAATCCAGCTTGTGACTTTTTTTTTATTTCATTTAGTGGCAGACGAGCCACAGCCCATCTGATGGTAAATGGTAACCGTCGCTCATGGACTCGACTATACCTCTCGGTATTGTTGTCAAGCCGCTGCTCACTATTTCATTTCACAGATATGAAATGAAAGAATAAACGACTATCTCCTGCTACAGCCAAAACGCAACGATGTGCTTCTTGGTCGGTCACACGGGAGGTAGTACCAACCCGCTCGGGCCCGATACCAAGTGAGTATAAGTACTCCCACTTGGTACCCTACCACCAGTCATGCAATGGATAATAATTGCTTACTTCCCTTAGTCGCCTCATACGACACTCGTGGGAAAGAAAGGGGTGGTGACACTTGTATTCTTAGTCCGTCACCACACGATATAAGACTATCATTTTTAATTAATATTTTCGCACTTTTTATCAACATCAACGTCCTAGTTTTATTCCTATGTTATGAAAGTATCTGTTGAAACGAAGTAAAAATATCCAACTAGGTATTTATAACTATGGTTTAAATCGGCCATTAGATCTTACCTTCGCACTTAGCGTGCTTCGGCCAGTCACAGTGCTTCTGTGTGCTACTCCAATGCAGGCCAGGCGCGCAGTGTTGTAAGCGCCACACGCTGCCGTCACAGTGAAGGTACGCATTACAGTCGCCTGATACAGCGTGGTATTGTTCTCCTAAACAAGGCGTACCATCCGCTAGTACTTCTTCTGCATCTAAACAAAATCGGAGATAAATTATAATGTGTTTAATATAGTTAAGAACCAACGGCAGAGCAAGCATCAATGATCTTTTTATATTTCAGGAGCCTCACCGTAATAAAAGGGAAATTGACATACAATATCACTGATCACTGGTCAGATGACTTTACATAGGGTTTTATTATGTACCAATAGCTGGCTATGATTTCATCCGCTATTTGTTGGCAGGGGTCGTAGTCTACTAGTAGTCTGCCAATACAGGCGGAGAGACGGCACACGGCGGGTCCCACACTACCCTGTTCGTTACCCCGAACTACGGGGTGTGCGGTTAGGTATATATTATCCTGCCTTAACAATAAAAAGGGCTCCGCGGGCTACTGCTTCACTACGACAACGTATCCGCGCTCAAAATGAGGGACAGAACGCTGGTCAAACTATATATATATATATTGAGACACCGTCCTTTCAGCCCTGATTTAGCACAGTGTAACTTATATTTATTCCCTAAAATAAAATGTCTATCTAATGTGTAGTCTTTAGCTAGGATATTCTTCTTATACTTGAACCTGGATCCTTCTGCCCTGGTTCTTCCCTTGATTAAAAAACACTAAAGCTTTGACAAAACTAGGTAAGTGGCCAGTCAACAGTATTTACCAGTTTGATCAGGCGTTGTCGATGGTTTCGTTGTTGGCCGCCGCGTTGTGGTGGTGGTTTTAGTGGTAGTAGTTGTTGTAGGTCTGGTGGTGGGCCTCGGTGGAGGTCGCGACGTCATCGGAGCTAGAGTTGTTGTCGCTGTACTGGATGCGCTGCTAGGTTGTTCTATAATTTCCGTAATAGATTTGCGTACATTATAAACATATAGATACATATATGGTACATTACTGATATAGGCGTGATGCTATTTTTTTTTTTTACTAAAGAGATGGGGTTCTCCTGTTAATCTACCTACTATTATAAAGCTGTAACAGAGCTATTTCTCTACATTTAAGATATTTGAAAAATGACTTTATTAGGCGTGTCTAAACACAAAACAATTTTTTTAGATTTTTTGTCTGTGTGTCTGTTTGTTTGTTCGCGCATCACGCAAAAACTACTGAATGGATTTTAATCCATCTTTTTCTGTGTGATAGCTCTCGATTAGACTTAACAACTGGTATATATACATATTTTTATCCCGCTACTATATCGGGAACCTGAGATATAAGCTAAAAACTAGCTTTTGACTGCGGCGCATTTAGTGAAAAAAGTTATTTAGACATCAGAAACGAACTTTAATTTTCTTTATTGGTTTAGATTCTTTGAATTATAGATGTAGATATTAAAAGGAAATCATTTCTGTACCACAGTTTGCTAGAAAGAGATTTAGACCACAATCCACATCGCTGATGCTATCGAGAAGATTAGTTGTAATTAGACCTCTGAGAGATCTTTCATCTATAGGTATTATAAAGCTGTAACAGAGCTGTGTCTGTACATTTAAGATATTTGAGAAAAAATGGCTGTCCTATTACAGCCATTTTTTCTATATAGGCGTGTCTAAACCCAAAACAATTTTTTTTTAGAATTTTTGTCTTTTTGTCTGGTTATCTGTTTGTCAGTTTGTTTGTTCGCGCATCACGCAAAAACTACTGGATGGATTTTGATGCAACTTTTTTTATTTTAAAGGCCTTGATTAGACTTAAAAACTGGTATACATTTTATCCCTCTACTATATCGGAAACCTAAGATATAACCGAAAAACTAGCTTTTGGCTGAGGCGAAGCCGCGGGCGAAGGCTAGTCACTAAAAATAATTGAGACGCTGATAACAGGTAATGACTTTTGACGTTTCGAGTCTGTGGCCACGTCGAATTTTTCTCCGGTAAAAACATAAAATAATGTATTATTTAAAAGTAAATTGAGTAATCGAAAAATAAAAACAACCGAGTTCTGTATTATAATATATGATCATCGTCTTTGTTATTAACTTTACCAAGGTATGCTCATAAATAATGTAATTTATTTTGTTATAAGCAAATTTTAAGAGCTTATTTTACAGTTATTTGATATCAGGTTTTGTTTTCCAAAACGTGTTTTGGACACAACAGTGTTCTTTGAAATATGTTCAAGATTAGTATATATTTTTCCCATTGCCCAAATTATGCAGATTTACTCCAAAAATGTTTGAAAAAAGCTTATTTGGCTCTTGTGAGCCTCCTAAATATATGTAATATTCATAATCATTTTTAAACCTTTACAAAATCATGCGCTAATTTCGAATTGGAGGCTTAACTTCCTTATTTTTTTTTGTTTTTTTTTTTTATTGCATGTATTGGCAGGCGAGACACGGCCCATCTGATGGTAAATGGTAACCGTCGCTCATGAACTCAACTATACCGAAAGTATTGTCAAGCCGCTGCTCACCATTTCATTTCACCGATATGAAATGAAAGAATAAACGGCTATCTCCTGCTGCAGCCAAAACGCAACGATGTGCTTCATGGCCGGTCACATGGGAGATGGTGGTACCAACCCGCTCGGGCCCGATACCAAGCGTGTACTCCCACTCGGTGCCTAGCCCTACCACCAGTCATGCAATGGATGATAATTGCTTACTTCCCTTAGTCGCCTCATACGACACCCGTGGGAAAGAATGGGGCGGTGACACTTGTATTCTTAGTCCGTCACCACACGGGCAACTTCTAGCAGTCTTGTGTATTGTAATTTGGTTATCGCTGCCTAAACAGCTATATTTTGCCTAAATAAATATTTTCTTTGTCCCTTCTTTTATTTCTAGTACCCAGTACGGGTTGATGTATTAGGATACTTATCACTAATAGATTTTGCCGAATAGAAATGAAATAGGAAACTGGGTGTACTATTACTTAAATATCCCAGATATAACAGTAAAGCGATAGCCTAGTGGTAAAACCAAGGACTGCAAAGACAATGGTACCGAGTTCGATCCCCAGTCCATGATCACGGCACACATCTCTGAATTTTCTAGATTTTTCGAGAATATTGTGTGTCACAAATTATCATTTCTTAGTGAAAACATCTTGAGGAAACCTGCACGCCTGAGAGCTTTTTTCGACGGCATGTGAAGTCTGCCAACCCGAACTGGGTAGCGTGGTTGATAACGGCCTGAATCCCTCCTATGAGAGGAGACTCGTGCCCCATTCTGGGTTGAAAAATCCAGATTCTGAACAACTAAAAGAACAGAAGAACATTGAGACGAGAAATTGATAAATACCTGTGCACTTAGCATAGCTGGGCCAGTCGCAGCGATTGACGGATGTAGCCCAATGCAGTCCCGGGGCACAGCGGTGTTTGCGCCACTGCCCTCCTTCGCATTGTAAATAACCCTCACAGTCACCAGGGGCTGAGTGGTACTCGCCCGCGTTGCATGGATCTCCTTCTATACTACCTGTAACAGGATACTCTTATTAGTAGCGTGTTTTAAAGGAGATATCTTATCTAAATAAATAGAATACTTATCTCTATGGTCTGCTATTGTGCGCGCGGAAAAGCAACTGGATAGATTTCATTGAATTTTCTAAGTTTTACTTATTAGTCACTTGGGGTCTTAAATAAAAAAAATGCGGTATCATCAAATATAAAGTTAAGGTTTTAAGAAACAATGATTTTTATAAGCTATATGTTCAGTGATGTGTGTTTTCTGTTAATAGATATAATTAGCAACGCAGAAGAAGTCGCGGCTATGAGCTAAATAAGTAAAACTTTTTTTGTATGACTTCATAGTTCAATATATTTTTAGGCAACACCGCACTAGAATAGTACATTGTTACCCCAGGGGTGAAAGCAACCAAAAAAAGTCTTTATCCCGAGGTAAACACTGTGCTTTTCATTACGAATACGAGGAAACTAAAAATAAAAATCATAAATTAGCTAAAGAAAAAATGGGAGGCTTTAAAAAATTGAATTTGGAATCGCCGTTTTCCCGCCGATTTTGTTTTTTTTCTGTGGCCTGTCAGCTATTCAGCCATTATTTTTCATTTTAATCATTGGAAAAATATAAATCTTCGTAATTTTAAAGATATACATAGTTGCAACTATATTAAAATAAAGTCATATAAAAACAAATTCTTTAATAAATACTTAACTTTATGTTATTTCAATTTTACATCGTACTGTAATTGACTGGCTGTACAGAAAATAGAACTGTTTTTTTTTAATAATTACTCAGCTGTCAGTTGAAAGTAATTCTCCCTAGGGCTGAAAAGTATTACTTTCAACCCGCTCCTCAGGCAACTTCAGGCCTACTTTCAGAGTATGAGTAATGAAAATATTTTTTTATTGCGGGGGACTACAAAACATATAATTTAGGGTTTGTTGTAGGTATTATTATTTCTCGAATAGTTCTAGATTTGGTCTCTTTGGTCTTGGTCTAACTTAGTGTGGTCTTGGTCCAGACTTTTTTCATTCCTTTGCTCATTCTAAGTTTATAATCTGGTAGAATATACTTTTGTGAAGTGGCAATATTTAACAATGTAGCTGGTTCTGCTTACCGGCATCTGTAGGTGGTGCTTTTGTAGTTGTGGGTCGTTTAGTCGTAGTTGGGCGCCCTGTAGTGCTAGTGGTAGTTGAGCGCCTTGTAGTGGTAGTTGTGATGGTCGTAGAAGTAGTAGCTGGCGGCCACCATGTCTGAGTTGTGGTTGGTGTTGTGGTAGACGGCTTCCAATCGGGCCATGACGTAGTGTGATGATCGTGACTTCCACCGCTACCGCCTCCAATCGAACCTGTATATATAAACACATATTTATATTTGTTTATACCATACCATTTGTGAGTGGGGTACGGTTTTTATATAATGAGAGGTATTTACGCCCTACTCCATCATCCTGTCTTAGTGCGGATAGTAAAACTTCACAACTCGTCAAGATAATTTATTAGCCAGGCAAGCCCTCTTCGGCTGCTTAAGTGATGTAATATAGTTCCAGTGCCCGCTAACACAAGCGGACTGATGGCACACGGCGAGATTATTTAGTGGGTGAGGGCCCCACACTACCCTATTCGTTGCCCCGAACGACGGGGTGTGCGGTTAGTTACATTTTTTCCCGCCTTAACAAACAAAAAAGGCTCTCTTTGGTTGCTGGAGCACTACTGATGTAATGTCAAACTATTCCAGTGGTCCGCCAATACAGGCGAAGAGACGACACACGGTGGGTTATTTTAGTAAGTAGGGTACGACGGGATGTGCGGTTAAGAACATATTTTGCCGCCTCAAGAAAAATAGGGCTCTTGTTTTTGATGTGAAACATCTAATGCGGAGGGAGGATAAAGCTGGCAGTTTGCGTGGCGACGCTTTTATTTTACCTGTCTCGTTCAATTCTTGCAAGTTAAATTTGAAACACTTCCCGATTCCTGATTGAGCTGAAATTTTACATGCATATGTATATCGCGTGACAATGCAATATTATGATGACATGGAGCTGATCTGATAATGGAACTGGAAGGATAGGAACTCTATAATGAAACGGCGCGACCCTATCGAGTTTGGACTCGTTCGATTCGTCATGACGAGGACTTTGTCTTTAGATGTTATCCAGGGTCTGATGATGGAGCTATAAGGTGGCCATAGGTACGTATGATTCGTCTAGACGAGTAGTTTGTCTCTAGATGGTATCCAGGGCCTGATGATGAAGCTAGAAGGTGGCCACAGTAACTCTGTAATGAAACGACGCAACCCTATCGAGTTTGGACTCGTTTGATTTGTCTTGATGGGTACTTTGTCTTTGGATGGTATCCAGTGTCTGATGATGGAGCTGGAAGGTGGCCATGAAAACTTTGTAATTCAATGGCGGAACTCCATCGAGTTAGGGCTCGTTTGAATTGTCTTGACTAGTATGTACTCCAGTACTAGATGATATCCAGGGCCAGATGATGATGATTTATGTCCATTTCCGTTATTTTACACATGTCATAATTTTATACAAGCACACATTGAAAAAGTTATATCATTTTATTTCTACTCCTTATTTCTACAAAATAATTTCGATGTTTTCACATCTAGTAGATAACTCGCGACGTTTATTTTTTTTATATATAGGCAGGTATTTTCATTGCTACTCTATTAAAGTATTATTTTAACTACTAGTATTCTACTAGTTTTTGCCCGCGATTTCGTATGTGGACTTCAGAAAAGGGTCACGAGAGAAATGAATATCATAATTATGCAGTAAAAGGGAAATAACATTATTTAGTAGTACCTAAATTTTAGTGCTAAATCAAAAATTTCAATGGAAATTGAAAACAATCAGTAAGCCCGGATATAAAGTGTTCTCTGTGTTAGTCCGGTGTTTACCAAACTATGTGTATAGAATTTTATCTAAATCAGTTCTCTCGTTTTGCGTGAGAAAAATCTAACATACAAACTTTGACGTTTTTATTATACAAGATTCTGCCCGCTACTCCGTCCGCGTGGACTTCCGAATATAAACTCTACGGCACACTAATTATGTACATATGTGTATCTAAAAACTAAAAATACTATGAAATTAGCGGAATGTCGTTTTTTGGGTTCCTATATGTATGCAAAATGTCATGATGATTGGACCAGTAGTTACAGCGTGAAAGCGTGACAAACAAACATAAAACAAAATAACTCACTCTCACATTTATACTTTTTTTTTGTTTAGGCGGGAAAAATGTACCTAACCGCACACCCCGTCGTTCAGGACAACGAACAGGGTAGTGTAGGGCCCTCACACACTAACAAAACCCGCCGTGTCCCATCTCTCCGCCTGTGTTGACGGACCACTGGTACTGTGTTGGATTACTTCAGTGGTCCGTCGCATTTATACCTAAGGATAATAGGATGTATATAGGATCAGTAAGAAGTATGATTTATTACAATCTACTATTGTACAATAAATGGCCGGTATAGGTACTTTCATATTCCCGCCGTGTGGTGCCGGCTTTAGAATTGTCCCACCCTTCTCCCCCCATGGGAGTCGTAATAGCCGACTGAGGGAATACCGAGGGAGTGGGCAGCAGCACTCCTTTGAGTATTAAAACATCTACTGCGATCGCCATCCCGCCTCCCAAGCGTGGCGATTACGACACTATCCCCCATTCTTGGGGAGGCCTATGTCCAGCAGTGGGCTCCTATTATCATGCATGTGACTAAGCTTTATGGATGTGTGTACGTAAGTATAAATTACACCTTACCATCTGACTCAGCAGGTGTTGTTGTCGGTGGTGACGGAGTGACCGGTTGTGGTGGTCGTTCGCAAGCTCTAGTTGGTGGTGATGGTACACTCCGTCCTAGGGCTCGACCTGCAGCTCGTAGCAATGGAGATGGTTCCTCACAACAACGATTGCTGAAGTCGTCCAAATCCATGGCCCAAGCTGTTACACCTCCCAAGCCTTGGCGAAGAGCCCATTCCACCTAAATTAATGTTGATATATCATTAAAAAAAATAGTACCCGTATACATATAAAAGGCTCTCTCTCTCCGTCTCTAATTTCAGGACTCAATTGAAGTGATTACCCATTCGGCAGCATCGAGATACTCATATTTTAATTTTACTTTTTTCTATCCTTAACAATAAAAAATTTCCTATATATCTTCGTGAACGTTTTAACTTTCTCTTTCCTAGGGACAAACCTTGCCGTACTAATTCTTCTCTTCTTCTTTTAATTCCCAACCACACATCTTCACGCTATGATAGTTCTTTCACAGTGAAGGCTGCAAAACTGTGGAACACTCTTCCTCATTTAATAAGAAATAGCTGTTCATTGCGTGTCTTCAAAAGAATGATAAAACAGCACTTTCTCTCTAATCAATAAAGTATAGTATGTATTGTATTGTATATTTCTTGTTTTGTTAAATTAGATATATAAGTATGTATTATATCATAATGTTAAATATATATTTTATTAATAGGTAATAATATCCTCCTATCTTGTTGCTGTACAATTGTTCATTCAATTTTTAAAAGCTCCGATTTTTATGGGTTAGCTGGTAGAGAACTCAAATTTGAGTTAAGTTTGCCCTATTGTATATATATGTTTTAATATTAAGTTTATAATAAGTTTCTGTGTATAATTAAAGTATTAAATAAAAAATATAAATATCCAATATTAATTGAAGAATAACACCGTGAATTATACATTCATATGTTAATGTTAGCATTTAGATTAGTATATATACTATTACATAGTTGAAACGATCACAACATGACATTTCTTTTATAAATACCGAATTCCAATGGCATTACGTGTTGTAATAAACTAGGTATTTTCCTCAGAAAATGACGCCTCAAAAACGTAAACAGTAAGTTGCATACTTACAAATAATGCGTACTTCGGATTCAAGGAGCATTAACAGGTGTCTACGTACATAAACAACATAAGTTATTTTATTCTTATCACATTAAATATTCAATTATTAAGTCATCATTATCGTACAATATTACCGCATTCAGAATCATTTAATGAGGCGGTAGGCAAGAGTTCGACTGTGGTCCGTTCTCACGAAATCTCAAACGGTGTTTTTATTTATATCTACATAATTATTTTTTTTATCTACTTATTTATTTTAATTGACATTTTTGTATTACTAGCACCCAGCTGGAACACTCTTTTATATAATTACTTAAATGAAGGAACATTAAAAGTAGCAAATGAGCATTTTAAGCTTTATTTTTTGCAGTTATACCCTAATGGCGAAACTAACGACTGCAAAGATGATGGTGTCCAGTTTTATCCCCAATAGAGGTTCTGATCTGACACAGCCTGCGTCCAAGTTTGGCTTTTCAATATTTTTTTAAATGATGTGCGTATTTTTTTTAAAACCATAGCTCGGGGAACGTAAACCTCGTAAGGAAACCCGCATGCCTGACGGCTTGTGAAGTTTGCCAATGCCAACCTCCACTAGGCCACCGGGGAGGATTATGACATAAATCCCTCTCACTCAGACAGGGAAGCCCTGCCCAGTAATGGGATAGTAATGGGTTGAGAAAAAGATATGAGCTTTATTTTCTTATGATTCCCTCAAGATGCGACAAAGATACCTTACCGCACATAGAAATACTTATCAACACCCGATTTTATATCGATAGTTTAGATACTTGTGACACTAACTAAGAATATCATTCAAACATACTGTACATACCTTTTCAGTGATAGATTTGGGATCATCGTATCCCACCCATTGATTGTCAGAGTACGCGTAAGGTCCTGCGTTCTGTTGACGACCAGACTTCCATCTTAACTCCTTTACTGTAAATGATTTATAGATATTTTAGAGAATTGATTACAAAAAATAAATAATGCATGTATGCGTCCAAAAATAGTAAACTAAATTCTGCCCGTGACTTCGTTCGCGTGTACATTTACTTTACGGCACATTATCTTGGGGTCCAACTTTGGATTTATGATTGGATTATTAGAAGGCTGATTTCGCACAAAGGTTAGCAATATCATAAAATGTGGCAAAAATCTTCCGGGGCCGGAGCCAGCAGAGATGCGAAAGAAGTATGATGCTTGATCGAAGTAGTTCTAATATATTTACTTTCCTTTGTGGTTTTGTATTTTTAATATTACATAAATCACAATATGTCCAATGCATTAAAATTATACCAACCTCTGTAGCATATTTCATAGTAGGCCAACATGCCAGGCTGTTTAGTGAACTCGCCTGGTTCACCTGGTCCGCTAGCGGGTGAACCGGGGCCTTTGGTTCCACTGACATCAACTAATCTATACGATTGTCCATAAAATGACAAGCCCAGCAGCAATTTCTTTGGATCTGCACCACCACTGATTAACGCTTTGATAGCGTATTCCTACAGGAAGATATATACACTTTATAAAACTAAACACAAAATGTGAAAATGTTAAATCGAAAATAACAGTCACTAGCAGGAGTTAATTTTCGATTTCACATTTTCATACTTTGTGTTTAATGTATATGGCTAAGCATGTCAAATGCTAAAAATATATATAGAAATATCTAAATACTTTATAAAGTTATGAATTTATTTCTATGACGTAATCGTTTCGATGTCGAGTAAAAGATTCATTCCCTTTTTAAGCAATTTTGATGCAAACATATACAGGCAAGAAAAATGTTATATTATTATACGGATACTCACTATTGAATAATAAGCCAAGGTGTCTCCAGGCATCGGGACCAACGGTGTATGATGTCCAGTAGATCTTTCCCATCCACCGTGATAGTCATATGTCATGGTACTAAGGAAATCAGCTGCTTTTGATATCACGGGTAAATCATAAGCGCTTTCAATTACTTCCTTGTAACCAGATATGGCTACACCAAGCTCCATGTCTGCGGCATGCAATGCTTTGGAAAGCTCCTGCAATATATCATTCATATAGGTTGTATATTTATATTTCATAGATATATGTAAAGTTAAATTTTGAATAATACCTGAATAAATTTGGCGTAATTAGATTTATCAGAAAGAGCTCCCTTCTTGCAGTTGCTTTGCCAGCAAACTGGGTAGTTCCAATCCACTTCAAGACCCTTGAAGTTATGCGTGCGCAGGAAAGGTATTAATTTTTCGATAAATTTACTACGATTTGCAACCGAAGAAACCAGCCGGGAGTACTTATCACCAGCTGAATCTGTCCATCCTCCCAAGCCCAATAGAACTTTGACGTCTCTCAAAGAAGTTGCACGTTCGTAAAGATCTGTATAGATAAATGAAAGTGTATATTCTTACGGGAAAAAACATCAGTTACAATTTTATTGTTAATTTTAGCTACTAAAGTAAAACCTCGTTGGATTGCATAGGCAAATAAAAAAAAAATTTTTTTTTAACTTACTGTTTGTGATGTCAGCCCAAGGATCAAATTCCTTAGCAATAAGATCATCAGGGGATAGCGTGGCGTAAGAGTAGACTACATGAGTGCAAAGTCTAGTATCCACATTTTCTGGTACAAATTTGCCATCACTACGACGATAGAACGCCCAGCTTGTCATGTAGCATACAACTAGTTTGTCACTTTGTTTACCTTCAAATAAAACATTAGTGTCAGTAACATCAATTTTAATGTAATTAGCAATAAAGAATAACAAAATACTCACTCTTTTTGCTGTCTAATTCAGCAACGAAACGTTCTGGATCCCGGTTAACTATAATTTGCTTGCCTGGATCATTCCACTGTTAAACAAAATATTAAATTGAAAGACAAACTTTGTACCTAATTTATGTAGAAAGAGCAATAGTAGTATGTAAAATATCAGTTCTCAAACAACTTACTTCAAAATCATTTTCGTAGGCTTGTGACAAGAACCGTGCTGCATCTTCGACGCTAATTCTGAGACTTTGTCCGGGCATACATTTTCCCACATCTTGGTGCCTGTGAATATAGCCATCGTGAATACCACTTTCATATTATCAAACGCGCAATTTTTTTGAAGGTTTATGTAAACGTACCCACAGAATCCAGTGGAAGGATCATATAAACGGTCGTCTTCACAAAACATTCTGTAACTAATACCCCCCGTGCAGAAATGGAAATGCGCACATGACTCTTCATCAGATGCCAAATATGGTTTTTCAGAATCACATGCACCTATCTTCAATGACGATTGTTCCACTTCAACATCTGCTCCTGTATAAAGTGAACTTTCAAATTAATGTATATTCGCATTAAGATCGCATATAATAATATTATATGCGATCGAGGTTTTATATGATGCAAAGTTCTGATCTTTAACTATCTCCATACATAATTATATTAAAATCAAATGCCGTGCTTTAGTCTGTTAAAAACTAGCGTCTGGATTGGTGGATCCTTTAGTGTATGTTTTGAGTGGGTCCATGGATGATTTAAGTAGGCAGCACTGCCGTCGTGGTACTCTTTTATGTTTGTTTTTTATTATTTTATTATTTTTTGCATATCAGAACATACAATCACATAATGTCACACCAAACCCCCTTTATTTACCATTTTTATTGAAAATTTAAATATCGAGAATGTTTTGGGTCCACTACTACAGCAGGTAAGTCAACATTCTGGCAGGACTACATCTGCAGGGCTCAACTAGTATATCATCTAATTTATTGTATACTTTTTCATTACACTCGAAAAATTATGACGCTAATTATTATTCATTTGCGACTGCTGATCATGCAGTCGCAGGCCGTGTGAGGCCGAATTTAGAATTGTCTCACCCCTCTCCACCCACGGGAGTCGTAAGAGCCGACTGAGGGAATACCCAGGGAGTGGGCAGCAGCACTCCTTCGAGTATTAACAACATCCACTGCGATCGCCAACCCGCCTGCCAAGCGTGGCGATTACGGCATATCCCCCATTCTTGGGGAGGCCTATGTCCAGCAGTGGACTTTGAAGGGCTGATGGATGGATGGATGGATGATCATGAGGTCTCGGGTTAGATTCCCGGGTTGGGCAGTGTTACTGGGCTTCTTCGTAAAAAGAAAAATTCTCAGCAGCAGCCCGGAGTTTTGGAAATGTGCCCGGTAGACGGTAATAATAGGCTCGCCCGGTACGTTGCTTAAATGTCGGGTTGAGAGCCCTCTGCGCTCACCAATTGTCCGGGTAAGGTTGTCATAGCCATCTGAGGCTAACAATCAAGGTCACACAAAAAAAATAGGCTCGCCCCCTATTACGTGGGACTTAAACATAGCTGGTGAATCGTAGGTGTGTGATACACCTCTGCTTCCCTTCGGGGAATACAGGCGTAATGCTATGTTTGTTTGCATAAATTATGTATCCAAATATTTCTAATAATTCTTTAAAGTATTATAGGTACGTACCATTTAATGTTGTTGAAATAGTGTTCAGTAAAGGGAACGGTGGACCACACAGGCCACGGAAATCGTCCATGTCCACTGACCAAGCTGCTGCTCCCGCCAAACCCGTACTTATGACGAATTTCATCTATTTGTAAATAATTAAATTTAGACATAGATAGAAAGAATCGAAAAAGTTGAGCTTCATATGCGAACACTATTATCTAAATCATAATAAAATTGTGATAAACATTGTTAGCTGCTACGACAACAAAATAAAATTCTTTAAAATGAACCTTTTCAAAAACAGTCTTGGGTGTATCGAAGGTGACCCATTGTTTGTCAAACACGGCGTACATATTCCCTGCTTCGTCTGTGCCAATAATTCCTTTGCCCTCACGCTCTGCCATGCATACCTAAAAATAAGTTGCATTATTATGTCATAGCATATAAAAAAATAATATAGAACTTCTTTTATTAATCTAATTCCGGATATGTCTTACTTCAAAGAAAGCTAATAATCCTTTGGTTTGCGTGTAAAATCCTTCGTCTCCCCATCCAGTGACCAATGCTCCAGGAGCTGGGGATGCTGACGGAGAAAGAGTGTAGCTGCGGCCAAACAAAGGTATGCCAAGTACCAACTTTTCTGCGTTCATACCATGGCGAAGAATATATTTCACCAAGAATTCCTACAATCAGAAATTATTTTTTAAAGTTATATTATTGATTGCTTTTGTTTTGTAGAAATGGCACGACTCGACTAATGGGAATTGGCTCCTGGACTATTATAATCTGCTTAACTCTGTTATAGCCACAGTAAGTGATAGAAAAAAAAATACTTATAAGCAGAAAGTCTATTCACTTTCTTCTTAAATGACTTGGTTATTTGTTTTCAATACCATTTATGCTGAAAAGTGGTTTATCCAGGAAGGCTGTGGACCATCAGACGTCAAGGTCCTTAAGAGCGAAGCCATTAAATTATAATGAAGTAAGCTGAGACAGTATATACGTTTAGTAATGAAAAAATAAAAAATATGCTAACAATATTATCGTAACGTCTGTCGCGGGAAGCTGCTCCTGGATCTGTATGCAGCGCGCTGTGTTGAACAGCTCTGGTCGGTGGTTCATTGCGTTTCGCATGTGTAATGTCCCAAGCTTGTAATATCGTATAGTCCGTTGCACCACTAACTGCACTAAGGTCATATCCATCTTCGATTTGATACCTGAAATTTGTAAGATTTAAAGAGTTTATCCATAGTCGTAATTTACAGTTTCTTTCGAAAACTACTAATTAAAACTTAATAATTATGATATACCTGAAAGGAGGAAGAACGGTGGATAGCAAAAATCCATAAGACGAAAATTTCTCTCGAATTTCATACAGCAAATTTGTTAGTAGTTCTTTCTCATTTTCGTCTCTTTCACCTAAAATTATATAATCATAATTGTATTGGTAACTATAATCACCAATATAACATATACTAGGGCTCAGCAGAGCAAAACTATCATACCTGGATAAACCCAATGAAGGTCGAGACCATCAAAATCATGGTCTCGTAAGAAGTTAACAGCGCTTTCGATGAACATACTGCGTCTAACGGGTTCTTGTACCATCTCGCTGAAAAGTCGTTCTGTGCCCTCACCGCCGACACTGATTATTACTTTTAAGCCCTGGATACGTCGTTTCAAGCCGGTGGCTATGCGATATCCTCCTACAAATAAAGTGTAATCAGTAAAGTTGCTTAAATATATGTAATTGCTTTTATTTCAATACTAGCCCGTAGCTCCACCACAGCCAAAGGCTTTTAGGTTATATCTCAGGTTCCCAATATAGTAACGGGATAAAATGTAAGGTATACCAGTTTTAAGTCTAATGAACAACTATAAAACAAATCAAAGTTGCATCAAAATTCCTTCAGTAGTTCTTGCGTGATGCGCGAACAAACAAACAGACATAAAATCTAAAACAAATTGTTTTGTGTTCAGACATGCCTATAAGATCATCATAAGTAATTTTTTCTCAAATATCTTAAACGTATAGGCTCTGTTACAGCTTTATAATAGTCAGGATATTGTAATGCGTAGTTTAGCAATATTTTGCCTACCTTTAACAATATCATAATCTTCATTTGTAGGAATGACAGCATATGTATGTGGATGTAGAGAGGCGAAAGCGTAGTGGAGATGTGTGCAGGACTTCGGTACAAGACTCGGAGTGAATGCCAAAGGAGGTGCCCTGTATGCTGCCCAGGACTGCATATAGCATATCACCAGTCGACTACTTGACTGCTCACCTACCGTCTGTTGCATTTCTGCGACCAAAAAGAACACACGATGATTAGTTGCATCCAACGATTTATAATCGTGATAGAAGCTGTATCTCGTAAAGTTAGCCAAGTACCTTGTAAGTTCGCATTTCCCTGTTGTAGTCTCTCATCGTTGCGGGAGCTGCTATCATAAAAAAAAATATATATTAATTTCGATAATAGTTAGCCTTTGTAACATAGAAAGAAAACGATGCTTATAAGAGCTATAAATATGCTTACTTGTTTAAGTAATTTGCAGCTCCATAATATTCATTGACTTCCCCGGTATTGTCTGTATCGAAATTGCCCTCTGCATCCTGTAAACAAATTAAAATGCGTTACGGAGTCATCAAATCATAATATTGCCGAATATGTAAAATAATAATTGTGAGAACAGTTATACACACATTGACTAATTTCAATGAAATTCCAGGTTCCAAAAGAGATATCGGGCGTTTTTCTACGGCGTCCCGTAGGGGTAATCTTTCATCTCCTTCATCACGAACACTTCTGCAATTGACACAAATAAAAATAAAGAATAAATGTATGCATAACGACTCATTGTCAGTCACATCCACGCGACTGGAAAAAAGAAGAAAATAAGTCTTAGGACCGACTGGAATTTGGTTACTTATTCTTTGAGGCATGGGTACATTACACTTCTAAGAGCAAAACGTTTTTAAACCTTTTTTTTATGGCGTTTGCGGTCTCTGCACCTGTAATGGCGAACCACTGAAACTGTGTTTAGTGGTAGCTTTTTAACCCTATCCAGAATTTGCAACCCCCTTTTTCTTTATTGAGGCAGAAAAAAAATGTACCTAACCGCACACCCCGACGTTCGGGGTAACAAACATGGTAGTGTGGGGCCCTACTAAATAAACCGTACTGACGGACTCACTGGGACTGTGTGCCATTACTTTAGTGAGAATACATGTATACTTATGCCATTAGGCCGACTACCGTCTATACATAATAAAAGGATAGTGATAAAGAACTCTTCATTAATTTACCTTAACGGTATGCTTTCAACAGAAGCACGTATCGGTGCAGCTATTGGGTCATGCTTTGGTACTGCTTCGATGACATTTCTTGCGAAGGTGGTGAATGGAACCCGTGGAGAAGCCGACACGAACGCACAGAGCACTAACGCTATAACGCACTACAAAACAAAAAAAATAATATTATAAATAAATTAATACATATAGTTAATAATTCTAGAAGTAGAGCCTTGCTTATCCCATCATGAATGGGCTCCATCGTCGGGAAGTACCACCCTCTCACAGAAGATCAGCGAGAAACAACGGTTGGTACTCCTATCGTTGTTGCATACGGTGGTGAGAGCACTGGAGGTCCAAGCCCTTCCCTATCCTCTCCTTAGTATCCTACCTATCCTTTCCTCATTATACTCTCCCTATCCACCTCCTAACTCTTTCATTGGAGATGGCGACGCGCGAGTGATGCCTCTGGTGTTGCCTGCGTCTATAGGCTACGGTAACCGCTTACCATCAGGTAGGCCGTATGCTTGTTTACCACCTACGTAGTATAAATAATAATACTAATATTATAACAAAAATAATAATTATAATATAAAAGACGCACAGTTCGCCAAACATTTGCTTAATCTTTATTCGCGACGAGAACGAGCTATCGTGTTATGCATTTAATTCACGGAGCAGATAGTTTGGAGGCTGTCGACCTGTTATAAAAAACCTTGTGTACATCTATAACAATATAAATAGGTATCTATTATGTGGTGACATTCAAATAAAGCCTTCAAAACCGTTAGAAGAGAGGTAAAAAATTGAATCTAAAAAAGCCTTAGTAATGATTTTCCCGTTTGCAAATCAATTTATAAAGTTCTAATGCTTCATTAACAACCATAATTTAGTTCCCAGCTTACGGTGTTAGGAATTAGAAATATATATTATATTAGGCAGGAAGTGTAGGCGGCGATGGTCAATGACCTATAGATCAAGTATCGCACTATGTTTCTTCATAATTAACATAACTCGACAGAGTCAAGATCAATACTTGAGACGGTTCCTTCAAAATTCTGTGTATATATACATTATACTTCAATGGTATATAAAAGAATAGATTTGTATGTCAATGGCCGTGATTATTTGTGCTTATTTAAAATCCTCTGAATCTGCAGTCACATGAAGTCGAAGAACAATTAATACGAATTAAGAGAAAAATACACAATCATTTTGGTTAGTTTTTAAGTTTATAAAACATGAGGTAAAAAGAAATAAGAACAGTAGGTAACCCTTAACTAATAACACAAGTACCATTAAAACTGGCATTTCAAAAAATATTTTCGATGGTAATTCTACTGAAATTAAAATGACAAAATTTAAATATAAAAATAAAAAATATTTTTTTAAATGTTTATAATTTATGTGGTTTCATCGTCAAAGCGTAACAAACAAAGTCACTTTCGCATTTATGATATTAGTAATGGTTAAAATATTTAATATTGATGGGGTAATCGTTTCTCGGATTCCTTCTCCAGATATAAAATAGTTAATTTTGCAATAAAAAAGAAAATAATCGGAATAAAAACTATCCTATCTCTCAATTTGGCCAAACTGCACAGTATGAAAATTTTCATTAAAATCGGTTCATTAGTGTTAGAGTTCGTCGCGGACAAACTATATGAAAAATAAAAAAAATATATAGGTATACAGTAGAATCCGGTGGTGAAAAAGGAGAGGGATAAGAATTAGGTAACAATATGAAGCCCATGATTCCCCCACGATTTTTTGTCAGAGCTGGAGAAAGAATATTGTCTTTATTACTTGCTTTGTTTTATCAATGATAGCCTAGTGATAATACCATGGACTGTAAACACAATACCGAGTTCAATCCCCAGTCCAAGATCAAGGCACACACTTCTAACAATTCGGGATTTTTTGAGAATTCCAAATACTCATTGCTCGGCAAAGGAAGACATCACGATGAAAACTAAAATATTCAAAGATTTTCTCGACGGCTAGTGAAGTCTGCTAAATCGCACTGGGCTAGCTTGGTGGACCATGACCTGAATCCCTCTCAGTTTACGAAGAGACCTCGTACTCAAAAGGGGGACAGTAACGGGCCGAAAAAAAAAATCATTTAAAACGGATTTCAGAAAAAATCAACAATTTATTTATATTGGTACAAACTTTAGGACAACCTTTGAATATTTAATTAAATTAGAGGTCATCCTTTATGTCCTCCAAATTATATTTAGTCATTGTCAAGTTGTGTTATAATTTTCGGAACTTATTTATTCTTTTTTTAGATTATTCTACTCTTTGTTATTTATTTTCACGGACCAACCAACCTCCTTGTTTATTTTGCTTATTAAAGCTACAATCAAGTTGCTATATAGGACAGTTGCAAAACTCCTAATTATATATTTTTCAAGCTTTCGAACATTATTATTTATTTAATGCAAGCTTATTACTGAATTGTACAAAAAAATATATATTATGTAGCGCCTAATATTTTACTACATTTTAATTATAGCATTTGGCGACAAAAGTCGCTAAAATTAAATAAGGTAAGTACCTAAGAATAACAGCAGTATCTAGAGCGGCTTTCTTTCGTGATCATAAAAACTAAGTTTTGTCAGTGGAATTTTTCATTATAAATTTATATATTTAAATTTCTTTCAACCGCTCCAAATGATGTCCCACCAAAACCCCTAATAATAACTATATTATCATTACTTGATAAACTGATAAAGGAGGGGCATTATACTCGTACATCCTCATGTATGTAACTATCTCCATTCGCGAATCAAAATTTATCTAGCAGAGTATATACTGTCACATAAATTATTGTTTTCTGTTTAGCTCTAACTTGATTATGTAGTGATAGAAGCTCGACATTTACATTTTAATTTTGAAACGTTAATCATTGGAGTTTTTTTTTATCGTCTATTAAATTTATCATGTATTTTGGACTCGCAGAGATGATCTAATAAATTACTATTTAAACGATTTTTAGTACATTGACTCCAGTCGTCCGTAAAATAACACAATTTGCATACAGGCACCAGAGGCAGGTAGCTGCGCGGCTGCCTGCGGGGTCATCGTCATCATCCCAACCCGTCCAAGGTGGTTTCGTGCGACATTTCGCCGACGATTAGGACAAGAAATTTTATTTATTTTTTTTACACATTTTAGACTAAATATATCAACCTAGTCTGTTATTTTTATTATCTCCATCTCATGGCCAGCTCATTATTATATCTGTATTCATATTAAAATCATCAGATACCCTACAAAAGGCAAATTAATATATTAATTTTTGTTATAATTAATTTACTACAATATATTATACCCATATTTAATCACTGCTAAATCCAAATAATATATGATAGAATTCGGATTTGTTGCTAGTCTTAAGAAGGCATTCGTTTTTACAGAACACAATTTAAATAGGTAGGACAAAAACTTATTTACATATTATTTTTATATATAAAGTTAGATAGAAGGCAAAAGGACAATTTTAATTTATACTAACCTTTATCGGCGAACGTTTTTTAGAATTTCGATTAACTTGCATAGGTACTAGTATATCTAGGAAATTAAAAGAATAAAACGACATTGTGTCTATATATGAAGGCCACGGGAGCGACGCACGCTTGTTGTCCCTGTACGTGCATTGCATACTGCCTTTATTTAATTTGTATAAATGGTAATATTTTAATTTTCATTTCAATAAATAAAGTTCATATAAAAAGCTCTAGCTCTCTACCAAATTAACTATTTAAACTTTAACATCTATCAAAAGTGTGTTTATTACCTTTGTAAGATACAAATGCAATATTCCAACATGATGCTTATTATTTTAAAATATTTTGTTTTGTTTTTGGGAACTATGTTTAGAAAACAATTGTTTTATTTATTTGTCAGCCTATCGACGTCCACTATTGAGCATAGGCCTCCCCAAAAGCTAAAACCAATGGTCCATTGCCGCCTGCATTCAAAACAAAAAATAACAAATGAGCACACAAAGGTTTTGATTAAAATGAATGGACAGCTTTTCTGTATTTTAAAATCACCAACGTGTTTTACTTTATCAGAGAAGACGTCCTGACTGACCTATGGAAACTATTTGAAGGGCAAACATATAATAAAGGTTCCAATTATGAAAATTTTATAAAAATGAACTTTTATCCGAACGATGTTGTGAGCAATAAAGAGCCAATCATTTAGAATTAGATACTCTTTTTATGTCGTTAGCCTAAAGTTATCATCGACATACAAAACATATATTAAATAATGGTAAACTTTTAATTGTATTTCCACTTGAAGCGCAGTAAGTAATTGCAAGTAAACAATGCATAAAATCAGCGTTAAATGATTCATAAATGCATATAGGTAGGTATTTGTAACTATGTCACTTATTCAATCTTAGTATGAAGTTAGTCATTGACTTCTTGCTTGCTTTTAAACTACAGTTACTTGAGTTTAGTTATTGACAGAGCTTATTTTCGGCTCTAGCAATGCCGTAAATAAATTTAGTCGATGCCATAACTGCCGCTACGTACCTAAATACATTAAGGCTTTCAAATTCATAACGACATCAATAGATATTGTTAAAGTTTCAAGAAAATATGCCCCAGATAAGATTTTAGTCAAATCGATAATGATGTTTCTGACCGAATTATACCATTACACACACGAGTGCCTATAGGAAGGCACTTAGAAACTTAACATTAGATAGCTACTACACATACTAAGAGTAAATATTTTGTATATATAAAATGATTTTAAAATACAATAGGTATTGAATTCACTATTGATTATAAATTATTATATTCTCAAAAGATATTCAATCTTAGCATTAAATGCAGTATAATTAAAACATTATCTCGTACAATGTAGAGACACCGGTTTTACTAAGTGGTTGTGATTTGTTTGGTCAACTCTGATCCAGGGTTTACGGCCTTGTTCCCTACCACGTGTGCCCTACTGCCTCGTATAAGACAGGTGTATACACCTAACTTTCCCGTATGACTGTATACATTTATAACTGGGTATTCGTGCCGCGCATGTGTAATGAGCCTAACACTTACTTATTTCACTGTCGTCAATTTTGAAACAATTTAGCATGCTAAAGGATCTTAAAACGGTATCAGATATTTGATGTACATAAGCGAAAAAGATTCAAGGATTGGTTTTGTATAATAAATCTTATATATTATTATCTCTTTGTATTATAATATGCTACTGCGCCATTGATATAGAGAGTAGTAGTTATTGAAGGCTCGATAAAATAATAAAAATTATTGATCTTATCAATATGTGAAATGTAGATTAATTGAGATCATTACTTTATCTTATTAATGCCTTAAGACACAACTACTAAGCTAATATTACTAGGGCAGTACATATTATTGCTTGATGAAAAATAAAACAAGAGCGATTATAATCTACGATGATGACGAATTCCATCTTCAGCAAAAGTGTTAATGGCTATGAAAGCCCAATTATATGCAATTATATATACCTGTTATTTAAGAATTCAAACGCACATCTAAATTGAATAATAGATAAATCATAAATGATCACTTAATAGGAAATTTAATTAACTTAACATAAAACGATGTATTTTAAAACTTCAAAGAAATTGTTAAATTAGAACTTACCGGTATTGTAAAGCTGCGCCCCATGACGGGGTTACTTAGTGAATATTCAAGTTTTCTCTGAAATAATAAATTAAAAAACATTAACCACTAAGGCAATACTCCCACTTTTTATATCGCTACTACACAAAATAATATTTACGATTTTTGTGTTTATTCTAATTATTTGGAAAATTAATCCATAAAATCGTTAATGAAATTATTTGCGGTGTTAATGTTAAATAAGGAACTCACCTACTTTGATGGTATTTAATATGGGGATAATAGGGTGTAAAAATAACACTACCCTTGGGGTCGATGAAGTTGCGCGTTCGCGGGTCTGTAGCGACTGAGCGGGCGGCGCGCGCGTAACCTAGTGTTAAATACTCCGGTGTCATCAAGCTTCGCATCGCACCTAAGTTTGTGCACAAGCATCACTTATGTTTGGAGACACATTTGCCGGCTGACCCTTCTGTTATGTACAGCTTACAATGCTAATCTACGAGTACAACTAAAATATAGATTTTATAGATCCATTTATAGTACCTATGTCTCTTTTTTGACCACAGATTGACAGCGCATTATGATGAGGGAATGCAATGTAACAAAAATAATAACCATTTAGTTTATTGTACTATCAATATCTATATTTCATTATTAAAAATAAACGTTGTTAAATTACTTGTGTTAAAAAAAATAAAACAGCGTCACGCCTGTATTCCCCGAAGGGGTAGGCAGAGGTGTATTACCCACCCACGACTCGCCAGCTATGTTTAAGTCCCACGTAACAGGGGACGAGCCTATGTGCTAGCCTTATGTGTTTTCGAATAAATTATTAGTAATTGGCGTGCAAATAAGAATCAACAATGGTTTTTTTTTATATAATAGCAGCGAATCTAGTTAGTCTAAAATATTGTGTATTCAACATTATGCGTACTCCATCCATCCATCCATCCATCAGCCTTTCAACGTCCACTGCTGGACATGGGCCTCCCCAAGAGAACGCTACAACGATCGGTCCCGTCATGGGGAATAATGCCGTAATCGCGACGCTTGGCAGGCGGGTTGGCGATCGCAGTGGATGTTGTTAATACTCGAGGGAGTGCTGCTGCCCACTCCCCCGGGCCCAGCCGACTGAAGGAGTCGGCTCTTACGACTCCCATGGGTAGAGAGGGGTGGGATAATTCTAAAGCCGGACCCACACGGCACAATACTAATTTATGCGTACTACTTCATTGTATTTTCATAATTTATCTTTCGGATATTCTTTTTTTTTTAACAACGCATTACTGTCACGGCACGGGTGTCCTCTCAGAGTATGAGGGCTTTAGACCTTCACCATGCTGTTTCCCAATACGGGTTGGTAGGCTTCACAAGCCATCAAGGATCCGGCCGGCGGGCCACTGAAGTAATCCAACACAGAACCAGTGGTCCGTCAACTCAGGCGGAGAGACGGCACACGGTGGGTTTCTTTAGTGGGTGCGGGCCCCACACTACCCTGTTCGTTGCCCCGAACGACGAGGTGTGCGGTTAGGTACATATTTTCCCGCCTAAACAAAAAAAAAAGGCAGAGGTGTGTTACACACCCACGACTCGCCAGCTATGTTTAAGTCCCACGTAATAGGGGGCGAGCCTACTGACGTCTACTGGGCACATTGGCAAACTTCGGGCTGCTACTTAGAATTTTTCTTATTTTTTTTTTATATAAAAAAAAATACACTTGCCGACCCGGGGATAGAACCCGCGATAAATTGTCAACAAATATTTACATGACATGAAAAATCGGGGGTGTGTGCCTTCTACTTGTGATTGTTCGACCGCGGACCAGAGGTCGAACTCGATACCGCTGTAGTAAAGTCCTATATCTTAACACTAGGCTATCCCAAATTAATATACACAACTATATCTATTATACATATAATTCCAGTGTCACGATGTTTGTCCGGGAGGAACTCTGAAACTACTGAACCAATTTTAACTTTTTTGAATGTGTGTTTTGTTCCAATTTAAGAGATAGGATACTTTATATCTCAATTTATAATTGCAACATTTATTCACGAAAAAGAATATATGGCGGTACGAAGTTCGCCGGGACAGCTAGTAAATAAATAAATTTGAAGTGTTTGTTTTTAAGCAACCTTTTAAGTATTTTAGTAAATGCGTTCATACGCAGTATGTACGTGATCTATACTAAAATACCAATTTTTAAGTTTTTGTCTATATATATTTTGTTTATTATCTCTGTTTGTTATGGTTAATGTCCGAAACGGCTGGACCGATTTGGATGAGACTTTTCCTGGCAGATAGCTGATAAAGAGTAAGCTAGGCTACTATTATTTTGGAATATTAATTAGAGCGCCGCATAAAAAAGAAATTACTTAAATTTCACGGGGACGAAGTCGTGGGTAACAGCTAGTATTAAATAAAAAAACAATTTTTTATGGTTACCCCAAGATAGTTTTAAATTTAATTTGATACTACCGGTTGCTCAGCCTTTTTTGTACTTTGTAACCAGAGATAAGCGATTTCAACGCGAGTTGCTTTTAGAATCTAAAAATTTACGACCATGTTCTATAGATTTATATTTATGCGTTATTTAATTTTATTAATTTAGAAACAAAATGTTTGTGGGCGCATAATCGGTACATAACTACTTGTTTATTTTAATCATATCATAAATCATTACAAACCACGATTTACTTACAATGTGTACTCCTAATCATAGCATAAGATTCTACACGACTTTTAAAATCCACGGAGTACGGATACTACTTTTATACTAAAAGGATTTTTTTACCCACGACATACAGATTGAAATCGAGTTAGTAGATATGCGTTGGGGGTTGTTTGTAAGTGTGTATGTATGTCTGTTACCATTTTCTTTTTAAGTAGGTACTATGTCGTTTTCGTTTAAATTTTTTGCATTTAAAAGGTACCATTTCAGAGAAGGTTCTTCACATATGATTTATGGCTGTAGATCATCTACAGGCATTGGCTTTTTTAAAGACATAATGATTTATACATAATAAATAGGTATGTAGGTACCTACCTTATTAAAATTGTTTGTACTTGGAACGTTTGTACTCCTGCTGGTACAAAATCTCTTTTTAGTAATGTTTTTTTAACACGCTTACGAGTATATTAGCTTGGTGTCTATGTATGTAACGGAATCTTCGAACGTAATTTTCACCCCCTTCAAAATGTCGGATTGAGATGAAACTTTGCACGTTTATCATGGATCGATAATAATGCAATAATTTTAGTTTATTCGTTTTTAGGGTTCCGTAGCCAATAAGGAACCCTTATAGTTTCGCCATGTCCGTCCGGCCGCTGTTTATAGCTTAGTTTAGAGATTTAGTAATATAAAGCTGTAAGTACGCATGAATATTACTCACGCCGACAAAAGGACTAAAACAAAAATTCACTATTCTCTAAACGGAAAGTGGGGCTGCTTTTTTCCTCGTCTATCCCATAGTGTGGGGTGTCGTTGGATAGGTCTTTCATAATTATTGTGGGTTTGTAAAAACACTTTTTTTCAACTAGGAGATCCATCCATCCATCGGCCTACACCAGAGGCACCACTCGCGCGTTGCTAACTCCAAGCAAAAGGATGGAAGAGTTTGCCTCCAGCGCTCTCAATCACCATACAGTGTTTCGTTTCATTCGATACAACAGTCGGTGCACCACACGCTGATCTTCGGTCCTAGGGTGGTATTTTCCACCACCGAAGGAATGTAATATAGTTCTAGTGGCCCGCCAATAATGACGGAGAGACGGCACACGGCGGATTTCTTTAGTGGGTGAAGGCCCCACACTACGCTGTTCGTTGCCCTGAACGACGGGGTGTGCGGTTAGGTACATTTTTTCCCGCCTTAACAAAAAAAAGGGTGGTATTTGCCCACCACTGAAGTAATGTAACATAGTTCCAGTGGCCCGCCAATACAGGCGGAGAGAAGGCACACGGCAGGTTTATTTAGTGGGTGAGATTCCATACTACCCTGTTCGTTGCCCTGAACAACGGGGTATGCGGTTAGGTACATTTTTCCCGCCTTAACAAAAAAAAGGGTGGTATTTCCCCGCCCATTCATGCCGGGAGAAGCAATGCCCTACTATTAATTCTGTTTATAATGAATGTCACCGTGTGGGGCCGACACCAAAAATAGCTCCACCCCGTCTCTTTACATCTGATTCAGTTTATTGGCCTTAGTAGGAATATTTAATATACAATGTCACAAAACCTATCTAATAATAGTAATAATATTAGGTAAGATTTACTGCCGTTATTTTTGTATAGTCGATACAATGTCAATAATCTTGTAAATTTTAAATAGGTAGAAATTTTATGCGAATGCGTCCAAACAATAGGTATAATATAACTCAATTTCTGTATTGAATTAGCAATAATGTTATCGGTTCAATGTATTTAAATATAACCTTAGAACCAGTTTAAAAATCCTCTTTGTGACAAATTAAGATAATTTGCTTAAAATATTATACCACACAAATACCTACATAAAAAAGTCAAGTAGAGACATAATGACTGCACAGATAGTGTAGTGGTTTGTGGTACTGACCTTCTGTACCAAGTATAGTGGGTTCAACTCTCACACAGAAAATAATTCTTTGTGTAATCCACAATTGGTTGTACTAAGTCTGCGGGTATAATTTTTATCCGTAAATTTTATGAGGTCCGAAGTCACTGCTACGATACAGGGTTAACCAGGGCGTTGTCCTTTAAAAAAAATGTATTAAAGAAAATTTATAATTTATCAAAAGTTGAATAAGATTATATTTAATATGCACTGTAAGACTGTAACGTAGGTACAGTGAAAAATTAAAAATGTTCCACTCAATACAAATGTTGATTTTGAAAACTTGTTCTTGAATTTATTTCTAAAAAAAGAAAGAAATTAAGTGGGTAGGTATTTTATTTTATTTTTTTATTTTATTTTATTTAGGTATATACTTATAACGTTGTATTTCTTCAATATTTAAGGTTGATTTATAATTTATTCCTACTAATCCTTTCTACTAATATTAGATACCTATAATTTATCTGAATGTTTGTGAACATGTTTAAATGTTTGCCCGTCAATCACACCTAAATGGATTTGCAGATGTCGATTAAATTTATTTGGTAGATAGGAATTTAGTGCGTATATTGTTATATAAAAAATTGTTGCTGTAGAATAGCTATTTTTCGCAAAAAACCGAACCAAATTTGATATCCATCCATCCATCCATCCATCAGCCTTTCAACGTCCACTGTTGGACATAGGCCTCCCTACGAACGAGCGGTCCCGTCATGGGGATAATGCCGTAATCACCACGCTTGGCAGCGGCAGCACGCGGGTTGGCGATCGCAGTTGATGTTGTTAATACTCGAGGGAGTGCTGCTGCCCACTCCCCCGGTATCCCTCAGTCGTCTCTTACGACTCCCGTGGGTAGAGAGGGGTGGGACAATTCTAAAGCCGGCCCCACACAGCCAAAATTTTATATAATACAGATAAATTATAGCCTGAACAAACAGAATATTTTTTTAAATTTAGAGTTCACGCTGACGAAGTCGCGGGCGGAAGCAATGTTCACATAAGTAAATATTTACACAAGTTATTGCTGAATAAACTATTATTCAATTATTAATACCACCAAATATTAAATACTGACCCGAGCTTATTTCTGGTAGGAAGCAGCTACTGCTGGCATTTTTGTACAGGGAATCTGAATTATTGCATTTATAAATATGTTTTGTTTAATATGTTGTTTAGGAAAGATGAACAAATATAATATTTATTAAAATATAAGCTGGTGCCAGCAACTTTGCGTGCGCGATTCAAATAAAATAATATAGGTACCACATACAATAAATATTTTTCGACTGCAAAGATGGCGGAGTAGTTTAGATACCGGCCTCCTACCCGAGTGTTGTGGGTTCGATTCCCACACAGGATAACTCTTTGTGTGATCCAAAAATAGTTGTTCTGAGTCTGGGTGTAGTTTGTGTCCATGAAATTGTATGTTTGTAAAGTCCCTCGCGATACAAGGATTATATCTTAGTGCAGGGTGTTGTCTTTAAATAAAAAAAAAATAAAAAAAATCTAAATAATACCCTATATAAAGTTCTGATTAAAAAACCAACACTCCCCATAGCTACCAACTTTCACCAATCATTTTACTCTCTTTAAAATGGCAAAATCCTAAAACCTAGAACCACGCCTGAATTTACTCATGAGGAGCACAATTACAATTTTCAAGGTCCCAGGTATATTTAAAAAACGATACTCCTTCTTTTTGAAAATCCAAAATCCCTGAGACGTCCTTATTTATTTGTAATAAGTAGATGAAATTCTAATTTCCAAGTTCTTACCTATAATAAAACCGCTACTTCCAAACAAAATTTAATAATTTCCCCCTATATAGGAATATGCAAAAAATCTGAAGCGCGTCGTCATTCATTTTCCTCAGTAACTGTATTTCAAAGTTTCTATCACTAAACTTTCATAAAAAGACCATTTGAACCCTATTAAATTTGGAATGTAGAAGAGGTTTACATTACAAAATAAACGTATATTCCTCTGCTAAATTCAGCTCTGTAGCAGGTAGATAGTATATAGTTATGATCATCATTCAAGACAAACAATTTTATCTATATCTATACAAATATATTAAATTGAAGTGTCTGTCTGTAATGTCTAGATAACAACTTTTTACTAAATGTATACGAGAGTATTATACGCTACCTATAACAAATTACCAATTTTTAAAGTTTATGTCTGTCTATTTGTTCCAGCTAATCTCAGGAACGACTGGACCGATTTGGACGGGATTTTCACTAACAGATCGCTATTGTTACACGGTGTAACTTAGGTTACTTTTATTTTGGAAAAAATATTAGGGCTCCGCTTAAAAAATACAAAACCCATAAAATTGTGAATGAATATCACTCCGGAATGGTTGGACCGATGTGGACGGGACTTTCACTGGCAGATAGCTGTTGTTACAAGGAGTAACTAAGGCTACTTTTATTTTATAAAAATAATTGGAGTCCGCCCTAAAAATACCCATGAAATGGGAATGAATAGATTCAAATAGATAAGTATATACGTCAAATACACATCCACGACTAAACTCCTGAATGGCTGGACCGATTTGGACGGCCCCGTCCCGTCTACTAATTTTATTTTGGAAAAATATTTAGAATTCTGCACAAAAAAGAAAATAAACAAATTCTACGCAGATGGAGTTGCGGGTAGCAGCTAGTATAATATAATATTAATTAGTTCACGAGCGCATAGAGTACACTCCAAAAATTATAAACAAATATACTAGCGCCTGTGTAAACAATTTACAATTTGTAAGTATATATATATATGTATATTTATACAACCAACATTACAAAACATCCAAAAACTATCTTTACCTTTTTCTTAGTTTCCTGGTATATGTGCATTCACCCACATCCACCGATCTACCATAGACCATAGCTCACATGTTAATTTTATTCCACTATTAATTGAAACAGCACAGTGACTTCACTTTTAATGATATGTATTATAGATAGGTATAATAAATTGAATACTTTTTTTTTTACAGAAAACAATGATTATGGACGTTGCTCTAATTGAACGGGTCTATTGTGTAAATATTTGCGGATATAGTTGTATAGGTATTGACTAAGATGATGTTAGATGATATTGGCTGAATTGCCCTTATTGACCTATTACTTGTAGGGTTCTGACAGTTATGTGTCATAAACAACTGACTTGCCGCCAAGCTTGCGAGTATACGAGGTCTCTTGGTGTTTCGCCGCAGTGGGTTCCATAATTAACATGCAAGTTGCGTCTTTTCCTTACTTACGGCCAATGTCACTGCCATTGTTATCGGCCCGACGACGACGCCTTTGCACTCCATACGCCACCTAACTGTAAAAATATTAAGTGGACCCTGAAATTGGCAATGCCCTTGTTTTAAATAAACAAAAATTTCTTACATAGCATCACGCCTGAATTCTCCGAAGGGGTAGGCAGAGGTGTATTACATACCCACGGTTCGCCAGCTATGTTTAAGTCCCACGAAATAGGGGCGAGCCTATTGCCGTCTACCTACTGACAAATTTTCTTTTTTACGAAAAAGCACAATACATTCAGTCACAGCAGTCGCTTACACTACTGCTGCACCACAAGCAGTCTTAGTTGGTATAGATATCCCCAGAAATATGCCGTAGGTAGATAAATGTATCTATTAATTTTCCGTCTGCACTTTTCATAGCTAGGAAGTGTACGCTTAATCAACGTCTTTTTTATTATTAAGTATTTTTTCATAAGAATCTGGTTCATTCTGCCCTTTGCAGAACAAAACGGAACCGGTATGGGTGTTTACTGTTTATCAGACACTGTGCAAATTGAATCTTATATGTCTTAGCAAGGGAAAATTGTTATTGGCGGGCGATGGCCGAGAACATCTCGCGTGCTCTCTAGTCGATTTCAAGACAAAGTTCAAGGTGGGCCATTGGCATTTATTGTACATATGATTCGTCAATATTCAGTGTCAGATGCTCTGCGCCCACACTCGATGTAGGTCCACTCTTTGTAGTATAATTATACATGGAAATCCAAGATGATCCATTGTTACCGGAGCCATTGCATTTTTATTTTAATATTATCACGATAGGTAGTTATAGTAGGTACCTACCACTGAAGTAATGTCTTCTAGTTCCAGTGACCCGCCAGTACAAGCCAGCGACGGCACACAGCGGGTTAATTAATTAGAAGATGTGGGTCCCACACTACCAGTGCCCAGAACGACGGAGTGTAGCGGACAGCAAAGTTTAGGAGGAGTAAGAGAGTGGTTCCCAGGATTCACAGCGATAACTTTGGACCTGACTCTAGGATAAACGCTAGTTTGAGATCTATACGTTCTCCCAACTAGCAAAGTATGGTGCATATAATATACACATGGTATCTCATATAACATAATAACTTGCCGTGTGGGACCGGCTTTAGAATTGTCCCACCCCTCTCTACTCACGGGAGTCGTAAGAGCCGACTGAGGGATGCCGGGGGACTGGCCAGCAGCACTTCCTCGAGTATTAACAATAACCACTGCGATCGCCAACCCGCCTGCCAAGCGTGGCGATTACGGCATTATCCCCCATGACGGGACTGCTCGTTGTGGCGTTCTTTTGGGGAGGCCTATGTCCAGCAGTGGACGTTGAAAGGCAGATGGATGGATATCATATAAATGCTATTTCAATTAGGTACTTACCTATCATCTTAATTGAAGGTAGAGCACCTTCAACCATCAATAATTGTTAGTTAGATAAAATAAAAAAACAACATAGCATCACGCCTGTATTCTCCGAAGGGGTAGGCAGAGGTGTATTACACACCCACAACTCTCCAGCTATGCTTAAGTCCCACGTAATAGGGGGCGAGCCTATTGACGTCTACCGGGCACATTTTCAAACTCCGGGCCGCTACTGAGAATTTTTCTTTTTAGGAAAAAGCTCAATAAAATTGCCCGACCCGGGGATCGATCCCGAGACCTCATGATTAGCAGTCGCATACACTACCGCTACACCGCCGAGGCAGTTAGTTAGATAGACTAATTTTATGCGGGACGTCATGGCGAGCAGTTGAAATCCATCACATACTCTATTAAATTTATTAATTTACTGAAAATTACGGAAAAATACATAAGTAAGGTTAATGAAGTATTCCACTGACGTACATAGTTTACATGATGATGAAAAAATCCGCTCCAGATACAACAAACAAACAGATGAAAGGTAATCTGTGACTATAGGTTACTATTAATTTCCAGACTGTATAGGTACCTACTTAACTATTTTGGAACATAGTATGTGGCTTATGATACCTCAGCGTCCTGACGAGACATTTTGGGAATTGGATCCAAGCGCCTGAAAATAGCATCATATCATTATGCTACTACGAGTTTCTACGAGAACTCCATCTGTGAAATATACTTATCTAGACACGCGGTAGCGTGTCAAGCCAAGTTCAAGCTAAAGAATTGGCGAGCAGTACCGTGTGTAATATTACACGAACCATTTGGAGCCACTTTTTACCCCCTCATAACTCAAAAACTATTTGACACAAACATGTCAAATTTGGCTCATATATTGAGATTTGCGGGATACATAGGTATATTATGTGTTCCCGATTTCATAAACATAACTCAAACGGTTATTTAGATATTAACGTCCAAAAATCGTTTTCATTCATCATTTTTATCACTGACTGACCTAGATCAAAATTCTAACCCAGTTCCAGATGACCTAGAAAGTTCAAATTTGGCATCCAGATAGGTAGTTGGGTGAATATAAAGGAATAAATCAGAAACTGGTCAATTTTTATAATTTTATTATAATTTATCAATTAATTGATTCTATTAGGAACACTTACTTATAGCCTACTAATAATTTCTGCACAAAACGTCATGATATTCCATCAAAAACAAATGTGAGAGTCAAGTTCAATATTATGATATAAGCCTTCGTTGTTGACTTAAACGACAAAAGAAGTGAGATCTAAATGGCCAAGTTTCCTTCTTATAACTTAGGATAATATATTGAAGCCTAAGTTCTGATTTAGCTAGTATTTATATACGAATTATATTATAGTCTTCGCAAGTTCTAAAGCTGTAATTTCTTATGTCATTCTTTAAAAAATTTGGCTTGCTGGTAGAAACTAGCCATCGAACATAGGGCTCTTCCATAACTGTTTTAAGGTAGGTACTTAATAATAATTCGTATATAAGAACTAGTCAAGTATTTTGTAAGTGGGTGTTAGCTTAATCTAGTATTATATACCTACGTAAAACTGTCTTGTTGTTACAGTAAAAAATAATCCTGGAGCGCCTAGAAAGTAAATATTAGCAACACGGAGTCTAAAATTGTGCACAATTGACATCAACAGGCGCGCACCTATTAGTAGCTGTTACTTTGAGGTATTGCAATTGTAATCTGTGGCTGTTACGTACGACAAAATGTTAGTGTTACACTTTACAGATGACTCTGCAGTATATTACAATTGAGTACAATCTATACTATTATAAAGCTGTAACAGAGCTGTGTCTGTACATTTAAGATATTTGAGAAAAAAATTACTGTAATAGGCTATATAGGCATGTCTAAAGACAAAACAATTTTGTTTAGAATTTTTGTCTGTTTGTCTATCTGTTTGTCTGTTTGTTTATTCGCGCATCACACAAAAACTACTGAACGGATTTTGATGCAAGTTTTTATTTGAAAGACCTTGTTTAGACTTAAAAACTGGTATACATTTTATCCCGCTACTATATCGGGAACCTGAGATATAACCGAAAAACTAGAAAATTATTTAAACTAGATTTTTTTTAGAATTTATTTAAAAGAACTACTAGATGGATTTTGATGCAACTTTTTTTATTTTAAAGGTCTTGATTTGACTTAAAAACTGGTAGACATTTTACCCCGCTACTACGAGTATATCGGGAACCTGAGATATAACCGAAAAACTAGCTTTTGGCTGCGGAGAAGCCGCTGGCAAAGGCTAGTACTATTATAAAGCTGTAACAGAGCTGTGTCTGTACATTTAAAATATTTGACAAAAAATGGCTGAATTAGGCAGGCTATATAGGCGTGTCTAAACACAAAACGATTTTTTTTAGATTTCTGTCTGTTTGTCTGTTTGTTTGTTCGCGCATCACGAAAAAACTATTGAACGGATTTTGATGTAACTTTTTTTTTGTTTGATAGCTCTTGATTAGACTTAACAACTGGTATAAGTACATTTTATCCCGCTACTATATCGGGAACCTGAGATATTACCTAAAAACTAGCTAACTAACTATAAAATGCTTCGTTAAAGTGGATTTCAGAATTTAAATACATCGCTACGGCAAACTAATGATTTTTCTGGGATAAAAAAGTAGCCTATGATATAATCTCCTTTTCCGGTGTCTGGATTATATTTATACCTATATGCTCCAATGCAAAATTACGCGTTGACCGGTTTAGTAGTTATGGCGTGAGCGCGTAACAAACAAACTCACATTCGCATTTATAATATTACTAGTAATGGAGCAAGCATAACGATACCTATTAAATTAAAATATACTATGTACATTATTTGCACATGAGTGTACGTTGCCGGACAGAAACTCTACTCTGACTACTCTCTATTCCCTTAGTCCCATTATGCGATGGGAGGGAAAACCGACCACACGACCGCATTAAGAACAGACGCAGGACTGATAGCGTGCTGCTATTGACAACAGAAAAACTGAAACCGACGAGGCAGAATAGCACCCAATCTATATTATAGGTAATAACCTATCAACAAAATAAATTCAATGTACGATCATAGTGTACGGGTACCACGTCACGCTTATAATAATAATAATAAATTGTTTATTTATTCAGGTACAGGTCCCATATTAACACAACAAAATTGTAAACAATATAAAATAGACAAAAATAACAATAAAATACTGTAGAATAGAATAAAGTAAAACCAGCTGACTACTTTCGGTTTGCGTCCAGGTGTACTTTTAACCAATATTTTACTATTGGGCACGTGTAGTCCTCACAAATAGCCTGCAGTATAGTGTTGTGAGACGATCGCAATCGATGCCAAAAGGATGCGATACGACTCCTCACAACAGCGAAAAAGTCGGGCACTCGCGCCTCAGCAAACATGCTCGACGCGCTACAGTAACGCGGGTGTTTCATGAGGATACGGAACGCGTCATTGTACTGTACCCTCATGGTACTTATAGAGGTCCTGCGGAAGTTCACCCACAACTGGCAGGTATAGAAACATTGGCAGTATGCCTTAAATAGAGTTATTTTTACATCTGCGCTGCACTTGGCGAACCTCCGCGCGAGCATGTTACACCTCACCGCGAGTGCCCGTCTCTCCCTTTCTATATCGTTGTCATCCCGAAGGTCACAGGTCAGAATATGACCTAAGTATTTAAATTGCTGAACCACTCTAATCGGCGCCTTACCCAGATAGACATTGAAAATCCTCTCCGGACCCTTACCAGATCGAAACACCATCATTTCTGTTTTAGACACGTTATATTTCAGTCCGTGAGTGTCAGCATAACCCTCACAGACTGACAACAACCTCCGTAACCCACTGATCGAAGGACTCAGAAGCACCATGTCATCAGCGTAGCTGAGGTTGTTTACACACACACTTCCGAGATGACATCCAACTTTTGTGCTTCTCAGTTCTCCGATCAGGTCATTTACGTATAAATTAAAGAGGTCCGGAGAGGTTAACCCACCCTGGCGTACACCGCAGTCTAGTCTATAGGCACTAGATGTCGCATCGCCCCATCTAACATTATTTACTTGGTTTCCGTACCAGTATCTCAAGAGACGAACTAGCTCACCAGGCACATTAGATTCGCGTAATTTGCTCCAAAGAATATTATAATTCACCAGATCAAATGCGCGACTCAAGTCCAGGAAACATGCATACACGGACGTGTCCCGTCTGGTGTAGTAACTGACTGTGTGTTTCAGACTAACTATCGCCGAGTCTGTTGAGAGACCGGGACGGAAACCAAACTGAGCATCGTCAATCTGGATACTTTTCTGCAGCAATGGTTGCATTAATCTTTCTAAAATCTTACCTAAGACAGTCCCGAGTGAGATAGGTCGATAATTGCTAGCGGAGCTTATATCACACGTTTTGTTTTTAACAACTGGAACAACCACGGATCTCATTATATCTGCAGGTAAGTATGAGTACTTTAAACATAAATTATATAAGGCACATAGTCTAGAACGTAGCACGTCACCCGCACATACAACATGCTCAATACTTAGGCCGTCATGTCCGGGTGACTTGCCACGCCTTATTTGTTTAATGGCCGACTTAACATCATTAATTGTGAACTGTATGATGGACGAATCAATCATCAAATTAGATTCCTCCGTATAATCACCATTGATAGGTTTCGTAATCGGCATCGGCTCTGGTTTGAATTTTTTGGCAAACATATCGGCTATCCCGCCAGTATTTTGCACGCCATCCACAGATACAGGTAAATTTTGTCTATAATTTAATTTCCTAGTTGCATTCCAAAATTTCATAAAATTTTTATCTTTTCTGCTCTCCGTTAATATGTCTTATGACCCCGCTATGGGCGTTTGGCGAGGCAATTATATAACGTCAACCAACATACAATATTTTATTTACTACGATGATAACAAACTTTGACAGTTCCCGCGCTCATTTCATCTGTCTGTTCTGTTAGTCGTATAGTTGGAAGTCGCGGTGCTAGACGTGAGTTGATTTCAATTAGCAAAGTTGTTTTGAGTTGTTCTGTTACGATGGTGTTGCCAAGTCGGCAGTTATTTTTGAGTAGTCGCGTGGTCACTGACAGCGTGATTCTTACCAATAGCGGTGTTCTCGTTGATAAAAACGGCGTTATTGAAAAGATTGTTACAAAAGAGCAAGCTGACGACATCATTAAAAACGATAAAACAATAAAGGTAAACGCCAAATTAATATTTAACCACCTTCATTATAATTCATACGACTCACTATAATTATATTATGATAGGTATAGTTTCCTTCATATAAAGGATAGATGGCAATAGTATCTATTACTGGACGGGCTTACATACCTTAACGTACGTTTCGAGTATTCTTATCGTGCAATAAAATTGTTTACTTGATAGGTAGCTATTTCTATAATCACTTTACGATACATGTGGAATTGTAAATGGGGTCACGGCACTATTTTACAAGCATATTTATTTTGACAAAATTTACGTCTAAAACTAGACCACACCGGCACGGTATTGCAAATAGTGTCAGTAAAAGTAATAGCGTCGGTTACTTTAAAAATAATGACTAAGTAATTGTATTGGTAAAAAATGTTTTGTATCTGACCTCTCATGCAATGCCACACAGTTCTAGTGGTCCACTAATACAGGCGGAGAGGCGGCACACGGCGGGTTTATTTAGTGGGTGAGGGCCCCACACTACCCTTTTCGTTGCTCCGAACTACGAGGTTTGTGGTTAGGTACATCTATCCCCGCATTACCAAAAATAAAGATCGCTGTATCTACACAGTTCTCAAGCAATTCTTATGAAATATAGCAACAACAACACAGATTTCGACACAATCAATTTTCACTGACCTCAGCGTAAAGTATCTATCAATGAGTAGGTTTGATACTTACTTATAAAAATATTTATGAGCATAAATATAAGATGTTGTACATGAATACAAATTAAAAAATAAAATACATCAGTTGCTTACTGGTTTTAACATATTTTGTTTTTACATTTTTCAGGTGGTGGATGGCGGTGAGCTAGCCTTGTTGGCAGGTGTGGTAGATTCGCACGTGCATGTGAATGAGCCTGGTCGAACAGCATGGGAAGGATTCCGCACGGCCACAAGCGCTGCAGCGGCTGGTGGTATCACCACCATCGTGGATATGCCACTGTAAGTTTTCCGTGTGGGGACGGACTAAGAATACAAGTGTCACCACCCCATATTTTCCTACGTTTGTCGTACGACGCAACTATGGGAAGAAAGCAATTATCACTATTACATTGCTGGTAGGGCTGGGTGCCAAGTCGGAGTGCTCACTTGTTATCGGGTCCGAGCGGGCTGGTGCCACAATCTCCCGTGTGACCGACCATGAAGCACATTGGTGTGTTTTGGTTGTAGCAGGAGATAGTGGCAGATACCTAACAGCCTCCGCTGCGCGGGTCAAAATCCGCACTTGGCTTGTGCGTGTTATAAAGGTATAGATAATTTTATTGTTGATTCAATCAGGAAATATTTTAAAATACCTATTTAATATGTTTACAGCAATTCTATCCCACCAACAACAACTGTGGAAAATCTAAAAACGAAAACGTCTTCTGCCAAAGGTAACATCTATGTGGATGTCGGCTTCTGGGGCGGAGTTGTACCTGGCAATGAGGTACTCTCTAAATTACGTTAAAAATTATATTATTATTTAATATAGGTACTACAAGGGTGAAAACAAGCATACGACCCCATCTGATGGTAAGAGGTTAAAGTAGCCATAGACGCTAGCCACACTAGAGGCAACACTAAAACCTTGCGAACTCCAAGAAAATAATAGGAGATGGTGGTGGTGGAAAACATATTCCTAACTAACTATATCTACTTACATTAATTCCTTAATCGTACGTACCTGTACAATAACTAAATCTTCTTTGCCAAGCAATTTTTTAACTAACTAACTTATCATCACGCCATTTCCCTTGCGGGGTAGGCAATGAGAAACAGAGTGCCAAGAGGCTCTATACTTGCTTAAACATCTCTCGCATCCTCTACGTTTATAATAAAATTCGCTCGCACCGACGACACCTGACTCTACCTTCCTTCAATACATGACAGATTTGGTCTAGGTAGGTGAGTCTTCTCCCCCTGTACCTACATCCTTAACCAGTCGCTCGGCCGGCATTCTTTCCGCAATTTTTTTGGTTTTGATTTGTATTCCTATCTATATAAAGGGGCGGCAATAAATTCCTCCCCCTGGGAGGCTTATAGCCACAGTACGCTTCTGTAGGAAAGTTGAGAATAGACACAGATAATATTATATTTTGGCATAAATTTAAATACAAAAAGAAGGGTGTAAAGTAATACTGCTTTTTTGAAATTAAAATTAATATTTTCGGGATGATTGCGCACGGCCACAAGCGCTGCAGCGGCTGCCGCAACCACCATCCTAGATATGCCACTGTAATTTACTTTAAACAGATTTAAGTAAAATACACGATTTAACTCTTTAGAGTGAAAATCTGAATTCAAAAGTTGTTCTATCACTAAAAATTAACCCTAATTATTCTATACAACTGAGAATACCTAATGAAGACTATGAGAGTGCTATGTAATGTCATAAAATGCATGCACCTAAATTATGCAACTAATTGCTTATGATAATAACTTATTAATTATTTATCAGTTCGTAAGTATATAAGTTTTTTCTAATCTTCTCCAAGTGGGATCTTGCATAGAATGTCTATATGTGAGGCACATTATCCACCATTTTGCTACTAGGTATATATTGTATCTGCTACTAGGTATAGTAATGGGTACTCCCTTTATTTTTAAACAAATACTATCTATATAACTATACACTATATAGTTATATACTTACTATACAAAGCTATGTTTTAAACACAGAACTCGAAATAATATTACCTATTCAAATTAGTAAGTATTTATTGCAGGATTCACTTCGTGACCTTGTGAAGGCTGGTGTGGTTGGTTTTAAATGCTTCCTGTGCCCAAGTGGAGTAGAGGAATTCCCGAATGTCAATACTCGAGATTTAGAAAAGGCGTTTGATGCATTGGAGGGAACAGGCTCTGTTTTAGCAGTGAGTTTTGATTATGTGTAGTCAGAGAACTATATTCAAAATGGAAAAATCTATATGTAACGCAGCTATTTAGGCACATAATTACATTTATTATTTTAGTTTCATGCCGAAATGGAGGAAGACACAAGTCCACCTATCAACAAAAAAAGAAGAAAGAAAGAAAGTAAGTACACACATATTTTAATCTAGGTATGCAATATTTTATTCAAATTCGTATAACTTACCTATGATAATACTTGTTGTATTTGAAGAATACGTACCTAATGTATTTGTAAAACTTGTAGATGAGCCAGAATCAATCTGATCATAAATGGTAACCGCTGCTCGAGGATTTGGCTCCATCTGTAGCACATATAGGCGCTACATGCAGTGAAGCTGAGAGAGTCCTCTAGAAATAAGTAGGAATAGGATTGGCTATCTTGCTATAGACATTGACTACATGAGCTGCTTTCGTGCAGTTTAAAACGAAGAAGACGATCAACCGTCTTCTAGGTAGTTTCCAAGCTACCCTTTTGGGTCCGCCAACAACTACGAACTCTCATCTGATGCTACAAATACGACCTACCATCATTGCAGTATTATAAATTAAGAGATTGGTATACATTTATACATCCATATGAACTCCTATAAGCGTAAGTAAGCGGGTACTGTAGCCTATAGATGGCGTAATGCTGCTAGAACACCAGAGGCATTACGCACACGCGCGTTGTCTACTGTAGAGACCAAGAGGTGTGAATGAAGAACGAGGAAAAGAGGAGGTGGACATTAAGGATAGGGAGGGCACGAGGGGTTTCCGGTCTATTCTTGCTGAGAGACGCAAGGCAAAATTTTTGTATCAAGGTTGCCATCTTTTTAGTAAAAACATCAATAGGTTTTTACAGGCTGGTTACACTTGTATTTTTTCTCTATAAATAACCAAATATTATAGGCATCCCAGACCCGGAGGATTATGCTACATACCTAGAGTCAAGACCACCAAAAATGGAACTAAATGCTGTCACATTAATAAAAGATTTTGTCAGTAAAACAGAGTAAGTACGATGTTTCACCCATTACAGAAAAGATTTTGGGCAGACATTACGCTTAGCAGTGCCACATGAAATTACTAAATAAGAAGTCTAAGCTTGACTATAACAGCAACTGGGTCCATCTTTAGATATGTTAAGAGAACTAAGCTTTTCTAAAAAGACAGTAATGCTACTTCTAAAATAGCTATGATCATTTGCGAGTGTTTCCTACCATAACTACTATCAGCAAATATTGCTTGATTGTTTAATGGTCCATTAAAAATGCCTAATCTGTGATAAGATGTGCAAGTCATTCCACTTTTTTGTTGCACATATTATTAAAATTCACCTAATGCAATTTGATAGACTGCACACACCTTACCTTTGCAGCGTGCGTGTACACATAGTTCACGTATCTACAGCAGAAGTAGTGCCTTTATTAATCGAGGCGCGTAAAGCTCGTGTCACCAGCGGGCATGCGGCTTGGCGAGCAGGTGTCACAGCTGAAACGTGTCATCATTATCTGACACTCAGCGCCGAAGATATTCCGAAGGGTAGGAGTGAGTACAAATGTGCACCACCAATCAGGGATATAACCAATAAGGTAGTTATCGGTCACCAACCTTAAAATAATAACTTATGAGAATTATCTCTATATCATCTTTGGATTTTAGTAATAGTTGCTATGAGTCCGGATGTAGTTAATGTTCCATTATTGTATATTAGTTCGTACTAAGGGAATTATTCACTAGTGTTAGAAGCAGCTTGTAAAATTGATATTAAACTCTTTTATGTCTATTTCAGGAGAAGCTTTGGGAA
Source organism: Leucoma salicis (assembly GCA_948253155.1). Classification (NCBI taxonomy): domain Eukaryota; kingdom Metazoa; phylum Arthropoda; class Insecta; order Lepidoptera; family Erebidae; genus Leucoma; species Leucoma salicis. Next base: position 15,642,041 of record OX411809.1, on the reverse strand, counting down.
TATCTATTAAACGATGATTTAGACTTGGTGGTGTCAGATCATTCACCATGCACACCCGATCTTAAGTGTTCCAACAACTTAGAAGCTTGGGGTGGTATTTCTTCCGTACAATTTGGTATGTAATAGGTATTGCGATTATAATCTCACAGTCTTAATATAAATTTAGAAAAAAATATTATATAAAAATATTCTTATAATACGAGTAAGAGCATCGTTTGATCTTGATCATTTTCAAATTAAGCACCTAACAAAGGCTGAAGACAAAATCCTAAGATGTGATGAGATTTTTGCATCAGACCCTTCCAAGTCTGCGGTTGTTTAATGTTGATCTCTTCTAGTCATGTCTCACGATTTTCGCGGGCAAAAATGGTATTTTTAATGTTATTTCATTTTTAAATACGTTTTTAAAACTGTCATATGTTTTCTTTAAATCAATAGATCACGACTAATATACTCTTATCTTGTGCATGTAGTTCTTAATTTGATTCCATTACGTAAGGTTTTATTAACATATATTTGGACATTTTTGATCTACATCTTAGCACTTGACATGCTCAGCTACTCTTAAAGTACAAATTATAATTTGTGAATAAGGAAAAAGAGTATTTTAGTACAGGCGGGAATCGAACCTGCGTCCCTTCCTATCCGGGGAAGTGCTCTAATCCACTGAGCTACAGTACTATCTTTTAGACATACCCAATCTCCTTATCACATTTGTCTTAACGACCAACGCCCTCTATCGGAACGTATTTACATGCATTAATCCAATATAGTAAGTTTAATTTTGCAATTAAAATTCATAGTATTTGATGGCGTGATTTTTTTAAACATTTTTGATCTATATTTTAGCACTTGACATGCTCTACTACTCTTAAAGTACAAATTATAATTTGTGAATAAGGAAAAAAGAAATTTTAGTACAGGCGGGAATCGAACCTGAGTCCCTTCCTATCCGGGGAAGTGCTCTAATCCACTGAGCTACAGTACTATCTTTTAGACATGCGCAATCTCCTTATCACATTTGTTTTAACGACCAACGCCCTCTATCGGAACGCATTTACATGCATTAATATTTGAATTTCTAAACCGATATAAATATTAGATACAAGTCGACCATCTCGACAATATTGATATTGGTTAGTAAACCAGGTCAACATCTGTCGTTTCAAGATTATCTTTCGATTACTTTTCTAGCTTTGATATTACAAAATATTTGAATTACGTAACAGTTAAATCCATCAACACCGGGGCTCCAGTAGACTAATGTCTTAAATAATAATAAAAATCATGATGTGTAAAAGATGGGAAGTAGGCTATTCAAACATAGCATCACGCCTATATTCCCCGAAGGGGTAGGCAGAGGTGTATTACACACACACAGTCCTCCAGTTATGTTTAAGTCTCACGTAATAGGGGGCGAGACTACTGCCGTTTACCGGGCACATTTCCAAACTCCGGGCTGCCACTGAGAATTTTTATTTTTACGAAAAAGCTCAATAGCATCGCCCGACCCGGGGATCGAATCCGAGACCTCATAATCAGCAGTCGCTCACACTACCGCTGCACCATAGAGGCATGAATATAACTGATTCAATACTAACACCTTATTCTGTTGCATTTAGGATTATCGCTGTTCTGGACATCAGCCCATTCTAGAGGTTTAGATATGACTTCAATTACAAAGTACCTCAGTTCTGGGCCGGCTAAGTTATGTGGCCTTCAAAATCGCAAGGGCTTGTTGGAACCAGGCTTCGATGCGGATCTCGTTTTCTTTGATCCTGACGCCACTTTCGTTGTGTCTACCGACATTATACGCCATAAGAACAAGGTGAGTGTATAATGTAATGTGTTGTGTAGGTATATATAGATCATATTTTAATATTATTATATAATTACCTATTACAAAGCCATAAAAATTACCTACATTAAAGATATGACAGAAAAAAATACTGTATGGCTTGGCTATTTAAGCATGTCTTGAAAACAAGTTTTTTTACAATTCTTGTTTCTTTTTTTGTTCGCACATCACGTAAAAACTAGGTACTGAACGGATTTAATGAAACACTGTGTTGATTGCTCTTGATTATCTAGACTTAAGAACTGGTATACGTTTTATCATGCTACTATGTCGGGAACCTGAGACACCTAAAAACTAGCTGCCGCTGGCACAGGTGCTCTGTCCTATATTATAAAGCTGTGTTTTACATTTAAGATATTTGAGAAAAAAATGTTGTATTAGTGTATTCAGATTATACCTACAATATAAATTATAATAAAATAAATTAATTTTGTATTTAGCTAATTAAATGTCTGATACAAACTATTTTTTTAAAGCTCAGCACGCAAAAACTACTGAACGGATTTTGATGAACCTTTTTTACTTATTAAGTGGTTTACCTACCCTCGTTTTAAGCTGCTACTATGTCAGTAAAGTGAAATATAGGTAACCTAAAAGATACCTGTTGTCTGCTACGGAACCATGAGCAAATGCTATGTACATAGATAATAATCCGAAAAATACTATAACTCTTAACTTTACTACAAAAAGTGTGATGCAATATTGTGATACATAAGTAAACATAAATGTTTGTTTCGAGATACCTAGGTAGGTACTTACTTATCGAATGTGGTTATACGCAGTATGTATCTATCAGTAGGTAGTTTATTTACTATTGTTACAATGTTCAGGAAAGATTCATGAAGACATGAGTAAGTTGTCAATTACTACTTATACACAAATAAAATATTAGTACCAACATCTACATATACCACAATTATCAATGAAATCGTCAATCAAACCTACAAAATTATTTTTAAATAAAAAAAAAACCGCCATCATAAGACACCTTGAACAAAAACCAAAAAATAATTTAGTACTTACTTACTTACTTATCATCACGCCATTTCCCTTGCGGGGTAGGCAAAGAGAACAGAGTGCCAAGAGGCTCTATTCTTGCATACATCTCTCGCTTCTTCAACATTCATAACTCTCTTCATACACGCTCGCCGGTTTCGGAGACTCCTGACTCCGCCTTCCTTCAACACATGACCAATTTGGTCTAGGTAGGTAAGTGTCTCGGTCTCCCCCTGTACCTACATCCTTCCACTTTCGCATTGCAACCAGTGCAATAAAAAAAATATATAGGTAATAGTAATGCTCTCTTAGGGTTTGCAGGTCAGTCGCAGACTGCGCTAATAGGACCGCGTCGTCTGCATATAGCAGCGAGTTAACCACTGAGTCGCCCATCTGAACTCCCACATTCCTTTCATTCAACCTTTGTAGATATTTATCCAGATATATGATAAACAGTCTGGCTGATAGAACGCAGCCCTGTTTAACGCCGATATTGACGTCAAACCAGAGTGACATTCCATCATCCAGCCGCACACAAGCTCTGCAGTCCATGTAGTTGGACTACACCACTTGTAGCAGTCTACTGCTAATACCATACTCCGGCAAAATGTCCCAAACTTCCTTTCGTACAACAGTGTCAAATGCTTTCTCCAAATCCACAAAACTGCAGAAAACCCTCTGGCCTACAGCCAGATGCTTCTCCACAATGTTGCGCAGAGAAAACACTTGATCCATGCATCCTCGTCCACACCTGAAACCTCCTTGTGCCTTACACAAAAATTCATCAGGCACGATCCTCATTCCAACAATCTCATCATTGGCACTTTGGCTGCCAAACTGGTCAGGCTTATGGCTCTGTAGTTTGCACAGTCATAACGTGAACCCTTGTTTTTAAACAAGGGCACGATGAATGCGCTTCTCCAGTCCTTGGGAACCATTCCTGAGCTCCAACATAAATTGAGAAGCATCAGGAAGGATTCCCAGACACATGAGCCTCCAAGCTTGATCATCTCAGCAGACACCATATCAATACCCGCTGCCTTAACATTTTTCAAACTTCTAATTGCCCATTCAACTTCATCCATACTAATGTCATCAGAGGATGCCGGTACCGAATGCTGATCTGTTAGATCACATGTGGCACCAGCATCACCCTGAACATCCGCATACATATCGCCAAAATATTCACTCCATCGGCTTGATACATCTTGTGTTTGCGTAAGAATGTCTCCACCTTTAGACCTTATTTTATTCATTCTGAAAGCTGACCAACCACTCCGAGATTTCTTCACCTCCCTCCAGAAAAGTTTGGTGTTGCTCTCGAAGTTTTTGGTCAGCCTTTCTTCTGCAATCATATTTGCTCTATCACGCTTCTCTTTCACTAAGGCTTTGGTGTCATTCTTACGTTGCCGGTATATTTCTTTCTTCTGTTCTTTCATACTTGCGCTCAGGTTCATAGAAGATCCATAGTCCAGCCACGCTTTCTTCTTTTGGTCTACGGAAGCTGCTACTTCCGTATCCCACCGTGCATCACCATTCACTTTCCTATGCTTCTTTGAGCATCCACATACTTCTTTCGCTGTATCTACCATACTATCTTTCAATACTCTCCAGCATTCTTCTATGTCAAATCCCGGCTGACTTGCCATTGTTAGCCGTTCACGGACACCCTCTACATACTTTGCTCTTACACTCTCTTCTTGCAACTTTTCAATCTTTATTCTTTCAAGCCCTCCGAAGTGGACACACTCTCGCCAGTGTCTCCACTTTCTGAACAGATCACTAAATCTCGCAATAACAAGATAGTGGTCCGTGTCGATAGTGGGACCCCTGTAGGCTCTTGTATCCCGAAATTTAATTCGGAGGCGACTGTCTACCAGAATTAAATCTATCATACTTCTCTGTTATTATAGTTGTTGGTATTATAGTTAAACAAATCATCCATACCCAATACTTTCTTATATAGACCGATATATAGACCCTGTGGGGCCGGCTTTAGAATTGTCCCACCCCTCTCCACCCATGGGAGTCGTAAAAGCCGACTGAGGGAATACCGGGGGAGTGGGCAGCAGCACTCTTTCGAGTATTAACAATATCCACTGCGATCGCCAACACGCCTGCCAAGCGTGGCGATTACGGCACTATCCCCCATTCTTGGGGAGGCCTATGTCCAGCAGTGGACTTTAAAAGGTTGATGGATGGGATGGATGGAATACTTTCTTGACTGAATGTGCACGCTTCATAATGTTCATTTTTCACAATAAAATTGATTATTTGATAAGTAACTAATAACGTATTGGTCTTACTAAGTAGTTAAATCACATAGATAGTGCTAATCTCAAAAAGTACTAATGTGATTCTCATGTCTTATCTACCGACAATCTCGCAAATTTTAAGAAGTACTTCTATATTGGTCTATAGAAGTAGTTCTCACGAAATAAGGTATAGCGCTGGTTTTAGTGTCGAGTCGAGCGTAAATATTCACTATTTTTTTGTTTATTTAATAACAATTAAACCACATCGAATCAGACCGTGAAAAGTTATAGGGCTCTATTCGTAATTATACTGAATCGTAAAAGAAAAAAAGACTCGATTAGTAAAGTATTTCGGTCGTTATCGTGTTAACATAGATTACCTACAACACACGGACGTCTAAGACAGAACTTTTTTAAACAGTTTATTAACTAGTTTAAATAACAAAAATGGCATCGAAAATATCATGAGTGTTAAAAATAGTATTTTCTTTTTATATGTGTGTGTATATATTATTTTACAAGTGCATATGATAAATAGAGACATTTTAAGTTTGAAAAATCAGCTGTTCTGCGTGAAACGAGAGTACCCACCCCTCTCTACCCACGGGAGTCGTAAGAGCCGACTGAGTGAATACCGGGAGAGTGGGCAGCAGCACTCCCTCGAGTATTAACAACATCCACTGCGATCGCCAACTCGCCTGCCAAGCGTGGTGATTACGGCAATATTCCCCATAATGAACACGCAATAAAAAATGGGACCGATGATCTGGTCAAAGCCGCGGGGGGCGTTGGAGGCGGTCGGCGCAGGACCGCTCGTTGTGGCGTTCTCTTGGGGAGGCCTATGTCCAGCAGTGGACGTTGAAAGGCAGATGGATGGACGGATTCTATACAATGCCTAAGCAATGTCTCGGGCGTCCAAGCAAGCATATGGTGTAGATACCATCAATTTTAGTCTGGCTCAAAAGTACTCAGAAGTACCTTCTGGAGTCCTGAATACTGGAAGGGTAAACGCTTCCCTGCCCTCTTGTGTTACACACATTACAGGTAGTATAGAATATCTAGGCTAAGTATAAAATAAATAATTTTTTCATACATTACTTACATCTTTTAGGTATTTTATACATTGCTTAGGTATTGTTAGAATACTGGATTATAAGTAGGTAGGTGCAGATTGCTGGTAACATAATTATATAAGTACTTAATACATATATGTCAGATTACAAATTGAAAACAAATAATATTACAGATAATATTCGTACAAATGAGCAGCTAAATATCCTTGATAGATTGCTGTGTTAAGTAGGATATATTAAAAAAAAAAGAAGACTACAATCTATCAAGCTTTACTTATTTATTATTTTTTAGAATATTTAAGTAGGTTGCCTGCATGTATGATCAGTAATAGATATAATATTATTCTTAAACTAGTTTGGGAATTGTACTACTGACACACATCTTCTATAAATTGTATGTCATATTGCAACATTTGCAACATTCACTGATCGAAATTTGAAGTTAATTTAGTGAAACTGTTTTTTTCAGTTGACGCCGTACATTGGCCGGGAGCTGAAGGGTGTGGTTAAAAAAACATATTTGCGGGGACAGTTGGTTTATGAAAACAGTGAAATAGTGGGAGAGCCGCAGGGAAAATTGTTAATAAATGAAGATTAAAACCATACCTTGAAGAAATCAGCTATACTCTTTAGTTGTAGATAATTTATATTAGTACAAATAAACGTTATTCGTTTTACTCAATTTTATTTATTACCAAGGTTCTTTTCCAAACAGTTTAGAATTTCCAAGGAGGGTTGGCATCCCGGTAAAAATATAAAGCAAACATAGCTAAGCTCTATATTTTGGATGTGACATTTCGTAGGTGCAGCTGATAACATTCCACTAATTTTAATTCTAGTCATAACGTAAGTCTCGTCGAAGTTTTTTTTTTTCAACCACTGATTTGCACATCCATTACTTATGTGTGCCTATGTTCCTTAGTGTAATACGGCGTAGTTATAGAGGTTTTATTCAAATAACACTGTGAGATTTATTTTATGAGACCTTTCATCACAGTAGGTACTTAGTTATTTCAACTACATTCTGCTCGGTTTTAAGTCTAACATTATTCATTAAAAATCCAATTGATCTTTGTGTCCAAAAAGTAGATATATAATGGCTGGGTTAGTTGGTAAAGAAAGAGTAAGATTACCTAACATTAATTTATAACTAAACTATGATGAAATACAAATAGAAATATTTTATTTGCCTTGAACAAGTTACTTTACAGTTGACAGTACCTATAGATAATTAGTCCAGTATGTTCAGTCATTTCTATGGCATGCAAATTTTATAGATAAGTACTCTTATGACATTATCGAATACCAAATTAATAATTATAAATTAATTATGTTATGTTGATGTTCTAACTTGTTTAAATAGCCGTGTGGGGCCGGCTTTAGAATGGTCCCACTACCCACGGGAGTCGTAGGAGCCGACTGAGGGAATACCAGGGGAGTGGGCAGCAACACTCTCTCGAGTATTAACAACATCCACTGCGATCGCCAACCCGCCTGCCAAACGTGGCGATTACGCCATTATCCCCCATGACGGGACCGCTCATTGTGGCATTCTCTTGGGGAGGCCTATGTCCAGCAGTGGACGTTGAAAGGCTGATGGATGGATGGATGATGTTCTAATTAGTCATCCCAGAGCTATTTTCATCTCACTATATTGACAAAAGCATAGATCTGGTCTATTTGAAATGATTGCCCTTGATCGAAGTTTCTAAGGCTTCAAATCGTTTTGAGGAAATGACAGTGGGGTCGCGTGATGGTTTACTTTCAAGGTATCACAGTATTAGGTATCGGAAGATTTGATCTTGCTTCTACAACTGATAACCTTAGATTTATTATTATCGAAGGTATGCAATTTATGATAAACAATAGCTCTACTATTGTCATAGATTAAACTGAATTATTATTGTTGGGCAATGTAAGAAAAAATGCAATTAGTAAATAGAGACCCCAAAACTATTACTACAAATTAAATATATTAAACACAAAGTGGAAAATGTGAAATCGAAAATAACAGTCACAAGCAGTGTTATTTCGATTTCACATTTTCCACTTTGTGTTTAATGTATATGGCTAAGCATGCCAAATGCTAAAAATATATATAAAAATTTCTATACAAATTAAATATATAGGTACATTTTGATCTGTATTTTAGCACTTGACATGCTCAGCTGACTTTAAAGAAACAATTATTTGTAAATGGGGAAAAGACAAAAGGTGTAAAGACAAATATAATGTGGTGATTGGGAATGGCCATCGGTCAGTGCGTTTTCTACTAGGAATTTCATAACCACATAGAATCTGGATCTTTGCACCCGCAAAGATGAATTGACAATAGATTTGTGTACCTATCTACCCCTATTCGTAGGTAGGTAGGTACTGATTATTTTTTATGTTACAGTAAGACATACCAAAAAATAATTGTGTGTTATTCTTTGTTACCATCGACATTTTAAAAGCGTGTTCCACTCATGAAACTGAGTAACGTTAAACATGTATTTATTATATTGGGAGGCATTTCTTTTCGTTTTTGCATATATTTTTCTTGGGGAAAATTTTCCGATTTCATGAGTGGAACGGCATCTTTAAAATTTAGATCTTTAAAATTTAGTTTTTAATAAACCCTAATAAATTAAATAATATCCATATATAATTACGTTCGTACTAACTTAACACAATTTGTGAAGTAAATAACACTTATTCTGCTTATTTTTTATATTTATAACCTGACTAAAACATATTTTATATTACATTCGTAATTAGTTGTTCATATTACTACTGAAATAATTTTATACTGTGGGCTAGCTTAGCGCTAGTCACGAAGAGAAATGAACGGCCCGCAGCAAAGAGTATGTATTCACTATGTTTATGTTCCGCAGATTTCAGGAGGCGCGGGCGGCCCCCCACACCTCACCTCCTGAAATCTTAGCTTGCGTTGAAACACCTCGCCTTAAGTATTAATTTAATGACATAATTACCTACAATAAAGGTATAATTGTATTTTTTTTTTCGAAATTATCCATCCATCTCAGCCTTTCAACGTCCACTGCTGGACATAGGCCTCCCCAAGAGCACTCCACAACAAGCAGTCCTGCGCCGACCGCATCCAACGGCTCCCCGCGGCCTTGACCAGATCGTCGGTCCATCTGGTGGGGTCCGCCCTACGCTGCGTCGTCCGATACGTGGTCGCCACTCGACAACCTTTTTTTCCCAACGGTTGTCGGTTCGTCGAAATTATACGCCTCATAATTACAAATGCTTACTATAATTTATACCTAATTAATAACATACTGTCTCTACTGATCTGCGAAATGAAATGGTGAGCAGCGGCATGACAATACTCTGTGTATGGTTGAGTCCATCAGCGACGGTTACCACTTACCATCAGGTAGACAGTGGCTCGTCTGCCACCATAAGCAATAAAAAAGTACGTAAGTGGCTAATCGCCCAAGATGCCTAAAGGCCTACGTAGTTGTCGCATTTGTGATACATGAGCGATGACATAATCATATAAGTAACCCACATAATGAATTCACATAATGGTTGGTTGGTCCGTGTCATAATACCGTCGTGGTAAAACTACATGCACGGCCTTACACACGTATTTTTATATGGGATATGCTGAGCATAGTTTTCACTAAGACTTACGATGCTCATAAGAAGTTCTCTCCTAGGTGGAGTACAGTATAAGCCTTTCTTTCGATCATGAAAGAGCGTCTTCTTTGCGTATGTGTCATTGAGGCGGCATAGTAATGCCAAAATCTTGTTCGTGTTTTACGTGATGATGCATATCGTTACGACGATATAATTCAATATAATTCAGTCGTAACGATATGCATTGTCAGTTAATATTAACTGAGCCCTAAAATCTATCCCCTCAACATATAGATAGAATCTCCCAGATTTGCAATAGGGGTCAGCATCGCGTAAGCGAAATCGGCGCGCCGAGCGCGCAATCGCAAAAAAAAAATTGGAGCTAAAAATTTATTTCCTACACCTTCACTTTCAATGCTATCTCTTGAATTTTTGCCCGATACAGTCTGTTCATTCTATAATCTGTATATGATTTTTGCCTACGCCTATATATACTGTATCAACGAGAAATATTCCCAAACGTAAACGTCATCCAGTTGCGCCTATGGACTCAAACCGTGCGGTAATGAAGTCGAGTTTTCAACGGGAAAGTGAAATAAAATTAAAATTTGTGGAAAATTTTCGTTTTATAACGTCAGTGTTATTATATTAATTAGTGGATAGTGTTTTTAAGTGTTTTAGTGCATAAAATAGTTATTATACTTGACAATAAACATGGAGTTTTCAACAATGGGTATCTAGTTTTTTTTTTATAATTTTTTTCATAAAAAGTGTCCACCCGGCGTTACGGCGTGTAGCCTCACGCGACCTCGCGTGGCCTTAGCACTGTATCGCTTGGCACGCATAAGACTCCCGGGAGTCTAACGCGATTCCATCGGGTCGCAAAGCCCGAGACTACTTGTTTGCTCGGCTTCATGTATCTTGGCGTGCAGCTCTTGTGTGACTAATTTCTATTTTTCTAATTTGTTGTTGCCGTTGAATATTACATGGTCCATAGTCTCGGAACGAGCCCGTCCACACCAAGCTGGGTTGATTTGGTGGTCAGTCAGATGTACTAGGATCCCGTAAGGGCACGTTAAGAAAATATCGTAACAAGTCGTCTTCCTGATATTCTTATAGGCATATCAATGTCAAAAAGATATAATGTTAAAGGTTAACAATAATGATAATAACTCAAATGTTATTTATCAGTTTACAAATAATAAAGCTTAGTCAAAATAATAAAGCTTAATCAAATATTGAGATAAATATGTGGTACATTTGATTAAAAAGATGACGTCAATTACGGGTTATCCTCGATTATTTTTTTTATACCTACAAAACTGTATTGAATATAATAAGATAGATGGGTATTTAAAATTAATTAGTATGTAGTGAAGATAAATTCATTACTTATAAAGCGTCATTTAGACGAAGAGAGTTTCTCGCACGTTTCGTTCGAGAAATCGTAGGCTTCCGTTACCTACTTTACTCATGTGCTATTATTGTTAGGAGCAATAATCGCCATAACATTATCGTATCAAAATGTTTACATACAGGCAAAAATAAAATTCTCCGCTACGATTTTATCATACGAGATTCGCCTGTAACTTATCGCTAGGCGATAATTCCCTGCCTCTATTTACACAGCGAAATTATTGTAAGAAGATCTTTCTTACGAGAATCTCGACGAGTATCGTACAAATCGGTTTGAACCGATTTGAGTGCGAGATTTATCATTCGAGTTTAATGGTTACACGAACACAATCAATATTCCTTGCGAGGCGATTATCGCCAAAGCGAGAGAGCAAGAAGTGTAAATGTTTAGACGAAAAATCATTTTTATATTCATTCGATAATCGTATCTTTGAGACGAGAAACTTTCCGTCTAAATGGCGCTTTAAAACAACAAATCATGGCGCTCAAAGCGCGAATTGTACAAAATACCTAAGTAGATAGAAGCTATATGAATAATGTGTTATTTGTTTTTGTTTGATCAATGTTCAAATGGAAATACTTTTTTTTTTTTTTTCATTTAGTGGCAGACGAGCCGCTGTCCATCTGATGGTTAATGGTAAGCGTCGCCTATGGACTCGACTATACCGAGAGTATTGTCAAGCCGCAGCTCACCAATTAATTTCACAGATGAAATTAAATGTTATATATGCATAGATGTGGGCTATCTCCTGCTACAGCCAAAACGCAACGATGTGCTTCATGGCCGGTCACACGGGAGATGGTGGTACCAGCCCGCGGGATACCAAGTGAGTACTCCCACTTGGTACCCAGCCCTACCACCAGTCATGCAATGGATGATAATTGCTTACTTCCTTTAGTCGCCTCATACGACACCCGTGGGAAAGAATGGGGTGGTGACACTTGTATTCTTAATCCGTCACCACACAGATAATTGATACTTGTCGAAATCTGGGGATCTATAAGATGACTATTATGTGATCGAATTGATCGTAGACTTCGTAGAGTGATGTTCCCCAATGGGTACTTCACTCGACAATCCGTAAAACGTTAGAGCAGAAAGGTTCTCAAGTATCGACAGTATCTACAGTAGTGCAGCGCAAGACGGCGTGCTGGCAGGTGGATTGACGATAAAGTCAAAGCCGCAGCTAACCGATAGATGCAAGCGGCACAAGACCGTTCGTCATTTTCATATGGAGAGGCCGTTGTCCAGCATTATTAGAATAAAGGCTGATGGATCAAGGATGAGGATATAGACATTTATCAGAAGAAAAGACGCATTAATCGAAATGCTAGCCTAATGTGGGTTACAGTGATAAACAGGCCCGACGATTTAACGATAAGTTGTAGACTAATGTTCTTAGCAATATAGGCGACACGGCTAAGTATACCGTGAAGATTCATCACTACACTAAGAAAGAGAATGCAGAAGAAAACTTGGGATAAAATTGGCTTTCTTTCACAGATCAAAGCACAACGAGGTACTTCATGGTTGGTTCAAAAACATAGGTTAGCAATTATTCTTTAATATCAACCCTGAGAAATGGGTCGCTAGTGGTTGTTAGTGAGGTACACTAATACCTTATTAGGTTCTAACTGGAGGACTTTGACTTCCACTGTGCAATGCTGTTTCTTTATAGAGCCTATCAGCCTACATAGTCCGCGTGGTGACAGACTAAGAAAACAAGTGTCACCACCCCATTCTTTCCTACGGGTGTCGTACCAGGTGACTAAGGGAAGTAAGCGATTATCACCCATTGCATTACTGGTGATAGGGCTGGGTACTAAGTGGGAGTACTTACTTGCTATCGGGCCCGAACGGCTTGGTACCATCATCTCCCGAATGACCGGCTATGAAGCACAACAGTGTGTTTTGGTTGTAGCAGAAGTTAGCCGTTTACTCTTTAATTTCATATCTGTGAAATGAAATGGTGAGCAGCGGCTTGAAAATACTCCCGGTATAGTTGAGTGCATGAGCGACGGTTACCATTTACCATCACGTGGGCCGAGGCTCGTCTACCACCATACGCAATAAAAGCCTATATTAAGATTATTATAACATTTTCCATCACACAATTTTTTCATAACAGGCAACACCCTGCACTATAGTAGTAGTAGTAGTAACCATTTGTGGATCACACAAAGAGTTATCCTGTGTGGGAATCGAACCCACAACACTCGGGCCGGTATCTAAACCACTCCGCCATCTGTGCACTTATTCCATAGTTCGGAAAACGTCTAAAAATTATATGTTAATAAACAAAGCGATAGCGATAGGTCAAGGGCAAGATAACATATAAATAAATATGTAATTACCTACTGTAATTAGTATATAAATTAGACATAATAGTTAAAAACACGCTTACATTACAACTATTTACCGACTTCCAAAAAGGTCTCTAAGTATTTTTTTTGTATATGTTCAGCGATATTTTCGCCAATTTATTGTGAACCGATTTAAAAAAAACTTTTTTAGTTCAAAAGGGTATACTCCCGAGGTGGTCCCATTATCATCAAGCCAGGATCAGATGATGGAATCTCAAGAAAATGGAGGAAAAACTAACTAGCTAACAATGTAATATAATCTAAGAAGTCAATTTTGACCCACTTCCCTCCCGGTTTCTGATTGAGCTGAAATTTTGCATACTTATGTAAGTTTAGTAACAATGTAATAATCTGGTACTATTGCGCTGATCTGGTGATGGAGTCAAGAGCTGGATAGTGGAACGAAATTTTGTAAATGGATTACGAGCCCCTCAGCAGTTGAGGGCGCTCACATATAAGAGATACCTACTATGTATGTAGTAAGTAGGTAGGATACTTGTAGGTAGTATCTATCTACTACCTATTAGACTTGGCTGGCACCGACTTTCAAATAGATGAGTGGGTAGCGCGTATAACAATTATATTAATCATTTTGATCTATATTTTAGCATTTGACATGCTCAGCTACTCTTAAAGTACAAATTATAATTTGGGAATAAGGAAAAAAGAGTATTTTAGTACGAGCGGGAATCGAACCTGCGTCCCTTCCTTTCCGGGGAAATGCTCTAACAAATAGACAAAAGCGAAAAATAAATATTAATTTATTTTTCGCTTTTGTCTATTTGTGGTTTTGAAGTCGGTTCATTTTTTTTTAAATAATTTTTTTATGGTATCTGAGCAGTCAGATAGGATGGGGGTGACTACTTTATATACTAGATTCTCCCCGTCACTTCGTCCGGGATCATAGATGAGGATATAGACATTTACCAGAAGAAAAGACAACTAAAGAATATAAATACTAATATAATAAAGAATACAAACAAATGCGAATAGAAATAAGTGACTCTATGGTATATTATTTCTATGCAAAAATAGCTATCCTACAACCATATTTCTGCGATAAAAAGTTACTTATGTCCTTCTCTGGGCTTCAGACTTTCATGATGATTAGTTACGCCGTAAAAGCTTAACAAACTCACTTTCACATTTATAATGTTAGGTACTAGATCACCCGGTGAACTTGTGTCACCTACAATAAGTTTTATCAACAATTATCAATACCAATCAATCTGCATCGTCTAAGATTTGATAGGTTCTAAATGAAGCTTGCTTGTAATGTAAATACATTAGAAAGAATGACTAGCTGTCATTTTGTCGTCTGTTAGCCAAATACCTAGTTAATAATACTAAGTTGAAATGTGAAATTTTCCATTTTTCTACTATTTATAGGGTTTTCCTTTTTTTACTTTCAAATCATCCCTGTGGCTGTAGTCTCGACATATATAACTACTGCATACCGATCGTTTTCGGTCGATAACTTCTTGACGCTAAAATATACATGCTATAACATAAACCCTGTTGGAAAATTTAGGGATAGATACGTAATCATATAGGTGTTTTATATATGTAATTATAATTAAAATAAAATATAATGGTATATAGCCAGTTATCAAGCAAAAAATGTTATTAGCTCCTATATTTACAAGTACTTGTCGATCCATAAATAGATATAATTTATGCCGGCAGTCTTCGAAAAATTAAAATTAAGAAATCGGAATAAATATCAAACGATGCCGCCACCTGTCACACGCACCGCTATTGTACCTATTCCTTTTATAAGCCGCCCCTTACCCCTTAGTCTCCCGCGCAGTTTTCTTTCGAACGGCCGTTCGTATTTTCACATAATTTATACCGTGAGTGACTTGTGTTTTACGAGATGTCGTATTCAATCGAGGAGTATTTTAATATGATAATGTGTCTTGGAAAATGTGACTGCAATTATGCAGAGGAGCGCAGAATTTACGAGGAACACTTCAGTGTTCCACGGAACATTGCATTGCCGTTAACGATGGCATTTCAGCGTTTACACGTACGCATGTACAATACTGGCAGTGTGCACGGTCATAAACAATAGCGTATTGACACAGGAAGGCCAAGACTGCATGACAATGTTGAAGAACAAATCTTGGATATATTTGGGGAAGATCCCACGTAAAGCAGGCGTTCAGTAGGACGCCAGCTCGGTGTAAACCACATGCGCGTTTGGCGAGCAGTCAAAGATGATGGTAAGCACCTACATCACTATCTTCGAGTTCAGTCTCTACTTCCTACCGACTACGAGCCTAGAATGGAGTACAGAAGATGGATCTTAGATAAAGTTCAAGAAGATAGAGATTTTTTGAACCACATACTATTCACTGATGAGTGCTCCTTCGTTAAAACAGGAATCTTTAATGCACACAATGAACACTTATGGTCTACCATTAGTATCGGGCCCGAGCGGGTTGGTACCACCATCTCCCGTGTGACCGGCCATGAAGCACGTCGTTGCGTTTTGGCTATAGCAGGAGATAGCCGTTTATATTTAATTTCATCTGTGAAATTAATTGGTGAGCTGCGGCTTGACAATACTCTCGGTATAGTCGAGTCCATAGGCGACGCTTACCATTTACCATCAGATGGAGCGCGGCTCGTCTGCCACTAAATAAAAAAAATATTAGCGGGTTGGCACCACCATCTCCCGTATGACCGGCCATGAAGCACATCGTTGCGTTTTGGCTGTAGCAGGAGATAGCCGTTTATTCTTTCATTTCATATCGGTGAAATGAAATGGTGAGCAGCGGTTTGGCATTACTCTCAGTATAGTTGAATCCATGAGCGACGATTACCATTTACCATCAGATGAGCCGTGGCTCATCTATATGCAATAATAAAAAAACAATGTAATTACGCAGTTATTATTACACGCTGTATAGATTTTTCGTAGTCTGTCAGTTTAAAATGTCAATTGTTTTTGCTATATTATCGAACACAACTGTCAAATTAACAACTTCGATTGATAACTTATCGAGCCCTTGGGACTGCCCGATATGCAGAAAAACTGTTGATATCATACACTAAGTAGGTAGGTACCAAATATAATATTTTTGTCGAGAAATTTCTTGCAATTTTCGGTCCACTCTTCAAAGCGTTGTCTTTAAGGATTTTATTACTGTTTTAATTAAGGATAATTAGGTATATATGCCTCGATAGACATCATAATTTACTATACAACCTGAAATCAATATCTAAATTGGAGATTATTTTCATATGTTCTTCAGCGAAAAGCACTCTAAAACTACGTTCCGAAGAATCACCCCAGTGTTTAATAAAATTAACGTATCAAGCTAAATAAAAGTAAATAAACGTTATTTTTGGAGATTATAGATCAATATCTAGTAAACGAACTATAGTAAATATGTAATACGTACCTAGGAATCACTATTTTGATAAGATATTTTTCCCATTATCTGCCTTGTAATTTTTTTTACTGGTATTCATTTCGATATCATAACGACAGGGTTTATCGATGTCGAGACTGCAGGCACTGCATAAGAGCAAACAAAACAAAAACAATTATTAAATTCGGTCCATCCAGTTTTGAGTTTTAGCGAGGCTAAGGAGCAGCAATTGATTTTTATGTAATATTAGATTAAGTATGGTTATCTATACATTAAACACAAAGTGAAAAATGTGAAATCGAGAATAACAGTCACGAGCAGGATTTGAACCTGCATCTCCTGGATACCGTCCAGATGCTTTGCCAATTCAGCCATCGTGACAATTGCTCCTGACTGCTTTTCACTTTGTGTTTAATGTATAGTGCTAAGCATGTAAAATGCTAAAAATATATATAAAAATATCTAAATATGGTTATCTATGTTGCAGTAAAAAAAACAAGCTGAAATATGGCTTCAGAATCTCAACAGAAATAACACTTCGTCGATATTCAAACTCTCATATAGGTAAGTTTAATGCGACGTTCAGACTTGTGATTCTTAACTTTGGTACATAAGAAAACCTACCTAATTAATTTATACTTGCATCATATAAAATAAATAATACTAAATATTATAATACTTTCTGATATTTACGCGAATGTTACACATTTTGAAATTCATGATCACGGGTGGACTTAGATCATCTATGTCCACCCGTGATCATGAATGCTGTAAAGTATTCGAAACATCGTGATAGTAGTAAAATCAAGTAAACGCGATAGATTCCGTAAACATAGTTTTATTTCAAAATACTAAATGTAGTATATTAGAGAAACCTTGATTTTCTGGAAGCAAATTAAAAAAAATGGCAACCTTGGCAAAGGCAAACAAACGTCTAACGCGCTGTTCAATTCAAGGTGATACTTACTGACAGCTACCTAGATGAAACTACTACGAGTACCTGTTGCGTAATTTAGGAGGATAAAATAGACTAATCATGACATAAGTCTGCTTGTTTGTAGTATTAAGTAAATGCGCCATATCCACAGTTGGTTCAGTAGTTTAATATACAAAGAATTCAAAGAATAATAGTGTCTGCCTGCTTTCAAATGGTTTTTTATGCTACGGATGATGCAAACAAGCATACGGCCCAGTAACCGGTTACCGTTGTTTATAGACGCTAGCAACACAAGAGGCAAGACTTGTTCATCGCCAACTCCAATGAACATTAGGTGGAAAAAAAGGGTAATAAGGAGAAGATGGGGAGGGGGTTCAGTCCTACGGTACTCTCACTCAAGACACGAAACACAACTGTAGAAGTACCATTAATGCTGGCAATAGTTACTAGTACTCTGTCGCCCTAGCGCAAATGCTATTTCCAAACAGCTACCAATTAAAATTTAATGTATGTAGGAAATATAAACGCAACGCTATATTTTTGCGATAATAGTATTTTCTACAACAGCTGTATTTAATACAGATAAAAACCTACAAGTGGTGTTCGTGTTTTGATCTGTAGTAATAGTAGTATTTTTTTATTTAAGTATTTCATGAAACCTGGTACTTAATCCATTGTTCATCACTAGCCCATTATCTTTATTAACGATGTCATTAACTAAAGGAACACAGGGATCTAATGGATAGATATTAGTTCAAGAAACTTAAAACAATAATACCTATACACTAAAAACAATTGTGACAAACGACAAGAAGATACACTATTCATCTTTTCATGGATGACGAATTATTACTACCATAAAATGGCCTTTGAGATCTTCACGTTACACTTAGTATATACAGCATGTAATTACGTGTACGTAACCTTGAAAAGAAAAATCGTAAATGAGTTTTATCTATATAAATGTACAACAAAGTCGTGTGAGATAACTCAATAACGGCTGGATATATATGTTCTTTGGTTTGTTAGATTTGTCTCCGCCTGGAATAGCAGAATAACGATTTATAGGTACTGAAAAATATCAAAAAAAAAATGAAGATTTTCTCCAAGGCAAGAGATAGAAAGTGGAGAGAATGCATGATAGGAAATAAGAAGGCGGAATATAAAGGTAATAGGCAGGGAATGAGGAAGGCGCCGGGGCCTCCGCCACTTTTCTCACCGTACGACATACCACAATAGCAATAGATACCTACTGTTACTTGACACTGATCTTCTGTGAGAGCATAGTACTTCGCCAGTCTAGCCAGCCCGTTCATGCTGGGCAATAATGCAAGGCTCTTCCAGTATTTCAAATCTCAAGGCGTTTCAAATGTGGGGTAGACATGATGTGAGCCTATATACTCGTGTCTTAAACGTGGTTATAGATCTTTTCGGTAGAATGTGACTGCAGTCATGCGTGTGCGTATTATTACCAAGTCTATGAGCGGCGGATACATTTACTACTACATAGAGCCTTAACAACTTCTTAAAACAACAAATAATTACTTAAACCATTTTGAAATAAAACTACGTTTACGGAATCTATCGCGTTTACTTGATTTTACTACTATCCCGACGTTTCGAATACTTTACAGCATTCATGATCACGGGTGGACTTAGATGATAGACGTCCAAGGCTGATATGTTATTTCAACGGTTTCATCTACCCACAGTATATGAGTGTAAGTCCACCCGTGATCATGAATGCTGTAAAGTATTCGAAACGTCGGGATAGTAGTAAAATCAAGTAAACACGATAGTTTCCGTAAACGTAGTTTTATTTCAAAATGTGTAACATTCGCGTAAATATCAGAAAGACTTAAACCATTCTTTGTTTTTTGGTTGCGGTGGTAGACAAGCTATGGCTCAATAATGATGCACATAGGACAACACAGCGAAGCCATTGTCTAATACGTACAATAACAAACAATATAATATTATTATATTTTTTGATAGGAGCATTGAATTATCTTAACGCGATACAGATGTCGCAGATTTATTTGATAATATGTATTTTCCTCAAGTAATTATTTCTTGAAAACTTCAAGGTGAGCAATAAAAGAATATAAAATTACGTTTGCATTGTTTATTAAGGCTATTCGTGCACCATAAACCTTACTTTGTATTATCGTTCAAATATTATGAATGCGATTGCTTGGGCATTTGTCTTTGATAAATTTAGAGGTGATACCTATAATGGCATCTTGAAGGAGCAATGTAATGTCTTTTTACAGTTCAAGGACGCAGTAGCGTTAAGATATTGGAAACTTATTATAATAACTCCTTCATAGGTATCTTGTATGTAGATCCTAAAAATACATACGATGTACTAAATACTATGTATTTCCATATGTATGAAAATTGGTTTAGTATCTTTTTCATAATATCTCCCATCCATTAAACACAAAGTGGAAAATATGAAATCGAAAATAACAATCACGAGCAGGATTTGAACCTGCATCTCCTAGATCCCGTGGAGATGCTTTGCCAATTCAGCAATCGTGACAACTACTCTCGACTGCTAATTTCGATAACACATTCATACTTAACGTCCTGGGTGACGCCTGCGCCATCTGTTGGAAGTATTTACATGCATTACACCGACCAGTTAAACTTGTATTTTACAAGTAAGATTTTTACCTCATGACGCAGCCCTATAAATATTTAGATTTTTTTTATATATATTTTTAGCATTCGACATGCTTAGCCATACATTAAAAACAAAGTGAAAATGTGAAATCGAAAATAACAGTCACGAGCAGGATTTGAACCTGCATCTTAATTGTAAAATTAAGTTTACCTGGTCGGTATAATGTATGTAAATGCTCTTAAATGTGATGATGATACACTCATCTAAGTACATCTATATATCTATATATACCTACTATTATAAAGCAGCAATCGAGCTGTGTCTGTACATTGAGATATTTGAGAAAAAAATAATGTAATAGGCTATATAGGCGTGTCTGAACACAAAACATTTTTTTTAATTTTTTGTCTGTGTGTTTATCTGTTTCTTCGTTCGCGTATCACGCAAAAACTACTGAACGGATTATGGTGCAACTTTTTAATTTGATAGCTCTTGAGTATACTTAAAAACTGGTATACATTTTATCCCGCTACTATATCGGGAACCTGAGATATACCTAACCCTTGCCGCCAAAAGCTAGTTTTTAGGTTATATCTCAGGTTCCCAGACAAAAAAATCTGAAAAAAGTTTTTTTGTGTTCAGACACGCCTATATAGCCTAATACAGTATTGGAACGAAGTTCCTTATCGCGCGTTGTGAAAGGGGGCTAGACAGAAAAATTCTTACGAAAAGTTGTCACGACACTTTTTGCTTTTTGTTTGGTTTTTTGTTATATTTTTTTATATAAGTTTATATTATTTTCATTTCTATTTCGCATGGAACAGTGTGGTGTCGCGACGATTATTTTTGTTGAGTGTATACAGGTTTTTTGTACATAATAAATAATAATAATAATAAATCCTGACAGTGTTTCTTCACAAGTTGCGGATATTGCTGATGGAGTTAGGTAAGTAGCGATTTTATACAGACAATATATATATATATATATATATATATATATATATATATATATACATACAGCTTTATAATAGTATAGATTAGCGATCATATAATTCTGACTCCATATTTTACCCGTAACAGGTTTTAGGACAAGCGAACAGGTTGTAATGCATTATTACCTATCTTTATATTAACCCAATTGATAAAGTAAAACTAATAAAGAGATAAGTTGTCTTTAGGAGCGACAGACATAAATGAGACACTTCCAAATCATTTCCAGCTTCAGTGATAAGCGAAAGACAATAAGTATATAAACCTTGCTATTGAAGTAAAGAATAATTTAGTAGAACACTCCGGAGGAGTGCCTGTCAGTTATCAACTCACCGCAGCGAAGTGTCGACTAGTATTATGTTGCCTAAATATAATATACTATTACTATTTGTGCTACTGTGTAAGATGCCTATAGTTATAACTGTGTACATATAACAGGATTTTAACGTGTATGGTAAATAGAAACTATAGCGATTAATTTAATTTGTAGCGGGCGTTTGCAGTCATATAGTTAGTCAAACAACTAAATCTCCCGGGGAACAATTATTTATAAGTCGTCATGTGGTTACTGAATCTGAAGAGTTTGATGGAGGCGTTTGGGTGGACGATAAGGGAATCATAAAAGCAGTTCTTAAAAAGCATGCTGTTGAGATGATCCTTCAGGATCGAACTGACTTGAAGGTTAGTATACTTATTATAGGGACAATATATTATATGAACGAATTTAGGACTAGAGGTTGGAACACCATTAAAATGTTACCGGTTTATATGTTGCAGTAATTTTTCTAGTTAAATTTATTTAGTAAGAACTCGATTCGATTTTTACTTTTACATAATTTATTTATATTTACACAATATAATAGTAGAAGACGGAGTTAATGCCTAAGACATTAGCTTTCAATCTTCTTTTGTCACCAACTCTTGACTCAGAGTGAGACCGGTGAGACGACTCTCCTCACTGAAGAGGGGTTCAGGCTAAAAACTATTTTTGAAAGCAAGCTTAATATTTAGATATTTTTTATATATACTTTTAGCATTTGACATGCTTAGCACTATACATTAAACACAAAGTGAAAAATTTTCGGTTTCACATTTTTCACTTTGTGTTTAAGCAAGCTTAATAGTTTCGATTAGGTAGTTATGGAATTAGAATTTTTAAAGGGGAAAAAATTTGTCATGTTTTTAGACAAAAACGATGAACCACGATAATTTTAACAGTGACCTCGAATTACTTTTCAATACTCACTTTAGACCATTTTTAGGTAGGTATATCTTTTTCAAAAACATAAACGAAATTTAAACTTGTTTACAAGAAGAAGGATACATTTTTTTAATATTATAATTAACAAGCTTATGCCCGCAACGTTGGCTGCGTGAGTGCGTGCGTGGACTTAAAAATTTGGTCACTAGGCATATCCTCCAACTATAAGCCCTTATCAACCCGCTAGCAATTTGTTGCGAATTTACCTTCTTTTACAATTAAATAATCTACTTGGTTAACCCTGAGTGCCCAACCGACCCTACGAGGACTCACTTATTAAATGAATAGCAGTATACAAAAAGCGAGAATATTTTTTAGATAATAGACGGTGGTAGCTGGGCTCTCATGGCTGGAGCGATTGATTCACACGTGCATGTAAATGAGCCTGGTCGAACATCATGGGAGGGATATGTGACAGCCACTAAGGCTGCCGCCGCTGGAGGAATTACGACCATCATTGATATGCCCCTGTAAGTATAAACAAGTTACTAATTTACTTATTGTTTCATCAAGAACATATATTATGAACACGATACCACTCGTGTTGAGGCAATAAATAGTTTAGGACCATAGCATGTAGGGAACACTACAATAGTGGTGGTAAGTTCCGTCATGGACGAGTAGCTGGAGGGCCTCTCTTACGAGCTGACGCAGGTGCTCTCGGGGCATGGATACTGCAGAAAGTATCTGTGTTGCATAGGCCAGGAAGCCTTGGCCCGTTTCCACCACTACGAGGACTACCCTGAGGACAAGGTGCTGAACACGCAGGTGGATTGCCTAGCCTGGGCAGAGCAGCTCTGTGAACTCACTGCGACAATCGATGTTTTTCACTACCGGCAACGGATAAAGCCATGGTCAGAAGCGAAATCGGGTGGGACATGCAAAGAAGGCGGCAGAGCGCAAGTGTAGTGCAATAGCTAAAAATACAAATTACATACTAAGTAGTGAATAACAAATTTGATTCTTTTTTTGATCTATATTTTTTAGCATTTGACATTCTCCGCTACTTTTTAAAGTACAAATTATTTGTGAATAAGGAAAAAGAGATTTTTGTACTTTAAAAAGTAGCAGCATGTCAAATGTTAAAATATATAGATCAAAATGTTTAAAAAATCGCGCCATCAAATAGTATGAATTTTTATTGCAAAATTAAAATGAATATATTGGATTAATGCATGTAAATGTATTCCGATAGATGGCGTTGGTCGTAAAGACAAATGTGATAAGGATATTGGGATGGCCAAATAGGTCAGTACGATAGCTATCACTGAGCTCAGTGGCTTAGAGTAGATACTTCCCCGATTGGAAAAAACGAGGGGTCGTTTACCGCTTGTACTAAAATTTTGTGTGTTGTGTCTCTTTTTCCTTATTCACAAATAATTTGTACTTTAACAAAGATTCTTCTGAGTGTGCAGCTAGGTAAAACACTTTGCTAGATTCATGTTGGAATAAGTTTCTCAGAGCATTGTCCGATGTAACTCCTGGTAACATAAGCTTGTTGTATAATGTTATTTTTGAACTTCGTCCCAATAACTAATTAGGAACCTGGATCGGAAAACTTTATCTCTTTTTTAATTTTGTGTGATATTTCCGCGTTAAGCAATGTACCAACCCAGGTATTTAACACACTAACATTTTTTACCGTCGGACTGTTGACTTGATAAAGGCTAAATCTTATATGACAGATTTAGCAACAGTTGCTTTTATTGCACGCCTCAAAAGCGAAGCGTTGAGGTGGGTACTACTCTCGTTTTACACAGAACAACAGATTTTTCAAACTTAAAATGTCTCTGTTTATCATATATTGCACTTGTAAAATAATATATACACACGAAAAATCCCTATTTTTACCACTCATTATATTTTTTACATCAAGAAAAACCCTATTTTTACCACTCATTATATTTTGATGCCATTTTTATTATTTAAACTAGTTAAAAACTGTTTAAAAAAGTTCTGTCTTGGACGTCTGTGTGTTGTAGGTAATGTATGTTAACACGATAACAACCGAAATACTTTACTAATCGAGTCTTTTTTTTCTTTTAAACTTCGGTATAATTACAAATAGAGCCCTATTACTTTTCATGGTCTGATTTGATGTGGTTTATTGTTATTAAATAAACAAAAAATAGTGAATATTTACGCTGGCGTATAAGACATGAGAACCACATTAGTATTTTTTGAAATTAGCGCTATCTATGTGATTTATTGAAAACTACTTAGTAAGACCAATACATTATTAGTTACTTATCAAATAATAAATTTAATTGTGAAATGAAGATTATGAGGCGTGCACTTTTGGATTTTCCAAAGTAATTAACAATCCTGCAGCCAAGTGTAGGTATAAGTGATAAACTAATACAAAAATTTTAAAAAATCTATAGATTTCATAGCGGCCCCTAAATCACTTACATCTCAGTTCAGTTGTAATAACAATTAGTAGAAAAAATACAAGTGATGTCAGCAGCAAATATATAAAAACATAGCATCACGCCTGTATTCCCCGAAGGGGTAGGCAGAGGTGTATTACACACCCACGACTCGCCAGCTATGTTTAAGTCCCACGTAATAGGGGGCGAGCCTATTGACGTCTACCGGGCACATTTCCAAACTCCGGGCTGCTACTGAAATTTTTTTCTTTTTAGGAAAAAGCTCAATAACATTGCCCGACCCGGGAATCGAACCCGAGACCTCATGATTAGCAGTCGCATACACTACCGCTACACCACCGAGGTAGTTATACAATAGTTAATATTAGTTTTGACATACTAAGACGGCAAACTATGGCATAACATATTATGTGAGAATTCAATAACTAGCGTGTGTTCAAGAAATCATTGTTTAGCTTACAATTCTGCAGGCAATTAAACTTATAATTAGCTCTGAAGCAGTTGGGTAAAGTACCTACCTACTTCAATGAGACTATATACAGCACCACAACTTCTTTCGCTTGGACCTATTATATATATTATGTGGGACTGTGGGTACCCATATCTAAATACGTCTAACGGCCCATCAATTGATATTCCACAGTAATTATCTATTTTCCGGTATAAAAAGTAATCTTAGTATAAAAACTAGTCTTTTGCTAGACTCTAGACTGTATATAATATGAATAGTAAGGTCATATTATATAAGATTAGTAGAACTATTATATATGTATACTAGCTGACCCGACAGACGTCGTCTTATCTTAGTAATGAATATTCAATTACCTACTTGCGAACTGTCAAACACGCAAAGTTAAAAATAGTAGCTTTCTGAAATTTTCCTATTATTCTGAGCAATTTTCTTTCTGTAAGAACCTTCTATAAAATATTTAGATATTTTTATATATATTTTAGCATTTGACATGCTTAGCACTATACATTAAACACAAAGTGAAAAATGTGAAATCGAAAATAACAGTCAGGAGCAGGATTCGAACCTGCATCTTCTGGATATGCATGGTCAGGATGGCTGAATTGGTAAAGCATCTGGACGGTATCCAGAAGATGCAGGTTCGAATCCTGCTCCTGACCTTCTATAAAATATTAGAAAATTAAAAAAACGTAAAGTCATTCCCAACAAAAAACTACAAAATCTCAAAAAAATAAAAATAGTCACTTAGTTAAAGAAGACCTAGGATCTTAGACTATAATACTAGATATAAATTATACTTTGGAAAAATTCAAAAGTGCACGCCTCATAATCTTCACTTTTCACAATAAAATTGATTATTTGATAAGTAACTGATCCATCCATCCATCAGCCTTTCAACGTCCACTGCTGGACATAGGCCTCCCCAAGAGAACGCCACAACGAGCGGTCCCGTCATGGGGGATAATGCCGTAATCGCCACGCTTGGCAGGCGGGTTGGCGATCGCAGTGGATGTTGTTAATAGTCGAGGGAGTGCTGCTGTCCACCCCCCTGGTATTCCCTCGGTCGGCTCTAACGACTCCCGTGGGTAGACAGGGGTGGGACAATTCTAAAGCCCCACACGGCTAGCCAGGCCAAGTAATAGTGCATTGGTATTACTCAGTAGTTTTCAATAAATCACATAGATAGCGCTAATTTCAAAAAGTACTAATGTGGTTTTCATGTCTTATACGCCATCTAGCGCTAATTTTAAGAAGTACTACTTGGTCTATACAAGTAGTTCTCGCGAAATAAGGTATAGCGCTGTACCATCGAATTGACCGTAAATATTTACTATTTTTTTGTTTATTTAATAACAATTAAACCACATCCAATCAGACCGTGAAAAGTGATAGGGCTCTATTCGTAATTATACTGAAGCGTAAGAGAGAAAAAAAGACTCGATTAGTAAAGTATTTCGGTCGTTATTGTATTAACATACATTATCCGAACTACCTACAGATACAGACACACGGAAGTCCAAAACAGAACTTTTTTAAACAGTTTTTTAACTACCTAGTTTAAATAACAAAAATGGTATCAAAAATATCATGCCCGGTAGACGTCAATAGGCTCACCCCCTATTACGTGGGACTTAAACATAGCTGGCGAGTAGCGGGTGTGTAATACACCACTGCCTACCCCTTCGGGGAATACAGGCGTGATGCTATGTTTTTGTTTTTGTTTAAAATATCATGAGTGTTAAAAATAGTGTTTTTTCTTGATATTTATGTGTGTATATTATTTTACAAGTGCAATATATAATAAATAGAGACAGAGTTTGAAAAATCAGTTGTTCTGTGTGAAGCGAGAGTAGTACCCAACTCAACGTTTCGCTTATGGGGCGTGCAATATAGCCTCATGTGTCCGATGATGACTGTGTTCTTTCTACATACTGATTAATTAAGATCTTAGAAGACTAGACACAAAAATTTAGAAAATGGTAGAATAGGAATCAGTAAGTATTAAAATAACTAACTACCAATCAAAAATTTGAGAAAACAAAAATTACAGACAGAGAGTAGTAGTATAGATAGCAAAACTAATCGGGATATACTTAATCATAACCTTTGACATGGCGAAATGTTGAGTTTTTACCTAAATCTACATTATAGATAGTTATTGGCCGTTGAAAACGTGATTTGTATGAATGCTTACTAAACTACTATATACTATCATTATATTATTATATATATATAGATTATCATAGATCTATCATAGATTTACGTGACATTATAATTTATTATAATTACCCATAACACATACAGGTATACAGAGTCTGATCTAAACAAGTGACGTCTGTCGTAGGTACCTACTTCTTATCTTTCATCTTTGTTGAACAAATACATGTATATAGGTACGTACTTTCCAATATCTTTATGAAGTGGTAGCCTTGCTTGTCCCAGCATGATTGGGCCGACTCAGATCATCCCACTACCTTCTCATAGAAAATAAGTGTAAAACATCGGTAGGTAGTCCTGTTGTTGTGTTTCGTACAGAGGGAGTGAGAGCGCCGGTGGCAACTACCCTCTCCTTACCCTCCATCTTCTTATTATCTTTTGCTCTTTGGTTTTGCTAGCGTTTATAGGCTGTGCATAACATCCTGTGTATAAATATTACATAAATTATTTCCTTATTTTTACAGAAATTCTATTCCTCCGACGACGACGCTGGAAAATTTAAAAATCAAAGCTAATATAGCTAAAGAAGAAGTATTTGTGAATGTAGGTTTCTGGGGTGGCGTTGTTCCTGGTAATGCAGTAAGTAGACCATTTATAAATTTTAATAGTGACACAATTTTATGTAAAAGCTTTCTTTATGAATGCGATAGCCGTAACCACAAGTTTTAATGCTTCTGTGAAAACTAGGTACTTACATCATAGCAATAAGTAGGTACTTATCTAAATCTATCTAGACGTGTTAGCTAAACGATTATAATAGACGCCCATAATCATTAACAGATAGGTGTTAAATAATAGATAGACCAGTATCACGAATTCAAAGTTTATGTGTAGGTACTGTATATATTATGGAAGTTCTTTTAACACGGCTGCATTTAAACTTTAAAATGTGTATCATGTCAATATATTATGGTCTTTCTTTCAAAGCCTGACGTAACTGCTATTGCCAAATGTAAACACTAACTGCCTTACTAATAAATGTTCTATAACCTCTGAATAGTTAGGTGCAGCGCAGACGACACACTTTTGTGCGATCGAATCTGCGGCGCACAAAAAGTCTGCATGGCGTGCAAAAAGAATGCATGAAGCTTTAAAAGTAAAAGGGATGTCAGTGAATGTGAGTTTTTGAAAGGGAAGATAGTATGACAAATTGTGAAATTCTGATTGCAGCAGAAAGAGTACCTGGGTTCACAGTTTACGAGAGATGGGAAGTATGACTGTGATACTGAGCGGAGAGCGATGACTGGGAATAAAGTGAATGGGGCACTGCATGCCTTTTTGAACAACCAGAAAGTATCAAAAAAGGCAAGACTGGCTGTGCAGAGGGGGGGTGCTGGTCCCTACAGTTATGTATGGTAGTGAATGATGGGCATGATAGAAGAAGCGTGAGAACATGATAAATGCTGCGGAGATGAGAAGTCTGTGAAGCCGGAGTGACTCTGATGGACAAAGTGAGAAATAGTGTGATACGAGAATGCTGTGGTGTAAAAGAAAATGTAGTGACAAAAATAGAGAAAGGAATGCTTAGGTGGTTCGGACACGTAGAGAGGATGGATGAGAGAAGATTAACGAAACAGATATACAAGGCGTCTGTGAGTGGGCAAGCTGGCAGAGGTCGAACTAGGCGAACGTATTTTGACTAGATCGGAGAGTTCTTAAGGAAGGCCAGGTTAAGAGTAGGTACTCGAAATAAATGAGCATGCATGAAAGCGCTGATGAAAATAGATGAAGCGAAAGATGTATTTGTGAGAGAGAGTGTCAGGATCGTAGCAAGTGGAGAGAAGTGGTTTCTGCCTACCCCTACGGGAAAAAGACGTGACAATATGTATGTATGTAGATTTCATGAAATATCTGCTACATCATTAATTGGTCAACTCCAAATCTTGCTACGGCATATTACTTTGAAGCACAATAAGTCCTATTAGTTAAAATCTTTTAACATGCAGTTGATCATTTATACCTATAGTTTGTCCAGTATGCTTAATTGCGCGTGGACTTCAGAATACAAATAAGTCACTGGTGATCTGTAAGCAAAAATTGTCCAAAGGAACTATCTATGTTTTCGGGATAAAAACTATATAGCTTATGTGCTTTCCTGGGTTCTGACCTATATGTGTGTTCCATGATAATCCGTTGAGTAGTTATGGCATGAAAGCATAACAAACAAACAAACAAACGTATTTTTGCATTTATATTAAGAATGTCTAGTTTTCACAACTCAGTACCTTGGTAATTTACCGTGAAGTTGTCATCGTGCGAGTCCAAACAAGTTCATTACGACACACCATTCTTGGATGTCTCTGCCGAATAAATTAAATTTTTATGAATATGGAATAATACTATAGTTATTATTACATAAGGAAAATTACTGGCACAACAGTACTGAGATATCCAAGTAAACGACTACACTTAACACTACGCATACTTTTCACTCTATATCTCTACATAATTTGTAGTCCCATGTAATACTGGATAATTAAACGCCCGTCTACCACATACACAGTTACAAATTTCTGTTACAAGTGAGAATTATTAAAAAATAAGTACATTGTCGATATTATGAGTCCGACTCGCAATGTAGACTTAGACCCCTTAGTAAGGCTTTCTACGTACGTATTTTGATAATTTTCTATATTTCCAGCTAGAGTTACGATCTATGGTGAAGGCTGGCGTAGTTGGCTTCAAATGTTTCTTGAGTAACAGCGGAGTTTCGGAGTTCCCTTACGTTACAGAAAAAGATTTAGATGAGGCCTTGGAATATCTCAATGGTACAGGATCGGTTTTAGCTGTAAGTATCGTAACTATCTTTGGTTTGTTATTTAAACCTTCAATTTCTGTATTTTAAAGCTCTGTATTTTTTTTTTATAAATATCATTGTGAAATGTTTCTCAAAATATGTAGCATAAGTACAATATCTACCGTTTATAAGCAATACCTACGTTACCAAAATCGAGTAAAACTACGTCAAAGTGTAATTATAATTTACACATTCCATCCATCCATCAGCCTTTCGACCGTCCACTGCTGGACATAGGCCTCCCCAAGAGAATGCCACAACGAGCGGACTCCTGTGCTGTTTCGCTCATATGGGAGATAGTGCCGTAATCGCCACATTTGGCAGGCGGGTTGGCGATCGCAGTGGATGTTGTTAATACTCGAGGGAGTGCTGCTGCCCACTCCCGCGGTATTCCCTCAGTCGGCTCTTACGACTCCCATGGGTGGAGAAGGGGTGGGACAATTCTAAAGCCGGCCCCACACAGCCGTATTTACACATTAATCTAATGAATCTAATAAAATAATACGAGTATCCTGAAGTTAAACTTTCATTTAAATTTTATAACTTTTAATTTTATGGATGTGCCAGGACGTTTCAATTGTTGTTCGTTGTTTAATTTTTATTGTACAAAAGTAAATACATAACGTAATTTATTAAACTCGATTAAATTAAATCACACACATGGTCACACAATGGCAATAGCACTTTTCTGTTTGTAATTACAGTTTCATGCTGAAGTAGCTATAGACAATGAGACTCCTGCATGCGAAGGTTCATCATGCCCAGGTAAATCTTTTTTGATATTAGTAGTTTTATAATATTTCAAGTCGGCTACTCAGCTTTATAAATACTCGTATATCGAGCCGGTCCATTAATACCCAGCATGAATGGACACCACCCTCTCATTGAAGATTTGCGTTGAACAACGGTACTCCTAACGTTGTATCGTATGGTGAGTGAGAGCGTCAGAAGCCCAAAAACTCTCCCAATCCTCTTCTTATCATCCTTCCTATCTTCTCCTTCTTATCCTTCCCCTCCTCTTCATAATTATTCCTCCTCTTCATTGTCTATCTCTCCCTCCTTGGAGTTGGCAGGAATTAATATATACCTATATATAGAAAAGTCTATCTAGAATGTCTTGTTATAATAAAGGCCTCGCCAATTCTGTGACATGGGGTTTAGACGGAATTCATATCTCACAATTGACATCGTATCGAGTCGCTTGTGATTGGTAGAGAAACCGACTCGTGATGTCGCAATAATCTGTTGGCCAATGACAGTGATCTCTTAACCAATCACAGTGATCACGATACGATAGACATGTGAGATATGAGATTCCGTCTAACCCCCCATGTCTCATTCTTTAAAGAGCCATCCAAGAACAGCTGTAGTTTGTATTTGTTTTCTTCGTATTTTATGAGAAAATTTGAGATGACATGGATTTACTAGGATAGATAACCATGTAATAACATTTTGAATGTCGTGTTTTAGATCCAATTTTATACAATACTTACTTGGCAAGCCGCCCCGATGAAATGGAAATAAAGGCAGCGTCATTAATTGCGTCACATTTACACAAAAGCGAGTACGTACATATATTTATCTTTAATTAATTATTAATTAGGTACTAAGTACATTTATACCATTGGAATTACAAACTACACTACCACAAAATAAATAGTTAATTTATTTTGTGACACTACTGTTTAAAAGTATTGGAGTTTTTTTTTTATAGGAACATAGAATATTACGCAAAATTTAGCCTTTAAAAGGTAAGTTTCTTATGCTTTGGCTACACTAATGGTAAGCGCCGTTAATTTATCATGATAATACGTACGTTTAACGTTGGTGTAGCCACGACTTATCGCAAGAACTCGACAACGGCATTCACATTGCCGTTAGACGTTAGGCGACAACTCCAGTGGCGGTACATCAAAGAAATTGAGCGTTCAAGTGTGGCCACCCAATTTATCGCGTTAAAGCAATAATTTTGAAATAAAACTACGTTTACGGAATCTATCGCGTTTACTTGATTTTACTACTATCCCGACGTTTCGAATACTTTACAGCATTCATGATCACGGGTGGACTTAGATGATAGACGTCCAAGGTTGATATGTTATTTCAACGGTTTCATCTACCCACAGTATATGATTTTACAAAATTTTTGGTTTATTTATTTTAACCCACCTAATATTCGTTTAGAAACACAGTGAAAATATCTACTTCAAATGTTTATGCTTACAATGTATGAGACTTTAAATTAGTATATTAAAATGAGTATAATACTCCTCTTTAAATTGTAAAATTTTGTTTTTATTTAGTGCTCAAAAATTCTACCACAAACTACCAATTACTACCAGTAAGAAGACAATCTTGGTTATTAGTTTATATTATTAAATATATTGATTTTGCCAAAAGCTAAGACTAAGAAGCTACCACCGGATCGGAACGCGGCCTGACTGAGAAAGATCCGGCCAGAAAACTCAGTAGGCAACAACTGTTATGGATTATTAAAATTTGTACGGAATTACTGAGATCTAATAAGGTTTAAATTATTTTTTTTTTTTTTACATAATGCAAATCCTAATCACTACTGTGGGTTTTATCTACACAATAAGCGCTAACTGTGTCTTGCAATCTTGTGGTGTGCCTTCTTGTATTCTGTTTGGTGAGGCCTATCACAGGATTCCAGCTTGATGGTAAGACCCAGCCGTCTTCTCTATTGAAATTGGGATGTTTCTTAATTTCAATAGCCTCACGTATCATTCTAGGGCGATATCGATGTTCTTTTGCGAGGATTTGAGGTTTGTCAAACCTAATGTAATGGCGGGTGTGGTCCTGTGTGTGCACTTATTTAATTTAAATATTATATTCGAAATGTTTCTCAATTTTGCACAGGGTATAAATGCTTATTAACATTAGTTATACAACAATCGATGCTTATTAATATAACTGACTTTCATAACGTAGGTGAGCACTAAGAAATAATTTTACGCAAATACTATCTAAAGTTCTAAAGTGAATTTTCATCTATTACCTACTATGACATGAACGATGCCAGTGGGTAATGCCTAGCGCATACCATTATAATTAGGTACCCGCGCTATTACAATATAAATCCAAAGCATAAATTCTAGAAAACATTTTCATGAAAACGTCTCTATATAAATTATTATCTTGCATAACAATACCTACCTAGATTTATTTTTATATTTTCTATTGTCTAATTTTTGCTTTGTTTCGTTGCATAGCGTACATGTTCATGTTGTACACGTATCAGCGGCCGGCGTCGTGCCTATCCTGGAAGCAGCTAGGGAAGAGAGAATTAAGAATGGTAACCTAGGTTGGCGTGGAGGAGTTACAGCAGAGACTTGTCACCACTACCTTACGCTGAATGCTGAACAAATTCCGCCTGGCCATACTGAATACAAGTGCGCGCCACCTATCAGGAATAACACCAACAAGGTGAATTGTAGCAAACTATACCAACATTGATCTTCTTTGATCTAAAACAACTAACTACTTGGTATACCTACAGTTTTGTTGTATCGAGTTTGATTTATACTTTTTTTTTATCTACATTTTAGCACTTGACATGCTCAGCTACTCTTAAAGTACAAATTATAATTTGTGAATAAGGAAAAAGAGTATTTTAGTACGAGCGGGAATCGAACCTGCGTCCTTTCCTATCCGGGGAAGTGCTCTAATCCACTGAGCTACCGTACTATTTTTAGACATACCCAATCTCTTTACCACATTTGTCTCAACGACCAACGCCACCTATCTTGAACATATATTGATTTATACTTATTTTATTGTTTCCAAACTTTTCTATACTTACTACTTAATGACTGATATTAGGATCAGGTATAGATAGTTTTATCTATGATAGTGTATCTCTTTCTCTACTCTTCAATTATTGAAATGTTTAATAAGAATTCGAACTACTAAGCTGGAGGTTGAAACTGTTGAAATCTATAATAACAGTTACACGGTTTAACTATTTCTAAAGCTTGTTAATTGAAATATCTACTGATTAAAATAAATCTTTCTCAAGAAGTGTGCATAGGTCCTCATTGAAATTCTTTTTGTAATGTTATAGCAAAAACTATGGGAATACATTCGAGATGAAAGATTGGATTTAGTAGCGTCTGACCACTCTCCCAGCGTTGCCGAACTCAAAAAAGCCAACTTTTTAGAAGCTTGGGGCGGTATATCCTCAGTTCAATTTGGTATGTATTACGTTGATTTTCCTTTTACTTCAAAAACTTAAAGTAAGAAGTAAAATTTCTATCAATGGAACAATGATAATATTCCTCTTTTTATATACACGACTAGCTGATCCGACAGATTTTGTTCTGTCTTAACTGTGAATATTGAATTCTTATTGGTATAATTAATAAAAAAAAATTATTAAAAAATTAATATTGTCATTAAGTTAGTTCCACGCAACTTTCTTATTTTTTTCTTTCTTAAGAACCTTCTCCGGACAATAATAAACACAACAAAAAAGAATTAGTGAAATTGTTCCATCCGGTCACGTGTGATGCGATGACCAAGGGAAATAGAAATTCGTTTTTATATAAGTATATAAATTGATATCATTGCAAAGGATATAATTTTTTTTTATTTGTAGTATTTGTATGATTCGACATTTTTGCCGTATCGTGCAGCGTGTGTTGATCTCTGAATGGGCGAGCAAGTCCAAGCTTAGGAATCTACTTACAGTAAATTAGCTAACATAGGTATAGGTACTTACCTAATATAACTTGGTAAAGAGTGATCCTAGTCGGGAGTGCGCTTCTCGAAGTTGTCGACCATTATGTCTACCTGGGACAAACAGTCCAGTTAGGTAGGCACAACTTCGAGAAAGAGGTCAATCGACGAATCCAACTCGGCTGGGCAGCGTTCGGGAAGCTAAGGAAGATCTTCTTGTCCAATATTCCGCAGTGTCTGAAAACGAAGGTCTACGACCAGTGTGTGTTACCAGTGATGACATACGGAACAGAGACGTGGTCTCTGAATGTTGGCCTCATATCAAGGCTCAAAGTCACTCAGCGGGCCATGGAGCGGGCTATGCTTGGTATTTCCCTACGTGATCGAATCCGTAATACGGAGATCCGTAGGAGAACGAGAGTGACCGACATAGCCCGCTGGGTTGCCATGCTGAAGTGGCAATGGGCAGGCCACATCGCTCGACGAACCGATAACCGTTGGGGACGAAAGGTTCTCGAGTGGCGACCACGTATCGGACGGCGCAGCGTAGGACGGCCCCCCACCAGATGGACCGATGATCTGGTCAAAGCTGCGGGGAGCCGTGGGATGCGGTCAGCACAGGACCGCTCGTTGTGGCGTTCCCTTGGGGAGACCTATGTCCAGCAGTGGACGTTAAAAGGCTGATGGATGGATGGATGAAAGAGTGATCTGGGTAATGGCAAAAATGCATCTTTAACACAATTTTATTGTTCAGTGGAGGGGTATAAAATGGAGCTGCTTTACTTTCATCCTTGTTCTGTTTAAAAATACCTATTTTTGTGCTCTACAGGCCCGTCATTGTTTTGGACAGAGGCGAAGGCTCGCGGGTACTCCTTAAAAACCTTAACCCACTATGTATCAGCGGGGCCAGCACGACTCTGCGGCTTACAAGATAAAAAAGGTTCCATCAGGGTTGGTCTTGATGCTGACCTCATATTCTTCGATCCATATGCCAGTTTTATAGTTGAACCTGCCATTATACGGTATAAAAATAAGGTAAGATTCAATACTACAACAATTAGTAGTGCATGAGGAGTTACAGCTGTTTTTTTCGCCGGTGGTTGCTGCTAAACAACTTACAGAAGAACTTACAGGCTTTTCAAAAGCCATCGAGAAAATCTCAAGCATGCAGGTTTTATCGCGACGTTTTCCTTCACTGAGAGTAAATAGGTACCTACTCTCCCCAGTCCAATTTTAAATATAAAATCGCAGTCTTAAAACTAAATCTAAACACGAACTGTTTTATTCGAGTTATTCAATACTTTGTGCTCAGTGAAAAAATTACTGACTGCTTAATTATGGAGTAGCGATAGAAGTAGACATGTATTATAATCCGTAATTATTATTATTAAAGACTTGACGACTTAGATGTTAAAGTACAAACTATTTGTGAATAAGGAAAAAGAGATTTTTTGTACGAGCGGGAATCGAACCCACGTCTGTTCCAATCCGGGGAAGTGCTCTAAGCCACTGAGCTATCGTACAGATCTTTCGATCATCCCCACACTTAAACCATCAGTTTCTTTGATGTACAAACGGCAATGTGAAAGACATTGTCGAATTCTCGCCATAAGTCCTAGCTAAGTATACCAACGTTAAACGTCCATCATCGCAATAATTAACAGCATTTTCCATTAAAGCGGCCCGAGCATAACAAAAAAAATACGGATTTTGTAAGTAGGTAATTCGTAAGTTATATAGCTCCTATTATCTCGTGATTATTAGAGTACGTTATTTTTTTTCAGTTGAGCCCGTACATGAATAGAGTGTTGACGGGGAAAGTTATGCAAACATATCTAAAAGGACAGCTCATATTCGATGGAGAATTAGTTGGAGGGCCTAAAGGAGATCTGTTGTTGAACGATATATAAAACTTATAAAACTAAGCGATGTACCTATTAAATAAGTGATGTTATTTTTATATTATTAAAAATAAGACTGTATATTGTAGTCTATTTTATTTTCCTTTTGTGATTAATAACTATAGTATAGGTACATGCCTATACATTTTAGCACACTTGCTAACTTGACAGACTTATTAGTCTAATAATTAAACCCAAATGCGTTTTTTATTACATGTAGTGGCAGACGAGCCACGGCCGATCTAATGGTAAATGGTAACTGTCGCTCATGGACTCAACTATACCGAGAGTATTGTCAAGCCGCTGCTCATCATTTCATTCCACAGATATGAAAGAATAAACGGCTATCTCTTGCTGCAGCCAAAACGCAACGATGCGCTTCAGCTGATCACACGGGAGCTGGTGGTATCAACCCGATCGGGCCCGATACTAAGTGAATACTTCCACATGGTACCCAGCCCTACCACCAGTGAATGATAATTGCTTACTTCCCTTAGTCGCCTCATACGACACCCGTGGTAAAGAATGGGGTAACACTTGTATTCTTAGTCCGTCACCACACGGACAAATCTACTGGAATACCGTCCCAGATGCTTTGCCAATACAGACATCATGACAAATGCTCAAGACTGTGAATTTCGATAACACATTCCTTCTTAACGTCTTGGGTGACGCCTGCACCACATGTTTTGATTTCACATTTTCGCACTTGTGTTGTGTTATTTTATATTGCTAAATAGGTAGGTATGTCAAATGCTTAACAAATATTGGCCCTGCCACCTCTATTCCGATAACGGGATGAATTTGAGGTGTGTTGATAAGGAACTGCAGCAGTCTGATCGAGAACTGGAGGCCCTTAGAGTTGAGGGGGTGAATAATGGTATGGAGTTTCAAGTTCCATTTTACACCACTGGCAAGCCCAAACTGGGGTGGGGCATGGGAACGTCTTATTAGTAGTGTAAAAACTTAATTACGCGCCATTTTGAACGAGCGCGCTCCACGGGAAGAAGTATTGTGTGCTTTGCTGACCAAAGTGGAAAATATAGTCAATTGTCGCTCACTGTCTCATGTATCTGTGGATGCCGGTAGCATGGAAACACATCCCTAACCATTTACTTTTAGGGACATCTTTAAATCTACCAGCTATCGGTGTATTCGATGACTCAGATCTACACCTCCGAAAGCTCTGGCGTAAATCACAAAGATTAGCCGACATGTTTTGGCAGAGATGGGTACAGGAGATTTTCCCGAATTATTGCCGCGCAGGAAGTGGATAGAGGAGCAGAAAGCTCTGCAAATAGGAGATCTGGTGCTTATCGTTGACCCCAATTCCCCGAGAAACATGTGGCCTAAGAGTATTATTCAACAGGTCTTTCCGGGTAAAAACGGTCGAAGGTTAATAAGGTTATATACGGTTATAAGGTTAGTCGAAGTTAAGACCAAAACCGGGACCTGGAGGCGTTCAGCGGCGCGCGTCGCTCCTATATCGCTCAGTTGTTGAGTGCTCAAATAGCACTAGGGTGGGGTGTTGGCGATGCTCATACGACCTAGTAGTTGTTATAACTAACGTGTACATAGATATTATCTTTTGTCTAAGACATAGCATAATTATAATTATGTAATAGTCATAGAGTAACTTATATATTGTACTAAGAATCACTGAGATAGGAAACATAAGAACATCAATTTAGTTTTTTTGGCTTGAGCGGCGAAGTGTAGAAACCTAAGTAGAAACTAGATAAGATAAGATAAGATAACTTTATGGAAACACAATAAAAATATTACAAGCTTTGTGTACATTAACAGCTACATTAGTTAAGAAAACAAAACGTGTGTCGTAGTTATTAACGCTAACCTGAAAAAAATCTTAAACCTAAATGTGAAATTTAGTATCTAAATACTAGTAGACAATAAATAATGAAATATGTTGTGTGTGTGGTGTGTGTATGTGTGTGTGTGTGTGTGAGAGTGAGTGGTGTGTGTGTGAATGTGTGTGTGTGTGTGTATGTGGCGCGTGTGTGTGTGTATGTGTGTGAGAGAGACTAATAGATAGAGAGAGAGTGAGTGTGAGAGTGCCTATGTGGTATTAGAAGTTCTGAAAGGGGGTGCCCTAGATTATAGATAAGCAACTCCAAAAATTGGAGCAAAGTTAATGGGTCTCGGCCACAAGATGGTGTCTTGAACGGTTTTAACCCCTCAGATCTTTCAAGGATGTTTGTTACCAGTTTCTCCATAAGTCCCATAGATAGCTAAGAGAGCATACTACCTATTACCTATATATTTTTTTTATTGCACTGGTTGCAATGCGAAAGTGGAAGGATGTAGGTACAGGGGGAGGCCGAGACACTTACCTACCTAGACCAAATTGGTCATGTATTGAAGGAAGGCGGAGTCAGGAGTCTCCGAAACCGGCGAGCGTGTATGAAGAGAGTTATGAATGTTGAAGAAGCGAGAGATGTATGCAAGAATAGAGCCTCTTGGCACTCTGTTCTCTCTGCCTACCCCGCAAGGGAAATGGCGTGATGATAAGTTGCAGATTGGTTTAGATACCGATCTTCCCACCCCGCAGAACATCTTTTTACTCTCTCCCGCTCCGCTCGAGTATTGTGGGCAGGCCCTGTCAGCTTTGTTCTACAAACTGTTTATAGGAGGGTTCGGTATTAGTAAGAGACAATGCTATTAAAAAGGGACAATGATATCAAAGCAAAAGATATATCCGCTGTTGGCACCGGAACGCGGCAACAATCATTAACATATGTGGCCCTAGATGTCGCTAGTGGCAATTTTAAAAGTCGCTATCATTGTTTGCAGTTAGCTGTTTATAAGATGCAGCCACATACTGATTCAGATTTCAGAAATCAAATCCGATGCGCATCTTTATATAGGATACGACAATATCATAGATTTCGATACAATTCGGTATTGTAGAATGGTAGCCTTTACCGCCCTCTCGGTTCTAATTAGTTCTGGGATTTTGACCCAGATGGCGCAGGTCGGTAAGAAAAAATGTCGTCAAAAAAAATGTATGAAACCGTCATTCTTCTCGTAGAGTAAAAATGTTCTGTGGTGTGGAGTGTGGATAGGAAACGGAGTTATAGGGAAGCGTTGCTGAGAGAGTTTGGGCTGATTAGAAGCAATGTGGGTATTTTCCAATCCATTCTGGCAGAACCCGCTTCACTTGCTGCAGGAAGGATATATGTAAGAGTGCAATGTGCACATCGCTTAAAAATGCCTAGTTTGTCTATGGCTGTCTGTAGTCTATACTCGTCGTAACATTTTCTACTGTACTGAGTTAACTTTACTAAGATGGCGAAATAAGCTTGTAGTATTGAGAGCATGTAGCATTCCTATAATAAAAGATTTCTCCATATAAACACTTTTCCTTCTCTGGTGTCCCCATATACCCCAATAGGTTATGGGCCCAGACAAGGAAAGTAGAGGCGAGTAGAAAGACAAAGTGGATTCGAGTAAGTCGCGGTGCAGCAAAGGTTGGAGTCCTGCGTGGCAACGTGGTTCGAGGAAACTTGGTGGCGAGAGCGGCGTTTACGTCTTACTTCATACTTGCGAGGTGTGTTGATTAAGCAGCGTGCAATATGTCGAGTTCAGAGTTAAATAAGTCGACGATTCTTTTAAATGGTCGCAACTGGCAGGCGTGGCGTTTTCAAACGCAGATTGTTCTTCGTTCGAAGAAACTACTAGAGATTGTTTTGGGCAAAGAGGTGAGGCCTAAAGAAGAGAGTAAGACACAAGAATCATGGGATGACAGAGAGATAAAAGCCCAGGAGGTGATTGTCACCAGGGTGGAAGAGACAGTTATGAGATATTTGATTTCTTGTACCAGTAATGCAGATATGTGGAAGAAGTTGGTAACCATATATGAACCATCTTCAAAGGTGATGAACACCCGTTCATCTACTTCAACAGAAGTTTTTCAACTTGGCCTTCGAAGAACCAGTCGCTGTATTCATGGCGAACGTGGAGGAGTGCATGATCCAGCTTCAAGCAGCAGGTGAGAAAGTTTCGGAGAAGATGGCCATAACAAAGATACTGATGTCCCTACCAGAGAAATACAAGCATTTTATATCTGCATGGGAGAGCATGTCAGAAGAGAAGCAGAGCTTGCAGGCGCTGACCGGGCGGTTGTTGGTCGAAGAGGAGCGTAGTGGAAGTACAGCCAGCACAGCACCTCAAGACTCAGCGTTAGTGGTGGGTATGCGGTATCCTATTAAATGCTATGAGTGTGGTAAAGTAGGTCATAAGATAAGTGAATGTAGGTATAGAAAGTGTTTTAATTGTCAGAAAAGAGGTCATTTAATTAAAGATTGTTTATTGCTAAAGAGTAAGTCATATGAAAAGAGTAAGTGTAATGAGAAAAATAATTTAAGTGCTAAGAATAAGCCTAAAGAGAGAAGTAAGAGTTCAAAATATGAATCTTTTGTATGCCATTCTACTAGGGAAATGGAGTGTAATTATTCTTTTGATTCAAAATGTTTCTTTTTAGATTCCGGTGCTAGTGACCACATGTGTTTTATTAAAGAGTATTTTACAGAGTTATGTGTAAATGCTAAGAGATTTGTGACAATAGGAGATGGTACTAAGCTAGAGGTTTTAGGAACAGGAAAGGTTATTGTGTGGGCCTTTGATGGTTCTAGTTATGTTTCACGTATGTTGGAGAATGTTCTGTATGTACCTAACCTTAAAGTAAACTTATTCTCTTTAGCATCAGCTGTTAATAAAGGTCACACAATGGTATCAGATTCTAATGGATGTAAGTTGTATAAAAATAATTCAGTAACAGCCATAGCTGACAAGTTTGACAACATGTATATAATGAGATTTAAATTAAATAATGTAGCTTTGGTAACTTTAACAGATTGGCATATTAAGTTTGCACACCAGAATTATAAGTATGTAAAAGAGTTTTTAGATTTAAGAGGTATTAAATATGAAGGGCAGATTGATCAGTGCTTACCATGTATCCAAGGAAAACAGCATAGGTTACCGTTTAGTCAGAGTAATAGTAGGTCAGTTAAACCAGGTGAACTTATACATATGGATTTGTGCGGACCGATGGAGGTAGTATCTGTGGGTGGTTCCTCATATTTCCTTCTGTTTAAAGATGATTATAGCAGTTTTAGGTTTGTTTATTTTATAAATAGTAAGTATGAAACTAAAGAGAAAATTGAAGAATTTCTAGAGATGTTTGAAAATGAGTTTACATGTAAAATAAAGCGTTTTCGTTCAGATAATGGCACAGAGTTTGTTAATAGAGCAGTAGAGAATTTATTTAAAAGGAGAGGCATAATACATGAGTTAACAGTAAGTTACACACCTGAGCAAAATGGCAAAATAGAACGAGAAATGCGTACAATTGTAGAATCTGCAAGAACATTAATTATTCAGTCAGGTCTAGGAAAGGAACTTTGGGCTGAAGCTGTGTTTACAGCGGTATTTACAATAAATCGTACAGGTAAAAGTAAAGTTAGAGACAAAACCCCATATGAGTTGTTGTATAACAAGAGTTTTGATGTTACACTGTTAAGAGATTTTGGTGCTACTGTATGTACACATGTACCAAAACAACACAGATTGAAGTGGGACCCAAAGGGAAAATTAGGATTTTTTGTGGGATATGGTTTACATACCAAAGGGTACAGAGTATGGTATCCAGACACAAGAAGAGTACAAACTCATAGGGATATTGTATTTGTTAAGAAGAAAGTAGAAGTAAAGAAGAATAACTCAGGCAATGCAATAATAGAGAATGAGGATGAAATAGAGAGTGAAGAATTGATAGAAAATGTTAGAGAAGAAAAAGAAGAGGACGAGACAAGAAGCATTGCAGAAGATATTGTATCAAGTGAAATAGACATGATGGAAGAGTATTTAGATGAAGAATTTTTAGATGCAGAAGAAGATATTCTTGAAGATAAAGAAAAGAAGAATTCTAGAAGTAAGAGACAAGTGAAAAAGCCGGCGTGGACTAAAGATTATGATTTAGCAATGATAGCGCAAAAAGAAGAAGAACAGTTGACTTATGAAGAGGCAATGAATGGAAAATATAAAGAAGAATGGCTAAAAGCAATACAAGCAGAGCTAGAAGCATTATGTAAAAATGAAACATGGAAAGAGGTTAGTTTACCAGTCGGGAAGAAGTTAATAGACAGCAAGTGGGTTTTCAAGATTAAGAAAGAAGGTAATAAAAATATTTATAAAGCCAGACTAGTTGCAAGAGGCTTTAAGCAAGAAGATAAATTTGATCATTCAGAGATCTATTCCCCAGTGGCTAAACTACCTACACTGCGTATATTATTAGCAATAGCCAGTAAATACAACTTGGATATTCAACAGATGGATGTCAAGAGTGCATTCCTATATGGGAACATAGAGGAGGAGGTGTTTATGGGAAAGCCAAAAGGAATGAAAGAAGATGGTAAAGTCTTAAAATTACAGCGCTCTCTATATGGTTTGAAGAAATCTCCACGATATTGGAATGAGAAGTTTAATCAATTTATGATTAAGGAAGGGTTTGAAAGAAGTAAATGTGACTACTGTCTATATTATAAAAAGGATAAGAAGTTTTATGTTCTATTATACGTTGATGATTTGATCTTAATTTGTGAAGACAAGCAAAAGATAAATAAATTAAAAGAAGCCTGTAAGGCTTCTTTTAATTTAGAAGATTTGAAATGAAAGATTTAGGGGATGATAATATAAAATATCTGGGAATAAATATTACTAGGAAGAAAGATGTCATTGAATTAAACCAAGAGCAGTATTTAAAAGATTTGTTAAAGAAATATAAGATGGAAGAATGTAAATCTGTGTCAACACCTATAGAACAAGGCTTAGTGTTACATAAAGAAGAATCTTTAAATAAAGAATTAATTAAAAGATGCAGACAGTTAATAGGAAGTCTCATGTATGCAATGTTAGGAACACGTCCTGATTTATGTTATGCATTGAGCTACTTAAGTCGTTTCCAAAGTTGTGGTAATGAGAGTTTATGGAAAGCATTAAAGAGAGTTTTAAGGTATATTAAGGGAACAGTAGGATTAAAATTAGTTTATAGAAATGGTATAAATGTGCAGTTAGAAGGGTATACAGACGCTGATTGGGCAGGGGATCAAGGTGATAGGAA
Organism: Leucoma salicis; assembly: GCA_948253155.1. Lineage (NCBI taxonomy): Eukaryota > Metazoa > Arthropoda > Insecta > Lepidoptera > Erebidae > Leucoma > Leucoma salicis. The sequence continues at coordinate 15,597,675 of OX411809.1, read as the reverse complement.
ATCTACATCGGGGTATGTCATGAAAGTTTTTGGTAATACAGTGTCTTGGTCCTCAAACAAACAACAGTGTGTATCTTTATCAAGTACAGAATCGGAGTATATAGCATTGGCAAAGGGAATAGCAGAGGGTTGTTGGATAAGGAATTTATTAAAAGAAATAAGAGTTGATTGTAAAAGTTTTATTATTAACATTGATAATCAATCTGCAATTCATGTTGCCAAGAACCCAGAGTATCACAAGCGCCTGAAACATATAGATATTAAGTATCATTTTGTAAGACAGCAGGTTGAATATAAAATTGTATGTTTGAAGTATGTACCATCAGGAGATCAGCTTGCTGATATGTGTACTAAGAGTCTAGGCAGAGTTGTTTTTGTGAAGTTAAGAGAAATGTTATTTTCTTAAATGTTTCTTTTGTAACTATTAGTTTTGAAAGTTAAAAAGGGAGCAGCTTTGTTTTCAGTTTTTATGTAGAGTGAATGTTATAGTGTTTTGTTCACAATTTTCATTGGAGTTTTGGCTTTGTGTTACTTATGTAGTTATAGTATTACCTATATACTATTGTAGTTTTTGATTGAGTGATGTACACATTGAGGAAGGGTGTAAGAGTGCAATGTGCACATCGCTTAAAAATGCCTAGTTTGTCTATGGCTGTCTGTAGTCTATACTCGTCGTAACATTTTCTACTGTACTGAGTTAACTTTACTAAGATGGCGAAATAAGCTTGTAGTATTGAGAGCATGTAGCATTCCTATAATAAAAGATTTCTCCATATAAACACGTTTCCTTCTCTGGTGTCCCCATATACCCCAATAATATAAGAGATGGCGGTTGCTTCTCAGCAGCTCCTCCCTGCTGCTTAGATAAGATTAGGTTAAGATAGATTGTTATTAGTTAAGAAGAGTACAATGGGACTGGCATATCCATGTTCGATAAAAGTCCCAAAACAATAAAAAATTAAACATTTTATTTATCACAATATCCGATGTAAAATCGCTACAATAAATTTACTAATAACTACGTGATGTTGCAGAATTTGTGTTGAACATATAAAATAAAACCTTTTTACATAGTTACGTTAAAATTTTGTGAGAGGTTATTATATCTAAACTCTCACCTAATTCAAAGTGATTTATTTAGATAGTGGTAAAAATGATATTGCGATCTTCATTAAATTTTTGCCACATTTAGGGAGAATACGAGAAGAACGGCTACGGCAGCCGTAGCGTAATAGCCCCACTGAAGTGTAATATATTGCTGTCTCATGTTCTTTATCTAAGCAAAGAATATTATAGACAAGACAAGCTATCTATGCAAGCTATATATGTATAGCTATTTTAATGTATTAGAACATAATTATAACATTAGCGTATATGTATAACGTGGCTAATGAAGGTTTTTTTTATGTCAATACAAAAACAAGCTTACATACCGATGATGGGGACGGTTGGCCATCTTATTGTTGGGACCCAGATGATTGAGTCCAAATACAAATAACGCATGCCTGAAAACGATAAAATACTTATATATGTGTCTCTCTCACTCTTGCTTTAGCAAGAAGAACTTACCTGTGATCAGAGAATAACGATGTTTACAAGTTACTGTTAGGCTGATGGTTCTACAAATGCCTTAAACAAATATCTGTTCTGTTTACAGCATAGATTTAGGATTACTCCATAGATGGACAGTGTCAACTACCGAATGAGACCAAAAAACAATTATGTATGTGTGTGAGTTGTCAATGTGTGCATTGAAAGCGCTGCGCATGAAGTTATGATTGTTATCGATATCGATATGATTTTATATATATATATATATATATATATATATATATACACTTTTTGAAAAGGTTTTGCGAGTAACATAGAAAGCGAATAATATTCCCTGTGTATTTCCGTCAGTCTCACTGGTGAGACGAACGGGAATTGTTTTTTTTTTACCCGATCGTTTAATTAATCTTGTTGGTGAGACGAAAGGGATAATTTTATTTCAAGTCAACAATTTCAGATTTTGCATCTAGCAACCTTCTACAATTTCCTGCTACCCTGGTACTTGAATGCGTAAGTCATAAGTATTTAAAAGAAAGATGATTATTGATCGACTTCCGTGCACGAGGATTCTCACTCAGGACAATTATTTGTGTGATGAACATAGATATTTGTACTGCATCTGGGCGTTTTCTATCTATTTATGAATGTATTTACAAATATATATATATATATATGTATTATATCCGTAATCTGGTACCCATAGCACAAACGTCAAGCTTAGTTTGGGACCAGAGGACGTTGTGTGAAATGTCCATGAATATTTATTTATTTTATTTTTTAGATACATTTATTGTAGGTAAGTAGGTACATTAGATAAGCAGTAACTTCCAAGACCAGTAGTATAAACACAGACATCGAAGGAAATTGCATAAGTTACATAAAGTAACAATATTTTCCCATTTGTCTCACTAAAATGTTAGTGAAACGATTGGGAATTTAAATTTAATATATTCCTAAATTCTGAATCGTCTCACCAGTGGGACGAACAATAATACACGAAACTGCCACTGTAACCAGAAAATTATGGAAGAGGCCAGAAAATATAAAACCCAGATTAAATAAAATGTTTATTAATCATATAAGTATATCAAATATCAAAATAATAAAATAGACGTCGCGGGAATTCTACCAGATGTGAAAACATCCAAATTATTTTGTAGAAATAATGAGTAGATAAAATTATCATAACTTTTTTAGTTATGACATGTAAAATAACAGAAATGGACATAAATCATCATATTCAAGGCGGATATCATCTAGGACTAAAGTATTTGTCAAAACGAATGATGTTTCACATCAATAATAGATAGTAAATTAGATACCCTTAAATATAATCATTTAGTTATAAAATTGTCAAATGCTATCTTTATTTACATTTTGCAATTTGTGCTCAATTTCTCCTTTCACCAAAATCGATTCAGCAATTTAGTTATGAAACCGTAATCATACTTGTAATTGTATTATGTATGTTAATAATAGTTTATATTGTTGTTATCCGACCATCAAAGTCGATATCAACAAATAAATCAAGGCCATCACTAAAAATGAGGTCATAAATCTCCTCATATTTCCTTATATTTTATTTTTTATATATGTAATTTCTCAAATATGACTGTTTCGTGTACCCCAAATCATTGTAATAATATAATAAACAATTTTCTCATAATATTTTCTCCAAATCTGATACAATTGCGTAACCGTTATTTTGAATTGAAGATAATAAACAAATAGTAAACTTACTGGTGAAATGAGTAATCCTGTGGATTATCATTCTTTGAAGAATTATAACCTGGTACTGCACAAGTAACCATTGTTATAACGTTATTAATACTGGTAAAGACTTTAATTATAATAAATAATCGCCAAATCATGCACGCGTAAACTTGACAAGGCCGCTACAGGCCGGTAACAAATAAATTTAGGTCTCGTTGACAGCATCACTCTCTCTCTCGTTCTAACACATCACAGTACCATTAGCTTTGGTGGGTTTCTTTTACTCTTATAGCCTATCTATGGAGTATATCCTAAATCTATGGTTTACAGCTTAGACGAAGAATAATATAGACTCGCTACTATTTTGACATTAAGGATGAAGAAAAGGATGCACATACTAGGTTTTACCAAGAGTGAGAGAGACACAGGTATGAGTATATTTATCCTTTTCGCGGATGCGTCAGTTGTATTTAGACCCAATGAACTGGGTCCAAACAATAAGGTGGCCAACCGTCCCCATCATCAGTATGTAAGCTTGTTTTTGTATTGAGGTAAAAAAAACCTTTATTAATCACGTTATATACGCTAATATTACATGTTCTAATACATTTTAAGCAAAATATAAGCATAACTGCAATTTCTTTTGTCCTGTCATTCTTTTATCCGGCTAAAACAGGTAGTATATTTTTAGTCAACAAAGTTATAATCATAGTTACCTTTTAAAATTATTCCGGTTATCTATTGCTATCTCGACACTGCATACGCTGATAGCTTGTCTATGAGAGATAATATCCTTCGTCTAAGGTTTACAGTACAGCCAATGGTTTCTCTATAATATTACATTGAGCTGTAAATAGGAGGAGGCGCCCTAATCTTTATATACTTAATAAAAATGACTTACTTTGGCTGTCGTCCGCCATCTTAATAATTACGATCACAGTGTAGTTTAGGTGTGTTCCGATATAAGCTGCGAGCACTGTAAGATGTGATGTCAATTTGGTAAACTGCGAAGTCGTTCCTTTATAGTTAGCTATACTGGTTACTGTTTATAATGGATTGCAGTCCAGTATACTGATATGTTATTACTTTCATTTCATACTAAGTATTGGTTTTACACTGCAATAAACACAATTTCTTTACATTTTCCATGTTTGGGTATCTTTGATTTAGAATATGCTATAATAATAATAATATTTCATAGTGCAAGTTATTGTTATATAGGGTTATAGGTAACTCACCTTTTTTTTTTTTTTTTTTTTTTTTTTTTTTTTTTTTTTTTTTTTATTGTCAGGAATCCTTTTATAGGTATCCCCCCGCCGGGGCGCCGGGGAGATTATGTCGGAATCCGGACGCGGCGATTGGCAAATGGAGATGCCTAGTGCAATGCCACGCCGTATACCGACTAAAACCTGACAGTGTTCCTTCAGACTACCTGTAGCCCAGGGAGGAGGGTCACACTCATCGTATTCCTCATTCCCCCCCCGGGCAGGTCTTGGCCGCCTTGCTCCATTCCTAGACGGCCCCGCCTGTTTTGGAGGGACTAGCCCTCCCTCCTTTGAGAGGCGCACGCGGAACACGGGCGCGCCACCTTCTCGGGCCTGCTTCTGCTAGGGCAACGGACGGCCCTACGTCCATTGCCCTCAGGCCAGCGCTCATGGGGGCCGGAGATCGTTCAGCGCCCTCCGGCGCCCGGTGCGTCTTCTGCGGGTCGGGAGGTTGGTGGAAGCCTCCCGTTCCCTTTCCGCCGCCTCTTTGGCGTACATCACCTCCTCGCAAAATGAGGCGGCGGACTCCCATGCACTCTCGCTCCGGACCATGGACAGGAGCAAGGTCGGTAGCGAGAGCACTCCCACGTCTGTTGCCACGATCAGATCACGGCGCTGCACTGCCCACGCTGGGCACTCCACCAACGTATGCAGCGCCGTGTCCTCCGGGCAACCTCCGCAGTGATGGCACCGGGCCGACTCTTCCCTGCCTATTCGACACAGGTACTTCCCGAAGCAACCGTGTCCAGTTAGTACCTGTGTCAGCCGGTATGAAAGGACGCCATGACGCCTCTCCAGCCACTCTTCCATGATGGGACTTACCGCCGCGATCACGGCGTGCCCTGCGCTCGGTCGCACGAGCCGTGCACTCCAGTCCGCCAGTAGGATCCGGCGAAGTTCCAACCGGCGCGCCTCAAAGTCTCGAGGCGCCGGCCGTAATCCCCGCTCCAGAGCCTCCCCGCGCCACCGGTAAAGTGACGCGAGGGCCCTCGCCTCTAGATCCCACGGCGGAGTTCCAGCAAGGAGGCTCGCAGCTTCGTAGGAGACCGTACGGTATCCCCTGATGACCCTGACGGCCATCGCTCTCTGCGGTTGGTGCAATATAGCAGCATTTCTGGCCGTCAGGCCATCCGCCCACACTGGAGCCCCATAAAGGGCCATAGACCGCACGATCCCCACGTAGAGCCTCCTGCAGGAGGTGTCGGGTCCCCCCAGGTTGGGCAGTAATCGCGAGAGTGCAGCTGCCGCCCGCATCAATTTGGGGACCAACCCTCGGAGATGAGGCCCGAAGGTCCACCGGCTATCAAGGACCAGACCTAGATATTTCATGGTCGGCTTGATCCCGATGCGAACACCCCCCACCATCATGCCGGACCCAAGCGGTGGCCCCTTCCGAGGCCCATGAAAACAGAGAGCCTCGGTTTTGTCCAGAGCCACCTGAAGGCCCAGCAGCCGGATTTTCTCCACGACTCGTGCAACCCCGACCATGGCAAGCTCGGTTGCCTGCCGGTGCGTCATCCCCCGCGCCATGACTAACGTGTCGTCGGCGTAACACGTCACGGAGACACCGCAGGGGAGAGCACCTCGCAACACCCAGTCGTATCCGATGTTCCACAGGAGCGGCCCTAGGACCGACCCCTGGGGAACACCGCACGACACTTGTCGCCGACTCCAGCCACTGTGGCTCGGGTAGACTACAGCCCTCTCCGAAAGATAGGCCCCGACTATTCGACGGAGGTAGTTCGGCACTCGGTGAAAAACGAGTGCTTCCCTAATGCAAGCCCAGGGCAAGGTGTTGAAGGCGTTGGCGATGTCTAGGGACACCGCCAAAACTGCCTCACCCTGGGAAACTGCTTCCTCCGCCTGGGCTCTCACGCGCATGATCGCATCCACGGTGGAGCGCCCGCGTCGAAATCCATATTGGATTTCGGCTAGATTTGGGCCTGGCCCATTTAAGTGCGCGACGAGGCGGTCAGCGATCACTCGCTCGAACAGCTTGGCCACCTCGTCCAACAGCACTATGGGCCGGTACGCAGATGGTGAGTTCACTGGGCGCCCCACCTTCCTGATAAGGACCAGTTTTCCCGTCTTCCAAATCTTCGGAAACTGGCCCCGCTCGAGACATGCGCTTAAGAGCCCCTCTAGCCGGGGCCCTAGGACTTCCAGGGCTAGAACCCACGCTCGGCCCGGAATGCCGTCAGGTCCCGGGGCGGTGCTTTTAGATTTAAGACGCTGCACCGCCCGCGCTAGATCCACCCGAGTCACCTCGGGAACGTCGTCGTCGATTTCCGCGCTAGGCACTGCTAAAGGAGGCAGAGTCATGGGCGGTGGCGTAAACTCCGCCCTAGTGGGGAACAGAGTGCTTACCACGCTCTCTACTAGCTCCGGTCGGAGGGTCTGGGTCAGTGGGGGCACCCACGGGCGCAACTTACCACGCACCAGACGGTACGAGTGCCCCCACGGATCGTTGTCCAGAGCCTCCATCAACTCCCGGCGGGCCTGGGATTTCGCCCGCCAGATCGCTACCCGGAGCGTTTTTCTCGCTACTCTGTACCCCTCATACAGCTCTACTTCCCTGGCTGTCGCACTTGTCGCATCATGGTCGTAGCGGCGACGCCTTCCACGGTGCCTGGCGTACCGGCGGCGAGCAGCGATACACGCACGTCTCAGTTCTGCAATTCCCGCCGACCACCAGTACACCCGTCGCTTCGGGTTCGTAGAACGAATCCTGGGCATCGCCGCGTCGCAGATGTGCGAAAGCCCGACCTGAAACCATCTAGCCTCTTCTTTTGTATCGTCCGGCCTATCTGGCACTGGTGGCCAGGCCTGGACGATGGCGGCCTCCAAAAGGGCCTCCCTATTGAGGCTTTTCAGTGCCCAACGCGGACAGCCCCCAACCGGGGCAACACGGGCCGGTGAGTCGCAGGTCTGGGCGGAGACATCAAACCGGATATACCGGTGGTCAGAAAGTGTCTCCACCCCCTCAACGACGCACCAGCCGTGCACGCGGCGCGCAACAGCAGGGCTAGCGAATGATACGTCTACTATGGACCCGCCCCGCTGCCGCACACACGTGTTGATGGTGCCGTGATTGAGGACAAGCAGGCCCATCGACAGCGACCACTCCTCCAACTCCTCACCCCTGGCGTCCGTAAATGGGGAACCCCAAGCACTAGATTTTGCATTGAAGTCCCCAAGGACGACAACAGGGTGAGGGCTGCCACGACTGACGATGGAGCCTACTTCCATCAACCATCGCTCAAATTCAGCGAGGGACCGGTTCGGAGAGAAATAGCATCCGACGACGACGACATTCCCGATCTGCGCCGCTACGCATCCCCGTCCCCTGGTGACATTCCCCAGGCACGGAGTACCAGTGGCGGGTCTCACAATTAAGGCTACCGAACCGCCCGCGTCACCCACCCAGTCGTCTCTGGGGGGGACGAAGTATGGTTCGGCGACCACCGCAACATTTATCAACCACTGCGCCATGGTCTGAAGCAGAAGATCCTGAGCAGCAGCGCAGTGGTTGATGTTGGCTTGTAAGAAGCGGAGGCGTGCAGACATTAATGAGTGTCCATCTCCACCTCCGCCTGACGATTCTGCGGCGCTTTCGCTGCTGAACCGCCAGGAGTCGGCCTATTCCTGGCCCACTCTTGCCTCGGACCCCCTTTATCAGACGCAGCACATGCTTTGGTGCCAGCCTGGTGCTCCACCGGCTTTCCCGTCGCCGCACAAAGCACGCAGTGTGGTGTTGCACTGCACGAGCCAGCAGTGTGACCGGGCTTGCCGCAGCGATAACAAAGACCGCTGCAGTCCACCTCCGAGGAGCATTTAATTCCCACATGTCCTGTTGCGAGGCAGCGAAAGCACCTCGAGGGTCTGGGCTGCAGGAGCCTTACCCGCGCCGATACCCAGCCCACCAAGATTCGGTGGCCATCCACCATCTTCTGCGCTGCCGCGACGGGGCAGCTGACCACAGCAGCCCCTAGACCATTCAAGCCGCGACGGATCGCACCGGCTTTTATTTGCTCTGGGGGACATTCAGCCGCCCTTGCCACGGCAGCCACCAACTCTTCAGCTGTCACGGAGTCGTCCAGGTCTAGGACGCGCATGGATGCGCATTTAGTAGGCCTAGATACCGCGACCTCACCTGGGTCGAAGATTGCCCTCAGCCGGTTAGCGATAGCATCCGCCTTTGGTCCACTTGTGACACCGGGCACCTCTATGAGGCGAGCGCCGGTCCTAGTGGTCTTCAGCCAAATCCCCGCTGGAGAATCCAGATCCGCGAACGGGATGACCTCTTTCGCCTTGGTTAGAATGGCGGAGTAGGTCATTCCCTTCTCCACGGCTTCTGGCTGCAGTTTTAAAACCACTGCCGCTGACCGTGGGGGGCGGAGCTTTTTTGCCTTTTTGGCCTCCTTTGCGGCCTTGCGCTTATTTTGCTTAGCCATCTTCTTTTTGGCCCCCACAACTTCCCACCTCTCCCGGTCTATCGGGGCAGCTATAGTTGTCTCCGAAGAAGCAGGTAAGGATTGGGCTACTTCTTTTAAGGCCCTCTTCCTCTTCTTTTTGCCCAATTTGGAATCAGAAGTTGGAGCCGAATGTGCCGATTGTGCACTGGAAGCACTCCCTTTTTTGGTGGGGGCTGGCAGAGACTTTGACGCCACCTGAGTCTCTGCTGCTACTCCGGCATAAGACGTGGAAGTTGCAGTTCCCGCACGGGAACCCAACGGGGGACGCAGTAGCCTACCTTCCATGGCGGCGAACCTCGCATTTAAATTAGCAAGTTCCGCCAGGATGGTGGTATTGTCAGTCTGTCGTGCTTTTTCCACGGGCATCTCCATTGAGGCAGTTTGGTTGCGCCGCCCCTCCTGCAACTTGGCGAGATCTTTTCGCATTGTGTCCAGTTCGGCAGCCATATCTGCTACACTCTTGGAGAGACGAGCATTTTCCGCCCGCATTTTTATTAGCTCCTCCGATTCCGGTCTGCTGGACACAATTGCAAAAGCATCAGCTATGCGAGCAACCGACTCCCTCAGTGTCTTTTGACACGTGCCTTTGAGGCCCTTTGACACTCTGGAGACTTCTTTAATTTCTTCTAAAGCCTCCCGTATTGTTGCACTGAGTTCGACAGCTGTGCACTCCTCCGGAAGCTTTTTTGCTGCGGACGCCGCCCTAACTAGGCCCGTTGAGGCCGATGCCTTGCCACGCCCCCTCCGGGCCGCGGACACCTTTGGAGGTGGCATGTCAACACCGCTTCCTTCTGACTCCGACGCAGCATCACCCATAGACCGGGCACGCTTGCGCCAATAGCGTGACGGCGGCGGCTGTACCACTAGAGACCCAGGACGCAGCCCCGGTGTCTGCCGTGCATTTTTCGCACTTGCGCCTGCAACTACAGATTGGGTTGCTTCGTCGGCGGACATTTCAGCTGCTGAGTTGGCCGCTGAAGTCGACGCTGCTTTCCGGGCAGAGGCCCTAGTTGACACTTTCCGCGTCGACTCCTTCATTCTTCCTACAACATTTGCCACCGCTTCCACAGCATGATCCACGGTCGCAACGTTCTTTTGGCCAGTTTTCGAGTAGCATGCCAGGCTGTCGCAGTGAGAACAGACAGGTCTGATTTCACTATTCCCCCCCTCCCCAGACGAACACACACATGAATTTTTAAGAGAATCAGAGTCCATAACTGTTCCCACGAGTACGGGAGAAATACACGGTCCACCCGGGCAGAGATCCCAATACCCGGGTAAGCGTAAATTTGTAACCCAACCGGGGGGTCCGCTGGTACCCCAGCTGGGAGCGCGCTCGAGACTGAACTGCCCGTCAGCCACGCATCCCCTCGCCGCACGCCAAAACTTAGGATTCGGGGTAATTTTTATAGAGGTTTTCTTCCTCGCAGTCCGGGCAGTTAAGCCAAGACCCTCGTTCCTGAATGAGTCAGGTTTACGATTTGACGCGGTTGGCATAATAGCCTGTCCAGCTCTCGAATAAACAAGTAGCTGGACCCGTCGATCTTTACGTCCTGAGCACTCTAAGGCTAGAGAGCACGGAGCAAAGCAGGGGCTTCAACCATAAAGTAAGCCCGCCGTCTTGCCAGATATTCGCCGCGAGTGACAGCTCCCAAAAGTAGATTCCAGGGGCTGTCGCTCGCGCCCAGGGTGCACCACGGGGAGGTTTCTGACACCGCACCCCAACTCACCTTGCTCTTAGGTGTGAGTTACCTACATCAACACTGGCAACTTTTGTTCAGCAACTTTTTCTAATACAATGATTTTTTTTTCTCATCCAAAAAAATAATCACATTTACACTTCTATGCTCCATAAACACTATTGACAATAAACTCCTTAGGTAGGTAGTTACGCACGCGACACGAGGTGTCGGTATTTTCAAAGAAATGGGTTGCAGTGAAGTGGGCGGGGCGAGGTCACGTCCTTGACTCCTTGACCAAATTTATATTACGAAAGTCGCAAAGCAAATTTCACCGCCCGTGGGTGTTGGTGCGCCGGTACTGATGTGTGTTTGTGAGATTTGTGATATTTTTGTAAATAGTTAAATTATTGTAAATACACGGATACTCCCACATTAAAAAATAGTTTGCCGTTATTTATCTTCAAACATATTATATTTACTTTCCACGTGCTTATTGCATACTTACCTATGAGTACCTACGTACCTACTCATACCTAACATCTATGCGATAGGTACACATCACATTATGCAACCATGCGCCTCTTTTGATGCGATTGATTGTTTGATTGCAAATTACCGGTATTAAGAGAAGCTCTCACAACATTTACATCAATCATCAATTTACACGTCACACGACTAAATACCTTACTTATCTACTTACCCTACTATTTTGCCATTGCGCTAGTCTCTAGCTAGCTACTTTCATTCGAATTCACTGGCCTAGAATAAACCAAGTACGTACCTACTTACCAATTAGTAATCGATCGATCAATCGATTCACCGTTAAGAGAATAATTATCTACTTAAATGAACATTATGTTTTTTAGAGTTATGTATTTACAAAAATGTAGGTAGGTATGAAACCGCTTATCCTCCGTGGTCTTATAAGATAATGTTTAAAATGTAACCACGCATCTCAGGTTGATTTGGGATCAGCATTGAGAAGGTAAGAATGTGCGCATAATAAATCGACTACTCCCAGGAGCTTCTCCAAGGCATGTTGCTGTATTCATGAGCGCTAAACGTACGTGTAAAATAAAACAATGCTAAAAACAACATAAACATAACAAGAAACACAAAACATTTTCAATCTACGAAATCCTCATAATGTACTTGTCAGCTTTACGAGCAAATTTTTTAACTAATTGTAACAACAGATATTCAAACCCGCACTTGATCTTTTTAACCACACCGCTACATAATATGATCCTTTGATAGTGCTGAAAGGCCGGCTTTTTTAAGATTTTATTTTATTTGGCGATTTGCTATTATTGTCGCATTGGTTTGCTTTTGATTTTGCGACGTTATTTACTTATTTTAGGTTAATTTAATTCTTCATAAATGAAGTCGATCATAGAAGAGTAAGATGTTTCCTAGTGGACGTTGTGAAGAACTTATTTTGCTATTGCTCAGTACAAGATCTTTGTGTTGTTTTTACAAATCAGACACAAGGATGAAAATAATAATTATGTTAGGTGTCTTTTTAACATGACGTCTGACATATCGGTATTGTACAGTAACGTGTAATGAGTTTTTCACTGTGTATGTGTGTGTGTGTGGATTAGTATTGATGTCTGTTGGTATGGTGACTGACTAAGAATACAAGTGTCACCACCCCATCCTTTCTCGCGGGTGTCGTAAAAAGCGACTAAGAATAGTAAGCAATTATCACCTATTGTATTACTGGTGGTAGGGCTGGGTACCATGTGAGACTATTCTTTTGCTATTGGGCCCGAGCGGGTCGGTACCTATCACTGTCTTCTGTGTAACCGGTCATGGAGCACGTCAGTGTGTTTTGGCTGTAGGATGAGAAAGCCGTCTATTCTTTTATTAATAGCTGAGAAATGAAATGGTTGCCAGTGGCTTGACAGTACTCTTGGATCCATGAGTAATGGTTGCCACTTACCATTAGGGGGGCAGTGGCTCGTCTGCCACCATTAACAATTAAAAAAAGTGATGTTTATCCTGAAACGAGATTCTCAAAATATTTGGTAAGTACGTAGGTACCTAGCTTGCTTCTACTACCTACTCAATTGTCACTTGTTTTTTAGATCGATAAAATCACAAATTATGCTGGGTACTTATTTAATTATCTAGGGGCCTGTTAATGGACCACCGAAGGAATGTAACACAGTTCCAGTGGCCCGCCAATAAAGACGGAGGGACGGCACACGGCGGGTTTCTTTAGTGGGTGCAGGCCCCACACTACCCTGTTCGTTGCCCCGAACGACGGGGTGTGCGGTTAGGAACATTTTTTCCCGCCTTAAAAAAAAAAAGGGGGCCTGTTAATGGCATAGGTACAACATGTCTTGTGGCTTCAGTGCCCAGACAAGTAAAGATCTTAGATACTTTGAAATATCTACTAACTTATGTATAGACCTAGGGTTGATAAGCTTACCACTGAAGTAATGTAACATGGTTCCACTGGCCTGCCAATACAGGTGGAAAGACGGCACACGGCGGGCTTATTTATTGGGTGAGGGCCCCACACTGCCCTGTTCGTGGCCCTAAACGACGGGGTGTGCGGTTAGGTACATTTTTTCCCGCCTTAACTAAAAAAAGGCTTGAAAAGCTTTCTGCTACGCGGTACTAGCGTTACACGTAACTCTGCCGGGCGATTGCGTAGGTACCTAGCACTCAGCTGACTGCGACTTACGCCAGTAGGTATCGAATGAATAAAACGTAGTTATTTATGAGACATAGAGCTATCAATTGTCAGAACCCCCCGCTAATACTAATTGTGTATTTTTCTTGGGATGTATTACGTTTTGGCAAAAGTCATAGAACAAAAGTTGTCAGTCTTAATGTACCTAGGTCCCCTGTAAAAGGTTTTTCGTTAGTGAACTATAACCCTGTATTTATGGAAGCCGTTGATCACGTGATATCACAGTGCTCGCAGTGTATATCGGAACAAAGCCTTTATCTGTTGTATGTCAGCTATCAATTAGAGATGCAGGAAGAACCAACAGCTGTCGATATATCGATGTTTTAAAAAATATTGGTATATTAACAGGTTCCCTGTCCCATGAATCATATATGATACATAACAATTAAATTTCTATTGTGTCTACAAACGGACAGGGAATGGGTTACATTTTAATATCCTTTATTTTAAAAATATTTAATTTGTTCTATTTAGGTTCTCACCTAAAGGTAGCATCCACCACTAATTATTTGTGATTTTTATTCGTCACAAATTTTCATATAGTGGGAAGAAGTCGTCCATTTATTAATTTTATGTGCTCGGAATGCAGTGGTGAGCAGTGGCTTAGCAGCATAGTATTAAATATTAATTTTTATTAATTTATCGAATCCATTAATCGTTTGAATTGTATTATTATTAGCATTCAAAGCATTTTCTTTTGTTACACAAGATTAGAAAGAACAAAAAATAACGAACAAATATAAAATATCAATAGTGTAACAAAGGTAGCCAGCTCAGCTTTTGTTGTGCTAATTGCAAAACACTGATTTTAGGCTAGCCCTACAATAAACTTTCACCATAACTTATTAGTTATAGTCAATCTTCATTATTAAAAATAAAATTATCTGAAAGAATCCTTCTTTCAGACAATTTTACAGCGAGCATACTCCTGTGCAGTTCTTCAATCTAAATACGTCACGCTCTGGCATAAAAATAATCTACACAAAAATAGCCATCCCACAGGAGACCTCCACCTTCTCCATTTAAACAATAGTTAGTAGCCTTTGTTCTAATCTGTACTCCATAGTTTTATATATAATTATTGGTTAAGGAGTTACGGTGTCAAGAATTAGTAAACAAACAATTGATTTGAACGGGACAAGTAAAATAAAAGCGTCGCCACGCTAACATCCGGTTTTACCCTCCCTCCGCATTAGATGTTTCACAGGAAGGCGCAGCATAGGACGGCCTCCCGCCAGAAGGACTGACGGACTGGTCAAAACCGCAAGGCGCCCTTGGATGTAGTCACTAGAGCATCGGTGTGAAATGTCTGTACACGATCCTATGTCACTCCATTATGACAGAAGAAGCCGTCGCGGTCATGTTTTAGTCGGTATTGTGGCTCATGAACTCGACACAAGAGTCGAGCCTGTATGACATCAAGCCCGACACTCCCCCTGGATCCTATTGGTACCCCAGTGACGTGCATAAACTTGCATTTTGGACCGTGTTAACAAAAAAAAAGGACCGCTTGTTGTGGCGTTCTCTTAGGGAGACCTATTATGTACATCAGCGGACGTCAAATGACTGATGGATGGAATAAAATATCATTATATACTTGTTTTTAGTTATCGTAATACCTCACTTTCAAATCTTTTTCTCCTGATGTCATCACATCACAAACTTATATAGGTATGTTTGGACTTAGAATGAACGTCTATACCCAGGATTAAATTATTATTTATTTCTTTATGCTTTTTACAACCCAAGTCTATTCAATAGTGTTATGCCCTTAATTTTCTGTTTGTTTAAAAAGAAGGCATTCCTGATTGATCTATCAACCACTAGCTCATATGACTGAATGTATTGGGTTGCAATTTGACACACATAGATATAATTATAGGTACAGGTAGATAAAGATTTACGCAATTAAAAAAACCTTTGTCCACCCAAAAATTTATAGATCGCTTGAAGGACTGAAGTATTGACATCGATGTTTTTGACGCGCTTCCCTAGCAATTTCCGCCATTTTTGGAGTTCAAAGACTTTGTTCGGTAAATTTGTAGTTATTTCCTCTCCCCCTAAGCTCAATGGTTTTGCTGCGTTTCTACCTCTTGAGTAATATTGTTCTGTGGTTTCTACTGACATGGGTCGGTACGCGTTATTGTAATACCGAAACTATTTATTGGTTTGATTAGTGATACTACGTATTGAATCTATTTATTTGAATAACTATTTATTGTATGGTATGGGATGTATGGATACTTAGTTCGGATCAATCTGATGGTATTCATCTTATCGTTTGGTCAATACTCAGAATGCCTGTATTCTGAGGGTCAATATAAATGAATTTAATTCAATATACAGTACCTACACTTTTACTTAGTTCTTGGAAATTATAACTGCACGTTGCTTGACTCTCGCTTTAGTTGTTTGGTTTTGGTTACTTTATATGGACGAACTACCCTCAACCTCAACCCATTTTGTAAAACTACTGAGGATATCAGATTTTTCTTTAGTTCAGTATTATTACAAACCATACATAACAACTTTCGCGGTATTTCACAGCTAGGATCACTTCTTAACGTGCTTTACACAAATAGGTGTCACATTTGGTCACCCATCTAATAGCCGGCCATGCAAAAATTGCTTAACCTTGTCAATTCATTTTAAAATTCACGTTATCTTGAACAATTAAGATCTGTACTAACACTTTTTTTATTACTAGATACCCTGATAATTTATTTTTAAGTCAAACCTTTCTATTTTATAATATTCAAAATTAAATATGAATCAATATTGCTATTTCACTCATGTAGATTGGTTGGATTTGCGGAACGTAGTTCTGAGTACTTACGTAAATAAATATTACAGACACTTGAGTATTAGTTAATAGTCTGTTGTACCATACCAGTAGGTAGCTAGGTAGATACATAAGTTTCGCGTCGTGAGACATACCAATACCAATATAGGTTTCGGGTATTGTGTATTGTGCTGACGCTGATATAAACAATACAGCAATACTACTCGTCACACGGTATCCTACAATAAAAAGTTATTCTTAATAAAGTTTTATAGTGTCACCTAATACCGTATTTATGGTATTGCACCAATAAATAGTTATTGAAACTATTTACGATTTGTAACGCCCACTACTAGTTTCTAGTCTGTGGTGTGTAACCGTCGATGTTCTTTGAATTGGGTAAATAATCTACAAAAACATTAATTTACTGTATATCTACAACTTAATTATGCCAATAATTTCTCGTCTATATTTAAAATCATAGTTCTGAACTTAAATTTGGATGTTTTAAGTACAATATAATATTATTGACAAACAAAAGCTACAGTGACATATAAAGTAACCTAAAAATCTGTGAAACTAAATATATTTTAGCAAATTTGTCATTGAAAAGCTTTATAAATTATATTTTTATGATGACAAATGTAATTAATAACAGTATAGACGCTCTACGACCCATGGACGGCACCAAAATGCAGTTGGAACATTTAGAAATGGCTGGTTGTACACTAGACCGGTTCATTAGCGCTGATAATTCGCGCCCTTCGTTCCTAGAGGTTGGTTATTAACATTTAGCAATTAATTTAGAATTAACGTCAAACCTATTTTATAGTACGGTATTTGTATAGTTTACAAACAAATAGCTTATTCTATGTTATAGATAACTGGGATAGCATCACTGAGGAGTCCTACATGCAGTGGACTAAATGCAGAAGATTACAGAAACCTTGCAGCTCTGATGAATCACCCAAATTTGTCACAGTTGAAAATATTAAATAAAGTTCCATTGCCACCTGAAATTATGGAACATTTTGCCCGTATCCTTTTTAAACTTCTAGCATTTTATAATATAGTTCAGTTTTATTATTCAATTTGTTTTTGCACACATAATTTGTAATATGAAAGCACCAATATATGAATATTATTACACAAATTTGAAGATTTATAAATATATGCTATTATCTAGAATTATGTCAATATATAAAAATTAGGTACTTGAGTGACTATGTACGGAACTGCGCAGCGTAATACAGTCCCCTACCAGATGGACTGACAATATGGTCAAAGCCGCTGGGGGCCTTCAAATGCAGTCAGCAAAAACTTCTAGGGAAGCCTATTTTCAACAGTGGATATCAAAAGTCTGACGGATGAATGAATAGATCATGTTGTATATAGTGGGAGAGCTTGTGAACCATCCGACTAACCCGTTTACCGCAAAGCTAGAAAAAATGTGGTTTTATTATCAGCCAGTTAAGAAATTACCCTTCTGGCAGGCATCTCACGGTTGCATGATCATCCCTTAAATTTTGCAAATATGTGCCAGACAATAGCAAAGTTGTCATCGGGATAGTAATTTATAACCTGCTCCCACAAAGCTCAAATTTCAATTGTTATAAAAATATTTGTAAACAGCCAGAATATTCTAGCGGTTGCAGGTATCTGCCAGATGAGTATATAATAGTCATGATGCTCGATAGGTGTGGGAGCGCTGTCTGTTGCACTTGCACTCCCATCGAGTGTCATGACTATTATATACTCATCTGGCAGATACCTGCAACCGCTAGAATATTCTGGCTGCTTACATATATTTTTTAAACAATTGAAAGGATGTTCCCTCAAATTTTGAGCCTTGTGGGAGCAGGTTATGAATTACTATCCCAATAACAACTTTGCTGTTGTCTGGCACATACTTGCAACTCAAAATAGGTTGTCAATTTTTGTATGTAAATTATAACATATTAAAATAGAAGCCTTGTGGGAGTAAAATTTTCAAAAATTTAAGGGATTAAACGAAGTGAAAAATGTGAAATCGAAAATAACAGTCATGAGCAGGATTTGAACCTGCACCTCCTGGATACCGTCCAGATGCTTTGCCAATTCAGCCATCGTGACAATTGCTCCTGACTGCTAAATTTGATAACACATTCTTACTTAAGGTCTTTGGGTGACACCTGCGCCAATTGTCGGAAGTATTTTCATACATTATGCCGACCAAGTAAACTTAATTTTACAATTAGGAATTATTACCTAATAATGATGCAAACCCTATAAATATTTAGATATTTTAATATATATTTTTAGCATTTGACATGCTGAGCACTATACATTAAACACAAAGTGAAAAATGTGAAATCGAAAATAATAGTCACGAGCAGGAAAAACACAAAATCTAAAAATATGCATGTCAAATGCTAAAAATATATATAAAAATATCTAATAATTTAAGGGATGATGACGCATCCGCGAGATTCCTGCCAGAACGGTACTTTCTTAATTGGTTGATAATAAAACCTCATTTAAAAATTTTCTAGCTTTGTGGGAAAGAGGTTAGTCAGATGGTTCGCTAGCTCTTAGACTAATATATCATCAAGTAATCATTCAATGTGAAAAGACTAGTAATTTTCTTATGAATTATGTCAGATATGCAGTGCCACTGTCTAATGGGTGTCTTTCCAGAAATCAGTAGAGTTTGGCTTGCAATAGATAGTAACATATATGTTTGGGCATTTGAACATGGTAGTGATGTGGCCTATTTTGATGGATTAGGGGAAACCATTGTCTCGGTGGGCCTGGTCAAACCGAAGGCAGGAGTATTTCAAAATTTTGTAAAATATTTATTAGTTTTAACAACAACAGTAGAAATCGTAGTTTTAGGTAAGTGTGTCACATTTTCATTCTTGAAATTCAGCTATTAGAATATTATTTTGTATAGTTCAATCAAAATTGTTATGACATCATACATATCGGCCAAAAATTTAATTAACCATTATTTTTAGTCATATTGTGCCCACGGTGAGTTGTCTAATGAAGATTAATAAATAAATATGTGACTGCCGATTATGAGCTTTTAGACATTTTGATCTATATTTTAGCACTTTACATGCATTCCGCTACCCTTAAAGTACAAATCATAATTTGTGAATAAGGAAAAAGAGTATTTTAGTACAGGCGGGAATCGAACCTGCGTCCCTTCTTATCCGGGGAAGTGCTCTAATCCACTGAGCTACAGTACTATCTTTTAGACATACCCAAACTCCTTATCACATTTGTCACGACCAACGCCCTCTATCGGAACGCATTTACATGCATCCCACCTGTATTAAAATACTCGTTTTCCTCATTCACAAATTATGATTTGTACTTTAAGAGTAGCGGAGCATGTCAAGTGCTAAAATATAGATCAAAATTATTAAATAAATCACGCCATCAAATAGTATGAATTTTAATTGCAAAATTAAAACTTACTATATTGGATGCATGTAATTTGTACTTTATGAGCTTTTAGTTTAAAATCGCTGGTTAGATCAGTAAAATGTTTTTCCTTAAAGAAATACTCAACGGCAACATGGACTTGGGAATTTGGTGAAAATGCATTGGCCGGCGCTCTTTCTTTCTCTAGTCATGTGGGAATATAAATACAAAAACTGATGTCTCAGATTACATTAGCCTGTTTAGCCAAGAAAGTATTTGTAATTGACAGTTTTGTATGTTTTTTATTTTTAACATGGGTGGCAAACAAGCATACGGCCCACCTGATGGTAACCGCTTACTGTAGCATATAGACACCAGCAACACCAGAGGCATCACTCGTACATCGCCATCTCCAAGGAAAGGGATAGGAGGTGGACAGGAAGGATATTAACGAGAGAATAGGATGGATATTAAGGAGGGGATAGGAAGGATAATAAGGAAATTATAGGATTTGGGCCTCCGGCGCTCTCATTCACCATACGAAACACAACAGTAGGAGCACCTACCGATGTCATACGCCAAAATTTAAATAATAAAAAAAAAAAAAATTTAAATTGCTAGTAGCAAATTTTTTTGTATTAACATTGTACTCCTGTTTCAGGAGTAACATTCTCATCAAGTAAAACTGATGGTGCAGGCGAATTACAAGAAATACATTTAGTTCCAGAACCAGTGTTTGTTATGCCAACTGATGGCATATCTATGATGTGTGTTAAATCTACGGCTAATGGTAGAATTTTCATGGGTGGGAAAGATGGCTGTTTGTATGAAATCACATATCAGGTTAAGTATATTGTAGCGGCAGCGGTGAGGGGTTGATGAACCCAAGATGATGGATGAAAGGTGATGATGAGTTTCGAAGATATTGTTGGTTGAGAAATAAAAGATGCGTTAAGTTCACAGTCAAAATTGCATGTAATGTCGGTTAAGTAAAATGTACATTGAGCTAGGAGAGGGGGTGCGGGTACAATTATTTAAACTTAACCAATCGCGACCGATAGAAAAAGATATGGCGTTACGTTTAGTTTAATTTCTTGTCGCGAGATGTCGAAAGCGTATTGAATATATGTTGATGGAGTGAGAAGTATGAACAGTATATATTTACATCATCATTAACTTCGAATGTTATTACCAATTTTATATTACGTTTACAACCAGATTCAACAAAATACGAATTTTACTATGAAGAGACATGACATCGAAATATGCAACCGAAAAAAAGTCTAAGGTCAGAAACCAGATCTTCGAGGGTACTGACTCAAATACAACTGTTGTAGATATTATGTCTGCCCGGGCCACTAAAAACCTTTTACAACAACATCATTTTAATGTTTTATGCACTATACATAAGTACAATCATCAGTATATAGTACGTCTTTTTTTTTATTGCTAATGATGGCAGACGAGCCCTGGCCCACCAGATGGTAAGTGGTAACCGTCGCTCATGGACTCCACTATACCGAGAGTATTGTCAAGCGTTTAAAACTCATTTGTGCATGTCTGTTAAGGTTTTCTCCTTAGGAATGGAATTTGATATCACTGCGTTTGCAGTTCTTTGTTTTACCGCGAGACTAGATCACTGTACTACTAGACTAATATTCCTAGATTTATTATTAATTCGTACTCATACTTTACTGTTCCAGGCTCAATTGGGTTGGTTTGGAAAGCATTGTAAGAAAGTGAACCATTCAACAAGCACACTGTCATTTTTGGTACCTTCATTTCTAAGTGCAGCCTGGTACGATGAGGACCCTATAGTTAAAATTGAAGTTGATAACTCAAGACATATATTGTACACACTAACTGAAAAAGGTTCTATAGAAGTGTTTGATTTAGGAACAGATGGAGAGGGTTTGAGTAGAGTTGTGAGACTCACACAAGGGAAAATTGTAAATTTAGCATTTGACATTGTAAAGTGAGTATTGTGTTTTATAAGATGGTTAGCATAGTTTTGGAGATAGTTAATGTTCATTTTGTTTTTATTCCTTATGGTGGCAGACGAGCCACGGCCCACCTGATGATGATGATGATGAACTATATTGGTATTGTCAAGCCGCTGCTCACCATTTCTTTTCACAGATATGTAATGAAAGAATAAACGGCTATCTCCTGCTACAACCAAAACACTAATATGCTTCATGGGCAGTCACACGGGAGATGGTGGTGCCAACCCGATCGGGCCCGATAGCAAGTACCACTCACTTGGTACAGAGCCCTACCACCAGTAATGTAATGGCTGATAATTGCTTATTTCCCTTAGTCGCCTCGTACGACACCCGTGGAAAGGATGGGGTGGTGACACTTGTATTCTTAACGTGGAAAGGTTGGGGTGGTGACACTTGTATCTTCCGTCAGCACACGGAAGTCAAATGAGTTTCAATAACTATCTCTTAGGAATGCAGTGGAGATCTTTATAAACAATCATATGAGTGGTAGGGACGTAGGTCCCCACTAGTCACTTTTCGTTCCCACGGAGCCGGAAAGTAACAGGAGTAACAGAAGGTCTTTTTATGACAAGTGGTAATCCATCGTCCCCGTGAACAGGCATTTTGCTAGTGGTAGACCATGCTCGTGCTGTCTGGAATATACTGGCTCGATCAAGGAAGTACCACCTCAAAAAAGAGATCAGCATGAAACGGTAGGTTCTTTTGTGTATCGTATGGTGAGTGAAAGTGCCGGAGGACCAAACCCCCTCCTTATCCTCTACTTATTATACTTCCTCTCCACAGCCCTTGTCCTTTTCTTATAGTTGGTGAGTGATGCGCTGGTCTATAGGCTACTACTACCGAAGTGTTCATATAAAAAATCTTTTTGCCATAACCAATGTCATAATACTGAAACTAAAGTTGCGGCACGCTATGATGGCCGTTTTGACATATTACAATAGTGATGTTAAATGTCAATTTATTTCGTTCAGCCATATCGACGAAATCCACAACAAAAGGCGTAAACAAAGTCCAAATTAATGAGCAAGGGTCAACAGTAATGCAGTATCAATATCCGAAATCCAAAGCCAGGTCAAAACTATATCACTATCACAGTGCACTCACAGTTTGTTCTTTTTGAAGCAACGTCAAGTCGAAACTCCTTTGTTTTGCATTGAGCATAGACTCGAGTTTGCTGGAGGTAGTAGTTGTGCTGGCCAGCGATCCTAGTGACGACCAAATTAGATTTAATTTAAAAAAAAAAAATTTCGAAAAACAAATGCCGAGTTCTTTGGTAAATAAGTACACCAATAATTATAATCTTATAAAAATAAATGTTCGCGTGACCCTAATATATATAGTTTAGAAATCAATGTAAAAAATATTTTTTTTGTCCTAATACATTTGATAAACTTTATGACTAACTGCACGTCGCTATTGACAATAAAGAACAGCAATTTGCTCCTTCAAATGTAATTATTAATTAATACGAAACTGCATGAGTGGACAAACGTCAAATCGGCCACCATAGCGTGCCGCTATAATAGTAAAGTTTAGTCATCATTCAAGGTTTGATATTCTTATGGTGAACAACAAAGTTTTTGATTACAGAACAATAGAATCTAATAACTTCAAACCTGTGATAGCAATATCAGCTGTAGATGAAGCAGAGTCAGATCATCTAAATTTAGTTGCCGTTACACAAACTGGAGCGCGTCTGTACTTTACTACTGGTAGTGGAGAGTGAGTAAATGCATGCAAAACATACCTTATTATCATAGTAATAGTGTGAAGGACCTTTCTCAAAGAGTTATGTTCTTATGGCAAATCTTAAAGCACTCCACCTGGAGAGGCCTTGTTACTTAAAGATCATGGGTATTGTTGGTTGTCCCATGACTATGGCTGCTGCAATGCAGTTGAAACGTCGGGCTAAAGGTAATTAAATTTCAACTAATTTAGATATTGTTGGTTTGTTAATAGATTAAGGCTTTTCAACACGTCTGAGAAGGTTTATGGTCACGTACCCTATTGTCATTCATAGATTTAAGAGATACTACAGTTTGCACGCGGCTTCGCCGCAGCCAAAGGCTAGTTTTTAGGTTATATCTCAAGTTCCCAATATAGTAGCGGAGTAATGTATACCAGTTTTTAAGTCTAGTCAAGAGTTATCAAATAAAAAGGTTGCGTCAAAATCCATTCAGTAGTGTTTGCGTGATGCGCGAACAAACAAACAGACAAAAATTCTAAATTGTTTTGTGTTTAGACACGCCTATAAAGCCCACATATTACCACAGAATAGATACTACTCCTACGGACAGAAACATCAATTACCTTAAAACTTGTCCAAAATCTCTATAATAACCTACAAAATATTAATAATAATACCAACTATTTACCTTATTTACACAGAAATACAGTTGAGATTGTTGTGCCCGCCGCATGATCCACGTGCAACTGCGTCATTTAACGAATGCGCTAGGGTTGCACCTATGATGATTTTAGTTACTTACTTATCATCAGGCTATATCCCTTGTGGGGTAGGCGTAGAGAACAGAGTGCCAAAAGGCTCTATTCTTGCATACATTCCTCGCTTAACAACATTCATAATTCTCTTCATAAACACTGACCAGTTAAATAGCTTCTAGTTGATTAATTTCTATATAATTTTGAGTGTTATTTTCAAGTCGGATTATTTTTTATAAATTGCTTTATTTTTTCTTGAATGGATGTTTGAGTTTTAACTCTGAATTCTTGGTTTTTAAAATTTATCGTCGAAATACCCTAAATCGCGTAAACAATTTTATTTTAATAAATACTACAAGCGTGAGTGCTCAAGAGGGCGCGCGGCAGCCCTCTGTCGAAAATCTTTGTATTTGGTATACAATTATTCTTAAGCACCATTATTCTGTTTATAGTGCGAGTCAAGG
The DNA here is from genome assembly GCA_948253155.1 of Leucoma salicis. Lineage (NCBI taxonomy): Eukaryota > Metazoa > Arthropoda > Insecta > Lepidoptera > Erebidae > Leucoma > Leucoma salicis. The sequence continues at coordinate 15,573,180 of OX411809.1, read as the reverse complement.
TGGACCTCAGAGACCACAATATCTGACATTGCTTCATGTCCGGCTACCCCCTGGATTTACGCCTAACTCTTCAGTATTAAAGCCTAAGCAAGTCCATAGTGCGGTCTATGAAAATGGTATGTTATCAGTGTATTCATTTGTTATGTTGTACTACAGATTGCTACCCCGTACAAACTTTTCTTGATCCTTTTGATCATTATTGTTTAAGCCGGCTCAACTGAATAAAATTACTTAAAATGACATTATTTGAGAATGATTATCTCTGTTGTTCATAAAAACTGACACAGTTCTATGGCATTGATTTAACAGAAATGTTGTTGCTGTTGTTGTCTCTTTTCTACAAAATACATAAAAAACTTGAGACAGTGATAAAACATCTGTGAGCTTAAACAGTGTTTTAAATCAGTGTTATATTTTTATTAAAAAGATGAAAATATTAATATTTCTATTATAAAAACCAAATTTATTATTGATAAGTTTTTATTTTTGAAAGCAAATTTATCATTGAAAGTTTTCAATTGATTGACGGAAACTAAAAATAATCCTTTATCTGAAAAAAGGTCTACTTAACAATTTGGAGATATTTTATTTGACAAAGTTTTAATAATTAATATATAAAGTAAATAAATAATTCACAATTGGCGTTGTAAACTTTCTTTTACCAATAAACTTTAAAGTATTCCGAAAAAATCTCATTTTAATGTTAAATTAGGCCTTCAATCGAATTCAAATCAAAAAGCACATCCTAGCTACAACGTTGATGCACGAAAGTCACGGATGTGTGCGCGTGCGTGACACAGCTAAATAGATTAGCTCTTGTAGAGAGAATTGGGGCAGAGGTTCTAATTTCGTCCAAATCAATTATTAACAGACGCATATATTTAAAAAAAAATTGGACCTTATTTCAATATTTGTGGTTCAGGTTCGTTAGTGATGGTATGTTCAGCGGGGGGTGGCGGGGAAGCCGAGTCTTTGTGGTGTTTGTCTCGAGTGCTTTCTCCAGCAGCCTTCAGTGAAGCTCACACGGTATTAGCTTTGGATGGACCGGCATGGGCGCTCACCGCTCTACCTAATCAACACGCCAAACATCTGTCGCAAGCTATGTTTTGTAAGAAAGGTAATTTTTTTTACTTATATATTTCTTCTTAAGCAAATGTAGTTAGAGTTAACAAGTATTTATTTCATGTAATAATTATGTATTATAATAATAATTAATTTTTGTATAATTAAATATTAAATGTATGTGTTTAGAAAAAGAGACACACTACATAAGAATAAGATAATTATCCTCACAGGATCTCTTTAAACATTTTTAAAACAAATACAACATGTTTTTAAATACATAAACTACTAGATTCTGGCCAGAAACTCAATATTGATGTTTGACGGTTGAGTATCAGTCGAATGTTACATGATGCGCAGAGGTGTGGAGCGTGTCCCGCTGGGCCGTGGTGACGGGCGCGGGCGCGTGCGTGGTGGAGGCGGGCGCCGCGCCCGACGTGCTGCGGGCGCTGCTGCGCGACTGTCGCGGCCCCGACTCTCATTCCGTCAAGGATTTCTTCCAGGTCACTAAACAAATGTTTTTATGAAACATAAAAATTACACTAGTCTATTGTTTATAGTAACATGTTCATGCAGACCGTGTACAATTTTAAGATAACTATATAAATAGAACGAATACTAGGAGAGTTAATATCACAAACCATCTTTAAAACATACTTATATACTTATAGGTAGGTTTCCTCTTTTCAGTTAGTAGATTATTGTTTTATCATTTGCAAGTATTATTTTGCTTAAAAACATAGAAATTTTAATGTTTGTAAAAATAAATCATAAACACATAATATTCACTAGAAGCTGCATAAGGTTCATGGTAGAAACTAAAGAAAACTCAACACTATTATAATAGTACAAGTTGAAGTTTATATTTATTAATATAGACTGTCTATTGACTGCAGTCTATTAACTAGAGATATTGTTTTCGTGAATTTTGTATTAGACCCGACGTTTATTTTTTTTAGGTCAATGTTGTAAATATGTTGTAATCGAGGTTAAAGGACATGTATCGGAAATGGTACCATATCTAAATATAAGGTATTTCTTTTAAATGCAATAAACATGTTGATATATACAGGTATTTTATTAATTACAGTTGTATAGCGTCGAGCAAGCGTGCGCTTGTGCTCTGTTGCTTGCTTGCGAAGACGTCTCTAGCGGTGATCTCTCAATCAGCGAGTGGGCGACTCGAGCTTTCTTCTTATACGGCAACCAAGTGATGAATGTAATGTACCAGCAATCTTCACAAATGCCATCTATAGGTAACCATCTATTAAAACAATTGATTGTTAATTTTTGGGTGGCAGACCAGCCAGCGGTCCACCTTTTGGTAAGAGACAATCGCCGATCATGGACTTTAGCAGACACCAAGGGAGTAATATTTAATATTAATTGGATCATCGTCATTGACGGTAATGACGTGGACTTAGGAAAATTAGTCAATTTAATTCACGTGTTATATTTACATTAATTTACTAAGGTTTTACCTAGAGACAATCCCATCACTTACTGTCATGGACAATTTTAAGCGAAACCCTAACATGAAGATAGTATTCTCTACGACTTCTACATAATAAGTTAGAGAAGTACCATCTAGGTGAAAAAATTATGAGTACCAATTTATTAAACACAAAGTGAAGAAAGGTTAAATCGAAAATAACAGTCACGAGCAGGATTTGAACCTGCATCTTCTGGATACCGTCCAGATGCTTTGCCAATTCAGCAATCGTGACAATTGCTCCTGACTGCTAATTTTGATAACACATTCATACTTAAACCATCTTTGGGTGAAGCCTGCGCCATCTGTCGGAAGTATTTTCATACATTATACCGACCAGGTAAACTTAATTTTACAATTAAGATTTTTACCTAATAATGACGCAAACCCTATAAATATTTATATATATTTTTAGCATTTGACATGCTTAGCACTATACATTAAACACAAAGTGAAAGAGTACCTATTTAATAAAATAATCTGTACTTTTTGACAGGATCAGCTAAATTTTCACCGCGTCAAATGTCTACGCCAATGTCAATACGAGGACCACAAGTTCAAATGCAACAGGGGAATCTAAACCACTCGTACCAAATGGGTGGACCAAATCAGTCCTTTGCGAATTCTCCGAATCAGTCCACGATGCCTCAGTCACCATTTCACCAGAGTGTGTTGAGCCCCAATGCGTTCAACCAGTCGTCGTTTATCGGCAACGTGACTCAGCAACAGAGAGACCCGAATTTCCCCATGTTTATAGAATACAGTGCGAAGCATAATGGACTTTATATTTACGTTGGTAGAATTCTTTCTCCTATATGGAATTTGAAGTGCGTCACTACATCGCAGACGCCTGATAATAAAGAATTCGTAAGTTTTATCATATATGTTATTATACAATACTTATTAATATTTACGTGAATACTGCATTATCTAGCACATTGTGCATCTATGCTTTTTCATTCTCTAAACTATCCAAAACTTCATGATAATAAAAACATAGTATTAAATTTGTAAGAATAGTTTTTTTGTTTGCTTAAATAACTGATAGTTTCGCGAGAGTTCTAAATATTGAGTGTGATGCTTTCAGATGAGCAGCAAAGTAACAAGTGAGGATTGCGCTTATGTAGTTCAGAAACTTCAGCGCGTGGCAGGATTCATGCAACGGACCCTAGCGCCTCCACATTCTGAAGAACATGCCTCACTGCAAGCTTTAAAATTATTCATAAGTAAGTTCTACAAACTTCACAAGATGTATAGCAATGTACTCATTATAAATAGTTGCAGATTGGGATCGCGAGATTGGGTGCACGTGCTTGTAGTGCAGCGAAAAAAGTCACGGCCGCAGTGCACGCGCTAGTCCCACTGGCCCTGCGTTCTACCGCTAAAAACATACTAAAAATTAGTTCTGGGCATTCCAGGCCTTCTGACCATGTCAGCATGTGTATCTGGATTTTATAAAATCTTGTTTACATAGTTATAAGTCAGTCCCATGGTTAACTTGATTAAAGACTTTGCATGCATACGTGACATCATTTCGGAGTGTGATGCACTATGCCAGCATGTGGATAATGCTTGAAGTTGAACTGTCAGGGGGATACAATTTTAATGGTGTACTATACCATATATTTATAGGCTACGATGTTGGCAACTTTTGTTTAAAAGTTATAATAATGTTCCGTGTGGTGTTGGACTAAGAATACAAGTGTCACCACCCCATTATTTCCCACGAGTGATTATCACCCATTGCATTACTGGTGGGAGGGCTGGGTACCAAATGGGAGTGCTCACTTGATTTCGGGCCCGAGCGGATTGGTACCACCAATTCCCGTGTGGCTGGCCATGAAGCACATCGGTGTGTTTTGGTTGTAGCAGGAGATAGCTATTAATTCTCTGTGAAATGATAGTGAGCAGCGGCTTGACAATATTCTCAATATAGTTGAGTCCATGAGCGACGGTTACCATTTACCATCAAGTGGGCCGTGGCTCGTCAGCCACTAAACGCTATAAAAAATATTTTTATTACAGATTTGGCGATAGAAATGTTGAGTTTATGGAAAGTGCTGTGTGAACATCAGTTCCATGTAATAGCCGCTAGTCTTCCACCAGAACAACAAAATGCGTTACAAGCTGCTAGTTTTAGGTTTGTGTGTTCCTACTATACTTGTGTAGCATATTGTTTATATTTACTAAATTAGCCGCGTTGCCTTGGCTTGTTTGACCAATCAAACTTTTAAACACATCCTTTTTTGAACAGCACAGAAACTATATCTATGGTTTTTAGATATTTTTTATATATATTTTTAGCATTTGACATGCTTAGCACTATACATTAAACACAAAGTGAAAAATGTGAAATCGAAAATAACAGTCAGGAGCAGGATCCTGCTCCTGACTGTTATTTTCGATTCCACATTTTTCACTTTGTGTTTAATATATCTATGGTTGTTACGCGTACTTATTTCTTACTAGGTGACTCGGTGAACTTCGTATCACCTACAGTTTGTTTTATCAGCATCATTTACATTATTAATCCTAATCAATCTGCATCATCTAAGATTGGGATTTTGATAGGTTATTAAATTAAACTTGCTTATAATGCAAATGAATTGGAAAGAAAGACAGTAGCTGTCATTTTGTCACCTGTTAGCTAAATACCAATATTGATTTTTAAATTTTTCAATTTTTTTTTTTTTATAGGTTTCCCCATTTTGTTTTCACTTATAAACTACCCCCGTATTATAGCGACCAAAACAAAAAAGCAATTATTGAAATCGGTCAAGACAGTTTTAAGTTTTTGCAGACTAACAAACAGTAATTGATCAATCAATCATTTATTTGTAAAATATAGGATGCATTAAATTTTGATATTTAAGTTATGGATGGTTTCTCTATATTTTTCCATTGAGCATTCAAATTCATAAATAAAATAATAACAATAATATCTATTGAATTGTAAGTACATTAGTTAAAATAATAGCATATAAATAATTGTGACGGTTGCATAGACAATTTCATATAACAATATTTATTTTATAATGTCATTGTATAGTACCTTAACAATATAATAGAAAATGTCACTTTTAAAATATATTTGCATCACATGATTTAATTTACCAGCTTAAACTCTTTCAAGACTATCTAAGTGAACGCTTACTTTATTATTAAATAATTGTTAATACTTAAAATATTACATTAAAAAAAAATAACTAAAAGTAAACCGTTATGTGTCTATTCGTAATATAGTTGGTATGGTAGTACATAATTAACGTAAAACAAGGGGGGAAGACCAGGGGGGTTAGGCAGAATCTCATATCTCACATGTCGATCGTATCGTGATCACTGTGATTGGTGTCCTGAAACACAAGCCTCGAGCTTATCTTAGGCACCAGTCTCACACAGTATATTAATGTACCTGATATGTAACTGCTACAATTTAACAAATCAATATTGTGATGAGAAATAAATACTTTATTATTATTATTATTTATTAATTGTTCAATTTTTATAATTATACAAACATGCATGTATTTCCATAATTACAATTTATCATTTATATATTCATCCACAGTGTAATTTGTCAATTAACATTTGTAGTTTAGAATTTTTATGACATTAGGTACTTTATTAAATATGATAGGTGCCATGCCTAGAATACTTTTTTGTATAAGACTCGTTTTTGAGGGATATATGCATATATTATTTTTATATTTATTGCGTAATGGACCCTTTCGAACATCTTGACATTTTTTGAAAAGCTTTATATATCGTTTTACAAAAATTGCTACGTCCAAGATATATAAGGAGAGCAATGTAAGAATCCTTTGTTTTTTAAATATCGGTACACAATTGATTTATATAAACTACTCTGTCAAGAAAGTACCGGGAAAAGATCAATAATACACAAATTTTTTGATATTCATCCAAATTTATTTTATCACCTTCAAAGTATGCTCCTTCAGAAACGATAGACTTATGCCAACGAATATTCCAATCATCAAAACATTTTTTAAACGCTGTTTTCGGAATTGAGTTCAGTTCTCGTCGCGAATTCTCCTTTATGTCTTCTACCAATTGAAAACGGGTGCCACTAAGTGGTAATTTGAGTTTAGAAAAAAGCAAGCAGTCGGCTGGAGCCATATCTGGTGAGTAAGGTGGCGCATTATCGTGGTGCAAAATCCAAGAATTTTCTTTCCACAAATCCGCCCTTTTTCGTCGAATTTGCTCTCTTGAACGCCGCATAACGCTCAAATAATATTCTTTATTTATCGTTTGACCTTCTGGCAAGAATTCCGAGTGCAAAACACCGCGATATTCAAAGAAAACAGTCAACATGACTGACTTTTGATCGACTTTGGCGTGGTTTTTTCGGTTTCGGTTCAGTTGGAAGTCGCTGCTCCGAAGCTTGTTGACTAGTTTGCATGTCAAACTCGTAAACCCACGTCTCGTCACCAGTAACAATGCGTTTCATGAATGTTGGGTCGGAATTGACTCGTTCTAGCATGTCCTCAGTGACTCTAATGCGATTGAGTTTTTGGTGAAAATTCAGGTCTTTTGGGACTAGCCGAGCGGAAACATGTTTCATACCCAAGTGATTATTTAAAATGGTACGGATCGACTCGTGAGACACAGAAAGTTCGGCGGCTATCTCTCTCAAAGTTGAATCAGGATTTTCAGTACTACTATTCCCTTCACTTTTGCAATGTTAACTTCAGTTGCAAACGTTGATGGCCTACCAGAGCGAGGCACATCTTCCATCACATCTCGACCGCTTTTAAACGCTTTATACCACTCATAAGCACGTGTTTTTGATAATGTCGATTCACCGTAAGCCTTCTGTAACATTTTCAGTGACTCCGAACACGAAATTCCATTGGCAATGCAAAATTTAAGACAAAATCTGTTCGATGTTTTTGTTCATTATGAAATTCGCAATACACACTAGATATGATATAACTAAAAACAGCACTGTATTTAATATAAATAATAGATGCAACTCAAACTCCGCGCCAAAATGGATAACAGTTGTGCCAATCTAACAACAACAAAAAAAAATCAAAAATTTGATTTTGGAACCATAAACAAATCATCCATTCCCGGTACTTTCTTAACAGTATATATAGATATTTTCTCCTAATATGTACATATTTACGTAATATTCAGGGAATTATTAGTGGGCGGACAAGAAGTGGCGTGCCTGCTCTTAGGATCGCTAGTCGCTGGATATTTAAGGGATAACGCATCCGTAGATGGTATTTCACAGAAGTTGAGACAGCTTTGCCCATCGCTTTATAGGCAGGAAGATGCTACGTGTTCAAAGGTAATTACTTAATGAAATTACTGTATAGTGCCGATTGTTAATTTTTCATTCACTAAAAGTAACATTTTTAATATCTTTTAGGCAAACGAGTTGTTAATATTTGCAAAACAACAAAAGAATCCAGCGGATCGAGAAGAAATGCTTCAGCATGCTTTGAAGTTATGTAAAGTAAGTAATTACAGATCTTACAAGAGTAGCAACCTTAGAGTATAAAAACTATAGAGCGCGCGTATCGCTTCGGTCCAGTTGTGCCAATTGTAGGCAAATGTGTTATAGGTACTTAACTATGGTATAGCAGTTTTATAGTGACGTTCCATGCGTGACGTAATTTCTGCAAATATATCGATTGTTTGCCGGGAATACACTTAAGTTAGGAATTAATTAATTATACGTTCAATATTCTAATAAATAGCGAAGCGGTAAAACCAAGGACTGCAAAGACAGTTTTATCGAGTTCAATCTCCAGCCCGAGGTTTTGTACGGCATACTCCTCTGACTTTCCAAAGCTATGTGTGTATTTATTTACAAGTTATTACTGCTCGGTGAGGGATGAGGATTAGGAGACCTGCACGCCTGAGATTTACTCCACGGCTACGTTTTTGTGAAGTCTGCTTACCCGCACTGGGCCAGCATGGTGAACTACGGCCTAAATCGCTCTCAATCTGAGTAAATAGGGTTCGAAGAATAAATTTGTCGGTTTGCTATGATAGGTATTTAATACTTACAAATAATTTAAAAAGGTAGGTATAATTGATTAAATTATAAAATTATAAACCTTGACTTTTTTCTAAATTAACAAACTCATATCATAGGTAGACCATTATTGACCCTTAAAGAGCATTAATTATTATATTATATTTATATAAGTATTTTGTTGTTACGTCTAAAATTTATATATTTGTCCACTACTGCACGTATCAAATTAATAATATAATAGCATACATGTACTTATCTATATTTATATTATTTAATCACCAGATTATTTATTAGACAGACAAAATATTTTTATATAAAATTACACTATTAAAAAAATATCGTATAAAATTAATTGCGGTACAACATCGTCATCGTGAAGAAACAATGACGGTTGATAGCGTGCCGGGACGACCCGCCCCGCGCGTCACGCGTACCCCTCTAAGACCCTTCTGAATTTTGCTAAAACAAGTGATTTAGTAACTAAATTCTACTTATTGATGAAAATAAATGTTACAATTCCTTTTATTTTGCTGCCGGGAATCGTTTTTACAACCTGGCACTGTACATTTCACCATTTTTATCAAAAAAGAAATAAAAGATTGCTCTCCGACTTAATATGAACCATATTGTTTTACTACTGATTGAGCGTTTCAACGACGCGCGATACTGTCATACTTGTGCTTACGGTTCATACTCAGTAAGGCGCGCTCTATAGTTTTATATACTCTAAGGTAGCAACTTCATTTTACTTTTAGAGTACAAATTATTATTTTGTGAATGAGGAAAAAGGCATCTTTAAGTACTAGCGGGAATCGAACCTGCGTCCCTTCCTATCCGGAGAAGTGCTCTAATCCACTGAGCTATCGTACTACCTTGCGGTCATACCCAATTTCCTCATCACATCTCGACCTACTTAATGATTATTATTAAAATTAATTCCAGGATGTAGCTCCGAATGTGAATCTTCCCCTAGTATGTTCGAAATTAGTATCAGCTGGTTTTTATTCTGGTGTAGTAGAATTGTGTGTGGTTTGTGCCCTTAAACTGGACCCTCAAGACAAAGCCGTGCATTACTACAAGAGTGACCAGCCTTCCCAAGACAGAGAGGGACATTTTATTTATTATAGAAGGTAAAATGATATTCACTGTTATAGAATTCATGTTACACTAATATGTGGTTAACTTATATTTCTAATTATTGTTAATGGTGGCAGATGAGTCATGGCCCATTTAATGTAAGTAACCGTGTAAGTGGTAACCGTCGCTCTTGGACTCAACAATACCGAGAGTATTTCAAGGCCGCTGCTCACCATTTAATTTTGCAGATATGAGAAAAGGATAAACGGCTATCTCCTGCTACAACCGAAAAACGCCGACGTGATTCATGGCCGGTCACACGGGAACTAACTCACTCGGGCCCGATAGCAAGTGGGTACACTCACTTGGTACACAGCCCTACTACCAGTCATGCAATGGATGATAATGGCTTACTTCGCTTAGTCGCCTCGTACAGCACCCATGGGAAAGAATGGGGTGGTTTCTCTTGTATTCTTAGACCGTTACCACAAAATGATCATGGATATCTTTTGACTATTTGTATTTAGAAACTGCCCATCAAATACAAAGGAATCTAAGAAAAGCTTGCTGTATATTTTAAATGTACAAGATAGAGCCAAGGTGATTGCAAATCAAATATTATGCAGTGTATTTATATATTTATAGAATGGAAATATACCGCGAGGTATGTTCTGCTCTAGAACGTCTATATGAAAGGAGTGCAGAAGTGTCAACTAGTGAACCTTCACCTTTAAGATCTCAGCCTGCAGCCGACTCTTTGCTCACCATGTCCCCGGCTGATGCTAATTATCATGTAAGTATCTAGGTACATATATTATAAGTAGATAACTATTAAAAAATATACATGCTTCACTTTCATGAAGCCAAACTAAACTAATGCAACTTTCAGGGAAAAAATTCGTCAGTTATATTAAAGTTCTTTCCACTTAATATCGTTTATTTGAAATTAGTTTCATACTGCTTTACATTAGTGCCTATAATAATTATAAAGTCAAATAAATATTGTTCATGTTGCAGACTCCTACAACTGTGGGAGTAAACAGATTTAAACATAAGGGGCAACCATTATTTACGCGAGGCATTCAGATTTAGAGTGGAAACGAGTTTCATTCAATCTGGGGGAGAGGGGTGTTTTCGGCAATTACCACGTATTTTTCTCGTAAGAAACAGTGTAGAATTGCGAGAGAACAGATTAGCAGCATGTCTTATGACCTCTGTTGTCCAAGTGTCTGTGGTGATCCAGAAAAGAAATGCTGCATTACATGCCATGCGTTATCTACTTTTCAACCATCACAAGAGTTGCATAGTGTACTGGCACCAGCGCGCAGTGTGACCCACGCGGATTGTCGCACGTCAAGTGGTTGAGTAATGATTTAGACTGGAAAATCCACACACGTAATTAATGGAAGCTCCTTATCTCCATAAAATATGTATGCGCTGTGTATATCTACCATATAAATAAGTTCTACAAAATTAAAACTATATCAATAACGTCCTCTCTATTTGCTGTCCAACTGACACATTTGTCAATCGGGATGTCACGTTTAAAAGTTGCAAACTTATGCCACTAGATCACTGTATTAGCATAATTGATAAACATTACGATTTGATAACATTTCAGGGTAGAAAACTAGTGTGGGAATGTTTATCTCGAGATGACGAGCTTCTTCACGTGGCAGTGTACGATTGGCTAGTTTCTAAGCAATTAGGATCAGGTAAACTGTTCTTTTTAGTTATATTATTTTATAAACATTATCATACTAAAGAAAATTGGCCAAGGGAGGCTCCGTAGCAGAGCATTGTTGAAACCCCACTTGCAGTTTTCTAATATTATTTCACAAATTTAGCTCTAGGAAATTCGCTAGGCTATTTCTGTTATTCCTTACTAATATTGTAAATATGAAAGTGAGTTTGTTTGTTTATTTATTACGCTTTCCCGCCGTAACTGCTGAACAGATAGTGAAATTTTCATACATAGAGTCTGGAGCCCAAAAGGACATTTAGACTTTTTTATTCTGGAATAGTAGATGTTAGCTTATTTGGCATTGAGGTTGGTAATATGCCTTAGAGTTTGTTTACATTCCGAAGTCCGCAAAGTCGAAGTCGTGGATAGAACCTAGTATAAAAATGACACAATATTAATAACTAGCTTACCTAGTCTAGTAACATGCAAATACATCGGACAAATGACGTGGGCGTCATGCAAGGCTGTATAAAGATATGTGATGTAGAAACTGGTAGCGTCGAGTGACTGCTGTGATAGCTCAGTGACTGAGCGTTTGGACTGGCATTCCAAAAGAAGTGGGTTCATACCCCAGTCGCAGTTAGCCTTTGCTACTTTACAAAAAAAATGTTTATGTGAAACTTTATTTACATCAAGCAAGAATAATAATACTCTAGTCCAGTTAATATTTGTTTGACTTTGTAGAGTTATTGTCATTGGGAACGGCTCCACCACCGTCGTTACGTACATATTTACAAGCGGCCGCGCGTTCCGCACCACCTAGCGCCGCTCTTCACTTACTGGACTTGCTATGGAAGGTTCTAGAAAAGAGCGGCGACCACCTCGCTGCCGCTAATGTATTGGAAGGGCTAGCTACAAAGCCTGGGTAAGTTTATTTACGTCTTTTTTATAAATAATAGTTAAGTGTGCAACTGAAATTTGTGATAGGAAGACCGAACATCTACTAGACAATGTGTGAAGTTTAAAAATGCATTAGGACAGCACAGTAAAATATTGATATAAATGTGCAGGGTAGTCATAAGCAGTGATACCCTATGCCAACATAGATAATGACATCGAGTTTGATAGACAGTCGTCCGAGAACTTAAAAGGCATACACATTATAGGTATCTGACTCCGAAATTATGCAAGTATACAAATTATCACTAACTATCCTGTGAAGGAAAACGTGCCGGCCTTAAGGAAGTGTATACCATCATGTAGTATCAAATATGTCGAGTTGCCCTGGAATTTAACAAGGTGACTGTGTGTGACCGTGAAGATGTAATTCTTAATTTTCCCACCTTCTTCGTAATGTGTAAATACTATATAAGATTATATTAAATAACTAGCTTCTGCCCGCGACTTCGTCCGCGTGGAATAGTTACTTTGGGCTAACGCTAACTGAGGCCACCGCCCTTCCCACTCATGACTGCCCGCCGGCCTTGCACATAATAAATGCGCGCAAAGTCCTTGATCATTATTTTGCTGCGATGTTATTTTAAAACTGCGATATCCCCTAAGATATTCATTGAAATCGAATGATGTAACGGGAAATTTTGCTTTAAAATAAATACTTGTTGATGAATAACGTATTTATTTGGATAAGGATTAATATCATATTTATAAAAACACATTCGCAAATAATGCATTATTTTAGAACAAATTTGGTTAGCATAAAAAAGGTTATAGTGAGCCAACCTTAAAAGATAGACATTATGCTGTAGCGGACTTTTTCTTTGAACATTTAGAGGGGAACAATTCTGTCATATATGATTTTTGCGAAACTTTAACCGTTTACGAAGCGCACGCAGCGGAAGCACCCAAAAATAAAACACCCCCCGATTTTGAAACATTCTTCATTGGAGCTCAGCTCCTATTGGTCTTAGCGTGATGATATATAGTTTATGGCCTTTCACGATAAATGGGCTGTCTAACACAGAAAGAATTTTTCAAATCGGACTCTACTGGTCTGAAAAATCTAACCCGCCTGCCAAGCGTGGCGATTACGGCATTATCCCCTATGACGGGACCGCTCGTTGTGGCGTTCTCTTGGGGAGGCCTATGTCCAGCAGTGGACGTTGAAAGGCTGGTGGATGGATGGATGGATGGACTTTGAGAGGAGACTCCTGCCCAATTTTGGGACAGCAAACGATGAACAGTTAACCGCTGTCTAGTAAAGGTTCCCGAGTGCTAACCACGCATCGGACATTACAGCGTCTGAGGGTCTCTGACCAAGTGGATCGAATATATGATCAAAGCCGCAGGGAGCTATTGGACGTTGTGGTCTCTTGGCCTGTATGCGCTGCTTATGATGTCTCGCACACATCTTGCGTGTTTAAATGATTTAGCCGCTGATAGTTAACTGGAATACCATTTATTGCACACTTAACTAACTAGTAACTATTTAGATATTTTTGTATATATTTTTAGCATTTGACATGCTTAGCACTATACATTAAACACAAAGTGAAAAATGTGATATCGAAAATAACAGTCACGTTATTTTCGATTTCACATTTTTCACTTTGTGTTTAATCTTGCTCGTGACTGTTATTTTCGATTTCACATTTTTCACTTTGTGTTTAATAACTAGTAACTATTGCTAATATAATGTGTCAATGAGTACTACTACTGATTGCTGTACTGGTTTGAAATATTACAATTCCCGCGAGGTGAGGGAAAACTGCTGACACGGGACACGTGCCATGTACGATACATTACTCGTACATGGCCCGTGTCCAGCAGTGGACGATGCAATTTATTATTTATATAATATGCAAGAAGTTGCTTTGTTGCTATTTTTAAATATAACGGTTTTGTAAGAAAACAGGTATTGTGGATAAAAACGGTATATGTATGAGATTGTTCCTGTGATTTTATATAAATTGTGAAATAGAAAAAGTAATATTTGGTATGAAGTATTTATAATATTTATAATAGTTCCTATTTATTAAATTGGAGTTTTATATGGGAAAAACAAAGCTATGAAATGATGCATTTAATCAAACATTTGTTATCTATGCGCTTTTGCCATATAAGAGGCGCGCGAGATTCCTGTGCTAAAAAAATTGTAGAGGCGAAATTCATTAAAATTTTTGAAGGCAGCTTGAATTGCCTCACGTATTTAAATTCCTTTCCATAAAGACCAGTACGTCGAAAATAAAATGAGGCACCCAAGCCTCATTTTATTTTTTCTGCCTTCATGAGGCCCTTGAACAGAACTGACACCCCACAGCTGTTTGTATTACATAGAGTCGAGTAGTAAAAAATAAAACCTATTTAGAAGAAATGTAAATCATATAAAATAGTAAACTATTATTTTGAAAACGTTAGATTTTAACAATTTTATACGAAATTACGTTGTTTCAATCTACGCTACGAATTATATTATGTACACAATTCTTGAGATGAACCAACTCGGGAGGTCTTCTAAAGATTTTGTATTTTCATTTAAAAAATACACAAAGAACACATAAACAGCTCTTTTAGCACATTCTACAAACATTTTATTTTACTTGCCCCGTTCAAATCTTGCAAGTTATATTTGACACACTTCCCGTTTCCGATTGAGTTCAAATTTCACACGCAAATATAAATATGCAAATATGTATATTACGTGACAATGCAATATCATGATGGCATGAGCTGATCTGATGATGGAGCTGGAAGGTGGCCATAGGAACTCTATAATGAAACGACGCAACCCCATCGAGTTTGGAAGCTTTTGATTCATCTTCATGAGTACTTTGTCTTTAGATGGTATCCAGGGTCTGATGATGGAGCTGGAAGGTGGCCATGGGTACTCGTTAATTAAAGTTCGCAACCCATCGATTTAGGGCTAGTTTGAGTTAGCTTGAATAGTGCCATAGTCCTAGATGATATCCAGGGGCTGATGACGAAGCCGGATGGCCATGGGCACTCTGCTATAAAACGCCGCAATCCCATCAACGTTATAATCGTTTGATTCGTTTTGACAATTACTGCGGTCCTAGATGATATCCAGGGCTTGACGATGATGATTTATGTCCATTTCCGTTATTTTACACATGTCATTATTTTATACAAGCACACGTTGAAAAAGTTATGATCATTTTATTTCTACTCATTATTTCTACAAAATAATTTCGATGTTTTCACATAAGTCCCACGACGTCTATTTTTATTCTTATAAATGTTTTTACTGACTGACTGCGCTCGCATACTGAGACTGCACAAAATAGCGCGAACGAGTTGCGTTATGCTTTTGTTTTTTTTTTCACGTCCTAGGCTTGCAGCTTTGCCCACCGAAGGAATGTAACATAGTTCAAGTGGCCCGCCAATAAAGGCGGAGAGACGGCACACGGCGGGTTTCTTTAGTGGGTGAGGGCCCCACACTACCCTGTTCGTTGCCCTGAACAACGGGGTGTGTGGTTAGGAACATTTCTTCCCGCCTAAACAAAAAAAAAAAGGCTTGCAGCTTTGCAGGCATACACAGTATAAATATTTCGATAGCAATTGAGTCTGTTACATTGACAGTTGGTTAATTAAATTGATAACGTTACTACGCCTATAGCGATAAGAAATTATTTTACTGAACAGCACTTCCGTTTAAAACTGTTACTTCCGCCCGAAAAAAGATCTTTTTTTTTTTTTTTTTTTTTTTTTAAGGTGGGCAAAAATGTACCTAGCGCACACCCCGCTGCCCGGGGAGACAGCGGGGTAGTGTGGGGCTAGCACCCACTAAAAACCCACCATGCACCGTCACCCGCCCATACTCGGCGGACCACTGGTACCGCGTATATTCACTTCAGTGGTCCGCGCGGCGGCTAGCCTTATTGGGCTTCCTCCCTGAGCGACGTCCCCACGCACCTGGGGCGTCGCACCTTCGCGGTAGGCTCTATGCGGGCGGAGGACAATCCCCGGTCCAACCGCCCGCAGCCTCGGCTAGGGTGGCATTAGGCGCAGATATTCGCGCCCACGCCGCCCCGCGCGCCGGCGGCGAGTCGGGCCAGAGGAGAGATCAGCCTCCCTGGCCCTCTCCGCCACCTCCTTCCGCAAGATGACATTCTCGCAGAAGTTGGCGACCGCGGTCCAGGACCTATCACCGCCGACCATCGATCGGACGACAGCCGGCAGCGACAGGTCCTCTCCGATGACTGCAGCGAGATCCCGGCGCTGCTCAGCCCAGGCCGGGCATGACTCGAGCGTGTGCTGCACCGAGTCCTCGCTGCAGTCGCAGTGGTGGCAGCAGGGAGTCTCCTCCCTCCTAGCGACTGTGTACAGGTACTTGCCGAAGCAACCATGCCCCGACAGCACCTGCACCAGCCGGAAGGTGAGGACCCCATGCCGCCGAGCCACCCATTCCTCTAAGATCGGCTGGAGTGCCCCTACGGTCCGAAGACCGGCCCGAGGCGTTTCCAGCCGAACCCTCCAACGGGCGATGATGGCGCAGCGAGCGTCGCTTCGCCATGCGCGGATTTGACTAGGCGGGAGGCAAGCGCCTCTCGCACGCACTGCTGACGCCCGCCGATAAACTTCGGCGAGCACCTCCGCCTCCAGGTCCCACGGGGGGGTCCCGGCCAATGCACATGCGGCCTCGCACGACACCGTGCGGTAGCCGCGGATCGCTCTGACCGCCACGACTCTCTGCGGTCTCCACAGAAGAGCCCTATTGCGGGCGGTCAGAGACTCCGCCCACACGGGTGCGCCGTAAAGCGCCATCGACCGGACAACCCCCGCGTACAGCTGTCGGCACGCGATGCTGGGTCCGCCTAGGTTCGGTAAAAGACGCCCAAGGGCGGACGCCGTGCCGACGAGTCTCGGTGCGAGCTGGCGGAAGTGCTCGTCGAAATGCCACCGCCCGTCGAGGACCAGGCCCAGATATTTTATGTGGGCCTGGATACTGACCCATACTCCATTTACCGTAATCGAGGCGCCAGCGGGTGGTCCGCGCCGAGGCCCGTGAAATAGCAGGGCCTCTGACTTGTTGAGGGCCACCCTAAGCCCCAGCGCCTCGATACGTCTGACCACCTCCGCGGCACCCGAGGTGGCCAGCTGCGCCGCCTCCTCGAAATTTCCTCCCCGGGCCGTGACAAGGGTATCATCGGCGTAACAAATTACGCCCAGCCCGGGGGGAAGCCGGCCACGTAGGACCCAGTCGTACCCGATGTCCCACAGGAGCGGCCCCAGGACAGATCCCTGTGGGACACCGCACGACATGGCCCTCCTCACAGTGTCCCCTTCCCGGCTTACGAAGAGGACGCTGCGGCCTTCGAGGTAGTCTGCCACCAGCTGCCTCAGGTAAGCGGGCACCCCATGGAATCGGAGTGCCTCCCTGATGCAGTCGAATGGCAGACTGTTAAATGCGTTGGCGATGTCCAACGACACCGCCAACAGCACCCCTCGCTGAGCGACGGCCTCCGTGGCCACGGCCTTCAGCCGCAGAATGGCGTCGACCGTCGAACGCCCCGAACGAAAACCGAACTGAGCGTCCGACAAGTCGGGGCCCACCTCCACAAGGTGCCGGACGATACGGGCAGCGATAATCCTCTCGAGTAGCTTACCCGCATCGTCCAACAGCACGATGGGCCTAAAGGCCGCGACCGAATCCGGGGGCCGTCCCGGTTTCGGCAGGAGCACGAGCTTCCCCTCCTTCCAGCAGTCAGGAAACCGTCCGGACGCCAGGCTCGCGTCGAACAGTCTCCTGAGGCGGGGCTCCAGATGGTCGAGGACCAGGGCCAGAACTCGGGCGGGAACCCCATCCGGCCCGGGGGCGGTGTTCTTCCGCATGCGTGATATCGCCGCCCCCATTTCCATTTCAGAGACGGGTGGCACACTCTCCTCGTCGGCCTCCCGGTCGTCCTCTGGCGGAGCCATGACCGGGGGCGTGTGCGTCGTCCGCCGTGGGAAAAGACCCTCGACCACCTCGGTGAGGAAACTCGGCTGGAGCGTCTCCGTAAGGGGGGGACCCCGAGTGCGGAGCTTGTTTAGCGCCGCACGGTACGGACGTCCCCAGGGATCACGGTCGAGACCCTCCAGCATCTCCTGCCGCTTCATCTCTTTGGCGCGACAAATGGCCAGCTTAAACTCGGCGCGCGCGTTGCGATACGCCTCGTATAGCCGGCCCTCCCGCTCTGGATCGCGGTTCATCCGTCGGCTGCGGGTGTAGGACCTCCGGGCACGGATGCAAGCCGCACGGAGGTCCGCCAGCTCGCGGGACCACCAGTAGACCCCCTTTCTTTGGGGTGGACGCCGCACGCGGGGCATGGCCGCATCACAGATTTGCGACACTGCCTCGCGCCACCGGCAAGCCTCAGCGTCCACGTCCTCAGTCGGGGGGGATGGAGACAGCCAGGATGATACGATGGCCGCCTCCACCAGCAGATCCCGGTCCAGCCTTCCCACAGCCCACCGCGGGAAAGCGGGAGCTCTGTCCGCCACGTGACCCCTACTGGGACCCCGGAGGGACCGGGAGACCTCTATCCAGATATACCGGTGATCGGACAGGGTCTCAACCTCCTCTAGGACACACCAGTCCCTTACCCGTGCGGCAACGGTGGAGCTAGCGAACGAAAGGTCCACTATCGACCCGCCCCACCGCCGCACACACGTGTTGGTGGACCCCCTGTTTAGCAAACAGAGGTCCACCGCTGCCGCCCATTCTTCGACCGCCGCTCCACGGGCGTCCGTCCTGGGGGACCCCCACGCCGTGGATTTGGCGTTAAAGTCCCCCAGCACCAGAACGTGGCTAGGTGCTAGTCGCCGTATCGAGGTCTCCAGGTTGTAAAGGAAGACCTCGAAGGCAGCCAGACTCCGATTGGGGGAGAAGTAGATGCCATAGAGCGTGACGCCCCCCCAATAGGCCGCGACATATCCCGTGCCCTTGTCCCTGACCGACAAGGGCGGGGAATGAGGCGCCGTAGATCCGACTACCGCCACGGAGCCATCGCAGCTGCCTGCCCAATTAGGACTGTCAGAAATGCGATAGGGCTCCGCGGCTACGGCAACACCGATCGACCGCTCCGCCATGGACTGCAGGAAGAGGTCCTGCGCGGCGGCGCGGCGGCCGAGATTCGCCTGGAGGAGGACGGTATCACGATCCGTGATTAGACTGTGATCATAGCCTCCTCCTCCCGCGCCGGCGGTCGTGCCGCGCTAGGAGGGGCAGCCTGGGTCGATTGGCTACCCCCCCCTTTAGGGCCTCTAGCTGGGGGTCTGCACCCCTCCCGCCCCATGCTATGCTTGGCAGGGCGATTTCCCGCCGCGCACGCGGGGCAGAATGGGGCTGCGGTGCAGGTTGCCGCTTTGTGCCCTGCCTGACCGCTGCGGAAGCAGAGACCGCTGCAGTCAAAGCAGTTCGTGCATGTCGGCCGGGTATGTCCGACCGCCATGCACTTATAACATCTCGTGGGCCTAGGCTCCAACACGGTGATTCGTGCGGAGCTCCAGCCCACGAGAAGTCTACCTGCGGCGGCCAAAGAATTGGCCGCCGCGACAGGGCATTGCACCCATACGGCGCCTACACCACCTGGGCCGGGGCGAATGGTGCCCACCCGGACGGTGTTCGTAGAGGATCCGGTTTCCCGCGTGATAGCTTCCCGGATGTCTTCCACCGTCACGGAGTCGTCCAGTCCGGAAATACGCAATTCCGCGCACTTCACGGGCTTGGCGACCCGGATTCCATTCTCCCCAGCGAACAGACCCCTCAATCGTTCGGCCACGAGGTCGGCCGTTTTGGAGCCCTCCGCCCCGGGGAACTCTAAAATGCGAGCCCCCGTTCGTGCTTGGCGGGTTCTGGCGGCGATACCTCCAACAATGTCGGAGCCGTCGACCTCCCGCCGGGCTCGCCTTAGGACCGCCTCATAACTGAGGCCCTTCTCTTGTGCCTCCGGCAGCAGGGTGACTACCACCGCTGCTGTCTTTGGCATTCTGAGACTGCGCGGCTTTCGTGACCTCCGTCTCTTTTTTCGGGCGTCAGACTCACCTCCAGCTACAGCAGGCACCACATTTTGACCAGTGTCAGTCCTCCGCTTCTTACCGCGGGACTTTTTCCCACCGCCAGCAGTCTGCCAGCCCTCCTCAGAAGGCACATCAGTGCGGGTGGCAAGAGGTGGGATCAAATCCCGGGGTGCTTGGGTTCGCGAAGGCCCAGCAACATGTTGCAAAGCCGGGAATTCCTCCCGGCCCCCAGACTTCTGCGCCTGGGCCCTGGGTGGCTTAGCCTTGGAGGGCTGCCCAGCTTTGGTGCCCTTTTTAGGGTTTGGGGCGCGCCCTGGCGGCGACGCCACCACAGCCGCGGAGAAAGAGGCCACACGACCACCCTGGCAGGGCAGCGGCGTTGGCTCTGATGGTGGCACGGCCCTCCTCTTGTCCGCGGCTAGTTGCGGACGAACACGTGGTTCAGGCGGGAGCCTGGCATCAAGAGCGCTGATCCGCGGGTTGAAGACCGCTGCGACGCGGTCTGTAACCCGGCGGACCAGCTCCTCCGATAGTTCGGCTGGTGTTGCGGAAGCACAGGGAGCGGCGGCCCTCGGGACGGCCTCAGGGAGTCCTAGTTCCGCTCGCAAACTGGCCATCCCGAGGCGCATTTCCTCAACTGTGGCCTCGAGGCGCTGATTCCGCGCCCCGAGTTCACCTACCTCTGCCCCGAGGCGCTCATTTTGCGCCACCAGCCGTGCTACCACGTCGGACAGCTCCGTGGCAGCATTCTTCAGACATCTTACGAAGGTGCCCTTCAGATTCTTTGAGCCCGTGGCCACTGTTGTTATTATGGCCACGCTGTCCGAGGCCCTCTCAATTATACGTGATGCCGAGGGTGGCCCATCTTCATCAATTGGATGGCTGAGCCTGTCCGTCAGTACCGCCAGGCGCTCCTCCGCGGACTGCTCCACCTCCGTTCCTTTCCAAATTTGATGTCTCAGCCCTGTAAGCTGAGACTGCCCGTGGAACAGGTGTTGCCGGCCTGCCGATGCCTCGACCCCTGACAGCAGTAGTTATTTTCGGGGGAGGCATCTCGATCGAGCTTCCGTCAGATTCCGATGCAGCGCCTCCTTGAGATAAGGTGCGCTTGCGCCAGAACCGCGACGGGATTGGCTCTACCACAGCAGAGATTTCCGCTGGTTGCGCTGTACTTGCTGCCCCACTTGGGCCACTCTCCTCGGTTGTAGACATCTCGGCAGCAGAAGTGCCAGCTGAGCTGCCCGATATCGAGCCGTCCCTGGTTTGGGACGGTTTTCCCTTACGGGATCTTCGGCCGCCACGCGACTTCCGTGCGGCTGCAATGGTAGGGGCCGTATTTACAGCCGGACCCCTTTCGGCTGAGGCGTCGGTTGCCCCCCTCCGATACGTGGGACCCGAAAAAAGATCTGTGTTAAGCTAGAATCAAACTGTTGGACGTTCGTTCCTTGTTGGACGCGTCCGTAAGCTGCGGCTTATACGTGTCTGGACATTAATGTACACCGAGCTGTGCAAACTATCGGATGTAAGTTGATTCCACCTTTACTTTCAAAGCCTTAAAGAAGTTTTACTCAATAATGCGATATTTCAAGTATTTCATATTGTGCAAAAAGTGATGTTGAAGACAAATTACGTGTCGCGAATATAAATGAATCACTAAATTACACGGGATTAGATTCAACATCAATTTGGAATTGTTAATAAAACGCTAGATATTTGAGATAATGTTGTCAGTTCTACAAACGCCAATTTAATTATGTAACCTAAGCCTAACCTAATAATAGCAAACGTTTTTCCCCCAAAGGGATAAAAACGATAAATTTCAGGTCTTGCCTAGGCTTGACCTATGAGATAACAACCCTCAATCCACCCTATGATACATGCTTGTCTTAGCTCCCCGCGTCGTCTAGCTGCGCTGAAATCCCCGCGCGCGCCCCCCTTCATCCCGTGGGTAGGCAGCGCGCGCGTCGATTCGAGTGCGGTGATCGGCAGTACCTTGAGATTGTGAGGTCGTCAAAGACTTATCTGGTCAAGCCTAGGCAAGACATGAAATATGAAAAACGTTTGCTATTTCATGATCTGTGCCGTTGGCTTGACCTATGAGAAATCTTTGGATTCTGACGACACGGCGGTAGCGTACTGTGAAATATAAATTAATAGGTGTATTGTGAACGAGTTAAGTGTAAGTGCTTGTGTTAAATAAAATAAAATGTTTATAATCATACTCATGTTTATTTAGAAAATTATACTTGAAATTAATTTAATTTAATCACTAATAATTAGTAGTAAAGCTAGAATCTATTAAATTTAAGTCATTGGTATTATCTTTGTACGGAGTATTTATTATTTATCTGAAATAATGTTTAATCACATTTTTATTACTTCTCCAGTTACCATTTCTTATTATAATATCCATAGGGACATTATTGTCTTTTCTGGAAGAGGCAACCGCGGACCTGATGCTTCCCGGTAAGATATCAATGCTTAATTCTGAAAAAGCTGTTTTTATCCATCCAGATATAATTGCTTTAGATGCAGGTGCTACCCGACCCCTGGAAGTAGTAAACAGGGTGTGGATCCGGCTGCCATTTGCATTTCTTCTTACCTCCGATACCTTGAGGTATGCTTTGATCCATAGAACGGGATCAAGCTTCTCATTAGGAACCCGTGATTGTTTCCAAGAAGACTGCCTGTATGAGCGACTATCAGTTTTGGAGCCAAATTCTGGCTAAAATGTAACAGATGATTCATCCATAAACATGCTATTTTCATCAATCCTAAGTAGAGTAAGATCGTGAATCCTTCTTCCAGACGCCAATAGTAATAAAAGCGCCAAATGACGTGAAATTTGAAAAATGTTATCTTCCTGAATTGGATAACTCTCTAACCAGTTAATCAGATGGTTAACATCCCAAACTTTATTTTTCACCACGGGTGGTTTTGATAATTCAATGGCTTTAATAATATGTTTAACTATTGGACTATCTATACTATGACTATTAGTAGGATCAGCGAAAGTAGCAATAACTGATTTATGTAATTTTATGGTGCTGGGCGATAGCTTTCTGACTCTATGTAAGAAACTCAAATGTTGAGCTACTGATGTTGCGTCCGGCTTATTAGGATCATGACCAAGGACTTTACATCTTGTTAACCAAGTCTTCCAGGGAGAACGATAAGTTTTAAATGAAGAATTGCGCCATGCCTTCTGGATTAAGCTGTAGTCTTCTTCTGGCCAGCTTTTTTGTTAAAAGTGACCACCCCGTATTCTCCAAGCCTCCAAATGTAGATCTCGAATTTTCATTGGGTTCAGTGGAGCTGTCAGGTCTTTAGGTGATGGGGGAGGTTCCGGGTTTGAAATAGGCTGTCTATCGCTCGAGAACGTAGATCCGACCTCCAAAATACCCTTTTCCATGTAGGAACGATCAAGATGTATATGCCTTTGGCTTGATTTAGATGGGCTAATACTCGAGGGATCAGCGAAGGGGGTGGAAAGACCCATGCTAGCTTGAATTTCCACTTCTTGATGAAAGCATCTGTGAATAGAGCGTCCCTGTCCTTTGCATCCCGGGAAACATAGATTGGAACTACTTTCGAATTTCTTGACGCAAACAGATTTATTTCGGGAGTGCCCCACTTTTGAAAGATTTGGCTGCAGATCTTCGCTGAAAGATGCCAGTCCGAGAGAGTCCTGCGCCGTGATAAACTGTCCGCTACGTCGTTGTAAACTCCTGGAATATATTGGGGACAAATTTCCGCATCTAGTCTTTTGGCTAATTTCAAGAGCTGGAAGACTACATCTGTCAGTTGTGAGGATCTCGTCCCCCCCTGATTCTTTATGTATGCGATTACAGTTTGATTGTCTGACTGTACAACAACTTTTTTGTTTTTTACTGAGTTTTTCTCTGACTGGATGGCAAGAAGTACAGCAAACAACTCCTTTTTGTTGATGTGCCATCGAGACTGGTGAGCGTTCCAAGTGCCACTGATATGTTTTCCGTTTATCTGTGCTCCCCAGCCCTCGTCTGAGGCATCTAATGTTATGAATATAGTTTCTGAAGTTCCAAAAAGAAGGTCCTTCTTTTCGAGATTTTGGATCCACCACTGGCATTGTTGGAGAGCCTTCTTTGGAATTGCGAACTGTTTGCGGCATAATTTTCCTGGTAAAATGTTGGCTGCCTTTTGAATTTCTCTGGAATGAAGTCTCCCCAAAGGTATTACAAACGATGCAAAGTTTAGCTTTCCCAACAATCTTTTTGCGGACTGCCAACTCCATCTTTGGCTTGAAATGATTTTGCTGAGGGCTTTTCCTATTGAGGAGATTTTCTTTTTCGGGAGGACTTTTGTGTTGTGGGCGGTATCCCATTCTATCCCTAAGTATTCTATGCATTGAGATGGGTCCAGCAGGGATTTGTCTGCGTTGACTATCCATCCCAATCTTAGAAGGAATTGTATCGTTAGGGTGGCATCTTTTTGGAGTTTTATTGGATCTTGATTGGCAAGCAAAAAATCGTTTAGGTATACAATAACCCTTATATTCATTTTCCGTAGACGTGATGCTATCCAGTTTGACACTCTGATGAAAGTGAGAGGAGCTGTCGAAAGACCAAACGGGAGACACGTGAACTGGAGAACTTTCTTTTGGTGAACTATGGAAAGGAATCGCTGTTGACGGTTGGCTATGGGGATGTGAAAGTAAGCTTGAGAAATATCGATTTTTAGGGAAGAAATCTCCCCTCTGTAAGAACTGAGGTACTTTGAAATGATTTAAGAGGCGGAATTTTTTCGAAGTGAGGTATTTGTTTAGGCCTCTTAGATTGATTATAGGGCGAACTTTGTTGTTGGGTTTTGGAACTGCAAACATATTTGACAGGAAACCTGTCTGGACCGTTGAATCTTCCAGATCTTTTTGTTGTATTAGAGTTTGGATTTCTGAGTCGTAACTTTTTTGTCCTGAATTTGGAGATCACTCTTGGGAGAAAAGGTATTCGTGGGGGCGTTTTTACAAAAGGAATGGTGTAACCTGTTTTTTTTTTGTATACTTATTGGCCCCCTCCCTTTTCCAAACCTCTAGGAATTGCGAAAGACGCCCCTCCGCTGAAATTGTCAATCGTGTCTTTTGGGGTTATTTTTCTTAGAGGACTTGTTTCGAGAGGAAGGCTGGCCACGGTACTTATTTTTGTTGAATGGGCGCTTAAAATTCTCGTGCGTTTTTCCGCTATTTGAAATGCATGGTCGATTATAGGATGTCGACGTTTTAGAGATTTTATTGGTTGGTTTAGCTTGGTGTACGATATTTGTTGCGTTATAGGTTTTGGGTAGCAAGGGCTTTCTTTAGGAGCCACGAAAAAATGTTTGCTGAGATGGTTGTTTTAATAGTTTCCGTTAGGCGAGATTCACAAAAGAGATGGGTGGTTGATGGGAGGATCGCACCAAGAAGAGCTGCCTGGTATTGGTCCCTGGGGATATATATGTTCCTTCTTTGCTCTATGATCTCTGGCTCTTCTGCCACACACGTACTGCAGTAGGTCATCCGAAAGAGATTTTAAAGTGGAATCTGTCGATAAGATATTTTTCAAGTCTTCTTTCATAGATGGGTGTTTGTTGGCTAGATCTTTGAGTATGTTTCCCAATGACTCCCTCTGTAGCAGAAGACCATGGGAGATAGTGCCTAGAGTATAGTCTGTTCGAATCAGCTGGTCTTGGTTGGTAGAAGGCCTATAAGCAGTAAGAATAGGATTAACCTTTAAAGGACCAAAGACTGGGCTAGCGTGTAGTTTCTTCTGAACTTCAGGGTATCGGATCTGATTGAAAGTAATGTCACCTAGACATTGACATTCAGTGCCCTGAGAGGCAATATGGGTCTTGGCCACTGGTATTAAAGGTTCCTGCTGTTTTGTTGTAGGGGCCCAGTTAAAGTCGTCATCTTCAATTAATGCTGGTGGTTCCCAGGGCTTTGGTGAAGATGTCGAAGGTTGAGGAAAGTTTTCTTCATCCTCTGATGGTTCTAGGGAAATAGAGTCATTCTCCGAAGCTGAACATGATTGGTCTGATTGAATTTCTTTTTATATACTGCTCCATCATGTTCTCTAATTTTTGCTGTCCTTGTTCCAGTCTGTCCAAACGACTTAGTTTTTTAGTTTTAGTAACTGAGGTTCATGTAAATGGAATAGATAGCTCGTCGTCGGACTGATCAACTTGCATTTTCAGCTCTCTATCTGCCTCCTCTCTGTTTTTTAGGAGTGGTTTCATATCAGCGATGGACGCTATTACAAGTTCATTTTGAACCGCTGAACCACGAATTCTTGCCGCTAGGGACATTGGATTATGATAAGACCTACACACAGTGGCCACTCTAAAAGTTTTAATTTTATGTCCCTATAAGTTCTTTCTTTCAGTGAGGTACAGTCTGGGGAAAAGGCTCTGGCTAACTCAAAAGTGGGGATAGCGTATCTTATTTTATTAAGAATCTGGGGATCAAACTCGCTCCCTAGTAATTCCTCCTTGCTGATAATCCTAATCTTCCAATCTTTCCATCCGCTCGGTAAGTGATTCGTTATTACTTGTTTTATTCTGCTTAAAATATTATTGTCCTCAGAGTCCTCTGAATGCCAATTAAGAAGGGACTCGAGAGTGTGCATATCGGTGGGGGATGATGCCTAAAACAAACGGATGAAGTTAATGTCGAAATATAAACCCTTGTAAACTGCACATTTATCTGCTTGTTATTACAATATAATATGTCACAAAACCGAAATTTGTGTAACTGGTCCGTGTGGCCGCTTTAGGATATTACCAGAATGCGTCCAGAAATTGGGCCACGTATAGCACAAACAAAAATTGACCCATTGGTCAATCAGGCCTGGCGCCCGATGAGTTGAGCCGTACGGCTCGAAAATTGACTCGTTGAACAATCAGGTGATAGATGGGCCGTACGGCTCGATCATATGGGCCTTACGGATCGATGATATGGGCCGTACGGCTCGATGATATGGGCCGTACGGCACGATGATATGGGCTGTACGGCTCGCCGATATGGGCCGTACGGCTCGCCGATATGGGCCGTACGGCTCGACAACTTGGGCCGCATGGCTCGTCTAGTTGTAAGATGTTGATCTATATAGTACCCAAATTCAATCGTGATGATTATAGACAGTCACGGATTGTGGTTATTATACCCAAGTTTACGGATTAAGACTGACGTTCACTTGTGTGGTATAAATAGATCACAAATCTGGGCCGTGTAGCACGCAGATTGTAAGTTGCACTTTTAGATGACTTCTTACTGAATTTTAGTGCTACCCGTGCAACACATGGGTTATATAAGTACCTACAAATAATATATAGGTACCTAAGTATACACATTATGTAGAACAAACAACAATCAAAGAATTTGTACTTCTATTATTACTTTTAAAAGTACTGACAGGCGTTATAGGATGAAATAAAAATTAAATTTTACAAGCACTTACTAATAAAAGAATAACTTACCATCGTATTCAACTCTTAAGAACACACACACAATACTGACGATCACAAAATTAATTATTACGATCTCTAACGAACACTCGTCGTTATGCGTAGCAATGAGACACGCGTGCATCGCGGGTCAATCGAAAGCGTACTACCGATCACCGCGTTTGAATCGACGCGCGCGCTGTCTATCCACGGGATGAAGGGGGGCGCGCGCGGGGATTTCAGCGCAGCTAGACGACGCGGGGAGCTAAGACACGCATGTATCATGGGTGGATTGAGGGTTGTTATCTCATAGGTCAAGCCGACGGCACAGACCATGAAATATAAAAATAGGTGGCAATAAAGTTTTCGGGTGCAGGGTGATAATAAGCCGACGTGACTGTCGCAGGTCGGGCGCGACTCTGGCGCAGCGCATGTCCTGGCTGTCGGCGGGCGTGGTGTGCGTGCGCGGCGCAGGCGCGGGCGGTGGCGCGCTGCTGCGGCGCCTGGAGGAGGCGGGCGAGGTGGCGCGCGTGCAGGCGCACGTGCGCGCCGCCGCCGCCGCGCTGCCCCGCGCGCTGCAGCCGCCGCCGCACCTGCTGCGGCGCCTCGACGACGAGCTGCTCGAGGTCACGCAGGTACGTACGTCCGCTAGCACGTAGCGGCGCGCGCTGCTGCGGCGCCTGGAGGAGGCGGGCGAGGTGGCGCACGTGCAGGCGCACGTGCGCGCCGCCGCCGCCGCGCTGCCCCGCGCGCTGCAACCGCCGCCGCACCTGCTGCGGCGCCTCGACGACGAGCTGCTCGAGGTCACGCAGGTACGTACGTCCGCTAGCACGTAGCGGCGCGCGCTGCTGCGGCGCCTGGAGGAGGCGGGCGAGGTGGCGCGCGTGCAGGCGCACGGGCGCGCCGCCGCCGCCGCGCTGCCCCGCGCGCTGCAACCGCCGCCGCACCTGCTGCGGCGCCTCGACGACGAGCTGCTCGAGGTCACGCAGGTACGTACGTCCGCTAGCACGTAGCGGCGCGCGCTGCTGCGGCGCCTGGAGGAGGCGGGCGAGGTGGCGCGCGTGCAGG
This sequence comes from Leucoma salicis, assembly GCA_948253155.1. Lineage (NCBI taxonomy): Eukaryota > Metazoa > Arthropoda > Insecta > Lepidoptera > Erebidae > Leucoma > Leucoma salicis. The sequence continues at coordinate 15,544,350 of OX411809.1, read as the reverse complement.
CGCACGGGCGCGCCGCCGCCGCCGCGCTGCCCCGCGCGCTGCAACCGCCGCCGCACCTGCTGCGGCGCCTCGACGACGAGCTGCTCGAGGTCACGCAGGTACGTACGTCCGCTAGCACGTAGCGGCGCGCGCTGCTGCGGCGCCTGGAGGAGGCGGGCGAGGTGGCGCGCGTGCAGGCGGACGTGCAGGCGCACGTGCGCGGCGTTGCCTAAACAAAATGTAACTCTCTCTCTTCCTATCTTCACTTACTTATATCTCCCTCTCAACTTCCGTTCACCTCGCTCGATCAGCACTTCCGTATCGCATTCACCAGCTTATTCCCCAAGTCAAGCGTGCGTAAAAAATATTTACTTCAAAAACATAAATTAAATACTTTATAAGCCCACCATACCAAACGGAATTGTTGAAATGTGAATGACACAAATATTTGTGGTGTAGAGGTATATATATATATATATATATATATATATTTATACTATAAAAAGTGGATGTCTCTCAACCTTTTTGATCTAATATCAAGTTTTGCGTTACTAACCAGCCTCTACATCTAATTTAATTTTATACATATTTTTATAGCTTTACGAAGAATATGCAGACCGGTACAACCTCTGGGAGTGTAAACTCGCAATTGTGCAATGTTCTGGACACAACGACGCTCTTCTTGTCGAGAACATTTGGAGCAACATCTTGGCCGAGGCAGAGGCAGCCGCGAGAAGTCTACCCACACCTGACGAGCGACTCGCTTCTGTCCTCAGCAAGCTTACTACACTCGGTAGAGAGTATGTCAATACCGGACACTGCTTTCCACTATGTGAGTTGGGCTTATTTTGAGTTATTTGTAAGTTAAATTTAATTCCCTTACGATTGTTATGATAAATTATTTTTTGTGCTCGTATGTATTTGAAACATAAAGAGAAATAAAAATATCATTATCTTTACTTTGGAAATGAGAAAATTGGCAACCAGACCAAACTCGTTAAATTAGAATAACTATTATTGCTAACCGACCCCAATATGCTTAACAAAGAGCAAGACGATGATGGTTGCTATAGAGGTATTAAATATTCCAGATTTTATCATTCGTCAGCTAGAAATAATGAGCTGCAAATTACGAGCTGATCATGGCATGGTGTTTAGAGCAATTTTAAATATTGGCGTCTCCTTGGAGCAGGTGCTGGATATATATATCAAGTAAGTCTTACTTTTTGTACAATGTAACAAATGTACCATTTAATGTGATTTTTTTTAACTAGGGGCTTTAGTTAATTAGCTAAAGGTAACTGGTATCCGTGTTTTATTACGCTTTTAATTATACCAGCCACATGATTATTTCAGTACACTTTATTTTCTTCATGCAAGTAATTGAAGATTAATATACGTTCGACCAATAACACACCCAATTTTGTGCCATCGATTACAGTTTTGTGTCTATCCGCTGGTAGTTTTATTATTATAACTACTTAAGAATTATAGTTTTAAATATATTAGCATTGCAGATACTTTGCTAATTATACTCTCCAACGATTTATTATACTTTTGACAACCCGAGTACTGTACCTGTGTCATTTTTTTATAACAATTTACTATACTCCTCCGCCTCCCTCCCTCCATCGCTATTATTTTCAATATCACATATTCGCATAATAACTGTTAAATGGCCGAGCGTGTCTAGTGCTTCATAAATAACAAATACACACATAAGGTCGATTTCTAGTTACTGTTACGATATATTCGAATGTTTACAATAGCAATTAATTTCTTATAGTATGGTTTGATAAAGATACAACGTATGAGTGTTGGTCTTATTACTGAAGTAATAGGGGTTAAAGTATGTAATTGCCGTTTTATTGTAATAGGTAATTCGAATTGACATAGAACCTTCATCATTTGATATTGTTGAGTGAAACTTTTTTCAAATGGTACCTATGAGGTTCTTCTTTTAAAAAATGACAACGATTATCAACTTTCAGTTGTTTTTTTTATTCAGCTTAGACAAGAAAGATGGATACTTCAAAAATTCGAGTGATTTATGAATACGAGTTCCGACGCGGAACTAACGCTGCAGAAACAGCTCGCAATATCAATGTTGCGTTTGGAGAGGGGACTGCTAATGAACGCACCGTGCGATTTTGGTTTAAACGCTTTTATGATGGAAATTTTGATTTGATGAACGAACACGTGGAACGCCGCCCACACGTGAAAAACAATTGAAAGAGATGGTGGAAGCCGATCCGAGCCAAACTATCCAGGAATTAGCGGAATGGCTTAACGTTACCTTACCAAAAATATTGACTCATTTGCGTCAAATCAATAAACTAAAAAATATTAAAAATGGGTGCCGCATGATTTGACTGATCTGCAGAAAGAAACGCGTGTTGAAACTTGTGTTGCCTTGTTGAATCGATACAGAAATGAAGGAATATTGGATCGAATTATGACATGTGATGAAAAGTAGATTCTTTACGATAACCGTAAGCGAAAAATGCAATGGCTGACCCCAGGTCAAACGCCGCGACAGTGTCCTTAAGCAAAGCTTACCAATAAAAAGGTAATGGTAACTGTTTGGTGGTCTCAGCATGGTGTTATTCACTATAGCTTTCTCCGATCTAGTCAAGCAATAACGGCAAATGTCTACTGTGCCGAACTCCGAACAATGATAGCAAAACTTGCAGTGAAACAGCCCCGACTCATGAATCGATCTTCACCATTATTGCTCCATGATAATGCGAGACCTCATACAGCACGAGAAACCGTTTTAACTCTACAGGAACTGCAATTAGAAACCATTCGTCACCCTCCGTATTCGCCAGACCTTGCTCCAATGGACTACCATTTTTTTCGTCATTTGGACAATTTTCTACGTGATAAAAGGTTTTCTTCCCAGGAGGCAGTACAAAATGCTTTCACCCAGTTTGTAGAATCTCGATCACCAGAGTTCTATCGCAAAGGCATAAATTACCTTCCTATTAGATGGCAGCAATGTATAGATAATAATGGTAGATATTTTGATTAAATAAGTATGTTAAATGAAAAAAAAAACTAATTTCAATTTTTAAGTATAAATCGGCAAATTCATACTTTAACCCCTAATATAACCGTTGCAATTGTGGTGATTATGCAAGTTGTACATAATGTTGCAATCGCATATGTATGTAAAGAGACCAGTGGGTCAGTCGGCCATAGAACGCAATGTAACTAATATACGTGATAAACCAGTGCTCACCGACTTTGATTATCATCCCCACGAGGAGCACCCACACTGGTGAACCCGACGTGATCGCGAATGTCACTTGTGCTGGGGAATCAAAATTATTTTGGTCCGTTGTCGGTGAGCGGATTGTAGTTTCGCGTAATTTTAACAAGAGCAAGCGACGCGCAACTTGTACGGTGTACCGCCTTCATCCTAAACCACAGCAGAGTCCGCGAACGCGACTCCCGCTACCATCAGCGTGTCGGCGAGGTTGCCAGAGTTCTGGGTACATATGCCACGGATGTGGTTCGCCCAGTTTGAGGCCGTGATGGCGCCGCAGAAGCAGGGAGACTAGGCCAAATTCAACATGGTCGTCGCGAAGCTAGGGAGAGATGCCATACAGCAGGTGAGTGACCTGTTGACGTCACCCCTAGAACAGAACAAGTACGCCACGATGAAGAATAGGCTGCTGCAGGTGTACAAGGCGAGCGCCGATCGCCAGTTTAAGAAGCTAGTGTCAGAGCTGGAACTGGGCGCTCAGAAGCCTACATTATAGTCATTTCACCCACGAAAGTATAATAACAATGGTAAACGTAACTACAAACGCGCTAGCATGAAACACGTTAGATTGACAGTTTAGAACAGCTTCAAAACTGACCTAGCCACGTTATGAAACTTGATACTTTGCATAGTGAATACAATTTTAGACGACTTCCACGCAGACATCCTCAACTCGCCACGTAACGTGCTTCTTTAATCATAGAAAATCAGGGCCCAGGTCTCGGACCAGACACTAAAGAGCCTGTGGCTGTCGAGGATGCCCTCATGCGTACGGGCGGTCATCACCGTGTGCCAGGACCAGTCGCTGGACAGCGTAGCGGCGATAGCAGACAAGATCATGGAGAACACAGGATCCAGCGACGTAGCGGCTATAGCCCACGGCTCAGCGCAGGTGACGCTGGCATCGATAACAGAGCTGGTCGACAAGATGAGCAAGCTGGCTGTGGAAGTAGCATCGCTGTGCAACGAAGTAAGAGATCGGGGGCGCGCGCGTAGCGGGAGTCAGCAGGAATACAGGAATCGTTCGGCGTCAAGGAGGAGGTCACCCGGCGACGCGGACTGGCTATGCAGGTTCCACTGTGTGGTGACGGACTAAGAATACAAGTGTCACCACCCCATTCTTTCCCGCGGGTGTCGTATGAGGCGACTTAGGGAAGTAAGCAATTATCATCTATTGCATGACTAGTGGTAGGGCTGGGTACCAAGTGGGAGTACTCACTTGGTATCGGGCCCGAGCGGGTTGGTACCACCATCTCCCGTGTGACCGGCCATGAAGCACATCGTTGCGTTTTGGCTGTAGCAGGAGATAGCCGTTTGTATTTCATTTCATATCTGTGAAATGAACATCTCTGTCATTCCTAAAAGTGGCCTTAGGAGACACAGTACGGAGAGGTGTGATTTTAAGTTGTACGCCGCTAATAATAGTGAAATTAGGACGTACGGAATAAATATGTTATTTAGAATTAAGTTTTGGACTATGGAGAGTTTTTAAATGGCCTTTTATTGTGTGCGACGTGAAACAGCCAATAATAGGGGCTGATTTTTTTAAGAAATTTTAGGCTTGCAGTAGATTTATAAAATAATAGATTGATAGATTTAATTACTAATTTGTACGTTTGTGGATCAAAGAGTATTTTTGCCGATGGCTCGATAAAATGCATTAGTAGTAGTCACCCATACGCGGATGTACTAGAATCATTCCAGGAAATCACACAGCCACCTACGTTTAAGAACGTGCCGGAACATGCCGTTTACCATCACATAGAGACGATGGGCCCGTCAGTGCATACTCGCGCAAGAAGGTTACCGCCGCACAGGTATGATAAGGTTAAGAAGGAGTTTGAGTTAATGCAATTGATAGGAATATGTAGACCATCAAAAAGCGCATGGGCGGGCCCCTTACATGTGGTGCCTAAGAAAGATAGCGGCATTCGTCCTTGCGGAGACTATAGGATGCTTAACGCGGTCACAAAACCGGATCGCTACCCTATACCCAGAGTGCAGGACTTTACGTTTACATAATAAGAAGATATTTTCTAAGCTCGATATTTGTAGGACATACCATTGCATTAAGATTAGGTCAGAAGATGTAGAAAAGACGGCTATAATTACCCGTATGAGTTCCCCAGGATGACGTTTGGACTTCGTAACGCAGCACAAACCTTCCAAAGGTTCTTAAATAACATGGCACTAGCGGGAATAGAACAGATAGGTTATAATAGTTCTAGTCTTAGTGATAAGGGTAGCTATAAGGATAACATAGGACAGTCAATTGTGTTTGGATACCTAGATGATTTCATCACAGGGTCGGATAACGAGGCATTAAATAAAGAACATTTGCGGTTGTTATTCGAACGATCTAGGAAATACAAGATGGACATTAATTTAAGCAAGTGTGTCTTTGGGCAGTCAAAAATAGATTTTTTAGGTTATGAGGTCATGGAAACGGCAATTAGTCCCTTACCTGATAAGGTTAAGGTTATAGAGACATACCCGAAACCAGAGATGATTGAACAGCTGCGTAGGTTCCGGGGATGTTGAATTTTTACAGAAACCATATACCTAACGCAGCAACAGTTCAGGGAATTTTAGATAAGTATTTATTTACACGGCGCGAAAAAACGAGGTAAGAGTCAGATAGAATGGACGGACGAGGCAACTAGAGCATTCGAAAGGTGTAAGGAGAACTTGAAAAATGCTGCCACGTTATCTCACCCTATCGCGAGCGCGCAATTAGTTTTAATGACCGACGCATCCAATTTCAGTATAGGCGCGGTTTTACAACAGGAAGAAAATAATACATGGAGACCCCTTGGTTATTTTTCTAAACGGCTTACGGTATCCCAATAGAAGTACTGTACGTATGACAAGGAACTTTGGCGGTTTATTCGGGGGTGGTTTATTTTAGGGAATTAATAGAGGGAAGGAATTTTACGATTTATACGGATCACAAACCTCTCACGTTTGCGTTCACTAAGTTAGGTTCGGATAAGCTAACCTACCCAGAAGAGTTCCGCAGTTGTTGTATATTAGCAAATTTACAAGCGATATACGACACATAGACGGTAGCAAGAATGCGGTCGCGGACGCATTATCTAGGGTAGAGACAATAACATACCCAGCGATCTTGCACTATAAGCAAATCGCGGAAGCACAAAAGAAAGATGATGACCTAGCAAGGCTATTGTTAAGTACAGACGTGACTAGAACGTAGGAATTTAAATAAGGAAATGATTTATTGTGAAACGTCTACTGGCTATATTAGACCTTACATTCCATTAGAATTTAGAAAAACTATATTTGATACTTTCCACCACATAGCCCATCCCGGAGTTCGAGCCTCTCGAGCGTTACTGTGTAAGAAAGTCTTTTGGCCAGGAATGAACGGGGATATAGGAAAATGGGTAAAGACCTGTATTAAATGCCAAAAGTCGTCAACGTCACACAGTGTCTAAGCTTAGCCATTTTGAGCATTTACATGTAGATATTGTGGGACCCTTACCAGTGACAGAGCAGGGCTTTTGTTATTGCGTAACTATGATAGATCGGCGTACGCGATGGCCAGAGATCTTTCCCGTGAAAGATATAATGGAAGAGACGGTGGCAAGGGCAGTTTACGAGGGGTGGATTTCAAGGATGGGAGTGCCTTTGAAAATTACGACAGATCAAGGGCGGCAATTTGAAAGTGATCTGTTCAGAGAACTTATTAGGTTATTAGTTATTAACAAAACACGCACCACCCCATACCACCCGCAGGCAAATGGTAATTGGCATTTGAGAGATGGCATAGGTTATTAAAAGCCGCACTTACTGTGAAGTGTACTCTCGTAGGTTAAGAAATAATGTAGATTAGTTCACGGAATTGCCCACAGTAATGTTAGGATTGAGAGCTGCGTGTCAAGCAGATAGCGATTTTATAAGTGCCGCGGAATTTACGTTGGGGCATTGTTTGAGGTTACCTGGTGAGTTTTGCAGCGAGAATAGCACTACGATAGATAATCCACAAGCGTACATACTTAGGCTTAAGGATACGTTAGATAGAATTAAACTTAAACGTAGGGACGCCAGTCGTAGTAATAATAATATGTTTGTACATGCTGATTTAAATTCACAGCGTCTATTCCTGAGAATAGACGCTGTGAGAAAACCCTTGACGCCGCCATATAGTGGTCCTTACAAAGTTGTAGAAAGAGACAACAAGGTGTTCACCATTTTGGTAAATGGTAAGGAGTGTAAGGTTTCTATCGACAGGGTTAAGCCAGCATACATTCTGGAGGATTCCAACAGCACGTGTAATAGCGATTTGAATCAGCATAAGAATGCTAATGTAAACACGCCCTTAATAAAAAAAACGTAAAGTGGCAGAATTGTTAAAAGGCCCGTGAGGTTTATTGATTTGCAATAAGTTAATAAGTAGGTAAATGCAAAGTTAGCAAATAATATTATTGTGTATAAATTGTGATAGTAGTAATAAGGTCATGGCATTTTATTGTTTTTTGGTTTTGTTGTATTTTGTAATGATTGATGATAGTTAAACATTTTTTTTAGAAAGGGGTGTATGTGGTGATTATGCAAGTTGTACATAATGTTGCAATCACATATGTATATAGAGACTAGTGGGTCAGTCGGCCATAGAACGCAATGTAACCAATATACGTGATAAACCGACTTTGATTATCATCCCCACTAGGAGGACCCACACAGTAATAGTGTGTGTGTGTGCACAGATTGGTGAGCGTGAGCGAGCGCGTGTGGCTGGGGTGCGGCGACGAGAGCCACGTGTGCCGCGCCGCCGCGCTGCTGCTGGAAAGTGCGCGCACGGAGCTGGCGCCGCTGCCCAGCGCGCAGCGGCGGAGGGCGCTCGCGCGGTGCAAGGACCTGCACGAGACCGCACTCTCCGCTCTACAGGTCAGTGTCAGTACTCGACGCGACTTCAATATCACATTATTTGTCCCAGCATAAATAGACCATTTCGGTCGGGGCAATACCTCTCTCTTACAGAAGATCAGCGTAAAACAACGGCAGGTATCCCTACTCTTGTGTTTTTATGATGAGTGGGGCCCAAACACCCTGCTATCCCTCTCGTAATTATCCTCTCCGCACCTTATCCCTTACTTGGAGTTGGCGACGTGCGAGGGATGTTACTATAGTCTATGAGTTTCTGTAACCGCTTACCATCAGACAGGTCCTATGCTCGTTTGCCACCAGCGTAGTATAAAGAAAAAAAAAGGTTCTCGTTTGGTTTATACCACCCGAACTACCCCTAACATTCGCTGAAATGTATAAATTTTGAAATAAAACTACTTTTACGGATTCTATCGCGTTTACTTGATTTTACTACTATCCCGACGTTTCGAATACTTTACAGTATTCATGATCACGGGTGGACTTAGATGATAGACGTCCAAGGCTGATATGTTATTTCAACGGTTTCATCTACCCACAGTATATGACGAAATTTTTGGTTTATTTATTTTAACCCACCTAATATTCGTTTAGAAACACAGTGAAAATATCTACTTCAAATTTTTATGCTTACAATGTATGAGACTTTAAGTTAGTATATTAAAATGAGTATAATACTCCTCTTTAAACTATAAAATTTTGTTTTTATTTAACTAACTTATCATCACGCCATTTCCCTTGCGGGGTAGGCAGAGAGAACAGAGTGCCAAGAGGCTCTATTCTTGCATACATCTCTCGCTTCCTCAACATTCATAACTCTCTTCATACACGCTCGCTGGTTTCGGAGACTCCTGACTCCACCTTCCTTCAATACATGACCAATTTGGTCTAGGTAGGTAAGTCTCGGTCTCCCCCTGTACCTACATCCTTTCACTTTCGCATTTTATATCTTTTTAGCCAGTCGCTCGTCCGGCATTCTTTCCACATGTCCGAACCATCGGAGCATTCCCTTTCGCATCTTTACACCAATACTCTTTTTCATACCTACTCACTCTCTTACGTCATTGTTACGAATGCGGTCAGTCAGCCTCACTCCACAGATTCTCCGCGGAGATCGCATTTCGACCGCATTGATTTTACTCTCATGCTCCTTTTTTACATACCCAACTCTCGCTTCCATATAATAACGTTGGGACAAGCACTGCGTTGTGTATTGCGACACGTGCCTTCTGGCTGAGGTGGTGGCTGCCGGGAAGTTGTCCCAATGCTTCATTCACTCTATTTCCCGCATTCACTCTTCTTTCTACATCATTGGTGTACCTTCCATCCCGACTGAATCCACATCCAAGATATACAAATTCATCCACTTGTTCTAGCACACCATTTCCTATTGCTACTCTAACGTCTGTTCTGGCTTCTTCTCTTTCAAAAACCATTACTTTGGTTTTGCTCACATTCACACGTAGGCCCCTTTTCTTAGAATCTTCTGCCATTACGTCGACTAGGGTTTGCAGGTCAGTCGCAGACTGCGCTAATAGGACCGCATCGTCTGCTTATAGCAGCGAGTTAACTACTGAGTCGCCCATCTGAACTCCCACATTCATTTCATTCAACCTTTGTAGACATTTATCCAGATATATGATAAAAAGTCTGGCTGATAGAACGCAGCCCTGTTTAACGCCGATATTGATATCAAACCAGGGTGACATTCCATCATCCTGCCGCACATAAGCTCTGCAGTCCATGTAGTTGGACTGCACCGTTTGTAGCAGTCTACCGTTAATACCATACTCCGGCAAAATGTCCCAAAGTTCCTTTCGTACAACAGTATCATATCATCATAGTATGCTTTCTCCAAATCTACAAAACTGCAGAAAACCCTCTGGCCTACAGCCAGATGCTTCTCCACAATGTTGCGCAGAGAAAACACTTGATCCATTCATCCTCGTCCACACCAGAAACCTCCTTGTGCCTCACACAAAAATTCATCAGACACCATCCTCATTCTCCTTTCAATAATCTTACCATACACTTTGGCTGCCAAACTGGTCAAGCTTATGGCCCTGTAGTTTGCACAGTCATAACGTGAACCCTTGTTTTTAAACAAGGGCACGATGACTGGCCTTCTCCAGTCCCTGGGAACCATTCCTGAGCTCCAACATAAATTGAGAAGCATCAGGAAGGATTCCCAGACACATGAGCCTCCAAGCTTGATCATCTCAGCAGACACAATATCAATACCCGCTGCCTTACCATTTTTCAAACTTCTAATCGCCCATTCAACTTCATCCATACTAATGTCATCAGAGGGTGCCGGTACCGAATGCTGATCTGTTAGACCACATGTGGCACCAGCATCACCCTGAACATCCGCATACATATCAAAATATTCACTCTATCGGCTTAACACATCTTGTGTTTGCGTAAGAATGTTTCCACCTTTAGATCTTATTTTATTCATTCTGAAAGCTGACCAACCACTCCGAGATTTCTTCACCTCCCTCCAGAAAAGTTTGGTGTTGCTCTCGAAGTTTATGGTCAGCCTTTCTTCTGCAATCATATTTGCTCTATCACGCTTCTCTTTCACTAAGGCTTTGGTGTCATTCTTACGTTGCCAGTATATTTCTTTCTTCTGTTCTTTCATACTTGCACTCAGGTTCAAATAAGATACATAGTCCAACCACGCTTTCTTCTTTTGGTCTACGGAAGCTGCTACTTCCGTATCCCACCATGCATCACCTTTCACTTTCCTATGCTTCTTTGAGCATCCACATACTTCTTTCGCTGTATCTACCATACTATCTTTCAATACTCTCCAGCATTCTTCTATGTCAGATCCCGGCTGACTTGCCATTGTCAGCCGTTCACGGACACCCTCTACATACTTTTCTCTTACACTCTCTTCTTGCAACTTTTCAATCTTTATTCTTTCAAGCCCTCCGAAGTGGACACGCTCTCGCCAGTGTCTCCACTTTCTGAACAGACCACTAAATCTCGCAATAAAGAGATAGTGGTCCGTGTCGACAGTGGGACCCCTGTAGGCTCTTGTATCCAGAATTTTACTTCGGAGGCGACTGTCTACCAGAATTAAATCTATCATACTTCTCTGTTCATTCCTTCTCCATGTATACATATGGATGTCCTTATGTTGAAAAAATGTGTTTGACACAATAAGGTTTCTCTCCATACATACATCCGCAATGAGCCTACCTGCATCATTCACTCTCTTATCACCAAATGAACCAAGCACGTCCTCGAAGTCTGGACGCTTGGTCCCAACCCATCCATTCAAGTCTCCGCATACGATCACGCGTTCACTAGCTTCTGCCAATTCCAGAACTTCCCTAACATTATCCCAGAACTTCTCTAGATCCGATGCCACCGAAGAGCCTACGGGAGCATAAGCTGCGACCATGAAGACCCTGGTGACACCTAGTTTTATTCGGACCCATAGAAGTCTGGGATCAAACATTCCGTAGTCTTTCACACCTGAGGCCAAGCGAGCGGACAGCAACACCCCCACTCCCATGCTGGCCCGATCGCTCTGCGGTACACCAGACCATAGGAGGAAGATCACAGGCGTCGCTGCCTATTCGCTTGGTCTCTGTTACAAAGAGCACCTCAAGCTGTCTGTCCGACATGACGGTTACCAGCTCGTGTAACTTATCTTCCACACCACCTCTTACATTCCACATGCCTACTCGACACTCTGCTCCCCTCGACTCGCCAGACTGGGCAAGGCGTGATGGGTGGTGGCCCCCATCGCCGCATCTGCCGTTGTTCGTACCGACGGGGGCGGGTCGGTACGCGTCGCCTCTGGGGCACGCCCTAACCCGCACTGTGGTACGCATTCGAGCCGGATTTTAGCCTGTGGATTACAGGCTGGCAGGGATCGCGACGAGCACGCTCCGGACTATGATCACCCATGTTTCTTTAGACTATTCTTTAAAATGGTTTTCTACAACCGCTATCATCTCAGTTATCCAAAAATCTTTTACTTTAACTTAATAGCTGCCTCTTATATATGTAGGGTAAACTGTATAATGATTGGCACTCTAAGCATATTTAAGATTGATATATATATATTTTAAATTGATAGATGTTTAAAAAGTCAGCAAACATTGATAAAGGGTTCTGTGGTATGTATATTTTCAAATAAAAATGCATCAACTAATCTAATTAGAGATTTTTAATACACAAAAAAAAGTATTTAAAATTACAGTCATTGGCACTACAAGTACAGTTATTAACTCATAGAAATCGGACATTGGCACCTAATAAAGTAAGATTATAACAGAAAATTGGTCAAAAAAAGCACTAGTTGCCATTATTCACCTAAAAACTAAGCATAATAATAAATAATCTATGTTATAGTCGTTCGAAATAAATTTATGACTTATTAGAACAGTTCTGCATGGCGCCGGTATATATTTATTTTCTTTAGTGCTGCCAGCTATAATATTATAAAACCTACTTTTTTCTGCAAGCAATGTTACTATTGCAGATTATGACAAAAAGTAGAACAGATGTTTTTTGCTATACCAGTTCATAATATTTGTATTTAAAATCCTTTGGATTTGGTGCCAGCAATACTATAGTTTACCCTATTTTTATTTATTAATTATTCTTCTATCTAGGTTTAGTATTGCCATAAGGTGGTCCTACGATTTTTATTGGATTTGAATCTGGGAAATTGAATATACCTACGAAACTGTATTCCTTAACCATAACAAGCACGAATGTGTAGATTTTTTTATACTACTTGGGTGGCAACACGCATACGGCCCGACTCATGGTAAGCGGTTACCGTAACCTATAGGCTAGCAACACCAGGGGCATCAATCGCGCGTTGCCATTTTCAATGATGGGGATAGGTGGAGAGGATAGAAGATATTAAGGAGATAATAGGAAGGATGACAAGGAAAAGATAGGGAGCAATTTAGTCAGTATTCCTTTTTATTAAGTAACTGACGGGGAAATATCAGCGGGGATACCAATAAAATTGTTTTATAATCAAACGCACCACAAGCATCTGATTTTTAGAGGTTATGTGCTTATTGTCCTTAAGTAGTGTCTATTGTTTGCTGCAATGGTAAAAGAAGTTGGCTGAGAGATCTTGAAAGATCATCGTGATTGTTTGAGCTAGTATTGCGACATCACGCGTCTCAACCAATAACAAATAAGACGGTACGATGTCGATACGATTTTGTGTATCACATTTTAAGGGGCTGAGAGCCCTCAAATATCATGTTACAATGTAGTTTGTTGATCTTATGTTTGTATGATTACAGGCCCGACCTAACACGCAACGTCTCATAGAGCGGCTATCGGTGGCGCAGGCACATCTAGATCGTATGGACTAAGCTTAGTTAAATTATCTTAAAATTAAGTATCGCAACGAACCATAAATACCTTAAGCTTGATACATACCCATACCAGAGTATTTTCGTCTACTCTAATAGACTTATTTTTGTTTCCGGATTTAAAAATATCAGAACAAAAAGACATACTTGTGAATACATAAATATAATTTATATAAAAATTGTTTTAATAATGCCATGTTTAAAAATGTTACAACAGAACTAACTTTTTACAATACTCAGAATATAGAATAACAAGAAACCATACGCGACTGTAATTGCGTGGATGCTGCGTCCAACAAAGCAAGCGTCGCCCATTCGACTCATTTTCCACTCGCATAATATTACCAGCTAAGATATTTATATGATTTTAGGGCAATGAGAAGTCATATAAATTACATCAAAAGTACCTCTATGAGCGAATAATTTTTATTATAATATGATTTATTATCATCATTAGATAAACGGTGATCACAGTCTGATGTATCAGGAAAGCAGATTATTCATACCAGATTTTTTTTTATTTCTATTTAATTCATATTTTCAATAATATACAAACGAAATTGTGAAAACAATTTAATTTATTCAAATATAATGTAAATATGTACTTACAATTTAGTAATGTAATATAAATAAGTAAACTAATGTTACTAACCTCAAGCCTAGTTGTAGGACTTAATCTTACTGAAAAGCCAGAGGTATTGAATTCAATCAACAGCCTGAGGTCGAGACCGTGTAAGGCGACTTTTGAAAGTTATATGTGTATATAAATTATCACTGCCAGGTGAAGGAAAACATTTTAAAGAATGCTGTATGCCTTGTGAAGTCTACCACGCTGCACTGGGCCAGGTGGGCTATGGTCTAAATCCCTATCATTCTGAGAGAACTGCCATGCCCAATTATGGTACGGTTCCGAATGGTTTGTGAAAAAATGATTTAATTCTAACATAATTTCATGTAAATATGGGTCACGCAAATAAAATACCTTTTTATGACAACAACTAGTGTACAAGGGTTAGCTAAAACATAATTTAGTGTATACTCGTAAATAATAAAGTCCCCAATAAATTAAGAATAGGGAAAATAAAAACTCCCATATTGGCAACATCGACAAAATTACGTGTTCTTTGATATAATACACATCAAGTAATTGATTTGTTCAATAACTAAATAAGATAACTTTATGTGATAGGTTCAATGTGACCTTTTTCGTGTGGTGCCATTTTTATATTAGATAGATCCGACGGTATTTTTACACGTGGACACGACGCACGTCAGCATCATTCAATCAAGTGACTGATTAAAAAGGTCACGTGTCGTTACCATGGCAACTGATCGTGTAAACAAGCAAGAGAAGTTTTTTCACTCTTCAGTATTATTAGGCACGGTTTTAAATTCTATTATTCTGTATTCTGAGTTACTATATTTAAGAATATAAAATCCAGGTGACTTAAATTTATTTATTATCATAAATTACCTACTAAACATACAGAACTTAAATGTTCATTAAATTAAGTAATATTATTGCAGGCAGTGATAAGTTCTTTTCATAGAACTATCTCAAATTATGATTATAATATGTATCAAATTGGCACTATATAAATAATTTCTATTTTTGTAAATAAATTTTGAAGAACAAACAATACATTTTTTCATTTTTAAAACACTTCTAGCTATCAATGTACTTTAGAATCTGTTATATTATATCACATTCAATTTTACAGGTGTTTATACAAAAATAAAAATATCCTTATAAAATTTGATTTTAAATAATTTATAATAATTATATACTCTTAATTAAAGTTCTAATTAGTTAGTCAAAACAAGCTGTGATAACTTTGCCTCTGTGTTACAAGAAATACTTCGTACAAAACCAAAAGAAACAGTGTTAAGCAAATTAAATGAACACGTGAAGGCTTAATTGAGATAATGATTTTATGCTCTCCGCTGATGCGTGTATTTATGGTTAAATGGGGATCCACGGGCAAAGCTGAGCGCAGATGGCGCTATCGGCGAGATGGTCACTGTCAAATTGTAGTTGCTGTTTTAATCCGGTTGATCAGCGATATTGTTAAAATTCATAGTACCTGGAAGATTAAAGAGTTGGAAAGACGCTATGTTGTGTAATCACAAAATCTATTCCGACATAACTTTTAACCCACTTTTTTTTAATGTTGGATCTTTGGAAAATAAATGTATGTGTGTTATTGGTACAGCACACAGAGGCATAATACGAGAAAATTAAAATTTACTAAGTATGACAATTACAGTTTTTAGTGGCCATGTCGATAATACGCCATCTGCCGTGATATGATAGCAGTAAACCGACGCGATTCATGCACAATTCGCGGGGGATTCTGTCGATAATTTCCAGGCACATGTACTTTGGCTCTTAAGCAGATTTGTCTTACATTACAAATGTATAGTATCTTACAAATAATAGAAAATAACATGAGATAGTTAAGACATTGTTTTATTTATAGCAAAGACTATTTTCACGCAACGTGCTTTGTATTGTAATTTCAGCGTTAAGTGCCAAGATAAGACTAGTTCGTCTGTGCGTGCATGATCCATCATGAATAAAACAATTCAAGATAATTCTATAGTAAAATCTATTTGTACTAAGATCTAATCTATGTTGTTATTTACAATCCAAATTACCTAGGTGTGAAATATGGTTGAAAGACGCCAGTGTTACTCAGCATGTCCTTTAAAATTAATAAAAAATATGGTTAATTAGAAGCATGAACATTGAGAAGACAATTACGAGGAGTCTTCATCGAAAGGGTTAGTATTTACCTGATGTACTTGATCATCGTCTGGGTATGAATATATACCAGTGTGACTGACCGTGGGTAATCCCACGATATTTGGTGATGTCGTAACGTTATTGTGGTGCTGCTTTGTGGGATCCCTCCCAGTTGAATTTTTCCTTAAAATAGTTGTGTAAGTCGGTGTAGATTTTGTTGGCATATCTTTGATCTTGGTCCCAGCTCGATACGTGCCGAATTCATCGGGAGGTGGCGGCAGTGAAAACCCGTCAGATGTTTGAGTTATCTCTGAAGCTTCGTCACTGAGCTCTTTGGCGAGTTTGTGGCGTATTTTCCGGGGCATTGTATAAAAAGTGTTCATCTGAAAGTGGAAAATTTTGAAAATAATTATTGAGCGAGGTCTTGAAGTATTTGAAAATCGCTTTGACAAACTACAGTGGCGTTAATCTATACTAATTTTATAAAGAGGAAAGATTTGATTGTTTGTTTGAATTGAATAGGCCTAAACTACTGGAACGATTTGAAATTTTCTTTCTCCATTAGAATCCTTCATTATCCCCGATGAATACAGGCGATAGAATATTTTCAAAAAAGTTAGGTTAGGGTACGGATCATATGAAAACTTCGATAATGTAGTCCAACGTGTGAAAAAATACCACGAAAATAAAAACCTTATATCGCGTACGCTGCAGAAACTATTGACAATAGAGTAAAGTGTTGTAATACAGTTTTATAGAAGATATCAATACACCTACAAAAAACCCGCATTACCATACGCGTACACAGTTATTAACACAAAGTGTGAAAATGTGAAGTCGAAAATAACAATCACGAGCAGGATTTAGTTATTCTCGATTTCACACTGTTAATTTATATGGCTAAACATGTCAAATGCTAAAAAGATATATAAAAATATCAAAATATAACAGTTACATGTTAAAATATGCAGTAGTAACGCCGGTCCAAACTAATATTATAAAGAGGAAAGATTTGTATTTGTGTATGTATACAAATGATATAGGCTATATTTATAACTATAAATAGATGTCTTGCATAAAGATACATTTACTCTACGTTTATCCCAAAATGTTTAAAAATAAATGTCTACCAGTGCGAAGCCTGGACGGGCCGCTAGTCTTTAATAAATGAAGGGACGACGAACTAGATGATACTTCACAGTATTAGGCTTATCTCTAAGTTTTGCACACAGACATGGAGGGCGCCACTAATCTAATCTTTGAATAACTTAAATTCTAAGTTTTAGCGCGATACGTACAATATTGATAAGTCAGTGCTACGGTAAATTTCGATAAGTGATTAGAAGAAAGCCATGAACATTTTCAAAAAATGTTTTCGTACAATATTCAAATCAAACACATTTATTTCAACAAGATTGTTTTGCTGCGTTGATTTCTGATTTCGGCAAACGTGAACTGTTACTGCAAGTTGGTATAGTACTATAGTTGTAGTGTTTGCCGGTAGTCATAGCTTCGAAAAACATAACGTCAATTTGTTAGGCAATCCTCCGTAGTTCAAGTCCCAATGATTTCTTTATCCTTCCAATCAAGAATAGACCTCGTGATCAAGGTCACCAAGTTACCAAAGTTGTGTTGATCAGCTTCAAAAATGTTTTTTTTATTATAGGTATATACCAAAAAGCGAGTGGAATAACAAGTATGAATTAGTCTTACAGGAATTTTACAGACTGCGCACCATGGTCTCACGGCTTATAATTTTAAAAATATTTTAAACTATAGATACTTTAATTATAATAACGCTGATGAGTTTGTTTATTAAGTCGCGTTAATCTGCAATTACCAAATGGAATACAAAAAAATTAGCTTACCGCTCGAGGCACATTGTAATCAGTTTCAGGCAGACGTAAGACTAAATGGTCACACAGAGCGTCCATGTCTCTCTTTCTGTTAATATTCTGGAGCGAGTGCACTCTGCAGTTTGCACGACGCGAACTGTCATTGGTCTTATAGTTGTCTTGTTCAGTCATTTCGTTCATGTATCGTGCGGAATGGAAGGAGCTCGTGCGCCTTACGTCGAAGTTCTTAGAAGGATGTCGCGATACTGCTCGCCGAAATGATTCAGTCCGTCTCACGTTGCATTCGCTTCCATCACTATCGGGGAATGTTTCACAGTTGGATTCTGAAATTTTTAATTCCTAATGTCAAAAAAAACTTGCAACTAAAATTAGCTAACTGATTATTGAAAATTGTTTTATTATAATTTTGATATCAGTGTAACATTGATTGAACTTTTTATTCAAGAAATCTAATGTGGATTTCATGAATACGTTGTCAGCGCCATACTATTCCCTATATTATGGAACTTACTTTATACTTTTACTATTCCTTTATGTTTAAAACAGAGCTCAAAGCGATTTTTTCTTCCACGCACATATCTTTAAAAAACTGGCTTCACTTTTTAGTTATTAATGCGATGTCTTTCTGTTTCTGTTAGTCTGAGGTCTCATTTAGCGATCAGCTGAAAACTTTTTGAGATTTGCTTCGAGGGCCGTAGCGTGCCGGGCGGCGTACCGTCAGTGTAGGCGCAGAGGGGCGAGCGGGGCGCGCGGGGCGGGGCGGCGCGCTCGTGCGTGCACAGCGCCAGCCCGCACGCCGCCAGCACCACCAGCGCCACGCCGCCGCACAGCGCCAGCGCCAGGCTCGTGATGTTCGACACCGTACTCGCCACTACTGCAACATGGACGTCACCACGGAACTTTGCTTTAATAATGACTTCGGAGTAGAACAGTAATTTTTTTACTTTAAAAAGACAACAGCTTCCACTAAGGAATAATCCTTGTATCGCGGGGGCCTTTACAAACATAAAATTTCACGGACACGAAAGTACCTACACCCAGACTCGGAACAACCATTTGTGGATCACACAGATTTGTCCTGTGTGGGAATTGAAACCACAACACTCGAGCGGGAGGCCGGTATCTAAACCACTCCGCCATCTGTGCAGTGTATTTGCCAATGACTTATTTAGAGCATATTTCTTCTTCTTTTTTGATTATGGCATCCCAAACCATTGTTGCCAGTGTCAAGTTTCTTGTTGCATCAAGTCTAAGACTAAACTTAGTCAAATTTCATCGTCAACGGCACCATCAAAGTCATATCAAATTAAGTCATAGTCAAGTCAGTCATGCCTCAGTAAAGTGGTGGTGACTATACTGGAAGCTTCTATGGAGTTCTGGAAGATTACATGAGCAGACTAGGAAGGAACGGGGATAGGGCTGTCCTTCAACTCCCCGCGCGTGTACCTTAATTTTGCGTTGTGGTTATGAGACGCTAAAGAGGTAGTAGGTATCGACCCATACGTAGGTACATTATGTTTCGACATATTACGTTTTATAGTGTTCACGAAGATGGATGATATTATTGCGAATAATTGTTTAAACGGATCGACTACAATCAACATAAAATAGTGTAAGTTAGGGCAGTTTACCTGTACCGTCCACGTCAATTTCAACGACCTGACTCTCCCCTTTGTCATTGAACGCTATTATTAACAATTTGTAGTCTTCATCTGGCGGCTCTTCTATCATAAATTTTGGCTCTAAATTAATTATCGACGTCAATGGCTCTTCGGTGCTTTCTGATTGAACAAACAATTTGAATTTCTGGAAAAGTAAAAGAAACTCTATACCTGTATAATGTACAATAAATTGAGTGTAAATGGAAGAAGATGTACTGTACCTACATGTGTTCTGAAGAAATTAACGTAGTGAACTATAAACTGCACTTATTAGTTCTTATACTGATTACTAGTTCCCTTCCCACTCAATTATTTGCAATACAAAAATGTTTTAAATTCTGGGTGAATTTTGAATTGAAGATTTACAGGTTCCAAAAGTGTCGCAATACAAATATTTCTTGGGTGACCCTTGCCTAGTGCGGATTGGCAGAGTTCATAATCTATCGAGACACAATATTTCAAAAATTTAGGTGTCTGCTTTACGAAGTCTCGACATCAGGCAGGGTATTGAACACACCACTGTTTTTTGTCCTTGATCTTACCACTAGGGTATCCCTAAACACTTTAAATATTCCATGTCGTATCAGACAACTGTGTTAGAATACAACAAAACCCCGATCTAGGCTGAAGTATTCGCAGAAAATTTGTAGTATTACATCGAGGGTAGGTGCAAGATTAATTATTTTAATTACGTTACCTGTACCAATCCACCGTCATGTCCTTTCTCGCACGTCACTACAATATTATTTTTTGATTGGTCGTTTACAGGCTTCTTTTTGGCCTCGCACTTTGTAGGGGGTCGAGGGATAGTTTCGTCTGTTACTAAGAATATGCAAGGAGTATGCGGTAGTGATGCACTTGACACATTATTTTGTCCCCAACAAAATATGGTACCTGAAAATTTTATGAATAATTTGGATCATTATTGTACTAATTGAAGGAATTGTAACATTTTAATTTTCAGTTTTTTTTTGTTTCTTACGGCCGAGAATTATCTTTGATAATGACTAATCTCTTTTTATAAATAAGGTTTAACTAATATTTGAAATCAGGTATTTTCTACGATAAGCAATAAAAACACAAATATAATTTAGAAAAATTATGCGAAAATATCTAAGAAAATAAATAAAACTAAATAGATGCTTACTAAATGCAGTATCATTAGGTCTTATAAACGACAACACTGGCTCGTCAGTGTTTAATACTTTCTGGGGGTGGTTCTTCATAGTGGTTTCATTGACAGCATCGTTAACAAACACCCACAGATAAGAGGTGGGCTCCGGATTCGCCTTCACATGACAACTTATATTAATCACTTCGTTTTCACGAAGTCCGTATTCAACTATGTTTTCCTCTTCGCAATATGCGGGATCTAAAATACATTTGGGAATTGTTAAACAAAATGTTCATCATGAATAGGTACCACAATAGTTTGTAAGTCTCACTGAAATTATAACTTTGGTTTTCTTATACACTCTTTGTCTCTATGCTTGACATGACGTGGTTGTGTAAAATAAAATTACGTTGGTCTTTAACAAAGAGCGGGGGTTAGGCAGAATCTCATATGTCACATGTCGATAGTATCGTGATCACTGTGATTGGTTGAGAGATCACCGTGATTGGCAAACGTATTATTGCGACATCACGCGTCGGTTTCTCAACCAATCACAGTGATTACGATACGATCGACATGTGAGATATGAGATTCTGCCTAACCCCCACTTGAAATACTAGTAAGTGCGTCGCTTTTATTTGAGTTTCGGTCCTAATTTTACTAATGAAGATTTTTTTGGTTTATTTTCCAATTTAAAAAATCACACATTAGAAAGTGCTTGATATCTTAAAAGACTTGATACAAATGGTTTCGTATTTGTTTTTGTCAAGCAAATAAGGTATCCAGCACATCTTGATCGATTGTCAGAAGAGTAGATACCTAAGTTTTAAAGAAATTATTTAATACTCACAGGTAATATCAACAAATATAGAGTTGCTGTATTTAAATCCTTGTTCGTTTGAAGCGAAGCACAGGTATTCCCCGGCATCGTCGTCACTCACGTTTTTTAGTTCCAAAATCGATTGTATCGCATCTTTGTTATCATTCAATTCGTTTGTTATCCCCTCTTCCTAAGAAACACTTAAACATAAATATTCCTCCTATTTGATACTTATTTCAATGTCTTTAGCTGAGATTAAAAGTTTCAGCGGCAGCGGCACATCATTACGGTGGAGTAGCGTATCGCTGATTTGATTTGCGCGACATTTAAGAGCGGCGCCGTAAAAAACTATAATAATATATCTTTTTGCTAAGGCGGGAAAAAATGTTCCTAACCGCACACCCCGTTGTTCGGGGCAACGAACAGGGTAGTGTGGGGCCCTCACCCACTAAAGAAACCCGCCATGTGCCGGAGGCGGAGAGCCGCCTTTATTGGCGGGCCACCGGAACCATATTACATACCTTCAGTGGTATACTATACCTAATAGTAATGTTTTTAAAACATTTTTTGACGTTATAGGTACTTCCTAGCTAGAAGCTTTTGTCAACAGATGGCGTTAAGAACAATAAAATAAATTGGTGTGCCGACGTCGCCACGCTAACAGCTGGTTTTACCCTCCCTCCGCATTAGATGTTTTCACATCAACATGGATAAAGATATTAATTCACCTTATTATGTATCCAACCGAGTTCAGAAATAGGAGGGTTAGCTTCATAATTACAACCCAACGACACATTTGAACCTTTTACTATGGCCAGGGTGTTATTATCAACGTCATTTTCAGCAACTATTTCCAGCACAGGTGAATCTAAAATAATTAATTAAATTTAGAAACTAGTTTAAGCGTCTATCCGCTAAATCAGTTATTTTAAGTATTTTGATCTGTATTTTAACACTTGACATGCTCAGCTACTTTAATATATAAAACATAGCATCACGCCCCGAAGGGGTAGGCAGAGGTGTAGTACCCACGTTTCGCCAGCTATGTTTAAGTCCTACGTAATAGGGGGCGAGCCTATTGCAGTCTACCGGGCACATTTCCAAACCCCGGGCTGATACTGAAAATTTTTATTTTACGAAAAAGCTCAATAACTTTGCCCGACTCGGGAATCGAACCCGAGACCTCATGATCAGCAATCGTTACAGTAGTGCTGCACCACAGAGGCAGTTACTTTAAAGAATAAATTATTTGTAAAATTGAAAAAAGAGAATTTTACTGCGAGTACTCGAACTCGGTGACTGTAATGGCTTGGCGATCTAGATTGGAAGGGACAGAGGTTCGAATCCCGCTCGCAGTCAACATTTCTTTTTCCACTTTCACAGTTATTTTAAGATTTAGACACGCCTAAATAACCCAATACATATTTTGATATTTTTATACATATCTATAAAAGTGAAATTGAAAATAATAGTAAGTCAAATGCTTTAAAAATATATCAAAATATGATGATTATATAAAAATATTTATGGGGCTGCGGCATTATTAGTATAAATCATAATCTATCTATATTATTACTATTATAAAACTGTAACAGAGCTGTCTGTGTCTGTACATTTAATATATTTGAGAAAAAAATACTGTAATAGGCTATATAGGCGTGTCTAAACACAAAACAATTTTATTTAGAATTTTTGTCTGTTTGTCTGTTTATCTGTTTGTCTATTTGTCTAAAAACTAGCTTTTGGCTGCGGCGAAGCCGCTGGCAAAGGCTGGTAGTAGGCTGGATAATTTATAAACTTACATATGACGCAGGCGTCACTCAAGACTAGAAGATGTCGAATCCTGCTCGTGACATTTTTTAGATTTCTCATTCTCGCACTTTGTGTACAATTATATAGCCCAATACAGACATTTTTTCGCATTATGCCTATTTTTACTGTACCCACAGCCACAACTCTGTTACAGTTTTATAATACAGATATAAATCTAATACTATAAAGTAATATATTTAATAACAGAAATTGATTTGTTTCTTTTTGTGCAAACGATTAATAACTCATTGAAAAACGTTACACATGAGTGTATTTAATGTTCTTGATTTTGCCCTGACGTACCTACTGTCAGACACAGATAGACAAATATGATATACATATACAAATTATGTGAATTATCTGCAAATCACTTAAGATTGCACAACCGATGTCGTTAGAATAGGTAAAATATTTGCTTTTTATATAACTAAAAATACTCAACACAAGACATTGAGGGGCAGCGCTTGCGAGCATATGAAGGCTTGGTTATTGTAGCGATGTGCTGGCGCACAGCACGTTATGAGAGACTCGTCGAAATGCCGGTTTATTGTTAGCTTGATCTCGCTCATCACCAGTCTTTGAGATGGCTCCATCTAATCACAATAACAGATAACGTAAGGCTCAGATATTATTTTTTTGTTTATTAGGCTTCTATGTTCACGAAATATACCTACCTAGCTATAGTGAAGACATTGGCAGCCAATGTACTTCCAAGTTTTAATATATGGAGTACCTACCTAATTCATTTTAATAACTTATTTCAACTAAATAATCTGCAATCTGGTGGCTAGTGAATGAGGCCCCATGAAATGAGTTACGAGGGAAGTATTTAGCGAAAGCTGCTAAAACATGGCCTGAAAAATTTAATCTCCTACTATGAGTTACATGTAGTTACCTATGTTAAAAGGGATAACATGATCTCAATGTCAACGTAGCATCGAGTTTTATGTGACAAGTATCTAGTTGAGTAAGCACCTATGAATGGTATGAATGGCTCTCTCGAGTAAGTTTTGTGAGAGTTGAATATTTATATTTACCCGTTCTTAAAATATATGAAGGTATATTTTGATATTTTTATATATTTTTTTAGTACCTACATATTTGACAGCGTCACCAAAGACTAAGAATGAATAATGTGTTATCGAAATACTCAGTCCCACGCAATTGCAACTATTGCTAAATTGGCAAAGCATCTGGAACGGTATTGCAAGAGATGCAGGTTCAAATCCTACTCGTGTCTGTTATTTTCGATGTCACATTTTCTCACTTTGTGTTTATACATATATATATGAGTTATTTAACATTGGGTGTTTTCTAAATACGATGCTTGTACTTCTTCAACCCTTTGTCCCATTATTGGGCACGGGCCACGGAGCACTCTCTCGTAAGAGGGATTAGGTCATAGTCCACCTGGCCCAGTGCGGGTTGGCAGACTTGACAAGCCATCATGATAATTTCTCTGGCATGCAGGTTTCCTCTCGGTGTTTTCTTTTAAAGATACCACCATAGATGCTTGTACATTAAATGCTTATCTATAGGTACTCATTGGTCCAGATACTTACAGTAATTTTTTGTTTCAAGTTGGGCAGCTGCTGGTCGTTCAGTCGCCATGTGATGGGTGGTAGGGGGCGCGCACCAATAACGCGGCACTTTAGCGAAAGAGCCTCTCCCGCATTCACTCGGGCCATGCTTCCATATGAACCTGGACCCTCACTTCGAAGGGAAACTAAGTCTGGTGGTACTATAAATCAAATATACAAATAAGCGTCTGACTAATAATTATAGCATCACATTAATAGCTACGTATTTTATTTAAGAGTTGCCATGAACGCGCATAGAAACGCGGCGGTGCAGATTTTACAAGCTGATTCTGCTAAGCCCCCGGTGCTATTTGCGTGAAGCCGCTAGCTAGATTCTAAGATGGTCTAAAATTTAGTTACTGTCAGACACTTCTCAGTCACAGTATTTTAATAAAGAGGCGGTACTCATTAGGGCGGCAGGATATGATATGAATAACAATAGTAGGTACTTAGCATACATTCACTATCCATCCATCAGCCTTCCACGTCCACTGCTGAACATAGGCCTCCCCAAAGAAACGCCACTACAAGTGTTCTTGTGCTGGGTCCAACTGGTGGGATTTTTCCCCAATCGTTGTCGGTTCGTCGAGTGGTGTGGCCTGGTAATTCCCCGTCGGACACTCGCTCTCCTACGGATCACCATATTACGAATTCTATCACGTAGAGAAATACCAAGCATAGCCCGCTCCGTGGCACGCTGAGTGACTTTGAGCCTTGATACAACCACCATTCAGAGACCACGTGTTCCTTATGTCATTAATGGCACACACTGACCTTTCTTTTCAGAGATTCACGATACGATATTGAAATAAAATATACCTATACTATTAAAGATTGTATCGCATTTTATATTATCCTAACATTTCAGATGCTTTACAGCAGTAGGTACCTACTTATTATACGTTCACGACAGAATTGCAAACTCTTTATTTTGTGGTTAGGTAGTATACAAGTAGATCAAAAAGTGTAATTAGGCCGTGAAGCACTTCGGTGTGTTGTGTGTGACAGATGGCGCAGGCGTTACCCAAGAAATTAAGAATTAATGTGTTATCGAAGTTCGCAGTCCCGAGCAATCGTCACGATAGCTGAATTGGCAAAGTATATGGGACGGTATTTTAGCAGATGCGGGTTCAATTCCTGCTCGTGACTATTATTTTCGATTTCACATTTTCACACTTTGTATTAAAAAAAACAGAGCGTTAAGGACTATCGATAACATGTAATTCTAAACTCTCATGTTGCTAACAAATTTCGTACGATTCAATAGGTATACCAAGTTCAATTAGAAGCTGCAAAGTCTAAGTGATTTTATAATTACTTACAATACATATCTAAAATGATATCTATCGATAGTGGCGTAGTTTTCTCGTTGTTCTTTGCATAGCACGTGAAAACACGGCCGTGGTCTTCTCGCAGTAATGGCCCGTAGACGAGCTCGTTGAGCACGCGTTGCTCTGATAGTAGCTTCGAGCTTTTCTTTAAGATACGTTGTTCCGTCCACCATGATATAGACGCTAGCGGCTGACCTGTTATGTCATTATTTATTGTTATATTATGTGTAGGTATAATGCGTAGGTTTTTTTTCAACCAAATAATGGCCCACTATTGTAACGGACGGATGTACCTACTCAGAGGAATCCAGGCCGTAGTCTACTAAGCTGGTCCAGTGCGGGTTGGCAGACTTCAAAAGCCGTCCAGAAAATATCTCAGGCATGCAGGTTTCCTTACGATGTTTTCCTTCATCGAGCATTGATAATTTGTAAACAAATACACGTATTCATAGTCCGTATCACGTATGCTTTTTTTTTTACTTTAATATTTATATTCAAACCTATAAGTCGGCTTCGTAAACGTCATATAATTGGTAGCTAGATTTTCACAACATTTCATGAATTATATTTTGGAATCTATCTAAATATATTAACTTCTTAAAATTATATAAAAATGCATTCAATAGTTTTAAGTTTCTCGAAGAAACACAAAGTTAAAGTTTGGCGCAAAATCCTGATTAGCATTATGCAGTGATTATACTAAGATACTTACCACTTCTAGTTACACTCGTCCATGTATTTTTCAACGTCGAGATATTCACATAGGTATACCTACCCTCTATTTTGTAACATTTATTTTTGTACTAACAAATTATAAATAAGATTGTTTTGTTTAAGTAATAGTGTATACATTGTTATGCCGCTTGTTAAATGCTGTTATATTTGATTCTCATGTAAGTAGATTCATTCTTTTATGAGAATAAAGTATCTTCTAACATGTGACTTCGTTCAGCGAACAAAAATGACTATCGCAGGAACACCGAACAAAGACATTAAACATTTGCAGTTGTAGTTTATTGGTGCTATTTCATTCGGAATCGATCTCGGAGCTCTTGTAAGACGGTTCGTTTCTAATGCTCTTTTCTACCACGTGCGTGTAGGCTCTGGAATTACCTTTGATCCCTTTTGCTGTCACACAGTTTTTATTAGATTGCTTGAATTTGATTAGGTACTTACATCTGTATTTTGATTTGTAATTTAGCACTTGACATACCTACTCAGCTACTTTAAAGAACAAATTATTTGTGAAAGTGGAAAAAGAGAGTTCCTCCTCCTGTTCGCAGTAAAACTCTCTTTTTCCTCTTTCACAAATTATTTGTACTAACATCTGTATAAGCAATCATAGTATCCAATACAAGGAGTATTATCACGTATAAAATTTTTCTAACCCCCATAAGCGATGCATGCCAGATGAACAGTGTCGCCCACATAGTATGGTCCGATGTTCTGGCTGGTGTTTACTTCAGCGCTGGCCTTCGCCACTTCCGTCCCATTTTCAGTAGTTACCCATAAAAAATGTGGTGGCTCTGTAACAGAAAAGATTGACGTACAGATTAGTTGCTGATGCTGCAGATACCATCATGATACCTACCACATGGCGCCGTTTTTATGAATATTCTTCAGCGCAACATTTGAGTTAATATTATTTTTTCACTATCCAATACTGTCCCAATGTTGGACACGGGTCTGCTCTTGTAGTATGACGAATTTAAATAATATATAGTTTATTTGTTACGCTTTTAAGCCAAAACTACTTACCGAACCAAAAGATCTTAGGCAATTTTTATTATTACAAGCATTATATTAACCTGCCCCCGTCTGAAATTTTGCATGCTTATTCAATCTTGGTGACAATATATACACGAAAATGAAAAAAAAAACGAGTTCGTGAGTATCAAAATGGCTGCAATATGAATTGGAGATGTTGATTTTTGAGACTTAAGTACGTGTTTAATCTTAATACATGAAAATAGTACCTATTTGTAATAATGGCGTGTTTATAAAAATATTTCTTTACTTTTAAATTATGATCTAAGAAAAATGGATACCTACTTCCTGTAGGATAGCAATATTTGCATAGATAATAATTATCATTAGTGTGCCGTAGAATGATGTTGTTATATTTTGCAGCCCTCACGGAAGAAGTCGGGAGCTAAATATAGTTAATAATAAACAAAAAGTTACTTTAAAGTATAACATCTGGAACAAAGTTTGTTAAATTAATGGCAAACTATTTTTTATTACTACTAATCTATTCGAAAAGAGCTAGTTTATTCTTTATTTTTTTTTAAGGTGGGAAGAAATGTACCTAACCGCACACCCCGTCGTTCGGGGCAACGAACAGGGTAGTGTGGGGCCTTCACCCACTAAAGAAACCCGCCGTGTGCCGTCTCTCCGCCTTTATTGGCGGGCCACTGGAACTATGTTTCATTCCTTCGGTGGTCCGCCGGAGCTAGTTTATCCTTCGTAAACAGGGACTAAACGTGATTTCAATTCGGATATTGTTAGTAAACGTTCCAATCACCAAAGAGATCAATCACGAACATTATATGAACATGTAACAGGTTGTATGATAAAGTAAAACAGACGCGAGGCAGGAAAATAAATAAATAAAAAAGGTGAAATACCTACCTACTAAAACCGCGCTGTAAATAAGTTTGCAGCTGTAACGGATGGTAGTAATAAAATTGTTACAATACACTTCCATTTGTTCAAATAAAACTCTATTAGTCTCTAACTTTTTCTATATTATGTTTTATTATTTAGATATTTTTTTATATATATTTTTATCATTTGACATGCTTAGCACTATATACTTCCGACAGATGGCCACCCAAAGACGTTAAGTATGAATGTGTTATCGAAATTAGCAGTCAGGAGCAATTGTCACGATGGCTGAATTGTCAAAGCAGTCTGGTCGGTATCCAGGAGATGCAGGTTCAAATCCTGCTCGTGACTGTTATTTTCGATTTCACATTTTTCACTTTGTGTTTAATGTATAGTGCTAAGCATGTCAAATGATAAAAATATATATAAAAAAATATCTAAACATTTATAGGGTTTGCGTCATTATTAGGTAAAAATCTTAATTGTAAAATTAAGTTTACCTGGTCGGTATAATGTATGAAAATACTTACGACAGATGGCACAGGCGTCACCCAAAGACGTTAAGTATGAATATGTTATCGAAATTAGCAGTTAGGAGCAATTGTCACGATGGCTGAATTGGCAAAGCAATCTGGACGGTATCCAGGAGATGCAGGTTCAAATCCTGCTCGTGACTGTTATTTTCGATTTCACATTTTTCACTTTGTGTTTAATTTGTTTTATTGCTCAATAACATAAATAACTCATTCTTACTCATTGCACTTACGTACTTTCTCATAGAGGGTAATAAAAAGAAGAGCGTATCGGGAACAACACTATTTTAAGCTCCAGTGACGTACGTTACCATAGGGTAAATATATAAACTGGTATACGGTACTTTAAATCCTTCGCTAAGCACTGGATTTAAAGAAACCCTCTCGCCTTTAAAATGGTTGTTTACTCGCTCTAGGTAAACAATCTACTATAATATAAAAATAATATATAACCTTTTTTTTTGTTAAGACGGGAAAAAAAAATTCTAACCATACACCCCGTCGTCGTCAGGGCAACGAACAGGGCAGTGTAAAGAAACCCGCCGTGTGCCGTCTCTCCGCCTTTATTGGCGGGCCACCGGAACCATATTACGTTCCTTCAGTGGGTCTTTGCCTGCGGCTCTGCTACTGCAAAGGCTAGTTTTTTAAGTTATATCACAGGTTTCCGATACAGTAACAGTATAAAACTTATAAAGTTTTGAAGAATAATTAAGAACTTTCAAACGAAAAAAAGATTCATCAAAATCCGTCTAGACTTGCGAGATATGCGAACAAACAAACAGACAAAAATTCTAGATTAAAATGGTTTTTGGTTTAGAGACACTGACATAGCTTAGAACAGTATTTTTTTTTCTGAAATATCTTCAATGTACAGACACAGCTTTGTTACAGCTTTACATGTAACGTGTACGGACACCGAATTCTTAGCAAAAATGATATAGAGTCAATAACCTAGTTAATTATTATACTATTAATGACGCAATGTTGACGTCGCCAATTGTTTAATAAATGAAGTGAATTGTTCCGGCGCTGTCAGCTTCCTCATTAGCCAGCGCGCCAATTAACGAAAGCGCGCGCTATTCTGCCAGATCGGTAAATTTTACTTCGGCTCGTTAGGCGCTGCCTTTGTTGGCTTTTAAATAACTACAATGTACCTAATATTGTCCGATATTTAAATCTATTTCGAAGATTTATTTAATAATCTTTGAATACTAGCTAACATTAGACAACGTGAAGTTTAAATCTTTATTAACTGCCTCGGTGGTATAGCGGTAGTGTATGCGACTGCTAATCATGACGTCTCGGGTTCGATCCCCGGGTCGGGTAATGTTATTGAGCTTTTTCCTAAAAAGAAAAATTCTCAGTAGCAGCCCGGAGTTTGGAAATGTGCCCGGTAGACGTCAATAGGCTCGCCCCCTATTACGTGGGACTTAAACATAGCTGGCGAGTCGTGGGTGTGTAATACACCTCTACCTACCCCTTCGGAGAATACAGGCGTGATGCTATGTTTAAATCTTTAATTGTTGGATAAATTGTATGGTATATACGTACCTATGTAGTATCTAATTAAACACTTATAAATGCATTAGTCATATCTAATATTCTTTAGACCGATTCGGCCGGTGTCAACCCAGACTAGCCAACTATAGTGCACGTGCGTGTACCTATGTAAAGATAAGTGCATTCTTTGTTCCCTCACTCTGAAGATTCTGATGGGACGGCAATTATAGTCAAACGGAGTGAGATCAGGCGAACAGCCAACGGCTTTACGCGCTTTCCTAGATACGGGGAATACCACCAACTTCTGTACTGCTACTGAGAATTTCTTGACGGTGAAACCAAATATTTTTTAACAGGCCCAGACCTCATTATAGTCACATACACCACCACTAGATCACCGTGGCATTTAATGCACTCGACCCTCATTAGATTCATTCTATCAATAGGATCCATCAACATGGTTGATTCATGTGATAGTTGACCACGTGAATCGCGGTTCGATACGATGTAAGTTTTAACATTATCGTAACATATAAGAATAGGTACCTATCTACTAAATCCCAGTCATCTACTAACCTACTATATATCTAATAGTTTCTAAACGAGACTTTATTCGCGTGGACAATAATACACCACATTATCTTTATGCAAAAATAATTATCCCACAGGAACTCTATTTTTTTGGGATAAAAAGTAGCCTATGTACCTTTGTGAGTTCCAGGCTGTATGCTTGCAAAATTTCATGAAAATTAGGTAGGTAGTTCAGTAATTACAGCGTGAAATAGTAACAAACAAACAAACTCACTTTCGCATTTATAATATTAGGAAGGATCTTTGTAAAACATACTATCCAGCAAATAAAAAATATGTTCCAGATTAGATATACTTACCAATAATGACAAGCTCGATATGTGTCTTAAGTGCGGGGCTGGCAGCGAAATCAGCGAGGCAAATGTAGACTCCTGCATCCGCCGGACTCACAGTCACTATCTCCAGTATGACCTCGTCGGCACTTTCCAACAGTACCAGTCGATATTGGCCCTCTGTAGGTGTTTCATTCTGATTGCCGCCACGTAAGTCGCGACTGCTGATACAAAATGCATGTTGTATTTGAAAGCATTGGATTTGTTCGTTACGGACTTGGAATTTTTGGAATTTGAAAACTGCTGAATGCGCTACCTAATAAATATTGTAATTTATATATTAATTATAATAATTATATGCAATCTTATATTATTTTGCAAACGATAAATAAGGTAATACAAACTAAACTACTCCTAATACGAGTACCTATAATAAAAATAAATATAAATAAAAACTAAATACTATGATCACTTGAACGAACCTTAGACCATGAGGACTAAAGCTCATTCAAGTGACGTTCTACTGTCGTCAAAGTGCCCAAAATACAGGCAGCATTTATTTATTATTTATATTATTTATTTATACACTCCAATGTACGTACCTAATTGAATTGATTAGTTACCTTTAAGAGGTTAAACTATCTTTACGCCGCGCCGTTACACATTATTAAACGGATCAAAGATAAAGGTAGAGTAGTGATAGCCTGGTAAAATCAAAGACTGCAAGGACAGTTATCGATTTCGATCCCCAACGCAAGGTCCAGATCTCGCGCGCCACCAAACTTCCGACTTTTCAAAACAAAATCTACTTACATAACGTATTTTTTTCAGATTATATCGATGCTCCTCAAAAGATAACAATGTGAGGAAACCTGCATACCCGAGAGACTTTCTTGACGGCTTGTTAAGTCTGCCAACTCACACTGGGCTAGTGCGGCAGACTACGGCTTAAATCGCTTTCACTCTGAGAGTGAGACATGTGCTCAATACACAGTAATGGGTTGTGGAGACAAAATAAATAAATAAATATTCACGGACATTTTTCACACAACGTCCTCTGGTTCCAAACTAAGCTTAACGCTTGTGCTATGGGTACCAGATTACGGATATAATACATATACTACTTTTTTTTTTGTAAATACGTACATATAATACATAGAAAACACCCAGACGCAGTACAAATATCTGTGTTCATCACACAAATAATTGTCCTGAATGGGAATCGAACCCACGACCTCGTGCACGGAAGTCGGTTACACTACCGACCACGCCACGAGGCCCGTCATATCTACAGAACATATATAGACATAGACATACTTTATATTGCTAATAGTTACCACTTATTACCAGCCCACCTGATCGTAAGTGGCAACAGCCACACAAGGAATCAACAATATTAAGAACACTGTCAAGCCGCTGCTCACCATTTCATTTCGCAGATGGGAATTGAAGGAATAATCTAAATCTCCCAAAACACATCGAAGTGCTTCACGATCGGTCACACGGCAGACATGATAGGCCCGATAACCAACGTTGCCACCAGTAATACAATGGGTGATAACTATTTAGGTACTTCCCTTAGATGCCTCGTACGACACCCGCGGGAAAAAGTCGATTGGTGACATTTATATGTGTAGGTATATCCATAGGGAATTCAAGGCTGGCCTCTGACACGGAAGAACGAGAAAACGTTTTACTACCTTGTTCAATATGGAAGAGAAACATCGTGATTTTTGATTTGATTCTGGCGGTTTTTAGTGTTATCTTAATGTAATTGTTTGTAGGCACTGGTTTAAGTTGGGCATACGACTATTTTGTGGTACCTATCTGCTTTCCGAAAAGGTATTAGGCCGTGGTAAAGACATTTGCGCGTCAATAAAACTTCCAAAGGTAGAGTTCCGCTATGGTAACGTTTAGTAGTTGGCTTGTTTTGATGTTTGCGGATGCATAGTTGCTGTTTTTTCACATATATTATTATAATTTAGTTTTATTATATTTAGGTAAAAGTACTTACGTATAGTAGATAGGTATCTACTATATACTAATAGGTAGGTACCTATATCAGGTAATATTATCTGACTCATAACATACCTAGTTTAACAGTAGGTACCTACCTGTAAAATGCGGTAGCAGAGCCATTTCTGTACCACGCCAGTATATTGAGTTTGTCATGTTCATTTTCTGCAGTGGTGTTACAAGGTAATTCCACACTTTGTCCTACAACGGCTTCCACTGTTGAACAGCAAACAAAATTATTAGTGGCATAGCAATTTTTGCATAAAGATCATTTATACCGTAGAGAGCGTTTTTATATTTTATAAGTCCACGCTGACGAAGTCGCGGCCAGTGTCTAGTATAGTAATAAATGCGCAGAAAACATAAAACGTAGTGTCACGCCTGTATCCACGAAAGGGTAGGCAGAGGTGTCTTCCACATCTATGGTTCGCCAACTATGTTTAAGTCATAGGGGGCGAGCCTATTGCCGTCTATCGGGCACATTTCCGAACTCCGTGCTACTGAGTACAGTGAGATCGAACCCGAGACCTTATGATTAGCAGTTGTTCACACTACCGCTGCACCACCGAGGCAGATTAATGCGCAGACACATGTTATTTCTAAAAATCAGTTAATATCCGAATTCACAGTAGCTAGATTTAAAAAGCACCCTTTTTTACTACTAATACTTGCTGTATTAGTAAAAAAAGGGCTATTATCTTAATATCAGGCATACCTTGTTTCAGAGATCTCGAGATGAGAGTACCTGCACTTTATTAAAAGCAGAATTTATCTTAACGTAATTTATGAACAACTGTTATAAGAATTCAAGTTTTTAATATCTTTTTTAGGTAGGTAAAACTAGTTAATGTAGTAAAAAAAAACTAGACGTCGTGGGACCATCTATCAGATGTGAAACCATAGAAATTATTTTGAAGAAATAAAATGATCGTAACTTGACAAAGTACCCCTCAAGACGAATCAAACGAGTATAAACTCGATAGGGTTGCGTCGTTTCATTACAGAGTTACTGTGACCACCTTCCAGCTCCATCGTCAGACCCTGGATACCATCTAGAGGCAAAGTACTCGTCAAGACAAATCATTCGAGCCCAAACTCGATGGAGTTATGTGGTTTTATAACGGAGTACCTATGGCCGCCTTCTAGCTCCATAATCAGACCCTGGATACCATCTAAAGACAAAGTACTCGTCAAGGCGAATCAAACGATTCCAAACTCGATGGGGTTGCGTTGTTTCATTATAGAGTTACAGTGGCCACCTTCCAGCTCCATCATTAGACCCTGGATACCATCTAGAGGCAAAGTACTTATCAAGATGAATCAAACAAGCCCAAACTCGATGGCGTTGCGCGGTTCATTATACGAGTTCCTACTATGTCCACCTTCCAGCTCCATCATCAGGTCAGCTCCATGTCATCATAATATTGCATTGTCATGCGATATACATCTGCGTGTAAAATTTCAGCTCAATCGGAAGCCGGGAAGTGTGTCAAATTTAACTTGCAAGAATTGAACGGGACAAGTAAAATAAAAGCGTCGCCACGCTAACAGCCGATTTTATCCTCCCTCCGCATTAGAGGTTTCACATCAAAATATTTCACGTATAAAAATTCTCCTTTCCCTCTTTCATTGTTCTAGATAACTAGTATTTTTGAAGATTTTCAAAATTCCCCCACTCTCATTTCCCTCACTGTCATAATTCCATGAGTCGATATTCCAACGTAACCGGAGAGGGATCAGGTGCAGGACCAACAAGCTTTACCTGTTTCCCGAGGTATGGGGGTAAGGTATGCTAGCCAGACTAGGGATTCGAACCCCATGTTCTACAGTCACACATTACTGTTAGACCACCGAGACATATGTAACTCATACCCTTTTTTTTTTTTTGTTTAGGCGGGATTGTTACTCATTCCTACATATTGCCAGAATTTCAAAAAACATGCTATGCGGGATCCCAAAGTTAAGAATTTATAATTTCAAAGTGTGTTTGAATATCTTTGGTATATACGTACATAAATACTTACCTTTCTCAAAATATTCTTTTGCACGTAAACATTTTAATAACAATAAAAAGATCACCGTTAGATTTCTAAAATAATCCATTTTAACACACAAATAAGTTGTGAATGCACATTTCAAAATTCGTTGTACCAAATTTCACGATTCGAACAGGACACAGTCCTACACCAATGCAACGGACACACGTTTCAATTGGTGCGTTCGGCCGCAATAACTGGTATCGTCTGATTCGTCTATCCAGGGAATGCAGGGCTCCCGTGAGTCCGTCATCGGCCGGCGAACACTGTTCCCGAGCACTTCCGGAGCATCGCCTGTCCCCACAAGTGACGTCACTGCTCGCCCTGCTCGTCAGCCACTCCATCATTTACCTCACACTTTTTAATTGGTGAGGTCAAAACAATTGGGTCATTTCATCTGGATTTATTTGCTGTGCAAATTGGGATATTTTTCTCTTGATTGTGAGGCTACTTCCGGCGTGCACCGTAGAACTTTTTTGTGCCCGCTTTTTATTAGAGAATTATGTAGATAATCTCTTTTTATTAGAGAATTATGTACTTAATACTCGTGAAAGTGTGTACCTTTTGTCTATT
The DNA here is from genome assembly GCA_948253155.1 of Leucoma salicis. NCBI lineage: Eukaryota > Metazoa > Arthropoda > Insecta > Lepidoptera > Erebidae > Leucoma > Leucoma salicis. The sequence continues at coordinate 15,507,784 of OX411809.1, read as the reverse complement.
TTTATTGTTTTTTCTTTCGCTCGGCTGGCATTACGTGGGTGATGAAACAGTAACACCTATTTGTGGACAGCTGACCTCCGTGCTTCGGAAAGCACGTTAAGCAGTGGGTCCGGGCTATCAAAGAACATACTGACAGGCGGTACAGGTTGTCATATTCGTGAAAAAAATATGACTTCGGTCTTGTTTTAAGGTCACCAGTTGTCCCTTTATGGTCGTCGAGGTCAGGTGGGCAGTCGCCCTGTGTGAATACTGGTGGTTCAGTTGTTGCTCATTCGTTAGTTGTTATACCTACATTATGAATCGCTGTATTTTTTCTCTGTTCTACCCCTTAAAATTGCAATGTAATCAGTACTAACTCGATTATTTGTACGGTATAACTGGAAATAATTATTGTTACCTATACTTAATGCAATTCACTTTTTCGGTACCTATATGGCTAAGGTATACACCTTTATTTACGTGGGAAATGCATTACGTATACCTCTCCACAAAGGACATGCAAAAGAGGTTATGTCGGACCCTCCCCGAAGGGCCTACCAACTAAAATCACCACAATGATCTACCTCACGACGCCTTGTAAGCGACACCGGGAACGCGGATATAGCAGTTCCAGTGTCCCCGACGCGTCAAGTTTCGCCAGCAAGGACCATAATGGCACAGTGGATCTGCGTCAGAACAGACCACCATCCTCCCGTGGTCGCTCTCGGTGAGACCGTTAGACCGCCCTTTCTGACTGCTCACGACCCCAAGGTAAGGTACACCTTTTTTTTTAAAAATGATCCTAACCGCACACCCCATCGTTCGGGGCAACGACCAGGGTAGTGTGGGGCCTGCACCCACTAAAGAAACCCGCCGTGTGCCGTCTCTCCGCCTTTATTGGCGGGCCACTGGAACTATGTTACATTCCTTCGGTGGTGGGTAAGGTACACACCTAAGATCTTGATTAACGGCGCATTTCGAATTGTACTTTACGTGCTTTACATAAGGGTAGAAGATTGAAGAACAGTGCTGCGTATAGATAGTTGTTCCATGTCTGCCAGTGAATACTGAGCCCGAATCCTTGTCACACATTTTGTTTTTGGTATTACTTGAGTAGTAGTAGGACTATTTTTATGATGTAACTAATGGCAGTTTATGTTGGCTGGCTACAAGTTTAATTTTAAACAGTACTATTTTTCTATGTTGTAGCAAATTTTATTTTTCCAACGCTTTTTCTGTCCCACTGTTGGGCACGGGTCTCGTCTCATGGTAAGAGGGATCAGGCCATAGTCCACCAAGCTGACCCAATGCCGGTTGGCAGACTTCACAGGCCATCAAGAAAATCTCTTATGCAAGTTTCCTTCACCGAGCAGTGATAAATTATAAACAAATACACACATCATTGCAGAACATCTCGAAAAGTCAGCGTTCTGAACCTTGGACTGGGTATCCAACTCGATGCAATTACTGTCTTTGCAGTCCTTGGTTTTACCGCTAAGCTATCACTGCTGCGACCACTGATGTAATGGAACATAGTACCAGTGGCCCGCCTATAAAGGCGGAGAGACAGCACACAGCGGGTTTCTTTAGTGGGTGAGGGCCCCACACTGTTCGTTGCCACAAACGACGGGGTGTGCGGCTAGGCGCTCTTTTTTCGGCCTTAACAAAAAAAAAAGGCTATCACTGCTGTATTGGCAAAATAAATAGTTTAAAACCGGAATTTAAGACTGGAAGCCGACCCCATCTGTTTAGGATAATGCTTAGGAGATGATGATAAGACAAATCTGTAGTCCAGGTTAACAACAAGATGTTTTTACTGATTAACAGTGTATTGTTTGTATTAAAAACTAATCCTGTATTCCAGCCCAGCCAGTTGGCAGAGGTACGAAGAGTATTTCGAAGGCACGGGTTCCACTCGTAGCTAAAATTTTCTATTAGTTTATTTCTATAGTTTGTGTTCATTTTTGAAAGCAGTTTAGATTAAGTACCTCATCGGAATTGAAAATTGGTTATGGACCTATTGGAGCAAGATCACGGAAGTGGGTGGGTGGTGTCGACATCTTTTATTTTTTTAGAGACGACCCCGTCACTAAGGAACAATCCTTGTATCGCGGGGGACTTTACAAACATACAATTTCACTAACACAAAGTACACCCAGACTTTGAACAACCATTTGTGGATCACACAAAGAGGTGTCCCGTGTGGGAATCGAACGCACAACACTCGGGCGGGAGGCCGGTATCTAAAACACTCCACCATCTATGCAGTCATCTCAATTGCAGCTCCTCTATTAATTACCATTTGTCGTGACGTATGTAGTCCTGTCGAGTATTGTCTTGAATGGACTAAAGCAATGCGAATGATTACTGCCATTATTTCACTTGAAAACTGTAATTTCCATACAATTTGTAACCAACCAATTTGGTAAATTTTAATTTTCTCGTAATATGCCTCTGTGTGCAATACCAAAATATAATAACCCCGGTGTAAATTTATTTCCCAAAGATCCAACATTTAAAAAAAGTGGGCTAAGGCGTTGTAAAAAAATGTATGGCTACACAGCATAGCGTCTTTTAATTCTTTAATCTTCGAGGTACTTACATTTTAATAATATAGCTGATTAACGCCATAGCGCCACCTGCGCTCAGCATTGCCTTGATTGATCCTCATTCTCAGGCAAACTACAATTTGACAGTGGCCATCTCGCCGATAGCGCCATCTGCGCTCAGCTTTGCCCGTGGATCCCCATTATAGTTTGATAGCTCAGTATTCGACTTTTATCCATGTTTTGTTTAAATAATTCAAAAATTTGGATTTTAGGTACATATTTATTTAAGTATCAGACATGTAACATTCCAATGAGGACATTATTTTTAATTATGAATTACAAATAGCTAAGAGGTAGTTTTTAGAGAGCAAGTTATATAAAACCTAGTTAATATTTTTCAAAGAACGAATAAACATCACAGCTAAGACTGCAATCACAGCACTGCCAACTGCACCAACTAATATTTTCTTCTTTTTTATATTATTTGAGTCCTGTATGAGCACCTGGAATTTCTTGATTATTATATGGGAGTATGAAATAGTATATACCAGGCCACGCAGAAAGTTTTGCGAAAAATTTTTTTTTTTTGTATAAGGCATAAAAGTTTGGTTATTAAAAAATAAAAATACCTTTGTTCGAATTTCGAATTTCCCTCCACATTTATTCGAGAGTCAAATTAAATTATCGTCATTTAAAAATGGATCTACAGCGAGAACATTTTCGTGCGATGATTTTCTACGATTTTAAATGTGGCCTAAAACCTGATGGGTCATTTGATCGACTTCAAATTGCTTTTATGGATCAAGGACCTTCAAAAACAACCATCTACCGTTGGCATAGCGAGTTCAAGCGCGGTCGCCTTATTTTGGGTGATGAACAAACGAGTGGTCGTCCTACGGCGGCTGACAGGGAAGAAAGTGTGTTGGCAGTAAAAAAAAAAATTCAAGAAAACAGGCGCATTACATACGAAGCCGAATATCAGCATACACTTCAGATTGGTTCGGGAAGTGTTCACAAGATTCTACACGAGTACCTTCGCGTGGAGGAGGATAGTTTCGCGCTGGGTGCTGGGTCTCCCCGAAGCTCAGAAGCAGGCCCGTGTGGAGTGGTGCCGTGATGCAAAAATTTGAAGCAGGCTCGTCTCGGCGCGTTAAGACATTGTGACGGGTGACGAATTCTGGTATTATCAATACGATCCATAAACAAAGCGTCAGTCGACAGTTTGTCTGTTTCAATACGAACCAATGCCTACGAAAGTGAAGCGATCGAGAAACACAGGGAAAATTTTGATCGCTAGTTTCTTCACTGACTTCCATTACGAGACCAAAGCAGCACTAACGCCGAATGGTATACCACAAAATGCCTGCCAGAAGTTTTGTCTGCAATGAGCAACAAGCGACCGAACATCGGGCTCCGCGGGGTGCTGCTTTCACCATGACAACGCGGCCGCGCCACTCAGCGCTCAAAACGAGAGACTTCCTGGACACCAAACCGGTCAGTCTTGGGTCACCCTCCTTACAGTCCTGATCTGGCACCGTATGACTCCTTTTTATTCCCTAAAATAAAAAATCTGCTGAAAGGGATACAGTTTTCATCGCCAGAACACGCGCTGGCAGCGTTCGAGAAGGCCGTGGAAGAGGTGTCTGCGGCGGACTGGAAAAAATGTTTCGAAAATTGGTTCAGACGCATGAAACTTTGTATAGAGGCTGGTGGAGAGTTCTTTGAAAAGATTTAATTAAAATATATTATCCATAGAAGATACGTTTTTTTATTTTCTCAAAACTTTCCGAGTGTCCCACGTATGTAGCAACATCCCTACATAATAAAGTAGTCTACACATTAACATAGATTACACATCCATCCATCAGCCTTTCAACGTCCACTGCTGGACATAGGCCTCCCCAAGAGAGCGCCACAACGAGCGGTCCCGTCATGGGGGATAATACCGTAATCGCCACGCTTGGCGATCGCAGTGGATGTTGTTAACACTCGAGGGAGTGCTGCTGCCCACTCCCCCGGTAGTCATAAGAGCCGGCTGAGGGAGCCGGCTCTTACGACTCCCGTGTGTAGAGAGGGGTGGGACAATTCTAAAGCCAGCCCCACACGGCTGACACAATAGTGTGTAATAATACACTTGACTATTCAATATATAAATGTGAAGGCAAATATTAGAAATGCCAAAAATAGAGATTCGGCGAGGTTCTTGGCCGAAGCGCCGAATATTCAGCTGCCGAACACTTAGTACCTTTCGCGGGTGACAGATTTTAACCTGCATCACTTAAAGTACGTGTGATGTCGCGCCGCCGTGGGCGTTTTATTCGTGATGGAGTCGTGTTACAACACGCTTTATTTGTTGGTCGTTGGTATGTTTGCTATTAGCATTGCAGTGTAATTTAAGGGCCCACAGATTAACAGTTCGCCCGCAGTCTCTGATCCCATCAGATGGCCTGTCGTCCAAGGTCTGCATAGCCCACTCATTAAAACGATTATATTGATTATTAGATTAATTCTTTGTGAGATATATTATGCATTTTTTTTCATGATACAAATTCGGTACTCGGCCGAATAGTTCGTAATATTCGGCCAAATACCGAATAGTTTCCGAATATTCGTGGCATCTCTAGTAAATATGTCTCTTTATCTGTACAATTGCACATATAAACTGCAAAATAGATTTCAATAATATTTTGTAAAAAGACAGGTTGTGTCCTGGTGAAAAACTAGGCAGGTAGCCTATTTGTATATATGTATGTCAAATAGCTGCAACATGGCAGAAATAGGTATAGGTATGGAAATTGAGGTTTCGCAAACAAGCTTTAAATATAGGGAAGAAGAATTCATATTTACACTTCTATTTTGAATTGAGTAAATGATAAACATGTTCTAGACATTTTACGATATATTCCTTGGGGTAAAATAGGGATAAGTAAAAATCTACACTGAATAAGTTGAAAAGGTACTTAACAATATGTTTAACAATATAATATGTACCTTAAGTTGTGTGTGAAGTGCAATATCCATGGAATTTAAGATATCAGTCATTTCACTTAATGTGGTCAGTGCAATATCTGATGCATATTTGTCTTTGTAGAGTAAACAATCTGCAATTTTTTTAGTTTTCTTTATAGCTAGGGTATTTGCCATAACACTCAAATATATTCTATGTAGATGATGGGCACTGTCTTCAAAAATATCAACTACTTCTAGTATACCCAAATTAGATTTAGATCTGTAAACAGAACAATTAATTACAACAGTACATAATGTAAAAATATTACAACATTCCATTCAGTCTTTCTGATATAGCAGTATATGAAAAACTAGCAACCTAGGTTTGATTTGCTAAGATCCAAATTACTAACAAAGAAAATTATAATGATTTTTTTAGAATTACAAGTGTCTGCCATATAATTTTGATGTATTTCATAACATATAGTATGGCCAGAGTGAGATATAAACATTTTTTTTAAACGGACTACCCTGCACTCAAACATACAATTCCACAGACACAAAGTACACTCACACTCAGAACAACCATTTGTGGATCACACAAAGAGTTGTCCTGTGTGGGAATCGAACCCACAACACTCGGCTGGGAGGCTGATATCTAAACCACTCCGCCATCTGTATTTTTTCCAAAATAATTGAGTTTCTCTACTTATAAAATTTAGTTAGAATGTTTTATCTATTATTAACATCAGCAAAATGATATCTCTACACAGATAATATATCTGCATTCTGTTGGAAGTTTAAGTTAACACCCTTCTATCCGAGTGTTATGGGTTTGATTCCCACACAGAACAACTCTTGTTCTGAGTCTGGGTGCACTTTATGGTCATTAATTTGTAAAGTCCTCTACAATAGAAGAATTATTCCTTAATGTAGGATATAAAAAATAAGAAAAAGATGCATGCAGACCAAATAACAATGAAAACTGTATCTAGATCCATTGCATAGTTTCTCTAAAGCAAGAACAGACAAGGACTTTGTTTTGTTCTATGAGACCGATAGTATGATATTATGTTAACTTGACAACATATAAGTGTCCCAACATCTAACAAGGTGTACTAAATAACTACTTAACTACTTGAGGAAAGTAATTACTACATGTACATCGAAACAATGGGTACCAGTGCATAAAGCACTTAAATTGTGCATGTATGTCACCTATTGCTTGAGCACACTCCTTGTTCATGACATTGAGGGCATAAATACAGAGTATATTAAAAAAAAACCAATATGAGTATTAAAGGTTTTGTGTTTTTTTAACTTTTGGCAGTAACAACTATGAGCTTTATATAATCTTACCCTTGTTTAGATTCCTCACAAATTGGTAAATGTTTTACTTCTTCTATAAGTTTTGTTCTGACTTCATTGTCATCAACTCCCAATTTAATGAGATCTTCATCAGATAATTCGGCTAAAGTACACTGGCCAATGTTATTTTTCCTTTAATGAGAAAAGCATAAAAGTTTATAATTTTTCTATTCCGTTCAACTTTTACAGCTCGTTACTCCTCTCATTGTAAGGCCTTTTATGAGGGAGTTTAGTAAGAAGTATATATATATATATATTATTCTTACTTGAATATATCAATATATTTTTCAGCACCGAGCCCGATCAATATAGCATTTATAGAGACATCGAACTCTGTAGGATCTATTTTAGTAATCAACGACATTTTTTCTAATAGGATATTAAAGTTGAAATTTTAATAACAACTTTTCTGTAACCATCAGCCAGTGTGCAGCAGAACATTTAATTCTAAAGATTTCTTCTTTATGGCGATTCCATTAAATCCGCTGGGCTATTTTTGTAAACAAAACAAAGTAATGTCAAAATTCAATGTCAAATCATGCCAAATTACTTTTTTTTAACAGCTTTTGGTTTGAGTGAGTATTTGCCAATGAATAAGTCATTCATCACATAGGGTAGGTATATTTCTTTTTTTTTGTGTGACTTGTGGCGATACTGATAATTCCGCCAATGACAATGTTCTCTTGATTATTTTGCTTTATGTGGTGGACACTTAGATAAAGGATAGTAATAGATATGACATACGCGTACACCCGTAAGGGACAGATATAAAGTACATGCAAAAACAATGCTGCCAGGTTATGATAAATTTTCCCCATTAATAATTATTAACTACTAAATACGCAGTTATATATTGACTAATGTGTCGTTGCAGATATTCACCATCCATCCATCAGCCTTTCGACGTCCACTGCTGGACATAGGCCTCCCCAAGAGAACGCCAAAACGAGCGGTCCTCTGCGCTCATATGGGGGGATAGTGCCGTAATCGCCACGCTTAGCAGGCGGGTTGGCGATCGCAGTGGATGTTGTTAATACTCGAGAGAGTGCTGCTGCCCACTCACCCGGTATTCCCTCAGGCAGCTCTTACGACTCCTATGGGTGGAGAGGCGTGGGACAATTCTTAAGCCGGCCCCACGCGGCCAGAGCAAACACTCGTAGCCATCACGCAACTATTTATCATGGGTTAGAATCAAACCCACAATCTCCAGTTTCGTAGACAGGGTCACTAAGAACTAGACCGCCAGGCCGGTTAAGGAATGAGTGAAATATACACAAATAAACACATTTCTCGCGTTACAATAACTGCGACCATAACTTGACCACTGCTTGCTGCCAAGCGTGGTCTAGTGCCATGCTTAACGGCGAAAGTGTAAGTGGAAACACTATGCGGATATATGGCGGATATGGAGGAAGGAGTCATTTTGCCCTCTTCCCTCCTCCCCCATAGGTGAGATCAGTGAACACAGGTGGAGTCTATTAATTTTAAAACATATATTTTGGCAGGACTAGGGTAATATAGTTCAAGGTAAATTATTTTGCCGTGTGAGGAATTGTCCCACCCCTCTCCACCCATGGGAGTCGTAAGAGCCGACTGAGGGAATACCGGGGGAGTGGCCAGCAGCACTCCCTCGAGTATTAACAACATCCACTGCGATCACCTACCCGCCTGCCAAGTGTGGCGATTACGGCACTATCCCCCCATTCTTGGGGAGGCCTATGTCCAGCAGTGGACTTTAAAAGGCTGATGGATGGATGGAAATTAATTTATACTTACTTATCATCACGCCATTTGCCTTGTGGGGTAGGCAGAGAGAACAGAGTGCCAAGAGGTTCTATTCTCACATACATCTCTCGCTTCCTCAATATTCATAACTCTCTTCATACACGCTCGCCGGTTTCGGAGACTCCTGACTCCACCTTCCTTCAACACATGACCAATTTGGTCTAGGTAGGTAAGTCTCGGTCTCCCCCTGTACCTACATCCTTCTACTTTCGCATTGTATATCTTCTTAGCCAGTCGCTCGTCCGGCATTCTTTCCACATGTCCAAACCATCGGAGCATTCCCTTTCGCATCTTTACACCAATACTCTCTTTCATACCTACTCGTTCTCTTACGTCATTGTTACAAATGCGGTCAGTCAGCCTCACTCCACAGATTCTCCGCAGAGATCGCATTTCGACCGCATTGATTTTACTCTCATGCTCCTTTTTACATACCCAACTCTCGCTTCCATATAATAACGTTGGGACAAGCACTGCGTTGTGTATTGCGACACGTGCCTTCTGGCTGAGGTGATGGCTGCCGAGAAGTTGTCCCAATGATCCGTTCACTCTATTTCCCGCACTCACTCTTCTTTCTACATCAGTGGTGTAACTTCCATCCCGACTGAATCCACATCCAAGATATACAAATTCATCCACTTGTTCTAGCACACCATTTCCTATTGCTACTCTAACATCTGTTCTGGCTTCTTCTCTTTCAAAAACCATTACTTTGCTTTTGCTTACATTCACACGTAGGCCCCTTTTCTTACAATCTTCTGCCATTACGTCGACTAGGGTTTGCAGGTCAGTCGCAGACTGCGCTGATAGGACCGCATCGTCTGCATATAGCAGCGAGTTAACCACTGAGTCGCCCATCTGAACTCCCACATTCATTTCATTCAACCTTTGTAGACATTTATCCAGATATATGATAAAAAGTCTGATGATCTGCTGATAGAATGCATTCCTGTTTAACGCCGATATTGACGTCAAACAAGGGTGACATTCCATCATCCAGCAGCACACAAGCTCTGCAGTCCATGTAGTTGGACTGCACCGCTTGTAGCAGTCTACCGCTAATACCATACTCCGGCAAAATGTTCCAAATTTCCTTTCGTACAACAGTGTCAAATGCTTTCTCCAAATCCACAAAACTACAGAAAACCCTCTGGCTTACAGCCAGATGCTTCTCCACAATGTTGCGCAGAGAAAACACTTGATCCATGCATCCTCATCCACACCTGAAACCTCCTTGTGCCTCACACAAAAATTCATCAGACACCATCCTCATTCTCCTTTCAACAATTTTACTATACACTTTGGCTGCCAAACTGGTCAAGCTTATGGCTCTGTAGTTTGCACAGTCATAACGGGAACCCTTGTTTTTAAACAAGGGCACGATGACTGCGCTTCTCAAGTCCTTGGGAACCATTCCTGAGCTCCAACATAAATTGAGAAGCATCAGGAAGGATTCCCAGACACATGAGCCTCCAACCTAGATCATCTCAGAAGATGCTTACCATATGCTGCTGCCTTACCATTTTTCAAACTTCAAATCGCCCATTCAATTTCATCCATACTAATGTCATCAGAGGATGCCGGTACCGAATGCTGATGCCGAATGTTAAATCACATGTGGCACCAGCATCACCCTGAACATCCGCATACATATCTCCAAAATATTCACTCTATCGGCTTAACACATCTTGTGTTTGCGTAGGAATGTCTCCACCTTTAGACCTTATTTTATTCATTCTGAAAGCTGACCAACCACTCCGAGATTTCTTCACCTCCCTGTAGAAAAGTTTAGTGTTGCTCTCGAAGTTTTTGGTCAGCCTTTCTTCTGCAATCATATTTGCTCTATCACGCTTCTCTTTCACTAAGGCTTTGGTGTCATTCTTACGTTGCCGGTATATTTCTTTCTTCTGTTCTTTCATACTTGCACTCAGGTTCAAAGAAGATACATAGTCCAGCCACGCTTTCTTCTTTTGGTCTACGGAAGTTGCTACTTCCGTATCCCACCATGCACTTTCCTATGCTTCTTCGAGCATCCACATACTTCTTTCACTGTATCTACCATACTATCTTTCAATACTCTCCAGCATTCTTCTATGTCAGATCCCGGCTGACTTGCCATTGTCAGCCGTTCACGGACACCCTCTACTTTGCTCTTACACTCTCTTCTTGCAACTTTTCAATCTTTATTCTTTAAAGCCCTCCGAAGTGGACACGCTCTCGCCAGTGTCTCCACTTTCTAAACAGACCACTAAATCTCGCAATAACGAGATAGTGGTCCGTGTCGACAGTGGGACCCCTGTAGGCTCTTGTATCCAGAATTTTACTTCGGAGGCGACTGTCTACCGGAATTAAATCTATCATATTTCTCTGTTAATTCCTTCTCCATATATACATATGGATGTCCTTATGTTGAAAAAATGTGTTTTACACAATAAGGTTTCTCTCCATACATACATCCGCAATGAGCCTACCTGCATCATTCACTCTCTTATCACCAAATGAACCAAGCACGTCCTCGAAGTCTGGACGCTTAGTCCCAACCCATCCATTCAAGTCTCCGCATACGATCACGCGTTCACTAGCTTCTGCCAAATCCAGAACTTCCCTAACATTATCCCAGAATTTCTCTAGATCCGATGCCACCGAAGAGCCTACGGGAGCATAAGCTGCGACCATGAAGACCCTAGTGACACCTAGTTTTATTCGGACCCATAGAAGTCTGGGATCAAACATTCCGCAGCCTTTCACACCTGAGGCCAAGTGAGCGGTGTCTGTTACACAGAGTACATCAAGCTGTCTGTCCGACATGACGGTTACCAGCTCGTGTAACTTATCTTCCACACCACCTCTTAAGCAAGGCGTGATGGGTGGCTGCCATTGTTCGTACCGAAGGGGCTGGGTCGGTACGCGTCGCCTCTGGAGCACTCCCTAACCCACACTGCGGTACGCATTCGAGCCGGATTGCAGCCTGTGGATTACAGGCTGGCAGGGATCGCGACGAGAACGCGCCGGACTATGATCACCCTATTAATTTATGAGTTGTTTATTATCGTTTATTAACCATCTATTTTCCATCCTAATAATTTTGCCATAGCACAATTTGTTGAGGTGTTCAGGGAAAGTAATATAAAGCTTAAAAGTAATATTGAAAACTTCAAGTCCATATTCATTGACCATATTTATTTACATCTTTACTAGGGATAGTGTTTGTTTGACCCCTCAGGAAATTTCCAGCTACTGTTTAAACAAGTGAGCATGAATACTTAAACTTTTCTGGACACAGGTTGCACATCATCTTCTACATGCTGGCCATCAATATCTTCTTCAATCTCTTGAATTTCTTGTAGTTCTAAAATACATTTAAAATAATTGAATTAAAAATATAATTTTGTGATAAAGTTGATCATTACTAATATTATAAATGCGAAAGTGAGTTTACTTATTTGCTTCACAAGCCATCAAGAATGTCTCTTAGGTTTACAGGCTCACAAATAATCACTCCACCACCTATATCGGGAGTATTGTCAAGCCGCTGCTCACCATTTCAGTTATGAAATGAAAAAATTAATGGCTATCTCCTGCTACGACCAAAACACACTGATGTACTTCATGGTCGATACGTGAGATGGTGGTACAAACCCGCTCTGGTGCTATAGCAAGCACTCCCACTTCTTACCCAGCCCTACCATCAGTAATGCAATGGGTGACAACTGCTTACTTCCCTTAGTGGTCTGGTACGATACCCGTAGAAAAGAGTGAGGCGGTGACACTTATATTCTTAGTCCGTCACTTCACGGAAACAAGCTAATAACTTAATAATAACCAAAATGAGGCGTTATTCCTGATCTCGTGCCAATAACGAGATAAAAACTATCCTACGTATGTGTGCCAAATACTACCCAAATCCATCTAGTTATATTTGCGTAATTAAGTAACAAACAAATAAGCACTTATGGATTAGTAGTATTTAGTTAAACAACATACATTTAAATTTAAACTATTTTTTTTTTTCAATAATTTTGGAAGTGCTTATCCAAAAACACCTTGCGCTGAGTTTTGCAAAACAAGTGACCCTCAGTACTTTGAAGAAGTGCGTGTGTGGATTTCTACTGCGTATACCCACGCAGTAGAAATCCTACTTAGCCGCTCAGTAGCCAGCTCATCTTTATCTATAGGTCGGGCACTTTCTTATCTATATGGAATCTGAAAAATACACAACGAACTATTTTAAAATCTCTAGAAACTTCACACTGGTGGCCCGAGCGGGTTAGTACCACCATCTTCCGTGTGATCGGCCATGAAGCACATCGTTGCGTTTTGGCTGTAGCCGTTTATGATTTCATTTCATATCTGTGAATGAAATGGTGAGCAGCGGCTTGACAATGCTCTCGGTATAGTTGAGTCCATGAGCAACGGTTACCATTTACCATAAGATGGCCCTTGGCTCGTCTGCTACTAAATGCAATAAAAAATATGGTTAGTATAATTTATCCTTAACCGCTATGCATAAAATGCTGGATAACTTGCCTAAATTGGAGAAGCCGCTTACCTTGACTTTAGACGGCCAATTTCATTAGTCAATTAATACTGTAAAAAAATAGCAATCAATTATATGATTTATTCAATGTATTATACTATTTTGCGAGGAATATAAGACACCATTTCGTATATTTTTGTATTTAGAATTAAATTATTTTCCCCACATAGATGGGTAATATAATTCATCTTAACCGGTATCCCTTAAATACTAGATAACCGGGCTAAATTGAATTTACGTAAGAAATAGCCGTCACTTTGACTTCGACGCTAAACTACATTAGTTGGTTAATACTATTAAAATTTTGCATTTAAATATATGATTTTAGCAATATTTAGCTTGAATTTTGCACACCATTTAATATAATTAACTGTTTTTAATAATGTATTACTTTATTATTTCGATAATACAATATTTTATTGTACTTACGTGTGAAAGGATATATTTTCATATTTTCGTTCGCTGCGATTTTTACAGCTGAAAACACAACACTGTACCATGTTTATAAAGCTTAGATAGATGGAAACAGTCCAAATATTTGAATTAATTCACAAATTTTAGTCTAAACCGTAATATTCAGCAATAATTCAAAATCCGCTTTTCTCTCTGCTTGGAACTTATGACAAGTGTCAGACAAATAAAAGCATAAACGATGACAAGGATAACATGCACTATACCTATCTTTACCGCACTTAGAGAAACTTTGTATTGTGTATCTCGTTTATTCCTGGTTTTGTCATTGGCATGTCATATCTGTTACTATCCTTTATCTAAGGGTGGTCAGAACTCTATAGGTATCTTCACGGGTACGTAAGTTTCCAGAAAATTCAATGTCAATTCATGTCAAAACGTAGGCAGAGAACATTATAGACTGATATCAGCGTATGCAGTGTCTAGATAGCAATAGTTTGACTTTGATTGTTTGTTTTTGATGATAACCAGAATAATTAAAAAAGATAACTATGATTATAATTTTGTTTACTAAAAATATACTACATATTTTAGCCGGATACAAGAATGACAGGACAAAAGAAATTGCACCTTATTATTGGGACCCCGTTGATTGGGTCCAAATAAAAATAACGCATACGCGAAAAGGATAAAAACTTATATATGTGTCTCGCTCACTCTTTCTAATACCTAATGTGTGCATCCTTTTCTTTATCCTTAGTGTCAAAATAGTAGCGAGTCTATATTATACTTAGTCCATGTGTCAAAATATTTTATGCACATTCTCAAAGAGTATGTAATACCTATTCTCACATAGTTAATTAGTAAAATACCACCACTTTTTCAGACTTTTTCACAATACTTGACACACAAACTTTGGAAAAAAATTTGTGTGTGTGTATAGAGCTCGATGGTATTAGTGTACACCCGTAAGAAGTGAAACTTCTCTATGACATCATTTTTCGAAAAATGATCTACTATTCCTACAACTTTACAGAAATTGGTTAAATAAAGCTAAATTTGATAAAGTTTAAGCAAAAGGCTTTTATTATCATAGACATGGATACAAATAATACCATTATTTCACCTTATTGCTACTAAGATTATTATAGCATTTCATTAATCATAATAGAATTATTACGGCGTTTTATAGCAGAGTGCCCATTGCCACCTTCCAGCTCCATTATCAGACCCTGGATACTATCTAGAGACAAAGTACTCGTCAAGAGGATTAAAACGGGTCCCAACTCGATCGGGTTGCGTCGTTTCATAACAGAGTTATTGTGGCCATCTTCCAGCACCATCATCAGACCCTAGATACCATTTAAAGACAAAATACTCGTCAAAACGAATCAAACGAATCTAAACTCGATGGGGTTGCGTCGTTTCATTACAGAGTTACTGTGGCCATCTTCCAGCTCCATTATCAGACCCTGGATACCAACTAGATACACAGTTCTCGTCAAGACGAATCATACGAGCCCAAACTACATGGGGTTACGTCATTTTATATTGGAGTTCCTATGGCCACCTTCTAGCTCCATCATCAGACCCTGGATACCATCTAGATACAAAGTACTCATCAAGACGAATCATACGAGCCCAAACTCCATGAGGTTATGTCGTTTTATATTGGAGTTCCTATGACCACCTTCTAGCTCCGTCATCAGACCTTGGACGCAGACGGAATGGATTCTTTTTTTTATTGGTCCGTGTGGTGACTAACTAAGAATACAAGTGTCACCACCCCATTCTTTCTCACGGGTGTCGTCTGAGGCGACTAAAGGAAGTAAGCAATTATCATCCATTGCATGACTGGTGGTAGGGCTAGGTACCGAGTGGGAGTACTCACTTGCTATTGGGCCCAAGCGGGTTGGTACTAGGGTTTGCAAATATTCGAAAATATTGGTATTCGAATATTCGTTTTATTTTTGAATAATATTCAAATTATGCGAATAATTATTCGAATAAGCAAATGCTACTTTAATTGTCCACTCTTTCCATCCATCAACCTTTCAACGTCCACTGCTGGACATAGGCCAACCCCAAGCGAGCGCCACAAGGAGCGGTCCTGCGCCAAGCGAATCCAACGGCTCCCCACGGCTTTGAAAAAATCGTCGGTCCAACTGGTGGGGCGCCGTCCTACGGTGCGTCACGTCCGATACGTAGTCGCCACTCGAGAACCTTTTCCCCCAACGGTTGTCAGTTCTTTGAATTATGTGGCCTGCCCATTACCACTTAAGCATGCCAACCCAGCAGGCTATGCCGGTCAATCCTGTTCTCCTACGGATCTCCGTATTACGAATTCAATCACGTAGGGAAATACCAAGCATAGCTCGCTCCATGGCACGTTGAGTTCTGAGCGACTTTGAGCCTTGCTACAAGGCCAACATTCAGATACCATGTCTCTGTTTCCTTCTGTCATCACTGGTAACACACACTGGTCGTAGAACTTCCTTTTCAGACACTGCTGAATATTATACAAGAAGACATTCCTTGGCTTCCCAACCGCCACGCCGAGTTGGATTTGTCGATTGACCTCTTTCTCGAAGTCGTGCCTACTTAACTGGACTGTTTGTCACAGCTAAACTTACTCGTAGCGGTCGACAACTTCAAGAAGCGCACTCCCGACTAGGACCGGTTCTGATATGACATGGATATTTGATGTTACTTTGTCTTGTCCATGCTTATTTTGAGACCCACTAGTCGGGAAACCCTGCTGAGAACATTGAGCATAGTGCCAAGATCCTCCAGCGATTCTGCTATAACTACGATATCGTCGGAATATCGAAGGTGAGTGATGTATTCGCCATTGATGTAGATGCCGAATGTGGTCCAGTCCAAGAGCTTGAAGACATCTTCCAGTGCAGTAATGAAGAGTTTCGGTGACATAACGTCTCCCTGTCTAACACCTCTCTGCAGTTGGATACGTTTCGTACTCTTGTCCTGAACTTGAACTGACATGGGTTCTGATCGCGTTTCTATATATGCACTTCATCAGTTCCATATATCGATAAT
Source organism: Leucoma salicis (assembly GCA_948253155.1). NCBI lineage: Eukaryota > Metazoa > Arthropoda > Insecta > Lepidoptera > Erebidae > Leucoma > Leucoma salicis. The sequence continues at coordinate 15,491,149 of OX411809.1, read as the reverse complement.
CAATTTGGTACCGCTGAAGGGACTGCAGCACCGCTCAACTTTCGATCGAATGAAAGTAGTCCATAAACGCCAGACACAGAGGGCGATTATATTGCTCGGTTTCCTGCGTAACTTGGCGTAGCGTATGGATGTGGTTTCTGGTACTATAGCCATTTCAGAAACCAGCTTGTTCGAGAGGCTGGAAGTCACTTAAGCCTGCGCGTGAGTCAATTTGTAATGAACCTCGAAAACAACTTACAGAAGGGGCCGCTCTTTAGCCCCTGTTGGTCAAAAATTCTTCATTATGTCACATTTCTTGAAGACCAGCAACACCACGCTTCTGGTCCACGACTCTGGAACGTCTCCCCGAGGACGACGAAATTGAAGAGCTTTTACGATCAGCTTTCCGACTGTTCTCAGAAGTTCTGTGGTAATTTCGTTGCCTCCCAGTGCCTTTCCGTTCTTTAGATGTTTGAGATCCATTATGTTCTCGTACAGGCTGATGTCCGGGATATCTTCGATAAAGTACCGGGTTAGCTTGGATCTGGGATCTTGGACCAAGCCGACAACAGGACTCTGGGATCTGTACAACTGTCCATAGAACCGGTGGACCTCTTTCAAGATCTCACCTCGGGATGAAATGACAGTACCGTCACTTGTCTTTAGCTTAATCAGCTGGTTTTGGCTGATAGACAGATCTCTTGCGAACACTTCGAGTTCGCTTTCGAGTATTAAATTAGCAAATATCATGTCCCGCGTCCTTGGAGATCTGTCTGTTTAACCGCCAGAAGGAATTCATCATGTAGAGATTGAGATTGTTGCAAATCTATTCAGTAGATACCCTTTTTCACTTTTCACTGTAGAGTACACTAGTAGAATACCTTCTACTTACTACTACTTAGCAGAAATTTGTATGCTCGATTTAACGAGACCTATCTATGACCTTCTATATAATACAGCGCTATTTCCATGTGGATTTATTCACACCTTGGTCTGATAAATTAGCTGCAGATAATTTGTTCTTACTTCATACAGAACACAATATTAGTTACTGGGGTAATAAAAAGACAATATTACTAGAAAATATTATTCGAAAATATTATTCGAATGTAAATTTTTTATATTCGAATATCCGAAAAAGCTCAATATTCGAATAATTCGAATATTCGAATGCAAGCCCTAGTTGGTACCACCATCTCCAGTGTGACCGGCCATGAAGCACATCGTTGCGTTTTGGCTGTAGCAGGAGATAGCCGTTTATTCTTTCATTTCATATTGGTGAAATGAAATGGTGAGCAGCGGCTTGACAATACTCTTAGTATAGTTGAGTCCATGAGCGACGGTTACCATTTACCATCAGATGGCTCGTCTGAAAATACAAGCAATAAAAAAATTAAAAGAAAAGATACTGCCTACGTGGTTGGCAAACAAGCATGACTTGATGTCTTCGACCTACTACTAATGTTGATTGAAGACTACAACAAGTTAGCGTAGTCTACAACCAAAGGCATCACTCGCGCGTCACTATATTCAAAGAAAGGGCTAGGAGTTGGAGAGGAACGATAATAAGGAGAGATTAGGAAGGATACTAAGGAATAATAGGAAGGATAATAAGGAGAGGAGAGGATGGATAATAAAGAGACGATATGAAGGCTAATAAGGAGAGAATAGGAAAGGGTTTTGGCGTAGCTAATTACCGTTGTTTTAGGCTGATCTTCTGTGAGAGAGTGGTAGGTAGTTCCACTACCGAGCCAGCCCATTCATACATATACCTACATAAGGAAGGCTCTACTACTAGCTCGTAGGAAAGATGAAAAAGGATACTTGGTTAACCTAGCAAAAATTTATGCTTGGTAACAGTGGCATAACTATACCATCTGGGGCCCGTGGCAAATTCATTGGATGGGGCCCTTAGGAGGACCAGTAAATATCGTCACTTTATAATTTAATTTTAATAAATCACGTCTTAATTATTTACTTAACAGTATTACGAGTACTAATATTGTGTGCATTTTAGTTAAATATCTAATAAAGTTAATTTTTAACAACTATGGCCAATATCCATAGAATTTTCAATAGACAAAATAGCCAAGTTACATAACCTGTCTTAGCCCATATAGTTTCTAAATACTTTAATTATCATCACGCCATCTCCCGACGGGGTAAGAAGGGACAACAAGTGATAAAAGACTCTATTCTTGCATTCATCTCTCGCTACCTCAGCATTCATAATTCTCTTCGTATGAAGAATGTTATGCTCGCGAAACTCCTGACTCCACCTTTCTTCAATAAATGACCGATTTGGTCTAGGTAGGTTAATCTACCACTGAAGGAATGTAATATGGTTCCGGTGGCCCGTCAATAAAGGCGGAGAGACGGCACACGGTGGGTTTCGGGCCTCACACTACCCTGTTTGTTGCCCCGAACGACGGGGCGTGCGGACAGGAACATTTTTTCCCGCCTTAACAAAAACAAAGGTAGGTTAATCTCGATGTCCCCCTGTACCTACATCCTTCCAATTTCGCATTGTATATCCTCTTAACAAGTCGCTCGTCCGGCATTCTTTGTACATGTCCGAACCATCGGAGCATTCCTTTTGCATCTTTACACCAATATTCTCTTTTAGATCTTTTCGCTCTCTTACGTCGTCGTTACGAATGCCGTTAGTCAGCCTAACTCCTCAGATTTTTCGCAGAGATCGCATTTCGACCGCATTAATTTTGCTCTCATGCTCCTTCCTGCATACCAAACTCTCGCTTCCATTAATAATGTTGGGACAAGCACTGCGATGTATATTGTGACGCGTATCTTCTGACCGAGGTGGTGGCTGCCAAGAAGTCGTCCCAAGGCTCCGTTCACTCTTATTGCCCGCATTTACTCTTCTCTATATATCAGTGATGTATCTTCCATCCCGACTGAATCCATATTCAAGATATACATATTCATCCACTTGTTCCAGCACGCCATTACCTATTATTACTCTACCATCTGTTCTAGCTTTTCCTTTTTCAAAGACCATTGTTTTGGTTTTGCTCACATTCACATGTTGGCCCCTTTTCTTACAATCCTTTGTCATTACGTTGACTAGGGTTTTGCAGGTCAGTGGCTGATTGTGCTAATAGGACCTCATCGTTTGCATACAGCAATGAATTAACCACTAAGTCGTCAATCTAAACTCCCACATTCATGTCATTCATCCTTTGGAGACATTTATCCAGAATTAATGATTAACAGTCTAGCTGGTGGAACGCATCCCTATTTAACGAGGGTGACATTCCCTTCACCCGCACACAAGTTTTGTAGTCAATGTAATTGGACTGCACCGCTCGAAGCAGTCTACCGTTTTTATATACCATTTTTCAATCTTCTAATCGCTCATTCAACTTCGTCCGTACATCAACAGAGGATGCCGGTACCAAGTACTGATTTGTTAGACTACACGTGACACCAATATTACCCCAGACATCCATACCTATCTCAAAAATATTTACTCCATCGACATAACACATCTTGCGCTTGCGTAAGAACGTCTACACCTTATTTTATTTATTCTGACGGCTGGACAACTACTCCAAAATTGCTTCAGGCTGGCTGGCTTCTAGGGGGGGACCTCTCGCTGCCAAGCGTTGTCAGAGCGATGCTTGGCAGTGACAGGAATTGGGCCATGGTCGCTGCCTTCTGCGAGGAGGTCACCTTGCAGAAGGAAGCGGCGGAGAGTGTGCGTGTGCGATGCGATGATCAGTAGAGGGTAACTGAAAAAAGCCGCCGGCGGACCACTGAAGTAATGTCACATAGTTCCAGTGGCCCGTCAATACATGCGGTGAGACGTCACATGACGGGTTTATTTAGTGGGTGGCTCCACAGAACACTGTTAGTTTCCCCTAACAACGGGGTACGCGGTTAGGTAAATATTTTCCCGCCTTAACATAAAAAAAGTAAAGCTGACTGACTTCTGGCCGACTGGCTTCTGGAGGGAGGCTCCAGAACAGTTTGGTGTTAAAATTAAACACATCTCGTGTTTGCGTAAGAATATCTTCACCTATAGACCTTATTTTATTTATTTTGACGGCTGACCAACAACTCCGAGATTTCTTCAGGCTGGCTGACTTCTGGCTGGCTGGCTTCTGGAGGGAGGCTCCAGTAGAGTTAGGTGTTAAAATTAATTCTGAGCGTATCTCTCGGGTTGGGGGCCCAGTTGGGTCGGGGGCCCATGGCATTTTGCAAGCCCTGCCACCCTATAATTACGTTGCTGCTTGCTAAGGAACGGGGAATAGTGGGAAACAAAAAACAATTTGATTTCAATTACATTTTTTTATTTACTTTCCCAACTTACCTATTATACGCCATTCATAACTTATTAATTTATTTGTTTGTACAGTTCAACTAAATACTACTTACATGTGTTAATAATAAATAAATATTGTTTATCTACATTTTGTGCACCAATTTCCTTACTTACTTAACTATTCATATTTATTTATAAATGCATTTTTAAATGCCAATCATCGCACAAAGTGCCTTAATGCGTAGATTTAAAACAATCTTGAAATATTTTAGATATTTTTATATATATTTTTAGCACTTTGTGTTTAATCTTGAAATACATATTTTCATTACTTATTATCTTTACATAATGGAACTCATGCAAGTACCACATTTCCCCCCACACAACTTGTATTTAGCGTAATAGGGGCGAGCGAGCCCGATTGATTTGATTGCTGCCTCGAAATGGAAAAAGCTGCTAAAAATGTATCGCATTGTAGGTATTATTGCTGGGTATATTTTATTCCATTAGTTAATATATCCGATGACGTACATCTGGTGCACTGCTGGATTTAACTTTTTCCAGGTGCTAGCCGCTTGTACCCAACGTTACGAACTATTCTGCGCTGTCTGATACGTTATCCCTACTCGAAAACCAAGAAATACAGTTTATTTTTATGTAAGTACTTATATCGTAATGTAAATACAAAATCCTGTGATTACTTAAAGGCGAAGTAAAATTTAATTTTGTAATATCTCATGTACTTTCACGTGCAGTTGCAGTTTAAAAAGTAATTAAAAATGCAAAAAGCAATTAGAAATATGAAGAAAAATTTTAAGTAAATGCGGTAAAATAATTGCTACAGAATATTAACTAAGGAAGTAATTTAATCTATTTGGGTACCTTATGTTTAAGCTATTTACCCTCCAACTGATGGTGGAGGGAGCCCTGCCCTTCTGGGCATTCAATACTACAATGATTATAAAGTAGTAATAATGGCATAGGCCCATTGTTTATCAAATTCATATGGCTTCAGAAATACTTGTTAAAAATACTATATACTTGTTAAAATAATATGCTCACACAAATAAATTTGCAATTTGTATCACAAATAACTTTTATGTAATTAGATTTATCACATTTGTTGTTATCGAACAGCTATAAAATTGTGTAGGTATAAAAGCAACTTAAGTAAGTATTTTTGTCAATAATTGTATGTAGGTAGGTAGGTACGTACTTACATACAGGTACAGTTCCTCTCCGTGTACGAAGTATTCACAATATTTTTAATTTATGCCACTTATACATCTTATTTTTAATTTTTAAATTAATTACAAAAATATTCTTAGGCGCCATAAGCAGCTACTGTTAAAGATCTTCGTAACAATCTTACATTACCTATTCATGATTTAAGTAAACCTGAATCTTTATCAAAACATATTAGGAACTATTTTCATTAGCAATGTGGAATAAAGGGCATTTATTTATTCTTATTTATAATATTTATAGTCCGGGTGATAAATTATCTACAATTGCTTTAACAGCTTGCCAGGTCTCGCGAGCAGTAGAGACAATTTGTGATCCAGGGAGCAAGAAGCCATACGGTCCAAAGGAATCTCTTAGATCTACATGGTAAGCAAACTTGATACCAGCACGTGCTTTGGCCCAGTCGTGGGACATTCCTGAAGCTGGTTGCCGGATTTCAGCTGTTGTGCCAACCTGGAACAGTCACGTTTAATTTAAACTGAAGTTATCATTGCAATACCACTGAAGTAGGTAGGTGTAGGTCCAGGTCAAGTGGTCCGCCAATACAGGCGGCGAGATGGCTCACAGGTTTATTTAGTGGGATACGACGGGGTGTTCGGTTAGGTACATTTTAAGGCTACTATTTCAATAACCTATATTTTGCATTTTTCCTATCAATATTAACTAGGAGTATGTTTACACCCTTTTCTTTAGTTTTATTTAATTATACCAAATTGCATGAATCCCAAGAAACATGTCTAATCTATTTCACAACTGCTATTATCACCAACCCGCACTGGGCCAGCGGAATATGGCCTAAATCCCTCTCAGTTTGAGTCCTCTCCCTCTAGACCCGTGCCTAACAGTCGGATAGTACTGGGTTGTGAAAAAAATGCCTTTTGGTGAAGCTAATAAAGTCCTACTATTTTTTTAACTACGAAGGCAATCAACTATAAGGCTCACCTGACGGTAAGCGGTTACCGTAACTATAACCTTGCTAGTAGCTATAATTTTTAATTTAATATTTTCACACGCTGTGTTTATTATATAGATATACCTAAGTTTAAATGGATAGCTACATGATTTGGAACGGTGGGCCTATTTGAAAATATTTAACAAAAATATATCTAACAACCTTACTTATAAAACATGATTATTACTAAACATTTTACCTGGTATTTGGTGCCATATAAATCAGCAAGTGCAATCGTAGCCAACTTTCCCATTTCTGTAAGGACTCCGTCATCGGGAAACCCCTCAGGCGCGTGTGAGCTTGGCATCAACCATGCCTGTGAGTAGGCATGAAGCGACAGGTACAACTAAAACACACAACTTAGGTGAGCATAGTGCTGGATTTGGAGGGAGCTTCGAGAGCTTTCTGATAAGTCCCCAAGTATCGGTATAGTTAGTTTATAAATATAGTTAGCTTACAAATATAGTGAGTTGACAAATAATATATAGTTAGCTGAAAAATATAGTTAGCTTACAAATATAGTTAGCTGACTAATATAGTTAGCTGACAAATATAGTTCTTCTTCTTGTAGTGCCTCTCCAACTAGTGAAAGTTGGACGTCAATTCGTTAAACTTCTGTCTGTCCTTCGCGAGACGGAACAGTTTAGCGGCGTTGTTGATGCCGGTCCACTCGTGAATATTACACAGCCACGACTTTTTTCTTCGGCCTACCTGATCGTCTCCCAACCAGTTTTTTGCCCGTCATTAAAAGTTGCAGCAGTTCGTATCTGTCATGTCGCATAATATAGGCCAGATAACAAATTTTTCTCTGTTTGACAGTTTGCATGATTTGGCGTTTCTGACCAGCTCGATGGAGAACTTCTTCGTTGGTCAGTTAATAGCCAACGCCAACATACGTCTATAGGCCCACATTTCAAAGGCTTCTATTTATTTCCTGAGGTGCTCTTTAATAGTCCATGCCTTGCATCTGTATAGAATATGGGCCATATATAGCACTGTAGAAGGCGAACACGTAGGGACATTTTTAAAAGGCGACTGCATAGTACCTTTTTTGATAGAATTGAATGCACTACGGGCTATTTCTATACAGGTATTTATCTCGCAATCACTCTCCCATACATCAGTCAGCCATGTGCCAAGGTACTTATATTTGCGCACTTGTTCCAGTTGTTTACCTTCGACAGTGATACCAGGGTCAGCACTTGTGATCTTTGAGACGACCATGACTTTGGTTTTGCTTACATTCATATTCAGGCCAGCTCTCAGGCTACACTCTTTTACCCGGTCAACGATTTGCTGCAGTTGATGCTATTAGAATGGTATCATCAGCATAACAGAGATTGTTAATGTACCGTCCGTTCACTTGTTCTCCAATTCTTCTGCGATTATCGCCTCCGAGTAAAGGTTGAAGAGTGTCGGTGACAGTATGCATCCCTGCCGTACGCCTCTCCTTATCTCTACCTCACTGGTTTCTTCGTCATCGACACGAATATTTTAAACATATTATGTATGTATTTATACATTTTATTGGTTTACATTTAACTACATCTTTATTTTACATTAACTAGCCAATATGGATCTCTGTTGTCTGAAATAAATAGTTTATTCTTATAATTATATCAGGAACTTGATATTAAAACTTTTATCTGCGGTGGAGTTTATGATATAAGTAAGGAGTCATTAACAATCATTAAATACCTTTTACATTATTCATAAAAGAAAAAGATATAGTTATCTGATCGATAGATTACAGAATAGGCGAAACGAGATAGTTATGGCATTTTAACACGCTTTTTAAAAACCGTTCCAGATGCTTTTCTAATTCAACCAACGTGACAATTACACGGGACTGCGAATTTCGATAACACATTCCTTCCTAAGGTCTTCGGTGACGCCTGCGTCATCTGTTGGGTGTATTTACATACATATTTCCAGGAGATGCAGGTTCAATTCCTGCTTGTGACTGTTACTTCCAGTTTCACATTTTCGCACTTTGTGTTAATTTCATTTATACGGCTAAGAATGTCAAACGCTTAAAAAATATATAAAAATATCAAAACGTTTTTTTTTAATGTTGCGCTAAATTTGTAAGTGTATTACTCGACACGAGTTTAAGTAAAAATGAAGCTTACTCTTTAAACCTACTCTAGCATGCTTAGGATTTGCCTAGCTTTTTATTTCTATATCGTCAATTCACCCCCTGATCCTCTCTGCCGTATATTTACAGACCGTAAAATTTATTTACCGCTCTTGTGTATAAAAAAAATAGACTCTCTATATCATTATTCGGTGTTATCTCTTAGATTATCATATTTGATAATAGACTCGTTGACTTAATACCAACTCTTAGAGTTATTGCGGAAATACCTCTAGACACGCACCTATCCTCGTAAATTTCTATAATTGAATTCTAAACATGTGTGTTCTTTAATTTCATATTCAGATTGCTTGATCTTTACACATATCTACAACATTAAATTGCTTAAAATAACACTAAATGCAGTATAATACCTACTTAACAATATAGGTACTTAAAATCTACCATTAGTTTTCAAATAGGCTCATTAAATGAGAATGCGGAATCTTTGTTCCAAGGGGCTCATCATACCTGTAAAACTCTTACATCTCCTAATTTAATAGAAAATTTAAGATATGATGATTCAAAACTATGAAAGTGTTGTAGAAAATGAGTTGAAAGTAATGATGTGGGCATATACCGCTTTCCGTAACAATTTCCCGTGATAGACATGTGGTCTACCTTTACGAGTTGGAACCAATGATAAATCACTAAATGCAATAGAAATGATTATTAGTTTCTATTGTGCATGTTTTATTTTGTGAGTTTGAACGCAGACTTTGGTTTGGCCGTGAACTTTGTTATTCACGTGATATTGCAATCGGTTTCTTATGAAATAAATATGGTGGGCTCCATCCGCAGTCCACCCTTGACCATGAAGGCTGTAAAGTATTCGATACGTCGGGGTCGTAGAAAATCAAGCGCAACGCAATAGATTTCGTAAACATAGTTTTATTACATAATGTGTAACATTCGCGTAAATATTAAAAAGTACCTATTACTATAGATTTTTTGTTCATTACTTATCAGGACTTTTTGAAGTGAAAACTTCTTTTAGCGTGGTACGCATATTTTTAGAGATAAAATCTCTGGACTCGCGACACCGTTACGAGACGCAGATATAGAGAGTGTGTGTGTGTGTGTGTATATATGCATGTACATAATATAGCAGACCGCGAACGCGTCTAGATAAATAAAAAAATTCTAAAATTTTACAAGCATATGTATATCAGGCGGCAATGCAATATTATGATGACATGGAGCTGATCTGATGATGGATTTTCACATCTGGTAGACGTCCCGCGACGTCTAGTTTTTTACACTACGAGGGTGGCAAACAAGAACCACCTGATGGCAAGCGCTTACAATAAATAGCCTATAGACGCTAGCAACATGAGAGGCATTACTTGCGCGTCGACAACTGAAATTAATAGAAGAGGTGGAGTGGTCGTATAATAAGGAGACGATGAGGAAGGAGCCTAGGCCTCCGGTGCTCTCACTTACAAGACGAAACAGGGGGGTTGGGCAGAATCTCATATCTCACATGTCGATCGTATCGTGATCACTGTGATTGGTTGAGAAACCAACGCGTGATGTCGCAATAATCCGTTCGCCAATCACGGTGATCTCTCAACCAATCACAATGATCACGATACGATCGACATGTGAGATATGAGATTCTGCCTAACCCCTTGGAGTACCTACCGTTGTTTCACGCTGACACAGAAGGTGAGAGGGTGGTAATTCCTCGGTCGAGCCGATCTATTCATGCTGGAAAGGCAAGTCCATGCCATACCATGCGCATGTGAATAAATTAATCATACACGGCTGCTCACAAATTGCTTTTTTCAAACGTAATAGGTAGGTATGTACTCGTAAAAAAATCTTATTTCCCACGGAAGTTGCTTAGTAATTATTTATTTTGTAGATGAACGCTCTAAATATTTAATAGATATCTGCCTGAGTACTTAATTCTAAGTAGGTAATCATAATAATTATTGCGTGTATCACGCGACACAAACTGATCGACATAGATAGAAACTAAGATTGGTTGGGACTGTTTTATAAAACGACCGTAATAAATAGCGAACATTGGTACTTAGTGCTTGGCATTAAGTGAGAGTTCTCACTCGCGGACTGTTAGCCACAATCCCGTTTATTTTAACTAGCCGTGAAATATCTCGTTGGTTATAAATATTATAGGTAGGGACTGTTTATTTTTGACGTGATAACGTATTATAAATCGATGAAAGCCGGCTGCACGCACGAAAAAGTGTCACGTTCTGAAAAATGTATGGCGACCAATGTATTGTTTGTGAAACTCTCAGAAAATATGTATATATCACGTAAAATTATCATCCGTAAGCCGACTTTACAGATAACCATGTACATAGCTTTTTTTTAAGACAACTGCACTAAGGAATAATCCTTGTATCGTACAAATATACGATTTCAAGGAAATAAAATACAGCCTCAGAACAGCCATTTGTGGATCACAAAAAGCGTTGCCCTGTGTCAAGTCAGTTTTGTATCAGTTCTGTTCGTTACGTAACTGACAGGATACCGGTGGCCTTACTAACTTAAGCCGATGAAAGACATAATCATTTATCTAATGAATACGAGTACCTCCTTACTTCCTCAGTATTTTTAACCCATTACAATAGGCACGAGTGGAGAGTGAGGTTCAGGCCGTAATCCATCACTCAGGTACAGTACCAGTAAAGGTTTACAGACTTCACAGGCCGTCGAGAAAATCTCTCAGGCATTTCCTCACGTTTTGATTTACCGAGTAGTGACAGTTTGTAAGTCAATACACAAATTATTCCAAAAATATTAATAGTTCAATGTGTGCTGTGAGATGAACTTGAACTAGAGATTGATTTCGATACCACTGTCTTTGTAATCCTTGGTTTCACAGTTTCACTAATAGGCTATTATGTAAATATGAATTGGTTAGATTTTTCCTTTATGACTCCGTAACAGTGTAACCGATCATCATAAAATTTGGTACTTAGTTATACATATATTATATGTATTCTAGTTTTTTACAGGGAAGAACGTTGGACTTTACTTATATCCCGCATAAATGGAGGGTTTGTGGGAGTGGAGTGTATAATATATACTGCCTCTGTGGTGCAGCGTTAGTGTGAGTGACTGCTGAACACGAGGTCTCGGGATCGATCCCCGGGCAGGGTTATTGAGCTCTTTAGTAAAAATAAAACTTCTCAGTAGAAGGTCGGAAAAAACCGGGAGTTTGGAAGTGTGCCCGGTAGACGGCAATAAAGCTCGCCCCTATTACGTGGGACTTAAATATAGCTGGCGAATCGTGGGTGTGTAATACACCTTTCACACCTCTGCCTACCCCTTCGGCGAATACAGGCTTGATGCTATGTGTGAGAGTATAGCCAATAACTCGGAAACAGCAACGAGTATCTGAGTTTGCTAGTAACATAATAAATTACCTTGATCTGTCCTTTATGTTCTGCTAGAAAATCAGAAACGGCTCTAGTCTCTGGCTCACTGAACGGATGTGGGCCAGCGTAGTTGTCTGAACACGGGTCAGTTGATGAGTCTTTCTCACTCCAGTGGTAGTCCCAATTGCGATCTGCGTCTACACCCACGCAATCAGTTTGGCCCCAGTTCCATGGAAACCTGATGAAAAATAATTACATTATTATCATAATGCCTAGAAGTTAAAGTAATAAAGAAAATTGTCGTTATAAATAAAAAAAACAAATATCTACAAATATGTACGATTAAACACAAAGTGAAAAATGTGAATCGAAAATAACGGTCACGAGCAGGATCCTCCTCGTGGTCCTGCTCGTGACTGTTATTTTCGATTTCATATTTTTCACTTTGTGTTTAATGTATAGTGCTAAGCATGTCAAATGCTAAAAATATATATAAAAATATCTAAATAATATGTATGATTTTATATAGTGATGATGTCATCAGTCTCTGTTGCTTATATGTTTTCTTCAGCGGTAGGTGTATTTCTTTGTTTATCGCTTTTCAGACTATTTCTTTTGCCTCAATGTAGGCGAATTCTTAATTTCTACTATATTTCGTCTCTTTAGTTGTAGATTACGAACACGATTACGGACATGCTAATGTTTTATTCAGGATGGCGATTGATTTATTTGGAGAGTACCTCTGTCTGTATGGCTATAGACGTAAAAATAAAAATAATTATTTTATACTTAGTAATGCATAATGAAAAATAAATAAAATAACATACTGCTCGCCCCCTATTACGTGGGACCTAAACATAGCTGGCGAATCGTGGGTGAGTAAAATACACCTCTGCCTACCCCGGGGAATATAGGCGTGACATATGTTTTTTTTTTTTAGTAATGCATCTTAACAAGCCTCACGCATATCATAACACACACCTGTGGTTTGAAATAGCAAACTTATAAATAAATTATAGCATTGAGTAATTATATATTTTATGTAAGTAAAAAAGATTTTACATCATTATACCTATTATAATTATTAGAGACTTAATTCATACTGTTTTCGTTTATCCTAACTAATGGCTGTGAAATTTTGACTTAGTGCAAATAGATATAACAACAATAACGTGTTAAAATTTAATTCATCATCATCCATCTGCCTTTTGACATCCTCTTAGAGGGACAGGGGAAGTATATGTCCAGCATAGACCTCCCCTAGAAAGCGCCACAACGAGCAGTCCTGTGCTGACTTCATCCAACGGCTTCCTGCGGCTTTGACCTGATCGTCGGCCCATCTGGTGAGAGGATGACCTACGCTGCGCCGTCCGTAAAAATGTATTAATCAATATATTAGGTATTAAACCACAACAAATTATCGACTCGAATATAGACTAATGACCCGCCCTCTTTTCGCACGGATTCCAAATAGACTAATGAAAAATATCTCTAGGATTTTATTAGAATTACAACTCGCTAGTAGATTATTTTAATTTATCTTCTAACGTTCAGCCAGTATAAAGGTAAGTAAGCTATAAAAATGATAACCGATATTTTTGTGACCACGGAAATTTTCTTCAAAAAAGTATCTTGCTTTTTTCTAGCTCAAACTCCTCCTTATTCTGCTTCGTCTCCACCTGCTATCCCGTTCCTTGGAGCTGGTGACGCGCAAGTGATGCCTCTGGTACCTATAGCTAACGTCTATAGGCTACGGTTACCGCTTGGCGCTTACCAACAGGTGGGCCGTATGCTTGTTTGTCAGCAGCGTAGTATAAAAAATAAAACATCTACTCACACCAACCATATGCTCTGCATTACCATTGTTTGATATCTTGTAATGATTAAATAATGTTTACAAAGAAATTATTTAAGCATTAGTAACATTCACGTGCTCGGACTGATAGTTGCCGTAATTGATATTATTTTAATACAACATGCATAATTATGATGAATAGTCGTCGTAGAAAGTAACTCTCAGTCATAAAAATATAGATAGCTTCTGTGTGCTATAATAGTAGCGGGCAGAAGCTATCTATAGGATATGTAGTAGTGTTTTTTTTTTATTGCATGTAGTGGTAGACGAACCACGGTCCATCCGATGGTAAATGGCAACCGTCGCTCAAGGACTCTACCATACCGAGAGTATTGTCAAGCCGCTGCTCACCAATTTATTTCACAGATATTAAATGAAATATAAACGGCTATCTCCTGCTACAGCCAAAATGCAACGATGTGCTTCATGGCCGTTCACACGGGAGATGGTGGTACCAACCCGCTCGGGCCCGATACCAAGGGAGTACTCCCACTTGCTACCCAGCCCTACCAACCAGTCATGCAATGGATGATAATTGCTTACTTCCCTTAGTCGCCTCATACGAAACCCGTGGGAAAGAATGGCGTGGTGACACTTGTATTCTTGGTCCGTCACCACACGGATGGACGGACGTAGGATTTTATTTCGGGCCTCGTGGCGTGGTCGGTAGTGCAATCGACTTCCGTCCCACTCAGGACAATTATTTGTGTGATGAACACATATATTTGTACTGCGTCTGGGTGTTTTTTATCTATTATATGTATTTATTTACAAAAAAAAGTAGTATATGTATTATATCCGTAATCTGGTACACATAGCACAAGCGTTAAGCTTAGTTTGGGACCAGAGGACGTTGTGTGAAATGTCCGTGAATATTTTTTTTTTTTTTTTTCTCACAGCAACACCATATTGGAATAAACAATATGTAGAATATTGTTTATCCAGGCCATAATGTATCTGTATAGGTACCTACCAAATCCGTTTCTATATTAAGTCATTTGCAAAAAACAGTTATCGTACAGGAACTATTTTTTTTTTTTGCGATAAAAAGTATCCTTTGTATTAAAACAATGCCTCATCTATCTACTTGACAAACAAACGTTTAAACATATTCACAAACTTTAACATTTATACGAGTACATAATATTCCTAGCTGCTACCCGCGACGCCGTCCTAATGGATATTTTTTTCGCGGTACTTAATCCGTTTGCCAAAATAAAAGAAGTTTATTTACTCCTTATAAGATCAGCTATCTGCCAATGAAACTCCAGTCTAAATCGGTCCAGTCGTTCGGAGATTTACCGGAACAAACCGTCAGACAGACAATAATTTTAAAAACTGTTTTATTTTGGTGTTAATGCTGTATGACACCATATGCATCTTGTAAAAAGCTGACTTAGATATTACAACACAGGTAATTTTATTTAGGTATTTCAATAGTATAGTTTATAGAGTATTAGTAATAGGATTGTGACATGTTAAAGTTATGGAATTAATAGAAGTTGTGGAGTTTTGCTACTTTGACAATTAAAATATCATCTGACACGGAGCCCAGGCATTGATGATGTGTGATCAGCCCCTATAGCAGTCTTGGTTCATTTATGAAACCGCAATTCCAAGTGCTTCACCTAAGTACATATTTATTACTACTACTCATAAGATGTAACTATACATCTTAATAAGATATTTCTCATGTCAATGTCAATTTACAAAAAAATTACGGCGTTCAATGAAACTCGTAATATGAACATGTTTGAACGGCATTTCCAGTTTAGCGCTTTGATAGAAACTTGGACAGTACATACAAAAGTAAAACTCACAATTAGATAGCCCTGATTTCATCATATTATTCGTTCATATAGAATTAATCTTAAGTGAGCTGTGCGCGAAGCTGATGATTAACTGAAGTGACGACGCATAGACGCCCTCAAACGCGACTACGCGCGCCTACTTACATGTTTCTATATTAATAAATATTAAAGTGGCACACTTCATCTTCTACACTATTATAAAGCCGTAACAGAGCTGTGTCTGTACATTCGATATTTGAGAAAAAATTAATGTAATAGGCTATATAGGCGTGACTAAACACAAAACATTTTTTTTTAGAATTTTTGTCTGTTTGCCTGTTTATCTGTTTGTTCGTTCGTGAATCATGCAAAAACTACTGAACGGATTTTGATGCAACTTTTTTTTGATAGCTCTTGATTAGACTTAAAAACTGGTATACATTTTATCCCGCTACTATATCAGGAACCTGAGATTTGAGCTACAAAAAAGCTAGCAAAGGCTAGTACTATTATAGGGCTGTAACAGAGCTGTATCTGTACATTTAAGATTTTGTATAAGCGTTGTTGCCACGTTAAGAGCCGGTTTACCCTCTCTCTGCATAAAATGTTTCACATCAAAAATATAGGTTCCGGATAATTAATCACGAACATATCATGTACTAAAACCTTCTCCGAAACATGATGCATCATATGGTATAAGTATTATTGCGATCGGTTTAGTAGTTTTCGCAGTGTAACCGAATAAAAAAAATATGTGCGTGTGTAATAGTGTACACACGTAAGAAGTGAAACTTCTTTATGACATCATTTTTCGAAAAATTATCTACTATTTACAACTTTACAGAAATTGGTTAATTAAAAGCTAAATTTGATAAAGTTTAAGCAAAAGGTTTTTATTATCTTAGACATCGATACAAATAATACAATTATTTCACCTTTTTGCTACTAAGATTATTATAGCATTTTATTAATTATAATAGAATTATTACGGCGTTTTATAGCAGAGTGCCTATTGCCACCTTCCAGCTCCATTATCAGACCCTGGATACTATCTAGAAACAAAGTACTCGTCAAGAGGAATAAAACGAGTCCCAACTCGACGGGGTTGCGTCGTTTCATTACAGAGTTACTGTGGCCATCTTCCAACTCCATCATCAGTCCCGGATACCATCTAGATACCAAGTACTCGTCAAGACGAATCATACGAGCCCAAACTCCATTGGGTTATGTCATTTTATATTGGAGTTGCTATGGCCACCTTCTAGTTCCATCATCAGACCCTGGATACCATATAGATACAAAGTACTCGTCAAGACAAATCATACGAGCCCAAACTCCATGGGGTTATGTCGTTTTATATTGGAGTTCCTATGACCACCTTGTAGCTCCGTCATCAGACCCTGAATACCATCTAAAGACAAAGTACTCGCCAAGACGAATCAAACGAGTCCAAACTCGATGAGGTTGCGCCGTTTCATTATAGAATTCCTATGGCCACCTTCTAGCTCCATCATCAGATCAGCTTTATGTCACGCAATATACATATGTCTTATATTATTTATAGTCTTGTAACCCATATTTAAAAAATCATATAAAATAAATATGGCGCGTAACGGAAAAATGTAACTTAGAAATAAAGATGGCGCGTAACAGAAAAACGTTACATTGAAAATTTCTCCCATACGTCGAAAGTTTCACTTCAAAAAACCGGCTCTCCATTTTTTAGTGTAGATAGAAGATATACCTACACATATAGATTAATAATGTCAAGATACACTTAATGAGAATAATAGAACCTGAAATTGGATTTTAGTATGATAATTCATCAATGTATAAATAATGTATTATGTATAAATAATGTATTATGTATAAATAATGTATTATTTTTAAATAGTACTTACTTTACCTACCTAATGTATAAGTACTTATTGTGCTGTATAGGTGACTGTTTTGAACATATAAACGAATGTAAAATGGGCTTAGCGTACTTTACCTACCTTAGTGGTTACAGAATGTGTGCGAAATTAAAAATAAACCTGAACTAAAATTTCAAAAATTTCGTCAGATTTGTAGAAACGGTAACTGGTTCCGCGTAAAAGTAAGTTCAGGTGATTGTTATCACTTACCATCCAACATAATAGTCATCCGAGCGTTCCGAGAGTCGGGAACGTGTTTTCCTCCAGAGCCGGTCATGTGTGTGAGAGTGCTCGTATCCGTCGGGGTTCAATACTGGCATGATATAGAAGTCTGCTTGCTTGAGTACTTCATACTCAGCGCCTTAAAAAAAGCATTTTTAAATAAGCACATCAATTTAACTTTTACGAAAGTGATGGCACATATATTATGAATGTTACGTTGCCGTCTGCTATGTCAATTTTTTATGGTCACGAGAAAGCAACGACTTATTATTTTTTATTACATTAGAAGTTCGTCTGATCCGCTAAGTAGATACTTAGAATAATCTCGTTGTTGTAATAAGAAAAACTAGCTACGAGACGACAAAAAACATCTCGAACATTTACCAGAATACAAAGTGCGAAAATGGCCCCGAGCAAATGTAGATAGTTCAACTGTCAGAGCGTCTCAAATGGTAACTCAGCAGATGTGGGCTCAAACCCTACACGTGATTATGATTTTCTATTTCACATTTTCGTACTTTGTGTTCCGACTCAAGTTATTTTAATGTTGTCTACGAGAGTGGCAAAGAAGCATACACTCTACCTTTCTTGTACACGGTTACCATAGCCTATAAGAAGCATATTTCGCGCATAGCTAACCTTTCGAAAAGTGATAGGAGGAGAAAAGGAGATCGACAGTAAGTATAATAGATACGGGATGAGGAGATGGTTTGGGCGTCCAGTGCTCTAACTCCTAACCGAAACATTATAACCATTTGTGTATCACCCACGCTTTACAGCTTTTTAGCAGATCTTTACATATTATTTACGCAAGTAAAAGTCAAAGTTCACCTGATATTTTATAGTTTAGTAGGTGATAATGTCCACACTAACCCAAACCTTTTTCCCCTTCAACCAGTGCGTGTATCATCCAGGTAGCCACAGCTGGCGCGATCCATTCTCTTGCATGAGCGCCACCGTCGACCCATACAGCTGGTTTCATGCGTGATCGGAGTTTCCATTTTTTCTTATTGTCCTTTTCGTCATTTTCTGACATTGAAATCTATTGAACATATAAATTATAATGAGCTATTTATAAATCAATGTAAAAACACACAGTGAAATAGCTTTATCAAAAGAAGTTGATTTTGAAGTCATCCCATACGTTCATATTACGGGTATAAACAGTTTAGTTATTGATTGAATGACGACATTTGGCGGAATTCCATTGTTATTATTATAGAATGGATAATTAATTTGGCTCATTTTTTGCCGAGCGTTCCTGAGATGCCTCGTTCAGAGGTGAAACACGTGTTGAATTTGTGTTCGGATTTTTGCGGAATATTGCTACGTTGTGGTTCTGAGAGCCCTGTCGTATCGCATGGTTGTGTTGCGTTGGTGAGTTTTTTTGTCATTATCGTGCATGCTACTTTGCTATTATCACATTCTCCTCCATCTGTGAGAGTGCGGATTGGCAATCTTAGGTTATTTTTTCCAAAGATTAACAATCCGTCGGTGAGTGGTGGGCTCTCCTCCTAAAATATCCATTCTATAATAATAGTTTAGTTATTGTTAAGATCGTATTTACCTTGACTGCAACTAAGGGTAGTCCTTCAGATGATCGACCCAGCGGTATGAGCTCTACTAAATTGGAGTGTGAGTGCTGCAGGTATTCTAAATATCGAAGGATATCAGCATATCGATGATACCTTCGCCATGTCATCGGATGGCCTCGCAATTGTTCTAATTCTATCCTTTGTTTTTTGGATAATCTGGGATTCTCGTAAGTTATGGCTTTCTATGAAATACAATAGAGAAAATTACAAAATAATATTAAGGGACAGAAAAAAAAATCTTTAAAAAATGACAAAATGTACCTGTAAATCCCAAATTACGACGTCAAAATCTATATTGTTTGATTTAAGATGATCCTTAACATCTACCAACAGATCAGGCGGGACGAGAAGGTCAGTGGAGCCGTTTAGCGATGGCATAGTCCACCACATGACTCCCGAACCTTGTGCCTCCTCGTGTAACTCCATCATCTCGTGAACCTTCCACGGTACATCCGGGTAGGTCCTTAAGAGTTGATAACCTTTATAGTTCTTTCTTATCGATGTTTTAGGTTTTTCTAAAAAAAGAAAAGTAATTTAGCTGGGGCTGCTTCCGCGCCTAATCTTTTGGGTACTTAATGTAGAATCGTACGTAGCTATAATCTTTAGTGACGTTTTGTTGTATACTACGAAGGTTGCAAGTGAGCATACGACCTGCACAAATGTAAATGTAGAAATAAGCTCTAATAGCAGGGGCCACAATCACGCATAGCATCCCATCCATCTCACGCATTGGGATAAAAGGAAGAGATAAAGGATAATGGAGAGGGGATTAGGATATTGGCCATCCGGCACTCACACTTACTGAACGAAACGCAACATTAATGAGAAGATGTTCCTTCCCTCGTCGAGCCGGTTAATTCATGCTGGTGACGCAGAAATTGATTACCGTTAAGCATGTCCATTCTGATTGGCTTTTTTTTATACTACGCGGGTAACAAGGCCCTTTTGATGGTAGGCAGTTACCGTAGCCTATAGACGCTAAGCTATCAAATAGGTGACTGAAGTCAAGTCAAGTCTTTATTGGCAAACCACCGGAACTATATTACAATCCTTCAGTGATGAAGTCAACACACCTGGTGACCACACCACGGCTTTGGGAAGATAAATGTGTCCCGTAACACCATGGCAGTCGTTACAGGTTGTTAGAATAAAAATCTGACTCCGAGCTTGTTCTGAGGTCACAAGTGTCCCCCTAGTTGGGTCGTGGAACCAGTCGCTAGGTATGTAGGTATGGGTGATCAGGTAAAACTGAACCAATCGGAAGCCGAGCCCAAGAAAGTTTGGGAAAAGGAAGGTGATTTAAGTTTATATTTTACTATGAATTAAATAATTATATAAGTTTTCACAGGCACGCTAGTGACCTCACTAGGTACTATGAAAACCGCGATGCGATTAATAGTTGTTCTTCAAAATATTAACTATAAAACTGTTAAAATAGTAAACTTCGCTTAATGTACTCTAGAAAATACAGAACGTTAACCACAAACGCTAACTGTTTTCACTTTCAATTATTTTATACGTTACACGAGCACTACCAATGCGAACGCAATACTTTTATTACAGACGTAACGCTTAAACACGTTTTCTAATTCACAAAATTTGTTCTAGAAAATATCCAGCATTTTAAGTTAATTAATTGCTTATGGTGGTCGACGAGCTACGGCCCACCAGATACTAAGTGGTAATCGCGTCTCAAAATTACAAAGAATACTGCTAAGTCACTGCTCATCATTTTTATCTTCGGGATGAATTGAAGTTTTTGGGATCGAATGAATATACGGCAATATCCTCTCGCTACAACCAAAACACACCTAGATTCTCTACCTTCGGTCCCACGGCAGACGAGTCGGGCACGATAACAAGTCACTCAACTTGGAACGAGTATGTAACACTAGGAATTACCCACGCGGAGCAGCGTCCATTGGTTAGTCATCACGTCTCAATCTATCTTGTACATGATACGTAGACGTACACATCATTTGTATTATCTTTGAGTTTATTTGAAAATAGAGTAGGTACCTATACACAGCTATAACTATGTTTTGTATAAGTTTCACCCATTAAGAGTTCAGTTTAACGAATAGATAGGTACACTGCATCGTAATTTTTTAAACCTATCTATTTTATATTGAGTCTAAATATAAATAAATTAAACTGAAACATCACGTTTCTTAGAGCTTGTTATTTTTTTTTACTCAAAGCGATACCCCTCTTATATTTTTGGTAACGTATATTTTAAACGGCCCCTTAAAAATAATAATGTCATGATTTTTTTCTAGCTATTGGCAATGGCACCATCATTATAAATTAGGTATAACAAAATGTAGTGTATACCTAATTATAACCTACGTTATAGTTCCATGGCTGTATTTTAGATTATTTAGATACTGTAATATAAACGAATACAAGTTAATTGTGTAATTAATATATTATATAAACTAAAATTACTTCTCAAAAATAATTAAAAACCGTTGTGCAAACATTAAATATAATCTCGTCTAATGTTATATCAAAATCAAGCTTGTAATCGTCTTAATTTACATCGATCAATAGTGTTATATTTATCAATATAGAGCAAAAGTCTATGCAACTTCTAACATACGTAGTTTGTATAGAACTGGGCTCCGCATCAAATGAAATAGAAGTGATAATCAGAGTAGAACATATTTAACGGCAATTAACCTCGGATTAAATACATTTTGATACCGTTGTCATTTATACATAAAGGAAGATATTTGTGAAGTTCTAAGGGATTTATTGCGTGAAAGTGTTTATGATTAATAAGTTTTATTGTAAGTGTTCCATAACAAATACTTGTTAATCAAAATTATCTGAGAACTTGTACATAAATAATATTGTATATTTTTATGTTATTTTTTACCCACGAAGCACGAAACGGAACGGAGGCGGATATGCGTTTGGGGTTAGAGGATGTCTGCGTGCGTGTGTATGACTTTTACCAATTTCCTTGAATAGAACTAAACTGATTCCTTTGCACTTTTTTGCATTTAAAAGGTATAATTTCATATCAGGTTTTTAGATATGTTTTATGGTAATAGACCATCAGGGAGCGCTTCTGGCGTGGGCTTTTTCAAAAATTTTAACTTTTTTTGAGTTGGTCCCGGCTGTCAAATAATCACATAATCCTGGCAGTGGTTACAGATTTTCAGTCCTGAATAAAAAATCTGACTACAGTCTTATTCTAAGGTCAATTTCCCCCAAAATATTGTTAAGTCGTGGAGGTTAGATAGGCTATCGCTCCATGTAAATGCTGGTGGTTCAGGTAAAATCGATCGCTAGCTGACTTCCCAACAAAAAGTTTGGGTTAAGGTTTGGGGCAGAGAGATATAGAAAAATATAAGGTGGTAGAGTAAAGCCTTGTATTGATCCCAACATGAATATGTTAAATCGATTGTGAAAATACTACCCTTTTACAGAATATTGGCATACAGTCACTGTATGCCGAGAATGAGAGCGCTGAAGGCCTAATACCCCCTTATCGCGTCTATATCATTTTTCACGGGCCTCGTGGCGTAGTCGGTAGTGTAACTGACTTCAGTGCACGAGATCGTGGGTTCGATTCCCACTCAGGATAATTATTTGTGTGATGAACACAGA
This sequence comes from Leucoma salicis, assembly GCA_948253155.1. Taxonomy (NCBI): domain Eukaryota; kingdom Metazoa; phylum Arthropoda; class Insecta; order Lepidoptera; family Erebidae; genus Leucoma; species Leucoma salicis. The sequence goes on along the minus strand of OX411809.1, from coordinate 15,468,202 downwards.
TATTTGTACTGCGTCTGCTTTCTATCTATTATATGTTATGTATTAACAAAACAAAAGTCCATCCATCCATCCATCAGCCTTTCGAAGTCCACTGCTGGACATAGGCCTCCCCAAGAGAACGCCACATGTATTTCGCTCATATGGGGGATAGTGCCGTAATCGCCACGCTTGTCAGGCGGGTTGGCGATCGCAGTGGATGTTGTTAATACTCGAGGAAGTGCTGCTGCTCACTCCCCCGGTATTCCAACAGTCGGCTCTTACGACTCCCATAGGTGGAGAGGGGTTGGACAATTCTAAAGCCGGCCACACGGCAATACAAAAAGTAATATATGTATTACATCCGCAATCTGGTACCCATGGCACAAGCGTTAAGCTTAGTTTGGGACCAGAGGATGTTGTGTGAAATGTCCGTGAATATTTATTTATTTATTCATCTTGAGTTTCTCACCGCCTCTCTACATCATCCTTCCTCTCTAACTCTAATCCCTTTCTTAGGGCTTAGTAACTCCTGATTGATAGCCCTGCTATTGCTAGCGCAAACTATGGCTCCCATGTAGTATACATAAATATTTATTTACGCAGAATCTTAATTATGACATATCATAACTGATTATATTTTATTCTTTAAGTTTCTGATAAAATTTTCATTACGTACAGGTATCATTTGTATATCTATGGGTGTCCACTATAAATACTTGATAGCTACTTTTGTATGCAACTGATTAGTTGTAGAACGTCTTATGACTTAATTATCTATAATCAGATAAGCTAGATTATAATTAGCACAATATCTATGATTCCCTCCTTTTGTAGAGAATGTTTGTAACGAACAGTTAGGCATTTATGAGTTTTAAATAGAATAATAATTATAAAAATGTGCGATTTCTTAAACTTACTATTTCCACTATCTTCCGGTGTAACGTAGGCTCCATCTCCATCTTCACTTTCTATAAGAGTCTGGAACCAGCTAAGTGGTGCTGGTGTTAAAGGCAGAGGAGTAGTGGTGGTGTACCGTCTTGTGGGAGTGTCATATCCGAAGAACCAAATGCCATCGAAGAGTGACCACGATGATTTGGATTTCATAAGCCAATTATAAATTTTAGAAAAAAAACCTGTGAATAATTTAAATCGGTTAAGCAATACAAGGTAGAATAGAACCACATTGAGGGTATGCTTTTTCCAATACCCATGGTAGAGTTATTTGTTATTTTAAGATGGAAGCATGGAAAGAGAAATATAATAATATATATTATTGTAGTAAACTGAGTTTATTAATACCAACGTAAGTAAACATTAGATTTATTAATATATTAATGTTCTAAAGTACAGATTAATAAAAACGGTTAGCAGTGTTTTTTTATGATATAAATCATAACCCATGAGATGGCACTACAGTACTAGGATAGTACAGTTAATTCGTTAATTCTACACACTATATACCGATATACCACTGTGAACCAGTTTTAGAAAATCTTAGATGTAGTCAATCGTTTTGTACTTAATAAGTTTCTGTGTGCTGTAAAAAAAGACGTAACCTGCGTGATTGTTGCACGACGCACGATTATTTAGTGACACGGCATTCTAACAGTCTAATCTGAAGTGTAAAGAACAAAGGAAGGACTCTTGTCCACGGTTATCTAACAACATTTATTTAGAAATATGTATATTCTGAACCTGGACTATAGTGAGCTACATAATGAGCTGAAAATATTATTAAGTTATTATAGCAAGAAATACGTGTGTCTGTAAAGACAACATTACATTCAGTCTTCCAGGAACTTATGGCTAGTTAGTAGTTTCATAGAGCTGATTAATTATTGAATAGATATTTTATCGGCGTCATAGTATTGCTACATTTAAGGAGAAACTTTTTTATGTTAGTGGGACGGGAAGTTTCCAGCGAGAGCTAGAAGCGCGGCTGTGCGCGTGAGCGGGTGCAGGTACTTCGTAATGCGCTTACTTCTTCAAGTACGAATAACTAATGTATAATATAACTAGTCGACTTCGTGATAATATTCATCACATTTTTATTACATTGTAATAAAATAAATGGAACTATAAAGCTACATGAAGACCCATTAGTACCTTATAGGAGAGCTATAGGAATCTTTATAAAAATATTGTGTCACATTGTTTGTCCGCGATGAACTCCCTAAACTAATGAACCAATTTTATTTAGATATTTTTATATATATTTTTAGCATTTGACATGCTTAGCACTATACATTAAACACAAAGTGAAAAATGTGAAATCGAAAATAACAGTCAGGAGCAGGATTTGAACCTGCATCTTCTGGATACCGTCCAGATGCCTTACCAATTCAGCCATCCTGACAATTGCTCCTGACTGCTAATTTCGATAACACATCATACTTAACGTCTTTGGGTGACGTCTATGCCACAGAATAATAAACATGCTCATAGATTATTCGGATTACCAAACGTCTCGTAATAAGATTTCAAAAAGAAACATCTATCTATGGTATGCCTGTATTCCGAGTATATAAAGATTTAGATATATGTACCTATAATACGAGGAGTGATCTAAAAGTAGTGAGAACGAAATACTCCTTGGTAAGAAAAAAAATAAATACTGGCAGGCATAGCTTAGATACATATTTGTAATAATAATAAAGAAAAAAATCTTCGATTCTCTTTTGTTTTTTTCTGAATGTAGTTATTTGTTTGCTTCGTGTCGGAACGTGTTCTCGAAAATGGAGAAAAACGAAGTACGAGCCGTTATTAAATACCTCTGTTTAAAAAAGTTAACGACGCAAGAGATTAATTGCGATTTGGAGGCAACATTAGGAGAGTCTGCTCTGCCGTATTCCACTGTTGCAAGGTGGGCTTCTCAATTTCGAGTAGGGACAACTAGCATGGAAGACGAACATCGTTGCGGCCGTCCATCGACGTTAGTCACCCAAGAAAATGTTGCGAAAGTCGAGAAAATTGTATTGAGCGATCGAAGAGTTACCATCCAATACTTAATTCAAGAAACGGGCATTTCATATGGAAGTATTCAATCCATATTGAAACAATCTTTGAATATGAGAAAAGTCTCCGCAAGATGGGTGCCGAGAATGTTAACCGACAGTCAGAAACAAAATCGACTTGACATTTCGAAGATATTTTTGGACAAGTTTCAAGAAGATTCTGAAAACTTTTTGTCTCGTTTCGAATGGACGAAACATGGCTTCATCATTTTGATCCCGAGACAAAACAGCAATCTTCGCATGGAAACGACCATCATCACCGACCCCGAAGAAGTTTCGTGCCGTGGCATCGGCTGGCAAGGTTATGGCCTCAATATTTTGGGACTCAGAAGGGATATTGTTGATTGATTACCTAGAGCGTGGAACCACTATTACAGGCCAATATTATGCAGCTTTAGTTCCCATGTTGAGAAATGCCATCAAAGAGAAAACGAGAGGGAAACTTCGAAGGGGCGTGCTGTTTCATCACGACAACGCACCCGCGCACAGGTCGGCAGTTGCGATGGCTGCCATTCAGCAAACTGGCTTCGGATTGGTTGACCACCCCCCTTGTTCACCAGATCTGGCGCCTAGCAATTATCATCTGTTCCCCAAATTGAAAGAACACTTAAGGGGAAACAGGTACGAAGACGATAACGAGGTGATGGATGCCGTGGAGGGCTTTTGGCAGGACCAAGACAAAGCTTTTTTTTGAAAGGGATTGAAGCCTTGGAAAATCGCTGGACTCGGTGTGTAGAGAGACTCTGAGACATTATATATATATAGGCCCTCATGAAGGCAGAAAAAGCAAGATGAGGCTTCCAAATCTACTGCGAGCTGATGTTATAATTTGGGTGAACTGCTGATGAAAATTTAAAAGATTATTATAGTTTATAGATATTTTGTATGTGTACCTATACTTACAAAACAAAAACATCCAGTTGGTTATGTAACAATGTAAACACGGTACGATAAATTTACTTATATATAAATGCAAAAGTGAGTTTGTTTATTACGCTTTCACGTCGTAATTACAGATATAATCGTCTTAAATTTTGCATATGATGAAGCCCAGAAAAAGACATAGGCTACCTTTTATTCTGAAAAAATGGACGATTTCTATGTGATGGAACTTATTTTTACATAAGCATAATTAATGTGACGTAGAGTGCACACACAATCCAGTTTTATATATAGACTAGCCTTTACCCGCGGCTCCGCCGCAGCCAAAAGCTAGTTTTTGGGTTATATCTCAGGTTCCCGATATAGTAGCGGGATAAAATATATACCAGTTGTTCAGTCTAATCGAGACCCATCAAACAAAAAAGTTGCATCAAAATCCGTTCAGTACTTAGTTTTTGCGTGATGCGCGAACAAACAACCAGACAAACAGATAAACAGACAAAAATCTAAAAAAAATCGTTTTGTGTTTAGACACGCCTATACTATATACCTAGCCTAATTTAGTATTTTTTTCTCAAATATCTTAAATGTACAGACATAGCTCTGTTACAGCTTTAAATAGTAGATACCAATCCTATCACACTATCACGCAGTAACATAGGTAGAGCTAGTGAAATTTACAATTTTCCTTAAACTTAACCTTTCTGTACACCTTGGAATGTGGATTTTTTTTTCTGTACCACTATTGGGCAGGGGTCTTCCCACACTGAGAGGGATTGTGGCAGGACTCGACCACGCTGACATCAAAAAAGTCTCTTAAGTTTCCTCAAAATGTTTTCTTTTACCGGTCAGTCATAATTTGTAAACAAATACACATAACTTAATTAACTAACTTATCATCACGCCATTTCCCTTGCGGGGTAACGTCGGTACGTCTAGACCTCGGACTGGGGGTTGAACTCTATATCATTCTCTTTGCAGTCTTTCGCTTTATCACTAAACTGTCATTGCTGCCATAAGAGTCATCTAGGCAGCATATATTACCTATAATGGTAGCGATATAATATATATTTTTATATCTGTGCATAGCATAAAATAGTCGCAATCCGCGTCTGTTTCTTCGGATTCTTACGACGCAACGGGTTTGCTGCTTCAATACCATAGAGATTAATCCTGGGGCACCACAAGGCTCGGTGCTCTCCCCAACACTGTTCCTTTAAAATGGTTTGTATTGAGATATTTTTAGGAATGTATAATCCCATGTGATAAACTTTTCTTAATTTTATTTTGGCCTACGTCGTGCGTCGGTGGCAAACAAGCATACGGCTCACTTGATGGCAAGTGGTTACCGTAGCCTATAGACGCTAGCAACTCCAGAGGCATCATTAGCGCTTCGCTATCTTCAAGGATATAAGGTGGAGAGGAAGGATAATAAGGAGAGGATAGGACACATAATGAGGAGAGGATAGGGAGGAGATATGGGCCTCCGGCACTCTTCCTCACGATACGACACACAACTGCTGGAATACCTGACGTTGATTCACGCTAATCTTCATCGAGAGGGGTACTTCCCCGATCAAGCCGGCCCATTCATGCTGGGATAAGTAAGGCGAATAAATTCAATATTTAAAACAGTATTCTCAAATCAATTACTTGTGCAACATATACTGGCAAACCTTACAAGATTCTTTAAAATCCTGTAATATATGTATGGTCTTCAAAATCCTAAATACTCGAATGTTTTCATTAAAAAAATAAAATTATCCGTTTATACCCATGTGAACCGAGGGCGGGCCCCATCAATAAAAATATTTTACAATGCCCGAATATAATAGTACCAACCACTTGGTTAAATAGATTGTACTCGTCATAAGCACTTAAGTAAATGTAGGTATTCGTACATATTATGGAGTTGAAATTAGACGAACAACATATTAATGATATTTGTTAGATCGTTGTTATTGTAGTCAAAATTTAATATAGTGGCATTTAATTATACAATAAATTGTTTGCATCCTGTAATTGTGTGATTCTGCTGTCATAGAAACTGTGTAAGTAAGCTCCGAACATTTTCTTATCAAAAAGATAAAATAACTAAATAATTTACATTTTTAAATTATTACCAGATGACCCGGTGATCTTCGTATCACATACAATTTATTTTATCAGCGATTATCAATTGTAATCAATCTACATCGTCTAAGATTTGGATTTAGATAGGTTATTAACAGTTCTCCCTTTTTTTTACTTTTAAACTACCCCTGCACTAGAGCGAATAAAACAAAAAAAAACAATGTTTAGATATTTTTGTATATATTTTTAGCATTTGACATGCTTAGCCATATAAATCAAATCGGTTAAGCCAGTTTCGAGTTTTAGCGAGACTAACGAACAGCAATTAATTTTAATATATAAGTAAGACTAAATTCTAAAGGTACGCATTGAACAGAATCAGCCACGTTACGCAACAATGTGTATCAGTTAGTTTTTTATATTTAAATGTAGAAATATTATAAATACAATTACATGAACTAGCAGCTTCCGTAGACCAAAAGAAGAAAGCGTGGCTGGACTATGTATCTTCTTTGAACCTGAGTGCAAGTATGAAAGAACAGAAGAAAGAAATATACCAGCAACGTAAGAATGACACCAAAGCCTCAGTGAAAGAGAAGCATGATAGAACAAATATGATTGCTGAAGAAAGGCTGACCAAAAACTTCGAGAGCAACACCAAACTTTTCTGGAGGGAGGTGAAGAAATCTCGGAGTGGTTGGTGAGCTTTCAGAATGAATAAAATAAGGTCTAAAGGTGGAGACATTCTTACGCAAACACAAGATGTGTTAAGCCGATGGAGTGAATATTTTGGAAATAAGCATTCGATACCGGTATCCTCTGATGCCATTAGTATGGATGAAGTTGAATGGGCGATTAGAAGTTTGAAAAATGGTAAGGCAGCAGCATATGGTAAGCATCTTCTGAGATGATCTAGGTTGGAGGCTCATGTGTCTGGGAATCCTTCCTGATGCTTCTCAATTTATGTTGGAGCTCAGGAATGGTTCCAAAGGACTGGAGAAGCGCAGTCATCGTGCCCTTGTTTAGAAACTAGGGTTCACTTTATGACTGTACAAAGTACAGAGCCATAAGCTTGACCAGTTTGGCAGCCAAAGTGTATGGTAAGATTATTGAAAGGAGAATGAGGATGGTGTCTGATGAATTTTTGTGTGAGGCACAATGAGGTTTCAGGTGTGGAAGGGGATGCATGGATCAAGTGTTTTCTCTGCGCAACATTGTGGAGAAGCATCTGGCTGTAGGCCAGAGGGGTTTCTGCAGTTTTGTGGATTTGGAGAAAGCATTTGACACTGTTGTACGAAAGGAACTTTGGGACATTTTGCCGGAGTATGGTATTAACGGTAGACTGCTACAAGCGGTACAGTCCAACTACATGGACTGCAGAGCTTGTGTGCGGCTGGATGATGGAATGTCACCTTGGTTTGATGTCAGTATCGGCGTTAAACAGGGCTGCGTTCTATCAGCCAGACTGTTTATCATATACCTGGATAAATGTCTACAAAGGTTGAATGAAATGAATGTGGGAGTTCAGATGGGCGACTCAGTGGTTAACTCTCTGCTATATGCAGACGATGGGGTCCTATTAGCGCAGTCTGCGACTGACCTGCAAACCCTAGTCGACGTAATGGCAGAAGATTGTAGGAAAAGGGGCCTACGTGTGAATGTGAGCAAAACCAAAATAATGGTTTTTGAAAGAAAAGAAGCCAGAACAGATGTTAGAGTAGCAATAGGAAATGGTGTGCTAGAACAAGTGGATGAATTTGTATATCTTGGATGTGGATTCAGTCGGGATGGAAGGTATACCACTGATGTAGAGAGAAGAGTGAATGCGGGAGATGGAGTGAACGGAGCATTGGGACAACTTCTTGGCAGCCACCACCTCACCCAGAAGGCACGTGTCGCAATACACAACGCAGTGCTTGTCCCAACGTTATTATATGGAAGCGAGAGTTGGGTATGCAAAAAGGAGCATGAGAGTAAAATCAATGCGGTCGAAATGCGGTCTCTGCGGAGAATCTGTGGAGTGAGGCTGACTGACTGCATTCGTAACAACGACGTAAGAGAGCGAGTAGGTATGAAAGAGAGTATTGGTGTAAAGATGCGAAAGGGAATGCTCCGATGGTTCGGACATGTAGAAAGAATGCCGGACGAACGACTGGTTAAGAAGAACAATGCGAAAGTGGAAGGATGCAGGTACAGGGGGAGACCGAGACTCACCTACCTAGACCAAATCGGTCATGTATTGAAGGAAGGTGGAGTCAGGAGTCTCCGAAACCGGCGAGCGTGTATGAAGAGAGTTATGAATGTTGAGGAAGCGAGAGATGTATGCAAGAATAGAGCCTCTTGGCACTCTGTTTTCTCTGCCTACCCCACAAGGGAAATGGCGTGATGATAAGTTAAGTTTTATATCCATTCTAATAAGTGGTACCTATGTGGAGGTTGAAACCCAGGATGGTAGGGCCCACTAGCATGGTAATACTTAAATATATATTATTATTCACTATCACCTTAAAGATACTTATATGTTATACGCTCGGCAATTCAACGCTGCTAATATTTTTCAATGCTTGCGTATTCATATTATAATTTACACAGGTATATGTGATTAATTTATAAATCATTACATTAATACAATTTGCAAACAATTTTAATTAACGCATATATGAAATAATTATCATTAAACTTAAATTGACTACCTCGTTGGTCTCGAGAGATAACCAAGTATGCATACTTCTAACAGCAAGATTCCGGATTTGAAACCTGGCTCGAGCAAATAATGTTATAGAATATTTTGGTTGGAAAATTATTAATAGTAACAAGGAATCTTTAATTGAGCCCGGTAGACGTTCACTCTATTAGGCTTGGCCTAAGTTACAAAGAACACATCTACTCGTACCTTTGGACTAACTTACATTTTACTCGGGTAAAAGGCGTGCGCCCTGTTAGTGCAAAATTCAAATAAAACATGCAAAGGATTCGGTTTACAAATTAATGAACGAAATATTTAACTTTATGTTGATATATTTCAAAATTACAATAAATAAAACGTTTTTGTTTATACGTTTTTGTTTATATTATAGTATAACTAATTGTTGTATTAGCGCAGTCAGCGACTGACCTGTAAACCCTTGTCAACACCGACGTAATGGCAGAAGACTGGAAGAAAAAGGGCCTACATGTGAATGTGAGCAAAAACAAAATAATGGTAATTTAAAGAGGAGAAGACAGACCAGATGTCAGAGTAATAATAGACAATAATGTGCTGGAACAAGTGGATGAATATGTATATATCTTGGATGTGGATTCTGTCGAGATGGAAGGTACAACATTATTGATCCCAACATTATTATATGGAAGCGAGAATTGGGTATGCAAAAAGGAGCATGAGAGTAAAATCAACGCGGTTGAAATCCGATCTCTGTGGAATGGAGTTAAGCTGACTGACCGCATTCGTAACGACGACGTAAGAGAGTGAGTAGGAAAAGAGTATTGATGTAAAGATGCGAAAGGGAATGCTTCGATTGTTCGGACATATGGAAAGAATGCTAGATGACCTATGCTAGATGGTTAAGAAGATATGCAATGAGAAAGTGGAAGGATGGAGGTACAGGGAGAGACCGAGATTAACCGGGCTGGACCAAATCGGTCATGTATTGAAGAAATGTGGAGTCAGGAGTCTCCGAAACCAGCGAGCGTGTAAGAAAAGAATTATGAATGTTGAGCAAGCGAGAGATGTGTGCAACTTTGCCTACCCCACAAGGGAGATGGCGTGATGATAAATAAGTATAAGTAATTTAAAAAACATTACTTCTTGATGGAAATCTAATAATCAATGAAGCTAAAAAAGAGAAACAACATTACTACATTATTGAGTTGTGTATTACTAAAGTTTATGTGATGCGTTACATGACACTGACCACCGTCGTGACTCAGTTACCTATTGAGGCGCCATTAAATAAAAAGTACGCGTACCTACTTATATTGTTACGTTAATTAAATATCATACAAAACTATAATAATAAAGTGAAGAGAAATCTAGTATACATTTTTAAATTCGTAAACTTAGCATAAGACAAGTAGTAATCTTAGTAATAATACTTAATACAAAATACCTCCAAGATTGGGAATGATCTATCTACTGTGTTATTTTACTTAGCGCTATGACATAATATTATAAATAGCACAATCTTCGCGGTAGGTAGCTGTTTGGCTGTGCCTTTGGTATTGCCTCTGGAATGCAGGAGTGACGGTCACCAATTACCATCAGGTAAGCCGCTGGCTCGTCAGCCACCGTAAGCAATAAAAAGTTGAATAAAGTTAATTCGGGTGCTCTAAAAGGTAGTGTGGGCACACATTAAAAGTATTTTTTTTGGTTAGACAACATACGAACAAAAATTACTATAACTTTGGAGATGATTTTGCCTATCCTGATAATCTTCAAGGATAAATGAGACAAGTTAGTTACAATAAATAGATAAGGTACCAGGTCGACCTCCGCGACCGTGCGACCACGGCTTACTGTTCGCACAATACTGCATTATCTGTAAATATGTGATTTAATTTACCTCTGATAATTTTGTTGCCATTGGTAACATTATCATTTCTATAGATTCGTTAATAGAAAAGTTTGCCTACTCACAGCACACGTCATTAAATTATTCGTATGATTGGTTATTGAACCCATCCGCACATGATTCGGATAAAGTTTTGGCCCTCAACCTTAAACTTTAATGAAGCCTTAAACCTTAATGAACTTTAAGAAACCTTTTATATTTAGATCTTTAAAATTGCGTGAAGTTAGAATAATATTATTATGAAAAACCAATACAATTCTCTTTGAAGAATTGGCGTAGGTACAATATTATCGAATATGAGGTCGGTTCATACTATGTACTGCAGCGCTACAATCGCTTGGTTTACAAGTACATAAAAAGGATGATAAGTTACATTAGAGCCATAGACCGCAACAAACGACTATTTGTACAACTATGATAGAAAGTGCCGCCCTATTTGTCTATTAGAAATTGTCACTATTTTCTTATATGGCGGCTTTGTTTTTATAAGCACTTTTTCTGTGGCGATTATTGTAACCTCTACCTAGTTCTATTTCTGTAATTTTATAACGCCTTCGGCCTTGAATGCGTCCACATATTTAACTATTAAGTTAACATTATCCCCATAAGAATTAAATGCAAATAAATAAATTCAAAAGTTTGAGATGCCACAGGGGTGTGGTGCCGGTTTATCTCCTAGTGGTGCACCCCGGGCAACGTCGGCAGTCGCCGGCGGCTAAAATTCCGGACAGGACGGGTCTCCGCGTGTCCCTCTGACTCAGCAAAGGGCACGGCGGATAGACCAGACGTCGGACTCGGTGGGGCCAGACTGGCTCCCCGGGCTCTGGAGAGGGGAAACAGTGGGGCCACAGCGCCCCCTCCCCGTCCCTAATCGTAAACCTGATCGGTGGTCTGTGGTTACGTCTCGTGGGCATACAGGAACGAGGGTCTTGGGTTCGCCTAATCGCCCAGACCGCGAGGAAGACAACCTCTATAAAAAATTACCCCGAATCTCAAGTTCTGGCGCGCGGCGAGGAGATGCATGGCTGATGGGTAGTTCAGTCTCGAGCGCGCCCCCAGCCAGGGTACCTGCGGTCCCCCTGTGTTGGGTTACAAATGTACACTTACCCGGGTACAGGGAGCTCTGCCCGGGTGGACCAAAGACCTCCCTTCTCCCATACTCGTGGGAACCAAATGAAAAAAAGTTCACAATTTAAAAAAAAAACTACGGAATCGGGTGCAACACTCGATGCCTCAGCCGATGGGGGTCTGGCTGTAAATACGGCCCCCACATCAGCAACATCAGTGGGCGCGCCACAAGCGCCGTTGCGCGGCGCAAGAGGTAGGCCTCGCAAAGGACGAGGAAAGCGGAGGGGAGGAGCTTCGGCGATGGACAGCTCGGCAGCTAATGCGGCTTCCAATATGTCCGCCGCTGAGGAAGGTGATTGTGCCCTTAGAGCAAATACTAGAAGGGCGGGCAGCTCAATATCTTAGGCTGCTTCGGACGTGTGTACGGGGCAGATGGAGGTGGATCATCCATCTCGCAAACGCACCATGTCCCAGGGTGGCGCGTCACCGGAATCGGAGGGCTGCTCTGCCGAGATGCCTCCCCCGAAAGCGCAGTACAGCGCTAGGGGTCGAGGCACAAGTCGTCCTGTGGCACCTGCGCCACGTGCCACATCTGCCAATAGGGCAGAGATAAGCCTCAAAAGGCTGGAGGCGGAGCAGAACGCTAAGGAGCGCCTGGCGCTTCTAACGGAAAAGCTCCGCCTCCCAGACGGGGGCCATATAGGGCCGGCCCAGTTTGAAGAGAGACGCGATGGTCCACGTGATTATTGACCGCATTACTGCGGTTTTTGGTCCGCGGATCGCCGCTATAGCCGCGAGGCTGCCACCGGAGCCACGGCTGCGGCCGCCGCTACCGGCAGATAAGAGAAATGGCACGATGGCCTCGGCACCAACAGCCCAACCGTGCCAAGAGAGCCATGTGTCTTTCGCTGCGGCGGCGGCAAAGTCACTAGCACCAAGAGCACTGACTTCTGCAGTCCAAAAAAAACGCGACAGAAAGAAAGGCAATGCGGGACAAGCCTCGAGGGATCAGCCCCGAGAGGAGTTCCCGCCTCTAGCAAACGCCACCGCGACTCCGCGCTCTGCTGTGCCGCGACAGACTGCCGCACCTTCGCGGGCTGCGGTGGTCACGCCCCGGGCTCCTGCTCCCGGGCCTGCCGCTGCTAGGTCCTCAGACGGGGACTGGCAGGTGGTAGAGCCCCGGCGATCTCGGGCCAAACGTCGTGGCGCTGCCGCAGAGCGCAAGGCGGCGCCGATATCCCAGAGGGGGGAGGCTACAAAGGCGACCCGAAAAAAAAAGAAAAGGTCGCGCAAACTCAAGATGCCGAAGGCAGCAGCGGTGGTGATCACCGTGCTGCCTGAGGGAAAGGAAAAGGGCCTGACGTACGAGGCCGTCTTGAAGCGTGCCCGGTGGGAGATAAACGTCTCCGATCTCGGGGACGTCTCCGCTCGCTCCCGCCAAGCCCGGACAGGTGCTCGGATTTTTGAGTACCTGGGGCCAGAGGGTGCCAAAACGGCCGACGCGATGGCCGCGAGACTGTTGGGCCTGTTCCCGGCTGAGAATTGTGTCCGGGTCGCCAGACCTGTGAAGTGCGCCGAACTGCGCATTTCCGGGCTAGACGATTCCGTGACGGTGGAAGAGATCCGGGAGGCAATCGCCTCGAAAACCGGATCTCCCAGCAGCACCGTCCGGGTGGGCACCATTCGCCCAGGTCCAGGTGGTGTAGGTGCCGTCTGGGTATCGTGCCCTGTAGCGGCGGCCAAGGATTTGGTCGCCACCAGTAGACTTCTGGTGGGCTGGAGCGCCGCGCGGGTAATCGCGTTGGAGTTGGTAAGAGGGGGGTGGGCTGCCAATTGGCCCCGGGTGCCCAACCCGGCGCGGCTGGACCTCTGCAGCGCATGGAGGAGGATATCGTGGTCCAATAACGGATCACGACGCTATCCTCCTCCATGGGAATCTCGGCCGTTCCGCCAGGGCACAGGACCTCTTCCTGCAATCCATGGTAGAGCGGTCAATCGGTGTTGCCGTAGCCGCGGAGCCCTACATAGTCCCCGATCGCCCCAATTGGGCGGGTAGCGGGGATGGCTCCGTGGCGGTCGTCGGTTCGGCGGCGCTGCATTCCCCGCCCTTGTCAGTCAAAGACCAGCACACGGGAGATGTGGCGGCTGAATGGGGAGGGGTTACGCTGTATGGCGTGTACTTCTCCCCTAGTCATAGTCTGGCGGCTTTCGAGGTATTCCTGCACAGTCTGGAGACCTCAATACGGCGTATAGCACCGAGCCCTGTGCTCGTGCTGGGGGACTTTAACGCCAAATCAACGGCGTGGGGGCCCCCAGGTCGGACGCCCGAGGTGCGGCGGTCCAAGAGTGGGCGGCAGCGACGGACCTTGTGTTGCTCAACCGAGGGTCCGCCCAAACGTTCGTACGGCCCTGGGGCGGGTCGATAATGAACCTTTCGTTCGCTAGCCCCAGTGTCGCCGCACGCGTAAGGAGCTGGCGCGAACCTGGAGGAGGACGAGACCCTATCTGACCACAAATACATTCAGATAGAGGTCTCCCGGACCTTTCAGGGCGCCAGCAGGGGTGACGCGGCGGACAGAACTCCCGCTTTTCCATGATGAGCTGTGGGTAGGCTCGACCGGGACCTGCTAGTGGAGGCGGCCATTTTTCAATCTTGGCTGCCTTCCCCCCTGACGGAAGACGTGGGTGCCGAGGATGGCCGCATTTGCGGCATGCTTACGCAGATCTGCGATGCGGCCATACCCCGCGTGCGACACCCACCTCGACGGAACGGGGTCTACTGGTGGTCCCCGGAGCTGGCGGACCTCCGTGCGGCTTGTATTCGTGCCCGAAGCTCTTACACCCGCAGCCGATGTCGCCGAATCCGCGACGAGGAGCGGGAGGGCCGGCTGTATGCGGCGTACAGCAGTGCGCGTGCCGCGTTTAAGCTGGCCATCTGTCACGCCAAAGACGCGAAAAGGCAGGAGATGCTGGAGGGACTCGAGCATGACCTCTGGGGACGCCCGTACCGCGCGGCAAGCTCCGCGCCCAGGGTCCCCGCGCCCAGAGACCCTCCAGCTGGGCTTCCTCTCTGAGGTGGTCGAGGGACTTTTCCCTTCACGGGCGGTGCACACACCCCCGGTCATAGCTCCACCAGATGACAACCGGGAGGCCGATGACGGGGAGGTACCGCCCATGACGACGACGGAAATGGGGGCGGCGGCAGCGCGCATGCGGAGAAGTGCCACCCCCGGGCCGGACGGGGTTTCCGCCCGAGTGCTGGCCCTGGTCCTCGACCACGTTGTGCCCCGCCTCAGGGGACTGTTTGACGCTTGCCTGGTGTCCGGACGGTTCCCTGACTGCTGGAAGGAGGGGAAGCTCGTGCTCCTGCCGAAGCCAGGTCGGTCTCCGAATACAGTCGCGGCCTTCAGACCCGTCGTGTTGCTGGACGAGGCGGGCAAACTCCTCGAGCGGGTAGTCGCTGCTCGCATCATCCGCCTCCTAGGTGCGGTCGGCCCCGACCTGTCCAACGCCCAATTCGAATTTCGGGCGGGTCGGTCTACGATCGACACCAATCTGCGCTTGAAGGCCGCGGCTGCGGAGGCCGTCACCTCGAGGGAAGTGCTGTTGGCGGTGTCGCTCGACATCGCCAACGCCTTCAATAGTCTGCCATTCGGCTGCATCAAGGAGGCACTCCGGTACCATGGTGGCAGACTACCTCGACAGCCGCAGCGTCCTCTTCGTGGACCGGGAAGGGAACGTTGTAAGGAGGGCTATGTCGTGCAGCGTCCCGCAGGGTTCGGTTCTAGGGCCGCTCCTGTGGGACATCGGCTACGACTGGGTCCTCCGTGGCCGGCTCCTCCCCGCGCTGGGCGTAATTTGCTACGCAGACGATACGCTCGTCACAGCCCGGGGCGGGACCCTCGAGGAGGCGGCAACGCTGGCCACCTCAGGTACCGCGGAGGTGGATAGGTGGATCGAGGCGCTGGGGCTTAGGGTGGCTCTTGAAAAGTCGGAGGCCCTACTCTTCCATGGGCCTCGACGTGACACACCCGCCAGCGCCTCGATAACGGTCAATGGTGTGGGACTCCCGATCCAGGCCCACATCAAATATCTGGGCCTGGTATTGGATGGACGGTGGCACTTTGACGAGCACTTCCGCCGTCTTGCGCCAAGGCTCGTCAGCACGGCGTCCGCCCTCAGGCGACTGATGCCGAACTTGGGCGGACCGAGTCTTGCGTGTCGACGACTCTACGCGGGGGTAGTACGAGTCGATGGTACTGTACGGCGCGCCCGTGTGGGTGGAGTCCCTGGCCGCTCGCAATTGGGCCCTTCTGTGGCGTCCGCAGAGGGTCGTAGCGGTCAGGGCAATACCCGCGTATTGCGTTGGCCAGAACCCCCCCGTGGGATCTGGAGGCGGAGGTGCTCGCCGACGTTTATTGGCGGGCTTCGAAGGCGCGGGTGGGGGACATCCGCCCCTTGCCGAGCGCCATTTCATCGTGGCGGGAAGATGCCCGCCGCGCCACCGTCCTAAAGTGGAGGTCTCGGCTGGAGACGCCCCGAGCTGGTTTCTGGACCGTGGGGGCGCTCCAGCCAATCTTGGAAGAATGGGCAGGGCGGCAGCACGGGGTCCTCACCTTCCGGTTGGTGCAGGTTTTGTCGGGGCATGGTTGCTTCGGCAAATACCTGCACATGATCGCTAGGAGGGAGACGACCCTAGGCTGTCACCACTGCGACTGCGGCGAGGACTCGGCGCAGCACACGCTCGAGTCGTGCCCGGCCTGGGATGTGCAGCGCCGGGAACTCGTTGCAGTCATAGGCGTGGACCTGTCGCTGCCGGCCGTTGC
The DNA here is from genome assembly GCA_948253155.1 of Leucoma salicis. Classification (NCBI taxonomy): domain Eukaryota; kingdom Metazoa; phylum Arthropoda; class Insecta; order Lepidoptera; family Erebidae; genus Leucoma; species Leucoma salicis. Next base: position 15,451,789 of record OX411809.1, on the reverse strand, counting down.
GCGAGCGATGGTTGGCAGTGACAGGGCATGGACCGCAGTCGCCGCCTTCTGCGAGGATGTCATCTCGCGGAAGGAGGTGGTGGAGAGGGCCCGGGAGGAATCCTCCTTCGCGGACCCGATTCGCCGCCGGCGCGCGGGGCGGCGTGTGCGCGCTTACCTGCGCCTGATGCCGCCCTAGCCGAGGCTGCGGACAGTTAGGTCGAGGAGTAGCCTGCCGTCCGCGGAAGCCTACCGCGAAGGTATGACGCCCAAGTGCGCGTGGCGTCGCTTAAGAGAGGGTGCCCGAAGGGCCTGCCGCCTGCGGATCGCAGTCGTAACGACGCGGTACTCGTGATCCGCTGTAGCAAGGGCGGGTGAGGGCGCACGGTGGGTTTTTAGTGGGAGAGAGCCCCACACTACCCCGTTGCCTCCCCGGGCAGCGAGGTATGCGGCAGGATATACTTGGCCACCGAAAAAAAAAAAAAATATGAGTTGCCACAAGAGAAAACTTTGTGATATTAAATAGCTAAGCTAAAAGCTAGTTTTATGTTTAACTAGCAGTTTCCTGCGACTATGTCAGCTATAGTCTATTTAAGTTTTAAATGCAATTCCCTATTTTACGCCCTATCATAAATCACAATAATAAATGATTTACATATGAAACACATTATTCGAAGTTTCGGTTTAGACCTTAAGTGCGACTCTATATTAGAAATTAAAATTATCTATGGTTCGGATATGTGGAAAGAATGCCGGTCGAGCGATTGGTTAAGAAGATATACAATGCGAAAGTGGAAGGATTTAGGACCGAGACGAACCTACCCAAACCAAATCAGTCGTGTATTGAAGGAAGATGGAGTCAGGAGGAATGTTGAGGAAGCGAGAGACGTAGGTATGCAAGATATATTTTGGCACTCTGCTCACTTTGCCTACCCCGCAAGGGAGATGGAATTTGAATACTACTCGTATGTTTCATTAAGATCAGTCCAGCCATTCTTGAGTTGTGAAAGGAGAGCAATACAGAAAGACAGACAGGCAAATAAAAATCTCGAATATGGCAGAATTGTAAGTAAGACTTACACAAATAACTGCCTATTACAATTTTTCTAGAGGTAGAACCTCGCTTATCCCAGCATGAAATGCCGACTCGATCGGAGAAGTCCCACCACCCTCTTACACGTACGTTACGTATGGTGAGTGAGAGCGCTGGAGGCCCGAACTCCCTCCTTATTATCCTTCTTCTCCACCTCCTATCCCTTTCCTTGGAGATAGTGACGCGCGAGTGATGCCTCTGGTATTACTAGCGTCTATAGGCTACGGTAATCGTTTACCATGAGGTGGGCCCGTATGCTTGCTTGTTACATTTCACGACATAACTATTCAACCGAATATCATGATTTTTTTATCATATTTATAACCAGATTCCGTCCTCAACTCCGTCCGCGGGGACTTCATGATATAAATACGTAATTCCACGTCACATAACTATCAATTTTTTAGGTATAAAAATTAGCCTATGTCCTTTTCTGTGCTCTAAAGTCCATGACAAACGTCGGTCACCACTTACCATCAGGTGGCTCGCCCATCGCCATCTCCAAGGAAAGGGATAGGAGGTGGATAGCAAGGATAGGGAGAGGATAGGTAGGATACTAAGGAGAGTATAGGAAGTATAATAAGGAGAGAATAGGAAGGGGGTTTGGGCATCCGGCTCTCTCACTCACCATACGAAACACAACGGTAGATAGAGGTAGGTGGTGTGTTTAATAACTACTGTTGTTACACGCAGATATTGAGAGGGTGGTACTTCCCCGATCGAGCCGGCCCATTCGTACTGGGACAATGACTCTACTACTCTCTCTCTCTCTCTCTACTATATATATATATATATTAGAGATTGCAACCCGGTATGTTTCTCAACCTGGCCGGGCCCGGTCGCATTCGTCGCCAACCAGGCCGGGTCCGGCGGGCCCGGCGGGCCCGGCCGGGTTGTGTGTTAGCAATGAAACTTTTAAAGTATTTTATGAAACATTTCTATACGAGTATATGAATGGAAATAGACAATGGTTCAAGGTAATATTTATTTCAAACTGGCTTATATGAACAATTATCACAATAATCAGTCTCACTCAAGTCTCAAAATCACACTTAATAAAGAATTGATTACTTTTACTTATGGACGGAAAAGTAACATTAGTAAGTACCTAGAACTAGACTAATGTGCTAGAACAAGTGGATGAATTTGTATATCTTGGATGTGGATTCCGTCGGGATGGAAGGTACACCACTGATGTAGAGAGAAGAGTGAATGCGGGAAATAAAGTGAACGGAGCATTGGGACAACTTCTCGGCAGTCATCACCTCAGCCAGAGGGCACGTGTCGCATTACACAACGCAGTGCTTGTTCCAACGTTATTGTATGGAAGCGAGTTGGGTATGCAAAAATAAGCATGAGAGTAAAATCAATGCGGTCGAAATGCGATCTCTGCGGAGAATCTGTGGAGTGAGGCTGACTGACCGCATTCGTAACGACGACGTAAGAGAGTGAGTAGGTATGAAAGAGAGTATTGGTGTAAAGATGCGAAAGGGAATGCTCCGATGGTTCGGACATGTGGAAAGAATGTCGGACGAGCGACTGGTTAAGAAGATATACAATGCGAAAGTGGAAGGATGTAGGAACAGGAGGAGACCGAGACTCGCCTACCTAGACCAAATCAGTCATGTATTGAAGGAAGGTGGAGTCAGGAGTCTCCGAAACCGGCGAGCGTGCATGAAGAGAGTTATGAATGTTGAGGAAGCGAGAGATGTAAGCAAGAATAGAACCTCTTGGCACTCTGTTCTCTCTGCCTACCCCGCAAGGGAAATGGCGTGAAAATAAGTAAGTAAGTAAGTAAGTACCTATTAGTAATCATTCATTTTTATAAGTTTAAACAAGCAGGTCTTTCTCTTTACTCCTTATAGAGACTATTTGAAAACATAGTATTAAAATAAGAAACTAATAACGCAGCTTAAAGTACTACACGTGTAAAATCAACTTAGATTAGATAGATAGATAAATATTTAGATATTTTTATATATATTTTTCGCATTTTACATGCTTAACACTTTGTGTTTAATAGATAGATAAACTTTGGTAGCTTTGGTATAAACAAAACAAATTCTTATTTGCTAAAAGTAAAGTATTATGTTTTTTCTTAAACTTTGGCTAAGTGTTACTATTACTAATTGAGCAAATAGCGAAATTTTTTATGCTATGCTGTACTGTAAAACTTGTATAATTTACTTACTGGGTTCGATGACCGGGCCCGGTAAGAATGGCCGGGCCCGGTGGGTGCCTAAAAGGGCACCGGGCCCGGGCGGGGGCGGGTTTGCAATCTCTAGTATATATATATATATATATATATATATATAATTAACGTGGCGTAAAGTGAAGTATTTAGGGCAATCAGAATAATTTAGATAATAATATTAATAAACATCAAAGAACACCGCGTTATAAATCATGTACCTACCTAGTTAATGTATTATATTACAAAGTAGGTTATTTATAAACTACAAAAACTGCATATTGTGTTATCGTCCAGACAATCTTTCTGCAGTAGAAGCGTTAATGAAATAAGTAGTATTCGAAAACTCATGAAATTATTTTACAACACGGTTCGTTACCTGATAAAATAAAGTGCACTCTTACCACGCGAGTTCGCAGCTGACACCTTGAATTTATACGACGCTAGATTAAAATGACCATAACGCAATTAATATAAGAGTTTTAAGATACACTACAGCAACGGTCGGCGGACCGCAGTCCGTAATCAGACTTCAAAAGGTCGTAAAATAAAAACTAGTAAGCATTGTGGATTTGATAACATTTTTCAAGAATATCCGCACTTAAAGTTTCTTAGCGATCCCTCTACAGATTTTTTAGGTTTTTAAACTTTGGTGGGGTTTTCTTCCGATCTGAACTCCAAGACCCAACTAAGGCCACATCTGGTGACCTTAGAAAACCAGAATCAGATTTTTTATTCAAGGTCTCTGACAACATGTAAAGAGTGCCAGGATGTTAATTGACAGCCGGGACCCACTGCTTAACCGACCTTCCGAAGCACGGAGGTGTCCCAACAGGTGCCACTACACACAAAGTTGCTTAACCTTGCCGATCGCTCGAACTGCAAGTACGCAAGTAAGCTACGACGTGGATATTTTTCATCTATACTATTATAAAGCTGTAACAAAGCTATGTCTGTACATTTAAGATATTTGAGAATAATTACTGAATTAAGCTATATGTATGGGCGTGTCTAAACATAAAACGTTTTTTTTTAGATTGGTCTGTCTGTTTATCTTTTTGTTTGTTCGCGCATCACGCAAAAACTACTGACCGGATTTTGATGCAACTTTTTCTATTTGATAGCTCTCGATTAGACCTAAAAACTAGCTTTTGGTTGCGGCAGAGACGCGGGCAAAAGCTAGTTAAAAATAAAATTGTTTTTGAATGGACACTTTTTCTAACTTACCTGTGGATACTACACTTGTTTACAAATCATTTTTTACTACTACTTTACTAACTACGCTAATTAGTATTTTTAATTTCCAAATTATTATTGTATTTTCTCTCTAAGTGATTATTGTAATCTTTTGAGAAAATAAATGTCTTTAACCGTAATCCACACGTTTTAGTGCGTACAATACAAGGCAGCACATGTTGAACGAGGTAGTTTTCACTAGACGTTACACATATCATATCGTAAAAAACATGCATACATTAAACAGACACGTTCATGTACATAAGCTTGTGCGATTTATGGCTTATAATAATTTATAAGCAGTGATAACCCCGACGACTGCTGCGATATTCTCATTTTGAATTCGATTTTCAATCTGATAACGTGAAAACTTTTCCGACATTTCGAATCCGTTATGCAATTTAATCATAATCTATTGAGTATATATAAATCTCGTGTCACGTTGTTGCTCACGATGAACTCCGAAACTATCTAACTGATTTTCATGTATTTTTAATGTGTATTTTGCTGGCGTGCCTCAGCTACAGCTTTTATTACGTATTTTTCATTAGTGATACAAGGCGGACGTAATGGGCATTCTCTACCAGTTAACCTGGGGCAGAGCAGAGAGATAGTGGTAGGTGCATGATAGCAAAAGACTTACATACTTATATACTAAGACTGGTACGTTAATACATATACTACTAGTTATACTTTAATTGCAAAAAAATCACAAAAAAAAAATTGCCGGGTACGAAGTTCGCCGGGTTTAATGGTCTAACAAAAGATCTCAACGGCTTGTGAACTCTGACAATCAGATTTCGATCAGCGTTTTGGACCATGGTATATATTTTTCGGCCGAGTGAAAATCCGTGCTCAAAAATGTGACAGTTATTGTGAAAACAAAATCTTATTTGAAGAATAAACATCCCCTATTAATCTGTCAGGCTTGCAGGTTTCCTCACGATATTTTCCTTCCCTACACATACACACATAGGTACTCGTAATTTGGTAAAATGTCGAAATTTCAGAGGCACCTATGTGTCTTGTGAGGTCTGGACCTGGGAGTTGGGGTCGAACTCAATGCCACAGCTGTCTATGTAATCTTTGGTTTTAACGTTTAGGTAATATACCAAACGTAGTATTCGAACTTCAGAGCAGACCGCCGCAATTTTGTATAACCTCATACGCTACTCAACAGGAAGTAGGTATATAAAGTTTTTAACTTTAAATGAACGAAAGTAAGCTCGTATTTTTTTATACTTTCTGCCTGTGTTACGAGTATCAAATATGCTAATACTCGTACTAATATCTGTGATTTTATAAATAAACCGAGAAGAATGGATTTTCCCGCTAAGAACGGATTTTATAAAATATTAAATACGTTCTTACTGGTTTTATAATGGGCAATTCGAATTTTAAGGGCGTGAAATGGGAGGGAGGTATTTGTATCTTTGTTTTTCGGAGAAAGAAACATATTTTGCAATACAGTCACATAAATTAATGACGAAGCGCTTCCTTCAGCTTTTATGGATAAATATTCACATTATTATGAGGGGGAAATGGGGAGTTAAATTTTGTATAGGAGTATTGGTTTTATTATAGGTAGGAACTTCAAAATTAGAATTCCATCTACTTATAAGAAATAAATAATGAAGTGTTTCAGGGTTTTTGGATTTTGACATTTTAATGTAAGGAAATGCAGGGAGTACGATTATATAGGAATGTGCTTTTTAAAAGATAAAAACATGAAAATTGGAATTGTATTTACCTACTCGTCATAAATAAATTCAGACGTGGTTCAGGGTTTTACGATTTTCCTATTTTGAGAGGTTAAGTTTGTACCTATGGGAGTGTTGGGTTTTTAATCAAAACTTTATAATACTCGTATAATATTATTTTGTTAAATTTTAATTGTAGGTATATATTTTTTGTCTGAAAGACGCGTGCTAAGCTGATGGCACCAGCTAGTAGGTATATGCCTAATGTTTTATCATTTTTGATTTGGAATTTGTATAAATTTAAAGCAAAAGTATTTTTTATGAGTACTCGTTAATACTAGTAAAGGTGAAAACCCAGGTATGTATTAAGCCCTAGCTTATACTTGTAATTATACAATTATACCTTAGAGTATAAATAACTATACTCTAAGAATTATACGCAAAATTACCTGATACTAAAAAGTAGCCATTCCACAGAAACCTCAATTTTTCCGGGATAAAAAGTGCTAAATGATAATGTTCATCAGTTAATTAGTTACGGCATCAAATAAACATTCTCACTTTCACGTTTACATATTACTAGGAGTTATTAAAACACTTTCAGATAAAGTGGCTAATTAGAAGTTGTAGTGATCTAGGTTTACTCTTTTGTCTACCGACTGCTATACAGGCTTACTATATTTCATTTGAATATATAATATTTCATTCTGTGAAATATAATTTGACAAGTAAGTATGTTTAATTTTATCTAAATGCATATATATTTCGTTCTAGCATTGTGTGGCCAGGCATACACTTTTAAGATATGTTTAAAGCGTGAAATAGTACATTAGAAAGCATAAGTAAGATGTTTAAACCACATTTTTCTTTCTCGTTGTGAATCCGCAATGATTCGGACACTCGTTGCGGCTACGATTTCATAATGATGATGCCGGGTGTGTTGTACTTTTTAGAGAAACTCCTTTTCATCTTATGAGTTAGTTATGGTTGTCGTTACAGTTGCATGCGATCGATACTTGTTGGTGTGTACTCCCGATGAATTGAAAAATAATGAGTAAACTATTTCGTGAAAAAATTGTTATAAATGCAATTCAGAAAAAAAAATACCTACTTTTTCGTTATATATAATTGCCACGTCAATTGTAGTAAATTAATGTGATTAAATTGTTCACAATTTTAATTTCAATTTTGTCTATTAGTATTTGTATTGTATTTTAGTAGACAATTTCCTTGCTTATAATATTTATAAGCCTATCTATACATTTAGTTTTAAGTTTCCTGATTAATTTCTGACATAGCCTTAAAATTAAACCATATTAATGTAGATAACAAAGTTGAGTAAGCATATTATGTAATTAAACAATGTTAATATTGTTAGTAGTTAAGGTGAACCTACCTACAAACCAACCTGATTTCGCTGTTTTTTTTGGATCTTTCTTTAATTTAATGTCTTCAAAGAAAGACGAAAGCCATCCAGAATTTTTAGGAGGACGAGTAGTTTTGACTTTACTTGGCGCCTTGGTCGTTTTTGTTCGGCGCATGGGACGTGTAGTCGGTCGACGCGTTGAACTTGGCCGTCGTGTTGTCCCCGGCTTTCGAGTCGTCCCCGGCTTCCGAGTAGTTCCCGGCTTACGAGTTGTCCCCGGCTTTCGAGATGTCACTGGCTTCCGCGTAGTGGCTTTTGTAACATACTCCATATTAGGAGACTCCATCAATAAATACTGATCACCTATCTGGAGGACAGGGTGTCCGTTTTCGTCCGCATTGGGCTTCACTAACGGGGACTTAGTAACTATAAAATTTGTATGACTTTCTATATTTATATTAGTAGTCTTAATAACTTTTTTTTCTTGGCCTTTAGCATTTTTCATAGTCACATTCACCTTAGGGATTTTACCCTTTAGTAACACTTTAGCACTTTGTGTAGAGGTTTGTGGTCGCGGCGGAGGGATAGTTTCGTAGGAGTTTTCGTACTCGTCCCAAACTGAGAAAGGGTCTAGGGAGTCCGAATCAGAAACGTCTGCGGAGTACTGAGGCGGGCGGCGAGCGGCCGCCGCGCACGCCAGTAACGTTAGCAGCGCCAGGCGACGCGCCATGTGTCCAGCGTGTGCGCATGGCGAGGTGCGCGCGCACTGTACGTCCTGAAGACGGCAGCGCAGTCGGCCAGACCACCTTCCCTGCCACTGTTATTATGCGCTGATGTCGCTTTCAACGCCCCGGCCACGCTGCCAACGGCTGCGTCATGCCGTTCACGACCAGTAGGTCAACTAGCTTGAAATATCTACTCGAACGCTTCTTCTATACATCACACTATTAGCCGAATCACATTATAATCTCAGCCCTAAATATTATGTACTTACGGTACTAATTTATAGACGAAAAGTATGGAGTCATAAATCAAATTTTTTAGCGTGACAAAAAGTAATCGATGAGTTTCACTTAATTGAGCGTAGTTTAATGTTTTTGTGATGGAGACGTAAAAAATTCAACCATTCTAAAAAATATTAGAATTATTAAGCCTATTTTATTAGGTACAAGATAATGACCGTGACTTCGTGCTGTGTACTTCAGAATATAAAACAGGTACGTCATATTAATGATTTCTAGTACACAAACATTGCTATCCCAATGCGACTTCATTTTCTCGTAATAAAACTAGCCCATATCCTTTTCTAAGTTCTGGACTATATGTAAGCTAAATTTTATGATGATCGGTTATGGCGTGATAAACGTAAAAAACAAATAAAACTTTGGGAAATCCAAAAGTGCACGCCTCATAATTTAATTTTTCACAATAAAATTGAAGGCGTCTACTGTTGAATTGGGCGGTAATTTAAATTGAATGAGTAACTAATAATGTATTGGTTACTAAGTAGTTTTCAATAAATCACATAGATGGCGCTAATTTTAAGAAGTACTACTATTATTGGTTCTATAGAAGTAGTTCACACTAAATAAGGTAGATAGCGCTGGTTTTAGTGTATGATCGAATCGACCATACATCAATCGATCCATCCATCCATCATCCTTTTAACGTCCACTGCTGGACATAGGCCTCTCCAAGAATGGGAGATAGTGCCGTAATCGCCATGCTTGGCAGACGGGTTTGCGATCGCAGTGGATGCTGCTGCCCACTTCCCCGGTATTGCCTCAGTCAGCTCTTAAGACTCCCATTCAATTCTAAAGCCGGCCCCACACGGCTCGACATCGACCATACATATTCAAAGTATTTTTGTTTATTTAATAAAAATTAAACCACATCGAATCAGACCGTGAAAAGTGATAGGACTTTATTCCTAATTATACTGAAGCGTAAGAAAAAAAAGACTCGATTAGTAAAGTATTTCTGTCGTTTTCGTGATAATAAACATACAGGATCCGCACATACAGACACACGGACGTACAAGACAGAACTTTTTTAAACAGTTTTTTAACTAGTTTAAATAACAAAAATGGCATGAAACATATCATGAGTGTTAAAAATAGTGCTTTTTCTTGATTTGTGTGTGTATATATTATTTTTAAGTGCAATATATGATAAATAGAGACATTTTAAGTTTGAAAAATCAGTTGTCTTGCGTGAGGTGACAGTAGTACCCACTTCGCTTATGAGGCGTGCAATAAACAAACAAACTCACTTTCCCATTTATAATATTAGGCATGGATGTAAAAAAGAATTTCTTGATGATCAGTTAACTAATTATGGCGTAAAAGTATAACAAACAAATAAACACTGACTGCACAGATGGGGCAGTGGTTTAAATACCAGCCACCCGCCCGAGCGTTGTGGGTTCGACTCCCACACGGGACAACTCTTTGTGTAATCCACAAATGGTTGTTCTGAGTTTGGGTGTAAGTACTTTGTGTCCGTGAAATTGTATGTTTGTAAAGTTCCTTTACACCCAGTGCAGGGTGTCATCTAGATTAAAAAAAAAATACAATTGCACTTTCGCGTTTAATTATTATAGTAAGTATATTGTTAAAGAACAAATTATTTGTGAAAATGGAAAAAGGGAACAAATAATTTGTTCTTTAAAGTAGGTGAGTAGGTATGTCAAGTGTCAAAGTCTTCGACAGAAACTTACATTTTATGTAATTGTAATTTACAATTACAAATTTGTAGATACAATGTTGTCATCAAAATCTGGAGGCGTTATTTGCACATGAAAAAAAATGATTTCCTAAAGATCCAACATTAAAAGAAGTGGGAAAAGTTGCAAAAATTTAGTTTGGCTACACAGCGTAGCGTCTTTCATATCTTTAATCTTCTAGGTAGTATAAATTCAAACAATATCGCTGATCAACCGAATTAAAACAACAGCAAAGAATTCTCATGCAAACAAAGCAACTACAATTTGACAGTGGCCATGTCGCCGATAGCCCATCTGAGCTCAGCTTTGCCCGTGGATCCCCATTTCAGTAAACTAAATCAACGAAATTAAAAGGTAGTCATTTAAAAGGTAGATAAATAGATATCTACTAATAAAAAAATTTGGTAAGTACCTACCCATGTACCTTCCTACGGAATTTTAATAACCTGTGCAGGTGTTTTTGTATAAAAATATAATTTATAGGTATATAACTATTAATTAAACTGAAGTGTGAATAACCATGCGAAATATGAGGTATCATCGTATTACTATCCACTTTCAAAAAGTTTACGACATGATTTAGAAGTAGGTATTATAATATAGGGTTTATATTCGAGATACGATGTTAAAAAAGAAAGTTATCCTACTGATATTATATGAGAATATGTTTGGATGTATGTTCGTCAATCAGGCATAAACGACTGAACGGACTGGAATTAGGTAGGATATCACACTGGATGAACATAAACGGATAAGTATACACTGTATATCTCAAAAAAAATAGTTCTCGTAGGACAGCTGTTTTTAGTCAGACCTCATTAAATAATAAATAACTTTATTAGACCCAATTAAATCCTAACTATAAAGCTGTAACAGAGCTGTGTCTTTACATTAAAAACTTGAGAAAAATAACTGTATGAGGCGATGATACAGGCGCGTAAAATTTTTTTTAAATTTTTTGTCTGTTGGTTTGTTCGCCATTACGCAAAAACTACTGCACGGATTTTGATGCAACTTTTTTATTTTATAGATCTTGATTAGACTTTAAAACTGGTATACGATTTATCTCGCTACTCGGAACCAGAGACATAAACTTTTTTTTTTTAAAAACGCTTTTGCACAGCACCTATACTGAGTCACGACTCATTACTGTTTCACTGTTGTCGCGCAGATGAGGTTGGGGCAGAAGCAGAGGTAATTCATACTTATTGTAGGGCAAATTTGATTCATAATTTATTACAAAATTGAGTGAAAGATAGACAGGCCGACAAAGAATTAGTTAATTTACACATAGATAATGATTAGTAACAGTGTCTATTATAATATGAATACTGTGTGAACAGTGTCAGTTGGTTTCCAAGTTAAATTATATAATAAAACGGAAATTTCAATAAAAGGCCACAAGTGAAAACTATAAAATGTTTAGTTTCCTTACAGAAAGCTGTGGATGCAACAAGCGTAAAATCAGAGTGTTTAGGAAACACAATAGGGAACAACGTTATATGTTAAAACATATGATTTAATTTCTATCGTTAGTCATCAGTCATCACACATATGGATAGACAACGCGTGAAATGTAGATCAAACTGTACGGTTCGCTTGATGTAAAGCCATGACGAGCGCTCACGCACCTCAGGGTGTCTCCTCGCATAAGCGATCACATTTCACTCGGAAATGCTTCATTGTACAATTGCATTTTAAATTACATATTGTGTAAAACTTTCTGTTCACTCAATTATGTCATATGAATATCAGAAAACTTAATTTTTTATTGGTTTTGGAAACGTAGAAGAAAGTTTATGGTTTTGTAACTTGTTAATTTATTTTTTTGAGCTCTTGACATGGTTGGCTATTTTCTAGAGCGACTCATTCAGTGTCTATACATATCTGACCAAAAGTCGTGGGTTTAAAACCCTCTCGGCAGTTATCTTTTTAATTTTCACAATACTTTTTTCATAGATTTCAGAAGTCTTCGATGAATTTGTACACGTTTATAATTATTTTTGTTTAAGCAAACTTGTTCGGGACCAATAAATTAATCATTTTTGCTTTGAAATCAATATTATAATGTGATCCTGTTTTAATTTATTTTGCATTAGACCTTGTATTTGGCAGACACCAGTGGAACTCGTCAACGACACACTACACGTGTACCTATTTATTGATACCTATTGAATTAATAAAGCTACGCCTGATAGGTAATGTTATAAATGCCAGAGCGCGATAGTTTGTCTGTAACACCATCAAGCTGTAACTACTCAACCAATTACCATGTTTAGCATACATATCTATATTCCGGAACTCAGAGAAGGACTTATTTTCGGTAAAATAGACCGTAATTGTGAGTTGTCAATTTCTGCAAACACATACCATCATTGGGCTCCATAAGAGTGACGTATTTATATTATTTGATCCAATCATTAAGTCCACGTCGAATAAGTCACGGGTAGAATCTAGTTTTAATTAAAAAAATAAAACTGGTGTGTAAATGAATGAGTATGCGATTGATCAAAGAAGCAATAACATTCGTCAAGCCGGCATCCTGTTTGTGAACACTTGATCTTCGCCGTTCTTCAGAAGGTACCTACGTTAAGTAGGCACCATGGCACTGATTTGCCAAAATCCTGAATAAAAGTCTGTCCCTAATCATGTTCTAAGGTCGTCAATCCCTCTAGTGGCTCGCGAGAGACAGATAGGTTTCAAATGCTAAGCTCAAACCGAACAGACTCGAAGTTGACCGCAACAAAATCTGTGATAAAACTAGAAAGATGATGAAGAGAGTTTCCGTAGCATAATTAGCTTATATAAAAAATCTGAAGAGGTTTTCGCACACACATAGGATCACGCCTGTATCCCCGAAGGGGTAGGCAGCGATGGACTGGCCATATAGTCGAGGTGGCCTTTTCCAGCCGGGCCCCAGCCTGCGCGGGTCCCCCATGGGCATACTTTGAGGGGCTTGCCGCAAGCCAGCGGTAGGTAGGATCGAGTTATTAACAGCTTAGCTGAAACTGTAGGACCTACCTAATAATATATAGGATCGTCGATAATTAATAATTTCTATATTTCATTATTTAGTGTCCCATCTATCATTAACCAGTCTCGGGCCCTAACGGGAGCCGCCCGGGCCCTTCCAGCACAGTCCGACCCCGGGGGTAGGCAGAGGTGTATTACACACATACGGTTCGCCAGCTATTTTTAAGTTCCAAACAATAGGGTGAGCCTGTTGCCGTCTACCGGGCACATTTCCAAATGCCAGGCTGCTACTGAGAATTTTTCTTTTTAGGAAAAAACTCAATAACATTGCCCGACCCGGGTATCGAACCCGAGACGTCATTATCAGCAGTCACACACTACCTCTGCACTGAGGCAGGTTTTCGAAGTATGTATTCAATAGTTGGATTGGATTTATTTTTGTATTTTGATAAACAAAGTTATTGGAAAAGGTTACTATGAAAACAATATATGGAACTAACGACAAATCGTATAATCATCGTCTTTTAAGAGACAATTAATAACCCTGTTGGTCCAAGGTCCAGGGGCATAAATAAGCAACTGTTAACCACGTGGTTTCTAATCCTTAGGTTGAGTTAAGTGTTATTGGGTGTTCCCCTGACGAAACAACTATGCAACAGGAAGTCCCCTATTAAAGCTACGCGTCCATTTATCCGCGCCGTACGCAACGCAGGCAGGCATTTTTGTTCGCTTTGTATGAATTTGTTTAGCACTGCGTTCACTCCATAGATAATTCACTTATATACCTGAAAGTTCACTCTTCCGCAAGCACGCGCCGCAGTCAGGCATATATTAGCTATCTGGTTAAATGCGGATGACGTCATCAGCATTTTTCGAAAAATGCGGATGACGTCATCCGCATTTTTCGCTTAGGTTCACCTAGGGTTGTCGTTGTTCTGATATCCAGACGGTTTTTTTTTTAATTTATTTATATCAATGACATAGTACATATTGTAAGCTTCAATGTACTCGCCAAACTTTAACGTTTATTGACGACGAGACGCGCCCATAAACTTAATAATTCGTTTATAATCTAGGCCATGGGTTGGCTACCTTTTGGCCTTCAGGGGACACAGGGGGACTATATAAAGGAAAGCGGGCCGCAATTGTTATATTATTTTAAATTTAAAGACATTTTATTGTAATTTTATTATGAGAAATGACGAAAAAAGACAAGAAACAAACAAATAACAAAAAATGCAAATTTAATTTTATGCTTGGTATCATAATGGTGTTTTACGTTATAAATGAACTTTTTGTATAGCAAGGTTTTATTGGCATATTAAGCTGGTTTCCCATTACAATTAAGTACCATAACAATTTAAACATTATAAGAAATGAGAATGGGATCTTTGAGCCTTTCTTTTTTTTTGTTAAGGCGGGAAAACATGTTCCTAACCGCACACCCCGTCGTTCGGGGCAACGGACAGGGTAGTCCCTTACCCACTAAATAAACCCGCCGTGTGCCGTCTCTACGCCTTATTGGCAGGCCACTGAAACTACGCGACATCCCTTCAGTGGTGGGATTTTTGGGCCTGAAGTTAACAAGTTGAAATATTCTTTAAAAAAATGGCAATAATTTCTAATATAAAATTCAAAAAACTAGCTTATTTTGCAATCTAGAAATCGAAAAAACATTAAAAAAGAAATGATGAAGGAAATCGATTACTTTAGTCGATTTACAATAGAATTAATGCTCATTTGGATTGATAAATAAAATTAAAAATCAATGTTTAGTTTCATTATTAATCATTTAACCAAAAGAATGAATTAATAAAAAAAAAAATATTCGAGGAAAAATAATATAGAACACTTTTATATCACTATATCGATTGATATACTAAATTGATACACAAGTGAAATCCTCTTTTTTGAACGCTACCACAGCAACACTACATTTGGCAGTTTAATTTTATCTTTTCCAGCTTTATTAACGTTATTTATTATACTGTTTTGCTTATTTTATTGACCCTTGCTTCGTTACTGAACACTGAGAACTTGCCTACACAATGGTCCTGGCCTTGTTATTTTCGAATAATCTATCTACTTGACGACGGTTCTTTTACTTGAAATTCAAAGAAGCTTGTGCCCAGCAGTGGGATAGTTTATTAAATAAGACTCTTAGTGTTATTTGAGTAGATAACACTACTTAACTTAAATACTTACTTAATTATTTGGTAAATGTACCTATGAAAGGTACTACCTATTTTATACTACATGGGTGGCAAACAAGCATATGGCACAGCTGATAAGTGACCCATCTGGTAAGCGGTTACCGTGGCCTACAAACACTAGCAACACCAGATTCAACGCTCGCGCGTTGCCATTTCCAAGAAAAGGGTTAGAAGGTGCAGAGGAACCTCACTTTTATATAATCTTCTATATCTTGGTTCCTAGATTGCCAAATCTAACAAAATTTTATATTATGAAAATTTTCGATGTAAACTTCCAAATGGTGCAACTTTCATCTTGTTACCACCTGGGCCCAAAAATGTATGGAAGCGTTTCCATCTCCATTGAAATTTCATTTTCATGAGGCATTGGCTCATAAGTTTCTTGCCGGGCTCTTCTCAAGAAAAGCTTTACTAAGGAATCCGTCCACTTGTGACGTTTGTAATCGTGATATTGCGGATCCACTTGCCGCAAGCTCTCGTGTTAGGTTTTAGTAACTTTGACGATTTTAAGTGCAACCTATATAATAAGCCTATGAAATAAAGGTATTTTTTAATTTGAATTTAAATTTATGGAGATTCATGACCTCAAGCGGGTTCAGCTGGCGCGTTTCTATAACTTAAGTACAGGAACCGAGCGAGAGAGAAATTAAAAACTAATAGTCACGTAGTCTGATTTGATACCAAGTACTTAATTCGTGTTGTTCATATTATATTTTTTTTAAATAGCTATAAAATAAAACAAGTCAAAAGAAGGATCGATTTTGGAAGATCGCCATTTTATACTCAATTTTTTTGGGTATCCAACCTTATTTAATAATTTATACAAAAATGAATCTTTCGTCAGAAGACCTCGCCAACCCTAAACCATACAAACTAGACGTATACCATCTAGTGTTGCTATTGACATGACAATTGCCGTATTATACGGTATTTGGTGCCATTTGAAAAAAACACGGTACAAGGCATTATAATCGTCAATCAGGGGACCCTCACAAAACGCATTAAGTCGCGGGATACAGCTACTCAATAACGTAATTTAATACAACCTATAGCACCATTGGACTTCACACTTTAGTTGATTATTGAATTCACATCGCTAGTATGATTAGTTAATAATGGACATGGCACTAGTGGAGAATTCCCCGGAAGATTAGATGTTCTTCAATCGATCGTTTTCGTTCTTTCATACGTACTTACGATATTCATTCTACTGTTAGGAGACTTACAAGCATGAACGAAAATAGCGAAAGAAGATTGTAATATAATATGCAGAGGAAAAACAGTGACAGCTAACAACCTACTACCCCTAAAATCTGTCTGTTAATCTGAAATATTTTTATGAATTTTGTATGAATATTACATATTTGTATTTTACATCCTTCTTATATATTTGTATATAAGCAATACCCTTTAATCACTATAACTATAAGAACAATATCTAATTATGTGTTTAAGTCTACATTGTGATTGAATTTGGATGAGACACGGCAATTTATCAGGTTTTACCACAAAACACGGCAACCAATTTTTAATTAATGGCAACCTCATCAGCAAAACTTTGACATCAGCAAAATGCGGATGCAATGGACGCACCCTTTCGACAAATGCGTTCAATGCGATGCGTACGGCGCGTGTGTACGGACTAATGGACGTCCGCCATAATAGATACATCCTTTCAAATTGCATAGTAAAAATTTAGCCGATTAAGTTAAACTGAACAGTTAAACTTTATGTTATTTTCTTTTTTTGCAAAACTCAAATTACTATTTCAAAATAGAAGTATTTTGATATTTATATATATATTTTAGCATTGGACATGCTTAGCCATATAAATTAACACACAGTGTAAAAATATGAAATCGAAAATCTCAATCGAGGACTAAATAGGCAAACCATTTGGGACGGACATGCAGGTTCAAATCCTGCTCGAGACATTAAAAGTAGTAGTTAGGCTTCTCATAATATCAGCTATCTGCCAGTGAAAGTTCCGTCCCAATCGGTCCTGCTGTTTCGGAGATTAGCCGCAACAAACAGTGAGACAAAATATTAAAAAATTTGTATTTTTTATAGGTAACGTATATACTTTCATATGCATTTAGTAAAAAATTCGTTATTTAGAACAGACACTTCAATTTTATTTATTTGTACCTACAGATAAATGATCATTATACTACTCTGTCAAGAAAGTACCGGGAAAAGATCTATATTACACAAAATTTTTGTTATTCATCCAAATTTATTTTATCACCTTCAAAATGTCTTCTACCCATTGAAAACGGGTGCCACGAAGTAATTTGAGTTTAGGAAAAAGAAAGAAGTCGGCTGGAGCCATATCTGGTGAATATAGTGGTTGCTCGATGGTATTTGTTGAGTGTTTGGACAAAAATTCATTCACAATGATGGCCTTGTGCGAAGGCGCATTATCGTGGTGCAAAATCCAAGATTTTTTTTCTAAAAATCTGACCTTTTTCTTCGAATTTGCTCTCTTAAACGCCGCATAACGCTCAAATAATATTCTTTATTTACCGTTTAACCATCTGGCAAGAATTCCGAGTGCACAGCACCGCGATAGTCAAAGAAAACAGTCAACATGACTTTGACTTTTGATCGACTTTGGCGTGGTTTTTTCGGTTTCGGTTCAGTTGGAAGTCGCCACTCCGAAGCTTGTGGACTAGTTTGCATGTCAAACTCGTAAACCCACGTCTCGTCACCAGTAACAATGCGTTTCATGAATGTTGGGTCGGAATTGACTCGTTATAGCATGTCCGCAGCGACTTTCGTGCGATTGAGTTTTTGGAGAAAATTCAGGTCTTTTGGGACTAGCCGAGCGGAAACATGTTTCATACCCAAGCGATTATTTAAAATGGTACGGATCGACTCGTTAGACACAGAAAGTTCGGCGGCTATCTCTCTCAAAGTTGAATGAGGATTTTCAGTCACTATTTCCTTCACTTTTGCGATGTTAACTTCAGTTGCAGACGTTGATGGCCTACCAGAGCGAGGCAAATCTTCCATCACATCTCGACCGCTTTTAAACGCTTTGTACCACTCATAAGCACGTGTTTTTCATAAAGTCGATTCACCGTAAGCCTTCTATAACATTTTCAGTGACTCCGAACACGAAATTCCATTGGCGATGCAAAGTTTAAGACAAACTCTTTGTTCGATGTTTTTGTCCATTATGAAATTCGCAATACACACTAGATATGATATAACTAAAAACAGCACTGTATTTAATATAAATAACAGATGCAACCCAAACTCCGCGCCAAAATGGATAACAGTTGTGCCAACCTAACAACAACAAAAAATGAATTTGGAACCATAAACAAATCATCCATTCCCAATACTTTCTTGACTGAATGTATATAACGTTATAGTTACGGCGTTATAGTTATACTACTTACTTTATTCATGAAGTTAGGTAGGTATTGTTTTAATCAGCAACAGACAATGAGGTGGAAAACGATATTTCTCGTCCTAATTTTCCAATACAATAGGTAAGTACTCGTAACTTGATTGAGTGTAAAACGTAATTACATGAAGTAATAATTTATAAGAAGGAAAGCTGATTTCACTTACAATTCTGTTTTTTTCTAAAATAAGCATAATAAAATGTAAGGAGAGCCGAAACTTTTAGCTGTGAGTTAGAACTAATTGGTGCTATAAACCATAAATACTTGAATTTATTTCGAAAATTTTGACATACTGTGTAAGGCCATATGTCTACAAATTGTACAAATTCATTTTACTTCAATCATTTATAGGTAATGAAAGAATAATTAGTACCTATCTGTCGACATGTTTCTTTTTATGTATATTATTATAAAGCCATAACAGCGCTTATGTCTGTATATTGAGAAAAAAATACTCTATTAGGCAAAAAAGCGACTGCAATAGCTTAGTGGTCTAGAGCACTTCCCCGGATTGGATGAGACGCAGGTTCGAATCCTGCTTGAAGTAAAGTTTTTTTCACTTTCACAAATAATTTGTTATTTAAAGTACCTAGCTGAGCATGTCAAGTGCTAAAAATACAGATTAAAATATTTTTAGATTTTTTGTCTGTTGTTTGTTCATACATCACGAAAACCTCCTGAACGTATTTTGATGAGACCTTTTGTTTGATAGGTCTTAATTAGACTTGGCCGTGTGGGGCCGGCTTTAGAATTGTCCCACTCCTCTCTACCCACGGAAGTCGTAAGAGCCGACTGAGGGAATATCGGGGGAATGGGCAGGAACACTCTCTCGAGTATTAACAACATCTACTGCGATCGCCAACCCGCCTGCCAAGCGTGGTGATTACGGCATTATCCCCCATGACGGGACCGCTCGTTGTGGCGTTCTCTTGGGGAGGCCTATGTCCAGCAGTGGACGTTGAAAGGCTGGTGGATGGATGGATGGAAGAATTAGACTTAAAGCTTGGTATACTATTTATCTCGCTACTATAGCGGGAAACTTTTTTTTTATTGCTAATGATAGCAGACGAGCCACAACCCACCTGATGGTAAGTGGTAACCGTCACTCATGGACTCAACTTTACCAAGAGTATTATCAAGCCGCTACGCACCATTTCATTTCTCAGATATGAAATGAAAGAATAAACAGCTATCTTCTGCTACAGCCAAAACACACTGACGTACTTCATGACCGGTCACACAGAAGACGGTGGTACCAACCCGTTCGGGCCCGATAACAAGTGAGTACTCTCACTTGGTAACCAGCCCATCCACCAGTAGTGCAATGGGTGATAACTGTTTACTTCCCTTAGTCGCCTTGTACGACACCCGTGGGAAAGGATGGGGTGGTGACACTTGTATGCTTAGTCGGTCATTACTGAATGATAATACCTAATATTTAATTGAAAGCTAGTCTTTATTTGTTTGTAATTATTTCTCGCTCTCTGTAATCCCTAGGTTTCGGTATATCAATTTATTTAGGACCTATCATGATCAAAAAAGTTTGTCCCGTCATGACTAAATAATCGAATACAGTATTTTTTCCCAAATGTATGTACTTAAAGACACAGCTCTGTTACAGTTATAACAGCACCAGCTTATGGGCTAGGCAAAAGCGAAACTTATTTCCTACCAGTATTACAAATACGTCATCTTCTGGCATATAATAATCTATCTATCTATACTATTATAAAGCTGTAACAAAGCTATGTCTGTACATTTAAGATATTTGAGAAGAAATGTCTTTAATAGGCTATATAGACGTGCGTGTGTATAGGGACGATGCTGATTAATAATATAAATAGTTAATAGTTGTAGGTAATATTAAAGTTAGTATAAGCATATTATGCCGTGTGGGGCCAGCACCAAGAATAGCTCAATCCCGTCTCTTCCTATGGGAGTCATAAAAGCCAACTAAGGGATTACCGGGGGACCGGGCAGCAGCGTTCCCCTGTGTACTAAAAACATCCACTGCGATCGCCAACCTTCCTGCCAAGCGTGGCGATTATGGTAAAACCCCCATTTTGGGGAGGCCTATGTCCAGCAGTGGACGTTGAAAGGCTGGTGGATGGATGGATGGAAGAATTAGACTTAAAGCTTGGTATACTATTTATCTCGCTACTATAGCGGGAAACTTTTTTTTTATTGCTAATGATAGCAGACGAGCCACAACCCACCTGATGGTAAGTGGTAACCGTCACTCATGGACTCAACTTTACCAAGAGTATTATCAAGCCGCTACGCACCATTTCATTTCTCAGATATGAAATGAAAGAATAAACAGCTATCTTCTGCTACAGCCAAAACACACTGACGTACTTCATGACCGGTCACACAGAAGACGGTAGTACCAACCCGTTCGGGCCCGTAACAAGTGAGTACTCTCACTTGGTAACCAGCCCATCCACCAGTAGTGCAATGGGTGATAATTGTTTACTTCCCTTAGTCGCCTTGTACGACACCCGTGGGAAAGGATGGGGTGGTGACACTTGTATGCTTAGTCGGTCATTACTGAATGATAATACCTAATATTTAATTGAAAGCTAGTCTTTATTTTTTGTAATTATTTCTCGCTCTCTGTAATCCCTAGGTTTCGGTATATCAATTTATTTAGGACCTATCTTGATCAAAAATGTTTGTCACGTCATGACTAAATAATCGAATACAGTATTTTTTCCCAAATGTATGTACTTAAAGACACAGCTCTGTTACAGTTATAACAGCACCAGCTTATGGGCTAGGCAAAAGCGAAACTTATTTCCTACCAGTATTACAAATACGTCATCTTCTGGCATATAATAATCTATCTATCTATACTATTATAAAGCTGTAACAAAGCTATGTCTGTACATTTAAGATATTTGAGAAGAAATGTCTTTAATAGGCTATATAGACGTGCGTGTGTATAGGGACGATGCTGATTAATAATATAAATAGTTAATAGTTGTAGGTAATATTAAAGTTAGTATAAGCATATTATGCCGTGTGGGGCCGGCACCAAGAATAGCTCAACCCCGTCTCTTCCTATGGGACTCGTAAAAGCCAACTAAGGGATTACCGGGGGACCGGGCAGCAGCGTTCCCCTGTGTACTAAAAACATCCACTGCGATCGCCAACCCGCCTGCCAAGCGTGGCGATTATGGTAAAACCTCCATTTTGGGGAGGCCTATGTCCAGCAGTGGACGATGAAAGGCTGATGGATGGATGGATGGAAGCATATTAGCCAAGAACCTTATAATGCAACTAAAACAAGTTTTTGATGTTATATGTGAATGTACTCGTACAAGTACATCGTACCTTAAAGAACAAATTATTGTGAAAGAGGAAAAGAGAGCTTTACTGCGAGCGGGATTCAAACCTGCGTCCCTTCAAAAAGCCATCGCAGTCACCGTTCTGCTTAACAAAAGTACTTCAATAAGATCAGTGGTCTGCCGGTACAGGCGGAGAGACGGCATCCGGCAGGTTTATTTAGTGGGTGAGGGCCCCACACCGCCTTGTTTTTTGCCCCGAACGACGGGTTGTGCGGTTAGGTACACTTTTGCCCGCCTTAACAAAAAGGGTTCAATAAGATTTCGGGGTGACAAACAACTCAATTGCAGAACTCATTTTGTGTACCTAATTAATATGACTAAATTAAAAACAAAACATGACACATTTTATCACATTACCCCATCTGTTTAGTAAAAAGAACTCGGCTGGAGGTGAATCATTGTTTATCTAATTTTATTTACTTACATGTTGCTAACAGAAATAATATTAATCTTTCTAGTGATAGAACCTTGCATATCCCAGCATGAATGGGCCGATTGGATCGAGGAAGTACCACCCTCTCACAAAAGAACACCGTGAAAAGAGGATCACTTTTTTTTTGTTTAGTCGGGAAGAAATGTTCCTAACCTAACCGCACACCCCGTCGTTCGGGGCAACGAACAGGGTAGTGTGGGGCCTTCACCCACCTCCGCCTGTGTTGACGGACCAGTGGTACTGTGTTGGATTACTTCAGTGGTCCGCCGAAGCCCAACTCCCACTGTAGGGTACGGGTCCCCTCTCAGGATTTCGACCATAGTCTAGCACGCTTGCCCAGTAGACTTTACAAACCACTGAAGCAATGTAACATAGTTACAGTGACCCGCTAATACAGGCGGCGAGACGGCACACGGCGGGTTTATTTAGTGGGTGAGCGCCCCACACTACCCTGTTCGTTGCTCCGAACGACGGGGTGTACGGTTAGGAACATTTATCCCGCCTTAACAAAAAGAAAAAGGTAGACTTTACAAGTCATCGAATGATTTCCTTCACCAGCTTGCTGAGCAATACAGATCCAATGGCGAGACGTTTGAATATTACACTAAAATCAGTTTACAAGGCAATGCCAACGTTGTAAATCAAACGTATCACATCGTAGCTAAAAGGAAGAAATCCATTGTGGTTTGGAATACTCTCTACGCCTGGTTGTATTGAAGCAACTTCGAGCGAGCTATGAGAATGAAGTATTGTTACCACTTGCCACATATAACCCAGTTTAGTCATAATATCAGGCAGTTTCAGGTTTAGCACGTTTATCACATACATCCGGCAGATGGCCCAGACACACAAGACATTAAGAGAGGAATGTGTTATCGAAATTCGCAGTCTCGAGCAATTCTCACGATAGATCAATATTGGCAAAGCATGGGACGGTATTCCAGGAAATGCAGGTTCAAATCCTACCCGTGACTGTTATTTTCTATTACACATTTTCGTACTTTGTGTTCATTTTTATAAAGCTAAGCATGTCACATGCTATAAGCATATAATTATAAAAAATATGTAAATAATTTTAGATTTATTTAGGAGAGAAGCGTGCTAAACTTCTATATATTATTTCCTCATTCGTTGGAGATCAGTCTCGAACTCAAATCAGCTTGACTCTCAATAATTTCATAAAAATCAAACAAAATTAAATACCAAGAAACAATCACGTCACTTGTTATAATTTAGTACAAAATCGCCATGTTCAAAATCATTAAGTTATTACATGCACTACTAAAAATTGATCTAAATATAAAGACCGGAAATATTTATCTCCTAACCATAGCAAGCGCCTAGAAACGCTTACGATTTACTGCTTACACTAAAGTAAAATATCTATTATTCTAACCACAAGGCGTAGTCGGCGTATACGAAATAGGTAAATAAGTACTTAATTTAATATTTTAACTTAATTATTATAACTACAATAACTAAATGCCAAAACTTTGTTTTTTATCAACCTAGCTACTTACATGTTTATTATATTTTTATACATAAAACACATAACTAAGTTCTTATAGTATTACGAGTAGTACTTTAGACAACAAAAAATACTTTTCAAGGCTATTATTTAATTTACAAGAAGAAACTTAGAAACGACCATTAGAATATAAAGAAGTAGATATTACGAGTAGAGATTAAACTAATCTCTAGCTAGGTAATAGTTTGGCTTGAGGGCAAGAGCAAGAGGGCGTTGAGGGTTTAATCCGACGTTTTGAAGTGGGCGAAAATGACGTTGAAAGATTCCGAGAGAGTGTTTATCGTGACTATCTACTGATAGAAAATATAAGCAGTCACAGTTCAGCCCTTCTCGGCCTCTTTACCCGCTAATTTCTCTTGTCATAAAGTTTTTTTTTTTTTAATGAAACTGTGTTTACTATTCAGGGTCGCCATAAAAACCAAACTAAACATGAAAAGTGGGATTTAATGTCTACCTACAGAGAAATCAAACCTCGTAGATTAAATGATATCCCCAAAAAACAGCATTTCGTAGCAGTACCTAACAAATATGCGATATTTGGTTACATAGAGGTTAAAAAGTACTTTCCAACAGTTTTTTTTTAGTTCAGTTTTTGTCTCTTTAACGTTTTTTTAACGACAAGGGGTTATAAGTCGGACCAAAAAATGTAACTTTCTTCTGAAAGTTCTATAGATTACTCAGCAGTTCTACAGCACTTTCGTATTGGTAAAAAAACGTATGTGATGATCCAAAATAGGTTATTATAACGGTATCTACTTTTAGTGTTGTAAAACAGGAAATCATATGCCTACTTTGAACTAACACAGTTTAATGTAGTGTAAAGTTTAGCTTTATCCTATTGACAACTAGGGAGCAAAACCTGCGACCTCATCTAAAATGGACCTTAATTTATTACATAGTCTGTTCATAAATACTGTTAAAATAAAAAAAATAAAAAAATATTATTGATATTACATTTGAATTTGGAACCTTTCATTAATTGTATTTTTAAATTTTTGCGCTAACCTGTGTTAAATATTCTTGTAATATTAAAATGGAGTGGGGTGATAAACAAAACGAAATTTCTGTTAAGTATAGCTTTATACAAAGTACATTAAACACAAAGTGGAAAATGTGAAATCAAAAATGCTGCTAATTTCGATAACACATTCATTCCCAACGTCTTGGGTGACGCCGTCGTCAGGAGCAAGTGTCACGATGGCTGAATTGGCAAAGCATCTGGACGGTATCCAGGAGATGCAGGTATGGGTGCTCGTGACTGTTATTTTCGATTTCACATTTTCCACTTTGTGTTTAATGTATATGCCTAAGCATATTAAATGCTAAAAAAGTATATAAAAATTTCTAGATATTTATACAAAGTAGATATGGAGCCAAATGCAAAACTTTCCAACGTATTAGTCGAATGTGTACCTGTAACTGCCTCTGGATCTGATGGAGGTCTCGGGTTCGATCACAGGTTTGGTATATCGAAGAGCGGGAGGGGAGTGGTCGCCCTCCACTCAGGGAGGTGGCCAGGTGGCAGGGCGACGCCCGCCGAGCTGCCAAGGCACGCTCTGTGTGCGGATGCGTCGCTCAGTAGAGGGTACCCGAAATAATCCAACACAGTACCAGTGGTCCGTCAACACAGGCGGAGAGATGGCACAAGGCGGGTTTATTTAGTGGGTGAGAGCCCCACACTACCTTGTTCGTTGCCCCGAACGACGAGGTGTCCGGTTAAGTACATTTTATCCCGCCTATAAAAAAAAGGGTCAGACAGTGTTATTGAGATTTTTGTAAAAAGAAAAATTCTCAATAGCAGTCGGGAGTTTGGAAATGTGCCCGGTAAACATAGCTTGCGCACCGTGGGCGTGTACACCTCTGCCTACCCCTTCGGGGAATACAGGCGTGATACTATGCTATGTTTGGGTACCGGGCTATTGATAGATAGAATGAAAAGTCCCCTGTTTGTGATAGATAAAGTTCTGGCTGTCTACGTAGTGTTCGTACTAAAAACAGAAAGAATTCGAAGAAATCCTGCTCGGCAAAAGATTAAATTTTATCTCGGAAAATGAATATAGCTCCTAGGTTCTAGTCGCGTGATTTAAAAGATGACTTAGGACTTTCAACTTGATGAATTGACAGGGCATCTTGGACAGTATTCTAGGAGATGCAGGTTCATATCCTACTCGTGACTATTATTTTCGATTTTTGTGTTAATTTATATGAATAAGCGTGTCAAATGGTTAAAAAATATCAAATGATAGCTAAGCCTGTTAACAACAGCATGTTCCGAAACCAAGACTGGTACTTTCAGCAAAATTCAGCTCAGCGTCATAAAGCTCGAACCACACCAGCGTGATTGGAAGCGAACATTTCTGACTTCTGATCTTAATCCGCTGTATTATGAAATACTAGCTGTTACCCGCGACTTCATCCACGAGGAATTTCATAAAAATTAATAAAGCAACCCTTGAAATGACAAACAATTTTTTTATCTTTTGTGATTTTTTTTTAATAAAGATATCCTATTTAACTTCTAACACATTAAAGAATATGTGTACAAAATTTCATGATAATCGGTTAAGTAGTTTTCGCGTGAGCTTTCACGTAACAAACGAATTTACATTCACATTTATAATGTTAGTATGATGGTTGGTTTTAGAGAGTATGGCATGCTCTAAACGTCATGATAATTTGGAGTCTCTAAATCAATCCATTAGATTGGCAGTGAAGGACTTTTCTCGTGGGGAAACTGGATTTGAATTAATCGAAATTTTTACTATCATACGAATCTCGGCAACGTGATTCGACACCCGTCACGCATCGTTTCCACGTGGCCAAAAGTGAGCAGCGGAACCCGGCTAAAAAACGCGTGTTATTTACCTTTTTTTTTTGTTTAGGCGGAAAAAAATGTACCTAACCGCATACCCTGTCGTTCGGGGCAGCGAACAGGGTAGTGTGGGGTCCTCAACCACTAAATAAACCCGCCGTGTGCCATCTCTCTGCCTGTATTGGCGGGCCACTGGAACTGTTTTTCATTACTTCAATCTTACAACCCTAATCTATACTAACATGCTAGTGAATATTGATACAAAAAGCCTGGTTTTTGCTGCTGAATCACTTCTAATATCATTCATCATTGTATATAAGCCATAAGACATGAGCAATTTTACTACTTTCTCTTTTTCGAAAATAATTACATATATGTATATTTTTTACTATATGAAAGCGTTTCAATTAAATTTTGAGTGTTTTTTTTACTTCAAACTAATTTTTGATTTAGCGCCCGTGACCATAATGCTGCAAAGTACCTATTAAATTTCAGGATAGTAGGAATTCCAGTATACTTTGTAAAAACAGTTTGTTTTAACATTTAACATTTGCGTTAACATTATTCTAATTCACATTCGATCAAAAATATTGTTAATCGAAGTAATTCACTATTCCCTGTTCTTAAACAGAATGATAAGAAACGAATTAAGGAACAGGGGGCAAATATTTTTTTTTATTGCATGTCGTGGCTGACGAGCCACAGTCCATCTGATGGTAAATGGTAACCGTGGCCCATGGACTCGACTATACCGAGATTATTGTGAAGCCGCTGCTCGCCAATTCATTTCACAGATATGAAATGAAATATAAACGGCTATCTCCTGCTACAGCCAAAACGCAACGATGTGCTTCATGGCCGGTCACACGGGAGATGGTGGTACCAACCCGCTCGGGCCCGATACCAAGTGAGTACTCCCACTTGGTACCCAGCCCTACCACCAGTTGCAATTGATGATAATTGCTTACTTCCCTTAGTCGCCTCATACGACACCCGCAGAAAAGAATGGGATGGTGACACTTGTATTCTTAGTCCGTCACCACACGGACAAAAAATCTAAATAGTGTAATCAATTTAACCTACACGTACGTATGTTACTAATTTGTAATTGATAACGCAGGCAGATGAGGCAACGCCCACTTGATACCTAGTGGTCACGAATTTAGCAATACCACAGACGAAATCCTTGCCGCCGGTTTATATCCTGAGTTAAGGTTAGATATAACCAAATAGAGATAGATAAGGTATACCTATTATTAATATTTATTATCAATAAAAATTACCAACATGGCCGGTTTCTAAATAAGTACTGCAGGGGGTGAAATGGACGATGAAATTGTCTATAATTTTTGATAGGGATACTTTTAAGTAAAATCTTAATTTTATGAATCATGTGTGTTTTAATTATTTTACAAAACCGCACCTTTCAAGGGAAAAAGAAATAAGCGTTCGAACGAAGTCTTGGGTAACTGCTAGTCTCATATAATAGGTATTATCTTTTAATTAGCTAGATATAGGTGATTCTTGATCTAGTAAAGTAAAATAAGTTTTGAATTCTGAATGATGCATTGTTGTTTCAACGCAAAGTAGGTGCTCCTCAGAGTTAGAGCGGTTATAATGTTATGCAGCTCTATGTTCTCACAGTTGTTTTTCTCGCGATGTTGCCATAATTAAAACCGTATCATATGCTTAATACAGGGATATTGCATTTAAGGTATACCCTAGAGATGTACCCCGGATAGGTATTATTATATACTAGCCTTTGCCAGCGGCTTCGCCGCAGACAAAAGCTAGGTTTTCGGTTATATCTCAGGTTCCCGATAAAGTAGAGGGATAAAATGTCTACCAATTTTTAAGTCAAATCAAGACCTTTCAAATAAAAAAGTTGCATCAAAATCCATCTAGTAGTTCATTTAAATAACAGTACCTGGATGACCGAGCTTTGCTCGGTATTTTTTTTTTTGGTAAGTCGTGAGTTTTTCTCACAAACGAAAGAATTGAAAAAAAGGAAAAATGAAAAGAAAAACGAACTGGAGACATCTGGACTCGAACCGGGGTCTTCTGGTTTTAGGACCGCCCGATTTCCCACCTGAGCTATTATAACCTTGTAGATGATGCCGAAATTTACCTTCTTACTCCAATATTATTTTAGCAGTTTTTCATTGCCTGAAAACGCAGATAAAACGACGTTTTCTAAAAATGAAACCTAGCTAGATCAATTTATCGCCCCCGAAACCCTCTGCATACTAAATTTCATGACAATCGTTGAAGCCGTTTCCGAGATTCAGATTATATATATATATATATACAAGAATTGCTCGTTTAAAGATATTAGATCTACAAAATATTCTAATTTAAATAATTTTCTAGTTTTTCGGTTATATCTCAGGTCTTAGGTTCCCGATATAGTAGCGGGATAAAATGTACACCAGTTTTTAAGTCTAATCAAGGCCTTTCAAATAAAAAAAGTTGCATCAGAATCCATCCAGTAGTTTTTGCGTGATGCGTGAACAAACAAACAGACAAACAGGTAAACACAAAAATTCTAAAAGAATTGTTTTGGATTTAGACACGTCTATATAGCCTGTTACAACCATTTTTTCTGAAATATCTTGACTGTACAGAGTCAGACACAGCTCTGTTACAGTTTTATAATAGTATATAGATTAGATAATTATGTCACGCTGCCAATTTTATGATATAAATTGTTATTATGAAATCCTCCTATCCTCTCCTTATTATCTTTCCTCTCCACATCCTATCACTTGCGTTGCAGTTAGCGATGCGCGAGTGATGCCTCTGGAGTTGCTAGTGTCTATAGGTACGGTAACCGATTACCACCAGGTGAGCCGTGTGCTTGTTTGCTACCCACGTAATATAAAAAACCTCAATGTTTCGTATTTTTATATTAGTACTAGCTTTGCCCGCGGCTTCGCCGCAGCTAAAAGCTACTTTTTAGGTAATAATTTTTTTTTAGAACAACTCGGCAGCCTCCACCTCAGCCGGAAGGCACGTGTCGCAATACACAACGCAGTGCTTGTCCCAACGTTATTATATGGAAGCGAGAGTTGGGTATGTAAAAAGGAGCATGAGAGTAAAATCAATGTGGTCGAAATGCGATCTCTGCGGAGAATCTGTGGAGTGAGGATGACTGACCGCATTCGTAACAATGACGTAGGAGAGCGTGTAGGTATGAAAGAGAGTATTGGTGTAAAGATGCGAAAGGGAATGCTCCGATGGTTCGGACATGTGGAAAGAATGCCGGACGAGCGACTGGCTAAGAAGATATACAATGGGAAAGTGGAAGTATGTAGGCACAGGGGGAGACCGAGACTTACCTAACTAGACCAAATTGGTCATGTATTGAAGGAAGGTGGAGTCAGGAGTCTCCGAAACCGGCGAGCGTGTATGAAGAGAGTTATGAATGTTGAGGAAGCAAGAGATGTATGCGAGAATAGAGCCTCTTGGCCCTCTGTTCTCTCTGCCTACCCCGCAAGGGAAATGGCGTGATGATAAGTAAGTAAGGTAATATCTCAGGTTCCCGATATAGCAGCAGGATAAAATGTATACCAGTTGTTAAGTCTATTCAAGAGCTATCAAAACAAAAAATATTGCATCAAAATCCGTTCAGTAGTTTTTGTGTGATGCGCGAACAAACAAACAGATAAACAGACAAACAGACAAAAAATCTAAATAAAATCGTTATGTGTTTAGACACCCCTATATAGCCTAATTCAGTCATTTTTTCTCAAATATCTTAAATGTACAGACATAGCTCTGTTACAGCTTTATAATAGTATAGACTAGCCCTTGTTAACAGTGTTAGTGGTAGATTCTCAAATAATCTAGATAGATAATAGATAAGTCGATGGCACCGCCAGTTAGATTTCAGTGTAAAGAACCGAATCAGTCTCTAATTATGATGGTAGAACCATCCACCACTCTCTATTTCTATACAACAAAATTCGGCAAAACATTTTGCATACTAACTCAAAAGAACTTACCTATAAGATTTATTTCCTATTTCGTTTCCATTTATTACAAGAGAAATTTTATTTACACACCGGTGGTGTTTATAAAGCCATGAATGAAATATATCTACGTAGCTATGTACTCGTAAATGACATTGAATTATTATTGTTTCGTTTAGGATTAAGGTTTTATAATAATGAATAAATCATCTTTCATGCTGGCTTGAAGTGATCCCACTAGAAAGGCAAACTTGTCTTTGCAAATACCAAGCCAGATATAACTTTCGGTCATCAGTCGGACAGTAGGTGTAGCACCAGGGTGACCAAAGCCATGTGCAGAGTAGTACCTAAGCTTGTTTTCTTTTTTTAAGACTAGCGAAGAATGAGTGCTTAAAAGATGTCTTAATACAGTGTGAGTCTCTTTAAAAGAAACAAGACTGTCTAATGTCAGCAGCAATTTATTCAATTTGAGACTCGCATCCGCAACATCGTTGTCGTTTCCGGATACATGTCATACATCGGTTGTGAATTGTGAAACGAAATCCGAATATGGAAACTGACATGAAGTACATTTATCAAAAGTTTTACGGAAAGCAGCTACAGTTGGATTATGATCGGCCCAGATCGAGAATGGCTTCAGCTTGAGCGTAAATCAAAAATGCTTCGTCTTCACAAAGTGCAAGAAGCTCACGATCAAAAGTGCGTTAAGTGGTGCACATCCTCCTTTCTTGGAGAAAAAAGCAAGGGGTTGGCAATCACCATCAAACTAAACACACACAGCGTCATTATTAGGCAAAAATCTTATTTGTAAAACTAAGTTTACCTGGTCGGTATAATTTATGTAAATACTTCCGACGAACGAAACCTGCGTCCCTTCCAATCCGGAAAGTAATCCGGGAAGTACTCTTGACCGCTAAGCTATTGCACTGACCAACGGCCATACCCAATCTCCACATCACATTTGTCTTTACGACCCACGCCACCTATCGGATGCAATGCATCCATGCATGTAAATACATACATTAATCAAATATAGTAAGTTTAATTTTGCAATTAAAATTCATACTATTTGATGGCACGATTTTTTTAACACTTTACCATATTGCTAAAATTTTCGCAAAGATCTGTAATCTTTGTCAAAGCGGTTCGCACCTTAAACGTTATAATGTTTCCCTTAAAGGTAATCTCAGCATGAGACATCTAAAGTCGTACAGTTGCGTGTTGAGTGTGTTGTTAGTTTCAAAAAGAAAAGAGGAGGTTTTCAATTCTATTGTATTTTATTTTCAACCGACTTTAAAAAGGAGGAGGTTCTCAATTCTATTGTATTGCACGCCTCATAAGCGAAGCGTTGAGGTGGGTACTACTGTCCCTTCATTCAAAACAACAGATTTTTCAAAATTAAAATGTCTCTATTTATAATATATTGCACTACTTGTAAAATAATATATACATACACATATCAAGAAAAAACACTATTTTTTACACTCATGAAATTTTTAATGGCATTTTTGTTACCTATTAAACTAGTTAAAAAACTGTTTAAAAAAGTTCTGTCTTGGACGTCCGTGTGTCTGTATGTGCGGATCCTGTATGTTATCACGATAACGACCGAAATACTTTACTAATCGAGTCTTTTTTTCTCTTACGCTTCAGTATATTAGGAATAGAATTACTTTTCACGGCCTGATTCGATGTGGTTCAATTGTTATTAAATAAACAAAAATAGTTTGAATATGTATGGTCGATTCGATCATACACTAAAACCAGCGCTATCTACCTTATTTAGTGAGAACTACTTCTATAGAACCAATATAGTAGTACTTTTTAAAATTAGCGCCATCTATATAAGACATGAGAACCACATTAGTACTTTTTAAAATTAACGCTATCTCTGTGATTTATTGAAAACTACTTAGTAAGGCCAATACATTATTAGTTACTTATTCCATTTAATTACCACCCAATTCAACAGTAGTGACACCTTGACAGATCTTGAGACAGTACAAGAGCTTTGGCACATGAGAATGACTTATATACACTTTTACAAATAATCAATTTTATTGTGAAAAATGAAATTATGAGGCGTGCACTTTTGGATTTTCCAAATTATTTTATTTCTAACCGACTTCAAAAAGGAGGAGGTTCTCAATTCGACTGTATGTATTTTTTGGTTGTTTGTTACGCGATTCAGTCTACATACGATTTCTCTGGCAGGGAAATCGTAAGTAAATACAAATTATTTTTTGCTTTTCAGTTCCTTGGTGTCTTTTGGTGGCGGTTTTTTTTTTGTTATTTAAAATGTTTTGTTTTGTTTTCTCACAACTCCAACTTAATTTATAAATATTTAATATTGTATATTCTTTAACGAAACCAAACTGATATTATATCTTTTCAAATAAAAGAATAATATAATTTTCTAAAATAAGATATTTTTTTATTTAAGGTTTGTGATATGGGATCCATGAGGATTTGAGGGAACTACTAAAATTTTATATGCATGCATGTTGATATTTGTAGCGACGTTTTAAACATTTGCAGATAGAATATATCATTTGGTGACGTGAAGCTGATGAAAAATATCGCAGGTGGCCACTCTACTATGTAAAGTATTTTTCGAATTGCGATAAACTATCTCGATTAAGAAAGTTAAGCGACTATGACCGAGCAAATTCATTTTTTCAGAGTAATGCTACTCTTTTTAAGTTAGAAGTATTTTGTTACATAATCTTTTCCTTTTAATTAAATCACTTATCAGACGAATAAACAATCTACATATTCTTATACAGACAGAACTGCAAGATGGTAAATTTATTCAAGGTGATAGGCTTGTGAAATGGTGTCAGATAAATTACGCAGAACTTAATATTAAAAAGTGTAATTATATTAGATTTTGTAAAAATACCACACCAACAAGCACTAACTACATTCTTTGCAATTTAGTTGATAACAAAAATTTGTGAAGTTTATGGTTTCAGTGCTAGCACCCGAATGGCCTTGCATCTGAATCCATCATAATACATCCCATCAATAATCATTGCAGAACTAATACAGCACTAATTTCACATACAAACAGAATGGGTAAAGAGCTTAATAAATTTTGGAAAAACCTGTATCAAAAGGTTCCGCGGCTTTGGCCAGGTCTTTAGTCCACCTTATGGGAAAATGAAGTAGGTATGTGGGCTAGTTCTGGCCGATAAACAATGGAAAAAGGATCATGATGATAAAATAGCAAACAGAAAGAAGGAATACATTTACGTATTTCTAGATGGTTGTATCTTATTTCTACCTTCCTTACATAAACGTAGATTTCATGAAGATCATCATATCTCGTGTAGGTATCCGTTCTGGTGTTAAGGCCCATGAGACCCGGTGAAAGAGAAAATAGTAAAACTTTTCGAATCTCTTTTGTCGTAAGATTTCTATGAGTAATTCTATGGTATTAATAATAAAAACTATGGGCATCTACAAAAACTGCACAATGGAAGCATTGCAAGGCACCTCATTGACTGCTTCTGTCATGCAAAACGCAATTCAAATAGATTTACTCGTTAAAAATTTTGAAATACTTAATTGGTAATAAGAAAAAAGTATCTTAATCATGAGTACTTGTAGTATCTCTACACATTACACAGCCAACACACATCATAAGGATAGGTGTAAACCTTGGTATTGCCTCAACAACGCTAGTAGAACAATTAAAACACTTTAAAAAAATTGTGCTTAACTTGAAGTATTTAATCGTTTAAACTAATATATTAGTCATAATATATCTGTTCAACGAATGAGTTTGGTAATTAGCATTCCACATGCTTATGTACGTGCCTGTGCAGTTACAGGTTCAGAATCAGCGAGTATTACAGGGAATGTCGAGGCGAGCGGTCGCGCACTGACGTGAGTGGACCGACAAGTAGAGTCGCCTATATCCACTCATAAGCCTCGCTTTCCATAGGTACTACCGCGTTCTAGTAACCTACCTACTTCAGGCCTGGTTGACTACACGCCAGTAATTGTGGAATCTTTTCTTCAAGGTCAAGACAGTTCACCGGCGCCCAAGTGTGAGCTAACAAGGGTCATTGCCGTTGAACGAGAGGCACGAGCAGTAAACCGTGGTCGGATGTATCATCTATGCTGATATTGAAGAGGTTTGATCACACTTATAGGTTGGTATGACTGATTGCTAAACATAATCGTAATCGTTTCGGGCCATCACATTCTTATGCACACATAATGATATTTGCCTACGCACAATCTATTGTCGATTATAATTTATATTTTGATATATATTTTTAGCATTTTACATGCTTAGCACTATACATTAAACACAAAGTGAATTATATTTTTAGCATTTTACATGCTTAGCACTATACATTAAACACAAAGTGAATTGGTATATTTACGCAATATTAAAATATATCTTCGAATAAATAAATGTGTTTCTAAGAACTCTATCTAGTGAGACAAAGTTTATGGAGTGAATTCGTTAAAGCGTGTAGTACTCGCAACTATAATTACACTACCGGTTTAATATAAAGTTAAATTACTTTGATTTAAGTTTTTTTTTTATTCAAAGTAAAGTGCCAGTGTTAAATTATCTCTAACAAAACAGGTTAATATTTTGTATTTAAGAACATAGCTGTTGCCGTAATAAAGATTATATTTGCTAATGTATACGAAATATAGGTTATTGCTTTTGTCGTGGTTAAAATAATCGTCTGTTAGTAACGTCATTTTGCTGTCCGTACTATTCTGAAGAAACATTGAGCTTAAAAGAGTTCGCTAAACTTAGACAATATTTTGATAACAACTTTCGATGTCAACTCCGATCGAAATATAGAAAAGTAAAGCATTATCTGTCATAACATATGATTAAATATAATAAGGTATCATAGTAACACAAACTAGTAGTATTTTCTAGGCGTCCATGCCATTCTTAATTGCCGATAGTAGCAGACAAACTGCTCGTCGGTTGCTTACCATATACTACCCAGCTACCTACGGGCACAGCCAAGCCGCTGTGTACCGCAAAGATTCGCCATTTAAGTTTAGGAATAGAGCACAGATAAAACAAAGTATGCTGTCGCAAGGGTGTTGGTGTTAATATTGTACCTAATCAAAGGTAATTTAGCATTACGAGATACACTTGCACTAACTATTTTGTACTCAGCTACAGTAAGAAATAAACATGTAAATCTTCACGATTCTTGCTCTAGGAGTTTGGAGTGTTGACATGTCAGTCAGTTATTATTATTTGTGTAGCAGCTATAGGCACGAACATATTTACATACACACACAGCTAAAAAAAATCGTGCTTCGGTAGGCACTTCAAACAGTTGCTCCCAGGCTGAATAATATCCTTGCAGTTTAGAAAAAACTATTTGCAAAAGTGGAAAAAAAGAGATTTACTGCAAGCAGGATTCGAAACTACTTTAGAGGGTGGAGGGGATTGCTCTGGACCGCTAAGCTATCGCAGCCACCTACTGGTGACATCCTATCAGACACTGAAATTGTACTCAGGTCGCCAGTTGTCCATTTAGTTCCGTCATGGTGAGCTAAGATCGTTCCCTGTAATTACTGATGATTAGCTAAAATCGAGAAGATTAGATGCAGGCCCTAAAGGTAAGGGATAAAAGGCTAAAGTGGGGAACGACAGAAAGATGATGAGGTGATCAGTAAGAAGAAAAAGAAAGGGATGGGGAGAGGGTATAGGCCTCCGGCACTCTCGCTCATCACACAACACATTACGAGTAGCAGGAGTACAACCGTTACTTTATTTCGATGCAACTGTTCTTGATTAAACTTAAAAGCTGGTATACGTTTTAACCCGCTACTATATCGGGAACCTGATATATAATCTAAAAATTACTTATTATTACTTAAAAATACTATTATAAAGCTGTCAGGTTTTCTTGGCCTGAAGATAAAATGTGTTTTTTTTACAATTTTTCAAATTATCATTAAAAACTAGTATATGTTTTATCCTGCTACTATAATAGCTATCGGGACTAATATAACCTACAAACAAGCTCTTGTCTGCGGAGGAACCGCAGGCGAAGGGTAGTTGAGGCTATAAGACTAAATATTGTAATAGAAATCTCAACTTTTTGATAACACGGGTAAACAGGAAATCCTCCGACTGACCGATAAAAAATACAAGGAAAAATATTTGTATATTTTTCCTTGTATTTTTGATGCGCTAGTCTTAAAAAGCTTTTGCTTTGCCTAAGGACTTATATAGATATTACCTACTGGTTTAAACCAAATTATCATTAAATTCCAATAGCAAATTGTATTTGACTATTTAACAAAACAGCTTCCTTGTCACAGCAAGGAGACCAAAATAAATCATAGTGCAAATAAAGCTTTCTGTTCAATTTTAATGACTAATTCATTTGAGTTTGATATTAGAGGTCGTTCGGCCGTCGGTCGTTAACAAATTTCGGTTTGAACAGTAAAATAAACGTTATTTATGTATGATGGATTGAGCTAATCAAATATTAGATTAATAAAATACTAGAAAGATGGGTAGACATCAGGTTTTGTTTCGATTGCCTGCTTTCGCCGTAGTCTAGACTCAGTGTGTACTTTATTCAAATTCAAAAATATCTTTATTTCATAGGCCTATTAAGTAGCACTTAAAATCGTCAATAATACACTAATAATTAACACGAGCGCCTAAGGCGAGTGCAACCGCAATAACAAAGTGGCGATTGCAATCGCCACAAGCGGCCGGATTCCATAGCCTTTCATGAGAAGAAGAACCCGGCAAGAAACTCATGGCCCACTTTTTTAAATTGCCAATTTATTACGATTTAATATAATCTTTATAACTAAAATTACATTATATCTTATAAAACAATTTTGAAAATTAATGAAAGAGGAGCAGCTCAAGCCCATTTAGTTTTATCCTCAAGATAATCCGAAACAGTGTAATAACCTTGATTACAAAGTCTAATTTTTATGGCTTTCTTAAACTTATTTAGTGGCGCATGTTTCGGACATTTTCAGGAATTTTATTGTAGAAGCATATACATTGCCCCATGAAAGATCTACTAATTCTGTGGAGACGAGTTACTATGAGCAGTATTGTGCGACACCTGCGAAAATGTATAATATACTAAATTAAGTGCCAATTAACGATGCACAAAACGTCATTGAGCCCAAAGGGACTCCCGAAATGTACCTAATACTTCTGATCGCTAATCATTCTAACTGTCACTAGAACTACATCGTTAACTACAATTTAATTTTACCCGCCACAAATAATAACCTTAGTAACATGGGAAAAGTATAAAAATGTATTAATCAGGGAAATATTTTTTTAAATAATCTATACAAACCATTTATAAATAAAACAACTTTACAATGTTAACGCTTAATTATTTAATTTCATAGTTTTTTCCTCTCGTTAGAGCGAGCCAGAGGTTTGTGTGGTCTAGGGCGCCGTTTTTTAAATTTGTGACTTCATTGCACGTGCGGCGCTCTTATATCGTGCTGGAAAACTTTTTTCAAAACGGCGTTTTATGTTTTAATTTATCATCAATCACAGAAGATTTTCATGGCAATAATTTTCTATGAATACAGTGGAACCCGTTTATAATGACATCGCAGGGACATAACAAACACGTCATACTAAGCGGACGTCATACAAAGCATTTTGTAGAAAATAAACAATCTCCTATTTTTGTTAGTATGTATTTTATTTAATAGAAAGAAACAAAATCAATTACCCACCGAGACTCAAAACAAAAAAGCCATGCACGCGCCGAACGTCGTCGGGTATCAGGTGACTCTCCTGAACGCTGCCGAAGGTGATAGGAATCATGCCGGTCACTATAACTGGACGCATTTTATTAAAAATGGGTCACTATAAGCGACATGTCACTATAAGCGAAGTCATTATATCCGACTTAGTTATAAAGAATTTTATATGAAAACCAAACTTCGCTGTGTAAATATATATTATATTTTAGTTCTGAAAGCTACCACACATTGTATAGGACGTTTTATGTATTTTTTATGGTTGTAAAAAAAAGATAATAATATAAAGTGTAGTAAAACATAAACTACATACTGGGTACATATTTTTCGAAAGAAGCAATAAACCACTGCGATATATTATGCAAATTATTTACATTTCAAATATGCATTTTTATTACCTATATGATGTGTGAAATTTCATAGATATTTAAAATTTATTTACATAAAAAGGTGTGTGTACTTTATAGTATTTAGTACGAGACGAAGAATTTTAGTAGTAGTATTTTAGTTGTGATTGCTTGTAATTGAGGGATCACAAGGCATGCTTTTAGTGTTCGTATATATTTTTTTAATTGTTTGTGTACCTCTTGTTGGCGATTCTAAAATAAATAAAAAAATATATAGAGCCAACGGTTTTGAGCTAAGGTATTTTGTAAGTGTAATTTTTACAAATAATATAATGATAAAAGGAGCCGATGCAATTTGGTGGTGGTGCGCACCATTAGATTTGTAAATAGTTACTCAATAGACCAAATATTTAATAATATTTTAAATTATCGTCTTTAGGTTATTACTAATCAGATCATATTCAATGTACAAATGCGTAAATCTTTAATATTTTATATAAATGCCTGTGATTATGAGTGAATGACTATTCTTCGTGATCGGCTTTTGGGTGTATTAACTTATTTAAACTTTTTTTTACTTATATCATTGAACTGTGTGTCTTCAGTACATGTCAGTGATGCGATTCGAGAAAGTAACTTTCTCATAGGTGATAGAGCTTTATAGCAACTTAACCCAAACTTTTTGCTATTGATTCGAACGAAATATGTAGGACAGGAAATTAATTTTGGTGAAGTGTGTACTTTAATATTTTATTGATTTATAACTGTCCATTGTTCTAGATTTCATAAGATCTTTTAAATCAAAGTAGTAGTAGTTATTTTTTTAAATATTTTAATAATAACATAATTTAATGCATATAAATAAATGCCAGCAAATAACTCCGCTAATCAAAACAATCACACATTTTGATAATTCGGTAAAATATGATAACGACAGAAATACAATCGGATCGCCTCACATTCATATTAAAAAGTAAATTAGCCTTTGCCTGCGGCACCGCCGCAACCAAAAGCTAGTATTTTGGTTAGATATATATCAGGTTCTCGATATAGTAGAGGGATGAAATGTATACCAGTTTTTCAGTCTAATCAAGAGCTATTAAATATAAGTTGCATACAAATCCGTTCAGTAGTTTTTGCGTGATGTGCGAACGAACAAACAGACAAAAAATCTAAAAAAATGTTTTGTGTTCAGACACACATATAGCCTAATACGGTATTTTTTTCTCAAATATCTTAAGTAGCAAGAAACAGACACAGCTCTGTTACAGCTTTGTAATAGTATAGATAAAAATATTGTTTGTATTTTGCCGTGTGGGGCCGGCTATAGAATTGTCCCACCCTTTCTACCCACGGTAGTCGTAAGAGGCGACTGGGGGAATACTGAGGGAGTGAGCAGCAGCACTCCTTCGAGTATTAACAACATCCACTGCCATCGCCAACCCGCCTGCCAAGCGTGGCGATTACGGCACTATCCCCCATTTCTTGGGAAGGCCTATGTCCAGCAGTGGACGTTGAAAGGCTGATGGATGGATGGATTGAGATAAAAATAACTACGAAAAAATATATATTTCTAATACCAAACGGTCTTGATAGTAATATTTAAGGCCCATATCACGATGAAGTGACTGGTAGAACCGAAGCGGTAACTTATGTTTTCAATAAAAAAGTCGTATTGTTTGATTCACTTTTAAATCATAAAATAATTGTAATACCTAAGTTCTTTGAAGTTATATATTAATGGAGTGGTAGCCTAGTGATAGAGCAGTAAGAGCCTAGTGGTAAGAACAAGACCTGCCAAGACAATGATTTCAAGTTTGATGCCCAGACCTCATAAATAATAATAATATATAGGGAAGTGTGGGGCCCTCACCCACTAAATAACTGGAACTATGTTACATTACTTCAGTGATGATAATGCGGGCAATGTTACTAACCTTTTTACTAAAAAGAAAAATTCTCAGAAGCAGCCCGGAGTTTGGAAATGTTGTGTGTGTTTGTTTACAAATTATCACTACCTAGCGAAGGAAAATATCGTGAGGAAACGTGCATTTCCACATTAGGCAGCGTGGTGGACCTGTATCATTCATCGCTTTTTTTTTTTTGTTAAGGCGGGAAAAATCTACCTAGCCGCACACCCCACTGGAATTATGTTGCATTACTTCAGGGGCCGGCCGCACTATGGTCAAAACGGGTGATTACCGTCTCAAAAATGGATAATTCGTAAGTCATCATTGAGGGATGACTATTGGCACCTGCGCCTGATGCCGCCCTAGCCGAGGCCGCGGACGGTGGGGTTGGGGAGTGCCCTGCCGTCCGCGGAAGCCTACCGCGAAGGTGTGACGCCCAAGTGCGCGGGGCGTCGCACAAGAGAGGGTGCCCGAAGGGGCTGCCGCCTGCGGATCGCGGTCGTATCGACGCGGTACTCGTGATCCGCCGTAGCAAGGGTGGGTGAGGGCGCACGGTGGGTTTTTAGTGGGTGAGAGCCCCACACTACCCTGTTGTCTCCCCGGGCAGCGGGATGTGCGGTAGGACATTTATGCACACGAAAAAAAAAAGAAAAAAAAAAGGATGACTATTGTACTATTATGCAATTGAATGAACAGGCTTTTGTAGATAATAGTTTTTCTTCGTATTTCTCACAAACTAAGATATATATAAGTATAATATGTACATACTTAAACTAAAGTTATTATCGCGGTCGTTGTTTTACTAGGGTGCGTTACTAAATCGAATGCCCCTTTTTTTTATTAATTCTAAGTATATCTATGTTATACATTTTTGAATAACGTGTACATTCACCATTTTTTAGGTCTTTATTATAGCTTACAATTAATCCATACAGAAAAACATGCGCATTTTTAAACTGCATCAGTTTTTGCAGAATGTTTGTTTTGTAGTGGAGGTTTCTATGTTATCGATCCCGATGCTGAGATTTTTATTGTATTGGGTACGTTAAATAGTCCTTTGTACAAGGCAAAAATAAAAACTTGCGCATGTTTGCGCCTTGTTTGATTATGGCTAAAAATACTTCGCAAATAAGAACGTCTATTTTCACTTGGTTTTTAATGTTCTTATTTCCACAAGATATTTAAATGAAATGACTAGGTTATAAGTATTTATATGTTCGTAATTGTAGTTTACGATATTAACCCTGCACTATTTTTAGGGTTCCGTAGCCAAAAATAACCTTAATTTTATTCAGTAACCACATTTAAATGTGCGAATAAGATATCATTTCATTGATTTTTTGAGGGTATCTTGACCATTTAATGGATTCAATAATATTTTGATAATAACTATACCTATAACCGCAGTAAAAATTCGTGATGAACTTGGCTTACAATTAATAAACCACGTCAAGGAAGTGGAAACAGTAATGATGAAAATACTGCCCGAAGATTTTTCCAGAATTCGCCTTGCTCCGCGGACATTACAGGTGTGGATAAAGATTTAATAAAGCGGCTGTATATATTACTTCAAATCATGTCATCAGGGATGCCTATTAATTAAAAAAATCGGAGAATATACATATGAAACAGCTGACTTATTTGTTGCCAAATATAATTGGTATTACATGCCATCGTCCGGGCTTATAAATAATCAATGAATATTATGCAAATTTGCCTATTGGGCAACTCTCTGAAGACACGCAAGAAGCGAGAAATAAAGATTACAAGAAGTATAGGCTGCACCATGCCAGGGAATGCAAAAGAATAGCCACTATGGAATATGTGTTTCACACTTTGTTATATACTTCTGATCCTTATGTAACAAGCTTCAGAAAAGGCAGTGAAACAATTTAAAAAGAACTCTTTAGTGAAGCTAAACAACTTCTCGATATTGGTGAAGAGGACTAAGAGGTAATCTTAGGTTTTATTCTATTGGTATTTCACTTATTCAAAACTTTTATTCATTTAAATTTTACAGAAAATATGTTTTCAATTAGGTTATTTAACTAAAATGTTTGAACTTTTTACTTACTAACTTTACTAACCTTTTTTTGATATATATTAAACACTAAATAAAACTATATTATTTGTTTTATTGATGGACTATAATTATATTGAACTTAATTTATGTAAAATTTCAGAAAAAATATTAAGGTAGGTACTTACTAGAAAGTTATCGATTTTTGAGACGCGAAACACCCGTCTTGACCATAGTGCGCCGGCGGATCATTCACCCACCCTGAGATCGGTGCCCGACAGTGATATACGAATTTCTTGTGAAAAAAGGTTCTTTGATGCATTGATGTATGTACTAACTCAATGCTTTGATGCAATAATTTATGTAGCCTGTTTGTCAGAGAACTGAAAAATGATTCAAGCGCTGAAATGTTTACAATTGCCAACCGTGTAAATATTTATATTAAAACC
Organism: Leucoma salicis; assembly: GCA_948253155.1. Taxonomy (NCBI): domain Eukaryota; kingdom Metazoa; phylum Arthropoda; class Insecta; order Lepidoptera; family Erebidae; genus Leucoma; species Leucoma salicis. The sequence continues at coordinate 15,408,319 of OX411809.1, read as the reverse complement.
TATTGAATATAAAATGTTTTTATAATAGGAACATTAATACAGTTTACAGGAAAATGGTAATTTCGTATTATTTGTTTACAGGATAAAATGAATCTGCAGTGGAAGATTTTTTTTGTGATTTCTCTATGGGGTATTGTAAATAATTCTTTGCTACGAGCTAGAGCATTTGACTTGTTTGAACCCACAGTTTTACAAGTAGAACATAAAAGAAGCGAGAGGTTATCAGAGCCATTTTATAAGGTAATTACTACTTTTACCACCGTAGGTTTATTAGATGTAAGCCTGTATACCGACAGTTAAAATTTCCAGGGGGTCCACTTCTAGAGGGCCAAATACCTTGTTTCTGATATCTGTGGTCATTACTATTAGATATTAGGTATAATATATTATCGGTATAGGCGAGCAAAAGACTAGAATTTTGCATAATATCGGGAATCCGGGAGTTATTGGTAAATTATTTCTTATTATTTTACTCAATTTACCATTCTCAAAAGCTTTATGATGAAAGATAAAATTTTAGAGGTTATCCACGCCTATGTAATATACTTACTTATTTAATATTTAACACTTACAGTTATTATTCTGTTCCTTACTTAGATAAAGAACCTAATTCCTTATCCTAATTCAATTCAATTCTTTTCTTGTGGCTTCTGCTGACAGGCGGTCGCAATTTCACCAACATCCACGTTTTTCTCAAAGGTGGTAAAAAATAACTTGTTGGTCGGTACCAATGACTCAATTTCCCAGGTCATAAACAGTTTCATTAATAATTGCCTTAAAGTGATTTGGTGTAATTATGGAAAAAATGTAGTTTCAGTAGAGCTTCCTTATCCTAATTTAAATAACAATAAAATTGTATGTATGACACATCAAACGGCATTGATGACACGACTATTTGTCATGTCTCACTAAAAAAAGTGAATTTACTGTTATTATCTATCTATCTATACTATTATAAAGCTGTAACAGAGCTGTGTCTGTACATTTAAGATATTTGAGAAAAAAAGACTGTAATAGGCTATATAGGCATGTCTAAGCACAATTTTTTTTAGAATTTTTGTCCGTTTGTCTGTTTATCTGTTTGTCTGTTTATTTGTTCGCGCATCACACAAAAGCTACTGCAACTTTTTTATTTGAAACGCCTTGATTAGACTTAAAAACTGGTATACATTTTATCCCGTTACTATATCGGGAACCTGAGATATAACCGAAAAACTAGAAATTATTTAAACTAATTTTTTTTTTAATTTATTTAAAAGAACTACTGGATGGATTTTGATGCAACTTTTTTTATTTGAAAGGCCTTGATTTGACTTAAAAACTGGTAGACATTTTATCCTGCTACTATATCGGGAACCTGAGGTATAACCGAAAAACTAGCTTTTGGCTGCGGCGAAGCCGCTGGCAAAGGCTAGTACTATTATAAAGCTGTAACAGAGCTCTGTTAGTACAGACATAGCTATGTCTGTCATATTTAAGATATTTCAGAAAAAAATACTGTAATAGGCTATATAGGCATGTCTAAACACAAAACGTTTTTTTTTAGATTTTTTGTCTATTTATCTGTTTGTCGGTTTGTTTGTTCGCGCATCATGCAAAAACTACTGAATTAATTTTGATGCAACTTTTTTTATTAGATAGCTCTTGATTAGACTTACAAACTAGTATACATTTTATCCCGCTACTATATCGAAAACCTGAGATATAACCCAAAAACTAGCATTTGGCTGCGGCGAAGCCGCGGGCAAAGGCTAGTCTTGTCTAAGGTTATTATATTCTTTGCAAATTCTATAGCAATACAGACTACTACGACAAACTATGCGTACTTTATAAATAGTGCTATAGAGTGAGATACTTATATTCTGTTGTCAATGCGGACTTAGACGTGGACAAAATCTAGTAATTAATGATATTTGTCTTCCAGTTCTTAAACTTGCTCGCCTGATTTTTAGTTATTTATGTATGATATGTACATTAGTAGCCTCCGTATGTGGGCATACAGGCTGCACACTTCCGCCTGTAATATAACGGTATGTGATTGGCTATAACTGGCTAACGTTCATTCTGTAAATCGTCCAACTGAACACTCGTCATAATGGATTAATTATTGTGTGAAAAAATACAAGATAATAAAGCGTGGCGTATTATTCAATACTGACAATAGCCTTTGCCAATAAAATACGAACAAGATACAAACATCGTGTCTTGAACATGATGAAGTGATATCTTAAGACGGATCTTTACGATTTACATAAGTAGTTTGATTCATTCAAGTACTACGAGCGAGTACAAGTTATCTACGAGCGCTCTAAAAGTATAAACGTTTCAGCTGTTTAACAATTATTTTTCTGTTGTTTATTTAAACGGCAAATAAAACTCTTCTTTTACTATCTGTTTTATAGAAACTGCCAGATGGCTCTGAGCGACGGAATATTAGTATAGTGGGCGACCAGTTTATGTTGAATGATAAACCGCTACGTATTATCTCTGGATCTTTGCATTACTTTCGACTACCATCTGTCTACTGGAGAGACCGATTACGAAAGTTAAAAGCTGCAGGCCTTAACTCCGTTGCCACGTATGTGTCCATTTTTATCTTTACTACTATATTACTACATTTTATTGGAATATTTAGCTTCTACATTATATACACTCTAACAAAACTTAATACTTTTTTGTTTTTTTAATATTCACGGACATTTCACACAACGTCCTCTGGTCCCAAACTGAACTTAACGCTTGTGCTATGGGTATCAGATTACGGATACAATACATTATATTACTTTTTTTTGTTGTAAATATACACATATAATAGATAGAAAACACCCGGACGCAGTAGGTACCAATATTTGTCTTCATCACACAAATAATTTTCCTGAGTGGGAATCGAACCCACAACGGAAGTCGGTTACACTACCGACTACGCCACGAGGCTAATACCTAACTCTAATAATAATTTACTTAACTCTAATAATAATTTGCATAAAAAGATACTTTAGACATTTTGATCTATATTTTTAGCACTTGACATGCTCAGCTACTTTTAGAGTACAAATTATTATTTGCGAATGAGGAAAAATATAACTTTTATCTTTTTTCCCCTCGTACTAAAATTCTATTTTTCCTCATTCACAAATAATAATTGGTACTCTATAAGATACAAATTATTTGTGAATAAAGAAAAGGAGATTTTTAGTAGGAGCGGGAAACGAACCCGCATCTTTTCCAATCCGGGGAAGTGCTCTAAACCACTAAGCTATCCTACTGATCTTTCAATCATCCCAAATTCTTAATCACATTTGTCTTACGACCAACGCGTCCACGATGACGGGTTCGTTTCCCGCTCCTACTAAAAATCTCCTTTTCTTTATTCACAAATAATTTTTACTTTAAAAAAGTAGCGGAGCATGTCAATTGCTAAAAGAAATAGATCTAAAATGTTTAAAAAACTCTATAAGATACTTTAGATTCAGATCTTAATTTTTTAACCAATTTACTAGGTATGTTGAGTGGAGCTTCCATGAGCCTGAAGAGCGGCAATATAAATTTGACGGGGATACGGATATCGCTAAATATATTCAGACAGCAGCCGAAGAAGGCCTTTATGTTTTGCTTCGAGTGGGCCCCTACATCTGCGCAGAACGTGATCTGGTGAGTAATTAGTTAAATATATTTGTATTGGTTATTAGCATTGCCTAAAAATAAGCTTTAAATTTCTACGAATAGAGGTTAAAATGACGAATGAAAATAAATAATATACACGATATATTATTTTTATCTATTATTCGTGGACAGTCGAAAATCATTTAATAAAATTACTGCTCTATAGTCAACTACATAATTATATACGAGTAAGGGCCACCAAAATGCCAGTATATACTATACTATACCTACAGTATAGTGCTTAGAGGCCGAATTAAATACAAAATGAAATACTTAATGGCAACTTTTATCAAACAATGTTTGATTCATACGTGACAATATTAATAACCAGCGTAAAGCTGAACAAACAAACGCGCTTTTGTATTTATAGTAAGAATTAATATATTTGTACTTTGAATTGAAATGGCTTGTAGGAACTATTAATAATAAAAAAAAATACTAGTGCATAAAAATATTCTTCTCGTAAATCTGGTTTTCAATAAATATTCATTTAATTAAAAACTTAATATGTTAAAAAACGCCTAAAATGAAACACAAAAAGGTGGCACTTGAATACGTGTTGGAAAACTTGATATTGTTAAATCTAAAGAAAAAAACGTTCTACATAATTTTTAAATTTCTCTACATTTTCAAGGACTTCAAACAGAAATAAAAGCTTAGGTACCTATCCTATTAAACTTGTATATAACGTAGTATGTAAAAGGTATAAACTCTATATATAGGAATCTATATTGTTATAGCGTTAACATATTACACAATAATTGCTTTAATCAAACATATTTTCTTTCCAAAAGGGTGGATTACCATACTGGTTACTCGGCAAATATGCCAACATAAAGTTGAGGACCACTGACACAAGTAAGTTTCTTATTTAACTGTTTACTTAATATAATTATACGAGATAAAGATTATAGCCCATCACACACGCAGCTATAATATATATTACTCGTAGTATAAATCATAGCTAGGCATATTACGGTACATTCACAAATTTTCGAGTAACTGCACATGCAGTTATAATATCCATCCATCCATCCATCAGCCTTTCAAGGCCCACTGCTGGACATAGGCCTCCCCAAGAGAACGCCACAACGAGCGGTCCCGTTATGGGGGATAATGCCGTAATCGCCACGCTTGGCAGGCGGGTTATTCCTTAGTATAAAGGTATAAAATAAATAATAACTTTCTTATAATTTTGATCTATATATCTTTCTTATAATTATGATATATCTTATAATGTTAATTTTTTTGCAGATTATCAGAAGGAGGCCAAAATTTGGATAGACAAGCTTTTCACACAAGTGTCGTCATTACTATATGGCAATGGTGGACCTATTATATTGGTACAGGTAATAATATAAAAATACTTTGGAAAATCCAAAAGTGCATAATCTTCATTTTTCACAATAAAATCGATTATTTGATATGTAACTAATAATGTTGGTCTTACTAAGTAGTTTCCAATAAATCACATAGCGCTAACTTCAAAAAATACTAATGTGGCTCTCATGTCTTATACACCATCTAACGCTAATTTTAAGAAGTACTTATATATTGGTCTATAGAAGTAGTTCAAATAGTTCTGACGAAATAAGGCTTAGCGCTGGTCTTAGTGTACCATTGTACCATCGAGTCGAGCGTAAATATTCACTATTTTTTGTTTATTTAATAACAATTAAACCACATCGAAGCAGACCGTGAAAAGTAATAGGGCTCTATTCGTAATAATACTGAAGTTAAAAAGAAAAAAAACGACTCGATTAGAAAGGTATTTCGATCGTTATCGTGTTAACATACATTACCTACAACACACGGACGTCCAAGACATAACTTTTTTAAACAGTTTTTCAACTAGTTTCAATAACAAAAAGGCACAAAAAATATCATGAGTTTTTAAAAATAGTGTTTTTTCTTGATATGTGTGTGTATATATTATTTTACAAGTGCAATATATGATAAAAAGAGACATTTTAAGTTTGTAAAATCAGTTGTTCTGTGTAAAACGAGAGCAGTACCCACCTCAACGCTTCGCTTATGAGGCGTGCAATAAATATTTTCAAATGTAACATAATAGCGATACATCATTTCTACACGAAAACATAACTAACTACTAAATAATGTTAAGTTCTAATATTATTTTTGATCTATATTTCTTAGCATTTGACATGCTCCGCCACTTTTTAAAGTGCAAATTATTTGTGAATAAGGAAAAAGAGATTTTTTGTACTAGCGGGAATCGAACCCGCGTCTTTTCCAATCCGGGGAAGTTCTAATATTATTCCAAATTAACATCACAATTACTTTAAGCGCTATTTGATCTCTCTATAAAGATATCAATCATTAAATTTCACTTTCAAGCTTTGTTATTATATAGGTACATGAGGTTATCGGTACTTCCCAATCAATTCCGTCAAAGATTACCTGTACTACGTAAGTAGTTTCTCTCGTAGTTTAGTTATATTTTTGTCCCTTGTGGGTTATCAGCTTGCTTTATCTCATTGGGATGGCATCTGGTTTTAAAACCGCAATCACAGTTTAGAACACGATGCCAATCATTTAATATCATTTTTCAATAGTTTCGTAATTCTATTGAATTTTTGTTGTAATCATTATAATAACTATTATTCACTCACAAACGCAATGCATTCGGGCCCTGTATTTTTTTTTATTACTCACACTACACGGACGGGATATATGTGTATAATCAATATATATGAATAATTTTTTCAATACCTAGTTTGTAAATCATTTGTTTTAGATCTAATATTCCTCCCAATGACAGACTGCTCTCGCTTATCATTGCCTTATTTTTCGCCGCGTAATCCAAGCGTTCCTCTTCCACGTTTAGGGAAATAGAAGCCAGTGAATACAATATACCTACTCTCTTTATTGGTGGTAGGGCTGGGTACCAAGTGAGAGTAGTAACTTGCTATCGGGTGCGAGCTGGTTGGTACCACGTAGTTGTGTTTTGGTTGTAGAAGGACATAGCCGTTTATTCTTTAATTTCATATCTGCGAAATAAATTGATGAGCAGCGGCTTGACGCTAATCTCGGTATAGTTGAGTCCATGAGCGGCGTTTGCAACTTACCATCAGGTGGGCCGTGGCTCGTCTGCCACAATAAGCTATAAAAAATTTATTTTAGTCGTGTATTTCTTTTTTATTACGAAATAACATATTTATCTAAGTATATCTATTTAAAATATTAAAATTGGATTGCGGATGCAAACACAGCGTTGAGTCTTATAAAAAACACCAGATGTGCACCACCATACATTAACAATATTTTTCATAGCTTTTAAAAATTATACTTATTTTAATTAGTTTCTCTAATCACCGTAAAATGCACCTGAAAGGGATTTTTGTTTAAAATTTATATACAAGTGTTAACTTATTGGTTATTTTTTATTAGGTAGAAAATGAATATGGTAGCTATGGTTCTGATAATAAGTACAAAGAGCAAGTAAGAGATATGTTACACGAGCACGTTGGTGATTCAGCTCTCCTATACACAACAGATGGCTCATCTCCAAGCATGTTCCTGGCGGGGTCGGTTCCCAATACCCTTACTACCGTTGACTTCAATGCTGGTTCAGGTACGTACACATTTTTAAATGATTTCTATAGAAAAGTTTTAGGACCCAACAATATTAATTTAAAGTATGAGTTGAAAGAGTCCATCTTTGAGAAACATTGGTATTGTAGTTTACATTTTGTCTCACGCTTATATTAATAAGGTATATAATATATTAGTAGCAAAAAGCTGTGCTTTAGGAGGGCTCGTGAAGTTTTCTACTTAATTTATAATTTTCGAGAGATGGCGTTAGGAATATAATAAAATTCTTATTAATAAAATTTGTTACATTTTTTATGTGTATAAAATAGTATGTTTTATGATAGATAACACATCTAGAAATAAATTGAAATTACTATGTCAAAGCCCGTAAATCAAATTTGTATGGACCTGAATGTTGGGCGACGAAACTAGAGCATGAAAGAAGAGTGCATGCGGCACAGATGCGAATGTTGAGATGGATGTGTGGAGTGACTAGAATGGACAAGATAGGGAATACAAACTGCCTCTGATATAGATATACTCAATATCAGAGGAAGTTTGAAAAATACCCAGTAACTGATAAATTAAGGAGCGGACGTTTAGCGTGGTATGGACATGTGATGCATCGAAAGGAGATGTATGTAACTAGAAGATATATGAAAATTGCAGTGCAAGGTAGAAGAGGAAGACGACACGGATGAAGTGTGTGAATGCCGATATGGAAGAAAAAGGAGTGTGCGTTGAGATGACGGCTGATAAAGGAGAGTGGAAGAGAAAAATTCGTTGGGCCGACCCCACCTGAGCGGGATAAGGTGGAGACAAAGAAGAAGACTATGTCAAAACTCAAATCTGAAAGTGTGATAGTTTCTCAGTAAAGTGTATCACAATATGCACAGATTGTGGGATAGTAGTAGGACTCGTTTCGCTCGACCTAATAACAGCTAACTATTATTGCCAAATTTACAGATGTGAAAAGTATATTTGATAATTTGCGTTCATATAATCATACGGGTCCTATGATGAACTCGGAATTCTATACGGGATGGCTGACTCATTGGGGCGAGCAACAACAGACTGCCAGCGCTGCGGCTGTCGTACAAACTCTTGGAGATATGCTGGACTATGGAGCCAGTGTTAACTTCTACATGTTCTTTGGAGGCTCCAACTTTGAGTATACCTCAGGTACTAACAACATTTATTTCATAAACTTTAATAATTTTATATAGTTTTATCGGTTTTGCTTGCCAAAAACTATTAGAAATGTTAGATATATCTAACGATAGTAAAATATTATACATTGAAGCTATTGATATGTGGTTATAAACAATTTTGACACCAGTTCAGTTTATTTAAAGTTTTTTTTTTTTTGGAAGAGGGGTTCTCGAATGGCAAACGTCTTTAACGCCGCACAGTGATTCAACTAGAACAAGCTAGGTGGAAAAAAATATTTTATTGTACATATAACTTTTTTTGACCATCAACTTTAATGTTTTTTTATTCAAAGGATATTTCTGAATGAAAATTCTATTATTTAAAAAAAATGGATTTTAAATGTAAAAAAAGTAAGTAGGTACCTATATTACAAGACAAAAAACAATAAAAATTTAAAATTTATTAAAACTACATAAAACAACTACAAAAATTAGGTTAAAATATTATTGTCTAATTAATATATTGTTGCGTACGCCGCAGCCTGGCTTTCCACCAGGTAGATCGACGGTCTGGTCAATACTGAGAGGGGGAAGCTGTTGAATACCACCAACACTAGACCGCTCATTGTGGCATTTTATTATGGATCACATTATAAAACTAACTTATATTTCGAACAGTTAAGAGTGTTTTTACAACATACCCAGGCCCTGAGGCAGGGCGCCATACCTAAAGACAGCAATGTTCTGACAGTTTTCTTTTGCCATCAATTTACTGAGAGCAAAAGAAATCCAACAGCGTCTTAAAATTAAAAAAAAAACGCTTGCACAGCTATTATTATATTCATTTAGGTATATATTTTACAATTTACAGGCGCTAATTGGGGTGGTGTATATCAGCCTGATATAACATCATATGACTATGATTCTCCATTGACAGAAGCTGGAGACCCCACGCCCAAGTATTTCATGATTAGAGACAAATTGAAACAGGTAAGTTGGGAACTCGTGTAATAATCAGTAATTTAAAAAAGTTTTTTTACTTCAATGATGATATAATAATTTATGGAACATGTGCTTTACACCAACTTTTAGCTTGTGTTTTTTTTTATTTGCGTTTGGTGGCAGACGAGCCACGGCCCACCCGATGGCTAATGGTAACCGTCGCTCATGGACTCCAATTGATGATGAGATGCTCACCATTTCATTTCACAGATATGAAACGAAAGAATTAACGGCTATTGCCGTGTGGGGCCGGCACCACGAATAGGTAGCTCCACCCCGTCTCTTCGTATGGGTGTCGTAAAAGCCGACTAAGGGATTACCGGGGGACCGGGCAGCAGCGTTCCCCTGTGTACTAAAAACATCCGCTGCGATCGCCAACCCGCCTGCCAAGCGTGGCGATTATGGTAAAACCCCTATGTTGGGGAGGCCTATGTCCAGCAGTGGACGATGAAAGGCTGATGGATGGATGAACGGCTATCACCTGCTACAACCAAAACACACCGATGTGCTTCATGGCAAGTCACACGTGAGATGGTGGTACCAAGCCGCTCGAGCCCGATAACAAGTGAGTACTCCCACTGGGCGATAATTGTTTACTTCCCTAAGTCGCCACCTGCGGGAAAGAATGGGGTGGTGACACTTGTATTCTTAGTCCGTCACCACACGGAAAAAAGTGTCTGTAAATGCCACGCAGCCAAAGTCTCGGTGAGTATCTACTACAATATAAACGTCTTATTTATGATTTTCAGTACAATTTTGTAAACGCGAGCATTGAACCACCAGAACCAAGCCCAAAAGGAGATTACGGAATAGTCAAAGTCACTTTTAAGATCAGTCTACTAAGTGCCGAAGGACGAGCCTCATTGGGCAAACCATATGGACATTTTAGAGGAAATATTTTGCCTACTTTTGAAAAATTACGCCAGAGAGCCGGTCTAATCCTGTACGAGACCATATTGACTGATATCGCGGGGGCACTGGAAATAAGTCAACCTCGAGATTTGGTTTATGTTTATGTCGACAATGTAAGTAAAATTTAAAGGTAAATATTAGGTATAAGTAACCTAATAGAAGCTTTTATAGTCTTACGCCTCTGTCGCAGATTGTAGTTCTGTGGTCTCCAGACGCGAAGATATAAGCAGAGGTGTAACACATTTCGCCAATCAATCTGAGCCGCAATCTAAGAGCGGAAGAGTATATTGCCTTTTACCCGTTCCAGCCATATCCTTTATAGGAGCCCATAACAGTTTTTGAACGATCCAGTATTGAAATCCAAAACCTTGTTCGGCCTCAGCCAGTAGAGTTCTTTATTATTTATTAACCTTTAAGTATTGGCAATTGGTAGTCCAGATCAGTCGATCTGTTGGGATATTTTCAGGAATGGTTGAAATAAATTGAGACTCGGTTTCACAACATACGATACTTATTATAAATTCAATAATGTACTAGTTATTTAATAACTTTTTCAGATATACATAGGTAGAATTAGTAGAATGCTCAAGACCAAAACGCTGCCACTACCATCAAAATCTGGTTCAGTATTATCTCTACTGGTTGAAAACCAAGGACGTATTAATTACGGTCAAAAGCTACATGACTACAAAGTAAGTTATTTTTTATAACTTATCACTGACTGGCAGTTTACATATTAACTTCACTGGAAACTGAACATGGATGTAGCTTGGCACGGTACCTATAGATACGAACAGAAGTTTAGTGTTGTCCCTAAAAAAATGTATTTATAGGGTGACTATTAGCAAAGTAATATAGAGGATACTCCTTTGTGTATATGTATTTGTATTATTAAGCACATCAATTATTATCAACTACACTGACCATTGATTGTGATTGTTTACTATTACATGAAAAGCAATGACCGATATTGAGAAGTGTAGTGATAATATTGTGGTTTCCGATGTCAAAAAGTCCCAATGGGGTCGCAGCCGCATCAAACGATATTGGTGCAATTATCTGTAAACTGAACAGATACTGTAGTCTGTTTTTGTACCAACAGTTTTAAACATTTAACTATTACTACCTACCGAAGTATATAAACACATTGTTTGTATAATAATTCAAGATACGAGTACTCCTATGATAATACATTTAATTTAAATATACAGGGTATTTTAAGTCCAGTAAAGCACAACAGGAAAGAGTTGAATGGAAATTGGACTGTAACAGGATTTCCATTGGAATTAGTCAGCTTGCCTCAAGGAGACTTACCTTTCTCGCCTGAGACTCCCGCAATATTTGAGGGACGGTTCACTCTGCCAGCAGGGGAAACTCCACTCGACACATTCATCGATACTACCGGATGGGGAAAGGTAACAAAAGTCATTATAAGAAACAGTATAAAAAAAACATAATATTATTTTAGCTTTTCTAGCTATATAACATAAGGTGTGAAAATGTTAAATAGAAAATGATAACCGTGATCCGACGGTATCCAGGAGATGTAGGTTCAAATCCTGTTCGTGACTGTTATTTTCGATTTCACATTTTTCACTTTGTGTTTAATGTATAGTGAAGCATGTCAAATGCTAAAAAATATATATAAAAATATCTAAATAATTATAGGGTATGCGTCATTATTAGGTAAAAAATCTTAATTGTAAAATTAAGTTTACCTGGTTGGTATAATGTATGAAAATACTTCCGACAGATGGCGCAGGCGTCACCCAAAGACGTTAAGTATGAATGTATTATCGAAATTAGCAGTCAGGAGCAATTGTCACGATGGCTGAATTGGCAAAGCATCTGGACGGTATCCAGGAGATGCAGGTTCAAATCCTGCTCGTGACTGTTATTTTCGATTTCACATTTTTCACTCAGGAAACTCCTAAATAATAGGTAGTCAACTAGTCACACAGTCGTAGACAGTTTAAATTCAAAATAATTGTTGCCTGCCATTTTTTTAGAACAAAGGTACAATTTATGGGCTGGTTTTTAAAAAACCAATTTAACTCTTTCTAACATCAATAATTCAGATAACTACATTGAATATGTGGGTGAAAGTATAAAAGAATCAACTCGTTTTAATAAATACTACATATTATAGACGTGAAGCTGCTATTAATTTAGATTTCTATTTTTCCAGGGTCTTGTTTGGATTAACGGTCACAACTTGGGTCGATACTGGCCTAATGCTGGACCACAAGTGACACTATACGTACCCGGAGTTTGGTTGAAATCAGCGCCAGAAGAAAATCTGCTACAAATCTTAGAATTACAAACACCAGCGAGCACGCTGTCCATGAAATTCATTAACCATCCAATTTTGGACAGAAACGGAAGTATTCAGCAAGCATAATATATGACACACACATAGTTTCTTAATAAGATTTTTATAACAATAAAGTGAAAAAATAATTATAAATATGAATATAGTATAGGTACTTAAATAAATATATTTTATGATGTTTGTAGAACAATCCATGACAAACTGTTACAAATGTCTGTTAGTCAGTCCTCCTCGTAGCGACGTCGTGTTTTTTGACATATTTATACCAATTCCTGTTGGTTAGACAGCGAAATGTAGTGGTGCAGGCTTGCTTGTTCCAGCACAAATGTGCCGGCACGACCGGGGAAGCACCTCTCACAAAAGATCAGCGTAAAACTAAATTAGGTACTCCTAGTGTTTTGTATAGTGAGCGACAGCACCGGAGGACTAAACCTTCTACTCATTCTGGCCTTATTATCTTCCTCTTCACCCCCTATTCCTTTCCTTGGAGTTGGCGACGCGTAAGTGATTCCTCTGGTGTTGCTAGCGTCTATAAGCTATGGTAACCGCTTACCATCAAGTGGGTCGTATGCATATTGGCCAATCGCATAGTATATAAAAAAAGCTAATGAATAAGGAAAGAACAAAAAAAACATAGCATCACGCCTGTATTCCCCGAAGGGGTAGGCAGAGGTTTATTACTCACGCACGACTCGCCAGCTATGTTTAAGTCCCACGTAATAGGGGGCGAGCCTATTGACATCTACCGGGCACATTTCCAAACTCCGGGCTACTGAGAAATTTTCTTATTTTTTTTACTAAAAATCTCAATACCACTGGCCGACCGAATTGAGAATGGAATGAGGCTAGGAAGTCCAATTCTATTAATTATTATTTGGCCTGTATTCAATTCATGTAATAAATACCTGCCTAGTTCATGTCAGTGTATGCATGATACTTCCATAATATGACTTATCTTGAGCAAGCTAAGAATTTTATGAATATAATACTCAAAACAAATAGAAAATACTCCGAATGTAAGTTAAGAGCTCCCCCGCATGGACATCGCCGGCATGGACCTTTTTTTAATTTGACTTCCTCAGTTTTAAGATACCCCTAGTACCATCCTATTGTTAAGTTTATTTAGTGCAATTTTTAGGACAGGTAAATCTACAATCTTAAATATTCATGACCACAATGTGTGTAGGACAGGTAAATCTACAATCTTAAATATTCATGACCACAATGTGTGTAGGACAGGTAAATCTACAATCTTAAATATTCATGACCACAAACCATCTGAGTACTTAATCTTTTTGTCAAATTAGTATGTGTTATATCAGAAGGTTTGAGTCCAGTGACGAAAAGGGTCTCTTTAATACATCCCACAATGCAGGTAACTATTATCTTTTGTGTTAGCCCACAAAAAATGCTCAAGATCTTGAATACGAGTATTTTATTTTAAACTATAAGCTTTAAATCAAGAGCCTTTTATTTATTTATTTAAAAGTTTTGCACATAAATTAGGTACAAGGCGGACTTAGCATTCTCTTACAGTCGACATGGGGTGGAGCAGAAATTAAAGATGGCAGGTGCATTATACAAGTAAATGTCAATACATAATAATATATTTATACACATATACCAAATGTCCAATACATATAACTAATACTATGAAAAACCTACACAATATATACCTACACCTAAAATAATATACGAAACATATATGTGATAAATATACCTACTTACATAAATAAGTATATAATAAGTATCGAGTTGATAAGAAGTATCATTAAGGGGACTATGCCAAACGACGGAGATACAGTGCATGATACAGTTCATGTTTAAATATGTCACGACTTGTAGCCATCCTGATCTCCAGAGGCAACGCATTCCAAAGAAGGATAGCCTGTACATTAAAAGAAGAATGCACAAGACTAGAAGAATGAGATGGACAGTGTAGAAGAAGGTTATTAGAGGAGCGCACCTGCTCGTGCACTATGATTGACCATTTTTTGACGGGCCTCGTGGCGTAGTCGGTAGTGTAACTGACTTTCGTGCACGAGGTCGTGGGTTCGATTCCCACTCAGGACAACTATTTGTGCTGAACACAGATATCTATACTGCGTCTGGGTGTTTTCTATCTATTATATGTATGTATTTACAAAATAATAATAATATATGTATAAATATATTCGTAATCTGGTACCCATAGCACCAGCATTAAGCTTAGTTTGGGACCAGAGGACGTTGTGTGAAAATGTCCGTAAATATTTATTTATTTATTTATTTATTTACCCGCGAACTAATCATTAAGTAGAGGTCAAGGTTATAAAGATAAGTAAACAATGTCTTATATTTATCACCACTGACAAATCCAAAATAATCTTCGTCTATTCCAGCATTTCCAGTGAGGTACAAACAACTTCTCTAGAATAAGATGGCTGGCTAGCTAGGCACAGTAGGTGCCGTGAGAACCAAAAGCGATCCTGTATAGTTTTTTTACCAGTAAAATGCTAGCAAATGATTCTTCTCTTTGTACTCGTAATATAAAATATAATTGTTAGTAGTTCTTTACTTCCGTAGATCGTCGGCCGTCGGGATACTACACGCGAATAATTCAAGAATGACCCTTTTTATTCCATTATCGAAAGGGACACCCTCAACGTAATTAAATTCATTTAACCGTTAATAGGTATATATGCCTACTGCTGCACTTACCCAGTACAAAAAAATAATCTTTAGCTTAAGTACTGTAAAATTATATAGGTACTAATATATCCATCCATCCATCCATCAGCCTTTCGAAGTCCACTGCTGGACACAGGCCTCCCCAAGAGAACGCCACAACATGTGTTTCGCTCATATGGGGGATAGTGCCGCAATCGCCACGCTTAGCAGGCGGGTTGGCGATCGCAGTGGATGTTGTTAATACTCGAGGGAGTGCTGCTGCCCACTCCCCTGGTACTCCCTCAGTCGGCTTCTACGACTCCCATGGGTGGAGAGGGGTAGGACAATTCTAAAGCCGGCCCCACACGGTGGGTACTAATATAACATATGTATAATAATCTCCAGATAGTAATTTCGTTCACTGCGGTAGTGTCAACAGAGCCAACAGACACTAGCCATGTTCGCAGGAGATATCATAGTGCAGTGAGCAGGTACGCAAACGGCTTTACGCACTTCCTTAGGCACTTGAGTAAATCACCACCAACTTCTTGATGGCGAGCTCTTATTTTCAGCCTGTGTAGTGTATACGTCACACACACACACACACACACACACACATCGACCTTGTGGTCGGGATTATTTTTTCGAGTTTTCCTTCTCTCGCAGTCACATTGTCTGATCTAATTTTATGTCCTTAACTCTTATGATACGTATGAAATACGAAGAATATAATAGGTGAAAATTGGAATACTTATAATATCTATATCGTCAGAGTAAGTGTAGAAGTAAATAAATAAAATTTTGTGATATAACATGATTTAGTGTGATTTTCTAAATGAGACTACTCTGTCATCCTGTCACCCATTTTTTCATAATTTTAAT
Organism: Leucoma salicis; assembly: GCA_948253155.1. Lineage (NCBI taxonomy): Eukaryota > Metazoa > Arthropoda > Insecta > Lepidoptera > Erebidae > Leucoma > Leucoma salicis. Next base: position 15,392,173 of record OX411809.1, on the reverse strand, counting down.
GCCTGTTAAGCACTAGTTCCAATGTTAATATTTGCATTAACTTGCAAAAACTTGCGAAGAACCGACCATAATCACGAAATAAAAACGCCTACCTGAAACCCATTAGCAACACCTACAAATCCTACAATAGCCAATAATAATATGTCCAGGTCAATTCACTCTACAGACCCGCAAGTAATCGAAAAGAGACAGGTATAGCAAGTTCCCTAGGTAAGAGTGAGTCCGACGCAGGTACAAGTTATTATATGCGTGTGAGTCGTGTAACGGAGTATAATAAGCTGTTGGTTGGTTCAAACGAGCCTGTCGTCAATAAGACAGCGACAGCACCAGGCCGTGCTCCCGCGACTATTAAACAAACCACGTGGCCGGCAAACTGAACCTAAAAAAGTAAGCATAACATTCCTATTATTTAAACAATAAACCATGTAGGTTAAGATATTTTTTTCATCGAACGAATGAATTTAGTGTTAAATTAACTCGCTGGTAATTTACCAGTGCCACCGAAGCTTTGTTTTAGATTCTATCACCTGCATCGTGTCTTCTTACGTTTGAAATTAAATTAATTTAGATGTCTTGTTTGGTTTTATATTCAGGTGGTCTAAGTACAGAGTATCGTGCTATTTTTTCATATACACTAGTTATGCCAGTAGTGTCTCAGTTAGTTCTTTCTTAAGTACTTTTCATTTCTAAATGCCTGTTTATTTAATTTACAAAATATAGACGATTGAAACTACTGTGCGTATTATTAATTTATACTAATTCCAGTTTTGTTAGTCTAAACTTTAACTGGACTTGTGTTTTACTTTTCTTTACAATTATAGGAGAGTTTTGATTGTGTTGGATATTTATGATATAGAAAGCTATATTATAAATATCATTTTTAAAGAAAAACATAAGTTGGGAATGAAAAAATCTCTCTACCAGACAATAGGCAATACAAAATACCATTGCTTCAATAAAGGCCACAATTACACTTATCTTGTTACATACCACATTATACACATTCCCTATGTACTAATTGTTCTTAAGTTAGTTCTGCAAAATTAGATTCTGCATAACTAACTTATGTCACAGTAAATTTGCTTATATTTTTACTATGCTTACGCCATGTTTAAGTGGTCATGATTATTTATTATCTTTACTTATTTAAATAATTACGATATAATTACTTATTATTTAACCAATAAATTAAAGGGTCAACGTAATTATGTAAGCGTCTATTTAATTAAGGTAATTATAGTAATATTTACTATATGGAATTTTTAGCTATCCGAAACTTAAATATTATTGTGACACTGTGAAAACATTGAAGTTGCATAAGTATGACATACTAATTAAACTTATGTTAAAAAGATTGGTGCGCTAACTAAAAACCTATTATTTCTTTTAGAACATGTTACAGTCCCGTTGTTGGGCTTGGTCACAGTGAAAGGGATTCAGGCCATAGTCTCCCACTGATCCTGTGCGAAATATTTCTGCGTAGAAATATTTCTGTGGGTTTTGTCACGATGTTTTCTTTTACCAACATTGATAATCTTGCAAAAAAAACACATATAAAAAATAACACAAAAAAGCTAATTAAAAATAAACTTTAATTGTAATTATTAATTTGCAATACCTATTTCTAAGCAGTTTAATTAATTTATTTAATATTTTAAACATTTATATTGCTGTTAATTATTACGAGCTTAATTTAAACTTATAAATACATACGATATTATGGTAATCACGACTTTCCGTGATTAACCTATTTATTGTATCCACATTAGGTACCTATCTATTGTATCCACACAATATTATTCTGTGTCATCATCTCGTATAAAGCAATGACAACCCTGTGGCACAGTAATTGTTTTACTGTGCCTTTGGGCTAACGGCGTAACCGATACGATTAAGGACAATTAATTGAAGGCCAATGTCAAATTATGATGGTGACGATCAACAACTTTTATTAATTCAATAAAATGTTACTATCTAGATATTATTATATAATTTTTTAGCATTTGACATGCTTAGGCATATACATTAAACACAAAGTGAAAAATGTGAAATCAAAAATAACAGTCACGAGCAGGATTTGAACCTGCGTCTCTTGGATACCGTCCAGATGCTTTGCCAATTCTAGGGCTGCGTCATTATTTGGTAAAAATCTTAATTGTAAAATTAAGTTTACGTGGTCGGTATAATGTATGAAAATAATTCCGACAGATGGCGCAAGGCGTCACCCAAGACGTTGGGAATTAATGTGTTATCGATATTAGCAGTCAGGAGCAAGTGTCACGATGGCTGAATTGGCAAAGCATCTCGATGGTATCCAGGAGATGCAGGTTCAAATCCTGCTCGTGACTGTTATTTTCGATTTCACATTTTTCACTCTGTGTTTAATAAAAGGTTACTGTTATGTCTATGAAGTGTATATTATTATGATTGTATGCAACAAACGCTAATTATTTAAATGTAAAGAGTAAAACTGGATCTGGCAATTCGGCCTTCGAAGGCTTCTGATAGCATACGTAACACCATTCCTGAAAACGAAAATCTATAAATTTGTAGAATGGAGTCTCGAATCATTTGATTGCAAACTCTACCTAGCGGACGTTTATGCTTTATTCTACGCTGCACCAATATTCAGAAACAATAAACTGAGTCCTATAGTTATTAAATGATAAATAATGTCAAAACTAGTGAACTAACAACTCGATCTCTAAAGTCCCGTGACTTACACCTATTACTTTTCATGTGTGTAATTGTTTACAAATTATCACTGCCGTAAAAGAGGAAATCTATCGTGGGGTTTATTTCCAATGGCTTGTGAAGATTACCTATCACCGGGCAACGGGCAGCGTGGTGCACCATAGAATAAATCTCGTTCAGTTAAGATAGCTTGTTGAAAAAATAACACAGCTGAGAATTTCATAGCTCTTAAAATTAGATACAGATTTAAAAGTAGCTATGCCAAAATAGATAAAATATTATAAACAGACGAGAAAAATTCCTCGTAAAGGAGAATCGGGATTATGCGTTTTCTGAGATATTCAGGATTTCTCTCTCATCTCGTATTAAATCCCGTACTGAGGAATGAAAAATGACTAATGTAGTCACTCTCATGGTCTCTGTTCTGTTGGGTTTCCGGTATAGATATATAGATTGTCCGTGTGGTGACGGACTAAGAATACAAGTTTCACCACCCCATTCTTTCCCACGGGTGTCGTATAAGGCGACTAAGGGAAGTAAGCAATTATCATCCATTACAGGACTGGTGGTAGGGCTGGGTGTACCAAGTGGGAGTACTCACTTGGTATCGGGCCCGAGCGGATTAGTACCACCATCTCCCGTGTGACCAGCCATGAAGCACATCGTTGTGTTTTGGCTGTAGCAGGAGATAGCCGTTTATTCTATTATTTTATATCGGTGAAATGAAATGGTGAGCAGCGGCTTGACAATACCTACTCTCGGTATAGTTGAGTCCATGAGCGACGGTTACCATTTACTATTAGATGGGCCATGGCTCGTCTGCCACAACACGCAATAAAAAAAATAGATAAGTACTTAAATAGTTATTCATTATAACCTTCTTTATGCATCGGTAGTGTGATATTATATTTATTTTTAGAATGGGCGTGACCACCGAGGACTTAAATTGTGAGGTAGGACCACCGTGCAGCCTGGTGTTATCCGATGGTACGATATTCACAGGCAAAAGCTTTGGCGCCCAAGTGCCTGTAGAAGGAGAAGTGGGTGAGTAAATAATTTGTCAATCAGGTAGCACTTTGGAGAGTTTTAGCTCTTACCCAGAGTTCTATGTACTAATATAACATCGTTTGTAGTGACTGACAATCGCGCCTCGGCCTGATCTCTCTACGGTCGTATCAGAAGGCCTAATGAGAGTGGAGGCACAGAGAGTGCACTTGTGGTTGGGCACTATAATAGATTATCTCCTGCGTAGCTGGCTAGTGTCAGTTGTCACTGGCCGTAGTGACTGAAATCGATCTGGAAATCATTATTATTATTTCATTAAATCTGTCTACTGTTGTCACGAATAATTAATAGTAGGTACTAGCATACTGCTGCTATTATACAAAACTATAAGCGATTAAGATAACATAATGCATAGTACGTAACTTATACTATCATCAACAAGGTCAAATATAAAAAGCTACAGTACATTAAACAGTTATAAATATATCGGTAGTCAAAATATGATAACGGGACTATTATGGCGTCGTCTTATACTCGTAATTTGATCGCCGCGCCTTGCACGAATGTTTGTAAAAACAATATATCGGTGTATCATATTAATGTTTATTCAGTCATGAGTGTGAATTTTCAGCCTATGACCATCATAAAAAATAGGAAATGAAAATCTTTATTTTTTTATATGACAATTCTGCTCCTCCAAAATTTTGTTTTAAGATACAAATCCAAGACGGCCTGCAGACTGCAGCCACAGGCAGCATTGCGGCTTGTGGCTGTAGTGGACCGCATTGTTGCCTGCGGTCGCGGCTTTTTCTATTCCGAGACGGACTGCAAACTGCATATTTCGCGACTTCGCTTCAGTAGTTTTAATAACTTCATGCGAGACACGTATGAGAGCTCTGCAGTTGCAGCGGACAGCCACAGCTGCACGCTGCATTGTCACGCTGCTCCGCTGCGAATCATGTTCATAAAAATCATAGATACCAGTAGTGTCGCTTGCAGTTTGCGGTTGTAGTCCATCTTGGACTTATACCTTTAAACACTAGTTCTGGACGCAGTTTTACTTACTTGACAGCGAGACTATTAAAATCAAAGTCGAATGTGATTTATTTTAATTTTGGGTTACTTTTAGCTTGGATATTAACATCATTCCCTTGTACAGTATTTCAGACCGGCATGGTTGGATATCCAGAGTCGCTAACAGACCCGTCATACCATGCGCAGTTACTGGTGCTTACATACCCACTGGTTGGTAATTACGGAGTACCTAATGAGGATGAGAAAGATGAATACGGCATACCAAAGTAAGACCTTGAGAATATTATCTAAAATAAGTTTGTATTTTCTACAAAAGTTCATATAGAAATGGCACACACACACACTGTATTTAATGACTCGCAGCATTTTATTTGACCGGCAATCACTGCTTGACGTGCCTTAAAAATTACGGATCATGCTTAAACGAAATGTAATTTATAACTTTAATGTTCCAGGTGGTTTGAGTCTGACCGTATATGGGCTGCTGCGCTAATTGTAGGTGAAGTTAGCACTCGAACGTGCCACTGGCGAACCAAATGCTCTTTGGGTTCTTGGTTATCAGCACGAGGTATCCCTGGTTTATGTGACGTAGACACTAGAGCCTTAACATTCCGTCTTCGCGAGGGTGTAACTTTAGGCCGTATCGTACAAGGAGTACCACCGTTCGATCCTCTACCGCCCCTAGCAGATCCAAATGCAAGAAATTTGGTGGATGAAGTATCTATAAAGGTAAGATTAAATTATTTTGATTTTAAGTAGGTACATATTAAAAACGCTAGCCATTATTCGAAGAGCGGTGCAGCTTTCTATCCTTATGTTGGGGATGCTCCTCATAGTATGTATAGCTTGACTATAAACAAATATATTGGTAGATTATAAACAAATATAGATCACTCTCTATAATATTACTTACTCTCCGTATTTGTCACTATATAGTATATCATACACTTATATGTCCAACTTTGTTTTCTTTTTCGTATAGAAAGCATTCATCTCCAGCAGTAAATTTCCTCCACCATTATTCGATTTTTCGTTTAAAATCTTAAACTTATTTTTCTAGTTAAGTATACCTAATCGTAAACAATTCTATTGCAGGAAACTAAAATATTTAACCCTAATGGAGCAGTAACTATTATGGCCGTAGATTGTGGTTTGAAGTACAACCAGATCAGATGTTTGATAAAAAGAAATGCGAAGGTTATTCTCGTACCATGGGATCATAAGATTAACTCGAGCCAGTATGATGGGCTCTTCATTAGTAATGGCCCCGGAGACCCAGAAATGTGCAAGAAGCTTGTAGACAATTTACGCTCAATTATTGAGGATAAAAGTGCTGTAAAGCCGGTATTTGGTATTTGTCTTGGGCATCAATTACTATCCACCGCAGCTGGCTGCAAAACATACAAAACTAAGTAAATGTTGGTCGTTAATTGGTTTTTATAATTTACCTATTACATAATAATAATATCACTTATTTATTTCTCTTCTTTTAGATACGGTAATCGTGGACACAACCTACCGTGTACTCACAACGGGACGGGAAGATGTTTTATGACATCCCAAAATCATGGATTTGCTGTTGACACCAACACGTTACCGACAGACTGGAAAATTCTATTCACCAATGAAAACGATAAAACGAACGAGGGCATTATACATAAATCACTACCCTTCTTTAGTGTACAGTTTCATCCAGAACACACGGCGGGCCCAACAGACTTGGAATGTCTTTTTGATGTATTTATAGATGTTGTAAAGTCTTACAAAGATATGAAACCTTGTGTAATTAATGACATCATTACAGATAAACTTAACTACGTGCCAATAATACAGGAAAGACCAAAAAAAGTACTTATTTTAGGCTCTGGGGGATTATCTATAGGCCAGGCTGGTGAATTTGACTACTCTGGATCTCAAGCTGTGAAAGCTTTGCAAGAAGAAAAAATTCAAACAGTTTTAATTAACCCAAATATTGCAACTGTGCAAACTTCAAAAGGATTAGCGGACAAAGTATATTTTCTTCCAATCACTCCGGAATATGTCGAACAAGTTATCAAGGCAGAACGTCCAACTGGAGTTTTATTGACATTTGGAGGACAAACTGCCTTAAATTGTGGAGTAGAGTTGGAAAAGTCTAAGATATTTCAAAAATATAATGTAAATGTACTAGGGACGCCAATTCAATCAATTGTAAATACAGAAGATCGGAAAATATTTGCTGAAGAAATTAATGCTATTGGCGAAAAGGTTGCTCCTAGTGCAGCTGTTACCACGGTGGAGGAAGCACTGGCTGCTGCACTGCAAATTGGTTATCCAGTAATGGCTCGTTCTGCATTTTCGTTAGGAGGCCTGGGATCAGGTTTTGCTAATAATGAAGATGAACTTAAATCGCTTGCCCATCAAGCATTATCACACTCAGATCAACTTATTATTGACAAATCTCTCAAGGGATGGAAAGAAGTTGAATATGAGGTTGTGAGAGACGCGTTTAATAATTGCATTACGGTTTGTAACATGGAAAACATAGATCCTTTAGGGATCCATACCGGTGAGTCCATAGTTGTAGCGCCAAGTCAAACTTTATCAAATAGAGAATATTATATGTTAAGAAATACCGCTATAAAAGTTATCCAACATTTTGGAGTTGTCGGAGAGTGTAATATCCAATATGCTTTAAATCCAAGTTCAGAAGAATTCTACATTATAGAAGTAAATGCTAGGTTATCTAGAAGTTCTGCATTAGCAAGTAAAGCGACTGGTTACCCTTTGGCATATGTTGCTGCCAAACTTGCTCTTGGTGTTCCGTTACCACTTATTAAAAACTCTGTAACTGGAGTTACCACCGCATGTTTTGAACCAAGTCTTGATTACTGCGTAGTCAAAATACCTAGATGGGATTTAGCTAAATTCACTAGAGTAAGCACAAAAATTGGAAGTTCTATGAAAAGTGTCGGTGAAGTAATGTCTATAGGCAGAAATTTTGAAGAAGCTTTTCAGAAAGCCTTAAGAATGGTTGATGAAAATGTCAACGGTTTTGATCCTAATATTAAAAAAGTTTGTGAAGATGAACTACGAGAACCCACTGATAAAAGAATGTTTGTCTTAGCTGCTGCTTTAAAAAAAGGATATACGGTGGAGAAATTGTACGATCTTACAAAAATTGATAAATGGTTCTTGGGGAAATTCAAAAATATTATTGATTATTACAACATTTTAGAAACAGCGAAAAGCGGCCCTATATCTTTTGATATTTTAAGAAATGCTAAAAAGATAGGATTTTCGGATAAACAAATAGCTGCTGCGGTTAAAAGTACTGAAGTGGCTGTTAGAAAATTAAGGGAAGAATACAAAATTACTCCATTCGTAAAACAAATTGATACGGTTGCTGCTGAATGGCCAGCATCTACTAACTACCTATACCTAACGTACAACGGAAGTACACATGATATAGCTTTCCCTGGAGGCTTTATTATGGTTCTCGGGTCTGGGGTTTATCGCATTGGAAGCTCTGTTGAATTTGATTGGTGTGCAGTTGGTTGTTTAAGAGAGCTTAGAAATCAAGGTAAAAAAACCATCATGATTAATTACAATCCTGAAACTGTCAGCACCGATTATGATATGAGTGATCGTCTCTACTTTGAAGAAATCTCTTTTGAAGTTGTTATGGATATTTATAACATAGAACATCCTGACGGAGTGATCCTGTCTATGGGTGGACAACTGCCTAATAACATTGCGATGGATTTGCACAGACAACAAGCAATCATTCTCGGTACTTCTCCAGATATGATTGATAATGCTGAAAATAGATTTAAGTTTTCTAGGATGTTAGATCGTAAAGGCATAATGCAGCCTCGATGGAAAGAGTTAACTGACTTAGACTCGGCTATAAAATTCTGCGAAGAAGTAGGATATCCTTGTTTGGTGCGACCTTCATACGTTTTAAGTGGTGCAGCTATGAACGTAGCTAACTCAAACCAAGAACTGGAGGCCTATTTGAAGTCTGCTAGTCAAGTTAGTAAAGATCATCCAGTAGTAATATCTAAATTTATTATGGATGCAAAAGAGATCGATGTTGATGTGGTGGCGGCAGATGGTGCAATCTTTTGTATGGCTGTATCTGAGCACATTGAGAATGCAGGAGTCCACTCTGGCGATGCGACTTTAGTTACACCTCCACAAGATATTAATGAGGAAACTTTAGTTAAAATTAAAGAAATTGCTAGTATCATTGCTGAGACATTAGATGTTACTGGTCCTTTCAATATGCAATTGATAGCGAAGGACAATGATCTTAAGGTTATCGAATGTAACGTCAGAGTCTCACGGTCTTTTCCATTTGTATCAAAGACACTGGATCATGACTTTGTCGCCATGGCTACTAAAATAATTTTGGGGATACCCGTAGAACCAGCTAATGTAATGACAGGATGTGGGAAAGTTGGTGTAAAAGTGCCACAGTTTTCATTCTCTAGGTTAGCCGGTGCAGACGTAACTTTGGGAGTAGAAATGGCATCCACTGGAGAAGTAGCATGTTTTGGCGAAAACCGTTACGAGGCTTATTTAAAATCTTTAATGAGTACTGGCTTTAGAATTCCTAAAAAAGCTATTTTACTATCAGTTGGTACTTTTAAGGTAAGATGTGGATAAATTGAAATTAAAACAAAATTTATTTTATACTTTCTTTTAAGATGTAAATAACATAGTTTTTATTAATTTGTTGCAGCACAAGATAGAATTATTACCAAGCGTTCGAGCTTTGCATAAAATGGGATACAAGTTATACGCGAGTATGGGAACTGGAGATTTTTACGCCGAACATGGAGTTGAAGTACGTTAAAGCTTTAGTATGTCTAAAGAATTACGTTTATTGGTGGTTTTAATCAGTTTCTTGTTTATAGATTGAAAGTGTTCAATGGACATTTGATCACATTGGCGACCCAGAAGATGTTAGATCAGATGGCGAATTGATGCACTTGGCTGATTTTATGGCGAGGCGTGAACTAGATTTAGTAATTAACTTACCAATGCGAGGTGGTGCACGTCGTGTATCAGCGTTTAGTACTCATGGATATCGAACTCGAAGACTTGCAGTAGACTATGCAGTTCCTTTGGTCACTGATGTGAAGTGTGCTAAACTTTTAGTTCAGGTTTGTGGAAGCATTCAATATAATTTTAGACTATCAATTTAAAATTTTACAACATACTTTACTACAAACACGACATGTAACTTTAAGCTGTTTTTTTTTTTAATTCATAGGCTTTGACGAAATGTGGTGGTGCTCCTGCGATGAAAACACACACAGACTGTATGACGTCTCGAAATATAATAAAGTTACCAGGGTTTATTGATGTGCATGTTCATGTTCGAGAACCCGGAGCGACCTATAAGGAAGATTTTTCATCATGTACTGCAGCAGCCTTAGCAGGTGGAATTACAATGATATGTGCTATGCCTAACACAAATCCACCAGTAGTTGATCGCGCATCTTTTGAATACTCTTCTGCTTTAGCCCGTGTTAGTGCTAGATGTGACTACGCGTTATACATGGGAGCTGGAACTAGTAATACTGAAACTGCCGCTGAAATGGCTCCACAAGCAGCGTCGTTAAAAATGTACCTCAATCAGACTTTCACCACACTAAGATTAGATGACATGACAATTTGGCAAAAGCATCTACAAAATTGGCCGAAAAAAATGCCTGTATGTGCCCATGCCGAGCGAGAAAAAACTGGAGCCGTTATTTTAATGGCATCTATGCTTGATAGACCCATACACATATGTCATGTGGCCAGAAAAGAAGAGATACTTATTATAAAATCGGCCAAAGAACGAGGTTTAAAAGTAACTTGCGAGGTTTGTCCACATCATTTATTTTTAAATACATCTAACATACCAGCGTTAGGAGAAGGCAGAGCCGAAGTGCGACCAGTATTATGTAGTCCAGAAGATCAAGCAGAGTTATGGAAAAACATAGATATCATTGACATCTTCGCAACAGATCATGCTCCTCACACTGTAGAAGAAAAGAATTCAGAAAAGCCTCCACCTGGTTACCCTGGACTGGAAACAATTTTACCATTACTTCTTAATGCTGTGCATGAAGGTCGGTTAACCATGGAAGATTTAATTAATAAATTCCATCGCAATCCTAGAAAAATATTTAATTTACCTGAACAACCAAATACCTATGTAGAAGTAGATATGGACTATGAATGGATAATCCCTCAAGCTATGGAGTTTACAAAATCGAAGTGGACTCCATTTGCAGGTATGAAAGTATGTGGAGCAGTACATCGTGTCACATTACGTGGTGAAATTGCATATGTTGAAGGCCAAATTCTTGTACCGCCTGGCTTTGGTCAAAATGTACGGGATTGGCCGACACCTAAGAAACAAATTTACTCAGTTATTGAAAAGGTTGAGAAAGAATATAGTCGGCCAAATTCTGCACTTGATTCACATCTGTCAGGAGAACTAAGTCGACTCAGTGATATAGATTTAGATCAAATTGATAACAGGCCTGAAGGGCAAACAAAACCTAATGTTCATTTTAGTGAAATTGCTACTACGAGATGCTTATCACCATTACCTCCACAAATTACACGACAAAGATGCGATAGTACATCTAATTATAATCATCCAGCAGTATCTGCTTCTCATCGTCAGCGCAGTGATATATTTGGAAAGAGTATTTTAACTGTAGATTCTTTCAGTAAAGACACACTTAATGACATATTTAATCTTGCGCAGTTTATGAAAACCTGTGTAAGTAAGGGTCGCTTCTTGGATGATGTATTACGAGGAAAAGTTATGGCTTCCATATTTTATGAAGTTAGTACACGCACTAGTTGTAGTTTTGCTGCTGCTATGCAAAGGTTAGGTGGTTCTGTGATTCATACCGATGCTACTAGCTCATCAGCAAAAAAAGGTGAAACATTGGAAGATAGTGTATCCGTTATGGCCAGTTATTCTGACATAGTAGTACTGAGACATCCTGAACCTGGAGCTGTTGCTGTAAGTACCCAAGTTATGTAATTTTAAGTAAGTTTAAAACAACGTCACAGAGTGCATTTTATTTTTAAGGGATACATGTTTCGTAAATGCATTGTTGGTCTAGTGGCATGTGCGAGCAACTTCTAACTGCGAGGTCAATAGTTGGTCCTTAGTTTCTAATCTAAAGAATAGTATTTTATTCGACCAGAAATTGTCAAAAACAACATGGATTCAGGAACTAGTCTAGAAGACGGTATTAACCCGCCTCCTATATATACTATTATAAAGCTGTAAAAGAGCTGTGTCTGTACATTCAAGATATTTTAGAAAAAAATAGCTGTAATAGGCTATATAGGCGTGACTAAACCCAAGACAATTTTTTTTAGAATTTTTGTTTGTTTGTCTGTTTATCTGTTTGTCTGTTTTTCTGTTTGTTTGTACGCGCATCACGCAAAAACTACTGGATGGATTTTGATGTAACTTTTTTATTTGAAAGGGTTTGATTAGACTTAAAAACTGGTATACATTTTATCCCGCTACTATATCGGGAACCTGAGATATAACCGAAACACTTGCTTTGGCTGCGGCGAAGCCGCGGGCAAAAGCTAGTTATAATACAAATACAGTCACAGAATATTTTTTCCCTGCTAAGAATTACCTGAGAGATATTCCTAAACGAGCTAATTTTAAAGTCCACGCAGACAATGTCCACATACATATTATATGTGCATACATGTCATGAATGAGTTTTTCTCTACTTAATCAAATACGATCCAATTCGCAGAAATAATGTGAAATTACCTATGAAATTTGATTTCAGCGTGTCGCTAGAGTAAGCCGTAAGCCGATAATTAATGCTGGCGACGGAATAGGAGAACATCCAACACAGGCACTGCTGGATGTATTTACAATACGTGAAGAAATTGGTACAGTGAATGGGTTAACTATCACCATGGTTGGCGATCTAAAGAATGGGCGCACTGTTCATTCCTTAGCCCGACTTCTTACTCTATATCAAGTACAATTACAGTACGTAAGTCCTCCCAGCCTGGGGATGCCCAAACACATCACGGATTATGTAGCATCGAAGGGAATAACGCAAAGAGTATATGAACGATTGGAAGACGTATTAGCTGATACACATGTCTTGTATATGACCAGAATACAACGGGAACGATTCCAAAATGAAGAAGAATATGAAAAGGTGAAACTTATTGATATTTAGGCAAACGTTTAAAAACAAATCTACTTTTACGGAATCTATTACGTTCAATCAAATATTTGCCATTCCAACTTTATAGCAGTTATAGTCACATTACTATAATTAAATATTTATACCCTCTATCTTTCCTACGTCATCATCAGACCCTGATCATTCTATCTATAACCAATTTCTTGAGACTATCCCAATGAGCTTAAATCGATACCACAACTGTAGTTTACTACGGCATTTGGGCGTCCTGCATATTCCACATATTTCAGAAAATGCTGTGGCATTATTTTAAGGTTCTCTATGTCCTTTAAATATCTTTGAAGGAAAAGAATACTGAATTTCGAGATTCGCTTATCCCCTGGAAAAGAAGTGATAGTCTTCACATTTCTGAACAGATCAACACCCACTCTCAAGACTCATCAAGTCACATTTTAAGCAGAAAAAAAAACTATTTTTTATATTTTTATGTAGGTATATTTTAAACTGTTGACATGCTCGGCCTTTTACCAGAACACAAATCGAAAATAGTAGCCCTGCATCCGACTATTTTTTCTATTAAATTATTTCGCATTTTGTGTTCTAGAAAAAAATAACTAATCAATACACATAGGTACACGTTAAACTTAGCTATACTTGTTAATCTTATAAATTTATACCTATACTTATATTTTGCTTAGATTACTTATTTTAGACTGGGCTAATTAATTTGTTTCTTTTTGTCAGGCCCGAGGATTACTAATAGTAACTCCTCAATTGATGACACGTGCTCGCAGGCGAATGGTGGTCTTGCACCCACTGCCACGAGTTGACGAGATCTCACCAGACTTTGATTCAGATCCGAGAGCTGCTTACTTCAGACAAGCCGAGTACGGAATGTATGTTCGCATGGCATTACTCTCCATGGTTGCAGGAGTCAACCCCTTAACATAAGTATCGACACGTGATTATTACGATTTCTGGTAACTTGTGCCATTAATTAAAACATAATTACATGAAGTTTTGGATTACAATCAAGTTCAAATATAGTTTTACTACATCACAAATTATGTTTTAAAGTAAGATTCTTATATATAGTATATGTACAATATAACTTGACGCGGCTATTATTTATAGTCATGGTCCTAATAATTCTTAGGAAATAGCTAGTTATTTAGCTTATTAGATTAATACAACTACGAGTATGTGCCTATATTATCATATTATGTGCCTAAATAACCCCTTATTATCTTATTACCGTTATTTTTTGATTAATGTCTTAAGCAGTGTGAAAGGACCCAGCAGTAGAAAAAATATATCAAATGAACCTATCATTATAGTATAAAATATATACCTACTCGTGTAGCACTCGTGAAAATTTCAGACAAAGCTATATACCCAGGGTCGGACTGGGCCGGAAGGGCCCGGGTGGCTCCCGTCAGGGCCCGAGACTGAATAATGGTAGTTGGGATACTAACGGAAAATAATGAAATATACAATTTGCATATTGTATAATACAAATTATTAATTGTCAACGATATATTAAATTAGGTACCTGAAGTACAGTTTTAGCTAAACTATTAATAACTCGATCGTAAAAGCTGCTGTTCTCGTCATCCTTGATTAGATCCGATTGTGTTCCTCCTATGCTACCTAGCAAGCCCCGCAAGGTACGGCCGTGGGGGGCCCGCGCTAGCTGGGGCCCGGCTGGCAAACGCCACCTCGACTATATGGCCAGTCCGACGCTGTATATACCTACTTAGTATTGATATATTTTATCTCTGCTTATTTTATTTTTTTCGATATATATAAGACTATATTATCTAGGCACAGTCGAAGAACCATACAGTCGGCCATCGAAGACGTCTAGACAGAGCAATCGTGAGGTGCGGTGCGGGTGAGACGCGGGCGGGACGCTCCCGAACGGCCGAACCTTTACGCTCAGTCGTTCGGGAGCTATTTGTCAGGGCTATCAAAAGAAAATACTATAATATAAAAATACTTATAATTTTTTTTAGAAAAATGCATAATGCCCGCCGCGTACCTTATGTTTTTTTTAAATATCGGTTACAATACTGTAAATTCTCGAATTATGTTAGTATTATGTTATTCATGTTTTTAAGGCTAATTTTAAAGCTTTTATTTAACTTGTCCCGGTCAAATTTTGCAAGTTAAATTTGACACACTTTCCGGTTTCCGATCGAGTTGAAATTTTACACGCATATGTGTATTGCGTGACTATGTAATATTATGATGACATAGGGCTGATCTGATGATGGAGCTAGTAGGTAACCATAGGAACTCTATAATGAAACAGCGCAACCTCATCGAGTTTGGACCCTTTCGATTCGTCTTGACGAGTACTTTGTCTTTAGACCAAGTACTCGTCAAGTCCAAGGTTTGGACGGTGGAGCCAGAAGGTGGCCATAGGAACTCCAATATAAAACGACATAATCCCATTGAGTTTGGGCTCGTATGATTCACCGCACTTTGCACGTACCTACGTTGTGTTTTTTTGTATTGTTGGCATTTTTATTGACTTATGATTTTACTAACAACTTGGCTTCAACAACCGGACTCTGATTTTTTCTTCAAATACGGTTATCTGGCTGTGATTTACGGATCTATTCATAACGATAACTTGACATTAAATACCAACCTAGGAATGTATGTTTAATAATAATATGTAAATTTTGTCATATTGCAAAGATCACTTGAATGCAACGCTCTAGGCCATCACAAACAGCGCTAAAATACTTATAAACATGTCACGCCATGCTATGTATTATGTACCTACTTTAAGCAAATTATAACCTCAAAATGGGTAACTACTTTGGTTATTATTCAGTTTTTGGAAGTGTCCTTGACTATAATTTAATTTCGATCGAATGTAGTTGTTATTAACCACACAAAAACCATTTTTTGTGGCTGTTGGTTTTTAGGCCAACAATGTATGGCAGCTGAGCAATGTTATTTTAATTAACTTTACTTAATTTGTTTAAATGTGTAATAAAAAAAGAACTGCCTCTGTGGTGCAGCGGTAGTGTAAGCGACTGCTGATCATGAGGTCTCGGGTTCGATCCCCGGGTCGGGCAGTGTTATTAAGCTTTTTCATAAAAAGAAAAATTCTCAGTAGCAGCCCAGAGTTTGGAAATGTGCCCGGTAGACGGCAATAGGCTCACCGCCTATTACGTGGGACTTAAACATAGCTGGCCAATCGTGGGTGTGTAATACACCTCTGCCTACCCCCTCAGGGAATACAGGTGTGACGCTATGTATGTATGTTTAAAAAAAATATAGATTTATTAATATGTCTTTATTTCCTGCCAATGTAACAACCCTTTATTTATTTATTTTTTGTTAAGGCGGGAAAAAATGTACTGCACACCCTGTCGTTAAGGGGCCTTCACCCACTAAAGAAACCCGCCATGTGCCATCTCTCCGCCTTTATTGGCGGGCCACTGGAACTATATTACATTCCTTCGGTGGTAATGTGACAACCCTAGCACTTTCGTTCAATCCGTCTAGACGAATGATAGATTCGGCTTTTCCGAGGACATCAAAGGCGAGGACTGACTGTATGGTTCTTCGACTGTGATCTGGGTATAAAAATGAATATATGGGAAAGTTTTTTAAATCTATGAAATATAATGATTTTTTTAATATATATTATATCTATATAAAATAAATAAATAAGGATGTTTTTAAAATCTAAGACATAATATAATATAATAATGCTTGTTATAATACATACTTGTATAATGTGTGTCTTATTTAAACCATTTTTGACAACCAATAATGATTCTAGTATTTTTCTCACATTTCCCTATACTTCTTGGGGCTTCGCCATGAAGCCGTTATAGGTGCTGGGGTTAGTAGCTTGATATTTCCTGACATAACGCAGTTCATGGTAGGAAGAGTCAGGTCAGCGGTCAGCAGAAATACTTTTTTTATTACTCCAAAAATATTTTTAAAAAATTGTCTTTATTGCTGCCTTTGTTATTTGTTATGACGGTAAAATATGTTCCTAACCGCACACCCCGGCGTTCAGGGCAACGAACAGGGTAGTGTGGGGCCCTCACCCACTAAATAAACCCGCCGTGTGCCGTCTCTCTGCCTGTTAGCGGGCCACTGGAACCATATTACATTCCTTCAGTGTTCTTTAAGCAGCCTGCACTTAGGAATACTCCTTGTATCGCGGGGGCTTTAAAAACATACATTTTAACGTAAATAAAGTAGTGTACAAAGACTCAGAACAACCATTTGTGGATCACACAAAGAGTTGTACTATATACAGAATCCACAACACTCGTGCCGTGTGGCCGGTATCTAAAGCCTCGGTCACACACAGCAAATACTCGCTACGAATGCCGCCTACTCGCTGCGATTACTTGCTGTATGTGACAGGCAATTCGCTGCGAATACTCAGTGGCCGCGAGTTGAATTGAGCTGTTATTGTTGGTTTGTTGAGTATGTTCAATTTTACTCTCGGCGAATGCGCATTCACCGCAAGAATTCGCTGTGTGTGACAGGGTACTCGCTGCGAATAACCATGTCGCGCGCCGCTCTAGACTAGACATGTCTGTGCTACAGGTCGTTTCTTCGCTGCATAGATACGAGTATATAATGATGAGTCAACCAAAAAAAGATTGTCTAAAGTGCGGCAATAACGATATAATTCGTTTCATTGGTGTGTATAGAACATACAAGGAGCTGTGGGACACAAATAACAGCAATTTTTTAAAGAAGAATGCAGAGGAAGACACCTTCTTAAAGTTGTTTAACGATTTAATTGAGTTGGGATTTGAAATAGCAACCCTAGAACAATTGATAATTAAAATTAAGTATATAAAAGATACTTATAGGAATGATAACACTATATCAGAATCGGTTCCTATTATTATAACTTATTGCGCTTGGCCAGCTATGATTGAAGAAATGAATAATTTATATAATTTAATATATATTTTTTTAATTTGGATATCCAAAAATAACAACTATTTGTTTATAGTTCATTGATAATATATCAATGTGATAGTTTTAAGTTTTCACTTCTGTCGGCAGTCCTCATGACTGCTTTGTATTTTTTTTTATTTAGTAATTAACTACGAATCTAAAGAAGAAAAAAATTAATAAGTACAGTATCTACATCAGGAAATATACCATGGGGTGGTCATATGTTATGGCTGTAGCAGTATTGTCACGTAGAAACGACGACATCAAACACAATCTTATCACAAATCAACAATTAATTAATCAACAGATGGGATAGATAAACATTTCTGATTTAATAACAAAGGAATTTCCGGTAGATATTAAATCTAAACTGTATCACTGGAAAATATCTAATAATACGAACCATTATCATGTAAGTAGTGCCGACGTTTCATGTCGACTGAGATAATCTACTATTAATCTTACCATCTCCGGCGATTGGTCGTAGTAAGAAAACAGCCAATGTCAGTTGATTAAATAAATTTTCATATTTTCAATATATAGGTATCTATAGTTTTGTTTGGAATACCACTATCAGCATTAATTAAATTATTTATATTATTAAGCTAGCTGTTGTGTTGTTCGGAATCGAATTGAACGAAACACGTTTGTTATAATGTTGACTTTCTAATTTGATCCCTTATTTTTTCTATTTCAGACATGAGTTTGCATAATCACTGAAACAGATTATTCTCAGTCAGAGATGAAATTATATTAATTATACTTCATTCAAAACTATTATTACGTATATAAATTTGTTAGCTCTGTCTGTAATTCCTTTTTTATTTTACCAATTAAGTATTGTGATAAGTAGGTAGTAATTTTAAGACTTTTTTTGGGCTATAAGATTTATAGATATTATCATACTCGTTTATACGAGGCGAGTATATGATAGGCTTTATAGCTTTATACCCCATCACATGTTCTTACTACGCACCAATTATCTTTAAAATTAATCTAGCTACGGGCCAACCAAATTCTGGCCTGGACACCTAATTTTGGGGTTACACACATATTGCCTAATTTGTCATATAGCTATAACTAACTTGCTTCCCGATTCGTTTTATAACAACTAATTTTCGGAACTGTTTACTTACATCTCGTAAATAAAAAGTAAAACCTTATAGAAAGGCATAATTGTTCCAATAAATGTTTCTTCAAATTATATCACAGATAGTACAAAATTTGCTGAATGTGAATACATAAGCAAATTGAAACATAACTAATTATTTATTTTAAATTGCCGTTTTTTACTGTAGAAGGAGTGTTCGTCCGTGATGACGTCGAACGTGCAATCTCTTTCATCGTTCTATCTCACTCAGCGTTGAAGGAGAGAAGCATAGGATATTAGCTACGGCGTCATCGCATTTATCGATATTTTTTATTCATCGTAATTACTCAATTAATAGCTTTTTACTAATTGTTGTTGTAAGCGTGCGGTCAGGCGGGACCTGCGGCTGCTGGACCTCCATAAGTCGAGTGGGCTGGATGGCATCCCTGCGGTGGTTCTTCGACATGCGCGTTTAAGTTGACCCTCGTCCTTACGCGCCTGTACCGACTTTCATGCAGTAGGTACCGGCAGGTTTCCAGGTTTGTGGAAGGTAGCCCATGTTCACCTGATTTCCAAAAGAGGTAACCGATTAGACCTATCAAATTACAGGCCGGTTGCTATGACATCCCTCCTCTCTAAGGTATTGTAGAAGGTTATTTGCCGTGTGGGGCCGGCTGTAAAATTGTCCCACCCCTCTCCACCCATGGGAGTCGTAAGAGCCGACTGAGGGAATACCGAGGAATTGGGCAGCAGCACTCTTTCGAGTATTAACAACATCCACTTCGATCGCCAACCCGCCTGCCAAGCGTGGCGATTACGGCACGGGGATAGTGCCGTAATCGCCACGCTTTCGCATTCTTGGGGAGGCCTATGTTCAGCAGTGGACTTTAAAAGGCTGATGGATGGATGGATGGATGGATGGATTAACCGCCGGCTTCTGCAGTAGGTACCTTGAGAATCACCAGCTGATCAGCGACCGCCAATATGGCAAAACGGTTTATAAAGTCTTCTGTGATGGAGAGGGTTTGTATGTACACTGAGCTAACAAGGTGCGGCCGTTATTGTAGCATGAATACGTACAACAATAACGGACACACTGTGCAGTTTTTTTCGTTTGGTTCTAACGTCTCTTACCAAGCGTATTCGATAAAATTGTCGACATTATTGACACGGAACTGTTGCACAATAGCATACTAGCACTAATCATGCGAGTGAGAACATGATTTTATTAACTAACTAGATTCTGCCCGCGGCTCTGTTTGCGTGGATATCTGAATAGGTATAAATACATCAGGCTACGGTACATTAATCATGGCTATGTAAAATAGCTACCTATCTCATGGGAACCATTTATTTTCCTTGATGAAAAGTATTTTTTTGTGCTCTAGCCTATATGTATGCAAAATTTTATGATGATTGGTTCAGTAGTTACGACGAGAAGGCGTAACAAATAGACCAACTCACTTTCGAATGTTTAATGTTTACTAGATTCTGCCCGCGACTCTGTCTGCGTGGACTTCAGAATATAATTTCTTTAATCTATGGTACACTAATTATCTCTATGTCAAAATAGCTATCCCACTCATTTTTGAGGGATAAAAGCCTATGTTCTTTGTCTGGGCTCCAGAAGTCCAGACTATACGTAAGCAAAACTTCATTATATTTAGTTCAGTAGTAAACGAGTGAAAGGAACTTTTAATTCATTGTCTTCTCCCAAACCCACCTAATTCTTTCTCTCAAGCAAATTATTGCCAATGTGGTTGCCATAGGTTGGTTAATATGTGGACCAAGGACCTACCTATCTATGATTAAAGGGCATTGTTTTATCATTCATATACCCTGTCTACGATTACAATTAAAAAAAGAAATGTTATTTAGATGCTTAGACTAACCATTACGAAAGCAAACTTCAAAAAAAAATCATTTTGTTCACAGGTTAAATAAAACTATGAATTAAACATTGATTGTTGAAATAAAAATAATTTATTTTTACATAGACAATAAAAGAAAATTCCGACTAAGAAAGCATAACAAAATAACAACACAATATAGCATCACGTCTGTATTCCCCGAAGGGGTAGGCAGAGGTGTATTACACACCCACGATTCACCATCTATGTTTAAGTCCCACGTAATAGGGGGCGAGCCTATTGACGTCTACCGGGCACATTTCCAAACCCCGGGCTGCTACTGAGAATTTTTCTTTTTAGGATAAAGCTCAATAAAGTTGCCCGACCCGGGGATCGAACCCGAGA
The DNA here is from genome assembly GCA_948253155.1 of Leucoma salicis. Classification (NCBI taxonomy): domain Eukaryota; kingdom Metazoa; phylum Arthropoda; class Insecta; order Lepidoptera; family Erebidae; genus Leucoma; species Leucoma salicis. The sequence goes on along the minus strand of OX411809.1, from coordinate 15,370,952 downwards.
CCTCATGATTAGCAGTCGCATATACTACCGCTACACCACCGAGGCAGTTACATTTTACAATATTATTAACTTTTGTAATTTTTTTACAGATAAGTCTAATTTTGTAATTTTTTTACAGGTAACTTCATTTTCCAAAAATCGTTAATAAGCACGAGATTCCATTTATTTAATTAAAGAATAGATTAAACAATAATTACAAATAAAATAGCACCTAAACTAAATATACATATTATGTTACAAGAAAATATTAGGAACAATATTTAATAATTACATTATAGGTACCTATGGACATATAGAATATTTAAATAATAATAATTGGCATTTGACGAAATCTGGCGCCTATCTTCTATAAGCCGTCCTCGGCTCATTCATTAACGGGGTTAGTAAGTATATTACCATATGGTAATAACACTATCTATAATAATATAACGTATCGCTAGCAAATCACAACTTTGACTCCTGCCCCACTTGAGTATTATTTAACTTTATATTAATATCATTATAGTTCTCGGAATGTACATCAACAAAAGTAAATGAAGGAATATTATGGTTTTCTGTTGGTGAATCTTGATTTTTAATGTTTTCAAACCTTGAGAATGGTTTGCGAACTATTTTTAGAGCAGGACGTTCCATATAGTTTTCGAGGCGTGGTGGTAATTTGTAACCACCTTGTTGTACCAATTTTCGTTGACAGTCGATTAATTTATCTCGAATTATGTCTAAATATCCATTTGCAACTGTATCGGCTGCAGGTTCGTCTAAGAGTAGAGTAGATAACCTTTGCGCCTGTTCCAAATAAATGATTGCTTGTCGCACAGCTTCAAATCTTTCACTGGATCTAGCCATAGCTATGAAGTGTGGTATAAAAAATTCCAAAACCAAACGACGACGTACAGTTTCCATTTTTGTAGGCAATATAATCTGTAATAATGAAATAAGAATTTGTATGGCATATGTAAACACATGAAGCACATTCTCATAATAACGTTAAGTATACTGACTAGTTTCAATATTATGCTGACATTATATTAAATAAATTTTGCAACTGTATTTTAAAACAGATCCCCGACTGATTGAGCTGAAATTTTCCATACCCACAATTTAAGTTTAGAAGACAATGTATTGTTTATTAAGAGATGTCATTATAAATAAAATAATATGCCGGAAGACCTAAGATAGTGCACATTTTTTGTTACATAGCAATAGCTGAGTAAGGAGCATCATCAAATAAACAACGCTATTTAGAATTTGTGTGATGGAATGAGGGATGGAAGCCAAAAGCTGTTAATGTCTACGTAATTCGGTGAGATTGCCAACCTTAGCCTCTTGAAATATCTGCCTCCTACAGTTAAAGTACAAATTATAATTTGTGAGTAAGGAAAAAGAGTATTTTAGTACGAGTGAGAATCGGACCTGCGTCCTGTCCTTTCCGGGGAAGTGCTCTAATCCACTGAGCTCTTGCACTATTTTTTAGAAATACCCAATCTCCTCATCACATTTGTCCTATATAGATCACAGCATGTCAAGTGCTAAAATATAGATTAAAATGTCTCCTACAGCTTTAAGTATAAAAATCAATAGATCTAGAATAGTCTGTAACTTACATTTTTGTTAATTTCTATGACCTGCTTAGATGATTTTTGTTTTTTTACTGTCATTTGATATTTTCGCCTTTCTTGCATTTGACGAAATTTTTCTTTTTTCCATTGATAATGTTTGTCGTGAGCTTTCGCTTTATCCCAGAAATTTGTCTCATAATTTTCGTCATCACTATCAGAACTAACTTGAGAGCTAGGAATATATGGTATATTTGGATTCAGTATACGTAAAGGATTTTTACAAGTTAATATATCATAAAGCCGTAGACAGTTAAACGTCGGATAGAAATCTCGCTTTGTGTATTTAAGCTTATCAAGAGCATAAAGAACATGCATTACAGGTGCTTCTAGGATACTTGCTAATCGTCTTTGAATCTTAAGCAAGACAGGTTTAGGGATGTTCTTAAACTCATTGCAACTTTCCATAAAATAATTTGGCATTCTAGAATGTGCAAAGTTTACATATAGGGTTTTGAGAAATAGCTTCAATGATTCACCGAGGCGGTCTTCTGGCCATTTCGCATAATTATCTTCACATTGCCAAAATAGATGATTTTTGATGTGACTAGCGTCTATACCAATTTTAACATTTTCATTTTCCAGAAAAGACTTATGTAGTGCTAAAGTAAATAAGTAACACCGTATGTGAGAATGAGCTAAACAACTTTCAAGATAGCGCTCTGCTGCAGGGTATATCAATTTCCACTGCATTGTTTGCTCAGGATTTAATCCTCTTTTTGGTCGAAACCCAATAGGTACTAAGAGGCAACCTGCACCTATTGCTTTATTTACCATGTATTTTGTCGGCCATTGATAATTATAGTTAGTTCTTGGGTTCTGTATTATTCTTCTCTCACGAATAATCCAATGATTAGCTGCATTAGGCCAAGCAGCCACGAGGGCAGGAAATATTTCATAGCCAGTCTTTGAGCTATTTTTTATAGAATTACAATACACACTTGCTCCTTGAGTTAAAGCTGAATTAATTTCACCTTGAGTCAAGCCTAATCCAGATCCTAAATTAATAATAAAATTATTGACAAAATTATTCATAAATTGTACTGAATTCAAATAATAAAATCGCTCGAATAAATTTCGTGATAAAGATCCTTTAGAGGCATTGTCATCGATATCATCTTCGTCATCGCTCCATTCATTTAAAGCTTTTACCTCAACAGGTGTCCAAATTTCCTCAGGTAACACACCTGATGTTACTGTGTAACTATTTTGAACACTAAGTTCCACTTTTTTTGGAGTAGCAGAAGCAGTCAAAGTCGAATATCCGTAGTCAGATTCTGTTTCACTCTGTTCCGTTTGCCGGCTACTAGAATTTGATCTGTAGCCAGAAGTTTCTGTATCATCACCCATATTACTTTCTCTATAAGGTTTTTGATGGTTTAATTGCTTGTTGACAATATTTATTTTCTTCGGAGTTTTTAAGATAGACTTTCTCGGCAATATTGTATCTTCATCACCGACAGGCAATAAGTTATTATTATTTTCGTTTATATGGCCTTCTTCTAATAAGGTAACATTGTCCATTTTCAACCTGTTTATATTTGAAATCTTATTTTGTGACACTTGTGAACTCACTTGTTTTACAGGTCCACTATATCTTCTAACTGGAGCACTTCTTTCGGGATTTATTTCCACATCATAATTATGAGGGAGTTCTGGTTTATGTTTTATATATTTTTCTTTAATGTGTTGTAGTAAACCTTCACCTTTGCTACCATTATAGGAAGCTTCATCTGAATCAATCGACTCTTTTTCAGAATCCGTGTATATACTGTCATTAGAGTTCCTTGTATTAACTGATTCGGGTTCTTTATGCAAAGTACTTTCTAGAACTTCTATTTTCTTTAATCTAACAAATCCTGCAAAAATATAGACATAGTTATTTTAATAATCAATAGATAAATCATCAGAAAAAAATCGTTTAAAATATTAATAAGAATAATTCTCACCTGGTTCTTTACAATCTTCAATTTGCAATTTATAGAAAGGTGCATCAAGCACGGCACTATAATCGGAAGTATCACCTGGTTCACTGGCTTCAACGTTATCGTAAATAACAAAAAGTCTCTGAGCTAATAGGGGTTCAGCCTCTCCTTTTTCCTTTTGGTAAAACACGTGTTCATGAACACACTCTTGCAATCGATCCGCAAAAAATACATGTTTGTTCTCCCTCACCATAGCTTCATTAATTAAATTTTCTCTTTCACTTATAGGATTATTTTTTATTTGATGAACTTCTCTGGAAAAAAATTATACACATAAGCAAATTCCATACATTTGAATTAATCATATTTTACTTAATTTTACCTATTTTATAAGGCATAATATAATCAATAGCTTATAGCGATGTAACATTAGCGATAGTATTGATTTTATACTTAGATCTAAAACAACCGCGCTTTATGATTATAAGTAAATCTGAGACGTTATTGTTTAATATCCATCTCTATTATTCATATATCATATCTACCAATATTATCTAAAAAACAGTAACTACCTAATTTTTTACCGACGCAACAATACTTGGTGGCTTTTTGTTTCCTCTGCTTCAATAATAATTACTTGAATTATTGACGGACCTCGTGGCGTAGTCAGTAGTGTAACCGACTTCCGTGCACGAGGTCGTGGGTTCGATTCCCACTCAGGACAATTATTTGTGTGATGAACACAGATATTTTTACTGCGTCTTTTTTTTTATTCCTAATGATGGCAGACGAGCCACGGCCCACCTGATGGGAAGTGGTAACCGTCGCTCATGGACTCAACTCCATCCATCCATCAGCCTATCAACGTCCACTGCTGGACATAGGCCTCCCCAAGAAGAAGACGATGTATGAAATGTCCGTGAATATTTATATTTATTTATTTATTAAACTTACCACCTTTTTTAATGTTTTAGAGGGTAACAATAATGAGTTACGGTTACTTGAATAAATTATTATTATTAGATATAACTCTCATAATACATAACGTGACATAACGTTACACTAATAAATACGTAAATATGAATCCGTATAGTAAAGTCAATTTCCCGATTAGATATATTGTTTTAACAGTAATAACCTTTTTTTTTGCTTTTGTTAAGGCGGGAAAAAATGTTCCTAACCGCACACCCCGTCGTTCGGGGCAACGAACAGGGTAGTGTGGGGCCCTCACCCACTAAAGAAACCCGCCGTGTGCCATCTCTCCACCTTTATTGGCGGGCCACTGGAACCATATTACATTCCTTCAGTGATCTAACAGTGATAGCCTAGCGGTAAACCAAGGACTGCAAAGACAGTGATATCGAGTTTGACCCCCAGTCCAAGGACCAGCCCTCGTACGGCACACACCTTTGGATTTTCGAATTTATGTGTGAATTTGTTTATAATTTATCATTGCTCGGTGAAGGAAAGCATCGTGAGGAAGCCTGCATACCTGAGAGATTTTCTCAACGGCTATTGAAATCCGCCAACCCGCATTGGGGTTGGGGGATTTCAGTCCAGCGTAGTGGATATGATAGACCTGCGTCCAATAGAGGAACAGAAAAAGGATAAAAAAAAAACAATATTGTTTCACATATTTCAAGGTATTCCCTGAATTTCAAAAACCCTAATTTTTTTGTTCGATCTCTCCGAAATCTGAATTTTTGTGACCAGTTTCAATGCAAAGAAATATTAGCAATATCAGCATTTTACCTAGAAATGTGCCTACCTATACAATTTTATCTCAAGGTATCTAATTAATCTCTAAATTTAATTTATTATCATTAACCCATATTGTATGGGTAACAAACATACAAAACAATATATATATAGTCTAATTATTTTTCATGACGGGTGACAAGGTTAATATCCACTATAGTGCTTGCAAAAGCTGGCCTCAACAGTGGCACTTGGCTACATACAGGCACAGAATGACTATTAGCCCTATCATATGCAGGTCTAGCAATAAGCAAGCGCTCACTCAGTACCAAAGACTATCACCTAGGCACCCAATTTGAAATATTCTGTTAAACGAGCAGATTTAGATATCTGTGATATTAATGCTTTTATTCATTATTATTATAAATGTATGTACACATTGCGCTTACTTTTCATAGTTCTCAAAGAACTGAACAGAGAGGAGAATATTATTCAGAATAAAAGCGTCTGAATCATTCTGAAGTTGCCAGCGCATTCGGCTGAGAGCCTCTTCGTCATATGAGCGTACATGAGCAGGAATAGGCACCGGACTGGGCCCTGGCGGGACAGCCAATGCTGCTGGCGTCACAGGAGGCTCATTTGCGGCAAGTCTCCTCACTCCTTGTGCTTTAATCTTCTTTCTCTTCTTAAGTTTCTGCTCCTTTAAACGTTCTGCGTCAAAAAATCCTTTTTCATGCTCCTTTTGAGCTTTCTTTGACTTAGAATTACCCATATCACAAACTAATTTATTATACTACGCAAGTATTTTAATCAATATTAGAACAAACACTATATTGTGCACATTTTAATTAACTGCACTGAAAACTAAGTAATATATTTTTAAACGTGGACTGCCAAAGTATAGGTTCCGTGTTTGCGTGAGCACTGGTCAGAAACACTCGCAGCACTGCCAAGTAATTCTTGCTAATCAGAGGTTGAAAAATATTTCTTATCAGAGACCAATAATATAAGCATAGTTATCGTATTTAATTGATTAGAAGTGCAATATGCATACTGTATACCCATGTTGTATACTTGACGAAGAACTTTACGGGTACGCCCCAATGTTGGTGGCATGGAGTAGCAGTTGCGCGACTTGCGTGTCACTGTAAAATGGTCATTAAACAGAGCATACTTTCTGCTCGAGACGTGTTATTACGTGACGTAACCCAGACGGAACAAGTAGCCTATTTTCCATTTCTTCTGCCCACATTTTTTGTTCTACACTTACTTTCATTTACTCTACAAGAATGAGGTCTTGGATTTGAATACGTTGTTTCTTATTTATAAAAAGTATACCACCGAATTATACATATATTACTTCATTAACCCGAACGTACATTATTTGGTAATTCGGGTGCATAGTTACCTTTCTTGTAACCACAAAATACTTACAATTATGTATAAGTAGAACATATTTTAGTGAGACCTCAACCCAAAGTAAGCGGACGGAATTTACGTCATTAAATTTATACCTAATATGTAACAAAAGACGGATGCAATTTAAAAAATATTTAGGATTTTAGAAGAACTTCAATCTTTATTTCCTTCTCTTACTTTATTTTACTCTCCAAAGTTATTACATTATTTAGCATGAAGCCTCTGACTTCTAAACTAGGTGTGAAACCTGTATATCAGAAGTCAGGGCAGTCTCCCATTTTGTTATTTTAGAATCATTACTTATTCGTTTAAAATATTTTGGATAATTTTATGGTCTTGCGCGCGCGTTTGTGTGTGTGTTGATTTGTGTGCGTGTGTGTATGTGTCTGTGGGCGTGTGTGTGACACATACATATGTGTCTGTATGCGTGTGTTTTTGCTATGTTTGTAAATGTAATTATGTAGTTATTTTTTCTGTTTCCTCATAATCGAGTTTTATAAGTCAATTCTTTAGTTTCAATTTAAATGATATTTATGTAATGATAATTAATTTATCACAAACGAAACGAATGGAAGTTTAAGTAAATTTAACCTAATCTGATTTGTAAACTAATAAATAGTGCTAAATTTGAAATTTTTAAATATTGAGAGTTTTAAATTCTAATGATTCCCGGAACCTGGAGCGCCAGTCATTTTGCTTGTCCTACTATCTTATTGTTATGAAACTAATATTGCCCACGAGACCCAAGCATAGAGGAGAAATACATTTAAAATTCAATAAAAAAAAACTTTCTGGATGTAAACAAAATTTCGTCTTTAATCACTTCTTGTAAATAACAAAACGACTGTCATTGATTTTGAAAAAATAAACAAAAATTCTTAGCGGTAATTAAAAACAACTGTTACAATTACTAATTCATACGATCGACGCCGCGGGCAATCAATAATATTATTATAAAAATATACAATGGACTTAAATCGTTCCATATTTAAATGGCATCTTACAAACATTGATCTCTAAGTTATAATTGTATACATTTTATTGTATATTTACATATTTAAAAAAATAAGGACTATATCACATCATATCAATATATTACTATAAATTAAAAAATAATAGAAGGCACTATGGTTACATATATCGTAATTCAACGTCGAAAGAAACTTAATAAATGACCTTAGCCATTTTTTGCCTAACTAATACTATGTACTTACATAATACTTTGGCCTATCAAACATAATATAAATAATTATCAATCTAAACTTTTTTATTCAAATTGGTTTTTTTTTAATTTTCGGCCAAGGATTGTTATCCAGATATGTTCACTGTATTTGGAGAACAAAACCCACATCACCCCTGGTCACAAGTAAAGTAGTCAATTAGATTTGTGGTATACACGCAGTAGTTTACTATTATTTCTAATAAAATTAGTTTCTCAATATGAGTTTAGTAGTAGAAGACTTATGAAGTCTATGGTATTTGAGTGATAACTTCGATTGGAGGTACACTCATCCCAGGTTGTTCCATATTATTAGCTATACTCGCGCTGTCATCTTCAGGATCTCTATTGACCCGCATTTGACTTTTCAAACGCTTCACCTTACTCATCTTCTTCGCCATTAACCGCCTGAAAATCAGATAAATATTTATTATTCGTTTAAACAAAATTAGCTTTATCATTTCTTAATACTATTTAATCAGCACACAGTTATAAGTAGATAATGGGAAAGAACTAGTTATCTTTTATTTACATTTAATGTTGATAATTTTGGAAATAGCTCGAACATATGTAGGTCCCCCCCATTGAAATTGCTAATCTTAAAATATCCGATAAGTTTTATACAAGACACTAACGAGTTGATCCTCTAGTCCTCTAGTTTTAATAGCGTTACAAGTTACGGTAACTGCTTATCATCAAATGGACTGGGCGCTTATTTACCACCCCTGTTGAAATATAAACAAAAAAAAAGTATTTTTGTGTAGGACAAACTTACTGTTGCCTGCAGTCGATGAGCACTCCTAGTAGGAATACAGCTGCAATGGCAATGAGCATAATAACTACCATGCCTGCTATGGTAGTTGCCGTTAGAGCTGGTATCTCCTCCTCCTCAAATTTAACAATGTCAGTAATAACTGACATTGTTAGGTTAGGATCCGGTGTAGGTTCCATTGTATCTGTACGAAAGAAATATAAGTAAGTATTTAATAGAGTTCATGAACATAATCTTTTTTAATACCATTGGACGTATATCTGCAAGTGGCCCACCTGATCGTAAGTGGTAACTGCTGCTAATCCATCCATCCATTCATCCATCAGCCTTTCAACGTCCACTGCTGGGCATAGGCCTCCCCAAGAGAACGCCACAACGAGTGGTCCCGTCATGGGGGATAATGCCGTAATCGCCACGCTTGGCAGGCGGGTCGGTGATCGCAGTGGATGTTGTTAATACTCGAGGGAGTGCTGCTGCCCACTCCCCCGGTATTCCCTCAGTCGGCTTTTACGACTCCCGTGGGTAGAGAGGGGTGGGTCAATTCTAAAGCCGGCCCCACACGGCCCATGCTGCTAATGGACTTAGTCATTACCGGGGGCGTAGCCAAGCCGCCGTCTACAGCGAGTATAGTACTCTTCCTTAACCTGGTTTAAAGAAAGACATGTCGTAGCGCTGAGGAAACACCGCAGGAAGTTCATTGCAGAACTTACATGTACGCGGAAAAAAAGGTTTTTGGAAAAGAACCGTTTTGTACGTGAACGTATCCAGATAGTAAGAATGAACCCTAGCCCGAACTCGAGTGGTTCGGTAGTAAAAAGGCGATCTTGGCACTACCTCAAACAGCTCCTCAGAATACTCCATTGAAGAGTATAGAGCACGCAGAAAGACCCAAAGTCTCTCCGCCACTCCAACCACTCCTGACCATCCGTAATATTGGGATCATTGACAATACCAATAGCGTGCTATAAGTGCCAAGTTGGTCCAGCTGGTGTTTGGGCGCAACTTCCCTGAGATGTGAGTAGTACTACGTGAGGACCTGAGCTTTGCACAAGACATTGCCTTGGTTTGAAGAACCGCATGCAATCCAAATGACCATCGAACTGGACTTTGCTAGATATGTTAAGGCCGAGAATCCTAATAATTTCGGAGACTTGGAGTGTTACTCCCTGAAACCATGGCGCCACGACGAATGGATCCTTTTTTGCAGTAAACGTGCAAGCTTGTTTATTTGTGGGATTAAATTGAAACAAGTTCTTTGCACCCCGTTCCTACATAATATAGAGATCGCTCGACTTCGAACTTGTGTATTACACAAGTTGGGCTCGTGTCTCTCCACGTTTATTCTGTTCTGTCATCCACATAGCATTATTAATTTTCATTAAAGTTCGAGAATGCAGTGTTTAAGGTATGTTTTTATGTGTCACTTGGGGTTTCCCCAATAACAAGTCCCAGGTCTATGAACCAATTACGATTCAGATAAGGAATTCATTTTCCGAAGCAGATTAATGGAATTCCCATGTGGAATGGCATTATCATCGTATACAACATTATTTATGAAAGAGACATTTGCATACCTGCTTCAAGCTAAATGAAGCTCTTGTCTTCTGTAGAACCTATATCTTTCTATTTCTAGTTTCATATATCACCTGTAAAAAAAGATCTGTGTAAGAATGATGTTCAGTCACAGTACTATACTATGGTACAACTAACGCTGCTCAATCTATTATTATTTTTTTTATGTTGAGCTTATGTCCTACTATAGATTGCTGTACTAGAAGAGAACCCTTCACTTTTACATAAACACAGATGATGAAGTGACCGTCTGGTTGGCATTTATATACATAACCAGCAAACTCGGCATTGCTGTGGCTCAGTTGTTGTAATCTATCCCAAGGAAACCTTACATTATTTAGGATAAAAGTAGCCTATGTCCTTTCGTGTAGGCCGGATTATATGTATGTAAAATTTCATAACGATAGGATGAACGGTATAGTAATGCGTAAGATACGAAGAAACAAATATTTATTTTTATATTATTACTAACTTCAGTACTTAATCATTATTTTGCTGCGATGTTATTTTAAAACTGCGATATCTCCTTAAGATATTCATTGAAATCGAATGATGTAAAGCGCAATTTTGTTTTAAATTAAATACTTGTGATGAATAACATATTTATTTGTATTAGGATTAATATCATGTTTATAAAAACACCTTCGCAAATAATGCATTATTTTAGAACAAATTTGGTTAGCATAAAAAAGGTTATAGTGAGCGGGCTTTTTTTAGAACTTTTAAAGGGGAAAAATTCTGTCATACATGGTTTTTGCGAAACTTTATCCGTTTAGCTCTCAAAAGGAAAAAAAATCCCGATTTTGAAACATTCTTCATTGGTGCTCCGTTCCTATTGGTCTTAGCGTAATGATATATATATATATATATATATCTTTTCCTATATATAGCCTTTCTCGATAAATGGGCTATCTAACACTGAAAGAATTTTTCAATTGGTTCCAGTAGTTCCTGAGATTAGCGCGTTATGCAAACAAACAAACTCAGCTTTATATATCACTATAGATATGTATACGTAGGTATAAGTAGTTATAGATATAAATATAGATGTATAGATACTTATACATTTATTCCTAACCTTTATATAAGAAGCTTTAATACTAAATTTAAAGCGTCTTCATTCAAGGGGACGAACTTTCCATACAAACTTACAACCCCTTATCACCCTCTTGCGTTGATGAATTAGTCGGTCGGGACAAGCAATATGGATTATATAATTATTGATAAAGTTTATTTAACGAAGACATGGGTATAGAAGACAAGTAGTTTTCCGTTAAGCGAAATAAAATTAGTCATAGTTGAATTGATTTCATTAATAGTAGAAGTATAACGTGATTAATTGATAACGTTATTAATTACAAGAATCTATATAAAATGTAGTTACACAAATATTCGTATCCTATCTAGCTATATAAGAAAGCATTTGTATATATTTATTTATACCCTGTTACTTATATCCGTTCATTAATCAGATTTTAGAAAACAATTCCAAGAAACATACCGATATATTGTGACGCAAATCAATTATGATTTTAGATTAAAAATCATTCTGCAAAATTTATGTCATAATATAATCATTCATAGTAGCTCAGATTGTTAATCAAAATTGTTAATTATCTGATAATCACGAATATCTGCCCGTTTGGTGATGGACAAAGAATACATGGTGGTAGAACGATGAGCCCTATACCACTCCGAGTGCGTCGTCAATAGTAGAATTAGGTAAGCGGATCATGTTATTGCGATAGAGGGGAAACTTGTAATAAAACTCTTTACGATAACTCGTTTTTGGCCGGCTTGATTTTGGAAAGAGCTATAACCGACATTCCAGACCACTGTCATTTAACAGTTTTAAACTTATTTAATTATTAATTTGATACTCTTTAAAATTTCATATTATAACAATAAGCTAAGTGAGCCTTTCAACTCAACTGGAATATGTACGTGAACTTTTTTTTTGTTTGTAGGCGGAAAAATCTGCCAAGTGTGTGTCAAACTCGCACATAAAGGGTTCCATACCTTCGTAGAATATACACGATTAACGTTTGAGAAAAAAAACTTGTATGGGAACCCCTTTAATTTTAAAATTGAATTTATATTTATTATGTGTTGTTTAAAGCGGCTATAAAATGATGATGAGATACAGAAAAAAAAACATCAAAATTTTCAAGTTTCTTGTATGAGAACCCGCTTTATTTTTAACTTTTATGTTAGTATTTGTTGTTGTAGCGGCAACATAAATACACATTATGTGAAAATTTTAACTCTCTACCTATTCGGTTCGTGAGAAAATTGTACCTGCACAACCAATTATTCCGGGCAACAAACAGGCTAGTGTGGAGTCTCACCCATTTAATAAACCCGCCGTCTGACGTCTCTCCATCTGTACTGACAGACCATTGGAACTGAATGACTTTATTTTAGCCATCCGCTGGCGGCTTACCCTTTCACGTAGCTCTCCTCCAACGGATATTTATCTAGTGATTGAAACTTTGGTGGGTTTATGGCATCCAGAAACCAGCTAGATAAGTACTCCACACTACCCTGTTCGTTGCCCCGAACGCCGGTTTTGATGTGCCATTAATATTTCAGTCTAGCTTGAAAAATAATATAGTTAGCACAAAATTATAAACTGCCTTGGTGGTGTAGCAGTAGTGTATGCGACTGCTAATCATGAGGTCTCGGGTTCGATCCCCGGGTCGGGCAATATTATTGAGCTTTTTCCTAAAAAGAAAAATTCTCAGTAATAGCCCGGAGTTTGGAAATGTGCCCGGTAGACGTCAATAGGCTCGCCCCCTATTACGTGGGACTCAAACATAGCTGGCGAGTCGTACTACGAAATAAGGATGAGTAATTACATATTTCTAATATATTTTGTATTCTAAGAATATGTTTATGGATTAATTTTCAAGAAAAAAAACATAACGCTGGAAATGTTTAACAAATCTCTACTACAGCTGTTATCGCTTCCGTAATGAGTATATGTTGGGGTATTCATTGAAATATTTTACCAATGATTCATAATTATTGTCACTTTCTTGTCCAAGGTTGTGATAATAACAAGTCTATAAGTACTATATAGCTATTTACTATTATAAAGCTGTAACATTAACTATGTTTATACATTTAAACTTTTTTGGGCGATCGAGCTTTGCCCTGTCTTCTTGTGTTTTTTCGAAGAAGTTCCTAATTTAAACAAACTTATAAAAAAGACATTTTTTGAATGCCGCCTCGAAGCAAGATTGCGTTACCATTGCAGTATCTATGCCAACATCTAATAATAATAACGTAGCAATCCTTAAAGATCCATACGATAGTGTTATTAAGATGAATTTGATTCTCTTTTCGTAAAATGAATGTTGATTTTTTTGCTAAGGCAGGTAAAAATGTATCTAAATGCACACCCCGTCGTTCGGGGCAACGAACAGGGTAGCTCTCACTCAATAAATAAACCCGCCGTGTGCCGTCTATCCGCCTATATTGGCAGACCACTGGAACTATGTGACATTACTTCAGTGGTTTCGTAATAAACTGCAAACACTGGGGGCTACCTGTACAAATGTATCTGGGCGATAGATATTAGACTAGAAACATAACGATAATCTGTCAAACCAGAAGCCCTTAGGAAATCCGTTGCAACTGCTCTTCAAACTGAGTCAGCAGTTTTCTTCGCTGTAATCATTTGATTTAATCATATGGTTACAGCAAAGACAACACATTGATCCACCTAAAAAATCTATCTAAACAATTATAGTGTTAGAAAGTGTCGTGCCAAACAAGCCAATCAAATTAAGCAATGTTGGTTTTTATGCAACCCGACGAGGAAGTAAACCAAATTCGGTGTTCCACTTATGTAGTTATACAATTTCCTAAGTTTTAGTAGATTTTTTTCAACATTTAAATATTCATTTATACTTACTTATCATCACACCATTTCCCATGTGGGGTAGGCAGAGAGAACAGAGTGCCAAAAGGGTCTATTCTTACATACATCTCTCGCTTCCTCAACATTCATAATTGTATTCACGCTCGCTTGTTTCTTTAATAGAATACAATTACATATATATTATACGTGGTATTAAGAGTACCTACTTCATGCAACCCCTAGATAAGTTTAAAAACTAACACTTGACTGCGCTATTTACGTACATAACATATATATTTGAAATGGCAATGTGCTAGTTTCGCCCTTTCATTTGATACCCATTTAAAGCAACTTTAAAAAAATATTAACTTTAATATGTAGTAACTGAGTTTGAAATTAATTAGTAACATAGCCTACAACCAGTGAACAATCAAGACGCTTCTAACGATAAGCTTGTTACATTAATCCAGCTAATAAACTACCTGTGTGCCAAATTTCATCCAAATCTGTGCAACAGTTTTTGCGTGATTGAGTTGAGGTGAATCTATGTTGCGGCTGCTTCACAACCACTTTTGGTAGTTTATTTCAATTTCACAACTAAGCCTAACATGTCAGACATTTAATAAATATAAAAAATCGGAAATTAAAGTGACTACGCAAAGAGAACAAGATCTCTTCGGTGTCCATGCACAGATTAAACCCGCACACTACATTTATTTGAGTGAACCCCAAATATTGATAATTGGATTACATTTTACATCCGTAGAAGTATTAAATAGGTAATTAAAAGGGAAGATATATATCATTTCATAATATCAAACTATTGTAAAACTAATAATGACTTTGGAAATGTTTGCAAAACTTAACAGTGTTATTGTTATCGTATGACTTGAAGGTTTTACATTCATACCTGTTAAATAACACACACTTCAACAAGAAACATAATTGTTACGCTACAAAACTTACATTTAATTAAATGTATTGGACTGCAATGCACCTGGAATACAGTCTTACACTTGTTGTGATAAAACATTGCATTTATGTAAGAACTAGGTACATACCTATTAAAATGAAGTAATAAAATATGCTTAGAGTTAAATATACATAAGTTTGTATACTCGAACCTTCACCAATGATAATATTATATAAAAAGCATACTTTATAATTGACTCTAATACTATAAATACTCTTATACTCTATTTATAGCTTTTAGATAAGAGCGTGATACTTTTGCATTTTGGCCTCATATTCCGCCGCAGCCAAAGGCTAGTAGGTATATATTAGCTCGTATTCTAGGTTCCAGGTATTAAAGTAGCGGGATAAAATGTATACCAGTTTTTAAGTCTAATTAAGAGCTATCAAAATCGGTTTAGAAGTATTTACGTGATGCTCGAACAAGCAAAACATCTATAAAAAAATGTTTTAAGTTCAGACGCGCCTATATGTACACATATCTTAAATGTACAGACACAGTTCTGTTACAGCTGTTATAATAGTTAGGGTGTAACAAATGACAGCCCAATGACGACCAACCATAGAGTAAGCGACCAACTATTGCGAACATCTATAAGGATAAATAGCCTCACAAATGTTGTATATAGAGTATAGCTGTCCCTATCTATTAGCTGACGAGGCAGCCGGCTTATAAAAAAAACACCCGCATTTTAGAAGCCTATATTATGTTTTTATTGACGATCTTCTATAACATTTTTAACTCGGAACACCTGGGAGAAAAAAACCTCGAAGATTTTTTTATTTGTAGAATTATATAATTCTTATAATATACCTACTAAATAGAGCTGCTCATATCCAAACATTACGAAGAGTTTCCTTGTCTTAACGCTGTTAGGCTCTACAAATTCTATCCGTTGAAAAACTAGCAATACGTTTCATGATTACGTGATATACTCCTTAATATGGGTATACTTAATTAATTCATACTAAAAGATGTGTCATCAGTATTACGCAGCCCAATCCCATATAATTATATCCCTTGTATATCCCTATACAAGTTTTAAAGTACCTGTAATAGTCCGGGAGCCTAACAAATAATTTAATTATTGTCATGGACTTAACGTCCATGATTATTGTATAGGTAGGAAACTGGATGACAGTGTTGCATATTTAAGTAATTCTTCATTTACAGTGATATTATCTTCGCATTTATTATTCCCCTCGCTCATACAATACATACCATAAGTTGGTGGCATTGTTAGTCCATGTCGTTTTTGTGTACACAGATGCGAATAACGTCCTTTGTAACAAAAATTTAAAACATACGTGTTTGAATATTATGATGCGTGGATTATCGACCAAGGTAAATGTTATCGTTATTAAGTGTTGGATCTTATAACGCAATCTTTATGAATACGTTTGAAGGATACGTTACAAGGTTTAACGGGATCCTTGTTGCGGAAGTGGGTCAAGTACATACCTAAAAAGCGAAGATACTCTTCTATAAAAGACTGTTCCATTATCAATTCTACTCAATATCTACTATACCTGCATTTAAATCCAAACGAGTTTAGGTACCCATCTTCCGCTCAGGTGTTCGATTAATTAAAACAGCCGATTACGTGAATGTTCCTTCTCACTCACACCTTTAACAGTATGTAAGCAAGTATACACATTTGATAGATAAAGATGCAAGACAAAATAAATCCTTTCATTAAGCATGCTAAATATTTTACAACCTTCAATTTCTGCTTATTTACTGAAGTAGTGAACAAGATATACTGTTAAAGCAAGAATGTAAAAATTCTAATTGTTACCTTAAAACTTACATAAACACAGCAAGGCGTCGTTTCATTTACCTAATAACTAGAATTGTTACAGCCAAGTTTCCACGCTAAATGGTTTGACACTGTTTGTAGATTGTATCACTGTATATGTATATGTCTAATACCACCACTGTTTTGGATCGTATGCGCCGATATAAAATGCGCACGCGTAGCGTTCCACAACGCGTCTCTTACCACACTAACTTAACTTCTCTCAATCTCAATGCTTTACGGTTACCCCGAGATCACTGCACTGCGCTGTTTGGTGACAAAACTTTTAGCAATCATTGCAGCACGATGCTCTTCTATTGAACTATTAAACGATTAATTGTTTACTAAAGCAACGTGAAATGTTATAGATTAGGAAGTAAAAATATAGAGCGCGTTAAATAATGCTGGAACCGCCCCCTTGTAGAACCAATAGGCCAGACGTTCAACAGCCTGATATGTTATCTTATATTGTAAAACTACGCCATACAATAAAAACTAGACTATAAATAATTACGATAGCATATTATTCTATATAACTGAATCATCATAAGCAAAATTTTCTGATGTCTGTGTTATTAATTTTTGCAGTTTTTACATTAGCTTGTGTCAAAATAAGCGTGACAATAAAATATAATGTACAGGTATTTTAGGTATAAATCTATTAAGTCTCGCGCCTTTACCCCAAAAGGCGTATTAATCCAACCAACGGAATTTAATCCAAACGTAGGAAGAAAACCTATTACTATCGACAGTCTCAGATTTTGTACAGACTTTATTCAGGTACTTTTTGAAATACCTGGAATAATCATCCAGACCTTAGGTTTAGAAGTAACTAGCTAACAAAGCCGTTAAAATTATATCGACGGTAAGTATAATTCAGTATACATATACTAGAAAAATAAAAAGTAATTACTATGCAATCTACTCATAAAAGAGTGTCTATTTAAGAATTTATAAGTATAGAGAAACAAAAATATACCTATACCTGTTATTAAATTATTACCTTTTAATCGTTTATCAACCAAATACTTGATTATTCACATGCATTCTTAGATATTGACGAAGTCATTATGATAATATTGCTTCTAAATAAAAGTTAACTTCCCAGGCATTCACGTGACAGTTGCCATTCGAGGCCGGCGGAGGCTACTTACTCAACAGCAGGCTCGAGTCACATGACAGCAACGGACGTTGCAAAAGATTCTTTACCTGCTATAGTACTTTCATTTCTATTTATAATTATTCAATTGGATCTTCCTGCAAAAATGTAAAACAGGTTTGAACCCGCGTCTACTGTATTGGTAATCGGAGCGTCAGTAAACTAGATGATGCGTGTGCCCGCTCCTGCCTAACATTTTCTAATTCACATTATAATTCTTTTGTTGGACAAGGCAACATAAATTTAGTACACGTCAATATATCCACCCACCTACCACTTATAGGTACATCCTCATTAAAATTGCCACGGTGATGGCTTAGTGTTATTTTTGATTTTTGTTATCGACCTTGCAATACAACTCCTCCAACAATCGCCGCGAAATAGATGTAGCGTGAGCATTCATGATAATAGGTACCTACATCATAGCTTATTAAACCCTATCCATGGCAAGATTTTAATTACTTTGAGTTGTTATGACATGGTGCACCATTTGTTACAGTGTTCTATAGGGTTTTTCAACAAGAACTTTGTTTTTTAAATCAAAATAAAACAATAAATTTAGATAATAATGATTCAAATTTTTATTGTATTAGAATAAGTAAGGTTTGGCAACTATGAATGACAAATAATATCTGATAAATGTCCACCACAACCACGTTTAAATCACATGTTCAAGCTGGCCACTTAACAGTTGAATTTCGTGAAATTATGCGATCGGCAAATTTACTTTGCAATAAATTCATTGTTTCGGTGGCTGTAAAATTATTTGTCATTCATAATTGCCAAAGCTTACTTATTGTAATGCAATAAAATTTTTAATCATTATCATCTAAATTTATTGTTTTATTTTGATTTAAAAAACAAAGTTCTTGTTGAAAAACCCTATAAAATGAAACAAGATGATCCTATACCAAACGTTAGTTTGGGTTTGTGTGTTTCAGACACCAGTGGTCTATAGTTTCATCTTCTGGTCTATTAAGTTTAATATTGGCTTTTGTTTACATACATTTATAGACTCACTCCTGTTTCCCAGAGAGGTAAGCAGAAGCAACATTTGACTGTCAAAAAACAGCCTTCCGCTGCTCAATTGTCGTCATGCATGTTGTATATTTCCATATCTTATTAAATGTCCCGTCGTGTTTCTATTTTTACAGTTTTTAATATTCCCTTTATCAGGTATTATGTGCATGATATAAACTAATTAAACCACGTCATTCTACAAACATCGGTTAATCACTGTAAGCCAGCAGCGTACTTTCTGTCTAAAGCGTGTGGAAAATAACATCTATTGGTTTTTCCCAAACAACTAATTTATATATAGCAAAACATTTGAGTGAAACATAAGTTTAGTGTAGTTATATGTAAACTAGCTCACCCGGAGAACTTTGTACCGCCATATTTTTTTTGTGAATATTTTGCAATGATAATGATTAAAGTACTACTATCACTATTAAAAAATAGGGGTTGGCTGTAGAAGGGTGAAAATTTAGAGTTGCATGTATTTTAATACCGAATCATTAAAAAAAATAACAGAAAAAAATTTGTCCACAAAATAAAATTAAAAAAATTGGCGTGGACCAATTTTAACACTTAGGGCCTCTTTCACCGCTCTCAGGGGTATGAAAAATAGTTTACATCGTATTCTCAGACCTAATGTATAATTGTAAATACACACAAAATTTTACAAGAATCGGTCAAGCCGTTTCGGAGGAGAATGGCGACAAACACTGTGACACGAGAATTTTATATATTAGATTATTTATAACTTTTTTTAAGTCCAAGTTGTACGTTAAAGAAAAAATTAAAAATAAGCTCTGCTCCTCATTTATTACGTCAAATACTAAGAAGTGAAATATTTTTATATGGATTCAACAGGGGCTGGTGCATACTTAATGTAATTCAGCTAATATTATACATACATACATAGCATCATGCCTATATTCCCCGAAGGGGTTAGACAGAGGTGAATTACACACCCACGATTCGCCTGCTATATTTAAGTCCCACGTAATAGAGGGCGAGCCTATTGACGTCTACCGGGCATATTTCCAAACTCCGGGCTGCTACTGAGAATTTTTCTTTTTACGAGAAGCTCAATAACACTGCCCAACCCGGGGATCGAACCCGATGATCATGAGTCGCACATACTACCGCTGCACCACCGAGGCAGTTATATTCTATATTAATTGGTTTCATATATTAAACACAAAGTGAAAAATGTGAAATCGAAAATAACAGTCACGAGCAGGATTCGAACCTGCATCTCCTGGATACCGTCCAGATGCTTTGCCAATTCAGCCATCGCGACCCTTGCTCCTGACTGCTAATTTCGATAACACATTCATACTTAATGTCTTTAGGTGACGCCTGCACCATCTGTCGGAAGTATTTTCATACATTATACCGACCAGGTAAACTTAATTTTACAATTAAGATTTTACCTAATAATGGCGCAAACCCTGTAACTAATAATATCGTATATGTATATCTAAATCCCTGTCACTCTTAGATAAGACCCGTGCCCGTGCAGTGGGATCACGGAGTACCCGTACTCCGTGAGTGGGACAGTTATTGGTTGAAAAAAAGCCCTTGATCAATTAACGTTCACTAAGAAGTACCTACATATTACTTGCTGTTCTTCTCGCCCCTTCCTTTTGCGAGATGACATGCCCCAAGGAGGTAGCTGAGTATTGTCCCGCCGCTGCTCACCATTTCATTTCACCGATATGAAATGAAAGAATAAACGGCTATCTCCTGCTCCTCATACGACACCCATGGGAAAGAATGGGGTGGTGACACTTGCATTCTTAGTCGTCACCACAAGGACTGCTTGTTACGCTTGCTTGTCAAGCAATTACTACTGAATCAATCATCATAAAATTTTGCACATGTATAGACTGGAGCTCAGGAAGGGACATAATCTGCTTTTCATTGCGGAAAAAATGAATAGTGCCCGTAGGATAGCTATTTTTACATAGAGCTATATAATTGATGTATTTATATTCTCAAGTCCACAATAGAATCTCGTAGTTTATATAACTATCCATGCAATATACCGTCATACTATTGTGGAACCATTGAAAAAATAAACCTTTGTGTTCCACATATAGAGTATTGAATGTTAGGAATTGTGATTTGCAACGATTGTTAAGTTTTTATCTCACAGCGTGCCTACGCCTGTACTTATTCGCCGCCACCGTCGTGCCTGGTACGGCCCGCGTCGCTGACTCTTGTTTTGATATAGCTGAACCTGATATTATTCTTTATGAATATGGTTATATGTTAATAATTAATTAACTCTACGTTTTAATAGTTTTATTGTTATTAAAAATTTTATGACCGAGCTGCTGGTACACTACAATATGAAGACGCTAAGATGCTAATTACAATGAAGATACACCACAAGAAGAGCAAGGTACAATCGAATTAATAATATTTTTCAAGAAAAAAATGGATGACATTGACTATTTTCCCCTTCAAAACTGTCCCTTAACTGAGAAACTGGATAAATCTTTGTGATATGTATTACATTTTTAAATAAACATAGGTAATTCTTTTTCACGAGGTAACGATTCTTAGTGAAAACATTTGGGTATTTCAGAAGTTCATGACTCGATATTGGGACCGCTGAAGAAAAATTCTTAGATATTAAATACGATTAATATCCATTAAACAATTTATTTCACCTAATAAATTCGTGTATTTAGTTTGAATCAGAATCTTACAACATATATTCGCAATTTACGTACCAAAGGTATCAAGTTTGGTGGTTTTTTGACATTTGTTCACATATTGGTATTGAACGATCTGTCAGCTCCTCCAAGGCAAAAAGCATGCAACTATCACAGTTGAAGCATCAGCTTACCTACGACGACTGAATGTTTGGTTGGCAAGATGACTCGTAAGGTCCTAGAGATCCCGTAAAATTGCATCACCAGCTCCTCGTACAATAGTTGCTTTAAGTTTATTTGTTCAGAAGCCGACAATCACTTCACTATAAGTATAAACTTTAATTTCTCGTAACGATTTAGCGTGGAAAATACATAATAATATATTTAATCTAAATTTAATAATATATTTCTTTTGACTGCCTCGGTGGTGTAGCGGTAGTGTATGCGACTGCTAATCATGAGGTCTCGGGTTCGATCCCCGGATCGGGCAATGTTATTGAGCTTTTTCCTAAAAAGAAAAATTCTCAGTAACAGCCCGGAGTTTGGAAATGTGCCCGGTAGACGTCAATGGGCTCGCCCCCTATTACGTGGGACTTAAACATAGCTGGCGAGTCGTGGGTGTGTAATACACCTCTGCCTACCCCTTCGGGGAATACAGGCGTGATGCTATGTTTTTTTTTTATATTTAATCTAATAGATGAGAAGGAAAGAAGAACCCAAGGACTGCAAAAACAGTGGTATCGAATTCGATCCCCAGTTTTTTCATGTTCATACCTCGAACGGTACACACCTCTAATTTTTCGAGATTTTTCGAAATTATGTATCAATTTGTTTACAATTTATCACTGCTCGGTGTAGGAAAAGTGAGGAAATCTGCATGCCTGAAAGATTTGCGTGGTGGACTATGGCCTAATCCCTCTCACCATGAGAGGACACCCGTGCACAATAGTGGGACAGAAAAAGAGTTGAAAAAAAAAATTTGATATACCCCTATATCAATTTTTTTATTTATAGAGATGCCCTTTATACACAAACTTGTCCACTGACCAATTGTTACACCCATCAACAGCTTGCTTCTAAAGGAGCATTTAGTGATGGGCTGTGAAATGAGTATCAACAATCAGAGTCCTGAAAAAAATAACCCCGTCTTATACCGAGGTCGCCGGTTCAAACTTAGCCTTGTGCAATACAAACTTTCACCACCTTTTTTATCTTCGTTCAATAATAATGATAAATTCTACTTAGTATCGAACCCCGGTATCTATTGCAACTCGTAAAAGGCAATCAATAATACACTGTAATAAAAATAATTCCTAGTATTTGTAATAGCCCAAGCACTTTGTAGTAATTGGTACTTCAGGAAATGATTAGATTTAAACAAAGGCGAAAGTTATAGTAATTTTGCTAACGCGTCGTTCATGAAAAGCAAAACATGTACTTAACCAATATCTCACTAATCATGTCCCACTATATATTTATCTACAATAGTAGTTTGTGTTCTTGTATTAGGTCTATTATATATTATATTATTATTATTTTCTTGTATTAGGTCTGTTATTACGTATACCAAATATTTTTATACATCTACGATTTTAATAGAATAATAATTGTTTGTGACTTGGGCAATCTTCAAAATGGAATCGCTTTGTGTTGGAATATTTTCACGGTGCGCCCTGATAACGCGAAAAAAATTATAGTAGTAAATAGCTAGTATATTTTCATAAATCATAATTGATATAATGGTAAAGGCTCATATTACAATTTTGAATAAAAGTGCAGTAACCTTATACCTAGCCAAGTACCTACACTTGAATGGAAATAGTAATCTGCGGCGACAAGCATTACTTTCGTCACAACTTTAAACACCCGGCATGCATTAAAGACGCGAAAGTAGAGCGCATAGACCCTAGGATAAATATTGGTTTTTAGATAACGGCATATTTAAGTTTACGATAAGTACACATAAGCATTGGAAAGTTATGATAATGTGTGAATCACATAACGAGTTTACTAGGCTACAAATTAATAATCTGAATGCCGTTATATACCCATAACGTAACGAGTAAGTACTTAATTGTAACGAGCAATTAAGTTGAAATCAGTAAAACCATTAATTGCTGGCCATTGTAATCCATAGAATAAATATGACCCCATAAGAGAATACAATAAAACGAGTACTTGTAAGAACACAAAGTGCGACAATGTGATATCGAAATATAAAATATAATCTATATCTATACATATACTGTTATAAAGCTGTAACAGAGCTGTGTCTGTACATTTAAGATATTTGAGAAAAAATGACTGTAATAAGCTATATAGGCGTGTCTAAACACAAAACTATTTTTTTTAGAATTTTTGTCTGTTTGTCTGTTTATCTGTTTGTCTGTTTCTTTGTTCGCGCATCATACAAAAACTACTGAACGGATTTTGATGCAACTTTTTTTATTTGAAAGGCCTTGCTTAAATTTAAAAACTGGTATACATTTTATCCCATAACTATATCGGGATCCTGAGATATAATCGAAAAACTAGAAAATTATTTATTTTAGAATTTATTTAAAAGAACTACTAGATGGATTTTGATGCAACTTTTTTTATTTGAAAGGCCTTGATTTGGCTTAAAAACTGCTAGACATTTTATCCCGCTACTATATCGGGAACCCGAGATATAACCGAAACAAAGGCTAGTAAATAATATAATTATTTCTTCACTATGATAGCCATGAGCTGGATCTGAACTTGCGTCTCCTGGATAACGGTTCCAAACACTGCCAATTTTGACGGGCCTCGTGGTGTAGTTGGTAGTGTAACCGACTTCCGTGCACGAGGTCGTGAGTTCGATTCCCACTCAGGACAATTATTTGTGTGATGAACACAGATATTTGTACTGCGTCTGGGTGTTTTCTATCTATTATATGTATGTATTTACAAAAAAAAGTAATTTTTGTATTATATCCGTAATCTGGTACCCATAGCACAAGCATTAAGCTTAGTTTGGGAGCAGAGGACGTTGTGTGAAAATGTCTGTGAATATTATTATTATTATTTCAAAACACGCCCAAATTAAGCAATCGTAATATCTGCTCGGAACTATTAATTCGATAACACATCGTAGTAGTAGCTTGTTTAGCCTTGCTTGTCCCAGCGTGAATGTATCAGCCCGACTGAAGAAGTACTTACCACCCTCTCACAAAAGAGCAGCGTGAAACAATGGAAGATACTCGTAAGATTGTCTTTCGTATAGTAAGTGAGAGCGCTGAAGGGCTAAGCCCCCTCATCATGCTCTCCTTTTTAACGTTCCTCTCCACTTCCTATCCTTTTCCTTGGAGTTAACGAGTAGTAGTTGCGTGAGTGGTGCCTGTAGTGTTGCTAGCGTCTATAGGCTGCGGTAACATCTTAATATCAGATCCTTATGCTCGTTTAGCACCCTTCTTATTAAGAAAAACATTTCATCTTACTAACCTGGGTGACGCCGGCGCCCTTAATTCGAAGCCAACAACCTCGCACGTGGGCGAAGCCTACACATAAGTAGTTTTTTTAAGTCTCACACATTTATCTCCGGAGACGCCCATCCATCAGCCTTTCGACGTCCACTGCTGGACATATGCCTCCCCAAGAGAACGCCAGAACGAGCGGTCCTGTGCGCTCATATGGGGGGATAGTGCCAGTGTAGTAGTAGTGTAATCGCCACGCTTGGCAGGAGACTCCGGAATCTCCGGAGACGTATCCTACAGGTATTGCAGGTATTACAGACATGAATTTGGCCTAGTTGCGCCAGCGCACGCATAGTATTTTGATGTGTAATGTGCGTATAGACCCATTACATGTGTATAAGAAATTATTTTATACTTAACCTCAAAAAGGTTACTTTTACCGCTATTCCTTAGAACCTAATTATATATTGGTCGCAAATACTCATGGATATTTTTCTCCATTGCCATTCTCGCTGCTCAGCTTTGCTGATTGTTTAGTGACAAACCAGAATTGCAAATAAGTAATTTTGAAGTACCTACCATTTTATTGTCTATAACGATGATGATGGTGAGTACAATATTATAAGTACAGTGATTAGTATTGTTTTGCATTTTATATTCAATTGCTATATCAATTAGTGATAAATTTCAATATTGATAAGAGTGATAAAGTTGGAGCAGGAACCTATTTGATCGCCCGTGCATTTCCTTGAAATGTACTTACCTAATTTATACCTATTTTAATGATAACTTTGGATATAAAAAATCTTATTCGAAATAAATTTAATCAAAATAAGTAGGTAGTGGGCTCAAGGTATCGAGATCGATCACCAGTCGCCTATCGATTATATTTAGGTAGTAATCGCCTATAGACTCGTCAATACTTAGAATACTGTCAAGCCCCAAGCGTACTAAACGATTGGGCAGTTATCTCCCGCTAAAACCAAAGTGCGTCGAGGTGTTAGTTGCTTCACGGGTTGTCGCATGGGATATATTGTACCAAATCACATCACAGGCCACGATTTTCTCCATTTACTGTCAAAGCACAAGTGGATACATAAGTATGTTATCTTAGTCGATTTTGGATTAGACTATATCGTTTCTACTTATATTTTATGCTATTTATAGCATTTCAATAGACTTTAAGAAATTAGCTTATCATATATTTTTTTTATTGTTTATGGTGGCAGACGAGCCACGACCTACCTGATGGTAAATGGTAACCGCCGCTCATGGACTCCACTATACAGAGAGTACTGTCAAGCCGCTGCTCACCATTTCATTTCACATACTTACCTATATGAAATGCACAAATAAAAAATCTCCCCAATCCCACCCGCTCGGGCCTGATAGCAAGTTAGTACACTCACTTGGTATCCAGCCCTACCACCAGTAATACAATGGGTGATAATTGCTTACTTCCCTTAGTCGCCTTGTACATCACCCGTGGAAAAAAAGGAGTAGTGACACTTGTATTCTTAGCCCGTCACCACACGGACAGTTGTTATTACGAGTAGCACATAAAGGATTATAAATCACAATCATATTTTTTTTAAATGAGTCAGTATTTACTGTCTAAAAAGCGTAACAAATTAATAAACAAGCAAACTCACTTTAGCATTAATAATAATTAAGGATATAGAAGTAAGGATTATTGTTAAAATAAAATGTTAATTAAAAAAACAACCCAATATGAAAATAGAAGTATTAATTCTTTATTTAACGTTTACATTATCCTTAGATTTAAATACAACTTATTAATTGCTGACATTAAGATAAAAGTTAAAAGAAATAATATAGGTATAAATCATTTCTTGGAATGAAATGTTATAAGTATTGATAAAGATTTAGCTATAATATTATAGTCCTAAGGACACATTTCACGCTTATCACTTAATCGTCGATCGTCAACTCGTTGCTTGTAGCTATATAGTACAGGAGCCACCGCCTATTTTTTAAGTGATTAATAACAGGTTCAATCTTTGTGAGTAAGTTCCGTTCGACGAGACACCCAATTTTCTCTTTGTGAAAAATCTCGACTGAGGTAGCAAATAAAGAGCGCAGGTATAAAACATTTGGATTTAATGGGGTGTCGAAATTGTCTGGTTAACAGTAAGTTTAAATGTTAAGATAATTGGATAATAAACTCAGAATAACAAATGTCGTACAAAATGGGTAGTTTGACTGGAGCGTGCTCTTCTACAAATATAGAGAGACAAATATAAATAAAGAGGTCATTTAAATTATTAACGATCTGATTTTTTGAATTCAGCTTTGTAAATATTTGTATAATGAAATGGCCATTTAGTTCTACAAATTTAGTGGTACGTTTTCTCTGTCCCACGCTTGGTAGTTGTCGAATTCACGGACCCTTAATAGCTACCTCTTACAAGATTTTTCACTGAGAAAAATTTGCGTGTCTCATCGAACGGACCCTACTCACAAATATTCAGCCTGTTATTAATCACTAAAAAAAAATAGGCGGCGGCTCCTGGACCAATACTATAATATTTATTAAACACTTATAAAAATTATTAAGTACCTACTATAATGATTGTAAAAACAAAATTGTCTAACCGCCTACTCTTGATGATTTTTTTTGCAACATTTCATATTGTATCATTCTTATTCTAGATTTCTTGACTCAATAACCATAACACGGTTAGAAATAATCGAATCGAATGGTTGAATCGTGGGCCTTGAGTAAGTTACACAAAATCACTGCGCATATCAGTTTTATGATAATAAAATTGGTACTGCACTTCCGTATAACTTTTTTTCCACTCAGCTTCTTTGATTTTCTTCATCTTTGATTTTTATCGATATCCTTTGTGATACTTATAGGACAAATAAGCGTCCACTCCGTGTAAGATTCCTACCACCACGCCAATATACTGAAATATAATAATAATATAAATTATTATAAAAAAATAACACAAACAACTGAAACGACATTACCACATAATATTGAGGCGTCTATCTAGTTGTGTATACAGCCCAGCGTACGACCCGCCTGATGGTAAGTACCTGTGGTGTGTGGCCGTAAAGGTAGCCAAATTTGTTTCAACCCTTTACTATCCCGCACGGCATGGTTTTGGGCACGGATCTCCTCTTAGAGTTAGGGGGGACTCAGGCAACCACCGAAGGATTGTAACATAGTTCCAGTGGCCCGCCAATAAAAGCGGAGAAACGGCACACGGCGGGTTTCTTCAGTGGGTGAAGGCCCACACTACCCTGTTCGTTGCCCCGAACGACGGGGTGTGCGGTTAGGAATGCATGTTTCCTCACGATGTTTTCCTTCAAAAAGCAGTGTAATTTTTTTTTCTGAGACAATACTCTGCACTAGCCTTGCTTATCCCAGCATGAATGGGCCGACTCGATTGGGGGAAGTATCTCATTAAAGATCAGCGTGTAACAATAGTAGTTAATCTTACCGTTGTGTTTTGTATGATGACTGAGAGTCCCTATCCTCTCCTTAGTATCCTACCTATCCTCTCCT
This sequence comes from Leucoma salicis, assembly GCA_948253155.1. Lineage (NCBI taxonomy): Eukaryota > Metazoa > Arthropoda > Insecta > Lepidoptera > Erebidae > Leucoma > Leucoma salicis. Next base: position 15,342,290 of record OX411809.1, on the reverse strand, counting down.
TATTATCCACCATATCCACCCTCCTATCCTTTTCCATGGAGATGGCGACGCGCGAGTGATCCCTTTGGTGTTGCTAGCGTCTATAGGCTACGGTAACCGCTTACCAACATGTTCGTCAATCAAGTAGTATAAAAGAAACTAAGAAATAAACCTTGTATTGCGGGGGACGTTTAACTAATAAATTAATTTAACAGACACAGAGTATATCCAGACTTTGAACAACTTACCAACTATTATTCTTCGAGACCTTTTAGCTTTATTTTGTCTATAAAAATAACACGGTAGAGAGAGCCAGTAATTATGAAAGAAAGTATTGGTGGAAAGATGCGAAAGGGAATGCTCCGATGGTTCGGACCTATGGAAAGAATGCCAGACGAACGACTGGTTAAGAAAATATACAATGTGAAAGTGGCAGGATGTAGGTACAGGGGGAGACCGAGACTCACCTAACCTACACCAAATCGGTCATGTATTGAAGGAAGGTGAAGTCAGGAGTCTCCAAAACCGGCAAGCGTGTATGAAGAGAATGAAGAGACTTTTGGTGAAGAGAATGAAGAGACTTTTGGCACTCTGTTCTGTCTGCCTACTTCACAGGGGAGATGGCGTGATAATAAGTAAGTAAAATAATATAGGTAATATGTATATGAATAATGACGACATGGATGACCAATTAACAGACAATAATATAATACTTTTCACGCCAATATAATAACACAATTTATCGGTTATTATTGCATACCTATATTTTAATTCCGATATAAGCAAATGATAATAATCTGTATCTTTAAGATCTTTACAATGATAAGATAAATAGAATATTTTTACATTTCTTGTTTCTAAACTTCGGACCCGGATGTCTACAAAGGTTTTATTCAAGTTTTCCATGTTAAATCCAAAATAACTTACCATCATAATGATATAAAAAAAATGTATTTTTTTTTTTGCTCTCATTGAAAACCTCTCAATGCAAGTAAAAGTTGTTAAGTATTTTTTTTAATATCAATTATTATCTCTCCTATCATGCTTACTGTTATTCCTATACCCAATATGTACCGAATTGAGATAAATGCCCAGCGCCAGCCATTAGTTTGGAAATGTGACCGGTAGAGGGCAATAGTCTCGCCGAAATATTAACAATAGTCTGGCCCACCTGGGACATAAACATAGTTAGCGAACTGTGGGTGTGTAATACACCTCTACGTGCCCCTTCGGGGACACAGGCGTGAGACTATGTTTTTATGTTGTTTTTACCTAATTGTGTCCCATATTAGATGCATATATACTTACATAGACGGCAGTCATGGCTGGGTACGCGGCATACATATTAACAAGCGCGTATCTTGGGTACAAATAGATATTGACTGCAACACCCATATACGACGAGGCTGACAAATATAAGAAGCATGCTACGGCATTGAACATGCACTCCTGCAAAATAAAAACGATATATTAGGATACATACAACATCACGGCTAGGCCCTAAAGGACCTAGATGTGAATAAGGATGATTATTAGTTTCCAGCGTGCAGCGGTTTGTTACATGGCAGATGACATGTAGCTGCTCACATATAGACTCCTCGCAACTAAACTATTATAAATTTATAGAGCAGATTGCGTTACGGAAAATGTTAAATATACGGAGCGTTATCAAAAAAGTATTTTATAAGCCAATCTCTTAACAGCCAGATCAAGTTTGCAACTTGTATCTATTTCTTGATCAAAAAGAAAGATTACATTCGTACAGGCTTGAAATGGCACTAGTGATAGCTTTATGTTTTCTAGTCTATAGATCATAATCATAAGGTGACATAGAAAGAAAGAAACAAAATACTTTTTATTTGACACACGTACACAATAATATGCATAGAATTAACCAATACTCGAAAAAAGAAGAAAAACAAAATGTAAGAATAGTTAAAAGGCTTAGGTACATGCTAAACATAATTATTAAATTACTAGCAGTGCCCGCGGACTCCGTTCCGCGTTTATGATGATGAAGATTTTTTCTTATTTTTTTGGTTTTTTGTATATTTTTATTGTTTTTTGTTTATTTTTATTGTTTTTGTATGTTTTGTGTTTTTTATGTTACTGTTTTTTGTTGTTATTTTTATTACTTGATGTTAATATACACTATTTACATCATGTTTACTTATTTTAATTGTTCAAAACTTGTCGATATACCATATTAGTAGTAATGTTGTCATTTGGTACTAAAATATATTGTCTTTCAGGAGTTCCAACCCGAGATAAGCCAACATATAACTGAAAGCTAAAAGTATATGGCAGAAAAACAGTGCTTTCTCAGGTCAATGCCCACCAGAGAAAATGTTTGACCCTGGGACTTATTAATAGTGAGGGCAAAAGAGACCTTGACGGGTAACCTTTTAAACGGTATAGGTAAATCAGTCGGAATCATGGGTACCCGCAGAATATAAGCAAGTTGTCCCACTGCTGGCCCTGTGAGAATGGTCGCCACGATTATATTCTCCCGCAACTCTTTTATGAGCAGCCTTGTGCTATTACACATGTTGGGGGGTCTCAAGTTCCTTAAAAGCATGATATCAATGCCAACTTTTAGCATAAGGTAACGTGGGGAGGTAAGCCAGAAGGACTCAAAGAATTTAAACATTCTTGAGGATAGTGCACTGTATCCTCAATATTACTCACCGTGTCAATGGACTTATAGTGATTGACTTGACTGGGAATTTTTCCTAAAATTATTTTATTTATCTCATTCACTGAATCGTTTCTGGGTGAGACTATTGCCCTAGCACAAAGCCAATGATAATCTCTTTCCATTAAACTTTCAAGACCGGTATATATTGCGTCTATCAGATCTTCTAACCTGTGTAATATGTGACCTAACCGATTGTCAAGTTTAATGTCATCCCTACTGTTGGTGTTAGGACAGCAAATTTTTCCTTCTCCAAGATTCAGTAGTTGATGCGGAAAGTCGTTATCGTAGTTGTCGCTCAAGTGGGCTCTCATGTTTGTTCGTAAATTGAGAGTTTCAACGGAACTCCATAAGCATGATGATTTTAAGCATGCCCATCAGACATCGGCGCGTGTTCCTTTTGTTATTACTGGCAGCGTTTGCCGAAAATCGCCCGCAAAAACAAAAGTAACACCACCCATATCAGCGTCTGAGTTTCTGATGTCTTTTAGCGTACGGTTCACGACTTCAATATGAGCTCTATGACTCATGGTACATTCGTCCCATATAATTAAGGATGTATCTTGTAAACGGCCGGGGCGGCGGGCACCGCACGTTTTTATTTTGCTAACCATATGGGCTAAATAAGCTGCAAAAAAATTATTTTTAATTCACAATTTTAACAGTAAAAGCAGTTATTGTGAGTTATCCGTAGGAGATAGGCATATGCTATTGCGGACTTTTTTACAGATTTTGATACGTTCTTTAATATTGTAGTACATTGTTTGGTTCTATCCTCAATAGTTTCCACAGCGCACGCGATGAAACCTTTTTTTTTACAACTTGGATTACATTATTCAAGTTTAAGTAAAGATGCGTAATTAATTTTGGAAATTATTATAGCCTATGACACTCCACAATAACGTAGCTTTCTATTGGTGAAATAATTTTGAAAATCGGTTCAGTAGATCCAGAGATTACCCCTTACAACGTCACAAACTCACAAACGTTACCTCTTTATAATAATATAAATAGTATAGAAGTATAGACAATAAGGAAGAAGAGAAGCACAGACGTACTATAGGTAGTTAGGTACATATAATAATATGATTAGAATCAAACACTGAATACTATCAAATGTCCTATGTAAACAGGAGCCATTTCAATGCATAAACGAAATTCGATAGCCTTAAAACCAGTAGAATTACTTTGTCATACAATTAAAGTTGTAGGGCATACCACTAATTGGTTATAAAATTCATAGTCAATACTTCATTAATTAGCCGGCGCTATTTCTATCATCTACCAGAAATCTGTAGATAACGATTTAATGATTTAGTTTAGTCATGTGACAGTTTTGAAAAGTACCTAGATGTGACTAACATGAATATTATCAATTATTATTACTACGTTTATCTGTTTGATCTAAGATAAAGTTCTTTGTTGCATGCGAACTACGATTTATTTAAAAAGGTAATCTATAACGATTTATTGTTTAAACTATATTTTAACCGCGGCTCTGCTGCGTGTATAAGTACTTAATATATTGGTTTATACAGTGCATTATTATTATAACTAGGTATTTGTGGTAATCCAACCCGCAAATACTATTGTAGGTCAAAACCACTAAGTCGTCAGTGCGTTATCAACATGTATAATTTAATTATGTTAACATGATAACCATAGAGTACATTAACAAGAAATAAAGTCAACCAATGGAAATGTTTACTGCCTTTATTTCACGGCAGGTAGCGTATTATCTACATGGCCATTGAAAACTGTCGTTTCCATATAATTTGTAACCTGCAATTTGGTTAATTTTAATTTTCTCGTAACATGCCTCTGTGTGCTGTACCAAAATGTAATAACCCCGATGTACATTTAATTCTCAAAGATCCAACATTTAAAAAAATGGGTACTCGCGCAAGAATTTTGTGGCTACACAGCATAGCGTCTCAATTCTTTAATCTTCCAGGTACTATACATTACATTTAAACAATATCGCTAATCAACGGGATTAAACACATAAATAGCAACGATTCCCAAGCAAACAAAGCAATTACAATTTGACAGTGGCTACCTCGCCGAAAGCGCCATCTGCACTCAGCTCTGCCCGTGGATCCCCATTTCGTGATATTGTTAACATAGATAGGTTATTTTGATCTTAAGACAAATGTGATAAGGAGATTGGGTATGTTTAAAAGATAGTACTGTAGCTCAGTGGATTAGAGCACTTCCCCGGATAGGAAGGGACGCAGGTTCGAATCCCGCCTGTACTAAAATACTCTTTACCTTATTCACAAATTATAATTTGTACTTAAAGAGTAGCTGAGCATGTCAAGTGCTAAAATATAGTTCAAAATGTTTAAAAAAATCACGCCATCAGATAGTATGAATTTTAATTGCAAAATTAAACTTACTATATTGGATTAATGCATGTAAATGCGTTCCGATAGAGGGCGTTGGTCGTTAAGACAAATGTGATAAGGAGATTGGGTATGTCTAAAAGATAGTACTGTAGCTCATTGGATTAGAGCACATCCCCGGATAGGAAGGGACGCAGGTTCGATTCCCGCCTGTACTAAAATACTCTTTTTCCTTATTCACAAATTATAATTTGTACTTTATAGATAGGTTACTATAATACTCACAAATATAGATTGCCGTATAAGCTGCTGCGTATTCGAAGAGAGTACGTAACACGCGATGAGTAATGCAGTGGTGAGCAAGCAGGCGGAAGCCGTCGTCAGGAATCCATGGAATGCAGAGCCCATACTGCTCGCTTCCGACATGCCATACTTTACTAGAAGGCTCTGGCATAAACCACCTAACATCTGTACATGTAGCAAAATTATAAAACATTATTTGAATAGTCCGTACGAAAAATCGACCTCTGTCTCAGCTTCGGACAAAACCGAAACTATGACAGGAAATAGGTACAGTTTGGCCAACACTAACCGAAATCGAAGCTATTGGTTTATGATTTTATATAAACCTCGATTTGTATTTATACGATAAAGGACACATAGAGAGGTTAATCTCGATTTGTATTTATACGATAAAGGACACATAGAGAGGATGAGAGGAGATGAAAGAAAATTAACAAAACAAATAATATACAAGGCGACTGTGCATGGGCAAGTTCGCAGAAGTTGCCCTAGGCGAACGTATTTTGACCAGATTGGATACGTTCTTAAGGAAGGCCAGGTTAAGAGTACTCGAAACCAACGAGCATGCATGAAAGCACTGATGAAAGTAGAAGCGAAAGATGTGTGTCAGGATCGTAGCAAGTGGAGAGAAGTGGTCTCTGCCTACCCATACGGGAAAAAGGCGTGACAATATGTATGTATGTTGTATTTATGGGATTACTTATTTACTTTCAAAATGAAAATTAAGCTGCTAAAAATCTTTAGTCAGTCAACAAAGGGAACGAACTAACTCGAGTGGAGTGCGGCAGTTATTAACACATAAACACTGAGTTTCCTGGGGTGGACCTATTAGGAGACAGACTGGGCACAATGCTAGACTACGTATTGCTAACGCTTTTCACACGACTACCAAAGAAAAATACCAATTCCTGTAATTGTGTAATATAATAGTCACTTATCATATGAATCCTTAAAACAGTTCCTGACAATAAAACTTGATTATTAGATAATTATTTTTTAAGTATTGTTCAAAAATAGCCAGCAATAGGGAATACTTTATCCATAGATCTTGGGAGGCTTTGAACAACCATTTTCACACACAAATAATAATAGCACTGCGTAGGCATAGAACCCACAGTAATAGCATGGAAGGTCGGTATTTAAATCACTCCGTCGTGTGTTAGAAATATTCTTTTTATACCACTTTGGTGGCAAACAAGCATACAGACCACCTAATGGTAAGCGGTTACTGTAACCTTTTAGACGCTAGCAACACCAGAGGCATCAGTCGCGCGTCGCCATCTCCAAGGCAAGGGGTAAGAGATGGATAAGAAATATAATAAGGAGAGGATAGGGAGGGGGTTTGGACCTCGCTCTCACTCAGCATATGAAACACAATTGTATGAGTACCCTTGATTTACGCTGATATCCTGTGAGAAGGTGGTACTTCTCCGATCGAGCCGGCCCATTCAAGCTGGGACAAGCAAATAACTTGTTAAAATAATACTTAAATCTTAATCGTCCTTTTTCTTTTACAGTAATTTATTTAACAATTGTCTTGGAGCGACGCCAACGCACGTGGAGAAATACGGCGTACTCGTAGTACTAGGGTTTTCAACTAATATTTCTGAACCCAATGAAAGTCGATAACCTCAATTGAATAAACAGCATGTAACAAATGAATCATACCATAATCAAAACACCAGTGAGCGCGTCAGCTAATTGATAATACTTATTTAAATATAACACTAACATATTGTTGTGTACTATAATGCTAAACTAGTTAGAGCTGACGATTTCAGATTACATATTTTCAGCATTTTTCATATTTCTGACCAGAAGAAGTAGAATTCAGCAGACAAAACCTAAGAAAACTCAAACCAAAGCCCATTTGGCCTGTTTAGTATCAGCCTTTTCCCCCAACATAAATGGGCCTGCTCGATTTGAGAAGTGAGTTTTTATATTTTTGATAATTGTGGAAGAACCTCGCGCTAAATAACCAGATAGTATTGAGCTAAAAGCACTATTGTAGGTATTTAATAAGTAGATGCACCAACCTTTTTGCGCTTTATTTGGGTTAAAAAAACAATTTTTATATTTTTGATTAATTGTGGAAGAACCTCGCGCTAAATAACCAGATAGTATTGACCTAAAAGCACTATTGTAGGTATTTAATAAGTGGATGCATCGAGCTTTTTGCGCTTTATTAGGGTTAAAAACAATTTTTATATTTTTGATAATTGTGGAAGAACCTCGCGCTAAATAACCAGATAGTATTGAGCTAAAAGCACTATTGTAGGTATTTAATAAGTGGGTGCATCGACCTTTTTGCGCTTTATTAGGGTTAAAAAAAACAATTTTTATATTTTTGATTAATTGTGGAAGAACCTCGCGCTAAATAACCAGATAGTATTGAGCTAAAAGCACTATTGTAGGTATTCAATAAGTGGATGCATCGACCTCTTTGCGCTTTATTATGATGGTTCAAGGCCACAGGACAAAAATAATGTTGTTACTCAAAACCTAATTGCATTCAAGCAAGTCATCTCAAACTACCATTATCAACAAACAAAAAAAATCACGACTTTTCGAATATTAAACATCTATTTATCTTCTACTATAACAAGAATATAATACTTACAGCTTCAGCTAGCTTTATGAGCCCATGGTGAGATGTAAGATATCCTAAATTGAGGCATTCACAGCACCTGCAACAGCAACACTTGATACCCTTCCCGCCACCACTCGGAGCCACACGCACTATTGTCAGTCCGCGAGTCATTTTAAACCACTTTAAATTTGAAAACTACCAAATCACTAAGAATTTCCACAGTACATACTACTCTAAACTCTCGGCAGGAAATAAGGGAGAGTTCAATCCTCTGGCACGTTCACTGTTAGTCATAATAAAATATTTTTAGTTTTAGTTGTTTGGGAAGCGCGTTCAATGATCCCTGACCTACAATTTCCCGAACAGTTTCTTTCTAAAATTTAGGTCAATTTAAAATTTCATTTTTAATAAGTATAAAAAATGCGTGTTCCAACAATGACATGATGTATTGCCGAGGATAAAGTCAGAAGATATTTGAATGTGTCGCGTGCCGCGCCGCCACTGCGTGTGCGCTTAATTATATAAATAGAACAACGCACTCGCGACAGGAGGGTTAATTCCTATTTTGGGATACTATTTACATTCAATGACTTTATTAGGAAATTAAACTTATTGTTCCTTTTTTATACTACCAGGATGGCAAACCAAAAAAATACAGCCTACCTGAAGGTAAACGGTTACCGTTAGCATATGGTGGGTGGTACTTCCCCGGTCGAGCCAGCCCATTCATACCGCTTTTTTTTACTACGTGCGTGGCAAACAAGCTTACGGCGCTCGTGATGGGGAGCAGTTACCGTAGCCTATAGATGCTAGTAACACCAGAGGCTCCACCGCGTCGCCATATGCAAAAAAAGGAATATGTAGATAGGTAAGAAGGATAATAAGGAGAGAGATAGTTTGAGGCCCCGGTCACAGAATAGATACTATTCATACGGACAGAAACATCACTTCCGTTAAAACTTGTCCAAAATCTTTCTTTAATAGCCTACAAAATCTTAATAATAATATCAATTGTTCGCAGCGAGAAGAAATGTACCTTATGAACACAGAAATACAGTTGAGATTGTTTTGCCCGCCGCATGATCCACGTCCAACCGCGTCATTCAACGAATGCGCTAGGGTTGCACCTATTATGATTTTACTTACTTACTTATTATCATGCGGGGTAGGCAGAAAGAACAGAATGACAAAAGGCTCTATTCTTGCATACATCTCTCGCTTTCTCAACATTCATAATTATCTTCATACACGCTCGCCGGTTTTGGAGACTCCTGACTCCACCGACAGCAACAAAGCTGTCGTTTATAAAACTTAAAAATTTATTTTTCTAGTAGCTTCTATTTGATTACTTTTTATATCATTTTAAATGTTCTAAACGTTTTTACGGGAACAACGGGGTTCCGTGATCATGGCGCTTGCAACAGTGCCGAAATATCGGAAACTCGTAAGTAAAAATTTACATGGTATAAATCCCGTAAAAACGTTTAGAATTATAAGTGACCATGAAAGTTTGAAATTCTATATTTTAAATGTTATTTTCAAGTCGGATTATTTTTTATAAATTGTTCTCCTTTTTTTGTTGATCATATACGGTTGAGTTATAGCTCTGAATTTTCGGTTATTAAATTTTATCGTCGAAATACCCTAATCGCGTAAACAGCCTGTCGGTTGTATCGTAGGCGATACGCGAAGCGGTAGGCATTTAACTCGGGGCCTTGAGCGAGTAATGTACGCCTGCCCCGGTGCTTCCAGTCACCATGCGAAAAACAATGATAGGCAACAACTGTTGATAAATCAAGGATTGATAAAGCAAATAACATTAAAGAACTGAAAATGTGTAACGTATTTAATTAGATCACAAGATCCTTTTTAGGAAGAGTAACAGAAAAAAATGTTAAAGTACAATTTATAATTTGTGAAAAAGGAAAAAGAGTATTTTAGTACAGGCGGGAATCGAATTGGATTAATGCATGTAAATGCGTTTCGATAGAGGGCGTTGGTCGTTAAGACAAATGTGATAAGGAGATTGGGTATGTCTAAAAAATAGTACTGTAGCTCAATGGATTAGAGCACTTCCCCAGATAGGAAGGGACGCAGGTTCGATTCCCGCATATACTCTTTTTCCTTTTTCACAAATTATAAATTGTACTTTAAGAGTAGCTGAGCATGTCAAGTGCTAAAACATAGATCAAAAAGAAAAAAATGTTGCCAACATACATATAATAAAGTTAACGTTGAGCCAACATAAACTAAGGTTGCGTTCTCAATGACCAACAACAACGATAATAATATTGCAATTTTACGCTGATTTTCTGTGAGAAAGTGGTGCTTCCATTTGGTCCATGTGGTGACGAACTAAGAATACAAGTGTCACCACCCCATTCTTTCCCACGGGTGACGGACGAACTACTAAGGGAAGTAAGCAATTATCACCGATTGCATTACTGGTGGTAAGGCTGAGTACCAAGTGGGAGTACTCACTTGCTATCGGGCCCGAGCGGGTTGATACCATCATCGCCCGTGTGACTGGCCATGAAGCACATCAGTGTGTTTTGGTTGTACCAGGAGATAACCGTTTATTCGTTCATTTCATTTCTGTGAAATTCTTTTATTTCATTTCTGTGAAATTCTTTTATTTCACAGAAATGAAATGAAATGGTGAGCAGCGGCTTGACAATACTCCCGGTATTGAGTCCATGAGCGACGGTTACCATTTACCATCAGGTGGGCCATGGCTCGTCTGTCACCGTACGCAATAAAAAATAAATCCTCAATCGAGCCGGTCCATTCTTGCTGTGATAATCAAGGCTCTACCAGTAAGATAATGAAACGTTTCTATTTTATAGCTTTATTAGCTGTACTAGATACCTATAACATTAAACCTGGTTCCGCCGCAAGCAAAACCTAGTTATTGTTTAAAAATGTCGAAGTCAAATATATATAAAAGAGTTGGAGATTAGTAATTTTATCGATGAGAATATCTACGAGTACTTAAATAAGGCAACAAACATTACCTTGACTACGCACGGGAATGTCCCGCGTTATCTATAAAATAATCGTCAAAGTTTACTATTTATATTACCTTTTGACGCCACAACTACTAAACCAATCGTCACAAAATTTAGCAAACATATAGTCCCGAATACATTGAAAAAGGAGATAATTACTGGTTATCCCGGGAAAATAAATAAAGGGTTTCTTGGGGATGGCTATTTTACTCTAGAGATTATTTTTATCCCAGAGGGTGTCTGAAGTATTTAGTGGTAAAACCTTTTGTATAAGCTATTAAATCGTTAATTATCCCAGAGCCTGTAATATAGACCAACCGTATATAAAATAACCACTGTACGGGATAAATCCTGCAAATTTCGTAAATATAAAATAGAAATATGAAATAGATATTGGCCGTGTGGGGCCGGCTTTAGAATTGTCCCACCCCTCTCTACCCACGGGAGTCGTAAGATCCGACTGAGGTAATACCGGGGGAGTAGGCAGCAGCACTCCCTCGAGTATTAACAACATCCACTGCAATCGCCAACCCGCCTGCCACGCGTATCCACGTATAAACGGAATTATCCACCATGACGGGATCGCTCATTGTGGCGTTCTCTTAGGGAGGCCTATGTCCAGCAGTGGACGTTGAAAGGTTGATGGATGGATGGATGAATGATAGCGAGCGATATAAACAGCTCAATTAGCAGAGCGTCTGAATGGTATTCAAAAACCGCGAGTTGAACCCGGCTTGTGGTCATTTTCTATTTCACAACTTGTGTTCTGCAAAAATGGCATATCATGTCGGGTGTTTAATATATATTTATAGTACCGTGTCAACATTTAGTATATTCTTAATTGGACCGTATTGTGCAGAAATGAGCTAACCCACATAACAATTATGCCGATTTGAACCACTTCTGCTTTATTTTCTTGACGGGCCTCGTGGCGTGGTTGGTAGGGTAACCGACTGCCGTGCACGAGGTCGTGGGTTCGATTCCCACTCAGGACAATTATTTGTGTGATGAACACAGATATTTGTACTGCATCTGGGTGTCTTCTATCTATTATATGTATGTATTTACAAAAAAAATTAATATATGTATTATATCCGTAATCTGGTACCCATAGCACAAGCGTTAAGCTTAGTTTGGGACCAGAGGGCGTTGTGTGAAAAATGTTCGTGAATATTTATTTATTTATTTAATTTTTTCAGTGTTATTCGTAGTCTTGGGTTGGTATAACAAAGCATCACGCCTGTATTCCCCGAAGGGGTAGGCAGAGGTGTATTACACACCCACGACACGCCAGCTATGTTTAAGTCCCACGTAATAGGGGGCGAGCCTATTGACGTCTACCGGGCACATTTCCAAACTCCGGGCTGCTACTGAGAATTTTTCTTTTTAGGCTAAAGCTCAATAACATTGCCCGACCCGGGGATCGAACTCATGACTAGCAGTCGCATACACTACCGCTACACAACCGCGGCAGTTGGTATAACCCATAGAGCAACGCGGATCCCCGACGAACCGGGCCGCGTTGCTGCATGGTATAGCCCATGGCCCAAAACCTATCATCATAAAAATAGTAGTTGGCAGAATAAAACGAGTCTTCGTGACATAAAAATAGATATTATTTTCGATTGCTTGACATTAAAACATTAATTTTTTCCAGTTCGTGGGTTGGATCATTGCTGCAGAAATGTCGAAACAATGTAAGTAAACACACCTAGCACATGGCGCGGGAGTCACCCAAGATGTTAAATAAGGATGTGTGTGTTCGGTAGGTAGGTTGCCAGAGTCCATGAGCGGTGGTTACCACTTACCATCAGGTGGACCATCTGCTAGTCGGATGTATTTGCATACATTCTGTTCTAATATAGTAAGCTTATTATTACAATGGAGATCTCACTGGCAAAACTGAGCGCAAATGGCGCTATCGGCGAGATGACCACTGTCAAATTGTCATTGATTTATTAAATCAAATTGTAGTTGCTTTGTTTGCCTGGGAATTGTTTGCTATTTTACGTGTTTGATCCGGTTGATCAGCGATATTGTTTCAAGAATAAAGAATTGAAATATGCTATGCTGTGTAGCACTTAATTTTTGCGAATTTTCCCCTTTTTTTAATGTTGGATCTATTAAAAAATAAATGTACATCGGGGTTCTTACATTTTGGTACAGTACAGCACACAGAGGTATATTACGAGAATATTAAAATTTACTAAATCACTATATTACCTATATTACAAATTGTATGGAAATGACTGTTGTCAATGGCCATTTTGATAATACGCCATCTGCCGTTAAATGATAGCAGTAAACATCACCATTTAAGTATCGTACTAAATAATAAGCGCGAGTCATGAAGTAATTTTATTGTGAATTTTAGCATTTGACATGCTCAGCTAATTTGCTGAAACAAATTTTGTGAATGTCGAAAAATATAAATTTAAGACCGCTAAACCATCGTACAAACCTTGTTGCAACCCCCAATCTCCACTTCGTAAAGCATTTGGCCCTGATGGTGGTAGAAGAACTATGATTGTGGTAACCTCAGCTGATCATAACAATACGACGCATATCCACGTCTAGGGTAGCAATATATCACTGAAGTGATGTAAACCAGTTCCAGTGGTCCGCCAATACAGGCGCAGAAACGGCACACGGTGGATTTATTTAGTGCGTGAAGGCCCAATACTACCCTGTTCGTTGCCCGGAACGGTTAGGTACTTGCCCCGAACGACGGGGTGTGCGGTTAGGTACATTTTATCATGCCTTAACAAAAAAAGGGGTAATCATTTAACATACAAAAACGAGTGAGACATACTCGTAGGTACATGTTTGTAGTTATTTCTTAAAAATATAATATTAGGTAGTTATTAGGGACTTACCCTAGATGAAAAGACAAATCAGAATTATAAAATTATAAACATTTATTACCATTGCAATACACATATTAGCAAAATTAAAGTATCTAGCGATACATATTTTCACTTGTACCTGTTCAATACAAAATAGGTACTGTTTCCTAATAACTTAGAAATAGTAATAATAGTTTTCAGTTTACAACTATATAGGTAATCTATAAAGGCCAAGACTATAAAGACCTTTCTGTAAACTTGTAAGAAAATACATAGCAATACATTTAAGTATTACTAAATTACAGATATTTCTTTACGCATAAATAATAATATAAAAAAAAAAAACGTTTTTAGTAATAAATATATCAAGTAGCACTATTTAAAAATGATTAAATAATGCAAATAGGCACAGTACAAATTTTCTCATATTTGTACCAATTACGTTAAAAATAGATCTATTACAAATTATTACAAGTGTAAGTACATACTATGGCCTAAACTCCTCTCACTTTGTAGGGACAATACAGTGGGACAGATGGATACCTAGAGTAAAAAAATACTTTGGAAAATCCAAAAGTGCACGCCTCATAATCTTCAGTTTTCACAATAAAATTGTTTATTTGATAAGTAACTAATAATGGATTGGTCTTACTAAGTAGTTTTCAATAAATCACATAGATAGCGCTAATTTCAAAAACTACTAATAAGGTTTTCATGTCTTATACGCCATCTAGCGCTAATTTTAAGAAGTTCTATAGAAATAGTTTAAGTAATTCTCACGAAATAAGGTGCTATAGCGTAGCGCTTTTTTTTTTTTTTTCTCTCTAGCTCTCGATTTCAGACACAAGTTGTGCCCGTCTCTCCTCCAGCATGTTCTGAGGAACATTCTGATGGCCGGCATATCGCGCATCACCCGTACTGTCATAGCAACGCATATTCTCTATCGAGAGCATGTCATTGATGTGCAGGATGAACAGCGTCGGGGAGAGCACCGAGCCTTGTGGTACGCCAGCATTAACCTTCATGGTATCGGAGCAGCAGCCGTCTACCAAGACTCCGACGATGCTCCGACCCCGCAGGAAGCTGGCGATCCATTTGCAGAGTCCCTCGGGGATTCCATAAGATGGTAGCTTCGACAGAAGGGCCCTATGCCCTATGCCAGAAACTATCGAACGCCTTCGCGATGTCCAGGCTAACTGCTAGCGCCTCACCCCCACCCAACGCTGGGTAAGATACACAAGAAGATCACCAGCGGACCGACCGTGACGGAAGCCATATTGGCGGTCACTGATCAGCTGGTGATCCTCTAGGTACTGCAGGAGCCGGCGGTTAATAACCTTCTCCAAGACCTTAGAGAGTAGAGATGTCATCGCAATCGGCCTGTAATTCGACGGGTCCGACCGGTCACCTCTTTTGGGAATCGGGTGAACATGGGCTACCTTCCACGAAGCTGGAACCCTGCCGGTACTGTATGAGAGACGGTACAGGCGCGTGAGGACGGGGGTCAACTCAGGGGCGCACGTTCGAAGAACCACCGCAGGGATGCCATCCGGCCCACTCGACTTATGGACGTCCAGCAGCAGCAGCTCCCGCCTGACCGCACGCTGCGTGATGCGGATTTCAGGCAGTGAGCTTTCACACCGTGTGATGGTAGGTGGTGCGGCAACTCCGGCGTCCAAAGTTGAATTGGAGGCAAAGAGTTGGCCCAGTAGGTCGGCATTCTCCTTTGCGCTATGGGCCATATTGCCATCCTGTTTCTGCAGTGGAGGAAGATTAGACTGGCAGAAGTTGCCCTGTGCTGCCTTGGCAAGCGACCAGAAAGCGCGACTCCCAGGATATCTCTCAAGCCGTGGCAGAACACGTTGCCAGAATTGGCGAGCGGATTATTTTAGTCGATCGTAAATATTCACTATTTTTTTGTTTATTTAATAACAATTAAACCACATCGAATCAGACCGTGAAGAGAATTATGAGCGGAGAGATGTATGCAAGAACATATCTTTTTGGCACTCCGTTCTGCCTGTCTACCCCTCAAGGGAGACGGCGTGATGTAAGTAAGTAAGTAAAATATTATTGTATACATAAAATGCTATACAATACGTATTAAATAGTATTGTACATAAAAAGATAAACCAGATTATCGTCAGTTTTAATGATATTTTTTTATGATACTCCAGTAAAATACCATTAGATACAATTATAAAAATAAAAAACATAAAATGTATAAAATTCTCCTATAAGTCACAAGCGTGTTGGTCTCATATATCCCAATTCGCTACTCCTAACTCCAGAAATTTAGAAAAAACAATATGCTACATCCATGTTGTTTCACAAAATCTCTTCTTTCACTCAAGAATTGTGTCCTATAATAACAACAATAGGTTAAGCATATATTATCAATTGAAATTTATGCATCAGTCCATTTTTAAATCAAAATCGATCTACGTACTACTATATTATGGTACCTTATAAAAACTTAATAAAGCTACAATAATAATATTAAGAAATTTAATAAATCAGTATATTGACTAGCTTAGAATTACTAAAAATTAGCCTAAATTATGATTATGTTCGTCAACTAAGTTGCAAAAAGTCGTGCGTATTGAGAGCTTGCACAGCGTGCGCTGAGTCTTTAATTTAGCGTTACATATAATAACTCTCTGGTAATATCCTTTTGACACATTCTTATAGTTGGATATCCTTCGAGGATATTACTTTTATTCCCAGTACTACCTTTGATATCCAATGTTAGATCAAAATCTATGCATTGTTATCCAAGAAGTAATAACCAATATGATCTAGAATGTGTGTCATATACTTATGTGATCATATTGGTTATAACGCATAAATGCGTGCGTAAAAATATATAAGTGCGTAAACTGAAATAAAAATAATAGTCACTAGCAGCGGACTCAGATTTTCTCACTTAGTGTTCTAGTAAATGGACGAGCATGTCAAATACATAAAAATATCAAAACCGGTATGATATTAACTTAAATACTTTTTTTAGTTACTATGTTTATTTACTTATTTTTAAATAATTATTATTGAGATTGCGGCAAAGAAGAGAAGGAGGCGCTCAGAGATAGGTACGTATGCGGAGTGTTTTTTATTGTTTACTTTGTAATATTTAATTATGTATTTTATATTTATCTCTGGACAGAATTATGGTGTCCGCACTTATGGAGTCGTGGACTAAAGCTCGTAAAATATACTAGTATAATCCTAAAGAGTTAAGCAAAGATTGCAGATATAAGGACACGTATAGATTACCTGCATTGTGACAGCAATCATTTCGTTTTATATGCCTTTTTAATTGAAATTTGAATTGCATACATCATACATTTTAAGTTTAAGTTAAATAATTAATATACCTACTATATTATTAATTTTGATTTCAAGTTTTCTTTGCCTACCTCGCAAGGAAGATAGCGTGGTCATAAGTTAGTATATTAACTAGGCATAATTTCATAACTTGTAAATTTCTGTTATGATGAAAACAATATTATAATGGATATTGGTTCACTTTAATTGAGTCGCGTAGTTCACAATTGTGCTCTTGTACTTCTATTAATCGGATTCTAATATAATATACCTAACATATAAGTACAAATTTAAGCTATTATAATATGTCCTTAGAGTGATCTAAGAATAAATACTTAATAATAACGTATTAAAATATAACTTCCTAATTGCTTAAAATTAAATATAAATTCACTAAATAAAGCATAAAATTCGTATATGTATCTAAGTCAATTACAAATGCACTTAAATTCCACGATACTGCCGGTTAGCTAAGAACGTACTTAGCAAATACAAGGCAGCCATCACGAGACCCATTATCTGAAACAATAAAACAATTAACTACATATCTGCAATAGATCATTTTACAATTACGTAAAAGAAAAAGGTACAAGTTTCTGTCTTAATTTCGCATTATTAGGTCCAATAAAATGTATTATAGGCATCAGTAGAATAATACAAAAGGTTTATAGATATAGAATAAGCTCCATGATAAAATTAAGACACGTGTAGGTTATCACTAACGATAAAATAAAAAGAAATTCTTTTGAGTGTTCGAACCGATGGCCGAGGTTCAGGTCAAATCTCGGTCATTTAACCATAACAATCATACTCGTCTCGTACCATTGTTATTACTAATAAATCGTCATCATATCCTTAGAACTTTATATAGAGGTTCGCTTCCGATCTGTTCTGTTTTAATTGAACCACCACACAGAGCGGCTGTCTATCCCACCTCCACGACCCACCTAATGGAACAACTGACAACCTAAGAACAAGACCAGAGTCAGAATTAAATTTTAGGACTTTGACAAATTGTAACAAATGGCAGGATGCTATTTGAAAGCGGGGACTCACTGTTTAACTTGCCTTCCTAAGAACTATTATATTTTAAAAAAGGATTTGAAGAGAAAATGCTTAGACGTTCGCATCAGTAAAGATTTAAAGTATCAGTTCCATTGCATGACTGGCGGTAGGGCTGGGTACAATTGGGAGTACTCACTTGGTATCGGGCCCGAGCGGGTTGGTACCTACTACCATCTCCCGTGTGACCGGCCATGAAGCACATTGTCGCGTTTTGGCTGTAACAGCAGATAGCCGTTTATTCTTTCATTTCATATATTTCAATCGGTATGGTTGAGTCCATGAGCGACGGTTACCATTTACCATCAGATGGGCCGATCCTCGTCTGCCACTACATGCAATAAAAAAAATATTATTACTTATACTATTATGTTACAATAAGCGCATCACTCAGCCGTGTGGGGCCGGCACCAAGAATAGCTCCACCCCATCTCTTCCTATGGGAGTCGTAAAAGCTGACTAAGGTATTACCGGGGGACCGGGCAGCAGCGTTCCCCTGTGTAGTAAAAACATCCACTGCGATTGCCAACCCGCCTGCCAAGCGTGGCGATTATGGTAAAACCCCAATTTTGGGGAGGCCTATGTCCAGCAGTGGACGATGAAAGGCTGATGGATGGAAACAATACGAATAATAACCAAAAATACCTTTTACGTCATCCTCTTTTCTACTTTTCGCTGTGCCCAACAGGGTCCATAATTGTTACTCTTTTATCTTCATGTTACCACCTACTATATACATTGTGGAATGCGAAAATAAATGAATATGAATAATAGCACTTACAGCTGCGGCTAGATAAGGTTCAAACTCGGAGCCGTAGTTACTCTTTTGATGATTAACTTCTATAAGAAGTGTGAGACCTGCGCTCAAGTACAGAATAAATGCAACGCCGTGGTATATCACCTCCTGAAACATAATATAACATTTGAACAGGTAAGTTAGTATGCAAATACATCTGGTAGATGGCGTGGGTCTTATAAGACTACAATGTCAAGGCGGGAATTAGGCCTTTTAGCAGGCTTCTACGATAGCTTAGCGGTCTAAAGCATTCTCTCGGATAGAGGAAGACGTAAATTCGAATCCTACTCGTAGAAAATTCAAATGCTAAAAAATCGTAATAAAATTGAATCGTCATTATTTATATTAATGAATAAAAAGCAAAGAGAACAAAGGAATTATTGAGTATCTACTTTTTCAGAATATTATAAAGAACGGTCAAAACGTTATTCCTAATTTTAAATTAGATCAAGTTTACTTTAATTCTTTAGCAATAGCTTTTAGATACAACGCCTGTAACATTTAACTCAGAAGCTGTGAACGGTGGCAATTATATTTTAAAATAATAAATATTATTTTTGAAATAAGAAAAGATCAAGATTGCTTGGTAGAGTTTTTTATAAGTATATTACCTGATGAGACCCAGGAACTAACTTTACGTTATACTCTTACGAAATCTTAAATATTTCATGTTCGAATGTACTTACATAAATAGTTTTGGATATCATAGAAGCAGTTGATAAAGATACGAGACACGCCGTTAGAAGACAGAAGGTGCCTATGAGACACGCGACAGATGCTAGCAGGAAGAAAAGCTCAGCCTTCTGATTGTAGTATCGATGAGAGTTACCGTGGTCCATGTAGTAACCAACAACCCCAACACATGCTGCTCCTAATAACTGAAACGTGAAAAATACGTACCATGTTATTTTTTTATATATAGGTATATATAACCGGCTCCACCGCAGACCTAAGTTAGATTTTAGGTTATAGCTCAGGTTTCCGATATAGTAGCGGGATAAAACGAATACCGGTTTTTAAGCTTCCAAACAAAATGTTTTATCAATACCCAATAGGTTTTGCGTGTTACCCGAACAAACAAACAAACAAAAATTCTAAAACAATTGTTTTGGGTTCAGAGACGCCTAAAAAGCTTAATACATTACTTTCATAAAATAAATTAAATTAATCTTAAACAGATATAGCTCTATTACAACTTTATAATAGTATAGATATAGACAATAGGTAGTAATACCTATTGTCTATATCTATACTATTATAAAGTTAGAGTAGAAAGGTTAGAGTAGAAACTCTAACCTTTTATTACAAAAAATGTAATACGCGCTACTGTCTTTCTATATACACAAATTTGTTATATAGGTAAATATAAAAATATATAGTGAAGTATGATAAACATTAAACATATATAATTTAATGTTAATGTATTTACTGTTAGAGCATTTTAACAAACTTATTATTTACTCGTCAATGCTTTGTACACAATACGCAACATCATCAAACAGAACGGGTGCAAAAGTAATTTTAACATTATTAACCCGTTTATTGCAAATATACCACAGCAAATAGTAACTTTTAAAGATTCGCGAATTGTACACATATTTAAAGTAACCATCCATCCATCCATCCATCAGCCTTTTAACGTCCACTGCTGGACATAGGCCTCCCCAAGAGAACGCCACAACGAGCGGTCCTGTGCCGACCGCATCCAACGGCTCCCCGCAGCTTTGACCAGATCATCGGTCCATCTGGTGGGGGGCCGTCCTACGCTGCGCCGTCCGATACGTGGTCGCCACTCGAGAACCTTTCGTCCCCAACGGTTATCGGTCCGTCGAGCGATGTGGCCTGCCCATTGCCACTTCAGCATGGCAACCCGGCGGGCTATGTCGGTCACTCTCGTTCTCCTACGGATCTCCGTATTACGGATTCGATCACGTAGGGAAATACCAAGCATAGCCCGCTCCATGGCCCGCTGAGCGACTTTGAGCCTTGATATGAGGCCAACATTCAGAGACCACGTCTCTGTTCCGTATGTCATCACTGGTAACACACACTGGTCGTAGACCTTCGTTTTCAGACACTGCGGAATATTGGACGAGAAGATCTTCCTTAGCTTCCCGAACGCTGCCCAGCCGAGTTGGATTCGTCGATTGACCTCTTTCTCGAAGTTGTGCCTACCTAACTGGACTGTTTGTCCCAGGTAGACATAATGGTCGACAACTTCGAGAAGCGCACTCCCGACTAGGACCGGTGCTGAAATGACATGGACATTAGACATGACTTTCGTCTTGTCCATGTTCATTTTGAGACCCACTAGTCGGGAAACCCTGCTGAGATCATTGAGCATGGTGCCAAGGTCCTCCAGAGATTCTGCCATGACTACGATGTCGTCGGCATATCGAAGGTGAGTGATGTATTCGCCATTGATGTTGATGCCGAATCCGGTCCAGTCCAAGAGCTTGAAGACATCTTCCAATGCAGCGGTGAAGAGTTTCGGGGACATAACGTCTCCCTGTCTAACACCTCTCTGCAGTTGGATCGGTCCCGTACTCTTGTCCTGAACACGGACTGACATGGTGGCGTTTCTATACAAGCACTTCAGCACTTCGATGTACCGATTGTCAATTTGGCACCGCTGAAGGGACTGCAGCACCGCCCAAGTTTCGATCGAATCGAAGGCTTTCTCGTAGTCCACAAACGCCAGACACAGAGGCCGATTGTATTCTTCGGTTTTCTGTATAATCTGGCGTAGCGTGTGAATGTGGTCTACGGTACTATAGCCTTTTCGGAACCCGGCTTGTTCGGGAGGCTGGAAGTCGTCAAGCCTGCGCGTGAGTCGATTTGTAATGACCCTCGAAAACAACTTATAGACGTGGCTCAAGAGCGAGATGGGTCTATAGTTCTTCAAGAGGGTTCTGTCACCTTTCTTGAAGAACAGCACCACCACGCTTCTGGTCCACGACTCTGGAACGTCGCCCCCGAGAACGACGGAATTGAACAGCCTCTGAAGAGCTTTTAAGACCGGCTTTCCGCCTGCTCTCAGAAGCTCTGTAGTGATTCCGTCGTCTCCCGGTGCCTTTCCGTTCTTTAGTTGTTTGAGAGCCATTCTGATCTCGTACAGGCTGACGTCCGGGATATCTTCGGTAAAGTGCCGAGTTAGCTTGGATCTGGGGTCTTGGACCAAGCCAACAGCAGGGCTCTGGGATCTGTACAACTGTCCATAGAACTGCTGGACCTCTCCCAAGATCTCATCTCGAGAAGAAATGATAGTGCCGTTGTTGGTCCTCAGTTTAGTCAACTGACTTTGGCCAACAGACAGATCTCTTGCGAACACTTTCGAGCCTTGGTTCCGCTCTATCGCCTCTTTAATACGGGTAGTATTAAATTGGCGAATATCGTGTCGCACAGCTTTGGAGATCTGTCTGTTTAACCGCCTTAGGCAGGACCAATCGGCTGAGGACTGGACTATCATTTCTTTTCTCCTCTCCATGAGTTTGAGAGTATGGTCCGAGAGTTTACGGTTCCTACTGACGCGACGGGCCTTGAAGTAAGTCGACCCGACGGCGTGGACAGTTTGCACGAACCTGCTGTTCGTATCGCTCGCTGATTCACACTCATCTAGACATTGGAAGCGATTTTGTAGTTCGAGCTGAAAGCTCTCGGGGTTCTGGTATTGGGCAGGTGTTGGTCGGAGCGTAGACTTCATCAAACGCGACCTCTCGACTTTTGTTCTAATATTCAAGATGCCCCTGACTAGTCGGTGATCACTCCCAGTTTTAATCCTGCTGATCACTGAGACATCATTGAATATGTGTCGTTTGTCCGACAGGATGAAGTCAATCTCGTTTTTCACTGAACCATCAGGGCTAATCCAGGTCCATTTTCGCTGGGGCTGCTTCCTGAAGAAGGAATTCATCATGAAGAGGCATTCCTTCTCCAGAAAATCAGCCAGCATCTGGCCCCTGTGGTTCCTCTGCCCAAATCCATAGTGCCCCACCTTCAGCTCATCGTCTGTCCTTTTGCCTAGTTTCGCGTTAAAGTCTCCCATAACCACCGTGAAATAGGTTTTAGACAAGTGGATGGCCTTCGAGATGTCCTCATATAGGGCCTCCACCTCGTCATCGGAGTGTGTAGAGGTCGGTGCGTAAACCTGTATGACCTTCAACGAATACCGTTTGGTTACTCTGAGTATAAGGTACGCTACCCTACTCGACACACTTTCAATCCTCTCCACGTTGCCTACGAGAGACCTGCGAACGATAAACCCGACACCCCCTTGGGACTGGTGGTCGCCCTCCCGGTGGAAGAGCAAGTTCCCGGACTGGAGGATTGTCGTACCCTCACCCTCTCTTCGGACTTCTGACAACCCTATAATGTCCCAGTGGATCTTGCTCAATTCCTCTTCCAGCTCGGTGATTCTCTCGTCGGTCCGAAGTGTCCGAACGTTGTGCGTTACCAGGGCCAGAGGTCGTTGTTTATGGTAGCCTATCCGCGACCGGAGATTCTTCGCACCCCCTGCTCCGCCGTTACCGGGCCCGCTACCGTTAGGCCACGGAATAGCGGAGCTGCCGTGACTGAGGGCCGTTTTTTGTTGGGTGCTCATTTTTTTTGGGGGATATTGCCGTAATCGCCACGCTTGGCAGGCGGGTTGGCGATCGCAGTGGATGTTATTAATACTCGAGGAAGTGCTGCTGCCCACTCCCCCGGTATTCCCTCAGTCGGCTCTTACGACTCCCATGGGTGGAGAGGGGTGGGACAATTCTAAAGCCGGCCCCACACGGCATGAAAGTAACATAAACAGGTATTTTTATGATATTTTAAATAATTATTTATTCGCAGCTAGCGATAAGACCGCCCTTTGTACATTAATTTAAGAAACTTCCTTTTTTTATGTAAAATTTCTGTTGTACAATAAAGAGTATTGTTATGTAATGTTATTTTTTCGCCTATAAATTAGGTAAAAATTATTGAAACCGAGTTGTCCCGTGACCACGGCTGCTGCAACGCAGTTGAAACGTCGGGCTTAAAGGTAGTTAATCATTTCACCTAATTTATACGCGAAAAAGACCTGTTTATGTTACTTTAAATATACCACAGCAAAATTTTAAGGTAATACGATTTATGACTGTGATATGATTTTATATTTTTTCTAAAAAAATAAATATTCACTGACATTTCACACAATGTCCTCTGGTCCCAAACTAAGCTTAATGCTTGTGCTATGGGTACCAGATTACGGATATAAGAGTGGGAATCGAACCCACGACCTCGTGCACGGAAGTCGGTTACACTACCGACTACGCCACGAGGCCCGTCATTTTGACCGAAACATGGCTAGTTCTTTAGCAACAAAGTCGAAAAGGCCAGTTATCATCAAATAACTATACTAATATCTTTATTATTTATTTCTAAAAATATAAATATGGTCTAATTTTATTTAATAAATATACCTATATCGTTACTTATAATTACAGAATAAGAACTTTACAACTCTCTTTATGGTACATTTTTCTTTTATTTGATATATCTCATAATAATTGTTTTTACAATAACTTGGCCATTTAATATTGTATTTCTCTAGTTAAAATATATAAAAAAAACTAAACGGCAAGAAATATTATTTCAAAATCTCATACGTACTTATAAGATGTAAACGGAGAAACATATATTTTCTTAATCCACACGCCACACGAGTTTGTACTGTGTTGCTGTCTAGTGACAATTAGGGGCTTTAGGCTTAATAAACGCTTGTTTAAATCTATAATCTTATAATCTAATATATAAAATTCTTGTGTCGTGGTGTTTTGAAATTTTGTGTGTATATTCAGTAGGTCTGAGAATAGGATGTAAACTTATTTTTCACACCCCTAAGTTGTCTAAGTGATAATATGGGTGTCCACCCCAAAACTTTTTTTTATAATTTGGACTAAATTTTTTGTTTTTTTTTTGTTATGATTCGGCATATATGTTAGTTATTTTTTTCTACGCTAGAAAATCCCTAAAAACTCTCTAGAAATAATTTATATGGCAAAACAGCGTTTGCCGGAACAGCTAGTCTTATTTAAAATTCTGTTCATAAATACAAAACTTAACTGTTGCGTTCTAGTTTACAAGTATTATCAAACACTAAACGATAAGGTAGAGTTTTGAATAGCGAAAATGCCATTTAGAGGTATTTGAGTCACAAATCTAAATTCTTGCATCATAATAACCATTGTTGTTTTCTACCGGTTATTACTGCACTATAATCTAGATTATACCTATGACGTGGGCGGGGACTTCCGAATTAGGTTAATCGTTCTATCCATCATCATCCATCTATCAACCTTTCGATATCCACTGCTTGACATTGTGGCCTACAACATACCGCCATAATGGGAGATCCGTGCTGACTGCATCCAACAGTTTCCTCCGGCTTTTACCAGATCGTCGATCGTCCTTTAGACGATAGCAACACCGAAGTATCACTCGTGCGTCGCCAACAAATTCAAATTTAAAAATATGTTTATTTCATAGGCCTATTAAATAGCACTTAAAATCGTCAATAATACACAAATAATTTACACGCCTGAGGCGAGTGCATCCGCAATAACAAAGTGGCGATTGCAATTGCCATAAGCGGCTGGATTCCGTAGTAGCCTTTCATGAGAAGACACACAACACAACTCCAACAAAAGGCATAGGAGGTCGAGAAAAAGGGCAATAATGAGAGCATGAGGAGGTGGTTTAGGTCTTCGGTGGTCTCATTCACCATACGAAACATAAACATTGTCTCACGCTGATCTTCTGTGTGAAGGTGGTACTTCCTCTGTGGCGGTGGCCCATTCTTGCCCCAGCAACTTGTCCCAACAAGTTTCCTGCGAGAACTGCAATCCATGATTTTTTTTGTACCAACTCCTAAATAATACGAAGCATATAATATAAATATTCGATTGATCTCATATTCGATAATCCCTTGTCTCATGAAGAATACAATGACATTTGTTCGATTTGTATTACTCCCCCCATTAATGTCACGGAGGTAGAGGTTACTGTTACTTATTTAGGCAAAATCTTTCGTTAACTTAGGAGCCAGTACATGGGGACACAACTGTTAATTGAAATAACAAATATTATTTTGACGATGTTTCGCAGTCCAAATCATCGAGCGTTTGTTTATTCTCGGTATTTCAAGAATAGCCCGCACGGATGAAATCACGGTTGCTTCATAAACTCGAGGTCGAAGAAAGACCAACCTTCAATTCACAAGATAAATTATGAATAATGTCTTTATTATAATAAGTAATATGAATAATGCAAGTGATTTACAAAAATAACCTCTACGTATTGTGACACTTATAGGCTGGTCGTTTAGGTGTTCTTGAAGGAAAATTATAGAAATTGTTCTGAAAATAATGTGTACCATGTCCATATTGATTTATAAACTAGTTTATTAATTTATTGTTTCCCACACAACGAAAATGGTAACTACCTAACTATCATAGGAATTAATGAATTCATAATGTAAATAAATATAATTATGTAAGTAGTAGGTATTAAGAATTGTTTTTCCTTTTCTAATAAATTCTATTTATATTAATACCTATTTTATTCCCGTAATTATATCTTTTAAAGCGGGTTTTGTTTATCCACCATGAAAATGAAAACTATATTCGTCGGTGAAATACTTCGTCATAATATTTTATACATTTTTCTTTATTTTATTATTTCTGCAATTTTAACTATATTTACAGGAATTTGTGACAGGATTTCAATCGCTCGCCATGTCGTCACATAGGTAAGTACCTACTATTCCTAAGGGAACAATATAATTGTCAATAATTTACGAAAACTCATATTATTACCAAATGATTTATATTATGCTCAATTAATTTGCTGGGATCTATATCTATGCAATCTAAATGCTACAATAAGAGTTAATTGGAAGATAGCATAATACCATACGTCGTTGAACTTCTAAGTCATGTCTCGAAGACATAAAATGGTGCCCACATAATAACGTAAGTAACTCAAGACAAATTTACTTAAATGTTTACTCGCCGTCGTGACGTCATATTATGATATCATCCTTGACTATGAAAACGAGACGGAAAACCATAAATTAATTCTAAGTAATATAATGGTACTTTATTATAAAAATATACACGTATGAAATTTATAGAAACTTGCAGAACTAAATATGTTATTAAAGCTATTTTATTATGACTTATGATTATAAAATATATGTAGCGTACCTTTTTTTTTTTAAGGCGGGAAAATATGTTCCTATCCGCACACCCCGTCGTTCGGGGCAACGAACAGGGTAGTGTGGGGCCCTCACCCACTAAAAAAACCCGCCGCGCGCAGTCTCTCCGCCTTTATTGGCGGGCAACCGGAACTACTTTCCTTCAGTGATCCGCCGGCGGCTTACCCTTTCGGGTACCCTCGATTGAGCGACGCATCCGCACACGGAGCGTCGCTCCTTCGCGGGAGGCCTTGCTGGTGCCGGACGTTCCCCGGTCCATCCACCCGCAGCCTCAGCTAGGGCGGCAAGAGGCGCAAGTACCTGCGCCTGCGCCACCCCGGTCGCTGGCAGCGGTTAGGGTCTACGGAAGGATCAGCCTCCCTAGCCCTCTCCGCCGCTTCCTTCCGCAAGATGACCTCCTCGCAGAAGGCAGCTACCGCGGCCCAATTCCTGTCGCTGTCAAGCATCGCTCTGACGACGCTCGGCAGCGAGAGGTCCCCTCCTATTGCCGCGACGAGTTCACGGCGCTGCTCAGCCCAAGCCGGGCATGACTCGAGCGTGTGCTGCACCGTGTCCTCGTCGCAGCTGCAATGGTGACAGCCCGAAGTCGCTTCCCTCCTTGCGACTATGTGCAGATATCTGCCGAATCAACCTTGCCCCGACAGCACCTGCACCAGTCGGAAGGTAAGGACTCCGTGCCGTCGCCCGGAACGCCCCTAGGGTCCGAAGACCGGCCCGGGGCACCTCCAGCCGTGCCATCCAGCTAGCCATTGCAGCTCAGCGGGCGTCGCCTTGCTATCTGGCCACCACGCTCCACGCTGGGTGTGGGACGACCACCCCCCTCCCGCTTTTGCGACGCCCGCCGATACACCTCGGCGAGCACCTCCGCCTCCAAGTCCCACGGGGGGGGTTCCGGCCAACGCGCAGGCCGCCTCCGTCGACACCGTGCGGTATCCAAGTATGACCCTGGACGCGACGACTCTCTGTGGCCTCCACAGAAGAGCCCTGTTCAGTGCGTCCAGGAACTCCGCCCACACGGGTGCGCCATACAGCGCCATCGACCGGACCACCCCCGCGTAAAGCCGTCGGCACACATTGTTAGGTCCGCCCATATTCGGCATGAGCCGTGCAAGGGCGGACGCTGCGCCGACGACGCTCGGGGATTGTTGGCGGAAGTGCTCGCGAAAGCACCACCGCCCGTCCAGCACCAGGCCCAGATACTTCATCGGGGCCTGCACCTCAATCTGAACCCCGTCCACTGTGATCGAGGCGCCAACAGGTGGCCGACGCCGGGGCCCATGGAAAAGTAGGGCCTCCGACTTGTCCAGGGCCACCCTAAGCCCCAGCGCCCCGATCCTCCTGATCACCTCCGAGGTCCCTAAGGTGGCCAGGAACGCCGCTTCCTCGAAGTTTCTACCCCGGGCCACGACCACCGTGTCATCCGCATAGCAGATAACCGCAAGCCCGGGAGGGAGCCGACAGCGTAGCACCCAGTCGTAACCGATGACTCACAGGAGCGGCCCTAGAACCGAAACCTGCGGGACACCGCACGACATGGGTCTTCTCACAACGTCCCCTATGCGGCTCTCATAGAGAACGCTGCGGCCCTCAAGATAGTCTGCCACTAGCCGCCTCAGGTATGCAGGCACCCCGTGATATCGGAGCGCCTCCCTGATGCAGCTGAATGGCAGACTATTGAATGGGTTGGCGATATCAAGCGACACCGCCAACAGCACTCCACCGCCGGCGACGACCGCCGCGGCCGCGGCCCTCAGGCGCATAATCGCGCCGACCGTCGAACGACCAGCGCGAAACCCGAACTGGGCGTCCGACAAGTCGGGTTCGACGTCGCGCAGATGCTGTACGATGCGGGCAGCGAGGATTTTCTCCAGCAGCTTACCCGCCTCGTCCAGCAGCACGATGGGCCTGTAGGCCCCGACCGAATTCGGCGTTCGTCCCGGCTTCGGCAGGAGTACCAGCCTCTCCTCCTTCCAGCAGTCAGGGAACCGTCCGGACGCCAGGCACGCGTCGAACAGTCCCCTGAGGCGGGGCTCCAGGTGGTCCAGAGCCAGGTCCAGCACCCGGGCAGGTATCCCGTACGGGCCGGGGGCGGTGTTCTTGGAACGAATCCACGAAACAGCCGCCCCCATTTCCGACGCTGTGACGGGCGGTACACTGAGGTCGGCCTTCCAGTCGCCACCTAGCTGTGCCATGATTGGGGGCGTGTGCTCCGCCCGTCGTGGGAATAGGCCCTCGACCACCCCGGTGAGGAGGCTGGGCTGAAAGGTCTCAGTGAAAGGGGGGCCCTGGGTGCAGAGCTTATTCAGCGCCGCACGGTACAGGTGACCCCAGGGGTCACGGTTGAGACCATCCAGCATCTCCTGCCTTTTCTCGGTTTTGGTGCGGCAGATGGCCAGCTTGAACTCAGCCCGCGAAGTGCGGTACGCCTCGTACAGCTGGCCCTCCCGCTCCCCATCGCGGTTGCGCCGCCGACTTCGGGTGTAGGACCTCCGGGCACGAATACACGCAGCACGGAGATCCGCCAGCGCCTGGGACCACCAGTAGAGATATGTAGCATATCTAGACTATATAAAATTAGATTTGTTGTAGGTAAGTACATCTATTATCTAGATGGACCGATGATCTGGTCAAAGCCGCGGGGAGCCGTTGGATGCGGTCGGCACAGGACCGCTCGTTGTGGCGTTCTCTTGGGGAGGCCTATGTCCAGCAGTTGACGTCGAAAGGCTGATGGATGGATGGAAGTACATCTATTTAATAAATGATAAAACTAAGTTAGAAAGTAGCTTGTATTGCTGGTAAACTGAAACTTGAAGAGGATTTTGACAGCTTGAGTTTCAAGGAGTTGCGTTTTGCATTTGAATAGATATAGAAAGCGCAACTCTGAAGACTAACAGACGATGAAATAAGAATGATGAAACAAGAAAAAATACAAAAAATATGAATACAATAAATATATGCTAATCAAAGACTGCTATTGTAATTTGGAGAAGCGTGTTATGCGAAATCCACGAATGCAACCTTTAGCACTAAAAAACGGATTAATGTTTCAGGTGCTTTCGATAATGTTTGAGTGAATATTGTGTTGTGGTCATATTTAAAAAGATACAGAGACTCCACATAAGACAAAACACTGAGTGATCCATTTATATTGCTCAGGGGAGTAAGCCGAGTAAGTAAACCTTCTGTGCTGTAATCCTAAACCTGAACTTTACTTTTGTTATTGTGTGTTGTAATTTCAGACTCCTACTTATCGGTGAGAATATAAAAATTGGTTAACTTTAAACCTTGGTTTCTATAAATATACGCGTTGCATAACAGCGATATATTTGCATTACTGAAAGTAGGTTACACTCCGGCGCATATTAACTGGGGTAAGCAGGAAATATGACGCTATCTTTTCGATCGGGATACAAAGTTTCAGAACTAAGCCTATTTTACGTGAATATATTTATGAATCATGAAAGTTCAGTCAATTCTCGGAAGTTAAATTGAGTAGATAGGTAACGAAAGAAATCTCGAAATATAATCATTTTGCGAGTTTGGTAGTATGCTAATTACCCATGCTGGAGGAGGTGGTGACAGACTAATAATACAAGTGTCACCACCCCATTCTTTCCTACAGGTGTCGTACGCAGCGACTAAGGTACGTAAGCAATTATCACTGGCGGTAGGGCTGGGTACCAAGTGAGAGTACTCGCTTGTTATCGGTCCCGAGCGGATTGGTACCACCATCTCCCGTGTGACCGGCCATGAAGCACATCATTGCGTTTTGATTGTAGCAGTAGACAGCCGTTTATTCTTTCATTTCATATCTGTGAAATGAATTGGTGAGCAGCGGCTTGACAATACTCTCGATGTAGTGGAGTCCATGAGCGACGGTTACCATTTAACATCAGGTGGGCCGTGACTCGTCTGCCACCATTCGCGAATAAAAAAGTCTAGTGCCTTAAGTGACAGAGAGACACATATGGACTGTAAAGATAGAATAGTTTGAAGAGTACTTACCAATTGTGCCAGTTTCAAGAGTCCCGGGGTAGTACATAGATAATTGCTGTTAATAAACACGGCCGTGCCAGACGAGGCTACCGTCGTCCTTGTTATTGTGACCGTATGAGACATCATGAAACTGTCAAGCAATAACATAATTTAAATAGTACATCAAATGACGAGATCTTGGAGTGGCTCAGATACAGACTGCCGCCGGGTGTTGTGGGTTCGGTTCCCACACATGACAACTCTTTGTTCAACTCTTTGATCCACAGATTATTCTTTTGAGTCGGGGAATACTTTAAGTCCGTTAAATTGTATGTTTGTAAAGTGCCGCGTGACAAAACGATTATTTCTTAGTGCAGGTATGTCTTTACCACTGAAGTAATGTAACACAGTTCCGGTGGTCCGCCGGAGAGATAGCACACTGCGGGTTTATTTAGTGGGTGAGGGCTCTATACAACCCTGTCCGTTACCCCAAACGACGGTTTATACCTACGGTTAGGTACATTCTTTCCCGGATAGAAAAAAATATTTTCTTTAGAAAAAAAATTGCCCTACCTTGTATCTAATTAAACGGGTCCAAAAATATCATCTAACTGCATTTATGCTAGTTGATAAAGGATTATAACTTGGAGAAATTATTCATGACATATATAAAGTAATGGTATTATTAATAAGTAAACTTAAATTTCCATCACATAGCACGACATATATACTTAGTAACTACATTATGTCATCTCCAAAAAGGTTGAGTAGATCGTTGGCGGGCCATGACGACGCCCGCAATGTTTATGTGCCGAGGTCGACTTCTCTCGTAAATATATGTAGTCACGTCATGTATGTATACTGTTGCAACAGTTGGGGAACCCTGACGTACGTGACATTGATTATATGATCAGTAACAATAGTCATTAAAATGTTAACCAAAGAAACCGACAGATGGTTTTAAGCTACCCTCTACTTTTAAGTAGCAGCACACAACAGTTTAGATTAAAATTAAATGTAACCAAGGATGAAGAAAACTTCAGTTTTCAGGTAAATAACTTGTTACCACTGAAGCAATGTCACACAGTTCCAGTTGTACGCCAGTACGGGCGGAGAGATTAGTGGGTGAGGGCCCCACGCTACCCTGTTCGTTGCCCCAAACGACGGGGTGTGTGGTTAGGTACATTTTTTGCGAAATAATTTCGTATGAAGTCCATAACAAATATTTTAAATATAAAGTCATATTTTCACAAGCCCACGCCGTCCCCCTGTTGGAGATGGGTCTCCTCTCAAATTGGGAGATGTCAGACCATAGTCCAACACGCTGGCCAAGTGCGGGTTGTCAAAGTCACTTTAATATCATTATTTCATGCAAC
Organism: Leucoma salicis; assembly: GCA_948253155.1. Lineage (NCBI taxonomy): Eukaryota > Metazoa > Arthropoda > Insecta > Lepidoptera > Erebidae > Leucoma > Leucoma salicis. The sequence continues at coordinate 15,309,749 of OX411809.1, read as the reverse complement.
AGATATCCTTATAAGGGAATAGAATATTAAGAGAAGTGATTCATAACTTACAGTGGTGAACAACCTTTACGACCGACCTCCAGAAAATTGGCAAAATATCACGAAAAGCGCACGTTTGCACGAGCGTAGTGTAAAGAAACGACTGTGAAGTGGGCTTCAGATTGCCAGCGATGACTCACTCTTATCGAATAGACATTGCGCGCACACCACGCATATACAGCTTTGCGCATCAAGGAGATTTATTCTGTTAGTGCACTTCATAAATTTAATGCCCTTAGCCAGTAGTAGGTAAGTGGTTAGTATTTGGTTGTGCTTAACCTCCCTAATAATTCCCAATTGACACGGGTATTTAATTTGTTTACAATAACCATCGAAACTAATGGATAAAATACTAGTATGGGGTAATTATTTACATTTTCCTGTTTAATGAGCTAATTAATAACTGCCTTAGTTACAGAGTACTGCGTTGTTCTATGACCTTAGTGGTCTCGGGTTCGAATACTGAGGGGAGCAAATAAAAAGTTAGTTTTCTGTCAATAAATTCCTTGCGTTATCTCTCCGGTCGTGTCGAAATGCCATCCTATCGGACTATAAGAGTATGGGTAGGGGGGAGAACAGAGAGTGCACATGTTTGCGCACACACTCGTGCACATATCTCTTGCAGTAGGCTTGTGTCTGCTGACACTGGAGATGTCTTGTTTCTTTGGAAAAATATCACAGTAGACTACAAAGCATATTTCCCTATATCTATCTAGGTTTACTAAGAATATATAGTATTATAAAGCTGTAACAGAACTGTGTCTGTACATTTAAGATATTTGAGAAAAAATGTCTGTAGGCTATATACAGGCGTGTATAAACACAAAACATTTTTTTGTCTGTTTGTTCATTCGCGCATCACGCATAAACTACTGAACGTATTTTGATGCAACTTTTTTGTTTGATTGATTAGATTTCAAAACTTCTAAATAATTGTATTAATATTTTGCTACTATATCAGGAACCAGAGATATAATCAAAAAAATTCAGTTGTTCCCAGCAGTGGAGTCGAGGCTAGTCTATGTTTGCAGTTAATTTAGCTTTAGCAAAAAATTGTTTATTTAATAGATTTTCTTTTATGTTTTACAGACTTACGTCTCTGTTCATCAGAGGTGTAACTTCCACCATACCGTAAACGTAACCTAATCCCAAAGTGTACAATCAGGGACAAGCTGAATAATTTCCTTTATGAAAGGTTTCAGGTTCTGTGTACTTGCAGAAATGTTCCCGACTGAAAACTCAACAATAATTGTGTTGTGTGTACTCTCGGTGGCAATCATGGATCATGGTAGTTAACCTTTTGCCACCAGCTGTGATACAGATTATAGTCTGAAACAAGGACGGCTGATATTATCGTCTTCTGTGACCACGTTCGCAAACGTTAGAGAGCACACGGTGGATAAATCAGCGATCCCCTGCCCCGACGTTAAGTCATTGAATGCCAGAATCACTACAGCCTCCAGAGACCTTGCGCATAGCTTAGAGTAGCTTGTTAGCCTGTTTATTTTGTTAAGGTGGGGAAAAATGATCCTAACCGCACACCCCGTCGTTCGGGGCAACGAACAGGGTAGTGTGGGGCCCTCAACCACTAAAGAAACCCGCCGTGTGCGGTCTCTCCACCTTTATTGGCGGGCCACCGGCACTATATTACATCCCTTCAGTGATAGTAGCTTGTTAGCCTAGCAAAAGCAGAATCGAAATGTATATACACGGAAACTATATACGCACAGAAACTAGGCTTATTAGGAGAATCAATATGTGCGTAATAAGAAACACACACTGATATGTTAAAATATATTTATTATCTTTTTACAGATTAGTTTAATCAAATGAATCATTGTTTATAAACACCACATAACACCCGACATTCAACATAACTTAAATATTTCAGTTCTTAACAAAAACTTCAATTGTAACTTTACAGTACTATTAAGTAAAGATATGTAGGTACGTGCTGGTTTTATTAATAAAACAAGATTTTTATTTAAAACATTAACATATGTGCTTGAATATCAATGACGCAGAAATAACGATGATAAAATAATATTTTGATTGTTAACCTGTATTTAATTAGGCACTAGCTAGTTATTGTTATAAATGATTTTGTTGGAATTGACCATTTAATTAATTAATATTTATATTCATACTCGTAGTAACATTGGTCATGTGCGATACGAACAGGAATAACGCTTAGAACAACTTAAAAATGATCTGGCTACTAATTATATAATTACCCCTCACAAATAATAATTGGAGAAAGTGATGAATTTGCTTCATGCTTATCCAATGTACCTAAATATAATTGAACTTCTTAAATGGCAAATTCAGCCACCTAGTTGTGACGGCGATTCGTCCGTTTTATGTTTCAGGTGCTACAGATTACTCAGATAAGGGCGGGGTTATAGAATATGTGTACCTAAATAGGTAAACTTTTGAATAATAGGTATAATAACGATATACGATCGCCATGATGTATGTAAGACTTAATTATTACAACAACCAAGAACTTATATAACAATCATTTGTGTCAAGTTATCTGAAATAATAAGAAATACGCAAATTATTGTCTAGATCACAGAACTTTATAATATAATAATATTCTGAGTTCTGCGGTCTAGAGATGCTACACATATGTTCAAACTTCGTACAAAATCTAAACAGGTCTCGCTCGAAAAATCTAACCGCTAATGCGCTCAATATATTATTTCTTTAAATACAACACTCTTAATCAATATATTATTAAATAATATCCTCCCACAAACTTCTATACCAAAATTCTAATATTCAATTTACCATGATTTAAATTTTTATCGATTACAAAAAAGAGCCGAACGTATGTAGGTATGATAAATTCTTAGTTTTTACACTTATGTAATGTAATTTAATTGGTTGATATCATCATAAAACCTTAAAATAATTGAATTTTACTCGAAAACAATTTCTCTTTAATATTAACATTCCTAAATCGTAATGTACACAATCTATGGCCATTATAATATTGAACAAAATTATTAGTATTTTCTTAAAAAGTAATAATTGTAGAAACTAAAAATAAACAATACTCATGTACTCGTTCAAACATAGAAAGTGACGGAATTTTTATTTAAAAGTGACGGAATTTTTATTTAGGTAAGACCCAATTTATACAATAAAAATTAGGTTCGTTCCATAGTTGATATTGTTGTCCCGAAAAATAAATGTCAAAATGTTAAACAATAAGTCATAATTATAGTTATACATAGTTATTGAACATTTTACACAACAATATAAGTAATATAGAATAGAGATATAATGTTATAGAGAATGTGACCTCGACTATAAAAAACACATTCGTTGCCTTAGATTTTAAAGGGAAAAATAGAATTCAAAAGTTGAGTGTAGGAATTGATTATGAAAAATAGCATAGATATTATACTGTAACGTTAGTAGGTATAATATAGGTACAGACTGTCTGACATTGGCAGTTCGTTGTAAGAGTATGGCTTCCTCTGATCATTTAATTAAAGTGTTACTAGCGTGTTATTAGAGTGATTATTGACAAAGCTAAATAATATCGATACATAGAAAAATCAATAAAGATTTAAATTCTACCCAAGATTTTAAGTGTATGAAAACGAGATTATCAATTATATTTTAGCAACAAGAGTTAAATGCATTTACACTGCAGCTTTCAAAATCAAAAAGGAAACGAATGTGAGGATACAGTAACTATCCTTCCGCTGAAGATACACTACTGGCCTCGCGTTCATCCATGTCAGGAATCACGCTGTTGGCACTGCTACTGCCGAATTTCGGTGCTCTTTGTACAGCAGGAATGAGCTGGCTGCATACGCCGCTGTATTGAATATACCAAATACCTGTAAGCAGACAAATATTATAAGTACATTTTCTCAGCAGAGAATACTAAGTAAATATATAGGTCTGTCTCCCTAATGACTTCCACACATCAATAATACATTGAAACAAGTTTGCTTTAATTTAGGAAAGACTCCAAATATTAAAAATATGAAATTCTGCCCGCGACTCAGAGAAGGAAAATTCGAAACAAAAACAACACTGATCGTAGGTATATATAATGTGAACTTAGTCAATCTTTGGCCGGGACTATCCCACTTTCAGGCTGTCAGCCCGTTTTATTCAACCAGAAGAAACATGTCCCGCTTTTTAAATAGACTAAACATGTTACTTATAATATACGTATCCCTTTTTTGTTAAGGCGGGAAAAAACGTACACCGAGTCATTCAGGCATGAACAGGGTAGTGTGTGGACCTCACCCATTTAATAAAGCCGCCGTGCGCCGTCACTCCACCTGTATTAGCTGGTACTAATAGACATTAGTTCAGTGGTCCGCCGGTGGCTAACCCTTTCGGGTACCCACTTTGCGCGACGCTACCGGGCACCAGGGAGTCAAATCTTCGCGGGCAGTATTGCGGGTGGCGGACCTTCCCCGGTCCATTCGACCCGCGGTCTCCAGTTAGGTGGCATCAGGCGCAGGTACTTATTCCTGCGCCACCCTAGTCGCTGTCGGCAGTTCGGGACAGCGAAGGGATTTACCTTCCTGGCCCTCTTCACCGCTTCTTTCTGCGAGCTGACTTCCACACAGAAGGCAGCGACCGCGGCTCAATTCCTATGGCAGCCGAGCATCGGTCTGACAATGCTCAGCAGCGAGAGGTCCCCACATATTGCGACGACGAGTTCATGGTACTACTCAGCCCAAGCTGGGCATGACTCAAGCATGTGCCGCGTCATGTCCTCGTCGCAGCTGCAATGGTAATGGTGGAAATCGTCTCCCTCTCTGTAACTACCTGCCGAAGTACTGGCTGGAATGGCCCTATAATCCAGGGACCGGCCCGGGGCGTCTCCAGCCGTGTTCTCCAACGGGCCATGGCACTCCGCCTCCAACTCCCACTGGGGTTCCGGCCAACGCGCAGGCCGCCTATGTCGTGCATGTATATACATATGCCCCTATCCTTACACCGTGCGGTATCCGCGTATGACCCTGGAGTCAAGATTCGTAACGATCTCCACAAGAGAGTCCAGGGACTCCGCTCACACGGGTGTGCATTCGACCTGACCAACCCCGCGTAAATCCGCCGGCACGCATTAAAGAAAGAAAAAAGAAAAATATTTATTTATGCCACACATATACGTTGGAGTACAAAATCAAAGTAAATAAAAAATACCATTTCATTAAAAACAAACAAGAAAAAATAAAATAAGATTCATGAACAATGAACTAAATTGCACTGCGTAGCTTTTGTGGCACAAAAAGGAATAAATTCAGCTTTTGCTGTTCTGTCGTGATATCACAGCCGCTGGTTTTTTGGTTTTCAATTAATCCCTTATTATTATTTTTTGCTAGGATCGCCCATAATCGGCACGAGCCGTGCGAGGGCGGACGCCGCGCCTAAACGCCTTGGCAACAGCTGGCGGATGTGTTTGCGAAAACGCCACCGTGGATCTCGATTTGGACCCCGTTCACATCAAGGCGCCAGTAGATGACCGACGTCTGGGGCCCACGGACCAGTAGGACCTCCAACTTATCCATGGCCACTCTAAGCCCCAGCGCCTCGATCTTTTTGACCACCTCTGAGGTCCCTAAGGTGGCCAGGATCTCTACCTATTATAGCAACTGCATCTAATCTTGATTAATTCAAATTACATATTTATTATCATAAATACATTGTCTTTGTTGTTGAATGAATAATAATAACTTATTTTTTTACTAATTTCCCCAAGCACTGATAAAAAAATATTATGTATCAAGAGAATTCAAGATGTATAATTCCTTTTTTTTTGTGAAGCCGGGAAAAAGTATTCCTAACCGCACACCCCATCGTTCGGGGCAACCAACAGGGTAGTGTGGGGCCCTCACCCACTAAATTAACCCGCCGTGTGCCGTCCACCTGTATTGGCGGGCCACTGGAACTATGTTACATTACTTCAGTGGTCAGATGTATATACTCGTAAACCCTACTCATCTTCTATAAAAATAAATAAAATTTAAGCGTTGTAACGTCTAAATAGCACCTTTTTATTGTTTTCGTATGAAATTTTCATTACAAAATAAAAAAGTAATTTTTTAAATTTTTGTTTGTCTGTTTGTTCCGGCTAATCTCCGGAACGGCTAAACCAATTGGGAAGGGTCTCTCTAGCAAATAACTAATGTCATAAGGAGTAACTTAGGCTATTTTTATTTTGGAACAAAAATTAGAGTTCCGCGCGTTACAAAACTACACAAAATTCCAAGCAGATGGAATCGCAGGTAACTGATAATCAATTTGAGCAAATAATACAGCAGCACGTTGCCATTTCACTTAGTTTTGTATGTCAATGGCCTTCCAGTAGAAAACACAAAAAAGTATTTAAAAATTCATGTTCTATCAAAAACTATTGAGTATTTTCTTGGTGCACAAAGAAATTAGCTCTATCATTATTAATATAATAATACTGAATTCTACATTTGAACGGTGCCGTAAAAGTTATTTGGCAAAAAATATTTCTGTTTGTACGAGCTAGATACGGCAATTATGAAAGTGAGTAGGTGCGAGTCGATATGTAAACCAAAATAGAAAGTTTAACTTGTTTCGACGATAAGCACAAAGTAAAATAAAATGTTTTCATTGATACAAAATAACACAATTGAATTGTTTAATATTGCACTCCTTTATTTAAGTTGATTAAGCGTGTGGGGACAAACTAAACGGCAATCCAGTTCATGCACTTTTCTAAAGGCATTGCCACAAATAGGCATGCATTGAAACATACATGCATAGAAATTGCGGTAGACAGTATTTAAAGTACCATTTCGTATATAATTAATCCATTTCTAAACATCGAAATCATCACTTTTCTGCAAACTTCTGAACTTCCTTTCGTTCATCATATAAAAAAAAATCAAAGCAGTCATGAGGACTGCCGACAGAAGTGAAAACTTAAAACTATAAACAATAAGTTGTTATTTTTGGATACCCAAATGAATTGTTTGATCTTAAATTAAAACTTGTAAATCAAAATTATTCATTCATTCCTAAGAAAAATTAAAATTATTATTTAAAATTATTCATTTCTTTATTCACAGCTGGTCAAGCGCAATGAGTTATACTAATAGGAACAGATATAGTGTTATCGTTAACACGTCACGTGACCATGACGATGAGGACTTACATGAATTTACTCCCTATCCAAACCGTCATATAAAAGTTTTCACTTCAAAAAAGTATTTATATAAAATACTTACAGCAGCTGCAACATTGGCGCCATATCCATACGTGTAGTAACTAGCTGTCTCGGCGAACAGCACTATAAATGCAATCAGGTACATGAACGTCTCCAGGCCCGTACTAATCAATTCCTGCAAACACAACAACAAATGAATAATTAAAAGTCTGATAAAAATATGGGACTTGAATATAACGATTACTATTAAACAAGCGTACATGATCATACATTGTCCGTGTGGTGACGGACTAAGAATACAAGTGTCACCACCCTGTTCTTTCCCACGGGTGTCGTATGAGGCGACTAAGGGAAGTAAGTAATTATCATCCATTGCATGACTGGTGGTAGGACTGGGTACCAAGTGGAAGTACTCACTTGGTATCGGGCCCGAACGGGTTGATACCACCATCTCCCGTGTGACCGGCCATGAAGCACATCGTTGCGTTTTGGCTGCAGCAGGAGATAACCGTATATATTTCATTTCATATCTGTGAAATGAATTGGTGAGCAGCGGCTTGACAATACTCTCGGTATAGTCGAGTCCATGGGTGACGGTTATCATTTACCATCAGATGGACCGTGGCTCGTCTGCCACTATGTGTAATAAAATAAAAAAAAACAGCAAAAATATCTAAACTAATTGTAAGTATTACAACTTAGAAAGTGAGATCCCTCAAAAATCTTGTGTTTATGTTCCTGCATTCGTATTCTAAAGAGAAAGTTGAATGATGACGTGGTAGATAAACCACTTTTACCCAATTCCACTATCTTGTAGACGCGAAAGTTTGACTGTCGATATGTTTGACTACTCAAGTGCTCGAATGTTAAAATATAAATCAACGTTATCCGTAATGACGATGTATTGAGACATTTTTATGCAGTGGGTTAAATTATAAATTATATTTATCGTTCATGGTTAAATAGTTTACAAAGGGATAATATTTTAATTGTAGAAAATCCTATACCTACCTAAATGTAATAAAATAAAATAGCTATATCTCATAAACTGTACCTAGTGTAGTACCTAGGTAAACTTAACTTTACAATTAAGAATTTTTATAAACCAAATAATGACGTAGCCCTATAAACATTTTGATATTTTTATATATTTTTTTCATTCGACATGCATAATACCAGCCATATAAATTAATACACAGTGTGAAAATGTGAAATAGAAAATATCAGGCACGAGCAGGATCTGAACCTGCATCTTCTGAATTACGGACAGTATTTGCAGATGCAAGTGGTTGTTACTTTCGATTTCACATTTTCATACTTTGTATTAATTTACTGTCAATACTCTCCCAATAAAGAAGTTGATCTTAATTAAAAAAATTGTGAAAGAGACTTACTGATAGAACCCAGTTGATGGGTAATTTGAGAGCATCCTTAATGCTGAGCAGGTACACAAAACTCCACATTAATGTGGTAATGAAGCTCACGACAGCGACGAACACGAACCATGTTGAGTACCAGGGTGACGCTAATGCCATACACAGGATACCCAGGATCTGAAATAAAGCAAATAAAGCCATCAATTACAATGTGATCAACATTAGTTCTGAAGTTAGACATTCAATATTCACAGAGTTTCATTATTTTTTTTATATAAGCAAGTTTATTTATTTTAAACACTAATTATAACTGAAACAAATTTCGCTACTAAATAAATAATTGTTTTAACCTAATAATATATAAAATATTATTACAAATAACTTATTCTTCGATGCCTAGATCGAAGAATTCCTCCGCGTCACCGTCAATGGGTAACGTGTCCAGAAGACGGGCACGTCTCAACCCTAAACGGCTCAAAAACATAACTTCAATAAGCCGTTTGAGCGTCTTCGCTGAAGCAGCAACAGCACCAGCACATACCGCTGTACTTGGAACTAAGATGTGATAGGGTGTCGCGCATGTGGCGTCCCACACCAGAGATCTACCCAAATGCCAAGGTAGAAGTGACATAAGTACCATCTGGTCTTTTGCCGTCGTGACGTACCAGGCCGTTAGGTTCAAGCACAGCTGGTACGCCGGCGGCAACAAGAGCACGACGAATAATGTCATTAAAATGAGCGTGTCGCGGTATACGACCTGCGCTCCTACTGCATGATAAGCCATGGTGTCCTAGGGTTTCGATCTTTTCGCCGTAATGACAATGATGCGGAGCAACACTTGCTGCACCTAAATGAAGGCAAGTGGCAAGGCGGAAAGTCGCGTCGTCCAACATGGTACCTATTTTGGACAAGGGAAGTGCCTGCAGCCAAAGACCTGATTCCCATCATTACACATAATTCACATTAATATGGGGGTCATTATTTGAGCAACAGAAGCTAAAATAACAATTATTGGAGTTAATGTCTGTCTGTGTGTGTCTAAAATCTGGTATTATCCATCCATCCATCAGCGTTTCGACGTCCACTGCTGGACATAGGCCTCCCCAAGAGAACACCACAACATGTGTTTCGCTCATATGGGGGATAGTGCCGTAATCGCCACGCTTGGCAGGCGGGTTGGCGATCGCAGTGGATGTTGTTAATACTCGAGGGAGTGCTGCTGCCCACTCCCCCGGTTTTACCTCAGTCGGCTCTTACGACTCCCATGGGTGGAGAGGGATGGGACAATTCTAAACCGTGTGGGGACACGGTATAAATCTGGTTTAGGTACGTTTTATCTACTATATCGAGAAGTTGCGGGCAAAAGCTAGTAATATTATAAATGTGAAAGTGAGTTTGTTTGTTTTTTACGCTTTCACACTGTAATAATATGTATACTCTGCTGATCAGAAAAGGGAATATGCTACTGTCATCCCGGAAAAAATACTAGTTTCCGTGAGATAGATATTTTTACATACAGATAATTAGCGTGGTGTAGATATACTGATGTATTTATATTCTGAAATGGGACGGAGTCGCGGGTAGATTCTAGTAATGCATAAAAATTACGCGATGAACCTGGGTAATTGAGTAATGAGTAATTCAAATGAAAATATAGTTGACTAAGTATCCTGTAGAGATAGTGTAAAATTACACTTGTTGAATATTATAATATAGGTACCTAGTACTAGATGGGAGGGAATGTGTGTACTGAGAAATACTTTATTATATAATCGTCTCAGTACAGGTTCTCTTTTTTACTTATTCTATTAAGGCAACTGTAGATTGCCATAAATAAAAGAAGAACTTCTGGAATCTAAGAACTCTGGTTAAAATATAAAAAAATACAAAAATAATCCGACACTGTGTTATAAGCTTTAGTAAAAATTACAGATTTTTTGCGAACAAAACGTGACAGATTGTGAATATCTTCGAAAAAATTATACTTACGTTTTACGCCGTATATAATCGATCGATTATCATGAAAATTTGCATTCATATTGTCTGAAAACCAGAGAATGACTTAGGCTCCTTTTTATTGTGGAAATATAGAATATGAGAGAGCCCGTTTTCGGATAGAGATAATTAATGTGCTCCAGTGCTGCCCTTAGCAGACGAAGTCTCGGGCGGAATACAGTTTACCTAATAAAAGAATTGCTAATATTGTTTCTATTAGTACTTATACAATTCTTATCTATCACCTTTATGTTATAGATGGCACAAGCGGCTCTAGTCTATATAGCAAAATAAAACAAAGATAACATTCAATTCAGCAGAACATCTCCCAAGCAATATGACAACTGTCTTATATGTAGGTAAATGAATTTTGTATAATGGTCAATGTCTATTTTTACCCCATATCCCTCGTACGTAACGTACAACAACTATACAAACATAGATATAAAAAATGCTGGATACTAAACTGTTATCGTATTTATCTCTACATCGATAACATTCAAGGTTTTAATCTATAAATCTGGATAGTAGGTAGGTATATGTATACTCAAGTTTATTTATGGCATTTACTAAAGCTAGTCATTAGGTAGGTACTATCCTGTAAAAAGTTTTAATAACAACGCTTTCAAATATCTAAGGGTGGGTCTTACAATAAGTTGGAAACTAAGTTGGAGAAAAACAGGGCCAGCTACACATAAACGTTGCTTCCTATAGGTATAGGTACATTCAACTTATGAAAAAAGTATATTCTTAATATCTGCCCTAAAAGTAAATTTAACAAGTATCAAGCCCAATGGAAGCGCCCCTCTGTTTATTCCTCATCTGTCGTTTAATGATTAGATTCACGCCAAGAAAAAAAAAAATAAATAAACCTACATACCATTCGTGCGTATCATCCATCATCATCCATCAGCCTTCCATCGTCCACTGCTGGACATAGGCCTCCCCAAAATGGGGATTTTACCATAATCACCACGCTTGGCAGGCGGATGGGCAATCGCAGTGGATGTTTTCCTACACAGGGGAACGCTGCTGCCCGGTCCCCCGGTAATCTCTTAGTCGGCTTTTGCGACTCCCATAGGAAGAGACGGGGTGGAGCAATTCTTGGTGCCGGCCCCACACGGCATATATAACGAGTAAAGTATTGTTTCATATATAAACCATACAATGCGTTTATTCCACACGAGGTAATAGAAAAACTAGCGGTAATATCCCATTACTAACAAGACAACGGTATCATGTAAATGTGAACCATTGACGACGGACGTCGAAGAGCTAGCACAAGTTAACTAACGTGCTATCGCTATCACCAACCGCACCACGGCTCCATCAAACCAAACCGGTTTGATATCGCGCGCGAACTCGACCCTCTATTGATGTCATTCTAAACGTACAGCTGTCCCACACGGTTCCACGAGCCTTTTAATAATATGTATAAGCCATCTGAATATTTAAAATTCCTGATCAAAGACAATATCGCACCCTTAATAATTTAAGGGCTCAAGTCAAAATTTGTGTAAAGTGAGATTTTAAATGCTAAGGGCACAAAATGGAATTATCTACCGATTAGCGCTGAGAGAGAGAAAAAGGACAATAATGACCTGGTAACTGTATTTGTGTCTCTATCATATTCTACCCGCGCGTCTCCCTTTCTTACTGCTACAAGGTCGCAATCATTAATGTGCCATACTCTTCGAAGGTGAGGTGGACTGTTCAATCATTGTGCTATTCGTATTTGTGCTCTTCTATGACAAAAAAACAAGTGAGATTTATTCTGAACATTTTGTATTATATGGAATAATTTGTAGTTAGGCCGTTATATTACACAAATTGTAGTAAATATTTGGATCTAATACATAATAGATCGCTATATTGCCAAAAAGTAAAGATGTTAAAAGGAATTATATCTTATTGGTTCATTATAGTACGTAAATAGCGATGATGCTCTCTGTAATAGGCCTTTACTTACATGAAAACATCAACTTTTTTTTTAAATTGGGTCTCGTTTGTCTCATTTAATAAATTATGTTTTAGTAAATTACAGAAATTTAAATCAGTGTTTACTACATAGGTGGTATTTCTTGTTTGTTGTATAAGCATTGTAAGTTTTGATGTTATAATATGTTTTGATACAGTTTAGTGACTTTTCAAGTGATTCTCTATTTTAGATAATGTTTTAAATAATGTACTTAGTGTATTATTAAATTGTGTAATTTTGCAGAAAAATTGAATTCCGATCTCGAAGATTAATGAAACTATTGAATCCACCAAGCCACCATAGATTAGAATGCGATAGTGAGGATGATCTATTTTAGGAAACTGTATTAACTATTCATTATTTACCATTAATATAGTCTACTAATTAGTATATCTAAATTAAACACAAAGTGAAAAATGTGACATCGAAAATAACAGTCACGGGCAGGATTCGAACCTGCATCTCCTGGATACCGTCCAGATGCTTTACCAATTCTGCCATCGTGACCCTTGCTCCCGACTGCTAATCTCGATAACACATTCATACTTAACGTCTTTGGGTGATGCCTGCACCATCTGTCGGAAGTATTTTCATACATTATACCGACCAGGTAAACTTAATTTTACAATTAATATTTTACCTAATAATGACGCAAACCCTATAAATATTTAGATATTTTTATATATATTTTTAGCATTTGACATGCTTAGCAACATAAATTAAACACAAAGTGAAAAATGTGAAATCGAAAATAACAGTCACGAGCAGGCAGCACGCCGACCCACAGACGGGTACTTCTAAATCCAATGTTTGTTCGCCATCCGCAAATCCATCACGCCGATTTGCGACAAGTTACCACCAGTTAGCTATATATATAACTATATCTGATATTTTCCTATAAAATGGAAACAATAAGTTCGGACTTGCGGTTTGATTTTGTGATATAGAGTACCAACTATGATTAAAAACTAAACAATTATACCCACATTAATAATGGTATATTATCAAACTTAAATAGCACCAAATTTGTGTTCTGTGTTTTTGTACTATACGGGCCTAATTTAAAAGGTTTTTTTTAACTACCTACTTGTAATTTATGAAATTTATTTAAATTCAAATTCTTTTTGTGGCAATTTATAGTGTAGTTATCAAAGAGCAAATCTAGAGAATTTCACATTTATAACATAAATAATAAGCATTTTATTCGAAAAATAAGCTGGAATCTAGGAGTCCAGAATCTTTAAACGCGATTTCCCAAAAAACTACTTTTTCGTATAATTCCCTTGTATTACTAAGGGTGCGATATTTTTATTTTTAGTCACATTTTCGTGTTGTGTACCATAATCCTTCGTTTTCGTTAAGTGTTCTTTTGTATTTTTACTGACTGACAGAAATCATTACGTTTCATATTACTTTTTGAAAGAGTGCCATCTATATTTTACATATTTATCTTAGATTGCGTACGTATATTAGATCAAAAATTATTATTACTGCCCGGTGAAAAAACACATTGAGACAGCATTAAGTAAGCCTAGCTTTCTCAGCCGGTTGCGAAATCTACCAAGCAACACGCATTGGATCAACGTAGTGTCCAGGAATGGCTCCTATACACAGAAATGGTTACAAATCAAGTATATTAAATGTTAGGATATTAAGTCATCGATTAAAGGTGGTAATAAATTCACTAAAAGTAGTTTTATTTGATAAAAATGTACTATTACAAAATTATTCAAACCGCAAGCTATCGTATTAAGCCTCGGCCTCCAAATGTCAAGAAAGATACTAAAATATTTGGCTATAAAGGGCGGTCATCTACTGTCTCTACCGGTTAGTTAACTTTAACTACTAATACTTTTTATCACGCCATCTCCCTTGCGGGTTAGGCAGACAGAACAAAGTGCCAAAAGGCTCTATTCTTGCATAGATCGCTCGCTTCCTCAACATTCATAATTCTCTTCATACACGCTCGCCGGTTTCGGAGACTCCCGACTCCACCTTCCTTCAATACATGATCGATTTGGTCTAGGTAGGTGAGTCTCGGTCTCCCCCTGTACTACATCCTTCCACTTTCGCATTGTATTCTTCTAAACATTCACACGTGCGGCATTCTTTCCACGTGTCCGAACCATCGGAGTATTCCCTTTCGCATCTTTACACCAATACTCTCTTTCATATCTACTCGCTCTCTTAACTCCGCCTAGTTTAGACGTTAGGTTTATTGGTTTATGTATATATAAACTCAGTGTTTTGTTCAAAAGGTAAGTTGACAGTGTGTAACTAACCATAAAAATATGTATTTTTTTTTATAGTTTATAGTCTGCTTACAATAAAGACATTCTATACATTCTTAAGTCATCGTTACGAATGCGATCAGTCAGCCTCACTCTACAGATTCTCCACAGAGATCGTATTTCGACCGCATTGATTTTACTCTCATGCTCCTTTTTGCATACCCAACTCTTGCTTCCATAATTATAATAACGTTGGGACAAGCACTGCGTCGTGTATTGCGACACGTGCCTTCTGGCTGAGGTGATGGCTGCCGAGAAATTGTCCTAATGCTACGTTCAATCTATTTCCCGCATTTACTCTTCTCTCTATATCGGTGGTGTACCTTCCATCTCAACTCACGTCGACTAGGGTTTGCAGGTCAGTCGCGGACTGCGCTAATAAGACCGCATCGTCTGCATATAGCAGAGAGTTAACCGCTAAGGGTGGATTCGACCAAACAAGAATAAATTTTATTCCTAGAATAAATCGCTACTTACTCGAGAATAAATCAATTTTACGTTTTACCAACAACAATTTGAAGTATAGTGAGCCTATTCGCGAATAGTCACTATACCACCGATAAGCATCGAATAAGGAGTTAATCCAAGAATATAAAAATGGCGTCATCTTTTTTGTGCTGTCATTTTAATTCGAACTATACAGTGTCAGTTAATTTCCCACGCTATAATACGACAAATAAGAGTTGAGATGAGTTAAGCTATACACCGTCCCGTTTGTAAAACAACTTCTTTTTGCCGGGTATTCGCTTTTCGCGAATAGGTATTCCAACTCAGACTAAGAACTACGAGTATTCCAAGTATAGCTAAACGTCAGATTGCGCGGAAAAACGACTGTTGATTATCTAGAGAATAAAATTGAGGAATAGATTATTCTCGGTATAGTTATTTTTGTATATGTTCGAGTTTGATCGAATCCGCCCTAAGTCGCCCATCTGAACTCCCACATTAATTTCATTCAACCTTTGTAGACATTTATCCAGATATATGATAAACAGTCTGGCTGATAGAACGCAGCCCTGTTTAACGCCGATATGTATTTACATTAAACCGACATGCGGTCTACCATTAATACCCTACTCCGGCAAAATGTCCCAGACTTCCTTTCGTACAACCGTGTCAAATGCTTTCTCCAAATCTACAAAACTGCAGAAAACTAACTACTATTTATATCAATGCTAGTCGCGGCGAACTTTGTACCGCCTCAGAATAAATTTTTATTTTAACTTAGCTGAAATGTATGAGAAAATTAATTTTCTTCGTTATTTTTTTTTCGTAAATTAAATATAAATAAATTAATATTCACGGACATTTCACCCATGTGCTTCATGGCCGGTCACATGGAAGATGGTGGTATCAACCTGCTCGTGCCCGTTAGCGAGTGAGTACTCCCGCTTGGTAACCAGCCCTACCACCAGTAATGCAATGGGTGATACTTACTTCCCTTACTCGCCTCGTACGTCCGTCACCACACAGAGAGACAAATCCAACAAAAATATAAAAAAAACGTATTTTGCTCTGGTTACTAACGAAACCTTATGATAGACTTATGATAGAATCAAAGGTATCATACAGCATATAATGCATTAGTTAGTTCCTTACGAACTTCCAGCAACTCAAAATTTCCAAGACTAGGTGTATTTGTCATACATGTAAATGGGACTAAACAAATGTAGGTCACCGTCACATTTTGTCATACTTTCGGCAACGCTTTTCACATAGGTAGGTAGGTACATATATAATTTATTCCCTATTGCCTGAGCAGTTAATGCTGTTTCTTGAAATGCATGTGAGATTATATTTTCCACATTTTTTTGTTTAATTTACCCACCTAGAGACACCTAGAGATAAAACCTCGATGACACCCATCTAACCGTTGCGTTGTCTATCTTATAGTTGTGGGAATGTGTAGTGCAAACAAAGGTTCAAATACCAATCATAATAAATTCGGAAACCATACCGCTGTCTGTTTAAAACTTTGAGCAGATCACCTTGAGAACGACAAATATTATTTTCTCACATCTGCGTTAAAAGTGGTTCGTGACAATCCATTTACGTATATATTGTAAGTAGGTACTTATTAGACAAATAGGTACTAGTGTTACCGGTATTTAAACATGTTTCTTACAAATCGGGTTTTTGAATTAGCCAGAACTTTCACGATACCATACAACCCTGCTTATTATTCTTAAAATCAGCTGAAAACAACTTTTATAATTATCTCTTTTTTAGACAAATTTCAAAAAATAGACAATAATAAATGCATTACTTACAAGTTTAGTGTAAATAGTTTAATAGTCCTTCAAATATGTTTAAAATGAGGTACAATTGCACACGAAATTTATTAAGTGAAAGTGCGCCGTTGAGGGTCGAGAAAATGTCGTCTCTACTAGTGTAGTGTGCACGTATGGAACGCGACCGCCATACGCCATATTGACACACCAAGCCTTTGTCAATGGGTTCACAGACCATCGTTACTTTTACATGTTGCAGTCGCGCTCCAAATAACAAAAGGTAGCCGGATTTCCGACACTACTGTATTTGGTAGGTATCTACTTCTATTGACGAAAGTGCTACAGAACACACCCACGGCAACAATTTTTTTTGTGTAGGTAGTACCTATTAGATGTGATTTTTTTTTTATAACAGAGCCCACCTTTGTGCATAAATTGTGCATGAGGTTTTAATTATATAAATATACATAGATACTTAATGGTTATAATGTTCCTTGCGCGATACCTAGATAGGTGTTACCTACTAAACTACCTTAGTGACGTGTATTTGTACACTTATACTATGACTGTATCCCCATGTGTAGGTATACAATGAGCAATTGACCTTGTAGTAAATACAAATCCACAATGGCTGCCTATTAAGTAGGTACTTCTATCGATCGACGTAGTCTTGGCTTTATAATCAATACAAATTGTTGTTTAAATACTGTACTGTTGTGTTCTAAGGCGTATAATAAAAATAGGCGCCCATTATTTGTAAATACCGTTTCTGCACGAGTTTCAACACGTTTTGTAGCACGATATCCCTTAAAATTACCATGAAACACTTATATTTGTAAAATATACGAGTAAGTAAGTACTTAAACAATTTTATTGTTTGACATACATAGGTCCCCAAATAAGTGAGCTACATGTAAAACTCCATCCACAACGCAACACTTGCGTGAAAATGCAATCATAACATTCGGGTCAATAGGTGCGTGCGGCGACTATACCTTGCTTATACAGAAACACTGTCTAGTGCCTGGTTCACTAACCATGCTTCCGTATCGACCCCACGTTCAAATTTTACAAAACCGTTTTGAACAACAAAAGGTTACACGATTGTATCTCCCCACATTTTATATTAATTAACAGTATTTTCCTCGGCTAGCCCTTATATTAAAACATAGCTTCACGCTGGTATTCCCCGAAGGGGTAGGCAGAGGTGTATTACACACCCACGACTCGCCAGCTATGTTTAAGTCCCACGTAATAGGGGGCTGGCCTATTGACGTCTACCGGGCACATTTCCAAACTCCGGGCTGCTACTGAGAATTTTTCTTTTTAGGAAAGATGAGCTCTTTAACATTGCCCAACCCGGAGATCGAACCCGAGACCTCATGATTAGCAGTCGCATACACTACCGCTACACCACCGAGGCAGTTAATAGTTATATTAGGAATACGGGTAAAAATAAATTTGACTAGCCGTCTGCCGTGTGGGGCCGGCATTAGAATTGTCCAAGCCCTCTCCATCCATGGGAGTTGTAAGAGCCGACTGAGGGAATACCGGGGGAGTGGGCAGCAGCACTCCCTCGAGTATCAACAACATCCACTGCGATCGCCAACCCGCCTGCCAAGCGTGGTGATAACGGCACTATCCCCCACATGAGATAAACACATGTTGTGGCGTTCTCTTGGGGAGGCCTATGTCCGGCAGTGGACTTCGAAAGGCTGATGGATGGATGGATGGATTTGAATAGACTCTTATCTAGCTGTAACGGTGCAGTTGGAATACTTGCCACTTGCCACTGAACCACTAATATCAGATATTCAGATAGGCAATATAGACGGTCCTTGTTCTTTTTTACATTATTGTGGCATTTGTCATTGTCCGACTGCAGAGCATCTTTTCTTTTGCAATATAGGTAGGTATATTATGTCCCCCTCTCTTGACTAATGGCTTAATATTCTTTAGTTGCGTAAACACCTACCTATACGTACCATATAGGTACTTACTTTAAAGTGTAATACGAAACCGGTCTCTCAACGTACTTACATAACACTAACCATTGTAAACTTAGTTTTATTCATGCTATATTCTACCTCGTTCCTATATTTTAAACATTCATAAAACGATGTTGACCTTGACAGATATTTATAAAATAGCAATTGAAAATCACATGTTAACAACTCGCCATTCTCCTTTGATTGAGAATTGTGGGTAAATTTTAATTTGGTCCTCGTTCGAGCTCATGAGAATGACGCAATCCCCAGATCTAGTTGAAAAACCAATTTATACAAGCAAACTATGCACCTACTTATTGATTTTAGTGACAGTCAGAACATTTAACTTAAGTTAAGTAAGTTAACTAAACTTAAAAGATCAATAATACACAAAAATTTTGTTATTAATCCAAATTTATTATATCACCTTCAAAGTATGCTCTTTCAGAAACGATAGACTTACGCCAACGAATAATCCAATCATCAAAACATTTTTTAAACGCTGTTTCCGGAATTGAGTTCAGTTCTCACCGCGAATTCTCCTTTATGTCTTCTACCGATTGAAAATGGGTGCCACGAAGTGGTAATTTGAATTTAAGAAAAAGAAAGATGTCTGCTGGAGCCATATCTGGTGAATATGGTGGTTGTTCGATGGTATTTGTTGAGTGTTTGGACAAAAATTCATTCACAATGATGGCCTTGTGCGAAGGCGCATTATCGTGGTGCAAAATCCAAGATTTTTTTTCTAAAAATCTGACCTTTTTCTTCGAATTTGCTCTCTTAAACGCCGCATAACGCTCAAATAATATTCTTTATTTACCGTTTAACCATCTGGCAAGAATTCCGAGTGCACAGCACCGCGATAGTCAAAGAAAACAGTCAACATGACTTTGACTTTTGATCGACTTTGGCGTGGTTTTTTCGGTTTCGGTTCAGTTGGAAGTCGCCACTCCAAAGCTTGTTGACTAGTTTGCATGTCAAACTCGTAAACCCACGTCTCGTCACCAGTAACAATGCGTTTCATAAATGTTGAGTCGGAATTGACTCGTTCTAGCATGTCCTCAGCGACTCTCATGCGATTGAGTTTTTGGAGAAAATTCAGGTCTTTTGGGACTAGCCGAGCGGAAACATGTTTCATACCCAAGTGATTATTTAAAAAGGTACGGATCGACTCGTGAGACACAGAAAGTTCGGCGGCTATCTCTCTCAAAGTTGAATGAGGATTTTCAGTCACTATTTCCTTCACTTTTGCAATGTTAACTTCAGTTGCAGACGTTGATGGCCTACCAGGGCGAGGCAAATCTTCCATCACATCTCGACTGCTTTTAAACGCTTTGTACCACTTATAAGCACATGTTTTTGATAAATTCGATTCACCGTAAGCCTTCTGTAGCATTTCAGTGACTCCGAACACGAAATTCCATTGGCGATGCAAAATTAAGACAAACTGTTTGTTCGATGTTTTTGTCCATTATGAAATCCGCAATACACACTAGATATGATATAACTAAAAACAGCACTGTATTTAATATAAATAACAGATTCAGCTTAAACTCCGCGCCAAAATGGATAACAGTTGTGCCAATCTAACAACAACAAAAAAACAAAAATTTGAATTTGGAACCATAAACAAATCGTCCATTCCCGGTACTTTCTTGACAGAGTAATATTATGGATAAATTAATCGTTATCGTTTATTACTAACAGCTCACCTAATATTAAGTAGTACCGCCCTGACTTAGCAAGCCGCTGGGTAACGTACAATTACTCTGCTAGTCAAGAGAGAGTATGATTTGGCCCGTTCAATATTTAACAAAGCTCCTACTATGCACTTCTTTAAGCCTAAGTCGATGAAGATCGAGTTCTCTCTCCTTGATTTATTTCTTGCTCTACATATTTATTATTGAGTGCCCAGTTGTGGGCAGAGAGTATTCAAGATGTTGACTCAAATGGGATCATAGAAAGGGACGTAAAGGCCACGGTCGAGAGTGTAATAGTACCAACGCCCCGAGCAATTTTCAAATGCGGTGCATCGTAAGCATAGACTCAACGTCAAAACGCAAATGTGACATATCCCTCAACTTGTAGCATTCAACTGCATTCAACAATTCCAGCCCCCTAGGCAAGTTGCATAAACATTGTAGGATAGAATATAATATGTGTCCGTGTGGTGACGGACTAAGAATACAAGTTTCACCACCCCATTCTTTCCCACGGGTGTCGTACGAAGCGAGTAAGGGAAGTAAGAAATTATCATCCATTTCATTACTGGTGGTAGGGTTGGGTACCAAGTGAGAGTATTCGCTTGCTATCGGGCCCGAGCCATATTCCATCCATCCATCCATCAGCCTTTCGAAGTCCACTGCTGGACATAGGCCTCCCAAGAACGCCACAACATGTGTTTCGCTCATATGGGGGATAGTGCCGTAATCGCCACGCTTGGCAGGCGGGTTGGCGATCGCAGTGGATGTTGTCAATACTCGAGGGAGTGCTGCTGCCCACTCCCCCGGTATTCCCTCAGTCAGCTCTTACGACTCCCATGGGTGGAGAGGGGTGGGACAATTCTAAAGCCGGCCCCACACGGCCATATATATGTAAACAAACAATAACCACCATACGCAATAAAAAAAAATAGAATAGAACAGAGTACTCAATGTTTGGAATTGACAGCTGGTTACGCTTACGTTGTCGTAGCCTTATGTCAATCTCATACATTAATTATTCTATTCTATTCTACTAGCGTTTATGCCACTTGGCTAGGGGGCCAGTTGCGTGCTCTCACACCCGAAGTAGTAAATGGGTCAGTAAATTAAAACAACAAAATCGTTTCAACCTCAATAGCCTTGACGCTTAAACTACACGGAGGGAATAATAATTGTAAAGAAAGTTATTTCAATTTCATTGACCTTGATATCGTTACTGTGAATTTGTAAGCGGATAACACAAGGTATCCGTTGCTGTAGTCGTATGTTTACAAACAATGTGAACACAACGCTAAGAATTGTTTTTAAGTAGGTATGTCAAAATTGTATTGTATTGTACTCAAATGGTGCAATATGGATAAGATTATACTACCTCTTAGCAGTGCAGGCAACTGTGTCAACTGTAAAATTAGACAAAAACAATGATGTCATTACTTGCTATAAAATTGAAGACGTTCTCGATGAAGGCCGGGCCTATAGTACCTATCCATAACCGACGTGCATATATGAGATGTGTAGCCGGAGTGTAGGTAATGAGAGTGAAAGAGGTAAAAGAGGTGACCAGGGATCGTGGCAAGCGGAAATCCATTCTCTGCCTACCCCTCTGGGAAATTTATTAAATGCGTAAGTTGTTTTGTTTGTTACGCTTTCTCACCGTAACTACTTACCTACATCATCATGTTTTGCATTCAAATAGTTCGGAGCCCAGAAAAGCCCATAATATATTATGCTACATTTCTACGTTCCTATATGATAGAAAATAATTAATTACGTAGTGACGTATATACGTAATATTGTGTGACCTAATTCTGAAGTCATCACCTACGTAGCCAGCCGTACACAATTGTTTTTTTGTAATTACATTATAGGTAGGTAGTATAATTACTTAGCTATGCACCAATAGGTAAACGGTTCTAGTGCCTGAGCTATCCCATATAATAATACTAAATACTTAATAACTATTATGAAAAGGAAAATTTATAAAGGAAGTGTTCTCTTTTATTGTTACATAATTATGCTGGGTGTATTTGTATAATTATTTTTGCTGTTGTTTTTACATTTATTGAATATTTCAATATTAAGTACCTACCTATAATGATATTATGCATAAAAGAAAATATTTGCAGGTTAGGTACCTACCTACATGGTGCTCATGGTACACTGTGATTTCGTTATCACAAAAGATAACAATTAATTAATTTCTAAAGAACAATGAACTCGTATTTACTGTTACGTTATTTACTTTAAATCAATGAACAACAAACATTACGATTAAAACTATACTTCAAGAATAAGGATTTCAACGCAAATAAGAATCAAAACAAAGTGCGAAAATGTAAAATAAAAATTGATAACCATTAATTTTAACGTACGCCTTTTGGATTACTCTGCTCCAGATGCTCTGCCAAGTAAATCCTATAAGCATATTGTGGCCGCGCATGTCATATTAAAATATATAAGTATATATAAAAATAACAACATATAAACACAGCAGGTAATTATAAAGTGAACAGGTACCAAGCAGCAAACAAATCTTACTATCATACTTTCTTTTAATATTAGTGTAATGATTAATTTATGGCTTTAAATACCGACGAGCCTGGCTCGCGGCTCGTCATGTTTGCTATATTTTTTACTCGGCTTGCCATGCAAAACCGCGTGTCGATCACGGCGGCGAGCCGAGCCGTTAGTTATCGGCGACAGCGCTCTCTATCCTCTAATAGATTTTTTTTCATAATTTCGTAATATCCAATGGCGTGATAACACAAAGCCTCAGACTCGGAACAAGACATGTTAACTTATACCTAACTCTCATTCAGCGCAACTGTTATGCTCGTTAGTCGATCAGCACTAAAGAGTAAAACCGTCGTTCTTTAAAACCGCGGCATACGGTCCTACGCCGATCACCGGCTTTACGTATAGCTTTAGATAATCAACATGAATAGAACTGAAATAACGCTAACATATAACTTTAGATAATATAATCAACATGAATGGAACTGTAAATACACAGTAACACATCCCAAAATTACCTATTAAGACAATGAAGAACGGTAAACATAATGCCATTATAGAATTTATCACATGCCCTCATCTGTGACCCATGACGTGTCATCACGAAATAGTATCAACAACATTTATATAGGTACTTACCTAATGTTTGTGTATGTATGATCTTGCTTCTTTATAGAAAAATATGTAGGTATAATACGTATGACGCGTGTTAGAATGTGTACCAATGACATGTTACTTTCGATCTGTTGATACGTATTGTTGCTTGTTTGGTAATAAATTTCAAAAATGCAGTATAAAATAGACTTTTTGGTCAGCTCAAACAGGACAGAGCCATATCCCAGAAAACAACTCTATTTGATTCTGTTATAAGTTAAAGCTCCGGAAGCCCAAATCCCAGGCTCACCTTCCTACCTAACAGCTGTTACAGCTTTATCTATACTATTATAAGGCTGGCCGTGTGGGGCCGGCTTTAGAATTGTCCCAGCCTTTCTCCACCCATGGGAGTCGTAAAAGCCGACTGAGGGAATACCGGGGGAGTGAGCAGCAGCACTCCCTCGAGTATTAACAACATCCACTGCGATCGCCAACCCGCTTGCCAAGCGTGGCGATTACGGCACTATCCCCCTTATGAGCGAAACAGTACAGGACCGCTCGTTGTGGCGTTCTCTTGGGGAGGCCTATGTCCAGCAGTGGACGTCGAAAGGCTGATGGATGGGTGAATGAATTATAAGGCTAGTAATAGTATATTATAGATAGATCATTCCATAACACATTAACCAGACACGAGAAATCGTCGATGGCGCCTACCCGATGACGTCCGTGACTTGCTGAGGCAGAAGAACGCCGCTATCCGTGCCTATGATCGTCATCCCTGCTAGGATAACCGCATTAGAACGCGCTCACTACAAAGGGCTGTTAAGCAAACAATTGATTCTCTACGTCAATCAGAATGGGAAACTAAGCTGAGCGACCTAGAACCAACCCATCATGCCTTCTGGCATCTGTCCCGCAATTTCAAAAACGTCAATGTGTCTACCATGCCTCCGCTTAACAGACCCAACCTTCCACCCGCTTTCGAGGACCAGGAGAATTCCGTTTGGAGCGACAATGTACGCCGAGCACGTTACACGTAGATGCTACTCACCACGCATTCATTGATAAGGAAATGGAGTCGAGGGCTTCCCCCCGGCCGAACGGAATATCGAATAGAGTTATTAAGCTTTTTCCCCAATCACTATTAGTCTTTCTGACATGTATATATAACGCAGTGCTCAATAATAACATCTTTCCCCCTCAGTGGAAAGAGGCCGTGGTAATTGGAATCCACAAACCCGGCAAAAAGCGATCCGAACCATCTAGTTACAGACCTATTAGTCTGCTTAAAGGTTTAGGTAAGATATACGAGCGATTAGTTTTGTGTAGGCTGAAAACATACGCCGATGCTAATAACCTCATCCCCCACCACCAATTCGGCTTTAGACCAAAGCACTCCAGTGTACACCAAGTCCGCATCATAGAGTATTCCTACTCGAAAATGCAACGCCACCTTTTCATCGGTGCACTCTTCTTCGATGTAGCATGATGTAGATGTAGGTGTTTCGATAAAGTCTGGCAAAATTTAATATACAAGCTACTCCACCTAGGAATACCGCGGTATCTCGTACTCATCATACGAGACTTTCTATCTAACCGCAGTTTTCGCTACACAGTGGAACGGACACTATCCCCCTTTATGTAAAAATTGCTATTCCACGAAAACCATTCATTTTCCCGGGATGAACAATATATGTATGCAACATTTTATAATATAAGTAAAGATGTAAAACTGAGTTTATTTTTTTAGTTTCACGCCGTACAATCACTATGAAATTACATATCTAAATGCAGTGTGGAGCCCAGAAAATCACATATCTACTTAGGCTTCTTTTTATTCCGAAAAATTAATGGTTCCCGTGGGATATCTATTGTATTTAACTATAGGTATACTGAAGTGAAGGTGGATGAAGTTGCGAGCAGAATCCAGTTTAATATACCTATTAGTAATGATAGCGTGTGCCATACGTGGATATTCGTTCCAGTATAGGCTACACAAATTCACTCTTTAATTAAAACTTAGCTTCTGCTAAGATAGTTGACATTTAACCACAAAGCCAGTAATTTAGCAATTAACTCAAGGTTCAGTAACTCAATAGAGACGATTTGAGAGGTGTTAGATGTCAAGAGGCAAAGGTCGATATAAGTAGGTAGGTACCTACCAGAACCTTCCATGAATTAACTAATTAATGAAAGTATAACAAGCAGCTATGTATTACGTAATACTATAATGAATTAGAGATATTGAAGAGTCCAAGTACCTATAGTAGTTTATTTGAGAGTTGAGACTTGAAATATGCCAATTTTTATTATAACGTATGTGTCTGTTTGTGTATGATTTCCGCTCCCGGTTTTCTTGTGTGCCGTTAACTGGGATAATAAGGGAACAAAGATGAGTCCTCCCAAAATAACCGTTTGCGCCGGAGCGTCAGATATATATAAACTGTTGTGAACGAGATCAAATGCGTGACATAATAAAAGATAACGAGTAATGGCTCTTATCGTCATCGTTTAAAATAAGTCCTTGATGAAATTTGCGGTTTCAGAAGTCAATGTTATTTCTATTATTATCATTAGATGGTATAAGAAATATAGTATCTATTATGAACACTGAATATGTGACCTACGTTTTTATGTAAGACGTAACAATAACCAAGATTCTTTGTAGTTACATTAGCATGTCTAACGGAGCAATAAGTGGGGTGTGACGTAATCTGAATAATGCACCTAACGCAATGCAAAATATTATGTGTTCAACATAAATATATCAATGTGTTCACCGCAAGTCTGAAGTTATTTCGTGACATATTTACATTAATGTTCCTTTGAAACATAGGAATTTAAATTAATTGTTAAATTAATCAACCTAAACAACAACCTTCCTATCTAAATTACCTTGCCGTGTAACTATTGAACTCGTTAAATTATTTAAATAACCGGTCTCATGTTAAAGTTGTTAGTGTGTTATGCTAAAACGTCTGACCAAGTAGAGCCCAACTAAAACAGTCACGATGACGTGAATGTCAGGTATGTAGGTACTCATAAATAGTGATTATGAAATATTATCGAAAGAGTGAAATGATGGGAAATCAACAAAGTGGACACACCCCGGCCAGTGCAGTCTCGAATACGCGTATAACCGCTTCAATCTCCGACCACTACGGACCATATGTTGACACTACTACTTTCATTTTGTTGCCAACTTTCACCATGTCGCTCTCGAATATGCTGTGAATACAAAATTTTAATCGACTATTAATATACTCTTTATTTGTTCTCCTTATTTAAATTCGATATATCGGTACCGCTGAGATTTCACTTCAATTGGACGTGAGAACGATAGTCATTTTAAATAAACACTAGCTTTTGCCTTTTTTGTTTTTTAAGGTTATATCTTAGGTTCCAGATATATCTGCGGGATAAAACTAATCAAGAGCTTTCAAACAAAGAGTTTAATAAAAATCTATTCAATAGCTTTTGCAAGTTGGGCGAACAAACCAAAACAGACAAACATTTCAAAAAATGTTTTGTGCATAGAGACGCCGGTATTGCCTACAACAGTAGCTTTTCTCAAATATCCTGATATATACTGGCATGTCTCTGTTATAGCTTTAAATAGTACAGGTGCTGTACAATGAGTTTATAATATACTAGCTGTTGCCAGCGGCTTTGCACGCGTGAACTCATGTTTTTGATAGTAAATAATGTATAATTGCCAAAAAAGGAGATGTTTCCTGCTAATTCAAAACCTCTTTACTTTATATAAAAAAATTAAGTAAGTACGTACCTATTTGCTCAAAAATCTTTCATAATCTTTCTTACCCTTTTCCAATGATTTATGAGATTATGTGCAATGGGGTTGACACAACACGTTTTTTGTTATTCCACTCCTCTCTGTCATTTGTAGTCTCGGGATTCACTTTCTTTCTCATAACCTCGTTCACACAATTTATCCATCTTTCTGATGCCTACTAACCATTCTCCATACATCCAACCTTCATGCCTACCATTCCATTACTTATATGACATTCATCTCTCTTCCTGAAATACCCATACCACGCCAACCTATTGCTCTTTACCTTTTCAGTCACCGGTGCTACTATTTAAGATTTTCCTTGTTTACTCATTTCAGATCCTATCCTTTCTCGTCACTCCACACACCCCTCTCAGCATTCTCATCTCTGCTGCATGCATTCTCTTTTAATCCGTCACTTTCTAGCAGGCATGCATGCATTATCTCTCAGTTTGAGGTTCTTATTAAAAAACTAAACAAAGCTAAACATTACATTAAAAAATACATTTTAAATACCTAGTTAATATTATCACCTATAGGATAACGATCACGCCAAATTTATTTTATATACCTACCTACCATATGGAATGGGTAACATCAATTATAGAAACCATACATTATGACAATAATTGTCCCAAGTAGAGGTACTTGATCGCGAAAGTTTTTATAGGGAACGTAAACAAACATTTTGATCTTCAGCAAATATTAACCAAGATTCTTATATAGGTAGTTAACACAAAGTGTGAAATTAAAAGCTAAGCATGTCAAAGGTTCAAAAAATATGTAAAAATATCAAAGTATTCTTATATAGTTGCAGCTACCACCTACGACCACGCCACAATAGTATCAAGTATCAAAAGAATATAGATTGTATTTATTGGTAACTTGAACAGAGGGCTTCAGTGCAACAGGAGTTCCGTTCACGGAAACCGGTAATTTTTCCGTGATGCAAATTGGTTATGTCACTCTCCAGTCCGTTTTCTAGCTCAGTGCTCTCCAGCCACTTAACCTGTTTTTATGCATGAAAATATCGTCCGAACCGTTGCTGTGTGTAACAAATGCAAAACTAACATAGACACTTCCGCATTTATAATAATAACTATACTTTTCCCAAGACTTCGGACAACATTTATAACTCAGGTTCCCGATATAGCGAGATAAACTGTGTACCAGTTTACAAGTCAAATTCTATGATACAAAAAAGTTTTATCAAAATCCATTCAGCAGGTTTTGCGTAAACAAATAATAAGACAAACGGGCAAAAATACTAAACAAAAATAAATAAGTAAAAAAAATCAAACACCCGACTGCGAAAAAAGCAGTGCAGTAAAAAGACCGAAACACGATTGTTAATAAAAAACAAAATTAAATTATCCCTTCCTTAGCAGTCGGGTAATCTAGACACGCGGCAGCGTGTCAAGCCAACTTCAAACTAAAGAATTGGCGAGCAGTACCGTGTGTAATATTACACGAACCATTTGG
The DNA here is from genome assembly GCA_948253155.1 of Leucoma salicis. Taxonomy (NCBI): domain Eukaryota; kingdom Metazoa; phylum Arthropoda; class Insecta; order Lepidoptera; family Erebidae; genus Leucoma; species Leucoma salicis. The sequence goes on along the minus strand of OX411809.1, from coordinate 15,280,585 downwards.
AGCCACTTTTTCATAAACTTGTCAAATTTAACTCATAAACTAAGACTTGCAGGACATATATTATGTGCTCCAAATTGCATAAACACACCTCAAACGGTTATTTAGGTATTAACGTTTAAAAATCGTCATTTTTATCACTTACCATTATTTTTATCACTTAGTGACCATTAAACTTGGCACCAAGTTAGATTTCACTTATTTTGTCGTTGACGTCAACCTACCAAGGCATAATATCATAATATTGAACTTTGCTTTCATTTCACATTTATGTTTTTGATGGGATATTATTACTTTTTGTACAGAAATTATTAGTAAGTACTTATTCATAAGAAAATTAATACACTTATAATTAACCCGAATTATTTATTTTATTTGAGTCAATGTCCGGGACATTGAAAAGGCACACTCATAAGAACAAAAAGTCAGGTAAAACGTAAAGAAAGATAACGATAAAAGAGAAACAGACACTGAGATCAGATATTTTCTTTAGCAGTCAGATAAAAATTGTTTGCATATCATATATTTTCCGTGTGGTGACGGACTAAGAAAGGCACCACCCCATTCTTTCCCGCGTACGAGGCGACTTAGGGAAGTAAGCAATTATCATCCATTGTATTACTGGTGGTAGGGCTAGGTATCAAGTGAGAGTACTTACTTACTATCGGGCCCGAGTGGGTACCACCGTCTCCAAGTGAGAGTACTTGATATCGGGCCCAAGTGGGTTGGTACCACCGTCTCCTGTGTGATCGGCCATGAAGCACGTCGGTATGTTTTGATTGTAGCAGGACATAGCCGTTTATTCTTTCATTACTTATCAGCGAAATGAAATTGTGGGCAGCGGCTTGACAATACTCTCTATATGGTTGAGTCCATAAGCAACGATTACCACTTACCACCAGGTGGTCGTGTCGTGACTCATCGGCCAACAACAATAACAAAAATATAAATAGTGAAGTACAAATTATTATTTGTGAATGAGGAAAATGAGAACTTTAGTGCGAGCGGGAATCGATGGTCGTTAAAACAATAATGTGATGAGGAGATTGGGTATGGCCGAAAGGTGGTGCGGTAGCTTAGTGGATTATAGTACTTCCGCGATTGTAAGGGACGCAATTTCGATTCCCGCTCGCAGTAAAATTCTCTATTTCCTCATTCATAAACAATAATTTGTACATATTTTGAAATAAAACTACGTTTACGGAATCTATCGCGTTTACTTGATTTTTCAGCTTTGGACATCTACCATCTAGGTCCACCCGTGATCATGAATGCTGTAAAGTATTCGAAACGTCGGGATAGTATAAAAATCAAGTAAACGCGATAGATTCCGTAAACGTAGTTTTATTTCAAAATGTGTAAAATTCGCGTAAATGTTAGAAAATTTGTACATAGGTACTTTAAAGTAGCTGAGCATGTCAAGTGCTAAAAATATAAATCAAAATGTTTAAAAATCACGCCTTCAAATAGTATGAATTTTAATTGCAAAATTATTGCATTAATGCATGTAAATGCATTCCGATAGGTGGCGTTGGTCGTTAAGACTTGAAAATATTGGGGATGGGCGAAAGGTGGTGCGGTAGCTTAGTGGGTTAGAGCACTTCCCTAGATTGGAAGAGACGCAGGTTCGATTCCAGCTCGCGCTAAAGTTCTCTTTCCTCATTCACAAATAATAATTTGTACTTTAAAGTAGCTGAGCATGTCAAGTGCTAAAATAGGTATAGATGATCAAAATATTTAAAAATAGTAATTTTCTCCTCAAATAATTCTTAAATTAATCTACAACAATAACTTAAAAAAACCTATTATTCCTATATATTAAGGATGGGCCGAAGTACGTTTTACATTCGGTTTAACTGAAGTTCGGTGGCTTGAACCGAACTTCGGCATTCGGCCGAAGTTCGGTTTTAAATGCAGAACATTCGGTATAAGAAAAAGGTAAGGTTTATATTCAAATTTAGAGAAATCACATCTGTCATAGCTGCAAAATAAGTCACATATACCACAACTCGAAAGTCATTTAAGCATGGTCAGTTGTTTGTTAAACTATAATCTATATACTATTATAAAACTGTAACATAGCTATGTCTGTACATTTAAGATATTTGAGAAAAAATTACTGTAACATAGGCGTGTCTAAACACAAAACGATTTTTTTTAGATTTTTTGTCTGTTTGTCTGTTTATCTGTTTGTTTGTTCGCGCATCACACAAAAAGTACTGAGCGGATTTTGATGCAACTTTTTTTATTTGAAAGGTCTTGATTAGACTTAATTATTTGAAAGGCCTTGATTTGACTTAAAAACTGGTAGACATTTTATTCTGCTACTATATCGGCAACCTGAGATATAACTGAAAAACTAGCTTTTGCTACATTCAAGATATTTGAGATAAAATGACTTTAATAGGCTACATAGGCGTGTCTAAACACAAAACAATTTTTATTAGAATTTTTGTCTGTTTGTTTATCTGTTTGTCTTTTTGTTTGTTCGCGCATCAAACAAAAACTACTGAACGGATTTTGATGCAACTTTTTTATTTGAAAGGCCTTGATTAGACTTAAAAACTGGTATACATTTTATCCCGCTACTATATCGGGAACCTGAGATATAACCGAAAAACTAGCTTTTGGCTGCGGCGAAGCCGCTGGCAAAGGCTAGTTATAGATAAATTAAAATGTATATATGAATTAGGTTTTTTCACAATCCAGGAGTCTATGAATCAATACACCCAATAATTTGAAATAAAGTGTCACCCTTACACTGACTGTTTTTTTATTGCTTTACGGCGTTGTCTTTTATAAAAAATACAGAATATGACTTGTTACTCCCGAGAAAGCATACACCAAAGTTCGGCTGAACTTCGGCCGAATTTTGTATATTTACCGAATGTTCGGCCGAAGTTCGTATTCGGTTAAAATCACATTCGGCCCATCTCTACTATATAAAGTACAACTAGTGCATAGCCATGAACCTCTTCAAGAGTACTTACATCGGTCAACGGTCAGACTGCCCACTATTTATGGTAAATGCTATTTTTTACTAAATTACCATAGATTATGTACATGATTACAGTAACGCGATAGTTGACTTTAAAAGCTATAACAAAGTAAAAGAAAAGGCAATAGGGAATATATTATGTATATTTTATACTAACTTTACAGGAAATACGTAATACTGATAGCATTGTTATCGTTCTAAACTGGCCATTTATGCTGTTTTAATTATTTTGGATAACTAGGGCATAGTGTAGAGAAGGAATTAATTACCCCGAATACCCTGTGCATTAGTTATGTAAGCGTTTAGTTTTAGGTGGCTAACACAACTTCTGATTTTATCTGTAACCTGAATGTTTGGAAGAATCCAGGCACTTAATACATTGATGTATAAAAAAGAGAGATAATTAATATATATTATCAATGAATGAATATAATAATTCTGTAAGTAAGAAAAAAAACTACAACGAGGCTAACATGTTTATTGGCTTTGTTCTGTTTACTAATCACAGCACGACAAACAATTTATGATGTTCGAATCCCGACATTGTGAATATAGTTATTATACCTATTATATGCAATATATACTTAAAGATACTAGTCAATCTAGATATGATGATACATGAATTTCCCACAATAAGGCCTGTTCGGGAATCGTGTCTACATAATAATTATATATTATTAGATTTTCCCGCGACTACGTCGGCATTGACTCCAAAATATAATGATTGGTTCAGTAGTTAAGGTATGACTGCATAACAAACAGACAAACTAATAAACAAAAAACTCACTTTCGCATCTGTACTATTACGATACAGTAACATAGCTGTCTGTTTTACATTGAAGGCATTAAAGGAAAAATTATTAAGCTGATGTGGGTTTTTCTTTACCGATTTTTTTTTTAATATACTCTTAATCTGTTTGTTCGCATATCACGTAAAAACTACTGAACTTATTTTCATGAAACTTTAGTTTGATAGCCCTTGATTAAACTTAAAAACTAGTATATGTTTTATTCCGCTACTATACCGAGAACCTGAGATGGAACTTAAAAACTAGCTTTTGCCTGCGACGGAAACGCAGGCAAAGACTTATTTATAATATAAGTAAGGATTAATATATATTATGCTACCCATACTTACGCGTTTTTCAAAATCACTAACTTATTTCTTAATCTCAATAATCCTAAGCGGGGATAGCCAAGTGATAATCTGTTAAGTTCGAACCTCAGGCTGAGACCAAAACATCGAAGAGCATCTCTGAATTTTCGAAGTTATGTGTCTATTTTGATAATAAATTATCACCTTAAGAAAAGCTGGACGCCTCGAAGACTTTCTCGACAACTTGTGAAGCCTTATCAAACACCATTTGTGGTGGACAAGGGCCAAAGCCAGGGGCTTAGGCTTTCCACCACCTTGTCCCCCCTTACCCCTTGTTTGAGGGAAGACCAGGGCAACAATGAGACAGTAATAGGTGGTGAATACTGAACATAGGTATTTATTTAGCACAGTGCATTAATAGTCCTTAGGTTCGTAACTGCCATGGTTTCTAGACTGAGCGAATTTAGTCTACACTATAATATACATATTTACTGTCCCATATTTACTTACATAATACTATCATTACTTTGTATCTGTATGTTCTGTGCTTTTATCTCTGCTATAACTTTACAAAGGAAGCTGATAAGGATTCTACGAATAATGTTTCGGCAGAGTGACTGTTTTAGTTATCGCAACTAAGTATACATAAGTACATGAAACTGAAACTGTAAATGTACTGACTGACATGAATAGCCTGCAGTAATATCCTGGGTCAATCTTATACAAACAAGTGAAGTGTTTATCTAAATCACTTAAGTAAGGAAGTTATTTAACTTTAAAGCGTAGCCTGCATGACTTTACACATACAAACAGTACTTATCTACCTACAAAGTTTCACGCATTCTATCACTTTCTAGGATGGAATTTCCTATTGGAAATTGGAAAGCGTATTTTAGGTTATTACCTAAAATACGCTTTTATTAAATTCTCATGAATCGAAGTATCTACACTTTTATAAACTACATACATAGTAAGTCACGCATACTAATGTCTTTATTAATGAATGGAAAAAAGCAGCCAATTAAATAAGTACATTTTCGAAAAGGTTGCGATAAGCTAGTAATAGCAGCTATAAAAGTTATTTTGTATAAGAAGGATACCTACTTATGTCGGAGCTATATTATGGGATCCTCTGCACAGAAGGACAAACGATGATATCAGCAAACCTCAAATTGAGTAGGCGATCACGAGCTTACGCCCAGACAACAGCATGACAAATCCCTTGCGCGGAGTATGTCTACAACTATACATATAAAGTCATCTATAATTATTTTATTTGTGCAGCAAATATATATGAATGAATATTATAAAGACTTTAAACTATGGTGTACCTGCATAATTTGTTATTGGTGTCCATAAAAAGTACAAAATGTCAGCATTAACATATTCGCGTGTGTTACAGAAGGCAGCTACAATTATACCATCTATTTATGAGAGAGGACACAAAACAAAATACATATTGGCGTTGGACACTACGAGTACATGAAAGTTCTCACTTATGTTATGTTTGTATTTTTTTAGAACTACGCTCTGCGCTATACTAGTAATCCATGTACGGCGAAGTACTTTACAAATAGGTGTAAATTAACAGGCACAAAATACACCCAGACTCAGAACAACACAAACAAACACTACACCATCTCACTTATCGCTGAAGACTATATCTAAACAGTGAGTGACAAATCAGGAGTGGTTCTGTCGGTTTCAAGTAGTCATCTAGGACCTTGGTTTGGTTGGTTCGGTTGCAGCCGAATTATTTTTATTTAAAAACAGCTAGATAGCCTGTAGAATCACAGGGACCTTTAATTTTTTGGGATTAAAAGTAGCTAAACCTTTTATGGACTTTCCGAGTCAATGAATCAAAATTTTATAATGTTTGTGAAAACGTAACAAATGAACTCACTTTCACATTTGTAATATTAAAGTAAGGATATATTATTTAAGCTATTGTATGTTTCGATATTGTTTACAATTTATTATGTAAAGTTGAAATTAATGTCAACACTGATGGAGTAGCTAAATCTCACAGAGGCATATAAAATACGTAGCTAGTTCATTGTTATAAACTTGATGATTATATTTAGGAGAAAAGAGAACATGTTCATAAAATAAACTGTAAACAGGTACAATATGAAAAAAAAAATATTACCAGAAAATAAGCTATTCAACCTAGACTACGATCTGTAAAATCCTGATATACGATATTATTGATAAATTACAAAAAAAAACGCATGAAACTTTCTATAAACTTGCAAGTCTGCCAATAGAGCTGAGTGTAGAGCTATATCGACAGTAAAGTATACAAATGACAAGAACTTACTACTTTCCCAATAAACAAACTAATAGTCGTCGCTTGACTTATGTAAACTACATAGGTAATTAAGCACACATAAAAGAAAGTTAAGATAAATCTTGGTCGTATACAGAATTTCTACAACTAATAAAAATGCATGAAAATCTTTCAATTTCAATAATCGCATTTTTTCGACACGCGATGCAATTGGTCGCTGTTTTAAATCATTAGTTAATAGGAACTTCCGTGTTGTAATGAGTAAACTTATGGCGGTGACATCATTATTAAATCAATTTAAAACTAACACACACATTCTGGAAGACATTCTTGGTTAGAAGTTGAATACCCATGCCACTAAAGCAATCAGATGGTTATATATGTATTAGGTACTATTTAAAAAAACTTGAAATTAGAATAGTAATTATAAGTTTATCTATCTAGTTTCATGTTTATAGGAATGTTTAAACAAGAAAATTATTTCAACAGTAGACATTCGTTCATGTAAAATACGTACTCTAATGTAGAGCAAATTATAATTTGTAATTAGGTAAAGAATATAAGTAAATGATATCACATTCAGAAAGAACTAAAAGCGGCATACGTCATTAGTAGGTACATAATTACTGTTGTTGCTGCAATCGAAAACATATTAGCTATACCTACATACTCGTATGTTGTTGAAATACATATTGTATGCTTAACATGAAAATAATGTACCTATAATACCTATCTATATGAAAATCGACTTACAAGAACAGGTAAATTAATGTGCTGGATTACTCGAATTTAGAACAGAATTGCGATTTAGGTATTTTGAATAGTTGATCCAGTCTGTAGGAATGCTTACAAAATCTCTGCTTAGCTACCTACAGCCACGAGCGCGATGGCAGTGAATGAAAGTAGGCTAAGGCTTGCCTTGCTTCCTCCGCATATACCGGCGGGTCGTTCGTAAGCAACCTGCTGTGTCAGCCCCCGCACACCCCACCTTCTACTCGCTGTCTACCTTGACGATACCGAAAATATTGTTCTTCACAAAAATATAACATTAACAAAAATGTAACATTTTATAATGACCTCAATAACGCAATATACATAAAATAGGTACATTAAACTTGTTTCTTGAGATTTTTTTCTGTTTTCTTTTTTTTGTTTAGGTACACTTTCCCACCATAAGACTTAAATAACGCTGATTTGGATAATAGAAAACTAACTGCTGTATTATGATAATTTTGACTATAAGGCTTTGAGTATTTTAGAAAACCTAGCACAACATGTTAAATCAAGTTTTACCGTCAATACTAATTACCTATATAGGTACCTGACGCTTTTAATATTGAGGACGCATTAATTAAATTGCAGTTAAACAGGTAAGTACTATAAGTTTAACTTAATAAAAACTGTTAAGTATAGATAATCAGTACGATTTATTATAAATATTCAAAACGTAATAGTTGCGAACCTTAACCGTAATGTGAAAATGATGTTGTTACAAAACAATAGGCACTTACTAGTTGGACGATTTTTAAGAGACCCGGTGGAGTTTTGAAATAGTTAACGTCAATTTTAATCCAGTCCAGCGCGCCACCTTGCTGCTGTGAAGTGGGTCCCGTTGGTTTGTTGTGTTCCGAAGTTACCACTGTCTCAGGAGCCATCATTATTTGAATTTAACGTTCGTGTTTATGAAACTTTGTTCGTATACGCAAATCACGAGCACTGACACTAAACTTTAGTACACTGTGAACGCGACACACATTTTCATTTGGCGATGGCGAGCGTACAATCGTCTGTGTAGCGCTCAACTGCGGAGCGGCCAAACGGTAAAGTGGCGGGGAACTAGAATTTACAAGAATGGAGGTGATGGCGTCCGCCAGTCCGCGCGCTACAACTATGACCACAAAATAAATAGGTACAGAAGGCAAGCTCATGTATGTACCTCACTTTTTATACCTACGCTCGGCTGTAGGGTTATCAACTCTGGCTTATGCGAAAAAACTATTGGCACTCGTATCTAATTATTTGATGGATTGTTGAGAATTAAACAGGAAGAACGGAAATTAAAACCAATACGTAATAACTATAATAATTTGATTTTCCTCTCTGATAAAATAAGTAGCTTAAAAAACGAGAATTCACCGTTTAAAGAAGAATTTACATCCATCAACTGAACAGTTTTAATAACTCTTTTTTTGCTGCTCCATCTTTGCACAAAAAACATCACAAAATGCGTGTCTGATGTGAAGCGGACGGCATGCGGCAGTCAGCACTCGTTCTCGCTGTTCTTACCTAACCGTCCTGAAATATCGTGTCCGTAGAGATGTCTGTGTGTGCGTTGTTCAAGCGCGCGTTGTATGTAGCTTGCCTTCTATCAATTTATTTTGTGATATGACTCACAGAAGAATACTACTCCTAGAAGGGCTATCTTACATTAGTACATATAATATCTATGACTATAGCTATGACTCCGACTGGTGACAGAATGTTACACATATTAATGGTTGATTTAAGTGCCTTCATTTGTGTCACATGGATAATAAGGCATCTAGGCGATAATTATCTAAGTGACTACCTATTTAGCACCACTGGTAAAATTTGAGTTGATTAAATTATCGCAAGACTAAGTCTTCCTTGGTACCTATATTTTGACAAGTTTGAAACCTAATACCTATTATTATACACACATCTACCTCTTCAGTTGGGTAGCTACATGTATATAACATATATCTAAACAGATATTTATTTCCATACCTTTTTTTTCAGTTAAGGCGGGAAAAAAGAAAGAGATTTCATTTTGTAGCATCAATGAAAATAAGTACCTACTATCAATGAATATATCAAAAATATGGGATATACTTAGAGCTATACCTAGGTATTAGGTATTTGTGAGGTCGACGTGGCCCAAATGCTTCTTGTGTTTTAGCTTTATTGGTAATAAGGGCGTAAAACAATCACCATCGTACAAAGATTTTTAGGACCCATTACTATCCCACTATTTGGCGTGGATTTCCTCTGGTTATGGGACGGATCAAGGCCATAGTCCACGTTAGCCCAGTGCTAGAAGGCAGAATTCACAAGCCGCTACGAGAATTTTTCAGTTACCAACCTGCCATTCATGCTGGGAGAAGCAAGGCTACCACAGCACTGCGCAATCTATGTTATTTCGAAAAATCTCGACTACAAATTGTCTCAACGTCGCGTCGGGCTGATAGGAACCTGAACCTACATCTATCTTAGCTGTCCTCTGTTTTGCGTCTAGGCTATTATTGCACTAATTACTAATATAACCATATCATTACTATATTTATGTATCTTCAAAATCGATTCGGCTCAACGGGACCAACGGGACATGTTTTTTTTTTATCATTATATCTTTATAAGTTTTTTTATTTCTACGCAAAAGCAAAATCAGCTATTTCACAGCAATCATCCTGGTATACTTATACTATGAATGAATAGAGCGCTACACAACTTTACCAGTACCTAGTCGGGAAGGCTCTAACAGGGCTCGACTGGCCGTGCACGGTGGTATGTTAGTAGTGTTAATACCTTTAATGTACAAAAGAAAAACCATCAAAATAGAATAAATGCAGTGGAGATGCTTTCAGAAGTATGTGTGGTACATTGAAAGATTGAGTAAGAAACAATATAGTGAGGGAACGGCGTATAAAACAAAACATACGTAGTGACAGACTGAGAAAGGAATGTAAACATGGTTTGGGCATGTAGAAATGATGGATGAAAGAAGGATGACAAAAAATTTAGTGTGTGAATGGTGGTTCTCTATAAACAAATTGGAGACGTTTTTCTTCTTCGTAGAAACACGTTTTTTTCTGCCTACCCCTCTGAGACAGGCATATACAGTATGTATGTAAATAAAATATGGCTCATTTCATGGTCCACAGAAATTATGTGTTATTAGTTCAAGTCTCGCTCTTTGATTAACTGTCCACACGAGGGATAGAGCCGCTATCAGTCTCGTAAGCGCTGACCTAAAGAACATAGATTTTTTGTAAATCTACATAGCAAGCGAGTGGCACCACAGGCAGAAGCTATTAGACAAACAAATAAGGAGGCGCACAATATAATTAGCAGAGTTATACTCGTACCTATACCTACATAGGTATAGCATCAGCTCTACATAGATTGTAATCAATTACTATGCAAGATATTCTTATTTTTCACGTGCATTAGGAATCTATGACCATCAAAGACCACCTCAACTGAAATCACAGATTTTTTTTTATTGCATGTAGTGGCAGACGAGCCACGGCCCATCTGATGCTAAATGGTAACCGTCGCTCATGAACTCAACCATACCGAGAGTACTGTCAAGCCGCTGCTCACCATTTCATTTCACAGATATGAAATTAAAGAATAAACTGCTATCTCCTGCTACAGCCAAAACGCAACGATGTGCTTCATGGCCGGTCACACGGGAGATGGTGGTACCAACCCGCTCGGGTCCGATACCAAGTAAGTACTGGGAGTACTTGGTACCCAGCCCTACCACCAGTCATGCAATGGATGATAATTGCTTATCACTAACATATTATTACATATACATAATTATAGTATTCGTACCACATAGTATGTATACTATATCTATGATTCGTACCATGCTCTTTATATCTCGTGGCAGAGCCTTGCTTTGTGCTGGGATAACCCAGCACGAATGGGCCGGCTCGATCGGGAAAGTATTACCTTCTCACATAAGAAAGATCAGCGTGTAACAACGGTATGTTTCGTATGGTGAGTAAGAGCGCCGGAAGCCCAAACCCCACTCCCTATTCTCTCCTTATTATCCTTCCTATCCAGTACCGTAACTAAGGCAGTGCCAGCGTCGCCCAGGCACAGGGCGCAGACCCCGCAGGGGCGCAAAAATGACCAGACCAGCACGCTTACCATGAACTCTTATTGCAATCCAGTTTAGGACCCAAACTGACCTGAATCGCAATTTCGTACCATGACGTGTCAAAGACGCAATCTTTTGATTTCGCCGAATCCTGTACATAATCAGAATCGCAAACATGACATCTTTGTATTGAAATTCGTACCATGAACTTACTTGACAACCTAAACAAGATCGCTCAATTAGACATCATGGTACGAAATACAACAACACACCTATTGCACGCCTCATAAGCGAAGCGTTGAATGATACTTAACGTCTTTGGGTGGTTTGGGGCGCCGTTCGCCCGGCCGGTACACTGCTTTTTGTTAAAAGAAAGTTCTTACCTTTGCTTGACGAACTGATGATATTTGTCAAGTATATATAACAATAATTAAAAACACTAAACACACGTAAATAATAACACACCAACGGAATTTTTTAGCGGCGCGGTGGCCCTTTTTTTTGCGTGGCCTTGGCGTGCGCGCGGCCCGGAACTGAGAGGTAGACCAATACTAAAAATTAGCGCTAGATGGCGTATAAGACATGAAACCCACATTAGAACTTTTTGAAATTAGCGCTATGTGATTTATTGAAAACTACTTAGTAAGACCAATACATTATTAGTTACTTATCAAATAGGAAATAAATTTTATTGTGAAAAATGAAGATTATGAGGCGTGCAGTTTTGGATTTTCCAATTTTGAATTGCGTCGGAATTGAATCGCTAGCTGAGGTGTTTTCAGGACCACAAACAATACAATATAGTTAAAGAAGCTCGCACCGGGCGCATAAAAGACTAGTTACAGCACTGTTCCTATCCTCTCATTAGTATCCTACCTATCCTCTCCTTATTATCCTTCCTATCCACCTCTTATCCTTTTCCTTGGAGATGGCGACGCACCAGTGGTCTCTGGTGTTGCTAACGTCTAAAAGCTACGGTTCGGTGTTCTGGTAAATGGCCGAATGTATTAAAATAAAAAAAAGCTAGGACCGTGTCATCTCTTTGTATGATTCTTATAATTAAGAATAATTAATCTTTGGTCTGAAGGACTTAGGTATATGCAAATACGACCGACAGATGGGAGGGCGTCACCAACACAGAAAGAATGTGATATGGGGATGGATAAACTTGAGCAAATGACACTATAGCTCAGTTGGTCGAACGTTTGGAACTATAAATCCATACGACGCAGCTCAGTTGGTCGCTCACCCTATCTACCCACGGGAGTCGCAAGAACCGACTGAGGGAATACCGGGGGAGTGGGCAGCAGCACTCCCTCGAGTATTAACAACATCTACTGCGATCGCCATCCCGCCTGCCAAGCGTGGCGATTATGGCATTATCCCCCATGACGGGACCGCTCGTTGTGGCGTTCTCTTGGGGAAGCCTATGTCCAGCAGTGGACGTTGAGACTGATGGATGGGTGGGTGGAGATCTTCAACATTACGGTTGTACTTCTCCAATCGAGCCAGACTATCACGCTGGGATAAGCAAGGCTAGAGCCTCGCTTATTCAGAGCCATAATAGACCACTTAAATGAGTTTCTTATGCTTTCATGCTATAACTACTGAACCAATCATCCAGAACCTAAAAAAAGATGTAAGCAACTTTTTACCCTGAAAAAATTTATAGTTCTAAAAATGTGTATGTGATGCCAAGGCTGATTTTGGTAGGGAAATAAAACTAGAAATATGTTTTCATTTATAATAGGTAAACTTAGAAAAAGAAGCCTAAAATTTTTCCTCCAAGATGTTTCCTTCTGGCTTCTTCATGATCCATAATGCCACCACTGGTTGTCAGTACAAGGTATCTGAAATGAATATTAATCCACATAAAGCATAATTTACAATTAAATAAATATTTATGATACTAATTGATAAATACTCTTTTCACAGAACAACAAATTGTGTGAAACTTTGTATAAAACGTCACTAACAATATCTACAAATTATGAAGAAGACATCAATATGACATTTTATTTATTGTAGCACAATCTTTCAAATGACAACCAACAAGAACTATTGGTGATCCGCGGTAGTTGTGCTTAGCAAAGAAAAAATTAAAAGAGTTAAATAAAATACATATGTATATCAACAAAACGATAGAAGCTCTACCATAATGCACACATCACCCAAAACCTACTATAGATTTTGATTAAGTTTTCAAGTTTTATTGCTCAGACATTGTGGCATATCTTTATTTATTGCCTTGTTTTTAATATCAGTAAACACAATTCTTCTATTTATTCCTGCGTGGTAATCAAACCCACAACACTCGGGTGGGAGGCCGGTATCTTACCACTCCAGCATCTATGCAGTCAAATCTAAAGAATTTCTTCACATTGATTATAATATAACAAGCAACATTCCAAATTATGACATATTCATCAGTACCTACATAAGTAAAATAATAAAAAAGAAAAATAATACTTCATGTAGAAAATTAATGAATTAATATAATATTTCCTGATATTTACGCAAACACATAGCAATATATTTAATTATTTTTTTAAATTATATAGTGTAACATAATACTTAACATTATATTATAGTACTTACTTACTTATCATCACAAGATCTCCCTTGCGGTAGAGAGAAAAGAGTGCCAAGAGGCTCTATTCTTGCATACATCTCTTGCATTCTCAACATTAATAATTCTTTTCATACTCGCTCGCCAGTTATAGTAATACAATATTACTATAGACTACCCTTGAATTTTGACTAACTAAGCAGATGAATAAGTAGAAATATTACTAGTCATAAAATATACTTCAATGATAATACTCAAATGCATGTTTACATTATGGATGTGTAATAGTAAGTATATGTACATCAGGTAAATTTTTTTTTAAACTTCTCTTAAATGTATTCTTTATCTAAACCAATTTTAAACTTACGAGTTGTTTTTTATATCAGGGTTAAAACGGAAGAACTAAAACATCACATCATAAGGCTGATAATCTACTTAGATAGCTGTTGATCACAGAGAAATTTCTCTCTTCTGGAGCAGGTACCATGTAATAACAACATTACAGCTAATTATTGATCTATTGTTAATAACATGTAGAACTTACCCAAATTGTCGTGACGGCAGTAGGTTAGTCCACCTTTCGATGTCATTGATAGGTACGTCGAAACGGGGCGATATAACTCCACATTTGTTCAGTCTGCCAGTGAGATTGACAACTATTTTACCAGCTCTGTGATCATCGACAATTTCAAACTCGCCGATGTAACCATGCTTCATCATCACAGTTAAAAACTTTACAATAACTTTCGAACAAGGTCTGATGAGCACTTGACGTTTACCGCGCTTCTCAGCATTATGAATTGATTTCAGCGCATCACTCAATACATTCATACGAACCATGGCTGAAATAATAGAATTTACAATGAGATAAGAACGAAAAACCTTTATTTACACAAAATCATGCACTCGCAACTAATAGGAAATGTCAAAACACGGTGGAACTCGTAAGAGGTTATCACATAATTTAGCATGATTTTACTGAAATATTACATTAGACGAATCGCACAGTAACTCTTTTCAAATATATAATACATTTACATCAATAATTATCGATAAAAACAGCGATTACCTAGGATTTAACGCTCGCCTCAGCGAACCGAAATGACAGTACACTCCGAAAGAATGAAATTAGAGTGGTGTTGCTAGTGCAGAAATTAAGAATCGACTAAAACGTAGAAATATAGGCTTTTATATATCTCAAACTAAATAACATAAGATCGCAACATCTTTACCACTTTTATATTAACACTAAGCCTTAGCACGCACTGCTAATTTTATTTGCAAGATTTTTTCTAGCGATTTTTAATCCGCGTTCTGGAACATAATAATAAAAAATAGCTTTTTTTTTTTTTCCGCAAGTGCGTGCAGCTAATTACAATTACCTAGATCACAGAAAAATTCGCAGTACATGTTAAGCCTAACTGGCACCAGCAGACCTGCACAAAGTTAGCGCCCCATCGAAGGATTTTTGAAATCAAAATGACCTTAATTGATAGGTCTACGGTGTCGTGTGAGGCCGCGTGCGCATTGGCCGGAACCCCCCCGTGGGAGTCGGAGGTGGAGGTGCTCGCCGAAGTTTATCAGCGGGCGTCAGCAGCGCATGCGTTAAGTCTGTATAGGTCCACCAACATTTTTGTTAGGTCACCTATAGTTTCCTTTTTTTCTTTTAATTTGGTGATTCACCTGCACAAAGTTAGCACCCCATCGAAGGTTTTTTGAAATCAAAATGACCTTAATCGATAGGTCTACGTTAGGTCTTTATAGGTCCACCAAAATTTTTGTTACGTCACCTATAGTTTACCACCGAAGGAATGTAACATAGTTCCAGTGGCCCGCCAATAAAGGTGGAGAGACGGCACACGGCGGGTTTCTTTAGTGAGTGCAGGCCTCACACTACCCTGTTCGTTGCCCCAATCGACGGGGTGTGCGGTTAGGAACATTATTTCCCGCCTTAACAAAAAAAAAATCACCTATGGTTTTTAATAAATATTTTTTTAATTTGCAAAAAGAAAATTGCATCTTAGCATCTCATTTAAACGGAAACTGATTAATAAAATCACCTCCCAATGTTTGAAATATATTTAATAAAGTTACACATTCGTCACTGGCTTACATATGTGTACCAAATTTCAATTCAATCGGTCCAGTACTTTCGGAGTGGGTGGAACAGAGAGACAAACGAGTGATCGTATTTAATCTTTATATTTCTGCATTCTTTATCGTTAGGTCAGTATTGGTCTATAGTTTTTGCTTTTATATTATTCATTAGTTTTTTTTTATTAACAATTATAATAATTTATTACTCGCGCATGCGCTCAACGCATCTAGTCATAGCATGGTGCGAAATTCAAAGTTTTCTCGTTCCGTTTTCATTGCGCCAATAAAAAAATTAATTATAATACAAACTGCTCTCAAAGCGTATAATTCCCAGCAATTTTACGTAAAAACTGAATAATTGGTATGTTACTGGCCACCACTATAATAACCGTTTGAAAGATAAGAAATTCTTATGAACTTTTTTTTACACAAACTATTGCATGTCGTGTTTTAATCTTTTAAGGATACATGTGAAGATATATAATAAAAAAATAATATAATTACTAAACTAATTTTAATTTCAACCGGTGATTCGCAATTGGCCAAGGCTCTAAAAAAAGTATGAACCGTACTCCGTAGGCACAAGTATGAACAGTATCGCGCATCGTTGAAACGCTCAATCAGTAACAAAATAATACAGTTCATATTAAGTCGGAGAGCAATAATTTATTTAATTTTTTGATAACAATGGTGAAATATACAGTGCCAGGTTGCAAAAACGATTCCTGGCACTAAAATAAAAGGAATAGTAACATTTCTTTTCATAAACAAGTAGATATTAGTTATTAAATCACTTGTTTTAGCGAAATTCAGAAGGGTCTTAGAGGGGTACGCGGGACACGTGGGGCGGGTCGTCCCTGCCCGCTATCAGCCATAATTTTTTCTTCACGATGACATAGTGTTGTATCGCAATTACTTATATACGATATTTTTTTAATAGTGTAATTTTATATAAAGGTATTATTACTGTCTAATAAATAATCAGCTGATTAAATAATATAAATATAGGTACATGTATGCTATTCTATTATTGATTTGATACGTGCAGTAGTGGAAAAAAATGAAGACGTAACAACAAAATACTTATGTAAATATAATATAATAATTAACGCTCTTTAAGTGGCAATAATGGTCTACCTATGATCTGAGTTTGTTAATTCAGAAAAAAGTCATGGTTTATAATTTTAAAATTTAATAAATGATACCTTTTTTTTTTGTTTAGACGGGAAAAAATGTACCTAACCGCACACCCCGTTGTTCGGGGCAACAAACAGGGTAGTATGGGGCCCTCACCCACTAAATAAACCTGCCGTGTGCCGTCTCTCCGCCTTTATTGGCGGGCCACTGGAACTATGTTACATTACTTCGGTGGTTAATAAATGATACCTAGCTTTTCTAAATTATTTGTAAATATTAATTATACCTATCATAGCAAACCGAAAAATTGATTCTTCTAACCCTATAAATAAATAAATAAATATTCACGGACATTTTCACACAACGTCCTGTTGGACAATTATCTGTGTTCATCACACAAATAATTGTCCTGAGTGGGAATCGAATCCACGACCTCGTGCACAGAAGTTGGTTACACTACCGACCACGCCACGAGGCCGTCTGACCCATCGTTGGTACACATAATTATGTAAGCCGGTGACGGACGTGTAACTTTATTTACTCAGATTGAGAGGGATTTAGGCCGTATTTCACCATGCTGGCCCAGTGCGGGTTAGCAGGTAAATCTCAGGCGTGCAGGTCTCCTCACGATGTTTTGCCTCACCGAGCAGTAATAACTTGTAAACAGACACACATAACTTCGGAAAGTCAGAGGAGTATTCCGTACAAAACCTCGGGCTCGAGATTGAACTCGATAAAACTGTATTTGCAGTCCTTGGTTTTACCGCTAGGCTATTTATCAGAATATTGAACATACAATTAATTAATTCCTAACTTAAGTATTTACCGGCAAACAATCGATATTTTTGCAGAAATTAATAAAATCGCCTCCCAATATTTAAAATATATTTAATAAAGTTACACGTCCGTCACCGGCTTACATATTTGTACCAAATTTCAATTCAATCAGTACATTACTTTCGTGACCTAACAAAAATTTTGGTGGACCTATACAGACCTAACGTAGACCTATTGATTAAGGTCATTTTGATTTCAAAAGACCTTCGATGGGGTGGTAACTTTGTGCAGGTGAATCACCAAATTAAAAAAAATATTTATTAAAAAACTATAGGTGACCTAACAAAAATTTTGATGGACCTATACAGACCTAACGTAGACCTATCGATTAAGGTCATTTTGATTTCAAAAATCCTTCAATGGGGTGCTAACTTTGTGCAGGTCCCCAGCAGCTTTGCATGCATGCTTCAGATAAAAAAACATAAATTCTAGCTTTCAATTTCATATTTGCAATAAAACCGATGCTAGCATAATTTTAGTATTGGTTTACAAAATTGAAACCCCTATTTCTCCTCCACATAATAAGTGAATAATATTATAGAAAAAAGATTTGTTTTATACTTAATTTTAACTATAAAATAGATACTTATAAATTTCTTTATACCTAATAACCGTATTTTAACTAAGATCACATTTGTTTTTATCCAGAACAAGGACTCATGCAAAGTTGCTTATAGATACAATCCATCCATCCATCCATCCATCAGCCTTTCAATGTCCACTGCTGGACATAGGCCTCCCCAAGAGAACGCCACAACGAGTGGTCCCGTCATGGGGGATAATGCCGTAATCGCCACGCTTGAAAGGCGGGTTGGCGATGGCAGTGGATGTTGTTAATACTTGAGAGAGTGCTGCCTACTCCCCCGCTATTACCACAGTCGGCTCTTACGACTCCCGTGGGTAGAGAGGGATGGGACAATTCTAATCCCAAGATAAGATAAGCTATAGATATAATGATACTTAGATAATTTTCTAAGAATATGTATAATGCATCCTAATTACTTTTATATTAATCGAAAACAAAATTTTCAACGGTAGAATTTTGACAATTAATCTTTTCCATATATTTTCTCCATTTTATGGTACCTGTGCACTCCTTGTTCCACCGAGGTGACGAAGAAATTTTACCTGAAACTGAGTTTTTTATTGGGAAAAAATGTAGCAGCAATGTAAAGACACGGTCTTGCAAAAAGTGGCCATAGTTATTTCTCATTTTCAGCTGTGATTTACTTTTGAATCTAAAAGATCCTTGAATAAGGACCAATCAACGTCTGCTAGTTTATATTTGATCCGAGGAGTACGTTTGGGTGGAATTTTATGGCTTTCCCGTTGAAAACTCGACTTTATTACCGCACGGTTTGAGTCCATTGGCACACCTGGATGACGTTTACGTTTGGGAATTACTTCTCGTTGATACAGTATATCTCAGACTATATACGTCCTAGACAGAGCGAAGAAAATTCTTTGACATATATGAGCGAGAATACAAGATACAATTTACTGGTGCAAAAAACAGACAAAGTCATAGATTTTTGTCTTTGTCGCCGTGGCCAGTTTTTGGTATTGTCACGATGTCAAAATGCTTTGTCTGTCACGATTCAACTGACATAATCGAATATTTGTATAAAAATTCGGGTTTTAATTAAAATTTAATGTTAATTAGTGTTAATGAGTGTTTTGAGAATAAGACTACGTGATAATAGTGGTTGTAAAATAGTGTACTATGCTACAAAAGCTACAGCAAGCGAAAAAATACCGGTATAACATATCATTCATATGTAGTCGAAAATGAAAAAAAATAATGATTGAATGCTATATAGTGATATAAAATGGGCTTTTTTACTCAAAATTAAAAATTGCTACTAAGATACACTCGCAAAACACGTTTTCTAGCTAAATTTCTATTACTAAGAATTGTTTCGGTGTTGCCTTATTGCGAATTTAATTTGCCCATTTTTTACTTTACTAAAATTTATATGTAATTTATGAGATGATGATAAATATTTACTATTTTAGGTTTCCCTCTAATCCAGATGCGAGATCGAAATGGGTGTATGTTACGGGAAAACGAGGCAACCCATGAAATACCCAAAATATGTTCCACGACATTTTGTTGATGTTTCATTGTACATAATAAGAAAATAGTAACGTTGGGAGCAAAATCAATTCCAGTGAATATGTTCATGTAAGTATAGCTTTTAAAGTTTTTGTAACTTCAAAAAAAATAGCATCACGCCTGTATTCCCCGAAGGGGTAGGCAGAGGTGTATTACACACCCACGACTCGCCAGCTATGTATAAGTGCCACGTAATAGGGGGCGAGCCTATTGATGTCTACCGGGCACATTTTACAAACTCCGGGCTACTACTGAGATTTTTTTTTGTTTTGAAAAATCTCATTAACACTGCCCGACCCGGGGATCGAACCCGAGATCTCATGATCAGCAGTCACTTATACTACCACTGCACTACAGAGGCAGTTGTAATTTCATCTTTGTAAGTAAATCTCAATTCTAGATTATGACTACCGCTGTAGTCATAATCTAGAATTCAGAGAAACTGATTAGCTCTAAGTTCTTATTCAATTAGTTAAATCAGTGCTGGAAGGAAGATAATTATTTGCCTATTTGACCCAGAAAAGAAAGAAAAGATAATTTTATTATATTCTTGTGTACTATTATTTTATTAAATATAACTTATTATTATTTACCAGATGAGATATCGAACAGAACGGCAATTTATGGAGCAGCAATACTTACCTTTTATCAAGGCTCAAAGTCTTAGTATTTCCCTACGTGATCGAATTCTTATTACGGAGATCCGTAGAACGTGAATATCCGACATAGCCTGCCAGGTTTGCATGCTGAAGTGGCAATGGGCAGGCCATATCGCTCGACGAGCTTACAACCGTTGTGGAAAAAGGTTTTTTAGTTGCGACCACGTATCGGACAGCGCAGCGTAATATGGCCTCCCACCAGATGGACCAAATATATGGTCAAAGCTGCAGGGAGCCGTTGGATGCAGTCAGCACCTGCCCGCTAGTTCTGGTGCTCTCTTGGGGAGGCCAATGTCCAGCAGTGGACGTTTAAAGACTGATGACTGGATGAATAGAAGGGCTGGTAGATTTACTTTTAAATAATTATTTTGATAAACGCTGTGATTTTCAATTAAATATTTGTTACGAAGAGTTTCTTATTTACGATCAAGTTACAGACCTCATTCTAACTATCGTTTATTTTTCTCAAATATGGTTAAATATTTGTCAACCTGGCAACATTTAAAACAAATATTGCTGTTTCAAGTGCGGCCACGAACACACAGACTAAGAACTACGTAGGCAAAAATCATACACAGATTATAGAATGAACAGACTGTATCGGGCAAAATTTCAAGAGTAGATAGCATTGAAAGTAAAGGAGTAGGAAATATTTTTTTTTTTTTTGCTATTGCGCGCTCTGCGCGCCGCTTTCGCCTACGCAATGCTGATCCCTATTGCAAACCTGGGAGATTCTATCTATATGTTGTGGGTTTGGCCCCATATAAGCTTCTTGGTAGTAACTATCTCTACATTATTCTGTGGATCAAGGTTGCCAGAAGATTACTATGTTATTTTTTAGTCGATTTTAACTAAGTCGGGTTAGTTCCAGATTACATGATCCGAAAGGTCTTGAAGTTTTGGCGGGAACATGAAAGAATCATGTCGTCACTCTGCATTACTTTCCAAAACTTATTTTATTTCAAGTATTAATGTCTGAAACTAGTGGCATTTTACTAATTGACTATTTGTATATGTGCATAGTATTGGCAAGTGATATAATGCGGCGTAACGTGTATTTCGCGTTGACACCAAAATTCCATAGATGTAGTAGCTTCCAGTAAAGTCGCCACCACTGCTTCTGCTGAAGCTGACTTAGTTGACTAGACAGCGACTACCTTTGCGACTAACTTTGGATGACTTTAGACTTGTTTGACGAATAATATTTTTACTAAACTTACTTGATATAACATGAAACACGATACTGGCAAAAATGGCTTGGCTGATTACCATAATAAAAAAAGAAGAAGACTCAAACGTTTAGATATATGTAGATATTTTTGAAGTGAAACTTCTTTAGAATCGTTGTGATGTGAAACTCGATGAAACGAAAATGCGTCGCGATAAAGAAATAAAGTTAGGTCATTTGCTGCTGTGTGTGAATTACACACATATAGGTTTTTTTTTAACTCGCAGAAGATTTAGTTTCTTACTTATATCCGACTTGAAACTATCAAAAACGCAATAACATTTGAACCACCAAAAGTGATGTTAACAAAAAATCAAATATATTCATAGAAGGTTAAGGTAATGTACATGTCAATGTAGATTTTAACTTAATGTAATATAAGTGCTTTATTTTAGATTTAACTAAAGTTACCTTTCTATGATTGTTATTTTATCTCACTTGCAAATTACTTTTTTAGATACATAAAAAAAAATATCGATAAATGCAATTTATAACAAAAATCAGATGTATAATTTTTTAGAATTTACTGACATACCAGATTCTTCTGCATGGATGGCAGAATATAAATACGCCACATTTATTATCCCTAAACAGAAATAGCAATCCGACAGGCACCAGTTTTACGGGATAAAAAGCATAGAATATGTCCCTTTCTGGACTCCGAACTATATGTATGCAAAATATGATAATTGGTTCAGCAGTTATGCAGTGAAAGCATGACAAGCAAACAAACAAATAAACTCACTTTCTCATAATAACGACTTTCTCATAATAAAAAATATATAAAATGTTCCTTTTACAATTAAAAGGTAGCTTTTGACAAGACCCCGATGGCAACACTGCTGCTGACTTGAGAAGCAAGAACGCGTTTGGTTTGGTAAAGTTTGGTTTGGTTCTTCAAGTTGTCAAGTCGTTGCGTCCTTGCGTCCTTCGAGCAGTTGTGCAATGAAGTTCCGAAAACTTTCAAAGTTCTCTAAAGTTATAATTTGAATCAAAAGCAAAGTGATTTTAATAGTTTAATGCTTTAAATTAAATTAATTATAATATGAAATGACACAGTTACATTAAAGTGCAGTATTTACCTATAAAAAGTGGAGTGAACCTAAGTTAAGAGTATCCAACTTGTTCGTAGTTGCAAAGTGAGCGAATTCCACAGGTGTTAATGTTGTGATAAGTGAAAACCTAGCAACGGTTTTAAAATGAAGTATTTTAACAACTGTTGTGTAAAATTGAAATATCTTCATAAATAACAGAAAATGTAAACTACAAGTTGCGAATTATCCTACTAAATACCAAAAGTTGAATAACGTGTCATGGAAGAATTAAAATAGTCATTCAAGATGAATAACCGCAACCAGTACTATGGAACTTTTTTTATTCTACTATTTACTTTTCGTCCAATAATATCCATAAATAATACAGGTAAGTTAATTAAAAACTATAGTTTTTTTCTTTTGTATTACACTCACAACTGTCTACCCCGCTGAGGTATATAGCTTTAAAATAATAATAATTCTTACCATATGTGTATTAATGTTGAATGTATACACATCAAACAAACAACCCATCAAGACCAAATCTTCTCAGTCTTCTTAAAAAACTTCTCACCAAAGTTCATCAGTCTTCTTAAAAAAAATATTTAAATAGGAAGTATCACTCCATGTGTATTTTTTATTGCTTATTTTGCCAGATGACACAGCCTAATGGCAAGTGGTAACTACTGCTCACAGGCTCCGCAAACCTAAGAACACTGCTATGCCACTACCCCCTGTCACACCCATTCACATGGAAGGTAGTGGTACCAACTTGCTTGAACCAAGTAAGTACTCCCATTTGGTATAGTAATAAATTAATATTATTATACCAAGTGAGAGTACTCACTTTTTACCAGGGATACAACTTCCAGGGTGAAAAAAGAGACACAAATATTGACATTATTTTTAATCTGATATTCACAACCCACATTTAGCTCAAGCAATGCAATTTTCCATTTGCTACAACTTTTTCTACAATACAGGATGCAAACCATATGGTTCTTAACCGACAAGATACCTTTATAATTATGTATTTATACAAATACTTGGCCATTTTGAAATGTTGATGAATGCACACAAAGTGTGAAAATGTGAAATTGAAAATAATAGTCACAAGCAAGATTTCAACCTGCTTCTCCTGGAGGATCATTCCAGAAGCTTGGTCAATTCGCCCACTGTGACATCTCTCGGGGCCGGTCACCCAAGTCATTAAGAAAGAATGTGTTATTGAGATGAATAGTTCCGAGTGAATATGACAGTGGCTAAATTGGCTTAGTATCTGAAATGGTTTCTCAGGAGATGCAGGTTCAAATGCTGCTTGTGACTATTATTTGCGATTTCAGATTTTTGTACTTTGTTTTCATTTATATGGCTAAGCATTTCACTTAATCATTAATAGCACCACACTGGCATCAACAGCTTTTTTCCCATAAAAAGTATATAACTATACTTACATACTTGTCATCACGCCATCTCCCTTGCGGGATAGGCAGAGAGAACAGAGTGCCAAGAGGCTCTATTCTTGCATACATCTCTCGGTTCCTCAACATTCATAATTCTCTTCATACATGCTCGTCGGTTTTGGAAACTACTGACTCCACCTTCCTTTAATATTTATAATATTCAAAAACAAATTATAACATTTAATTCTGACAACTACAGTGAAGGATATAGATGCCCAATGTTTTTGTAATATATTGGAGATAGACCCAATTATGTCTGAGGTTGAACATACTCTAGAATAGGTCTCTTGGATGGAAAGAAATTATTTCCATATCAGTACGACTCAAATGGATTGTAAAGTATATGACAATATATGTTTCAGCATTTATTTCGCTAGGTAGTTTTTGTTTTTATTGCCAACGGTGGCAGACGATCAAACGGCCCACCTGATGGTAAGTGGTAACCGTCGCTCATGGACTTTGGCAACACCAGGGGTACAGCCAAGCCGCCGCCTACCGTGAGTAAAGTGCTCTTCTCAAACCTTGTTTAAAGAGGGACATATCGTAGCGCTGGGGGAACACCGCAGCAGGAAGATCATTCCAGAGCCTACACGCACGTGGTAGAAAAAAGCGCTGGAAACGAACCGTCTTGGATGAAATCGTTTCCAGGTGGTGTGGATGAACCCTACTACGATGTCTCGTGGTCCGGTGGTAAAAAGGGGATGTTGGTACCACCTCAAACAGTTCCTCAGAGCACTCTCCATTGAAGAGTCGATAGAGCACACAAACAGACCCAAAGTCTCTCCGCCGCCCCAGCGACTCCAGTTCATCCGTGAAATTGGAATCCTCGACAATTCGAACAGCACGCCTTTGCAGGGAGTTAAGTGGGTTGAGTTGGTATTTTGGTGCGCCTTTTCAGAGATGCGAGCAGTACTCCACGTGCGGCCGGACTTGTGCCTTATAAAGTGCAATTCTCTGCCTCGGTGTGAAGTACCGCTTGGCTCTGTTCAGGACGCCCAGTTTTTTGCTTGCCAATTTGGCTTTGATAGTGTCTGTAGAGTGTGATTACGATGTATCCTAAGTTGCGTCTTATAATCGGAGTTAGAAGGGCACACATTTTTACCATAGGCAGCATCGTGGAGTATAATTCATGTAAAATTACTATCCTAGATAAATTACCAATTTTATCATGAAAATGGGTAATTTGTCTAGGAACGCTATTGGTATAATATTCCTAATATGTAATATTACAGATCGTAAAACAAAAAGAATTCGACCGAAATATATTATTTGAAAAAAATTATGGCCTTATTCTTACTAATATTGTAAATGCGAAAGTGAGTTTATTTCGCTTTCACGCTGTAACCACTGAACCAATCATGGTACACACACAGTCTGGAGGCTAGAAAAGGAAATTTTATCCCGACAAATTGAAAGGTTTCCGTAGATTAGTTACTTTTATATAGAGATAATTAGTGATGTATATATTCTAAAGTCCACGCAATATGTTTCACGCGGATATCGGACACATATACAATCAATCACATATTTTTATTGCTTTCCTGGACCCAACTCTAAAGTCGCGGGTAAAAGTTGGTAGACCAAAATTATTAATTCAGTGTTATAATGGTACGTGAATTATTGAAAATATTTGCAATGATGTATTTAATATAGAATTTAACTTACTGCAGAATTCTCAATCAAAGACTTTAATGAACTTTAACTAAGTTAAAGTGGATCTAAAATATTCAGTCTCGAATTAATGTCAATCTCCATAACTTGCTCGTAACTGCCGAGGCAGATGGTTAATTAAACACTTGTTACTTATACATGTTAGTATTTGTATACATGAGAAACTTCACATTTAATATACAAAATCCTGAAAGCACAGTAATAGAGCTACTTAAAACTATAATGGGCCACATCTCTTAATCGTGATGATAAGATTTTAACAACTGCCTACTGATTTGTGAGTCTCTTATTTTCTTAGTTTCTTTTCCATAAGTGCAGCATATCACTTCCGTCACCAGTTTTTGTGGAGTCAATGTGGACACCCACTGAGAATGGATGATAGGTTTTTTCTTCTGGGATAACTCATTCAACGGATACGAAGTAGCGGGCAAAAGCTAGTTTTATATATATCGTAACAAACTTGTCCGTATAGTGACGGACTAAAAATACAAGTGTCACCACCCCACTCTTTCCCACGGGTGTCGTATGAGGCGACTAAGGGAAATAAGTAATTATCACCCATTGCATTACTGGTGGTAGGGTCGGGTACCACGTGGGAGTACTCAATTGCTATCGGGCTCGAACGGGTTGGTACCACAATCTCCCGTGTGACCGACCGTGAAGCACATCAGTGTGGAATGAAATGGTGAGCAGCGGATTGACAATACTCCCGATATAGTTGAGTCCATGAGTGACGGTTACCATTTACCCATGAAGTGGGCCGTGGCTCGTCTGCCACCTGCCTGCATACTACAATAAAAAAAATAAAACGTACATAATAAATAATACTCGTAATAAGTCAGATTCTTTTTGCATAAATGAGAACTGAAATTAACTTGGTATGTTATAATAACAAGTAGGTAATTTCTAGTAATTGTGCTTCAATTTGTATGGTATGCCGAAATTGTATCTTATGTCGATGGATTTTGTAGGTCATATCTCAGGTTCCCGATATAGTAGTGGGATAAAATGTATACCAATTTTTAAGTCTTATCAAGAGCTATCAAATAAAAAAGCTTCATCTATATCAGTTTAGTAGTATTTGCGTGATGCGCGAACGAACAAACAGATAAACAGACAAAAAATTCTTTAAAAAATGTTGTGTTCAGACACACCTATTAGCTTAACTAGCCTTTGCTTGCGGCTCCGCCGCAACCTAAAGCTAATTTTTAAGTTGTATCTCAGGTCCCCGGTATAGTAGCGGGATAAAATGTATACCAGTTGTTAAGTCTAATCGAGATCTATCAAATAGAAAATGTTGCATCAAAATCCGCTCAGTAGTTTTTGCGTGATGCGCGAACAAACAAACAGATAAACAGACAAACAGACAAAAATTCTAAAAAAATTGTTTTGTGTTCAGACACGTCTATATAGCTTAATACAGTAATTTTTTCTCAAATATCTTAAATGTACAGACACACATTTAGATATTTTTATAGCATTTGACATGCTCAACCATATAAATCAACACGTTAAGAATAAATGTGTTATCGAAGTTAGCAGTTAGGAGTCATTGTCACGATGGCTGAATTGGCAAAGCATCTATCTGGGCGGTATCCAGGAGATGCAGGTTCAAATCCTACTCGTGGCTGGTTTCTAGGGCTGCGTCATTATTTGGTAAAAATCTTAATTGTAAAATTAAGTTTACATGGTCGGTATAATGTATGAAAATACTTCCAACAGATGGCGCAGACGTCACCCAAGACGTTAAGAATAAAATGTGTTATCGAAGTTAGCTGCAATTGTCACGATGGCTTAATTGGCAAAGCATCTGGACGGTATCCAGGAGATGCAGGTTCAAATCCTGCTTGTGGCTGTTATTTTCGGTTTTCACATTTTTACACTTTGTGTTGATGTACAGACACAGCTCCGTTACAGCTTTAAAATAGTGCTAGCCTTTTCCCGCGGCTTCGCCACAGCCAAAAGCTAGTTTTTAGGTTTTTTCCAAGGTTCCCGATATAGTAGTAAGATAAAATGTATACCAGTTTTTAAGTCTAATCAAGAGCTACCAAATAAAAAAGGTTGCTTCAAAATCCGTACAGTAGTTGTTGCCTGATGCGCAAACGAACAAGCAGACAAAAATCTAAAAAAAATAGTTTAGTATTAAGAATGTATTTTTTTCTCAAATATCTTAAATGTACAGACACAGCTCTGTTACAGCTTTCTAATAGTATAGATAGACTAGCTGACCCAGCAAACTTTGTTTTGGCATATACATTATTTCTACATCGGCAGTAGAAAATTTAGGGTTGTATGTATTTTTTAATGTCAAATTATAAAATAAAAAATAAAAAAAAAATGTCCAAATATAAAATAAAAATATTGAAGGTACATCACCCTTATCATTTAGGGGTATGAAAAATAGATATTGGCTGATTCTCAGACCTACCCGATATGCACACAAAATTTCATACAAATCGGTCCAGCCGTTTCGGAGGAGTTTGTTAACAAACACGACACGAGAATTTTATATATTAGATGAATTTTAACATCCCCGTGAAATGCTTTTATTTACATTCCATAGGTCCGAGTGTTCGAAGTCTGGCTAAAACAGCCATAACCCTTTCAGCCATAGCTATCAAATAAAAAAGCTTCATCTATATCAGTTTAGTAGTATTTGCGTGATGCGCGAACGAACAAACAGATAAACAGACAAAAAATTCTTTAAAAAATGTTGTGTTCAGACACACCTATTAGCTTAACTAGCCTTTGCTTGCGGCTCCGCCGCAACCTAAAGCTAATTTTTAAGTTGTATCTCAGGTCCCCGGTATAGTAGCGGGATAAAATGTATACCAGTTGTTAAGTCTAATCGAGATCTATCAAATAGAAAATGTTGCATCAAAATCCGTTCAGTAGTTTTTGCGTGATGCGCGAACAAACAAACAGATAAACAGACAAACAGACAAAAATTCTAAAAAAATTGTTTTGTGTTCAGACACGTCTATATAGCTTAATACAGTAATTTTTTCTCAAATATCTTAAATGTACAGACACACATTTAGATATTTTTATAGCATTTGACATGCTCAACCATATAAATCAACACGTTAAGAATAAATGTGTTATCGAAGTTAGCAGTTAGGAGTCATTGTCACGATGGCTGAATTGGCAAAGCATCTATCTGGGCGGTATCCAGGAGATGCAGGTTCAAATCCTACTCGTGGCTGGTTTCTAGGGCTGCGTCATTACTGCGTATTAAGAATGTATTTTTTTCTCAAATATCTTAAATGTACAGACACAGCTCTGTTACAGCTTTCTAATAGTATAGATAGACTAGCTGACCCAGCAAACTTTGTTTTGCCATATACATTATTTCTACATCGGCAGTAGAAAATTTAGGGTTGTATGTATTTTTTAATGTCAAATTATAAAAAAAAAAATAAAAAAAAAATGTCCAAATATAAAATAAAAATATTGAAGGTACATCACCCTTATCATTTAGGGGTATGAAAAATAGATATTGGCTGATTCTCAGACCTACCCGATATGCACACAAAATTTCATACAAATCGGTCCAGCCGTTTCGGAGGAGTTTGTTAACAAACACGACACGAGAATTTTATATATTAGATGAATTTTAACATCCCCGTGAAATGCTTTTATTTACATTCCATAGGTCCGAGTGTTCGAAGTCTGGCTAAAACAGCCATAACCCTTTCAGCCATAGCCATAAAGCTTTTTTAAAATCCCCAAAAATCCAAACGCTTCAAAAGTTGTTTTAGATTTCTTGCAGCAAAAATATGAAATAATTTAGCTCTTCCAATAAACATAAAAATGATGATGTTGTTCCTTCAAGTCGAAATATAATTGTGCCCTTTTATAATGTCAAACGGCTGCGGAAAATCTTTTACAATGATATTGTAATAATCGATGGTACCCGTCATTTCCTCGAGTGACGGAATTGGTACAACTAAAGTTGTAAAATCGTCGCAAGCGCACTACTTGGCTAAACTAAGTATGTAAAATTGTATGTCCTATTATTATTTAGTTAATCAGACGTGACTGAAAAAAATCTAAACCGCTTTTTAGTAAATTGTGCAATAATCTAAGTATAACAAAATACCATTTTCCATGACATGTGTATGTCTATCTTTCTCTCTGTCTGTTGGTTTGTTTTGGCTAATCTATATAACGGCTGGACTGTATTAGACGGGACTCTACTGGCAGATAGCTGATGTTATAAGGTGTCCACCTGGGCTACTTTTATTTTAGAAAAATAATTAGAGTTAAAAAATAAAGTAACTAAATTCCACGCAGGTTGCAGCTAGCGTCACATACCTTTGTATGACGCATTCGACAGAGCTAAAAAACCAAAGCAAAGCTTTTATCGTTCTTTTTTTAATTGCTGCTTGGAGCGTTTTTCACATTTCTTTGATGCATGCCTTCGATTAACTACACAGTAGATTCAAAGTGCATGCCAATTTGCTCTACTGCAACAAACAAACATTCCAAAAATTTTAATAAAAAAGTTTTTATTGTACTATATTATAAAATATCTATGTAACATGTTACGTTTGATACATATAAAAAATAATGAATAAATACCTAAATAACACAATCTAATAAAAGATTTCACTAGCGAATTCTTTATTTTTTTTACCCCAAGTCGGATGCAAAGATACTATTGAGTATGGTTAAAACTTAATGTGCCACACAGGCTTCCAGTAACATAAAGATGTAGAGCTGACAAATTGGTTCGGTTTTAACACGCTATAAAAACTACTATCAATAGAATATTCAATTAGATTCCACACTCCCTGTCATGTCATAAATCGAGATACCATTGTAAGTCTCCTAAGTATTTTTCTAGTAAGAAAGTTCACTCTCTGATGTGAACCTCAGGCGACGACATGCGCGAGGCTGCGGTAAACATCATCACAAAAGCTCAAGCAAGTAAGCAGAAAGCACAAGAACCTCTTTTCTGTGGATTGCATATTAATACTAAAACACTGCGTGTCGAGGTACAGGCCATGTAACTCTGACAGACTATGAACTTAATGCTTTCACCTTTCTCGGAGAAACTGAGATAATCTGATAAAGCAAATAGCCGAATCCATAACTTATTATAGTAGTTTAAGTATCCTCCCTTGAAATATTTTGCTTTTAATTTGATATTATCCCATACGAAAAGTTTTTCTGTTGAGAATTGGATGTTTTTGTCGTTTGTAAGTTCTGTCTCTAGTAACATTTAAATACGAGTAGGCATCTAGATTCTTCCTATGGTATGCAAGATGTTGTAAAATTGTTTATATAAGGAATCACGTTTGTTAAGTATGGAAAAAGCGTTCTTTCTATTACTTCAGTACGCTGAATGACTTGAAATGGTGAATACTGTTAGTATTGCTGTGTTGTCATTAAGTCATTAACTTAACAAAGGTTTCTCGTGTTCCTACAGAATTCACTTCCCATAAGATTGCGAACGACTCTCTTCTCATGCGTATAATATAGGGTTACGTTTCACCCACAGCATTGGGACAAAACAGCCTAATATAATAACAATAAAAAAAATGTAGTGTGATACAATAGTAATGAAGTCAGGGATTTGATCTCCGCTTTACACTCTCGGCACGCAGCTTTGGATTTTGGAACTCATGTGCGTATTAAAAATGAATACTTATTGTAATGGGAACGTAACTTTCAGTGTCCATATAGCTATTGGGTAACATTTTGTGTATAATGTTTTTAACATTTTGTGGATAATAATCTAATTGAAATTTAGGTTGAAATCTATGTTCTCTAGTTATGTCTCAAACCTTTCGTTTTTATATGAAGTACGGGAGTAAAGATTATAAAGGTCATTGAGTACAATAAACACAAGTAAATTGGTTAATTATAAATTTTCATTTATTATTATGGTCTTCGTAATTATTTGAAAATGCCAATAAATATATATATTATATATCTAATGATGTTCCTTTAGATCCTTTATGTCTCCTAAAATCTCACCTTTGTTTTATTTGTCTAATTTTAATGGTTTTCGAGATATTTATCTCTTTGAAGACCATCCTTGTGTTTATTTTATTTTGTTAAGACGGGATAAAATGTAAAAATGTAATGCGGTTAGCACAAGCCGTTGTTTGGGGCAACGAAGAGGGTAGTGTGGGGCCCTCACCCACTAAATAAACCCGCCGGGTGCCGTCTCTCCGCCTGTATTGGCAGACCACTGGAACTGTTGTTACATTACTTCAGGGGCCCGCCGGATTGAAAACAATCCTGCGTGCGGTAGGTACACATGGTTAGGCTTGTAAACGTGCTCATTTTATAATTACCACGTGAGTATTTCACAAATTAGTGCTAGAAAAGTTATGCTACAGAT
Organism: Leucoma salicis; assembly: GCA_948253155.1. Classification (NCBI taxonomy): domain Eukaryota; kingdom Metazoa; phylum Arthropoda; class Insecta; order Lepidoptera; family Erebidae; genus Leucoma; species Leucoma salicis. The sequence continues at coordinate 15,248,186 of OX411809.1, read as the reverse complement.
ACTTATGTGTATATTATATATATTCAACGACAGTCTGCCTTTATACTGCCGTTCCACTGCCACAAAATACACAATCAGCAAACATAGTATGTTATTCGTGAGTCGTCTTCGAGCGTTGGGACGTGAACAGAAATATCCCTGTCAGTTTCCGTGTTCTAAACTGTTGTAAGAAATAAGTTGTGACAATATTCAAAGATTAGTTCTGCATAATTGAGTTAGAAACTACTTCAATTCAGTTTTAGGTATTTCTTACTCCACGAACAGCACAGTGCGAATAACAAATCTTGTTTTGTAAGCGGCACTTGTAGCTTAGGTATTATAGAAGTAGGAATTATTCATATATTCACTTTTATGGCAGCGCGGCATTCATACGGATATGGTTGGTTGAACACCGGAAAATGACATAATATTTATTTAGAGGGTCTCGCTCAACAACCTAGCGAGCATACTAAGCACGTCAATAAAGCTTGTTGCTGAAGGCAGGAAATCTAGATTTTAAGCCTCTAATTATGTGGAGAATCCTAGTTTTCAGATGTTAGGCTTCTATTTGAAATAATTGCTGTCTTAGCACCTTGTTCGGTGTTCATTAGAGGAATCCTTATCGTGGACGAACAGCCGAAACAAATTGGCCATGGACATGGTAAAAGCTGAACTATCGTGTCACATAGAGTCTGTGTCGTGTCGTGTGATAATGATGAACTAAACTACTATGAGTAGTGATCAGATAATCCCGTTTGTAAGAGAAGAAAAACTTGAAAGATAATAAAAACACATTTTTGGTATGGAGTTTGATTGCGTACCGTTTGTTTTAAACAATTTAAACTTAATATTTTTATCTCTTTTAAGTATTGCATAAGTGTGCAACTTGTAATCGCGAGATCCCGATTCGATTACTAAAGGTCCCACAAAAATCACTATCGCGTTTTTCCGTCGGAAAATTTTCAGTAGCAGCACCGATTCAGTATTTAGTATTTCAGTTGAGGTTAGTAAAAAACGTTGTACTTGATATAATTTTAACTGCTTACGGAAATTATAGAAAATTGCTATCGAGCACATAGCAATTTTAGTACCTAGGTAAAAGCACTCTTTCTTATATAACGTCACAATAATTAGTAAGTTTTCTATAAAACAAGTACCTACTTACATAATTTTCTAAATTAAACGATGGGTTTGTAATCAGCATAATCTTTTGGTTTTATCACCTCTGATTTGAATAACGCCTTGCCATCGATGAAACCTCTGTCTCAATTAATTATAATGGTAAACAGGCAGATCTTTTTTCCTTATTAAGATAGTAGGTACCTTATTTAAAAGCACAGATCTCACTTGTTCAAAAGCTCAGCATAAACTTGTTATATCGAGTCTTTTTAAAAAAGATCTTTTAAGTTTTTTCGTCAAGTTCGAATCTCTTATCATTTTGCCTATAATTCATTACCAGCAATAAACATGAACACTTGGTAGTTGTTTTGTTTCAACAACTGGCAATGAATTATTTAAATGGAATACTCAAGGAAGCTTAGGAGACTTTTGAGAGTAAAATATGCTTCGACGTGGATGAAAACGACAACTAAAGTTCTAAGCACCGACGCTGCGGTGTAGTTTGCTTCCTCCAAGTTTGAATGAACCGCATCTAACTTGACATACTTACCAAGCCCTGCTTAAACATTGCGGCGTCTTGGTGCTGCGAAGTTACAAACATTTCTAAAGTGTAAATTGACTATTAAATCTTTTAAGAAATGATAGATCAAACTCTAAATTTATCTTAAGTCTAAACTTGAATTTGTTCAAATATAATATTTTATTTAAATATTATTATTACGTATTTTTATCTCAACCCTTAACTGTCCCACTGTTGGGAGGTCTCTTTACGAAGTGACAAGGGTTTAGGGCAAAGTCCAGAACGCTGGATTAGTACCGGTTGGCAAACTTAACAATAGATGAACTATGTGAAAATTGGTGTTTAGGAAATACATGGCTGATTGTGCAAGTTATATCTAGACTATTATGATTATAAGAGGTGATCCATTTCGAGGTTCCCTACTGGCTCATAATCTCCAAAAAATAAATGCCAAAGAATGTTCTTTGAAATGATAATAAACATTCTCCATTCAATTTGAATTTTCTGTTTTTTTTTTCTTTAAAAAAGTAGGGAACCTCGACATGGATCACCTCTTATAAAGAAATAATCTTATAGTCCAAAATCTCAGGGTTGTGAGAACTTACTTCTATTGCTGAGTAGGCCTAATAAAATTTTGTGGAATTCACAACAGACTGTCCATTTGTATCATATGTCATTTGACTTTTCATTTCACGAGCAGCAATCCATTGAAGAAATATCGATTTTTTTTTTCAAAAAACTATTGTCCTCCACTACAGTTTTTATATAGGTATTATCTTCTAAGTGTTCACCTATTTTCATTCAGTTTTCAAAGGTAGATTTTGATTCAAATAATTCTCTTTAAACGATTTTTTCTAAAATTAATCAGCGAAATGTGTAAAGGAAACGCCATGCTGTTACTTAAATTACAAAAAAATTAAACACAAAGCGAAGAATGGAAATCGAAGATAACAGTCACGAGCAGGATTTGAACCTGCATCTCCTGGATACCGTCCAGATGCTTTGCCAATTCAGCCATCGTGACAATTGCTCCTGACTGCTAATTTCGATAACACATTCATACTTAACGTCATTGGGTGACGCCTGCGCCATCTGTCGGCAGTATTTTCATACATTATACCGACCAGGTAAACTTAATTTTACAATTAAGATTTTTACCTGATAATGACGCAAACCCTATAAATATTTAGATATTTTTATATATATTTTTAGCATTTGACATGCTTAGTCTTTGTTTTATAACATCATTGGTGGAAGGTCATAAGTCTGGGACAGAAACATCTCAATCCACACACGCGTGGTTGGAAGTGTACGTTTTTGACTTCATCAGAGCGAAAGAGTGGCGTCATCTAGTCCTGATCTTAATCCGCTGAATTATGATTTAGTGTCGGTTTCAGAGAGTATGGCATGCTCTAAACGCCATGATAATTTTTGGCTCCCTAAAGCAATATAAGATTGGCAGTGAAGAATTTTCCCCATAGAGAAAGTGCGTATTTCAATTGATAAGTGGCCTCAACGCTTAAAAGATTGTATTAAGGCCAATGGAAACTAATTTGAATGTGCTGCGTATTTTTTAATTCTATATATTAATTTATAAACTAACGCACACGTCAGTAATAAATGTTTTAAGCAATTTGAAAATAAGGTCTTTTTCTTGAAACAATATTTATGGCAAGGCAGGTTATATTCTAATTGCATATGGTGCCATTACTTACGTACAGTATTAGTGAAGGAAGAGTAAGCTGCCTAAGTGCGTCATTTTTCCCAAGAGGGTGAGCATCAAATAAAAATAATTTAACATCCAACCAGAAAAAGACCTACATTCGCCGCATCCAGTTAAGAATTACTACAAACATGTGTTTATATAAATTTCGTAATGTTAACAGCTGCTTTAAATTAATTTTATTAAATGTTGTCATTTTTTATTAATGTAGATTAAGTATATACTTAGTGCAATAAACATTGTGAAAGTGGAAAAATATATTCAGATACCTGCGAACAGGATTCTACCCCGCGTTTCTCCAGTTATGGACACTATATAATAAGCCATCGGAGCAACTAGCAAATATCCAAATTCACACCTTCAGTTTCTAGATTTTGTCTTATTAAGACCCGAGTAATTTACCAGATGTATTGCATGCAAGTAAATTTTAATCCGATTCTGGTAAGGCTGATATTGCAATTAAAAATCATACCACATGGTAGTGCAATTATCAATATGATTTTGTGATTATTATTTTAGAATGCATAATGCTTAGCTTTTATGCTTAATGCTTAGCTATTTTATAGGAAGCATGTGATTATTCTACACAACTCGTGTACCGACTACTGGCAATCAGAAAAAAGGAGAATATCATAATGACAACTATTTTTATGATCCCCCAAAGGGGTGTTCTAAGTGCAGGTACTTTGTGTAGTGAAATTGTATGTTGGTTAAGTCCCCCGCGATACAAGAATTATTCCTTACTATACAGGGTTTTTCTTTTCTTGATAAAAACTTTGAAGAAGCGAGCTCAAATAGAATACCATATAATTTGTTTGTATTATAGAATTTCAAACTTTCATGCTCACTTATAATTCTAAACGTTTTTACGGGATTTATACCATGTAAATTTTTACTTACGAGTTTCCGATATTTCGGCACTGTTGCAAGCGCCATGATCACGGAGCAACTCGTAAGTAAAAATTTACATGGTATAAATCCCGTAAAAACGTTTAGAATTGTTTGTATTGTTTCGTAGGTAGATAAAAGCAAGGACAACAGATTGCAACTCGTCATAAAAGGATCTTTCGCTGCACACTATTGACTTTTTCTCAGTGTCACTACATTGGTTTTTCATACTGGCATTCATTTTTGACCAATCAAAAAACATAATATTGATTTATGTTTACTAAAACCATCACGTATTAATCTAGCGCACTGATTTTGAAGCCTTAAAATAATTTATGTTTGACAAGGTTGAACGCTTCTAAAAGTACTTTGTACCTATGTCAATTAAACGAAGAACGGAGAGAACTAATAGAAGAAACGAATAATGGCTGTGCCTTTATTGTACAATTAGGTTACATTTTTTATCTAGACACCTGATTAACCACCGAAACCTCAGTTATAACATGAGATAGCAAAAAAATCTGGAGATATAATTGATTAAATGCCAATGGTGATCAGTGCGCAACGGCCTGGCAGTATTCTTGGTATCGCTGAGTCCATAGGCCGTATGTAACTCACTAAATCGTATCGACATCGCATCGTGACATTGTCATTGGTTGAGAGATCACCGTCATTGGATGAGCGATTATTGCGACATCACGCGTCTATGTTTCTATCAATCACAAATAGGATGATACGATGTCGATACAATTTTGTGAATCACATTCTAAGGCATGTCCGGCGGTTATCTATCACCTACCACCAGGTGGACCGTGGCTCGTCTGCTCCCGTAAGCTACAAAAATAACCAGGCGAAGGGACATCAACTATTTGACCATAAAGGTAAATTACTCAAGACTTATCAGCAATTTGTAGTACAGTAAATGATAGTTATAAAAACTTCAAATTTTATGTAAAGTTCTCCCCATCTACATAAACGTCGAATACGTGTATATATATATTATTAGTGAAGACTTTATAAAAATAGCATGTGACCTTTCTTGGGTCTCGAGAACGTCTATCGAAAATTTAATTATGGTCGGTTCAATGGTTTAAGCAGATTTTCCTCTTGATATATCACATGAAAACCTGGCATTTGCTGCGATAAAAAGTTAAGTTCTGAGATAAATACCTACATAAATAGCCAATCATAGCGCCGATCCGTTATTCCTTCTCTGAGTATAAGTAGTACAAACAAACTTAATTTTGGAATAACATACTCGTGGCTCATATATAAATAATTTTATGTCCTGGTGTAATGGGCTTATAATAGTGGGAATACATGGTAGGACTAAACCCAACCCAAACATACAGCCCACCTGATGGTAAGAGGTTACCTCCCATAGACGCTAGCAGCACCAACACCAGAGGCATCACTCGCGCATCGCCATCTCCAAGGCAAGAGATAGGAGATGGATAGGAAGGATAATAAGGAGAGGATAGGTAAGATACCAAACAGAGGATAAGAAGTATAATAACGGGTGGATAAGGAGGGGGTTTGGGCCTCCGGCGCTCTCATTCAGCATACGAAATACACCGGTAGGAGTAACTACCGTTTAACACGCTGATGCTGAGAGGGTGGTCCTTCCCCGATCGAGCCGGCCCATTCTTGCTGGGTTAAGCAAGGCTCTACCACTAAAATGCTTTTTATGGCAGACTAGCTGCTACTCGCGACCCGGCCCGTCGTTATTTGTGTAGATAAAAGTGGTCTTTAATGGATAATCTGTAAAACAGAAACCCAAAATATCCGCCTGGGTTAATATGAAAATATTTTTTTATATGACTTGAAATGTTAGAAAAAATCGGGGTCCTGCTGGGCACCTGTTAATGATGGCTGACACAAATAAAGGGATCGATTAACTTCTATTTTTACTCGAGCGGGGCGGTAGCTCTTCGCTTCAGTGCCTGAAATGTTCTTTAATGTAAACAAAGAGTACATAGGTTATTAAGAGCTTTTGTGTGTTCCTACAATTATTTTACAATATTAAGTAATAGAATATTAAATGTTATTTACTTATTTGCATTGGCATTAGCTTTTTTGTCAATGAAGTTTTAGAGAAAATTATTGTAATATGTAGGTACCTACCATATTCCCGTTAATAATTCCGTTGGGTAATTTTGTACGGTAAAATGTGTTTTAGAAAAAACTAACTGTAAAAAAAAAACATCTAAGTATAGAGAAAATTCTAAAAAAAGTTAGCCAATTTCACTCTGCATGATATAAAAATTGTAACAATACTCCCTACATCCAAATCTGTTCAGTCATTTAAGTTGTATTGGAATAAAAAAATAACTCGTACATCATGCATGCAGCCTTGAACACTTCTATTTTGTGTAGATACTCGTGTAAAAGTCGAAACAGACCGTGGTGGTTGCAGCGATTATTGTTTGCTGTTCATTTTCACCATTGATGTATTAAATACATTTATCTTAGTGATTTTCACTGTATCATTTGCTTCATGGTGACATTCGTAATAAGTAATGACATTAATAATGCTATAACGGCGACCTACTTAGTAATGGACCTTCATGTACTATTTCCTGCTTCAGCCTTTTAAAGAACCACGTCCTCAATGATGGCCCTTTAATTGACGTCACAAACCCAGCGATGACCACAACAAAGAAATCTAAGTAACATACATGCATATTTTGTATTATACAAATCCTTATAAAGATACAATTAGAGCCACGTTTGATAATATAATCAAATTGTGCATTAGGAGGTCTTTATTCATGTTCTAACAGATCACAATGTCGTTATATATCCGTTGGTGTTCGTTTGCGCCGACCGGTTACACTGTGTTGCACGGGCAGGCTGTAGACTGCGGTCACATACTTCACTAAACAACGGTCGACACTGGACATTCATTTAGAGATTGTACCAGCATTTTGTAGCAATCCACACGTTTCTATTTAAATGATTCAGCTTAACTTGTATTCGTGCAACGGAAATAAAATCACTCTTTACACGTCCAGATTTTAACCGCGTTTGACCTAAATGAATCGTTATACATACAATCGTCTATTCACACTGCTGACGCTGAGTTTGTAGTTAATTACGGACTCGGTGCAGACAAAATAATATTTACTTATTCTTTTTTAACAATTTATTCTACTGAGGTTATCATTGACTAAAATTAGTTGATAGCTGGATTGAGTGGTAACCCGGGGCAAACAGTCCGCTTAGTAAAATAGTTTCTCAGAGCTATGGAGTCTTGCTACTTAGTAAGTTCAGTGAACACGAAGAGTAGCTGTCTTGATGAGTCACATCGGTTCATATTATTTGCAGCAATAAAATACGAGTGACTTATGTATCAATTCGTTATTGATACACATATACATAATATATGTTATATTTTATTTAGTCCGTTAATAGCCTTATATTGAGTAAATTTTTAGCCACATAATTTTGTAGTAACGTGGACATGTCTTCAAAAAGGCACTTATCGGGTTTCACATAAAAGGAACTAAACAATCGAAGGGTTTCCCTTGCATACACAATGTACATACATAATATGGATAGACATGAACGTGGCCGTTCGTGTTCCTTATGTTCATAGTCGGTATAAGCTCGTGTTACCACTTACCCACTGCTTGTGAAACGAAAAGTTTTTATTATTGCAACAAGAAAGTTGTTTTGCTTTTTGAATTAAATGTCGCATACTTGCAAATAACTTTTCTTTTTACTGAAATTGGTGCCGAATCTCAGCCATACATATGTCAAAGGTTATTTAACAAGAAATCTTAGTAACAAGATCGTTTATTTGTCCAACCGTTTGTGTTATATCTTTATATCGGGAATAATCTTAAGAACTCTTGAATAATTAGATTATTGCTTTTGTAGCTTTTATCCAAATGAAATTAATTTAAAAAAAAAACCCTGGAACATAAAAGTGCTAATCCTAAATTGAGTCGCGATAAAAAGTTAACCAATAACGAGCTTTTAATTATCTGAAAGTCAATTCATAATTAAGGATGTACAAAGCCGGACGGATCGGGTTGCTACTTTTGTTATATAAACAAAAAAGGCAACACCTTTAAGTAGCCTCTAAGTCTAAAGCAAGGAAATATTAAGGCAAAAAATTATAATTAAATATGTATAATATATGTATACGCCATGAATTTGAATTGCTTAAACTGGTTATGCGATGACTTATAGATCAATGAATGCAACTGGGCGTCCTCATTAAACATTATATTCATTACAACTACATATTTAGTGTAATTTCAATTACATTTACTACATTACAAAAATCTGTCACTCAAGTTCTTGTTATTTTTCTTCATATTTAAGTATGTTGTGTAGCCTTCGAAAGGAAAAAAATAACGAGACACCGGAAAAAATATTATAAAACTATACGAATATAGGTAGTATCTGTGCCTTAAAAATGTCTTACAAGAAATGAAAATACTCGTATTTTAGAATTGAACGTCGGTTTTTAAGTTATTAGTATGTTTAGTATTCACAGGTATCAACTAAACGTGCCAACGTTGTGAGTCACGTAACGGAAACCGTTCTTTCGATATTGATGCCTGGGCTTGATGCGTTCCCATGTTTCACTTTGGCTTATAACCAGTGTTTTTATTTAACGGTGCACTCGTGCAACTGTAATACTACATTATTTTTATTGTTGTTTGTAAATTGAAATCCCTTTATCAACAAACATCTGCGTTTCCAAGCGGACCGCGCCGTTGCTTAGCTCTGTATACATAAATTAAACTTAGTTGAATGAACGTTTCATTTTCTACAAAAACTTTAGAAAATCTGTTGCTGCTGGGAATTCTTTTATTATTATGGCTACAGTTGCGTGCTTTTGTTATTTAATGTTTTAAGTATAACTGTTCTTATAATATTATAGTATTACGGTAATGCGCACATAAAAGTTTCATACATCTATGTCATTGTCATATTCACGTCTCTGACTATATAATGTTGTAGGAGGAAACCGCTACCGTTTCCTCGAAACCTAACCATAATTCCGCTGATACACGAACGGTTTAGTGTCTTTATTTTTTATGGTGGCAGTCGAGTCACACCCCACTTGGTGATAAGTGGTAAACGTCGCTCGCTACTGGACTCAACTATACTAAGAAAACTGTCAAGGCGGTGGTCACCATTTCGCGGATACGAAATGAAACAGTAAACAGCTATCTACTAAACATTTTTTTTTAGAACTTTTGTCTGTGTACTTATCTGTTTGTTTGTTTGGGCATCACGCAAAAAATGCACATCGGATTTTAAAGAAACTTTTTTCTTTGATTGATAGCTCTAGATAAGACTACCGATTGAATCGCGATAGACTCCCGGGAGTCTTATGCGTGCCAAGCGATACAGTGCCAAGGCCACGCGAGGCCACGCGCTGAACGCCGGGTGGACACTTTTTATGAAAAAAAATATTAAAAAAAAAACTACTTACCCATTGTTGAAAAATCCATGTTTATTGTCAAGTATAATAACTATTTTATGCACTATAACACTTAAAAACACTATCCACTAATTATTATAATAACACTGACGTTATAAAACGAAAATTTTCCAAAAAAAATAATTTTATTTCACTTTCCCGTGGAAAACTCGACTTTATCACCGCACGGTTCGAGTCCATTGTCGCAACTGGTTGACGTTTACGTTTAGGAATTATTTCTCGTTGATACCATGGCCCAATAATACAGGCCTGCTCAAATCGCGAAGTGACATACAAAATTTTGCCGTGCAAACGTCATCAACAAGGCAGCATTGGCTCTCAAATTTTTTTCCCCACAATTTACGCACAAACCCCTTTAAAGGTTAGAAGTCTGAAATAAAAAAGTATTACTGTCTATAAAAGCTAAAATATATTAAACTAGACTCTACCCACAACTCCGTCCGGGTGGATTCAGAATATAAATATGTTGCACTACTGCACTTTAATTAGCTTTATGCAGAAATAGCTAACCCGAATGATGAAATGTAGCCTGTGTCCTTTTCTGAGCTCTAGTACTCTGGGGTTCAGTAGTAACGCCGTGAAAGCGTAACAAAAATACTAACAAATAAAGTCACTTTCACGTTTGTATTATAGCAAGGATTAAAAATTTGAAGATGAGTCGCGAGTTATTAACGTTACTTGGGTTAGAAAAATGGTGGAATTTTTATTTGGCGTACAAAATTATAAACAAAATATTTAAATATACTCCAATTTATCGCCATGAGCTGGTTGGATATTATAATACCTCTCTGAAAAGGCACTTTATAAATTAGCCTCTAGCCTGTTTTAAAATTTTCTATTTAAACGTTCTATTCTCTATTCTAACCAGCATTATTATACATTTTAGATCTATTTTTTTAGCAATTGACATGCTCCGCTACTTTTTAAAGTATAAATTATTTGTGAATAAGGAAAACGATTTTTTTTTTGGTTGTAAGACAAATGTGATTAGGAAATTGGGATGATCGAAAGATCAGTAGGATAGCTCAGTGGCTTAGAGCACTTCTCCGAATTGGTAAAGACGCGGGTTCGTTTCCCGCTCCTACTAAAAATTTATTTTTCCTTATTCACAAATAATTTATACTTTAAACAGCATTATTATAATATAATACCCACCCAATTATTATTTTATAACACCCACCACCTTATGGTAAGCGGTTACCGTAGCCTATAGACACTAGCAATACCAGATGACCAGAGGCATCACTCTCGCGCCTCCTGCTCTAAGGAAAGTGATAGGCAGTGAAAAGGAAGGATAATAAGGAGAGGATAAGGAGGGCTTCAGCGCTCTCACTCACCAAACGAAACAATAGTAGGAGTACCTACACAATTGTTTCTCTTATTAGTTTGTATATTTTTCATGTAACATATCACCATGGTTGGAAAAACTTTGAGATTAAATGTTAACAGAAAGAGTACGAGCTAGTTTTCTCGTTGGTTTGAAAGAGAAACTGCTAAAAGCGATAGTTGTCATGTATCTGTCATATACAACAACCACGCTATGCTGCCAGACTAATAACTACGATTTGCTCATATTAATTACTAAGATTCCTTTTTATAAAAATAAACTAATTTAGACTAGAAATTCTGAAATTATAATTACTGTAAACAATTAAACATTCATTTTTGATGAGTAAATGATTGGTATTATTATTTTTAAAATGCTGTCATCTGTTATTATTTACCCTAAATAATTTTATTTGAAAAACGGCAAGGAAAATGTGACTTCATTATGACGTAGTTGCGGCAATCTGTCAACGATTTGAGCAGGCCTGTATTATTGGGCCATGGTTGATACAGTATATATAGGCGTAGGCAAAAATCATACACAGATTATAGAATGAACAGACTGTATCGGGCAAAAATTCAACAGTAGATAGCATTGAAAGTAAAGGAGTAGGAAATAAATTTTTAGCGCCAAAATTTTTACCTATATTATATATTTTTTTTATTTATTTTAGTGGTAGAGCCTTGCTTATCCAAGCCGGCTCGATCGAGGAAGTACCTACTACCCTACTAGTGTAACAACGGCTGTTACTCCTGCCGTTGTGTTTCGTATGGTGAGTGAGAGCGCCCGTAGGCCCAAACCCTATTCTCTCCTTGTTATCCTTCCTATACTCTCCGTAGTATCCTACGTATTCTTTTTTTTTTTCATTGCGTATGATGGCTACGACGAACCACGGTCCACCTGATGGTAAATGGTAACCGCTCATGAACTCGCTATGAGAGTAATGTCGCTGCTCACCATTTCATCTTACATAATTATATGAAATGAAAGAATTAACGGCTATCTCCTGCTACAACCAAATCACACCGATGCGCTTCATGGGCGGTCACACAAGAGATGGTGGTACCAACACGCTCGGGCCCGATAGAAAGTGACTAAACTCCCACTTGGTACCCTACCACCAGTAATGCAATGGGTGATAATTGCTTACTTCCCTTAGTCGCCTCTTACGACACCCGTGGGAAAGAAAGGGGTGGTAACACTTGTACTCTTAGCCTGTCACCGCACGATTCTCTCCTTATTATCCTTCCTATCCACCTCCTAAGCCTATCCTTGGAGATAGCGACCCGCGAATGATGTTTCTGGTGTTGCTAGCGTCTATAGGCTACGTTAACCGTTTGCCATCCATGTAGTGTAAAAAAAATCCAGCTACTATACCGGAAACCTGATATATATATTATATAACTTAAAAACTAACTTTTGGCTGCCGTGGAGCCGCGGTCAAAGGCTAATCAATATTTTATCATTTAAAGTCATGAGAACGAGCGTTTCATGAGTTTGATTGCACTGCAAGGCTTCTACGGAAGTTTACTACACAGCTTATTCCCTAAGGGATAATCTGTATCAGCTAGCGCCTATCTCTCTCCAGGCGTGTCGGAATGCCATCCCATTTGACTATGAGATATTTATTATTATTATGTGTATACACATATAAATATGTCATGTATGCCTTGATGTTCACATGTGTAAGATTAGGTTTTTATCATCTGGTAAAAATAGATATAACACCATTTTCATTCTCCTAAATGCAAGAACTACGAGTATATCTTATCACACTATCAACTTTCAACAACAACTAAAACTGCCTCAACTCACTTGTTATCTATAGATTTTACAACGCAGTGATTAAAAACTTAATCTTTTACCTTGAACTCATTCCAAAAATAATGCTTACAATATTTAAAACACAGAGTTCTTTTAGTTAGTAAACAGCTTGTTTGCAAGATAATGCACGTTAGGTATAAAAATTTTTTACTAGTATGTAAGTACTACTACTCTACTATGTTGTTACTTGGCAGTTACACTTTTTAATAAGGAATATAGTGATGACATAAGGCTTGCCCAATAGCTCTTTAATGTTAGCGAGCTATGTTTAAGTCCCACATTTCCAAACTCCGGGCTGCTACTGAGAATTTTTCTTTCTACGAAAAGGCCTGCCCGACCCGGGGATCGAACCCGAGACCTCAGATCAGCAGTCGCTCACACTACCGCTGCACCACAGAGGCAGTTATTCATTTTGATTATTACAATCAGGAATCAAGAGCAGGGTCGTAGTCCAGTTGTGCACTTGCCGTTCAAACGATCGGCAAGGTTAAGCAACTTTCGCTCGACTGGCAATCAGACGAGTGAGGTGACTAAAGATTGACACCTATTTGTGGACACCTTGTACCATTACAAATCATAATTTATAAATTGATAAATGACGGACGTCTAGCGCCACCTCGAGAGGCACCTGCGACAACGTTCCATGACGAGTGAATCGAATGTTGTGGTCCCCGCTGTGTGTGTAACTCTTCAGTACAGAGGTTGTCTTCGATTTTTATTATTGGTTGACTTGAGGGTCTCGACAATGTGAGAGTTGCGGATAGGTCGCTATTGGTCGGAAAGATGCTTCTCGAAGTTTCTGTTAGCGTGGAAGAGGGGTGTAGGCTATAAAACGGTGTGTCACGTAAATACTTACGTGCTCTTTTTTGCTTGAATTACCTCCGTCTGGTTGGCTATCGAGTGATGTGAACCAGAAGTTCTTGGAGATAATGAGGCACCTTATGTGCCCAGAAATACTTGGTTATCTTATTGGGCCATTTGTATGTTAGCCGTTATAGTAAGCTTCATATTGTATATATAGCAAGTAAATTATAAAAGGCATGTTAAGCAGGCTGTCAAATAACAACCTGGCAGTCGTTACAGATTCTAAGGTCGCCAAAAGTCCTGATAGTTGGGGCGTGGAAGTCAGATAGCCAGTTGCTTGTAAATACTAGTGGATCAGCTTTAAACCAAACAGATCGGAAACCGACTGCTACTAAAGTTTGGGATAAGGAGATGATGGTGTTACAATCTAAGGTAGTTTAATGGTTCAAGCGTTTCATTACCAAAAGAGTTTTCACAATATTTCATTCTACATTATTAGATTTCCAAACGTCAAAATTACTTATTTTATGCGAAAGGCAGCGTAAATATTGAAATAATTTCAGGCCTTCACGCGTTATTAATTAATTACCTATTTTTATTTAAGCTTCATTCAAACTTTATTGAGAACGTATTGAAACTTTGTTTAAATTCCTTTACTAAGTAAGAGTTTAATTTCAAAATTACAAAATTGATGTCGTTTGAACGTATATAAAATAGAACTTTGTTTTGTTTACACTGTAAACTGTACACGATATGTGAAACAGATAGGTAACATAGCATGAACTTGTTGGAGAGTACGGCTGGAGACACACCGGGTCGGTTTTTGGATCATAGGAGTCCTAGCAGCCGGTGCTGGAGGAGTGGGCAGGGCGATGGCACGGAGTCTGAATGGTACAGGTGTTGTCGGAGCACGGTTGCTTCAGCAGATACCTGCACGTAGTTGGATAGAGGGACGTCCGCCACCCGCAAGGCCTCATTCGAAGGTGCGACACTCCGGTGTGCAGAAGGTTTCCTCAGTAGAGTACCCGAAAGGGTAAGCCGCCGCGCCGGCGGGCCACTGAAGTAATGTCACACAATTTCAGTGGTCCGCCAGTGCAGGAGGAGAAATGGCACACTGTGGGCTTATTTAGTGGGTGAGAGCCCCAACTACCATGTTCGTTTTCCCGAACGACGGAATGTACGGTTAGGTACGTCTTATACGTCACGTAAAAAAAATATAGCATGAACTTCACAAATTATTTAAAATACAATCCTAAATATTATTTTACCGCTTTTATTTTGTAATATTTAACCAAAATTTAAATCGGTGGACATATCTACCATAGTATATAGTTACAGTACATTTTTTTTACCATATATATAGTTATAGTACTTTTTTTACCATATACATAGTTTATATTTTACCATATATATATATATATATATATATACTCGTATATACTTAGTTTAGGCGTAAGTATTGTTTCTTATTGTTATAATTTAGGTATAACCGTATCAAAAAATATAAGACTATGATATGTTTGTTACCCCTTAATCCATTCTCACCATAATATTCTAAAGTCTCTAATATTTTTCCTACTTACCCCAGAGTGACAGTCAGTAGGCAGCTCTACCACATGTTTGTCTACCGAGCGGGCCTATGTAATTATTATCAGCATAGATTTAATAATTATTATCAGCCGTTATATGAACATTTTCCACTGCTTTTCGTCCACTGTGGTCTTGATGAGATTTTTTTTGTTGAAGTTAAAGATAATATCTAAATATTAACAGAACATGTCAATGTAATATTCACACTTACATGTTCGAAAAATTGTATGTAAATACAATGTTCCGAACATGTAATTGGCCGATGGTGCGGGCGTCACCCAAAATAGTAAGAAACTATATGTGATATTGAAATCAGCATTTCTGAGTGAACTGCTACACAACAGCTCAGTGGTAGAGCGACTGGACTGGTGTCCCAGGAGAGGAGGGATGAATTAGAACCCCGCTCGTAGCTATAATTTTCTATTTTATATTTTCACACGTTCGGTTGTCGTAAATGACTGAGCATGTCATGTGTTTAAAATAGTATAAAACTTCCTAGCCCTTGCCAGCGGCTTTTCTTTTCTGTCTCGCCGCAGCCAAACGCTAGTTTTTAGGTTATATCTCAGGTTCTCGATTATACTCTTAGTTGCGGGATTAAGTGTATACCAGTTTTTAAGTCTAATCAAGAGCTATCAAATAAAAAAGTCACATCAAAATCTTTTCAGTGGTTTTTGGGTGATGCCCGAAAAACAAATAGACAAAAATTCTAAAAAATAATATTGTGTGTTGAGGGACGCCTAAATCCTTACTAATATTATAAATGCAAAAGTAACTGTCTGTCTGTTGCGCTTTCACGCCAAAACTACTGAACCGATTTAAATGAAATTTGGTACGCAGAGAGTCTAGAGCCTGAGAAAGGACATAGGCTACTTTTTAATGCGATAAAAGGGTTGTAAGTGGTTGAAAGGGGGGGATGAAATGCTGTATGGAAGTATCGTAATTTTTAGAGCTTGAAACTTATTTTTTTGGAAGCGCGGCGTGTTATGGCGTGGTGTAGATGGGGAAATATGCCTAAGTGTGCTTACCCGTACAAACGGGCAGGCACGTGAGGGCAGATGACTGTGCCACACACATGCAAATACTGTTTTTTTCCACCGCAAATTCATTATTATTCACTGCAAATTAATTACAATTCGATTTGCTTTCACAATTTTTTTTTATTTAATGCCTAGCTGTTTACCGCGGCTTCGCTCGCGCATATAAATGACTATTGAAATAGGAACGATTTTGTTAAAAAATACTGTCTCTAAATGAAATTAAACTATTAGTATTCCTCAAAATTTAGGTTTAATTACTGTAGTAATTGCCGTGTGGCCGGCTTTAGAATTGTCCCACCCCTCTCCATCCATGGGAGTCATAAGAACCGACTGAGGGAATACCGGGGGAGTGGGCAGCAGCACTCCTTCGAGTATTAACAACATTCACTGCGATCGCCAACCCACCTGCCAAGCGTGGCGATTACGGCACTATCCCCCATTCTTGGGAAGGCCTATGTCCAGCAGTGGACTTTAAAAGGCTGATGGATGGATACTATAGTAAGTACCTCTTTGTAAATGACGGTTGCAGTGTTTCCTTTTGCGTCTAAAACTCACTTTAGATCATGCAACATAAATCTCTCCGTGTGAAAATCAGTCCTTACTTAAATCAATGCCAGTCATTTTCAGTGACCGTACCCGTAAAAAGGCTTCAGTTTAGTTCAATACAAAACCAATCCCAATGACATTTTGATGTACGAGTATATTTGCCTTAGTATGGATCTGTACATTCTATCTTCAATCAGACATATATTATCTTATATTTGAAAGGAGAATCCTACAAAACTTCGCACAAGATTAACAAATACTACTGGAAAGATACAGCTCAAGAAAACGAATACTAAATATAAAAAAGGAGTTCACAGAGCTGCAGTAATTAATTATCAATAAAACTATCTACAGGTACACAGAATAGTTGTAATTAATTACCTGAATAACCACCCGGATGTTCATAAAGCAGCCGTTTGTTGTTCGCGAGGTACGAAGAGAATTATCCAGAAAGACGATCGAAACGGCGATTGCTTGCGTGGAAGTATACAGCATTTTCTGGTATGAAGTATTATTCTAGGATACTTTACGAAACATATAGACATCTAAAAGCAATTAGGAGGTGGACTTTGGGAGTTGCCGTCGGTGACTGCGATGGATTAGCGCTCTAAAGCACTTCCCCAGATTTGAAGGGACGCAGTGTAGAATCTCGCTCGCAGTAAAGTTCTCTTTTTCCACTTTCAATTAATAATTTGTTATTAAAACTACATAGCTGAGCATGTCAAATACTAAAATGCAGATCAAAATACTTTACGAAAATGATAAATCCGTTTTGTAGAGCACAATGAGTTAGGAATACGTAAATTGTAACCCCTATAATTTAAAAAAAGAAGAAGCGTCAGGTATATAGTTAGTGACTGTGTTTCTCACTGGAAACTCTTAAATTTGGATCGCCAATACTGTTATTAAGAAATCTTAATCACCTAAATTGTGCAAAGGAACAAAGTTACAAATCGAAGCTCTTTATAAAAATGTCGTAGGAGCTACAGTAATTACCGAACGTGGTGAAGGAATTTTTTTCATTCCACGAATACCGTTTAATTCCATCAGAGTATCCTGAACAAAGTAAAATAATATAAAATAATACAGATCCCTCTTAATGTGTGCTTTGCCATAACAATTAACAAGTCCCTGAAAATGACTGGCATCGATTTAAGTAAGGACTGCTTTTCATATGGAGAGATTTATGTTGCATGCTCCAGAGTGAGTTTTAGACGCAAAAGGAAACACTGCAAACGTCGTTTACAAAGTGGTACTTACTATAGTAATTAAACCTAAATTTTGATGAATACTAATAGTTTAACTTAATTTAGAGACATTATTTTTTAACAAAATGGTTCCTATTTCAATATTCATTTATAAGCGTGAGCGAAGCCGCGGGGAACAGCTAGTAAATTATATGGCAAAACAACGTTTGCTGGGTCAGCTAGTAGTACATAAATATACATTATTTTTTTCGCAAATGTCTTAAATGTACAGATATAATTCTGTTATAGCTTTATAGGTGGTGTTTTATATTATATTTTTTTTAGAATTTAAGTCTGTTTATTTGTTCAATAACTACTGAACGGATTTCAACGAAACCTTTCTGTTTGAAAGTTCTTATTTAAACGTAAAAGATGAATGATTGCTACTTCGCAAGATAACCTTGCTACTTCATCAACGAGGAACCAGAGGTATAGGTAACAATAAAACTAGCTTAGGCAAGTTTTGGCAGAAGCTAGTTAACAAACATAAAAGTATTAGGTATAACAAATTCATGCCATTTTTAAGTATAAGTTATGAGAAAATACATTAACGTAATTTCAATAAATAATAACTGCGCCAGCTAAAAGTAAACGCGTAGTACACTACGTTTAAATCGTCAATATGATGTTCAACACGTGTTGACTGGTGGTAATCAGGTCAGAACCGCTGCAATCAAAGGGTCGAAGAAAATATAAACAGATTCACTATTTGAACTGAAATGGCGTTACGACTTTATTTACTTATTCCTTTTTTTTAATATTATGCAATAAGGAGTATTTTTAACGTTATTTTCATATTTTTAATGAGTTTTAAGCATGGTTATTTCTGTTCAAGGTATAAAGATAGAGGTAATTAATTAATTTATATCCGCTGTTTAACTATATTCATTAGTTAAAGTAATATTCCTTAGCTCCTTTAGCTCTCGTCATAATAGTTTTATTTCATAGAGTTATATTCCCTTTCAAAACTTAGCTTACTTTGAATACATTTACTGTACGTTTTAAAACTAATTTTAAGCATTCGTTTACTTACAAAGTTAGAGCGATTGAATTAAATTAAAATATATTATTAAGTATACGAATTATCTTTAATTATGATCTGTGAATTCTGAATACGATGTGTTGAAGGAAATGTATCTAGCCATCGATTTAAATACATATACCTCAATGTATCTAGCAGACTATAAGCTACTCGCGAATTCGTCGTGAATCTAGTAATTTTATTTAAAAAAATTATGTTTCCTGTGGATTGGCTATTTTTACATAGAGATAATTAATGCGTGAATCTAGTAATTGCATTTAAAAAATGGATGTTTCCTGTGGATTAGCTATTTTTATATAGAGATAATTAATGCGTGAATCTAGTAATTGCATTAAAAAAATGGATGTTTCCTGTGGATTAGCTATTTTTACATAGAGATAATTAATGCGTGAATCTAGTAATTGCATTTAAAAAATGGATGTTTCCTGTGGATTGGCTATTTTTACACAGAGATAATTAATGCGTGAATCTAGAAATTGCATTTAAAAAATGGATGTTTCCTGTGGATTAGCTTTTTTTACATAGAGATAATTAATGCGTGAATCTAAATTATTATTGTAATTGTGTTTATAAAGACTTTTAGTCACTATTGTTTCAATAAATGATACCTATAGGATATACAAAAACAACTTTGATCATGTATTAAAAGCATACGCTCTTAAAAAATATTTACATTTGATTTGTCTGGTCTCACCACACAAATTATTAAAACTTGTAGGAAATTGACCTCTGAATAGAAATGCCTCCAACTCCATTTCAATTCCACTAACGTTCAAGTTTGTTAACGAATACTTACACGATCGTCTGGCATGTCATTGTAACTTCCTGTACGGTATGACTACACCACTAAACACGCTCGAAAAGGATAAATCTGTCTTTTATAAACGCCATACTATTTTGTTAATATTATATATGTAAGTATAATGTATATACAATAAATATTCTAGTTTGAGCGAAGGTCTGTGATAGCATTGCATGGCTTACAGTAGGTACTGACCCAGCTCACTCAATTAACATAATTATTGGAGTTTGAGGTGGACTCGCTTTGTCTGTCGGAGAATACGGAGATTAAAATAAAAGGTCCGTCAAATGTCTCTGACCCGATATACCTACGGATGAAAAATGCTAATGGAACAGATGTAGGTAGGAATCGGATGTTGTTACATAAAGTGGAAGCGGTGGGAATGTGATTAGCAATAGATATCAATATAAATAAATAAAATTCTCAGTAGAAGCCCGGAATTTGGAAATGTGCCCGGTAGACGGTGATAGGCTCGCCCCCTATTACGTGGGACTTAAACATAGTTGGCGAACCGTGGGTGTGCCTACCCCTTTGGGGATACAGGCGTGATGCTATGTTATGCTTACAAGTTTAATCAAATCCCTACAATATTTTTGATGTGAAACATCTAATGCTGAGGGAGGGTAAAATCGGCTGTTAGCGTGGTGACGCTTTTTTACTTGTTCCGTTCAAATCTTGCAAGTTAAATTAGACATAATTCCCGATTTCCTATTGAGCTGAAATTTTACAAGCATATTATGTATATTGCGTAATAATGCAATATTATCATGACATGGAGCTGATCTGATGATGTAGCTAGAAGGTGAATATAGGAACTCCATAATGAAACGGCGAAACACTATCGAGTTTGGACTCGTTTGATTCGTCTTGACGAGTACTTTGTCTTTAGGTAGTATCCAGGATCTGATGATGGAGCTAGAAGGTGGCCATAGGAACTCCAATATAAAACGACATAACCCCATCGAGTTTGGGCTCGTATGATTCGTCTTGACGAGTACTTTGTCTCTAGATGGTATCCAGGATCTGATGATGAAGCTGGAACGTGGCCACAGTAACTACATAATAAAACGACGCAACCCCATTAAGTTTGGACACGTTTCATTCGTCTTGATGAGTACTTTATCTTTTGATGGTATCCAGAGTCTGATGATGGAGCTAGAAGGGGGCCATAGGAACTCCGTCATAAAATGACATCGAGTTTGGCCTCGTATGATTCGTCTTGACGAGTACTTTGTCTCTAGATAGTATCCCGAGTCTGACGATGGAGCTAGAACATGGCCACAGTAACTCTGTAATGAAACGACTCAAATTTATCGAGTTTGGAATTGTTTGTTTTGTCTTGACGAGTACTTTGGTTGTAGATGATTTCCAGGGCCTGATGATGATGATTTATGTCCATGTCCGCTATTTTACACATGTCATAATTTTATGCAAGCACACATTGAAAAAGTTATGATCATTTTATTTCTACTCATTATTCCTACAAAATAATTTCGATGTTTCATATCTGGTAGACGTCCCGCGACGTCTATTTTTATATTAATCATAGGTCAGGAGTAATGTATATTACCTATTATTATACTACATACCATTCCTAACAAAATATTTTATTGAGATGTTTTTTGTTTGGGCGCGCTAACTGCAAGTACTGTTTCTGTTGTGTGTTACCTACTGTTTGTTTGAGAAAGACTATAGACTATTTAAAGTTACGCTACGACCCTTTAGAAACTAGAACTAAACGAAAAAAAGTCATAAGTAACATTAAACGATGCGCGGTTCAAGGTAGTAGGTTGGGATACCTAACTTACTACTATGGGTTGGTACCACCGTCATCCGTGTGATCGGCCGTGTTCGGAGTGTTTTGATTGTGGTGGGTTGGTCGTCAATTCATTTAGTAAGTGAGGTGAGCAGTGGTGTGGCAGCGATAGCCTGGAGTGCTGCGGTAGCCTAGTGGTTAAACCAAGGACTGCAAGTTCGATCCCCAGTGCAAGTTCACAACACACACCTCTGACTTCGAGATTTTTCGTTAATATAAATGTATTTGTCTTCGATCAACAATGCAATGATGATCGAAGGTATTTGTTTACAAATTATCACTGCTCGGTGAAGGAAAACATCGTGAGAAAACCTGCATGTCAACTTACAACATCTATAGTTATAGATAAAACAACTAGAAAGCCATCGTATAATACCTACATTACATAATTATACTAATTTTAAAAATGCTGGAATGTAAAATTGTAAAGGAAAAGCTCAGTACTCGTACAGCGGCTGAAATTTGAACCCACAACCTTTCGGAAATCCGTATCAACTGTTCTTCCACTTGAACAACGTGTATGACTCGCAGAGGCCAATTTCTACTTCCTTATTAGCCTGACACGGTCTTTTACTTATTGCCAATTTTAAATACAGAATTGTTTATTGTAAAGTATATTACAGTAAGTATATCTATCTATATCTATAAATTAATTTAAAAAAACATCGATGTTTGTATGTCTGTTCCCTATCCAAAACGGCTGCGCGAATTTTATGAAATTGACATGGGTTAATGAATAACTTGTAATAATAAATAAGTACACGAGTATTACTATTTTTGTAATACTACGTGGTTGGTAAACTAGCATACGGTCCACCGGATGGTAAACGTTTATTAGCAACACCAAAGAAATCACTTGCTCTTCACAAACTGAAAGGAAAGGTGGTGGAAACGAAGGATAATAAGGAATGGAGGGCACTTGCCTCAAGCGCTCGTGTTAGTTATTAGTAATTAAGTTTGACGATTTTAATTGCTATTATAATAAGCCTATGAAATAAAGTTATATAGTCGGTGACTTGATATTTTCAATAACACTGTTCACGTTTTTATATATATATATTACTATTTGTCGGTAATTTAATAAGTTTCAAACTTTCAACATCATTATAAAAAATCTTGTTTTGGTGTTGTTTGACGGCTGGCTGAATTGGCAAAGCATCTGGACGGTATCCAGGAGATGCAGGTTCAAATCCTGCTCCTGGCTGTTATTTTCGATTTCACATTTTTCACTTTGTGTTTAATGTATAGTGCTAAGCATGTCAAATGCTAAAATATATATAAAAATATCTAGACATTTAGTCTGTCATTTTTTTTTTACGGCAGCGGATACAAGTCCTTATGCCTAAATCTATCATTTAGAAATTTAATGTCGCCATTTAAAAAAAAATAGGTCTATAATTTTTTTTTTTTTGTGCAGCAACCTTCGAGTGCATAGAGGTTTGCTAGATTTGAGTTTTTATATATATATATATTTTTTTTATATTCATTCCGTATTAATTATACAACTTTTTAGATTACTTTATTTATTTTATATATACCTATTTATTTATTTTATTTATAACGATAGCTTTATTTCATGTTCTTCGTCTTGTGCATCCGATGATAGCTTTGCCAGTGCGTTTAGTGGAGATAATTCTATTCACCTACACGATCAGTTAACATCTTCCTTTTCTAGCTTTGCAAAATTTTTCAATACTGTCCACATTAATGCCCAAAGTATTCACGCTCACTATTCTGATCTGTTGTCTACTTTCGATGCTGATGTGGTTCACGCTGTTCTGATTTCTGAAACTTTTCTGAAGCCTGTAATGCCCTCAACACAATACTCTCTACCTGGCTATAAACTTATACGTAACGACAGAACAGGCAAGGGCTATGGAGGGGTTGCTATTTATCTCCGCGGTGATATCACATACACGATAGTAGATCAATCTCCTAGTGAATACCATAGAATCGCTGAACATCTTTTCATTGAAATTGAATTCTGTCACTCGAAACTACTCCTGAGTATATTATTCCCCTTCTTGTCAAATTGATTACTTTTCATCTTTCGAAGCTAAACTAGAACAATTATCCCCCATATACAATCATGTTATAATCCTCGGCGATTTTAACACTTATCTACTCAAGGGTGACGCACGAAGTCGTAGACTATTATCACTTGTCTCTTCTATCAATATGCATATTCTTCCCTTGGACGCTACTCATAGGGCTCCTCACTGCTCTCCTTCTCTCTTAGATCTCATTCTTGTTTCTGACCCTAGCAAAGTAGCGACACATGGACAGCTGTCTGTGTCATTCTCCTACCATGACCTCATTTTTCTATCTTACAAAGTTCGTCCTCCAAAGCGCAAGAATAAATTTCTCTATCTTCGTTGTTTTAAGAACATTGATCTGGAGCGTTTGAGGAGGGATGCGAGTAATATCGTCTTGTATCTATAACTGTGATGATTTGGATGATAAAGTATCTGATTTTACCACGAAATTATTACAGTTGTATGATATTCATGCACCTCTTAAAAAGGTGAAGGTAAAACATCTGCCTGCACCATGGTTATCGAGTGGTATAAAATCCGTAATGGTAAAACGGGATAAAGCGAAACGCAGGTTTAAAAAGTCGCCTACGGATGATAACTGGGTACTCTACAAAAAACTACGAAACCGCTGCAGTCGCATGTGTAGAGATGCTAAAAGGCGCCACATTCACTCTTCTATTCAAAGTCTGAATACAGCACAAGTATGGCAATTTCTTAGATCTTTAGGCATTGGTATAGGGTTGGAAGAAAACACTAACGAGCTCGATCTCAATGCACTCAATGCTCACTTCTCCAAGCCGCCAATTTCTATTGATAGTGTCTCAAAATCTTCTACACTGAATTACCTCTCGTCTCTTCCTTTGCCTTTAAATACTTCTTTCTCTTTCCACCAAGTTGCGGAATCAGACATTGAGAAATCCATCCTGTCTCTTTCCACTAAAACAGTTGGTGACGACGGCCTCCCTCTCGGGCATTTTTCCTTCTTCTTGGAAAAGGGCTCACGTGATACCTCTTCCGAAAGTTTCGAATGCTTCTTCATTTTCCCAATTTCGTCCCATATCTATCCTCCCCATATTGTCAAAAGTTCTTGAAAGCGCTGTACACAGCCAACTCTCACTTTTCCTTCTGTCTAACAATCTGTTAAGTCTATTCCAGTCTGGGTTTCGTCCGGGTCATAGTACAGTCACTGCCTTGGTCAAAATAACCGATGATATCCGGCTGGCTATGGAAAACAGACTTGTTACAATCTTAATACTTCTGGACTTCAGCAGCGCTTTCAACTCTGTAGACTTCGACATTCTTCTTGGTATACTTTCTAGTCTTAATGTCTCTTCTTTGGCAATTGGGTGGTTTCATTCATATCTTCAGGGTCGCTCTCAGTCTGTACGCTGTGATCAAAGCTTCTCGGATTGGTGCGATCTAGCTGCGGGTGTTCCTCAAGGTGGTGTCCTCTCTCCTCTTCTCTTCACTGTCTTTATAAACGCTATCACGAAAGTTATTTCCTCTCACTTCCATCTCTACGCAGACGACTTGCAGCTGTATCGTCATTCTTCAATTGGTGACCTGCCTGATTCTATCATTGCCATCAACAATGATCTTGAAAACATTAGTACGTGGGCTAAATCCTTCGGATTGCTGGTGAACCCTGCTAAGTCACAAGCTCTCATTGTTGGTGGGAGATACATGATTAACAATTTAGATTTTCAGGCTCTTCCTCCTATCATTTACGACTCGGTATCTTCAAAAGTGCTAAAACTTAGGCGTTTTTTTGATCAATGCTTATCCTGGTATAAACACATTGCAGAGGTTAGCAGAAGAATGTTCTGCTCGTTTCAGTCGCTCAAGCGCCTCCAGAAATTCCTGCCTTTTCAAACCAAAGTTATTCTTGCACAGTCTCTCTTTCTACCGCTGCTAGATTATGCTGACATCTGTTTCCTGGATGCTAAGGAGGAACATCTTAATAAACTCGAACGTCTACAAAATTTAGGCATCCGCTTCATTTTCGGTCTCCGTAAATACGATCACGTCACTGAGTATCGTGTGAAATTAAAGTGGCTGCCTATTCGGCAGCGACGGGATTCTCACATTCTCTCTTTCCTTTTTTCTATTCTACACAATCCTCATTCTCCTTGCTACTTGCGTGACCGCTTTGAGTATCTTGTCCCTCGGGGTAAGCCATGCCGCACTTCTTCTTCTCTCTTATTACGCACTCCTAGTCACAATTCTAGTCGGTACGATGGCTCTTTTACTGTCCAAGCGGTTCGGCTCTGGAATAATCTTCCTCAAAATATACGCGAAAGCACGTCTTTGTGCGTTTTCAAGACGAAATTAAAAGAACATTTTCTATCGCTTGTTAACAGTCAATAAAGTATTTATTTAGTATATAGATATTATATTTATTTACATCATCATACATCTATATATGTATATGTATACTTAATATTATAAATGTGAATGTAAGTTTGTTTGTTACGCTTTCACGTGAAAACTACTTAACCGATCATCATGAAACTTTGTACACATATTCTCGAAGGTATTAGAAGTAACATAGGATACTTTTTATTAAAAAAAATACGCAAAATAAAAAAAATAATTGTTTGTCACAAAATCTCAAAATCTAGCAACTTCAACGCCATCTAGCATTTCAGTAATGAAGTTCCAACCCCGAGTACTGTAATACCGTTGCACTGTATTACCGACAATTTCAAGGGTTGCTTTATTTATTTTTATGAAATTACTCACGGACGAAGTCGCGGGTAACAGCTATCTTATATAAAGTTTAAGTAACAAACTTTGTTAACTAAGTGCAACCCGCGACTTCATTCACGTGGAACATAGTTTTTCATTTTTTTGCAGTAACCTATACTCGTATTCATTTATTTACGCGAGCGAAGCCGCGGGAAACAGCTAGTATATATATATATATATATATATATATATATGTATATATCTATGTATTTATATATATAATTAAATATATTATTTAAATTTATGTTTATTTATTTATTTGTATTTACCTATGTATTATAGAATAAATCAAATATTTACTTTTCTTGTGTTGTACACTTCTTTACTCTTTGTGTGTTAGATAATCCTCTACTACTTAAAGGGTTTGCTGGTAGAAAATTCAGTACTGAATTAAGCTCGCCTTAGTACATCATTTACATTTATTGTATCTATTTACTTTACTCTTATGTGTGTACAATAAATAATTATATTTGAATTTGGATAAGGAGACGCTTTCGGGCACAATATGTTTCTATGTATACCGGCAGATACTAAATAATAGTTTTTGCAAGGATCACCGCTGCTGTTTACAAGAAAGCTATGCTTATTTGTCACAGCGGATTTA
Source organism: Leucoma salicis (assembly GCA_948253155.1). Lineage (NCBI taxonomy): Eukaryota > Metazoa > Arthropoda > Insecta > Lepidoptera > Erebidae > Leucoma > Leucoma salicis. Next base: position 15,221,070 of record OX411809.1, on the reverse strand, counting down.
CTACACATTAAAGGATTCGGCGAAATTTATACGTGCTCAGCTTAGACCCTATTGAGGCCCTTAGGGATAGGGATTAGGATAAGTCCTAGATGGAGGTCAACTATTCGTTACGATTAATGTTAAAAATGTGTCATCTATAAGGATTTTGTTTTCAATATTAAAAGATAACTTTGTTGAGTTTGAGCACAAGATATTTTTTTTTAGATTACAGTGTAGTTATTATACATTTGTTTATCAGTATCACGCTCAAATTGAAAATAATTAATTTAATTATGTTCAAAATGCAATACTGGTTCATAAGCATGTGTACGTATATAATATTTCGCTAACGTTTATAATTATTTATTCAATGGTATGATTGAATACTGCCCTACATCTTATTTAAGAAATACACATTGATGATAAAATTAATTAGATCACAGAATGATGGGGAGAATTGAGAATTCAAGGAAAGTGAAGCTGCACTGTTACTCGTATGTTCGAATAGTGCCCTCCTTTAGTTATTCGCTTCGTCGGGTAATGCTCATATTACGTAAAAGGACGTAACACGTTCATCATTGTAAAAGTTATGTATTACATTCATTAACAGTTACGAATAAAAATTAAAATGAAATTATTTCAAGAAATTAATTTTCTACTTGTTTCTAATTGAGTGAGAGATTAAAGTGAAAATACATGAAAATAATATTATAATAGCCGTGATAGCCTACCGTACCGTAACAGGCGAGCAGTAAAAAGGACCGCAAAGATAATTATATCGAATTCGATCCACAGTCCAAGGTCCACCAGACCTCGTATGGCAAACACCTCTGACTAAATAATTAAGAGATTTTTCGAGACTATGTCATTGTGTGTATTTTTCTCAGTGAAGGAAAACATCGTGAGGAAACCTGCATGCCTAAAAGATTTTCTTGTACGCTCTGCCAACCATATTGGCCCAGCGTGGTGTACTATAGCCTAATACCTTTCACCGCGAGAGGAGACCCGTGCCCAATAGTGGGACAGAAAAAAGCTTAAAAAATATGTTTTAAACAATGAATGCATACTGTACTTGATAGGTCACTAGCCCTAGTACCTACACCACCACATTGTGGTGTTTTACCGCATTAGATCGCTTACCTCAGCTGTAACTTTAGATTTTGTGGGAACAGCGATGCAACGATTACTAACTTTAGCATATAATATACGAATATATTATGTTAAAGTGTAACACATTGGTTTGCTATTATTCTAAACTTAATTTTGTTTTTTCAGTACAAATGCAACCGCCGCGATTTAGTATGCAACCTTCATCTTCAAATAGTGTAGTAAGGGAGGGCACAACAAAAATTCTACAATGTTCTGCAATGGGTAAGCAATATTTTAGTAAATAAATACAATAGAAAAGATTCTTCTAAAAGTACTGTACTTACTAACATTTAATTATATATTTGTAGGCATACCTCAACCAATGTACAGATGGTTAAGAAACGGTGTCCCGCTTAGCGATTATTCATCAGAACTGTTTTTTAAGATTCATAATACCCAGCGGCAGGATGCCGGCGCGTACCAGTGTATAGCGAAAAATGATGTTGGAGCCATATTCAGCGAAAAGAACAACATTGTCGTCGCGTGTAAGTAAACTTTCATACGTCTCTTTATACTTTTATGTGCCTCTTTGTTGTGTATGTGGAATAATCTTGCTGGAAAATATTTCTGCTGTCCTGGAAACGACTTACCTATTCACGTAAAAGGATGTCTCTTATTTTCAACGATGAATTTACCGTGTGGTGTTTTGCAGATATGGGTATATTTGAGAATGTTATCGACACAGATATTACTGTTGAATCTGGGAAAGCGGTAATATTACCGTTTCCTCGGATAGAATCTGAGCCACCGCCGTCAGTGATATGGCAAGATGAAAACGGTGCCCTGCGCTATGATCAGAAATATGCAGTGACCGATAAACATGAGCTTGTTATATTGTGTACATCACACGAAGATGAGAAAGCGTACAGGTTTGTAGTACTATATGAGTTGTTAGGTACCTATTGTCGCATGCCGATTTAATATAATAATACAAATATCTCACATAACATTTTTTTGTGAAAATGGAAGTAAATAAATTTTCTACGAGCAGAATTTGAACTTGCGTCTCTCACAATCTGAAGGAATATTTTAAACCGCTAAGCTATTGTAGAAATCTACTTGCAACTCTCAATCTCCAGGGCACATTTTGTCTTGCAACCATGTCAAATGCTTCTTACAACTTTAATTAACATAAAATCGTACGATTGATTGCTAGTTAGAAGCATGTTGATGTACTGGCTGATTTCAATGTTATTTTCGTACATACGATGCTGCTTCTTAACCCTTGTGTAGAAAATAAAATACCTACTAAAAATATAAACTATACACACTTCGTGCCCAAGTAACAAATAATGTGAAAGGGCCTGATGTTTAACTCATCAGTTCATTTCAGAGTACGTGCCATAAATACACAACTGGGGAAAGAAGAAAATAGTCCTTACATACAATTAAATGTGTTTGGTAATGACAGCAAAGAGATTCCACCAGAAATTATCATAAAGCCAGAAGATACAAAAATAATAAAAGGTCAAGAATATACTAGCTTATATTGCATTGCTAACGCCAGACCCTTACATGAATTGGAAACATTGTGGTTCAAAGACGGGATCATGATTGATATGGCGGGTATTACATTTGATCTAAATGACCAGTGGAACAGAACTTTGACTCTCATATCAGCAAACGTAACGCATACAGGAGAGTATACTTGCCAAGCAAGATTGAAAACTGGAGGTTATGCGATTGTCACAGCGTCGGCCTACGTTACAGTATTAGAGAAACCAGTGTTCATATCTAATTTAAAATCAGAAACCTTTGGCGAATTTGGCAGTACTATAGTTTTAGAGTGTAATGTACACGGTATACCTCTACCTGGTATTACGTGGTATAAAGACGCAAAGAAAATTGCCAGCGTTGGTGCCGATGCTGAGAATTTCGACAATCCAGATGTTGATGACGGCGGAGGCAGGTACAGAGTGGAGGTAGATCGTTCTCTTTTCATCAACGACCTGAAGATGGAAGATACTGGCATATACCAATGTATCGCTAGCAATGAAGCAGGAGAAACTTCCATATACACTTGGCTGAAAATCAAAAGTAAGTTAACTATGTCCCTTACATTTTTTTCGCATGTATGTCAGTTATCTATTTCAGGCGATACTCAATAATATGTTACCAGCATGAAATTGTTGTTTATATATGTATTGGTTAACTACTCGCCACTCGTTGCGATTCCAATAGCAGCTCGATAGCAGCTCGAATATAATATATATTCCAAAGTTGTTACTGAAATGTGTGCCTACATTTAAATAAAATAGCTAATATATTAACTTATTAACTACTATCATACAGTGAAGGACAATAGGCGATTTCCACGAAGTCACATGAAGTTAATAAGAATGAGGACCTCAGATAAAAAGGCAAAAACATTCAAATTTGACACCGGCAGTAAGAACTATTTGTTGTCATTTCATACAACACTTAGACCATAGCAGATATTTTGTTTTTCAGCACCGAGTGATGATTGCTTTATTAATTTTTTTTTTTCAGATTAGATTATTTTAGTGTATCATTTAATTAGGTATACTTCAATTAATGATTGACTTAGAATGTTGCTATATTTCTTTTTATGTACGGGTAGCGTCATTCAATTAAAATTTAGCATTAAATTATAGCAACCGAATCGGTTTGTAAAATCTAGTGCAAATGAGAAAGGTAAACAAGGGTCTACTCGCTTTTCAATTATCTCTTAAAATATTCTATAGCATCAAAAAAAAAATTACTTATAAAAAAGTTGAGTACAATATTGATTGCACGGGCCAACCAACGTCCCTTGGTCTGCGATTGAATGTTAGATATGTAGGTACATATTCGGATTCTATGACTATTGTATTTACACGATGTCTTTGTAAGATACTTTTTAAACATATTAATGGTGCACTTGGCTTATATTTGGAAAAGTTTTAAAAAAGTACAGAGGTACTACGTAGCATGTATCACTATTTATATTCTAATGGGTTATAGTTAAACGCTTGCTTAGAGTACATTTTTTTAGGTGGGAAAAAATGTTTCTAACCGCGCACCCCGTCGTTCGGGGCAACGAACAGGGTAGTGTGGAGCCCTCATCCACTAAAGAAACCCGCTGTGTGCCGTCTCTGCGCCTTTATTGGCGGGCCACCGGAACTATATTACATTCCTTCAGTGGTTTGCTTAAAGTACCTAAGTGAAAATTGTTACAATGTAAATCTCAAAAAACCTGACATTTTGTTACATGTATATTTTATTTAACGTAGCAAATAACCCTAGCGGTAAAGACATAACATTTCTATATATTGTGACGTGCGTGTAAAAAGCAAGAATTTAACACCAATCCTACTAAAAAATTCATTCATCCCAGTAAAATTATAGTGGTGTACCGTACACCTGCGCAGTTTACTAAGTGTCCACACACGATATTGAACATTTCAAGTTATGGTGTTTACACTAGTTCTTTGGGACAACCTATTATACCTTTTGATTCCAATATACGGACATACATACGAAAATACATTATTATTTTATCAACGAACTATTCCATGTGAATTAATTTGTAATAATAATTGTTAAACTACATTATTTATGTTCTAAATACTTATTTACCAATATTGTAATTACGAAAGTGAGGTTGTTTGTTTGTTTGTTACACTTTCAAACCAGAACTACAGAATCAATCATCATAAAATTTTACACACATAGTCTATTTCCCAGAAAAGGACATAAGCTACTTTCATCCCAGAAAAATGAATCCCGTGGGATAAGTACCTATTATTAAATAGAGATACCTATTTAATGTGTCGTAGGCCGTAGACTGATGTATTTATATTTTGAATTACACGCGGACGAAGTCGCATGTAAAATCTAGTAAATTATAAATATCATAGAGTAATAAAATTATCCTTACTAATATCTTAAATGTGAAAGTGAGTTTGTATGTTTGTTACCTCCTAACGCGCGCCGTAACTACTTAACCGATCATAGACAGAGAAGAACAAAGGCTGTTTAATACGGAAAATGGAGGCTTCCTGTGTAGAGATAATTTTTCTGCGAGAGGGCGAGGGTTATGTATTTAGGCTCAGGGAAGGACCGCGGGCATAAGCTAGTGTTGTAATATATATAAACTACTAGCGCATCACCCAGGGCTTCGCTCGTGTCATAGTGATATCCTGTTATATGTGTTTATATACGTTATGGTAGATGAAAAATTCACTTTGAATAATAGGATTTGAGTAAAATTCTTTCTTTATGCTCGCCTACAGTATCAAATAAACCTCTAATTATGTAAGTTTTCGCGCCCCTAGGAGTTTGGGCTGTGCGTTGATTTGTTAGTCAGTCAGTTAATCTTTTAGTTATATAAATTACTAAGATAGTAGTTATTTAGCAATACATAGTGTTAAATATCTTACTATTATAAGAGGAAAATCTCACAAGTTTTTACAGAATGCTTAGTTTACACTTGTATTTTGATAATTTGATGTTTACAATTGCATGCGCTTAAACACAAGAGCATCCGTCTAGTGTGTATGACAACGGTACCTCCCACTGGTTCGTTTTTTAACACGCAAAAAGAACGTTAACTTCTCGCGGCGTATCTCCATTAAGTACACACTGCATTTAGCTTGCCAAATGAAAAAAAAAACTCAATCTAAAATTGAGAAGAAAAAAATGGGCAATACCGATTGAAGACGATTGCACTATCCTCTGGTGTCTATATCTCTGTATCATTTTACGATGTAAATATTTTTTTATTGCATACGTAGCAGACGGATTCTCTAGCATAACAATACATAGCGTTTTGTTTTATACTAATGCTGGTAAGGCAGAACTATGTACTATTAATCCGCTAGTTTAGTATGTACTAACTAGAGTGCGTGTGGCTTGTAGCGTCCCCGCCCATAATGCAGAGTGCGCCGGCCAATCTCACGGTACTCGATGGCAAGGACGCCACCATCACCTGCCGTGCAGTCGGAGCACCTATACCAAACGTTACATGGTACTTTAATGGTTAGTAAACGTATTTTTCATTACTCATAATCTGAAAGTAGGCCTGAAGTTGCCTGAGGAGCGGGATGAAAGTAATACGTTTCAGCCCTAGGGAGAATTACTTTCAACTGACAGCTGAGTAATTATAAAAAAACGGTTCTATTTTCTGTACAGCTAGTCAATTACAGCGCGATGTAAAATTGAAATAACATAAAGTTAAGTACCTATTTATTAAAGAATTTGTTTTTTATATGTCTTTATTTTAATATAGTTGCAACTATATCTTTAAAATAACGAAGATTTATATTTTTTCAATGATTAAAATGAAAAATAATGGCTGTATAGCTGACAGGCCACAGAAAAAAAACAAAATCGGCGGGAAAACGGCGATTCCAAATTCGATTTTTTAAAGTTTCCCATTTTTTCTTTAGCTAATTCATGATTTTTATTTTTAGTTTCCTCGTATTCGTAATGAAAAGCACAGTGCCCTCAGCATAAAGACTTATTTAGTCCCGAGACGGGGTTTGGTACCCGAGCGTAGCGAGGGCTCCAATAGTTCGAGGGTTCCAATAGTTGCTTTCCTCCCTAGGGTAACAATGTACTAATACATGTTTGTTATATGAAACCTCTTTTAAAGTAATATTACCTATTAGTGTACTCTTGATAGCTACTGTATTGTATTTGTAAAGGTTGCATATTTGGAACGTGAGTGATAGTTTAGTGACTAAAAGACTGCAACCTAGAACATTCGAGTTTGAACTTCCATAAATGTAGGTACCTAACAGTCATAATATAGGTCTAACCTTAGATTGTTATCATCTCTTTAGGTTGCGGAGATCAGTTAGTACGAATATATGCTCCAATAATATCCTTTACTAAATGTTAGTGTTAGTTAGACGTGACCGACCTGACAGACGTTGTCCTTTACAATCACGAACCAATTTATATAGGTTTCAAAAAATCAAATAATGACTTTGGTATCGTCATTGATTTTACTCGTATAGAGACAAAAGATAGTTTGCGACCTTTTCAATAAATTGTTCTACTTTTCTTCGTAATCTTTTCAACAGTGATTTACCATAGTCCTATGAATTACGACTATTATTATTAATGTAATGGAAATATTATGTGATCGAATGTTACAGATTCATTAATTATAAACTTGTCCGGACGACTTCAAGCACTAGACGAGGGTGATCTGTTAATCACGAGTACTACAACTGCTGACAGTGGCAAATACACATGTGTGAGGTCGAATGATGCAGGCAATGTGTCCGGAGAGGCTTACCTCACTGTGCTGGGTGAGCAATAAGTTTTAACTGTTGAATACATTTTTTTTTATTGCCAACGGTTTCATACGAGCAAACGGCCCACCTGATGGTAAGTGGTAACCGTCGCTCATGGACTTTGGCAACACCAGGGGCACAGCCAAGCCGCCGCCTACCGTGAGTAAAGTGCTCTTCTCAAACCTCGTTTAAAGAAGGACATGTCGTAGCGCTGCGGGAACACCGCAGCAGGAAGATCATTCCAGAGCCTACACGCACGTGGTAGAAAAGAGCACTGGAAACGAACCGTCTTGGATGAGATCGTTTCCAGGTGGTGTGGATGAACCCTACTACGACGTCTCGTGGTCCGGTGGTAAAAAGGGGATGTTGGTACCACCTCAAACAGCTCCTCAGAGCACTTTCCATTGAAGAGTCGATAGAGCACACAAAGAGACCCAAAGTCTCTCCGCCGCCCCAGCGACTCCAGTTCATCCGTGAGATTGGGATCGTCGACCATTCGAACAGCACGCCTTTGCAGGGAGTCAGGTGGGTCGAGTTGGTATTTTGGTACGCCTGCCCAGAGATGTGAGCAGTACTCCACGTGCGGCCGGACTTGTGCCTTATACTTTATAAAAAGCAAGTTTTGCAAGTCTCTGCCTCGGTGTGAAGGTCCGCTTGGCTCTGTTCAGGACGCCCAGTTTTTTGCTTGCCAATTTGGCTTTGTCCTCCAAATGACTCCCGAATTGGACTTTGCTTGAAATATCGATGCCGAGGATCCCAATACTATCGGAGATTGGGAGAGTTACTCCTTGGAACTGTGGCGCCACGACAAATGCGTCCTTCTTTGCAGTGAACGCGCAAACCTGTGTTTTCGTAGGGTTGAATTGAAACAAGTTCTTTTCTCCCCATTCCGAGGCCCGCCCTAGAGAGCTCTCGATTTCAGACACAAGTTGTGCCCGTCTCTCCTCCAGCATGTTCCGAGGAACTTTCTGATGGCCGGCATATCGCGCATCATCCGTACTGTCATCCGCATAGCAACGCATATTCTCTATTGAGAGCATGTAATTTATGTGCAGGATGAACAGCGTCGGGGAGAGCACCGAGCGTTGTGGTACGCCAGCATTAACCTCCATGGTATCGGAGCAGCAGCCGTCTACCACGACTTTGATGCTCCGACCCCGCAGGAAGCTGGCGATCCCTTTGCAGAGTCCCTCGGGGATTCCATAAGATGGTAGCTTCGACAGAAGGGCCCTATGCCAGACCCTATCGAATGCCTTCGCGATGCCCAGGCTAACTGCTAGCGCCTCACTCCCACTTTCCAAGGCCTCAGCCCAACGCTGGGTAAGATACACAAGAAGATCACCAGCGGACCGACCGTGACGAAAGCCATATTGGCGGTCACTGATCAGCTGGTGATCCTCTAGGTACTGCAGGAGCCGGCGATTAATAACCTTCTCCAAGACCTTAGAGAGTAGAGATGTCATCGCAATCGGCCTGTAATTCGACGGGTCCGACCGGTCACCTCTTATGGGAATCGGGTGAACATGGGCTACCTTCCACGAAGCTGGAACCCTGTCGGTACTGTATGAGAGACGGTTTCTTGTAATTATTTTTGTCTATTATTAATTCAATGCTTTATATATTAATGCCCTTACAGGTTATTCAGTTTTGTAAACGTCTACTTTATACAATCATAATCGTTCTGTTGCTTATTTCAATCATTTAATATTGTTATTTCAATTTCCAGTGAGAACACAAATAATTGCTCCACCTGTCGACACACGCGTACTATTGGGTCACACGGCGACGTTACAATGCAAAGTATCAAACGATCCGAATGTAAAATATAATATTGATTGGTTTCACAATAAACAGTAAGTTATTATACATTGAATTCTCTATATTATAGTATTTTTATATACATAAACATATATGTATATTTGTATATATATGGTTGTAAAATACAGATAATATTAAAATACAGCATTAACAACATTGCTTAGAATCTAAATGCATTTTCGATGTTAAACACTCAACGCACAATGGGGAGAAATCAGTAGTTCATAGTGACTACGGTCACGCGATTCTGGCAGGTTTGTTTTTACATCATCTATCGTTTCTCCTTCATACTTCGATAATATACCTTAAATTATGTATAATATATTATTTTTGCTACTAGCAAATTAGTTGTAGCTCTGTCACTGTGCCTGTAACTCCTTCAAAAATACATTTGATATCGGCAACAAATCTGCGTGTTGTTCCGGCCCCAGTCGTTTTTGTTTTTCAGTATATTCTTCGAACCCATACAGAGAGATGGGCTTAAAACCGTACCAAAGCCAGATTATGATTCAGAATTGCGACTTCAGAGTAAGACTTAATTAGGTATTTATTATAACATTTAAATGCTGCTAGCAAACACATTAAAACTTATTTCCCTCTACTGAAAGAAAATTTTTAAAGATTCTTCCGAGGGTCAAATTAAAAAATCAAAAGAGAAATGAATTTATTTCCTAAAAAAATATGTCTATAATCGTATAGACGACTTCGGCGCAACTTGTAGTCATTAAATGTTCAAACTTCACGGAATATTATCTGAAACTTCTATAATCTAGTTTTACTTGAGTAAAGTAACGTACCTATATTGCGATTACGTAATCTTTATGTTATTTATTTATGTATTCTTTGTTTTATAGGGCAATGACAGCGGGTTCTCGTGTGTGGGTATCGGCAGATGGGGCACTACAAGTCCAGGCTGTACGAGCCAGTGACGCAGGCGAATACACATGTGTGGTGACGTCACCGGGAGGAAACCACACTCGAAACGCATTTTTGTCAGTCATAGAACTGCCTTTTGCACCTACCAATGTTCGTGCCCAGAGACTGGAATCCGCATCGCAACGAGCCGTCAATGTTTCCTGGACTCCAGGCTTCGATGGAAACTCGCCTGTACAAAAATTCATTGTACAGAGGAGAGTCGTTCCCGAGTTCGGTAAGAATACACGTTCAGGTATATATATTTATATAATTATTATTATTTACTCACTCATGATATTCAAACACATACATTTCGTATTTCATTAAAAAATCCCACTAAAAAGGCTCATTAGGCTGCACTATAACTATGTTCAAGAACAAGATTTTATTTGTATGTAAAGTTAACTAAGTCCCCCGCCATATAAGGATTATTCCTTATTGCGGGTGTTCTCTTTTTAAAAAAGAGAAAAAAAGAAAGGAGTTAAAGTGATAATAAAAGTAGATAGGTATATTAGAAATATTTCTGGTTGATCGTGTATTATAATCTTAACTCTTATGTAACTCGTTAAGTTTACAATGATGCACAGTAAATATAATTGTCCACAGGTCCGACTCCCGACCCGTTGCTAAATTGGGTAACAGAGCCTCTAAATGTGTCGGCGAATCAACGCTGGGTACTTTTGACTAGTTTAAAAGCGGCAACATCGTATCAGTTCAGAGTATCGGCGGTCAATACTGTTGGTGAGGGCCCCCCGTCAGATCCAACCGATGTCTTAACTTTGCCCCAAGAAGGTATCTATTTACGATAATTAATTGTAAATTTGATTTATGTTTAAATTTAAGTAACCTTATGAAATAAAATGGACATGATTTAAAACATACACTACAGAAATAATTTCTTGTTATTTAATAATTTGAGCACTCATGTTCCACCAATGTATACACACTAGGGTCGAAGACAATAATATCATACTGCTGTAAGCATATTCATTGTATTAATGTGTTCTCTTTGCAATCAAGCAGCCAGTGACCTTATATGCTGCCAAGGTATGCAAACTTGACACTGAATGGCATTCATTAATTTTGTTTTCATTAATTTGATTTTATTGCATTATGATTTGTATAATACCTATTATATCGTATCCTATATACATATATGTTATTGAAGTAGTCATTTCACCGCCTATTCCCTCCATTGATTAAATAACGCAATAAATTATGGTAAATGAGATTATATTTCCTACGTACATCTTGTATCCAATATATCCAAATAATAAAAATATATTTGTTGATTGAGTTGCATTTCTTTGTGTATTCGTTTGCATGGAATGTGATACGTCTAAATGTCTAGTAGGTACATACTTTTAATATTAATAGATAATAAGGTCTTGCATTATTTGCATGAGATTATTTGTTATCAGCTAATTTTACGAAAGCAATTCTTGTAATCGTAATTACTCGCAACTGAAACTCTTAAATACTTTAAACTTGATGAATAAATTAACTACATAAGATTATTAATTGAACAAAATTAAATTATCCCGTTTCAGAACTACATAACATAATTAAACGAGTTTTAAAGCGTATATATGTGTAGATGGAGTACTAAATTAATTCCGAACGTTTCAACTAGGTTCACTGGGTTGCACGATCATATATATACGCGTTAAGACTAGTATGTAATTCAACAATAAATACCATGTATATATGTTATATACATGGTATGTATATGTATATGTTTACCATGGCTTACCATAATAAATCGCGTAATAGGTTATTTTGCACGTATTAATCCAATTTTTCCGCATGTAGTCAATATTATGACAATATTATAGATACTTACCTTAAGCTTGTGTGTATTGTAGCACCTTCGGGTCCCCCAGTCGGGTTTATGGGATCCGCGCGGTCCTCGTCAGAGATCATTACGCAGTGGCAACCACCCCTCGAAGAACACAGAAACGGCCATATCTTGGGATACGTAATCAGATACAGGTTGCGTGGTTACGACAATAGCCCGTGGACTTATCAAAATATCACAAATGAAGCGCAGAGAAACTATCTCATTCAGGATCTCATCACTTGGAAAGATTACAATGTTCAAATTGCTGCTTATAACGATAAAGGAGTTGGCGTGTTTTCTGACAGTTATACTATAAAAACGAAGGAAGGCGTACCCGAGGCAGGTCCCGATAGCGTTCGTTGTGAACCTTTTAACTCTACAGCAATAAACGTGTGGTGGACGCCGCCAAACCCACAAAAAATTAATGGTATTAATCAGGTGTGTATATTTATAACAACACTAGTCTTTGCCCGCAGTCTGCCGCAGGCAAAAGCTAGTTTATATATCTTAGGTTTTCGATATAGTACCAAGACAAAACGGATAACAGTTTTATCCAAAATTCAAAAAAATCCGTTGTGTGATTGCTGCGTGATCTGCGAACAAACAAACACAAACATTCTAAAATAAGTTTTGGATTGAAAACCGCTTAAGTAGCTTAAAACACTCATTTTTTCTCTAATATGTTTTATAATTATGTTTTACTTTGAAAGCGGTGAAATTTATGATGGATGATCTCCAGATCGATTTCGGTCACGGCGTCCAGTGTCATCCGACACTAGCCAACTACGCGAGAAACATATAGTGCACGAGCGTGTGTGCTAACACAAGTGCATCCTAATCCATCCATCCATCAGCCTTTTAACGTCCACTGCTACTGCATAGTGCCGTAATCGCCACGCTTGGCAGGCGGGTTGGCGATCGCAGTGGATGTTGTTAATACTCGAAGGAGTGCTGCTGCCCACTCCCCTGATATTGCCTCAGTCGGCTCTTACGACTCCCATGGGTGGAGAGGGGTGGGACAATTCTAAAGCCGGCACCACACAGCAAAATGAATTCTAAAGTAGAAATGAAATCGAAATTTTTAATTGTTACATTTGTGCTTATGGCGATGTGCTTTAACACTATTTATAACTAAATTAATATTAATTATTATTGCATATGAAATTAATCAATTTATCTATCGTTTTATAGGGTTACAAAGTAGAAGCGTGGATTTGGGACGAGATGCAAGTCGCTAATGTAGAGCAAAAATTGATAAGCGTGCCGCCTAATCTGTTGGATCCGTTAACCGAACAATCAGCTATAATTAGTGGTCTTGATAAGTTTACCGAGTACAACATTACAGTGCTATGTTTCACTGAACCAGGTGATGGGCCTCGAAGCGATTTCGTGCTTGTCAGGACTAAGGAAGATAGTAAGCCAATTTGATGTATTAATTTAAATAAAAAAAGTAGTCATATTTTGTACTAACACATTCTGTATATTAATACAGCCAAACCTGAGTAAATGAGAAAACTCTATAAATGAGAGTAATTGACTGGCTATTGACTTTGTCACAGAAGATCTACAACTATAAGTACGATTTGCGCCACCACAGACATTCTTAAACAGCTGTTCCGGTACAGAGATGCTTGCGAAAATCGAATAGCGAAATTCATACGATTTGTTTACACTAGGCGGTAGACTATTGCAAGACTCTTCGACTGCGTATCGTTACTCCTATAAAATTCATGCGCAAAAGAAAATATAGCGTTGTTCATCCCTATAAAATCAGCTACATCCCAATAACAGAAATCAGTCTAACATAAACAAATAATTTAAAACTGGTTTTGTTTCTTAGTCAAAAGTACCGATTAAATAGCCATTTTAAATTTTATTTAGACAAAAGATACATATATATTACAAAAAGTAAATGATTAAAAATATTAATGCAATTCATTGATAGCAAAGCATATAATATATATTGTAAAAGTTACGAAATATTTGATTTTTCTGCTTAGAGCCCTGTTTATCGCAGCATGAATGGACCGGCTCGATCAGGAAAGAACCACACGCGTGCGCAGCGTGAAACAACGGCTTTTGCCGTTATGTTTCGTATGGTGAGTGAGAATGCCGGAGGCTCAAACCCCTATTCTTAAAATCCTTCCTATCAACTTATTATAATCCCTAACCTATCCTCTCCTTATTATCCTTCCTCTCCACGTCCTCATCCCTTTCCTTAAAGATGGTGACGCGCGGTGTTGCTAGCGTCTGTAGGCTATGGTAATCTATCAGTTGCCTATTTAAATAGGATACGTCCATTAAACATGTTTTGCTATTATAAACTAGTTAATTACCTTCTTTGAATATTTTACGGTCACAGTTAGAAGAAACGGTACATCTGTCGAGGATATTTTCATTAAAATTACACGAATCTCTATTCAATGTTATATTTTCAGTACCAGACGAAGTAGGAAGCCTTCAATTTGATGACATATCCGACAGAGCAGTAAGGGTATCTTGGACTTCGCCTAAGAAGTCGAATGGCGTGCTCGTCGGATACAAACTGTCATACCAAATGAAAGATGACAATGACACCTACAAGGAGGAAGTGCTACCTCCCAATATCACGAGCATTAGAGTGGAACATTTGCAGGTACTGCAGTTATGAATGACACTTGTTTTATAATATTCACCGCCGCTTTTAGTTTTTAGGTTATACCTCAGGTTTCCTATATATATAGGAATTATTTTTTATTTATACTGCTATTTTTTGTATAAAAAATAGGATAGATAGAAGTTAGCCTGAATGTTGGAGTAAGTGGGTAGTTATTTATTTTTCATTAAAGTTTATATACAATAACGTTAACGACGTGTCTTAGCCATATAGCTACTGTTAGGTTATGCTTAGTGCTAAGAACATGTCTCATGTTGTTGTGTCAATATTTGGAAAGCTACGTAAGTTTTCATAATAAAATGTAATGTTTTCAGGCCAGCACTCACTACAAATTCTGGCTTTGTGCAATGACGGGTGTAGGCGAGGGCCTGTCTAGATCTGCAGTCATTCAGTCTGGTGTAGAGCCAGTTTTGCCCGAGGCGCCGAGAAACCTCGCCCTTTCTAACATTGAAGCATTTTCTGTGCTGCTGCAATTCACGCAAGGGTTTGATGGTAACTCTTCAATATCTCTCTGGACTGTGCAGGTAAGCTTAGCGATTACTACTACAATAATTTGAATGTAAGGAAGCAAACCAACCTCCTACTAAGTCAATTATTAAATTGTATGCCTTTGTGAAAACCACTAGTGTACCCACAAATAGATTTTCTGAGTATTATTATGAGATTATATTTGTCCTCTATGGGAATGAAAATCATTACAATTCGCATGGTAAATTACGAATGTCTATACTATACACCTTTTGTTCAGTTCAACTTCAATAGGTCTGCATGTGTAATGTAAACAATTTCAGGCTCAAACAGCCCGCAACTCGTCGTGGGTGACGATATACGAAATGTCCGCACCGGACGCACAGTCGATACACGTGACAGGTCTCACTCCATTTACGACCTACAGACTGAGGTTAATTGCGACTAATGTTGTTGGTTCGTCACCACCCTCGGAGCCCTGTAAAGAGTTTCAGACAATACAAGCGCCCCCGCGGCATCCACCTAAAAATGTTACTGTTCGCGCTGTTAGCGCTACTAATTTGCGTGTCAGATGGATTGTGAGTATGATTTTTGTATTTACATTTCGCCCACGGAATTTTTAGTCCCACTAATAAGGCGCGAGCCTATTGTTGTCTACGAGGCATGCTTATGGACGGATATACAACATTTACTGATTGAGTTTGGATTACAAGAGACACCCAACTCTTGTTGTCATGTGACCCCGAGCAGGCCGGTTCCACCATCTTGCGTGTGACCGACGACCTTGAAATACCTTGGTGAGTTTTGGTTGTACCGGGAGCTAGCCGTAAGTTAATGCATTTCCCATCCGCGAAATAAAATTTTGACCAGCAGTTTGGTGTGTCCCATGCTACCATAAGCAACAAAAAAAAACCTTTTTACCCGAAACAGCATCAGAACTTGGAACATCGCAGTTCCGATCCGATGTACCATAAATAAAATGTTACAAAAGGTTAGGCAATCCACATTATGTTTACAGCCTCTACAGCAAAGTGAATGGTACGGCAATCCAAAAGGATATAATATAACATACACCAAAAGTGGCAGTAACGATACGCTACACAGCATCATCGAGGACCACACAGCGAACTCACACGTGCTCTCTAACTTAGAGGAGTGGTCCGTGTACGAAATACGAATGTCCGCTATCAATGAAGTGGGGACTTCAGCCGCGAGCCCAACAGCCGTAGAACGGACCAGAGAAGCAGGTACAAACATACATGGGATATACACTCACGTGATTTAAATTCTTTACTTATGTGATTCCTTTCTATGCCAATGGTGGCAGAGTATACTAAAGTATATAAGTAGAAATAATTAAAATATTAAACAAAAAAGTTTTTTTTTATTACAGTACCATCGCGAGGTCCTGTGGACGTATCAGCTAATGCTACATCTTCAACTACAATAGTTGTGCTTTGGGGTGATGTTCCACCCTCTGAACAAAACGGTTTAATTGAAGGATACAAAGTATGCTATGCGGCCGTCGTACCACCCCCGAGACCCGAACAGAAAAAGGTGGAATGTCAAGCAGTTCCTTCTAATCAAACTCATACTATAACTTTGACAGAACTGAGAAAATATGTCGTGTATCAAATTCAAGTATTGGGTTATACGAGGCTGGGAGATGGAGCTTTAAGTGATCCACCTATAACAGTACGAACTTTTGACGATAGTAAGTAAACCAAATGTATTCTTTTTTAAAATAAAATATGCACAAATTCAATGGGGATTGTGTGTTGTTTTGGCATAAACAGCTGTAGTACAGCCACATTGAAGACGTAGCTAAATAACTAAAAGGCAGAAATGATTTTTATTGAAGGTCCATATATGTATACGATATTTTAAAGTACAAATTATTATTTGTGAATGAGGAAAAAAATAACGTTAGTGCGAGCGGGAATCGAACCTGCGTCCCTTCCAATCCGGGGAAGTGCTCTAATCCACTGAGGTGGTGCGGTAGCTAAACTTCTCTTTTTCCTCATTCACAAATAATAATTTGTAAGCTTTAAAGTAGCTGACCATGTCAAGTGCTAAAAATACACATCAAATATACAATATTCTATAAAATGGCAAAATGTTGTGTTTAGCTCCGGGTCCACCATCAAATGTCTCATTCCCTGATGTCACATTCACGATGGCTCGTATCATATGGGACGTACCTGAAGATCCGAATGGGGAAATACTCGCGTACAAAGTCACTTATCATCTAAATAGCACCACGCAACACGTGTTTTCGCGGGAGTTCTTGCCCTCTGACCGAACATTTAGGTAAGAAAATTTAAGATTATTACTTTTTTTAACACTTTTACGCGTTCACAACGCTCAAAAGAATCCCTAAGCCGTTGCACTAGACGCCCGCGGTTGTTGGCAAAAACGTTATCGATGACATCATTATTTTCGCTTACACCAAATTCACAATTACCTACTTAAAATGTTGGGCCAAAAAGAGCTTTTAGAAAACTCTAAAACCCGTTCCACTTGAGTTTACTTATGAAATGCTCACAAGCGGAACGGGGAATACCGTAACGTTGGCGTGATCGTTATGAGTGTTAAGTGGAACGCACTGTAAATAATCAGAAATTAAAGTACAAATTATTTGCGAATAAGGAAAAAGAGATTTTTTGTACTAGCGGGAACGTCCCTTCCAATCCGGGGAAGTGCTCTAAGCCACTGAGCTATAGTACAGGTCTTTCGACCATCCCAATCTCCTTATCACATTTGTCATTACGACCAACGCCATCTATCGGAAGCATTTACATGCATTAAACCGATATAGTAAGTTTAATTTTGCAATTAAAATTCATACTATTTGATGGCGCGATTTTTTAAACATTTTTGATCTATATTTTTTAGCATTTGACATGCTCCGCCACTTTTTAAAGTACAAATTATTTGCGAATAAGGGAAAAGAGATTTTTCGTACTAGCGGGAATCGAACCCGCGTCCCTTCCAATCCGGGGAAGTGCTCTAAGAATGAAGAAGTTTAATGCATGTAAATGCTTCCGATAGATGGCTTTGGTCGTAATGACAAATGTGATAAGGAGATTGGTAAGGTCGAAAGACCCGTACTATAGCTCAGTGGCTTAGAGCATTTCCCCGGATTGCAAGAGACGCGGGTTCGATTCCCGCTAGTACAAAAAATCTCTTTTTCCTTATTCGCAAATAATTTGTACTTTAAAAAGTGGCGGAACATGTCAAATGCTAAAAAATATAGATCAAAAATAATCAGAAATTGATATATCCATCCATCCATCAGCCTTTCATCGTCCACTGCTGGACATAGGCCTCCCCAAAATGGGGATTTTACCATAATCGCCACGCTTGGCAGACGGCGATCGCAGTGGATGTTTTTAGTACACAGGGGAACGATGCTGCCCGGTCCCCCGGTAATCCCGTAGTCGGCTTTTACGACTCCCATAGGAAGAGACGGGGTGGAGCTATTCTTGATGCCGGCCCACACGGCGGTATCGTAATTGATATACAATATGTCGTAACCAGATCATAGAATTGACCAATTGTTGACGTGACCAACCATTCCATGAAATCTAACCATTTCATGAAAAGTTTGGCCACCAGCTCCCCTTCAATATCAAAACATATGTAAATATGTTTTGATATTGAAGGGGAGCACTAAGAAAGGATTTTACGCAAACCTATCTAAAATTGTATCACTATGATGCGAGAGAATCCGCTGGTAATACGCTAGTCAAATATATATGAGGCTTGATAATATTATATTGTAAAAAAATGTGAAATCGAAAATAACAGTCACGAGCAGTATTTTCTATTTCACATTTTCACACTTTACGTTATATGGCTAAGCTCACTATAAAAATATCAGAATATTTCTAATACAAGGTTTATTCTGTCCCACAAAAATCAGTAAAATAATCCCAAGTGTAACATGACTGGCAGGGCGACAGAGCTGGCTCCCGAGCGTTACTACCAGTTTAGCGTACGAGCGCAAACACGACTGGGGTGGGGCGCTATTGCACGCGTTTTGGTACTAACGACATCAAATCGCGCTGCGCCTGCACCGCCACCACGTCCCAATGTAGCACGCTCACTATTGCAACCACATCATATTACCTTCTCGTGGACACCCGGCGACGATGGATACGCACCGCTTAGGTAAAATAACTTGTTTGTTTTTGTATCTTAATATATACTCCCTTTGAATAAGCAGATGTCATTCAATGAAAGATGAAAGACATATGGATAAATGTGTCTGTGATTATTAAGAGTACTATCTATACTGATATTCAGATAACATAGGGTGCTCATTTATAAGTTATCGATATTATCTTGTAAGTAATAATCCTCCCATACAGAAAATTGTCGAATTGCTCGAGTTCAAAATTAAACATTTGATATTTGAAAAATTATACTATTTACAGATACTACACTGTACAACAAAAGGAGGAAGGAGGAACTTGGCAAACAATTCCTGAGCGCGTAGATCCATTTGTGACCTCATATACTGCGGAAGGCTTAAAGCCATATACGGCTTATCAGTTCAGGATTAGGGCGACCAATGACATTGGTCCCAGTCGATATAGCAATGCAACCGAAACTGTTCGCACATTACCGGCTGGTATGTATAGTTAATTATTGTTAAACTGCACTTTCTCTCTCACTCCAATTACTTATGAAAACAAATAAGAATAATAGCGGCTGCCTATTTTTTTAAGCTGTTTAAGTCAGGCTTGGAAAACTTTACAGGATAAATTACAAATAGGAAAATAGAAAAATCCAAATAAACCCCAAAAACAATTTGGATGATTACGGCAAAATTCTCTTTTACTGCGAAGTACCTACCGTACTACGCAGTTTTAAGCATAGATTTATTTTAGAATATATACATAATATTTGGTTTAATTAACTATCCAAATTGCTGACAGTAGTAAGACATGCCTAAGCGTCGACATTTGAACCGAAATTTTACGAACTATAGTTCCCTACACATGTTAAGTGGGCGAAGAGTGCACTTAATAAGCACAAAATGAATCTGCTCAAATTCTTGCAAACGAACCGTCAATATTAAATCCGCTCAAGCATGTATACTAAACTATTTCTTTTTATACTAGCAACTAGCTTATAAAAGCAATCCTTAAATTCCAGAAAATGTAATTACACCAATGATTTCGTTTTAGGAATTTGTATAAAAATTACTTATGAAATAGGAAAAGCTAAGCAAATAACGTTAATCGTGAATATTTTGTAGCGCCAAGTAAAGCCGTGGAAAATCTTCACGTAGTACCAATTACGCCGAATAGCGTGAGAGTACATTGGAACCCGCTGGGAGAACAACACTGGAGTGGCGACACTCGTACCGGCGGTTATCGCGTTCGCTACCAACCACTTACAGACTTCCCTACCGCGTTACAACAGGCGATGAAGCAGGACGTGCCGGGGATAAAGGTATTTATGAAGTCTACATGAATATTATAAGCATTTCACGTTAAATGAGTACCGCCGCACGTTAAATGAGTGTCTAGTTATTTTAATATTAAGAATTATATGCTGAAAATAGTGTTACATGAGAATGTATTTAACGACATTCATTAAGGTGGAATGTTAGAAACTAGAAAACTACTCTCTTTGTTTGAATGTCCATAAGATTGTGTTTGAAGTCTTCTTTCTCTTAACCCTTTGAGACATACAACGACAACACACAATACTCTGTTTAAATTTACTATATACACTAAAATACTGCAGTCTATTTAATTTTATTTTCTTAGTTGACTAAAAATAGCCTTAAAATGGGATAAACGATGACACTGTATTTTGACAGAGCGAGGAGGTGGTACTGACCGAGCTGGCCGTAGATCGCAACTACGAGATCAGCGTGTGCGCGGTGAACTCGCAAGGCGCGGGGCCGGCGGGCACGCCCGCAGTGGTGTGGGTGGGCGAGGCCGTGCCCACGGCGCCCGCGCGCGACGTGCGCGCCCGCGCGCTGTCGCCCACCGAGGTCGCGCTCGCCTGGAGCCCGCCCGCGCTCAGCCAGCAGAACGGGGACCTACTTGGCTATAAGGTACTCCTCTAGGTGACTGCTGATACGTCACCTACTCTATACTCTATTTAGCTTACACTGGGACTGATTTGAACAGCGTTCAGTATTGACAACTATACTTATACTTTAGCCGGTCAGTACGTTAAATGGGCAGACAGGTTGACTTTATGCATTTTATTAGACTTAAGTCATTAGTAGCTTAGATGTAAACCTATTCATGTTTAAATAACGTTTCAAGGATTTTGTAAACTATTACTTTCAATAAAATCGTAAAACAAACTGTTGCAAGTTAAAATTCAACATATAAGATTTCATATTCGGCGTACATCACTCGCTCAAAGCCCCGAGTTAAATGCCTACCGCACCGCGTATCGCCCACGGTACAACCGACAGAAAGCTGTCGCACGCCCGGCTAAGCGCTCGCACTTTTAGTATTGATTAAAATAAAATTGTTTACGCGATTTATGGAATTTGGACGATAACATTTAATAACCAAAAATTCAGAGCTAAAACTCTAAGCGTATAATACACGTTTCGATATAATAATTACGTTTTTGATCATATGATCAACAGACATAAAAAAACAATTTATAAAAAAATAATCCTACTTGAAAATAACATATAAAATGATATAAAAAGTAATTAAATAGAAGCTACTAAAAATATTTTTTTTTTTAAGTTTTATAAACGACAGCTTTGTTGCTGTCGGTGGAATCAGGAGTCTCCGAAACCGGCGAGCGTGTATGAAGAGAATTATGAATGTTGAGGAAGCGAGAGATGTATGCAAGAATAGAGCCTTTTGTCACTGTTCTCTTTGCTTACCTCGCAAGAATAGAGCCTTTGTCACTCTGTTCTCTCTGCCTCTAATCTAATTTGGGATGATCGAAGGATCAGTAGGGTAGCTTAGTGGTTTAGAGCACTTCCCCGGATTGGAAAAGATGCGCGGTTCGATTCCCGCCCCTACTAAAAATCTCTTTTTCTTTATTCACAAATAATTTGTAAAAAGTAGCGGAGCATGTCAATTGCTAAAAGAAATAGATCTAAAATAGTTAAAAACTGGCTTGGACGTCCGTGAGTTGTAGGTAATGTATGTTAACGCGATAACGACCAAAATACTTTACTAATCGAGTCTTTTTTTTTCGTTTACGAATTATTATGACTAGGAATAGAGCCCTATTACTTTTCACGTTCTGATTCGATGTGGTTTAATTGTTATTATATAAACAAAAAAAA
Organism: Leucoma salicis; assembly: GCA_948253155.1. Classification (NCBI taxonomy): domain Eukaryota; kingdom Metazoa; phylum Arthropoda; class Insecta; order Lepidoptera; family Erebidae; genus Leucoma; species Leucoma salicis. Next base: position 15,198,712 of record OX411809.1, on the reverse strand, counting down.
TCTGAATAATTACGACATTTACGCTCGACGTGACACTAAAACCAGCGCCTTTCATGAGAACTACCTACCTTTTTACGTACGCATAGCTACCGGTGGTTTTATTATACTATCGTCAACAGAACAGAACGCCGTTCGCCCGGCCGGTACATTGTTTTTTGTTAAAAGAAAGTTTTTACCTTTGCTTGACGAACTGATGATATTTGTCAAGTATAATAACTATTTTATCCATAACAATAATTAAAAACACTAAACACACGTAAATAATAACACGCCAACGTTATAAAACACGAAAAAAACATATTTTACATTCCACCATTTTTTTGCGTGGCTTTGGCGTCACGGTGTTTTCACTTAGAACAAAGTATAACATTATAAGGCAACCAAGTTAGGAAGATAAATGGTTTAGAGATTTCTTGTTGAACTCATTGATTTTTAAATAAGTCGTATAATATTGTCCAAAGTATTTTCTGGCTATATAGGTACCAAAAATAAATACCCATTCAAGTTAAAAAAAAATCATGCGAGGCTATCTTTGGGGACTGTTGATAGGAGGGAAAACTAAGTAATGTGTTAATTACCAATTAATTGGTAATTAAAACTTCTTTACAAACCAAAAATAATTCAAAAATAATAATCTAATAGCTCGACGATACAATTCACAAGTTACTTAGTTTTCACTTCTATCGGAACGTTCGGTGACGATGACGCGAGTTCCATGATTTTTGTTCACCCAAACCCCTTTTGTTGGCGGGACGCCACGGCGAGCGGTAGCAATCCTGTCACATACTCCAGTTAAAATAAATTACTTTCGATTGGACGGAGTTAAAATAACTTATTGTAATATCCTCTGTCTACGGTATTGTATAACAAGCAACGCAGATAACATTGCGTGTATAAAATAAACTACCATTTTTATTTATTATCTATTTCCATTTTAGATCTTTTACCTAGTAACGGATTCGCCAGAAGAACCTGAGCCTGGTCGTCGTATCGAAGAAGAAATTGAAGTTGTGCCCGCGACAGCCACTACGCATTCACTCGTGTTTCTTGATAAATACACACAGTATCGAATTCAGGTATTATAGTAGTAGCTACGTACGATTTTAACTATAAAAATAGCTACCTAGGTTAATTTTTGTATAATCTGCTACTTGATGTGACAAATACTAGCATATTTGTCATTTGACCCGTTTAAGAGTTCCTTATAACAAAACTTAACAAAAGGACACATAAAAGGTAAACTTGGTTGGCATTACAAACGACAGTCCTTAAGATAATTTCAACACATTTCAAACTTATTAAAATCTTGGTTAATCTTACCGTTATTTTTGCTTTTACAGGTTTTAGCATTTAATGCCGCCGGGGATGGCCCAAGATCAACTGCAGTTTTGGTCCGTACTCTACAAGGTCTACCTTCAGCTCCTCGTAACATAACTTTCACAGACATTACAATGAACAGTCTGGTAGTGTCATGGGAGCCACCTTATCGTCGTAATGGTCTTATTCAATCGTACCTCGTCACATACGAAACCATCGAACAAGACGAACGTAAGTAATTTATTAAATTCTCTGTCTGCGGGTGTCTGATGTTGGATTTAATTGTGAGCGTGACTGTAAATGTGGTGTACTATTGTTGATGTATAGAAAAGAAAAGATACACAAGCACTAAAAGTGTCCACTAGAAATGAGTGCTGGGGGTTTATAATGTATCTTACTCGATCGTATCAACATGACATCGTGTTATTGTGATTGGTCACCGTGATTGGCCGAGGGATTATTGCTACATAACGCGTCGGTTTCTGTATCAATTACAAGCGAGATGATACGATTTTGTGAGTTACATTCTACGGGCCCAGATTACGCTTTCCTGCACTCATTTCGTTTAGTGTTGTTTCGATGCGCGAGCAGTTGCAATGTTCGCAACTCTGATTAATAATATGTCTAGATGAAATGTCACTCTTATAAACGTCATAAAAAACGGGCGGGAATTATTATGCTAGTGTGCGTGACAGCTATCATTACGCTTGTGCAATCTGTATTAGTGTGCGTGCGTAATGATACCAGTTACAGTGGTAGTTCTATTGAATTATGGGAGAAGAAATTATATATCATACATTTCTGTCTGTTTAATTATTCGCACATTACGCAAAAACTACTGAATGGATTTATAGTCACTCAAAACCCATTCTTTAATGAGAATATAAACCCACGATATTGATAAATTTAAAAATGTAAACAGTACTTAATGTAAATAGTAATATTATAATTAATTCCGAAAATGACAACTGTGCAGCTTTTATGAATGCATTAAAAGCGATAATAATTTATAATGTTAGGTACCGTTTCTTTTTTGATCAACATCGTATAAACATACTCAGGGAATTTAAGTCCATAAACTAGTATCACACAAAAAATTACGAACTAATATATTTTTTTATCGGTTTATTTGAATAATTTATTTTGAACACAAAGTGAAAAATGTGAAATCGAAAATAACAGTCACAAGCAGGATTTGAACCTGCATCTCCTGGATACCGTCCAGATGCTTTGTCAATTCAGCTGGTTCATTCTATTTAAATGTTTGGTTAAAACTATTAAAATGTATGGAAATTTGACATCTCTAACGTTAAGTCATGTGACTTAGCGTTATAGATAAAATATAGGTTCTTTTTCCATAGTTAAAGATGTCAAATTCCCATACATTTAAATAGTTTTCTATTAGCGTTAGGGATCATAGAATGCAACTTAGCTAGGTCCATTGAATACAACCGTGTTGTGACTGAAAGTGACGTCACGATTGACACTAACAGCATAAAGGTGAAAAGTTCATCTCTATTTTTTTTGACGCATACACAACACCGAGTGTCTATCTAGACATATTATTAATCTAAGGCTATACATGTATAATATATAAGTTTTGCCACGACTTCTAAACATAATTGTGTATTCGTCGTTTATAAATCAGTGTGTACAATATCTGGTACAGGTTTCAGCAAGCAGGTGAAGCAGAAGGTGAGCGAGACGCGGCTGGCGGTGGGCGGGCTGGAGGAGGAGGTGGAGTACCGGTTCGCGGTGCGCGCGGTGACGGAGGGCGGCGGCGCGGGCGCGGCGGGCGCGGCGGCGGCGCGCACGGGCCCGCAGGCCGGCAGCCCGCAGCCGCCGCGCGCGCTGCAGCTGGCCAGCGAGCCCGCCGCGCTGCGCCTGCGCTGGCTCAACGCCGCCTCCGGGAAAGGGCCCCTGCTCGGCTACTACTTCGAATCTCGCCGGAAAGGTATGTGTACAATGGATCTCTCGCCGGACGCCTAGCGGATGCGAAACATCTTGCATTTTTATATTTCATCTACAAACAATAACTATTGGAATATTTGTTACTAACAGATTATTAATATATTGCACGGATATAAATGCAATTAACGTATGAAAGAACTTTCAGAATGTTATTTTAAATATAAGTTAATGAACAGACTAGGTAGTAATGAAGGAAACTATATTGAATTTATTTGAGTACCTAAGTCAGACTACAAGTTATTTCTGGAATTACGAATTTTTACAAATTTAACGCAGCTAAGGAGTCCTGGCAGGCCTGTAAGTCAAAACTCAATGTAATCTTCCCTCTAACCTTAATCATGCCAACTTCTAATTATACATTCTTTCAGATCGACATTCTAGTCGAGCCAGCCCCCTTAGAATATGATACAGAAAATCGTATCGTCTCATTATAATAATAATAAATATTCACACACATTTTTCACACAACATCCTCTAGCCCCAAATTAAGCTTAACGCTTGTGCTATGGGTATCAGATTACCGATATAATACATAATTATACTACTTTTTTTTTTGTAAATACATACATATAAACACCCAAACGCAGTACAAATATATATGGTCATCACACAAATAATTGCCCTGAGTGGGAATCGAACCCACGACCTCGTGCACGGAAGTCGGTTACACTAAGGCACGCCACGAGGCCCGTCGTATTATCATTGGTACACCGACACGTGATGTCACAGTAATCTCTCCGCCAATCCCAATCACACGATGGTGTCAATACGATTTAGTGTCTAACCGACCCCTCACCCCCCGTACTAAAATACTCTTTTTCCTAATTCATAAATTATAATTTGTACTTTAAGAGTAGCTGAGCATGACAAGTGCTAAAATATAGATCAAAAAGTTATAATTTTTGATCACACACACCAAGTATAATTATTGATTATTTTTCGCTCTAATATATTATTATATTATGTAATACTTTATTGTATTTTCTGGTCCTTAAAATAAAAAATGTCGCAGTAATTTGTGTTATGATAACCCTGAAATCGCTCTGCATGTTACTCTAATTACTATATTTATACACTATTTGTTAGTATTTAGACGTAAGGTTAACTAAAATTTAAATATCCAGATGATACGAGATGGGAAACTATAACAAGAACCAGTAATGGGATATTAGAAGAATTCGCGATATCGTACCAAAGCTTGTTGCCATCAACAGCATATTCATTCAGAGTTATAGCATATAACATGTACGGTATAAGCAACCCTACATACAGCGAGAAAGTCATTGTCACTCCTTCGAAACTGTACCTAGAATATGGATACCTACAATATAGACCTTTCTACCGAAGCACTTGGTTTATGGTAGCGCTTGCCGCAGCTTCGATCATTATCATAATAATGGTGATCGCCATTCTCTGTGTGAAGAGCAAAAGCTATAAATATAAAAGTAAGTTAAATTTGTTAATATATTATACATGATATGTAGAGTCATTGTAACTATCTCACTGTTGGGCACTGGGTTGGTAAACTTCGAAAGTGTGTACCTTACAAGGTCTCGACCTAAGACTCCCTGGCAAGCCAATGCTCATTATACCTTCTCTATCATTGTTCCTACACATCTCGTCTCCTTGATCCTCTCAAACTTTCAATTCTATCAACATCTTTATAGCCTTTTTCATCCACGCCACTCTCTGTGTGGGACAATAAGCAAATTAATACCTTGAGTTTGCTAGCGTTTCTAAGGATGGTAACTGTTTACTATCGGGTTTGTTGTATAGTTGTTTGCCACCCAGCTTGATGCGTCTGTTTAAACTACTAAACATATGTACAAAGAATCTAGTTCCCCGCAAGAAAATTTGTTAACAATTAGCCTCGCATAGGCTTCCCAATAATGTAATTTCCCCTTTTTTTTTTGTTAAGGCGGGAAAAAATGTTCCTAACCGCACACTCCGTCGTTCGGGGCAAAGAACAGGGTAGTGTAGGGCCTTCATCCACTAAAGAAACCCGTCGTGTGCCGTCTCTCCGCCTTTATTGGCGGGCCACTGAACTATGTTATATTGCTTCGGTGGTATAATGTATTCCCCTCCGATATTTAATTAAGCCTATACCCTGAGCTAGTTTTCTCAAAACCATTATAGGTACATTTACATTATAGTAGAGATTAGTCGTCCGCATTGAATGGGATTTGTGTACATACTTTGTAGATGGATTAGCATTTACTTCCCTTTGCGACTCTTACGACACCCTTTGAAATTAATTGTGATGAGCTGATGACATCTGCCATATATTATTAGTCCGCCACCACACATTTACAAGGTATTTCCACCCCACAAAAATAATTAATTTCTCCAGAAGAGGCGCAGAAGACACTGGAAGAATCTCTGGCAGGAGAGAGTGACGAGCGGGGCACGTTGGCCATGGAGCTGTACCGCTCGCGGCAGAACTCGGCGACGAGCGCGGGCGGCGCGGGCGGCGCGGCGCGGCGCGCGGCGCTGGCCAAGTCGCCGCCGCGGCCCGCGCCGGGCTCCGTGACATATCACAGTGACGAAGAAAGCCTACGAGCCTACGACGAGAACCCGGATGATTCTTCAGTCACCGAAAAGCCCTCTGAAATGAGCTCATCTGACTCCCAGGTAATCACAATAAAAATCAGCGTCGTTTAAAAAGCCTGCAAATGTAACTAAACCTATCCTTATTTTTTCTCCAACAATCCCTTGGAGCACGTTACGGTAAATATCGACGATATGAGATCTGCTATTATTATCATTTTCGACACGCTTTTGGTCGAGATCAGCACTTTAGTAGTGTTATTTCTTTTTTATTTACGGTAATTAATACATTGATCCGAGAATGTCATTTGTTACTTGTTGTATATTTAGATATATCATTTATAATTTTATTCTAAAATTAAAATACATAATTGTTCCATATCAATAACTACAAAATTCTTTTTTAAATCTAAACATATTTCATAAAATATAAACATCCTAAATTTAAACATTTATTTTTCTGAAATATTACAGTGTGTTTTGTTTTTGACAGAATTCGGAAAGTGAAAACGAAAGTGTGAGATCTGAACCACATTCGTTTGTGAATCACTATGCAAACGTCAATGACACATTACGACAATCGTGGAAACGTCAGCGTCCAGTCCGGAACTACTCCAGTTATACAGACTCGGAGCCCGAAGGCAGCGCGGTGGTTAGTCTCAACGGGGGACAGATAGTAATGAACAATATGGCGCGTTCTCGGGCTCCCTTGCCAGGATTCTCTTCATTCGTATGACAGGAACCAAACGGCATGCCACCCGCGGCAGCCGTGCATATGTAACATTCACTGCCCATTCCCAAGTATTTTAAGTATAATAAATGTACATATCAAATATTATAGGCAGCTTTAAAACAAACGTGTTATATCTGAAATGAAGTATTCATTCCTCAGGTACATATATCTAAGACTATTATTATATTCATTATATAAAGTATATTCGTAATGACTTAGTGAACTATACAAGTTAATACCTCGCCCAGGTTGAAGAGGCATATTATAATTTAGGCCATACCACAATTTACTATTAGGACTTGTTTGTAAGTGGCACACGCATGTAGGACGTATTGTTATTGTAATAAATAACAGCATTTATTGCCAGCTGTTTTTGAGATGTAAGCCTCTAATTTCATATATTGAGATCTCGTTTACTTAATATGCATTTTTAAGATATTTACATACCTGTTAGCATTATCATAATATTGTTGAATAATATGAACTTTGCACATTAGTCTTTCTATAATATTAGTATTAGTAAGTAGATAAATTAAATATACATATTTATATCGTCAGTATAGGTTTATGGAGAACTTGATAACTAAAACTTTGTATTTTACGTAATAATGAGTTATCATTTGAGTTAAGCTCACGAGTTAGTCAAGACCCAGTAATTAGCCGTAAGATTTGTCTGGTAGGAAGGAAGGTCTGGGGAAATTTACTGAAATAGATTCTATATATTTCCTTACATCTGAAGCTGGATTTTTTTTAATATCGTACCTATTTAAACTCGAATTCACTTGGTTTCCGTTAATTGGCAACTTCTATAATTAAATATAAAGTTTATATATAATATTTATTTTCGGCAAATTAAATGCGAGATAATAAGTTAAGATGGATGATTAAATGAACACCTGATAAATCAGGTTTGCAAGACAAGAATGTGTACTTGTATGACGTACTGTGCATCTGTATTTATAAGTACAAAAATATAGTGATTTACAGAGACAAGTAATCTGCGTTTATTTGACAACACCGCGTAACCTTCGTAATTAAAAAAAAAATCTCTAATGTTTATATATGTTTTTTTTAAATCCGATGTACTAAAGACGAATATAAGACACGCTAATACCCCCGCTGGCAACTACCGGGAATATTACGATAGATTCATAAACAACAATAATCACATTATTCTATTTTTCTAGATTCTCCGAAACACTAAGCAGCAAATAATTTAGAAAACGTTCATATCCCTGACTCGTTCTGCTTATATTGTTTCTTCACTGTAATAAAGCGATATTAAACTATTGGTAACAAGCTGAAAGCGATATTGAATTGTTGTTCAAGATTTTAATGATATAATGAAATGTTAATAAGAAATTTGATAAACCTTTATGACAAATATTCTCTGTAGCTTTTGTAATATTTTTTACAATTATATTATGCAATTGACTGATAGTTGTAGTATTTAAATGTAAATATGAATGTTTAGTTACTAGCCTGCATCTATTTCTATAAAATGTTTTGGCACAATATCTAAGACAAACTGTGATCTTTCTTTTATTACACTTATTACTACTTTTAGAATAAAATTTCTATGATACAAGCATACTTATATATTAATAAAGTAAAATTCGCAATCTACTCTTATAATATTATTAATAATATTTATGACTTAAAAAAGCTTTTAAAATTGAACGACGTAGGTACTTATGGTACAAAGTTCGTACAAGTGTAAATATTAATTATGAAATGTACTTACTTAAATTTAAAGTGTAATCTTAGCTGCTGCCGAGATTTGGCATCATTTATTGTAACTATAATACCAGAAATGGCATATTATTATAGCTAACAAATTTTAAACATATAAAAAGCAGGTGCCATTATGTATTTCAAGACTAATTAAATAAATTTGTCATCTTTTTAACGTATGTCAATAATATTTTTATTAGTTAATTACATAGTATAAATCCCACTATATCGTTTTATTGTTTGTACATCGATGCAATTTCTGAAGAGCGCTGTTGTTGTGCTGCCGCCATCAAGAGCAATCTTGATACATTTTCTATCATTGATTATTTATTTTACTGACTTATCGTTTTATATTTCCAAGATTAACTGTCGTTCAGGTCGTTCTAATACGTTAAATCGTAGCTAAATAAAGCATATATATTATGCTTATAGGAATGTTAAATATAATCAAGAGCTATCAAACAAAATGTTTTATCAAATTCCATTTAGTAGTTTTTGTGTGATGTACAAACGTGGAGACAATAGTTCTAAAATAAAATGTTTGTTCAGAGACGTCTAAATACAGTATTTTTTCTCAAATATCTAAAATGTACAGATTTAGTTATGTTACAGCTTTATAATATGTAGTTTATTCTGAATGATGCATTTATTTCACTATCACTACGGAAGACATTTAACTTAGGTATGATCAAGGCCGGATTTACCCATAGTGCCGCCCTGGACCCCTGAAAAATTCCGCCCCATTATCTATCTACCATAATCGTATTTGGCTGACGAACCGAAACTAGATGCCCCTTTTTCTTATTTTTTGTAAAGATGGAAAAAATGTACCTAATCGCACACCCCGTCGTTCGGGCCAACGAACAGGGTAGTTTGGGGCCCTCGCCCACCAAATAAACCCGCCGTGTACCGTCTCTCCCGCCTGTATTGGCGGGCCACTGGAACTATGTTACATTACTTCATTGCTGCGTTGGCGGCTTAGCCTTTCGGGTACCCCTACTGAGCGACGCATCCGCACACAGAGCGTCGCACCTTAGCGGGAGGCTTTGTGGGTGGCGGACGTTCCCCGGTCCATCAGGCACACCACAGAAGGAATGTAATATGGTTCCAGTGGCTAACAAAGCCGGAGAGACGGCACACGGCGGGTTTATTTAGTGGGTAAGGCACCCCACTACCGTTCGTTGCCCCGAACGACGGGGACTGCGGTTAGCAACATATTTTCCCGCCTTGAAAAAAAAAAAGGGGCGACATCAGGCGCAAGTGCTCACGCCTGCCCCGCCGTAGTCGCTGGCGGCGGTTCGGGTTAGCGGAAGGATCAGCCTTCCTGGCCTTCTTCGTCGCTTACTTTTGCGAGACCTCCTCGCAGAAGGCAGCGACCGCGGCCGAAACTTGATGCCCTTGGTACTAGGTATGGAAGCCTCTAGATTACTCTTTAATTCTATGCTCTAATCCCACAAGTCTAGGTCTGGCTATTATGTAAAATTTAATAAGCATTGGTAAAATTCCGCCGAACACGGTTCTTCTCTGTTCTCCTATTGATACGTTAGCGAAGCCGTTGTGAGAGTCATCATTCTCTCGCCGTTATCTCACTTAGTAGCTGACGCCCGCAACTTCGTCTGCGTGGACACTTAAATGACCATCTTCTTTTTCTGTCATTTTATCTAAATAAGTAAAAAACCTATATTTTACAAAGCCAAGCTCTAGCTACCTGTAAAAACCGCATACCTAATATTATAATTATGCTCTCACAAACAGTTTGTGTTCTATTATTTTTATTTTTCATGCATACCTTCAATGTACAGACTTACCGGGTTCTACTGTTTTTAACCGACTATGGCGAAATAAAAAGGACCCTACTTTTGATTTTAACCGATATGTATTTTATGTGTTTATCAGTTACCTCATAACTTAAGAAACTAATTATCATCCTTACTAATATTATAAATTTGAAAGTGAGTGTCTTTGTTTGTTACGATTTTATGCCGTAGCTACAGAACCAATCATCATTAAATTTTGCATAATATAAAATCTGAAGCGAAGAAAAGGACAGACTATTTATCATTCCGGAAAAATGAATAGCTGCCGTGGGGTAGCTATTTTTACACATGGATAATTAATATGCCTTAAGAGTGATGTATTGATCTTCTGAAGTCACAATCTAGTATCTCACAAAAAAAAAGTTTTGCACTCTGATTGATTGTTCGGAGCTTTGCTGCTACAAGCCTCTTTTGCTTATGTAAAAATAAGTGGACTCTACAGTTGACGAAAATAATCATGACTTAGCTAATATGCACATTAATTTTGTACTTACTTATCGATGGCTTAGAGTGAAAACCTCGGGTATCCAATTTTAGGTGATTTTGTTTTATCTCGCTTCTGGAAAAGAATACCTCGTAACGCACAATCTGGTATCACGCAAACACTCATTTGATATTTGTTGCGCCATCTATGATGTTAAATACGGACCTCGTAACTACTTCCTCGTGTCATTTTGGTGTGATAATCTTGGGCCGACGCGCCATAACTTGTTAAAACTATTAAAAAGCAAGATAAATACGTGCGTTTTGGTTTTTTTTTTTGAAAGAACCTATGAGTTTTTATATTCAGAATCATGTCTAGTATTCTTTTGCATAAAAATACCATGTTATTTAGGATAAACGTATGATTGAGCTGAGTTTTAAAGAACCCCGTAAAATTTCAGCTATTTAGTTTTGATAACTCGAGAACTCATATACGTGTTTTTCAATTTATATAATCTGATTATTTATACTTATTAAAACTCGTGAACTCTACGAGTTTTTCAATTTATTTTATTTAGCAATGAAATCTTGTAAAACTGGAAACGAGATTTCGATTTATTTTACAATGACGGAAACAAGGTATGCATTGGCAGTATTAATCGAATTATCCCTCAGTTTGTAGATGTAATGTTATACAGGTTGACAAGTATTAACAATATCACGATCTGATCCGTGTTGATATTTAGGTTTCCAATTCCATAGCAAACGAAGAACTTTTTAGACTTTACTAATAATACCATTGATTATTTTCATTTTATTAATTCACCTCAAAACCTTTGTGATGCTCCTGTCACAAATATAATGAACTCCTCGTGCGCAAATAATCTGGATCCGTTGATAAGCTCTGTAGCTCAAAAGGAAATTGATAATATAACTTCATCTAGCTCAGAAGACGGTGATTTCTGACCTGATAATAACGATTCAGATTATCGTCCATCTGATGACGGCGTGACGCACTCACCGTCTGAAACCGAAACTGATGTGAATATAAGAAAGGGTGTGAATAATGAACAACGTAAGTGTGCAAAACGGGGGAAAGCAAATAAAGAAAGGTGGGTAAACGTACGTAACAAGAATAAATGTATGAAAGGAGAGCGTTACTAAGGAAGGCGAAAAACTAAAGATTTGATTCTGAAGACTTTTTTCACTGGAGAGAGTTATCAACCACTGACTTCTGCAGTACCTTGCGGATCACCAGCTGATCAGTGATCGCCAATACGGCTTTCGTCAGGGTCGGTCTGCTGGTGATCTCGTGTACCTCACTCATCGCTGGGCAGAGGCCTTGAAGGGTAGGGGTGAAGCTTTGGCATTCAGCCTGGACATCGCGAAGGCATTCGACAGGATCTGGCATAGGGCCGTTCTATCGAAGTTACCATCATACGGAATTCCCGAGGGGCGGGGGAGGGGCAAATGGATGCCGGCTTCCTCCATGGTCGCAGCATCAAAGTTGTTGTAGTTGGATGCTGCTCTGATACCATGGAGATTAATGCTGGTGTTGCTCAAAGCTCGGTGCTCTCCCCAACGCTGTTCATCCTGCATATCAATGACTTGCTCTCGATAGAGTATGCATTGCTATGCGGATGACAGTACGGGTGATGCGCGATATACCGGCCATCAGAAAGTCCCTCGGAACATGCTGGAGGAGAGGCGGACCCAACTTGTGTTTGAAGTCGAGCGCTCTAGGGCGGGCCTCGGGATAGGGAGAAAAAAACTTGGTTCAATTCAACCCTACGAAGACACAGGTTTGCGCGTTCACTGCAAAGCAAGACGCATTTGTCGTGATGCCCCAGTTCCAAGGGGTAACTCTCCCGGTCTCCGAGAGTATTGGGATCCTCGGCATCGACATATCCAGCAAAGTCCAGTTCGGGAGTCATTTGGAGGACGAAGCCAAATTAGCGACCAAGAATCTGGGCGTCCTGAACAGAGCCAAGCGGTACTTCACCCCGAGGCAGCGATTTGTGCTGTATAAAGCACAAGTCCGCCCTCACGTGGAGTACTGCTCACATCTCTGGGCAGGCGCACCAAAATACCAGCTCGACCCACTTGACTCCCTGCAAAGGCGTGCTGTTCGGATTGTCGATGATCCCAACCTCACTGATGAGCTGGAGTCGTTGGGGCGGCGGAGACTTTCGGGCTCTCTTTGTGCTCTATCGACTCTTCGATGGGGGAGGGGTACTCTGAGGAACTGTTTGAGGTGGTACCAACATCGCCGTTTTACCACCGGACCACGAAACGCCGTACTAGGGTTCATACATACCACCTGGAGACGATCTACCAAGACGGTTCGTTTTCAGCGCTCTTTTCTACCACGTACGTGTAAGCTCCGAGCTCTCTCCATGAGCGGCGGATACCACTTACTATCAGGTGGGCCGTTTGCTAGTCTGCCACCGTTAGAAATAAAAAAAAACGATTTTTCCTTCTTCAGTTTTTCGCCTTCCTTAGTAACGCTCTCCTTTCATACGTTTATTCTTGTTACGTACGCTTACCCACCTTTCTTTATTTGCTTTTCCCCGTTCTGCACGCTTGCGTTGTTCATTATATTCACATCAACAGTTTCGGTTTCAGACGGTGAGTGCATCACGCCGTCATCAGATGGACGATATAAACCAGATTTCTAATACAACAAAGGCTATATTACTGTGATTACCTGGTATTCTGGAGGTGTTCAAATTAAAAAAAATGAAAAGCTCTTATTTTTATCATTTGCCGCCTTTGGGTTACGTTTTAAAAATATTTGAATAGAGCATGTAAAAGAATGATTAAATAACATGTTAAAATAGATATGATTAGCCTTTATGTAAGATCAAAATTTTACAGGACACAGTTTTTTGTTCTTCCTGAAAAGTAACGTATTTCGCAATCCGAGGTATTCACTATAAGCCATCGTTATCTGATTTTGTTCTTTGTGAAAAGAGAGAAACTTTTTTTAGAACTTGAGGATACGGATTTATTTTATTGTCTTAATGTAAAATAAATGTTTGGAATGTATTAAATGGTAATTATCGCTAGTTTTACATCTGCCCGGTAGATGGCAATAAGCTTGCCACCTATTTACATTAGGACCTAAACACGATTGACCAAAAGTGGGTGTAGTACACCTCTGCCTACACCTTCGGTGATATACAAGCATGAACTTATGTTATGATTTTGAATGAAGCACTATAATTATGTAGGTACCTACCAACATGTACATACGTACCAGACTAAATATATTATAGCGCTCCGCCGCAACCAATAGCTAGTTTTTAGGTTATATCTCAGGTTCCCGATATCTTATCTAGTCTTCAAAAACTGTGCAAGTCCGTATCAAATTACACGGAATAATATGTATAGGTATATACATACTCATAGGTAAGTATTTAAAGCTTAACAAAATATCAGTGATATCCCACCAAGAACTCTTATTAGAAACGGGCCAAGTAATATCTCCTACTCAAAAATGTTTGCCTATGAATGATAATATGTAAAAACGAACCCTTGCCCGTGGTTCCGCTGCAGGTGTTTTTTTTTTTTTATTCTCAGGTTCCCCATAAGTAGCGGCAAGTAGCTGGATAAAAACATGACCAGTTGTTGTTTAAGAGCTATCAAATAAAAAAGTTTCATCTAAATCCGTTGTGAGTTTTGCGTGATGTGCGAACAAATAATCCATCCATCAGCCTTTCATCGTCCACTGCTGGACATAGGCCTCCCCAAAATGGAGGGGGTTCACCATAATCGCCACGCTTGCAGGCGGGTTGGCGATCGCAGTGGATGTTTTTAGTACACAGGGGAACGCTGCTGCCCGGTTCCCCGGTAATCCCTTAGTCAGCTTTTACGACTCCCACAGGGAGAGACGGGGTGGAGCTAGTCTTGATGCCGGCCCATCATAATTTAAAGAAAAATGTTTTGGAGTTCAGAGACGCGGGACGCCCAAAATTATATGTACAGACAGCTCTGTTACAGCTCTATAATCTCGTATAGACTTACCGGCCAAGTCATAATTTTATTGTTCGTATTCACTTCATTTGTTTATGTCCGCCGAATGTTTCATTACATTATGTTTAATTACTATTGAGACACTGTTTTTGCCTGTGTATTCGTCAATTATCTACCTCCACACCAAAATTTTATCTTTGTAAGTTAAGAGTACAAAACGTTGTTGAGGAGTGGTTATTGAATAAGTCATATATATACCTATATATACTTTCGGACTTCCCCTATCTCGTTAAAGGTTGGAGGTTTTTATTAATATTTGGTAATTAGAAGAGCAGTGTTGTTGCTTCGTGTATAAGACATTGGAATGGCCTGCGTGTCGCTTATTTACTTATTTTTAGCCAACTTGCTGGACATACTTCCGTGAAAATGTGAAATCGTAAATGATACGCACGAGTGTGATTTTGGATAGATATTAAATTAAGCTTCGTTGGCAAAGCTTCTGGGATGATTTTCCAAGAGATACAGGTTTAAATCCTGCTCATGGCTATTATTTTCGATATCACATTTTCGTACTTTACGTTCTAGTAAACTGCCGAGCATGTTAAGTCCCGTAACCAAGTATTGCGCTGATGCATGCTTTATTTTTGACTAACTGCAACCCCCGACTTCGTCCGCGTGAATTATTTTATTGTGCGTTACCCTTCTTTTTTTGTTAAGGCGGGAAAAAATGTTCCTAACCGCACACTCGTCGTTCGGGGCAACGAACAGGGTAGTGCAGGGCCCTCACCCACTAAAGAAACCCGCCGTGTGCCGTCTCTCCGCCTTTGTTGGCGGGCCACTGGAACCGTAATTATTTTTACAAAATAATACTTTTATCTTGGCCTAGGTTACTCCTTATAGCATCAGCTATCTGCCAATAAACTAAATTTCTAGGTATTACATTAGACGCAAAGCTCCAGTGGGTCCCACACATCGCCGGATTGGCGAATAGACTTAGTTCTGCAGCTTTTGCAGTCAGAAAAATTCGTGAACTGACAGATGTAGACACAGCAAGGTTAGTCTATTATAGTTACTTTCATAGCGTAATGTCGTACGGTATTTTGCTGTGGGGAAATGCCGCCGACATTCAAACAATATTTGTGCTGCAGAAGAGGGCTATTCGAGCGATCTATAACTTAGGTTATAGACATTCATTAAGAAATAAATTTAAGGAGATAAACATAATGACAGTGGCATGCCAATACATATATGAAAATCTGATGTATGTACATAAGAATATAAATGTTTTTTTAAAGAAGAGTGATATTCACAGTGTCAACACTCGAAATAAAGATAAACTTGTTGTTCCAACATCTAGGCTCACGAAAATAAACAAGTCCTTTAAAGGCCAATGTGTACTATTCTACAATAAGATCCCAAGTGAAACTAAAGATTTAAGTTTAAATAAATTTAAGGTAACAGTTAAACGCAATCTATGCCTCAAGGGCTATTTTACACAGTGGCGGATTATTTAAATGATAAAAACGCTTGGGATTGAGTTGATAGGCTATTTCAACTTTTATTATATAGGTAATATATAGTGATCTATTATTAATATTTTGTATGCTTTTAATACCAATAAAAAAATGATAAACAAAAAAGAAAAGAAATGTGCATGTGAGTTTCTTTGCCCTTTTCTTCTTGCATAGCCTAATATTTTGGAAACTGGCGATTATGGATCAACACAGATTTTATTATGTAATGTTTAGTATTATAAATATAATTTAGTCATTTTGGTTAGAGCAAAATCTAACTGCACATTATGAGTGTGTGTTGATCTATAATATAAATTTGACGATTTCAACTATTTTGCAAAAAAATTTACGAAATAAAGAAATTTGACTTTGAATAAAAGTCCCGTCTAAATCTGTCCAGCTGTCCCTAAGATTAGTCGGAATAAAAGGCAGAGACACAAAAACTTAAAAAAATGGTATTTCGCTATAGGTAAGGTATACTTTCTTATGCATTTAGTAAAATGCTGTAATTTAGACATTACGAATATAACTTTATTTATCTGTATAGATAAACTACTGTTCATGACTGTACCTGTTTTGGAGATAGTTTTAATAACTAGATATCTCATATGTACCTTTAAACATTCAAATAAAGCATTGATACCTTTAAACATTCATATTTATATTATTCATATCAGAATATACATATTATGTTTCATTATTTAAACAACAAACTTTTCACACTTTGCAAACCAATGTTTAGGCACATATTGAGGAATATTCTGACATTGTTTAAATACATTATATGCCGCTAAATCTACTATAGAAATATTCTTAGAGTCTCCAAGTTGAGAAAATAATTTTGTAGCTAAATTTCCTTTGTTCTTCTCTGAAGTTCGTTCTAACATATGACAGAGGTCCAATAGATAATCAACCTGATGGTTATCAGAGTCGTATGGTATAACTCTGGGGTATACAAATGATAAGTATCGTAATATATTTACATTCCCAACAATAGGAACTGCCAGCGAAGACAATTTCAACTCCGTGTCAGCTGAAACTGAAATAATAATATTAAAATAGGCAGCTTTTACGAACTTATAAACGTGAGCGTTGGTAATTCTCGTGACTACTCACATCACACACACACACTCGTGCTACCACATTTAGGAACATAATGAATTCTTGCCCCAAAGGTGGACTTCATCTTTTCATTTCAACTATTATAGATTTATATTGTAAATATAATATACCAATACCTAACACTTTTTCGGATTTCATACAGTAGTATATATACCTAATAAAAAAATAATTTAAAACCGAAATATTTTTGTTTTATCAAACTAGAGGACCCTGTTGTCCTATTTTTGTGAGGCGGCAAAAATTTATCCTATAACGCGCACATCCCTGTGGTTATCCCTCGTGAGCCCCTGAGGGGGATGCATGCGAGCGGGGGCGGTAGGAGACGCGAGCGCCGGCCGGCCACCGGGCTTTCTTTTTACTTTGAGTGAGCCATTACGAGTCGGTAGTGAAAGACAAGAGTGTCTATTATGTTAATTTGAGCTATAGATTCGCTACCTATAAGTTAATATAATGAGTTCGTTGTTCATATTCATACTCAATAAACTATTTTACATCGTGTAATGTTATAGTTTGATTTGTTATAATCCTTATTTTTTTTTATTTATTATAATTATTTTGATTTGTATTTTAGCACTGGACATGCTCAGCTACTTCATTCAAAGAACAAATTATTTGTGAAAGCGGATAAAGAGAACTTTACTGATTCGCACCTGCGTCCTTGGTCGTAAATACATTATTAATAAATCATTATTATAAAGTTTAACTTACCACACTTAAATATCAGCCTTATATTCACGTTACAGCCATTTCTTAATGTAGGCAGCGTCTTAACGAAATTTCTAATTTTTGGTACATCCTCATTAGGCACAGATGAATGAATGTGCCATGAAATATTGACAGACATAGTTGGTTGCTTCAGAAGACTCTTTAGGTACCATGGTAAGCTATCTGGACTAACAACTATAACAGTTTCTTTGGGCTCTAGCAACTGAAACAAAGAGTTTTCCCAAGTGAATATTTAACATGTCTTAAAAAGTGAAATGTGATTTTCATAATGTCTCTTTAAACAAGTTTTAAAATTAGAAGTATGCCTTGAGACTAGGAGTGTTACTCCTTTGAACGAAGTGAAGTGAAGCATTTATTTGTGGCTTGCCTAGGTCTAATTAATCAATGCTACTGCCAGAAACAAATCCAACTAAAAATTATTCTAAAGGCAATAAGTATATACTCTGCAGCACTGGCTTGCCTGACTATAATTCAATTTTTAACATCAAACTTACAACACTTGCAGCTTGTTGATCTGAAGTCTTTCCTGCTTGAAAGTTGCAACGTGAGCTAATATTTTTTATCCTCTCATAAAGAAAATCCAGTTTTTGTAACAATTCATCTTGTCTTTTTTCCAGTTCTGTCATATTGGCGGTTCCCTGTAAATTTTCATAAACTACATATTATTCGTTCAGTACAAACATTATCTATACAAATAAATAAATTATAAATAAGTTTGGAACTTAGATTAATAATATGTCTAGATAGACACACGGCGTTCTGAACGCGTCAATAAAAATTGAGGTGAACTTTTCATCCCTATGCTGTTAGTGTCAATCGTGACGTCACTTGACAAGGTCGTATCCAGGAGCAATACTGTATTTTTTAAAATGTCAACGTGTGTAATTAAAGTGTGCCGAAACTACAAAAATCAGAAAATGAGCACTAAAGATATCTCTTATCATCTCTTATATCGGTTAGTAACATTATGTCATACCATAACTGGCTAAATAAGTAATTGAAATATTCCCCAAATAAATTAATTTTAGTTCGTAATTTTTAATCTTGCAATGTTGATAATATTTTAACGATAGAAAGTAATAGAAACATTATCTAACATATTTATTAGCGTTTTTAATGGATCCATAAAGCTGCACAGTTGTCATTTTCGGAATTAATTACAATATTACTATTTGTAATATTATTATTTATTTGAATGATAAAGATTGTTTACATTTTTAAATTTATAATTATCGTGGGTTATATTATTCTCCTTAAAGAAGACATTATGAGAGTAAATAGAGATAATTGACTATATTCCTACGAAACATTTTGTAGTATAAGAATGTCTTGAATCTATGATAATATAATTTTCCCATGATTTAATGGAACTACCACTGAAACGGTTATAATTAAGCACGCACACAAACACAAATTGCACAATGTAGTAATGACAGCTGTCACACACAGCATAATAATTCCCGCCCGATTTTTATGACGTTTATAAGAGTGACACTCCATCTAGACATATTATTAATCTAATGACCCTACACGGTGTATTAGTCTGGGGTACCGGACTCCACTAGAACTTGCCAGGGAGTGGGCCTTATCCTTTCTGAATGCATGACTGAGTGTGTGAGTCTGAATGTGTGAGTGCAAGGTTGAGGTTTTTTTTTAGAATAAAAGTAGATCTAAGACCGCTTTCTCACTATGTCGTGACGATAAGTTTATCGTGAGGCGAATCGTCTCTAGTTATTCCCATATAACGCCTTGAAAGTATTGTTCACAAATAACTGTATTATCTTTTCTCTAATTCTCTGCCATAGTCCCTTAAATCAGGCTTTCGTCCTGGTTAAAGTACTCTAACTGCTTTAGTGAAAATTACTGATGATGTTTGTTTAGCCATGGAGGAAAAGCTTTTTACAGTATTATTTTTATTGGACTTTAGCAATACTTTCAATTCAGTTGATTATGGCATACTGTTAGGAATCCTCTACTCCCTTAGTATATCCTTCCCTGTAACTGCTTGGCTCAATTCATATCTTAGGGGTTGCAGTAGACTGTAAGCCTTAATCCGACTTTGTCAGAATGGTGTAATTTTACTGCTGGTGTTCCTCAGGGTGGCGTCCACTAACCTCTTTAATTTTCAGTTTTTATTAAAACTTTAACCAAATGTTTCTCGGCATTACCATTTCTACATCAGACTTGCAGCTATATTGTCACTTCAAAGTAGAAAAATTCCATGAAGCGATATTTGCCATCAACAATGATCTCCTTGCCATCTCTAAGTGGGCGAACTTTTTGGCTTGCTTGTGAATCCATTAAAGTCATAGCTCTATTGTAGGCGGTAAATATTCCTGTAGTCTTTTACCTGACCAGACATTACCTAATATCAGGAATCAATTGCTATATCATTCTCAAAACTCGTTATAAATTTAGGCATTTATATAGACTGCAATTTATCATGGAACACTCACATTTCAGGTGTAAGCAGGAGGGTACATTAGTCATTTCAATTTTTAAGCGTCTCCATAATTTTTTAACATTACATACTAAAATCATTCTTCACACTCTTTTACTTCCTCTATTAGACTACAGCAATGTCTGTTTTCTCGATCCTTCTGAAGAACTTTTGAAAAAACTCAAACATGAGGAATTTGTGCATCTGTTTTATTTTCATCCTTCGAAAACCACGTCTCCGATTTCAGGATTATGTTGAAGTGGTTACCCATTCGGCAGCATCGGATACTCATATTTAAATATTACTTTTTTCTGTCTTCAGCAATCATAATTTTGGTAGTTTAGTAGTTCTTTGGATGTCTTCAAAATGAAGATAAAAGAGCACTTCTTCTCTAATCAATATGAGGAGTATAGTGTGTATTAAATTGTATGTATATGTATAATGTTATATCAAATTATATATGTATGTTATCATAATGTTATAGATATGTACTTATATTAATAGGTAATAATATTTGTCTCCTTTTGTTGTTGCACAATTCTTCACTGAATTTTTAAAAGCTCCTATTTTTGTGGGTTAGTTAATTAATTAAACATCAGAAAGCGATGTGTGTTAGTGATATTAGGAATATGTTCAAGTAAGTTTTCAAAAAGGAATGGGATCTACGGATCAGGTCTTATCTCTTCGAAGCATACTGAAAATATTTTGCCAAATAGTCAGAAAGCCTATTGAGTCTTTCTATACTTAGAGAAGGCCTTTAACAGAATGGTGAGGAATGAGCTATGCTTGGTACAGTCCATGTAAAGGTTGGATGGCAACCTAAGTGACTGTGTAGCGTCTCTGTACATCAAGACTTGGAAGAAAGTTAGTGTGGGTTACAGATGAATGGGTTACTCATCAAATGTCTTCTTTACACTGATGACCAAGTTGTATGCGCATCATCAACTATTGAGTTCAGGAGACGGTAACAATAATGAATGAGTGTTTGAAAAGAAAGAAAGGAAAGTGAACGCTGATAAAACGGAAAGTGGTGGTTCTGGAGAGAGAGAGTTTGTGTATCTGGGAATGTTTAGGTAAGACTGAAAAATATAAAAAGGATATTGAAAGAAGAATGAATACACATATAAAAATCCTTTTAGAGTAGTATGCAAGTTTCGAAAAAGACCCTGGCGACTGGCTGTACATGGTGGAGTATTGGTGCCAACTTTAATAAAGGGAAGAGAAAGTTGGGTATGGCAGAAAAAAATTAAAGTACAAATTATAATTTGTGAATAAGGAAAAGGAGTATTTTAGTACAGGCGGGAATCAAACCTACGTCCCTTCCTATCCGGGGAAGTTCAGGTTTGATTCCCACCTGTACTAAAATACTCTTTTTCTTTATTCACAAATTATAATTTGTACTTTAAGAGTAGCTGAGCATGTCAGGTGATATAGATCAAAATGTTTAAAATTAAAATAGAATAAAGGCAGTTGAGAAGAGATCTTTAAGAAGAATGTGTGGTGTGACATTCAAAGGTAGAGTAAGAAACCACATAGTGAGAGAGCAGTCTGATGTGACTAGCAATATTGTAGTTACAAAGATAGAGAAAGAAATGATGATGAAAATGTTATTATGGTTCAGGCACTTAGAGAGGATGGATGAAAGAAGGCCTACAAAAAGATACATATGGTGAGTATGAACAGAGCAGTTGGGAGGGGAAGACCGCACTGAACATGCTTGTACGAAGAATGTGATAAGGCGAAACAGATGAGCAAGGATTGTGGCAAATAGAAATCCAACCCAATAAAAAGATTGGGATAAGGCTAGGGAGATGATGACTATATATGTAGGTAGGTATGTATGAAATAAATGTATTTTAAGGTGCTTTTCAGAGCAGAGAGAGTGTATATTAGTTCAGTGGTTCTTAACCAGTGGTCTGCAGACCACTAAGTATTCTCTAAAAGCATCCATTTTTGTCATGAAGATGTCCTAGGAATGTTAAATAAATCTTAGCAAAATTTATAACTACATATCTATCTACAACAAGTAATCTTTGTGTCTATATATAACTGTCAGCATACTACCTATAAACAATCATAAAAAATCATATTAAAAATAATGTTTATCATTAAATGTAATTATTTTGTAAAAAAAAATGTAATCATGTTGCATTATTTTCTGGTCTATCTGTCAGAAGAATCTGGTTCTATCTGTCAGAAGTGCAGATTGGCAATGTTTAGTTATTATGTGTGATAAGATAGCCGGGATTGACAGACCGTGGGTTTTGTGGTGGGTTCTCCTCTTAGAATATACATAGGTACTGTAAAAATAATGGATTTCCGCCGAGTGTACATTCAATTATTTACTAAATCTAAATAGGTTTAAATAACCTAAAATATTAATATGATTGCTTCACATTATAGATATGCTTAGTAGATAAATTATAGTGACATAAACCTTTAAAAACTTGATAACCTGGTTACTAATATTTATGTCGATATCATCTTCCTGAAGTCCATCTGCTCCGGTTTTTACAGTATACATACACTTAGGTATATCAACACCGGCATTATGAATGACTATACTCTTCATGTGATACATTATTCTCACGCGAAAGTAAATATATCCGTAGTATTCTTACCAAAGAGAAATAATTGATATATGATATAAAACCAGGTAATGACAATCATCAAATAAATAAATTAGAATGGAAAAGCACGACAGCCGATGAAGTAGTATAGCAAAGAGTAGAAATAGTAGTCTGTGAGTAGAATAATCTATAAAAAGAAAGAGAGAGAGACCCCAATCACGACATTTTTTGTCACCCATATTGAATGGTGTAGCCGTCTGATAGCGTATCCCTTAAACTACTTTTTTTTTTACTGCATAGGTACTTTTTTTTACTACTTGTACCTTTTTTCTACTAGGTACCTTTTTTTCTACTAGGTACAGGTACAGCGTCCAGAAATTTAATAACTTGTAGTATGGAATATTATTATTATTATTGAATATTGTTAAAAAAAAAAAAAAAAAAAAATTTAAAAGATATATAAACATGAAAAATTTTAAAAGATGGTGTTTATTGCAATGTGAAACCAAGACTGTATGAAATGAAAGTAATGACTGATCAATATATCGCATTCTGTTATAAACAGTACCCAGTATAGCTAACTATAAAGGAACGACTTTGCAGTATACTAAATTGACGTCACACCTTACAGTGCTCGCAGTGTATATCGGAACACATCCTAAGTATACTAATGAGTTCATAGACTAAGTATACTACTGGACGGAGCCATAGCGCTGTTGCCGTTCTGTATTCATTTGTCAAACACAGTATTGTTATTTCTGTCTATTGTTTGAAGTCTCAATAGGAGTAAAAAAGATAGGTTATATAACTTTGGCAGTGACGTAATGTATGTGAAATTCGTGTCACACGCTGACCGACTAGTAGGTCAAAACATTGCGATTTGGTGCATCATAAAAGTGAAATACTAGAAAGTCCTATTGAAGTTGCTAAATATCTTGTGCACTAGTGAAAATACATCGTCTGTGGCTGTCTTTTGTTCATCCAGAATGACGCAAGGAGGTGTAAAGAATCAAAATTTGTAATTTTACACGTAAGTCTATATCAGCTATTTTCACCTTAAATAACTACGAAACCCAATAACAATTCGATAGATATTGGAAGATTTAGATGTTATCAATATGATTACATTATTATACATTGACATAAAAACACGTTTATTAGTTAAAATTATTAAAATAATATCCACTGTTTTAGGCGCCCTTTGTAGTGATGTAGACAATAGTCATTTACACTTTATCGATAGTTCAACAAACTGAACTGAACATTTGCTTTTTTATGGTTTTATAAAGTTTGTTCTCTTTTATAGGTTTCCAAAATATCCTGAAGTTAGAAAAGCGTGGATCAAGTCCATAAGAAGAGAAAACTGGGAGCCAAATAAATATTCCTGCCTATACTCTGAGCATTTTGAACAATCTTGTTTTATTTCTGGTTTAAAAATAATGAAAGTAAAATCTGATGCAGTACCAAGTATATTTAAAGGATATACTAAATATTATATCTAACAGAGTGCACGTTACACCATCTATCCATCCATCCATCAGCCTTTTAAAAGTCCACTGCTGGACATAGACCTCCCCAAGAATGGGGGATAGCACCGTAATCACCACGTTTGGCAGGTGGGTTGGCGATCGCAGTGGATGTTGTTAATATCGAAGGAGTGCCGCTGCCCACGCCCCCGGTATTCCCTCAGTCGGCTCTTACGACTCCCATAGGTGGAGAGGGGTGGGACAATTCTAAAGCCGGTCCCACACGGCACATTACACTACGATCCTATACTATATATACTTATATAAACCTGTAGTCTATATAGGCGTCTGAACACAAAACAATCTTTTTTAGTTTTTTGTCTGTTTGTTCGTTCTGTTATATCCCTCTTATGTTAGATATAATGCAATAGTCAACCCTTCACCCTACCAGCCCTAAAGCCTGGTATCTACTTTGCGGACTCGCCCGCCGCGAGTTAATCTGCGCTTACATCTCATACGTTTATTCTCGGACCCTAATTCTATTGTGAAAGTCTAATTCTAAATAAATATATTCCAATGTCTAATTAAATAGTTTTTTTAAAACGTAAACTGAAAGGGTCCGCATAACATTTGGTGGCAGCGGTGGGATCCGGAAAATTCCCAGTTGCTTTCCCGCTGCAATAAAGTGAAGTGTTTTTATTAAAATTTAAATAATAATATTCAAGCCGTATCCGTTTTAAAATCCAACATGTTTACAGTGAAACCGCGAAGTGCAGACTCACATTCAAATTAATATAATAAATTCCAATACTTACTCCGCCGTATCCTGAAAATAAATAAATAAAATCAAATCAACTATACTTAACTATAAATCTCGCGAAAGTGCATAAAGTGTGCCGGTCCTGTGTATCACTCAGTATCCTGCTAATCTGCTATTCACCGGTACACCAAGTCCTGAAAGAAAATTCATATTGTACGAGCCATGAACCCCGATACCCGAGGTTCAATTCCTGTCACCGCAGCCAGGTAGCACAAGCCGCTATTCTCCGTCGCGCCAACCGTTTCCTGCATCGCCGTTATCGCCCCGAAATGCGATACCTCCTAGAATTCGTCACAATCGTCATCACCTACGCAACTTTGTAAGTCTTTGGTCATTGTATTCACACAGTCACTTGATTATATTATAGTAAAATACAATTCCTTTTTACCAAGTTACAAATCAGTTCATATTATTTCCTGTTGCCTCACTTAATCAAGTGCTGTTGTTTTAATTATTTCCTTTTCTTTTGCCATTCAATCTTGTGTGTTATTTTATTATTGTAAAAATGTCTAGATCAAACAAAGAAGAAGTAAAACTTAATTTAGAAGCTCCCGCGACTATGGAAAAGGTCCAATCGTCTTCTGCCCCTTTACCCGACAAATCTTCAAAGTCCCGACAAATAATAGTTGAAAATTTAGATTTAAATATTTTATTAAAATTTATAAAACCATACGATGGATCTCGGGAGACTCTAAATTCATTCGTCGTAAATTGTAATAATGCATACGACCTAGTCTCAGAGACACAGACACCTATTCTATTTAAATACGTCCTATGTCAACTACAAGGTAAAGCCGAAATAGCTTGCTCCATCAAAGATTTTACAAATTGGGAACAGTTAAAAGAATTTTTGAAAACACAGTTTAGCGAAAGAAAACACTATTCACACCTCCTAATGGAACTTCAAGAAAGCAAACAAAACCACTCAGAAAACGTTTCGCAATATGCGCTACGCGTAGAGACCTGTTTATCACAAATACTCACCGAAATATCATTATCCAACACTAAAGGTAAAGAAATCCCTGGCCGAACCGCGGCTATGGAGGACCTAGCCCTCCACCACTTTCTCATGGGTCTCATTCCTCGCATCTCCAATATTGTCCGGTGTAAATCACCTAAAAATCTTAATGAAACTATAAACATCGCGATATCTGAAGAATGCATCCAACGTAGTCTATACGGGCGAAATAATAATAATATAGAATCTAAACCTAAACCCAGTCAACCGCGACCAATTCAAAGATCCTTCCAACCGGCTCGACAATTCAATCCCCCATATAATCAATCATTCTCGCAACAACTAGGCGGCAATCCAAACCTTCTATGCAGATATTGTATATTCTACGGTCATGATATCCAAGACTGCAAAAGACGTGAATATAATAATAATCGCTTCCAAAAATCCAATCCAACATCCTTTAAATCTAATTATCCTAATAACAATCGAAACCAACCCCGCGTAAATTTTGCGACCGAAAATCCATGTGACGACGAAGGTCACGATGAAGTCGATACTACTGAATCCGATCAATCAAATTTAAACGCGTAAGGGTCTCGTTAGGGTGTCGCACGAGACCAAAACCAAAAGCCGACACCAAACTTTCTAAACCCAAATCTATATCGAGTAGGGTTACACGACAGGGTAACCAGCCCCAAAAAGGAAATCCTACCGATACCTATGTTTCCAACTCGACCGAGGTTACACGACAGGGTAACCAGCCTCAAAAAGGAAACCCGTTCGACGCTCCTAAATTCATATCGAGTAGGGTTACACGACAGGGTAACCAGCCCCAAAAAGGAAACTCTACCACCGTTTCTACACCACTGAATCATCAAACAAATATATTCGAAATCAGTATCGACACATCCAAAAGATCACTACCTCATATAATATTGAAAACTCCTGTATCCAATAAACCTTTATCGTTCCTCGTAGATTCTGGATCTGCTATATGCCTATTAAAACAATCCTCACTTACAAAGTATCCAAACCTAACCGCGAAACCAATAAACATAAAAGGTATCAATTCCGTAGACACGTTAACTCCAACTCTCGGTTATTTCAATTTAAATATAAAATTCCGCGGACATAAAGATTTAATCCACAAATTTCACGTAATTGAAAATATAAACCTGCCATACGACGGCATAATTGGCTCCGATTTCTTTACTAACTTCAACTGTAAAATTGATTATAATGACGACACACTCAAACTCAACACTCTAAACATTAAACTACAATTTACCGATCCTTTTTACATTATTCCACCTCGTACCGAAATGGTAATAGAGTCCACAGTTGATAATCCCGAAATAAAAGAAGGCTTAGTACTAGATCAACACATATCCGATAAAGTCTTCATAGCGAACTGCATAACCCTAGTCAAAAATAATCACAGAATTAACACCACAGTTATCAACACATCCGAAGAACCAGTCACAGTTAACTCAAACCTTAAACTTAAGCTAGAGCCTATTGACAACAACACTATTCCTATTGCACCGATATCCTACACTCAACAGAACATTTTCAATCGCACTAAAACAGTATTGAACTCACTTAGAATATCACACCTCAACCAAGAGGAAAGATCAGCACTCCTTGAAATCTGTTCAGAATACTCCGACATATTCCATCTTCCTGACGACAATCTGTCCTATACTAACGCCATTAAACACGAAATCCGTACATCATCATCTATACCCATTCATACTAAATCCTATGGTTTCCCCGAATGCCACAAGAAAGAAGTGACATCCCAAGTAGCTAAAATGCTCGACCAAGGTATAATCGAGCCATCCGTATCACCATGGTCATCACCCATATGGGTAGTCCCTAAGAAGGCTGACGCCTCAGGGGAACGTAAATGGCGAGTCGTAATAGACTACCATAAACTCAACAAAATCACCATCAGTGAAGTTTATCCTATCCCACAAATTTCAGAGATCCTTGACCAATTAGGCAAGAGTCGCTATTTCTCAACCCTCGATCTCGCATCAGGGTTCCATTAAGTCCGCATTTCTCCTGAAGACGCCGCGAAGACGGCATTCTCTGTGCCACAAGGCCATTTCCAATTCAATCGCATGCCATTTGGTCTGAAAAATGCACCATCTACCTTTCAAAAACTAATGAATACTTGTCTTTCGGGGCTACAAGGCCTCCGCTGTTTTGTATATCTTGATGACGTCGTAATTTACTCAGCCGATCTAGAATCCCATATAGAAAATCTATTATCCGTTTTCCACAGGCTCAGATCCTTTAATCTCAAACTACAGCCAGATAAATGCGAGTTTCTTCGTAAAGAAGTTGGTTATCTCGGTCACATAATAAGTGACGAAGGTGTAAAACCTAATCCTGAAAAGCTAAAAGCGGTAGCAGATTTCCCAGTTCCTAAATCGCCTAAGGACATCAAATGTTTCCTAGGACTAGTCTCATATTATAGAAGGTTCATTCCTAACTTCTCCAAAATAAGCAAGCCTCTCACAAATCTCCTTAAAAAGGATATCCCGTTCCTCTGGCAGAACGAACAACAGCTCGCATTCGAATCTCTTAAACAAAAATTAATCACGGCACCTATCCTGATATATCCAGATTTCACACAACCATTTATTCTTACCTGTGATGCATCCAACTACGCCATATCCGCTATCCTGTCCCAAGGTCCTGTCGGTAAAGACCACCCAATCGCATTTGCATCCCGTACTCTAAACAAAGCAGAGTGCAATTATAGCGTTACCGAAAAGGAATGCTTAGCCATTGTCTTCGGCACTAAAGTCTTTCGTCCTTACTTATACGGGAACCGATTTAAAATCATCACAGATCACAAGCCATTACAGTGGCTTTTCAATTGTAAAGATCCTGGCTCGAGGCTCGTAAGATGGCGCCTCAAACTCAAAGAATTCGATTATGAAATCCAATATAAAAAGGGAAAAATTAACGCAAATGCAGACGCACTATCCAGATTTCCAGTTAATCCGATCCAACTAACAGACAATCCTAACGCTTCAGAACCAACCCAACGTCCATATGATGAAGATAAAGATCTGATGGACCTCCTTCTCTCACCTTCCTCTTTCGATCTTGACGAAATGACCCCATTTAACCCTGACGAACTAGGTATCGATCAGGACTTCCAACCAGATCCTCTTTCAAAAACACCTGAACTTTTGCAACCTTCTGAAAATAATTCTAGTAACACTCCTATAGATAACACTAGCTCACCATCGAATAATCCGTTACTCCCGAACGTTATTATCAATCCTCCTGTAGACGATTACTCACCTCCTTCTACACCAGAAATTCCTGGTACCAGTCCTATCTCCAACTCCGGATCCCCTGAAATCAATCCTAACTCTAATCCTGAAACGTTACCCGACGATTACAACACCTTCCTGAAATCTATAGCTAACACTAACACTACATATAACACTAACATCTTAGAACACAACGAAAGCCTTTTAAAATCTCCATGTAATATTATCCTCGTTCCGACATCTATCGACCTCGATGAGTCGAATCCTTATGTCCATGAAATCCTAAGTAACGCTGAAAACAGCACAGATATTTTAGATATAGAAAAACAACTATATTCCTTTCAACAAATCGTTACAAATAGTAAAACGTTTTACTTATTATTCACTAAAGTCCATCATTTTAACGAAGCATCCTATTCTGAAATCTTTAAAACCCTTAAATGTGCCAGAAATGAAATCGTAAATAATAATAACACTGAGATAGCCATATCCGATCCAAAGAATCCATTTGAAAAACATTCCTTTATCAAAATCTATAACATCTTAAATTATCTATTCCACAATACATCTATTAAAGTAAATATTTATCATAATAATATTACTTACCCATCCCCTACGGAAATAAAGAAAATTCTGCATGACAATCATGACATTCCAATCGCAGGACATTTAGGTTCAAACAGGATGTATAATAGAATAAAAGAATCCTATTACTGGAAGGGCATGCGGAGCGATATCGAATCCTATGTTAAACAATGTAAATCCTTTTTTTTTTTATATATCTTTATTTATAAAGGATTTTTATACATAAATACAATGCCAATCCTATTGTACCTTATAGCTACAACAGTTACAAATAATTATAGGTGAATGTAAATCCTGTCAGGAAAATAAAGTCCTTAGAAAAGTCAACCGTAGCCCTATGCAGATAACCAGTACCTCAACAGCTCCATGCCAACGTGTCTCCCTAGATGTCGTACGTCCTCTTCCTGAAGCTGGTCCTGCAAATTAAAATACAAATTAACAGTCCAAGATGATCTTACAAAATTCTCCACCAGCTATCCTCTTAGATCACTGCAGAAGAAACCAGTGAATGTTTACTTCATTTTATATCAATCTTTGGCATTCCTAAAATCATACTCACCGATCAGGGCACCAACTTCACCGCCGATCTATTTAAGAAACCTGCGAATTTTTAAAAATAAAACAGCTCTGGTCTTCACGATACCATCCTCAAGCTCAAGAAGCTCTCGAGAGGAGCCATTCCACGTTAAAAGAATACTTAAAATCATATGTCAATAAGGACCAGACTAACTGGCCCCGTTATGTATACACTGCCATGCTGGCATACAACTCAGCCGTACACTCCACTACACACTACACCCCATACGAACTCATGTTCGGTCATAAACCTTTCATACCTAACTCAATATTTAACGAAGACACAAACGCTACTTACCCTGAGTATATTAAGATGCTCCAAAACCGTCTAAAACGCTCCCATGAAATAGCTCGCGAATATATTCAACGATCTAAACATAACTCCAAAAATTATTATGATTCCCATAGTCGTTTAATACAATATAAAACCGGTGATTATGTATACCTGAAAAATCACCTCAGATTGGGCAAAGCATTAGCACCCATCTGGAAAGGCCACAAAGTGGTAAAAGTACACGGTAATAACACTTTATCTTTACTTATAAACCGACGTCACGTTCGTCACCACTACGACGAAATCAAACTAGCCGACATACCCCATAATCTGTAACAAACAAATACAATTAGATAATAAGTCAAACAATTAAAATTTAATACAAAATAGATTTAGACACTTATATTAAATTTAAAATAAATATAAATACATATACTTACTAAATAAAACAAAAAATAAATAAATATAAGTACACATATATTAAATAGAATATATAATCATATTAGTTTTATAGTAACATTAGTTTAATTAGGATAACTATTATTTACAGTTCACCCACAAGAGGTCAAGAGATTCATGTTCAACCAATCACATCAAGCTCAGGTCTCTACTTCGACCACTTAGGCATTTTAAAAATATACCGCAACCAGTTAAACGTCCTGATGCCATTAGAAATCTCTAACCTCAGCGATCACATTAATAATATTGAATCTGCCCTAGCCGCATCAAAACAGCTATTTAACAACATTCACCTACACAACGACACCACACAACAGCATACACTAGAACCACTAATTGCACGACACCATGACCTGAAAAGGGAATTTACATCTATCTCTTACCTGTTAGAAAACCGATTAAGACGCGCCTGGATAGGTGGAATCGGCACAGTTGTCAAAACTATATTCGGAAACCTAGATGAAAATGACGGTTTAAAATATAATAAAGCCATAGAATCCCTGCAAAACAATGAAATTAAATTAGCTTCTTTGATGAAGGAAAATATTTTGGTAACAACTTCAGTGATTTCATCTTACAATGAAACCCTGAATAAAATAAAAATTAACGAAGCCATATTGTTAGAGGCTATCGACGACCTCTCGGATAAAGTCATTAAATTAACAGCTACAGTCAATGAATTGCAATCAGAAACCTACATTAATACTATTACAAACAGTCTTTCAACCTCTATATTCACTTTATCTTCTCAACTAGAGGACATAACCAATGCCATTCTCTTTAGCAGCCAGAACATATTACACCCGGCTATAATCACACCATCACAACTACACCGAGAGCTTGCTGATAACCACCGTTATTTGCCTAAAGACCTAGAATTTCCTGTACCTTTAGAATTAAGCCACATACATACCCTGTTAAACGTTTCTAAAATAGCTTCCTACTTTACAGATGGTAAAATTATATTTGTATTACAAATACCTTTGGTGTCTGTCAATGAATTCATACTGTCTCATGTAATAGCCTTACCTGTACCCCATAACCATAAGAAACCAGATTCTTTTAGTTTAATTATACCAGATACTAAATATATTGCAATGACCAAAGACAAAACGCAGTACTGTACTTTAGAAAACTTAAACATGTGCCAAACCGTCAGTACCGGATCGTATATCTGTGAAATAACCAGTGTATATACAAGTGAAGCAAGACCATCATGTGAAAGTGAATTAATATCAAAAGTGATCAGTGAAATACCAAAACAGTGTAAAGCTATTTAGATATTTTTATATATATTTTTAGCATTTGACATGCTTAGCACTATACATTAAACACAAAGTGAAAAATCTGAAATCGAAAATAACAGTCAGGAGCAGGATTTGAACCTGCATCTTCTGGATACCGTCCAGATGCTTTACCAATTCAGCCATCCTGACAATTGCTCCTGACTGACAGGCGTCACCCAAAGACGTTAAGTATGATGTGTTATCGAAATTAGCAGTCAGGAGCAATTGTCAGGATGGCTGAATTGGTAAAGCATCTGGACGGTATCCAGAAGATGCAGGTTCAAATCCTGCTCCTGACTGTTATTTTCGATTTCACATTTTTCACTTTGTGTTTAGTGTAAAGCTACTTTAATATACGGAAAATTAGATATATGGAAATTACTCTCAGATAACCGTTGGTTATTTGTTCAGTCCGAACCCAATAAAGTTTCAATAGACTACCATAACCCACAATCTTCAGAAATAAATGTATTGGGTACAGGAATACTCACTATTCCGAATGGTTGTACAGGCTACTGTAAAAGTACAATCTTAACCTCTGTGAATAACTTAATAAATATAACATCTCCTGTGATACTGTCAGAATTTAATATCATTAACAATTCATGCTGTAATATAGATAAGTTCATTAGATTTAAGGAAAGTGTGTATCCCGTAAAACTACAAAATATTGATTTAGATAATATTAATAAATATAAGGAAATTTTGGAAAACTCTGTCAAAAATTTAGATAAGATAATATATACACCTAACATTGTCAAATACGGGACACATTTTATTAATTTAAGTTTATTCATGCTTTTTATTATTTTATGTTTCTTAATCTATAAACTGTTTCTTTATTGTAAGTCCGAAAATAAACTCATACACTTTTGCACTTCTAAAACTCAATCTTTGCCTGACGATACAGACAACTCAATAGATAATACTATAAATAATATTTCAAGACCTAACTCAACCGTAGATGAAACCTCTATGGTAAACTATAGAATTAACTTTTAGATTCCGTGTTTTCCTAATATGAACGTTGGAAACTTAACCCCAAAGTTCATTTTAAGGGGGGTGGTGTTATATCCCTCTTATGTTAGATATAATGCAATAGTCAACCCTTCACCCTACCAGCCCTAAAGCCTGGTATCTACTTTGCGGACTCGGCATTATGTAAACATATAAAACTATGCCAGAGCCCGCCGCGAGTTAGTCTGCGCTTACATCTCATACGTTTATTCTCGGACCCTAATTCTATCGTGAAAGTCTAATTCTAAATAAATATATTCCAGTGTCTAATTAAATAGTTTTTTTAAAACGTAAACTGAAAGGGTCCGTATAACAGTTCGCGCAACACGCAAAAATTACTGAACGGATTTTGATGCATTTTTTTTTATTTGATAGCTCTTGATTAGACTTAGAACGTTAGAACTGGTATACATTTTATCTGAGATATAACTATATAGCGTTACCACTATGGAAATAAAATTAAAAATTATTGATTTAATCTAACTTTAACCAGGCAGTAAACGTACAATAAAAGATAGAACTGGTGGTCTGGTTATCGACATCGTGGTGTCATTCTCTACAACACTAGATTACGCACACAATGACAAAACGTCAAACGCACACATAAAAAATTGACACGCATTTGAAGCTAAGACTCCGTCCAGTGTATTATTTCCGGTCCGAGACTGAGACTATTTGCTTTACTGGCAGCTTGGCAGCTCTCATGAGCTCAACCAGCAGTGTTGCCAGATCAAATTTTTCAAAATCCGTATGGTAAAAATCCGTGAAGTCGCCTAGGTGCAGTTGTTAGCAATGATGGCAAAATCGACAAAGACGTTACTCATAGAACTACAACTGGATGGATGAAGTGTAGACAACTCACAGGTGTTATGTGCGTCAGAAATATGCCCCTCTAAGTCAAAGGCCATTTGTATAAGACAGCCATCAGACCTGCGGTTTTGTACGGGTCTGAGTGCTGGGCAACAAACAACGAACATCTGAATAAACTGCACGCGAATGAAATACGCATGTTACGCTGGTCAGTGGGTGTCTCACTACTGGACAAAATCCATGACGAGTACGTAAGAGGAAGCTTTCACATTGTTCCGATCGTTGAAAAAGTCACAGAGTAGCGTTTTCGGTGGTATGGACATATTCAAAGACGCCCAAAAGAACATGGTGAAGCTAGCCTTAGATCTGCCAACGACGAAACGCTCACGTGCAAGACCACCCGCCTCTTGGCTGACGACGGTTCAAAAGGACCTAAAGAGAGCCAACCTTGAAGCAAACACAGCGCTAAATGGCGCTGAATGGAAAAGACGGACAAAGAGGGCTGACCCCAAATAAATGGCAAAAGGCCTAGACAGAAGAAGAAGAAGCATTACTGGTGGTAGGGCTGGGTACCAAGTGGGAGTACTCACTTGCTATCAAGCCCCAATGGGTTGGTACCTACCACCATCTCCCGTGTGACCGGTCATTAAGCACGTCTATGTGTTTTGGTTGTAGCAGGAGATATAAGCCGTGGCTTATCTGCTACCATACGCAATAGAATATATATTATATATATGTCTAGGGCGGCATTATATATATATATTTGAATCAAATAAGCACTATTATTACTCTTACTACTACTATTTCCCATTTTAGTGCAAAGAAACAAAAATCCTACGATGATTTTATATTTTTACTAACTTAAAATAAGTTGACAATGGTCAAATCCGTAGGATAAGAATATTACTTCCTAGTCTGTGGATAAGAATGATATATTACATATAGTTGGAATTTTAATTCGATTCCAGATTTGACAATTTCAGTGTTGCAACGTTATGACAAGTACTAAATAGTGACGTTGCAAAATTATTCGATACGGAAATGGAATATTTCCGAATCGATTCCTCTCGTTTATAGAAGTATATCTAAACAACTACTACTTTAATAGAAACTAAGTATATCAGGAAATTAAATATTTCTGAACGGATAATTTAGTTATGACGATTAATTTTATTAAGGATCTGAGAGTTTTCTTTAATAATTGTGTGTGAAATAAATATAAAAATGTGATCATGAAGGAACGTGAGAAATAAAACAAATAGATGTATTATGGTAATATTTTATTTTATAAATCGTCGCCGTCATCGCTATCGCTATCGCTGTCACTTTCTGTAACATTTATTATAAATGTGTCTGTGATATTGTCAATTAACATATCTAGCCTACTCATTTTTTCCTCTTCTTTGACAACATGGGATACGCATTTAGACCATTCGGTAGCTGTAATTTTTTGAATGCCTTCCTCAAATAAATTTCTCACGTCTGTCAATTTGAAGGTTTTATTATTTTGAGCTACATGCCCCTTTACCTGCGCCCATATCAATTCGATAGGGTTCAGCTCGCAATGGTAAGGGGGCAGTCTTAAAACCGTGATCCCATGTTGTGCTGCCATTTCGTCTACAGCGTACTTATTAAAAGACTCGTTATGTGGAATCCTTGTTCAAAAAGCGTAGCTTTAACCATATCTGGTTCGTAATGAATATTTTTATTTAAAAGCCAGTCTTGAATTGCAGCTTTTTTCCAGCTTATTTTTGGTGCCATTTCCAATTTTCGGGAGTGGTAAGGTGCATTATCCATCACCACAATTGAGTTTGGTCTTAATTTTGGTAAGACTCCAGCGAACCACTCCTCAAAACAAACTGCATTCATCTCATTATGGTAATCTTCACAATTTTTCTTTGCTTCAAAAATCATGAGCCCTTCTTCCAGGAAGCCTTCTTCACTACCTATATGGCTAATTATGAGACGTTTGCCTTTTCCAGGTGGATTTTTTAATCCAGTGGTCAGTCCCTCCAAAAACGCTTGCCGAGATGATGCGACTTTCTTGTCCACCCAAGTTTTTTTTACAGTATGGCCTCAAAATAAATATGAACATGAACATTCAATATTACTATTAAATTTAATGTAAAATGTATATAAAATCAAAATGTTAGCCTTACCTGCGTTAACCCAAGTTTCATCTTGATAATATATATGTCTCCCTTCTCGTCGAAACTGACATATAGATCGCAAGTAACGCTGGCGCCATATTATTATATAATTTCGATCAATAAGTGTGCTCTTGCGTGACCTTGCAACAAATTTAAAATTAAGATGCTTCAAAATTTTTCTGAGGGTGTCTTTGGAAACCTTGGGCATTTCTGGATCATCGTTCATCACTTGTAAAATCTAAAATAGTAAATTTTATAATAGTTTGAAATCATTAGTTATATATAAAAGATGTAGGTATAAAATAATACTGTCTGACTGATTGACTAACCTTTGCAATGGTTGGAGGTTCATTTCGGTAAAAGAACTGATGAACAATTCTTCGTATTGCGGAGAATGTAAATTCATCAATTTTATCTTTGAAACTTCGCTTTGGTCCAGTTTTTTTAGGAGGAGTTGGCGGCGCACCTTTATTTACTTCCTTCAAAGCGTTACAAACAGAGCGTGAGGTTATTCCCAATATGTCAGCAACTTTGCTCATACATTCATTTTCTTCCACAACTTCAAAGGCCTCTAATTGCGCAGAAGTTTCATTTTTCACGTACTTGTAGGCGTTGCGGATCATTACTTTTTCAGTAACAGTGAAAGCTTTTCGTGGACGTTTTTTTCTTGGGGACAAGAAAACATCCACGTCTTTTTGTGATGTACTTGGCTGAGGATCCATTTTGATGGAAAACCAAAACAAATAGATTCACTCAAATTTCACAAAAATCTATAAACGTAACAACAAACAACGTAACAAAACTTTAACAAAAACCCAACAAAATATCGATTCGCAATGAAACAAGATATTCGTGCAGTTAGACTGGGAGAATGAAGCCGAATGGCAAGATAAACAAAATGGCGATAGCTGCACGAGCGAGCACGGATTGCCAATACAGAAAACTACCTAGGCTCTTTTAAGTTTTGTTTTTAATATAAAAAACATAAATATTAACTTTTTATAAAATAAAGCAGCGGTTACTAATTAATAAATAATTATTATGAATAATTATGTATTTATTTAAATAAATCAATAATTTAGTCTTTATTTGGCACACCAATATTATGTTTACGTAAACATAAATCGCGATTGTTTATAGATTTTTGTGTTCATCACTACACTATTAATATGTGTTATCATTATTTTACAAAATGACTGTAGCTAATGTCAAATGTGGAATCGAATTGTAATTCCGACTATAGAACTCATTTGTTTTTTTTTTGTTTATTTTTTTATTTATTTAAGAGCACCAGCAATTGTTACAGTAATATTTACTTAATATGATAACTGTAGATTTTTTATAGATACCTATACCTACACGACTTGCTAATTTAGACATCTAAACTGAAATAGAAAAAAATATATAAGTACGTATCGTAAGTTAAAAGAAATGGTTGTTTACATAACTAATGCGAAAATTATTATTTGTAAGCTATCCCGATCTTAAAGAAGCTTTTATTGGTAGTACATAAAAAAGAACTAAAAACCTTAAAAAAAACTGTTTGAGACTGATGAGTCTCAAATTTTCAAGTAAAAGCGCTTAAATCGCGATAGCGTGATAAATTACAGCAAGACGGAGAAACAAGAGAGGTTAACACGCTTTTTTAACTAGAGACGTAATAAGATTCATTTCTAAATTTTAAATTCTTATTTATTAATAACTAATAAAACCTTGTTTTAATAAAATCTGTATTTTTCATATTACACACCTGTACCGGGGATGTCCCCGTAGCGGCCAATTATTTTTTATTTAAAGAGAACATTAAATTTGTACTTTGGAAAAATATCTGTATAGGGGACTTTGCAAACATATAATTATATATATAATTAATATATACAAAAGTGCATAGGTTGTGGGATAGTGATATATATATATATATTATGCACTTTTGTGGCACACTTTACTGAGAAACTATCACACTTTCAGATTTGGGCTTGACATAGTAATTTCAATTTATTTCTTGATGTGTTATCTGTCATAAAAATATTATTTTATACATATAAAAAATATAACAATTTTTATTATTAGAATTTTGTTGTATTCCTAACGCCATCTGTCGAAAATCATAAATGAAGTAGAAAACTTCGCGAGCCATCATAAAGCGCAGCTTTTTGCTAGTTTTATGAACACAAAGTACACCGAGACTTAAAATAACCATTTGTAGATCACACAACGAATTGTCCAGCATGTGAATTGATCCCATAACGCTGGCATCAGAGGTCGGTATCTAAACCACTCCGCCATCAGTGCGGTCATATTGTGTGACTCACAAATAGTTATACTATGTCTGGGTGTAATTTGTGTTCGTAAAATTGTATGTTTGTATAAAAAAAAAGAAATTGCAGGAAATCCTTTACTATTCGGTGTCTCGGTAGAAGGGACCCTATATCGGTAGATATATCAAAAATCGGTAGGCTTGAGACCACTGCTGACTGCTAGCCCCGGCTCCACACACCAGTTCCTATGCGGATAGCAAGGTTAGGGGATTATTCGCTAGATATCCACGTTGGGAGTTACATTAGTTTAGTCCCATCAGAGTAGTAGAGTGCCGTTACTATGTTACATTACATTAAACACAAAGTGAAAAATGTGAAATCGAAAATAACAGTCAGGAGCAGGATTTCAACCTGCATCTTCTGGATACCGTCCAGATGCTTTACCAATTCAGCCATCCTGACATATAAGCATGTCAAATGCTAAAAATATATATAAAAATATCTAAATATTTATGTTACATTACTTCAGTGGTCCACCGGCGACTTACACTTTCTCGGATACCCTCTACTGAGCGACGCATGATGCACACGGAGCGTCGCACATTCGCTGAAGGCCTTGCGGGTGATGGACGTTCCCTAGTCCATCCATCCACAGCCTCAGCTAGGGCGGCATTAGGCGCAAATACTCGCCCCCCCGTCGCTGGCTGCAGTTCTGGTCTGCTGAAGGATCAGCCTCCCTAGCCCTCTCCGCCACTTCCTTCCGCGAGATGATCGGTCTGGGGTGCCTCCAGCCGCGCCTCAGATATATAAAAGTACTCTGTGGCCGCGCCTTCCAACGAGCGTCATCGTAAAGTGTGGGGCCGGGGTTAGTAATCTTAGTATCTGAGTAAGACCAAGCCCAACCGGATGTAGAAAGAGAAGATGCTCGCACTTTGTGCCGCTGTCAAAATCGATTACTACCATAGACAACTTTTAAATACTATGTATACCTGTTATCCTACTTTTAAAAATTTAGCAATCGATTTTATTATATATTTTAATTTTTTTTGTATTTGAGGCAATTATAATTAATCCTAACATTTATTTTAGTTTTCAACATATTGTGAGACGTATATTTTCAAATGTTATTCAAAAGGATTGTAAACGATTAATTTATAGAACCATTTTGAAAGAGAGAAAATGGCTGCCGATGTGTCTTGTGCAGGGATTACAACTCATTATTGTGGAAATTTTCGCCAATTTTTGTAATTGATAGAACACCGCATGTAAAATTTAGTTTTATCAAATATAACCAGTGATATAGGTGGCATCAAGAATAAAATGGATTTATTTTTTAGGAAACTCACTAATACAAGTTATGAAAACGACATGGCGGACTGATAACCAACCAATAGGAAGCCAGCATCAAGCGTTTCAGAATTGCATGTACTCGCATATCGCGTCATTACGTTTTCGGTGCCTTCGTTCTACTCCTAAAATCTTTAGGCCTATCTTATTTACGTAAATTTGGCTGATTCTAGAGTCGATTCGTAAGAAGACAGTGTCAAGATCGTGCTTAAAAACTATAAGAGACTTTTGTTTAGTGTTAAGGTATTTAAACGGCTGGGATCATGACTGCGTTGGATTTAGGATGAACTGAAATGCAATACCATCTTTTTGTTTTTGTAAACAAAACTATGTTTTTACGATACACGTGCGATATTGTATACAATTGACAGTTGTTTCAATGATGTCGGGAAGGGGGGCTAAGAAACGCGGGAGACCTCCAAAATCGGGGTGTTTTGAAAAAACTAGAAAATTTCAATACCATTTATTAAAAAAACCCAAATATTTGTTAAATCAACAAACTACGGGCTCAACTTCTTTAGTAAGCACCCCTTCGGCGTCTAGAGCATCGTCACCACAAGGAAGTGATATTAGTAGACTAAGTACACGAAAACAACGAGGTGGCAAAGTGCATAAAAATAAAAGAGGAGGAATAACAGGTGCGTATTCACGGAGAGGCTACAATCCACAAGCGGCTGACAACCACGAGTCTGAGTACCACTACGGTTCAGATTTTGGTGATGAATACAGCGACAGGTCTGAACCCGAAGAAGAACGCGGCAGTGAATCATCTGATGAGAGCATAGGTGACTGTGCTGCAAGTGATAGTGACTTTTCTGTAAGCAGCTTTAGCACAACAAGTGGTACTCCTCGTAAGGTTAATAGTAATTTGATTAGACCTCCAAGTCCTGATCCATTATGGCTCCAACAAGAAAGACAAATCCCTCCACTGAACTTACCCCCTTCTTCTGATGACTTGTTGATTCCTCAAAATCTAGTTCTACAAGTTACAGGTATTTATGAAGTCTTAAGACATTTTAGACATTTGGTGAGACTATCACCATTCCGTATAGAAGATTTATGTGCTGCTATAAGTTGTGAAGACCAGACTAACTTACTGATTGAAGTGCATATAATGCTTTTAAAGGCTTTGTTGAGAGAAGAGGATGCTCAACAAACACATTTTGGCCCACTTGATCATAAAGATAGTGTTAACATTACTTTGTTTTTGTTGGATGTAATGACATGGCCTGAAGTTCTTAGAATTTATATAGAAAGTGACAAGTCATTTGACCATAATGTTATTAAAATCTTGAATTCATGTGAATACCCGTTCACATCAGTTAGTGACCGTTTGGTGGTTCTTCAGTTTTTGTGTAATCAATTTCTTATTACAAATCCTGTACGCGATCATTTACTCAGTGAAGGTAAGTTCATTGGTTTGTTATGTTATATTTAAACAGATATATGTAGCATTTACTATATATTTTAGGCTTATTTACGACTGCACTTATCTCTAGTAGGTAGTTTGTGCTATATGTTTCTACCACCTAATATCCTCACCTTGACTCCTATACTTTGCATCTCCATTACATTACTGTTGTCTTGTCACACATTACTTGATTTAAGCCAACAAAACTTGTGTATAAACTTTTCAGAAACTTTAATGCTTGAAAATATACTATTAAAAAGCTGTCAGAGAGATATGTGTTAACATTGAAGATATTTGAGAAAAAATCACTGTTAGGCTATTTAGACATTTTAACTCACATGAAAAATGTTGTTTAAGAATTTAAACTGAGACAAATGAGACCTAAAAACTGATGATGCATACATAATATAAACAGGGATAATATATAGAATTTATAACCTAAGAACCAGAGATAAAAAAAAAACATGTTGATAAATAAAGGCAAGAAAA
This sequence comes from Leucoma salicis, assembly GCA_948253155.1. Lineage (NCBI taxonomy): Eukaryota > Metazoa > Arthropoda > Insecta > Lepidoptera > Erebidae > Leucoma > Leucoma salicis. The sequence goes on along the minus strand of OX411809.1, from coordinate 15,156,621 downwards.
CATTTAATTAGACTTTTTTTCTGACAACACATCAAAAAACATAATAAATATGTGACCCCTATCTCATATTCCCAATATATAGTAGGGAGATAATATAATAATCCTGATGTATACCAGTTTCTAAGTCTAATTAAGATCTATCAATTGGCCCATGTTATTATGACATTTCAGCTTTTCATTATTAGATCACTGGTTGTGCTGTCAGGCTTAATAGATTCAAATAATTTTATTTGTGTTTAGACAGGAGACACCTATATAGCCTAATACAGATTTTTTTTCAAATATCTTAAATGTACAGATCTTAAATGTGCTCTGTTACAGCTTTATAATAGTTAGGAAATGGTTCATGGGACAGGGAACCTGTTAAGAAAACTACCTACCATAGCCTCTTTAACTCATCACTCATCCACTTGTTACTTATTTATATTTATGCAAGTATATTTATAATAATTACATGTTTCGTATATTATTTTATGTGTGTACATAATATGTAGTCTCTTATGTAAGTATATCATAGTGTTAGTTATTCGTATATAGCTATATATCATTATGTATTGACACTTATTAATATAGCGCACCTACCTTTTTTAAATTTCTGCTCTGCCCGAGGTTGACTGTTGGAGAATGCCTATGGCATTAAGTCCGCCTTGTACGTATGATATGTGCAGAAGTATTAAATAAATATCAGACAAAAAGATCTTCCTCAGTTTCCTATACATTACCCAGCCAAACATGTAATATTCAAAATAAATAAATAATATTCACGGATATTTCACACAACGTCCTCTGTGGTCCCAAACTAATCTTAACGCTTGTGCTATGGGTACCAGATTACGGATATAATACATATATTACATTTTTTTTGTAAATACATACATGTATAGAATACCCAGACGTGCTACAAATATCTGTGTTCTTCACACAAATAATTGTCCTGAGTGGGAATCGAACCCACAACATCGTGCACGGAAGTCGGTTACACTATCAACTACAACAGAAACTCAAAAAATTACATTCTCAACTAAATGACCAGTGCTGAAATGCCATGGGCGTTATACATGACTTTCGATTTATCTATGTCAATTGTTGGACCCATTATTTGGGCATTACTTTAGGTTGTTGCATAGTCCTCCATCAATTCTGCCATGACCTTGGACTCCTGGACCAAGTTCACAGTAGTGACTTAATTGTCTGTTACTACAGACATCCAAGATACTCATCTTTAGAACAAATTACAGTGCTGTACTACTTTTGTACCCCTAATTAATAACGGCTTAACTTTTGTACCAAAATTATGTGTCTAAACTAAGTTTTAATTAGTTTTAATCCTTAAGATTCCCCATGGGTAGAACTTATTATAACACCCCTGTGGGTAGAACCCATGAGTCGAACCTATATAAGGCTATTTAAATGGTGGTACAAGTGAGTTTTACTCTAACCAAATTTAAATATGTGCTAATAATTTATTGTTGTTACGGCAGTCACATGATAGTAATATTTTTTGTTCACAGTTCCTATACATTATGATGATCATTGTCGAGTTTGTCATCGATTAGGTGACCTGTTATGTTGTGAAACATGTCCTGCAGTGTTTCACCTGGAATGTGTAGATCCACCTTTAGGTGATGTACCATCTGAAGATTGGCAGTGTGCACTATGTAAACAGCACAAAACAGTAGGTGTAACAGACTGCCTACCGGATGCAGAGAAACAAGGTTTGATGTGTAGACATGAGCATCTTGGGTTTGATAGACATGGAAGAAAATACTGGTTTATTGCAAGGCGTATATTTGTGTAAGTAAATGATTAATAAATTTAGGAAATCAGCTTTGTAGTGTCTGTGTAGGCTGAGAACACTAAATAGGTAATTAAACTTCTGACACCGAACATATAAATTGTACTACATATAAATTGTACTACATACAAATTGTACTACATACAAATTGTACTACATACATATACAGAATGAACCCTGTGCCCAATAGAGGTTTTCTCACCTTGCCAGCAATTCTATGCCGTCGAGGAGCCGACTTGAGAGCACAGTATGTGTCACATGGCGCAATGACGCAGTGAGACTTGTTTTTTTTTGTGGTTGAATCTTGTACTGTTTGTCAAGAAAACGTCCCTAGGATTTTTATAGATTCCTTATAGATAAAACAAGATAAGTTATTCTTGGTAACTTTGGTACTAAGTAATCCTCATTCTTCATATAAGTAGGTAGGTACTTTATCTTTGTATTCTTGTATTCTTCCGGTCTTACACTGAACTGAACAAGTGGTTGGCAGTGAACACAGCTTTTTGCTATTGTAATAAATTATATAGAAAATGTGAGAATGGAATGATATGTTTGGGTAGTGTACGTACCTATTATTGTATAATGCACTGAAATGTGAATGAATTGGTGAGAATGAGGGATGTTATGTGGATGATATGTCTATGTGTTACATAATTGAGTTTGAGTATTGTGATTGTACATGATTCTGTAGGGATGCAAAACATATACATATTTACTCAATCTATAGCGACTAATAATATTAGTGTCAGAAGCTTCTTAGGTAAGTGTAAATAATTATATATATGGTGACAAATTTAGACTACGCTCACAATTGCGCTTGTACAAAAAGTACATCTGTCTAATAGGTAGTTATGACGTGCCTTTTGTATATAGAGCTAATCGAGGGTTTATACTGTTTACTCTCAACTAGGAGACCGTGCGGGGGGCTTTAGAATTGTCCCACCCCTTTTCCACCCATGGGAGTCGTAAGAGCCGACTGAGGGAATACCGGGGGAGTGGGCAGCAGCACTCCCTCGAGTATTAACAACATCCACTGCCATCGCCAACCCGCCAGCCAAGCGTGGCGATTACGGCGCTATCCCCCATATGAGCGAAACAGCAGAGGACCGCTCGTTGTGGCGTTCTCTTGGGGAGGTGACGTGCTAGTGATGCCTCTGGTGTTGCAGGCGTCGGTAACCACTTACCATTAGATGGGCCATAATCTTGTATGCCACCTACATTGCATAGAAAAAAAATATATTTGAACTCATCTGGCCCCTTGCTCTATCAATTTATACATATCACTTATGATGAGATGCTATTTCTATATAGGTATCTAAAAAAAATTCAGGCCACTTCCATTATGGAGGTGGCTTGCGCCTAAAAAAGGAAGACAGCAAGGAAAGAAAGTGAGTAAATATATTTTCTTAGTAGTATTGTAACTTAATAAAGTTTTGTTTTCAGTGAGGCTGAAAATGGTGAGGTATGGTATTACACATCACCACAACAATTTGGGGAACTACTGAAAGTTTTGGACGCTAATGAAATGGAAGCTCCTTTAGTTAGAGAACTATTAGAAATGAAGAAAGAAATCATAAGACAAATGGATGTGACGGAAAGTCTAACAAATCAGGCTAAGGGCAATAGGAAATCATATTTAGAAATAGAAAATGCCAACATACTCAAACAGCAAAAACTAAAAGAACAACTAAAACAACTAGGTCAAGGTATAGATCTCAAAATGGGAGACGAGAAAATTGATAATATGTCATCACTTGTAAATGATCCAGATGTAGTTAATGAAGTAACAATTGTCAGTGACAATATAATACAAGGTGAAAATGATGATATCCAACATGATAGTGAATCTGAAGATAATAAAAAACATAGATATAATTCAACAAATAAAACCAAAGTACCATTAAAAAAACATGACGAAGGTAAGCACAAATCCCCTAAATTGTTTCTGCTTGTTCTAATTAGTTATACCAAATTAGTCCCATTCTAGTTTTAAAGATAATAATATTTTAGTAAACATTCCACAACTATGTCCATATTGTAAATAAAACAAAGACCAATGTAGTTACTATTATTATCTAGTATCTATTTCATCACTTCTACCTGTGACTTTGTCTGCATGGACGGCAGAAATTGGTCATAGTATAAATACGTACTTTGCCAAACATTAATCTTTAGGTAAAAATGGTTATTCCACAGGAACTGAACATTTTCCTATGTCCTTTTCTAGGTTCTGAGCTATGTGCAAAATTTGCGCACTTTCATTTATAATGTTACTAGAAATGGTACTTGGTGAACTATGAAGTTACCTGAGGGCTGATTGTATGTATAGTAAGTGCCAAATAACGATGCTTTATAGGTCTGATTTTACGTGTAGGTACCAAGAAACTCTCGAAAGTAAGAATTGGGATCGCTAGTCATTCAAACTGTCGCTAGAACCACATCGTTGTTTTATTGTACGTGCCACAAAAATTTCATCGTGTTTTTTCCCCTCCTAATCTCTATGAAAAAACATGCCTTAATCAGATTTTGGTTTTTTATTATTTGACTTATTGTTTAAATAAACAATTCATAAGAATAACAGAACTTTAAATTTGTTACCAATAAATTTAAATACAAAATTTTAAATTAATTTAAAACTAGGGATTGTAAACTAGGGTCGCCGTTTTGTAAATTTGTGACGTCCATCGTTTCGTCTTCGTTATTTGGTAATTCCAGGATCAGTCGCGCCTGCGACGCACTTACCTCGATACACGTCTGTCATTACATTGACCTCACAAAATTGGTTGTATATCTTTAATCACTGAAGTTTTACTATTTTCATGTCGATAATAACCCAGGCAACTTTTTTTGCAAGTGCCTGTCAAAAAATTGTAATATTTGGCAAGGACACTCATCTGTTGACTGATGTTTAGTATATTTTATTTGTTTGGTCCATAAATTTTTTATATAGTTTTCAAATATTGAAACACATTAATAGTGAGCTGCCAATAACCTTTTGTGTATCGTTAAATGACACAAACTATAGTAAGTGCTAAAACTGCATTATCCTGATTTTATGTACATAAATAACTTTTTGTTACAGTGACTGAAAGGGTTACAAGACTTAAATCAAACCAAATGTCAAATGGTACTTACCTATTTAAATTAGGAAATGAAAATAGCTTTAAGAATTACATAAACCAGTACACTTCAAATCCCTTAGCATTAAATAAACCACAGAGAAATGAAGAAAGGGACAAGAAACGATATATGTCCCATAAGTTCTCACTGTCATCTTCACAGGAATTTAAATGGGTTGGCCTGCTTAATGGTAAATAATTAATCATTGATAATAAAAACTAATATTCTTAAATTTCCTTGCTCAAGAAAATCAGAATACATATTTATAAATTACATATAAACTGAAAAAGAAAGTTACTATATTATTATTATTACGTATAACCTTTTTCAGCTACCAAGCCTATGTTAGAAGCTACATTAAGACAGACATTGTTGCAACTAGAATCGAATATAGTGTTGCAGTTTATGCATCCCAATTGGTCCCTTTTAAGAAAACCTTGGGTGCAAGCCGTGCAATTATGTCAAGCTCCAAGAGATTTTTCTAGAGCTCTTTGTGTGCTGCAGGTCAGTTACATTACATTATAGCTACTAGATAACTATTTACTATTACATCTTACTAATCTCCATAGCCAATTATAATGAGATATTTAAATTACATAATAAACTTACTAGGGTAATTCTGATATCATATTATTTATAATTTAATAGGAGTGAATGTTTTCAGGCTTGTATAAAAAATGTGGTGTGGGTACCTGCGTGGCATGAGCAATTGGGTCATGTTAGGTTAATACGCACCACTGCAAATGATAGGGAAGAACGTAAAAGACTTGACAAGAGAGAAAAGAAAGAGAGAGATGAAGAAGAAGAGCGAAATCGCACGGCTTACAACTTTGTCAAGTATTCACTCGGATTACGACATCAGGTAAGACCATATCAGCCTAACCCTTCTGCCTAACCCCCCAGATCTCCAGCCGTGTCTCGATGCCGCCCCATCGGACTAATAGGGTACACTTATGTTAATAGTGGCCGCCGTGAGGGAAATTGATTTATTCTGAAGATCATTACCACATTGCAAACTTAATTAAACCAACTATGTATGCAAAATTGTTCATCAGAATTTGCGCCACATAAGTTATTTCTTTGTTTTTAGGCATGGAAACAAAAAGGAGAAGAATATCGCATTCACGGACAATGGGGCTGGTTGTGGAATTCATCTACTCGGAAATTTAAAAAACGTAGTAATTCAAAGCCAACTTTATTTGATGGTCCTGCAAAAATTGCAGTGAGAGTTAAAGAAGCAAATGTTATTAAGGTTTTGGCAGTTGAGCCTAAAACATATGACTACCTTATTTCTAATAAAGGGGAAAATAAAGAAGTTATGGAAAAATGTAAGTAGTTTTTCTGACTATTGTTGTTGGCTTATGTATTAGCAGTATGCCCCGAGTTCCGGTATCTCGGGTTGATTCAAAATGACGGCAACATCGACCGTGACGTGAAAATACAATAATTGCGGCATGCATGATGGCGATGAGGAATGAGGTTTCTGGAACAATATGCGATCTACGAATACCCCTCAAACTGAAGGGGAGAATCTACAAGACCGTCGTAATGTACAGCTTTTGCCCAAAAGCTGGTTTTTAGGTTACATCTCAGGTTCCCGATATAATAGCGGATACAATGTACCACTATTTGAGTCTTAATCAAGAATTATCAAAAAAAAAAAACAGTAAATCCGTTCAGTAGTTTTTGCATGATGCCCGAACAAACAAACAAAAAAATTTTATTTTTATATTTTGTTCAGAGACGCCTAAATAGCCTAATAAATTAATTTATGCTCAAATGTCTTTAATGTACAGACTTAGCTCTGTTACAACTATAATAATAATTGTACTAGCAGACCCAGCCACGCGTTGTTGTGGCACACTTATAATTTTTTCAATTATTGTTTATATTAAAATGTATACAAGCCCCGATGCAAAATAGTTCGTCTAGTATGGAAAGTAGTGCAAAGCGTAAAATATAGAAAGTAAATATTGGTTTAATAAAAGTAAACTACAATTTGAGGAACATTTTAAAGTTTAACATAACTGAAATTATTTCATGAATTAATTAATTATTTAGTGACGGAATAGAGGGCAGTAAATTCTCTTCCAAAAGGTTTTGATTGCAGCATCGATGGAACCATCCACAAACTGCATAACACCAACACCTTGTGCAGACATGCAGCCCCATGTCATAAGAGACGCCGGAAACTTCACTTTGCGTTTGAGACAATCAGTATGAAATGCCTCATTTTTGTTCCGAATCACTTTTTTCCTTTCATCGCCGACTGTCACTTCAAATTTGGACTCGTCACTCCAAATGATACTACGCCACTGATCGCAAGTCCAATTTAAATGATCACGAGCAAACTTCAACCTCTTTTTCGTTTGTACAGCAGTCAACAGTGGTTTCTCCTTAGCGGTGTAAAATCCGTAACCCATTCTTTTTAGGACTCTTGCAAGTATCAACTGAGACGTCTTTGTGAATCATGTCCTTCCATTGCACCGTGAGTTCTCCAGCTCGAGCACGATGATTATTTTTGATAACTTTCTTCAGGATTCTGTTTTCGACTGCACTTGTGATGCGTGGTCGACCAGTTTTCTTCAAACAAGAAGTCGTTTTATTCTTTTTATAGTGCTGAATGATAGATTGGACTGTAGACCTTGGGAAGTATCAAGTCTTTAGATATTTGGTAACTTGATTTGCCAGCATCGACCCCACAAACTATTCGCTTTCGAAGCTCTTCACACACGGGTTTGCCACAACCCATTGTTATTTGAAAACTAATGAAAAAAAACTGAAATTTTCAGAGTTTATACTGTCTCACTTGACAAATGACACAGAATTACTTTTACAAATTTAAATTATGCAATTGTACAAAGAAGGAATAATCTTATTTAACTCACCGATAGACGCTAAATTTACTTATTTGTGACGAAAATTCTTCATCCATCCATCCATCAGCCTTTCAACGTCCACTGCTGGACATAGGCCTCCCCAAGAGAACACCACAACGAGCGGTCTCGTCATGGGGGATAATGCCGTAATCACCACGCTTGGCAGGCGGGTTGGCGATCGCAGTGGATGTTGTAAATACTCGAGGGAGTGCTGCTGCCCACTCCCTTGGTACTTATTCCCTCAGTCGGCTCTTACGACTCCCGTGGGTAGAGAGGGGTGGGACAATTCTAAAGCCGGCCCCACACGGCGCAAAATTCTTATAATTATGCTTTTATAATATTAAAGTGACGATATTGTGGAGTCGTAGGTATAATGCACTTTTCGACGACAGATGTCTCTTTATAATGAAACAAAGAAAATGTGTTTTAAAATATAAATATATATAAATTTAAACGACTTACACATGAAATGATATGCCATCTTGTTTTAATTTTGCTCCTGAGCAATTTTTACACCCATCAACAACGCACTTCATTGTTAAAAGAATTTAATAAAAAAGTGAGAAAAGAGCGAACCGATCGCAGTGACGGTTCATTTGATACTTCGGTTTTAGGCCCCGCCCACTGTGACGTCGTTGAAATAGTTGAAGGCGACATGACCTAGTTGCCTTGCGGCATCTCCGCTATTTTTCTGTACTCCGTGTTCCGTGTGTAAGGCCTAAGGTTTGCTTGTAATTGTACCATCAACTAGATCTGTTATTTTCATAGTAAAAGCTCGGTCTAACAAGGGCGCTCCAGCGCCTATCCTTACTAATATTATAAATGAGAAAGTTAGTTAGTTTATTTGTTATGCTTTCACGCAGTAACTATTGAAATAATTATTACAAAATCTTGCATAATACATATAGTGAAAGGAAATAGGCTATTTTTCATTGTGGAAAAGGAATGGTTCCCGAGAGATAACTATTTTAAATTTTTAGATAGAGATAAAACTGATGTGCAGCAAAGTGATGTATTTCTATTTATATTTTGAAGTGCAAGCGTTGCGGACAGAATCTAGTATTAGATATTTTGAGGCCATGGTTAGAATTGTCATTATTATTATAGTGAGAGATTTTTAAATTTGGTAATATTGTCTTTACAGTACCGCCTTCAATGCGTAATTTAAAGATTGAAAAGGATGAAGATGGCTTTGAGGAAATAGATGTGGAAAAAGCTTTAAGCTCCTCGACAAGAAGGTATTATCCTAAGATTGCTAGAAAATCTAAACTGGATGATTTTTTAGCACGACGCACATATTTAAAATTTATGGAAGAAAAGAAATTAGCAAATCTATTAGCTAATGTGAAAAAAGAAGATTTGGATATAAAAACTGAAGATGAAAAAAATATTGATGTAGAAAATGATGAGCCTGAACCAGATATAACCTCTCTCTGTGAAACATCCCAGGAAAGCAAGCAGAAAGTCACAGATAACTCCAGAAATATTGATGTTCTTAGAGCCAAATATCTAAAGATATCTCAGTTGACCAAAAATTATGTTTGTTATTCACGTAGCTGTAAGAATATAGACTCATCAAATGGGTCCATAGAGTCAGGTGCAAAGACAAACTGTTACTCGCCTTTATGTATTGCGAAAATTAATATTTTGAGTAAATTAGTAAAGCTGCTGAAAGGTGGAGTAGTTGACACCAATATTGTACTAGAGAATTGTAATGGTGATAGCAAAATGTCAATTTTGGAACAATATCTTCTGGGGAAAAATTCATCCTGTGTTAATTCTAATGAAAATATATTAACAGATTTGTTAGCTGCAGTGGCATGCGCTCAGGAGTGTGATAATAAAAATTCTGATTGTTATGTGAAACGAAGAAGTGCTGATTATTCTAATGATGTCAGCTTTAAGGTGGAAAAAGATTCCGATGATAATATGTGTGTTGTTAAAACGGAGACCACACTTGAAGAGTCTGCAGTACCTTATGTAGGTAATGAAATGGACATTGATATAACATCCAATAGTAATGAAGATAATGAGGTAGAAATAGGACCATTGAAGGAGTTAACAGATGTTGATACAGAACAGCCAGATGGTGATCTGAGTACTGATAACAAAGACCGCCCACCCATACCTAAACTGAAAATAACAAGAGGACGTACTCCTAAACCCATTTCAAATATAGCAAGCAAAGTCAACAATGAAGAAAAAGATCCTTCCTATAAATGCTCCGTTACCTCAACTAAGAATAATCACGAAGTAAAATATCGCGCAACAGTTAACAGGAGATTTGGATCTGTTAAATCTTGTAAAAGGGAAGACAGATGTACTATTAAAGAAGAGAAGCCAGAGGGAAATATGGTAAGAGTCTATTCTACAGAAAACCCCAGTGGAAAGGTGTATCTTAAAAGAGTACAGACATCAGCAGTTGAAAAGAAAAAGAAAAGAACCCCTGTGAAATATCCTCTTTGTTCAACATTCCACACTAGAAGTAAAGCTAAAACTCTTATGGTTCTGCCACATCATGAATTAAAAAAACTATCCAGACAAGCTGGGCACAATATGGTTAGTGGTTTTAGCCATAATGCAAAACCAAATCAAGCTGTTTGGCCATACCCATGTCCCAGACCCTTATTTAAAACATGCTGGCTTTTTCGTACTGTCAATCTCCAATGGCTAGCAAGTGCGGCATTACAACTCCGAATTATGTTTGCGTGTCTTCGTTGGGATGACATGGCGGCAAAACCAGCGTCTGCAGATGGAAAACATCAGTTGACAACTGACACAGAGATTGTGTCTCTGGAATTATTAAAACATCGGCATATAGGACAGTTTTCAGAACGAACACAGTATCTTCGTCGGCGTGTAGTAATTCCGCTAGAATTACCTAAAACAGTTCGTGAAGTAACATCGATTCGCAGCGGCTTACGCAAAAGGAAGAGAGCAGAATCACCACAAAATACTGAACCTCAGGTATTCCACATATCTTAGAGTATCACAATTTTTATATGTTCTTTGTTTTTTTTATATATGGGTACTTTAGGCGAGCATTTAGCTACATGTCTATACACTTTTTTGTAATCATAAAACCATCATCACAAAAAGTGTGGTTAAAAACTATTTGACATAAAATTTAAATCATCACTTTCTAATTTTCTAAATTATCTATTTGAAAACCTTTAATTGAGAATGTCTTAAGCAATTAGTGTTTAATTTCTAATATAAATTTTCATAAATTTAGATATTAATCAAATAACACACTTCAATAAGTATAATATAGAAGCTCGTCGTGCGTTTCGTAATTGAGAAAAACGCGATAGACAGGGTTCAGAAGATCACATACCTAGTTTGGTAAGCTGTGCCAGCCATGTATTAGAAAGATTCTAGGGCAAATTGTCATGAATGTTGTTGCAGTTGGTAATGATTAAATATCGGAACGTCTTCATTTCGGTGTTATGAATGCTGTAGACTAATCGTGCATATTTCGATATGCCTGCAGGGGAAACAAAAACCTATCGTCTGTTTAAATCAGTAGCAATACTAAAAACAATGTTAGAACCCTGCGTTTCCGAATTTATTATATCAGAGATTTTTTTATGATGTGCTTGTCCTAAACACTATTTTAGTCAGAAACGTTTTGAAGACAATAAGAATTGCTTGCATTAATGGTGCATGTCTAAACCACTTAAACAGGTATCTTCAGAATGCCATTTCTAAAATTTTGTTAATTTACTTCAGTTGAACAAGGAGCTAGTTTTCGGCTTATAAATTAATAGTAAATAACAAATTTCGCAATTTTGCTCTCAGAAAGTTAGAAAAGTAAATTAACATCACAAGAACTATACATAATTTTGAGATAATATATACTGGGCGTTAAAAAAATTGCACCTATTGAAAAAATAATCCTAAATCAGTTTTAACCCCAATTGATCAAATCAAAGGAAAAGGTACTAGGTAGGTTGACGATGAGCCTCTCTGCTCGGTGAAACGCACACAAGTTCGGTTTTGCCGTCGATTGATATGCCACCCCAGAACATGCATGATCCACCTACATATTCTACAGTTTCTTCTATGCAAGCTTGAGCAAATCGTTCCCCTTATCTTCTATACACTCTCCTTCGTCTGTCGTTGCAAAATAAACATAAGAGAGAAGAGTACAGCCCTCTCCATTGGTCGAGAGTCCGGTTTACAAGCTCACGGATGAACTGCAAACGCTCTCTATGATGCTGTGCAGTTAATTTTGGACCTCTTACAGGTCCGTGGGCCGCTGCGCACTGTGGTTCTGCGAACCGTTTGGAGCCGCTGTTGCAGCTCAACGGCATTAGAGAACCGATTGCACAAAGTTTTCGTCACAATAAAGCGATCGTCTCATTCCGATGTGCAGCATTGTCGTCCTAATCCTTGCCTCCGGATGTAGCCCCCAGTCTCCTGAAACCTTCAAGGCAATGTACAAGGTGGTGTGCAGCCGTCACCCAATAAATAAACCCGCCGTGTGCCGTCTCTCCGCCTGTATTGGCGGGCCACTGGTTACTACTGACACTATGTTGCATTACTTCAGTGGTCCAACGGCGGCTTACCCTTTCGGGTCCCTCTATTGAGCGAACTTCGTACTCAGCCCTACCAATAAAGCAATTAGTGATAACTGCTTATTTCCTTTAGTCCCATCCTACGACACCAGCGGGAAAGAATGGTATGGTGACACTTGTATTCTTAGTCTGTCACCAAAGTTTGTAGTGTATTAATGTCTGTACTACTTAATTTATCTCCTGGTAAACAAAAATATCTGCATATTTGGCACACAAATTTCCAATAGACGTCTGTACTTCATCATTCCTATGAAAAAAAGTAGTAGTTTTCTCTTGGTTTGTGTTTTATTGTCTAATCTAACCCAATATTATATTTTTAGTTTTACATATAACTAATATTATGTATTAATTAAATACATTGTATTTTAGGTCTCGGAAGAGTGGGTAGATGAAGAAAAATTAGAATTATGGGAAGTGCGTCAATATGGAGAACGCACAGAGCGAGTTACTCCCGTTACCCGTACTTCCACGGGCAAACTCCCCCAACGGAATATAGCTCCACCTGCTAATGCAGCAGATCTCAAAGACAAAATGGAACAGCAGCTACGTGAGCAAAGAGCTGCACATCAGCAAAAAAGAGCCCTCGAAATGTCTCAAGGTACATCTTTTTAACATAGACATTATTATATTCATCACTAACGACCGCATGCAGCTTAGTTCGGAGCCGCTATATAATATATAGCCTATGTCCACATGAAGTTATGTCCCTTTCTATTTGCCAGAGGATTATTAGACCGCTTTTAATAATTATCTCACTAATCTCTGTAGTTTCAGAAATTACTCCTTACACACATTATTTGTTGTTTATCTCGGTCATGCGTACACATATAGCGTATTTTCACGTACCAAATGTTCATACTCGCGCAACCCATAGTCGCTTGATTGAAAAACTGCATGGGAAAGTTTTCTAACCCCAGCATAGCTTATTGTTGAGTTATAACTATTTCTTGAGTTAGGCACCAAGAAATGCTTATTGCACGCCTCATAAGCAAAGCGTTGAAGTGGGTACTACTCTCGTTTCACGAAGAACAACTGATTTTTTCAAATGTCTCTATTTATCATATATTGCACTTGTAAAATAATATAGACACAGACACATCAAGAAAAAACACAATTTTTAACACTCATGATATTTTTTATGTCATTTTTGTTATTTTAACTAGTTAAAAAAGTTCTGTCTTGACGTCCGTGTGTTGTAGGTAATGTATGTTAACACGATAGCGACCGAAATACTTTACTAATCGAGTCTTTTTTTTCTTTTTAACTTCAGTATAATTACGAATAGAGCCCTATTACTTTTCACGGTCTGATTACATGTGGTTTAATTGTTAATACATAAACAAAAAAATAATGAATATTTACGCTCGACTCGATGGCAGTGTGGTACACTAAAACCAGCGCTACACCTTATTTCGTGAGAACTACTTCTATATACCAATATATATTAGTATTTTGAAATAAAACTTCGTTTACGGAATCTATCGCGTTTATTTGATTTTACTACTATCCCGACGTTTCGAATACTTTACAGCATTCATGATCACGGGTGGACTTAGATGATAGACGTCCAAGGCTGATATGTTATTTCAACAGTCTCATCTACCCACAGTATATGATTTTACAAAATTTTTGGTTTATTTATTTTAACCCACCCAATATTCGTTTAGAAACACAGTGAAAATATCTACTTCAAATGTTTATGCTTACAATGTATGAGACTTTCAGTTAGTATATTAAAATGAGTATAATACTCCTCTTTAAACTAATTTTTTTGTTTTGTTTTTGTTTTTATTTAGTGCTCAAAAATTCTACCATAAACTACCAATTACTACCAGTAAGAAGACAATCTTGGTTATTAGTTTATATTATTAAATATATTGATTTGCCAAAAGCTAAGACTAGAAAGTTACCACCGGATCGGAACGCGGCCTGACTGAGAAAGATCCGGCCAGAAAACTCAGTAGGCAACAACTGTTATGGATTATTAAATTTTTGTACGGAATTACTGAAAGCTAATTAAGTTGATTTTTTTTTAAAAAAGCAATAATTAAAACTAATAAACACAACATAACATATCAGCCTTGGACGTCTATCATTTTAGTCCACCCGTGATCATGAATACTGTAAAGTATTTGAAACGTCGGGATAGTAGTAAAATCAAGTAAACGCGATAGATTCCGTAAACGAAGTTTTATTTCAAAATATGTAACATTCGTGTAAACATCAGAAAGTATAATATATTAGTACTTCTTAAAATTAGCGCTAGATGGCGTATAAGACATGAGAACCACATTAGTATTTTTTGAAATTAGCGTTATCTATAATGATTTAATGAAAACTATTTAGTCAAATAATCAATTTTATTGTGAAAAATGAAGATTATGAGGCGTGCACTTTTGGATTTTCCAAAGTATTTACTACTTATAATCATCATATTATTTGTTGCATTATTTCATCTACAGAAAAGGCAAAGTCTACTTCGAATCAAAATTCTGGAAAGAGTACACTTACATCTTTGCTGACTACTAATGCTACAACTCCAACTGGCCAAAAAACCGTTATCGGCACCAGAAGAATTATTATGACCAAAGGTGCCGACGGTTCCACTCGCGTTATCAGTCAGCCAATAGCGAGTACGGCTAAATCTTCTCAAAGCGAGGGAACCCCTTCAAAATCTAGTTCAACATCGCAGAAAGACGGTCCACTTAAAGTTCAAATAATTCGGACGCCCGATGGAAAAGTGACCGTTCGAGGATTACTACCGGGACAACAGCTGATCCAAATGCCCGATGGAAAATTACACGTGGTCATGTCGGGGCAGCAGGGAATCTCTGGTCAACTCGTCGCTTCCTCGCCGGTAACAAAATCCGTAAATAGCGGCGTCGGGGAAAAAGAAGTGCCGCAGAACAAACCGGCGGTAGAGGAAACCCGACAAACGGTGCGCGCGGGTGTGGGCGCTGGCGCGGGCGCGGGCGTGGTGGTGCAGGGCGGGCGGCAGGTGGTGCTGCAGGCGGCGCCGCAGCTGGTGGTGCGCGCGGGCGTGCCGGCCGTGCTGCTGCAGCCGCGCGCGCCCGCCGCGCCGCCGCAGCAGATCGTCGTCAGCAACCCCGCGCTCGTGCAGCAGATCGCCGCCGGCAAGATCCAGCTGGCCACCGTCAACGGCCAGCAGGTGCTCATCCGCCCCACCGGCAACAACCAGGCGCAGATCGTGGCGCACATCGGCCAGGGCCCCGCCCCGCGCGCCGCGCCGCCGCCGCCGCCGCCGCCGCCCGTGCCCATACAGCCGCAGCCGCCGCCGCCGCAGCCGCCGCAGCCGCACCAACTCCAGATGACGGAGGACGAAATTGTTGAAAAACGTCTACTCGTCGGTCAACCCCCTGGCACTATCATAAAGACGGTCACTGCGCAGGTATACTTCATGTTTTGTTATTTCTTAAACTATATTATTTACTTCCTTGGTCAACCGCTGTCAGCAGTCGAAGTAATACGAAATTAAAAATGGGCGATATTTGGGATATGTCAGTAAGTACTACTATTTATCATCACGCCGTTTCCCTTGCAGAGGCAGAGAGAACAGAGTGCCGAAAGGCTCTATTCTTGCATCTCTCGCTTCCTCAACATCATAATTCTCTTCATACACGCTCGTCGGTTTCGGAGACTCCTGACTCCACCTTCCTTCAATACATGACCAATTTGGTCTAGGTAGGCAGGCGAGTCTCGGTCTCCCCCTGTACCTACATCCTTCCACTTTCGTAATTTATATCTTAACCAGTCGTTCGTCCGGCATTCATTCTACATGTCCCAACCATCGGAGCATTCCCTTTCGCATCTTTACACCAATACAGAGGGTATTTCATACCTACTTGCTCTCTTACTAGGCCAGTGCCAAGCCTTTGGATATGGTAAGAAAAGTGTCGTGAGAATTTTTGATTGAAAATTAGGGTGGTTTTTTGATATTTAATCAAAATAAGAGGAAAAAATAAATATTTTGCATCAAAAAAAATTACAATGTGTTTGAGATATAAAAAGGTAAGTTTTCACCAAATTTCGCGAAAAAATATTATTTTTTGTGGAAGTTAAAAGTAAAAAATCAAAGTCGGTATTTAGATTTTTCACATAAATTTTGAGGTTATGTGAAAAAAGTGTTAATACAAAAGTTGTAGATCTTTTTATTGCCTACAATTTTGCCATGTAACTTTTTTCGATAGAACTTAGTTTTGCCAGAAATCGTGATAAACCGATTTTTACCCTTAAAAGCTCACCCCCACCCCCTTCCTGACGTCAAATCGCCCGTAAATTATTTTTCCTTTTATTTTTGTTATATTTTCTTACTTTTCCAATGGGTTTCATCCTACTATTATTTTTTTTGGTTTCGAAAATTATCGGCTGTGGTCTATACGTCATCATTACGAATACGGTCAGTCAACCTCACTCCACAGATTCTTCGCAGAGATCGCATTTCAACCGCATTAATTTTACTCTCATACTCCTTTTGGAACACCCCCGCGCATCCGCATACAATTTCCAAAATATTCACTCCATCGGCTTGACACATCTTGTGTTTGCCTAAGAATGTCTCCACCTTTAGACCTTATTTTATTAATTCTGAAAGCTGACCATCCACTCCGAGATTTCTTCACCTCCCTCCAGAAAAGTTTAGGGTTGCCCTCAAGTTTTTGGTCAGCCTTTCTTCTGCAATCACACTTGCTCTGTCAGGTTTCTCTTTCACTAAGGCTTTGGTGTCATTCTTACGTTGCCAGTATATTTATTTCTTCTGTTCAGTCATACTGGCACTCATATTGCACTGAAATCTGATTCAAAGAAGATACATAGTCCAGTCACGCTTTCTTTTTTTGCTCTACAGAAGCTGCAAATTCCCATCACCATCACTCATTATCCCACCATCACCTTTCACTTTCCTATGCTTCTTTAAGCATCCACATAGTTCTTTTGCTATATCTACCATACTATCAATACTCTTCAGCATCCTATATCTGATTCCGGCTGACTTGCCAGCTGTTCACGGGATCTGCATACTTTTCTCTTACACTTTCTTCTTGCAACTTTACAATCTTTATTCTTTCAAACCCTCTGAAGTGGACACGCTCTCGTTGATGTCTCCACTTTCTGAACAGACCACAAAATCTCGCAATAACGAGATAGTGGTCCGTGTCAACAGTGGGACCCCTGTAGGCTCTTGTATCCAGTATTTTGCTTCGGATACGACTGTCTTGACTGACCAGAATTAAATCTATCATACGAGTACTTCTCTGTTCAGTCCTTCTCCATGTATACATATGGATGTCTTTATGTTGAAAAAATGTGGTTTGACACAACAAGTTTTCTTTCCGTACATACATCTGTAATGACCCTGTCTGCATTGTTCACTCTCTTATCACAAAATGAACCAAGCACATCCTCGAAGTCTGGACGCTTGGCTTCCACCTATCCATTCAAGTCTTCGCATACGATCACGCGTTCACTGGCTTCTGCCAAATCCAGAACTTCCTTAACTGCCCGATCACTCTGCGGTACTCCCGACCACAGAGCTGTCCCACCACCAGGAAGATTACAGGCATCACTGCCCTTTCGCTTGGTCTATATTACACAAAGCACATAGACTGCACAGATGGCGGAGTGCTTTAGATACCGGGCTCGAGTGTTGTGGGTTCGATTCCCACACAGGACAACTCTTTGTGTGCTCCACGAATGGTTGTTTTGAGTCTGGGTGTACTTTGTATCCGTGAAATTGTATGTAAAGCTCCCCGCGTTAAAAGGATTATTCCTTAGTGCAGGGGGAAAAAAATAGTATGATCAAGTTGTCTGTCTGACATGACGGTTACCATCTCGTGTAACTTACCTTCCATACCACCTCTTACTTTTCACGTCCTACTCGACACTGCTCTAATCGACTCGCCAAACTGGGCAATACGTGATGGGTGACGGTTCCCATCGCCGCATTTGCCGTTGTTCGTGCGGACGGGGGTGGGTTGGTGGTTGTCGCCTCTAGGGCGTCGGAGCAGTCAGTACTAGGCTGGCAGGGGTCTCGACGAGCACGCTCCGGACTATGACCTCCAAGCACCCCGTCAAACTGTTTGGCCACAGTTTTATGTGCGCCTTCCTTCTCCCCGGACCCCGTACCCCACCACCAGAGTTTTAAAATTCACTTCTATGCAGTTTACGCTTTGTGCGGTGAAGTTTGTTGCGATCTTATTCTATGGCATGTCTTAGGCCTTAGTCCTTTAATCTAAAATCGATTTATTCACATCTTATCATTTCTCCTCGCTCCATTACTTAAGATTTATAAGCAAAACTGCCGTCTTGGTCGATCGCAATAAGTGAACTTTTTTGAGCTATTAATGGCTTTAACCATTTTGCTTTAACCTAATAAATCATGTGGCAGTTATATTTTTCATAGGCTATTAAATATCTAATAGCCAACTTTACAGGTTGCGGTCGAACCGCACCTTTAGTAGTTTGTTTTTAATAAGTTGATGTTTGAGCTAGTATTTATGACATTCCAGGTCATGCAGACAAACAGTGGGCCAAGTATAGTTCTTCAGGGTCTTCACGGATACACATTGTCACCGCAGCAGCTGGCATTAGTGCAGCAGCAAGTTAAACAACAGTTATTAAAAGGTAAAAAGACATATTTTGAGATATTACATTCATTTAAAATATATTTATCCTAAGAATTCATTGACTGCACTTGTCACAGCTCAAGAGTCAACAGGCAAGCAGGGTATGCTAGGTCCAAGAAAGATGTACCTAGCAGTACATCCTGAAGCCACATCTCCGCCGCCTTTGACTCCCGTGGTACCTCAAGCCCTGCACACTATACAGTCACTACCATCCCTAGCAATGCCTACCCACCAGGTAATATATTACTACTAGAACACGATTGTGCCGTAAGACGAGAAACATATATATGTTTTATATGTATGTATTTAATCGGCCGATATTACTGTAAAAGCTTTTATAACATAGGAGGATATCATTAGCCACTATGTTTTAGAATAGTCCAAAGCAATGTATATATATCTGTATATCTAGATATATCTACCATTAATCAAGTTTTATAGAATATAATAAAACTTGTCATGTACGATTGGTATTTAAGTTGCTGTTGTTTTAATAACAAACTAATCAATACTCTTGCGCATCATTTTATAATAAGGATCCAATCAAAATGAGAGCAGTTTTAATTGTGTATATTTACTAATTTCCTATCCATTAGGTTAATATTAATTAACAAAACAGTTCTCATGATGATTAAATCCTATAGTGCAGATATACTGGGTTTCGTCTGCCCACAAATAATGTAACATAATTTGTAAGACTGGTATATGATATTGAAACCGTATGTAAAATAGTTACTATTAGCAGCATATATGATTTTATAAAGCCAAAGATCTTTCTGTAAATATGAAATACTTGTTTATTATTAAGTACCTACAGATCCGACATATCTATTTCGTCATAACAAGTTATAGAAGTATAAATCTTAGTATTACACCGATTTTAATCTATGCTAACAGAATATATAATAATATTTCTCCCCATTATTAGCAAACTTACATAATCATACAAATATATATATCTATAATATAATTTGAACAATAAATTAGGACACTGACATGCAAGGAAAAATGCAATTTTAATTTACTATTTTGTTGTACACTTACACAAGTTTAGGTTTTATGAAGTTTTGTTGTATGTTTCAAAATTTTATTGACATGTTATGTCAATTTTAACACAGAACATTAATTAAAATTCGTTATAACATTTCATATTAGAAATGCTAATGTTTATTTATGTTATATTTTATTGATTAATTGGTTCGATAAAACTGCTTGTGGATAGTATAAATGTCACTATAACAAGAGAAGCAATATAACTTTCCAAAAATGCACCAAACTTCATGCATAATTCCTAAAAATCATTCAAAACTATAGAACGTAAATGGTCTCCTTTGTCAATATGTAAAATGTTCTCTTCAGATGTTCACTTGTCATATGATTATATTATTTTCACCTATAGAAATAAACATGCAAGTCAGGAGTTTTTAGTATATCACTAAGCATTAGCAAATTTTCTGCACCGATGTCAGACATCAATTGATTTTAATTTGGTTGGTTTATATAGATGATTTGATGCTCCTATTCTAATTGATGAAAATTTATTTAATGTTGGTCTAAACAATTGCTCATACACCACCAGTTAACATGTGTAACCTGTAAGCTATTACAAATTGAATCTTTAATAATATATTGATAGTAAATTAGAATCATTTGAATAAAGTATTAAAATAATCATCGAGTTTTATTTAATAATGGCCTGTTTATTTATGTAGCTTTTATTTTTGTAATTATTATTTACTTGCAAACGTTTTGTGGGGGTGTATGGGCAATTATTGTAATAAACATAATTGAATATATCATTTATTGATAGGAAATATTATGAATGGCTTTTATTACAATGTTTACAGTTTCAATGTTTAATTACGAACTGATATATTCCCACAAACGGGTGTTCCTGTTTAATTTTATTTATTACCCTATTTCTTAATTTGGTCTGTTTTTTTTTTGTATAGAAGTTTTGTTAGGTTGGAATTATGGTACGTATTTACACGCATATAACAACTTTTACTTATAGGATGTTAGTGGGGATGATCAAATAAAGCGCGAACCACTTTTAAATGGTGAGGAAAATGTAGCAGAAGCAGCAAGCCATAAAGAGGCCACACCTTCCAAACTTGAAGATATTAAAGAGAACAGCTCGAAAACAGACATAGTTAATTCAGGCCAAGATGGTCCACAGAATAATAAATTCGTGCTAACCCCTGATTACATTCAACAGAGTAAGTAATACTCTTATAATCATTACAAATATTCTATAATAATTTGGCATGTAGTAGATTTGAGCTCTGTTGTACTAAAAAAATACCAGGTCGATCATTTTCCATAATTTAGAAAGCACACACACAGGCAGATGAGCCATGGCTCGCTTGATGGTAAGTTTTAACTGCTGCTCTTAGACTCAATAATATAAGAGTGCTGCGGGTCTGTACCTAACACCGTCTTACGTGTGACTGACCGTGAAACTGGTATATTTTAGTCGTAGCCCATGGTCGTCGGTCGTTTTATTTCTCATCTGCGAAATGAATAGGCGAGCAGTGTCTTGTAATATTTTTAGTATTAAATTAAGTAATTTGAGCCCATGTTAATTATAGAATTATAACTATTAAGGAGCGAGCGTATTTTTATAGGCTGATCTCAGAATTTATGTTACCCGGAAATATAAAAACAAGCATACGGTCCCTCTGATAGTAAGCTGTTACGGTATTTAATAGACGTTAGCAACAATAGAGGCATCACTCTTGCTTCGCCAACCCCTAGGAAAGGGATATGAGGGGAGATGAAGGATAATAGAAGACAAGGAGGGGGGCTCGGGCCTCCGGCGGTCTCAGTCACTATAAGAAACAACAGTCTGAGTATCTACGGTTGTTTTACACTGATCTATGGGAGGGTGGTACTTATCCGATCGTCTTCGGACCATTCATGCAGAGACAAGCAAGGCTGTATTACTAACTAGCACGAGCTATGTAAATATTTGTTACGGTTTCTATCATTTTATTGAAGCCTCGGTAACTGACCAATGAGCGTTTCGTTCGAGAAATTACTTATGAAAATATCGTAGATCATATATTTAAAGTAACGCGGCTATAATACGATAAACAACATATATTATACATATGGTTACAGCTATTAAAAGTGCGCTAAAACAGGAGAATTTGAACCCAGAAATAGAGGAAAAGTTGCTACAGCTTCAGCGCTACCAGGAGAAGCGCATGAAGCCCGAGGCGCCCGTGGAGCGCGACGTGCGGCCGCCGCCGCCCGCGCCCGCGTCGCCGTCGCCGCCGCCGCGCCGCCGCGCGCTGTCGCGCCACGACGACGACGCCGAGTGGGTGGACGCGTCGCCGCGCAAGCGCGCCCGCCCGCGCGCCGCCTCGCCGCCGCCCCCCGCGCCGCCCGCGCCGCCCGCGCGCGCGCCGCCGCCGCCGCCCGCCGCGCCGCCCGCGCCGCCGCTCGCGCTCGCCGACGAGCGCCGACGTGTCGCCTCCAATCATCCGCGGCTGCAAATGCTCCTATTCAAACACAAAGAGATGCTCAAGAAAGATATCATTAAAAAAAGGGGTCTCCTCGAGAAAGAGCTCGGTGTTGAAATACAGGTGAGCGTTTTAAGGTGGTTTACTAATGTGCCCGAATAAACCAGACTGATAAATTTATCGGTCGTAGCTTTTCTATTTGTACTTTAATTGTGTGACTTTATAATTGTATGATTACAGAAAGAACTCTCCGCGGAATTGGCGCTGCGCACCCGAGCGGAGCGCAATAAGCAAGAGGAAGTGCGGGGAGGCAAGCGCCGCAATACGTCTGTCACGACTACTCCTAAACCCACCAAACGATCTGTGAAGAAAGAGAAACTCTTGTGCTTATGCAGAACCCCTTACGACAATACTAAGTGAGCAGTTTTATTTTTGCGTTACATATTTCCTAAAAAGCGTTAATGACGGGCCTCGTGGCGTAGTCAGTAGTATAGCCGACTTTCATGCACGAGGTCGTGGGTTCGATTCCCACTCAGAACAATTATTTGTGTGATTTACAAAAAAAAGTAGTACAGTGGACCCCCGGTAATCCGACAAACGTTTTGCAGGGCAGTGTCGGATTATCGAATTTGTCGGATAATAGAGTACTGCCTAAGACCCTCTATAGTCCGGCATTTTTTCAAAAGAGTACCTTGTAATCCGACAAATTACAGATTCTATATGTTATTATATGTACTCAGAAGTACAAATCATACTTCATTATGTATTTCGAATTTAGTAAATTAAACAACTAAATAGAGAGCTAACGTTTTATTATAAAATTAACGTTATTAAGCAATCAGCATCAAAACAATACCCTACGCGTCGAGCACAATAGTAGTGGTGCGTACAAGTTATAACTCGTTCAACCATGCATTAGCAAAGATTGTTAAAAAAATATTCAATAATAAATAACAGACCATGTCGGATTATAGGAGGTGCCGGATTAGCCGGGGGCCGGGATCCACTGTATATGTATTATATCCGTAATCTGGTACCCATAGCACAAGCGTTAAGCTTAGTTTGGGACCGGAGGATGTTGTGTGAAAGTGTCCATGCATATTGAATTATTATTATGTTAACGGATTGGTCTCATGAGTCACCAATGACAAGTAGTATCTCATCGCCCGTAATAGGGACCTCCTGTGTGACACACCATAGACCTTAGATTAATAATATGTCTAGATTGACACTCGGCGTTGTGAACGCGTCAAAAAAAATTGGGGTGAACTGTTCATCCCAATGCTGTTAGTGGCAATCGTGACGTCACTTGACACGGTTGTATCCAGGAGTAATAGTGTCATTTAAATGTCAACGTGTGTAATAGTGTGCCGAAACTACAAAAATCGGAAAATGAGCACTAAAGATGTCTCTTATCATCGGTTAGTAACATTATTTCATACCATAACTGGCTAAATAATAATTTAAATATTCCGAAAATAAATTAATTATAGTTCGATTTTTTTGTGTGATACCAGTTTATGTACTTAAATTTCCCGCGTAATCTTGCAATGTTGATGATATTTTAACGATAGAAACACTACCTAACATAATTATTATCGTTTTTATTGTATCCATAAAGCAGTACAGGTGTCATTTTCGGAATTAATTACAATATTATTATTTTGATGAAAATTGTTAACATTTTTAAATTTTATCATTATCGTCGGTTAAGGTAGTATTCTCATTAAAGAATCAATATTGAATAAGGCTTCGATATTATTCCACATTTATGTGCTTTTAAATACACAATATAAAGAGCGCGTGAGTGTTGTGGTGCAAGGTGATCACTGCCACGAAAGAAATAAGGTGGGTGAAAACTCGTTTCAACTGCGCAGATGTTGGAATGGTTTAGATACCGATATCCCGCCCGAGTGTTGTGGCCTGTGGGTTCCCACACCAGATACTATTTTTGTGTCTACAAATGGTTATTCTGAGTCTGGGTGTACATTGTTTCTGTATACACCCGTGATACAAGGATTTTTCCTTGGTCTATAAATTAATAAAAAAATACGCGATATTTGTATTCTCACCATGCACAAGCGAAACTTCGGTTATTAGGCCATACACCTTTTTTACCTAACCGCACACCCTGCCGTTCGGGGCAACGAACAGGGTAGTGTGGGGCCCTCACCCACTAAAGAAACCCGCCGTGTGCTGTCTCTCCGCCTTTATTGGCGGACCACTGGAACTATATTACATTCCATCAGTGGTCAGGCCAAACACCTTTTTTTTTGTTTAGGCGGGAAAAAATGTACCTAACCGCATACCCCGTCGTTCGGGGCAACGAACAGGGTAGTGTGGGGCCCGCACCCACTAAAGAAACCCGCTGTGTGCCGTCTCTCCGCCTGTGTTGACGGACCACTGGAACTTTATTGGATTACTTCAGTGGCCTGCCGGCGGCTTACCCTTTCGGTTACCCTGTACTGAGCGACGCATCCGCACATGGAGTGTCACACCTTCGCGGGAGGCCTTGCGGGTGGCGGACGTTCCCTGGTCCATCCACCCGCAGCCTCAGCTAGGGCGGCATGAGGCGCAAGTACTCGCGCCTGCGCCGCCCCAGTCGCTGGTGGCGGTTTGGGTCAGCGGAAGAGTCCTCCTCACTGACCTTTTCCGCCGCTTCCTTCCGCGAGATAACCTCCTCGCAGAAGGCAGCGACTGCGCCCCAATTCCTGTCACTGCCGAGCATCGTTCTGACGACGCTCAGCAGCGAGAGGTCCCCCCCTATTGCCGCGACGAGTTCACGGCGCTGCTCGGCCCAAGCCGGGCACGACTCGAGCCTGTACCGCGGCGTGTCCTCGTCGCAGCCGCAATGGTGACAGCCTGAAGTCGCTTCCCTCCGTGCGACTATGTGCAGATATCTGCCGAAGCAACCGTGCCCCGACAGCACCTGCACCAGTCGGAAGGTAAGGACTCCGTGCTGTCGCCCTGCCCACTGCTCCAGCATAGGCTGGAGCGCCCCTACGGTTCAGAGACCGACCCGGGGCGTCTCCAACCGCACCCTCCAACTGGCCATGGCAGCTCCATCTCGCTTGGCAGGAGACTACCGCCCCTAGCCCGCTCTTGCGACGCCCGCCAATACACCTCGGTGAGCAACTCCGCCTCCAAGTCCGACTTTTGGTTCCGGCCAACGCGCAAGCCGGGTCAGGCCATACACCTGCAGTTTTTTTTTGGGTACATAACAAACATTGCCGAATACAGTTGTCAGTCTAATTAAGAGCTACTAAACGGTTCCACTAAAATCCATTTAATCCATTTTGCGTGATGTGCGAATAAACAAACAGAAAATTTAAAAAGCTTTGTGTACAGTCATTTTTTTTCTTAAATATCTTGAATGTACAGACACAGCTCTCTTTCAGCTTTATAATAATTACAAGTTAGGATTATGAATATATATTTTTATTTATATGATTTCCCTCCTTCTCCTGTAGGTGTACCCTATAGGAACTCCTTAACGAGATGATATATATATATAATGATATCATACTCACAATTTATTATTATACATAATCTCGTTCAGATATATATATATCTATTACATGTATTAAAATTATGAGAGTAAATAGAAAGAGATAATTGACTACAAAATATTTTTTATTATGAGAATGTCTTGAATCTATGATAATATAATTTTCCCATAATTTAATGGAATTACCACTGAAACTGGTATCATTACGCACGCACACAAACACAAATTGCACAAGCGTAATGACAGCTGTCTCACCCACTTGCATAATAATTCCCGCCTGTTTTTTATGACGTTTATAAGAGTGACACTACATTTATACCTTAGACCTCAGACTAAGAACTACTAGACGGAGCCACGGTGTGGCCGCACTTGAAACAGCAATATTTTTTTTAAATGTTGCCGGGTTGACAAATATTTAACTATATTTGGGCAAATTAAACGATAGTTAGAATGAGGTCTGTAACTAGGTCGTAAATAAGAAACTCTTCGTAACAAATATTTAATTGAAAATCGCAACGTTTATCAAAATGATTATTTAAAAGTAAATCTGCCACCCCTTCTATTCATCCAACCATCAGTCTTTAAACGTCCACTGTTGGACATTGGCCAAAGAGAATACCAGAACTAGCGGGCTTGTGCTGACTGCATCCAACGGCTCCCTGCCGCTTTGACCATATATTTGGTCCATCTGATGTTACGCTGCGCTGTCCCGATACGTGGTCGCCACTCGAGAACCTTTTTCCCCAACGGTTGTCAGGTCCTCGATCGGACATTCACGTTCTACCTCCGTATCCGTAATAAGAATTCGATTACGTAGAGAAACACCAATACTTTGAGCCTTGATGCAAGATAAGTATTGCTTCTCCATATATTGCCGTTCTGTTCGATATCTCATCTGGTAAATAATAACAAGTTATATTTAATAAAATAATAGTACACAAGAATACAATTAAATTATCTTTTCTTTCTTTTTTGGGTAAAATAAGTAAAGAATTATCATCCTTCCAGCGCTGATTTATTTAATTAAATAAGAACTTTTTTTTTATTGCATTTAGTGGCAGACGAGCCACGGCCCATCTGATGGTAAATGTCAACCGTCGCTCATGGACTCAACTATACTGAGAGTATTGTCGAGCCTCTGCTCACCATTTCATTTCACCGATATATAATGAAAGAATAAACGGCTATCTCCTGCTACGACCAAAATGCAATGATGTGCTTCATGGCCGGTCCCACGGGAGAGAGAGAGTACTATAAGTGGTGAAGTTAGCTATAGGACGAATACCACGACCTTGTAAATTTGTGTTGCCACCTACCATTTGGGGTGTGAATATATCTTATTTAATTTTGTTTTACTCCTGGGTTTTATTTTGAAACCCTTAAATCCCAGACAGGTGTCACAAGAGAGAGCAAATTAGTTTCTCTGAATTCTAGATTATGACTACAGCGGTAGTCATAATCTAGAATTGAGATTTACTTACAAAGTTAAAGTACAAAGACTTTAAAAGCTATACTTACATGAACATATTCATTGGCAATGATTTTGCTCCCAACGTTACTATTTTCTTATTATGTATAATGAAAACATCAACAAAATATCGTGAAGCATATTTTGGGTATTTCGTGGGTTGCCTCGTTTTCCCGTAGCATCCACCCATTTCGATCTCGCATCTGGATTAGAGGAAAACCTAAAATAGTAATTTTTTATCATCATCTCATAAATGACATATAAATTTATTAGTAAAGTGAAAACTGGGCAAATTAAATTCGCAATAAGGCAACACCGAAACAATTCAAAGTAATATAAATTTATCTAGAAAACGTGTTTTGCGAGTGTATCTTAGTAGCAATTATTAATTTCGAGTAAAAAAAGCCCATTTTATATCACTTTATAGCATTCAATCATTAAATTATTTCATTTTCGACTACATATGAATGAAATGTTATACCTGTATTTTTTCGCTCGCTGTAGCTTTTGTAGCATAGTACACTATTTTACAAGCACTATTATCACGTAGTCTTTTTCTCAAAACACTCATTAACACAAATTAACATTAAGTTTTAATTAAAACCCATAATTTTTATACAAAATGTTCGATTATGTCAGTTGCATCGTGACAGACAAAGCATTTTGACATCGTGACAATACCAAAAGCTGGCCACGGCGACAAACACAGAAATCTATGGCTTTGTCTGTTTTTTGCACCAGTAAATTGTATCTTGTGTTCTCGCTCATACATGTCAAAGAATTTTCTTCTCTCTGTCTAGATAGTCTGAGCCTTAGACAAAGTATAATATAGACTCGCTACTATTTTGACACTGAGGATGAAGAAAAGGATGCACATATTAGGTTATAGCAAGAGTGAGAGAGACGCATGTATAAGTATTTTATTCTTTTCGCATATGCGTTATTTGTATTTGGACCCAATCAACGGGGTCCCAATAATAAGGTGGCCCACCGTCCCCATCATCGGTATGTAAGCTTGTTTTTGTGTTTACGTAAAAAGAAACCTTCATTAAACATGTTATATACTCATAATGTTACACATTCTAATACATTTTAAGCAAAATATAAGCGTAACTGCAATTTCTATTGTACTGTCATTCTTGTATCCGGCTAAAACAGGTAGTACATTTTTATTCAAAAAAGTTATAACCTTAGTGTCTTTTAAAATTATTCCGGTTATCATATGTCAAACTATTTCTATCTCGACACTGCATACGCTGATAGCTTGTCTTTAATATTCTTGGTCTAAGATCTAGACATATTATTAATCTAAGCCATAGATGGCCTGGGGATCTCAAGGGCGCTTATTGGAGTAAATCTCCCATTGGCGCCAAAATAAAAAATACTCGGTGGTGAAGTGAAGTGCTAGTTGGATGTGGCTTCCTGCGAGGCCGGTACTAACCCATTCTAAGGTGGCCTGAGGGCCTGATTTTAGTAAGTACATGTGCGAACCGTGGGAATGTATTCATAAATACAGCTTAAACAATAAAAGAACATGAATCTTACTAAATAAAACCACAAATTTTCAATAACAAGCAAGTATAAGTTTTTAATGTAAATGTGTATTCAGTATAGCATGTTTATGCAGTAATACTTTAAAAATGTTTTTATTGTTGTTCTGTTATAATTTAGATTCTATGTGGGCTGCGAACATTGTAGTAACTGGTTCCACGGTGATTGTGTTGGCGTCACGGAGGAAATGAGCAAAACGATGGAAGAGTATGTGTGCCCTGATTGCCGCCGATCAGAAGAAACCCAAGAACTGTATTGCCTTTGCAGACAACCTTATGATAATTCACAGTGAGTATATAAATGTATTTTTAATTTCGTTATCAAACATCATCAGTATTGAATTTTATACATATTTTAAACGAGTCGAGGCCCTCGTTTAATGTCAATAGTCCAGTAGTGCCACAGGTATAGCTTAGAAAAAGAACTATCAAATTGTGTTGTGATTTTACTCCATTAAACACGTGAGCAAGTTTGCACGTAAATATGTAATGAATAAAGAGTCCCCTATGCTGAAATATAATAGTACTGCTATAAATTTATCAGTATGAGTAGTTTCCAGATCTATATTACATTGTCCGAAACGGGTCTAAAGATCATCACATTGTTCAGAAATGGAAGTGAAATTATTAAAGCAGTAATGAAAACCATGATTCATAATTTATTTTTACCAAAAAGGAGAATGGCCATACGTGTTTGTATCAGAGTCAAATTGATGTCAAAAATTAAATTTATAATATATACAATATATACTCAAACATCTTTTTTTTTTTTTTTTTTTGAATTTTATGGCATGGTTGCTAAGACCTTTATGCCAAGTCTTTGATAAATATTATGAAATTAGATTTTGTTTAATTCACTTCACTGATTTATAACTTTTCGTGTCAAGATTTCTACAGATAAAAATCTGCTAATTAAAAAGTAATTTACCTACTTTGATCGTTTGGGTACTACTATGTAATAATGGGCGAGCCTATTATTGCCATCTATCGGGCACATCTAAAACTAGCACTAATTAACATTTAACACAATCAAAAACATTGTAATTATATTGATTTTCTTTAAAGTGATAACTATTTGTCACATTAAATACCTATAAGAAAAAAATTGTTAAAAGGGCATATAATACGTAAAATATAACCTAATTTGATGAACTGGATTAGTATTTTTCTCGAAAATCCGGCGAAGTAGGGATATTGTTTTATTTATAATTGTATGTACACTTAAAACACTATAAATTAAGGTTAGTTTCATTAATGTACAACATGACACAATATGAAACCAAAGCCCATACGTGTGGGTACCTTTGTCCTTAAAATATATTTACAAATAATTACACAATTCATGTAATGATTATGTCTCGCTCGACTTAAAATGTTTATTTAAGTACAAATTATTTGTGAATAAGGAAAAGGAGATTTTTAGTATGAGCGGGAAACGAACCCGCGTCTTTTCCAATCCGGGGAAGTGCTCTAAGCCACTGAGCTATCGTACCATTCTTTCGATCATCCCAATCTCCTTATTACATTTGTCTTTACGTCCAAAAAATCTCTTTCCTTATTCACAAATAATTTGTACTTAAAAAGTAGCGGAGCATGTCAAATGCTAAAAAATATAAAAAAAATATAGATTAAAAATATTTTATTTCTTCACCAACGCGTTAGTTTTTAACCAGAATCTGAACTATTTGAAGATGCATTCGATCGCACATTACGTGTCGTCACTTGTTAACTTTGTCCTTTGCAGCAGATTTGCTGCTACCATTATGATTGAAAAACTGTCATAAATACATCACTATCTGGCATGTAATTAATATCTATACAAAAAGGACACCCCACTCCTGGCCTTAATTATTGTCAGATGCTTATTTCTCACCCACATAGTATAAAAAATCATGTCTTTCTCTGTACTCCAGACTATTATTTTATGTTAAATTGCATAATTATTAGTTACGTAGTTATGGCGCCAAGAAGTGACAAACGAACTCACTTTTTAATTTCTAGTAAGCATTATACCGCGGGCTTAGGTTAGACGAAGGACATTCCTACGCAGGGTAATTAATACTATAACTAATATAAATATAAACAAACAAAAAGTACTAACAAATAAGTAATTAATACGTATAAAAAAATTGTGACAATCTCGCGCCGTGTGGACACCCTTGTGCTAGGATCTACCAAGCTATCTTAACTTATTAACAAGTTGAATGACACAAAGTGGAAAATGTGAAATCGAAAATAACAGTCACGAGCAGGATTTGAACCTGCATCTCCTGGATACCGTCCAGATGCTTTGCCAATTCAGCCATCGTGACAATTGCTCCTGACTGCTAATCTCGATAACACGTTCCTACTTAACTTTGGTAGTAATATGATGCTAAATAATTTTATATTAAATTTTACTATGGCTTTTTTCAGATTTTATATATGTTGCGACCGATGCCAGGATTGGTTCCACGGCCGCTGCGTAGGTATACTTCAGTCGGAAGCAGACTATATTGATGAGTACATTTGTCCCAACTGTCAGAAGAATAATTCAGTCAATTATGCTAATATGAAGGAGCTCACAACTAAAGATTTTGACAACTTAAAGAGGCTTGTCAAACAAATACAGCAACATAAAAATGCATGGCCGTTTATGGAGCCTGTAGACCCCAGAGAAGCTCCCACCTATTACAAAATTATCAAAGAACCAATGGGTATGACATATTGAATTTTGTTATAAATAACTTACATTTTTCATAAAGCATTAAATATTATTTCTATTTTCAGACCTACAATCTGTGGAAAGAAAAGTGAATGAACATATTTATAGTACTTTGAGTGAATTTGTTGGTGATATGACTAAAATATTTGATAACTGTCGATATTTTAATCCAAAAGACTCAGAATTTTATCGCTGTGCTGAAGGGCTTGAAGCATTCTTCGCACAAAAACTTAAATACTTTCGTGAAAAGTTATTTGAAACTACTCAATGATAATAGTGCCAGTGTACAGTGTTTATGTATAGAATGTGATGAATTTTGAACTGAAGAATATAAATAGTTTGCTGGATCCACCCACTGCTGTATTTTGTGTTCTATGATCTGTCTGTAAATTGTAAAGTATGACATAAAAATTACAAAGAATAATTTATATTAAATTAAAGCTGAATATATCAAATAGAGTTTATCAGTTTTGGTTCTATGTTAGAGTATTTATTGTATATTTATCATACGCTTCGATTTTACTTCTGTTAAAGCTGATGCTGTTTAGGTATAAAGCTAATGACAGAAAACATTATGTATAGTGAATGCACTTTGTGAGATATTATGTTAGCTAATATAAATTAGCAACTTTAGTTACTTTAGTAGTAGGTATTAAGAATAAGGCAAACATTGTGTGTAAGTAATAAATTTTTAATAATATCTTGAAAATTGTTTTGTCTGGGTCCATTGCCCAAAATGTGTATACTTTCGCATGTTTTTTTATAATTTAACATCCAAAAAAAATAATAGGATGTGGGTCGTATTGTAAGATCAGAGTATGAGCTAAAAAGGAGGTATAGATTTCAGGTGGGGGGGACCACAGTACAAAAATGTACAACGATTCCAGCATCAATGGGGTGTCTTATGGGGAGTGAGAGCGCCGGAGGACCAGACCATCTAAGACAAATTTGATTTGATTTTGATGTGAAACATCTAATGCGGAGGGAGGGTAAAATCGGCTGTTAGCGTGGCGACGCTTTTTTACTTGTTCCGTTCAAATCTTGCAAGTTAAATTTGACACACTTCCCGATTTCCTATTGAGCTGAAATTTTACAAGCATGTGTATATTGCGTAATAATGCAATATTATGATGACATGGAGCTGATCTGATGATGGAGCAGGAAGGTGCATATAGGAACTTCATAATGAAATGGCGCAACACTATCTAGTTTAGACTCGTTTGATTCGTCTTGACGAGTACTTTGCCTTTAAATAGTATCCAGGATCTGACGATGGAGCTAGAAGGTGGCCATAGGAACTCCAATATAAAACGACATAACCCCATCGAGTTTGGGCTCGTATGATTCGTCTTGACGAGTACTTTAGTCTCTAGATGGTATCCAGGGTCTGATGATGAAGCTGGAAGGTGGCCACAGTAACTCCATAATGAAACGACGCAACCCTATTAAGTTTGGACTCGTTTGATTCGTCTTGACGAGTACTTTGTCTTTAAATAGTATCCAGGATCTGACGATGGAGCTAGAAGGTGGCCATAGAAACTAATATAAAACGACATAACCCCATCGTGTTTGGGCTCGTATGATTCGTCTTGACGAGTACTTTGTCTCTAGATGGTATCCAGGGTCTGATGATGAAGCTGGAAGATGGCCACAGTAACTCCATAATGAAACCACGCAACCCCTATTAAATTTGGACTCGTCTGATTCGTCTTGATGAGTACTTTGGCTTTTAATGGTCTCCAGGGTCTGATGATGGAGCTAGAAGGTGGCCATAGGAACTCAAATATAAAACGACATAACCCCACCCAGTTTGGGCTCGTATGATTCGTCTTGACGAGTACTTTGTCTCTAGATGGTATCCAGGGTCTGAAGATGAAGCTGGAAGGTGGCCACAGTAACTCCATAATGAAACGACGCATCCCCATTAAGTTTGGACTCGTTTGATTCGTCTTGATGAGTACTTTGTCTTTTAATGGTATGCAGGGTCTGATGATGGAGCTAGAAGGTGGCCATAGGAACTCCAATATAAAACGACATAACCCCATCGAGTTTGGACTCGTTTGGTTCGTCTTGATGAGTACTTTGTCTTTTAATGGTATGCAGGGTCTGATGATGGAGCTAGAAGGTGGCCATAGGAGCTCCGTCATAAAATGACATAACTCCATCGAGTTTGGGCTCGTATGATTCATCTTGACGAGTACTTTGTCTCTAGATAGTATCCAGGGTATGGCGATGAAGCTAGAAGATGGCCACAGTAACTCTGTAATGAAACGACGCAATCCCATCGTGTTTATACTAGGGATGGGCCGAAGTTCGTTATACATTCGGTTTAACCGAATTTTGGTGGCTTGAACCGAACTTCGGCATTCGGCCGAAGTTCGTTTTTAAATGCCGAACATTCGGTATAAGAAAAAGGTAAGGTTTATACTAAAATTTAGGAAAATCAAATCTGTCATAGCTGCAAAATAAGTCACATACATACACTACTCGAAAGACAAATAAGCATGGTCAGTTGTTTGTTAACATAAAAAAAAACATAGCCTGTATTCCCCGAAGGGGTAGGCAGAGGTGTATTACACACCCACGACTCGCCAGCTATGTTTAAGTCCCACGTAATAGGGGGCGAACCTATTGACGTCTACCGGGCAAATTTCCAAACTCCGGGCTGCTACTTGGAATTTTTCTTTTTAGGAAAAAGCTCAATATCATTGCCCGACCCGAGACCTCATGATAAGCAGTCGCATACACTACCGCTACACCACCGAGGCAGTTAAGTTGTTTGTTAAAGTATAATTATTATAAATAAATTAAAATGTATAAATTAATTAGTTTTTTTTGCAATCCAGTAGTCTACACCCAATACCTAATTTGAAAGTGTCACCCTTACACTGACTGTTTTTTTATTGCTTTACGGCGTTGTCTTTTATAAAAAATACACATAGAATATGACTTGTTACTCCCGAGAAAACACACACCAAAGATCGGGCGCATTTTATATATTTAACGAATGTTCGGCCGGAGTTCGTATTCGGTTAAAATCACATTCAGCCCATCTCTAGTTTATACTTCTCTTCTCTTTGATTAGTCCTGACGAGTACTTTGTCTCTAGATGGTATCCAGGGTCTGATGATGGAGCTGGAAGGTGGCCACAGTAACTCTGTAATGAAACGACCCAACCTAATCGAGTTTGGAATTGTTTGTTTCGTCTTGACGAGTACTTTGGTCCTAGATGATTTCCAGGGCCTGATGATGATGATTTATGTCCCATTTCCGCTATTTTACACATGTCATAATTTTATGCAAGCACACATTGAAAAAGTTATGATCATTTTATTTCTACTCATTATTCCTACAAAATAATTTAGATTTTTCACATCTGGTAGACGTCCCGCGACGTCTTTTTTTTTTTAATTTTGGTAGTCATACAGGTACGACATGCAAGGACAGACGAACAACACTGACTAGAGCATCTTAAGAAACAACCGCGTGCGGCCGACGTCTGTTGTTGGCTGCATCCACAGTTATGGAATCCATACCTGTGGCCGCACCACTCTGTCGCAGACTTCGGAGGCGGAGCCATACATTTTCATAGTCTATTGTCGCATCAGGCGCACTGCACGGAATTGAACCTTTAATACATAATTTAAAAATAAATAGGGTGGTAAAAAACAAAAACTTATTACTATACAGTACAATATGAATACATAACCCACCATTGCACTGTAGTTTCGATCCACAACGATGAGCAACACAACAGAACGATCCGAGTTTATGCTCAAAGTTCTATAGAAGCTTCTCAACTGATTTCAGTGACGGCTTAGTGTGGTGTTAGCTATCAAGGAGTGACTGATCCATATTTTTTGTTAAAACGGTGTCAAACTTAATATTTTACACAAGCGTAATAAGATATGATTCTTGAGGAGGTGTTTACTAGTTAGTTCAACAATGGACAAGAACAGGTACATGTTAAATTAGCGTAACATTGGTGTGCGGGGAGGGATACTATGATGATAAGTAAAGCATTATGTATTAAGAATACCGTTGGACCGAGAATTGTGGCACGAGCTATATGAACAACAGGTTCGTGGAAACTGTCCACACAGTCGGGTCAACCTTCTTCAAGGCCAGTGGGACCACCGTCTTAAGCTCATGTCGAGACAGACAGAAACGACGGTGCAGTGTTCGGTTGATTGGTCCAATCAGAGGCGGCTAAACAAGCTAATCTCCAAGTCTATGATAGACCCATCTCGCTCTTGAACCACGTCTATAAGTTTTTCTCGAGGATCATTACAAATCGACTTACGCGCAGGCTCGACGACTTCCAGTCCCGAACACGCCGGTTTCCGAAAAGGCTATAGTACCTACCATAGACCACATACATACGCTGCGCCAGATTATACAGAAGACCTAGGAGTATAATTGCCCTCTGTGTCTTAGCGTTTATATAGTATATATATACTATGAGAAGGCCTTCGATTCGTTCGAAACTTGGGTGGTGCTGCAGTCCCTTCAGCGGTGCCAAATTGACTATCGGTACATCGAAGTGTTGAAGTGCTTGTATAGAAACGCCACTGTCTGCCAAAAGTTGAGGACAAGAGCACAAAACCAATCGAACTACAAAAAGGCGTTAGTCAGGGAGACTTCATACCCCCGAAACTTTACACCACTGCATTGGAAGATGTTTTCAAGCTCTTGGACTGGACCGGATTCGGCATCACCATAAGTGGCGAATACATCACTCACCTTTGATTCGCAGATGATATCGTGGTCATGTCAAATCGCTGGAGGACCTTGGTACCATGCTCCACGACCTCAGCAGTGTTTCTCGACTAGTGATTCTAAAAATTAACATGGACAAGACGAAAGTCATTCACAATAACCATGTCATTTCAGCACCGATCCTAATTGGGAACGCGATTTTCGAAGTTGTCGACCACTATGTATACCTGGGACAAACTGTCCAGTTAGGTAGACACAACTTCGAGAAAGAGGTCAATCGACGAATTCAGCTCAGCTGGGCAGCGAAAGCTGAGCGAAGTGAAATAAGCTGAGGAAAATCTTCTTGTCCAATATCCCACAGTGTCTGAAGAAGAAGCTCTACGACCAGTGTGTGTTACTGTTACTGGTGATGACTTACACTTACGGAACAAAGGCGTGGTCTCTGAATGTTGGCCTTATATCAAGGCTCTTATGTCGCATACCGTGCCATGGAGCGGGCTATGCTTGGAATCTCTCTACGTGATAAGATCCGTAATACGGAAATCCGTAGGAGACCGGGAGTGACCGACATAGCACGCCGGGTCAGCATGCTGAATTGGCAATGGGCAGGCCACATCGCTCGGCGAAGCGCCAACCGTTTGGGATGTAAGGTTCTCGAGTGGCGACCGCGTATCGGACGGTGCAGTGTAGGACAGCCTCCCAACAGGTGGACCGCTGGTCAAAGTCACAGGCAGTAGTAGGATGCAGGCGCAGGACTGCTCGCTGTGGCGTTCTCTTGGGGAGGCCTATGTCCAGCAGTGGACGATAAAAGGCTAATGGATGGATGGAGTAAAACATTTCTTATGGGAGGAGGCTCAGAGTGATGACACAATGTCTGAGAGTTTTAAGAAACCAGTATGCTGACATTTTTTTTCAATTATGTAGATAAATTTTGATCTAAATCATAAGAGCCTTTTGGGGTCACCCAAAAAGAAGCGGCCCAGCTGATGGTAAGTGGTAACTGCTGCTCATGGACTTTGAGGACTGAACATGATCTTTGACAAGGGGCACAGCCAAGCCGCCACCTACCGTGAAATAAGTGCTCTTCTTTCTCAAAGCTCTTTTAAAGAAGGACATGTTATAGCGCTGAGGAAACACCGCAGCAGGAAGTTCATTCCCGAGCTTAGGCTAAGAACTCACTTCCTTGCTACCTTAGAGGCCTCGGAAGTGGTCAGGAGGATTGGGGCGCTGGGGCTTAGGATGGCCCGGGATAAGTCGTAGGCCCTACTTTTTCAAGGGCCCCCACGACGGTCATCTGCTAGCACCTCCATCACGGTGGACAGGGTCCAAATTGGGGTTCAGGTTCCCAGATTAAGTATCTGGGCCTTCTGCTAGACGGGCAGGGCGGCGCTTTCGCGAGCACTTTCGCTAACTTTCCTCGAAGCTCGTCAGTGCGGTGTCCGCCTTTGCACGGCTCCTCCGAATATGGGCGGACCCAACAATGCGTGCCGACGGCTTTACGCGGGGTTGGTTCGGTCGATGGCGCTGTACGGCGCACTGGTGTGGGCGGAGTCCCTAGGCACACTGAACAGGGCTCTTCTGTGGAGACCACAGAGAGTCATTGCGTCCAGGGTCTTACGCGGATACTGCACGGTGTCAACTAAGGCGGCCTGCGCGTTCGCCGGAACTCCCCATGGGACTTAGAGGCGGAGGTGCTTGCCGAGTTGTATGGGTGGGTACCGTAAAAGCGGCCACCCGATGCGTTGCTCATGCTCAGTAGAGCGTATCCGAAAGGGTATGCCACCGGTGGGCCACTGAACTAATGTAACACAGTTCCAGTGGTCCATCAATACAGGTGGAGAGCGAGCACACAGCGGTATTATTTAGTGGATGAAGGGCCCACACTACCATGTTCGTTGCCCCAAACGACGGGGTGTGCAGTTAGGTAGGTTTTTCCCGACTTTGCCGTGGTGTACACATAAGGGGTACAGAAATCTTGCAACTCGACGTTATAGGTGCGCCTTTTTTGCGTGACGGGTTGATGGCACTATTCTTGCAAACCCAGCATCACCAGAAAGGCTAACAGACCCTTGACGTTGCGTACGACTTCTGGGAGTGACCTCGGAGACCCGAGGTATAATGCCTGGTATTCTGCCCTCGGAGAGTCAATAATGACTTGGGTGGCTGTTTCCGTCTTACTCCATGCAGGCTCTGCAAAGAGCGTTTGTTGCTTATGGTGGCAGACTAGCCGCGGCCCACTTGATGGTCATCTATTACTGGATTCCAACAATAAGGTGACAAACCGTCCTCATCATCGGTATGTAAGCTTGTTTTTGTATTTACGTAAAAATAAAAATACTTTGGAAAATCCAAAACTGCACGCCTCATAATCTTCATTTCACAATGAAATTGATTACCTATTTGATAAGTAACCATTGATTTTTAAGTAACTAATAATGTATTGGCCTTACTAAGTAGTTTTCAATAAATCACATAGCACTAATTTTAAAAAGTACATCTATATTGGTTTATAGAAATAGTTCTCATGAAAGGTATAGCGCTGGTTTTTGTGTCGCGTCGAGCGTAAATATTCAGTATTTTTTTGTTAATTTATTAACAATTAAACCACATCTAATCAGACCGTGAAAAGTAATAGGGCTCTATTCGTAGTCATGCTCAGTTAAAAAGAGAAAAAAAGGCTATTAGTAAAGTATGTCGGTTGTTATCGTGTTAACATACATTACCTACAACAAACAGACGTCCAAGACAGAACTTTTTTAAACAGGTTTTTAACTAGTTTAAATAACAAAAATGACAAACAAAATATCATGAGTGACAAAAATAGTGTTTTTTCTTGATATGTGTGTGTATATATTGTTTTACAAGTGCAATATATTATAAATAGAGACATTTTAAGTTTGAAAAATCGGTTGTTCTGTGTAAAACTAGAATAGTACCCACCTCAACGCTTCGCTTATGAGGCGTGCAAAACGAGTGCGCTTTAGACCACACAACAACTGAATTAAAACTTAACAATAAATATATATACGAGTATATATATCGGCGCAAATACAACAATTCATCTAGGTACTTATTATAAAAATGAGAATAATTACGTTTAATAATCTTATTATTCTAAAATTAATTCATAAACTATTGATTACTTTGTGTTCATTGATAATACTTTCTGATATTTACGCGAATGTTACACATTTTGAAATAAAACTACGTTTACGGAATCTATCGCGTTTACTTGATTTTACTACTATCCCAACGTTTCGAATACTTTACAGCATTCATGATCACGGGTGGACTTAGATGATAGACGTCCAAGGCTGATTCATTATGATGTTAAATTAACGTTAAACATTGTCATCATTTCTCTTATTGTAATTTCAATACTTTAAAATATGGACTCGTGCACGTGCATCAAATCCTATAAATACGGCCGCACTGTCGGCACTTGATGTTGATCATTCGCACAGACTACAGACTACATCATTCGTGTACAAGCCGTCGAACAGTACGGACCCCTCGGGGTCGTCGTTACGTTGCTCGTGGAATATACGAAGCTCTCCAAATATTTATGAAGTTTTCTTTCGAAAACCCAAACATGAGTCATCATCAAGTAGTCAATGATTGATGAATATTTTAAAAGGTGTGACGTCACACCTTTTAAAACTCCATGGAGGTATCTCCTCCGTCATCAGAAGTGGGATTAAACTCAAACGGCCCATGTGGACACACAATTTGGGTTAAAAGGCAAGTCTGCTGGAGCTGCTAATCGGTAAGGTTGCAAGGTGATATTGAATCTGATTGAGATCGATAAAAGCCAGGTGAGAAACCGTGCATAACATGTAGACAAGTTTTGCGTACCATAAGGTAAGATTGTACTTTACTAAAGCCTAGCCAAAACCTTTTCTGTGGAGGACTGTTTAGAAGTATAGAGGTTTTAGAGGGAGATCGTTATACCCTGAAAGCTTTGAACTCTAACCGTACTTACAAGTACCCTCATGATAGCTCAGGGAAAATTCCAGGTGATCAGCGTACTACTGACGATCCTGAGGAAACCGAAAGTAAAAGTTTAATGTCTGAGGAGACAGATAAAGATTAAGCTTACATGACGATGGGACAGTACCAGGTGTTGATTTCTGGTGGTAGCTCAGTAGAATTTGATGTCTACTATTTACAGTAGTCCGTAAGTATGTGGTAGGCATTTCCGCTCTGGTTGATGTCAGAATGTTGTGAGAAACCATGAAGTCCGGGTGTGACTTGGTGATCCAGTATGGATGCACAAATAAATGGTTGAGTAACTGGAGGTTACTAGATAATCAGTCTCATGTAGAGCTTAATTTAAACTTAATTGTATGATCTTGTTTGTTGATTGAGACCACGGAGTAATTGAGACTGAGTCAAGTAGTTAGATTTTTGATTAAGAGTTGTAATCATGAGTACCTAATCTGTGACTTTGTTCATTAAAGCTAGTCTAAGAGCAAGGTAGTTTAAAGTTCTAGAGGTACTAGAAGAAAACCGATGCGTTCTTAAAGCTTTTAACTCCAATCGTTCCTATGAATTCGATCATGATCTATTACGAAAAATACCTGAGGCTCATGGACCAATTGACATTGAGGAGGAAAACATAGAGTGACGTATGTGCTGTGTGTATGGATTCTTGGTTCGCTGAGTCGAAGACTATACCAGAGTATCGTGGCTGTAGCTTGCTCAAAATAGGCATCTAGTCTCTTGAGTATTTTGCCGTGAGTAGGTACGCAGTAATGCGGTAGCTCTGGGTGGTATAGTCGGGTCTAGCCTTGTAGCGAAGACCATAGAGTCATGAGATGACTCGGCATTCCTGGAGGGAATGCATATCAGACAAACGCGTTTGCAGGGGTGTATACACATGAGTTTTGTTCATGTAAATTTTACTCGGTTGAAAATGAAGTCTGTCAATGATCCTTGACCTCAAAATTATTAGTACCTAACATTTGATAACATTTTGATTATTTCATACAATTAGTCATTAAATTTGTAAAATAAACTCTTCTTTATTTGAAGGTTGGCCTCCATCAGAGTTGAAGCAGGATTGGCTGAACAAAACTGTTGTGGAATTCTTGTTACAGATTAACACACGAGGAAGTTTGTCTGCGCAAGATGGACGTGTCGGAGAACGTCATCAGATGCGTCGAAACAAACAATTGCACGTGTGCGCAGCTGCAAGTACATATGCGCGCATGTGCAAATACACGTGCAAGCCATCTGACCGCCGCACCACTCTACTTATTTTGTTATCGCTTGTCGTGAAGATATAAATGCGGACGGTCTGTATGGTGGTGAGGGTCACGGGGGGGACAGTTCCCTTTATTACAGGCAAGTTCCTTACAAAAGCGCCACCTTTATTACCGCTCCAAAATTTATTACATTACAGTGATATCAAAGTAAGAGATATTGACATATACGGCCCTAGATGTCGCTATTGGCAATTTTAAAAGCCGCTATCATTATTCGCTGTTGCTGTTTATAAGATACAGCCACAACATTACCGCGATTATGTTTTCCTCCTATATGAAACTAGCGATGTCAATTAAGTCGATTTTGCCTTTTTGTCGGCTTTTTGGATAAATGTGAAATAATTAAATTAAAATTATATGAAGTCTATGCAATTGCAATGTATAGTATATAGATATATATAGATACATTCGCTACAAGCGCGAATTGCGGAGCGGAAATCCAGATGGCGCTTCAAAATGGGCTTCAAATTTGGTCCGTAAGAGGGCTCTCTTTTCCTGTAGTATTACTTTACTCTTTGGTGAGGGCATTAATTCGTCTTAAGTCACAAAAGCAAACGGTAGTCGTAGCCTTCAGCTTCATAATCCATCTTGATCTTTTGAATCCTTTTGCTATTTTTGTAAATTGTTTACGTGAGCTAGTAAATGCAGAATTGCAGAGTAATTCTGCTTAGTCAGATTGTCATTCGTTAACCATGTGTGACCATCCTGATGGTGACCAACACCCCGTTTAAACTGCGACTGCAACATCAGAAGAACCTCCGAGAATAAATGGTAAGCAACTCAATTCAATAATTACAAATAACCCGTCTAGAATGTTTATAATTCTACGAGAACCTCCGAGAACTCTACGAGAACCTCCGAGAATCCTACGAGAACCTCTTGAGAAATCCACGAGAACCTCCGAGAACTCTACGAGAACCTCCGGGAACTCTACGAGAACCTCCGAGAACTCTAACCCAGTAATTCCCAAAGTGGTCCAGGTGGACCACCAGGGGTCCACGGGAGACTCGACAGGGGACTACGTTGGGCGTGACAAAAAATGGGGGTCTACAATCGTAAGCGAGGGTGCATGAAAATTAATTTGGTTTCGATAGTGAAGAACGATATATAAAATAAGATATAGAATACGATGGTTTCTGATGTTTACGGATGCCCAATATTTATTTTGTAGTACTGTACAGTATTAATAATTTGTTGGTCTTGGGGCATAAACATCTGGCTTCACTTCTCTAACATCAAGATCGATCCTGAGTTGCGTTGAGAAATGTTTAATCAACATTGAATGCAATGTTTTTTCGGCAAAATTTAATACTGAAAGCATAAAAATAATATAATAATATATAATGAATAAGGAGAAATAGAGAAAGAAAAATGACTGGACTCAGTTTTCCATTAACGTACGTCGGGTTGATATTTTTTTTTTTTACAGAAAGGTTACATTATTATAAGCACACACGTAAAGTTTCAATATGCGGAGATGAGTAGTATTTGAGAAAAAGAATATTAAAAATCAATTATTTTTACAATATTTACCACAGATTATATAGAATTCTCTCCATTGTACGTTTCGTTTTACTTATGGTTAAGTTGTCATACGTTCGGTAAAATTTTATTTTATATAAATTTAGGTAAATAACTTTATTTTATTTTTTTACGCCGTGTGGGGCCGGCTTTAGAATTGTCCCACCCCTATCTACCCACGGGAGTCGTAATTGCCGACTGTGGGAATAGCGGGGGAGTGGGCAGCAGCACTCCCTCGAGTATTAAAAACATCCACTGCGATCGCCAACCCGCCTGCCAAGCGTGGCGATTACAGCATTATCCCCCATGACGGGACCGCTCGTTGTGGCGTTCTCTTAGGGAGGCCTATGTCCAGCAGTGGGCGTGGAAAGGCTGATGGATGGATGGATGGAATTATGTTTTGTACTCATTTCAAGTTTTCATGCATCACATATATTTTATAGTTTATATAATTATTTTACAGCATTCTTTTCATTAAGAGCTACTAAATGTGTACCTAGTGTTTACAGTCTTTTACCGGCTTGTGTATAGATAAAGAACCTATATTTATCTAAGTCTTTAACAATATCTATAACGCTAAGTCACGTGACTTAACGTTAGAGATGTCAAATTTCCATACATTTTAATAGTTTTCTATTAGCGTTAGTGATCATAGAATGCAACTTGGCTAGCCCCTGATTCGACAATTGCAGGATCGCAGTTCCGACTTGGATAGGTTATGTTAGAAGGCTAAGGAGCACCCGACTTAGCATTCGAGTTTTTTTTTTATTTTTCTCTTCGCCTCCAAGGGTAAAGTACCCCCTTATTTTTTACACTTATTATTAATTTTAATCTGTAAAATGAAAAAAAACCTTCAGAAATAAAAATTAAAAAATCTTGAAAAGGGGAGGGCATTCTTACACTTTTCCTTTTAGAAGGGGGTAGTACACCTCCTGCCACCCCCCTCACGCCTCTTAATTCGACGGACATCAATGGAAGTGGCTCAGTTTTCCACTAGTCCGACGATTTGGGGGTAATTAAAAATTGAAAAATCTCGAAAGGGGGGAGGGGGGTGTCCGCAACTTTTTCCTTTTAATTGATTTGTAGCGTGTCTATAATGATCTATATTATACTGTGTCTATGTGTAGTTATGACCACAGCTAGAAAATAAGAGGTGCCATAATCCTCATATACCTTTCATATACCTAGTAAAAGTGACTTACTTCGGCTGTCGTCCGCCATCTCACATCCACGATGGCTTTACACAGTTGTTTTTTTTTTGGCAGCACAGTATGCTGCGAAGTCGTTCCTTTATAGTTAGCTATACTGGTTACTATTTATAACTAGGAGTGTTCGCAACGGCTATTTATTAAAAATGTTAAATTACAATGTGCTATTTTTAAAACGCCTATTATTTTTTACGCTTTAATATATTAAACGATATCTTTTGATTATCGTCGTATAGCACATCGTGCGCTATTT
Source organism: Leucoma salicis (assembly GCA_948253155.1). NCBI lineage: Eukaryota > Metazoa > Arthropoda > Insecta > Lepidoptera > Erebidae > Leucoma > Leucoma salicis. Next base: position 15,111,941 of record OX411809.1, on the reverse strand, counting down.
GAGGTTACGTTATTTAACATAGCTATGTACGCGCGTTGAGCAGTTAACAATCTTAACAATAGATTACTGTCTACTAAAGTGAATTGAAATTGTGATCTAAGATATATGTATTTAGATTCTGCCCGCGGCTTCGCCTGCGTGGACTTCAGAATTGGGTCAATCCTTACTAATACACTTTATACACTAAAATGTCCATAACTACTGACCCAATGACATTTTTGATTAAATTTAAGTAGACTTTTAAAGATATTATCTAACCGAAAATTATTTACACTATACTACAACAAAATTTAATTTACAGTTTTATAATACACTAAACAAACAGACACAATAAACCAACACCACAAATAATTTAAAATCAACAGTTGTCATTTGCACTCCAGTGAATAGGCCGTGTCGTGTGAATTACAACAACCTTTTATTATATCGGAGATCGACCGGCAGGGCCGAGTTCGGGCGCAATGAATATTGAACCCTATGTCGCGAGGGAAGTAAGCGAAATTGATGTGACCAACGATAACCATACGAGTGCAGTTATTATACATGATAGTATTGAATGCAGAGATAATTCAAATATGGAAGCGGAAGACATTAATAGGAAGAGGACGAGAATATCTGGGGAGAATTCATCAGAGGAAGGTTGGCAGACTATTTCTCGAGGGCGTAAAGCTATTCGCAGGCTAAACAGTGCAGAGGAAAACGTCCAAGTTTATGTAACTTGTAATACTATTTTACCGAAACAATTTTCATTAGCGAGATTATTCAAAGATAAAATATTAATGGAATTGTTAAAGTAAAATTTGTGCATAAATTCAAAATTCTTATTATTTTTTATCAACTGTAAAGCATTCTGTGACCTAGGTTGGCGATGTCAGAAGACTTCGGAAGTAGGAGTATCGTATGGCGTAATCAAAGATATAGATTTGACTATCGCTGAAGAAGAAATAATGAAGAATATGTCTTGTGAGGTTGAAATAGTTTCCGTAAAAAGACTAAATAAGAAGAATTATGATCAAGTTACCACTGAAGGTTGGGTAAAATGTGAAGCTATTCGCATTGGATTCAAGAGATCTTCACTTCCTGGATATATTTATATACATGGGTTAAGAGTTGAGGTTCCCGGTAACACAATGTTCTCGGTGTTGGAAATTTGGCCATACTAAGGTTCTTTGCCCCTCGAAAGTAACGATATGCCCAAAGTGTGCTAAAAAACCATGAGAACTGCGAGGCAAGTTTATACCGATGTGTTAACTGCACTGGAAATCATATGGCCCTTCAGAAGGTTTGCCCTATATTTAAAAAGGGAAGAAAAATAAGGGAGTTAATGGCAGAGTTTAACTGCACTTACCGACAAGCTCTTGAAATGTACGTGCCCCCCTCTCCAGCTCTCGATAGAATGATATCCCCTGGCCCACCCCTCTTAGAGACACAGAAACACAAGACATCACAACCTATACCGGGATCTATCTGTGATGTCATCATACAACCTGATAGGCAAGAAAAATTTTTTTCTGAATTGTTCACCACCCCAGGAAGTAAGGAATAGACCCATAAGCGTAAACGTAATCGACGTCGGAAACACCCCATTATTCAGACCCCATTCCCATCTCCGTGTGCTAGCCCGACCCCAACACCAATGCCGATGGAAACTAATTGGCCTAAGGACTCTGAGTGCTCGGAGGAAGAAACGCATGAGAGTTGCGAAATGCATAAATCTCGAGAAAGTAATATAAAATCCTTGAAATGGTTTAAGTTATTGTCTAGAATATACAAAATTATAACTAGCAAGGAATGTATAGAGGTACAAATACAACAGGTAATAACATTGTGTACGAAGTGGGTTTTATCTAAAGTAAGTGTGTTTCCATTCAGTGATTTAATGAATTATTTTATTAATAATAATGGATAGTGCGAGTAATATCGGTACAGATATAAATATTATACAGTGGAACTGTCAAAGTTTACGGCCGAAGTGTCTTTCACTTGAAGCGCTCCTTTTTTATTTTTATTTTTTATTTTAGGTGGGTAAAAATGTCCTACCGCAACACCCCGCTGCCCGGGGAGACAACAGGGTAGTGTGGGGCTCTCACCCACTGAAAACCTACCGTGCGCCTCCACCCGCCCTTGCTACGGCGGATCACGGGTACCGCGTCGTTACGACCGCGTTCCGCAGGCGGCAGCCCCTTCGGGCACCCTCTCTTGAGCGACGCCGCGCGCACTTGGGCGTCGCACCTTCGCGGTAGGCTTCCGCGGACGGCAGGGTACTCCCCGACCCCACCGTCCGCAGCCTCGGCTAGGGCGGCATCAGGCGCAGGTAAGCGCGCGCACGCCGCTCCTCGCGCCGGCGTGGAATCGGGTCCGCGAAGGAGGATTCCTCACGGGCCCTCTCCGCCACCTCCTTCCGCGAGATGACAGCCTCGCAGAAGGCGGCGACCGCGGTCCAGGCCCTGTCACTGGCAACCATCGCTCGCGCAACGGCCGGCAGCGACAGGTCCACGCCTATGACTGCAACGAGTTCCCGGCGTTGCACATCCCAGGCTGGGCACGACTCGAGCGTGTGCCGCGCCGAGTCCTCGTCGCAGCCGCAGTGGTGACAGCTTGGGGTCATCTCCCTCCTAGCGATCATGTGCATGTATTTGCCAAAGCAACCATGCCCCGACAAAACCTGCATCAACTGGAAGGTGAGGACCCTATGCTGCCGCCCTGCCCATTCTTCCAAGATCGGCAGGAGCGCCCCCACGGTCCAGAGACCGGCCCGGGGCGTCTCCAGCCGAAATTTCCACTTTAGGACAGTGGCGCGGCGGGCATCTTCCCGCCACGATGACATTGCGCTCGGCGAGCACCTCCGCCTCCAGATCCCACGGGGGAGTTGCGGCCAACGCGCAGGCTGCATCGGTCGAGACCGTGCGGTACCCGCGTATTGCCCTGACCGCTACGACCCTCTGTGGACGCCACAGAAGGGCCCTATTGCGAGCGGCCAGGGACTCCGCCCACACGGGCGCGCCGTACAGTGCCATCGACCGTACTACCCCCGCGTAGAGTCGTCGACACGCAAGACTCGGTCCGCCCAAATTCGGCATCAGTCGCCCGAGGGCGGACGCCGTATTGACGAGCCTTGGCGCAAGACGGCAAAGTGCTCGTCGAAAGTGCCACCGTCCATCCAATACCAGGCCCAGATATTTGATGTGGGCCTGGATTGGGAAGCCCACACCGTTGACCGTTATCGAGGGGCTGGCGGGCGAGCCCCGTCGGCGCCAATGGAAGAGTAGGGTCTCCGACTTTTCAAGGGCCACCCTAAGCCCCAGCGCCTCGATCCGCCTTACCACCTCCGCGGTACCTGAGGTGGCCAGCGTTGCCGCCTCCTCGAGGGTCCCGCCCCGGGCTGTGACGAGCGTATCGTCTGCGTAGCAAATTACGCCCAGCCCGGAGGGGAGCCGGCCACGGAGGACCCAGTCGTAGCCGACGTCCCACAGGAGCAGCCCAAGAACCGAACCCTGCGGGCACGCCGCACGACATAGCCCTCCTTACAACGTCCCCTTCCCGGTCCACGAAGAGGACGCTGCGGCCGTCGAGGTAGTCTCCCACCAGCCGCCTCAGGTAGAGCGGCACTCCATGGTACCGGAGTGCCTCCTTGATGCAGCTGAATGGCAGACTATTGAAGGCGTTGGCGACGTCGAGCGACACCGCCAACAGCACTTCCCTCGAGGTGACGGCCTCCGCAGCCGCGGCTTTCAGGCGCAGAATGGCGTCGACCGTAGACCGACCCGCCCGATATCCAAACTGGGCGTCGGACAGGTCGGGGCCAATCGCTCCTAGGTGCCGGACGATGCGGGCAGCGACTACCCGCTCGAGGAGTTTGCCCGCCTCGTCCAGCAACACGATGGGCCTGAAGGCCGAGACCGTATTCGGAGGCCGTCCCGGCTTCGGCAAGAGCACGAGCTTCCCTCCTTCCAGCAGTCAGGGAACCGGCCGGACACCAGGCAAGCGCTGAACAGCTCCCCGAGGCGGGTCTCAAGGTGGTCGAGGACCAGGGCCAGCACTCGGGCGGGAACCCCGTCCGGCCCGGGGGCGGCGCCTCTCCGCATACGCGCTGCCGCCGCCCCCATTTCCGTCGTCGTCACGGGCGGTACCTCCCCTTCGTCGGCCTCCCGGTCATCATTTGGCGGAGCCATGACCGGATGACCGGGGGCGTGTGCACCGCCCGTGAGGGGAAAAGTCGCTCGACCACCTCAGAGAGGAAGGCCGGCTGGAGGGTCTCCGTAAGGGGGGGGGCCCTGGGCGTGGAGCTTGTTAAACGCCGCGCGGTACGGGCGTCCCCAGGGGTCACGCTCGAGACCCTCCAGCATCTCCTGCCTTTTTGCATCTTTGGCGCGACAGATGGCCAGCTTTAACGCGGCGCGCGCACTGCTGTACGCCGCATACAGCCGGCCCTCCCGCTCTTCGTCGCGGATTCAGCGACGTCGGCTGCGGGTGTAGGACCTCCGGGCACGAATACAGGCCGCACGGAGGTCCGCCAGCTCCGGGGACCACCAGTAGACCCCCTTCCGTCGAGGCGGGCGCCGCACGCGGGGCATGGCCGCATCACAGATCTGCGTAAGCATGCCGCGAATGTGGCCAGCCTCGGCATCCACGTCTTCCATCAGGGGGGGAGGCAGCCAAGATTGAAAAATGGCCACCTCCACTAGCAGGTCCCGGTCGAGCCTACCCACAGCCCATCGCGGAAAAGCGGGAGACTTGAAGCGCTCGTCACACAAGAAAAGGTACATATAGTTGTGTTGAGTGAAACGTGGTTAGAACCTTACAGACAGTTACTTGAACATTAGCGGCTATAATACCTACTTATAGATTCATATAGTGGTGTTGCCATTATGACACACAAATCGATCAAAAATAATATTTATCCATCACGTGTCCCTAATGTTGGTATTGAGCTTTTATGTGTTAAGATTTTTAATTGCTGGCATATTGAGAACATTATATCGGTTTACTGTCCAACTGTTCATACGTCCCAAAATGACTGGGATTACGTTTTTTCTTTGGTGCAAATTCGTTAATTTTAGGAGATTTTAATGCTCACCATATTAATTGGTCAAACAAAACTGATCAAAGGGGTTCTCGAATTTTCGATTCTATGTTAGAACATAATTATGTTTACAGTGTATCTATTCCTATCTTGTTGCGCAAGCTTGAAAATATAGGCATAAGAGGAATCCAACTTAAACTTCTTAAGAGTTACCTAGAGGAGCGAACCCAGTGCGTAAGAATTGGCAATGCTCTTAGTGATGAACAGCTGAACTCTTCTTATGGGGTCCCACAAGGCAGTGTTTTAGCAAGTTCTTTATTGTTAATCTATATAAATGACCTTTGTAATCTCAATTTAAATCATGTCACAATCATATCGTACGCGGACGACACTGCCCTCCTTTTTTCTGCCGATTCGGAACAAAGTGTGTTCAAGTATGCGCAACACGCTTTCAATATTATTAACAAATGGCTTCAATATAATTGTTTAACATTAAATGCTGATAAGACGTCCTACATAAAGTTTGCAATGCGAAAACAAAGTGTAAGTCAGATTAACGCTACACTCTTTGCTCATCACTGTCAAGATACCATTGATTACACATGCAACTGCCCCAGCATTCATATCACAAACAAAGCCAAATACCTGGGAGTTATATTGGATGATACCCTGTCCTTTAGATACCATATCCAAGCTTTAAATAATAGACTCCGAAAACTTATATATGTTTTTAAAAAATTACGTCATGTTGCCGACTCTAAAGTAATCAGGCAAGTTTATTTTGCACTCTGCCAATCGTTTCTAACTTACTGTATTAGCTCCTGGGGAGGTGTGGGTAAAACACTACTATTAACAGTCGAAGGGGCTCAGCGAGCGGTTCTTAAAGTAGCAACGTGTCGCCCTTTTCTATTTCCCATTCAGCTCCTCTACCAAGTTTGTAAAGTATTAACAGTCTGACAATTATTTATATTAAGCACAGTATTGAGACAGCACGCTGCCCTTCCATTCAGCACTAATTATACTAATAAAAGGCGTAAAGACATTGTTTGCCAGCAAATTATAAGATCGAAACATGCATTTACGACTAAATTCTTCTTGTTCTTGGGTCCTCTTCTGTACAATAGAATAAATGCAATTTCTACCATCTATCCTTGCAATTATAACCAATGTAAAATTATTGTTAAAAATGCACTTCAAGAAATGTCGTACGAAGATACTGAGAAACTATTATTTGTGTTATGTGAATTATTCACTTTCCAATACCGTTATAGTTAAGGATTTATCATTATTTCATCTTAATTTACACTAACACTGTTTGCATTTTCATTTATTTAGATTAAATACTGTACATGTTAGGTATACCTAGGTATTAAATATTTTAATTTAAAATACAGTATAATACCAGCCATACTTGCCTGAAACACAGGATCACCTAGTTCAGGTACAACTCTAATTCTGTACTAATTTAAGAACATCCCTCTATGTACAAAATATTGTAACAAATGATTTAATAAAATTATTATTATTATTAAATTATTACATAATCACTGCCTAATCAATCAATCAACAATCTTTTTTCTTTTTTTTACAAATAAAGATATACAATACAACATTTCAACATTCATTATTGAATCATAAAAGCCATAAACTCGACAATTTAAATAATCATCGTATAAAATATCTTACATATATGACTAGAAGAAATCGTCACGATTTATAGTTGTATTTTTAAGAAAGCTCCATCAATATTATATATATATATATATAAATTGATGATGATTGTTTTCTAAAGGACATGTGCCATTTACGGCCTGTGGCGGACATAATGTTATCAATATTTAAAAGTAAACTAATGATTTATAAAATCCGTCGGTGGTTTTCTTTTCTTGATAGAACTTTAGAAAAAGATAATAGTTTAAAAAACTATTGTTTTGAATTTGTACTTTATCGTAATGGTTATTGGTGGATGATTTTTATTTGTTGACAATCAAATAGGATATTGCCTATTGTTGTATTACGTAGTTATTTCTTAAATAATTTTGTGAGAACAGTAATATGCCTATTTAATAAAATATCTTTTATAATTATTTGGTGAAAACTGATATTATTTCGAATCAAGAGTAGCAATTATGATTTAAAATATTGGCAAAACATTTTACATCTGTCATGTCATGTCATATCTACTGTTGTAGTTGTGTATCGTGAATATTGTATTGTGATTTTCTGCATGTAAGTTATATATTTAGTGATATTAAGCCTAATTATTTGTTATATAATATGTAGATATTCATTTATTTATTTATAATTATGGTGTTATTTTTGATCTATTATACGATTTTGAGGTATTTCAATTTCAAAATTCTTAGATGTCTTTTATCTCATCAACCAAAAGTTGTAGTGTGAAAAGAAATACACAGGACAATAGGGTAGTCATTTATCTTCAAAAAACATATTGTTTTATGTATGTCCGTTCCAGGCCGAGAATGTGCACATCTCATTTATAAGTGTTATACTCAGACTAACTAAAAAATATAGACGGAACATTACGAACAATAGAATGTAACCATACAAAACCATGCCAACTAGTAATTACACGCGCTCACAAATACAAACAAAACCATAGTTATTTTTATATCACTGAAATGAAGCATGTGAACTTGACACGTACTGACGAGACTTGGCATGGTTTTGTTTGTATTTGTTTGCGTGAGCGCGTGTAATATATAATACTAGTTGGCATGGTTTTATATGGCTACATTTTACTGTTCGTAATACTCCCGTCTATATTTTTTAGTTAGTCTGAGCTGTTATATTAATTAAGTAATTGTTATTTATAGGTTCAAGTACTTAATAAAGGTAGAAACAGAACCTTCCAGAAGAAGTGCAACCACTATCGAAAGAAGAAAATAATATGGTACAAAAGTCTCCTACTTCTTCTTTAAGCATTGGCTCCATATTGGATACTCCTCGAAAAGTTGTAGTGAAAGGACAACTTCATAAGTGCAAACGGAGGTTGATCATAAAAGAAAAGGAAGTAAATACTTAAACAAAAAAGAAATAAAAGATTAATCAAAGAAATGTTTCCATGAAAATGGCTTTGGCAACGTTGAAAAGGAAATATAATTTGGATCAGACTTTATACCAAGATTTATCTCTTCGTACAAAGATAGCGGATTCCTTTAATGCCCTTTATTTAAAAAAAAAAGAAATGCAAAAAAGAGATGTTCTAAATATCCAGCAACCGTGAGGAAATTTGCACTTACCTTACATTTTTACTCACCGGCAGCTTACGATTATATTTATATATGAGAAGAACATTTGTTACATGTTTACCCCATCCAAATTCTCTCTATAATTGGTACAAAAGCATTGATGCGGAACCAGGCTTCACGCAAGAAGCGCTAGATAGACTTGCAGAAAAGTCCATAAACTCGAAAAAAAACTTATATGCTATGCGATATAATAATTGTAGATGAGATGTCTATACGCCAACAGAAATTTTGGACTGGAATACAATATGGGCTTATTTGATTTGGGTTTTGGTTGTAATGATAATAATGAAACTGCCACACAAGCATGTATTCGTACTAGTTTCCGTTAACGACTGTTGGAAAATACCGTTAGCTTATTTTTTAATCACAAATCTAACAGCTGAGAATAAAGCAGGTTTAATTAAAATTGCATTACAAAAATGTCACATGGTAGGAGCAAAAGTAGTGTCATTGACGTTTGATGGCTGCAAATCTAATATTGCTGCAATGAATATATTGGGTTGCAATTTGAACGATTGTCACAACTTAATTACTATTAAACACAAAGTGAAAAATGTGAAATCGAAAATAACAGTCGCTGAATTGGTAAAGCATCTGGACGGTATCCAGAAGATGCAGGTTCAAATCCTGCTCCTGACTGTTATTTTCGATTTCACATTTTTCACTTTGTGTTTAATGTATAGTGCTAAGCATGTCAAATGCTACAAATATATATAAATATTTATAGGGTTTGCGTCATTATTAGGTAAAAATCTTAATTGTAAAATTAAGTTTACCTGGTCGGTATAATGTATGAAAATACGTCCGACAGATGGCGCAGGCGTCACCCAAAGACGTTAAGTATGATGTGTTATCGAAATTAGCAGTCAGGAGCAATTGTCAGGATGGCTGAATTGGTAAAGCATCTGGACGGTATCCAGAAGATGCAGGTTCAAATCCTGCTCCTGACTGTTATTTTCGATTTCACATTTTTCACTTTGTGTTTAATGTATAGTGCTAAGCATGTCAAATGCTACAAATATATATAAATATTTATAGGGTTTGCGTCATTATTAGGTAAAAATCTTAATTGTAAAATTAAGTTTACCTGGTCGGTATAATGTATGAAAATACGTCCGACAGATGGCGCAGGCGTCACCCAAAGACGTTAAGTATGATGTGTTATCGAAATTAGCAGTCAGGAGCAATTGTCAGGATTGCTGAATTGGTAAAGCATCTGGACGGTATCCAGAAGATGCAGGTTCAAATCCTGCTCCTGACTGTTATTTTCGATTTCACATTTTTCACTTTGTGTTTAATGTATAGTGCTAAGCATGTCAAATGCTACAAATATATATAAATAACTTAATTACTACTTTTAAACATCCAATATCTGATCACAAAAACATATTTTATTTAAAAACGCAATAATGAAAGTAAACTTGGCAACTTCTAAGTCGCAGTGTGGCTAATGCCATAACTTTTTGTGACACTATATTAAACATACAAGAGTTTAAAGATTCAGCTGCCACTACTGAATTTATAACCATTTTGAACGATCTTTTCGACATTCTTAACTCCAGAAATTTTCATAGTGATTTTTATAAAAGACCTTTTCATCCGGTAAATATTAAAAAAGTTTTTGAATTTTTGTTGGCTGCGAAAAATTATTTGCTCTCTTTAACAATCAACGTTAAAAGAAAAAGGACAATTAAAAGAAAAAATGAAACTAGAATCGTGTTCACGGACGAGAATTTATTTTTATACCAGTGTCAAGCCAAAACAGGTGTCGTGGTATTATTAGTTTGCATTGAAAGCCTACGATATTTATACACAACCCTTTTTTTTTTTTTTTTTTTTTTTTTTTTTTTTTTTTTTTTTTTTTTTTTTTTTTTTTGTTAAGGCGGGAAAAAATGTTCCTAACCGCACACCCCGTCGTTCGGGGCAACGAACAGGGTAGTGTGGGGCCTTCACCCACTAAAGAAACCCGCCGTGTACCGTCTCTCCGCCTTTCTTGGCGGGCCACTGGAACTATGTCACATTCCTTCGGTGGTCCGCCGGCGGCTTACCCTTCCGGGTACCCTCTACTGCCGCATCCGCACGCGGAGCGTCGCACCTTCGCGGGAGGCCTTGCGGGTGGCGGACGTTCCCCGGTCCATCCACCCGCGGCCTCGGCTAAGGCGGCATGAGGCGCAAGTACCTGCGCCTGCGCCGCCCCGGTCGCTGGCGGCGGTTTGGGTCAGCGGAAGAATCCTCCTCCCTAGCCCTCTCCGCCGCTTCCTTCCGCGAGATAACCTCCTCGCAGAAGGCATTTATACACAACCCTAGTAGGAAACAAATATTTATCTTTCATATTATCTTACAAATTCAGCCAAGACCACGTTGAATTCCTATTTTCGCTTATAAGAAGTCAAGGAGGTTTTAATAACAACCCGACTTCACGTCAATTTAAATCAGCATACAAAAAAATTTATTGCACCTTGAACTAAGTTCAAAATTTACGGGAAATTCAAAACCCTTTTTAACCTTTAGAAAATGTGCCTATTCTCAACTGTGGGACCACTATATCCCATATAAATAATACCACGATCAGATATCGGTTTGAAAACGAAGAAGTATCTTCGACAAAAGACGATACACATTTTGACAAGAACTAAAACAATTGTGATACATTTTCACTATCATTGAGTAATTCAGAGTCTGAATACGTTAATCAAATTCTTGGGTATATAGCAGGTTTCGTTGTCAGACATTTGCTTAAGAAAATTAGATGTAGTGATTGTAAGAACATTATACTTGCTACTGAAAAATTATGGTTCCATAATCTTATTGATTTAAAAGATTTTGGAGGATTATGCTACGCTAGTGAAGACGTTTTCATAATATGCACTAAAACCGGGGCAGTAATCAAACGTCAAATACGAATAAACGGTAGTATAAATATCGGTAAAACATCTTTATGCATAAAAGTTCTAAAACAGTTAATGAATATTGAAATTTTAACTGGTATCAATGCATATTCTCTCGATCAGCCTGCTTTGTTTAATCACAAAATTTACCTTATGAAAGCTATTATACAAAAATTTATTGATGTTCGTCTTCATTATATAGCAAAAAATGATACCGAAAAACTTAAAACTCAGTCTAAAAGACAATTATATAATAAACTAAATTTGTTTCAAAGCAACTAATTTGATTAAACATGAATACCGTCGGGTGTATCAAATTGCCAATGGCTACATTTTTGACGTGATAACGACTTATAAATCAATGAACGCCAACTGCTCTGCACGAACGAAATAATCTCACGTCCCGAAAAATGTATGGCGACCGGTGCATAGTTTGGCGGCAGGCTCAAGAGTGTCTGCGGGAGGGGCGTGCCGCCTGCGTCACACTGAGTTGCTGACCTACATCACATTCTCCGCCCGAACGCGTCTCGGGCAACACGCGACGTTATCACGTAAAATTATCGTCCGTAAACCGACTTTTCAGACCACCCTATAGGTTTTTTTTATTGCTTATGATGGCAAACGAGTCACAACCCACCTGATGATAAGTGGTAATCGTTGCTCATGGACTCAATTATACCGAGAGTATTGTTCAATAGAGTGCTATGCCCTTATTTTTTTTCTGTTTGTTTAAAAAGAAGGCATGCCTAATTGATCTATCAACCACTAGCTGAATTATTACTGAATGGATTGGATGACAATTTGACACACAGATAAATTAAACAGGTAGATAAAGGTTTACGCAATTAAAAAACCTTTGTCCGCCCAAAAATTTATTGATCGCTTGAAGGACTGAAGTATTGATATCGATATTTTTTACGCGCTTCCCTAGCAATGTCATTTTCAGTTCTAAGACTTCGAAATGACCCGGTAAATTTGTTGTTATTTCTTCTCTTAGACGAAGGATATTATAGACAAGCTATCAGCGTATGCAGTGTCGAGATAGCAATAGATAACCGGAATAATATTAAAAGATAACTATGATTATAACTTTGTTGACTAAAAATGTACTACCTGTTTTAGCCGGATAAAAGAATGACAGGACAAAAGAAATTGCAGTTATGCTTATATTTTGCTTAAAATGTATTAGAACATGTAATATTAGCGTATATAACGTGATTAATAAATTTTGAAATAAAACTACGTTTACGGAATCTATCGCGTTTACTTGATTTTACTACTATCCCGACGTTTCGAATACTTTACATCATTCATGACCACGGGTGGACTTAGATGATAGACGTCCAAGGTTGATCGTCTAGATAGCGATAGATTCCGTAAACGTAGTTTTATTTCAAAATGTGTAACATTCGCGTAAATATCAGAAAAAGATTAATAAAGGTTTTTTTTACGTCAATACAAAAACAAGCTCACATACTGATGATGGGAACGGTTGGCCACCTTATTGCTTGGACCCAGTTCATTGGGTCCAAACACAACTGACGCATACGCGAAAAGGATAAATGTGTCTCTCTCACTCTTGGTAAAATCTAGTATGTGCATCCTTTTCTTCATCCTTAATGTCAAAATAGTAGCGAGTCTATATTATTCTTCGTCTTAGTTTCTTCTCCTTCGGTTTCCTAGCTCAGTGATCATAACTCACATTAGTTGTTGTTGTAGTTGTATCTGCAGCGGATTTTCATCACCATGTAAACTATGTACGTCAGTGGAATACTAATAGCTTTATACATTTCTGTAATTTTCAGTAAATTAATTTTGCGTCGGTGAGTATGCGACTGCTAATCATGAGGTCTCGGGTTCGATCCCCGGGTCGGGCAATGTTATTGAGCTTTTTCCTAAAAAGAAAAATTCTCAGTAGCAGCCTGGAGTTTGGAAATGTGCCCGGTAGACGTCAATAGGCTCGCCCCCTATTACGTGGGACTCAAACATAGCTGGCGAGTCGTGGGTATGTAATACACCTCTGCCTACCCCTTCGGGGAATACAGGCGTGATGCTACGTTTGTTGTTTTAATTTTACTGGTGTGACAGGATTTGAACTATTCGCCATAACATCGTACTAAACTCACGCCTCACTGTAGCTAAATTGTGCTGCCATTTTGTAGGAATAGGTACCCATAATTCTATAAGTATGACAATGTGGTGGTTTTTACTTTTTAAATCATTGATTGAATTTTAATCTATTTACGCAACGATACAATTTAATAATTGACTAACAGGACTAACGAAGTGGGTCATTAATGATTATTACGCCAACGAAAACGAAATGAAACTATTTATGGCAACTATTTAAAAAACTAGTAGATAATTTTTAAGGGTTTACCTTATTTATCGAAAATTCATGTAGGTATTTAATCCAGAATCCAGTCATGCGTAACAGAAATTAGATCAGATTCTAGTTCATTAATTCGCTTTTGCTTGTAGAACAAAGCAGTTGAATTAAAATTTATTTTTAGTAAAGGTAAAATAAACCACTTGAACCAGTACCTAGATAAGATGTAAGCGGTTGAAACAAGTTCGTTGATTCAACGTTCACTCTGTGGCTGTATGGATTACATTCCCTTTGTTGCAGTCTCTGGTATACGACATTAGAACTTTACAAAGAACAAACGTAAGGTTATGTTTACTGCATATTTTGTCGAGTCAGTCGGATCTAATTTAGGACATAACTTGCTCAATCATAAAAGTTACGAGATAAGTTAAACAAAATGCTGGTCACGCTAAAGACTTTACAACAACAGGCTTTCCAAATAGAAATTGATCCAGAGGAAACTGTGAAAGCGCTCAAGCTGAAAATCGAAGTGGAAAAAGGTAAAGATTTCATTGCCGACCATCAAAGACTTATTTACGCCGGAAAAATTTTATTGGATGATAATAAGTTATGTACTTACAACATAGATGAAAAGAAATTTATTGTCATTATGGTGACAAAACCTAAAACATCTGAAACCCCAGCATCAACCACGTCTGCACCTGAAGCTGGTGAAAGTGCTTCAACAGAAAGTGGCGACGCTAAAGCTAAGCCCGTCCCCGAGGAAACACCAAAACCGCAAACGGCGGCAGAACCTGAGCCAGCACAACCAGTAGCAACTCCAAATGAACCTGATTTTGAATCAACAGTTCAGAGCATTATGGATATGGGTTATAGTAGACAGCAAGTTGAACAAGCATTAAGGGCATCGTTTAACAATCGAGAAAGAGCTGTAGAATATTTAATAACAGGTATTCCAGAAGAATTACTACAGGAGCAGGAGGCCGAGGAAGGGGCAGATGATGATCCTCTGGCCTTTCTCAGAGATCAACCACAATTTCAGCAGATGCGTGCCGTTATCCAACAAAATCCTAATTTGTTGAATGCAGTTCTCCAGCAGATTGGTCAAACAAATCCAGCTTTACTGCAAGCAATAAGTGAACACCAACAAGCATTTGTGAGAATGTTGAATGAGCCTGTCAACCCATCAGCAGGGGGGTCTGTAGCTGAAGATGCTAGTGCTATTGAACTTCCACAAGCTCAACAACCCCAAGTCTCACCACAAGACAAAGAAGCCATTGAAAGATTAAAAGCACTAGGCTTTCCAGAGCATATGGTCATTCAAGCATATTTTGCTTGTGAAAAAAATGAAAATCTTGCAGCAAATTTCTTACTGTCGCAAAACTTTGATGATTAGAATATATCTTTACAATTATTTTGAAAATATGGAGAAATTATAAAATATGACAAGTATCTTTATAACACCGTCTACTGGTCAGCAATAGGTGTAGTGTTTCATGTGAATTGCTTGTTTCATGTGTTTTTTACACTGAATTCCACATTGTTTGTCAATAAAAAATTTTAATAAATTTCTCATTGTTCGAACACTTTATTTCTTTGTATTTTGATTTCTGATGTAATTGTGCATACTGTCCTTGCTGTAAATTTACAGCTTTAATATAACTCTTATCTGTAAAATTTAGGATTCCAATTTGAATAATAACACAGTAATACATCAAACAGTTAATATTATTAATTTTATAAATAGAATTAAGTTAACATAAAGAGCTATGTTGGTATAAATTTTATTCATTCTAAGTAAAGGCACTTTCCACAATGTCTATCATTAATGCTAAATTATTTACCATGATCGATCTACATACACAACATAGATTCATAAAAATAACAAGAAACCATGTGATATTTATATCAGAGTCCACCATACTAATAATTAAACAATTTCATTGTCATAATAAAATATGTAAATCAACCATGGCAAACAAAATATATAAAATCTTACTTTAATTCTGGTATTCAATTAAAATAACCCATTCACAAAAACATGTGCATTTAGTTATGTGGATGACTGAACTGAAGAATGGTGTGAATGTATTAAATTACAATTACTTTTCTGTAAACAATAAACCAGGTTCTGTGATATAACACTCATTCACCATTCTATCTTATCCACATAATTACTCTAGTGATATATACAAGTTTTTTATACATTAATTTTTACACCTCTCATTATACACAATGTACAAAATTCTTATTTCCATTTATTTATATTCCATTTGTTTTATAAGTATTAAAAAATATATAACTGTACATTGCAATGTGGATATTGCACAAAATAACTAAAATATTAACTTTGGCTTATCCATAAATAACACATTAATGTGTTGAAAGTAATAATATGTAGTATGTCAGCTTAAACAAGTAGTTTCACTTCAATCTTCCATCACAGACATAATATGTGATTTAATTGCTTGCAGTAAGATCTGAATAATTTACCTTACAGTATCTTTTATAAAATTACCAAACTTGTCAAGAAGTCGAAATAAATTAAATAATGATATGAGAACTTTCCGACTCTAAAAATGGCACCAAGTCGAAATTGCTTGACATTCTAGCTATAACAAAATAACATCTTGGAATGGTAGATAAAGCTATTATAGACATATTGCTGTTTTAAAATGGGAGTTTTATCAACGATTCAATAAAGCAATATATTAATCTGTAGGGGTATGAGTTTTGTTATCCTTACTGCATACAAAATCAAACAAATGATATTAAAACAATAATACAAAATTACAAAACATATTAACAATTCAATACACTAAATCTAACAATAAGAAAATATGGATTCATCAATTAATGATTAAAATAAACCTGAAATGACTGCATCACCAAAGGATTAAGTAATCCATGGTAAATTTGAGAATATAAATGTATAATCAAGCAACGTGAATACGGCACTCGAGTACATACACAAACAGTAACAATGTGTGCCTTTAGGCTCTCACTGGCAGCGCAGCGGCACACCCATTAGCCAGCTGGACCTCATTCAGTTTTTTGCTGACAATACAGTTCTTTTAAGGATTTCAGTTCCTCGATTAGAGCTTTATTTTGATTCTCTAGCACTGCAACCCTGTTCTCCAGGCATTTTATGTATTCCTTTTTCTTACGACGGCATTCCCTCGCTGCTTCCCGATTCTTCATCAGGCGGAGTTCCCGCTTACGCGTCTGATCTTCTAACATAGGACCTGATGTAATACAGAAGTTTATTCACTTAATAATAACGATAAAATTATTCTACTATGACAATATGTTTAAATGAATTTTGTACATAAGGCACCTACCAGGCACGTAAAAGTGTTCGTCTTGGTTTGCATATTGAACAATAGCGCCACCTCCTGCCCCTCCTGATACTGCCAGTGTATGCAAACTTCCATCTGTTTGAAGAGCTGCAGCAGGAATCACTACGATGTAATGTTATTTTTTATTAAGTGCATTTAACAGTTATTTACAGAAATATAGCAAATAGATAATGACAGTTAATTATTTTTTGGAGATACATAGGTAAAGTACAAATTATTATTTGTGAATGAGGAAAAAGAGAACTTTAGTGCGAGCGGGAATCGAACCTGCGTCCCTTCCAATCGAATCCACTGAGCTCAGTGCTCGAATCCACTGAGCTACCGCACCACCTTTCGGCCATACCCAATCTCCTCATCACATTTGTCTTAACGATCAACGCCATCTATCGGAACGCATTTACATGCATTAATCGAATATAGTAAGTTTAATTAGGCAATTAAAATTCATACTAAAACATTCATACTTAAAGTAGCGGAGCATGTCAAGTGCTAAAAATACAGATCTAAATGTTTAAAAATCAAGCCATCAAATAGTATGAATCTATTAATTGCGAGATCCAATCCTGCCCTTAACATAATAATACACACGTGATGTGTGATGATATTCGATCACACTAATCTCCACAACCTATACAATTAAATTTTGTGAATGTCTATGAAAAACTCCTATTTTTTTTTTATACTACGCGTGCGGCCAACAAGCACACGGCCCACTGTTAACTGTAGCCTTTAGACGCAAGCGACACCAGATACATCACTCGCACGTAACCATCTCCAAGGAAAGAGATAGGAAGAATATTAAGGAGAGGATAGGGAGGGGATTTGGGAATCCGGCGCTCTCACTCACCATACGAAACACAGTTGGAATATCTACAGTTGTTTCACGATGATCTTTTGTGAAAGGGTGGTACTTCTGCGATCGAGCCGGGCCAATGACGCTGGCATAAGTAAGGCTCTACCGTTAGTTACAATAAAGGTTTTTCTCCCTAATAATAAGCACGCAAGTATTAATTTTTCTATAAATATAATTTTATAGCCATAGTATTTATTTTCTATAATAGCATTCTTTTGGTTTTACGACTTGCGGAGTTGTGGCACGAGTATTTGAGAATAAATTGTAGAAGTTAAATAAACAATTGAACCTTTCCATGTCAGTTTTTGAACGCACATCAAAGCGTTCATGTTTTGATGTGTGCATGGTCCACTTGCTGGGATAGCCAAGTGAAGCCCGTCGCACACGTAGCTATAATACTCTACAATTACTACAATTGTCTATAATATAAATTACGGTATATAGAAATATATTTTATAGCTACATGAGCGGTCACTAGAAAAGGAGAATGCCCACAATGGGCTTTGGTTTCATATTGTACATTAATGATACTTACCTTAATTTATAGTACTTTAAGTTTACATATAAATATAAATAATACAATATCCCTACTTCACCGGATTTTCGAGAGAAAGACTAATAAAGTTCATCAAATTAGGTTATATTTCACGTTTAAGTACCTACCTACAATCATACAAAATTTTGCGTTTTTATCAAGTTTTTTCTTATAGATATTTAATGTGACAAATAGTTATCACTTTACGGTTTCATTATCAGATTTTAATCCGTCGAAATTATGACTAGATATTAGAGTAGGTATGGTAGATATAAAAATTTAATTTTTGAGATCAATTTGAGTCTGTACAAAACAAAACCATGTATGGATATTCTCCTTTGTATAGGAAATATATCGTAATATGCCTTGCTATTATTTATATCTATACTATTGTAAAGCTGTAACAGAGCGATGTCTGTACATTGAAGATATTTGAGAAAAAATTACTGTATTAGGCAATATAGACGTGTCTAAACACAAAACGATTTTTTTTAGATTTGTCTGTTTGTTCGTTGGCACTTCACGCAAAAACTACTGAACGGATTTTGATGCAACTTTTTTTATTTGATAGCTTTCGAGTAGACTTAAAAACTGGTAGGTATACATTTTATCCTACTACATATATAACCTAAAAACCAGCTTTTGGCTGCGGCGGAGCCGCGGGTAAAGGCTAGTTAATATATATTATAGCTACGTGTTTAAGGGCTTTAAGCAGTTATGACGTTCATTGATAGAGCCTGGGGTTTAAACTCAACAATTTGTGCGCCGTCAGGTACAAGTCTCTTCAGTCTTCCGCAATCAGAAAGTATCAGTCTGTCATACAATACTGGCCAGCTTATATCGTTGTTCGCAATAGTATCATATTCTGTTTAATTATTATTAACTTAGTGGGCTCTCGTCACCACAAATAAATTATATTTGCTTAGTTAATAATAATAATAATAAAACCTTTTATTGCCACATACAAAATAAAAAAAAAAATACATACAAAAAGAAAAAAAGAAACAAAACAATAAGAGAAAAAAATCTGTCTTTTAATTCACCAAAAGCAAAATGCTTGGTAAAATGAAAATCTTGATTTGGTTAAAAAAAAAGTCTTCAGTATGAGAGGAAACCTTTGAAACATTCTGGTTCTGGCGTGAAAGTTTTTAAAGGAATAACTTGCTCGGTTTACGAAAATATTGTTTGTTTAGGTTTTCTGTGCGCCGAGGTTGCGGAAATTAAACACTTACAATTTAAATAAGTCACGTGTTAAAAGGAACAGGTTTTAAACACGAATATTATTACACAGATTTTTTTTAGTCTATATTTACCATCAAATTGAGTAATGATAATGAGGCTTTAGGTCAATCATTGGTTTATCAGCTTACATGAATTGTAAGATGGACCTTTTAAAATAACAAGAAACATTGAAACTTTATTTAAACGAAAACAATAAGATCGTAAGACATATCGTAATTATCGCATTACTCTTATGAAAACTGGTCATGGCAGTGTGCGCGTGGCCTATAGATTTGTAAGTCTTCGTGAATAACGATTATGGAGGTAGTCTATGTCAATAATAAGCATCAAACTAACTGCCGTCCATCCATTCATCCATCAGCTTTTCGACGTCCACTGCTGGACATAGGCCTTCCCAAAATGAGGGATAATGCCGTAATCGCCACGCTTGGCAGGCGGGTTGGCGATCGCAGTGGATGTTGTTAATACTCGAAGGAGTGCTGCTGCTGTATTCCCTTAGTCTGCTCTTACGACTCCCATGGGTGGAGAGGCGTGGGACAATTCTATAGCCGGCCCCACACAGCACACTAAACTACCAGCGCACCCTTTTTTTCAGTTGTTTTCTTATCGTCCTAGTAGTGGACGATCTATTTGCTTACCTTTTTCCCTAGTGGTTAATTCGCAAAAAAATTAAAAGTAGCGACTTTTCTATTCTACTCTATCAGCATTTCATTGTCCACTGCTGGACATAGACCTCCCCAAGAGAACACCACGCGAACGTTCAACCGCTTGCATCCAACGGCTGCCTGCGACTTTAAACAGGTCAACGTAAATTTAAGTTATTTTATTTTTTGTTTAGGTAAATAGCGACATTATGCATTTTTAATGATTGTTAATCGTGGCAAAATGCATAAATAAAAAGATAGGCAGGTACCTACTTTTGTCAAAGTTAAAATCATTACTAAAACACTGGCCGTTTGAGTCAATAACATTTAAATACAGTACAGTATGGCGTCATTGTACCTCCTTCATAAGATAACGTCATCGGTTAGAATATTAATCAGGTTTCAACACAGGGTGACGTCATCGCTGCAAGAATCCTAACTACTAGTACTACCACAACCTGCATGTTTGTAAGCAAATCAGAATATTATATTTACGTATATTTTAATAGTATTAACTGAGTAACTATCTCTAAACCATAATTTAGATTTTTTTTTTTATCGAGAAACCGGATAAATATTTGTTAACCCAAAGTAACCAACTCGAGAGTTCATGATCCGCAGTCGCATGCACTACCGCTAGACCACCATGCCCATGTAGGAGGTTGGGAAAAAATCGCTTAAGAGATATAAGATATTACTTTTTTATTATACAGCTTGCCAGCTGTATATACAATACAGTGCCCTGTATTTATAGTTAAAATATCAGATAGGTAAACTCCACAATCCATTCGGTCGTGTCACTGTTGGTCTTCTTTCAGAGACGGGTAATTACACCATGCTTCATAAGGCTAGCAAAGTGCAGGTTGGCAGACTTGTCACTGTCTTTGCAGTTATTGATCTAACCCGACGATAATCAATGCCGAATGTTGTGGATTCAATTCCTACACTGGACAAATCAACATACATGATACAGATTATTACGTCAAAAGTAGTGTTGAGATGATCAATAGTAAAAAAAAATTACATACATATATCAGAATTTCTTCCAGATCACGTAATCCTTAAAATTACAATATGTATGAATAAGTAAATGAGTATACAACACACTGTTGATATCTGTTATCCGTTTGATTGTTACTAGAGATAAAAAGACAGAACTCACTTAATGTTATTCAGTTCTATGGATAAAATAAATGCCCTTTTTTTCAATTATAGATTCTTTTCAAAGGTCACTGCATGTGTGTCAATGGCCTCCCTTTCCTATTTTATAAACTAAACAATCATGTTATTATATAATTGATAAATAAAAGGCGCTTTATACAGTAGCAACTTTGAGCTCCTAGTTATGGCAACTGGCAACCAACAACATGCTTTTTTTATTACTGGGCAGACGTACCAACTATAGGTGCGAGTTTCGGTGATCTGACTGATCCGACTATTGCTGAAATTGATGAGAGTAAAAATGCCGCAACTAGCAACTAACTTTGTGACAATTATGACAAGAAACTGAAAAAACGAAGATAGTATAAGATCGGATTGAACAAAGTCCACAAATAAAAAAGATAACTCCATCAGTTCTCTCTAAATTGAATAGACGCTAAACTGCAACACATGCATGCAGCTCTGAATGATACAAGTTAGAAGTTGATTAAATATTTGAAATTAATTAAAATAAATTGCTGGTAATATGCGAGAAGATAATAATAGTGTAGACACTTTAGATGACGCTAAAATTCCGTTTTATTTTCATATGGGGGTCCATAAATACATTCGCACATAAGGATAAGAGGATGTCGCATAGTGTGACAAATTGTGACAAGGAAAGATGGGCGTGTCTATAGTAACGTGACGTTTACAGTTTAGTTAAAATATAGCCGAGTAAGAAATGCTACAAACAGTTATTTCGAGTATCAGGCCATTGTGTAATAATGATTCTTAATTGTAATAATTAAACTTTCTATATCGAAATAAAAGTAAGCAATGACATCCGGTAGATGGCATGGTTCTTTTAAGACAAAATACGAGGTTGGTAGGCAAGTTACTACGATAGCTTAGCGGCCTAAATAAAACCATTCCTCGAGATTGGAAAGCAGCAAGTTGGAATCCTCCTCGCAGAAAATATCTTTTTCCACTTCAACGAAAGTTTATTCTACTTGCCTTCAAATTTTAAGTAAGGTAAGGAAGGGGTCTAGCTTCTATGACGAGGGAGTCACCATCATGATCAGTTTCATGAAGAGGGAGCAAAAAATGTGACGCAGCGTGACGAAGTAAGTAGTAATACAAAAAAAGAGAAATTCATGAGAGATCCCTTATATTAAACTTGTGCCGCGGGTAAAGGCTTGTGATAAATAAATTTAGATTGTTTTCTTGTTTTATTACGTTCTTCTGAAAAATCTCCATATTTGCGCGTTTCTACAGTAATGTTGTAATGTAAGTATTATTTAGTATTTGCTAATATAGTTTCAAACCTGAATATGGCCGTCACAAATGATATTGAAATCAACAAATTATAGATTTAGTCTCTTCTCAAAATCTAAATAAGGCGCACGTTATATTGCAAACATATCGTTGTGGGCATCGCGGAATTCTCCTATGGTCTATGCAAAGGACAGCTTTATCTATACTCTGGTAGATTTGAACTGTAATGATAATGTGCGTTCTTGGTATTTCTGAACTCATTCTCGAAATTTTTATATTTCGAATGGACCCAATTGAATCTTCTTTGTTGGCGTGTATAAAACAGTGTTTTAACATTTTGAGCCGGAAATTAAGAAAAGAAGTATGTCTGGGATATGACCAACACAAGTAATTACAAGAAACTGCTATCTCGTGTCAGTTCTGGCCGGCGGATACTTTTCATGGATTACATATATACCTATATATAGGATATATAATTACTGGATACTAATGTTCAAAAAAACTGTCAATGTACGTTGTTTTTTTTTCAAATAACTCTCCTGACTATCGAACGGCTTGGATATCACTTGACGATCCTCATCTGTATATGAATGAAAGTAATAGAAACATATTATGTAACGCTTTAATGATAAAATACTCAGTATTCAACATTAATCTGGCGTCAAGGACGGAATATCGAGTCATCTTTCACCTCATACAGCAAACACTAAATCTTTATACCCCACCAAATACATATAATATATGGAGTCTTCCTTTTTATATGACACCACTGTAACATGTGAAATTTATCTAAACCAAAGTAGTTATAAAAAACTTTTTATACCATGTTATTAAAAAAATATCACATGATGTATTTTTTAAACAGAAGCATGTTAATTTAAAGTAAACAGGGTGTAACATAGTTAAGGAATTTAAAGATTAAATAGAAATGACCACAAAACTAATCTACAGCAACAGATGATAGAATTTGTAATGATTCCTGCATTATGTAATATACACATGAAGATGATACATCGGAACTAGTGGTTATGGTTTGTATACCAACACAATGTACATCAAGTTATGTATGAGGTGTTGTGGCAGGTTAGTGACACATGTTGCACACAGAAACAAATAGTGTCAACGGCGCGGCACATATAACTGACCTGGCGCAAATGATAAAGATGACAGCGACACTTCGTTCTCGTTTCCAGGTTTTCCCATGCGATTGTCTGCAATATCATCAAGTTCTTATATTTTGAATATTTTATTTCCTTCCAGTTCATTTTGCTTTAAATTATGCAATTTATAGAATAGATACTAGCTGACCCGGCGAACTTCGTACCGCCATATTTTTTTTCATGGATAAATATTGCAATTATAAATTGAGTTATAAAGTATCCTATCTCTTAAGTTGGAACAAAACACACATTTGAAAAAAAGAAAAGTTAATATCGGTTCAGTAGTTTCGGAGTTCATCCCGGACAAATATCGTGACACTGGAATTATATAATTAATTTAAAAATAAACTGATATTTCATATTATAGATTTTCTATAATATGAAATATCAGTTTATTTTTAAACTTTTAAACATTTAATAAAATAAATAAACAAAAATGAATGAAAAGAAAAAGTAAGAAAATGTGTATTGTATTACTAAACTTAAGAAATAAAATGAGCCCACGCGACAGCTCCCTGAAGCAGTTAAATATAAGTAGTTTTGAAATCAAAATGATTTAATTGCAAATGTATTGGAAATGTCCTCTGTCACAAGATATGATTATAATCTATGTGGCGTAATGAGGGTGAATTAAAAAGTTCGCAGCCTGGGCATGAAAATAAAAAATGCACAATTCATTGTAACACTGAAAGTATAGAGAGTGCTGTATAATGTAAGTTGGTGTATGATATTTTTCTATATAAAAAAACTAGATTCATAAGGTTTTATAACTGTGAGAATAATTTCTTCATATTACAAGTTCGTTGTATACACAAGACACTGCCATTAGAGCTATCGTAGCAGTCGCTCGCAACCACAAATTTACATTGATGGACAATATTACTATGTTAATGACCTAATCTCGACATCAGCACAAGCAACCTCAAAGGATTCACACTAGCTAAGTGCTCAAGCCATATTGTTGGGGACAAATGTGTATGTAAAGTCCTACTATATTTACACACTTGTGGTAGTAGACAATATAGGTAAATGCCTGTCTGAGACAGTCCAATATACTCTTCAGTATACATAAATATTCATTCATTAGCGTTTGAAAAAAAGCATTAAGATCGAATAAGTATTAAAAAAAGTTTCAAAATTTATCGTGGATAAAACACTGTGACAGGGAATTTTTATAATATATGTCGTAGCCAGATGATAGAATTGGCGACTTAATGACGTGGCCAACCATTTCATGAAACCTAACCCGACAAAACTTAATCATTTTATGAAATGGTCAGCCACAACATGAAGTGACCAATTCTAAGACGTAGCCACGTCATATATACATATAAATACCAAACAGGGTATAATATTTTAAGTTGTTTTGCTTATTTTCTGTAACTAGCTTGTTTTGATATTTTGTGTAGTTGGTGATGCCCAAAGGCCCTCTTAGTTATGTTTCCATCAACTTCTAATATTAAAAAACGCATTTGGCTGTTTCTAGCGGCAGAAGGTGTGCATCGGCACAGGCTCTTGAGAAAGTCATCTGCAATGCTCTCTGGTTTTGTTTCATTTATGCACACAATTCTTCTATAGCAGTATCAGTAGTTTCATAAGAAGATTCTCTACAATATGGTGAAAAAACAACCATTGTGTATCTATAGGTACCTATGCACTTTATGACATTATCTTAATATTTAATTATTTTGTTTACAATATGTAAATTTAACATATTTGAAGGTGCGAACTTCTCAATTCCCTACTGTTTGTACATTTATTCTTTTTGTGAGCAAGTAAGTCTTACTAATTTTGTGTCCCGACACCACAAATTATAAATATATTTTATGTAAATACTAAATACTTTATTATTTTGGAACTAGCCAATTACTGCACACACAACCAGATGAAAAATCAAAAAGTCCTTACTTCATAATATACCTAAAACAACTAGACACAGACTTGAAGACCAACATTTCGATGGATGTATAATATACATACATACAATAGTTATTTATGTAGGTACCATATTATAATTCACATACCAGCAATCTCAGCACCTCCAAGATCATTCAATATTTTGCGGTAAGAAGGGCGTCGTGTCAGCATTTCCCGATACTTTCGTTTTGGGCTGTCATCCCCACTACTGTCATCACTACATGATTGACCCTGTGTGCTGACAATTGTAGGTTCTGGTTTAATCTACAAACATAATATAAAAAATGCTTTTGGCATAACATACTAGATATACAATTAAAATTGCTCAGTTCATGATGATTGGCAAAAGTATGATAATTATGCATTTGTACTTACAAATGCCATAATTATACCAGACTATTTAGGCAGTCCATTTAAATATACACATATAAATTTTAGAATTGTGTTTTCAGTAACATTGGAAATATTGTAATAAATTATGTTGTAAATTGTTACTACATATTTATTAAAACAAATAATACAGCAAAAAAAAAATGAGATAAGTGAAGAATCATGTTTCATTAAAAGACAAGGAAAACACAATACTATTAATTTATATACACACATTTCAATGTATGACAATTTAAAATAATTAGCCATGACTCAGTCACCACTCTACAATTTAATGATAATATATTACCTCTTATAGTTATACAGTTTATAGTTACACTACCTAACCTCTAGAATTCTTGATTGTAGGTGTAATTTGAGTTATACTCTTATAATTAATTTGATGCCTTGAAACAGATACTTGAAAAAAATAAGTGTTAACAATTTAGTAAAGATCTAATGTAGGCACTCTCTGAAAACTAGCAATGAGTACCACAACTACTAATGATATCTATCTAATAAAATTATTGTCACAAAATATAGATTTACTATTAAAGCTAATATTAAGGCAGAGCAAATCAATATTCAAAAAATGTAAATACCTGTAAGGTTTGTAAGGTTCCTTGGGTGGTGTGGATTACTGAGCTTGGTTTACTAACAAGAATTACATTTCCTTTCGGTAATTGCACCGGCTGTATATTAGATGCTGTTTGAATCACTGATTGCTGATTTGGTTGTATTACAGATTGTACCTGAAATCAAACATTTTAATTTCTACAAGCATTTCATCAGTCTTCATAACCATTTCTTATTTATTGACATCTTCTCAAGTGACTGTAAAACTAATTAAACTCATTAGTTGCTATGTACAGCTTTGATAAACATTGTGCAAATCTTCTTTAAATAGAATCATTACCATCTGAATGTGTGTAAACATTTGCTGAACTGAGGTTATAATGTAATCACAACATGTTACAAATTTATGTAAACAACACAAGAACATGGCACATAAATAATAGCAAAAATACATAAAAGTACCTGTGCTGAGGGAGCCTGTGTTGGTAGCGTGAGTTGCACAATACTAGTCACGGCAACTACGTGGGGAGCAGACACGGCCGCCGAGGAGCCCGCACTTCCAAGGGAATCCGTAGGACCAGCACCACTTGAAGTGCCATTCTCTTCCACCATTCCATCCATGCCACTAAGGTCACCTAAAATTCAAGGTCAACTTTCTGTGCATTCCTTGATCTTCAGACATGTTTAAAGGCAATACCATTCACAGAATAAAAGTGCCTTATTTTCTGAAAAGTCACTTGTTGGTTTGGGAATCCTAAAATGGAATCATCGCGTCATAGTTGGGACGCGGAATTTTCTATTGCGTCTAATAGGTACAAACGCAACACATAATAACTGAATGTTCATAGCCTTAGGTATTCCACTAACATAATGATCGTACATAATGTGTAAATCCAAATATAAGTAACCGTGACAGATAGCAAGGTTTGTCTTCACAAGCACTCACCAGTTACGTATTCCTCGTCACCGTCTATGCTGCGTCCGGAGTGGGCGAACGGGATGGTACGTAGTAGCCACGTCAACTGCGAGAAGACTCGTCACTGGCGGAGACCTATGATCTTGTATGCGTCATAACAATATGGCCGAAAATTGTCAGACGCATGCGCCAACTGCCCTCCTATATTATCGTCCCCAGTCCCCAGCCTCACACCTCCGCCTCCGTAGGTACTAGGTAGGTACCCCCGTTGGCGCTCACTCACTAGAGCATAGAGTAGAGAGTCTAGAGTTTAATAGAGAGGCTCAGAGGCAGTAACAATAGATTTAAGCACATAACCAAAGAATATTATAGACTCGCTACTATTATGACACTAAGGATGAAGATAAGGATGCACATATTAGGTTTTAGCAAGAATGAGAGAGACGCATATATAAGTATTTTATCCTTTTCACATATGCGTTATTTGTATTTGGACCCAATCAACTGGGTCCAGCAATAAGAAGGCCAACCGTCCCCATCATCGGTATGTAAGCTTCTATATTGACGTAAAAAAACCTTCATTAATCACCTTATATATACGCTAATGGTACATGTTCTAGCACATTTAAAGCAAAATATAAGCATAACTGTAATTTCTTTTGTCCTGTCATTCTTGTATCCGGCTAAAACAGGTAGTCTTGTAGCACATTTTTAGTCTATAAAGTTATAAACATAACAATAATAGTCTTTATCTAAGGTCTGAGATTCAGACTTAATACGACCTAGACAGTGCGAAGAAAATTCTTTGACATGTTGTATGAGCGAGAACGTAAGATACAATTTACTGGTGCAAAAAAACAGACAGTCATAGATTTTTGTCTTTGTCGCCGTGGCCAGTTTTTGATATAGTCACGATGTCAAAATGCTTTGTCTGTCACGATTCAACTGACATAATCGAATATTTGTATAAAAAATCATGTTTTAATTAAAATTTAATGTTAATTTGTGTTAATGAGTGTTTTGAGAAAAAGACTACGTGATAATAGTGGTTGTAATATAGTGTACTATGCTACAAAAGCTACAGCGAGCGAAAAAATACAAGTATAACATTTCATTCATATGTAGTCCAAAATGAAATAAATTAATGATTGAATGCTATAAAGTGATATAAAATGGGGTAATAATTGCTACTAAGTTACACTCGCAAAACACGTTTTCTAGCTAACTTTCTATTACTGAGAATTATTTCGGTGCTGCCTTATTGCGAATTTAATTTGCCCAGTTTTCACTTTACTAATAAATTTATATGTAATTTATGAGATGATGATAAATATTTACTATTTTAGTTTTCCCTCTAATCCAGATGTGAGATCGAAATGGGTGTATGCTACGGGAAAACGAGGCAACCCACGAAATACCCAAAATATGTTCCACGACATTTTGTTGATGTTTCATTATACGTAATAAGAAAATAGTAACGTTGGGAGCAAAATCATTGCCAGGGAATATGTTCATGTAAGTATAGCTTTTAAAGTCTTTTTAACTTCAAAAAACATAGCATCACGCCTGTATTCCCCGAAGGGGTAGGCAGAGGTGAATTACACACCCACGACTCGCCAGCTATGTATGCCGGGCACATTTACAAACTCCGGGCTGCTACTGAGAATTTTTTTTTGTTTTGAAAAATCTCAATAACACTGCCCGACCCGGGGATCGAACCCGAGACCTCATGATCAGCAGTAGCTTACACTACCACTGCACCACAGAGGCAGTTGTAATTTCATCTTTGTAACTAAATCTCAATTCAAGATTATGACTACCGCTGTAGTCATAATCTAGAATTTAGAGAAACTCATTTGCTCTAAGTTCTTATTCAATTAGTTAAATCAGCGCTGGAAGGAACATAATTATTTTCTTATTTGACCCAGAAAAGAAAGAAAAGATAATTTAATTATATTCTTGTGTACTATTATTTTATTAAATATAACTTATTATTATTTACCAGATGAGATATAAAACAGAATGGCAATTTATGGAGCAGCAATACTTACCTTGCATCAAGACTCAGTCTTGGTATTTCCCTACGTGATCGTATTCTTATTACGGAGATCCATAAAACGAGAATATCCGACATAGCCTGCCAGGTTTGCATGCTGAAGTGGCAATGGGCAGGCCATATCGCTCGACGAACTGACAACCGTTGGGGAAAAAGGTTTTCGAGTTGTGACCACGTATCGGAAAGCGCAGCGTAATATGGCCTCCCACCAGATGGACCAATATATTTGGTCGAAGCTGCAGGGAGCCGTTGGATGCAGTCAGCACAAGCCCGCTATTTCTGGTGCTCTCTTGGGAAGGCTAATGTCCAGCAGTGGACGTTTAAAGACTGATGGTTGGATGAATAGAAGGGGTGGTAGATTTACTTTTAAATAATTATTTTGATAAACGCTGTGATTTTCAATAAAATATTTGTTACGAAGAGTTTCTTATTTACGATCAAGTTACAGATCTCATTCTAACTATCGTTTATTTTGCCCAAATATGGTTAAATATTTGTCAACCTGGCAACATTTAAAAAAAATATTGCTGTTTCAAGTGCGGCTACGCCGTGGCTCCGTCTAGTTAGTCTGAGGTCTGAGCATTAAGCATAGTTATCTTCTAAAATTATTCCGGTTATCATATGCCAAACCTTATATAATTGTGCCAAACTATTGCTATCTTGACACTGCATACGCTGATAGCTTGTGAGGAGGCACCCTAATCTTTATATACCTAGTAAAAGTGACTTACTTCGTCTGTCATCCGCCATCTTAAGAGTTACGATCATATCGTAATTTGGGTGTGTTCCGATATACACTGCGAGCACTGTAAGGTGTGATGTCAATTTAGTATACTGCGAAGTCGTGCCTTTCTAAATAGCTATACTGATTACTGTTTATAACGGAATGCAGTCCAGTATACTGATCTGTCATTACTTTCATTTCATACAAAGTATTGGTTTTAACTCTGCAATAAACACAGTTTCTTTACATTTTCCATGTTTGGGTATCTTTGATTTACAATATTCAATAAAAATAATAATATTCCATAGTGATAGTTGTTATATTTATGGAAGCTGTTGATCACGTGATATCACAGTGCTAGTGGTGTATATCGGAACAAAGCCTTTATCTGTAGTATGTCAGCTGCCAATTAGGGTTGCAGGAAGAACCAACAACTATCGATATATCGATGTTTTAAAAAATATTGGTATGTATATCCGCTATTTAGGTTCCAACCTAGCATTCACCACCAATAATTTGCGATTTTTATTCGTCACAAATTTTCATGTAGTGAGAAGAAGCCGTCCATTTATTAATTTTGTGTGCTCGGAATGAAGTGGTGAGCAGTGGCTTAGCAGCATAGTATTAAATATTTATTTTAATTAATTTATCAATTAATTTGAATTGTATTATTATTAGCATTCAAAGCATTTACTTTTGTTATACAAGATTAAAAAGAACAAAAAAAAACGAACAAATATAAAAAATCAATTGTGTAACAAAGTTAGCCAGTTTTTGTTGTGCTCATTGCAAAACACTGATTTTCAGCTGGCCCTACAATAAACTTTCAACTTAACTTATTAGTTATAGTCAATCTTCATTATTAAATAAAATTATCTGAAAGGATCCTTCTTTCCGACAATTTTACAGCGAGCATACTCCTGTGTAGTTCTTCAATCTAAATAGGTCACGCTCTGGCATAAAAATAATCTACACAAAAATAGCCATCCCACAGGAGTCCTCCACCTTCTCCACTTAAACAATAGTTAGTAGCCTTTGTCCTAATCTGTACTCCAGAGTTTTATATATGATGATTGGTTAAGGAGTTACGGTGTCAAGAATTAGTAAACAAACAATTGATTTGAACGGGACAAGAAAAATAAAAGCGACGTCACGCTAAAACCCGGTGTAACCCTCCCTCTGCATTAGATGTTTCACAGGAAGGCGCAGCATAGGACGGCCTCCCACCAAAAGGACTGACGACTTGGTCAAAACCACAAGGCGCCCTTGGATGTAGTCACTAGAGCATCGGTGTGGAATGTCTGTAGACGATCCTATGACACTCCATTATGACGGAAGAAGCGGTCTCGGTAATGTTTTAGTCAGTATTGTGGCTCATGAACTTAACACAAGAGTCGAGCCTGTATGACATCAAGCCCGACACTCCCCCTGGATGCTGTTGGTACCCCATTGACGTGCGTAAACTTGCATTTTGGACCATGTTAACAAAAAAAAAAGGAACGCTTGTTGTGGCGTTCTCTTAGGGAGACCTATTATGTACAGCAGTCGACGTCGAATGACTGATGGATGGAATAAAATATTATTGGTGTGAAACATCTAATGTATTGACGTGCGTAAACTTGCATTTTGGACCATGTTAACAAAAAAAAAAGGACCGCTTGTTGTGGAGTTCTCTTAGGGAGACCTATTATGTTTATGTACAGCAGTTGACGTCGAATGACTGATGGATGGATTAAAATATTATTGATGTGAAACATCTAATAGCGAGGGTAAAACCAGCTGTTAGCATGGTGACGCTTTTGTTTTACTTGTCCCGTTCAAATCTTGCAAGTTAAATTTGACACACTTCCTGGTTTCCGATTGAGCTGAAATATTACACGCATATGTATATCACGTGACAATGCAATATTATGATGACACGGAGGTAATCTGGCGATGGAGATGGAAGGTGGCCATAGGAACTCTATAATGAAACGGCACAATCCTATCAAGTTTTGAGTCGTTTGATTCGTCTTGATGAGTACTTTGTCTCTAGATGGTATCCAGGGTCTGATAATGGAGCTAGAAGGTGGCCATAAGAACTCTATAATGAAGTGGCGCAACCCCATCGAGTTTTGACTCGTTTGATTCGTATCGACGAGTACTTTGTCTCTAGATGGTATCCAGGGTCTCATGATGGAGGTGGAAGGTGGCCATAATAACGCTGTAATGAAACGACGCAACCCCACCGAGTTTATACTCGTTTGATTCGT
Source organism: Leucoma salicis (assembly GCA_948253155.1). Lineage (NCBI taxonomy): Eukaryota > Metazoa > Arthropoda > Insecta > Lepidoptera > Erebidae > Leucoma > Leucoma salicis. The sequence continues at coordinate 15,079,408 of OX411809.1, read as the reverse complement.
CTTCACAAGTACTTTGTCTCTAGATAGTATCCAGGGTCTGACGATGGAGCTGGAAGGTGGCCATGGGCACTCGGTAATTAAACGTCTTAGGCCATCCATTTAGGGCTAATTTGAGTTATCTTGATTAGTACCATAGTCCTAGATGATATTCAGGGTCTGATGATGGAGCCAGATGGCCATGGGCACTATGCTATAGCATAGTGCCCATGTATAACGCCGCAATCACATCAACTTTGGAATATTTTTATTCATTTTGACAAGTACTCCGTTCCTAGATGATATTCAGGGCCTGATGATGATGATTTATGTATATTTACGTTATTTTACACATATCATAATTTTATACAACCACACATTGAAAAAGTTATGATCATTTTATTTCTACTCATTATTTCTACAAAATAATTATGATGTTTTCACATCTGGTAGACGTCCCGCGACGTCTATTTTTAATATATTTGTTTTTATTTATCGTAATACCTCACTTTCAAATCTTTTCCTCCTGATGTTATCACATCACAAACTTATATAGGTATGTACTTTACTTAGAATGAACGTCTATACCCAGGATTAATTTATTATTTATTTCTTTATGCTTTTTACAACCCAAATCTATTCAATAGAGTGTTATGCCCTTATTTTTTCTGTTTGTTAAAAGAAGGCATGCCTAATTGATCTATCAACCACTAGCTCATATTACTGAATGGATTGGGTTGCAATTTGACACACATAGATATAATTATACAGGTAGAAAAAGATTTACGCAATTAAAAAAACCACTGTCCACCCAAAAAAATATTGATAGCTTGAAGGACTGAAGTATCGATATCGATATTTTTTACGCGCTTCCCTAGCAATTTCCGCTATCTTTATAGTTCAAAGACTTAGAAATGGCTCGGTAAATTTGTAATTATTTCCTCTCCCCCTGTTTACAGCTCAATGCTTTATTATAATTTTACTTTTACCTTCCTGGTTATACGCATTACTCTTTGCTTTAGTTTACCTATGTTTTTGTTTCTTTGTTTGTTCAAGTTTTGGCGGGAACACGAAAAAGATCATGTCTTTGCATTATTTTCCTAAAAAAACACAAGTTATTTCAAGTATTAATGTGTAAAAGTGGTGGCCTTTTGCTTATTATCTATTTGTGTATGTGCATAAGTGTTGACAAGTGATGTAATGCGACATAACGTATTTTTTGCTGTTGTTTCCAAAACTCCGTAGAAACTTTAGTAAGATCACCATCGTTTTACTGGAGCGTGACTTTGACTTGACTGACTTTATATGACTGACTTAAAGTGAACTTAAAATGAAAATCTATACCCAGGATTAAATTATTATTTATTTCTTTATAACAACACATAGCATCACGCCTGTATTCCCCAAAGGGGAAGGCAGAGGTGTATTACACACCCACAACTCGCCAGCTATGTTTGAGTCCCACGTAATAGGGAGCGAGCCTATTGACGTCTACCGGGCACATTTCCAAACTCCGGCCTGCTCCTGAGAATTTTTCTTATTAGAAAAAAGCTCAATAGCTTTGCCTGATCCGGGAATCGAACCCGAGACCTCATGATTAGCAGTCGCATACCCTAACGCTACACCACCGAGGCAGTTATTGGCAGTTTATTGAGATGATGATAAAAAATTACCAATTTAGGTTTTCCTCTAATCCAGATGCGAGATCGAAATGGGTGGATGCTTTGGGAAAACGAGGCAACCCACGAAATACCCAAAATATGCTTCGGTATATTTTGTTGATGTTTCATTATACATAATAAGAAAATAGTAACGTTGGGAGCAAAATCATTGCCGCTGTAGTCATAATCTAGAATTCAGAGAAACTAATTTGCTCTCTCTGGTGACACCTGTCTGGGATTTAAGGGTTTCAAAATAAAACCCAGGAGTAAAACAAAATTAAATAAGATATACTCACACCCCAAATGGTAGGTGGCAACACAAATTTATAAGGTCGTGGTATTCGTCCTATAGCTAACTTCACCACTTATAGTATTCTCTCTCCCGTGGGACCGGCCATGAAGCACATCGTTGCGTTTTGGTCGTAGCAGGAGATAGCCGTTTATTCTTTCATTATATGTCGGTGAAATGAAATGGTGAGCAGCGGCTTGACAATACTCTCAGTATAGTTGAGTCCATGAGCGACGGTTGACATTTACCATCAGATGGACTGTGGCTCGTCTGCCACTAAATGCTATAAAAAAAGTTCTTATTCAATTAATTAAATCAGCGCTGGAAGGATGATAATTCTTTACTTATTTGACCCAGAAAAGAAAGAAAAGATAATTGAATTGTTTTTTTTTGTACTATTTTGTGTACTATTTTATTAAATATAAGTTATTATTATTTAACAGATGGGATATCGAACAGAACGGCAATATATGGAGAAGCAATACTTATCTTGCATCAAGGCTCCAAGTCTTGGTGTTTCTCTACGTGATCGAATTCTTATTACGGATACGGAGGTAGAACGTGAATATCCGACCGCCGAGTTTGCATGCTGAAGTGGCAATGGGCAGGTCATATCGCTCGACGAACTGACAGCCGTTGGGGAAAAAGGTTCTCGAGTGGCGACCAAGTATCGGACAGCGCAGCTTAACATGCCCACCAGATGGACCAAATATATGTTCAAAGCGGCAGGGAGCCGTTGGATGCAGTCAGCACTAGCCCGCTAGTTCTCGTATTCTCTTTGGGGAGGCCAATGTCCAACAGTGGACGCTTAAAGACTGATGGTTGCATGAATAGAAGGGGTGGCAGATTTACTTTTAAATAATCATTTTGATAAACGTTGCGATTTTCAATAAAATATTTGTTACGAAGAGTTTCTTATTTACAACCTAGTTACAGACCTCATTCTAACTATCGTTTAATTTGCCCAAATATGGTTAAATATTTGTCAAACTGGCAACATTTAAAAAAAATATTGCTGTTTCAAGTGCGGCCACGCCGTGGCCTCCTTCTAGAGCATAGACTAAGTATACTACTGGACGGAGCCATAGCGCTCTTATCGTTCTGTATTCATTTGTCAAACACAGTATTGTTATTTCTGTCTATTGTTCGAAGTCTCAATAGGAGTAAAAAAGATAGCTTATGTAACTTTGGCAATGACGTACGTAGGTGAAATTCGTGTCACACGCTGACCGACTAGTAGGTCAAAACATTGCGATTTGGTGCATCATAAAAGTGAAATACTAGAAAGTCCTATTGAAGTTGCTAAATATCTTGTGCGCTAGTGAAAATATATCGTGTGTTGCTGTCTTTTGTTCATCCAGAACGACGCAAGGAGGTGTAAAGAATCCAAATTTGTAATTTTACATGTAAGTCTATATCAGCTATTTTCACCTTAAATAACTACGAAACCCAATAAAAATTCGGAAGATATTGGAAGATTTAGATGTTATCAATATGATAACATTATTATACATTGATATAAAAACAAGTTTATTAGTTAAAATTATTAAAATAATATGCATTGTTTCAGGCGCCATTTGTAGTGATGTAGTTAACAGTCATTTTCACTTTATCGATAGTTCAACCAATTGAACTAAACATTTGCATTTTATGGTTTCATAAAGTTTATTCTCTTTTATAGGTTTTCAAAATAACCTGAAGTTAGAAAAGCGTGGATCAAGTCCATAAGAAGAGAAAACTGGGAGCCAATTAAATATTCCCGCCTATGCTCTGAGCATTTTGAACAATCTTGTTAATAAATGATATGGTTTAAAAATAATGAAAGTAAAATCTGATGCAGTACCAAGTATTTTTAAAGGATATCCTAAATATTATATCTAACAGAGTGCACGTTACACCATCCATCAGCCTTTTTTTTTTTGGTACCCGAAAAGGTAAGCCGCCGGCGGACCACTGAAGGAATGTAATATAGTTCCGGTGGCCCGCCAATAAAGGCGGAGAGCTGGCACACGGCGGGTTTCTTTAGTAGGTGAGGGCCCCACACTACCTTGTTCGTTGCCCCGAACGACGGGGTGTGCAGTTGAGAACATTTTTTTTCCGCCTTTAAAGAAAAAAATATCCATCAGCCTGTTAAAAGTCCACTGCTGGACATAGACCTCCCCAAGAATGGGGGATAGCATCGTAATCGCCACGCTTGGCAGGCGGGTTGGCGATCGCAATGGATGATGTTAATACTCGAAGGAGTGCTGCTGCTCACTCCCCCTGGTATTCCCTCAGTCGACCCTTATGACTCCCATGGGTGGAGAAGGGTGGGACAATTCTAAAGCCAGCCCCACACGGCACGTTACACTAGGATCCTATACTATATATATACTTTCATAAAGCTGTAGGCAATATAGGCGTCTGAATACAAAGCAATCTTTTTTAGTTTTTGGTCTGTTTATTCGTTCGTGCATCACGCAAAAGTTACTGAACGGATTTTGATGCAACTGTTTTTATTTGATAGCTCTTGCTCTCCTCTCAACTTTTTTTATTAGACTTAAAACTGGAATACATTTTATCCCGTTACTACATCGTGAACCTGAGATATAATTATATAGCTTTACCACTATGGAAATAAAATTAAAAATAATTGATTTAATCTAACTTTAACCAGGCAGTAAACGTACAATAAAAGATAGTACTGGTAGTCTGGTTATCGATAATCGACATCGTGGTGTCATTCTCCACAACACTAGATTACGCACACAATGACAAAACGTCAAACGCACACATAAAAAATTGACACGCATTTGAAGCTAAGACTCCGTCCAGTGTATTATTGGTCCGACTCCGAGTTCTAGAGTAGTTCTTACTGTTCTTAGTCTGAGGTTAGTATAGTATTGAGATGTGCCAACTCGTAATAAACACAACTCGATTTAACTCGAGTTTAAATTCTCGTAACTCGAATTGAACTCGAGTTACGTGACTCGAGTTAAATGGATTTAACTGAGTGAAGAATGATTTGTTTTATTTGTATCAATTTAATTAACTAACCTCCAAACGGTATTTAAAAAAAAAACATGCGGGGCAGTCTTTTTAGACTGCCGATAGAAGTGAAAACTAAATAACTTGTGAATTGTATCGAACCATTACTGGTCATTAACACTTCTTTATTAAACCAAAAATAATAATCTAATAGCTCGACAATACAATTCACAAGTTACTTACTTTCACTTCTATCGGAGCGTTCGATGACGATGACGTGAGTTCCATGATTTTTGTTCACCCAAAAAGTAATCAACGCGCCTAAAGAAGATCGGAGCGTTCGGTGACTATGACGCGACTTCCATGATTTTTGTACACCCAAAAAGTGCTCAACACGCCTAAAGAAGTTTTCATTTCAATAAATGAAACAAATTCATAGTAAACTAGACGACCCGTGCGAATTGTCGTATCGATTTGCTGACGATGAAGTAAAAGTCTAATTTAAATTATTCGTTTTTACGAAGGCAACACTTGGGTGCCATATGGTTTAACAATGTTGTCGTATTTCCAATATATTTGAATAAATCCGAACACTGTTTACACCTAACACGTCCACTAACTGACGATTCAAATACATCGCATACAAACGATTTCCTTTTAACCGGCACCACGACGTTAACCTCAAATAAGTCAAATCTGCAACAAATCTACTTTGTGATCTGCAATACTTACTGTCACATTTGATTGACAATGAATATATTCACAAATGATCCGCCAACTTCACGCTTCACGCCATTACGCACTACAAACGGGCGTATATTCATTAATTAATTTGCCGCGCCAAACCAATTCGAGTTAGAAGAAATCAGCTCGAGTTAATTCGAGTTAAGCCCAAATCGAGTTAACTCGAGTTAATAAATCGAGTTGACACATCTATAGTATAGTAGTCTGTGATCTCGTTCGTCAGTCATTTTCATTGTCAGTCATATTTACGAAAATTCTTTTTTAACGATATAAATGGATATAAATTACAAGTAGTTATAGAAATACAGTTTGCCACAACAAGAAGATAAGATAAGAAATACAGTTATCAATTATGTCGAAAAAAGGTTCTTTTGAAAATAATTACGAAGATTATTCATTTAAGTCTGCAACTAATATTTTGAATGAGTCTAAAGATGGGGTATGTTGTAAAAGTCTGAAAAGTATAAATAATACAGTATTTATTTTCAACTACTTATACTATACTCATATGATTTCAGAATTCCAAGTTGCATAGCCTTATATAACTTAACAAATACCTAGTAGGTTAGGCAGCATAGGCTCCATTTAGGAGTTTGACGATTACAGTTGTTGGCAAATAACATCTCCATTACATTCCTGGCAGTGTTTATAAAAAATGCATTAAAATGAATGCAGAAAAATGCATCAGTGGTCTAGTGTGTGTTGTTGGATCATGAGACCTCGGGTTCGATTCCCGGGTAAGGCCAACAAAATGTTATTGGAAACTGAAAGAACAACGAAGATTCATGAGAGTGAGGAAACAGATAGTGAACTTGCCCGCTCATTCTTTCACTATAATATCTCCTGCGTTCATGGCTAGTGTCTGTTGACACTGGCTGCAGTGATCAAAATTACTATCTGAAGATCATTATTACTATGAATGCATAAATAAAATATTAATATCTTCTCAAATTCTTACATTTACTTAATTTTTTTTTTCATATTACAGTAGTTAATCCGTTTATTATGACTATATTGACCAACGGCTTATTATGAAGTAATTACACAGCAGTTTGTTTTTCATATAAAATTCTTTATAACTAAGTCGGATATAATGACTTCGCTTATAGTGACATGTCGCTTATTGTGACCCATTTTTAATAAATTGCGTCCAGTTATAGTGACCGGCATGATTCCTAACACCTTCGGCAGTGTTCGGGAGAGTCACGTGATACCCGACGACGTTCGGCGCGTGCGTGGCTTTTTTTGTTTTGAGTTTCGGTGGGTAATTGATCTTATTTCTCTCTATTAAAATAAATACATACAAAATGCTTTGTATGACGTTCGCTTAGTATGACGTGTTTGTTATGTCCCTGCGATGTCATTATAAACGGATTCCACTGTATATCAGCTATGACAATTTAACATGCAGTGTCACCTCTGGTGCCAAGTTTGCCTTTCTAGCTCATAATCATAAACTTTGAATTCTACACTCCTTATTTTTACACCAGCTCAAAATTATACTTATGTTTTGGTTGCAGTTATCAGGAAAATTTCAAGAAAAACTGAAAAAGTTTAACCAAACAAAATTACAACTACTTAAAACAGAGATGGAACAAGACATATTTTGTGATGGTTCTGTGTATACAGGTTCCGCTGGGTTGGCACTCTTTTATTTTATGTGTGGCACAAAATATGAAGTCAACCTTAAGTTATTAAGGGTGAATAATTTATTTTGTTTAATTATTGCATTATTTTATAAAACATTTTTATGATTACTAGATGACACCTTGTCATTAACCCTAGAAGCCCAATCTTACGTCAAATTTACCTACAAGAATAAAAATACCTGTGGCTCAGTAAAATAAGCTACATTATGTTTTTAAATGCAATAAACTAACATACTAGCAAATAAATAAAAATTATAATAAATATGAATAAAAAATATTAATTAAACTTCGAAAAAAAAATTATCACTAATTGTATAAAATACCTTGGACAAGTTGTCCAATTTGGTTAAAATAACTTCGAGAAAGCTGGGGCAGACTGGATGCGGAAGGCGAAGGACCGTGTGCAATGGCGCGTGTTAGGAGAGGCCTATGTCCAGCAGTGGACTGCAATAGGCTGATTGATTAATTGATTGAATTGTATAAAAATAGCATTTCTATGAGATCGCTTTAGTTTTTGACTAATACTAAAAACTATTTAAAAATATAGTCACTATTTTCTTACTTTTATAATTAACTACCTAGTTAACTCCTAATAATAATGTAAAATCTCCTAATAAAATAGACACTCAATATTACAATATTGAGCAATTTTGGCAAACATCAATATTGTGTTCTCAACATGTAGGTTTTTTTGCATTTGATGCAGTGCAAATTGGTCAAAAATTGGGATTGGGGAATAATCTCAGATGTATGTAGTTGAAAACTCAATCTGGTCCACCATCTCGTCCCCAGTATCACTTGTAATATCATTTTGAGTCACAGAATCATCCTCTTCGGAATCGGAACATCACCATCAGGGACCATTTTGGTTACCCATTGAAAGGCTTTTCGATTAGGTTTTTCGAAGCGGTTATTAAAAAACACATACGATATGGGTAACCCTTATGAACGGCTTAATAGAAACCCTTAAAAACTGACCATTTCGGTTACCCATTGAAAGGCTTATTGATAGGGTTTTTTTTTAAGCGGTTACTGAAAAACCCATACGATGTGGGTAACCCTTTTAAAGCGGTTAGTGAAAAACCCTTACGTTATGGGTAACCCTTTTATACGACTTAATTAAAACCGTTCGAAAGCAAAACAGATCATTTTGGTACCCATTGAAACAGTTTTCGACGTTTTTTCTAAGCATATAAAAACCATTATGTGGGTAACCCTTTTGAAAAAAAGTCTTACACTTTCAACTCTCTCTATTTAAAACAGTAACAGTGTAGCATTCCGAATCGGAGCAGTGTAATATCTATCCCTTGATTATAGGCATAGGTTGCAAAATGGTACAGTACGCAAAGCGAATTGACTTTACCTAGGTACTTACCTAGCGGCTTGTAATTTTCATGTTTATACTTGTTTGTTAGGCAGAAAAAACAGAGTTCGGCGCATTGATATTATAAGCAAAGATGAGTTATGAATTTATGATCATAATAAATGGCGTACCGATATTGTTGCATCATGACAAAGTACTAATTTATAGATGAATGCGGAATGCATGCTAAAGAAAGAGATAGCTGTACTTATATTGTGAATTTTTAAATATTATTATAGGTACGTGAAATAATCATTCTAGATGAGTATTTTTTTTATTGCATGTAATGTATAATGTAGTGGCAGACGAGCCACGGCCCATCTGATGGTAAATGGTAACCGTCACACAGGAGATGGTGGTACCTACTAACCCGCTCGGGTCCGATACCCAGCCAAGTGAGTGCTCCCACTTGGTACCCAGCCCTATCACCAGTCATGCAATGGAAGATAATTGGTTACTTTCCTTAGCTGCCTCATACGACACCCGTGGGAAAGAATGGGGTGGTGACACTTGTATTCTTAGTCCGTCACCACACGGACAATAGATACGTAGTATAGGTACTTGTACGAATAAAGTCACCAGGCGCGAGCTTTATTATTTTTTTTTTATTTATTTAAATAGGTAGTTAAAGAAAGTTACAATTATCCAATTTAGTAGGTACCTAAAAACTAATTCAACTTTGAGAAGGTACTATTATAGAATGGATTTTAGGAGGAGCGCCCACCACTCGCCCACGGATTGTCAATCCCGGTTATCTTTGGACAGAATAACCTAAGATTGCCAATCCGCACTCTCACAGATAGAGGAGAATGTGATAATAGCAAAGTAGCATGCACGATAATGACAAAAAACTCACCAACGCGACACAACCATGCGATACGGTAGAACTCTCAGAACCACAATATTGCAGTATTGCGAACATAAATTCGACACGTGTTTCACCTCTAAACTTTTTTTTTTGAGAAGGTATTAAAGGAAATTCAATTCTGTTGCTATAGTTGGTACGTGTTTATTACTGTTGTAAAAAAAATCTTTACCTACCTATAACTTAGGTACCTATACGTCATGAAAGGATTTCGTTAAGTTAGGCCAATCGGCAAAAGTGGATAGCTTGATGGTGGCTCAAAATTTTATTAAAAACTAGCGGCCCGTCGCGGCTTCGCCCGGATGGACATTTATTTTTTTAACATTTTGGAATAAACGTAGAGTAAATATATCTTTATTCTTTATACAGGACATAGGTAAGTAGTTCTTTTTTGTAATTACTATTTTCAATAAGTAATAAATCTATCTATTAAGTAATAGACTATAGATTGTGGTATTTGTATACATACAAAAATACAAATCTCTCTGTCTCAGGGATAATATAATGTAGCATTCCAATGATGTAAGAATTTTCATAAATCGGTCCAATAGTTTTAAATCGGTTCAATCGTTTTTGAGTTTATTCGTTACAAACATACAAAAACAATTCCGTCCTCTTTATAATATTAGTGTAGAAGTGTAGATAAGGACTCGCCTGCAGAAATTAGTGGAATAAAAATGAAAAGTTCCTATGCCTTTTATGCATTACAGGTACCTATGTTATAATAGTTATAGGTTTCTTATATCTATTACATATATTTCTTGTGTCCGTGTGTTAGTAATTGAACTCCTCCTAAACCGTTGAACCGATCTTGACGAAATTTTTTGTGTATCTTTGTGTAAGTACCGGAATGGTTTAGATTCACATTTGGACCCGATAGGTGGCGCCACGATATGATTTCAGGGTTTTTTCTCCAATTTATTCTAATCTAAATTTTTTTTGTGTATGTTTGACTAAGTACCGGGATGGCTTAGATTCACATTTGGACCCGGTAGGTGGCGCCACGATAGGTTTTTAGGCCCTACCTAACAATAAAATTTTCCCACACCAGAAAATAATCCTTAGTAGCTAAAATAAATGCTCCATCCAAACGAAACGTCAATGTTCGGACAGGAAAACGTCTGTAGGTTATTTAAAGACAGCACTGCACTAAGGAATAATCCCTGTATTAGGTACGGGTGTTTAAAAACATACAATTTCACGGACACGAAGTACACCCTGACTCAGAACAACCATATTTTGTGGATCACACAAAGTATTGTACTGTGTGATCTTAGGTCTTAGACATGAGAAGTTTTTTTTTTTATTGTTAACGGTGGCAGACGAGCAAAGGGCCCACTTGATGGTAAGTGTTAACCGCCGCTCATGGAGTTTGGCAACACCAGGGGCTCATTGTAACAACAGCTATCTGCTAGTGAAAGTCCCGTCCAAATCGATCCGCCATAAAACATGAAGTTTAAGTACGCACATGATGGGTTTGAGATATATAGTAAGTATCGCAGATATACGCACTGAAAGATTTGACCACGTGATCACGTAGAAGCCATAAAACGGAAGTTTATGTACCCACGGACAGCGCAGCGTAGGACGGCCCCTCACCAGATGGACTGTCGATCTGGTCAAAGCCACGGGTAGCCGTTGGATGCGGTCGGCGCAGGACCGCTGGTTGTGGCGTTCTCTTGGGGAGGTCTATGTCTAGCAGTGGATATTGAAAGGCTAATGGATGGATGGAAGTACATAGGATTGATTAGATAGTAGGCTAGAATCCAAGTCAGTATTGTCGTGTAATATTTAGCAATATTTTAGTAAAGAAATATGATTTATTAAACACAAAGTGAAAAATGTGAAATCGAAAATAATCGTCACGAGAAGGATTTGAACCTGCATTTCCTGGATACCGTCGAGATGCTTTGCCAATGCAGCCATCGTGACAATTGCTCCTGACTGCTAATATCGATAACACATTCATACTTAACGTCTTTGGGTGACGTCTGCACCATCTATCGGAAGTATTTTCAGACATTATACCGACCAGGTAAACTTAATTTTACAATTAAGATTTTACCTAATAATGACGCAAACCCTATAAATATTTAGATATGTTTATATATATTTTTAGCATTTGAAATGCTTAGCACTATACATAAATGTGAAATCGAAAATAACAGTCATGAGCAAGATTTGAACCTGCATCTCCTGGATACCGTCCAGATACTTTGCCAATTCAGCCATCGTGACTTCACTCATTTTGAAAAAAAATATTAAGGGTTTAATATTCGTCAAGAAAAAGTAAGCTTATATAGATGAGATACGGCTAGCTAAACTAACTGAACGCCTCGCATAATTAACAGACGCCCCCTTATCTCAAATATTGAGAGAAAAAAAGAGCAGATGGAGTTGACAAATTTATAAGTACAAATAATTATAATTTGCGAATAAGGAAAAAGAGTATTTTAGTACGAGCGGGAATCGAACCTGCGTCCCTTCCTATCCGGGGAAGTGCTCTAATCTACTGAGCTACCGTACTATTTGTTAAAAATACCCAATCTCCTTACCACAATTTGTCTTAACGACCAACGCCATTACATGCATTAATCCAATATAGTAAGTTTAATTTGGCAATTAAAATTCATAGTATTTGATGGCGCGATTTTTTTAAACATTTTGATCTATATTTTAGCACTTGACATGCTCAGCTACTCTTAAAGTACAAAATAATTTTTGAATAAGGAAAAATAGTATTTTAGTACGAGCGGGCATCGAACCTGCGTCCGTTCCTATCCGGGGAAGTGCTCTAATGATTTAATCTTTATCCAAATAAATAGGTACGTTATTCATCAGAAGTATTTAATTTAAAACAAAATAGAACCTTTACATCATTCGATTTCAATAAATACCTTAGGAGGTATTGCAGTTTTAAAAAAATCTAGACGTCGCGGGACGTCTAGCAGATGTGAAACATCAAAATTATTTTGTAGAAATGAAATAATAATAACTTGACAAAGTACTCCTCAAGACGAATCAATCGAGTATAAACTCGATAGGGTTGCGTAGTTTCATTACAGAGTTACTGTGGCCACCTTCCAGCTCCATCGTCAGAAGGGTAGTATCTAGGGAGATACTATCTAGAGACAAAGTACTCATCAAGATAAATCATACGAGCCCAAACTCGATGGAGTTATGTCGTTTTATAACGGAGTTCCTATGGCCACCTTCTAGCTCCATCATCAGACCCTGGATATCATTTATGACTGAAGTTCTAGTCAGGACATTTCAAACGAGCCCTAATTCGATGGAGTTGCGCCATTTAATTACAGAGTTTCGCATGGCCACCTTCCAGTTCCATCATCAGACCCTGGATACCATCTAAAGACAAAGTACTCATTAAGACGAATCAAACGTGTCCAAACTCGACGGGGTTGCGTCATTTCATTGTATAGTTACTATGGCCACCTTCCAGCTTCATCATCAGTCCCTGGATACCATCTAGACACAAAGTACTCGGCAAGACGAATCATACGAGCCCAAACTCGATAGGGTTGCGCCGTTTTATTATAGAGTTCCTATGTCCACCTTCCAGCTCCGTCATCAGATCAGCTCCATGTCATCATAATATTGTATTATCACGTGATATACACATGCGTGTAAAATTTCACCGTGAAGTGTGTCAAATTTAACTTTCAAGATTTGAACGGAACAAGTGGGTACAATAAAAGCGTCGCCACGCTAACAACCGATTTTACCCTCCCTCCGCAAGAGATGTTTCACATCAATAACATCACAGCATAATGATCAAGTACCTACTGCGCGCGCACTTATGATGTGTGGCCCCAATTAGCGTTAGACCAAAGTAACTATTCCACGCGGACGATGTCGCGGCCAGAAGCTAGTTTAAACACATCATGAAATTATGTGAAGGAAAATTAGACGCTTGATTGATTACCTACCTAATATTTATTTAAAAGACATATTACTATAGGTAGGTATAATAAAAGGCAGACAAAATTCTGACTTACACATTGCTCATTCAATTATGACACGATAAGGTTACATCATGATTACATACAAGATAATTGTCAGAAACTCAGAACATGTACCTACACCTTATTATGTACGCATCTAAATATTATAATAGTTAAGTAGGTAGGTAGCACGTGATTCGTTTACTTTCGTCTACAAGTCGGCCGATGCCGCCAGCGATGTCGTACTTCACCGTCTACTTAGCACATTGAATAACCATATGGTAACCCAATTATATTGAATGGGTAACCCATTCAATGTGCTATCTATATTGAAGTGATAATCCTTTCAATTGGTTTCAAGCATATACCCTTTTCAATGGGCTATCATATTGATAGTGTAACCCTTTCACTGGGTTTCAAGCATAGAACCCATTCAATGTGTTATCCATATTGAAAGGGTAACACTTTTAATGGGTTTCAAGCGTAAACCCTATTGAATGGGTTATCAATATGATGGTGTAACCCTTTCATTGGGTTTGAGCATAGAACCCTTTCAAAGAGTTACATCACGATAAAGGTAACCACATAAATGGCTTACCCATTCGAATGGCTTAACTCTTAACTGGGGTTGTACGGTCCTTGATCACCATTTGTTCCTAAAAGAGAGCCAATATCTTTCTCATAATCCTTTATATTTCCTTATCCACTAAAAATAATGTGTAGCGTTAGAGATAAAATAAAACAACATGCTATTACAAATGCTCACTGTATAAACGTAAAACCAGTGAAAAACTTACACAAAGCCCAAACATACGTAGAAATGACCTTAAACATAGCAATATCTACAAAATAGAGGGACTTACCAAAGGGATGAAGCTGTTTCCTGATAGCTTTCGACAGCCACTGAGTTTGTTTGAGTGATCACCGTGATCAGTCAAAGTGTACGAAAGAGATTGCGAATATAAGTTTGTGTGTGGGTCAAAATGACGTAGATTCGGCTTCTAGGGTTAATATATTTGGTATTATTCTGTTGAAACAGAAGGAAATATATGTATAATACATTCATCTTTACAGAATGCCCTGGAGTATATAGACATTGAAAGTTTGAAAGGTCGCAGGATTAGTTTCTTATGTGGAGATGCTGGGCCACTGGCTATTGCAATTGTCATATCATATAAACTAGGCAGTAGACGGCCAGACACCTTGCCTGATTATAAAACTTTAGCTCAACGGTAAGTTTTTAACCATTATTGTAAATACAATGCTTGAAATAGATTTGTTAGAATAACAAGATAATGCAGAGAACATTTCCAATATTTTTTTATTATAAATACTTATTAGGCAGAAGGAACACAATATACAAATATTCATTATTTAATCATTAAGCATGTCGCACATCGGCTAGGACAGTGTCACAACACAAAAAATGTATTTTTTGGGAAATTTTCTGTTAATGCGTATCGGAGAATTTAAGATATATTTAAGAAGACTGTTTAATGCTCTATTATGTTTTTATGAAAATAAATATCGAAAGGTATTTTTCTATTTTATATTTATTTATTACTTTTAAATTCCTCTAATGTGTCACTTTTTTAGACAAATTATTCAAAGATTTCATAAAATAAAACACTTTTATTTGAAAATACTTTGTATAGTTTTGAAAATAAATCTAAGACTATTATATTTTTATACATAGTTATTAACAGTTATATTAGAAACAGATAAGGTATCAAAACTATACATATATAAAGCTATATAGCAAATTTTCAGACAAAAGATAACCTGACCATTCGAAAACATATTATTAAATAATATTTTACGCAAACAAAATGAAATTGTTTAGCATAATTCGTGTGAAATTAAGCCTAGAAGTGAAAAATAACAAAAATAGATCTTTGTACTTGCGTAATACTTGATCTAATAACTAAAAGATTCTAAACAACAGTAAGTATCAGAAAAAAACACAACGTAATAACTAAATGATAAAAATCAAACTTTAAATTTTCTATTTCATTAAACGAATATTTGTAAAATAATGTTCTAGATGCATCTTTCGTTAGCATATTGTCACGACTAATATTGTAATAGATTTTGTTTGGATGCCCAGGTGTATCCTGTGCTAAAGTTTTGTAAACTACACAAAATCGCAATAACTCATTTCAGTCAAGGTTTTCTTACTTTTCCTTCGCTGATCTGATCACTTCAGGGTACTGGCTTGGCACGTAAATATACCCAGATTTTAACCTTTTCTGTATCTATTTGGACAGCATCACCTTCGTTCAAAAAAAAAAATTTACATTTACACCCATCCCTGATGGATTTTAACATCCACTGCTGGACATAGGCAATACACTTACTTCGTGTATTGCTACAGTGGTATTTAAATTAGGTATTATTTTGTAAACTACATCTGTTTAAAACTTGTAGATGCAGATGCTGAAAAATTAATATGAATAGCACATTAATAAACGTAATGCAAAATTTGGAAGTACGTGGGTATTTGAAAAAAAATTACTTGCAGCAATATTTTCTTTCAAATTTTCAGATTCATCCATACCAACGCATGTTTATGGATTGTTATCGCGTAAAACTATATTAATCATGAACTTGTTTCTTGAGTTCCGCTTCATTT
Organism: Leucoma salicis; assembly: GCA_948253155.1. NCBI lineage: Eukaryota > Metazoa > Arthropoda > Insecta > Lepidoptera > Erebidae > Leucoma > Leucoma salicis. The sequence continues at coordinate 15,063,300 of OX411809.1, read as the reverse complement.
TGTCCTAATAAAGTAAACAGTAAGCATTGTTGCAACAGTTGTAACGCGTCCTAAGATAAATTCGCTACCCCAACCGAATAAAGCTGTAAAGTGCAGTTACATTGAAATCGTTTTTATTTCATTTTCATGTTTAGAAAGATCCAATACACGTCTCTGACTTTTTTCATGAACATATTTTTATAGAAAAAGAAAATATTCTAAAAAGTCGTAATTTAAAGTTGGTTCCAGTATTGAGACGAAAAATAGCGACACAATTTATAACACCAACAATTTAAAACTGTAAGACACGTAATACACCATTACCGCTTTATTCGCCGGAAATGTACTGACAGTTCTACAAGTAAAACATGTTAGAATTATTTGGGATTGATAATAGATTTGCTACCCACGGATGCGCCAAATTATACTTCTAAACTAAAAATTATTAACACTGAACGTAAACTTTTATTACAATAAAAAGAGATAAAAGGAAAGTTAAATAACTATTAATGAGATCTTTTTTATCATACTGACCAAAGCTTTGTCTCTCATCAACTATTGATGTTTGTTCAGGTTCAATACTTAGTAATTTAATATCAACTTCAGACACTTCCGGTATAAGATCCTCCAGCTCAAAGTCTGATTCTGAAACATGATGGGCTAATTTTAACTGTCACCATTGCCACGTGTTTGCGTCTCGCGTTACACTCTCGCGCTGAATTTTAGCCAGTAACGAACTTGATTGTTTAAGAGTGACAAGTCGTCTTGGTTTTATGTAAACAATGGCTCATCGCGCTCGTCGTTTGGTCGATTTAGCTAATCAAAGTAATATAAAATGCCTGCGCGCAGATAAGGGTAACGCTACTGTGGCGATGGACACGTCAGATTATAATGCCAAAATTGAACACCTTTTATCGGATGAGTCTACCTTATTCAGGTTAAAACTGACCCGACCAACTGTACACTAAATAACATGAAAAAGTTACTCAACCAGCACTCCGAAGCATTGAATCTAGATGTAAAAACCCTGATACCACCTTGTGCAAAACCACCTAAATTGTATGGGTTGCCTAAGATACACAAACCGAACGCACCACTACGACCTATTGTAAGTCAGATCGACTCACCTACTTATAAAGTCGCTCAGTTACTGGCCAAAGTTCTCTCACAGCTCCGAGGACACACAAATGCGTTCATAAAAGACTCATACCATTTTGTAAGTGAGGTTAAACACCATCTTGCTAACAATGAAACTATGGTGAGTTTTGATGTCCAGTCACATTTCACCTGCCTGCCTGTGGAAGACTGCATCAGAATCTTATTTAAGAAACTATTAGAGAATAATATACCTATAGAATACGCTGAACTGTTAAAGTACTGCCTCACATCTGGCTACATTATGTGGAATTATGGCTTCTACAAGCAAGTGGACAGAGTGGCCATGGGTTCGCCAGTCTCTCCCGTTGTTGCTGACATTTTCATGGAAGATTTCGAGGAGACTGCCCTAAAAATCGCACTTGTGGTCCCACGTTTTTACAAGTGGTATGTGGATGACACTTTCACTATATTACCATCTGATAAAGTAACCGTATTTCTTAACCATCTGAACTCCATCAATCCTAAAATTCAATTCACTATGGAACTGGAGTCAAATAACTCTTTAGCTTTCTTAGATGTTATGGTAATCCGTAACCCCAACAACACCTTGAGTCATACAGTGTATCGAAAGAAAACCCATACTGATAAGTACCTGAATGGAGAGTCTCACCACCATCCTTCACAGTTAGCTACCGTGTCTAAATCTCTGTTTCAGAGAGCACAAGGAATCTGTGATGAAGAACACCTGGCTGGGGAGTTACAGCATGTAAAGAAATTTTTACATGCTAATAAGCTGCAGGTTCCACGCCGCCGTCACAGAAACCGAGTGAAACCACCCACAGTTGAGCGCATGTTAAAGGAGTCACTGACAAGGTTGGCTACATTCTCAAGAAAGCTTCAATTAAAACCTACTATAAGCCACTCAAAAGAATTAGTCAATTTTTACCACCAGTCAAGTGCCATATACCCTTACAGGATGCAGGAGTGTACAAGCTGGATTGTGATTGTGGTCTCTCCTACATTGGGCAAACAAAGAGATCCATAAGAACTCGGATCAAAGAACACATAGCTGATATGAAACACCGTCGCTATACAAAGTCTGCAATTTGTGAGCAGGCACAGGACCACACCCGCCATTACATCAGATTTGACAAACCCCAAATCCTCGCAAAAGAACATCAATATCGTCCTAGAATGATACGTGAGGCTATTGAAATTAAGAAACATCCCAATTTCAATAGAGAAGACGGCTGGGTTTTACCATCAAGCTGGAATCCTGTGATAGGCCTCACCAAACATAATACAAAAAGGCACACCACAAGATTGCAAGACACAGTTAGCGCTTATTGTGTGGATAAGACCCACAGTAGTGATTAGTTAGTATTTCCGCATAAATTTAATAATCCATAACTGTTGTTGCCTACTGCGTTTTCTGGCCGGATCTTTCTCAGTCAGGCCGCGTTCCGACCCGGTGATAGCTTTTTAGTCTTAGCTTCTATTAAAATCAATGTATTTAATAATATAAACCAATAATCAATATTGTCTTCTTACTGGTAGTTTTTTGATTACTTAAAAACTTAAAAAATTTAATTGGTAGTTTGGGGTAGAATTTTCGAGCACCAAATATAAACAAAAATTTTAAAACTTAAAGAGGAGTATTATATTAATTTTATTTTATTATACTAGCTTAAAATCTCATACATTATAAGCATAAAACTTAAAGTAGATATTTGTAATTGTGTTTCTAAACGAATTACTGTGGGTAGATGAAACCGTTGAAACAACATATCAGCGTTGGACGCCTACCATCTAAGTCCACCCGTGATCATGAATACTGTAAAGTATTCGAAACGCCGGGATAGTATAAAAATCAAGTATACGCGATAGATTCCGTAAACGTAGTTTTATTTCAAAATGTGTCAAATTCGCGTAAATGTTAGTAAGTCTCAAAATACTTACTTAAATTATTTTTAAAGATCTTTGCAAATATTAAAGTAAGTATTTTAGTGTGTTTATAGCATATTATTTTAAAACTTGTTAAACCCTAAATTTATTAATAAATACATAAAAAATAATATTTTTGGTTTTATTACTTTTCTACTACTTCTATTAATGTTATGCAATAAAAGAATATCCCTAAAATTTTTAAAAACAAATATTGTATTAAATAATAGCTAAAAAAATATTTTCCTACTTATAAGGCGTCTTTTAAAGACGTAGTAATACAATGCATATCACGTCACCTGGCCAAAAACAGCAGTAATCTAGTATTACTATTACACGCGCTATCACTTTTTAGACGAAAAAAGGCGCAAGTAGCTAGTAAGTTTAGAAGACTTACAGAATGTTGAAACGAATAAAAAAGTAATAGGTTTTTTGTAAATAATCACTGTATAAACAAGCTGCGATATTACAATAAATATTATCAGCTTTATTTTTTTCCGCATCCGCCGATACCACACTTTTTAATATCACCCGTATGATATAGTCGTTAGAGCCGTTTTTCGATTTTTATTTTTTTCCCATAAATCTGAATTTGCTGAATACCGCTTTATTCGGTGGGGGTAGCGAATTATAAACACTATATAAATCAGAATTAAAGACACATTGCTAAATAATACTCAATAAAAGACTTGACTTAACCGACAGTACAGTTATATCACATGTTATAACACTTCTACTTTATATAACTTCGTGTATTAACTATCGCTAAATCAAGAAATGTGTCAATTAACATGATATGACAGTTCTATTCCCTAATTTTAAAATACGTAGTTAGAATAACTCAAAAATATGATCACTTCATATGATGCGACTTTCTTTTTGCAGAAATCAAAGCAATTAAATGAGAATTACTTACGGTAATAGGGTCATTACACAGACTATGGCAGTACTACATGCACTATATGCACGCCCGCTGTGTATTAACTTTAGATATGACACTACGCAAAAGGTAGGAAAGTGGCTTAGTGAAAAAGGGTATTAAATGCCATATCTCGGTGAGGAATCACACTTTAATTATGACGTTTTTTTAGTAGATAAAGGTTGCATTTGCAATTCTTAGAGGATACTTAACTCAATTTCGCATTTTTGTGTGTTGTGACACTGTCGTTGCCGATGTGCGATGTGATTAAGAATTTGGGATAATCGAAGGATCAGTACCTAAGGTAGCTCAGTGGTTTAGAGCACTTCCCCGGATTGGAAAAGATGCGTGGTTCGATTCCCGCCTCTACTAGAAATCTCTTTTTCTTTATTCATAAATAATTTGTACATTAAAAAAAACTAAAAAAAAAAAAAGTAGCGGAGCATGTCAATTGCTGAAAGAAATAGATCTAAAACATTAAGCACTTCCATAAATATACCACTACTACTCTGCCAACTCACACATCACTTAGATTCAGGCAACTATATTTATATCAAAGCAGTCTGGAAAATATAATAGTATATTACACAAAATTTATATCATTTGTTACAGTGCAATATGTACATGTATTCTTAAGGAAATGTTATGCTAAATATGGGCGACTGTTCTAGCAATAAATAGACTTTGTACCTAGTAATATGTACCTAATGCTGAATATTAGTATTTCATACGATTTTTTTTTTATTTATGTAAGGAGGTTGAGTGGGATATCTATTATTCCCACAAATATTATATATCTATATATTATAGGGGGTCATAGTGCAGAGCGTGCCCGTCACGATCCCTGCCAGCCTAGCACAGGCTGCAATCCGGCTCGAATGCGTACCGCAGTGCGGGTTAGGGCGTGCCCCGGAGGCGACGCGTATCGACCCCCGTCGGTACGAACAATGGCAGATGCGGCGATGGGGGCCGCCACCCATCACGCCTTGCCCAGTTTGGCAAGTCGGGGGGAGCAGTGTCAAACAGGCACGTGGAAAGTAAGAGGTGGTTAGGAAGGTAAGTTACACGAGCTGTTAACCGACATGTCGAATAGACAGCTTGACCTGCTCTGTGTAACAGAGACCATGCGAAAGGGTAGTGACGCCTGTGATCTTCCTATTGGCGGGATAGCTCTGTGGTGCCAGCGTCAGGGTGGGGGTGTTGCTGTCCGCTCGCTTGGCCTCAGGTGTGAAAGAATGTTCGATCCCAGACCTCTATGGGTCCGAATGAAACTAGATGTCACCAGGGTTTTTATGGTACCTAGTAGCTTGTGCTCCCGCACGTTCTTCGGTGGCATCATATCTAGAGAAGTTCTGGGATAATGTTAGGGAAGTTCTGGATTAGGCAGAAGCCAGTGAACGCATGATCGTATGCGGAGACTTGAATTAATGGGTGGGAACCAAGCGTCCAGACTTCGTGGATGTGCTTGGTTTGGTTCATTTGGTGATAAGAGAGTGAATGATGCAGGTAGGCTTACTGCAGATGTATGTATGGAGAAGAAAACTTGTAGTGTCAAACACATTTTTTTAACATAAAGACATCCATATCTAACTACACATGGAGAAGGAATGAACAGAGAAGTATGATTAAATCTATCATCAGGTAGACAGTCGCCTCCGAAGCAAAATACTGGCCATAAGAGCCTACAGGGGCCCCACTGTTAATATGGACCATTATCTTGTTATTGCGAGACTTAGTGAGTTAATTCAGAAGGTGGAGACATTGGTGAGAGCGTGTCCACTTCGTAGAGCTTGATATAATAAAGATTTTCTAGTTGCAGGAAGAGAGTGTAAGAGCAAAGTATGCAGAGGATGTTCGTGAACGGCTGACAGTGACAAGTCAGCCGGAATCGGACATAGAAGAATGCTAGAGTTTTGAAAGATAGTATGGTAAATATAGAGAAGTATGCGGAAGTTAAAAGAAGCATAGGAAAGTGAATGCATGGTGGGATACGGAAGTAGCAGCTTCCGTAGAGCACAAGAAGAAAGTGTAGCTGGACTATGTTTCTTCTTTGAATCTGAGTGACAGTGTGAATGAACAGAAGAAAGAAATACATCGGGAATGTAAGAATGACACCAAAGCCTTAGTGAAAGAGAAGCGTGCTTGAACTTAACTGCGAGTGGGATTCGAATTGGAAGGTCCGCAACCAATCCGGAGATGTGCTCTTTGCTATTGAAAGGGACGCAGGTTCGAATCCCGCTCGCAGTAAAGTGTCCGCAATGGATGACGTAATTTCTAATGTTATTCCGAAGAAAATATAAATAAATTGAGCTTTATACTTTAACGAATTTGAGGTAATATTTTATACACCTTCACTACCTGTTACCTACCCAAGTAACCACAATCCAAACTTGCTGATCGTACTTACCTGTGTTGGAGACATGCACAGAGGAACTTTCAGCTTTTATAAAATAACGAAGGTTTGGCCGTCGTGGGCTCTTACTCTACAACGTTATTATATGGAAGTGAAGAGTTGTGTTTTTAGCACATTGCGCGCACCGGGAAGTGTGAGATTTGGCACAGTTAAAGTTTAAATAGAGAAGGATGGTGCAGGACATAATATTTTTTTTTATATAATATGCATTAGAAATAATATTTTTGTATAACATGCATTGGAAATAAATTAATTCAATAAAAATACAATTCTGTCTAACGTATCCTTAAGCCTAAGTATGTACGCTCGTGGATTATCTATTGTAGTGCTATTCTTGCTACAAAACTCACCAGGTAACCTCAAACAATGCCCCAACGTAAATTCCGCGGTGCTTATAAAATCGCTATCCGCTTGACACGCAGCTCTCAATCCTAACATTACTGTGGGCAATTCCGTTAACCAATCTACATTATTTCTTAACCTACATGTAAGTGCGGCTTTTAACGACCTATGCCATCTCTCAATTTTACCATTTGCCTGCGGGTGGTATGGGGTGGTGCGTGATTTGTCAATACCTAATAACCTCATAAGGTCTCTGAACAGATCACTTTCAAATTGCCGCCCTTGGTCTGTCGTAATTTTCAAAGGCACTCCCATCCTTGAAATCCACCCCTCGTAAACTGCCCTTGCCACCGTCTCTGCCGTTATATCCTTAACGGGAAAAATTTCTGGCCATCGCGTACGGCGATCTATCATAGTTACGCAATAACGAAAGGCCTGTTCTGTCACCGGCAAGGGTCCTATAATATCTACATGTAAATGCTCGAAACGGTCGCCTACCTCAAAATGGCTAAGCTTAGACACCGTGTGACGTCCTATCTTACACTTTTGACATTTAATACATGTCTTTACCCATTTTCCTATATCCCCGTTCATTCCTGGCCAAAATACTTTCTTACATAATAACGCTCGAGAAGCTCGGGTTCCGGGATGAGATAACCCATGTAAAGTATCGAATATAGTTTTTCTAAATTCTAATGGAATGTAAGGTCTAACATGGCCAGTAGAAATTTCACAATAAATCATTACATTATTTATTCTCATGCGTTTTAATCGAATGTTATTATTCGCATTTGTATTACACAATAGCCTTGCTAGCTCATCATCTTTCGTTTGTGCTACCGCGATTTGCTTATAGTGCAAGGTCGCCGGACTCGATATCGTCTCAACCCTAGATAACGCGTCCGCGACCGCATTCTTGCTACCGTCTATGTGTCGTATATCGCTTGTAAATTCGCTAATATACAACAACTGCCGAACTCTTCTGGGTAACTCCTTATCCGAACCTAGCTTAGTGAACGCAAACGTGAGAGGTTTGTGATCCGTATAAACCGTAAAATTCCTTCCCTCTATTATAAACTCCCTAAAATAAACCACCCCCGAATAAATCGCCAAAAGTTCCTTATCATACGTACAGTACATCTTTTGGGATTCCGTAAGCCGTTTAGAAAAATAACCAAGGGGTCTCCATGTATTATTTTCTTTCTGTTGTAAAACCGCGCCTATACTGAAATCGGATGCGTCGGTCATTAAAACTAATTGCGCGCTCGCGATAGGGTGAGATAACGTGGCAGCATTTTTCAAGTTCTCCTTACACCTTTCGAATGCTCTAGTTGCCTCGTCCGTCCATTCTATCTTACTCTTATCTCGTTTTTTCGCGCCGTGTAAATACTTATCTAAAACTCCCTGAACTGTTGCTGCGTTAGGTATATGGTTTCTGTAAAAATTCAACATCCCTAGGAACCTACGCAGCTGTTCAATCGTCTCTGGTTTCGGGTATGTCTCTATAGCCTTAACCTTATAAGGTAAGGGACTAATACCCGTTTCCGTGATCTCATAACCTAAAAAATCTATTTTTGACTGCCCGAAGACACACTTGCTTAAATTAATGGACATCTTGTATTTCCTGAATCGTTCGAATAACAACCGCAAATGTTCCTTATTTAATGCCTCTTATAAATAAGTAATTTTAAATCTTAATGATATGCAAATAAAGCTTACTTTCTGTTAAGTACTAATCATGATATCAATGATGTCTAAAATTTTAATTATTTAGCTTTGAACTTGAGCGAATTTTGGTACTTATGGACCATTATGCACGTAATAGTTTTATTAGGTACTTATTGTTTAATTGTGTCCGAATAGTTGCGGAAGAAAGTTTCATTTCTTTGAATTTCCTTTGCGTTTTAAAATTAGGAAGATTTGTGTGTTATGGACGTTAGGGACTGTTTTAATGGATTTTTTAATTAATATGTAGGTAGGTCCACATCCTCACACACAATAAGTTAGTTATTTTTTTCTACGCTAGAAATTCCCTAAAAATACTCTAAATATATGTAAACAACGTTTGCCGGGTCAGCTAGTGATAAATAAATACTGAATTAAACATCCATTATATAAGTACGAGTATATCTACAATACCGAATTGTATGGAAATCTATGATATTGTCGTATCCTATGATGATGATGCGCATCGGATTAGTTAGATTTCTGAAATCTGAATCTACTCGTATGATGGATACGCGAACGTAAAATATCTAGATATTCAAATATAAGATTTTGAAATCTGATATTGAAAATTGAAATCTGATTTTCAGAAAAAGCGATATAACCCACGCCTAGTTCTTATTTTCGTATAATTAATTACACAAATTTATTAGAGATGGCTGTTTTTGTAAAAACGTTTTTGAGCAAAGATGCCAGTATACGATGCCGATGTATTGAAAAATGGATGCCGGATGTCCGCACACCCGATGCGAACATGAATGGTGATTGACAGTAACTACCTACTCTCTTTAGTTGAGTACATGAGCGACGGTTACCATTTACCATCATGTGGGCCGTGGCTCGTCTGCCACCATAAGCAGTAAAAAAAAAACCTCCTTTACAGTTCTAGTAAAAATATATATGAATTTAGGTCGTAACGTTAAACATCGTATCTAATAATATTAACAAAACTATTGTAAAGTAGGCAACCAAAAATATGCGGCAACGTTAATCATCGTATCTAAGAATAATAATATTACAAAACTATTGTAAAGTATGCAACCAAAAGTATGCGGCAACGTTAATCATCGTATCTAAGAATAATAATATTAACAAAACTATTGTAAAGTAGGCAACCAAAAGTATGCGGCAACGTTAATCATCGTATCTAAGAATAATAATATTAACAAAACTATTGTAAAGTAGGCAACCAAAAGTATGCGGCAACGTTAATCATCGTATCTAAGAATAATAATATTAACAAAACTATTGTAAAGTAGGCAACCAAAAGTATGCGGCAACGTTAATCATCGTATCTAAGAATAATAATATTAACAAAGCTATTGTAAAGTAGGCAACCAAAAATATTATTATGGTACTGTTACCGACTAAGCGATGCGCAGACATCAGCCGGATCGGATGGCAATAATTTTATTAAATCGCATCTGATCTGATCTATAGTTGACTGGTATCGATGCCAAAAAAAAACGTTACACATTTTTTTATAATTTTTGTCTGATTATCTGTTTGTTTGCTCGCGCATCACGCAAAAACTACTGAACGGATTTAGATGCAACTTTTTTTGTTTGAAAGGGCTTGATTAGACTTAAAAACTGGTATACATTTTATCCTGCTACTATATCGGGAACCTGAGATATAACTGAACAACTAGAAAATTATTTTAAAGTTGATTTTTTTAGAATTTATTTAAAAGTTCTACTAGATGGATTTTGATGCAACTTTTTTTATTTGAAAGGCCTTGATTTGACTTAAAAACTGGTAGACATTTTATCCCGCTACTATATCGGGAACCTGAGCTATAACCGAAAAACTAGCTTTTGGCTACGGCGAAGCCGCTGGCAAAGGCTAGTGATATTATGTTTATTACTAATAATTTCAGCTTACCCAAATATCAATAAAAGTAGGTTTATTGTCTACATCTTCGTGAATAGAACGCTTTATTGCCTTATGTTCTCTTTGTCAAACAAAAAACATGAAAACAACTTTTAATTAATTGATTAGTTCATAAAAGTTCTAGGACAATAATAAAACCGTAATAATTAATTCATAAATATTTTTTGACAAGCTAGTGAAAAATTTCTTTATATGCTTAGGGCAGTTGTTTAGCCATGACCTACCCCTTACTATATACACCCTTTATATAAATATATATATAAACCCTTTACTATAAAAATTGTTCCTAAAATAAGTAGTTCAGTGTTCAATGTAAATTCTCTCATCATCCCAATCTCGGAAAATTAATTACTCTGTGTATTGTTTCATAATCTTTTATGGATGTTAAATTAATAAATTATTGAACCAACATTTAATTTTTTTTACCACACTTTCCAGATTAATGTCTCTGGTCGCCTTGGTAGATAGTTCTCCAGATGAGCTTTTGTATGGCAAGTCTGGATATTTGTATGCATTATTATTTGTAAATAAATATATTCATATGAAGGAGATAATCCCTGCAAGTCACATAGGAAAGGTAGCACATTCAGACTTTTACTTTCACTAGGTATTATTTAATCTTTTGAATACAAGATTTGTTTTATTTTAGGTTATTGACAGTATTCTTACATCAGGAAAACAATTGTCTGCACAAATGAAATCTGAATGTCCCTTAATGTGGCAATGGCATGAAAAAATATATTTTGGAGCAGCTCATGGAATGGCCGGAATCTTGTATATGCTATTACAGGTAGCATTTCTTCTTCATTTTGTTTTTTAATGGCAAACCTAAGCCAGTGTCAAGTTTCATGTTGCATCAAGTTTATTTAATAAAATTAATTCATCAAACAAGTCACAGTAAATTCAAAGTTTAGTCAGCCATGCCAAGAAGTAGCAACTTAACTGGAACAAAAGAAAACATGTTACGCATTATACTCGTAGTACAGTCATTTGGTTATTTTTACCTGGAAAGTTTTCCTGGAATTTTGAAAATTGGTAGTTTATAGATTTTGATGGGCTCTTTCCGAATTTCGACTTTGCCACCTCGTATTTTTGTCGCTCCTGCCGCCATTTTGGAAAACTGGTGCCTAAAAGTAGTTTTTTGACAATACCTCCTTTCCGACTTATTTGCGTTTATTTGGCGACGGGTCGGGCCAGAGGAGAGATCAGCCTCCCTAGCCCTTTCCACCGCCTCCTTCCGTGAGATGACACCCCGCACCGGCCGCGCAGGGCCCAGTCGTACCCAATATCCCACAGGAGCGGCCCTAGGACAGATCCCCCCAGACACCGCACGACATGTGGGGGGGGGGGGGCGTGAGCGCCACCCGCTGTGGGAAAAGACCCTCGACCACCTCGGTGAGGAAGCTCGGCTGTAGCGTCTCCGTAAGGGAGGAGCCTTGAGTGCGGGGCTTATTCAGCGCAGCACGGTACGGTCGTCCCCAGGGGTTACGGTCGATTCCTGGCCACCTCGGAGGTGGTCAGGAGGATCGGGGCGCTGGGGCTTAGGGTGGCCCTGGACAAGTCGGAGGCCCTGCTTTTCCATGGGCCCCGACGTCGCCAACCTGCTGGCGCCACGATCACTGTGGACGGGGTCCAAATTGGGGTGCAGGCCCAGATTAAGTATCTGGCCCTGGTGCTGGACGGGCGGTGGCGCTTTCGCGAGCACTTCCGTCAACTGTCCCCGAGGCTCGTCGGTGCGGCGTCCGCCCTTGCACGGCTCATGCCGAATATGGGCGGACCCAACAATGCGTGCCGACGGCTTTACGCGGGGGTGGTCCGATCGATGGCGCTGTACGGCGCACCCGTGTGGGCGGAGTCCCTGGACGCACTGAACAGGGCTCTTCTGTGGAGGCCACAGAGAGTCGTCGCGTCCAGGGTCATACGAGGATACCGCACGGTGTCAACGGAGGCAGCCTGCGCGTTGGCCGGAATCCCTCCGTGGGACTTGGAGGCGGAGGCGCTCGCCGAGGTGTATCGGCGGGCGTCGCGAGAGCGGGAGGGGGGCGGACGTCCCCTACTCAGGGAGGTGGCCAGGTGGCAGGGCGACGCCCGCCGAGCTGCCATGGTCAGATGGAGGGCACGGTTGGAGGCGCCCCGGGCCGGTCTTTGGGTTGTAGGGGCGCTCCAGCCGGTGCTGGAGGAGTGGGCGGGGCGACGGCACGGAGTCCTTACCTTCCGACTGGTGCAGGTGCTGTCGGGGCACGGTTGCTTCGGCAGATATCTGCACATAGTCGCAAGGAGGGAAGCGACTCTAGGCTGTCACCACTGCGGCTGTGACGAGCACACGGCGCGCCACACGCTCGAGTCGTGCCCGGCTTGGGCCGAGCAGCGCCGTGAACTCGTCGCGGAAATAGAGGGGACCTCTCGCTGCCGAGCGTCGTCAGAGCGATGCTTGGCAGCGACAGGAATTGGGCCGCGGTCGCTGCCTTCTGCGAGGAGGTTATCTCGCGGAAGGAAGCGGCGGAGAGGGCTAGGGAGGAGGATTTTTCCGCTGACCCAAGCCGCCGCCAGCGACCGGGGCGGCGCAGGTACTTGCGCCTCATGCCGCTCTAGCTGAGGCTGCGGGTGGATGGACCGGGGAACGTCCGCCACCCGCAAGGCCTTCCGCGAATGTGCGACTCTGCGGATGCGTCGCTCAGTAGAGGGTACCCGAAAGGGTAAGCCGCCGGCGGACCACCGAAGGAATGTAACACAGTTCCAGTGGCCCGCCAATAAAGGCGGAGAGACGGCACACGGCGAGTTTCTTTAGTGGGTGCAGGCCCCACACTACCCTTTTCGTTGTCCCGAACGACGGGGTGTGCGGTTAGGAACATTTTTCCCCGCCTTAACAAAAAATACCCGAAATACCGATACCCCCTCGCGCCAGCGGCCAGCCTCGGCGTCCTCATCCTCAGTCAGAGGGGGTGATGCCAGCTACGACGACACAATGGCCGCCTCCTCTAGCAGATCCCGGTTCAGCCTACTCGAGAGAGCGGGAGTTACCACTGGTCAACACCTCAGTCAACCCGCGACCATGCTATGTAATTCAAAACGTTATAAGGGGTTATGATCGAGACTCTCCAGCATCTCCTGCCGCTTCGCCTCTTTGGCGCGACGGAATGACCAGCTTAAACTCGGCACACGCGTTGCAGTACGCCTCGTAAAGCCTGCTCTCCCGCTCCGAATCGTGGTTATGCCGCCGGCTGCGGGTGTAGGACCTCCAGGCACGGATACAAGCCGCGCGGAGGTCCGCCAGCTCGCGGGACCACCAGTAGACCCCCTTTCTTTGGGGCGGACGCCGCACACGGCATGGCAGCGTCGCAAATCAGCGATACCCCCTCGCGCCAGCGGCCAGCCTCGGCGTCCTCATCCTCAGTCAGAGGGGGTGATGACAGCTACGACGACACAATGGCCGCCTCCTCTAGCAGATCCCGGTTCAGCCTACTCGAGAGAGCGGGAGTTACTAATTAATTCAAAACGTTATACTAGAAAATAACGTTTTGAATTACATTGAAAATAAAAATTAAAGTATATTCCATAGATTCCGTAAAAGTAGTTTTATTACTATTGATAGCTATTTTTTATAATAGTCAACATATCATATTAATAATTCTCATCTCATAAGGATAGGATGTGTCCCATGAATTCTGTACTACTATTTCATATGACACTTCTTGCTTCCTTGATATTGAATGTTTCTTCATTATTTATTTAAATTTTCTGTTCCTTCTGCGTTACAGATTTCGGGTTCGCAGTATTATCTTAACCCATTAATAATACGCAAACAACTAACTATTGATGCATAATATGTCGATAAATATAAATAGTGAGTTCTGGATGTTGGCACCAGTTTTAATAACTCAATACTTAATTACTTAAATATGTAAAACGGTTAAACGAGCCTAAATTATTATTAAAATCAGTAGAAACTAAGAGTCCACTAAATATTTTTCCTATATATGGTATAGTTAGAAACTGCAATTGGTGGGTATAAGTAAAGTTATAGGTTACGTAATCCTAATATTATAAAAATGAGTTTGTGAAGGTGTTCAGATGTTTATTAGTGAATCCTAAACAACTGACGGTTTTGGATGAAATTTGGCGCAGATGAGACAGGCTTAACATAATATAGGATTTTTATCTTGACTGTTTATCCCGAAAAAAATAGTAGTTCCTGTAGGATAGCTATTTTCGCATATTGAACTAATATTAAATTAATTGTTTTAATTAAGTTTAATACAAAAATTTCAGGCACGTTCATACATAAACTCGAATGAAATAAATAATTTTATTAAACCAGCAATTGACTGGTTGTTAGCTCAACGGTTCAGAAGTGGAAACTTTCCATCGTCAATAGCTAGTGCATCTGGAGACAAATTGGTGCAATGGTGTCATGGAGCACCTGGATTTATACCATTGTGTATTTTGGCTGCGCAGGTAATATGCAACTTTCCCCATCATTTGGTTATTTTTTTTCCACTACACAGTACATTTCATTTTCTCATTTACACATTATATAGCAAAATACTAGAACCCGATGCGTTTGTACATTGAAGGTTATTATTGATACATTATCAATAATGGAAATTGATATAGACATAAATAGAACACAAAACAATCATTAATTTTCTTGTCAGTCTGTTTTTTATATCATATACAAACTTCGTTTTGGAGCACATGGAAAATGGAAGACAGGTTGACACAGTCAACAGTCAAGTGACAGGTTGAGGCAGTCGAGAGCAGTTGTCACGATGGCTGAATTGGCAAAGCAGATGCTTTGCCAATTCAGCCTGCATCTCCTGGATACCGTCCAGATGGACGGTATCCAAGAGATGCAGGTTCAAATCCTGCTCGTGACTGTTATTTTCGATTTTACATTTTCCATTTTGTGTTTAACTACTTACCATTAACAACCATCAACATGTTGGTTCCCGCCGAGCGGAACGCCGCGCCGGCATTCGATGCGCGGTGCAAATAGATAACACACGCAAATATAATAAAATCAAGTTGAGCCACCGCCGCTGACTCGTGCGCCATGTATGCGCGCAGATAGAGGTAGTATTCATAGTAAACGACTTTAATTGTATGTCGTTTTAGTTGAGAATCGTTTGTTAGTAACTATGTCCTTTGCGGTGTATGGCCAGTCAGTGCTCGAAGTAACTGAGTGTTTATGTAGGTATCATATATGATATTGCTTTTGCATAATAATTGTACTTAGTGATAATATAAATACTAACTATTCTGTTATGTTATAAATCTACTCGTTTATTAGAAATAATAGGCCTATAACCTAGTCTGTTAATTGTATTGCCGTGGGTAAGTGTAATTGGTCTAATTAGTTAGTAATGTTTTTTCTTAGTAATACATTTGTAAAGACTGTTGTTATCCTGAATAAATATAAATAAATCATATCTCTGGAATTACTGAACGGATTTTAATAAGGTTTTCAAAGGTAGATATAGCTTGGCTTGTAGCAAAATATAGGCTAAATTGAATGCCAGGAAGAAAGTCGTGCTAATTTAAGTATGCAGACGAAATCGAACAGGGTTGTGGTGTCTCGCGGACAGATATCATGTTCGGCTCGCAATTATCCGCTCTGCTCCGGTCAGCTCTGCATTAGTGGAAACGCACCCTTAGGTCTATACCAGACACTAGCTTCTCCATTGGACTATTACAATACATTTGAAATACAATCAGATAGTGACGAACAATTTTTAATGTTAGGTAGAAACACAATTGCCTCGGTGGAGTGTGTCAGTTAGCTGCTATCTACTTAATTTTGATCATACAAGTACACACAATTGTATCAAAATTCTGTTCTATTGTAACGATATAAAAACAATAATAGTAATTAGAAACGGTATTTTGCATTTATTTGCATTTCATGCTCTCTATTTTGATGGCTCATAAATGGAATGTCTTAAACACAAAGTGAAAAATGTGTATAGTGCTAAGCATGTCAAATGCTACAAATATATATAAATATGGAATGTCTTAGACAGCCAGAAATAAATTGGAGAACTTTATGTTATTATTATTTATCATTTGTCTCACCAGGTTTCTCTCTACATGTAAAGATATTGTAAAATTAAGTGACGACCACTTAATTTTGTAGTATGTAGGTTTCTTTGTTTTGTTTCCCTGTAGTGTTGTCATTGGTGCAAAGTTAAGGCAATGAGAAGAGTTGTTTATGTGGATTAAATATTATTTTTATGGCGGCCTATTCACCTTTATACCGTCCTATTTTTCTTATATATTATGTTACATGACTATCATAAGGTTTATGTTATTATTGTATTGCAGATTTTTAAAGAAGACAATTATATGGAGATTGCTCATCAGGCTTGCGATGTTGTATGGCAGCGAGGGCTTTGTACTAAGGGATATAGTATTTGCCATGGAGTTAGTGGGAACACCTATGCTTTTATACAAATGTATCAAGCTACAAAGGTATTTACACGATAAAGACTGTCGCCTTCAGCTTTGGCGGTGAAGTGGAATCTGCCTCTTAAAATTACTTTATCCAAGAATTTAGAACATTGATTAGCTTTTAAAAATGTCATCCTTTCTAATCTCATCTAATCATTCATCCTGATTATCAAAGCCATCTTGATTTCTAATAAAGATTTTTATACTTCAGAAACCTAAACATCTCTATCGAGCTTGTTGTTTTATGGAGTGGTGTGCTGTAGAACGGCGCGGAACACAATTACATCAGCCCGATAGGCCAGCGTCGTTGTTTGAAGGACTAATTGGAAGACTGTATTTAGCGGAAGACATGATGAATATTTTAGAAGCTAAGTTTCCAGCCTTCACACTGTAAAATTATTATGTATTACAAATAAAAAAAAATGTATAGCTGTAAAAATATTTATAATATATATAATCTTAAAACTATTTCAATAAGATTCAATAATATCACTTAGCTACATGATTTTAGCCCAAAATACTACCAAATGATAGTTTAATAGTTCACAACTATTTTATAAATATTTGGTAAATGCTAATGATATTACATAACACAAATATAAAATAAAGTAACAAGCATTTTGTTTAACGGTTTTTTTTATAAGTTCATAGTGATTTCTAATAGGTACTAGAATACATAGTGTTTAGAACAGATTATAGAAGGAAACAATTTTAATAAAAAAAAATTATCAATAAATATGTTATCTATTAATTTTCAATTATATACAGGTATATTTAATAGATTAGTCCACACAATATCACTGTTAATATAGTACTTATGGTTACAATAAAACTGTAACAATTCGAAATGTGTAGATTAGAGATATTTCCAAAATCTATGCTATAGATAACATTTTCTTCACTACTTAGAAACCGAAATTGCATTTTATGTCTATTTTATCTAAATCGCAACCGCTCACCACGCTTAACTTAAGCGTTACATTGATGAGTTAGGTCAAAACTTAAACTATTAATATTATCTCAGATTGTGTGACCACATTAGTGAAGATCCTCTCACGTCACTTACTAGCTATATTCATGACTTCTGGAAATTCGTTTCTAACGCAACGCAACTATAGGGACGGAACCTTCCCACCCTTATCATATTTATATTTTTGTAATGTACACAATGCAAAAAAAAAAACATGTCGACTATGAATTGATTTTTTTTTGGAGCCTCCTAAATTATTGCTTATTAACAATGCTGCCTATTAGCCATGAATTGCTTAAATACTTTGGAAGACATCAGTTTTTAAGAAGATGTAAAGAGGATTGAGTATTATTTGATTGGCAAATCCAAAGAGTATGAGCGATAGCAAAAAAAATCGTAGAGAAGCTTTATGATAAACCAAATACGGAAGCACATTTTCTGAACATTAAGTTCGAACCAGTATCACTTACCGTCACACTATAGCCAGGAACGTACGACTATGACTTAGTCCAGCACACAAGACAAGAAATCAAAATAAAAGTATCGTACTCGACGTGTCCGTTGGGTACCGCTCACACAGCTCGACAAGCAGCGACGGTTGACGACTTGTAAAGATTTTTTTAAGTTGTGTCAGTGATTTGGACGAAATTTGTAACTGCATAGTGACCGTAGACAATAAAAGCATAACCAAAAATAATTCAAATCCAAATTATTAGACCCAATATTAGTTTTGCATGAAAACGCCGTCAAACAGCGGCTGTTACGCATAGTACCAGTATTAAAATGTCATAAGCTATAGCGTAATAATTCATATTTAGATACGTTTATGGTTAATATTACAACTACAGCTGCCTAAAAAGAAGAGAAGATTCTGTGACCGGGCCCTAATCTCACGTGATTTTTGATTGAAGTTACTCTTTCATGTTGCAAAACAGTTAGTTGAAGAAATGAAATTTGAAAAGTTTGTTGATCAATCCTTATTTATTTTGTTTTTATTACTTCACTGTGATTTTCTACCGTCTGATAAAAAGTTTTTTTTCTAAATAGGCGAAATCCTACAGAAGCCGTCTCAGTGTGTGGTGGCGTTGCGGGATTCTAGGCTTTGCTAGCTTGTGTGTTATGGCTGCAAGATTGCATCTAAGCCTGTTGATTTGTACATAGTCTACAAACACTATCGGGAGACTAATTTATTCACGCGACGACCAAGATCTGGTAGGAATCTGGTAACTACTGAGCGAAATGACCGATATTATTGTGTCTCTGTGAAATCGACGCCTTAAAGCTTTTCAAATGCAGCAGCAGCTCCGTGTAGTACTAAGGGTGGCTGTAAATGACAACGATTAGAAGAAGGTTAAAGGAACATGGCCTGGTACCGCACAAACCAGCAGCACCAATCATCCAGGGTCTAAATTAACAGCAGAACATCGACGTGCGCGCCTTAACCTTGCACGTGAGCACCTAAATTGATCGTACCTACATTGGAGTAAGGTTCTCTTTTCTGACGAGAGCCAAATCATGCAGCTGGTAATGACGGGAGGAACAAGGTTTATAGAAGACAATGAGAGACGCTATGCACATTGCTGGATCGAAGAAACGATTAACTATGGTGGTGGTTCGTGGATGGTTTGGGGAGGCATTAGCACCAACGGTAAGACTTGTATTCGTATCTGGACCCTGTCTACCTGCACTAAACTATCATCGTTACGTGGAAATAATGCCTATGCACATTTTATTGGCGACGAATTATATTCATAACACAATAGTGTCAGGGAATTACATCGTACGAGATTATCTTACTGAAGTATCGGTATCTCTGTTATGGAACGGCCAGCAAGAAGCCTGGACATGAATGACATAGAACATCTATGAGATGAATTAGAGCAAAACTTCCTGCCCCAGACTCTTGGCCAGCTGCAAAACGCAATCCAAGAAAAATGAGATGACATTGCACAAAACGTGACCGTGACTCTCATTCGGTTGACGAAGGACCGTATGGAAGCATTAAGAGCCCAGGAAGAGCATACGAGTTATTAAATGAACTGTTTCTAATCTTTACGTGTTTTGTTTTTCCTATTTCCTACATACTCCATATAGAGTAAAAATTACTCATTAAAAACACCAAATCTATCAAAATTTAATTTGAATTTGGACCATTAACGTTAGTAATTGAAAACTGCTATCCACTATTATATAGCAGTGTGGGGCCGGCTTTAGAATTGTCCCACCCATCTACCCACGGGAGTCGTAAGAGCCGACTGAGGGAATACCGGGGGAGTGGGCAGCAGCACTCTCTCGAGTATTGACAACATCCACTGCGATCGCCAACCCGCCTGCCATGCGTGGCAATTACGGCATTATTCCCCATGACGGTACCGCTCGTTGTGGCGTTCTCTTGGAGAGGCCTATGTCCAGCAGCGGACGTTGAAAGGCTGATGGATGGATGATCCACTATTAAACTAAATTGAATATTTATTCCTAAATATACACGTTTTTAATATTATTTACAAAAAAAAAACTCACAAGGTGATTCGATTTTTTGTTGAGAATTGTATTTGTGATTGTTGACAGTGAATAGAACAAAGTTTTATCCGTGTGGTGACGGACTAAGAATACAAGTATCACCACCCCATCCTTTCCCGCGGGTGTTCTACAAGGCGACTAAGGGAACTAAGCAATTATCACCCATTGCATTACTGGTGTTAGGGCTGGGTACCAACTCAGAGTACTCACTTGCTATCGGGCCCGAGCGGGTCGGTACCACCGTCTCCTATGTGGCCGATCATGAAGCACATCAGTGTGTTTTGGCTGTAGCAGAAGATAGCCGTTTATTCTTTCATTTGATATCTGAGGAAAGAAATGGTGCGCAGCGGCTTGACAATACTCGGTATAGTTCCAGAGTCCATGAGCGACGGTTACTACTTACCCTCAGGTGGGCCGTGGGCGGTCTGCCATCATTGGCAATAAAAAAAGCTAAGGCAACAATGCTGCTCTACCTACTAGTGACGTCACTTGACGTTTACGACTTTTTGGAACAAACTAAAGTAAAAATGTGGAACTGTTCAATTTCGGGAAATTAAACAATATAGATGTCTTAATTTTGCATCTAGTTTCATTTGAAGTAATAATATGAATATGCAAAAAAAAACAATTGAAATGTCAATTCTAGTTTGTTTGTTCGCACATCGCACAGCTACTGAACGGGTTTTTGAAGAAATTGTTGTTAGCTTTTGATTAGCCTTAAAAGTGGTATACATTTTATCCTGCTACTATATTGGGAACCTAAAAACTAGTTTTTTTCAGTAGCAGAGCCGCGGGCGAAAACTGGTTTATTATAAATCTTGTCATCTAGATGTGCCAGTTTTTCTTACATTAAAGTGAATAGGGAATTGGTGAAGTTTACTAGATTTCAATATCTACCAAATACGAACACTGAAAGCTTTATATGCACTGTAAGATCGCGTTCTAGATTCTTCAAATCTTATAGAAGATTTGTATTGGTATATTATTTTTGTTTTTACAAATGGTCAGTCTGTTCCTTATTATTAAGTCTGTGATAAAGTTAACACTAGTGGTCTCTGCAGAAAATATAATAAAATTCATATCGACGATGTGCTATTTGTATGTAGACATAATTGGCACACTTTGTTTAGAAATGGTCAGTCTGCTTCTTATTATAAGTCTTTTGTATACAACACACTAACTTACGAGCTAACACTAGTTGTCTTTGCCAAAAAAGTATATTATACACCGGTTCATATGGATGTCGTGCACTTAGATACCTGGCGCGTGCGCACGTGGGGCTGTGTCAGAGGAGCGCCGCGCCCGCCTCGGCGCGCGAGTGCGGCAGCTGAGGCCCGGCGCGCCACACGTTCTCTCCCGGCTGGTACACCTCCACGCTGGCCAGTGTGGTCCGGCCGCGGTAGAAGGCTCTCTCCCGAGCAACTTCACTGTCACCACCCGCGACCACGAGTATCCCTTCCGCCGCCCCCGCAGCACACCCCGCGCGCGCCTCTTTCAAACTCGCCACTTCTTCCCATAAACCCTGCAATAGTTTATTTACTGTTATTATATTTACATACTATTGTCCGTGTGGCGACGGACTTGAATAAAAGTAACACCACCCCATCCTTTCCCGCGGGGGTTGTACACGGCGACTTATCACCTATTGCATTACTGGTGGTAGGGCTGGGTACCTACCAAGTGAGAGTCTTCACTTGCATTCGGGCCCGAACGGGTCGGTACCACCGTCTCCTTTGTGACCGGTCATGAAGCGCGCCAGT
This sequence comes from Leucoma salicis, assembly GCA_948253155.1. Taxonomy (NCBI): domain Eukaryota; kingdom Metazoa; phylum Arthropoda; class Insecta; order Lepidoptera; family Erebidae; genus Leucoma; species Leucoma salicis. Next base: position 15,041,290 of record OX411809.1, on the reverse strand, counting down.
GGGTTTTGGCTGTAGCAAAAGATAGTCGTTTATTCTTTTATTTAATTTCTCGTAATACTCTTAGTATAGTTGTGTCCATGAGCGACGGTTACCACATACCATCAGGTGGGCAGTGGCTCGTCTGCCATCATAAGCAATAAAAATAGATAGTTGGGCATGAACCCCACAGCCATACACTCAACGATTGGCAAGAGAAATAACCGAGGGAAGTGGGTAGCAAAGGCGTGTGGCCATGTTACCCGTTATGCCGATCGTCCTGCTCGACGGTCCAGCTTACAATACAAGAGTGGTCGCATTTCGCTCAGAGCACTCGTGTCGGTAGCGTGAGTTTACATCATTACCGAGTTTGTTTTAAAGTTTGATTGAACGCTCAGACTATCTAAATAATATAGACGGAACATTACGAACAATTCAGGGAAGCCATATAGAACCATGCCAAACTTGTAATTACATGCGATACACAAACAGCACTTTCTAAACTATTCGGTACGGAACTACAACTATCAAATGAGGTCAAATATTTAGGCCTTACACTTGATAGCAAATTAAATTGGAGTAGCCACTTAGACAATAAAATAAATCAGGTAAGCGTAACCTTTCAACGTAAGCATAGCCTTTCAACGTCCACTGCTGGACACAGGCCTCCCCAAGAAATGGGGGATAGTGCCGTAATCGCCACGCTTGACAGGCGGGTTGGCGATCGCAGTGGATGTTGTTAATACTTGAGGGAGTGCTGCTGCCCACTCCCCCGGTATTCCTCAGTCGGCTCTTACGACTCCGTGGGTAGAGAGGGGTGGGACAATTCTAAAGCCGGCCCCACACGGCCAATTATATCTATAATGTCATTTAATACTGTGGGCGTGGCAGCGGTTTGGGTCGCTATTATCGGTATACCGATATAGCACTACGCTGCTTTCATTGACAGATATGTTAGTAAGTTTTCACTATTATATATTCCGTGTGGTAACGGACTAAGAATACAAGTGTCACCACCCCATTCTTTCCCTCGGGTGTCGTATGAGGCGACTAAGGGAATTAAGCAATTATCATCCATTGCATGACTGGTGGTAGAGCTGGGTACCGTTTGGGAGTACTCACTTGGTATCGGGCCCAAGCGGGTTGGTACCACCATCTCCAGTGTGACCGGCCATGAAGCACATCGTTGCGTTTTGTCTGTAGCAGGAGATAGCCGTTTATATTTTCATTTCATATTGGTGAAATGAAATGGTGAGCAGCGGACAATACTCTCAGTATAGATGAGTCCATGAACGACGGTTATCATTTACCATCAGATGGGCCGTGGCTCGTCTGCCACTACAAGAAGAAAAAAAAACTAAATTATTGTAGAGTAGCGCTATACAGATCATATAATACAATTGAATATTACGCCTCAATTTTAGCGTTATTGCGTATTTTAGCACCTTTTGACCTTCCACTGTTTATAAGTCAGAATGACCCTGGCCTAAAACAGACACTGAAAATATATAACGAGACACGGTAAAACGAAACAATCGCTCCCTGATCCTGCGCCTGTGTAGCCAATCAGAAAACGCTCATTTCATTAAATCGGTAATTCCGGTAGATCTGGCGCCGCTGCCACATCGACGTATCAAGAAACGGTTTAAGTAGCAGAATGTTAAAATGCTTAAAATGTTTTCTAAGTATTGGAGAAGTAAAAGTAAGATCATAGCACCTAAGCAAAAGAGAGATTGCACTGGTATCATAGTCTGGTAAAAAGTAAGAATTGAGAAACACTAGGGTAAGCAGGAACTTTCAACAAGCCGCTTACTCGTCTGTCGCAGTAGGCGATTTAAAAAAAATGTACATGCTTCATTTACCTCTTCAAAACTATATCTTTCTACAGAAGTTAGAACTGTCCGCCGCGGTGCATTACCACCGATGACATATAAATAATCGTCAAGAACTACAGCTGCGGCTTGGCTGCGGTCATGACGCATCGGTGCCAAAGTATGCCACTTACGGGTGCCAGGATGATAACATAACAGATCTCTTGTATGCCTCCATGTGTGTGTGCAACCTCCAACTATGTATATAAGACCTAAAATATTTATATTCTATATTATTGCTATGATTAAAAATACTTAATGTGCACTTCAATAGCAAATAAAAAATAGGCCGTAGATGGCTTTCGACATACCTTTATAGTTGACGACGCCCATGCCGAACCTAGGTTCTGGCATCTTCCCCACTAAGTTCCACGCATCGACTATAGGATCGTAAACTTCAACAGATCCTCCCATGTCTGAGCCAACCCAACCTCCGAAAGCGTATAAATTACCATTCCAACCTGTTAGTCCGAATTCACATCTTGCTTCCCTCATTGGGGCTATGCTTGTCCACTTATTAGCCTGGAATATAAATAGGTTTAGGTTCTAAACATACTGACTCGACGGTAATCTAGTAAGATAATTTACCCAGTCACTTATATTATTTTTCAAAGGTTGTGGCTTTTGTCTCTCTTACTGCTATATCAAGATTAATGTTTGATACATATCATTTTTTACGATTATTTTTCTTTCTAATCCAGAAAAATCAGTAGGTAGTAGTATGAAATAAGGTTTTCATTATTAAATTTGTCGGGTATCAGGACATCAAACTAAAACACTGATAAATATACTGTTAGAAGTTACTGCATTACTTTACTATCGTTATATTGTTTTTAGATTGTTACAAAATTCATATTTAGAAGTGTAGGGTTCGGAATTTCCGAACGCACTATGATTTGACAGCGCGGCAAAAACGAACTAACTAACTGCATGTTTGTACTTGTTCGCCTGATACATGTTATTACATGTAACATTACACTCTCGCAATACTCGCAGTGACTCGCTCGTTAATTTAATTGGTGATTCTTAATTAATCGGATTTGTGGTGCATGTGTGTATATGCTGTATATTCTATTGTGTGAATAAATAATAATCAGAACCATATTCCACCGAAATATTAGTTGTGTTTGACTTACACTTCGGACTTCAAGGCGGAACAGTGGAACATAGTATAAGTTCCCAAAATCACCCGCAGAAGTAACCTTAATAATGAGCCTTAAGATGCTAATTAGGTACTTATTAGGTACATACGGAAGTTAGTATATTTGGAGGGTAAAGACACATTTAAAAATTATTATCATCACCTGTGGATCATAAACCTCGCCGTTTGCGAGTATTTGACTTCCTTGTTCACCACCGATAGCATAAACACGACCCCCCAAAGTAGCTACACCTGGTTGTATTCGAGGTATTTTCATAGACTCAAGCTCTTCCCATTCTCTAGAAGTGAAACATTGAATAAAATAATTAAACAAGCGTTTCATCCTTTATTCAATGAACCATAGATGTATGGTAAGTACATTAATATGTATCTCAGCCCAGTTAAACTGGCTACAGAACAGACGTTTTATACGGGTACAGTGACGAGAGTCAAAGACAACAAAAAAAACACAGCTTTTGCCTGCGGCGAAGCCGGATGCCGTGCAGTATGAACTATTCACATATACTTTTTACGGCAACATATAAGAAGAGTACAGAGGAGGTTAGAATGTATCTCACTAAATCGTATCAACATCGCATCGTATCATTGTGATTGGTAGAGAGTTCACCGTGATTATTGCTACATCATGCGTCGGTTTCTCTACCAATCACAAGCGAGACGATACGATGTCGATACGATTTAGTGAGTTAGTAGTCTACGGGCCCTGTTATCGAGGCCCGTAGACTGTGTATATGTATTTTGTTGTATAATAAAAAGTACCTAACAATGAGACACAAGAAACGATACATTTGATTCATTAGTCTAACACAAACCATACCATAGTTTTAATAAAATTCAATAGCCCCACTAAGTTAAACTAGGCTTTACTAAAATTAACACCTAGAAAATACCATACAGTGCATGCAATATTTTTAAACAAACATGTGTTAGTACAAGCATAGGTATGTATCTATCCAAGTACTTTATCCAAGTACTTGTAAACTTACCGTTTGTGAAGATCAAATTTAAGCACTGAAGCAAGAATATTGTCAATTGTTAATTCTCTGTGCTCTTCTACCTTATCACGACAAGAGCCTCCGGCAACCAACAATATACGTCGGGCGCGCTGGCGAGGCTCCACAGCTAGTGCAACAAGAGCACCCCGACCTGTTTTCTGAAAACAAAGTAGATTTCTAAATAACTCAGATAAATTTCTATTAACAGTTCTGTTTATCAAAAGATAGACGAAATGTTGAGGTATTATTGGTCCCCAAGTTTCATAGTAATGCATCACCTAGTGTACAATTTCATTTCTATATTCAAAAATAGCTGTCGTTTCAATTTCGGCCTTGTGAAAACTATTGTTTAATTTAACAATCCATCCATCCATCAGCCTTTTAACGTCCACTACTGGACATAGGCCTCCCCAATAGAACGCCACAACGAGCGGTCCCGTCATGGGGGATAATGCCGTAATCGCCACGCTTGGCAGGCGGGTTGGCGACAGCGGATGTTGTTAATACTCGAGGGAGTGCTGCTGCCCACTCCCGCGGTATTTCCCTCAGTCGGCTCTTACGACTCCCGTGGGTAGAGGGAGTGGGACAAATATAAAGCCGGCCCCACACGGTAATTTAACAAATCAAGACTAAATTAACACTTAAAAAGGCACGACCATTACCTAAGACCTTCTTGGTGATAATCCTCTCGGTAGTAATATTGGATTCTATTGTATACTAGCCTTTGCCCGCAGCTCCGCTGCAGCCAAAAGCTAGATACCAGAGTTTAAGTCTAATCAAGGCCTTTCAAATAAAAAAAAGTTGCATCAAAATCCGTTCATTAGTTTTGTGTGATGCGCGAACAAACAGATAAACAGACAAAAATCTAAAAAAAATTGTTTTGTGTTTAGATACGCCTATAACACCTATTACAGTATTATTTCTCAAATCTTAAACGTACAGAGATGCTATGTTACAGCTTTATAATAGTACTAGCCTTTCTCCGCGGCTTCGCCGCAGCCAAAAGCTAATTTTTGGGTCATATCTCAGGTTCCCGATATAGTAGCGGGATAAAACGTATACCAGTTTTAAGTCTAATTGAGAGCTATCAAATAAAAAGAGTTGCATCAAAATACGTTCAGTAGTTTTTGCGTGATGCACGAACAAACAGATAAATAGTTATATTATTATATAACTATTTAATAATAGTTATTGATATTTTTTTCTCAAATATCTTAAACTGTTCACATCACTGGGCAGGCGCACCAAAATACCAGCCCACTTGACTCCCTGCAAAGACGCGCTGTTCGAATTGTCGATGATCCCAATCTCACGGATGAGCTGGAGTCGTTGGGGCGGCGGAGGGACTTTGGGGCTCTCTGTGTGCTCTATCGACTCTTCAACGGGGAGTGCTCTGAGGAACTGTTTGAGGTGGTACCAACATCGCCGTTTTACCACCGGACCACGAGACGCCGTACTAGGGTTCATCCATACCACCTGGAGACGATCTCGTCCAAGACGGTTCGTTTTCAGCGTTCTTTTCTACCACGTACGTGTAAGATCGGGAATGAATTGTTTTTGCTTCATTCTAGATATATATTGTAGGTACTTAATTTTTAAAAGGCAATAAAGAATTCATTATTATTATTGTTTCGTATTTGAATTTACTGTTGCAATCAAAATCCAGTTTATTCGTTTGTTTCCGTTCGTTCCTTGAACAATGAGCGAGCGACCTAGTACTACTATTGGCTATTCGCGGCGAGTGAAGCTGGTAGATTAGGTCCGTAACATTTTGTGTTCGGTAGTAATGTATCAATCTCTTCACGAATCATCTCGCGCTCGTCTTAAATAGAAACTTAAATTAAGCTTAAATAGTAGAAATAGTCATTAATTGTCCGTGTGGTGACGGACTAAGAATACGAGTGTCACCACCCCATTCTTTCCCACGGGTGCCGTATTAGGCGACTAAGGGAAGTAAGCAATTATCATCCATTGCATAACTGTTACAATAATTATAAGTAATTTTAAAATCTAAACTAATTTCATAATCAAATTAAATAATCGTAATCGCGTAAATCGGGATATTCGTCTGATGGTGAAGGCTATGTCTAACATAATTTCTAATGCAATATTTTGAACTTCCAAACAAAATGACATAAAAAAGCACTGCACTTATCATTTCACAATATTTTTGGATTGTTCTAATAATCTTCGAATATACGGCGACATACGGACGGACGTGACAAAAATTACTAACTGTGTTCGAAGAAAGAACAGGGGAAAATAAGGTAGTTACATCAACTCGCGCGTACCCAGTAATTTAAAATTAGTTATGTTTTCACTACGCTCGCAACATTATACTCCCACAAATGCACGTATTTCTACAGCTTAAACAGCGCGTGATATTTAGAATCAATTTAAAACTCCATTTAGTACTAAATTAATTATTATAACATTTTGGGAACTTTTGGGTAGGTAGGTAAGTTTAAAATAATATTATACCACTGAAGGAATGTAACATGGTTCCAATGGCCCGCCAATAAAGACAGAGAGACGCCACACGGCGGGTTTATATAGTGGGTGAGGGCCCCACACTACCCTGTTCGTTGCCCCGAACGACGGGGGGGTTAGGTACATTTTTTCCCGACGAAACAAAAAAAAAGGTATATTATGAATAGACTAACCAACAATTCATGCTGCCAGTACACCATTAGCATGAAGTGGAATAATGTAAATGTATATAAGTACATACTAGCTTTCTTTATAATATCATGAAATTTAACCTGCAAGTACTTATATATTTTGCCGTGTGGGGCCGGCTTTAGAATTGTAATTGGGAGTCGTAAGAGCCGACTAAGGAAATACCGGGGGAGTGGGCAGCAGCACTCCTTCGAGTATTAACAACATCCACTGCGATCGCCAACCCGCCTGCCAAGCCAAGCGTGGCGATTACGGCACTATCCCTCATTCTTGGGGAGGCCTATGTCCAGCAGTGGACGTTAAGGCTGATGGATGGGTGGACTTATATATTTTGAATATAATAAAAATCTAAAATAGGCTTGGTATTATATTTAAAAAAAATCTTACCATATCTTTACATATAGTTCTCAGTGCCACAGCTAGAGATGGATCTTGTATATTTTTAATAGCTTCATCTAACACTTGTGGGGAGATTAATGGAAGTCGTATATAACTAAGAACCTCAAAGCAATGGCGTCTACGACATGCAGGATCGTGCTCTAACCATCTCAGAGCTGGATATAAAACCTGGAATAACATTTATAGCTTCTTTACACATCTGTTAATAAATAAATTATAAAAATAAACAAGCAAATAGCACTTTGTTTAAATGACAAAGTATAATATTTGGTTGCTAAATTAAGCACACACTAAGAAAAATGACTTCAAATTGCCAACAGATAGACAATGTTTTGTGATATGGTAAGACAAAATACTACAATGATGCATGTATTTAAAATTTTCAATAGCGATTTATTTACTTTATTGTTTAGGATTAAAAAACATCCTCACGTTGTGAAATCTATTTGGCATTTAACATACCTGTGCTTCACTGTCTACTTTTAATTCCTCTGATGAAAGCAAAGTTATTAGCTGTGGTAATGGCAACTCTAAAAACTCATCACCATTAGATACAATATTCCAGTTGGTTTGAACATGCTGTAGTGCCTCTTTTACTAACTCAATGCAGTTGTGTGCTTCAGCAAACCTAATTTGATAAAAGCATTTCAAATTTAGTGATCACTAAAACACTATAACTGATATGTTTACATAGCTTTTTATGCACAATTTAAATATGTACCTAAATATTCCAAGAGCATTTGATGGATGCAGTTCTCTCCGCAAAAATTCTCCACAGCCCGTAACCAGTTCCCTTAACTGCAGCATATCAGCCGCAATCAGTAAGTGCTGCACAGTACTTTTATCGATAACAATCTCACCTATAATTATATTTTTTTTAAATTATCATTAATTAATTATTACCAAAGTTGCAATACACAACTTAAAATACTAGAATTTGTGTAGTTCTTGAGTAGTAGTAGTTAGTGGTAGAGCCTAGCTTATCCTACCACGAATGGGCCGGCTTTATCGGGGAAGTACCACCCTCTCACAAAAGATCAGCGTGTAACAAGGGTAGTTACGCCTACCGTTGTGTTGAGTGAGAACGCCGGAGGCCTAAACACCCTCCCTATCCTCTCTTTATTATCCTTCCTATCCACCTATCCCTTTCCTAGGACATGGCGACGCGCGAGTGATACCTCCAGTGTTTTTAGCGTCTATAGGCTACGGTAACCACTTACCATCAGGTAGGCCATATGCTTGTTCGCCACCCTATAAAAAAAGTTTAACAGGCAATATTTATATAATTCTAAGGGGTAATATCTCTACAAATAGTCTAAATAACAGCTTTTTACTGAATGCCTATGAAATATATACAATTACCCATAAGAAAATACCGATTTAGACAGGTCACTGGCAGATAGCTGATGTTATAAGTAATAGGGATGAAATTGGCGTTATGTTTGAAAAAAGATTTTATTAAAATGAAATTATTCTAATTAATCAATCAAAGTATGTACTATTGTTATCTATGCACTTTAGCTATTTTATCGGTAGTTCATTGATTCCTTTGTGAAAAATTTGTGGGAGCGAGAATCGATAAAATCTTTGAAGGCGGTTTTGACAGCCTCATTAGAATTGAATTTTAGTTGTCCATATTCCGGAAAAAGTGGTAATCTGTTGGAGCAAAGTCTGGGGAGTATGGTGGCTGTAAGAGCAGCTCCTTTAATTTAGCAACCGTCTGTTGTGTGTGGTTTAGCGTTGTCCTAAAGCAGCAATGGGCTTAGAGCAATTGACCAGTCTCGGATGTTTAACAGCTAGCTTTTCCATCATGGTTTGCAATTGTTGACAATACTCCTAGAATAGTTTATTTCAGTTATTTTCATAGTATTATGTCCTATGGCATACTGCTATGGGGATGTTCCGCCGATTTAAATTCCATATATGTACTTCAGAAAAGGGCTGTTCGTGCAATCTATAATCTGGGCCCGAGAGTTTCCCTTAGACAGAAATTCAAAGAAATGAATATTCTAACTGTTGTGTCTCAATTTATATACGAAAATCTGTTGTATGTCAAGAAAAACATCGGATGTTTTGATAAGTATAGCGATGTTCATCACATTAATACTAGGAACAAAGGCAATCCTTATTGCACACAGTACTCGTCTACACAGAATTAGTAGATATTTTATGAGGCAATGTATATGCTTTTACAATAAGATTCCTGAAAATGTCCGAAACATGCCACTAAATAAGTTTAAGAAAGCCATAAAAATTAGACTTTGTAATCAAGGTTATTACACTGTTTCGGATTATCTTGAGGACAATACAAAATGGGCTTGAACTGCTCCCCATTCATTAATTTTCAAAATTGTTTTGTATGATATAATGTCAATTTAGTTATAAAGATTATATTAAATTGTAATAAATTGGCAATTTAAAAAAGTGGCCCATGAGTTTCTTGCCGGGTTCTTCTCATGAAAGGCTTTACTTCGGAATCCGGCCACTTGTGGCGATTGCAATCGCCACTTTGTTATTGCGGATGCACTCGCCTCAGGCGCTCGTGTTGATTATTAGTGTATTCTTGACGATTTTAAGTGCTATTTAATAGGCCTATGAAATAAAGATATTTTAATGTAATTGTCTGGCCAGATTTTATTAAGCTGTATGGGATGACACCAGAACTGGTCCACCAGACACACCTTTGTCTGAGTCTTTCGCTTAGGGCAGGATTTGGCCGGTTCTCATGGGTTCAACCATTGTGATGAGCGTTTTTGATTATCGTACAGGATCCAATTTTCATTCCAAGTAACGATACGATTCAAAATCCTCTCGTTATTGTGACGGTTGAGTAATGTAATGTAGCATTCGACTCGTGTTTGTGTTGTGAAGCCAACCAACGCTTCACTCAATTCATGCGGTACCCATTTTTCGAGCTTTCTCACTTTTCCAATTTGTTTGAAGTGAATTAAAATTGTTTTATCACTCACACCGAAGCCTGCCGCTCACTCTGACGTGGTTTGCGATGGATCCGCTTCTACAATCACTTTTCTTAAATAAAATTAAATATGAAAGAGAAATAATAACTGTGATGATGGTTGCACTAAGATATATTTAAATATATTCTATATTTTTACAATATGACAGTCAACAACTGTAACTTAGGTAACCAGGAGGATTATCCAACCTCCTTACATCCACTCCTCTTTATGAGCTCAGACTCATAATCACTTTCACCAACTTTTTCAAATATTGTCACTTCAGCGTAACGTTTTTCTTGAGCATTTTCTTTTGAAGATCCTGTATTCATTTGTGATCCTGTATTCTCTATAGTTGACGATGTTTCATTATAAAAGAGTCTGTTTGTGAATTTAAGATCCTTAGCGATAGTGATTTTATGTTTTGTAGGTACCCAAATTCTGTATGCTTTAGATTTCTCTGAGTATCCGACAAACATCCCAGGTATAGCTTTCGAATGAAATTTGTTTAGTTTCTTATCCTTTAAAAGAATAAATACTTTCGTCCCAAATTGACGTAAATGGAAGACACAGGGTTTCCTTTGAAACCATTGTTCAAATGGTGTGGTGACATTGCCAAAATGTGCAGAAATAATTTTATTTACGCTTCGGTTGGAAAGGTAGTTGGCAGTTTGTATAGCTTCACCCCATAGATTTTGTGGAGCTTTCGATTCCAGCATCATGCTTCTTGCCTTTTCTAGTAGCGTTCGGTTTTTGCGTTCTGCTACACCATTTTGATGAGGTGTATATGGCGCTGTCAAACGTCTAGTAATACCATTACTTTTTAAATAACAATTAAATTCTTTATTTCAGTATTCCAGTCCATTATCCGATTCAATACAAATTATTTTATCTCCTGTAAAATTTTCCATTTCGGCTTTATATTCTTTAAATTTCTCAAATACTTCATTTTTATTTTTAATACAGTATACGCGGCTGTATCTAGTGAAATCATCAATAAAAGTAACAAAATATTTATTGCCATAGTGAGTTTGTACCTTCATTGGACCACAGACATCGCTGTGTACTATTTCTAGTCGCTTTGTTGTATGTGGTGAAGTATTTGGTTTGCTAGGCAATCTTTTAATTTTTGCCTGTATACATGCTTCACAATCACCAAGGTTTTCATTTGGCTTGAAATCTAAACCAATTAGAACATTATTTTTCAAAGCAAGTTTTATGTCAACTTCATTCATGTCCTAAATATTTATGCCATTTTTGAATTTCGTTTTCTTCTTCTGTCAAATTACATTTTTCTTTATGGAATTTATACGATGCAGGATTTATGTAACATAAGCCATCTTTAGCTTTTGGTGCATTGAGTATAATTCCTTCAACAGGATGTTTAACTATAGCCTTTTTACTGGTGAATTTTACTGTACATCCCGATTCTGTAGCTTTTCCGACAGATATTAAGTTTGAGCATAAACTAGGCACATAAAGAGTGTCACATAAAGTAATCTCTCCGGTTTTACCTTTATTATTGTCATTTACCAAGAAAATTACTTGTCCTTTGCGTCACGCAAAATAGGCGCACATACGACGTCGAGTTGCGGAAAATAGCCCGCGTTTACAATTACAATACAATACTCGTCCTTTGCCTTTAATTTCAGCCGTTGCTTCTTTGGATGCTAATTTAAGAGATTGTGAATCTGAATTTATTATTTTCTCAAAATAACCTTTGTTATTAGACATATGCGATGTACAACCACTATCAAGAATCCATTTATTTTCTTCATTGTAGGGATTTTTATCTTTAGTAAATAAGCAGGCGGCATACGAACTTTTTGGCTCTTGCTTTACGTTGTAGGTGTCTTTGTTATTTTTGAACTTTAGTTTTCTACATGTTTTGATATTATGCCCCTTTTTCTTGCAAATTTACAAACTTTGACAAAATACGACTCTTCTTCTTGTTCTCCTTTATCATATGTACTAGTATTTAAATTTTTCGCTTCAGATTCTTCTAAAATTTTTATCTTTAGATCTTCTGGTTTTGGTAATGCATCTCGCAACCCGAAAATTATCATACTCACATAAGCTGTAGAGCATCATTGCATAAAGTAGATCATCGTGAATATGAATATACATGTCTAACAACTTGTCTACTGTATCCATAAATTTATTTAGGTGATCTCTAACGTTGCCATCTTGCATTTTAGACAATATTAACTGCTTTAGAAGGGTAGCCTTTTTAGCAGGTCCCTTGCTAGCATAAATTTCATTTAGTTTTGTCCAAATATCGTACGCTTTATGACAATTTTTAATCTGCTTAAGTTCTGAAGGAGCGATTAAAAGTACTAACTCGGATTGGGCAATAAGATCGTTTTCTTTAGTTTGTTCGTCTGCTTTTAACTGATCCAATGGTTTTTCAATATAATTTATTTTTGACGAGAATGGCCTTGGCTTGAATGCGCCATGTGTCGTAATTTTCTTTATTTAATAACTCAATTTTATGAGTACTTGCAGCCATCATTGATTTTTATAGCAATTATTAGTTATTTATGCAATTTTCGCTCTGCTACCATCTTAAATAAAATTAAATATGAAAGAGAAATAATAACTGCGATGATGGTTGCACTAAGATATATTTTATCTTATCTTCTTGTTTAATGGCTCTTGAAGATATATTTTAATATATTCTATATTTTTACAATATGACAGTCAACAACTGTAACTTAGGTAACCAGGAGGATTATCCAACCTCCTTACAACTTTTAATTCTTCATTGTCAACTAGGGTCTCCGGCCGTCCACGGGGTTTCTTCTGTAAGTAAAAATTTCCAGAACGAAAATATTGGAATCAAAAATTTACCGTGTTTCCCCTTAAGGTAGGTAGCTTCCCCATATACATCATTTAATCCTTCGAGCGGCTATAGCACCACAATGGAACTCGTATTCGTAAATCATTCGATATTTTAAGTTCTCCATATTGTGAACAGATTACAGAAGAATATCAAAGAAAAAACAAATGGCGCGAGAACATGGACGTAAAAGAACGGACAGAATCTCGCTAAGACAAAATTGAGGCAGCGTAATGGCGGCGGCTATCTATGTGTGAATGAATTTAGGGTTGCCATGTTAGCCAAATTTACTCTTTTTACTATATTAAAAAAAAAAGTTTATTGGAAATGTATGCAAAACTATTTGAAAAGGATAATGGTGGCCAAATCTCCCTATTAAAATATATGCCATAGAAACACAGTTTTACTGTATTTGTTTATTTAAAGCTTCCTGCACAAATCGAAAATATAGTGGAAGAAAGAGTATATAGTAAAAGAAGATGTTTGTTAACTTATTTACTGTAGGTACCTAATGTTTAACTTCCCAAATGCTGAGTAATTTTTTTAGAATAGTGCCTTGTTTGAGAGGTTTATTGACAACAAAATGTTTCTATAATTATTGTGAAAAAATATTTCAGTTGCCCATTATAAGAATAAAAAAAAAATAACTGCCTCTGTGATGCGGCGATAGTGTGAGTGACTGCTGATCATGAGGTCTCAGGTTCAATCCCCGGATAGGGCAGTGTTATTGAGATTTTTCGTAAAATGAAATATTCTCAGTAGCAGCCCGGATTTTGGAAATGTGCCTAGTAGACGGCAATAGGCTCGCCCCCTATTACGTGAGACTTAAACAAAGCTGGCGAATCGTGTGTAATTCACCTCTGCCAACCCCTTCGGGGAATACAGGCGTGAGTTATGTAAAAAAATTAAAGATAACCATTTCACAAATGCAACATGAATTGACTAAATCTTACGATGGAAAACGTAAGCCTCCTCTATTTATCAAATTTATTAATAATAGAAGTCAAAACTTTGGACCGTGTCTTATCAACTTCGATCATCAATACCAACAAGATACAGTATCACAAACAAAATCAAGCTAAAAACTGTCCCGTGTGAATATATACTTATGCAGCTACATCCGTTTACTAATGAACTGAGACAAAGGTTTTAAAACAGTTATAAATTCAGCCTAATTACAATCATGGCAATAAGTAATAAAGTCACAAATCTTTAAAATATTATCTTACATTTACGATCATTCATCACAAAAAACGAGCAAAGTAATAATCTACTACTGCCACTTAAAATTAAAAAGAACACAGAACATTTACTGTGAAATCAAGCTTAAATAGCAAAAAAAGTCATTTATGAACTAAACAAAATAAGAGCTCATTTCTCAAGTGCGCTGTTATTTACCGAGACGGTTTTTTGGGCCGACGCGATATCTATTGCAATGTTGATCGATCATGAAACGCTTCAGAGCAATTTTATTACGTTAAAACATATTAAAATAGGTATGATTACTTTACTTTAGATTTTGTAAATGCTACTACAATAATAAATTCACTCCAACGCAAATTCAAAATAAAACCACCTGAAAATATAATACCTATAATAAAAAAATATTAAAAATGTATATTCGATAACTCAGACTACAGAAACACTATATTACTTAACAATTACGTGGCAACCAAATGTAATTTTAGCCAACAAAATTAAAAAACAGAGTCTATACCATTAATATTAACCTAAATAAACATTTAATAAATAAAAACTATAAAATTCCCATATTTCGGGTAATTTACAATAGTGAATATTAGCAATACTGGCCTTGTGAGGAATTATTTTGTTCTGGTGATGAATATTGATTTTAATGTATAAAATCGGGCAATAAGTGAACAAATTATTAATTGACATATGAAACGTTCACTACACTAAACATGCTGTATTTTGATATTTTTTTGCAGCGTAGACGTACCGACTGGTATAACGTTTACTAGCACAATGGCTGACTAACGTGTGAATGTCTGCGTGTAGTACAGCGAACTGACCAACTCTGAGCGACACAAAGCTTTGTTAGCGAGACTATATCCGAATATTTTAATACGTCCATGCGCAAAAACAAATGAATCGCTAAATTGGAAACACAAATGCACAAGTCTAAATTTGAATTTGGAATTCCAGTTTAACAAAATGCCAATTTCATATGTAAGGACCTAATAGTAACTAGGGCTACCTTTTCTTATTTTGTAAAAATAATAAGCGTCAAACTCAAAAAAAAGAAAATAACTAAATAGACCCATGCTGACAAACTCGTGGCTAGCAGATAGTTAAAACTAAATTTAAACATCTCACAGTAATAAAGAAGTAGTAATTGCATGTCTTGTGATATAATTAAATTAAAAATTATAACTTAAAACATAGGTAATTAAAAGAGTTGTTTGTAAAAAGTTCCATAATTTTATGTTAAAACACTGAATTTAAAATTGCAAGATACCTTTAAATTCATGTTAGCATTTTGTCTTTGATTTAGAAATATATCATTCATAATGTTAAAATTTTCATAATTTTTTCATATTATAGCATTGTTTTTTTTTTTTTATTTGAAATGCATTATTACTGGAAAGGTAATATTTTTTATATGTATGACCTAGGTAAGTATGCATAATGCAGGACTACTAGCATTGCACAAGGACTGGTTTATTTCTTGTACAAAAAATTATACTGAGTTTCTTTGCTCTTAATAACTGCTAGGGGCCAAGAAAATTGAATTGCCACTGAGGGCATATAAAGCTGTTGCTCATGCATGTGAATCAAGATACCAGTTTTGAACTCATTGATACCATTACATTCATAGATAGATTGTTATAAATCAATAGAAGTTTTAGTAGCCAAACTAATATTACCTGTATAAATAAAGTCAATAATCATAGGTAAAATATCAGGTGGAACACTTGGAAGTGCAACATATCCTTTCTGGCTTTCTTCTAAGCCAACATTAAACATAGCATCAAAATATGCACAACTAGCAGCAAGTACTACTCTGTGTGCCTGAAAGTCAAATAAGCACCATGTTATTGTTGTATATATATTGAAAGGACAATGTAAGCCCCAACATGGATGGTATGCAACCATAGTATAATGTAAGGTACATACATTTTCCCTAATTTTCGGGGTTACTTAGCAATTAATTCTCTATACTGGCAACACTATGAGTACTTGTCAAAACGCGGACTCAGCTGTCTCTATACAGGGTTATAGATAACTAACGCAAAACCTTTTAAAGGTGACTTAGGTACATCAAGACTAAGTACTTTGTTCTATGACTTTTGCTAAAATGTAATACTTACATACCAAGAAAAAAAAAATTAGTTTTAGTAGGGATATCTATCAATCGTGAGCTCTACGCTCTATGTCTGGTAAATAGGTAATAATAATAGGTCAACTGTGCTACGCAATCTCCAGCTGGGTCGATGCCTACCTATCATGTAGATAGATGTTAGGTATGAAACAAGTACTTAGTAGTAGGTAGTTTTGCACCAGTTCCCAAAGTTTGAAGATAAATAATAACAAACATTTTTTAATGTAGGCGTATTTGAAAAGCTGAATTAGTTTATTTATGATGACTGAAATATTCACAGACCTTTTGGCAAATTATCATCTCAAAATTTCAATATCACGTAGGTATAAAGAGTTCAAAATAATCACTAGCGCAACTTACACACTGTTTATGAACTCAGGACCTGGAGGTCCATTTTTATTTTGTTGAATGTAAGCATCAGACACATTGTCACCACACCTGGCATAAACACACACTATTTTAGTGTATTTAACATTAGGTAACTTATCGATATGCCATTGTGAATTGATTGTGTCACAGGGGCCACATTAATACAAATCACAACCTGTGCGGTGCATCACAGGCACAAACAGTTGTAATAATTAAACACAAAGAAATTACCCTAAAATTTGAATATTTCATACAATCAACTGTCACCTTAAACTATATTGATAATGAACTATATATAAACACAACTGAGTTCACGTTCGTATAAGTATGTGTTGCCAGTAAAAGAGTTAATCACCAAATTACCCCAAAAATTTGGGAAAATGTATGTACTTTACCATAACAACATTTCAATTAATCAAAATCACCATCATAGGTATGAAACCTAGTTATATATTTAAAAAATTCAATAACCATGCACAATTTCATGTCAGTAGAACAGTAGTTATGTTACACTGCAACTTGGGGCCTCATTCCTAAAATTATTTTTAATAATCTTCTACACAAGATTTAAAACCAAAATAGTTTTATGAACATATAATCTGTTACTACAATAGTATTAATCATAAACAGTAACTAAATATCTAGACAGCTGTGCAACTTCAAATTATCTGCAAAAATTGATTTCGCTAAGATCGATTATTTTAATACTTAATGATATTTCTATGAAAATGTAAGTTTATTTTAGTAATAGAAAGTGGACTACACATAACTTTCACAAAATCTATGTCTTGCTAGCTAAGAAGTGATTAATATTAATTATTCACCTTACCTTAACCCTTGTAGATCCGGATACCAATTCTATATCACAAAACCGTTCATCTCGCTTGAAATTGTGTAAATTTACTGATATTTTATTGGAGTAGTCACAGCATTTATATGGTCTAGCTCCATCTTTACTTGAATACTTGTCATATGTGTTTGTTGTCATTTTATTAATAAAAGTAATGGTATGTTACTGCCTTGTGAAAACACATGCATAATCAGGCACAAGACTTCAAGTTTATAGACACATACTTGTTACTCAGGATTTTGTTACTCAGGATTATTACTGCGACTTCACAGTCACAATTCCTACTTATCATATCTCTATACACTTTAGTTATCACATGAACAACAGGAAACAATTAAATAACATATAAACAAATTTAAGCAAATATAGTTTGAACAACAAGGAATCACATAAACTTTCAATAATAGCAATTTAGTAAATGAGTATCACTGCAATAGCAATTTAAAATAGTAAATGAGTATAACTATCACTGTCTGTGAGCAGGCAGTTTTAATATGATTACTTTACTCTATGGCAGACAGGCCCGGTCAACTTTCTTTAAAGAATATACGGCAAACCTCGGGGTTCCTAATAATGATACTGTATAGAAAAAAGAGATTATTTATTTTTCATTGGTGTCAATACTGACAAAACGTCACAGACTAAGGGTGTGTTCCGATATACACTGCAAGCACTGTTAGGAGTGTTCGCAACGGCTATTTATAAAAAACGTTAAATAGCGACGTGCTATTTTTAAAACGCCTATTATTTTTTACGCTTTAATATATTAAACGATACCTTTTGTTTATCGTCGTATAGCACATCGTGCGCTATTTGAGGTTACTTTATTTAATATAGCTATGTACGCGCGTTGAGCAGTTAACAATCTTAACAATAGATTACTGTCTACTTGAACTACTGTCTTAGTGAATTGAAATTGTGATCTAAGATATATGTATTTAGATTCTGCTCACGGCTTCGTCTGCGTGCACTTCAGAATTGGGTCAATCCTTACCAATACACTTTATACACTAAAATGTCCATAACTACTGACCCAGTGATATTTTTGATTAAATTTAACTATAATTATGAAGATATTATCTAATCGAAAATGATTTACACTATACTACAACAAAACTTTATTTACAGTTTTATAATACACTAAACAAACAGACACAACAAACCAACACCACGAATAATTTAAAATAAAAAACTATAAGTACATATAAACAAATAACGCGCGGCAAACGCTCAAAAACTCAGGATAATCGTACGTTATTCCAGCTTAAGCGAGTTATCCGTACTGATTGATTATATCATCGTACAAAAATATAACGAAATAAAATCAAATAACCAAACGATGTTATAGATACTTAGATTATTTTGCACGTTATTTTTTATAATTGACAGAAATATAGTTCATAAGTGGTAAAGTTAGAGCATAATTTCGCATGTGACAAGGATATGAACGGGTCAGGGTCATTCCGCTCTGTCCCTTTCTTTCGCGGTATGACTGACTGAAGTGACTGACTGTTCAAGTGTGCATGTGACTGTGTATGTGATGTTTTGTTAGTATAGTGTGTCGTCGACGTCGTGGCATAGCGGTTGTGGTAGCGCTTATATAATAAAAATAATCGAAAATAACGCTTGCCTGGTGAAATAAATAACGGGGCTATAGATTATTTATAAATAGCAGGTGATTTTATTAGTTATTTAATATAACGAACACTCCTAAGCACTGTAAGGTGTGACGTCGATTTAGTATACTGCAAAGTCGTTCTGTTATAGTTAGCAATTACTGGTTACTGTTTATAACGGAACGCAGTCCAGTATACTAATCTGTCCTTACTTTCATTTCATACAAAGTATTGGTTTCACACTGCAATAAATACAGTTTCTTTAAATTTTTTCTTAATATTTTTATTTTCAATCATTTAATAAGAATCCTAATAAAACTACAAAAATAAGTGGTCGTATTTGAATTCCCTCTCTATATTAATTAAAGGGGGCGTTCAATAGGTGCTGTATCTGTCAGAATCTGCCGCAATTTTTTTATTCGAAGTTGCCATTCTACTCTGGTGGAGTTTATGTTTCTTGTCTGTGAGTATCGCACAGACTACTTGGAGTCAAAGATTACAATCTCAGACTAAGAACCAATACCCAAACTTGGAGTATCGTCATAAGTACAAAGACAATTTTAGTATAATTACTATACTCTATGCAGCAGTACAACCTCTTACTCTCAGCCTAAATACATCTAGACAGAGCGAAAAAAATTCTATGACGTGTATGAACGAGAACACAAGATACAATTTACTGGTGCAAGAAACAGACAAAGTTATAGATTTTTGTCTTTGTCGCCGTGGCCAGTTTTTGGTATTGTCACGATGACAAAATGCTTTGTCTGTCACGATTCTACTGACATAATCGAACATTTGTATAAAAAATCAGGTTTTACATTATATTTACGTGTTAAATCAGTGTTTTAAGAAAAAGACTACGTGATAACAGTGCTTGTAAAATAGTGTATGTACTATGCCACAAAAGCTACAGCGAGGGAAAAAATAATTTCATTCATATGTAGTTGAAAATGAAATAATTTAATGATTAAATGTTATAAAGTGATATAAAATGGGCTTTTTTTAAAATATCGATATTTATTCTGCAAGCCTAGTTTTTATATAAAGTGTCAAGTCAGTGTCCACAGAGTAAATTTTTATATCAGTGTTTATACATAAAGACCATGGAGAGAAAGCGCGGGAAACATCTATCTGGTTGAACGTGATTTTTGGCTTAAAAATTATAAATAGTAAATTTTAAACTTATTTAATGATTTGATCAGTAGGAAGTTATAAATATTTGTTAATATTGTTCTTTATTTATGTAAATTTGATTATTTAAGTAGTTATTTTTTCTTTAGTAGTGTACTAGGACTACCCGAGCCTGGGGTAAGTTTTATTTGATTTATTTATCCAGTATGGATCCCCCCGGAGACCCTGGGGGGTCCATTCCTGATGTTGGGCATGTCGTAAGCATCTACGACTGTTCTAGTATGGACACTGATGCGTCTATTACTCAGGAAGGCAATAGACGTAAACGCACCGCAGTACGAACATGCAAACACTGCAATAAAAAAAGATCAAAAAGACGTTACGGTGAGGACAAAAAATTAAGGGATGAGGACTGCCATTGCCCATCTGATAGTAATTTGAATGTCTCTAATTCCTCAATTCCAATAATTCCACCTGTGCCCCAGTTGCATGCTAGTGCTGCTGATAACTCTACTTCGACAGTAACTCAGTCAGTTGCAAGACTTACATATCAACGATCTGACGCATCTCCATATATTATACACATACAGCGAACTCTAACATCTCCCAGTGATGGTACAACACTACATCCATTAACTATGGGTAAATTTTTAAAGATCCACTCCATTCCTAGTGTTATTAATGGTAGCTTAAAACGAATTGGTAGAAATAGACTATCTATTGCTTTTTCCGACCATAATGCTGCTAATAATTTTATGGATAACCCAGCCTTATTATCTAATAATTATAAAGCATTCATACCATCATTTACTGTTACTCGATTAGATATTGTGAGAGGGGTACCAGTTGAATGGACTGAAGAAGAAATAAAACAAAACATTTCTGTGCCCATAGGGTGTGGTCCCATTTTAAAAGTAAGACGACTGAAGAGAAAGATACTTGAAAATGAAGTTACCACTTTAAAATGTACAGAGTCCGTAGTATTAACTTTTGATGGCCAGGTGTTGCCTAAAAGAGTATTTATGTGTTTTACAGCACTTCCTGTTGACCTTTATATTTTTCCAACAATACAATGTTACAATTGCTGCCGATTTGGTCATGTCAAATCCCAATGCCGTTCCACACCCAGATGTTATAGATGTGGTGAAGGACACTCAGGGGAGAAATGTAGTGTTGATGAAGATGACATTATCTGTTGTCTTTGCAAAGGGAGTCATATTGCTACCAGCAAAAAATGCTTAGAGTTCAATAGACAAAAAGCTATTAAAGAAACTATGGCTAATAGCTGTGTTTCTTATTTTGAAGCATCTAAATTACATGCTCCTATTTCTAAAATTTCTTATGCAGAAGCTCTTTTAACTAATAATCATAAGCACTCAGAATATTTGGAATATAATCATGATGTATCCCCCATACAAAAAGAAAGGCCTGTTCAGTATCCAACTCAGTCCTATAAAAAAACAGTAACATTGAAACACTCTAATCCCCATAAGCCATCCTCATCTAAAGGATATGATGTAACAGCACATACACTTTAACTAAAGATTATAATATGACCCCACCTAACAATAATGGAAGTGCTCTCAACTTTGATAACTGTCCAACTACATCTATTACTGAAATAATCTTGATTCTTATTAAATTACTATCCCAGTCTAGTACTTTTACACCGTCCAACGCTGCACCTATTCTTAAGTTACTCTCTCAATTATCTTTACAGATTAATAATGCACAATCTATCTCAGATCATACAATGGAATTGTAGAAGCATTATACCTAAAAAATATGACTTAACACACCTAATTAACAAATACCATCCTCAAGTTATTGCACTCCAGGAAACATGGCTAAAACCATCATCCATTTTTAGGATTCCTGGTTTCAGCTGTCTTAGGGAAGATAGAAGTGATGGATATGGAGGTGTTGCTCTGCTCATTAAACATGGACTTCCCTTTTCCCATATTCCTATCTCATCCCATAATAATAATTTTTCAATAATTGCAGCAACTATCTCAAATATTTGCTTTATCTCATTGTATATACCACATCCATCTGCATATATTTTTAATGAAATTAATAGTATCTTGTTGAATCTACCTAGACCTTGCATAATATTAGGGGATCTTAATGCCCAACATCAATGTTGGGGCAGTTCAATTACTAATTCCTTTGGGAACATGGTAATTGAATTATTAGATAATCAAAATTTCTGTATTTTAAATAATGGATCTCCTACACGCCGTACAGCTCCTACTGAAGGTGCTAGTGCACCAGATATATCTTTTTGTTCTGCAAACTTAGCTTCCTCACTGAATTGGTCATCACTATCTTCTACCTTTGGTAGCGACCACTTTCCTCTCATTCTCTCCTTTCCTTATCGGCCTAACCTACAACAAAAACGGTTACCGCGACTAAAGTATAGATTAGCCAATGCAGATTGGGCTCAATATAAAGAAAAAATTGCTTCTAAAATATCCTCATTACCAGTTATACAACAACATAATGAAGTAGTGTGTGCTGAAGCTCTTGCCATGACAATAATTGAGACAGCAGATGAAGTATTCCCCAAAAAACCTGAAGTATCCAATTTCATACGTTCTCCCCCATGGTGGGATGCTGAATGCACTGCTGCTATAAAAAGAAGGAAAAGGGCAGAGCTGAATTACTGCAAAGTATCTTCTAAAGAAAATTTTGATGAAGTTCTGCAGGTAACAAATAACACTAAAAAACTCTTTAAACAAAAAAAGTTTGAGGCATGGAGATCATTTTGTTTGTCTATTTGTCCTAATACTAAACCTTCAGTTATCTGGAATAATATAAGAAGATTTAAATCTGCTTACAAAGATAATAGTTCCCCTGAACTTCCTGTTACTCTAGTAAATCCACTGTTAGATAATTTTGCTCCTCCCACTGTCCCTGAGTTCATTATGCTTTCTTCTGTAACAGATGCCACCGGACTGAATAGCCCATTTTCTCTTCAAGAACTGAAAGGAGTTATTTCGAAGACCAAGGATTCTGCACCTGGATCTGATGGCATTCCATATTCCTTTATTTCCAACCTCACTGATTCTTCTCTTTCTTACTTCCTCGAAGTTATTAATAAAATCACTGTATCCGGTCACATTCCTCAATCTTGGAGGAATCAACAAGTACTACCTTTTGTTAAACCCCACAAAGATGTTTCTTCGTATCGCCCTATAGCACTCTCTTCTGTATTGATGAAAATTACTGAACATCTCATTAAAAATCGGCTTGAGTGGTTTTTAGAATCCTATAACCTGTTGGGCAATAACCAATTTGGCTTTAGACGTGGCAGAAGTACCATAGATAATCTAAGTATTCTAATCACTGACATCAGACTTGCCCTTACAGAAAATAATGTTTTGGTTGCTGCATTTCTTGATGTCACTGCTGCATACGATAACGTCATTATTTCTATCCTATATAAAAAACTTAAATCTCTAAATGTACCCGATTTACTATCAAATTTTATAGTCAATATGCTGTCAGGTAGATGTTTAAGCCTTACTGTAAACAATTGTACTGAAACTCGAGTTGTTAATAGAGGATTGCCGCAAGGTTCGGTACTTAGTCCTATATTATACAACATATACAGCCATGATTTAGAGTTGTCTTTGGGCCCTGACGTTAGCGTCCTCCAGTACGCTGACGATTTATTGATATATTATTCACATCAAAATGTTGAATTGGCATCAATTACTTTATCCCGTTCCCTCTCTTTACTTCAAACATGGTTAGATAGGAATGGACTCGAAATTTCTCCCTCTAAGAGTGCTGTCATTCCCTTTTCCCGTAAAACATTAACTCCTACAATTTCCATCCTTTTTAATAATTCACAAATTCCTCAAAAAAATCATACTAAATTCCTTGGCGTAATTCTAGATTCCAAACTTTCAGGTATTCCCCATTGCGAATATGTTGCTAATAAGTGTGAGCGTCTACTAAATATCTTAAAATGCCTTTCGGGAGTCTGGTGGGGTGCTCACCCGTCGTCTCTTAAAATAGTTTATAACGCCTTGATTCGGAGTGTAATAGATTACGGTACTTTTTTGCTTGCGCCAAGTAGTAAGGCTGGCCTAAAAAAACTAGATGCAATCCAATCTAAGGCTTTACGTTTGATTTGTGGGGCAATGAAATCTAGTCCTATTAATTGCTTACAGGTAGAATGTGTTGAATCTCCCCTAGATCTGAGACGCCAGTATTTATCTGACAGATATTTATTTCGCGTTTTTCAGTTTTCTGAACATCCTTTACGTATTAAGCTACAACATCTTTACAATTCAATAAACACCACAAGCTACTGGATGCACAAAGTTTTACCTTGTCTTATTCAAAGTTATCAGAGATTACTGAGTATACAGGCTCGTGTTGTTAATTGTAACAAGCATCCTCTCTTTGAGGCTAGCTTTTTATCTTTAACTACTTTTCCCGACATTTGTTTAGACTTAGGCATTTGTAAAAATGATTTAGATGCTAGTAATAATTTCAATATTATAAAAGATCGTCATTGGGCCGATTATCACCATATTTATACCGATTCTTCTAAACATTCATTTAAGGGTAAAGTTGGGGTCAGCGTTTATCACGCTCAGTATAGAATTATACAAAAAATTAAACTTCCCCCTGAATCTTCTGTCTTTACAGGGGAATGCTTTGGGCTTTATAAAGCTGTAGAATACATTATGTTGGCAAAACTTCAAAAGTCAGTTATCTTTACAGATTCTAAAAGTTCTTTACAGGCTCTTTATAGATATCCTTTTAATTGTAAAGTAATCTTCCCTATAATCATTAAGCTTAGACAACTACTTTCTACGTGTAGAGAGCTAGGCTATATAATTTCTTTCGCGTGGATTCCAAGTCATTGTGGCATCACTGGGAATGTTAGAGCTGACAGTCTTGCAAATGAGGCTGTTAAAGATGGGGATGTTTTTCCATATAAGAATTTTAGCCATGACGTGGTAGCTTTAGCTAAAGTTTTTGTTAGAGAGTCGTGGCAAAAGCTCTGGATTGAGAGCTGTAAAAATAAAGGTAAACACTACTATTCTATTCAAAACACTATTCCATTTAAGCCTTGGTTTAACAGGATGTTCTTTAGCAAAAGAGTTACTAGTTGTATTATTCGTATGCGACTGGGACATGTTTGTACACCTGCCCAACTTGCCAGATTCCAGATAATTAACTGTGATAGTTGTGAATGTGGCCTTGATAGTGCTGATTTGAATCACATTTTCCTCGCCTGTCCTCATCGTGATAACAATATAATTTATGAGACTTTAAAAATTTTAAAAGTTCCTTTGCCATCCTCTGTTCCTATCTTATTAGCATCTAATAATTACGAAATATATAATGCATTAAGTATATTTATTACTAGTAATGACGTCAAAGTATAATAATAAGTAAGTATAAAAAATATTCCGTTATATTAATGTGTATGTGTTTTTGTTTAATATATAATGTATATAATGTAATATATAATAAGTACATAGATCTCAATCCTACTGATCTTTTCCCAAAATGAAATCCTCGATCCCAAAATCCTTTTACTGTCCTATTGTTTCCTTACCTTTTGTTCGTGGCTAATACGCAAACCGCGTTAGCCAAAAGAGAAGAAAAAAAAAAAAAAAAAAAGACCATGGACCTATAGTTGTATACATGTTACTTCCATGATAAAGACAAAAGAACCTATAGATGTAGCCATCGCGTGGCCACTCATGAGACAGCAATATTACACTTCAGTTTGGTTATAACATGTACAATTCGCCCTAAATGTGGCAAAAAATATTATTACTTACCACAATCTAAAATTAAATAAATCACTCATTGATTAATAAATTAATACCTATCACTTAATATCCTAATTAATATTGTAAATTTGCAAAATTAGGTGAGATTTTAAAAGCTATTAAACTCTCAAAAAAACCTACCTATTTAAACTTTGTTTTATTTTATAATAAGCTCACCACTAACATCCTGCTCCTACGTCACGTAGTTATTAGTAAATGCATAGTAGCGATTTCACATCGGATATCGGGATAAATAAAATGTATGAAATACTCGTAAAGGCATACAAATGCACACTGACTTTCACACTCCATTATATTTAGAAAAATACAGTTAGTAAATTAAAAAAGAAAACACATAACATAACAGTATGTAACATAACATAACATAAATTGTCATATCCTAAAATGCCATGTTATGCACCCACACAAAGCACGCTCGATAAGACACAGGCAACAGATAGTCCACAATGAAATTTAATATTATCTATAACACCATCCGTCAATCGTATTCACTATTTAAGTTTTATTCAACAGTATATAATAAATATTTCGTCCCTACGAAAGAATGTTTTAGTAGTGTATTTACACTGCAATCAAGACAAGATCCAGAAACAAAATCTTTACTTCGACTAACAACGACATATCCAGGCCGAAGGAAATTGTACTTATTTTAAACTATCCAAACAAGTGCTAGATTGCATGAAAGATTTTGTACGAAACTTTCCTTTTTAATCACTGTAACTATAATAATAATAATAATAATCTTTTATTACTTATTATGGGAATAATATGCAATAAGGTGCAAAAGTCTTTTTGAATAAATTTGTTTGAGGCACGGTATTTTTTCTACTTATATCCCAAAACACGGCAACTAATTTTCCTTTTAATAGCATCCCTGGTAGTCATGGTGATAGCACTTGTATGGCGTTCACCAGTTGAAAAACCTGCACATCATATGAGACAGGAAAATACGATACTTTGTCTCAATTTTCTTAGGTATTTCGCTTAGATAAAGAACATATAGATGTAGCCATCGCGTGGCCACTCATGAGACAGCAATATTACACTTCAGTGTGGCTATTACGTACAATTCACCCTAAATGTGTGGCAAAAATTAAATTAAGATTGCGATATAATTAAGTAATTATTACCACTAATTGATCTAAATAAATAAGTAATTGATTAATACACAAATTTCAATCACTTATTATCCTGATTAATTTATATCAATCACTTATTATCCTGATTTAGATAAATGCTAAATTAGGTGAGAAATTAGAAATAATAACCTCTCACAAAATTTTAAAGTACCTATTTAAAAAAGGTTTAATTCCGTGTGGTGACCGTGTGGTGGGCTAAGAATACAAGTCCATCCATCCATCAGCCTTTCGACGTCCACTGCTGACCATAGGCCTACCCAAAATGAGGGATAGTGCCGTAATCGCCACGCATGCCAGGCGGGTTGGCGATCGCAGTGGATGTTGTTAATACTTGAGGGAGTGCTGCTGCCCACTGCCCCGATATCTTACGACTCCCATGGGTGGAGAGGGGTGGGACAATTCTAAAGCTGGCCCCACACGGCAAAAAAGAATACAAGTATCACCACCCTATCCTTTCCCGCGGGTGTCACACAAGGCAAATAAGGGATGTAAGCAATTATCACCTGTTGCATTACTGGTGGTAGGGCTGGGTACCAAGTGAGAGTACTTACTTGCTATCGAGCCCAAGTGGGCTGGTACCACCATCTTTTGTGTGACCGGTCATGAAGCACGTCAGTGTTTTGGCTGTAGCAGAAGATAGTCGTTTATTCTTTCATTTCATATCTGAGACCGAGACAAGACCATCAGATGGGCCGTGGCTCGTCTGCCATCGAAAGCAATAAAAAAGAAGTTCAACACTAAAATCCTGCAACATCACGTAGTTATTAGTAAATGTATAGTAGTGATTTCATATCGGATATCAGGATAATTAAAATCTATGAAATACTCGTAAAGGCGTGCAAGGGCACACTGCTTTTCACAATCTCAATCATATTTTATAAAAATACTTTGGAAAATCCAAAAGTGCACGCCACACTATCTTCATTTTTCACAATAAATTAGATTATTTGATAAATAACTAATAATGTATTAGTCTTACTGGGTAGTTTTCAATAAATCACATAGATAGCGCTTATTAATTTAGATATTTTTTTATATATTTTTAGCATTTGACATGCTTAGCAACATACATTAAACACAAAGTGATGAAAAAAATGTGAAATCGAAAAATGTGAAATCGAAAATAACAGTCACGAGCAGGATTCGAACCTGCATCTCCCAATCAAATTTGATCAAGTCGTTCACAGCAAAATCATGTTAATAATGCGAACATAGAAACACATTCTCAAAATTCGTTGGCTAGACTATCATACATCGAATCAGACGCATCTCCATTTATTGTGCATATACAAAGAGAGCAATCGAACAACAATGCTTATGTTAATCCTATTACTTTTGGGCGTCTTTTGAAGAAATACACTTTTAAAAACATTGTGAATGGCAGTTTAAAAAAAAATAGGACGTAATAAAATGTCTTTTGAATTCTCAAATTATAATGATGCTAACTCTTTCTTAAACAGCTCTACTCTGGACAAAGAACAATACAAAGCATTTATACCTACTTTTTCCATCGCCCGTATGGGTGTCGTAAGAGGAGTCCCAACTGAATGGTCTGATGAGGAAATAATTGAAAATATTTCTGTCCCAACAGGCTGTGGCCCAGTTATTAAAATCAGAAGAATTAAAAAGAAAATTACCATAGATGGTAAAACTGAATTTAATAATACGGGAACTGTAATTCTCACCTTTGATGGTCAGGTCTTACCCAAGCGTATATATATGTGTTATACTGCTCTATCAGTAGAACTTTATATATAGCCAACTATACAATGCTACAACTGTTGTCGATTTGGTCACGTAAAGCATTTATGTCGGTCAACACCGAGGTGTTACAAGTGTGGACAAGGACACACAGGTGATACCTGCACAATCTCTCAAGTTTCTATTTCCTGCTGCTTATGTAAGGGCTTCCATGAAGCTATCAGCAGAAAATGCTTAGAATTTGAGAGGCAAAAAGCCATTAAAGAATCCATGGCCAAATCTTGTATCTCATATTCCGAAGCCAGTAAGAAACATCTACCAATTTCTAAACTTTCATATGCAGATGCATTGATCTCTTCACCAAAACTGTCAGAACATATTACCATAACACCAAAGTACCCATTACATAATAAACAAAATAAAACTTCACATATAAAAACAGTGTTTAATAAACCTCATACACATCATAATTTAAATAAGGGTTATGATCAAAAAGCCCACGAGGATCTTATTAGGGGCTATAACAACACATATTCAAAGGATGGTTGTGCACTTATTGCCAATGATCTGACAAATTGATCCATAAAAGATTTAATAATAACATTAATTCAGTCTTTATCTCAATCAAATCTAATTTTACCGTCCAACGTTGCCTCTGTAATAGATACAGTTAAAAATATTGAAAATACTCATAATGGACAGTCCAGCCAAAATAGTCCAATGGAATTGTCGAAGCTTAATACCTAAAAAATCTGACATTTATTTAATTGTAAATAAATTTAAACCATTTATTTTCGCTCTTCAAGAGACATGGCTTAAACCAGAGTCTTTATTCAAAGTACCTGGTTATACATGTCTTAGAGAAGATCATTCAGATGGGTATGGAGGTGTTTCTTTACTGATCCAACACCCTCATAATTAGTCATTTCCCTCTTCCTGCTCATAATATTGACTTCTCTATTATAGCAGCTGTTGTAAATAATATTTGTTTTGTATCATTATACATCCTTCGACCTTCTAAAGGTATTTTTAATGAACTTGTAAATATTTTCTCTTTGCTTCCTAAACCTTTTATAGTGTTGGGTGATTTTAACTCTCAACACCCTTCCTGGGGTAGTACTTCTAATTGTTTTGGTGCTGCCATTCTGGATCTTATAGACACCCTCGACTTATGTATCCTAAACACTGGATGTGCAACTCGACGCACACCACCAAATCTAGGGATTAATGCCCCAGATTTAACTTTATATTTCTCGAGGTTGGCCTCGTCATTATCTTGGGAGGTTATGCAATCCACGTATGGTAGTGATCATTTTCCTCTAATAATTACTTTCCCCTTTAACAATAAAATTCCAACCAAACGCCCTCCTCGGCTCAAATATAGACTAGCAGACGTTGATTGGTCCTTACTCGAGGACCGATTAGATTCAAAAGTAAGTAATCTACCGAAAGTCACAGCTGGAAATGAGAGATATTGTGTGGACTCTTTTTGCAAGATTGTTATAGACACTGCTGATACAATTTTTCCATTAAATTAAAATGTGTGTACACGCGTTAGAAGTTATACTTCTTTGGCGTATGGAAAAAAAATAACTAAAATGCAGTAGTGATTAACGATAAATATTAAAATTAATCAAAAAGATTTTATTTAAATAAAAAAGGTTTTATTAACGTAAAAATATGACAACACAGTAAAAATATACAATCATTTATCATTAAGGCAATGAATCAAATATATTAATAAATATTTCAAATAAACTATTTTACTTTTGTAGATTCTTCTCGTAGTGACTGAATAGGCACGTGAGTAACAAGAGGTTTGTGTTAGCTAAAATATGATATAAATGGTCTCGTTGAAACTGTAGTGTGTGTCTGTTTAACCTTAAATCTATAAATGCACTCAACAGTTTATTCAAATCAGTTTTATCACTAATATTCAATATATAATATACTAATAAATAATAAATTATTAGTATCACCGTCGTATGTGAAATTGATTTAATAAAAACACCAAAATAATATTTATTTATTCACACTGTTTAATTGTACTCTTACGAAACACGTGTTCTAAATATAAAAATACTAGAATATACAACTTGAACATAGTTATCAATTTTCATGCATGCCACCTAGAACTAACTTCACGATGTAGAAATTAGGTGTCGGTGTGCGCGCGCATCGTAAAAATTCACTCTCATCATTTTTCTCTATCGCGCCAAAAGAAGTATAACTTCAAAAACTCAGTTTCGGGTAAAATTTCTTCGCCACCTTGGTGAATGGTGGGACAAGGAGTGCAGAGTTGCCATTAAAAAGAGAAAACAGATGGAAAAGATTTATTGTTAAAATTCTACCATAGAAAATTTTGACATTTTGTCTAATATCATATTATAGCAGTAAATTGTTTAAACGTAAAAAATTTGAAAGCTGGCGATCCTTTTATTTATCTATCTCTCCTGATGTTCCATTGTCTAATGTATGGCGGAGCATTAGAAGATTTAGGTCAGCGTTTAGGGAGACGCCAGTTACCTCTATTCCTACTTTGTTGAAAAATCAATTTCTCGATAAACTGGCCCCTCCTTATGTTCCTGAAAATCCAATTGCAAATCCGTCATCATTGGGCAATCTCTCCCTTAACTGCCCCTTCACCCTTCCAGAACTAAAGGGTATTTTATCTCATCTTAAAGACTCAGCACCAGGGTCTGATGAAATTCCTTATTCTTTTATTTCAATTCTGAGTGAGACTTATGTTTTATATTTTTTAGATATAATCCATTCTTTAATGACAAGTGGCAATATACCACCTTCTTGGAGGACGCAGATAGTTATTCCTATTTTGAAACCTAACAAAAATCCTTCTGACAGTGATGCTTATCGTCCCATAGCACTTTCTTCGGTACTATTGAAGATTGCAGAACATTTAGTAAAGAACAGGCTCGAATGGTACTTGGAAAAACATGGACTATTAAGTAATAGCCAGTTTGGTTTTAGAAGAGGAAAAAGTACCTTGGATAGCATTAGTACATTTGTTACTGACATTAGAATTGCCTTTTCCGATCATCAATCGACAGTAGCAGCATTTTTAGATATAACCTCTGCTTATGACAACGTTCTTATTACTATTCTTAAAAATAAACTAGACCAATTGATGGTTCCCGCGATACTTCCTAATTTGATATTAATTATTTTATCTGAAAGACATATTCATCTTGATTGCAGTTTTGGGTCTAGATCTGCCTGGAAAGGTTTGCCTCAAGGCTCCGTATTGAGCCCCCTATTGTATAACGTCTATACATATGATCTACAATCTTCATTAGATAGCGAAATAAATGTACTACAATATGCGGATGATCTTCTTTTATATTCTTGTAACTCATCTATAACTAATGCTTGCACTTCATTAACATCTTCACTTAAACTTTTAAAAATCTGGCTTGATAACAACGGCCTTGAACTATCGCCATCTAAAAGCGCTGTACTTCTGTTTTCAAGGATACGCCTGCCGCCACCTGTTTTTGTGTACTATGACGGCAATCAAATTCCAGTAAAATCGACTCTAAAATTCTTGGGAGTAATGTTAGATTGTAAGTTGACGGGTGTTGCTCATTGTGAGTATATAGCTACTAAATGTGAAA
Source organism: Leucoma salicis (assembly GCA_948253155.1). Lineage (NCBI taxonomy): Eukaryota > Metazoa > Arthropoda > Insecta > Lepidoptera > Erebidae > Leucoma > Leucoma salicis. The sequence goes on along the minus strand of OX411809.1, from coordinate 15,008,803 downwards.
AGCGACTCAATATATTAAGATGTTTGTCAGGAGTCTGGGGGGGAGCCCATCCTTTCTGCTTGAAAATTCTGTACAATGCATTAATAAGAAGTATCTTAGATTACGGAACATTTTTGTTAGAACCAGGTAATAAATTAGCTTTTAAAAAATTAGACACCATTCAGTCCAAGGCTTTGCGATTGGTTTGCGGGGCCATGAAATCAAGTCCAGTTAACGCCTTACAAATAGAATGCGTTGATCCTCCTATGTCCCTTCGGCGTCAGTACATTTGTGACAGATATTTATTTAGAGCCTTACAATATTCTAGACATCCACTGCATTTAAAATTACCAATTCTTCTTGATAAAATAAACTCTTCAAGTTATTGGACTCATAAGTCTCTGCCGTGTTTAATTCAAAGTTTTAAGAGGTTTATTGCCTTGAAATCTCCAACTCATCAATCTGTCTGTTAGCCTCTTTTTTGTAATTCTTATAAATCATTAGTCCTTTCCCCCGATGTTTATCTTAATTTGGGTATTAATAAAAATGACAGTTATGCTAATATTTCGTTTAACAATGTTCTGAGCGAGAACTGGAAGGATTGGCATCATATTTACACTGACGCTACCAAACATGCGATGACAGGCATTGTTGGAGTGGGTATATATCATCATCAGTACAATATTGTACAGAAAGTTAAATTACCACCAGAATCCTCAGTTTTTACTGGAGAATGTTTTGCAATTTACAAAGCTATAGAATTTTCTAAATTATTCAAATTAAAGAAGACTATAATATTTTCAGACTCACAAAGCGCCTTACAAGCTATTAAAAGTGTTCCTTTTCGTAGTAAACGTATTCATCCCGTGATCATGTTTATTAGAAAAGTGCTTTTTGAATGTGTTCAATCTGGAATGGAAATGAGTTTTGCTTGGATTCCGGGTCATAGCAATATCGTGGGTAACAATAGAGCTGACGATCTTGCACGCAAAGCGGTGCACTGTGGTGACATGTTTCCAGTTTTTAATTTTTCGTATGATCTCATCGGTCTGGCTGCTGTGTTCCTTCGGGACTCCTGGCAGATGTCCTGGATGTATAGTAATCAGAATAAGGGAAAATACTACGCCACAATACAAAATAATATCCCCATAAAGCCCTGGTTTTATAAATTAAAGCTGGGAAAAACCGTCACTAGCTGTATAATTAGAATGAGACTGGGCCATGCTTGTTATCCTTTTCATCTCTCAAGACTTAAAATTATTAACAATGAGTTTTTTGAATGCGGAGATGTTGGGGACTTGAATCATATTTTTCTTTCCTGTCCTCTTCATAATCGAGAGCATTTTATTGAATCTTTACTTACACACGGCATCCCTCTTCCAACTTCGATTCCTGTTTTACTGTCCTCTTTTGATTTAAATGTATATAATTATATTTCTTCCTTTATCTGTTTAAATAATATAATATCCGTACTTATGTAAATATTTTAAACTTGATCCTTGACAATCTTCCAAATTCCTTTAAATCAGTATCCTAAATCCTACTAAGTTCTCTCGTTTTTGTTATTGGCAATGCGTAAATCGCGACTAGCCATACTAAATTAAAAAAATAAATAAATACGTATAGTTATTTATCTATGACCAAATCATATACTAAATAGGATTCCTACATTATTTTTATATTAAACTTTTTGTATTGTTTTCTGATGTTAATTAGATATTTCTAAGATTATTTTGTCAGGATTTATGTCTACTCAGGAGTAGAACCTAAACATTAAAGTACACAAAGTATATATATCCGTGCATTGTTTCAAAAATGTTAAACAAAGTCATATTATCCTCGGATGTGGCTTTAGTGTGTGTTCAGCATGCATTGTCAACGGAAAAAGAAGAAATAATGGGCTTGCTTATTGGTGAGGTATGTCAATTTACATACATACATTATTATAGCTGAAGGTAACACCCTCAGATCAAATAAAACTTTTTATTTGATCTGAGGTAGCACCTAAATCTGCTAAACCCTTACTATAACTACCCACCCAGCTTGGTGTTTGTATACCCATATCCAATCATTATTTTCTTGCCATCTCTATTTGTGTTGACTGACACAAACACAAATAGAGATACAAATTGTTTGTGAATAAGGAAAAAGAGATTTTTAGTACGAGCGGAATCGAACCCGCGTCTTTCCTGCCCCGTTTCGATGACCGAATAGGTCAGTACGATAGCTCAGTGGCTTAGAGCACTTCCCCGGATTGGAAAAGACCCGGGTTTGATTCCCGCTGGTACTAAAAATCTCTTTATCCTTATTCACAAATAATTTGTGCTTACTTTAAAAAGTAGCGGAGCATCTCAAATGTTAAAAAATATAGATCACAAATAGAGATGGCAAGTTGAAGGCAAAGACTGTTGATTTATATATTATCTGCACATACAGAACATATTTGAACAGACAATGTTTTCTAATAACAGGTTCATAACAATGGGACTCTGGTTTCCATAGTTTCTTCTGTGATTTTGAGGCGTTTGGACAAAAAACCAGACCGCGTAGAGATATCTGAAGAGCAATTAGTACAAGCAACTCTTAGAGCTGAGGCACTTGCAGCCGAAGTTAGCAGACCTCTCCGAGTTGTAGGATGGTATCATTCCCATCCACACATTACTGTTTGGCCTTCTCATGTTGGTGAGTACATTTATAGTCATGTTCATGTGCTTTTGCATACTACACTAACTTTTCCTATAGAGGCATAAGTGTTGTGAAAGAAATTGGTGAGCAAAAATGGTGTGTTCAAGCAGGTTTTTGAAAATGAATGGGATATTTTCTCTTTGAAATATAGTTGAAAAGCTGCCTTTCTAGACTTGGAGAATGAGCTATGATCGGTACTATCCATTTATGGGTTAGATGGCAACCTAAGTCAGGCTCTGAAATCTCTTTATAGAAATTCCTTAGTATGTGTTAGGATAGATGGGTCATACACCTAATGGTTTAACATTGGAAAGGCTATTAGGCTGCTTAAGGTTATTAGGGATGTGTAGCGTCTCCATGGCTGTTTAATCTATTCATGGATTGTTTGCAAGGTTTGAAAGAAAGTGAGTATGGGTTACAGATGAATGGGTTACTCATCAAATATGTTGTCTATACCGATGATCAAATTAAACTATAATGAATAAGTCTGAAAAAGATAGGAATTTTGATAAGACAAAAGTGATGGTTCTTTTTTGTTTGTTTGTTTTGTTTATACATATATAACTGCCATCAGTCTGATGACTATAATCAGTTCAGTTGAAGTGAACAGGACAATATGGGTTTTGAAGGCCAGCGCCTCAACCAACCACCACTATTACTATTACATAATGTGTTTCCTCTTTAGGCGATTCACTGCCTGTGTGCGATCAAGCAGCTTGACAGCTAATTGATTTTTTGGTATTGGTTCCGCGGGCTGTTCTCCGCAACTCCACGTCTGAGCTTGTGTTTTGCGTGTGGGTGGGTGTGAAAACCTTCACTCCATCCACCCCAGCTCTTGGAACAACGCCAACAGCCCCTTGGTGTTGCTGGTGATCTCCCGGAGAGAACTTGAGCTACCGAAGTATTTGGTCCTGTAAGTGACGACCTTCGCGCAGTGCTGCAACACATGGACCGCCGTCTCCTCCTCTTGCAGGCACGCTCTGCAAAGTGGGCTGTCTGTGATTCCTAAGCCAAATAAATGTTTGTTAAAGGATCCGTGTTAAGTGATAGCTGCCGTGACTATCCGCAGTTGCTGCTTAGTTAGCCGAAGTAAATGTTTAGTGATTCGGTTGTCTAACAGCGGTAATGCTTCCTTGGCCTGTCTACACTCACCATGACTTGGTGATGGTCCCTAGTTCTTTTCCTTACCAGAGTCCGAAGCTTGGCAAAGGGCAAAGCTATGATGGGTTCCGGTCCGACAGCAGCCATGTCAGAACCTCTTCTAGCCAGCTCATCTGCTGCATCATTGCCTCTGGAGCCGCTGTGTCCCTTGATCCGTTGTAGGGTTATGTTCTTCTAGCAGCAGCCAGTTGATTTGAATGGCTGTTCCTCCTTTACGGTAGACATGTTGAGGTAGTCGTGTATTTCCTCGTTACGAGCAAACCAGGGTACATTGGTGATAGTGCATAGGATAGCATTTTGCGCTCCTTGGAGACACATTATGTTACTATCACTAGCTACTCCCCATAGTTGAATACCATAAGTTCATATGGGTTTAATGATGCTGTTATATAAAAGCAATTTGTTGTCCATGGAAAGGACCGAGTTCCGTCCCATCAGCCCGTGCAGATTATATAGACAGACAGCATTTGCGGTTAATTTCATATCACTTGTGCTTTATGCGAGTCTTCCAAGTGAGTCGGCGATCCAAGTGGAAGCCTAGATATTTAATAGTGTCACAATAATGTGGTTCGATTTCTGTGCGCTGGCTCTAATGCGCCACTTAGATAACTATAGGTGAATACTATTAAGCACTCGCTGCTCACTAGCCTGTTCTGGTGAATCACTACACGAAAGGTAGGCTATATCATCAGCATAAGTAGCCACTGTCACATTTCCAGAATTGGGTAAATCGTAGGTGAATATATTATAGAGTGTAGGACCGAGCACTGAGCCTTGCGGCACACCAGCCTTGACTTTATAAAAGTTCGATCTGGCTTCACCGTGTTTCACCTGGAAGATTCGGTCAGATATGTACGAAGACAAAATGGTGAAGAGAAAGCGAGGTAATTTATCTTTTATCTTACAAAGTAAGCCCTTTTGCCAAACGCGGTCAAATGCCTGCCGAACATCCAAAAACACCGCAGAGCAGTATTGCTTCCTTTCAAAGCACTGACGAATCACATCACGGACGCGATGAACCTGTTCAGTTGTGGCATGCGACTTTCTGAATCCAAATTGATGCGAAGGTATGATGTTGCATTCTTCCAAGTGTGATTTAATTCTGACCAAAAATATTATTTCCCAAAGTTTTGATAGAACAGGGGTTAAGCTGATAGGACGATACGATGCAGTTTCGTGCGCAGGCTTACCGGGCTTGTGAATCATTATGATTTGTGATACTTTCCACGGCTCTGGATAACTACACGTTCTAAATATGGCGTTGAATAACATGTCAGAAATCTGACTGACTTTTTAGAGAGTTCTTTGAGAATTATTGGAGTAATCAAGTCACAACCCGGAGCCTTTTTAGAGAACAAAGACCGGATCATGCGCGCAATTTCTCTGGTTGACGTGGGTCTTACGGGTAAACATAGTTGAAGGTCCTGGTTCAACAGAGCATCCATTTCTGTCTCATCAAACACAAAGTGAAAAATGTGAATTTTCAGCATCTGAGCATCTGGACGGTATCCAGGAAATGCAGGTTCAAATCCTGCTCGTGACTGTTATTTTCGATTTCACATTTTTCACTTTGTGTTTAACTTTCGTTTCACTTCATTGTGATTGGTCGCCTGAATCACGCGTCGAAATCTCGACTAAGGCGATTCACACACTGCTCCGCGCTCCGTCGCCTGGTCCTATTTATTGAGCAATCCGTGTCCAGATCCATCGTGAACAAGTCCTTAGCCGAAAGCAGGCGCGATACTGCGGAGCGAAGTGTATTATATATTTTTTTTTTTGTTTGATTTTAAAATAATATTCTGTTATTATTCGGTGAGTTAACCGAACATTCGGCCGAATACGAACATTAAAAAATATGCCGATCATGCCGAATACGAATATTCGGCCGAACATTCGGCGTATCTCTATTACAAACAGATACTTCAATTTTATTTATTTATATAGATTAATATAGAGTATAGATTTACGCGGAACACTAATATTTTTTCAAAATAAAAGTAGCCAAAGTTACTCCTTGTAAGAACAGCTATCTGCTAGGAAAACCCCGTCCAAATCAGTCCACACATTCCGGAGTGGTATTCATTCAAAATTTTATGGGTTTTATTTTTTTAAGCGGAACCCTAATTATTTTTCCAAAATAAAAATAGCCTAAGTTGTAACAACTATCTGCTAGTGAGTCCCGTCCAAATCGGTCCAGCCATTCCATAGATTAGTCAGAACAAACAAACAGACAGACAAAAACTTTAAAAATTAATAATTTGTTATCAGGTAGCGTAGGTATATATACCTACACTCGTATACATTTAGTAAAAAGTTGTTATTTAGACATTAGAAAATGTTTATTTATTTGTATAGATATACATCCGAAAAAAAAAGAGCGCCATATGGAATTATAATTCTGCAAGCTATGTGCGTTCTAGATTTATAGTACCTATTTTATTATTACTTATGACTGTACTTATGAATGTATCAATGACAATATTTTGGAAGTTTCACTTCATAATGGTTTTATTGGTAATTTATGTCTTATATTTCAGATCTTGCCACACAATCAATGTATCAGAGAATGGACTCTAGTTTTGTTGGAATTATTTTTGCTGTGTTTCTCACGGATCAATCTAGTAAAGCACCTTCGGTAGGTAATCATTTTGATTGAACAATACCTTTAGCCCTATTTATTATTTCTCACAGGAAGGTGTTCTTGTGGGTTTGTAATATCTCCCTTAATACTGTATGATAATATATATAAATAAATATTTTTTTTATTGAAAATGGTAGCAGACGAGCCACGGCCCACGTGATGGTAAACGGTAACCGTCGCTCATGGACTTAACTATACTATTGTTATGCAGCTGCTCACCATTTCATTTCATAGATATGAAAAGTAAGTTTTTTTTAGATCGTACAGGATTTACTGACATTCACTCGAGTATTAACAACATCCACTGCGATTGCCTATGTCCAGCAGTGGACTTTAAAAGGCTGATGGATGGATGGATGGATTACTGGCATTAATTATAGGTATACCGTGAATTTATATTCGTTTTGGAAAAGAAACAGGTGAATTTGGAATAACTCATAGTACCATTAAGAACGGATAAATTAATTGTAATGTTTAATGTTTGAAAGTTTTAATTTTAATAAACTTTTTTCACTCGTTCGAGTTAGGAAATAGTCGAACACCGACACGAACAACACCGTCGAAAAAATGTTCCTAACCGCACACCCCGTCGTTCGGGGCTACAAACAAGTTAGTGTGGGGCCTTCAACCACTAAAGAAACCCGCCGTGTCCTGTCTCTCCGCCTTTATTGGCGGCCACTGGAACTATGTTACATTCCTTCGGTGGTAAGCGATTACCTACCTACCGTGTTGCAAATTTATTATTTTAACGTAAAAAGTAGGCTCAAGTTTGTAGGTAGATATTATATCATATTATGATAGAAATGTTTAAATACGGAATCAATTCAATACACTAGTCCCTCAGCATATAATAATCAACTTATAAACACAGAAAAATAACAGCATCGCGCCTGTATTCCCGAAAGGGTTGGCAGAGGTGTATTACACACGTAGGTGTGTAATACACTTCTGCCAACCCTAGGGCTTCAATCAACTTTTATAAATACACAAACGTGCACGTTTTACACTGTTGTCGTTTAGTTTTCGCAATTTATATGTCTCATCACTTTTAACTTTATCAAATGCGTCCACTATCGCTCTAAATAACTCATCACGGCTTTCGTGTTCACGTGTGTAAACAAATCTCTTTATTTCCGACCACAAGAAAAAATCCAGGGGCGTTAATTCCGGGCTTCTCGGTGGCCAAGCCACAGGCCCACCCCGGCCTATATACCGATCACTAAACTGATTATTTAGGTATGGACGCACTGCACTCGCGTAATGGGCCGAACAGCCGTCGTGTTGGTAGTACATACTCGTACATCCTCTAATAACTCAGATATGACTGTTTGTAACACCTCTGTTACACTGTTAAGTACGAGTTGCCGGTTAGATGACCTTCGATAAAAATAGGCCCTATTAATTGGTCGTTAATAATACCGGCCCAAACATTCATACTGAAACAAACCTGATGGTGGAGTTCTCGGATCAAAAGGGGTAATCCAGTGCAGTTACGGAAATTAATGGAAAAAAAACATAAAATTATGTAGTTTGGGGATTATGAAGGATCGATAGGGGGGTGTATTCTGAGCATATATTCCAATTTGAGGGATTCTGGCGAGGTCAGCTCAAGGTCATTTGGATCCTTCATAATCCCCAAACTGCATAATTTTATGTTTATTTATTTCCGTAATTGCATTGGACTAGGGGTTAATAAGAGCCCAGTAATGTTCATTGTGCACATTGTACAGTCTCACTCGAGTAAACAGTGATTCGTCCGTCCACAGTATGTTAGCGTTTGTATTATTTTACAACCACTGACATAAGGCGATTCTTGCTGGTGCATCACTGTTGTTAATCACGTGAGCTTTACGGAAATGGTACGGGTGTAATGCGTGAGTATTTAATGTTTTCCATACAAAATATTGGCTAACATCAAATTCTCGTGCCGCCATTCTCGTGTTTCGCCACGGATCACGCTCGAAGTACTCCAGAATATCTTCTTCTATCTCCGGCGAATAATTTAAACTTCCTCGAGCTTGCGCATGAGTCGGCGCACGGAATTGTCCGTGGCCGAGAAGGCGCTGGGTTGCAGCTAAATGGTGGGCGTGGGAACTTGAGGACTTTCAATTCCTCGCAGCCTTAGCGCATCCAAGTGCTCCGGCTGGGAATACTAACGTCGAGCCCCTTCTAGATTGTAGTACAGCTGTACCATTGCCAAGTACTCCGATGGAGTATTCGTACTGACGACTCACTGTGTCGTCACAGGATTGTCGGAGTAGGTATTAAGTAGAGATGTGTAACTCGGGAGTGATTGATACAAAAGATGTATAATCTTTCAAAATGCGTAATCACTCTTTAAATCTTTGATTTTGAAAGTACTTGTCGCAGTACTAAGGAGAAGGGAGAAAGGACGTGTGTAGAGCGGAAGTGCGGGGGTGCGCAAGAGTGGTGGTGATGGCTCGATTGGCCGGCGGCGCCGACATAGCGGTGTCTTTTTTGGCGAAATTGATTTTATGTGAAATGCATTGAAACATGAGATTGAGTAGCGTTACTACCGCTTCTCACTTTTTCTCTGTAACCGATATGAATCTCGATGTTGATAAAAAATAATATTTTTATTATTTGTTTTGTATCAATATCCGGAATCCATATTGAGTCAAGCATCAGTCTTTCTATGTTGAAGTCAGCGAATTAGCGCCCTCTATACTGATTTACACTTTGCCGTTGAGCGCTTGTCGGGTGACTGACCGACTTTTAATCGTTATAGCGTCGTTTTTCGCGCCGTACAGTTGTCAGCGTAAATAACTTGCGAAAAAGACTACAATTTACCTTATAGTTTGCGAGTTAGTTATAGAGGTTCACCTCTCCGTTAGTGATGGAAACTAATAAGAGTAATAGGAACGAATTCAATTCGGGGAAATATTTACACTCTTTCATCGCGGTGACCATCGCGGTCGGTGATCTCCGAGAACATAGCGGCTTATCTACAAGTGACGGTAGGCGCCCTAAAAAAGTACGTAAGACCAGAAAACTAGCGGTAAGTTATGCACATTTTGAATTAAATCAGTGAGCGGCACTTTTAACCACTTCCAATAACAAAAAGAAATGTTGGGGGTTAGTTTGTTACTACATTTTTAAATAACTAACTACCCACGTACGTATTTTCAGTCAAACCAGTTATACTATAATTCGAAAATCAGACGATAATTATCTTGCAAGATTGTTGAATTATTGGTACAATGTTACAATTGACTTTTTCAAACACAAGTAATATTTCGCTACTCGTTTTGTGTGGTTTAATGCCAATGAGAAATTAATAGCTATTTAAATAAACCTTAATCCTGTAATTATTTTGATTAACATGGCAAAAGCTTCATTACATCGTAGTAATATAACTTAGGAACAAGATTTATGTAGGCAGGCAAAATATAGTGTAGCAACCATAAGGTTATCTCAATACAATTTACACTATATATGCTATGTGAATGTAGCCGACAAAACATTCGAGAAAAGCGTCCGTTATAATAAAACCAATATGGTAAGACTTTGTCAGAGGGTAGGTGTTAAATATTAAAACTTTAATAAATCCAGTGCGTAATACCCAACTCATCCGATCCACTTGACAAACATAGTCAACTTATCAATTTATCACTCTTAAATCCATTATAGAAAAATTATTGGCATACTTACAAAACAAATACGGTAAAATGATATTCGGAGGATATTAAATAAAAAAACATAGGATCACGCCTGTATTCCCCGAAGGGGTAGGCAGAGGTGTATTACACACCCACGACTCGCCAGCTATGTTTAAGTTCCACGTAATAGGGGGCGAGCCTATTGAAGTCTACCGGGCACATTTCCAAACTCCGGGCTGCTACCGAGAATTTTTCTTGTTAGGAAAAAGCTCAATAACATTGCCCGACCCGGGGATCGAACCCGAGACCTCATGATTAGCAGTCGCATACACTACCGCTACACCACCGAGGCAGTCAAAGGATATTAATAATCATTTTAAAATCAAATGAATCCAGCCAGTGAACCTAACTCGTTCAATCCAGTCAGCAAACATAGCCAACTCAGTAATCCGAAGACTAGTAATCATATACAGTATCCAAAGGGACATACACCCAAATAATCCAGTAAACAAATTAGTACGCCCATATGTATACACACGCAGTCTCCATTTCTAATAAATTATCAGTTCAGTCTGAAGTATAAAATATAATAAATTTAGTCATTTTTTTTTATTCTTTCATATTATCAAGCCACATCCACCTGGGGGTAGGCAGAGAGAACAGTGTGCCAAAAAGACTATTTTTGCATACATCTCTCCACCCCATGTAAATCTGTTCATTATTTCACAAAGATTATAATACCTTATTTGCCATTTTTACTGTAGGTACCTTACAATTTAATAAAATAAACCTTTATTACTTTATGTACTTATACGTCCAATATTAATACAATTGATTTAGCCTATGTGTAATTCTGTTCATTATTTCATAATGATTATAACACCTTATTTGCCATTACTTTTATTATAACTTACAATTCAATGAAATAAAATTTATTATCACTTTTTGAAAGTACAATTAATGAGGGTAGAAATATGATTAGGGTAGACATAATTATGCAGCATAATAAACAAATACTTCGGCATGAAGCACGTTAGTAGCTATCAGAGTAAACCTGATCCAGCAACAACACGACTCAATGCGTGACATTGTACAGAGTTGCCCTGGCCAAGTACGTGTGCAACCCGAGCATTCATTTAACATACACACCATATCGTCAGAGTTATCCTGACGTGATGTGCCAGCTCTACGGTAAGTATCGTGAAAGATGCATAATAATCTTTACGTGGGCGTTTAAAGCATATACTTATGCGTTCATTTTACCAAGTTACTTGGCAAATGAAATATTTAAAACGATTATTTTTACATACCTCTTGGTTTTTTTATCCCGCTTCTGAAATGTGAAGAAATTTAACCACTCCTACAGTAACGCTAGTATATTTTCATCATTCCTTCAACTTACCAGGTAACCAGATATAATTATACTTTATACTTATGTACTATAATTACTGTCTTCTTAATACATTATAACAGCTAGATTAACACACGTCTGAACTCAAATGAGCGGCCCAGCCGAATAATCACTTTCAGAAAGAGTCAGTCTTAACAGTTATTTTATTTTTAAATTCATAACTAAAATTATATTTCCGGTAGAAAACAGGAAGTAACAATGTTGCAATTTTATTTTTAAATTAATTACTAAAATCATGAAACGATGTATATTAATATTTTTCTTGGCGTCGGGATTCCTTTCAACAATGAGAAAGTTCATATCTACCTTCGTTTTAAAAAGAGAGGGGGTGGGTGGTGCGATAAGTTAATATCATTAACTTAATCAGTGTGTCGTACCTATTTTAAAGAAAGCTTTATCTATATAAAGAGCAGTCTATGGTTGTTAGAGGGATCCCTAAATATGCAGAATTCACATCCAAGATACCTATCAACCTCTACTTAATCTAAAATACGAAAAAATCTAAATAATATAAATAATTATAATTACCCACTGTGTACCAAATATTTTTAAAACTACAAATGGCTTGAAAAATATGGTTTTCTGTAAAGTCTGTTTACGGACGATAATTTTACGTGATAACGTCATATGTTTTCTGAGAGTTTCAAAAACAATGCATCGGTCGCTATACATTTTTCGGAACGTGACGCTTTTTTCGTGTGTGCGGGCTGCGTTCATCCAAACATAAACAAAAACCAGTCAAATCAGCAATTGTTGGAGGATATAGCTTTTTATCCTGCAAAATACTCTGTTGAACTATTAACTTCGATAAGTCTGTGCTGACTCCGACTGAATGCCACGAGTTTCTCGACGTAGCAAGGGACCTAAAACGCAACGCAAAGTCCCTGTCGGAGTCGAAGTGCCTATCGCTACGCAAAGCACTTCAAGCAACAGCTCGAGAGAAACACTGTCTGAAAGTTGGAATATTAATTTCGAATAGTCTGCTGGTTCTGTAACGAGGTCTCGAGTTTCTAAGCAAATCATGGGACGTGACCCGCTACGCAAAGTCCTTGGAGGTGAAGTGCCTATCGCTACGCAAAGCACTTCCAAGCAATTGCTTGAGAAATTAAGTGTTGGAATGTTGGAATATTAACTTCGATCAGTCTGCAGACTCCATACAGTGCCTGGAGTTTCTAGACATAGCATGGGACGTAACGTGCCACGCAAAGTCCTGGTTGGAGTCGAAGTGCCTATCGCTACACAAAGCACTTCAAGGCAGCTCGAGAACAGCACATATTCTCTGAAACACTACTAAACTCACTAGTTTTCCTCTTAATCTTTCTCAGATATACTAGTCGAATCAAGTAACTTGTAAGAAGACATAACTGTCATGACATTATCCTACATAATACTCGATTACTATCAACTGGTTAATCGAAGAGGTCGACTGTAATATGGCATAGTGCAATACTTCAGTTGACAGTTACCGAAACGACAAGTCTATTGGCATACAATCATTTACCTCACCTAGTTCTGACAGGAAGAGAATGGTGATTTCAAGCGGTAATAGGGTCCATACCAAAACACATAAATGCCTTAACAAAACCACAGATGCTTTCCACGCCATAGAATGGTTAAGGTACTAAACCTCCAGTGCCGAGTGTCCAGGATTTGGTTCCCAAACAGGACATTTCCTTGGGTGACCATACTTACCTCTAGTGCTTAATGTGGAGGGTTTAATTCTCACGCAGGACAATTCTTTGTGTGATCCACAAACGATTGTTCAGAATCCGGGAGTGCTTTGTCTGTATAATTGTGTGCCTGACGATAGCAGCATCAATGAAAGGTAACACTGAACCTTCTACTGACTGACAAATGGACAGTAGCGACATCCATAAATAAAGAGGTGACAAACGGCTCTTCAATAAATTTTAGGGCTGGATAGATAAAATACACTCGTAAACCTTATCTAGAGTGTCATCTGTCAGCAATAGTAAAGATTTTAAAATCTGTAGCAATAATAGCTAGTCTGAGCTATTATACTACCCGCATCTTATACTCAAATTGACAAGCTGGCATTGGGAAGCTGATGTGTAACATCGCAATCTTTAAGCCCCAAATCACATTTCAAATCGAACTCCATACCCTCATCTAGGAAACATAATGGATTTTGGGTGGCAAGTTTGCTCTCGGAATGGAGTAAGCGTGGTCGGGTGGAAACTAATTAAGACCATCTAAAAAAGCTTTTAAGAGTATAATCTCTACCTTCTCGCCTGCCTATAACAGATGGAGGAAGGGTTTGATATTTATTCTTTAAATTTTACATACCCTAGCGCTCAAGAAGTAGCTCGTTATTTGGGACATAACATTTACCTACTTAACATATAAAGTATTTCTTATCAAGTACCTATCGAGACGCGTTTGATACTGTTATCACAAGTGTCTGTCTGGTCGTAAGATTCCTAATATCTAGTTATTGGTTGATAGCAAAAGCTTTGTCGATAGCAATATTTCTGTTTTCGATCTCTAAGACGATAACGAATACGAATGTTAGCCATCGACAATACTCGGGCGCAACGAACACCCTCTAAGCATAATTGCTGTTTCACTATAAACGACGGCTTGATGGAGTCTCAGTAACCACTTGCCTTTGAGACATGCTGTTTGCCCCCTTGATTCTTAGCAGGGGCATCTCTATCAAAGCTATCTAGCCCAAGCTACCGCTCGGTGTTATCATCCCTGTTGTCACTTACTTCTAACATTATTGACGATGATACAGTTATACACCTGGCCATAAGTCATTGCCAAAATATTAATCTATCTATTTCTATCCTAGTTATGCACTTGTTACTTAAGCATGCGGCGAAGTTCAGAAGCTTTCGTCCTGTGGCATGAGATGAATGATCAAATGCTTTTCAGTGATCAAACGCCTCCGTGGTGCAGCGGTAGTGTGATCAACTACTGATCATGAGGTCTCTGGTTCGATCCTCGTCGGACAGTGTTATTGTTCTTTTTCGTAAATTGGAAATGTGCTCCATAAACGGCAAAAGGCTCGACCCCTGTTACGTGGGACATAAACGCAGATGGCGAACCGTGGGTGTGTAATGCAGCTCTGCCGGAGTAGGCGGGGATACAGGCGTGAGACCATGAGACTAGGCTTTGCAGTGCTTCTGACGTCATTTCGAGTCGTGGGTACTGACTCTTGAGTGGAGTCCGGGCAGTTGTCACAGCTTGTCAGAATCCTAAACACAAATTGGATCTTGTTTTGAGGTCGCCAGTTGCTCCCTGGTTGGGTGGTGAAGGTCGGATAGGCATTGGCTCAGTGTAAATAATGATCAACTAGCGCCGGATGATCGTAAGGCTACCCCAACCAAAATTGGTATGATGAAGCCAGCATTCAGAACGATATTCATGCAGTCCAATCAATACAGTCAAAGAGTCGGAATTAAGTACGGAATAGAATCCGCAGCAAATACTTGAGTTACATTTAGCTGTGTTAAATCCGTTTAATTAGTTTTTGAAATCCGTTTAGTTTAATTAACAATAAAAATTACCTACACATTATAGCATCTT
Organism: Leucoma salicis; assembly: GCA_948253155.1. Taxonomy (NCBI): domain Eukaryota; kingdom Metazoa; phylum Arthropoda; class Insecta; order Lepidoptera; family Erebidae; genus Leucoma; species Leucoma salicis. The sequence goes on along the minus strand of OX411809.1, from coordinate 14,993,754 downwards.
TGCGTTAAGCGCACCAGGAGATAACAAATACGTCACTCAATATGGATTCCGGATATTGATACAAAACAAATAAAGAGTTTTACCATAAAATAAACCTTACCTATTATTTTTTCATCAATATCCGGAATCCAGGTAAGGGCTACCTGGTGCATCATGAGTGCTATAATGATTATAAGTCGGTCAGTCACCCGACAAGCGCTCAACGGCAAAGTGTAAGTCAGTATAGAGGGCGCTAATTACGGAGAGAGAACCGGAAATCGCTGACTTCAAGATAGAAAGACTGATGCTTTACTCAAAATGGATTCCGGATATTGATGAAAAAATAATAGGTAAGTTTTATTTTATGGTAAAACTCTATTTTATGAAATTAGCGTTATATATAGCTTCTCTTATCTATACTAATATTATAAAGAGTTAAAGTTTGTGAGGTTTTAGGGGGTAATCTCTGGAGCTACTGAACCGATTTTGAAATTTTTTTTACCAATAGAAAGCCACTTTATTTGTGAGTGTCATAGGCTATTTACCAACTCGAACTATGAAAAGACTTTTACGTGGTAGTCAGATTTGCAGTCGGAGAAAAAACTATCGAACGAAAATGTTACTTACGAACGCTGCCTTTACGATGATGATATATGATTGAGTTCTAGAGAAAAGCTGTAAAGCTTGATAATGCCTACAAAAAGTTAGTGACAGTGTCTCTCTTTTATATTTAAGTCGCAAAAAGTAGTTTTTTTATATTAAAACAATAATTTAAATCGTTAGGTCATGTTTATTGATTATATTATCAACAATTATGAATTCTTATGTTATGTCCCCGAAACTCTTCACCGCTGCATTGGAAGATGTCTTCAAGCTTCGGCATCAACATCAATGGCGAATACATCACTCACCTTCGATATGCCGACGACATCGTAGTCATGGCAGAATCGCTGGAGGACCTTGGCACCATGCTCGATGATCTCAGCAGGGTTTCCCGACTAGTGGGTCTCAAAATGAACATGGACAAGACGAAAGTCATGTCTAATGTCCATGTCATTTCAGCACCGGTCCTAGTCGGGAGTGCGCTTCTCGAAGTTGTCGACCATTATGTCTACCTGGGACAAACAGTCCAGTTAGGTAGGCACAACTTCGAGAAAGAGGTCAATCGACGAATCCAACTCGGCTAGGCAGCGTTCGGGAAGCTAAGGAAGATCTTCTCGTCCAATATTCCGCAGTGTCTGAAAACGAAGGTCTACGACCAGTGTGTGTTACCAGTGATGACATACGGAACAGACGTGGTCTCTAAATGTTGGCCTCATATCAAGGCTCAAAGTCGCTCAGCGGGCCATGGAGCGGGCTATGCTTGGTATTTCCCTACGTGATCGAATCCGTAATACGGAGATCCGTAGGAGAACGAGAGTGACCGACATAGCCCGCCGGGTTGCCATGCTGAAGTGGCAATGGGCAGGCCACATCGCTCGACGAACCGATAACCGTTGGGGACGAAAGTTTCTCGAGTGGCGACCACGTATCGGACGGCGCAGCGTAGGAGGGCCCCCCACCAGATGGACCGACGATCTGGTCAAAGCTGCGAGGAGCCTTTGGATGCGGTCGGCACAGGACCGCTCGTTGTGGCGTTCTCTTGGGGAGGCCTATGTCCAGCAGTGGACGTTGAAAGGCTGATGGATGGATGGATGATGAATTCTTATCCAAATAAGTAAATTTATCATCTCAAGTGTAAAAGAAAAGACTTTACTGCATATACTTTGGACGACTTTGGGGTGGTGACACTTGTATTCTTAAGATTGTCACCACATGGACATGTTATAGCCTGGTTAGTTATACCATTTATAAATCAAAAATAGCTACACCCGTTTAATGATCTTTGATTTGTTAAATTGGAAATAAATATTGATTCTGTGTTGATAAGAAGTTCGCCGATTCTGCTACTAAATATATTAGGTCTTTACTTATGAAATTGCCGTTTTAAAAAAATCAACATAACTTTTTTCTATATTTTTTATTTCTATTCAAAATAATCACCCATGCACTTGATGCATCTTTGCCAACGCAATGACAGTTTATTGATGCCCTTCTTGAAGAAATCAGCTTGACGGGAGGCAGCAAATTCTTCAAAGGCAGTTTGTACTGCTTCTCGGGCACTATTCCATTTTTTCCCGCCAAGAAGTTATCGGAATTCTTGAAAAAGTAGAAGTTTGTAGGCTCTAGGTCTGGTGAGTACGGTGGATGGCGGAGAGCTTCCAGCCCAGCTCTTGTAACTTTGAGACCGTCTGCTGCAGCATGAGGTAGCGCGTTGTCGTGCAGGTTTGACTAAAAGGATTAACCAAAGCTGGTTGAAGATGTGCGAGAATCTCCATAATTGTGTTTTTCATAGTACATATCTGTAGTAATGCTCATCGCGTTTGGTAAGAAGCTGTGATGAGTCACAACGGCGCTAGACCACCAAACAGTGACCATAATTTTTCTAGGAGTAAGTATTCGTTTAGAGCATTGTTTAGGTGCGGAACCAGCAACCAACTTGCTGAGCGCTTGCCATTGTCATACAGAATCCATTTTTCGTCGCAGGTAACAATGCGGTTCAAAATTCCTTCGTTTGTTTGTTTGTTCTTGAGCAGTGCAAACCTCGTCGCGACGCGTACCTCGGGCTAGCGATCATCGAGTTCGTGGGGCACCCATTTATCAAGCTTTTTTACCTTGGCAATTCAATTATTTAGGTCAAAATTTCCAGAATGGAAGCGGGAAACTAATAACAGGCGGTGCATTGGTTTATAGTGTTAGCTCCGTACAGGTTTTTGAGGTTGGGTACCGCTTGTGCCACGTTGCTGCCTCAACGGTACTCATATTCCATAGTTACTCGAATTTTTAACGTATCCATGATGACGAAAAATGTACAAATGCGATGAAAACATAACACTATAGTAACTAAACAATAATCAAATTACTACTTTTGGGAAAAGAATTCCATGTTTTTAAAATAAAATTTTAAATTAGAATTCTTAGCCAAACAAAAATTATTTTGTTTTGCATTATATGAATATATGACATTTTTTTAAAGCTTACATCCGGAAAAGGAAGTCTTATTCAATAATTAGTTAATTCTGTTGCATGTAGATATGTATATAAACTTATCATCGAGAAAATCGAAATGTCGTCAATTTACATGCTTCAAGTATAATTTTTTGCAAAACTCATGTTGTAAATTCTTAAATGAGTAAATAGCTATCAGTGAGCTAGTATTTGCATGGATCAATATGTTTGTTATGTTAAAGGTATATTCATCTATTTAAATATTTTTTTTCAGATTCACATCACTTGTTTCCAATCTGTTAACGATGGCTCCAATCAAAGTAGAAGAGAAGTTGAAATGGAAGTAAACAGTAATGAATCATTTTTATTAAATAATTTTGAGGTAAGTGAAATTATTACATTGTTACTTTACTTTATTGTACTTATAGTAGGGGAGCCCCAGAAGAGATTTCGGGATTTACTCAAGCGCGGCAGATGAACATAAGGGATACTCCCTTACCTTGCATCCTGCTGAGTACCTCTACCATATATAAGCCCTCTATATAGTGGCGTGCGTCTAGGGCAGCCCATCAGATTAGTAAAAAAAAATCTATGATCAGAAATACTAAAGCGCGTCAGATTAAGGTAAGGTGGGTTAATTACGAGCTAAAAAGTATGCATATAGAAAATTTGACGATTTGAGTGTAACGTAAGGGTGGGAGGGTTACAAATCTCCAAAAAAAATCGTTGTCTTAACATTCTCGAGCGTGGTTGAATTTTCTTTTATTTTGAATGAAATAATGCAAAAATAACAAAAAAACAATAATTTTCCGATTTCCATAAGCCAAAGTAATAGAAATCGTCTATTAGTTTTATGAATAAAATATTGCGAGTTTAATATACATAACATATTGCAAATGTTTGATAAAAAATGTGTTTTTTGTGAACAAGAAATATAATAAGAAGTTATTAAATTTACGAGAGAAACAATAAAAAAAATTTAAGACGGTTTATATAAAAAAAAATCCTGCTCGTGACTTTTATTTTCGATTTCACATTTGTCACTTTGTGTTTAATGTATAGTGCTAAGCATGTCAAATGCTAAAAATATATATAAAAATATCTAAATAAAAAAAAAGTATTTTTTTCTAGCTGTCAAATAATACTCCTCTAAATAATCGTTCAGATTTTAGGCTACCATATCTGGGACCTTAACTGAAGCTTCTGTATAATAATCTGACACGCTGGAGTTTTTCAATGCACCGATTTTTTTTATATTTTCAAAAAATCGCTACATGGTTGCGTCAATTCCGAATCAAGTCTGTTTTTTAAATGCAAGCATTTTAAGCAACCCTACCGAATGGCCATCTCCACTACGCAAGTCGGCAGATGAATATATCTTCGATATCGGAGACACGTTGGGGCATCTATAAATATCAATATCTGACACGCTTGAGTATATCTATGTATTTTTTTTAAATAGAAAATCTGTTGACTCTTTCCCCACCACTAAAAGGAGAAACAGTACCAGTATATAAGTTTTATTTTTCCTATTAGCTAATCTACAAAATCTAATAGGTCCCCACACTCCCCATCACGCTTAAGTAAATCCCCATTTAGCATCATGGCCTTCGCCTGCTATTACTCTTGCTTTTAGAAAATTGTGTAAGTAGGTACTAAAGAGATATGAAGAAAATACTTTCCAAATTTGTTTTAAAGAGAAGAGACAGACAATCATCCATACACATCCATATATTCATACAACATGAATGAAATTTGATAATTATGATTATGTGTCTATTGGAATAGGGAATAGCTGTGGAATTTGGGGGCGCTGTTTTTGCATTTAGTCACCAACACTCGTTTGACCCGTTTTGTGATCTTTTTAAGTATTTCTTTTATTCTTTTTTATGTTATTTTTAATAATAAATTATATATGTATGTACATCTGTTTTAGTTAGATACATTTATTTGAAGTAATCAAATTGATTAGTCACGCTAAAAGAGATACAATTAAATGGGTTTCAAGAATACACATTATAGGCTAAAATCATGAAAATCAGATTCGAAATACACAATGCCTGAGAGATACGATATTGTATTATTATAAAATCTTGCGTGTCCTCAATCATGCAGTCCTGTTTACATTATTTTTTTTCTAAATTTAGGACATGGACATGCATGCTCTTTCCCAGTGTTCTGAAGTAACATTGCTCAAGCACTCATTTGTTATGAGTAGCAATTCCTCAGGCAGAAATATTAATTTCTATTCCAAAAATGTACCTTTCTCACGGCATGGAGCTCACGTTTTTTAGGTATAGCACACTTGTCAAAATCATCGCGAATTGTGTTTTTAGACCTGCCTTTGCGTTTTAGCCACGGAGTACAGAAAAAAAGCGGAGGTATTTCAAGGCAAAATCTAATAGAACGAAGCGTCGAAGGCGTAAAATTATAAACAGGAAAGATTTGATTGTTGGTTTGCATTGAATAGGCTCCGAAACTACTGGACCGATTCAAAAAAATCTAGTCTAAATAAAAACTACAAATTCTATATATAAAACCGACGCCGCAGGCGCGCACTGTCCGCAGAGGGCGAGGAATTATGCGGCCTCTTACACCGGGGCCAATGGTGTCGGAGGCTGCCGCTCGTAGAACGAAGCGCGCCGAAGGTGAGCTGCAGGCCGAAGAGGAAGTCGAGCAGCTCTCTGAAGATCCGCGAGTCCAAGGAGGACGTTAACTCCCTATGAGTTGCGGATCTGAAAAAGAGAGCCTAGGACCACGCGGCCATCCCTAACAGGGTGGCCACAAAGTCCACAAACATCAAGGGAACCCACGTGCGCGCCGCAAAGGAGGTGGTCGCCGACAACATGAAAGTGGTGGATGCGCTGGCCAGGTGCTCCACCAATGAGGAGACAGCGACTATAGGCGGTTAACGACCTCGCGGCAGAAGTGGCAGGAATGCAGGCAAACAATTGCCGCCTCAATTCTCAGGTGACGGAGCTAGAGGCCAAGCTCACGCGGCTCGAGGTGGCTATGCTGCTGGCGGGGATCGGACGAACTGAACCAGCCTGTATGAAGGCAGCTGCACGGTCCACTGTGGCTGCCCCAGTCGTTGAACAGACCTCTGCTGGCCTGCCGGAGGAGACAGCGCGTGTCGCTACGGTCGCCTCCTCCCAACGCCTTGATGACAACAGGGCGTGGCCAGTAGGCCATTCGCCTGGGGCGTCGGAGTAGAATGTCGAAAGATGACCCTCCGGCGCCCCGCTAATAGGCGTGGAAAGGGCCGCTGTGGTTTTAGTGGGTATTCCGGGCGCAACTAAGATCCGAGCGCTAGGCGAGCCCTACATCCCTCCACGTTCTCCGGGGGGATGCTTGAATGCATATCCACAGCGAAAACTAAAAAAAAAAAGGGACGACTACCACCGCTGACGGGCATCTTGGTGCTGGGGATAAATTAATCCATCCCTATTAGCATAATTTCCGTCATGCAGTCCTAACGTATTGATGCGTTTCTAATTTCTGTATAAACGGGGAATCTAAAATGATTAGGTGGGCAAAAATATCCTATCGCACACCCCGCCGCCCGGGGAGACAACGGGCTAGTGTGGGGCTCTCACCCACTAAAAACCCACCGTGCGCCTCCACCCGCCCTTGCTACGGCGGATCACGGGTACCGCGTCGTTTTGACCGCGATCCGCAGGCGGTAGCCCCTTCGGGTACCCTCTCTTGAGCGACGCCTCGCGTAGGGCGTCGCTCCTTCGCGGTAAGCTTCCGCGGACGGCAGGGTACTCCCCGACCCCACCGTCCGTAGCCTCGGCTAGGGCGGCATCAGGCGCAGGTAAGCGCGCGCACGCCGCCCCGCGCGCCGGCGGCGAATCGTGTCCGCGAAGGAGGATTCCTCCCGGGCCCTCTCCGCCACCTCCTTCCGCGAGATGACAGCCTCGCAGAAGGCGGCGACCGCGGTCCAGGCCCTGTCACTGCCAACCATCGCTCGCGCAACAGCCGGCAGCGACAGGTTCACGCATATGACTGCAACGAGATCCCGGCGCTGCACATCCCAGGCCGGGCACGACTCGAGCGTGTGCTGCGCCGAGTCCTCGTCGCAGCCGCAGTGGTGACAGCCTGGGGTCGTCTCCCTCCTAGCGATCATGTGCAGGTATTTGCCGAAGCAACCATGCCCCGACAATACCTGCACCAACCGGAAGGTGAGGACCCCGTGCTGCCGCCCTGCCCATTCTTCCAAGATCGGCTGGAGCGCCCCCACGGTCCAGAGACCGGCCCGGAGCGTCTCCAGCCGAGACTTCCACTTTAGGACGGTGGCGCGGCGGGTATCTTCCCGCCACGATGACATTGCGCTCGGCGAGGGGCGGCTGACCCCCCGCCCCCGCCGTTGACGCCCGCGGATAGACGTCGGCGAGCACCTCCGCCTCCAGATCCCACGGGGGGGTTCCGGCCAACGCGCAGGCTGCATCGGTCGAGACCGTGCGGTACCCGCGTATTGCCCTGACCGCTACGACCCTCTGTGGGCGCCACAGAAGGGCCCTATTGCGAGCGGCCAAGGGACTCCGCCCATACGGGCGCGCCGTACAGTGCCATCGACCGTACTACCCCCGCGTAGAGTCGTCGACACGCGAGACTCGGTCCGCCCAAATTCGGCATCAGTCGCCCGAGGGCGGACGCCGTGCCGACGAGCTTTGGCGCAAGACGGCGGAAGTGCTCGTCAAAGTGCCACCGTCCATCCAATACCAGGCCCAGATATTTGATGTGGGCCTGGATTGGCAAGCCCACACCGTTGACCGTTATCGAGGTGCTGGCGGGTGGGCCCCGTCGGCGCCCATGGAAGAGTAGGGCCTCCGACTTTTCAAGGGCCACCCTAAGCCCCAGCGCCTCGATCCGCGTGACCACCTCCGCGGTACCTGAGGTGGCCAGCGTTGCCGCCTCCTCGAGGGTCCAGCCCCGGGCTGTGACAAGCGTATCGTCAGCGTAGCAAATTACGCCCAGCCCGGGGGGGAGCCGGCCACGGAGGACCCAGTCGTAGCCGATGTCCCACAGGAGCGGCCCAAGAACCGAACCCTGCGGGACGCCGTACGACATAAAGCTTATCAACCCTAGGCCTTTACTTAAGTTAGTAGGTATTTCAAAGTGTCTTTACCTGTCTGGGCACTGAATCCACAATTCCATCATACTTATCCAGGCTTAGGACTGGCTACATTAAAAAAAAGTAATACCTACATGAACATTCTTAGATAATTAAATAAGTACCCAGCATAATTTGTGATTTTATCGATCTAATAAACAAGAAATGACAATGGAGTACCTAGTAGAAGCAAGCTAGGTAGGTACGTACTTACCAAATATTTTGAGAATCTCGTTTCAGGATAAACATCACTTTTGTTAATTGCTAATGGTGGCAGACGAGCCACTGCCCCCCTAATTGTAAGTGGCAACCGTCGCTCATAGGCCCGAGAGTACTGTCAAGCCGCTGCCCACCATTTCATTTCTCAGCTATGAAATGAAAGAATAGATGGCTATCTCCTGCTACAGCCAAAACACACTGACGTGCTCCATGACCGGTTACATAGAAGACGGTGGTGTCTAACCCGCTCGAGCCCGATAGCAAGTGAATAGTCTCACATGGTACTCAGCCCTACCACCAGTAATACAATGGGTGATAATTGTTTACTACCCTTAGTCGCCTTGTACGACACCCGCGGGAAAGGATGGGGTGGTGACACTAGTATTCTTAGTCGGCCACCACACCGACAGACGTCAATTAATCCACACATACAGTGAAAAACATAATTACGCGTTATTGTACAAAACCGATGTCTGACGTCATTTTAAAAGACACCTAACATAATTAATATTTTCATCATTGTGTCTGATTTGTAAAAACAAAACATTTCATCATCATCATCGTCATCATCATCACCATACATCATATCATCATATCATCATTACACATATTGTACTGAGCAATAGCAAAATAAATTCTTCACAACGTACACTAGGAAACATCTAACTCATCAAGTGACCGACTTCATTAATTCATATAAGAATTAAATTAACCTAAAATAAGTAGGTAAATAACGTCGGCAAATAAAAAGCGAACCAATGCGACCAATAATAGCGTCTTGTCGGCATATTCAAAGGGGCTATACACGTGCCAACTGTTTGTAAAATCGCCACAAAATCATAAGAAAGCCGGCCTTTCGGCACTATCAAAGGATGCCGACATCGATACTTATTATGTAGCGGTGTGGTTAAAAAGATCAAGTGCGGGTTTGATTATCTCTTGTTATAAATAGTTAAAAAAATCTCGTAAAGCTGACAAGTACATTATGATAGTTTCACAGATTGAAAATGTTTTTTTTGTGTTTCTTGTTAAGTTTGTGTTGTTTTTAGTATTCCTTTATTTTACGCGTACTTAGTGCTCGTGAATACAGCAACATGTTAATGGGCCTTGGAGAAGCTCCTGGGAGTAGTAGATTTAAATCACATTAATGCACATTCTACTTATGCTGATCCCAAATCTGCCTCGAGATGCATGGTTACATTTTTAACGTTTTATAAGACCACGGAGGATAAGTGGTTTCATAACTACCTACATTTTTGTAAATAACTCTAAAAAAGTCATATTTATGTTCATTTAAGTAGGTAATTCATTATTCTATTAGCGGCGAATCGAAGTGGTAAGTAGATACTTGTTTTATTTTACCAGTGAATTCGAATGAAAGTGGCTAGCTGGAGACTAGCATAATGGCAAACTAGTAGGTTAAGTAGATAAGTTAGGTATTTAGTCGTGTGTAAATTGATGATTGATATACCTAAGGGTTTTTATTTTTACCCATAAACGGGATTCACGAGAAAACTTTGGTATGTACCTAGCTTTTTCACTTCCTTTGTAGATCGATAAAATCACAAATTATGTTGACTATTTACTTACTTAGGTACTTACCTGTTTTATTGGCATAGCACAGGTCTTTTTAAGTACCTGATAATTATTATGAACTAAAACTTTCTATTTGTTGCATAAATTAGAAAGAGTGCAAAAACTTACGACAGCGGTCTGGGATAAGCAGGGCTCTATCACTACAGTATTTAGACAAGTGTTGTAAATAGGTAGGTTTTCTGTCATTAGTAAGTACTATCGCTTCTAAAGGTTGTCGAGAGCGTATATTCCCCTAACCGGTAATTTGTAATCAAACATTCAATCGCGTCAAAAGAGGCGCACGGTTGCATAATGTGATGTGTACCTATCGCGTAGATGTTAGATACGAGTAGGTACGTAGGTACTCATAGGTAAGTATGCAATAAGCACGCAGAAAGACATAGGTAATATATTTGAAGATAAATAACAGCAAACTATTTTTTAATGTAGGCGTATTTAAAAAGTGGAATCAGTCTATTTACAATAATTGAACTACATTGGTATTTACAAAAAATCACAAACCTTTTTACAAATTATAGTCTCAAATACAGGTGCCGGGGGTGGCGATGACCATGACGTACAAACCGTTCAAAATGATCACCAGCATAACCCACACACAGTCCACATTTAAAAGTTACAAAATGTAACCCGCACTAGTTTATCAGTCTGTCAGTACCTGGATCCGATGAAGGTGGAATGGATACTTTCCTTCGTTATGTATCGCTGTCCATGCGAACCATTGCGACACATTGAAGCGTCGAGCTGCGTCATTGGTACTCGCCGCGGGATAAGCCTCGAGGAAATCCACAATGTTGTTATGGGTAGCGACACTGTGACTTGGTGTCGGACCACCGGATTCACTTCTTGGTCTGAATTGACCATAGTCGCGCAAACGCTGAGTTGCGCCTAGCATAGTTCTGTAGCTCGGTGTCGGCACATTCGGGAATAGTCTCGCGAACTCACGGCAAGCTTCAGAAACATTATCACCACACCTAGCATAGACACGCACCATTTCGGTGTATTCAAAGTTAGTAAGTATAGCGATATGCCATTGTGAATCGATCGCGTCACAGGAATCACACACATAAACACGTCACAACCGGCGCACGGGCGGTGAAATTTGCGACTGTCGAAAGTAGTTAAATAATTTAAATTCGAATTTGGTCAAGGAGTCAAGGACGCGCCCTCCCCCCGCCTACGTCCCTGCAACCCATTGGTTTGTAGATACCGACACCTCGCTTGGAGTTTATCGTGTTATAAACTTATCATACCTAAGGAGATTATCGTGTTATAAACTTTATGAAAAATAGAAGTGTAAATTTGATATTATTTTCTTTGTATGGGAAAAAAAAAATTGAATTAGAAAAAGCCGTAGAACAAAAGTTGTTAGTCTTGATGTACCTGATTCACCTTTAAGAGGTCTGGCTTTAGTTAGCTATAACCCTGTATATCAAAAATGTTTATGCCATTTTGTTTTAAGTTTGATCCTGAGCCATTTCTACACCCATCAAGAGCGCACTTCATGGTTAAAAGAATTTAATACTTATTTAAACGTAAGATGCGTCCGAACCGAACGCAATGACGGTTCACTCGAAACTGCGGTTTGAGGCCCCGCCCACTGTGACGTCACTGACCTACTTAAAGGCGACATGACCTAGTCGGCCTGCGGCATCTCCGCTGTTTTTCCGTACTCCGTGGTTTTATCCCAGGTGATCGCCATTCACCTTTGCCTCAAAATAATACAAAGATTAGTGAATCGCTTCATTAAAAATACCTATATAAAAATAATCTTCTAATATATAAGATTCTTGTGTCACAGTTTTAGTGTTTATACTCCTCCAAAACGGCTAGACCGATTTTGATAAAATTATATATGTATATTCAGTTGGTATGAGAATACGTTTATAACTAAATTTTATATCTCTAAGAGTTAGGGTAGCTCACCCCCAAAACATTTTTTTTTTTTGGGCAAATTTTTTTTTTGGTTATTTTTTATGGTGTGGCATTAAAAAATACATTTAGTCCTAAATGTTTACACTCCTACCACCAACCCCTACTTTTTATTTTTAACCCCGGTCGATAGTTCTTCAGTGGGGTTCCGTTTCGCTTGGGAGCAGCATAATAACAAGTTTCGTCGAGCGCAATTTTTCAAATACATTTTAAAAAATACATTTTAAAAGTAAAGATTAAAAGATATAATAATATTTTCATACTCTAGAAAAAAAACATATGGCAAAACCACGTTTGCCGGGTCAGCTAGTTATTTATATATAATAATTAATTGACTCCCTCTGTGGGTACATACACTAGGGCTTGACTTTATCGACAAGGTATATTGTCGATATTTATCCCAAATGTTTGGAACATATTCTCCTAACACATTAATGGAAAAAATTCAATAAAAGTTCTACAGCAGATATTGTCAGTCAAGTCGATTTAGTTAATTTAAAAATTATAAGTTTGTTTATGTTGCTAAAAGCTGAGTGTATAATTCCCTTATAAAATGCATAATATCGTTGACTGACGTTGCTGGTGAAATAAATAAAAAACCAATTAATTATGTTTGTTTTAATTTATTATGTCTGTTTTGTTTCGTTAGTTGAAGATGACTATTTGAATGAGCGAGTTCGTTAAAGAAACTGATTTGTTTTATCATTTTATCGATAGTCAGTCTAACTCTTAAAACTTACATCACTATCCAACGCACACATTGACAAATCAAAATTGGTTACGCGTTATCGAGCTGTCAGGTGATCTATACGTTACTATATCTATGGTTGAAATGGATTCTGATATTTTAAACATTTTACGAAAATAATTGTGGTTTGAATAGTTAATTTGAAGCAATTTTTGGTGTATGTGTGTGTAATATCAAGTGTAATAATCAAGACGCTCATAATTTAGGTAAATTTTCTGATTGATGTCAAAACTCATGATTTTCGTACCCAGTACGGTTTGTTTACGTCTTAGGACAAGTTAAGAAAAATACACTATAAGCGACTGCTGATCAGGTCTCGGGTTTGATCCCCGGGACGGCCATAGTTATTAAGATTTTTCGTAAAAAAAAAAAGAAGAAATTCTCAGTAGCAGCTCGGAGTTTGGATATGTGCCCGGTAGACGTCAATAGGCTCGCCCTCTATTACTTAAACATAGCTGGCGAATCGTGGGTGTGTAATATACCTTTGCCTACCCCTTCGGGGAATACAGGCGTGATGCTATGTTTACATCAAAAATATTTTTTAGCATTTGACATGCTCCGCTACTTTTTAAAGTACAAATTATTTGTGAATAAGGACGAGATTTTTTTTTTTTTTTTTTTGTTCGTAAAGACAAATGTGATGAGGAAATTGATGACCAAATAAGTCTGTACGATAGCTCAGTGGCTTAGAGCACTTCCCCGGATTGGAAAAGACGCGGGTTCGTTTCCCGCTCGTACAAAAAATCTCTTTTTCCTTATTCCCAAATAATTTGTACTTTAAAAACTATTTATATATGTATTTTTTTTTTTTTCAAATAATTATTTCATTAAAAATACCATTAATGTCGAAGGGAGCCGCTATGGTTTTAGTGGGTATTACGCGCGTAAATAAGATCCGAGCGCCCGGCGAGTCCTACATACCCCTGTTTCTACCCAAATACAGAAAAGGGTGTTGTACAAAAAATAATCTTTTCAAATTACAAATTAACAATAATTTACAGACATTATCACAATTACCAACAATACTTAAAGAGGAAGAAGATGAAGCTTACAACAATGAAGCCACATCAATAGAGACTGATGACATAATCAATAAACAACATAACGCCGCGGTGAGAACTATTGCTATAGGTCACATTATAGATAAGGTAATTATCTTCTAGTACACATAGCACATTTTAAATAAGTAAGACACCAATAATTGTTTGGCTGCTTAGAGAAAGCTCCTAATATGTAGTCTATACTATTATAAAACTGTAACAGAGCTGTGTCTGTACATTCAAGATATTTGAGAAAAAATGACTTTAATAGGCTATATAGGCGTGTCTAAACACAAAACAATCTTTTTTAGAATTTTTGTCTGTTTATCTGTTTGTTTGTTCGCGCATCACACAAAAACTACTGAACGGATTTTGATGCAACTTTTTTTGTTTGAAAGGCCTTGATTAGACTTAAAAACTGGTATACATTTTATCCCACTACTATATCAGGAACCTGAGATATAACCGAAAAACTAGCTTTTGGCTGCGGCGAAGCTGCTGGCAAAGGCTGGTTTATATACCTCCCCCCCTGACGGAAGACGTGGACGCCGAGGCTGGCCGCATTCGCGGCATGCTTACGCAGATATGCGATGCGGCCATGCCCCGTGTGCGGCGCCCGCCTCGACGGAAGGGGGTCTACTGGTGGTCCCCGGAGCTGGCGGACCTCCGTGCGGCCTGTATTCGTGCCCGGAGGTCCTACACCCGCAGCCGCCGTCGCCGAATCCGCGACGAAGAGCGGGAGGGCCGGCTGTATGCGGCGTACAGCAGTGCGCGCGCCGCGTTAAAGCTGGCCATCTGTCGCGCCAAAGATGCGAAAAGGCAGGAGATGCTGGAGGGTCTCGAGCGTGACCCCTGGGGACGCCCGTACCGCGCGGCGCTTAACAAGCTCCGCGCCCAGGGCCCCCCCCTTACGGAGACCCTCCAGCCGGGCTTCCTCTCTGAGGTGGTCGAGGGACTTTTTCCTTCACGGGCGGTGCACACGCCCCCGGTCATGGCTCCGCCAGATGATGACCGGGAGGCCGACGACGTGGAGGTACCGCCCGTGACGACGACGGAAATGGGGGCGGCGGTAGCGCGTATGCGGAGAGGCGCCGCCCCCGGGCCGGACGGGGTTCCCGCCCGAGTGCTGGCCCTGGTCCTCGACCATCTCGAGCCCCGCCTCGGGGGACTGTTCGGCGCTTGCCTGGTGTCCGGACGGTTCCCTGACTGTTGGAAGGAGGGGAAGCTCGTGCTCCTGCCGAAGCCGGGACGGCCTCCGAACACAGTCTCGGCCTTCAGGCCCATCGTGTTGCTGGACGAGGTGGGCAAACTCCTCGAGCGGGTAGTCGCTGCCCGCATCGTCCGGCACCTAGGAGCGGTCGGCCCCGACCTGTCCGACGCCCAGTTTGGATTTCGGGCGGGTCGGTCTACGGTCGACGCCATTCTGCGCCTGAAGGCCGCGGCTGCGGAGGCCGTCACCTCGAGGGATGTGCTGTTGGCGGTGTCGCTTGACATCGCCAACGCCTTCAATAGTCTGCCATTCGGCTGCATCAAGGAGGCACTCCGGTACCATGGAGTGCCCCTCTACCTAAGGCGGCTGGTGGCAGACTACCTCGACGGCCGCAGCGTCCTCTTCGTGGACCGGGAAGGGGACGTTGTAAGGAGGGCTATGTCGTGCGGCGTCCCGCAGGGTTCGGTTCTTGGGCCGCTCCTGTGGGACATCGGCTACGACTGGGTCCTCCGTGGCCGGCTCCCCCCCGGGCTGGGCGTAATTTGCTACGCAGACGACACGCTCGTCACAGCCCGGGGCTGGACCCTCGAGGAGGCGGCAACGCTGGCCACCTCAGGTACCGCGGAGGTGGTCAGGCGGATTGAGGCGCTGGGGCTTAGGGTGGCCCTTGAAAAGTCGGAGGCCCTACTGTTCCATGGGCGCCGACGGGGCCCGCCCTCCAGCGCCTCGATAACGGTCAATGGGGTGGGCTTGCCAATCCAGGCCCACATCAAATATCTGGGCCTGGTATTGGATGGACGGTGGCACTTTGACGAGCACTTCCGCCGTCTTGCGCCAGGGCTCGTCAACACGGCGTCCGCCCTCGGGCGACTTATGCCGAATTTGGGCGGACCGAGTCTTGCGTGTCGACGACTCTACGCGGGGGTAGTACGGTCGATGGCGCTGTACGGCGCGCCCGTGTGGGCGGAGTCCCTGGCCGCTCGTAATAGGGCCCTTCTGTGGCGTCCACAGAGGGTCGTAGCGGTCAGGGCAATACGCGGGTACCGCACGGTCTCGACCGATGCAGCCTGCGCGTTGGCCGGAACCCCCCCGTGGGATCTGGAGGCGGAGGTGCTCGCCGACGTCTATCGGCGGGCGTCGACGGCGCGGGCGGGGGGCAGCCGCCCCTCGCCGAGCGTAATGTCATCGTGGCGGGAAGATGCCCGCCGCGCCACCGTCCTAAAGTGGAAGTCTCGGCTGGAGACGCCCCGAGCCGGTCTCTGGACCGTGGGGGCGCTCCGGCCGATCTTGGAAGAATGGGCAGGGCGGCAGCACGGGATCCTCACCTTCCGGTTGGTGCAGGTTTTGTCGGGGCATGGTTGCTTCGGCAAATACCTGCACACGATCGCAAGGAGGGAGACGACCCCAGGCTGTCACCACTGCGACTGCGACGAGGACTCGGCGCAGCACACGCTCGAGTCGTGCCCGGCATGGGATGTGCAGCGCCGGGAACTCGTTGCAGTCATAGGCGTGGACCTGTCGCTGCCGGCCGTTGCGCGAGCGATGGTTGGCAGTGACAGGGCCTGGACCGCGGTCGCCGCCTTCTGCGAGGCTGTCATCTCGCGGAAGGAGGTGGCGGAGAGGGCCCGTGAGGAATCCTCCTTCGCGGACCCGATTCGCCGCCGGCGCGAGGGGCGGCGTGCGCGCGCTTACTTGCGCCTTATGCCGCCCTAGCCGAGGCTGCGGACGGTGGGGTCGGGGAGTACCCTGCCGTCCGCGGAAGCCTACCGCGAAGGTGCGACGCCCAAGTGCGCGAGGCGTCGCTCAAGAGAGGGTGCCCGTAGGGGCTGCCGCCTGCGGATCGCGGTCGTAACGACGCGGTACCCGTGATCCGCCGTAGCAAGGGCGGGTGTAGGCGCACGGTGGGTTTTTAGTGGGTGAGAGCCCCATTCACCCCGTTGTCTCCCCGGGCAGCGGGGTGTGCGGTAGGACATTTTTGCCCACCTAAAATAAAAAAAAAAAAAAAAGGCTGGTTTATATAACTTTGAAGTGGTGAAGAATTTATATTAAAATATTAGTGTTGTGTATCTGCAGGTTAATATTTTTTGAAATAGTGACTTATACCTAAGAAACAAAGAATCAGCCGCTTGCAAGTCAATTTGAAACTAGCAGTTTGCACGCAAACATCGAATTAAGACATTCTCGACTGCTATTGGCGCTTTAGGAAATTCCAATCATTGTTTCTCTAGTCACGTATTGCGCCATTTAGCCAAAAATTTAATTTTGATAAGACAAAGGAGTAGGGATTACGGAATAAATAAATAAAGTAATAATCTAATATTCACTAGTACTTACCTACTACTTTTTGACAATTCATGTCAAAACGATCTAGGTAAACACACATTTATTTTTAATATTAATACAATATCATAAAGTTGAACTGTAAGTTAATTCTACAAGTACTAGATGAGCAAATAACCAATATTGAATTCTTTTAGATATCAAATATACTTAACACTGATTTAAAGAAATTATTTAGATAAAACAAATTCTAATTGTAAAACATATTTCAGATGTCAAGACCCTTGTTAGAGGGACTGGTGGCGAGAAATAATTTAAATAATATACGCCTAAGAGCTTTAAAGAAACAACACCAAGAAATGATGTCAAGATTAGAAAATGTGTCTAATGTTTAAATAGTAGTTAGTATGTCTAATTAAAAAATCAAAATGAATATAAAAAATCTTTCACCATTATTAAGTTTTATATATTGGACAAATCATTTGTATCAATCATCTCAAAGCCATCTGATGAATCAATACTTGACAATCTTTGCCTTTTTGTTTCTGCTGACTCCGTTTGTATCATATTTGCTACTGTTCCTGCAATATCCCAAAAGGTTTTATATGCAGAACTACTCCAAGTATTAGTTGGTTCCACTACTTTCAAAGTAGATTGGAGTTCTCTGGGCTCCTTTTGTTGATCTGGAATTCGTATAAAAGCCATATTATGTATAAAATGATGGCGTCATAAGAGTTATTTTAAAATTAAATTAAGAAAGAGATATACGATTGATCAAAGTACGAGGGTGTGTTTTTAAGTTTGCGGAATGGGTAGTTAGGTAATTAGTGGGGGTGGGGGGTCATTACAAAATGCGTAAATCTTCATTAGTGTAAATACAAGTTTTATCGTAATTAGGTTATGAATCATTGTACTGTCGTCCACCAAACAAGTCAATCGGGAATAAAATATGAAATATGGAGCAAATCGGGTAGCGCGCTGTTTATAAAGTTCCTTACCAATCAAGGAAAATCAGCTAAAACCATACTAGAACAGATCCCTTTACGAGAACTCTTTCCCGGGTAAAAATATAGTTTTTTAAATAGAATCCCCACTTCAAGGCAGGAACTCACTTAAAGACGATACATAGCTGGGACAGCCGATTGAGGTGATCACTCCGGAAATTGTTAAAAAGTCAAAAAAATATTGGAAGATGCCCCTTGACTGAAGATGATAAAAACTCGCAGAAATGGTTGGAGTAGAAATACAACCATTTTTAAATTTTTCACGATTACCTTGGCATGACTAAAGTCAGTACAAGATGAGTGCTGAGAATGCTCACGCCATCTCAAAATCAACGCCGTTTGAAGTGTCCTCGCGAGTGTTTTAGAAGGGATCCTGTTGATCAAATACAAAGATAAAGGTGTCTCCATAACCAAAGAATATTACACTTCATTGTTAGGGCAGTTAAAAGAAGCTGTCTAAGAAAAAAGAAGGGGAAAATTGACCAAGGGTAATGTACGACAACACGCTTGCCCACAAGAGCGATGTTTCGATGGCTGCCATGCAGTAGGTGGACTGCATAATTTTCAATGCCTCACCCACCTTCAATACTGACATGGGTCAGGTCCCAGGGATTATTACCTATTCCCAAACTTGGAAAAATAACTCGTGCAACTAAATTTTCAAATGCTAAATAAGTCATTACGCGCTGTCGACTAGTCGTCGGCGACTCGGTCTCTCGGCGACCAAAACATAAGGCAACTAGGGCCAGGAGACCAAGCCGAGCGATCGGTGTATATTGCTATATGTACGTCGCTGTTTATATGACAGTTGCTCGCAGTGCGAATGCTTCCATTTGAGGCCGTGCTTCTATTGGTTGCCGGCGACTGACAGTCGCTCGTGAGTTGCCACTACGCGGTGAGTCGTAGTCGCCCGGGCGACCAACAACCAAGTGCGTAAACATCTATTTAAACTATAGTAAGTCACAGTCGCCAGCGACCGAGTTGCCGGCGACTAGTCGACAGTGCGTAATGGCTCTAAGTGAAGGATGCAGTCAGTACATATTACAGAAAAAAATACTTTTTTTTAATACTTACAGAAGTTATTTGAAAGATCTCAAAAATGTAATGATAGCAGGTGAATATATTGAAAAGGAAAAAAAAAATCTCTTTACATGTCCACTTCTTACCGCCCATTACGCGAACTTAATAACGACGTACTGGGTTACATATAACTTATCGTTTGTTAGAAAAATACCTATATAAACATGAAACCAGCTATAAAGAGAGGATTAATCTACTCTAAGGACTAAAGTACTGATTAGCAGTTTACCTATAATTAATATAAGGCAATCATATGGCATACATAATTATCCAACTTTTATAATAGTAATAATAATAACTACAATAGTGTCATCCATAACCAGTATGGACGGCTATAGGCTACGGCATAGTCTAAATAGCATAGTCACTATGCTATCATTGTTTATAGGAACTTTTTAGTACTTATGAATCCATTATTAATAATTAACGAAAGCAGACTTTTGTACATAATGCGAAAATAACAAGGCTATTCTCTAAAGTCATTGTGTGTCTTGTGTATTGTAGCTGAACCAGCGAACTTCGTACCGCCTCTGAATCAATAATTATGTGTTTCGATATTTTTATATATTATATAAGCATTTAAAATTCTTAAGGCCTGCGCTGACGAGGGATATAAAATGTCCGCCGAGAACTTGCCACGGACTCAACGCACGCGGTGTGCGTTCATTTGTTCCCGAAATTTAGTAAAACGGACGGTATGGAAGCAAATATTCTCAGCTAAGTTGTGTTGTTATTTACACGAGCAAAGAAAAAGAGAATATTGGGTTCCATCCCTTAATTTCGGCAAATTCATGAATGGATATTTTAATGCGAAATAAAGTTCGTTGTGTGCGTGGCTATTGCTGCACCTAGTCACATTAGTTCTATTTTTTCAGGGACTCTCCAGTACTTTTGTCTAGTCCGGTATATCAATGTCCTCGGTTGTTCGGAGGACTTTTCAACGAAAAAGTCAGCCCGTTGGGGATTGTCCCTCATTTGCGCAGGCCTTAAGACATAAAAATGTTAATTTATTTACATTTACAAGCAAGATTTGAACCTGCATCTCGTGACTGTTATTTTCGATTTTACATTTTCTTTGTTGTCACAATAGTTGGCAAAACATCTGGACGGCATATGGAAGGCGTGGGTAAAACCCCGATTTTATTTTAGCTCTAATTTTCTTTTTAAAATGTTAGCATTAGGCGTTCTGGTAAATGGCCAAGCATTTCTTAAGTATATAAAAATTATAACAGCTTAAGCACTTGCCTTGTGGTATATACTCATCTTCACTGGTATCTGTACAATCAACATCCTGTTCAAGAGTCTGTATTTTTTCCATAGAAAAGTTTGCTACTAAAGAACTACTTGTCTCTGAACTATCACTGCACTCTGCAAGAGGAACGTCTTCAGGTTGCCAGTAATCTAAAACAATACACAAGCTATGCAGATAGCATTTTGATCTTATAGACGTTACGAAAGTCTACTCAAAATTAAAACTGGCTTGTAATCTGTGAATTATATTTACGGATCTAAAAGATTTACTGTTAACAATATAAGAATAATTTATTAAAAAATATTATTTTTAATCATAAGGCAGGTTATATGAAAATATTAAATGATATGATCAGTTTGATGTCACAAAGTAGGGGTAAACTACCCAATTATTGGCACTTCGAGCCATGGCCCATCTGATGATAAATGGTAACCGTCGC
This sequence comes from Leucoma salicis, assembly GCA_948253155.1. Taxonomy (NCBI): domain Eukaryota; kingdom Metazoa; phylum Arthropoda; class Insecta; order Lepidoptera; family Erebidae; genus Leucoma; species Leucoma salicis. The sequence goes on along the minus strand of OX411809.1, from coordinate 14,972,814 downwards.
TCATGGACTCAACAACACCGAGAGTATTAAGTCAAGCCGCTGCTCACTATTTCATTTCACCTATATGAAATCAAAAGAATAAACGATCGAATAAATATCTCCTGCTACAGCCAAAACGCAATGATGTGCTCCATGGCCGGTCATACGGGAGATGGTGGTACCAACCCACTCGGGCCTAATACCAAGGGAGTACTCCCACTTGGTACCCAGCCCTAACACCACTCAAGCAATGAATGACAATTGCTTACTTCCCTTAGTCGCCTCATACGACACCGAAAGAATAGGGTGGTGACACTTGTATTCTTGTCCGTCACCACACGAAGTTTAAGCAGTAAAATATCATGAAATTACTAAAACTTCCAAAAATGTTGTACAGATTCTTTTGTAAATTCGTCAAGATACCCTTCATATTGTGGAAACTAGATAATTTTTTTTTTCACCATTTCTAGACGCGAGGCGTTATATACCTATGTTTTTATTAAAATATACTCTTATACCATTTACTGGCACACCCTTTTTTTTTTGTTAAGGCGGGAACAAATGTTCCTAACCTCATCGTTTGGGGCAACGAACTAGGTAGTGTGGGGCCTGCACCCACTAAAGAAACCCGCCGTGTGCCGTCTCTCCGCCTTTATTGGCGGGCCACTGGAACTATGTTACATTCCTTCTGTGGTCCGCCGGCGGCTTACCCTTTCGGGTACCCTCTACTGAGCTACGCATCCGCGCACGGAGCGTCAAATCTTCTCGGGAGGCCTTGCGGGTGGCGGACATTCCCCGGTCCATCTACCCGCAGTCTCAGCTAGGGCGGCATGAGGCGCAAGTACCTGCGCCTGCACCGGTCGGACATATCCGGTCGGTCGCACCCCTTGACATATTGTTGGCATGTGCTGGACCAATTACTGGCACCCAATGCATTGGCATTGGGTGCCAGTAATTGGTTATTGAATAAGCAAAAATTTTACCAATTATTGGCATTTAGTATTTATAAGTGTTCTAGGACGTTTAGATGAAAAAAAACTAACGAAATTATTAAATTTTTTATAAGTTTGAATAATACTTATACCGACTTATATTATTAGGAATAAAATAATAGGTGCAAATTTATTAGACAGAGTATTACTTTAATCTTCTTAAATTGAGACGACGAAGACAGACTTGTTGTAGGTAATGTATGTTAACACGATAACGACCGAAATACTACGAGTCTTTTTTTTTTTCTTTTACGATTCAGTATAATTACTAATATCACTTTTCACGGTCTGATTCGATATGGTTTAGTATAGTGAATATTTACGCTCGACTCGACACTAAAACCAGCGCTATACCTTATTTCGTGAGAACTACTTCTATAGACCAATATAGAAGTACTTCTTCAAATTAGCGCTAGATGGCGTATAAGACATGAGAACCACATTAGTACAGTCAGTATCAAAAGTCGATGTCCACATTCAGATTTTCAAAACCACTATACACAATATCATACATAAATCGCTTAACAAGACAAGTGCCAATATTGTATCACCATTGTTAAAGTTCAAAATTAATTGAACACTACATTATCAAAAAATACTGATCATTATAATTTCCAAAACTATCTTAACATAGAACTTTACAAAAGTTACAGAACAATTATAAATGCTTGCTTCCGCTGTCTAGTGTAATCACGGCAATGTCCAAAAATTACTTATCATCATAAATAACAAAAGTTCCTGAACGTAAATGGGGATCGTGCGGTCCATGGCACTCTATGGGGCTGCAGTTTGGGCAGGATCTTTGACGGCCCGAAATGCTGTAATCCTGTAGCAGCCACAAAGGACCATTAGGTCCTCAGGCTCATCGGTGGGTATGGTACGATCTCCTACGAGGCAGCGAGCCTCCTCGCTGTAACTCCGCCGTGGGATCTGGAGGCAAGATGCCTTGCTTCCCTAAACCATTGGCGTAGGGAAGCTCGAGAGCAGCGAATTGAACCGGTGACCCGCGGACTTAAAGGGACACCGGGCAGAGTTCCAGCGGATCCTGCTGGCGGAATGGAAGGAACGGTTTGTGCGACCGAGTGCAGGGCACGCGATGATTGCGGCGATAAGTTTCGTTATGGACAAGTGGTTGGAGAGTACTGTTTTGGGAAGTACTTACCTGTGTCGCATGAGCCGGAATGAGTCAGCCCAGTGTCATCACTGCGGCGACTGCCACGAGGATACGGCGCTGCACACGCTGGTGCATTATGGCCAGCATGGACAGAGCAGCGCTGAGAACTCGTCGCGGCAGCTGGTGTGGTCAACCTTACCTTCTCGGCCATGGTTCAGACCATACTTCGGAGCGAGAGTGGGTAGAACGCCGCTGACTCTTTTTGCGAGATGGTGATGTACGCAAAGGAGGCGGCAGAGCGGGAACGGGAGGTCCAGTAATCTCCCTTCCCCCAGAAGACGCACGGAGCGCCAGAGGGCGCTAAACGATCTCCGGCCCCCATAGGTGCTGGCCTGAGGGTGACAGGCCTAGGGTAGTCTGTCACCCTAGCAGAAGCAAGCCCGAGACGGCGGCGCACGTGTTCCCCAAGCGCCTCTCGTTGAGGGAGGGCTTGGCTCTCCAAAACAGACGGCCACCAGGAATGGAGGCCCAGACCTGCTAAGGGTGGAGGAACTCATGCGTAGAGCGTATACCTCACCCCTGGCTAAAGAACATCTGAAGGAACACCGCGTGGTTTTGACAGGCCGTTAGACCAGTTCCACTGGGATTCCGGCATAACTCCTCCGTATGCCCGGCGGACAGGTATCCATAAAGGATTTACACGCGTAAAAAAAAAAAGGCGTAGTAAATATCAACATTTGATTTGATTATTAAACTTTATACTTCTTGATTTTTTATAAATATTTAAATCATCATTTGTTCATGGAACCATTTAATTTTGTAGTTACCAAATAAAAGGGTCACGATTTATATATACATACATACTCGTATGTCTACTTATTTTATATACCAAATATATAACCGATAAGAACATAGGTACATGTTCAACCAAAGAAATATTTAATTTTGTCCAGGGACTTTGGATACAAAGTATGTTATGATTTTTTTGACTATAATTTTGTTTAGTGACTTTTGTTAAAGTGAGGTTCACCTACTTTTGACCTTGTATAATATCATCATATAATATCATAATATCATCCAATTCTGGCGCTTGTTATGTTGAGCAATTAAGGCGTAATATGATGTATAGCGATTTTGAAATACTGAATGTGGTCACCGTCTTTTGATGCTGACTACTTTTTGAAATTAGCGCTATGTGATTTATTGAAAACTACTTAGTAATACCAATACATTATTAGTTACTTATCAAATAATCAATTTTATTGTGAAAAATAAAGATTATGAGGCGTGCACTTTTGGATTTTCCAAAGTATTTGTATTTTACTTATAAACTTTCTTAAAAATCTTATATCCGTAACCGAAACTATCCGAAACTATTGGATGATCGGAAATAATTTAATATCCATAACCGTAACCGAAACCGGTATATTTTTCATATATCCGTGTCCATATCCGGATCCGAAATTATATATCCATAACATCCCTGATTTGTAATACGTGAGATTCGAGTAGCGTTACTACCGCTTCTCACTTTTTCTCTGTAAGCGATATGAATCTCGAAGTCGATAAAGAATAAAAATATTTTTATTTTATGAAATTAACATTATATATATAGCTTCTCTTATTGATATATGATTCAAAACTTTCGCCTCCAAAACGACCATAAGGTAACCAACCCTGTATGTAGAAACAAAATCAAGCAGACAATATCACTGCGTGAGAAGTAAAAACAGAAACAAATCTATGGTGACCTGTGTAGTCTATACAATTTATTTCAATAATTGACTAGCCTTTGCCAGCGGTTTCGCCGCAGCCAAAACCTAGTTTTTCGATTATATCTCAGGTTCCCGATATAGTAGCGGGATAAAATGTCTACAAGTTTTTAAGTCAAATCAAGGCCTTTCAAGTAAAAAAAGTTGCATCAAAATGCATCTAGTAGTTCTTTTAAATAAATTCTACAAAATAATCTAGTTTAAATAATTTTCTAGTTTTATGGTTATATCTCAGGTTCCCGATATAGTAGCGGGATAAAATGTATACCAGTTTTTAAGTCTAATCAAGGCCTTTCAAATAAAAAAAGTTGCATAAAAATCCGTTCAGTAGTTTTTGTGTGATGCGCGAACAAACAGATAAACAGACATAAATTCTAAAAAAAAAATGTTTTCTGTTTAGACACGCCTATATAGCCTATTACAGTCATTTTTTCTCAAATATCTTGAATGTACAGAGACAGCTCTGTTACAGTTTTATAATAGTATAGTATACTTATGGTAACAACAGTACCAAACAGCAAAGAAATAAAAGGAAACTTAAATAACTATTAATGAGATCTTTTTTATCATACTGACCAAAGCTTTGTCTCTCATCAACTATTGATGTTTGTTCAGGTTCAATACTTAGTAATTTAATATCAACTTCAGACACTTCCGGTATAAGATCCTCCAGCTCAAAGTCTGATTCTGAAACATGATGGGCAATAATAAATAAAAATAATAGTGATTTACAATTAGAATAATTTTATTTATATTACATACCTAAGTTTTGAACCATGTTCTTCAACAGTTTAAATAGTGGTAAAATAGTTTTGTAAAATAGACATATCAACATAAACAATAAATAAGTTAAGACATAACCACTAATATATTTCCCAATTATAAGAACTATTGTTAGGTTTATTTGGATTAATAAGAAAGCCTGAAATTAAATGCAATATTAAGATTTGAGATCACATCTTGTGAATTTTAGAGTGCAATTTGCTTTTTAAACAGTGGATTTTGTTTATAATGACCTTGGTTGTAACAATGTTTTGGTTATGTTGTCATAAAACTTAAGTAATTTAAAGTATATTTTTAGAGGACTAATTAATAACTTGGCTATAGCGACTTTGGATATGTAACGCCGATGTTGGGTATAGCAAATAGTTTTAATTAAATGTGCCCGGTAGAAGTCAATAGGCTCGCCCCCTATTACGTGGGACTTAAAAACATAGCTGGCGAGTCGTGGTTGTGTAATACACCTCTGCCTACCCCTTCGGAGAATACAGGCGTGATGGTTTTATTGTATGTTTTTTATTTGTAACAATTTCTTATAAGTCCCATGAAGAACTGAGTCTACACACAAAGACTGAGTTAACAAACAAAGGTTTATTCATAGAATCATAAAGCTTTCTTCTTCACTCTTATTACTTTTTGTTTACATCCACAGATGGTCAGCAGTTTTAATGATACAGATATAGGTAGGTAAAGTTAAATCTAAGACGTTATCCAGTCATTTTCATTGTATTACTTTGTGTTTATTACAGCACCTATTAGATATATGTACACTGACAAAGAAAAAGTGAATATTTTTACTGAGGCTATAAAAATGGTGAAAGCAAATAATTATTTATGAAAAAATTCAAAGCTCACATTCTTAGGTACAGGTTTTGTGCGTTAACCTCATAGATGGCGCCACCCTACATTTCTGGCATTAAAAATGGCCTAACCAACACCAAGAATCTAAAAAAAAGACTAAAATGATGTAGTGTTTTAAATCAATATCTGGAAAACTTTAATGTAAAAGTAAATACCTATATAGCGAATTCTGAATAAAATGATGGATTATATTAGTCTCTTCAGTGTCGTTATAAACAAAATCCACTGTATATATATATAAATAGTGTGAGATTGAGCCGGTTCAGTAGAAAAAATGCTCCTCTTATAAATAAATTTAGTGTGGAGATATTGGGACCACTGTTCCAGAAGGTGCAGTTTAAATCCCCGCTTGTAGCTATCACTATTTCACATTTGGTGTTCTAGTAAATGGGTGAAGACATAAGGTATTTATTTATTTAATAATATAATAAATAAAATGTCAAGTAATGTATAAAAATATCAACAGAATTAATTTGCACAGGTTTACTTTTAACACAAGTTGTGTGTCATGAGTATTACTTACTTTTGTGTGGTTAGTTACCCTAAGGTATAAGTAATCATTCCATTTTTTGTGTATGTATTGATTAAGATGCACTATTATTATATTCAATTTGTCTGCTTTATGGCTAGCTAGTTTCTTGAGGCAACTAGTCCTATGTTTATGTTTCAACCACCTTTCAAATGCATCTATGCCCAGTATGGCTATGCTTAAAGCCAATGTGAAATCTAGCATATTCATTTGACGGTGAACACATAGGCTGAAATCCGAATTACACATCTAAATAAAAAATATTTTTTTTATATATATATTTTGTTTACATTCGGTTACTCACAAGAAAATAATGTTTAAAAGGGAGGTGAAAGACAAAGACAACCAATTTTTTTTCCAAAATACTACATCTTCGAGGATACTAATAAATGCGGCTAGTAGAAGAGACGTCTGGTTGTTTATCGTTTCTGTAGGGGTTGGCGTATTCCATTTTAAAAGCCTTTTCAATTTAGATAACATCAGAAATTACTTAATTAGTAATTAAGCGTAGATAAATAAAAAGATTTTGGCTTTTGTTGATTTTTTAGTTGACTTTATCATTGACAAGTTGAGAACAGAGTATGTATGAAAATGAAATGACGGTATTTTTTTTATTTACAATTTACTAACCTGGTAAGTAAAACCTTTGGGTCGTCCTATAGTCTATGGACTAAATTGGACGTTCAAATTTGGTTCATCTCCCTCGCGGAGCAAATATAAGAGTTACAAAACGGTGAAACAATACATTGTAAATAATTTTCTCAGCTACCTATTTAGTCAAATATGGCTTGCACTCTTCTTAGTAAGTTTAGATGAAGTGAATAAAATACTTCTACTTATAAAATCGTTTTATTTTTATTATTATTCAAATATCAAAGTACAAGGCTTTGTCGCTTAGGGATCACATCGCCTTATCGGAAAAACAATAATATAGGCTAAAGAGAAAACAAAACAATATATCTATGGAGAAATAATTACAAATAAGTTGGTAAATTTGTAAGATGTCATTAGATAGTTCAGAAGCCTATACAGCGTGACATTTCAATAGGTATCCAAAAGTTAGAAGGGGGTTCAGAATCGATAACCCTATCGATCTATGTAAAAAAGCACAAGTTTTTTTTTTAATTGAATTTTCTTGTCTTTTTGTGAAAATACATCAATACTGTTATTTTCTTTGTTGTACTCTTAGAATAATAACGCTCAGAACGATAGTTTCATTTATAATTCCACTCAAATTTGAAGCAACTTAACGACTAATGTGTGCGTAAACGTCACGTAATTACATTTAACGGCACCCACGAATACGATCAAACAATGATACAAGTAAAAACATTTTCCCCAAAAAGTGAGGAAAATGGCACACTATTCCAGTTTTGCCAAACCACAATACTGGTATACAGTGATAGAAAATTGTAATAAATAGTAGATTTGTATGGAAAAAGGACGGGATATTTAAGTAGAAACACGGAACTTAGACACAATTTGTAATTTATTAATAATGCAACTGTAGATAATGGAACTTAAATTACCATTTTTCCGTGTGCTGATGGACTAAGAATACAAGTGAAACCACCCCATCCTTTCCCGCGGGTGTCGTACAAGGCGACTAAGGGTAGTAAGCAATTATCACCCATTGCACTACTGCTGGTAGGGCTGGGTACCAAGTAAAAGTACTTACTTGCTATCAAGCCCGAACGGGTCAGTGCCACCGTCTCCTGTGAATGAAGAGAAGAATGAAGCAAATCAGTGTGTTTTGGCTTTAGCAGAACATAGCCGTTTATTTTTTCATTTCATATCTGAGAAATTAAATGGTGCGCAGCGGCTTGACAATACCCTCGGTATAGTTGAGTTTATGAGCGACGGTTACCACTTACCATTAGGTGGGCCGTTGCTCGTCTGCCATCATAAGCAACTAATACCATAGTAATACCATACCAAGTAATACCAAGTAGTACCATCATCAGGTATATTTTTCTTACTTTTCTTTGTCACAGAAATGCTCGGAATATATTTTTGTGTATCTAGTTGGTTTCCAACATTCTTCGCTTCAATTTAGTCGGATTTGTTGTATCCATCGCGCAGCAATAATCGGATTTGATGGAAATCTAAAAACGAATGCAATTGAAAAGATATTTTTTGATTCAGGGTAAATATTTTTTCTAAACATAGCATCACGCCTGTATTCCCCGAAGGGGTAGGTAGAGGTGTACTACATACCCACGACTCGCCAGCTATGTTTAAGTCCTCAGAAAAAGCTCATTAACATTGCCCGACACGGGGATCGAACCCGAGACCTCATGATTAGCAGTCGGATACACTACCGCTACACCACCGAGGCAGTATATATTTTCTAAAGCTGGCAATATTTTAAAATTTAGTTTTCTGTTTTGATGAATGTTTTACTGAAAATTATTAATTATCAAAGAGTACTTACGAGTGACATGTAATCTTCCTATCATTATTATGGTTACGAGACGCGCTGTGACATCCTTTAAAGGTGCAGCTAATCATTTTTAAATAAAATTATGCGAGATGTTTACAATGACACTTTATCATGGACACCAAAGAGACTATAAACTGGAAAAGAGTGGAAACTCTATGGTGAAATTTGCATGTATGGAAGGTGCTGCCTACCTAGAGTTTGGTTGGTGAACTAAAGTGATAATTCTATAAATATAGGTAGGTATATTTTAAATAATATTATTTAGGTTATTTGTAAAATAAAACACCATTTTAATCTACTTTCTTTTATTTACTAGTACTTATGAGAAATATCACAGCCAAAAATGCAGTATCTACGCCTGACTTCACTCATATATAATGATTACAATATCAAAAACGATAACAAAACAAAAACTTAACAAACTATAACATATGAAACAATAACAATGACGCAGTAACGAAAAACAACAGTAATATAAATATAACAACGAGAATTAAGAATATTTACAGAAAGCACCCAAAAATAATCGAAAATACACCAATGATAATAAATACAATATTTCAACTAAAAATGTTAGCTCAGACTAAGAACTAGACAGAGCCATGGCGTGGCCGCACTTGAAACAGCAATATTGTTTTTAAATGTTGCCAAGTTCACAAATATTTAACCATATTTGGGCAAAATAAACGATAGTTAGAATGAGGTCGGTAACTTGATCGTAAATAAGAAACTCTTCGTAACAAATATTTAATTGAAAATCACAACGTTTATCAAAATAATTATTTAAAAGTAAATCTATCACCCCTTCTATTCATCCAACCATCAGTCATTAAACGTCCACTGCTGGACATTGACCTCCCCAAGAGAGCACCAGAACTAGCGGGCTTGTGCTAACTGCATCCAACGGCTCCCTGCAGCTTTGACCATATATTTGGTTGCTAGCAGAGAGTAGACCATATATTTGGTTTGTAGCCTAGTACACTATTTTACAAGTACTATTATCACGTAGTCTTTGTCTCAAAACACTGAATAACACGTAATGACACTGAATAATACGTAAAACACGAATTTTTAAACAAATGTTGTATTATGTCAGTTGAATCGTGACAGACAAAGCATTTTGACATCGTGACTTATACCATAAACTGGCCACGGTGACAAAGACAAAAATCTATGACTTTGTCTGTCTTTTGCACCAGTAAATTGTATCTTACGTTCTCGCTCATACATGTCAAAGAATTTTCTTCGCTCTGTCTAGGACGTATTTAGTCTGAGGTTAGAAGTTAGATTCTCTTTTGTCAGACACACAGACTAATAGTGGTCAGACATTTGACAAACAGTACAAAATGGCAGCCATGTTTGTACAACCAAACTGCAGACGGCGCTGCGATCTGTAAAACTTAATGATATACAAATTATAATTTGTGAATAAGGAAAAAGAGTATTTTAGTACAGGCGGGAATCGAACCTGCGTCCCTTCCTATCCGGAGAAGTGCTCTTATCCACTGAGCTACAGTACTATCTTTTAGACATACCCAATCTCCTTATCACATTTGTCTTAACGACCAACGCCCTCTATCGGAACGTATTTTCATGCATTAATCCAATATAGTAAGTTTAATTTTGCAATTAAAATTCATACTATTTGATGGCGTGTTTTTTTTTTTAAACATTTTGATCTATATTTTAGCACTTGATATACTCAGCTACTCTTAAAGTACAAATTATAATTTGTGAATAAGGAAAAAGAGTATTTTAGTACAGGCGGGAATCGAACCTGCGTCCCTTCCTATCCGGGGAAGTGCTCTAATCCACTGAGCTACAGTACTATCTTTTAGACATACCCAATCTCCTTATCACATTTGTCTTAACGACCAACGCCCTCTATCGGAACGCATTTACATGCATTAATCCAATATAGTAAGTTTAATTTTGCAATTAAAATTCATACAATTTATGGCGTGATATTTTTTTTTAAACATTTTGATCTATATTTTAGCACTTGACATACTCAGCTACTCTTAAAGTACAAATTATAATTTGTGAATAAGGAAAAAGAGTATTTTAGTACAGGCGGGAATCGAACCTGCGTCCCTTCCTATCCGGGGAAGTGCTCTAATCCACTGAGCTACAGTACTATCTTTTAGACATACCCAATCTCCTTATCACATTTGTCTTAACGACCAACGCCCTCTATCGGAACGCATTTACATGCATTAATCCAATATAGTAAGTTTAATTTTGCAATTAAAATTCATGCTATTTGACGGCGTGATTTTTTTTTTAAACATTTTGATCTATATTTTAGCCCTTGACATACTCAGCTACTTTTAAAGTACAAATTATAATTTGTGAATAAGGAAAAAGATTATTTTAGTACAGGTGGGAATCGAACCTGCGTCCCTTCCTATCCGGGAAAGTGCCCTAATCCACTGAGCTACAGTACTATCTTTTAGACATACCCAATCTCCTTATCACATTTGTCTTAACGACCAACGCCCTCTATCGGAACGCATTTACATGCATTAATCCTATATAGTAAGTTTAATTTTGCAATAAAAATTCATACTATTTGATGGCGTGATTTTTTTTTAAACATTTTGATCTATATTTTAGCACTTGACATACTCAGCTACTCTCAAAGTACAAATTATAATTTGTGAGTAAGGAAAAAGAGTATTTTAGTACAGTCGGGAATCGAACCTGCGTCCCTTCCTATCCGGGGAAGTGCTCTAATCCACTGAGCTACAGTACTATCTTTTAGACTCCAAAATCTCCTTATCATATTTGTCTGTAGTCACGCCCCATTTGGTATGCACTGGGAACAGTAGGCACCTTGGATATTTTCTTTGAGAGTTTAGAGGATTATTGTACTTTATATTTTAATTGTGTTTTTTACTTTCCAGGTTAAATGTTAACACGTTGGCCGAAAGCCCTCCGTGGGACCTGGAGGCGGAGGTGTTCGCCGAGGTGTATCGGCGGGCGTTGCAAGAGCGGGAGGGTGGTATTCGTCCCCGACCCAGGGTGGTGGCCTGCCATGGCGGCACCCACCGGGCTGCCATGGCCAGCTGGAGGGCGCAGCTGGAGGCGCCCTTGGCCGGAGTCCTTATCTTCCGACTGGTGCAGGTGCTGTCGGGGCACGGTTTCTTCGGCAGATATCTGCACATAGTCGCAAGGCGGGAAGCGACTCCGGGCTGTCACCATTGCGGCTACGACGAGAACACGGCGCATCAATAGGGGGGGACCTCTCGCTGCCGAGCGTCGTCAGAGCGATGCTTGGCAGCGACAGGAATTGGGCTGCGGTCACTGCCTTCTGCGAGGAACGCATTTACATGCATTAATCCTATATAGTAAGTTTAATTTTGCAATTAAAATTCATGCTATTTGACGGCGTGATTTTTTTTTTAAACATTTTGATCTATATTTTAGCACTTGACATACTCAGCTACTTTTAAAGTACAAATTATAATTTGTGAATAAGGAAAAAGATTATTTTAGTACAGGTGGGAATCGAACCTGCGTCCCTTCCTATCCGGGAAAGTGCCCTAATCCACTGAGCTACAGTACTATCTTTTAGACATACCCAATCTCCTTATCACATTTGTCTTAACGACCAACGCCCTCTATCGGAACGTATTTTCATGCATTAATCCAATATAGTAAGTTTAATTTTGCAATTAAAATTCATACTATTTGATGGCGTGTTTTCTTTTTTAAACATTTTGATCTATATTTTAGCACTTGATATACTCAGCTACTCTTAAAGTACAAATTATAATTTGTGAATAAGGAAAAAGAGTATTTTAGTACAGGCGGGAATCGAACCTGCGTCCCTTCCTATCCGGGGAAGTGCTCTAATCCACTGAGCTACAGTACTATCTTTTAGACATACCCAATCTCCTTATCACATTTGTCTTAACGACCAACGCCCTCTATCGGAACGCATTTACATGCATTAATCCAATATAGTAAGTTTAATTTTGCAATTAAAATTCATACAATTTATGGCGTGATATTTTTTTTTAAACATTTTGATCTATATTTTAGCACTTGACATACTCAGCTACTCTTAAAGTACAAATTATAATTTGTGAATAAGGAAAAAGAGTATTTTAGTACAGGCGGGAATCGAACCTGCGTCCCTTCCTATCCGGGGAAGTGCTCTAATCCACTGAGCTACAGTACTATCTTTTAGACATACCCAATCTCCTTATCACATTTGTCTTAACGACCAACGCCCTCTATCGGAACGCATTTACATGCATTAATCCAATATAGTAAGTTTAATTTTGCAATTAAAATTCATGCTATTTGACGGCGTGATTTTTTTTTTAAACATTTTGATCTATATTTTAGCACTTGACATACTCAGCTACTTTTAAAGTACAAATTATAATTTGTGAATAAGGAAAAAGATTATTTTAGTACAGGTGGGAATCGAACCTGCGTCCCTTCCTATCCGGGAAAGTGCCCTAATCCACTGAGCTACAGTACTATCTTTTAGACATACCCAATCTCCTTATCACATTTGTCTTAACGACCAACGCCCTCTATCGGAACGCATTTACATGCATTAATCCTATATAGTAAGTTTAATTTTGCAATAAAAATTCATACTATTTGATGGCGTGATTTTTTTTTAAACATTTTGATCTATATTTTAGCACTTGACATACTCAGCTACTCTCAAAGTACAAATTATAATTTGTGAGTAAGGAAAAAGAGTATTTTAGTACAGGCGGGATTCGAACCTGCGTCCCTTCCTATCCGGGGAAGTGCTCTAATCCACTGAGCTACAGTACTATCTTTTAGACTCCAAAATCTCCTTATCATATTTGTCTGTAGTCACGCCCCATTTGGTATGCACTGGGAACAGTAGGCACCTTGGATATTTTCTTTGAGAGTTTAGAGGATTATTGTACTTTATATTTTAATTGTGTTTTTTACTTTCCAGGTTAAATGTTAACACGTTGGCCGAAAGCCCTCCGTGGGACCTGGAGGCGGAGGTGTTCGCCGAGGTGTATCGGCGGGCGTTGCAAGAGCGGGAGGGTGGTATTCGTCCCCGACCCAGGGTGGTGGCCTGCCATGGCGGCACCCACCGGGCTGCCATGGCCAGCTGGAGGGCGCAGCTGGAGGCGCCCTTGGCCGGAGTCCTTATCTTCCGACTGGTGCAGGTGCTGTCGGGGCACGGTTTCTTCGGCAGATATCTGCACATAGTCGCAAGGCGGGAAGCGACTCCGGGCTGTCACCATTGCGGCTACGACGAGAACACGGCGCATCAATAGGGGGGGACCTCTCGCTGCCGAGCGTCGTCAGAGCGATGCTTGGCAGCGACAGGAATTGGGCTGCGGTCACTGCCTTCTGCGAGGAGGTTATCTCGCGGAAAGAAGCGGTGGAGAGGGCCAGGGAGCAGGATTCATTTCATTCGTATCAAAGAGTAAGAATCGGTAAAGTTACTAGTACAGATCTACCGATTGTCTTTGGTGTGCCGCAAGGCAGCGTGATGGATCCCACGCTCTTCCTAACCTATATTAACGATTTGTGTAATCTTAAATTAACCAACGGCAAAATTGTAACCTTTGCTGATGACACAGCGCTGGTCTTTCATGGGGACACTTGGGATGTCACGTATGGCTTTGCTCAAGTCGGTTTCAATGCAGTGTCAACGTGGCTCAAAAATAATGGTCTGTCACTTAATGTTGATAAAACGAAATATATATCTTTCGCTATCAAAAATATTCCCCCCAAATCATTTGACGATTACAATATCATAGCCCATTCCTGTTTAGGTAACCGATCTTGTATTTCTACTACTTGTAATCGTCTAGAACGCGCCTCTTACATAAAGTATTTTGGTGTTATGATTGATGGTACCATTAGCTTCAACTATCATTTAAAACTTCTTTCACCGCGGACCCGCAAGTTAATATTCATCTTTAAAAACTTACGTCATATTGCCGATAAGGATATTATTCAAATGGTTTACTTTTATCTATGCCAACCAATATTATATTACTGTGTCTGTATGGGGCGCAGCCTCTAAAACTAATCTTATAAAAGTGGAAAGAACTCAAAGGGTGATTCTAAAAGTGAGTAACTTCCTGCCTTTCTTATACCCTACAAAGGATCTATACCAGGTCTCAGATGTCCTAACAGTACGCCAACTGTATGTTTTAAGTGTTGTTTTGAGACAACATTCGCTGCTTTCATATGATCCCTTAAGTAGGAACAAGCGACTGAGACATAAGGTTTGCTCAATGATGGAAAATCAGTGACCCACAGCTTTTTCAGGAAGATTCTTTGGCTGTTTGGGGAAGTACTTATATAATAAAATAAATTAAAAATTGCATATTCATTCCTTGCCAAAATTTCAATGTAAGAAGACTATCACGTTAGGGTTGAAGTCCCTTAGCTATGAGGAAACTGAAAATTTACTATATGTCCCCTCATAACAGATTCTGATCCCAAGATTATTTGACTTGCTTCCATCGTAAGATTAACATTACACACACAAAAACATAAACACTCACACGCGCGTGCTCGCACACACACACACACATACACACACAAACACACACACACACACACACACACACACACGCGCGCAAATACACAAAAACCACACTCACATCACGCGCATACACACGCAAACACATACTCTACAGCAGCACACAAGTGTACACATTTATTGTGCTCCTCACAATAAATTCACTTCAAATAAAATAAAATAATTTCACCTTAGCACCATATATATGTATATATATATATTTTAATATATATATATATATATATATATATATATATATATTAAAAGTATCACATTTACCCTAGTTTAAGATTTGTAATGTAACTGTTCCTGTGTGAGAGAGAACAATAAATAAATGATTTGATTTGATTTGATTCTTCCGCTGACCCAAACCGCCGCCAGTGACTGGGGCGGCGCAGGCGCGAGTACTTGCGCCTCATGCCGCCTAGCTAAAGCGGCGGGTGGATGGACCGGGGAACGTCCGCCACCCGCAAGGCCTCACGCAAAGGTGCGACGCTCCGTGTGCGGATGCGTTGCTCAATAGAGGGTACCCAAAAGGGTAAGCCGCCGGTGGACCACCGAAGAAATGTAACATTGTTCCAGAGCCCGCCAATAAAGGCGGAGAGACGGCACACGGTGGGTATCTTTAGTGGGTGAAGGCCCCACACTACCCTATTCGTTTCCCCGAACGACGGGGTGTGCGATTAGGAACATTTTTTCCCACCTTAACAAAAAAGTTAAATGTTAACAACATTATATCATTTTGAAATAAAACTACGTTTACGGAATCTATCGCGTTTACTTGATTTTACTACTATCCCGACGTTTCGAATACTTTACAGCACTCATGATCACGGGTGGACTTAGATGATAGACGTCCAAGGTTGATATGTTATTTCAACGGTTTCATCTACCCACAAGTATATGATTTTACAAAATTTTTGGTTTATTTATTTTAACCCACCTAATATTCGTTTAGAAACACAGTGAAAATATCTACTTCAAATGTTTATGCTTACAATGTATGAGACTTTAAATTAGTATATTAAAATGAGTATAATACTCCTCTTTAAATTGTAAAATTTTAGTTTTTATTTAGTGCTCAAAAATTCTACCACAAACTACCAATTACTACCAGTGAGAAGACAATCTTGGTTAATAGTTTATATTATTAAATATATTGATTTTGTTAAAAGCTAAGACTAAGAAGCTACCACCGGTTCGGAACGCGGCCTGACTGAGAAAGATCCGGCCAGAAATCTCAGTAGGTAACAACTGTTATGGATTATTAAATTTTGTACGGAATTACTGAGATCTAATAAGGTTTAAATTTTAATTTTTTTTTTTACAAAAGGCAAAGACTGATCACTACTGTTGGTTTTATCCACACAATAAGCGCTAACTGTGTCTTGCAATCTTGTGGTGTGCCTTCTTGTATTCTGTTTGGTGAGGCCTATCACAGGATTCCAGCTTGATGGTAACACCCAGCCGTCTTCTCTATTGAAATTGGGATGTTTCTTAATTTCAATAGCCTCACGTATTCCCCAATTTCAATAGAGAAGACGGCTGGGTCTTACCATCAACCTGGAATCCTGTGATAGGCCTCACCAAACAGAATACATTAAGGCACACCACAAGATTGCAAGACACAGTTAGCGCTTATTGTGTGGATAAAACCCACAGTAGTGATTAGTCTTTGCCTTTTGTAAAAAAAAATAATTAAATTTAAACCTTGTTAGATCTCAGTAATTCCGTACAAAATTTAATAATCCATAACAGTTGTTGCCTACTGAGTTTTCTGGCCGGATCTTTCTCAGTCAGGCCGCGTTCCGATCTGGTGGTAGCTTTTTAGTCTTAGCTTTTGGCAAAATCAATATATTTAATAATATAAACTATTAACCAAGATTGTCTTCTCACTGGTAGTAATTGGTAGTTTGTGGTAGAATTTTTGAGCACTAAATAAAAACAAAAATTTTACAATTTAAAGAGGAGTATTATACTCATTTTAATATACTAATTTAAAGTCTCATACATTGTAAGCATAAACATTTGAAGTAGATATTTTCACTGTGTTTCTAAACGAATATTAGGTGGGTTAAAATAAATAAACCAAAAATTTTGTAAAATCATATACTGTGGGTAGATGAAACCGTTGAAATAACATATCAACCTTGGACGTCTATCATCTAAGTCCACCCGTGATCATGATTGCTGTAAAGTATTCGAAACGTCGGGATAGTAGTAAAATCAAGTAAACGCGGATAGATTCCGTAAACGTAGTTTTATTTTAAAATGTGTAACATTCGCGTAAATATCAGAAGGTATAAGCAGCATTCAGCAGATTTATTTATTACACTACCGGAAAATTACAATTTGAGTGATGATGATAGCGGAGATGTGGATTCAGGGGCAAACTTGTTGGTTGATAATAAAATTATCGGCTGAGCTGAGGTGCGATGCCAGGTATCATCAGTACAGGGGTCGCTGGAAACTGAACAATACCAACCCTCGACATCTTCGTATCAGGAACCGTAAAGATGTGAATGGGAATGCTGTCATAAAAAAAAGAAGAAAATGGGAAAATATTAATATTTTTTGTCATCTAGCCCTTTGGGATAATATATAAAATAATAGACCCACTCGTATCCGCTTGGCCGCAAAGAGTATTATATTTATAATCACTACGTTTTACATGGGCAGCGTAGTAGTTTTACTTGGCCGCGTCGACCATAGAGTCCATAGATACTACATAAACACTAGATACTAGGCGCTGAATTGTCTTTGAAACGCGTCGGCGAAGAAATTCGCCTGACAGGCAATGTGCCCACGCGATTCGATTCGACGCGTGTCGGCGCGCCTCTAATGGACGCAGTTTCATAGTATTAGTAAATGTATAGCAAGCGAATTTCTGCGGTTCGATTCGGCGCGCCTGATGGACGCGGGCCTTTACTCTCAGACTACAAATTCTACTCTTTAGATACGCCAGGAACCGGGCAGCAGCGTTCCCCTGTGTGCTAAAAACATCTACTGCGATCGCCAACCCGCCTGCCAAGCGTGGCGATTATGGTTATACCCCCATTTTTGGGAGGCCTATGTCCAGCAGTGGACAATGAAAGGCTGATGGATGGATGGATGGATAATGGAATAATAGAAAAACATATCTAGATACATTTTTCATTCACACAACTTTTCAACGGAGAAAGTTTTAGTCCTTATGGTGACGGACTAAGAATACATGTGTCACCACCGCATTCTTTCGGGAACATGGGGCCAGTTTTAACGGGTGTCATACGAGTTGACTAGGAGAAGTAAGCAATTATCATCCATTGCATGACTGGTGGTAGGGCTGGCTACCAAGTGGGAGTACTCACTTGCTATCGCTTATGAGTGGGTTGGATCTAGCATCTCCCGTGTGACCGGCCACAAAGCACATCGGTGTGTTTCTGTTGTAGCAGGAGATAGCAGTTAATTCTTTTATTACATATCCGTGAAATAAAATGGTGAGCAGCGGTTCGACAATACCCTGGGTATAGTTGAGTCCATGAGCGACGATTACTATTTACCATCGGGTGGGCCGTGGCTCGTATACCATCATACGCAATAAAAAATAAAAATTGGTTCGTTCTTGCGTTATAGACAACTCTGTGAAAAATAAGTATTTTAATTTGACTTAGTGCTCCTCAGCTCTTCGAACTATACTTGGTCGTAAAAACGACCCCAATTTATGATTTTACAACATCATCATTTGATTATCAACATAATCCTAGTTTGATATAATTTTATATGAACAAAAAAACAAACAATAAATTCATAAATAAGTTTTTTTTATAAAATCACCGATATATCAATACTTTTTGGCACTTCCTGCATCCTCACCCCGCGAAACGCATCAGCGAAGAAATTCGCCTCGAGAGCAATATGCCAGCGCGATTCGATTCGGCGCGCTTCGGCGCGCTTCAGCGCGTTGCTAAAGGTGGAATCAAACTCTCGGATGCGTCCGTAAGCCATGATAAGAGTGCACATGATAAAAACATTCAGCGAGCCAGATTCCTATCGGACGTCCGAACGCTCAAGGACGGCGTAAGGTTATGTCCGCGACTTACATCTGATTGTTTGCACAGTTTAGTTTACATTCATTGTCCAGATCAAAGAATATAGTACTCTCTACCGAGAGGTCCAGATACATACAAGTCGCGGCTGTCAGCCGCGGCTTACGGACCCGTCCGACAGTTTGATCCTAGCTTAATGGACGCAGTTTCATAATAAATATATAGGAGGCGACTTTCTGCGACTCAATTCGGCTCGGCTCGGCGCGCCTGATGGTCGTGGGTCTTATATGAAAAATGCGTTTCGATTCGATTCGGCGCGTTTCTGCTGTAATCGACGCTAAGCTTAATTATGCAATTGATTTCATCATCAGTTATGCATCTGAGATCCATTTAGTTACATAAAAACTATTGTGTCTGGAATGTTTTTTTTTTCAGTAGGAATGATTTTTCAAGGTTTTTTTCTGTTTTTGCGCGGTATGACCTGCTCTGGAATTATTAAATGTTTCCTTCAATATTTATTGAATCATTTTAAATTAACAAACGGCTACCAATCCTTAATAATAATAAAAATGCGAAAGTTAATTTGTTTGTTTGTTGCGCTTTCACGCCATTACTTTTTGAAGTTAATACTTTTGTAGAATCGTTATGATTTAAAACTCTATGAAATGAAAACGCGTCACGATAAAGAAACAAACACATAAATTTATAGGAAACAGTCAGTTGCAGAAAAGTCAATAAAGTATTTTTCTCATCTACCCCCGAAGTGAATCATGTACTTTTGCTATTTATGTTGCTGTGGTGAGGTTAACAAGATCTTTTACCAAAGTTGTCCCATGAATTCCTACGGGATCCATTATCTATATCGTTGCAGAAAAAAAAATTTAAATTAATTTTATTGCTCCATTAAATTTAATTAATGTAAGACACTACAATAACGTTTACCAAGGCGTGACGTCATTGGCTCTGATTGATATTTAAGTTATCATGGCGGATTTTTATATTTTGTAGGTTTATTTTATCAAATATATTATTAATCCCACCATTAAAATAAGAATGAATACATTTTTCGAAATCCTTGAATCCTATTTCATTAGATCATTTCAATATTTTGGCGATACTTGATTACTGTCATCAAGCCGATTTGGGTTGTAAATAGCATAAAAAAAATAAATGTAAATCTGGGTATAGACGTACACGTAGTCCATACATACCTATATAAGTTTAATTGTGATGTGATGACATTAGGAGAAAAAGCTAACCCACGCCTTCCAGACGCCCACAAAATTAATAAATGGACGGCTTCTTCCCACTATATGAAAATTTGTGACGAATAAAAATCACAAATTATTGTGGTGGTGGATGTTAGGTTGGAACCTAAATAGCCCAAATTAAATATTTTTAAAATAAAGGATATTGTATTTAATATTTTTTATAACATCGATATATCGATTGTTGTTGGTTCTTCCTGCATCCCTAATTGACAGCTGACATACAACAGATAAAGGCTTTGTTCCGATATACACCGCGAGCACTGATATCACGTGATAAACAGCTTCATTAAATATAACAACTTGCACTATGCAATATTATTATTATTATTATTGAATATTTTAAAGCAAAGATACCCAAACATGGCAAATGTAAAGAAATTGTGTTTATTGCAGTGGAAAACCAATACTTTGTATGAAATGAAAGTAATGACAGATCAGTATACTGGACTGCATTCCGTTATAAACAGTAACCAGAATAGCTAACTATAAAGGAACGACTTCACAGTATACTAAATTGACATCACACCTTACAGTGCTCGCAGTGTATATCGGAACACACCCAAATTACGCTTTTATCATAACTATTAAGATGGCGGACGACAGCCGAAGTAAGTCACTTTTACTTGGTATATGAAGATTAGGGCGCCTCCTCCTTATTAGAGCTCAATGATTGTAACACACCCAACTTAGACACCCAAAGAGGCTCTTGCGCTGTGTAATGTCATACTGTACATGTTACTTTCCATGGTTACTTCCATGGGCGGATGACAGCTGAAGTAGGTATATGACATGGAAATAACATGTTGTATATTATGAAGATTATAACGTCTCCTTCTGTTTACTTACTTTGAGGTTTTAAGGTACCAGCTTACTACTCTGTGTCTGTGACTCTGTGGTTTAGATAAATAATGTGTCTAGTCTAGGAATTTTGGCGGGAACACAAAGAAGATCATGTCGTTGCTCTGCATTATTTTCCTTAATTTGTGTTATTTGAAGTATTAATGTGTAAAAATGGTGGCCTTTTGCTTATTAACTATTTGTGTTGGCAAATTATTTAGAGCGACATAACTTGTTTTTTCTTGTTGTCTCCAAAACTCCATAGAAGCTTCAGTAAGGTCGCCATCGTCTTACTGGAGTGGAACTTTGAGTTGACTGACTAATTTTATATGACTGACTTCGACTACGACTTGTTTTATGAATTAAACTTACGTGTGATGAGAGAATAACGATGTTTATAAGTTACTGTTAGGCTGATGGTTCTGCTAATGCCTTAAACAAATTAATAATATTGTTATACACCAAATTAAAATATAATAATTTCGGGCTAATTTAAGTCGAAAGTAGTAGATAGGTTTTATTCAGTGCTTTTTCATCTCAATTTTGTCGTATCGTAAAGTATTAACCTTTGAATAAAGTAAAGCTTATACTACGTTTAGTTGTTACGCGCGTTTTTATCGATTGTACTACCCCCACCATACCAGTTACGACTGATCTCGGACCCGACTGATCTATCCCCACCAGTATGTACTCTGTTTTCCCATCCAATAGGAAATCGTAGATTATTTTTCGCACACTTGTTTTGTTAGAATAAGCCCCTGTTAAACGTGTTAACTTTAAGTTGGTTAGTCTTATCTTAGCGTATTTTACGAGAAATAATTTTTTAGCTTGTGCGTTTTAAGTTATAACCTAACAAAAAAGGTGACGAAAATGCTATTACGTGGAGTGAACATTCTTTTGACAAGATCTTGTTCATTTGGGCCGCTAAATAAAACGATACATTTTAATAAATTTGGTAAGAACATTTTTAATCCATTTACGTGTTTTGGTTAAAACTTGCGATTGAATTAAAATTTCGAGCATAGTTTTATTATTGGATTAAATTTTGGAAGAATAGTTAGTAGGTATATAATAATATAAATAATGTAGGTGAAATTTGGTATGAAATACTTATTTTCCGTATCACTTACAACATTTACAATAACTGGGAGAGATAAATACAATAATAAGACACTTTATTATAGTTTTATTAAATTTGGAACCGAAGGTTTAGTGTGGTTAACAACAAGCTAACGATGTAATGCTAAAGAAATAGCTATTATATGTAGGTGTCCTATATAGAGTAATTGCTTTCGCTAGTAAATAGGTAGGTATATAAATTTTTTTAGTAACAGCCTTCAACAATTAGCAGAAACACATCTGACATCAAACACTTGGCGCATGTGTCAATCAATCGTAATCTAGAATCTAGGAGATGCAGGTTGAAATCCTGCTTGAGACTGATTTAGTATTTCACATTTACGCATATACATATACTAGCTAATACCCGCGACTTCGTCCGCGTTAAAGATTTACTTTCTAAATTCAACCCCTATTTTACCCGCGATTTTAAAAAACCGTTGAATAGTATGTGTATCCTATATCAAAAATAAAATTAAATATAACATTCTTAATTCAAAAAAGTCTAAATATGTGTGCTTCTATCTCTAAATTAGAAACCTATCAAACTATCCCCTCTTTCCCTTCCTATTATTTTAACTGACCACTTCCTCATCTCTATATCATCGTTCCTCTTCATAACCTATAGCTTTTCTTGGGGTAACTAACTCGGTGGTGTAGCGGTAGTGTATGCGACTGCTAATCATGAGGTCTCGGGTTCGATCCCCGGGTCGGGCAATGATATTGTGCTTTTTCCTAAAAAGAAAAACTCTCAGTAGATACAAAGTACTCGTCAAGACAAATCATACGAGCCCAAACTTGATGGAGTTATGTCGTTTTATAATGGAGTTCCAATGGCCACCTTCTAGCTCCATCATCAGACCCTGGATACCATCTAAAGACAAAGTACTCGTCAAGATAAATCAAATTATTCCAAACTCGATGGGGTTGCGTCATTACAGAGTTACTGTGGTCACCTTCCAGCTCCATCATCAGACCCTGGCTATCATCTATGACTGAAGTTCTAGTCAGGACATTTTAAACGAGCCCTAACTCGATGGAGTTGCGCCATTTAATTAGAGAGTTTCGCCATTTAATTACAGAGTTTCACATGGCCACCTTCCAGCTCCATCATCAGACCCTGGATACCATCTAAAGACAAAGTACTCATCAAGACGAATCAAACATGTCCAAACTCGACGGGGTTGTGTCATTTCATTATAGCAGCTTCATCAGCCCCTAGACACAAAGTACTCGGCAAGACAAATCATGCGAGCCCAAACTCGATGGGGTTGCGCCCTTTCATTATAGAGTTCCTATGTCCACCTTCCAGCTCCATCATCAGATCAGCTCCATGTCATCATAATATTGCAGTGTAACGTGATATACACATGCGTGTAAAATTTCAGCTTAATCGGAAACCGGGAAGTGTGTCAAATTTTACCTACTTGCAAGATTTGAACGGGACAAGTACAATAAAAGCGTCGCCTCGCTAACAGCCGATTTTATTCTGCCTAGATGTTTCACATCAAATATAGCATTACGCCTGTATTCCCCGAAGCGGTAGGCAGAGGTGTATTAGACACCCACGATTGACTAGCTATGTTTAAGTCCCACGTAATAGCGGTCGAGGCTATTGTCGTCTACCGGGCACATTTCCAAACTCCGGGCGGCTACTGAGAATTTTTCTTTTTTTTACGAAAGAGCTCGATAGCACTGCCCGACCCGGCAATCGAACCCGAGACCTCATGATCAGCCGTCGCTTACACTACCGCTGCTCCACAGAGGCAGTTGATGTATAAAACAGAGAAGATCCACAATTAGGCACTAAAATTCTCCACAATAAATGAGTGCAGATTACGCTTTCCTGCACTGATTACGTTTAGTATTGTATCCCGCAACGTATCAATATGCCTACTAATACCAAAATCTCTTTTGAAATAAGGTGCATTCGGGTATTTACGAAAGGATTTTGGATGAGTTCATAGGTTTCATGTATAATCATCATAAAGTCAGCCTTAATAAACGTAATGTTACCAGTTCAAATTATATCGTCTTCTGAAATATGTGGGCCAAAGTTCTATATCCAAAAGATTTATATTATATTCTAAAATTATTAAATATCAGTGTTTGAAAACCTTGCTATTGTTTTTAAATCAGATTGCAATTCCGAATTATGTTCGGGTAATTGTGAATGACGCTGAAAAATTGATATTATGTATATGGAGCATAAGGGACAAGTTTCTTTTTTGTTCAGGTTTACCCTCACGAAATTTATTCATCGAATTTGGGTACTATGTGGCCTAAACGTTATAATTGTGTAATTTGAATTTCGGAATTACCCGATAACTAGCCTACGGTACTCAAACTTTTAAACAGTATAAGTTAATAAAATATAAGGTGTGTCAAATAAATCAAATAATGTGAAAATTTAAAGTTTATTAACAATAAATCCCAAGTTGCCTATGAGACGTTGCATAGGCACGGGATAGGGACATCTTCTTGTATATATTTTGGAATCTTCTGTATTACATATGTGTTCAGCATGATTCTGAAACATTACAGATCATTACATACTTATATTAGGTTACTTATAAGTAGCTAACAATGTCTTATGAGCACAATCATAACTCAATAAATGAATTTAGTTCTACTATCTTAGCAGTTCGCGAATAATATTTGTAAGTACCGTAATTAAAATTTTGTGACAATGTATATGAAATGTTTTGGTCACTTGTATTTTTTATTGAGAAACCAGAAACTTTATAAAATTACCTTAAATTTATATTTAGATGTTTTTTAAGGAACCACTATTAGGATGAATCTAACAGAAAGTTTTCCGTGTGGTGACGGTTTAAGAATACAACGTGAGACACCCCTCATTCTTCCAAAAAAAATATAAATTTTATATTTGCACCATAGATATGTCACGGGCAATATTTTCTATAACAACCAGTGTACCTAAATCATTTATTGCACTTTAAAAGAAGTTTAAGAACCACTGGCAACTTCTATGAAAATCAACATTGGGTAAATGCGAATGACAATATGATTCGGAATTGCCCTAGTCGGATAAATCAGAAAATAACAGAAGATCTTGAGCTAGACAGTTTTAAGCCCACCCAAAAATGCAAAAAAGCGTTTATCTAGGTAACAAACAAAAAAACAATTTAATGACTCACCAAGTTTCTTAGTTATAGATCTTCGGTTAAATCTGATAATCCAAAAAAATCACGAAATCGCAGTTGTCTAGAAAAATATTCACTTGCGCTCATATGGTCACTTGTAGCAGTCGGAGGCAACGAATAGCGGGAAGCGTATCTACGACGACTCCTAGGTAAATGTGCAAGGGCCCAAAATATTGCAGCGTTTGGTAGAAAATTGTAGTTATAAGATTTACCCGATTTTCGGCACTACCCGAATGCACCTTACTCATTGACTGTCTTTTTTTTCTCGTTCTTTCTGAATAGTTTCATTAAGCTCACTCACTCAGTTAAAAGTTGTTATTATTTTATAAAATCATGTATGTCATATTGTCACGCCTTTTTCCCGTAGGTTTTAATCCGTAGGGGTAGGCAGAGAAGGCCCAGATTAAGTATCTGGGCCTGGTGCTGGACGGGCGGTGGCGCTTTCGCGAGCACTTCCGCCAACTGTCCCCGAGGCTAGTCGGCGCAGCGTCCGCCCTTGCACGGCTCATGCCGAATATGGGCGGACCCAACAATGCGTGCCGACGGCTTTACGCGGGGGTGGTCCGGTCGATGGCGCTGTACGGCGCACCCGTGTGGGCGGGGTCCCTGGACGCACTGAACAGGGCTCTTCTGTGGAGACCACAGAGAGTCGTTGCGTCCAGGGTCATACGTGGATACCGCACGGTGTCGACGGAGGCGGCCTGCGCGTTGGCCGGAATCCCCCCGTGGGACTTGGAGGCGGAGGTGCTCGCTGAAGTGTATCGGCGGGCGTCACAAGAGCGGGAGGGGGGCGGACGCCCCCTACCCAGAGAGGTGGTCAGGTGGCAGGGCAACGCCCGCCGAGCTGCCATGGCCAGATGGAGGGCACGGTTGGAGGCGCCCCGGGCCTGTCTTTGGACTGTAGGGGCGCTCCAGCCAGTGCTGGAGGAGTGGGCGGGGCGACGGCATGGAGTCCTTACCTTCCGACTCGTGCAGATGCTGTCGGGGCATGGTTGCTTCGGCAGATATCTGCACATTGTCGCAAGGAGGGAAGCGACTCCGGGCTGTCACCACTGCGGCTGTGACGAGGACACGGCGCGGCACACGCTCGAGTCGTGCCCGGCTTGGGCCGAGCAGCGCCGTGAACTCGTCGCGGAAATAGGGGGGGACCTCTCGCTGCCGAGCGTCGTCAGAGCGATGCTTGGCAGTGACAGGAATTGGGCCGCGGTCGCTGCCTTCTGCGAGGAGGTTATCTCGCGGAAGGAAGCGGCGGAGAGGGCTAGGGAGGAGGATTCTTCCGCTGACCCAAACCGCCGCCAGCGACCGGGGCGGCGCAGGCGCAGATACTTGCGCCTCATGCCGCCCTAGCTGAGGCTGCGGGTGGATGGACCGGGGAACGTCCGCCACCCGCAAGGCCTCCCGCGAAGGTGCGACGCTCCATGTGCGGATGCGTCGCTCAGTAGAGGGTACCCGAAAGGGTAAGCCGCCGGCGGACCACCGAAGGAATGTAACATAGTTCCAGTGGCCCGCCAACAAAGGCGGAGAGACGGCACACGGCGGGTTTCTTTAGTGGGTGAGGGCCCCTCACTACCCTGTTCGTTGCCCTGAACGACGGGGTGTGCGGTTAGGAACATTTTTTCCCGCCTTAACAAAAAAAAAAAAAGGGGTAGGCAGAGACCACTTCTCTCCACTTGTTACGATCCTTACACACATCTTTCGCTTCATCTACTTTCATCAGCGCTTTCATGAATGCTCGTTGGTTTCGAGTACTCTTAACCTAGCCTTCCTTAAGAACGTCCCGATCTGGCCAAAATACGTTGCATCCGATAGGTGGAGTGGGTCGTAAAGACAATTGTGATGTGGAGATTGGGTATGGCCGTTGGAAAGTGCGATGGCTTAGTGACTTAGAGCACTTCCTCGGATTGGAAAGGACGCAGTTCGAATCCCGCTCACACTAAAGATTTCTTTTTCCGCATTAACAAATAATTTGTAATCTGTAATAAGTCTTTAAAAAAACTGTTAAACTAATGCCAATTGAAAAATTATAGAAATGGGAATATCTAAAATAAGTCTTTAAATAACTATTAAACTAATGCCAAATACTCTTTAACTCATAAATATAACTAAAATTATTTTGTTAAAAGCCATCTTTTAGCATGATGGTTACCATAGCAACGGTTGACATGTGTAGAGTTATTTATCTATGATGTGTAGTTTGTGTTGTGATAATGAGTCTAGAAGTGTAGTCTAAATATGATAGCAGATAAAAATATATATTTTGGATAGGAGTTTCGTAAAATCCTTTGTTAGTGAGCGTCTACGTCGTGAAAGGAGCGGAGCATCTATGCAAAATTTCAAGTCAATCGGACGTATGGTTTTGGAGATATCGTGATTAGTCAGTGCGTGGTAAATCGCTTATATATATATATATATAATTACGCGTATTTTGTGTTTTAGTAAATGGACGATACAGCAAAATAACTTCATATTTATAAACTTAACTTCATATGAGTGCCATCTGTGCCGCTTATTCAGTCGAGTTTAGATAAGATCTGCAATTAAAGAACCAAGATTGTGAGTTGCGGAGTGCGCGTAATTCTTTACTCTGATACGACGCACCCTCGTCAGTTTATCCCCCATAGCAGAAACTTGAATGATGCGGCTCACTTGACGACTACTACTACCTATATCGTGTAGATATTTCGTATAACTACGGCTGATATAAACAACATAGTCATGCTGAAGGGGGCGGTACGCAAATGGAATTCCCACCTTTCAGGCAGTTTATACAGGTTTTGTGCTATCATCAACGTGACGCGATAACGGCGAGGAAATAACAAATGTTTGATTAGTGTCCAGCTCGAGCGGAGCAGATTAGCTGCAAATATCAGCTGTCACCGGTCGGTGACGGTCATATCACCGATATTAACCAGCATTAAAAGAAAAAAGCGTTATTAAAAATAAGGGGATGTCATTATTAGGCCCATTAAAGACCTAATTATTACTATACGATCTGTACCATTAGAAAGCTGTAACAACAGAGCTAGGATATTTGAGAAAAAGATAATGTAGTACTTACTTCTATTGCTGCGACGAGTTCACGGCGCTGCTCGGCCCAAGCCACTATATGAGTGTGTGCCGCGCCGTATCCTCATCGCAGCCGCAATGGTAACAGCACGAAGTCAATTCCCTGCTGGCAACTATGTGTATGTGCACTGTGCAGGTATCCGCCGAAGCAAACGTGCCCCGACAGCGTACATATATAATTCTATAAGTAATACAAAATTTATTGATTTTGAATTTTCTTACCACATTTTAATCGAAAACATACTTAGAGTTAAAACTGAAACACGTATTTAAAATCTTAAAAAAATCACATATTTTTTAATTAGAAATTTAGTATATTTGTACAGTCCTCAAAATTTTGTCTTCAATATGCGCAACCTGTTTTTTTTTTTTTTTTTTTTGGTATGAAAAGTGTTCCTAACCGCACACCCCGTCGTTTGGGGCAACGAACAGGGTAGTGTGGGGCCTTCACTCACTAAAGAAACCCTGCTGTGTGCCGTCTCTCCGCCTTTATTGGCGGGCCACTGGAACTATGTTACGTTCCTTTGGTGGTCAATATGCGCACCCTACTGATCCAGAGTTTACATTGATACTTTTTGTTTCGTTGATAACTTGAGTTTCATAAGGGCGAGGTCTTGGGGTTTGTTTACATTCTGGGTCACGGGATCCTGAACAGGGCACATGTATTTATTACTCATAATAATATATTGAAGAACAAATGAACCGTGTTGTGCAGAAATGAGCACATAAAAGTTGTGCTGATTTGAACCACTTCTGCTTTATTTTACAGGCTTTGTATTAGCTTCACCTATATGTTTGTTTGTTTGTATGTTTGTAACCGACTCCTTTGGGCGCGATTTTGACACACTTTAAACGGTCCGATTTTTTCAGTGTTATTCGTAGTCTTGGGTTGGTATAAATAACTTATCATACAAAAAAAACTAGACGTCGTGGGACGTCTACCAGATGTGAAACATCGAAATTCTTTTGTAGAAATAAAATGATCATAACATGAAAAATTACTTCTCAAGACGAATAAAACGAGTATATACTCGATAGGGTGGCATTGCTTCATTACAGAGTTATTGTGGCCACCTTCCAGCTCCATCATCAGACCTTGGATACCATCTAGAGACAAAGTACTCGTCAAGACGAATCATACGAGCCCAAACTCAATGGAGTTATGTTGTTTTATAACGGAGTTCCTATGGTCACCTTTCAGCTCCATCACCAGACCCTGGATACCATCTAAAGACTAAGTACTCATCAAGATGAATCAAACGAGTCCAAACTCGATGGGGTTGCGTCGTTCCATTATAGAGTTACTGTGGCCACCTTCCAGCTTCATCATTAGACCCTGGATACCACCTAGAGATAAAGTAATCGTCGAGATGAATCATATGAGCTCAAACTAGATGGAGTTGCGCCGTTTCATTATAGAGTTCCTATGTCCACCTTCCAGCTGCATCATCAGATCAGCTCCATGTCGTCATAATATTGCATTGTCGCGCGATATACATATTATGCGTGTAAAATTTCAGCTCAAATCGGAAACCGGGAAGTGTGTCATATTTAACTTACAAGATTTGAACGGGACAAGTAAAATAAAAGCGTCGCCACGCTAATAGCCGATTTTACCCTCCCTCCGCATAAGTGTTTCACATCAAAAATACGTACCTTGTTGGCAGAATAAAACGAGTCTTCGGGGACATAAAAATAGAGATTATTTTCGATTGCTTGGCATTAAAACATTAATTTGGTTCAGTTAGTGGCTTGGATAATTTCTGCACAACACGGTCCAAATTAATGTGAAAGTGGAAAAAGAGAGCTCTACTGCGAGCAAGATACGAACCTGCATCCCTTCCGATCCAGGGAAGCGTTCTAGACCGCTAAGCCATCGCGGTAGCCGACGGACACCCAATCTCCACTTCACAATTGCTTTTTAGATGTCTTTAGAATGATGCCTTTATCCCGCTCGCAGTAAATCTCTCTATTTCCACTTTCACAATAATTTGTTCTCTAAAGTACTTATAATGAGCACGTCAAGTGCTAAAATACAGATCAAAATACCTACTCATATATTATGTATGTGTTATGATCATTTTCGTCCGGTAATGGGAACAATTAGACAGACAAACTAAAACTTAATAATTTATATATAAAATACTGGATAGTAGATTTAAATAAAGTTTTCGTTACATAATTCTGGCGAAGCTAATAAAAGCGTGTTAAAACAGCAATAACTTGGGCATTCTTTTACATACCTACGACTTTCTCTTCATTACAACGAGTAGACATATTTTTTGTAAAGGAGCTGAGACTTGGTCCTCTTGTATAGCCTTATGTATGTGTTATGATCATTTTCGTCCGGTAATGGGAACAATTAGACAGACAAACTAAAACTTAATAATTTATATATAAAATACTGGATAGTAGATTTAAATAAAGTTTTCGTTACATAATTCTGGCGAAGCTAATAAAAGCGTGTTAAAACAGCAATAACTTGGGCATTCTTTTACATACCTACGACTTTCTCTTCATTACAACGAGTAGACATATTTTTTGTAAAGGAGCTGAGAC
The DNA here is from genome assembly GCA_948253155.1 of Leucoma salicis. Classification (NCBI taxonomy): domain Eukaryota; kingdom Metazoa; phylum Arthropoda; class Insecta; order Lepidoptera; family Erebidae; genus Leucoma; species Leucoma salicis. The sequence continues at coordinate 14,941,750 of OX411809.1, read as the reverse complement.
TTGGTCCTCTTGTATAGCCTAATGTGAGCTTTATTTGCCGGCTGATAGTAAAATTATATAATACATTATTAATATTGGTTACCTTTGACCACGACACTGTTGCAAGTAGTAGCTAGTTTAGTTCCCGTTATAGTTACGGAATAAAACTTATACCACCATATAGTGGTATATACCGTTACCTACCAGTCTATAAGACTACTGAAGAGCTATCAAAAAAGTTTAATCAGAACATTAAACACAAAGTGAAAAATGTGAAATCGAAAATAACAGTCAGGAGCAGGATTTGAACCTGCATCTTCTGGATACCGTCCAGATGCTTTACCAATTCAGCCATCCTGACAATTGCTCCTGACTGCTAATTTCGATAACACATCATACTTAACGTCTTTGGGTGACGCCTGCGCCATCTGTCGGAAGTATTTTCATACATTATACCGACCAGGTAAACTTAATTTTACAATTAAGATTTTACCTAATAATGACGCAAACCCTTTAAATATTTAGATATTTTTTATATATATTTTTAGCATTTGACATGCTTAGCACTATACATTAAACACAAAGTGAAAAATGTGAAATCGAAATCAAAATACATTTAGTAGTTGAGCGTGATGGGTAAACAAACAAACTGACAAAAAATCTAAAAAAATGTGTTGTGTTCAGAGACGCCTAAATAGCTGCCATGGACTTAGGTACTTGTACATCCATGCCTAATACAGTCGACATCTTAAATAAATATAAAGAAATAGCTCTGTTATACCTCATAATAAGTAGGTACTATAATAGCCTTTGCCCACCGACCGTCGCAGCCTAAAGCTAGTTTTTAGGTTGTATCTCAGGTTTCCGAATAGCGGGATAACATGTATACCAGTTTTTAAGTCTAATCAAGAGCTATCAAATAAAAAAAGTTACATCAAAATCCGTTCAGTAGTTTTTGCGTGATGCGCAAACGAACAAACAGATGAACAGACAAAAATTCAAAAAAAAACATGTTTTGTGTTTAGTCACGCCTATATAGCCTATTAGAGTCATATCTTAAATGTACAGACACAGCTCCGTTACAGCTTTATAAATAGTATATAGATACATTATCGAATATTATGTAGTATCCTATCCTACAGAGTTATTAGTACTCTTATAGAACATTGTTACCCTAGGGATGAAAGCAACCAGGAGGGAACCAGGGAGAAAAGGGACTAAATAAGTCTTTATCCCGAGGTAAACACTGTGCTTTTCATTATGAATACGAGAAAACTAAAAATAAAATCATGAATTATAGCTAAAGAAAAAAATGGGGACTTTAAAAATTGAATATGGAATCGTCGTTTTCCCGCCGATTTTCTTTTTCTTTGGCCTGTCAACTATTCAGCCATTATTTTTCATTTTGATCATTGAAAAAATATAAATCTTCATTATTTTAAAGATATAGTTGCAACTATATTAAAATAATGTCATATAAAAAACAAATTCTTTAAATAAATAGGTACTTAACTTTATTTTATTTCAATTTTACATCGCGCTGTAATTGACTGGCTGTACAGAAAATAGAACTGTTTTTTTTTTATAATTACTCAGCTGTCAGTTGAAAGTAATTCTCCCTAGGGTTGAAAATTATTACTTTCAACCCGCTTCTCAGGCAATTTCAGGCCTACTTTCAGAGTATGAGTAATGAAAAATGTGTTTTCAATATTTAGATTAATTTTTGCTTGAATAAGTCGAATAAAATAAACTATTTTTAATAGATTTCAGAGGACTAGCAACTGCACTACAAGAGCCAACCCACCCTGAAATTAAAACTTCTGTGCCTGGGCCTAAAACAAAAGAACTTCTCGCCCAGTTAAATTCCATACAGGTAAACATGTCATTATATCAATCATTGTCAATCAACAACATAAGTTAGATCCACGTGTGTCTAACGTCTTCTTTGTTTACAAATTATGACTGCTCGGTGAAGGATATGGATCAGTGCCTGTGAAATCAAATGTCATATGAACAAACTCACTCTCGCATTTATAATATTAGTAAGGGGGCCTCGTGGCGTAGTCGGTAGTGTAACCTACTTCTGTGCACACGACGTCGTGGGTTCGATTCCCATTCAGGACAATTATTTGTGTGATGAACACAGATGTTTGCTGCGTCTGGGTGTTTTCTATTATTATATGTATGTATTTACAAAAAAAAGGTCATATATCAGTAATCTGGTACCCATAGCACAAGCGTTAAGCTTAGTTTGGGACCAGAGGACATTGTGTGAAAATGTCCGTGAATATTTATTTATTTATAAGGATAGTAAGAAGAAAAGCCGCCTGCTCCAACCATGGGAGTTGTAAGAGCCGACTGAGGGAATACCGGGGGAGTGGGTAGCAGCACCCTTTTTTATTTTAGGTTGGCAAAAATATCCTACCGCACACCCCGCTGCCCTGCTGCAGACAACAGGGTAGTGTGGGGCTCTCACCCACTAAAAACCCATCGTGTGCCCTCACCCGCCCTTGCTACGGCGGATCACGATAGACGTCGGTGAGCACCTCCGCCTCCAGATCCCACGGAAGGGTTCCGGCCAACGCGCAGGCTGCATCGCACGAGACCGAGCGGTACCCGCGTATTGCCCTGACCGCTACGACCCTCTGTGGACCCCACAGAAGGGCCCTATTGCGAGCGGCCAGGGACTCCGCCCACACGGGCGCGCGTACAGTGCCATTGACCGTACTACCCCCGCGTAGAGTTGTCGACACGCGAGGCTCGGTCCGCCCAAATTCGGCATCAGTCGCCCGAGGGCGGACGCCGTGCCGACGAGCTTTGGCGCAAGACGGCGGAGGTGCTCGTCAAAGTCCCACCGTCCATCCAATACCAGGCCCAGATATTTGATGTGGGCCTGGATTGGGAAGCCCACACTATTGACCGTTATCGAGGCGCTGGCGGGCGGGCCACGTCGCGGCCTATGGAAGTGTAGGGCCTCTGACTTTTCAAGGGCCACCCTACGCCCCAGCGCCTCGATCCGCCTGACCACCTCCGCGGTACCTGAGGTGGCCAGCGTTGCCGCCTCCTTGAGGGTCCCGCCCCGGGCTGTGATGAGCGTATCGTCTGCGTAGCAAATTACGGCCAGCCCGGGGTGGAGCCGGCCACGGAGGACCCAGTCGTAGCCGCGGAGCTTGTTAAGCGGCGTGCGTCCCCAGGGGTAACGCTCGTGACCCTCCAGCATCTCCTGCTTTTTCACGTCTTTGGCGTGACAGATGGCCAGCTTAAACGCGGCGCGCGCACTGCTATACGCCACATACAGCCGGCCCTCCCGTTCTTCGTCGCGGATTCGGCGACGTCGGCTGCGGGTGTAGGACCTCCGGGCACGAATACAGGCCGCACGGAGGTCCGCCGGCTCCGGGGACCACCAGTAGACCCCCTTCCGTCGAGGCGGACGTCGCACGCGGGGCATAGCGCATCATAGATCTGCGTAAGCATGCCGCGAATGCGGCCAGCCTCGGCGCCCACGTCTTCCGTCAGGGGGAGGCACCCAAGATTGAAAAATGGCCGCCTCCACTAGCAGGTTCCGGTCGAGCCTACCCACAGCCCATCGCGGAAAAGCGGGAATTCTGTCTGCCGCGTGACCCCTGCTAGCGCCATGAAGGGTCCGGGAGACCTCTATCTGAATGTATCTGTGGTCAGATAGGGTCTCGACCTCCTCCAGGACTCGCCAACTCCTTACGCGTGCGGCGACACTGGAACTAGCGAACTAAAGGTCCGCTATCGATCCGCCCCAGCGCCGCACGCACGTTTGGGTGGACCCTCGGTTGAGCAACACGAGGTCCGCCGCTGCCGCCCACTCTTGGACCGCCGCACCTCGGGGGTCCGTTCTGGGGGACCCCCACGCCGTTGATTTGGTGTTAAAGTCCCCCAGCACGAGCACAGGGCTCGGTGCTATACGCCGTATCGAGGTCTCCAGGCTGTGCAGGAAGACCTCGAAAGCCGCCAGACTACGACTAGGGGAGAAGTACACGCCATACAGCGTGACCCCTTCCCATTCAGCCGCCACATATCCCGTGCCCTGGTCTTTGACTGACAAGGGCGGGCAATGCGGCGCCGCTGAACCAACGACCGCCACGGAGCCATCCCCGCTACCCGCCCAATTGGGGCGATCGGGGACTATGTAGGGCTCCGCGGCTACGGCAACATCGAACCTATCGATCGTTCCGCCATGGGGGTAGCAACACTCCCTCGAGTATTTACAACATCCACTGCGATCGTCAACCCGCCTGCCAAGCGTGGCGATTACGGCACTATCCCCCATATGAGCGAAACACATGTTGTGGCGGTCTCTTGGGGAGGTCTACGTCCAGCAGTGGACTTCGAAAGGCTTATGGATGGATGGATAAATGGAAAAAGAAAAGAATACTACACATCTATTTTTTTTAAAAAGATAACAACCTGCCCTCCGTAATAATCCTTGTATCGCGGGTGACCTTACAAACAATAATCAAATATACAATCTCACGGACACAGTATACCCACACCATTGATCTTTTTTATATATCAATGACCCACACTCAGATTTTTTTCAGAAATTCCGGAAAAAGCTTTTTATTTCTGTGGGACTGCTGTTTTTGTACATATAATACGAGATAGATATCATCGTAGTGCTGTAGAGTGACATATTTATATATATTTTTAGCATTTAACATGCTTAGCACTATACATTAAACACAAAGTGAAAAATGTGAAATCGAAAATAACAGTCACAAGCAGGATGACATATTTATATTTTATATGTTGACCTAGTTTATAAAGTCCACGCGGAAGTCACGGGCAGAATTTAAAAGTAAATAAATTTTAAAGTACAAATTATTTGTGAATAAAGAAAACGAGATTTTTAGTAGGGGCGGGAATGGAATTTCTAACGGGGAACAAGTGGCTGGTTACCACATTTCATCTATACATGCTTATACAATGTATATTTCGTATATATGGGTCAAATAATGTTTGTCTTTATATCATAACATATTACAGCAAGCTAACTCAGTTCAACTGTTTGCTGATTATTCTAAATGCATCGGAAATTACTTTGTTGATGCTGATGGCAACGTGTTTTTGGACGCTTTCACACAAATTTCATCCGTGCCACTTGGATATAACCACCCTGAACTTCTGAGTGCATTTGAAGATGAGCATAACTTGGTAAGCCTTTTTTTTGTTAAGGTGTGAAAAAATTTACCTAACCGCACACCCTGTCGTCCGAGGCAACGAACAGGGTAGTGTGCCGTCTCTCCGCCTGTATTTATATTAGGTACTTCAATGGTAGCTTGTTAAGCCTACCTATAAGTGTTTTCCTTTCTTGTATATAATAAAATTGCCATATGAGTTAGTTAGATAACTGATGAACTGCCTTATGAATTCGTTTAACTCAACAACAGCACATTGTTAACCTAGGGATGAAAGCAACCTCGAACTATTGGAGCCCTCGCTACGCTCGGGCGCCAAACCCCGTCTCGGCACTAAATAAGTCTTTATCCAGAGGTAAACACTGTGCTTTTCATTACGAAACGAAAACGAGGAAACTAAAAATAAAAATCATGAATTTAACTAAAGAAAAAATGGGAGACTAAAAAATTGAATTTGGAATCGCCGTTTTTCCGCCGATTTTGTTTTTTTTTCTGTGGCCTCGCAGCCATTCAGCTATTATTTTTCATTTTAATCATTGAAAAAATATAAATCTTCGTTATTTTAAAGATACAGTTGCAACTATATTAAAATAAAGTCATATAAAAAACAGTCTTTAATAAATACTTAATTTTATGTTATTTCAATTTTACATCGCGTTTTAATTGACTGGCTGTACAGAAAATAGAACTGTATTTTTTTATAATTACTCAGCTGTCAGTTGAAAGTAATTCTCCCTAGGGCCGAAAAGTATTACTTTCAACCCGCTCCTCAGGCAACTTCAGGCCTACTTTCAGAGTATGAGTAATGAAAAATAATTGATTCTTGTATATTGTGGCTTGTTGCAGATTATTACCAACTTATAGTAGATATGAAATAAAACTACGTTTACGTACGGATTCTGGTGGTCCACCCGTGACTGTGAATGCTGTATAGTGTATAGCATTAGAACCGTCTTGCGTCGGTATAGTAGAAAATCAAAATGCGATAGATGCCATAAACGTAGTTTTATTTCATAACGTGTAACATTAGTGAAAATATAATAAAATAAGTTACTTTTAATCAATTTATTCGATTTTTTTTACTTGTGAAGTGAGGTTTATTTCCCAGTCAATAATAACCTCGTAATGTGTGTCTAAATTAATAGGTCTCAAATTTCAGACAGCGTTGGTGAATCGACCAGCACTGGGCGTGTTCCCCGCAGCTGATTGGCCTCAGAAGCTTCAAAGTGTGCTATTGTCGGTTGCTCCGGATGGTCTCAACAACGTTTCTACCATGATGTGTGGTTCTTGTTCTAATGAAAATGCATATAAAGCCGTAATTATATGGTACCGTACCAAACAACGAGGAGGAAAAATTGATTTCACACCTGAAGAAATAGACTCCTGTATGGTCAATCAAGTCCCAGGTGCACCAAGAGTGTCTATTATGTCGTTTAAGGTTAGTTATATACTTTATTGTATTGGTTCGTATTACGATTCCACGATAACGCCTGAATATTGAGATGTTATTAAGTACGGATTACTTAATAAAATACAAAGGCACTGCCCAGAGAAAGATGTAGTAAATTCGAAACAAAATGATTTTCCGAAGAAAATGTTTCTTATTAAGAAACACGACACGTAAAATTGGAATAATGTTTCAGTATTCATCTTTAAATTTAAATAACCATTTTGATATGTATTATCATCATCTAAAACAAATGTGAAGATGAGATTGGGGGTCACCATTATGTTGGTCCAGATAACTACCTCGGATTGGATGAGACGCAGATTCGAATTCTGCTCGCAGTAAAGCCCCCTTTTCCACTTTCACAAAAAATGTATAAACATTTTTTTATTAGGTATATGGAAATAATCATGGTAGACCAGTGTAGGTAGGTAGATTTTAAACTTTCGCGATTTGTACACATCATACAATAATATAAGACTAAGGTGCGGCGCAGACGACGTACTATCCGCGGCGCACTTTTTAGTCTGTAAAAATAGAACCTATGTAATTATATGCAGTAACGCATACGACGCACAAAAAGTCCCGTAGATAAAAAATCCGCGTGATTCTTGCAGACCGCGCTGCGCCGTACAAAAAGTGCGCGAAAAAAATAGAACGTTTTCTTTAACGAGCGTTAACGCAGACGGCGCACACTTTAATCTGCAATCTGCACTCGTTAAGTGGTGGAGGCAAAGTATGGCGCTAGAGATCGATGTATCGATGTTAATACAAGAAGTACAAAACAGCCCAGCAATTTATTTATGATAAATACTTCTAAGCCAGAATATCATGATAGACATATAAAGAGAAAAATGTGGGGAGAAGTGTGCTGTAGTGATCGCACGATTATTATATAAATTCACAACAATATCTTTTATAAAATGGCTCCCTATGTAAACACTGTTGGACACAACAACACAAACTGATACAGAGATTACTTTTGTACCAGACCAGAGGTCCTTACAGGAATCATAGAACATCAATTAATAATATATAGCAATCGATTCACGACAGTAAATATATCTATGTGAGGAAGTTGAATTGAAAATACTATTATCCCCAAAACTATATATACATTGCGATCTCTGCATTTTCACAGCGTATACGTCCCTACAGTTCTGCCGACAAAATGATCGTAGATGTGCGTCGTGTGCGTTAAGTCTGCGAAAAATCCGCGACGGACTTTTAACGCGCCATGCAGACTTTTTGTGCGCCGCAGATTCGATTGCACAAAAAGTGTGTCGTCTGCGCTGCACCTAACGGTCACGGGTAGACTCTGACTCTACCCGTGACCCCGATCGGTGTAACTCGGTCGAAACGTCGGGTTTTATACTAAGGTAATTACACCTTATTAAAATCTTATCGTGATTAGGACCCGTTAATCTTATATGATTGTATGATAGGTAGGTAGAGTCTACAATCTTGAGATGTCGTCGGATATCAATATAATTATAAATGTATGTACAGATTGAAAAATGGGTTAGTATGGAATTTAAAAATTACTTACTTTTTTAGTTTTAGTAAGTACTACTTTATTATTTTAGTCTTTTATCATTAGGAAGTTTAGCGGATTCTCGCCTCGCTTTAAATTGCATCAAAACTTTTATTACTCGCTGAGAATTCAATTCTTGAATGTAGCATTGTTAGTTTTAATAAACGTAGATCCTTATTGCACACCTCATAAGCGAAGCGTTGAGGTGTGTACTATTCTCGTTTCACGCAGAAAAACTGATTTTTCTAACTTAAAATGTCTCTATTTTATCATATATTGCACTTGTAATAATATATACACACCCATATCAAGAAAAAACACTATTTTTATCACTCATTATATTTTTGATGCCATTTTTGTTATTTAAACTAGTAAAAAAAGTGTTTGAAAAAGTTCTATCTTGGACGTCCGTTTGTTGTAGGTAATGTATGTTAACACGATAACGACCGAAATACTTTACTAATCGAGTATTTGTTTTTCTTTTATGATACAGTATAACTACGAATAGAGCCCTATCACTTTTCACGGTCTGATTCGATGTGGTTTAATTGTTATTAAATAAACAAAAAATAGTGAATATTTACGCTCGACGCGACACTAAAACCAGTGCTATCCTTATTTCGTGAGAACTATTTTTATAGACCAATATACATATAAGTACTTCTTAAAATTAGCGCTAGATGGCGTATAAGATATGAAAACCTCATTAGTGCTTTTTGAAATTAGCGCTATCTATGTGATTTATTGAAAACTACTTGGTAAGACCAATACATTATTAGTTACTTATCAAATAATCAATTTTATTGTGAAAAATGAATATTATGAGGCGTGCACTTTTGGATTTTCCAAAGTATTTGTAAATTATATCTAATAACTATTATCGTATCCTCGTGTCGCGTTAGTTAGATGTGTAACGACCTTCACGCTCCCCTTTGTATGAAGACGATATCGAATGGTCTAGTTAACTGGCACAACAGCTTCAATATATTTTACTTCCGTTGGATGACAATTTATGATATAACCAATGAGAATAAATGGGAACTGTATATACTTGTCGTCATTACAATTATTGTTTATATCGACACACATAAGTACTTAATAAAGGTGTAAGTTATGATCTATTTGGATCTAAACATTAAGTAATTGTATAATATTATCTCCAAGAAAAAAGTTATTCGTAACATACCGATGCATAGCCCGACTCACACAGTCGGGCAGTAGAGTAAGTCTAGAGAAAATTCATAGAAATATCATCTTTATTTTTATTGATAGAATTTGATGATATGCGATCTCTCGTAATTGATCGCAACGCTTGCCACGACGACTATAATTGAATTAATGTTGACTAAATACGTTATTGTACATAAAAAAATGATAAACATCCATATAATGTTTGTCACGAACGTTGAAATACTTCTACAATTTTAAACTAACAGCTATTATGTGCAAATAACACGAAGCATTATGTAAATCTACTAGGTATAGTTATTGTCTTAGGAGAATAAATGAATATATTTGCTAAAACCTAAGTAATATGGTTACTAATACCCAAACTCAATACAAAGTGTCATTATACATGAACTATACCTATTTAGTTTTTAATTAGATTCTGACCGACTCAGTCCGCGTGGACACTCCTTTGTAAAAAATAAAAAACATAATTTACATTTGATTTCATTTCAATGCCGATTTCATTTAATTCAATTGAATTTGTTGACGAAGTCTGTACTTATACTCATAATCTTTTGAATTGATATGCGTGAATGGAGTCTCTATGGAGGCCGTCGACGGAACGTCTACGTCTACGGAATACCTCCCCAATCATGCAGAAGCAATGTCTCTTTTTAGCTCCCTGATGTTTTATGGAGCAGGTTGCACCGATCTTACCCGTCTCTTTAAAATGTCCCAGAAATGTCTAATTGGATTGATGTCAGGACTTCGAGCAGGCTAATCTAAACGACAGATCCCAACTTCTTGCATATACACTTCCATGTTATCAGAACGGTGAGCGCGAGCATTGTCGTCCATAAAAATGGAATCTTCTTCAAGAGCAGTTATCTAATGCGGGTTGCGCATGTGGAATCAGCACTTCCATTGTGTACCGGTGTGCATTTAATGTTCCGTTTTCTATGAACAAATCAATTAATTGCTGCCCTAAACATAAAGGAGCTTCCGCATAGCATTCCCCTGGTCTTTGCAGCACTCGTCGGCCTCAGTCCTCACCATACAAAGAGATTCTACTTCATCAGAAAATAGTATTTCAAATCTTACAATCTGATCTGATGTGTTTGAAGTCGGTGTCAAAAATGATGTTAATGTTATTAATTTATCTAAGTACCTACAAGTACATATTTTTATTTGGTATTATATGAGTATAATAAGTATTATTTTTGGACTAGGCATCGGCTTCAAACACATCAGTAGGTGTCTAGCACGGAAATCGTATGTAAAAACCAATTATTTTTTGCTTTTTAGTTCCTGGGAATCTTTGGAAGGCGGTTTTTTTTATTTAAAAATAATTTATTTTTTGCTTATTAGTGGTTCTTTTTTAAATAGGTGCGTAAGTTTGTATGAGTGGTCCATGATGAGAAGGCCTTTCTTGGGTGCATCTCGTATGAGAAAGCGTCGAGCAAGACCGTGAAGAAAGGGTTTATATACGTATACCTACGCCAGCTAAACGCACTGCTCCAATGAGACAGAGAGGTTTTGAAGTAAACGAAAAAATATCATCGATGTAAACAATTTTTTAGATTTTTGTTTCTTTTTCAAAAACCATGCGACTGATTTTGATAAAAATAAAATGCCACCTCTGAAGTAGCACCTACCAAACAAAAAAATAATCATTGAAATCAATTCATAATTGGCGGAATAATCGCGTAACAAACATACAAAAAACAACATACAGTCGAATTGAGAATCTCCTCCTTTTGGAAGTCTGTTGAAAACTAAGTTGGTACCTACTAATAAGCATAAGTCCACTATTAACTACGGCTGGTGCAATTCAACCAAGAACCGTACAACCCCAGTTAAGAGTTAAGCCATTAGAATGGGTAAGCCGTTTATGTGGTTACCTTTATCGTGATGTAACTCTTTGAAAGGGTTCTATGCTCAAACCCAATGAAAGGGTTACACCATCATATTGATAACCCGTTCAATAGGGTTTACGCTTGAAACCCATTAAAAGTGTTACCCTTTCAATATGGATAACACATTGAAAAGGGTATATGCTTGAAACCAATTGAAGGGATTATCACTTCAATATAGATAGCACATTGAATGGGTTACCCATTTATTATAATAGGGTTACCATATGGTTATTCAATGTGCAAAGTAGACAAAAATGTGAAGTACGACATCGCTGGCGGCATCGGCCGGCTTGTAGACGAAAGTAAACGAATCACGTGCTACCTACCTACTTATTAAACTATTTTATTATTTAGATGCGTTCGTACATAATAAGGTGTAGGTACATGTTCTGAGTTTCTGACAATTATCTTGTGTGTAATCATTATGTAACCTTATCGTGTTATAATTGAATGAGCAATGTGTAAGTCAGAATTTTGTCTGCCTTTTATTATACCTACCTATAGTAATATGTCTTTTAAATAAATATTAGGTAGGTAATCAATCAAGCATCTAATTTTCCTTCACTTAATTTCATGATGTGCTTAAAACTAGCTTCTGCCCGCGACATCGTCCGCGTGGAATAGTTACTTTGGTTTAACGCTAATTGGGGCCACCGTCCTTCCCCCTCACGATACCCGCCGGACTTGCACATCATAAATGCGCGCGCAGTAGGTACTTGATCATTATTATGCTGCGATGTTATTTTAAAACTGCGATATCTCCTAAGATATTTATTGAAATCGAATGATGTAAAGGTTCTATTTTGTTTTAAATTAAATACTTGTGATGAATAACGTACCTATTTATTTGGATAAAGATTATTAATCATGTTTATAAAAAAAAAAACACCTATGCAAATAATGCATTATTTTAGAACAAATTTGGTTAGTATAAAAAAGGTTATAGTGTCTTAAAAGATAAGATATATCCTGTCGTGGCCTTTTTGATGTGAAACGTCTAATGCGGAGGGTGGATAAAATCGGCTGTTAGCGTGGCGACGCCTTTATTTTACTTGTCCCGTCCAAATCTTGCAAGTTAAATTTGACACACTTCCCGGTTTCCGATTAAGCTGAAATTTTACGTGCATGTGTATATCACGTGACAATGCAATTTTATGATGACATGGAGCTGATCTGATCCATCTGTTCTTTTTTCTCTCTCAATATTTGAGATAAGGGGGCGTCCATTAATTATGTGAGGCGTTCAGTTAGTTTAGCTAGCCGTATCTCATCTAAACTTACGTTTTCTTGGCGAATATTACACCCTTAATATTTTTTTCCGCAAGAACAAAATGAATTAGCGAGGAAATTGGATTAAATTAAGTCAATCATATTTCTTTACTAAAATATCGCTAAATATTACACGACAATACTGACTTGGATTCTAGCCTACTACAGCCACAACGAGCGGTCCTGCGCCGACCGCATCCAACAGTTACCCGTGGCCTTGACCAGATTGACAGTGGGCACATAAACCTTATGTTTTATGGTTTCTACGTAATCACGTGGTCAAATCTTTCCGTGCGTATATCAGCGATACTATACATATACATATCTCAAACCTGTGTGGGAAATTTTATTGTTAGGTAGGGCCTAAAAATCTCTCGTGGCGCCACCTACCGGGTCCAAATGTGAATCTCAACCATCCCAGTACTTACACAAAGATACACAAAAAATTTCGCCAAGATCGGTTCAACGGTTTAGGAGCAGTTTAATTACTAACACACGGACACAAGAAATACTCGTATATGTATATATAATAGATATTAGATATATAAGAAACCTATAACTATTATAAAATAGGTACCTGTAATGCATAAAAGCCATACTTTTTCATTTTTATTCCACTAATTTCTGCAGGCGTATAGTCCTTATCTACACTTCTACACTAATATTATAAAGAGGAAGGAATTGTGTTTTTGTATGTTTGTAACGAATAAACTCAAAAACGATTGAACCGATTTAAAACTATTGAACCGATTTATGAAAATTCTTACATCATAGGAACGCTACATTATAATTATCCCTGAGACATAGGATATACCTATTTATTACTAACATTATAAAGAAGAAAGATTTGTATTTTTGTATGTATACAAATACCATCTATCTATAACTATTACTTAATAGATTTATTACTTATTAAAAATAGTAATTACAAAAAAGAACTACTTATGTCCTGTATAAAGAATAAATATATATTTCCATCCATCCATCCATCAGCCTTTCCACGTCCACTGCTGGACATAGGCCTCCTCAAGAGAACGCCACAATGAGCGGTCCCGTCATGGGGGATAATGCCGTAATCGCCACGCTTGGCAGGCGGGTTGGCGATCGCAGTGGATGCTGTTAATACTAGAGAGAGTGCTGCCGCCCACTCCCCCGGCATTCCCTCAGTCGGCTCTTACGACTCCCGTGGGTAGAGAGAGGGGTGGGACAATTCTAAAGCCGGCCCCACACGGCCGAAAGATATATTTACTCTACGTTTATCCCAAAATGTTAAAAAATAAATGTCCATCCGGGCGAAGCCGGGACGGGCCGCTAGTTTTTAATAAAATATTAAACCACCATCAAGCTATCCACTCTTGCCGTTTGGCCTTTACGAAATCCTTTCGTGACGTATACCTAACTTATAGGTAGGTAAAGATTTTTTTTACAACAATAATAAACACGTACTAGCAACAGAATAGAATTTCCTTTGACACCTACTCAAAGTTGTATTAGTTTTTAGATACTATATTGGATAATTGTAACTTTCTTTAACTACCTCTTTAAATAAATAAAAATAAAAACTAGACGTCGTGGGACGTCTACTAGATGTGAAAACATCGAAATTATTTTGTAATAAAATGATCATAACTTGATAAAGTACTCCTCAAGACGAATCAAACGAGTATAAACTCGATAGAGTTGCGTCGTTTCATTACAGAGTTACTGTGACCACCCTCCAGCATCGCCCTGGATACTATCTAGAGACAAAGTACTCGTCAAGATAAATGATACGAACCCAAACTCGACGGAGTTATGTCATTTTATAATGGAGTTCCGATGGCCACCTTCTAGCTTCATCATCAGAGCTTGGATACCACCTAAAGACAAAGTACTCGTCAAGAGGAATCAAGCGTGTCCAAACTCGATGGGTTTGAGTCGTTTCATTATAGAGTTACTGTGGCCACCTTCCAGCTTCATCATCAGCCCCTGGATACCATCTAAAGGCAAAGTACTCATCAAGACGAATCATACGAGCCCAAACTCGATGGGGTTGCGCCGTTTCATTGTAGAGTTCCTATGTCCACCATCGAGCTCCATCATCAGATCAGCTCCATGTCATCATAATATTGCATTGTCATGCGATATACAGATGTGTGTAAAATTTCAGCTCAATCGCAAACCGGGAAGTGTGTCAAATGTATCTTGCAATATTTGAACGGGACAAGTAAAATAAAAGCGTCGCCACGCTAACAGCCGATTTTACTCTCCCTCCGCATTAGATGTTTCACATCAAAAATAATAAAGCTCGCGCCCGGTGACTTTATTCATACAAGTACCTATACTCCGTACCCATTGTCCGTGTGGTGACGGACTAAGAATACAAGTGTCACCACCCCATTCTTTCCCACGGGTGTCGTATGAGGCGGCTAAGGGAACTAAGCAATTATCTTCCATTGCGTGACTGGTGGTAGGGCTGGGTACCAAGTGGGAGCACTCACTTGGCTCGGTACCGATACCGAGCCAAGTGAGTCACTAATATGACAGTTATTGTTGAAAGAACGGAACAAAACACTGAATAACTATTCGGAGCTTACTGTTCATTAGTAAGGGGGTACCTATAAGTTTTCAAAAATAATCAGTTCAGTGTAGCAGTTTATTGCACAAACATACAATAAAGAAAAATATACAATAGATAAATTATATTGGTGCATTAAGCAATTTTAATACATAGTATGCCATTACATAAATAAGACGCCATTAACCTTATCTATCCTGGGGGGTTAGACGGAATCTCATATCTCACAATCGACATTGGCCGACAATCGGTCTGCTCTTGCACTGACGTGAATAGGTCCGATTCATATGATTACAGTCGCTTCTTATTGAGTTGCATAATGTAATCGAATGTTTCTTGTGACGACGACTGCACAGATGGCGGACGCCTCCCTCTCGAGTATTGTGGGCTCGATACCCACACACTCTTTATGGTTATATGATCCACATACGAGTATGGTTGTTCTGAATCTGGGTGTAACTTATATCCCTCAGGGATCACACCTTGACCCAATGTTATTCAATATACTAGTGACCCGCCCCGGCTTCGCACGGGTGCAATGCTGATACTAAATTAAATACACTACAGAAAAACTATGAACGTTGTATATAAAAACATAGCGGCCCGCTCCGACTTTGCACGGGCATAAAATATATATGCCTATGTCACTCAATGAAAACATGATTAAAATCGATCCAGTATTTTTGATTCATTCATTACTGCCCTTGGCCTGCACGCATTAAATTTGGAGTAAAACAATTCCTCTTTCCCTATACTTACTATGAAGATTTCCTGCTATCTTTGGAATATCTAAATTCATACAATTTTTATTACATTACACATTTTTACTTATTTACTTTTTACATTTTTACCTAGGTATTTATTTTATTTTTACAACAATTAATATATTACAGGATGTCTTTATACACAACGTTCACAGCTTTCTTGTCATTAGACAATACAAACATGTTTTCTCTTGAGGTTACTCTTGAAAGAGCGACATACAGTTGGCCATGTGAAAAACAGTCAACGCTCAAATCTAAGCCTGCAACGTTGAAGGTTTGACCTTGCGATTTATTAATGGTCATTGCAAAAGATGTCTTTACCGGAAACTGTAAACGTTTAAATTGGAAGGGTAAATCCGATGGTATCAGAGGGATTCGGGGAATCAATACATCTTCTCCGGTACCACATCCTGTGAGTATTGTGCACTCTATTATGAAAGTTTTCAGTGATTTTATCAGCAAACGCGTGCCATTGCAAAGTTTAGGTGGATTCAGGTTTCTTAATAAAATAACAGGACAACCTACTTTCAACACCATTTTGTGAGGAGGGAGTCCAGACGGGTTCAAAGAGTTTAGAAACTCTGTAGGAAAATGAACAGCTTCTTCCAAATCGAGAACAGTATCCACCGAGTAGTATATTTTCGTCGGCGCATCAATCTTTGAAAGAATCAAGTTATTTACCTTATCTACTTGTTCATTAGTTGGTGACAGAATCGCTCTTTCTTTAAACCAAGATATTGTCTTGTAACTTATGTCATAAATGTCAGGATAGACTTTGTTGACTAACTCTTGGATGTTGTCTATCAAAACACAAAGGTTTTCAAGGTTAATCCTTCCCTCACTTTGTGTTAATTCTCCATTGCCAACTTTTAGCAGCATCTCTGGAAATAGCCTGTTCTCACGTGAAGATGATGAAACCCTCATATTAGTTTTAAGCTCTAATTTATAGACATGTGGCCAAAGGTTTGATCTTTTTAGGGAAGCATTTATTTCGTCAGCACGTGTTCCTCGAGTCACAACTGGTAGGATTTGTCGAAAATCTCCTGAAAACAGAATTGTACATCCACCCGTAGGTGAATTTTTGTTGCGCAAATCGCGCATTGTCCTATCCAGTGCTTCCACAGACAACTTGTTTGACATGGTAGCTTCGTGCCAGACTATTAATGAGCAGTCACGCATCAATTTTCCTGTATTGCTCTGTTTAGAAACACTACAGACGCTGATATTGTCATCGGTGGCGATTTTCAGCGGGAGCTTGAATGTAGAGTGTGCGGTTCGACCTCCTTCTAAAAGCGTAGCGGCAATGCCGGATGACGCAACAGCTAACGCAATTTTTCCGGTAGATCTCACTTTTTTTAAAAGCAGATTGATTAAAAATGTTTTTCCTGTACCTCCTGGGGCATCAAGGAAAAACAGTTTCCCTTCATTGTTATCAATTGTTGATAGTAATGCAGTGAATACTTTTTTCTGATCGATGTTTAATCGTGGCTCATCTTCAGCTATATTTTGTAAAAGTCTTGTTTGATCGTATGATATTTCTCTTGTGTATTCGGCACTGTTAGTTAAATCTGAGTTAGTAGTATTAGCTGGCATCGGCAGCCCAAAATCCTTGATCGATTTACCCGAAAGTAATTGCAGTACTTTATTCAATTCAAATAATGCTTCGTCAAATATGTGTTGATCATATTGTATATCATCTGAGTTTAACTCTCGCCGTCGTCGATTCAGAATATCACTGGCCATGTTTTCTTGAAATTTATTCCATAGATTAACAGAATCAGTTACTTGACAAAACGCTACTATGACAGCAAATAAATATCTTAATGATGTAGCTGAACTTCAAACAGCTGCTTCTGATAATGTATTTTCCCAGTGAGAATCATCTTCCAAGAGCCCCATAGTTTTGCATGCTGCTTGATAAGTATTGTAAACAACACCTTGTACAGTTCTTAGGCGTGCAAAGGTTGTCGGAACTTTTACAATATGCAGTAACATTCTCAGATAAAAGCATTCACTGTTGTTGGGATGAATCGTGTAGACTCTGCCAAGAGCATCCGTTTTTTTTTACTCCGGGGAAACCATCAACCGCAGTACCTTGTTTTCGCCGTTGAAAAGTTTTAGAACTCTGGTTCCATGTATAGTAACTTGGAACTCTGTCATATGTCAGTGTTTTCGCGAAATCATCTTGAGCACATAACTTGAAAAATGCTGTCAATGTTGTATCCCGCGGATTATTAACAACTTCTTGTATATTGTTCTCCATGAAATATACCCTTTGTCCATTTTCTAAATGAACTGCAAGGTGGACAATTGTGGGAGCCCGATCGTGCACTTCGAATGATAATATCCTCCATACAGCTTCAGAGCTGCAGATGTAACGTCCAGACTGATATTTTTCCACTTCATTTGGTGATTGTATGCTGAAAGTGGCTTGATCACTACCTTTATTAATGTACTTAGTAACATATTGGATTGACTTTATCGAATTGCACAACTCTACGTTGATGTGGGCATCAAAAATTTTCAAAAGGAGCCGATTATAGGGAACGATCCATCGGTTATCAATATCACGGTTTCGGACGGTAGCACTTTTCCCGCCTTGTTCTGGCGATCGTCGACGATATTTGGGATATCCGTCATCGCTAGTGATTGTTTGAGTTTGGAATGACTTCGGAAATTTTTTGCTGCATTTAGAATCTCGCATACATGGAGAATTCGGATTTAAAGTCCCGCAAGGGCCGTGTACCATATTTTTCTTTACGATTTCGTACAGGATAGGATCTTCATCTTTATCCGGCAACTCAGCTGAAATGACCTTGTCAATTTGGTTTGGTCTAATTTTGTTCACTAACAACACCAGCAGGCGCACATGTGGCAACCCACGTTTTTGCCATTCTATTGTGTACATATGACAGCGCGGGGGACCGAATATATGAGACTTGTTAATGAGGTGCAGGAGTTTCTGTACTTTTAAATGGAAGACTCTGTTAACTATATCATATCTGTCTTGTGGACTTAAATTAGTGTTAATATTTTCTTTAATTTCCGGCCAATTTGGGTTACATGTTGCAGTTATAAATAAATCAGGTTTGCCGTAATTTCTGACGTAAGTCATGGCGTCTTGCGATTTTTCGTGTAAATATCGAGGTCCATCTGTGAATGATGAAGGTAGTATAACTAACTGACCAATGCCGTTGACATGTTCATTCGCCTGTAACGCATCCTGAAGATGAACGTAATTTTCGGCTCTCAATTTAGTTTGATTATTACGGATGTAGGCCAATCTCTCAGATTCAATTTTCGCATATTGATCGACCAAGTATTGGTTTGTTAACATTCCATATCTAAACAAAGTGTTGAAATTGTTACGTCTTGTCATTATACGGTAGCAATAGTAGTTCATACATGACACTGTTTTACGCAGAGGTGTTCCACCGATTGGATCAACTTGAGAAATATTAATGGCAAAACCATTTTCTCCACGACATAGCATCAAAGGATATTGTAAGCTGTCATAAGATCTGTGTAACTCTGAATTTTTTTGCAAATTATCATCACGACTATGCAATACAATATCTCTTTTATCAAATTGCTGTCCAGCTATCACCACTGCTACCTCACTCGTAGAAGGCGCGTTATATCGTCCTCTGTGTTCTCCAACGGGAACTTTATTTGCATGGATTACGACATTAAAGTCAGGAGTATCTGCTGGAATACTCTCAATCGCAGTTTTGAAAGACTGTATATAGTAATTATGAGAATGTAACATATCTTGCAGAGATCTAATTAAATCTCTATCAATTGGTTGTGCAACACTTGAACACCGCGTAGATGCTTGTGTGTCTGGATCTGCAATAAAATATATTTGCAGAAATTTGTGATCATCGGGTCGAAGTGGTAGCAAGCTCCCAGCTAAGTGGTACACTTGCCCTTGAATTTTAAATGTAGGCATGAACCCACGCTCAACGACTTGCTTACTCTTAAAAGAGGTCATTTGAAATGCGTTATTATAACGGCGTATATTGCGCATGAATTGTTTGGATTTCTGATGATCACCCGTAAGAAGAGAGTGAAGTGGTTCAGGTGGAGGGAGAATTTCTTCTAATTTGACTTTTCCTTGTAAGCAACACATGCCTTTTGATTCGTTCTTGAATTTCAATGCCAAGCAATATTCACATACTACTGACATAGTACCTATTGATACTATACGATCGTCCTTGTAAGAAATCGAAGGATCGTAATTCATGGCAGAATTTTCTTTATTTACCCATGAATTAGTAACTCGTGCTGATGATTCTCTGGCTCTCTGTATTCGATGTCTATCCCTATCTCGACTGCGGCGAACCTCACGCTCTACTGAAGATTCTCTCTCTCTATCAGCTCTATATCTATCCCTAAGCTGACTGAGTCGAGCCTCACGCTCTACTGACGATTCTCTATCTCTCTGAACCGAATGCCTATCTCGATCCCGGCTGCGGCGAACCTCACGCTCTATTGAAGATTCTCTCTCTCTCTCTCAGCTCTATATCTATCCCTAAGCTGACTGAGTCGAGCGTCACGTTCTGTTGACGATTCTTCATCTCTTTGTGAACGTACTCTTCTAGCATTCACTGAACTACGACCTATGTTCGAACGACGACGTCTTCCAGACATGACTTTATAATTTCTGAACAAAGTTGACTCAGTTCTAGACTTATGTATGATTGAACCTACCTATGAACAAATTGCCATATTATTGGTACCTATGTGCCGCAGTAAAAAACATCTAAATACTTACCATTTAGACACAAATGATAATCAACAATCATAAAAAACAAAAGATATTTATTCTATTCTTTTCTTTTTTTTTTACTGAAATAACTTAAACTACGATTTTAATGAAATCAACTTAAAATACGATTTTAATTAAATTAAAAACACCTAAAAAATAATTTGCCATGCGTGTGACTAAAAACAAAAGATAATCTACAATCATCAAGAACAAAAGATAGCTATATTCTATTAAGTTTTTTTTCTAAACTTACTTAAGATTTTTGAAAATAATTTCCTTATTATTAAATGAATTGATTATTATTTATCGTAACTTATAATTATTAACTGATACGTTGTCGCGCTGAAAAGCACGTTTTTATCAAGTACTTATTTTCCTCGCTAGAGAGCTCCGATAATAAACGCGTCCGATTGCTGCTAAATTCAAAGTGCTATAGGGAGAACCGCGGCCTCCGACGCGCTATTTATAGGCATGCCTCCCCGCACTGCCCCGTCCGACCGGTACCGCCCGCCGCAAACGCAAATTTTAAATTTGTAATATCTCTGAAAATATTTGTTTAATTTACATGCTGTAAGGAACCATATTGATCTATATTAATTGCACACTGTATTTAAGGTACTTAATTCGATAAGGATTAATGCCGTATTGCTTAAAATAGCTTCGTAAATAAGCCATTTTTTCACGTAAAAAGTAAACAATAAAAATGGTTAATGTGGGTTATCCCTAAAAGATAAACATTACCATCGCGGACTTTTTTGTAGACCTTTTTATGGTGTACAATACTGTAGTACATTAATTTGATCTAACTCGTAGGGTTTAGGCAGCGTTTTTGCTAAATTGCTAAATAAGCCCAAAAAAATAGGTTAATTTACGACATCACGTTAGAAACCTCTAAAATTAGCAATGTTGCCTTAGTATATGATGCATGTATTATACATATAAACCTTCCTCTTGAATCACTCTATCTATTGGAAAAAACCGCATCAAAATCCGTTGCGTAGTTTTAAAGATTTAAGCGCACATAGGGATATAGGGACAGAAAAGGCGACTTTGTTTTATACTATGTAGTGATTTATTAATGATATTGGAAGCTGCTTTCTTAACTCCAACTATTACCTGTTTGCCGATGACCTCAAAGTGTTTCGCTCGATGGATAGCACCAGGGATGTTTCTCTTCTACAAGAGGATCTAAACAGACTTATCGCATGGTGTGACTCGAATGAAATGTTACTGAATGTCACAAAGTGCTTTTCAATATTGTTTACGCGCAAAAAAATACAAAATTGACTAGTATTCTCCATCAGAGGTAGCAACCTGCAAAACGTTTGCGAGGTGCGTGATCTGGGAATTACTCTTGACTGCAAATTTGGCCTTCACTTACTTTAATAACATAGCCAATAAGGGTTTTAGATGCCTCGGATTTCTTTTGCGTAACTGTAAAGAGCTTTCGACAGAAACTAAGATTATGCTTTACAACTCACTTGTGCGAAGTGGCTTGGAATACAGTAGCGTAGCGTGGAATCCTTTCTACGATGTTCACAGGAAACGGCTTGAAAGTGTGCAGAAAAGTTTTTTGTGGCACCTTACCTATTCTTGCCATATGGGAAAAAAGCTGCTTAGTTACGGGGATAGGCTACTACATTTTGGTATTGCCTCACTTGAAGATCGTAGACGTATGCTTGATTCCGTGTTCTTGTCGAAGCTGGTGAGTGGTTTCCTTGATGCATCTGATCTGCTTGCTTTTGTATCGATTTCTGTCCCATGTAAATTACCCAGAGCCTCAAGATTCAATCTTTTTGCAATAAAAGGATCCAAGTCTAATTTGGGATACCACGCGCCCTTATCGATAATCGCCAGGCAGTATAATGCTCTCTCTAAGACTCGGTCAGTGGACTTGTTTGTTGATAGTGTATCAAAATAAAAACTCACTATTCTTGCGATAAATTATACCTTAACCTTTCTTAACGGATTATTATTCTATCAATTATTATATTTAAAAAAAATATTATTTTATATTCTAGATATTATGAAGATTTGTTTTTTTTTCCTTTTTAATGTCAGTATTATAATTAGGTAACTAATGAATTTCACCAATTAATTTATTTGATGTTTTATTATTCTTATTGCTTTTATGAACTTATCTTGTGTTTTTGCAAGCTCTCTTTCATCATCACTTTGTTTTATTGTTGTTAAATTATTAATACTCGCTCATTCATTTTTTACATGTCGTCTTCACCTGTAATTTCAATGGCACTTGACCTTATATATTTCTTGTTTTGTTTTCAAATTATGTAATAGTGTACATTGTGTTGGTGATCTTATAAATAAATAAATATCCGTTAAATTGTACCTATGTGTGTAAAGTCCCTAGAGATACAAAGATTATTCCTCATTAATATTAAGTACAGGTGTTGCCTTTTCTAGAGACATTGACATGTAATCATAAAACGCAAAATCATCAGACGCACTGGGCGTCAAAATTTTGGTTATGAATCTCACCATGTAGGCATTTGTCTCATTTTAAAAATAGCATTTGGCTCGCTTTTTTGTTTTGTTTGGTTGCTATAAAAATCTGTAAAATTAAACAGGTTAGGCAGGTTAGCGAAATATTTTTGAAGAACAGCTGCGCATATCTGTCGGCCATGTTTAGCGCCGATGCAAAGCGACGAGAGTCGCTTACGGATTCTAGGACGGCGAGAATTTAAATTTTTTCGACGACTTAGATTGCGTTTTTGGTAGTGTATGCTACATTGATATTAATTGAGTAGCTGATACTCAGTTAATAGTCGGTGTATACATCGATATAAATTCATCTCAGTCGCCGGTCAGTCTTAGAAAATATTTATTATTGCATATTTAGGGTGGTTTCCATGGACGCACCTTCGCTGCGTTATCAACGACAAGATCGAAACCTATTCACAAGTTGGACTGCCCAGCGTTTGATTGGCCGGTAGCGCCTTTCCCGAGATACAAATATCCCCTTCATGAATTCACACGTGAAAATCAGCAAGAAGATAAACGGTAACATATTGAAATATAATGGTTATACCTTTCCTCACTTACATATTTCTACTCCATAATAATAAATATGGAAAAATCTCATAAAGAAAACGTTTATTAATGTACTTTGTGATCGAATATTTAGACAACTACCAGCTGAATTGGATTCTGTCGCTATCGACACCACCTACTTCCAAATTGTTTTTAAATCACACTAGCTTTTTCTCCAGCAGTAAATCATAAAGTTCTCTTTTATTTGTATAAGAGGTAGATGGAGTGACAACAAAACAAGTATTGACGGGCCTCGTGGCGTAGTCGTTAGTGTAACCAACTTCCGTGCACGAGGCCGTGGGTTCGATTCCTACTCAGGACAATTATTTGTGTGATGAACACAGACATTTGTACTGCGTCTGGGTGTATTTACAAAAAAAAGTAATATATGTATTATATCCGTAATCTGGTACCCATAGCACAAGCTTAAGCTTAGTTTGGGACCAGAGGATGTTGTGTAAATTGTCCGTGAATATTTATTTATTTTTTATTATTTATTTAATAAATATAAAGTTAGTATTAATATCGATAATCGTGTTAAGGTGATTAATTATTTTGAGCTGTTTAGTAATGCTCCCTTGAAACTTTGTTACAAGATGCCTTGAAGAAGTTGCTGATGTCATAGAACAATATGCGAAGAAAAATAATCCAGTCGCTGGCATGATTGTTGAGCCTATTCAATCAGAAGGAGGCGATCATGAAGGCTCACCAGAATTCTTCCGAGGACTTCAAAAGATTTGTCAAGAGGTAATTTTTAGTGATGTTATTAGGTATTATCTCTAGAATTACAACAGTGCTATTTTAAAGCTGCAACAGAGCTGTTTCACATCACGCAAAAACTACTGAACAGATGTTGACGAAACTTTTTTGTTTGATACTGCTAAATACATTTTTGATCCCGCTACTATATCGGGAATCTGACATATAGGTAATCTAAGAACACGCTTTTGTTTGCGACGGAGCCGTTGGACACAGGCTAGTTGATCATAAAGCTTCGCTGGCGACTATTGCCACACTCTTAACTTACATAATTACATATATTATTTGTGCTAGTTTCCAGTAACGTGAATTTATAGACCGTACGGATTCATGGGTTCAAATTACTAGAATTTCGTATTCGTGTATGTCTAAGACAAGCCATACAAATAGCACATTACTTAGCCCCTTTGTAGTTTTTAAGCGACTTCAAAAATATAGGACTACTACTAATATTGATTGATTAATTAAGAACTTTCTCCTTTAGCCGACCTCGCAATTTTATGTGTGTTCATCGGCAAGTCTTTATTGGGCCAATCGAAAGATTTATTCTCTTTTTACAGAAAGGCATTGCTTTCATACTTGATGAAGTTCAAACTGGTTGTGGACCCACAGGAAAAATGTGGTGTCATGAATATTTCGATCTGCCATCACCACCTGATTTAGTGACATTTAGCAAAAAAATGTTGACGGGTGGATTTTATTACAAGTGTGAATTTAAGTAAGTTTGCATTCCCTAATTTTTCATTAAACGCTTTTGTCGTAAAACCCGTTTCTGAACAATATATTGTAGTAATCATAATTGCCTTTATGCACAGGGTAATCTATGGTGTCGCCTTGTAGCCAGTGAAGTCGAGATTATCACACAGGCTCCAAATATGAACCTTTTTTCCAACTTATAAAAAAAATCTTAGTCTGCCTATTGTCTAAACCATGGGTCGGCAACCTTTTGGCTGCCAGGGGCCACAGAGGGGCTATATAAAGGAAAGTAGGCCGCATTTGTCATATTGTTCAAACTTTAAAGACATTTTATTTTAATTTTATTAAGAGAAATGAAAAACAAAAAAGCACTTAAACAAATTAAAAAAAATTGCAAATTTAACTTTATGCTCGGTATTATAATGGCGTTTCACGTTATACTCTTTTTGTAAAGCAAGGGATTTTTCGAAATGGTTTCCCGTTACAATTAAGTACCATAATTATTTACGTTATAATTAGGTACTTATTATTATTATTGATTTAGGTATAAAAATTAAAATACTAAAAACTACAATCCCGGGCCGCAAGAGGGTAGCTCGCGGGCCGTATGTGGCCCGCGGGCCGCGGTTTGCCGACCGCTGGTCTAAACTAAAAATCTTATATATATATATATATATATATTATTTCCCTAGCCTGTTTTTCTGTTGGTCCCCGAAATCTTCCTTATTTTGATCTGTATTTAGCACTTGACATGCTCAGCTACTTTAAAGAACAAATTATTTGTGAACGTTGAAAAAAGAACTTTAGTGCGAGCGGGATTTGAACCTGCGTCCCTTACAATCCGAGGAAATGCTCTCTAGACCGCTAAGCCATCGCAGTGACCGACGGCCATTCTTAATCTCCACATCTTTTCGTCTTTCCAACCCACGCCACTTGTCGGATGCATTCACATGCATGAATTAATTTTGCAATTAAAATTCATAATATTTCGGCGCGATTTTGTAAAAATTTCCATCTATATTTCAGCACTTGACATGCTTAGCTGCTTTAAGTTACTTTACTTTAACTTTTTTTTTAAGAACAAATATTTGGGAATGTGGAAAGAAAGAACATTACTGTGAGCGGGATTCAAACCTGCGTCCAACCAGTGATTCTAAGTAAGCTGCTTACAGGACTTTTTTAATTTTAGGGCTCCGCATCCCTACAGAATTTTCAACACCTGGATGGGTGAACCGTCGAAACTGATACTTCTGGAACGAGTATTAAATGTGATCAAAAAAGATCAATTACTTGCTCAGGTTAACGAGTCCGGTCAAATACTAAAAAGTGGCCTTCGGGAACTAGAGAAAGACTTCCCGAATCTCGTAAACAGTGTGCGAGGTCGCGGCACCTTTTTGGCATTTAATGCTTCTAAAATCGAAGTCAGAGACAAAATTGTCACCAAGTTAAAAGAAAACGGTAAGTATCCACTTCCATTTTTCAGTTATAACAATAAGTCTGTAATTGGGAAAAGGAGAGTAGGTATGAGTGAATCATCTATTTGAAACTGTGATCAGTTATTGTCTTGTCT
Source organism: Leucoma salicis (assembly GCA_948253155.1). NCBI lineage: Eukaryota > Metazoa > Arthropoda > Insecta > Lepidoptera > Erebidae > Leucoma > Leucoma salicis. Next base: position 14,915,099 of record OX411809.1, on the reverse strand, counting down.
AATTCACAAAGACACAGTTCTAAAAATAATAAAAGGAGACGTGCCTTTACCTACACATTCTACATAAAACAATATGTTTTGAAGATAAATGACTACTATTTTGCCCTGTGTATACCTATAGTTTTACACAATTACTGTGGTAATAAGATAAAAGACATTTAAAATGAAAATGTTTTCATCATTTAAATACGTCAAAACTAAATATTTTAAAAGATAATATGGTTACCTACGTACCTATAAATCAATTAATGTCTATGTCGTGGCCATATCTTAAAATTGGTCAATTAATTAAGTGGCCATCCATTTCATAAAATGTTCTTTTTTATTGCACGTAGTGGCAGACGAGCCACGGCTCATCTGATGATGGTAAGTGGTAACCGTCGCTCGTGGACTCAACTATACCGAGAGTTAAGCCGCTGCTCAGCATTTCATTTCACCGATATGAAATGAAAGAATAAACGGCTATCTCCTGCTACAGCCAAAACGCAACGATGTGTTTCATAGCCGGGGACACGGTAGATGGTGGTACCAACCCGCTCGGGACCGATACCTAGCCCTACCACAATTCGTGAAATGTATGATAATTGCTTACTTCCCTTAGTCGACTCATACGACACCCGTGGGAAAGAATGGGGTGGTGACACTTGTATTCTTAGTCCGTCACCACACGGACCTGGTTCTATTTTATAAAATATCCGATGCCTACATCAAGATATGGTCTAGCCAGATTAATGAAAAACTTAGCGTTTGATGATATCAATAACTAAACGCACAGTCATGGCCGCTTACGCGGACTAGAGTTAACCTCTATAACATCGAGTTAACTTCTAACACAGGGTTAAATATTTCTTTTTTACTGCCAAGAGTCAACACTAAAACATGGGTTAAAAATGTACTATTATACCCGCTGACGTTGAAGGGGTAGAGGTTTGGGGTGAAATTTTGTGGCTATTATGTATTGATATGCGAAAATACGTAAAAGAAGTTGATAAATGAAAAAAACATGTCTGTAGAAAAATAACATACCGCGTATTTCCTCCTCGTGCTCTAACTAAAGTTTATAATCGCCTAGGCATGCTGAGAATGATTGTAACGAGCGTCTCTTGAGGTAAACTATGCTATTATTCAACTAGGGCGGTTCTAGTTCAAGCTCATTGATTGGCTGGGATTCTTGATTTGACCCTGCGTATTAACAAGTCCTAGACATGCTCTATATCTATAGTACTACCGTGGCATGACAAAGCCTGCCGCAGCAACCCGCGGGACGCCGCGGGATACCGCGGCATCTCGCGGTATGCTCAAGCTGCTTTGTGTGCTAATAGTATTAAAATAAGATTCAAATTAATTTCCTCTTACAAAAATCCTTTGCCGTGCCATCCCGTTAAGTGAGCGCCGGCCTTTAAACGAACTTGAAGCGCATGGCTTCAAATTAAACGAACTTGAAGCACATAACTTCAACTTAAACTCGCAACCCGGCAGAATCTATTTATAAAATAAATGCATTTTATTTAAAAAATCGTGGGTATATACAGTAGTCTCAGGATATAACTCGCAAGGTAAAATATATAACCCAGTATTCGAAATTAATAGAAAATAAATAAATATTAATTAATTAAACCATTTCAATATTACTGAATTTCCACATAATTAAAATAGGCAATTGCAACGTTACATTTTAGAAGTTTGCAATTTAATATTTTATGCACTTTGCATTACAGGTGTCATAGGAGGCGGATGCGGCGAATTATCAGTTCGGCTTCGGCCAGCCCTGGTGTTCCAACCTAAGCATGCTGAATTATACTTAGACATACTGAGGAAAACTTTAAAGCAATTGTAAATTGTTTTTATATATTTTAAGAGTACGAAGTTGAGTCTTCGTAACGGTGTCAGCATTTCTAAAACTGTAATGTTATAATAAAAATGTAATGTTAGGTATATGTTTAAACTAATGTTGTAAAATGTGTTACGCTCTAGGAGTTGTAGTGTAAATGTTCTCGTTGCTTTGTTATGTGTAGATATATACCTATCATATATACACAAAAACCAAAGACAATATATTTTTAATTATTTTCTTTAAAATTTTATCAATATTGAGATCGTAATTTTCGCTTTTTAGTATTGTTTTTAGTTTTTGAGGATTCTTAAATATACCATACACATTATATGTATTGCTCATATTTTAGAGCTTTTTTTATTTTTTTTTATAATATTTATATTATTATTGTAACCGATAATAATATACGGGCGTTTCAGTATTCAACCGTTTGTGTTTTCAGTGCAAATAGGTATTTTTAATAGGTGTTTGTTAATTATTTCATGTACAAACTATATGCTACATGTATAAGGTTCTATAACGACATAAAAATACAAGCAATAAAAGTATCTTATAAAATGAATATAACCACGCCTAATTGATGTCTTCCAAATATACTATATCGACTATAGAACGTGTTTATTTTCACATTTTTGTGCCCAGTAGGTACCTGCTGAGTACTGTAAACATGACATGTGTTTTATTGGTTTTATCCCACTCTATGTAAAAACAAACATTATTTTATTGTTTGTATAATGTTACGTCAATGGGAATGTTGACTGCCACCTTTTCACGGTAGATGGCGTATTATCGAAATGGTCAATGAAAACTGTCATTTCTATGCAATTTATAAACTGTAATTTGGTAAATTTTAATTTTCTTGTAATAGGCTTCAATGTGCTATACCAAAATAACCCCGATATACATTTATTACCCAAACAACATTAACAAAAAGTGGGAAATGTCGCTAAAAATTTGTGGCTACACAACATAGCGTCTTTCAATTATATCTTCCAGGTACTATACATTTTAACAACATCGCTTATCAACCGAATTAAAAAATATATTTTTTTATTGCGAACGGTGGCAGACGAGCAAACGGTCCACCTAATGGAAAGTGGCAAACCACAGCTCATGGACTTTAGCAACACCAGGGGCACAACCAAGCCGCCGCCTACCGTGAGTTAAGTGCTCTTCTCAAACCTCGTTTAAAGAGGGACAAGTCGTAACGCTGGGGATACACCGCAGCAGGAAGTTCATTCCAGAGCTTACACGTACGTGGTAGAAAAGAACGCTGAAAATGAACCGTCTCGGGCGAGATCGTCTCCAGGTGGTAAGGATGAATTCTAGTACGGCGTCTCATGGTCCGGTGGTAAAACGGTGATGTTGGTACCACCGCAAACAGTTGCTCAAAACACTCCCCGTTGAAGAGTCGATAGAGCACACAGAGAGCCCCAAAGTCTCTCCCCCGCCCCAACGACTCCAGCTCATCCGTGAGATTGGGATCATCGACAATCTGAACAGCACGCCTTTGCAGGGAGTCAAGTGGGTCGAGCTGGTATTTTGGGGCGCCTGCGCAGAGATGTGAGCAGTACTCCACGTGGGGGCGAACTTGTGCTTTATACAGCACAAGTCGCTGCCTAGGTGTGAAGTACCGCTTGGCTCTGTTCAAGACGCACAGTTTCTTACTCGCCAATTTGGCTTTGCCCTCCAAATGACTCCCGAATTGGTCTTTGCTAGATAGGCCGATGCCGAGAAACCCAATACTTTTGGAGACCGGGAGAGTTACCCCTTGGAACTGGGGCGTCACGATAAATGCGTCCTTCTTTGCAGTGAACGCGTAAACTTGTGTCTTCGTAGGGTTGAATTGAACCAAGTTCTTTTCTTCCCATTCCGAGGCCCGCCCTAGAAAGCGCTCGACTTCAGACACAAGTTGGGTCCGCCTCTCCTCCAGCATGTTCCAAGGGACTTTCGTATGGCCGGTATATCGCGCATCACCCGTACTGTCATCCGCATAGCAATGCATACTCTCTATCGAGAGCAAGTCATTGATATGCAGGATGAACAGCGTTGGTGAGAGCACCGAGCCTTGAAGAACGCCAGCATTAATCTCCATGGTATCAGAGCAGCATCCGTCTACAACGACTTTGATGCTGCGACCATGGAGAAGGCTGGCGATCCATTTGCAGAACCCCTCAGGCATTCCGTATGATGGTAACTTGCAGTGGGAGGTAGCAGTCCATTCATTTGTTTCCTATATATAAGTGAAAAGACATAGTGAGCAGCAGCTAGGCTGTGTCCTTAATATTGCAAAGTCCATGAGCACGGTTACTATTTACCATCAGGTGGGCCGTGGCTCGCCGGCCACCACAAGCCATAAAAATTCTATAGAACTAACTAACTAACTTATCATCTCGCCATTTCCCTTGCGGAGTAGGCAGAGAGAACAGAGTGCCAAGAGGCTCTATTCTTGCATACATCTCTCGCTTCCTCAACATTCATAGCTCTCTTCATACACGCTCGCCGGTTTCGGAGACTCCTGACTCCACCTTCCTTCAATACATGACCAATTTGGTCTAGGTAGGTAAGTCTCGGTCTCCCCCTGTACCTACATCCTTCCACTTTCGCATTGTATATCTTCTTAGCCAGTCGCTCGTCCGGCATTCTTTCCACATGTCCGAACCATCAGAGCATTCCCTTTCGCATCTTTACACCAATACTCTCTTTCATACCTACTCGCTCTCTTACGTCATTGTTACCAATGCGGTCAGTCAGCCTCACTCCACAGATTCTCCTCAGAGATCGCATTTCGACCGCATTGCTTTTGCTCTCATGCTCCTTTTTACATACCCAACTCTCGCTTGCATATAATAACGTTGGAACAAGCACTGCGTTGTGTATTGCGACACGTGCCTTCTGGCTGAGGCGGTGGCTGCCGAGAAGTTGTCCCAATGCTCCGTTCACTCTATTTCCCGCATTCACTCTTCTTTCTACATCAGTGGTGTACCTTCCATCCCGACTGAATCCACATCCAAGATATACAAATTCATCCACTTGTTCTAGCACACCATTTCCTATTGCTACTTAACATCTGTTCTGGCTTCTTCTCTTTCAAAAACCATTACTTTGGTTTTGCTCACATTCACACGTAGCCCCCTTTTCTTACAATCTTCTGCCATTACGTCGACTAGGGATTGCAGATCAGTCGCAGACTGCGCTAATAGGACCGCATCGTCTGCATATAGCAGCGAGTTAACCACTGAGTCGCCCATCTGAACTCCCACATTCATTTCATTTAACCTTTGTAGACATTTATCCAGATATATGATAAACAGTCTGGCTGATAGAACGCAGCCCTGTTTAACGCCGATATTGACGTCAAACCAGGGTGACATTCCATCATCCAGCCGCATACAAGCTCTGCAGTCCATGTAGTTCGACTGCACCGCTTGTAGCAGTCTACCGCTAATACCATACTCCGGCAAAATGTCCCAAAGTTCCTTTCGTACAACAGTGTCAAATGCTTTCTCCAAATCCACAAAACTGTAGAAAACCCTCTGGCCTACAGCCAAATGCTTCTCCACAATGTTGCGCAGAGAAAACACTTGATCCATGCATCCTCGTCCACACCTGAAATCTCCTTGTGCCTCACACAAAAATTCATCAGACACCATCCTCATTCTCCTTTCAACAATCTTACCATACACTTTGGCTGCCAAACTGGTCAAGCTTATGGCTCTGAATAATTCTATAGAATATATTATATATAGCTAGGGGTGATAGTCATGTGACGTCATTTGTTACCTACCTATTTCTTACTGTAGGTGCCTATCCAAATATAGTTATTAAATGTCTTATAGATGAGTCAGGCAATGCTTTTATGCGCACGACTTAGGACGTGGGCTGGATATGTTCAAAGTTTTGGCATCTAACTTTTATCAGTCACGTCAACCAAATAAACCGTAGGACGTAAGCTATATAGTGCACCTACGTATGTGAGTATAGTATAATGGAAAGCCTTATAGCTTTATATTTTGCTTGGTAAGTAGGTGCTTATTTTGTGCCTGATTATTTATTTTGTACTTTCTTGTGAACTTAGCAATGCATCAGTAGCAGCAGCTTCGACTCTAGCAAAAAAATTATAGCTGGAAGAATTAGCTGACTGTAACGAAATATCTACAAAGCACACAGAAACAATTAGTCACTTAATTTTTCTACAAGACATGGTGTTAAAGAATAAAAGAACAATTACCTTCGAAATCCGAATAGTATGTATCAATTTTTGCCTTTGGTGATGTCAGGTCAGTGTTACAAGAAGCTGAACACAGGCACATACGAGTAGATCTTGTTATGTTATCGAACCACAATGCTTCGAAAACTGCCAAAACACTCAACTCTTTTTTTTATATTACACGAGTAGCATACGGCTCACCTGCTGGTAAGCAGATAACGTAACTTATCCGAGGAAATGGATAGGAAGTGGTGACGAGGAATAATAAGAAGAGGACAGGAATGAAAGAGAGAGACTTTGGGTCTCTTTCGCTCAAAAACGTTATTTATCCCTCCTCACCAGCCACATTCCCTTAACCTAGTACCTATATACTTTATAAATTTTATCTCTTTCTAAAATACAGGGCAATAGACTGAAAGCAAAGTTTTGGTTACCGTAATCAAAGTCCACCGTGAACATTGTAAAAAAAGAATAGAATAAAATTTATGTAGGTAATGTAAAATATAATGCTAAATCGACTTTCATGTAATTATTATAATGTGGGATTTTCTTAAGTGTCACATGCTTCTAACCCTGAAGGTGTAACGTAGTGTGATTACATTGACTAGGGGTTGGGCTATAACTTTATAAACCTTGGCAGTTCAATCGCAAGATATTGTTGCACAGAAAGAACTACGCTTAGAAGTAAAAGGGTACGACACCGTGATAAATTCACAGCGCTGCTTTGGCCAGACTGTGCATGCCGCCTGGTTTATGGAAGTCGAGGCTCTCGGCTTCTACTAGCCAGACAATTTGCCTATGACCGAGGAAGAAATGTGAATGAGGAAGAATGAAAGCAGGTAGGTACACTCAGACTCAACGATCACCCGAGGCCTACTTTAACTGCTAAACGTGTAATAATTATCTAATATTTTGACTAGCCGTCATCATCATGGTTATTTCCGTAAGAAATATTGGTGATATATTACCTCTTGTCTCCATTGTGACGAACAGTACACAAATAATTTCGTATGACGTGGGCTGCCTTAGAAAAGTTGGCACTTGAAAACAACTTTCCCTTATTTTCGGTTTACTCTTAATTTACCAGGTGTATTTCTGTAATGTGATGTCGACGTCAAAACCCTGATTCTTACAAATTAAATACAGGTATACTTTGGTTGGCTGTATACTATTATAAACTGTAGATAATTGCTGTGTCTGTGCAGTTAAGATGTTTGAGAAAAAATATTTTACGCCATCAGTCAAACAGTCTTTGAACACAAACCATTTTTTTTTAAATAAACATAATGTCTGTTTTTGGTTTTCACATCACGGAAAAACTACTGTACTCATCAAAATGGTGAATCTGATTTTTTTTGATAACTCTTAATTAGACTTACTGGTATACGTTTTATCCTGCTACCTGCTAGGTAACCTAAAAAATAGCTTTTGTCTGCGACGGAGCCGCGGGTAGGACTAGTATACCGATAGAAGTGATTGTAATTCTTATTTATTATGTATAGGTCTATAAACCTATGTATGAGTGACAATTTTATTATTATAATAGGTACCTAAGTACATCGTCTACCTACTACCATAAGTAATGAATAAAAGTAATTTTGTTGCACACACTATTCGTATCACTTTAAATAGATCTTTCATGGGGGTATAAGTACGTTGCTACAATAAAATACCTGTAAATATTTGAAACATGCCAAGTTTTTACTGTTTTTGTTTAACACTAATCTCATATTTTATACAGGAAGGGCATTTCGTGATTGTAAGATACTTTAAATCTGGTATTTTTTTATGGCTAGCTATGGGTACTTCACTTGGAACATAATAATATAATATATGATCCGAGTTCTGTGCATTCCACGTATTTTTAATGCCCACTATTTCCTTCGCCGATGACTTCTGGAAATGGTGGTTAACTACTCGTATCTATGCACAGTATTATGTAAAATTGTGCCTATAGAGTGGTAATACGGGCAAAAAGCCACTGCCAGAATAGCTTACGAAGCGGAGAAAAACATTGGACGTTTAGTATTGATATGTAATTTATAGGCCGCATCGACTGACTTATTACAAAAAAAATCTGGAAAACGGTTGACCCTAAATGCCATCCCTGCAATTTCCCGCTAATTTGATACTTAAGCGCTCAAAATTGCACTTATTAAGTATAATTTACGTGTCATTTAGACGTCGTCTGATAGAGATTTAATAAAACTATACATACGGACATCATCGCGGAAACATTCGGTTCGGGGAAGCTTCCTAGGACCTCAAAACGTCAACATCCGTTGAAAACTCGATTTACGAAAAACGGGGTAAAACCAATAACTTCCCAACTTTTGAAAATTTTCTATTTTGTTAGCAGGAAGTTAATAACATATTATTAATCAATTAAGATCTCGTTTCCTTGAATGAATGCGATAATTTGCAATTTTAATATTATCTTGCAAACTGCGACTGCATAATTTTTTTTTATTGCTTGTAGTAGGCGTACCGTGGGTTAGACGAACCACGGCCCATCTGATGGTGAATGGTAACCGTCGCTCATGGACTCGACTATACCGAGAGTATTGTCAAGCCGCTGCTCACCATTTCATTTCACAGATATGAAATGAAAGAATAACCGGCTATCTCCTGCTACAGCCAAAACGCAACGATGTGCTTCATGGCCGGTCACACGGGAGATGGTGGTACCAACACGCTCGGGCCCGATACCAAGTGAGTACTCCCACTTGTTACCCAGCCCTACCACCAGTCATGCAATGGATGATAGTTGCTTACTTCCCTTAGTAGCCTCATACGACACCCGTGGGAAAGAATGGGGTGGTGACACTTGTATTCTTAGTCCGTCATCACACGGACTGAAATAGTAGATACTGATTTTTTGGAAAGGGCCTTAGAATTTCGTTGATTTGTATAAAAAAGACATTCCTGTCTTCTTTGCTAAGAAAATTCTCAGATGTGTTATACTTTTAGTCGTGATATAGAAAACTCATCTTCTGAAGAAGCTTTTATTCGAGTTATGACTTGTTAAAAATATTGTAAGTTGGTAGACGTGCAGTTTTGATTAAGGGTCGCAACGAGTCCAACAATTCTGTTATTTTTAACCATGGACATATTTAACCACTCCTGTGACTAAAGCCAGTGCAGAGACCTCATTTTCAAAATGAAGATTATTATAAACTTACTAGCTCGCGACTTCGTCGGCGTGGACCTTGGAATTGGGTCAGTCCTTACCTACTAATGTTAGGTATTCAAAATGTGAAAATGAGTTTGTTTATTTACTGTTTCTTACACTTTCACTCTGTAACTCCAATCATCATTAAATTTTATTAGTAAGTACCATTAGTAGTTACGTAGGTACCTACTAATAAGATTTAATGCGGCTACGTATAGTCTGGGAAACAAAAAAAGACATAGGTTACGTCTAACAAAAAAAATGGTTATCGAGTTAGGTACATAGAGATGATATTAGTGTGCCGTTGAGTGAGGTAGGTATTTAATTAGGAATCGACGCATTTATTAGGATGTCGTTCTGCAACTTTGGGGAGAACAGCCTCGCTGGTGAAAGCTGTTCTTGCGATTCTTACTCAGAAATGGTTCATAAATCATTGGGCTAAATAATAGCAAATGAATATCACACAATAGGTACGTTACCACAAGACTGTTAGTGTCTGATCCCAGCTTTGAATCCACTCTGTCCAGCTTTGGGCCTCGATATAAGTAGGTACCTACTTCGCTTTAGGAATAACACGGTACATAAACTTGATTGTTCTTTCAATAGAGGTGGTTTCTCTAAGATGGAATTGTATGTTGGTGGGTACCTACTTACGCTTTTAGAGAAAGAAGAGAGAGAAATATTCAGATTTAGGATATTTATAAATTCCTATCTCAAGGGCGTAAATTAGGGTATTGAATCTAGAACGTCAAAAAACTGTAGCTGATGAAGTTAGCCATAGTAGGTATAGAATCTATACCTACCTACTCACTTAGTATATGAAGATATGCGACTATAGGTAGATATGATCACACTTACTCATATCATTTTAAACCATTCGGACTTATCACTAGCCTATCGCCACATGATTTACTCATGTGCTATCGCTGCTTAATTTGTAGTTTTTAGTTTTAGAGGGGGGACATTCGGTTTAAATGCCGAACATTCGGTACAAGCAGAAGTTAAAGTTTCTACTAAAATTTTGAGAAATCAAGTCTGTCATAGCTGTAAAATAAGTCACATATACCAATACTCTAGCTAGATTCATATTCATGGTCAGTTGTTCGTTAAGCTTTAATTATTATAGACAAATTAAAATGTATCTATAATAGAATAAACAAATGAATTAAGTACTTACTTTTCATCGCAATTCAGGAGTCTATCACCACCCATATTTTAAGACGGTTCCTCGAAAATTTCTCGACTCCACTCAAGCGCACTCAAGGAGTTTGGTATTCTTATGAATCAATAAACATAATAATTTGAAATACTAGTGACACCCTCACATTGACTGATTTTTTATTGTTTTACGACATCTCGTATTAAATACACACAGAACACGGCATGTTACTCCCGAGAAAGCACACACCGAAGTTCGGCCGACTTCAGCCGAATTTTCTATGTTTACCGAATGTTCGGCCGAAGTTCGTGTTAAAATCACATTCGGCCCATCTCTAATACGAGTAGTTTACATTCTTAACATACCCTAAGTACATAACAGGACTGATTGTGGTATGAACGATCCGGATCGACTATTTACTAACATCCTCCCACAGAATATCGACCTAAAGTAACAAGACCTATAACCTACCTATAATAATATTTCTACTATTGCGTTTAGTGCGATGAGTGAGACGTCGGAGGCCCAAGTCTTTCCTTATCCCCTCCCCCCATCTCGTTTTCATAGGGATGGTATCTTAGGTCTAGTAAGTAGGTAGCCGCTAACTTCATTTAACCCTTGTACTTACTTATCATCACGCCATCTTCCTTGCGGGTAGGCAGAGAGAACAGAGTGCCTAGAAGCTCGGTTATTGCATACATCTCTCGCATAATTCATAATACACACTCGCCGGTTTCGCAGACTTCTGACTCCACCTTCCTTTAATACATGACCTATTTGGTCTAGGTAGGTTAGTCTCAGTAGTAGAAAAGTCAAAAGTAGGTACCTATTAATGTTAAATTAAATTCATGCATTTTATCTAACAGTTTATGTTTACACTTTTTTATTAGTATGTAGGTACCTACTGGCGGCAACAGCGGAAATCTTTACCAGGGTCACGCATAACGAGCAAAACAAAAAGGCATTGCTTATAAATTTATAATAGGTACACATTGCTAAAATGTATTTTTATAAAAAAATCACCTCAAAAAACACACCTATACGTTTGTAGAATTACCAATCTTTCTGCGTACAACAAAAATAGACATTGAATACCTATGCCAACCCATGCGTATAAAGCATTTCTCAAGTGATAATGCATATTAGGAGCATTAATTGATTTTAATTTATTATTATGCTTGGTATATTGGTAAATAAGCTTATTTATTTTGGTAATATAAAATATGGACGAAAAAAAACTAAACGACCTAGCGAATCATTTTTTTTCTCTTCACTTCTCTCCTATTTTTCTTTGTTTCTTCTATTACTCGCAGTTCTATTTTTTCGAATGTTATCGGTAGTTCGCTATAAGAAGATTTAAATTTTTGTAAGTCCATGGATATAGCAGTAGTGGGTCTATGTTACCAGCTCTAGGTAGGAAGGTACTTAACAAAAATATTTCTGTTCCTGCCCGGTGTAGTCTAACTACAATAAATTAAATTTATTTTTTGTTTTGTACCTACCTATTGCAAATTATAATGTACATAACATTTATTTACGGAACTTATTTTATCTTTGATGTGAATCTATATTTTAAACAGGTGTACAATCACACTTAGCACAGCATATTGGTCTATGATGTGCTATTCGGCTTAAAAATACATCATGACGTCATGTTAGTGATATATTTAGGAAGCGGTAGATATCTACGTAGGTAGATATTTGTTTAAAGCTATAATTATACTCTCTCGCGACGGACAAAATTAGCCAAAACTCTCAACCTCTACGAGTATGAGACTTTAACAGCAATCAACTATGTAACCTCGTCTTCCGCAAATCAGTAGATTATGTGCAATATCAAGAAATAAGACAGTTCCCCGGTAGATAGACAATGATATATATTATAGGTATGTTATGTAGGTACCTACATTATAATGTTTAGCGTGTGTAACCTATGTAAAATAGGCAACTAGCAAATTAGGTGAGTTTCTAGTTTGTATTACTCTGGACATACCAGTGGTAGGTAGGTATGTCAAAGAATAATTGGTTTTTAGATCATTGTCTAATCCCTGGGCCTCGTGGCGTAGTCGGTAGTGTAACCGACTTCCGTGCACGAGGTCGTGGGTTCGAATCCCACTCAGGACAACTATTTGTGTGATGAACACAGATATTTGTACTGCGTCTGAGTGTTTTCTATCTATTATATGTAGATATTTAGCGTGAAGTAGAGTTTTTAGAAACCTAACAAAGGGAGCACACCAAAAAAACTAACTTCTTTCTTTTGATTTCATTTAAATAAAACGTTATTGATTTCGTTAGGTATGTTTTTCTTTCTGCTTACCCTAATTTGATCCTTCAAAACTCCATTTAATTCAATGCATACTTCAGGTATAATTTTGGATATAATAGAGCTGGAGACTGAACAAAAAATGTAGACTTTAAAAGCTAACTCCGCGGGACAAGAATCTCAAAGTAATTGCTAGGCGAACTTTGGCTGGTGTATCTCTGAAGGTTGTATTCTTCTTTAAAATGGACGGGGAAACTTTTTGCAACAAATAGGGTCATTTAGCCGGTTTCCCGTCCAGGTCCTGCTTTCGTCCACTAGCGCGCGCCTCGTGAAACATTTACGTAGATTAGCATCATAAAAATAGTAAACCACGCAAATTTGGACACGTTGCCTACCTTAATATCAAATCTGCACGTCTACCAACTTAGAATAGTTTTTAACAAGTCAAAACTCGAATAAAAGCTTCTTCAATCTGGCGGCTTACTTCTAAGCTACGAAAACGTCACATAAAAGTTTGAAAAATAGTGGTGCAACCTAACGGCGCAGATTTTTTTTTTATTGTTTTCTGTATGTATTTCTTATGTTTAGGGCATTAATGACTAAGTTGATACATAAAGAACACATCAAAATGTGTGTTTCGTACCATTTAACGAATTACTTACCTGGACGAAAACACAAAAATACAAGTTAAGTTTGACTAGTCGATTAAAATAAAGATTGCGAAGAAATTCTGTTGAAATCTTTATGGAATTTGGTTATTTAGCCTGGTGTTTAGTTTTTGTCTGCTAATTTAGCCGTATTGCATGCATATCACATAAATGACATTGTGGACGAAAACTAAAAAATACGCTGAAAATTGCTTTAAGTTTCCGTCCATATACTTTAATGTAAGTAGACGAAAAGTAATACTGGGTAAGTATTTAGTTTACGTCTATTACAAACAAATATTATACTTGTATTAAATTAACACAAAATCATTAATTCAGGTTATCTAAAAAAGTATTAAAAATAGACAGTATTAATTATTATCTTTAAATCTGCTGATTGTATTTATATTACTTTTTTATGTTATTCTATTAAAACACATTGGGAAGCATTTGAAGTTGATTAAAAAATATTATTGAAACACTGATTTTTAATTTAGCAAGTAGGTACCTACATTATATCCCTCTTTAAACAGCGTGGACGAAAACTAGCCTATACAAGGTCGAAAACTAAGATTTTTGCACGAAAACTAACGAAATCGGTACCGATTTCACTTAAACATTTTATATAAAAAAAATTGGTGACTATAATTATTTGTTACTTAATATAAACCTAAAATAGACTATATTAGCTTCCAATATAAAATTGGTTTGTTAGAGCTGGGCAAATAGAACATATAATTTTTAAGCCCTTAAGCTGGCAACTCCGCTAAATGGACAAAAACCGGCTAAACTACCTACTTATTCAAAGTCTGTTAAAACATTCTTGTAAAATTGACAAATTGACCAGAGGGTTCCGCTACTAGCTCAGCCAGCTGATTTTCCATCGTACTTCTAAAAGAAAACATTTAAAAAAAATATATTACCATTTTTTAATTTATAATTACTAACTACTTACATTATACATAAGACTTGACGGGCCTCGTGGCGTAGTCGGTAGTGTAACTGACTTCCGTGTGGTCGTGGGTTCGATTCCTACTCAGGACAATTATTTGTGTGATGAACACAGATATTTGTACTGCGTCTGTGTGTTTTCTATTATATGTATGTATTTTTTTACGGTAAATTACTAAAAAATTATAACTAATAGCACAAGGCAAAACGCCGCAACAGTTTTTTTCCACGTCCATCGCGACGGACATCCGAAGTTCAATTGATACAAGTTAACTAGTGTGTAACTGTGTACGTACATGGGTGTGCTCTCGTATCGAGCCTCTACGCGACGAGAGCGGACGAGAGTTTCACGAGACGAATAGACGAGTGTGTACAACCAGGGTAAGATCTTTTTAGTTTTATGTTGATGCATACAGATTGCATGGCTAACACATTTAGTTAAACAATAGACCCTAGCCTAGGAACTCCTAAGTGTACTTTCCAGCACATTACCTTGGCCTGTTGTCACTGTTAAATCTTATATCAGTAGGTACCTACCTACTCAAGTTTAAGGATAACTCACTAACTAATAAATAATTAACGCACAGCTCACTCTTCTGGGACTAGGATCGTGAAAATTTACATTTTATGGGTTTCTTATATAACTACTGTAGGTGAGGACTTGGAAAGGATTTACGTAAATCCTATCCAAAATGGATTTATCACATCACTATGGTGCGAGCGAAGCTGCGGCACTAGTTTTTATTAAACAATTTGTGGATACAAACTTGTGTTTTCCAAAATAACTATAGGTAACCTACCTACCTAGGTATATAACATTGGCATAAATGAAGACACATCACATAGATTTAGCGGAGTAATTGAATTTATAACGTTAATTAAGGCGTTGAATATTTTATAATTTATGATCATTTGAAAGAACGCTACGGGAGGTATCTCATACCGCAACGCTAAGCTATTTGCGCTCTCGTATGATTTAAAATAGATCACCAGTGAGATATTATTTTTATGCGTGAAATGCTAGCTAATATCCCGGTCGCACTTAGCCGCGTCAAAGATAAACGAAATAATTCAAGAAAAAAGATAAATATCTTAATAGGTAGAGAATGCATTTTGAAATTTTAGAGGCGATTATTTTCCAGTTCGATACCTTTTAAACGTCTCATTTTTATAAATAAATATTATTTACGCCATAACGTGGCTAATAAAATTTAAGGACCTATAAGTACTATGTATATACCTACCTACCTATTAGAAGACCCTTGTATTTGTACTTCGCACGGGTTTTCAAGTCATAATAATTATCATAGCGCTCATTGTTACGGTTGGTAAGTAAGTAGGTAGGTATATAAGAAGCTATATATATATTACAATAACAATGTGAGTTTTTTCAAGGAATTATTAGGTAGGTACTTGCTTTTCACAATCCATTACTGTTCCACTGTTGGGACGGCTCTGTTATCAGAATGTAGTATTTAGTCCACCACGCTGGCTCAGTGCGGGTTGATGGACTTCACATGCTATCGAGAAAATCTCTAGGACTTGTAGGTATCGCCCACAATATTTTCCTTCAGCGGTGACAATTTGTAAATAAACAGGTACCTACCTACATACTTACATAATTTAAAAACTCGGGGGAGAATGTGACGTCGAAACCTTGCGCGGTCAACCCAAAATATTTTTTGCACAACTTAAAGGTTGACTGGCTCTATAACTTATAGGTCCGCTTTTGTACTTTATATTGTGCATATTAGATAGGTACCTAGTCTTAAATAAATAAATAATCTTCAAAATGGCGTAGGTATCACAATTAATTTTGATACAGAAATAAGGAAGATATTTCAAGGCCACAAAAGCACTTTTCAGCAAATAATATTTCAGTAGCAATCATTTTAATTAATTGCTTCGATTGTTTTATTAAAAAATTCACGTAAATAGTAAATATAATACTTTTAAAGTTTTCTGATGTTTACGCGAATCAATTCATTATGAACTGAACGAATACTATTTTTTGGGAATAGGTTTATCACCTTCAATTGTCTTTCTATAATTATTATAATTTACAAATTTTTCGGATTCCACACTGAACAAAGGATGGATGTCCGATTGTCGATCAATTTTAGATGTTTTTTGTTAGCATGGTTTATGATTATAACCCATCCAATAAAAATTAAACTTATCTCACAAAAGATCAGCGTTAAACAACCCTACTCCTACCTTCGCGTTTCGTATGGTGAGTGAGAGAGGGACCCTATAGGTAGGTTCCTTATCCTCCTTATCCATCTATACCTATGGGCCAAGCTAAGCTAGTTTTTCGGTTATATCTCAGGTTTCCGATATAGTAGCGGGATAAAATATATACCAGTTTTTAAGTCTAATCAAGGCCTTTCAAATAAGAAAAGTTTCCTCAAAATACGTTCAGTAGTTTTTGCGTGATGCGTGAATAAACAAACAGATAGACAGACAAAAATTCTAAATAAACTTGTTTTGTGTTTAGACACGCCTATATAGCCTATTACATTCATTTTTTCTCAAATATCTTGAATGTACAGACACAGCTCTCTTACAGCTTTATCTATACTATTATTATAAAGAGGTAACGTTTGTGAGTTTGTGACGTTGTAAGGGGTAATCTCTGGATCTACTGAACCGATTTTCAAAATTATTTCACCAATAGAAAGCTACGTTATTGTGGAGTGTCATAGGCTATAATAATTTCCAAAATTAATTACGCATCTTTACTTAAACTTGAATAATGTAAACCAAGTTGTAAAAAAAATGCTTTCATCGCGTGCGGTGCGGAAACTATTGAGGATAGAACAAAACAATGTACTACAATATTAAAGAACGAATCTAAATCTGTCAAATATGTAATAATGTTTATATAGGGCAAACGGGCCGTAATTTTGAGACTCGTTATAAAGAACATATAGCTGCGTATAGGCATAATTACCCTGAAAAGTCACATTATGCGAAACATTTATTAGATTGTAACCATTCATTAGATAATAGTCATACATTCGAGCCCTTGCATATTTGTGATAAAAATATTAGACTGTCCGTTTTAGAACAATTAGAAATAATTAAAGTCAGTAGTAACATGTTGTTGAATGAACAAACTAGCTGTAGTTCCCCACTACTAAACTTGTTTTCATATCGTTCGAGCGATACGTCATAACTGTTGTATAGTGGTAGGGGTATAAAAGCAAGTTGCACGAGTAAGCTTCGCTCATTTGTTGCCGAGCGTTCTTGAGAATGCCTCGTTTAGAGGTGAAACACGTGTCGAATTTATGTTCGGATTTTTGCGGAATATTGCAATATTGTGGTTCTGAGAGTTCTACCGTATCGCATGGTTGTGTCGCGTTGGTGAGGTTTTTGTCATTATCGTGCATGCTACTTTGCTATTATCACATTCTCCTCTATCTGTGAGAGTGCGGATTGGCAATCTTAGGTTATTCTGTCCAAAGATAACCGGGATTGACTATCCGTGGGTGAGTGGTGGGCTCTTCTCCTAAAATCCATTCTATAATAGTAACAATGGACTTCCGCCAAGTGTCGCCTCATTCAATTTATTAACTATACCATGCGCAATATAATTAACTATTAAACCCGCCAAAGTTGGAGGGTTAAATGTCTATATCTGGGTTTATTACGTCAAAATAGTAAGTCTATGCAAGTTTGCGTTTTGTATTTAAAAAACAACAACAGAATAACATTGCATCGTTTATTTTTATTGTCCTGATGAGTGACTTTTTGGATTCTGATGATGTGTTCATGTGTGTTCAGCCCCTCTAGACGACGGGATATGCTTATTATGTCGTCGTAATCTTATGTCAATCCCATAGATTGATTATTAGAATAATTCTTCTATTTCATTCTGTTCTACTAGCATTTATGCCACTTCGCTATATATAGTAGGTAGGTACATCATCTATGATGCCACTTATCTACAGGGCCCGGTCAGTTCAGGATAGCACCAGCAGTTTCTTATTCATTGCCACCAATAACATGTTTACCTATATTTGGTTATTAGGTATATCACAAAGAAGTAAACTGCTCCCACTTGTTAAAACATATATATAAGATTACACATATAAGATACACATATAAGGTACATATATAAGATTTCCTTCACATTTCACAAAATAATATAGATATATTGTCACAAAATACACTCGAGATAGTAAACAAAGAATAATTTGACATAATGACATATCGCCATTCAATATAAACTACCAAAAACACATGGCATCAATCAAATCTGACATTAAACAAAGACTCATGCAAGTGCCATTGGCGGAATTATCAGGATCGCCACAAGTCAATACAAGAACAAGACTCATGCAAGTAACTGTTGTGTGAGAGAGAGAAGAATAATTGTGTCGTTCATCATTCATCCCTTTTGTATTTGGCTGGATGTACGCGGAATGAGGTTAGTAAAACCTGCGTGATCTTTCTTACGAGCAAGAGAAATTTTGAATTAGATAGTTATTTGTGTAACCTAAGCTAGTAAACCCAAGAGTATTTCATTATCTCAAAATTTCCGCGCAAGTGGCCCTAAGTTAGCAACTCCTCTAAATGGACGAAAACCGGCTAAACTACCCCATGTACTCGTATGATATTTCCATGCACTTGTGACCTGCACCGTGCACTATGAGATAATATTTCTCTACAGAGTACCTACTATTTTCAGGTTCAAATACATCGTGCGCCTACTAACCTATTTGTGTTAGAGCTAGTTTGTTGACCTCTTTGACCAACGACCCGCTCGCGGTTAAATAACTAAATACAAAATCCACGGAGCGTGTATGCAGTGTATATTTACAACGCAGCGTTATTATGTGTGATTGTCGATGGCAATACAAAAGTATACACACCTACGTATATAATAGGTAGATACAGGTTAAGTATTTCACGATTGGTGTATTATGTTCAGCAGATAACTGAAACGGAAATATTTTATGTAAGTACGAGTAGGTACCTAGGTACGTAGGTACATAATATTGGTTTGGGAACGCATACAGCAGGTTAAGTATGTTATCTAATTGTGTCATATGTACGAGTATGTAGTGTTTAAATCATATATTATATATCTATACTTGATAGACGCGAAGATAATTGAAATAAATAATAGGTAGGTACTGTATTACTCTATAAATTAATTAGATTAGTTGTCAAATTAAATGCAATTAGAGTAATATTAATATCTATAATAATTATTGTTTATTACGCAAAAGGAAATAATAAATTAAAGATGATAATTATTATTTTGGAGACGTCCAACCGGTTGCTTTCACCAATTAAATTATTTAAATTGTAAGCAATATACTTAAGTAAGTTTGGTACGGTCACATATAGCGTTGATGTAGATGCAGGACAGGAGACCCGTATTCCAACAGAGCTTCATCGTGATTTGGGACTGTTTGGAGTACATGTTATAGAAGTCAGCCCCGTCATTTAAAATAAATATCAGACTTTAATTTGAGTCGAAGTGCCTAGTCTGAGCAACAATTTTTTTTTATTGCTAGTGGTGGCAGACGAGGCACGGCTCACCTGATGGTAAGTGGTAACCGTCGCTCATGGACTTAACTATACCGAGAGTATTGTCAAGCCACTGCGCACCATTTCATCTTCTGCTACATTTCATGACACAGGAGACGGTGGTACCGACTCGTTCGTGCCCGATAGCAAGTGAGTACTCTCACTTGGTACCCAGCCCTGCCACCAGTAATGCAATGGGTGATAATTGCTTACTTCCCTTATTCGCCTTGTACCACACCCGCGGGAAAGGATGGGGTGGTGACACTTGTATTCTTAGTCCGTCATCACACGTTTATTTTACCAAATACGCCTCGCTCGCCTCCTGTAGAGCCATAACGGCCGAACTCTGGAAACCTAAATCGGTCTTGAAGTCCTGAGCAATTATATGACCACTGAAGTAATGTAATACAATTTCTGTGGCCCGCCAAACAGGCGGAGAGACGGCATACGGCAGGTTTATTTAGTGGGCAGGTCTGTTGAAAAAGTGCTATTGAGTTTTATGTTCTCAATAGCAGTCCGAAGTCTGTTGGGCGATAGTAATAATATTCAATATATTATATTAGAGAATAACTAAAAATGCCCTTTTTATACTACGTGGGTGGCCAAAAAGCATACCTGACATGCATGCATATACTCAGTCTATAAACACTAGCAACACCAGAGGCATCACTCGCGCGTCGCCATCTTCAAGGAGACGATATGAGGTGGATAGAAAGGATAATTAGGGGAGGATAGGAAGGATAATAAGCAGAGGATAAGGAGGGGTTTAGGCCTCCGGCGTTCTCACTCACCGTACGAAGCACAACGGTAGGAGTACTACTGATCTTTTATGAGAGAGTGGTACTTCCCCGATCCAACCAGCTCATTCATGCTGGCATAAGCAAGGCTCTACACTAGAAAAGTTAGTCTCTTTTTCTGACGTGTCCCATTCATATCCCATGACATGAGGTGGTTTTCATTAATTTCTATTATTAACTTATGGTTTTCACAAATTTCCGTTGAGAAGTCGCCGGAAAACTTTTTGTCAAAACAAAATACCAATCTGAAATCCATTATCTCTGGAATCACCTAAATCTGTAATCACTGACATATGTTTTTACGCAACATAACTTTCACCAATCAACAGCCAACATGTTTATTTTATGCAAATTAGAGATAGAAATTGAGCGCACGAGAATATTATTCATATGAAATGATAGATAAACGGCTGATAGCACGTGAGAAACTTTTATTGCTATTAAATGCTGCATGATTTAATTTTTAACATGTTCGCAAGCCAATACCATATTGGATATGTTACGGTAAATCAAGAAACAAGATCAACTCGATATATCAATCATGCAATGTAAGAGTGCTTGTGTGGAAAGTGAAGTTTGCGCCCATTTAGCTAACTAGAGATAGCAAGGTTTTAGATTTCACTCGTTGCAAATATTCCAAAAAAAAGGCTAGAATAACAAACAAATATAAAAAGTCTTACGAATATTGTAATAGATGGGAGACTCGCAATAAAACTCTGTACCTAATAATCCATCTGGACTTTGTGATATTATAGAGCCTACTCGTATTTCTCAGTAATATATAACTTACTCTATGGTGCCTATAGGTACTAATTTTAATTACAGAGTAAATACATTAGTGGCCAACAGTGGAAACCAAGAGAAATGGAATGAAAAAAAAAACATAGCATCATGCCTGTATTCCCCGAAGGGGTAGGCAGAGGTGTATTACACATCCACGATTCGCTAGCTATGTTTAAGTCCCACGTAATAGGGGGCGAGCCTATTGACTTCTACCGGCCACATTTTCAAACTCCGGCCTGCTACTGAGAATATTTCTTATTTTTACGAAAAATCTCAATAACTCTGCCCGATCTGGGGATCGAACCCGAGACCTCATTATCAGCAGTTGGATCAGTAGTGTAAGACTACCGTTGCACCACAGAGGCAGTCAAATCAGAGAGATGGAATAAATATTTGTTAATCGATTGTAAAAGCATGATTAAATAATAAAACATAATTATTATAGGTATTAATTGTAGGATCACGCTTTTATGTCTGAAGGGTAAGCAGAGATAGTTACCTACCCCTATACCTCTAATATTTTTTTTCAGAATCCATTTACTAGCTACCTTTTAGTTCATCTGTACTATCAGTAGCTTTAGTCATTCGTCAATGCATGGTAAGCTATTCGTACTTATGTACTATGTACTTACTTACTATATGAAGTATACAAACATCATTGATGAATATTGATCAATGACAAAAATTAATAAAAGCACTCCGTTGAATTTGAAATGTTGAGAGTTGAGATGCAATATGCAATAATAATTTAGGTATTAAGTATAGGCAGGTTCTCAGGTACCTAATATATTTATAAATATTAATCTAAATAGATTTCAATTAAGATCCCTTTAACTAGTCAATAAGTGCGATCTTTCACTTCTATAATATATAAGAAATAGATTAAGAAACACATTCATACACAGGCGCGTTAGAAATACAATATTTCGTACTTAGTATAATTATGTCTGATTAAGTAATTAAGATAATCTTATATTATATAATTAATAAGACTTATGAGTGAAGAGCAAAATGAAATGGACGTGATTATATACAATTAAGTACCTACGTTAATAAATTCCAATTAGTCTTCTGCCTGCTCACCTTTTTCCTACACGCGATTCTAACTGCTTAGATCATATTAACCTGAAAACAAATCATAAGGCTCAAACATTTGTAATCAAAACTAACATCACTGATAATTTATCCGTCTTACTTAATTTAATATTACCAAAGCAAGTTAAAAGCCCAAAATTTAAACAAATAATTAGCTATGACAACGCGGTTAACACACTGGTAAATTCCGATTTAACAAAAATTCTTAATATAGATGATCCCAACAATGTAACTGACATCTTGACAAAGTACATTAAAGACGCTTTAGATATAAGCACCATAGCTCGTAAAGTTCTTAATAGGAAACAAATACTCAAGCTGTGGATTACTACCGGTTTACTCAGATGCATCACCCACCGTGACGCTTTGCACAAAAAACTGAAGGTCTCTCCCTTAGACGAAGTTTTAAAGACGTCCTACAAAAGATATAGAAACTTCTGTAATAATGTTTTAAACAAAGTCAAAGAGAAATATGAAACCTCGACGATGGAACATTGCAAAAATGCAAAACAAACTTGAAAAATGATCCGAAAAATTACCAGCACGACTAAAAACAAAAATCTAGCAGAAGAGCTGATAAGTACTGACCCACACGAAGCACAGCCTTCCATAGACAATGTAAATCAGTACTTCGTAAGTACTGGTCAGAAGCTTGTGGACACTATTAATAAATCATTTGGTAAATCTAAAATACTATCTCAAATAAAAACCCATCGCAGATTAAAATCTTTCGTATTGCTAGAAACAGATATCATCGAAGTTGAGTCTCTAATACAAAATCTTAAAAATGACACCGCCACTGGATGGGATGGCATACCTGCTACATTCCTAAAACGCATAAAAAAATTAATAAGTCCCATACTTACTCATATTTTCAACCTATGTATAAGCAAAGATATTTTCCAAACTGTTTTAAGCATTCATTAATTCATCCTATTCATAAAAGTGGACCTAAACGCTGTGTCGAGAACTATCGTTCGATTTCTATCTTGCCTGCGATGTCCAAGATACTTGAAAAGCTTATTAACAAACGCCTAATGAATTTTCTAAACCATAAACATATTATATTGGATTTTCAATATGGGTTCCAACCTAATAAATCTGCAGAAGATGCGGTGATTTAGGTCACAAATTTCGTAGCAAGCAACTTGGACCAGGGCCGGAAATGTATCGGAGTTTTTTTTGATATAGCCAGGGCCTTCGATACTATTCCAACCAACATACTTCTGGCGAAGCTTGAAGCGATTGGCATACGCGGCTTCCCCCTGAAACTCATAATAGATTTTCTTACCAATAGGTACCAATCTGTGAAGATAGGTAACCACATTAGCTGATCTCTTCCTATCACCTGTGGAGTTCCCCAGGGAAGTGTCCTTGGCCCGGGTCTCTTCCTAATATATATGAATGAACTTTGCCAATATGAGCCATCAAAAGGGAAAATATTCTCATGCGCGGATGACACTGTACTCATGTTTCAGGGAGACACCTGGGCTGAGGTTCGATACCTTGCTGAAAAAGGACTACATCAGACATTACTGTGGTTAAATAAAAACCTTCTCACATTAAATGTCAGCAAAACAAAATGTGTAACCTTTTCTATAAATAAAAAAACACAACCTAATAACTTTACATTAAAAGCACACCACTGCAATAATATTCGGTCTTTAACATGCTCCTGCGTACCACTAGTAAAACCAAACAATGTTAGATATCTCGGCACTCAAATAGACAATAACCTTTCATGGCATGCACAACTAAATCTTCTATCTGCGCGTACGCGTAAAATGATATGGATTTTCAAAAAATTAGAAATGTACTCAAATTAAAGATGTTAAAAACGGTTTACTTTGCCTTGGTTCAATCAATCTTAGGTTATTGTATTCCAGTATGGGGTGGGGCCTGCAAGACAAAAATAATAAAACTTGAACGCGCTCAACGGTATTTGCTCAAAGTAATGCTAAGAAAACCCTTTCGCTATCCCACAATGACCCTATATAAGGACTTCAATGTCGTGACAGTGAGGCAACTATTTATCCTTCACACGACACTACGCAAGCATAAAGAATTAACCTACAATGTAAATTCCATTTACCCTACACGAAGAAATAACAGAATATGCAAGGCAGCTAAACACAACACTGCCTTCTTCCGGAGACATTCGTGTTTCCTTGCTCCTTATTTATATAATAAACTCAATTCCCTTTTAAATATATTTCCAAGAACCTCGCATGAGTGTAAATCTATTATACAAAAATATCTCCTAACTCTAGATTATAATGCCACGGAATCCTTACTTATAATTTTTAAATAACTACTAGTTATGTACTACTCTAGAGCAGCTCGAATAAACACAGATGCATGCAATCATACAATCACACACACATACACATACACGCACACTCATACACACACACACACTATAATCACATTTCTAGTTTTATTGTTTTAATAATCATAATTTGTAACAAACTCACTCGCTGCGGGAGGGAGACCTGGTGTCCTGAAATACAGGATTGACCTAGTTTAGGCTCTAGTCCACTCCATTTGCTTTTAATATTGTATTTATTTGTATCTTAAAATAGTGTCGAAAAATAAATTGATTTGATTTGATTTTAAACCTCAGATCATCCTGCATCCGATTTTGTACCGCGGTACAAGCACATCTATAGACATGATGCTCGAGGGGACCGTTAGTACGTTAATCAACTTATATGTTGGTGTCAAAGGAGATTGTATGGGCTTTAGTTTCATATTGTATCATTTTGTATATTAATGAAACTTACCGTGTTTTAAGTGTACATACAATTACAAGTAATACAATATCCCTACCTCGCCGGAGTTTTGAGAAAAAAGCTAATGAAGTTCATCAAATTAGGTTATATTTTACGTGTTTAAGTACCAATCATACAAATATTTTGCGTTTTCATCAAGTTTTTACTTACAGGTATTTGATGTAACAAATAGTTATCACTTTATGGAAAAATAATATACCTAATTACAATGTTTTTGAATCTATTTAAATGTTAATTATTGCTAGTTTTAGATGTGCCCGAAACATGGCAATAGGTTCGCCCCCTATTACATGGTAGTTACATCACATAGTTCATAGTATTACTGGAAGGATTAAAGTGGGTAAACTATTTTTTTATTAGTAGGTTTTTACCCGTCACAATATTGACTTGATATTTTAGAAAGTATTGTAGATAATTAAAAATTTAATTTTTGAGACCAATTTTAGTTTGATACAAAACGAAACTATGTAGGTACCTATGGGCATTCTCCTTTCCCCTTGTATAACTACGTACCTACTATTTCTTATACTACTACTTCTCTTTCTCGTCACACCACACATCCATCTTATCATTTTCATCTCCTCTACATGTACTTTTGTATCAGTTATTTTCATCGCCCTGCATGTGAATGCCAAATCCAGTATGGAGCTTACGTAGATTTTCTGCTTTAACTTAAGGGTGCTTATTCGTGGTTCGCTATATGTGGATCCCGATAAAAATGTTATGAATTTATTTTTATTCTGTCGGTTCCGTCACAGTCAATATTGTCGTAATTTTGGAGCGTTGACTAGAGGTACTAAAAATGGGAGCAGACTTGAAGGAATACACCCATCTAATCCAATATGAGAAAAATGGAATAACCACCAAAGTTGTCGAAAGAGTGCTCCGTTTTGGTTCTGCTAATCTTCAGTCCTACACTCACCGGTTTGTCTTGTCATCATATTATACAGGTATTTGACAGCTATAGATTCTACATTTTTAATGTACGCCCTGTAGTCACGGAGTACGGAAAAATAGCGGAGATGCCGCAAGCCGACTAGGTCATGTCGCCTTCAAGTAGGTCAATGACGTCACAGTGGGCGGGGCCTCAAACCGCAGTTTCGAGTGAACCGTCATTGCGTTCGGTTCAGACGCATCTTACGTTTAAATAAGTATTAAATTCTTTTAACCATGAAGTGCGCTCTTGATGGGTGTAGAAATGGCTCAGGATCAAACTTAAAACAAAATGGCATAACATTTTTATGTGTCACATTTTCTTGTTTCATTACGAAGAGGCATCTGTCGTCGGAAAGTTGCGTTCTGGCCACAACTCACCGATATCGTCATTTTAATATTATAAAAGCATATTATAAGAATTCGGCACAAATAAGTAAATTTAGTTTAATTTCTTTATTAAAATATTAATTATTTCAAATATTTATTGCTTAGTTACTAGAAATTTGAAAAAATAATAATTGGAAAATGATGTGTCATCTGTCGGTGAGTATTCGAAAATAATTGATAATAAAAGAGTTTACGTCGTACCAGCGAACCCATCATCGAATATATTAAAGTCATGTTATTTGTTAAATTTCTTTTTTTTTCTTGCTATTTGTTATCATTTTAGATCCCCGGTTTATATAGAAATTAGAAACGCATGAATACGTTAGGACTGCATAACGGAAATTGTGCTAATAGGGATGGATTAATTTATCCCAAGCACCAAGATGCCCGTCAGCGGTGGTAGCCGTCCCTTTATTTTTTTAGTTTTCGCTGTGGATATGCATTTACGCATCCCCCCCCGGTGAGAACGTGGGGGTATGTAGAGCTCGCCGAGCGCTCGGATTTTAGTTGCGCCCGGAATACCCACTAAAACCACAGCGGCCCTTTCCACGCCTATTAGCCGGGGGGTCATCTTTCGACATTCTACTCCGACGCCACAGGCGGATGGCCTACTGGCCACGCCCTGTTGTCATCAAGTCGGTGGGAGGAGGTGAGCCTAGCGACGCGCGCTGTCTCCTCCGGCAGGCCAGCAGAGGTCTGTTCAACGACTGGGGCAGCCGTGCAGCTGCCTTCATACGGGCTGGTTCAGTTGGTCCGATCCCCGCCAGCAGCATAGCCACCTCAAGCCGCGTGAGCTTCCAGCTCCGTCACCTGAGAATTGAGGCGGCAATTGTTTGCCTGCATTCCTGCCACTTCTGCCGCGAGGTCGTTAGCCGCCTGTAGTCGCTGTGTCTCCTCATTGGTGGAGCACCTGGCTAGCGCATCCACCACCTTCATGTTATCGGCGACCACCTCCTTTGCGGCGTGCACGAGGGTTCCCTTGATGTTTGTGGACTTTGTGGCCACCCTGTTAGGGATGGCCGCGTGGTCCTAGGCTCTCTTTTTAGATCCGTAACTCACAGAGACTTAACGTCCTCCTTGTACTCGCGGATTTTCAGAGAGAGCTGCTCGACTTCCTCTTCGGCTTGCAGCTCACCTTCGGCGCGCTTCGCTCTACGAGTGGCAGCCTTTGACACAATTGGCCCCGGTGTTAGAGGCCGCGTAATTACTCGCCCTCTGCGGACAGTGCGCTCCTGCGGCGTTGGTTTTATATATAGAATTTGTAGGCTTTTTTAGACTAGAATTTTTTAAGTCGGTCCAGTAGTTTCGGAGCCTATTCAATGCAAACCAACAATCAAATCTTTCCTATTTATGATATTAGTATAGATGTGGTCCAGCCATACTTTTTTTTTTTTTTTGTTAAGGCTGGAAAAAATGTTCCTAACCGCACACCCCGTCGTTCGGGGCAACGAACAGGGTAGTGTGGGGCCCTCACCCACTAAAGAAACCCGCCGTGTGCCGTCTCTCCGCCTCTGTTGGCGGGCCACTGGAACTATGTTACATTCCTTCGGTGGTTGGTCCAGCCATCCTAACGCATATATAATGTTCTGGAACAAACTGTTTTGCTTGTAACGCCGTAGTGGTAAAAAGATAAACTAAATTAAAGAAAAATTTGCTCTATTACGCTGTAATATACATTTTACCGCTAGATGGATTTTGATCTAGGGGTGGAGCTATAGTTGTACCTCGTCCCCCGAACACCCGCATTTAGCGACGCTTCGTTCTAAAGAGACTTTGCCTTGAAACACCTCCGCTATTTTTCCGTGCTCCGTGGTACCTAGTAGAACTAACATCATGGGAAAAATACTTTCGATAGATTCATGCAAATAGAATTGAACCACTACGTTTAGATTCATTTTATTGTTGCCTAACAATGCAATGTGAAAACAACAAAAAGCGTGAAAAGACCGTAAATAAATTATGTTAATCCTACAAAAAGGTGTTAACGTAAAAATCTAACTGTCAGTAAGCCACTGTTGCTGTCATTCTTGAATAACAAAGTCTGTCGTAAGATTATCTTGACCGACTTTTGAAACGAGTATAAGCAAGTTGAGATCAGATCCTTGAGAGGAAAATAATGTTGTATTAAATCACAGATTCGAGACAACCTATTGAAAGTTATTAAGTTATAATTTTATTATTTTAAAATTTTTGTTAACGTAACCTTGAAATTAATATCAAATTCGATGAAAAAATTGTAGATTAGTGTGCTTTACGAGATCTATTTTACTAACATTGTTATTTACGTGAGAAATGGGCAGCCTACAGTTACCTACGTTTTATAGTTCCAAATAACTCGGGAGTCTACAATCATGAACAGTAATCATCATCTTTCAGTATCTTCAGAATCATCTTTCAATCTGGGACTTACGGAACCAGTTACATGAAAAATCCTTTTTACAGTTTTATAGGTAAACGTCATTAAAATTAAAACAGCACGCATGTACGGTACAATACATAACTACTTATATTAACTATCCTAATTTTGGTGACGTTAACCTCGCAATAACTGTGTGAATGACGTTAACTTCGCCGTGTGGGGCCGGCTTTAGAATTGTCCCACCCCTCTCTACTCACGGGAGTCGTAAGAGCCGACTAAGGCAATATCGGGGGAGTGGGCAGCAGCACCCTCGAGTATTAACAATATCCACTGCGATCGCCAACACGCCTGCCAAGCGTGGCGATTACGGCACTATCCCCCATAATGAGCACGCAACAAAAAATGGGACCGATGATCTGGTAAAAGCCGCACGGGGGCGTTGGATGCGGTCGGCGCGGGACCGCTCGTTGTGGCATTCTCTTGGGGAGGCCTATGTCCAGCAGTGGACGTTGAAAGACTGATGGATGGATGGATGAACCTTGCAATAATAGAGTAGATGGGTCTTACAAACACCAAACCTAATATCTCGGATCATTGGCGTGAAGGCGTAACAAATAAAATCTATTTAAAATTTATTATATTATCACAGTCTAAACTAGCTAACACATATAGGTATTAGTAAGGATAAACTCACGCGTTTATCTCTGAGGAGGTATGCGGAGGTGTAAGACACCCACAGCTTGTCTATTTAACCTACTTGGGACTAAATAATTACCTATTGCCATCCATCGACCGTAATCCCGGACACTGTGTCGCTAAAGTTTTAATAAAACTGGATTCAAACCTAGGTCCTGGCCTGTACCTACATATTACAAACCATTATCAATTTACTAAATGAGAAAGTGTAAAAATAATATTATTTGATGCATAATATAACATCACCCATATCTAAATCTCTATATATAAAAGAAAGTCGTGTTAGTTACACTATTTATAACTCAAGAACGGCTGAACCAATTTGGCTGAAAATTGGTACATTGGTAGCTTAGAACCAGGAGACGGACATAGGGTACTTTTTTTTCCCATTCCCGTGGAACGTGACATAAAACGTGGTATAGCAGAACGCAACTGACATGTGCGTGGGCCAACTTCATTTGAGTCACTACGGACTGTTAATGGTACAATATTCCCAACATATCGTGCTGCATGTGAAGAACTCAATTTACTAGAAAACGATACCCACTGGGATACGACAATCGTTGAAGCAATTATCTCTGCATCGCCAAGTCAGATACGCACATTATTTTTTATCATCATTTCGACATGCTTTCCATCAAACCCAGCCAACCTTTGGCACAAATACAATGATAATATGTCAGAAGACATATTCAAATTCGTGTCAGTTCAAGAAATCACGATCTTGAGATGAATGAGGAAATACATAATCGGGCTTTGCTCTTGATCGAAGACATGTGTTACCTCATGTGAGGTAGCTTATTAGTCGGGTTAGGAATTCCAGCGCCTAATAGTGATATGAATGACGCATTTAATGGAGAATTGGATTCTTATTATTATTGTTATTGGAACGGGAACGTGAATATGATCATCAGGAATTAGATTTAGTAATTCAAATGAATGTACCCCTGTTGAATCCCCAACAAAAGGAAGTTTAAGATACATTAATAAAGGAAATTGATGATGGAAATGGTGGTTTATATTTTTGCTATGTGAAAAAACTTCAGCTGACAACAAATATGAGAGTTGCATTGCAGAACGATACATCTGCTGAAGATTTCTCTGAGCAATAGCTGACTATTGGTAATGGTCGAGTATCTGTCGACGCATCGAGCGCATTGATTTTATTTCCTCCGAATTTCCGTAACTTTGTCTCATCGAAAGAAGAACTCATCAACAAAGTATTCCCAAACATCATTACTAACCCCAAAAATAATGAATGGTTGAGTGAGCAAGCAATTTTGGCGGCTAAATATAAAGATGTAGATGACTTAAACTACATAATTCAGAATGAAATCGTTGGTACACTGCATTCATTCAAACCTATTGACTGTGTAACAAATAAAGATGAAGTCACTAACTATCCAATTAAATTAAACTCCTTAGATGTGCCTGGCTTACCACCGCACAATTCACGACTAAAGGTTGGCTCTGTAGATATCATGCTTCGAAACATAAACCAACCTAAACTGTGCAACGGAACGCGTTTGGTAGTAAGTAAATTGATGAACAGCGTGATTTACGCCACGATACTCAAAAGAAAATTCGAAGGTGAGGAAGTTCTCATTCCGAGGATCCCGATGATACCAACCGATATGCCGTTTAAGTTTAAACGTCTTCAATTTCTGATCTGTCTTGCATTTGCCATGACCATTAACAAATCACAAGGCCAATCCTTGAAAATTTGTGGTCTGAATCTAGAAAATCCATGTTTTTCCCATAGTCAATTATATGTGGCATGTTCACGGGTCGGAAGACCATCTGCGTTATTTGTTCTTGCGCCTGATAATAAAACGAATAATGTCGTCTATCACAAGGTGCTTCACTGAAGAGTGCAACCCATGCATCAAAATACATGGCCAATAAAGAATCTTTAAAATACTAGATTTTTTTATTTATATTTATTATCCTAATAAAAATGAAATCCAAAATCTGCTCATTTATTGCCCCTAAGGCGGAACAAAGTTCGTCGGGTCAGCTAGTACATAAAATAAAAAAAATAAGAAGCAGTAGGTAGATAATAAATAAATATCAAAGTTATCATTGTGTAAACTACTTATATAGACCTAATTCCGTTTATGTAGTTCTGATTCATACCTATAGCCGATGAAATATAAAAACAATTATAATGCTTCTCTATGAACTGTTGCCAGAGAGCAATGATCCTCGATGACGGATAATGAACTTTACAACATTTCAAGAAAATTTTTAATTCTTGTTAGTTTTGATGTTTTTATAAGTTTTTTTAGCATTTGACATGCTTAGCCACCTTAGCCATGTAAAGTAACACAAAGTGTGAAAACGAAAATAACAGTCACGAGCTGGATTTGAACCTGCATTTCCTGAAATATCGTCCCAGATACTTTGCAAATTCAGCCATCGTGAAAATGCTTGGGACTGCGAATTTTGATAACACATTCATTCTTAACGTCTTGGGTAACGCCTGCGCCATCTGTCGGAAGTATCCTCCGTAAGCCCTCACTCACGTATCTCCACTGTGTTCGCGAACCACTGGAACTGTGTTACATTGGTCTTGTTTGAAACCCTAATTATTTTTTCCAAAATAAAAGCAGCCTTAGTTAATCCTTATAACATCAGCTATCTGCCAGTGAAAGTCCAGTCCACTTCCAGCCATTGCAGAGATTAGCCGATACAAATAGACAGATTAAGAAAACATTAAAACATTGTTTTTTTTTGTTATAATTACCGTAGGCATATAGTTATTTACTATGCATTTATAATATCTGTTATTTAGACATTACAAATAGGCACTTCAATTTTATTTATTTGGATAGATGAATTAATTAATTATTAACTCATAATTGTGTGTAATACACGAGAACAGAGAAGCTTTTATGGAAGCCTTTCCAGTATACAGGACCCCAGCACTTCTGCGTTAGACTCTAAAATTGGTGGTACACATATAGGTCACAGTTTAAACACACACAAACTTCCAAAAAAATAGAAATTATTATATTTGTTAGAAATTAGAGCAGGAAAAAACTTAAAAAACTTCGCCAACATAAATACAGTTATGTACCTAATTATGCTGGTGACACCTACCGCCTTAAATGTATCATCACATTCATGAGAACTGTCCAAAAACTCTTGACCTACTACAAGTTATGAGTAACGAGTTAATCATACCCACACTGGAACGGTTCATTTTTAGCTCTACTTTTTGTTCATGCCAGGTAAGGTGTACCGTGTACCGCTTTCTCGAATGACTAAGTAATTTCGGTACGATTAAACCTTGCCATCATCATTCGCTCACATTATTAGCATTCGTTAAAAGCGTAAAAATCGTTATGTGAATAATTAACATTATATGTTATTTTATTGAAGACTTAAAACACTTTAGACTCTATCAACTTTCAGAAGCTTTTTGGATACCCACGTACTAGTTTAGAGATTTTATTTTGTTTATTTACAGACAGCTAGCCGTGTGGGGCCGGCATCAAGAATAGCTCCAAATTTTGATGATTCTTTTGTTTGATAGATCTTGATTTGACGACTGTAAGAAAACTGAAAAACTGGGTTTATAAATAAATATAAACACACAGACATTTTCACACAACGTCCTTTGGTCCCAAACTAAGCTTAACGCTTGTGCTATGGGTACCTGATTACGGATATAATACATATACTACTTTGTTTTTATAAATACATACATATAATAGATAGAAAACACCCAAACGCAGTACAAATATCTGTGTTCATCACACAAATAATTGTCGTGAGTGGGAATCGAACCCACGACCTCGTGCACGGAAGTCAGTTGCACTACCGACTACGCCACGAGGCCGTTATCCCGCTACTATTTCGGGAACCTGCGGCACAGCCACGGGCAACGCTTAGTTATATTATAATATCCATTTATTTGTTTGTTTAAACGTAACTACTGAACTGAACCGATAATCATGAAACCCAAAAAAGGACATATGCTTATTTTGATCGCAGAAAAATGGACAATTCCTATGTTATAGCAATTTTTGCAGAGAGAAAATTAATGTGCGAGTAGTGATTTATATTCTGAAGAGCATGCGGACGAAGTCGCGGTTGCAATCTAGTTTTCCTTAGAAACTAGTACAAGTCTGCATTCTTTCAACATTAATGCATGATATCTAAGACGTGATAAGGTAAGTATCGGGAGTTAAACTACTTACTAAAAGCTTTTCCAACCTAAGAAAATTTATAATCGATAAAATATTTATCGGAAATCTATTAAGTTTGTTGTGAGTCACACAGTATAAGAGTTGAATGAAATTTTTGTCACCCAGCCACATTATTAGCATAGAATGACGTGAGTGAGGCTTACCATATCAGCTGTAGTGACTGTACTGCGACCGGTCTTATGAAGGCCAACTGATGCTGTAAATTAATACTTATAACAAGTTATCTGCAGTCGTCTTTAATAATTTTTAATTTTATATAATCGATATCCACCAAATGGGCTGTGATTATCGTCGATGTTAACTAAGAACGAGAAATAGTTGATGTTATCATCTATTTTCTTACCTAGCAGAAGTCATGTGAAGCCGTTGAAGATGCGCCTGATTTTTCTCCGGTCGTATCGGATCGGAACGCTGTCATTTCGGACAAAGAGAGTGAGGGAATAGAGTGTGCACTTATGTTGGCGCATGGCGCACACACTTGTGCACTGTAATATCTCCTGCTAGTTGGCCAATGCCCCTTGACACTGGCCGCTGTGAGCGAAATCAATCTGGAGATCATCATCATTATAGAAATAGCAAATAAAATGTTTGTATTCAACAAGTTTATTGTATTTCTAACTTATTTCTTAATCAATGGCGACGTAGTAGTAGTGTAGGCACTAGGTATCGTTCAACTATTCTATATATATAAATAAAATTGAAGTGTCTGTTTGTAATGTCTAAACAACAGCGTTTTACTAAATTCATCTAAAAGTATACTTATACGTTACATAAAACAAAATACTGTTTGTTCAGGCTCCGAAACGCCTCGACTGATTTGGCCGGGACTTCTCTCTTCACTCTTGCACTGGCAGATAGCTGATGTTATAAGGAGTAAGTTAGGCTACTTTAATTTTGGAATGGAATATAACTAGGTTTCCACACAAAAATAAAGAAGAAAACTAAAAAAAAAACAAATTTCACGCGTACGATGTCATAAAATACAAAAAATAGCTTCGCAGTTGCTAGGATTAATAAAGCCAGCGAGAAAATATGAACTAACCGTGGACGAGGCATAGTTATAGATCTAGATCTATACCGATGTATGAGTAGTGTTTATTTATCGCATACATACTTACACAATTAAATTAGGTTGGTAATTAAATATTTCTGTGGCTGAACCCCCCGTAGTCTTAAACCTGAACATAGTGCGTGCTTCTACATTATGATAGTATAGTATAGCGTATGTATGGACATTATATCATTTTCTTCACTACAGAATATATCTTATTAAGCTTTATACTGATTTGATATGTTCAGTAAAGTAATAATAAATATTAAGGCATTCTTTTAACGTTATGTCTAAGTTATAATTAAACTAACGCAGTGTTAGATAAGAACACAATTTAACTATTTATAGCCATAGGTAAGTAAATCTTTGGTGGCAAAGTTAAGTTCACAAATTTTGAATTTGTTATTTACATGTGAGCGCAGAGGTTACATAGACCATACAGGTTGCAACTCATGACTAGGATCCACATACAACCCGACGTTATAGTATATATGGCAGAATGCCTGCAGACACGAGTTAATTTAAGTCACAATATACCCATACGATGTTACATTTACTATTAATGTTCTTAAACCCGTTACACCTCTAGATTAGCTTGTCCTTCACATGCACGTCAGCTGGTGAGCGCTACTAGCGCTGTATTCAGTATTCATATTGTATAGTTTTTTTAATCGTTGTTCGTTGGTCGTTGCTATTCGTGATTCGTGAATCGTTCGTTATGATTCGTGTCTTCGAATGTCAGTCGAGGGGAAACGTGCGCTCGGGTCGTATGTACTAGAAGGCGCGGTTACCACTAACTCTACCTACGCTTTGTCTTATCGTGCCCACACTGACACCATCGTGAATCGCCGTTTTATCGATTTTATGTGTTAAACTTTTCCATTTGCTCTTAGCTCTGTTAACAACGACATGACTTCATTGTGTTATTGGTTATTCATGTAGATTGAAAACAAGTGTCATTGGACAAAATCAGTCATCCATTTAGTGCAAGTGTGTGAGATCTATAACGCGATAGTGTTTAGTAGAATAATCGGTGAACAAACGTTGCATAAGACAGAAGAAATTTGAGTAGTGCGTAGATCGCTGAGATCCACTAGTGGAAGTGTATAAGTTGGTGTGCTACCCGTGGTTGGCACCAACGTTGTAGTCACCGGAAGAGCCAATGTTATTTTAAGGTTTGTACCTATTACCTATAGACCTATACTATATAGAAACATAGGAGGATTCGAGAGGACAATATCGTTGGTACTGGCTTGCCATGTTAATAACGTATTCAAAACCTGTCTTAAAGTGAACATTGTCTATATGTAATATGACACAGACTTGCATTTTATACAGAAAAGACACTACGTTATTTATGATTCTAATTGCATTGCCTACCTATCAAATTAACGCAAGGTTATTGTATGGCGTGTCTTGTGTATAGTAATAGTGCATTTCTTTTGATTATAACGTAAACTTTAAAATATTTCATCAGTATCTACATAAGCTAGACGGTACAATGCAACCAAAAAGATACTTAAAAAGAAATAATAATGACAGCTTGCTTGACTTGACATGACAGCAACTGGGCTAGAGATACAGTACAGTGGCGCCCTCTTATCTCACATTTGTGGTCGCCGACTCTTATTTTTATTTTC
This sequence comes from Leucoma salicis, assembly GCA_948253155.1. Lineage (NCBI taxonomy): Eukaryota > Metazoa > Arthropoda > Insecta > Lepidoptera > Erebidae > Leucoma > Leucoma salicis. Next base: position 14,878,569 of record OX411809.1, on the reverse strand, counting down.
TCTTATTGAAGAGAAAATTGTATTACCTATATCAAATTAATTTGGACTTGGTACAGTAAGTTATATCAGTACAGTAGAGTTAAACTAGATAAGTAGGTACATAGAAGAAGAATACCTAACCACTTTATTCCTTGTATTAATAATAATGTAGGGTCATTTAGCCGGTTTCCCGTTCAGGTCCTGTTTTCGTCCACTAGCGCGCGCCTCGTGAAACATTTACGTAGATTAGCATCATAAAAATAGTAAACCACGCAAATTTGGACACGTTGCCTACCTTAATATCAAATCTGCACGTCTACCAACTTAGAATAGTTTTTAACAAGTCAAAACTAGAATAAAAGCTTCTTCAATCTGGCGGCTTACTTCTAAGCTACGAAAACGTCACATAAAAGTTTGAAAAATAGTGGTGCAACCTAACTGCGCAGATATTTTTTTATTGTTTTAAGAATGCATTTCTTATGTTTAGGGTATTAATGATTAAGTTGATACATAAAGAACACATTAAAATGTATGTTTCGTAATCATTTAACGAATTACTTACAAAATCTAGGTGGACAATAACTGAATTACCTATTTCGCAAAACATTCAGTTTTCGTCCACCTGGACGAAAACACAAAAATACAAGTAATGTTTGATTAGTCGTTTAAAATAAGGAATGCTAATAAATTGTGTTGAAATCTTTATGCAATGATCTTCGATGATTATTTAGTCTGATATTTAGTTTTCGTTCGCTAATTTAGCAATATTGCAAGCATAAAACATAAATTATATTGTGGACGAAAACTAAATGCGCTGAAAATTGCTTTAAGTTTCCGTCCATATACTTTAATGTGAGTAGACGAAAATTAATACTGGGTAAGTATTTAGTTTACATCTATTACAAACAAATATTATACTTGTGTTAAAACACAAAATCATTAATACAGGTTTTCTAAAAAGAAGTTTTAATACTAGATAGTTTTAATTATTATCTTTAAACCTGCAGATTGTATTTATATTATGATCTGTATTTTGGCACTTGACATGCTCAGCTACTTTAAAGTACAAATTATTTGAATGAGGAAAAAGAGATCTTTAGTGCGAGTGGAAATCGAACCTGCGTCTGCGTTCCATTGGTCGTAAAGACAAATGTGATGAGGAGATTGGGTATGGCGGAAAGGTCAGTGTGGTAACTCAGTGGCTCAGAGCACTTCCCCGGATTGGAAGGGACGCAGGTTCGATCCGTCCGCTCACACTAAAGTTATCTTTTTCCTCATTCACAAATAATTTGTTCTGTATTTACTATTTATATTACTTTTTTATGTTATTATATTAAAACGCATTGGGGAGCATTTGAAGTTGATTAAAAAATATGATTGGAACACTGACTTTTAATTTAGCAAGTAGGGTATATCTATATATCCCTCTTTAAACACCGTGGTCGAAAACTAAGATTTTTGGACAAAAACTAACGAAATCGGTACTTTTCACTAAAACATTTTATATAAAAAAACATGTTGACTATAATTATTTGTTACTTAATATAAACCTAAAATAGACTATATTAGCTTCCAATATAAAATTGGTTTGTTAGATCTGGGCAAGTAGAACATATAATTTTTAAACCCTTAAGCTGGCAACTTCGCAAAGTGGACGAAAACCGGCTAAACTACCCTATGTAGCTCGTTGATAGCGGCGATTTGAATAACTTTGTGTCAAGAGTTAGTTACCTACTTTATTTTAACATACAAAACAAACAATGAACGTTAACTTACATGGTAAAAGTGTAAGACTAAATAATAAGTAGCTTGGTAAATATTATAACTCTACCTTATTCTATTTAAATATTTTTTTATATATATTTTTAGCGTTTGACATGCTTAGCACTATACATTAAACACAAAGTGAAAAATGTGAAATCGAAAATAACAGTCACGAGAAGGATTCGAACCTGCATCTCCTGGACACCGTCCAGATGCTTTGCCAATTCAGCCATCGTGACAATTGCTCCTGACTGCTAATTTCGATAACACATTCATACTTAACGTCTTTGGGTGACGCCTGCGCCATCTGTCGGAAGTATTTTCATACATTATACCGACCAGGTAAACTTAATTTTACAATTAAGATTTTTAACTAATAATGACGCAAACCCTATAAATATTTAAATATTTTTTTAATATATTTTTTTAGCGTTTGACATGCTTAGCACTATACATTAAACACAAAGTGAAAAATGAGAAACGTCGCGTCACCCAAAGACGTTAAGTATGAATGTGTTATCGAAATTAGCAGTCAGGAGCAATTGTCACGATGGCTGAATTGGCAAAGCATCTGGACGGTGTCCAGGAGATGCGGGTTCGAATCCTGCGCGTGACTGTTATTTTAGATTTCACATTTTTCACTTTGTGTTTAATGTATAGTGCTAAGCATGTCAAACGCTAAAAATATATATAAAAAATATTTAAATATTTATAGGGTTTGCGTCATTATTAGTTAAAAATCTTAATTGTAAAATTAAGTTTACCTGGTCGGTATAATGTATGAAAATACTTCCCGACAGATGGCGCAGGCGTCACCCAAAGACGTTAAGTATGAATGTGTTATCGAAATTAGCAGTCAGGAGCAATTGTCACGATGGCTGAATTGGCAAAGCATCTGGACGGTGTCCAGGAGATGCGGGTTCGAATCCTGCTCGTGACTGTTATTTTCGATTTCACATTTTTCACTTTGTGTTTAATCTACATTATTCATCACAGAGCAAATAGGTTAAGTACCTATTCATTTACGGAATCTAATGTATATGTTATAATAACTGCAGTTAAATAGGTACCTACCTACTTTACGTAGGTAGTCATGTCCATTTAACAGCAAATACGTATTTTGCTTTTACTACATATTTTTGTATAATTGCGTATCAGAGTGCGATCATATATTATTATCACGCTTATTGTCGGAGTGTTCCCCAACAGGGTTGTTAAATATAATGTTTATGTTAAAATTAGATTAATGTTTTACGATAATATTTTGATCTGTATTTTAGCACTTGACATGCTCAGCTACTTTAACCCTCAGGAGCCCGAGAGCCAACGGTGGCTCGGCTTTCCGTATATACTAGGGTGCTCTGTGGGTTCGACTTGGCGCCAGAGCTGGCTCCGGGTACAGCCAAACAGTTTTTTTTAAAGAGGTTAGTACCTTAACGCCAATAAAAAAATGTAATGCGAAGTGCTTGGTGGAAATTATTGTTATAAAAGGTTTTAGACTAGACAGGATTATTTTACACAATAAATAGTATGTTATTTTAGATATCATAAAGTTATTTGCATAATTGGATTTGTGGATTTCATTGTAGTTGTATTAATCACATGCCGAAAATAGGCAAAATAAATTACCCTATATTGATATGTAGCTAACAAAGTTTTGAAAAAAATTAAAGTAATAGGCTGCATAATGATATTAATAATAATTATTTATGCAAGTAATTATATATTACTAAGAATAAGTCTAAAAATGAATAAGGGAAAAGGAAAATTCAGTTAATTTTGGTAAAAAGGGTGTAATAGTGATGGGCATCGATTATGTTAGTTATCGATAGTTTCACCGTCGTCATGTATCTACCTTTTATTATATTATTATTATATCGATTTTATCCTAACTATTATAAAGCTGTAACAGAGCTACACATTTAATAAATTTAAAAAACTGTAATAGGCTATTTAGGCGTGCCTGAACACAAAATATTTTTTTTAGATTTTTGTAGGTTTGTCTGTTTAATTGTTCGCGCATCATGCAAAAACTACTAAACAGATTTGAATGCAACGTTTTGTTTAATAGCTATTGATTAGACTTTAAAGTTCGTATTCGTTTTATCCTGTTATTATATCAGGAATCTGAGACATAATCTCCATTCATCAGCTTTTTTCATCCACAGCTGGACATACAGGCAAAGTATTTATTTCAGATCCACAACACACTGGATGCCACCCGCTTCTCCCTCGACCTTCAGCGAGCCAGAGCGATATAAAAATCTCTCTATATAAAAATAATAATATATTTATATAATTTGATAACCACAAACGAATGTCACGATAGCTTATTTGGAAGAACGTCTGAAAGTAGGTAACTCGGAAGGCGTGGCTTTGATCTTCGCTCGTGTCTAGTTTAGTCATTTTCTACTTCATATTTTCTCACAGTGTTTTAGTCTAACGTTTATTTACGGGATCATTTTATTTACTGAAATGTCATAGGTGGGAATATATATATTAATAATGTTAACATTTTATTCTTGTAATTACAACCTTATGTAAAATCTCCAATATTTTGTATATCCGTAAATATATATAAAATAGTAAAAAAAAAATCGAAATTGAGCAGATAAATTAGCACCTACAGATCCGAAACAAGTTATAATACTAAAGCTAAGATAATGGTGGTAAACATTTTATTCTCCGAGTACGTTAGATATTTCTGATCCTGAACAATGAACCGGCTTTATGAAACCCAAACAATATTTTTGTCAATTCCTCTAAACTTTATAATTTATAATATTGAGAAGTATCTGGTCCTAAACTCATCATAATATTTATTTATAAAGTGGTTTCCAAATAAAACAATATGTTTAGACTAACGATTTTGTATGTCTAACTTATATACACCTACTACATATAAGTCTAAATAGCAATTATAACACATACAGTTAAAAAACGATATTATGATTCTATCGATCGCACGTATCGATATGTCGATCGCGGACGCAGCGCATCACTACAACACTAGCCTGTTTTCGTAAGAAATTGAAGAAACTCAGATTTCAAAATATTTCTTATTTTTACGAAGTAATCCATAATATATTATTATTGAAATATCAAAAATAGACTTTCTTTATGCTTCTAAATAATTTCTAACCACATAACATTCGATTTCTTATAAAAAATATAGGTACTTTTAGGAATACAACGATCTTTGTCGTATTGTTACCGTTTTTATATATTTGATATTAGTTTTAGAGCTTTATTACTTTATATAAATTAACAATTCACAAAGCCAATACCGTTTACAGAACTGGGATAGGTGGTCTAGATATTTTTTTAGGTATTTATCAGAATGGTATCCTAAATATATGTAAAATAAACGTAGTGGTTAAATTCTCTTCGGTGTAAAATATAAAAAAAAAACAATCCGCAGGACTGTTTTTTTTTTGTGTTCTTATAGTAGTCTGTGCACCTGTCCTGAACTGAGCTTGGCTAAACGCCGCATAACGCTTAAATAATATTCTTTATTTACCGTTTGACCTTCTGGCAAGAATTCCGAGTGCACAACACCGCGATAGTCAAAGAAAACAGTCAACATGACTTTGACTTTTGATCGACTTTGGCAAGGTTTTTTCGCTTTCGGTTCAGTTGGAAGTCGCGCCACTCCGAAGCTTGTTGACTAGTTTGCATGTCAAACTCGTAAACCCACGTCTCGTCACCAGTAACAATGCGTTTCATTATAGGTAACTAAAAACAGTACTGTATTTAATATAAAAAACAAATGCAACTCAAACTCCGCGCCAAAATGGATAACAGTTGTGCCAATCTAACAACAACAAAAAAAAAACAAAAATTTGAATTTGAATTTGGAACCATAAAACAAATCATCCATTCCCATTCAAATACTTTCTTGACTGAATGTATTTGAAGAAATAAGCTTTACAATAATTGCCGGAACCACACATGAAGCGTCGTTATTTGCCACGAGATTTAGCAGTCACTTTAGGTACGTGATATTCTAAATATAAACCAGGACCTTACTGAAGGTGGCCCACCTGCAAAGATGCAGAAACAAGCAAGATGTGCACTGTATCCAAGAAAACGGGGCAAAAATATTTTACACTAAATGCCATTTGCCCGCTTGCCCTAATCACTGAAAATATATTTGTTTGAACTGCTTATAATGCAAAAATCTATAATACCAAATTATAGGTACCGCAATAAACTGTACTTTTTTATATTTTTTAATTGTGATTTTATAATATACTAGCCTTTGCCCGCGGCTCCGCCGCAGCCAAAAGCTAGTTTTTAGCTTATATCTTGGCTTTCCGATATACATAGTACCGGGATAAAATGTATACCAGTTGTTAAGTCTAATCAAGAACTCTCAAATAAAAAACTTGCATGAATATCCGTTCAGTAGTTTTTGCGTGATGCGCGAACAAACAAACAGACAAAAAATCTAAAAATAATCGTTTTGTGTTCAGACACACCTAATATAGCCTAATTCAGTATTTTTTTTTTTCAAATATCTTTTCAATTTACAGGCATAGCTCTCTTACAGCTTTATAATAGTACTAGCCTTTGCCCACGGCTCCGCCGTTTTTGGGTTATATCTCGGGTTCCCGATATCGTAGCGGGACAAAATGTATACATACCAGTATTAAGTCAAATAAAAAAAGTTGCATCAAGATCCGTTCAGTAGTTTTTACGTGATGCGCGAACAAACAAACATAAAACCAAAAAAAATGTTTTTGTGTTTAGACACGCCTATATAGCCTAATTCAGTATTTTTTTCTCAAATATCTTAAATGTACAGACATAGCTCTGTTGCAGCTTTATAATAGTATGTCTCATATATAGTGTATCATCTATAATAGTACAGATTCTATAGATAGACAAATAGATTGCCTTTTATTTCCAATAAAAGATGGCGGGGTGAAGCAGCAGCGCCACCCCTGTTGCTATTTCGTCGGCAATTACAGGCCAATCTCGGTGTTGAGTGCACTATCCAAGATCCTGGAAAAAGTCCTCAGCAACAGCTTGACTGAGTATTTAAAGAAATATGACATCATCTCATGTAACCAATTTGGATTCAGATCCGGTGTATCCACTGAAGATGTTATATTTAAAGTATGTGAGGAAGCAGTTGCTAGATTGGATAGTCATTACAAGTCCTATGGCATCTTTCTGGATCTGTCAAAAGCATTCGACACGGTCTCTATTCCTATCCTTACATCGAAATTAGAAAATGCTGGAATTCGTGGTATATCGATAGATATTTTTCAAGACTACTTGTCGAACCGGGTACAGGCTGTGAAGATTGACGATCTGATAAGTGACGAAGGACAGCTTAATTATGGGGTGCCGCAGGGGAGTATACTTGGACCAACATTGTTCTTACTATATATCAACGAATTATGCAACATGAGGCTAAAAAACTGCAGTATTTTTACTTATGCAGATGACACAGCATTATTGATATATGGTAAGAACTGGATGGAAGCAAAACTTTGTGCTGAAAATGCCATTAGTGAAATTATGAGGTGGTTATCCAAGAATTTGCTAACTCTTAATGTTGGTAAAACAAACTGCATTCGTTTCTATCTCCCTAATTCTCCTAAGCCCCCAATGGACATAAATATACTCGTTGCCCATCAACAGTCAACAATCGAGTGCAGCGGTCGGACCTATTCATATCCGTACTATAACTAATGTTACCAACACACGATATCTTGGAGTGATTATTGATGAACGGCTTGATTGGCAGCTTCAAGTTTAAACCCTTACTGCACGTGTGCGACGTTTAGTTTGTATATTTAAAAATTTGTGATATTCGGCAAGTCAAACTCTTATGCGAAGTGTCTACAAAAGTTTATGCCAATCAATAATAAGTTATCGTATTACAGTGTGGGGTGGCACGTATAGAACCAAGTTATTGCAGTTGGAAAGAGCACAAATGATGCTTCTAAAAACAATGAGCTACAAACCTCGTATATATCCAACAAAAAAACGCTATGAAGAAAGTCAGGTTTTAACAGTAATACAAATATTTATACCGTATACCGTACTTCAAAAACATTCTCAACTGCCTGTGGTCACTGAATCTATGCAGAAAAGGCGAGGTGCAATTGTTTACCAACCCATAAAGTGCAGAACCTCTTTCGCGCGTAGACAACAGAAAGCTCTAAAATTTTATAAATAAAAAAAATATCGATATATACACTAAATAATCATGAGGCAAAGGTAAAACTATTCAATTGGTTACAAACACTAAATTATGATGAAACAGAACAACTAATAACTGTGATAGAATAGGTAACTACTGTATTATTACTTAGTATAGAAACAAGAAACAATAGTCCATGCAGCAATCATAGAGAACCACAGGGTTCAGGAATACGAGATTAACTCAGTTTGGAAACCAGTATGCAACCACTAAAATGTCACTGTACAACCTCTATTACTGAATAGGTACGAATTTTAGTTAATTATAACATCTGCACAATTATATGTGTGTGTTGTTTGTATATATGCCTTAGGTACTACTTAATATTGTGTCTTATTATATTCGTTAACCTATTGTACTTTCTTTGAAATAAAAATTATTATTACTTATTATTTATGTATGCAAAAAAGTGTTGCCGGCCCAAGGTTAAAATATTAGCTACCAAAAAACAGACAATGACTCATGCCTAGATCTTCTACATGTTCCCGCCAAAAGTCCCACCCGACGCTCTGTCCAAGGTCCACAGACTACTAATATTACGAGATTGCTTCTGTCATCCAAACAGATTGTCATTATTATATCCTCTGTGTACATAATTGATCCCCTTAGACGAAGGATATTATAGACAAGCTATCAGCGTATGCAGTGTCGAGATAGAAATAGATAACCGGAATAATTTTACAAGATAACTATGATTATAACTTTGTTGACTAAAAATGTACTACCTGTTTTAGCCGGATAAAAGAATCGCAGGACAAAAGAAATTGCAGTTATGCTTATATTTTGCTTAAAATGTATTAGAACATGTAATATTAGCGTATATAACATGATTAATAAAAGTTTTTTTTTAAGTCAATACAAAAACAAGCTTACATACTGATGATGGGGACGGTTGGCCACCTTATTGTTTGGACCCAATTCATTGGGTCCAAATACAACTAACACATACCCGAAAAGCATAAATATACTTATACCTGTGTCTCTCTCACTCTTGGTAAAACCTAGTATGTGCATCCTTTTCTTCATCCTTAATGTCAAAATAGTAGCGAGTCTATATTATTCTTCGTCTAAGTTGATCCCTAATCTTCATATACCTAGTAATAGTGACTTAATTAGGCTGTCGTCCGCCATCTTAATAGTTACGATGACAGCGTAATTTGGATGTGTTCCGTTATACACTGCGAGCACTATAAGGTGTGACGTCAATTTAGTATACTGTGAAGTCGTTCCTTTATAGTTAGCTATACTGGTTACTGTTTATAACGGAGTGCAGTCCAGTATACTGATCTGTCATTACTTTCATTTCATACAAATTATTGGTTTTACACTGCAATAAACACAATTTCTTTACATTTGCCATGTTTGGGTATCTTTGATTTACAATATTCAATAATAATAATAATATTCCATAGTGCAAATTGTTATATTTATGGAAGCTGTTGATCACGTGATATCACAGTGCTCGCAGTGTATATCGGAACAAAGCCTTTATCTGTTGTATGTCAGCTAACTACAAAGCATATTTTGACTGTCCTGTTCGGCATCAAGACAAGCTATGAGCTCCACATGTTGCTTGTAGTTATTGTAAAAGATGATGAAGTTATCAGAAGCAAAAGTTAAAGCTGGCGTTTTGTTGTTACGCAGATTAGACAGATTTTCGCCGATGAAAAATTTCCAACGTTGATGAATCGTACTCAAAACAGCGTATTGGGATAGTTTTAAAGCAGTAAGTAGCTTCTAGACTTTGAGGAAATAACAAAGCCGAAGTTACGAAAAGTTAGTTGAGGATATGCTAAAAAAATTTAAGGCTATAGGATGTCATTAACAGTACATATTATGCTGCATGCTTATTTAGATAAATTTAAAAACAACATGGGAAAATATCAAAATTTTATGCTATAAAGATAACGTCAAATTTTGTGTTGACCCGTGTTATTGTTAGTATTATATAATACACATTTTGCCCTACTTCATGCTATCGCAGATTGCGAAAGAATTTATGTTTGTATAAATAGTTAATACAATCAAGACAAATCCAGAAATAAAATCATTACTTCGACTTTCAACAACATATTATTAGAAAAACAATATATCCAGGCCGAAGGAAATTGTACTTATCTTAAACCATCCAAACAAGTGATGAAAGTTACATGAAAAATAGCTCAAAATACGATTCGACATAAGAAGTAGAAGAAATAAGTATCAGCGATATCAGACAGTTATATTATGATGATGATGATTTCGACGAATTTAGTAAAGTTCAAATAAAGTTTGGTTATCTGACATATTTTTCATAGACTTTGTACGGAACCCTCCTTTTTAATCACTGTAACTATAGGAAGAATATGTTACTAGGTGCGAAAGTCTACTTTTTGAAAAAAAATGTTAGTCATTGTGATAGCACTTGTATGGCGAATTATTTAAAGTTCGCCAGTTGAAAAACCTGCACGTTATATGAAAAAGAAGATAGGATAGGTACTTTGTCCCAATTTTCTTAGGTATTTCGTATATTCACACTTCCACATTTCCTAATGTACCATGGCTATATCTATAGTTACTTTTAAACGTAGTGTTATATGTGCTCTTTGGTTACTTTATCTAAGGTCTACGGGCATGTTAAAATCACAATCTGTGTAATGACACCATTTTATTCCATAGTATTTTTCTAAACTAATTCTCTAAATCGCAAATAGAACTGTTTCATAAGCAAGCTATGAATGATCATTATTTCGTGTTCCCAAATATTTTTAGCAATTGGCCATGGCTTGGCTAGAGTTTGTGACAAGATTTCAACCGCTTCCCATGACATCCCTCCAAAAACATTAAAGTAAATAAATATTTTAATATAAAAACAACGAGCGTGCTTTAGACCACACGACTGTAGTAAAACAACAATAATATATATATATATTGTAGGTGTTTCCTATGGGGAGATAATGAAACGTCCGGTGGTTACTGGGCATTGACGTAATAAACACTGGGTATAATGTTCTGTCTTCCAAGTATAGTTATTTATGGTTCTGTCTTTGCCCGTTACATGTCGCGGCTATTGAGCGACCGTCCACCTTAGATCTAGGCATATATATATATATATACACTTTTCGTAACGCTCACGTCAGGCATTCACCAGCTTATTTACTCCCCAAGTCAAGCGTGCGTAAAGAAGTATTTACTTGAACAACACATCATCTTTCGACACTTATAGGGATCAAAAATAATCAAATGAGCCATGTGGCGTCACGAAATTAAATCATGGACTGTGATATGCAACAAATGGCATCTAAAAATATATCGGTATTTAATTGTAAATCTAACTCACGAAATTAAAAAAGCATGTATTGACCGAATTATGTGGGTTCGAAGAGCTGTCATAATTTATTTAGATCAAGCTAACTTTTTGGGAATATCAAATGAAGTGAACAAATTTGTATTTTTTATAGCACAGACGTTGCTCTCTCTTAACATTCTTTTCATCAACTTAAATAGACGGGATACTGTTTTAAGAAAAGCAGAGTGGTTTTTAATCAAAGGGCAGATTGCCGAGGGAAGAATCGCTACCTTACAGAATACCACATAACCTAATGTTGTGTTTATGCATACGTAAGAATTTTGAAATCCAGAGAGGCAGAGAGAGAGAAAGGGGTTTGTCGGTGACGCGTATCTGACGCCATAGGTATCGCCATAGATAATATACTAACATAAGAGAGGTATCACTTTACACTAACATACCCCACTATCAGGTGACCAATAAGCTTATATTTATAATACTGGAGATTGCAATGCAAAGACGACTTGAATCAAAGAAATGTGATCTTGAATGACGTCACTTATGTTTTTTGTTTCTTTCGTTAGAATGACCACGATAGTTCTAAAGCTTGGGATAAATATTTACGGCTTACGGATTTAATGAATAATAAATTAAAACTGCCGTGTGGGGCCGGCTTTAGAATTGTCCCACCCCTCTCCACCCATGGGAGTCGTAAGAGCCGACTGAGGGAATACCGGGGGAGTGGGCAGCAGCACTCCCTCGAGTATTAACAACATCCACTGAGATCGCCAACCCGCCTGCCATGCGTGGCGATTACGGCACTATCCCCCATATGAGCGAAACACATGTTGTGGCGTTCTCTTGGGGAGGCCTATGTCCAGCAGTGGACTTCGAAAGGCTGATGGATGGATGGATGGATGGAAATGAAAACTTAGTATAGGCATACATATAATATAGAACTTTTTTTATTGTAAGGGCTGCGTTGGGCAAATATCTTCTCATCCAAATTACTTTAGTTTCTGAAAACAAATGCTTGTCACGAGTGTGTGCTGCTAGTGGTCGTTGTACTATGGGCCTCATAAGAAAGCTCAAGGTCGCTGACCGGGCAATAGAGAGTCCGTGAATATTTATTTATTTTTCTATGCTTGGGATTTCGTTAGTGATAAAATCATAAATGAGGAGAGCCTTAAACGAACTAGAGTACCTAACCAATATAAAATTTCCAAAGCGTGGAAGTCATTTGGGGATGCTCATGTCCAGCAGTGGACATCTTTCGACTGATGGATGGATGGATAGATTTTATAGTAGGTAATGTAAAACGGCAATATGGTAAATCATTATTTAAATTCATAATATTTATTATATAAAGGTAATATTTAGTATATAAAATAAAGGATAGAAAGGTGCAGCACTATTTAAAAGGCGTCCTGGGTCCTATGGTATAAAATGTAAACTGCATACTTTGGCCGAGAAATAAAATTTACTCTTTATTTTTATAATGAAGGAGGAGCATGTATTCCTTTTTTTAATATCTTTCGGAATGCTGAAATATAAACATTATTAATTATTATTTTGTAATTACTACTTCTATCACGGCTTACTTGCCAGGAGGAATTAAATCAAACATGTTGCTTTTTTATACTTAACTATAACTATAATTATTTTAATTTATGAACTTTATTTGGATACAAAATCTGAGTAGTTTGCTTGGTACTAATCTATATAAAACTACAACTAGATTGAAAACCTGGGTCCAGGTTACAATTACAAAGAGAAACTTGGCACAATTACAATATTATATGGAGTACAATTACAATATTATAAGTGCAAAAAAACATTTTTTTTGACTTTGGGACATTATACTTCTTATCTACAAGTTCAGTGTTAATGGTCACCTTACTTACGTAAATAGTTTATTTATAGTACTTGAAATAACACAAGTTTTGGAAAATAATGTAGAGCGACGAAACGACTCTTTCATGTTCCCACCGACAACTCTTTTTTAATTGCCTTGAGATTTTTATACACATATAATTCAGAATCTTCGTAATTTAAAACTATCGTACCTATTTTTAGATTTTGCAACACTGCTAAGTTGTCAGTTGTCACTTGTCACCTTTTGCTTTTCATTTAGGTACAAAAAAAAATATACATCTGTAAGTCAACCTCCCCTTTAAATATCACGTTTTGCCTGCTATCCAGTTTCTCTGGGACCTTTATTTAAATTACTGTTTTGTTAAATTAATGGTGAGTCAATTTAAATTATTTACAATACTAAAGATAGTAAGTAGATGTTATATAGTTCAACCCATTCTAAAAAAAATAATACCGAAATTTCTGCATTATGATTTGAAACATAGATGTTTATTTTTTATACCCGAAAAGGTGTTACCTTTTTCATAAATTTCTTTATTTTCATAAATTTATTAGTTATAATAGGTCCATACCTACATCAATTATTTTTGAATACTTTAAATATTTCATTTACATTTTTTTAAATTACGGCCTTTTGTGACTATAGTAATTGTATTTTATCAGACTGAGAAAATTACTTTTTAATTTTGATTTCGTAGGTACTAAAACATTGTTTCTATCTCTATGCTTCTGTGTCAGCAAGCAGAGTATACCCTTGCATTCATGGAGGGCTTGAAAAATCATATAAAGGGAAGGAATGCTAGTTGATCACTATAGTTCTATTGCATCCACTTTGTCTTTCCTGTATTATTTGAAGCTAATACTGTTGTTTTTGTAACTAACCATTCATTTTCATATCAGTAACATTTTATTTACATTGGCTATACAACACCACACTATGATATTTAGCAGTGATATTAACATGGGTGACACCAAACCATGTTCAACTAGCATTAAAAAGAAATCTCAATATATCTATATATTATATAAGAAATTGCTATAAAAACACTGCAAATTGATCAATTGGTTTAATTAAAATTTACTATATTAATCTAAAATATAAACAATACAACATGGAAAAAATATTTAACAGTGTTATATTTGATGTTTTCAGATCATCAAACATCCCTAGAGGGAGACCAGAAATGGTGGACTATTACAGGGTTCTAGGTGTTACTCGAATTGCCACAGAGGCAGAAATAAAAAAGGCGTAAGTTTAATTTTTATGTATACCAATAAGATGTAAATTAATGCTAGCTTTATTTATTTTATTATAATCACTAGCTTTGTCAAGCAACAGTAATATAAATATATCACTATATGGCACATAAATAATCTCTATTTATACAAAAATAGCTGTTACAAAGATTATATAGTTTTCTGGGATAAAAAGTAGCCAATGTCTTGTGTACTCTGTTTCATATATTTTCTGTACTATATGCTAAATTTCATAATGTTTTGCGGTGACAGTAACAAATAAATTCACTTTCACAATTATAATGTTAGTAAGGATAATTTCCTTAGAAGCCGTACATTCTCATTTTCACTCATAGTCATAATTATAATATGTTACAGTACTTGCAAGAGGCTGCAGTTATACTAAACAGTCCCTTACAATTTTTTCAGCAAATAGATGACATAATCATGGCAAAGTGGTTTAGATACTGACCTCCAATGCCCGTGTTGTGGGTTTGATTCCCACGCAGGACAGCTCTTTGTGTGACCCACAAATGGTTTTGCTGAGTCTGTTGTTTTCGTGAAATTGTATGTTTGCAAAGTCACCTGCAATACAAGGATTATTCCTTAGGCCCAATGGTCTTCTTGAAATATAAAAAATTAATATGTCAAAAAGTAGCTATAAAGCAGTTTAATCATTAGTGGATATTCCTGCTAATCATCAAACTGTTACTTTTCGAGTCGGCAGTAGGTTTTTTAATCAAGGATATAATATATGACCAGACAAGTTTGTACTGTCTGAAAAGATCTTTACAGAGAATTGCCTACATTGGCCAGATGATGCCAAACTATGTCCAGTTTTGTTTCAAACATTCTTTCACTTGCAGTCTCAAGTGAATGTTTTGTTAAATTTTACTGCCTTTTTACTGTTTTTTTTCTTTTTCCTTATTCACAAATAATATATACTTTAAATAGTAGTGGAGCATGTCAATTGCTAAAAAAATATAGATCTAAAATGTCTTTTGACAATTTGCTGTACAATCCTTAAAATATCATAAGCAATTAAACTAATTATTAAATTTGCATAGAGATAAATAATATGCTATTGCATATAATATGCTATTGTATATAATAGAGATATGACATATTTATATTATTTAATCCAATTCTGAAGTCCACACAAAATAAATAGGATATTTTGATATGTTGTAGCTGGTTGATGGTATGTGCAAAACAATGAACTGCTTAGCACTATAATATAATTAAGTCTATTTTACTTTGAGAGCCAGAAAGTTGATGACGTGTGACTAGATACACAAATAAAAGACATTTATTAGTTGTCCCCAAATAGTCAACATCCTTAGAGATCCTTGGCCAAGTACGGATAAAAGTACATCACCATACAAATATTTGTTTTCTTCTGTTTGTTGTTTACAATGCTCATATAATTCCAAGTAACAGCCAATACTGAAGTGCTTAATATCAAACCAGTGATCACTGATGTCATAATTTCTATTGACAGTTACAGAAAACTGGCATTGAAATGGCATCCTGACAAGAATCCAGAAAATGCAGATGAAGCAAACAGAAGATTTAAAGAAATATCTGAGGCTTATGAAGTACTGTCTGATGGTGAGCTCTCAATACATTGATCATTTATTATAAATGTATGTTTAAGTTTTATTTGTTTAGCTGAAGTATTCAATGTCTAAATGTAATTTGCATAGTTGGCTATATGGATAATTCAATTTTATTTTAATTTCAAGAGCTAATACTGATATAACTTAAATTTTATCACAACTAAATACAACATTATTGAATTTCTATATTTTAATTATATTACAACTGTTTTCTTTAATAGTTTCTTTTTATATTTCCATGTTTTAGTTATACTACAGCTATGCTAACTGCTTATTTATATAATTAATAAGTATTATATAATATTTGCGACAGCAAAGGTGTTAGAATAAAATATGAATTCAGTAATATTACATACTGTTTCTATATTTACCTATAGAATATTGGATTTTATTTATTGTTATTGAATTATCCTTTCCCAGTAATAAATGAATCCATTAGAATTTGTCATACTACCTTTCTAATAAACTTAATTATGTAAAATACATGAAGGCTTCAAGTTGTGAACGGTGGTATATATTGATTTTTGTTGTTGGGTAGCAAACAAGCGGAAAGTTTATGATGCACGGGGATCCAGCCACTACGCGCACAGATATACAAGCAAGAATGGAGTCAATGGGCATCGCCACTTTAACTTCAAAGGGTTTTTTGGAGACACGCCATTCCACCGCTTTTTTGGTAGCTGCCCATTTAATGCAGGATTGGCTTGTAGTTGTGAATATTATCATTTTGATCTACAATCCCCTTGTAGGAGCTTAGTTATGTATCTCTCGCAGATATTAACCACTAACAACAATTCGATTACATATTTATATTAAAGTTGCAAGCGCCTATAATTATCTATCTACTCTAACAGTTTTATGATTTGTTTGGGTCTATATAACAGCGTTACTAACAACCAAGTTTTGTGTGAACAAGCCTATAACAAATGCACATAATATTGCGGTAAATTTGTGTTAGTTTTACTCCTGTATAGCTATTATAAAACTATAATTTAGTTTTTAGCAATATAAAGCGGATTGTTAGTCAATTTCATTAACCAATCTAAATAGGTACGTGTCCGAACATAAACGATACAAAGACGGACAATCATTTAAAATGTATCAGTTGCCCGGGGCTTCGTCAGTAATAGTTTTTTTACATTTTAAATGAAATTCCCAATTTTTCTCCCTGGAGATTCGATTTTGTAAATCAACACATTCATGATTCTATGATAAATTAATATTCTTAATTCTAGATCCTGTATCTGAATGCTCCTGTCATTAAAAGCTTATAGAAAATTTCATCGTTCAGTTTAACCCTTCCGGTTTTTTATTTTGTATACGCCTTTCCTTAGAAACCACATCTATTAAAAAAAATGTAGACATATTATTTAGTGAAAAGGTAGTAAGTATACTACAAACAGCCAGACTGAGCAACAAAGTCAATAGGATATAGTGTACTCCGTTCGTTTTGCCTAAATGACGCGTTATCAATAAATAAACACAGGAATAACAATAAATTATATGTCCTACTTTGCAGAATCAGACGATAATTTTGTAATCATGACTGTTGTCATTAAATACAACCTAAATGATAATAAACTAGTTACCTATCGCTACTCGACAACGCGTTCCCGCATGGATCGAAATAAGCTGTAGTCTAGATAGGGCTATTTTAAAGTTCATATGATTTGTGAATGTGGAAAAAGAGAACTTTAGTGCGAGTGGGATTCGAACCTGCGTCCCTTCCAATCCGGGAGGGGGACCTACGCCACCTATCGGATGCATTAACATCTCGTTTATTAAACAAATATAAAAATGAGGTATTTCGATAACAAACCTGTACCTACTAGGCGTAGGAAAAGAACTACTGAAATGACAGTTCCAGTGGTCCGCCAGTACAGGTGGAGAGATGACACACATCAGGTTTATTTAGTGGGTGAGAGCCCCACACTACCCTGTTCGTTGCCCCAAACGACGGTTGGGTGTTGTACGAGTAGGTATAGAGGTGTAAGAGCTGAAGCTATTCAGTCAGATTTATCAACTGATATGTACGATGCTATTTATATGTAGGTATACATATAGGTACACCGGGATTTCCTTGTTTACTAGCCTGTTACTGATGCGCGCTTAACTTACGTGTCGTATTACTCAGATAACGAAACTCGTTGGATAAAAACAAAGAATTTTCAAGCAATAGTATTAGCTAATATATCGCGATTTCAAACCGAAAAATCGGGCAATATTAACAGTATGATATAAATTTATTTAATTTGTAATATTAAACTGATAGTATTTTTACTACCAATATGTGAATGACTGCAAGTATTTTTTATGAAAATTAGTTGTAATGAGCAACTTGCTAATTAATAACGTCACATTTATGACAATTTCTAACTAAATAAACTCAACCTCCCTAAAACTTTATGAGATTGATTACAAAAACCTGCAGTATTATTATATAAATTATGCTTTTTGTATGTAACTTACAGAGCATAAAGTTATAGGTGTTTTACTTTGTTCTTTAGGTCATCGCACACATACGTTAAACCGATATAAAATTTATTCATAAGCAAATTACAAACATATCCGCCTACTGCAGTGATTCATGTCTGGGTTGATAGAATAAATGTACGCACTTGTATTTCGCGAGTCATTCTTACGGCACTACGAGGTCTAGGAAGTCACTAACCACTCAATTATTATGGTCGACGACATTCACCGGAATCGTGTAGCGTAATGTTGATTTTTCATACTAAACAAATTCAATAATTTCTGTCAGTCTCTCTGTTAAAGGATTCCGTTACTACAGTGTATTTCTGCTAGATGCTTATTCGATTATTACGACATTCCCGTGACGAAGAGTGCTAATGACATTGTATTGCATTATCTGTCGAATATCAATTAACCTTCGACAGCATTTAACTAAAATAACTATTACACCATACATAATAATGTTACAAACAATAAATATTATACATAAGGAAGTTTTTTCTCCAGAAAGTTCTGTATGATAACGAGAAGGCATGCGCGTAAATGCTATGCGAAGTATTTATAGCCTTGATTCGTTATCATTTTCATACGAATTGTTAAATTATTATTTATTTATTAAAACTTTATGCCACTATAAATTATGTATATTGACGGATGTAATGCTTTAATTTTTTATTTTCAACTAGATTCTGCCCGCGACTCGCGTGTATTTCAGAATTTAAATACGTCACGTCGGCTCATTAATTTCTATATGCAAAAAAAAATGCTATCCATATTCTCGGGACAAAAACTAAACCTTATTTGGCTTTAAAAATCTTCCATCAGTGTAAATTAGAGATATTAGATCCTCGAACACACTATTTTTGGTTGATGTGTTTGACGTCAATAGTTGGTTGATATGTTTGAATTGTCAACCATAATAGGAACAATTTAAATGTGGAAAATAAAATATGATTTTCGCGTTAATCTGGGCAATTTTTCTATTTTTTCTCATCTAGAACTTTTCTTGGACCTCTGCGAATATTTATAAAACATAATCAGCCGAATTAGTTACCTACATACAGCCTTTCTCGAGTTTTGCGTTCAGCAACATATTTAGCGATTCATTTTTACTTATATAGAGTAGTAACTTCTCGAAGCCTTAACTTTTCGGGTATGTAGGCGTGAATAAGATGTAACTTGGCTACTTGAAACTACGAAAAAGAATCTTGAGATTCACAACATACGATGGCGATAAAGAGGCACACAATTTGGCCGTGTCATTTTATTTTTTATCCTCCTCTCTCACAATTGAGACGGTTTTAGTTAGATAAGAAACCACATATAATCATTGTATATAAGTATATCATAAGAAACAACATGATAAAAATTATTTAATCTCGACGTTGCACGGTCGCTGCTGTTTATGTATAGGACTGCCCGGCTATTATAGATCGTCTAAAGTCGTACGCCTCTCTGTTCAATATCATCATAATTATCTTAGTCTAAATAGTGCTGTGCAAATTATTTATCATCTATAAACATCGTAATCAATTTTATACGAACAGAAGAACATTGAATGATAAGTATTGATAAGCGGGCGATACTGCCACAATAAATCGATCTGGATATGTAATCAAGAAGTAGGTAATGATTAATGATATTAATATGGAAAGTAGACCAGTTTGATTGTAGTAATCTTAAAATTTTCACATATCAATTTGATCGTTTTATGCTCATTTCACAATGACACCGTTAAGAAACTAAGCAAGGCCATTTTTATGCGGCGTTAAATACAATTTCTATTTATATTTTGAATGTAGCAAATATAATTAGTAATTTACGTGGGGCGTATTGCAGTTTCATTAAAATCTAGTTAAAATAAAACATGCTTGCTATTCCTAAACATACTTTTATTTTAATGGTATTTATGACGTCTTGTAATCGAAATAATTTTTTTATTATTTCTGCGGCACGCTAAGATCTTCGAGCTGCCTTACTGTTTGAAATTCAACTTTTATTGATTAAAATTTAATTGAACCAATTAAGTTTCTAATACTATGAGTACATTTTGTCCGTGTCTTCGTCCGCGTGGACCTAGTAATTGGGTCAATACATTGAGTTAGTACGTAGTACATATACATCAATAGGTCAATATAGTGTAGGAATTGGTGTACAATGAGGCGCAGTTTTATGTATCTTCAGACTTTTATTTTTCACATACACATTTGTATATATCTTAAAAATAGTTCGTGCAACGTCTTTTCTGTGTTAGCTCGTAAACTCTCGCCGCCCTCTTGCTCCCTGTCTTCCCCCACTCATACCTCGTTCAAATCTCATTCGAGCTACGCAAGCATACATTCACACAATCATCTCACAGTCGTTCAATTATATACTGAATCACACATTTATAATGAATATTGGAAGTGCCTTAATAGACACTTCGAAAAGGTCTACATGCCAAGGTGTTTGTGTCTCGTAGGTATATGACTGTATTATACATATTTTATAAACAAATGGAAAATTTAGTGTAGCCACCTATATAATAGTAATATGTAATTGATTTTGTTGCAAAATTTATTTTTACTATTTCTACAAATAACACTATCGAGGATTATACAATACTTATACAAAAAGAAATGTCTAAATAGGCCGCAATTGTTTTATATTTTGATCGCCAGTACACTTTTCACCTAGCGTAACAAAGTGAATTGTTTTCTTTAGTTTCTTAAAAAAGCTATCCAATTGATGTGATGAGTCATCAAAATCTTCCCACACGTGTCATCAGTGATTGATTCGAATGCCAAAACAGTTTTGTTATCAACAAGTGTTTATGACCACAATGGTTTATTCATTCTTTGAATATTTTTTGTAGTGTCACGTCTTTATCCCAGGACGAGTGAACAGTGTTGTTGTTACCAACATTTCGCCTGTAGGTACTTATTATATTGCTCACACTACATTATGACCTTATAAGATACTCTGTAGTGGTAGTGAATGCTTCCTGGTGGAAAAAAACCGATAATAATGTTATTTTAACCGATCTATGATTTGAATACTTTTTGGTTAGAAGTTGTTAATTTCGCTAATAGACAACGACGGTAGACGGTTGTAATTTTAATAATATATTTAAAAAAACCATCAACTATCTTCTTTATTATTATAACTGAAAGCGCGATTTATTTTTAGCTAGCTGTGAGCCGCGACTTCGTCGCGAATTTAGTTTTTTTTTTGATATTCATATTTTTTTTTGATATTTTATTCATAATTATTTTCCCAAAATAAAGGAAACCTAATTTACCTCTTATAAAATCAGCTATCTGCCAGTAAAAGTTTTGTCGTTTCGAATATTAGCCGGAACAAATAAACCGACCAAAAACTTAAAAAAATTATTTTGTTATAGGTAACGTAGGTACCTATATACTTTCATATGAATTAAATATAGGTACTTAAAGCTGTTATTTAGACATTACAAACAGGCACTTTAATTTTGTATAGACATAAAGTTTAGTACTATTGATTTTAGAAATGATTGCTTAGAGGTAAACCCAGGCCTGCAAAGACAGAGTAGTAGTACCTACATATTTCGAGTTCAATATTGTTCAAAAAAGATTTTCGCAGCTGAATTATCAGATCAATCACCGTAAAACGTTTTAAACTTACCAATAGCAAGTTGCTGTCCTACTTTAGTACGGAATTATAATGCTTCAATGTGTTTCACCAAGTAAATTGTGTTTCTGTTAACCTTGACTTATTTCGAAAGATTTAAAGCATTATTTAAATACTTTCAGTAACAATAACGACTTATAAGAAAAATCACTATTATAACGATCATAGGTAAATACCTACCTACTTACCTACAGCTTATGTTGTGTTGTTGACCTGGGTACCTTATTTAATCTGTACAAATATAAAGCTGTAACTGAGCTGTGTCTTATAATATTGGCAAAATATTACTGTTATGCTATTTAGGCGTCTCTGAACACAGGACAACTATTTTTTTTTGGAATTTCTATGTTTGTTTGTGTGTATATCACGCAAAAACTACTGAACGCATTTTGGTGAAGTTTTTTTGTTCTTGATTAGACTTAAAAACTGGTATACTTACGTTTAATCCCGCTACTATATCGATAACTTTAAAAGAGGGCGGCAGAGCCGCGGGTAAAGGTTAGTATTTCATAAACATATATCCATCCATCCATCCTTTCAACGTCCACTGCTGGACATAGGCCTCCCCAAGAGAACGCCACAACGAGCGGTCCCGTCATGGGGATAATGCCGTAATCGCCACGCACGGCAGGCGGGTTGGCGATCGCAGTGGATGTTGTTAATACTCGAGGGAGTGCTGCTGCCCACTCAGGCGGTATTCCCTCAGTCGGCTCTTACGACTCCCGTGGGTAGAGAGGGGTGGGACAATCTAAAGCCGGCCCCACACGTCCCAAACATATAACAATATTATAATTATCATCTTTATTTTTTATTTAGCACCTTTACTTAGGTCACCTTTAGATATTATTTTTTATTAAGACAACAACATAACCACGAGAGGTTGCTATCTAAATCACTCCCATCTGTGCTATATCGGTATGATTATTTCCACATCTTTAATAATTATTATAGTCATTGTATTACCGGTCCTCAAAGACGTCGTCCTGTCCAAACATTGGCGTTTCGTTTGGATGGAGGGACCTTAGAATAAATTGGACAAAAAATCCGAGAACCCTATCGCGGCGCCATCTACCGGGTCGAATTGTGAATCTAAACCATCCTTAAATCCACTTAAAAATACACATACAATTCATCAAAACTGGTCCAACCGGTTAGAAGGAGAATTACATAGACACGGACAGAAAATTATATTAAGATGGACTGTTACGCTGCTCTTAATTTTTATAATGATTTTCCAGTCTCGTTTAAAAAACAAGTAGAATTAGACCCAAAAACTTCGGCCTCAGTTTTTAATTCACCACCCCATTCGTTTCCACGAAGCGTCGTAAGGGAAAGTAAGCAGTTATCACCCAATCGGTGATAACTGCTTGTATTATTTCTTCTGAAGGTGGCAAAACGCAAGCAAATCACTTTTTGTACTTTACGTGAGGAAGGAAGAAATCGCAAAAGGGTTCGGAATTTCTTGAATGGAGGAAAAAAAACCTGGGAAAATAAAGATCTGGCGTCAACGCTTATCTTATACTTAACGTCAATTTGTTGTGTAACTAAAATAAATGTTTAGCGAGTTTAATTACCAGGTATTACAATAACAGTAAAAAAATATTACTAAATCTTTTGCTCACCTACATAAAGGTATATATATTTTTTAAAAGAAAATTGTGTTGTCTAAGGTATAATCCTTGTATCGCTGAGGATACAATTTCATGGACACGAAGTACAACCAGACCCAGAACAGCCACTTGTGGATCACACAAAGAATTGTCCTCTGTGGGAATCGAACCCACAACAACACTCGGGTGGGAGGCCGGTAGCTAAACCACTCCACCATCTGTGCAGTCGATTTTAAATACTGATACAAGTTTGTCTATTACTAGATTCCGCCCGCGACTATGTCCGCGTGGACTAGACTAGAAATACTTCACTCTACGACACATTATTTTTTTATTATATCTATGTAAAAAGCAATCTCACCGGAACCATCCATTAATCCGGGATATAAGTTAGTCTACGTCCTTATTCTGTGCTCCAGAATAAATATATATGTGAAGAAATTTCAAGGTGATTAGTTCAGTAGTAATGAAGTGAAAGCGTAATAAACTTGTATTTGTGTGGTCTCACCACACCAATCCTCCGAACAATAATAATAATACACTTAGTCTATGCACCAATCTATTTCACGGATGACATGAGTGTGGACGAAGAAACAGGTATTAGGTACCTAATGTAAGACAAGGAAAAATATAAAAATATCTTTATATAAATATATTAAACACAAAGTGAATACATATAAAAATATCTAAATAATTTATATCAATAATTACTGGCTGGATTGGTAATTAAAAAAAAAATACCACTGGCCAGCTGGCCAATATAAAAGGATTGAAAAATAAAAATAATCGGTTTCGTATGATTAATATATTTGAAACATATTCCTCAGATAACAAAGATCGTTAAGACTTGCCAGTCCCTAGCGACAATGACCTCGTTACGTTTGTTCAGATTATACCAAATTATTAAAGCTCATTGAGAAAAAAAGATGTTAATTGCGGTAATAAAACTATTTAAATGATACACTAACTAATAGGTATTTATCAATATGGTAGACTTCAATACGGCAGATATCATAATTTTAATGTAAAATTTAATCAGTTTATTTCCGAAAAAAGTGAGGTGTATTGACATCGTGATTTATTATTTTAGAGAGGAAAAGGCGTGTCTACGATCAGTATGGCAAAGAAGGGCTGAACAATGGTAGAAGCCGACGTTCCGCCGCCGACGACGATTACGACTTTGGCTATGCTAGTTTCCCGTTCACATTCCGAGATCCCGAGGAAGTGTTTAGAGAATTCTTTGGTGGATCTCCTTTTGGCGATTTATTTGCTGGTGAGTATTTATTGAGTTTTAAATTTTTATGCGATTTTAAATTACTTTCTAATGAAATTTTGCACCTCCCTTTTAGGCGGAAAAATCCTTTTAGAAGCATCCTCACGCATGAAATATTTGGTATTATAACAGTCATTGATAGCTGAACGAGCCCTTATGTGGAGGGTGGACATTAACATATCTAATTTGCGTATTTTTTTGTAGCACAAATCTGTCAAATTTTTTGACACGGGTCTTCCTGTGTCAAAATCCAGAACATGTATGGCCTAGTGCGGCTTACTTCACAAGTTCTCTTGAAAATCTTTTAGGCATATAAATTTCTTCATGACGTTTTCCTTTACAGACCATTGTGAAATAATACATGAATTGTGAAAAATTGATTTAATACCTGCCCTAAAAAATAAACTATTGTTGAAGTCGGTTAAAATGTAGTATATATTACTCGGCAATAATAAAGAATCGATTGACACCTTATTCATCAAAATCGGATGAATATTTTAGGCAAACAAAACATACTTACATAGACTGCTAAAATCATAACTTTTCCTTTTGGCTTCTCCGTAGTCAGGTAAAAGACAGTGTCAATCAAGACAGTGACCAGGTTCAAAAGTCGTTGCGTGGTTTATAACCATAGATATAGTATAACGTATAGACACTGAGCTGTAAACAGACGTATAGAGATCACCTGACAGCTCGATAACGCGTAACCAATTTTGATTTGTCAATGTGTGCGTTGGATAGTGATGTAAGTTTTAAGAGTTAGACTGACTATCGACAAAATGATAAAACAAATCAGTTTCTTTAATGAACTGGCTTATTCAAATAATCATCTTCAGCTAATGAAACAAAACAGACGTAATAAATTAAAACAAACATAATTAATTGGTTTTTATTTATTTCACCAGCAACGTCAGTCAACGGAATTATACTCTCGGATTTTAGCAACTTAAACCTACTGATAATTTTTAAATTATCTATCTAATTAAATCGACTTGACTGACAATATCTGCTGTAGAACTTTTATTGTTTTTTTTCCATTAATGTGTTAGGAGAAAATGTTACAAAAATTTAGGATAAATATCGACAATATACCTTGCCGATAAAGTCAAGCTCTAGTGTATATCAACCTAAAAACCTTTCTCCTAAAATCATGCAAATATGTAACAATGCAACATATTTCTATGTAAAATATAAACAGTAACAATGGGATTGAAATTAATCCGTAACTGAAACAGAAAATATTAGTAATTATGACCTAAAATAAAAGCATTAAAGTTGTGATAACATCCTGAGAACTTATCTGTGAAACGTGCAACTATCAGGATTGTTTGCACGATTTACATCACAGGCACTCACGGAACGAACAACCATTGTATTTAATAGTTATAATCATATAATAAATAAGATATATAACACAAATAGATCAAAAAACCGCGAAGCTAGTTTCAAGCTACACGCCTGTAGACTACCTGTCATTCAAACCGTTTGCAATGACATTAGATTTGCTTTCCTCTTCCATCTTGCTATGTTGCCGTATAAGATTTTCTTTTCTCGCTCACACGCTTTGGTGATCTATACGTTATACTATATCTATGTTTATAACAAATATGCGGAGAAACAGACAAACGCGGAAATCGACTTTATTCATACTTATAGATTCTTTATTTTCAGAAATCAATGGCCACGGGCATCATAACAGACATGGGCGTCGGAGTCATCCAAGCACATCTCTCACTTCTTCCTTGTTCAATCCATTCGGGTTCGGCATGCAAGGGCTCGATGATATATTTGCACACGCCGCATCCAATGGGAACACGTTCACCTCCTTTTCAACCTTCAATAGTTCGCTCGCTGGACCCGGTAGTGCCAACATGAGGAGTACCACCACAACCACTCGCGTCGTCAACGGAAAGAAAATCACAACTAAGAAGTGAGTTGCTCTTAAGTTCTTACTGCATAGAAATCTTAATCATAAGAGAATAGAAATTACCATAATTTTTAGGTTTATCGCACACAACACGCAGTGTTCACTTTTGCACGCGCAATGTAAAAATGTTCTAGAGTTCGTCTTTTGATTTGACAGATTTTAATTATCACTGAAATAAATACATACCATCCTATCAGTTTAGGGCGGGTATTTTATAAATTTCATTTTATTATATATATTATGGACTGTACATACATACACAGATAAACACATCCATCAGTGTATACTATCTATGAAAAATTTGCTATAGTTTAATATCGCACTGGATTACAAAATTGGGGGACACGAAAGCGGACGCATGGCGATGAAATTCGCCTGCAAGGAGTTCGAATATCACGCAAAAAACTATCCATTGACTGCTTTTAAAATTTTAACGATGAGTCGATGGTTTGGACAGTTCGTTATTGACACCCCTATACAACCAGCCATGCTTCGTTATATATAACTAATAGAGTCGCATACAAATGATTGTTACGGCGTAATACCTACCAGTTTTTGTTTACTTCTTTATTTTAAATCGAGAACGATCCCCAGTCCAAGTGGCGGCATACACTTCGAGAATATGTGTGTAGTAAAACAAATGCCACGCTGAGGGCAAGGTAAAGAAAGAAGCAACCTGTTTCTGAATCACATTTTGTAAACGCATAACGCTTATTTATAATATGCTAATACCTTTTTTGTTTACAGAGTGACGGAGAATGGTCGGGAAACAGTAATGTCGTACGAAAACGGGGTCCTGAAATCAAAGACTGTCAATGGCGTACCTCAATCTTTAACATATAGTTAAATAATTATGTAAAATAGCATGTAACCAAACTTGATCCAAATGTATTCAACATGTTACGGGATATATGAGCTCCAATTTATAATTTTGCTTAATTTAAACATGTTGTTTCAGTCACTTTAAATTTTAGTGATGGAAATATTTAAACTAAAATATGCCTTTTTAATTTTAGTTAAAATAGGATAGTTTTTGCTTTTTACTCCTACTTATATTAACTTTGAATAATAATTTGGGTGAGATTTTAGAGTATCAATAATGCTCAATTTATAATCTCGCTCTAGTCGATCACCGCATGCTCGGTGACCTGACTACGATAGCCAGCCTCATTTGATACAGTGCACTGCGGTGATAGTTAATTCATTTGCTGCCAACGTAAGTCTTATTTCTATTAGCAAGTAGGTTATAGTCATAATATTAAATTTATTTTTCAATTTGACTTTGCCAAAACCTATGAGGTATTATATTTTTGGTTTGAAATCAAAATAACGGCGACTAAATAACCTCATTTGACGGCATTTTAATTTCCTAGCTAATGATATTTTTAGACTTCATGTTGATAGAAAAGCTTTAATTGATTGAAAAATTTCTAGTTTCAATATCAATTTCGTAATTTTACTAAATGGTACTTAGAATATTATAACATTTTTGTGTAGCAGAATAGCACTCAAAACATTGTGAACGTCGAAATCTCGCGATCCAACCATCGATCGGTCCAATTATATGTACAGGAATTACTAGGTGTCTCTATTTCAATACATTCAACATTTATAACATGTTTGTAGTAGTTACAATAAACCTTAAAACCGAATGAAATTAGCTTTTTCAAAAAATTACCTTTCTATCTGAAAGGTATCTAATGTTGCAAGCAAAATGCATGTTCGACGTTGTTTGCTATTAGAGCAACTTAGTTTTTTTGCAGTCGATTGTTAAATTAGCAGTGTGTGTAAACTGTACTTCATTATTGTTGCTAATTTATGTACTTAATGTTACAACATCAAAAATTATTTGGTATGAATCCACAATTTATACGTAATAACAGTGCGCGACCAGTTCCCGCTTTAATTAGTAAATAGTGCCATTACTAAACAAGTGGTTGCAAAGTCTAGCACACATGTAAATGTAAATAATATTGTTGTAACTACAAGATCTCGTTCTTAAATTGTCAGCAACTATAAGCACTGCAAGAGAAATTAATAAATAAAAATAATTTGTACACATGCTAATTTTATTGAAAAACTATGAACCCTCGCTACATTAATTTATTAAGAAAACATTCTGCCTGGACTTTAGAATATAAACACGTCATACGACGGCACACTAATTATGTAAAATAGCTATCCCACAAGAACCATTCACTTTTGCAGCATAAAAAGCCTCTGCCCTTTTCTGGGCTCGAGACTATATGTATGCAAATTTCCATGATGATTGCTTGTGTAGTTACCATGTGAAAACGTAACAAACAAACAAACTTACTTTCGCATTTATTACATTAGTAAGGATACCACCTTTGATCTATATGATACCGACCACCGTCGTAGTTGTACATACACCCAAAGACCCATCTAATATCTATCCAGTCGAGTAGCGTAGACTAATCTATACATGGGCAAAGTCGCATTAGCGAGGCCTTTTTCTTTCGAAGGTAATAATAGTTCACACTTAGGGGGCTACTTAGTCGGTTAATTATAAAATAGTGTAAAACATATTCTCATTAGGGTTATTTGGGTTACTTACTATTAAGATTTCATGGCGTTCTGTCGTACCTAAATAATAACAATCTTTACTTTCTCTACAAACTATATTAAAAGGTGATTAAAATAAAATCCAAATCCTTCGTGAGAGACTGGTGCCTGAAGTACGAGTAGGTTTCAGCAAATAAATCTGTGATAGGTCATCAGCATCCAGCTCACCCCGCAACGGATTGTCTCTTATTAAATAAATTGACTATTATAATCCATTTTCTATTTCGAAATCCAAATTATGCAGTTTTTTTTTCTCCGAATCTGGCGAGCGTATGAAGAGAATTATGAATGTTGAGTAAGCGAGATATGTAGGTATGCAAGAATAGAGTAGTTTGGCTCTCTGCCTACGCCGCACGGGAGATGGCGTGATCTTTTATACTACGCGGGTGGCAAGCAAGATTAGGGCGCACCAGATGGTAAGCTAGACCATAGATATAGTTGTATAACGTATAGATCACCAAAGCGTGTGAGCGAGAAGAAAATCTTATACGGCAACATAGCAAGATTGAAGAGGAAAGCAAATCTAATGTCATTGCAAACCGTTTGAATGACAGGTAGTCTACAGGCGTGTAGCTTGAAACTAGCTTAGCGGTTTTTTTGATTTATTTGTGTTATAAATCTTGTTTATTATATGATTATAACTATTAAATACAATATGGGACTAACATATTCCAATGAATAAAAGTCCCAAAAAAAAAATAAAGAGAAAAAAAAAAAAAAATTAAATACAATGGTTGTTTGTTCCGTGAGTGCCTGTGATGTAAATCATGCAAACAATCCTGATAATTGCACGTTTCACAGGTAAGTTTTCAGGATGTTATCACAATTTTAATGCTTTTATTTTAGGTCATAATTACTGATATTTTCTGTTTCAGTTACGGATTAATTTCAATCCCATTGTTACCGTTTATATTTTACATAGAAATATGTCGCATTGTTATATATTTGCAAGATTTTAGTAGATTTTTTTTTTAGGTACATATACACTAGGGCTTGACTTTATCGACAAGGTATATTGTCGATATTTATCCTAAATGTTTGGAACATTTTCTCCTAACACATTCATGGAAAAAAATGCAATAAAACTTCTACAGCAGATGTTGTCAGTCAAGTCGGTTTAGTTAGATAATTTAAAAATTATAATTAGTTTTCAGTTGCTAAAAGCTTGAGTATATAATTCCGTTATAAAATGCATAATATAGTTCTGACGTTGCTAGTGAAATAAATAAAGCCTAATTATATTATATTTAGATATTTTTATATATATTTTTAGCATTTGACATGCTTAGCACTATACATTAAACACAAAGTAAAAAATGTGAAATCAAAAATAACAGTCACGAGCAGGATTTGATATCGACTTCACATTTTTCACTTTGTGTTTAATGTATAGTGCTAAGCATGTCAAATGCTAAAAATATATATAAAAATATCTAAATATTTATAGGGTTTGCGTCATTATCATTAAAAGTTTACCTGGTCGGTATAATGTATGAAAACACTTCCGACAGATGGCGCAGGCGTCACCCAGACGTTAAGTATGAATGTGTTATCGAAATTAGCAGTCAGGAGCAATTGTCACGATGGCTGAATTGGCTAAGCATCTGGACGGTATCCAGATGCAGGTTCAAATCCCGCTCGTGACTGTTATTTTCGATTTCACATTTTTTACTTTGTGTTTAATTTAATTAATTATGTTTTTTTTAATTTATAATGTCTGTTTTGTTTCATTAGTTTAAGATGATTAATTGAATGAGTGAGTTCATTAAAGAAACTGATTTGTAAAACTACGTTTACGGAATCTATCGCGTTTACTTGATTTTACTACTATCCCGACGTTTCGAATACTTTACAGCATTCGTGATCACGGGTGGACTTAGATGATAGACGTCCAAGGCTGATATATTATTTCAACGGTTTCATCTACCTATAGTATATGATTTTACAAAATTTTAGGTTTATTTATTTTAACCCACCTAATATTCGTTTAGAAACACAGTAAAAATATCTACTTCAAATGTTTATGCTTACAATGCATGAGACTTTAAGTTAGTATATTAAAATGAGTATAATACTCCTCTTTAAATTGTAAATTTTTTATTGAGTGCTCAAAAATTCTACTACAAACTACCAGTAAGAATCTTGGTTATTAGTTTATATTATTAAATATATTGATTTTGCCAAAAGCTAAGACTAAGAAGCTACCACCGGATCGGAACGCGGCCTGACTGAGAAAGATCTGGCCAGAAAACTCAGTAGGCAACAACTGTTATGGATTATTAAATTTTGTACGGAATTACTGAGAGCTAATAAAGTATAAAGTTTTAATTTTTTTAAAAAGGCAAAGACTAATCACTACTGTGGGTTTTATTTACACAATAAGCGCTAACTGTGTCTTGCAATCTTGTGGTGTGCCTTCTTGTATTCTGTTTGGTGAGGCCTATCACAGGATTCCAGCTTGATGGTAAGACCCAGCAGTCTTCTCTATTGAAATTGGGATGTTTCTTAATTTCAATAGCCTCACGTATCATTCTAGGGCGATATCGATGCTCTTTTGCGAGGATTTGAGGTTTGTCAAACCTAATGTAATGGCGGGTGTGGTCCAGTGTGTGCTCACAAATTGCAGACTTTGTATAGCGACTGTGCTTCACATCAGCTATGTGTTCTTTGATCCGAGTTGTTATGGATCTCTTTGTTTGCCCAATGTAGGAGAGACCACAATCACAATCCAGCTTGTATCATCGATATCGCCCTAGAATGATACGTGAGGCTATTGAAATTAAGAAATATCCCAATTTCAATAGAGAAGACGGCTGGGTCTTACCATCAAGCTGGAATCCTGTGATAGGCCACACCAAACAGAATACAAGAAGGCACACCACAAGATTGCAAGACACAGTTAGCGCTTATTGTGTAGATAAAATACACAGTAGTGATGACTTTGCCTTTTTAAAAATTTAAGCTATTAGCTCTCAGTAATTCCATACAAAATTTAATAATCCATAACAGTTGTTGCCTACTGTTTTCTGGCCGGATCTTTCTGTCAGGCCGCGTTCCGATCCGGTGGTAGCTTCTTAGTCTTAGCTTTTGGCAAAATCAATATATTTAATAATATAAACTAATAACCAAGATTTTCTTCTTACTGGTAGTAATTGGTAGTATGTGGTAGAATTTTTGAGCACTAAATAGAAATTTTACAATTTAAAGAGGAGTATTATACTCATTTTAATATACTAACTTAGTCTCATACATTGTAAGCATAAACATTTGAAGTAGATATTTTTACTGTGTTTCTAAACGAATATTAGGTGGGTTAAAATAAATAAATCAAAAATTTTGTAAAATCATATACTGTAGGTAGATGAAACCGTTGAAATAACATATCATCAGCCTTGGACGTCTATCATCTAAGTCCACCCGTGATCACGAATGCTGTAAAGTATTCGAAACGTCGGGATAGTAGTAAAATCAAGTAAACGCGATAGATTCCGTAAACGTAGTTTTATTTCAAAATGTGTAACATTCGCGTAAATATCAGAAAGTATTAAACTGATTTGTTTTATAATTTTAACGATAACCAGTCTAACTCTTAAAACTTACATCACTATGCAACGCACACTTTGACAAATCAAAATTGGTTACGCGTTATCGAGCTGTCAGGTGATCTATATACTATATCTATGGCTAGGACTATAGGATGTAGAGACGACGGATAATAATTAGTGGATAACGACGGTGTTTGGGCCTCCGGCACTGTCACCATATGAAACAACAGGAGTGCTTACCGTTGTTGTCTCACGGCCAATACAGGAGATGGCACGTGGCAGGTTTATTTAGCGAGGGCCTCGCACTAATAACTAATAACCTGTTCGTTCTCCGGAACGTCGAGCTGTGCGGCTAGGTACCTTATTCCCGGCCTAACAAATACAAATGGCGTTAAGTATAGTCTATAGTAGGAAAAACCTTAGCATGGAGGAATAATTTACGGAAAAAAGGGAACATACTTCATTGCATCACAACATATTATGGTAATTGAGAATTAATATATTTATTTATTTACTGTATTTCTCAAAATAATTACATTGTCATATGAGATAATCTGATAGTTATAGCTAATAAAATAAATAAAAATAATGAATGCCACTTCACAAAAATATGTAGGTCCTGATTTCATGATATCATTTGTGTACTTAATAGACAAGAGCTAGATCCAATGGCGCAAACGACCCATCACAAAGGCTGCGCGTGAGCGTACTACCTGTAGTGGGCCTGCTTGTCCCAGCATATATAGCAGTTTCGTAATAGTTTGAAGGTTTATTCCTTTTACTTTAGCCCTTACATGTTTAAAATCATACCATGCATTGTGGTGACATTCATAATTATAATAGCATGATAACAGTATTACGTCATCTATCAGTAACACTAAATACAAAACATCCATTATCGCCATGAGTTTCAACAACATTAAGCTAAAATAGTAATATTTCTTTCATTATTACAAACAAAAGTAAGATCACAGCCAAAAATATAAAAACATACACAGCCAAAAATTAAATAATCTTTAAATGTGTCACAAAGTCTGCACACATTATAGTTAATAAAAATAACTTTCAATATTTTCTACAGCAGTGAATTAATGTGAAACTGATATCGAACACCTGCATTATTACATTTTCTATGTAAGATTTTTAAAACGAGAAAAAATTACAGGGCATACTTATGCCGCCTATTTTTTTAAGTCTGTTAACGAGACGATTAGATGTGCAGATTTATTAAAACATCAGCAGGCCTACCATGAATTCTTAGCTAGCGATCCAATTCCGACGCAATTCAATATAGGTGTGTTGTTGTATTTCGTACCATGATGTCTAATTGAGCGATCTTGTTTAGGTTGTCAAGTAAGTTCATGGTATGAATTTCAATACAAAGATGTCATGTTTGCGATTCAGATTATGTGAAGGGGGGTTAGGCAGACCGTTATGTTTCACGTGTCGACCGTATCGAGATCACTGTCATTGGTTGAGAGATCACCATGATTGGCCAACGGATTATTGTGACATCACGCGTCGGTTTCTCAACCAATCACAGTGATCTCGATACGGTCGACACGTGAAATATGACATTCTGCCTCAGGGGGCTGGGGGGTTAGGCAGAATCTCATATCTCACATGTCGACCGTATCGTGATCACTGTGATTGGTTGAGAGATCACCGTGATTGGCCAACGGATTATTGCGACCTCACGCGTCGGTTTCTCAACCAATCACAGTGATCACGATACGATCGACATGTGAGATATGAGATTCTGCCTAAACCCCCTGATTCGACAAAAAAACAAAAGATTTGACACGTCATGGTACGAAATTGCGATTTAATTCAGTTTGGGCCCTAAACTGGATCGCAATAAGAGTTCGTGGTAAGCCTGCAGTTCGGGAAATAGAACTGTTTAAAACAAAATAAGTAAATCCATACAAAGTAATTTTGTTATACTATACGATAAATATATTTTCGAACGATTACACACATAAACATTTTAATATTATAATTACGTTACTAGACATTTAATAATTTCTTGAATAAATATGTATTACAATAGGATATTAGTTATAACGAGTTGAGTTCTTATTTTCAAGTGTTTATCAATAATAGTATAGAAATATATACCTGACATACATCAACTTTGTTAATTATTTACTTCATATAGGCTGTTACTAGACATCAAAATCCTTGTTGTATAATGTATACTAACTAATACCCCAATGAGTTTACATTGAAGTTATCACAATACTAAATTAATAAGTTCAATTAGAAACATATAGTGCAAGTGTTTTAAAACTCCTCCCGTTCCTGTCACTTGACTGCCATACCTATAAAAATATTGGCAAAACTTTCATAAATTCACCAGATTTTCAGCGGATCTAAATCATTTCCGCCTGAATTCTAAGATATTCTTACAATCTACAATGATTATTTCTCTTTAAAACAAATCTAGTAAAATTAGTCATGTTTTGTTTATCTTTGATGACATGATTCACATCTTTAATATTTCAGAAGCACATTTTGTATAGACCAATTTAATAAATATTGCCTAAAGCAAAATGTACTAAAAAGTTAATTAAAATCGAGGATTAAGTTATCAGTTATAATGATGTGTGTCAATTACCCTTTTGTTATTATGAATCGATATTATTTAATCAGTAAAATATACCAGCAATTTTTTTCAACATGTGATCAACTAAGCGTCGATAGATAGATTGTGACTGTGGACCTGGGTCCGCAATATCAATTCTGCAGTTGGCCTGCAGGGCGTATTTTCAGATGGCATCTCTAAGGTGTTTCTCTCTCTGCTCAGCAATATTGCGGTAGGCTTGCCTGATCACCTCATCTCCAGGATATTCATGTAACTTTTCAAAATTTGGCACATAGCAATAACCGTCAAAATGACTGAATTCCCTGGCAATGATGTCTTCGATGTGTAATAAGCGCGTTGGCCGGTCTACGACAATTAAATTTTCTGCAACAAGAGTTATTTTTGTGACATGACATATCAAATTAGGACATTATATTGTTTGCATATAAGAGGGTTATTCACACAACCCAAATATTGTTGGTATGTTGGTAAATTTCAACAGTCCACGAATTTATTACCAACTCGCTGGCCAAAACTCGTAATTGTCCCATTAAACACTAAAGTTACATCCGTAATAACTAGCCAAATAATAGTCATAAATTTATAGTTAAAATGTTTTTGTTGTGATAATTTAAGTTAAAAACGTTATTCACGTCAAAAAATTATTACAACGAGGAGATCGTAGTATAGTTGTGCACTGGCAGTTTGAATTATTGGCAAGGTAAAGTAAGTTTTGCTCGGCTGGAATCAGATGGGTGACCAAAAAGTGCCACAATATTTGTAGACACCTGTTCTCCGTGCTTCGAAAGGCATGTTTAGCAGTGGGACTCGGCTGTCAAATCCCACCCTGACAGTCGTTACAGGTCTGAATAAAAATTCTGACTCCAGACTTGTGCTAAGATCACAAGTTGTACCCTTTGCGTCGTGAAGTTAAATAGAGTGACGCTCCGTGTATACTGGTGGATCAGATAAACCTGAACAGATCGGAAGCCGTCCTTAGACACAGCCACACTAGACAATGTAACACATGACATACCTTGTGCCACGTATCGTTCCGACTGGTCAACAGCAACCACGGTGTAAAACGGTTGGTTGAGACCAAATTCCAAATTGGTCTCAATACGGCGGCGCCAATCGCCCATGCATGTCAGATCCCATCCACGAATAATGCACAAATAATCATGTTTCTTGTGGTACGCCAACATGCCGACAGCAAATTTGACTCTCGGGTCGTGATGTTTAACTGTCACCTTAAATCAGATTTTTATTGATAACTAGTAGGCCCTGCAGGCGTCGTTTTACCTGAACGTCAGCTTGCCTACTATAAGCGGCTCCAAAAGCTTATTCTAAGTTTTTTTTTTGAACAACTTTTTCAACCTTTTCTTTGTTGTGAAGATTACAAGAGATATTTTCTGTTTATATGTTATGATACGAAAAAACCTTAAAAATATACAAGTCCGAAAAGCTTGGAACATGATCGCAGCGCCACCTCTCGAGTCCAATAATGAATATAAGCAAACACACGTACATACTCGTAATATACCTATATAAAGATAATCCAATTTTCTTAACCTGTTACAGGAGAACTAAGTATTACATAGTCTTGCCATAAATATTATTGAAAATATCTTATTTTTCTATTACATAAAACATTTAACGGGTGGTTAAAGGGCCGATGTTGAATGTGAACCACACCTAAACGTCAAGTTTTTTTCTGCATTTCATTTGACATTTCTCAATTTCAGACTAACTCAATTTGAACCATGGAAAGGTACACAATCGACCAACGCGTTAAAGTTATTCATACTTATTATGAAAATGGGCGTTCAAATCAAAATGCATATCGTGCACTTCGTGATTTTATCGGTCAATTTAATCGTCCAAATGTGCGTACAGGAAAAACCGTGCAAAAATTTGAGCAAACCGGGTCTGTAGGAGATGTGAAAACACCAGTGCACGCTCCTACAGCTCGTACTGCAGAAAATATTGCTGCAGTTCGCGATAGTGTGGCTGAAGAGCCGTCCACCTAAACTCGTCGTCGTGCCCAACAATTGCACCTCTCGCGCTCGTCGTTGATGAACATTATGCATAAAGACTTGCATTCACATGCTTACAAGGTGCAATTGACTCAAGAACTAAAGCCTCTTGACCATTCCAAGCGTCGTCAATGGTCAGAATGGTGGCAAGAAATGGCAACAGTGGACGATCAATTTTCGAAGAAAATCATCTTCAGTGATGAGGCACATTTTCACCTAAGTGGATTCGTCAATAAGCAGAATTGCCGCATTTGGGGAAATGATAATCCAAGAGTGATTGTCGAAAAACCAATGCACCCACAAAGAGTGACTGTTTGGTGCGGTTTATGGCTGGCGGCATCATCGGCCGTATTTTTTCCAAAATGAGGCCGGTCAGGCAGTTACTGTGAGTGGTGTTCGCTATCGTGAGATGATAACGAACTTTTTATCACCCGAATTGGAAGATATGGATGTAGACGACATGTGGTTTCAAGAGGACTGTGCCACTTGCCACACAGCTAACGAAACAATGGCTCTTTTGCGCGAAAAATTCAATGGCCGTGTTATCTCACGTGGTGGCGATGTCAATTGGCCGCCAAGATCATGTGACTTGACACCGCTGACTTCTTTCTTTGGGGTTATTTGAAAGAAAAGGTGTACGTCGATAAGCTAGCAATAATTAGAGCTAAAGGATGAGATAATTCGGCACATTAACGGCATAGAACCTCAATTATGCCTCAGCGTCATCAAAAATTTGGACCTTCGGATGGAGGTGTGCCGCCGAGGTCGCGGCGGCCATTTGGCCGATATCTTGTTCCATACATAATTAAACCATACCAATATTATCATAATAAAAAGCAATGACAATAATTTCCTAAATAATTTGTGTTTTATTCAAAATCAACATCGGCCCTTAAAATTTAACCACCCTTTATTTCTGTAGTTTTTTCGGTTTCCGGTCCTTGTATCGTAAACATCACAGTGTTGACGCTCCGGGAAAGTTTGCAACATTAAATACATTATAGCTACAGTTTTCACAATTAAATCACATCCATCAAAAACTAAGTGAAGTCAGAAAGTTAACAATAATAACCATCGCGTGTTGTTGGGTTCCATGGAAAATTCTGAAAAAACAGAATCAACAAAGCTATGAGGTTAGAAATTTTATCAATAGACATTTAAAGACTATAGGTATCAATAGTACCAACACATAAAACTGTCAGTCAGTGTCATCTGTAACATCAGTGTTGCCAGCAAACAAATTATTTATCGAAACATTCCTTTACACGCAAAAATATAATAAACATGGAAGATCAATTTCAATTACTATTCGATAAAATGAAAATTGAAATACAAAAGCAAACAGTGGAGTTGAGTAATGCAATAATGAATAAGATGGAGAAGAAATTAAAACCTATCATAGAAGAAAATAAAAATTTGAAACTTAAAGTTGAAATCTTAGAGGAAAAAGTGGAGTATCTAGAAAGAGAGAAGAAAAGCAACAATATAATAATTCACGGGATATTAGAAGAAGAAAAGTCTACATTGGAGTTACTTGAAAAGCTGAAAAAATGTTTTTAGACGAATTAGGTATATTAATAGAAGGCTATGACGTAAATAAGCTCTACCGCATTGGAAAATCAAACAAAGGTGAGAAACCAAGACCTACGCTCCTCGGCTTAACTAGTGGATGGAAAAGAAGTGAAATAATGAAAAACAAGAAGAAAACTCAAAGAAATATACATAACAGAAGACTATTCAAAAGAAACAATAGAAAAAAGGAAAGCACTACTACCTAAGCTCATGGAAGAAAGGAAAAACGGAAATTTTGCCTACATTAAATATGATAAACTCGTCGTCAAAGAAAACACAAGTGCCAAAGAGAAAAGTAAAAGAGAATTTTCTACCTCTCCTCAAGCTGATTTACAGCCAAGAAAACAGCAGGCACTAAACGCACCCAAAAATAACAGAATAAACGCATTTGATAAGATGAGGGGGGATCTAACTCCCTCTCAACCATTACAACAGAGAAAAAACAATAGCAATTACACACATGCGATCGGAAACGGAAATCAAATACAAAGCAAAACAATAAAGTAAACAAAACTAAGCACCCTCCCCCAAGCCGACTGGTACTCGGAAAAAGACCACGACCCTCAAAAGATTAATAAATTTACGTTAGATATACACATAGCTACTTTTAATGTTAGATCACTACGAACTACTGAAAAACTCCATGAACTCGAACTAGCCATAGCAGACATAAAATGGGACAAAATAGGAATCGGTGAAATGAGACAATATGGCGAAGGAATTGAAGATTATGGGAACTACATCCTACACTACAAAGGGGAGACACCAGGTCTATATAGTGTAGGTTTTCTAATTAAAAAGAGACTTGCTCACAGAATCGAAGAAATAAAAGGCATATCGGAGAGAATAACAATTTTAAACATTGTACTACAATTAAATAAAAACGATAAATGGACCATAATACAAGCATACTCACCAATAGAATATAAAAAAGAAATCGAAAAAATTTACGAAGACTTGGAGACTACTATTCAAAATGCAAATAAAAATATTATCGTAATGGGTGATTTCAATAGACAAATAGGACAGTGTAACAGTGATGGAGAAAGACATATAGTAGAAAAATATGGATATGGTATAATAAGAAAAGCTGAAGAAAGTAAACAACCAATTCAGGCAAGGTATGACAAATTCATAAACTTATTAACAACAGAAACAAAGAAAATAAACTCAGAAAAGAATAAGATGATTTCTAGTAAGACATATCATCTGCTACAGGAAAGAAAAGAATTAATACGAAGAAAGGAAAATAAAGATTACCGCTCTAAAATATCTGCAATCAGCAAAAAGATCAATGAAAATATGAGGAAAGATAAGAAAATAAAAAGGCAAGAAACATTGAAAAAACACATTGAGAAAACCGGTGGAATTAAAAAGGCTTTAAAAGAATTGAACATCAAAAAGGATTGGATGCTACAAGCTAAGAATCAAGACGGAAAGTATACAAACAAAAGACAAGAGATAATAAAAGTAGCTACAGACTATTACCGAAACCTTTACCAAAGCAAGAAACCCAAACTAAAGATTAGTCAAAGTATCGAAACGGAGGATGAGCTTGTACCAAAAATATTACTGCAAGAAACAATAAGAGCAATCAATACCCAAAAAAGAGGTAAGACACCTGGAACCGATCATATAAGTAACGAAATACTAATAACAACCGCACCGGTGATTGCTCCCATATTAACGGACCTATTCAATGACATTATAGAGACAGAAAGTATCCCGGCCGATTGGACAACATCCACAATAATACTGCTACATAAAAAGGGAGATAAAGGGAAATAGGTAATTATCGACCAATCAGTCTGATTGGACATCATATTTATAAAGTTTTTTCTAAAATAATTCTGAAATTCTAAATTAATTAATTATTCTTCTAAAATTTTCAAATAAAATAACTCTTCTTCTAAAATTTTCTCGAATCACACCAACACTTGATTTCAATCAACCAAAAGAGCAGGCTGGCTTCCGAAGAACATATTCAACCGTTGATCATATACATGTACTGAGGCAAGTTATACAAAGAATACAATAAAATCTATTATCTAGCATTTGTTGATTATAATAAGGCTTTTTGACTCATTGGAACATGATTCTATCTGGGAAGCACTACATATGCAGGGAATACAAAGAAAATATATACAAATACTTAAAAATATCTACTCAAACAGCAAAGCACAAGTCAGACTGGAAGGATTAGGAGAGGAGTTTCCTATTGAGAGAGGTGTCCGGCAAGGTGACCCTGTCTCACCCAAACTGTTTTCGGCAACCCTGGAGATGGTATTCAGAAATCTGAATTGGGACAAAAATGGACTCAATATAAATGGTGAATCTTTAAACCACCTGCGTTTTGCAGATGATCCTATTTTCTGAGTGCCCGAAAAGCTAGGCTAGCTAGGCAAATGTTACAACAATCATCTGACGAAAACGTGAAGGCAGGTCTTTCAATGAACACATATAAAACAAAAATTATGACCAACGGTTCACAAACCTATAATATCAGAGTTAACATGGAGGAGATATATTATGTAGAAGAATACTTATACCTGGGACAGTTAATAGCGCCAAGGGATACTATGCAAAAGGAAATCGCTAGAAGGATAGCCAATACTTGGAAAAGATATTGGTCTCTAAGCGAAATCATGAAAAATCTAGACATGCTAATAAAAGAGAAAAGGAAAGTATATAGCATGTGCATTTTGCCATGTGTTAAACATGCCATATGGATGCCAAACATGGGCATTAACGGAAAAACTAACAAGGAAAATAAATGTATGCCAAAACGGAATAGAGAGAAGTGTAATTGGGTAAAAAGACGAGATAGGGTAAGATTAGAAAATATTAAATAACTAAATTTAAAGATGCGGGCAAAATATGTAAAACATTAGAATGGCAATGGGCAGGACATATGTTAAGACAAAGTGAAAAATGTGAAATCGAAAATAACAGTCAGGAGCAGGATTTGAACCTGCATCTTCTGGATACCGTCCAGATGCGTCACCAATTCAGCCATCCTGACAATTGCTCCTGACTGCTAATTTCGATAACATATCATACTTAACGTCTTTGGGTGACGCCTGCGCCATCTGTCGGAAGTATTTTCATACTTTATACCGACCAGGTAAACTTAATTTTACAATTAAGATTTTACCTAATAATGACGCAAACCCTTAAATATTTAGATATTGTTTATATATATTTTTAGCATTTAACATGCTTAGCACTATACATTAAACACAAAGTGAAAAATGTGAAATCGAAAATAACAGTCAGGAGCAGGATTTGAACCTGCATCTTCTGGATACCGTCCAGATGCTTTACCAATTCAGCCATCCTGACAATTGCTCCTGACTGCTAATTTCGATAACATATCATACTTAACGTCTTTGGGTGACGCCTGCGCCATCTGTCGGAAGTATTTTCATACTTTATACCGACCAGGTAAACTTAATTTTACAATTAAGATTTTACCTAATAATGACGCAAACCCTTAAATATTTAGATATTGTTTATATATATTTTTAGCATTTAACATGCTTAGCACTATACATTAAACACAAAGTGAAAAATGTGAAATCGAAAATAACAGTCAGGAGCAGGATTTGAACCTGCATCTTCTGGATACCGTCCAGATGCTTTACCAATTCAGCCATCCTGACAATTGCTCCTGACAAAAACAACATCAGAATGGTACCCCAGAGATGGGAAAAGGAGCAAAGGGCGACAACCAATACGCTGGGAAGGAGACTTAAAGAGAACTGCTGGTCCAGAATGGATGAGAATTGCGAGGGATAGGGATAAGTGGAAATCTTTAGAGGAGGCCTATGTCGAAGGACAAGCTGGGGAAAAAGTACCGATCCATAGTAATACTAACAATTAAACTGTTGTAAACTAAGCAATAAAGGCTTATTTTATTTTTTTATTTTTATTTTTTATTTCTGTAGTGTGCGTTAGATTAACAGGATTAAAAAATATGCAATTCCATTCAAAATGATCTCTACTGGCCATTCTTCAAACGTTGAGGCCAGATATCAATTGAAACACGCACTTTCTCCGTGGAAAAAGTCTGCACTGCCAATCTTCTGGATGCCTTAGGGACTCCATGGTTATGGCGTTTAGAGCATGCCATACTCTCTAAAATTTACCATAAATCATAATCCAGCGGATTAAGATGATTGCCAGTCTTCAGCTAAGATAGTCAGAAACGTTCGTTTCCAATCACTTTTATGAGGATCGAGCTTTATGACCCGGTGCTCACTGTCTTGTTGAAAGTACCATTCCTGGT
Source organism: Leucoma salicis (assembly GCA_948253155.1). Taxonomy (NCBI): domain Eukaryota; kingdom Metazoa; phylum Arthropoda; class Insecta; order Lepidoptera; family Erebidae; genus Leucoma; species Leucoma salicis. The sequence goes on along the minus strand of OX411809.1, from coordinate 14,835,070 downwards.
TTCGGAACATGGTGTTTCTAAGAAGCTTCGGATAATGCCCACGTTGTACTCTGCTAAATAATTGAGAAGCTTCTATTGTTTAGCTTATAGCTAGCTTTGAGCATAAACTCGGTTACTTATACTGCTTGTTAAAATATTGCTCGATGGTAACAATTTTCTCGTAAATATATAACATTTTTCTGAGCCTCCGTTTGCGTACCACTTAAGAAGTTGTTTTGATTTTACTAAACTATTCATTTTTAAATTATTGGTTAAATAAGGATTTTTTATTTTTTATTTTAACAGTATTTATGGCCAGACTATGTATATAAATTTCTAAAGTGAGAATCCTCTGACTCATAACTAACGCGCCTACGTTGGGCGATTACACATAATGGATCTTAGCTGGTCGACAAAAACTCCTTCGAGTAAATGATTTTCCTTGAGAAACATTTTATTTTCTAGAATAATTATGCCAGTGAACTATTTCATAAATGAATATTGACTTACCTCTCGAGTAAAATGCGTGGGAGGTCTGTTCATGTTTGCCAGGTAATCAAGGATATTCAAATGCTCCTTATGTATCTGCACAAGTAACATACATTAAATAAAAAAAATCTCCCTCCTCAGTAATTAGCATATATTATTAAAAAATCTGTGCCTTTGACATTTGGCTACCATCTTATTCACTCAAGGAATTATTAATCTTGTTCTTTATCATAATAAGAGAAATCCATAAAGGGATAACATAACGATACAAAATAATATCTGCCCTATATAGTTAGACAGAATAGTTATATTAATTATGATTAGAATATCCCTCATCATAAAATATATGCTCATGTATGTGCGACTTTTAAAATTAGCCCCAAAAATCAAGTTAATGTTTTAGCTAGTAACTTTTGGTGGGTTTCAAAATCGCCTTTAGTAACGTAACACATCTACTTAATAATAAATTGGATGCACACTCAAATTCAAATTCAAAAAACACTATGGTAGTCTGTAAAGTCGGTTTACGGACGATAATTTTACATCATAACATCATATATGAGAGTTCTGAGAGTTTCACAAACAATGCATCGTTCGCTAGTATACATTTTTCGGAACGTGAGACTTTTTCGTGCGTGCAACCGACGTTCATTGATTTATAAGACGTTATCACGTCAAAATATCTGTATTTTATAGGCCTATTATTATAGCACTTAAAGTTTTCTACTAATAACAAATAGGATAAGAAATCTAACAAAAATGAGACATTCACTTTTGAAGGAAGCTATTAAAGTTAACATTGTATAAAAACAAAGGAGGCAACAAATATGTATGCCTGCCTGTATGTGCGTGCGTGCATGTCAAAAAAATATGTTAAGTTACGTGTGGGGCCGGCTTTAGAATTGTCCCACCCCTATCCACCTATGGGAGTCGTAAGAGCCGACTGAGGGATACCGGGGGAGTGGGCAGCAGCACTCCTTCGAGTATTAACAACATCCACTGCGATCACCAACCCGCCTGCCAAGCGTGGCGATTACGGCACTATCCCCCCATTCTTGGGGAGGCCTATGTCCAGCAGTGGACGTTAAAAGGCTGATGGATGGATGGATGGAAGTTACGCCTACAGACTGACACAGAAAATTAATATACTTACATTTTCAACGTTAAGTGGAATGTTGAGTTTAGGTAAATATTTGAAATCCACCAAGGCGTACAGACTGGGAAGAAAGTCGCGGTAGGGATTGACATTTGTCAGATTGTTGCTAAACAAATCTAGCAGGAGCACGGTGTTCTGTTTGCACCTGTAAGCAAACGTTGATAGCATTACTATTGGACCATAAGATCACGCTAACCAGACATACAGTACTCGCCAATCTTTATGGCCGCTCCGAACCTAGCCGCATTACGCTGCGCAGAACACAGAATCAGGTATCAGCGGGACGTACGCGGGGCGTACATTATCATTTAACTAGACTAAAATTTACAAGGGATAATATTGTTATTATAGGTCAGTCTTTATACAACCAACATTTGGTCTGATTGTATATAACCATCAGACCTGTATTACCCGAAGAGGTAGCCTGTATTCACACTGATTGTATATCAATCCCATTTTCATTTACCAATGGTATCTTGTATCACAGGGGACTTTAAAAACATAGATTTTGACAGACACAAAGTACACCCAGACTCAGAACAATTAATCACACAAAGAATTGGCCTGTGTGGGAATCGAACCCACAAAACTCGTCACGGTAGGTCGTTAAATAAACCACTCCACCATATGTGTATTCAATCATCAGTAATTTAATACCAAGTAAATAAAATATTATTTATGAAGTGAAATATTTGACTGACCAGTTTTTCATAGCAGCCATCCTCATCAAGAAGGTCGAAGCGATATATTGGATGAATCCATCAGGGGTATACATGTATTCCTTCCTGAAACTATTAGGGGCGTAAGGGCAGTGTCTTTGAGTGTACAATTCTCCCGATTGTAGTTCAATTTTATAGGTTATTGACGGCTTTTTTGGATTGCGCCATTCCAAAAACAAATGATTAGGAAAAGAAATTAGTTCACAATGTACACCACAGCGTAAAGCTACTGCTTGGTATAAAACTGCCATAGTGATTATATGCCCAGCTTTCTTCTCGTACGCCTGCAATCATTAATACATATAGTAAACAGTGTTGTACAGTTGTAAAACATTATGGACAAAGATGTTAGTAGGATTCAATCGTAATAAAACCTTTTCTATTTCAATGTTATTTTTTATGGTTACAACATACTAAAAAAATGGCAGTAGAAACCCCCGAGCAGAGGGTTCCGTGCATGATTATCTAAGTTCCAAAAGTATTTTTTTTAATTCTGGTCCCATTTTAAAATGAAAGAGTCATCCATCCATCCATCAGCCTTTCGAAGTCCACTGCTGGACATAGGCCTCCCCAAGAGAACGCCACAACATGTGTTTCGCTCATATGGGGGATAGTGCCGTAATCGCCACGCTTGGCAGGCGGGTTAGCGATCGCAGTGGATGTTGTTAATACTAAGAAATTAATGAAAGAGTATGGTCATATAATTAAACATACTCATAGTTACAAAATATTTTCTAACGTTTCCTTAGTTTATTTAATCAAAATCGTTTTCAAATTTATATTTTGTAAACAATTAGTTACTTTAATCGTTTTTATTGGATACAAAAACATTGGCACTTTTCAATGTCAAGATCGGTGTTTTCAGTTTGGCTAACTTATCCATTCAGTCTTTGTAGATTAGAATATAGGCAAAAGCTACAGGCAAAAAAAAATTGTTTGCCCAAGCAAATTGGACATACAGACAGACATGAGTGATCCTATAACGGATACGCCTTTTTCCCCTTTTGAGGCATGGAACCCTAAAAAGTACATAAAAACTAACAAAGACTAGTAAGCAATTTTAGCAAACCTTTACAATGTCAAGTTCGTCGAGATTGGCTCCCACTGAAATTGTTAAACCAAAGTCCTTGAACATAACCACAATTATAGTTTCCAGAACTTGCTTTTGATCTAGGTAGCCATTCTTAACTCTGTCTGCTACACTAAAGCAACCCTTTTTCTCTACTCCAGGCTCGTCTGAGAACCTTTTCTCCACTCCTTCAACCAAATCATTAATCTGTGAAGGAATATAATTATAATTATTAACTATAATAGGAAAAACAAATTATATGTGAAATGTGGAAAAAGATAAGTGCAGCGGGAATCGAACCTGCGTCCCTTCCAATCCGTGGCAGTGCTCTTGGAAAGGACACAGGTTTGATTCCTGCTCCCACTAAAGTTATCTTTTTCCACATTTCACAAATAATTTGTTCTTTAAAGTAGCTGAGCATGTAAAGTGAAAATACAGATCAAAAACTAAAATAAGAATTAATAACTATACTAAGAACATGTATGATCACGTTTTATTAAATTACGGTGGTGAAAGATATATGATAAAAGATCGTTATCACCAAAGTATTCAGATTCACAAGGAAATGCCAAAAAATATGTTAATAATAGCGAATGCACAAAATTCAGAAGTATACCAAATTTACGAGAATATTCGCTTACAACACAATATACTTACGATATCTGTCACAGCCCCATCCGAATGCATAGTTCTAGGATCTGTCCATTGGACAAAAAAGTTTATCACAATTTCTGGAGTCAATTCATTCCTGAGTTGGCAGTGAACCCATTTCATAGCAAGGAAAGTATGGGTGAGATAAGTAACGACAAGTTTTGCGTAGAAAACATCGGTCATGGTGAATGGTCTGAAATTTAAATATATTTATGTATCTAAAAAACTATTTTATGGCCTCTCTGATTATACGTATTACACTTTAGAAGTTAAAAAAAGTCGTGCCCTGTGGGGCCGGCTTTAGAATTGTCCCACCCTTCTCCACCCATGGGAGTCGTCCCGACTGAGGGAATACCAGGGGAGTGGGCAGCAGCACTCCCTCGAGTATTAACAACATCCACTGCGATCCCCAACCCGCCTGCCAAGCGTGGCGATTACGGCACTATCCCCCATACTTGGAGAGGCCTTTTTAATTTTTTTTTTCGCGAGGAAATCCTTTATAGATACCTTCTGCCGGGCGGGCAGAGAGGTTATGCCGGAGTCCCAATTTTTACAATTGGTATATTTGCTAAAACCCCGCGGTGTTCCTTCAGACTTCCTGTGGCCAGGGGCGAGATATACGCTCTTCGCATGATTTCCTCCATCCCTGGCAGGTATGGGCCTACAGTGCTGGTAACCCCGTCTGGTTTGGAAGCTGGTCGCTCGCGGAACACGTGCGCCGCCATCTCGGGCCTGCTTTTGTTAGGGTGGCGGACTGCCCTGGGTCCATCATCCTCAGGCCAGCGCTCATGGAGGCCGGAGGTTGTGCGTCTTCTGCGGTGCGGGCTGGTAATCTCCCGCTCACACTCCGCCGCCTCCTTTGCACGCATCACCTGCTCGCAAAAGGAGACGGCGGCGTCCCACCCACTCTCGCTCCGGAACATGGCCTTTACCACGGCTGGGAGCGAAAGTATTTCTACCCTGACTGCCCCGGCAAATTCGCGGCGCTGCTCTGCCCGAGCTGAGCAGTCCACCAGCGTATGCAGCGCTGTGTCCTCAGGACAGTCCCCGCAGTGATGGCACCGGACTGTCTCCTCTCGGCCTATGTGACACAGGTACTTTCCAAAGCAACCATGCCCGGAAAGCACCTCCGTCAGTCGGAAAGAGAGAACGCCGTGTCGTCTCTCCAGCCACTCGTCCATTATGGGACTTATCGCCTCTATGGAGGCGTGCCCAGCGCTTGGTCGCACTAGTCGTTCTTTCCACTCCGCCAGTAGGATCCGGTGGAGCTCAGACGTCATGAGTTCACGAGGCGATAGCTCCAGCCTGCGCTCTCGTGCCTCTCCACGCCAGCGATGCAGGGATGCGAGAGACCTCGCCTCCAGATCCCATGGCGGAGTTCCAGCAAGGAGGCATTTTGGGGAGGGCTATGTCCAGCAGTGGACGTCGAAAAGCTGATAGATGGACGGATAAAAAAAGATCCTTTTTGATGCATACTTTGTTACGAAGAAACATTAACCACAGTAATGTCTGATTAAACGAACTAACACTATACATGGTAAAGCTTGGAATTGGCGTACCAATTTAAAAAACTAGGCTTTGCCTGCGGCTCGGCCGCAGCCAAAGTTTAGTTTTTGGGTTATATCTGTTTCCCGGAATAGTAGCGGGATAAAATGTATACCAGTTTTAAGTCTAATCAAGGCCTTTCACATGAAAAAAGTGGCATCAAAATCCGTTCAGTAGTTTTTGTGTGATGCGCGAACAAACAAACAGATAAACAGACAAAAATTCTAAAAAAAAATGTTTTGCGCATTTATAGCCTATTACAGTCATTTTTTCTCAAATGTCTTAAATGTACAGACACAGCTCTGTTACAGCCTTATAATAGTATAGATAGATGATATAGTTTAAAAAACTAAAATAACACGCTTTAAATAGCTAGTTGAACTAAAAAGTAGTAAATAATATTACTATAAATAATGATTGTAAAAAAGCGTAGGATGCTTTTTACTATAGGCATAGGTATGTATGAGTGAACTATTTGTAAAATTTGATTTCAAGCACCTCACGCTTTTTTACAATCATTATAAATATATCGTAATATTATTTGCTACGTTTTAAGTCAAAAAGCTATTTAAAGCGTGTTATTTTAGTTTTTTTAAACAATAATTTATTTTCTTCTTTTTAGTCTCAAAATAGTATCAAAAACACTGTTATTTAAAAGAAATAAAAGCTACTAAGCTGTGATAATTTGCCTTTAAACTTCATCGGACGGACGGACATGAAAACTATAAGGGTTCTTTATTGGCTACGGAACCCTCAAAACGGATGTAACTTCCCCTCAGCCATATTTTCAGTCAGAGAATGATCAGCCGGAATCTACCATCACTTTACAAGAATTAGAAAATTCCATTAAAAAATGATACCGCCCCAGGTTGCGACAGTATTGCTCTATAATAACACATCTTCCTATTGGAAAAAGATTTGTGTTGTCCTTGTATAATAAATGTTTTTAAAATGTATGTTGCAGTGGCGTAAAGTCAAAATAGTTCAGATTCATAAACCAGGGCGAATATCATTAATTTCACGTATTTGCAAAACACGTATCTCTATTCTCAATGTAAGATTGGAATGGTATTTTGAAAAGTGACGAATGTTATCATATAGTACAGTAGGTTTTAAAAAATCTAGATCCTATAAAAGTAGATAAATGGAGTAAAGTAAAAAAATAATTGCCTTACCTTTTAGCATAATTCTTTTCTAAACATAAGGCTCCTTGAACAATTACATCTCGTAGAATATGAATGACGTAATGGAAGTTACAGTTGTTATTTAAAACAATCAACCAGAAGGGATGAACATCCTGTAAAGTTACATCGCTTGTGCGCCTGTGAACAATTATGATATCGGTAATGTTGTTTTTTTATTGACGACGAGTCGTGGCTTCTGCGATGGTGAGCAACTCCTTTCATGTACCTAGTAATACCGTTGCCTACTATAAAGATCTACGAGTGCACTCGAGAGGGGCTGAGTATAGGATTAGCTACACGGAAACAAGGCGACTTGACACCTCGAAGACAAAGGTGACTATCCATTTGTACTAGGCCCCAAATAATGATATCGATTAAACACAAAGTGAAAAATGTGAAATCGAAAATAACAGTCACGAGCAGGATTTGAACCTGCATCTCCTGGATACCGTCCAGATGCTTTGCCAATTCAGCCATCGTGAGAATTGCTCCTGACTACTAATTTCGACAACACATTCATACTTAACGTCTTTGGGTAACGCCTGCGCCATCTGTCGGAAGTATTTTCATACATTATACCGACCAGGTAAAGTTAATTTTACAATTAAGATTTTTACCTAATAATGACGCAAACCCTATAAATATTTATATATATTTTTAGCATTTGACATGCTTAGCACTAGCCGTAACTTTAGTCTAGGCGCAGGCGGCGGCGACCAGTATCAACAGAAACTGGCAACGTATGCAGGCAAGTGCACTCTATATTCCCTCACTCTCATAGTTTGGTGGTGGGACGGTATTCCGCCACGACCGGAGAGGTGCCGGCGCAGGACTACCAGCTTTACATGCTTATGCTGGTACGGGGGTGGAACAGCGGCAAATTCAACTCCGAGTTGATATTGAAAATTTTGCTGCAAGTGTCAACGCGTAGGTACATTGATATTACCACTGAAGTAATGTACCATAGTTCCAGTGGCTTGTCAATACAGGCGGAGACGGCACGGCGGGTTTATTTAGTGGGTGAGGACCCACATTACCCTGTCCGTTGCCCCGAACAACGGGGTGTGCGGTTAGGTACATTTTTTTCCGCCTTAACAAAAAATAAAAGTATGTTTCTTCCCGCCGTCGACATCCACTATTTAGAATCTTTTTCAAATGTCGATTTCGCTGAAAGTGAATTACTGTTCAAAATAACTCTTAACAAAATCATCTCACTATAATTATTCTGTAAGTCTGGTGGTATACATACACCATCGCTTTTTTTGTCTTCTGCCTTTATCTATATCTACACTACGAGTATTTATTTGATCTATCGATACTATTATAGAACTGTAACAGAGCCATGTCTTTACGTTTAAGATATTTGAGAGAAAATTAATGTATTAAGGATATTTTCTTTTCTGAAAAAAACATAGTGCTAAAATATAGAGAAACACTCGGGTTTTCCTGCTTTTCTTGGATGTACCATATTCGATACACGGACTCGTCATATAAAAACGGCGTGTATACTTTAGATGTACCATGGACTTGTGAAAGGATAGCTATAGAAAAATTGGTTTTTATATTGTCTATGAATGTTTTATGCCGAAGCCATCGCAGAACATATTTTTATTGTCGTCGTCATCTTCAAGTTCTCTCGTGAGATCTAACAGTTACTGATGGGACCGCGCAGCGTGTACCTAATTCGGTACACTGGACAGTTAACGTATTAATAGTTTAATAAATGTATAGACACAGCTCTTACAGCTTTACAATTATGGTAGATAATTTTGTACTTCCTAGTGTTCATAATAATAGGAATCTGCATGAGATACACATTATTATGGACATAAATGAAAATATGCATGTGGTATTATGTTCATCTTACCAATAAAGCACAGAAGCCATTGCTGCAAGTTGCTCGTATACTTGCTTTCTCACATCATAAAAATGTTTAATTTCATCTAGCCAATTGCCATTACAATACTTTTTAACAGCAGTAGCAATTTCTGCAGGTAATCTAAAAAAAACACAAAATGTATATAAATGCTTTTTGTTTTCTCTTATGCACATAGGTATCTACTATATTAGGAAACAATAAAACAAATGTAAGTAAGACTGTTAGTATTAATTATATACAACTGATTTAACAATTTCTTTTCAGATTTCCATTTGGATATTTAAAACAAATTTTAGTTTTACTGTATTAGCTCGCCACAGAATTTGTTCTATGAGATTTTTTTTAAAACCTTTTACTGACCCCCTGCTGGGCATGGGTCTCTTCATAAAGTGAGAGGGATATAGGCAATAGTCCATCATTCTGGCTCAGTGTGGGTTGGTAGAATTCAGAACCTGTCGCGAAAACCTATGAGGCTTTTAGATTCCCTCATTATCTATTAGGCTTTTAGATTATATATCTTAATAGAATAGAAATTGATGCCAGTGGATGGGTGAACAATAGATGTGCTTAGAAATAATACTATATTGATAACTAGATGATACCCACGACTTTGTCCTTGTTGCTTTTATAAACTAATATCTGTATTAAATGAAGATATCGCAACTTTTTTGTAGATATGAGTTGTCTAAAATAAAACATAGAAATCTTTGACATCTATCCGGTAACTTTTCTATAATGCGCACCCAACGGTAGGCCTATTTTCTACATGATGAAATATATATACAGCAAATCAAATGTCCGTGCTGAAATCTGTTATGGCAGATGTCTTTATAGGCTGATCTATTGATAAGTCCATTTTCTTTGAGATATAAATATGAAGACATTAATTTATTTGGTTGGTTGGCATTTTATATTTGTCCTGCCATTTCTTTTAATGATTACTCACGTCAACTGAAAATAGGATTGATCAATGTTATTTTGTTTTCTAAAATATAATTTTTTCAAGCACCTCTATTGTGCACAGGTCTCCTCTCATGGTGAGAGGGATTAGGGTCCCATGTTGGTCCACCATGATGGCCTAGTGCGGGTTCTCAAGTCGTTGAGAAAATCTCTCCAGTATGTAGGTTTCCTCGCAATGTTTTCTACACCGAGCAGTGATAAATTCCAAATAGCTTTTTTTATATTTTGAAGCATATTTATACTTACCTCAAAGAAAAATGGACTTTTCAATAGACAAGGCTATAAAGACCTCTGCCATAACAGAGATCAGCACAGTCATTTGATTTGCTGTATATATATTTCATCATGTATAAAATAGGTCTACCGTTGGGCGCACATTACGGAAAAGTTACCGAATACCTAGATGTCAAAGTTACCGGATAGAGAAGTTTTATTTCAGACGACTCATATCTACAAAAAAAGTTGCGATATCTTCATTTTAATACAGATATTAGTTTATATAAGCAACGAGGACAAAGTCGCGTGTATCAGATAGTTATCAATATACTATTATTTCCAAGCACATTCATTGTTCGCCCATCCACTGACATCAATTTATTGATCCGTTTAACTACTTACACAAACAAATTGTAATCTTTGCATAACTTTTCTTACATTATATACTTACATTGAATTAAGTGCCTTTTTATAGATGTACTGACTTCCATTAATCAATCCATAGAAATGTTTGCATGTATAGCCGAAATTAAGTATATCCCGAAAGTCAATGTTTTGCATGATAATACAAATTATTTCATCAGGGAGATACATAATAGGCCCGGAATCAATTTCTTCCTCCATTGCACTTTTAAGTTTAAACACACTTTAACTGGCTTCGTATTTGTTCCCTTAAAATGTCTTCTTCAAGTCTATTTTATTTGTAAATCAGAACTCAGAACAGCTACGAGTACGAGATGCTGCGCGACTCAGACTAAATACGACAGATAAACGTAGTTTCCTGTTTATAATAAGGTACTCTGTGAACGTAGTGTTATAATTATGGAGTTTTGGCGGGAACACGAAGAAGATCATGTCGTCGCTCTGCATTATTTTCCTAAACTAGTGTTATTTCAAGTATTAATGTGTAAAAGTGGTGGCCTTTTGCTTATTAACTATTTGTGTATGTGCATAAGTGTTGGCAAGTGATGTAATGCGAAATAACGTGTTTTTTCCTGTTGTCTCCAAAACTCCATAGAAGCTTCAGTAAGATCGCCATCGTCTTACTGGAGTGGGACTTTGACTTGACTGACTAATTTTATATGACTGACTTCGACTATGACTTGTTTTATGAATTAAACTTACGTGTGATGAGAGAATAACGATGTTAAATAAGTTACTGTTAGGCTGATGGTTCTTCCAATGCCTTAAACAAATTAAAAAATTATAATTATGTTCTTTGTAGACAGAGCGAAGAAAATTCTTTGACATGTATGACCGAGAACGTAAGATACCATTTACTGGTGTTGTTTATAAGTTACTGTTAGGCTGATGGTTCTTCCAATGCATTAAACAAACAAACAAAAAAAAAATTTATGTCCGGGGTTTTGGCGGGAACACGAAGAAGATCATGCCGTCCCTCTGCATTATTTTCCTAAACATGTGTTATTTCAAGTATTAATGTGTAAAAGTGGTGGCCTTTTACTTATTAACTATTTGTGTATGTGCATAAGTGTTGGCAAGTGATGTAGTGCGACATAACGTGTTGTTTCCTGTTGTCTCCTAAACTCTATAGAAGCTTCAGTAAAGTTGCCATCGTCTTACTGGAGTGGGAATTTGACTTGACAGACAAATTTTATATGACTGACTTCGACTATGACTTGTTTTATGAACTAAACTTACGTGTGATGAGAGAATAACGATGTTAATAAGTTACTGTTAGGCTGATGGTGCTTCCAATGCCTTAAACAAATTAAAAAATTATAATTATGTTCTTTGTAGACAGAGCGAAGAAAATTCTTTGACATGTATGAGCGAGAACGTAAGACACCATTTACTGGTGCAAAAAACAGACAAGGGTAGATTTTTGTCTTTGTCGCCGTGGCCAGTTTTTGTTATAAGTCATGATGTCGACTTGACTTGACTTCTTGGTTTATGGGTTTTGTGACATGTCGTCACAACTTCCGCCAACTTAGACTAGGATATTATAGACAAGCTATCAGCGTATGCAGTGTCGAGATAGCAATAGATAACCGGAATAATTTTACAAGATAACTATTATTATAACTTTGTTGACTAAAAATGTTACCTGTTTTAGCCGGACAAAAGAATGACAGGACAAAAGTAATTGCAGTTATGCTTATATTTTGCTTAAAATGTATTAGAACATGTAATATTAGCGTATATAACGTGATTAATAAAGGTTTTTTTTACGTCTATACAAAAACAAGCTTACATACTGATGATGGGAATGGTTGGCCACCTTATTGTTTGGACCCAGTTCATTGGGTCCAAATATAACTGACGCATACGCGAAAAGGATAAATATACTTATACCTGTGTCTCTCTCACTCTTGGTAAAACCTAGTATGTGCATCCTTTTCTTCATCCTTAATGTCGAAATAGTAGCGAGTCTATATTATTCTTCGTCTAAGTCCGCCAATGTCCATTTCGTTCGTGCTAGTTTCATAAACGTAAGGAGGTAGGGTAGACCAAAAATATGCTCAGTGTTTTATCGAAAATTTCAGCGAGGTGATTTATCTAAAATATAAGGCAACACACACAATTAGCCACCACCTTATTAATACTAATATTAGTCACATAAATATCATAAATGGGTTAGTGGATACATAGTTGTTAAAAACATAGAAATCTCCAGGCGGATTATATTTACATTTATGAATTTACATAACAAATTAATGATTTGAGGGCAATCAACTTGGGATAATATACATCTCAAGGAAGTAGGGCGAGGGATGCTTGGGGGGAGGATATCCAGGAGTGAGAACCTCAGATTGGGACAATTGAAAAATATATGGTCCACGTTTTCCTCATCTAAACCACACTCACAGAGAAAATGGTCCCGAATTCTCAATTTAGCCAGATGTACAGGGGAGTAATAATGGCCTAATCATAGGCGGCAAATTGTAGATGTGGTAGGTTTGTCAGCAGTGCGAAATTTGAAAAACCATGGGGTGCTGGGGGTATCTGGTTGGATGCCTGCGTAGTATTTGCCCTTTTGAGTTCTAGAGGTTTTCCAGTCTTCCATCCAGGAAGCTCGGAGGTAGACTTTAGGGAGAAGGCAAAGGTCTTGTGCGTATACTTTAAAATGTTCTAGGGAGCCAGTCCGGGAAGTTAATTCAGCACAAGAATCTACAGTTTCATTTTCTGGTATGCCAGAGTGCCCAGGAATCCAAGCTAAAGTAAGTTCAATATCTCGTGAGTGACATTCAAATAAAACCTGTTTAATTTTAAGGATGATGGGAGGGACCGAATGGAAGGGGTTGGAACGTATAGACTGCAGACAGCTTTTGGAATCAGAAAATATTATAGTTTTATTTAGGTTGTGGGACTGGACAAACAGAATGGCTTCTAAAATGGCAATGGCTTCACCAGTGAATACAGAGGAAAGGGAGGGTAACTTGAAACTTAAGCAGATTCTTGAAGAGGGAATCCATACTGCAGCACCAACAGAACAATTAAGATCTAATTTTGATGCATCTGTAAAAATGCAGTTCCATCCAGAAAAGTTATTAGATAGTTGATAGTCGAACATCCCTCGAGGATTTAAAGTTTCCTTGTCTAGGCCAAAATCAAGCAATAATTTAGGGGTATGAATAAGCGCTTTGAAGGGCTTTAAATACAAGGGGTTGGATGGGAATTTATAGATTGGGAAAGGTACCTTAGTATATTTGATAAAACTGAGGAGGATACATGGGATATTATTTGAATTTGTTAGGCTATATAAGTCCGAAAGTTGGTTTAGTTTAGGGATAAGGGGATGGCTGGAATTTTGGGTTAATTTAAAAATATATCTATCTGTAAGGAATTGAGAGCGTAATATTAAAGGAGGTTCGCCACACTCAATCTGCATGGCATTGATTGGAGATGTTTTCATGGCCCCAAGTATCTTTCGCAGGCACTTAGTTTGAATCATTGCGATTTTATCTTGCACCGATTTGAGGCAAAAGCTTAAAAAGAATGATCCATAATCAAAATGACTCCAGATAATGGCGTTATATAACAGTTTTTGGGTATATGGATGGAAGCCCCATCGTACCCCAGATAGTGACCGAAGGATATTAAGATTTTTTTCGCATTTTTTAACTAAATGTTCACAGTGGGGGATGCCCGTAAGCCTAGAATCTAAATTTATGCCTAGAAATTTGGTACAATTTGTTTGTGGAATAGTTACACCGTGAATCCTTAAATCTATGGGGGGAATGATTTTTTTCTTTGTAAAAATGACTACAGTGCTTTTGGATGCCGACAGGGAAAGACCATGGTAGGTTACCCACTCACCGAGCTATGATAGGGATTGATTTAACTTTGCAGAGGCCTGCTCAATGTGCTGAACCTTTACATATAATGCGAGGTCATCGGCATATTGGAGCACATCACAGAATGAGTCAACTGAACTTTCCAAGTCGTAAGTGTACAGATTATACAGTAATGGACTAAGGACTGAACCTTGGGGAAGTCCTCTCCAGACAGTTTTTGGGGGAAGGGAATTTTGGGTACCTTTAACAATAATGGAGCGTTCCATAAGCATATTACATATGAACCGTGTAAGCCTCTCGGGGATGCTCAGCTGTGAGAGTTTTCTCCTGAGTACCGGAAGCAGAACATTATCATATGCAGATACAACATCAAGGAAAACTCCAACTAGGTATTTTTTTTCTTTGAATGCTGATTGGATATATGTGACTAATAGGCTCAGGTTATCAATAGTTCCTGCACCCTTTCTAAAACCATATTGTGTCTTAGCTAGTAGGGACTTATTTTCAACAAGCCACTGTAAACGGTTTATTAAGATCCTCCATAATTTTTCCTAATACAGAGGATAGGGCTATGGGTCTATGGCTGGATAAAAGAGATGGGTCTTTACCGGGTTTCAAAATGGGGATGACTATTTGGGTTTTCCATTGGCTTAGTACTATACCATTTTCAAGAAAAAGGTTTATTAGGAATGTAAGTTTAGCTTTATGGGAGGATCTGGTAATGAAAAAGTAAGGAATGTTGTCTATGCCAGGGGCAGAGTCCGTCAGTCCGTTCAATACAAGTGAAAGTTCATTAAAGGAAAATGAAGAATCAAAATCGTTGAGAGGTGGGAGAAAGTGTGGGGGTGAGGGAAGAGAATCCAAAGAGGGCACTAAAGGTGGAGCTTGTACATCAGAAAATGCTTCAAGCCATGATGTGAATCTTTGGCTGAATAGATTTCTTCTTGATGGGAACCTCTAAATCATCTGACCTGTTTTCAAACAAGAGCTGATGGGCTACCAGGGCGCAAGGCTTTACAGAATTCCTGCCATGAAGATCTTTTCTTCTGTGTGACCAGTTTTTTAAACTTTGCCGCTGCTTGTTTGTACAACAGAAAGTTTGCTTCAGTCATGGATTGGTTATAGTTACGTTCTGCAGCCTTGCGTCTAGCAACCGCATCTGTGCATTCGGGATCCCACCATGGGGTCGATATTCTATAATTTTTAGAAGGGGTTTTAATTGGGATATGAAGGGAAGTGGAAGAAGTAATACCGTCCAAAAATGAAGCATATGAGGCAAGAGGATCAAGAGCGGGGAAGATTAGAGAGGAGTCCAGGTTGGTATCCAGAGTAGAGGAATAGGATGGCCAATCAGCAGAAGATAGTTTATACTTTAGGGAAGGGGAGGGGTTGCTGTAGGGGGAAACTTTGTTAGGGATGGAAATAAGGATAGGGAAGTGGTCACTGCCATAAGTAGATGGCAAAACCCTCCAAGCAATAAGAGGAAGAAGTGAAGGAGAGCAGAGTGACAGATCGACTGGACTTCTAGGGTTTTGGTTAGGGAGAACTCTACGAGTAGGAGAGCCATCATTTATAACACATAAGTTACACTCATTAAATGCATCCAGAAGAGATTGGCTATATATGTTGGAGCGGTTAGATCCCCAAAGGATATGGTGGGCATTAAAGTCCCCCATGATAACCATAGGATGGGGAATAGATGAAAGGAGGAGGATGATGTCAGGAATTAGGGAGGAGTTTGGGCGAGGAATGTAAATTGATACAAAAGAGATGTTCAATGATCTCACACCAACAATGTTGATGTCAGGGGGGTGGGGAGGAAGGGAGAGCTGTGAGAAAAAAAGAGAGCGTTTTATTAAACAGCGCTACCGGCGTATCCGTCAGCCCTATCATCCCGCAAACAGCAGAATCCCGGGACCCGGAAGTGGGACCCAGGACTCAGCCATGTTTCCGAGATGGCAATGACTGAAGGGAGGAGATTTGAAGTCATATGTACCAGTTCATGCTTCTTGCGTCGCACGCTCTGGGAGTTCCATTGCAATATTGTGAGTGGGTCCATGTCGGGATGAAAGAGATACTAATTGTGTTAGTTTAGAGGCAACGTTGGACGGTAGAGGGAATGGATTGTTAAAATAATACTTATCACCAAAGAAATTAATATTTCCAGCATATTGTCGCCCTGTGGTGATGATCCAGATGGGCAATTATCTGTGGGAGCACAGCCATTTGGCATTGACGGAGGAGGGTTGTTAATGATTGCCTGATGGGCAGCCTTATCAAAGGACTTACCTAGTGGAGCCCTTGGGTGGCGGGTAGAGAAAGAAGTTTTTGTATGAGAACGACTGAGTGGGGACTGAGTAGGCCATACGGGAATAGTAGACTGAATCGTAGTACCAGGGAGCGCAGAGGATTGGAGGGGAGCATTTTCTTGGGTTACTTTTGAGTAAAGGCGTGTAACCTTCGGGGTCTGAAGTGATGCTTCCTCATAGGATATACTATTTTCGGCAATAATTTTAATTGTTTTCTGCCGTTCCTGTTCTGGGCATGTTTTATCGGTGGCATAATGCCGACCAGAGCAGTTCAAACATGTTGGTTCTGTTTCTTGTGTTTCACAATTATCCCCTGAATGGTCCACAGTGCACCTGAAGCACCTAGGTTTGGACCTGCATTGAGTCTTAGCATGGCCAAACCTACAGCAAGAGAAACATTGAATTGTGGGAAAGTGGTAGAGCTCTACGGGGAATGAGGTGTAGAAGAGGAAAACTCTTGTAGGTAAACATTGACCATGGAAAGTGATCACTACAATCTGAGTGGGAACCCAGTTTATATTTCCTTCATCAATGCTTTTCCTATTTAGGCGTCTAGCCTTTAGTACCTTACCACAACCTTCTGGGAGTTCTAAGAATTCCACTAATTCTGACATAGATATATCTACTGGGACTTGGCGTATCACACTTATACGGGTTACATTGTAAGTGGGAATCTGTGCTGTAAACTTATGTAAAGGTAATATAGGAGAGGAAAGAAATTTATTAGCCTCATCTGCGGAATTAAACTGAACTGATATTTTATTTCTACCTACCCTCTTTACTCCATCATGGCAGATATTAGCAACTTTATTAGTTTTCAGGAATTGGTTGAATTTAATAGCTTTTAAAGCCAAGCCCGTTGACAAATCTGGTTCAGTACGGGACACGTGGACCACATATGGACCCTTATCTAGCGCTGTGTATGCAATATTTACTTTATTAAATCCATTCAATTTCCATGCAGTTCACTTCTCGACTCAGTTGAAATTCGTATTCTGACACATCGAACGCTGATCGTCTTATCGCTGACAAGCTTGTATATATACACTGCGAGCACTGTGATATCATGTGATCAACAGCTTCCATAAATATAACAAGTTGCACTATGGAATATTATTATTATTATTGAATATTGAAAATCAAAGATACCCAAATATGGAAAATGTAAAGAAATTGTGTTTATTGCAGTGTAAAACCAATATTTTGTATGAAATGAAAGTAATGACAGATCAGTATACTGGATTATATTCCGTTAGAAACAGTAACCAGTATAGCTAACTATAAAGGAGACTTCGCAGTATACTAAATTGACATCACACCTCATAGTGCTCGCAGTGCATATTATGCTGTCATCGTAACTATTAAGATGGCGGAAGACAGCCGAAGTAATTCACTTTTACTAGGTATATAACTCGGGTATATAAAGATTAGGGCGCCTCCTCCTATTTACAGCTCAATGTTTTTACTCTACTACCAAAGAGTATATACTATACTCTATTCCAATTACGAAGGCCCATTTGACAGAAGTGAATAATCAAGTACTAGTAAAGTACCGCTATAGTTGATACTCGATATTGATCTTCGATTACTATAACTAACAAATTAAAATACCTAGTATTGACAGAAAAAGGATTAGCATCAAATTAAAATTTATAAAACATTGTTTTTTAAATTTAATTAGATAATATTACATTATATTTTTATCAAGATGGAACTTATTTATCATCACTAGCCGAAATCGATATTTCATGGTTGGCATAGTTGTCATCACCCTCATCATCGTCTGTAGAATCCCCTGTATTTATTATAATTTGGTTATGATGGCATCGATATGTGTGTCTCTGTCCCAATTAGCGAAAATCAATTTTTTTATTCGTAAAACTACACTTTCCCTATTCGCGGCAGTAACACTATCACCAAAGAGCATATAACAACAAGCTTCAAAGAGTAAAGTAATACTACAGGAAAAGAGAGCCCTCTTACGGACCCAATTTGAAGCTCATTTTGAAGTGCCATCTGGATTTCCGCTCCGCAATTCGCGCTTGTAGCGAATGTAATGTATCTATATCTATATAGCTATATACTATACATTAGGGATGAGGCGTATTTACTGGAACACGTATTAATACCTTTATTTTTCGTGGGTAGGTGTTAAAACCTCAACAAGTTTTTCTGATCCTTATATTACAAATATTTTAATTTTTACAGTAATATGTTTAAAGTTTTGGACTACAATTAAAGAAAATTAGTATAAAGATATAGTACTTACATTTGTAACACATTCATGTAAGCCTAGATAAAAAAGCACCACCACCTGCCAGCTTATATTGAACTTTCACTTTTGTGTTTATTTTGTGATTTTGATCTAAACAATTGATTTGATTGTTCATCTAAACAATGTCACAACTAGAAGCCATCGAAGCCGCACAAAATAACCTTGGAAGAGATATTCTCTAAGAGAATGGCCGAGCTTGAATCTCAACTTCAACTTGGTGTGCCCAGTAAATATACTGTGGCAAGACTCGGAGAGGAATTCCGCACGTTTCGTGAGCTAATGTTCTCAATGCTAAAGGTAAATCGGCAACAAATTTGTGAATGTTCTAAAACCATTGACACCATGGAGACTAGACACCGTAGGAAGGCCCTTATATTCTTGGGAGCTACTGAAAGTGAGAAGGAGAACTGCGCTGTTGTTGTTCAGGAAATAATCCATACAAAGCCGGCATTACAAGACATCTCAAGCTCCAGCATCACATCTTGCCACAGGATCGGGACGCAAGAACCGCACTCGTCCAATTCTTGTTTGATTTTCAAGTCCAAATATTAGAGCTTCAGTTTGGAGAGTTAAGTCCAAATTAAAAGGTACGCCCATTTCCATGGAGGAGTTTCTGACTAAACCACGGCAAGCAGTTTTTAGTAGAGCTCGACAGCACTTTGGAATGAGATCGTGCTGGACTCTTGATGGGGTAATCGTGATCAAAACTGCTGATGAAAGTCGTCGCAAGCTATTCACCATGGACGAGCTTAACCTGCTCATAGAGAAGTACCGCAAACCACCAGGTGGATCACTGTCTGCTGTCAGCAGTACGAGAGGAACATCCCGTAAAAATTAGTGCCTTATCGTGTAGCCAGTGGTTTGGTAAACTCGCAATCTACTTGTTGTTTATTTCTTGCATGCATGCTATTGTATTTTGTTTACGCGCACTCATCAATGGAATAGTAGTATAGTATTAAATATATATGCACAACACACATAATATATGTCGGGTAGTCATATCACATGTCACTTATGTTTTATCTTTTATTTTTTGTCTCAATTCATTTCACTTTTCATTGTATTGTTTGTTGTTTGAATAATTATATTATAACAGTCTCACTGCTGTCAGTTCAACCATGGGTGGCACAGAGATAATGTGAGGTAGTACATCTTCATGGTACTGGTAAGATCATACTGGTATGATCTTACCAGTACGCATACTGGGTATGTAGTGAACGGGTATGTAGGTACGTACCCGACGGGTATTACGTCATCAGCAAAGATTACAATACCCTGGTCATCAGTATGGCGGGTATAGCCGTACGCGCTCCGTCTTACGCGGTAGCGCGCGGTCAGCCTCGTGCCGCCTTGCGGAGTTTACCCGAACGCTTACGGGAGTGAGCAATAACTCAAAATTCAATTCAATGTCGTTACTGACCTTGAGTTTTTATCAACTTTCACGTATTGACCTTTTTTTTTTATGACAACTAAAATAATAATTGTAGAGTGTAATTAGTACATAATTATATTACTTAGTTGACAGATATTATTGTAAATAAAAACTTATAAAGATACCTACTAAACAGTGTGGATTGAGATCATTTTATTGATAAGGGTAAATATAAACAAGTGTAGATTATGCAAACCTATTTTCTCGTAACGATCAGGTGCAATAAATCTCTTCAAGTTCTCTTCAATCTCTCAATCGATTCTCAGGTTCTCTCCCATCATGAATACGCCCGCTCTATTGGGGAAGTAGGTACCACCCTCT
This sequence comes from Leucoma salicis, assembly GCA_948253155.1. Lineage (NCBI taxonomy): Eukaryota > Metazoa > Arthropoda > Insecta > Lepidoptera > Erebidae > Leucoma > Leucoma salicis. Next base: position 14,814,627 of record OX411809.1, on the reverse strand, counting down.
CACAAAAGATCAGCCTGTAACAACGGTAGTTACTCCTACCGTTGTGTTACGTATGGTGAGTGAAAGCACCGAAGGCACAAATTCCCTCCCTTTCCTTATTATCTTTTCTATCTTCTCCTTAGTATCCTACCTATCCTCTCCTTATTATCTTTCCTATCCACTTTCTATATATTTCCTTGGAGTCGGCCACGCACTAGTAACCGCTTGCCATCGGGTGGGCTGTAACTTGTTTGCCCCCAAGTAAAATAAAAATGATTACTAATTTTTCAATAAAAAAGAAAACAATCTAGATATTGAAAAATAATATCACGCATGATGAAAAAAACATAAACAATGTAGGTACCACCATCGCTAGTTTCTCACTTCTCACAGGAGGAAAATATAATCGCGGCAACGTTGTGGCTGTATCTTATAAACAGCAACTGCGAATAATGATAGCGACTTGTAAAATTGCCACTAGCGACATCTAGGGCCGTATATCTCTTACTTTGATATCATTGTAATGTAATAAATTTTGGAGCGGTGATAAAGGTGGCGCTTTTGCAAGGAACTTGCCTGTAATAAAGGGCACTGTCCCCCCCGTGACAAGCTTCTTTTCTTGCAACAATGATAGCATTTTGTTTGCAGTCAAGGGTGGGCTGGTATTTTTACGAGCCGCATAACCAGGGGGGGGACAGTTCCCTTTGAAGGCATGGTTCCTTACAAAAGCGCCACCTATCTCTACGCCCTAAAGTTTAAATGTACGTTTACTTGACATCACGCCTGAATCCACGAAGAGGTAGGCAGACGTTTATTTTTGTTGTGAAACATCTAATGCGCAGGGAGGGTAAAACCGGCTGTTAGCGTGGCGACGCTTTTATTTTACTTGTCCCGTTCAAATCTTGCAAGTTAAATTTGACACTTCCCGGTTTCCCACTGAACCGAAATTTTACACGCTTATGTACATCACGTGACAATGCAATACTATGGTGATATGGAGCTGATCTGATAATGGAGCTGGAAGGAGGACATAGGAACTCTATAATGCCACAGCGCAACCCTATCGAGTTTGGACTCGTTTGATTCGTCTTGACGAGTACTTTGTCTCTAGTTGGTATCCAGGGTCTGATGATGGAGCTGGATCTGGAAGGTGGCCATACTAAATCTTTAATGAAACGACGTAACCCCATCGAGTTTATACTCGTTTGATTCGTCTTGACGAGTACTTTGTCTCTAGATAGTATTCAGGGTCTGATGAGCCAGATGGCCATGGGCCCTGTGCTATAAAACACCGCAATCCCATCAACTTTGGCATCGTTTGATTCGTTTAGACAAGTACTTCAGTCCTAGATGATATCCAGGGCCTGATGATGATGATTTATATCTTCATTTCCGTTATTTTAGACATGTCATCATTTTATACAAGATCGCATTGAAAAAGTTATGATAATTTTATTTCTACAAAATAATTTTGATGTTTCACATCTGGCAGACGTCCCACGACGTCTATTTTTTTTATTGCTAATGATGGCAGACGAGTAAGTGGTAACACTCGCTCATGAACTCAACTGTACTGAGAGTATTGTCAAGCTGCTGTGCACCATTTCATTTCTCAGATATGAAAAATGATAGAACCTGTATTACTCACCCACGGTTCGCCAACTACGTTTAATTCCCACGTAATAGGGGACGAGCCTATTGCCACCTACCGGGTACACTTCCAAACTCCGGGTTGAGAATTTTTCTTTTTACGCAAAAGCTCAATAGCACTTGCCCGATTCGGGGATCGAACCTGAGACCTCATGATCAGCAGTCGCTCACACTACCACTGCATCACAGAGGCAGTTTGAAACTAAATTTTTAAGTTTTATAAACAACAGCTTTGCTGCGATCGAAATGCGGTCTCTGCGGAAAATCTGTGGAGTTAGGCTAACCGCATTCATAACGACGACGTAAGACAGCGAGTAGGTATGAAAGAAAAAGAAAATCATAATTAAAAAGAAATTATTCAAGTTCTTGATTTATGGCTGTTGCAGGAGTATGTCCACAACTTTGCCAATGTCACGTGGCAGAGATAGACCGTCAAATGAAGGAGATTGTTCGGTGATAATAGAAAGGTCGATGATTATGTGTCAAACTTAACAAATTAGATACTGATGACTAAATATTCTGAAACAAACAACATCAACTAGCTACATATCATACTAAAATCCATCCATCCATCCATCCATCAGCCTTTCGAAGTCCACTGCTGGACATAGGCCTCCCCCAAGAGAACTCCACAACATGTTTCGCTCATATGGGGGATAGTGCCGTAATCGCCACGCTTGGCAGGCGGGTTGGCGATCGCAGTTGATGTTGTTAATACTCGAGGGAGTGCTGCTGCCCACTCCTCCCGGTATTCCCTCAGTCGGCTCTTACGACTCCCATGGGTGGAGAGGGGTGGGACAATTCTAAAGCCGGCCCCACACGGCAAACTTCATACTAAAATCTATTATTCTAATGTACGGTGTTAAAGAAATTTATTTACAATTTAATCTTATTTACTTTTATAAATTTACAGAGAATTAAAACAAATGGAGTAAATACAAGTGATAAAAGTGATTTAAATGAGGTAGGACGGGGAATTTCATGAGGTAAAATATCAAAATTTCCAATTATTTTTCAAATAAAAGATGAATTGTTCCAATGTGTCCAACTTGGTATTAATATTATTTTGGCTTGGATTCCTGGTCATATAGGTATTCTAGGTAACGAGTCAGCTGATTGGTGTGCCAAGTCTGCAGCAGTTGTAGGTTCCCTTGATCATTTTCATGTATATTCATATGACATCTGTGCCTCCCTGAAATCAGTCCTATTTCAGGATTGGACTGAACAATGGCATATTTCTAAAAACGTTAAAGGGAAATTTTATGGTGATATTCAACCTGAGATTCCCCACAAACCTTGGTTTGCTAAATTCAAAAAGGCTGATAAGGCTACCACCTCTACCATCTGTCGGTTACGTTTAAACCATTCTTGCACTCCGGTATTCCTTGCTAAACTTAGGATTAGAGATAATTCCATTTGCGAATGTGGTCTGGCTCAAGGAAATATAAACCATATATTTTTTTTTGTTGTCCTAAATTAAACTGTTCTTTATATAATATTTTACCAACTGAAATCTCTCGTCCTACATCTTTTAAACTTCTTTTGTCTCTTGTATTTACTCCATTTATTAAAACACTTTGTAATTTCATAAAAGTTAATAAGATTAAATTGTAAATGTATGTACATATTATAGAGGTAATAGGGCATTTAGTATAAAAAAAATTAGTTTTGGTTTTGTTTATATTGTATTCCTGTAAGTAGTTGTACCTATGTCATGTAGTTAGAGTTATATTTTTTGTTTCAGTGTATCTGATGGTAATCCGTCGTGTTGGACTCATATTTCACCGTTTATTTCTCTTTCACCGAACAAATTTCCTTCGTTTGACGGTCTACCATAAATAGATTCTCGATATTATCGAAATTGTGCTCACACTGCCACAACAAAAGCCATTAAACAAGAAGATAAGATAAGATAATTTCTTTGGTAGAAAAATAGAATGGACGAACGGCGGAGCTGTCACACGTTTCAGTGAGATTTGTTCATATATTTGATTTTGATTTTACTTTTCAAAAATCTCAAAATTAGATGAGCAATTTTCTTAGCTTAGTGCATAATATATATATTATAGTGTAATAAATAATAATTTCATGTTATAGTTGTGTTTAATTAGGTATGTATACATTTTCATAGTACGATTGTCATTTGGTTCATTTTTGTTTTTTTGTCTTTTTTTCATTCGAGCTTATTTTATCTTGAAGTCTGGATAAGGAAGTCTGGATGGATGTGCTGGACCCAGAATCCCCTGATCCTCCTGATCCCCCAGATATTGAAGGACTACTTCTCCTGGTTTGTCTATCCAATCAGGAGGTAAGCGTCGTTTTCAAGACACTCAAAATGAAATTAGCAACGTAAAAAAAACCATTGTAGACCAGGAGCTAGCTGTCGCTTCCATACAAAATGTCATCATTCGAAAATTGTTGTTGGCATTAAAGAATATACAGATATGGACAGTGGACCATTTATACTCTACATTTCCCGTTCAGAACCAGATCCAGTGGTTGGAAATTCATACCATTAAATTCAGACCATGGCTCCCATATCAGTTTTCCAGTGGAACATAAAAAGCATTCGTCATAAAAAACATGAACTTCTACATTTAGTCACTAAATTTCAGCCATCTGTTTTTGCTGTCTCTGAGACATGGTTAGTCTCTGGTACCCATTTTTGGATTCCAGGTTACTCCTGTTTGCGGGATGACAGAGCGGATGGTTATGCTGGAACTGCTTTACTTGTGAGGCGTTCTTGCTCATTTTCACAAATTTCACTTCCACCCGTATCACCTGACATCAATGTTGTCGCTGTAAATATGTGTAATATATCTTTTGTATCTATATATATTCCTCATCCCAATCCTTCACTAGTCTCAGATATTTTATATATAATTACATCTGTTCCACCTCCCAATATTTTGATGGGTGATTTTAATGCTCACCACACTTCATGGGACTCTGGTCATGACGATTCATTTGGTCGCGCCCTTTTAGAAATTTTTGATGAAGGCAACTTATGCGGTATTAATAATGGTTCTCCTACTCGTAGGGTGTTCCCTTCACCACCGAAGGAATGTAACATAGTTCCAGTGGCCCGCCAATAAAGGCGGAGAGACGGCACACGGCGGGTTTCTTTAGTGGGTGAGGGCCCCACACTACCCTGTTCGTTGCCCCGAACGACGGGGTGTGCGGTTAGGTACATTTTTTCCCGCCTAAACAAAAAAAAAAAAAAAAAAAGGGTGTCCCCTTCACAGAATCCGAAAAGTGTAGTTGATCTCACTGTGTGTGGAGTACACATCCCTTGCATCAACTCTATCATGGTGTGTCTTGGAACTAGAGATGTGTAACTCAGGAGTGATTGATACAAAAGATGTATAATCTTTCAAAATGCGTAATCAATCTTTAAATCTTTGGTTTCGAAAATACATCTTTAACTCACTAGCTCACTACGTTAGGATTGAATAGATGGAATGGAATGGATAGAATGATGGACGTAGATTTAGAATGAGACAATAGATAAAGGATATTGTGAATTGAAAAGAGATAACATAAGTTGTAGGCACGCACAAACGCACTCTTGAAATACAATGACGATAGGTACACAGAAACTTAGACTCTGTCGTTTTAGTAAAAAGCTCAAAACCAGTTGCGACTTGAGGGAATGAGAAAATAACTACATGAATCAATAGATATTTGCATCACTTATGATCAACTGAATGAATAACGTCATTCGTAACCATAGATTTAAAAGAGTTAAAGATTTATAAATCCCTGATCTCATTGGTGATTTAGTTTGCGCATCTCTGCTTGGAACACACTTATGTTAGTGATCACAGACTAAGGATACTACGTATCAGACGGACATCTCACTAATAGCCTTCAATAGACACAGGCTCTGGCTTCTGATTGGCTATAGCAAAATGATACCTGACGGTTTTTTTTTATTTATATTTTACTCAGGGTGGTACGGTATTATTCTGCCAATTAATTCATTGGATTTAATTATTATTTATTTTTTATTTCAAAATAAAAATTCTAAATGTATAATAAAACGAAAAGGTTATTCTCAATCATTTATTTTTCTTTTTTCTTTTTTTCTTATATTTATTCAAAGCTTTTGCTTGCATTTCTGGCAAAGAACTTCTTCGCTCTAGTCTGATGAATTGCTCGCAATTGTGATTAAATTATGTATTCATAACTGGTGCACTGTTATAAATGGAATATTAAAAGGTACTGATATCATCAATCAAAAAGAAAAAAGAAAAATAAATGATTGAGAATAACCTTTTCGTTTTATTATACATTTAGAATTTTTATTTTGAAATAAAAAATAAATAATAATTAAATCCAATGAATTAATTGGCAGAATAATACCGTACTACCCTGAGTAAAATATAAATAAAAAAAAACCGTCAGGTATCATTTTGCTATAGCCTATCAGAAGCCAGAGCCTGTGTCTATTGAAGGCTATTAGTGAGATGTCCGTCTGATACGTAGTATCCTTAGTCTGTGATCACTAACATAAGTGTGTTCCAAGCAGAGATGCGCAAACTAAATCACCAATGAGATCAGGGATTTATAAATCTTTAACTCTTTTAAATCTTTGGTTACGAATGACGTTATTCATTCAGTTGATCATAAGTGATGCAAATATCTATTGATTCATGTAGTTATTCTCTCATTCCCTCAAGTCACAACTGGTTTTGAGCTTTTTACTAAAACGACAGAGTCTAAGTTTCTGTGTACCTATCGTCATTGTATTTTAAGAGTGCGTTTGTGCGTGCCTACAACTTATGTTATCTCTTTTCAATTCACAATATCCTTTATGGGTACCAGATTACGGATAGAATACATATATTACTTTTTTTTGTAAATACATGCTTATAATAAGATAGAAAACACCGTATGGCGAACTATTTTAAAGTTCGCGAGTTGAAAAACCTGCACGTCATATGAGATAGGGAGATACGATACTTTGTCTCAATTTTCTTAGGTATTTCGTATATGCCCGTCTCACTTCCGCACTTACTAATGTATCATGGCTACATCTATAGGTTATTTATCTAAAGAGATAGGTAGTGGAGAAGTAACTGTGACGGAAGTCAATTTTATTTCAGATATCCTTTTAAATGGTCACCCTACTTACGTACCTAGTTTATTTAAAATTATATGAATATATAGCGCAAAATGTAAGAATAAAATAGATATATCATTAATCTATAACAACACGACACTAAAACTAATCATAATTAGACTTTTTACAGGTTCATAAAATGTATAATTAAGGTTAAATACGGTTATTAGTGTAAACATACACTCACCTGTGAAACTCAATAAGTATCAGAATTTGGTCCCCAAACACCTCTGCTTACCATACACTTTGGCTGCCAAACTGGTCAAGCTTATGGCTCTATCATAGATAATAGTAACGTATACTCTATCTATGGGCTCTATAGTTTGCAGTCATAACGTGAACCTTTGTTTTTAAACAAGGGCACGATGATTGCGCTTCTCCAGTCCTTCGGCACCATTCCTGAGCTCCAACATAAATTGAGAAGCATCAGGAAGGATTTCCAGACACATGAGCCTCCAAGCTTGTTCATCTCAGCAGACACCAAATATCAATACCCGCTGCCTTGCCATTTTGCATTTTGTGTTTGCGTAAGAATGTGTCCATCTTTAGACCTTATTTTATTCATTCTGAAAGCTGACTAACCACTCCGAGATTTCTTCACCTCCCTCCAGAAAAGTTTGGTGTTCAGCCTTTCCTCTGCAATCATATTTGCTCTGTCGTCTCTTTTACTAAGGCTATGGTGTCATTCTTACTTTGCCGGTATATTTCTTTCTTCTGTTTGGTCATACTGTCACTCAGATTCAAAGAAGATACATAGTCCAGCCAGGCTTTCTTCTTTTGCTCTACGGAAACTGCTACTTCCATATCCCAATATGCATCATCTTTCACTTTTCTATGCTTCTTTGAGCATCCACCAATATTTCTTTCGCTGTATCTACCATACTATCTTTCAATAATCTCCAGCATTCTTCTATATCCGATTCCGGCTGACTTGCCATTGTCAGCCGTTCAGGGACACTCTCTGCGTACTTTGCCCTTACACTTTCTTCTTGCAACTTTTTAATCTTTATTCTTTCAATCCCTCCGAAGTGGACACGCTCTCAACAATGGTTCCTCTTTCTGAACAGATGACTAAATTTCGCAATAACAAGGTTGTGGTCCGTGTCAACAGTGCGACCCCTGTAGGCTCTTGTATCCAGTATCATTGGTTCTCCATGAATACATATGAATGTCCTCATGTTGAAAAAATGTGTTTGACCTCATGTTGAAAAAGTGTGTTGTGACACAACAACAAAGTTTCTCTCCATGCATACGAGTACATCCGCAATGAGCCTACCTGCATCTTTCACTCTCTTATCAACAAATGAACCAAGCACGTCCTCGTAGTCTGGACGCCTGGTCCCCTATTCATCCCCATCTATTCAAGTCTCCACATACGATCGCGCGTTCACTGGCTTCTGCGAAATCTAGAACTTCCCTAACATTATCCCAGAACTTCTCTGGATGCGATGCCAACCAAGAGCCTACGGGAGCATAAGCTAGCTAGTTTTAAATAATCTATTCCGTTTTATTTGATTTGCTCGAGGTAGGTTTCGTATTTATAGCACGAGTTACACACGAATTCACTTGTAAAATATTTAGATAGGTACGGAGCCCATAAATGTATGGTACGTTTATAATTATTGACCCCTACATTATGTCCCAGTTGAAAACTGTGGTAATGTTATCTTTTCTGAGATCTAATACATCAGATATAGTAATGAACAATAATACTGAACGGATTCATGTTAGCTATCCAACAGGCCGACACGCAATCATGATACAACTTTGTCGTTTATTAGTTTCATTAGTTTTTTGTAATGTATTGTATTGTACTTTGTATTTGTAACCAAATGAAGCAGTTTAACTTTTTCAATAATGGCTTTAATATATAGTTGTTGCTTTTGGTTTTCACTGCGCTTGGGAGGCATATTAATTGGAATATTTTCACTGGTAGGTAGGTACCTACTTTTGCTAATTAGTCATTTTACTTAGAAATATATAAATGATACTTCGTTTCTATAAATAAGTATATTTTTTAACTACTTAATATAACACATTTTAATAAAACATTTTTTGAGTAGCGAAATTTTATTACATAATGTTTAGGCATCAAAGCTAGGGTGGATCCCTTTGTAATAAAATATTATTTAGTTTCAGGCTACCCTTATATTATGTGTATGCAGCTTAGGATATAACAATACTCTAACCGTGAAAGATGCGATCACTAGTTGGAGCAATGGACGAGCTCTAATTTACGCAAAAAAATTTTTAGACAGCATACAAGAGGGTAAGGCAACTAGTAAGAGGGTAAGATACAATAGGCCTCTGTAACTAGCCTGTTATGTGCCCGGTGCGAGCTTCTAATAATTGCACCCTTAAAAATGTTCTAATCGTGCCTGGTTCTGACAATAGAATCTAATGTTTATAAAAATAAATCTATCATTTTGATCTGTATTTTAGTACTTGACATGCTCAGCTACTTTAAAGTACGGACGCGGTTCGATTCCCGCTCGCACTAAAATTAGCTTTTTCCTCATTCATAAATCTATCATCTAAAAACTACGTTTTTGCATACGTCTTTATAAGATTACAGTAGTCAGTAGTGTCATACGGGTGTACCGTATTATACGCTATAAATACTACTATTTATATACCTACGTATTGTTTGTGATCCTGGTCTGCCCTCGTAGAATGAAAAACGAAACGTTATACGAACTCTCGTTTCGCTTCATTGTGATTGGTCGCCTGAATCACGCGTCGGATTGTTGATCAATCACAATGACTCGAAATGAAAGTTCGTCTAACGTTTCGTTTTTCATTATAAGTTGGCTGGTAATTTTTGCGCCCCTCCAGGGTCTGCGCCCTGTGTCTGGGCACCGCCCTAGTTACGGCTCTGCCCTTAGGTCTAAACATGTTTTCACTAGACATTAATTTCAGTAAATTTTTGCCGCCAACTAGACGAATCATGTAAATTTACCTAATCGAATGATGTTATATACAAAAAAGAGTACCTACCTAGTTATCGCACTAGCGCTTAGAGTTAGTTATTTATACTCTAAGCACTTGCGCGCTTTAATTGTTGCGCACGAATTCAGGCAATTGGCCGAATTTGTTTTAGTCGGTGATCTTCAGTCTCTTTCTATAATCATGCGTTCCTTACCTATTATATCGCGTAATATGTGCACACATCATAAATGTCATAATGCAATAATATAGGTATTAATATAGGTTTTACTATGAACGTAACTCGTCAAATATCATTGGCCTCCATCCATCCATCCATCAGCCTTTCAACGTCCACTGCTGGACATAGGCCTCCCCAAGAGAACGCCACAACGAGCGGTCCTGTGCCGACCGCATCCAACGGCTCCTCGCAGCTTTGACCAGATCGTCGGTCCATCTGGTGGGGGGCCGTCCTACGCTGCGCCGTCCGATACGTGGTCGCCACTCGAGAACCTTTCGTCCCCAACGGTTATCGGTTCGTCGAGCGATGTGGCCTGCCCATTGCCACTTCAGCATGGCAACCTGGCGGGCTATGTCGGTCACTCTCGTTCTCCTACGGATCTCCGTATTACGGATTCGATCATGTAGGGAAATACCAAGCATAGCCCACTCCATGGCCCGCTGAGCGACTTTGAGCCTTGATATGAGGCCAACATTTAGAGACCACGTCTCTGTTCCGTATGTCATCACTGGTAACACACACTGGTCGTAGACCTTCGTTTTCAGACACTGCGGAATTTTGGACGAGAAGATCTTCCTTAGCTTCCCGAACGCTGCCCAGCCGAGTTGGATTCGTCGATTGACCTCTTTCTCGAAGTTGTGCCTACTTAACTGGACTGTTTGTCCCAGGTAGACATAATGGTCGACAACTTCGAGAAGCGCACTCCCGACTAGGACCGGTGCTGAAATGACATGGACATTAGACATGACTTTCATCTTGTCCATGTTCATTTTGAGACCCACTAGTCGGGAAACCCTACTGAGATCATCGAGCATGGTCCTCCAGCGATTCTGCCATGACTACGATGTCGTCGGCATATCGAAGGTGAGTGATGTATTCGCCATTGATGTTGATGCCGAATCCGGTCCAGTCCAAGAGCTTGAAGACATCTTCCAATGCAGCGGTGAAGAGTTTCGGGGACATAACGTCTCCCTGTCTAACACCTCTCTGCAGTTGCATCGGATTCGTACTCCTGTCCTGAACACGGATCGACATGGTGGCGTTTCTATACAAGCACTTCAGCACTTCGATGTACCGATTATCAATTGGGCACCGCTGAAGGGACTGCAGCACTGCCCAAGTTTCGATCGAATCGAAGGCTTTCTCATAGTCCACAAACGCCAGACACAGAGGCCGATTGTATTCCTCGGTTTTCTGTATAATCTGGCGTAGCGTGAGGATGTGGTCTATGGTACTATAGCCTTTTCGGAAACCGGCTTGTTCAGGAGGCTGGAAGTCTGCGCGTGAGTCGATTTGTAATGACCCTCGAAAACAACTTATAGACGTGGCTCAAGAGCGAGATGGGTCTATAGTTCTTCAAGAGGGTTCTGTCACCTTTCTTGAAGAACAGCACCACCACGCTTCTGGTCCACGACTCTGGAACGTCGCCCCCGAGAACGACAGAATTGAACAGCCTCTGAAGAGCTTTTAAGACCGGCTTTCCGCCTGCTCTCAGAAGCTCTGTGGTGATTCCGTCGTCTCCCGGTGCCTTTCCGTTCTTTAGTTGTTTGAGAGCCATTCTGATCTCGTACAGGCTGACGTCCAGGATATCTTCGGTAAAGTGCCGAGTTAGTTTGGATCTGGGGTCTTGGACCAAGCCAACAGCAGGGCTCTGGGATCTGTACAACTGTCCATAGAACTGCTGGACCTCTCCCAAGATCTCATCTCGAGAAGAAATGACAGTGCCGTTGTTGGTCCTCAGTTTAGTCAACTGACTTTGGCCAACAGACAGATCTCTTGCGAACACTTTCGAGCCTTGCTTCCGCTCTATCGCATATTTAATACGAGTAGTATTAAATTGGCGAATATCGTTACGCACAGCCTTGGAGATCTGTCTGTTTAACCGCCTTAGGCAGGACCAATCGGCTGAGGACTGGACTATCATTTCTTTTCTCCTCTCCATGAGTTTGAGAGTATGGTCCGAGAGTTTACGGGTCCTACTGACGCGACGGGCCTTGAAGTAAGTCGACCCGACTGCGTGGACAGTTTGCACGAACCTGCTGTTCATATCGCTCGCTGATTCACACTCATCTAGACATTGGAAGCGATTTTGTAGTTCGAGCTGAAAGCTCTCGGGGTTCTGGTATTGGGCAAGTGTTGGTCGGAGCGTAGACTTCATCAAGCGCGAAATCTCGACTTTTGTTCTAATATTCAAGATACCCCTGACTAGTCGGTGATCACTCCCAGTTTTAATCCTGCTGATTACTGAGACATCATTGAATATGTGTCGTTTGTCCGACAGGATGAAGTCAATCTCGTTTTTCACTGAACCATCAGGACTAATCCAGGTCCATTTTCGCTGGGGCTGCTTCCACCTCGTCATCGGAGTGTGTCGAGGTCGGTGCGTAAACCTGTATGACCTTCAACGAATACCGGTTGGTTATTCTGAGTATAAGATACGCTACCCTACTCGACACACTTTCAATCCTCTCCACGTTGCCTACGAGAGACCTGCGAACGATAAACCCGACACCCCCTTGGGACTGGTGATCGCCCTCCCAGTGGAAGCGCAAGTTCCCGGACTGGAGGATTGTCGTGCCCTCAACCTCTCTTCGGACTTCTGACAGCCCTATAATGTCCCAGTGGATCTTGCTCAATTCCTCTTCCAGCTCGGTGATTCTCTCGTCGGTCTGAAGTGTTCGAACATCATTGGCCTAATCACTCAAACTCTTTTGATTCACGCGCTTCTTTACTCGATAACCTTAATGAAAGGGCATAATATTTTTAAAGTTATGTTATGAGGAGGATAAATTATAATGAATTTATTTAACATAACATACCTACATCTATCATTACAGGTTTAACTTAATGTGATAGCGTTCTTATCCTATTCCTAATATATATGTCATCCATCCATCCATCAGTCTTTTAACGTCCACTGCTGGACCTAGGCCTCCCCAAGAATGGGGGATAATGCCGTAATCGCCACGCTTGGCAGGCGGGTTGGCGATCGCAGTGGATGTTGTTAATACTCGAAGGAGTGCTGCTGCCCACTCCCTCGGTATTCCCTCAGTCGGCTCTTACGACTCCCATGGGTGGAGAAGGGGTTGGGACAATTCTAAAGTTGGACCCACACGGCAAGCAATTACTACTATATAATATACTTTATAGGCATATTATGTACTTATACATAATGTACCTATATTATGTTATTTACATTTTTTAACAGATTAAAAACAATGCATTTTTTGTGAATTCACTCAGTGAGCTACAACTGGTCCGACTCATTAGCTATGATGTTGAGTGCACGTGTCAGCGGCGCTGGCGCGCGGCGCCTTTACCTAAATTTTATTTTTCATTAGAATTTATCCTACCGCGAGGCTCCACTGGCAGTTTTGGACGCCTTCGTCGCCACACGTACCTGCATAGATAATACACTACGAGTATATGCCTAACTACAGACGTACCTGTCTGGAACACATCTGCGCTAAAATGTCTGCATTATGCAACATTCCTCTAAGAATTTTAAATATATAATGAGGCGAGTGCAAGTTTTCTCCTAACTCTAAGTAACTAACTAAAAAACTAACTATAACTATACTCTAACCATACTAAACGGATAAATAAAGTTGGATACATTCACGGGTAGAATGGATATACACCGTAAATATCTAATAAATTTATACATTTTTGTACCCGCTCTAGCATGAGACTATACATAGTTTCAATAATTTAAAAAATATTAAATTAATATTTAATAAATAAATGTATTTATATTTATTTCAGATCCACAAAAATACTTATCTTTAGGCATTGGCTTTACGTGTATTTATATGATTGCGTGTGTATTATTTATTTATGGAGCTTATAAGGTAAAATATATCACAGACTTCATAAATTATATAATAATTTCTTTGGTATGTTTGTATTTATATTTATTTATTTTTACAAGTGCAACAATATGTTATTGGTCGCTTACATCGTTATGGAACTTTTACGGATACTCCTGATTTGCATTTTGGTTGCGACGTGCTTACTTTTGATCAAGCTAAACACGATGGACATCGGGCTGCTTATAGGGGCTAGTGTTGCAGGCGGGTTTTTGCTTCGTAAGTATCCTACTACTGTCCATTACGACTCGATCTATACCTACGTAGGTAGGTACTCTAGGTATCATGTAGATATCGTAATCTCATCTAATGTTATAACGGTTAATATAATATAGGTACTTCTTGATATCTACGCAAATTTTACGCATTATGAAATAAAACTACGTTTAACGGAAACTATCTCACTAACTAGGTTTTCTAATATCCTGACGTTTCGAATACTTTCCAGCATTCATGCACAATTTTCATCATTTACTATGACTATGAATGTTCTAAGTACTTAGGTGATGTAAACTTACTTTTATGTCATAATGTTATACCTAGGTACGTAGGATACCAATAGGTAAAAGTTATTGTTATTTCCTTGACTCTATAGTGAACTACACTAAACCTAAAGATTACCTAGGTAGGTATATGATATATTAATATGTTGACCTTAATATGCAGGCGGGGATTTGGCCATTGCAGGAATTTGCATCAGCCTTCTGGCACCTGATATTTTTTTTTGTATTAAGTGAGTGGCAAACAAGCATACAGCGGATACGGCCCACCTGATGGCAAGCGGTTACCGTAGCTTATAGACGCTAGCAACATCAGAGGCATCATTCACGCGTCGGCATCTCCAAATAAAGGGATAGGAGGTGGTTATGCAGGAAAATAAGGAGAGGATAGGGAGATTTGGAGGATTTGGGTTCTCTCACTCACCATACCCAACACTATAGTAGGAGTAGGTACCTACCGTTGTTTCACGCTGATCTTTTATGAGAGGGTAGTAGTTACCCGATCGAGCCGGCCCATTCATGCTGTGATAAGTAGGTAAGGCTCTACCACTAGGTTGGTCTACCTTTACGTTTACTGTAAGTATCTGAAAAAATATAATTATGTAAACTAGAACAAGTAGATACCTTTACGAAAAACAGAGTAGGTAGGTAGATACCTCATGCATGACAATTCATGACGCGTAATACTGACAGATATAGGCAGGTACTGTAAATAAGGTATTATAAATGTAACGAAATCTTTGAACGTGATTTCACCCACTTCAAAATGTCGAATTAGATTGAAACTTTGCACACTTATGCACAAGGACTGATGGCAATATAATAATTTTATCCGTTTTTAGGGTTCCGTAGCCAACAAAGAACCCTTATAGGTTTCGCCATGTCCGTTCGTCCGCTGTTTGCAGCTTAGCTCAGAAACTTGGTTGAAAAATCCTGTAGGTACCTAATTTGGCATGAATATAGGTACATATTAGTCGCACCACAGATGGATCTAAATAGATGCCGCGAGTGTAAGTACTCAACGTGCCAAACGGGAGAGCAATGCTCTTCCTTTTGATAAGGTTTTATTTAGTCCGCACTCCACCGCTGTCGGTGTCAGAACGTTAAAATTTTTACAAAAATGCTTCTGTGCCGTATTGAGCTGTAAAAACTCCACAAAAATTTCGACAAAGATAGTAAAAATGTTTCTTCTCATCATCTTGTAATTTCATCGTTAAATTGTGTAATTTATTTTAAAATCAATTTATTGTTTATGTTTGTTGTATTTTTTACGACGAAAACTACACATATGGTCCGACTTAGTTTTCGCTCGGATTCTATCCTATATATCATATCATAGCCTTATCATAGCACATTTTAATAGCTTTCCTTTTTGAAGGAAAAAAAAATTTCGTATTTTTTTTAATCATTTTAGATATAATTTATTTACAACAAAGTAACATGTATTAATCATTACATAGGTACCAAAAAGATCAGATTGTGAATTAATTAGGTACCTACGTTACTGAAAATAAATGC
This sequence comes from Leucoma salicis, assembly GCA_948253155.1. Lineage (NCBI taxonomy): Eukaryota > Metazoa > Arthropoda > Insecta > Lepidoptera > Erebidae > Leucoma > Leucoma salicis. The sequence continues at coordinate 14,798,820 of OX411809.1, read as the reverse complement.
AAACAACGATGACAGTAAAAAGTATATGGTTGTCTGTAAAGTCGGGTTACAAACGATAATTTTACGTGATAAAGTCATATATGTTTTCTGAAAGTTGCATCGGAAACCATACATTTTCCGGAGCGTGAGACTTTTTCGTGCGTGCAGCCGAGCGTTCATCGATTTATAATAGGTTATCACGTCAAAAATCAAGTTGTTTTCTATGTTTTTATGTTGTTTGTTTTATCATTGTGTTTGTCACTGTCTTTTTATCATTCCTCTGTCAATTAACTCGAATAGGTAATAATAATATGATTTATAAGATAGCGGGCGCGACGTCTTCTTTAAAGTTCGAATCGATTGTGCGCGGTAGGGAATTCCCATCACTAAAGCGCTCTTGTGACGTCATTGTAGATAGCAAAAAAGTTGCACGCTTGGTTTAAAAACATATCGAAGGACATGCATGCGTCATCTATTTAGATCTATATAATCTATATGTAAGTATCGCTAACAAAAATATAAAATAAAATCATGAAAAAAAATTTAGCCTCAAAGTGGCGATGTTTTTTTTCTCGTCTACCCCATTACTAATCTACGCTGGAGAGGTCTTTCAAAATTAATAATATGGTTTGTGAAAACAATTTTCCGAATAAGGGTCCGTAACAAAAATAAGCACTAATTTATTTTTTATGCTTGCTTTGCGATAAAAGTTTAGTAAAAACAAAATTAAACCTTTTTAGTGGGAATGTTTTACCTATGGCTATGTGCTGCGAACTTACCTATTGTGATAAACGAAATTGAGCGAGAAGAACAGGCATCTGTAATAGATACCTTGCGGCAAGTGCTTGAAATCAATAACCCTCGGCCAATACCCAGAGGTTTGGCAAACATTCCTTTTGTACCTGATTCAAATCAGATGGTTGCTGATATGGGAATAAGGAAGAAAATTTTGAACAAACCTACTAACAACGCTTTTTTGATTGGACACACGAAATGGAGCTCACAACAAAATATACATTCTAGAATACATACTATCGTCACCTGAATAGCAATGTACCTACATACTTACTACAGTTTTTGCTTTATAATAGATAATTATCTATAATAACCTACCTATATATTTCTAGCCACGAAATTTTTGTGTTAGTTCCCTAACACAATTTGAAACCATTAGTCTGTGGTTTATTAAAAACTACATAGAACTTCTAGTTGGCATTATATACAAACTATTATATCGTATATGTAACTATACCTATATTTAAAATAATTAGGCACATACCTATTTCCTCAATATAGGTAAATAGCTAACGCAATGTTAAAATTAATTAAATAAATAAAATTTATTGGTAGATCGCACTGTATTTTTTGTTATTCATTTCAATAGATAAGTTACTTAATTTGTAAGCCACTTTTAGTCACATAAAATTAGAAGTAGTACAGGGGTCTGGTATTGTCTTCCAAGGATGGTATAATCAGTTGCGGTTTGCGGTAGCTATTGAAAAATAAGTAAGTATATAAATATATAAGGTAAGTATATAAATATAAAAGTTTACACGTAAATTTCGATTTGATAATTCAAACCGCTTCCTTTTTCTCCTTTTAGGCGGATGTTGGCATACGGAAATCCTACACCACCAGCAGTTACCGTAGCGCTGGCTGATGTGTGATCCAGGTCTCTGGCTATGATACCCTAAAAATATTTTAAACGAACTTTAATAACGAATATTCAACTACCTATTCATGGAGTTTCAGGAATCGCAACGATTGTTTTTTCTTCACAGGTTACGTCCTTCTGTTAGGTATGACTGTATGAATCTCGGCGGCCATTATTAGAGGAAAATGGATAAACTATACTGGCCAGCTGGGTAGGCTATGCTAATCAACCCAATTAGTGTAGTGTGATGTGGCTACAACGCCGTTAATTAACCTCACCCCCTATTTTTATTAAGGCGGGAAAAATGTACCTAACCGCATACCCCGTCGCTCTGGGCAATAAACAGGGTTGTGTGAGGCCCTCACCCACAAAATAAACTCGGCGTGTGCCGTCTCTCTGCCAGTATTGGCGGACCAATGGGACTGTGTGACTTTACTTCAATGGTCACGCTTGGCATAGGCCTCCCCAAAATTGGGGTTTTGCCATAATCGCCACGCTTGGCAGGCGGGTTGCCGATCGCAGTGGATGTTATTAGTACACAGGGGAACGCTGCTGCCCGGTCCCCCGGTAATCCCATAGTCGGCTTTTGCGAGTCCTATAGGAAGAGGCGGGGTGGAGCTATTCTTGGTGCCGGCCCCACACAGCAATAATACCTAGGTATACCTAAATTAAAAAAAAAAACTGAGGATCCTAAAGAAACATGTTATAATCGGATATACACTGGCCAGGTCTGCGGTCCACATTATGGGAGGCCGTCCTATGCTACGTCGTCGGTTGTGAAGTCACCACTCCAGAAACATGCTCAACATTGTTGGTTTGTCGAGCGATGCAGACGTACCCTACCCATTAGCACTTCCAAGTGCCAATACGGCAGGGTACGTGTTCGTTACTCTCCAATTAGGGACGCGATTTGATCATTACATATTTTTAGTAAACAATGTATAAGACATTTCCAATCTCAAGTACCTACTCACTTGGAAATGTCTTATACATTGAACACAGTGCGAAAATGTGAAATCGAGAAGATGAGGGAGGTTGGATGGAATCCTGCTCGTGGCTATTATTTTCAATATCACATTTTCGCACTTTGTCTTCGTTTATATGGCCATGGCCATTCATTTATGGGGCCGGCTTTAGAATTGTCCCACCCCGGGCCTCTCCAACCATGGGAGACGTAAGAGCCGACTGAGGGAATACCGGGGGAGAGGGCAGCAGCACTCCCTCGAGTATTAACAACATCCACTGCGATCGCCAACCCGCCTGCCAAGCGTGGCGATTACGGCACTATCCCCCCATTCTTGGGAAGGTCTATGTCCAGCAGTGGACGTTAAAAGGCTGATGGATGGATGGATATGGCCAAACATGTCAAATGCTTAAAAATATATAAAAAATTGAAACTTTTTACTGAGCTTTTGACACTACAAGAGCTATCACTAAAGAATAATAAACAGAAATAACATAAAGATCTTTGAGTAACACTATACCTACCTTAATTATTTGCTGACTTGGATCGGAATAAAACACTTCCTTGACCCTTTTTTTAAAAGGAATAGCCATGTAATGTGCTTTTTGTTGCCATGTCAATCGACCGTTGTAGCTAGTACCGACTATAAGGTCCATAGCTACACATGAAGAGATGGCTATCGAAGCCAAAACAGCTAATAGCAGTGTACACTTCATTTTTAACTATTACACCAAAATTTTCAGTCGCTCTTTCCACTATCCTCGTATCCAATTAACGAGACTTCTTCAATCACAAATGGTTACGCGTTACAATACGTGTACCTATTTATATGTATATTAGTAGTTTACATTCTGGTGGTAAAGGTCAACCTTAGTTCACACAATAACGATAGCTTATCTATTTTGACTAATATGGGTACATTACAACCGACAACAAATTACCTATATTATTATTAATGTAGCAATGGTTACTTTCCTCAGAAAGCACTTGTTAAAATATCTATAGGTACTTACATACATAACTATATAATTGCTTGTCCCGACTGACTATCCCACTTCTGATGTAGAAGAAGGTTTGAACATTGTTAAAATAATAAGACAAAGGTCAGTCCAACGTATGTTTAATTTTCTCACGAAATAACACACAACTTTACAGCAATGAGTGTATTACAACAAGACTCATTTCATTATAAGACTCACTGTTTCATGAAACTCACTGTGTGATTCATCAACGCAGAGCGTAAACCGTTGGGCTACAAACTTGAAGTTTTGGAATTTGATGCCTGTTTTTTGGTAAACATCCCCATGAAAGGATTTTTGAAAATTACGTCCCTGAGAGGGTAATATTAGGGATGAACGATTGTATGGAAGTGCCTGTTTACGGTTAGAAATAAATGGCAATTACAAAGACAAAACCTATAACCGTGAATTAGGAGTTGAAAGTTTATATGGGAAGTTCGTCACATTTGATGTAAGAAGCACGAAATTTTACATAAGTACCTGTTGATGAAAAATGTATTTAAAACCCGCGCTGAAAAAGGTGCCAAGTCGAAAAGTAACAAAAACAATATATTTATAATACATATTTCCTTGGGTGCATCTCGTATGAGAAAGCGTCGAGCACAGGACTCGCTTTTTTACAATTATTATTTATTGTAATATTATTTACTACTTTTTAGTTCAACTAGCTATTCAGTGTGTTATTATAGTTTTTTAAACTATAATTTATTTTCTTCTTTTTTTAGTCTCAAAATAGTATCAAAGGTACTGTTATTTAAAAGAAATAAAACCTACTTATGCCGTAATAATTTGCCTTTAAACTTCATCGGACGAACGGACATGGCTAAACCATAAGGGTTCTTTATTGGCTACGGAATCCTAAAAACCGATAAACTTGATAACTCAATTTGCATTGTCATCGGCCCTTGATAAGTGTACAAAGTTTCAAAATAACACGACGTTTTGAACTGGTTGAAAATCACGTTCGAAGATCCCGTTAAAATTAATCCTGACGATCCTAATTAGGATAATGAGATAATCTCATCGAATTGTTAATTTGCCATCGGCCCTCGATAAGTCTACAAAGTTTGAATGAAATCTGATCCTTGAAAATGAGTCAAAATCAAAGTCAAAGAAGCGGTTACAAACAAACAAACATACAAGTGAAACTAATAAAAAAAAATATTAAATTAGTGTAGGTAATACCTACTAGGTATCATTGTCATCGGTCCTCGATAAATCTACAAAGTTTAGATTAAATTTAGATATTTTTAGCATTTGACATGCTTAGCACTATACATTAAACAACAGTCACGAGCAGGATGCTCGTGACTGTTGCTCGTGACTGTTGTTATTTTCGATTTCATATTTTTCACTTTGTGTTTAATCTACAAAAGTTTGAATGAAATCTGACCGTTTAAAGTCAAAATTGCGCCCAAAGGAGTCGGTTACAAACAAACATACAGGTGAAGATAAAAAAAAGCGTGTAAAAAGATACTTACAGAAATTTGATTCTAGATCTCGTCAACATCAATGAAACAATAAATATTTAAGATTTATTTTGATTGAAATAAAATCTCTTTTAAATTAAAAACGACTGGATTACAACAATTACCATAAACAATTTAATTTATATCTTAATAAGCGATTTTTTGTCTTGCGATAAAGATCACACGTAGTTAAAAGCATTTTAACAATTTTTAAATAAAATTTTGTCACTCGTATGCTAACACATTGGTATCCTAATAACACCTCATAACATAATTATACTATAAAGTACATTATTCTGAATAACTAGCTTCTATGATTGAATGGAAGCTATTATTTATACAGAACTAACTTGCATTGCCGCGAAACGAGGTGTAGTTTCTAAATCTAAGGAATCGGTCGTTATCTGCGAACGTGAATCCGAATTATCCGAACTGTTATGTATAGACATGGACGTCATTGACATTTTCTCGTCTTTAACACTGCCATTGCCTTCAACGGAATTCTCACTGTTCGATGATTTTTGTTGAGAATCGATCATGTCACCACCGCCACTGCCAAGAGAATTCCAAATGCCTTTAGAGGATTCTTTAAGTGTAACTTTTTTTTCAGAAGCACCTTTTTCTTTGGCGTCTTTTGTCTTTTTGCCGAGCACAGGAAATGAACTCAGTTTAGGCTTAGAGTTTCGGACTACACTGCCACGTTGTATTGGAGTAGATTCAGCTTCGCCTTCTTCGATGATCGATGTCAACATGTCTGTCGATTCTGTCGGAACCACTTGGCCGGCTTGTATAGGTATGTCGTCTGAAAAACAAAACGCACGTGACTATAATCTCTACTCAAATGCGGCTATGGTGACGATTACAGACGCGATGGCGTGTCGTAATGTTACAGAGATGTTTATTGCGGGAGTGCATTTAACGTGTTTTCTACACAATATTTCTAGTTAAAGTATCTAATTACATAAATGATTCAATAACTATTTCGAATATCTTATAAGCGTACCTGTAATTTAATTCATAAAATGTTTAATTTAAAGGGTAGTTGACGTTATAAGAAGCGAGGAGATAAAATTAATTGTCTCATATCTCATCTGAAGAAAGAGAAAGGTTTTCGATATGTAATTACATATAAGCGTGACTACTATGCAATGGTGTAAAGTGGCAATAAGAGTTAAGTGCCCTCTAGGCTATTTTACTGTGCTATGACATTTTTTTTCGTTTGTAATAAGTAGGTACATTTAATGTGTTACTTTTAATACGAATGTCAAAGTGAAATGTGAGTAATGTTTTATGTAATATATTATAATTTGAGCCCAAAAATTGCACATGTTAGGGGCTTTTTAAGAATACGTTACCAAAGCAAATACATGTTGAATTATATATTTTTTATAGTCTCGCGTCTTTACTGACGAAGTTAGTAGAGTCTCCACGTAATAGGGACGAGCCTATTAACGTCTACCGTGTGCAATTTTAGACTGTATGTTGCAAACATCCGACCCAGAATCAGAATGACGACCTTGTGGTTAGAAGTTGCGTACCTACGCCATTAGTCATATGAATAAAAAAATATGATTTTTCGACAAGTCATAATGCACGGTGTCCCTCGTATGGATTACGACACTACACATTTTCGTTATGTGAACATCCTGATGGTGGAAGACGCGTTAAATTACCCAAACTCTTTCGTCAGCACGAGAACAATGCGAATAAGTTAAGTTGGAGTAATTTTTAGGTCTTACAATAAATCAATGTGTTCATTTTAGAGCAAGTTTGCTAGGCGTGTACCACTGAACCACTGAAGGAATTTAATATGGTTCCGGTGGCCCGCCAATAAAGGCGGAGAGACGGCGCACGGCGGGTTTCTTAGGTGGGTGAGGGCCCCACACTACCCTGTTCGTTGCCCCGAACGACGAGGTGTGCGGTTAGGGACATTTTTTCCCGCCTTAACAAAAAAAAAAGAAAAGGCGTGTACCACTGAAGAAATGTAATATGGTTCCGGTGGCCCGCCAATAAAGGCGGAGAGACGGCACACGGCGGGTTTATTTAGTGGGTGAGGGTCCCACACTACCCTGTTCGTTGCCCCGAACGACAGGGTGTGCGGTTAGGAACATTTTTTCCCGCCTTAAAAGTCGTGCAGATGCACCCAGCTCTAAAATCACGCCCAACGCCCGTTGGAATTACACATGTGCTAGATGTGAAATATCGAGTTAATTTACTTAAAAAATAATGTTAGCTATTTACATTGTGCACGCGCATCACCATACATTATTGTTTCGGGCATCTATAGAAAGAATATATTTATAATGTCGCTGCGCGGCCACCTAAGTTTTGTAAGTAGATACCTATATAAGTATACCTTATACTTGAGGACGTGTTTCTTTAAAGCTAAAGGACATAATTTTGTATAGTTGTGTGTCACTAGAGCAGCGCAATTCTGGTGCAAGGTATATGTACTGCTCTAAGCGCCAGCTGCACGACCGACGAGCAAGAGAATGTTTCCTCCACTGATCTTTCCTCGCCACATCAAATTCTTGCCTCATTATAGTTTGTTTTGATTGCGTGTATATTTTCAATAAGTATTCACTTTAAATAAAGTATAGTCTCTTCTTAGTATTATAATTTCTTTGTTATAATACTGACTTAATCCTAAGTTACTAACTATTATAAAACTTTATCCGAGCTGTGTCTGTATATTTAAGATAATTAAGATATAGGCGTATCTAAACACAAAACAATGTTTTGTCTGTTTGTTCGTTCGCGCCTTATTAAAGTAATATAAATAAAGGGGCTAAAGGTTGACTCATTTCATTCGCAATTCATCTAATGTTCACTTTAACTATAAATAATTCAAATATATTGGAGATGACACTTCTATCATCACTTAAGCTTGAGATGTCACTCTATATCTAAAGGTGTGTGCTAATATTTTTTTAGAAAGTATTACACAACGCCTTAAAAATTATAATTTTACAAATAACTAATGACGATTAAGATGTGTATGTGACAATAAATGATAATTTAATACCCGTTTTTCTATTATATTTCCGTCAGATACTGTAGTGATGTGAAATTTAACAGTGAATGGAGCCGTACTGTACTGTATCCATATCATTGCATAGAAAAATATTATTAGTTCTACTCGAAGAGCATGCATTTGGCAGCATAGAGTTGCCTTCATCTGTATGCAATAAAAAATAAAATAATGCTAATATGCAATAGCGATTCATATATCGTAGGAAATGTCTGCAATTACAGTATCTATAAATTTAAAATTGATATGATCAAATATGGCCGACTCACCTGGCAATTTCTTGGTGCGAAATGATGCATTTGTAATCATAGATTTAGACATTGTTACTGTCGTGGTTGCTGGTGATAGTGCTACACTGATGCCCATGGGACCATCACAAGGTTGTCCTGTAAAGTAACAAGTAGTGTAAACAATATATCTCTTTAAGAAACATTACAACTCAGACTGATTATTTTTATGTTTCTTAAATTTCAAAAGCACTCGATTCGACAATCGGTTGAGTAAGTAATTAGGGTGTGAAAGCGTCACACGCAAACCAATAAACAAACAAACGCTTTCACATTTATAATATTAGTAAGAAAGTAATGGTCTCGCAAATAGCGGCCGGGACGGGACGACAAAGCGACGCGTATCTTTTAATTTAGGTACATCAATGATATAAACAGTAATAATAAATTTATATCCTGCTACAGGAGGTTTATTAAGTACGGACCAAAGTATTATTATAGAGACTATGTTTATCTTTTAAATATATTGAAAATTACTCCAAAGAGCATGATGGATAAATTGAATATGTACTGTCTGTGAGACTCATGGAGTACGTAAGGAAAATACTTTAACTAAAGGTAAGTTACCTGTCGGATTATTTTTCAAAGAGTTTATAACAGCACTGGTAACCAACATGACATCGGGAAATAATTCGTACTGTGCCCTTCGGTCGATATCCTGCACAGCTTGGTGCGCAAGTGTGTAGAACTCGTTGAACATGGCAAAGTATGCACCTTCTATCATCTCTAAAAGGAAGTTTGATGACACCGGTATTCTACAAACTGGCTTAGTTGACGATCCACCAACTTTTTTGTTAAAACCCTGAGTAACTATTCTGAAAAAAAATACATAATGGGCATTTTGATATGAGTAAGTTTATGTAATTGGAAACAATTATTATAAATATATTTTATCAAGCGTAGCGACACCGGTCAATAATTTTTTTCATTATTTTTTATTGCTTATGCTGGCAGACGAACCACGGCCCACCTTTTGGTAATTGGTAACCGTCGCTCACGGACTCAACTATACCGACAGTATGATCAAGCCACTGCTCACCATTTCATTTCACAGATATAAATTGAAAGAATTAACGGCCATCTCCTGCTACGACTAAAACACACCGATGTCCTTCATGGCCGGTCACACGGGAGATGGTGGTACCAATCCGCTCGGGCCCTATAGCAAGTGAGTATTACCAATTGGTAACCCGTACTTTTTTTTTGTTAAGGCGGAAAAAAATGTTCCTAACCGCACACCCCGTCGTTCGGGGTAACGGAACAGGGTAGTGTGGGGCCCTCACCCACTACAGAAACCCGCCGTGTGCCGTCTCTCCGCCTTTATTGGCGGGCCACCGGAACCATATTACATTCCTTCAGTGGTTCTTACCAGTATTGTAATGGGTGATAGTAATAATTGCTTACTTAGTCGCCTCGTACGAAATTTGTGGGAATGAATGGGGTGGTGACACTTGCATTCTTAGTCTGTCACCACACGGACAAAGTTAACATTTAAATAGAGTCGCGTGTCGACGGTATATCTTCATCTTAACCCATTTCGTTACAGATTGTTTTGTTTTGTGAAATTGTATTTACTAAATTCTGCCTACGACTTCGTATGCGTTGACTTCAAAATTTGGGCACGGCATAATTTAGTAGTGATTTCATGGATTGTCATCTAAACTTCGCAACTATTCAGGAGACTATATTCTAGAACTAGATGAATCATTTCCGAGATTCCAATGGGCCGCAAGCGACCTTTAACATTTCAAGTACATCCTTATGATTGGATACGTTTCCTTTGTTTTCGTTTTGGTATATGCCTAAAGTGCATCCAAGCTAAGTCAGGTCTATAATGATTGCATTTTTCTTCAAGATCATCCTATGTCTGCATGCTACTTTAAACATATTGCTACAAATGTTTGAAGGTGTGCTAAATGTGATCTTTAAATATGCGTAATATTACAAATAATATAGTAAAATAAATAGTATATTGATAAGAATTCAGGTCGCAACATATTGCAACCTCCCAGTGATTCTTAGTAATAGATTACCTGGATGCAGCTATACAAAAGTGACGCAGTGCAAGTTTTGGCAAGAGACTTAATTGGCGATTGTAAATAAAGAGCAGCGCTGACATGACTTTCAAACGATTCTGGGCATTTATCACTTCAACTTGAGGCAAAGGGCCCCAACTAACAAGCTTAGTGTTGCATTCCTCCCATCTACGCAGAGCACTCTCTGTCAAAAACTGAGATCCCAAAGAGTGTGGCTGAAATCAAATATACAGTATAATTGTTCACACAGACGCTTTTATCGAAGTAGTAATTCATTTAGCTGAGCCCCCCCAGCATCACAACTGGTTCCAGCACTCAAACACAATCATCCATCCATCCATCAGCCTTTTAAAGTCCACTGCTGGACATAGGGCTCCCCAAGAATGGGGGATAGTGCCGTAATCGCCACGCTTGGCAGGCGGGTTAACGATCGCAGTGGATGTTGTTAAAAAACACAATCGACTTGAAAAAATGGAGATAAGTTATAGTTTAATGCTCCCAGGCCTTGGAAAGCGTGTAAGTTGATCTCAACTGTGATGAACAGTCATATAAAAGAAAGAAAGAAAGAAAAAACATTTTATTGGTCGCCAACAAAGACAGTTGTCTCCTGTATAGGAGTCGAACCCACAACATTTGGGCCGGTATCTAAACCACTCCGCCATTTACATTGGGCGGGCGTATGCTGGGACGCCGAGAACTTAATCGTTACTGTTATGTATGTATGCATGTTATTGAAGTCAGTAGGGAAGAATGAATTCTCAAAAACGGCAGGATCTAATGTGATTGCATTATTTGCTAAAAAAACTGTCTACTGTTAGAAGAGTTCACGAAAATGTAGGGGAGCATACGATGATAAAAATTATTTACTCGAACGTTGTAGGGTACTTATTAGATTTTGAAGATTAGATGGTATAAAGAAAAAATAGGATATGGTGATGATATATACCTTTTCACCGGTAGGGGGGAGCATCCAAACGATTTCAAAAATGTAAAAATTAAGACCGTCTGATGGACATGCTCATGCGCATCAGAGATTGATAAACTTCAAAAAATTATCATTTCGAAATACTTATTCGAAAGCACAGATTCCATATAGGAAATTTAGCTGTGATGACGTTACGGCCATTACTAGCGCAAGGAGAGAGAGAGAGAGAGTGAAAGAGACGGGGGCGCGGAATGGAGAATACGTGCTTCTATTACTACTTTTGGCTCAGCAGAAATCGCGGAAGCGGTGATCATGCCACTCATACATCACATATCTTATACTAACTAGTATAATTATTTAGGCAGTAGCCGCACAAAGGGAGGTGGACGTATTTAGACTTGGCTTTATCCAAAAAGGGTCTCGACATTTTAAATACGATTTGTTACAAATACTTCATAAAATTACTTGAAGATTAAAGAAAAAAATTAGGTACCTGTTAGATTTTTGAAATCATAAATACAAGCATGAACATTAATATTAAGAAATCAATGAGGACCTATTGAATTTTATCGTAGGTAGTTACCTCATGATATATGGAAGACTGCGCTAGAGATGGTAGTCTAAATGATACTACTTTCGGTTTGCCATCTTCGTCCACAACTTCAAAGTTGTACAAAGCTAAAAAAAATGTATTATATAAGCGTGTGTAAGGTCACAATAAGATTATTGTATCAAACACGTTATGCTTTAAATATGCCTTGTATATATTAGCAAACACCACAGGTTATTAGTGAATCTCACAAATATTTGTAGTGTTGTTTTGTAAAGGCAATCAATCTTAGTATAACCAATTGGTTTAATTGCTGAATCAGAGTTTTACAATATTATAGAAATGAATTGACATACCTATTAACAGTGTTTCTATGCAGCGACAGTTCTTTATATTCCCTTGAGCCACTGAGCTTAGGTAATTGTAAACAAGTATAGGAACAAATTGTAAGGTAAATCTTTGTAATTGTGTTTCTTTTGATCTGTAGAAACTGAACAGCTGAACACAAACATTTTCGAGCATCTGCAAACAATAAATAACCAAGGAGTGTATTTATAGAAAAAACTATTTATGAGTCTAATTAGGTCTCAACTCCATAATTTTCAGTGATATTCAATGATATTATGTTAGTTTATAAAAACTTTTGTTCTAGAAAATTTTCTATAAAAATAACATTTCTGTGTGCACCAAATAGTTTTACTTATTGTTTTTGCCCATTCAACACACGTAAATATTCATAGCAAAATAAGCCCTATTAGTAAGATGCTTCTTGGGTGATCATAGTCCGGAGCGTGCTCGTCGCGATCCCTGCCAGCCTGTAAACCACAGGCTGCAATCCGGCTCGAATGCGGTGCGGGTTAGGGCGTGCCCCAGAGGCGACGCGTACCAACCCGCCCCCGTCGGTACGAACAACGGCAGATGCGGCGATGGGGGCCGCCAACCATCACGCCTTGCCCAGTTTGGCGAGTCGAGGGGAGCAGTGTCGAGTAGGCACGTGGAATGTAAGAGGTGGTGTGGAAGGTAAGTTACACGAGCTGGTAACCGTCATGTCGGACAGACAGCTTGATGTGCTCTGTGTAACAGAGACCAAGCGAACGGGTGGCGACGCCTGTGATCTTCCTGGTGGCGGGTTAGCTCTGTGGTCTGGTGTACCGCAGAGCGATCGGGCCAGCATGGGAGTGGGGGTGTTGCTGTCCGCTCGCATGGCCTCAGGTGTGAATGACTACGGAATGTTTGATAACAGATTATATATTCGGACCCATAGAAGGTCCGAATAAAACTAGGTGTCACCAGGGTCTTCATGGTCGCAGCTTATGCTCCCGTAGGCTCTTCGGTGGCATCGGATCTAGAGAAGTTCTAGGATAATGTTAGGGAAGTTGTGTCAAACACATTTTTTCAACATAAGGACATCCATATGTGTACATGGAGAAGGAATGAACAGAGAAGTATGATAGATTTAATTCTGGTAGACAGTCGCTTCCGAAGTAAAATGTTGGATACAAGAGCCTACAGGGGTCCCACTGTCAACACGAACCACTATCTCGTAGGGCTTGAAAGAATAAAGATTGAAAAGTTGCAAGAAGAGAGTGTAAGAGCAAAGTATGCAGAGGATGTCCGTGAACGGCTGACTATGGCAAGTCGGCCGGGATCTGAAATAGATGAATGCTGGAGAGTATTTAAAGATAGTATGGTAGATACAGCGAAAGAAGTATGTGGATGCTCAAAGAAGCATAGGAAAGTGAAAGGTGATGCATGGTGGGATACGGAAGTAGCAGCTTCCGTAGACCAAAAGAAGAAAGCGTGGCTGGACTATGTATCTTCTTTGAACCTGAGTGCAAGTATGAAAGAACAGAAGAAAGAAATATACCGGCAACGTAAGAATGACACCAAAGCCTTAGTGAAAGAGAAGCGTGATAGAGCAAATATGATTGCAGAAGAAAGGCTGACCAAAAACTTCGAGAGCAACACCAAACTTTTCTGGAGGGAAGTGAAGAAATCTCGGAGTGGTTGGTCAGCTTTCAGAATGAATAAAATAAGGTCTAAAGGTGGAGACATTCTTACGCAAACACAAGATGTGTTAAGCCGATGGAGTGAATATTTTGGTGATATGTATGCGGATGTTCAGGGTGATGCTGGTGCCACATGTGGTCTAACAGATCAGCATTCGGTACCGGCATCCTCTGATGACATTAGTATGGATGAAGTTGGGCGATTAGAAGTTTAAAAAATGGTAAGGCAGCGGGTATTGATATGGTGTCTGCTGAGATGATCAAGCTTGGAGGCTCATGTGGCTGGGAATCCTTCCTGATGCTTCTCAATTTATGTTGTAGCTCAGGAATGGTTCCCAAGGACTGGAGAAGCGCAGTCATCGTGCCCTTGTTTAAAAACAAGGGTTCACGTTATGACTGTGCAAACTACAGAGCCATAAGCTTGACCAGTTTGGCAGCCAAAGTGTATGGTAAGATTATTGAAAGGAGAATGAGAATGGTGCCTGATGAATTTTTGTGTGAGGCACAAGGAGGTTTCAGGTATGGAAGAGGATGCATGGATCAAGTGTTTTCTCTGCGCAACATTGTGGAAAAGTATCTGGCTGTAGGCCAGAGGGTATTCTGCAGTTTTGTGGATTTGGAGAAAGCATTTGACACTGTTGTACGAAAGGAACTTTGGGACATTTTGCCGGAGTATGGTATTAACGGTAGACTGCTACAAGCGGTGCAGTCCAACTACATGGACTGCAGAGCTTGTGTGCGGCTGGATCATGGAATGTCACCATGGTTTGATGTCAATATCGGCGTTTAACAGGGCTGCGTTATATCATCCAGACTGTTTATCATATATCTGGATAAAAGTACAAAGGTTGAATGAAATGAATGTGGGATTTCAGATGGGCCACTCAGTGGTTAACTCTCTGTTATATGCAGACGATGCGGTTCTATTAGCGCAGTCTGCGACTGACCTGCAGACCCTAGTCGACGTAATGGCAGAAGATTGTAAGAAAAGGGGCTTACGTGTGAATGTGAGCAAAACCAAAGTAACCATTACTTTTTGAAAAAGAAGCCAGAACGCACAGATGTTAGAGTAGCAATAGGAAATGGTGTGCTAGAACAAGTGCATGAATTTGTATATCTTGGATGTGGATTCAGTCGGGATGGAAGGTACACCACTAATGTAGAGAGAAGAGTGAATGCGGGAAATAGAGTGAACGGAGCATTGGGACAACTTCTCGGCAACAACCGCCTCAGCCAGAAGACACGTGCCGCACAACGCAGTGCTTATCCCAACGTTATTATATGGAAGCGAGAGTTGGGTATGTAAAAAGGAGCATGAGAATAAAATCAATGCAGAAATGCGATTTCTGCGGAGAATCTGTGGAGTGAGGCTGGCTGACTGCATTCGTAACAATGACGTAAGAGAGCGAGTAGGTATGAAAGAGAGTATTAGTGTAAAGATGCGAAAGGGAATGCTCCGATGGTTCGGACATGTGGAAAGAATGCGGGATGAGCGACTGGCTAAGAAGATATACAATGCAAAAGTGGAAGGATGTAGGTACAGGGGGAGACCGAGACTTACCTACCTAGACCAAATTGGTCAGGAGTCTCCAAAACCGGCGAGCGTGTATGAAGAGAGTTATGAATGTTGAGGAAGCGAGAGATGTA
The DNA here is from genome assembly GCA_948253155.1 of Leucoma salicis. NCBI lineage: Eukaryota > Metazoa > Arthropoda > Insecta > Lepidoptera > Erebidae > Leucoma > Leucoma salicis. The sequence goes on along the minus strand of OX411809.1, from coordinate 14,783,250 downwards.
TGCAAAAATAGAGCCTCTTGGCACTCTCGTTCTCTCTGCCTACCCCGCAAGGGAAATGGCGTGATGATAAGTAAGTAAGTAAGTAGAAAGATGCTCCATAAATTATCATAATAATGTCCAAACAAAATTTGAGTAATGGAGTTGTAGTTTTCAATTTTATTTATGTATGATTCCTCCACTTGCTTAACTCCAGGCTGCTATTGAGGACAGAAAAACATTGTACTATTTGACCTAGTCTAGGATAGGAACCCAGTATCTCATTAGAAGTTGCATTGTTATACCATAGGATGCATGAGGCAGAGGTTTTACAAAATATAATTTGTGGACATCTAAATAATGTCTACAATTATGTTTTGTGTATTAGGTTTTTGTGACCAAATCGCTGATCAAAAAATTAAATATAATGATGATTTACATCATTATCCAAATTATTAGTGAAAATAGTAAAATATGTGTATTTTTCTGTGTCATACATCAATATTAAAATATTTAGGAATTGCATCTTGGTCATGATAGTTGCTGAATTTGTGCATACTGTGAATTGTAATATCAAGAAGTTCCACCTACTGCAGTGTTTATACTACTGACCTCTTCATATTGTGATTTACTCTCCAACTTATTGTTAGTATGAGCAACATCTTCATCTTCAGTGAACAAATTAAAAATGGCAGTTGCAATTTCATGATTGTGTTCATGTTCCGCAGCAAAACTTTTGATTTCATTATCTTGCAATGAGGCATATTCATTAATCCATTCAATTATTAATTGTTTCCATTCAGCCATTGTGACAATTGTTTTCACCTATTTAAATTTGAATATAATTTGGCTAATTCAGTAATACTATACTTACAAATATAAGTACCTAAATATTTAACAAATCTAAGTGATAATGTATATTTAATAAAAAAATATATTAATTACTATCTATGATAAATAAAGGAGTGTTACTTTCTGGTCTTTCAAAATGTTACTTTCAGATCACAAAAATACAAAAGTTTTATTATTTGTAAATCAATTTACGAGTTTCTTGTAAGCTATGAAAACGGTTTGGTAGATATAAGAATTTAACACGCACCTCATATTTTGTAAAGGGGATAATGGTCTATTGTTATTACAAATGACGTAGGTAATTATTAATCTCAAGGATATTATGACATTCATAAAATAGTTTACTGGAAAAGGCGACTAATATATACTTAGTTAGTACTATATTAGTTATATTTTGCAATTAAGTAAAAAATATTAGGATTCTCAAGTTATTACCTTTAGTCCAATACAAGCATTTAGTTAGAACACAGAATAATAGGCGGAATAAAAAAGTTTTAGGCTGCTAAATATACACATGATTTCATATTTAAGTTAAATGTAGTTACGGAGGTAGGTAAGTACTCGAGTAAGATTTTTTTCCAGTGGAAACTGTGGAAATAAGCTGCTTTTTATCACCAACAGACACCCATGGCCATGAATGACATTATTGTTAATGCATAGAGTAAAGTAATCATACTAAAATGTTAATGTCAAATAGACAATTTGTCATTTAAACAGACAGTTACACATTGAGCTCGTAATAAGGTGGAGGCGCCCTAATCTTCATATACCTTGTAAAAGTGACTTACTTAGGCTGTCGTCCACCATCTTAATAGTTACGATGACAGCGTAATTTGTATGTGTTCCGATATACACTGCGAGCACTGTAACGTGTGATGTCAATTTAGTATACTGTAAAGTCGTTCCTTTATGGTTAGCTATACTGGTTACTGTTTATAACGGAATGCAGTCCAGTGTACTGATCTGTCATTACTTTCATTTCATACAATGCATTGGTTTTACACTGCAATAAACACAATTTCTTTACATTTGCCATGTTTGGGTATCTTTGACTTACAATATTCAATAATTATAATAATATTCCATAGTGCAAATTGTTATATTTATGGAAGCTGTTGATCACGTGATATCACAGTGCTCGCAGTGTATATTTCGGAACAAAGCCTTTATCTGTTGTATGTCAGCTGTCAATTAGGGACGCAGGAAGAACCAACAACTATCCATAAATCGATGTTTTAAAAAATATTGATATATTAAATATTCTTTATTTTAAAAATATTTAATTTGCGCTATTTAGGTTTCAACCTAGCATGCACCACTAATAATTTGTGATTTTTATTCGTCACAAATTTTCATGTAGTGGGAAGAAGCCGTCCATTTATTAATTTTGTGTACTCGGAATGATGTGGTGAGCAGTGGCTTAGCAGCATACCATTAAATAAAATATTTTTTATTAATTTATCGAACTGATTAATCATTTGAATTGTATTATTATTAGCATTCAAAGCATTTACTTAAAAAAAAAATGTGAGTAGAAATAAAATGATTATAACTTTTTTAATGCGTGCTTGTGTAATTATGACATGCGTACAATAACGGAAATGGACATAAATCATCATCATCAGGCCCTAGACATCATCTAGGACCGAAATACTTGTCAAAACGAATCAAACGATTCCAAAGTTGATGGGATTGTGGCTCCATTACCAGATCATGAATATCATCTAGGGCTATCATGGTACTATATGACTATCGAGCCTGTATGACATCAAGCCGGACACTCCCCTTGGATCCTGTTGGTACCCCAGTGACGTGCGTTAACTTGCGTTTTGGATTGTGTTAACAAAAAAAGGACCACTTATTGTGGCGTTCTCTTAGGGAGACCTATTATGTACAGCAGTGGACGTCGAATGACTGATTGATGGAATAAAATATTGTTATATACTTGTTTTTAGTTATCGTAATACCTCACTTTCAAATCTTTTGCTCCTGATGTCATCACATGACAAACTTATATAGGTATGTTTGGACTTAGAATGAACGACTACAATTGAGGAAAGAAATGACTACAAATTTACCGAGCGAATTCTTTGAAATCCAAAAATGGCGGAATTTTCGCTAGGGAAGCGCGTAAAAAATATCGATATCGATTCTTCAGTCCTTCAAGGGATTTATAAATTGTATTATTTTATATAATAATATTTTATTCGATCCATCAGTCATTCGACGTCCAATGCTGTACATAATAGGTCTCCCTAAGAGAACGCCACAATAAGCAGTCCTTTTTTTGTTAACATGGTCCAAAATGCAAGTTTACGTACGTCACTGGGGTATAAGCTTGGAACATTTCACTAGTAGCATGTGAAATTTCATATCAAATGAATTTTCATACTTCGCATCTGCTACCACTCTTCATTTGGCCTGTGAAACGTCACACTAAATGAAATCGCGGGAACGAGCGAGTAGCGACTTAGCGAGTGACAAATCGCGCCCACTAGGTAGGTATATAGTTTGTTCGTTCTATCACGCTTACTGTTGGCGTGATAGAAAGAACAAACTATATTTAGATGATTCGTCGCTGGAGCGTAGCACCACGCATGCGACGTTTTAGTACTATATGCCTCAGTTTTGACCTTGAGTATCCTAAAAGAGTATTTTAAAAATAGACTTTAAATTAAGTGCCGTAAAGTATTAATTTCCTTGGAATCATTTGTCGCAGATCTCAAAATCACGTGTTTATTTACACGAATGAAATGAAATGGAATTTCATTATTATCGCAGACCACAGCTCAGTCAGTCGAGTGTGTCTTCGAAGATTGTTTGCGATTTACTTACTTTCATTGTACATCAGTCAGTACATAGTTTATTGTAATTATATAGGTATAGATTATTATTATTTATTTAGTAAGTCAGTATAGGTATATGTATAGCGTTAATGTACATATGTTAGATTAGTGTAAATGAGACCAATAGATAGATAAAATAAACCTTAGTTAGGAGTATTCATACAAAACTTCCTACTTCATTTTATACTAGCATACGAAACGTGTGACGTGGGATGAAAAATCATTTTCATTGAAATTTCACATGTGAAATCATATGAATTTTTTTTTTTATTTCATCCAATGAAAATGAAATAAAAGTAGCAATCATTTCCATAACTACTGGGGTACCAACAGGATCCAAGGGGAGTGTCGAGCTGGATGTCATACAGGCTCGATTTTTGTGTCGAGTTCATGAGCCACAATACCGACTAAAACATGACCACGGCGCCTTCTTCCGTCATAATGGAGAGTCATAGGATCGACTACAGATATTCCACACCAACGCTAGTGACTACATCCAAGGGTGTCTTGCGGTTTTGACCAAGTCATCAGTCCTTCTGGCCGTCCTATCTAGTCAGTGCAGTCAGTGCCCGCCGGGAACTCGTTGACACCGCTGCGTGCTCGCCCTGATGATGAGCATCGAATATGCTCGAAGCCCGGGTCGACTAAATCGATCCTCAACGTGAGTTATTTCCGGTGATATATTTCTAATATGTTAAGTAAGTTTGTTTATTTGCTATTTCTTGACACCGTAACTACTTAACCAATCATCACGAAATGTCGCTTATTTAAAACTCTGGAGTACAGATTAGGACAAAGGCTACTAACTATTGTTTAAGTGGAGAAGGTGTCCTGGCTGGGAAGGCTATTTTTGTGTAGATTATTTTTATGCTAGAGAGTGACGTATTTAGATTGAAGAACTTTACAGGATTATGCTCGCTGTAAAATTGTCTGAAAGGATAATAATAAGTTAAGTTGAAGGTTTATTGTAGGGCCAGCTGAAAATCAGTGGTTTGCAAAAATATGGAAACGTTACGTTGACGACGTCTTCTGTATCATAAGAGGTAATCAGCAGGATGTAGAAGGAGTAAAAGAACACCTAGAATGCCTACACCCGAAACTAAAGTTTTCTGTTGAGATGGAAACAAACAGATCGCTGGCCTTCCTTGACATAAAGGTCACAGTCAAACCTGACGGCTCGCTTTCGCACTCAGTTTATAGAAAACCCACACATACTAACAAATACCTGGACGCGTCATCTCACCATCATCCACGTCATTTAAAGTCCGTTGCTACATCTTTGGTTAACCGAGCTCATTACCTATGCGACCCTGAACACCTCAAAGAGGAATTGTCGCATGTTCTGGAGGTACTTAAGAAAAACGGTTATAAAATGGATTGCAGACGACCCAGACGTAGATGCAAACGGCCAGCTAATTACGATGTAGACAGACAGCCGGTGTTCTTACCGTATGTGAAAGGGATAACTGATAAAGTTGGAGATGTGCTGCGGAGGCTATCAATAAAAACTATATATACACCCTTATCTAAAGTGGCGCAACAAGTCCGTACCACAAAGGATATTATCCCATTCCGAACACCAGGCGTTTACAAAATTGACTGTAGCTGCGGGAGTTCTTATATCGGCCAAACAAAGAGATCCATCACCGAGAGAGTGAAAGAGCATATCGCAGCCGTAAAGAATAGTCAGCCCGGCAAGTCAGCGATTGCGGAGCATCTACTGGAATCCGGTACAAATCACTGGATAGCGTTTCACGACCCTAAAATCCTCTCCACGGAACGCCATTTCTACCCAAGGCTGGTCCGTGAGGCGATAGAAATCAAAAAGTACCGAAATTTCAATCGAGGAGATGGTTTTAGGTTGTCATCATCGTGGAACCCCGTAGTGGCCAAGTGTCCGCGTCGCGATTTGTGTCACAGAAAACCGGTCGACACCGTTAGTGTTGTGTGTAGGGACCTTAATACTTTGCGGTCAGAAAGTGAGGGTAGTTGAAGATACTCTCACACAATATAACCGACGAACACCTGCTCTCGCCAGTCTACTCGTGACCACGGCTGGTGCAACTCAGCCGAAACGTCGAGGTTAGTCAAAATAATAGTATTTTGATAAGTTTTATGCGCGTATAGACCCGTTAAATGTGTTATAATGAATATAAAACGCGAAAGTTTAAAAGGTACTTTTGCAATTAGCACTACAAAAACTGAGCTGGCTAGCTACCTTTATTACACTATTGATATTTTATAGTTGTTCCTTTTTATTTTGTTTTTCTTATCTTGTGTAACAAAAGTATTTACTTGCTTTGAATGCTAATAATAATACAATTCAAATGATTAATCAGTTCGATAAATTAATAAAAATTAATTTATTTAATGGTATGCTGCTCATCAATTCATTCCGAGCACACAAAATTAATAAATGGTCGGCTTCTTCCCACTATATGAAAATTTGTGACGAATAAATATCACAAAGTATTAGTGGTGGATGCTAGGTTGGAACCTAAATAGCGCAAATTAAATATTTTGAAATAAAGGATATTTAATGTATCAATATTTTTTAAAACATCGATATATCGATAGTTGTTGATTCTTCCTTCATGCCTAATTGACAGCTGACATACAACAGATAAAGGCTTTGTTCCGATATACACTGCGAGCACTGTGATATCACGTGATCAACAGGTTCCATAAATATAACAACGCACTATGGAATATTATTATTCTTATTGAATATTGTAAATCAAAGATACCCGAACATGGCAAAAGTAAAGAAATTGTGCTTATTGCAGTGTAAAACCAATATTTTGTATGAAATGAAAGTAATGACAGGTCAGTATACTGGACTGCATTCCGTCCATCAGTAACCATTATAGCTAACTATAAAGGAACGACTTTACAGTATACTAAATTGACATCACACCTTACAGTGCTCGTAGTGTATATCATAACACACTCAAATTACGCTGTCATCGTAACTATTAAGATGGCGGACGACAGCCGCAGTAAGTCACTTTTACTAGGTATATGAAGATTAGAGCGCCTCCCCCTTTATTAGAGCTCAATGTTATATCCCCTGTCTACGTCATTTGTTCATGGAACAAACAACCATTTGTATCACAGTTAAAATATAGATCATGGTGTTATAACTTAGAACAAGGTATCAATTATAATCCGACCAATTTTGAGCGATGATATAGTACTTTACTTTACGCTACTAAATAAACCTATTATACTCAAACGGTTAATAATAGTACCGTAGCTAATTAAAAGATGACGTTGGTGGCAATTTTAAATCACGCTATCATTACACTCGCTTGGTGTTTTATAAGATACAGGTACATTAATTTACGTCATCGCATTTTTATGAGGTGAAACTAGCGACGACTATTGAGTCGAGTTCCTCTAGTATTACTTTACTTTTTGGGAGTCGAGTTACGCCATCTATATTTGGTATCATAGATTTTATCACGCATCAAACACGGGCTTAGTAATATTATAATTCAAGGCAGTATATAATACGTATACGTAGGTAAGTATGGTTATAAAGTTTATGTAACAGAGCACCAGATGTCGCTACTTGTTCAAATCTCTGAGTGAGGCCTCTATCTCCTAATATAAAAGTTACTCTATGGTATAGATCACCAAAGCGTGTAAGCGAGAAGAAAATCTTATGTTTTTTTTTTTTGTTTGTTTAAGGCATTGGAAGAACCATCAGCCTAACAGTAACTTATAAACATCGTTATTCTCTCATCACACGTAAGTTTAGTTCATAAAACAAGTCATAGTCGAAGTCAGTCATATAAAATTAGTCAGTCAAGTCAAAGTCTCACTCCAGTAAGACGATGGCGATCTTACTGAAGCTTCTATGGAGTTTTGGAGACAACAGGAAAAAAACACGTTATTTCGCATTACATCGCTTGCCAACACTTATGTACATACACAAATAGTTAATAAGCAAAAGGCCACCACTTTTACACATTAATACTTGAAATAACACTAGTTTAGGAAAATAATGCAGAGCGACGACATGATCTTCTTCGTGTTCCCGCCTAAACCCACGAAAATCTTATGCTCTCAGACCTCAGACTAAATTAGGTTTTTAGTCTGAGTATCAGACTAAATACATTTTGAAATAAAACTACGTTTACGGAATCTATCGCGTTTACTTGATTTTACTCCTATCCCGACGTTTCGAATACTTTACAGCATTCATGATCACGGGTGGACTTAGATGATAGACGTCCAAGGTTGATATGTTATTTCAACGGTTTCATCTACCCACAGTATATGATTTTACAAAATTTTTTTTTTTTTTTGGTTTATTTATTTTAACCCACCTAATATTCGTTTAGAAACACAGTGAAAATATCTACTTCAAATGTTTATGCTTACAATGTATGAGACTTTAAATTAGTATATTAAAATGAGTATAATACTCCTCTTTAAATTGCAAAATTTTTGTTTTTATTTAGTGCTCAAAAATTCTACCACAAACTACCAATTACTACCAGTAAGAAGACAATCTTGGTTATTAGTTTATATTATTAAATATATTGATTTTGCCAAAAGCTAAGACTAAGAAGCTACCACCGGATCGGAACGCGGCCTGACTGAGAAAGATCCGGCCAGAAAACTCAGTAGGCTACAACTGTTATGGATTATTAAATTTTGTACGGAATTACTGAGATCTAATAAGGTTTAAATTTTAAATTTTTTATAAAAGGCAAAAACTAATCACTACTGTGGGTTTTATCTACACAATAAGCGCTAACTGTGTCTTGCAATCTTGTGGTGTGCCTTCTTGTATTCTGTTTGGTGAGGCCTATCACAGGATTCCAGCTTGATGGTAAGACCCAGCCGTCTTCTCTATTGAAATTGGGATGTTTCTTAATTTCAATAGCCTCACGTATCATTCTAGGACGATATCGATGTTCTTTTGCGAGGATTTGAGGTTTGTCAAACCTAATGTAATGGCGGGTGTGGTCCTGTGTGTGCTCACAAATTGCAGACTTTGTATAGCGACTGTGCTTCACATCAGCTATGTGTTCTTTGATCCGAGTTGTTATGGATCTCTTTGTTTGCCCAATGTAGGAGAGACCACAATCACAATCCAGCTTGTATACTCCTGCATCCTGTAAGGGTATATGGCACTTGACTGGTGGTAAAAATTGACTAATTCTTTTGAGTGGCTTATAGTAGGTTTTAATTGAAGCTTTTTTAAGAATGTAGCCAATCTTGTCAGTGACTCCTTTAACATAGGGCAGGACTGCAGGGAGGCGCTCAACTGTGGGTGGCTTCACTCGGTTTCTGTGACGGCGGCGTGGAACCTGCAGCTTATTTGCATGTAAAACTTTCTTTACATGCTGCAACTCTCCAGCCAGGTGTTCTTCATCACAGATTCCTTGTGCTCTCTGAAACAAAGATTTAGACACGGTAGCCAACTGTGAAGGATGGTGGTGAGACTCTCCATTCAGGTACTTATCGGTATGGGTTTTCTTTCGATACACTGTATGACTCAAGGTGTTGTTGGGGTTACGGATTACCATAACATCTAAGAAAGCTAAAGAGTTATTTGACTCCAGTTCCATAGTGAATTGAATTTTAGGATTAATGGAGTTCAGATGGTTTAGAAATACGGTTACTTTATCAGATGGTAATATAGTAAAAGTGCCATCTACGTACCGCTTGTAGAAACGGGGGACCACAGGTGAGGTTTTTAGGGCAGTCTCCTCGAAGTCTTCCATAAATATGTCGGCAACAACGGGAGAGACTGGCGAACCCAAAAAAAAAAAAAAAAAAGGAGTCACTGACAAGATTGGCTACATTCTTAAAAAAGCTTCAATTAAAACCTACTATAAGCCACTCAAAAGAATTAGTCAATTTTTACCACCAGTCAAGCGCCATATACCCTTACAGGATGCAGGAGTATACAAGCTGGATTGTGATTGTGGTCTCTCCTACATTGGGCAAACAAAGAGATCCATAACAACTCGGATCAAAGAACACATAGCTGATGTGAAGCACAGTCGCTATACAAAGTCTGCAATTTGTGAGCACACACAGGACCACACCCGCCATTACATTAGGTTTGACAAACCTCAAATCCTCGCAAAAGAACATCGATATCGTCCTAGAATGATACGTGAGGCTATTGAAATTAAGAAACATCCCAATTTCAATAGAGAAGACGGCTGGGTCTTACCATCAAGCTGGAATCCTGTGATAGGCCTCACCAAACAGAATACAAGAAGGCACACCACAAGATTGCAAGACACAGTTAGCGCTTATTGTGTAGATAAAACCCACAGTAGTGATTAGTTTTTGCCTTTTATAAAAAATTTAAAATTTAAACCTTATTAGATCTCAGTAATTCCGTACAAAATTTAATAATCCATAACAGTTGTAGCCTACTGAGTTTTCTGGCCGGATCTTTCTCAGTCAGGCCGCGTTCCGATCCGGTGGTAGCTTCTTAGTCTTAGCTTTTGGCAAAATCAATATATTTAATAATATAAACTAATAACCAAGATTGTCTTCTTACTGGTAGTAATTGGTAGTTTGTGGTAGAATTTTTGAGCACTAAATAAAAACAAAAATTTTGCAATTTAAAGAGGAGTATTATACTCATTTTAATATACTAATTTAAAGTCTCATACATTGTAAGCATAAACATTTGAAGTAGATATTTTCACTGTGTTTCTAAACGAATATTAGGTGGGTTAAAATAAATAAACCAAAAAAAAAAAAAAATTTTGTAAAATCATATACTGTGGGTAGATGAAACCGTTGAAATAACATATCAACCTTGGACGTCTATCATCTAAGTCCACCCGTGATCATGAATGCTGTAAAGTATTCGAAACGTCGGGATAGGAGTAAAATCAAGTAAACGCGATAGATTCCGTAAACGTAGTTTTATTTCAAAATGTGTAACATTCGCGTAAATATCAGAAAGTATTAGACTAAATACATCTAGACAGAGCGAAGAAAATTCTTTGACATGAATGAGCGAGAACATAAGATACAATTTACTGGTGCAAAAACAGACAAAGTTATAGGTTTTTGTCTATGTCGCCGTGGCCAGTTTTTGGTATTTGTCACGATGTCAAAATTCTTTGTCTGTCACGATCACACACTAATTAGTCTGTGGTCATGATTCAACTGACATAATCGAACATTTGTATAAAAATTCGGTTTTACAGATATTTAAGTCTTATTCAGTATTTTGAGATAAAGACTACGTGACAATAGTGCTTGTAAAATAGTGTACTATGCTACAAAAGCAACAGCGAGCGAAAAAATACTGGTATAACATTTCATTCATATGAAGTCGAAAATGAAATACAGTAGAATCCGTTTATTATGACTCCGCTTATTATGAAGTAATTACACAGCGAAGTTTGGCTTTCATATAAAATTCTTTATAACTAAATCGGATATAATGACTTCGCTTATAGTGACAGACTGCTTATTGTGACTCATCTACACTAATATTATAAAGAGGAAAACTTTGTTTGTTTGGTTGTGATGAATAGGCTCAAAAACTACAGGACTGTTTTTAAAAGTTCTTTCACCATTCGAAAGCTACATTATCTACGAGTAACATAGGCTAAATTTTATTTTAGAAAAAATAGGGTTCCGTAAGATAATTGGGTTTTTTCGGACACAAGGTGTAAAAAATCAACCAGAAAAGTTACTTATTTTGCGTAAGCTGCCTAAACCATAAAATGTTCTAATTAATTGTAGATCTTATAAATATCTACAAAAAGTTCGCAGCACACTATGTATGTCGAGTGAGGCCCAACAACCATGTTTTTATTTAAAAAATCTTGAATTTTTTTGGACTACATTTAAACGCATTTATTTTACTCATGCTATTAACCCTTATCAAAATAAATTATTTCATCATTAAGTACAGTTTATGTAGATAATATTTGGTCTTGGAATGATTAAAATTGGACATTTGGTTTTGAAGTTATGGCGACATTAAAAAATTACGATTTCTGCTGCACGGCTCGTTGCAAAGCGAGCGTCACCAAGGTGGGGGTGCGCATGCGGGAGGGGAGTTTAGATCTATGAGTAAGGTACCCGCGCGGCTCAGACGCGAGGTCGGCTCCCTACGCAGCGGTCGTGCGCGAAGTCTAATAATTTTCGTGCAATTTTTTTTAGATTTATTTCTTAAAACTACACCTACACAAAAGTTCTTCTCAGAGCTAAACAACAGTTCTTCTCAGAGCTAATTAACAGTTCTTTTCAGGGCTAACCAACAGTTTTTTTCAGGGGTAACCAACAGTTCTTTTCAGGGCTAACCAACAGTTCTTTTCAGGGCTAAACAACAGTTCTTTTCAGATCTAGAACATTACACGCTATTAGCATTTTCTTAAACATTTGAAAATGCCTAAGAGAGCCAGTTCTCAACTTTCTAAACATAGTTCTCAAGCACGGGCAGCAAGAATACGTCATATGGGAGAATCTTCACCTGAACGTTCACAACGCCTTGCTGAACAAAATCAGAGAAACTCTCAGGTACGCGCACGAGAGTCGAGTGTCGAACGTTCACAACGCCTTGCACAACAAAATCTGAGAACCTCTGAGATACGTGCATGAGAGTCGAGGCTGGAGCGTTCCCAACGTCTTCATGAACAAAATATAAGGGCCTCTCAGTTGCGCGAAAGAGAGTCGAGTGTCGAGCGTTTGCAGCGACTTAGAGCTCAGGCAGAGAGACAGCAGTTGTCCACAAATAGAGTTCGCAATCGAATTTTAGCTAGCAGCAACAGACTGGCTTTCAGATATGATCCGCAGGTTGATTATGCACAACAAGCGTCCGTCCAAATCGGAGTCATGAATAAAATTTGCTCTAACTGCTCTGCCAAGAAATGGGCGGACGAACCTAATGGTATGTGCTGTGCTTCAGGTAAAGTTTGTCTACCTAACCTTCAGGAGCCACCACAACAAATAAAAAATCTTTTAACTAATAACCATCCATTATCTGGTCATTTTTTAACAAATATACGTAAATACAATAGTCTTTTTCAAATGACTTCTTTTGGCGCAAAAGAAATCAAGGAAGGTAATTTTATGCCCACTTTTAAAATTGAAGGACAGGTGTATCATCTCATTGGTAGCCTTTTACCACCATCAGGCCAAAACCCACAGTTCTTGCAAATATATTTTATTTCGGATGCATACCAGTTATCGTTGCGATCAAGCATCGCATCAACCTTAAAAATGGATTTAATTCGCGAATTACAGATCGCTCTGAATAATCATAACGTGTATATACGAAGTTTTAAACAAAACTTAGAACTCAACTCCTCAGATAATTTAAAGTTAATTATTCATTCAGATCGCACTCCACAGACAGCACACAGAGGCAGATATAATGCTCCTACTGTAAACGAGGTAGCCGTTCTCTTGGTCGATGAAGACAAAGGTCCCAGGGATATAGTCTTACACGGTAGAGACGGATAGCTCAAAAGAGTTTCTGAGCTACATCGGTCCTATGATCCACTACAGTATCCTATAATGTTTGTGACAGGAGAAGACGGTTATTATTTGACTATCCCTCAGCAGGGTTCTGCGCGTAATAAAACTGTTTCGTGTATGCAATTTTATGCATTTAGATTAATGTTTAGAACTAACTCTTTTAATCCGTTACATTATTACAGAGACTTATTTAGTCAATATTGTGTTGACATGATGGCGAAAATGATATCGGAAAGATTAAATTATATTTCTCGGAATCAACAAAGACTGAGGGCACATTCATCTCAGAGATGCCTTAAATCATGACGCAAATGTTGATCCATCAAATATCGGTCAACATGTCATATTGCCATCATCATTTACGGGTTCTCCGCGTTTCATGCACGAGAAAACGCAGGACGCGATGACGTACGTCCCAAATTAGGGTAGACCTGACTTATTTGTCACTTTTACAAGTAACCCCGAATGGCCTGAAATTAAGGCGGAGCTGCTACCAGGACAACGGTCTTTCGACCGTCATGACATAATTTCACATGTTACATTGCATTTAAAGATGAAGGAATTCCTCAAATTATTTGTCAAAGAACAGATATTCGGTAAAGTAAAATGTTATATGGCAAGTGTGGAGTGGCAAAAGCGCGGTTTACCTCATTGTCATTTGCTGTTCTGGCTAGAAACTAAAATACAACCAGATGAGATCGACAGTGTCATAGTTGCGGAGCTACCCGATCAAGAAATTGATCCGGTACTACACGACATTATAACTAAAAATATGGTACATGGACCCTGCGGAGAACATAATTTAGCTGCACCATGCATGAAGAACGGTGTCTGCACAAAAAAATTACCTCGACGTTTCATGAACGATACCCAGACCGGAGAGGATGGGTATCCAGTTTATCGTAGGCGCGATACAGAAAATGGCGGTCGGAGCACTACGCTACAAATCAGGGGCAACATGGTGACGATAGATAATAGGTGGATTGTTCCATACTCCCCGCTACTATGTAATACTTTTAACGCTCATATAAACGTGGAGTATTGCCACTCTGTCCAAGCTATTAAATATATGTGTAAGTATATAAATTAAGGTTCAGATCAGGCAACTTTTAGCCTTAGAAACTCACACGATGAGGTCGAAAACTATTTAAATGGCAGGTACATAAGCACATCTGAAGCTGTCTGGCGCTTATTTGAATTTCCCATTCACGACCGGCATCCTACTGTAGTGCATTTGGCCGTTCAACTAGTGAACGGTCAAAGGGTGTATTTTACACCAGGGACAGCTCATCAAGTTGTCCAAAACCCACGCAATACCACATTACTGGCATTTTTTGCTCTCTGTAATGAAGATGAATTCGCGAAAACTCTTCTGTATTATGAAGTCCCGCAATACTATACATGGGCAAATAATAAATTCACTAGAAGGAGGCGTGGTGAAGGTGTAGTTTGACATCCGGAGGTAAAAAAAGTTGCCGCTTTAGGTAAAGTCTACGGGATACATCCATCACAATCAGAGTGTTTTTATCTTAGGATTCTACTGCACCACGTACGCGGTCCGACCTCATTTGCATACCTTAAAACTGTAAACGGTATTGTCAAAGAGACGTATCAAGCAGCTTGCCGTGACCGAGGTTTACTTGAAAACAATGACCATTGGGGTAACACTTTAAGCGAAGCTTCGTTATCACATTGTCCAAAAAAACTAAGGGAGTTGTTCGTAGTCATACTTTACTTTGTCAACCATCGAAACTATTTCGCATTCAAACTAGAGCTCTCCGTATAATATTAGGCGCAATGAGGTCGACTCCTAAAAGTGCCATGCAAGTGGAGTGCGCCGACCCCCCTTTGGATTTAAGGCGACAATATTTGTCCGATATGTTCTTATTTCGCACGTTTCAGTACTCCTCACATCCTCTTCTTCCTAAATTGCAACTTTTGTATTCTTATATGACTTTACCCTATTGGAACCACATAAAATATCCCTGTTTGGTTGCAAGTTACTCGCAAATACAAAACTTGAAATTCCCGACTCATAGAACTGATAAACTACCCATTTTCGATTTTAGTTTTGAGTCTATTATATTTAAACCTATAATCCATTTTAACTTAAATTTAAATAAAGATGGCCCCTTCAATAATAAAGAGTTTCTTGATTTATTAGATAAACATTGGCATGGGTGGCATCTGATCTTCACTGATGCATCCAAATTAAATCAAGATGGATGTGTTGGGGTTGGTCTTTTCCACCAAAATTATAATATTGTACAAAAAATAAAATGTCCTCCTGAAACATCAGTTTTTACTGGCGAATGTAGAGGAATTATGGAGGCTATTAACTATATTATCCTATTTAAACTGGTTAAAACTGTAATATTTTCGGATTCATTAAGTGCACTCCAGTCTCTTTTGAGTAACCATTTCAAAATTACTTCCAGAAACTGATTGACTCTTAAATCGAAAGAATTATTATTAAAATGTTCTGTGCTAAATTATACTGTCCCCTTAGCCTGGGTTCCAAGTCACAGCGGCATCTTAGGCAATGAAACGGTTGATAGAATTGCAAGAGAGTCGATAATTTGTGGTGATAAAGTCCCCTTTAAAAATTATCCTCAAGACGTCCTTCATCTGCCCATTCGTTACTTAAAGGATAGGTCATAGGATGGTCAAAAAGATGGTCTATTATAAATAAAAGAACAGGCACTAATTTTGCTAAATATCAATCGGAAATTGTACTTAAACCGTGGTTCTCCAAATTTAAGTGTAACAGGAAAATCGTCTCGATAATTTCGCGAATGAGATTTGGACATTGCTGTTCTGGTGTACACCTAAGGAAGATCAGAGTCAGAGACACTTCTCTCTGTGAATGCGGAGTGGACATAGGAGATTTAAATCACATCTTTTTCGCCTGCACAAAATTTGATCATAAGTCACTATTTGAATCACTTATAAATCATGATTTCCCTCTCCCTATACATATAGACAACATTTTAGGTAACTTAAATCTGACAACAATTAATATCATATCATCTTTTATAGACTTAAATAATATTAAACTCTAACACCTGAGATAAACCTACATAATTATTATTAACTAAGCCTAGTCATTTTATTATTCACCTGTAGATATATCATCTTATTATTAGCTCGTAGTTCTTAATAATGCTTATTGTTACAGGACCGTACATAATAATTGTTATCTAAATTCAAATTACTTGTAGACTAAAGTGTTAAAACGTGAAGCTGGTATTAATGTTTATTAACCATTGCCATAAAAAAGAAAAAAAATAGAAAAAAAAAGAAAACGATGACCATTGGGGTAACACTTTAAGCGAAGCTTCGTTATCACATTGTCCAAAAAAACTAAGGGAGTTGTTCGTAGTCATACTTTTACTTTGTCAACCATCGAAACATCGAAACCATTGAAGTTATGGGATACTTTCAAAGATCAGTTCTGTGAAGATATTAGACATCGTATCAGACAACAAAATCAGGATAACACTTTACCCTTCACTGAAGTCATTTATAATGAAGGATTCTTGAAATAGAAAACAAACTACTAGAATTAAACGACAAAAATTTAAGTGATTTTGGATTACCTTCTCCCGTTCGTACCCAGAATAATACTATTGACAATTAAAAAAAACTTAAACAGTATAACAGAAATGATTTAACAGCGTTTGTAAATGACAATGTGCCAAAATTAGTACCAGATCAAAGACATGCTTATGAGACTATTGTGGATAGCGTGAATAACATGGGGAGATTATTTTTTTTGGATGCACCAGGAGGCACCTGAAAGACTTTTCTCGCAAATTTGATACTTGCTAAGATACGGCAATCAGGGAAGATAGCGATTGCAGTTGCTTTGTCAGGAATTGCTGCAACTCTCTTGAACGAAGGAAAAACTGCTCACTCTACGTTTAAACTCCCGCTATCCGTATCTTTAGATCAACGGTCTACGTGCTCTATTCGGAAAAATGGGCCTCTTGGTAAGTTACTGCAAGACGTGTCGTTGGTAATATGGGATGAATGCTTCCAGTCGTCAACAGAGGTACGCGAACAGATATTATGAAGGCATGTTTAAAATCGTCTCAACTTTGGACATCTGTTCAACATTCGAATTTGCGCACCAATATGAGAGCTCATCTACATGGAAATACGCATAGCAATTTTCCACAACAGCTGCTGAAACTTGGAGAAGGAATTTTTCCATCTTTAAATTTGGGCACCGATTACGCAGTTTGGATGAAATGTCTCTAGGCCAAATAGTCCATAATTTAGATAGTCTGATAGATGCTATATGTTCTGACATCAAAAATTTACATAAAAATATTTTCGTTGGCTGTGTTGTAGAGCAATAGTTTCTCCCAGGAATGAAACAGTCAACGAAATAAACAATTTAATTATTTAGATATTTTTATATATATTTTTAGCATTTGACATGCTTAGCACTATACATTAAACACAAAGTGAAACATGTGAAATCGAAAATAACAGTCAGGAGCAGGGTTCAAACCTGCATCTCCTGGATACCGTCCAGATGCTTTGCCAATTCAGCCATCCTGACAATTGCTCCTGACTGCTAATTTCAATAACACATCATACTTAACGTCTTTAGGTGACGCCTGCGCCATCTGTCGGAAGTATTTTCTAACATTATACCGACCAGGTAAACTTAATTTTACAATTAAGATTTTTACCTAATAATGACGCAAACCCTATAAATATTTAGATATTTTTATATATATTTTTAGCATTTGACATGCTTAGCACTATACATAATAAGCAAAGGGGGGCCCCTTTATTTTTTTTGTTGTCGCTGTGGAAATGCATTTACGCATCCCCCCCGCCTGTGACAGACAGGAGGGTATGTGGGACTCGCCGGGCGCTCAGATCTTATTCGTGCCCAGAATACCCACTAAAACCACAGCAGCCCCTTCCTCGTCTATTAGCGAGGTGCCAGAGGGTCGTCTAGTGACATTATACTCCGACGCCCCAGGCTGGCTACGCCCTGTCACCATCAAGGCGGAGACAGGAGGTGGGCGTAGCGACGCCTCCTCCCACCCGGCCGTCGCTGGCGAAGCGAGTCGGCGTGGGCCGATGCCTCACGCTCCCGATCCGCGGCCTCCTTCAGCGAAATTACGGCCTCGCAGAAGGAGGCCATGGACGACAAGCACCTGCCGCTGCCCAGCATTTGCGAGATCATGGCTGGCAGCGACAGGTCTCCTCCAATAACCGCCTATAGGGCGCGGCGCTGGGGCTCCCAGGCGGGGCATTCCGGTTGTACCCTTCCTCCGCATTAGTTGTTTCACATCAATAATTGGCCTCTGTGCTATTATTACGGATTGGGTTGCAATTTATACAGGGAGATAAGATTTACGCAATTAAAAAAAACCTCTGTACGGCCATAAATTTATTGATAGCTCAAGCTATAACTGAAGTATCGATATCGATATTTTTTACATGCTTCCCTAGTAATGTCCGTCATTTTTAGGGTAAAGAGATAGAAATGGCACGGTAAATTTGTAGTTATTTCTATTCCTTCTGTTTCCTAGCTCAGTGTCGTATATGCAAAGGTACTGGGAGTGTTCCGATATACACTGCGTGCACTGTAAGGTGTGACGTCATTTAGTATACCTACTGTAAATTCGTTCCTTTATAGTTAGCTATACTGGTTACTGTTTATAATGGAACGCAGTCCAGTAAACTGATCTGCCATTACTTTCATTTCATACAAAGTATTGGTTTCACACTGCAATGAACACAATTTCTTTAAATTTTCCATGTTTAGCTACCTTTGAATAACAATATCCAATAATAATAATAATAATATTTCATAGTGCAAGTTATGGACGCTGTTGATCATTTTGAAATAAAAGTACGTTTACGAAATCTATCGCGTTTACTTGATTTTACTCCTATCCCGACGTTTCGAATACTTTACAGCATTCATGATCACGGGTGGACTTAGATGATAGACGTCCAAGGTTGATATGTTATTTCAACGGTTTCATCTACCCACAGTATATGATTTTACTTTTTTCTCTTTACAAAATTTTTGGTTTATTTATTTTAACCCACCTAATATTCGTTCGCTGTTAATCATGTGATCAAATCACTGCGAGCACCAAAGAGCATATAACTAGAGAGAGCAACTTACCTCGAAAACGCCAGTGCTCACAGTACTAAAATGGCGACGATTTATGACGTTATACATTTCCTTAGAATACTGCGGCAGTATACTGTCAGTCTATAACGGAACGATTCTTCTCCAGTAAGAGCACTCGACAGTACTCGCAGTGTATATCGGAACATACCCACTGTGAACTGTGAGCTTGGCTGCCAGTAGAGATGTGCCAACTCGTAATAAACACAACTCGATTTAACTCGAGTTTAAATTCTCGTAACTCGAACTGAACTCGTGTTACGTGACTCGGGTTAAATGGATGTAACTGAGTGAAGAATGATTTGTTTTATTTGTACCAATTTAATTAACTAACCTACAAACGGTATTTAAAAACAAAAAACATGCGGGGTAGTCTTTGTAGACTGCCGATAAAAGTGAAAACTAAATAACTTGTGAATTGTATCGAACCATTACTGGTCAATAACACTTCTTTATTAAACCAAAAATAATAATCTTATAGCTCGACGATACAATTCACAACTTACTTACTTTCACTTCTATCGGAGCGTTCGATGACGATGACGCGAGTTCCATGATTTTTGTTCACCCAAAAAGTAATCAACGCGCCTAAAGAAGATCGGAGCTTTCGGTGACTATGACGCGAGTTCCATGATTTTTGTTCACCCAAAAAGTGCTCAACGCGCCTAAGAAGTTTTCATTTCAATAAATGAAACAAATTCATAGTAAACTAGACGACCCGTGCGAAATGCCGTATCGATTTGCTGACGATGAAGTTGAAGTCTAATTTAAATTATTCGTTTTTACGAAGGCAACACTTGGGTGCCTCTTTTTAATATGGTTTAACAATGTTGTCGTATTTCCAATATATTTGCACTGTTTACACTTAACACGTCCACTAACTGGCGATTCAAATACATCGCATACAAACAATTTCCTTTTAACCGGCACCACGACGTTAACCTCAAATAAGTCAAATTTGCAACAAATCTACTTTGTGATCTGCAATACTGTCACATTTGATTGACAATGAATATATTCACAAATGATCCGCCAACTTCACGCTTCACGCCTTTACGCACTACAAACGATCGCGTATATTCATTAATTAATTTGCCGCGCCAAACCAATTCGAGTTAGAAGAAATCAGCTCGAGTTAGTTCGAGTTAAGCCCAAATCGAGTTAACCCGAGTTAATTAATCGAGTTGACACATCTAAATGCCAGTGCCACGTAATAGAAACGTCAATGCCAAAATTGTTGCGGTTGTAATGGAATATTAATTTCCGAAAACTAGAATATTGAGGCAATTTATTGTAGAATTGGTTGCTAACGTATACTATTTCTATATTCATAGTATCTAATGGGTTCCGGCCAAAGTTCTGAAGTGCCAGGAGGCGGCTCGGAGGGCTATCATGTTTTGCGGGTAGAGATTTGTTGTGAAAATAAATTAGTTTCATTGAAAAATATGCCTCAATTAACATCTCTATAATCATCTTTTTAGGTTCAAGATGGGTCTCCAGGTCAACAAGCTAAACTTGAAGCTTTTTTTGATTTTATAGTAGCCATTGAAGACGTTAGATTAGACCAAGACAATGATACCTTGAAGGATTTATTAAAGAAAAATATCGACAGAACTATAAAAATGTTAATTTTTAGTAGTAAAACTCAAACTGTGAGAGAAGTTATGATAACACCTAGTGCAAATTGGGGCGGGCAAGGGCTTTTAGGAGTTAGTATAAGATTTTGTTCATTTGAAGGTGCAAATGAGAATGTCTGGCATGTTTTGGTAAATATAATGAACATATTATTTTTATTTCTAGTAGCAATAAGTTTATGTAAATCTAATTAACCTATGTCAGTCAAATTGCATACTTATGCCTCAACTATACAACATACAGATCTATTATTAAATTCTTATTCAACAATATATTCAAAAGATACTAAGACAATTTGATGATGACTTTGTTTTGATAGTGTGATCTTGTTTAGTTCTAATGTTAGGCCATATTTGTATTATGTGATTATTATCAATTTCAGGAAGTTCACCCATCATCACCTGCAGAGTTGGCAGGCTTGAGACCTTTCTCAGATTACATTATAGGAGCAGACTCCATAATGCACGAGAGTGAAGACTTATTCACATTAATTGAGGCCCATGAAGGAAGGGCCTTGAAGCTCTATGTCTACAATGTCAATGATGATACATGCCGTGAAGTTCACATTACACCTAACCACAACTGGGGTGGTGAGGGCAGCTTGGGATGTGGAATAGGTTATGGATATTTACATAGGATTCCCTTAAGAAGTATGGCTCCACCTATTCTGGGTGCAGGATCTCCTAAGGTGATGATGCTATATTATTTTTATTATATTAAGTATATGAAAAATTTATTTATTTATTAGTAAATATGTGTGTGTATGTATTTTGCAGGTTCTTGGTTTCTGTAGTTTATTAATATAATGTTATGCATTTTTCAGACTGGTCAACCATATCAAATTCAACAAAATTTGGTGCCAGGAGTACAAAACCTAAATATAAATGATGATAAGACTCCATTGATGTCTGTGCCCCAAGTGGCCAATGTTCCACCAGAACAGAATCCACCACCATTTTTAACAGGAGTGCCAATGGTTAACCCCGTAAACTATGCTGCACCAACTGGTATGCCTACAACTGCTACTGGTCAGGTGAATGTTCCTCAATCTGTTGCACAGATGAATCCTACACAGCAGGCTCCATCTCAAACACAGTCTGTAGTATCTAATATGGCAACATACTCAAGCAGTAAGTGTCATTGAACCAATGATTTGTTGTGTTATATCCAATTAATGAAATATTTATTGAATATATACACCCTTATTACTTTTCAGATTTAGCAGATGCAACATTAACTAATTTGGGAAGTATACCATCTGTCTCCAATATGCAACCTCCGGCACCATTACCGAATCTACCAGGAATTCCAATGAATCAGCCGCAGCCATATATACCTATGATGCCTAACTACACAACATCACAAGTGTCACCTACTTTTCAACAGAGTGCACCAAACTTAGTACCAACTTTTGACATGAGTAGCTTTACTCAAGCACCTATAACTCCACCTCCAATATCTACTGGGCTGCCTGTGGTCACACCGGTATCATTGCCAGGAATGCCTTCAATCACAGTCAGTGCTACTCTACCAGTTTCTACGATGCAAGAAATTCATCAACAACAGTCACAACAACAGCAAGATTTATTATCGTGAAATAATCTGACATATTTATTGTTTGCTATTAATCTTGTTATTGAGGAGAATTCTCTTATTGGCCCTTTGTTAAATTTAGGTGATTATATGCTAAAATCATGCACTTGGAAGGCAGGTCGGGTGGTTTTAGCAGAGTACTATGAGTATCATTTTCAGTTATTTTATAAATATTATTTATATCAATATAAAATTATGTACTAAATGCTGTACTTGACAAAATACTAATTTTGTTTTAGGTCTGCCTTCAAAGTTATTATAAGTGTACATTATAAATGAAAATAAATAATTAAAATGGAAATATTATTTTATTTTATTTGGTACATGCTAGTAGTAATTCTATAAAAGTATTTACAAGTGATAAAACTGTTGTATTATGTTTCATACATTGACCTAATTAGTAGGTCAATGTTTACATACAATAATTTATTGGTGTAGTAAATAATCAATACAGAAGTAGAATGTATGTACAATATATGTAATACATATAACAAAAAAATAATACATTAGAATTATGGGATTAATTATTGGGTAAAAATAGACATAGGCATTTGTGTCGTTGTCGTATGTAACTTTGACGTAATACTATAGACTGCTAATTAGGTAACATACGTAATCAAATAGATTATATTGGGTGAAGATATCCGTGTGGTGACGGACTAAGAATACAAGTGTTACCACCCCATTCTTGCAACGGCTTAACAATACTCTCGGTACAGTTGAGTCCATGAGCATACTCTTTGCCATGAGCGACGGTTACCATTTTACATCAGGTGGGCCGTGGCTCGTCTGCTACTATATTTATGCAATAAAAAAGAAAAAGATGGCCTTTTTAAAATTATCTTCTAAAATCAATATATTTTTGAGTTTAATCAGCAAGATAATTTTTATTATAAAAATGGAATAATATATCAGTATATATGTGTGTACCTATACATGTATAACAGTGGAAATAAAATTAAGACAAGCTAAAAAAAAAAACTAGACGTCGCGGCACGTCTAGCAGATGTGAAAACATCGAAATTATTTTGTAGAAATAAAATTATCATAACTTGACAAAGTACTCCTCAAGACGAATCAAACGAGTATAAATACGATAAGGTTGCGTCGTTTCATTACAGAGTTCCTATGGCCACCTTCTAGCTACATCATCAGACCCTGGATACCATCTAAAGACAAAGTACTCGGCAAGACAAATCATACAAGCCCAAACTCGATGGGGTTGCACCGTTTCATTATAGAGTTAGATTAGCTCCATGTCATCATAATATTACATTGTCACACGATATACACATGCGTGTAAAATTTCAGCTCAATCGGGAACCGGGAAATGTGTCAAATTTAACTTGCAAGATTTGAACGGGACAGGTAAAACAAAAGCGTCGCCACGTTAACAGCCGATTTTACCCTCCCTCCGCATTAGATGTTTCACATCAAAAATGTGGGATCGTCACATTGCATATCTCTAGGTACTATTATAAAGTTGAGCTACCTGTACATTTAAGATTGACTCTTATCTGTTCGCACATTACGCAAAAGCTACTGGACGGATTTTGATAGCTCTTGATTAGATTTAAAAGCTGGTATACGTTCTCTTTTTATTAAGTCCATGTATACGTTTTATCCCGCTACTATATTAGGAACCTGAGACATAACCTAAAGGCTAGCTTTTGTCTACGGCGGATAGAATGTGGGCAGCGGAAGGCCGTTTTATGATAGGTAAGTGGCAATCCGTTGTCTCTGCCTACCCCTCTGGAAACAGCCTTGAGTCTACATAAAACCTATATATGTATGCCTGTATGAATAGGTATAATTTCTACTACTAA
The DNA here is from genome assembly GCA_948253155.1 of Leucoma salicis. NCBI lineage: Eukaryota > Metazoa > Arthropoda > Insecta > Lepidoptera > Erebidae > Leucoma > Leucoma salicis. Next base: position 14,758,873 of record OX411809.1, on the reverse strand, counting down.
CTGTATATATTTCAGACCAAGACCACATTATGATAACTGCCTGATATCACAATGTGGTCTTGCTCTGAATTATTTTATATGTAAGGTGTATTGATTACAGAGCTGGGTGTCAACTATACGATCTGTTCGTGTGGCAGACATGATTAATATCGATGATTGTACCTACCATAAAAAACATTAAGGACCGCGTCTGCCACCATAACAGGCCTGCGTTATCAATTGACAGCACCTTAAAAATGTAAAAAAAAACGCTATGCTAAATCATTTGTTCGTGTCTGCCTCTTGGACTGATGGTCGAACAACAACATCGAAGAGGCAGACGTCTAGCCCTCTGAGTATTTAAGTAATTAATTTTTAAACAATTTTTATGATTTAAAAATGTCTATATGAAATGTTCACTTGGCAGACCCGAATTGTTTGATTAATGACGATATAAAGAACCACAGAAAAATAGTCTGCCACCATGGTAGCGCTGCGTTTTCAATCGACAGCGATTCAAATGTGTAAAATCATTTGTTCGTGTCTGCCCTTTGGACTGATGGCCATAATCATCCTCAAAACGAAAAATCAAAGAGGCAGACGTCCAGACCTCTGATTTTCCAAGGGCAGACCATTTTTATACAAATTTTATTTCGAAAGTTTGTCTTTCTTGCTTTCTTTCTTCTTAAAGAGAAGAGAGTAACAACGGGATGATTCCCCAGGTAGTTGGGGTTTACCTATGGGGCATTCCACGTCAAATCACGCGGTCATTGACCTGACACCCTTGGATTTTGATGTCTAATGCAATGAATCGTGGGTTTCGTTTGACTCCAAATATTATTTAAAGTTCAAATTATTTGTGAATAAAGAAAAAGAGATTTTTTTTTGAGATTTAACATCTCTTTTTCTTTATTCACAAATAATTTGTACTTTAAAAAGTAGCGGAGCATGTCAATTGCTAAAAGAAATAGACCTAAAATGTCATTTAAAGTTTTTATAAATGTTTTTTTTTATAAGAGTTAAAAAAACACTTTCTGATATTTACGCGAATGTTACACATTTTAGAAATAAAACTACGTAATCGTATCGCGTTTATTTGATCAGCTATCAGCCTTGGACGTATCATCTAAGTCCACCCGTGACCACGAATGCTGTAAAGTATTCGAAACGTCGGGATAGTAGTAAAATCAAGTAAACGCGATAGATTCCGTAAACGAAGTTTTATTTCAAAATGGGTAAAAAAACATTAAATTGAGGAAAAACATAAAGAGGAGCCAGTTTTAAATCAATGTTTTTTTTTCACAGAAAGTAGAACCCAATACAGAAATTTCCCTAATAGTTTAAAATATTTGTTTTTATTTTATTATATTTAATTTTATAAAAGACAGAAAACAATACACTACTACGTGAATTGTTAGTAACAATAATAAACCTTAATACCCGCTTTACCTTCCTTCCAGAAAAAGACTTTAAAGAATCGTACTTACATAAAAAAGTCAGCGACCTAGACGTCTGCCAACTTTTTTTCCTACTCTGAGAGTCCTAATGAATCGAATGGACGCAAAGAGAACGAAGAACAAATGATTTAGTAGGTATAGCTTCTTTTTTACATTTTTGCACCTACGTCCCGTGATAAAACAGAGCCCTGCACGTCTGCCTCTTCGATGTTTATCGTTTTAAGGATGATTATGACCATCAGTCCAAGAGGCAGACGCGAACAAATTATTTATTATCTATTTTTTTCTTTACATTTTCGAAGCGCTGTAACTCGAAAACGCAGGAACATACGATCTTCATTTACAGGACCAAATCGATTTGTATTGGCATAAACTTTCATCCTTATCAATATGAAAGACGAACAAATCATATACCAAAATGGCACCCAGCTCCCTAACCATATCATAAGCTGTTTTTCTACCAATTACTTACCAGGCGACAGCTGCTCACCAATCACGTGGTTACACATTCTTTAATTCGTATAAACACCGATAGTTATAGTATAATGATATACATAATTAATTTGTTACGGTAAATTAGGCCGTACAAAATAATATTTAGAAAAACTTAATTTTAAAGGGAGGCTTTTTTTTAAGGGAGTAAATAAGGAAACCTTCTCGGACAACTTGTCTTAGAACCTATGGATTTACCTAAGTGCGATTGCCCTAAATAAGTTATGAAACGACTGAAAACCTACTCCGTAATTTGTTTGCATATGAAACCAACAGAAATGTAGATTATAGTAAAAGGACCTACTGTAAAAACAATTTTATAAGTCTTTAGGTACTTTCTCTAGAACCTACATCCTTAATTCATTATGTACTAGCATAATAATAAGTTATTAGTACCTACCTAGACCTACCTATAATTCAGATCTTAGAAAACCTATGTAAATGTTATTAAATTTTAAATAATATAAGTACCTAGTAGGTACCTATTTGTCTAGAAACGTTGTACCTATCTACTTTTGATCATAGTCTAATCGAAACTTAGATTTCACTTAGAAACGTTAGAAACTTAACAAGTGGAAGTTTCCATTAAGTGGTCTGAAGTAGATTGGAGTTTAATACAATTAGGATTAAGATTATCATCTGGTGGGGGTTTCTCCGCGTCGAGACCCAGTCCAAAATTATCGTAGCCTCTTGTAAGTGTAGGAGTATCACTGTAGAATACTCCGCCTGCCATTTCAGAGAGCCTACGGCGGCGGCGCGTGTCTTTATCATCGGTGACGCTTGGAGGGCGCACGCTAGAGCTTCGTCGACGCTCCGAACCCAGCCGGGTTGGAACTCTTAATGCTCTCTATTATAAATTAAAGATTAATGATAAATATATATATATAATTGAGTATATTTATTTTCAATATTTGATTTAGTCCATACGTATATACGCTACCTTAAATCTCTTGGGTAACGAATTTAGAAGTCTTACTATCGGCGGTGATATGAGATCTATCGGCACATGTGCTGGATCTGTTGTTCCCGTTACAATTGAAACTATAAGTCCTGCTATTAATGTTGCCGCACAGCCCAGTCCTGAGTACCATAAATATGATACACGGAACAGCCAAAACACCGCGGCGTCCTCACTGTCACTGCGGAAGATATAGCTATTAAGAAGTCAAATTTATCATAACTAGCTTATATCAATAGCTAAAACCTAATTCTGATCTTCTGTCGTTAAATATTCACGGACATTTTCACACAACGTCCTCTGGTCCCAAACTAAGCTTAACGCTTGTGCTATGGGTACCAGATTACGGATATAATACATATTCTACTATTTTTTTTTGTAAATACATACATATAATAGGTAGAAAACACCCAGACGCAGTACATATATCTGTCTGCATCACACAAATAATTGTCCTGAGTGGGAATCGAACCCACGACCTCGTGCACGGAAGTCGGTTACACTACCGACTACGCCACGAGGCCGTGAATATTTATTCTGCCGTTAACTACCTTCTGTTACCTACCTACTAACTGTAAAAAAGGGTGTCACTGAACTCCTCATAAAGGGATTATTTGCGTGAAGATTTCCTTAAATGATTCCAGGATATTTATTTTCATTTAGGTATTATATCAATAGTTTTTGTATAGGTATCATCTGATCATACAATAACCATTACCCCAATCATTTCACCCCTCTTAATCGAAAATTCTAATATCTACAATAAAATCTGGAACCATGATCATTTAGAGTATTCAACTCATATATTGGTACCTAACCTTGCAAGCAGTGTAGGCCGGTATACTTGTAACTGATTAGGTTCCTGTCGTACCTACAAACTCGTCAAGTAGTTTTATCGTTACATAAGGAAGTACGAGTACAGCAGTGGCATAGCGTGATCGGCCGAGGGCGGCACATTTTGGGAACGGTAAACTGTCACAATAACTCCTAATCTAGACTAAAAATCGACGTTCTTTTCATTTTATAATACCAATGCAAGTAAAACAAATATTCGCTGCTTTTGAATTCATTATTTGTAGGTACGCTAGAAAACTCTTTCCTCCGAAAAGTAAGGAGAAGGCAGTCAGTCAGTTCATAAGCTGGGGCTCCGTATAAAGCCATGGACCGCATGATCCCCATGTAGCGCTTCCTATAGTAGGTGTCGGGTCCGGTAAGCTCGGGACGTTCGCCCGCCACGCATTTAGTTTGGAGACCAACCCTCGGAGATGAGATCGGAAGGTCAATTTGCCATTGAGGACTAGACTGAAATATTTCACACTTGTTTTGCTGATGCGAACACCCCCATATTGCGATGCTGGAGAGGGCATCAGTTTTGTGTAATAATACTTTAAGCCCAGCTACAGGATTCTCTAAATGACCTTTGCGACTTTGGCCGAAGTAAAGTTGGCTGCTTGCCGGCTAGTCTCTCCCTAACCAGTATGCTGTCGGCATAACATGTTATTGGTGATAGGACTGGGTAGGTACTAAGTGAGAGTACCTACTCACTTACTATCGGGCCCGAGCGGTTTGGTACCACCGTCTCCTGTGTGACAGGATATGAAGCACGTTGATGTCTTTTGGTTGTAGCAGGACATAGCCGTTTATTCTGTCATTTCATATCTGCGAAATGAAATGGTGAGCAGCGGCTTCCATGAGCGAAGATTACCATTTACCATCAGGTGGGCCGTGGCTCGTCTGCCACCATAAGCAATAAAGAACTTATCACGGCCACACCGCGAAGAAGCACACCATGCACGTCGTAACTGATGTTTCACAGAATCCTGTGGAACACCGCAAGATATCTACCACTGCCTACAAGTCATCCATTATGATTCAGGTAAATCATGGTCCTCTCTGATAAATAAGACCCAAACAATACGACGGAGGTAGGTCGGCACCCGGTGATAAAGGAGTGTCTCGCTAATACAATTGTAAGTAAGATATTAAAAGCATTGGCGAAGTCGAGAAATACCGCCAAAGCAACCTTAACCTCGAAACTGTTTCCTCCACCAGATTCCCAATGCACGTGATCGCATCCACGACGGAGCGTCTTCGAGGGAAACTGAATTGTGTTTGCGTCAAACTCGGCCCCGTCCCCTGCAGGTGTGTCCTTAATTGAAACCTGTACAATAACTAATTCTTGCCAAATAGTTTTTAGGCAAACCTAAATATTTAACGAAGGCGGCAAAATTTATCTCCACCCCGGGCGGTCGATACCCACGCTATGCCACTGAGGTACAATGTGGTTTAATTTTATTAAGTACTTACTTAAAATCCATACGTGTAATATTAAGTGTAGTTACACATCCGTCTGTGGAGGTAGGTAATCTGGGCATTGGTATTTGAGCAAGCTGGGCTCCCCCACCTGCAGTCATAACTACAAGAAGGCCAAATATTCCGCCAGCAATAGCACCCTGTAATATAATTTTAAATTGAAATAAAAATTAATAGTTCATGAAATATTTTGTTCTACATAGGTACCATTGATTTATTCAATCATAGATGCACAGTTTCGAACAAAAGAAACGTCTAAAACTGTCGCCAGTTGTATCATAAGTAGTTATAGTTATGATATAAATGCATTCTTTCCAAATTCAACCTTACACGTATGGTTTAAAGTTGTATTTACAAAGAATTATGCAAAAAGCAATAAAATTTTACGACCGAAATTTGCGGGCAGGACAAGGACGGAGTACCATCGAAGGAATGTAACATAGTTCCAGTGGCCCGCCAATAAAGGCGGAGAGATGGCACACGGCTGGTTTCTTTAGTGGGTGCAGGCCCCACACTACCCTGATCGTTGCCCCGAACGATAGGGTGTGCGGTTAGGAATATTTTTTCCCGCGTTAACAAAAAAAAAGGACAAGGACGGAGTGGAGACGAATATTTTTTTATAATTTTCATGTTTTTTTTATTTGTTTTTTTATTTCATGTAGTGGCAGACGAGCCACGGTCCATCTGATGGTAAATGGTAACTGTCACCCATGGACTCGACTATACCGAGAGTATTGTTAAGCCGCTGCTCACCAATTCATTTCACAGATGAAATGAAATATAAACGGCTATCTCCTGCTACAGCCAAAACGCAACGATGTGCTTCATGGCCGGTCACACGGGAGATGGTGGTACCAACCCGCTCGGGCCGGATACCAAGTGAGTACTCCCACTAGGTACCCAGCCCTACCACCAGTCATGCAATGGATGATAATTGCTTACTTCCCTTAGTCGCCTCATACGACACCCGTGGGAAAGAATGGGGTGGTGACACTTGTATTCTTAATCCGTCACCACATGGATAGTGTATGTGTATGAACATTTACTTAGTTTATTAAAATTAGTAGTACCCAGATCTATTCTAGTCTAGATCAATGGCGTCATAATAAACATTGCCAATACAGTAGTAAATCAATTTCCTTGAAATAAATGAAGCTTATTGTAAAGTGGTCTTTTTGAATTAGATTTCAGCTTTTCTGTTGTTTTTTTTTGCGATATAATGTAAACTAATGGAAGATAAATCTAAATTTTAATAGCTTTTATAAGACTAATTTTATGATTAAAAAGAGCAGGTTGTTGAAGGGAATATGTATCAATACCAGAAAATATATTTAAATTTAATGTACATTTTAAAACTAAGGAAAACAAATAGGTCTTGGTTGTGTTTTTTGACCACATATGCGCTGTTCTCGTCTTATTATCTCCTCGGTTTTATTACATACAGTATATTCATCTTCACTAGCGTAACATAGACCAACAAAAACTTTTAAATCTATTAGTATGTGAAACCATAATTTATACATAAAAAAATGTTCAAATGTTTTACATTTCAACATTCATTATTGAAGCTTAAAAGCCATAAATTCAACAATTTAAATGATCATCTTATAAAATACTAGTGGTGCCCTTCGAATTCGCTCACAGTTTAATTAAAAAAAAGAATACATATTTATAAATAATTTAGAGCAAGCTTTATCATCTGATTGGGTCCCTAGGAAAACTAAAATAAAAATCATCATATAAATGACAATGTTTTTGATATTTAAACTTTGTAAATAAAACAATGTAAACTAATTACTTAACATATATAAAAAAAAATACATTCAACAAGGTGACTCCATTCGTTTTTAGAACCGAGAACTTCGTATTATGCGATCAAAGTGAGCAAAATGCGTTGAAGTATGAGCATAGTTCGAGAGAGATAATTTGAAACAAAATATATTGAAAAATTAAAAAATGCGACTCTTAAGCAACAAAATATGTATGAAATAGAAATACTGTCTATTAATACTTACCGAAAATAAGAAACGCCATCCTTTTTTTTGTACTTTTAATGCACTATTTCGGCATTTATTCATCGAACGATTAGACGTTTTGACACGCTTCGTCTACTCGCGCGTCGAAATAGTACTAAACGAAAGGAGTGCAGGAAAGCGTAATCTGCACTCCTTTATAGTGGACACTTTTCGTGCCTGATGCTGTATCTTCTCTTTTTTATATATCAATGATAGGTACGTAATATTTCCTAGTTCTAGCAGTATTTAAATACGTAGAAGGAACTTATGTACTGGGTATTATTTGATAAAACTTTTTCAGTTCTAGTTCTTTTAATTGTAAGTAGATATTTTGTGAAGCTTATCCTGAAGGTCTTAGATTAATAATATGTCTAAATAGACACTCGGCGTTGTGAACGCTTAAAAAAAATTATAGTGAACTTTTCATCCCTATGCTGTTAGTGTCAATCGTGACGTCACTTGACATGGTTGTATCCAGGAGCAATAGCGTGTCATTTATAATGTCAACGTGTGTAATTAAAGTGTGCCGAAACTACAAAAATCGGAAAATGAGCACTAAAGATATCTCTTTCATCGGTTAGTAACATAATTTCATACCATAACTGGCTAAATAAGTCATTTAAATATTCCGAAAATAAATTAATTTTAGTTCGTAATTTTTTGTGTGATACCAGTATATGATCTTAAATTTCCCGCGTTATCTTGCAATGTTGATGATATTTTAACGATAGAAAGTAATATAAACATTACCTAACATAATTATTATCGTTTTTAATGGCCCCATAAAGCTACACAGTTGTCATTTTCGGAATTAATTACGATATTGCTATTTGTAATAATATTATTTATTTTAATGATGAAGATTGTTTACATTTATAAATTTATAATTATCGTGGGTTATAGTAGTATTCTCATTAAAGAAGAGGTTATATATAGTATACATTTTTATATATATATTTAAGATTATGATAGTAAATAGAAAGAGATAATTGATTATAGGTATACCTACAAAACATTTTTTTTTATTTTTTTTTATTGCTTATGATGGCATACGAGCAACGGCTCACCCGATTGTAAGTGGTAACCATCGCTCATGGACTCAACTATACCGAGAGTATTTTTAAGCCGCTGCGCACCATTTAATTTCTGAGTTATGAAATGAAAAAATAAACGGCTTTATTCTGCTACAGCCAAAACACATGGACGATGACTGGTCACACAGAAGACAGTGGTACCAACCCGTTCGGGCCTGATAACAAGTGAGTACTCTCACTTGGTACTCAGCCCTACCACCAGTAATGCAATGGGTGATAATTGCTTACTTCCCTTAATCGCCTCTTACGACACCCGTGGGAAAGAAAAGGGTGGTAGCACTTGTATTCTTAGCCCGTCACCGCACGGTCCTCTCCTTATTATCCTTCCTATCTACCTCCTAAGCCTTTCCTTGGGGATAGCGACCCGCGAATGATGTTTCTGGTGTTGCTAGCGTCTATAGGCTACGTTAACCGTTTGCCATCCATGTAGTGTAAAAAAATCCAGCTACTATACCGGAACATATATAACTTAAAAACTAACTTTTGGCTGCCGTGGAGCCGCGGGCAAAGGCTAATCAATATTTTATCATTTAAAGTCATGAGAATGAGCGTTTCATGAGTTTGATTGCACTGCGAGGCTTCTACGTAAGTTTACTACACAGTTTATTCCCTAAGGGCTAATCTGTACAAGCTAACGCCTATCTCTCTCCAGGCGTGTCGGAAAGCCATCCCATTCGACTATGAGAGTGATGGCATGCACTTGTTTACTATAATATCTCCTGCGACTGCTTAGATGCTAGTATCTGTTGATACTGTAATTATGCTCTAGAGATCATTATTATTATTATGTGTATACACATATAAATATGTCATGTATGCCTTGATATTCACATGTGTAAGGTTAGGTTTATATCATCTGGTAAAAATATATATAACACCGTTTTCATTCTCTTAAATGCAAGAACTATATCTTATCACGCTATCAACTTTCAACGACAACTTAAACTGCCTCAACTCACTTGTTATCTATGGATTTTACAACGCAGTGATTAAAAACTTACCGTCTTACTAATAAACTTTTATACACGGCGTATACACGATGTATAATATCAATGTTACTAATAAACAATATTTTGACAGTTCTGTTGTATACATCTGTTATAACGCGTGCATAACTCTTGTTGTCTTGAATCTATGATAATTTAATTTTCCCATAATTTATTGGAACTACCACTGAAACTGGTATCATTACGCACGCACACAAACACAAATTGCATAAGCGTAATGACAGCTGTCACATACACTAGCATAATATTTTCCGCCCGTTTTTTTATGACGTTTCTAAGAGTGACACTCCATCTAGACATATCATTAAACTAAGCTCAAGGTGTAAGTTAGCACAGATGTAACATGCCCATATCGTAACTAGAAACTGTGTACCACATTAGGTGCCGATTGCCATCTACGTGTCATAAACAACTCCAGACTGTGTTGTTAACAGCTTTTTCACAATATATGATAGGATTTGAAGCCGGGATGTCCCCCTAGAATTTGCAATATTATGTTTGCCTTTAGACCAACGCGTCATTCTACTTGTATTGTTTTAAGTTATAACAGAAATAATAAATTATAATGAACCTTCGCATTTGCCCATGGGAAGAACATGCCGAGTGTGAATAATCCAAGAGCTAAGCCTCCAGCCATTCCATTGAAAGAGAGAGCTAATTGGAGTACCGGGCCCAGTTTCTCCACAGCGAAAACCAGCCCGAAGGAAATCACACCGCAGACCAGGCACACCCAACGGGCTATCTGTTGGTGTAAATAATTATATATATCGGTTTAGTGTGAATTGGCTTATGAGTTTCGTATAAAAAAATTGTAAAAATGGGTATGTTCCCTTAGGAGCTACATATTTTTTTTTGTCTGAAAGGCTACAAAAAAAAGGTTTTGTTTTGTATATTTTTTTCTCCTATACGGCTCTATTGCAGGTTAGGTACTCGCGACAAACGGGGAATGGGATGGGGTGGTAACACTGTCCTTGTATTTTCAGCTTCTTGGTATTTCTGCGTCGAGTTATAATTGATTAATTTGTATAAAATACTAAGAAGGAACCTGTGGGTTTGATATTTTTTCACCGATTAAACCTAGGAGCAAATTATTTGACTATTATTTGTCAACCCACAATTGCTCCGACTATTGGGCACGGGTCACCTCTCAGAGTGTGAGGGATTCAGGCCGTGCACCATGCTGGTCCAGTGCGGGTTGGCAGACAATCAGGCACACAGGTTTCCTTACGATGTTTTCCTTTACCAAATAGGTACATATTCTCGAAAAGTCAGAAGTCTGTGCTTTGACCTTAGACTGGGGATCGTACTCGATACCATTGTCCTTGCAGTCCATGGTATTTTTTTTATTGCTCATGATGGCAGACGAGCCACGGCCCACCTGATGGTAAGTGGTAACCGTCGCTCATGGACTCAACTATACCGAAAGTAGGTATAGTCAAGCCGCGGCGCACCATTTCACTTCTCAGATGTGAAATTATATAAAAAAACCAGATGTCGCGGGACGTCTAGTAGATGTGAAAACATTGAAGTTACCTTGTAGAAATAAAATTATCATAACTTGACAAAGTACTCCTCAAGACGAATCAAACGAGTATAAACTCGATAGGGTTGCATAGTTCCATTATAGAGTTACTGTGGCCACCTTCCAGCTCCATCGTCAGACCCTGGATACCATCTAGAGACAAAGTACTCGTCAAGACAAATCATACGAACCCAAACTCGGTGAAGTTATGTCATTTTATAATGGAGTTCCTATGGCCAACTTCTAGCTCCACCATCAGACCCTGGATACCATCTAAAGACAAAGTACTCGTCAAGACGAATCAAATGATTCCAAACTCGATGGGGTTGCGTCGTTTCATTACAGAGGTACTGTGGTCACCTTCCAGCTCTATCATCAGACCCTTTTTTTTTTTTTTTTTTTTTATTTTAGGTGGGCAAAAATGTCCTACCGCACACCCCGTTGCCCGGGGAGACAACGGGGTGAATGGGGCTCTCACCCACTAAAAACCCACCGTGCGCCTCCACCCGCCCTTGCTACGGCGGATCACGGGTACCGCGTCAGTTACGACCGCGATCCGCAGGCGGCAGCCCCTACGGGCACCCTCTCTTGAGCGACGCCTCGCGCACTTGGGCGTCGCACCTTCGCGGTAGGCTTCCGCGGACGGCAGGGTACTCCCCGACCCCACCGTCCGCAGCCTCGGCTAGGGCGGCATCAGGCGCAGATAAGCGCGCGCACGCCGCCCCTCGCGCCGGCGGCGAATCGGGTCCGCGAAGGAGGATTCCTCACGGGCCCTCTCCGCCACCTCCTTCCGCGAGATGACAGCCTCGCAGAAGGTGGCGACCGCGGTCCAGGCCCTGTCACTGCCAACCATCGCTCGCGCAACGGCCGGCAGCGACAGGTCCACGCCTATGACTGCAATGAGTTCCCGGCGCTGCACATCCCAGGCCGGTCTATCATCAGACCCTGGATATCATCTATGACTGAAGTTCTAGTCAGAACATTTCAAAAGGCCTTACTCGATGAAGTTGTGCCATTTAATTACAGAGTTTCGCATGGCCACCTTCCAGCTCCATCATCAGACTCTGGGTACCATCTAAAGACAAAGTACTCATCAAGACGAATCAAACGTGTCCAAACTCGACGGGGTTTCGTCATTTCATTATAGAGTTACTGTGGCCACCTTCCAACTTCATCATCAGGCCCGGGATACCATCTAGACACAAAGTAATCGCCAAGCCGAATCATACGAGCCCAAACTCGATGGGGTTGCGCCGTTTCATTATAGAGTTCCTATGTCCACCTTCCAGTTCCATCATCAAATCAGCTCCATGTCATCATAATATTGCATTGTCACGTGATATACACATGCGTGTAGATTTTCAGCTCAATCGGAAACCGGGAAGTGTCAAATTTAACTTGCAAGATTTGAACGGTACAAGTACAATAAAAGCGTCGCCACGCTAACAGCCGATTTTACCCTCTTTCCGCATTAGATGTTTCACATCAATAAACGGCTATCTTCTGCTACAGCCAAAACACACTGACATGCTTCATGACCGGTCACATAGGAGACTGTGGTACCGATCCGTTCGGGCTCGATAGCAAGCAAGTACTCAAACTTAGTACCTAGCCCTACAACCAGTAATGCAATGGGTGATAATTGCTTACTTCCCTTAGTCGCTTTACACGACACCCGCAGGAAAGGATGAGGTGGTGACACTTGTATTCTTAGTCCGTTACCACACGAACAAAGTTGGTTTGACCAGTAAGCTATCACTGCTATTAATTTATAAGTATATTTATTTAAATGCACAAAACACATTGCAATAAAAAAAAACTAGACGGTGCGGGACGTCTAGCAGATGCGAAAACATAAAATTACTTTGTAGAAATAAAATGATCATAACTCGACAAAGTGGAGTACTTTTTTTTCAAGACGAATCAAACGAGTATAAACTCGATAGGGTTGCGTAGTTTCATTACAGAGTTACTGTGACCACCTTCCAGCTCCATCGTCAGACCCTGGATACCATCTAGAGACAAAGTACTAGTCAAGACAAATCATACGAGCCCAAACTCGATGGAGTTATGTCGTTTGATAACGGAGTTCCTATGGCCACCTTCTAGCTCCATCATCCGACCCTGGATACCATCTAAAGACAAAGTACACGTCAAGACGAATCAAATGATTCCAAACTCGATGGGGTTGCGTCGTTTCATTACAGAATTACTGTGATCAACTCCCAGCTCCATCATCAGACCCTGGATATCATCTATGACTGAAGTTCTAGTCAGGGCATTTCAAACGAGCCTTAACTCGATGGAGTTTCGTCTTTTAATTACAGAGTTTCGCATGGCCACCTTCCAGCTCCATCATCAGACCATGAATACCATCTAAAGACAAAGTACTCATCAACACGAATCAAACGTGTCCAAACTCGACGGGGTTGCGTCATTTCATTATAGAGTTACTGTGGCCACCTTCCAGCTTCATCATCAGCCCCTGGATACCATCTAGACACAAAGTACTCGGCAAGATGAATCATACGAGCCCAAACTCGATGGGGTTGCGCCGTTTCATTATAGAGTTCCTATGTCCACCTTCCAGTTCCATTAGATCAGCTCCATGTCATCATAAAATTGCATTGTTACGTGATATACACATGCGTTTAAGATTTGAGCTCAATCGGAAACCGGGAAGTGTGTCAAATTTAACTTGCAAGATTTGTACGGGACTAGTACAATAAAAGCGTTGCCACGCTAACAGCCGATTTTGCCCTCCCTCCGCATTAGATGTTTCACATCAAAAAGTAAAAGTACACAATTAAAAAATAAGTTTTGTTCTGGATTGTAACATAAGGTATGTGCATACAGCTAAAATAAACTTATATTAATAAAGGAAAACATCTAAATATAGAGACGCTCTTATTTTAGAATATTCCGGCTTAGATATCTCAAATGCCCATTAAGGGGTAGAAGTAAGCAGGTCTTACTTAATTTGGAGGATATCTTTCAAATTGGATTTAAATCTGGTGAGGTTGTGAAATATATCCATGTATTTGTTATCATTAGCCATTTGGTTATATAGTCACGCCATTCTTTACAAAGGGTTGTAGTAAGAAATGTTATTTTATAAATCTGAAGGGCAAATAAGTTTGCCTTTTTAGACATACGGTCTCTAAATTTAATAATAAAATTGATTTGAGAAAGTAAATCTGGTGAGTCTATAATAGAGTGAATAATTTTGTGTGTGTTTTGTTTGCGTTTAGTATATGGAGTTTACTTTGATAATTTAAACTTGACCGCCCTGGGTTATGGCTGTAATAGAGAATCCTAATGAATTTCTTGTGAACGCGTTCGATGTCATCTATGTGTATCTTGTAATATGGCGACCATATAGGACTCCTATATTCCAATATACTCCTAACTAGAGTAAAGTATAAGAACATTAAACTGTTGGGCATTTTAAAACCTTTGGTAGTTCTTAAAATAAAACCAAATAAAATAAATATATACTTACTGTTGCTCCTCTGTTTTCGGGTAAAGTTATGCCTAGCAGCCCTGTGATTATATCTTGGCAAGCTATAGCAGCTAAAGAATTCAGTGCTGATGCAACAGTTCTGTAAGAATAAAATATATAAAATTTTCTGTTTTTATGAAACATCCATCCATCCATCAGTCTTTCAACGTCCACTGCTGGACCTAATAATAATAAACTTTTATTTCAAATGGACAATCCATTAAATTTAGTTAGTTATAAATATCTTAAAAACTTAATGTTAGTAAATAACAAAGAATGAAAGAAATAAATTATAATTATGTCGCACCATTTTTTACAAAGGCACTTCATGCGCTCCTAGATCACACAGTCCTAGAACTGTCTGACCAGGACCCGCATGAACGCCTTCATGATAGGCGCGTCATACTTATTTACAATGGCTTGCAGGATAGTGTTAGGGCTACCCCGCATCCTGCTCAGCAGTGACGCGGTCCTTTTGCGCTGTATGGCATGGAAGCCATCCACCCTCGCGTCTGCGAACATTGCCGACACACTGTAAAAGCGGGGCAGCCCCAACAACATCCTGAAATCATTGTTATATTGGACGCTCAAGGCACCAAGCGTTTTTTGAGTGTATCTGGTCCACAGACTGATCGTGTAGAAGGTTTGACAGTACGCTCTGAATAGCGTTATTATAACTTCCTTACTACAACGAGCAAACCTGCGTGCCAACATATTACTCCTTACTGCCAGTGCCCTGCGCTCCCTTTCAATATCCATTTGGTCATCTAGGCCCACGGTAACAGTGCCCTAGGTATTTAAAATGACGGACTCTCTTGTGCTCAACACCGTTCAACTTTATAGACGGTACGCTAGAGGGATATTTACCGGAGGCCCCAAAGACCAAATACTCGCACTTGGTACAGTTATATTTAAGACTATGTTGTAGCGCGTACCTCTTTCTTGAAGTCGTGTCTACCTACATGGACAGTTGGTCTTAGGTAGAAGTTGTCGGTGACAACTTCGAGAATCGCATTCCCGACTAAGACCGGTGTTAAAATGATATAGATATTGTAGGTACATGACTTCCATCTTGTCCATGTTCAGGATGTCTGAAACCCTGCTGTGGTCGTGTTATGTCCATGACGTCTTCCTGTCCAATGCCTTTCTGCAGTTGGATCGGTTTCGTGTTCTTGTCCTGAACTTGGACAAACATGGTGGCGTTTCTATACAAGGACCTCAACACTTTGATGTATGTACAGTCAATTTGGCACCGCTGAAGGGAATGCAGCACCGCCCAAATTTCGATCGAATCGAGGAAGGCTTCCTCATAGTCTACAAATGCCAGACACAGAGGCCGATTTTACTCCTCGGTCTTCTGTATAATCTGCCGCAGCGTATGTATGTAGCCTATGGTACTAAAGCCTTTTAGAAAATGGGTTGTTTGGGAGGCTGGAAGTCATCGAGCCTGCGCATGAGTAGATTTGTAATGACCCTTGCAAACTACTTATAGACGTGGCTCAAGAGCGACACGGGTCTATAATTCTTCAAGAGAGTTCTGTCACCTTTCTTGAAGAACAGCGCATCTATGTTCCTGGTTCACGACTCTGGAACGTCATCCCAGAGAACGACGGAATTGAGTAGCCTCTGGAGAACTTTGCAGACCGGCTTTCCGTCTGCCGTGAGAAGCTCTATAGTAATTCCGTCGTCTCTCGGTGTCTTTCCGTCTTTTAGTTGTTTGAGAGCCATTCTTATCTCATACAGGTTAACTAGATTCAGTACGAATAATGAATGTATACCATTGAATGAACATACGTGGGATCCTTTAAAATGCTGCTTAGATACATCAATTTTATAGGCAAATAGTCCTTGCTAGAAAATGAATCCCTTTTGATCTATATATTTAGCACTTGACATGCTCAGCTACTTTTAGAGTACATATTAATATTTGCGAATGAGGAAAAAGAGAACTTTAATATGAGCGGGAATCGAACCTGCGTCCCTTCCTATCCGGGGAAGTGCTCTAATCCACTGAGCTATCGTACTACCAAATTTTCTGATCACATTTGTCTTAACGATGTATCCCTGTTCCGCAGTGGACTGCACCTGCCTACCTGTGTAGGTATAAAATTTGTAAGACTTAAAATAGGTTCATTACCTATTATAACCACTAATAATCATGTATCTGATAAAACTTTAAACGATATACTAATCAAATCACAACACTCGACATGGGAAGTCGTGATCTAAGGGTAGATCTAGCTTACCATTCTGTCAGGAGGGGTCGTATATAGTCGTGATCTAGTTAATAAGGCTTTCAAATTGATGAAAATAATATTATTATAATAATAACATTTAGTGTATTATCAGTATCAGTCCGGGGTGGTCATGACCCCATGGATATCCACCCGTTGTCACCGCGCTAATCACTGGACATGATCTTTAAAATAACTTAAAGTAAGCAAGTGTAAAGCAGATCTGCCACCCAGTGTTAGTTAAAAACAAGAAAACACAGTAAATTAGATTTAATAAGTTCTGAATCTCATAAATAGAAACCGGTAGTCCAACTGGATTAGTTACAGCATAATCATTTGACACGATTTGTTATGTTGTTGTGTATCCGTTGTGAAGGGACAATCATTTAAATCGCATTGTGATTTGGGTTGCGAGAAAAGGAAAAAAATGTATCGTTGTAGTTTGGTGTTGGGGATACCATTTGTAACATCCGAATTTATAACTTACCCAAGACTGGCAGCAAA
Source organism: Leucoma salicis (assembly GCA_948253155.1). NCBI lineage: Eukaryota > Metazoa > Arthropoda > Insecta > Lepidoptera > Erebidae > Leucoma > Leucoma salicis. Next base: position 14,741,796 of record OX411809.1, on the reverse strand, counting down.
AATACCTGCCACGAAGAAGCCTGGTACACCATGGGCGCCACCAAGTTGCTTAACAACATAGAGCGGCAGCAGACGATCTGAACCAATGATTTCACCAGCCTGGGGCAATTATGAAATCATTATTTTATATTGTTTCTCGGCCAAAGCTGGTGGGCTGATCGGTGATATCTGTGAATAAGGTTCTTAAAGCCAAATAGTGAGGGACCACTCAATTTTAAAACGTATCTAATCCATCCATCCATCCATCAGCCTTTCAACGTCCACTGCTGGACATAGGCCTCCCCAAGAGAACACCACGACGGGCGGATCCGTCATGGGGGATAATGCCGTAATCGCCACGCTTGGCAGGCGGGTTGGCGATCGCAGTGGATGTTGTTAATACTCGAGGGAGTGCTGCTGCCCACTCCCCCGGTATTCCCTCAGTCGGCGTTATTCATGGTGCGTGATGCACATGCAACAAGTTTAAAATTATTATCATCCCTTTGAAAAAGGCAGCATCCTAGACCATTACTCGACGCATCACACTGTAAAGTAATTTTCTTTTTGGGATTTCGGGATAAATTGGACAAAGACCTGGTGCTGAACTAACCGATGCTTTCAGTCTTTGAAAGGATTCCTCATGAAATGGCAGCCATGTAAAATCAACATCCGTTCTAAGTAGTCTACATAATGGTGACATAATTTCACCCATGGCCCAATAATACAGGCCTGCTCAAATCGCGAAGTGACATACAAAATTTTGCCGTGCATACGTCATCAACAAGGCAGTATTGGCTCTCAAATTTTTTTTCCCCACAATTCACCCATAAACCCCTTAAAGGTTAGAAGTCTGAAATAAAAAAGTATTACTGTCTATAAAAGCTAAAATATATTAAACTAGACTCTACCCACAACTCTGTCCGGGTTGTTTCAGAATATAAATATGTCGCACTACTGCACTTTAATTAGCTTTATGCAAAAATAGCTAACCCAAAGAAATCATTCATTTTGCCGGGATGAAATGTAGCCTGTGTCCTTTTCTGAGCTCTAGTACTCTGGGGTTCAGTAGTTACGCCGTGAAAGCGTAACAAAAAAACTAACAAATAAAGTCACTTTCACATTTATATTATAGTAAGGATTAAAAATTTGAAGATGAGTCTAGAGTTATAAACGTGAGAGTTAAAAATAAATAAATATTGAAATATACTCCAATTTATCGCCATGAGCTGGTTGGATATTATAATACCTCTCTGAAAAGGCACTTTATAAATTAGCCTCTAGCCTGTTTTAAAATTTTCTATTTAAACGTTCTATTCTCCATTCTAACCAGCATTATTTTTTTTTTTATTATACCCACCACCTTGTGGTAAGCTTGCCGTGTGAGGCCGGCTTTAGAATTGTCCCACCCATGGGAGTCGTAAGAACCGACTGAGGGAATACCGGGGGAGTGGGCAGCAGCACTCTTTCGAGTATTAACAACATCCACTGCGATCGCCAACCCGCCTGCCAAGCGTGGCGATTACGGCACTATCCCCCATTCTTGGGGAGGCCTATATCCAGCAGTGGACGTTAAAAGGCTGATGGATGGATGGATGGATGGATATGGTAAGCAGTTACCGTAGCCTATAGACGCTAGCAACACCAGAGGCATCACTCGTGCGACTGCGCGCGACTGCTGCTCTTGCTTTTTTGAAAAACGGCAAGGAAAATGTGACGTCATTATGACGTAGTTGCGGCAATCTGTAAACGATTTGAGTAGGCCTGTATTATTGGGCCATGATTTCACCCATATTAGGTACATAACGTCTAATGTACAGTCATTCTGGGTAACTTTGACAGATTACAGTGATATTTTTCACAGTATTTTAAATGATTTTTTTATCGAAAGGTTTCCAGTTGTTTATCCTCGTTGAATCTGAACCGCTCAAAAACAATATTAGTACCCGATTTACATGACCCGATATGGCATCCACCAAACCTTTATACTCTAAGTTTGTTTTCTCTATTGGAATTGTGGATATGATTCGTGACGCGTACGGCCCCATCATATATCGCATAAGCGATATTTTGACTCCATCTGAACATTGGTCTTTGCCCGTGACAAATATATATTATATAATATTTATGTATAAAAAAATGTGTCATGTTGTTTTCTGCGAACTCCTTAAACGATCTTAACGTATCTTTTTTCCAAAAAGTGTGATTTGTTCCAACTTATAAGATAAGATTATTTCTTTTTTTATTGGAAAATTAACGAGTGGATTAGGTTTGTATAATACTTTCTGATATTTACGCGAATGTTACACATTTTGAAATAAAACTACGTTTACGGAATCTATCGCGTTTACTTGATTTTACTACTATCCCGACGTTTCGAATACTTTACAGCATTCATGATCACGGGTGGACTTAGATGATAGACGTCCAAGGTTGATATGTTATTTCAACGGTTTCATCTACCCACAGTATATGATTTTACAAAATTTTTGGTTTATTTATTTTCACCCACCTAATATTCGTTTAGAAACACAGTGAAAATATCTACTACAAATGTTTATGCTTACAATGTATGAGACTTTAAATTAGTCTATTAAAATGAGTATAATACTCCTCTTTAAATTGTAAAATTTTTGTTTTTATTTAGTGCTCAAAAATTCTACCACAAACTACCAATTACTACCAGTGAGAAGACAATCTTGGTTAATAGTTTATATTATTAAATATATTGATTTTGCCAAAAGCTAAGACTAAGAAGCTACCACCGGATCGGAACGCGGCCTGACTGAGAAAGATCCGGCCAGAAAACTCAGTAGGCAACAACTGTTATGGATTATTAAATTTTGTACGGAATTACTGAGATCTAATAAGGTTTAATAATAAGGTTTAATAAACCAAAAATTTTGTAAAATCATATACTGTGGGTAGATGAAACCGTTGAAATAACATATAAACCTTGGACGTCTATCATCTAAGTCCACCCGTGATCATGAATGCTGTAAAGTATTCGAAACGTCGGGATAGTAGTAAAATCAAGTAAACGCGATAGATTCCGTAAACGTAGTTTTATTTCAAAATGGATTAGGTTTGGTTAGTTACGTGTGCCACAGAGATGTGATCTGCTAGTTTATACCTATACTATACGTAATACTCTAGTATTTCTAGCAGAAAACAAGGTGCGAAAATGTGAACCTGAACCAGCGTCTCCTTGATAGGTAACCGTTATCCAGGAGACGTACAAACTTGGCTCGTGGCTACCGTTTTCGATTTTGCACATTTTTTCTGTTTTAGTATAATGACATACATATTTTGATATTTTTATATATCTATCTTTTTTAGCATTTGACATGCTTAGCCACCCAAGACGTTAAGAATGCATGTTATCGAAATTCGCAATTCCGAGCAGTTGTCACGATGGCTGGCAAAGCAGCTGGGATGAAATTCCAAGAGATGTAGGTAGATTAAAATCCTGCTTGTAACTGTTATTTTCGATTTCACATTTTCACACATTGTGTTAATTGACGTAGGCATATTTTTATCATTAATTTTTCATTTATATAGATTATTATTGATAGGTCTCCGCGCGCTCCAACGTTAGAGCGCGCTTAGACCTATCAATAATCTAAGATTTATATTTTCGAATATCGCATTCAACACATCAAATTGAGCAGCATTTCAGTACTCGACTTAAATTGATAAAATTGGCGCCATGTTCATATACCTAATACAAGAGCAGTAAGTAGTATTAAAGTGGATGCGAAGTGCGATTAAAATACAAATGAACCACTTAAAATTCTATAACACACTTCTGTAACAAAATAAACTCCGTATTTTGTTATCTGGTAAATACACGTAGACGACTAATCGTCAAATTTTTACATTACACGTGTGTGTTTACTTTATACTGTTTATGACTAAGCTACATGGTTATTGCTAAATTGAGTCAGAAGAACACTTACATCCGCTACAAAATAAATGGATTTACCTGAATGGGATCACAGTCGGAGTAATGAACAGCAAGGACGGCGCCGGTGGTGAAATTGACTGAGTAGACAACTATCAAACAGATAACTGCTACCCACAGAGACACTCGCACTTGGGATATTCTTTCTACGGAGAGGTACTTCTGAATGGATGCCTGGTTGGCGCAGAACATACTAATCCAATATAACGTGCCACCTACAACCACAGACCAAAACGAGTGGCGTACTGTTGGATCGGGATTCATACTGGAAAAACAAGATGATATTATATTATTATTAAAGACTAGGTACCTAATAATTTTAGGTTTTTGTGCTTATCATTACACCTACATTCATAAGGTATAGGACTAGGGACTTATCCCTCACCACTGAAGTAATGTAACATGGTTCTAGTGGTCCACTAATACAGGCGGAGAGACGGCACACGGCGGGTTTATTTAGTGGGTCCACACTACCCTGTTCGTTGCCCCGAACAACGGGGTGTGTGGTTAGTAACAATTTTTCTTGCCTTAACAATAACAAAAAAGGGGTTTGGTGTGAAAACTAAGTGGGAAAACTCTCTTGTTATCTGACGCCAGCTGGTCGGTACCATCGTCTTCAGTGTGAGCCACCGTGAAACTCCTCTGTGGGAGATTAAATTCATTAATTGGCCACCTACGAAATGACTAACAACATTTTTAGTACTGCTGTCTAAGAGTGGCGGTTACCACCCTCTATCAGGTAGGTCATGATTCCTCTGCCACCACAAACACATATACATAGCTCGAGCTCTTTTAGAAGGCACTTACTCAAAAAAACGTAGTCGCTTAGTTTGCCAGGCATATTCCCAAACGACGTCGAATCCTCCGACTTGTGCAGATGACATTGCTAGCACTACAGCTAACGACCCTATCAGTACAGCTGACTGAAATGAGTCTGTCATTATTACTGCCTTCATGCCTCCCTAAAACAATATTCAATGTACAAATTATTTGTGAATAAGGAAAACGAGATTTTTGTATGAGCGGGAATCGAAGCCGCGGCTTTTCCAATCCGGGGAAGTGCTCTAAGCGACTGAGCTATCGTACAGATCTTTCGATCATCCCAATCTCCTTATCACATTTGTTTTTACGACCAACGCCATCTATCGGAATGCATATACCTAGTAAGTTTAATTTTGCAATTAAAATTCATACTATTTGATGCGCGATTTTTTTCTTTTTCCTTATTCACAAATAATTTGTACTTTAAAAAGTGGCGGAGCATGTCAAATGCTAAAAAATATAGATTAAAAATATTCAATGCTTTTGTTTAGTCGCTTTTCATTATAAAAAATTAAAATACAACTGAATAGGTACGTTAAAATATTATATATAATAATATAATAAAAAATATAAAAGAATATTAAACACAAAGTGAAAAATGTGAAATCGAAAATAACAATCCTGCTCCTGACTGTTATTTTCGATTTCACATTTTTCACTTTGTGTTTAATGTATAGTGCTAAGCATGTCAAATGCTAAAAATATATATAAAAATATCTAAATATAAAAGAATAAGTAAATGTCTGTCTGACATATCAACGCATAGCCTCAACTCATGGCGTTTATATACCTACGAGTTTTTTTGATACTGTAGGTGAGCACTAAGAAAGAATTTTACGCAAATCCTATCTAAAATAGATTTATCAATATATTGCGAGCGAAGCCGCGGGAATCTACTAGTGAGATATATAAACTCCTTATTGTAACATCGAACATCATAGTTACATCAATTTGACTACAATTTATAGCCTTATCGAAATTACCGAGAGGCAACCATAAAACTTTAACACCTCTACCTACCTAGTCATTAAAGTATTTTACTAATTTAGCTAACAATGACACTTATGTAAGTATTTCTTATTGGTATAGTAAATAACAAAAATTTTTTTGAAGTAAATACTTCTTTCTTGACTTGGGGAGTAAGCTGTTGAATGCGTTACGGAAGTGCTGATCGCGAGGCGAACGGAAGTTGAGAGGGAGATAGAAGGTTGTGACGATAGAAAGAGATATAGTTACGTTTCGTATATTACTGTAGGGGTAAGAGAGAGAGGTGCGCGCACACATTTTCTTTCTCTCTTTCTCATTATTTGTTATAAATATATTATATATTATTATATTTTTTTAAATAATATACGAACAGAAATAATCATCTCCAGATAGTAATTTCGGTCACGGCGACCAGTGTTAACAGACACTAGGCGTGTACGCAGGATATTATTATAGTGCACGAATATATGCGCAACCACAAGTGCAGGACCAACGGCTTTACGTGGTTTCCGAGGCACGGAGATAAACAACGCCAGCAACTAACTCCGAGATGCTATTGAAAATTTCCCTAATAATTTTTCAGTGGGTTTGGTGGTTGACCCGGGGATCGAACTCGAGAACTCATGATTTGCAGTCCGTATATAATACCATTCCGCTACACAACTGAGGACCACGAAAATAAATAAACAGGTACTGAATATATTATGTAAACATGAAGTAATAATTTAAACAGATATAGATATAAATAGACATACATAATTTCGAATAATTCCGAATAAGTGGGTCTAGCCAAGTTGCATTCTATGATCGCTAACGCCAACAGAAAACTATTAAAATGTATGGAAATTTGACATCTCTATGAGCATAACGTTAGAGATGTCAGATTTCACGTTTCAGTCACGTGACTTAGCGTTATAGATATTGATTGTAGACTTAGATAAATATAGGTTCTTTATCTATGGTTAAAGATGTCAAATTCCCATTCATTTAAATAGTTTTCTATTAGCATTAGCGATCATAGAATGCAACTTGGCTAGACCTGCAGTTCTACATAATTTCGAAAAAGTATAAATTACTATGACACATATCAAATACAATTAATTGACTATAATACTAAGTGATTTATATTTTTAGCACTTGACATGCTCAGCTACTTTTAGAGTACAAAGTATTATTTGTGAATGAGTAAAAAGGGAACATTAGCACGAGCGGGAAACGAACCTGCGTCCCTTCCTATCCGGGGAAATGCTCTAATCCACTGAGCTACCGCACTACCTTGTGGTCATCCCAATTTCCTCATCACATTTGTCTCCCGCTCGTACTAATGTTCTCTTTTTCCTCATTCACAAATAATAATATATAGTCTATAATACTAACTATTTATTGTAGTATTCGATATCAATCTCTTAAATAACTTCAGGTTTTATAGTATTAAAAATAAAAAGTATCTTAACATAAATACGTATCTACGTTATATAACTAACCTGCGATGCGTAGAAAATGCAAACAAGGTAGACTAATGAAACTGCTAAATATGTGTTTAATCCAGTTACTGCAAATAAAAAGATAAAATTTAAAAATAATAGCGTTACTATTTTAGTAAATAATAATATTGAGGGAAATGTAAAGGACAAATCAAAGCCTAAAAACTAAATTTTATGTGTTTTGGCTGGTGCGATATAATGTATCAATGTTATTATACTCGTACTGTATAATCCATCCATCCATCCATCAGCCTTTCATCGTCCACTGCTGGACATAGGCCTCCCCAAAATGGGGATTTTACCATAATCGCCACGCTTGCCAGGCGGGTTGGCGATCGCAGTGGATATTTTTAGTACACAGGGGAACGCTGCTGCCCAGTCCCCCGGTAATCCCTTAGTCGGCTTTTACGACTCCCATAGGAAGAGACGGGGTGGAGCTATTCTTGGTGCCGGCCCCACACGGTGAACTGTATAATATTGTTGTTTAAATAACTTAAGTCAATTCGGAGTACCTAACGAGATTTTCTAATTTTGACAATTATTCATTTTTGTAAAAGAACGCTATTTCTTGCCCCTCCTAACTATAGTTTAGCAAAAAAGCTCGGCTTGCGATTTTAGCCATATGTAGAAATATAATAATATAAGTATTATTTAATATTTTAAAAATATTGAAAAATTATGTTCCTAACCGCACACCCCGTCGTTCGGGGCAACGAACAGGGTAGTGTGGGGCCCTCACCCACTAAAGAAACCCGCCGTATGCCGTCTTTCCGCCTTTATTGGCAGGCCACCGGAACCATATTACATTCCTTCAGTGGTAATGCCACATACCGCGTTAATTGGGGGTTTTATTGTAAATTAGTAGTAACTATGTTGATACGATCCAAATTCTGTCGAGTTTAATGGGCTTTATGCACTTTACATGGGAACGAGACACGCTTGCCTAATGAAACCTTTGAACGTCTCCCAGCAAGGAAGCCCGTAATGAGTCTTTTACCAGAAGACTAGCATGACGATGAATAAATAAATATTCACGGACATTTCACACAACGTCCTCTGGTCCCAAACTAAGTTTGTGCTTTGGGTACCAGATAACGGATATAATACATATATTACTTTTTGTAAACACATACATATAATAGATAGAAAACACCCAGACGCAGTACAAATATCTGTGTTCATCACAAAAATAATTGTCCTGAGTGGGAATCGAACCCACGACCTCGTGCACAGAAGTCGGTTACACTACAGACTACTCCACGAGGCCCGTCCGTCGTGGTGTACCTAACATAATGGTAGATACATAGAAAGTAGTCAAGCTTTACTCGTATATCATTACTTTTTTGAGTTGTGTTCTTTAGCCGGATCTAAAACAACCGTATTCACTAATACCTAACTAAGATATTTTCTGCACGACCTAAAGGCTGACTGGCAGAGAATGCTTTTAGCATTAAGTCCGCCTTTGTACAAATAGTGCATGAAGTTTTTAAATAAATAAATAAATAATATAACGAGTATGTTTTCATTGTTAAGTGATAATTATAGCAGGTCCAAGTGGTTAATGAAAAACAAAATACTACTAATACTTGTATTGCCTAGTTTGGACCTCAACTACTGGCGTTATATCCAATTAGACGTGTGACATCATTGTCCAAAATTGAAATGGTGATGACATATTACAGCAATCATTATTGATTCCATGTACAAAATTTATTGCTAAATTACGTAACATAATATGCACTCAGTTGCTTACAAATACGGAACAGTGCATCGAAGTGCATAGATATTATGGATGGGGACTTGCGCATTCTATTATCAAACGCACTATAACTATTAGTTTAGTCAGAGTAATAAAACATTCTTGGTTTACCAACACATGTGTATGTTGAATATCTGATTACATATTTTTCTTGCGACACATTACTTATAAAAGCGCTCGTAAATATCCGAATGGAATTTCTATTGACCGATGAATTGCACCTACATTTAGGGCTGACGATAGACTATCAACCAAGTCTAATAACCGCCGATTATGATATTAAATTAAATTCGTTTTTACGTTATATGTTGGGTTCCCGATAGTAGCGGGTTAAAACGTATAGCAGTTTTTAAGTCTAATCTAGAGCTATCAAAAATCAAAATCCGTTCAGACATGCCTAAATAGCCAGTTATTTTTTCTCAAATATCTTTAATGTACCGACATAACTGCTCTATATTACAGCTTTATAATAGGATATTGATAATAGGTGGTGGATAGTATATATGAGAATAGAAAATTCCCTAATTAAATAGTATAAGGTTCAAGAATAGAATTTCAATTAGCATGTACCTACTGTCCGTTTATGCCTTAGTGTTATTTAGGAATGTGATGTAAGAAACACTAACGCGTACTTTACACACGCTTTGAATTATAATTCTAATGTTGATTTTCGGCAATGTTGCACACTTTGTAGTACTACTTAAGAAATAATGATGTGATAGAAGATCGTTAAATAGAATAAAAACTTATGTGTATAATCAAAGGTCAGTAATAACTAAAAGTTTCGATACAATAAATGTTCATTACATTTAATTACATTTTCTTCACCTCTATAATCTTGGATAGTATATTTAAAACATGTATGTAACCCATAGTGGTTTATATGAACTGTTACCTATACGTGGATTCCTATCTGTGCCTATTACCTATTTCATCTACTCCAAACACATTAATGCCATTCTTTTCTGCAATCCGTTACAGTTATGATGATCACGCACTATGAATAAATTGCATTCTAAATATCTTATTCTTATGACCAGAAAATGTATTAATACACAATTTGCTGTGAATAGGTGACGCATGCCGTGTGGGGCCGGCTTTAGAATTGTCCCACCCCTCTCTGCCCACGGGAGTCGTAAGTGCCAACTGAGGGAATACCAGGGGAGTGGGCAGCAGCACTCCCTCGAGTATTAACAACATCCACTGCGATCGCCAACCCGCCTGCCAAGCGTGGCGATTACGGTATTATCCCCATGACGGGACTGCTCGTTGTGGCGTTCTCTTGGGGAGGCCTATGTCCAGCAGTGGACATCGAAAGGCTGATGGATAGGTGGAGCAGCGTCCAGGTGTGGGTCCATGTTAATAATTAATTCGATTGAACTTTATTTCCTCGAATATTTCATGTGTGGCTTATGACTTTCCACTGGTCGATATGTGGCGAGACATTTTGTAGGGACATTTTCCTAACTATTATAAACCTGTATCGAGCTGTGTCTGTATCATTTAAGATATATATTATATGAAAAAATGGGTTATAGATAAATAAAGGCGTGTCTGAATACAAAACATTTTTTTTAGTTTTTTTGTCTGTTTATCTGTTTGTTTGTTCGCGCATTACGTAAAAATTAATGAACGGATTTTGATAATTTTTTTGTATACATATACATTTTATCCCGCTACTATATATCAGGAGCCGGCGAACCTAAAACCTAGCTTTGCCTGGCTGCCGGAGCCGCGGGCAAAGGCTAGTAACCTATATATCTATATTATATACACATATACAATAATAACTGAGGAGGACATACTCGTAATATGACTGCGCACTTGCCGCTTCGAATGATCGACAGGGTTAAGAAACTTTCGCTCGGCCGGCATTAGATTGGTGACCAAAAAGTGACACCTAGGTATTTGTGTACACTCGACAGACTCTCAGGGTAGCGAAGATGATGCCGGGCCGGAAACCTCTGCCTCAACGGCGGGCATGGGGCCTCCCGCCCCTGGTCTCCTTACAGAGGAGCAGATGCGCCAAGTCATCGATCGCATTAGTGCCATCTATGACCCGCGCATCGACTCCTTGAGCACTAGGGTGCCGCCGGAGCCAAGACTCCGTCCAGCTCTGGCCGCGGACAAGAAGGCCGCGCCGCCTTCGGCCCCAACGCCGCTTCCCTGCCAGGGTGGCCGCGTGGGCACTTATTCCGCGGCTGCGGCTGCTACGCCGTCCAAGGGGCAGGGCAAAGCCGCCAAGGCAAGCAGGCCTTAGACGGCGCAGAAGGCTGGGCAACGCTCCAAAGGCCGGCCCAAGGAGCAGGAAGGGGAGGGCCTTCCGCGTGCTGACCAGCCCTCTCGGGCCCAAGCAAACATATCCCGGGATTCTCAAGTCCCACCACCCGCCACGTCCGGCCCTGCACCCTCTGACGAGGGCTGGCAGACTGGACGGCGGGAGGAAGAAGTCCCGGGGTAAAAAGAAGAGGGGATCTGCGGCTGGGGCTGCTGCCCAAGCCCAGGAGCCTATAGCCGTGCCGGGGGACAAGCCCGGCTCCAAAAAGAAGCCGCGTAAGCGCAAGCTTCAGACGCCGAAAACGGCAGCGGTGGTGATCACCATGCTGCCGGAGGCGGAAGCAGGCCTGAGCTACCAGGCCATTTTGAGGAAGGCCCGGGCGGAAATCGACGTCTCCGACCTCGGAGGCGTTGCCGCTCGGACCCGCCAAGCCCGGACAGGGGCTCGAATCCTCGAGTTCCCTGGCGTGGAGGGTCCCAAAATGGCCGACACGATAGCCACGAGGCTGCGAGGTCTGTTCGGTGAAGGCAGTGGAGTCCGCATTGCCAGACCGGTGAAGTGCGCTGAACTGCGCATTTCCGGTCTGGACGACTCGGTGACGGCTGAGGACGTCCGGGAGGCTACTGTCTCGAAAACCGGATGCTCGGATGCCGTCAGAGTGGGCTCCATTAGGACCGGGCCCGGCGGTGTGGGTACCGTCTGGGTGAGTTGCCCTGTCGCGTCGGCTAAAATCTTGGCTGACGCAGGCAGGCTCCTCGTGGGCTGGAGTGCCGCGCGGGTTGCCGTGCTGGAGCCCCGACCTGCGAGGTGCTATAAGTGCATGGCGGTTGGTAACACCCGACCGACGTGCACTAACTGCTTTGATTGCGGCGGTCTTTGTTTCCGCTGCGGTCAGGCAGGGCATAAGGCGGCAACTTGCACCGCCCCCCCTCACTGCCCCGCGTGTGCTGCAGGCAATAGACCTGCGAAGCACTACATGGGGCGGGAGGGGTGTAGACCTCCAGCCACCACAGGGCCAAAAAAGGCGGGGAACAGCCAATCGGCCCCGGCTGTCCCCCCTAGCGTGGCTTCGCCGCCGTCCCGGGTGGAGGAGGATATGGTTACGGCTTAACGTTCAACCGTAACGCTGTCCTCCTCCAGGCGAATCTCAACCACTCCGCCAGGACGCAGGATCTTCTCCTGCAAACCATGGTGGAGCGGTTGATTGGTGTAGCCGTAGCTGCGGAGCCTTATTGCGTTCCTGACCGCCCTAACTTGGCGGGCAGCTGCGATGGCTCCGTGGCAATCATCAGCTCCACGGCGCTTCGTTCCCCGCCCTTGTCGATCAGAGACAGGGGTACCGGATACGTCGCGGTCGACTGGGGGGGAGTTACGCTGTACGGCGTGTACTTCTCCCCCAATCGGAGTCTGGCTGATTTCGGGGTCTGGCTTAACAGCCTAGAGACCTCGTTGCGGCGCTTGGCACCTAGCCGCGTCCTGGTTGTGGGGAACTTCAACGCCAAATCCACGGCGTGGGGGTCCCCTGCGACCAATGCTCGCGGGGCGGCGGTTGTTGAGTGGGCGGCGTCGACGGGCCTCTGTTTATTAAACAGAGGCTCCGTCAACACGTGCGTACGGCGACGGGGCGGGTCGATAGTGGACCTTTCGTTCGCTAGCCCTGACGTCGCAGCACGTGTGGGGAACTGGTATGTTCTGGAGGAGGTTGAGACCTTGTCCGACCATCGGTATATCCGGATTGAGGTCTCCCGGTCCCTCCAGGGCCCCAGTAGGGGTCACGCGGCGCGCAGAACTTCCGCGTTCCCGCGGTGGGCTGTGGGTAGGCTGGATAGGGACCTACTGGCGGAGGCAGCCATCGTTCAATCGTGGCTGTCCTCACCGGCCCGGACTGAGGAGGTAGACGTTGAGGCTTACCGATTTCGCGCTGCGGTCACGCAGGTGTGCGACTCGGCCATGCCCCGTGTGCGACGTCCTCCTCCGAAGAAAGGGCTCTACTGGTGGTCCCAGGAGCTGGCGGACCTCCGTGCAGCGTGCATTCGTGCCCGGAGGTCCTACACCCGCAGTCGGCGGCGCAACCGCGATGGGGAGCGGGAGGACCGGCTGTACGAGGCATACCGCACTTCGCGGGCCGAGTTCAAGCTGGCCATCTGTCGCGCCAAAACAGAGAAAAGGCAGGAGATGCTGGACGGTCTCAATCGTGACCCCTGGGGTCGCCCGTACCGTGCGGCGCTGAACAAGCTCCGCACCCAGGGCCCTCCCCTCACAGAGACCCTTCAGCCCGGCCTCCTCACCGAGGTGGTCGAGGGCTTATTCCCACGACGGGTGGAGCACGCGCCCCCGGTCATGGCACCGCCAGATAGCGACCGGGAGGCTGACTTAAGTGTACCACCCGTCACTGCGTCGGAAATGGGGGCGGCTGTTGCGCGAATTCGTTCCAAGAACACCGCCCCCGGCCCGGACGGGATACCTGCCCGGGCTCTGGCCCTGGCTCTGGACCACCTGGAGCCTCGCCTCAGGGGACTGTTCGACGCGTGCCTGGTGTCCGGACGGTTCCCTGACTGCTGGAAGGAGGGGAGGCTGGTACTCCTGCCGAAGCCGGGACGAACGCCGGATTCGGTCGGGGCCTTCAGGCCCATCGTGCTGCTGGATGAGGCGGGTAAGATGCTGGAGAGAATCCTCGCTGCCCGCATTGTCCAGCACCTGCGCGACGTCGGGCCCGACTTGTCGGACGCCCAGTTCGGTTTTCGAGCTGGTCGTTCGACAGTCAGCGCGATCATGCGTCTGAGGGCCGTGGCCGCGGCGGTCGTCAACGGCGGAGAAATGCTGTTGGCGGTGTCGCTTGACATCGCCAACGCATTTAATAGTCTGCCATTCAGCTGCATCAGGGAGGCGCTCCGGTATCAGGGGGTGCCTGTATACCTGAGGCGGCTGGTGGCGGACTATCTAGAGGGCCGCAGCGTCGTCTATGAGAGCCGCATAGGGGACGTTGTGAGGAGACCCATGTCGTGCGGTGTCCCACAGGGTTCGGTCCTGGGGCCGCTCCTGTGGGACATCGGTTACGACTGGGTGTTGCGCTGTCGGCTCCCCCCCGGGCTGGCGGTCATCTGCTATGCGGATGACACGCTGGTCGTGGCCCGGGGTGGAAACTTCGAGGAAGCGGCGTTCCTAGCCACCTTAGGGACCTCGGAGGTGGTCAGGAGGATCGGGGCGCTGGGGCTTAGGGTGGCCCTGGACAAGTCGGAGGCCCTACTTTTCCATGGGCCCCGACGTCGGCCACCTGCTGGCGCCTCAATCACAGTGGACGGGGTCCAGATTGGGGTGCAGGCCCAGATTAAGTATCTGGGCCTGGTGCTGGACGGGCGGTGGCGCTTTCGCGAGCACTTCCGCCAACTGTCCCCGAGGCTAATCGGCGCAGCGTCCGCCCTTGCACGGCTCATGCCGAATATGGGCGGACCCAACAATGCGTGCCGACGGCTTTACGCGGGGGTGGTCCGGTCTATGGCGCTGTACGGCGCACCCGTGTGGGCGGGGTCCCTGGACGCACTGATTAGGGCTCTTCTGTGGAGACCACAGAGAGTCGTTGCGTCCAGGGTCATACGTGGATACCGCACGGTGTCGACGGAGGCGGCCTGCGCGTTGGCCGGAATCCCCCCATGGGACTTGGAGGCGGAGGTGCTCGCTGAAGTGTATCGGCGGGCGTCACAAGAGCGGGAGGGGGGCGGACGCCCCCTACCCAGAGAGGTGGCCAGGTGGCAGGGCGACGCCCGCCGAGCTGCCATGGCGAGATGGAGGGCAAGGTTGGAGGCGCCCCGGGCCGGTCTTTGGACTGTAGGGGCGCTCCAGCCAGTGCTGGAGGAGTGGGCGGGGCGACGGCATGGAGTCCTTGCCTTCCGACTCGTGCAGATGCTGTCGGGGCATGGTTGCTTCGGCAGATATCTGCACATAGTCGCAAGGAGGGAAGCGACTCCGGGCTGTCACCACTGCGGCTGTGACGAGGACACGGCGCGGCACACGCTCGAGTCGTGCCCGGCTTGGGCCGAGCAGCGCCGTGAACTCGTCGCGGAAATAGGGAGGGACCTCTCGCTGCCGAGCGTCGTCAGAGCGATGCTTGGCAGTGACAGGAATTGGGCCGCGGTCGCTGCCTTCTGCGAGGAGGTTATCTCGCGGAAGGAAGCGGCGGAGAGGGCTAGGGAGGAGGATTCTTCCGCTGACCCAAACCGCCGCCAGCGACCGGGGCGGCGCAGGCGCAGATACTTGCGCCTCATGCCGCCCTAGCTGAGGCTGCGGGTGGATGGACCGGGGAACGTCCGCCACTCGTGAGGGCCCCACACTACCCTGTTCGTTGCCCCGAACGACGGGGTGTGCGGTTAGGAACATTTTTTCCCGCCATAACAAAAAAAAAAAAAAAAAAAAGGGGTAGCGAAGATGATGATCACTATGACGCAAGCGAAGCTATTGGTATACCTATACAGCTGCAACAGACCTATGTCTGTATAAATAAATATTCACGAACATTTCACACAACGTCCTCTGGTCTCAAACTAAGCTTAAAGCTTGTGCTATGCGTACCAGATTACGGATATAATACATATATTATACTACTTTTTTAGGGTTCCGTAGCCAAATGGCAAAAAAACGGAACCCTTATGGATTCGTCATGTCTGTCTTTCTGTCTGTCCGTCCGTATGTCACAGTCCCTTTTTTCCGAAACTATAAGAACTATGCTGTTGAAACTTGGTAAGTAGATGTATTCTGTGAACCGCATTAAGATTTTCGCACAAAAATAGAAAAAAAAAAATACAATAAATTTTGGGCGTTCCATATACTTAGAAAAATTGCTTATTATATTTATTTATTATTAACTTTATACTTTCAAAAATTTTTTTTCATCAAACCCTTACGTGTGGGGTCATATTATGGAAAGGTCTTTAAAAATGATATTGAGGTTTCTAATATATTTTTTTTCTAAGCTGAAGGGTACCCACCCTAATTCTTTTTGTTTTCAAGTTTTAGTTTTATCATTTAGTCGTGTGACTAATATGTACATTCATGTCAAAAAACAGTAGACGGACAGACATGGCGAAACTAACTTATAAGGGTCCTTGTTGGCTACGGAACCCTAAAAACGGATAAACTTTTCTAAATATTGTATTAAAGTTTTAAATTTTTTCGCAGTCAGTAGTGTAACCGACTTCCGTGCATGAGCTCGTGGGTTCGATTCCCACTCAGAACAATTATTTGTGTGATGAACACAGATATTTGTATTGCATCTTGGTGTTTTCTATCTAGGTATTATATGTATGTTTTTACAAAAAAAAAAGTAATATATTGTATTATATCCGTAATCTGGTACCCATAGCACAGGCGTAAAGCTTAGTTTGGGGCCAGAGGTCGTTGTGTGAAATGTCCGTGAATAATATTATTATTATTATATTATCCAACATGAAGCGAGTCAAAATCACGTTCAGAGATTCCGTTACATAGATACAGGGGAAGCTAATAAAAGTGTGTTAGAGCGAAGCTATACCTCACCCGTGTGGACTTGGATATGGTAAATGCAGAATTCTGTGCGTACATCGCTATTGCAAAACTTCTATTGACATTGAATATGTAAATGTAATCGAATACGTTGATTTCATAAGATTGATGTTATTTTATTATAGCAAAAACACTAGTTTAAGAGTGATTGTAGAGCAGTTCAAGGCCATATTTACGAGGAATAAAGTAAAAGTATAAACATTCTTACTTGCTTGATTACGAGTCAAGTTTAGCAAGCTTGGTAAGGTCAGTTGATCGTTTAGATCTCTAATTGAAAAAGCTGAAGATTTCCGTCTTAATCAAGTATAAGTACTAGCTAGAGGTAAGTACCTAACTTACTTAATTAAAACGAAAATTTTAATTTTAATAAGAAATTGGTTCTAGATAATTAAGTATATGTTATACAATAGTCAAAGTCAGTAATCACCTAGAACGTTAGGGTTTTTCAAGGCTAAAAGATTGGCAGGCAGATAATATTTTAAGTCCGGGACATTTATGGTGTTAAAATCGATTCAAGATCGCGTTCCGAACCAGGTACTTATTTCAATATCACGGAGTATCCAGCGCCTGATACTGGCTATGTTATGGTTTAAGCGTAGCTTGACTGGCATTTGGTATAGTCTAAATTATCAATAAGAGTGCCTCCTGACTAGTAATTGATATGTGGCGTGTATACGCTTTTCCTTATAGTAAGGAACATCTGATACTTATGCAACATAATGCAGAAAGTTAAAATTTCACTGGTGATGATTTTAGTTCTGGCACTACTAGTTACGAGGAGGTATCATAAGATCACTCTTTTAGTATTTGTATAATAAATATCGTCTGTACTTTACTATTTACACCGCCCCCATCATATCCATAATATTTTTTTTAATACTGATAGAAGACGTAGGTACGTTTAAGTATGTAGGTACCTACAGTTAGCTTAGAGCGGGTGGGCGAAAAGGTTCTGTTTATCCAAATTTTTTACATTTTGCTACTAAAGCGAGCCTCCATCACGCCAATACACCACGGCCAGCGTGATATTAAAAGTATGTTGCCTTTCCATATAAATAAAAAAAACGTCTTATCAACCCAAAAGAAGTATGTTGGCTTTAAAATTAAGGGGCCTACCAATATTTGTTTTTTTAAGACTTTTGCACTAGGGTATAATTGCGGAGGACTTTATAAAAATACACAAAGTAAACCCAGACTCATACCAACGAATTGTGGATCATACAAGGAATTGTCCTGTATGGGACGCGCATGTTTACTGCAAAGAACGAGGCATTTGTCGTGGCGCCTCTGTTTCAAGGAGTAACTTCTAATCTCCGATAGTACCTATTGGGATCCTTGGAATATTTCTAGTAAAGTCCAGTTTGGGAGCCATTTAGAGGATAAAGCTAAATTGGCGAGCAGATAACTGGGGCTCCTGAACAGAGCCAAGCGATACTTGTGCTGTATAAAGCACAAGTGCGCCCTCACGTGGAGTTCTGCTCACATCTCTGGGCAGGCACACCAAAATACCAGGATGACCCACTTGCCTCCCTGCAAAGGCGTTCTGTTTAAATTGTCGATGATCCCAATGTCACGGATGGACTATAGTCTTTCGGGCGGCTGAGAGACTTTGGGTCTCTCTGTATACTCTATAAACTCTTCAGTGGGGAGTGCTCTGAGGAACTGTTTCAGGTGGTACCAACATCCCTCTTTTACCACCGGACCATAAGATGTCTTAGAAGACTTCATCCACACGATCGAACGAACGATCTCGTCTAAGATGGTTCCATTCCAGCGCTCTTTTCTTCCACGTACGTCTAGGCTATGGAACGAACTGTAGCTGTCTGAAATAAACTTCCCGCTGCGGTGTTTCCCCAGTGCTACGACATGCCCTTCATTAAGCGAGGTTTGAGAAGAGCGCTTTATTCATGGTAGGCGACCGATGACTGTGTCTGCTGATGACTGTACCCCTGGTGCTCTTAAGGTTCACGAGTGGAGGTTACCACTTATCAGATAGGTCATTTAATCGTAACTTTTAAAGATTCGCGAATTGTACACATATTTAAAGTAAAATAAACGGGTCTTTTTTCGCGTATAAATTAGGTGAAATTCTTAACTACTTTTTACCCGACGTTTTAACTGCGTTGCAGCAGCCGTGGTCACGGGTTGTCCCGTGAAAAAGACCCGTTTATGTTACTTTAAACAGGTCATTTGACCGTCTGCCTCTATCGGCAATAAAAATAAATGGGAATTGAGCCCACAACGCTTGGCACGGGGGTTCTGTATCTAATCCACTCCACCATCTAGTGAGTTCAATCTTCACAAGGTAAAGTATGTGGTATAGTATATATTAACGAAATTATGGATTAGTTCCGAGTCCATTTCATAAAGACTTATTGGAAATTATTTTTAATTGAACAGTATTTCTTTTGAAGTTAAAATACATTCTACATATCAATTGTTAGTAAACAATACAAAGCAACAATAGCTGTACGTATTTACTATAATAATTACTTTTTAAAATGTCCAATTTATCACACGCAAAGTATTAAAAGTTGTGTAATAGTTACGTATTTTATTTGTTTCACCGTTTTAGAATTTGTTATTGAATATAAATTTTTGTGCCTTTTTTTACTGTACTAGAGGTTCCGAAAGTCGGTCTTAACTATATGGGCATCACAAATACCTAAGCCTTAGTATCTAAGTACTTAATTAACCTATAACTGATAAAATCACAATAACGATCTGAAATGTCTAGCTATAGCCAATAATTTATTTAGGTATTTCACAGCATATCTGACATATTTTTCAATAAGAAAATGGAAATCTGTCAATACATGATAAAACTCTGGTGCTGCCTCTGGGGATGTGTGATTATGGTCTGGTTGTTTAATGGTTACAGTAATTGAGGTCAAAAGTGTCTTCTTCAAATATTACTTTTAATGCACACCAGTGGTAGGAGTAACTTCTTTCGCAACAGCTAATTTTAATGTGATCTCACTTAACAACCATTAACTACTTTGAGTGAAATATGAATTTAGAACGCACAATTAAAAGATGTTGTAATATAGAAATAGGCATAGGCGTCTTGTGGTTTTAATCATAGGTCTTGAATTGGTATCAACGGTAATTACTCGTACGTTGACTTTTTTAGGTAAAGTATGTGTATGCACCATAGGTTACCTACTTATATTTTAGCAAATTCATGAATGAGATAATTATGTTACCATCCGAGAGCGCCAGCGCCGGCGCATATACAGCTACCGCCGTATACAATAGCATTTGCATCATGTATAATGCACTTGCGTACACACGAACAGTCTTGCAGAATCTCAATTCCTGAAAAAAAAACTTTAGTAATTATCCATACAAAATTTCAGGTTTTTGAGAATTGAATTATAAAATTTATTAAATAACTAGACTTTGCCCGCAGCTTCGCCGTAACCAAAAGCTAGTTTTTCGGTTATATCTCAGGTTAGGTAGCGGGATAAAATGTATACCAGTTTTTAAGTCTAACCAAAGGCTCTCATATAAAAAAAGTTGCATCAAAATCTGTTTAGTAGTTTTTGCGTGATGGGCGAACAAACAAACAGACAAAAATTCTAAAAAAAATTGTTTTGTGTTTAGACATGCCTATATAGCCTATTACAATATTTTTTCCCAAATATGTATCTTAAATGCACAGATACAGCTCTGTTACAGCTTTATAATAGTATATAGAAAAATAAAATGCAAGGTGTGAAGCAAAAAGGTTCAAGAATCTTGTCGATCATACCCTTAGTAGGTAGCTCACCTAAGTTTCACTAAACTTATCAACTGCTCGGTACACATCTTATTATTTAGGATTTTTTTAAGACAACAACTTCACTAAGGAATAATCCTCGTATCGCGGGGGACTTTACAAACATACAATTTAACGGATACACAGTACACCCAGACCCAGAACAATCATTTTTTAGATTAGCCAAAGAATTGTCCTGTGTGGGATTCGAACCCCCGACTTCTCACGGGAAGATGATATCTAAACTAGTACATCATCTGTATAGTCCTATTATTAAATTATGATTAGTTAAATTCGTTTGCGGTAATGTATACTTGATCAATTAGAAATTTTGCTTACAGCTGGCCGTGAAAGGCGAGTATAGGTTACCTACCTAATTCAATTACCACCTAATTTAAATAAAATTAAAATTATAGTTTACCAAATATTCATAACATGATGTGAGCCGCAGTCTCATGAAGACTGGCAGGTACAGTCGACTCGCTATCGGCACAACGAGCACAAACGATATACAAATCATCCAATACTGTGCACCTGCCAAATACATCTCCGCTGGATTTCCTAACAATTCAATAGCTGTTATGAAACTGCAAAATAATTTAAATTGGTTAACACCAGTGATTGTAATTCTCTGGATACAATTGAATTAAAAATTAAATTACTTTGAACTTAGACATCTGTCGGCAAAATTGTATTCAACTTGGACATCTGTCGTGGGCATATTTATATAGAGGTTTGATTTAAAATATTAGTTTCGGACTTGAAGTGATGGCAAACATTTAGATTACCCAAAAAAAAGATTTTAGCTTTTTATGTATGAAAAGCTAGTAGCTAAAAGAATACACTTCTAGAGAAAGAGACTCCCTATGCTCTAAGAAGTATACTGATTATTTGACTTACCTGGCGCCTAGACTCATAGCCATGGGAAATGTTCCCACTGACGAACCTCCCAAAAGAAAATCGTCACCAGTGGTCTGCTTTTCTCCGAAATATCCATAACACACACCGATCATGCATGATATGACCAGCATGGAAGCGAGGACGAGGTAGTCATCCCAGTGAAACAATACTAATTCTTCAGTTACATTTTGTGATACTTTATCAGTTATTTTCTCATAATTTGTTATGTTAGGTGCTGTTGCAAAAGTTATTGTACTTAGGCTGTAGAATATAGTTAACTGCAAAATCTGAAATTATTTAAAATCCAAGGACCCAAGGAGCTATAGGTATACTAGCCTTTGCCCGCGGCTTCGCTGCAGCCTAAAGCTAGTTTTTTGTTATATCTCAGGTTCCCTATATAGTAGCGAGATAAAATGTAAACAAGTTTGAAGTCTAATCAAGAGCTAACAAATAAAAAAGTTTGCAAAAAAATCCATTCATTAGTTTTTGCGTAATGCGCGAACAAACATACAGACAGACAAAAAATCTAAAAAAAAAAGTTTTGTGTTTAGACACGCCTTTATAGGCTAATAGTAATTTTCCTCAAATATCTTAAATGTACAGACATAGCTCCGTTACAGCTTTATAATAGTATAGATGTATTATTTTTTTGTCTATTTGTCTGCCTATTTGTTTCGGCAATTTCGGAAATAAAAAAAAAGAATCTAATAATCTAATCTATATTAGAAATGGCCGATGATTATGAAGATTAGAATTGTGACTAGGAGTGCGTAATAAGAGAGAAGAAGAAGTGCGGCATGGCTTACCCCGAGGGACAAGATACTCAAAGCGGTCACGCAAGTAGCAAGGAGAATGAGGAGCACTTTAATTTCACACGATACTCAGTGACGTGATCGTATTTACGGAGACCGAAAATGAAGCGGATGCCTAAATTATGCAGACGTGCGAGTTTATTAAGATGTTCCTCCTTAGCATCCAGGAAACAGATGTCAGCATAATCTAGCAGCGGTAGAAAGAGAAGCAGCGGTAGAAAGAGATTTCGCATTGTATATCTTCTTAACCAGCTCGTCCGGCATTCTTTCCACATGTCCGACCGAACCATTGGAGCATTCCCTTTCAAATTTTTACACCAATACTCTCTTTCATACCTACTCGCTCTCTCAAGTCATCATTACGAATGCGGTCAGTCAACCTCACTCCAGAGATTCTTCGCTGAGATCGCACGTCGACCGCATTGATTTTACTCTCACTCTCCTTTTTGCATACCTAACTCTCGCTTCCGTATATTAACGTTGGGACAAGCACTGCGTTGTGTATTGCGACCCTTGCCTTCTGGCTGAGGTAGTAGCTGCCGAGAAGTTGTCCCAATGCTACTTTCACTCTATTTATGCACTCTTAGACTGCAGGAATAGATCCTGCGCAGTAGTGGAGCGGCTGACATTCGCCTAGAGGAGGACGGTATCAAAGACGGTACCCTCTACTGAGCGACGCATCCGCACACGGAGCGTCGCAACTTCGCGGGAGGCCTTGCGGGTGGCGGACGTTCCACGGTCCATCCACCCGCAGCATCAGCTAGGGCGGCATGAGGCGCAAGTAGGTAGGTACTCACGCCTGCGCCGCCCCAGACGCTGGCGACTGTTTGTGTCAGCGGAACAATCCTCTTTCCTGGTCATAGTTCACCACCCTAGCCCAACGTAGGTTGACAGTCGTCATAATCCCTCGAAAATCTTTTTAGGCGTGCAACTACGCTGGCTAGCTATAAATTGTGATACGCATAATCATTTTATAAATTGCTTAAATAACCTCTGTTAATGCCACAAAAGACCCAGTAAAATCGAAAGCTACAGGTATACATTATGTAGTTTTACGAAATACCATGTAGTTGAGAGTTAATTACTATGATCCAATATGTTGTGTTATGAAATAAGCTATTTTAGTTACGTTCATCTTCTTGTGGCCATTGCGGTCGGTAAAAGATTTTGTTTCCAGCATCTTTCAAATCTATAATGGAGAGCCGGTTTTTTTGTTCGGTTATACTACGAAAACTACTGAACCGATCGGAATAATACTTATTCCCTAAGATGCAGCGTATTTTGGAGAAAGTTTTAGTGTTATGATATGTTGGTGATTACTTATCCTGAACCTATATTTTGATGTGAAACATCTAATGCGGAGGGAGGGTAAAAGCGGCTGTTAGCGTGGCGACGCTTATAACTTAATAATCCCCGCGGACGAAATTGCAGTTACATAACTAGTATATATATATTTATATACACAAAATTAATTAGGGGGGTCTGATCATATGTTAATCGTTTCGAAAACATAATTTTATTAATAATTGCTTGATTGATGCCTAATATGTAAACGTGATCTATTAGAAACTGTAGCTAGGATAAGAAATAATTTACACTTTACCAGTATTTTTTTAATTAAGAACAAACACAATTTCAATTGACAGCTAATTGCTTCAAAGTGCCGATGTTACTTATAGTCTATTTAATCTAACAACCAATTAACTTCGTTCTTGAAGTAATAAGAGATGAATTGTTAACGTAAGTTTTGAATGAACGTAAATATATTTGCCGATAGATTTTTACTTCTAGAATCACGATCTATCAAACGAATCGATCTTTACATGGCCGGGTAAATAAACAGCTGATTCGGCTACTACTCAGAAATCCCGTCAATTCTTAGTCTACTACAAGTTAGGTTTAAAAAAGATGATGTGGCATTTACCATGGCTGTAATTAATTTCTTGATATTCAAAGGTAATATTAGCAATAACTAATTCCACCAATTTGACCCGAGTGGTATGACTGGTTCGACGTACACGTACACGTAACATCCGTTTATTCTTTGAAATTTAATTACGCGTATATAAAAGTTTTACGCCTTTTTCTTTATTGTAGCAACCGATTGGAATAATGTGTTAGCCTCTGTTTTCCTTTTAAATTATAATGCTGAATGTCATGGTGTACCTATTTATTTACTCGTGTGAGATTAGCGAGTAGGTAATGAATTTGAAATTCATTGGGAGTACGTTTTTCTAAAGTATTTTGATTATCTCCGATTCCGATTATATGTAATTCTATTTATTCATTTACGTTTGCTTACTTACTTGTCATCACGCCATCTCCCATGCGGGGTAGGCAGAGAGAACTTACGTTTGCGGGATATTATTATTTTAGGCAACTGAACTTGGGCCTACGTCTGCCTCTGTATTTTCGAAAGGATACATAAGTGTTTTAATATTTTTTAGCAATTGACATGCTCCGCTACTTTTTAAAGTATAAATTATTTGTGAATAAGGAAATGCGGATTCCCGCTCCTAGTAAAAATCTCTGTTTCCTTATTCACAAATAATTTACACTTTAAAAAGTTCTAAAATGTTTAAAAATATCGCGCCATCAAATAGTAGGTATGAATTTTAGTTGCAAAATTAAACTTACTATATTGGATGCATGTAATGCTTGCCGGTAGATGGCGTTGGTCGTAAGACAAATGTGATGAGGAAATTGGGATAATCGAAAGATCAGTAGGATAGCTCAGTGGCTTAGAGCACTTTCCCGGATTGGAAAAGACGCGGGTTCGATTCCCGCTCCTAATAAAAATCTCTTTCCTTATTCACAAATAATTTATACATAAGTGTATCAAAATTTATTACTCTGTACGTGATGAACGAAACTTGCTTGAGAAGTTAATCCTAAGTTTCACATATTCTACCACGCAGCTTCAATGTAGGTTACATTAAAGCTGCGTGGTAGGTTCTGTCTAGTTATTAAAAAAATGTCCGTATTCCAAATTGGGACACTAGTGGCTTAATTATGGTAATGATGATATCCACTGACAAACAGACCATATTCTGTTAAATTGTGTTTTCGTCACTCAATGAGATTGTGTTGCTCTATTGTTTGTAACAAACGCTTATTAACTATAATTTCACATAATGAAGCCTCTGGGCTGTATTTTTACTATGTAATATATTAAAGTTCAAAAAAGATACACCTATTGACAAACCCATTACTCCTTTTTAAAGTTCTACTACATTTTTCATTATTATAAGTACAACCAAAGAAAAAAATATAAAAAGTTACAAAATATTCTGCCATGTGCGTTGCATTCTAAATACGTAGGTAGATGTTTTACAGAAAAGCATAGATCAAATTAAATCCCTTTAAACGCAAAATCTACTATTTACCACACGATAAACTGAATCGTTTCTTTAATTATTTTTTTCAAAACATGATTGATTACACAATGTGTTTCGTCCAAAGCAGACATTAGATGTCAAAGGTGACTTCGTGGAGCTGGTATAATTATAAGTACAAGGTGTGTTTAAAAATTGATTTTTTATTGCGAAGAATCACCGCAATATCCTTGGTTAAACTTACGAAACTTAAAGCAGAATATGCAATAGAATGGTTTGTATATTCTAGATAGGTACAGTTTAATAATAACTGGTTATATTTTTTCATAGGTACTTTAATACTGTATGATTATCTATAATATTTCGGAGAGCACGTATCTTTTTTCTCCAACAAATAATTTCCAAGTAAAATTTTATCTGAATTATTTTAAACACATTTTTGAAAAGCGATGCTTCGGTTTAACCGTGAAAAGGTGTCTGTATAACCATATAACTGTCCATCTTCCCTACATATATTTCGAATGTATTAAAGATGGACAGTTATAACAAGGTTATCAAAGCAACTTAACGTCTTTGGAATGTAAAGGTGTAACACACGCACAAACACAAATTTCACCCATGTATATTAATCCAATGTAGGTAACGGGTAGGACCTATCATCGTCTCCCGGGCATAGACCATGATTTCATGCTGTTAGTATTTAAATTTTGATACTAACAAAATCTATTGATTTACTCACAAGTCAGGATTTGAAACCTTTTTGTTAAGGTACAGAAATTCTTTAACTTACAAATTAATTTAGGTTCAAAAATACCTTTTAAATAGGTGCAGGGTAGATTAACATTGATCAGTTGATTCTAATGATTACGGTATAATACAACAATAAATAATTATTCTGTTAAACCGTTATTCAATGTCTTACGTTTAGCAAAGTAATAATTCATTATTTTTTCATTAATTGATT
The DNA here is from genome assembly GCA_948253155.1 of Leucoma salicis. Taxonomy (NCBI): domain Eukaryota; kingdom Metazoa; phylum Arthropoda; class Insecta; order Lepidoptera; family Erebidae; genus Leucoma; species Leucoma salicis. The sequence goes on along the minus strand of OX411809.1, from coordinate 14,715,220 downwards.
CTATTGCGTATTTAACCACAAATTCATCATCACTGTTTTATATGTGACGGAAAACATTGTGAGCAAGTCCGCATTCCCGGTGAATCCTGTGCTTTCTGAAATCTCCCAACCCGTATCAGGCCAACGTTCATCACGTTATATACGAGTAGCACATATTTGGCTAGAACCCTCTTATTTTGAGAGAAGAGTAACCAACATTGGAAAGTAAGATAATAAATTCATGTATTACATAAATAAAGCTACGTAGCTATATTATTAGACTATATTATGCTATTTATAATTACTTACCTAATAAACTAAAAAGTCTAAAGGTACGAGACCTTGACATGGGATGGAATCTCATTAGAAAAAGTTAATTGTTAAAATTCCTAAAATTAAATTTATTGTTTTCTTTTGTAAATAATTACTCAGATAACTTGATTTAAAACTTTATATTAGCAAATATAAAGATTACCTGGTTTATATTCCAACCCCTCAGCATTGATGTTCGGTACTGTGACCCCATTATAAGTTATTATTTTCGTTTAATTATTCCGTTTTCACTGATCTATTGCGTTTATTTACACATTATTTTGTAGTGTAGGGCGAGCGTGATCTACGCCTGTCTATCCGTATCAATACTTGTAAGAGATGTGCACTAATCGATTGGAACTAAGACAAAATGATTCGTGACACGACGTCGTCACAAATGGAGCTTTTGATATGTGCCTACATAAATCTAACATAATAATTTTCTGATCACTAGATATTATTAAATTCTTGAAAATATAGTCCTTTGAATTTCTGCAACATACTTATATTACACTAGAGTTGTTTGTGTGCTAAAGATAAACTGTAATACGAGTACTTCAATGTTGTTTATAGTTGTAAAACTGCAATGCTATGGTTATTATGAAATGAGCAGAAAACTACGTTACGCTCCACTTTTGCTAAATTAAAGGCAGTCAGTGCAAAATAATGGATTTTTAGGTACTAGTTATGATTATCATTCAATAGTTTTCAAAATGTTATAGAGAAGTATATCACTAGCTGACCCGGCAAACGTTGTTTTGCCATATAAATTATTTCTAGAGAATTTTTAGGGAATTTCTAGCGTAGAAAAAAATAACTAACTTATAAAAAAAATAAAATAAAAAATTTCGTCCAAAAAACAAAAAAGCTTTTGGGGTGGGCCACCCTTATCACTTAGGGGTAGATATGAAAAATAGTTTAAAATATTTCTACTAAAATTTAGAAAAAGAGAATCTGTAATAACTGTGAAAAAAGAAGTCGGATAAATATTTATTATAGAGTATTGGTATATACCAATGCTCTATAATCATAGTTATTTGCTTGCTATACATATATAGCATCACGCCTGTATTCCCCGAAGGGGTAGGCAGAGGTGTATTACACATCCACTACCCACTGTTTGCTATAATATAGGTGCCTAAATTGGCAGTCCCGAGCAATTGTCAATGTTGGCCCATCTCTAGTATCTATATATCCGTTACGAGCTGTGTATCGTTGCACCCTAGAAAGTTTTGAATATAATAACTCTGCACTACATAGCACATTACAGTTACCAAATAGGCTTTTTCTGCCAGACTCTTAGGTGGTTGAAATAACGCGGTAATATAATTTCGGTAGGTAGTGAGGACTCACTGTTTTATGTGAGTCTAGGAAAATCTAATTTGGAAAATGAAACTGGATCACAATTTTAGTGAGTTCTCACCTCACCAAACTTTATTTAGGAGTCTCACCAAACTTGCGTCTCCTAAATAAAGTTTTATTCAGACTAGGTAGGCACAGAAGATATAGAGATTTCTGTGAATGTAGGTATACCAAGCATCGAAGATTACCTAATTAAATATCTAAACCGCAAGTACACATTTTATTTGTTAATCAATTTATATTATATATTATTCAACCGGTTTTTAGAAACCAGCTCTGGTGCTCGCATACCTTCCTGGTCTTTACACATCATAGCGCTTAAGTCGGGTCGCGGGGTTAATTATTCCCACTTCGACATAAATTGTAAGTAAAGATGCACTGACTGCTCAGCTCCCTTGTAACTCATATAAGTATGTAGATATACTATTTGTCGATTTGAAATATATAGGTATTTGTGAAAAGCCATAAGAATATTAAACTTAAACTATCTATTTTAGTATTAAGTCTATTGATTAAAAACGTTATGTAACATCATAATTGATTGACGGGCCTCGTGGCGTAGTCGGTAGTGTAACCGACTTCCGTGCACGAGGTCGTGGGTTCGATTCCCACTCAGGACAATTATTTGTGTGATGAACACAGATATTTGTACTGCGTCTGGGTGTTTTCTATCTGTTATATGTATGTATTTACAAAAAAAAAAGTAGTATATGTATTATATCCGTAATCTGGTACCCATAGCACAAGCGTTAAGCTTAGTCTGGGACAAGAGGACGTTGTGTGAAAATGTCCGTGAATATTTATTTATTTATAAGATTACTTTAATATACAGAGTATTTATGTCCATATCTTGATAAACAATAAGTGCAACACTGTGTGACCACCGAGCATAACGTATCGGTAACGATTGGTTATATGGTATCGATCACACAATACAACTATATAACTCGCTCATGCGTAATAATTATTTAGTTCTACTTACTTAGGGTAAATTGTAAAATATGACTAGAATGGGTTTTATGTGTAATATTTATACTAATTACTTAATATAAAAATGAAAATAGTAAAATTTCTCTAGATACTTATTGAGGTTGGGTACGTAGTACATATACATCAATGGAGGTTGTAGTAAAGTTTTCACTTTAAAGTTTTTTTATTTTACCAAATACGATTAAACGGCATTTTTAGAATAATGCTATTATTTTAAGTATCATGAAAGTTTAAAAATCATTACGGTTTGGGATTTAGCTTCATTATTAATTTCTATAAGCAAAATAAAAATAATATCTCCCTAAAACAGTTTCAAACGTTAGGTTAAAATTCAGTATTTTTAGTAGAATTCATTGCGCAACCTAATTTTTATGCTATGATATTTATTATATATTTCAAATATTTAATTGAAGTTGTTAATTGATCAATATAAAAATGGCTCTGCTGCACTTAGGGTAGATTAAATATTCGCTCGATGAACGAGGTGTGGAAGTGTCAGAGGAAGTGTCAGAGGAAGTGTCAGAGGAAGTGTCAGCTGCTATTACTGCTACACTGATGTAACCAAGATTTAACCATTTACCATTTGTGGCGGTAGCAATAAGATAAAAAAATAACCTTTTAAAATAGTGTCTCACCTAATGCGACTCAAATTTGATTATATCATACTAATAAATAATAGTAATGAAGGATAAACACCACAACGAAGCCGTCAGATAAGTGGTCGCCACTGTAGAACCTTTCTTCCCCAACGGTTCGTCGAGCGATGTGACCATTGTCACTTCAGAGTGCCAGCCCGGTGGGCTATGTCAGTTACTCTAGTTGTCAGACGAATTTATTCCGAAATACCGAGCATGGCCCTGTGCATGGCACAATGCGCGACTTTAGCTTGTTTAGGAGGCCAACATGTGTAATCTCTAGTCGCTATTTATGTAATATGTATCTCTATCTATATTAATAGATAAAATTGTCCGTACTAATAGATAAAAAGTCCGTGTTGGTAAGGTCAAAAAAACACAATTAGTAAAAAGTTACATGTTATGGCATTCAAAGTGGTCAATGACAACTATGTATTTGAACAGAATTGGCATGTGCGCTGTAGATGACATCAAGTCCTTAATATAGCGATATTAAAAAGAAACTCCTATAATATATATTAATTATATAATATATATTAGTTATATAATATATATTAATTATAAACATTTTAATCTACATTTATCAGTTTTAATTGCATCAAGTAACAATATCTATTCGCAATGTTCATAATTTCGTGGTTGGGAGCATCCTGCACCAGCGTCGATGAATTCTACCTACTCGTACATACTCGTAGGCATGGACGTATAAAGGAATTAAGTCCATGCTCGTAGATAGTAGATACTAAAAATAAGGTACTTATTGACCAATTTGTAATACATTAATTAACAATTTGATTTCGCGGTAAATTACACATAGCATGATAAGTACATAAGTGTTATTAGGAGTCTTTCAGACCGTTACATTCGCTCACACATCTTACACGGAAGCATGTTTTTAATTCATGATACTTATTAACATAACATTTATGTCTTTCGTTGAATGCAATAAGTAATCGTGAGCTTGATTTACATTATAAAGATTTTTAAGGAAAGCGCATCTAGACTACGCCCACTCGCTAAATAGCTATTAAAAAAAACCTATCGTATTAAACCTACTCTGAGAACAAACACATCAGGGCTAGAAATGGGTGCACCAACAATTCACTAGTTTTGTTCATATATTTCAGCAAACATAGGTATACAGGGCATTTTTTTAACTAGTGCGCAAATTTTGAGAAAATAAACTTAAGCAAATTTTAATAAACACGTATTTTTTATTTTTATATGTCTTAGTGCTAAAAAATAAAGTTGTCGCTAACGAAAGGTGAAACAGATTTTATGGTCACACGACGCGCGCGCTTCTGTAGATACCTACGTCAGTGCTCGCCCTATGCGCCGACGTGGCGGGTTACTGACCGCTAATTTTATCAAGTTCGAACTAAACTTTTAAAGTTTAGGTCGTGACCTGAATTTATTTGTAAAAGTAATTCCAATTTTTCCTTCATACTTTCATGAGCCAAGGCATAAGACAATCAAAATGCAGAAAATAAAGTTTCGAGCTGCTCGTAAGATTGGTGTGCATATTTTACTGATTTCAAGCGGGATAAATAAATAAAAAAAACGGGTTTAACAATTAATGGAAATGTGTTCTATTACTGATATGAACCAACAAAAAAAATTTGCGCACTGGTTAATTTTTTTTCCTGTATATATATACTATATACGCTTCATGTATGTACGTTTCCGTTCACCGAAGTGTCGCACCATCGCAGGAGGTCCTGTGGGTGGTGTGCCTGCTCCGGTCTGTTTACCCGCGACCGGCACCATAAGCAGTTACTAGCGCCTGCGCCGCCCCGGTTGTTCTCGGCGGTGGACCTGTTCCGGTCTGTTTACCAGCGGCTGGCATCTGGCGCAGGTACTCGCGCTTGCACCGCCCCAGCTGCTCTCGGTGGAAGGATCGTCCTCCCTAGCTCTCTCCGCCACCTCCTTCTGCGAGATTAATTTCTATCAGAAGGTTGTAACCGTGGCTTAATTCCTATCGATGCTTAGCAAGAAGTCCCTTCCTAATGCCGCGATGAGTTCACGCCGCTGCTCGACCCAGCAGCAGCAGCGATATTATTAATTTAATTAGAGAAATAACAATATACTTAATTGCAGACGTAACATACTTAATTGAATACATGTGATGTTACCTACAAGCTACAATTTTATTCTTACGTCGATTAATTACGATGTGTTTAAGTTGACCTCTCTAAAAAGACAACATTTTCACACACTAATTACACAATATACAATAAGGATAGCATAATTGACCTACAAGTGTTCAAATATTAGACATTATATCTAAGCTTTCATATTATTTTATTACTTGCATCTATCTATCAGCCTTTTATAGTCCACTACTGGACATAGGCCTCCCCAAAAATCGCCCTTACCATGGCACGTTGTGCGACTTCGAACTTGTTTAAGAACCGCCTCAGTTCTGTACGTCATCATTAGTGACACACATTGGTCGTAGCCCTGTGTTTTAATTCGTTGGATTGTTACTTGTATAGACTGTATAAAGGCTAAAAATGCCTAAATTTAAAGTATAAACAAAATAAATACGTATGTTACATACATACATATTTATTTTGTTTATACACGTTAGTTCTATTAATTTGATTAAATAACTATTTACTTCCATCCATCCATCCATCCATCAGCCTTTCGACGTCCACTGCTGGACATAGGCCTGCCCAAAATGAGGCATAATGCCGTAATCGCCACGCTTGGCAGGCGGGTTGGCGATCGCAGTGGATGTTGTTAATACTTGAGGGAGTGCTGCTGCCCACTGCCCCGTATCCCTCAGTCGGCTCTTACGACTCCTATGGGTGGAGAGGGGTGGGACAATTCTAAAGCCAGCCCCACACGGCAAATAATGTAACTGTATAAAATTTTATCACACGTAAGGAAATTAATTACAAAGTATTAACACTCTTAAATACTATTATAAAGTTTAAAAAAACAGGAACAAAATAAAAAAGAAAAGAAGGAAGTTAAATTTATGCATTATAAACATATATAAATTAAAATAATTAATATAATTATAAAGTGCACTAAAACCACAGAAAATGATGGCAAACTTGTTATTAATTTCCACCTCACATTTTAGTCTTACAAGACCCACGCCATGTACCGGTTCCAAAACCGTATTTACATACATATTTATTTCCATATAATAAGCTTAATTATTACAATTAAGAATCGATTTGGACGTGACTTTCATTGGCAGATAGTTGATGTTATCAGGAGTCACTTAAACTAAACTTTATTTTCCGTCCCTGTTTTTGTCCCACTGTTCTTGTAACATATGATTATTACGTGGCACGCGTCTATCTACATTCGCACTTATTTCCCTCGCGTGTCGTACAAGGTGATGAATAGAAGCAAGCAGATAACATTAAAAGGAAAACGCAAAGCCATCAATCCCAATGTAACATTGTCTCTCCTCAGCCTCAGTCATCTTCACGCTGTCTCTAATATTGAATAGTCCAGAGGCGAATGGTTACCAATTATTATGCGTAGGTACGTTAGCTGCTTAACGCTCGTACACGGTTAGCGATAACAAGTGAGTACCATTAAGTACTCAACTCTACCACCAAAAATGCAAAGGATAACTGTCACCTCGTACAACATTCGCGGTAAAAAATGGTGGTAACATTTGTATTCTTAGTCTGTCACCACACTGATAAAATTGGATTGATTGATAGCGTAGATTCAATTGATAAAACCATTACTAAGATCTGTGTCTTTCTCAATAATTTAAAACTCTTAGTCAATTTTCAACATTAATGTTACTGTTTATGCTGCACTAAAGACAATCATCAATGATCATCTTGTTGATCATTGCATAATTCCAACATATTGATTAATTTCCTCATTCATTTAAAAACAGATATGTGAAGACCGGGAGTCACTGATAGCTCTCTGCGATAGCTTACCAGTCCAGAGTACTCCTTCGAATTGGGAGGGAAGCAGGTTCGAAACCTGCTCACAGTAAATCTCTTTTTTTCCATTATCCTTATAATATCCAAAAAGAAAATTTGAACAATGTATTTGATACTACCAACATGTGGGATTATTCTCTGAAGGGAAGATCTTGTTATTTATGTATGTTTTAGTGTTCTTGACAGAGAATGTCGGAGTGGCTTAGATACAGACCTCAGCCCTAGTGTTGCGAGTTTGATTGCTACGCAGGACAATATTCTTTGTGTTACCCATGTAACGAGTCTGGGTGTACTTTGTGTCCGTCCGTTGCATGTTTGTAAAGTCCCCCGATACCGAGATTATTCCCTGGAGCAGGGTGTTTTTAAATCTCTTTTAAAATGGGCTGGTGTGTTTGGATTCATGTGATTCGGTTTCACGAGCCCCATAGATAAAGGATCTGACGATAGAGCTAGGAGATGAATAGTGGAATTTTGAAGTGGCTCATAAACCCTTATACTATTCGTTTGATGAGTTGAATAAATTGCACAGTGGTTTTTTTAATGCTTTTTTCTACTACTTACTACGTACATGTATTTAGTAATTTTTCAGGGTGGCTCAAACAATCCGGGGCGGCGCAGGCGCAGATACTTGCGCCTCATGCTACCCTAGCTGAGGCTGCGGGTGGATGGACCGGGGAACGTCCGCCACCCGCAAGGCCTCCCGCGAAGGTGCGACGCTCCATGTGCGGATGTGTCTCTCAGTAGAGAGTACCCGAAAGGGTAAGCCGCCGGCGGACCACCGAAGGAATGTAACATAGTTCCAGTGGCCCATCAATAAAGACGGAGAGACGACACACGGCGGGTTTCTTTAGTGGGTGAGGGCCCCACACTACCCTGTTCGTTGCCCCGAACGACGGGGTGTGCGGTTGGGAACATTTTTTCCCGCCTTAACAAAAACAAACTAGACATCGCGGGTCGTCTAGCAGATGTGAAAACATTGGAATTATTTTGTAGAAATAAAATGATCATAACTTGACCAAGTACTCCTCAAAACGAATCAAACGAGTATAAACTCTATATGGTTGCGTCGTTTCATTACTGTGGCCACCTTCCAGCTCCATCGTCAGGCTCTGGATACCATCTAGAGACAAAGTACCTACTCGTCAAGACAATACGAGCCCAAACTCGATGGAGTTAAGTCGTTTTATAACGGAGTTCCTATGGCCACATTCCAGCTCCATTATCAGACCCTGGATACCATCCAGACACAAAGAACTCGGCAAGACGAATCATACGAGCCCAAACTCTATGGGGTTGCGCCGTTTCATTATAGAGTTCCTATGTCTACCTTCCAGCTCCATCATCAGATCAGCTCCATGTCATCATAATATTGCATTGTCACGCGATCTACACATGCGTGTAAAATTTCAGCTCAATCGGAAACCGGGAAGTCTGTCAAATTTAACTTGCAAAATTTGAACGGGACAAGTAAAATAAAAGCGTCGCCTCGCTAACAGCCGATTTTACCCTCCATCCGCATTAGATGTTTCACATCAAAAAAAGAAAAGGGTGGGTCAAACAATAATTAGACGAATAAGATAGTATTTTGAACAGACTTCAAAAATATTAGGTTCAACGTTTGATCCATATGTATGTAGGTAAGTTTGTAAGTCTGCGAGTTTCACAAAAGTAATGATCCAATTTCGAAGAGGTTTTTGTTATATGCATAAACCTCACGAGTTATCAAGTAAATCTCCCAAGTTAAACAAGAGATTTTCTCATCGTGTTGTTTTCACCCTGATATGATTAATAAGTGACTACTAAGCCTTTTTTTTGTGGCGGGAAAGCTGTGCCTTGCCGCACACCTAGTCGTTTGGGGCAACGTACAGGGTAGTGCGGGACCCTCACTAAATATACCCGCCGTGCCCAGTCTCTCCACCTTTATTGGCAGAACACTGGAACTATGTGACATTACTTCAGTAGTATGGGGGAATACTAAGCCTCAAGCTTTGTTTAGAGATAGACAAACTCGAAACCTCGAGATTGTCCTGCCAGTCCTTGGCTTGAAAAAATATTAATAACTAGATATATTTTTTATAAAAAAAACACATGACGACCAAAAAATGCATATGTAGGTACTATGAAATGAATGAAAAAAAAATCTGTTTGTTAATATGGAGATTAATAATAAAAAGATGAATATGTCTAAAAATATACATTGGACGATAATAAACATACATTGGAATGTATGTGCCTTCAAGCACGTTAGTTTTACGTCAGCAGTAGGAGGGCGGTGCGCGAGCACCATCGTGTTATTGCGAAAGGCATGTGGACCATTGAAAGTGCCCCCTCCCCCGGATATAGAGCGTACATCTCTTATAAACACTGGTACCGCCTGGGCAGTGGACATTACACTATCTAGCTGCATTTAATCGCGAACCCAGGATGTGTGACAAAACGGTAGGTGTTAGTGACATGCTGTGCAGATAACCATCTTCACCTAGTGACCTGAAGATTAAAAATATTCTTTGACCTTCGTAATATTGAGAATGATGCAGTGCTATCGTGACACGACTTTTTCTATAAAATTTTACACTAATAGCTATTATAATTATCGCAAACGTGTGGCAAGTCTATAGTAAATATAGTGCGGTTACTTACTTATATCCTGGTGTATTCCCATTTCAGGAGTAGAAAATAAAAGTTAATGAAAATGATTCTAATCTATGTGTGCAGGTTTTACGATCTCTGGTACTGGCGGTGGTGGTGGGCTGCGCGGTCGCGAGGCCAGAACCCCCGACGTCATACGGCGCACCATCTTTTAGTTCCCCTTCATCTTCCTACGGAGCGCCAGCGCCGGTGTATGGACCTCCTCAGCAGCCTGTGGTACATAAGCATGTGTACGTGCACGTCCCTCCTCCAGACAACGAGCTGCCGGCACCACGCAAACCTATCTATGTACCTCCACCCCAAAAACATTACAAGATAGTGTTCATCAAGGCTCCTACGCCTCCAACTCCTACCGCCCCTGTCATCCCGGTACAGCCTCAGAATGAGGAGAAGACTCTCGTCTACGTGTTGGTAAAGAAACCAGAGGAACAGCCTGACATAGTCATACCTACGCCAGCACCAACACAACCTGCTAAACCTGAAGTTTACTTCATCAGATACAAAACACAGGTAAGATATATCAAAACATTTTTGTAACTTAAGTATTAATTTTATTGTTAGGTCGAATCAATATTTATATTATTGATTGAAACAAGAATTAACCATTAACCTGTCTTCAGTAACATGGATTGGGAATAAGAAAAGCTCACAAGATCAGTCTATACGATGGGTGACAGTTTAGTCGTACACAAATTGCATATCAATGTGACGGGGGTGCCTTGTTTTCTTTTGTTCCTAATTTTAAAAAGCGTTGAATTAGTAATCGGATGTGACTGAATCGAAAAGTAGGCTTTTAAATCTATAAAATAAATAGTATTTACCTATAATAAAGCTGTAACAGAGCTGTCTGTACATTTAAGATGTTTGAAAAAAAAAACTGTAATAGGCTATATAGGCGTGTCCAAACACAAAACAATTTTTTTTAGAATTTTAGTCTGTTTGTTCGTTCGCGCATTACGCAAAAACTATTGAACTGATTTTGATACAACTTTTTTAATTGATAGCTCTTGATTAGACTTAAAAACTGGTATAAGTAAATTTTATCCCGCTACTATATTGGGGACCTGAGATATAACCTCAAAACTAGCTTTTGGCTGTGGCGGAGCCGCCGGCAAAGGCTAGTCTACCTAATAAGTCGCGTTCCTTAGAAAGTTTTAGAAACTTTTTAGAAAAAGGTTTAGAAGATTTTAAGATGGTCATTTAAATTTTTTTTAAGGAATTAAAAAAGTGCTTAAAAATTTTAAATAAACATGTTTTATAATCAAGACTAAAAAATCTATTTGCAGCTAAAACTTAAGAGCTACATAAAAGTTATGTAGGTACCTATAAACTAAAGAGTTGTACTTATTCAAAAACTTTAAATATTTTGTTCATTAGTAAATTGCATACGTGCGAAGTAAGTGCGGGTCGCTAGTTTCTAATAAATTTACATTAAAATACATGCTTTATAATTGCTTGCTTACTGCATCTTAAAACTTATTTTTCGTAAACAAACTACCTCTATGTTAACATCGCGCTAATAAAACGTTATCATATGGGAGAAGAAATCGCATTAGAGGTAGTTAAAATATAAATTTCATAGTGATGAACACACTTAAACACGAAAATTACGCTATAAGCCCGTCACGTCTGATGATGATAGCTTGAGGGTGCAACGTTCGTGAAAGTTGGCGCTAATCTAGGAATCAACAAAAATGATGTTATCTGTGTAAATTTTAATAGTAGTTGTCGTGATCATTACATTATCTACTTGATATAACATATAATTATGTTCTATCTTGATGCAATCCCTAAAGTAAAACAAGTATATTAGCAAAAATCTTTTTTATTGTATAGGTATAAATTTATTAATTTTTTTTTACACTCTAATACTATCTCACAAACGATATAAAAACTAAAATAACAAACAAGTATATAATGCAGTACTTTGTATCAAACTGTATCCAAGTAGGTATTATAAAGCCTTGTATCGTAGAGACCTACTATTTGTATATTTTATGTAATTAATTCATGTTTTTGAATGCATTTTTTGGAAAACCGTTTAAGGGTAATCATTTACTTAGGTTTAATTTTATTCAAATTGTATGTTTTATTTTAAATTTTATCGATACTCATAGTCTCAGTGGCAGCAGGACAGCTAAACTGCTAGCTATTACCGCTTTAAAGAACTACCATTACACTCTAAAGTTGTTGAGGGTTGCATGCAACCGAAAAAAGGTTGATATGCTTCACAGTTGTTAAAAACGGAAGCAGTAATCGTACCTACGCATTTTAGCCAAGCAATTAGTAAGCAGCACTTCGTGCCAAAACTCAAAGGGGTTTTACAAAGAAGGCGTTTTGTTATCAAACTAATCTGCATCACCTCGTCACACAAAGAATCCAATGCTACGAAAATTACGTCGAGATTAGATATGTAAGATTAAAAACCATACTCGTTCCTCAGACAATATTGTCTTCAATATTTATATTTTTGGTATTAAGATTTTTTAAAACGGGTGTTTTTATATTTCTTATGCAATATGAACGTAATAATAAATATTGCATACAAATAGCTTTATAATTGGCGGGTCATTCAAATATCAAAACAAAGCTGCAAACGAAAGTAAGCGGAGTATTATTATATGGTATCATCACGTAGAGACCGCACTCACGCAACTTGTACTATTATAGAGGTCGTTATCACACATAGCAATTATATATTAGAAGAACTCGTTATTTTACTAAATAATAATTTGCAAGTATTTGACGAGCTCGGTTGTTTGTAACAATCATCTATGCAATAGAAAATAAATAATATAAAGTTTTGGAACTTTGAACAGCAAATTGAGATATGTTAAAACAATTATTGTTTGTATTATATAATATATACTTTAATTTTTTTACAGTAGCACTAAAATTTGATTGTATAGATATTAATAGTATGGTGAAATTTTGTGTCTTTGAGTTGGCCCCTGGATGGTTTAGATTCACAATTGAACTCGGTAGATAGCGCTGCAATCATGCACCAGATTTTTACTGTAAAGTTTTGACAGAAATTCAACTTTTTAAGAATTAACTTTTTAAAATTTTACCCCAAACACTTACATTTATCGAAAATATAAATAATATCGAATCGTTCTAGTAGGAGGACAATGTTCTGCCGGTTCGGCTAGTCTGATATAGAAGTCGATTTATACTACTAAGGACATATATTTATAGGAGAGTACATCTCGATACAATTCATTAAGAAAAAAGTAATAAAGACATTTATGGTTTTTGAAATTTAATTTTCTATTGCTTTAGATATTTTACACTGTTGCAATATCTAAGATATTATAATAATATTTTTTTCATCAATGTTTATACACTATATATTATATGAAAAATAGAATAGTTATGGGTATCTCAAAAGCAAATGAGAGCTCGTAGTGGGAGGTTTTTTTTTTACAATATTTAGTCTTAGGTCTTACTTTGACTTACTCTATATGCTATAAAAAAAGTTTCATTTAAATTTGTTACTTATTTGTAACGTGACATAGGTATGTAGTTAAATAATTGCCTTCGCCTATTTCAGAAACAAGAGGGTTATCCGGCTGCAGCACCAAAACCTGAATATGGACCTCCTGCTTCAGCTCCTTCTTCAGAATATGGTGCTCCCTAAGGTTACAATTTACGACAGTCATGAAACCAGCCAAACTGCATTGCTTATCCATCTTCTTTAGGAACTACGAGTCCACGGTGGACGCATTATTTTATTTTTCTATATTACTTCTTAACTTATTATAAAAGTCTTAAGATAATCCTCAAAAGGCGGTAATAAAATTTTTTCTTCGAGCTGGACCAAAGTTATATGAGCCTGTAACAAAAGAGTTACATTGATATGACAAAAAGCGGTACTTTTCGCATCAAATTGTTTTTTCGTTTAAATCTGATAGCGAGAATTACCTCTTTTAAAGTATCTACAGGTTAATATGTAATACAATGTTGATATGTTGTAGTATTCTTCTCTTATTTTATTATTTTGTTTAAATTAATTTCCTAATTCTTTAAAAAACCTTGAGAAGGCGGCTGAACTATGTGACGGCGGTATGCTGGTCTTACGCCAAACTAAACTGCATCTCTACGTTTATTAAACATCAAATTGATGTTAATGTTTGTAAATATATTATTTTTATAGGATTAAAATGTTTTTTAGTAATGAAATGTAATTGTTTTTTTTAAGGCGTAGCACAAAACCAAATTTTAGCCTAAACCACGGTCACCATTTCGCATTTCAATGATTCTAAGCTGGTTGTAGGTATCTATGTTACTTTAAAAATTTTAGGGAGTGCACACTGTAACCTGTAATCACTGTAATGTAAACATTCCAGTGGCCCGCCAATACAGGCGGAGAGACGGCACACGGCGGGTTTATTTAGTGGGTGAGGGCCCCACACTACCCTGTTCGTTGTTAGGTACCTACATTTTTGCCCGCTTTAATAAAAAAAAGACTAGACGTCGTGGGACGTCTACCAAATGTGAAAACATCGAAATTATTTTGTAGAAATAAAATGATTATAACTTGACAAAGTACTCCTCAAGACGAATCAAACGAATATAAACTCGATGGGGTTGCCTCGTTAAATTACAGAGTTACTGTGGCCACCTTCCAGCTCGATCATCAGACCTTGGATACCATCTAGAGACTAAGTACTTGTCAAGACGAATCATACAAGCCCAAACTCGATGGAGTTATGTCGTTTTATAACGGAGTACCTATCGCCATCTTCTATCTCCATCATCAGACCCTGGATACCATCTAAAGACAAAGTACTCATTAAGACAAATCAAACGATTCCAAACTCGATTGATTGATTCACCCGTAACATGAAATGGTGGGCAGCCGTTCGGTTACTGTTCTGCAACAGTAATCCTGAAGACGTGGGTTCAATCCCTACCTGAGGCTATCATTTTGTGTTCCGTATTTTCTCGGTATAAGATTAAAGCTGGTAGTATAAAAGAGAGATAAGTATTCCATTATATTCTTATAACCTAAGTACAATTTAGACATATTTAAAAAAATTTGCTACTACTCACGACTTTGTGTGCCAGTAAAAGTCCCGTCCAAATCGGTCCAGCTGGTCCTGAGTTTAGCCGGAGTAACAGACAGACAGATAAAAAGTAAAACAAAAACGTATTTTGTTATCATATATCTAAGTAATGATATACTTTGATTTTTTTTTATAGGTGCTAATAATTACACATGTAAGTGTGCACGCATTCAAATGACGAATAAAGTTAAATACCTGGGAGTGATATTGGATGAAACGTTATCCTTTAAATATCACATCCAAGCCACAACAGAATAAGGAAACTGATTTATGTTTTTAAAAAGCTGCGTCATATTACAGACTTAAAAGTAATTCGGAAAGTTTATTTTGCTCTCTGCCAATCTCTTTTTGCTTACTGCATTAGCTCCTGGGGTGGTGTGGGTAAAACATTGTTACTAACACTCGAAAGGGCTCAGAGAGCGATCCTTAAAGCATCAACTTTCCGCCCTTTTTTTTTTCCTACTAATCTCCTATATAAAGATTGTAGAGTACTAACAGTTCGGCAGATGTGTATAATGAACACAGTCCTCAGACAGCACGCTGCCCTCCCCTACAGCACTGACTATACTAACAAAACGCGTAAAGATATAGTTTGCCAGCAAGACATTACAAACAGACACTTCAATTTAATTTATTTGTGTAGATGTCGTGGCTTTGTTGATAGCAATGTTTTCAGTAGTAATTATGATTCCTACATAGTACCTAAAACTGAAAATATTCACCGTCTGTTACGAAAGGTGTTAAGAAATGCGCAACAAATACGGGGAGACGCTGATTAGTGGTGCGCTAAAAACGAAAACCTGTGAATTATTGTATACAATGTATACAAGATACATATCAGTTATATTTATATGATAAGCTAACGTTATGTAATACAAGTTTTCACCCTAGCTTCACCTGATAGAAATTGTCGACTAACCTCTATGCTTAGCCTTTATGTTGCAACGAAAACTATAATAAATTCGCAACTAGCATAAGCAATAACATCCGTTCGTTTTCGTTTCGAACCGCATGAAATGTGTCAACACTGACCGTGATTCATTTTTAATGTATACGCGAATTGTCCGTGGCTTTTTGAGTCATATCAGTCTGTAAAATATAAGTAAGTGAGTAATATCAACTGCAAACGTAGGAAAACTTGCAATAAAATCATACTAATGATAAAGTATGTATATGCTGTGATAGCCTTTTTTTTGTTAAGGCGGGAAAAAATGTTCCTAACCGCACACACCGTCTTTCGGGGCAACGAACAGGGTAGTGTGGGGCCTTCACCCACTAAAGAAACCCACCGTGTGCCGTCTCCGCCTTTATTGGCGGGCCACCGGAACCATATTACATTCCTTCAGTGGTATGCTGTGATAGCCTAGTTGTAAAACCAAGGACTGCAAGGTAGTGGTATCGAGATCAATCCCCAGCCCCAGGTCCAGACCTCGCAAGGCACACATCTATTACGTAGGTAATACCTAGTGGTAGAGCCATGTTTATCCCAGCATGAATGGGCCGGCTTGATCAGGGAAGTACCACTCTCTTACAGAAGATCAGCGTGAAACAATGGCAGGTATTCCTACAGTTGCGTTTCGTATGGAGAGCGCCGGAGGCCCAAACCTTCCTTAAACCCTCCTTAGTATTCTTCTTATTCTCTCTTTGTTATCCTTTCTATTCTCTCCTTATTATTCTTCCTCTCCACTTTCTATACTTTGCTTTGGAGATGGCGACACGCGAGTGATACCTCTGGTGTTGCAAGCGTCTAACTACGGTAACCGCTTAACATCAGGTAGGCCGTATGCTTATTTGCCACCGACGTAGTATAAAAACTATATTATGAGCCGACGGGTTCCACATTCGAAAATATTCATTATTAAATAAGAAATGTACATACGCTGTAGCAATAAGTAAACGTAGTGTTATATGCTCTTTGGCAATAAGTTTGATACCATAAACGGTAGAAACCTAAAAGAGACCTTTATTAGCATAATTCAAAGCGATGTATTCAAAAAGTATATAGAATAGAATCAGTAAGAAAAATTAATTAGAATGAAATGTTTAACCACATTGTCATAGACCGATATTTATCTAAATGCAATTCCTGAAAAATAAAGAGTGCCTAATATTTCGAGAACAACAAGAAAATAATTTGAAGTCGTCTTAAATATCTCTCCTAAAAGATCTTGATGGTAAATGTTTCTTTCATGTTTTTTTACAAAAATGTTGACCCTGACAAAAATTAATAACTACTTTCAAAGTGCCGCTAATATTTTACTTAAGACCATGACATCTTTGTAAATTTTTCCTATAAGAGTATTATATCTTAAGCATATTGGGTTGCTAGCCCTACTATAAGTCATGAACATCTTCTGAACAAATAACTCATCTGAAAACATTCTCAACTCATTTACAATTCTTGTAAGAAATGATTGATGTAGGTATACGTACACTGTGTTGGCTATAAATTGCTACCTAATTTTCAGTAATGTACCTAGTGTTACTGCGTTTTGAATACACTATGTTCTATTCGACAGAGGTGTCGTTAATGTCGACTAAAATTTATTAAGTAATCAATATTATAAAATATTATAAAAAAAAATCTCCCCAGCTAATGCGATAGGCCAGGCCCTCCTCTGCACGCTATACTGTTGTCTCCCCGGGCGGGCGGTAGGGTGTGCGATTATATTTTTCTGGACTAACCAAAAAAGTCAGAAAATCCTCAAAGATAAAGAGAGCACCCATTGCCTTTAAGGCTTGTGAGTCTCACCTAACAATTCTACTAATATTATAAATGAGTTTGTGAAGACGTTTATGTTTGAATTTTTGTCCGTGAATAACAACTAAACAACTGAATGGATATGGATTAACATATAGGATAATATGTATCCTGAAAAAATAAACAGTTCCAGTAGGATAGCTAATTATAGCATTACAGACTTAACGACTAAACTTGACTTGACTAAACGCATATATACCTATAAATACTTAATATAAATACTTACAGATAAATTATAGCGTGGGTGAAGACAGAATATTTTTCTCCCCATAGGGAGTTTCTGTGTACACCTAAATTCCCTAATAAATTAGAATTTAGAAGTTGACGCAGAGGAAGACGCGTGCAGAAGTTAGTGGAAAAAAAATTGTATAAACTATTAAATAGGATAATACTAAGATGTATCATTTTAGCTAATTAAGTTATATGATAATATTATAATTATACTCATTCATCGTTATATCATTATTATCATATCATCATGTTCTATACTAATTATACACCCGGATCCAGTTAGCTATAGTTATAAAGTTTCATTGACCCACCATATATTTAACCGCATAAAGCACTTTATCTCTTCCTTGTCTTTTGCCAGAAACTTTGCAACAAGCACCGTCAAGCGGGCGAGGGCTTAAGTGACTTCGAAAGCCCGTGTGGTGAAAGATTTAGACATAGTGTTACTACACTACCCAACGGCATTCTAGGAGTCTCGTAAGAGCCTATTACAAATAGAGAAAAAATAAGATACAGACAATATAACTGTCAAAGAAGGAAAATTCACAACGAAATCCATATATATATATATATATATATATATATATATATATATTATAGATAATGTGTTACTATATTTACCTATTAAACTTTCGTTGTTATATTAATGAATAATAAATTAGTTGAATTTCACTATTTGGAGAAGGCTGGTTCTCAACAACAAGGGATCACAAAATGGGCTATATAAAAGAAAAGAAAGGATGTACAATTTATTAACGTATTGACTTTTCTCCTTCTTTGACCTATTAACGTTTTGACAGGCCTCGTGGCGTGGTCGGTAGTGTAACCGACTTCCGTGCAAGAGGTCGTGGGTTCGATTCCCACTCAGGACAATTATTTGTGTGATGAACACAGATAATTGTACTACGTCTGGGTGTTTTCTATCTATGATATGTTACATACATTAAAAAAAAATATAGTATATGTATTATATCCGTAATCTGGTACCCATAGCACAAGCGTTAAGCTTATTACTTTTCTAATATCATATTTTATATATTTTTAAACAGATTATAAAAGAAAACAAACATACTCAAATACACTATTACAAAAAACATTCACAACGAAATATAATTGATTTAAAAATATATAAAATAGTGGACCACCGACATTGGGTGCAGGGACCAAGCTGCCGGTGGTTAGGGCTCCAGAGAAAGAAACCTCAAACAAATAAAAAAAAAACAAATATCAAACAGTTCTCACAACACATCCTGTGAAAATCGGTAGTGCATACCTACTACTCGCGCCTGCTCAGAGGTGTGAGCGTTACCTACGCTAAGAATTTTATGAAGGAAAAAACAAAAAGAACCTTTATCGATCCCAAGTAGGTAGAGGAAAGAACAAAAGTGATTTATTTATGTATTTATTTATTCGTGATCTTCGAATAAGAAAGGTTTGAGATCCCACGATGAATGTTAGATTGCTTACCGCTTTAGGTAGGTATCTAGATATATGTATTACACCTATGAGCACTGAAATAATGTCACACAGTTCCAGTGGTCCGCAAGTACAGGCGGAGAGACTGCACACTGGCGGGTTTATTTAGTGGTTGAGGGCCCTACACTACTCTGTTCGTTGCCCCGAACGACGCTGTTAGGTACACATATTCCCGCCTTCCAAAAAAAAAGGTATTATACAGGTATACCTTTTTTGTATTGTAAATGACAATAAAACAATTAGAAGTAAAAAAAACACAAGAAACAAATATTTTGTACAGTCCTCGGGACTTGTGACACATGTCTTGTGGAATTGTTACAAAACATTGTCGTTATGAATCCCACATTAGGTACACGCCAGTAGGTCCCCATACATTAATGTATGCGGGTATGTAGACTGTGATGTAATGCATATAATCACCAGGCCTCTTCAATATACAATTGTATGGAGCGTCTCACGGCTCCATTATATGTCAGTAATTTAACATTTTCACTTTCACGGGTGTTACAAATGTGGTCAACGGAAGCTTCTATAAACTAGGATTGTATGTTAACAATGTAGATATGTCGAATAGGTACTGTTTGTGAATTATCCAAAAAGCGAAAATAATGTTTATATTTATCGACACATTAAGGCGGTTTTATGTTTTTTAGCAAAGTTTTAAGATTTGTACACATCATACACAAATACTACTGATCTACTAAGTACCTACCTACTTACTTTTCGAGTCTTAATAGCGTATATAGGTATTTTGAGGTTAAATACCTTTATTTTCCGATGCAATATGGTTGAGTTGAAACGTCGGGAAATAAAGGTATAAGCGATTAAGACCCGAAAAGTAGAATTAGTGTAATAATATATTATTTTTTTGTAATTTTCCGCAGTAGGTAGAGCTTGTCGAAGAGTGTGAAAAATATATTTCCGAGGTCACCACGGATACCACTGAAGGAATGTAATATGGTTCCGGTGGCCCGCCAATAAAGGCAGAGAGACGGCACACGGCGGGTTTCTTTATGCTCGGTTCCTATAATAATAAAACGGATCGTTTTACTTACGATTGGTAGAATATTCTACCAGGCGTAAGTATAATCTGTTCCTATAAAATACGAGTCGTAAGTAAGTGAATTGACTGACAGTTTGCAACTGACGGATGGGTAGCTGTTATACAATGACGATTCGTTGAATATAGGAACCGGGCATTAGTGGGTGAGGGCCCATATTCATTTCTCACAATTCATAGCTTAGCACTATACATTAAACACAAAATGAAAAATGTGAAATCGAAAATATCCTGCTCGTGACTGTTATTTTCGATTTCACATTTTTCACTTTGTGTTTAAAGCTTAGGTATTTTTTTAGTAACATTAATTAGTTGCGCTCCACCTAATAATGGGTATTTTACAGCTACCTATATGTTACGAAAATTGTCGGCGAGTCTCCCTTATCACATTTAAAGCGTTTAATTTAAGCCACTTTCTTTCGTGTCAACCTTATTTTTGTTCTAATTAATGCAGTGCTAAAAGTATTTGTGCCGTGTGGGGCCGGCTTTAGAATTGAATTTTCTTTCAATTCGGCTGTTTCGTATTTTGAACAAATGTTAGGTACACTAGTCTTTTTTTGACGAAAATACTGAATATTATAAAAATACATGAAAATACCGAATTTATATTTATCATTCAATATGTTACGATACATAAAATGAGAAATTCTCTTATATCTGTGGCTTACTGCAAGATAGTCGCACCAATTTGCTTCCTCGATAACCCATCGTAGTGTTTAACACAAACAATTAGGACTAAACGGAATAATTAAAATCAATACTAGCGGGCACGTGTGCTCGTCGCATATCGTCGATTTACTTATTGGGTTCTTCCCCAAACAAGGTTTGAAGAAAGTTAGTTGACGAAGTTAGCATCTGGGACGGTATTCTAGGAGATGCAGTTCAAATTCTGCTCGGGACTGTTATTCTCGACTTCACATTTTCACACTGTGTTAATTTATATGGCTAAGCATATCAAATGCTTAAAAAATATTTATAAAAATATCAAAATACTTTACTTGTTTCTTTTGAAATATGGACAATGAAACCAGAAAAACACATTTGTTTTGTTTAAACTTTGGTTTTGTTTATGCTCTTAAATATAAAAGCAAAGGTAAAATCCGATAAATATAAATACTTTTATTGCTTTCATGTCGTTAGGTAATTTTAGTTGATAGCATTGGACACTCAATAATTAATAAAATATCGCTTGGCTATCACTACACTTTAATAAAATAAATTATAGGTTTTATATAAAATTCCTTAATTTTAGAAACATGAAAAGAATGAAAACTTTTTATGATTAGATAAGTAAGTAGTTTACAACGACACTATATAATTTATTGAGTATATGGCATATATACTATACATAATTCTATTTCATAATAAAAATGCATTTTACGAACGGAGAAAGATTGATCTAGAATCGTTATTCCTGTACGGAAAGTTCTTGGGATCACTCAACTCGACTATAGTTTATTTTGGTCGATAGAGATTTCGTCAATTTTCGTCTATACAGACAGTTTTATTTTGTATTGTACGAGTACTGCACGTATTTTGAAAGTAGCACTGTTATTTTTACAATAATGTCTTTAAAAATCAAAGCTGAAATTAAATTGGATTCAGAACCCTGCGTGTTAGCTTGGGAGAACGAATTATTTGTTGGTATTGAAAATGGTTGCATAAAAGTAAGTTGAACATTTAATACGTTTTTATTTGCTTCGCCTGTGTCTATGTATCTATAAAACGTAAATTTTTAACGTGAGTTTCTAAATTGAAACTTGACTTATCAAAGCCCGATGACAATACAATAATTTAAGAATTTTGTTATGGCACCTGTGGGATTCCAATTTTTGCATAGTCATTAGATAGACAAAGAGACCTATAGAGACGTATTTATATTCTGAAGTCCACGTGGACGAAGTCGCGGGCAGATTCTAATCTAGTTGTTTACGAATAACGTACAGCATTATAACCAAAATCTTCTTTAAGTTTGAGATAAATAATAATGTTATGTGTTCTAATGTATTTGGATATTATTACATTAAGTAGTAGGTGCCTACTTATTACTTAAGTATTTATATAGATACAATGATATTGTATATAAAATATAAGTACTAGTAGTTCGAGCCCCTGCAGTGTTTGTTAAATTTCATTTAGTAACGCATTTATAATAAGTTCTTGGTTCAGAGGAGGTCCAAACTAGAAATCATATTTTTATCGAGTGTATATATTATTAAACTAGCTGTTTCCCGCGGCTTCGCTCGCGCAAATAAATGAATCGATGTTGAAATAGGAAAGATTTTTGTCAAAAAATACTGTCTCTAGATGGAATTAAACTATTATTATTCATTAAACACAAAGTGAAAAATGTGAAATCGAAAATAACAGTCAGGAGCAGGATTTGAACCTGCATCTTCTGGATACCGTCCAGATGCTTTACCAATTCAGCCATCCTGACAATTGCTCCTGACTGTTATTTTCGATTTCACATTTTTCACTTTGTGTTTAATGTATAGTGCTAAGCATGTCAAATGCTAAAAATATATATAAAAATATCTAAATATTATTATTCATAAAAATTTTAGGTTTAATTACGGTAAGTACCTGTTTGTAAACGACGTTTGTAGTGTTTCCTTTTGCGTCTAAAACCCACTCTGGAGCATGCAACATAAATCTCTCTGTGTGAAAAGTAGTGCTTACATAAATCGATCGACGCCAGTGATTTTTAGTGACTGGCCTAGGAACTTGTTAATTGTTATGGCAAAACACACATTAAGAGGGATCTGTATTCTTTTATATTATTTTAATATATTCAGGATACTCTGATGGAATTAGCGGTATTCGTGGAATGAAAACATTTCCTTCACCACGTTCTGTAATTACTGTGGCTCCTACGACGTTTTTATAAAAAACTTTGATTTTTAACTTTGTTCCATTGCACAATTTAGGTGATTAAGATTTCTGATCTTCTTTCTCAGTAATGTTTACTGGTGATTCAAATTTAAGAGTCAGTTAAACACAAAGTAAAAAATGTGAAATCGAAAATAACAGTCAGGAGCAGGATTTGAACCTGCATCTTCTGGATACCGTCCAGATGCTTTACCAATTCAGCAATCCTGACAATTGCTCCTGACTGCTAATTTCGATAACACATCATACTTGTCTTTGGGTGACGGCTGCGCCATCTGTCGGAAGTATTTTCATACATTATACCGACCAGGTAAACTTAATTTTACAATTAAGATTTTACCTAATAATGACGCAAACCCTTTAAGTATTTAGATATTTTTATATATATTTTTAGCATTTAACATGCTTAGCACTATACATTAAACACAAAGTGAAATATGTGAAATCGAAAATAACAGTCAGGAACAAGATTTGAACCTGCATCTGCTGCAAAGACGTTAAGTATGATGTGTTATCGAAATTAGCAGTCAGGAGCAATTGTCAGGATGGCTGAATTGGTAAAGCACCTGGACGGTATCCAGAAGATGCAGGTTCAAATCCTGCTCCTGACTGTTATTTTCGATTTCACATTTTTCACTTTGTGTTTAATGTATAGTGCTAAGCATGTTAAATGCTAAAAATATGTATAAAAATATCTAAATATTAAGAGTCAGTTTCCACTGAGAAACACTGTAACTAACCATATACCAGGCGCTTCTTCTTTTAAATTAAAAGGCGTTACAATTTACGTACAATAAAACCCGCTTAAGACGATTTTGAAGGGACCTAGCTAGAAACGCGTCTAAGGCGGGACAGCTATTATGCGGGAACGGGAAAATTAAAGATATCGTTTACAAATTTTGTGTATCTACGTATTGAATTTGTAGGTATACTAGCCGATACGGCGAACTTCGTACCGCCATATATTTTTTCATTAATAAATATTAAATTGAGATATAAAGTATCCTATCTCTTAAGTTGGAACAAAACACACAATTAAAAAAAAAGTTAAAATCGGTTACAGTCATTCTGGGTAACTTTGACATATTACAGCGATATTTTTCACGGTATTTTAAATGTTTTAACATTAAATGACAATATTAAACTTTATTAGTGTTCTCAGAATATTTTTTATCCATAGACAATAATGAAAGACTATAATATCCATTAATTATAGAGAAAAATCTATTTTTGTAGTATATAAAATTTACCACCCACAAAAGTGTAACTTTGACACACATTAGATCCGTCACATAAATGAGGTAATATTTGATTATTAAATTACTTTGGGTAACATTGGTTTATATTATTCTCAAATTAGGGAGGTGGCTGTGATAATAAAAACGTAAATATGTAGTAGTATCATATATATATATATATATATATATATATATATATATATATATATATGTATATATTTGTAAAAAAGGTCCATCAATCAAAATTTAGCAGTTACAAGTAAAATGTGTTTGAAATATTTATTCGCCCTACTCCATATAGAGTAAATTGTCATTTGTCATCCATACAATCACGGAATATCAAAAAAGTTATTCACTGTTTCATGAACTCAAATTCGCGCGCTAATTTCGGACAAAGTTTTGACATTATCTCTGTGTGACAACTTCGCTTTTATTTTAAGGTGTGTTTACGGAGCTTGTTTAAAAAATAAAATCTAAAGCAAGCATTAACAAAAAATATTGATTTCATAGGGAAAAAACATTAAAACATTCTCATAGTCACACTGTCAATGTTACCCGAATCAATCAAAGTTACCCAGATTGACTATACGTTATATCATAGTTTATAATGACATTACTTAAAGTAATCTCTTATTTTGGTATGACAAAGAGATTTTGATGCATTAGTAATGACAACGCTTTCAATGTAACTTAACTTTTGCAGTGCCCGCGTCTCCACTTTCCCCTAATAAGATATTAAATCGTTTACTGCCGATAATGCCTGGGCATTTGAAAAAATCGGAGTGCCTCTACTTCATCTTCATCGTCACCACTTAGGACCTCTTTATGATTTTATTCATATCTTCAATAAGATATTCGACTGAACCGGTTTCATAGGATGCAACGTTGACGACAATGGAAGAATAATTAGGAAAATCCTGCAGTATAGCGAGTACAGAACCCGCGATAATGCAGGGTTTTCCTTCACAGATAGCGTATTAAACTGGATGACGAATCGTATTAAGCATGATAAAAATATATGAAAACATGCCTCAAGTTGCAGGGACTGGCATAAAATGGCGTATTAGGCGAGAAATCGTATTAAACGTGATCGTATTTAGCGGGTTCTACTGTATTCCTAACTCATTGTGCTCTACAAAACGGATTTATCATTTTAGTAAAGTGTTTTGATCTTGCATTTGACATGCTCAGTTAAGTGCTTTAAATAACAAATTATTCGTAAAAGTGGAAAAAGAGGACTTTACTGCGAGCGGAATTCGAACCTGAGTCCCTTCCAATCTGGGGCAGTGCTCTAGAGCGCTAAGCCATCGCAGTCACCGACGGCAACTCCCAATCTCCACCTCCCAATTGCTTTTAGATGTCTATACATTTCGTAAAGTATGCTAGAATCATACCTGTATCTTGCCACGCAAGCAATCGCCTTTTTGATCGTCTTTCTGGATAATTCTCTTCATACCTACAAGCGGCTGCTTTGTGAACATCCGGGTGGTTATTCAGGTAATTAATTACAGCTATTCTGTATACTTGTAGATGGTTTTATTGATAACTCATTACTGCAGCTATGTGAACTCCTTTTTTATATTTAGTATTAGTTTTTTTGAGCTGTATCTTTCCAGTAGTACCTATTTGTAAATCTTGTGCGAACTTTTGTAGGATTCTCCTTAAAAATGTGTAGTATCAGAGATGTCTGATTGAAGATAGGATGTAACAGATCCATACTAAGGTAAATATACATCAAAATGTCATTGGGATTGTTTTTGTATTGAACTAAACCGAAGCCTTTTTAAGGGGTTCCCCTGTATGGAAAATTTTGAAAAAACAATAGCCCGAGTCAGAAAACGTACATAATGCCATCTATCGAGCATAAACTTATTTATGTATAATGCAAACTATGATTTTAAGCAAAAAAAAAATAATTTTCTGCTTGTAATGTTTAAATAACAGTTTTTTACTAAAAGCATATAAGAGTAACAAAATAAAAAATTTAAAGTTTTTGTCTGACTGTTTGCTTAGACTAATACCCATAACGGCTGGACCAACCTTTACTGGCGTATAGCAGATGTTACAAGGAGTAACTTAAAATACTATTATTTTAGAAAAAATAATTAGTTTTGAAATAAAACTTCGTTTAGATATTTTTATATATATTTTTAGCATTTGACATGCTTAGCAACATACATTAAACACAAAGTGAAAAACGTGAAATCGAAAATAACAGTCACGAGCAGGATTCGAACCTGCATCTCCTGGATACCGTCCAGACGGTCTCATCTACCCACAGGTTGAAATAACATATCAGCCTTGGACGTCTATCATCTAAGTCCACCCGTGATCATGAATGCTGTAAAGTATTCGAAACGTCGGGATAGTAGTAAAATCAAGTAAACGCGATAGATTCCGTAAAAGAAGTTTTATTTCAAAATGTAACATTCGCGTAAATATCAGAAAGTATTATAAAAATAATTAGGTTACTACAAAAAAACGAAAAACTAAATTCCACGTGAAGTCGCGGGTTGCACTTAGTTAAAAAAGTTTGTTAGTTAAACTTTATATAAGATGCTTCAATATTGAATTTCATGCTCTTTCTTTTAAAAATAACAAACTTTTTATGCAACCTTTTGACCCCTAATTCACCCTCTTAAAAGTAAAAATTATAAAATCGCTGATATACGTGTTCATTTATTTTTAATAAGAAACAGGTACTTATTTGAAATTTCGTGCTTATTACTTCAAAAGTGACGAACCTCCCATATAAACTACAACCCCTCATTTATCATCTTAGGCGTACTTTTTTTTAATATCCGACTGTACATGTACATTTATTTCTAACCAGAAACAGGTATTTCAAATTTCGTGTTTCTTACTTTGAATATGACAAAGTTCCATACAACCGTTCATACCTTATTTTACCCTCTTAGAGGCGAAATTTTCAATAATCCTTTCTTAGTGGATCTCTACAACAAAAAAGGCATCAACTACCAAAATTTCAGGTTTTTTTTAGCAAGCAGCCCCAGCGGTTTAGGCTTTGCATTGATCGTCAGTCAGTCGGTACAAGCAATTATAATGTAGGTATATAGATAGAAGATAATAGCAAATATTTCTACACAGGCGAAGATTAGCATAGGTACCACTACATGGGTCCGTATAGACTCTATACTCTATGCTATAGAGTTTCATTATACGTCTTAATACAATAATAAAAATTCTCTAACTGATGACTACGACACTAACCTAGACAGTAGGTAACCTTAACAATATAGGTAGGTATTCCAACACTGTAACAGGTAAACTACTATAACTGTCTATGGAGCGACTATGAATACAATACGGCTACTTTTTCATAATTTTCTCATAAACAATATTTTACCAGTGAAAAAGTAGCCACATTGTATTTTTTTCTGAACCTGGAATAACTAGTATAACAAGTTAAAACAGGCACGGTCCCACCTCGAATAGTCCTGCCTAATCTCCCTTAACTTCTCTTTGCATTTACAATAAAATATTCTGCTCGTGACTTCGCGAATATAAAGACGTCGCGCACACTTATGATCTTTATGCAGAATTGGTATCCCACATAAACCATCCATTTTTATAGAATAAAAAGTAGCCAAGTACATATGGGTTATGGACTCACGATAATCGGTTGCGTGAAAGCGTAACAAAACAAATAAACCAACAAACTCACTTTCGCATTTATAATATTATTAAGGATTATTATAAACCTTAGATTAGTCTAATGCTATCAACCATGATACCTATCTACTAACTATCAGATAAAAACTAATGTGTTTATAACAGTCAGAAATAAGCAGATTTATGTTACGTCATTACTCTGACAATTTTACCTTTATTTTTGCTTTTTATTTATGTCTAACAAAAGAATATATTCTTCACAATGGTGTGATTAAAAGTCGCGTAGCGGAGATATCAGAGCGTGCAGACTTAAATACATCAACATAAAACATGTTCCTTTCAAAGACTACCTGTATACTTCAATAAGACGTAAAACACATAACTCTTTAAACATCGCGAAACCTCTGACTACGTTTATGTAGGTATCTCCTCCGAAACGAAAGCGATGTCAAAATATTTTTTTTAAATTTTATCTGCTGTTTAAACGGTAGATTTGTTTTTCCAGGATTTTACTCAATTAGCTGGTGCAGCTTCGCACGGTTGATTCAGACAAAAATAAAAGATTTCTAGGATAAATACGAGTATATGTCGGAGAAGCATCATACTCGTTGACATCGTCATTAGTGGTCACGGCTTTAGTGGGCGTCATGAGGGTAGAATGCGAGCACAAATCACAATGATCACAGATCACACTATTTTAATTTAGAATTAAGTGATATTTAAATTAAAAATTACAAGACCGAGCAGCGGGTTCAGGCTCTCAACGAACCAACTCTATCAGCCGCTATCACCATAGTAGAAAGAGTGGGAAGTAGGTTATCTTCATACAAACGCACCGCACGTGGCTTGTATGTATGCGCCATAGTATCGTACGCACACTCTAATAATTTCTCGACCCGTTTCTCATTGCGCCAGTCGGGGCTAACGCCGCACAAGGTTCGCGCGTCACGGCTTTTCGGCACCGCTAAATAAATGAAAAATGTGTGATAATCGCAGCAGAACGTATTGCTGTGTGTTTGGCTGTCTAAATGATTAATCATTTCCAGAGTTGTCTCCGTTCAGATACCTACTGAACAGGAAAGGTAAGGAAGTCACTTATAATACCTATAATTTTTACATGATGATGAGTACTGTGACCTACTTATTTTTTTGTTGTATTAGGTAGTGTTTTATCAGACAGACGAAGTAGGCACGCCTACTTGCCAAATATAATGTATTACCTAGGTATTTTTGATCTGTCAACTTGATACGCCGCTATTGCTTTGTTTACGTTTAGTCATGTCGATTTCTCAGTATTGTAGGTATAGTGACTAAGTAATAATCGTAAATTAAAATAATCTGTGTTGTGTCGTCTGGGTTCAAGGTTAAAGAGGTCGGTTTTACCTAAACGATTAAAAGTAAAAAATACAACTTCCCGGCCCTTGCCAATTTCTAGGCACTGAATTAAAATGTAGCTAAAAGTGACAACCCTGAGATAGTAGGTAATTATATCGCGGAATGGGTCGGAGATAGCCTACTTCCCCACTCTTTCTACTATGCTATCACTCTGTGGCAAAAACTGTCGGCCTCCCTAAAGTAAAGATGCCGCCTCGACCCCGCTCAAGGCACGTGCTATGCTCTGATTGGTCGTTACGTAAATTACAATATCCATAGCTTTTATTAGATTAGTAACGGTTTTTAAGTTATAGAAAAATTTCATCCATCCATCCATCCATCAGCCTTTTAACATCCACTGCTGGACATAGGCCTCCCCAAGAGAACGCCACAACGAGCGGTCCCGTCATGGGGGATAATGCCGTAATCACCACGCTTGGCAGGCGGGTTGGCGATCGCAGTGGATGTTGTTAATAGTCGAGGGTGTGCTGTTACCCACTCCCAAAAAAATTTAACAAATCAAATTTATTGTGCGTTATACATGCAAACAACAATCAACCAGACTCATAGCTTCCTCCGACATAATTATATCTTATCTATATACTATTATTAAGCTGTAGGTAACAGAGCTATGTCTGTACACTAAGATATTTGAGAAAAAATTACTGAATTAGGCTATATAGGCGTGTCTAAACACAAAACGTTTATTTTTTTTATTTTTGTCTGTTTGTCTGTTTATCTGTTTGTTTGTTCGCGCATTACACAAAAACTACTGAACAGATTTTGATGCATTTTTTTTTATTTGATAGCTCTCGATTAGACTTAACAACTGGTATAGGTACATTTTATCCCGCTAATATATCGGGAACCTGAGATATAAGCTAAAAACTAGCTTTTAGCTGCGGCGGAGCTGCGGCCAAGGCTAGTAAATAATAAGACTTACTTATTTAAAGTTCTTGTTAAAATATCAGATTCTCCCATACAAACTTTCTTCACTCGTTTTCCGCCATTAAAATGTGAAAATCCAAAATCCCTGAAAAACTTCATTTTTATTTGTGAAAAGTTGAGATAATTCCAATTTTCATGTTTATATCTTTAAAAAAACGTCACAAATACTTATATGGGATAAGTATTATTGTAATCAAATTTCCCACCACGTTATGTCAATATAAACAGAATACTGAAGCACTTCGATCAACTGAAGCACGTCGTTATTTATTTGTACTAGTATGAAGAAAGAAACTTCTTTATGCAAAACAAGAAATAGATAACGGTTAGGTAAGTACCTTAGTCTAGGTACAGAGAGCTAATATGTATTAAGATAATACCTATATAAGTTATAGTGTGGATGTATTAAGTATTATTATGCCTAACTGTAACTGCCGTCCTCTTCGTATTCAGTATATAACTGTAGGTGTTAGTCTAAGCATCATATCTATTTTCAGTCTTTTGATACCAAACTAAATCCTAAAGGATCTTGGTCAGCGCATGGTGTACAGCCGTTTGCGTTAGCTACCGGTAACGGTTACATATATTCATCTTCCAATGATGGACCAATTAGAGTTTGGTCTCCGTCAGGTCAAAAGATAACCGAGCTGCCAACAAGCGGTGCCGATGTAGGCGCTTTACATGTCTTTGATAGACTGGTTTATGCCGGAGACGAGGATGGCAACGTAAGTACCTACTACTTATACCTGTCAACTTTTATTTATTTTGAGATTTACCTACAATAAGAATGCAATAAAAACAGGCGCGACTATGTCTTGCCTCATTATTAAGTTAATTTGTAAAAACTTAGGTGACGAAAACAATAGACGGGACTTTTCCCTGCCGAGCATCGTCAGAGCGATGCTTGGCAGCGACAGGAATTGGGCCGCGGTCTCTACTTTCTGTGAGAAGGTTATCTCGTAGAAGGAACGACTACTTGCACCGGATGCCGCTCTAGCTGAGGCTGCGGATGGATGGACCGGGGAACGTCCGCCACCCGCAAGGCCTCCCGCGAAGGAACGGCGCTCCGTGTGCGGATGCGTCGTTCAGTAGAGGGTATCCGAAAGAGAACCGGCGGACCACTGAGCTAATGTAACACGGTTCCATTGGCCCGCCATTACAGGCCGAGAGATGGCACACGGTGGATTTATTTAGTGGGTGAGGGCCCACACTACCCTGTTCCTTACCCCGAACAACCGGGTGTGCGGTTAGGTACATTATTTCCCGCCTTAACAAATCAATTAACGAAACATTTGTTGCGACGAAAACAATTAAAATGTGAACAGATACCATTTTTTCACAAGCCATTACCATAAGCCCCAGTTGCTAGGGGCGGTTTGAGTCAGCGGAAGGGTAGAGTCTGCCTCCCTGGCTCTCTCCACAGCTTCCTTCTGCAAAATGACGTTCTCGAAGGAGGCAGTCCCGCTTCCCAATTCCCATGGCTGTTAACGTTACAAACTTACCTTAATTATTTGAAATCGCTAGAAATTATTGTCTGCAGTGTAGACAATAATTACTCTTATACTAAATACTTTATACACAAAGTATGCCAGGCAGGCCACGTACAAGTTGGGTGGGCGGCAGGTTGAGTGTGGCTGGTCTACCTGCAGCTACACAAAATATAGTCCCGTAATTATTATCTACATGTTAACCTACCAGCTAACTATCATTTGTTTTGATTCAGGTTATGGTTTATGAGGGCAATACTATAAAAGCCAAATATAATGTGTTAGAAGAAGTGAAAGATCTTTACTTAAGTTCACCATATTTATTTACAGTGCGTGATCTTTACGTCACAGTAACTGAAATTAAACCAGGTAAGGAGCCCTAGGTCATAATAGAACACCGGTGATGCTGTACAATGTTCTCATCTCGCATAGATAGTTTCAAAGTAAACGAGCCTAGAAATCTTTTGAATATTTTTACATGGATATTTTTTTTATAATGATGACACCGTTCGCTTAGGAGTAATCTTTGTATTTCGGAGGGTTAGAGGAGGGTTAACATAAAGTTTCACCGACACAATATACCGACACCAGACTCAGAACATCCATTTGTGGATCACACAAAGAGTTGTCCTGTGTGGGAATCGAACCCACAACACTTGGGCGGGACTAATCTAAACCATTTCGAAATCTGTGCAGTAAAAAGTGTAAAGTGATGTAAGTAGGTATTTGCATTTTGAAGTGTGGACGGAGACACGGGCAGAAACTTTTAAACTGTCGTTTAAAAAATAGGCACTAGCTTTATTCATACATTGCATACGTTTCTGATATTCTAGCTATTTCTTAAAATATGTACCATTTTATATTTTATTATTAGATGAATCAAATACTCGCTTCATGACACGACACAACATAGAAGGTCGAGCACCGGTGAGGATAACTGCTAATAGACTTGTCTTTATGTCTAGAAATGGTAACAACTTGTGCTTACACGATGGTTCTATTGATACGTTATTCAAGAAACTGGATGAAGTGAAGGTAGTGAATACTTACTTGGTTTGTTTATATTTAAAAAGGTTCGGAGAAGTCCATTAGGTACCTAATTATGTGAGTCGATTTGGTGGCTTTTAAAAATGATTGAATTAAATTTATATTAAACTGCCTCGGTGGTGCCGCGGTAGTATGTGCGACTGCTGATCATGAGCAATAGGCTCGCCCCCTCTTACGTGGGACCTAAACATAGCTGGCGAATCGTGGGTGTGTAATACACCTCTGCCCTCCCCTTCGGGGAATACAGGCGTTATTGTCTTTTTTTTTAATGATTCTGAGTTAGCTAGTTGTTCCAATAGTTTTATTTTATTTTATTGGGGACAAGAAACAATTACATAATATACATAGTTAAATTAAAAAAATATAGTTGTTATTACTTACCTATCTAAAATAATTAGGTGTGTAACCAGCACCCTTATCCACAAAATAAGTTGGGTCGCATAGTAGTTTCGTGTGCCTAAATGCTAGTAAAAGCGAACAGATCGGAAGCCGAGCCCACGAAAATTTGGGATAAGGCGAGGAAGGCACCTAGTGGCATCTAAGTACGTATTATGGCGTTAAAAGCCAACACAATAAACATCTGTTTAACGAAATTAGTTATCCAATCATGAATTTACAGGTTAGCGACATGATAGTGAATACTTTGGCAACTAGTGGAAACTACATATGGACCGGTGGTTGGGATGGCTCAGTCCGCCAATGGGACATTACTGGTGACAAATTGCAAGCAATTGGAGAAATTAACCTTGGTGGATGCATCAATTCATTGGTCACTGCCAGTGAAGGAGCTTATGCAGCTGTGACTGGAGGGAAATTAGTTCATATAATTGCATCATAAAATTAGTTTGGTAAATAGTATTTACCTATACCTGGTATTTACTAAATTCCTACATCAGAAGCCTAATTACTGCTTTTATAAATGCTTACTTGTATTTATTGTTAGGTAATAGATTTAAGTATGTACTTAGTTATTGTATTCAACGTAAAGTACTTTATTATTATATGTATATCTAATTGTCAGTTTGTTATCTTTTTTTCTTAAGGCGGGCAAAATGTTCCTAACCGCACACCCCGTCGTTCGGGTCAACGAACATGGTAGCGTCTAAGTCTTAAGTAGTGTGCAGGGTGTTGCCTTAAAAAATAACTTTTAATACCAGTGACATCCTTACACTGAATGTTTCATATTGTCTTATGATGTTGTCTTTCATCAAAATTGCACACACATGTTACTCTCGAGAAAGCCCGGCAAAAATATACCGAAGTTCGGACGAACTTCGCCCGAATTTTGTATTTTTACCATTCGGTAATACGGGTTGGGTTCGGTCGAAGTTCGTATTCCGTACAAACCACATTCGGCTCATCTTTAAAAATAATCAGCCAAATAACATTTCACCTAATAATGTCTAAATGCTACTTGCCTAAGTAACGCTGGTACACTCTTCTTAGCTTCGATGACATCATTTTATAGGTACCTAGTTAACCAGCCAGCCAGCCGTGTGGGGCCGGCTTTAGAATTGTCCCACCCCTCTCCACCCATGGGAGTCGCAAGAGCCGACTGAGGGAATACCTGGGGAGTGGGCAGCAGCACTCCCTCGAGTATTAACAACATCCACTGCGATCGCAAACCCGCCTGCCAAGCGTGGCGATTACGGCACTATCCCCCATATGAGCGAAACACATGTTGTGGCGTTCTCTTGGGGAGGCCTATGTCCAGCAGTAGACTTCGAATGGCTGATGGATGGATGGATGGATAGTTAACCATATTCTGCCTCCGACTTATATAATATAAATTCCGGGAAGAAAGGTAGCCTATACGCTTTCATGGGTCCCAGATCGTATGTATTTAATGAACTATGGTTTATGGTCTTCTTCTTATTCTTTCTATCTTGTTACAGCGTGAAAACCTAACAAAGTAACTCACTTTTCTAATTCGTAAGGATTAGAAGTAAACAATTGTTTCATTACTTTGCTACACTTACCTATGTTAATCCATTAAAGCAGTAGTGGGACTGGGCTGGCCACGTCTTCCACCGTATAGGGGAGCTGTGGGCGTAGGTATCTACTACAAAGTGGCGGTCCGACCCGGCGAGATGGAGACTAGCGTATGGACTCAAGCCAAACACTTGACAGATGATTAGTCAAGTTGCAGGTGGTTCAATCAAATTGTGTTGTGAAAAATGGATTTGACGATTTCTAATAAAGCACAAGTACGGGGCAACGAACAGGGTAGTGTGGGGTGGGGCCCTCACCAACTACATAAACCCGCTGTGTGCCGTCTCTCCGCTATTATTGGTGGGCCACCGGAACCATATTCCATTCCTTCAGTGGTAAAGCATCAGTACCTACCTACCTAAGAAGGATGCTGTGATTCGACAAGTTAACAGAGTGACCACTGAAGCAATGTAACATAGAGTTCTAGTGGCCCGCCAATAAAAGCGGAGAGACGGCACACGGCGGGTTTATTTAGCGGGTGAGGGCCCCACACTACCCTGTTAAATGCCTCGAACGACGGGGTGTGCGGTTAGGTACAATTTTTTTACATGATTGTAAGAACTAAGAAGTAACCTCCGCTAATAGAACGTAGCCAAACTAGGGACGCAGTCAAGTCGCTTCCTATCGTTCGACAAATTGCACTGTTTAAACCTTGTTTCAGCCATCTCGTAGCAACTCGGAACTCCCCAGCAAGATTTTCGTTCCCTGACTGTGCACGCAATTGAAAGGAGCTTAGAAAACGTACAGTTTTGACCATATCGGTTCCACTGGAACGGTTGAACCTTACTGAGGCGACGAGTGGTACGAACATAGAATAATGATGATTTAACGTCATGGGTACTAAAGAAAAAAAGGGCTGTATTGGGCTATTTAGCGGTAACCAAAAATGTTTTGTATGGTTGATCTTGATTAGAAACAGGTAAGGTAACAGGCGTACTGCTACATATATTATATGTACGTATATATTTAGTAGGTAGGTACCTTAGGTAATTAGGAGGGGACGACCAAGAAGTCATTCGGGAATAAAAAGGTAAAATATGGAGCGAAAGTTCCTTTGAAAGGAAAATCAGTTAAAACCATACTGGAAGAGATGTCATCCATTCATAGGGACTCTTGTCTTGCCCGGGTTAATTTACCATTTAGTTTTTATAGTTTATAAATAGCATGCCCACCACACAGTACTTTTTAATTGATGCCCACTTTAAGCAAGGCAGGGACTCACTTGGAGACGATCCACAGCCAGGACACCCGATTGAGGTGATCACTGCATAATAGGTATTAAAAGATGCCCGACATATGGTGCGTTCACACGCTTGCGTTCAAAGTGACATTCAACGGGCAGAAGCACGAGCACATGCGTGTGAACGGGCTGCCCGTGGCTGCTCGGCCAGCCCGGCTGCTTGTGTACGCACTCCCCGTTGAACGGAGTGAATGTCGGTTTTTGGCAAAGTTCAAAGAATGAATGTGCTTGCGCCCGTGTCCTGGTCACATTCACATGCGCGCGGTCGCTTTAGTACCTCGCAATAAGTGAATTATCTATGGTACCTCGTAAATCCGTAGGAGAGCGAGAGTGACCGTCATAGCCCGCCGGGTTGCCATGCTGAAGTGGCAATGGGCAGGCCACATCACTCGACAAACCGACAACCATTGGGGAAGAAAGGTTCTCAAGTGGCGACCACGTATCGGACGGCGCAGCGTAGGACGGCCCCCCACCAGATAGACCGACGATCTGGTCAAAGCCGCGGGGAGCCGTTGGATGCGGTCGGCACAGGACCACTTGTTGTGGCGTTCTTTTGGGGAGGCCTATGTCCAGCAGTGGACTTTGAAAGGCTGATGGATGGATGGATGAAACTGCTATACTATATATATAATATGACTACCTCGGGGGTGCAGCGGTAGTGTGAGCAACTGCTGATCATGAGGTCTCGGGTTCGATGCCCGGATTGGGAAATGTTATTGAGCTTTTTCGCTAAAAGAAAAGTTCTCAGTAGTAATCTAGTCTGAAAAGTGCCCGGTAGACGGCAATAGGCTCGCCCCCTATTACGTGGGACTTAAACATAGCTGGCGAATCGTGGTTGTGTAATACACCTCTGCCTACCCCTTCGGAGAATACAGGCGTGATGATGAGTTTGTTTGTTTATCACTAATCTTTATATATATAATTCTACTGTACGTCTGTATGTCACTGAACTCCTCCTAAACGGCTGGACCGATTTGAATGAATTTTTTTGTATGCGTTTGGGTGGCGCCCTGGATGTTTAAGATTCACATTTGGACCCGGTAGGTGGCGCCACAATAGGATTTCAGGACTTTTTCTTCTATTTATTTGTGAATGTTAGAGTAAGCACCGGGATGGTTTAGATTCACATTTGGACCTGGTAGGTGGCGCCATAATAGGATTTCAGGACTTTTTCTTCTATTTATTTGTGAATGTTTGAGTAAGCAACGGGATGGTTTAGATTCACATTTGGACCCGGTAGGTGGTGCCACAATAGGATTTCAGGATTTTTTTCTTCTATTTCTTTGTGAATCTTTGAGTAAGCACCGGGATGGTTTAGATTCACATTTGGACCCGGTAGATGGCGCCACGATAGGATATCAGGATTTTTTCTTAAATTTTGTCTAATGTTAAAAGATATACCTATCTAACGAATCCAAACGAAACGCCAATGTTTGGACAGAACAACGTCTGTTGGGTCCACTAGAATACTATAATGACTATTTTATTAAACACAAAGTGGAAAATGTGAAATGTAAAGCTACGGCGCCCGCCTCGACGGAAGGGGGTCTACTGGTGGTCCCCGGAGCTGGCAGACCTCCGTGCGGCCTGTATTCGTGCCCGGAGGCCCTACACCCGCAGCCGACGCCACCGAATACGCGACGAAGAGCGGGAGGGAAGCGTCCATTTGAGGCGGGTCGGGCCGCAACGGTGCGGCGAGCATTTTTGCGTACTGCGTCCACTATACAGGGCGGGCCGCGCCGCATCGGCGGATTTTTACAGTTAGTCGTACGTATGACAAGCAAGCTTATGGTAGTGTGACAATTGATAACTCCGATGGGAAATAATTTTTATTAATGTTGTTTGATGAGTAGCAAGAAAATAATAAACGTCGCAAACATAGTCTGGGTTCACGATTTAAGCAAGAAAAGACGACGTTGTGGTAATTTCACTTATTCCTTGGTCCTGAAGAATGATCCGGTTAAATTCTTTGAATATTTGTAAGCATGTCTTATGAAAATTTTGAAGAATTACATAATTTATAATTAACTATCTGACCCGGCGAACTTCGTACCGCCATATATTTTTTCATGAATAAATATTACAATTACAAATTAAAGTATCTTATCTCTTAGCCCCATTGGAACAAAACACACATTTTAAAAGAAAAAAAGTAAAAATCGGTTCAGTAGTTTCGGAGTTCATCCCGGACAAACATCGTGACACTGGAATTATATAATAATAGATAATATAAAGTATCCTATCTCTTAAGTTGGAACAAAACACATATTTTAAAAAAAGAAACGTTAAAATCGGTTCAGTAGTGTTGGAGTTCATCCCGGACAAACATTTTGACACTGGAATTAACTATATATAATAGATATAGGTACCTACTTCCTATTTAAGTCCAAATACAATTTCTGCTCAAATTATCATGATACTTACTATCGCCAATATCATATAATCCGGAATATTATTATTCCTCATTATATTATTATTCCTCGTTCATTTTTTACGTAAATACATAGGTTCGCTCGCTGCAACGTTTTACTACAAATGATGCACTTCATGCGTCCACTGGAGGCGGGGCGGGCCGGGCCGCGTCGCATCGACGGAAAAATACGCTCGCTGAGCGTATTTTTTAGCTTCCCTTAACATGGCAGAAAAAAAAATTTTGAATATCAATATGATTTTTATATGACGTAATACTTATGACCCAAAGATGCCTAGAAAAAAATAATAAAAATTCCATTAAGGTAGTTTTTAAAAAAACATGTATTCTGTGGGATACATTACCAACAATCCATAACAACACATAATGATTTCAATGTATCTCGAAAGATACGTTGCCAGGTTAGCTATGACTTTACTGTTACATAATTTGGTAGAAAAAAAAAATGGCTTTTTAATCAATAATCAGTAACTTTTATTAAAATATAAAATGTTTTAACATCAAACATCTTTTTCTTCAAACTTAACAAAAAATACCAAATATAGAAAAACTTTTCAAAAGAATATGACAAAATGATATCAATTTCCATAAATGAAAAACATTATTTCTTTCTGTCAGTAATTCTCATACCGCATTTCATACACATGACTGTGGTCTGATCTTTTATGCTAAGGTTGCATATACCCTTGGGCCGAAATGTTGGAAAATGATTATATTCATCAAATCTTACATCTTGCAGTACAAGTTTTTTTGATTATTTTCTTTGGTGCTGGTGGGACAAAAGCAGATTTATTGAATGGTTGCTCTCTCCCAGAATTTAATAGCCCTTGTATTATATGATAACGCAACTTCTTCAGGCTCAGTTGCTTGAAATTATTTCCGGCAATATGTCTGCGCTATAAAATTCAGCTATTATTTACGTACATATTCAGGATGTTGAAAATATTGGCAAGAAACACCTATGACTTTTCAGTTCTGGTCTATAGAGGGCAACCAAAATATCCGCAATCGCCCGTGGTGCGCGTTTTAGTGTTTGAAGGTTCCAGGACAGCGGACAGCCGTTTTACGTTTTGTTTCCTTATTATAGCATTGTATTACTCCAACTGGCGTTTTAGATAGATAGATGCTGACAACGACGACGCCACAATGCTGACAACGACGACGCCACAAATGCGACGGTGACAACTTTACTATCGTGCCTTTTATGATGCTGATGGGAATGATGGGAACTTTATTTTTGCCACTCATAACTCGAGAGTCTGAGTCTTGCCCTTTTTTATTTTTGTCCGATAAAGCTTCTTTTCCGCATCTCGCAATCGATTGGATCTAATCGTACCCAATGAGAATATGCCCATTTCATTTTGATAGTATAAATTAGCTCCAGGCTTTTCACTATGCGTTATAATGCTGTCCGTAGTATAGTAACTCTTTATTGTGTATTTCAGCCTTGTGTTCAAATTTCATGTAAACCAAATAGAAATTTAATCGCTTGCTTTGTATAGGCGCAAGTCGGCTTAGAACGCGTATTCTTTATGCTGGATGACGACGGTGAGGCTAATACTATTGATGGTGATGGCCCAGGTGTTTTAGGTACTATTCGGTTAGTCCTAGGTATTTTGGTTTGACTAAAATTCAAGTAGGCAGTTGGCGAGGGAGGAATAGACGAGGTGAGACCCTTAAGCTGAAGAATTCGCAGAAATGGTTGGTATAGTGGATGGATGGTAGGTGGTTGTGCATGCTCCAAATGGCAGGAATCTGTTATTGTTTGCATAGCAAGGTTACATTCATCGTCAGAAAGTATGTAAAGATTTTCAAGCGAAGAAGAAAGCGAAGAATCCGGTGAAGATTTATTACTGACATGGTTACGAAGAGTAAGTAATATTGACAAATTCACAATCAGACTCCGAATTTCTTCATCATTTGATGATTGATTGAGTTTTGGCACTAAATCAAGTATATTTCTTGTTGAGGTACAACCTCTTTGATGCAATGTATTAGACCATAAAGAAAATTTTGCTCTACGAATAATTTATGAAATGTGTCGGTTTCCAAGTATAGTTATTTATCTATGGTGTCAGTCAATAAAAAAACAGAAAGTTGCTTTAGACTTTTGCAACGATTGCTATTGTGGTGGCTCAGCGGTTGCGTTAGAGATCGGTTTATTGGCAAATTTCTGGAAAATATTTCTTCAATTATTTACGGTTCTACCTAATAGTGTTTAGTGTGCCTCATGTAGTTATTCATTTTCATTAGTTATATACAAAATATATCATTTTATCGTATTTCCAGGTGAGTGAAAAAAATTTATTCTTTTGTTTCTGGTGACAGTTATTCATCAAAACAAAAAACTTTTCATTCGTCCTCATGGACGAAGAATCGGGGGGTGGGTGGCCCCCGATTAACCAACCCCGATCTAATGTACCATCCCCAGCGGAATTTGTTTCAGTGGGTTCCGATTCATCCTCTGAAACATGCATAGAGGAAAATCTTCATTTCAGCAATGGTTCTATGAACACCATAAAACGAAAAAAACACCCAAAGAAACATAATAGGAAGAATAAAGAAATCAAGGCGCATTCCCAAGACTCTGTCTTGGCACTAGGACAGATATGTAATATAGGACAGATATGTAATAATAGTACTACAACTACTCCTTTAGATACTACCCAGGATACAGATTCCCTAGTTTCGGCTACCCCTACTCCGTCCCAAACACCCAACATCCCAGCACATGTACCGTCTGGCAGACAGTCCTATAACTCCGTGGATAAAGGGCCATTTGTAGTTCATGTCCAAACAACCGACACAAATGGATATTTACACCCTATCAATTTTGGTAGATTATTAAGAAAGAATAATTTCAACAACATTATTGATGGCAGTATTCAACGTATTGGCCGCAATAGGATTTCACTGTCATTCACTACATATAATTTTGCAAATGATTTTATAAAAAATGATGTTATTCAAATTAATAACCTCAAAGCTTTCATTCCAACATTTAGTACAACGCGTTTAGGAATAGTGAAAGGCATTCCACATGAATGGTCAGATGCAGAAATACTCGAAAACATTAAAGTGCCTATAGAGAACATAGAGGTTATAAAAGTTCGACGATTAAATTACAAAGTTATAGTAGATGGCATTCCTACTTATAAACCGACTCAAACGTGTGTATTAACATTCGATGGACAGACTCTCCCATCAAAAGTTTTCATGTGCTATAATTCTTTATCTGTTGAACAATACTACTATCCAACGATCCAGTGCTTCAATTGCTGCCGCTTTGGTCACACCAAAATGTTATGCAGGTCAAAACCACGTTGTTACAAATGTGGTCAAGAACACTCTGGATATTCTTGCGACATTGAGGAGGGATCAACTCCATGCCTGTTTTGCTCTGGATCACACTTTGCAACTAATAAGTGCTGCCCAGAGTACAGCAGACAAAAATCAATCAAAATTTCTATGGCAGAAAAAAATATATCTTATACGGAAGCTTTTAAACTTAATTCACCTATTAAAGGTAAAAGTTACAGTGATGCTACAAAAAATTCCTTTGCTAAAACAGTTGTTGGTAATACATCCCCATCACACTCAGGTTCATCATCATATACTAAGACCATATATTTAAAACCTCGTTCCCATCCGCCACCAAGACAGGGTTATGATTGTGCAGCTCATCAAGCACTAATTCGTGATCCAACTACAATAAGTAACAATGGTGTAGCATACCCTACCCCTGATCACAATACATCTTTAGAAACTATCATAGAACTTCTCCATTCATTGACTAAAATTCTCCACTCCCATCAACCGACCTACGCTGCTCATTCTACACGATCCTCTTTACCTCGACCCATCCATAATGGCCTCCCTAGGGCTACAATGGAACTGCCAAAGCATAAAAAATAAAAAACATGAATTATTAAATCTTATTAATAAATATGATCCCATTATTATAGCCATCTCTGAAACTTGGCTTAAATGTGATGCTTTATTTAGGATATCACATTACCAATGTTTCAGAGATGATAAAAGTGACGGGTATGGTGGCACAGCCATACTTGTCAAAAATTCTGTAAATTCTCATCTTGTACATTTACCATCTTCATCATTATCAGACAACTTTTCCATAGTCGCAATAAACTTTAAAAGCACTACTTTCATATCCATATACATACCTCATCCATCCTTTAACATACTTCATGAAATTTCAAACATATTAGCAAATATTAAAGGCCCTCTCATCATTATGGGAGATTTCAATATCCATCACCAAGTCTGGGGATGTGACAACTCAGATTCATTAGCTCAACTTTTATTTAATATTAT
Organism: Leucoma salicis; assembly: GCA_948253155.1. NCBI lineage: Eukaryota > Metazoa > Arthropoda > Insecta > Lepidoptera > Erebidae > Leucoma > Leucoma salicis. The sequence goes on along the minus strand of OX411809.1, from coordinate 14,672,150 downwards.
GGACAGTAAAGGATTATGTATACTAAACTATGGATCTCCTACACGCCGTACAAAACCCCATGAAAGAACAAGTGCGGTAGATCTAACTATAGTAACAGCAACTCTGGCTCCCTCAATGTCATGGAATACCCTGGCGTCTACTTTTGGCAGTGATCACTTTCCTGTAATATTTGACCTCCCTTTTTCAAAGATCCTTCCTACCCCATATAAACCACTACTGCAGTATAATGTACCTAATAAAATTGATTTAATTAGCTGGTCTAAATTCACATATATTTTAGAACAATCTTTTACTCTTCCCCCCCTTTCCCCTGATAACATAGATACCTGTCTTGTTCTTGATTCACTTATAAAACATATACATTCTGCAGCTAAGCAATCATTCCCCTTTAAAATACATAACTCAAAACATAGATCACCTCCTTGGTGGGATCCCGAATGTCAGGCGGCAATTAAAAAAAGGAAAGAAGCTGAATTAGCATACTGTCATAACATGACAAATGAGAACTATGATAACCTAGTCAGAATTATGTCTGACACAAAACACCTACTACACCACAAAAAATCAGAGGGTTGGAAACATTTCTGTTCATCTGTTTCCCCTAATATAAAAGCTTCATCCGTATGGAAATCAATTCGCCGCTTTCGAGGAACTTTCAGAGACCCCTCAGCTCCGTTTCCTAGATACAGAAGCTGCTATGAAGCTTTTATGAACCAATTAGCTCCTCCTATCCCAAATGCTAACATTAGACAAATAACATCAAGTTCAACAATTTGTAATGACATTTTCGCTCCCTTCTCCCTAGAGGAATTACATCTCGTTCTTTCTTCCCTTAAGGACTCTTCTCCAGGTTTGGATGGTATTCCTTATTCGTTTATGACAAATGCAGATCAACAGACTCTAAATTATTACCTTGAAATGGTGAACTTAATGATTAATTTAGAATATATTCCAACTCCATTAAAGACCCAGGTAATCATACCCATTTTAAAACCTGGCAAAAATTCAGAAGATCCGGGTAATTATCGCCCCATTGCCATGTCTTCAGTCCTGATAAAAATTGCAGAACACCTAATTAAAAATCGCCTCGAATGGTTCCTTGAAAGTAGAGACCTTCTACCCAACTCCCAATATGGGTTTAGAAAAGGTAAGGGAACCTTAGACAGCTTATCCATTCTTGTTACTGACATAAGGCTCTCTTTCTCGAGGAATGAGTCCACTATTGCTACTTTCTTAGATTTATGCTCAGCATACGATAATGTGGTTCTCCCCGTACTCAAAAACAAGATGGAAAGGATTTCCATACCTACAAAAATCATTAATTTTATTATCAATCTATTTACTGACCGTATAGTTCAACTTAGAGTTGATAATGATATAGTATGTACGAGATCTTTATACAAGGGCCTGCCCCAAGGCTCCGTATTAAGTCCCCTCCTTTTTAACATTTACACCTACGATTTAAATAAAGTTGTTATACCATATTGTCGTATATTACAATACGCTGATGACTTATGTTTATATTCTACAGATCAGAATGTAGTTAAGTCTACATATAATATAACACAGGCTCTTCAAGCCTTAAATTCTTGGCTAATTAATAATGGCTTAGATATAGCCCCTTTGAAAAGTTTTGTGGTGTTATTCACAAGGAAACGTCTAAAACCTAGAATTGATATATATTATAATAATACTAGAATACCAGTAACAAACGAAAAAAAGTTTCTAGGCCTTATATTAGATTCAAAATTAAACTTTTCTTCACATTTAAACTTTGTAACTAACAAGACTGAAAAAAATTTGAACATATTAAGATGCTTGGCAGGTGTTTGGTGGGGTGCCCATCCTTTCTACTTAAAATTACTGTACAATGCTACAATCCGTAGTGTTATGGACTATGGCTCATTCCTTTTTGATCCAGCAAATAAAAGTGCTCTCAGCAGACTCGATAATATTCAAGCTAGAGCACTTCGTATTATACTGAGTGCAATGAAGTCGACCTCTAAATGTGCCATGCAGGTGGAATGTGCTGAACCTCCCTTGGACATAAGGAGACAATACCTATCGGATATGTTCCTATTTCGTACATTCCAGTTCTCTCACACCCTATTTTTCCAAAATTACAGCAATTTTTTCGTATGTATCCCTACCTTATTGGCTCCACAAAAAAATCCCCTGTCTAGTTACAAGTTACATAAAAATTCTAAATTTACGATTCCCAACCCATAGAACTAATAGACTACCACTGTTTGAATTTACTTTTGAAAGTAGCCTATTTAAACCCATAATTAACTTTGACTTGAATCTAACTAAAGATGGTATCTCCAATAATAAACAGTTCCAGGATACAGTACATAGACTCTGGAATGGGTGGCACCTTATATTTACCGATGCATCTAAAATGCATCAGGATGGATGTGTTGGGGTTGGACTGCTACATCAAAATTATAATATTGTCCAGAAAATAAATGTCCCCCTGAAACTTCAGTTTTCCTTGGAGAATGTAGGGGTATCATGGAAGCCATAAATTATATACTTTTATTTAAATTAAATAAGTCTGTAATCTTTTCTGATTCGCTAAGTGCACTACAAACCTTAATAGGTAACCCTTTTAAATCTTGCCCCAGAAACTGGCTGATCCTCAATTCCAAACAGTTATTACTGGAATGTTTTTTTCTAAATTATACTGTCCACTTAGCTTGGGTTCCAGGTCATAGTGGAATACTTGGCAATGACAGGGTAGATAGAATTGCTAAGGACTCTGTAATCTGTGGTGACAAAGTTCCTTTTAAAAATTATGCTCAAGATCTCCTTCTTCTTCCTAGTAGTGACTTACAAGCTAGATGGACAAAAAGATGGTGCATAACTAGCAAACGTTCAGGCACCAACTTCGCTAAGTACCAATCTGAGATTATACTTAAACCATGGTTTTCTAAATTCAAATGTAACAGGAGAATAGCTTCGTCTATATCACGCATGAGATTTGGACATTGCTGTTCTCCTGTCCACCTTAACAAGATCAGGGTAAGGGACTCTTCCCTTTGTGAATGTGGGATTGACATAGGAGACTTGAACCACATCTTTTTTGCCTGCCCAAACTTCGACCATAGCCCATTGTTTAAAGCACTCATCAACCATAATTTCTCACTCCCTGTACATATAGACAACATCCTATGTAACTTAAACAATACCACTATAAATATCATATCATCTTTTTTAAACTTAAATAATATAAAACTTTAGTTTTTTAATTATTTTATTTTTCATGTATTGTTATTAACACCCATTGTTAACTTGTTCCTCATTGTTTTTACAGTAAATATAGGTAAGATTTTATATTAGCTAGTAGTTAGATAGTTAACTTTTTGTTTCAGAACCGTAAAACATCAAAATTCTAAAAGGCATCAATTGTGTTGTATAGTAACAAAATAACGCGAAACTGGCAATAATGTTCTAAAACCTTTGCCAAAAAACAAAACAAAAAAAAAAACAGTTTTATCTTCGGATGTCATCTTTTTATTTCCATTAAACAAGAAGATAAGATAATAGTTTTAGAAATAATTCAATAAACCTACTGCAAACGCTGACCATCTATGCGTTCTAAAAGGTAATGTGCCCAGACGTATGAATTAAATAGCAACTAAAATGGAATTAAATAAAATCCAAATCTCGAAGTTGGATGGAACCAACTGGGTGTAGTGGAGGTATCGGATGACTGCACTGCTGAGCGGGATAGACGGATTGATGGATATTGTTCAAGGAAAGATATTTAAGCCTGAGAAGCCAGCAGTGAGTGGTGGCGTTGGAGATGCTACTGCTGCAGCGGCAATGGCTATGTATAAAAAGGATTTAGGAGAGTACTTAAGGTTAGAGAGTACTGCTCTTTTGTTAATAACGAACAATATCACGGATGAGACATTAGATAAAATTATAAGGTTCTCGAATCCAAGAGATGTTTGGGATGAACTACATCGATTAAACATTCGGATGTTTGTCCTTTTCCACTGAGTTTCTCGAAATATGTTCTATGCAAGTAATGAGGTAATTAAGGAGTTCTTTGATCATTTAAACAAAGATTTGAAATTACGATATTACTTGGGAGTAGAGATTGAAATTAGAGAAGGTGATGATGTTAGATTCATCAGACAGCCTACGTAAACAAAATTTTGAAGAAATTTAGAATGCAAGAGTGCAGACCGGTTACCACATCATTTGTGAAGGAACATTTAGCTCAAACATCAGAGAAGGTAGAAGATTACTTTCTAATTATAAGCAGGTGGTTGGAGCCCTTGCATACTTAATGGTTGCCACAAGACCTGATATTGCGTACGCCGTGAATGTGGTTTCCAGAAGTCTTGAGAATCCATCTCAAGCAGATTGCGTGAGGCTAAAGCGCATTGTTCGATATTAGCAATATACTCCAGATATGGTATAAACATATATTTATGGTTATAAAAGGAATTATAGACAGCTAATAAGTTAGGTATAGAGGTCTAAACATCGAGAGATGGTGTTGAGGTACAACCTCTTTGATGCAATGTATTAGACCATAAAGAAAATTTAGCTGTATGAATAATTTATGAAGTGTGTCAGTCAATAAAAAAACAGTTTTATCTTCTGATATCATATTTTTATTTCTATTAAATAGTTTAAGAAATAATTCAATAAACCTACTGCAAACGCTGACCATCTATGCATTCTAAAATTTCTAGCCCTCGAAAGCACATGCAGCTTGTTTACCTAAAAATAACAGAAAATAAGCTAAGCTTTTGTTACTTGGTAGTGTGCACGTTCTGCTACACAACGATTCTGTATTACTTGTTAGAGAAGCGGGCAGTATGCACAACGAGATACACCCATATACAAAAGTGAATAAAATCATCCACTGGGTAATATTTATGCTTCAAATAGATTAATTTAGTAGAAAAATAATTATAATTTATAATTTTACGAACACATGCTTGAAATAAGCATAAAAAAGATTATTTTTTGTATTTTTCTTACTAAAAAAAATACAAAAAATAATGTTTTAAAACCTGAAGAACTTAAAATAAAAATACTAGAAGAGAGCGACGCTCGTCACCACAATAATACCTTGGAATCTGGACACCAAGATGTAGAAGAAAACGCATTCTTAGCTTCTTGTAAAATCTGTAAGAGAACGGGAACAAGAATCTTTCACAAGAAGACACATAAGATTTGTTCGAATTGTTGGAAGAAAAATAATAGACTCAACAAAAAGTCTAATACAAATAAAAATGTCAATTCTCTATACGCTGAAAAATGCCTTCTTACATCAAATCGCAGAAACCAATATTACTGGGTACTTGATAGTGGCTGTACCTCTCACATGACATATCAGTCTGAATATTTCAAAGATATTAAAACTGTATCTCGAAGACTCCACTTTGCTTCAGAAAATCAATCTACTGAGATTTTAGGTGAAGGCAGAGTTACACTGACTGATAAGAAAGGAGGACGAATAATACACCTTGAAAATACTCTGTATGTCTCCCCTCCCTGTATGTGTACCCTCTCTTTCTACTAATCTACTCTCAGTGCCAAAAATGACTCAACATGGAGCTTCTGTAACGTTTGAGAATGATAAAGCTGTTGTTCGAAACAAGACAGGAAATGTACTAATGACTGCAGAGAAGTCTAACAGTAGCGGTCTCTATTACGTCAAAACTCCAAACATTGAACAAAATTACGCAGTAACGTCTAAAGTTAACAACAAATAAGCAAAGTTCCATACAAGATTGGCATAGAAAACTTGGACACATGAATTACAAAGATCTCAAATTGGCTCTTGATAATGAGGCTATGATTGGTCTAAACTTCAGTAAAAGAGATATCTTGCAATATTCGCACTGCGAAACATGTGTACAGTCAAAAATGACTCGAACACCAAGTTCGCCTCCACGAATAACTCCTAGAACAACTGAACGTCTAGAGATTGTTCACAGCGATATGTGCGGTCCAATTGACGTTCCATCTGTTGCTAAGAACAGGTATTTTGTTACTTTTACTTTTTTTTATAGTAGATATTATGGTAGAGTATACTTTTTGAAAAATAAATCGGAAGTTTCAAACAAATTCAAAGAATACAAAAATGAAATGGAAAACTTTACAAGCAATAAAATAAAATGTTTGCAAACGGATAATGGAACGGAATATGTCAACGCGAAATTCCAAGCTTATTTGTAGGAACATGGAATTAGCCGACGCCTATCCACACCCTATACCCCACACCAGAATGGTATTGCTGAACGTAAAAACAGAACATTAGTGGAGAAAGCCAGAGCTATGCTTATAGATGCAAAAGCACCAATGCACTTATGGGAAGAAGCAATAAAGCACTGCAAATTATCTTGCCAACAGAAGTGTGAACAGTGCTATTGAAAATAAAACACCATTTGAAAAATGGGTTTTAAGAAAGCCCTGTGTTTATCACCTTCATCCATTTAGTACTAAAGCTTTTGTACTGAAGAAAGGCCCTAAAGGACCTAAATTTGGTTCTAAGGCTATACCAGGAATGTTTGCTGGATATTCTGATACCAGTAAAGCATATAGGGTGTACATTCCATCCAAACGCAAGATGCGCTTATTTCCAAAGATGTTAAGGTCATAAATGCGACCTATTTTTCAAGCCAAACAGATGACATTGACAACTTTAAATACAAAGAAAACGTCAGCTATGATAAGGTTACAAAACCAAATAATATACAAGTTGATATCGATGATGCTATTGACATTCAACAAGATGATCTTGTTCAAAACGTCAATGCAGACTCTACTCAGCATGACAGTTATGTTGACAATGAAGAAGACACTTTTTACGAGATCCCTGATCAAGAAAATGTAAGCCATGAACAACCTGAAACAGTATCTGAACCAAATCGTTATAATCTACGAGACAGGCCAGGAATACAACAGCCACAACGGTATGATGACTTTGTACTGGCTGCTGTCGCTGAAGTTCAAAATTTACCAAAGAATCCAGATACATATAAAGAGGCATTGGATTCACCTAACAAAGAAAAATGCCTAACAACTATGGTCAGTGAGATAAACTCTTTGAAAGAAAATGATACTTGGGACAACACCTCATTGTACGTGAATGTGTTATTAATGGTGAACTTGAAGTTAAACAAGCGGATTTGTTAACCAAACCATTTTATAGACCAAGGTTGGAAGCATTAAGCGGCCAGATAGGTCTGAAAATAATTTGTAATTCTTAAAAGTTCCGAGGGTGTAAAGAGACTGTATTATTGTATGTGATTGGTTGACAGATTACCGTGATTGGTCAACGGATTATTGTGACATCATGTGTCGGTTTCTCGACCAATCACAGTGATCTCGATACGGTCGACACGTGAAATATGACATTCTGCCTAACACCCCTGTTCGTTGCCCCGAACGACGGGGTGTGCGGTTAGGAAATTTGTTCCCTCCATAACAAAAAAAAAGGTATACAATCAAAGGATTTAACTGTTGAGTAAATTACTTGACGAGTAACTACTCATGACTTTACTTTTAGATTGTGAAACAGACCCTAAAGCTAGAACCAAACTGTCGGACGCGTCCGTAAGTCGCGGCTGACAGCCGCGACTTGTACTTATCTGGACAATGAATGTACACTGAACTGTGCAAACTATCAGATGTAAGTCGCGGACGTAACCTTACGCCGTCTTTGGGCGTTCGGACGTCCGATGGGAATCTGGCCCGTTGGATGTTTTTGTCATGTGCACACTTATCAGTCGCGGCTGTCAGCCGTGGCTTACGGACGCGTCCGACAGTTTGTGTCAGCCTTAAGTCCTCTGATCTAAGCTGCAAATAATGGACGAACGGACATAGCGAAACTTTAATACAAACGCATAAACTCAATTCTTTCTTATATTGTCATAGATCCTTGATAAGAGTGCCAAATTTCAATTTCATCTGACATTTTGGACTGGTTTAAAATCACATTTAAAGATTTTCAATAAAAATAGGTCTTGAAGTTTGGCAAAAAACCGACACTCACTTCGTTCAACGCCGAGCGCGTGCACAAGCAGCCGGGCAGCCATTCACATGCTTGTGCTCGTGCGCGTGCCCGTTGAATGTCGCTTTGAATGCAAGCGTGTGAACAGACAATTGCGGCTGCGCGCCGAGCTGCTTCCAGAGCTGCTAGCCGGGCTGCGCGGCGCGCATATAAACGCACCATAAGTTGAAACAACTATCAAGGTGATCGTGAACAATAAAACAACAAAACAAACAAAAGTCAGCAAAAGACGGGTAGGTACCGAAAATGTTCACGGCCATCGCCACCGCCACCTAAAACACAACGGCGGCTTACGAGTGTTCTTGCGAGTGTTTGGACGTCTATAAGAAAGACAAAGGTGTTGACTCGCGTTGTTACTGGAAACGAAACTTGGGTTCATCCCAATGACTCTCGTGTCCAAACAGGACTATGCAGTGGCACAAAAAGGCACACCGCACCTTTTTTTTTGTTAAGGCGGGAAAAAATGTTCCTAAGCGCACATCCCGTCGTTCGGGAGGCACACCCCAACTGAGAAATTTAGGGTGTCATATTCAGCTGGGAAAATCATGGTGAAGTCTTTTGAAATCCTGTTGATCAATTAAAAGCCAAAAATATCTTCATAACCGGAGCATATTACGCTTCAATCTTAGAGCAGTGAAAGATGCGGTATTAGCGTATTTTTCATATTCGGAAAATATTGTTTCAATAAGCCACGGAATTTCCAAACGAGATTTGGTTTGGTTCGGTATCTAACAACTGCTCATTTTCATCTGACCTCCTTCGTGCTTCGGAAGGCACTGCACTGGGTCCCGCCTGTCAAATAACATGCTGGCACTCGTTACAGGTTATCAGTCTTGAATAAAAAATCTGGCTCCAGTCTTGTTCTAAGGTTGCCAGTTGTCCCCTAACGGCCCCGTTAGGGAATTCATGGAGGTCCGTGTAAATACATGTGTGGTCGATCAGCTAAAATCAAACAAATTGGAAGCCAACCCCAACAAAGTTTGGAATGGATGATAACTATTACTCATATGTACTCTTTAGGCGCAAATTCGGTTAGGTACCCCGAGAATAGCTGTCTTGCCCCTGCAATGTTAATTATACCCAGGTTCTAAACTACACACTCAGATTTGATAAATAGTTACTTTTTTATTGCTAATGGTGGCAGTCGAGTCACGGCCCACCCGATTGTAAATGGTAACCGTTGCTCATGGTCATGGACTCGACTATACTGAGTTTTGTCAAGAGCAGCGGGCTCACCATTTCATTTTTTTTATTGCATGTATTGGCAGACTAGCCACGGCCCATCTGATGGTAAATGGTAACCGTCGCTCATAGACTCAACTATACCGAGAGTATTGTCAATCCGCTGCTCACCATTTCTTTTTTGAAATGAAACAATACACGGCTATCTCCTGCTGTCTATGATGTGCTTCATGGCCGGTCACATGGGAGATGGTGGTATCAACCCGCTCGGGCCCCATACCAAGTGAGTACTCCCACTTGGTACCCAGCCCTACCACCAGTCATTCAATGGATGATAAATTGGTTACTTCCTTCTTACTTTCCTCGGTCGCCTCATACGACACAAGTGGGAAAGAATGGGTGACACTTGTATTCTTAGTCCGTCACCACATGGACAAAAACACTTGCTGGTAAGGAATCTCCTCAGCAAACCCATAGCTTCTGAAAAGTCTGATGTAATCAATAAACCGTAAAACACGGATGATAGTTCCACGAAGAGTATTGCTTGTGCTTGCTTAATATTATTGTATGCTAATAAACTTACATATTATTATTTTTTTAGATATACTTTTTAACCACTTGAACTGCTCGCCAATTTATCAGAACAGTATGAAAATGTGAATAGAAAATATAAGCCATTAGCGAGGTGTGAAACTGTGTCTTATGGATTACCATATATTCACTCAGGGTCATCAATTTCCATATTGGTCAAATTTATATCACTGTGCTAATAGATTTTCCTTCTAGTGGCAAATAACATGTAGCTTATATTAATGGAAAGCGAAATCTACTTTTTTATAGGTACTAAACCATAACTTTATTGTTTTCTAATCTTCAACACATCTAGAGAAGCAGTTCATTTGGTTATTGGTCCAAGACACAATTATTATTACTATTATTGTTCTCAAGTTCAATAGGTAAAAATAGTTTTGTGTCAATTCAAAGTAATAACATTCAGAACACAATGTTGAACTGCTCTGAAAATTTCAACTGTGTGCGAACAAATTCTGAATGTATATTGTAGTTTTGCTGTGCATATATTTTTCAGAAATTTGCATTAGATTATAATCAACCAAATTGAAGTAAAAGATGATATTTAGATATTTTTATATATATTTTTAGCATTTGACATGCTTAGCACTATACATTAAACACAAAGTGAAAAAGATGATAATGAAATAAAAATACTAAGTTTATCATATCATATTTTTAATTTTAAATGTGCTCTAAAGCTTGAACATGTATTTAAATTTTATCTTGTTGCCTATAGAATAAATGTAAGTTTATAGTATAAATAAACACAAGATTTATTTTTTATCCATTGTACACTCAAGTGTCTGATTGAGTATTTGGATAGAAGAAAATATAACAGCACCTATTTATAACAGCATCTTATTTGAAAATCTAAATTATGTTGTTAAATAATAAAAGAAAAAATGTTAAATAATTTAATAACTTTTACTACTTATACAGGAAATACCTGATTCAGTTTAATTAACCTTAAATGATGATATCAAAATCACACAATGTGTGGTCTGGAGGAAGGTGAACAGTTTTAGGGTCTACATAATTAGGATCTATAGGTAGAAGACCAGCTTTCTCACGCCGGCGCAATTCTAAAAATGCTTCACGTTGAGTCCAATCCCTGTTGAGAGTATCAGGAGCATATGCCCAGGAAAATCCACCAAATATTATACATAATGTAACTGAGAAGAAAAATGACGCATGGTGAGCATTGGTATCGTCTTCTTTACTATTGTAGTCGAAACCATAGCTCACCCAGTTTTTGTCTTCAGTTTTACATTCAGCTGCAGTGGCTGCACTCTCACTATTCTTGGAAGTTGCAATAGCACGACTAACATTGCTATAATGATTCCACACACATCTTTGCAGCAAAGGTAGTTTCCGAAACCTTATAAATGAGGCCATAATAGGAGCTTTCCAGATTTATTTTGGAATAGCAGTGATCTGTTGATTAATTTTCCACAAATAAAAACTAATAAAATGATTACGAAATCAACCAGTTTTTTTTTTTTTTTTTTAATTTAGTTTGGCTAGTCGCGATTTACGCATTGCCAATAACAAAAACGAGAGAACTTAGTAGGATTTAGGATACGGATTTAAAGGAATTTGGAAGATTGTCAAGGATCAAGTTTAAAATATTTACATAAGTACTATATTACAAACTGATATTATTTAAACAGATAAAGGAAGAAATATAATTATATACATTTAAATCAAAAGAGGACAGTAAAACAGGAATCGAAGTTGGAAGAGGGATGTCGTGTGTAAGTAAAGATTCAATAAAATGGTCTCGATTATGAAGAGGACAGGAAAGAAAAATATGATTCAAGTCCCCAACATCTTCCCCGCATTCATAAAACTCATTGTTAATAATTTGAAGTCTTGAGAGATGAAAAGGATAACAAGCATGGCCCAGTCTCATTCTAATGGGGGCTATCGCGTGTGAACTTGCCACTAAAGGCGCTTGTGTCGCGTCAGGTCCAATAACATTAACTTTTCACTGGTTTTGGCGGGCTTCGTGAAATAAATTATAATTTCTTTAATTTACTTGTTGAAAAGTGATCTCCTTTGTGAAATTATCGCAAATATGGATTATTTGGGGATGAATGTGAACGCTTTGAAAGCGGAATTAAGAAATCGCCACTATTTTGAAATAAAACTACGTTTATGGAATCTATCGCGTTTACTTGATTTTCTAGTATCCCGACGTTTCGAATACTTTACAGCATTCATGATCACAAGTGGACTTAGATGGTAGACGTCCAAGGCTGATATGTTGTTTCCACGGTTTCATCTGCCCACAGTATATGATTTTACAAAATTTTTGGTTTATTTATTTTAACCCACCTAATATTCGTTTAGAAATACAATTAAAATATCTACTTCAAATTTTATGCTTAAAATGTATGAGACTTTAAGTTAGTATATTAAAATGAGTATAATCCATCCGTCCATCAGCCTTTCAACGTCCACTGCTGGACATAGGTCTCTCCAAGAGAACGCCACAACAAGCGGTACCGTCATGGGGGATAATGCCGTAATCGCCACGCTTGGCAGGCGGGTTGGCGATCGCAGTGGATGTTGTTAATACTCGAGAGAATGCTGCTGCCCACTCCCCCGGCATTCCCTCAGTCGGCTCTCGACTTCCGTGGGTAGAGAGGGGTGGGACAATTCTAAAGCCAGCCCCACACGGCCATAATGAATACCATAGTGTGGTCCTGTGTGTGCTCACAAATTGCAGACTTTGTATACCGACGGTGCTTCAAATTAGCTATGTGTTCTTTTATCCGAGTTGTTATGGATCTCTTTGTTTGCCCAATGTAGGAGAGACCACAATCACAATCCTTGTATACTTCTGCATCCTGTAAGGGGTGCTGTAAGGCACTTGACTGGTGGTAAAAACGTCGCCACTAGCCACTGTTTTAGAAAAGTTTTATCTTTTGGAAACATGTGTCCTCCTTTTTTTCCGAACAAAACGGAACTGCGCTACATTGCGGCATAGCTACTCGATATGATGATCCATCCATCCATCCATCAGCCTTTCAACGTCCACTGCTGGACATAGGCCTCCCCAAGAGAACGCCACAATGAGCGGTCCTGTCATGGGGGATAATGCCGTAATCGCCACGCTTGGCAGGCGGGTTGGCGATCGCAGTGGATGTTATTAATACTCGAGGGAGTGCTGCTGCCCACTCCCACGGTATTCCCTCAGTCGGCTCTTACGACTCCCGTGGGTAGAGAGGGGTGAGACAATTCTAAAGCCGGCCCCACACGGCCAAGCTACTCGATATGATGATAGTTATTTATAATTAATAAATTTAATGAGATTCAAGATTTAAAACTTTGTTTCGGCGCCAATCTTATAAAGTCGCCTTTGACAGCTATACCTCTGGACCTTAGTCAACAGCGGCGCCAACTGGTGAGCAAAGAAACGATAGTCCCCATTATAGAGCTAGTGACGGTTTTTCCCAGCTTTAATTTATAAAACCAGGGCTTTATGGGGATATTATTTTGTATTGTGGCGTAGTATTTTCCCTTAGTCTGATTACTATGCATCCAGGACATCTGCCAGGAGTCCCGAAGGAATACAGCAGCCAGACCGACGAGATCATACGAAAAATTAAAAAATGGAAGCATGTCACCACAGTGCACCGCTTCGCGTGCAAGAACTTCAGCTCTATTGTTACCCGCGATATTGCTATGACCCAGAATCCAAGCAAAACTCATTTCAATTTCAGATTGAACACATTCAAAAAGCACTTTTCTAATAAACATGATCACGGGATGAATACGTTTACTACGAAAAGGAACACTTTAATAGCTTGTAAGGCGCTTTGTGAGTTTGAAAATATTATAGTCTTCTTTAATTTGAATAATTTAGAATATTCTATAGCTTTGTAAATTGCAAAACTTTCTCCAGTAAAAACTGAGGATTCTGGTGGTAATTTAACTTTCTGTACAATATTGTACTGATGATGATATATACCCACTCCCAACAATGCCTGTCATCGCATGTTTGGTAGCGTCAGTGTAAATATGATGCCAATCCTTCCAGTTCTCGCTCAGAACATTGTTAAACGAAATATTAGCATAACTGTCATTTTTATTAATACCCAAATTAAGATAAACATCGGGGGAAAGGACTAATGATTTATAAGAATCGCAAAAAAGAGGATAACAGACAGATTGATGAGTTGGGGATTTCAAGGCAATAAACCTCTTAAAACTTTGAATTAAACACGGCAGAGACTTATGAGTCCAATAACTTGAAGAGTTTATTTTATCAAGAAGAATTGGTAATTTTAAATGCAGTGGATGTCTAGAATATTGTAAGGCTCTAAATAAATGTCTGTCACAAATGTAATGACGCCGAAGGGACATAGGAGGATCAACGCATTCTATTTGTAAGGCGTTAACTGGACTTGATTTCATGGCCCCGCAAACCAATCGCAAAGCCTTGGACTGAATGGTGTCTAATTTTTTAAAAGCTAATTTATTACCTGGTTCTAACAAAAATGTTCCGTAATCTAAGATACTTCTTATTAATGCATTGTATAGAATTTTCAAGCAGAAAGGATGAGCCCATCCATCCCCCCGCCCATCACTCCTGACAAACATCTTAATATATTGAGTCACTTTTCACATTTAGTAGCTATATACTCACAATGAGCAACACCCGTCAACTTACAATCTAACATTACTCCCAAGAATTTTAGAGTCGATTTTACTGGAATTTGATTGCCGTCATAGTACACAAAAACAGGTGGCGGCAGGCGTATCCTTGAAAACAGAACTACAGCGCTTTTAGATGGCGATAGTTCAAGGCCGTTGTTATCAAGCCAGATTTTTAAAAGTTTAAGTGCAGATGTTAATGAAGTGCAAGCATTACGTAATAGATGAGTTACAAGAATATAAAAGAAGATCATCCGCATATTGTAGTACATTTATTTCGCTATCTAATGAAGATTGTAGATCATATGTATAGACGTTATATAATAGGGGGCTCAATACGGAGCCTTGAGGCAAACCTTTCCAGGTAGATCTAGACTCAAAACTACAATCAAGATGAATATGTCTTTCAGATAAAATATTTAACATGAAATTAGAAAGTATCGTGGGAACCATCAATTGGTCTAGTTTATTTTTAAGAATAGTAATAAGAACGTTGTCATAAGCAGAGGTTATATCTAAAAATGCCGCTACTATCGATTGAAGATCGAAAAAGGCAATTCTAATATCAGTAACAAATGTACTAATGCTATCCAAGGTACTTTTTCCTCTTCTAAAACCAAACTGGCTATTACTTAATAGTCCATGTTTTTCCAAGTACCATTCGAGCCTGTTCTTTACTAAATGTTCTGCAATCTTCAATAGTACCGAAGAAAGTGCTATGGGACGATAAGCATCACTGTCAGAAGGATTTTTGTTAGGTTTCAAAATAGGAATTACTATCTGCGTCCTCCAAGAAGGTAGTATATTGCCACTTGTCATTATATAATTGATTATATCTAAAAAATATAAAACATAAGTCTCACTCAGATTTGAAATAAAAGAATAAGAAATTCCATCAGACCCTAGTGCTGAGTCTTTAAGATGAGATAAAATACCCTTTAGTTCTGGAAGGGTGAAGGGGCAGTTAAGGCCAGAGAGATTGCCCAATGATGACGGATTTGCAATTGGATTTTCAGGATCATAAGGAGGGGCCAGTTTATCGAGGAATTGATTTTTCAACAAAGTAGGAATAGAGGTAACTGGCGTCTCCCTAAACGCTGACGTAAATCTTCAAATGCTCCGCCATACATTAGACAATGGAACATCAGGAGAGATAGATAAACAAAAAGATCGCTAGCTCTCAAATTTTTTACGTTTAAACAATGATACCCATCTGCTATAATATTAGACAAAATATACAAATTTTCTATGGTAGAATTTTTACAATAAATCTTTTCCATCTGTTTTTTAATGGAAAAATTGTATCAGCAATGTCTATAAAAATCTTGCAAAAAGAGCTACACAATATCTCTCATTTCCAGCTATGACCTTCGGTAGATTCAAAGAGTAAAGCTATAAACTGGAAAAGAGTGGAAACTCTATGGTAAAATTTGCATGTATGGAAGGTGTTGCCACCTAGAGTTTGGTTGGTGGACTAAAGTTATACTTACTTACTTACTTATCATCACGCCATTTCCCTTGCGGGGTAGGCAGAGAGAACAGAGTGCCAAGAGGCTCTATTCTTGCATACATCTCTCGCTTCCTCAACATTCATAACTCTCTTCATACACGCTCGCCGGTTTCGGAGACTCTTGACTCCACCTTCCTTCAATACATGACCGATTTGGTCTACGTAGGTGAGTCTCGGTCTCCCCCTGTACCTACATCCTTCCACTTTCGCATTGTATATCTTCTTAACCAGTCGCTCGTCCGGCATTCTTTCCACATGTCCGAACCATCGGAGCATTCGTTTTCGCATCTTTACACCAATAGTCTCTTTCATACCTACTCGCTTTCTTATTTCGTCGTTACGAATGCGGTCAGTCAGCCTCACTCCACAGATTCTCCGCAGAGATCGCATTTCAACCGCATTGATTTTACTCTCATGCTCCTTTTTGCATACCCAACTTGAGAGTTGGGTATTTTGAGAGTTGGGTATGGAAGTGAGCTTCCATACAATAACGTTGGGACAAGCACTGCGTTGTGTATTGCGACACGTGCCTTCTGGCTGAGGTGATGACTGCCGAGAAATTGTCCCAATACTCCGTTCACTCTATTTCCCGCATTCACTCTTCTATATACATCAGTGGTGTACCTTCCATCCCGACTGAATCCACATCCAAGATATACAAATTCGTCCACTTGTTCTAGCACACCATTTCCTATTGCTACTCTAACATCTGTTCTGGCTTCTTCTTTTTCAAAAACCATTATTTTGGTTTTGCTCACATTCACACGTAGGCCCCTTTTCTTACAATCTTCTGCCATTACGTCAACTAGAGTTTGTAGGTCAGCCGCGGACTGCGCTAATAAAACCGTATCGTCTGCATATAGCAGAGACTTAACCACTGAGTCGCCCATCTGAACTCCCACATCCATTTCATTCAACCTTTGTAGACATTTATCCAGATATATGATAAACAGTCTGGCTGATAGAACGCAACCCTGTTTAACGCCGATATTGACATCAAACCAGGGTGACATTCCATCATCCAGCCGCACACAAGGTCTGCAGTCCATGTAGTTGGACTGCACCGCTTGTAGCAGTCTACCGTTAATACCATATTCCGGCAAAATGTCCCAAAGTTCCTTTCGTACAACCGTATCAAATGCTTTCCCCAAATCCGCAAAACTGCAGAAAACCCTCTGGCCTACAGCCAGATGCTTCTCCACAATGTTGCGCAGAGAAAACACTTGATCCATGCATCCCCTTCCACACCTGAAACCTCCTTGTGCCTCACACAAAAATTCATCAGACACCATCCTCATTCTCCTTTCAATAATCTTACCATACACTTTGGCTGCCAAACTGGTCAAGCTTATGGCTCTGTAGTTTGCACAGTCATAACGTGAACTCTTGTTTTTAAACAAGGGCACGATGACTGCGCTTCTCCAGTCCTTGGGAACCATTCCTGAGCTCCAACATAAATTGAGAAGCATCAGGAAGAATTCCCAGATACATGAGCCTCCAAGCTTGATCACCTCAGCAGACACCATATCAATACCCGCTGCCTTACCATTTTTCAAACTTCTAATCACCCAACTTCATCCATACTAATGTCATCAGAGGATGCCGGTACCGAATGCTGATCTGTTAGACCACATGTGGCACCAGCATCACCCTGAACATCCGCATACATATCACCAAAATATTCACTCCATCGGCTTAACACATCTTGTGCTTGCGTAAGAATGTCTCCACCTTTAGACCTTATTTTATTCATTTTGAAAGCTGACCAACCACTCCAAGATTTCTTCACCTCCCTCCAGAAAAGTTTGGTGTTGCTCTCAAAGTTTTTGGTCAGCCTTTCTTCTGCAATCATATTTGCTCTACCACGCTTCTCTTTCACTAAGGCTTTGGTGTCATTCTTACGTTGCCGGTATATTTCTTTCTTCTGTTCTTTCATACTTGCACTCAGGTTCAAAGAAGATACATAGTCCAGCCACGCTTTCTTCTTTTGGTCTACAAAAGCTGCTACTTCCGTATCCTACCATGCATCACCTTTCACTTTCCTATGCTTCTTTGAGCATCCACATACTTCTTTCGCTGTATCTACCATACTTTCTTTCAATACTCTCCAGCATTCTTCCATGTCAGATTCCGGCTGACTTGCCATTGTCAGCCGTTCACGGACACCCTCTGCATACACTCTCTTCTTGCAACTTTTCAATCTTTATTCTTTCAAGCCCTCCGAAGTGGACACGCTCTCGCCAGTGTCTCCACTTTCTGAACAGACCACTAAATCTCGAAATAACGAGATAGTGGTCCGTGTCGACAGTAGGACCCCTGTAGGCCATTGTATCCAGAATTTTACTTCGGAGGCGACTGTCTACCAGAATCAAATCTATCATACTTCTCTGTTCATTCCTTCTCCATGTATACATATGGATGTCCTTATGTTGAAAAAATGTGTTTGACACAATAAGGTTTCTCTCCATACATACATCCGCAATGAGCCTACCTGCATCGTTCACTCTCTTATCACCAAATGAACCAAGCACGTCCTCGAAGTCTGGTCGCTTAGTCCCAACCCATCCATTCAAGTCTCCGCATACTATCACACGTTCACTAGCTTCTGCCAAATCCAGAACTTCCCTAACATTATCCCAGAACTTCTCTAGATCAGATGCCACTGAAGAGCCTACGGGAGCATAAGCTGCGACCATGAAGACCCTGGTGACACTTAGTTTTATTCGGACCTTCTATGGTTCCGAATATATAATCTGGGATCAAACATTCCGTAGTCTTTCATACCTGAGGGCAAGCGAGCGGACAGCAGTGTTGCTGTCCGCTCGCTTGCCCCACTCCCATACTGGCCCAATCGCTCTGCGGTACACCAGACCACAGAGCTATCCCTCCACCAGGAAGATCACAGGTGTCACTGCCCTTTCGCTTGGTCTCTGTTACACAGAGCACATCAAGCTCCGTCCGACATGACGGTTACCAGCTCGTGTAACTTGCCTTCCACACCACCTCTTACATTCCACGTGCCTACTCCACACTCTGCTATCCTCGACTCGCCAAACTGGGCAAGGCGTGATGGGTGGCGGCCCCCATCGCCGCATCTGCCATTGTTCGTACCGACGCGGGCGGGTAGGTACGCGTCGCCTCTGGGGCACGCCCTAACCCGCACTGCGGTACACATTCGAGCCAGATTGCAGCCTGTGGATTGCAGGCTGGTAGGGATCGCGACGAGCACGCTCCGGACTATGATCACCCATATAGTTCATTAAATATAGGTAGGTATATTATAAATAATATTATTTAGGTTATTTGTAAAATAAAACACCATTTTAATCTACTTTATTTTATTTACTAGTACTTACGAGAAATATCACAGCCAAAAATGCAGTATCTACGCCTGACTTCACTCATATATAATGATTACAATATCAAAAACAAAAAAGAGATTAAATTATTATCTATTCATACAATCATTTTAACACACATAGTAACCTCTCCGTGTCTTCGTAAGGCATATCTTGAAGTATACCACAGACTTTAATTTACATTTTTGGTAGTTCATGGGATAAATTGTAGAAAGTGCGTTTATTCTATTGTAGAGGAGAGGACCCAAGAACACGAAGAATTTTGATGTGAATGCATGTTTTACACCTGTATGTTGCTGGCAAACTATATCTTTACGCCTTTTGTTAGTATAGTCAGTGCTGTAGGGGAGGACAGCGTGCTGTCTGAGGACTGTGCTCATTATAAACATCTGCCGAACTGTTAGTACTCTACAATCATTATATAGAAGAATAGTAGGAAAAAGAAAAGGGCGGAAAGTTGATACTTTAAGGATCGCTCTCTTTCAAGTGTTAGTAATAATGTTTTACCCACACCACCCTAGGAGCTAATGCAGTAAGTAAGAAGAGATTGGCAGAGAGCAAAATAAACTTGCCGAATTACTTTTAAGTCTGTAATATGACGCAGCTTTTTAAAAACATAAATCAGTTTCCTTATTCTGTTGTAGACAGCTCAGTTTTTGTTGTGCTAATTGCAAAACACTGATTTTCAGCTGGCCTTACAATAAATTTTCAACTTAACTTATTAGTTATAGTCAATCTTCATTATTTAATAAACTTATCTGAAAGGATCCTTCTTTCTGACAATTTTACAGCGAGCATACTCCTGTGTAGTTCTTCAATCTAAATACGTCACGCTCTAGCATAAAAATAATCTACACAAAAATAGCCATCCCACACCTTCTCCACTTAAACGATAGTTAGTAGATTTTGTCCTAATCTGTACTCCAGAGTTTTATATATGTTTATTGTTTAAGGAGTTACAGTGTCAAGAATTAGTAAACCAATTTCAATTGATTTGAACGGGACAAGTAAAAGAAAAGCGTTCCCACCCTAACACCCGGTTTTACCCTCCCACCGCATTAGATGTTTCACAGGAAGGCGCGGCATAGGACGGCCTCCCGCCACCCAGAAGGACTGACGACCTGGTCAAAACCGCAAGACGCCCTTGGATGTAGTCACTATAAGATATTGGATAGAGCATCGGTGTAGAATGTCTGTATACAATCCTATGACACTCCATTATGACGGAAGAAGCCGTCGCGGTCATGTTTTAGTCGGTATTGTAACTCATGAACTCGACAGAGCCTGTATGACATCAAGACCGACACTCCCTCTAGATCCTATTGGTACCCCAGTGACGTACGTAAACTTGCATTTTGGACCTTGATAACAAAAAAGAAGGACTGCTTATTACGGCGTTCTCTTAGGGATACCTATTATGTACAGCAGTGGACGTCGAATTACTGATGGATGGAATAAAATATTATTATATACTTGTTTTTAGTTATCGTAATACCTCACTTTCAAATCTTTTTCTCCTGATGTCATCACATCACAAACTTATATAGGTATGTTTGGGCTTAGAATGAACGTCTATACCCAGGATTAAATTATAATTTATTTCTTTATGCTTTTTACAACCCAAATCTATTCAATAGAGTGTTATGCCCTTAATTTTCTGTTTGTTTAAAAAGAAGGCATGCCTGATTCATCTACCAACCACTAGCTCATATGACTGAATGGATTGGGTTGCAATTTGATACACAGATATAATTATAGGGACAGGTAGATAAAGATTTACGCAATTAAAAAGCCTTTGTCCACCCAAAAATTAATATGTAGATCGCTTGAAGGACTGAAGTATCAATATTGATATTTTTATAACGCTTCCCTAGCAATTTTCACCATTTTTGGAGTTCAAAGACTTGGCTCGGTAAAGTTGTAGTTATTTCCTCTCTACCTGTTTAGAGCTCAATGTATTTTCTGGTTATACGTATTACTCTTTGAGTACTCCATAATTTTTTTAGATTATTTTACTCTTTGAGTACTTCTCTTAGTATTACTTTACTCAAGTAGTATAGTAGTCTGTGCTTTACTCTTTGCTCTTTGGAGTACTCCACTATCATTTTCGGAGTTTTGGCGGGAACACGAAGAAGATCATGTCGTCGCTCTGCATTATTTTCCTAAAGTTGTGTTATTTCAAGTATTAATTAAGTAAAAGTGGTGGCCTTTTGCTTATTAACTATTTGTGTATGTGCATAAGTGCTGGCAAGTGATGTAATGCGACGTAACGTGTTTTTTCCTGTTGTTTCCTAAACTCCTTAGAAGCTTCAGTAAGGTTGCCATCGTTTTACTGTAGCGTGACTTTGACTTGACTGACTTTATATGACTGACTTCAACTACGACTTGTTTGATGAATTAATCTAGTTTGGAGAATAATGATGTTTATAAGTTACTGTTAGGCTGATGGTTCTGCCAATGCCTTAAAACAAATATAAAATAAATAAAATCTATCATTTTCATTGACTATCATAATTATCATATTGTTCTGTGATATTACGGGATATTATTAATTGCATAAAAATTTGCTTAATTATATTTATTATAGACCTTTAGTGAGTTCGATTATAAAACATCAAAAATGGTCGTACGTCAATACAATGAAGAATTGAAGTACTTGGAAAAAATTAATCCATACTGTTGGAAAATCAAGATGGGATTCCAACCTAATATGAATGTCGAAGGCGTATTTTACGTAAATAATACCTTGGAAAAGCTAATGTTAGATGAGTTAAGGAATTCTTGTAGGCCGGGTATGACTGGGGGTTTTCTTCCCGGCGTTAAACAGATCGCAAACGTAGCAGCGTTACCGGGAATTGTCGGCCGGTCAGTGGGATTGCCTGATGTTCATTCTGGATACGGATTTGCCATAGGTAACTGTATTAACTTAAATTCATAGAATAAACTAGAATATATTATATTCTTTAGGTATTACTATTTGCTTGTGTACTACGGGAAACATTGTCCACTGCTCCTATCGTTTAAAAGTACAAAGATTCTCTTCCATATTTATGGTATCAGTATTCTTAATGCGATTCCATTAATATAGGGTTCGAATCCATGTGGTGGTGGACTACCAATACAGGGCTTCACCACCTATTATTATTCCATTGTTGTAATAGAAGACAATTAAAAAGAGACAAAATCCCAAATATAACCACCCCATTCTTCCTCTGGGTGTGGTACAAGAGAAATAAGCAATTATTACCCATTGTATTACTGGTGGCAGGGTTGAGTACTAAGTGGGACTGAACACTCGCACAAGTGAGTACTTATTGGCCCTGTGAGGGTTGTTATTTAAATCCCAAAATTGTGAGCAGTGGACAGTACTTTTAGTATAGTTGAGTATATGAGCAGAGGTGACCACTAATCACCAAAGGATCTGCCACTGTACACAATAACAACAAAAAAACTTTTTGGACATAACAAGGCTGAATAAAATTTGCATTTGTGTATTAAATTAGTTTTTCAGTTAATTGCAATTTATAATATAATAATTATTACACTACAAACTAAGAGTACTGATAAATTTCTAGGCAATATGGCTGCATTTGATATGTCTAATCCCAAGTCAATTGTTTCCCCTGGAGGAGTAGGGTTTGATATAAACTGTGGAGTTCGTTTGTTGAGGACAAATCTTCATGAAAAAGATGTTCAGCCAATTAAGGTAATACAAATCATTGTTATTAATTGACCAGAATTAGAAGCGTGTTACCAGTATGCAATAACAATATTATCTGTTTAGAGGTGACAAGGTAGTTCAGCAATTCATTGTGCCAAGTGGCAATTAAGTTGCTAATATTGTAACTACCATAATTATTGACATTCTGTAAAATATATGCATATAAAAATTGATAGAACACAATATTGTGGTTTTGGCAAACTATAATTAAATATGATTGGTACTTCAACTCAAGAGGAATCAGTAAATTTGTGTTGTATTTTTAGGAACAACTAGCCCAGAGTTTATTTGATCATATTCCTGTGGGAGTTGGCTCTAAAGGTATAATACCAATGAATGCTCGAGATTTGGAAGAAGCATTAGAAATGGGAATGGATTGGTCACTCCGTGAAGGTTATGTATGGGCGGAAGACAAGGAACATTGTGAGGAGTATGGTCGCATGCTCAATGCTGACCCATCTAAAGTTAGTCTCCGTGCCAAGAAACGAGGATTGCCACAGTTAGGCACTTTAGGTGCTGGCAATCATTATGCTGAAATACAAGTGGTTGATGAAATTTATGATAAATATGCAGCTGGAAAGATGGGTATAGAAAGAGTTGGCCAAGTATGTGTTATGATTCATTCTGGCAGCCGAGGTTTTGGACATCAAGTTGCTACTGATGCACTGGTTCAAATGGAAAAGGCAATGAAAAGAGATCAAATTGAGACTAATGATAGACAGCTAGCTTGTGCTAGAATAAATTCAAAAGAAGGCCAAGATTATTTAAAGGCTATGGCTGCCGCTGCTAATTTTGCATGGGTTAACAGAAGTTCAATGACCTTCTTGACTCGTCAAGCTTTTGCTAAGCAGTTCAAGATGGCACCTGACGACTTAGATATGCATGTTATATATGATGTGTCTCATAATATAGCAAAGGTTGAAGAGCATGTAGTTGACGGAAAAGTGAAAACACTTTTAGTACATAGGAAGGCATGTATAAACTTTTATTAGTTGTATATTTGCATTAAAGTTGATGTTAATTTATCATTTATCATTTTAGGGTTCCACCAGAGCATTTCCACCTAACCACCCATTAATACCAGTAGACTACCAATTAACTGGACAGCCAGTTTTGATTGGTGGCACAATGGGGACTTGCAGTTATGTTTTGACAGGAACTCATCAGGGAATGACAGAAACTTTTGGATCTACCTGCCATGGAGCTGTAAGATTATTTATTTTAATATCGTCAAGTGTTTTGATGTTTTCTAAATGCACAGCAATGTACAAGTTCTAAGAGGGAGACTCATGATTGCCAAGGCAGTTATTTTTTTAGCTTGTATTGGTTGTATATTTGTGTAAAGCTAGCTAGTCCAAGCTAGCATGAAGTTTCTCTATTATTGAAAGTGCCAAACCATCATTGTGAGTTAGGTTAGGTTCGTAAAAAGTACCAATTCAATATTTAATTTTTCAGGGACGGGCTTTATCTCGCGCAAAATCTAGAAGAAACTTGGATTACAAAGATGTTTTAACCAAATTAGAAAATCTGGGAATATCCATTAGAGTAGCCTCACCAAAACTAGTTATGGAAGAAGCACCAGAGTCTTACAAAAATGTCACTGATGTAGTCAACACATGCCATGCTGCAGGTATCAGCAAAAAATGTGTAAAATTAAGACCTATTGCTGTCATTAAAGGCTGAAGTCATTGGAAAATTGTGTATAATGAACATTCAAACTACAAGACTAAAAATGTAAGGTCTGATTTAATTTACATTCAACTTTTATTTCCAGAACTGTACACAGTGATATTTTAAGTTTTTATTTAAAATAATAAAACAATTTGAATATGCAACATTTTATTGTTATTTTGACAACAAATAATAACATTTGCAACTACGAATAAATTAATACTTTTACATCTAACTTTGGAGGTCCATATAGTTCTAATTGTGACTAGGCATTTTGCCCTTGATTAGAATGGTTTCAATTTATCTGCAATAATCATTAGCAGCGCCGTTCCTATGAAGAACAGACCAGATGGTATAACCTTGGTTGTACTGTCTGATTCATCTGAAATCAAGACAATGGTTATGGTGAACTCAAGGATGGAACAATGTACAGTATAAAGTGTAGGCAATAAAATAGTAGCCAGTCTTGATTTAAAAAATGGCTAGCCATTATCAGTGGCTAACCTGTTGTCCTAGGTGAACGACAAACGCCGTAATACGACGCGACACGAAAATATCAAATAGAGGTTGTATGTACTTATGGACTACGTTGTCGTCTATATAATATGAATGCGACGAAAGATTAAAGTATTAGTCTCAATACTACTCTGTCAAGAAAGTACCGGGAAAAGATCAATAATACGCAAAATTTTTGTTATTTATCCAAATTTATTTTATCACCTTCAAAGTATGCTCCTTCAGAAACTATAGACTTACGCCAACGAATAATCCAATCATCAAAACATTTTTTAAACGCTGTTGCCAGAATTGAGTTCAGTTCTCGCCGAGAATTCTCCTTTATGTCTTCTACCGATTGAAAACGGGTGCCACGAAGTGGTAATTTGAGTTTAGGAAAAAGAAAGAAGTCGGCTGGAGCCATATCTGGTGAATATGGTGGTTGCTCGATGGTATTTGTTGAGTGTTTGGACAAAAATTCATTCACAATGATGGCCTTGTGCGAAGGCACATTATCGTGGTGATCCAAGAATTTTCTTTCCATAAATCTGGCCTTTTTCGTCGAATTTGCTCTCTTAAACGCCGCATAACGCTCAAATAATATTATTTATTTACCGTTTGACCTTCTGGCAAGAATTCCGAGTGCAAAACACCGCGATAGTCAAAGAAAACAGTCAACATGACTGACTTTTGATTGACTGGCGTGGTTTTTGCGGTTTCGGTTCAGTTGGAAGTCGCCACTCCGAAGCTTGTCGACTAGTTTTCATGTCAAACTCGTAAACCCACGTCTCGTTACCAGTAACAATGTGTTTCATGAATGTTGGGTCGGAATTGACTCGTTCTAGCATGTCCTCAGCGACTCTCATGCGATTGAGTTTTTGGAGAAAATTCAGGTCTTTTGGGACTAGCCGAGCGGAAACATGTTTCATACCCAAGTGATTATTTAAAATGGTACGGATCGACTCGTGAGATACAGAAAGTTCGGCGGCTATCTCTCTCAAAGTTGAGTGAGGATTTTCAGTCACTATTTCCTTCACTTTTGCAATGTTAACTTCAGTTGATGGCCTACCAGAGCGAGGCAAATCTTCCATCACATCTCGACCGCGTTTAAACGCTTTGTACCACTCATAAGCACGTGTTTTTGATAAAGTCGATTCACCGTAAGCTTTCTATAACATTTTCAGTGACTCCGAACACGAAATTCCATTGGCGATACAAAATTTATGACAAACTCTTTGTTCGATGTTTTTGTCCATTATGAAATTCGCAATACACACTAGATATGATGATATAATTAAAAACGACACTGTATTTAATATAAATAACAGATGCAACTCAAACTCCGCGCCAAAATGGGATAACAGTTGTGCCAATCTAACCACAACAAAAGAAAAACAAAAATTTTAATTTGGAACCATAAACAAATCATCCATTCCCGGTACTTTCTTGACAGAGTAGTATACTATTATAAAGCTGTAACAGAGCTGTCTGTACTTTTATGCCCGGTTATTATAATAATAAAACGGGTCGTTTTACTTACAATCGGTAGAATATTATACCAGGCGTAAGTAAAACCTGTTCCTATAAAATACAAAAGCAGCGGCAAGGCAGCTTGGCGTACTTGCGAAACTGCGACAGTACCTACTTTACGTCAGGGCAGCTTTTAATGTTATATAAAACCTAAACAACCGGGCATTAAGATATTTGAGAAAAAACGTCTGTAATAGGCTATATAGGCGTGTCTAAACACAAAACGATTTTTTTAGAATTTTTGTCTGTTTATCTGTTTGTTTGTTCACGCATCACGCAAAAACTACGGAACGGATTTTGATGCAACTTTTTGTTTATAGCTCTTAAGTAGACTTAAAAACTGGTATACATTTTATCCCGCTACCTTATCGGGAATCTATAACCTAAAAACTAGCTTTTGGCTCTAGCGGAGCCGCGGGCATAGGCTTAGTACTTTTATATAGATAGATAGATAGACTAATCGGGGAAGTACCCTCTCACAGAAGATCAGCGTGAATCAATGATAGGTAATCCAACCGTTGTTTGGTATGGTGAGTGAGAGCACTAGAGGCCCATTCCCCTCCGTATCCTCTCGATTATATCCTTCCTATCCTCTCTTTATTGTCTTTCTTATACTCTCTTTATTATCCTTCATATTATATACTTATTATCCAGGCTCTCCACCTCCTATCCCTTTTCTTGGAAATGGGACTCTGGTGTTGTTAGCGTCTATGTCTGACACCCAGGTAGTATTAAAAAAATGTGTTTCCCCACAGTTCATCCAATCTTATTTAAATTTTAATCTTAATACTTTTATTTGGTTGATTGGTAACTTATTTTATATTTAGTCAGTGATCCCAATATACACTTTATATCAGGATTAATTTAATTAAAACTAATAGTGCGGTTTCACCCGTCAAAGATAATTTTTTTTTTATTGAGGGGGGATAAATGTACATAACCGCACACCCCGTCGATCGGGGCACCCACTAATGCCCGGTTCCTATATTCAATGAATCGTCATTGTATGACAGCTACCAGATGTTTTCAAGATACCGATACCGAGGCTTCACAGGTGTTTCACAACATTATTATCATGTCTAGCAGTAACGAAGAACTGTCAGCTAAGTATCCGATGACCCTCTTTGCGTTTCATTATTACATCAATCGTTTCACATGATGTTCAGAAAAAAAGGTGTTTTTTTAAAAATAAATGTTATTTATATACAAAACTTTAAAACAAATAATTAAATTATTGTTTATTAACAATTAAATAGTTTAGACACAATTTAGACCTTAATAATTTATGTTAAACATTATAACTATTTAATGCCTATATCTAAACGAAACGCTTACGCACTAAATACTACTGTCAACTTGAACAACAATCATAATTATGACACAAAAGCCATTAAATAAGAAGAAGAAGATATTTATGACAACAACCGTAGTCACAGGATTCTCTTTTCTATAATCTATGGCCCTGATATAAAGCTCATGGAAGTAAAATACTACGCACAACGTAGTATTTTTTACTTGTTCTAAGCGAGTGCTTGACTATAACCCTCCTAATGGTCAGTAAAAATATAGATGATATTTAGCAGCATCGGTTCAAACGAGTACTCAATGAGTAATGCGTATAACCAGAAAATACTACACCATGCATGAGCGGACTTAGGTTCTATATAACATTAAAAGCTGCCCTGACGTAATGTACTGTCGCACTTTCGCAAGTACGCCAAGCTTCCTTGCCGCTGCTTTTGCCTTAGATTCAATGAACCACCCGAATTTAAGGCTCGAGATTATCTTTAAACCCATCAACTAAAGGTGTAAAACAAATTTCTTTTGAATCAAAATCGCTCTGATATCAGTATCGGAGAGTAAATGCAGTCTCCATTTCAATCTCAGAGTTCAATATATTTTCCCGTTTAAGGCTCAATAACCATATACCAGCACACGACTTCTCAAACCCGTCCGAAATTGGCCGGTAAACATGTCATCTACGGTTAGTATATTTGACAACATAACTATCGGTTGCTTTTTTTTATAGAAACACCATAAATCTTCGTTTCCATAGATTTTTGTTACGGATCGTAACTGAAAACACTCCCATCCGTTAGTCGCAGACTGTCAGTTAAATCACTTACGACTCGTATTTTATAGGAACAGATTTTACTTACGCCTGGTAGAATATTCTACCGATTGTAAGTAAAACGACCCGTTTTATTATTATAGTAACCAGGCATAAATAAACCCGCCGTGTACAGTCTCTCCGCCTCTATTCGCGGGCCATTGCAACTTTGTTACATTTCTTTAGTGGTCCGCCGGCGACTTAGCCTTACGGGTACTCTCTACTGAGCGACGCATCCGCACACGGAGCGCCTTCGCGGGTCCATCCACCCGCAGCATCCGTCAATGATCCTAAGAGTCGTAAGGTGATGTTA
The DNA here is from genome assembly GCA_948253155.1 of Leucoma salicis. NCBI lineage: Eukaryota > Metazoa > Arthropoda > Insecta > Lepidoptera > Erebidae > Leucoma > Leucoma salicis. Next base: position 14,642,979 of record OX411809.1, on the reverse strand, counting down.
AAGCGTCAATAGTAAGAACATCAAATGCAAAAAGCATGGCGGCGGACGTTCCCTGGTCCATCCACCCGCAGCATCCGTCAATAATCCTAAGAGTCGTGTTAAAGCGTCAATAATAAGGCCGTCAAATGCAATAAGCACGTAATCGGTAAATTTAAAGATAAGCGCGTTTAAACTAAAAAAGAAAACTTCAGCATAGTATATTAGTATAGACTTATTAACAAGCAAAGAAAAAAAAAGCATTTAAAATAGTGGAGATATACCAGGATTGATTTGATGCTTCTCTTCTTTGCCATCTGTTGTCCACGCCAGACATCGGCCGACTGCGTCCTCCCACCGAACTTGCCTCATGTCACGTTCTAAAATAAACATACATCGTTTAGTTTGCCTACCCACGGTTCTCACTGTCCTGAAATCTCCTTTTTGTACGATAATGAGGTAAAGTTGACTCCTAAATTATCTCTTTTGAAGTATAGTGACGTAACAGAATAACGGATAAATTGAAATGCAGAGACTGATTGTGTCCTTTAACATGTAAGTTTCGTAAAGTTCCATAATGTAATAATTCTAATTCTAATAATCTGTAGTTTGTGTTTGATAATTGTTTTCTCTATTATAATTAAATGAAGCTTACCGAGCGAGTAGTTCAGTAACGTTATTTAGTTAACACAGTTTGCACTACATTAAACATCACAACATGAATGGTAAAACCTATAAAATATTATATTTTGTGAAAAGTTATTAATAATAAGTCTTGATTGGAGAGTAGCGTATGGACACGCGTGAGCAGCGTATATGCCCGGTTCCTATATTCAACGAATCGTCATTGTTAACAGCTACCCATCCGTTAGTTGCAAAATGTCAGTCAATTCACGTACGACTCGTATTTTATAGGAACAGATTATACTTACGCCTGGTAGAATATTCTACCAATCGTAAGTAAAACGATCCGTTTTATTATTATAGTAACCGGGCAATAGTGGGTACCCTAAATACTCACGCATATGACATTGATGTTTTTCAATGTGAACAACAGTGCTTATATTCATAGTCGCCATGTATAGATTTTAGTACGAATTCGCGTCGAGATGCTATAATAATGTACTGTAATACCTTCAGATGACATGGTTGGTAAGAACGTATCGGACGGTGGGCTGGGTGTGCTCACAGGCCATACTCGGAGCGCTCTACCAGCTACTATAGCCGCCCCCAGAGCAGTACTTTCCATCATCAGTGGACGAATCTACAACAAAAAATGCACTTAGTTGTAATCCTTGTATCGCAAGGGACTTTACAAACATACCATTTTATGAACACAACTACACTCAGACTCAGAACAACCATTTGTGAATCTCACAATTAGTTGTCTTTTGTGGGAAACGAGCGCACAATACTCGAGCGGGAGGTCAGTATCTAAACTACTCCGTCATCTGTGCAGTCAAGCTTATGAAGTCTACCAACTGGCATTAGACTAAATAAGTATTAAAGGCCAGTGTTATTTTAGAAATAGGTATGTTAGAAAAAACTTACCAGAGGTATCCCTAGTATGTCCGCCTGCATTTGCATGAGAAGTGTGTTCTGCGCCATGCCCCCGTCGGCCAGGAGGCGCCGCAGTGGGGCACAGTCCGCCTCCATGGCTGTCGCGACAGTCCTTGTTTGATGGCACACTGCTTCTAAAGCTGCTCTCACTATGTGCTCCCGCCGTGTCTTAGCGCTAAGACCGCACATTATTCTGCGTGAATTAAAGAATATAGTAAAAAAACCATAATATCTTACAGGTTTAGTGTGATAATAAACATAAGTTCGTTTATATAATATCAAATATAGAGACAGGACAATGTAGAAAGTTAATAAAACACAAATCAACAGCATTTAATTTTAAGTCTGTCTGCTTGTTTGTTAACGCATATCTCACATCAGTTCATAAACGTAAAATTTATGTTTGAACAAACATGAAAAGAAACTATTGTCAAAAAAAAACCCCTCTATATAGGTACTACTCTGTCAAGAAAGTACCGGGAATGGATGATTTGTTTACGGTGCCAAATTCAAATTTTTGTTTTTTTTTTTTTGTTGTTGTTAGATTGTCACAACTGTTATCCATTTTGGCGCGGAGTTTGAGTTGCATCAGTTATTTACATTAAATACAGTGCTGTTTTTAGTTATATTATATCTAGTGTGTATTGCGAATTTTATAATGGACAAAAACATCGAACAAAGAGTTTGTCTTAAATTTTGCATCGCCAATGGAATTTCGTGTTCGGAGTCACTGAAAATGTTACAGAAGGCTTACGGTGAATCGACTTTATCAAAAACACGTGCTTATGAGTGGTACAAAGCGTTTAAAAGCGGGCGAAATGTGATGGAAGATTTGCCTCGCTCTGGTAGTCCATCAACGTCTGCAACAGAAGTTAACATTGCAAAAGTGAAAGAAATAGTGACTGAAAATCCTCATTCAACTTTGAGAGAGATAGCTGCCGAACTTTCCGTGTCTCACGAGTCGATCCGTACCATTTTAAATAATCACTTGGGTATGAAACATATTTCCGCTCGAACTCAATTCCGGAAACGGCGTTTAAAAAATGTTTTTATGATTGGATTATTCATTGGCGTAAGTCTATCGTTGCTGAAGGAGCATACTTTGAAGGTGATAAAATAAATGTGGATGAATAACAAAAATTTTGTGTGTTATTGATCTTTTCCCGGTACTTTCTTGACAGAGTAGTAATAATAAAACTTATTTATTTCTTTTTAGTCTCAGAACAGCATCAAAAGTATTTTTGATATTTTTTTTTTGATCATTTTTCACAAATAATTGATTCTTTAAAGCATCAAAAGTACTTCTATTTTGAGTTTGGAAATGTGCCCGGTAGACGTCAATAGGCTCGCCCCCTATTACGTGGGACTTAACATAGCTGGCGAGTCGTGGGTGTGTAATGCACCTCTGCCTACCCCTTCGGGGAATACAGGCGTGATGCTATGTTTCTATTTCAAAAACTCTTGTGTCATACTATGAACATAACACAACAATGTAATAGTATGCAGTAAGTACATTATGGGGTAGACGAGAATACATTCTCATTTTACGTATAAAAAAGAACATAAGATTTTATTTTACCACTTTGTCAGTGTGACTAATAAGGTACATGTCCCATATTTGGGCATCTTATGGCTCTTAAGAGTATATGATTTTTTTATTGTTTTACAAAACATGATATTAGTATGAAAGCTTTTATGTGATGAATATTGGTGTTTTGTCAGTAATATAATGCATGAATTATCTAGTTTTGAGTTCGAATTTTATTTAATATTAATTTATTTGTGGGACCTCTTATTTGAACCTTCTTTAGTGATAAAATTTTGGCTCCGCTTCTAAGTCCGTGAGCTCGTGGCCCCTGATTCGGCCTAAGTATTTTACAGTTTTTTTTATTTTCGGGTTCGATCCCCGGGTCCGGCAGTGGTATTGCGATTTTTCGTAAGAAAATAGTAATAAAATTCTCAGTAGCAGCCCGGAATTTGGAAATGTGCCCGGTAGTCGTCAATAGGCTCGCCTTCTGTTACGTGGGACTTAAACATAGCTGGCGAATCGTGGGTGTGTAATACACCTCTGCCTACCCCTTCGGGGAATACAGGCGTGATGCTATGTTTTTTTTGTATTTTATAGTGAGTTATGAAAATTTATTACTAAAAACAAATATTTAAACTGTCGCGTACCCCGAAGGATTGGTATGTTTATTTTTTTATTTATCCAATAACGTTTGGTAAGGCACTTTATATAACTTTGAGGCCTCGTAAGCCGTCATTTCGCTTTTCCTAACTGATACCAAAGCTGTTCGGCATTTTGTACATTCATATGCCTTCTTTTTTTATTTTTTGTTAAGGCGGGAAAAATGTTCCTAACCGCACACCTCGTCGTTCGGGGTAACAAACAGGGTAGCGTGGGGCCTTCACCCACTAAAGAAACCCGCCGTGTGCCGTCTCTCCGCCTTTATTGGCGGGCCACTGAAACTATTACATTCCTTCGGAGGTCAGCCGGGGGACATTCTAGATGCCTGGAAGATAAAAAGAACCGATCTTTGAGTAAATCCTTAGAGAACATAGCTATGTACTTAAATAACTGTGAGAAATAAATATACCGATTTCACGTCTATTGGTAAGTGGCCCGTACCTTACCTTTTTTTTTTGTTTAGGCGGGAAAAAATGTTCCTAACCGCACACCCCGTCGCTCGGGGCAACGAACAGGGTAGTGTGGGGCCTTCACCCACTAAAGAAACCCGCCGTGTACCGTCTCTCCGCCTTTATTGGCGGGCCACTGGAACTATGTTACATTCCTTCGGTGGTGGCCCGTACCTTACCTACCAATATAGATTTATCTATCACAAACTTGAGAACAAAATAGAGTTCCTTGTATCGTGTTATTGATTTTTGGAAGTTCTCACACTCAATTTTGTAGATCATGTACTTTTAAATTATATAAGTTAACCATTACCTACTATATATATAAAAAAAATATACAAAAATAAATTAAACAAAACGAAAAACAAACAAATTTACGCTGCTATAAGGACTAGCATATTTACTTTAATAAGGTAAATTCAGGTCACTTTCAAACTCATATTATTAATAATTCTAGTGAACAAAACATACCGAATTTAGCTCATGAGAATCCTAAGTAAGTATTTTATTAGTTTTTTTATTAACATTTTGATTATTTAATTTATTATATAAATCCACACGCAACAAAAATATATCTAGACTTTTGAAGTGGGTGCAAATCATGTTCAAAGATTCTGTTAGATAGATAGATAGAAACAGGCGAAGTTAATAAAAGCGTGTGAAAAATAACAATTATATTCTCACTCATTTTTTTGAAAAATTGTGTAAATATTAATCGTGGATAACAAGTTTCATAGGACTGAATTTTAAGACACAATGCACTGTTACTATACTATAAATAAATAAATAATAGATATGAAATATATTTTTTGTTAAAGTTCACTTACCCACGAGCATCTTTCCTCCAATATGGCGAATATAAACCATTAAATGCTGGCACAAAACAAATGCTTCCTTCCACATCGTCACTCACTTCAGCTGCCTGTGACTCTGTGTCTTGTATATCACTTAATAGTTCTATACCATCACGCAACCATTGCAACGTGTCGCCTGTACAGAAGAGAGAATCTCTAGTATTTGTAAATCGAATAGTTACATAAACAAACGAAATAGTAACATAAACGGGTCGTTCTCTCGTTTCGTGCAAATTGATGGCGTTCTCTTGAATAAAATATTTTACTTAAGTTTGGACTTTTTAGTACGTAATATAATTATATACGTTAAATTTGATATTACTTTGAAGAAGGCACCTTTGTAATACTAATAAATACAGAAAAAACAGACGACTGGTAATGAAACCATGGATGGCAATGAAATTCAGGAAGATGGTAATGTTACGCAAAGGATAGGAATGAAAACTTATAAGGAAGGTAATTCATGGCCAGGATGGTAATTATATTTAAGCTAATTTTAGTTATAATGTATATTTTTTATTATTAATATAAAGTTTTTAGATCTATTTCTTTTAGCAATTGACATGCTCCGCTACTTTTTAAAGTACAAATTATTTGTGAATAAAGATTTTTAGTAGGAGCGGGAATCGAACCACGCATCTTTTCCAATCCGGGGAAGTGCTCTAAACCACTAAGCTATCCAGTAGGACCTTTCGATCATCCCAAATTCTTAATCACATTTGTCTTACGACTAACGCCATCTATCGGCAAGCATTACATGCATCCAATATAGTAAATTTAATTTTGCAATTAAAATTCATACTATTAGATGGCGCGATTTTTTTAAACATTTTTAGATCTATTTCTTTTAGCAATTGACATGCTCCGCTACTTTTTAAAGTACAAATTATTTGTGAATAAAGAAAAAGAGATTTTTAGTAGGAGCGGGAATCGAACCACGCATCTTTTCCAATCCGGGGAAGTGCTTTAAACCACTACTAAAAATCTCTTTTTCTTTATTCACAAATAATTTGTACTTTAAAAAGTAGCGGAGCATGAAGCATGTAATGCTTACCGATAGATGGCGTTAGTCGTAAGACAAATGTGATTAAGAATTTGGGATGATCGAAAGATCAGTAGGATAGCTTAGTGGTTTAGAGCACTTCCCCGGATTGGAAAAGATGCGTGGCTCGATTCCCGCTCCTACTAAAAATCTCTTTTTCTTTATTCACAAATAATTTGTACTTTAATATAAAGTTGTGACAAAATGAAAAAATCAAAAACTGCATTATAATTACATGCCATATAACAATACTTATTATTCGCTATCATTATTGTATTTTTTTTTTAATTAACAAAAAATCTAAAATTTGTCTTCAAATAGGAACCAAATAAGCATGTTTTTATTAAAATGTAATCGTATAACAAAATTGCCAATTATAAAATGTAAGAGGCGGTGCCCACGAGCAACTTTTGTCTGGCTGCTGCAGAAATAAGTATACAAGCTTTTAAAATATTAGTAAAAAACGCAGACGTCCTAAGACGCCATTATGTACTAAGTCGCAAAGAGATTATCATCATTTAAAAAAATTGAATGCTTAGGCAAAGGCTAATACCTCAACTGCCGTAAACGTGACGTCGTCAGATGCTTTGTTTTCTCCGTAATGAAGTTACAAAAAAAAATTAAAAATATATATTTGAACTCAGGATAGGATAATAAAGAAATGATATTTTTGTTTTAGGGCATTGTAAGTTATGACTATGTTTAAAACTATGGGAAAAGCGGAAGTAGAAGTATTGCACACCGTCTGTTGCAAAATATGGGAATTAGGATTGTGGCCAGACGAGTGGTCACAATCAATATTTATACCATTGCATAAAAAAAGGTTCCACCAAAAAGTGTAACAACTTCAGACTAATCTCTCTCCTATCACATGCTAGTAAAGTATTGCTTCATATCTTAAACACACGACTACAGACTTACCTCTCGCCACAAATCGCACCAGAACAAGCAGGTTTCGTTAAAGGAAGAGGCACGCGCGAACAAATATTCATACTGCGTCAAATAATAGAATAATCCAGGGAGTTCAATACTCCAGTATTCATTTGCATTGTAGATTTCCGCAAAGCATTTGATACTGTTATATGGGAGCACATTTGGAAAATACAGAAATGGGAGCAGAAATGGGTGCTTAACACAGCACTTAAAATACCTCCTAAAACGACTTTATGATGATGGTACAGCGGCAGTACGAGTAGATGAATACATAATGCGAATTGTCCTAGAGAGGTGGCATAAAGATGTATCAATCGAGGGATACGTGATAAATAATTTACGTTTTGCTGACGATACTACTCTTCTTACGAGAACTCAAGAAGACGTGGAAGACCTATTATCTCATCTAGAAACAACAAGCCTCCAGTTTGGTCTTGTCATCAACCGAGTCAAGACAAAAATTATGATAGTGGACCGGCCTGATTATAACAGACCAGAAATACTAACTGTGGGTAACTGCCAAGTGGTTCAAAGCTACACTTACCTCGGTTCTACTATCTCCAATACAGTCGGTCGTGAAGACGAGATCAGACGATGGTGCGCTATCACAAGGCCGGCAGTAGAAAGGCTGGGAAAGATTTGGAGGGACAGGAGGATAACAAAGAATGAGATCTCTTGTTTTTCCAATTTTTCTTTACGGAGCTGAAATCTGTACAGTTAAAATGCAGGATCGCCGTAAGATTGACGCTCTGGTGATGTGGTGTTGGAGACGCCTCTTAAGGATCCCGTGGATAGCGTTCATACTAATGACTCGATACTCAGGGAACTGAAAATCAACGAGACACTTTCGTCAACTGTACAAGTACGAATTCTGAAGTTCTTTGGCCACATTTCCAGGAATGAACATTCTATGGAAAGACTTGTTGTCCAGGGGCCGGTTGAAGGAAAGAGAGCTCGAGGCCGCTCACCAACTCGCTGTACCGACTTAATTAAAACAGCTACGGAGACATCTATAGTCCAGTGTTCTCGCAACGCCGTCAATCGGAAAAAATGGCATAGCATCGCAAAGTCCACCAGCTAAGGGACCCCAAAGGAAGACACATCTGCGCAATCACAACCACTCTGACGAGAGTGTTCGACTTAGAAGAAGTTATGAAATGTTGTCAATTTCTGTTCAATTCATCAAAACTATCGATACTCTATCTAAAAAAGCGAAAAAATGTTTTTGGAAATGCTCTCAATTTCAGAAACATTGTATGAAATTTAATAAAATTATTCATTACAAATCGACTCACGCGCAGGCTTTGACGACTTACAGCCTCCTCCCGAATAAGCCGATTTCCAAAAAGGCTATAGTACCATAGACCACATCCATACGCTACGCCCGTTTTTACAAAAAACCGAGGAATATAATCGGCCTCTGTGTCTGGCGTGCACTGAGGAATATAATCGGCCTCTGTGTCTGGCGTGCACTATGAGAAAGCCTTCGATTCGATCGAAACCTGGGTGGTGTTGTAGTCCCTACAGCGGTGCCAAATTGACTATCGGTAGTGAAGTGCTGAAGTGCTTGTGTAGAAACTACCATGTCAGTCCGTGTTCAGGACAAGAGTTCGAAACCGATCCAACTGCAGAGAGGTGTTAGACAGGAAGACGTTATGTCTCCGAAACTTTTCACCACTGCATTGGAAGATGTTTTCAAGCTCTTGGATTGGACCGGATTCGGCATCAACATCAATGGCGAATACATCACTCACCTGCAATATGTCGATGACATCGTAGTCATGGCATAATCGCTGGAGGACTGGCACTATGCTTAATGATCTCAGCAGGGTTTCCCGACTATTGGGACTCAAAATGAACATGGACAAGACGAAAGTTATATCTAATGTCCATGTAATTCCAGCACCGGTCCTAGTCCGGAGTGCGCTTCTCGAAGTTATCGACCGCTATGTCTACCTGGGACAAACAGTTCCGTTAGGTAGGCACAACTTCGAGAAAGAGGTCAATCGACGACTAACTCGGCAGGGCAGTGTTCGGGAAGCTAAGGAAGATCTTCTCGTCCAATATTCCGCAGTGTCTGAAGACGAAGGTTTACGACCAGTGTGTGTTACCAGTGATGACATATGGAACAGAGACGTGGTCTCTAAATATTGGCCTCGTATCAAGGCTCAAAGTCGCTCAGCGGGCCATGGAGCGGGCTATGCTTGGTATTTCCCTACGTGATCGAATCCATAATATGGAGATCCGTAAGAGAACGGGAGTGACCGACATAGCCCGCCAGGTTGGCATGTTGAAGTGGCAATTGGCAGGCCCCATCGCTGGACGAACCGACAACCGTTGGGGAAAAAAGGTTCTCGAGTGGCGACCACGCATGGGACGACGCAGCGTAGGACAGCCTCCCACCAGATGGACCAATGATCTGGCCAAAGCCGTGGGGAGCCGTTGGGTGCGGTTGGCGCAGGACCACTCGTTGTTGCCTACGGGCACGTGGTATCATTTCACTGATGCTGAAGTTTTTTTTATATTTTCTTAAGAGATATCTTTTCCTTTCTTTTTCTTATTGTATCGCATAAAGCTCTGGGTTATTTTTTTATTATTAAGTATTTTTGTTGTTTTTTCTTAGGGGATCTCTAGCTAGCTTTTCTTCTTTGGTTAAAGGTATTTTCTTAGGTTTCGATATCTGATAAAAAAATACATTATAAGAACATAAAGTAGCAGTAGCTTCTTATTGATCAACTGCATGCTACAGCGCAATATCGGTGTAACTTTCCACATTAAAGAAGGTTCATTTTGTACTTTAAGTCAATGAGATTCAAACTGCGTAAGTATATCACGTACTTTCAATACTTCTTGTTCAATAAAAATTTGATTATTATCGAGCTGGCTGAGGATTGGCCCTTTTATTTTTTAAAGGGCACAAGCATTTAAAATTTCTACATTTAATGACTGCTTATGCTGACGGAAAATCTGTATTATTTCATTACCTTCCAAATAGATTAATTACATTCCAAACCACTTTCATAGCATTCCATAATTTATCATTACCATCCCTATAAAAAATGGACGGTAACGAAGGTAATGAAAAGGAGATAAATGAAATATCAGCAGTTATTTTCAAACTATTCTTAGTAATAGTTAACCTTCGATATTTTAAATTGGTTAGCTAAAAGACTAAACAAAATGACATAAAAGTCAATATCAATAACATTTCTACACTAAGTACTAACCTTCTCACTTGATGGAATGTGATGAAGGCACTTTCGTGACAAAACTTATTCGCAGACACAAGAACAAAAATATTTTCATAAATATAAACACAGTTGTGGTCTGCGTGAAGCACCTCGGGTGACTAACCAATAGGAAGCGTGGACGAAGGTTACTCACCAAAATTGTTGTGGGTATCTATACTTTAAAGCGAATATCAGTTCGCGCGTAGGTAATGAAGGATTTCGAGTACCAAAGACTCGTCATAGCATAAATATGTACAGGGATCATTAAATCGGATTATTTTTAATTTACTTAATAACTAATTACTAATCTATCAATTAAACTAATTATGTCACTTAAATGTTAAATAAGTGAGTTACAATAAGATATGAAAGAATCAGTTTTATGCATTAGCACAGAGTTGAATGAAATATAAGCAGATTTTTCCAAAGTTATTAAACATAGTCTTATTTTTCTAAAATATTTGTATACAGGCAATATTCCAGACATATAAATACACTATTATTTAATTGATGACATTTTAAAAACGCAATACTTTACTTTTAATTTGAGTTTTAAGGTGAATTGCACGAAACGCGAGAACGACCCAAACAAGAGAGATTCTCCTTGAAGACATTATGGGATAAGACTAACAGATTTTCTTAAGAACCCTTATACCAAAAGATATTTTGGGGTGAAAGAAAAATATAAATGTTTCTTTACTCTTTTTTTAGTCTGGGTACATTGAAATTTCAGCCCAAGCTATACCACTGCAAATATTTACCATCATATCTATGACACCTACTACAGTTTATTGTACTTCCATCCATCAGCCTCTTAACGTCCACTGCTGGACATAGGCCTCCCCAAGAAATGGGGGATAATGCCGTAATCGCCACGCTTGGCAGGCGGGTTGGTGATCGCAGTGGATGTTGTTAATACTCGAAGGAGTGCTGCTGCCCACTCCCTTGGTATTCTCTTACGACTCCCGTGGGTAGAGAGGGGTGGGACAATTCTAAAGCCGGCCCCACACGGCAGATTATTGTACTTACGCGTCTGAAATTGTTCAATTTTGATATTTAGTTTTATCCTAATCGCTGAGAAAACGTTTGACAGTCGGAGTATTTACTCCTAAAGCACTTTTATTTAGTATGCCCATGGATTGAATAATTAATTTGATTTACTTTAAAAAATGCTTTACCAAACAGGGAAGCTTGTGGCACAAGGTAATGCTTTATAAATCAGCCCGAGATGACTTGAAATCTATAAAATTAAATACTATGACGTGGGGTCGTTTTACAATTTAATGTCGATGCCTAAGTCTACGCCTGCTATAGTTTTGTATAATTACGACAACTGCGTTTTGTATTAGAATATTAATAGTAAATGAGTTTCTACCTTGGTATTCTTTAGTTATAATGTAAAATAACATAGCATCACGCCTGTATTCACCGAAGAGGTAGGGCGAGGTGTATTACACACCCACGATTAGCCGACTGTGTTAAAGTGCCACATAATAGAGGGCGAGCATATTGCCTTCTCCCGGGCACATTTCCAAACTCCGGGCTGTTACTGAGAATTTTTTTTTTTACGAAAAAGCTCAATAACATTGCCCGACCCGGGGATCGAACCCGATACCTCATGATCAGTAGTCGATCACACTACCGCTGCACTTGCTGATAATGTAAAATAAATATTGAGAAAAATGGTTAAACGGTAAATAGTAGTGAATTTACCTGCTATGGCAATAGAACCTTCTAAAGCATATACTGGTGGTGCATCTTGTCCAAGTTTATATGCCACTGTAGTCAAGAGACCATGTTGCGAGTGGACAATGGAATCGCCTGAAAAATTGAGATACAGATTTAAGCTGGGACTAGATATTTCCATTGCTAATGGTAGGAGGCCACGGCCTTCCTGATTATAAGTGGTAACCGTCGCTCATGAACTCAGAATACTGCCAAATCTCTGCTCACCATTTCATTTCAAAGATAGGAATAAAATGAATATATGACTATCTCCCTCTACAACAAAAACACACAGAGATATCTGACGGTCGGACACGCGGTAGACGTCGGTACCGACCCGCTAGGACCAGATAACTACGGACTCCCATTTGTTATCCAACACTACCATCAGTAATGCGATGGGTAACAATTGTGTACTTCCTTCCGACACCCGGGGGAAACAACGTTTGGTGACTGTATTATTAAACTATGACGCCCACGGTCATAATAGTATTTTGGAGGTCATTCTTAAGCAGGCTCCGACATAATATTATTCCAGCAGTAGATAGTATTGGTTATTGAATGCTCGGTAGGTCATGATCTGGCAGTAACTAGGGGGCCTCATGAATCAGGCAGCCGTGGGCATTTGCCCAGAGTTCCCACTTACTCAGGAAAAATGGGACGAGTATAATGTCCCGTCCAACGGAGAGCACGTCACTGACTATACCTGAGTTTTTTTCCGATATTGTCCAACCAGATAATGAGAGTGAGGTAGTAGAGTGTCCTTCCTTTGTTCATACACTTAGTCGTATATTCTAATACATATCACAATCATGTATTATACATAAAAATCCGTTGAGATTGATGTTCGTGTTGGAAATTTGACTTGGGAGGAAATCAACATAAATAAAATTATACTAACCTGTATTATATAACAAGAAGCATCCAGTACCAAAAGTGCATTTGACTTGTCCAAATCGCATGCATCCTTGTCCAACGAGAGCGGCTTGTTGATCTCCCAGACACTAAAATAATACTAAGTATTGGATAAAACTAAGTTCTGTGATTGGGCTATTGCTAAATTCAAAACTACGAACTCTGTGGCCTACCATTTATATGTTAACTACGAATATCTTCCACATTAGTACACTATGGTACTATAGATTAGATAGGCTTCATTGTTATGGAATCTCAGTGGGATCTTTACAGATTTTTGTTGATCTTTAGAGTTTACTGCTAAATGCTCCGATAACCTATATCACTGTACCTATATGTTAATAACTTCTTGTACAAATAAATTCGCGAGAGAAATATCTGTTTTTTACTCCTGTTTTTCATCAACTCTATCATTTTATCAAGTTTATCTTGTAATAAACAACATCTGGCTCTGGTAACGCACAACATTCAGAAACTTAGGACTGACGTGAGTATTATATCACCGAGCTGGAAGAGGAATTGAGCAAGATCTGATGGGTGAAACGTCATACAGGTCTACGCACCTGCTTCGACAACTCCGCCGACCGTCCGAGCCCGAGTGGGTTGGAACCAAAATCTCCCGTGTGACCAGCCATGAAGCACATCAGTGTGTTTTGGTTGTAGCAGATGATAGCCGTTTATTCTTTCATTTCATATCTGTGAAATGAAATGGTGAGCAGCGGCTTAACAATACTCTCGGTATAGTTGAGTCCATGAGCGACGTTTATCATTTACCATCAGGTGGGCCGTGGCTCGTCTGCCATCATATGCACTAAAAAAAAGATGGAGCTGGATGGCTCTGTGGATAATGAGACAAAAAGATAAGTCAGACATACGACACAAAAATTTTCGAACCATGATATCAAGCTGTGATCTCCAAGGCTGTGCGACACAATACTCGACAATATAATACTGGTAGGCCTCGTTTAGGTAGACGCGTGTAGCGTCACGTCTCGGGGCCTCAAATCAAACATACCTACTCGTATTTATTGTATGAGAGCGTTCATGTAGAAGTGTCATCCACGTGTGCCGCCACACGTTGAAAGTCGTGTTTAATGCCCATGTCAATTCAGCATCGGTTCTAGTCGAGAATGAACTTCTCGAAGTTGTCGAGTGGGCACACTTCAAGAAATATGTCAATCGACGAATACAGCTTGCCTGAGCAGAGCGTTCGGAAAGCTAATGAAGAGGTTTTCATCCAAAGTTTTACAGTAATGGAAACGAAGGTTTTACCAGTGGTGACATAAGGAAGATAGAGGTGGTCTCTGAATGTTGGCTTTGTGTCAAGGCTCAAAGTTGTCAGGAACGGGATATGTTCAGTATTTCTCTACGTGATTGAATCCGTAATACGGACTTTAATGTATTTATACACCTTGTGATATTGGAAAAAGCAGTAGTATGAAGTCAATAGGAAAATCTACTAAGTAAGGTACATTGTCGGCTTCGGTACTGAATATTGTGGTAGGTAGGTACCTACACTTACACAGTGCGCTCAACTTAACTCGACGCTGACGCCAAATGTGGCATTGTGCAGATACCTCATTTATAATTATCATAGTTATGCCAAAATGTACCACCTGCATAAACTTGATTTTGACAAAATTACGTTTACAATCTGAGTTCCATCATAGTCCATTATATGGGTCGGTTCATGCTTATTTTTTATGACAAAAGTGAGTAGATTTTGGCCTGAATTTGCTGAATGTTAATGTTCTAGGTACATTCTGATCAAATTGGTGCCATTAACTCATTTTACGACAATTTGCTAGGTTGCTACATTTGAACGCATAGCTGAGTCTAATTTATAAAGAATTGTTGACATACATGCCACACATTTTCAAGTCTGTTGGATGTCGAGATAGAATGCTATATACCATAGCTTATTTGTTTGTGGGATTACTTTTGAAAATTTATATTACCTATACTAGATTTTGCCCGCGGCTCCGTCCGCGTGGATTTCCGAATATAATAAATACATCACTCTACGACACAATAATTATATCTAAGTAAAAAACCTATCCCATGGGAACCATACATTTTCTGGATGAAATACTATAGTCCTTTCTGGACTTCAGACTACCTATATGTTTGCAAAATTTGATAATGACCGGTTCAGTAGTTACAGCGTAAAAGTGTAACAAACAAACAAACTCACTTTCGCATTTATAACATTACTGTGGGAGAATTGTTTTAGTTTTGGAAAAAAATTAGAGCTCACAGCACATTTGAATTTCTCATAGGTAATCAGTCTTTCGATAATTTTCGTAGTTTTAAATTTGGCTATACAGCCCCAATACAAAACTACAAATATAAGCAAAGTACAAGCTTAAATAAATATTTAGGTTTTTAAACCATAAATAAGGGAACTGATGATCCAAATTAAACAAAGTGCATTATTAACATCGGAAAGAAATTGATCCCTGCAGTGCAAATGTTAGGGGATGAGTCACTCATAATTATATAAAAATAATATTTAATTTTTTATATTGAGATTGAACAAAATATAATTTTATAATGTAATCGATTTTGAGATAAAATCTCACTGTCACAATTACACATCATAGTAGGTATACGTGTCTCTAATTTAGGCGGTCAGGGTCCCTTAAAACATAAGATAGTAAACATGAATTGATTGGTGCCACACATTTAGAAAGCTGTAACCAAAATATATAGGTAGGTACTTCCAATTACAAAAGTATTGTAAGGTGACCTAGTGACATTTATAATTATATATAAGTGTGTATTTTTTTTAATAATTATATATAAGTGAAAAATTCCACCATGCATAGCACCAGTCTAAAAAGGTAGATAAGAAATACAAACACAGGAAAAAAAATTAACCTCCTGTAAGCTTCGCCGTAGGTAGTCGGGTAAAAACAATAAACACTGACCCCTGCAATTGGTACGCCAAGAAGTGATCCTGAAGAAATATAGCCATATATTTCTGCAGAACTTTTAATCTTTGGCAATATTTCATTCGGTATATCGAAAAACCGTAACAATCCCTTGTCCCATTGCAAGGTTTTCAAGGACATTAGCTGTGTTCGAGATGCATTGGTCACATCAGTTATGTGAGTTCCTCCGTGACAGCCTCCCGTAAGATTCTAAAACAAAACATTGTAATTACAATAAACTATATTAGTATAAATTGCTTAAAAATAAAATAAATTATAATTTGGCATGGATCCCAATTGAAAACATTAGGCTTACCTACCTGATTGGTGTAACATGTACCTACCTATGTAAATACATCTGAAATATTTGTGGGCATCTCGCAACAGATGGTAAGGATGTTTGTACAATACAAAGTGGCCTTTATACAGGGTTACTTGCACGGAGTACAGAAAAATAGCGGAGATGCCGCAAGGCAATTAGGTCATGTCGCCTTCAACTAGGTCAACGACGTCACAGTGGGCGGGGCCTAAAACCGTAGTATCAAATGAACCGTCACTGCGATCGGTTCGCTCTTTTCTCACGTTTATATAGGTATTAAATTCTTTTAACAATGAAGTGCGTTGTTGATGGGTGTAAAAATTGCTCAGGAGCAAAATTAAAACAAGATGGCATATCATTTCATATGTAAGTCGTTTAAATTTATATATATTTATATTTTAAAAGACATTTTCTTTGTTTCATAACAAAGAGACATCTGTCGTCGAAAAGTGCATTATACCTACAACTCCACAATATCGTCACTCTAATACTATAAAAGCATAATTATAAGAATTTTCGTCACAAATAACTAAATTTAGCTTTTAAAAAGGAAAATCCTTTATAAAATATAAATTATTTATTTACGTCATGTTATTTATTAAATTGTTTTTTCTTTTCATCGTGTTATTGATTTATTTATTATTATTTTAAATTCCCTGTTTATACAGAAATTATAACCACATGTATACGTTAGGACTGCGTGACGGAAATTGTGCTAATAGGGTTGGTTTATTTATCCCAAGCACCAAGTTACCCGTCAGCGGTCGTACCCATCCCTGGTTTAACAGTACCTGCAGGGAGGCTTCACTTCGGAAGCAGTTCGCCTATTTGGCCTGGAATAAGGCCAGAAGGTGTCAGGACCTGAACGCAAAAGAAGATAAGCGAAAGTATAACGCCGCTCATAGATCTAATAGGAAAGTTTTCGCCTATATTACAGGTGCATACGAATCCACCTGATCCTGATATACATTGGCATACGGCATTTTGTTTTGCAATCTCAGTTACTCTCGCAGCGGTTTATACTTGATTAAGATCTTTCACTCCAACGCTTCATTGGTCTTTTGAGTATAGCGAAAAAAATCCTACGATATTGTATCATTGCGTCTATGCCCAATACTAATTATCTATATACATTATAAACAATGTGAGATAATAGTGAACGGAGCATTGGGACAACTTCTCAGCAGTCATCACCTCAGCCAGGAGGCACGTGTCGCAATACACAACGCAGTGCTTGTCCCAACGTTATTGTATGGAAGTGAGAGTTGGGTATGCAAAAAGGAGCATGAGAATAAAATCAATGCGGTCGAAATGCGCTCTCTGGGGAGAATCTGTAGAGTGAAGCTGACTGGCCGCATTCGTAACGACGATGTAAGAAAGCGAGTAGGTATGAAAAAAAAGAGTATTGTAAAGATGCGAAAGGGAATGCTCCGATGGTTCGGACAAAATGGAAATAATGCCGGACGAGCGACTGTTAAGAAGATATACAATGCGAAAGTGGAAGAATGTAGGTACAGGGGGAGACCGAGACTCACCTACCTAGACCAAATCGGTCATCTAATGAAAAAAGATGAATTCAGAAGTCTCCGAAACCGTCGAGTACTTCATACACACTTATGAATGTTGAGGAAGCGAGAGATGTATACAAGAATAGAGCCTTTTGGCACACTATTCTCTCTGCCTGCTCCGCAAGGAAGATGGCGTGGTGATGAGTAAGTTAGTATAAACAATGTGGTCCAGCCCTACTAACGCATATGGAATGTTCTGGAACAAACTGTTGTGCTTGTAACGCCATAGTGGTGAATAGACAAACTAAATTAATGAAAAATTTTCTCTATTAAGCTGTAAAATACATTTCACCGCTAGGTGGATTTTGACCTAGGGGTGGAGCTATTGTTGTACCTCGTCCCCCGAACACCCGCATTTAGCGACGCTTCGTTCTAAAGAGATTTTGCCTTGGAACACCTCCGCTATTTTTCTGTACTCCGTGGTTACTTGTAAGTAACGCAAAACCTTTTAAAGGTGACTTACTTGACTTAGGCAGATACATCAAGACTAACAACTTTTGTTCTATGACTTTTGCTTAAACGTAATCAACATAAAAAGAAAAAAAATTATTTTAGTAGGGATATCTCTCAATCATGAGCTCTATACCTATCTGGTAAATAACTGTTCCATTCATTCGATTCTGGCGTAAGGTCAACTGAGCGCTACGCAATCGCCCGGCCGGATCGATGTGATGGCTACCTATCGCGTGCCGTAGATAGGTGTTAGGTATGATACGAGTACGTAGTCGTAGGTAGGTATGCACCTCCCCCAGGACGGACGCCCGTGGAGCGGCGGTCGAAGAATGGGCGGCAGCGGTGGACCTGTTTGCTAAACAGGGGGTCCACCAACACGTGCGTGCGGCGGTGGGGCGGGTCGATAGTGGACCTTTCGTTCGCTAGCTCCGCCGTTGCCGCACGAGTAAGGGACTGGTGTGTCCTGGAGGAGGTTGAGACCCTGTCCGATCACCGGTATATCCGGATAGAGGTCTCCCGGTCCCTCCGGGGCCCCAGTAAGGGTCACGTGGCGGACAGAGCTCCCGCTTTCCCGCGGTGGGCTGTGGGAAGGCTGGACCGGGATCTGCTGGTGGAGGCGGCCATCGTATCATCCTGGCTGTCTCCATTCCCCCCGACCGAGGACGTGGACGCTAAGGCTTGCCGGTGGCGCGAGGCAGTGTCGCAAATCTGTGACGCGGCCATGCCCCGCGTGCTGCGTCCACCCCAAAGAAAGGGGGTCTACTGGTGGTCCCGCGAGCTGGCGGACCTCCGTGCGACTTGCATCCGTGCCCGGAAGTCCTACACCCGCAGCCGACGGATGAACCGTGATCCAGAGCGGGAGGGCCAGCTATACGAGTCGTATCGCAACGCGCGCGCCGAGTTTAAGCTGGCCATCTGTCGCGCCAAAGAGATGAAGCGGCAGGAGATGCTGGAGGGTCTCGACCGTGATCCCTGGGGACGTCTGTACCGTGCGGCGCTAAACAAGCTCCGCACTCGGGGTCCCCCCCTTACGGAGACGCTCCAGCCGAGTTTCCTCACCGAGGTGGTCGAGGGTCTTTTCCCACGGCGGACGACGCACACGCCCCCGGTCATGGCTCCGCCAGAGGACGACCGGGAGGCCGACGAGTAGAGTGTGCCACCCGTCTCTGAAACGGAAATGGGGGCGGCGATGTCACGCATGCGGAAGAACACCGCCCCCGGGCCGGATGGCGTTCCCGCCCGAGTTCTGGCCCTGGTCCTCGACCATCTGGAGCCCCGCCTCAGGAGACTGTTCGACGCGAGTCTGGCGTCCGGACGGTTTCCTGACTGCTGGAAGGGGGGGAAGCTCGTGCTCCTGCCGAAACCGGGACGGCCCCCGGATTCGGTCGCGGCCTTTAGGCCCATCGTGCTGTTGGACGATGCGGGTAAGCTACTCGAGAGGATTATCGCTGCCCGTATCGTCCGGCACCTTGTGGAGGTGGGCCCCGACTTGTCGGACGCTCAGTTCGGTTTTCGTTCGGGGCGTTCGACGGTCGACGCCATTCTGCGGCTGAAGGCCGCGGCCACGGAGGCCGTCGCTCAGCGAGGGGCGCTGTTCGCGGTGTCGTTGGACTAACAGTTGGGTTAACAGTCTGCCATTCGGCTGCATCAGGGAGGCACTCCGATTCCATGGGGTGCCCGCTTACCTGAGGCAGCTGGTGGCAGACTACCTCGAAGGCCGCGGCGTCCTCTTCGTAAGCCGGGAAGGGGACGCTGTGAGGAGGGCCATGTCGTGCGGTGTCCCGCAGGGATCTGTCCTGGGGCCGCTCCTGTGGGACATCGGGTACGACTGGGTCCTACATTGCCGGCTTCCCCCCGGGCTGGGCGTAATTTGTTACGCCGATGATACCCTTGTCACGGCCCGGGGAGGGAACTTCGAGGAGGCGGCGCAGCTGGCCACCTCGGGTACCGCGGAGGTGGTCAGACGTATCGAGGCGCTGGGGCTTAGGGTGGCCCTCAACAAGTCAGAGGCCCTGCTATTTCACGGGCCTCGGCGCGGACCGCCCGCTGGCGCCTCGATTACGGTAAACGGTGTATGGGTCAGTATCCAGGCCCACATAAAATATCTGGGCCTGGTCCTCGGCGGGCGGTGGCATTTCGACGAGCACTTCCGCAAGCTCGCACCGAGACTCGTCGGCACGGCGTCCGCCCTTGGGCGTCTTTTACCGAACCTAGGCGGACCCAGCATCGCGTGCCGACAGCTGTACGCGGGGGTTGTTCGGTCAATGGCGCTTTACGGCGCACCCGTGTGGGCGGAGTCTCTGACCGCCCGCAATAGGGTTCTTCTGTGGAGACCGCAGAGAGTCGTGGCGGTCAGAGCGATCCGCGGCTACCGCACGGTGTCGTGCGAGACCGCATGCGCATTGGCCGGGACCCCCCCGTGGGACCTGGAGGCGGAGGTGCTCGCCGAAGTTTATCGGCGGGCGTCAGCAGTGCGTGCGAGAGGCGCTTGCCTCCCGCCTAGTCAAATCCGCGCATGGCGAAGCGACGCTCGCTGCGACATCATCGCCCGTTGGAGGGTTCGGCTGGAAACGCCTCGGGCCGGTCTTCGGACCGTAGGGGCACTCCAGCCGATCTTAGAGGAATGGGTGGCTCGGCGGCATGGGGTCCTCACCTTCCGGCTGGTGCAGGTGCTGTCGATGCATGGTTGCTTCGGCAAGTACCTGTACACAGTCGCTAGGAGGGAGGAGACTTCCTGCTGCCACCACTGCGACTGCAGCGAGGACTCGGTGCAGCACACGCTCGAGTCGTGCCCGACCTGGGCTGAGCAGCGCCGGGATCTCGCTGCAGTCATCGGAGAGGACGTGTCGCTGCCGGCTGTCGTTCGATCGATGGTCGGCGGTGATAGGTCCTGGACCGCGGTCGCCAACTCCTGCGAGAATGTCATCTTGCGGAAGGAGGTGGCGGAGAGGGCCAGGGAGGCTGATCTCTCCTCTGGCCCAACCCGCCGCCGGCGCGCGGGGCGGCGTGGGCACGAATATCTGCGCCTAATGCCGCCCTAGCCGAGGCTGCGGGCGGTTGGACCGGGGATTGTCCTCCGCCCGCATAGAGCCTTCCGCGAAGGGTACTAGTGGTCCGCCGAGTATGGGCGGGTCCGTCACCCGCATGGTGGGTTTTTAGTGGGTGCGAGCCCCACACTACCCCGCTGTCTCCCCGGGCAGCGGGTGTGCGCTAGGTACATTTTTGCCAACCTAAAAAAAGAAAAAAAAAGGTAGGTATGCACCAGTGCGCGGGTCTCAAACATTTGCCACGTAAGCATATGTTTGAAAATTAATAATAACAACCATTTTTGATGTGAAACATCTAATGCGGAGGGAGGGTAAAATCCATTGACACACTTCCCGGTTTCCGATTGAGCTGAAATTTTACACGCATGTGTATATCACGTGACAATGGAATATTATGATGATATGGAGCTGACCTGATGACGGAGCTGGAAGGTGGACATAGGAACTTGTCTCGTATGATTCGTCTTGCCGAGTACTTTGTGTCTAGATGGTATCCAGGGGCTGATGATGAAGCTGGAAGGTGGCCATAGTCTAGTAGGCGTATTTGAAAAGCGAAATCAGGCTATTTACAAAGATTGAGATATTCACAAAAATTTTAGCAAATTATCACATCTAAAACTCAATACACGTACAAAGAGTTTAAAACAACCTACGCCCGCACAGGGAGTTTCGCAACTAGCGTGTCCTTTAACTCAAATTCGGGCACAGCCAAAGACAATTATCCACCCCCGCCTTCCTCGCCTGCTAGCTACCACATCAAACAAACACCGCGTGCGCAACTGTCTAATTTATGTGGAGTTAGAAAAATTTAGAACTATAAAGGAGAATGCCCATACATGGTCTCAAAAATGAAATTTTTAATATCTACAGTAACTACTCAAATATCAAGTCAAAATTTCGACGGATAAAAATCTGTACTTAAAAAGTAATTTACCTACTTTGATCGTTCGAATACTACCATGTAGGTAATAGTGGGCGAGCCTATTGCTATATATCGGGCACTTCTAAACCTAGCAATAATTAACATTTAATACATTCAAAAACTTTTTTCCTTATTCACAAATAATTTGTACTTTAAAAAGTGGCGGAGCATGTCAAATGTTAAAAAATATAGATCAAAAACATTCAAAAACATTGTAATTATATATAATGATTTTCTCGAAAGTGATTTTTTTGTGAAAATATCTAATGCGGAGGGACGGTAAAACCAGCTATTGGCGTGGCGACGCCGCCGCCACCTGTTGACAAAAGCATCTAACTAGGAAGTATAATGACAACTATAGTCAGAATTTTAATTCGATTCCAGATTTGACAATTTCAGTGTTGCAACGTTATGACAAGTACTAAATAGTGACGTTGCGAAATTATTCGATACGGAAATGGAATATTTCCGGATCGATTCCTCTCGTTTATAGTAGTATATCTAAACAACTACTACTTTAATAGAAACTAAGTATATCAGGAAATTAAATATTTCTGAACGGATAATTTAGTTATGACGATTAATTTTATTAAGGATCTGAGTTTTCTTTAATAATTGTGTGAAATAAATAAAAAAATGTGATCATGAAGGAACATGAGAAATAAAACAAATATATGTATTATGGTAATATTTTATTTTACAAATCGTCGCCGTCGCATCGCTATCGCTATCGCTGTCACTTTCTGTAACATTTATTATAAATGTGTCTGTGATATTGTCAATTAACATACCTAGCCTACTCATTTTTTTCCTCTTCTTTGACAACATGGGATACGCATTTAGACCATTCGGTAGCCGTAATTTTTTGAATGCCTTCCTCGAATAAATTTCTCACGTCTGTCAATTTGAAGGTTTTATTATTTTGAGCTACATGCCCCTTTACCTGAGCCCATATCAATTCGATAGGGTTCAGCTCGCAATGGTAAGGGGGCAGTCTTAAAACCGTGATCCCATGTTGCGCTGCCATTTCGTCTACAGCGTACTTATTAAAAGACTCGTTATGTGCAATCAGTTATAAAAGCGTAGCTTTAACCATATCTGGTTCGTAATGAATATTTTTATTTAAAAGCCAGTCTTGAATTGCAGCTTTTTTCCAGCTCATTTTTGGTGCCGTTTCCAATTTTCGGGAGTGGTAAGGTGCATTATCCATCACCACAATTGAGTTTGGTCTTAATTTTGGTAAGACTCCAGCGAACCACTCCTCAAAACAAACTGCTTTCATCTCATCATGGTAATCTTCACAATTTTTCTTTGCTTCAAAAATCATGAGCCCCTCTTCCAGGAAGCTTTCTTCACTACCTATATGGCTAATTATGAGACGTTTGCCTTTTCCAGATGGATTTTTTAATCCAGTGGTCAGTCCCTCCAAAAACGCTTGCCGAGATGATGTGACTTTCTTGTCCACCCAAGTTTTTTTTACAGTATGACCTAAAAATAAATATAGTACATGAACATTCAATATTACTATTAAATTTAATGTAAAATGTATATAAATTCAAAATGTTAGCCTTACCTGCGTTAACCCAAGTTTCATCTTGATAATATATATGTTTCCCTTCTCGTCGAAACTGACATATAGATCGCAAGTAACGCTGGCGCCATGTTATTATATCATTTCGATCAATAAGTGTGCTCTTGCGTGACCGTGCAACAAATTTAAAATTAAGATGCTTCAAAATTTTTCTGACACCCGAAAACACCCGTCTTTGGAAACCTTGGGCATTTCTGGATCATCGTTCATCACTTGTAAAATCTAAAATAGTAAATTTTATAATAATTTGGAATCATTAGTTATATATAAAAGATGTAGGTATAAAATAATACTGTCTGACTGATTGACTAACCTTTGCAATGGTTGGAGGTTCATTTCGGTAAAAGAACTGATGAACAATTCTTCGTATTGCGGAGAATGTAAATTCATCAATTTTATCTTTGAAACTTCGCTTTGGTCCAGTTTTTTTAGGAGGAGTTGGCGGCGCACCTTTATTTACTTCCTTCAAAACGTTACAAACAGAGCGTGAGGTTATTCCCAATATGTCAGCAACTTTGCCCATACATTAATTTTCTTCCACAACTTCAAAGGCCTCCAATTGCGCAGAAGTTTCATTTTTCACGTACTCGTAGGCGTCGCGGATCATTACTTTTTCAGTAACAGTGAAAGCTTTTCGTGGACGTTTTTTTCTTGGGGACAAGAAAACATCCACGTCTTTTTGTGATGTACTTGGCTGAGGATCCATTTTAATGGAAAACCAAAACAAATAGATTCACTCAAAGTTCACAAAAAACTATAAACGTAACAACAAACACAACGTAACAAAACTTTAACAAAAACCCAACAAAATAACAAAATATCGATTCGCAATGAAACAAGATATTCGTGCAGTTAGACTGGGAGAATGAAGCCGAATGACAAGAGAAACAAAATGGCGATAGCTGCACGAGCGCGCACGGGTTGCCAATACAGAAAACTATCTAGGCTCTTTTATTATAAGTTTTGTTTTTAATATAAAAAACAAAAATATTAACTTTTTATAAAATAAAGCAGCGTTTAGTAATTAATAAATAATTATTACGAATAATTATGTATTTATTTAAATAAAAATCAATAATTTAGTCTTTAATTGGCATACCAATATTATGATTACATAAACATAAATCGCGATTGTTTATCGATTTTTGTGTTCATCACTACACTATTAATATGTGGTATCATTATTTTACAAAATGACAGTAGCTAATGTCAAATGTGGAATCGAATTATAATTCCGACTATAATAAACCAATAACAGTTTTAATTCATCTATGGATAACAAGAGGGCGATTACCAAGAATTATAATTAAATATCGAACAATTTTTAAAGAACGAAAATCGATGTGTTCACATCTGCAAGACGTCCCGTGACGGCTCATTTTTGTCAAATACCTATAAGAAAAACTTGATGAAAACGCTAAATACTTGTATAACTGTAGGTACAAACACGTAAAATATAATCTATATGAACTTCCCTACGTCGTTACTTAACGTCTTAGTTCGATGGGCCTCCTGGCTAGTCCCCTAATGGCCTAGTCGGTAGTGTAACGGAATTCCTCGCGCGAGGTCGTGAGTACGATTCTCACTCAGAACAATTATTTGTGTGATGAACACAGATATTTGTACTGCATTTGGGTGTTTTCTATGTATTATATTTATGTATTTACAAAAAAAAATTTGTTATATCCGCAATCTGGTACCCATAGCACAAGCGTCAAACTTAGTTTGGGACCAGAGGACGTTGTGTGAAATTTCCGTGAATATTTACTTTATTTATTTAGTATTTTTCTCGAAAGTCCGGAGAAGTAGGGACATTATATTATAATATAATAATAATCTTTATTCACATAAAATTAAATCAATAAAATTTAATCAAATTATAATGGATTCCCTGATTTCTGAGCTAGGCTCAAAGACCTGTATTACAGAAATCAGTGTCCTCTCTTATAATATCTTAGTGACATATCATTTTAGGTAAATAAATAAATATTCACAGACATTTTTCACACAACGTCTTCTGGTCCCAGACTAAGCTTAACGCTTGTGCTATGGATACGAGATTACGGATATAATACATATACTAGTTTTTTTTGTAAATTCATACATACAACTTTAAACTTTATGCATATACTTACTGGAAACCAGACATTATTTAGGTCATCACTAATGACTATGTGAAGTCAGAAATTAATTTGCATTATATTTTTTTAATACGATTTTTGATGTGCTAAGTTTTCGCAAAAATTATGCGTCCCGCAACCCTAATCAGCTGTTTTTCTGAACTTTCTTTGACCTAATAAAGATCAATAACGTAGATGTGACATAATATCAGATCATAGTAAAATGCCTACAATTCATTGCAGCTGTGAGGTAACTATGATCCGAATGAATGATGTTTAAGTTCCACGTAATAACGTGGAACTTAAACATAGTTGGCCATCCGTAGGTGAAAAAAAATACACCTCTGCTTAACCCTTCGGGGATACAGGCGTGAAGCTATGTTATATTATGCATTTAAGTTAAAAAGATCAGCCTGTCTGCCTAATACTCTTTAGAATCACAACATTTATTAGTTGCGTGATTGGATATTAATTTGACACGCCTATTCGTTTGGCTACCTAATTGGCTAATCGAGCATCTTTATTAAAAGCCGACAGTGACACCGATTTCTTTTGAAAAACGCCGCGTTTTAGCTAAAGCATTGCACAAAGAATGCCGACACCTAAAGCATAACGTACACTGCACCATTTTTAATTCAACATCTTTTTGTTATTTTGGAAATGAATCAGATCTCTGCTGCTATCTCAATAAGACCACGTCCGAGTCCATAATCTAGAGTTTTTTACAGGATCATGCCCGAGTCTAGAATGAATCAGAATGCCTCCGCAACGTCTATGTTCCAGTTCTTCAAACATGACTGTTCAAGGTTCAGACTTTTGAATTTTAAAATAAATGTTTCTTTATTTGAGGCCTATCATTTGTAATATATTTAGAAAAGAAGGATTTAGGTAATATTAGAAAAGAGGATTTAGATTAATATTACATGCTACAACAGAACGGCACGCCGGCGCATTACGCCCATGGTGTCCGAGAATACCTGGATCGCCGATTTACGATGTGCATAGGCCGCGGCGGCACAGTGCCTTGGCCAGCACGATCTCCGGACTTAACTACGTTGGACTTCTTTCGTGGGAACTTACCTACCTACTTCCATCTGTATCCTGTATCATGTTGTGATGTACCTGTGCTGCTTTGAAAGTACTACTGAGCAAATAGCTACATACTTAAGTACCTAACAACTTACTAATTAGCTAAAACAAAACCAACATGTGATGTGGTGCATTCCGTGTATTTAATTTGTGAAACTTCTGAAGTGTTAAGCTGCGCAGGATACAAATAAGAAGGATGGTATGTACCTACGCTTTGTTTATGTTTATGGTAGGCCTTACGTCCGTAGGTAGTACCTTACTTTGTTTGTAAACAACGGCTCCACCCAAAAATGGCGGTCTCTTCAAAAGTTAGGGTTGTCTAAGAAAAGAAATTGAAAAATAATATTTTTCTTTTGTAGGGATTTTCTTTTTTTTATTGACTTAATTAAATTTAAACGTCACAATACATAATGGCTCACATAACGTAGCATTGAAGGTATGTATACCCTTTGTGATTCACGTAGTATAATAGATAGAAAACACCCAGACGCAGTACAAATATCTGTGTTCATCACACAAATAATTGTCCTGAGTGGGAATCGAACCCACGACCTCGTGCACGGATGACGGTGATTCTATGTTGTTGCATAACTAATTGATAGACATACAGTTGCCTAACCGTTAACTTCTTAAAAACCCAAATAAGTTTTCTGGTGCGCGCAGTTGTGATATCTACATGAGAGCGCCAACTAAGTTTTTCGTCCAAAATAACTCGCAGATATTTGACAGTCGTAGATTTAGCTATCTCAAAGCATGAACAGTATTTATAGTATTGCACTTAAAACACTATAAATTAAGCTGTTTCATTATTATACAATATGAAACTAAAGCCCATAAGGCCCATTTGTGGCCATGCTCCTTTGATATTTTTTTTTTGTATGGGATAAAGGTCACTGATTTAGAAAATATCATAAAACAAAAGTGGTCAGTGTTGATGAACCAAAGTCGCCCTTAAGAGCTTTTGTGTTAGTTACAAGTAACCCTTTAAATGGTTGGTAAAGAAGTTAAGAATTCACTTACCCATATTAGCCAAGTATCCACAGTGCCTGCCATGCACTCTCCAGCTCTTACAGCATCCTTCACTGCAGGCACGTTTTCTAGTAACCATTTAAGTTTAACAGATGAAAAGTATGTGGAAAGTGGAAGTCCACTAGTTTGGGTAACAGCATTAATACATGATGCACCTTTTGTTCTTTGCAGGTCATCCACAATCTTCGAAGTCCGTGCATCTAACCAGACTGAAAACAATGATTTTTAAAGGAAGCATTTGTTTCTGTGAAAAATTATAACTTTTGTTTTATCTCTTTCAAACATAAGTAAGCTCATAAAGTAGTTTTGTTACATAATTGTGTCATAACTGATTAAAGAATCCTAATTCAATAATATAAAAAGAGAAGATTAAAGGAATTATTATTGGTTTTCATATATTATATGTATTCAATCATTTCAAAACTCCCGAAGATACCATGGGCTTTAAGCCTGTGTGTGTGACTACAGTTAAGAGGGGGATATATTAAAAGAAAATAGAGAGGACTGAATTATGTAACACGCAAGATGGCTTCATGTAAATAAACCACAAAATTATGGTTAGCATAATTGTGATCTCAGTTTGCAGCTTCCGTTAATGCCTGCACATTAATAAGCTAACATGCTTAGCTAATCTAAGACTGATATAAAACCAAAATAATGATTAATAGAATATTTAAGTATGTATAACCCGCACTGATAAAAGTTCACGGACACACGGACACATTCAAGGACATTTTTCACACAATGTCCTCTGGTCCCAAACTAAGCTTTATGCTTGAGCTATGGGTACCAGATTACGGATATAATTACATACTACTTTTTTTTTGTAAATACATACATATAATAGATAGAAAACACCCAGATGCAGTGCAAATATCTGTGTTCAAATACATAATTGTCCTGAGTGGGAATCAAACCCACAAACTTGTGCACGGAAGTCGGTTACACTACCAACTATGCCACGAGGCCTATAGGAGGTTAATAATATATTGCAGATACTGAATCACATTTAAAATAATTAGGAAAACTTACCAATGGCACTATATAAAGGTTGACCAGTTAGAGAGTTCCACACTATTGTAGTTTCTCTTTGGTTTGTAATACCAATACCAACCACATCCTCAGGGTTGATATCTAGTTTCCTTAAGTTATCAATTGTTACCTGTAAATGGTGTTACAACAAAGGTTTGATGGGGCTTTTTTGGGGGATTACAAAGAACATATAATAGGCGAGGAAGTGAAAATATTTTATGCATATAGGTACCCTATACTATACATTGCAAAATAATTAATATAAGTATCTATAATTCCTTTATTTGTTATTTTTCATTATATATGTAGCAATATATAGTGAAAAATAACAGATAAAAGAATATTATTCTAGGAACTATTATAGTGTTTTCTAACATAAAATGAATAAAAATTTATTGTTATTTTGTAGTCTTTCATATGATTTTTACTTTCTATATTATTTTCAATACCTCAACGCATTCCAAAACAGCATTTAGTATTTCTAAGGCATCCTGTTCGATCCATCCTTCTTGTGGACTAAAACGTTTCAATGAAGTCTGATGATAAGTTAGTACCTCTGAGGTGTTGGCAGCAAAAACCTAGAGGTAATAAAAATAATTGATTAATTATCTAATAATTTCATAAATCATACTTACAAATAATTCACAAACACCCTAACGAAGTGTGTATAGTATGTTAATAAATTAATTGTTGTTGAACTTTTTTGTTACCAGAAATTTTACATTAGAGGTTCCTTCATCTATCGCTCCTATTAAAGGGCCAAATCTGCCAAATTCTCTCATTATTAGCTATTTACATTGTGATTAAATTTAAAGGTATTCCTATCAGCTGACAAATTGACAACAGTGACAACCTCGCGTAGAGTAAAAATTTTTTTATTTTGTGTTATTTTATGACCTGGTTACTAAGACCTTTAGGTCATTTCCTCAGTTTCCTTCAATCTATTTATTGTTTTATATTGATTTAATCGTATTTTTTATATATTTATATGGGTTTAAAAGATTTTTTGTTCTTTAGTAACTGATTAAGTGGCGGCGGGCGGGATGAGGAATCACTTAATATTTTCACATCACTTAGTTACTTTTTACTTTACTTCTTTAATTATGGCAATCTGCTGTTGCTTTAAGCAATTTTTAAATTCACTTTATCGGAATTAAAATTAGTATTAGATGGATTAAAAGACTCTTCCCCAGGATTAGATAATATTGTTTACTCCTTCCTCATAAAATCCTCAGAAAAAGTACAACTGTACTATTTAGATATAATTAACTGCTGCTTTGATTATGGTATAATTCCAGATCAGTGGAAGGCCCAACTGGTTATTCCCATACTTAAACCTGGAAGGGATCCTTCTGATCCCAATAGCTATCGACCAATAGCCTTAGCCTCTGTTCTCCTAAAAATAACTGAACATTTAATTAAAAATCGAATCGAATGGCTAGTAGAGAGTCGTGGTTTACTGGCTTGCTCTCAATATGGATTCCGTAAAGGTTATAGTACTCTAGACAGCCTTAGCATCTTCACAACTGATATACGTTCATCCTGCTTTAAAAAGGAGTTCCTTGTGGGTGTCTTTCTGGACATAACAGCAGCTTACGACAATGTATTGCTTCCGGTACTCAGGAACAAGCTAGTTCAGCTGAATATTCCAGAGAAGCTCATTAGATTTTGCATGCAGTTATTATTAGAACGTTCACTCTTAATCCATAATGATCACATGACCCCTAGAACTGTTTGGAAAGGATTACCTCAGGGATCGGTCTTGAGCCCCTTGTTATATAACCTGTACACACACGATTTGGAGCAATCTATAAATTTCCACTGTCAAATCCTACAGTATGCCGATGACCTTGCCCTCTACACTCAATGTCAGTCAATAGAATCAGCTACTAACTCCCTTTCTTCTTCTCTAAACTCACTTAATAGGTACCTACATAATCACGGGCTGTACATTTCTGGCAATAAAAGTAAAGTTGTAATATTTACTAAAAAGTATCGCGTTCCTAACATTGCATTGGAAGTAGACGGCGAATTAATCCCCCAAGATACGAAAGCTAAATTCCTGGGTATGTGGCTAGACTCTAGACTATCAGGAGCTACACACATGGAGTACATATCTCAGAAATGTGAAAAAAATATTAACGTGCTTCGATGCTTAGCTGGAGTCTGGTGGGGATCTCACCCTTTCTATTTAAAGATGCTTTATAATGCCATTATCCGCAGCCATTTAGACTATGGAACTTTTGTTTTGGACCTATTACAAAATACTCTTCTGGTAAAATTGAGAAAATACAATCGAAAAGCCTTCGCATTACTTTGGGTGCCATGAAATCTTCTCCAACTAATGCTGTTCAAGTTGAATGTGTTGATCCCCCACTATATTTGCGTAGGCAATACCTATCAGACAGATTCCTATTTAAACTTATCCAAAATGCTAACCATCCCTTTATAAATAAATTAAGACTCCTCTTCGATCTAGTTGGTGCTCGTGACCCCTCATACTCTGGAAATCTTCCCTCCTCTTCTTTTTAGTTATCTAAAATTCTATCGCCTCCCTCATCCAGTAAAACACAGTCTAACCCACCCATTATTTTCTATTTCATTTGAGGCTTTGCTGTTCAAACCTAAGGTTAATCTAGATTTTGGAGTCCATAAAAATGATCCTGGAGCATCTAATGAATTTTGTAGACGGATGGCCACCGACTATGAAGGCTATGTAGCTTTGTTCACTGACGCATCTAAATTAAACCCACACAGTACAGTAGGCTGTTCTGTGTGGATACCATCTACTAAAATTATTTTAAGTTACAAATTGCCTTATATTGCATCAGTTTATACGGGAGAATCTATTGCGATCTTGGAAGCCATTTTATTTATTAAATCCCACAATATCCCTAAAGCCATTATATTATCTGACTCAAAAAGTTCCCTTCAGTCCATAAAGACTAGTCCTTTCAAATCAAAATCCAACTTTCTTCCTATATTGAAAATTAGGGAAGCTTTACTCCTATGTCACCAGCAGGGCTTACAAGTTGTTTTAGCGTGGATACCAGGTCATTCTGGTATCCCTGGTAACGAAACTGCGGACTCGTGTGCTAAACTAGCAGCTACTACTGGGTCTCTGGACCACCATTTTATTTATTCATACGACCTCTGTTCCTACGCTAAACCCCTTCTCGTTAACACCTGGACTAAGGAATGGGACCAATCACGAAAAGTTAAGGGTAGATACTATGGACTTATCCAACCCACGATACCTGTCCGACCCTGGTTTTATAAATACAAAAACTTTGACAGAGCAACCACTTCCACAATCTGCCGTCTCCGATTGGGTCATGTTTGCACGCCTGTTCACCTGCAAAAACTGAGGATTAGGGACAACTCCATATGTGAATGCGGCCTGGATGAAGGATCGGTCGATCATATACTTTTTAATTGCCCAATACAAACCACCTCTTTATATGATGTTCTCCCCCAGGATATCCCTCGTCCTACCTCTACTCAATTAATTTTATCACTTATATTTACCCCATTTACAAAGATCCTATCGAAATACATTAACAATACTAAAATTAAACTATAAGTATGGTATAAATGTTATTTAGTTTATATAATATAAATATTTATTTATATGTACATTAAATGTTTGTGTTGTCTTTCTAGGAATAGACTAGCGCTACTCAAACTATTTCTTCGATAAATTGCATAAGTACAGTACCCACCAATTAATAAAGACATACATTGTGGTAATGAAACTGTCATATGACCGTGAAAGTTGATCTATTACTCCACCGATCAATGAGGCACAGGACGAAGACCAATATTTACTGGTCATTTTCCATCATACCGCAAGCCACAACTCTGAAGACTTCTGCAAGAAATTCACCAAGACTTTGGCGAAATTGTGACCGTGGGTCGCAGAAGCCATCACAAAAGAAATTGAATTGAATTGAATTATAAATTTAATAAAAGCATTAACAATACGAGCGTTTGGGAATAGTGAGAGTAAGTGACGAACATTAACAGGTTGAGGGATTTTTAATTTATCAATAACATGATCAAAAGAGTATGCATAGTTTAGTTTGCAGTTAAAGAAAATATGGTCAATAGAACCTTCATCAAGCTCGCATTCGCATAGTGAACTGTCGCGGATTCTAAGTTTGTGGAGAAAGACTGGAATGCAGCAGTGTCCAAGGCGCACCCTGCAAATCACCGATATTACTGCTTTGGGAGTTTTTTTGAATTCGTGAAACCAAGGCTTTGTAGGGACATTATGTTGGATAGACGCATAGAGGTTTCCCCTTATTTTACTAGATTCCGTCCATAAAGACTGCCATGCTTTATACAGATTAGACTTTGCTTGATGAACCAAATCATTTACTTGGATAGAATAGTGTTTAAGGTCTGCTGCTTCATTGGTAATCGCGTTTTTGGCCATATCAGCACATTCGTTGCCTGGAATACCTGAGTGGCTAGGAACCCAAACTAATACCACATCTATTTTCTTTAGTAAGCAGGAATATAAATGATTTCTTATTTCAGCAATTACCAGACTCCGGAGTTTATCTCTGTGAGGGCTTTTGGCTATAGCCTCCAGAGCATTTCGGGAGTCCGAGAAGATAACTGCTTTTTTAATAGAATCATGTGAAAGAATGAAAACACACGCCTCAAGAATGCCTATACACTCGCCTGTGAATACAGATGATTCTGGAGGGCACTGGAACTGAAGGATAATTTGAGAATTTTGGTAATAAATAGCAATACCAGTTTTACTGGTTGTATTAAATTTAGAAGCATCTGTGAAAAATTTGTGGTGGTCCTGCCACTTACTGTCATTAATATGAGAGAATATAGCACTGACATGGTCCGTCCCGGTACCAAAATCTATGTTTGGCAAGTAATTTGGGTAGAAATGTGATATTTCATATGGGAAGTTATAGAGAGGCAACTTATCAGTCTGGCGAATAGTGGGGTTCTCCTGCAACATGAGTATTTTCCTAAATGAATTTAAGATTAGTGGCAGATCTTTATGCTTCCAGTAATCTTCCTGTCTGCATAATTTGTCTAGGAGGACGAGTTTAGGGAATAAGGTGTGATTTTTCAGGAAGAAAGCCTTGTACACGAACCTGTCTGCAAGGTATTGCCTGCGGAGGGAGAAAGTTGGGTCAGCACACTCTATTTGTAGTGCATTTGTAGGAGTGGATTTCATGCAGCCTAGCACAATACGGAGAGATTTAAACTGTATTTTATCTAATTTTGACAGCTTTGAGCTAACTTATTGCATGGTTCGAGCAAAAATTAACCATAATCTAGTAATCTTCTTATTGTAGCATTATAGATAAGTTTTAAGGAAGTTGGATGAGCACCCCACCATACACCAGCAAGTGCACGTAGTATATTGAGGTTTTTTTCACACCTAGTGATAATAGATTTAAAATGGGGGGCACCAGACAATTTTGAATCCAGGATGACACCAAGGAACTTGGCTCTGTCTGCAGTATTGATGGGAGATCCTTCAATCTCAAGGTGTACATGCGGTATAACTCTTTTACGGGAGAAAACTACTATTGTGCTTTTAGAGGGAGACAAATGGAGACTGTGGTAGGAGAGCCAACAATTTAAAGAGGTGAGGGATATTTGCAAAGATTCCCTGGCTTTATTGATACATGACTTAGATACATATATGCACAGGTCATCTGCATATTGTAGCATTTAACAGTCTATGTTGCGTGACAGGTGGAGATCTGATGTGTAAATATTATACAGCAATGGACTCACTACAGAACCTTGGGGGAGCCCTCGCCATACCTTTCTAGACTGGGCACTATAATTTCCAGGGACATGAAGGGACACAGTACGTCCAGATAGGAGGTTGCCAATGCAGTGTCTAATCTTTACCGGGATACTCAGCTCACGTAACTTACTTCTGAGTACGGAAAGAGAAACATTGTCATATGCCGAGGAAATATCCAGAAAGCATGCAACAACCGACTGGTTTTACTGAAGGCTATTTGAGTGTCTGTTAAAAGGGATCCAATGCCATCCAAAGGGCAGTGGCCCTTCCAGAATCCAAATTGGGACTTTGCAACTATACCTTTGTGTTCGACATACCTCTCTAGCCTATTTTAATTAAATGCTCAAAGATCTTGGC
Source organism: Leucoma salicis (assembly GCA_948253155.1). NCBI lineage: Eukaryota > Metazoa > Arthropoda > Insecta > Lepidoptera > Erebidae > Leucoma > Leucoma salicis. The sequence goes on along the minus strand of OX411809.1, from coordinate 14,607,853 downwards.
AAGCACTGGAGAGAGAGCGATGGGGCGATAGTGATCAGGGTTATCGGGAGGTTTATCAGGCTTCAATATAGGAATTATCAATTGGGATTTCCATATCTCAGGAACATATCCTATATTAAAACATGAATTTAATAATTTTAATAAGTACTGAAGACTACATGGACCAGACATTTTAAAAAAGGAATATGGAAGACCGTCTAACCCAGGAGTAGAGTCCTGAGCATGTTTGAGGACTGTATCCAATTCATTTGAAGAGAATGGAAGATCTAGGACATTGTAAGAAGAATAGATGCCAGGTGGTGATGGGCACTCATCATAAAGAGGAACGAAGGGAGGAGCCAATTTATTAAGAAATTGGAGAGCAATATCCTGAGGAATACCCGAAAAATTTTGGGGAGAATATCCTCTTCTAAACCTTTTCATATTTTACCAGACGAGGGAGGATGGTGAAGATGGCGAAAGGGAAGAACAAAATCTTCCATCCTTCATGTTTCTTTTTTTTTTTAATAATCTTCGGGACTTCACAACAATTTTTTTATATTTTAGTAACAGACGGTCATCTGCGATATGTACTTTCGCTCTGCTTCATTTCGCTTCCTAATCATGAGAGTACACTCTTTGTCCCACCACGGAGGAGACGACGAGATGGTTTATCCGAAACCGCATTTTTTTTGGGGATGCTCACGTCAGCTGCCTCTGATATAGCTTTGGTGAACTGAGATATGCAAGAACTGAGATTGATTTCGGAGATTTGGGGAAGAGTATGGACTTTATTTTCCAATGTCTGTTGGTAAACATGCCAGTTGGCATCAGAGGTGCGGTATTTCACTAAGGGCATTTTATTATAATCAGGAATTGATCTGTTACTCCAGGTAGAGCAAATAGGATAGTAATCACTACCATAAGTTAGATCCAGGCGTTTCCACTCAATTGAAGATGCTAGACTTGACGAGCATATTGTTAAATCCACACAGCTTTTATTTTGGCCATTTCGCGGAAGTCTGGTGGCAGAACCATCATTGAGGATGCACAGGCCTAACTCATCGATTAGATCAGCCAACTCAGTGCCAAAAGTATCGTGGTGGTCAGATCCCCATAAAGGATGGTGGCAGTTAAAATCACCTAAGAGGATAATCGGGCTGAACATGTCACATAGGTTTTTAAGGAATTGTATGCAAACTGGGGTAGGTGAGGGGAAATAAATTTAAATTATATTAACACCAAACACTTTAATACCTATAGCATCAACCTCATTAACATGAGGTGGTAATGAGAGAAGATAGCAATGATGGTTACTGTTAATCAATAATGCAGTGCCTCCGTAACCGTAATCACGATCACTTCGGTATGTGCAATATCGGGGGACTCTAAAATGTAGATGAGGCAGCAGCCACGTCTCAGCCAAAGCAAATACTGTGGGGTTATGGGTGTTTATAAGATGGAGTACTTCATGCTTTTTAGGAAGGACGCTCCTGGGGTTCCACTGCAGAAGAGTGAACTTTAAAATAATAAGAGATTGTATCAATAATGTCATGGGCAACGTGGTCTGGTAAGTTAATTTGATTAAGGAGAGTGTTTAATAAAGAGATTAATGATTCAGTTTTGTTAAAAGGAGTATCTATACTAGATGAATTATTATTTAAAGCACAGCCATTGCTGGCGGGGGAAAAAGAATAATTACTAATTATGTCCCTGTGGGCATTTTTGTCATATCCAGGCATTAGAGGGGAACGAGGTTTCGGTTTAGAGAAAACTGTCCATCTGTAGGATGATAAGGTGGAAGATTTAGTCTGTGTGGAAGAGTATGGACGAGTTGGGGAAAGGGGGGATGCAGAAATTTCTGCATATGATTTGCTTACTGCTGGGAATATTTTGGAGGCTTCTAAATATGAAATTTGGCTTTCTGCCATAGCACTTTTAATATTTCTTTGTCTAATGTGTTCTGGGCAAGTTTTATTATTAGCACAATGTGCTCTTGAGCAATAAAAACAGCAAATATCCTCCACAGTGCAATTTTCACCCACATGTTCACCACCGCAGCGGTAACACCGTGGCTTTGAACGACATTGAGCCTTAGTGTGGCCATACTTACAGCATCTATAACACTGTATAGTAGGGAAAATGTATAGGTCTACTGGTAGGGAATTGAAGCAACAGAACAGTCTTTTAGGTAGGGTCTGTCCATCAAAGGTAAGAACAACAGAGGAAGTAGGCTTCCACTCTGTTGAACCCTCACTTATAACCTTATGATTCAGCCTCCTTATTTTCAATATCTCTCCGCAACCTACAGGGGTTTTCAGATTTTCTAGAACCTCTAAATCAGTCCACTCATTTGGTACTCCTCTAACTATACCCATCCTGGAAATGTTGTAAGAAGGGATCGAGGTGGTATACCCCTGACTATCTAATTCAACATTGGCTAAAAACAGTTAGCATCTTCAGGAGCTTTAAATTCTACTGATAATTTGTTACGCCCAATTCTTTTGACACCATCCTGAAGAAATTTTTTTATTTTCAGTTTAAGCATTAGTTGTCCGAATTTAATTGGGTGTATGACAGATCCTGAGGCGCAATCTGACTCAGTTCGCGCGACATGAACCAGGAAGGGAGCAGAATCTCTTGCAGAGTAGCGTGTACGACTATATCGTTGTGGGGCTAATTGCCGTTGCTGTTTTGGGGCAGGGTGAACAGTATCTACGGGTTCTTCAGTCGCCATTCCACGTTTACGGTTTTGAGCCGCTTCAGCTGCTTCAAAAAAAGCCAAAGAGGTTGTTAAAATCGGTGAATACGTAGAATCTCTACGATTTTGGGGACTCTCATTATTACCACGAGTTTTGGGATCAGGGGGGCGGCCAGGAGGCCGATCGTCAACCTCCATGGTCGTCCCGCATTACCCACATACAAATAGAAGCGAGTAAACAACATACCGAGTGTTACACACAACAAAACGATCACAACAGAAAGGACAAACACAGATATATAATAGCCACCAGTAATAACACCAAAATCTAATAATAATGCCAGGTGGTTATGGAGAAAAAAAACTTCCACATGCGTTCACCATAACCACTTACCGAGCAGTCCATCACTTAGTTCACTGGCTAAGATTAAACTGTCATTCAAAAATTTTTGACATTCAAAAATCATGTGTGTAACGGTTTCTTCTTCTGTTCCGCAATGTGGACAAATGCTGTTTTCAACAATGCCGAGTCTTGTGAGGTGTGACGGAGAAGTATTATGGCCAAAGCGTAATCTGTTTATCGTGGTAATAAAATCACGATAGGTCTCTTTTATTTGGTAGTACCACGGTTTAATCGGTAAGTTTACCTGGTCGGTATAATGTATGAAAATACTACCGACAGATGGCGTCTGCGTCACCCAGACGTTAAGTATGAATGTGTTATCGAGATAAGCAGTCAGGAGCAAGGGTCACGATGGCTGAATTGGCAAAGCATCTGGACGGTATCCAGGAGATGCAGGTTCGAATCCTGCTCGTGACTGTTATTTTCGATTTCACATTTTTCACTTTGTGTTTAATGTATGTTGTTAAGCATGTCAAATGCTAAAAATATATATAAAAATCTCTAAATGAGCATGTGTTTTTAGGAACCATCTCATGGGGACATTTTACTTATTTATTATTACGCCATCACCCTTGCGAGGTAGGCAGAGAGAACAGAGTGTCAAAAGGCATATCCTTCAATACATAAGCGATTTGGTTAGGTAGGTGAGTTTTGGTCTCCCTCAGTACCTACATCCTTCCACTTTCGCATTGTATCTTCTTAACCAGTCGCTCATTCGGCATTCTTTCTACATATCCGAACCATCCGAGCATTCCTCTCGCATTTTTACTCCAATACTCTCTTTATAGGTATGATCACTCACTTACATTGTCGTTACGAATGCTGTCCTGATTTTTGATTATCTGGCTTACCAATGGTTTTAATTGATCCGTATACTCAATGATTTTTATATTGATCCCAACATAATATTTTTAAAAGTTAAATTTAATTACTGGTTTGTGTTATTCATAGGTTATTGCACTGGTATTACAACAGCCCATTTTCATAAAATACAATAATTAGGTTAATTAGGTTAACTTTGTAAAAGGCTGTTAATAAAGTTTTAAAATAATGGTATATAGAATAAAAATATTATGTTATTAAAGTGCAGACTGATTTATTTAAGTGTAGTCTATGTGGAAAAACAATTGAAAGTAATAAATATTTTTATCTACTTAAGTTATTTTGGCTATCACTTATAATCAAGTAGGTACTAGATAAACTTGTAACTCCAATTTGTATGCATATTTTTGGTGGGTAAAACTTGTAACTCCTTTTTTTTAAGATAAAGTACCTAAAATGTTCATATTTTTTGATTATTTGGTTGTTTACGTACATTAATAGTATCAATATATTGAAAAGTAAATTCATTATTAAACGAAATGATTAACATTGTTTTTTTAAATTAGTTTTATTGCTCCTGAAAAGTTGGTCAAAATGGAGCTACGTGGTTTGCGTATTAAGGTAGAGAAAGAAAAAAAATATGCCTCTGCTGTAAATATGGTACAGGACTCATGCAGAACAAAGCTTTGAGAGAACTTAGTTTCGCTTCCTTTACTACCATCTGTGTATATACTATAATACTCTTTATTTTCTTGCAAAAATTGCAGCATATCTGAATTATTTGATACTATGGTTTTTATTATAGTAATTAGATGTGAAATGCATTTATAGGAGAAGGAGTAACAAGGCCATAGACTCTGTTTTCTGTCTTTTGTAAGTGAAATTATATTAAATACCTTTTTTCTATTGTTAGTGTCGTTTTTTCTACAAACGTAGAATAAGGCAAAATATAAAATTTTTGAAAAGATTTTTATCTTGTTACGCCAAAGAAGTATAACTTCTAAAGCGTGTACATAAGTACACATACACTTTTTTATATGTATATGCTGTGTCTATGTTGGGTACCTACATATACGCTCAAGTAAGTTGTTCGTATGTGTGGGTACCTATGCATAGATAAATACTATTCTTGTATGTGGCTACCTATATGTAATGTGTATGTATTGCTTACTTACTAATGCTGTGTTTGATGGATTAAATTGATAATATGGGTAATAATGTAAAGTAGTTGAAATCGGGAGTTGCATCTGCCAACAAACTGCTATGCAGTTTGGCAGAAGTACATTAATGTGTAAACCTATTATCTTTCTTTTGAATAAATACATTTTGATTTTGATTTATATAGGTATGTTTGGACTTAGAATGTACGTCTATATCCAGGATTAAATTATTATTTTTTTCTTTATGCTTTTTACAACCCATATCTGTTCAATAGAGTGTTATGCCCTTATTTTTTCTGTTTGTTTAAAAAGAAGGCATGCCTAATTGAACTATCAACCACTAGCTCATATTACTGAATGAATTGGGTTGCAATTTGACACATAGATATAATTATTATACAGGTAGATAAAGATTTCCGCAATTAAAAAACCTTTGTCCACCCAAAAATGTATTGATCGCTTGAAGGACGATTTTGTATCAATATCTATATTTTTTACGCGCTTCCCTAACAATTTCCGCCATTTTCAGTTTAAAGAAATGGCTCCGTAAATTTGTAGTTATTTCTTCTCCTTCTGTTTACAGCTCAATTGATTGTATGCACTATATATTTCAAAGAATCATAGATATAGGATAACGTATAGATCACCAAAGCGTGTGAGCGAGAAGAAAATCTTATACGGCAACATAGCAAGATGGAAGAGGAAAGCAAATCTAATGTTATTGCAAACCATTGGAATGACAGGTAGTCTACAGTCTTCTGCTTGAAATTAGCTTCGCGGTTTTTTGATTTATTTGTGTTATAAATCTTATATTATATGATTATAGCTATTAAATACAATGGTTGTTTGTTCCGTGAGTGCCTGTGATGTAAATCATGCAAACAATCCTGATAATTGCGTGCTTCACAGGTAAGTTCTCAGGATGTTATCACAACTTAAATGATTTTATTTTAGGTCATAATTACTGATATTTTCTGTTTCAGTTACGGATTTTCAATTTCACTGTTACTGTTTATATTTTACATAGAAATATGTCGCATTGTTACATATTTGCAAGATTTTAGTAGAAAAGTTTTTAGGTACTTATACCACTAGGGCTTGACTTTATCGACAAGGTATATTGTTTACGCGTTATCGAGCTATATATAGGTGATCTATACGTTACTATAATCTATGCAAAGAAAATAGAACCACAAAGTACATTTGTATATTTTGTATATACGGAAACCATAGAGTAAAGTAATCATTACTAAACGGAAACTCTACCGAGAGCTCAGACCTTAGATAAAGGATAGTAATCTCTCGTTCATACCTCCGACACAGTAAATATATAAACCAGTACTGAAACTAGGAACAAATCGTTAGAAACAGCACACTCACACAGACGCGCTTCTACGAGAATAGTGTACTACCTGTTTTAGCTGGATAAAAAAATGACAGGACAAAAGAAATTGTAGTTATGCTTATATTTTGCTTAAAATGTATTAGAACATGTAATATTAGCGTGTATAACGTGATTAATAAAGGTTTTTTTACGTCAATACAAAAACAAGCTTACATACTGATGATGGGGACGGTTGGCCACCTTATTGTTTGGACCCAGTTCATTGGGTCCAAATACAATTGACGCATACGCGAAAAGGATAAATATACTTATACCTGTGTCTCTCTCACTCTTGGTAAAACCTAGTATGTGCATCCTTTTCTTCATCCTTAATGATAGTAAATTAATAATAGTAGCGAGTCTATATTATTCTTCGTCTAAGGCGTACGCAGTGTCGAGATAGCAATAGATAACCGGAATAATTTTAAAAGATAACTGATTATAACTTTGTTGACTAAAAATGTACTACCTGTTTTAGCCGGATAAAAGAATGACACGGCAAAAGAAATTGCAGTTATGCTAATATTTTGCTTAAAACATTTTAAGCAAAATATATTAGAACATGTAATATTAGCGTATATAACGTAATTAAAAAAAGTTTTTTTTTACTACAATACAAAAACAAGCTTACATACTGATGATGGGGACGGTTGGCCACCTTATTGTTTGGACCCCGTTCATTGGGTCAAACTGACCGCATACGTGAAAAGGATAAAAATACTTATACATGTGTCTCTCTCACTCTTGGTAAAACCTAGTATGTGCATCCTTTTCTTCATCCGTAATGTCAAAATAGTAGCGAGTCTATATTATTCTTCGTCTAAGTGTTTCTGCTGCCACCCTAATTAGTCTGTGGTTTCTGCTAAATTCTGATTTCTTCTGAAGCGATATCTTGTATCTTGCTCAATCTTGCTGGAATACAAAAATAATAATGCCTGAAATTAAATGTGCTATTACGCATAATGACAAGTTGGTTGAATCTTTTTCACATGCTATAGATTATGGACTCTTATCTGAGTCCATAAATAACTTTCAGTTAAAGTTAAACGCCACTTTAACTACAATTATTAAAGATGCAGGTGATCCAAGTGAGTAAATTCTTTGATTTTTTCATGAATGAAAAAGAAATACACATGGCCTATTAGAATAAATAATTAATAAATAAATATTCATTAACATTTTACACAACGTCCTCTGGTCCCAAACTAAGCTTAACGCTTGTGCTATGGGTACCAGACTACGGATATAATACATATATTATTTTTTTTTGTAAATAATATATAATTATTTACAAAAAAAAATTAATACATACATATAATAGACACAAAACACCCAGACGCAGTACAAATAACTGTGTTCATCACACAAATAATTGTACTGAGTGGGAATCGAACCCACGTCCTCGTGAAAGGAAGTCAGTTACACTACCGACTACGCCTACGAGGCCCATCAAAACGTATATTTATAGCGTTAAAACAGTTTTTTAGCCATTAAAACGTATATTCTATCCAGTTAGAATCAATAAATTGATATTTAGAAGATTATGAGTTTATGTCATAAATTTTTCATCAACTCTATATGCTTGACATGTTTTTCAGGTGCAGACAGCATTAGTGATGATGATAATGATCAGAGTGATAGTGAATATGTTGAGGAACCAACCAGTACCAATAGTAACAAGAAAATTAAACTTTTATAACTGTCAACTTATAACTTATCATCTTGCATAAATGTTTGAGTTAATCTGAGTTTAGAAATATAGTAACATGTGACCTATAAGGTATTTTGTCCAGGATATATATGTATGTTATAACAGGCCAGTGAAATGCACACAGAGGAAAATATAAGGAAAATTATTCCCTACATGTGTAATGTTTGTAAAAAGTGACCGTCATAGATAGTGACCACCATTGTTGTGAGATTAAAAGTAGTTGGTAAATAAAACAATATTTCCTGATAGTTTCTTTAATATTTTATTAATATTACTTAAGATGCTAAAATTACAATTGTATATATACAAATCACCACTTTAGGTCACAAACTGTAGGTACCTTGTACTTCAGTAGATTTAGTATAAAATGTTTTTGGTCAGCAAATTATTGTACTGTATTGAATTCAGATAGATAAGAAAATCTTATAACAACTCATCTGGTTTCTCTCTGGCTGGTGTAACATTGTAATGCACTCACATTTTGGCTATATACTCTAGGAGTGGAGGCCAAGTATGTGGGTTTTCATTATCCTGTCCGTGTGGTGACGGACTAAGAATACAAGTATCACCACCTCATTCTTTCCTGTGGGTGTTGTATGAGGTGACTAAGGGAAGTAAGCAATTATCATCCATTGCATGATTGGTGGTTGAGCTGATACCAAGTGGGAGTACTCACTTGGTATCGGGCCTGAGCGGGTTGGTACCACCATCTCTCGTGTGACCGGCCATGAAGCACACGGTTGCATTTTGGCTGTAGTAGGAGATAGCCGTTCATTTATATTGGTGAAATTAAATGGTAAGCAGCGGCTTGACAATACTTTCGGTATAGTTGGGTCCATGAGCGACGGTTACCATTTACCATCAGCTGGGCCGTGGTTCATCTGCCACTACATGCAATAAAAGAAAATATCATTGACAGGATTTTTTTTTGTAATATTTGGTTGGTAAAACCCAAATTAATATGGTGATATCAAGCAGTATAAAGCAGCTTTGCTTAGCTAGCTTGTTATTCTACCCATATCATAAATAGATCATATTTAATAGGTAATATTTTTGTGAACTAACATTTAAAACCACCAGAATTAATATCATCATGAACTCTAAAAGTGGAATTAGTGTTTTGGGCTGATTGGTTGTGGATTCAATTTGACAATGTAATGGTCCTTCCTTATTCTCTACATTTGAAAGTAAATCATCATCATCATAATTGCTTTTATAATACACATTTTTTAGCAAATTTATTGGAGTCAGCTTTTAATCTAACTAAAATTAAAAGCTTTTTTTTTAAATAGAACACTACTAAGGAATAGTCCTTGTGTCACGCGGGACTATACAAACATACAATTTCATGGACACAAAGTACACCCAGACTCAGATCAACCATTTCTGGATCATACAAAGAGTTGTTCTGTTTGGAAATCGAACCAACAACACTCGGGCGGGAGGCCGGTATCTAAACCACTCTGCCACCTGTGCAGTCAAGCAAAGCTGACTCCAATAAAAAGCTAAATATAAATATTAAATGTAACAACTGTATTAGGTTATAACCAATAGACCAAGAGGTAGCAGTAGCTGCTTTTGGTGGTAAATGGACACTAACAACCACTCTTAACTTTGGCTCACAAGCAGTGAGATTGATGTAATATAATTTTGTAATTAAACTATGTACTCACTATTACTAAGTATAAGCTATATTTCTAAGAATAAATAGTTATTTAGTCTTAATTACAAAGTATTTTTAATGGAATGACTTATCACAAATATTTTAGGTAACAAATTATGTACCTATGTATTAATTTATTTTGATCATATATAAAAGATAATAAACAACTCAAGTTTCATAAAACGTTGATGTATACTAAAAATCTTAATAATACTGTTATTGTTACATGTCTACAATGTATCACATTGTTTTTATCAACACTAACCATCGTTTTAAACATTAGATTCCAGTGTTTGAAGCAGTTGCATTTACTCTCAAAATGGAAATAATTATTTAATTCTACAAATATCTACATAAAGTACGAATTATAATTTGTGAATAAGGAAAAAGAGTATTTTAGTAGGAGCGGGAAACGAACCTGCATCCCTTTCTATTCGGGGAAGTGCTCTAATCCAATGAGCTACCATACTATTTTTTAGAAATACCCAACCTCCTCATCACATTTGTCTTAACGACCAACGCCATCTATCGGAACGCATTTGCATGCATTAATCCAATATAGTAAGTTTAATTTTGCAATTAAAATTTATACTATTTGATGGTGTGATTTTTTAAACATTTTGATCTATGTTTTAGCACTTGACATGCTTAGCTACTCTTAAAGTACAAATTATAATTTGTGAATAAGGAAAAAGAGTATTTAATTTATTAATTTATTGTAAGGAAAAAGAGTATGTTGTTAAGACAAATGTGATGAGGAGATTAATAGTATGGTAGCTCAGTGGTGAGCACTTCCCCGTATAGGAAGGGACGCAGGTTCGTTTACCGCTCGTACTCAAATACTCTTTTTTTTTATTCACAAATTTAATGTACTTTAAGAGTAGCTGAGCATGTCAAGTGCTAAAATATAGATCAAAATATCTACATAACTTTTTTTTCTTCCACTGCATACATCACAAATTAATTTCTTATATAAAGGCCCTATGATTATCTGTAGAATGCTAAGTATGAACCTGTTTAGAACACCTATACTTCTTATTGATAACAGGTATTAAAAAAAACAACCATGAATAGTTTTAGTTATCACTTTTTGATGTAAATACATAGTTATGCCTCATGTGATAATAGAGTTTTTAATAGACGTAATCTAGAAGTGATTTATTAAACATATTTAATGTGTACTTAGTTCTGTCAAGTCATAGCACAGCTATACTTTGTTCTTCGTTTATTTTTTATTTACTCTCTATTCCACTAAAGAAATGTCGTATAGGTATATGTGACTTTCCTTATTTAAAAATTCAAATCAATTATCGATTCTAAGGTTAAGGCCACATCATAAAGAGCCTCGCTATTTGATAACCGTTAAGCTACTCACTTGTGACCAATCCTAGTGCGCATTGCGTATTTTATCGTTGAGGACACTGCAAGACACGTACTTAGGCATATGCGCAGTTCGTCACCACCAGAGTCGCACGGTGAATGAACGAATGATATTTTTGTGATTCACCTAGTGATTTTATAATGGAAGAAGTTTTAATTGCTACTGTTTTCAAAAGGAAACCATTTTGGAGCTCACTAAATAAGTAAAGTAGTAGTAGTTGTAGTGAAAATTATCTCTATAACTTCGTAATTCTTTGTACAAATGCTCGAATTATCTATATCAAGGTCTTGAAAAGTTAATTCCTAGCTTATGTTTAAGCTTGGCATGTGTAGCCTTTGCTTAAGAGGGTTATCACTGCCAATATATTCAATAAAAATACGATGTAAAATCTTGTACTTATAACTGCTATCTTATGATCTGTTTTGCTCTTTATATCAGATTATCATATTATAAAAAATACGTGGTAAAATAGATTTATTACTAAAAACTAAAATCTTTAGCTTATTGCGGACTAGTTGATCGCAGTTTTGTATTCTTGAGGGTCAGATTCGGAACAGCACATGTCGCATTCGTTCACACCGCACTCGCATAACGATTGTGGACGTATAGAGTGGCGGAATTTCTGCAAAAAACATTATGTAAGCATTCTATAATATATCTAATTATACCTACCTATATAAAATAACAAAATATATTATTATTTTCGCCACATCCATTGACAATAAGCTTTATTAAGGGATATAAAAATAATGTGATTAAAATAATTGCTAATAAGATATGTGTTCGCTGATGTAACTATTTAACTTAAAACTACAATATTATTTTTATTTAAAATTTTATACCTCGCTTTTAGTGGGTTGGTTTGTAATTTAATAGATCCTTAAGTACATACTTTTGAAATTGGTGTTATGTATGGAAAAAGCAAAACGATTTATTTTAAATGAAATTATTTCAAGTAATCAATCAAAGTAGGTATGTGCATTTTCGCCATTTTATCGGGAGTTTATTAATTTTTTCCTTTGCTGAAAAAATTTTGGGAGCGAGAATCAATAATCTTTTTTTAGCGTCTGTTCTAGCCTGGGGTGGTCTGAAGCATCAGTGGGCTAGAACGATTGACCAGTCTCGGTTATTTAACGGCTAGCTTTTCCATCATGGTTTGTAATTGTTATCAACAATTACATATATTACTAAATAAATACAGATTGCCGTAATCGTTTGGCCAGATCTTAGGAAGCTGTAGTGGATGACACCAGCACTGGTCCACTAGGCACTTAGGTACCAGTAGGCAGTGGCGGATTTACGAATTTGCCGCCCGGAGGCTATTCAAATTTTGCCGCCCCTACTGACTTCTGAATTCGATACCATAGTTTACAATATTTTTTTTTGTTAATCTATAATTGCAACTTTATGATTATGGCATCGTCGTATATATCGTCCTTATAACATCAGCTTTACCCCTCTTTTATGTAATTTACATTCAGCAAACATTATACTTTTAATTGCACTTCAAGTTAAAAACAATACGAACAATATCCCTATTGAATTATCTGGTAGAAATCATAATTGAAAAGATAATATAAAACTTTCATAGCTTAATAGCAATGAAAGTTATATTATCTTTTTGCGTGATTTTATAAATCGGGGGCACTTCAGTCAGTGCTGGAGGAGTGGGCGTGGTGACGGCACGGATTCCCTACTTTCTGACTGGTGCAGGTGCACATAGTTTCAAGAAGGAAAGCGACTCCGTTCTGTCACATTGCGACTGCGACGAGGACACGGCGCGGTAACAAAAAGGGGCCTCTCACTGCCGAGCGTCGTCAGCTCGATGTGCTGTAGCATAGTATAAGGATAGAAGTAAGTTATCTTCATACAAATGAACCGAGCACGGTTTGCATGTGTGCGTGCCAGTGCCTACGAGTCACCGCACGCACCCAATAACAAAATTTAAAACTGCTAAAGGTACGCCCGTCTAGGCTGCACCGTTGTTTCGTACGCATTGCCGTATTATTATTTTTTTGTGTGTGTGACTGGTTGTTAGCCTCAGATGGCTATGACAACCTTATCCGGACAATTGGTGAGCGCAGAGGGCTCTCAACCCAACACTTAATTAAATAACGCTACCCGAGGGCACCCCCTGTAGGGTAAGGACCTCGGCTCGGGCCGTTGCTGGCAAAGTGGGATTTCCCACGTTTATGATTTGACCGCGATACGTCTTTAGCCCTCGTCGGCGGGGATGAAACCGTGGATAATTACATGTAGTAGTTGCGTGAGCTGTGTATGCTCTGTTCTAAGCGTGCGTTATTTCGTCGTCGACTTCGTCGAGGCTATGTCGCGGTCTGCGTACGCACGATGTATAAGGTGGTTTGTCCTAGCCGCCTCAACCACAAGAGGGTTGGCGTGAGTAATGGCGGAGTCAAAGAAACTACAGGAACACCGTTTCATAAATTGTTTGTTGGTAGGCAATTGCCAGTCTATGTGGAGGTTGACATTGCGTATGAACCACGGTGCACCCGTAGCTCTGCGCATGAAGCTATTCTGTAGTGTTTGTAATCTATGGATCCTGTGTGCCTTGGCGTGCGAAAATACTACACTGGCGTACGTCATAATATATGCAAGCAGTGTAGAGTCTGACGTTATTCCTAAGTGAGAGTTTATACCTAGAGTTTAACAGAAAGAGCAAACGCCCCGTAACAAAGGCTACGCGAGAGCCTATCACCTGAATGTGACGGGTGAATGTGAGTCTGTTATCTAGAATAACACCTAAGTACTTGGCTCGCCTACTCCAAGGAATAGGTCTGCCAAAGATGCTAATCTGTTTGATCTCCTCCGGGGGATACAGTCGGGGTAGTCTCCTATGAAACATGACCGCCTGACTCTTCTCGGGGTTGATATCTATTCTCCACTTGCTAAACCACGTACTGAGGGCAGTGGCCACGGATTAGAGTTTCCTATGCACTGAGAGGGTTAATCCCTGAAAAATAGATAGCTGTAACGTCTGCCAAAAGTGCTGTCTGCACTTGCCGATGCTGAAGTATGTCGCTGGTGTACAGTGAGAAGATGATCAGTGAGAGGACGGAACCTTGTGGAACCCTGGCGCTAGCTCTGTATTTATGACGATTGGATAAACTAACAGTGACCAGCCCTGCGTGCTTAGGTAACTATCGCGCGCACGGGGTCTGAGTTACCGTACTTGTTTCCTTTTACTATGGCTGTAGCGATTGGATTTGGACAGCGGTCGATGCCAGGATGTCCAAGATGACATTATTTTGGTCTTAAACGGTGAAGGCGGCCAGGGAGTATGCGCGCCTGATGCCACTCTAGTTGAGCCCGCAGGTGGATGGACCGGGACACGTCCGCAACTTGTAAGGTCTCCCTCAAAGATGCGACGCTCCGGTGTGCAGAAGTGCCGCTCAGTAAAGGGTAGGTCTCGAAAGGGTATTCCACCAGTGGACCACTGGAGTAATGTCACACAGTTCCAGTGATACTCCAGAACAGGTGGAGAGACATCACACAGCTGGTATATTTAGTGAGTGAGGGCACATACTTCCCTTGTCGTTGTCCTAAACTATGAGGTATGCGGTTAGGGAGATTCTTTCCGCCTAAACGAAAAAAATAGAAAGATTTTAGTTCTCACCCGCTGAAAAAACTTTTTGTCACCCGAACAATTTCTCGCTGGGGGCCATGCGAACTGCTATAGGTACATAAGATTGGTTAAATGTTTTCCAAATTCTGTTTTCGCAGGAACGAAGACACTAGACTTACTCGTAGTAACTGTCTTTTCTTTTGTTGTGTGTGTAAATACGAGACGGGGCCTATTTTGCCGCCCCCTAAAATCTGCCGCCCTAGGCTCTAGCCTACTCAGCCTACTGGTAAATCCACCACTGCCAGTAGGTACCTTTTTCTGAGTCAACTTTCGGCAGGATTTGGCTGGTTCTCCTGGGTTCAACCAATGTTATTAGCGTTTTCAATTATTAATATATAGGCACAGAGATAACCAATTGAAAGATACATTATAAGATTAAACTACACACTACAGACTGACTGCAACTGAGATCCATAATTATATTTGCACTCTATTATTGATAAAAAGTTCGTTGTCCTCTATTTAAATAAACAAGCAACAGATGATAGTTGCAAATTACGACAGATAGGTCGGTTATATAGGTACCTACTATATTGTTGCATAGGTACCTTCTTGGCAAATTTATCTTCTCTCGAGCAATTTTGGCTTGAACCTAGTGAATAAAATAGTCATCGGTAGGCTATACTGTGAAATGATACAGAATACTAGCAACCTGCCTCAGCTTCGCACGGCTATTATTATGCGGGTAATTTGTCAATAAAGAAAATCTAGGCTTTTTGAAGAACTACAACTCCCCTCCTGGAAGATACATTTTGATGTAAGTACGTAATTCTAATTAACTCTAACTGCCTCGGTGGTGCAGCGGTAGTGTGTGCGACTGCTTATCATGAGGTCTCTGGTTCGATCCCCGGGTCGGGCAATGTTATTGAGCTTTTTGTAAAAACAAAAATTTTTAGTCGGCATTAGGCTCGCCCCCTATTACGTCGAATCGTAGGTATGTAATATACCTCTACCTACCCCTTCGGGGTATACAGGCCTGATGCTATTAATTATTTTAACCAGCGTACGGTTTTATTTTGTTAATGGCTTTTCGCGACTTAACACAAAACGTTGAAATTTTCTACTAATGAGGTTTAATTAGGATGATTTGTATATGCAAATCTTTATTTACAAAAATATTTAAACAACAGTAGTAGCTATATCAACGTTCATTGCGTCAATTAAGTGCAGAAACAGACAGACGAGGACAATGACTTTCATAATATTTACTTCATAATGTACCATTATTTAGATTAAATAAATAAATATTCACGGACATTTCACACAAAGTCAGCTGGTCCCAAACTAAGCTTAGCGCTTGTGCTATGGGAACCAGATTACGGATATAATACATATATTACTTTTTTTTTGTAAATACATACATATAATAGATAGAAAACACCCAGACGTAGTACAAATATATACCTGTGTTCATCACACAAATAATTGTCCTGAGTGGGTATCGAACACACGACCTTGTGCACGGATGTCGGTTACACTACCGACTACGCCACGAGGAAATTTAGGTACTGTAAGTATACGTACTTGGACAAAGATAATATTCTTTGTCTAAGTACCTATACGTACCTATATAGATAATTATGTCTTACGGTATCTATAAACACTAAACACGTAACTACCTATGTAGCTACTCGTGCGTAGAGTCTAAACTATTGCTGTCTATTTTTGAAAAATAAGAGGTAAGTAATGATAAATAATAACATTTAAAGAAAATTGATAGAGAAATACACGGAGCTGATATAAAGATCGGAAAATATTAAGGATCCTCGTTACATTGGGGATGTTTACTGCCATCATTTCACGGCAGATGGCGTATTATCGACATGGCCATTGATTACTATAAATTTGTAACCTATAATTTGGTAAAGCTTATTTTTTTAGTAATATGCTTCTGTAAGCTGTATCAATATGTATTCAGAAATAACGATATGTATGAGATTATGTTATCAATAGATTATGTTATCACTTATTTTTTCTAGATGGCATTTAGTGTCGGTAGGTAAGTAACCTACCTCAAAAATAATTTTATACTTTTATTTATCTTTACCATTATAAAGCTGTAGTAGACATGTATCATTTAAGACATTTGAGAATGTATGTCTGAACACAAATCAATGTTTTTTTAGAATCTATATCTGTTTGGACATCACGTAAAACTTACTGAAAGGATTTTGATAAGACTGATACATATTTTATCCCGCTACTATATCAAGAACCTGAAATATCGTAGATATAACCAAATAACCAGCCTTTGCAGCGAAGCCGCTATTTTATTATGAGTACTTAACTGAGTGAATACATACCTCTCCCCAAGTATCCCCAGGCGATTTTACAAAGACTGCCACGGCGTATACTGGTATACAGAGTAATGATAGAGATGCGATGATCCAACCGAGCGCCTGCGCCCACGCTGGATACTGATATTGTCGGTAACTGGGCGGAGTGTAGTCTACCAAGCTAGCGACCCAAAGTGCCAACAGTAATGCCGGCGTCGCTACCAGCCAACATACTCGGAAGTATAGTGATGGCCTGCGACCTAGAATATGTTTCAGTAACAATACATAAGTTAAAAAAATAAAAGTAAGTATACGGTCTAGTAAGGCTAATTGGTTGTTAAACATGGCGGCCAGTGAGACTAGCCACGGAAAAGTGGTATGCACAGAATTGACTTTTTATTCCTATTCTTAATTGTCTCAAAATCCGATGAGGCACTGCAACTGCTAGATTGCCTCCTCATTTGAATCGTCCATCTAATCTATCCAAAAAGATCAGATGCTGCTCTGGATTTACGAGATTTCTGTTACACGGGCCTTTACACCAGGCAACAACAATAACTTCTTAACACTTGAGAACATATAATTCCTATAGCTGACAAATACCTAATTCCTAAAGTTCCTTTGCATAAATATATGACATATTTATTTAGGAGTATAGAACTAGAACATGTTTTGACAAAGTCAAATAATATAATGAAATTAAGCATTTGATTATGCTTAGCCACACAATTAAGACAAAGTGCGGCAATGTAAAATCGAAAATAACCGGTCAAATGCTTAAAAAAATACTATATAAAAATAATAATAAGGTAGCGTCATTATTCGGTATGAATAATTGTAATAATTAAGCCTATCTGGTTGGAATAATGTATGCAAATACATCCGACAGATGGCGCAGGCGCCACCCAAGTTATTAAGAAGGAATGCGTCATCGAAATTCATAATCCCGAGCAATAACCACTATGGCTGAATTGGCATACCATCTGTTCGGGGACGATATTCCAGGAGATGCAGGTTCAAATAAAATTGTGCTCGTGACTGTTATTTTCGATGTCACATTTTCGCACTTTGTATTAATATAGGCAATCAATCATCACATTGAAGACTAGGTTACCTAATGTTACAACATTTATAGCGAACAAATGATGAGTATCTTTACTATTGCTAACAATATTTTGGAAAACTTATAGGTAGTAGGTAACTCTAATTTATATGTAGGCACCTGATAGGATATGATTTTGATTTTTATTGCATTTCATGAATCACTCAATAGTAATCAAGTAGGTATCAATATGATATTGACAGTCGGATAACAAGTAAAGCTTTCGTTTACTAAAAATAGGTATCAAAGTGATAAAACGTACTTATGTGCTTATCCGTTGAACGAGAAACTTTAAAATATATGATTTGTAATGCGAATTTCTTATATTTGTATGTCAGGTATGGTATTATAAGATTTTAATATGTGATAAAGTATTTCTTTAAGGTGTGGTGAATTACACGAACTGATAAAGGTAATCATGATGAGTTACTATATTGCTTTTCCAAGTTCAGATATACAACAAAGCTGGCTAATAAAATTAAAATAACAAAATAAATATTTTATTATTTGTTTTGTATATTTAGTTTCCTACATAAAATGTGTGTTCTTTCAATTATTTTGTGCCTGTGAAATCGTATGTTTGTAAAGTCCCCCGCGATACAAGGATTTTTACCTATTCCTTAATGCAGGGTTTTGTCGGTAAAAAAAATCATAACTATCAGGTAGGTACTGCGAGGAGTGAGTGGAGCTCGATTCACATTTAGCTGGGTTCCATAATATTTTGTTTAATTTATATAGTTTGTGCTAAATTTCCGTAATAACCTAATATGCTGCTGTAAATTACCCGACTGTTATCATTCAACATTCAAGTCAGATTCATTCAATTACTATTATCAGTGATTAGCATGAAATTAATTGAATGGATAGAAGTGTCGCCTGTGTTATTGCTCTACTCTAGGGTAGCAACAGTTTTGTTTGTTGAGTACCTATTTCTTATAATGATTATATTAATTTAATATATAATAGTACCAATTGCTACTAACCTGTCATCTGCTTAATGTTTTTGGATAATCTCCCTACGCCATAAAACCAGGCTATTCCGACTACTTCGAAAAAGGCCAGATATGTGATGCTTAGCGAAGCAGCGTAATAGTCCATTAGTTGGAAGTAATATATTCCACTGTGTATTATATGTGGTAGACCGAATACTAAAGATACACCACATACGCACAGCACTAAAAGTTCGTGATACACAAGCCTTCTTCGTATCATATCCGGAAAACCATCTTGTATTGATGTCACCACTACTTCCACTATGGCAAACTGAAAACGAATTATGAAGGTCTGTAAGATACGAATAAGAAGAAAAGCTATTATAGCTACGCTTATTGAAACTAGGTATCTACCTATCAGTCTGTGTCTAGAACTCACAATAGTTTTCTAACCAATAAAGCTATTTCGGCAATAAATACACCGCTCTACGGCAAACTAATTACTTATAGAAATCCCACGGAAACAATAATTTTTTTCGGGATGAAAAATAGCCTATGACTTTTCTGGGCTATATGTACATAGGCCTTTTTTTTTGTTTAGGCGGGTATATGTACATACCTAAGCATGAAAAAACTGGAGGCCAGAAAAATACATAGGCTACTTTTCATCAACGTTTCATGATGATTGGTCAAGGAGTTAGCGTAACAAACAAACTCACTTTCGCATTATAAGTATTCAGATTAATAAGCTCTTTTAATAACCCGAAGTCGTTATTGATAGATCGTAGTCGAACTTTAATTTGTATATATCATAGTGTGGGTTATAAACTTAAAACTGTTATATACTCTACTCTACTACTACTATACTGTATCTGTCTGTATGTATCTACTGTCTGTATGTATCTACTATACTGTTATATATGTTATGCGTATTTACCTGACTGTTGAGTCCAAGGCAAAGGAACATAAAGAAAAATAGTACCGCCCATAATTGAGATGCAGGCATCTTAGCGATGGCTTGCGGATACACAACAAATAATAATCCGGGGCCTGAAATGAAAGCATGATACTTTTTATAAGACCATAACACTTTATTACAATGTAATCTATCTCAAGTATACTTACTGTCGGCAATGACATCCTTAACAGCCGTGTTTTGCTCGAATGCAATATTTCCGATTGTGGCGAAGGTGAATATACCAACTATAAGACTGGTGACTGCATTTATAAGTGAGACTGCCAGTGTGTCGTGGAGAAAGTTATTGTCGAATCGATTATAAGATGCGAACATTATCATGGACCCAAAGGCAATTCCGATTGAGTTAAATATTTGTGAAGCAGCGTTTACCCATGGTCTTGATTGTTTCAATAATTCCCAATCAGGTTTGAAGAAAAATCGTAGACCTCCGTCTGCTCCCTCGAGGGTCAATGAGCGTCCCAAAAAGACTATAATTAGCAGAAAAGGTAGAGTTGTTGTTATATAGCGAACTTTGGCAGAAGATTTGATACTTTTCCATAAAGCGAAATAAACTAACACCCAGGCACATACCAAGCACGCTGCCAATTCCCATCTCATTCCGTTAGGATATTCAATTCCCGCACTCATACTTAATACCTTTTTTCTGAAATAATAAAAGCATTATATCAGTTCAAAAGCAAGAAATCACTTAAAATCACACGTTTGAGTTGTTTAAAAGATTAATGAGATAAAATTCATAATTCAAAGATAGAATATTGTAATATAAAATATCATCATAATATGTGTCACGTGAAATTACACGAGTACTGAAAGAAGAATATCTAATAACTTGGGTATTATATATATTATAATCTATAATCTGGCTATCTTCCGTTAAAAACTAAACCCATCGTTTATGTTTTACGGTCGGTCACACTCTAGATGTTGATACCGAGTGTAACGAACCCCTCGGGCCCGATAGCAACTGAGTAGGCACTCCCACTTGATACCCAACCCTATCACTAGTAAAAGAAACGGTTATACTTATAACTGCTTAGGTACTTCCCCTAGTCGCCTCGTACGAAATGCGACTGAAAGAATGGGATGGTGACATTTGTATTAGGTAGTTTCTGTCATTTATATAAAATGTCATTAACGAAAATTCTGGACTATACAAACATTTTTGTTGTATGAGAATTGAATCTATAAGGCCGTAGGGAAATTATTACCAACCATGGTATATAGAAAACTATAACGCTGTAGTACGCAGGTCTAATCAAACGCGTAACAGAAACCAGTAATTATCGTAAAAACATTAATTGTGAAATTTGCATCAGAGCGAATAAAGGCATCAATTTTTGAAAACTCTACCTGTTAATGAATTAGAATACCTACTTTTCCGGAATCTATCTATCTATTGATTTTCTGCTATCCGACGTTTCGGATAATTTACAGTACCTCCCAGAGTTCCGTTAAAGTAGTTTTGTTTCATAATAAGTATGTAGCACTCTACCTACTTATTACCTACTTAAGTAGGTACTTACTACTTGTAAAACCTTTACCGTTATCATAAATTCATCGTTTTGCACAATAATCTTGTAAATGACTACACATAGTGTAATATTTGAAAAATATCTTTAGTCGTCTCTTAAGTTAGGTAAAAAAAAAAACATAAGCATCACGCCTGTATTCCCCGAAGGGGTAGGCAGAGGTGTATTATACACCCACGACTCGCCAGCTATGTTTAAGTCCCACGTAATAGGGGGCGAGCCTATTGACGTCTACCGGGCACATTTCCAAACTCCGGGCTGTTACTGAGAATTTTTCTTTTTAGGAAAAAGCTCAATAACATTGCCCGACCCGGGGATCGAACCCGAGACCTCATGATTAGCAGTCACATACACTACCGCTACACCACCGAGGCAGTTAGGTAAGTTAAGTTAGGTACTTTCAGTAAAAAATGTAGTTTAGAAATAGTTTAATTTTGCCTGCCGCTCTGTGCTCTTTTTAGGTTAGGTATATCTCAGGTTCCTGACATAGTACCTATGTAGCGGGATAAAATAGACCTTTTAATAAGTAAGTGTAAACAAGAGCTTATCAAACACAAAAAAGTCATCAAAATCCATTCAGTAGTTTGTGTATTACGTGCGAACAAATATATAGACAGACAAATTAAAAAAAATACTTAGTGTTAAGAGACGTCTAAATAGCCTAATACAGTATTTTTGTCTTAGATAATCTTAAATATTTAAGAGTTGCAGCTTTTTTTAATAGTAGGTATCTTACTCAAAGAATTGTTCGGTAGGTGTTTGCGATCCATTGGGCTTGGACATATTATGATTTGGGACCCAGCATTGTGGCGTGTTCCAACGATTGTAGCAGCTAGCCCACGGCACTTCCGTTTTGAAAGATGTGAAGAAGTAATATATTGCCCACGCAATGATCACCGCATAGTAGGTAGACATTAAAAATGAGATCACTACACTCGCTAAGCCAGCACCTGTAATCAAACATGCCATAAATAAGATTTTTTTCGTAATTGGTAGGTACCTATATTTCTATGTCATGATTTCGGTAGAGGTAATAGTTACTTAGCAAAGGTCCATGGCTTCATTTATTGTTAGTAATAGCAGGCGAGCCTTTGCCCATCTGATGGTAAGTGGTAACCGCCGCTTGACTCAGCAAAAAATACTAAGAACACAGGTTACAGGACTTCTTTATGGTCGGTCACACAGAAAACGCTGGTACCCGCTCGAGCTAGATAACAATTGAGTATATTCTCAATTCGTAGCCAACCCTGCCACCTAATGCAATTGGTGATAATTGCTTACTTACCTTAGTCGCTTCCTACGACAGCCGGCGGAAAGGATGGGGCGCTGACAATTGTATTGTTAGTCCGTCATTTCCCGGATGAAAAAATATTAGTAGGTATACCGAGAACACCAATTTACACATACACCCCCCGTCTCTCTTACATATTTTGTCACACCAAGTGATAGGTACCAATTTGCCACTTATTATTCGACGCAGGATTCGCTGTCGCTTTTAGAAGTTGCATACCTAGATAAATATGCCACAAGAATTGCATGCGATATACCTACGTTCGACCACATAATGCACTATATTCTTTGCGTATTCTCTGAGACATTTAGCTCACCTGTTCTTATATTTAGGTTAACTTATTTCTTGTCATCAATTCTTATTTATTTTAACATTAGGCAATAGGTGAAAGTTAAAAAAATACAAGAGATTATTTTAATTTTTTAAAAGTATTTACCTTTAAAGAGTGGACATATTTGTGACAGCGCGCCAATGGGTCCGTGAGCAGTATATTGGCCCACCGCCAGTTCCATGAAAAGCATTGGCACTCCGCATACTAGCATTATTATGAAGTATGGTATTAAAAAGGCTCCTGAAACAATGTTAAATAAATGTATTTCATGGATTATAAATTTTTATTTTTAATATTTTTTTATTACTACCAAGAAAATGCGGCCCACCAAATGAAATGTTATTCTTTCTATGAAATTAGTAATTTCATCATCACGTTACTTAATATTCAGTCGGGACGGAAGGTACACCACCACTGATATAGATAGAAGAGTAAATGCGGGGAATAGGGTGAATGGAGCATTGGGATAACTTTTCGGCAGCCATCACTTCAGCCAGAAAGCACGTGTCGCATACAATGCAGTGCTTGTCCCAACGTTATTATATGGAAGCGAAAGTTGGGTATGCAAAAAGGAGCATGAGAGTACATTCAATGCGGTCGAAATGCGATCTCTACGGATAATCTGTAGAGTGAGGCTGATCCAAGTAACACAGGAAGCATGTTAACGAACGAACAGTGAACTTATGTAGAACTTAAAGTCCGTAGATTTTTTTTTTATTGCATGTAGTAGCAGACGAGCCACGGTCCATCTGATGGTAAATGGTAACCATCGCCCATGGACTCGACTATACCGTGAGTATTTTCAAGCCGCTGCTCACCAATTCATTTCACAGATATGAAATGAAATATAAACGGCTATCTCTTGCTACAGTCAGATGTACAGATGGTGGTACCAACCCGCTTGGGCCCGATACCAAGTGAGTACTCCCACTTGGTACCCAGCCCTACCACCAGTCATGCAATAGATGATAATTGCTTACTACCCTTAGTCGCCTCATACGACACCCATGGGGAAGAATGGGGTGGTGACACTTGTATTCTCAGTCCGTCACCACACGGGCAAAAAAAAGAAACTTATATAAGTTCATCGAGCATCTTGACGCTTTATATTAGCATTTCAAAACTATCTTGTATGATGCTTTACGCTGTATAGCGGTTTAACAAGGGAGATGGCGTGAGATTGGTAAGTAAGTTAGTAGTATCATCACATTAGTGTCGTAGGGAGTATGTTTGTTACATGAGCCTTGTCACTTGTTGAGCCAATTATAGCCTTGATACCAATAAATTGACCTACAAGAACTTCCGTAATTAGTACAATCGCTTCTCATTGGATTATTTAGTGCGTGTATTTTACAGGTAGGTAGATAGGTAGGTATATTGTATCATAGAGTCATTACTAGGTTTGGCGATAAGCATTAATAGTAAGAAAAAAGATAACTCATTTGCAATGACTAATAGTACATACTTATGTACCCATAGTAAAGTCGATGGGCTCCGCGATTTACATGTTCTATATAATTTTAACTGCGATCCTATTCTTAAAACAGCAGTCTTATAATAAGAGTTGTAGTAAAGACCATCTTAGCGAGTGCGCAGGCCGAAGTGGTGGTGTCTCCGCACCGCGGAAACATAGTTTAATGGAGGTGGCCAAATTAAGTTTGAGATATGCTATCTAACCCATTAATTAGAATCTTACTCTCGGTTTCTTAGTAGAAATTTTATCTATCGCGCTGTATAATCTGGCTCATTAGATACCTATTCTTTGTCGACTACTAACTCGACGTTTAGTTATGTCTAGGGATGAAGTCTTTTTGAATATTTGCTTACAAATGATTACTGCTAATTGGAGGAAAACATCGTGAGGAAACCTGTATGCCTGATAGATTTTCTCGACGGCTTGCAATGTCTGTTAACCCGCACTGGACCGGCGTGGTGGACCACGGCCTAAATTCCTCTTACTCCAAGTAGGAGACCTGTGCCTAATAATGGGAAATAATGAGTGGAAAAATAATTACTTTTTTAATATTTAATAGAACGAAACAATAAAAGCAAGCTCTATGTATATTTTTTCAGCTTATCTTCGTACATAGCTGTGTATTTATGCAAGCTTAACTGACTATTAATTGTAGTTTTATTTTATATCACCAAACGTGTAATGTCGCAATATAGACAAGGATTTTATGCGTTACGTGATATTGTTACCACGTATCAGGTTTCAATATCAATATGGGTACAATAGCAGGAACAACTTCTGTCTTGCGCCTGCACGTCACAAGTGTAGGTACGTTGTTTATAGGTTAGGTTGATATTACCCATAGTATAATACTTTCTGATATTTACGCGAATGTTACACATTTTGAAATTTATAATCTCTTATAAGATGTTGAAATCTATGTATTTTTCAGTCATAACAATTGTTTTGTTCCAATACAATATTCATGTCATTTAAAATATATCTGCACTGATTTATATATCCGGCAATAAATCATTTGATATCATGCACATATGTCTACAGTTGTACACGATATCAGTAAGTTTGCAGAAGACATCAGTTGTAATTGACACTGTATTGTAGCAAATGTTATTGATTCGTGTTCTTGCCTGAGTGCCAACCAGCGCCTCTTAGCACGATGTGACACAAACAAATATTTCAACACGAACTCGCTGTGTACCTTACATATTTTACTGTTGTTACTAATTCTTGTTAGAGAGTAATAATATTTTATATGGGAAGTTATTAATATGTTTAAACATTTAAGTTATTATTTTATTAAGAGTAGTGACGCCAAATAAGTAAGCCACCAACGTGGTTATTGTCGTCTCAATTTGTGCAGCAGGTCCGCGTCCTGAGGGACGGCGTATCGCGTATGCGGAATCCGTTGCACATGAAAGTTGCATGAGTGCGCGTCCGCTCGCAGTCCGGACAGATATAATCATGTATTTGTTTCACGCGCGGTGGATTCCGCATGTATCTATGCTTCACTTAGGGCGCGCATTAAGCGTATTAAGAAATCGTAGTCTACCAATAGTCTCATGTAACCCATGACCAGGTCTACAGAGTTAACAGAACCTTAAAGATACCCTACGCCGCGAAGGGTAAGAAGCTCGAACATCCTTTTATTTTATTACGCGAGGATATCCTTTAGGAAACTCTCAGCCACCCGCAGTCCGGACATATACAATCATGTATTTGTTTCATGCGCGACGGATTCCGCATGTAAGTATCTATGCTTCACTTAGGGCGCGCATTAAGCGTATTAAGAAATCATAGCCTACCAATAGTCTGATGTAACCAATGACCAGATCTACAGAGTTAACCGAAACTTAAAGATACCCTACGCCACGAAGGGTGGAAGTTCGAACATCCTTTTATTTTATTATACGAGGAAATCCTTTAGGAAACCTACAACCGGGCGGGTGAAGAGGTTAGCAGACTCCGGATTTAATAAACTAGCATCGTTATAGTAAACTCATACCTCAAGTCTGGTGTTAAAAGAGGAACATGGAAAAATAAAAAAATATTACAAGAAATTATTGGAGAATACGAAATACCTACTTTAGGTATCTTAAAAAGGTAAGAAATGGAGAAAGTAAGTTGAGGGGTATAATTTGGAAGATAAAAATGTTGTTTTTTGGTTGTATTCTAATAGGTAAGTGTATATAGCAAACGTAATTGACCGTATACTTACATACGTTGATAGAGAAAGGTACCTATTTGTTTAACTTTTTTCGAATGTCATTTGTTTCGCGATTTAGCGTTTCGTAGATCCCTAATCGTGCAAGTCGCAGTTTGTTTGAACGAAACAAACGGTTATTTGAAATAAAACGTATCTAATATGAATTAAATACTTTGATGGTCGTTGCAGTGGTATTCAAAAAACCTTCGTGTGATAAATGTTATAATCAGTGTCATCATGGTTAACACCACATGTAATTCGTGCTCAAGTAATTTTTACTCAAGTGTTCGGAAATTTGTATAACATAATGAAATGTCACGACCAACACGAAAAGAACGCGTTTTTGTCAACTTGATGAGTTAATTTACACCAGGCCCTGGTTGATGACTTGTTTACGAAGCCAATATCTGCTTATCATATGACTCTGTCATATTACGAAATTAACAAAAGGAAAATCCAAGTCGTAGGGATTTCTTAAACACTTTTTTAATCCCTAAGGCACGGGTCTCCTCTCATAGTGAGAGTGATATATGCCGTACTCCACCATGCTGGCCTACTATGGGCTGGCAGACTTCGTAAGCCGTAGACATAAATTTCTCAGGCATGCAGGTTTTCTGATAATTTCAATTAATTTTCCTTTACCAAGTAGTGAGAATTCGTAAACAAATAAACACATAATTTGGAAAAGTCAGAGGTGCGTATCGTGCGAAGCCCGGTACTCGGACTGGGCTCAAACTTGCTACCAATGTCTTTTCACTTGGTTTTACCGCTAGCCTATAATATATAGCTTAAACATAACAATTACTTAACAAACTTACAGTATACTTGTAAACCACATAGATATTATCCTGTGTGATTATGAAACTCCCACATTGACCATGCAGGGTGCCATTTGGAGCACTTAGCTGTTTACTAGCCACAATAACGACACGCAAGCAGACTCTATACCATAAGTATTGCGCAAAAAAATTAAAAATAGTTTAGGCATTATTTAACCCTTACTTCTGGAGTTTGAAATTAAGTTTCTATTCAAAATACTTTCAAAAAAATGTAATTTAAATCAATTATAAAGTTCATTGATTTTAATTTGTACATCTATCAACACCTGTCAGCTTCTGTATCATTTATAATGCCATGTTTAGATATATTATGGGCAAATACCTATGTCAGCATAACAAGTACATTATACAGTAGTAGCCTTAGCACAAATATTTTGGTCAACTGTTTGAATAATCAAAATGATTCATAGTTCGGTCAAAAGTTAATAAGTTGATAGAAACCGGAATGCTTAATCCTATTAATTATTTTAATTAACCATAAAATAGCAAATTAAAACTCTTCCCGTTTCCTTATGTGCCTGTAGAGATATAAAATTAACTGACCGGTCGTCCTGCTAACTTAATAATTACTATTAAAATAAAGTACAAATTATAATTTGTGAATAAGGAAAAAGAGTATTTTAGTACGAGTGGGAATCGAACCTGCGTCCCTTCCTTTCCGTACTAAAATACTCTTTTTCCTTATTCACAAATTATAATTTGTACTTTAAGAGTAGCCGAGCATGTCAAGTGCTAAAATATAGATCAAAAAATACTATTAAAATAATTAATAATAGTTATATATTGTCAGATCTAGGTAAGAAAAGAAAAAAAAAGGTAGGTCGTAGCTTAGTTGTATACCTGCCACTTGAAAGATCGGCAAGGTTAAGCAAGTTTCGGCCCGCTGGCATCAGACGGGTGGCCAAAAAGCGACACCTGTTTCCGAACACAAGACGTAGTGGGTTCCGGTTGTCAAATAACGTCCTGGCAGCCAAATTGGACTCCGATTCTGTTTTGAAGTCGCCAGTGGTTCCATTAGTTGGGTCTTTGAGATCAGTTACGCAGTCGCTCCTTGTAAATACTAGTGATTAGCTAAAACCGAACAGATTGGAAGCCGACCCCAAAAGTTTCGGGATAAGGCTAGCAAGTTGATGATGTTGACAGATCTTGACTATTTCACATACCTACCAAATATTTTATTGTTAGCCACATACGTGAAGAGGACAAATCCTTATATCAGTGTCAGCAGTAGTGGCTTGCCTTTTAAACATTGTAATGGAACTAAATAATCATTGTAAATATAATATGTAAACGTTTTCATCTATTTGCTTACCTCCACCACTTTTGTAACACAGATAGGGGAAGCGCCACACATTTCCAAGACCAACAGAGTAACCAACACATGCCAATACGAATTGCATCTTGTTGGCCCAGAATGGCCGGCGCGGTTTCAAGTGCGCCGTAGTGTCTTCCTCTTCTTCTTCACCATCGCTATCGTGTGACGCTGTATCTTCATCTGGAGGCCTGAAATCATGAATAAGTATATTGGTAAAGTGATTACTGTCGCATTTCGCCTGAATTGTGGCACTATGACAAGTAGTGTACTTGGTAAGTCCATTTATGTGCCATAGAGAAAAAAAAGTGTAATGGGGTGTAGGTATATGCGGATTTAAGTTTAATAATTAACTACAGGGTTTAAAATGTGACAGTAATATTAAATTATAAGAAATATATTGATATGAACTTGCGTTAATGTGATACACAACATTATAATATCTTCAAACAATAAGTAAAAGAGCATAATAATTAGGTGCTTAAATGGGATTTAACGTGTCGTATCTGATATAAATAGACCAAGATGAGTTTTAAATGAAATGACATGTTTATGGACACCCAAATACTAAGGTAAATAGACAAAACAGATAACAAAGTTTATAGAAGAGACGCTAATTCTGGCTTGACACTAATTTTCTGTTAGTTTTTATTTATTTTATCTAGGCATTTTCCCATGTCGTTGTTTAAAGAATGGGTTGTAATGTAAACACCATATAGGTAAATGCTGATGTGTATAGCACGTTGATAAATCGTTGTTTGGATTAATAATCTACAATAATGGTAGACTAGCATGACGTCACATAGATCAAAGGCTTTGCCTAACTTTGACGATACGTAAGAATAAGTAGATTATAGTCTAGGAGGTTGAATAATATGCCTATTTAATGAGATTTAAAGGAGTGCGATAGATTTTAGTAGCAGAATTTACTATTCAAGTTGCATTATTAGTTTGATAATATATTCTATTGTTAAATAGTTTAAACACAAAGTGAAAAACTTGAAAATCAAAAAACCCCATATGTGTGCAATACACACACTGCAGAAGTCAAACTTCTGAAAAGTAGCCTCCGAGAGATTGAGATGGATATAGCGTAGGAGTATTAGGAATTAGAATAAATGTAAGTTTTATCATTTTTTACCAAGATTAAAATGACCTCTCATTAATTAAATTTAATGGAGCATTGTAATTAAATTAAATTTTGCTTTCTGCAATTATATAATGGATCCCGTAGGAATTCATGGGACAACTTTGGTAAAAGGTCTTGTGAACCTCACCATAGCAACATAAATAACTAAAGTATATGATTCACTTCGGGGGTAGGTGAGAAACATACTTTATAACTGGCACGGGAATATTAAGTGAACATAGCAAAATAGAGATATTAGTTTATTATGGAGTGCATATCACTTTTTCAAACTTAATATTATGTACACCGTGGTCATATGGTTTACGTAGGATTGATCATGCAAGTCGGAAACCGAGGTTTCAAATCAACTACCAAGGAATACTTTTTGTAACAAAAAAATATTTCAAAGTTAAAATAACTTTAATGGACTTTTATGCAACTGACTGTTATTCCTATACATTTATGTGTTTGTTTCTTTATCGTGACGCGTTTTCGTTTCATCGAGTTTCAAATTTCAAACCACAACGATTCTAAAGAAGTATTTTTAATGGAACTTCAATATTCAAGTTCCATAAAAAATAATGTTCTTATCTCTATTCCTTAATGACCTCTCAGTATGTGTGATCATTTACTGTTCAAGTCCCGAAATCTAATTTTGGGTTAGACAAAAAGTGATGCTGCATATTTCCTTCAGGAAATTATGAGGAGCCGCACTGAAACGGCACTGCGGCCGGTAGACGACAATAGTCTTATGATGTAGAACTAAGTTTAGACTACGTGTATGTTTCATACCAGGAATAAATTCCGCAGTCACGGTGTCCTTCATTAACATACAATACGAGGATAGAAAAATACCAAAGTTGCAAAACTTATGGTACTATGGTCAACGCAAATGTTTATTTTGTTGTATGGGAATGAAACTAGGAACAAAAGCGCAATTTATATCGATAAACATTAACGTGACGAATCTCACTCCTTTTTTCGGGTGTCGGTCGCGTAATAAATAGGTAAAATTTAACAGATGTTCGTTAAAAAATAAAGGAGAGCTCAAGAACCAGCTCATATGGCTAATGTAGCTATAGTAGGCCATCACTGAACAGCGTTTGTGCCCAACATCGGAATCTGTGGACCGTAGAAAACAAGAGAAAAAAAATCCAAACTCATTCATTATAATCAAGACAAAATATTTTAGGCCGCGTTCATAAAAATTGTTAGTTAAAAAGCATCAATTTTTAGATAACCTTACATCGAAGGTTTCTTACATAATCATAAAATTCATATACGTATTTTGACATTTGTGACGAGACGACGAACAAAAAACATTTTTGATTTCAATTGTGAACGTTGTAATTAGCTATGCAATTATTTGTAATAATGTAGCAAACATTTGAGACATAGTGAATATGTGTGTGTATAATTTAAAGAATTAATCCCTGGCTGTCAGTGTGTAAGTAGGCAAACGTATTTTAAAATCATTATCAAGTAGGCAGTGATAAGGCCGAGTGGCGTGGGCGCACGATCAATCGTCGTATCCATGTCGGATGCTAGATATGTGTGTGTGAAGAGATAACATCATTGCAGTGTTATCGGCTCATGTCTTGAAGGTCATTTGGCTGAAATTCCCTATGAATTTAAGCCTTGGGATTTTAGGTTTTTGTCTCAAGTAGTTTCTTTGTCATGGTTTATTTATCATCATATCCATTTTTATTCTTATTCTTAAAAGGAGTAACTACGTTTTATTTTTATTTTCTAAAAAATCAAATATCACAAAGTGGTCGCAGATCCTATTTTATCCGACTATTATTTTTAACGCGTTTGGGTAATATTAAAAATAACTAAATTCAAAGATCTATAGGTTCTCTCTCAATTTGTTTACAAGAAATAACCCTTATAGATACTCGCACTACATCTTGATTTATCACGGCAGAAACAAGAAAAAAGAAGATTTCATCCGCTGATGCCGATCACATCACATAATTGTGAGAAATTTCTGTAAGTTTACTCGTAAGTACATAATTTTGATAAATATTGTTAATGTTTATAAAGTGTAAGAAGACACAATAAAGCTTTTCTTAATATGGCATTTACACACCGTGTTTATTATAATCAAGCATTACCTTGTTCAGTTCAGCTCCAGTGGATGCTAACGTTCTCGGTCGTTCTTATAAACGATCAGTGAAATAATGAATGTAAGATGATTGTATGTAGTACGAGTATATATCCTAGTATCCTACAAAGATTGCGGTTAAGCATAGCAAAAGTTAGTATCGGTAACAAGACAAGAAATATAGAATAATGCATAATATTTTAACTCTTCACAATCACACGATGGGGTACGTGTTTCCTCACATATGCCTGATTTATCAGGTTGCATTAAAGTAAGCGTTAACCGTAATAGTGGTCAAATAGATGAATATACAATTGACATCGCCTCAGTGTTTACCTACTTGCGTCATTAGGTAGTTACTTACAATTTATGAATGTTTGACGAAAGCTGCTATAAATCCACTACTATTAATAAAAATTAAATTAATATTTATGAGTCGATACTGTGTCGATTCTTCCTTTTACTTGTAGTTTGTTTAAAAAATAAAACAATACTACTAGCATTACAATATGATAAAGTGATGTTACTTTTTTGCTAGGAACTAGATTTTTCGCCATGCATGTGGGAGGTCTATGCATGACATAATGTAACTGCAGTCGCAGTCTAACAAAAGAAGGTAATGGCTTTGTGGAAATGGAAACCTGAAACTACATGGTTCATAAAGTCAAAATTTAAGAGGATATTTTTACATCGACTTATATAATATGATACTGTACTCTGTAGTAGCAAATAGCTGCCAGTATAAGGTCAAAACATCACGTTTAGCTTTCACAATACGTCAGTAAGCATTTCAAACGTGGGACGTAAATGTGTTTGGTGTGATTATGGTACACCAGACCGATAATACAATTTCTAAGTTTAACAAGACGGGCTTCAATAATTTTAAGAATCAGTACTTAATGTTGACGAAGTTTCATTCTTATACTTTATATATAAAAATAATATTAATACGTGAGGCAGGGACACTCTACAACGAAACGTTAAATTAACTAAATGATACTTGGTTAACAATACCTAACATTACCGGCGTGACGTCATTACATAGGTTAGTGAAACAAAGGAGTTGTTGTCAATTATTTGTGATTCTGTGAATTGTAAGCACAGTATTTTTTAAATAGGGTAATAAATAATACCTTTAAAAGTATAATTCTAAAGATGCTAAGTGATCCAACCTGATGAAATGACCCTTATCCGAATAAATAGGTACCTATATTGACCAGAAGGAATATCATATATAGGTAATAATAATAAAAAAACATAAACAAAAAACATAGCATCACGCCTGTATTCCCCGAAGGGGTAGGCAGAGGCGTGTTACACACCCACGATTCGCCAGCTATGTTTAAGTCCCACGTAATAGGGGGCGAGCCTATTGACGTCTATCGGGCACATTTCCAAACTCCGGGCTGCTACTGAGAATTTTTCTTTTTAGGAAAAAGCTCAATAACTTTGCCCGACCCGGGGATCGAACCCGAGACCTCATGATTAGCAGTCGCATACACTACCGATACACCACCGAGGCAGTTAGTAATAATAATATATAATTCTGTGGTGTGAGGCTGACTGACCGCATTCGTAATGACGATCTAAGAAAGCGAGTAGGTATGAAAGAGAGTATTGGTGCTAAGATGCGAAAGGGAATGCCTCCGATGGTTCGAACATGTTGAAAGAATGCCGGAAGTGCAACTGGTTATTAAGAAGCTATACAATGCGAAAGTGGAAGGATATAGGTACAGGGGGAGACCGAGACTCACCTACCTAGACCAAATCGGTCATGTATTGAAGGAAGATGTAGTCATGAGTCTCCGAAACCGGCGAGCGTGTATGAAGAGAATTATGAATGTTGACGAAGCGAGCGATGTATGCAAGAATAGAGCCTTTTGACTCTCTGTTCTCTCTGCC
Organism: Leucoma salicis; assembly: GCA_948253155.1. Taxonomy (NCBI): domain Eukaryota; kingdom Metazoa; phylum Arthropoda; class Insecta; order Lepidoptera; family Erebidae; genus Leucoma; species Leucoma salicis. The sequence continues at coordinate 14,573,600 of OX411809.1, read as the reverse complement.
TATACCGCAAGAGAGATGGCGTGATGATAAGTAAGGAATATAATAATTATATGTTGAAACTATTACCTACTCTGTGTTGACCACAAAGGACACCCATAGATAAAACAGTTATTTCTGAATCCTATAAAATCCTATTAATGTTTATTCGTGAGGAAGGAGGTTAATCATTACTTAAATTATATTTGTGTAGGCAATGGCAAAATGTTATGCCGAACCAGGAAACATCCAGTTAACGAGTTTTCAGTTCTGGTAGACGGATGTTGTTGTCGTCTTTGGCGGAGGTTAGGAGATGGCATGGGCCAGACAAGTTGAACACATCATATTAAAATTGTTTGAGGACCACCAAAAATTACTAGATTACTGGACTAGCTCGATAACAATGTTTATCAACATATGTTATATACCTATATTTGATTTTTTTTAGTGAAAGTGTAAAAAGCGAAATTTTCTTGTGTCTTTCATATGAAATTTAGGGATTGACATTTGCAAGTAGGTTTCTACGTTAGCTTAGCGGTCTGATGCAATCTTCCAGATTTTATTGGGAAAGACGCAAGTTCGTATCCTGCTCGCAAAAAAATATTCGTTTACACTGACAAAAAAGTTTGTTCTAGTAAAATAGCTGAGTGTAATTTGACATGCTAATAAACTAATCACAGTAAAATGATATATGAAAACTACCTGACCTGGCAAACGTTATTTTGCCATATAAGTTGTTTCTAGAGTATTTTTAGGGAATTTCTAGCGTAGAAAAAAATAACTAACTTATTGTAAGTGTGTACGGATGTGGTATAGATATGAGTGAAAGAGGCATGGAGCGCTGTGAACGATGACGGATTATAAAATAACAATCCGTTTGTCCGTGTGGTGACGGACTAAGAATACAAATGTCACTACAACATTCTTTCCCACGGGTGTCGTATAAGGCGACTAAGGGAAGTAAGCAATTATGATCCATTGCATGACTGGTGGTAGGGCTGGGTACCAAGTGGGAGTACTCACTTGGTATCGGGCCCGAGCGGGTTGGTACCACTATCTCCCGAGTGACCGGCCATGAAGCACATCGTTGCGTATTGGCTGTAGCAGGAGATAGCCGTTTATATTTCATTTCATATCTGTGAAATGAATTGGTGAGCAGCGACTTGAGAATACTCTCGGTATAGTCAAGTCCATGGGCGACGGTTACCATTTACCATCCGTGGACCGTGGCTCGTCTGCCACAACATGCAAAAATAAAATAAAAAACCTATATCCTTATTAAAAAATAGGGATTGGCAGTAGAAGGCTGAAAATTTAGGGTTGTAGGTATTTTTAATGCCGAATCATGAAAAAACAAAAAAATTTCTTTAAAAAAAAAAAAAAAAAATTGGGTGGGCTACTCTCATCACTTAGGGGTATAAAAAATAGTTTACATCCTATTCTCAAACCTACTGAATATAAACACAAAGTTTCATAAGAATCGGTCAAGCCGTTTCGGAGGAGAATGGCGATAAACACTGTGACGTGAGAATTTTAAATATTAGATATTCACGATTTCAATATTAATTTTAATATAATAAGTAATATCCTTTTCACGAAGCACTTTATTGCTAGACTTAAAGATTTACCGCTTTTACTCAAAGTAATTGATCGAAGATGTACACTGTAATGTATTAGCTATCACCCATTGCATTACTGGTGGTAGGGCTGGGTAGTACTGGGTAGTGAGAGTACTCACTTGCTATCGGGCCCGAACGGGTCGGTACCACGGTCTCCTGTGAATCACGTCAGTGTGTTTTGGATTAGTATCAGAAGTTAGCCATTTATTCTTTCATTTCATATTTGGGAAATGAAATAGTGCGCAGCGGCTTGACAATACTCTCGGTATAGTTGATTCCATGAGCGACGATATCCACTTACATCAGGTGATATTCAATCGGCGATATTCAATAGGTACGGTTCGACCCGAATCTCATGGCAAATGGCGAAAATGTAATTTACAAATAATTAACTAGGCGTTACATATATTCCCGAATAGTCCGTTTATTGCGACTTGGCTTTCATGCATCTAAATTTGAAAATCAAAATAAAAGTCTACAGGCAATTGCTTTACATGTTACACCACGCTTCTATTGTTTGGTTCGATCCTGCCCTTTTTTTTGTTAAGGCGGGAATAAAATGTACGTAACTGCACACAGGCAACAAACAGGGTAGTTAAATAAACACGCCGTGTGCCGTCTCTCCGCCTATATAGGTGGGCCACTGGAACTGTATTTCATTACTTCAGTAGTGGTTCGATCCCGCCTATGATTAACATTATTCATATTTTCGTAGTAAAATACCTCAAGGTAATCCATATTAACGTTTGCAAAGTACTTACGTCATGCCAAAGTATTTATTCGATATTTTCATAATTATATTTATATGGTTTAAAAACTCTAGTTTACTGTTGATATTAGAAACTAGATTCTAGCCGCGATTTCGTCCGCGTGGATCATTTAAATGTGCCGCAGAGTGTGATGTGGTTCACGACAGATTCTAGTACCTACATCAATCAACCATCAATGAATCAATCAATATATATATATGTTAAGTATTTTTAAGGTTCAGCCATCGTGAAAATTGCTCCGGACTGCTAATTTCGATAACACATTCATTCTCGACGTCTTGGGCGACGTCTGCGCCATCTGTCAGAAGTATTTTCATACATTATACCGACCAGGTAAACTTAATTTTACAGTTAAGATTTTTACCAAATAATGACGCAGCCTTAGAATTATTTCGATATTTTTATATACTTTTTTAGCATTTGACATGCTTTAGCCATATAAATAAACACAAAGTGTGAAAATGTGAAATCGAATGAATGTGTTATTGAAATTAGCAGTCAGGAGCAATTGTCACGATGGCTGAATTGGTAAAGCATCTGGACGGTATCCAGGAGATGCAGGTTCAAATCCTGCTCGTGATTGTTATTTTCGAATTCACATTTTCAAGCTTTGTGTTTATTTATATGGCTAAAGCATGTCAAATGCTAAAAAAGTATATAAAAATATGTAAATATTTTTAAGGTTTATTGGGTAGAAGATCCTACTTTATATTGAGGGCTAATTCTATATTTTATTTTGAAATGTCTTTTCTTATATTGTATTGGAGCTCGTTGACATAAACTGTTGATTATTAAACTCCTTTTTAAAATTCTTGGTCTACTGAAAGTCATTATATTCACTGTAAAATTTTGTGATGTGCAAACAAGACCAAGGCAAGCTCTTGTTGTTGCTTCATTATTTGCAACTTGAACAAGACCGATTATGCTCATCGCTGCTGAATTTCAATTCGAAGCCAACAGTTATCTACTCAAGTATAAGACACTTATAACAAAGTAGGTTACTAATAATAAGCAATTGTAACTAAAATGCTGGAAATTTAATCACAACCAACATATATTATGTTATATGTGTAGTGTACTAAATACTTGAAGTAACTATTTTTACTACACAATGTAAACAGTATTATCACATCTATATTTTTTTGTATTACCTGTAGATATTTATATCATAACTAGCTACTATTCACGACTTCGTCCACGTGGCATTTAAATGTTTTAATTATATGTGTGGAACCTTAATTATTTTTCCAAAACGAAAGTAGCCTAATTTATAAAATCAGCTATCTGTTAGTGAAAATCCCGCCCAAATCGGTCTAGCCGACTGACAGACAAGAATATTAAAGACTTCTAAAAAAAAGTGCAGTGGAGATTGGGTGTGTGACTGCTGTGACTGCGATAGTTAGCGGTTCAGAGCTCTTCGCCGGATTCGAAGGGACGCAGGTTTGAATCCCGCTCGCATTAATACGCATACTTTTTCTACTTTCACAAATAATTTATTTTTGCAAAGGTCACTATAGAAAATATAGTAATACATAATACGTACGTACGTATCATCACACTAATCACGATAACTAGTTCAGTAGCGCGAAAGGTACAGTCACTTGATTACAGAGAAATCGTTTCTACATGTTATTTACTCAGGTAAAAAAAATAGGTGTACTTACAAATTTTCAATGATGTGGGTACATGTATATCTATGTATAAAAAGTTTTATTCAAATCCTTCTATTTCAGTGATGTGTCAGAAGATATTATGCTATCTAAATTCCAGACATGGACAAACAGGACTAGTCTAGTAGATCGACGATAATATTCTAATAAACAAACTACTGAACAAATGTCCATAAAGCGGATAGAATATATGCAACCTTGATAGAATACAGAAAATAATAAACAGCCTGAAGTGAACACTTGTTTAAAACTACGGTTTTTTTTTGGGTACATGTAACACATAACATCATTATCTTTGTTTTTCTAAACTATGTTGTGTAATCTGTAGTACACATAGTGTCTACGTTTTATGCCATTTTGTGGCAGGATAACGTACCTATATTCTACGTTGCATATTACACAGTATCCGTAATATATAGTGATTGAGATATTAGTGGATTTTGACATAAAAAAATAAGGTACATACGTATGTGACTCTTGTCTTGACTTGTATGTTCTAGATTAGACAATGACTATAAAAAAACATAGCATCACGCCTGTATTCCTCGAAGGGGTAGGCAGAGGTGTATTATACACCCACGACTCGCCAGCTATGTTTAAGTCCCACGTAATAGGGGGCGAGCCTATTGACGTCTACCGGGCACATTTCCAAACTCCGGGCTGCTACTGAGAATATCGCTTTTTTTTTTTACGAAAAATCTCAATAACGCTGCCCGACCCGGAGATCGAACCCGAGACCTCATGATCAGCAGTCGCTTACACTACCGCTGCACCACAGAGGCAGTTATGACTATAAATAAAAGCATAATTGAACTCCTTAATAACATATAAAACATCACGAAAGAAAATTGAGTCATAATACTATTGAAATGATCGTCCACTGAAAAGTAAGAGAATGAAAAGCAAACCATTTCTGAACAAGAACCACTTCAAAAAAAAAATAATTTAGTGTATTTTTTTGTCAGCGATTAACTCCGAAGTTAGTAATTCGATTTTATTGTTTATCTTTCAAAATGTTTAATTTGTTCCAAAGTAAAAGATATTTTTAATCCTGATTATTTTTTTTATTACAAAATTAACAAATGAATAGATATATGTGTGCTTCAGCAATGCGTGGCCGGGTCTGCTAGTATTTTAAATTAAGTTTGTGCCAATTATAACTATACAATCACTGTACCGTCAAAATAATAAATGCAAAAAATATGAACTTAATTTTTACTTTTAAGTTGTTTTTTTTCGTTAAAAATATTTTTTCTCAGTCCATTGTATCCTATTTGTAGGCACGAGTCTCCTCTCATAGTGTTGGACAGACTTCACAAGCAGCCGAGAAAATCTCTCAGGCATGCAGTTTTCTCAGGATGTTTTCTTTCACCGATTAGTAATTGATTTGCGAATAAATTGGTATACATATAATTTGAAAATCAAGTGTATGTCATGTGGGGTGCGACTGGGGATCGAACTCGACACCACTGACTTTGCCGGTTTAACCACTAGTGTCTCAATTCTAGTACCTATCCGGTATTTTAACTATGGCTTTTAAAGATACACCTTTACCCTCATCACATTGACTGTGGTATTTTTGTAATCCGAACCACTATAAAAAAATCACCTAACCACTATAAAAAAATCACCTAATTTTTAATATAACAACTTTATATAATTAGGATGTAGACATCAGAATACAAGGTTATTCTTGCATAAGCACCTATTAACGACCAACTGATACCCATGCCTCCATCTGCGTTGCTTGTTATATTAACATTGTGAAGCGGAGGTAGAAGAGACTTTCCCACTCCCTCTCTTCTCTGCGGCAAGAAAACACATCACTGAACACGTAGAGCTTATAAAAATCGTTGTTTCTTAAAACTTTAATCACTTTCTATTAAAGGAAGATACGGCAATAATATTTTTATAGATAAGAGCCAAGTGTCTGAGAAATAAAACTTAGAACACTTAATTAACATCTATCCAGTAGATTTTCCGTGATGCACGCCCAACGGCAGAACTCTATCATTTTGTTATATGACTGGAATATACCAAGCGTAATATAATTACTGTAATCTATCAAAATTTACAATATTAATAAATATGTTATCGTACACATATAATTAATCTTTGATATTATCACTGTTACAATAATATCTCGTTTGTGATGATTTATTCAGTGACCTGACGCATATATCGTACCTACTATGATAAGGTTTTCAGCAAAGTTATTTATACGAGTACATTATACAGATGTTTGAAATCCTTATGTATTTCTAATTCTATTGAAATAAATAAAATCTATTCATGAAACTACTTCTGTATAGATCGTTTTATTGTTCTAATAGGAGGTTACGTTTTTTTTAGTATATAGCTTGACCGTTTTTTTGTATAAAGTTGCAGGGGACATAAAGGTCTTTGTTCATTGGATTTTCATCACAAGTGTGAACCAAACTATGCTAAGGGCACGGCTTGTTATTTAATTTAGTATCAGTCTTGACTAATATACTTAGTAGGTACGCTTGATATGACTATCATCTGAAATAGTTATAGGTACCTACCTAACAATCATAACAATGTAAACGTAATAGAGCATGTGACTTCTTGTAAATTGTATTATTTATTATTATTGATGTAACCCTGATTTGTTATTATTATTATTAAGTATGTTATTTATTTATTTATACTTATACTTTTAATATATATGTATTAAAATTACATATTTTGACTATACATATAAACAGTTATGCAAAGTTAGGTTATAAAAGTTATAAATAAGAATGATAATTAAATAATGATATAGATTAGTTGTTAGCAGCGCTATATGCTAAGGAAAAGGAGCATAGACTCATTAAACTAAATGCTAAAAGGATACAGAGATGGAGAGAGACATTTTTGAGCGTGGCGTTTTATTAGTATAGTTGATGAAAGTCAATTGAATAATGGCAGCTCTGAGGATGTGTCATTCTCGATGGTACTCACGTAGGGGGACGAACTAGGTGGAACAATTCAGTGGGTGATGTTGGTACCCGTCTTATAACCATTTTGCGTCCGTCTGTACATCCCATTCCAATGGAGGCAAGTGACCGGATGGACGGGGCATAATGGTTGGTCCCACTTTCGGAACCCTCAGGATATGTGTTCACATGCTCATAAGGTCGTAAACACCGTGCGGATGCTGCACCGGACGCCGAGGTCACATCACGAATTTTGTGTGTATCACTGAAGCTCTTGACTTTACGCATTTGCCCAGAGGGCGTTATGATCGGCGCCGGAGCGTGTAGGTCGAGGAGATGTGAGTTGTCCCTGTCTTGGTCGTCATACTGGTCCACGTGGATCGCCACGGTGGGCGCGGCGACTTCCGTCGTGTTTTCAATTTTACTCATACTATCACGTCACAGGGTCATGACGCGGAGACTATTGTCGCATGCGTCGCTGGCGACGCGCGACTGTGAATTATGAACGGTCGCGAGTACGAGCGAGGTCGGTAGTTGGCGAACCGACTGCCCTGACTGGTTCGTCAATCGCGGTAGGCAATTGGTAAACAAAGTGCGAGACTAACTGGTTGGTGGGGGCATATCGCAAGGAGAGGGGAGGTCTGCGCATGCGTTGTGACGACCATGAAATGTCTCGTTGCGCTTGCGTTTATCACCCAGCCCAGCGTACGAGCAATGATCTCCGCATTTATCTCATGGCTGCTCAAATGATTGTTTAAATAGGTACTTGTTATTGTTATAAACAAAACTAGCCTTACACTGTGTTATTTACTCTATATAATATTGACGTATAGCATAGACGCAGATCTGCATCTGTATCTATCTATTCTTTACAAGGGTTGGATCAGCACATACAATCCAAAATCACAAAAAAGTGGAAAAATGGAAAGTTACTGCGAGCAGGATTCGAACCGCTAAGCTATCGCAGTCACCCAACGGTGATTCCAAATTTCCACTTCGACTGTAAAGTGCTAAAATACAGATAAAAAATCTGAAAAACGGTTGTCCCTAAAGACCATCCCTGCAACTTCCCGCTAATTTGATACTTAAGCGCTCAAAATTGTACTTATTACTCTCGAGAGCTCGAAGATCTCAAAAACGACTTTTGAGCTCTTCGAGTTTAAAAGTATAATTTTGCTGTCATTTTGAGCTCTCCTAGCTCAAAGAGATAACTGTTCTATGCTTTTGAGCTCTACGAGCTCAAAAGTCTGATAGAGATTTAATAAAACACTATTAGTTGAATTTTGAAATCGCTATAACTTTTGAATGAATAAACCGATTTTCTCGTAGTTTACGGCACTCAACGCAACTTTTTTAGTTCTTTGAAGAATCTTAAAGTTCAAACTGGTCAGACTGAAATTTTTTTTAGAAATTCTGAAACAGTTTTTTTCAATTTTTTTTCGACTCGATATCTCACGAACGATTCAACCGATTTTCACTAGACTGGCGGCGATCGACGTGGTTTCTTTAAAGTTAAGAGCTGATTTTTTTTTTGGAATCGATCGGTAAAACCGTTTAAAAGTTATTCCAAAAAAACAGATTTGAAATAAAATATTTTGTAGTTTTTGTGAAATTTCTCAAGATCTACCGGTTTGAATCGGTCCTAATTGTATTCAAAATCTAAGTTTGGTCACGTCCTTTTGAATGACACCAACCCCGATGAAATCAGTCAAGCCGTTCAAAAGTTATGAGAGGTTTATATACGACCACACACACACACACGCACACACACGTGCACGCACGCACACACACACACACACACACACACACAACACACACACAACACACACACACACACACACACACACACACACATACAGACATCATCAAGGAAACATTCGGGGAAGCTTTTTAAGACCTCAAAACGTCAACATCCGTTGAAAACTCCATTTTCGAAAAACAGGGTAAAACCAATAACTTCCCAACTTTTGAAAATTTTCAATATTCTTAGCGGGAAATTAAAATATCCCTGACTCAATAAAATTTACATATGTATACTTCATTACGCCAAATCCAAGCTTGTTCTAATAAGGTAGTGCAAAACAGATAGATAATTACGCATAAGCGAAATTACGTGTAAATTTTTTAGTAAATGACAATGTCACTACCGAAGCTCGAGCCTCGGTGGTCTAGCGGTAGTGTATGCGATTGCCGATCATGAGGTTTCGGGTTCAATTATCTACCAGGTTCGGTCAACAAAAATCTCAATAGCAGCCCGGAGTTAGGAAGTCGGATTAACTCAGAAAGCATGTAAAGCCGTTGGTCATATATATCCTGAAATCTGTTCATGTCGCCAACTCATCGGACTTTGAGAGAGAGGGAACAGAGAATGCACTTGTGTTTGCGCACGCACTTGTGCGCTAAATACATCTCCTGCGTTCATAGCTAGGGTCTGTTGACACGGGTCGCCGTAATTACGATCTGGAGATATTAAGCCCCACTGCACTGTCGCAAAGGTTTCAACCCCGTTCAGTAAGTTATAATGTTCTCAATAGTCAGGCACAGTTACTAAACATTTATGTAATCCTCATCATATTTTGTGATCTCTTACGGGCCTTAAGATTATCGTAATTGTTGACGTAAACGCGTTATCTATTTTTTGACATGATAAGCCTTAGGTGTCGACTTTGACAGCCGATGCACGGTAAAAGATTCCATGGTTAAGATGCACTTGTTTTTCTGCATTACCACCAATCTTTGAAATTTACCCTTTCAAATGCAACTTTTGTTTTACTGATCACTACTTTGTTTATGGTATTTTCTCTATTGATCGCACAAAGTGTGTCGTTTTCTGCATTGCATATACCGGAAGTAGATGTTTTCCAACCTCCTCTTTATAAACTACTAGCTGACCCGGCAAACGTTGTTTTGCCATATAAATTATTATTTCTAGGTAATTTCTAGTGCAAACAAAAATAACTGACTCATTGTAAGTGTGTAAGGATGTGGTATATGCGTGAAATAGGCATGGAGCGCTGTGAACGATGAGAGAATATAAAAATAACAAACACCAAACATTATTATTTTTAAGTTATTGTAGGTTATTTCTTAAAATTACATATCACTAATTAATTACGACAGTAACACTAACAAACAATATCAGTCTCTTAATGCTATAGCGTGAACAATATTTTTTGTTAGCCCATCTTTAGCTAACATAGCGGTCGGCCGCGGCTCCGCCCGCGTGGATGTCGGTTACCGCTGCAAAAAGCCTTCCCAGGAAAGACACGGTCAGCAAAATGATTCCCAGGTCAATTCACAGACACCGACACTAAAATCGACGACGCAGTCATTATCCGCAGGCTGCATAGATTGTCTTTATGAGGATGTTAAAGTTGTTAATGATGAAAATATTTAAATGTAATTAATACTAAGTTTTCACTTCTGCCGGCAGTCCCGGAGTGAAACCCGTTGTTTTAGGATAGATAAGTAAAGCGATTATTGTAGAGCTTCTCTATAAACAACATTTGACGTTAAATTATTTTCAGGTAACAAAATATACTAATGGTCGGGAGCCCCGACCCGTGATAGGGCAACGTAAAGTTGCCCAAGCGTAAAACATTCTTTTCGTAAATCAATTCCTACTAATTTGAATGTTTAGCCCTGGTATTTGTTTATCGATAGTGCGAAAGAAATTTTTACTGGAAATTGGAGCCTTTTGAAGGGTATAGGCAAATCAGTAGGAATCATGGGTATTCTTGGTGTATGAGCTAATTCACCAGCTGCAGGGCCGGTGATAATCTTCGCTACTATTAAATTATCTTTTAGCTCCTTTATAAGAAGTCTCGTGCCATTACACGTGTTGGGGGGGCTTAAATTTCTGAGAAGCATTATCGGCGTGCCAACTTTTAACTGTCGTTAAAAGTTCATGAGTTCATGAGGTGGTAGCCCAGCGGGGTTCAGAGCATTTAAAAATTCCTGGGGGTAGTGCACTGCGTCTTCGATGTTAGTGACGGTGTCTATGGATTTATAGCACTTTACTTCACCCGGTACTTTCTGCATAATTAAATTGTTTATTTCGTTGACTGTTTCATTCCCGGGAGAAATTATTGCTCTACAACACAGCCAACGAAAATCATTTTGATGTAAGTTTTCGATGTCACGATATATTGCATCTATCAGACTATCTAAATTATGGACTATTTGGCCTAGAGACTTATCCAAAGTAACTGCATAATCGGTGCCCAAATTTAAAGATGGAAAAATTCCTTCTCCAAGTTTCAGCAGCTGTTGTGGAAAATTGCTATGCGTATTTCCATGTAGATGAGCTCTCATGTTGGTGCGCAAATTCAAATGTTGAACAAATGTCCAAAGTTGAGACGATTTTAAACATGCCTTCATAATATCTGCTCGCGTACCTCTGTTGACGACTGGAAGCTTTTGTCGGAAATCTCCAGCAATTACAAAAGTGATACCACCCATGACACTAATGTCGGAGACAGAGCTTCGGAGGTCTTTTAAAGTACGGTCTACGGCCTCCACATGAGCTCTATGACTCATGGTGCATTCATCCCATATTACCAACGACGCGTCTTGCAGTAACATACCAAGAGGCCCATTTTCCCGAATAGAGCACGTAGACCGTTGATCTAAAGATACGGATAGCGGGAGTTTAAACGTACAGTGAACAGTTTTAGTTTCCTTCGCTCAAGAGAGTTGCAGCTATTCCTGACGAAGCAACTGCAATCGCTATCTTCCCTGATTGCCGTATCTTAGCAAGTATCAAATTTGCGAGAAAAGTCTTTCCGGTGCCTCCTGGTGCGTCCAAAAAAAATAATCTCCCCATGTTATTGTTCACGCTATCCACAATAGTCTCATAAGCATGTCTTTGATCTGGTACTAATTTTGGCACATTGTCATTTACAAACGCTGTTAAATCATTTCTGTTATACTGTTGTACCATTGCGTCAATAGTATTATGCTGGGTACGAACGGGAGAAGGTAGTCCAAAATCACTTAAATTTTTGTCGTTTAATTCTAGTAGTTTATTTTCTATTTCAATTAATCCTTCAATAATATTTTAATAATATTTCAATTATAAATTACTTCAGTGAAGGGTAAAGTATTATCCTGATTTTGTTGTCTGATACGATGTCTAATATCTTCACAGATCTGATCTTTGAAAGTATCCCATAACTTCAATGGTTCCGATGGTTGACAAATTAAAGTATTAAGTAGTAGCAAAAAATGCCAGTAATGTGGTATTGCGTGGGTTTTGGACAACTTGATGAGCTGTCCCTGGTGTAAAATACACCCTTTGACCGTTCTCTAGATGAACGGCCAAATGCACTACAGTAGGATGCCGGTCGTGAATGGGAAATTCAAATAAGCGCCAGACAGCTTCAGATGTGCTTATGTACCTGCCATTTAAATAGTTTTCGACCTCATCGTGTGGGTTTCTAAGGCTAAAAGTTGCCTGATCTGAACCTTTATTTATATACTTACATATATATTTAATAGCTTGGACAGAGTGGCAATACTCCACGTTTATATGAGCGTTAAAAGTCTTACATAGTAGCGGGGAATATGGAACAATCGACCTATTATCTATCGTCACCATGTTGCCCCTGATTTGTAGAGTAGTGCTCTGACCGCCATTTCCTGTATCGCGCCTACGATAAACTGGATACCCATCCTCTCCGGTCTGGGTATCGTTCATGAAACGTCGAGGTTATTTTTTTGTGCAGACACCGTTCTTCATGCATGGTGCAGCTAAATTATGTTCTCCGCAGGGTCCATGTACCATATTTTTAGTTATAATGTCGTGTAGTACCGGATCAATTTCTTGATCGGGTAGCTCCGCAACTATGACACTGTCGATCTCATCTGGCTGTATTTTAGTTTCTAGCCAGAACAGCAAATGACAATGAGGTTAATCGCGCTTTTGCCACTCCACACTTGCCATATAACATTTTACTTTACCGAATATCTGTTCTTTGACAAATAATTTGATGAATTCCTTCATCTTTAAATGCAATGTAACACGTGAAATTATGTCATGACGGTCGAAAGACCGTTGTCCTGGAAGCAGCTCCGCCTTAATTTCAGGCCACTCGGGGTTACATGTAAAAGTGACAAATAAGTCAGGTCTACCATAATTTCGGACGTACGTCATCGCGTCCTGCTTTTTCTCGTGCATGAAACGCGGAGAACCCGTAAATGACGATGGCAATATGACATGTTGACTGATATTTGATGGATCAACATTTGCTTCATGATTTAAGGCATCTCTGAGACGAATGTGCCCTCAGTCTTTGTTGATTCCGAGAAATATAATTTAATCTTTCCGATATCATTTTCACCATCATGTCAACACATTTTTGACTAAATAAGTCTCTGTAATAATGTAACGGATTAAAAGAGTAAACATTAATCTAAATGCATAAAATTGCATACACGAAACAGTTTTATTACGCGCAGAACCCTGCTGAGGGATAGTCAAATAATAACCGTCTTCTCCTGCCACAAAAATTATAGGATACTGTAGTGGATCATAGGAACGATGTAGTTCAGAAACTCTTTTGAGCTGTCCGTCTCTACCGTGTAAGACTATATCTCTGGGACCTTTGTCTTCATCGACCAAGAGAACGGCTACCTCGTTTACAGTAGGAGCATTATATCTGCCTCTGTGTGCTGTCTGTGGAGTGCGATCTGAATGAATAATTAACTTTAAATTATCTGAGGATATTTAGATAATTTTATATATATTTTTAGCATTTGACATGCTTAGCACTATACATTAAACACAAAGTGAAAAATGTGAAATCGAAAATAACAGTCACGAGCAGGATTCGGAGGACATCTGGACGGTATCCAGGAGATGCAGGTTCAAATCCTGCTTCTGTCTGTGTATAGCAAGTTTAGTATGTGATAACCAATCACGAAACAAGTCTTTATTTTATTAAAAATAGTAACATCCACATATTTTAATGTTCAGTCTCGTACTTGCCTAATACGGTTTAAGTCGCCACAATAATGAAAACGTTACAATCTAGTCATGATACAAACGGCACATTAATGTTTGTGCCTCTCTTGAACTAAAGAGAAGTGGTGAGAAGGACTAGAGTGAAAGCGACCGAAGTATAAGTTTGGCCTTTTCTAAGCTATTTTTGGTCTTTCTTTGATTACGAGTCAATGAAGAGTCGTTTTAGGTCTTATAAATATCTACAAAAAGTCCGCGGCACACTATCTATGTCGAGTGTGGCACAACAACCATTTTTTTATTTAAAAATCTTGAATTTTTTTGGACTACATTTAAACGCATTTATTTTACTCATGCTATTAATCCTTATCAAAATAAATTATTTCATTATTAAGTACAGTTTATGTAGATAATATTTGATCTTTGAATGATTAAAATTCACTTTGTGTTTTATGTATAGTGTTAAGCATGCCAAATGCTAAAAATATATATAAAAATATCTAAAATATTCTTCTTCTCTAATTAAATAAATTACTCGCAGAATACACTATAAAAAGAAAACAAATCCTCAGCTTATCATAATCCATCATAGAAATAATAGAAAACTCTTCTGATGCATCCATTCCATAATGATTAAAGAATTTTCCTCTGTGCACCAACATCCATGCCAATGAGGGGGGTCCATCCATCCATCAGCCTTTTAAAGTCCACTGCTGGACATAGGCCTCCCCAAGAATGGGGGATAGTGCCGTAATTGCCACGCTTGGCAGGCGGGTTAGCGATCGCAGTGGATGTAGTTAATACTCGAAGGAGTGCTGCTGCCCACTCCCCCGGTATCAGTCGGCTCTTACGACTCCCATGGGTGGAGGGGAGTGGGACAATTCTAAAGCCGGCCCCACACGGCTGAATGTGATATTACCCAATGAGGGGGGTATATAAGATTTATCGATTTTTTTTTAGGTTTATCTATATAACTATGTAAAGAAAATGATTACTTAATTAAGTAGTATTTGATTTCATAAAAAAATTATCTATTACTTACTTATCATCATGCCATCTCCATTGCGGGGTAGGCAGAGAGAACAAAGTGACAAAAGTTTATGTTCTTGCATACATCGCTCGCTTCCTCAACATTCATAATTCTCTTCATCGCTCGCCGGTTTCGGAGACTCCTGACTGCACCTTTCTTCAATACATGACCGATTTGGTCTAGGTTGGTGTCTCGGTCTCCCCCTGTACCTACATCCTTCCACTTTCGCATCTTTAGGTACACCAATACTCTCTTTCATACCAACTCGCTCTCTTACATCGTCGTTACAAATGCGGTCAGTCAGCTTCACTCCACAGATTCTCCGCAGAGATCGCATTTCGACTGCATTGATTTTATTCTCATGCTCCTTTTTGCATACCCAATTCTCGCTTCCATACAATAACGTTGGGACAAGCACTGCGTTGTGTATTGCGACACGTGCTTTCTGGCTGAGGTGATGACTACCGAGAAGTTGCCCCAATGCTCCGTTCACTCGTTCGTTTTACATTAAACTAGGGCGACATTCCATCATCCAGTCGCACGCAAGTTCTTGCAGCCCATGTAGTTGGAATGCATAGCTTGCAGCAGTCTACCGTTAATACCACACTCCGGCAAAATGTCCCAAATTATCTTTCATACAACCGTGTCAAAAAATATAACATAATAAAACCCTCTGGCCTATAGCCAGATGCTTCGTCATAATATTGAAAAGTTATCTTATATTAACTCCAAATTAACTATACCATTCTATTTAGATAAAAATGATATACCAAAACCTAGGATTTACTGAAGAGTCATTTTACTACAACTATTACTGAACTTCATTGCAAGATATAACGAGAACTTCTTGTTTATTTAAAATTACATCTTTTTAAGTTAAGAATGTGACCACTTGTTATAAACATATAAAATACGTTAGAAATATTAAAAGAAAATGATGAAATAAATAAAAAAACATAATTATTTAATACAGCGTGTTTCTTCCACGTGCTAGAGCACGAGGAGGAAGCACGCTGTATTACAAACTTTAGTTATTTAATTATTATATTACCGATTACAAACTTTAGTTAGAATAAAAGTTTCTAATCGCCTAGGCATGCTGATAATAATGTTGTTGAGCTTCTTTTGAGGTAAACTCTGCCATTCTTTAACACGGCGATACTCAGTTCACACTCATTGACTGGAGCTGGGATTCTTGAACACAAATCCCAGATATGCTCTATAGGGTTCATATCGGGGCATTTCGCTGGCCACTCCTTCACTGTGATGTTCACTTCATTAAGGTACACTTGAGTTGAGCGAGCGGTACGTGGCATGTGGCCGAGCATTATCTTGCATCAATATGAAGCCATCACCGATAAAGGGGCAAACGGTACCATATTTTCTCCCAAAATGTTTGACATGTAACGATCTGCAGTAAGGTAACCTCCATCAATCATCACTCAGTCCGTACGAGCTCCTAAACATATCGCTCTCTATACCATTATAGAACCCCCACCATATGACACTTTAGTTTCGAAATTTGGCTACAACTCCTTTAGGTCTATGTATACTTTGTCTTCCAAGTCTCTCTCCGGATAAACACCATTAATTTTGTAATAAAAAAGGTAATTATAGGGATAAAGATCATCCGCCGGCGGACCACCGAAGGAATGTAACATGGTTCCAGTGGCCCGCCAATAAAGGCGGAGAGACGGCACACGGCGGGTTTCTTTAGTGGGTGCAGGCCCCACACTACCCTGGTCGTTGCCCCGAACGATAGGGTGTGCGGTTAGGAACATTTTTTCCCGCCATAACAAAAAAAAAAAGGGATAAAGATCATCTTATAGGTATTTGGAAAAACTTATATATTTTGTAGAAATAAAAGATCGTTACAACGTTATAGTACATTATAATACGTGTTTTTTAACGCATTAATTAATTAAGTTATTAATTTTGCAACTTTATACCCACCGGATAGTAATAGGTACATTGCTCTCATTTCCCAGAACACAGAGTGCATATTATCTTGCATATATGAGTGACTTAGTATAATATAATAGGAAATTAATTGCTGTTTATAGGCTACTGGAGAGTCTACTAACTTTTTTTTGTTAAGGCGGGAAAAAACGTAGCTGAGCACTCCCCGTCCTCCGGGGCGACGAACAGAGTAGAGTGGGGCGCTCACCTACTAAATAAACGTTGGAGCGTTAGACCTTCGCGGGAGGCATTGTAGGTGGCGAACGTTCCTCAGTCCATCCACCCGCAGCCTCAGCTAGGGCGGCATCAGGCGCAGGTACTTGCGCCGGAGCCGCCCCAGACGCTGGTGGCGGTTTGGATCAGCAAGGGGATTTACTTCCCTGGCCCACTCCACTGCTTCCTTCTGACCTCCCAGAAGGCAGCGACCGCGACCCAATTCAGTGACCGCTCGGCAGCGACCGGTCTCCACCTCTTCCGTAACGAGTTCATGGCGCTGTTCGGCCCAAGCCAGGCACGACACGAGGGAGAGTATTAACCTGAGCTAGGCAGACTCCAGATAGCTATTCAGAATACCTTGACATTCTAAGAATTTGACAATCTAAGAACACGTTTTGCAGCTCCCAGGGCATAGAACCTAGTGTTTCTTACTCAAAGCTTGCACATTCATACAAATAAGTCAACGAGACAGTTAATTATAAAATAAAAAAAATATTGTTTTACCGCCACAAAAATGATCTTACCTGATTGGCTTATAGTTCTTCTTCATTGTTGTTTCAAAATCTCTCGGCATAACTTTCGATGATTTTCAGTTAGTACGTATAAGGTTTGACTGCTGTAATGTTGGGTGTCGCCGTCCCGTAGCCACGGTTAACACTAAATTATTATGTTATATCAGTTTGACTGTGCGACTGTGCCGTGCCTCCTGTGAGTTGCTAATTTAATATTCCTGCTCCACCTATTAGCACTTATAATGATATTCTTATTTGCAATAATTAAGCTTCTTATTATAGTTGACTCTGTAACGGTTGTCCAGGAAAACAAATTTAAATCGTGCTCGTGACTAACATTTTGGATTTCTCATTTTGTGTTCTAGTAAATGGTTCAAATATAATGATTTTACAGAAGTTAGTTTTTATTTTAACCCACCTAAAATTCATTTGGAAGCAAATTAATATATCTAAAGGTTTGTAAAGTTTGCCAACCCACATTGGGCCAGCGCCAGCGTGGCAAACTATGGCATATAGTCCTCTCATTCTATAGAGAGCCCCATGTCCATCTGTGAAACAGTAGAGTTAAAATGGTGAATTAATCTAAATCTCTGTTCAGGGTTACGGAGATATTGACTTGCTCGTCTTCTTAAGTTTTGTTAAAACAAAATAATTATGTAAGGCGTTACTAATTTGCCTGTGTTCAATTTTTGACTTTATGACAATACTTATTAAATAATGGTGTGGCATTATATTCATTAGCATATCTGGACTATTTTGTGTAATAAATGTGCAATACGTGACTACAGATGATACCTCACATAAAGAATGTTCAAAATGTGAAACATATGAGGACATGACATTTTGCAAAAACCTTTCAACAAAATCCGATTATTATTTTTGAGTTAATTCCTTTTGTAAATACACAAAATATTATACATATTGTATGGATACAAAGAATCCATAAACTACATGGAATAAATGAAAAATTACGTATATTGAGTAGCAAGGAAGATGTACTAATTACCGTCTTTGTCTGCTGTTCTCACTCGCTTTCCTCGTTTCCAGGTATGATACAATGTTTGAATCTTCAGCTCCTTTATAAACTAAGTAGGTATAGTACCTTAATTATACTTTATATTGAAAAGTTAATTTAAAATTTAAATCTATGTTTATTTTGTTCCTAAAGTTTCAGGCTAAGAATCCCATTAAATGCTCCTTTTACTTACGGAAACTTCCAAGATATACCAGAGACGTATTGAACTGCCCCACTCAGTGAGATAGATTTTTACCGTCTTAACAAAAAGGAATCGTGAGTCTTAGCGGTTGTATTTACCTACTATTCAGAGGGGCATATAGTTTAACAAATATAAATAAAAATCTAAGTTAGGTTGTTTACGTATATAAACACTCATTCTGTAATGTACTTATTTGTTTGCAACGCAATTAGCATAATCGAGTATTTTATTCGTGGCAAATTTATAAACGTGACCGTGCTGTTGACAAGTTGTCTAGATGACATAGTAATACTATAAATATTGTCATGTATCTCGTACCCTTTTTTTACGTGGGGAAATGCATTTCGCATACCTCTCCACAAAGGGCGTGCAGAGAGGTTATACCGGACTCTCTCCGCAGGGCCTACCAACTAAAACTACCACGATGATCTATCTCACGACGTAAGGGACACCGGGAACGTGGGTATAGCAGCTCCAGTGTCCCCAAAGCGTCTGCTCTTAAGGTAAAAATGTTCTGTGCGCGTCTATCGACGAAATTGAATGGGCAATTAGAAGTTTTAAAAATGGTAAGGCAGTGAGTATTGATATGGTGTCTGCCGGGATGATGATGGCTCCTGTGTCCAAGAATTTTATCTTATTGTTTCTTAATTTATTTTGGAGCTCAGCAATGGTTCCCAAAGACTGGAGAAGAGCAGTCATCGTATAATGCACCGGATTAGACCAGGTGTTATCCACGGCTTAAGAAACCTATGACGTCTAGGTAGTCTTAGAACTGTGGTGTTAGCTATAATCTCGCGCTGTATGGCTTGAACAAAACAATTAGTGGCAGCATTAACATCAGTAAGATCATACGCTGGTTATCAATTTATGTGTGTTAAACTAGATAGCAATCCTTTTTTTTTTAATTTTTTAATAGTAACCTGTGCGAAGGTTCTTAGCTGCTTATATGAGAGGCATAAGAGGACCGCCTGGTGATCAGTGATAGTTGATTGTAGGACAATTGTAAGTGCTTGCGATTTTGTTTTCAGCATCACGTGATCAAGGCAGGACTTACCCTGTCTTGTAGGAAGAGTGTGAGCTGGTAAGATGCCATGATATGCGCACAAATTTAAATAATTTAAGTATCTAGTATCTGGATTGTTGGAAGATATATTGATGTTAATGTCTCCGATGATCGTGATGGTTTTGAAAGTACTGAGATCTGTTAAGATTTTGCTAAGTGATATGAGAAAAGAGTCAATATTCTTAAAAGAAGGTGATCTGTAAATTGCCAATATTGCTGTCTTGTCACCAAGTTTTATAAGAAGACAGTTACATTCTTGACATATCGGCTCTTCACAATCTACTGTGAGATTGGATTTATAATAAACTACTACTCCATCATTTTGGTTCATACAATATTTTGTTGTGAAATAGCTGTAGCCTTCCAAGTATGGTATGATGGGGTTACATGATAACCAGCACTCAGTGAGAACCAGAACATCACATTAAAGGCTTATTCTAGCGAGAAGGACAGAAGAATCTTTAAAATTCCGGGGTGTGCTTCTTATGTTTTGAGTTATGACGGACAGACATTCTGTGAGGCATGGGGTAAGTTTTGTGCCATTTTCAGCTTCGCAGGTGAGTGATTTTGAAGCAGATATTTCATTGATGTCGGTAACTATATCAATCATTTTTGTTTAAATATTTGCTTGGGACCAGTTATGTAGTGATAGATGAACAAATAATGCATAAAGGTGTTTACAGTCATAATTTTAATAAGTCGGGGATAATGATAGCTAAGTAGGTATAATACGTAAGCTGGTCGATTTTAAAAATATTTCTTATAGATTTCTGCGTTTATTAATTTTAATTTTAAAGAATAATGGTCTTATTCATAATAACTTATCGGAGGTTTAAAAACTCGCTAAAAGTAGATTGGCAAAAAGTGTTATTCATAATCGTTCGATAACGCTAAAATGTTTATTAACTCTCCGATATATTCTCTTTGATTTATACAAGCTAGTAGCCTACTATAAACCTTCGATAAGCGTATATATTAGCAAAAAAACATGGCTGATTTTGGTCAGCTGATTATGATTTTTGAAATGACAATTTATTGTGTATATACTATTTGATTGTATATTGACATTGATATCTAATAGGTACATGCGACACGCATAATATAATTTTTATTGTTATAAGAAGTTTACGTTTACGACGTTAAGTATTGCAGTGATTGAAAATCATGTCATCAATCGGCGTATATGCTAAAGAATTTTATTATTTTTGTTAAAGTGACACAATCAAAAATTAAAACATTTGACAATGACAAGTAACAATCCATAGATAAACTTATGAATATAATTTTCTACCATTCACATTTCACAATTTTTTCTACGAAATTGCAACATTATGTACCTTAAAGACATTTTAGTTATCGGAGGTTTATCAAACGATTATGAATAAAGATTTTTATCGAACGTTTGATAGGCTTAAAAGACGTTTTAACTAATATAGGTGTATACCTTCGATAAGCATTTTGTTATGAATAAGACCATAAATCTTTAGATATTTTTATATATATTTTTAGTATTTGACATGCTTAGCAACATACATTAAACACAAAGTGAAAAATGTGAGATCGAAAATAACAGTCACGAGCAGGATTCGAACCTGCATCTACTGGATACCGTCCAGATGCTTTGCCAATTTTGCCATCGTGACCCTTGCTCCTGACTGCTAATTTCGATAACACTTTCATACTTAACGTCTTTGGGTGACGCCTGCACCATCTGTCGGAAGTATTTTCATACATTATACCGACTAGGTAAACTTAATTTTACAATTAAGATTTTACCTAATAATGACGCAAACCCTATAAATATTTAGATATTTTTATATATATTTTTAGCATTTGACATGCTTAGCAACATACATTAAACACAAAGTGAAAAATGTGAAATCGAAAATAACAGTCACGAGCAGGATCGAACCTGCATCTCCTGGATACCGTCCAGATGCTTTGCCAATTTAGCAATCGTGACCCTTGCTCCTGACTGCTAATTTCGATAACACTTTCATACTTAACGTCTTTGGGTGACGCCTGCACCATCTGTCGGAAGTATTTTCATACATTATACCGACCAGGTAAACTTAATTTTACAATTAAGATTTTACCTAATAATGACGCAAACCCATTTATTTTCCCTTTGTGTTTAATATATGTTGCTAAGCATGTCAAATGCTAAAAATATATATAAAAATTTCTAAATATTTATGGGGTTTGCGTCATTATTAGGTAAAACCTTAATTGTAAAATTAAGTTTACCTGGTTGGTATAATGTATGAAAATACTTCCGACAGATGGTGCAGGCGTCACCCAAAGACGTTAAGTATGAAAGTGTTATCGAAATTAGCAGTCAGGAGCAAGGGTCACGATGGCAAAATTGGCAAAGCATCTGGACGGTATCCAGGAGATGCAGGTTCGAATCCTGCTCGTGACTGTTATTTTCGATTTCACATTTTTCACGTTGTGTTTAATGTATGTTGCTAAGCATGTCAAATGCTAAAATATATATAAAAATATCTAAATATTTATAGGGTTTGCGTCATTATTAGGTAAAATCTTAATTGTAAAATTAAGTTTACCTGGTCGGTATAATGTATGAAAATAGTTCCGACAGATGGTGCAGGTGTCACCCAAAGACGTTAAGTATGAAAGTGTTATCGAAATTAGCAGTCAGGAGCAAGGGTCACGATGGCTAAATTGGCAAAGCATCTGGACGGTATCCAGGAGATGCAGGTTCGATCCTGCTCGTGAATGTTATTTTCGATTTCACATTTTTCACTTTGTGTTTAATGTATGTTGCTAAACATGTCAAATGCTAAAAATATATATAAAAATATCTAAATATTTATGGGGTTTGCGTCATTATTAGGTAAAATCTTAATTGTAAAATTAAGTTTACCTGGTCGGTATAATGTATGAAAATACTTCCGACAGATGGTGCAGGCGTCACCCAAAGACGTTAAGTATGAAAGTGTTATCGAAATTAGCAGTCACGAGCAAGGGTCACGATGGCTAAATTGGCAAAGCATCTGAACGGTATCCAGGAGATGCAGGTTCGAATCTTGCTCGTGACTGTTATTTTCGATTTCACATTTTTCACTTTGTGTTTAAGAATAAATCTATTAACTTTACCATTTTTAGTATGTATAAGCCTATATAATTATGTGATATAGAAATTGTAGTAAGCAATTGTATAAATTTATTTAAGTGGCTTGAAAAGAGTGTAATTGTATAGTAAACTAGCTGTTACCCGCAACTTCGTCTACGTGGAATTTCATAAAAATAAATAAATCAACCTTTGAAATTGAACTCTTTTGAATTTAAAGGTAAAATTCAACGATATTATGGGAATTCGTGGTATAGATACCGTCTCACCTTTTCCGCATTCAAAAGTCCTTTTAAAACATTTCCTTGCAATGACAGGTACTACTCGCAATCTAGTACCATTGAAAAGTTTCGGTGGGTTTAAATTACGAAGTAGTATGATGGGTACACCAATCTTAAGTTCTAGTTTGTGAGGGGTAGATCAGGCACATTTATAGTGTTATTTTGCCCTATGCCAATCGATCTCTACCTATGGCATACTTATATGGGGCGGTTCTCCCAAAACAACGACAAGGCCTGTGGTAATAGCACAACGAGCTTTACTAAAAGTTGCCACATCTAAACCCTTTTTATACCCAACAAAATTGTTGTATAAAAATTGTGAAGTGTTGACCATACGCCAATTGCATATACTGGCAACCATTCTTAAACAACACAAAACTCTAAAATATGACCCCTAATTACTTACGAGGCGTAAATGCTCGAGTGTGTGTAAGCGAGTGCGCCAGTGTCGGACGTCACTCGCTCAACGATTTTACAGCTTTTTGGGTCCGTTCTTATACCTATTATAAAGCCAATAAAATCTTACATATTTATCCGGATAAGAAATGGAAAGTTAAAAGAAAAATAACTAAATGGCTACTGACCTTATTATATGAGGAAACAGAAAACTTAATTAATATTGTAAATTAATTACACACTCATACGCACAGGCACACTTGCACAGACACACACGCACACACACACACATACACGCATAAACACACATACACTCATACACACCTACGCACTCACACATACATACAAACACCATTTTATACACGCGCAATTATTTTATTAACCGTAGTTCTAAGTTTATATATCACAATGTACAATAATTTATCGCCTATTGCTTTTACACCTAGTTTTATATTTCGGAGAGAGCCTGGAGCTCTGTAGCACAGGTTTCGACCTAGTTCAGACTCCAGACTCTCACAAGAAGTGTATATAAAAAAAAGAAAAAAAAATTGTAAACGAGCAATATGTAAATATCCAAGTCTTGTGAGAAGTGAATAAACTATTGTTATTATTATACCTCAGAAACTTTCTCGATGACTTGTGAAGTCTGCCAACCCGCATTGGGCCAGCGTGGTGGACTCCCTCTCACCATGAGAGGAGACCCGGCAGATAGCTGATGTTAGAAGAAATAACTTAGGCTACTTTAATTTTGTAAAATAAATTAAAATACCGCGAAAAATTTAAATGTCCCTTGGAAAGAGTCGCGGGTAACAGCTAGTCAATTAATTCATCATCGTTATCATCCTTTCCTGGGTGCATAACTGAACATGGGCCGCTCCCAATTTATTCCAGGACACTCTGTCTGCTGCTTGATTTATCCAGGCACGGCATGCAGTCTACCCATCGCTTAGGTGGGCAACCACGTTGTATGGTGTTCATCCACGGCGTCTACTGTAGGGCTTTCCATGCCCATCTATCTGTGCTCGTCCGAGCAATATGACCCATATCCAATTTTGCTACGTGATGGTTTCCACTACATCTCTCACGTGTGTTTTCCGACTAATCCACACATTTATTCTTCAGTCGCGCAAGGAGGGCCTGAGCAAGGCTCTCTCCATGGCCCTCTGCGCAACTCTGAAGTGATATATTTTCTCAGAAACAAAAATTATATATTATGTTAGTTATACATATGTACAACCTACAAATCCTAGGTAATACCTGCGTATAACTAATATATAATGTTTGTTTCTAAAAAAATATCTCATTTATTGCCTGCAGGCCACGTAGATGAAACTACAGGCAGAAACTAGTTGGAATATATTATGTATATTGGATGTATATTTGATTTATATACGTATCTATTTGAATCGGTATCCATTCACAATTTCAAATCTCACGGGCTTTTGTTTTTTTTTGCGCGGAACCCTAATTATTTTGCCTAAATTAAAGTAATGTCCGTGTGGTGACAGCGGCTTGACAATACTCTCGGTATAGTTGAGACCGTGAGCGTTAGTTACCATTTACCAGCAAATGGGCCGTGGCACTAAATGCAATAAAAAAAAACCTAAGTTACTCCTTATAACAACGCGCAAGCTATCTGCTAGTGAAAGTCCCGTTCAAATCAGTCTAGCCATTCAGGAGATTTTATTAACTCACGATTTCATGTTTTTTTTTTCACGGAACCGTAATTATTTTTCCAAAATAAAAGTACACTAATTTACGCGCTGTAACAACAGCTATCTGCTAGTGAAAGTCCCGTCCAAATCAGTCTAGCCGTTCCAGAGATTAGCTGGGACAAACCGTCACATAGACAGACAAAAACTTTAAAAATTGGTATTTTGTTATAGGCGTATATACTCTTGTATACATTTAGTAAAAACCTGTTATTTAGACATTACATTACCAATAGACACTTCAATTTTATTATATGTAATAGAAGATATCTGTAACAGAGCTGTGTATAAAAGTACATTTTAGATATAAGGTTTTTCGGAGACTGTACATTTTTTTTTAATTTATAAAAGTAGACTGAGGTTATATGAACTTTATAACGAAAAATCTTATAACCATAACCCAGTATTTTTAGAATATGTAAAGAAATACTCCAAAATATTCAAACGAGCCTGTTTCTGTGCTAAATCATTATATTTGAGAAATAAAATCAAACAATCCGGAGATATTATTAAAACAACTTGGAAAGTAATAAACAGTGAGACCGGTAGGGAAACTGTGCGTAATAGAGCCTTTAATTTAAAAATAGGTAATACATATGTAGGAGCGAATCGAGAAGTGGCAACTGCATTTCAAAATTATTTTACAAATATCCCTGTTTTGAAAACCAAACTTGTCCTCTACTTCAGCCGAATTGCTCCTTAAACAATGTGTTCCGAAATGTAACACTTCCTTTGAATTTTCGTATTTCAATGTGAAGGATGTTTTAAATGCTTTTAGAAATCTTAATATTAAGAAAACGGCAGATTTATGGGGTATGTCTGTCAAGTTGGTCAGCTCTATAATAAATATTATTGCTCCACAATTGGCGTCCGTGTTTAATGGTTGTGTTACTAAGGGTATATTCCCTGATCTTATGAAACTTAGTAGAGTGATTCCTTTGTTTAAATCGGGTAGTACCTTAGATCTTAATAATTTTCGTCCAATTTCTGTGCTACCAACATTAAGTAAAGTATTTGAAAAACTTATACTCAAACAGATGATAAACCATTTTGATATCCATAAAATCTTTCATAAAAACCAGTTTGGGTTCACAAAGAATAGCTCTACTACTGATGCGGGTATAGAATTGCTAAAAACTATTTTCAAGGCCTGGGAAGATTCGCACGATGCTTTAGGTGTATTTGCTCACAGTACTCGTCTCCACAGAATTAGTAGATCCTTCATAGGGCAATGTATACGCTTCTTCAATAAAATTCCTGAAAATATCCGAAACATGCCTTTAAATAAGTTTAAGAAAACAGTAAAAGTTAGACTAATTAGTAAAGGTTATTATACAATTTCGGATTATCTAGAAGATAAAACAAAATGGTTTTGAACTGCTCCTCATTTTAAAATAAGCACATACCCCTTTTTATTTTATTATATTGTTTTTTTTTTTCCACAATATTGTGTGTTCTGATGAGCACCACCTTTAGTTAAGTATTAATTTAAATATTGTAAGAAATTTAAGATTTAAAAAAGTGGCTCATGAGTTTCTTGCCGGGTTACTACGGAATCCAGCCGCTTGTGGCGATTGCAATCGCTCCATTGCGGATGCACTTGCCTCAAGCGCTCGTGTTAGTTATTAGTAAGTAACTTTGACGATTTTATGTGCTGTTATAAAAAGCCTATGAAATAAAGTTATTTTTGAATTTGAATTTTAATCTGTGTGGTGACGGACCACTCCACCCATTCTTTTCCGCGGGTGTCGTGCTAGACCTATGAGGGAAGTTAGCAATTATCACAGCATTACTGGTGGTAGGTTTGGATAGTAAGTGGGAGTACTCACTTGTTATCGGGCCCGAGCGGGTTGGTACCACCTTCTCCCTTTTGAACGGCCATGAAGCAGCCCTATGTTATATATTTTATTATTTCATTTCCTTAAAATTAAATGGTAGCAGTAGCTTTACAGTAAGTTGAGTCCATGAGCAGCCGTTACAACTTACCATCATTTAGGCTGTAGCTCGTCTGACACCATAAGCAATAAAAAATAGGAACAACTACTATATTAGACTATTTAGACGTGTCCAAACTCGCTGAATCAATTTTAATACCACATTTCTTTTTCGATAGCTTTAGACTTAAAAACTGGTATTCGTTTTATCCGGTTTCTGTAATTGGGAACTTGATAATGTTAAACAAAATAGGCTACGTTATTTATGTAAATCTGATCTAAATTAAATACAATGTTACTACTTGGGGAATTAACGTGATTTTAGGTCAGTTTGTTCTTTTTTTTATTGAACCGCTATTTTAAGTACGTATTTGGAATAATAACCTAACTAAGTAAGATTTTCGTATTGCTTATAAAAAAAGGTTGTTCCATTATAAGTACCAATACCTAGGTAGGTACAGCAAAACATCTTACAACGGTAACTTGAAAATTATTTTATTTGTAATTATCTCTGGTTCCTGATATAGTAGCGGGATAAAATGTATACTAGTTTTTAAGTCTAATCGAGATCTATCAAATAAAAAAAGTTGCATCAAAATCCGTTCAGTAGTTTTTGTGTGATGCGCGAACAAACAAACAGACAAACAGATAGACAAACAAACACAAATTCTAAAAAAAATTAACAGACAAACAGACAAAAACTTTGTGTTTAGACACGCTTCATTTTTCACAGCTCTGTTACAGCTTTATAATAGTATAGATAGATTACGTTATTATCGAAATAAAATGGAAAATATCTTATATTAATAACATACATGATTTAAATACAATAATGAAAAACTTACATAAAGCGGAATAATAATAACATAATATAGTCATTGCTGTATAGATTTTTTTTTAAGTTTGGTAAGATCTTGATCTATCTGAGTAATGGCATTCCTTCTTTCTTACGTAAGTAATTTTTTCCATAAGAGGTCCAACAATAATTATATAATAATAGTCGTTTTCCCTTTGGTGTTAAGCAGTCCGATATGAAGATAGGTTTTTGTGGGCCGTCAATGCCGAGCAGACTAGTGTTTAATTTATATATTTTTTCTGCAACTGTGAGTCCTTTAAGGTTATGCAAAAGAGTTTCCTTTGTAAGAATAGATGTGAATTCGATAATAACCGGTTTCGGAATATTTGGCTTAGTGAACGGATGATATATGTCTTTTATATCTGAGATTTCTGTTTGTAAATTTAGGGCGGTGCCAATTTTTTTACAACGTTACAGAGTTCCTGTTTCGTCTCATTTTTTAAGCTGGGAACATTTCTTATCTCCACTTTAGCTAAGCAAGATTGTCCCTCAAGGCTTTCAATTTTGTTTTGCTGCGTGTTTATATATGCAAGGTATTCTTTACGCTCATGCCTAAGACTTTCTAATTCTCTTAATATCTCATCGTATTTTGAAGATAGAACTTGCATAGCTATGTCAATACCGCTATTTTGCAACTTAATCGCTGCTAGAGATGATTCCAAAATATCTAGTTTCTTTTTATTTTCTTGCGTGAATTTTGTGAAAGGCTCGCGAATCTCCTGCATAAAATCAGCTAATTCATTTTCTGGTCCTTTCCTTTTCATTCGGTTTACTTTACCCTGTGCTTGTTTACTTTTTAAATCTGGCACGCTACCTTCAATACTCTGCGAGTCTGTTTCTGAGTGAATCTGTTGTTTCGGTGATATGCGTTTCAAAGGTATTTTATATTATTTTAATATGACAATGGAAGTGGTCGTATTGCGTACTTACTCAGTTTTGTCACGGTAGGCAGTCAATTCTGTCATCAGTGTTTGGTGGGCACCTTTGCTGCCGTACGCGTAGCACAAGTTTCAATCCTTGTTTAAAAGGGTTTACGTTAAGACAGTGCAAACTACGCTACCATATCCATCCATACATCAGCCTTTCGACGTCCACTGTTGGACATAGGCCTCCCCAAGAGAACGCCAAAACGAGCGGTCCTGTACCGACCGCATCCAACGGCTCCCCGCGGCTTTGAACAGATCGTTGGTCCATCAGGGGGGTCGTCCTACGCTGCATCGTCCGATACGTGGTCGCCACTTGAGAACCTTTCTTCCCCAATGGTTGTCGGTTCGTCGAGCGATGTGGCCTGCTTATTGCTACTTCAGCATGGCAACCCGGCGGGCTATGTCGGTCACTCTCGTTCTCCTACGGATCTCCGTATTACGTATTCGACCACGTAGGGAAATACCAAGCATAGCCCGCTCCATGGCCTGCTGAGCGACTTTGAGCCTTGATACAAGACCAACATTCAGAGACCACGTCTCTTTTCCATATGTCATCACTGGTAACACACACTGGTCGTAGACCTTAGTTTTCAGACACTGCGGAATATTGGACGAGAAGATCTTCCTTAGCTTCTCGAACGCTGCCCAGCCGAGTTGGATTCGTCGATTGATCTCTTTCTCGAAGTTGTGCCTACCTATCTGGACTGTTTGTCCCAGGTAGACATAGTGGTCGACAACTTAGAGAAGCGCACTCCCGACTAGGACCGGTGCTGAAATGACATGGACATTACACATGACTTTCGTCTTGTCCATGTTCATTTTGGGACCCACTAGTCGGGAAACCCTGCTGAGATCATTGAGAATGGTGCCAAGGTCAAAGTATATGGAAAGGTTATTGAAAGGAGAATAAGGATGGTGTCTGATAGATTAACGTGTGCTGCATAAAGGGGTTTCAGTTGTGGAAGGGGATGTATGAAACAAGTGTTTTCTCTGCGCAACATTATGGAGAAGTGTCTGACTGTAGGCCTGCAGTTTTGTGAATTTTGGAGGGTGCATTTGACACAGTTGTAGGAAAAGAACTTTGGGTCATTTTACCAGAGTATGGTATTAATAGTAAACTGCTGCGAGGAGTCTATACCAATTACACGAGAGATTGTGTATGCGGGTGGACGATGGCATGTTGCCCTGGTTTAATATAAATATTGGCGTTAAACAGAGCTGCGTTCAGACAGCCGGACTGTTTATCATATATCTGGATAAATGTCTCTAAACGAAATGACTGTGGGAGTTTAGATGAGCGACTTAGTGGTTAACTCATTGCTATATTATAACGATGCGGTCCTAATGGCGCAGTCAGCGACTGAGCTATAAACCCTAGTCGACAAATGATTGTAAGAAAAGGGGGGTTAGGGTTACAATTGGCAATGATTTGCTAAAACAAGTAGATGAATATGTATATTTTGGATGTGAGTTCAGTCGGGATGGAAGATACACCACTGATATAGAGAGAAGAGTAAATGCGAGAAATAGAGTGAACGGACCCTCGAGACAACTTCTCGGCAGCCATCACCGCCAGAAGGCACGTGTCACAATACACAATGCAGTGATCCGCCCTGAGATACTGCAAATGGATTGCTAGCTTCATCAGAATCAGTCTTCAGATCAGACCATCAAAGTCATTGTAGACTGCTGCGTCGACACCATGGCCGTTAATGTTGGCGTACTACAATACAAAGCTCAACGCTTTCCTCAACACTGTTCCTACTTATCAATGACATACTCTTAATAGAGAATATGTATTGCTAAGCGGATGACAGAACAGGTGATTCGCTATAAATATGCCAGTCATCAGAAAATATCTCGAAATATGCTAACGCTACATGTGTTTGAAGTTTAGCGGTCTTTAGGGCGGACTTGAGAATAGGATGAAAATAACTTGGTTCAACAAGGTTTATGCAACGGTCGATTCAACCACGTATACGTGTAATCTCTGGCATAAACTGCCTACTGCGAGGTTTCTTCAACGCTACGTTATCTTTAAAAGAGGTTGAAGAACATTTTGAGAAGATCACTTTTTACGTTAAATTAACGTTACCGATGACATCAGAACAGGCAAGGATAGAGGTAATCTCACTGTACTTGCATTATTAGATTTCACTAATGTATTTAACGTTGCATCACGATATTTTACTTAGTCTGCTTAGCTCTCATATCATAATTTCCAATAGGGATTGGTTGGTTTCGCAGTTATCTGTGTGGATGCCGACAATATATTCGTATAGAAAATATTTTTGATCTATATTCTTTTAGCATTTGACATGCTCAGCTACTTTTAAAGTACAAATTTATTTGTGAATAACGAAAAAGAGATTTTTATTACGAGTGGGAATCGAACCCGCGTCCCTTCCAATGCGGGGAAGTGCTCTAAGCCACTAAGCTACCGTACCGACATTAGGGTCATCCCAATTCTGATAGGTGGCGTTGGTTGTAAAAACAAATGTGATGAGGAAATTGGGATAACCCTAAGGTCGGTACGGTAGCTCAGTGGCTTAGAGCACTTCCCTGGATTGGAAGGGTCGCGGGTTCGATTCCCGCGAGTACTAAAAATCTCTGTGTGATGAGGAAATTGGGATGACCCTAAGGTCGGTACGGTAGCTACTGAGCTACCACCTAGCCTAAGCCACTGGGCTTAGAGCACTTCCTCGGATTGGAAGGGACGCGGGTTCGATTCCCGCTCGTACTAAAAATCTCTTTTTCCTTATTCACAAATAAATTTGTACATCGAAAATATTTACTCGTCATGGTGTAATACAACTGTTGGTGTTCCCCAGAGGGGCGTGATCTCTCCGTTACTTTTCGCAATAATTATATATACTATTTCAAATCAACTTATTTCCTCCTACTATCTCTATGCAGATACTCTTCAGATAGTATATATCTATCTTTAACTGACCTATCGAATGTTAGGAGAACCATAAACACGGACTTGGAGTGTAGCTGGAGTAAGTCTCATGGGCTTGAAGTGAATCCTTCTAAGACACAGGTTATTGTTGTGGGTGCCTCTAGGTTAGTATCGAAAGTGCATTTAACTCAGTTACCCTTAATTGTTTTTGATGGCACTGTAATACCGGTCAGTGATAAGGTTAAGAACCTGGATGTACTGATTGACACAAACGTTTCTTGAGATCCACAACTGCAGGAGGGTAGTAGAAAATTTTCACAACAGCTGGGTCATTGAGACGGTTGCGTAACTTTCTTCAAACTACCACCAAAACTGCGCCTGTAAAATTCTCTTCTCTCATCCTTGCAGTGAGTAGCGTAACTATCGTCGTAGCATTTTGTTTAAATTCTAGATACCAAAAATCTTTTTGGATGGACTCAACCCTATCAATATACATATACGTTATATTGAAGATTTCCTAATTGCGAGGCGTAGGTATTCTAAAATACTTCTAACATATTAATAATACGAATATTTTAATCGATTTAAGATGAATAAAATAAGCACCTGATCTTATTATAAAACCCAAAGCTTTAGATACTTTATTCACGATGTTATTAACATGCAGATGAAAAAGTAATTTAGAGTCTAAATGCAGTATGTACTAAATCTTTTATGTATGGAATACTAGATATATTATATCTTAGTGTAAGTGTATTTCAGTAGGTTTTCTTGTGAAGTTGACTTGAAAACATTAAATTTATTATAGCTCGTTACTAATACAATATTGCTCTAGCCTAGCAAGGTCTGCTTGTAGTAACAAACAGTCATGGAGACTGTTAACTTGTTTTAGTATCTTTATATCATCAGCATACAGCAAATAATATGAGTGTGAGAAGCAAGTGTTTTGCCATTAATAAATATAGTGAATATTAGAGGGCCAATCAAAGATCCTTGTGGTACACATGAGGGTATTGGAACCCAGCTCGACTGAAAACCATTTTGGGTTCTGTTTTCTAAATAGGATATAAACCATTTTAGTAAACTGCCAAATATTCCAATCCACTCTAATATACTAGGATACCATGGTGAATACGATCGAAGGCGTTCATGGCCCGGCCGATCATGTCTCAGAATTTAGAATAATGCTTAATTGGTTGCCAATACGTCTTCGCCGGAATTGAGCATTCCATACACTTTTCTTATTATAAAGTATTTTGT
The DNA here is from genome assembly GCA_948253155.1 of Leucoma salicis. Taxonomy (NCBI): domain Eukaryota; kingdom Metazoa; phylum Arthropoda; class Insecta; order Lepidoptera; family Erebidae; genus Leucoma; species Leucoma salicis. Next base: position 14,540,304 of record OX411809.1, on the reverse strand, counting down.
TTAACCCATCATATTTAAAAGGAATTTTTTGAATTCCTTCATGACACGCATGGGAAGTCCTTGAGGTCATCGCAAAATCTAAGGCTTAAAATACCAGTCCATTCTCCATTCATAAGGTAAATCTTTTAAAGTGGTGGCCGTTTGTTTGTGGAATAAGACCTTTGCAAATCAGACATGTGCACAATTTAGACAAATTTAAGAAAACGGTTACAGATCACTACTTTATATCTAACAATTTATTATTAATTTTGTATATGATATATATTTGTATATGTTAATAATTATTATTTATATCTGTAGATATATGTTTATTTTGTCTATACTTTGTGTTTAATATACAAGTACAGCTTTTTTTGAGGCGGGAAAAAATGTACCTATCCGCACACCCCATCGTTCGGGGCCACGAACAGGGTAGTGTCGGGCCCTCACCCACTAAATAAACCAGCCGTGTGCCGTCTCTCCACCCGTGTTGGCGGGCCACTGGAACCATGTTACATTACTTCAGTGGTGTAGGTATACAAGTACAGCTACAACTTAACTACTGCCTCCTGCTTTAAATTTCATCGATACGTTGTCTGGCAGAACTTGCTATTAGCATTTAGACTGTCCATTGTGCATTTACTCATAAGTTTTACTGTAGTGATCTTTTCGAGTATTTTGGTGTCAGTAAAGTACGAGTATATATTCATTCATTTATTCTTTAATTGATTCATTCATTTACTTTTCTCACGATAGGCAGTGGCTTGGCTGTGCCCCGGTGTTGCCAAAGCTTATGAGCGGCGGTTACCACTATCATCCGGTGGAAAGCGGTGGCTATCGTCAGACAGGCCGCTTGCCTGTTTTGTTTGTGCTACCGTTGATAATAAAAAAAGATATCTCCCTACACTAGAGCATAATCCCTACATTGCAGGGCCTTTACAAACATACAATTTCATAGGCACATAGTACACCCAGACTCAGAATAGCTATTTGTGAATCACACAACCCATAACACCCGACATGGGAGATTGTTATCTAAACCGCTCTGCCATCTGTGCTTTAAAAATTTATTCAGTTTAACTTTTATTAATGCAGTAAACTGACAGAAAGTTTATCATTTGCAGATATCTCATAGGTAACGTGGACAGGATTAAGAGAATGTCGCATAGACAGACCTTATACTCGTTGAAGGCTATACAGGTTTACGCTTTTAAACATAGCATCACGCCTGTATTCCCCGAAGGGGTAGGCAGATGTGTATTACACACCCACAACTCGCCAGCTATGTTTAAGTCCCACGTATAATAGCCTACAAAATCTTAATAATCATACTAATTGTTCGCAACGAGAAGAAATGTACCTTATGAACACAGAAATACAGTTGAGATTGTTTTGCCCGCCGCATGATCCTCGGGCAACCGCGTCATTCAACAAATGCGCTAAGGTTGCGCCTATGATGATTTTACTACATCACGCTATCTCCCTTGCGGGGTAGGCCGAGAGAACAGAGTGACAAAAGGCTCTGCTCTTGCATACATCTCTCGCTTCCTCAACATTCATAATTCTCTTCATACACTCTCCAGTTTCCGCTCGCCGGTTTCGGAGACTCCTGACTCCACCGACAGCAGCAAAGCTGTCGTTTATAAAACTTAAAAATGTATTTTTCATTACTCATACTCTGAAAGTAGGCCTGAAGTTGCCAGAGGAGCGGGTTGAAAGTAATACTTTTCAGCCCTAGGGAGAATTACTTTCAACTGACAGCTGAGTAATTATTAAAAAAAACAGTTCTATTTTCTGTACAGCCAGTCAATTACAGCGCGATGTAAAATTGAAATAACATAAAGTTAAATATTTATTAAAGAATTTGTTTTTATATGACTTTATTTTAATATAGTTGTAACTAGATATATCTTTAAAATAACGAAGATTTATATTTTTTAAATGATTAAAATGAAAAATTATGGCTGAATGTCATTCAGAATTCAGCCACAGAAAAAAAAAAAACAAAATCGGCGGGAAAACGGCGATTCCAAATTAAATTTTTTAGTCTCCCATTTTTTCTTTAGTTAATTCATGATTTTTATTTTTAGTTTCCTCGCATTCGTAATGAAAAGCACAGTGTTTACCTCGGGATAAAGACTTATTTAGTCCCGAGACGGGGTTTGGCGCCTGAGCGTAACCAGGGCTCCAATAGTTCGAGTTGCTTTCATCCCTGGGGTAACAATGTACTATTTTTAGTAGATTCTATTTGATTACTTTTTATATCATTTTAAATGTTATTTTCAAGTCGGATTATTTTTTTATACATTGTTTTCTTTTTGTTGATTATATGCGTTTAGAGTTTTAGCTCTGAATTTTCGGTTATGAAATTTTATTGTCGAAATACCCTAAATCGCGTAAATAATTTTATTTTAATCAATACAACAAGCGCGAGCGCATAGGCGCGCGTGCGAAAGTCTTCAGTCGGTTGTACCGTGGTCGGTACGCGAAGCGGTAGGCATATAACTCGGGGCCTTGAGCGAGTGATGTATGCCTGCTACAGGGCAATTTCTGCCAGTCTTGTCTCCCACCACTGCGGAAACTTAGGCAGAGACCTTGAAGGGTGGGCTAAGGCATTGGCATTCAGCCTTGATATCGCGAAAACGTTGAACAGGATCTGGCATAGGGCCCTTTTATCGCAGTTACCATCATAAAGAATCCCCGAGGGGCTCTGAAGATGGAACACCAGCTCCCTCCATGGTGGTAGAAGACGGATGCTGTTCCGATACCATGGAGGCTAATGCTGACGTACCAAAGGCTCAACTGTCGGCCGACGTTGCTCATCCTGCATATCAATGACTTGCTCTCGATAGAGAGTATGCATTGCTAAGCGGTGTCATCTGCACGGGTGATGTGCGAAATACAGGCCATTAGAAAGTCCCTCGGAGCATGCTGGAGATGAGACGGATGGAAATTTGCGTCTGAAGTCAAGCGCTTTCTAGGGCCTCGGGATGGGGAGAAAAAAACTTGGTTCTGTTCAAGCTTACAAAGCCACAGGTTTGCACCTTCACTGCAAAGTAGAACGCATATGTCATGGTACCCCAGTTCCAAGGGGTAACTCTCCCGGTCTTCTACAGCATTGCGATCCTCGGCATCGACATACAGAGCAAAGTTTAGTTCGAAGGAATCTTTTGTAGGATAAAGCCAAATTGGTGAGCAAAAAGCTGGGCGTCAATAAAAGCCAAGCGATATTTCAAACCGAGGTCACGAGGCAGTGACTTGTGTTGTATAAAACACAAGTCCGCCCTCATGTGGAGTACTGCTCACATCTGGCAGGCACACTAAAATACTAACTCTCGACCAACTTGACTCCCTGCAAAGGCGTGGTGTTTGAATTGGGTGTCAATCTCACGGATGGACTGGAGTTGTTGGGTGGTGGTGAAACTTGGGGTTTCTCTGTGTGCTCATCAACTCTTCAGTGGGGACTGCTCTGAGGAACAACTTCGGCGTTTTACCACTGGACCACGAGACACCATAGTATGGTTCATCCGTTATCACCTAGAGACTATCTCATCCAAGACAGTTCGTTTTCAGCGTTCCTTTCTACCACGCACGTGTAAGATCTGGAATGAACTTCCTGTTGCTGTATTGTCCCTCTTTAAACGAGGCTGTGCCCCTGGTGTTGCTCAAGTCCATGAGCGGCGATTACTTTTTACCATCAGGTGGCAATAAAAATAAATCCTTTGCAAACTTTTTTGCCTTTTTGAAAACATTATCCACAGTCTCATGAGTATTCTGAATCTGCCTTGTTAATCCCTTAATTAAATAAGAGTCACACTCAGCCACTGTGCGTAGCGACACGTTCGGGGTGGTATGGCAGTCACACTGCCCCGCACGTATCGCAACGTACACACAGCAGGCACCTATGCACACCGGTCGCGCCGCGCCGCCCGGTCCGAACGCCGCAGTCGAAACGCTAGTCGTAACTCATATTGTTTTTACGATCTCATCGTCTTATTATTAATGTTCCTTATTTACTTCATTTGCTTGCAACTATGCCCGTATTACGTTTTAAATAATAGGTGTTATTTGTGATCCTGGTCTGGTAATTTTTGCGCTCTTCCAGGATCTGCGCCCTGTTTACAGCCCTGCATATTCGATGATGTGTTAGTGATAAGCAAGATTAAAACACAGAAATTATATAAGGTAAATCATGTCAGATGGGCACCTGTGTGTGGTATTTCAAAATTCGATTCTTGAAGTTATCAACCATGGTGCCTATCTAGAACAAATAGTCCAGTTGGGTAAACCCGTCTTTGACTAGTGTGTGTTACCGGTGATGACTTACGGAACAGAGACACGATTATTTAGCGTTGGCTTCATAACAAAATGCAAAGTCGTTCAGCGTGCTACAATGTGGGCTATCGATGACAGGTTCCCAATTCAACCGTAATATAATTGTTCTTTTTTAATTGTAACAGTATTTATGGCCAGCTAAATAGGAATAAAACGAAAAATATATTATTAATAATTTCATTATTCCTTACAGTATAATCAATATTTATATTACATGTTTTAATTATGGTGATTTCGAATATTATATGAATATCACAAAATTCGAAGGTGCGACGCATGTCACATTAGTAAAGTAAAAATAATATAAAATATAGGAGGGCGCAGCGAGCGCAAGGCGGGGAGAGCGGCGCTCGCAGCGCCCGAGGCCGACGGTCCTCCGGCGGCGCGCACAGAGTTAAGGAGAGAAGAAAACCGACACCGCCCGGTGCCGGCGGAGGAGCGCGGCCAGGACTAGCGTACTCAGCGCTGGAACAGCGGGTTAGGGAAATCTGCGGGGTGTGGCAAGGGCGCGGGCGGCGGACGCGCGCGGCGCCACGCCACCAGCCAGCACGCCACGGCCGCTGCCACCGCCACTAGCGCCAGCAGCGCAGTCAGCGCTAGTGCCACTGCCAGCCCTGCTGCTGACACGCACACCTCGCCCGCGCTACCCGCGGCCTGCCCGCTATCTCCCGCGTCGCGTTGCCGCGCTACTTGCGATGGGTCTCGGTGCTGCAGTGTCAGGATCTGGTTTGACTCCACCATTACCTCTTCGCGGAATTGGCCTACTGGGCCTAGTGCTTCTCGTTTACGGCGCTTGCCAAAGGCATCAGCGCCTCGACAATTTACCTAAATTAAAATTAGAATTAGAAATATTGTTAAAAATCTATGAAAACAAAACACAGTTAAAATTTTGAACACGGAATTATACAAGACTGCATGCTAACATAATAGTTCAAAAAAGTGAGCATCTGTTCAAAATGTAATTTCTACGTCTCCAGTAAGCTTTATTAATTTGTGCGCGAATAATTTTAATGTGGGTTGATAATAATAGTAATTGTAGGTATCATTTGTCTATTAAGTAAACCTAGATGAATTCCATGGTGTGGTTTATTAATATTACGTACCTATATATAGTATTTATATAGAAAATCTCCAAATCTTTACCAAATACACAACTATCTGATGTACAGTTACCAAAGACTATATCGTGCTCATAAGAAAATATTAATACTAATCTATTAAAAATATATAGCCTAAAATATATGGCCAGAATAATAGCAACTTACTGGTTGACATTTTCCAAAGCATACTCTTATGTTACACACAAATCGAATATTGTCACTGCTAGGAAACTTAAAGGCGTTAAAAGCGACGCGTAGTACACTGCCATCTTCGCTGCGCTCCCACTCGCCAAATATAGAAGGATCCGTCGCACAACCATCTTCATCAGTAACGCGATATTCATTCTCTAAGTTTGTAGATGCTTCACTAGTCTTTGCAATACAGCTTCGAGCGAATCCCCCATATATATCTGAAACATCAAGGAGTCTTTAATATATAAAATAATATCGCCAAAGAGGATTTAAACGACTGAAAGTAACACTTAAAAATCTTTGCTCTTTTTGGTAGGTACACTTATTTAAATTGTTTTTGTGGGAAAAAAATTAATGAGCAAAGCCAATGTAGGTACTTTAGGAAAGGCTTGAAAATAACTCATGATAATTTAAAAAGCAAAGCTTACTTGATGGTTGCACGTCGACTTGTAAAACTAGATTCTCTCCGATCTCAGCAGAGTTGACTTGACTACCGGAACGGGAGACAATTCTCATTGAGCAAGTTGGTGGAGGACCGGTATTGGCAATTGTGCCTGCGGTTGTTAGCATTGACACATTGAACGCCAGCGTCACATTCTGTTCGCCTGTCTGGTAGATACATTTGATATGGAACGCCTTAGCGTTTGATGTCACTAATTTAGGATGTTTTTGCATAACGAGGACGAAGCTAGCCAGTCCCTGCAAAATAATCATTGATTTATTAGACAATATTTATGATTATTTACCTAACATAGCATCACGCCTGTATTCCCCGAAGGGGTAGGCAGAGGTGTATTATAAAATATTACCTAACATGTTGCATAAATATAACATAGCATATATGACAGCCTCTGTGGTGCAGCGGTAGTGAGAGTGACTGTTGATCATGAGGTCTCGGGTTTGATCCCCGGGTCGGGCAGCGTTATTGAGTTTTTTCATAAAAAAAATCTCTGTAAGAGCCCGAAGTTTGGAAATGTTCCCGGTAGACGGAAATAGGCTCGCCCCCTATTGCGTGGGACTTAAACATAGCTGGCAAACCGTGGGTGTGTAATATCCCTCGCCCTTCGAGGAATAGGCTATGTTCCATAAAATAATATAAAAATAATAATAAGGGGTAGTCCCTTATTCTATATTTTTTTGCATATATTTTTTGTAGCTACATAATCTATATAAATAAAAATGAATCGGTGAAATGTGTATACACGCATAATTTCTGAACGACTACTCCAAATTGGATAATTCTTCTTTTTTGTGTTCCTTATTGTATAGGAAAAGGTTTGTGTAAAAGAAAATTAAAAATAAAACAGAAAATTAAAAAATATCCCATAATATGAAAAGTGAGTGAGTGAATGAGTCCGAAGACTGTGAGAGATCTTCAATATATTGACATATTGACGTTCAGATGTTCAGCCAGCCAAAGCCAAAACACGTCTTCCAGGATTTAAGAAGATAATTATTCAAAAAAATATGGCGGTGCGAAGTTTGCTAGATCAGCTTGTTATAAAAAATGATTCGAATTTGAGGCGGGATTTGCAATAAGCGTTAATACTAATTCTATTGACAAAAAGAGTACGTATATGAGCAAAAAGTTTACTTACATTAACATGTACTAAGCCACATTCTCCGAAATGCACTGTGAAATCAACAATGCTTTCATCGTCCTTAGGTGTGTCTACGGCTAAGCGACATCGCTCGTCCTTGCTGTAGCTCTTGACATACAGTACTCCGTTGAAGTCCTTGATCTTAAGACTTACGCGAACACCATCCGCAAGACAATGGACCTGATGGACACAATAGTAAATATTTACAGTATTCTTAAAGCATGAAATATATATATTCTACGATAAATATTATCATTAGGCGACTGCTACCATACCTGCATATCTGGTAGAGGGAAGTCTGTTCGATAAACGGATGGATTGCCGGGATTGCAAGCGACTCTAGGGTTGCCAGTGTAGCCGGTGATACAGGAACAGTGTGAGCTGTGGTCGAAGGCATCGCATGTAGCGAATACGCCGCAAGGTTCCGCTTTGCAGGCTTCGATACAAGTACCGTTAATACAGCGGGATCGATCGTCGCATTGATGATCACCGCGACAGCCGCGCTCTTCACAACGGTTTCCACGTGGTATATAACCACGAGTCACGTCACATACACAATGTCCACGAGTATCCACAACCCATCCTTCGCTTGCGATGCACGGCACACAGTCTCCATTTATGTCGATTCCTTGTCCCTCAATGCATTTTTCCACGGGTCCTTTAAAATATAAAATCGAATGTAAATCATTCTATTATCATAAAAATAAGTCTACCTGCTATAGTTAAATATTTATATTAGTCTAGTTAGAAGATAGTACTTTTTAATGCGCATATAGATCCGTTAAATGTGTTATAGTTAGAAGATCTTACATAAACTAAATAGTCTGACTCTAAATACTGTTACAATTAAAAATAACAGTAATAATATTTGAGTTTGGATATTCATTGTGTTTACTCATTTTCGCGCCAAATTGTGTTAAATATTCATGTGACATTAAAATGGAGTGGGGTATGATCACTTACACAAAAAGAAGCACTAGTCATTATTCCTTAAATTGTTAAGTGTTATGCAAAGGGAGGTCACAAAAAAATCCTAATGGGAAAACTTTCTAACTATCGAGCAATATTTTAACACGTAGAATGACCGATTTTATGCTCAAAGCTCTGTAGAAGCTTCTCAATTAATCAGCAGGTACAACTTGGGCATTATCTGACTTCAGTGGTGGTTTGGTTGGATATTAGCTATAAAGGAGTGACTGAGCCATATTTTTGTGAATCAAGATACAATTCTTGAGAAGGTGTTTAAGCCTCTTAAAACTCCAAAACTAAGAATGGTACTTTCAGTACCGAGTCATAAAGCTCGACCCATTCAAGTGTGGTTGGAAAAGAACATTGCTGATTTCATCAGAGCTAAAGATTGGCTGTCATCTAGATTCGATCTTAATCTGAATTATGATTTATGGTCAGTTTTAGAGAGTATGCTATACTCTGCTGCTCTAAACGCCACGATAATTTGAAATCCCTAAAGGGATCCATAGGATTAGTAGTGAGTGCCTAAATGTTGAGAGTATTTATTATTAACGCTAATGGAGATGATTATGTGTACGAGCTGCATATTTTTTAATGCTATTGTTATTCCATCCATCCATCCTTCAGCCTTTCGAAGTCCACTGCTGGACATGGGCCTCCCCAATAGAACGCCACAACATGTGTTTCGCTCATATGGGGGATAGTGCCGTAATCGCCACGCTTGGCAGGCGGGTTGGCGATTACAGTGGATGTTGTTAATACTCGAGGGAGTGCTGCTGCCCACTCCCCCGGTATTCCCTCAGCTGGCTCTTACGACTCCCATGGGTGGAGAGGGGTGGGACAATTCTAAAGCCGGCCCCACACAACAAATTGTTATTACCTAATGTAAAAGCTAACACACCCTACAGTAATAAATATTTATTATTATTATTAAATTCATTTAAATCGGGGGGAAAAGATCAAAGATTTCTCTGATTTATGATCTTTTATTTTTGCCAACTGTGGCAAGTACGTTCGCTTCGCGAGCTCATTATAAGACCCGACCTTCTGCCTTACGCGATACCGAAATAAGTTATTTATATGAAACTTTTGAAGCAATATACGTACATAGTAAACGATTTGACTAGCTTTACCACTTTTTATTGTTTTAAATTTCATTTTGGCTATCATGAGTTATTATGTAACACAATTGCAACTAATGAAAATAACATTTTCTTACAAAGTCTGCTTCTAGCTAAAGCAACTAACTACTAACTAACTAACTAGTTTTTAGGAGAGCTGAGTGCACAAGACTAAAAGGGAGCTATTAAATGAAGAAAAAATAAACCAATTCGTTACTTTTCTTTAAATCTTGGATTTCATACTGTTATGATATACAGTGCGCTTACTTTAAAAGGTGAAGCATATTATAATTTATGAATTATGGTATAATTTATACTCACGTCTATTTGAAACACATTCGACGAGGGCATTCCCTACGTATCCAGGTAAACATTCACATATCATTGTCCTTACTGGAAGTGTATTAACAACTGTACATTCTGCGTTAGTGCCGCATGGTTTGATTTCTCGACAAGGATTTACACATTTTGTATTCAAACAAGCTGTTCCAGAAGGGCAGTCAATATCTGTATTACATTGCAGTTGTGTAGTAGGTTTACACCCATTTTCAGTACTTTGATAGCCAGGTGGGCAAACACAGTGTATCTTATGATGGTGTACCCGGCATGTCGCTGGTTCGTTACAAACTGATGTGTTACAAGGGTTCACACATTTAGAATTAATACAGGATTTATCAAACGGACAGTCTGAGTTAACACGGCAACCGATAGGCGTACAAGCAATTGACGGGTTACCTACAGTACCAATCTTGCATCTACATGAAGCTCTGTGTTCAGTGCCATAACATTCCGCAGATTCCCCGCAAATATCAGCGTCTATTGAACAAGCTGGTATACAGTGGTTGTTGAAGCAAGTTTCATCTTCAGAACATTGTGATTCAGATTGGCATACAATTTTATAGCAACCTGTACGAGCATCACCGATAAAACCTGGTTGACAGGCACATACCGGCTTATGGTCTTTTATTTTGCAATCAGTATTAGGGCCGCAATCACATGGATTTTTACAGATAGATGCAACACAAGCATGATTAGAGTTACAGCTCTCGTCAGCTTGGCATATTACATCGACAACAGCTATAGCGGGACGGCATATGCCTCCACCATTGCTCACGAATCCTGGCGGACAAGTGCATAGCATTGTACGTACGGGTAAAGTTGGTGATACTTCACATTGCGCTGGATTGGAACATGGGCGTAGCTCGGTACAAGGGTTCACGCATCTAGATGATAGACACGCAAATTTGGAAGGGCAATCTGCATCCACGTAACATTCTGCTGCTGGTGGTGACTGACATTCTATGTATGGGCTTCCAATATAGCCTTGCTCACATTTACATACTGCTAAATGATTTCTGACAAGGCAACTTGCTCCTTTGCCACATAATTGTCCAATCAGACATGGATTTACACATCGGTGAGCACGACATTGTTTGTCTAATGGACAATCACCATTAGTCCTACATTCAATAGCATGACAACTAGAATAACCATTGCCTTCAAAACCAGTATGACATCTACATAATGGTTGATTCCGTTCCACGTAGCATTCTGAATTTGGTCCACAGGTATTGTTCAACAGACACGGGCTAATGCAGTTGCCATTGACGCATGCTTCAGAAGATCGACATTCGGAATTACTGCGGCAACCGACGATGTGACATCTGCGGTAAGGATCACCTTCAAATCCATCGCGGCAGGAACAAATAGGTCTGTGGTTTCGGATGAAACATTCTGCATTATCACCACAGCTGCATGGGTTTCGACAAATTCTGTTGACACAAGACTCATGGTCATCACAATCTTGATCTGATGAACAACTCAATGGTGGTAATTGTGCTGCTTTACAGTTACCTCCCTCTTCAGGTATGAATCCATCTGGACAGCGACATATTAGGGTACGGAATGGTATGCTGTCGGAAACTGTACAGCGAGCATTACCGGTGCATGGTTTTAGTTCATTACAAGCTTCGCGACATTCATCTCTTAAGCAAGCATAGCCGCTTGGGCATTCAATGTCCATACGACACTCGGGTTTTCCAGTAATCTCAGCTCTCTGACAGTGTACTAAAGGATCACCTAGAGGCAATCCTGAAGGACATCTACAAGATGCGGCGTGGTTACGTGCGAAACATTCAGCGTTATTTGCACAAGGAGTCCGGCCTTCGCTTGCACAAGCATTTCGACAATCTCCGTTAATACAAACGCTATCGTCATTACAGTCGTTATCAACTTCACATTCAGCGGCTTGACATCTTGTGTAAGGGTTTCCTACAGTTCCCGGAGGGCAGCGGCAATTAGGACGATGTGATTTTCCAAAACATTCTGCGGTTATAGCACAAGGAGCATCTATTACGCAAGGATTAACACATGCGCCATTATAACAGGTATCACTATCAGAGCACTCGGAGTCTGCGGTGCATCCAACTGCAAAAAAAGTATTATTATTCGTAAAACAATTCACTTAAACTGAGATACCTACTAATATTTATTTACTTACTTACTTATCATCACGCCATTTCCCTTGCGGGGTAGGCAGAGAGAACAGAGTGCCAAGAGGCTCTATTCTTGCATACATCTCTCGCTTCCTCAACATTCATAACTCTCTTCATACACGCTCGCTGGTTTCGGAGACTCCTGACTCCACCTTCCTTCAATACATGACCAATTTGGTCTAGGTAGGTAAGTCTCAGTCTCCCCCTGTACCTACATCCTTCCACTTACGCATTGTATATCTTCTTAGCCAGTCGCTCGTCATTCTTTCCACATGTCCGAACCATCGGAGCATTCCCTTTCGCATCTTTAAACCAATACTCTCTTTCATACCCACTCGCTCTCTTACGTCATTGTTACGAATGCGGTCCGTCAGCCTCACTCCACAGATTCTCCGCAGAGATCGCATTTTGACCGCATTGATTTTACTCTCATGCTCCTTTTTACATACCCAACTCTCGCTTCCATATAATAACGTTGGGACAAGCACTGCGTTGTGTATTGCGACACGTGCCTTCTGGCTGAGGTGGTGGCTGCCGAGAAGTTGTCCCAATGCTCCGTTCACTCTATTTCCCGCATTCACTCTTCTCTCTACATCAGTGGTGTACCTTCCATCCCGACTGAATCCACATCCAAGATATACAAATTTATCCATTTGTTCTAGCACACTATTTCCTATTGCTACTCTAACATCTGTTCTGGCTTCTTCTCTTTCAAATACCATTACTTTGGTTTTGCTCACATTCACACGTAGGCCCCTTTTCTTACAATCTTCTGCCATTACGTCGACTAGGGTTTGCATGTCAGTCGCAGTTTGCGCTAGTAGGACCGCATCGTCTGCATATAACAGAGAGTTAACCACTGAGTCGCCCATCTGAACTCCCACATTCATTTCATTCAACCTTTGTAGACATTTATCCAGATATATGATAAACAGTCTGGCTGTTAAAACGCAGCAATATTTAACGCCGATATTGACATCAAACCAGGGTGACATTCTATCATCCAGCCGCACACAAGCTAAATATATAAATATTATTAAATAGAGTAAGCCAATATTTATTTAATAGAATAATTATTATTTATTTACCTTTAGTACAACCAATATAGGGATTTCCTGAAAATCCACGTTCACAGTAGCAAACGGGATGATGTCTCACTACGTTACATTCAGCCTTGAAGCCACAAGCACAAGGATCTGCACAAGCGCCATTTATACAAGCTTGTGACAGTGGACAGTCCGAATTTGCTTTGCAACCAACAATAATTATGGTCTTGTCATCAGATGCTGTAAAAAATAAAGAGTGACAATTTGATTACTGTTAACTACCTAGACGACATAATGAATACATATTTTTTTGTGAATATGTTCGATATTATTAAAATACTTACGAGGTGTGCAACGAACATTAGCATCGCCAGAATATCCTTTAGGACAAGAGCACTGCGGCTTATGATCTATAACTCGACATAATGCTCCTAGGCCACATGCATCGCTACAAGGGTTTACGCAAATACGATCGATGCAAGCACGTTCTATTCCACACTCATCGTCGTTGAAACATTCGAAGGTCGATTGTCGAGGCACTATTACAAAAAAAAATTATAAGTACATAAACTTGTCAATATAATAATGGATATGAAATAAGCTAATATATTATTTTAAATTTATTTTATGGATAGGTATTATATCTATAAATATACTGCATGTATTCCTAAATAAACTAATATAATTACCAGTGTTGCATTCTATTCGTGCGTTTCCAGTATATCCAGGTGCACAGGTGCATCTAGATGTATGATCAATAGATTCACAGAGAGCGTTTTGGCCACAAGGATCAGCTCTGCATGTTTCTACACAATTTCCACGACGACACGTTTCGCTATTAGCGCATTCTGCATCGGTAGTGCACTCAGCTTGAGGAGGAGGACGACACCCATTACTGGGCGCTACTCGACCACCGTCTGGACAAACACAGGCTACCGCGCGTAGTGGTAGTATATCGACAGTCTTGCAAATGAGGCCAGTATCGCATGGATTTCCAAGGCAGAGATCCGCACAACGTGAATTGACACAAGCTAAAGGTGCTGAACAGTCTGAGTCAGTGGTACATTCGTTGTCGGTATGAGGTGCATTGCAGCCATGACTGTATGGATCACCGTTTCTTCCTGGTGGGCATGTGCAAACGGGGCGATGGTTTCGAACCGTACATATTGCATCAGGCGCACATGATTGATCAGTACATGCCGGTTGACAAAGGCGGTTGAGTCGGTTGCATAGCTGGGAGTTGTCGCAATCTTCGTTGTAATGGCATATACCAGAAACACAAGCGCGGCGTGGATCACCTTGGGTACCAGGAGGACAATGGCAACTGGCTACATGTGCAACTACTACGCATTTAGCGTCGCGCCCACAAGGTGTACCCAAAGAACAAGGGTCTTGGCAATAACCATTAATACAACTTTTTTCGAAGGGGCAGTCGTCGTCCGATGTGCATTCAGCTGAAAATCGTTTATTTAATTATACTTTTTGTTTTTAAATGACGAAGAGATGTTTATCATATATTGCGATTCTATTGCTAATACAAAAAAGTAAATAAACGGTACATAAAAACTTACGAGTATAACAATTTGTCGTAGGATCACCGGCTGTGCCGGGTGGACAGTGGCACCGCGCTCGATGGTTGCTAGCATCACACAGCGCACCATAGCCGCATGCACCGGCACATGCTGATATGCAACGGCTTGAAACGCATGCTTCCGCTGAACCACATTCCGAATCAGTAGAGCACTCAGTGTTGGGCATATCTGCTAGTGTGCAAGCAACTTCTGGGTTGCCACGTAGTGGTGGTACACACGTACACTCGCCTCGATGGTTAACAGCACGGCATTGGGCTCCAACACCACACCGTACATCAACACATGCATTCACACAGGCACGATTCACGCACCGCTCATCTGAACTACATTCTGTGTCTGAGCGACATTCACCTCCTAAAAAAAGAAATACATATTATATTTAACATATTTTTAATAACCAGACCTACACACAGATCGTATTACAATTAGTCAGTCAAGATTCTGAAATCTGCACCATTATTATCTATACAAATATAATAAAGTGGAAAAGTTTGTTTTTAATCTCTGGAACTACCAGTTGGACTTGGTATTTTTTTTGTGTATGATGCGGAATTGCTTAAGCTATAGGCTATTAGCTATTAGGCTATAATTCTCTGCTAGCGATAAAAATGGATTTTTGACTTGCTTAAGTCGGAAGAAAAACCGCTGAACTGCTTTATTCGCGTGCGCTGGCTTTATGTTTTGTGATACGTAAATAAAATATACTACAAAAATATTGGCAATGGTATTTAAATAATAGTAGGAGTTTTCAATAGGACCTTTTTTAGATTTACTCCATCTAAAAAAAGTCCACATTACTGAATGTGCTATTGTCTATTTCTTATAAGTCCAAAAGAGGTATTTTATGATAAAAAATATAAATAATAAAAAAATGACCGATACTATTAGGCATGGCATATTAATCCTGGCGAACGAAAGTTATTTCATTATCAGGATAAATTTATGAAGATAAACTTTGCTTTTTATAGTATGTTGGAAGGAAATGGATGAAGAACGTTTGTACAGGAATGATGTTTTTTTAATATTTATGCTATTTATTGCATTAATCTTATTATATTTAAAGTATGCGTCTCTAGCTGCTACCTTGTGCTATATATATTTACATGATTTATGTAAGTATTTACAGTGCGATATATTAATAATAATTACAAAACAAACTAAAACCTACCATTCAAGTCGCTGTTTTGATGAAAATGTAAAATGTATTGCATATTCAGTTGAAGAATTCATAATAATAATATAGGTCTTACAATTAATATATAAGCCTGTAAACAACTCTTGTAATAAATCGTTATATGAAATTAAACCATTGGTAAGTATATATACTTATCAATGGTTTTGTTGCTGCTGATTGAAGTTAATATTATATATTATATTATCTGTTGTATACTCACACGTTACAACGGATAAAATATTTAATTTTTGATTAATCTATGTGACAAAATTTACTTTAGTTTTGGAAACGCAGTTAGTACCAATACTTACTAGGAACACATTCTATTGAGGCATCACCGGTTAAAGGTTTTGGACACTCGCAAACAAGCGTACGGAAAGGTAATGTGTTTGCAACTCGACAAACTGCGCCAGAGCCACAAGAACTTGGTTCACATGGATTCCTGCATTGGCCTTGTAAACAAGCCAGGCCAGGTCCACACTCGGCGTCCAATTCACATGAGGTTTGATCAGTTACTAAAAAGAAGATTTTAAAAATATAACAAAATTGAATACTTATATTTTAAGTATTTACTGTTGCAAATGACCTAAATTGGTACACACCTGGTTGACAATCAATCTTTGGATTACCTTGAGTCCCCCTTGGGCACTCACAGGTTGGCGTGTGTCGTACTACAGTACAAATGGCACCCTGCGCACATGCGCCAGGGCATGGGTCTTTACAAGTTTCCTGAGAACATGCAAGCCACGAAGCGCAATCATCGTTTGCAACGCACTCGGCGTTCCGGCAACCAATCCATGCGTTACCATGTGCGCCGATGTTACATTCACATGATGCAGTGTGTCCACGGGCGACGCATTGTGCTTCAACTCCACAACGAACTCGTAAACAAACTTTAACGCATGAACCACTTTCGCAGCTCTCATCATCAGGGCAGTCGTTGTTACTGCGACATTGAACTAAAACATGAATGCAAAGTATCGTAAATGTAGCATATCTATCAGACAATCAAGTAGGAAATAAGATTATAACAATATTTTACCTGAGTAACATCCTGTATAGGCATCACCTTCGTAGGTAGGCAAGCAAGTGCAAAGTGCTCTATGATGTTTGGCTATGCAGCGAGCATTCACACCACAGTTATTGGGTCCGCAGACTGGAGAACAACGTGTGTCGACACATGCTGCGTTATCAGCGCACTGACTGTCCGTTACACATTCTGGTACTCGAGATGGTAAGTCAGAGATAATACGTTCACATCGCACAAACGGGGAGCCCGTAAATCCAGCTGGACACGAGCATACTGGAGAATGCCTTACTCCTGTGCATATAGCGTTTAGTCCACATGCATTCACACACGGATCAGTACATTTTCTATTAATGCATGCACGATCTCCTCGGCAATCATCATTCACGATACATTCATAGTATGTGCAGATTCCTTCGCGACAGGTACCGTGTGGTCCACAGGGATTAGGGTCGCATGGATCCGGTTTCTTAGCTGGTGGCATTTCTAAGTAAAACAACAAGAAATCATAAGAGGAGTCACTATTATTATTTTTAAAGCAAAGTTAATTTAGGCGCGACTCTGTCTCTGTAAAAAATATGACTATAAATACCCACATAAGCTATTTGTTTTAGTTCTAACGATTATCATCAGACAAATGTAGTATATTATTATGTATTTGGCGAGAGACACTACCAGTGTCTCCTGATAATAATTAATTTGTGGGATCTTCAAGAGAGCATTGTATCGTAATGAAATTCAGAGGATTAACTTCATCACTATTGTTATAGTGCTTGTCATTTTGTTTATTAAGTTTGTTTGGTCGTTACGGTAGGACATGACACACTAACTTTAAAAAAGCTTTATATATATTTATTAATCGCGCGTAATGGCATACACTCATATTGTTTACTAACGCTTGACTTCTTTGGACCATATCATAAATTAAAGTTAAGATACAAAAGATAACTACGACCGGCATACTAACGCGGGATTTAGATATATGGAACAGTATTCGTTGAGTCGTGGGTTCTAATCCTGCTAGCGATTATACCAATTTCTTCTTACACAATAACTTATTCCAATAAAGGAATTCGTGTGTTATTTATTCAAAATTTTTTTTTAAGCTTTATTTTATTATCAAGTGACCTTATCCCAAATCAGGTTATATACCTATAACAGGTTATTTATTTACACTAAAACGAATGGTTTTATTCACAAATCTTAATAATTAGTTCAAAATCACAGTTTTATATCGGATACTTTAGTTTTTACATAGCCATGGATGCTGTAAGGGTGTAACGTGTCCGAAAAGTCGAACGTAAAATATATGACTGTATTGTTTCATATGTGTAATGTTTAGTTATTACAATAGGTCAGTAATATATTTTCTATATTGAGCAATATACTGGTATGACAATATTCTGTCTGAAGGGTAACGCAGTACTTTTGTGCAAATCCAATAAGATATAATTTTAGATATGCTTTAATTTGATTTTTCATTAAACATAATAAGTAGCCAGCTATTAAGTTCATAAAAATAATAAAAGGGTAGTGTAGTGACGGGGTTTTGCATTTAAATAATACTTATATATACTATACTCACCTATACAGTTAACAAATGGGTCTCCTGTAGAACCTTGTGGACACCAACATATTGGCGCATGATTAAAGACGCGACACATAGCTGCGTTACCACATGTGCCCGGACATGGGTCGACACATTTATTTCTCACGCATGCACGGTCGCGTGGACACTCTGAGCTGACAACGCACTCCGGCCGACATCCAATTGTAGTCGCGTCACCGAATGTGCCACTCGGGCATGAGCACATAGCGTTGTCACCCACAACTGAGCACACGGCGCCTGGACCACACGGAGACGGTGTGCACGGTGCTTCTGATAAATTCAAATTTTATTAAAACTGATGGCTTCAGGTCTAATAAAGGCGGGTAAACTAAATAAACGTTATGAACAAGTGAAATCTTCGGTTTGAATTAAATAAGAGGCGTAGAATCAAAAAGATTTCCTTTTAGAAGAAAGTAGAAGTTTGGGCCAAAAATGTGTATCATCCTTATCTTTACTAATATTTAGGATTAGTATGATACTTATTAATTCTTATCTGTAAGGGTCTTAATTATCCTAATAATAAGTTAAAAAACTAAACGTTTGTTGTATTAATACTTACGAGTAATTTCTATGAGACATCTTTCAAATGCGTTTCCTCTAGTTCCAGGTGGGCATGAGCATAGTGGTATATGGTTGACAGTTTCACAATCTGCCCCTATACCGCATGTTCCCTGACAGGGGTCACGGCAATGGGATCGTATGCAAGCCTTTGATGGTGAACAATCTGAATCCGCAATACATTCTGGTCGACATCCAGAATATGGGTCACCACGCAGACCTGGTTCACACTCGCAAATAGCGCTAGTTCCTTGGGTGCGGCAAAATGCACCAGGACCACACGGAGAGGGAACACATGGGTCGTTTGGTTGTTTTGCTGTAATATGGTACGTAAAAATTAGTCATTAGGTGTACTTTGCTAATATGTAACAACGTAGCAAACATTGTAAGCACCGTTTATAAAGTCGAATCTTACTAGAACAAAAGAAAGAGATGGCGCAATCGCTTTCGCAAGAAAAACCCATGCCTAAGTTTTAAAAACGAAGAACGAGATTGCCATCACCTTAAAATGTATTGATATTTGAACGAAAAAATAGTAACAAATATGACAGAATATATAATCTTTCATTATATTTTCATTATAAGCTAAATTTCGTTTGTCTGCCTTACGAATATTTTCGATGAGTAAGCTAAATTTCGTTTATCTGTCTTACGAATATTTTCGACGAGATGACACGCTGCAAGAGGGTTGCCAGTGGTATGTGGAGGACAAGTGCAGCGTGGTTCGTGCGCCACCGGAGAACATTGTGCACCCTGACCGCAGGCTCCAGGACATGGATCAATACAATGTCGATTGACACACGTAAGGTGCCACTCGCAATCACTAGAGTCAAGACATTCATAACGACAAAATGGTGGAGTTCCAAAGAAGCCTAGTCTGCAGTGACATTCTCCGTTGATGCAGTCAGCATTCAATCCACAGTTTGAGCAAGGTGAGAGTTTCTCGGGTTCCGATTCCAACGCTGCAAAATATTAATTTATAATGATACACAATATTGATTAAAACTTATAAAATGAAGAGTGAAAATGTCACAAACCTGCTATGCAACGAATAAAGGGATCTCCAATGTATCCTGGAGGACATGTGCAAATCGGAGAGTGCATAGTTGTTCGGCACACGGCATGTGCACCACATGCACCTGGACAGGGGTCCCGACATTTGCCATTACGACATGCCAGTGCAGGACTACAGTCTGTTGAGCTGCGACATTCGGGTCTGCAGCTAGGCGGATCCAACATCATCTGCGGCCGACACGAACAGTGTGCAACTGTCCCTTGTGCGCGGCATACACTATTCGGTCCACATGGGTTCGGTGAACAGGGACTCGATTCTACTGGCGCTGCATTTATTGTTAATAAATCAGTTATTAAAAAAACAATGTAACAAAATAACGTGATTAATTAATTTTGAATAAAAAATATTCTGCTTACCTATTACTCGATGACAAGCTATAAAAGCATCTCCTTGAAGAGGTGCTGGGCATTCGCATATGGCAATATGATTATATACATTGCAGATGGCGTCAAAGCCACAAGCATTCTTACAAGGATCCATGCATTTATAATTAATACAGGCTTTTTGTTTATCACAGTCCGAATCTGTTGTACATTCGGGTCGACATTCGATAGTAGGATTACCATGGTATCCTTGAATACATATGCAAGTGCCATTTTCACATAATGCATTAATTCCACAAGGGTTTAGATTACAAGAATCCACTGGAGCCGGCAATGGTGGTTCTGTAAATAGTTAAATACTTGATAAAGAATATTGCGCGTAGCCAACTCTAAGTGTAGAGCGGACAAGGAGGTTGAAGTCTACGGCGCACTACTGAATGTGCAAATAGATATCTAATGAATAAATCAATTATTTGAAATATATCCTCCTCTCCATTTTTGGTATGAACCTATATTTATCTATATTGATATACGATTTTGACTAATTACTATGTTATCCTAGGTGGCTTGATTAGAGCAGCCTTTAGTTAGTTATATTCCACCCATAGTAATGCTTTTTAAACCATTATATTAAATAATACCTAGCCTTTGTCCGTGGCTCCGCCGCAGCCAAAAGTTAGTTTTTAGGTTATATCTCCGGTTCCCGATATAATAGCGGGATAAAATGTATACCAGTTTTTAAGGCTAATCAAGAGCTATCAAATAAAAAAAGTTGTATGAAAATCTGTTTAGTGGTTTTTGCGTGATGTGAAGAAAATCATATATGACAATATAGCAAGATGGAAGAGGAAAGCGAATCTAATGTTATTGTAAGCTGTTTTGAATGACAAATAGTCAAAACTCACAAGCTTGAAAATGGCTTCGCAGTTTTTTTATTTATTTTCGTTATAAACCTTGTTTATTTTAATGATTATAACTCTTAAATCAATTTTTGATCTATATTTTTTAGCATTTGACATGCTCCGCCACTTTTAAAGTACAAATTATTTGTGAATTAGGAAAAAGAGATTTTTTGTACTAGCGGGAATCGAACCTGCGCCTTTTCCAATCCGGGGAAGTGCTCTGAACCACTGAGCTATAGTACAGATCTTTCGATCATCCCAATCTACTTATCACATTTTGTCTTTACGACCAACGCCATCTATCGGAAGCATTTACATGCATTAAACCAATATAGTAAGTTTAATTTTGCAATTAAAATTCATACTATTTGATGGGCGATTTTCTAAACATTTTTGATCTATAATTTTTAGCATTTGACATGCTCCGCCACTTTTAAAGTACAAATTATTTGTGAATAAGGAAAAAGAGATTTGTTGTATTGTATTCGTTGGGCGTTGGTCGTAAAGACAAAATGTGATAAGTAGATTGGGATGATCGAAAGATCTGTACTAGAGCTCGGTGGTTCAGAGCACTTCCCCGTATTGGAAAAGGCGCGGGTTCGATTCCCGCTAGTACAAAAAATCTCTTTTTCCTTATTCACAAATAATTTGTATCTTAAATCAATGTTTGTTTGTCCCGTGAGTGGGTAAGATGTGAATCATAAAAATAATCCTGATAATTGCACGTTTAACAGGAAAGTTTTCAAGACGTCGTCACTGCTTAGATGCCCATATTTTTGGTTTTAGTTACTGATATTTGCCGTTTTAATTATGGAATAAATTCAATCCTATTGTATTTTTTTATATTTTGCATATAAATAAGTCGCGGTGTTTAAATATTGGAAAGATTTTGGTGGACTAGTTTTTCGTAATGTATATGTAGGATATGTACGAAAAACTGTATATACAGTAGAGCTTGATTCTTTATCGACTAGGTATACTGTCGATATTTATCCTGAATTGTAATGTGTTTTCAGACTAATTTTATACCTAATTGTTTAAAGAGTTAACTTGTTGCCATTATGTCTAACAGATTACTTCTGGGATTTACCCAGAAGTAAGTAGAGAGAGATTAATTGGCCGTGTTGGTTGAAATCCAAATAAATACTCAACAATTTGCAGAAATTATTTTCCTGATAATTATAAAAGAAAAAGCCAAATAAATACTTAATGGTTGCAGTGCCTAAATTTATATATTTTTTTAAATAATGTGATATTTTTTGATAAAGTAAATAAAAATGAATAAATAAAATTAGGTACGTTTGTTTTATTTGATTTTGTCCGTTTTGTTTTATTTTTCGACGAAAATTAACGAGTTTGCCAAAGAAACGGATGCGTTTTGTCATTCTATCGATAGTCACGCGTAGGTAGTAACGCGTTATTGAGCTGTCTGGTGATCTATACTTTAGTATATACTATATCTATGGTTCAGTCACACCTATCCTAATAGTATTTTTTTCTCAAATATCATAAATGTACAGACACAGTTCTGTTACGGCTTTACAATAGTTAGGATACATATAGAGTACTATAGCAAATTATGTAAAAATGTAAAATAGAAAATGATAACTGCCGGTGTTAGGTGGGGTAAACGACATTCAACTGTTCGACTAGTGACTACAGTTGTGAATCTAAACCATCCAGGAGCCTCAAACATAAAGAAAAAAAACATGATAATGGGTTAACCGTTATTCAATTTTTGCAAGCCTAAATTAATTAATAGCATTAAACACAAAGTGAAAAATGTGAAATCGAAAATAACAGTCACGAGCAGGGTTCGAACCTGCATCTCCTGGATACCGTCCAGATGCTTTGCCAATTCAGCCATCGTGACCCTTGCTCCTGACTGCTAATCTCGATAACACATTCATACTTAACGTCTTTGGGTGACGCCTGCACCATCTGTCGGAAGTATTTTCATACATTATGCCGACCAGGTAAACTTAATTTTATTATAAATTTAACTATAATAATAAAACTTACCTTCGTATAAGTAACATCCTACAAACGAGTTACCGCGATAACCCTGTATACAAGTGCAAATAGCCAAATGATTCATAGCTCGACATTCTGTATTTGACCCACAAGAACCAAGACAAGGATCTATACATCGTTCACGCAGGCAGGCTTTATTATTAGGGCAGTCTTCATTAATTGTACACTCTGGTGAACATCTAGGTGGGGCACCGAAGTATCCTTCCCTGCAACTACAAATTGCAGAACCAGAAGCGTCTTTGCAATAGGAGAATGGTCCACATGGATTTGGTTCACAAGGAGATTTAATTAAAATGGGATGCTGTTTCTCTTTTGTACATTTAATAAAAGCATCGCCTTCATAACCAGGAAGACAGGTGCAGTATGGGCTATGATGATGTACTTGACATTGCGCATTTTCTCCGCAAGCTCCAATGCACGGGTCTATACATTTTTGTCTTATGCAGGCTTTGTTGAGTGTACACTCTGAGCTTATAATACATTCTGGTCTACAATTTGGTGGATTGCCAATATATTCAGCTTGACAAGCACATATGGCTTTATTGTTATTTTCTTTGCATGTACTGTATGGACCACATGGTGACGGCTGGCAGGGATGTGTTGGTGGTTCTAAAACATAAAATTAAATTAATTTTGCCTCAAATTCCTAGTTTATTAAGTAATATCAGTTAAAAAATAAAATAGAGATATAACATCCAAAACATAAATTTACCTTCTCTACGAATGCACCTGTCGTAAGGATTACCAAAATATCCTGGCAAACAAGCACAGTTTGGAATATGATTAATCATTTGACATTCAGCTCTGTCTCCACAAAGTCCAGGGCACGGGTCTTGACATCTATTGTTGATACATGAAAGATTTTCTGAACAGTCAGAATTGAGGATACACTCAGGTCTGCAACCTTCATAAGGATTACCGAAATAGCCATTGACACATGTACAACTACCAGCATTGTTGCGCTCTTGGCATACACTGTTAGGCCCACAAGGATTAGGCACACAGGGTTCGATTGGTGTAGCTGGTCTTGAAACAGAAGTTACTAAAACATAAAATCATACATTATAGTTTATTCGTGTTATTGCGACTGAGTATTAAAAATATTTCTTATGTTATGAAGTTACCTTTAATTGGAGTACACTGATAAAAGGAGTCTCCTTCATATCCTGGTTGGCATGCACACTGCGGTGAGTGACTTATTACACGGCATTCTGTATTAATACCGCAAGCGCTAATACACGGGTCCTCACATCTATTATTGATACAAGCCTTGTCGAAGTTACATTCGCTGTTAGTAACACATTGCGGCCGACAATAAGGTGGTTGTCCCAAATAGCCAGTTAGACATGAACACGAAGGTGCATTATTTATTGTACGACATTCGGAGTTGGGACCACACGGTGATGGTTCACATGGTGCTTTTGGTGGCGACGGTTCATCTATAAAACAATAATTAAAAATATAATTAGCTACCTACTTTGATCACTACTCTTTTTTTACTTCATAACATTTTATTTTAGCCAATTGCGGCGAGTGAAACAGGGGTTTATGATTTTGACCGGTATATATCTATACGGGTATAGATATATACCGGTCATACGGTCATCTGTTCCCTGTGTAACTTCTCGAAACTACTTAGGTACCTACTATAACTTGATAAATGACCGTTCGAAGAAACTATTTCTTCATTTACAGTTACTACATAAAAAAGAAAATACACTAAAGAATATACCATAGATAATATTACTTACTTTGAACAACTATACACTGAGTAAATGGATCACCAGTGAAACCATTTCTACAGTAGCATATCGGCTTGTGGTGGTGGATTCTACATTCTGCATTTAACCCACAGGAACCAATGCAAGGGTTGATACATTTTTGATTTGAACACGACATCAATGCTGTACAGTCAGAATCCACTAAACATTCTGGTCGACAAGATGGTGGTACTCCAAAATAACCAATCAGGCAAGAACACATTGCTTGATTACTTACTGTACGACATACACTATGTGGACCACAGGGCGATGGCTTACATGGGTCTTTATTATCTGCTAACGCTATAACAAAAAAAAAAAATAGATATTTAACTATTTTGTATTATTGTATTTTGGGTGAACTTTTGTATGTAAGAAATTTATAGTTACCTATAATTGGTTTGCATGAGAAGAATGCATTCCCAGTGGTGTTTGATGGACAAGTACATATTGGTATGTGATTGTAAACTTCGCATAACGCATCCTTTCCACATAGATTGTTGCAAGGGTTGATACATTTATTATTGATGCAGGTCAAGTCAGAAGCACAGTCTGAATTATGCGTGCACTCTGGACGACAGCTTAAGTAAGGATTGCCGAAATAATTTGGTCGGCATGTGCATTTTCCATCATTGCAATCAGCGTTTGCTCCACATGGGCTAGGATTACACTGGTCGTATACAGTTGGTATGAGTTCTAAAAAATCAAACCAGTTAATAAAAAATAGGGTTGAGTTTTAGTATTGATAATCAGTTAACCTGGTGTAAATAAAATTACTAAATTGAATTAGGTATATTATAAGCTGGCCGACGATTTTATTTTTTACGTGGTTTAACATGCTACGAGAAGCACATTGAGATCGAGATATTTCCAGTTCTTTGATTGATAATAAATATAATTATAAAACATATACTAAATGATCATCCAAAGTTATTGTACTAAAATATTAATAATAAAACTATTTTTAAATTGGTATATTTGCATATGCGAAATAGAAATGTTTCTTCAAATAATGTTCATAGTATAAATATAATGTATAGCTTTGTACCTATTTCTTGCTTAACGTGACAATTTTCAAATGGATTGCCTGTGTATCCCTCTCTACAGCTACAAATGGCAGCGTGCTGGTACACTTGGCATTCTGTCTGTAAGCCACATGAACCGAGGCATGGATCACGACACTTGAGATTTATACAAGCTTTGTTGCTCGGACAATC
Organism: Leucoma salicis; assembly: GCA_948253155.1. Taxonomy (NCBI): domain Eukaryota; kingdom Metazoa; phylum Arthropoda; class Insecta; order Lepidoptera; family Erebidae; genus Leucoma; species Leucoma salicis. The sequence continues at coordinate 14,514,195 of OX411809.1, read as the reverse complement.
AGAGTTCACTGTACATTCCGCACGACAGTTAGGTGGAGAGCCAATATAGTTTTCTAGACACGTGCATGATGATATCTGGTTCATAATTTGACAAATAGAGTTTGGTCCACACGGTGATGGTACACATGGATTTTGTTCAGGCTTAGAAATAACTGGAACTAAAAAAGTACAATCAGTCACTAACTTCTTTATGAAAATAATAAGTTATTAGTTTACTTTTTTACCTCTAATAGGCGTGCATCTGATAAATGGATCTCCCTCAAAACCTATTTTGCATGAACAAATTGGGCTGTGATTTATAACTCTACATTCTGCATTTTGTCCACAGGCATCAATACAAGGGTCTACACATTTTTGTCGGATACAACTCTTAGTAGAATGACATTCAGAATTAATAGTACACTCAGGCCGACAATTAGGAGGAGATCCGAAAAATGCTGGCATACATGAGCAGGATGCTACTCCATTGTTATCATTACATATCGAGTTGCTTCCACAAGGATTTGGCATACAAACATTTTCAGGTACTGGTGCTGTAAAAAATGGGGGCATTAATAAACGAAATTTCTGTTAAGATACAAATACATAAGGTTCTCTGTAGTTTAGGAATATTGTCATCTCATAGGCACGGAATGATCGTTACGCCATTATCCACCACGCTGGTGAGAATGAGAATATATCAACACCTTATTATATTAACTACAAAGAGTGCCTCGTCAGTGAGCTAGTTTCCTCACGAAGTTATTATTTATTTTAATAAATTTATGATACACAGACTTTATTCTAAGTACACAGATTACTGAATCTGAACGCAATGCCAAATTAAATATTTTTTTAAGAACGTCAAGTTCTTATACGGAATGCATAAAATAGCTTATACTATTCATAATTAAAAGTCGTATTATTTGCGTATACTTACTTGGTTCATTAATTATGATATGACAATATGAATATGGGTTACCAGTGTAACCAGGTGCACAACTACACATAGGAATGTGATTAATTACTTGACATAAAGCTGTACTGCCACATACTCCCAGGCATGGATCCTCGCATTTATTCTTTAGACAAGCTTTATTGAACGGACAATCAGTATTCACAAGACACTCGGGCCTGCATAATTCGTACGGATTACCGAAATAACCAGTTTCACAGATACATGCACCGGCACCATTTCTTGAAACTTTGCATTGAGCGTTTGTTCCGCAAGGTGTCGGGTTGCAAGGATCTAAAGGTTCTACTGACACTTGTACGAAATAGCAAGATGTAAATGGATCTCCGGTGTAACCTTCTAGACAAGAACACATAGGACTGTGCAAGTGCACAGCACATTGGGTATTTGTTCCACAAGTTCCAAGGCACGGGTCTTGACATTTATAGCTAATACATGCTTTGTTTGATGGACAATCGTCACTTGTAGCACATTCGCGTTTGCACTCTGGTGGGGACCCTTCGAACGTTGGTTGACATGAACAAATGTATGCTTCGCCTCTAGGTGTACATATACTATTTTGTCCACAAGGCGATGGTATGCAAGGATTTGAAGGTGTTTCATCCATAATTATAACTGCAAAAAATTTTTTAGTTATTATTTAAACATAGAATTTTAGAATAATTATATATTTTTAAGTAAAAGTGCACTGATAACTTCAGTTTTCTCGTAAATGTTCAAATTCAATCTGTTGAAGAGCAGGTGCAGACCTGCTCTATCATTAACACTCAAGTAGTAATCATCAAATAATTATATTTACCGTAGCAGCGACTGAAGGGAGAGCCAGTGTGTCTCGATGGGCATGAACATATTGGATTGTGATTGACAATATTACATATGGCGTTAAGGCCGCATGATCCTGGACAAGGATCTTGGCATTTTTGATTGATACAAGCAAGAGATGGAGAACAATCTGTACTCTGAATACATTCTGGACGACAATTAGGTGGATTGCCGATAAAACCTTGAATGCATGCGCAATTTATTTGTCCGTTTGCTTCCTTGCATATACTATTAGGTCCACAGGGGGATGGTTCACATGGCCTATTGACCGGATCTGTCAATAAAAAAAAATATTTGTTAATATTTAGTGTTACAATAATGTGTATTAGTTTTAGCAGTTATTATTATAGCATACTTACTTTCAAATTGAAGGCATTGTCTAAATGAGTCACCTGTCATACCAGTAGGACAACTACATACTGCTACGTGATTATATACATCACACTGTGCATTTATACCACACATATCTCGGCAAGGATCTACGCATTTTGAGCGTAAGCAGGTCTTATGTGACGGACAGTCCGTACTCAGGACACATTCAGGTCGACAACCGAAGTAAGGGTCTCCTTGATATTCAGGTAAGCATGTGCATATACCGTTGTTGCACAATGCATTAGCTCCACATGGTGAAGGGTGGCAGGCATCAACGTCAGGAGGTTTTTCTGTAATTCACAAAATATGATATCAAATATTTGAAATTTTAAAAATAAGGAATTTATTTTAATATATAACTTATATTATCAATTCATATATTTTGCATGGGACGTCCTTACCTAGTGCTTTGATTTCACATATCACGAAAGGATCGCCACTAAAGCCAGCAGGGCAAGAACATATTGGTATGTGATTCAAAACATTACAAACTGCATTTATGCCACAGGAGCCTTGACATGGATTTTGGCATTTCATGTTCATACAAGCTTTGTCGTTGCTGCAGTCTGTATTGACAACACATTCTGGTTTGCAGTTTGGAGGGCTGCCTAAGAATCCAACAAAACATGAACAAGATGGAATACCACCGACATCTCTACATTCAGCGTTCAATCCACAAGGTGAAGGCACACATATATTGACTGGCTCTGCAAATATCATCGGCTGCTTGTCCGGAATAATAGAACAGATGGAAAATGGATCACCCGTATATCCTTGTCTGCAGGTACAAATTGGGTTATGCTTTATAACACGGCAATCCGCTTGTATGCCGCAAGCATTATCGCAAGGCGATACGCATTTGAAATTTTCACATACTTTATCTAATGGACATTCAGATGTAATAACGCATTCTGGTCGACATATCGGAGGAGCTCCACGGTATCCACTCAAACAAGAACATATCGCTAAATTATTTTGCGATTTGCATTGGCTGTTCGGACCACATGGTGAAGGGTTGCAAGGGTCGGTCTGCTCTACTGTAATTAAATTAAGAAAGTATCTAGTTTAATATAATATAGTTAAATAGGTAATTTAATGCAGGTAGCTATGAGTATAGTATTATAACTTACCTTGAATCTGGAATGTACAAATTTTGTACGGATCTCCATAGTGCTTGTCAGGACATTGGCAAATAGGAATGTGATTGATAACATTGCATAAAGCATTTATACCGCACGTGCCAGGACAGGGATCATGGCATTTGTTTTGGTAACAGGCCAAATTTGAAGGGCAATCGGAATTTAATAAACATTCTGGCTTACAAGCCTCATAAGGATTACCAAAATACCCCGATAAACATGTACAAGAACCCGCATTGTTTTGTTCTCTGCATTCAGCATTAGCTCCGCAAGGCGAAGGTACACATGGCGTTGGTCTTTCTAAGAGAATAGGTGCAACTTCTAGCAATAATTTACAAGAAAGGAATGGATCGCCAGTATAACCATTTTGACATAAGCATATGGGAGTATGACTAACGACTCTACATTCAGCGTTTACACCGCAAGAGCCACGACATGGATCTTCACACTTTTTGTTTATACAAGCCATATTATATGCACATTCTGAATTGCTTATGCATTCTGGTCGGCAATTGGGTGGTACGCCTATAAAATTAGGTAAACATTTACAATCAGCTGTTTCTTTATTTTCAGAACATTGGGAACTAGGTCCACAAGGGGATGGTAGGCACGGGTTAACTTTTGCTGGTGGTGTAGCAGCTGCAAATAAATTTTAAATTAAAATGTATGCAAGAAGAAGAAAACACCAAAAACTTTTTTAATTTCGGTACTTACGGATTAATTGGCATATAGAGAATGGGTCACCATAATATCCTGACAAACATGTACATACTGGATTATGGTTAACAACTATACAGTGTGTGTTACGTCCACAGGCACCCGGGCAGGGATCTATACACTTTTGATTAGAACAGGCTTGATTTAGTTTACAATCAGAACTAACTGTACACTCAGGCCGACAGTTTGGTGGACTGCCGTTATAGCCCTGTATACATATGCATACGGCATGTCCATTCACTTCTCTACATTGACTATTTGGCCCGCACGGGGAAGGCTCACATAAACTAACCGGTGATTCTGAAAAAATATAACATACTATTTTAAGCAAAGTTGATGAATGATTAGTAGATTTAGGGCACATTGTTTTTTTTGGAAGTAACTATTAATTAACATACATTATCTTTACAATATGTATAATTGTATATGTAAGTAATATAATGCTATTTTACCTTGTACTGCGTTACAATAATAGAATGGTGATCCTGAAAAGCCCGGTGGACATGAACACATTGGAGTGTGATTGATTGTCTCACAAACAGCGCCACTACCACATATTCCTCCTATACAGGGGTCACTGCATTTATTTCTTATACAGGCTTTATTTCTTGCGCAATCTGAGTTTAATACACATTCAGGCTTACACCCAAAATACGGATCACCAAAATATTCAGGCAAACACGAACAATCTCCATTATTGCATACCGCGTTGGTCCCGCACGGTGATGGCGAACAAGGGTTTATAGGCTCCACATCTAAAAATAATTAGATTATTGTAAAATTTCATATTATAAAACTGCTATTAAACGACAGGTAGAAAATTTACCTTGTGGTTTAATTTCGCAACTACTAAATGGATCACCCGTGAAGCCTGGTAAGCAGGAACAGATTGGCAAATGATTGTTGACGTTGCATTGCGCGTTATTGCCACATGCTCCAGGACAGGGGTCTGTACACCTATTATTGATACAGGCCATGACCGCATTGCACTCTGAATTGATGGTGCACTCTGGCCGACAACGAGGTGGAGAGCTGATGTAGTTTGGTAAACATGTGCAGCGCGCCTTATCATTGAACTCATCACATTGTGAATTTGGCCCACAAGGTGAAGGCACGCATGGGTTGGCTGGTTGTGGTGTAGGTAGGGCTAGCGGAACTGTAAAATAAAATAAAAATTAAATCTCAATATTCTTGCTTAAATATAAACTTAATATTATTAACTACGTTTTGCCCACAGCTTCATCTGTGTGGAATTTAGAATTGGGTCATGTAATATAAATACGTCACTATACGGCATCTTAATGTTGTATGTAAGTATGTAAAAATTGCTAACCCACAGAAAGCGTTCATTTTTCCATGAAAAAAGTGAGGGATGTCCTTTTATGGCTTTCGAACCATAATGTATGCTAAATATCATGGTCGTCGTGAAAGCGTAATAAGCAAATACACTTTCACATTTAAAATATTAGTAAGTATAAGAATCTAAAAGTAAGTTTATTTTTTGTTGATTACGTAAAGCATATCTTATAATCCAGAGTACAGAAAACGATATAGGTATTTTTATTCCGAAAATATGAAGTAAATAGCTGTTTTATAATAAAGATTATTAACGTGTACGACACGTTAATAATCACACATACGTATTTATATTATAGTAGATTCTGCCCGCGACTCCATCCGCGTGAACTTCAAAAATAGAAATATGTCACTTTACAGCACATTATCTCTATGCAAAAATAGCTGTCCCACAGGAACCATATATATTTCTGGGATAAAATGTAGCCTATGTCCTTTTCTGAGCTTCACGAAATTTGAGCACATAGTTTATACGTGTTCAAATTTCATGATGATTGGTAGAGCGTAAAAACGTAACAAATAAAGTCACACTTTCGCATTTATAATATTAGTAAAGATTAGGATTAGGACGAGGAATCTCTAGTATTTCTTATGATAGATAATAATTCAATCTATTTCGTTATGTTGTGGTAGCAAGTTAACTTACTTGGTAAACAATTTGTGAATGGATCTCCAGTAAAACGTTCCTGACAAGAACATATTGGATTATGAGCAATTACTCTGCAATTTGCGTTCCTAGCGCATTGCCCTTCACACGGATTAACACATTTGCGATTAACACAAGCTTTATCACTAGCACATTCACTATTGATAGTACATTCTGGTCGACAGTTCGGCGGTGTTCCCATGAAATCAAGTTGACAACTACATACAGCTTGAGAATTTAGTTCCCTGCACTGACTGTTTGGACCGCAGGGTGATGGGGTGCAAGGAGCTGGCTTACTGATGTCTGTGGATATTTAGATAGATTAAATACATATAAGATCTAACTTTCTGTGGAAGAAGTAAATAGTTAATTCAATAATTGTTTAATTACCTTCTTGTTTATCTATACAAATTACGTAAGCATTTCCAGTCAAGTTTGGTGGACAGTAACAAGAGGGAAGATGATTCACAACTTGACATATTGCGTTTGGCGCACATACACCTGGGCAAGGGTCCTTACACTTGTTCTGAACACAAGCCAACATAGGTGGACAGTCACTATTTATGACGCATTCAGGGCGGCACCCTTCATAAGGATTACCCACATATGTGTCGATACATTTACATGCGCCAGCTCTGTTCCTTTCTATACACTCAGCATTAATACCACACGGTGAAGGTTCACATGGTGAATTGTATTCAATTACGGTATCTGAAATGTATATTTTTACATAAAGTGAAATCGTTTTAAGAAGCTGATAGTACCAAAAGTATTTTATTTTAGATTGTTCGTTTCTTTACCTTTCACTGGAGAACATGAAATAAGAGGGTCTCCAGTTTGTCCATATGGACATGAGCAAACTAATGCATGACTAATAATCTTGCAGTCAGCATTGTATCCGCAACTTCCTGGGCAAGGATCTTTGCATTTTTGATTTACGCAGGCTAAATTAGTTGGGCATTCGGAGTTACTAACACATTCTGGTCGACAATTAGGAGGAGATCCTATGTAGTCAGACTGACACGTACAAGATGGTGAATCTCCAATCACTTTGCAAATTGAATAGGGGCCACATGGTGATGGAGTGCACGGATCTATGGCTGGCAGAGGAATGTTGACTAAAATAGAACAAATATGTTTAATTAATATTTCGAGTTTCACTTACAAGAATAAGTTTATTACAATAGTTTTATATATTTACCAATTGGAGTGCAATATGAAAATGGATCTCCGGAATATTCAGGAGGACAGGAACATATTGGATTATGATTAATAACTTCACATTTTGCACCGAAACCGCATGTGCCCACACACGGACTTATACATTTATGGTTATTGCAAGCTTCATTCAATGGGCACTCAGCGCTGATAGTACATTCTGGTCTACAAGATGGCGGGCTACCAATAAATGTAGGTAAACAAGAGCACACGGCTTGGTTGTTTAATGGTCTGCATTGACTATTAGCACCACATGGACTTGGGTTGCAAGGTTCTACACGCATAACTAAAAATAGACAAATATTTAAGTTAACATACCTTCAATTACAGTTTCTTGTTTAAACTTTAAATAGTTTTTATTTATTGTTTGTAGTGGCAGACGAGCCACGGCCCATCTGATGGCAAATGGTAACCGTCGCTCATGGACTTAACTATAGTGTGAGTCTTGTCAAGCCGCTGCTCACCATTTCATTTCACCGATATGAAATGAAAGAACGCTACAGCCAAAACGCAACGATGTGCTTCATGGCCGGTCACACGGGAGATGGTGGTACCAACCCGCTCGGGCCCGATACCAAGTGAGTACTCCCACTTGGTACCTAGCCGGTCCTAGCCCTACCACCAGTCAGGCAATGGATGATAATTGCTTACATCCCTTAGTCACCTCATACGACCGTGGGAAAGAATGAGGTGGTGACACTTGTATTCTTAGTCCGTCACCACACGGAACGTATATACTAAAAATAAGAACAATAAACTAACTAAATATCGAAAAAAATAAATATATAAAAACAAGAGACTACAAGCCTCCGTTCGTGCTGTGCTTTTTTGCTTTAACTCTTAAGTTTATTGTTTGTTTGTTGTTAGTTTACATCGTTGTTCTAAGTTATGTATTTACTGTTAAATTTCCAAGTCTCTACGTCTTTAGTCTTAAGACCTACTTTTAAGTATTGAACACCTACAACAATAAAATAAACTAACCTTCATATCTATGACATTCAACGAAAGCATTGCCGGACATTCCTTCAGGACAAGTACAAATTGGCACATGATTATAAACGATACACAATGCTGTAGACGCACATATGCCTGGACATGGGTTCACGCATTTATTTTTAGAGCAGACTTTGTCTAATGAACAGTCAGTACTAGATAGACATTCAGGCTTGCAACCGAGGTATGGGTCACCGTGATAGTCACTAATACATGTGCAAATTCCATCTTTACAATGAGTGTTAAATCCACAAGGTGAAGGATTACAAGGATCCACAGAAACATCATCTGAAAGATGTAAAGTTTTATGTCAAATACACCATATACAATTTCAAATAGACACCAAAAATTATGAACCATCAAAAGCACTTTTACTACGGACTAATGGAATCGTCTCTTACCTTCAATCAATGAAATTACAATACACGATGTAAATGGATCTCCCGTAAATCCTTGGATACAGGAGCAGGCTGGTACATGCGAAAATACACTACATATAGCGTTAGTCCCACAACTGCCAGGACATGGATCGCGACATTTCTGATTAAGGCATGCCTTATTAGATGGGCAGTCTTGGTTTATAGCACACTCTGGTTGACAATTTGGCGGAAGACCATGATAGTCAGGCATGCACGAACACGAAGGAGCGCCGTTAACATCTCGACAAATAGCATTTTGGCCACAAGGGTCGGGTATACATGGAGTTTTAATTGGTTCTGGGACATTCTGAACTATTGCTGGAATAAAGAACACGAGTAAGAACAAGTTTATTTAATAAAAAGAAAATAGTAAAAATTTTCTTTATACACATTATTTTACTTACGTTGAGGGTAACAACGTGTAAACGGATCACCAGTAAAGCCTGAACTACATGAACATATCGGACTATGATTTATAACTTTGCAAAGTGAACGTAACCCGCAATGTCCAGGACAAGGATCAGAACACTTGTTGTTGACGCAGGCTTTATCTGTTTTACATTCTGAGCTAGTAGTACATTCCGGCCTACAGCCCGGAGGAGAACCAGCATAATTTGGCATACATGAGCAAACACTTTGTCCATTTCTATCGCGGCATACACTGTTAGGTCCACAGGGATTTGGTATACAAGGTGTCGTAACTTCCGGAACTGGCTCTAAAAATATAATTTAAACATTTTAAATGTACCTACTATAACACAAGTCTAAATGTAGGTACTTAAACTACGAGAAAGTAGTAAATGTTTGTTAGTACCTTTTAAAACTTCACATCTTCTATATGGATCTCCAGAGTATCCACTTGGGCAAGTACATATTGGCAGGTGATTTACTACAGTGCAGAATGCAATCGGCCCGCAAGTACCTGGACATGGATCTTGGCATTTATTACGTATACAAGATTTACTCGGTACACAGTCAGTGTTAACTGTACATTCAGGTCTACAACCCTCATATGGATTTCCAATGTAATCTGGTAGACAAACACAGGAACCAGCAGAATTTTTTTCTTTACATACAGCATTTGACCCACAGGGCGAAGGTTCACATGGAGATATTTTTTCTGGGTATTCGTTGTAATGCTGGCTACAGTATGAGTATGGATCTCCAGAATAGCCATTTTCACAGAAACATCTTGGAGAGTGACTTATTGTCATGCACTGTGCATTTGTTCCGCAGTTTATAGTATCGAAGCAGGGGTCCTTGCATTTCTGATTGATACAAGCTTGGTTAGCAGGACATTCGTTGTTACTAGAACACTCGGGTCTACAATATGGCGGAGAGCCAGAGAAGTTAGGCATACAAGTACATGATGGCATTCCCGAAACTTCTTTGCATATAGAATTAGGTCCGCATGGCGATGGTGTGCATGGCGTAATATCAGCAAGTGGTGCTCCTAAAAAACAACACATATGATAATTATCATAATATGTAATATTTCTTACTACAATATTAATGAAAACACTACTTACTAAAAGGTATACATCTTGTAAACGGATTGCCTGTATATTTAGGTGGACATGTACATATAGGATTATGTTTCACCACATTACATTTAGCTTCTACACCACAAGAACCTATGCACGGATCGATACATTTTTGATTACTGCAGGCTCTATTTGGTAAGCAGTCTGAACTGACCACGCACTCCGGTCGACATAGAGGTGGGCTTCCCAAATATCCGATTATACAAGTACATACAGCCTGTCCGTTCACTTCTCTGCATTGACTGTTTGGTCCACAGGGTGAAGGGATACAGGGATTCGTGACAATGGGTACTGCAGAAAGAGAGAAGATAACATTTTATAATAACATTTAAAATTAAATATTTATTTAAAAACGTAGGCATTAACATACCTTGAATGTGTTCACAATTGTAAAATGCATTCCCAGTCATGCCTTGAGGGCAACTGCACATGGGAACGTGATTGATGACATCGCATATGGCATTTTCTGCGCATGTTCCTGGACAGGGATCCATACATTTATTTCTAACACAAGCTTTGTCTCGTGGGCAATCAGTACTAAGCACGCATTCGGGCCTGCAGGCAATATAAGGATCTCCGTGATGTTCTTCTATACAAGAGCAAGATCCTTCGTTACAAATTGCATTTGTTCCGCATGGTGAAGGATTACATTTATCAATCACGTCGCTTTCTGTAAGCACAATAATCGATTCGTAAAGGAAACGGTTCTAATAGGTATGTTTTTTGTTTTTGTATTATATTTTTTAGCACCCTGATACCTCAGAACTCTACGAGATGGTTACCACAAAGTGCGCAAATGTGATATTGAAAATAACAGTCACCCTGTTATTGTCCTGGAATACCGTCTCAGATATTTTATCAATTCAAAGCCTGAAATCCTGCTCATGATTCTAATTTTCGATGTCATATTTTTGCAGTTTGTGTTAACCATCTCGTAGAGTTTTGAGGTACAGTTTATGTTAATTTATATAGCTAAGCATGGCAAATTCTTTAAAACATGTATAAAAGATCAAGATTGAAAGATGAGATAGTGTTTAAAAGTATATTAGCAAATGTTTTGTTTTTTAGCTTGTCTAAATTTGTATATCTCTTCTATAAAACACAAAAAGGTCGCTCCGTCGCCCAGGTTCTATTTTATTATGAACTTAATAATGTAGTCAAATGCAGTGACTATAAATATTATGTTAAAATTTTAAAATTAAATTTACCAGTAGTCTTTAGAAGACAGAGTGTGAAAGCATCACCAGTGTAACCATCTGGGCATGTGCATATAGGAGTGTGACGTGAAACTGTACATAAAGCTTGAACACCACAAATTCCTTGACATGGGTCTTGACATTTCTGTTGAATACATGCTTGCGTAGTAGGACATTCCGAGTTAATTGTACATTCTGGTCTACAGTTCGGTGCACTTCCAATATAATTAGGCATGCATGTGCAGCTTGGAATCATTCCTGCTTCTTGACAAATTGAATTGGGACCACACGGTGATGGTAGGCAGGGATTCTTATATGGTTCTATTACTGAGTTTGCAACTGGAGCTAAAACGTAAAACATTGAAAGTTATCAATTACAAAATAAGTTTTTATTATAGTTTTCTTTTGATAAATTAAGAACTTACGTGGTATTGGATTACATCTTGTAAATGGATCGCCAGTGTAACGCGATTTACAGCTACAGATTGGACTATGGTTAATAATCTTGCAATCGGCGTTTGTACCACATATGTTCTGGCAGGGGTTTTCACATTTTTGATTTATACATGCTTTGTCTCGTGGGCATTCAGTACTTATAATACATTCTGGGTGGCACCCTGGTGGTACCCCAATGTAATCCGGTAAACACGAACACACCGCTTGTTTATTTACCTCTTGGCATCGACTATTTGGTCCACATGGTGATGGTTGACACACGTTAATAGGTGTCTCCAAAATTTCTGTTAAAGGTTAAATTAAAAATTAAAATGAGTTTAGAAGAATAGGGGATAATGCCATAATCGCCAGGCTTGGCAGGCGGGTTGGCGATCGCAGTGGATGTTGTTAATACTCGAAGAAGTAGTGCTGCCTACTCCCCCGGTATCCCTCAGTCGGCTCTTCCAACTCCCGTAGGTAGAGAGGGGTAGGAAAATTCTAAAGCCGGCCCCACACGGCCAACGCCCAATTGTTTTTCAAACATCTTATACAGCCACAACTCATTTACCTACAGCTTATAATAGTTATACAGACAGATACAGAAACATATGTAGTTATATAAATAATTAAGAGTACTAGAAATACACGAAAGCTAACAAACATACTTACGTTGAACATTACAATATCTGGATGGATCTCCGGTGTAGCCACGTTGACAAGAACAGGTTGGAGCATGATTGACTACTTGACATAATGCATTCGATGCACAAGCTCCGGGACAGGGATCTTGACATTTATTTTGAAGACAAGCTTTGTTAAATGGACAGTCCGTGTTGATAATACATTCAGGCTTACAACCTTCGTAAGGATTTCCAAAGTATTCGGGTAGACAAGTGCATGACCCCGCACCATTGTATTCTTTGCAAACAGCATAAGCCCCACAAGGAGATGGTTTGCAAGGTGTAGTAGTATCTTCAATAATGTTAATTCTGTGGCATTCTATGAACGGATTTCCAGTATGTTCAGTTAAGCAAGAACATGATGGAGAGTGACTCGTTACATAACATTGAGCGTTAATACCACAAGAGCCAATACAAGGGTCTACACATTTTTCATTTATACAGGCAAGATGAATAGGACATTCAGAATTACTAATACACTCTGGTTTACAATATGGTGGAGCACCTACAAAGCCGCTCATGCATGAGCATGATGCAGTACTTGATATTTCCTTGCAAATCGAGTTCGGGCCACAAGGTGATGGCTGGCAAGGGTTAACATACTCTGGTACAAATTCTTGTAAAATACATCTTATAAAAGGGTTGCCCGTATATGATGGCGGACAAGAACAAATTGGATTGTGATTAATCACTTGACAGTTTGCTTCAACACCACACGATCCTTTGCAAGGGTTAGTGCATTTCATATTGCTGCATGCTTCATTAGGCAAACAATCCGTACTAACAGTACACTCTGGTCTGCACGAAGGTGGACTACCTTTATAACCACTTATACAGGAACATATCGCTTGATCATTTATTTCTCGGCATTGACTATTAGGTCCACATGGACTTGGGTAACATGGTTGAGTATGAGTAACTAAAAAGAATAACATAAGTTTAGAATTTAAATATTATAAATACATTTTATTCATACTATTCTATAATAAAACTATTAACGTATTTAATTACCTTCCATTTGCAAGCATTGAACAAATGCATTTCCAGTCATTCTGTCTGGGCATCGACACATCGGTATATGATTTATTACTTCACATATAGCGTTAGATGCACAGACCCCAGAATTACACGGATTTACGCATTTGTTTCGGAAACATGCTTTATCATGTGGGCAATCCGAGCTGAGCACACACTCAGGTCGACATTCAAAATATGGATCTCCGTGATATTCCGGTAAGCAACTGCATTCGCCTTTGTCGCAAATGGCGTTTGCACCACAAGGTGACGGATTACATAAATCGACTTCATCGCTGATGGGATTATCTGTGATAATTGCAATAAAATTAATATCATAGTACAAATTGATACAAACTTTTCTCGTTTGATATAGTAACTGCAGGACTTACCTTGTAACTTGCATTCAGTGAAGGCATCTCCAACATAATTTTCTAGACAAGTACAAATTGGAGTGCTTTTCTTTACTATGCATTGTGCATTTAATCCACATGATCCAGGACATGGGTCTTTACACTTTTGATTCATGCAAGCTAAGTTACTCGGACAGTCAGCATTAATAATACATTCAGGACGACAACCAGGTGGAGATCCAATATAATTCGGTAAGCAAATACAAGATGATATACCACCAATATCTCTACATTCGCTAAATGGTCCACAAGGAGACGGTAGACAAGGATTACTAGGTTCTGGGTGTATAGCAACTGCTGTTGTAAGTTGATAACATCTACTGAACGGATCACCCGTAAATCCTTCTCGGCAAGAACAAATTGGACTGTGATTTATAACGAGGCAATTGGCATTATGACCGCACTGTCCAAGACATGGGTCGACGCATTTCATATTAACACAGGCTCGGTTCGGTGGGCATTCTGAACTAATAACGCACTCAGGTCTGCAGTTTGGTGGAGTGTTCTTATATTTTGGCAAACATGTGCATACAGCTTGATCATTTAATACTTTACATATACTGTTTGGACCACACGGTGAAGGAGAACAGAGGTTTATCTGCGGTTCAATTTCTGAAAAATACACGACATAATATTATTAAAAAGATTACAATAAAAGAAAAGTATAACAAATAAATAAGTACCTATGTGAATTATTAATACTCACGTTGTATGATAGTACAGTACTGGAATGGATTACCCGTGTATCCTCTATTACACGAACAAATAGGTGCATGACTCACTGTTTCGCACTGAGCATTGGCACCACAGGTACCAGGGCAGGGGTCTTGACATTTGTTTTGTTGACATACCCTATTTGAGGGGCAGTCTGTATTAACTGTGCATTCTGGACGGCAGCCTTCGTAAGGGTTTCCATGATATCCAGGTGAACACACACAAGATCCAGCATTCTGGCGCTCATTGCAGACGGCGTTACTGCCGCATGGAGATGGTGAACAAGGTGATGAATACTCTAATGCTGGGACTTCCTGTTGTATATTGCAATATAAGAATGGATCTCCTTTATATCCTTGAGGACAAACGCAATTAGGAGTGTGACTAACAACACGACACTCCGCCATCGCACCGCACGCTCCCACGCAAGGATCACTGCATTTATTCTTAATACAAGCTAAATGATTGGGACACTCGCTGTTACTTGAACATTCCGGACGGCAATTAGGTGGTGAACCTATGAATTCTGCCATGCATGTACATGACGGTGCATCGTTGATAGCTTGACAGATTGCATTTGGTCCACAGGGTGATGGTAAACATGGATTTATTTGTTGAGGAATTTCAAGCGCTGAAAACCCAAATAAATTTATTACTTGGTAACATTACCAATATATCATTTGGGTTATATATTATTATAGTACCTGTATAAGTGGTAACTGTGTATTATTAAATAAATATAAAAATAAACAAATTCAATAATACGCAATACTCACGTTTTGGCGTACAACTGCTGAACGGATCACCGGTAAATTCACTTGGGCATGAACATATAGGATTATGATTTACTACTTGGCAAATTGCTCTTATGCCACAAGCACCAATGCAAGGATCAATACATTTATAATTATTGCAAGCTTTGTTAAGAGGACATTCTGCACTTGTAGTACACTCTGCTCTACAAGTCGGAGGATTGCCTGAATATCCAGGAATACACGAACACACGCCCACATTATTAACTTCTCTGCACTGGCTGTTTGGGCCGCATGGACTTGGATTACAAGGATTTGTCGGTAATTGTGCTGAAAAAAAACGTTTAATAATAATTATTCCCTCACTAATATTATAAATACGAAAGTGAGTTTGTTTGTTTGTTACGCTTTCACGCTGTAATAACTTAACCCTATAAAACTTAACTTAACTTATCATCACGCCATTTCCCTTGCGGGGTAGGCAGAGAGACGCTTATCCTATAATAAAAATAAAAAACAGGTTTCCGATATAGGAGCGGGTTAAAACGCATACAAGTTTTTAAGTCTCATCAAGAGCTCTCAAACAAATAAGTTTCATTAAACTCCGTTCTGTAATTTTTAAGTAATGTGTGAACAAACAGACAAACAAAGAAAAAATTCTAAAAAAAATTGTGTTCAGAGATGCTCAAATAGCCTAATACAGTCACATTTCCTCAAATATCTTAAATTTACAGACAGCTCTGTTACAGCTTTATAATAGTTAGGATAGATAGATTGACCTAATTTTAAGTCCATGAGGATATAGTTGCACGTAGAATAAACGAGTACAAAATCTAAAATATATACGAGTATGTTAATAGAATTGTTAATCTAGAAACAAATAATACCTTGTAGGGCATTGCAGGACACGAAAGAATTGCCAGTATAACCTGCCGGACAACTGCACATAGGTACATGGTTAAAAACTTCACAAACGGCATTTTTTCCACAAGTATCTGGACATGGGTTCACACATTTTTTACGCATACATATCTGGTGTTTTTCACAATCTGTACTAACGGTGCATTCAGGTCTGCAACCAACGTAAGGGTCACCAAGGAATTCAGGTAGACAAGTACATTGTCCGTTGTTACACTGCGTGTTAGAACCGCACGGTGAGGGATTGCATAAATCTAATGGTGTTGGTTCTGAAAAAAAAAACATATCATCATACATTTTATGCTTTTTAGGTAAATTAAATAATCATGTTGTGATAAACTTAATGCCAGCAGCTTCGCAGACGTTTTTTAGGCAAAACAAAAGATTTAAGTTCACAATAAATATCATATTTTGTATACTAATAATGTTATCTAAATTTCTTATTATATTACAAAATCGAGACTCCTATAAAAATTTTCATAACTCATAATTTTCTTGTTAAAATACTTATTTAACCAAAAATATATTCACCTTTTAAAGGTTCTATCGAACACGCAGTAAAGGGATCACCTATAAAACCATTATCGCAAACACAGATGGCCATGTGTTTGATAACTGAGCATCGGGCGTTTTGTCCACATGAACCGAGACAAGGATCTTTGCATTTTTCATTGATGCACGCCAAAGAGCTGATGCAGTCTTGATTGGTGACACATTCAGGGCGACAATTTGGTGGACTTCCAACATAACCAGGAGAACAAGAACACGATGCTTGGCCACCAAAATTACGGCAAGTTGCAAAGGCACCACATGGTGATGGTAAGCAAGGATCTCTCGTCTCATCGAAAACCGGTTGAGGTACTAAAAACAAATATAAAGCTTACAGGATTTTCCAAAGGCATATCGCAAAAAGTATTTTATTTAACTGTGAAATATTACCTGGTTTCAAATAACATCTTGTAAAGGGATCACCAGTATAACCAGATCCACAACTACAGATTGGGTTATGGTTAAGTACTCGGCATTGAGCATTTTGACCGCAAGTATCAGGACAAGGATCAATACACCTTTGGTTTATACAAGCCCGATCGGAGTTACAATCAGAGCTTAACAAGCATTCTGGTGTGCATGCTGGTGGTTCTCCAATGTAATAAGGCAAACAACTACACGTCGCTTGCTTATTAATCTCCCTACAATGGCTATTAGGACCGCAAGGGTTCGGTTGACATACATTTTTCGGTATGGGTTCTTGTTCTAAAAATAACAAAATACATTTTTTTTGTATTATTATGCACAGTGATTGATTTATTACAATTAATAAAATGATAACTTACGAATTATGGGATTGCATCGGCGGAGTACATCACCTGTATATCCAATAATACAAGTGCATATCGGAGAGTGCATTATAGTTGTACACTCTGTGTTAACTCCACATGTACCCGGACATGGGTCTTGACATTTGTTCGCAATACATGCTCTATTTCCTGGACAATCTGAATTAGACACACATTCGGGGCGACAACCTTCATGTGGGTTTCCGAAATATCCTTCGTTACATATGCATGAGCCTACTTTGTTTTGTTCCCTACATATAGCATTAGACCCACAAGGGGAAGGATTACACGGCGTTAAATGTTCGCTTATGGCTTGTAGTGTACATTGTGTGAAGGGGTCACCAAAATAGCCTTGTGGACAAATGCACATTGCTGAATGACTCACAACCCTGCAATCAGCATTTGAACCACAAGATTGAAGGCATGGATCCCTACATTTTTGATTAAAACATGCTAAGTGTGATGGACATTCACTATTACTGATACATTCAGGTTTACAGTATGGTGGTTGACCTCTATATTCGGGTAAACATGTACACGTCGGACTTCCATTAATATCTTTACAAATTGAATTTGGACCACAAGGTGAAGGCTGACATGCATTAATTTCAAAGGATGGTGCATCTGTAATAACGTAATTAATTTAGATCAGTAAAAATATCTCACAAAAATAACAATATTAATGACAATATAGTAAATGAGACTTACTCGAGACAAATATACATTTTACGAATGGGTCTCCGGTATGTGCAGCAGGACAAGCACAGATTGGATTATGATTGACTACTTCACAGATAGCTCTTAAGCCGCAAGTACCAATACAAGGATTGACACATTTTTGCTTCATGCAAGCTTGGTTCTGCTGACATTCTGCATTGCTTACACATTCCGGTCTGCAGGCGGGTGGTATACCCAAGTATGTTGGAAGACATGAACAAACAGCTTGGTTGTTTATTTCGCGACATTGACTGTTTGGTCCACAAACTGTCATACTGCATGGGTTTTGTGTTGCCGTCACTATGAACCATAAAAATACATATATATTATTTTATCTTAATACACCAATTTGATTTTTAATAACATAATCCTCATAATTATAGTTACCTCGGATGGGATTACACAAAACAAAAGCATTGCCCGTAAATCCATTATTACAACTACACATTGGAATGTGATTAACCACTTGACAGACAGCATTTTGCCCACATGCATCTATGCATGGATCAATACATTTTCTTTGTACACACGCCTTAGATTGGTCACAGTCAGAGCTGAATACACATTCTGGTCGACAATTGAAATAAGGATCTCCATTATACTCCGGTAAGCATTGGCATTTACCATTAACGCACTCTGCGTTAGGACCGCATCGTATATTGGTGCACTCATCCACAATTGTAGGTTCAACTACGATAGAAAAAATTGTAAAGTTTAAATTTTTGTTAGTTGAGTTTGAAATAATCTATGATTGATATACATAATTTTCATTTAATATTAAATATATATTTAATTACCTTCCAAAGGTTTTGGTCTACAGCTGCTGAATGGATCACCTATGTATCCCTCGACACATGAACATATTGGGATGTGGTTATGAACACTACATGTAGCTGCTATACCACATGATCCTAAGCATGGATCTTGACATTTTGAGTTAATACATGCTCGATCACTGGGACATTCTGAATTTATTGTACATTCAGGTCTACAATTTGGCGGACTCCCGAAGAAATTTGGTAGGCAAGAACAAGACGGAGTAGTACCCATACTTCTACATTCAGAGTTAGGTCCACAAGGTGATGGAATACATGGATTTTTCGAATCAAGAAGCGGTTCATCTAAAATCATAACACTCTGGTATTATAGCGAAAAAAACCAACAAAAATAATTATATTTTAAAGATAGAATAATTTAAACTTACTTTTGATAATTGTGCACAAAGTAAATGGATCACCGGTAAATGATGTTTTGCAAGAACAAATAGGGCTATGATTTATTACTCTACAGTTCGTGTTAGCTCCACAAGGGCCTGGGCAGGGATCCGAACACTTTTGGTTGATACAGGCCTTGTCCTGCGAACACTCAGAGCTTACAATGCACTCCGGGCGACAATTGGGTGGAGAGCCTCTATACTCCGGTAAACATGAGCACACAGCCTGACTATTCACTATTTTACATTGACTATTCGGGCCACATGGAGATGGATAACAAACATCAGATACAGTAGCTTGGGGTGAAGGTTCTGCAATAAATATAATGATGATATTACAAAATAGTCTGCAATATAACGGTAAATGTTTATAATTAATTTTAGCTTTTGGTAAGCTTACCTTGATAAACACAATATCTGAATGGATCTCCAATATAACCATCATTGCAGGTGCATAATGGAGAATGATTTACGACTTGACAGTTGGCGTTCGAGCCACAGCTACCAGGACAAGGATCAGCACACTTGTTCCTAATACAAGCTCTATTCGAAGGACAATCGGTGTTCACAACGCATTCAGGCCGACAACCATCATATGGGTTTCCTAAATATCCTTCAATGCAAGAACAGGATCCTGCATTATTTCTTTCTCTACAGATCGCATTGGCACCACATGGTGATGGTGAACAGGGCTCTGATATAATTTGTATTTGTACTTTCTCTTCAACACATGCATAGAATGGATCTCCAGTAAAACCATATGGACATAGACAAATGGGAGAATGACTGACGACTCTACACTCTGCATTAACCGCACAGGCCCCTTCACATGGATTTCGACATTTATTATTTATACACGATAATTCTATAGAACACTCTTCATTACTTGTGCACTCTGGTCTACAATAAGGAGCCCGGCCATGATAACCCTCCATGCATGTGCAAGAAGGTGCTTCATTTACTACTCTACAGAGAGAATTTGGTCCACATGGTGAAGGTCTGCACGGATCAACAGGCTCTGGTAAATGATCAGCTGTAAAATATATTAATACTCGTAAGTTATTTTAAAGTATATTCTAATATTTGATTAAATAAAAGTGTAGGGTATTACTTACGCAGCTTTATGCATCTTGAAAATGGTTCTCCCGAATACGATATTGGACACGTGCATATTGGATTATGATTTACTACTTTACATTCTGCATTTATTCCGCAAGAACCTATACATGGATTTACACAGCGTTGATTACTGCAAGCGTGACTTAATGGACATTCCGCACTTATAGTGCACTCAGGTCGGCAGGCAGGAGGAGCTCCCAAATAGTTAGGAGCACATGAACATATAGCTTGACCATTCATCTCTTTGCATTGGCTATTTGGTCCACATGGTGATGGTTGGCACGGGTTTGCAATCACTGTTTCTGTAAAATAAACATATTTTATAAGCAATAATTAAAACATCATTCTTGGATGCAATATAATGAAAATATTTTCAGAGAGCTGCAAGTAGGAATTCAAATAATCTTACCTAAAATAGGACGACATTCTATAAAGGCATTGCCAGTCATATGTGACGGACAGCTACACATAGGAATGTGGTTAACCACATTACAAGTTGCCGTAGATGTGCAGGTACCCGGACAAGGATTTATGCACTTGTTGTGTATACAAGCTTTATCGCGGTCACACTCAGAACTTTGCAGACACTCAGGACGACATTCCGAATAAGGATCGCCTTGGAATTCTGGTATACAACTACACTTTCCATCAAAGCATTCTGCATTAGCGCCACAGGGTGATGGATTACAAGGGTCATCGTTTACTGCGACAAAAAAAACATTTATGAAATATTAATACGTCACCTATATCATGGCTACATTGTGATGAAGCCAAATATGTATATTAAAGTATTTTTGGAATCATTATTATGTAGTTCATGTTAGAGGAGCTAGGAGAAGGTGCAGTTCCCAGCAAAAAGTATAGGCATCTATATAATATAGTATGTAGGTACAATTGGCAGCAAAAAGTATAGTTCTATATAGATATATATATATATATATATATATATGTAGGTAATGTAGTCAGTTTTTGTAAAAGGATATGGGTACACGCTGTACTTCAATTATTCAAAAGGATCTTTTCGTAGCAAACAAACAATAAACCTCTCATAGTTACGATTGAATTGAAAAATTATAAATACATTTATTATAATTACAATTAACAAGAATTATGACATTCCAAGTTATAAAATTCCGTTTCATTCTAATAATCTAAAAGACTAGGATTTTTTTTAATTTTACTGTAGTTGGTTTAAATAAATGTTATCTATTTTTTTTATTTCTTTTGGTGGTAGACGAGCCTCGGTCCACCTGATGATAAGTGGTAATCACCGCTCATACAATCGGCTATATAATATATAAATACTAAGAATATTGCTAAGCCATTGCTCACCAGTTCATTTCTTATATATGGAAACATATGAATAATTAATAAATGGATGGCTATCTCCCATTACAACCAAAATACACCGAGGTTTTTTTGGTGGTCGTCACTTGGAACAAGGAGGCACTGACCCACTCGGGACCTCTAACAAGTGAGTACTCCCACTTAGTACCAAATCCACCCACCAGTTAGGCAATGATGGTGACAATTGATTACTTCCCTTAGTGGCTTTGTACGACAACCACGAGAAAAAGAATAGGGTGGTGACACTTGTAGTTTTAGTCCGTCCCTCAAAATAAACTATGATTATATAATCCATCCATCCATCAGCCTTTCGAAGTCCACTGCTGGACATAGGCCTCCCCAAGAGAACGCCACAACACGTGTTTCGCTCATATGGGGGATAGTGCCGTAATCGCCACGCTTGGCAGGCGGGTTGGCGATCGCAGTGGATGTTGTTAATACTCGAGGGAGTGCTGCTGCCCACTCCTCTGGTATTCCCTCAGTCGGCTCTTACGACTCCCATGGGTGGAGAGGGGTGGGTCAATTCTAAAGCCGGCCCCACACGCCATGATTATATAATACTCTTTCAAAAAAGAAAATGGTGGCAATTAGTAACTTCCCTGAATTGCTTGGTACGACACCCGAGGGAAAGAATGGGGTGGTAAAGGCAATAAAAGTTTATTTTGACATGGATTACATTTTTTTTTAACATGTGACGAGTTTTCTTAATTTCTAAATGGAGAATAATTAAAATTCGAGGATATTGACACATATTAATTAATTATATGCACTAAAAAATTGGTTATTTACCTTTCGGTGGAATATGAGTACATTGTGTAAAAGCGTTTCCAGTAAAACCATTTGCACAAGAACAAATAGAAATGTGTTTTATGACTTGGCAGTAAGCATTTATTCCACAAGAGCCTGGACATGGGTCTTTGCACTTTTGATTTATACAAGCCAAGTTACTTGAACAATCTTCGTTTATTGTACACTCTGGTCGACAGTTAGGAGGGCTGCCTTCAAAGTTTGGCAAACATGTACATGAGGGAATGCCGCGTAGATTTTGACATTGTGAGTTAGGTCCACACGGCGAAGGTATACAAGGATCTCTTATAATTTCAGTATGCGACTCTGGAACTAATATATTTTGAATTAGTACCTTTATCAGTTGCTGTCGTTTTAGAAAATAATAAACAACTTAGGCGAATTTATAACGTACCTGTTACTATGTAGCAGCTAGAAAAGGGATCGCCTGTATATCTATTTTGACATGTACAGATTGGACTATGATTAATAACTCTGCAATCTGTGTTTTGTCCACAAGGCCCCGGACATGGTGAGATGCACTTTAGATTTTTGCATATTTTATTTGATGGACATTCGGTGCTCACTACACATTCCGGTCTGCAATTGGGCGGGGATCCGTGATATTCGGGTAAGCACGAGCAAATACCCTGTCCATTTGATTCTCTACATTGACTATTGGGACCGCAAGGAGATGGTTGACAAGGATTAACAGGAACATTTACTGTAGCTGTAATAAAAATTATAATGTATTTAAACACAATTATCTATGACGAAGTGCTCGTACTATACATAATATATAGACACTTACGTCTAAAATTACAATGCGTAAAAGGATCACCGCTGTATCCAGGGCGACAGGTGCACAGTGGTGAATGGTTGACTACTTGACAGTCAGCATTTGAAGCACACGTACCAGGGCAGGGGTCAATGCATTTATTTCTAGTACATGCTTTGTTACTAGGACAATCTGAGTTAACCAAACATTCTGGACGACAGCCTTCATAAGGATTACCAAAATATCCTGTGATGCATGTACAGGCACCTGCTCCACCATGTTCCCGACATTCTGCATTAGATCCACAAGGAGAAGGTGTACATGGTGAGAGAAATTCAACAGGCACCATAGATACAATAGAACATTGTACAGCGGCATCGCCTGTATAACCTTCGGGACAAATACAAATTGATGTATGGCTTACAACTTTACATTCAGCATTTGTACCACATGCTTGTACACACGGGTTTTGACACTTTCTGTTTATGCAAGCCAACTGTGGAGCACATTCACTGTTGGTAATACATTCTGGGCGGCAGTTTGGTGGTGCGCCTGTAAAATCTGGCATGCATGTACATGAGGGAATTGCCCCACCACTCGGTTGACATATAGAGTTTGGTCCACAAGGTGATGGTTGGCATGGATTAATTGGTGTTAAAGGTGTGGAGACAGCTGAAAATAAACAAATATTAATACAGCTAGAATTCATTAAACATTTATTTATACTATTGTTCAGTTAAAAAAGTCCTAGTTAGATTATCCTATCCTATTCACATGTATTGTGAAAGTTTGTATGTTTGTTACTAAATCACTCAAGAACGGCTAAACAGATTTTGATGACAATTAGCACAATTATCTGGATTATAACACACAGGATACTTTTTATCCCGGAAAAAATTAGGTTCCTGTAAGATAGTTTTGCATAGAGGTAAATAATGTGCTATCCATCCATCAGCCTTTCGAAGTCCACTGCTGGACATAGGCCTCTCCGAGAGAACGCCGCATGTGGTTCGCTCATATGGGGGATAGTGCCGTAATCGCCACGCTTGGCAGGCGGGTTGGCGATCGCAGTGGATGTTATTAATACTCGAGGGAGTGCTGCTGCCCACTCCCCCGGTATTCCCTCTGTCGGCTCTTACGACTCCCATGGGTGGATAGGGCTGGGACAATTCTAAAGCCGGCCCCACACGGCACATAATGTGCTATAGAGTTCTGAAGTTTACGCAGACGAAGTCGCGGGCAGCAGCTAGTAAATTATAATCTAAATATGCTCTATACTATGATAGATTATAATGGTAACATTATTATTATTATTTATAATTAAGAAAAAATAAAAACAACATAGGAATTTTTGAATTTTCGTTTCCTTTTTTAATCTATACATTTTTATAGGATAAAAATACAACTAAACAAAGAAAAACAGCTGCTTTTTCTTCACCTATTTATATAAAAGTTGGATTTACATTTATTGAATATAGTAACTTACTTGCAGCTATACATCTTGTGAATGGGTCCCCAGTCATATCCGAAGGGCATGTACAAATAGGATTATGATTAACCACCTGGCACTTAGCACTTATGCCGCATGTTCCCTGACACGGATTAATACACTTTTGGTTGCTGCATGCTTTATCAAGAGGGCAATCGGAACTTGTCACGCACTCAGGTCGACACGAAGGAGGAGCGCCACGGAACCCAGGTAAACATGAGCACACTGCTTGTTTATTGAACTCTCTGCATTGGCTGTGAGCACCACAAGGACTCGGTTGACAGGGCTTAGACGGAATATGTTCTGCAAAAGTAAAATTTACAATAATTATTTAGTAGGTAGGTATCCAATCCAATATTACTAAAACGGGTGTTAAAAATAAGATGTACCTTTTATGGGACTGCATTGTATAAATGCATTGCCAGTGGTTCCCATGGGACAAGTGCATACAGCCATATGGTTCACAACCTCACAATTAGCACCAACCCCACAGGTAGTATCAGTACATGGATCAACACATCTATGCCTTATACAGGCTTTATTCCTAGGACATTCAGAACTTATTGTACATTCAGGACGACACTCGAAGTATGGATCGCCATTATATTCCGGTAAACAAGTGCAAATGCCTTCGTTACATTCTGCATTTGGACCACATGGGGACGGATTACATAGATCGGTAATTACGGGTTCTGAAAATTAAACATCTTTAGATATTATTCTATATCAAATGATGAAGCACAAAATACTGTCGTTATTTGACTAAATAACTTACCTATATTTACTTTTAAAATACAGTTCTGGAATGGATCACCAGTATAGCCTTCAAAGCACGTACATATTGATATATGGGCCTGTACTTTACAGTCAGCATTTACGCCACATGATCCCGGACATGGATCTATACATTTTTCATTAATACAAGCTAATTCGCTAGAACAATCCGTGTTAATAGTACATTCCGGGCGACAATTTGGTGGATTACCCATATATTGAGGCAAGCAAGAACATGAGGGTGAACCACCTATATCCCGGCATTGAGAGAAAGGCCCGCATGGTGATGGTAGGCAAGGATTCGAAGGCACAGTAGTCACATCTGCAACTATAATAATTTATATTTTATTAAAAATCCACGTTAAGTACAAGGAGAACACGGTACAAATACAAAGAAGTACAGATTAAAATAAATACCTGGAGCTCTGTAACATCTACTGAATGGATCACCCGTATACTGTGATCGACACGAACAAATGGGACTATGATTAATAACTTTGCAGTCTGTATTCTCACCACATACACCTTCACAGGGATTTCTGCATATTTGTTTAATACAGGCTTGTTGTTGATTACAATCTGAGCTAACAAGGCATTCTGGCCGACAGTTGGGAGGTATTCCAATATACTCAGCCCGACACGTACATACGGCTTGGTTATGTGAAACTTTGCAGATACTATTTGGTCCACATGGTGATGGCAAGCACGGATCTTTTTGAACAACAGGCTCAATTGCAAGTTTTTCTTCGTAGCAATTTTGATAAGGACTTCCAGTTAAACCAGGCAAGCATTGACATGTAGGAGCATGATTTATAACAGTGCAGACGGCATTACGTCCACAAATATTATTACAAGGATTTTTACATTTGTTTTGTATGCACGCTAAGTTTGTTGCGCAATCAGAATTCACCACGCATTCGGGACGGCAGCCCTCATATGGATTTCCAATATAGTCACGTAAGCACACGCAAGACCCAGCATTTCTCTGCTCTTTACATACAGCATTTGGTCCACAAGGTGATGGTGAGCAAGGTGTAAGAGTTACGTCCATAATTTGACAACTAATGAATGCATCTCCTGTGTATCCCTGCGGGCACAAACATTGAGGAGCATGGCTAACTACTCTGCACTCCGCACCTATACCGCATGATCCGGGACATGGATCTGTGCATTTCTGGTTCACACAGGCAAGCTCGTTAGGGCATTCTGAGTTAGATATACATTGTGGACGACAATTAGGAGGATTTCCATAGAAGTCTATATGACACGCACATGAAGGCGATCCTCCTACCTCTCTGCATATAGAATTAGGGCCACAAGGTGATGGCTCACATGGATTAACGTAAGGAGGTAAATTGAGATCTGTAAAAAAAGAAAAGTTAAATTTTAGTTCATGGGAAATCATACAAGTAATATAAAATGTATTTGTAAGGCCCTTACCTTCTGTAATACATTTACTAAAGGGATCTCCTGTATAACCTGATGGACATGAGCATATTGGATTGTGATTTATTACTTGGCATTGCGCTCCTGATCCACAATTTCCTCTACATGGATCTATACAACGTTGACTTGAACATGCTCGGTTAAGAGGACATTCTGCACTTGATACACATTCAGGTCTACATGTAGGCGGTGCCCCTATATAACCAGTTATACATGAACATATAGCTTGTCCATTAATTTCACGACATTGACTATTCGGACCACAAGGCGTTGGATTGCAAGGGTTAATGACTTCAGAGACCCGTGTTGGGCGACATTCAAGGAATGCGTTTCCTTTGTAACCACTTGGACAAGTACACATCGGGACATGGTTAAATACCTCGCAGATAGCGTCTTTTCCACAAGTATTTAAACAAGGGTCCACGCATTTGCTTTTAAGACAAGCTCTGTTTTGAGGGCATTCTGTGCTCACTAGACACTCTGGTCTACATCCTATATAAGGATCACCTTGATATTCAGGTAAACACGTACACACGCCTTCATTACATTCAGTGTTAGATCCACATGGAGATGGATTACATAAATCAATTTGTGTTACTTTATCTGGAAAGTAGAAACAGTAATATTTTAATTATATAACCTCCTAAAAGGCTGTGATAAATTTAATTAAGTCTCAGTTTCTAGTTTAAGTTATTTTGAATTTTAAGAACACATTATTAGTTTTTAGGAAACTTAGTGTAACGTTCATAGTAAAAATGTATATTAAGTACCATCATTTTGCAGTGCCAATACACAACGGGTGAAAGGATCGCCAGTAAACTGTTCCATACATCCACATTGAGCTATATGGTTAAAAACAGAACACAGTGCATTTACTCCACATGCTCCTAGACAGGGATCACGACATTTTTCATTAATACACGCTTGGTCACTGGGACACTCTGCGTTGATTGCACACTCCGGCCTGCAATTCGGTGGAGTTCCAATATAGCTTGAAAGGCAAGCACATGATGGAGCATTTCCAATATTTCTACATTCTGCGTTCATGCCGCACGGTGCTGATAAGCAAGGATCTTCCAGTGGAATATGCATAGGTGGTTGTGAGACTGAAATATATATATTAAAAATAAGACTTCAACAAACAAATCTATGAACAAACGAAATACACTACAGGAAATTACTTACTTTTTATTGGATAACATTTAGTGAATGGATTACCAGTGAGCCCTTGTTTACATATACATATAGGACTGTGATTTATGACATTGCACTTAGCATTTTCTCCACAAGTTCCTATGCACGGGTTCAAACATTTTTGGTTGACGCAAGCTAAATGTGTTGGACATTCGGAGCTTACTATACATTCAGGTCGGCAGTTAGGAGGAACTCCTATGAAACTTTGCATACAGGAGCATATAGCCTGGTTATTCAGTTCCTTACACTGGCTATTGGCTCCGCACGGTGAAGGATTGCAAGGATTCCTTTCCAATACTACAGCTAAAATGAAGCATTGCAAAAACATTAAGTAACAGAGCTGTTACAAGATACATTATCAATAATAATCATAAATATTTAATTAAAAAAATATTGTAAGTACTTACGTTCCTGCATTATGTTACAATGATGGAATGGGTTGCCAGTATATCCCGGGTGACATATGCATGATGGCATATGGTTGTGGACATTACATACAGCATTGGACCCACATGTTCCTGGACAAGGATCGATACACTTCATTCTTGAACAAGCTTTATTTAAAGGACAATCAGTGTTTACAACACATTCGGGTCGACATCCTTCGTATGGATTACCCCTGTATCCATCCGAACACAGGCAAGATCCAACACCTTGCTGTTCTTTACATATTGCATTAGATCCACATGGATTTGGATTACAAGGTGTTAAGACTTCTATTTGATCCATATGAGGAATTTCACTACAATATGAAAATGGATCACCAGTGTAACCTGCCTGACACAAACACATGGGCGCATGACTTACCACTCTGCATTCACTGCTTGAACCACATGCGCCTATACAAGGATCAGTACATTTTTGGTTAACACATGCTAGATTATAATCACATTCACTATTGCTAATGCATTCAGGTCGGCAGTTAGGTGGAGAACCCTTGAAACTTGGTAGACAGGCACAAATAGGATTTTCGCCACTTATTTTACACACAGAATGGGGTCCACATGGAGATGGCTCACATGGATTTATTTGTGACTCCACTGCAACTGAAATAGACAATAGTAAAATAAAAATGACATAATAATATATGCTAAAACGCTTAGATAGGCTTAATATATATTTTTTCTGTCTAAGCACAAACGAAATGATACTATTAAATTTTATTCAATAGTAAAATTAATAATATTCAATTTCCGTGTAGTTAAAAAATTAGGAAATTTTAGCACACTACTTTTCCCACTGGTGTCATGTAAGGTGACTAATAGAAGAAAATACATAAGTTCACTTGAAGAGGAAGAGAACCTGAAATAGAATTATACCAGTCTTTTACCTACACAGTATTTGGCACTAAGTATAAGTTCTAATTAATTACTAGACCTGAACAATCAATACCGCTGTCTTTTCTATTCTAAGCAGATATGAAACTAGCCGATTTTGTCTCTTCTTATATTTTAAGCGCAGTGCTCATATGTATTATATCATGATCAACACAGTCTGTACCAGTTACTAATTACCCGATGGGTTCTTTTCTGTTGCAGTTAGCAAAAAAACATAATAATAATCATCAACAAAGGTTAAAAAAGTTACCTATTATAGTACACCTCTCGAATGGATCGCCTGTAAATGATGGCGGGCACGAACAAATTGGGTTATGGTTGATGACATCACATACAGCAGCGGTTCCACATGCCCCTATACACGGGTTTATACATTTTTGGTTGTTACATGCTTCTTGTAACGGACACTCTAAGCTGACAACACATTCAGGTCTACATGTTGGTGGGCTGCTGCGATAACCAGGTACACACGAACAAACTGCTTGCCCATTTGACTGTTGACATCTACTATTTGGCCCGCATGGCGACGGATTACATGGATTGGAAATAGTGACTAAAACATAATAAATGTGTTATAACTTTATAGAATAAAATATAAAATAATAAATGGCATAAAGATGATAAAAACTGATGATTAAAAAGCATGAGTTACCTGGTGAAGGTCGGCATTCTACAAATGCGTTGCCGCTCATGCCTTTGCTGCATGAGCACATAGGCACATGATTCAGTACATCACATAATGCATTCAAACCACAAGTTCCAATACATGGATTCACACATTTATTTCGCAGACAACCTTTGTCTAATGGACAATCAGTATTGTAAACGCATTCAGGTCGACATCCTAAATTTGGGTCCCCATGGTAGCCCACGACGCAGGAACACGCACCGTTATTACAAACAGTGTTAGGACCGCAAGGACTTGGATTGCATGAATTAATATCTGCAAGTGGTTGATCTAAAAAATATTGAAAGCTTTTATAATAACTATACAAATCATCAAATCGGATACCGAATGTTGATGTAGTGACTTTTAATATGAACGTAAATAATTTCCTTGAAACTACCAACTACTATCTAGGTACTAACTTTTTTTATATATATAGAAGAGAGATTTAGGTTACGTACCATCTATAGGAGTTGGCCTGCATTCTCTGAATGGATCCCCAGTGAATCCCTCTGGGCATAAACACACTGGCACATGATTGTTAACGAAGCAATAAGCAAATAAACCACAAGATCCTTCGCATGGATTTCTACATTTTTCAGCTATACATGCACGATCACTTGTACAATCAGAGTGAACAACACATTCAGGTTTACAGTAAGGTGGAGAACCTATATAATTTGGTAGACATGAACATGATGGTACATCGTTGTTATTTCTGCATTCTGCATAAAGACCGCATGGTGAAGGAATACAGGGATCTGTAGGCGCGGCTATACTTGGCAATGTTTCTGTAAAATATACAAATTAGTTTACCATAACTCACATAGCATTATATATAAAAATATAATTATCAATTATTCATATTTATTTAGCAATAACTCACGTAATACTAGTGTACACCTAGTGAATGGATTGCCAGAGTAACCTGACCGACACGAACACACTGGACTATGGTTGATGACTTTGCAATCTGTATTTTCTCCACATGGTTTAGGGCAAGGATTCACACATCGCTGGTTAACACAAGCACGATTGGGCTTACATTCTGAATTCACCATGCATTCTGGTTTGCAATTAGGTGGAGATCCCATGTAATTGGGAAGACATGAACATACAGGTTGGTTATTAATTTCCTTGCAAATTGCGTTAATTCCACATGGAGATGGGTTGCAAACCCTTTCTACAGAAATACTGTTTTCTGAAAACGTAATATAAACATCAACTAAACGTTAACGTGAAAAATGTTATGAACCATAAGTAGTAATATTTACCTCGTTCAATGTGACATATTGATAAAGGATTGCCACTGTAGCCCGATTTACAGCTACATATAGGTTTGTGATTTGTGACATAGCAATCTGCATTAAATCCACACATTCCCGGACAAGGATCTATACACTTATTTTTGGTGCAAGCCAGCATTAAGGGGCAGTCAGAATCCTCTAAGCATTCAGGTCTACAACTTTGATATGGATCACCAAAATAGTCAGGTAAACAAGAACAAGAGCCAGCCTTTCCTTGTACATTACATTCAGCATTTGCACCACAAGGAGAAGGGTCACATGGGTTTAGATATTCGACCTTTGGTGGAGCTGAA
Organism: Leucoma salicis; assembly: GCA_948253155.1. Lineage (NCBI taxonomy): Eukaryota > Metazoa > Arthropoda > Insecta > Lepidoptera > Erebidae > Leucoma > Leucoma salicis. The sequence continues at coordinate 14,482,091 of OX411809.1, read as the reverse complement.
ATATTTTTCAAATATAATAATTTTACTTACCGAACATTATTTCAGTCACCTCCTTGTTCCGAAGCATTAGTTGAAGCTGGTGGGACTGGCGACTTTTAGTGACTTCTTTATTCCACGACAGCGTCATTATCTTAAGCAGCGCCGTCCAAAAGCATCCGCCACGACGGACGGCCTAAGCCTTACTGTAAGTGCTATGTTATCTCCGCGTGCTCCGTTGTAAAGCAAAGGCATTAATATCACATTAAATGTTATTATAGTTATGTCCCTTAGGGAAGCTTGTATACATTATTTTTTTCGTATCATATACCTAATGACCTGATCCGAGGCATATGCTTAAAGCATCTACATAAAATCAGCACAGATGTAATTACCCGTAAACCAAACAGCGGGCATGGTCACCGTACAGTTCCAAAATAAAGACATCTGTGCGATCCTATGCACATTAGTAAACTGTGTAAGACATCACCGCTATGTATATTTTCTTTATGACAAGCTCTTCTTTAAAAAAGCATGAATAAATTATCACGCTTTGCAAAGCTGAGGGTTATATGCATTTTAACTTTACGTGGATATAAAATTTTATTGTACAAAGTCCGGTAACCTTATATTGTAACACATTAAATAAAAAATAGAGTACCTACCAACTGTCAATATATAATATTTGCATTTCAAATTCATATAGTACTCTTTATATGTCTAGAATAACATGTAATATATTCAAAGAATGTCTCTAAAATAGTAATAGATATTTTAAACATAAAAAGACATTGTTAGAAAATAATTACCTTTTGGTATCGAACAGCCCCGGAAAGGATCTCCTTCGAGGCCTGGTTCACAAGCGCATATAGCATGGTGATCGACTACTGAACACGTTGCTCTTGCGCCGCAGGCTTGTTCACAAGGATTTTTGCATTTTTGTGCAATACAAGCTAAAGTCGCAGGACATTCTGCACTTATAGTACATTCTGGGCGACAATTTGGCGGTGCACCAATAAAACTAGGCTGGCAAGTACAGGCTGGTGTCTCTCCAGAATTTATACAGATTGAATTAGGACCACAGGGGGAAGGTTGACATGGGTCAGTTGGTAATTCTAGTGGAGGTGCTGCAAGAATATTATTTGATATTTAATTTACACAGTATAATATATTTCCAAAATTTTCTATTTCAAATTTTTGTACTTTATGTTAATTTATATGGCTAAGTATGTCAAATGCTTAAAAATATATACAAATAACAAAATACCTATTATTTTTTACAAAATATTATTACCTGGTTTAGGATAACAATAATTGAAAGGATCGCCAGTAAAATCTTCATAACAAGTACATATGGGTGAGTGAGCAATTACTTGACAGCGAGCACCACGTCCGCAAGCACCTTCACAAGGATCTCGACATCTACGGTCAATGCAGGCTAACTGTAATTTGCACTCTGCACTAACAAGACATTCTGGTCTACAAGCAGGAGGAGATCCGATATGTCCCGATTTACATGAGCATGCAGCGGCGCCGTTAGTGCTCACTGTACATTCACTGTATGGTCCACAAGGAGATGGAGAACATGGCGATACAGATACTAAAAAAAAGCCGAAAACGTTTAATACATAATGCATTATAAAGTATTTTTTATTTGTAACTTATTCCCAGTTCTGTTCTATTACCTTTCTGTACTTCGTTGCACAAATTGAAAGGATCTCCAGAAGTATTAGGAGGACAAGTACACGAAGGAATATGGTTGTTAACTGTGCATATTGCATTTGTACCGCAGGCACCAGGACATGGATCGACGCATTTTCCTCTTTGACATGTACGAGTTGGTGAACATTCCCCGTTAGTGCTACATTCAAGCCGACAACCAACATAGGGATCGCCGAAATAACCAAGAATGCAAGAGCATAGGCCAGCATCACATAACGTATTACTGCCACATGGAGATGGATTACAAGCATCAGCCGAAGGTGTAGGAGCCACTGTAACATTTTAAGAGTGATAAATACAATTAAAGCAGTAACGTACTACTAATAATAATTGTATAATAACATAAAATAACTTATACCTATGACTTCCGAGCACTGGATGAAAGGATCACCAGAGTATCCGACAGGGCAGACACAAATCGGTATATGATCATGTACTCGACATTCAGCCTTAAAACCGCAAGATCCTTCACATGGATTTCTGCATTTTTCTGCTATACATGCTTGATGTGATGGACAGTCTGAGCTTACAAGACATTCTGGGTGGCAATTAGGTGGAGCACCCATGTATCCTTGGATACAGGAACACGATGGCATATTATTAATTGGTCGACATTCACTAAAGAGTCCACATGGATTTGGTTGACAGGGATTTGATAACATGTCATTTTCAGGTAAAGTAATTTTTTCTATACATCTTTTGAATGGATCTCCAGTTGTACCAGCAGGACAGCTACACAAAGGACTATGATTGATAACTTGACAGTGAGCGCCTATACCACACACACCTCTACAAGGATCCGCGCATTTTAATTTATGGCACGCTCTATCCGATGGACATTCGCTACTGATCGTACATTCTGGTCGGCAATCAGGAGGTGCACCTTTATAATCTGGAAGACACTCACAAGATGCTAACCCCCCATTTACTCTGCAAACACTATTTGGGCCACAAGGCGATGGTTGACATGGTGATCCTATGACAGATACATCTTTAGGTAGGTCTCTTGTACATTGATCAAATGGATTTCCTGAGTATCCTTTCAAACAAGCACAGCTAGGTATATGGTTAATAACGTTACATTCAGCATTTATACCACATATTCCAGGGCAAGGGTCTACACATTTATTTTTAATGCATGACTTATCAGCGGAACAATCCGAACTAAGCACACACTCAGGACGGCAACCGTCGTAAGGATTTCCCTGGAAACCTTGTATGCACGAACATGATCCAGCTCCATCTCTTTGACTGCAAATAGCATTAGCACCACAAGGTGAGGGATCACATGGCTGTTGTACAGGTTCTGTAAACAAAATACAATTAAATATAATATTCAGTAGTTTACGTTTTTGCAGAGCATATTTTTGAAATATTTTGAGAAAAAAAATTCACTAACCTTCTTGAAGTACACATCTCATAAACGGATTGCCTACATATTTCTCTCTGCAGATGCAAGATACTGTATGGCTTACTATTATACAATCAGCATCAACTCCACATGATCCGGGACAGGGGTCAATACATTTATTTTTGATACATGCTTGATTGGATGGGCAGTCTGGGTTAATAACACATTCAGGTCGACAGTTGGGTGGTTGGCCAACATAATTTTCTATACATCTACAATTTGCTTTACCATTTCGTTCCATGCATTGTGCATTTGGTCCACATGGAGAAGGATTACAAGCATCTTGGTGAGTTATAGACACAGCTATGTCATAACAACTCCTGAATGGATCACCAGTTTGACCAGGGTTACAACTACAAATCGGACTATGATTAATCACTTCACAGCGCGCAGATAATCCACATGCATTAATACATGGGTTAATGCACTTTTGATTTACACATGCTTTGGTTGACGAACATTCAGAGCTAACTAAGCACTCTGGTCTACAACTTGGCGGAGACCCTTGAAAACCTTCAAGGCATGCACATACAGCTGCATTATCGATATCTTTACAAATGCTATTAGGACCGCAAGGCGATGGATGGCATGGATCTCTTGGTCTTTCATCCTTTAATTTTTCTATCGGACGACAGTGAGTAAATGGGTTACCGGTGTAATCTGATATACATGAGCAGGTAGGTATATGATTGATAACGTCACACTTGGCGTTCTGTCCACATACACCTGGGCATGGATCGCGACATTTGTTTCTAAAACAAGCCTTATCTCTTGGACATTCTTGACTACCAGTACATTCTGGTCTACAGCTTTCATATGGATTTCCATTATAATCTGCTAAACACGTACAAAATCCATTGTCACATAAAGCGTTGGCACCACAGGGTGATGGATTACATGGATCTTGAGGAACTGGCGTTGTAGGATCTGAAAGGTGACAATTTAATCTATTATTGTATAAAGGACATAGAAGAAAGTATATAAAAATTGAAAATAGAAAATGACGACTGTGATCGGGGATCAAATCCGCGTCTTTTGGAACGCCGTTGCAGTACTCTCAAGAAGATATGTGTTCACTCCTCGCTCCCAGTTATAATTTTTTATTTCATATTTTACACAATTAGATCTAGTATATGACCAAGGATGTAAATGTAAAGCATCTCAATTATATATAAACTATAATACTGATCAAAACAACAATATTATACTAACCTTTTATAATGTTAAAACATCTCGAAAATGGATCGCCTGTAAATCCCTCATTACAAACGCATACAGCCACATGATTTAAAACATGACAAGATGCGTCCACACCACATGATCCTGGGCATGGATCTTCACATTTTTGACGAACGCAGGCTAGTGAAGCTGGACACTCAGCGTTAATAGTACATTCAGGTCGACAAGATGGTGGTGAGCCCACATAACCCGGCGAGCACGAACAAGCTGGACCACTTGCTAATAACTGACAACGTGAATGTGGACCGCATGGTGAAGGTGTACAGGATGGAGGTCTCTCAGTTGTTGTAAGAATTTCTAAAAATATTTGAATATTGAATATGAGCAAAATATATTCCTGTTTATTTTAGATACACTATATAAACAATCATTTTATACTTACGATAACACTGCGTGAATGGATCACCAGTCATACCCAATGGGCATGTGCAAATAGGACTATGGTTTTTGACCACACAATGAGCCCTTAATCCACAAGAATGAGGGCAGGGATCGTCACATTTCTGGTTAATACAGGCTTTTGAAGTATCACATTCACTATTGACTATACATTCAGGTCGACATGACGGTGGCGAACCTATGTAGTTCGGTAAACAGGAACAAACTGCTTGCATGTTTAGCTGCCTACATTGACTATTTGGTCCACAAGGCGTTGGTTCGCATGGGTTGCTAGCTTGAGTAGCTGTAATGAAATTTTAATTAATTTGTTGTTATTGCTATATCGCGATGGAGAACATCAAGTATAGCATGATCCCATATTTACTAACTACATAGCTAATGAATATCCAGACTTACGTGGTATTCTCATTTCCTTGCACTGGAAGAAAGGATCACCCGTATAACCTCTCGGACACGTACATACAGGAATATGATTATCCACTGTACATTGTGCTAATTGTCCACACGTCCTGGGGCACGGATCAATACATTTGAACCGCGTGCACGCTAAATTTGGTGCACAATCATCATTACTTTCACATTCCCTACGGCAGCCTTGTGAGCTGTAAGGGTCACCTTCGTAACCCTCTGAGCAAACGCACGCTCCGGCTCCATTATATTCTCGGCATTCTCCATTAGGTCCACACGGTGATGGAGTACAAGGGCTTGATGTTGGTGTCATCTCAGTAGCTAAAATGTACGATAAAATTTATTTGCATAGGCCTAATGTTAGTACATAATACCTCAATGCTTGTGAATGTTGTGTGTAAATATAATTTAATTCAATCTCACAATAGTGATTTGAAGTAGACCTTCGAAAATTATCTTTATACAAATTAAAAAAATTAAAATACGTACATGATATCAGGATCTGATCACACCTTGATTTGGCATCACCAGTAAAACCTTGCTGACAAGAACATATTGGCTTATGATTAATTGTTAAGCATAGAGCATTAACACCACACGCTCCCTGACATGGGTCTTTGCAACGTTCGTTAATGCAAGCCGTATTACTAGGACACTCTGGGTCTATAGTGCACTCTGGTCTACAATTAGGTACTCTACCAATATAATTTGGCAAACAGGAACAAGCAGCTTGGTCTCCAATTACACGACAATCTGAATTTGGTCCGCATGGGGAAGGCTCACAAGGGTTTTTAGGTACTTCATCTAAAATAAACGAAACTTTTTTTTATATTTAGCGTACTATAATATACACGTACATCAATAGTCTCACACCTGTATCCTGGAAGGGGTAGGAAGAGGTGTACTAAACACTCACGGTTTTCCAACTATGTTTAAGTCCCACGTAATAGAGCGTGAGCCTATAGCGCATACCGGGCACATTCCCAAACTCCAGGCTGCTACTGAGAATTTTCTTTTTACGAAAAAGCTCAATAACATTTTTGTTTATATATTAATATCAACAAATTATTCAAGAAATCGACTGCCCAGATACACACCATCTACATACCATCTACACGAAGCAATAAACTGCTATGCCGATTTCTACATTAAACTAATGTGTTATAGATATATACGTCATTCTCTATTTGATTCTGTCAACGTATATGTTAACGATCAATTAACTATTAAATTATTATCAAATCTAAGAACACGCTACACTTATATTTTACCAATGAAATTAATCTAGGGACTGTAAGTCTAGTGCTGAAAATTAAGAAGGAGTTTTTGAAAATCATCCTCTATGGATAATAAATAAGAAACATTGAATGTTTTATAGCTTATGGTGGCAAACAAGCCTTGGCCCAAGTAATGGTGAGAGGTAAATGCCGCTGATTTTTTTTGAAATGTTAAATGTGTTCAAACTAATTATCTTAAAACATTTAAAAAAATAAGTAACCTATATTTTCATTTCTTCATATTCATGCGATATTCCAAGATCATTTCTATAAATAAATATAATTCCAGATACATAATATATGAAAGATTACTTACGATCAATATTTTCAATGGGGAAACATTGCGTGAATGGAATGCCAGTGTACCCAGGGCTACATGTACAGATTGGGTTATGAGTTATAACTTGGCATCGAGCATTGATCCCGCAAGAACTTTGACAGGGATCCTTACATTTCTTGTTTATACAAGCCTTGTCTTGTGGACACTCAGAACTGACAATACATTCAGGTCGACACGCAGGTGGTGTGCCTATGTAATCACTTTCGCACGTACAAACGCTATGGCCGTTAACCTCTCGACACAAGCTGTTTGGTCCACAAGGTGACGGTTGACAAGGGTCTTGGCTCACTGGTCTATCTGTAAGAACTGAAACAAGATACAGATTAGTTTTTATTCAAACCTTTTAACTGATCCACTTTTGGACACGGGTGACCTCACATAGTGAGAGGGATTTAAGCCGTCGTCCACCATGCTGGCCTGCGGGTCGTCAGACTTCACATGCCGTCGAGAAAATCTCTCAGGCAGGCAAGATTCTCACGATGTTTTTCTTCATCGAGCAGTGATAGTTTGTAAACGCAAAATAATACACATTTGTGTTTCTTATCCCCACCATATTCGATGTGGAAATAGTAAACTCTTAATAATACTAGCCTTTACCATTTTACAGCTTTGTACCTATGGGTTAGGTTTTTTTAGGTTATATCTCAACAAAAAAAAATGACAAAGTATTAGTGTAAAACATAATATATAGCATTTTAAGATTATTTAAGAGCTATAAAAAAGTTTTATCAAAATCGTTGAGCAGTTTTTGCGTGATGTGCGAACAAACAAACAGACAAGCCGACAAAAAATTTAAAATAATCATTTTGTGTTCAGAGACCCCAAAATAGCGTACCTAATACAGTATTTTTTTCAATAATTTATGATAAAATGTACATTTACATTTTTTGTATCTGTACAGACACAGCTTTATTACATATGTTTAAATATAGTATATTGATATGCTTATTCAGTATGGAAAAATTTATACAATTTTAAGGTTTTAATCAAACAGGATACGATCCGAGGATTGTAGTGGCTAATATACTATTGTACCACCACTAGCAATCTAATCGGCGAATACATGGTGAGGTAATTACATTTTACGATACTTATCAACATATCATAATAATATACGGTCAATTGTGTGGTTAGACCAGCCCACATACGTTTTTTGTTTGGAAGAAAATTGGCTATTTGCTACAGTTTTCAGAGAAGTATTTTAAAATTTATAGAATTTGATATCATACCTCTCACAGTTAACTTTTCTCTTACAAACATTATTGAATGTATATTCAAACATATTCAAATAAATTCTTGATTAATGTCGATGTTAGACCGATAGACAAAACTTTGGCAATGCTCGGTAGTTATAACATATATGTATTGCCTTTTACTGGACGCAAGGTGGGATAAGTTACAGAAGACAAGTGCAAAAAGATATTGTGTATGTGTATGCACACAGGCACAATGTCTTTTCCATTACTAGTATGGAAACCAAACTAATAGAATTAAATGTTCCAACAGTTTTTCTGATGCGTAAAGTTGGAGCACCTTAGGAAATATTTTCTGCATAGTGATAGGCATACGTTGTCGCAGTAGATTTCACCCATGCAGACATTAATTCCAGGAATATAACTATAATTGCATATAGCGTAATATTATAAATAACAGTAAATTGAGTACATCGGTAAAACTTCATCAAAAACAAGTTACGCTATAGATACAATTATAATAAACTAACTAACCATTGCAATAAATGTACAGTCATGGTTCTCTTCAGATTTATAATAGTACAGATTTTATCAGAATGCTGAGTGAACGGATAGTTAGTTTTTGACTGTCCAATATACTTATATATTAATTTACTAAAACAAACAATATAACAATATATAATACATACCTTCTATATCGCATCTGACTAATGGATTACCGGTATAGCCAGTCATACAGGTGCAGGTTGGAGAGTGATTAACCGTTCTACACTCTGCATTGATACCGCATGTTCCTGGGCAAGGATCCTTACATCTGTTGTTGGAGCAAGCTTTATTGCGATCACAGTCTGAATTGGACACGCATTCTGGTCGACATCCTGTATAAGGATCTCCGAAATATTCTGGCAGACATGAACACGAGCCAACCCCGTTTCTTTCTTTGCATAGTGCATTAGCACCGCATGGTGAAGGATTACAAGGATTCGGTAACGGCTCTGGATGTTCTGTAATAGATAATTACACAACAAAAAATTAGAGATACCAAATATTGTCGCTGAAAGATATTATTTATATATTATCTTTACTAGAGTAAATAGCAGGTGTTGCCTTGCCTGAGCGTTGGCTTGCCTGCTATTAACAGCTGTAGTTTATTCTGATATTTGAATTTACGATAAGAGTTATCGTGTGGGTTTGGGTTGACATATTTTAGTAGTATTTAAGTTTTAGCATGCAAAAATAAAAATAAAAATTTCAAAGACATGCAAATAAAAATCCTGGAATGTGAATGCAGTGACACTGCTGCGTGAGTCACTTACAGAATAGTTATAACATATATTTTTATAAAGACGGTGTTATGATAGCATAGCGGTATAGCAAATATTGCAAAGACAGTGGTATTGACCTCACAAGGCAAATACCTCTGATCTGCTGGCAAATTATCACTGTCCGGCGAACCAAAACATCATGAGGAAACATGCTAGTCTGAGAGATTTTTCCTAAAAAGTCTTCCAATCCACGCTGGGCCAGCGTGGTAGACTAAGACCCAAATCCAGTCCAGTGGGATAATAATGGGTTCTTAAATAAATTATGTAGGTATACCGTTATTAAAACTTACGTTCAAAATGTGAACAGCCACTGAAAGGATCACCTGTATAGCCCAATAAACAATTACATAATGCTACATGATTTGCAACAGAACATTCAGCATTAAGACCACAAGAACCCGGACACGGATCCACACATTTTTCATTTTGACATGCAAGATTACCAGGGCATTCAGCATTGATAGAACATTCAGGTCTACAGTTTGGCGCTACGCCGATATAGGTCGGTAAGCATGAACATGCAGGTGCTTCTCCAACTACTTTACATTGAGAATATGGACCACATGGTGATGGAATACATGGATTTCCTTTAGGCCCCTCTGTTATAGGTTCTAAGAAAGAAAACAAGGTAGATTTAGAATAAAAAGATAAAGAGCAGAAATAGTAATAATAGTATTCACACATATGAAATGAAATAATAATAATAAAGAAAAGGGGAAGTGATAAAAATATACAATTTAGAATCGTTCCATATAAACGTCTTCTTATGCTCTAAAGGGTTGTAATTATTAAATAACGATTTTAATTTAGCATTTTGTTTTATTTTACTTGACTCCTTACTTGGCTCCAATCGGCAAGTAACAAACGGATCCCCAGTGAATCCAGCTTTACAAGTACATATTGGGTTATGGTTTATGACTTGGCATCTAGCGTTCACACCGCAAGTCCCTGGACACGGGTCTTTACACTTTTGTTTTATACACGCTTGATGTTGCGGACATTCAGAACTGGTAACACATTCCGGTCTGCACGTTGGTGGAGACCCAACATAGCCTTCCTTACACGAACATACTCCATGATCATCTACTACTTTACAAATGCTGTATAGTCCACACGGCGATGGTACGCAAGGATTTACATCGGCCAATATTGCTAAAATAAAATAGTTGATTTGAATATTTTTTTTAAACGAAGTTATAAAATATATATGTGAGTATTTAGCCAAATTACTAACGTTTCCTTTCAGGATGACAAGATATTACTGGATTGCCATCATATCCTTCAATACATGAACAAACTGGTGTATGATGTGATACAGCGCATTGTGCATTCAAGCCACATGCCCCTAGACAGGGGTCTACACACTTGTTGTTTGAACATGCCCTATCTGGCGAACAGTCATTATTTGTGACACATTCAGGACGACAACCAAGATATGGATCTCCAAAATATCCAGGCGCACAAGTGCAAGCTCCAACTGAATTTCTTTCAGTGCATAAAGTGTTTGGACCACAAGGTGATGGGCTACAGGGATCAGTTTCATCTTCACTCGGCACTGTCACTTTTGAGAAAATTTATTATTAGAACAAGTTCCTGATCAGTCAAAACAAAAGTACCTATATAAAATTAAATATTTACCGATAAAGTAACAACCACTGAAAGGATCCCCAGTATAGCTTTCACGACAGTGACAAACTGCTTTATGATTTATAACAACGCATTCGGCATTTGCACCACATGATCCTTCACATGGACTAACGCATGTTTCTCGAATACAAGCCAGATTGCTTGGACATTCTTCATCGTATATACATTCAGGACGACAATTAGGTGCTCTTCCTATATAACCGGGTTGACACGAGCAGGCCGGTGTTTCGCCAATTACTCTACATTGTGAATTAGGACCACAAGGTGACGGAACGCAGGGATTTTTAGAAATTGCCGTTTCTGGTCCTAAAATATAGTTTTTATAAGGAATTTTTTTGATCATCATAAGTTAATTAATTTAGATAATAATAGCTTAAAACACATATATGTTAGCCAAGCAAATTTAAGGTTAACTGAATACAATAATTAGATACTAATAAAAAATAAGCAATAATTTACCTATTTATTAATTTATTTAGTAGCTACAGTAACAGACAGAAAATTAACAATAACGTGAATTTGAAAAGTACAATAATTCAGTGCGGTAATAAGAAATAGATGTTCATAAAATATTTTTTTCAAAACGTATTTCATATCTTAGCAGTAATTTGTACCTAATATTTAAAAAATATTATATTAGTAAGTTATAAGTTCAGTTCATTTAACTATCGAAATCTATGTAAACTTTATAACAAGGTATTCTAGCCGCTTGTTGATGCACATGATAATAATTATGTGCATATATCGGCTAAATATTTTTTGTCTGTAATAATTCTGTCTACCACAATGACATTATTAATACACGTAATGCTGTAATTTTTTGTTATTAGAGAGGTTACCAATAAAACTGGTTTATTACTTATTTTGCGTTGGCTTATCAGTTGTAGTTAGTTAAATTTGTTTTTAAAATGTTTATCAAGACTCACGTTTTTCATAAGAACACTGTACAAATGGGTCGCCAACATAGCCTGGAGGACAGCTGCATAATGCGTTGTGATTAACAACAGTACATTTAGCATTTTTGCCGCATGATCCAATACATGGATCTACACATTTTTGATTAATACATGCCCTATTAGGCATACAATCACTGCTAACCATACATTCTGGCCGGCAGAAAGGGGGTGAACCAAAATATTGTTCATTACATGAACACACCGCGTGACTACCACTTACACGACATACACTGTATGGTCCACAAGGTGATGGTGAGCATGGATCAAGTGGAGTATCCAATTGCCCTAAAATTAATTACATTCATTATGACTCGATAATAGAAAATAAATCTCAATAAAAAGAAATTAAATTGGGACCCTTACTCAAGTAACATGACGTAAATGGATTTCCTTCATAGCCAGGCAGGCAGGCGCACGATGGTGCGTGGTTATTAACACGACATTCAGCATTCATGCCACACACCCCAGGACACGGATCTTTACATTTGTTGCGCACACAGGCCCTGTCTTTGGGGCAATCCGAATTCAAAACACATTCAGGACGACATTCTACATACGGATCACCGTAGTAATCAGGAAGGCAAGAACAAGACCCTATACCGCGCCTTTCTTTACATATAGCATTTGCCCCACACGGCGAGCGTGAACAAGGAGTTTCAAGTTGAGGTTCGATAGCTAAAACGTTTTTTTTTTATTATTATTAAATTAATGATTATTATACAATAAATGCAAAATTGACACTCATTAATAAAAAACTTACAAGGGATCGGTGAACATCCCGAGAAAGGATCTCCAGTGTATCCATGATGACAAGTACATATAGGAATGTGCTTTACAACGACACAGTTTGTATGGTATCCGCAGGAACCAGGACAAGGATCACTGCACTTTTCGGAAATGCATGCCAAGTTTCCAGGACATTCAGCGTTTATCATACACTCAGGCCTACAGTTAGGTGGCCTGCCTACGTAATTATTCATGCACGTGCACACTGGCACTCCGTTAATATCTTTGCATTGAGAGTGTGGGCCACAAGGATTTGGCATGCAGTTATTTATGGGATCCATTGGCTCTGTTAAATATTAATTAAATATTACATATATTCAACATGAATATGGAATTAGAGTATATACGTTTTGTTTAATATTTCAATAAATGTATTCATTACTTACTTTCATCAAAGAAACATCTTACGAAAGGATCACCAGTATATCCATTAAGACAACTACATATTGGATTATGATTGACAACTTGACATTGCGCTTCAATACCACACATTCCAGGACATGGATCCTGACACTTTTGATTTATACATGCTTTATCAGGTCGACAATCGGAACTAACAATGCACTCAGGCCTACAATTTGGGGGAGAACCAATGCATATGTCAAGACATGTACAAACAGCATGCGCGTTAAACACTCGACAATGACTGTACGGTCCACAAGGCGTCGGGTTGCACGGATCCACTGGTTCAACTAAAGCTAAATTGATTTGAAAAGAAAATAGAAAGATAAGTATAGTATGAAATATAGAAATAAACATATAAAGAAAGATAAAGAAAGAAAATCTTACATATAGGTGTACATGCATGAAGAGGGTTTCCACTATATCCAGGTAAGCAGTAGCAAGAAGTTGCATGATGTGCTACTCTACATTCAGTATTTTGGCCACAAGCACCAGAACATGGGTCCACACATTTATTGTTGAAACAGGACTTGTCCATGGGACAGTCAGTATTCATGACGCACTCTGGGCGGCAGCCACGATACGGATCACCATAATAATCATCTACACAAGTACATGAACCAGCACCATTTCGTTCTCGGCAAATGGCATTGGGACCACAAGGTGATGGATTGCAAGGTTGATGAGGTACATCTTTGGATGCTGAAAAGTTCATACATAACATGCCATCACAAACAGTTACAGATTGAACATGAAATCATGCAAAATGATAATAGAACTATTTGTACAATTAAAATATAGGTGTCTGTAATGCCAAAGCTGTCTTACCTTCAATAGGATTGCAACCAGCAAAGGGGTCACCCGAGAAGCCTTCGTCACAGGAACAAATTGGCTGATGGTTTTGCACATTACACCTGGCGTTGAATCCACACGAACCCACACATGGATTAACACAGGTGCCAGCTAGACAAGCTAACGCCAAAGGACAATCTTGATTGATGACACATTGCGGACGACAAGCTGGTGGAGCTCCTAGCGTGCCCCGTTCACAAGAGCATACCGCACGTCCACTGTCACTGCGACACGTAGAATGTGGACCACAAGGTGATGGTAGGCATGGGTTAGGTGCCGGTGGAGTTATAGCTGTTAAAATATATATTTTATTTAGAATGTTGCTAGAACAACATAGAAGATAATTAGTCTGATATTCTCAGTATGACAGAATAGGAGTCCATTTACTCTAGCACCAGAAGCATTTTCGGTTTTATAATACTAAAAAGTCATAGACTGTTAGTAAAATATCTCAGGCGTGGAAGGATTCTTGTTAATGTTTTTTATAGCGAAAGGAGAAACTTATCGCCGCATTACATACCTATAATTACGAGCAGTTCAGATGTATTTGATTTTAATTACGACGTAGCGTATAAAGTTATGTTTCAAAAATAGATTTACACTAGAAAAGCCTATACCCGCGGCTCCGTCACAGTCAAAAGCTAGTTTTTAAGTTATATCTCAGGTTCTCGATATAGCAGTGGGATAAATAAAATATTTAATAGTTTTTTAGTTTAATCAAGAGCTATCAAATAAAAAAGTTGCATCAAAATTAGTTCAGTAGCTTTTGCGCGATTCGCGAACAAACAAATAGATAAACAGAGAAAAATTCTAAAAAAAATTGTTTTGTGTACACGCCTGTATAGCCTAATACAGACATTTTTTTCTTAAATATCTTAATTGTATAGCCACAGCTCTGTTGCAGCTTTATAATAGTTAGGATAAATAGGCTCGACGAGATAAAGATCAGCAAGGATGGGAATCGAACCCAAACATTTTCCATTGAGAATTCATTCTCATTACTTTCCATTTGAGCTATCATAAATACCTCTTGTAACAAAAATGTAACGCATGGGTGTCACACAAAGTCACTGATTCATTTCTACTTCTCTATTGACATGACAGGATCAATGTTTTCATTATTTATTATAGCGATTTTATCCATGGTGAGTGGGACTATTGTTACGGAAGACTTACTTTTTCTAGTACATTTGATAAATGGATCTCCCTCGGGTAAGTTTTCCGGACAGGTGCATATAGGATTGTGGCCAACAACGTGACAGCGCGCATCTAATCCACAGCTATGGATACAAGGGTCCTTGCACTTGTGATTTATGCATGCTCTATTCGCAGGGCACTCGGAGTTGACGGCGCATTCAGGTCGACAGGCGGGGGGAGCACCCATGTAGCCTAATCGACATGAACAGGCAGCACGATTGTTCACCACGTGGCATTCGCTATTTGGACCGCATGGTGACGGCTCACACGGCGTTGGGTGTATTGGTGATGCTAAAACATAACAAATGTTAACTACCGCCAACAGAATATTGTTTTACATAACTAATAGGATACTAAAAATATTTTTTTTGTAGTTCCATTGTTGGTATTAATTATATTTATATATTATTTTTTTCGCAAAATTTATTGAATATATATAATTACTATCTAAAATTATTTAATGTCAAGATATGTATTAAAGTATACTATTATACGTACGCTGCTTAGATTCCGGGCGACATGATGAAAATGGATCTCCTTCATACCCTTTGAAGCATGTGCAAATAGGAACGTGGTTGGTAACAGAACACTCAGCATTAATACCACACAGGTCTTTACATGGATCTCTACAGTGATTTGATAGGCAAGCCAGATGATTTGGACAGTCGGCATTTAATGCACATTCTGGTCGACACCCACCCGCATACGGATTTCCAATATTCGGAGGTATACAGGAGCAACGAGCTGCATTATTGATTACCGTACATATAGTATTCTCCCCACAAGGTGATGGACTACAAGGGGACGGGGTGTCATCTTTATCGAAAACTACACAACCCACAAACGCGTCACCTCTATATCCTTCCAGGCAACTACATAGTGGTGTATGATTTACTACATTACATTGTGCATTACTTCCACATATACCGATGCAAGGATCTACACATTTTTCATTAACGCATGCTTTATTAGATGGGCATTCTTGACTAATAACACATTCGGGCCTACAATATGGAGGAGTACCCAAATAATTTGGTCGACATGAGCACACTGGGTGATTTGCTTTATTTTCACAAACTGAATTTGGACCACACGGTGAAGGTACACACGGATTTCCATCTACCCTGTCTGGGTTAACTACCTCTGCGCATGCTACAAATGGATCACCTGTCTGTCCAGGACTACAACTGCATATAGGATTATGGTTTACAACAATACACTCCGCGTTAACACCACAACTGCCTCGACATGGATTAGAACATTTTTGATTAATGCATGTCTCCATTTGTGCACAATCAGAATTGCTAACACATTCTGGTTGGCACAATGGTGCTATTCCACGATGACCTGGCAGACATGAACATACTGCATACCCTGTTGACGATACAAGACAGCGGCTATATGGTCCACAAGGTGAAGGATCGCACGTGGATAACGTGGGTACAGTTCCAATTGTAGGTTGGCACCTTACATAGGGGTCTCCGGTATTACCAGGTTCACAATAGCAAACGGCATAATGGTTAATCGTTTTACACAATGCTCCAATACCACATATATCTTTGCATGGATTTTCACATCTATTGTTTAAGCATGCTAATTCTGGTGAACAATCACTGTTGACAACACATTCTGGGCGGCATGACATGTATGGGTTGCCATAAAAATTTGGAAGACATTTGCATGTCAATGAACCTTTTATATCTTCGCATACAGCATTAGACCCACATCTAATATTATTGCAAGTTTCAGCTGAAAAAACATTTGTAATGAAGTTATGTACAACGAAGAAATTTAGCTTAGTTATTATACATCAGAACATAGTAAAATCTTACGTTGGCTGGTGGTAGAAGGTTTGCAGTGTTCATATGGATTTCCTTCAAAGCCATCTTTACAATTACAGATTGGATCGTGATGATAAACTATACAATCGGCATTTACACCGCAGGACCCAGGGCATGGGTCCACGCATTTATTTCGTAGGCACGCTTTGTCAAATGAACATTCAGTACTTAATATGCATTCTGGGCGGCAAACTGGATTATTGAGACTATCAGGGCCAACGCAGAAGTCGCAAATAGCAAATTGATTTCCGTAAGTGTCACAAGAAGCATTCGGATCGCAAGGATTTGGTGAACAAGGTTGCGCGGTTGTATTGTCTGATGCTATAATAATTGCTGAAAACACAATAACATAAATAATATCATGTACTATACCTAATAAAAATTAAAAAGGAAACATTATTGAGACCATACTTAATATTATACTTATTTGTACCTGTACTACCTGTGGCTTTGCCACAGGAAAAAGCTAGTTTCTTGGTGGCCTGAAGTTTCCGATATAGTAGCGAGATAAAATTATACCTATAGGTATATATACCAGCTTTTAAATGTAATCAAAGACTTATCAAACAAAAATAAGTGTAATGCTCAAACAGATAATGTTTTGAGTTCAGACATATCTAAATAGGCCAAAATAATCATAGACAGACACAGTTCTGTTACAGTTTTATAATAGTATAGATATCCCAATTTCTATTAATAATCTAAGTTTTGACTTGTCTAATTTCACTGGTATGCTGTTTAGAATATCAAAGTTTTCCATGACCAAACGGGTAGGTATCGTTTTCTTAGTTTTAAACAGTAGTAAAGCAATTTGATGTGTTTCGGATGAAGGAAAGATAGGTGAGCTTAATCCCACTACCCTCAACCGGCTGGCTTGGACTGACTCTGACTTTGACTTGGAGGCTTGACTAGGCTATGCTCCTAAGACTGCTTAGTTCATTGCCACTGACTCTTTAGGGATGTTGCTTGTCAGCCATAGTAATCAATAAAATTATTACTCAAAATACTTACGTCTATAAATACACTGGCTCAAAGGATCTCCGATATATCCATCTGGGCATAGACATGTTACCGTGTGTTCAGAGCATAAACATACTGCATGTATCCCGCAAACATCATTAATGGAACATGGATCTACACACTTTTTGTTTATACATGCTTCATTCGTTGGGCAGTCAGAATTCATAGTACACTCAGGTTTACATTCTATAGCGGCATCTCCAAAGAAATCAGGAGGACAGAAACAAAGAGCTTTTTCTCCAACTTCTTGACATATAGCGTTTACACCGCATTGGGCTTTTTGGCATGGTTTATTTTCATTAGACTTTTGATCGCTAGATGGCAAACAACCCATCACAGGATTACCAATAAATCCGTCTTTGCAAATACATACTGGTCTGTGAGATTCAACACGACATAAAGCATTAAATCCGCAAGCACCAGGACATGGGTCACGACATGTGTATCCTATACAGGCTTTGTTATGTACGCATTCATCATCTACTTCACATTCTCTTGAGTGACAACCTTCAGGACCATAAGGATCGCCTATACTACCAATGGGGCAGTTACATAAAGCTTGACCATCATATTTGGCTTGACAGTGAGCCTGTGGTCCGCAAGGATTTGGGAAACAAGGATTTCTTTGTGGTTGGCAGCCTACATGAGGATCTCCCGTAAATCCAGTTTTACAGAAGCACATCTCTAAGTTACTACTAACGTAGCAATCAGCATTTGGACCACAAGGGCCAGGTTGACAAAGTACATCTGGTGGTAAATAGCCTTGAGTATTACAAGACTTGTACGGATTCCCTATGGCGTTTTCTGGACAATAACAAGGCGGAGATCTGTTTGGATCACATCGCGCTCCAATTCCACAAGTATTTGGTTCGCATGGGTTACGTGCTTCTATACATCCTCTGATAGTATTTGGACTTTCTAAATAACCCGGTAAACAAGTACATTTTGCAAATCCATTCGATTGCAAAGTACATTGAGTGTTTGGTCCACAAGGTGACGGATTACAAGGATTATTTGGTATTCTACATGCTTGTCGTGGCGGATTTCCTTCGTAATTTGGTAAACAGAAGCAAGCAGGTTTGTTGTCTATTAATCTGCATCCTGAATATGGTCCGCATGGATTCGGTTCACACTCGTTTCCTTCTGGAACTGAGAAAATAAAAATGAAGTAGTAATTATCAGTGGCGGTGTTCCCGTTCTCGTTTATAGTGTGGTTTATGTGACAAAAATAATGTCACCACTTATGGTGGTAAGCTATCAGGTGATCGATAATAAGTTGGACTCATCCATCCATCAGCCTCAAATCCTCTCGATCATACTTCCTCTTCACAATTTTACCTCTCCCTATTATCCTTATTCTCCGCCCCATATTGTTCTACCTAAGCTTAGCAACACGCGAGTAAAGCCTTTGGTGTTTCCATATAAACTAAAATAGCCTATAGGCTATGATAATCGTTTACTGTTAGGCGGGTCATAAGCTCATTTGCCGTCATTGTAATATAGATAAATGCTTTATTGTCCAATATTAGACAAATCTCTTTAAGAACTGCCACAATGAGTGTTTCTAAGTGGCCTTCACACAACGGCTCTTTTTAACCAAGTCGTCAATACATCTGTTAGGAGGCTATCCTACACTGTGTCATCACTGTGGTACGAAATCTTTTACTTCAACGATTGCATCAAGTGATATGATCCACCCGTTGCTATTTTAACACGCTAACCAAGTTAGATCAATTATTTTGTTCTCCCACAGATTTCCGCGTTATATATTTTGTCATATAAAGAGATTTTAAGCATAACTCCGTGGCACGCTGTACGATATTTAGTCATGTTAACATTTAAGGAATACGTTTCTGTTCAATATAATTACAGTTAAGTAATATCTAAAATGTTGCTAAAAGAACATTCAGAATAACAACAGGTAAATATATGCATTTACATAAATTATACTAATTAGAACTAAGCTGGTAACTAATCAGCACAATGGGCAATAATAATGATAACTAGCTACATCTCCAACCATTGACAGAACATAGTTCAAATACTTACTGCAGTTTTTGAAAGGATTTCCAGTTAAACCTTTTGGACATACGCAAACTGGTCTTCCGTCATCTGTTTCACATAAGGCATTACTTCCACAAGGGTTTGGAATACAAGGATTTACGGGTGGTTCACATCCTGTTTGTGGATTGCCAGTATACCCTGACAAACATTTACAAGACGCACGATGATTCAGAACATCGCAAATAGCGTTTGTTCCACAGCGGCACGGTGATCCACATTTACCATTTATACAAGCTTCTGAATTTGCGCATTCGTTATCAGAACGGCACCCCAACACTAAAGAAAAAGAAAGTTTATATATATGTATATATAATTATAGGCAAGTACTGTACATAGTCAATTATGGTGGACAACATAATGAAAATTTAGAGAACTCTACTAAGAACCCGAAATATGTAAAATAATGTAGGTATTACTGAGAGATTTTTGATTTTTTGGTGTTATTTCTAAACAAAATATTACGTCTGATTTTTTTTATTTAATACATGGGGGTGAGTTAAAAGTCTGATACTTATTTTTATTCAATAACTTTACTGTTATTAAAATTAACATCAATGATAATTTTGTGTTTATAATTCAAATATTATTACGCACCTTGGAAACATTCCAAAAATGGATTACCGGTGAACCCGGCAAAACATTTACATTGGATACCATGATTTGAAGGAATGCATTCAGCGTTATCTCCACACTTGTCAATAGCACAGGGGCTTATGCACACTCTATTTAATCGGTCACATAACAAGTCCGGAGGACAGTCTTCGTTGTATTGACATACTGAACCAGGAGTTAATACTAAAATATAATGTATATTAGTTTTATAACAAAGACCTAACATCTTTTATTTATAAAGAAAAACAAAGCCAATAACAATAGAAATACTGTTTGATATTTCCGCAAATACTACTCATAAGACATTATTAAAACTCACCTGGTGTACAGCCGAGATATCCATTTCCTTGGAAGCCTTCAGCACAACTACAGTCTGAACCATGGTTTGTGTTTATACAGACCGCATCAGGTGCGCATGGATTGTGTATAGCACAGGGATGTTGACATGCACTATTTATACAAGCTTCAGTCACGTGACAGTCTTCATTTCGAGTGCAACCAACTAAGTGAAACATATTTACAATATTTATACAATACTTGGAACTACGTGTCTATTATACTCAAGAGATTTTGTATAATATGGCTTTGAAAAATGTTCACAGACAATGAAACTCTCATACCCATCTAATGATGGCATTAAGTTAAAAATCATCCATTCAAAATTTTACTTTTTTGTATGAAAACATAACCCTTATTTTAAAAATATTTTGCTTATCATTCATACTTTATTAAGCTACCTAAACCCGCGGCTTCAGCCATATAGAAATTTCAATCCGTTTACTACAAAAATCCTTTTGAACTATTTTTATAAACTACAGGTGGTATAGAAAATTTTTACTAATAAAATTCAAGAATTTTCACACACTTTTTTATAATTTAATTCAAATGTGCTAGGAATGAATTAAAAAGAAATGACTCTATGTAGATATTTTTTTGGTTCTATGCTCATTTCGCACCAAATTTCATCAAAATTGATTCAGCCGTTTAGTTATTAAAGCAGACAGTTATTTTCGCATTTATTAGTATTGATAATGTAATTTTATTATTAATTTTAGTAAGTTTCAGTTAAGCTTACGTATTTTAGGTGAACATTTTACTGCAGGATCTCCATCTTGTCCAGCGGGGCACGAGCACATTGGCCTCTGTTTCACAGGCTGGCATTTAGCTCCAATGCCACATATGTTGTCGAATTCACAAGGGTTTTGACAAAGTCCCATAAAACAGGCTTCGGTCTCTATACAATCTCGATCAGAATGACAAGGTTCTGGTACCTTGAGTGTTCCAGGTGATTCTAGTATGTTACACGTTAGATACAAAATTAGTATGTTACAGTGTAATGGGATGTGCATATTAGTGTATTTACAATAAATGACCTCAAATTTAACTATAATTACTACTAATTTACACATTTGTCCAATAAAATAACCTTTAATCGATTTGTACTTTAGTTAAACAAATTTTGTTTGGTAAATTCAACAATAAAAGTAAAATTCCGTTAAATCCTACCTTTACGTGAACAGTTGTTGCCGCTGAATTCATCGCATAAACAAACAGCTGCGTGGTTGACAACTAGACATGATTCATTCTTTGTACAACCATTTCCAGCTATTTCACAAGGATTCTGGCAAACTCCATTTAAGCAGGCTTTATTCGTCGAGCAGTGTGAGTTTAATTTACAGTAAAGGTTAATAGGTAAGTCTAAGGTTCGTAAAGTAGTCTCAGTTGATGTCATGTCAATAATTGTCGTATCGGTCCAAGCAGAGATATCAACGACTTTTCTGCGCGAGGATAAACTTTCAGTAGATGTACTTATACTGGTAGATGTATGTTCAAATTTAGAAGCAATTGTATGAATATTGGAGTCGGTTGTTTCTCCATATTCATTTTGTAACTTATTAGGGGTTTTCATTGCATCTATTTTTGTTTTAGCATTTGTTGCTGGCAAATTAGGAGTTGTTGTTTGCGATAATGTTGTAGATGTTGAATAACTCGTAATGATCGCATCTTGAGGTATTGACTTATATGTGTTATTTATTTCTGATACAGTATTTGAATCATAAGACATTGTACTATCAATATCAAGCGTTATCTGATCAATAGTATTATTAGCTGTAATATTGCTTACAAATTGTGGTAATGTAGAATTTAGAATACTAACAGATTCAGTAGTATCAAAACTGTATGTATTATCGTCGCGTATAGTAGAAGCTTTTACGTAGTTTATATTTTCAGTTGAAGTTAACTCAGTTGAATTACCTATTACTGGTATGATTTTATCTATTTTATTATTAGAATTAACAACTAGCATAGTTGTTGAATCTAATGATTCTACTACTGCTGGTATTGTGCTATTTGTTTCTCCTTTATCTAATTGATGCGAATTTGAATGTAACATTCCCGGAGAACTTGTATATGAAGTAGGATTTTTACTGATAATCATTTGCAATTCATTAATTGGTTGTCTAATTGTGGTTGAATAACTGGTAAAAGTAGCTGTTGTAATTTCATTTTCTGATTTTGCATCTAATTTAGTTGTCAAACTTATCTCCCTAGAAGGTTCGATTTCATTTATACTACTAGTATCTGGTGTAGAATAATCACTAAATGTAGTTGTTTCTACTTCATTTATATTATAATTAGTTATTAGATCTACTTTAGATGTATATGTACTTTGATTAAATGTTTTATTACCTAAAACATCAGATATCGTAAAATCAAAATCAGTGACAGTTTCTTTTTCATCAATATTTTGATTTGCTGGTGTGGTGGTTGTTACAATACCTGATTTAGGTTTATGCAAATCTATTATATTTGATAAAGAGTCTGTGGATAAATAATTTGTACTATTATTTTGTTTTACGTTTTGTGTAAGTGTTTTGGTCCAATTATCTTTTTCTGGCCCAGGTATATTTACAGGAAACGTTTTCTTACTATTAGCATCAAATATTGGAGGACTCATTGTTGTATCAGTTTCTACTTGGATTGTATTTTCCGTTTCCCAATTAGAAGTTGTGGAGGTTGCAGATGTTTTTATATTATTAAATCCGAAAGGCAATAAGTAATCAGTACTGGTTACAGTTTCCATGTTATTTGTATTTAGTGTGGTAAATCCAGTTGTTTTATCTGTTCCTAGCACAGTTTTACTTAAACTAAAATACATATCTGTATTCATATCAGGTAATTTAGTCGTTTCCTCTATTTTTGATGTACTTTTCTGCAGATCCAATATATTAGTAGTAAATGGTAAATAAGCAGCTGTAGTAAGTGTTTCTAATTCGTTTTGGTAATATGTACTCAAAGGAGTTATCATATCCGATGTAGGCTTATTATTCGAATTAAAATTATCCATACTACTAGTAGATGGTAGGTTATTAGAGGATGTAGTGCTTTGTATGTTGTTTATATTCCATGGAGATGTTTTAGTTGTTTCATAAGATTCTGTAGTTATTTTTTTATTATCAAAAACGTCCGTTCTGCCATCTTCAAAAAGTAAATTGTCGCTTGTAGTAGCAATTTTCAATTCATAAATATTTGTAGTGAGTATATTTTTTGTCGCGTCAGTGGCTAACATATTTAGATCTGTTTTGGTGCTACTATCAATGGATGTTGAATAAATAAAATCCTGTAATTTATTTAAATCAACCACATTTGGTTTAAAACCAGAAAGCGTTGAATAGCTAGCAGTGGTAGTAAACTCTAAATTTTGTGAATTAGATTTAGTTTCTACACCTGATTCAGATACTTTAAGATCAAAATCTCTTAAAGTGCTGATATCGGATATTAAATCATCAATAATAGTGGCAGGCTCTTCATTGTCAAGTGGCATTGCTGATTTTGTAGTTGCATCCATATTAGTTGGATCGTATGTTTTCATATAGCTGTTGTCAAATGGCAAAGTATCAGTGCTGGTTATTGTTTCTATATCGTTTGTACTTTGTGTGAATAATGTGGTTTTTTCACCAGGATGTCTTGAACTAAACGTAGTCCAATCAGTAGTATCAAATGGCAAATCGCCAGTCGTATTTGTCATAGTTTCTAAGTCATTTAAATCTTGAGTAGATAATTTGTTTGATATACCGAAAACTATCTTGATTTGATCAAACTTGTTCGTAAGATTAGTAGTGGATAGCAAAGAACTAGCCGAAGTTGTAGTTTTAATTTTATTTATATTTTCTGTTACCAACTCATCTATTTTTGTCATAGATTTAGTGTTATCAAATAAATGTATACTACTAGTATCAGATATTAAATACTCAGTAGAAGTAGCAGTTTGTATTTCATTTGAATTTTGTGTTGATATATCAATCATAGGGTTTGTTAGTGACGTAAATATATCAAGGTCTAACTTATTCGTTGTAACTACAACTGGCTCAGGCTCAGTACTAGTATCTACTCTGTCCGCATAATCCGTGGTTAATGAACTTAATTTATCTAACCCAGATGTATATGGGTTAAAATCTATTGTGTATTCATTATTATATTTAGGATCATATTGACTTGTAGCACTGGCGGTATTAGTAGTAGTTTCTATTTCATTTTCATTGTTTAGAGCTGTATTAGTTGTTCTGACTACGTTTGTAATAGATTTAGTATGTTCAGATAAACTTATAGTACTTGCACTAGGTGATACATAATTATTATTAGTAATACTTTTATTTTGTGTGGGTTGTACATTTTTTATATATGTTTCTGAACCACCTCTACTTGTATTGTATTTGTTCGAACTGCTAGCATCAACTGATAGATGATATTCATTGATAGTAGCATTTTCTATTTCATTATCGTTTTCTGTAAATGGCTTAGTTGTTTTATCCGTATCTGCTGTTAAATTATATGTTATATTATATGTTGAAGTAGCAAAATCTATTTCATTTATATTTTGTATAGATAAATCAGTAGTAGTGTCTATTATTGATGTAGTTCTACTAGTTGAATCGAATGTTAAATATTTACTTGAAGTAGTGATGTCGGTATAATTAGAATTATCTGTAAATAATTGTGTCATTGTATCTGTTACTAGCGTAGAGTTATAACTAATATCAGATGATAAATAGCTAGTTTTAGTAGCAATGTCCACTTCATTTATATTATGCGAGAATGATTCAGTTATTGCGTCGATTGTAGATATACGTTTACTAGTGGACTCGGACTTTTTAAGATTAACATTTTGTGTGGGTAATTGAGTAGTGGTATCTATTCCTGATATATATTTACTAGTAGATTCAGAAGTTAAATATCTATTACTTGTAGAAATATCCATTTCGTTTACGTTTTGTGTAGAATGTCGAGTTGTTGTATCTAATACTAATGAAGGTATATTTAGTCTTTCCGCACTGCCAGTAGATGTTGAATAATCAACAACAGAAATAGTGTCAAATTCAGTTGCATAATATTGCGTTGCTTTTTTAGTTGTTTTATCTAGATTTTCAGTTTTTGCATTACTATTATCGTACGGTAACATGCCATCAGTACTCATAGTTACGATGTCATCTACGTTAATACTAGTTTTATTAGCAATTGTGTCTTTTGGTGAAATGGATTTCGTTTCACCAAGTGTATACGTAGTACTAACTTCTGATGTTACGTAACTATTGGCAGTAACAATTTCAAAATTATTCTCTTTTGCCGTAGCTAATATATCTGTTGGTACTGTTTCTAATAAAGATTTTTTTGGATACAATAAATTATTACTACTAGATACATATGTTTCATAACTAGATAGTGTTGTTATTTCTAAATCGTTTTGTGTACTCACATCAGATAGCTGATTCTTAATTGCGGGGACTATTTCTAAACTACTTATATTTTGTTCTGTTAAATACACAACTAAGTCTGTTTTGGATATAGTTTCATTTTCTTTAAAAGAGTAATTACTAGCATCGTGTGTTATGTGATCAATGCTTATAATTGCAGAATTAGTAGTATTGATGATATCATTCGTGTTAATTGTAGTATTTTGCTTTTCAAAACTACTGTATTCTGTTGTGTATGTTTCATTTGTTGAATCTAATGAAGACTGAATTGTAGTATCTAAACTGATATTTGTATTCCTAGCAGTTACATCCACAATGGCCTTATCATCACTTGGTATTAATCCCTTAAGCCCAGAAGATAAAATAGAAATACTCTCAATACTATTATAAGTTGTTTCTCCTATTTCTGTGTCAAAATAAGCTTGTGTTACTACTGTAGGTGACGTTGTTGGTTGAGTGTTGAAGGTTAAACTGTAGTCGTCTGTCGACTGAAGCTTAAGCTTGTAAACTTCTTCATTCATAGATGTTCTAAGACTAGTACTTTCAATTTCGACAGGAAAAGTTGTTGTCGGTTCCGTTGATATAGTATCTAAATTTCCATAAGAATATTCAAGATTATTTTCCAAAGTCGGAGAATTTTCTTCTAAAACATTTTTCAAAGAAGTTTTTGTACTAGATTGTAAAAATGGTGTTTTAGTTTCACTGTCTATATCACTACTTTCTGAACTATATTCTAAGATACTCTCTAGAGTAGTTTCAGTTTTTTTTATATCGTTAATAGATTCTGTTGTCTGTGCTATTTCATAAGTATTTCCTTCTAATGTTAGCATGACGTCTTGTTCAATATCTCTTAGCGACGTTGTTTCTACATAATCGGGAATATCTGTAGTAGACTTTTTTATTTGTTCTGTGGTAAAACCATCAGAGCTTAAGGCTAATTTTGTAGTTTTTATATGTTTTTTGTTTTCATACATATAAGCTTCTGAGCTATCACTAACTGGTGCTAAAGACTCACGACTGGCAAAGTTATTTTGTTCGTTTTCTGTCGTTTGTATTAGGTCTATATTTGGATCAGTAGCTTTTGTAGAATAATGTAACATGGCATCATTATTTTTAAAAATCATTGTTGTAGTATCTCCCACAAAATTATTGACTTCCTTGGCCTCAAATTTACTTAAATCTTGTAAAGCGTTTGTTGATAATGTTGCAGGTACAGTTGTTTCAGAATCGGTGTTTTTTTGGATTTCAATTGCTATTTCTGTTGTTGAGTAAATAAAAACGTTTTTTCGAGTAGTACTTTCTATCCCACTACTTTCAAAATTAAAACTAGTATCCTCTGTTTTAGACGTAACTTTAACAATGGGTGACTTGGAAAAATAGTCATGCGAGCCTTTTTCTGTAATAATTTCATCCCTATTAAAAACATTATAACGCGTAACATTTGACTCTATAGCCATTGCACTATCTATAACTAAACTGGATTGTGGGGATTGATTTGGTGGTAATGTATAAACATTTTGTAAATCTTGAGGTATATCGGTATCCGAATGCGTTGATAAGTCACTATTTTTGGCATAAGTATCAGTTGTTTCAGTTAATAAAGTATTCAGCATGTGTCCTGTTGTACTTTGAATATTATACGTGGATTCTAATGTTTCTTGATTAACAGGTAACTCATAGGTAATATCATTCGACATTGTAGACTCTGTTATTTCACCTGTGTTAGCACTTACTTCATTAAAATCATTGTATACTGATACAGTACTTTCATTTTCTGTAATAACTTTTAAAACATCATCATTGTTAGAGATAGTTGAAATATTTTCATACGTTAGATTCGTAGTAACTAAAAATGGCTCAGGCTCAGTACTAGTATCTACTCTGTTCCCATATTCCGTGGTTAATGGAGTTATTTTATCTAACTCGGATGTGTATGAGTTGAAATTTATTGTATTTGCATTATTATATTTAAGATCATATTGACTTGTACCACTGGCGGTATTAGTATTAGTTTCTCTTTCATTCTCATTATGTAGGGCTGTATTAGTTGTTGGGACTAGGTTTGTAATAGATTTAGTATGTTCAGATAAACTCGTAATACTTGCACTAGGCGATATGTAGTTATTAGTAACACTTTCTGGGTCATTTATATGTTGTTTGGGTCGTAATGTTTCTTGATTAACAGGTAACCCATAGGTAATATCATTTGAAATAGTAGACTCTGTTATTTCACCTGTGTTAGTACTTACTTCATTAAAATCTTTATATACTGATACAGGACTTGCAACCTCTGTAACGACTTTTAAAACATCATCAAGGTTAGAGATAGTTGAAATATTTTCATACGCTAGATTCGTAGTAACTAAAAGTAGCTCAGGCTCAGTACTAGTATCTACTCTATTCCCATATTCCGTGGTTAACGCAGTTATTTTATCTAACTCGGGTGTATATTCGTTGAATTCGATTGTGTTTGCATTAGTAAATTTAAGATCATATTGACTTGTACCACTGGCTGTGTTAGTAGTAGTTTCTATTTCGTTCGTTGTTTCTCTTTCATTCTCATTTTGTAGGGCTGTATTAGTTGTTGGGACTAGGTTTGTAATAGATTTAGTATGTTCAGATAAACTCATAGTATTTGCACTAGGCGATATATAGTTATTTGTAGTAACACTTTCTGTGTCATTTATATTTTGTATGGGTTGTAATGTTTCTTGATTAACAGGTAACCCATAGGTAATATCATTTGATATAGTAGACTCTGTTATTTCACCTGTTTTAGTACTGAATTCATTAAAATCTTTGTATACTGATACAGTACTTACATTTTCTGTTATGGCTTTTAAAACATCATCATTGTTAGAGATAGTCGAAGTATTTTCTGACATGCTGTCACCACTCGAATAATCTGATGTTATAGCTCTATTGCTTGTAATATAAGCTTTTTCTGTTGTAACAATATTTATATCATAAGTATTCATATCGAAATCAACATCACTTGTTGATTTGGTATTTTGCATTGTAGTTGTTGTAGTGCTTGAATATTGCGGAAGATGAGCAATTGTAGTTGTTATATTTTCTAAAGATGAATCTTGTGCTATAGAAATACCTGTATAATTGCTGTTGAGTTTTCGTTGATTATCAGCTGTTTTAGTATTTTTCTTCTCAATAGCTACTGATTGTTTAGTTTCTGTGGTTTTTTTAATGGTTGGCTTTATTGTACTTTCTACATTAATTGTACTACTGCTTTGTAAAACTATATCACTATCGAATTCATTAATTTTACTTAAAGGAGTGGTTGTTGTTAAGCCATGTGCTTTATAGTTTGACTTAACATTTTCATTATTTTCACGATTGTCTAAGGTTGTAGTACGTGCCGTAGTTTTATTGTCGTCATTATTGAAGTTACCTAAAGATACTGAAATGGGCTTTATTGTATTAACAAGATCATCTGTAATATTCTGTGATGTCACTAAAGATTTACTAACATTACTGTCTTTGGAGTTTTCTATATTAGCTTTATCAGATGTTGAATCAATGAAATATACATCTGATGAAACTTTTGTATCTTTTCTAGGTTTGCTGTCAATAAGTATTCCCTTATTCAAAGAACTAGGAGAAGTAGATTCGAAATGATTTTGGGACATGGATAATTTATAGGTAGGCTCTCGAGAATTTACAGATACATAGTCTGTCGATTGTGCTGCTGTACCTTTTTGACTTGTAACCGTTGTTGGTACTGTACTCGACGCTATATTATCATTGGAAGTGTCTTTACTTAGGTGTAAAGCATCAGATGTATCCATAGTATTTGGAAAATATGTGCTAGGCATAACGTTTTCATCTGGGGTTTGCTTGTCATTCAAGGGACTAACAGACATTGTTGATATCTCATTTGGAGTCGTACTCTCAAAGTCAATAGTGTTTGTTTCAAATAGACTAGATGTTTTGTCAAATAAATCATTATCCCTGGTATGTTGGTCAGTGGGTAGTATTATATCAATAGTGGCAGTTTCACTTTCTCTTCCTGACGCGGTAGTGGTGTCGGTTAGTGGGACATAAGTTCCATCTGTTAATAGGAATGTAATAACACCATTATCATTATGTATTATTTCGTTATTTTATCTCAATTCAAATGAAATATATAATACTCTTTATTTACTTTAATATATTTTTTGTAATAATAATATCATAATAATTATTGTCCCCAACTATTATATGTACACATAATCATACATAAATATAAATCTGAATAAAAAAACATTACTCTAGAAGTAATCAAACACCAAAGAATTAAATATAAAGCCAAGAACAGAAAGGAAAGAACAATAACAGAAAGGATGAAGAATACATAATAACGAGTTCAGGCCTAATAGACCAACAACAGCAGGGAAACATGATGATTGATCATAAAGGTCTATCCCGTATAGTTGTTATAAGTTCAGTCTTATAAGCCTGAAGCCGCACACCGGCGCCCAATTTAATAATATTCCTGTAAAACTAACACTGTCAATAAGCGTTTCGGAGTAACTATAAAATTTATAAAGAGCCTGTCGGGTCAGCCGAAGTAGGTACTGTAGCCAGTATTTTGTGGCGTTTTATTGGACAAATGGTAAATATAGTTATAAATTATAGCAACGACCAGTTCATCTGGAGTTAATTTTGCTATTCACATAATAAAACTAGTAACAAGAGCACACTTTTAAGTAAGCTAAGTTCATGAAGTATCAATTATGTGAAAATAGCATGTATAAGTATTGATAGTTGAATCTTAGTTCTAATTCGAATAAATACCGCATTATTATCATCATAGCGTGAATGTCACATTCTCTAATAATCATATTAGGAATTTTAGCAGTTATTTTATAATTAGCGCGTTATATATTGACTTTTCATATTAAAATTTATAACGAATTCTTATACAAAACACTTACTTTCCATGCAGGCACCAGAGAATAAATCGCAAGGTACTCCAGGACGACAATGCGCGCAATTGGTTGTTGAAGGATTCCCTTTCTCTTCTAAGAAAACAAAAGTTAGTGTAGAATACATTAAAGTGTTTTATACTTCCTTAATTAAAATTTTATACTCTAACAAAAATAAAAGAGATGTCTAAATACGTTCGTTGCCCCGAACGACGGGGTGTGCGGTTAGGTACGTTTAATCCCACCTCAACAAAAAATGGTTACAAACTACTCAAACCCTAAAATTAAAACAGCGGAGAATTAAAAGAAATTGATTTTAAGATGAGAAGCGAAACTATTTTATTTAATTTGACTTACGTGGAACGCAAGCGCAGCCATCGCAGTACGTATTTGTGTATCGAGCGCAGTCAGATGAGGTTTGACATTGACAAACTGTAAATACAAGAAAATGTGAGGATGTTCAGCGATGCTGTACATATGCATACTGAAATTAAATTGTTTTATAAATTTGGTCTTATGATTGCGGTTTTATGACACTGCAAACCTATTATTTATATTTTCTATATCATTCAACATTTCACTTATGAATGGAATTCATTAAAATAAATTAATTAAGTACTAAATATTTAATTAACAATAATTGTGAGCATTTTGATAAGCAACCAGCAACGTATTATATAGTCATTTATCATTTATTTGGAGCATGTTTGATTATAAATAGCTAATACCTGCAGTTTTTTTCCGGCCGAATCTTATACTATCACTGATTATTATCATAAGCACAATTTATTTCAAAAATTTCAGTAAAATTTTTGAAATAGGCGTTAATAACATCACGGTAATGACAGGTATTGAGAATAGTTTAGATCATATAAGTAAAACTCATAACAGCCGTATGACAAATAAATCAAAGCTAAGTATTACTAACTTATACAATAGTAAAAACTAAATTTACACAATATAGCCAGTAGCTCAACTGAAACCATGGAAGGAAATAAAACTACTTTCACGACAATGCGCTGGTTCAGCTAACCACGTAACGGAAAAATCTCACTCCATATTTCGTGATGATCTAAACAACTTTTATATATGTAGGTTGTACTTTTGGTTTAGCTAACTCAATGAGCGCCAATTATCACTTACTATCAAGCCAATGCCACGTCCACCACCGTTAGGAATAAACAATACGCCAGTGACGACGCGTGGTGGGATGTTAAATATTTTATTTACACCAGACTACCCGTTCCGGTCTAAATAAAATACTAATTAAAAAGGAAACACTTTTTGGAAACTTTATTTTATGTGGGCTACGATCAAAACCAATAAAATCATTTTATGGTTTTATATTTGTGTTCAAAGATCTTATCAAATTTCAGTTCATATATCCATGCAGTTTTAGATTTTCTCATATGAATTCCATTTTAGTCTCCATTGGTATAATAATTAGGTAAAAGCCTTATCGCACTAGCTCAAAGTTTTAAGGCATTGATTAGATATATACGAAGACTACGTTGAAGACTACTTGAACTATCTACGTTGAATATTGAAGTGGGACCAACTGCCTCCCTATAACTGAAACTATGCATCTACCCCCCACTGAAGTAACGTCTATACATGTGGAATGACGTGTGTGGTTAGGGCTTTCCCCTTTCCTCCTCAACAAAAAAAGGGATTTCTACGGTTCTTGATCCGGCATCAAGTGTAAACTCCGATTTGATACTGGATCCTACCAAGATCAATTACTTTTTTCTTTTCCCATGGTGATATTTTATTTACTTTCCTCGCCTTATATGCCATGCCTCACACGGGCATGAACTGGGAATTAAACGTAGTCTTAAGTAGTCACCAAATAAAAAAAAAATATTTGTATTAGCAATGGTTTGATTACAGAGTCCCGATCCTAAACTAAACATGTATAGCTTGATATTAACATCTTATGTCGTGGTTATTTAAGGAGTGCCTCTTAACAAACATTCTGATAATATATTACATAAACAAGATGTGTCAACTGAAAGTCGTGCTTGAAACATGTTTATTTTAACAAGAATTGGCGGTGCCCCTTTTTTCCTTAAATAATTTGATCGATTGCTTCCATATTGTAGAATGATGTAGGAAGTTTACAATACCTTTTGAACAGACAGGCTGATGATCAACAACGGCGCAGTGTTGGCCCTTGAGACATGGACCACCAAGAGCACATGGATCTGAGCATCGACCGCTGATACAAGCCAATGTCGGAGCGCAATGATCGTGACTGCCGCAATCAGAAGCTGCATATATCAAACAATATTGTCAAAACATTTCAATTTCTGTAGCGACGTAATGAGTATGTAGTTTAAATAAGTTAAATACAAGTAGGTATGCATACAAACACAATGATTCATCATTGAGCCAAGCCGATTTGACATTAAAGTTGACTTTTTATCATAATTATGTACAGGTCAGCGTTATCTATTGTGTATTATCTGAATAGAACCAGGATTTTAAGACCTAAATGAGATCAGTTATGCCAAAATATACCAAACCACAAATAGTTCAAAAATGTGTTAGGTATTAACACCAAATTGGTGCATTACTAGTATATGATACATAATCGCACATCGAAATTATCCCAAGATCTATTCAAATGTATGTAATGAACAAACGTGTATTGGACTATATATATAAAATCTAACAATAAACGTCATTTTCTCAAAAAAAGAAATTTAAATTTATATTTGGCTTAACTATGATCAATTTTTCGCTCAATGTAAATTAGTTATACTAATATAAATTAGTTTTACATAAAATAGTTTAAAATTGTTTGCAACAATCTCAACTTAAACAGCAAAATGTAGAACTATAAATCAACCAAATAAATAACTATCTTCTCATATAATAAATAATGGCAGAGTCAACGTCTCAGTCAAGTACAAACCACATAATATCGATAAGAATTATTATTTTTTAAACTATATTATCCACATCTGCTCATTATTAATTTATAATATAGTGATTCGTAGGATAAGTCTCTAGCACTAGTGAATCTGTTCCCAAATGACAACCTACATCCAACTTATATTATAGATAGTATCGGCTCGATGCATACATTTTTATATTTTTAGCGCCGTATTCCGTTTTAACTTGGGCGATATCGAAAAAAATGTGCCCGCGTCTGACTTTTCTTCCAAGAGACTCCAAAACTAATTGCGCTAGACATAAACATCAGGTTTTATAAAACTTAGGGAGCATATTATACCTACTTTGTAAATTTTTAATTATCTAAAAGCATGATTAAATAATAAACGAGATTTTATATAATTATTAATATTTTAGTGTTCCTGGTGACGTGTTTGTAACACGGAAAAAATATATATTATAGTACTTAAAATGCTCTATAAGTATATTGATATAATTTGTGCAAAAATAGTTCTGTAGCAATTTGAGGCACCGCTGCCCACATTTTCTATACTATTTAATAGAGCTGTGGCTGTACATTTAAAACAATTGAGGAAATATGACTGTATTAGGTTATGTAGAAAACTCTGCATACAAAGTATTTTTTTGGAATCTTTATCTGTTTATTTTTTTGCACGTCACCCAAAGCGACCAGACGGATATTGATGAAACTTTTTACGTTTGGTAGTTCTTGATTAATCTTAAAACATGAGATATAACCTTAAAAAACTAGCTTTTGGACAAAGCATAGTTATAAATTAATATAACTGCCTCAGGATATACGCTATTGGATGATTTGTGATTATTGTAAAGAGAAAAAAACAAGCAGTTTATTATTATTGCTCTATAGGTGTAATTATAATTAATTTGATATTAATTATAAGATTTTTTTTTTAAACCATGGTGACAATGACCTTAAAAAAATTAACCAGGTGTCTTACAACCCGTAACGATTGCCAGGATGCTATATAACAGCCGAAACCCACTTTTTAACCTATCTTCCTATGCACGAAGGAAGTCAGGTGTTCACAAGTGTTACTGTTTAATCACTAATTTGAAGCTGGCCGAGAGAAATTTGCCTAAACTTGTCGATCTTTTGAGTAACAAACGTACAATTAAGCTATAACCGGTTATGGTAATCAATTTTCCAATGGCTTTTTTATATTTTGATAATAAGTATTCAATAGGCTTCAAAGTTACGGGTTAATTCTATGTACATGTTAGATATTTATTATAAATATGAACTCATAAATAGCATCTTTTTATGAAGCATGAGAGCGTGAATCATTGAGGACCTGCAGGCCTGGGAAATTTTCTCTAAAGCAAGTGAATCCTGCACTGGGCCTGTAGTATAGCCTAAATCCTTCTTATCCTGAAAATCAAAGCCTGTAAATTGTAACAGTGATGGTACTTATTTACAACCTTCAGGGTTATTGTTGCGAATGTCTTAACGCATAGCATAGTGGGGTGTTGTTCTCTTATGACATAAGTTTGGAATATAGGTTGTCATTTAGGAGCGAATCACTAAATTTATCTTGCTATATACCTTTTAATCAAAAAAGTTCCTTGTTAATATATAATATGCATACCTACCTGATCCATTCTTTTGAATGTTTAAGAAATGGGGAAAAACATAATTTACCACAATAATTGGTATCTATTACAGTTATTACAGACTGAAGCTATAATGTCGAGATCTTTAGTCTATAAACATTTTATTAACAGA
Organism: Leucoma salicis; assembly: GCA_948253155.1. NCBI lineage: Eukaryota > Metazoa > Arthropoda > Insecta > Lepidoptera > Erebidae > Leucoma > Leucoma salicis. The sequence goes on along the minus strand of OX411809.1, from coordinate 14,446,086 downwards.
ACAGAAAACAAATATTTTGTTGATATCTTACATTAGTTACATATGTGTAATAAATACATACTATATTAGTGTGTAGAAGGCATTCTAAATAATTCTGCAAACTCTGTCTCGTGGCGATTTTGTTGCATTTAGTATTAATGCCAAAGCATTGAAAAGCCATAAATTAAGTTTGATTAGAGCACCCGTTACCAAAATGTGTGTGAAATTAAATGTATGTTATGTACACTACAATATATCATGCAAGAAAATCTACCTGATGCAGAAGGGTTTCAAACTGTGGAGAAAGGTAAATATGAACATGCTAAAACAATAGAAATAAAAGATAGAAAATGAACCGCATGAAATCATAAAGTAGAAACTATCAACATTTCCTGTAATAATGAAGAACAAGATTAATAAGATTCATAGACGCTAATATACTATATGGTAGGTACATTATTGTTGAAATCTTTGGGTCACTATAAATTTACCTTTAATGCAGCCATGTCTTTCGTCGTGTGTGAATCCTCGAGGACAGAACTTGCACACTGGGTGGTGGTCTTCAACTGAGCATGGGGCTCCGCCACAAGCATCTTTGCATGGATCTTTGCATTGGAAATCACGACATGCTAAGTTGCTCGGACACCCGCTATCTCTTAAACATATTGATAACGATGGATTGCATTCTTCAATACATACACACATAGCGCGGTGATCTACTACTTCACATTGTTTTCCTTTTGGACATATTGGCTCCACAGACGCTAAGCATGGATTCACACACTTGGAACTTCGACAAGCCGCATTAGATGGACACTGTTCATCTCTTGTACATTCTGCGTTTTCGGGTGCGCAAGTCAATTCGCCTTTCTCATTTAAAGCAAATCCATTTCGACAAACGCAAATCGGTGTATGATCGCGTACTTCACATTTTTGGTTAATTCTGCAGTTGTTGTAACCCAAGCAAGGATTTCGGCATTGATTGGTGTCAATATCACATGCTAGTTTTGAAGGACACAGCTTGGTATCAGAACAAGTAAAAGTAACATTGTGGTCTTCTGTGGGTTTACAAGTGGGGTCAAGGCGACATGCAACTCGTGGTTGACCAATATAGCACTGCGGACAGGAACACTGGGCTTTGTGCATCAATGGCACGCAGAGGGCGTCTTCTCCGCATACACCACGCACCGTACAGGGATCCACGCAGTGTAAGCTTAAACAAGCTCTGTCTACCGGACAATCCCTGTCGCTCGTACATTCGATACCTAAGAAGATGTGAAAGAAGAAAGCAGAGTCGAGAGAGCGGTACCTTCAGCCGCGAAGAGGAAACTTTCTCACGAGACAGTGCATGCTTTTTGACTGATAGTTTATGAGATATGTATATAACGGTATATTATAATACAAGCGGTATGTACATGAAGCCGAACAAATTGTTACTGACGATTTGAGAAATTTAAGCACGAACGGTGAGAATGCTTCCACTAATTAAACACACTGTTAAATACAGATATGTTACGGCATCAATATTTAATGGCAAACAAAATATTTATATGCACAGTAATATTAAAGTTATATTTTTTTATTGTAGATAAATCACCAATTTATGTACTTAAAGGGCATCCTATCAATGCTTCTATGATATTAGATATTATAGGTAAATGTTTCAAATTATTATTGCGTAAGCAAAACGAAAAACATCAACTTTCTCCCACCCCTTCAAATACCTCTAATTTATAAAACAAACAATAATAAGAGGGCTACTGTAAGTATACTAGTAGCAAACAAGTAATTAACTAATTTATTAATTTCGCCTACTTTACCCACATTATAAAATATATTTTAATAACTGAGTCTGAGGAGAATACTGTGTAATACTCGTAACTGTGCATAATTTTATACATGGTGACATGACTAGTGATAAACTACTATTTTACTTACTGGTGTGACATTCAATGTCAGCTTGTCCTTCTGTACCAGGAATACATCGACAAACAAATTCTGCGCCTTCTCTTAAACAATCACCGTTTATTCCACATCCTGTAGTTCTACAATCTATTACACTGCGTTCTTGAGAGCCTGTAATATGTTTTTTGTTACCTATATTATAAGATAAGATTTTTTCGTTTCTTGTAATGTATCAGCGTTTCATTGCCCACTGCTGGATATAGATCTCCCCGAGAGGGTACCACAATGAGCGGTACTTTGCTACCAGTATCCATGGGCACGGTGTATTGCTCCGTGTATCTTGAACCAGTTCATTGACCCACCTTGTCCGTGTGGTAACGGACTAAGAATACAACACTTGTATTCTTACCATCCCATCCTTTCCCACGGGTCTCGTACAAGGCGACTAAGGGAAGTAAGCCATTATCACCCATTGCATTACTGGTGGTAGGGCCGGGTACCAAGTGAGAGTACTCACTTGCTATCGGGAACGAACGTGTACGGTATTCTCGGTATAGTTGAATACATGAGGAACGGTTACCGCTTACCATCAGGAAGGCAGTGGCTCGTCTGCCATCATTAGCAATAAATAAACCTGTAGAAAGCCATCTCACACGAGATGCTTTTCCTTCCAATCGTTATGATTTATATAGACAAGCGACATTGCCTACCTATTGCCACTTCAACATGATGACCCTGTTTCTTGTCTAAAAATGAACTATTGCTATAAAAAATTAACAAGTAATGAACCAAAAGAATATTTTTTTATATTTATCTACTTACATTCAATATTAGGATCGCCATTTGGATAATTTCGGGGGCAGAAACACTGTGCTTGGCCATTTTCAATGTGACATTGTGCATTTGTACCACACGATTTATAAGCGCAAGATTCCATAATACCGCAGAAACATTGTTTGTGTGGATTTCCAGCACAGTTTGGAGGGCATGTACACTCATAATTACCATCTTCTAGGTCACGACAGCGGGCACTTACCCCACATGGATTCCGTAAACAATTTCCAGTTGGTGGTTTAGAGCATTCGACATTTGCATTTCCGACATAATTTGGGGGACAAGAACACTGAGGACTACCATTTACAGAACGGCAAACAGCATTAATGCCACAAGCTCCTAAGCAAACATTTTTACATGTGCCTTCCGCACATTCTTCATCAGTGTCGCATTCTTTATTTTGTGTACATTCATATTTTTTACATTCTTTTAATGGATCACCAGTATGTCCACTTGTACACTTACAAATAGCGCGATGCGCGACCGCGAAACATGCAGCATCTTTACCACAAGTGTCTGCTTGGCACGCTTTCACACAATGTCTTGAAGAACATATCATATCATCGCCGCAATGGCTATCACGATCACATCCCGGAACACAAATACTTTGATGGCATATTTGCCTCTCAGGGCATTTATTTCTTAAGGTACATATGGATCTACAACCTCCATTAAAACATTTTTCTCCACAAGAACAATCTGAATCACTTTCGCACAGGGTGATACAATATCCACTGTCATCACAAGGACAGAATCCATCACATAAAATTGTCTTTTTCTTACACTCTACAAGTGCATCGCCAGTATAATTACCAGAACAGCTACACTGAACACGGTGGTTTTGTACCTTACATTCAGAACATATTCCACAGACATCCGATCGACTACATGGATCTATAAAATCAAATAATATTATTTTTAAGTCGGGTATGGTTATTAAACGTACACAGTGATTATAATAGATAATAAATAAAAAAATGTATATAATAATTATTATTTTAATGCATTTTTGTGTATTGTTAATTGTGTCTTTTACATAAAGAGAAAATTATAGCCATCCGTGGGGTTTGAATCCACGTCTTTGTTTTGAACACTCGTAATCCAAAAGCCTATGATATTTTTGCAGATTTTGTGTTCAGGTAGAGCATGTCTAGTGCTAGACTACAACATATACGATGTTCAAGGTTTATATTATTAGGATGCGTCGTTAGGATATTTTGGGTCATCATAATAAAAAATAAGTGTAGAAATTATGAGAAAATATAATGAAAAACATTACCTTTGCATTGTCCTTTTAGACAAGCCTGATTGCTATCACAAGCATTATCATCTCGACAACCTTGTTTGCAAATTCTGTTTTCACAAATATAGCCTTCATTGCAAGTGTCGTCACTATTGCACACGACTCTACATATACCACGTATACACTTTTCATTAGATAAGCAAACTTGGTCACTAAAAATATACAACATAATAAAGTGAAGGTACATGAAAAATTTGGTAATTAACCATTTCCTAAGTTTGCCCCGGATTTCATGGATGCAGGGCCATTGAGTTCTCTATTTATTTTTGGTAAGGCGAAGTTTAAGTACCAAGTGGGAGAAGTCACTTGTTACCAGGCTCGAGCAAGTTGGGACTACCTGCTGCCGTGTGACTGACCATGACACGATGATAAATATAGTTGAGTCCTTAAGAGGCAGTTACCATCAGATGGTTTACCAACATAAGCAATAGAAAACTATTTCTAATGGTAGAGCCGTGCTTGTCCTAGCTGACACGATCGGGAAATTAGACACTACCCTCTCATAGAAAATCAGCATAAAACTATGGTAGGTACTCCTACTGTTGTAAAGGTGAGTGAGAGCGCCGGAGGCTCAAACCCTCTCCTTATTTTTATATATCCCTTCCTATCTCTCTATCCCTTTTCTTGTAGTTGGTGACGTGCGAGATAAACCTCTGGTGTTGCGAGCCTCTATAGGGTACGGTAACCGCTGACTATCAGGTAGGCGCTATGCTCATTTGCTACTCTTGTAGTATAAAAAAAAACTCAATTTATCACTGCCAGATGAAGGTAAACAACGTAAACTTAATACTAAGAGATTTCCTCGACGTCTTGCGAACTCTGCTATACTGCACTGAGTCTGTTTGTAGTCAAGGTCAGTGTGGCTCTTACTTGGAAAGGAGACCGGAGCAAGACTAGGTAGGACAGGGATGGGTTCTGAAAAAACTATTATTATTTCGTACCTTCTGCAAGATGGATGACAGGTGCCCCCATAACAACTAAAATTATCGGGGCAGTTCTTATTTGAATCGCAAGGTGACATTATTCTTCTACATACTGCTTTTGGATCGCCAGTTAAAGTGGGTGGACATACACAAACTGTTTGATGATCTCTAGTGCTACATAATGCATTTGCACCGCAAGTTGCAGGTTCAGTGCAAGGGTCAAGACACTGGCCTGATATACAAGCTAGATGACTGGCACAGTCAGAATTTGATCTACAACCAATAATACATATCCGGCCATCACACACTTCTTCATCAGAACACTGCTCATCTGAAGTGCAAGCGTATCTGCAAACACCTGAATCACACCTTTCCCCTTGCAAGCACTGAGTACCATCAGCAGTACATGCAGGCCGACATCGATTATCTTCGCATCTCCAGCCAGTGGCACAATCAGTATGCATACGGCATGACAGTGATGGAGCACGCACACATCCAATATTGGGTGTAGGATTTGGTATTAAGTCTTCCAAACATGCGCAAGAAGCTTTTCTTTCTACGATGGAGCACAGCGCGTTAGGCCCGCATGGATTAATATCATTGGCGCAGGGATTTTGGCAGATATTACTCTTGCAAAACTCGTCTAATGCACAATCTTCATCATGTCTACAGCCGTATTGACAACTGTTTCCCAAGCATATATGACCCAAAAAACAATCATTGTCTACACGGCATGTCACTGTAAATAGTTATTTATTAATCATGAGATTTTCTCAAATAATGATTTATAAAAGAAACATTGGCTTATTTATGGTTTTAATGATAATAAAACTAGCTTAAAATATCGTACTTACACATACAAGCGCCTTTACTACATTTTTCGTTTAATGCACAGTCCTCGTCAGCTTTACATTGTGGTAGACACATAGAATCTTGGCACATGTAGTCATCGTCACATTCACCCGCGCTACCACATAACCGTGGCACTGAAATGTGGTCATTACAAGTGTATAAGTTTGTGAAGAAGTGTTGTTGTCCATTAAACACGACTATGTGGCTGAACAAATATGGATGACCATAACTTTCTGAAGAGCTGGCTATTTTATCAGAAACTTTGTTAATTTTACTTTTGAAATAGTTAAGTTTAACTATTAAATCCTAACTTTTAAAAAACTGTAACAGAGCTGTGAGAATACAAAACATTAAAAAAAAAAGAAATCCGCCTTCAAGTACACCCAGGAACTAAAAAGCAATAAAGAATTAGTATTTAGATACGATTTCCGTGCTAGACACCTACTGATGTGTTTGAAGCCGGCGCCAAAAATGTTTTTAATGTTATCTAAGTATTTATTATGAATTATTTTTGTTACTTTTGGACTTGGCACCTGAAGGCGGATTTCTTTTTTTTTAATATTTTATTTTGTGCTTTTTAGTGTTTTTTTATAAAATAGCTTAGAGTAGATCGTACATGATGAGGAGGCCTCCCTAAAGGAAAAAAAAACAGACTGCGAAAAAATATTCATAATACGATATATGCGATGTATACAATTTTCCTAGATTTTTGTTGATTTTTTAAAAACTACTGCAACGATTTCGATAAAATTTAAATGGGACTATTTTGGAATAAACCGATTTCAAGCAAAAAAAGAATTTTGCAAATCCGTCAACATATGACAGAGTTATGCCCGAACATACACAAAAAAAAATATAAACATCCGAATTGATTACCTCCTCCTTTTTTTGAAGTTGGTTAAAAATACTATATAGTAGTGATGTAACGAATATTCGCATTCGCATTCGCCAATATTCGCCTGTTTTCAACAATTCGCATTCGCATTCGTATTCGCATGAAACGATGCGAATGTTCTGCGAATATATTTAGTCCATTGAAAAGTTACATTTAGGGTTGCGTTTTTTAGAGTACGCAATTTTATTTTTTTGATGTGTGTGAACCCCCTGGGTTAGTATAAACGTAAGTTCAATTTTGTAGGGTCGCCACCCTTGTCCCCCGGCTGCCATCTTGGAAAAAGGGGTGCAAAGGGTTTTCGAGCTGTATCTCGTAAACTAGCACACATACAGAAAATTCTGTAAAACATTATTTGTAGCAAATTAAATTGTCTACTTCTTTACTTTATTACTTTTTATCCTAAAATCGAAAACAAAAAAGTTACTTATAATCAAAAATAACTGAAAATTTTTGAACAACTTTTCTTTTGGCTATTATAACTTTTTTCCTGGTCATTTTACAATAAAATCACATTAGAGCAATATTATAGAGGGTTTTTCAACGAATAATTTCCACTATAAATTTGTTTAATTTCATTAATTTATCTGGGTTTTACAGCGCTCCGAAGTTGACGGAGTTCTTGAATACTCGTAAGAATACGATAAAAACGAACCATTAGGCTTAGTTTTGTATTAGCTCCGCACTCAGGTCACACAAAGACCCTTCAGCCCAGCCTCCTCATAAAGGTGGTCGAGGGCCTATTCCCACGACGAAGGCGGAGCACACGCCTTCGGTCATGGCACCGCCAGGTAGCAACCGGGAGGCCGACCTCAGTGTACCGCCCTTCACCGCGTCGGAAATGGGGGTGGCTGTTTCGCGGTTTCAGACGGGATAGCCGCCCGGGTGCTGGCCCTGGCTCTGGACCTCCTGGAGCCCCGACTCAGGGGACTGTTCGACGCGTGCCTAGCGTCCGGACGGTTCCCTGACTGCTGAAAGGAGGGAGGCTGGTAGTCCTGCTGAAGCCAGGGTGAATGCCGGATTTGATCGGGGCCTTCAGGCCCATCGTGCTGCTAGACGAGGCGGGTAAGCTGCTGGAGAGGATCCCCGCTGCCCGCATCGTCAAGCACCTGTGCGACGTCGGACTGGACTTGTCAGATGCCCAGTTCGGTTTTCGAGCTGGTTGTTTGACGGTCGGCGCGATCATGCGCCTGAGGGCCGCGGCCGCGGTGGTCGTCACTGGCGGTGGAGTGCTGTTGGCGGTGTCGCTTGATATCGCCAACGCATTCCCAGCCGCATAACCGCCAGCCCACCCGGTCTAGCGGTCATCTTCTATGCGGATAACACGCTGGTCGTGGCCCGGGGCGGAAACTTCGAGAAAGCGGCGTTCCTGGCCACCTTAGGGACCTCGGATGTGGTCAGGAGGATCGGGGCGCTCGGGCTTAGGGTGGCCCTGGATAAGTCGGAGGCCCTAATTTTCCATTGGCCCCGAGATCAAGTATCTGGGCCTGGTGCTGGACGGGCGGTGACGCTTTCGCGAGCACTTCCGTGAACTGTCCCCGAGGCTTGCACGGCTCATGCCGATTATAAGCGGACCAAATAATGCGTGCCGACGGCTTTACGCAGGGGTAGTCCGGTCGATGGCATTGTACACGCACCTGTGTGGGCGGAGAACGACGAATATTTTTGAATGAACTCAATCCGACTAACCTCATTCAATCTACTTATCAAAATGAACCTCGGCTATATTCGGTTTAAACATGGGTGACTGACAGTGACACTAGATGTGAAACCCGTATGATATTTTGCGCGCGCTTATTTGAAAATCAACATTCGTATTCGCATTCGCGAATGTTGGAGGGAAACATTCGCATCCGCATTCGCATTCGCGAATGCTTATAAACTAACATTCGTTACATCGCTGCTATATAGGTGTGTCTGAACACAAAACAATTTTTTTTTAGGTAAGTATTTTGTCTGTTTGTCGGTTTGTCTCTTTGTCTGTTTGTTCGTTCATCACGCAAAAACTACTGAAGTGATTGAGATGAAACTTTTTTTTATAGCTCTTGATTAACTGGTATACATTTTATCCCGCTACTATATCGGGAACATGAGATATAACCTAAAGACATGACTTGCTTATAAAGAATCAAAAAATCAGTCTCAGTCGCACAGTCTTCTTAGTTAGTCTTCTTAATTAATAAAGTAAAATCACAATAATAATTATTATGTAAATACTATATGTACCTATGTAATAATTATCATCATCTACCTACCCTTATAGGTGGAGTCAGGAGTCTCCGAAACCGACGAGCGTGTATGAAGAGAGTTATGAATGTTGAGGAAGCGAGAGATGTATGCAAGAATAGAGCCTCTTGGCACTCTGTCGTCTATTTAAATACCACGACCCCACTAAGGGGACTATTGGTGACTTTAGAACAAGTAAAACACGGAGGTTAGATATATTTTTGTGTACGAATTGGTATCGGTTTTTGTTCACTCATATAATGCCGACCGAGTTGAGTAACCTTGCTGATTTATTTAAGTGGCAAATGCACAACTAGGCTACAATGTCCTCACACTTGATATACTAAAAAATAGAAGGAGCTAGTACTATAAGAAAATAATAAAAATATTTACTCACTTCTAACACATTCCATATCTTGATTACCCGTAAAAGTTTGTGGACAACTACATTGAACAACATGATTTTCTGTTCGGCAAACAGCATTCAAACCACAAGTTTTTTCCATTTTACAAGGATCTAGGCATTGCCCATTGAAACATTTTTCTTTTGATTCACACTCCTCGTCCACAAGACATAAGTCTAAAAAAATATAAAAGTTTCGTTACAAAGATATCAATAATCATTTTACGATACTGAATTTCACTTTACAGCTTCTATATGGTTTACTTACTTTTACAAACACCTTTGTGGCAATACTTATCATCACCACAATCGCTTCGTTTTTTGCACGTTACTTCAAGAAGACGGCATCCTTTCTCGGTACTCGGATTTCCTACATATCCCTGTTTACATTTACATTGTCCTGTATGTCTTGAAGCAATACATTCTGCATTCTGTCCACATTTCTGAGTTTCACACGCATCTATAATAATTATTGAGAAAGAACCCATATAATATTATGTTTTACTTAAACTTGCTTCATGGCTCGCAGATATACATATAATTATTAGAATAAATGTTATTATATAGAATTCTTAAAATGTAATTAAATATTTTTATCTTTTCTGTATACATAGTCACGGGTGTTGTAGCATGCAGTAATGATTGAAGAACTTCTTATAACATTGGTTTTAAAATATTAGCATGAGAAAGACTAACCTGTGCATTTTTTAATGCCATCGACAACTGTACAACGGGCTACAGGCGGACAGTCTCTATTAAATCGGCATTCTTGAGCTTTTCGACATCCTTCTTTGTAAGGATCTCCAACGTAACCCCCAGAACAAGTACATTGGGCTTGGTTTCTCATATTCTTACATTCAGCGCCATCACCACATGGATTAGATGAACAATAGTTTATAGGCTCACAACCCTTTACAGGATCTCCAGTATAGCCAGGTTGACAATAACATACTTGCCTATGTTTTTCAGATGAACAAATTGTATTGTCTCTACAATCATTATTTACTAGACATGCTATTTTACATTTATTATCACTACATAATTTATCATCAGAGCACTGTAAATCTTCATCACATTCCTTCTTTTTACATCCTAATAAAGGATCCCCGAAGAATCCTGGTGCACATGAACAAGTAGGCTGATGATTTTTTCCAACACACATTGCTTGTCTGCCACATGGATGTATCTCGCATGCTTTAACGCACTGTGGAACACCCTTTCTACCTACAGTACATCTTTCATCATCACTGCAATCTTCATTTGCCATGCATTGAACTTCTTTAGTACAAATACTGTTCAAACAAAACTGTGAGTCTGGGCAAGTGCTGTTATTATCACACGTTATGCGGCATGTGTCTTGAATACAAATTTGATCAAATAAGCAATCTCTTGCATTTTTACATAAACCTGTAAATAATCCATGTCAATTAAAAAATCTACTAAATAATACTGGTAAAGCCTTGAGCTTGTCCTAGCATGAATAGGCTGGCTCGACTGGGGAATTACCACCCTTTCACAGAAAATCAGCAGGGTGTTTCTTATGGTCCTTATTAACCTTCTTCTCCACCTCTTATCCCTTTCTATGGCGTTTGATACCTCTGATATTACAGCCTCTATTGATGCCTCTGATGTTACTAGGCTACGGTAACCGCTTACCTTCAGGTGATTGCCGCTCACGTATTTATATTTATTTATATAACTTTTTATTATTATTGATAATAATATTACTATATTGCGTTTGTTTATTTAGTTTATTTTGAATCGCAGGAAAAAATATTTCATGTAATTAAATGACTAGACTTTCCATTATCTATCCTAATAATATAACATTATCTGATTTTGCTATAAAGGTATGGCTTAATGAAACATATAGTTATTAAAAAATTTGAAATTCATAAAATTGATTAGTATGCACTACATATAAAAGCGGTCGTAATATTATAGATTTCAGCCTGTCTCTTATTTGTCAATTTACAAGTTCACAATGAATTGGAATTTGACTTTTAACTATTTCTTACTTTGACTATTTCTAAGCAAGTTATATTACTTACCGACACAAATATTGTCAACACACTTAGTCCCTGAAGAACATCTACTATCATCCGTGCAGTATTGAATAGGAACACAACCAAGGACTGGATCACCAGTATAGCCAGGTGCACAGGAACAATGTCCTATATGATTTCTAGAAAGACAGTTAGCATTTTTTCCACACGCATGAGGTATGTTACAGGAGTTCTGGCATTTATAATTAACGCAGGCTTCCTCTGAAGAACAATCACTGTCCTTAATACATTCATATTTTGTACACTTCTTGTATGGATCGCCTTGACTGTCAGAAGGGCATTCACATGCGGGAATATGTTTTGATACAATACATTTAGCATTTTCTCCACACAAGAACGTATTTTTGCAAGGATCAATGCAATAAGCGTTGTTGCATTTTGATGTCTCGGAACAGTCGTCATCAGAAAAACATTCTCCAGGTGATCTGCAGTTGCCAGTGTTTGCATCTAAGATTGTTCCATTTACACAAGAACATGAATAAGAACCATGAGTATTAACGCACTGCGCATTTAAAGCGCATGGGTTACTTAAACATTCATTGATATCTTTACATTTGTTGTTTTCTAAATCAAAGCCAAGTGGACAAGTACATAAAGCGTTATGGAATTCCATTGAGCAAGTTCCACCTTCACATATAGTCTCTTCACATTTATCTATAAAAAAACAGGCAAGGTCAGGAAAATTATTCAGGAAAAAAAATCAGAACTAATAATAATAATGATAACTTCGGTCACGGCGGCCAGTATCGATAGACACTAGCCATGTGCGTAGGAGATATATTAGTGCACGAGTGCGTGTGCAAACACAAGTTCATTCTCTCTTCTCTCACTCTTATGGTCCGATTGGATGGCATTACGACACAACCGGAGAGAGCTTAGCTGTAGGATCAACGGCTTTACGTGCTTCCCTAGGCAAGGTGTTGAAACACCGCCAACTTTCTAATTCTGGGTTTATTGAGACTTTATTGACAGAAATATTTAATATATTTTTGTTAGCTCGACCCGGGAATCGAACCCGTCTCGAGTTCATGATTTGCAGTCGCATACACTACCCGTAGACGACTAGCAGTCAAGTATTGTAAGTTAGAAGTATTATATTATTAATGTATCAATAAGTATAAATATATTTTACTACATACCAGAGCATTTATTGTTTCTCTTATTGCAGTACTTATCATCACTACAATCAGAATCTTCTACACATTCTACTTTGAAGCATCCAATAGCTTTGTCAATTGGATTTCCAAGAAAACCTCTTTCACAAGAACACGTTACTTTGTGACTTACGACTGAACATATAGCGTTTAAACCACAAGTTTTACTTTGGCAGGGATTTGAACATTTGCCTCTCACACAAGCAAGTGAGTCCTCACATTGATTATCGTTTTGACATTGGTTTGGTAATAGGCAACCTGTTGTATAGGGATCACCTATGGCACCCACTGAGCAAATACATTTATATGATCCAGGAGTATCTACACATTGTGCTGATGGATGACATGAGCTCTTTAGACATTCATTTATATTTATACATTCATCGTTAACTAACTCATATCCGGGCGCACATTGACATTGCGTTGATTTACATAGTTGATTATTTAGGCAATCAGAATCAGTTTTACATCCTTGAATACATATTCCTGAGCTACAATGTTCACCATGTAAACAGTTGCTACTTGAATGACAAATTTTGTAACATCTGTTACCACTACATTTTTCACCTATAACACAGCCAGAATTATCTTTGCATGGCACCTGACAGAGATATCCAATGCACATGTGATCCGGAGGACACTCTGCAGTGCGGGAGCATGAACTTGGCTTACGTACACACCCTTGTTGAGGGGTTGGTGTTCCTTCAAACCCAGGAGGGCATTCGCAGTGAGTGTTATGATCAATTCTTGAACAAATGGCATTTGGCCCGCAAGCTCTGTTAGTCAAACAAGGATTGATGCATTTATTATTTAAGCACGCTTCTTCACTTGGGCAATCTCCATTACTCCTACATCCTATGAGACACTGCCCTCCTACACAAGCTTGACCCACACTACATTGTGAGTGTTTAGTACACTGAGTGATACAGAAATTTTTAACACAGGTCTCTCCTTGATCACATTGGCTCGAGTTTATACAGGTGGTAAAGCATTGACCACTAGAACATATATCTCCATTGCAATCTATTTCGCTTGTACAAAGTAATATTTTTTTCTTACATGTATCACCATTAACATTTTCGTAGCCTTCAGGGCATATACAAATGGCTTTTCTATTAACAACTTTGCATAATGAATTTATTCCGCACGCACCATTACAAGGATTAACACAGCGACCATTGACACAAGCTGTTTCCAATGAACAATCTAAATCACCGTTAACACACTGATCTTGCTTTTGACATTTTCCATTTACATCTTCTACATAGCCTGGCTGGCATTTACACACAAAAGAGGAGTGCCTTGGTTCACAAATAGCTGTCGAGTGGCACGGGTTAGGATTACAAACTTCAATCTTTCTGCAATTAAGTTCGGGTATAGGATCAGGTTTATATCCATTGGGGCATTGACAGTTTGATTTATGATTTTCTGCTATACATACGGCATTATCCCCACAAGAGTCTTCTGCACAAGCATTAATACATGTGTGTGTCATACGATTACATAATTCATGTGGAAGACAATCGACATTATAAATGCACGGTACCGACTGACAACCTTTTTCTAAGTCATCAGGATTTCCAGTAAAAGGTCCAGACGGACACTGACATTTTGCAATATGATTATTAGTAACACATATAGCGTTAGGGCCACAAATTACGTGTTGACAAGCAGAAACGCATTTATTAACATCTCCTACAAATTTACACACTTCAGTTTCTCTGCATTGAGCATCGTCAGAGCATTGGTTCTTATTAACAGCAATACAACCACCGCGATCATTTGGATTGCCTATAAAACCCGACAAACACTCACATTGACTTTTGTGATTTTTCGTTACACATTTTGAGTTTTGGGGGCATGTGAATAAAGAACACCCATCTGTACATTTTTTTACTCCAAGCACATCTCTTTGGCAAGATTTACTGTCGTCACAGTTATCATCATTCTCACAATTTGATCTTGATGGTTGTTCACAAATAGAATTTACTGGATTCCATAGATAACCGTCTTTACATTCGCATCGAGCATTATTGTCCATAATTCTGCAAATTTCATTAGCACTACATGCGATATTTGAACACAAATTAATGCACCGTCTTGATCCATCCATAGTGACGCAAATTTCATGTTCATTGCAATCACTGTTTTCAATGCACTCCGATATAGGCGTATCGGGTATTAGTAAATGACAACCAGTTTTAATATCTGTAGGTTTACCAACATAGCCTTCTGCACATACACAATGGGCTTGATGGTTAGCTCCTATACAGAGTGAGTTAGGACCACATTGCAATTTACTACATGAATCTACACATTTGCGTACATTTTTAGCTAATTGGAAACATATTTCAGAATCTTTGCAATCTCCATCAACCATACATTTATTATCAGGAATACAACCTTGTTGTAGGTCATTTGGATTACCATTATAACCTGGCAAACAATGGCAACTGCCTTCTTCACAAATCGTTTTTGGACCACATACCGTAGTACGACACACATCCACACATCTGGATTGTTCACAAACGTACCCTTCAGGACAAGTAGCATTACGAGAACATGTACAAATATTGCCTTCTGAGCATTTAGAAATATATATTTGTGAACATAATTCATAAGGATTTCCAACATACCGGCTCTTACATATACAACTAAAGCTTCCAGGTGTATTTATACAAATAGCGTTTTCAGCACATGGTTTCGCGCTGCACTCATCTATGTCTTTGCATTCGATATTAGGATTACCAATGTATCCTGGAGGGCATAAACATTCTACGTGAGAACGTGTTTGTTGACACACTGCATGATCGCCACATGATGCTTTTGCGCAAGTAATTTGCCGTCGAGGTAGACATTTCATATATGGATTTCCGGTAAAACCTTTATTACATTTGCATGCGTTATTTTGTCCGTAGTTACAATGCGCATTTTCTCCGCATGCTGGCTCACAAGCTGGTGGAGAAATAGCTGTAAAATAATAAAAAAAAATAATGCGAAATAATAATAAGTACAAGTTACTTGACTATTTGGTAATTAACTTACGTGGCATACACAATAAATCAGGATTTCCTACAAAAAATGCGTTGCAAATACATCTACCACTTTGTTCATCACACGTAGCCCCAACACCACATACTACCCCTTCACATCGTTGTCTACAACGCCCCGCCACACACATCAGGGGCTCCTCACATGGTAAACCAGGGCCACAGGTGTCTCTTTTACAGGCACCTCCAGGAAATGGATTACCAACCATTCCTTCTGGACAAATGCAAGTCGGGCCCGTTTTAGATATAATACATTGAGCACCTAAGCCACACGAATACATATCACATCCTGTAAATAATAAATAAAAAGGATTACACACAATACAATACACTTAATTGCACGACAAAAATAAAATATAGTGCAAAACTCATCACAATAAGGTGATCGTATATTAAAATTGTAATAACATTGTGTACAGTACACTATTTAATAACAAACAATAAGACGTCCTATATGAAAAAGGCAGTTCTTACCAGAAATACATTTACCCCCTTCTGGCTTAGTATAACCGGGGTTACAACGACACCAAGCGGCATGATTATCTACTTCACAAAAGGCATTTGGCCCACAAGCTAGACTTCCGCATGGGGACTGGCATGTGCTGTTCAAACAAGCAAGAGTATTGGCACAATCATCATTAGACCCACATAATCGTCGATTTTCCATCGGTATATCCTGAGCAGTACCTACGATGATATAAATAAAACGTTAAATATAAGATGTTTTTAATCAATAAATCACGGCTAAGCATGTGAAATGCTTAAAAAAATATAAATATCAAAACAAATTATAGATTTATTATTTACTTACATCCACTTTTGTATGGATCGCCAACCATGTTTAAGGGACATTCACATCGGTATCCACCTTTTTGATCATGACATATGGCTCCAAAGGCACATGGGGCACTGTGACATTCATTGATATTTGTACATCCAGTGTAAGGATCACCTTCATAGCCTGTCATACACATACAGCGTGGTGGATCACTTGGTGTACATTTTGAATTAATGCCGCAAGTAAATCTTTCACATGGACTTTTACATTTCTGCCCATCAGTAACATCTAAATAAAATGGTGGTGGACATACGCATTGACCGGGTTGAATACATTTTTCATTAGAAAAGCAGTCGGAATCATTTATACATCTTTTTTGATTTAGCGTGCAATGCCCAGAAATCGAATCTTGACTGTAACCAGGAGGACATTTACATGTGTAAGAGCCAATTGTATTGATACATTCCGCACCAAACCCACATACTGGTTGTCCAGTGGTACACTCATTTATGTCTTCACATGATCCTTCAGCTGATTGTGAAAACCCAATTGGACATGCACAATAGCTAACTCCATCCGAAATTACTATGCAGTCAGCGCCTTTTCCACATTTGTTATCTTTTGTACATCCAGAAAGTACGCAATTTCCATCAACAACTTTGTAGGGAGGTTGACATTGGCACGATATATCATTACATAATTCACATAACTTATATGGATTTCCACTATATTCTGAAGGACACTTGCATTCGTAACTACCAGGCAAGTTCTTACATATAGCGTTCAAACCACAAGGTGACCGAGCATTTTGTGTGCATTCATTTATGTCTTCACATAACCCTGTTTCCTTACTACGTGAAAATCCTTGGGAGCAGACACATACATTTTCTCCGTCGTGAAAGATACATTGTTCGCCCTGAGGACACGGGTTTGTACTACTACATTCGTTTGGCATTTTACTGGAAACGCAGCCTTCAACATAAGGGTCGCCACTGAAACTTCCCGGACATTCACATTGAAAGCGTCCAGGAAGATTTTTACAAACTGCGCCTGGGCCACAAGGATTTTCAATACACTCATTTATATCTTGACAACCAGATGAAGATGACGGATCACCAGAAAAACCGTTTCTACAAGTGCACTGAGCGTTTTTTTGATTCAGAAGGCATTCAGAATTACTTCCACATTGTAAAGTTTCACAAGGATCTGTAGAAATAAAACAATTTTAAATTCTACTAATTTTCAATAGATAAATTTAACTAATAAGTTGGTTAATTTATTAGTAATGTCTAAACGAACACGGTATTATCCCCCATGACGGGACCGCTCGTTGTGGCGGTCTCTTGGGGAGGCCTATGTCCAGCAGTGGACGTTGAAAGGCTGATGGATGGATGGAAACTAACACGGTGCCACTAGTATCAAGTGATGACTAAGACCAAAAAAGTTACTACTATTAAGTATTTAATTCTTTAAAAATTCTTTAAAATTTTATATACTATGTAAATATATTATAGATTTTATTATAGATTATCTAAAGAAACTATCTAAATATACTTACGGCGGCATTCGGTTCCTACATTTGGCTCTGGGCACATACATCTTAAATTATTGTCGCATATTGCATTTCCAGGACATTCGTTATCATTTTTACACGTAAGTATTTCAACACATCGTACTCTAGGCTCTGGATCTGGTACTGTTCCTTCAGGGCATTCACAGTTATACGATCCGTCTCTATTGAAACATTCTGCTCCAATACCACAGGCACCGTTTAATTGGCACTCATCAATATCTATACACAATTTATACGCATCGCCAGTATATCCTTCTGGACACTGACAACTAAAACTACCAGGTGTATTACTGCAGCGTGCATTGTGACCACATCGTCCAACGCCAATAGATTCATCACATTCATTAATATCAATACAACCCGCTGCTATATCTGTGGGATCAAAGGTCCATCCTTCTTCACAAACACAGTAAGCTTCCATTCCATCAGGCTTACAATAAGCATGCTCCCCGCATTGTACATCTTCACAAGGCGCTCGACATGATACACGTGGAGGTGTCCCAATGTATCCCGCAATGCATTCGCAATTATAACCACCTGCCTTATTAGTACATATTGCATTATCACCACATATTGAAGAATTGCTACATTCGTTAATATCAACACATATTGATCCACGAGCATCAAATCCTTCTTTGCAGAAACATTGGTTTTCTATACATTCTGCGTTGTTGGTACAATCAAAATTTGAGTTACATAATGTGTTCACATCGACCTGAAATTATTTAATAATTTTAAATATTTTGCATCCATTATTGGTTACCTAAAATAAAATCATAATTATGTTACCTGTTCACAAGCAATTTGTGGATCTGGTTTGGCTCTATATCCTTGAGGACAAACACAATTGTAACCCGGTGCAGCATTCTCACAAATAGCGTAGATGCCACAAGGACGTTCAAGGGTTTCGCACTCGTCGATATCTCGGCATCCTCCAGGAGTGCGTGCATCACCGGTGTATTCTGGCTTGCATGTACATACGAAGCTACCAAGGGTGTTGGTACACAAAGCATCAACGCTGCATACAGCCTTGCTAGTCTTACATTCATCTATGTCTGGTATAACAAACAACGCAATGTCTTATAAGTGCCACGTGCACATTCACCGATATGTACACACGCAGTAGGTACGTCGACAACCACTACGAAGAGGAAGTGATAGACACAAAAACGGCTGAATATGCGATAGAGAAATCAATGAATAATAAGAAGAGAACCGTAGTAAATTACTACATAGAAGTGAAGCAATAGAGAACAATTTTCTTCGGTGTAATGCTGAAACTTACAAATTAGCACAGTCGTCGTATCGTTACAACCTCGACGATATCTATCAAGAAAAGATTCACTGAAAATGTTGATAAAAATAAGCACAATTGTGTATTTTTTAAATATGTAGAATTAGTAAAAGCATGAAGCCACCGAGCAAGTAGGTTTAAGCTCGGTTCGTTAAATGTGAGTTAATTAAGTATCACAAAGCGTTAGACCACAGAAAATGAAAAATCTGTTAGAATTAAGTCACACCTACTACGTTTTTGATGAGGTCTTACCAATACACTGCACATTTGCATCGCCTTCAAATCCAGGTGGGCATATGCAGTGATAACCGCCTGGGAGATTTTCACAAAGAGCGCCGATTCCACAGGATGAGTGCGCACATTCGTCTTGATCTCGGCAGCTAATGCGAGGATCGCCTTCGTAGCCAGGTGGACAGCTGCACTCGTAACCACCAGCCACGTTCCGACATACAGCGCCCGACCCACAGCTCTCATCACTTGCACATTCATCGATATCTACACACTATATAAAAAATATATTATTTTAATAACGTAGCCTAACACAAACGTGTTCCGTATGGGCACTAAGCACCTTCAGCTTGCCCAGACGTATCCGTAATGACTCACCAAAGTTTCATAGCAACGGGATTAATAGCCAAGCGCATTGGGAACGAATAGACAAAATGATAGTCGTATAGAACTCGATCCCCGGTCTGAGTCAGAGACCTAATAAAACAAACAAACCCGACTTTTAAAACTTTTCCAAAGTATGTGTATATTTATTGATCAAATTATTACTGCTCAGTGGAAAAAAACATAACTGGCGAGCCTGGGAGATTCTCTCGAGAGCTATGAAGTCTGCCAATCAGCCAAGGATCAGCGTGGTGGACTATGCCCTAAATGTCTATCATTCTGAGAAGAGATCCATGTCCACCGGTAGAACAGACTGGGTTATGAAAAAAATATATATGGCAATCATACCATGCAATAAAGTCAGCATTATGCGTGCAATTCTCCAAAGATTTCGTATTGTGACTTCGTATTATGACTGTCTGGTTTTTAGGAACAATACACCTTGAATTATATGAAAGCCTAACAGTAAGCCCATATATCTACTCCACACTGAGGTTCAATATACATCCATACTGAGGTTCCTACCTATATTAAAGTCTAAGCTCTCCAATTTATGTTATGCATATATATTCAATATGATATAGAGCTTATCTATATAAACGAAAATGTGTGTATAAAATTAAAATTTCAGTAACAAATTATTTATATTCAACAGAATAAAAATAATACTTAATGTAAATGCAGCTTCTTATTCCTAAAACAACAGGTGAGTATTTTGTATTTTCAGTGTCTTCTAGTGGTAAAACTTACTAAGAAACTGTACATACATCATTACAATATTACGAGTAGTGTATACATAAAATGCACTTAATTTGAAAGACAGATTGGTATAAGCTAATATACTAACGCCATCGAATGCATTGCCGGTATAACCGACTTCGCAGGCACATGTATAATTTCCGGGTTGGTTTTGGCATACAGCGTTTGATCCACAAGCACCAGGTCGTCGACATTCGTCAATATCTGCAACAATAATATCATTATTAATCACTCAATACCAGGACACCAAGACTGGACAAAGGACTAGCGTACCTATTCACTTGACTTGTATAGGTCATCAATGTGTGGGCATACACAAAGACAAAGGTAATATAAAGGCTATGCAAATACTATACTGTTGATACTAATAGTTGTATCGTTAAATCCCTAGTCTGAAGGCAAGGCAAAAAACTGCATCGAAATTGTTTCTACCCAACTGAACCGTTCGTCCCAGGTGTCTATGGTACTACAGCCTCTTCCGAAACTAGCATTTTCGGTTGGAACACATCGAGCCTGTGCAGATTTTCATTTGTAATGACCCCCGAGAACAACTTATAGACGTGACTCAAGAGCTAGATGGGTCTATATTTTTAGTAGTTTGAGAGCCATTCTGATCTCGTACAGACTGTTCCTGGACATCTTCAGTATAGCGTCAAGTTAGATTGGGATCTTGAACGAAGCTATAATTTTTTTTTTACTTTATACCAAGTCAACTAATAAATGAAGTAGGTGGGTAGCGGGTAGTAGTGATGGTTGTGATGGTCCAGTTAGCTTTTCATGGCCTACTGCCAAGAGTTAAATATTGACTTTGTATATAAGTACCTCGACACTCTTCTTCGCCATCACCCTCGAAGCCACGATTGCACTTGCAAATAAAATGAGCAGGTAGGTTACAACATTCAGCATTTGCGACGCAACGCGAGGATATCGCCGGATCCTGGCACTCATTTATATCTGTGAAACATTATATTATTATAATCTGTTTAACATTTAGTATAATAAAACTAGAATCAATTATTTAAAGCATTTACAAATTAGAAATATAAAATATCACCAATCAAATTTCTTAATCCAATCGATTAAACTATACATATAGGTAATAAATTGTAACAGGCAGATAATAAAATGGTAACGGGCAGATATTGAAGAAAAAATAAATAATATATAGTTGTCTGTAAAGTCGGTTTGCTTGTCTGTAAAGTGCCGTGTGGGGCCGGCTTTAGAATTGTCCCACGCCTCCACCCATCGGAGTTGTAAGAGCTGACTGAGGGAATACCGGGGGAGTGGGCAGCAGCACTCCTTCGAGTATTAACAACATCCACTGCGATCGCCAACCCGCCTGCCAAGCGTGGCGATTACGGCACTATCCCCCATTCTTGGGGAGGCCTATGTCCAGCAGTGGACGTTAAAAGGCTGATGGATGGATAGATGGATGAAAAGTCGGTTTACGGACGATAATTTACGTGATAACGTCATATATATATATGTCGATAGATGCATCACACGCCGAACTTAGCTCGATCGTGCCTCTCTATCGCTCGTTCCGCGCTCTCGCTTGCACGCTCGGCTCGGGCGGAACGTGACAATGAGTCAAGCTTTTTCGTGCGTGCAACCGGCGTTCATCAATTTATAAGACGTTATTACGTCAAAAATAATATCACTAAACATACCATTACCATTAGAGCAACAGAAATTAAATTACTCAATATTTGGAATGTTGTCAGTCTGCGTGTACACGCATCACGAAAAAAACTGTTGAATGTATTTTGATGATTTATTTTTGTTTGATAGTTTTTTATAAGACTTGACAACTATAATACATGTACGTAGTCCGGGGTAAAGGCTAGTACTAATACATATTTTTCTGACATGAATAAGTTTTTTTCTGTAGTATGTATTTTATATAATCGTGAATTAAATGGCAATAACAAAAAATGTTTGCAAATTAATTACCTCTGCAAGTGAAACCATCGCCTTCGTAACCAGGGAAACAGGAACACTGGAAACTACCGACTGTGTTCGTACAATGTGCGAAAACATCGCATGGTCTATCTTTGCATTCGTTTATATCTGCAAAAACATATAATTGGAAAATATAACTACTATCGCAATGTATATTAGAATTTTCCGTTGTGATTTTGATAAAAAGCTGTACTGACCTGGTTCCTGACAGTTGCACCCGCCGAAACCATCATTACAATGGCACACCCCGTTTAGACAAGCACCGTTTATACATCGGGCGCCATCTTCTTTGGTACAATCATCTACAAGTTAATACAAAACCTCTCAATTAGCTAGTGTGAGGTAGCACATAAGGGGAGAAAGGTTGGTTTTTATATCAATTACTCCTAAGGAGTGCATTCTATGTGTGCATCATAGCTTCCAAATGGCTGATCAGGTTTTGATTTAGGTACTTTAAAGGTGTAACTTTAATAAAGAGCTTTTTAAGTATAATTTAAAAAAAACATGTTTCGCTGTTTGAGACTTATTAGCTTTTCACCAACTTACTTCGTTTGGGCTCATTAAAATGGTATCCGTGAAAAGATTACAGATAGACAGTGATCAGGTACCTTCCAGATTAAAATCCTGGTAATAGGTAAGTACGCGGTAATATTTATATTACCTACATTTTGTCCGTGTGGTGACGGATTAAGAATACAAGTGTCATCACCCCATTCTTTCCCACGGGTGTCGTATGAGGCGACTAAGGGAAGTAAGCAATTATCATCCATTGCATGACTGGTGGTAGGGCTGGGTACCAAGTGGGAGTACTCACTTGGTATCGGGCCCGAGCGGGTTGGTACCACCATCTCCTGTGTGATCGGCCATGAAGCACATCGTTGCGTTTTGGCTGTAGCAGGAGATAGCCGTTTATATTTCATTTCATATCTGTGAAATGAATTGGTGAGCAGCGGCTTGACAATACTTTTGGTATAGTCGAGTCCATGGGCGACGGTTACCATTTACCATCAGATGGATCGTGGCTCGTCAGCCACTACAAGAATAAAAAAAAATTTAATAAATAATTTACTATTTCACTCACCTGTACATTTCAGCTCTGACTTCAGCTCGTCGGATCCCTTATAGCAATCCGAGACACCGTCGCACAACTTGGATAATTCATATAATTGTAATATTTGTGTCGATTCGTTTACTTGACAGCCAAAATAACCGTCTTCTAAATTTAAGAAAAATACTTCTCGTTTTATTCCTAATCCTATTCCATATTGGCTTTGTGTCGCTACCTGTGAATTTAATTACTATATTTAACATTTTGTTTGCCGACATTATCAATTAGGTCAATTTGCTCCTAGTATTTTACTAAGGTACTTCATTCTCATTAAAATCTTTGAACAAACTATAGACTGTTTATTAGCTACAACATTTTTTATTTTATTAATGAATTTCAGTTTATATTAAACAATTTTAAAACTAAATGATAATATGTAAACAAATTCGAAGACGCTAAGGATTAAAAAAAAACATAAAACGTATATATAGCAGTATATCACAATATTCGCATGATATAAATAAACATCTCTAAATAATTTCTTGACAATTGACATTTGAAATGTATGTATGAATAATTGAAAAGTATCTAACACCCCTATATATGTATGTTATGTTATGTTATTATTATTCTAAACCTTACTAGTCTTTACTTTTTAATATTACGATTGCGAAATGTATTAATTTGCTTCTTTATCTTGCTTACGCCATCACGCCGTAACTATTTGACCAATCACCATGTTTTTTTCTATAGTATATATATAGTCAGTACTTCAGGGAAAATGGATATTACTTGTGGGCTAGCTATTTTTTGCATAGCTAGAATGAATGTACCGAACAGTGACATACTTATATTTCACTGACCTAATGGATTCAGATTAACTCAGAAACTAGTATTTAACTATTTAGTAGTATTTATATATATTTTTAGCATTTGACATGCTTAGCACTATACATTAAACACAAAGTGAAAAATGTGAAATCGTAAATAACAGTCACGCAGGATTTGAACCTGCATCTCCTGGATACCGTCCAGATGCTTTGCCAATTCAGCCATCGTGACAATTGCTCCTGACTGCTAATTTCGGTAACACATTCATACTTAACGTATTTAGTAGTAGCGAGTTTTTTATTATATTTTTTAATTCTTAGACAGTACAGTGAGGAACTGAAGGCAAATAATTCCATTCATCACTCAAAGCGAGTTTTTCAAGTGAAAGTAGATCTAACTATGAATGGACTGAGAACTTATGGGAATTTATCACAATCTTCTA
This sequence comes from Leucoma salicis, assembly GCA_948253155.1. Classification (NCBI taxonomy): domain Eukaryota; kingdom Metazoa; phylum Arthropoda; class Insecta; order Lepidoptera; family Erebidae; genus Leucoma; species Leucoma salicis. The sequence goes on along the minus strand of OX411809.1, from coordinate 14,421,200 downwards.
TCTATCCTATTTTATTAATAACTTAATTTCACGATCATAATGTAATACTTACATGTGTTGTCGTTGTGACTAAAAGCGTCCAAACCACGAGCGGTAAGGTTTCTATATACATGGTCTCTGAAACAAAAGAAATATAAGGTTAGCATGATTACAATTGTAGCTAAAATTTAACGGGAAATAAGCCAGTTAAATTATAAATAAAAGGTGATCTAGAAAAGAAAATATGTGCACATTAGAATCATCTAATATAAAGATAAAATGTTATATTAAGCGTCCCTTTTAAGTATTTAATTACTATTCTTTAATAAAAAAATCTGGAAAACGGATGACCCTAAAGGCCATCCCTGCAACTTCCCACTAATTTGATACTTAGCGCTCAAAATTGCACTTCTTACGCTCTTTGAGCTCGAAGAGCTCGAAGAGCTCAAAAGTATAATTTTCGTGTCAAAAAGAGATAACTGTTCTATGCTTTTGAGCTCTTCGAGCTCAAAAGCTCTTCGAGCTCAAAAGTCTGTAGAGATTTAATAAAACACTATTCGTTGAATTTTCAAATCGCAATAACTTTTGAATGTATGAACCTATTTTGTCGTTATTTACGGCATTCAACGCAGCTTTTTGAGCTCTTTGAAGAATCTTAAAGCTCGAACTGGTCAGACTGAAAATTTCATAGAAATTCTGAAAAAAACTTTTTTTTTCAATTTGTTTCGACAGTGATATCTCACGAACGAATCAACTGATTTTGATCGGACTGGCGGCGATAGATGTGGTTTTTTAATTTTAAGAGCTGATTAGTTTTTGGAATCGATCGGTAAAACCGTTTAAAAGTTATTCCAAAAAAAAAACATATTTGGAAATATATTTTTTTGTAGTTTTTTTGAGATTTCTTAAGATCTACCGGTTCGAATCGGTCTTAATTGAATTCAAAATCTAAGTTTGGTTAAGTCCTTTCGAATGACGTAAACCGCGATGAAATCGATCAAGCCGTTCAAAAGTTATGATAGGTTTACATACGGCCACACACGCACACACATACACACACACACACATACACACACACAGGGTGATCAGATCAGTGCATTATTATATATATACGTAATAATTCTAGATGTCAACCCAGGATGTAGGTATATATAATTCAGGATAAAATTCACATGAAAACCAACGCACTCAAATAGACACTCGTCAACAAGTGGCGTGAATTTTTGTTTAAATCTGTATTTTTAATTTAGTTTATGATCGGAATAAAACAATTATATTTTGGTATCGTAATAAAAATCGCAAGCTCAATTCCGATAAAGAATAATGAATGATGAATCTTTTATAACCGTCGTAACGCTACTCCCTTAGAAAGTATAGTAACTAACAGCATAAAGTTTTCGTTTGTAATTACAACCACGACAAAGGCGAAGGCTGCAGTGCGAGGTCATATAACTGTGTGAGCGACTACATTATCATTTACCTACTTGAATTTGGTTGCGACAAACTTAAAATAGGTATCAGCTAATACATTGTGTATACATAATAGGTAATCTATCTTGAAAAATTGAGTATTGTTTTACGATGTTGCATGTTTAACTCGTCGCATGAGGGTTAACGACTGTATTTGCACTTTACATAATCGTCGAACTCACTACAAATGTATTTGTGCCAGTTGTCACCGTTGCGTTTATATTCCTTTTTTAAGGCACGTTATTATTTAAAATGGTGATAAAAACGATAATTGTCCCTAGAGGGCAAACGTTTTAAGCACGAACTGACCATACGTTAAATAACTTTAAATGTATTTTACTTCTCTATAAGTCTGTCGTTTAAAATCTGTGGCAAATATATATTTATTAGTTATACCATATTTTCAAAAAGCACAAAGTAAGTAAACTGCTTGTTCTAGTTTTACTTATCACAGAGGCTTATTGGATGTACACATGAGTTAAATCGTGTCATGACTGTTAATTTCTTTTTTTGATTTGAGCATCAGATGACGCACGGCTCATCTGATAGTAAAATGACTTAGCAAAACCAAAAGCATAGCCAATCCAGTACCAAACGTGAAGATGAACTATTGCGGTTGAAATAAGTCAGGAGCATAGTCTACCACCCTCCACCTACCCTCAAACATATTGAGATGTTTCACGACGTTTTATAAAAGCGACGATGACAACTAAATTTACTTGTCCCGCCAATAAGTCAAAGTTTTCACTGGGTAAAAAAAAATGGTACCAAACCCTACAAGACTACTAGTGAAGGAATACTAGGGGCTGAAACTATTAAAGAGTAGATTTTGCCCGCGACTTCGTCCGCGTGGACTTCAGAATATAAAGTTACACTTTACCACACCAATGATCTGTATGCAAAAATTGCTATCTGACATGAACTACCTATTTTTCCGGTTTAAAAATAGACTATGTCCATTTTCTGGGTCCCGAACTATATATATGGTAAATTACACGGTGATCGGTGGAGTAGTTAGGCATGAAAGCGTAACAAAAACAAACAAACGCATTTTGTATTTATAATAATAAGAATTTATTTATCAAATTGGACAACATGAACACATATTACTGACATTTCATAATTAATCACGTATCACCTGATTTTTTAAAGGTTCATCGATTTATTGAATTATTTACTACATTTTACGCGACTGACCCAAAAAATTAGTGTAGTAGTCGTGTTTTTTTAATGATTATTTTTATCTACTATTACTTGACCTATAACTATTTAAGGTGCACATAAGCAGGTACTAGCAGCAGCATTGCATTTACATCAAAGATAAAGACTTATACAAGATATTTCATATTTTTAACGAAATAATAAATTATTTCTCAATAAAAAAACCAACATCCGCCACTCATTCAACCCTCCAAAATAGCAAAACCGGAAAGCCCTGTAACACGTAATTATGATTATAAGAGATTTATACCTTAATCATATCGAAAGCCTTTTAGATATTTTTTATATATATTTTTAGCATTTGACATGCTTAGCACTATACATTAAACACAAAGTGAAAAATGTGAAATCGAAAATAACAGTCAGGAGCAGGATTTGAACCTGCATCTTCTGGATACCGTCCAGATGCTTTACCAATTCAGCCATCCTGACAATTGCTCCTGACTGCTAACTTCGACAACACATCATACTTAACGTCTTTGGGTGACGCCTGCGCCATCTGCGCATTCACATTTTTCACTTTGTGTTTAATATATCGAAAGCCTATCACAACAATGAAACATTCATATGAAAATAAAATCTATTATCTACATACATAATACATACATAAACATAATGATTGTTGCCCTTGACATCTTAAAGCTTGCTTGTGACAAACTGTTGTATCCATTACTGGCATTATTTAGCAGTAACGTCATAAATACATATATCTATATCCATACATAATGTATGTATACCATAACTCAGCAGCAAAATGCATAGTTAAGGAGAGCTACTATGTTTTATATAAAAAATAAAGAATTTTTATAAGCCAATATTGTGCAAACACTAATCGCGGATCCTCTCTCAGAGTGAAAGGTATAAAGCCGTAATTCCCCTCGCTGGTCTTTTGCCAGTTGGCACCTAGAGAATCCAGAGAATCCAATTTGTTTTTACACAGTTTATCTTTATGTGAAACCTTATATATTTGTATTAATTTTATACCTCGAAAATATACTTTAACAATTAACATTAATGTTAGCCTCAACCCAAGTTAAGTATATTCTAAGTCTATGGCCACAACTGTCATATTTGTAAGCAGAGACCGAGAACTACAGATTAAGACAAGTTATTGAATACAATCCCCAGAGAATTCTCAAGGCCGCTTCTAACTTTTCAAAATAATTGGCGTATTTTCCCACAAATTATGATTGTATGATCAAAACATAGTGAAAATACTTGTCTGCCCAAGGTTTTTTCGGCTTGCCAACTCGTTTTAGACTAACATTTGTGAACTATGGGCTAAATCCCTTCCATTCGATGACAATTTAAATATCATAATCCAGAATTTTTCACGAATAGCTAGAGTAAGTAAGCTAGTGCAAGCATTAAACACGCACACTAGCTGAAACCAATTAATGGTATTATGGTAAGTAGTCAAGTAAGTCTTACGTCATGAACTATATGTGACAACATTGTGGTTCTCGTGCACGAATGTGGTATCAAATCGGCCGTAAAATCTGTGAGTAAATGTGCGCCGCGCGCCTGTTTGCACCATTCACTTTCACATGCCTCGCTCGCTACAATTTATTGTAATCCGCTCGACGGTACGGAAAGTGTGTTTCAAACGAACAATGCCTTGACGCAGTTTCTCTCCACAAAAACAATTACATACATCTTGATCTTTTTTCGTAAGCTTCATTCGTAAATAAAGAGAAATCTCTGGAAGATGCGTTCTTACAGCCTACTTTAACTCTAAACACACTTTAGATAGAAAATCTACAAGTAACAACAAAAACAAGTTTCAAAGTTCTCTCCCCATTTCCCCACCTGAAAGCTGAAATTTCAAAAAATCCTTTCTTAACGGATATTTACATTATAAAACCAGCTCTGTAGTCACAATAGTTTTGGCTGTGCGTTGATCATCAGTCAGGACAAACTATTTCATTTATATACTGGCAAACGGGGGCACGCGTCGCTGTGGCTCAGTTACTGTAGTCTCTCCAAGTATCCCCATCCCATATCTATTTTTGATAGCATTTGCTTAAAACACTTATTTCTTAGCGCTCACCTATAGTATCTGAAAAATTCATATGTAAATTTTCTCCGTCCTTGCCCCAGAATTTTGGGCGGGCGTCAGTATGTGAGTTAGTCAGTTATTCTTTTATGTATATATTGTAGCCACATCTTAGAATTGATCACTTCGTGTTGAGGCTTACCGTTTCACGAAATGGTTAGATTTTGTTCGGTTAGGTTTCATGTAATGTGAAGTAAGGGCGGGCGAGGGCGCACGGTGGGTTTTTAGGTTTCATGAAAAGTTTGACATCATTAAGTGGCCAAATGGAAGTAATTAGAAAAGTATCTTAGGTTACTTTTATTCACACACCTTGTCCAGGGTAGTGTGGGGCAATAAACCTACTAAATAAACCTGCCATGTGCCATCTCTCCGCCTGTACTGGCGGCCCACTGGAGCTGTGTGACATTACGTCTATGGATACTATAAATTCGAAAGTAACTTTGTTTCTTTGTTACGTTTTTACGCTGTAACTACTGAACTGATCATCATGAAATTTTGTGTACCTGGAGCCGAGAAAAGGACATAGTCTTATCCTGGTAAAACAAATGGTTACCCATAGTATACTAATCTACATTTAAACTCTAGACAAACTAGTCTCATCATTATTATAGAATGGATATTTTAGGAGGAGAACCCAACACTCACCACCCACCAATATCCATTCTATAATAATATCAATGGGCTTCCGCCAAGTGTCGCCTCATTTAATCAATTATCTCAAACTAGTATCATTCTGTACCTAAATAAAATCCAAAACCTGATTATTTCATCGTTCAAAGGTTTTTATGTGCGGAATGATGATTACAACGCATTATTTTACCATATTATATTTATATTGAAAATAATACGTGGTTGTTCTTCTCATAGATTACGCACTGTAACTGTCTATCAATTAAAATAAAACATAGCATCACGCCTGTATTCCCCGAAGGGGTAGGCAGAGGTGTATTACACACCCACGACTCGCCAGCTATGTTTAAGTCGCACGTAAAAGGGGGCGAGCCTATTGACGTCTACCGGGCACATTTCCAAACTCCGGGCTGCTACTGAGAATTTTTCTTTTTAGGATAAAGCTCAATAACATTGCCCGACCCGGGGATCGAACCCGAGATCTCATGATTAGCAGTCGCATACATTACCGCTACACCACCGAAGCAGTTAAAATAATTGTTTTTTAATAAATAAAAAGTTAGATTCATTATATTTATAGTTGTTGTTTTGTGAGAATACAAATCCTGTTAGATAAGGTCAAAAATTATATACTTTAGTTATTCATAGTGGTCATTCATATTTTCTTTTACATTATCTTTTTGAATGATTGTGAAAAAAATACGTGCCTATCGCATTTAAGTATTCTTGAGGCTCAACAGATAACTTACGTTATATCGAGATATAATCTCACAATCTTACTGCTACGGAAGACGAATTATACTAAATATATTTCATACACCTTTCATTTTCTTCAGGAAATTATTGTAAAACGTGACCATGCAACATTGCTAATAAAACGTAACATAATAATATGATTAAAAGATGGGACAGCGAGATTGCCCGGTGTACAGCATCTGTCATGAACGTGCCCTTGTAGAACGCGATAGCTCACAACAAAATTGCGTTGATATTATCAATAATAATCGATTAAACTAACGTCCAGATCATTGCAAACGGTACTAATAGTAGCTCTAGCGGTAAAATACAACTGTTTCAACAGTTATAGCGTAATTGCAACTTAAACATTGTTATTGGCCACAGTTTACGTCACGCCTTATTTATTATTCAAGTATGTGTTGTACATACTAATAACTTAGACCAACATTTTTGTTTTAACAGTTTGTTTGTGCCCTACTAGGCTAAAATATCCATCTTATCATACCACTGTTTGTGCACGTTGCTGTAAAATCAATTTATATATTTAACTAGACTTTGCCCGTGGCTTCGCCGCAGCTAAAAGCTGGTTTTTCAGTTATATCTCAAGTTTCCGATATAGTAGCGGTATAAAAAGTATACCAGTCTTTCAGTCTCATTAGGAATTATCAAATAAAAGAAGTTGCGTCAAAACCCGTTCAGTAGTTTTTGCGTTATGTGCGAACGAACAAACAGACGAGGAGACAAAAAATCTAAACAAAAAATGTTTTGGGTTCTGGCACGCCTATAGAGCCTAATACAGACACTTTTTCTCAAATATCTTAAATGTACAGACACACCTCTGTTACAGCTTTATAATAGTAATTAAGATTCAATCTTTAAGTTCGTTTGATTAAGTTTAGTATATATTATTTTAACAAAATTCGCTATTCCACGATGCGATCTTAGGTTGTTCTCAAATATGCTACGTACCTACTTTCGCAATATTATACTATTTAAATATTTTTGAATCTTCGAAGTTCTTTTATAGTTACATAGAATTCAGATACGACCCGGATGCGGGTAAAACCAGAAATGCTAATACTTGACGCTGTAGCGCTGTTTGTCACAAGATGAGTCAAAATATGAAATAACTAACAATGGTTAATTAAATTATATTTTTATATGTTTTTATATAATTAATTGAGATAATCATTTTATTATTATCATAAATTAAAATTTGGACTAAAGTTATATAAATATCGAGATTAAATCCTAATAACACAATTAGATCTCGTAAACCAAATTACTTAAATATATTTAAGGCGTGAATAGACTTTTATTAAGGTAGTGTGATTTACTACTAGAGACTACGTTAAACATAATCTACCCTTTGATGAAAGTGAAAGAAGAATATTGAAAGTGGTTTGTATTTTGTTGCGTTTTTGTAAATTTCCTTAAAGTTGTTATATAAATCCAAAATGAACTCATTAGAACTAAATCCATCAATTTTCATCAAGGTCATAATAATCACGTTTTTCTTTCTACGTGGAATGTTACATGAGATAGAAATGGATGCATTATTTTACCCACTTTAGACTAAAAAGTACAGTATAGTTAAAAAACTGTTGTAAATATTTAACCATTAAAATAAGTCACAGAACACTATAGCTGTCTATAACCCAACTTGGAAACGTGACAGTATATTGAATGTATTGATGGTATCTATTAAAGGCGAAAGAGCGGTTAGGACGAGACCAAGTTCCGGCGAGGTTGGCGCACGGTGGCGGCGACCGGACTCCGCGCCAGGAATATTAAATACGAGCGGATATAGACAGCCCTCCAGGGACAAAGCAAATGGAACCAACATTCGTCGTCGGCCTCTTATATTATGTTAAAAAATCTTATTTATTAAATACTCGATTCTGTCCGCGACTCGTCCGCGTGGACCCCTCATACAGCACAATATTTATCTATATACAAATATATAGCTATCCCACAAGAACCATTAATTTTAGCGGCTTTAAACATAGCCTATGTCCTTTTATGGGTTTTAGGCTGTATGTATGCAAGTTTTCAGGATGGTTGGTTTAGTAGTTTCAGCGTGAAAATATAACAAACTCAATTTAATAAGCATTATGATAATATGCCATACGTATGTAATGGTATATAATTTTGTGTGTAAGAGGAAGACCTATATTATGAGATATTCGTCCAAAACTATTTTATCGAGTCTTGTTAACTTTTACAAGATACTGATTACTGTCCAACCACTATTTAATTAAAAATAAATTTGATTAAATAATTTAAAGTACCTGATTTTTTCTTTTTGCTCAGTTCTGAGAGTCCTAGCGTGATAATAAAAAGCCTTTCTAGCCTTTCACAAGAAATCGGCTAACAAATGAAACAATATTTTTGATATACGATTATGAGTTCCATACCTTAGCGTGTTTAAAAAAAAAAAAAAATCTCTTCAACTTTATAAGACTTTCGCCCCGCAAAGGTGTGCAGATCTTAAAAGATCTAAACAAAATAGCTTGACATTAGTTTAAGTAGAGTTTTTTTATACTACCTTGGTGACAAACAGGCATCCGGCCGTATCCCACCCACTTGATGGTAAGTGGCTACCGCAGTCTATAGACGCTAGAACATCAGAGGTATCACTCACAGCAGGAAGTTCATTCCAGAGCCTACTTGCGCGTGGTAGAAAAGAGCGCTGCAAGCAGCGCGACTCCAGTCCATCCGTGAGATTGGGATAATCGACAATTCGAACAGCACGCCGATAATCGACAATTCGAACAGCACGCCTTTGCAGGGATTCAAGTAGGTCGAACTGGTATTTTGGTGCGCTTGCCCAGAGATGTGAGCAGTACTCTACGTGAGCTCGGAATTGTGCCTTATAAAGTGCAAGTCTCTGCCTCGAAGAAAGTGAGAGTGGTCTTAACAATTAAAATTGATTGCTGACTCAAAAACTTTAACAACTTTAGCCTCATGTTTTGGCTCACCTACAACAAACGTTTAATACTAGTATCCTTCTAAAATTAGTAAGTTACTTACGTAAAAACCATTTGACATTGTACATTACCTTGACAGCATATTGACATGAAGCAACTTATAATTCCTCATTTCGCATCCCATTACCACAAACATAATACAATTTAAGGTAATTAATTTAATTTGTATAAATATAATAATTTATCATAATTAAATTCGTCTGTAGATATACTCGTAATACGTTAAAGTGGCAGTGACTATTTTTGTTAGCAAACCAAGATTAACTTAGATTTTGCATGCGTCTTCATCCGCGTGGACTTCAGAAGAATAATAAATATACGTCACTTGAAGGCGCATTTATCTTTATACAAAAAAAGACCTATCCCACTAGGAACCGTCCAATTTTCAGGATAATAAGTCTTTTCCGAGTTTCGCACTATATGAGTGCTAAATTTCTTGAGGAATCGTGCTAGTAGATCTATAATATTATATTTGACGGTCCTCGTGGCGTAGCTGGTAGTATAACTTCCGTGCACGAGGTCGTGGGTTCGAATCCCACTCAGGACAATTATTTGTGTGATGAACACTGTACTGTACTGTACACTGTTTGTACTGCGTCTGGGTGTTTTCTATCTATTATATGTATGTATTTACAAAAAAATAATAATAATATATGTATATTATACCTGTAATCATCAAAACCCATAGTACAAGAGTGAAGCTTAGTTTGGAACCAGAGGACGTTGTGTGAAATGTCCGTGAATATTTATTATTTATTTATTTATATAACTATTTGCTAACTAAAAGTAATTTTTTTTTAAACACTTTTTTACAATTACAAATAGAAGTGTAAGATATATTAATAAAACGAGTTTCTAGTAGAATTGAGTAATGTGTGTTAATGAAAACCCTAAGGTTGAACCTTGACACAACATATAAGCCTTATACCGCAATAGTTAGACTAATTTTATGAGGAGTCTCTCTTACATAGATACAGAATAGAACATATTACTGTCATAATAATTACCTTTTACAGCATTACCCGCTTGTACTGCAAACTCTACGAATAAAAATAAATAAAGTGCAAATCAAGCTCGCGCTATAGATTCGGTATCACCAATGCGTGCATGTAACAAACGTATTTTTTTATAAATACCTACATAGCAAAAGCGTTTCCGTATGTTGTACCGTTGCGTTCCGACTCGCAATTATCAAGTATATATTTATCAAATAATCTATAATTGCATGTTCCTAATTTTTTGTATTGCCAACGGTGGCAGACGAGTAAACGGCCCACCTGGTAACCGCCGCTCATGGAATTTGGTGACACCAGGCACAACCAAGCCGCCCCCTACCGCGAATAAAGTGCTTTTCTCAAACCTCGTGTAAAGAGAGACAAGTTGCAGCAAGAAGTTAATTCCAGATCTTACACGTACATGATTGAGAGGAAGGCGGAAAACGAACCGTCTTGGACGAGATCGTCTCCAGGTGATACTGATGAACTTACTACTATTTTTATTCAATGTCTCTATTGAAAAATTTATTTTTAGAGAGTTTTGCTGTTCGCTTGTTTCTGCTGAATAAATATCGTAATCGACATAGATGAATTTGAGGAAGTTAATATTATTAATAAAACTGGCTTAAAAAGTGTGGGTGGTGAAATAGGTGACGAAAGTGTGTGAAACCTTAGGTAGATTTTTAAGGCCAGCACAGGAACATTCAAATTTATGTTTCTGAATAAGAATCTTAGTAATTTTATGTAAAGTTTACATGAATACTTCCATAAATTTCTGTTTTAAAATCAATAATACATATTATTCATAAAACTATTATCAGTTTCTGTTAAAGTCTGCTTATTCATGCTAAGACATCCTCTTTTTTTTTGTTAAGGCGGGAAAAAATGTTTCTAACCGCACACCCCGTCGTTCGGAGCAACGAATAGGGTAGTTTGGGCACCTTACCCACTAAAACTCGCCTTTATTGGCGGGCCATTGGAACTATGTTACATTAATTCACTGGTATGCTAAGACATCCTGAACATTTTTGATCTATATTTTTTTTAGCATTTGACATGCTCCGCCATTTTTTTTTTTTATTTATTCACAAATCATTTGTACATCCTGAACAATCATTTATTGAAATAGTAAGCATTTAGATAGAAACGAATAAATAATTACTTGAGCCGTTTAAAAATACAAGGTGCACTCCTAATATATGTAGGTGTAAAAAAGAAGTTACACCACGATTAACCAGCCATTTGGTCCGACTTCCACGAACCCTAAGTAATAATATATTTCATATCCTTAAGGATCGGATGATTAAAGAGATAAGTCTGCAACTTTACATGTTTCCCGAGATTACGAATTATCCTGTACCAGATAACGATTTAATGAAAAAAGACACGGATTTGCACTCAGAAATACCTCGCACACTACCTTCTTGAATTGGCTTAATTTTTTTCACTTTTATTGTAAAATCACTCACGAATCTTTGATCACAATCGAATTTATAGCATTACTGCTATTTTGCTGGACATGAAATAAAATAATCATATCAATTTCTTTTTATAGAGACTTAAACCTTTTAACTTTACATGATCAATGAAAAAAGTATATCTAATTAAAATGCATCTGCAAAGTGATCGACTGACACGCGAGCGATTAATATAAAAAAAGCTCTGGTCTTAATTCACATGTGATAATATATCGATATAAGACCAGATGAAATAAGAGAACATGCAGCGGAAATGCGAATGCTGAGCTGAAAATGAGTGACAATTAAGGATATAATTATTTGAAAAAAATATATAAAGGGGAAGTTTAAAGTAAGATCAGTGACATAGCATCACGCCTGTATTCTCCGAAGGGATAGGCAGATATGTATTATTACACACCCACGGTTCGCCAGCTTTGTTTAAGTCCAACGTAAAAGGGGGTGAGCCTATTGCCGTCTACCGGGCACATTTCCAAACTCCGGGCTGATATTGCTCGACCTGGGGATTGAACCCGAGATATCATGATCTGCAGTTGCTCACGCTACCGCTGTACCACAGTGACAGAGGAATTGAAGAACAATCAATAGCTTAGCGTGGTATGAACATGAAGGTAAGGATCAAGGGTGAATATCATATAAGTAAAGACAGAGGGAGATGGAAGAGAAAACCTAGTGTGCCTACTATATAGACGCTATTCAACATACTCGAGGCATACAAGCTACTTCTATTCTAGTTTTTTCTCTATAAAAATAATTATTATATATCACGACAGCAATATATCTTCACCTTAAACACAAAGTGAAAAATGTGAATTCGAAAATAACAGTCACGAGCAGGATTTGAACCTGCATCTCCTGGATACCGTCCAGATGCTTTGCAGCAGCAGTCAGGAGCAAGGGTCACGATGGCTGAATTGGCAAAGCATCTGGACGGTATCCAGGAGATGCAGGTTCAAATCCTGCTCGTGACTGTTATTTTCGATTTCACATTTTTCACTTTGTGTTTAATGTATGTTGCTAAGCATGTCAAATGCTAAAAATATATATAAAAATATCTAAATATAACTTCACCTTATCTATAAAATTATTTTAAAATTGTATTATTAAAAAAATACATGGTAATATACAGTGTGTATCCAATAATTATGATTTCTCTAATTCGAATGGTACTTACTCGTTTAATGGGCTCGTAAAGAGTTTCTCACCGTTAAAGGGATATTGACGTGTTGCGTGAGAAAACAGTATAATTAGGAACGCACATTATCGTCGTATTACGGAATGACATAACGGACCGATGTTGTAGCCGTGCATGCGACTAGGGACGGAGAACGGTGACAGGTGCGCCGGCGCATCTAATACATTAATAATGCCACCTGCGAAGATACCATATTGACGATCTCTTTTCCGCGTACTAATCCAACGTGTGTGTATTAAACACAGTAAAATATCATTATAACTAATTTTATTACATATACAAATATTTGTGTGAAAAGCAATTACTCGTGGTTATTTTTTTCACACGAATACGGCTAGATAGATATCAAGAATATCAATATATAATTATCTACTTTATTGCTGTATAAAAAAAAAATTGTAAGATAATAGGTCAGAGTTATTCACAAAAAGACACTAAACAAAGGAATAATTAGGAAAAAGCTGATTTTTTGTATGAATCAACTTGTTGTGCCTTCAAACAAAATTCCAAAGGTCCTCTTCAACACGTGTACCACTTAAAATGTTCCTCACGGTCAAAAAAGCCAACAATCCTCTTTTAGCTTTACCTTTTTTTAATTGGTTAGATCCTTACTTCTCATAGCATGAATGCTTGACCGAGGAACACACTGTCACCGAAGATCAGCGTGAAACAACGAGTACTCCTACGGTTATGTTTCATATGGTGAGTGAGAGTGCTGGAGGCTAAAACCCTTCTCGTCATCCCCTAATAATTATTATTCCTTCCACCAACCTGTGTCTCTTCTTGGAAGTGGCGACGCGTGATTATACCTCAGGTGTTGCTAGCGTCTATAGGCTACGGCTCAGATTATATAATCTGAGGGCTACGGTAACTTTAAGCTTGGCTTTAAGCTTGTTCGGCAACCTAGTAGTATAAAAAAGCCGAAGGCAAAATAAAAAATTTCTACGATAGATATCATAAATATCTAACTAAATAATACTATATTTAAAAAATCTGATTGTCCCATACAAAGTTGCACCACAAATTTTTCGCCATTGAATTGTGAAAATCCAAATACCCTGAAACACCTCATTTTTTATTTGTGTATAGTAGAGACAATTCCTATTTTCAACTTCCTATCCTTAAAAAGTACGACTCTTCCAAATAATATTGTACTCCCCATTTCCCCCACATAATAATTAAATAATATAAAATGCTGAAGCTTGTCATTATTTAGTTATACTCCATAAATTTATTTCAAATTTACACGTTTCTATGCTAGTGTCAGCTGCAAGTTCATCGTCATTTAGGTCAAGCAATTTTATATATTATATAGGTAGATTGATCGTCCTATCTCACCTAAAACAGTTTTATTTTCGAAATGTTCAACAAAAATAATTATAACTCAAGATAATATTCACGTTTATATATTTATTTATGTTTTATGTAGGTAAGTAAAATAATTACAATAATTTATTTCATTTATTTAAGTACGGTTTAACCTCCTTTCTCACACGACTTTGTAGACATATTATTATATACACAACTGTTAATTTTTATATCTACGTATTTTTCACTTTTCGCACAGATTATACTCAGATAGTTACTAGTAAAATATAACTCACATTTTACATAAGAATGTCTGGAAATAGGAACAGCGAAACAATCGAGCAATAAATTTATAAGTGTGCGTGTAATTGGTCTCGTGTTAAAAGTATCCGGCTTTAACGCAAAAAGCGTTTTCAATCAGCACTGCGTTCCGATGTTTCTTTAGAGATTCCAATAATGTATAGACTATACGTTAGTCATTTTACGGAATAATAATAAAGAACCTAATTGTATGATAGTGTCTATTTCGAAACTTTAATAAAAACAAGTTGATCTGCTGTTGATTATAATTACCGCAGTGTGGGAATATATTGCATGAAGAACAAAGAGACCTTGAAGCCGCCACGCTCGGGTGCAACCTCGTCTACTAATGCTATACCTTTGTTGTAAGTCTCACTATGCTTCCCAACAGAACCCACACGAATAATGAAACCTTCGTGTGATGTGCGAAAAAGACAACATAAAATGCAATCGCACAATAATTGAAAGGCGATGACTATGATCAGCAACTATTGTGCATTTAATTATTTTATTGGTCACACCATTACTGTTTGTATATTTTCTTCTTGCGTATAAAAGAAGTTATGGCTTATTCCTTTAATATTTTTGTTCTCTACAAGTTACTAGGACAAAGCAAATAAGTAGGTACTCATTCTCATCCGAAAGCCTAATAAGAGATTAATAATAGAGTGAAAATATTACCACAAATATGAAAATAACTTTTTAAGCAACACCATTACATAAAATAACTCTTTAAACAAATACATTATAATTCTTATCATGCTTGTAAAAGAAATAAATTTAAAATACACATAACCAAAAAGGGTGGAGCGCTCGATGTACTTATAATTAGATAAAGTTCTTTTGGTTGTATTGTACTTTAACTTTATTAATGTATAATTTTTAGTGCGTGATAAAATCGTGTATTTTTTCAGTTTTTTATAATCTAGGTACGTATATTTATTATCTAGTCCAGCAGTTCAGCAGTTAAATTTGGCTTATTTGTTATTAACATTAAAAATTATGTTTATTTATTTATTTGTATTTACCTATGTATTTTAGAATAAATCAAATATTTACTTTTCTTGTGTTGTACACTTCTTTACTCTTTGTGTGTTAGATAATCCTCTACTACTTAAAGGGTTTGCTGGTAGGAAATTCAGTACTGAATTAAGCTCGCCTTTGTACATCGTTTATATTTATTGTATCTTATGTGTGTGTACAATAAAGAATTAAGAATGTATTTCATAATGCAGACGTCTTTTAATATTGGAAATATCTCCCTGCCTAGTCGCATATGTATTACATGCGACTAAACAGGGATTATGACATTAATGAGGCTGCAAATTAGAAGATTGTTGTTGAACTTGAGGGGCAGTTAAGACTGCAATAATCATATAGGAGCATAAACTTAAACAATGTCTGGTGCTGGAATACCATTTATGATCTATTACATTTCACAGTCCTTTGATAAAACTCTGTAGAACATTTTGAAATGGCTATTAACCTTAGTGTTAGAGTTGCTACAAATTTATTACAAATTGCTTTCAAAAGCTAAGGTGCCAAATGAGTCGCTCAATATCACTTTTACATGTCAAACGCGTAATCCCTGTTAATTAACCACAAATTAATATAAGAAAGAGTAATACGATCATAAAGATCGCATGAGAAAGGAAGAATTTGTGCTTAAAGAGCTCTAACGGTTTGGTAATTAGATATGCTCAAACAGATATTATAAAACAAAGAATATTTTTAAATGAGTCAAATAGACAACAGCAAGAGACTGGTACCTATAGTTACTAATGTTAATATTCATATATGGTAAACTGTATACACATATACATACTGACCAAGGCTGTCTTCTATCATAGTATTGTTCAATCACTAAATTGAATCTCAGCATTAACTAAAAGTATTAACATCAATTTATTGACAATATTACATCATTCTATAATTTTATAACCATTAATAATATATTATGTTGCAATTGCTTATGATTCGTAAAATTATTTTGTTACTTTTCCACATTGAATTTTATTAAAAACGCGACAATAAATCACGCAATTAACTAACAAAATTGATATCATATTATCATCAGTCGTCGGGATATCACTCGCTTTATATATACATCTAGGCGTATAGTATGCGTTACAGCTTATAACTACACTGTGTGCACAATATTTTCAGATAGAAGTAAATAATATCTATAAGTTAATCACAAATTATATAAACCTAGTGCATTAACATAGGATGTGATTTGTAAGTAGCGAATACTCGTACTTAAGTAGAATAAAGATCGTTTGCATATAATAACATCAACACGAAGGCATATCTCACAAGCAAATATGAATTCCTATTTATTAAATGGGGAATACCTAAACTCAGTTCTTGAGTTTAATGATAAATAATGAATATTGCTTAGGGAACATATTATTAATTTTCTACGAACGTTTTGCGCAAAGCCAAAATTAAATTAATTATGTATGTACTATAACTATGGATAGAACTATAGAATTATTTAATGAGTCATCGTATTTTACTGCTCTGACCTGAGTGAATACGTCAAATATGAATCAAAAACTTGATATTTTTTGTATGTGTGCATATCTATGATTGTGGATTCCTTAATAAGAGGCAAATATAACTCTAAAAATATACCTCGATATGGTATTTTTTAATGTTTTTATATATTTTTGCTAAGCATTTGCAGTACTTAGCTTTATAAATAAAAATAAAATGCGAAAATGTGATATCAAAAATATTGGTCACGAGCAGGATTTGAACCTGTATCTCCTGGAAAACCGTTCAAATTATAGTCACATTGAGGATAATTGCAGCCGTTATAGAAAAAAAATACGTATAAGTTCATTTTGAAATAAATTCAGTGCCAGTAGTCATAAAATTTAATAGTTTTACTGCACGTATTTTCTATAAAGTTACTGTGAACAAAAATTAAGCCTTAGTGCTCTGCCTTGATGCTCGCAAAAGTAGCGCCGCGCCGTCACGTCATTTATAGTACTCACTTTACAAGGCGATTGCATTACGTTACGTTATGTTAACGAACCGGATGCCATTATGGAAAAACAGCTTATCCTAACATGGAAATCTGCAGATAGGGCTGCCGCTTTTTGCAGTAATCCTACAAATATTATAAATGTAAAAGTTTGCATATTTAAATGATTGGATATTCGCAACTTAATCACATAAAAATATATAGCTGAACGGTGAAATTTGTCACACAAATAGTTTCATTCCATCTGAATAAACACAGAATCATTTTTCTCCTGATAAATGTCATAGCTTATCTACTTGTATAAATTAATTTTAATATTATCAACTGCTAGAATCTATAATATTATATTTATATAATTATTGTGCTTTCTGGATACAATTCCATGGTCCACACAGGCGCAAAAAAACCTGAGAGCCTGATTTTATAGATAAATCCCGTGAGAACACTCAATACTTAAGATCACTTTGTCTTAATTACTAACTTTTCACCGTAGATCTTTTTATTTTTAACCACGCATTACTTTGGCTCAATTAGTGTAAGGCTTACACTTGCTTACTAAGCTTATACTGTAAGCTATCCCACAGGAACATGCATTATTGCGGAATAAAGAGTTGCTTTTTTAGTACAACAAACAAATATTGTATATATAATATAAGGTATTGGGAAAGGCATACTTGTTTAACGATATTGAGTATAAGAATATTTTTTCATCCGTGCGACCATAGCAGCTCATAAGAGTTGGAGTACATGTTCGAACTAGCTCTAAAGTTAGTGTACTTCGTTACTTTAAGTGATGTCGCCACATAAATCATCGTGTAAGATAATAGTCAAACACTTGCTCATACCGTATAGTTACATAAACAAACATAGCATCACGCCTGTATTCCCCGATAAGGTAGGCAGAGGTGTATTACACACTCACGGTTCGCTAGCTATGTTTAAGTCCCACATAATAGGAGGCGAACCTATTGCCGTCTTTCGGGCACATTTCCAAACTCCGGGCTGTTACTAAGAATTATTTTTTTACGAAAAGCACAATAGCGCTGCTTGACTCGGGGATCGAACCCGAGACCTCATGATCAGCAGTCGCTCACACTACCGTTGCACCACAGAGGCAGTTACATTATACTTAAATACACAAATATAGATTGGTGTTCAATAACATTATTTGTTAATTTCACTTTTGATATGTACTCGTATGTGGTACACCCACACCAACAAAGTATTATGTAAAATCATTCAGTTTTTTCTTCAACTTGTTTTATCGTCACATAAAAACTGTAGTTCGTACGTATTTTGTCAAGACTTTCGCTGATTATGAACTAATAACAGTTAAGCTTGATTAATTGATTCAGGAACGTCTTTATATAACTAGTCTATAGTACATATATATTAAATAAAGATGCAAAATCCTAATGTTTCTTCCAAGTAATTACAGATTGCAGGAAATTGTTTCAGAGTACCTGCTGATGATTTACTAAGAAACAATCTGAATGTTATCCATAAGAAGTACTAAAAACCAACAGTAATTCTAATGTTAAAAAGACTCAAAATGGACAGCGAAATACTTTAAAATACTATTTTCTCTTTTGATAACCCTGCAAATACATAAGAAGAATATAACTTTCTTGTATTGCAATACTCGCGATCAAGCATAATCTCTTATATACTACGTATTCGTATGACAATACCTCAATAAGGTAATACGAAATACGAATATTAATAGGTATGAACTGGTGATTCCAAAATACATGACATGCTCTTGTATGGTTGGTTAAATATCTTATAAAAATGCCTATGGTTAGTTAAAATATATATGTGGTAATGCGGTTTTTATCGCTGTATATGTTTATATTATTTTTAGGTAATTAGGTAATTAATATTATCTGTGAATGCTGTGAGATCTTCAATGACAATGTTAATCTGTTTAACATCTATGGCCAATTAGACTCCTATACAATTTTAATGAGAGAGAAAATCATCGAGTTTCACGTTAATTATATAAGAACCGAACAATAAATAATCGCAAATAAGTGAATGTTTTATAGATATGAGTGAGGCAAGGTAGAATGAATGTTATTGGAATGAGATCAGAATAGAGTGTACACAGAAGGCGAGCGTAGTGGCAGGGTCGTGTCGGGCAAAGTTGCGCTTGCGACACTTATTGATACATATTATGTTATGTGATACATGAAATCAAATGATGTGAAACTAACCTTGAGATCATCGGTGAGTGCGAGATGTGTAGTATACGGGGCTCATTCCTCCCGGTAGTAGCGATTCGTCCTCCCCAACCGGCAGGCGAACAGCCGTTAGGCAACTCCGTGGAACTCGCCGCACAGCGTTGATAGTAATATTTATTAGCGATACACTTTCGTACAGTATAGCTAAAAACACACCATCACTGAACACTACACCTGCACTCCTAAGGTTGGAGGTAACCGTTCGTTTAACGGGCACTCATACGACAAATGAAGTAGCGACAACTTCGATCGCTCTGCCGTACGACCGAGATGTTGGTCGGACAATGACTGAAAACCAAGTCGCAGGCTTCGGCGCCCGCGCAGGTTGCGCCACGCCCCTCGCCCCGCGCACTCGCCGTTGTCAAAGCGTGCCCCCGCTCACCGCACCTCACTCGGGAACGCGTTCCCAGTGGGCGAGCTTTTGCCAGCCCTGCTCTTCTATACCATATACAAAAGCTACAAGGGCGATAAAGCGAGCACTAAACCCGTTCCCACTATTGCAAAAAGACAGAGGCACCCGCGCTGCACTCAGCCAGAAAGGTCGATGATTAGAATACAAGGGCAGCATAACAATTTCGCTTGAAATTCCAACACGTCAGTCCCCTTAATAATAGATAATAAACATATTATATAAATATGCATACGTACTGGATAAAAATAGAAAAGTTTCAGATGTACTAGATAGTAAAATAAGTCTCCAGTGTGTTTTCCAAGAGAAGAAGATAATATCAATATGTGTCTACTTTTACTTCGTCATTTGCTTCTTTTGTCATATGTACCAAATTTGTTTGCTAAATACAGAGCGTGATATTACCACATGTAGTCCATATAAATTTAATCACAACATTTATTCCTGTTGAGCTCGTCTGAGAAGTACAAAAAGTATAGCTTCTTTGTAGCTATTAAGATCCTCGTCGCGGGCAGAAGGCGGCCGGCGTTCGTTTTTTCTCATCACCAATTACATCTATTTTTACAGACCCATTGAAAAACACAATCACAGTAATAGCTCTACAATTCGATTGTCAAGAAAGAATACGCCTCTGGTTATGTTATTCAAAGGTATTCGATAAAAGCACAATTGAATAGATAATAACACAGACGTAGGTAATGTGTCATTATAGTAACACAAAAAGTTAAACACTGTATGCCCAGCTCTATGCCTCAACGCCTGGAGGCAGTTTTCACTTTTGTATAATTCTTTAGTGTAATCCTTTAAATAACTTTGTACATTATGCCTATCAGGTTAGTCTATTGGTGAAACCTTGAGACTACACCCGAGTTTCAGGTTCAAATCCTAAATGGCGCAAAAAGTAAATTGCGTTTTTTTGACCAAGGAACTTCAGTAAGTAGAGTCTGGAACTTTGTCCCGAGGTGAGACTATGTTTAAGTTTATTAAATGAAGATGAGTTACAATTATCTATATTCTTCTTTTGCTATTAAATTTTTGCGTTATAAACCAATAAATACCTTTGTATAATATAATAGTCTGTTTTAAATATATACATACAGTTTAAGCTGATGTAAAATAACAATTATTACTAAGCTATTTTATTGTCAAAAATATGCTCTAAAAATGTACATTTTATGTTAACAGTCATTCATAATTCTTCATAAATGAATAAACCTAATTTAAATTGGCATCTAAAACTTAATGGTGATGTTAATGACGACTAAATTTTTAACATAATGTACTATGATATTTTGTGGAAAAACGTATTATAAACTATTTTAAACTAATGAGAAATAATAGTTCAAAATAACATTGAAACTACTATACAGCTGTAATTGCAATGATTTCGAGGGAGTCGATCTACATTTAAGATAAAATACTTATAACGAAACAAAATTATTCGGTAAGTAGTCCATAAAACTTAGGATAAAATAACTGTAAGTAACCGTATCAGATGAGCTAGTTCCCATTTTTTTAACAAGTTCATGTTACAAGTATTTCATGAAGGTCGTAACACAAGCAAAACAATCAACGCATTGAGTGGTATTAGAGGTGACATTATGACCCATATATTAGACTTCAACGCGCGCTGCTCCTGAACGCTTATGTTACAGTACTTTATTAAATCCCTCTGTTAATTTTACTGCTTTTCTTCTGAACAGAATATAATATAAGCATAAACATATATATTAGGTTAGAGCTAAACAAGAATTAAATAATTAAGTGTTTACATAGAATTGCTTTAAAAGAGGATATATAAAACTCAAGTAAATAATTCAAAATGTGAAATTGAAAATAACAGTTAAAAGCTCGGCACAATTGTCACGATGCTTTCTCTAAGTATTAGGAATGGTATTCCAAGAGATGGAGGTTCAAATCCTGCTCGTGACTGTTATTTTCGATTTTACATTTTCACAGTTTGTATTAATTTACACGGCTAAGCATGTCAAATGCGTAAAAATATACATATTATATTATATAAAAATATCGAGTAAGTAAATTCAAAGCACACGAAATTGCTTCTCTAAATAGTACTTAAATGCTGTAGGAGATTTCATAATATAGACTTTAGATCATTTTGTAATAGATTATTATGTCTGAACTACAGTCACCTTAGTGGTTCCGAATGAAACGAAATATTCCAGATTTTTTTAGTAAAACGACAATTAAGAACCCTGTGCAATAAATAAAAATCGGGAAGCTTTAAGAGAGACAAAAAAGCATTGAGTTCGCATAAAACTTGAATTTAAAGCTTAAAGCTTTCAAATAAAATAACTAAGACTAGAAATTAAATACTACAACTAGTAGTTTGACGGGCCTCGTGCCGTAGTCGGTAGTGTAACCGACATTCGTGCACGAGGTCGTGGGTTCGATTCCCGCTCAGGACAACTATTTGTGTGATGAATACAGATATTTGTACTACATCTGGCTTTTTTCTATCTGTTATATGTATGTATTTACAAAAAAAAAGTAGTATAATGTATTATATCCAATAATCTGGTACCCATAGCACAAGCATTAAGCTTAGTTTGGGACCAGAGGACGTTGTGTGAAAATGTCCGTGAATATTTATTTATTTATTTAGTAGTAGTTAGTTGCAACTAACTTCTATACAAATTTATACAAGTCTAAAAAGAAAGAGAAGGCTTTAAGTCTAGTCCTCGGAGGTGGTCAGGAGGATCGGGGCGCTGGGGCTTAGGGTGGCCCTGGACAAGTCGGAAGCCCTACTTTTCCATGGGCCCCGACGTCAGCCACCTGCTGGCGCCTCGATCACAGTGGACGGGGTCCAGATTGGGGTGCAGGCCCAGATTAAATATCTGGGCCTGCACCCCAGGGCGGGGGCGGTGGCGCTTTCCCGAGCACTTCCGCCAACTATCCCCGAGGCTAGTTGGCACAGCGTCCGCCCTTGCACGGCTCATGCCGAATATGGGCGGACCCAACAATGCTTGCCGACGGCTTTACGCGGGGGTGGTCCGGTTGATGGCGCTGTACGGTGCACCCGTGTGGGCGGGGTCCCTGGACGCACTGAACAGGGCTCTTCTGTGGAGACCACAGTCGTTTCGTCCAGGGTCATACGCGGATACCGCATGGTGTCGACGCAGGCGGCCTGCGCGTTGGCCGGAATCCCCCCGTGGGACTTGGAGGCGGAGGTGTTCGCCGAGGTGTATCGGCGGGCGTCGCAGGAGTAGGAGGGGGGCGGACGCCCCCTACCCAGGGAGGTGGCCAGGTAGCAGAGCAACGCACGCCGAGCTGCAATGGCCAGGTGGAAGGCACGGTTGGAGGTGCGCGGGCCAGTCTTTGGACCGTAGGGGCGCTCCAGCCGGTGCTGGAAGAGTGGGCGGGGCGACAGCATGCAATCCTTACCTTCCGACTGGTGCAGGTGCTGTCGGGGCACGGTTGCTTTGGCAGATACCTGCACATAGTCGTAAGGAGGGAAGCGACTCCGGGCTGCCACCACTGTGGCTGTGACGAGGACACGGCGCGGCACACGCTCGAGTCGTGCCCGGCTTGGGCCGAGCAGCGCTGTGAACTCGTCGTCTCTCACTGCCGAGCGTCGTTAGAGCGATGCTTGGCAGCGAAAGGAACTGGGCCGCGGTCGCTGCCTTCTGCGAGGAGGTTATCTCGCGGAAGGAAGCGGCGGAGAGAGCCATGGAGGAGGATTCTTCCGCTGACCCGAACCGCCGCCAGCGACTGGGGTTAGGAACATTTTTTCCCGCCTAAACAAAAACAAAAAAAAAGGTTTTAAGTCTAGTAAGACAAACACCGTCAAAGATACAAAACATAACGGTGAGTGGAATCACTAAATTGAAGCCTGAAAAAAGCCCTGGACCTGATAAAATGACTAGGGAAGCCCTGAAATAAAGTAGTCCTTATTTGATGAATCCTCTTACATATGTCTTTAACTTGGTTCTAAAAACAGCTGCTATAATTTACCAAAATAATTGACTGAATCGGACGTTATTTTATTATATAAAAAGGCAGATGCTAATAATATTAGCAACTATCGGCCAATAAGCCTGTTGTCTTCGATGTACAAATTATTTTCATCAATTCTGAAGAAAAAGTACTATTGAAAACCACCAATTCGTAGAGCAGGTGGGATTCAAAAGAAGATTCGCTACCGTGGATCATATCCACTGTATCGAATCAATCAGGAGACTCTACCTTATATTTATCGATTATCAGAAAGCTTAAGATACTTTGTACCATCACACAATTTGGGATTTGTCTCTACAATCGCAAAATAGTAAAATTAAATAGGGTGATCATAGTCCGGAGCGTGCTCGTCGCGATCCCTGCCAGCCTGTAATCCACAGGCTGCAATCTGGCTCAAATGCGTACCGTAGTGCGGGTTAGGGCGTGCCCCAGAGGCGACGCGTACCGACCCACCCCCGTCAGTACGAACAACGGCAGATGCAGCGATGGGGGCTGCCACCCATCACGCCTTGCCCAGTTTGACGAGTCGAGGGGAGCAGAGTGTCAAGTAGGCACGTGGAATGTAAGAGGTGGTGTGAAAGGTAAGTTACGCGAACTGGTAACCGTCAGACAGAGACCAAGCGAAAGGGTAGCGACACCCTTAGCGTGATTTTCCTAGTGGTGGGTTAACTCTGTGGTCTGGTGTATCGCAGAGCGATCGGGCCAGCATGGGAGTGGGGGTGTTGCTGTCCGCTTGCTTGGCCTCAGGTGTGAAAGACTACGGAATGTTTGATCCCAGACTTCTATGGCTCCGAATAAAATTAGGTGTCACCAGGGTCTTCATGGTCGCAGCTTATGCTCCCGTAGGCTCTTCGGTGGCATCGGATCTAGAGAAGTTCTGGGATAATGTTAGGGAAGTTCTGGATTTGGCAGAAGCTAGAGAACGCGTGATCGTATGCGGAGACTTAAATGGATGGGTTGGGACCAAGCGTCCAGACTTCGAGGACGTGCTTGGTTCATTTGGTGATAAGAGAGTGAATGATGCAGGAAGGCTCATTGTGGATATATGTATGGAGAGAAACCTTATTATGTCAAACACATTTTTTTTAACATAAGGACGTCCATATGTATACATAGAGAAGGAATGAACAGTGAAGTATGATAGATGTAATTCTGGTAGACAGTCGCCTCCGAAGTAAAATTCTAGATACAAGAGCCTACAGAAGTTCCACTGTCGACACGGACCACTATCTCGTTATTGCGAGATTTAGTGATCTGTTCAAAAAGTGGAGACACTGGCGAGAGCGTGTCCACTTCGGAGGGCTTGAAAGAATAAAGATTGAAAAGTTGCAAGAAGAGAGTGTAAGAGCAAAGTATGTAGAGGGTGTCCGTGAACGGATGACAATGACAAGTCAGCCGGGATCTGACATAGAAGAATGCTGGAGAGTATTGAAAGATAGTATGGTAGATACAGCGAAAGAAGTATGTGGATGCTTAAAGAAGCATAGGAAAGTGAAAGGTGATGAATGGTGGGATACGGAAGTAGCAGCTTCCGTAGACCAAAAGAAGAAAGCGTGGCTGGACTATGTATCTTCTTTGAACCTGAGTGCCAGTATGAAAGAACAGAAGAAAGAAATATTCCGGCAACGTAAGAATGACACCAAAGGCTTAGTGAAAGAGAAGCGTGATAGAGCAAATATGATTGCAGAAGAAAGGCTGACCAAAAACTTCGAGAGCAACACCAAACTTTTCTGGAGCGAGGTGAAGAAATCTCGGAGTGGTTGGTCAGCTTTCAGAATAAATAAAATAAGGTCTAAAGGTGGAGACATTCTTACGCAAACACAAGATGTGTTAAGCAGATGGAGTGAATATTTTGGAGATATGTATGCAGATGTTCAGGGTGATGCTGGTGCCACCATGTGGTCTAACAGATCAGCATTCCGTACCGGCATCCTCTGATGACATTAGTATGGACGAAGTTGAATGGGCGATTAGAAGTTTGAAAAATGGTAAGGCAGCGGGTATTGATATGGTGTCTGCTGAGATGATCAAGCTTGGAGGCTCATGTGTCTGGGAATCCTTCCTGATGCTTCTCAATTTATGTTGGAGCTCAGGAATAGTTCCCAAGGACTGGAGAAACACAGTCATCGTGCCCTTGTTTAAAAACAAGGGTTCACGTTATGACTGTTCAAACTACAGAGTCATAAGCTTGACCAGTTTGGCAGCCAAAGTGTATGGTAAGATTATTGAAAAGAAAATGAGGATGGTGTCTGATGAATTTTTGTGTGAGGCACAAGGAGGTTTCAGGTGTGGACGAGAATGCATGGATCAAGTGTTTTCTCTGCGCAACATTGTGGAGAAGCAGCTGGCTGTAGGCCAGAGGGTTTTCTGCAGTTTTGTGGATTTGGAGAAAGCATTTGACACGGTTGTACGAAAGGAACTTTGGGACGTTTTGCCGGAGTATGGTATTAACGGTAGACTGCTACAAGCGGTGCAGTCCAACTACATGGACTGCAGAGCTTGTGTGCTGGATGATGGAATGTTACCATGGTTTTTTTTTCAATATCGGCGTTAAACAGGGCTGCGTTCTATCAGCCAGACTGCTTATCATATATCTGGATAAATGTCTACAAAGGTTGAATGAAATAAATGTGGGAGTTCAGATGGGCAACTCAGTGGTTAACTCGCTGCTATATGCAGACGATGTGGTCCTATTAGCGCAGTTTGCGACTGACCTGCAAACCCTAGTCGACGTAATGGCAGAAGATTGTAAGAAAAGAGGCCTACGTTTGAATGTGAGCAAAACCAAAATAATGGTTTTTGAAAGAGAAGAAGCCAGAACAGATGTTAGAGTAGCAATAGGAAATGGTGTGCTAGAACAAGTGGATGAATTTGTATATCTTGGATGTGGATTCAGTCGGGATGGAAGGTACACACAGGATAACTTCTCGGCAGCCACCACCTCAGCCAGAAGGCACGTGTCGCAATACACAACGCAGTGCTTGTCCCAACGTTATTATATGGAAGCAAGAGTTGGGTATGTAAAAAGGAGCATGAGAGTAAAATCAATGCGGTCGAAATGCGATCTCTGCGGAGAATCTGTAGAGTGAGGCTGACTGACCGCATTTGTAACAATGACGTCAGAGAGCGAGTAGGTATGAAAGAGAGTATTGGTGTAAAGATGCGAAAGGGAATGCTCCGATGGTTCGGACATGTGGAAAGAATGCCGGACGAGCGACTGGCTAAGAAGATATACAATGCAAAAGTGGAAGGATGTAGGTACAGGGGGAGACCGAGACTTACCTACCTAGACCAAATTGGTTATGTATTGAAGGAAGGTGGAGTTAGGAGTCTCCGAAACCGGTGAGCGTATATGGAGAGAGTTAAAAATGTTGAGGAAGCGAGAGATGTATGCAAGAATAGAGCCTCTTGGCACTCTGTTCTCTCTGCCTACCCCGCAAGGGAAATGGCGTGATGATAAGTAAGTAAGTAAATAGGAGACGACGGAACCTCCTCTACCCATCAAAAGAGGAGTGAGACAGGGGTATGTCATCTCTCCAACAATATTCATAGCAGTGTTGCAACAAGTCATCGGGAAACCAAATTGGAAAAAGGTCGGTTTAAATATAAACAATCACTATATTAACCATTTAAGATTTGCCGACTACATTGTTTTGTTTTCTGAGAATACAACCGAGTTGCAGTCAATGATAAACAGCCTCTACGCCGCAAGCCAACAGGTAGATCTGAAAATCAACCGCAATAAAACCAACATTAGGACAAACTACATGAAACATCCTGTATACATAAAAAATGAAGCGAAATAGAAAGGAGAATTTTAAATACTTGGAAAAAATTTTGGAGTCTAAAAGAAGTTATGAAGAGTGACATCCCGATTAGAATTAAACAAAAAGTTATGGATACTTGTATAGCGCCATCATTGCCCTACGCTAGCCAAATTTGGAAGTTCATCACATCAAATAAAATCGAAATCTGGTCATGTCAGAGAGGCATGGAGAGAAGTATATTAAATATTCGTAAATTACAAAAAAAAATACCACATGTATATGAAAATTATAAAAAATACTAAAATTACTGATGCTGTTTATCATTGTAAAAATCTTAAGTGGTGCTGGGCCGGTCACACAGCTAATAGATAATCGATGGACTCATAGAATAGCTTATTGGAACGTCAGGCACTGCGAAGAGAGATAGATAGGCTACCCGGTGGAGAGATGACATCGTACGAGTAGCTAACAAACAGTGGATGGACATAGCCAGGAAAAGGGACACTTGGTAATCTCTAGAGGAAGCCTTCACTTTCAAAAAGGAGGAGTTCTTACCAAAGTAGATAAAGAATATTAAATAAGTATAGTACTAAGTTTTTTATAAATATTTGTACCCTATATATATTTTATGTTATTTTTTTGGTAAAAATATAAGGTTTTTTTTTGTTATTATTATTATTTATTACATAAAAATATATTATAGTCTCTTAAAAAGAGGAGACAGCACCCTATACTAGGGGAAAAGTCCCTGTATCGCGGGCATTACACAAACATAATATACCTATATAATCCATCCATCCATCCATCAACCTTTCAACGTCCACTCCTGGACAAAGGCCTCCCCAGGAAAACGCCATAAGGAGCGGTCCCGTCATGGGGGATAATGCCGTAACCGCCACGCTTGGCAGACGGGTTGGCGATCGCAATGGATGTTGTTAATACTCAAGGGAGTGCCGCTGCCCACTCCTTCGGTATTCCCTCAGTCGGCTCTTACAACTCCCGTGGGTAGAGAGGGGTGGGACAACTCTAAAGCCGGCCCCACACGCCATGATTATATAATACTCTTTCAAAAACGCCAGAACAAACACACGGCCAGAGAGACCTATATAATACACTCTCGTATAAGGGCACAAAGTACAGTCATACTCAGAACAACCAACAACAAATTTTTCTTGGAGCAAATCAAACCCACACCACAAGCAGGAGGTCGGTATTTAAACTTTTTACTATTTATATCTTTTCACAACTGTATACGAGTATCTGGCCTATTAAATAGTGTCACACTTTTATGATCTTTTTGTCTCCATTCAATTGATGATGCACAATGATCAGCCAAAATTTTGCTCTAGGTAGTAATACAAGTTATGTTGAATCAACTTGTAAAAACTGAGAACCTAGACGTAATCGATAAATGCTTATCACAAAAGGACATTATAATTTATTACATAGTTAAGTCCGGCAAAATCGTACATGTTTAATGTATTTGAGATAAAATATTCCAAATTAAGTTTTAACGGCTTTAATGATAAATATTTATTTATTCATAAATATTAATAATGAAATCGCAACCTGTTTAGATTTATTTTCATATTATTTTTGATGAAAATTAAAAATGTAAACGCTTTATGTGAAAACGTATTTCATATTCTACACTATATTATCTAAATAGAAATTTACTATATTAACTATAGATCTATGTCATTTATAAGTACATACATGATTCAAAACAATTTTCATTCTACTTCCTTCTAAGGTAAACACGTGAATGTACAGCGAACAACTTAACATGCCTAGTGGCTAAGTTATACCAGGAATTCTTAAATTACTTCTCTTACTCATATAAAATAATATAAGCCAACAATTCTGTGCTATAAAAACCACTTTTTCCTTTTCTTGTTTTTATGTACACATAGGTTTCTCACATCACAATATCTTGGTCGTAGAAGAACTGAACTCTCTCGTGACCGTAAATATTTTATACTTAGATTCTCCTTTACATAGCTAAAACGAGTATTTAATTGTACCACATTAATATTATTGCAGTGATGCTTAGTGGTAAGGTCAAGCACTGCTAAGCAAAACTATAGAATTTGATATCTCTTTGAGGTCCAAGGTCGAACCGTACACACCTCTGACCTTCGAAGGAAAATATCGTGAGGAAACCTATACGCCCAAGAGATTTTCTCGAGTAACATCGACTAGACTGTCAACTAACATGGTGCCAGCGTGGAGGACTAAACATCTCTCGTACTGAGATCCGTGCCTAATAGCGGGGCTATTAGCTAGATCTAGAGATTTGTGAATATTATTACAGTTCAGAGTAACAGATTGATAAAATTATCGGAATGAATGTAATATTAAAAAACGTTGGAACTACTATAGTGACATGTGTACATTCAACTCGCACAACCGGATTTTCAAGAAAAAGCACGAATTTTTGTGTTATTCGAGGTCTTTTAATGTTCAAATCTTTGACTTAATGATGCCTATTTTCTATCAGGTAATTATTAACATAAAATTAATTTAAACTATCGTTTTAAATTATTGTTCCTTGCCACGGATGTTCATGATAATATCAGAAACTGCTATAGGATTTTTTATTATCTTTTTAAATATAAAATAAACAAAATTACGAGTATGCACCCAGAGAGCTTTCATCTATAAAGTTATAAAAAAATAATGTTATGCGGCAGATCGTGGCCCCCAGGTCAGTAATGGTCATCCAGCTGTAGATAAATGTGATGAAGGAATATTACACCGGTTAATGTAATAGACATTCTATTGCATATTTTGTAATACACTTGATTTTTAGTATATATATCTTTTATGTAATCTTAAGTTAAATATTTTTTTATATAAATAAGCCCGTTCCAACTACACAACATTCCACACAGTTTTAATTTGTTAAAGTGTTTACTTTAGGGTTTCATCTACCACCAACTCAAAAACACGATTTGAATCTTTTGGTGCCATGATTTTGCTAGTTGAATCAAAATTAACAGGCAGTGCAATCTGCTCACCAATATTATTCATGTAGCAATGCAGGTCAAGGACCTTAGTCGTCTTTTCCTGAACCCGCCAGAGAGAGTGGTACATACTTCATATTTTCTCGGTTCAATCATATCACCGCGCGTTGAGATATCGACTTCTCATGCCTAGTATTACAGGTTAATTCCTACATAGGACATTTCTTTGTGTGACCCACAAACAATTGTACTTAAACTCGGTTTGTGTCCGTTAAACTGTTGTTGAAGTCCCGTGCGATTCAGAAATGATTTCCAAGTGTAGAGTCTGAGAAAACCTCACTCTAATGATTATTTTTTTTATGATATATTACGTTATAGTGTACAATAGTTATATTTTTACTATCTAAAAGCTATTGACTAAGATTAACCTCAATTTCAGTTTTGAAGTAACTTATATAAATGAGTTCTAGAGTACCTTTCAGGACACTTAACCATTACGAGTATTATTGAAATTCCTCGAAATTATTTCAACTTCCTTAATATACAGGGGTTACCTGTATATTATTACGCAAAATATTAATATGACCTGTAAAATACTTAAGAAGATCGTGCTAATGTGCATGAGGATAGTAATTAGTCCTTACAAATCTGGTGTGGTCAATTTGTAAGTTAATTATTACACTATTATTTCCTGTCTAAAGCTGTTTGTAGTTTTAAATTTGTATAGATATTTAGATATATTCAGATATATAGCGCTGATTATTTTTATGAGATAACAGTTATATATATGAGGCCTTTTTGTAACTTTCATATAAGCATCTACCGTTTTATATGTGGTTTTAATAGAGAATAAAGATTTTTTCCACTCTATTCTTTCTCATTATCAACGTAAAAGTTATCTAAGTATACTAATAATAATTACTGTCGAAGAAGAAAAAGTTGACAAAGTCAAAGATAATTATAGGTTTAAGTACTCTCTCTGATTAGGGCATATGTCGAAATACAAACATGCAGATTAGTTGTCATTAAAACTCTACGGAGTAATTTAAATTTCGAGTCTCAATCATTCTAATAAGTAGCTGTTACTCAAATAGAATTAAGCGAGCAATTATTATTCTAAATAGTCATTAGTCTCCCTAAATATCTACATGTAATATACAAACCATAACAGTTTACTAAATGGGCTTGTATATAAAATACAAAATTGAAAATATCATAAACGTTCGTAAATGTTCTACGGGTAATTACTTATTTATGATTACGCCTGATGGTACGCTACGTGTACAACGCTCTTGTTTCTAATTCCCAGAGACTTGAATATTGTAGTCATTTTCCATGGCGTGAGGCGTAGCGGTGACCGGATAACGGTCACGGAGGTACTCACACTGAGAGGGCAGACGACTGCTCCCAGCTACATATTTACACCGAAACTCAACAATAGTTGGTATAGAAGGCATCATTACCATAGCTCGCGTCAGTGTCACGGTCGAGTCGCCATCGCAATCGTGGTTCGCCATCATACAAGGTTGCATCGTATACGTGTCCATTGCGCACGTTATGCCATTTCATTCGTGATATAACCGCAATCATGTATTTTCCAGGTATAAGTGCTGTTATTATAAAATGAGCTTTTAAGTAACAAGATAATATATCTAATATATCATCATGAACGCTTTCATTTAATTCAGAAGGAATAAATTTCAGTAACAGATAAAAATTCTTTTATTTGTTAAAACTTTGAATATATATATATTTTAATGAAATACATTATACTATTATTGTAAAAACTCAATTGCATATGTAGTTATCACCTTGATACATATAAAAAAATATATTTAACGCAAACAACTTTTACTGGCTGTGCGATTGTATAAGTTACCATATAAGTAGAGAGGGGTTCTCTTTAAGATTTGGCACATGCGGTGTGGGTGAGATTTCGCCAGACGAATGCGGCTTTCTCCGTATGTCGTAATATAAGACGATGATCCAACTCCAGCGTCCGCGCTGAGTACGAGCTATTAGTGTCTCAGTGACATTTCACAAAATTAACTTCCAAATACCAAGGCAATCAACTTTTCACATTGGGCGTCTTTAAAATTAAAAGAACCGGATAATTCTATATTTGTTGGAAATGCTAAAGAACCTGTGATTCATATTAACTGACAAAGGTGTGTATGTAATAGGAAACTTGTAAATGAGTCTTAACTACAACAAAGATTTTTAATAGAAATTTTAAAAAGCAATGAATCACAATTACTTATATGGATGTGTTCAAATAATGATTACCTTAGAAAATAATTTATTCAACCATATAGAGTTCATTTTATATACCATAAAAGTGACTAATAATTCAATAAAGCTATTTTATTAAAAACTTTTTTGATAAAACCTAAAAAACATAACGATGATGAATCTAGCTAACCTCGCGAAATGCCAAGATCTATACGCATATACATAGTCGACTATACTGATAGAATAGACGAGGACATTTGATAATACTTGAATCACTAATAATTATATTTATATATTTTTATAGAAATAGCCTTTTCCCGCGGCTCCACCGCAGCCAAAAGCTAGTTTTTAGGTTATATGTCAGGTTCTCGTTAAAGTAGCGGAATAAATGTATCTGGTATACATTTTATTAGCCGTGAATTTAGAATTGTCCCACTCCTCTCCACCCATGGGAGTCGTAAGAGCCGACTGAGGGAATACCGAGGGAGTGGGCAGCAGCACTCCTTCGAGTATTAACAGCATCCACTGCGATCGCCAACCCGCTTGCCAAGCGTGGCGATTACGGCACAATCCCCCATTCTTGGGGAGGCATATGTCCAGCAGTGGACGTTAAAAGGCTGATGAATGGATGGATGGATACAATTTATTCCGCTACTACATTTTTAAGTTTAATCAAGCGCTATCAAATAAAAAAATTGCATCAAAATCCGGCTTGTGAAGTATACCAATCCGAACTGGGTCAGTGTGGTGGGCTATGGCCTAATTCCTAATGGTCAGCCATGACAGGAGATCCGTGCCCAATAGTGTAACGAAGGGGGTAAGGGTCGAGAAAAAAAAATAAAAGTTTAAGCCTCCGGCGCTCTCACTCACCACAAAAGTAGGAGTATCTATTTTTATATCACGCTGATCTTCTATGAGAGGGTGGTACTTCTGCGATTGAACTGGCCCTTTCATGCTGGGACAAGCAAGGCTCTATCTACCACTTAGTGAACATTTACAGTATTAGTATAATTATATGACAAAGTGCATGTAACATAATTATTTGTGTCGTAGCTTTCTACTACTGGAGGATAGCCGTCAGCTCCGGAAATTTATGTCTGTTTGTCCAAATGAAATTGGCCTTCTACAATGACGATGTCGGATCTCTCTTAGCCATGACTTCTTGCGTCTCCTAACGAGTCTTTTATCCCTTATTTTACCCATCATAATTACTTTAAGCAGTCTTAGGGTATTTGTCGTTTCTGAACATGTAACCGAATGTATACTACTCTGTCAAGAAAGTACCGGGAAAAGATCAATAATACACAAAAATTTTGTTATTCATCCAAATTTATTTTATAACCTTCAAAGTATGCTCCTTCAGAAACGATAAACTTACACCAACGAATAATCCGATCATCAAAACAATTTTTAAACGCTGTTTCCGGAATTGAGTTCAGTTATCGCTGTGAATTCTCCTTTATGTCTTCTACCGATTGAAAACGGGTGCCACGAAGTGGTAATTTGAGTTTAGGAAAAAGAAAGAAGTCATCTGGAGCCATATCTGGTGAATATGGTGGTTGATCGATGGTATTTGTTGAGTGTTTGGACAAAAATTCATTCACAATTATGGCTTTGTGCTAAGGCGCATTATCGTAGTGCAAAATCCAAGAATTTTCTTTCCACAAATCTAGCCTTTTTAATTGAATTCCGAGTGCACAACACCGCGATAGGCAAAGAAAACAGTCAACATGACTTTGACTTTTGATCGACTTTGCCGTGGTTTTTTCGGTTTCGGTTCATTTGGAAGTCGCCACTCCGAAGCTTGTTGACTAGTTTGCATGTCAAACTCATAAACCCACGTCTCGTCACCAGTAACAATGCGTTTCATGAATGTTGGGTCGGAATTGACTCGTTCTAGCATGTCCTCAGCGACTCTCATGCGATTGAGTTTTTGGAGAAAATTCAGGACTTTTGGGACTAGCCGAGCGAAAACATGTTTCATACCCAAGTGATTATTTAAAATGGTACGGATCAACTCGTGAGACACAAAAAGTTCGGTGGTTATCTCTCTCAAAGTTCAATGAGGATTTTCAGTCACTATTTCCTTCACTTTTGCAATGTTAACTTCAGTTGCAGACCTTGATGGCCTACCAGAGCGAGGCAAATCTTCCATCACATCTCGACCGCTTTTAAACGCTTTGTATCACTCATAAGCACGTGTTTTTGATAAAGTTGATTCACCGTAAGCCTTCTGTAACATTCTCCGAACACGATATTGCATTTGCGATGCAAAATTTAAGACAATCTCTTAGTTCGATGTTTTGTCCATTATGAAATTCGCAATACATACTAGATATGATATAACTCAAAACAGCACTGTATTTAATATAAATAACTGATGCAACTCAAACTCCGCGCCAAAATGGATAACAGTTTTTTCCAATCTAACAACAACAAAAAAAAACAAAAATTTGAATTTGGAACCATAAACAAATCATCCATTCCCAATACTTTCTTGACTGAATTTATAACATGTACATTGATACTATACTTAATAATATTTTTGTGTATAATATGTAAGTAACTGTTATGAATGCATTTAATTTATTTATCAAATAAGTTGTTTTGTGGCGTACACCTAATTTTAAATATTTTGTTTATTAGGCTTATATTACCAGACATCATAAACGCATTGTGAATGTATTGTAGCTCAACTTGTAAATAGCTTGAACAGCACAACATAAATTAAATATTTTTAAAAACTAATTAAATGCTTGAAACAATTTGTTATTAAATGATCTGTATCCAGAGTGAGTGAATCTAAATCTAGAGTCTAATCTAGTTTTTCTATATAATGTCTAATGTCTGGTACTTGTAACAATAATAGAGAAAAGTCCTCAAGGCAACTCTAGTGGATACAAAAAATAGGTGTACTATAAATGTTTTGCTCCAGCCACGTAGCTGAACAAAGAGTTATACGTTGAGGAAGAAAGGTTCTGAAGTAGTGAACACGCAATAAACTACACCGCAGAATGGCCACTGGATGGAATGAATAATATATTGGCTGACGATCTGGTCAAAACAAGTAGCGTAAGACCAATCGTTTTAGAACTCGCACGGGGAAACCTATTTCCATTGTGTATATAATAGTCAAAGGAGACAAACTCTTGGCAAATCATACTCTTTTTTACAACGTTTTATCTTTACTTTATATACCTACTAGTTTAGTAGAATTTATTACT
The DNA here is from genome assembly GCA_948253155.1 of Leucoma salicis. Taxonomy (NCBI): domain Eukaryota; kingdom Metazoa; phylum Arthropoda; class Insecta; order Lepidoptera; family Erebidae; genus Leucoma; species Leucoma salicis. The sequence continues at coordinate 14,385,029 of OX411809.1, read as the reverse complement.
AGTTGCATAGATAAATCCAAGTTGTTAGTTTCGTTATTATTTAAAGCTACCATCCATCCATCCATCCATCAGCCTTTCGACGTCGACTGCTGGACATAGGCCTCCCCAGGAGAACGCCACAATGACGACTCTGGTACGTCACCCCCGAGAACGACGGAATTGAATACCCTCTGAAGAGCTTTTAGGACCGGCTTTCCGCCTGCTCTCAGAAGCTCTGTGGTGATTTGGTCGTCTCCAGGTGCCTTTCCGTTCTTTAGTTGTTTGAGAGCTATTCTGATCTCGTACAGGCTGACGTCCGGGATATCTTCGGTAAAGTGCCGAGTTAGCTTGGATCTGGGGTCTTAGATCAAGCCAACAGCAGGACTCTGGGATCTGTACAACTGTTCATAGAACTGCTATACCTCTCTTAAGATCTCATCTCGGGATGAAACGACAGTGCTGTCGTTGGCTCTTAGTTTAGTCAACGGGCTTTGGCCAACAGACAGATATCTTGCGAACATTTTCTTTTAGTTCCGCTCTATCGCCTCTTTAATACGGGTAGTATTAAATTGGTGAATATCGTGTCACACAGCCTTGGAGATCTGTATGTTTAACCGCCTTAGGCAGGACCAATCGGCTGAAGACTGGACTGTCATTTCTTTTCTCCTTTCTATGAGTGTGAGAGTATGGTCTGAGAGTTCACGAGTCCTACTGACGTGACGGGCCTTGAAGTAGGTCGACCCGACCGTGGACAGTTTGCACGAACCTGCTGTAGATATCGCTCGCTGATTCGCACTCATCTAGAGATTGGAAGCGATTTTGTAGTTCGAGCTGAAAACTCTCGGGGTTCTGGTATTTAGCAGGTGTTGGTCGGAGCGTAGACTTCATCAGCGCGACCTCTCGACTTTCGTGCTAATATTGAAGATGCCCCTGACTACTCAGTAATCACTCCCAGTTTTAATCCTGCTGATCACTGAACATCCTAGAATGTATGTCGTTTGTCCGACAAGATGAAGTCAATCTCCTTTTTTACTGAACTATGAGGGCTAATCCAGGTCTATTTCCGCTGGGGCTGCTTCCTGAAGAAGGAATTCATCATGTAGAGGCCTTCCTTCTCCAGAAAATCAGCCAGCATCTGGCCCCTGTGGTTCCTCTGCCCAAATCCATATTGCTCCACTTTCAGCTCATCGTCTGTCCTTTTGCCTAGTTTCGCGTTAAAGTCTCCCATAACCACCGTGAAGTAGGTTTTAGACGAGTGGATGGCCTTCGAAATGTTCTCATATAAGGTCTCCACCTCGTCGTCGAAGGTGCGTAAACCTGTATTACCTTCAACGAATACCATTTAGTTATTCTGAGTATAAGGTAAGCTACCCTACTCGACACACTTTCAATCCTCTCCACGTTGCCTACGAGATACCTGTGAACGATAAACCCGACACCCCCTTGGGACTGGTGGTCACTCTCCCGGTGGAAGAGCAAGTTCGTGGACTGGAGGATTGTCGTGCCCTTACCCTCTCTTCGGACTTCTGACAACCCAATAATGTCCCAGCGGATCTTGCTCAATTCCTCTTCCAGCTCAGTGATTCTCTCATCGGTCCGAAGTGTCCGAACGTTGTGCGTTACCAGGGCCAGAGGTCGTTGTTTCTGGTAGCCTTGCCGCGACCGGAGATTCTTCGCACCCCCTGCTCCGCCGTTACCAGGCCCGCTACCGTTAGGCCACGGAATAGCGGAGCTCCCGTGACTGGAGGCTATTTTGTGTGTTTCGCTCATATGGGGGATAGTGCCGTAATCGCCACGCTTGGCAGGTGGGTTGGCGATCGCAATGCATGTTGTTAATACTCTAGAGCGTGCTGCTGCGCACTCCCCCGGTATTCCCTCAGTCGGCTTTTACGACTCCCATGGGTGGAGAGGGGTGGCACAATTCTAAAGCCGGACCCACACAGCAAGTTTAAAGCTACATTAAAATATATAAATTGAAAAGATAAGAATAAACTAATAACTTGGATAAATTTAATCAATGCTAGATAGATTACAAATAGAAATCTGCACGCATTGCAAACACATTTAAATGTTGTGTAACATAGAGAGGGCCGTGGGCAGAGTCCTCGGCGCCCGCGTGGGTTGCAGCGAATGCCAAGCAAGTGGCAGCGATGTCCAGGTGACACCAAAACTCTATGTCCGTGTAGGTGTACACCGAAACCCTCAGTGCAAAAGCCTTGACAAATATCACGTCACCAACTACAACACCAGATATACTGTTACTTCAATATGTCATTGCCTATGAGTAATATTTATACCTATTTTTCCGTACTCCGTGATTTATACAATATTGTATTGTCTATACCATCTATGTGCTCGCAATTACCATGAGAATGGAGAAAGAATAAGTACCTATTAAAAGATACGCAACAACCTGTAAATTGTAAAATGGAGTAATAAAATGTTACGACAAAATCGCGCAATTTGAATGGGAATAACGAATTCTCTCAGGAAGTAGACCCTAAATAATGCTATTCATACACGAAGTTTCGTTTACGTTACACAGTTTATCCAAATATTATATACCTAGTCACATACATTTACAGTAGATTAGTATTGTAAAGTGCTGATTATAAATTATTATTGCCAAACAAGTTACGGACGCTCCATTGTTTACTCCTTCAAACTTGAATCATGTTTATTACCATTAAACTTTTAAAACGACTGATAGCTTTTATAGTCATAAATACCAGAGTCTCCATTTATAACGGCTTATTTAAATGACAATGTCAATGTAATATGGTATTTCAGTACTGTCCATATCTAATTGATAAATAGTGAACAACCGAATGAAACCCCTTCCTGGTTCTCTAGACCTTACTCGTAGATAGTGCAATGGTTAATAGCACTAACACACATATGGTACAGTATGTGTTCTTATATAAGTTTGTGTCTACAAAAGGACACACGCCAGCATGCCGATGACATCATGACGGTGGGCTTACTGTTACATAGAACGTTATACGTGATTCGAATAAAAAAGCGCTATATGTGTCGCGACTCATGGCCGATGCAGTTTGTGAAAGCCATGGTAAAATGCTAACAATTAATGTGTGTAAGAAATGCAAATAATTGCCTTGAACAATTTTTGAGCTCGAATACTTATAATAATAGCAAAAAATTTGCAACACGTTTTACAATTGCGAAGACTTGTACTGGTACTCAGCGCATTGTTAGGATGCCGTATACTTTAATGAGTACTCTAGAACCGCCGCTGTAGGTAAGGCTTATTTCGCTTGGGCGAGTAGGGCGCGAGCAAACGAACGGTGACACAGCGCTAAAAATAGAGCTGGGCTCAGAGTCAGGGCCGATACAGGCGGCGCCGATGCCAGACCTGTCCCGGGCACCCCCGTCCCTCGCGCGAATCCCCGATGATTCCCATCCGCCATCTTGTTGTTTCACAGACCGTAGCGGACAACAGCTTCAGTCTAGATAGCAATAACATCTCAGTCAACTAGCGCATTCTTTAGTTAAACCAGGTAACGACATCTATTAGCTTTTATAATAACAAAAACTCTATAAAGACAGATATTGGACGGCAATATACTTTTATTTTAAATACAATGGCTATAGGATATCTCTTACTTTAATAAACGCTTTGATTTTAAGATTCCTATAAGGAACAAGTTTTTCACGTCAGAATAAAAGAATAGCTAATTTGTGTGCTATTAATGCTCTTATCCTTGTATTTTAATTTGCTATTTAGATTTAAATCTATAATTAAGCTGGGAAATATTTTTACAAAAAACATTTGACAATAATTAACAATGATTTTAATATAAAAAACTACAAACATCTGGTATTAAGGTTATAACCTCATATATTTTATATTAGATAATGTATATATATATATACTTTATAGACAACTAAGAGTAGGTATATAATATCTCAATATTAATTCCAAACATACTTCTCTCATTTTGATCTATATTTTAGCACTTGACATGCTCAGCTACTCTTAAAGTACAAATTATAATTTGTGAATAATTGCTTATAGTTGCTAATTATAATTGGTCGTTAAGACAAATGTGATGAGGAAAATCGGTGTTTCTAGAAATGGTACGATAGCTCAATGGTTTAGAGCACTTCCCCGGAAAGGAAGGGACGCAGGTTCGATTCCCGCTCGTACTAAAAAATACTCTTTTTCCTTATTCACAAATTATACTTCTCTCATTAAACACAAAGTGAAAAATGTGAAATCGAAAATAACAGATATATATAAAAATATCTAAATATTTAAAGGATTTGCGTCATTATTAGGTAAAATCTTAATTGTAAAATTAAGTTTACCGGGTCGGTATAATGTATGAAAATAATTCCGACAAATGGCGCAGGCGTCACCCAAAGACGTTAAGTATGATGTGTTATCGAAATTAGCAGTCAGGAGCAATTGTCAGGATGGAATTGGTAAAGCATCTGGACGGTATCCAGAAGATGCAGGTTCGAATCCTGCTCCTGACTGTTATTTTCGATTTCACATTTTTCACTTTGTGTTTAATGTATAGTGCTAAGCATGTCAAATGCTAAAAATATATATAAAAATATCTTAATATACTTCTCTCTTTAAAATCATACTGCATTCCTAATTTAAAATCAGGAGGAGACGTGGAAAGCCTGTATGCCGCGAAGGTTTTTATTGGTTTGTAATTTATAGCAATCTGCAATGGTTATAAGTAGTAGGCAACATACATACCTACATATTATATATCTTACCAAAAAAAGTTAAAAAGGACCTGAACCCACAGTGCAAGCAAAACCAGTTGTAGATATATAGGAGGTACCTATGCACCTATCAATTTAAATTACAATTGTTACATGTTAATGGAGAATATTACGTAAATATGTCAGGTGGGTAGGTCGCATGGAGTCATCCGTAGCATTCATTGTTACAAAACCTTAAAAACTGAACAATGGACGCTTCATTCTATCTTATCGCACAATTGGTATAAGAGATACTACGAAGGTATATTATTTTGCAATTATCTGAGGAAACAGAAGAGTAACGATTTCCTATAGCTATTAACTATTAATTATAGTTACTTTTTTCATGGTATATAGATAACATGTAATTATATTTAATAGCTCTCATTTATCAATAAACTCTATGCCAATATGACATGTCTGTAAACTAAACTTACTTGTTTTCAATAATGAATACCCACTGACTAGACATCACAAGTTCCGTTACAGCTAAAATTTAAATTATTTGATCTCAAGTTATTGTTCTTTTTTATACGTATTTAAAATATAATTAAAAAGCATAATTAAAGTGGCGTTTAAATGTTCATAATCCGCAGAGGACAAGGCCTTATGTTCTACAGGAAGATGATGTCACTGTTTTAACTGGTTTCACTTATTATTCGATAAGTGTTTGCACAGAGAATACGCCAAGCCGGTCTCAAATGTTTTGCCAAAAACAAACATGGGCATGTCGATTATTGATTCCTATAATATATAATTCTATTGTTTTAAAGAAAATATAGGAGCAAAAAGATGCGTGAATCTTCAAAAACACATAACATGAGCAGCGTCTGGTCAGCTATACTTGTTATTAATATAACATTATTTCTCATTCAATTCTTAGCCATTGTTATTACAGGACGTTGAGGAGTGCAACTTCGTGTCGTTCAAAAGGGAGGACGACCGCCACGCCGACCGCGCCGCATTCAGCCAGCATTCCTGGAACTTTGTGCCGACCGTCTGTCCTCCACAGTGAGAACATTCTCCTTGGATCTCAGACATTTTGTTTTTGCTCTTGCGCAACTTATATACTAACATGATGAGTATAATATATTAGTTGTGTTTGTAAATTCCTAACTAACAAAATCCCTTGACATAATTGACTGAACACTAAATTTTATTTATAAAGTACACCATATTTCAAGTCTAAAGCTATTTTATTTCTATTTTTTAAACAGTTCTAATTTAAACTTTGTATTTGATGTAATTAGTAGGCACTATAAGCACATATATTTGCTATAGTTACAGAATATATTAGTAAATACAAAAATAAACTTTCAAACTTTTTGAGAATCCACTTACAGATGCATAAATACGAAAATAAATAAATTTTCAGTATTTCTTTTAATAGATAACACTGAAAATATATTTATATTATTCAGTATTATCTATCCATTTAATCGCTACTCGTTAGTATAAATACGCATCATAATATTGTTAGCGAATAAAATAAATTGCATTTTAATAATATTAGAAGGTCTCATATAGAATGAGATCATCCAAAGACCTCGACTTGAGACTTAACAATGATTCAATGAAGCTCATAGATCTCGGAACACCAATTCAAAGTTGGCATTGCCAATAAGCAAATACTGCGACATTAGGGAAAACTGTTTGGGGTGCGGGTCGGGATACCTCCGCGTGGTGTACCCCGGGCAACGTCGGCACTGTAGTGCCGGCGGCTGAATCCCGGCACGGGACGGGTCTCCGCGTGTCCCTCTGATTAGCAGAGGGCACAGTGGACAGGCCGGACGTCCGCCATGGAGGGTCAGCGGGGCCACAGTGGCCTCCCCGACCCTGGGGTGGGGACAGCGGGGTCATAGTGACCCCCCCGTCCCTGGAGACGGGGCTTTCAGCCTGAGTGGTGACGGGCTCACTGTCTGTAGTGGGCCAGACGTCAGCCGTGGAGGGCCGGCGGGGCCATAGTGGCTCCCCCAGCCCTGAGAGGGGACAGCGGGTCAGATTGACCCCCCGTTCTCGGAGACAGGGCTTTTGAGCCTGAGGGGCGACGGGTTCACCGCTTGCTCCGCGAGCGGTGGGCACGGTCTGATGCAGACCACCGTTCGGCCCGACCCGTAACCCTGAATGGACAGGACCGGGGGTCTTCGGACCGCGGGGAAGAAAACCCCTATAAAAAATCACCCCAATCCAAGCTCTACCGCCCGGCGAGGGATGAATGGCTGGAGGGTATCCAGTCGCGAGGGCGGTGCCATAGTCGCAGGACTTTAAACTTAATAATGGCGGAAGTGAAAAACGTTAGTGTACCTCCGGAGGGTACCGGGCGCAACGCGTCCGGAGAATCCCTCACAGGGCCGAGTACCCAGACCGGCCCTGTCAGCCCCGCGTATCGGAGGGGGGCAACCAACGCCTTAGACGAAAAAAAGACGGAGAACAGAAGGAAGAGGAGGACCCGTGGGAGGAAACCCACACCCGCGGGAAGTCCTACGGTGGACAGCGGATCAGCTGCAGTTGCGTCAGGGATGGAGACGGATGGTGATGACGGCGGTGCAACGACCGCAGGTGCGCTCGCCTCGAATCCATCGGTTTCTCAGCAGGGGGTGGCTGGCATGGTGGAGCGGCCCTCACGACTCCTAAAGCGCTCGAAAGCGCAGGAGGGTGACGCGACGGAGTCGGAGGGTAGCTCGACTTCGATGCCACCACCAGGAAGGGCAGCAAGATCGGCCAAAAGGGGCCGAAGTACAAGCAGGTACGTGGGGAGGGTGCCACGGTCCTTGTCCCAAGCAGATGAGGCCGCAATTAAGGAATTGGGAGCGGAGCTCTCGGTGGAGGAGAGGGTAACCCTCCTCACATCGAAGCTCCACGAGGAGCCTCCGGACGAGGATGGTCCACCTACAGTGGACCAGATTGCCCAGAAGATGTCCGACGCCCTGGCCATCGTTTCCGCGGTGGCTAATGGGTCGCGGAGCCTTCGGGGCAACTTCGCGGAGGCCCTCAAGAAGGCTGCTAAGGTGGCCTATACTGCGGTGGAGTCTCTCCGGCGTAACCCAGCGCCAGAGGAGACCGGGAAGCCGGAGGCGCACTGCCGCTGCAGGTGCCTCGAGGCGGAGGTGGCAGAGCCCCGAAAGGCGCTCGCCGGCCGGCGAGCCAAGCCTGGCCTCGCTGAAGCTGGGCCGGGAAACTCCTCATCGACAGCAGGCGTGGGGCCTCCGGCCTCTGAACTCCTCACGGAGGAGCAGATGCGCCAAATCATGGATCGCGTTAGCGCGGTCTATGACCCGCGCATCAGCTCTCTAAGCGCCAGGGTGCCGCCGGAGCCACGACTCCGACCGCCGCTGGCCGCGGATGGTAAGAAGGTCGCACCGCCTTCAGGCCCATTGCCGCTGTCCTGTCAGGGTGGCCGCGTGGCCACCTACTCCGCGGCTGCGGTTGCGCCGCCCAAGGAGCAGGGCAAAGTTGCTCCCAAAGCAAAGATGGCGCAGAAGGCAGGGCGGCGCTCCAAAGGCCAGCCCAAGGAGGAATTCCCTCCACTTCCGCGTGCTGGCCAGCCCTCACGGGCCCCAGCAACCACACCCCGGGATTCTCAAGTCCCACCACCCGCCACGTCCGACCCTGCACCCTCTGACGAGGGCTGGCAGACTGTAGACGGCGGGAGGAAAAAGTCCCGGGGTAAGAAGAAGAAGGGGGCTGCTACTGGGGCTGCTGCCCAAGCCGTAGAGCTTGTAACGCCAAGGGGCAAGCCCGGCTCTAAAAAGAAGCTGCGCAAACTCCAAACGCCCAAAACGGCAGCGGTGGTGATAACCATGCTGCCGGGGGCGGAGGGCTTGAGCTACCAGGCTAAATTGAGGAGGGCCCGGGAGGAGATCGACGTCTACGATATTGGAGTCATCGCCGCCCGGACCCGCCTAGCCCGGACAGGGGCTCGAATCCTAGAGTTCCCTGGGGCGGATGGTCAAAAGATGGCCGACACGGTGGCTACAAGGCTGCAGGGTCTATTCGGGGAGGGGAGTGGAGTCCGAGTCACCAGACCGGTGAAGTGCGTAGAACTGCGCATTTCCGGTTTGGATGACTCCGTGACGGCTGACGACGTCCGGGAGGCTATCGCCTCGAAAACCGGATGCTCAGATGCCGTCAGGGTGGGCTCCATTCGCACCGGTCCCGGAGGTGTGGGTGTCGTTTGGGCGAGTTGCCCTGTCGTGGCGGCCAAAACTCTGGCTGCCGCAGGCAGACTCCTTGTGGGTTGGAGTTCCGCACGGGTTACTGTGCTGGAGCCCCGGCCCGCGAGGTGCTTTAAGTGCATGGCGGTTGGTCATACCAGACCGACCTGCACTAACTGCTTTGACTGCAGCGGACTTTGTTTCCGTTGCGGTCAGGCAGGGCACAAGGCGGCGACCTGCACCGCCGCCCCTCACTGCCCCGCATACGCGGCGGGCAATAGGCCTGCCAAGCATTGCATGGGGCGGGAGGGTTGTAGACCCCCGGCGACAGGCCCAAAAAAGGGGGGGACCAGCCAATCGACCCAGGCTACCCCTCCAAGCGCGGCTTCGCTGCCGCTCCGGGAGGAGGAGGATATGGTTACGGCTTAAAATTCAACCGTGACACCATCCTCCTCCAGGCGAATCTCAACCACTCCGCCCGTGCGCAGGATCTTCTCCTGCAAACCATGGCGGAGCGGTTGATTGGTATAGCCGTAGCTGCGGAGCCTTATTGTGTCCCTGACCGTCCTCATTGGGCGGGCAGCCGCGATGGCTCCGTGGCAATCATCAGCTCCACGGCGCTTCGTTCCCCACCCTTGTCGATCAGAGACAACGGCACGGGATACGTTGCGGCCGACTGGGGGGGAGTCACGCTGTACGGCGTTTACTTCTCCCCCAACCGGAGTCTGGCTGATTACGGGGTTTTCCTCAACAGCTTGGAGACTTCGTTACGGCGCTTAGCACCTAGCCATGTCTTAGTCGTGGGGGACTTCAACGCCAAGTCTACGGCGTGGGGGTCCCCTGCGACGGACGCCCGCGGAGCGGCGGTTTTGGAGTGGGCGGCGACGACGGGGCTCTGTTTATTAAACAGAGGCTCCGTCAACACGTGCGTGCGGCGACGGGGTGGGTCGATAGTGGACCTCTCGTTCGCTAGCCCTGACGTCGCAGCACAAGTAAGGGACTGGAGTGTCCTGGAGGAGGTTGAGACCTTGTCCGACCACCGGTACATCCGGATGGAGGTCTCCCGGTCCCTTCGGGGCCCCAGTAGGGGTCACGCGGCGCGCAGAACTCCCGCGTTCCCGCGGTGGGCTGTAGGCAGGCTAGATAGGGACCTACTGGCGGAGGCAGCCATCGTTCAATCGTGGCTGTCCTCACCAGCCCTGACCGAGGGGGTGGACGTTGAGGCTGGTCGATTTCGCGCTGCGATTACGCAGGTGTGCGACTCGGCCATGCCCCGTGTGCAGCGTCCTCCCCCAAGGAAGGGGCTCTACTGGTGGTCCCAGGAGCTGGCGGACCTCCGTGCGGCGTGCATTCGTGCCCGGAGGTCCTACACCCGCAGTCGGCGGCGCAACCGCGATGGGGAGCGGGAGGGCCAACTGTACGAGGCGTACCGCACTTCGCGGGCCACTTTCAAGTTGGCCATCTGCCGCGCCAAAACGGAGAAAAGGCAGGAGATGCTGGACGGTCTCAACCGTGACCCCTGGGGTCGCCCGTACCGTGCGGCGCTGAACAAGCTCCGCACTCAGGGCCCCCCCCTCACAGAGACCCTTCAGCCCAGCCTCCTCACCGAGGTGGTCGAGGGTCTATTCCCACGACGGGCTGAGCACACGCCCCCGGTCATGGCACAGCCAGGTAGTGACCGGGAGGCCGACCTCAGTGTACCGCCCGTCACTGCGTCAGAAATGGGGGCGGCTGTTTTGCGGATTCGTTCCAAGAACACCGCCCCCGGCCCGGACGGGATACCCGCCCGGGTGCTGGCTCTGACTCTGGACCACCTGGAGCCCCGCCTCAGGGGACTGTTCAACGCGTGCCTGTCGTCTGGACGGTTCCCTGACTGTTGGAAGGAGGGGAGGCTGGTACTCCTGCCGAAGCCGGGGCGAACGCCGGATACGGTCGGGGCCTTTAGGCCCATCGTGCTGCTGGACGAGGCGGGTAAGCTGCTGGAGAAAATCCTCGCTGCCCGCATCGTCCAGCACCTGCGCGACGTCGGACCCGACTTGTCGGACGCCCAGTTCGGCTTTCGCGCTGGGCGTTCGACGGTCGGCGCGATTATGCGCCTGAAGGCCGCGGCCACGACGGTCGTCGCCAGCGGTGGAGTGCTGTTGGCGGTATCGCTTGACATCGCCAACGCATTCAATAGTCTGCCATTCAGCTGCATCAGGGAGGCGCTCCAGTATCACGGGGTGCCTGCATACCTGAGGCGGCTAGTGGCAGACTATCTTGAGGGCCGCAGCGTACTCTATGAGAGCCGCATAGGGGACGTTGTGAGGAGACCCATGTCGTGCGGTGTCCCGCAGGGTTCGGTTCTAGGGCCGCTCCTGTGGGACATCGGTTACGACTGGGTGTTACGCTGTCGGCTCCCCCCCGGGCTTGCGGTTATCTGCTATGCGGATGACACGCTGGTCGTGGCCCGGGGTGGAAACTTCGAGGAAGCGGCGTTCCTGGCCACCTTAGGGACCTCGGAGGTGGTCAGGAGGATCGGGGCGCTGGGGCTTAGGGTGGCCCTGGACAAGTCGGAGGCTCTACTTTTCCATGGGCCCCGACGTCGGCCACCTGCTGGCGCCTCGATCACGGTGGACGGGGTCCAAATTGGGGTGCAGGCCCGGATTAAGTATTTGGGCCTGGTGCTGGACGGGCGGTGGCGCTTTCGCGAGCACTTCCGTCAACTGTCCCCGAGGCTCGTCGGTGCGGCGTCCGCCCTTGCACGGCTCATGCCGAATATGGGCGGACCCAACAATGCGTGCCGACGGCTCTACGCGGGGGTGGTCCGGTCGATGGCGCTGTACGGCGCACCCGTATGGGCGGAGTCCCTGGACGCACTGAACAGGGCTCTTCTGTGGAGGCCACAGAGAGTCGTCGCGTCCAGGGTCATACGTGGGTACCGCACGGTGTCGACAGAGGCGGCCTGCGCGTTGGCCGGAACCCCTCCGTGGGACTTGGAGGCGGAGGTGCTTGCCGAGGTATATCGGCGGGCGTCGCAAGAGCGGGAGGGGGGTGCACGTCCCCCACCCAGCGTGGTGGCCAGATGGCAAGGTGACGTTCGCCGAGCTGCCATGGCTAGCTGGAGGGCGCGGCTGGAGGCGCCCCGGGCCGGTCTTCGGACCGTAGGGGCGCTCCTGCCGGTGCTGGAAGAGTGGGCAGGGCGACGGCACGGAGTCCTTACCTTCCGACTGGTGCAGGTGCTGTCGGGGCACGGCTGCTTCGGCAGATATCTGCACATAGTCGCAAGGAGGGAAGCGACTCCGGGCTGTCACCATTGCGGCTGCGACGAGGACACGGCGCAGCACACGCTCGAGTCGTGCCCGACTTGGGCCGAGCAGCGCCGTGAACTCGTCGCGGCAATAGGGGGGGACCTCTCGCTGCCGAGCGTCGTCAGAGCGATACTTGGCAGCGACAGGAATTGGGCCGCAGTCGCTGCCTTCTGCGAGAAGGTTATCTCGCGGAAGGAAGCGGCGGAGAGGGCCAGGGAGGCTGATCCTTCCGCAGACGAGGCGCGAGTATTTGCGCCTAATGCCGCCCTAGCTGGGGCTGCGGGTGGAGGGACCGGGGAACGTCCGCCACCCGCAAGGCCTCCCCGCGAAGGTGCGACGCTCCATGCGTTGCTAAGTTGAGGGTACCCGAAAAGGTAAGCCGCCGGCGGACCACTGAAGGAATGTAATATAGTTCCGGTGGCCCGCCAATAAAGGCGGAGAGATGGCACACGGCGGGTTTCTTTAGTGGGTGAGGGCCCACACTACCCTGTTCGTTGCCCCGAACGACGGGGTGTGCGGTTAGGAACATTTTTTCCCGCCTTAACAAAAAAAAAAAAAAAAAAAAGGGAAAACTGTTTGAATAATAATTTGCGGCTAAAAACTTGCATTTATATTCTGATGTTCACGAGGATAATCGCGGGCAAAATCTAAATCTTGTATAAGGAACATGTAGTTATATCTTTCATAAATATCTCTTTTATGAAACAACTTCTTTTTTATTTCATCACTTTTTCTGTCCCACTATTGGCTACGGGTCTCCTCTCATGGTAAGAGGGATTAGGCCCAATGCGGATTGGCAGAGTTCATAAGCTGTCGAGAAAATCTCTCAGGCATGCAGGATTCCTCGCGCAGTTTTTTATCACCGAGCAGTGATAAATTATAAACAACTCCACACATAATTTATTTTAAATCTCGTCATGTCAGTGGTCTGTGCCGTGTGAGGTCTAGACCTTAGGCTAGGGATCGAACTCAATACCACTGCCCTTGCAGTCCTTTGTTTTACCGCTAGGTTATCACTTCTTTTTCTTAGTTACTTGTACTTTTTCTTAGTGACTAATGGTTGCATTTATAACTATTAGCTTACGTCGCAGTAAAACTCTCAGAATGTTCTTTTTCACTTGATATCTTCAATAATTGTCGTCATACTTCAACCAATTTACACAAAACATTACTTAATTATATACTTAAATTTTGAATTAATTCCTTGAGAAGGAATTAATTAATACATTGGTGATTTTTGACTTCACTATTGGGTTTGTTGCATTCAAACAGACAGATAGACGCAGCTGAGGGATTTTATTTTATAATACGAGTATGTTGAGACTAAACGGTATCAAAATTCATTGGGTAGACAAGAACAAGTATGAGAAAACACAAGCTGAGTTGGACAGTAGCTTTGTTTTAAATTGTTTTGAGGAGAGTAATATAAGATTAGGTCGCTAGATATAAGATTACAGTGTCAACTGATACTGTGAGTTAGCTGTTATAGTGTACAGTCCGTTTGTTTAAGCACTTAACATGTGGTGTATGCAGGCTCTGTGTTGTTCAAATATTTTAGTGTAGGTGTGGGCTATGAAAGACGGCCCCGTGCTATATCCGTCGGTCGCACCGCCGCTGTCGAAATCGACGCTTACGCAATGCTCTTTGGACGAACCGGTAACATACTTCGCCTTAGACGTTATTTGGACAAGTATGTCTATTAAAATTCACTTACTCCAAATAGGTGCCGACATCGACAATTGCGCCGCTATGTTATAAATGAAAAGATAAACAGACACAAACAATAAGTACGACTATTTAATTTAATGCTCCGAAATACGTCTATAAAAACGTAAACACGGAAGCTAGAGAACTTAATGTGTATATAAACATTAATACTTAAAAGAATATGCAAAATTATTACGATTAGCCTGACGGATAAAACAAATGAGGAAGGTCTATTAAAAACTCTAACGAATATTGGAACCTATCCATTTTTTTAGCTAAAACTGTTGGGAAATAGAAATATATTTGCCCTTTTAACGTACGGAAGGATAGGCTACCCCAGCCTTTTTTAGGTCTGTATTCCCCGAAGGGGTAGGCAGAGGTGTTTTACACGCCCACGGTTCGCCAGCTATGTTTAAGTCCCACGTAATAAGAGACGACCCTATTGCCGTCCACTGGGCACATTTCCAAACTCCGGGCTACTACTGAGAATTATTGTTTTTACGAAAAAGCTCAATAACATTGCCCGACCCGGGGATTGAACCCAAGACCTCATGATTTGCAGTCGCTCATGCTACCGCTGCACCACAGAGGCAGTTAGGTCTGAACTGTAAGGTTAAGAGTTTCTTATAAAATGAGCTCTTGAAATCGTTGAAGGCTGCACTGAGACCATATTGATGAAAGCTGAGATTTCTGTGGGCCTATCCAAGTTACATTCTATGATCGCTAACGCTGTAGAAAACTATTAAAATGTATGGGAATTTGACATTTTTGACGATATCTATAACGCTAAGTCACGTGACTTAACCTTAGAGTTGTCAAATTGCCCTACATTTTAAGTTTTCTATAGCGTTAACGATCATAGAATGTATAGATAGTGCCATTCGCGAAGACGCGCCCCTCCAAATTTGGCGAGGGGGTCGCGGGGTGTGGGACGATTGATCAGTGTCAGTCGCGAGCCATCAGCGGCTCGATGCACATGGGTAGTACAGTTCACGTTGCTTAAATCCAGACTTGGCAAGAAAGTTGATCTACTTAAGTAGAATAAGAAGAAATTTAATTTTTTTTATTAATAAAAAAAATTTAATTTTTTTTATTAATAAAAAAAATTAAACTGTCTAGAAAATTAAAATGTACCATTCGATTTCTATCAGTATTACATTTTGTGAAACTCTCAGAAAACATATATGACGTTAAATTATCGTCCTCAAAGCGACTTTACAGACAACCATATAGTTTTTTTAGTATACTATTAACGTTTATAATTGCTCCCTTAACATGTTAATATTACACTGTATTAACTAATAATGACATACAATACCCATACTGAACGACAACATGAAATATTAATTATTTTTAAATAAAAAAACCCCTTTTACAGCAAAAAAAACATACAGTCGAATTGAAAGCCTCCTCCTTTTTGAAGTCGGTTGATAATATTAAAGTAGAGCATCTTCCTAGTTGACCGTATCGCTCTGTCGTGATTTTGTTTATTCATCGATGTGTGCGTGCGTAATAGGCAATTCGGTGAAACGATACACACTTGCATTGTAACTAATTAGAAAAAAGAGTGGGGCGCGTCTTCGTGGATGGCAATGTTCACGTTTCGTATGAGGCGACTATAGTCACCTGTTACCTTACCATTACTAATGTAAATTTTTTATGCCTACTAGTTATCACCCCTTATATTAGTGGTGGTAGAGTTGGATACCAAGTGGGATTACTCACTTGTTATCGCGGCCGAGCAGGACACCACCATCTGCCATGTGAGCGGCGTGAAGCACCTCTGCGTGTTTTTTTTTTGTTTATAGCAGGAAATAGCCTTCTATTTATTCCATTCCTATCCGTGAAATGAAATGGTGAGCAGTAGCTTGGCAGTATTCTTAGTATTGCTGAGTACACGAGCGGCGGTTACCACTTACAATCGGGTGGAGCGTGGGTCCATGCCTCCAAAATAAATTCAAAAAAATTGCTTAAAATGAGGCCTTCGGCTTCATACACTTCAGCCAGTCTGTGAGTTGTTGCTAATCTTCTGATGTTCACATTGTGCAAATATGTTTTATCAAGACTAAAAGAGAGCTGCGTATCTTGTCTTCCTACTTCAGTTTTTGTACATGAAGCTATTCTCTTTTTAAGATTGTGTAAAGCATTAAAGCGCTGGTAGTGCAAGTTACATTCCCATTAAAGCGCTGGTAGTGCTGGTGGAGCCATACACTTACTATAATTATGATGGGATAAAAACATAGCATCACGCCTGTATCCCCGAAAGTAGGCAGAGGTGTGTTACACACCCACGATTCGCCAGCTATGTTTAAGTCCCACATAATAGGTTGCGAACCTATTGCTGTCTACCGGGTGCATTCCCAAACTCCTAAAAAAGCTCAATAAAACTGCCCGACCCGAGAATCAAACCCGAGACCTCATGATCAGCAGTCGCACATACTACCGCTACACCACCAAGGCAGTATGATGGAACATGAAATATTATAGAAATGGGATTAATGTACCTTAGGCTATAGCTGTTATAGATCGCTTATAATACAGATTGTCATATAAAATTATGTAAAATCAAATTTTAATGACAATACATTATTCAGTTTCAATGTGACCTTTTCAAGAAGGTCGCATTGAAGATTCTGCATTTGTCACTGGTTGAACAATTTATTAATTTTGAGCGTAAGTAAAATGTTTTAAAAATCGTCTTGAATAAAACTATTAATTTGCATTATTAAATCTGGTTAGATAATGACCGATATTAATTTTAACTAGTAGCAGTTTACAACATTCATAATGGAAGGTGAAGGCAAAGCTACTCGATGCGATAACTTTTTGATTAATAATTTAACAGTTAAATTTCTCATTTCCTGTTATTGGCATTTTAATAGTATAATACCTATATATGTATATATATTTATTTGTATAACTTAATTTCTACATTTGATGGGGTCATTTGATGTTAAAAAAATCTCTGGCGCACTTGCATTAAAGGCATAATGTTTGTAGTCCAGAACGTCCTTGAGCATATTATGTTACCATCCTTGTTATTAATATCATAAACCTACCAATATCTTAATCACTACTACCTACATTTCCTATTTCCAATACCAATTAGGTTAAAATGAGGTGAGTCTTCAGGTTTATTCATTGCAACAAAAAAAGATTCACCTAAATTCATTCACACTTAAACAAGGCGGCAGGCAAATTGAGAACGTGCCTCTTTTACTGGAACATAAAATGTGATGATTCAAAATCGAAAATTATAGTCACGAGCAGGAATATACTTAAAATACTTGTATATGATAATATCAAAATAATTACAGAGCTGCGTCAGTATTTGGTATGAATCTTAATTGTAATAATTAAGCTTACCTTGACAGAACAATGTATGCCAATACATCCGATAGGTGGCACATACATCACCCAAGACATTCAGAAGAAATGTGTTTTCGAGATCGCAGGTCACAATGGCTGAATCGGCAAAGCGTCTGGAATGGTATTTCAGGAAACGCAGGTTCAAGTTCTGCTCGCGACTCACACTTTCGCACTTTGTTTTCTAGCATGTCAAGTGCTTAAAATATACATCAAAATATTTAAGTCGGTTAAAAACTTATTTTAATAAGTCCTTTTAACCCTTGATATAAAACCATAGCTTGCTACAGCGTACTCATTAAGTCGGCATATATAACGTATACGCCAGGTAATGAAGTGCAATATCCGATGCAAATTATTAATACTTAATTAGCCATACCATAAAAACAACAAGTTGCTTAACTATAACTGAAAATTCTCGAAGATTTACAAGAGACAGAGGAACTAAGTTCATAAATATAACGACTAAAATATCAAATATAAATAAAATAAAATTATTCTAGTTTATTTTATAAATAAACATATAAATCTACGCGAACTGCGAGTATAGGTTATAAATAATTACGATTACAATTCATCATTAATTACAATTAGCAGCTAATCTTCAATAGTATAAATAACTCCCACATACTACGTATCCATATTCATATTTTTAGGGTTCCGTACCTTAAAAGGAAAAGGAGCTACGCTTATAGGAATACTTGTGTGTTTCGTCTGGCCGTCTGTCACAGCCAATTTAATCCTAAGCTACTGGACTGATTAAGTTGTATTTTGGTACACATATGTAACTCAGTGATCCAAATACTAACGTGTAACTTTTTACTTTTTTTTTTGTTAAGGGGGAAAAATGTTCCTAACCGCACACCCCATCATCGGGGTAACGAACAGGGTAGTGTGGGGCCTTCACCCACTAAAGACAGACGTGTAACCTAAATAAATTAATTTTAAACATACAAATAGCAAACTATATCGTGTGATATATCAAATGAAAGAGCTCTTTGTGAGAATTTCAAATATTTTGATATTTTCATACTTTTTTATACATTTGACATGCTTAGCCGTATAAATTAACATAAAGTGCGAAAATGTGAAATCGAAATTAACAATCACGAGCAGGATTTAAACTTGCATCTCCTGGAAAACCGTCCCAGATGCTTCTCACTCACCGTACGAAACACAGCGGTAGGAGTATCTCCCATTGTTTCACGCTTATATTCTGTGAGAGGGTGGTACTTCCCCGATCGAGCCGATTAATTCGTGCTAGGATAAGCAAGGGCCTACCTACCTACTCTCTACTAAAATACGGATGGTGAACACCCAATAAAGATTCATGGTTTGAAGCAATAAGCGGGGAAGTAGAGGCCGACAGCGACTTTGTTTGACATTATATTTATAGATATATATTATTTATAGATAGATTTTAGAGAGATATAGATAGTTATAGGCGTAGCAAAATCCGTATTTGAAGCTACTGTTGCGTACAGTAATTAATCTTTCAGCATATACATTGTAGCTCATGCTAATAAAAGAGCCTTCACCAAGTATATAGTTTTATAGTCATAGGTGTGTGTGTCCATTGCCATAACAATTTTCCGTGTTATATTAAAAAAAATATGAATATTATGTTAGGTTAGTTATTAAATACTAACATATTTGATCTGATAGTAATTTATTTATAAATCCTAGGTCGTTTAAATTATTAGAACTTATACATACTTTATTCTATTTTTTTATCTTATTCACATCTTACATGAATTATGCGTGATACTAATATATAATTGTTAATACACTATATTAACAATAACTATTTTCTGATTGTTTGAATTTATATCCTATTAAAATGTAAATATAAATACTTTCATAATATTAAATCGGGGATTTATTTAGTCTTATGTACTATTATATCGCTGTAACAGAGCTATCAGTATATTTAAAGATATTTGAGACAAAAATACGCGTTTCTGAATGCAAAACAATTATTTTAGATTTTTTGTCTGTTTATCCATTTGTTTGTTTATCATCACGTAAAAACTACTGCATGGACTATGATGCAACTTTTTATTTGATAGTTCTTGATGAGATTTAAAATCTACCTTACTAAAACCTAAGATAAAAAGTAGTCTGTAACCTAAAAACTTAATATTTTTAGTTAATATTGATGATTGAATGAGAACAGAACGTTCTCTTCTTATAGTTTTTAGATAAATTTCTCATTTGATATCGTCACATTTTAATTTTACATTCAATGATTTTATATAATAATTTGTATTAGCTGCCTCAAAAAATAATAACCTTACGGTTCAAAGCAGACGAATTGATTTTCAAGTTCTATTTTTTGAAATCTGCTCTCTGGTGGCATTTTCTCTCTGTTTTAACTTTTCACTATCTCTTTTCTTCATTTTTGTCGAAACGAATCCAAGTCGAAATGATTAGGATTTTCAAATATTTTCCTAACATCATACCGATGTAAAATTAATTTCTTATCCATATTTTTTTTTCAATTCATTGGCTATATGCAATATAAGAAAATCAACACTTCACTTATATTCTCTTCTGTTTACAGGTAATTGTACGGTTTTCTATATAATGATGTGAGAGTTCTTCGTATTTACTACTCAGTTTTCTTTATTTCCCTACAATAAAATACATATTTATATTTTCTATTATTACTTATTATCATATAATTGGAATCCTGAATAAATAAATGATAATGACTGATGAGACGTCATTCCGACACTACCGGAAAGAGATCCGGTGCAGGATCAGGCTTTACGTGCTTTCCAAGGCACAGGCGTTAAAACAACCACCACTGAAGTAATGTAACAACTGGAACTATCTAGTTGCACGCCAATAAAGGTGGAGAGACGGCACACAGCGGGTTTATTTGGTAGATGAGGGACCCACACTACCCTGTCGTTGCCCTGAACAAATGTTTTCCCGCCTAAACAAAAAAAAAATGGGGTATTACACCGCCTTCTTTCTAACTCCGGGCTGCTATATATAATAACTTTTTTGGGCTCGACCCGGCAATCAAAGCCGAGACTTCATGATCTGCAGTCACATAAACTACCGCCAGACCACCGAGGCAGGTGAATAAATTAGTATTTTAACCCTATAAAGTCTTTTACATGGCCTTTGTAATTTCTAATCGATTATAGCGTGGGTACGTAGTAAATGTTCAATAGCTAATAATAAATTTTACAGCATAACACAGCCCTGATATGATGTACTAGTACAAGTCACAATATATTACACGGACATAGTAGACTCATAATTACTTGCTGAGTCCATACGTGATGAGATCACCGATCGTCATCTTCAATTATATAAAAATAATAACGGAAGTTATTGCTTGTGGTGGCAAATAATTTCTTGGAATGATATGATAATTTATTGTAAAGAATTTTATAAGCGTCATGGCAGTAATAGTCTAATGCAGAAACCAAGTGCATCAGCCACATTTCCGTAAATAAAAATATAGACACAGGACCTTTGGTATACTGGAAATTAAACCCTGCATATTTTTTATCTGGATAAGTCTAAATCTGCACCATTCATATTTCAAACGAATTCGCTGGTAGAATTTACAATATATTTTTATAGAACAATTTTCAGCTCTATTATTATATACTAGCTGCTTGTGCGTGGGCCTTAATGACTTGACCCTATAATATTAATTATAGCTTTCCCACGGGACTCTAACATATTTCTGGGATACAAATTATCTTTTGTGTTAATCCAGGTAACAAACTATCTGTGTTACAAATTATCCAAATCCGTTCACCCATTTGTCTGTGATTGAGTAACAAAAATCTAACATTCAAACACTTCAAAAAATTTTCACATTTATAATATTACTAGCCTTTGCCCGCGACTTCGCCGCAGCCAAATGCTAGTTTTTTGGCTATATCTCAGGTTCCCGATACAGTAGCGGGATAAAATGTTTACCAGTTGTTAAGTCTAATCAAGAGCTACCAAATAAAACAAGTTGCATCAAAATCCATTTAGTAGTTTTTGCGTGATGCGCGAACAAACAAACAGACAAACCGATAAACAAACAGACAAAAATCTAAAAAAACTCTTTTTGGGTTTTTAGACACGCCTGTGTAGCCTGATACAGTAATTTTTTCTCAAATATCTTAAATGTACAGACACAGCTCTGTTACAGCTTTATAATAGTACCTAATAGATAAGCATCATCTAAACACAGTTTATATCGCCTGTTTTTGTATAGGTACTATATCTCTCTCCTAATTATGATAGTGCTCAAGGTATTTGATAGTGATTGCCATAGGATGCAGGCAGTAATTCTACGATAATTTTATTAATTAAATATTGATTATCGACTTTGTTGACTATGTACCTACCTAATAACTTTTATAAGTCATGCTTACGATTTTAAGATATAATTTTCCTACGAATTACTAAATTAAAGATCATTAGTCTTGATGTGCTGTTAAAACTTGGTACCTATTGGAGTTAAGTTGATTTGTCTCACATTTAATATTTCCACTTACACAAAAATATAGGTTATACGTGTGACTCGATGTACCAGTCGGTTAATTATATGCCTGTAATGTGCACATTTTACTGAAAAAGAACATGCATAGATTCCGCTGTTACAAATGTGACCAGATATCGTTCATATGTCTTACAAATCAGGCTAGTACCTACGTATCATAGTTTCAACTTATTTTGGTCTGTATTAAAGAACTACCTTCCCCGAATTGGATGGGACGCAGGTTCGAATCTTGCTTACAGTAAAGTTCCCTTTTTACACTTTCACAAATAATTTATACTTTATAGTTTCAACTCTTTGTTTATAAATATAAAAACTATTTTAATAGAAGGATATATTTTTTTTCTTAATAAATTATTGTCTTATTACTGGGCACGGAGTACAAGCAGCATTTAGGCCATAGACCACACGGTCAACATACACGAGAAAGCGAGGTTTTTTTTTTATTGCATGTAGTGGCAGACGAGCCACGGCCCATCTGATGGTAAATGGTAACCGTCGCTCATGGACTCAACTATACCGAAAGTATTGTCAAGCCGCTGCTCACCATTTCATTTCACCGATATGAAATGAAAGAATAAACGGCTATCTCCTGCTACAGCCAAAACGCAACGATGTGCTTCATGGCCGGTCACGCGGGAGATGGTGGTACCAACCCGCTCGGGCAGGATACCAAGTGAGTACTCCCACTTGGTACCTAGCCCTACCACCAGTCATGCAATGGATGATAATTGCTTACTTCCCTTAGTCGCCTCATACGACACCCGTGGGCAAGAATGGAGTGATGACACTTGTATTCTTAGTCCGTCACAACACGGACTAAAGCAGGTAGCAAAAATCACATGGCGTTGTAAAAATCGTTTAGTCACCGTTAGTTCATCTAGCAGTGACCACATATTATAGGCATTAATTTACAAAAGGCAGAGCTGGTTGCCTAATAATGTCCTGACCTCACTCTGGGGTTCGAATCTATATCACAATCTCAGCAACTTTGTCTAAATAACAGGCTATCTCTGTACGAAAAAGATATAATCGCCCTTTATTTCTCGCAAATTATAACGGTGCTAACCGCCGTACAATTTACCGTAGGTACGTAAACACGTGGTACCGAGGGTCACACTCTACGACTATTCACTCTAACTTCTGTTCACTATTAGGCATCATTCATATTTTAACTTCCATGTTAAACTTAAAACTTACTAACCTTATAAACGCATTATTTTTGGGGGTTTCCTTTGATTGATTTATTTAATGCCTGATAACATTATCAAAATAGCAACCGATGTAATATGATATTGACAGCCACTTGATCCTAAACAGTATTCTCTGGTCATAGACTTGGTTATTGGCGCTCAAGGCTTAAGCTCTTGTTGTGTTCACGAGTACAAACCACTACCTACTGAAGACATCATTGCATTCAGGAGAGAAGTAATGATAAAATCTTTTAGATTATAATCAAGAGTCTTTTGTAACCAAACCAAACTGGTGTGGTTTCGTGCGGATTTATTTTTCATTTTTCAATTGTTAATTTACTTACATTCCTTGATCAACTCTTAGGGCACTCACGGTAAAGAATAAGGTCGAATTATTCATTTAAATCTGACATCACATAGATACTATACAAAAGTAAAGACCCTTAAAGACAAACAAAGCGAGCCAAACAGACAAAATATTAAGCAGCAACTTATCATAGTTTCTCAGAACTACCAGCTACATAGGTTTAAGTTGGCTTAACATATCATGCATTTTAAGCATGACATCAGCGTCTCGCGCTTCGCTGCCCCTAACAATAAAATACATATTCGTTTCGTTCTACATGATGTAAAATCTTAGAATAAGGCTCAGCTGTAAAATGCAAGAATGTAATATGAGTATGTTAAACAGCCACATTTTTTGCCATATATTATAATCTATTCATATTTTGAAGCTCATTCTGGTCGATATCTACACCCAACGTATTTCTTACTTATTTTATAGGTTTTAAGTTTATTAAATTATATTAGTGCCTACACCAAAAGCCTTATGGTATCTAAAAGCTTAAGGCTTATATCGATTTCTTTCAATCGGCATTCTTAAACGCCTACCATTTATGCTCGTTAAAACCGAATAGCGATTACATGCAAGCAACAAGCAAGACTGAGAACTATTCAATAAACATTTTTATGCGTTCCCCTCTTGCTGAGTGGTCACATCAAATTTGCATGCTCTAGCGACAACCATATACATTCTACAGCGCAGGAAACCCATTATCGTAGAAAATCACTGCGAATAGCAGTGTTTAATTTTACATAAGCTCTTATCCTCAAGGTATACCTCTATTTCATACCAATTCACAGGTTTTGTAAAAGATTTTATATTTTTGTATAAAAGATCAAAATTCACCAAGTGTGGTTTCACGATGATTTTATATCATATCCCTTTCTTCGGAGATGGCAAATGATGCCTCTGGTGTTGGTAGCGTCTATAAGCTACGGTAACCGCTTACTGTCAGGTAGAACGTATGCTTGTTTACCACCCATATTGTATAAAAATAATGCGTGTGCCATGCGAAGTCCTGCCTTTGGACTACGAATCGAACTCGATACCTATATGACTGTGTAGTTTTTGGTTTCACCGCAAGGCCATCATTGTATACTATAAAAATATCTAATTCCCATAGGATAGCGAAGACTTAATGAATAAATATAAAAAAAAAACTCTTCTCTCTGCCTACCACACAAGGAAGATAGCGGGATGATAAGTAAGTACCCTTTGAACCAATTATTGGTATACAGCTAAATTATGGCCAAGATACACATAAAATATGTTTTACACAGATAAGAAATTCATTTGAGATATATATAAATGACTGTATGTTTGAAGTACACATAGACGATGTCACTAGCTTTTAAAATAGCAACAATTTTATTAGAACAAATTATTTGCAAAAGTATAGAAAGAGAGATTTACTGCGAGCAGGATACAAACCTGCGTCGTTTCCAATCCGGAGATATGCTCTGGGCCGCGTCTTAAAGAGATCGAAAACCAAATGTTAAGTGGAGATTAGGTGTCATTAGGTGACTGACTGGGATAGCTTAACGGACGCATGTTCGAATCCTGCTACCAGCAATATTCTCTTTTTCCACTTTCACAAATAATTTGTTATAATAAAGCAGCTGAGCATGTTAAGTGCTAAAATATAAATAACAAAAACAATTTTGAGCACAATAGTTATGTGTATGCGCTTATGGTTTATATGTCAGTATTGGTTTCATTCAATGGCAAGGCATTGACTAGTTTCCAGTAAACGATAATGATCGTTTATGACACCCAACCTCTATTACCTATAACTAACCTACTATCAGTGCGATAATTTCTAAAACTATCAAAATAAAAATGTTTACGGACAACTTCATTTTTATTATAACCTTAATTTTAATAATAAAAGCAATAATGTTAATAGAATAAAATCTAAAGTTTTGTTTAGATCTACTTTATCTCTGCGTGATTACCTAATAAATCGGGATGACAGCATAGTGGCATCAGCGTTTAGTAATGAAACTAGAATGTTGTTCGATCGCCACGACCTCACGATTCTTGTCAAGTTACCTGATGATCTCACTAAAGTAGATGACGATGAAGGCTATAAGAAATAAATAAGAAATGCTTTGAATCAATACGCCACACGTTTGCAGACTTTGCGTGTGTGTGCGGTGGACCTCGACCGCTATTTAGCTAGCCTGTCGCCTGTCCAAATAAACTTGTTGACTTGCATTCGATATTGCTTACGCATACATAGCATAATTTTGAAATTATTGTGAAATACATATATATACATGTATCTTTTTAATTATACAGATACATGTATCTTTTTAAGTTTACATCAATAACATTTTAAAATAATTATATATTATAATAAGCAGTTTAATAAACGTGAAATAAATTGAATACATATTAATATTACTTACAGCGTGCTTTTTAATTTACATAAAAGTGACAAACCAAATTTTTATAAATGTCATATTGATTAAGTCAGATTTGTGATTTTGAATCCTAGCAAATATAGCAAGGTAATTAAATACATATAATAGACATAACAAATGAATATTTTAATTAATTATCATAATCACACCATAATAAAAACTGAATTCTTTATATTTCCAAAATAAAATTCAACGTATAAATCACATATAAATGTGGACGTAGGCGTAGGTACTTAAACGTAGCAACAAATTTATGACTCAAACTCGTTACTTGAACAAATTTAGGTACGTCTTAACAATATTAGTATCTTCTTTTATATGCCTCACATGTTTACTTGCCCCCTGACAAGCAAACATGTTATCCATACATTAAACACAAAGTGAAAAAAATATATATAAAAATAAAAATGCTAAAAATATATATAAAAATATCTAAATATGGTATCCATATTTTTATATATTTAGCATTTGACATGCTTAATAAATTAACACAAAGCAAATCAGATGTGGTCACCAGAGATGAAGCCTCTGGCATCTCAAGCGCAAAACAAATCCCTCACCTCTAGATAGAGGTTATCTGAAGGTACACTCAGGGAGTTTTTAGCAGGTATACCAGAACATTAACAAACATTGCATCGGGTAATTATTATATACATAGAATACTCGTGTAAAGTCAAAACACTTGATTAGTCTTCTGCTGAGCAGCCAAATAGCCTTCTACTATGTCTTGTGAAAGTTTTTCTCAAAAGAAACACTTGCGATGAAACAAAAAGTTAAAACAACAAGACAAGTGTAACTTTGTGAATGTGGAAACATAAATACCACTTCAAAGCCGCTACTATACAATAGCGTGGTTAATTGTACGCCATTTACCTACTTTAAAATCATGTAACATTAACATTTAAAGTTTTCTCTCATCTTTCACATATGCATCTGTGTGCCTTTAGTATATATACAAATTTGGGTTCACAGTTTATCCACGAAAACGTAACTAAAGGAACAAAACACTAACATTTGGCTTTTAGTACGAAATATGATTTACTCTCGCGAGCGTGGACTTAGAAGTTGCAACTGTAAGCCACAAGAGCATCATGGCAACTTGAAGAAGCAATATATAAATATCTATGTAATGTATTAGAAAGATTATCCATACCATCGTCACTTAAATATTTAGTAGGAAACAGGCCATTTATCCTGTAGTTAAAAATTACATGCAGTAAACGCTAAAACAATTACAAATATCAGCTTCTGTTCTTTTCTCAAAACTTATGGTCAAAGACGATATTCCAATTACACAAAACCTTGCTAAGACCAGTTTCAGTAAATTTTAGACATTTTGGGAGTTCATTGATCGCGTGTTTGAGCAGATGTTTCCGACTGTTCACAGTGTTCACTAAATACCGCATGCATTACTACGGCATTTTGTCGCAACTTCTATCTCTAAATGCTCTCTTTGATTATAGCATTATAAATCGGCAATTTATGTAAATCTGTTGTGACTTATAAAATCTTGAAATATTTGCTTAATAGTTAAAAGACGAACGTTAAGCAATGGTACAAATTCTGCCCGGTTCGTGTTAACTCAAAATTAAATTTAGTAACTTTCTGTGCTTAGCTGCCTCCACTAAAATGGTGATGATATCTAATGAATAGTTTCCTATAATATCGCTGGAGATGTCCATGAATAACTTGGGGCAATAAGTATGAACTTTAATGCTCTTTAAAACTGTCAAAAAGAAGAGCCGGTGGCGTCGGGTTCACGAGTGTAAAGATTTTTTTTTTGCAAAGAAAAATATAAGCAATGCAAACCTGAACCTCAAATAAAAATAAGCTTGCGTTGATTGACGCCATGGCATAAAATATAATGTAACCGGTTTAAAAATAATAATTGCCGTTCAAGTTACGTGTTAGCAGGATAAATTTATTTGAGACTTCGTTAAAGTTCTAAATCTTATAGATTTCTTTCATAAAAAGGGGAAGATTAGCTTTCATTAAAAGGGGGTAACACTATACTGCGACAATTTTAATATAAACTTAGAAATACTTGTCATTGTCAGGTATTTAAGCTTAGTAAGCATTTTTTAATTGACACCAGTGGCAGTTTGTGAGCCTCCTGAAAAAGTTTTACGTAGCTAAAGCAACGCCTTTTATCTGTAAATTATAGTCGTGTAAAAAATACCAATTATTTCGGCTTTTAGTTGTAATTAATTAACTACATATTTGCTAAAAGTTCTGACTATACTATTAACTTTTTTATGACTCCCAGATAAATGTTGTATTTTTCTGCGTGCGAAGCAATTTAACTAGCTTTACTAACCTCTCCATTCGTAAAACTATAATAATCATATTTTTCTCAAAACAATATGTGGTCAGAATAAGTTCTTAGAATAACTTCTTGTCATAAGAGTCACTAAAAACATCAACGCCGTCTATTAACAAAACCTTTGTTTCGTCACGCATGGAAACATCAAAGTTGATTTCGCGGCTATAATTATCGCCTCAACTCATCTCAACGACATGGTATTCTTAGACAATTGTACTTTGTATAGGTTAATGGTATACAAACTAAATGAACTTTGGTATATTACTGGTCAATTTATGATTGAGTGAGCTATGTATTTGAATTGTCTTGATGTATGAGAGGACATATCTATATTTACCCTTTTATTGATAACCAATGACAGTTGAAATAATATCAGAGGCACTTGGGGTATGGGCCGTACATAAACTTATAGTATGAAGATGACTATTAAAGAAAAACAACCTGATTATAAAATATAAAATGTCGTATTAACTGGTTTCTTTAACATTATTCAGGTATTTCGAAAACAGCTCACGAAAATAAATTAACAAACGTGTCAACGCTGTGTGTATATAAGTGATTTAATCATATTTAAAATAGCTCATGTATGTGTCCCCTTTTTTTTCGCGAGGAAATCCTTTTTGGATACCTTCTGCCGGGCGGGCAGAGAGGGTATGCCGGAGTCCCAATTTTGTCAATTGGTATACCTGCTAAAACCCCGCTGTGTTCCTTCAGACTTCCTGTGGCCAGGGGCGGGGTATACGCTCTTCGCATGATTTCCTCCATCCTTGGCAGGTATGGGCCTCTAGTGCTGGTGCATATGGCCCTCAGGCCATATGTATGTGTCCCCCTGCTTTATTTAGATACTTAAACAACTCGTAAAACGTGACTACGGGATATTTTTTTATCCTGAATTGAACCTGGATTAACATAAATAGAATACTTTTATTATATACAACTATACAACAAAAATGTATACCAGTTTTTAAGTCTAATCAAGAGCTATTAAATAAAAAAGTTGCATAAAAATCCGTATGTTTCTGTAGTTTTTGCGTGATGCGCAAATAAACAAACAGTCAATAAATATAAAATAAATTGTTTTGTGTTCAGACACGCCTGTATAGCCTAATGCAGTATTTTTTTCTCAAATATCGCAAATGTACAGACACAACTCTGTTACAGCTTTATAAAAGTTAGGATGTTAAAGCTAGGTTTTTAAAAACCAGTTTATGAGTAAGTAATAACATTATGTTAAGCAATTCATATATGCGTTTTACAGGAAAGTGCAAAATAAGAGGTTACATCCGACTTATATGAAGTGTAACTTCACGACTGCACATACATCCTTTGCTTGTAAAAGCTTTAGCCATATTTAGATATTTTTATATATATTTTTAGCATTTGACATGCTTAGCACTATGCATTAAACACAAAGTGAAAAATGTGAAATCGAAAATAACAGTCAGGAGCAGGATTTGAACCTGCATCTCCTGGATACCGTCCAGATGCTTTTACCAATTCAGCCATCCTGACAAGCTTTAGCCATCAGTTATTGAAAGGGCTTTCGTTTACTTCTAGTGTTCCAATAAAATTTGCCAATAATATATTGAGCCACCGTCACAAGCATTTATTTGCTGGGGTGATGAACATTGGGTCCAAATAGAACCTTGTACTCGTTCCCTTTTCGAATTCAATTACTAGCTTTACTTCAACAACAAAAGCAAAATCACACGTTTGAAACATACACCACCTACATACCACCTGTAAAACATATTCTATATTTTTTTTTATAAATTGAGTTATAAACTTTTTAAGAAGCAATAATTAAAAATGAATAGGTATTTAGCCTCAAAGACAACAATTATTTTATTCCACCACTGGCAATTGGGGCCTTTGCGTTCTCAAAACATAATGAAACCAATATATTCCTGCTATTAAGTTAATTAAACCGTATCAAATACAGATACACTTAAAAATACATTTTTTTTAAATCTATAATTTTTAGCATCCATAAGCAATTTAACTTTTTGCTTGTTACATCTCATCACATAGATATTACTCTATAACCTTGATCGCACTACAAGGTTGAACAATTTTGTTTTTGTCTTGTTTTTCATTTCACGGTAACGTACTTAATTGCAGATATTACGTTTTTATGAAATCCCATAAAAATATAAAAATAAAATATACCAATTTAGGGTATATTTTTTTTTTAGAAAGATTATAATCTAATTTTGTAAAACGAATTCTTCAGGATTAACATGACAAAACAGATTTTAAACAACATAGTCACGTCTATGACGGGCCACGTGGCGTAGTCGGTAGTGTAACCGACTTCGTGCACGAGGTCGTGGGTTCGATTCCCACTCAGGACAATTATTTGTGTGATGAACACAGATATTTGTACTGCGTCTGGGTGTTTTTTATCATTATATGCAAATATTTACAAAAAAAAATAGTATATGTATTATATTCGTAATCTGGTACCCATAGCACAAGCGTTAAGCTTAGTTTGGGACCAGAGGGCGTTGTGTGAAAATGTCCGTTTATATTTATTTATATCCCTGAAGGGGTAGGCAATGGTGCGAGCCTATTGCCGTCTACCGGGTATATTTCCAATCTCCGGGCTGTTACTTAGAATTTTTCTTTTTAAGAAAAACCTCAATAACACTGCCTGACCCGGAGATTTAACCTGAGACCTCATGATCAGCCGATTTTAAAATATTTTATTAAACTAAAAGACCACTAAAAGACAAAATTACTTGGTAATACCATAATAATGCTGAAGTTTGTAAACTTTAGATGTGAACGTCTGTTAGTCAATCACGCCTAAATAAAATGAATTTGATTTATCTCAAAAAATATTTAGTTGCTATAGGATAGTTTGGTATAAATATAGACAATATAGACTAAACGGATTTTGTACCTAAAGATTTATTCATATCATCATCACCTTCCTAGTCTTACCTCAAGCTTTATTGGAGTTCAGTTCTGATCTATTTAGTTTTAGGTCATTCACCAGTATTTATATGGAGCTACTGCCTGCCTGATGTCTCTACGATCCAACTATGGGGCAACTGGCAACCTTATAACAAGAGAGTCAGATTATTTATTCAGGCCTCTGACAAACTGTAACGACTGATACAATGTTATTTGGCAGCGAAGACTCACTCTTTTATATTTTTTTTAAATGTCTTTCGAAGCATGGAGAAAGTCAAGTTGTCAGGTGTTTCAAAAATAGTTACCACTGATCGAAGCCATCTGAAACAAAATGAAATTATCTGATGCGAGCTAAACAAAAGTTGATGTTTTGACAAGTGTACAACTATGCTGCCGGTACACAAATTTATTATATCCTGTATAAACACAATTATTTTATCCCGTTACAGAGTTCCTGTGGAAAACGCGTAAGGGATTTGATGGATTTGAATTCAGAAGTCCACGCAGATGAAGTCGCGGACTGAAGTTAGGTACTAATTAAACTTTTATAATAAAAAATATAAAGCTGATGATTCACCAGGTGCAAACTGATAGATCAAACTTTATAATTAGTACTGTACCGAACTTGAAAGCATTTTTTAATGTATAGTTTTTAATATATTTCCTACTAGCTTCGTCTGCGTGAGCATTTGTTTTTGTAGGGAACCCTAATTTCCTAAGTCCCTAAGAACAAATAGATAGAAAGACATAACTTTATAGTTGCTATTTTGTTCTGGGTAATGTACTCGCATATACGTACTTTTATAATATGCATTTAGTAGAAAGCTGTTGCACATTACAAACACACAATTCAATTTTATTTATTTTCATAAATATTTAGAGTTCTCACATTTTGAATAATAACATAATTGTCTAATAACAACAAATAATTGACAGTAAAGCAAAAAAAAAAAACAAATAACTGGTAACGTTTTTATAAGTTGCGGGTGTTAGACCGATGCGCGGTGCCCGTTGAACTCTTTTGTAAGAGAGTAGTGAACGCGTTACGTCAAACGATGCCGGCTACTAAATAATGAGTAAAATACCGAATCCGTCACACAACAATAGCGCACTATTGGGAAACTGGATTATGGCCGAGAGATCTCGTCCCAAGATTGTCTCACCGGTACTTTAATCAACCGATAATTTATCTCGCTGTTGTACGCAATGATCTTTAGAAAGTAGACAGATACAATTCCGAAGTAAATTTCTATTTCTACTCACATTTATTATTAGTAAGTGAATCATGTAGTAAAGCTCATAAATTTTCTTTACAATGAAAAATTATCTAGAAAACTAGATAAAGAAATGAAAGGGAACGGTTAACACTCGCTGCGTAACTATCTGCTTATGTTTACAGGAATTAATTTAAGCAGATAGTTATAAACTTTCTACAAATAGAGTAAATACATACACATTAATCTTAATTCCGTGTGGTGACGGACTAAGAATACAATTGTTTCCTTCCCACGGGTGTCATATGAGGTGACTAAGGGAAGTAAGCAATTATCATCCATTGCATGACTGGTGGTAGGGTTGGGTACCAAGTGGGAGTACTCACTTGGTATCGGGCCCAAGCGGGTTGGTACCACCATCTCCCGTGTGACCGGCCATGAAGCACATCGTTGCGTTTTGGCTGTAGCAGGAGTGCCGTTTATTCTTTCAATTCATATCGGTGAAATGAAATGGTGAGCAGCGACTTGACAATACTCTCGGTATAGTTGAGCCAATGAGCGACGGTTCCCATTTACCATCAGATGGGCCGTGGCTCGTCTACCACTAAATTAAAAAAATAAATGAAAAAAAACTATTTTTTCTTTGTACTAAAGAGCAATGTTATAGCTAATATAATTATACTTTCAGTTCATCTAACTACCATGTATCTAAGTTGCAATATATTAACAATACTAATAGTGTACCAATTTTAGTGCAGGGCATCGTAATTATTATAAAGCTGTAACAGAGCTGTCTGGACATTTAAGATATTTGTGGAAAAAAAATACTGTATTAAGATATACAGGCGTGTCTTAACACAAAATATTTTTTTTATATTTGTTGTCTTTTTGTCTGTTTATTTGTACATGGATCACGCAAAAACTACTGAATGGGTTATGTGCAACTTTTTTATTTGATAGCTATTAATTAGACTTTAAAACTGATATACATTTTCCTGCTACTATACCGGTAACCTGAGATATAACCTAAAAACTAGCTTTTGTCTGCGGCGGAGCCGCGAGCAAAGGCTAGTATAATATAAATTACTGTATGTTACCTACATTATCCAAACTGATTATAAAATATAATGTATAAAGAGGATACACATTTATACTAAAGTAATATATATATATATATATATATATATATATATATATATGTGTCGGATGACTACGACAGAGTCGTGACGCCATGAAAACGAGCGCCGCCTGCGCGTAGATTCCCATTTCCTTTGCAATGATGTAAGATAATCAGTCAATGTTAAAACTTTGGCATAAAG
The DNA here is from genome assembly GCA_948253155.1 of Leucoma salicis. NCBI lineage: Eukaryota > Metazoa > Arthropoda > Insecta > Lepidoptera > Erebidae > Leucoma > Leucoma salicis. The sequence continues at coordinate 14,351,537 of OX411809.1, read as the reverse complement.
AAAAAAATTTATTAAACACAAAGTGAAAAATGTGAAATCGAAAATAACAGTCAGGAGCAGGATTTGAACCTGCATCTTCTGGATACCGTCCAGATGCTTTACCAATTCAGCCATCCTGACAATTGCTCCTGACTGCTAATTTCGATAACACATCATACTTAACGTCTTTGGGTGACGCCTGCGCCATCTGTCGGAAGTATTTTCATACATTATACCGACCAGGTAAACTTAATTTTACAATTAAGATTTTACCTAATAATGACGCAAACCCTTTAAATATTTAGATATTTTTATATATATTTTTAGCATTTGACATGCTTAGCACTATACATTAAACACAAAGTGAAAAATGTGGATGGCGCAGGCGTCACCCAAAGACGTTAAGTATGATGTGTTATCGAAATTAGCAGTCAGGAGCAATTGTCAGGATGGCTGAATTGGTAAAGCATCTGGACGGTATCCAGAAGATGCAGGTTCAAATCCTGCTCCTGACTGTTATTTTCGATTTCACATTTTTCACTTTGTGTTTAATGTATAGTGCTAAGCATGTCAAATGCTAAAAATATATATAAAAATATCTATATGAAAAAAATGTACTTACAAAATGCTTAAAATGTAAAATTTTACCATATTTTACATTAATAATGTCTAAAATAGTAGGTAATTTAATATAATAATACAAATATCCAGGAGTCAGATACAAAATAATGTACATAAAAATAAGTTACTTTGTTGAAATAATGATGACCGAATGAATGAGCAAAGATGTAAAATTGAAACCCCCCGTTGGCAACCCTAAGATAAAAAGTGGATTTTCTTGTAGCTTGACATCAGGTTTACCTCCGATTAACGGGTTATCCTTTATTTACGACAGATCCTGTATATATATACTAACTCACCCGGCGAACTTCGTACCGCTATTTTTTTTTTTCGTGAATATTTTGCAATGAAAATTATTAAAGTACTAATATCGCCATCAAAAAATAGGGGCAGGTAGTTAAAGGGAAAAAATTTAGGTATGTATGTATTTTTTAATGCTGAATCATAAAAAAAAAACAAAATAGAAAAAATTGTCCGGAAAACAAAAATAAAAATGTTGGGGTAGACCACCCTTATCACTTAGGGGTATGAAAAATAGTCACATCCTATTCTCAGACCTACTGAATATATACACACAAAATTTCATAAGAATCGGTAAGCCATTTCGGAGGAGTATGGCAACAAACACTGTGACACGAGAATTTTATATACATACTAGCTGACCCGGCAAACGTTGTTTTGCCATAATATATGAATTATTTCTAGAGTATGAAAATATATATATATTATTATATCTTTTTAATCTTTCCTTTTAAAATGTATTTGAAAAATTGCGCTCGACGAAACTTGCTATTATGCTGCTCCCAAGTTTCATCATCAGCCATCGACCGGGGTTAAAAAATACAAAATGTTATTAAAAAGTAGGGGTTGGTGGTAGGAGGGTAAAAATTTAGGACTAAATGTATTTTTAACGCCACACCATAAAAAAATTACCAAAAAAAAATTGTCCAAAATCTGAAAAAAGAAATGTTTTCGGGTGAACTACCCTTAATACTTAGGGGTATAAAAATTAGTTATAAACCTATTCTCATACCTACTGAATATACATATAAAATTTCATCAAAATCGGTCAAACTGTTTCGGAGGAGTATAAACACTAAAACTGTGACACAAGAATTTTATATATTAGATAGTAACATGAATAAGTAGATATATTAAAGAAATTTGTAGTTACTTAATTATAAAAAAAAAATTAAAAGAACTCGATTTAGAGTTAGTCATATTGTCAAACAGAAGAAGACCAAGTTCACCCTCACACTGCATCTCCATAAATGTATATAATACTTTGTTTTACTTATAAGTAAGCCGATGATTGTTAATGTGCAAATAATAAATTACCTACTATTTATGATTCTAAGATCTCATACTAAACTTAAATAGCTACAAGAACACTGTCTAACATACGAGTATAATATTACTTAATATTCAGTGAAAGGTCACAGCGTGCGGTGGCCGTGGCGGGCAGAGGGTACCGGGGAGGTGTGACTCGGAGTGGGGGGTCCTCCCCTCGATGATCGAATTATCTCTTGACAGCATCTTGTGCATAATATGATATTAAAAGAGACATGAAACCATGACCATCTATGATACCTTGCTTTTACACTTTATCGAATAAAAAATCATAGTTGACTATTTATTACCTTTGATTTTTATTCTAATTTGCTTTACCACAGTGTACTCGGGCGGGAATCGGTGCAAGCTCACTCTACCATGTGATAGCAGAATCCCTTTTCATCGTCACTATAAAGGACGCACGATCATTGAGGTATATGTGTACGTAGTACATATACCTCAATGCGCACGATGGAGGAACCAAACTCCCAAACACTCTCCGTGTCGAAATAGTAGAAAAAAACACTGCGTAGCACTCTAAAATTTTTGAATTAGTATAAATAAACCAAATTGAGATCACCGTTGGATGATAAAATATTATAACGCTTCTCCAATGAATCTAAAACGAAGGTATGACATTTAGAACTGCAACATTAGAACCGGCCCCATTGTGGCAAAATCTATTATCCTTATTCCTTACTAAGTAATATTATAAATGCAAAGTGCGTTTGTTTGTTTATTACGCTTTCATGCCATAACAACTTAACTGGTCATAGTGTGATTTATCATTATAGACATCCAAAACCCGGAAAAGACCTATTTTTTTACATTTATTATCCATTTTCCCCTTTATGTCTATACATTATAGGGAAAATGGATAGTAAATAATAATTATTGCATAAAAATAAAATCGTACATCACATCGGTTGAGTGACATATTTATGTTTTGAAATCCACGTGGATGAATTCACGGGAGAATCTAGTTATATCTAAATAGAATATTTATTAGGAAAGTTGTTATTTACTTAAAAATAAATATTGAAAATTACGCTTTTTAGTGGCAAATTTCATATTTTTTTAATTTATACAGGCTGTCTGTAGTTACGAGTGATAAAGGAACTTATAATATAAAAAAATACTTAATATCTCATCATCATATGAGGGGCCTTATAACAGCAACAGAAGCAATATATAGTTTTAAAAAAAAATATTCGTCTGTATGTATGTTAAAACAGGAAATTACCTCGTCCAAATCTCTTAATTCATATTATGATTTTACGCAAATCCTATCCGAAATCGATTTATCACTAAGATATGGGTAATGCGCTCGTCTATGTATAAAAGTATGACTGACTGAAACATCAACATGCAGCCCAAACTCCTAGAGGTAGGACAAAAAAAAATTACATAATTATTATGGGTTTCTTTGATACTGTAGGTGAGCATTAAGAAAGGATTTCACGCAAATCCTATGCATAATCGATTTTTCATCATATACATAAAACACATAATAGGACATCACTATGATGCGAGCGGAGCCGCGGGTAAAGAGCTGGCATATAATAGTTATATTTTCGTAAATACCTTTTACAATAATGATTAGGGTTTGCTAATTAATACATCATTTTGGTAAAAGGGTCAAGCCTACGTGGTCTTAAGTTAGGTAAAATGCTTGCACAGTATTGCAATTTGTGATCTGAACTAAAGAAAGCTGTTTAATAGTCCTCATCAACATACATACATAGCATCACGCCTGTATTACCTGAAGGGGTAGGCAGAGGTGTGTTACACACACACTATTCGCCAGATATGTTTAAGTTCCACGTAATAGGGGGCGAGCCTATTGCCGTCTACTGAGCACATTTCCAAACTCCGGGCTGCTACTGAGAATTTTTCTTTTTAGGTAGAAGCTCAATAACATTGACCGACCCGGGAATCGAACTCGAGACCTCTTGATCCGCAGTCACACATACCACCGCTATACCACCGAGGCTGTTCAGTTATCAAAAATTTAATTTAGAGTAATCTTCAGATTATGACCCTAACCGCCCAGTTTGTATTAGCATATACTCATCAAGACGCGTCATATGAGCCTAAATACAAGGTAGATGCCGTTTCCGTTGAGGAGTTCTTCTGGCGAGTTGCTCGTCAGGCAACCTTGGCCTGACGAGCAACCTAGCCTAACTAACCTTATCTTACTTTTGTAACTATATCATGAACAAGTGACAGGATTTCAAATTTCGAATCTATCAGACCTGTGAAAGTTGTTTATATCTCTTGATCAACTAGGAAATAGGTGATGTTCGGCTAAGCAGATTTTCTTGAAACATAGCTAAGAACACTCTCGATCAAGACATCTATCAAACAAAAAAAACTTTACCAAAATAGGTTCATCCGTTTATAAGCTATCATGTAACAGACAGACACACAGATATATACTACAAACTAATAACACCTACAACTTTTTCGTCGGGGATCATAAATGCGACTGATAGGGAAATAGAGAAAAAGGCAATAATTTGATTTTGTATACAAATACGAGGGGTGATCCAAAAGTAATGATAATTGGTTACTTCAGGTCCACATAAAAATCCAAAAAAAATTTTTTTCGCTAGCCTATACACTCACTACGTCAGCCTAAAAAAATCATATAAATAGGTCAGGATTTCCGGGAGATACATTCATTTGAATACGAACTGTCGAAGAGATAACATCAACATGGAGAAAAACGAAATTAGAGCTGTGATCAAGTACCTCTGTTTGAAAAAAATGTCTACAAAAGACATACACTGTGACTTGGTGGAAACATTGGGGGACTCTGCTCCTCCATATTCTACAGTTGCACGCTGGGCCAAGGAGTTTAAGCTGGGCAGAACATCCACTGAAGATGAACATCGCGAAGGACGCCCATCCACGTCCCTCACAGAAGACAACGTGAAAAAAGTCGAAGATGTTGTGTTGGCAGATCGAAGAGTGACCATCAGGCATGTAGCTGAGGTCACAGGGATCTCATATGGAAGCGTTCAAAGAATCATTTCGAACGAGTTGCATATGAAAAAGGTCTCTGCGCGTTGGGTTCCCAGAATGTTAACCCACGAGCAAAAGAAAAAACGAGTTGACATTTCGAGGGTCAATCTCGAAAAGTTCCAAGCAGATAAAGAAAATTTTTTGTTGCGTTTTGTGACTATGGACGAGACCTGGATCCACCATTTTGATCCTGAAACAAAAAAACAATCGATGACTTGGAAGCGAGCCTCCTCACCGACGCCAAAGAAATTCAAAGTCTCAAGTTCGGCGGGAAAGTCTGCGCGTCTGTTTTTTGGGACGCTAAAGGAATAATTTTGGTGGAATATTTGGAAAAGGGAGCCACTATTACGGGCTCTTACTACGCAGACCAAATAAGAAAATTACGGGAGGCCATTAAGGAAAAAAGACGCGGCAAACTGCGAGCTGGAGTGCTGTTTCACCAAGACAACGCACCGGCTCACAAAGCCGCAGTTGCGATGGCTACCATTCAAGAAACGGGATTCGAACTGGTCGAACACCCTCCCTATTCGCCAGATCTGGCTCTTAGTGACTTTTACCTCTTTCCTCGGCTCAAGGAACACCTCCGAGGCAAGAAATTTGAAGACAATAGCGAAGTTATGGCCGCTGTTGAGGCGTTTTGGGAGGGTCAAGAAAAGGAATTTTTTTCAAAGGGAATCCTGGGTTTAGAAAAAAGATGGACTAAATGTATTGATTTGTTAGGAGACTATGTAGAAAAATAAATTATTATTTTAACTTTAATTACCGTGTTTTATTTTCATTATCATTACTTTTGGATCACCCCTCGTATAATTAAATGTTTTTGAACTTTTATGAACTCTAGCTTATACGTGGTGCTAAAATTTGCATTAAGTTCATGCCATCGTTTTGGAGCAAATTTTTATCTATACGTAAATTGAAATTCTATCACCACATTACGAGATAATTAGAGAAATCTTCTGTTCGTCTCAGATTATTACATAATATCTATGTATTTGTATGGATTTATCTATTGTATTATGTAGTATCTAATATATAAAATTCTCGTGTCACAGTGTTTGTCACCATTCTCCTCCGAAACGGCTTAACCGATTCTTATGAAATTTTGTGTAGGTATATATTCAGTAGGTCTGAGAATAAGATGTAAACTATTTTTCATACTCCGTGATAAGGGTGGTCCATCACATGTTTTTTTTATTGTATTGTTATTTTTATAATCCATCATCGTTCACAGCGCTCCATGCCTCTTTCACTCATATACCACATCCTTACACACACAATAATTTAGTTTTTATTTTTTCTACCCTAGAAATTCCCTAAAAATACTCTAGAAATAATTGATATGGCAAAATAACGTTTGCTGGGTCAGCTAGTATGTATATGTAACTTGGTTGTTGTATGTTAAACTTATATTTATTACAGCACTATTAATTTGTATCTGTATTGTACAGTGTGCTGTATTGTATATAATAATAATAATAATTTCGTAGTTTTGTATATTTTTTGTACCATCGATCCATCCATCCATCCATCGGCCTTTGATTGTCCACTGCTGGACATAGGCCTCCACTAGGAGGGGTATTGCCATAATCGCCACGCTTGGCAGGCGGGTTGGCGTTCGCAGTGGATGTACCGTATGGGTGGCAAACAAGCATATGGTAAGCGGTTACCGTAGTCCATACACGCTAGCAACACCAGAGGCATCACTCATGGCCATCTGCAAGTAAAGGGATAGGAGGTGGATAGGAAGAATAATAAGAAGAGCATAGGTAGGATACTAAGGAGATGATAATATGGAGAAGATAGAGAAGGGCTTTGGGCCTCCGGCGTTCTCACTTACCATACGATACACAATGGTAGGAGTACCTTCCGTTGTTCCACTCTGATCTTCTGTGAGAGGGTGGTACTTCCTCGATCGAGCCGGCTCATTCATGCTGGGATAAGCAAGGTTTTACCACTCCTAATATTATATGTTAGCAATATTCTTCACTCATGTAGGTACTATCTGTTGACTTTTGAAAATGCACCTACCTTCTATCATCACTCTTGGTTAACTGGTAGAGACCTCGGGCATTAAATCTGCTATGTAATTTATACATAAAGTTTAATAAGTAAATACGCATTATATTTATACAATGCATAAATAACTAATTATACGCAAAGGGTCATTTCTAAAATGCCATTGCCCAGGATGTGACTGTTTCCGGTCCTCTACGAGGTAAAATACCCGACCGCTCTAACGGTAACTGTATCTCAAAGAACCAGTTGGCCAAGTTAGTAGCGGGTGAATAAGTCTTATGTTACCTAAACGTACCTAAACAGAGTTCGAGTTGAAACTTCCCAAAACATTTTTTATATAAAACATTCAGGCACAAAAAGTGCTAAGCATGTCAAATGCTTAAAAAAAATATAAAAGTAAAACATTAATTTAATAAATATTATAAAGCAGAAGAATTATTAACTTTATTACAATAATAATTTCAAAAACCAGAGGTTACCACTTTGAATTGAACGGGATACCACTTGTCTCTGTCACACCTCCGCTGCACTCTGCTCACACCGTGTGACGCAGCCATGCTAGATAACTTATTTTAGAACCCCTAATGGGCACGGGTGTCATGGTGTAGGAGATTAAGGTCCACCACGCTGGCCCAGTGCTGCTTTGCAGACTTCACAAGCCGTCAAGAAAATCTTTCAGGTAAGCATGTTTTCTCACGTAAATTATCGAAAAACCTCAAAAGCTAGACGTGTAGGAGGTCTAGACCTCTATACTGTCTTAGCAGGCTTTAGTTTTACCGCTAGCCTAATACTGCGCATGTAATGTAGCGTTTGGATCCGAGCGCATTGTCATCCTCCATACAATTCTATCAGAGAATCCGTGTTACTAACACTTTTCGCATAGTCCAGGATTTAAATCAAAGACATTGTGAAATTTTACTAATAAGATCCACACCACCTAATTAGAACTTTTAAATCTAAGTCGCTAGACTCACGAGAAATAATTGCAATTTGGTAACTAAGGAATATATTTTTCTCTAAAACTCACATATTTTTTCTTGTCCATTATATCTTGCACTAAGACAATCAACCATCAAATTCATATATCTAGTCATAAATAAAGCAATAGAGTATGTACTATTGCAACTATAACCCAATAACGTAACACAAGTTACATATGTAAATGACATAAAAGGATAAAAAATCATCATCAACATATTTGGTAAAACATTTGTGAATTAAGAAAAAAAATAACATGTCCATAACCAATAATAAATTGGACTAGTCCGCTAATACATAATATACTAACTTAACAAAAGTCCGCTTAGCAGCAACTTTATTTTGCGTTCACGTGTTTTATTGATTGTTATAACACACCTTTTTGGATTGGCATATCGAGAAAAAAAAAACAAGATTTTGTCACCAAACATGTTTTAGCTTAAATGTACATTCAACTTGACTCAAATCAAAGGTTTCAATCTGTATTTTAGTACTTGACATGTACAGCTACTATAGAGAACAACTAAGTTGTAATTTCCTGGGGTAGGTGGGATGCAGATTCGAATCCTGCTTGCAGTAAAGTTCCTTTTTTCCATTTTCACAAATAATTTGTTCTTCAAATCAAAGAGTTTTGAAACACGAGAGGAACTAATCAAATTTCAATCGTACTTCTAAAATAAATAATTTAAGTGTAGGTACTATCAATAATTGTTAGCCAAATCAAAAAAGTTTTCATTATCAAATCTAACTGAATTGTGTGGTATGATCATAGAATATTAAATCTATGGTTATGATTAATATTCAATAAGGCCAATCTAAAATTGATGATGGGTGTACTTACAGATGGCAAATAGTGAAATAGGCTGGCTAGAGTTTTTCTTCTCTAGCCAATGATACATATATCTCCTTATGTATATTTATATCCTTAGTCAACACTTACAACGGTATGGGGTGGTGACAATTTGTATGATTAGTGCATCCCTACACAGGCCGAACCACAAGAACAAATATATACTGACGTAGGCCGAACTTAGTCTTTTAACGAGCAAAATTGGGTTTGGGTATTCGCCCAATAAAAACAACAAATTATACTTACATACCTACAAGCTGAAAGAAAATACATAATTATACAACGTGACAATCCATACGTAGTATATCTCTCCTTAATCTGTTGATAATCCTTTAAAACGTCTGTGTGTATTAATGTACGCTTGAGATCGTTAAAATACGAAACAAGTTTCGTTAAATATTCAAATCATGAATTCTTGGCGTACAGATTATGGCAGGATGTATTAAAAGCCAAGAAAACACAAGAAATATAATTTGTAATGTGATGTTAGAGATAATTAGTGAATTGATCTTAGACTAATTATATAAAATATTTTACTCTAAAACACAATTACATGTGTATTAGTAATCTAATAACGACGTAGGGCACACCTCTACTTTGATACTAAAAAAAATATTCAAAGGACTATTGAAACATTCAACACGTTAATTATTTCATAATTTGGTTAAACCAACACTCATTTTAACGAAACCCTTGTTTGAAAATTCACGAGCAGTATGTAAATGCTTAAAGACGACTATAGCGGACGCGAAGTGATTCTTAAAATACGCGGGACGGACGTCGTTGCCTTATGACAAAGGAGCAAAGTACGAAGGACAATGTATTAGTCATTAAAAAACAACCTCTACATAATGGACAACTTACGCAAAATAATTAAGTTTCAGGTGTCTCCAAAATTCTACAACGACGATAATATTTTTAATGGTCAAATATGTTGTTATTATTCTAAAATTATTTAGTATTAGCGAAAAGGTATCTAGCAAGTATTTATCTATTCAATTATTGTATAACCTCCATACTTTTCTGTAATTACTATTTATAGTTGAATAGAATCCTACTAATCCTACTTTCTATTACTTCACTGTTTGTGAAGATGTTTGGATGTTTGTTCATCAACTTTTTTATTGCCATTGGTGACAGCGGATTTGAGTGAAGTTATGTAGGTAGATAGATGAAACACCAATTAATATGTAGGATACTTTTAATACCGAAAAAAATAATAGTTCCTGTTGAATAGCTAATTTTGCACAAATGACATAAAAACTAAACAAAAATTATGCGAGTAAATGATACCCTATATAAATACATAAAATATTTTTACTCCTATAAGAATTTCCTAAGGGATATGCCTAAATGACTACAGATTCAATTTTGAAGTCCACGCAGATCTAGTATTTTAAGTCTTGTCAACGCGTCAAAGTTTAGAGTTAACACAATTACCGAGTTCCAAACCGGAAGCGGCGAAGGTATATAACCTTCACCGCTTAAAAATAAAGTAAGAAGTCCTGTATTTTTTTCTTGAAAATTGGGTTAATAATTTTAAAAGAATATTCACGGACTTCTGTTCGTCAGTCCAAGTAAGACCTCAAATTAGATTTTAGTGGAAATAATCTGAGGGATTAAAATGTAGCTAATTTCATTTTTCGTGCTCATCATTAGCTCGACTTATTTCACAGATATCGCATGTATAAACTAAACTGAAAATAGATACTTACAAACTCATTAATAAAATTATTCCGCGGATTGTCTAGGAATTTAGTGCGAAATAGTAGAACTTATATTATAAAAGTGCTCCAAAAAAATTATATCAGAGCTAGTATCGCCGGTTTTAATATTATAGATGTTCTTGAACATTACAGAGCTGCAGCAAATGCGACATTAAAAAAACTGTACGATGTATCACAAAGTAGATTAAAGTAGCCACATCTACAAAACTCGCCCGCTGTGCTGCTTATTGCGATGACATTGAACTCAACAATACATTTATTATTGACTTTACAACGCCATGCTGTTGCCCCCGACACCTCGGGCCACCGTATACCGTGTCAAATGATTGTGAACATCAAAATTACATTTGCCGCTACTAGCATTGTTGACGTCTTGAGTACTTTAAGCCATTTCCGTTATAGCAGATCCTCTATCGTAGCAATCTTTACAGATATAAATACAGTTGGTGCCTCCACTCCGACCATCACTCGTAAAAGCGATATTTTTTTTTTTAAGGTGGGCAAAAATGTCCTACCTCACACCCCGCTGCCCGGGGAGACAACAGGACAACAGAATAGTGTAAGGCTCTCACCCACTAAATACCCACCGTGCGCCCTCACGCGCCCTTACTGGTGGCAGCCCCTTCGGGCACCCTCTCTTGTGCGACGCCCCGCGCACTTGGGCGTCATACCTTCGCGGTAGGCTTCAGCGTACGGCAGAGCTATCCCCGACCCCACCGTCCGCAGCCTCGGCTAGGGTGGCATCAGGCACAGGTAAGCGCGCCCACACTGCCCCGCGCGCCAGCGGCGAATCGGGTACGCGAAGGAGGATTCCTCCAGGGCCCTCTCCGCCGGCTCCTTCCGCGTGACCCCTAAAAGCGATCCATCTCCAACCGGGATCCAACCTGCAATATCGATACTTAAGCACGCCACTATGACGTCACTACTGTAAATGATTTGAGGTACCGGTTAAGTATCTACAACAGAGTAGTTTTTATTTTTCATATATCTAATAGTTATCTATGAGTAAGCGAGCCTAGTATCAAGTCGTCCATTGACGAATCCAGCTTGGCTGGTCCACCCTCTCACAGAAGATCAGCGTGAAACAACGATAGGTACTCCTACCGTTGTGTTTCGTATGGCGAGTGAGAGTACCGGAGGCCTAACCCCTTCTTTATCATTTCCTATCCTCCTATTATTATCATTACTCCTCACTTCCTATCCTCTTCCTTGGTGTTGGCAACCCGCGAGTTATGCCTCTGGTGTTCCTGTCGTCTATAGGTTACGGTAACTGCTTGCCATCAGGTGGGTCTTAAGCTTATTTACCATCTGCGTAGTATGAAAAGAAAACTGCAACACGGAGATCTGCAAGAGCCCAAGAGCAACGCACATAGCCCGCAGGGTTTTATGCGCAAAGTGGCAATGGACAGATTGGACAGGCCATATCGCTCGGAGAACAGAAAGTTTCTTGAGATTTAATGGCCCAGTATAGGAGGGGCCACAGGACACAGTGAGCCGCTTGCTATATAATTATATATAATATATGAGAACCTACATCTATGGCTGCGTAAAATATTTGCTTTGCATGTTACCAAGTAATTCTTGATATTGTATATGTTAATACTTGATATTATATTAAATTAAATGATAAAAGTGAATAGTATCTCACAATTTATACGTAAATGGACAAAAGAACCTCGAAGAAATGAACAATATAGTGCCTGCGGGACTCTGAATTCGTGAGCACGAGGTAAGCCACCGCAAGGTAGACGCGAAGAGGGCGACGTGCGCGCACCTTAGTCGTGAATCCCGCGGATGCACGGGTTCATTACCCGCGCCCGTTCGATCACGGACCATCCACAATGGGGGCCATACCATACTAGACTGTTGTGTTAATTATCGTCTCGGAACCGCTCTATATAAACAAAGCCCCTTTTAAACAAGGCGCAGTACTTGGACTTGTAATACGTAAAGTTTCGTACGAAATAATATAAAATGTTTATATATAAATGTTTATTTATTTACATAAATACACATATTTAGTACGAAACTTTAATAATTTTTTAAGCACATTAAAAACGTGTTTGTTTACTTTAGCGTGTACAGTGCGGAAACTCGCCTTAATAATTAATTCCATAAAATATCCTACGTAATGAAATTCATAAAGACGTATTGTTATGTATTTTATCATAAACAGGTTGATATAAATAACAAGTTGATATCATTAACGATACTAAACATGTACATTATTAGAACAATTCTTGATACTTATTCTAAGATTTTAGTAATTCCGACGTACCTATTTTTTTTTACGTGGCTACTCTGCAATGAGAGGAAAGTTGGCTTACTGTACCATATCAGTCACATTGTTTGGTATAGGGATAAGTTTCCAGTTTTACTTTTCACTACCAGTGTTGGATTTACATTAGAGCAGCTGTCCCAGTAGCTAATGAGACGGCATTTTTCACGGTACTCCAAGTTATACCATGCCTAGATGACAATATGTACTTATTTAAACAAAAATATGCAAACCTTTTGTAGCCTAATGCTTTCATATTACATACACTAAGAACTGTCTAGCCACCCCACCAGCGCTTGCGAAGCAACAGTTTTAACGTATGCTGTGGTATGTAATCAATCAAAATATGTACCATTGTTATCTATGCACTTTCGCAATTTTATCGGTAGTTCATTAATTCCTTTGCTGAAAAAATTGTAGGAGCGAGAATCAATAAAGTCTTTGAAGGCTGTTTTGACAGCTTTATCGGAATTCAATTTTTTTCCTTGCCAAAATTTCGGAGAAAGTGGTAATCTGTTGGAGCAAGGTCCGGGGAATACGGTGGGTCTCGGACACATTCCAATCGCAGCTCCTCTTAATTTAGCGAACGTCCATTATGCAGTGTGTGCTTAGCGTTGTCCTGAAGCAGTAGTGAGCTAGAGCAATTGAATAGTCTCGGTTGTTTGAGGACTAGCGCTTCCATCATGGTTTGCAATTGTTGACAATACAGTAGCATTTTCTGAGTCAACTTTCGCTTGAGGCAGGATTTGGCTGGTTTTCCTGGGTTCAACCTTTGTGATGAGCGTTTTCTATTGATTGATCCTGTACAATACAGGATCCATTTTTCATCACAAGTAATGATACGTATTTAGATATTTTTATATATATTTTTAGCATTTGACATGCTTAGCACTATACATTAAACACAAAGTGAAAAATGTGAAATCGAAAATAACAGTCAGGAGCAGGATTTGAACCTGCATCTTCTGGATACCGTCCAGATGCTTTACCAATTCAGCAATCCTGAGTGAAAAACTTTGTGTTTAAGTAATGATACGATTCAAAATCCCCTTGTTATTGTGACAGTTGAGTAATGTAACGCATCACTTGACTCGTATTTGTTGGTTTGCTTCACTCAATTCATGCGGTACATATTTTAAGGGCTTTTTTACTTTTCTAATTGGTTTCATGTGAATTATAATTGTTTTATCACTCACACCGAAGCCTGCCGCTAACTCTGACGTGGTTTGTGATGGATCCGCTTCCATGATCATTTTTAATTTTTCATTGTCCACTAGGGTCTCCGGCCGTCCACTGCGTTTGTTCTATAGGTCAACATTTCCAGAACGAAAACGTTGGAACCAAAAACGTACCGTAGTTTCTTTTGCGGTAGCTTCCCAATAGACATCACTAATCCTTCGAGCTATTTCTGCGGCGTTAGTGCCACGGTGGAACTCGTATTCGTAAATAACCCGGTATTTTATTTTTTCCATATTGTGAACAGAACGATGTCAAAGAATAATCAAATGGCGCGAAAACAAATGAATCGCTAAACTGGAAACACAGATACACAAGCCTAAATTTGGAATAAATTTGAATCTGGAATTCCTAACTAAACGCCAGATATTTGAGATCAAAGTGGCCGTTTGACAAAACGCTAATTTTATATCCATCCATCCATCAGCCTTTCATCGTCCATTGCTGGACATAGGCCTCCCCAAGGGAACGCCACAACGAACGGTCCTGTGCCGCATCCAACGAATGCCTGCGACTTTGACCAGGTCATCGGTCCACCTGGTGGGAGGCCGTCCTACACTGCGCCGTCCAATACGCGGTCGCCACTCGAGAACCTTTCTTCCCCAACGGTTGTCGGTTCGTCGAGCGATGTGGCCTGCCCATTGCCACTTCAGCATGCTGACCCAGCGGGCTATGTCGGTTACTCCCGTTCTCCTACGGATTTCCGTATTACGAATCTTATCACGTAGGGAGATCCCAAGCATAGCCCGCTCCATGGCACGCTGAGCGACTTTGAGCCTTGATATAAGGCCAACATTTATAGACCACGCCTCTGTTCCGTAAGTCATCACCGGTAACACACACTGATCGTAGACCTTCATCTTCAGACACTGTGGAATATTTGACAAGATCTTCCTCAGCTTCCCGAACGCTGCCCAGCCGAGCTGGATTCGTCGATTGACCTCTTTCTCGAAGTTGTGCCTACCTAACTGGACTGTTTGTCCCAGGTATACATAGTGATCGACAACTTCGAGATCCGCGTTCCCGACTAGGACTCAGAAGATCTATAGTAATTCCGTCTTCTCCAGGTGCCTTTCCGTTCTTTAGTTGTTTGAGAGCCATTCTGATCTCGTACAGGCTGACGTCCGGGATATCTTCGGTAAAATGCCGAGTTAACTTGGATCTGGGGTCATGGACCAAGCTGAAAACAGGGTTCTGGGATCTGTATAACTGCCCATAGAACTCATGGACCTCTCTTAATATCTCATCTTTGGATGAAACAACAGTGCCATCATTGGTCTTCAGCTTGGTAAGCTGGCTTTTCCCAACAGACAGATCTCTCGCGAACACTTTGGAACCTTGGTCCCGCTCTATCGCCTCTTTAATACGCAGGGTATTAAATCGGCGCATAGACTTGGAGATCTGCCTGTTTAGTCGCCTCTGATTGGACCAATCAGCCGAAGACTGCACCGTCATTTCTGTCCGTCTTGCCATGAGCTTAAGAGTTTGGTCTGAAAATTTTTGAGTCCTATTGACGCGACTGGTCTTAAAGTAGGTCGACCCGACCGCGTGGACAGTTTTCACGAACCTGTTGTTCATATCACTCGCTGATTCGCACTCGTCTAGGCATTGAAAGCGATTTTGTAGTTCGAGCTGAAAGTTTTCGGGGTTCTGGTATTGAGCAGGTGTTGGTCGGAGCGTAGACTACATCAAGCGTGACCTCTCGGCTTTCATATTTAGATTCAATATGCCTCTAACTAAGCGGTGATCACTCCCAGTTTTAATCCTGCTGATCACTGAGACATCATTGAATATGTGCCGTTTGTCCGTTAAGATGAAGTCAATCTCATTTTTCACAGAACCATCACGGCTAATCCAGGTCCATTTCCGCTGTGACTACTTCCTGAAGAAGGAATTCATCATAAAGAGGCCTTCCTTCTCCAGAAAATCAGACAGCATCTGATCCCTGTGGTTCCTCTGCCCAAATCCATTTTGCCCCACCCTCAGCTCATCGTCTCTCCTTATGCCTAGTTTTGCGTCTCCCATAACCACCGTGAAGTGACATTTAGACGCGTGAATAGCTTCCGAGATGTCCTCGTAGAGGCCCTCCACTTCGTCGTCGGAATGTGTCGAGGTAGGTACGCACCTACCTGTATGTCCTTCAGCGAATACCGTTTGGTTATTCTGAGTATAAGGTACGCTACCCTACTCGACACACTCTCAATCCTCTCCACGTTACCTATGAGAGACTTGCGAACGATAAACCCGACACCACCCTGGGACTGGTGGTCGCCCTCCCGGTGGAAGAGCAAATTTCCGGACTGGAGGATTATCGTGCCCTCACCCTGTCTTCGCACTTCTGATAATCCTACAATGTCCCATCGGATCTTGCTCAATTCCTCTTCCAGCGCGGTGATCTTCTCGTCAGTTCTCAGTGTCCTGATGTTGTGTGTTACCAGGGCCAGAAGTCGTTTGTGGTAGCCGGATCACGACCGGGGATTCATAGCACCCCCTGCTCCGCTGTTACAGGGCCTGCTACCGTTAGGCCACGGAATAGCGGAGCTGCCGTGACTGGGGGCCGATGTTTGTCTCTGTGCACTCATTTGGGGGTTTTTACCATAATCGCCACAGTTGGCAGGCGGGTTGGCGATCGCAGTGGCAGTTTTTAGTACACAGGTCCCCCGGTAAAGCCTTAGTCGGCTTTTACGACTCCCATAGGAAGAGACGGGGTGGAGCTATTCTTGATGCCGGCCCCACACGGCGAATTTTATATGTAAGGACCTAATATTACTTTATAGGTATATCTTGGCCAAATCTTACAATTGGTTACTTCATGTTTTTTTATTTATTTATTTATATGGCATAACTGAGAACAAACAGGAGTCTCTGAAACCGGCGAGCGTGTATGAAGAGAGTTATGAATGTTGAGGAAGTGAGAGATGTATGCAAGAATAGAGCCTCTTGGCACTCTGTTCTCTCTGCCTACCCCGCAAGGGAAATGGCGTGATGATAAATTAAGTTTTTTTTTTTGAGAACAAACTAAATTACTATACATAAAATAACAATCATTACACATCGTTAAGTCTGAGCTCCAATAACAGCCGGGCACAGCATACACATAAAACAATAATGATTATGAAAAAGGGCTTTTACCAACACTCATAAGTTAGGAACTCTCTCTCTCTCTTCTATATATATATATATATATCTTCTTGTGTTATGGATGACCATTTCGTGAAATGGTTAGGTTTTGTTAGGATAGGTTTCATGAAAAGTAAGTGGTCAGTTCTATTATCTGCCTACGATAATAACACTAGTATTTATAATAGTGAGATAAAATACATTGCAGTTTCTAAGTCCAGTACTTAGTCATGAGGACTGCCGACAGAAGTGAAAATTTAAAAGAAAAATAGACTATTCTATGTCATAATAGTTTTTATGTATCTAAATAGATCTCATATGTATCTATTGGATATTTAATTTTTGTAACTTATAAATTCATAGCATAATCGGTCAGTATTTATTATGAATTATTTCGATAGATGGCGTTGTTTATGTAATCTGAATAGCAGTGTAAAACTTAGCGCCTAAGGATGTCGGTGATGCGAACTCATGTATACCAAACGGGCCTATCTTCTATAGGCCTTTAAAAAATCATCAAAGTCTGTTTAGTAGTCAATGGGTGATACGAGAACAACAGTAAATAATAAAAAAGAATAGTTTTGGGTTAGGAAACACTTAAATATAATACCTAATACAGTCATAGCCTATGGTCATCTGGAATAATGTAACTCACTATTAGCAAAACGTAAAAAAAGTTTTTAAAATTGGTTCAGTAGTTCCAGAAGAGACCCAACTTTTTTGAACTGCTTTATTATATTAGCATAGAATATACTTAAAGTACTTGAACCCAAAATTTAATTGTAGTTAGAATAATAAACTTACGGATTCACGTAAAAAATGTTCAACAATAGAATTATTCATGTTACAACAAAAGGCCCAGTTCTCAATTCGTTTTCCCACTATATTTGAACTCTTAAAACGCTAAATACTAGTGACACAATATCACATATATCTAACTTCTCTGAGTATACAAATACACAATTAAATATTTAGGTAGACATCTATAAACACATTGAGCAACAATTGACTGAATTAATAGCTACACACACATACGAATACACTTGAGTCATTTCTTTGTTAAAAAGCTAACACTAAACTAGATGAACTATTGAAACATATCCAGCGATAGTAAGGAAAAAAGAACGACATACCTATAATAATGCAAGTTTTGCAATAATTGTGTTTGTTCATATTTAGTACTGTTAGTACAAGTGAATTAGTGTCGCTTCTAGTGGTTTCAGCTGTTTTATTGGGAGCATTGTTTCATTATAGAACTTCAGTATCAATAGCTCTACTTTCTAATAGGCAAGGATATAAGGTAATGTACTTTTTAAGCTATCGCGTTTCATTACTAACATTGCATTAGTAACAGTTTAAATACATGGTAAATAATCTGTCTTTTATATCCTGTAGTACTAATGTATAAAACTTATTTTGTTTTAAATAGTAAATATTTATCTGAAAGTGGTAGTCTGCCAATTATTAGAAATTTCACAGAAAATCAGCTTAAAATGACGGTTTAGTTAGTTACTCCTACTGTTGTGTTTCGTATGGTGTGTGAGATCAATGCAGACCCAAACCCCTCCTTATCCTTTCCTTGTTATCTTTCCTGTCCATCCATCCCTGTCGTTAGAGTTGGCAAAACGCGACTATTCTAGACTATAGGCTACGGTAACCATCAGGAGAACCGTAAGCTTATGTGTCGCCCGAGTTGTATATAAAAAATCTCTTTAGGTACCTATATACTTCGGGGTAAATTAAATAAAAATACATATTGATATTTATTGTTTTTTTTGCTATTCTTTTATATTCGACGGATTGACATTTACAGATTCTGCCCGCGACTTCTGGACACATTAATTATCTTAATATACATTTTTTCTGGGATGAAATGTTTATCTGGGATGAAAAGTATAATTTCGTTTTAAGCCCAGGCTATAGGTAGAAATGCGTGTGATTCAGTAGTAACGGCATACGAACGTAAGAACGCGTAACAAACAAATAAAGTCACTTTCGGATATTTGTAAGGATCACACATGCATAAGAAATATTAATATATATATATATATATATATATATATATATATATATATATATATATATATATATATATATATATATATATATATATATATATATATATATATATATATATATATATATATATATATATATATATATATATATATATATATATATATATATATATATATATATTGTATTACTTCCACTCAATCATATTCTATATAAAAAACTATTGCAATTATTTTATTATTGAGTAAATTGCTTCCATGAAAGAAAAAACATAGCATCACACCTGTATTCCCCGAAGGGGTAAGCAGAGGTGTATTACACACCCACGACTCGCCAGCTATGTTTGAGTCCCACGTAATAGGGGGCGAGCCTATTGTCGTCTACCGGGCACATTTCCAAACGCTGGGCTACTACTAAGAATTTTTCTTTTTAGGAAAAAGCTCACTAACTTTGCCCGACCCGGGGATCGAACCCGAGACCTCATGATTAGCAGTCGCATACACTACCGCTACACCACCGAGGCAGTTCATTCAGTTTTCCATGAAAGAAAAATGAAAGAATGCCGGACGAGCGACTGGTTAAGAAGATATACAATGCGAAAGTGGAAGGATGTAGGTACAGGGGGAGACCGAGACTAACCTACCTAGACCACATCGGTCATGTACTCAAGGAAGTTGGAGTCAGGAGTCTCCGAAACCGGCGAGCGTGTATGAAGAGAGTTATGAATGTTGAGGAAGCGAGAGATGTATGCAAGAATAGAGCCTCTTGGCACTCTATTCTCTCTGCCTACCCCGCAAGGGAAATGGCGTGATGATAAGTTAGTTGGTTTGCTTTCAGGTTTTATTACCTATTTACCTATATTGTGCTTTTTAATTAAACACTGAACCCGAAATCTAGCACTAAGACACCATTTAATTCTAAGCACTAAGGCACCATTTAATTTTAAATCTAACGCTGCTACCAAACCAGCATTCAAGTTATACAATTTGAAGGCCCTGTTTCAGATGATTTTATTAGGGAATACAGACACAACTTACACTACATCCAGGCTTGAAAAATATCGGTGAATGAGTTCACGCTCACAATCGTTTTCTTATCTAGCCTCCAATACCTCCAGCAGTCTCCTTATCGAGGGTAGTAAAGCACCTATGAATATATGTAGAGTAGTAGAGTACATATGAGTACCGCCATGAATACCAGTCATAAAGACATCTTGCTTCATTCGTCATCCGTTTATAACGCACCTAGTTTCTGCCCGCGACTTAGTCGGCATGGACTTAAATGTAAATACTTCACTCTACTGCACGTAACGTTCATGTAAAAATGAATGAATCATTAATTGATCCGTTATTAACGTATTATTTTCAAAATATTTTATATTGGCTCAGTGCTGGCAAACTTTATAAGATGTTCAAAAATCTCATAAGTGTTCTCACAGTTTCCTCACGATGTTTACCTTAACCGGGTTGTGGTAATTTATGAACAAATACACATATCATTTGAGAAGTCAGCGATATCTTGACCTGACACTGGGGATCGAACTCAATTTGTGGTTTTTGGCATAACCCTTTTTTGTTGTAGTACCTATAAACATTATTCATTCCATGTGACGATCGTCGTCGATCGATCGTGATCTCGCAAGTGATTCTTAAGTGAATGTTTTTTTTGCTAGACGTTTCTTGAATCTGGATCCCGTCATCAGATCTCGACGATATGACCTTTGAAGGGCCTCCTCTACACAACAATTCATATAATTATTAATTATTAAAATCGGTTAATATTGTTAGACAAATAAATTCTGTAAATTTATATAATCTAGGTAGGTTTAAAAAGTCTCTTTAAACCTCTTATAATGGATATCGTAACATTGTTATTTTTTTGATTATATATCACATAAGGTGATAATAGCAATCGTGTGGGATGTCAGGGAAATCATACTAAATGTTTAGCAAAGACCGTGGGTAGTACCTCTAAGGTCAGCCTTGCACCCACATACGCCTTTTAAGTAGGTATCTCTACACTAAACAAGATACATATTGATATACGTCCAATAGCACCTGATTGCATTAAATAATTTTCAACTACATCTATACATACATAAAGTTGACAATAACTAGGCAACGAGTTTGAGTTTCTATTTTATTACACTTGTAAGTCTACAGTTTGCAACATTCACCTTTTCCTAAACAGGCAAGCGGATTTTAGAACGGTTGTTGTGGGCGACAATCGTGAGTGGAAAGAAATACCTGGTTTATTACATCCATTAATACATTTTAACTGGGTGTTGACTGTCGAATATGTGATTGTGGTAAACTCTTAATTTAAGGACGCGGAAGATCTAGGAGTCATTTTACAGGTTGAATTTTTAGATCTGTGGGACTCTATGGAGAAGTTAAATATTAACTGATGTTATTGTTATTTTAATAAAAGAAAAAATATTTATGGTAGATAATTACTATGATAACAATTAAAACCTTATTGACTCAAGAGTGTAAGAAAAGGGGCCTACGGGTGAATGTGGGCAAAACTAAAATAATGGTTTTCGAAAGAGGGAAGCCAGAACTGATGTTAGAGTATTAATAGGCAATGGTGTGTTAGAACAAGGGGATGAATTTGTATATCTTGGATATGGATTCAGTCGCGATGGAAGGTACACCAATGATATAGAGAGAAAAGTAAATTCGGGAAATAGAGTGAACGGAGCATTGGGACAACTTCTCGGCAGTCCTCACCAAAGATTATTTTTTATAATTACTATGATAACAATTAAAACCTTAACGTGCTTTGAATCCTTTTTGCAAAATATAAAACTAACTAGCCTTTGTCTGAGGCTTTGCCGCAGCCAAAAGCTAGTTCTTAGGTTTTATCTCAGGTTCCCGTTGTAGTAGCGGGATGGCTTTGGCCAGATCGTCAATCCACCTCCATTGGGAGACCGTCCTTCGCTGCGCCATCCAATACATAGTCCCCACTTGCGAACCTTTTTTCCCAACGACTAAAACTATCAAAATAACCTAGATAAATAGATATAAGTAAGACCTTCCTGTGAGATACGCTTAAACAATCAATGAATCATCTTTTATTTTTCCATTGGAACTAAATCTGAAGTCCATGCAGACAAATTCACGGGTAGGTACAATATAGAAAAAACATGGGACGTTCAGCTTCAAATATTTAAAACCTTCCCAGTTATAAATACAATTTCAACAAAAAAAATACGCCACATTTGTTCTTGGTGTCACAGTTACAATTTTTTTTTTATTGCGTATGATGGCAGACGAGCCACGGCCCACCTGATGGTAAATGGTAACCGGCGCTCATGGACTCAATTATACCGAGAGTATTGTCAAGCCGCTGCTCACCATTTCATCTCATATACTTATATGAAATGAAAGAATTAACGGCCAATCTATAAATTAATCTCCTGCTACAACCAAAACACACCGATGTGCTTCATGGCCGGTCACACAGGAGATGGTGGTACCCACCCGCTCGGGTCCGATAGCAAATGAGTACCTAAGTACTCCCACTTGGTACCTACCACCAGTAATACAATGGGTGATAATTGTTTACTTCCCTTAGTCGCCTCGTACGACAGCCGTAAGAAAGAAAGGGGTCACTAAGGGACACTTGTATTCTTAGCCCGTCACCACACGGACAAAAACCTTACTTATAACCTAACCTAACCAAGTTAAACGCAACCTGCTAGTATATTCTAAGTCCATGGCCCTGTATCAGTCGGCAAGTAACTTTTCCAAGTCATTCCTTCAGTCAAGCTCATAACGGGAGTTGACACCTTCCAGCCAATAATCTACCACTACTTGCAAAAAACAAGACACATAATCATTCTCATATTGTCGGCATAAAAAAACCTACTGCTTTCTCAATGTCGTGTATGTTATATTTGTGAAATGAAATGGTGAGCAATGCCTTGACAATACTCTCGGTATAGTTGAGTCCATGAGCCACGGTTACCATTTACCATAAAGTGTCAGGGCCTGCCACCATATGCAATAAAAAAAAATACGCCATCTCTTAGTATTTATTACACTCGTACTGCTTTACTAATAAACGTTGTATAACCTTTGAATAGTTACACAGTGTTTTGTCTTTATCACTAATATGACAGTTTGATGTTGAAAGAACGGAACAAAACACTGAATAACTATTCGGAGCTTATACAATGTTTATTAGTAAGGGGGTTAGTTTTTTTGTAAGTAGGTACTTGTAAGTACTATATCCGAATAAAAATGTACACATTCTTCAGCAGCATCGAGGCGCTGGGGCTTAGGGTGACCTAGGTTAAGTTAGAGGCCCTACTATGGCCCTACGATACCATGGGCCCCGAGGTTAGTCACCTGCCAGAGCCTCAATGACGGTAAACGGGGTCCAAATTGGAATTCGGGCCAGATCAAGTACCTAGGCCTGGTACTGCACGGACCATAGATATAGTATATACTACGTGTAGGTATATAATATATACTACGTCTATACTATATCTATGGCATGGATAGTGGCGCATTCGCGAGCAGGAGTTGGGTGATAGCCCCCTGACCAGCGGGGTAGCCAGGTGGTAGGGTAACGCCCGCTGAGCTGTCATGACCTGTTGAAGGACGCGGCTAAAGATGCTCCGGGCCGGTTTTTGGATTGTAGAGGTGCTCCAGCCAGTGCTGGCCAAGTGGGTGGGGTGAGAACACGGAGTCCCTACCTTCCGACTGGTTTGGTGACTGCGATAGCTTAGCGGTCTAGAGCATTTCCCCGGATTGGACGGGACGCAGGTTTGCAGGTTGAAATCCTGCTCGCGGCATATCCCTTTTTTGCCACTTTCCCAAATAATTTGTTCTTCACCCTAGGTATTCACATTGGCCACAATTTAAACAAATGAACCAATATTTCTCAAACAATTACCCCCTTACTAATAAACATTGTATAAGCTGCGAATAATTATTCAGTGTTTTGTTCCATTCTTTCAAAGACAAACTGTCATATTGGTGACAAAGACAAAACACTGTATACTATTCAGAGGTTATACGACGTTTATTAGTAAGGCAGTTATTCTATTGTTTGTTTTATGACTAGATAATGGGATACCTACCTATTTACTTGCGTATCTACTTGCTAACTATCACTCTTGTAAAATTATTTATTAGGAGGATTCCGAGGAAGTGCCATTAACTTTAATAACCAGGTTCACTCGTGTTTTAACCCATGAAAACGTCAATCTTACAATAACTAAAAATTTAACAAAAGAAGAAACTTAACAAAACAACTACAAAAAGAACAAGGAAAAAACAAGAGTTCAACAGTGTTAAAATGCGTTCACAGTTTGTGAACTAAGTCTGTCTTATTTAGGTTTTATTGCATGGCAAATAAGTAATTTATAATTTATGCAAACGAAGAATTGAACTGCCTCTGTGGTGCAGCGGCGGTAGTGTAAGTGACTGCTGATCATAAGGTCTCGGTTTCGATCCCCGGGTCGGGCAGTGTTATTGAGCTTTTTCGTAAAAAGAAAAATTCTGAGTAGCAGCCGGTAGGAGTTTGGAATTGTGCTCGGTAGACGGCAATAGGCTCGTCCCCTATTACGTGGGACTCAAACATAGCTGGCCAACCGTGGACTGTGTGTAATACACCTCTGAGAGAGAGGCGTCGCCTACCGACCCGCCCCCGTCGGTACGAACAATGGCAGATGCGGCGATGGGGGCTGCCACCCATCACGCCTTGCCCAGTTTGGCGAGTCGAGGGGAGCAGAGTGTCGAGTAGGCACGTGGAATGTAAGAGGTGGTGTGGAAGGCAAGTTACACGAGCTGGTAACCGTCATGTCGGACAGACAGCTTGATGTACAGGTGTCACCCAAAAACGTTAAGTATGAATGTGTTATCGAAATTAGCAGTCAGAAGCAAGTGTCACGATGGCTGAATTGGCAAAGCATCTGGACGGTATCCAGGAGATGCAGGTTCAAATCCTGCTCGTGACTGTTATTTTCGATTTCACATTTTACACTTTGTGTTTAATGTATAGGGCTAAGCATGTCAAATGCTAAAAATATATATAAATATTTATAGGGTTTGCGTTATTATTAGGTAAAAATCTTAATTGTAAAATTAAGTTTACCTGGTCGGTATAATGTATGAAAATACTTCCGACAGATGGCGCAGGCGTCACCCAAAGACGTTGAGTATGAATGTGTTATCGAAATTAGCAGTCAGGAGCAATTGTCACGATGGCTGAATTGGCAAAGCATCTGGACGGTATCCAGGAGATGCAGGTTCAAATCCTGCTCGTGACTTATTTTCTATTTCACATTTTTCACATTTTTTCAACTAAGGACATCCATATGTATACATGGAGAAGGAATGAACAGAGAAGTATGATAGATCTAATTCTGGTAGACAGTTGCCTCCGAAGTAAAATTCTGGATACAAGGGCCTACAGAGGTCCCACTGTCGACACGGACCACTATCTCGTTATTGCAAGATTTAGTGGTCTGTTCAGAAAGTGGAGACACTGGCGAGAGCGTGTCCACTTCGGAGGGCTTGAAAGAATAAAGATTGAAAAGTTGCAAGAAGAGAGTGTAAGAGCAAAGTATGCAGAGGGTGTCCGTGAACGGCTAACAATGGCAAGTCAGCCGGAATCTGACATGGAAGAAAGCTGGAGAGTATTAAAAGAAAGTATGGTAGATACAGCGAAAGAAGTATGTGGATGCTCAAAGAAGCATAGGAAAGTGAAAGGTGATGCATGGTGGCTTCCGTAGACCAAAAGAAGAAAGCGTGGCTGGACTGTGTATCTTCTTTGAACCTGAGTGTAAGTATGAAAGAACAGAAGAAAGAAATATACCGGCAACGTAAGAAGGACACCAAAGCCTTAGTGAAAGAGAAGCGTGATAGAGCAAATATGATTGCAGAAGAAAGGCTGACCAAAAACTTCGAGAGCAACACCAAACTTTTCTGGAGGGAGGTGAAGAAATCTCGAAGTGGTTGATCAGCTTTCAGAATGAATACAATAAGGTCTAAAGGTGGGGACATTCTTATGCAAACACAAGATGTGTTAAGCCGATGGAGTGAATATTTTGGAGATATGTATACGGATGTTCAGGGCGATGCCGGTGCCACATGTGGTCTAACAGATCAGCATTCGGTACCAGCATCCTCTGATGACATTAGTATGGATGAAGTTGAATGGACGATTAGAAGTTTGAAAAATGGTAATGCAGCGGGTATTGATATGGTGTCTGCTGAGATGATCAAGCTTGGAGGATTATGTGTCTGGGAATTCTGCCTGATGCTTCTCAATTTATGTTGGAGCTCAGGAATGGTTCCCAAGGACTGGAGAAGCGCAGTCATCGTGCCCTTGTTTAAAAACAAGGGTTCACGTTATGACTGTACAAACTACAGAGCCATAAGCTTGACCAGTTTGGCAGCCAAAGTGTATGGTAAGATTATTGAAAGGAGAATGAGGATGATGTCTGATGAATTTTTGTGTGAGGCACAAGGAGGTTTCAGGTGTGGAAGGGGATGCATGGATCAAGTGTTTTCTCTGCGCGACATTATGGAGAATCATCTGGCTGTAGGCCAGAGGGTTTTCTGTAGTTTTGTGGATTTGGAGAAAGCATTTGACACGGTTGTACGAAAGGAACTTTGGGACATTTTGCCGGAATATGGTATTAACGGTAGACTGCTACAAGCGGTGCAGTCCAAATACATGGACTGCAGAGCTTGTGTGCGGCTGGATGATGGAATGTCACCCTGGTTTGATGTCAATATCGGCGTTAAACAGGGCTGCGTTCTATCAGCCAGACTGTTTATCATATATCTGGATAAATGTCTCAAAGGTTGAATGAAATGAATGTGGAAGTTCAGATGGGCGACTCAGTGGTTAGGTTTCTGCTATATGCAGACGATGCGGTTTTATTAGCGCAGTCCGTGGCTGACCTGCAAACCCTAGTCGACGTAATGGCAGAAGATTGTAAGCTTACGTGTGAATGTGAGCAAAACCAAAATAATGGTTTTTGAAAGAGAAGAAGCCAGAACAGATGTTAGAGTAGCAATAGGAAATGGTGTGCTCGAACAAGTAGATGAATTTGTATATCATAGATGTAGATTCAGTCGGGATAGAAGGTACACCACTGATGTAGAGAGAAGAGTGAATGCGGGAAATAGAGTGAACGGAGCATTGGGGCAACTTCTCGGCAGTCATCACCTCAGCCAAAAGGCACGTGTCGCAATACACAACGCAGTGCTTGTCCCAACGTTATTGTATGGAAGCGAGAGTTGGGTATGCAAAAAGGAGTATGAGAGTAAAATCAAAGCGGTCGAAATGCGATCTCTGCGGAGAATCTGTGGAGTGAGGTTGACTGACCGCATTCGTAACGACGACGTAAGAGAGCGAGTAGGTATGAAAAAGAGTATTGGTGTAAAGATGCGAAAGGGAATGCTCCGATGGTTCGGACATGTGGAAAGAATGCCAGACGAGCGACTGGTTAAGAAGATATACAATGCGAAAGTAGAAGGATGTAGGTACAGGGGGAAACCGAGACTCACCTACCTAGACTAAATCGGTCATGTATTGAAGGAAGGTGGAGTCAGGAGTCTCCGAAACCGGCGAGCGTGTATGAAGAGAGTTATGAATGTTGAAGAAGCGAGAGATGTATGCATGAATAGAATCTCTTGGCACTCTGTTCTCTCTGCCTACCCCGCAAGGGAAATGGCGTGATGATAAGTAAGTAAGTAAGTAAGTTCATGTAACATGTTCAATGTACTTGCATTTACATTTACTTACTTGCATTTTTATATTTACATATACAAAAGTACCTACCCATTTTACATTCTATGTCACGACAAGGCTTATAGTAAAGTAGCTAAGCATATCAAGTGCTATAATACAAATCACAAAGAAAGTTATTATCTCTATGCAAAAATGGTTATCTCATAACAATTAAACATTTTCCTGGTTAAAAAGCCTATGGCCCTTCCTGGGTTCCAGACTAAAGATATGCACAGTTCCATGATGAATGGCTTAATAGTTACACCGTTAAAGCCTAACTAACAAACAAACGCACTTTCGCACTTAAAATATTAATAAGGATAGTCCAGAGTACAAAGAAGCACATAAGTAGATCATTTTTCTCCCGGATAAACGGAGGATTCCTGTGGGGCGACTATTGTTCTACAAAGATTATTTACCTACGTGTCAAATAGTATAATGTATTTACATTACAGGCTTTTGCACGCGGCTCCATGGCAGACATATCCTGGTATTGTTATACAAACATAATAGAAACTGCAAACAATTTATAACCAAATTTCTAGATGGTCTTATTTCGATCTATACACTTTTATTACTTTTTTGTTAAGACGAGTAATAATGTATCTTACGGCACACCCCATCGTTCGGTACAAGGGACAGGGTAGTGTAGGGCCCTTACCCACTAAATAAACCCGCAATGTACCTCTCCGCCGGCGGATTACTGGAACTGTGTAACATGACTTCAGTGGTTTTGTCTATACAAATTTATTTATTTTAAAAAAGACAGCACCTTGCACTTGGAAATAATCCCAGTATCGCGGGGGACTTTACAAGCATATTGATACGATGTACACCCAGACTTATCCAAATGATCAACGAAGGTGAATCACATTAAGAATTGTCCTGTGTGGGAATCGAACCTTGTGGGTTTGATTTCACACGGCATGGCAGGTTGGTATCTAAACCACACCAACATCCGTGCACCTTGATGAAAAAGATAAACATTATCGTTTATGCCCATATTTTTCCATAAAGTATTACCAGTAAAAATGTTAAAACTGAAATATAAATATATATGTCAATCAGCTTTGGAGTGTTCATTTTCGTATAGGACAACATTGTGCAATATAGAATAATTGCAGGCGTTCCATTGGAGTCATGAATAACGATTGCTAATAGACACCACATCATCTTAGATCATTATAGTAATGAAACCGCATAACAAGAAATGATGCAGTCAATTAAGTATCATATAGTAGTAAACTATATAGAGTGGTTCAATACTTGAATAATGGCGATTTTAGACTTAAATACAATAATTAGGTTTTTTTTTATAAAACCCCTTAATTACTGCAAGTTACCCGGTTCAAGGTATAATCCTCGCCACCGTCTCCTTTTGCGAGGAGGTGATGTACCTACGCAAAGAAGGCGGCAAACCACTAAAGGGAGATAGCAAGGTATCTCCCACCTTGCAAAAGATATAGGTACCTACTGGGTGCTAAGGAGCCTGAGGGTGACGAGTCTAAAGCAGTCCCTCACCCTAGCAGAAGCAGGCTTTTTGTGTAAACGGTGCATGTTTCGCGAGCTCCTCTCGATGAAGAATTGCTGTCTTTCATATCAGTCCCATAAGAATAAAAGTGTATGCATGCACCAATGAACATGGGCAAGACGAATCTCCTTTCAGCACCGGTCCTAGTCAGGTATGAGCTTTTCTTAGTGTAGCCCACTATGTCTACCTGGAACAAACAGTCCAGTTAGACACAACGTCG
The DNA here is from genome assembly GCA_948253155.1 of Leucoma salicis. NCBI lineage: Eukaryota > Metazoa > Arthropoda > Insecta > Lepidoptera > Erebidae > Leucoma > Leucoma salicis. The sequence goes on along the minus strand of OX411809.1, from coordinate 14,321,849 downwards.
AGAAATAGGTCAATCGACGAATCCAACTCAGGCAGGGCAGCGTTCGGAGAGCTAAAGAAGTTCTCCGTCTGAAAAGAAAGGTCTACGACCAGTGTGTGCTACCAGTGATGATATATGTCATATATGGAAGACGTGGTCTCTAAATGTTGACCTTGTACCAAGGCTTAAAAGTCGCTTAGCATGCCATGGAGCGGGCTATGCTCGGTATTTCTCTACGTGATCGAATCCGCAATACGGAGATCTGTAGTAGTACGAGAGTGACTGATATAGCCCGCTGGGTTGGCATATTGGCATGCAGAAGTGGCAATGGGCAAGCCACATCACTCGACACCCGTTGGAGAAAAAGGTTCTCGACTGGCAATCATCTATCCGGCACATTGTAGGATAACCTCCCATCAGATGGACCCGAACTACTCAACGCCGCAGGGAGCCGTTGGATACAGTCAGCACAAGACCGCGTATCTTAGAGAGGTTTATGTTCAACGGTAGACGTCGAAAGACTGACGATGGATGTTTTTGAATGTCTTAGCAAGTAGGGGAAGTCCGGGCAAAGCGGACACCTTAACCTTTGCCGGCCTGTGGTAAGAAAACCAATAGATACAGAAATAAAATAATGACTGAGTATTAATCAGACTGTATCAGAGTTATTGATATAATTAACAAAAATTACGTAACATCAATGTATTACTTAAAATATTTAGAATATTACGATTGGTACAGCTATCCCCTTTGCCCTACCCTCCCGAGTAAAGTGGATAGGGTCATAGGGCAAAGTGAATACACGGTCAATTAAGTAACAGTTAAAAATATAAGAGGTGATACTTTTCGAGGTTCCCTACTTTTTTAAAGAAAAATTACACAGAAAATTCAAATTTAATGGAGAATGTTTATTATCATTTGAAAGAACATTCTTTGACATTTATTTTTTGAAGATTATGTCTATCAAATGTTGGCCGTTGCTACGTCGCAGATGATCCATCCGTTGAGTCCAATTTTCGATGACTCGTTCGAGCATTTCGACTGGTAACTGGTAAATGACACGCGTGATGTTTTCCTCCAAGGCCTGAATCGAAGCGGGTTTGTCCGCATAAACTTTAGACTTTACATATCCCCACAGGAAAAAGTCTAACGGTGTGATATCACACGATCTTGGTGGCTAATCGACCGGCCCAAAACGTGAAATTATGTGCTCACCGAAATGTTCTCTCAATAAATCTATTGATTGATGCGATGTTTGGGAAGTGGCGCTGTCTTGCTGAAACCAAATGTCGCCGAGATCACGAGCTTCAATTTCAGGCATCAAATAGTCGGTTCTCATGGCACGATAACGGTCGCCATTGACGGTTACGTTCGCACCGGCATCATTTTTAAAGAAATATGAACCGATGATTCCACCGGCCCACAAACCACACCAAACCGTTGTTTTTCTGGATGAAGTGGCAGTTCTTGAATCTCTTCAGGTTGCTCTTCGTCCCAAATGCGGCAATTTTGTTTGTTTACATACCCATTGAGCCAGAAATGGGCCTCATTACTTTGTTGTTACCAGTCGCAATGCTCGAACGAGTCATCGAAAATTGGACTCAACGGATGGACCATCTGCGACGTAGCAACGGCCAACATTTGATAGACATAATCTTCAAAAAATAAATGCCAAAAAATGTTCTTTCAAATGATAATAAACATTCTCCATTAAATTTGCATTTTCTGTTTTTTTCTTTAAAAAAGTAGGGAACCTCGAAATGGATGACCTCTTATAAATACATAATCATATTCAGGTATCAGTGCAGTTGTCATAAAGAAATTTGCCTTCTTCTTCGTAAGCCGTGCATCATTTCGTGACTCCATTGCTTACAGGAATTGCATTGAACTGGCTGCCCATTGATTTCAATGTAATTCTTCACAAAAATAGCATGTCTGCAGTTATCATTATTTATTTTCTTTGCCTTTAGGTTTCTTAACTTTAGTATTATTGGTTGATTTAACGTCTTTGGTATTTTTTGTATTTTTGGTCGTGTTAGTATTTTTCTTTGGCGTGTTTGTTTTTGTTTTTAGATCTTTGTTAAGGTTTTTCAGAACTTTGGTGTTTGCTTAACAAATTTAGGCTTGCTTTGTTTTCCTTTTATATTTATAAACCGTCTATAACAATATAAACAAAAATCATTTGTAAAAATCCCTATAGGTACTAATACTTACAAACACTACTGGGCCAAGTGGGTACAGTGTCCGTGTTCGCTTTGCCCAATAGTTACTTTTTTGAACTAAACTAACCTAAAATTTTATCCAGAAACGATATCTTATTAAAACTCTCAAAATTTCAATATGGAAACATAAACTTTAAATACATAATCAAGCAAAACTGTAGCACCGCCATACAAATGAGTAATTAAGAAAATACCTGTCTTAAATTACGTAAAAAAACTGACACTTTATTATTTATAATTTTTTTTTTCTCAAACGACGCGTGACCACTGTCTAGCTCTGGTTCTATACGACTGAGGGAGACGAAAGGGACCTTGTGGCATGTGACAAGTTTCCTCGGACGCACCATTTTAAAACAGTGAAGAGTATTCGCTTTGCCTGGGCTATTCGCTATGCCCGGACTTCCCCGAAGCGTACCTACTTATATGTATAAGGACTTAAAATTTATAATACATGAGACTTATGCGAAGTACGAACCGATCCTACAGTGCTTAATAATGGAATTCCCCTCTTTACTATTACAGTGTTGTCAACTCACAATACATTAAACACAAAGTGAAAAATGTGAAATCGAAAATAACAGTCACAAGCAGGATATGAACCTGCATCTTCTGGATACCGTCCAGATGCTAGCCAGAGGCGTCACCCAAAGACGTTAAGTATGCGTCATAGGGATTGGTTGAAATCTTGTCACATACTCCAGTAAATTTAGTAATTTAATGAAAATTACAGAAATGTGTTAGGTTAGGAAGTATTCCACTGACGTACATAGATTACATGGTGATGAAAATCCGCTCCAGAACAATAACAACAACAACGACGAATTTTATAGTCTATATTTAAGATGGCGGGCGATGAAAGTGACAGGTTTGTAAATAATGAATTTATTGAAACTATATGGAAGTGGTAATTAATATTATTATAATTGTTCAATTTGCGTTTAACCAGCGGGTGCTAAATTATATTTCACTTTCCGTTACATCAATACTATTATATAACCCGGCTTTCTTTACAGTGATCTAAAGCCATCAAGTGTTGCGATCATACGAGAAGTTTATGATAGTGAAAATGCCCACATTAAATTTGAAATGGAACTGGAAAGAGCATTGGAGGCTGGCGTCAGGGTTATTGTGATAGAACCAGAACCTTTGGGTGAAGAAACGGCTCGTTGGATTTACGTAGGAAACCTCTTGCATAAGGTTTCTGTGTACAGTGGACTCTGTAGCATTGCCTCAGGTACTTAGCTCATTATATTGTCCCATCACTATCCTGTTGTTGGTCATGGGTCTCTTCTCAGTATGAGCGGGATCTAGGCTATACCGCTATACGCTGTACCTACACCATGCTGGCCCATTGCTAGTTGACTGAATTCTCAAGCCAAAGAAAAAATTCCTAGACTTACAGATATTCCCAACACAGTTTCCTCTACTGAGCAGTGATAATTAGTCAATAAATACACTCTGTTATGGTCACTATTAAATTTGCAGTAGAAATCCCGTCAACAGATCTAGTACTTATTACACATACAATGTTGAAAAAAATCTTGCAAATTCTCAGCCTCAAAACTTAATGCCACTGCCTGTAGTCCTGGCTTTTGCTACAAGGATAATACTGCATTAGCCACATGACAGTTAAAAAAAGTTCAATTAAGCTTGTGAGAGTTATATAGAACTAGTGTTGGAGCTGGAGTATTTTCCAAGTGATATTCAAGAATATTTTTTCTTACCTAACTAAAACAAACCTACCAATATCAGAAAAACTTTTTCATTGCACAAAAATTTCATGATAAGCTTTTATTTTTTTTCATGTAGATCTTGTTCTAATATGAATTTTACTACAAATATTGTATAAACAAAAATAATTACTATAAATATTGTATATTTTAGGTCTTGCAGGAAGTTCATTGATTTGTTCACCGTTTGGCTTAGTATCAGTTCTTTGTGCTGGTTGTTATACACTATCATGGCAATGGGACCCCTGCTGCAAATATCAAGTAGAAAAGGACAGAAAACATTTGGCTACATTACCTATGTTGAGTGACCTTACATCTGCCTCACCTGTTGTTTTAGTACACACAGAAAATAAAAAAAAGATTGTACTACATACTACTGTATCAATGACTGCTGCTGCAATATGCTTATGGAGACTATACAATATATTTAAGTAACAATAGTCCACATTTAGCATAATAAACATAGCATAAAGCTTAATTGGAAAGTCACAAAGCTCCTTGACATTTAAGGAGTTACAATTTAAAACCTTTATGTGCTTTCTAAGATTGAGTATGCTTAGTCAACTAATGTAATAATATAATTTGTTGTAGTGGGGCAGTGTAAAAATGTTATAAAGTTATATTTAGTAGTTAGTTTAAAATCCTGTACAAAATATTGTTCTTGTAATTTAAGAAGCCTGTTTAGTTAATCAAATATGATAGTGGATTTCAAAGATTATATTCCTAAGAGCTAACAGTGATATTGATATGGTACATAATAAATGACATTCTCACTGTTATGAAATAAAATAAAAGTTGAAATATTATTTTTTATTTTATTTATAATATAAAAGTAATATAGACCATCAAATAAGTCAGATAATGATCTCACATAACAATGTTTTCCTCTTATTGTTCATATTACATTTGAGACTTAGCTTACTATGCAAAACTACAAACCTTATAAAACCTTCCTCCGTTTACATTTTTATTCCAATATACAGATTTTGTAGCATAACAAAATAGAGGACTGTTTATAAATACTACAATCGCACTTCCAGATTGTGCCAAATGTTTTTGTTTCATTCCCATACATCATAATGTGTGTAAGATGCCCTTCAATTTAGGTTGTGTCTTTTATAAATAAATTGACATCTTTTGCTTAAGATTTACAATATATATGAAAATTATGTAGTCTTAACAGCTCTTCGTGCCATAACCCAGAAATAAAGAGATGGTGCAGAATTCCTTAGAAAAATAGCCAACCTTGGAGGAAACTGACTAACAATCAGTTCATTTTGTTTGCAAGTAATTGCATCCAGCATCTTGCTAGCTAGAAATTCTGGTGAATAGCCAGCAGCAGTAGAAGAATCCATCTCTGAAACAATAGCGGTAGTAGTTAAAAACATTAAGTAATGGTGTTTACAGTTATTAGAAATTAAGCAGTTGGCACAGTTTCAAAAAAGTGTAAAAAAAACCTTAACATTGGTTATCGTTACAAGACAAAAAAAAACCTCCAGGTAAGCAGAACACTTGGAACATAGTAATTTAATTGAAATACTTGGTTAAAATACAAAAATGAAGTTACATGTGTAGTTTTTGGTTTAAAAACAATCATCAACAATACATAATTTTTTTCTCTTTATAATAGTATAGATAATGTTTGCACATCGTTTACAAATCGGCAGACCAAACATCATAAAAAAAATCACAATTATATAAATCACTAGCTCACCCGGCGAACTTCGTACCAACATATTTTTTTTTCGGGAATATTATGCAAGTTTATTAAAGTACTAATATCACTATTAAAAAATAGAGGTTGGCAGTAGAAGGGTGAAGATTTAGGGTTGTATGCATTTTTAATGAAGAATCAAAAAAAAATTAAAAAATGTCCACAAAATAAAAACTAGTTAGATTTTAAACTGATATAAATTTTATCTCATTACTATGTCAGGAAAAAACTAGCTTGCAAAGGCTAATCTCATAATCTGAAACTGTGCATTTAAATTATACACATCATTTTATAATTTCATATTTTAAAAGTTCCATTTATTAAACAAAACTTTTGTTTTAAATTCATATCCATCAATCCAGCTATCATCCACTGCTGGACAACAGCAACAGGTGGTCCTGTTCCAACTATCTGCATCTTTAACCAGATTATCAGTCAACTAAATTAAGTAAATAAACAAGTCAAGACAAATTATAATTTATAAATCTACTACAGAAATACTTTCCATTTCTACTTACAATTGGGTACAAACCTAAGCAATTAAGAGGGAAATTGATTTACAACACCATTAGCCAGAATTGTTGGTATTAATAATATTGTCATCACAGTTTTATCATTAATAACAATACAGGGTTTATAAACCTAAAATCTATGTAATTTACTCACGTCCATGTGCTTCTCCTGAACCAGAGTAAGCATTGATAGATATAGCTGTCTTGATATAACCTGGGCTGACCACTGTTACATTTATATTATGTTGATGCATTTCAGATCGCAGTGAGTCTCCAAATGCCTGCATAGCATGTTTGGATGCTGCATAAGCTGAGCGATCTGGTATAGCAATTAATCCTTGAACAGAACTCACAAAAACAATATGTCCAGCTTTTCTTTCTACCATTCTCGGCAAACATGCTAGAAAAATAATATGGAATAAAAAATTTAATTTAGTCTAATTGTACTAAAATACACATGTCACATAATTTATGAGGTGATCATTATCATTTTACCTTTTGTTAAAGCCACTGTACCAAAGTAATTAATATCCATAATTTTTTTATATACTTCAATTTTAGTGTGTAGAATAGATCCTCTGAGTGATACTCCACCATTGTTAATCAAAATATCAATATATCCACATGCATCATAGACTTTTTTAACAAAGGAATCTATTTCCTCAAACTCTGCAAGATCCAGTTCTAGAACTATTGGATCCGGTGAGGGTACTGGCTGTAATTGTAAAGATATAGTTATTCATCTAAATAATGTTTAATTTATTATAACTTTTATTTCAACAATCCACTCATATTTGTCATAGGATATTTTTATAATATTTCGATATTTTTATATATATTTTTAGCATTTGACATGCTTAGCACTATACATTAAACAAATCGAAAATAACAGTCACAAGCAGGATCCTGCTTGTGACTGTTATTTTTCATTTCACATTTTTCACTTTGTGTTTAAAATATTTGTATAAGTTAAGACTCACATTGAACCATTTTTTTGTTAATTCCATAAATTAATAATAAGCACATTGCATAGTTTACATGTGTACTATCACAAAAAAAAAAACAAATATTATATAAACATATAAAACTTACCACATCTTTATTTATTAAATCATTACGTACTCTCTCCAATTCCAATCTCCTCCGGGCGGCTAAAACTACCTTACATCCATTCTCATAAAATATGTGAGCTAAGGCTTCTCCTATCCCAGAACTTGCACCAGTAATAACAACAACCTGAAATTAAGAAATATGATGTTCTAATTAAATTGTTAGTTCCACAAGGGTTGATAATTAATATTTTGATAACTATATTTCCCCATTACATTTAACACATTAATAATCCTTAGTCTATATTTATTACATTTTGATATACATTATAAAATATGGTAGTACCTTTCCTCTAAGTGCAGATCTCTTATACCTGCCATAATAACAGTGATATAAATTACGAATAGTTATGGCGACTGCCGCTGGTACACCAAAATACTTGAAATACCAAGAAAGCATCCCTCCAGTGTTGGAATCCTTAAGAAAGTTCATTATGACAGTTATATTTTATAATGAACATTGCCTGTTTTTTAGTCTTGTTATGGTGAATAGCTTAAATCTTGCCAATTTCCTGTGAATTGAATACAATTATGATTATTACAACTGCTAATACTAAACTTACGTTGTCGTTGTCGCTATTTAAGGTGGGTAACGTATTTACTACAACCGTAGGTATTACATTCTCTTTGCTACAACCTACAACTAAACGTAGTGTTAATTATACTCTTTGCCTACAACCGCTATTAGGTTCACAGTATTTACCTTTACTAATATAAATAAAATATTCTGATTTTTGCTTGTACTTTTATTCCATTATGTATCTCGCTCGAGTACCTAGCATTAGTTTTTTTTTTTTTTTTTTTTTAATTTGTTATGGCATTGGAAGAACAACAACAGATACAGCGAAAGAAGTATGTGCCCTTCGGAGAATACAGGCGTAATGCGTTACAAAATTTAAAATTTTCCCTTAAAAATAACTGAAGTTTCTGACAAAAAATTATGTTATAGGAGAAATAACTGCAGATACATATAATAAATGAGAAAATAATGATGTTGATCTTAAGCAAAAGATATGTTATCCTCTTCTATTAGTCTTCTTTTAAAATAATTACTAATAAAATGATGCCTGTGGCTACATTTTTATGAAATTCAGGCAAACAACTAAAAGGGTTATTAAGGTCGTCGATATCATCTTGAAGAAAAATTATTTTCTCCAGAATGTCCAAAGCTCATAATCTCCTTTCAAAATATCCTAACTATTATTAAGATTTTCAATCTGTATATTTAGCCCTTGACAATTATTTGTGAAAGTGGAAAAAGGGATTGGATGGGATGCAGGTTCGTATCCTGCTTGCAGTAAAGTTACCTTTTTCCACTTTCAGAAATAATTGGTTATTATAAAGCTGTAACAGAGCTGTATCTGTACACTTAGAATATTTGAGAAAATGACTTTATTATTAGTCTAGATAGGTGCCTGAACATAAAACATTTTTTGTCTGTTTGTTCGTTCTGTTAGAACGGAAAAGGCCGGAGTCTTTTTAAAAAAGAACTATTTATTTCCACTAAAAACAATAGGATACAAAATTAGAATAAATGGGGAAAATTCGGTAAGCGTCCCACTTTCTCGATTGTCTGACCCGAACTGACGAGCCTAGCCTCTGAATAGAATATGGTAAAGGAGCTTGTGCTGATTAGGCTGCTTAATAATCATTTATCAATACATGCCAGGGATGTAACAGTTCGCCCATCACGCAAAAACTAATGAACAGATTTTGATGCAACATTTTTATTTGATAGCTCTTGCTTGGACCTAAGAACTGATATGCATTTTATCCCGCTAAACTGGTATACATTTTATATCTTCAAGAATACAAGTGCCACCACCCCATTCTTTCCCACGAGTGTTGTATGAGGCGAATAAGGGAAGTAAACAATTATCACCCATTGCATTACTGGTGGTATGGCTGGGTACCAAATGGGAGTCCATCAATCCATCAGCCTTTCGACGTCCATTGCTGGACATAGGCCTCCCCAAGAGAACGCCACAACGAGCGGTCCTGTGCTGTTTCGCTCATATGGGCGATAGCGCCGTAATCGCCACGCTTGGCAGGCAGGTTGGCGATCGCAGTGGCTGTTGTTAATACTCGAGGAAGTGCTGCTGCCCACTCCACTCACTCGTGTAACCGCCATACCGATGTACTTCACATCAGTGTGTTTTGCTTGTAGCAGGAGATAGCCGTGAATTCTTTCAGTTCATATTTGTGAAATGTAATGGTGTGCAGCGGCTTCATAATACTCTGGGTATAGTTGAGTCCATAAGCGACGGTTACCCTTTACTATCAAGTAGCCGTGGCTTGTGGTAATCTTCGACGAGACGTACCTAAGCCCTCCAATATAATATGGTAGGATGGTAGATGACAGGACTTACGGACTAATGAAAAAAAATAGCAGATTATTTATTGATATTTACGATAAAAAAAATTAATCAACGTATTGCCTACTATCTGTCAAATAGGGCTAATAAATATAAAAGAGTTTTAGAGGAGTTAAGTTACGATTATTCACAGAGTCGTATTATGTACAATTTGTGATCAGGGATCAGTAAATGATAGCCATAAATGAAGTAATAAAAAACAACTGTCTCGGTGGTGCAGCGGTAGTGTGAGAGACTGCAGATCATGAGGTCTCGGGTTCGATCTCCTTCGGTCGGGTAATGTACTAACTTTTTCGTAAAAAGAAAAATTCTCTGTAGCAAACCAGAGTTCGGAAATGAGCCCGGTAGACGGCAATAGGCTCGCCCTCCATTACGTGGGACTTAAGCATAGCTGGCGAACCGTGGCGCGTGTGCGTGGGTGTGTAATACACCTTTGCCTATCTCTTTGGGGAATACAGGTGTGATGCTATGTTGTTGTTGTTTTAAAAAACAATGCGATTATTTCAATAGGGGAAGAGCTTGGCGGCATTAAGCAATAATAAGTTTAAAATTAATAATAGACCAATTATTTTATTATTTGACGTTCTTTATTTAATTAACGGGCAATGGAATAATCTCATAAATAAAATTTTAAAATATTTTGAGTAAGTATTATGACAACAATAAAGAAAAAAGAAGTGGCGAGAGACTTAGAGGTTTACATGACAGATAATGATGAAAATGTCTGGTAGAATTAAGATAAATGTATAAAATAACAGAAGAATATTTAATTCGTGACAAAATAAAACAGTTAAAATTTCGGCATAATTTTATAGCCACAGAGTTGATACGGATTCATCTACTAGGGGATTTGTTCAAGAAGATTGTCGACAGTATCTTTTATTTCTTTATATTGAATAAGCTATTTGATTCACTTAAGCAGGAACATATCTTATACCCAACGGCAAGAAAGCATTAAGGTTGTAATAGTAGAAACACTGCTCATAATTAGTTCTGGCAAAAATTAAAATCAGTAAGGTTTAGTAAAATTAAGAAACATAGCGACCAAACTCGTTTAGTAGAATCTATTGTATTGTATAACTGTAAATAATGTTATTAGAATTATTAAATGGATACAAACTCTATGGACATTTTTAAAAAAAAATTGCAATGAATATTTCATTGCAATTCTTTTTTCGAAATATTTGACATTATGGAAATCTGATATAATTATATCGCCTAATTGTATTTGTTTTCAAGAAGCGTTTACGGCACTTTTGTTGAATAATTTTAATTCTTCACATTCCATTAGAGCTAATTAATGGTAAAAATAACAAAAACGATTATCTAAAAAATTTAATTACTTTTCCTTAATTAAAATAACTAATATTCCCGTGAAAGATGATGAAGTTCCTGGAATAAATCAAAATGTGCTTTCAGAAAATATTGATTTTGATCTCGGGGAAAAAATGCGTGCGCTTTGGCTTTAACTAAATGTTAAAAAATGTAATTAAAGGGAGTATGTATAAATATACATACTCCCTTTAATCATCAGATCGAAATTACCCCAGTAGAGAAAATAGATAATGATTTCATTCTGTTGAATTAATAGTGCAAGAGAAAGGGTTGTTGGTATATGCCTCACAACTGTATGTAAAGATGTTCAAAGACATAAATAACATATAACCGTAATCAGTATTAAAAATACGTCCAAAAAAATTTCAAACTATCCACACTCTTTTAGATTTTTCATCTATACTTATGTCCATGACTAGAAATTCCTAAATATTATGAAAATTCAGTTATCAATATAGTACCAGCAGTTGGCGTTGCACGATTAACCAAATTCTAGCTGGGAAAATTAATTATAATAAAAAAAATAGTTTGATTTTATGTTCCAAATTTTTTTTGGACACAATCTTTATTACTGAAACAGTTATATTTTGTATGTCTTTGAACATCTTCACACATAGATCTGAGGGATATACTAATAACCTTTTTCCCTTGCAGTACTCCTTCAACGAAATGAAATCGTTATGATTTTGTATTTTTCTCTCTTCGGTTAGTTTCGATTTGCAAGTTTTACACCCTTTAATTACATTTTTTAAACATTTCGTCAAAGCCCATCCACATACATGTGGTGTGGCGGTCGGTAATAGACGTGTCGCAAATGTTGTTCTTGTGCTCACAATTTAAAATAACGTAATTAGCACATCGATTTGAGTCTTATTACATACATCTTAAGTGTGGAAATTCCGCGCCGTGTCTATTTATAACTATTATAAAAGAAGCGTACCTACAAACTATGAAGCCAGCACATACAGCAACTGGAAGCGGCCTAGTTACGGCGCGATGTGATTCGCAACCTAATTTATCAACAAGTGAGCTGTTTTCAGAAAGTGTAGACCCACGGAAGATAAATACGCGTAGTAAAAGGAAATATGTAGACGATGAAAATATATTAATACGAGACCAAATTTCTGAATTTAGTAAGCAAATGAGTCAGATGATGAGTATGATGGCAGCATTTGAAACAAATCAAAAGGAGTTCATGGAAAAGATTGCAGTGGATGTAACTTTGATCAAAGACCAAGTAAGTGAACTTAAAACTTCTATCAATTCTCTTACCAATGAACAAATATTACTAAAATCAGATATAACAACTTTACAAAACAAAGAAATAGTAATGATGGATAAAATTAATATTATACAAGCTGAATTCGATCACTTTAAGAATAATACCGATATTCATCCGAATCATGTAGCTAATAAAAATATATCTGAAGCTATAATTGCTGAATTTCGGGAGCGCGAAGTAAGATCTAAGCATATAATAATTGCTGGACTAACTGAAGTAACATCGACAAATAAAAGTGATAGGAAGATTCAGGAGAAGGTTGAAATCAACAAAATATTAAGTAAAATAATCAAGAACTGCCCTGAACCTGAAAATTTTTATCGCCTCCGTAAATATAACCCAAACAAAAATCGAGCGATTAAAGTGTGCTTTTCGTCTAGAGATTTAGTTAAAGATATATTAAAAAACAAAAAGCACCTGGATGACAAAAACATTAGGATCTATGCTGACCATACAAAACAACAACAACAATACTTGAATGAGCTTAACGAACAACTGCAGCAGGAAAAAGAAAACGGAAAAACAAACTTAGTAATAAAGTACATCAGAGGAACACCAAAAATAGTACAACAAGATATACCTTCAAAAAACTAATTTTATCCGAAACCTATGATTGTAAAGGATCGTGCTATGATAGTTGTGTTTCTTACCAAGTAGTTGATAGTTACAATAGCATTAATAGCTGTAAAAAATCATTGCGGTTTTTATATGCAAATGTTCGTAGTATTGTAAAACCTCAAAAACTGGATGAGTTAAAGTGCATAGTGAAATCTTTTCAAAATCCATTGCATGTTATTGTACTTACAGAAACATGGATAAAACACGATGAAGAGGCTATAAAAATACAAATACCTGGTTACAAACACTATTACAGTTATAGGCCTAATAAACGAGGTGGTGGCGTTTCTATTTTTGTTCTTAAAATCCTACAGCACAAACTGATAGAAGAGCAAACTTTGAATGACAATCATTATGTCTGGATACACTTAGAAAACTATTGCCTCGATGTTGGTGGTATATATAGAAAACCTGATAGTACTAACTTCGATGCATTTCTAGACTCTTACAATCGTCAATTGGAAGTAAGGAAAAGATGTATAATATTTGGAGATTTTAACATAAATTTATTGTCTGATAATCATGCATGTATTTTATATAAACAAATGCTAAAAGAAAATGGTTTGCAAATAATGAATAATATTAATGAGATCTACTGCACTCGAGAAACATCGTCACGTAAAACTATAATTGATCACGTATGCACCGATTTAAAAGAAAACAAATACTTTTTTACTATTATTGATACACCCATGTCTGATCACAAGCAAATCTACTTTGAAATCAAGAGAGAACCTAAAGCACCTCCCAAAAGAATACAGTATGAATCAATTAACTATGACAAGCTTTATACAACTATAGCAGAAGCTGGTATTAATGAAGAAGAAGTTTCATATCAATTTCTAGAAGAAAAACTTACAACTAGTATTAGAGAAAGTAAAGAAATAAAAATAAAAGTTCAAAATAGACCTAGACAAGACTGGATAACAAAAGAACTTATAAATGAAATAAATATAAGGAATTCCCTGTGGAGAATTTATAAAAATAACCCAAATAATACTACTAGCAAAAGGATGTTTATTGAAAAAAGAAATAAAGTGGCCGAAAAAATTAAACTGAGAAAAACTGAGTACTATAAGAAGATGTTTACAGATTGCAAAAGGAAACCTCGTAAAATGTGGAATTTGATCAACAATATTACCAACAATAAGAATAAACATACCCTAATAATTCATAGGCTAGAAACACCAAACGGCTTTATTACAAGCTTAGAAGAGATATGCGAACATTTCAATAATTATTTTTCTAATATTGGTTCATCTTTAGCGAGTCAAATTCCTAAACAATATCAGGACAATCAAGTTTATACCAGTTTGCTTGGAACGGGTGTATCGAGTCATAATACACTTACTCATTTTAGACATACCACCACGGACGAAGTTGCAAAAATAGTTCATGGTTTAGATTGTAATACCAGCACTGGGCTAGATGGTATAAATACTAGATCTCTTAAATGTATGATCCCTATAATTTTAAAAAATCTCACCAATTGTATTAATAAGTGCTTAGATCAAGGATATTTTCCTGATAATCTCAAGAAAGCCAAAGTCACACCTATTTATAAATCTGGAACCAAATCTGACCCGAGCAATTATCGTCCTATCTCGGTTCTACCTGTTGTATCAAAAGTCTTTGAGAGAATTTTATACTATCGCCTAGATGAATTCTTAAGTAAACAAAATTTCCTTTACAGAAAACAATATGGCTTTAGGGCCAAGTCAAACACCCTCTCAGCAACTTTAGATTTAATAACAAAAATTAAAACAAGCATAGATAACAAGCAAATAGTACTAGGAATATTCATCGATCTAAAGAAAGCATTTGATACAATTAGTCACGATATCCTCCTAAGAAAACTCGAAAGCATCGGCATCATCGGCATAGCGCACGATATGTTGAAGTCTTATTTAACTAATCGCATCCAAGTAGTAAAAATAGGAGAAGCACAAAGTAACCCTATAAATATCACTTTCGGTATACCCCAGGGTTCCATTCTCGGGCCACTTTTATTTCTAATATACATCAATAATATTCATCAGATGGGACTAAAGGGTGACTTAACATTGTATGCTGATGACACATCTCTATTTTACTTTGGCCACTCAATTGACGCAGTGATGACGGAGGCACAAATAGATTTAGATCAGCTAAATGTTTGGTTTCTATGTAATCTTTTAACAATTAATGTATTGAAAACAAATTTCATTATATTCTCTGCAAAAAACAAAAAAATAAGTTACCATTCTTCACTACAAATAAATAAAGAAGTAATAAATAAAGTAGAAGTAGAAAAATATCTAGGACTGACTTTAGATAGTCGCCTAACATGGAAACCACACATCGAAAAAATTAAAAACAAACTTATCTCACTCTCAGGTATGTTGCGTGGCATAACTCGATGTGTTCCACGCCAGATACGGTATGTTATTTACAATTCTCTCGTTAAACCTCATATTGACTACCTTATAGAACTTTGGGGAACTGCCGCAAAAACAAATCTAATTCAGCTACAAAGAAGTCAAAATAAACTGATAAAAATATTATTTAATTATGATTTTTTAACTTCATCACAAAAAATATACAGCGAAACAAAATTTATTAGTGTTATGGATACATACAAGTATTATACTTGCATATTAGTCAGAAAAATATTGAATAAGGAAATGCATACACAAATCAAATTCACTAAAAAAAAACATATACATGGCATTCGATTAAGACGTTCAGAAGATATTTACTTGACCAGACCCCGAACTAATTATGGCAAAAAAAGCATATTGTATGAGGGTGCACAAATCTACAATCAGTTACCAAAATATATTAAAAACTCTAAAACCACTAGCATTTTTAAACAACAACTAAAGCTTTATATTCTAACACATCCGGCTTACTAGCACATGTATCATTGTCACATCTAGTTGCAGTTGTTCTATGTAAATGTGTACATACCAGCTTTACCAGATATGTAAATAAAATTATGAGGCTACCCGCATTTCATAAAATAGTATTTTATCATAATAATATATCTATTAGTAGATTGGTGTAATTTAGACATATTACGTCTCTGTTTTCTTGATAATCGCTCAGTGTAGTACTTAATTAGTCTGTGTTGCTAAGTTAAAGTTACATGTCGTTCTTGTACTCGCCACAATATTGTTTTTACTTATAATTACAATTTGTAATTTAGTTATGTTCTCATGTAAGTGAATGTTCATTCTTTTGAGAAATAAATATCTTAAACCTGATACATAGTTTTTTGGCCCAAGATCAACATCATTATTTTCTCTAAGCATATCTTCGTTTATTACTATAACCTCATCATCTTTTTCGGGAATATTAGAGTTATTTTTATTAAGGAAAAATTTTAAAGATTGTAGACAATTGTTATTGCCTTTTTCACAATTAGCGCTAATGGAATGTGGAGAATTAAAATTGTTCAACAATAGTGCCTTATAAGCTCCTTCAAAACATGTACAATTAGGTGATATATTTCTGATACAGCTCAGCTATTCCGTGGCCTAACGGTAGCGGGCCCGGTAACGGCGGAGCAGAGGGTGCGAAGAATCTCCGGTCGCGGATAGGCTACCATAAACAACGACCTCTGGCCCTGGTAACGCACAACGTTCGGACACTTCGGACCGACGAGAGAATCACCGAGCTGGAAGAGGAATTGAGCAAGATCCACTGGGACATTATAGGGTTGTCAGAAGTCCGAAGAGAGGGTGAGGGCACGACAATCCTCCAGTCCGGGAACTTGCTCTTCCACCGGGAGGGCGACCACCAGTCCCAAGGGGGTGTCGGGTTTATCGTTCGCAGGTCTCTCGTAGGCAACGTGGAGAGGATTGAAAGTGCGTCGAGTAGGGTAGCGTACCTTATACTCAGAATAACCAAACGGTATTCGTTGAAGGTCATACAGGCTTACACACCAACCTCGACACACTCCGATGACGAGGTGGAGGCCCTATATGAGGACATCTCGAAGGCCATCCACTAGTCTAAAACCTATTTCACGGTGGTTATGGGAGACTTTAACGCGAAACTAGGCAAAAGGACAGACGATGAGCTGAAGGTGGGGCACTGTGGATTTGGGCAGAGGAAACACAGGGGCCAGATGCTGGCTGATTTTCTGGAGAAGGAAGGCCTCTTCATGATGAATTCCTTCTTCAGGAAGCAACCCCAGCGAAAATGGACCTGGATTAGCCCTGATGGTTCAGTGAAAAACGAGATTGACTTCATCCTGTCGGCCAAACGACACATATTCAATGATGTCTCAGTGATCAGCAGAATTAAAACTGGGAGTGATCACCGACTAGTCAGGGGCATCTTGAATATTAGAATAAAAGTCGAGAGATCGCGTTTGATGAAGTCTACGCTCCGACCAACACCTGCCCAATACCAGAACCCCGAGAGCTTTCAGCTCGAACTACAAAATCGCTTCCAATGTCTAGATGAGTGTGAATCAGCTAGCGATATGAACAGCAGGTTCGTGCAAACTGTCCACGCGGTCGGGTCGACTTACTTCAAGGCCCGTCGCGTCAGTAGGAACCGTAAACTCTCGGACCATACTCTCAAACTCATGGAGAGGAGAAAAGAAATGATAGTCCAGTCCTCAGCCGATTGGTCCTGCCTAAGGCGGTTAAACAGACAGATCTCCAAGGCTGTGCGGCACGATATTCGCCAATTTAATACTACCCGTATTAAAGAGGCGATAGAGCGGAACCAAGGCTCGAAAGTGTTCGCAAGAGATCTGTCTGTTGGCCAAAGTCAGTTGACTAAACTGAGGACCAACAATGGCACTATCATTTCTTCTCGAGAGAGGTCCAGCAGTTCTATGGACAGTTGTACAGATCCCAGAGCCCTGCTGTTGGCTTGGTCCAAGACCCCAGATCCAAGCTAACTCGGCACTTTACCGAAGATATCCCGGACGTTAGCCTGTACGAGATCAGAATGGCTCTCAAACAACTAAAGAACGGAAAGGCACCGGGAGACGACGGAATCACCACAGAGCTTCTGAGAGCAGGCGGAAAGCCGGTCTTAAAAGCTCTTCAGATGCTGTTCAATTCCGTCGTTCTCGGGGGCGACGTTCCAGAGTCGTGGACTAGAAGCGTGGTGGTGCTGTTCTTCAAGAAAGGTGACAGAACCCTCTTATAGACCCATCTTGCTCTTGAGCCACATCTATAAGTTGTTTTCGAGGGTCATTACAAATCGACTCACGCGCAGGCTTGACGACTTCCAGCCTCCCGAACAAGCCGGTTTCCGAAGAGGCTACAGTACCATAGACTACACATTCACACGCTACGCCAGATTATACAGAAAACCGAAGAATACAATCGGCCTCTGTGTCTGGCGTTTGTGGACTATGAGAAAGCCTTCGATTCGATCGAAACTTGGGCGGTGCTGCAGTCCCTTCAGCGGTGCCAAATTGACAATCGGTACATCGAAGTGCTGAAGTGCTTGTATAGAAACGCCACCATGTCAGTCCGTGTTCAGGACAAGAGTACGGGACCGATCCAACTGCAGAGAGGTGTTAGACAGGGAGACGTTATGTCCCCGAAACTCTTTACCGCTGCATTGGAAGATGTCTTCAAGCTCTTGGACTGGACCGGATTCGGCATCAACATCAATGGCGAATACATCACTCACCTTCGATATGCCGACGACATCGTAGTCATGGCAGAATCTCTGGAGGACCTTGGCACCATGCTCAATGATCTCAGCAGGGTTTCCCGACTAGTGGGTCTCAAAATGAACATGGACAAGACGAAAGTCATGTCTAATGTCCATGTCATTTCAGCACCGGTCCTAGTCGGGAGTGCGCTTCTCGAAGTTGTCGACCATTATGTCTACCTGGGACAAACAGTCCAGTTAGGTAGGCACAACTTCGAGAAAGAGGTCAATCGACGAATCCAACTCGGCTGGGCAGCGTTCGGGAAGCTAAGGAAGATCTTCTCGTCCAATATTCCGCAGTGTCTGAAAACGAAGTTCTACGACCAGTGTGTGTTACCAGTGATGACATACGGAACAGAGACGTGGTCTCTGAATGTTGGCTCATATCAAGGCTCAAAGTCACTCAGCGGGCCATGGAGCGGGCTATGCTTGGGATTTCCCTACGTGATCGAATCCGTAATACGGAGATCCGTAGGAGAACGAGAGTGACCGACATAGCCCGCCGGGTTGCCATGCTGAAGTGGCAATGGGCAGGCCACATCGCTCGACGAACCGATAACCGTTGGGGACGAAAGGTTCTCGAGTGGCGACCACGTATCGGACGGCGCAGCGTAGGACGGCCCCCGACCAGATGGACCGATGATCTGGTCAAAGCTCAGCCGTTGGATGCGGTCAGCACAGGACCGCTCGTTGTGGCGTTCTCTTGGGGAGGCCTATGTCCAGCAGTGGACGTTAAAAGGCTGATGGATGGACGGATGGATGATTTCTGATACCATAGCTTCGGATATTTCCGAAAAAGTTTTCCAATGGGTCTTGATTAAATTTCTAGTGAGCAAACTGTCGAAAAAATATTTTGAGGCTAAAACTTTCCACAGATTTTGTATTCCTTCAATAGTTCTAATAAAGTTCTTTACTGTTGGTGTTACAGATTCTATTAATCGAATTTTATCACAATCTTTCTTAATTTGAATAAACCTCACCGATTTCAATGTTTTAATTGCTTCTTGCCAAAGCTCATGATGGGGAGAGTTTCTACGAACTGTTATACCCGCACTATGTAAGGGTTACTGCTACCCAAGCATCCCCTAGCCTGACTAGTAAGCAAAACCTCCTTAGCTCCTAGTCTCAGTTAGGATTCATAGTCAGTCTGCGTTCAACACTCGAAAAGAGCGGTTGCCTTAAATAATTAATTCTCTGATTGTTTAATATAATATAAAAGTGTGTAAAATAAATAGTTCTTTTTTAAAAAGGCTAAATTCATTTCCGTGCTAACATATTTTGGTGGCAGCGGTGGGATACGGAATTCCCCAGTGCCTAGGCTCCGCTCCGCAGTCTCGCTCCGTGTCCTACAAAATCTAATCCTGTGAACATAAAACTTAAAACTAATAAATAGTGTTCAAAATATTATCCAGTGAACTAGTGTGTGAAACGTGTATAGTATATAAAGCCGATGTGTCACATTCTACCAGTTTTTACAAGAATCCTGCAAGATCCCGAAGATAATATCTCTGTAACAAGAATCACGTTGCATCCTGAGGCGCAACCATCCACCTGCATACACGCAGAAAAGTTACTCCTAACTCCTTACTGCAAAAGAAGAAATACTCACCATCCTTCGTTCATACCTCGAGATTCTGCATCTACAAAACGAAATATTCTTCAATTATATTCAACAATCTGTAAGCTGAGACGGACTTCATCCTTATCTCGTCGGAATGTTCCTGCCCGCCGTCGCGTTCTTATCGGTCGCCCACGCACTTGTACTGTAAGTCTTTGGTCATTGCTTTGTCTTAGAATTAGGGTTCCGTTTATATTTAAGTAACTCCATCTAATTAATTTGTTGAATTTTAATATATGTTTACTGTATATTGCGACTTGTTCTCTTAAACTTATTTCGGTAAATTAATTATGCCAAAAGTGCCAAAAGCCGAAGACAACAAACTTCACATCGATATCCCCGAAACAGAACAGGTCGCAAGCGATAGCATAAATAAATCACCTTTGTGTTCTCCCCGCATCACGAGAAGGACAGCCGCCGCACTCGCAATGGCCGAGTTAGAATTAAATATCCTATTTAAATTTGTTAAACCTTATGATGGCAACAGGGAAACTCTCAATTCATTCCTTGTGAACTGTGATAACGCATTCGAATTAGCTACAGAGGCACAAAGGCCCATATTATTTAAATTCATTCTTTCTCAATTAAATGGTAAAGCGGAAATTGCCTGTTCCATAAAAGAGTTTACAACCTGGGAACAACTTAAAGATTTTTTAAAGACACAATTCAGTGAACGGAAACATTACTCGCATCTCCTGATGGAACTTCAAGAGAGCAGGCAAGGTCCACAAGAGAATGTTAGTCAGTACGCCTTACGCATGGAGACTTACCTCTCACAATTATTGACAGAACTGTCATTATCAACCACAAAGGCTAAAGAACTTCCGGGTCGTACCGCAGCCATGGAGGATCTCGCCCTCCACCATTTTTTAATGGGTCTTCAACCCCGTATTTCAAACATTGTGAGATGTAGATCCCCCAAATCATTAAATGAAGCGATTAACTTCGCAATCTCCGAGGAACGAATACAGCAAACGCTATATAGACGGCCACAAGTGGATCAAAAACCTAATACTAATAATAATACTAATAGATTCAGGACAGGTATCTCTAGGCCAAATAATAACTTCTCTCCACAGCGACCATTTACTCCCGCAAATCAAAGGCCGCAAATTAATTTGTTCTGCCATTACTGTAAAAGGACCGGCCACAATATAAATGATTGCAAAAGACGCGAATATAATAACCGCATCAGATTCCAACAAAACCAAAATTCTTATAGGCCGCCTCCACGAGTAAACTACCTGGAACAACCCAACGAAGAGTCCGGCCATGACGTTGTCGATCAATCTCCCCAGCCTTTAAACGAGTAGGAGTCTCGTCCGGGTGTCGCCCGAGACAAAATATAAAAGCCGACACCATACCACAACCACAGCCTCTCAATCAAAGGGACCACTCGGGTAACCAGCCCCCAACAAGCGCCCTTTCCTCGTATTATAGGGACCACACGGGTAACCAGCCCCAAACAAGCGCCCTTTCTCAATCTCCTAGGGACCACATGGGTAACCAGCCCCAAACAAGCGCCCTTTCTCAATCTCCTAGGGACCACATGGGTAACCAGCCCCAAACAAGCGCCCTTTCTCTTTCTCATAGGGACCACACGGGTAACCAGCCCCAAACAAGCGCCCTTCCTCTTTCTCATAGGGACCACACGGGTAACCAGCCCCAAGCAAGTGCCCTTTCAATAAACACGTCTCAACCGAATTCGCATAGTACCAACGACTCCGAGGCTGTTTCGAATGAAGCGAATAAAGAAATTTATGAAATCCATATCGATACGACGAAACGACTCTTACCACACGTGTTAATGGATACGCAAGCATCAGACATACCTTTATCTTTATTGGTCGATTCAGGCTCTACAATATGTCTCTTAAAGGAATCTAGTATACGGAATAACCAGAAACTAGTCAAAGAATCTATCAAGCTCAAGGGTATAGACCCGGGCGACGAGCCGACGCCAACCATAGGTCATTTCCAATTAAAATTAAATATGCTGGACAGGAAACATCTAAAATTCAAATTTCACGTTGTTCAAAATATCAACTTACCTTACGATGGTATCATTGGTACAGACTTCTTAACCGCATTCGGCTGCAAGATAGATTACACACATGATGTCCTGAAAATAGGTAAATATGGAGTTAAATTACTATTCTCCGAGCCATTCTTTGTTATTCCACCTCGCACTGAAGCAGTAATAGAATGTTCAGTACAAAAGACCAATTTAAAAGAAGGTTTAATCTTTGATCAACACATCTCTGAAAACATACTAGTATCCAATTGCATTGTCAAAATAAAAGATAACAACCGTGTTAATATAACCGTAGCTAATACATCAGAATCTTTTGCAAATGTTAAAACAAATCTAAATCTTACTATTGAACCCCTACATTCAATTGCATATCCAGTTGTAGCGGCAGCGGTGAGGGGTTGATGAACCCAAGATGATGGATGAAAGGTGATGAAGAATTTCAAAGATATTGTTGTTTGAGAAATAAAAGATGCGTTAAGTTCACAATCAAAATTGCATGTAATGTCGGTTAAGTAAAATGTACATAGCTCAAGGAGAGGGGGTGCGGGTACAATTATTTAAACTTAACCAATCGCGACCGATAGAAAAAGATATGGCGTTACGTTTAGTTTAATTTCTTGTCGCGAGATGTCGAAAGCGTATTGAATATATGTTGATGGAGTGAGAAGTATGAACATGCCCCCGGCCTTGGAAGCAGTGGCTTTCAATGGTCTTCCGCCGGTGTATCAGTGTCGACCACATCTTGGAGAAGAGGACAAATCTTGGCGAATGCGCGCCTCACTACGCCCGATGACGTCTGTATATCGGCCACCCGGGATATGCCATCCTTTCCTGGGATCGTGTGAAGGACACGACCCAAATGCCACTTCAACGGTGGGAGGTTATTGTCCTTAATAATCACTAAGGAGTTTGGCTTGAGCTCGTCCTTATTCGTCGTCCACTTTGTCCGTACCTGCAGCTCTGAGATGTATTCCTTCGCCCATCGGTTCCAAAAATGTTGGCGAAGTTGTTCCACCCTCTGGTACCGCTGGAGACGACTCGCTGGAACATCACGCAGGTCATCGCAGGCTGGGGCAGTTAGTGATCGGCCAATTAAGAAATGACCTGGAGTGAGCGGGGAAAAGTCCTGTGGATCGGAAGAAAGAGGGGACAGAGGTCGGGAATTTAATACGGCTTCTATTTGAGCCAGTACTGTGCTGTACTCTTCAAACGTAAGGTGCGCGTTCCCTATCACACGACGGATATGGTATTTACTCGACCTTACTCCCGCCTCCCACAGACCACCAAAATGCGGGGAATAAGGGGGAACAAAATGAAATTTAATATTTTCACTAGTTGCGAATTCTAAAATATCTAAACTACAAGTATTTAAAAATTTTGAAAATTCCTTCATAAGTCCCACAAAGTTGCGACCGTTATCCGAATAAATCTCTGCAGGTTTACCGCGGCGTGAAATGAATCTTTTTAATGTTAATAAATATGCTTCACTGGAGAGGTCACCGACTAGTTCCAAGTGTATCGCGCGTGTCACGAAGCAAACAAATAAACAGATGTAGCTTTTAATAAGTCTAGCTCCCCTACCTTTGCGGTTCAGAATGAGCACTGGCCCAGCATAGTCCACCCCACACCTAATAAATGGAAGACTAGGTGTAACTCTTTCTCTAGGTAAGTTACCCATCATAGGAGTAAGCGTCTTACCTCTAAAGCGTGTACAGGTAACACAACTGTGTACTACCTGGCGAGCTAAGTTCCTGCCTCCCACAGGCCACCATGATTCGCGTAAATGAAAAAGTAATGCCTGTGGAGCAGCATGGAGAAGCTGAGTGTGCTCATGGCGAAATAATAAAGTAGCAAAATAATGTTTACTTGAAATTAAAATAGGATGTTTTTTACCGTAAATGAATTCATTGGAATTAACTAAACGGCCACCCACGCGCATTAATTTGTAGTCATCTAGGAATAAATTTAATTTAGATAAACAACCTTTATTTTTAATAGTCCCGTTATCAGACAACGCCTTATATTCAGTCGGATAAGATTCGATTTGGCATAATCGGGTTAATGTTTTATTAGCGTAGTCTAACTCATCCACACTAAGGCCGCCTGTACGCTTATTTGTTTTGTATCGACTATTATGAATGAAACGCAACATAAAGGCAGCTGCACGCCTTATACGCTTAAATTGGGAAAACCGATGGAATGGGAACAAAGACAATTCACTATAATCTTTAGCTATGACCGCTGTGACGCATGACTTAATCTCAGGTAACTCGCGATGTTTGAATGAGTCTGAACTTCTGTGATCGTCTATTGAAAAATTAGGGTTTCGAAGGAATTCAGGACCCTCCCACCACAAGGTAGAAGATGAAAGTTCTTCTAAACGAACACCCCGTGATGCTAGGTCAGCGGGATTATTTTCACCACTGACGTGACGCCACAGAACCTCAGGTGTCAGATCATGTATTTCCGCAACTCTATTTTGGACAAACGTTTTAAGTTGGTTCGGCCTCATGTGTAGCCAGCCTAAGACTATCGTGGAATCGGTCCAAAATACGACGTTATTAAACTTACAGCGTAATGAGTTACGTACCTTGTCATACAGACGAGCTCCTAATAACCCCCCACAAAGTTCAAGACGTGGGATACTTACGGGTTTCAACGGCGCGACCTTTGTTTTTGAAAATAGTAATCTAACCGATACCGTTAGATCAGTGTTAACTGTGCGAACATAAATGCACGCGCCGTACGCCGACTGAGATGCATCGCTAAAAACATGCAGTTCGATATACATAGGCTGCGTACCTATAACATGGCGTGGAATACGCACTGTGTTCAGCGCTTGCAATGATATAACAAACTGGTTCCACGCGCGCGCCGTGCTATCATGTACATTGTCATCCCAACCTAGTTTTAATAACCATAATTGTTGTAAAAGTACTTTGACTACAATTATGACGGGACTTAACAAGCCGAGAGGGTCAAAAATTTGCGAAATGCTTGATAAAATAGACCTCTTAGTAATTGGTTTGTTTTTATCAATATTAATATGTGAATTAAAATAAAAGTTGTCGTTTGCATTGTGCCAGCTTATACCTAAGGTTTTAGAACTAACATTTTGATCTAAACTTAATGGTTTAAATTGACTAAAACAATGACTGTCATCATCGCGTTTAAAATTAAATATCCATTTTCTGAGTGGAAAACAGCCTGATTGTAACGTTTTCTGGGTTTCATCACATAAATCTAATAATTTAATTTTATCATCTAAACCCGTAATGTAGTCGTCAACGTAAAAGTCCTCGTTTATGGCCCGAGAAACATCAGGATTAGGAGATTCAGACGCTAATTGTTTTAGGCACCTAACACTAAGAAAAGGCGCGGAAGCCGTTCCGTACGTCACAGTATTTAATTTATAAATACCTAACGGCTTTGACGGATGATTACGCCACAGAATCATTTGCAAGCTACGCTGACCCTCATCTACTAAGCATTGCCGGTACATCTTCTCCACGTCTGCGCATGCTACGTACTTGTGCTGCCTAAAGCGGAGAAGAATGGCAACGAGATCACCCTGTGTAGGAGGGCCAACTAGTTGCAAATCATTAAGTGACTTACCGGAGCTCGATGGTGCGCTTGCATCAAATACCACGCGCAACTTGGTGGTGGTGCTGAGCTCGCGGGACACGCCATGATGCGGCATAAAATAGCACGGGGATTGAAAAGAATCTACCTGTGTCATATGGCCTAGATTAATGTACTCTTGCATAAAATTAACATAAAGACGATTATATTCTGGCGAACGTTGCAATCGTTTTTCTAATGCAAAAACTCGACGTTCTGCCTGGGTATAAGAATCTCCCAAAGTGTCAGGTGACTGACGAAGTGGAATGTGCACGCAGAATCGTCCCTCACTATTGCGTGTAGTGGTGCGAATAAAATGATCCTCGCATGCACGTTCTTCCTCAGTCTGCGCGTCTCTGACCTTAGGCAGCTCCTCAATCTCCCAGAACAGTCGAAGTTGCGTATCTAATGAATTAATAATATTACAATGAATCGGCGTATTTTTGCGTGAATAATTAATAATAGGTCCGGAAATAATCCAGCCTAGTTTTGTGTTTTGTAGATATGGACCACTAGACAAACGAATCTTTCCGTCTTCTAACAGATCCCAGAACCTATCTGCGCCAATTAAAATGTCGATGGTTTTATATTCTAAAAATTCCGGATCGGCCAGCCGTATGTTGTCTGGAATATAGACTTGCGCGCTTAGTTTACATACAGCAGGCATCGAAGCCGTGATCTTAGATAGAACATAACAATAAATGCGCGTAGAAAATGAATTATTGGTGTAGGATTTGATATCGATGTTACAAGCTTGCAAACAATGTACTACCGAATCACCTACGCCTCGAACTTCGTTTGTGGACTGTAATAATGGTACTTTTAATAATTGACATAGTGATTTAGAGATGAAACAGCGCTGGCTTCCATTATCAAGGAGCGCACGCGCTTTATGATATGTACCGTTTACATCGGCTACCTCAATTATAGCTGTTGACAATAACACGGATTGCACACCTATAGATCTAGTAGACTGTGTTTGCATGTGTGCCTTGTTTACCTGGATAGGAAGGGCGGATCCCGAGGAGGTTGGTACGGCCGCGGGGAGAGGTGCAAGCGCATCACTCGCATTCGCACTCAACACCTCAGTGTTTGTTGTAGAATGGCATGCGACTGAACTATTTGCGTTATCATTATGTAGTAATGAGTTATGTTTTTGACTACAACGTCTACACGGCCCATACCTACAGTTACTTACCGAGTGTCCCGATTGTAAACAATTCTCACATAAGTTGTGCTCGCGTACAAGTTTAAGCTTTAAATCTAAATCACTATCGATAAACTTTTTGCACGTATACAGTGGGTGATTTGCATTGCATTTTACACATGATAACTTACCGCGTTGTTGTTTATCGTTCGTTTTACTCGGCCCGCTGGATACATTGCAGTGTGATATGTTGCGAGATTTTGTGTGTTGTTTTTGATTATTAGTGTTTTGTGCGTCTTTACAATATGAACGCTGCAATGCCTCCAGCATGTCCGCTCGGTTACGAAGAAAATTAATTAAATCTTCCACAGTTAATCGCGTGGGATTGTTATCAATCGGGTTAGGGAACAATGTGCATTTATGAGTCTCCCATACCCTTTCAGTAACTTTATCTAGCTTCGACACTATAATAAAAATAATCAGAGTATCCCAGGTATCCGTAGGCTCACCTAGGATCTTAAGTGCACGTACATTCTTTAGAAATGTGTCAATTAATGTTCTGATCAAAGAAGGTGACTCTTTAGTTAATGCGGGTACAGTAAACAAAGCTTTTACGTGATTGTGGACTAAAAGTCTGCAATTATTATATCGGTTGAGCAACAACTCCCATGCAACCTGATAGTTATTAGACGAAAATTCTATGGAATGTATGACTAGTTCGGCATTACCTTTTAGGGACGATTTGAGATAGTGGAACTTTTGAATGTTAGAAATGTCTTTAGAATTATGAACGAGTGAGGTAAATGAGTCTCTGAACTCCAGCCATTGCTCATACGATCCATCAAACGTAGGCATAGATATGGTAGGTAGTTTAATATTAGTATGACTATGACATGACTTGGAGCAATCGGTAACCTCATCAGCATTGAGCATAAATTCGGCACGAGATATTAAACTATAATAATTATCTTCAAATAGTTCTCGCTGATTTAACTGTTCACCTAACTCACTATCGGAAACCCTTTCCTCTATTTTCGTTTGAATGTCGTTAAATTCAGAAAATAAACTAGAACATCCTTGAATTCTTAACTTTAAATCAATGCGTTTTTGATTGGGAAAATGTTGATCATCCTTTATAGACTCTAAATAATTATTAAATTTGGTAAGCCTGCCCTTAATTATACCACGTTTCCTAACCAAATCACGAACTACCTCACTACTTTCTACACCTAGCAAAATGGGAGATTTATCCCGTGATTTAGCGGATTCAATAGGCATTTTGGTGGTCAGTGAAAAGAGGAGTACTCACGGTTTTATGATCCAATCAGACCACACTGATGCTAGCAACGTCACCAGATTTGTAAGACTGGAAATTGCGATATTCCGAGAATACGATGCAGCAATTCACTGAAATTGAAAGCACAGGCACAATATAGCACCAATAGAACAGGAGGTGATGGAAAAGAGAAGGATTGGCCCCACCGATTTGCGTGTAATTTTCGATGAAACGCCAACAAACTTCAGTTCCAGTGCGCTTGGCCTCCGTTGGTTCGTTTGGCAGCTTATTTCTTCGAAACTCGTCCGAATATATGCGATATTTGCGTTTTCTTCTCAAACCGCCGCGTGCAAAGATCCACGATCCACAGGTCGCTCGTCGACTTTGTTCAATTATTTGGCGAAGAAGGCCCAAAATGTAGCGGCAGCGGTGAGGGGTTGATGAACCCAAGATGATGGATGAAAGGTGATGAAGAATTTCAAAGATATTGTTGTTTGAGAAATAAAAGATGCGTTAAGTTCACAATCAAAATTGCATGTAATGTCGGTTAAGTAAAATGTACATAGCTCAAGGAGAGGGGGTGCGGGTACAATTATTTAAACTTAACCAATCGCGACCGATAGAAAAAGATATGGCGTTACGTTTAGTTTAATTTCTTGTCGCGAGATGTCGAAAGCGTATTGAATATATGTTGATGGAGTGAGAAGTATGAACACCAGTTAATACACTAAGCCGACAGATATCTAAAAGAACCGACGAGGTTATTAATTCGCTTAGACTAACTCACCTCAACCACGAAGAGAAAACCGCTCTTGTAGAACTCTGCTCCCAATTTTCCGATATATTCTACCTTCCCAATGATCAACTAACTTACACATCCGCGATTAAACAT
The DNA here is from genome assembly GCA_948253155.1 of Leucoma salicis. Taxonomy (NCBI): domain Eukaryota; kingdom Metazoa; phylum Arthropoda; class Insecta; order Lepidoptera; family Erebidae; genus Leucoma; species Leucoma salicis. The sequence continues at coordinate 14,292,717 of OX411809.1, read as the reverse complement.
CATATTAGGACAAATAGCGATATCCCCATCCACACCAAATCGTACAGATTTCCGGAATGTCATAAGAAGGAAGTTGAGACGCAAATCAGCAAAATGCTCGATCAAAATATCATAGAACCATCTTCCTCTCCCTGGAGCTCGCCGATTTGGGTAGTACCGAAAAAGGCAGACTCGCAGGGTCAACGCAAATGGCGAATTGTCATCGATTACCGAAAATTAAACGATATTACTGTAGGCGAAACTTACCCCATTCCACAGATATCGGAAATTCTTGACCAACTAGGAAATAGCAAATACTTCACTACTCTAGACTTAACTTCCGGTTTCCACCAAATCCTCATTTCCCCCGAAGACGCTCCTAAGACAGCCTTCTCCGTACCTCAAGGACATTACCAATTTAATAGAATGCCATTTGGGCTTAAAAATGCGCCCTCTACTTTTCAGAAACTTATGAATAATTGCCTTTCTGGTCTCCAAGGTAATCGCTGCTTTGTATATCTTGACGACATTGTGATATACTCCCATGATCTCCGTTCCCACATCTCCAACCTCAATGCCGTATTCAACAGAATCCGTGATTTCAATTTAAAACTTCAGCCAGAAAAGTGTGAGTTCTTACGCAAAGAAGTGGCGTATCTAGGACACATCATCAGTGAAAACGGTGTAAAACCGAACCCAGAAAAAACTAAAGCTGTATCTGAATTTCCAACCCCTCAAACTCCAAAAGATATAAAATCCTTCTTGGGTTTAGTCTCTTACTATAGGAGATTTATACCCGACTTCGCTAAACTTGCTAAACCTTTAACTTCTCTCTTGAAAAAGGATACTCCTTTCGAATGGCGCAATGAACAACAACTCTCCTTCGAATCTTTAAAAAACAAATTAATCTCTGCTCCAATTCTGGCCTACCCAGATTTCACACAACCCTTTCTCTTGACATGTGACGCTTCTAACTTCGCAATATCAGCAATACTTTCACAAGGCCCTATAGGACAAGATCGTCCCATTGCCTTCGCATCCCGCACTCTCAATCGAGCTGAATGCAATTACAGCGTAACGGAAAAAGAATGTCTAGCTGTAATTTTTGGCACTAAAGTATTCAGGCCTTACCTCTATGGTCACCGATTCACTGTCCTGACAGACCATAAACCACTAGAATGGCTCTTCAAGTGTAAAGACCCAGGGTCGCGACTCATCCGATGGCGTCTGAAACTAGAGGAGTTCGAATATGATATTAAATATAAGAAAGGTAAAATAAACACTAATGCCGATGCCCTGTCTCGATTCCCAGTAAACCCAATCCAACCTGAAACTTCTGAATCCAGCCAAAACAAAACCCCTACTAGAGAATTAGACAAAGACTTAATGGACTTACTCATATCGCCGGCTTCTTTCAACCCTGATGAGTTAAATGTTCATACGCCCGATCTTCTACAAACTAATGACGACGCCGCACCACCACATGACATTAACTTACCTGCTCCAAATCTCGATCTTGACGAAGACATCTTACCGTCACTCGATACAAACTTACCTTCCAATATCCCCGACTCGTTGAGAATGCAAATTGAAAATGAAACGTCTGACTTACCTGTACAGGTGCCTGAGTTAACACAGCCCTTTCACGATCTGGCCGCAGCCGATCCAATCCCTTCCACTAGCGCCTCTCCAGATTTAAACTTACCCGATGACGACTACTCTACTTTCCTGAAAATAATGACAAATAACAACAATACTTTTAACACAAAAATCGTAGAACATAATGAAAACATAACTAAATCAAAATATAAAATAATTATCTTACCTACTTCTATTGATCTAGACGAGTCTAACCCATTCATTCAAGGTATCCTCGACTGTATACCCGATAACACAGAAACCTTAAATAAGGAAAGATCCCTTAGCTCCTTCATATCGTTCAAACACGAGGGCAAAACGTACTATTTTCTATTCTTTAAGGTCTATCACTTCGATAAATCCTCTTACGTAGATATTTATAATAGTCTTAAATCTCTTAGGAACGAACTAATCGTAAGCCTTGACAGGAATATTGCTACAGATATAGCAATAACAGAATTCAAAAATCCGTTTGACACGCACCAATTTGTCAAAATCTATAACATGCTACTCTTTCTTTTCAATAATTCAGGCATTAATATACATATATATAAAGATAAAATCATATACCCATCTCTTGTCGAAATTCCTAAAATCTTGAAAGACAATCATAATATCCCGATTGCCGGACATCTCGGTAGTAGTCGTATGCTCAAAAGAATCCAGGAAACGTTTTACTGGAAGAACATGCGTAGTGACATTGAAAACTTTGTAAAGAAATGCCAACAATGTCAACTTAACAAAGCCCTTAGACAAACGAACCGTGCGCCCATGCAGATTACCAGCACTTCAACTGAACCCTGTCAGCGTGTATCCTTAGATATTGTTGGACCACTACCTGAAGCAGGCCCAGCAAAACTTAAATACATTTTAACGGTACAAGATGACCTCACCAAATTCTCCTCCGCATACCCGGTACGTAGTACGACTGCGGAAGAGACCAGTGAATGTCTGCTACACTATATATCCATCTTTGGTATCCCTAAAACAATACTCACGGATCAGGGAACAAACTTCACTTCAGACTTGTTTAAGCAAACCTGTAAGTTCTTAAAAATTAAAAACCTTTGGGCCTCTCCATATCACCCTCAAACCCAAGGTGCCTTAGAGCGAAGTCATTCGACTCTCAAGAAATATTTAAGGTCCTTTGTAGACCAAGATCAATCAAATTGGCCCCGTTATATCTATACAGCCATGCTCACGTACAACACGTCTGTCCATTCCACAACTCACTATACTCCATACGAGCTTATGTTCGGAAGTAAACCTGTGATCCCGAATTCTGTCTACGAAGAAGCCCCAGGGGCAACTTACCCGGACTATGTCCGCATGCTGCAAAATAGATTAAAACATTCACGAGACAAAGCTTTAGAATTCATCAGGAAATCTAAGGAATCTTCGAAATCTTACTACGATAATCATACTCGTCCAGTCAAATATAAAGCAGGCGAATTCGTCTACCTGAAAAATCATTTGAGAATGCGTAAAGCCCTCTCACCCCTCTGGAAAGGGCCCTATAAAATTATTAAGATTAACGGTAATAATACACTTACCTTGCTAATCAATAGACGTCACGTAACACACCATTATGATCAGGTAAAACCAGCCAACATTGGTGATAACCTGTAAATCATAGATACATTAGCTATAATATAACGTAGATACCTTTACCTTACCTTTTACTCTCTTCGCGATTAATCTCCTTAAACCTGAAAATAAAATAAGTATGCATTAGTAATAAAACTAAATATAGGAATAATAATAATATTGATAAATTAGAAATAAATAAGTTAGAATAGTAGTTTTAAAATAGAATATATTTACTTACCTTAGCTTACCATAACCATTATTTGCAGCTCAACTCAGGGAGAATCTCATCGAAATTTCGTCCAGCCGATAATTTCAAGCTCAGGCCTCTATTATGACTACCTAGGAAAACTTAAAATAAATAATGTTCAATTACAAATTTTAATTCCAGTAGATATTGCACATTTTAAACCGCATATACAAAATATTGAAACTACCTTAGCTACCGTCAAACGTCTGTGTAACGATACTCGAATTATAGAAATTGAGTTAGAATGTCACAACTTATTACAACCACTAAAGGCACAGTTCCAAGATATGAATAAAGAGTTTTCTGCCATTTCACATCTGATTGACAATAGGGCCAAGCGTAGCGCTTGGATAGGAGGAATAGGATCAGCTCTGAAACAAATATTTGGTTCCCTAGACGAAAATGACGGCATAAGATACGATGAGGCGATAACTTTACTACAAAACAATGAGAAACAACTAGCCTCGCTCATGAAGGAAAATATTTTGGTCACTACTTCCATACTAAAACATTATAACGACACTACTCAAAATCAGAGAAAACGAGAACAACCTTTATGATGCCGTAGAAAAGCTTTCGTTAAATATTAAAAACATCAATGAGATGACTAATGGGCTCCAAATACTTGTTAATATTAACGAAATATTTAATACACTGGAAGCATCAATACTTACCTTATCCTTCCAGTTAGAGGACGTAACTAATGCAATATTATTTAGCAGCCAAAATATTCTCCACCCCGCTATAATGACGCCAGGTCAACTATATCAAGAACTGGCCAATAACTATAGGCATTTATCTAGTGAACTAGAGCTGCCCGTGAGTTTAGATATTAATTCTATACATTTAGTCTTAAGTATCTCTAAGTTAGTTTGTTACTATAGTAATAGTAAGATTGTATTCGTCCTTCAAGTACCATTAGTCAATACTAAAGAATATGTACTATTTCATAATCTAGCACTTCCGACACCACACAATTTTAAAGAACCTAATTCCTTCTCATTGATTATTCCAGATAACAAATACATAGCAATGACCATTGACAAAGCACACTACTGTGTTTTTAATAATTTAAATGTATGTAAATCTGTGACACCAGGAAACTTCATATGTGATATTGAGAATGTGTACTCTACCGAAGCTAAGCACACGTGCGAAAGTGAACTTCTCACTAAAGTGATCAGTGAAAAACCACCACAGTGTGAAACGAAAACAATTCTAGGTAAAATTGATGTTTGGAAACCTTTAGCAAATAATAAGTGGCTCTATATACAATCGGAACCTCAAAAGTTATCTATAGACTGTTTGGACTCCAAATTATTTGAAAGTAATATAGTAGGTACTGGTATATTACACATACCTAAAGATTGTATTGGTTACTGTAAGAGCACTACTCTCATACCCAAATATAATGTTTTAAATATTAGTTCACCCATCAACCACATTCCAGACTTTAATTTAATTAACGATAGTTGCTGTAATATAATTAAGTTAGATAACATGATTGACAATGTGTCCCCTGTTCACTTACATAACATAGACCTGGATGATTTCCATTCTGAAAACAAAATCAAACTGGACTCTATTTTAAGTGATTTAAGAAATATAGAATTTCAAAAACAGCCGCATATCATAGAATACGGGACGCATTACTCAATCCTTATAATTATAGTTTTCATTTTTATCACTGTATTCATATCTCACCTAGCTATTAAGAAAGTATGTAATGTTCGTAAGAACCGCCCTTTTCAGTTTAAATTTAATATTAACAAAGCCTCGACTCCCACAAACCCTGAAGACAAACATACATGACATGACAACTATACAAGACCCCGAAATTCAAACAGTTAGCCCGGTTGCTCCACTCAGAACCAGAGTATAGTAGAGCCTTTGAAATTAAACCTCAAAGCCTCTTCTTAAGGGGGGAGGTGTTATACCCGCACTATGTAAGGGTTACTGCTACCCAAGCATCCCCTAGCCTGACTAGTAAGCAAAACCTCCTTAGCTCCTAGTCTCAGTTAGGATTCATAGTCAGTCTGCGTTCAACACTCGAAAAGAGCGGTTGCCTTAAATAATTAATTCTCTGATTGTTTAATATAATATAAAAGTGTGTAAAATAAATAGTTCTTTTTTAAAAAGGCTAAATTCATTTCCGTGCTAACAGAACGCAAGCTTTATAAACCTTACCATTTGGTATAAAATATGTTGCTGCATTAAGTGAATCAAATAGCTTATCTAGTAAAGAAATAAAAGGTACTAATTGTCGACAATCTTCATGAACAAGTCCCCTGGCAGATAAATGTTCCGTTACCACAGCAACACTGTGGCTGAAAATTTGTGCCGCCATTTTAACTCGCTTTTTATTTTATTTTGTCAAGAACTAAATGTTCTTCTGTTATTTTATGAAGTAATCTTAATTCTCCCAGACATTTATCAGCCTCGTAAACCTCCTCAAAGTACCTCCATTTTATAATTTTTTCTTTATTGTTGTCATCGTAATCAATATATTTTAAATCTTTGTTTAAGAGATTATTCCGTAAGCCCTTAATTAAATGAGGAACGTCGAATAATGGAATAATGGGCTTATTATTAATTTCAAAAATTTCATGTCACCAATCTCTTCCCTTATTGAAATAATCACATTTTGTTTTGTTTATTAGTTCATTTATGGCACTAACATTTGCTGTTCCCTGATCACAAATTGTACATAAAACACGTTTGAATATTTGTAACAACTTCCTCTAAAACTGTTTTTAAGTTATATTTATTAGCACCATTAGTAAAATAGTAGGCTACAGGTTGTTTAAAATTTTGCTTAATTCCTTTTATCATAAATACCAATACATGGTCTGCAATTTTATTTTCATCAAAGTCCGAAAATCCTTTAAGTACTTCTCTTGAGCTATCATATTGAATTTGAGGGGTTATGCGCATCTCGCCAAAGATGAGGGTGCACAGCCTATTTTCGGGCTCTATTTGAGTAACATTGTTTAATTTTTTGAAAAACTACTTCATTACAACCTGATTTTATTTTTATATTTGTTAATAATAATTTTAATGTTTTTGCCGATGGCATTGTGAAATATTTTGATAAGAGATTGTAAGCTTTTGGACTTTTTTTGTATAAAGATAGAGAAAGTATTTTTTCTTCAAGGTCAAATCGACGTACCCGTCCCGCTTTTTAGTTGTTTGCCTGAATTGCATTTTTGTAAAAAATCTTGCTTCCGGTGTCATTCTTTTTGTGATTCTTTTAAATGAAGTCTCATTACTAATTTTTTCTGTGTTCTTCAATCTGTCTTTCAATGTATTTGCCTGCTTGCGCGCTCTTTGACATTGTATTTTTAATTTTTTAATTAGCCTTCGGTTAGCCTGCTTGGCTAACTTTTTGAAGATGAAATCCCGTGACTTTGTTTTTGAAGCTGAAAAATAAAATTGTAGAATTTATTAAATATTGTTATAATTTAGGTATGCTTATGAATTTGTATGTGTCTAATATCGATAACACATTCCTTTTTAATGTCTTGCTTAGGTGCTTAGAAGGTGCGGGTTCAAACCCCCTCGTGACTTTTATTTTCGATTTCACATTTTCACGGCGGCGTTTCTTCTCTTGGGGAGGCTTATGTCCAGCAGTGAACGTTGAAAGGCTGATGGATGGATGGATGGTTAATTTATATGGCTAAACATGTAAAGTGCTTAGAAAATATAGGGAAATAACAACAAAGAAGTGAAGAAAAAAAACAATGGCTTTATTACATACATTATTATTGATTGATGTACCTATTTTATAACACTTTAGTACATAGATTTGATATGGATTTTTCTTCATTTTCGGCGGCTGATATGCTATAATTGTGTTCTTTTCTTGGATCATCTGGAATTCAAATATAGTAAATATTCAAATATGTATATAAAAAATTGTTTTTTTTTTTTTCAATTATTTTCTTATAGATACAAGTATTCTACTTAAAAAAACATACACTTTTTTATTTGCATGCTATTTCCTGAGCTTTTCAATGAATTAAGCACAATGATTGAAAAAAAAATATTTTTTTAATTGTCAGATTAGGTGAATCCCTCTAGATAATTGTCAGATTATAAGACAGCACGTCTAGGACATAAAGATGAACCATAATATATATCTTAATCTGACGCGCTTGAGTATTTCAAAATGACGAACTTTTTTGCACATTATAGGCCGCGAGTTTGCATCACATCGAAATCGTCAACTATTGAATGAGAGAATTATGAATTATGATTATTATTATTGAATGTAAATTTAAGTTGTTTTTCGGCTCTCCAGTGAAGTTGTCATCTTGCCCTTAGGTACGCTACTCTAGTTCATAACACACGATATAATCTCAAGCACCAAAACATAATATACTACCAAAACTATACGAAAATTATGAAGAGGAAACATTTGTATTTTTGTAACGAATAAACTCAAAGACTACTGAACTGATTTAAAAAGATTTTTATGTCATTAAAATGCTACATTATCCCTGAGTAACATAGGCTCTATTTTATTACTAATAATATTGTATCTTTGTATGTATACAATGACATAGACTATATTTATTACTAAATAGATATTTGTTACTAAAGCGCCTTACGCACCTTCTATCCCCGCTGTACGTCCGCTCAAGGCCGCGGTGCTGGACGTAGCATACGCACCATCGTGCGGGTGCGAGCATCCAGCTTGAGGGTTGTCCACTTAAAAAATATATCGATATTTATATACGATTTAAAAATCGAATCCCAGTATCGATATTTGTTGATATATCGCTTGAAGAACATCGGTATTTTATGCAATATCGAATACTATCCATAAAATTTTAACGTTAGACACCTTTCTCCAGTCAAACGCAAAAAGCTAGCTACTGTATTGGATTTTGTATGTGTGAATCAGAGAAAGTTGCACTGTGGAGGACATTAATTGTTTTTACCGTTCAGGAGCACACTGTGCTAATAATAAGAACTGTCCGGAATATACCAGACAAAAAATATTAAAATAACTATGGCAGAGAAAAAAATGACATATTTAGAAGCCTCTAAATTATTCCCAGCTGTAAGTAAATCTTATGCAGAAATATCTGCATCTCCTCCTTCTCCATTCCGTCCCTACTCTAATACACAGCACAACACTCCTTCTTCATCCTCCTACAAGAAAACAGTTACATCTAAGCCCAAAACTGGAGCCCCACTGATGCCTGGTTATGATAAAAATGCCCACAGGGAATTAACTAATAATCATTCCTTCTCTCCCTCCTCAAATGGATGTGCACTAAATAATTATAGTACTAGCCCAGACACTGCTATTGATAAATCTGATACATTAATATCTTTGTTAAACACTCTGCTTGAACAAATAAACTTACCTGACCACGTTGCCCATGATATCATTGACACTATATCTTACTTTAGTAAAGTTCACTCTGCTGCAGTGGAACGCCAGGAGCGTCCTACCTAAGAAACATGATATCCTCCACCTAATAAGCACTTATAAGCCTGTAATTTTTGCTATAGCTGAGACGTGGTTACTGCCTCGTCTCCAATTTAATGTTGCTCAGTATTGCACTTACCGTAGCGATCGTAATGATGGCTATGGTGGTGCTGCTCTACTGGTTGATAACAACTATCCTTGCCTCCCTCTTTCGCTACCACTACATAACAATCAGATTGATGCCGTTGGCATTAAAATATTTGGTATCAACATTATATCCATTTACCTCCCTTCACCGAACACTTTGTGCTTACAATTTCTTAAAGACTTATGTAATTTGTTCAAACCTATTGTACTCTTAGGTGATTTTAATTGCCATCATCCTATGTGGGGGTCTGATCATTCAGATTCTTTTGGAACTGAGCTAGCTGATCTATTGGATGAACTAGACTTATGTGTCCTGAATAACAGTTCTGCTACCAGACTTCCACGAATAGGTCAAAACAAAAGCTGTGTAGACCTGACAATATGCTCATCAAGCTTAGCATCCCAACTTGATTGGAAATGCCTTGATTTAACTTATGGTAGCGATCACTACCCTATCCTCTCCACCTTGATTGGTAGGACAATTCCGAGACATAATAAAACGCCATTATTAAAGTACTGCATCTCGGATGCCAACTGGGATATCTATCAGCATGCATTGGAAAACAGAATCCTTTCTCTTCCCAATATTTCCCCTGTCAATCTGTGTTCTTGTGTGGACCAATTGTGTAAAGCTGTTTTGGAGGCTGCTGACATGAGCATTCCCACAAAAAATTCTGCTTCAGGCAAAAGAACATCTCCACCCTGGTGGGACAAAGAATGTACCCTTATTATTAAAAAACAAAATGAAGCAGAACGAAGGTACATATCGCACATGACTGTCAGCAATTTAATAGAATATAAAAAAATCTATAAAAAAAGTCCAGGAGACTATTCAGAAAAAAGAAATATGAAGGTTGGAAGAAATTTTGTTCTTCCCTTTCCCCGTCCAGCCAATCCTCCCTAATTTGGCAAAATTTAAAAAAATTTAGGATGGGCTGTTCCCCTCAAAATTTCAACAGTATCCCCCAGAATATAGCTTTGCAATTTCTTAACAAATTGGCCCCTCCATATGTCCCACTTTATGATGAATGCTCCTCATTACCTGACAACTTTCCTCTTACCAATGAGGCACTTGATCAACCATTTTCCTTTGACGAATTGGGGGTGGTACTTAACCATGTTCAGGATTCCGCCTCGGGTTTGGATGGCTTTCCATATTCTTTTTTTAAATTGGCAGGTCCGCAAAGCCAAAAGGTACTTACTAAATCTAATAAACTCATGCTTCAATATGGGATTTATGCCAGAGACATGGAAATCCCAGCTTATAATCCCTATATTGAAGCCAGGTAAATCTCCTGATAGCCCCAACCATTATCGCCCTATTGCTCTCTCACCAGTTCTGGGCAAGATTTTTGAACATTTAATAAAAAATAGATTGGAGTGGTATGTAGAACGCAGAAAAATAATAGCAGAATCACAATTTGGATTCCGGAAAGGCCACAGCACCATGGATGGCATCGGTACTTTTATGACAGACACGCGAATCGCCTTTAGTAAAAACCAGTCGGTGGTTGCATGCTTTTTGGATATTTCCTCGGCATATGACAATGTTTCCCTTTCAGTACTCAGAACTAAGTTACGTGAGCTGAGTATTCCTGTAAAGATTACACGTTGTATCCTCAATTTTCTGGCTGGTCGATCTGTGTCTCTTCATACACCTGACAACCAAGGTGTACAGACTAGAAAAGTTTGGCGAGGACTCCCTCAAGGTTCTGTATTAAGCCCGCTGCTTTATAATATATATACCTCAGACCTCCATCTGTCTCTCAATCTAAACTGCCGAATCCTACAATATGCAGATGACCTATGCATCTATGTATCAGACCCAGCCATAAACAAGGCTAGGGAATCTTTACAAATATCCTTAAACTCCCTATGTAATTGGCTTTCTACCCACAATCTTGAGTTATCAGCTTCTAAAAGTAGTGTTGTCGGTTTCTCTCGTAAAAGAACTATACCGGATATACGGCTGGAGATAGAAGGAATCCCAATAAAAACTGAACATAAAGTAAAATTCCTTGGTGTGTTACTGCACTCTAAACTGACTTTTACCCCCCATGTTAACTCTATTGTTAGCAAATGTGATAAAAACCTTAATATGCTACGGGCACTTACTGGGGTGTGGTGGGGTGCTCATCCATCGTCATTAAAGCTTGTTTATAATGCCACTATAAGAAGTCTCCTAGATTATGGTACATTTCTTATTTAACCATGCAACAAGTCTGCTTTATCAAAATTGGACATAGTTCAATCTAAATCTCTCCGTATTGTCCTCGGCTGTATGAAATCCACTCCCACAAATGCTATACAAGTGGAGAGTGGTGACCCCCCTCTGCAGCTCCGTAGGCAGTATCTTGCGGATAGGTTCATTTATAAGGTTTTCTCTCTCAAGAACCACATCCTATTGGCCAAACTTGCCCAACTAGATGAATCCTGTAGACAGGCAGATTACTGGAAACATAATGATACCCCCCTGATCATAAATACATTTAGGAAAATACGCGTGGTTCAGGAAAACACCCGCATTAACCAGTTCGATAAGTTCCCCCTTTATGACTTGCCCTATGAAACTGCTCAGTTTGTCCCAAATTGCTCTCCTATCATTGAGTTTGGTATCGTAATGGATCAGGTCAATGCTCATTTCCGCGATGCAGTCGATAACAAGTGGCGGGAACATCACAAATTTTTCACAGATGCATCAAAAATATCCACAGCCAGTAAAACCGGTATCGCTGTTTATTATCAGAATTCCCGAATCATCCTTCAATTCCAGTGCCCGCCTGAATCATCTGTATTCACAGGCGAGTGTATAGGAATTCTTGAAGCATGTGTTTTTATTCTTTCGCATAATAATATCCAAAAAGCAGTTATCATCTCGGACTCCCGCAGTGCTCTAGAAGCGATAGCCAAAAGCCCCTTCAGGGATAAACTCCGGAGCCCATTAATAGCTGAAATAAGAAATCTCTTATACACCTGCTCAATAATGAATGTAGAGGTTGTATTGGTCCATACCCATGTTCCTAGCCATTCAGGTATTATTGGCAATGAATGCGCGGATATGTTGGCCAAAAACGCAACTAACAGTGAAACAGTGGATCTTAAACATTATTCTATTCAAGTTTATGACTTGCTGCATCAAGCGAAGATCAATTTATTCGAATCATGGCAATCTCTATGGATGATATCGAGTAAATCTAAAGGAGCCTTCTATGCTTCCATCCAACAGGATATCCCCGCAAAGCCTTGGTTCAAGAAATACAAAACCACCTCCAAAACAATAACATCGGTGCTCTGCAGGATTCGTCTTGGACACTGCTGTTCTCCAGTATTCCTCCATAAAATTAGAATTCGCGATAATTCCATATGTGAATGCGGCCTCGATGATGGCTCTATCGACCATATCTTCCTTAACTGTCATCTAAATAACGCGTTCTCCATTGATCTCATAATTGATAAACTGAAAATTCCTCGACCTGTTAACGTTCGTCATTTACTTTCATTATTTCCAAACCAGCGTATTGTTAGAGCCTTTATTAAGTTTATAGACATTAACAAAATAACTATAATAACACTATCGATTCCAACTTTTATATATATATATATATATATATATATATATATATAAATAGAAATAGAGAAATAAAAAAATATATAGAAAAAATAAATAAATAGAGAAATACGCGAACCGCGGCGGTGACTACCACCGCCGCCTCGACCAGAGCCAGAGCCACAACCGCTGCCGCCGCCTCCGGCACGGCACCTGCCACCGCCACCTCCAGTGCGGCACCTGCCGCCGCCCCATCTTCGGCCGCGCATGCGCCCCGGGTGAGCGCCCGCTATCATCCGTTGATAGTGGAGCTGCTCCCCAACTGGGCTTTCCGCATGCCCGAGTTGAAGAAGAAGCTTGGCCGCACCGCGAATGCCCGCCCTTTTGGGAGGGGTATTCGCTTCACCCCGCGCGACGAGGACGAATTCCGTCAGGTACAGCGCTACCTGACAGAACTAGAGAAGACGGAGCGCATCGCTTGGTTCTCGTACACCCCTCCGGCGGAGAAGAGCCTAAAGGTGGCCATTAGAGGCCTACCTAGTAACGACATGCCGGAGGAAGTGGAAGAAGAGCTCCGCGATCTGGGCTACGAGCCTGAGTACGTCTGCAACATCCACGGACGCGGAGATCTCCCAGGGTGCATCCTCCTCGCCATCATCAAGAGGACCCCGAGCACGACCCCAGGGATCTACGAGATTACCGAGATGCTCGGTATCCCTGGGGTGAAAATCGAAGAGTGGCGCGGAAAGAAGAAGCCCGCGCAGTGCCACCGCTGCCAGAAGTTCCGGCACAGCTCGCACCAGTGCCACCGGCCGCTGGCCTGTGTCCGGTGCGGCGGCGAGCACGCTGCGCGTGACTGCCCGTGCCCGCGCGAAGAACGCAGTGTTGCGCCGCCTGCCACAACGTACCGTGGCGGCGTTGACGCGCCTGTTTAACGGGATTCTGCGCACCGGCACCTTCCCCACTGTATGGAAGGAGGGCCGGATTGTTATGCTGCCCAAGCCGGGGAAGAACACTATGAAGCCCGAGAGCTATCGGCCCATCACCTTGCTGCCTTGTGTCTCGAAAGTGTTCGAAAAACTCCTGCTGCGGCACCTAATACCTCATATTCAGCCTCGACCAAAACAATTTGGGTTCCGGTCTGAACACTCCACGACTCTCCAGCTGTCGAGGGTACTGTACCGGATTACGGTAGCCCGCAACAAGTGCGATCATGCCGTTGCAGTATTCCTCGACATGGAAAAAGCGTTTGACAGGGTATCGCACTCCAGTCTGCTGTTCAAGCTGTCAACATCACCGACACTCCGTCGCATTGTGAAGGTGGTCTCCACCTTCCTGCATCAACGGACCTTCCGAGTGGCGGTGGACGGGGAACTCTCCTCATCCCGCCCCATAGCTGCTGCAGTTCCCCAGGGCAGCTGTCTATCGCCTGTGTTGTATGTACGCTTCACCGACGATATCCCGGCCGCAGCCGGGACCGACGTCACGCTATATGCTGACGACGCGGTGTTCATTACCACCTGTATCCGCACACACCACGCCGCGTCTAAGATGCAGCGCACCCTTGTTCTCCTGCCCTCCTTGAATACGGGCAAGACACAGGCGATAGTCTTTACAGAAAATCAGAGAATGCCACCGCCACTCTCCCTACAGGGAGTGGACTTGAATTGGACACCCACGGTCAAATACCTGGGTGTCACCATGGACCACCGCCTCACGATGCGGAAGCACGTAAATAACGTCGTAGCCCGCGTGCGCGCAACCCGCGCGCTCCTGCAACCCGTCTTCTCGTCCCGCCTCCCCTTGCGCGTCAAGCTGGGTGTGTACAACCTATACGTGCGCACCAGGTTGACTTACGCCGCCCCGGCTTGATTCGCCCTTACTAGCGAGTCGAGCCGCAAGCCCCTGCGCACTCAGCAGTCGCTGACGTTGCGCACCATTGTTGCCGCTCCTCGCTACGTGAGGAATGATGTGATCAGCCGGGAACTTAGGGTCGAGAGCGTAGACGATTTCGTCCGCAGACTTGCTGCCAACATGTTCGGGCAGACGCCTCGTCCTGGGTTCACATCTGGGACCTGGAGCCGCTGCACACTCGTCCCCCCGAGAGAAGACGGCTGCCGCGCGCCCTCCTCGCGTCTTCACCGACGCCTCCGCCGTGACGGCGGCACCCCGCCAAATATCTGAAGACCCCTCGGGCTCGGTCCACTCCCTGCCCTTCTTCTACGACAACCAGCCGCGCTACTGCGCGGCCCCATGGAGACGGCTTCCAGCCATCCCCGCACCGAATCCTCAATGCCCCCGCGCCCGTGGCCCCTACGCCCGTTACACTTGCGCATACTTCTCCAGCAGTATGCGTACTGTGTCTGGGCGCCGCTGGTCCCGATTGCGGGGCACTCCATCAAAGAAAAAATAATTCTCCAGAACAGCCAACATCTTAAAGCGGCCCCCTCCGTTAAGTCACCGCCGTTGTCCCTGGTTGCCCGGAGCTGGACCTCCACCGGGTCAACCGAGGGTCTCATCCGGCTCGGGCTGACCGCCACGGTGGTGTGAAGACTCGGAGGGAGGCCGCTGAGGACACCCCAGGGCCACCCATTCTCTAATGGGTGAGAAGGATTTTCCTTTGTCAGGGGGCAACCACCCCGACACAGATTCCGCCCTCCATCCAAATGGAGGAGTGAAGACTACCGTGGTACAGCAGTTTCTTTTTAAATCAAGATTGTGTTTAATTTAGTAGTAAAGGTGAAAGTAATAGTGAGTAGTGCAAGTCAAGTCTAGTTAGTGCAGCACACTTCGTGAAACAGGCCCTCAGGAGAGGTATAATCCTGTACATGGTCCTTCGAGTCCGGACTGTCGAAGTTTGACAGGACCTACTTTTTGCCTTCTTCGGTACTTGCGGGCAATGGATCACTGCCGCAACCGCAAGTCTTGGGGGTCTATCGGACCCTTATGTCTGCCGGGACACGGTTAAGTGGTTTCGGTAAGGTAGGGGACTGGTAGCCTCCAACCGCACCCGTGGTCGAGGTGTCGCATTACCTTTCCAACAATACGGTCGTGCAGGTGGGACACGATCGATTGAGGAACGGTCGTGCAGGTGTGACACGATCGGTCGAGGAACGGTCGTGCAGGTGTAACACAACCGGTTGAGGAACAGCTGTGCAGGAGTGACACGGTCGGTCAAAAACTACGGTGCAGGAGAGACACCGTTGGCTGATGAAGACCGTGCAGGACAGACACGGTTTGATGAGAAATTATTGCAGACGGTGCCGGGAGTGCTGGTGTCCAGGACGAAAGACAACTATTTACGACTGGTTTGCCACTCGCCAATTCAAGTGCGGTGCTGCTTACCCGTTATGAGTGATTGGTGAGAGCGTATAAAATAGTGTTAATGTGAAAACCGTGAGTACTTTTAAAATAATTAGCAAGAACATTAAAATTTGATATTTGTAGTTAAATAGCCTAGTGTAGATTGAAATTTTCAGGAACAATTTGTTCATTATATACATTGTTATTGGTTAGTTACCTTTACATTGTAAAACATGGAGAAACTAATTAACTTTCAAATTGACATTTTCAAAAGAATTTCAAAGGCTAGAGTAAACTTCAAAAAATCTCCAAAGCAGAGATTGACTAAACCTCATTTGGAAAGTAGATTAGAATCTCTTGAACATTTACGAAGTTACTTTCTTGCCGGACACAAGGAACTTATGCGAAATTATGAGGTAACTAAACTAAATGAGTCGGAATACATTAAAGAAGATAAGTATGAATGTTGTGACGAAGATTATATAGAGTATAAAAATGAATAAAAATTAAAATTAGAAGGAATGGGTAATGAGCAAAAGGCCGTAATCTCTCATAGTTCCAACGCACAAGTAAAATTGCCAAAATTAATCATTCAAACCTTTTCTGGAAAATATTCGGAATGGAATACATTCCGAGATTTATTTCGATCTTTAGTGCATAGCAATGGAAATCTGGATGATGTTCAAAAATTGTTATATCTAAAATGGTACTTAACGGGAGAAGCTGAACAGCTCATCAGCCAAATTTCCATTTCTGATGAAAATTTGTTATTATCTAGACTCTTAGGTACTGCTGTTGAACGCGGTATTGGTATAAAACCTAAATGCTTTCCATGATCACATATCAGCCCGCATGCACAATCAAAACATCTTAATGTCCTTAACGTTAGTCTTTTGCAATGTCGCTCCCATAGAACCTGGTGTATTTTAAGAGTACCCTTGAATGTTGCAAGTTCTTTGGGAATCAGCTTTTCTTTATTTTTCACGTCGTTTTCGGTTATATGAACGATTGTGACGTTAGTGCAGCCTTGCAAGACTTTCATAAATATATGAATGCCAGTTATGTCCGTGCCGTGATTTACTAAAAAATCTGCTGTCCTTTTAATTACAGCCCCGACTCCATCAGCAGCACCTTTACCATGACCAGGTGCTGTGTAATTCCATGTTATTGCCGTAATCTGTGGGGATTCTTTAAATAGTTGTGTTATAATGTAAAATATATATTTATTTCGGAACTGCGATGTAGGTGAGTCCGATTGAAAATGTAATGTGTCGAGGAAAGGATTATTTTCAAGGGCTTTATTTATTAGAGGTATAAGATGTGCCCAAACAGCCGGTGCATCATGTTGCAGGCATTCACTAATGGTACAAACTGAGGTCGGCTTAATATCACTGCTATGGAAATCGAAACTATAAATAACGGCAGTATGAAGACACAGGTCTTTGCGGCTCCCGCCAAAATGAAATGATTGGACTTCATCTGTGGCTTTTATACTGTAATTTTTTGGAAAAGTCAATATGTAATAAAGCTGAGTTTACTTTCAAAGATTTCTGTAACTCCTTCAACTTGTCATATTGTGCTTGGATTAAGTAACAATGCTCAAAAAAGGATTTCATTTCCGAATTGAAATCTATGATAATTTGAAGGGGTTTTGCTCTGATCTCCTCTTTTTTTGTTATTGTGACTGACTTAGTACCCTTTTTTGTTGTGACTGACTCTCGGGAACGTATCCATTTATAAAAAATGATATCTTCATCATTCGAGAATTCGTGGTAGTGAATAATTTTATCTTTACAGTCAGCGCATACCCTTTTGAGACACTTCTCTTCATAATTTGAGCAACACAGGCTTTTCATCAGTTCATCGTGTTTCTTCTCAAAAATTATCCCGGCTTTATGTAAAGATTCTAGCTTAAGATCAATATTAGCATGCACCGTACACATGCATGTATCTCTTTGTGCCAACGTGGCTGGTATGAATATATATGTATACCCAGAATGGACGACATTCCCAAAATGTACAGTAGAGCTGACTTTAATATTGTGTGTGACCAAAAACTTTTTATGCAAGTCTTTTACAGACGACTTAAGATATCGTTTTTGCTTCAGTATTTTGGCTCTGGTTATATATTCTCTTTTACCGGATTTGATTGTACTATTTTCGTCATCAATATAAAACTCTTTTATTAATTTAACAGTCCTACTTTCTGTTGATGTTCTGATCTATCTAGGTTTAAAGTCTTTTTTTAGGTTACATCCTTTGCGTTCTTTTCCGGTCGCACTCTTAATTTGTTTATTATAATTCATTCGCTTCATTCTTGCGATTTCTTTTCTTAAATCCGTTATTATGTTCATCAATCGTCTTCGTTTTTTTGTCTCTATGTAACGAATTCTTTTAAATTTCACTGAACAGTTGCATTGCATCTTATTAGGCATCATTAATGGATTTTGAGGATCCTGATGCTCAACGATATCCTTCTCATCAGCACTATTAGGATTAATTATTACTGATTCCAGTGCAATGGGCTGCTCTTTTTCTTCCTTCTTTTTTTCACGGTACCTTTTTGCTGCTTCTCTCCATTTTTTGCGCTGTATTCTCTGTTCTCTGAGACTTCTTTCATTTATTGCGGTAAACTGACCTTTCTCCTTTCTTTTATTATATCTTTGTCTTTCTTTTTCTTTTACTAGTTTATATAATTCTGGATCCTGTTTCGTGTTGGCATATTTTCTCCGTTTATTTATGGCTTTTTCCTGTTTCAGATGATGATCTCTTATGTCTTGTTGTCTTTTGCTCATAGTGAATCTGGAAAAACATCTTCACGTATGTAAAACTTATCTCAAAAAGAAAACAAAATAAAGTGCGTACTTGTGTTGCCTTTGAATACATAATAAATAGTACTTAATACCAATACATTATAGCCGTGTGGGGCCGGCTTTAGAATTGTCCCACCCCTCTCTATACACGGAAGTCGTAAGAGCAGACTGAGGGAATACCGGTGGAGTGGGCAGCAGCACTCCCTCAAGTATTAGCAACATCCACTGCGATCGCCAACCCGCCTGCTAAGCGTGGCGATTACGGCATTATCCCCCATGACAGGACCGCTCGTTGTGGCGTTTTCTTGGGGAGGCCTATGTCCAGCAGTGGACGTCGAAAGGCTGATGGATGGATGGACCAATATAGTTTTCTAGTGCATTATGTTGTTGCTAGATAATAGAATTAATCACTTAATGATGTCCCACTATTTCACCTTCACCTAAACATTTCACACAGCATGAAGTGATCAATTCTAATATGTGGCTACGATACATATAAGCAAAATGGCGAATCACTAAGGGTAAATTGGTAATCTCGTCAACACCATACACGTGACATCATCACCGTTTTCGGAATATCGTCAACGCCATACACGTGATATCATCACCATTTTTGCAATAGATAAGGGAATGACGGGTATGGTGATGACAATTAGGACATTTTGCATAGATTATTCGAGAATGCCTATAATAATAGTAATGCGTAGGTAAGAATTTACTTCTGCGCTTATTATTGCGTATTTGTAAGCAATACTTATAAAATTAGAAAATATACTTACAGTAAAACACGGTCTAACGGTAATGATGCAGCTTCGTGCTAAACAATATATCTGAAAATTCGTCGTGAAATTGTTATGATACGACCGATATTTTGAACACATGCACTCTCTTCCAGAGTTTGCCATGAACTGAGGCAGTGGGACGGAGGTAACTAGAGGTGGTCGTTGAATCAATAAACTGTTTTTTTCAACGGCTTTTCATTCGTCAACGAGTTAACTGTTAATCATTAATGAAAAAACAGGTTGAAAATCTTAGCTGTTAATTTACGTCAACGCCCAAGACTATCATTATTTTATTCAGTTAAAAAAACAGTTGAAAATATAAACTGTTAAATTACGTTAACGGATCAACGGAATAAATTGACGTTGAAAATTCAAAACCTGTTATTAATTTAACAGCTTTTTTAACCTGTTGACCATTTGTCAATGATTGAAATTGAAAACGTTGACATAAAATTGACACTGAACAATCTTAACCTGTTATTTATTTAACAGTTTTTTAACCTGTTGACCATTGATGATTAACAGTTAAATTACATTAACGAAAAAACCGTCAACGACCCATGCCTAGAGGTGTTTTTTGTACTTAATACGAAACTAAACTGACTTTGACGTTACCGCGATGGGGATGATAAATTTTCGTACTAAAATTTTAATATTTTTTTTTAGATTTATCTTGTGAAGAATTAATTAGTTACTTTTATATATCCTAATATAATATATGAAAAACAAAAAAAGCAAAAAAAAAAAATCTAATTCTTGGTTATGATTTTCGAGATATTTAGGTGTGAAAGAAAAGATTCGCAATTATTACACTGCTGGAGATGATTTTTGTCATGTATTTAGTTTTATTATTAAAAACCACTGAACCTACGATGATTTAGATTGCAGCACTTCTAAACGTCAAGTTTAAACTCAACATTTGACAAGATTACAATAAGCAAAGGCAGTCATATTTTTTTTAATACACTCAACACATAATTTTTTGACAGATTTGTAAAATCCACCCTTATTCGTGGATTCATGACTTTTATTGACCCTTACATTTTTGTCAATTTTAGTTTATAGCTAAAACTAAAACTATAATCTCAATTGTGTGAATTGAATAAGTCTAATAATAAGAAAGATTTGTCAGCAATGTCGTTTGAATGGTATTTGCCCTTCGATACATTTTGTTGGAGTAACTTTTTGTTTATCAACAGAGGCTGCACTTTTTGCCAATTTGTTTTCAATTAAATTGAAAATATATGTACATACACCTAAAATAGACTTGAATATTTTTATTTGATATTTTAATTGCAGGACGTCTGTAAGGAAAACTCAGTCAAAAAAAAAATTTCCTAGTTTTGAAGTTACAACCTATCCCCTAAAAAATGTTATATCTTTGGTAAGTTAGAAATCATATCCCAATATTATAAATGTGAAAGTTTCTATGTTTATCAGATGTTTGTTACTCAATCATGCAAAAATGGCTGTACAGATATACATGAAATTTAACACAGATATATTTTATTACCTATAGCAAAATATAGAACAGTTTTAATCCTAGAAAAATGGTAGTTTCATGTGGGATTATCAAAAAACAAACAGACGTATCCATATGCAATTTGGGATAGTTGTGTGTTATAGAATCCCAGCTTAAGACAGAAGCTACAAGCTTAAAAATATAATTTTTTATACTATAGTGGTAGACAGCCATGGCTTACTTTTGATAAGTGGCTACTGCTGCTCTTGTATTTATTCTTGCAGCAATACTAGAAATACGTTCTACCAGATGTATGTCTACTGTCTTGCTTACCATTATACTGATGCAATCTAAAATAATGTGCTTCATGCCTGGGGATATAACTGGTATGGTTGTGGTATCTGTTTGAAGAATATGGTAGTGAGAATTTATATTTCAATCTGTCATTTAAAATTTTTTATATGTGCAATAACTAGTGCTTTTCCTCTGGTTTCGCTCGCATCATGGATAGGTGAGCACTCAGAAAGGATTTTACATAAACCTTATTTAAAATTGATTAATCTCCATGGTGTCAAAGAACCCAATTATGTAAACACACAGTCCTTTCACAGTCCTAGCCCCAAAAGTTTGGGCTGTACATATACTGTATATATGTCAGACGGGTCTTTTATATGTGTATAGCCATTTTTCATCTTTTATTGGCTAATTTACAGAGGGAACAAACTACCAGCACAAGCTTTATACAGCAAATCAATAAATGGAGTTCAGGTTTTGAAGAGATTGATCCCCTATTACGCTTTGAACAAATGAATACAGCTGAAGTGAGTTGTATTTTAAAAATTTTTTTTTTTATAGTCACATCTTTATCCTTGAAGGGCATCCATGTAACACATCCACATTTTGCATGTGTAAATTAGTCCTAACATGCTAAAGGGGGTAATAAGGGTGTGGGAATCCTATTCCAGTGTTCATAATACAATTTCAATCTCATGTCCAAAAATCCATTAACACTGTATTATATAGTATTTAAACTGGAATCCTAGTGCTTAGAAGTTGAACACTTAGGTACCTACTTTACACCAAATTAGGTTAATATATTTTTTTTATATGATTTGATATGATACAATTTTTTTTTGAAATGTATAATTTGTTCCATCTTAAAAGATAGAAAATCTGTATCCTGATTATTTCCTATTGTGTGCCACAGCAACATGTAGCCAGGGCTGCTAGTATATAGATATTAATTTCCTAATTCTCTAGGATTTGTTGCCATTGGAAGTAGAAGCAAATGATTGTATCAATTATACAAAAGCATGGAGTTCGAAGCGGGTTAACATTCTTAACAAATACACAACTGGAGAAAAGCTCACTATTGTGAGCAGCTACCTCCCAGGGGGAGAAAAAGGTATGTATCCAATCAATTTATTTATTAGTAATATTGATTTGTGTGCAGATATCAGAATTTTTAATAAAGTTTCATGTTTGATTATATGTCATACGATTAAAAATGGAGTGGTTTAAATGCTACTAGTCCTATTTGGAGTGCTGTGGGCACAATTGCTATATTGAAAAATGTTTTTTAAGTACTTCTAAAGTTATTGTTAGATAGTATACAAGGGATTTGAGTGAATAAGCTTTAATCTAGATTTAGAAGAGTCCACATCTTTTAGTAAGATCAATAAATTATATAAATATTGATTCCATCCATCCATCAGCCTTTCAATGTCCACTGTTGGACATAGGCCTCCCCAAGAGAATGCCACAACGAGCGGTCCCATCATGGGGATAATGCCGTAATCGCCACGCTTGGCAGGCGGGTTGGCGATCGCAGTGGATGTTGTTAATACTCGAAGGAGTGCTGCTGCCCACTCCTCCGGTATCCCCTCAGTCGGCTCTTACGACTACCGTGGGTAGAGAGGGATGGGACAATTCTAAAGCCGGCCCCACACGGCATCAAATATCGATTACAATTGTTAAATTAAAATAGAATATTTTTTGAAAAAAATGACTACTGCACAGCGTCTTGCAGCCAACTTCAGAGACACAAACATCCATTGTGACTATTGTACCAGCCTGTAATACAAGGGTTTGTAAAATGATTTAGTGTTGTGATGAAAATGAAACAAGTAATATTTTTTTATTATATAGTCTAAGAACCCTCTTAATACACTCTGAACGCAAATGATTAAAATAGACAGTTTGATGTGTTGTCATTCATATCATTAGTGCTAATAATATGTATTTTTTTTTTTTTTTAATTTTAAGTTAGTTCATTTTCAGCACTTATTAGACAGGTTTCTAATTTGAATGAGAAAGTAAAACACAGGCTAGAACAGTTGGATGATTTTGATGAAAGTTCAGTGAGAAAGACAATGGGGTTAAGTCAACAGGAGTTTGTCACAAATATAAATATGCTTAATGATGAAATTAAGAAGGTAAATAAAATTATTTAATTAAGTATTTTTGACAGTGTCCCTCCCTCCTCTTCAGCCCTCAAGTATAAGAACAATAGTAACTGCCTTTAGTAACGGCAGCTCCACTATTCCGTGGCCTCACGGTAGCGGACCTGGTAAGGGCGGAGCAGTTGGTGCTAAAAATCCCCGGTTGTGATCTGGCTACCGAAAACAACGAATTCTGGCCTTGGTAACACGCACAATGTTCAGACATTCAGGACTGACGAAAGACTTCCTGAGCTAGAAGAACATCCATCATCCATCCATCCATCAGCCTTTCAACGTCTACTGCTGGACATAGGCCTCCCCAAGAGAACGTCACAACGAGCGGTCCCGTCATGGGGGATAATGCCGTAATCGCTACGCTTGGCAGGCGGGTTGGCGTTCGCAGTGGATGTTGTTAATACTCGAGGGAGTGCTGCTCACTCCCGCGGTATTCCCTCAGTCGGCTCTTCCGACTCCCGTGGGTAGAGTATCGTGCTAGAAGAACAATTGAGCAAGATCCGATGGAACATTGTAGGACTATCAGGAGTCTAAAGACAGAGCGAGGACAAAGTAGAGAGTTTTAATCGTGTGTCGAGTAGGATAGCGCACCTTAAACTCAGCAACCATACAATACTCGCTGGTGGTTACAATGGTTTATGCTCCAACTCACCCCAACGGCGGTGTAGAGACTGTACGAGGCTACCTCGAGAGCTATTCGCTCGTCTAGATCCCATTAACCGTTTTTTTTTTATTATATTGCTAACAGTAGTAGGCGATCAAACGGTCGGGTTTTTATACCTACTACGTTCACGGCAAACAAGCATACGGCCCACCTGATGGTTAGCGGTTACCGTAGCTTATAGAGGTTAGCAGCACAACACCAGAGGCATCATTCGCGCGTCGCCACTTCTTAGGAAAGGGATAGAAGGTGGAGAAGAAGAATAATAAAGACAGGATAGGAAGGATACTAAGGAGAGGATAGGAAGGATCACTCTTACTCACTATGCGACACACAACGGTAGGTATTCATATTGTGTACTCTTATGTCTCCACGTTGATTTTCTGTGAGAGGGTGGTATTTTCCCGATTGAGCCGGGCCCATTCGTGCTGAGATAAACAAGGCTCTACCATTGAGTACGTAAGGCGATTCATACATTTGCGACGCGCCCAGGCGCGGAGACGCGGGGCAGCAGATCCCGCGCGTGGCGACGGAGGAGCAGATCTGCCTTTCGGAGCAGATTTTACTGCGCCTCCGCGCCTGACGGCTTCATACGCGGCCCGCACCAAACTAAAGGTTACTTTCCATTTGGTCGTCGTGGTGTTAGTTACGTTAGTTACAATGGGCAATACTGAACTCATTCAAGATGCTGCAATTGTTTTAGCAATATGGTTTTTGTATAAGCAAATAAGTAGACCTAATAGAAGATATTGGATAGGTACATCCTTTTTTACGAAATAGATCGAGAAATGGTTCATTTGTACTGAATTACGCGGACATAAGAAAACATGAAGACAAGTTTTATAACTTTACACGAATGTCAACTGCATCTTTTGACCATTTATTGAGCAATCCGTGTCCAGATCCATTGTGAACAAGTCCTTAGCACGAAAACAGGCGCGATACTGCTGAGCGCAGTGTGTTTCCTGCTGCGGTCCGCCCCGCACATCCGCGGCTGGCGGCAGAATCTGCTAGCGGTACGTGCTCCCGCGCCGTGGCGTGTTGTCGGTGTGTTGGGCCTGGCGTGTTTTCTATACTAATCGATGTACTTGCATACAATATTAAAATCTGCCACTCCGCGCCAGGCGACGGAGCGCGGAGCAGTGTGTGAATCGCCTTAGTATTAACCGCCGCATAGACTTTGGTGGACATCGAGGGTACATCTAAGCCGCCATCTACTGTGAGTAAAGTACTCTTTCAAACCTCGCTAAAAGAAGGACATGTAGTGCTGGGGAAACACCGCAGCTGGAAGTTCATTCACGCGGGTGATAGAAATTAGCGCTGAAAACGAATAGTTAGGAGGGATTGTTTCCAGGTGGTGTGGATGAACACTGTTACGACGTCTCGTGGTCCGGTGTTAAAAAAGAGATGTTGGTACCACCTCAAACAGTTCCTCAGAGCACTCCCCATTAAAGAGTCGATAGAGTACACTGAAAGCACCAGTCTCTTCATCGCGCCAACGACTCCAGTCCATCCGTGAGATTAGGATCGCCAATTCGAATAGCACGCCTTTGCAGGGAGTCAAGTGGGTCGTAGTTTATGGGAGAATTTGACACAAGACTAGGCAAATACGAATACAATACGTCCATACGAATTTTGGCAGAGGAACCGCAGGGGCCAGTTGCTAGCTGATTTTCTGTAGAAGGAAATGATGATTTCCTTTTACAAAAGCCGCAGAAAAAATGGACCTAGATCAGTCCTGATGTTCAGTGAAAATTGAAATAGACTTCATCTTGTCAAACAAACGATACATATTCAATTATGTCTCAGTGATCAGCAGGATTAAAACTGGGAGTGATCACCGGTTATTTTGAGGCATCAATTCAGCACAAGAGTCGAGCGGTCATGCTTGATAACGCCTACACTCCCACCCACACATGTTCAATACCAGAACCCAAGAGCTACACAATCGATTCCAATGCCTAGACGAGTGCGCATCAATGAAATATATGAATAGGTTCGAGGAAACTGTCTATGCGGTTGGGTCAATCTACTTAAAGGTCCGTCGCGTCAATAGAATTAAAAATCTGATCATAGTTCAAACTTATGTCTTCGGCTGATTGGCACTAACATAGGTGACTAAACAGACAGGTCTCTAAATCTTTCGATGCGACATTCGCCACTTTTATTTTTACGTATTAAAGAAGTGATAGATAGTGGCACCAGGCGTGTTCGCATGAGATATGTCTGACGAGAAAAGCCAAGCAGAAAACTAACGATGGCGCTATCATTTAATCCAAAGATGACATCTTGGGAGAGGTCAATTGGCTTTTTGGACAATTATACAGCTCTCAGAATTCTATTGTTGGTTTGGTCCAAGATCTACGACTAAGGAAAGTACGCAATTATCACCCTTTGCATTACTGGTGGTAGGGCTGGTTACCAAGTGGGAGTACTCACTTGCTGTCGGGCCCGAGCGGGTTAGTACCACCATCTCCCGTGTGACCGGCCATGAAGCACATCGGTGTGTTTTGGTTGTATCAGGAGATAGTCCTTAATTCTTTCATTTCACATAAATCTCTGAAATGAAATGGTGAGTAGCGGTTTGATAATACTCTCGGTATAGTTGAGGCCATGAGCGACGGTTACTACTTACCATCAGGTGGACCGTGGCTCATCTGCCACCAAAGCAATAAAAAAATAAGCTCGACATGAAGTATACCGAAGTTATCCCGGACGTCAGTATGTACGAGATCAGAATGGCTCTAGAACAGCTAAAGAGGTATACGTTCAGAATCGTGGACCACGAGCATGTTGGTACTATTCCTCAAGAAAGCGATAGAGGTCTCTTGGCTCTTCCGAATTCTTCGAATTATAAGCCCATCTCGCTCTTGAGTCATGTCTACAAGTTGTTATTGAAAGTAATTAAAAATTTACTATCGATACATCGAAGCGTTGAAGTGCTTGTATAGAAACGCCACCTTGTCAGTCCGAGTCTTCACCACTGCATGGAAGCAGTGTGGTAACTAGCCTTTGATGCGCCCGGTGCGAGCTTCTATAACTAGGGCGCAGTTATAGAAGCTCGCACCGGGCGCTAAAAAATGTTCTCATCTTTCTGGTTCTGACAATAAAATCTAATGTTTATAAAAATAAATCTATCATCTAACTAAGTTTTTGTATACTTATAAATGAGTATTTGCACACAGCAGTGTGATGCGAGTGTACCTTATTGCGCAATAAATAAAATAGGTATCTATTGTTTGTGGTCCTGGTCTGGTAATTTTTGCGCCCCTCCAGGGTACTGCGCCCTGTGCCTGGGCACCGCTGGCACCGCCCTAGAACATGTCTTTAATCTCTTGGATAGGACCGCATTCGGTATCAATGGCGAATACATCCTCAATCTTATATCGTGGTCATGGCAGAATCGCTGGTCCTCCTGCCTCTCCTTGGTATAATGCTCAATGATCTTGGCAGGATTTCCCAACTGGTGTATCTAAAAATGAACATGGACAAGACGAAAGTTATGTATAATGCCGATACCATTTCAGCACCGGTCCTAGTCAGGAATGTGCTTCTCGAAGTTGTCGATCTTTATTTTCTCCATCCACCCATCCATTCATCCATCAACCTTTTAACGTCCACTGCTGGACATAGGCCTCCCCAAGAATGGGGGATAGTGCCGTAAGCGCCACGCTTGGCAGGCGGGTTGGCGATCGCAGTGGATGTTGTTAATACTCGAAGGAGTGCTGCTGCCCACTCCCCCGGTATTCCCTCAGTCGGCTCTTGCGACTCCCATGGGTGGAGAAGGGGGGGGGGCTTTATTTTCTACCTGGGACAAATAGTTCAGTTAGGTAGGCACAGCTTCAACTTTCGACTTGTCGATAGACGAATACATCTCGGATGGGAAGCTAAGGAACATGGAATAACTGGCGACCTTAGGACAAGACCGAAATCAGATTATTTATTCCAGTCTGACAATATGTAATGACTGTCAGTATGTTATTTGACAGCCGGGATTCACTGCGTAACGTGCCTTCCGAAGCACTGAGATCAGGTGTAACCACATTGTTTCACTAAATTTTGTAAACAAATTCACACATTTACTTTGATGACTGGCTTAAGAATATGATATGTACTTATATATTTAATTATAAACCCTCATTCAGATCCTTATTCACTTCTTCAAATTTCAGGCATGGCAGTCAGAACAAAGAGTGAAGTCATTTAAAATCGGCATCCAGTGCTCAAAATTATTGACGGATATTAGTGTAATGCAGTTTTATCCAAGCAAGTTTATTTTAATAACAGACACATTAGATGCATTTGGAAATTTGGTATTTGATCGCCTCAAAGACAAAAGTTACGGGTTAGTTTAATTAGTTATTGAGTCGTGCCCGGCCTGGGATGTGCAGCGTCGGGAACTCGTTGCAGTCATAGGCGTGGACCTATCGCTGTCAGCCGTTGCGCGAGCGATGGTTGGCAGTGTCAGGGTCTGGACCGCGGTCGCCGCCTTCTGCGAGGCTTTCATCTCGCGAAAGTAGGTGGCGGAGAGGGCCCGGGAGGAATCCTCCTTCGCGGACACGATTCGCCGCCGGCGCGCGGGGCGGCGTGCGCGCGCTTACCTGCGCCTGATGCCGCCCTAGCCGAGGCTGCGGACGGTGGGGTCGGAGAGTACCCTGCCGTCCGCGGAAGCCTACCGCGAAGGTGCGACGCCCAAGTGCGCGAGGCGTCGCTCAAGAGAGGGTGCCCAAAGGGGCTGCGGATCGCGGTTGAAACGACGCGGTACCCGTGATCCGCCGTAGCAAGGGCGGGTGGAGGCGCACGGTGGGTTTTTAGTGGGTGAGAGCCGCACACTACCCCGTTGTCTCCCCGGGCAGCGGGGTGTGCGGTAGGACATTTTTGCCCACCTAAAATAAAAAGTTTTAAAATTTACTGACATCAGGTATCCACAACTGCTTCAAAGTATTCCCTCCATGTGGTTTGGACTAGGTTCCTGAGTTACTCTGTGGGAGCCCGTCTTTCACTGCATTGTCTAAAAGTCGCTTTACACCAAACGAGAATAGTTCTAGAGCTAGAAAAAGAACGTTCTTTTTTAATCTTATACCCCCTCACTAATAAACATTGTACAAGCTCCGAATAGTTATATAGTATCAAACTGTCATATTAGTGACAAAGACAAAACACAATAACTATTCAGAGGGTATACAACGTTTATTAGTGAAGCAGTATGTGTAAATAGTAATTTGTTCATAATTCACACCAAAATAATCCCAATGAGCAAAAGTGCGAAGAACAAGAAGTAGATTTTTTGCGCATTATCTAGAGATGTTTACGTAGGATAGTCGAGTGTTAGTTGCTCATTCGTCAAGCGTCTGTGCCAGGTAAAGTTAAACTATGTCTGACTTTGAAAGTGATATTTTAAACATTTTTGATCTATATTTCTTAGCATTTGACATGCTCCGCTACTTTTTAAAGTACAAATTATTTGTGAATAAGGAAAAAGAAACTACTATATTGGTTTGATGCATGTAAATGCATTCCGATAGATGGCGTTGGTCGTGAGGACAAATGTGATGAGGAAATTGGGATGACCAAATAGGTCTCTACGATAGCTCAGTGGCTTAGAGCACTTCCCCGGATTGGAAAAGACGCGGGTTCGATTCCCGCTCGTACAAAAAATCTCTTTTTCCTTATTCTCAGTGATAATTGCTAAATTGTAATTAATTGTATTGTAATTGTAATTTGTATGCAACCTGTCACATAGCAGCGGGCGCGTTCCTATATGACAGGTTGCATACAAATTCGAATATTACAAAAAAATCCCGTCCCGGATCGCGATTACTTTCCCGCGGCTCCCGCCTCTGTGTGACGAGGGCTTAAGATATCGCAATATATATTTTTAGCTAAAGGCTAAGTTTTTAAGCTTTTCCAAGTATCTAAGTAATAATAAATAAAACCAAAAAAAAATAATTGAAAAATCTATCCAGAAACTTTTCCGTGATGGACGCCCAATGGCAGACCTCTATCATATTATTTATATAGATTTTATTTGTTACATAGCAATCTACGTGTACGCTTATTTTACAAACATAACATATATTATAATCTAAAAAACTCTTTTCAGTTTAAATAGCGACAAGACTGTCCATAATATAGATTCAAAAAACGTTCCTGAATCCGCTAAAGAAACGTGCCAAAACTGGTTGTACAAAATGGCTTCAATAAGAGAGTTATTGCCACGTCTGTACATGGAAATGTCTTTGCTAAAATGTTATGTTTTCATTTCCAAGGATGAGATAAAGATTGCTATATCGAGACTTACCGCCATGATCAGGGGAATAGGAAATCCTTTGGTTGCTACATACTTACGAGCATATTTGTGTCATACAGCTTCCAAGTTATTGGGAAAAGATAGCGAGATATATTTCTATAAGAACTTAAAAGAATTTCTTGAGGAGTATCAACAAGTAAGTATATAATGATATGTAATATAGCTATATACGAGTAATATAGTGATGGAGTAGAATAAATCGATCCAAATTTTTCGTAATCAGCACTATGTTGTTCACCTTACGTTCACATCACCCATGACGATTACTATGTCCTGTCTACGGATTTCCTTGAGTGTGGTGTATAGTGACCTAGAGAAATCGTCGACCGTCGTTGAGTCGTCACTGTTGGTGGATGCAGAACATTGTATAAATATTTAGATATTTTTATATATATTTTTAGCATTTGACATGCTTAGCACTATACATTAAACACAAAGTGAAAAATGTGAAATCGAAAATAACAGTCAGGAGCAGGATTTGAACCTGCATCTTCTGGATACCGTCCAGATGCTTTTACCAATTCAGCCATCCTGACAATGTGTTTAATTGTATAAATATTTTTATATTCACACACATATCCACTTCGGAATGTGTGTGTGAATTAAAAATAAAATGAGTAGTGATTTGGATAACGGCTTGGATAACTCCTGGGACTCTCACACAGCAAAATGATTTGTACAATTCACAAGTTGTTCTTATTTGTTTCTGTTCAATTTATCTTTGCAATGTGTCAAGCGAATTATTGAATATTCTCTAATACGGATGTTGTCTTTTTTAATAATGATTTAACTTCAATTAAGTTCAAAATATTACAGATCTTTCAGACATCAATGAGGAAGAAATACGAAATACAGTTATTGACGCAGGATAAATATTTGAACCTTTATATGCCTGCGATCGACTGGTTATTGCTTGGTACATTAAACTCTAATAAATGCAAAGACGATCTCTTGGACGAGCTTCTTCAAAGATGTGAGCAAATGGAAAACAAGTATGCATATATTTTTATACCAAGTACTTGAAATGTACCCAACATTCCTTTCAGATAATATAAATTAAACTAACTAAATACTCGTAATAAGATCTATTAGAAAACTTCCAATCTATGTGTCTTATGCATGTCTTTGTATTCTAGCTGTTAAATTTATATATGATTTTTAGATTTGGTCTACTAAAATGATGTTATTTAAATATTTATATTACATACATTAAATAAAAATAGCCTTATTCTACCACAATTTTTCATTTCATCAACATAAAATTTATTTTGAAATTTATATACATGCCGTGTGGGGCCGGCTTTAGAATTGTCCCACCCCTCTCCACCCGTGGGAGTCGTAAGAGCTGACTGAGGGAATACCGGGGGAGTGGGCAGCAGCACTCCCTCGAGTATTAACAACATCCACTGCGATCGCCAACCCGCCTGCCAAGCGTGGCGATTACGGCACTATCCTCCATTTCTTGGGGAGGCCTATGTCTAGCAGTGGACGTCGAAAGGCTGATGGATGGATGGATGGATGGATACATGCATTATTATTTATTTTTGTTAATATTTTAACTCATTTTTTTATATTGATATTATTTATTATAGTTTTTGTTAAATATATATTTTTTGTGAGCTTTAAATTTGTTATTTTCTAAATATGACACTTAGGGGCAATTTTTCAAAATGACTGAAATACGTGTCGTAGTTTTAAAACAAACATCATCGCTTATTTTAACCCCTGCTTTTTAGATTTTTTTCATTTTAGCTTATTATGTACTTTCTCAGAAACCTTATATATTGGCCCCCTATAGATGAATGACTTATGACTTGTAAAAATTTTATTTTATCGTGGCACTAAACCCCATTTTCATCAAGAGAGTCAACAACTGAGTTCTGCGAGCATATTCTTTATCAAATTCGATGATTTAATCAAAACATTTTATTCCAGTGAGCTATTGCTGTGTTGTCTGGTATCAGCTTTCGATTCACAATGTATAATAAAAAAAGCTCCGAAGATTTTGCATATGATTCATTGTCATGCCGAGGAAATGGGTAAGTGTGTAGTAATATCATTATGTTGATACGAATAGCGCTACCTATTACGAATAGAGGTGTCTGAAAGTACTTCAGTGAGGCGTATCGTAAAAATGTTATAGGCAAGCATAAGGGGAAAAGCTAAAAGTTCGACGGTAAACTATTATACTAACGTTGTTCACTGTTACAGTTATGATAAACGTGGTTTTGACTTCATTGGGTGAACACATGTGCAAGGCAGATAACTATCGCCAGACTGCATCAGAGTCCCTCATACAAACATGGTGGAAAATCGCAAGTACCATTAAATCAACAAATCAGTTTTTGCAAGTATTGGAACCTTGGCTGCAGTTTGCTTGTACACATTTGTCGGTAAATACTCTTATATTTGTAGTTATGCAATTAGATTATTAGAACATTAAACGCTATTGTAATAGGTGATCTAGTTGTGCGTTTGCAGCTCGGACGATCGGCAAGGTTAAACATCTTTCGCTAAGCTGTCAAACAGATGGGTGACCAAAAAGTGACACCTATTTGTAGACATCTGACCTAGTCCGTGCTTCAGAAGGCACGTTAAGCGGTAGTTGTTAAATAACATTCTGGCATTCGTTACAGGTTGTCTGAGTCCGGAATAAAAAAATTAACTCCGATCGTTTTCTAAGGTCGCTAGTTGTCTCCTTATTTGGTCCGTGGAGGTCAGATAGGCAGTCGCTCCCTGTAAATACTGGTGGAACAGCTAAAACCGGTCAGTCCCTTAGAATGAAAAACGTAACGTTAGACGAACTTTCGTTTCGTTTCATTGTGATTGGTCGCCTGAATCACGCGTCGAAATCTCGACTAATCAGGAATCTCGGGTCGGATAGTTGATCAATCACAATGACTCGAAACGAAAGTCTAACGTTCCGTTTTACATTCTAAGGGGGCAGAGGAGACACCATCCAAGCTTAAGAATAGAAAGAAATTAAACAGTAATGGCTTCAATGTGCAATCAGCCTACCAAATTATGTTATTAGTGAGACCTATTTAAACGCACGTTTCAACAATACAATAGCAAACTATTTCTAAAGTTATCCAAAAAAAGTGTTTCTAATTTTTATTTTATTATGTAGACCCAGCATGTGAATGTAATACTAAGAGGTACTATACGTTACATGATCAAATGTGGCAGTCCCGCTGATGAGTTCTCTGGTAACTTTCAATTCGTCATTAAAAGAATGATCAACGCTATACCTGACGTTGAAGAGTTATTCCTTATGGTAAGTTATTGTGCAAAGAAAGATTCGAAATAAAATAAAAGGTAATGTTTCAACTGAGTTGCGAAATCATTATTTACTGTGCAGGATGCGTTCATGCCCCTGGTAGAGCTGGTACAAACTTCCAATGCACGCACGATGATGGCCAAGACGGTATTGTCTATATTCTTCACAAGATGCAACACTGTGCACATCGAAGACCCTATTGTTATCTCCAGTTTGATGCGACTTTGTTGTATACTACACGACTCAATCAAGTATGAATAGTTTACTTTTCCTTATCAAAAAAAAGCTTCTAAAGTTCGCTGGGTATATAGTGAAGTATGTAATTTAGTAAGCAAAAGTAGTTTTTACCACGTATAATTTAAATTAATTTCACAGTGCGGCCCTTATCCGCCTGCCTGTACATGCAGGCTAATTGCTGTTCTTAGCATGACTAGCATGATTTGACGAGTGTGTATTTACTATAATATTAGTCTATGGCTTTGATGAATGAATTCATAGGAGTAAAACGTATTTTTTAAAATGTGAAACAACTTTCATAGATAGTCCTTTCAAACAACAAAAATAACTACAACTTTATTATATTAGTACCAGCCCTGGCGCGAGCCAAAGCAATCCCAAAACAACCCACCGTTTTTCGGAGATAGGTAAACAGTATCTAACCTATGTCCTTTACTGTACTCCAATATCCAGCCTACATGTGTGCCAATTTTCCTGACGATCAGTTACGTAGTTACGACATCAAGTTAGTTACCTACAACAAACAAACTCACTTTCACATTTATAATATTAAAATATTAACTCATACAATTAAGAATAGTACATTATTAGCAGCCCTTAAATATTTTGTTATTTTTATATGTTTGAACACAGATATTTGTACTGCGTCTGGGTGTTTTCTATCTATTATATGTATGTATTTACAAAAAAAAAGTAATATATGTATTATATCCGTAATCTGCACCCAACAACCAACAAACCCATAGCACAAGCGTTAAGCTTAGTTTGGGACCAGAGGGCGTTGTGTGAAAAATGTCCGTGAATTTGTTTTTATGAGTTTCTTGTATCTATTACATTTGGCAACGAGCCAATGATGTTGAGACACCGGTCATTTTTTTAGACTGACAATAGATTTTCTTAGGAAGTTTTGAAATTACTCTCGGATAAAAAATGTCCTAGCTGTTTTCATAATATGTCCAACGCTTCTTGCATTTTATACTATAATAAAGCAGAAGAACAGGTGTGTGAAGGTATGTGCCCAAAGTGGGGACCATAACAAAAAGGTATTTCCATTTTGTTATTGTCCTTACTTAATTCCCACACAACAATGATTTTTAGTTTTTGTCTGTCGGAATTAATTCGATTTTCCCGGGTAATAAAGCTTACCAAAATATAGGCTTTATTTTATTTGAGTCGCCTGTCAATGTCTCAAATCGCGGGTGACAGCTAGTATTATAATATTATAAGCAGTCTTGCTCGTGGCCCCGCCACATTCAAAAGCTAGCTCTTAGAGCCTATATTTCGGGTCCCGATGTACCTAGCAGCGGGATAACACGTATGTTTGTAAGTCTAATCAAGTGCTATCAAACGAAGAAAGTTACAACACCATCGATTGAGTATTTTTTGCGTGATGTGCTAACAAACAAACGGGCAAAACTTCGAAAATATAAACCACTAGGATGTAATTATTTTTTCCGAGATGTTAGCCTATGTCTTTTTCTTGGCTTCAGATTATAAGTATGCAAAATTTCATTATGTTAGAATAACAAATTATTTGTGAAAGTGGAAAAAGGGAACTCGAAAGACGGGACGGGCCTCGTGGCGTAGTCGGTAGTGTAACCGACTTTCGTGCACGAGGTCGTGGGTTCGATTCCCACTCAGGACAATTATTTTGTGATGAACACAGATATTTGTACTGCGTCTGGGTGTTTTCTATCTATTATATGTATGTATTTACAAAAAAATAAGTAATATGTATTATATCCGTAATCTGGTACTCATAGCACAAGCGTTAAGCTTAGTTTGTGACCAGAGGACGTTGTGTGAAATGTCCGTGAATATTTACTGCAAGCAGCATTCGAACCTGCGTCCCATCTAATTCGGGGATGTGCTCTAGACCGCTAAGCTATTATCCTGCTTGCAGTAAAGTTCCTTTTTCCACTTTCACAAATAATTTGTTATTTAAAGTAGCTGAGCATGTCAAGTGCTAAAAATTCAGATCAAAATGTTCAGGATGTTTGGTTCAGTAGTTCGGCGTGAAAGTGTAATTAACAAACAAATCCACTTTCGCATTTATAATATAACGCTGTTAGCACACGTACGAGCAAATCGTGGTAGCGAAACTCCGGTATATCTGTCAAGAAAAATGTCGCGTATGTTGTATCTTGCTCTATCTGTCTGTGATCTCCTATAATTGTAACACTGTCTATAGTATCGCTGTTACTCGCGATACTTGTTTCGGACGGTACCGCTGTTTTAGTGCTGTTGCGAGAAATCGACATTCCCTGTCTTTTTTGACAGAATATCGCTGCGATAAACGCCGGCATGTTGCACAGAGTAGGAAATGCGAAATGCCGAAATTGGTGTGAAAACGAAAACGGTCGTTTAAATATCGCTAATATTTCGCTTTTTCGTTAAGGAACGCGTGTCGTTACCGCGGTTCGCCGCGTTGGTGTGCTAACAGCGTAATAATGCTCGTTTATTTTGTAATAGTACATTATTACCCTAGGGATGAAAGCAAAGACTTATTTAGTCCCGTAGCGAGGGCTCCAATAGTTCGAGAGTTCGTCTTTATCCCGAGGTAAACACTGTGCTTTCATTACGAATACGAGGAAACTAAAAATAAAATTGAAATGAATAGAGAAAAAATGGGACTTTAAAAATTGAATTTGGAATCGCCGTTTTCCCGCCGATTTTTTTTTTTTTTTCTATGGCCTGTCAGCTATTCAGCCTTTATTTTTCATTTTATTCATTGAAAAAATATAAATCTTCGTTATTTTAAAGATATAGTTGCAACTATATTAAAATAAAGTCATATAAAAAACAAATTCTTTAATAAATACTTAACTTTATGTTATTTCAATTTTACATCGCGCTGTAATTAACTGGCTGTACAGAAAATAAAACTGTTTTTTTTTATAATTACTCAGCTGTCAGTTGAAAGTAATTCTCCCTAGGGCTGAAAAGTATTACTTTCAACCCGCTCCTCAGGCAACTTCAGGCCTACTCTCAGAGTATGGGTAATGAAATAGTACATTGTTACCCTAGGGGTGAAAGTAACTTAACTGTACCTTCGAACTAAAGACGCCCGAGCGCAGTGAGGGCGCCAAACCCCGCCTCGGGACTAGATAAGTCTTTAACCCGAGGTAAACACTGTGCTTTTCATTACGAATACAAGGAAAGTAAAAATAAAAACATGCAAAAATGAGTGAATTTTAATTTACATCAACTGCTGAGATAATTATTTATTTAGTTTTTTTTTTGTGGCCGGCCAGCATAACAGCCTTTATTTTTCATTTTCAACATTGAAAAAATGGTAAAATATTTTACTCAAATCTATATTATTTTAAAGAAATATTTGAAAGTCAGTAAATAATAGTAGGTGGTCGTTAAAAAAAAAAATATTTAATACTTAACTGTTATTTCAATTAAACATCGCGCTGTGATTGAGTGGCTGTAGTAAGTTAGAATAAGGTTCAATAGAAATGTGAAAATAGAACTAGTTTTTTTTAATAATTTGACAGCTGTCATTTGGAAACGATTCTCTCTAGGGCTGAAAAGTATTACTTTCAATCCGCTCCTCAGGCAACTTCAAACCTACTTTCCGAGTATGAGTAATGAAAAATATTTTTTTGTCGTAGCGCTGTAACAGTGGAGGATGAAAGCAAAATATTTGGCGAGCTGATCAATAGGTTCATACAGGCAGTCACGTATCAGGATGATCTCGAGAGACAGCTCAGCTTTTATGTCGACTGCAGATCATCTTTTATTAAATTGGACGCCGTGCTTATTACATTGGTACATGTAAGTAACAACTAAATAATTTTATAGCCGCATAAATTACTGATACCTAACATGAACATCTGAGTATGGTAGTATTTGTAGGACTAGCTTTTATTGCTTATGGTGGCAGACGAGCCACGGTCCAACGGCTGGTGAGTGGTAACCGCCGCTATTGAAATCCACTATACTAATAGTATTGTCAAAGTGCTGCACACCATTTCATTTCGCGGACGAGAAATAAACATCGTACACCGCACGTGTGACTGGTATTATTAGGCAAAAAAGTAACAATTAAAAATGCCCTGTAACACGGCCTTATTAGTGTTTACCCATTAGGCTGTGAACACACTAGCAGCTCGTGCCAACACAGCGCGAGGCAAATGGTTGCAACGTGCCTGTGCTGCATATTGCTTCGTGACGGTGCCCTCGCTGCGTTGTACACTCACAAAAACACACTTGTATCTATTATCTGGACAAGTCGCACTCCTAAATAATTGCATTGGACAAGGTAAGTTGAGTTATTTCACAGTCACAGTATTATAACACAATTTACAAATTCTTATGTTCCCAAAACTAAAAAAGAAGCCTGTGCCATTTCCCATCCAAAGCGCTTGTAGTAATGTGGTCATAGAGTTTGGTTTGTACGCTGGGCTGGGCAAGGAGAATACCGATATTTTGGGTCATATGATTGATTCCAACTCGATTTTGGACGTGGTGGTAGCCACACCACCCGATTCCCGAAAGGGCAGACCAGTCATCTAATCACTGCGAAGCACGTCTAATTTTGTAGTTTCTTTAGTAAATAATTGTGATTCAACTTCATTAAGAGATTTATAGAACAAAGTTAATATTTTATGAATATATCGCGGTTTATAAAATAGTACCGGAAGGCTGAGCTTTGCTTGGATTTTTATTTATACTCTGATTTTTTAATTTAGCGGGTTATATTTGGTGGGTTGCCTCTTTATCGTTACGTAAAAATAGTGTTGTAGTCTGAGTTATCGAATATACATTGTGAATTGAACTTTTATTATAATAGATTTTCAGTTAGTTTATTAGTGTGAATTTGCGTTGAGCAGTAGTACCTGTAAGTAGTGTGAATTTATTGCTGTAATGCCATTTACAAAATATTTAAATCAGTCATACGTTCCTATTTGAATATGTTTCAGCATAATAAAATTGCACTTGAGATTGTTATTTATATAGGTAAGTAGCCATTACAACTAGGTATTGCCGAACAATCCATTTCCGATTGTTTTAGCTCATTCTATTAGTCTTAGAGAGCACACATCGAGTCGATAAATCACTTATTAATGAGCCATACTACAACACCACGCGTTACAATTCCAACATTAAAAAAAAATGTGGGTGTCATTTTAGTCCACTAAATTAAAAATCAGAGCATAGTGTAAATGAGTGTTTTTTTTTTCGGAAAATATATAATTATAAACTTTAAAAGCAAAATGTTGACTAAATGTTGAGTTGGGGTGTAGATCAATTTATAAATAAAACTACCTAATTACAAAGTTTCATGGAAATTGCTAGAGGCGTTTCCGCAAAATAAATTTATATTACAGGAATTGTTTGTTTAAATATATTAGATAAACGTGCTGGCAAAATGCCAACACTGGTTGCTAATCTGTTTACAGCTGAAGCAAATTTTAAGGCATTGATCGGATTAATACCCGATATACCAGATTTCATATTAGAGGATGGACAAAAGAAACCGACGAGTAACAAAGTTGGAGGTATACTGAGTGACTTTCTATCGACGTTATTGCTATTACCTGTGAGTGAAACTATATCATATTGTAATGACAAGTTGTATGGCCACTGAGGCGTGCGAGTATTTTCTTAGCATCAACGTTTTTTAATGTAGTATTTAGTCACTTTGTTTGGTAAACAGGCGATTATACTTGTAAATGCATTAAAAGGCAACGGTGACAAAAATGACGATAGGTATGCCGTGAATCTTTCTGATACTGATGACGAGACAATCGTGTCACGTACATGACTTTTTTCCTCGTCAATTTATGAATTGTTGAGGTCGAACAATGTCGGTGGTTTTTTTATTATGCAGTTCTCATCTATACATCTTCTATAGAAATAAATAAAATTGAAGTGTCTGTTTGTAATGTCTAAATAACAGCTTTTTACTAAAAATATCTATAGGTATAAAGACTGACTAACTGACGCTGGCCTATCAACGCACAGCCCAAATTTCTGGGGCTAGAACCGTGAAAAGAGGGCATGGCTAATTAAAGTATGGGCAATTGTCCTAGCAATGAATAAACATTGTACCTAGTAATATGTAATGTTGAATAGCTGAATATTAGTTTTTTTTTTATTACCAACTGGCAGACGAGAGAACGGCCCATCTGATGGTAAGTGGTAACCGCCGCTCATGGACTTTGGCAGCATCAGGGGCACAGCCAAGCCGCCGCCTACCATGAGTAAAGTGCTCTTCTCAAATCTCGTTTAAACGTTTAAAGAGGGACAAGTCGTAACGCTGGGGAAACACCGCAGCAGGAAGTTCGTTCCAGAGCGTGTAATATACATTTTACGTAGTATTTCGTATGAAAAAGCTTTCAGGAACTTCATATTATTACAATGCTAAAATAAAATCGTAGAAACTCTTACGTCAATACATACACAAACTTATAAAAAGAGGTTTATTATAAGTAATCCATCCATCCATCCATCAGCCTTTTAAAGTCCACTGCTGGACATTAAAAGGCTCCAGCCCCACACGGCAAATTATATCAATTATAAGTAAATTATAATTGATATAAATTATAGTATTATTATTATTAAATTATACGTGGATGAAACCACGGGGCACAGCTAGTATTCAAATAAAATAACAACAATGACATTTATTCATTTATTAAGGAGCAAAATTGATAATAAGATATTATATATACGAGCCCCGATGCAAAATAGTTCGTCTAGTGTGAAATTTTCTCTGTGAGATTTTTTCTAACTTCATTATTTTTGTATATCTATATAAAATATTAGGCTGTTCTACTATCACATGTCGCGTTACTTATGCCATTTTTAATTATGAACCAATAAACTATTTGAGCTTTTTAAATTTATACATATCCTGTTTTAAATTCGAAGAAGTTGTAAGCAAAATAGTTCGTCTAATTGTTCATCGATGCAAAAGAGTTTGTCTATTGGTGAGTTAAATAAGATTATTCCTGCTTTGTTCAATTATGTTGCATAATTTAAATTTGTAAAAGTAATTCTGTATCATTTGTCAAGTGAGACAGTATAAATTCTGAAAAATTCAGTTTTTTTTCATTAGTTTTCAAATAACAATGGGTCGTGGCAAACCCGTGTGTGAAGAGCTTCGAAAGCGAATAGTTTGTGGGGTCGATGCTGGCAAATCAAGTTACCAAATATCTATAAACTTGATATTTCCCAGGTCTACAGTCCAATCTATCATTCAGCACTATAAAAAGAATAGAACGACTTCTTGTTTGAAGAAAACTGGTCGACCACGCATCACAAGTGCAGTAGAAAACAGAATTCTGAAGAAAATTATCATAAATAATCGTCGTGCTCGAGCTGAAGAACTCACGGTGCAATGGAAGGACTTGATTCACAAAGACGCAGATGATACTTACAAAAGAGTCCTAAAAAGAATGGGTTACCGATTTTACACCGCTAAGGAGAAACTACTGTTGACTGCTGTACAAAAGAAAAAGAGGTTGAAGTTTGCTCGTGATCATTTAAATTGGACTTCCGATCAGTGTCGTAGTATCATTTGGAGTGACGAGTTCAAATTTGAAGTGACAGTCGGCGATGAAAGGAAAGAAGTGATTCGGAACAAAACTGAGGCATTTCATACTGATTGTCTCAAACGCAAATTGAAGATTACCGCGTCTCTTATGATATGGGGCTGCATGTCTGCACAAGGTGTTGGTGGTATGCAGTTTGTGGATGGTTCTATCAATGCTGCAAGGTATCAAAACCCAAAACGAAAAAAGTTCTCCGTAAAAATCCGTCAAGATCGTAGAGCGACTTAAAGGCTACTCTTGGCTGTCTGGGAATCAATTACGCCTGAGGAGTGTGCAGCGTTGGTTGCAACTATGCTTCTTCGCATTAAAGCTGTCATTGAGAGCAAAGGCGACACAACAAGTGGTAGACGAACAATTTTGCGTGAGTGACAAGGGTAGACGAATACTTTTGCGTTATGTATTTAGAATAATTTTTAAAATTTTTTGTGTTATGTAAAGTCATGAAAGAATTTCAGTTATGTTAAAATAAACATTAAAATGTTCCACAAATTGTGGTTTACTTTTTATTAAACTTTCTTAATTATTTTACCAATATTTACTTTCTATATTTTACGCATTGCACTTCTTTCCATACTAGACGAACTATTTTGCATCGGGGCTCGTATATTATGTAATTGTGGCATTATTTAAGTGCCTTTCCTTTCCAGATGTTGCCAATCATTTCTAAATATCCGATAAAAGAAATCAACGTTTTGAGACGTATTTCAATACAATTATAAATAATGTAATAATTAGGTCTCCCCAAAAATGGGGGGGGGGGGGTTAGGTTTACCATAATCGCCACGCTTGGCAGGCGGGTTAGCGATCGCAGTGGATGTTTTTAGTACACAGGGGAACCGGCCCCATATGGCAGAATTTCGTTGCATACTTTAATGCTTTAGTCGTTTAGCCATGTCCTTTACATATGGGTTTCTTTGATACTGTAGGTGAGCACTAAGAAAGGGTTTTACGCAAGTCCTACTCAAATTAGATTTATATTTGACATCACTATGACACGAGTGAAACCGCAGGTAATGCGCTAGTGCAAGTATAAACGTTACCTATAACAAAATACCAATTTTTGGAGTTTTGTTTGCCTCCAATGTCAGTATGTTCCGGCTAATCTACAAAAGGGCTGGGTTGATCTGGAAGGGACTTTCACTTGCAGATAGGTGATATTATGAGTAATTTAGACTACTTTGGAAAAATAATTGAAGATCTGCAAACATACAAATATACAAACATACAGGTGAAGCTAATAAAAAGCGTGTAAAAAAGAATTAAAAAATTCCACGCGGACGAAGTCCCGGGTAGCAGCTTGTTGTGTATAAAACCAGTTCTTGAACACAGAGTAAATGACCGAGAATATCAAGTGTTTTTTTTTGTTTAGGCGGTAAAAAATGTACCTAACCGCACACCCCGTCGTTCGGGGCAATGAACAGGGTAGTATGGGGCCCGCACCCACTAAAGAAACCCGCCATGTGCCGTCTCTCCGCCTGTGTTGACGGACCACTGGTACTGTGTTGGATTACTTCAGTGGCCCGCCGGCGGGTATTCTCTACTGAGCAACGCATCCGAACACGGGGCTTCGCTCAGTGGGTCAGCGGAAGAATCCTCCTCCCTTGCCCACTCCGCCGCTTTCTTCCGCGAGATAACCTCCTCGTAGAAGGCAGCAACCGCGGTCCAATTCCTGACGCTGCCGAGCACTCGCTCGTCGCCCTGACGATGCTCGGTAGCGAGAGGTCCCCCCCTAATTCCGTGACGAGTTCACGGAGCTGCTCGTCCCAAGCTGGGCACGACTCGAGCGTGTGTCGCGCTGTGTTCTCGTCGCAGCCGCAATGGTGAGAGCCCCTCCTTGCGACTATGTGCAGATATCTGCCGAAGCAACCGTGCCCCGACAGCACCTGCACCAGTCGGAAGGTAAGGACTCTGTGCTGTCGCCCTGCCCTCTCCTTCAGCACAGACTGGAGCGCCCCTACGGTCCAGAGACCGGCCCGGGGCGTCTCCAGCCACACCCTCCAACTGGCCATGGCAGCACAGGGGGCGTCGCCCTGCCACCTGGCCACCTTGCTGGGCAGGAGGCGACCACCCCTAGCCCGCTCTTGCGACGCCCGCAAATAGACCTCGGCGAGCACCTCCGCCTCCAAGTCCCACGGAGGGGTTCCAGCCAACGCGCAAGCCGCCTCGGTCGTCACCGTGCGGTATCCGCGTATGAGCCTGGACGTGACAACCCTTTGTGGTCTCCACAGAAAAGCCCCTGCGCGTCCAGGGACCCCACCCACACAGGTGCGTCATACAGCGCCATCGACCGGACCATCCCCGCATAAAGCTGTCGGCACGCATTGTTGTGTCCGCTCATATTGCATGAGCCGTGCAAGAGCGGACGCCGCGCTGACGAGCCTCGGGGACAGTTGGCGGAAATGCTCGCGATACCTGATCTGGGCCTTGACCTCAATCTGGACCCCGTCCACCGTGATCGAGGCGCCAGCAGGTGGCCGACGTCGAGGCCCATAGAAAAGTAGGGCCTCCGACTTATCCGGGGCCACCCTAAGCCCCAGCGCCCCGATCCTCCTGACCATCTCCGAGGTCCCTCCTGAGATATAACCTAAAAACTAAGTTTTGGCTGCGTTGGAGCCGCGGGCAAAGGCTAGTATATTATTTAATCAGCCCCCTTAGAATGAAAAACGAAACGTTAGACGAACTTTCTAACATGCTAACATAATGCATTAAATGTGTTATTTGCTTCATATCTAAGAAGCTAGGTGTAAGTGGTAAACCTCCCAAGAGGATAGGACCTATACAAGATCAAGGGCTCAAACTACATACCCCTTCTCGACCCGCCTTCTTGCCGTATTTTTTTAGTCTTTAATGCTTGGGTAACAATTGAACTATTCATTCTTTTAGGACAACGTGGATGCCAACTGTAAAGCTTATATACTTAGTGGATTTGTAAAGACTATGGAGAGAATACATTGGAAGAGAACAGAGCCGCTTTATTATACTACTCTTCTACGTACACTTGACCTGTTATGTGAAATGACCCAGGAAAATTACGTGCATCACATCGAGTCAGGTTAATTTATACAAATATAATAAATACTTATTATTATAATTCAGTACATATTTGAATGGGTTATTTTCTGTGATTTTGACATATTTGCGTTCCAAAGACCTTATCATAATAATACAAATTGTGTTTCTCATCAAATTTCCGATTTGTTTGCCAGAATCAAAATAGACTTGGATATCTGATTGGCCTACCGATTAAGGCTTCG
This sequence comes from Leucoma salicis, assembly GCA_948253155.1. NCBI lineage: Eukaryota > Metazoa > Arthropoda > Insecta > Lepidoptera > Erebidae > Leucoma > Leucoma salicis. Next base: position 14,248,003 of record OX411809.1, on the reverse strand, counting down.
CACGTTTAGTTTAAAAAAATATTTTAGCTTCCATCATTTAGGTATATACTTGACTGATTGAACTATTCATTTTATTTAAGTGGAAGATTGCTATGGGTAGAGGTCGAATCTACTAACTTTTAGGGATATGTACGTTCCAACAGCTTTTTCTATTGAACCACCGCGCGCCCTAGGGCCGCCACTGTTGAGAGTGATGTCTTCAAATTTTCAGTCTCGTACCTGCAGTCGTGTCTTTCTATTACTCAATTAAATTTAGCAGTTATTGCCTAGTAATACCTAGTAATACCTTTTTAGAAAACTTATCAGGACTGAATTACATTTCAAAATGTAGAAAAGTTTAGATGCAACTCTTTGTGAGTAAAATTTATTATTGCGTTAAATTGTACATTATGTATATACATTTATTTATAGTGTTATCCAACGACAAACTATATGGTTGTGACTCGGAGTTCATTGGGGTATTAGAGAAATATTCGACCAACATTTGCCAAGAGTTGCTGATTGTATTGAAAGCTCTTGGTGACAACAAGGAAACTAAGAAACAATACAGTTTATCCTTAGAACTGTTTTGGCGGGTTGTGAGACGGGGTAATCTTGAACAACGTGCTATGTCAAATTTGGCCTCTAGCTTGTGGATGCTATCGCAGAAGATACAAGACTCTAATAATAAATTAGCCGTAAGTATTAACGTGCAACGTATAAATATAGGATTTTAACATAAAGTATATATTTTATTGAACCCTACAAATTATATTATTAAATTGTTCTTCAGATGATAAGTGTCGCGAAAGTTATTGTAATTAGTCAGGTTAGGTTTTTCTTTATTCACACATGCATAAATAGAGTATGTGGTCATTATATAAGGAATAAGTGGTGGAGAGGATGGATAATCAAGGATAGGATAGGTTGGAGGTTTGGGTCTTTGGCACTCTCACTCACCATGAAAAATTAGGAGTACCTACCGTTGTTTCACGCCGATCTTCTGTAAGAGGGTGGTACTCCCTCGATCGAGCCGGCCCATTCTGGGATAAGCAAGGCTCTACCACTAGAAAATGGCGTGCTCACTTAATTCGTATGACCACGATCGTATGTTCACGTACGATACAAATTCATGTCCAAAGTGTGCGCGGCCTAAAACTGTTAGGAACTACTACTGTATGTCGTGTTGTTGTCATGGGTAATTGAACTCTAAAAAGTGGGACAACATCCCACTTTTTAGAGCAGGCTTAAAAATATTTAAAAGTTTCCTTTTGTTACAGAAAGCAATAATGTCATCGCTGCAAAAAGACATGAACCCCAATGTACGTCAATTACTTCAAAAATTAGAGAAAGGTGTAAAGGCTTAAAATGTATCTCCTGAACTGTCTGCTACATGAGAATCATCATAATATCTATTTCGCACTTTGTGATCATTTATATGGCATGCTTAATATCAAATGCCTAAAATTTATAAAAATAATGACATATTTATAGGGCTGCCTTATCATTTAGTATGAATATTAATTGTAATAATTAAGATTGCCTGGTCAGAACAATTTATCCGATAGATGCCCCAGGCAATTACCCCAAGTATATTAAGCTAATTTGCATAAGGCACATTATGACATACTAGTGTGATTATATCTAAGTATCTTTAATGGTTAGGTGACTGCGATAGCTTAGCGCTCCAGAGCACTTCCCCGGATTGGGTGGGACGCAGGTTCGAATCTTGCTCGTTGTAAATCTCTCTTTTTTTCACTTTCAAAAATAATTTGTTTTTATCTTAAATGGAGTTTATTATATCGTAAGCATTGTTCTTAAATGCCGCAGTCGAGGTTGCAAATAATTAAATGTCTCAAACTATTACGAAATTGTTCCATAACTCTGCCAAAAGGTGCTGCTGCATGCTCACCTGCGTTCTTGCTACAGTGTGATGGTGCGAATAAATAGCGTTTTTGAGTCTCTCTGAAAGGTTTTTTTTTATATAATACAACAAGCATACGGCCCGTATGGTATACCTGATTGTAAACGGTTGCCGTAAGCTATAGACGCTAGCAACACTGTACTGTAACTGTAGATTTGGTTATTAAGGTTTACTGTCCACGGCGGTGTCATTTGATGAGTGCATGCAAGCTACAAATGGTGGCAGGCTAGTTACTACAAATGACGGGTGGCCGGTAGGTATAAGTCACATTTATCAGAGACTAGACTCTACCCGCGACTACGACCGCGTGGACTTCAGAATGGAAATATACTCTACGTCACATTAATTATCTCTGTATTTTTTTTCGCATATGGTGGCAGACGATGCGCTCGGGCGCCTATAGTTCGAGGTAAACACTGTGCTTTTCATTACGAATACAAGGAAAGTAAAAATAAAAACATGCAAAAATGAGTGAATTTTAATTTACATCAACTGCTGAGATAATTATTTATTTAAAGGTTTTTTTTGTGGCCGGCCAGCATAACAGGCATTATTTTTCATTTTCAACATTGAAAAAATGGTAAAATACCCAAATCTATATTATTTTAAAGAAATATTTGAAAGTAAGTAAATTATAACAGTCGTCGTCGGTCGTTAAAAAAAAATCTTTATTTAATACTTAAATTTGTTATTTCAATTAAACATCGCGCTGTGATTGAGTGGCTGTAGTAAGTTAGAATATGTTTCAATAGAAATGTGAAAATAGAACTAGTTTTTTTTTTTTAATAATTTGACGGCTGTCTGTTGAAAAAGATTCTCCCTAGGGCTGAAAAGTATTATGTTCAACCCGCTCCTCAGGCAACTTCAAAGCTACTTTCCGAGTATGAGTAATGAAAATTATATTTTTCCCTGCATCGCGAAATTTGCGTATTTTATCAAGCTCTTCACATCTTGCTTTTCCATAAGAATGTTTCTATTATTTTTATATATTTATAATATAGAAGGGATTATGAAATAAAACTACATTTACTTAGTTATGTACCTACCTATTTAGATAATTTATACAATTTACAAATAATAAACATTTAAAACAAATTAAAACCACTTTGTTTTATTGTTCTTTTTATACGTTTTGATGTATATTTTAGCACTTGACATGCTCAGCTACTCTTAAAGTACAAATTATAATATGTGAATAAGGAAAGAGTATTTTATTACGAGCTGGAATCAAACCTGCGTCCCTTCATATCCGGGGAAGTGCATTGAGCTACCGTACTATTTATTAGAAATACCCAATCTCCTTACCACGTTTGTTTCTTTTTATAATTAAATCCGTCACCTATATGTTAATAATATTAATACATATGTTATGTACTGTAATTGGTATTAGGTACTACTATAATACCAAATAACGGACTCTTCTAACTTTTTTTTATACCACGTGGGTGACAAACAAATATAGGGCCCACCTGATGGTAAGCGATTTGTGTCCGTAAGGATTGAGGAGCCACTTCAGATTTTAAAAGGAAAATCATCGGCATATTTAGTAGGAAAGCAAATAATTTTGTAGGCCAAATCCTGAAATTTGTAGTAAATTATATCCAAAGATATACCAATGTAAATATCCAAACATCTGAATTGAGGAGCCACCTAGAACATGGAAAGTATTTACCTAATATTTTTGAAAATTTTCTATCATTTAGTAGTAATTGTGTACAGTGCCTACTAAAAATCTGAGTCCAGTACTGTTGATATTCAAGAATATACAATACTTTTAATGTGGCTCCTCAATCAAAAAAAAGGAATGTGAATTTTTATAGAAGTAATGGTCAATTTATATTCCACACCAAAAAAACATTTAGTAGTGAGTGTGTTCGAATTTGTAGCATATGGAGAAAGTAGTAAAACTGAGTGAGTTTAGTAAATAAATGCATTTTATTTGGCTCCTCAATCCTGACGTTCAGCGTAATAAATAGTTGACTGTACCTGATCTGGTAGGCCTCAGATCATAACGTAATCAAAAACCAGAGACACTAACATTTAGTATAAATGTCTACTAAATAAAAATGTATAGATTAACATTGTATATATTCGGTATCTAAAAAACAAATAACTTTTCGATATCCCTTAAGAATTCGCTATTAACGGTGACCATGTTATATGAATGAAACCAAGAGGCTAGTTTTCGAAACTTAATTTTTAAAAAATCGACCTTATCGAAATTCTTAGCAACTATTGTAATATATTTATATTTATTTTATTTATCTATACCTACTATTATAAAGCTGTAACAAAGCAGTGTCTGTACATTTAACTGCGGCTGTACACATTCGTCGAGACACAACGAGACAGGCCGAGGGCGAGTGTGTACATGGTAGCCTCGTCTCGTCTCGGGGCTCTCGCTATGTCTCGGAAGAGTGTCGGTTTTTTTGTGCTCGAGTCAAAGGGTCTCGGTGAGTCTCGCGATAAAACGAGACCGCGCCTGTACACACTCGTTTGCTTAGTTGCCCGCCAACTGCGTTCGCGTAAAGACGAGCTTTCTGCGTGCGACAACGCTTTTTAGAAGCCTACTAAAGGCAATCACTATTATGGAATCCTAAGAATGTCAGGCACAAGGCGGAGCAGTGTGTGAATCGCCTATTTAATAGGCTCCTACAATTTTGTAAACTTACTACTTAATAAGTATAATAATTTCATTAAGATATGAAAAGTGGCTCCTCAATCCTTACGGACATAGCGATTTCAGTAACCTAAAGACGCTTGTAACACCTATAGAGAATATCTCCAAGTTTTTTTTTATTGCATTTGGTGCCAGACGAGCCACGGCCCACCTGATGGTAAGTCGTAACCGTCGCTCATCTATACCGAGGGTATTGTCAAGCCGCTGCTTACACAGATTTTTATGAAATGAAAGAATTAACGGCTATCTCCTGCTACAACCAAAACACAGGAATGTGCTTCATGGCCGTTCACATGGGAGATGGTGGTACCAGTTCCGCTCGGGCCCGATAGCAAGTGTGTACTCCCACTTGGTACCCAGATCTACCGCCAGTAATGCAAAGAGTGATAATTATTATAAATTACTTTCCTTAGTCGCCTCGTACGACACCTGTGGGAAAGAATGTGGAGGTGACATTCTTAGACCGTCACCACGGACAAAAAGTGAAGGTATAGGAAGTATAATAAGGATAGGATGGTGGGATACTAAGGGGATGATATAGAGACGGGGTATGGCGCTCCGGCGCCCTCGATCACTCACCCTAATTACTTACCTTCTGTGAGAGTACTTCCCCGATCTAGCCGGCCTATTTATGCTGGGATAAGCAAGGCTGTAGAGCCACTAATAAACTTTATAAACCCATTAATAATTAAGTACTACAAAGCTGTAACAGAGCTATAACTGTACATTTAAGATATTTGAGCTAGGCTCTATCACTACCCGCCGGCGGACCACTGAAGTAATCCAACACAGTACGGACCACTCCGTCAACACAGGCGGAGAAACGGCACACGGCGGGTTTCTTTAGTGGGTGAAGGCCCCACACTACCCTGTTCGTTGCCCCGAACGACTGGGTGTGCGGTTAGGAACATTTTTTCCCGCCTTAACAATAAAAAAAAAGGCTGATGAAAAGGGTGATGTTTTGTAGGTATTTCGACGTCTGGTAGTTCCAGTCGTGTCGTTAGTGTCGAAGAGAATAAGGTGGGTAAACATAGCCTAACATTACCTACTGCAATAGAAGAAAATCTCGCACTTGATAGTGATTAGTATCGAGTTAATAAATTAATTTATCGTATTCGTTGCCCGAACCATCCAAATTGGTTTTGGTCGTAAGAAAAGACGGCCGAGCCTTTTTTCCATTCTACTTTTAAACTCAGTAGTGTACCTTCACAGTAAGCAGCGGCTGGACTATTTTTATTTAATTATTTTAAGCCTTTGAGATACTTAGCCTTATCATAATACAAAGTGCGAAAATGTGACATAGAAAATGATAGCAACGAGTGCGGTTTCAACTCATGTCTTCTTGATTAATACCTTTCCAGACGCTCTGCTATCCGAGTTATCGGGACATCCGTACTTTGTGTTCTGACAAAATAAAATTTGGCAAATAGGTAGTAAATGTAAAACTTGCGATAGAGAAGTCATGAGCTCAAGTTTTTATAAGTCGTACAATTAGCAAATGTCGGCTCACTGCTGGAAAGTTAGTGCGTGGGCCATGGACATTAGAAAGTTACACTGTAATTCTGTAGCTTATAATACATTATTTATCTTATCTCTCATTTACTTCTACTTGTGACAAAATACAAGAACATATCTATCTATTGGTAATATTAAGCTGTGCTTAACAGAGCTGTGTCTGTAGTACCTATAGGCGAAGAATGAGCCAAAAAAATGCCACGCCTGTAGGTAGGTACATTGATATTAAAATTAGAATAAAAACTGTTACATAGCGGTTTTTTTTTAATTTTTGTTTGATAAAACATATTTGTTTAATAGGTTTTGGACTTAAAAACTGGTACAAGTTTTATCTCGTCACCATATAAGTTCGGGAACAAAAAATCGGGGTAAAAATTTGTGAAGATGTATGGGTGTTTAACCGTCAAGCACGCCTTAACGATTGTGCGGATTTTTATGAAATAGAGAAAAAAGAACATAATTATGGTAAGTAGGTACTTCTTAAACCAAAAAAACAGTAGGATAGTTCCCGTAGAATATCTATTTTTCGCAAATGAACTTACAACATTTGGTATAGGTACAAAATTAATTATAGCAAGGATAAACATAGAATATTATTTACTCTTAGGAGAAGTTCCTGGGTTACGCTTTAACGACTCTATGGATCACATTTTGAGGTTCACACAGACGAAGTTTATGTCAGCGGTGAAACCGCGGGCAAAGGCATAGGTATACATATATCTACATGTGATTCAAACCTTTCAACCAAAGTTTTGTGCTAATTGATTCAATAAAAACGATGAATATACATAGTTATTGCCCTGACTATGTTATCTACAGAGCCGTGCATAGACATTTTAGTCTGACTAGGTAAACAATAAAAGCTGCAAATATAGAACTAAGGTATGGTAGTATTTAACTATGGGTAGCATCAAAAGCCTAGGAATAGTCGGCCACCGCTTGCGCAATGTCTTTTCATCTCAACAGTACCTACTTTCGTATATTTTCTCTATTAATCTGTCTGAGAAATCATCATTTCGGAGGGGCATGTAACGTCAAACTTTTGTTGAACGCGTTGACAATCGAATATGGCTTTAATCTATTAAGTATTACCAGTTACTACTACAGCGTCGGCTAGACTGCTGTTATGAAGCGGAGAAACACCTGAATGATGTTCAACCGGTCCATTTGCCCCACTCCATTAAATTTTAATTAGATTTATTAATAAAGTTTAGTAAATTACTTTATGTTTAGTTTAATAGACTGATCTCGAAATCCGTAGCTAACTGGTAGCATAACATAGCTACACTCGTAGCACTTATGGGCCAATTGTCGCTGCGAGTGACCCTAACAGTCAGTCGCTGGATGGAGTAAGCGGACATTGTCCGGCAAGACACGCTTGAGTGGTGCGCGCTCTGTTGCATAGATCTTTCACCTTCGCAATATTGACGCCTATAAAACCTTGCCATTACAATTATGTGAAGTTACTTTCATCCCAACACAAACGAAGAATACAACTGTAGCTAGTTATAACTATCTACTTTAAACGGACGTACTTGGGTTTAAACCCATTCTCAAAATGTCCAAGCTCGGATGTCTGGTGGGACATTAGATATTATATTTACTAACATGTTTTTCAAAATAAAAAAAAACGAGCCTTATTCAAATTTTGATTGTTTTACAGTTGTTACTCTGGGCTATATGTGGAGAAGTGGTTTCCAGTGAAAAACAAGACGGTTTTGTATTGCCGATGGATTTTGCTCCTCTATTCGATACAGGTTGGTCAGTTAGTTAAAAGTATTAGATATAGGAATAAATATTATGGATTCCGAAATAACCAAAGCTTATTTATACACGCTCTTATATAAGTATTATATTCTATATTGCACTTATCGTCTTTTCAGGCGTAACTTCGCTGGCTTCAAATCCTTTAGCAGCTGCCGTACTAGAAGTAGATAAGAGTCAATATCCCCAGCTATTTGATACAATTGTCAGTAGTTCCATTGATTCTATACAAACACGAGTAGCGCCTAGAGAAAATGTATTTTCTGCTGAATCTTTTGGTTTTAACCCTATAGCCAGCCAAAGCTTTTTGCCACCGGGGAGACCTGCTCAACTAGTTGCTCAACCGAGACCGCAGCAAATCAAAGCGGTACCGATTGGTCAACAGCTAGGACCTTTACGATATGATATTCGCACTGTACATGATGCTAATTATAAAGTTTATAAACCTGAAGCAGCGGAGCAAGGAGAAGATATTTTAGCTGCTTTGAAAAATAATCCCACCGTGGCTGCTTATTTTAAACCTGCTGAGACTAGCGTCGAAGTAGCACATCCGCTTAATTATCGCAGGGAGGAATTGAGTGAAAATTCCGATATAGATCAGAACTACAAGACAAATGCTTATATTACAGGACATCCCCGTATTCGACGTTATACTAGTGGACGACAAAGAGCCAACCTGAAAAAGAGCAACGAGGAGGACGACGATCCTTATAACTATAAAGTTGAATATATTTCTAAACCTAAAGCTTTTGATACTGACCTATACAGCAGTGCATATAAAGAAGCAAAGGATCCTAACAAAGATTATGAATATCCCTATGGAGGCTATGATTCAGGTTACGATCACAAGGAATATGAAAGGATTAAATCGTTGTCGGAGAAACAGGCAGCCGAAATAAAACAAAATCCTGGCAATTGTAAAGAGGTTCAAAGAGACGGTATGACTTGCACAACATGTAAAGATCCAAAAACAGGAGGCAACTTCGAGTCATGTTCCTATGTAGCAGAGCCCAAAAATAATAAATATGCTTACTCGAAGGAAAGAAAGTTTGACAGTAACGACGAACCTGATGAAGTCGAAGCACCCCCGCAGGCTGAACCGGCGAAGAAATCTGAAAAGTATCAAGCTGACGATAGTAGTGAACAAAAATACGCTAAGCTCACCTCTGCGGAGCCTCATAAGGACGACAATTCCAGTGAAAAATATAAGTCGTATTACGGTCATTCTTCAAATCCCAAGGCAAGTGAGGCTCTTCGTACTGCGGATGCTAAACAAAGTTCAGAGGAAGAAAGAGACAGCTCTGGTGCTAAAGCGTATGACTACAAAAAAGCTTTGCCTGGTTTTTACACCGACAATGAGCCTAAGAAGGACGTCGAACATGTTTTAGCAGAATTCAAGAAAAAGGATCGCTCAACATGTAAAAAAGTACAGAAAAATGGAATGACCTGTTTCCAATGCATCGATAAGAATGGTTTGAAAAATGAAGAATGCATGTTTGTGTCAGAATCGGCTCCTAAACGAAGTCATTTAGCATATCAAGAATTAAAGGAATTCACATCGAAACCAGCAACCATTGAGAATAATAATGAGGGCGCTGAAAGTCAAACGGTCACTACAAGTGCACCTCCAGCACAAAAGTCAGCTGCCTATGTAGTTGACAATAACACTTACGGTAAAAAATTAAAACGTAAAAAAGCACCGCAAACTGTTGCTGCAGCTGCAACTGATTCTACCGCCAGAGTAGTGAAACTAGCACCTTCAGTTGCCAATCCACGTAAAGCTAAAAGAAGCGTGGAATCGGAAGCGGAACACCATGCTGAGATTGTTGACGAAACGAACGTTGCACCACCAGAAGAATTTGCTGGAAGCGCTTCTAAAGGAGCTTTTTGGGCGGAAACAATGCCTCGATATAGCGCATCTTTAGGTGTCACTTTGCCTGAATACATGTTGTCAAGGTCGGAGCACGAAGTTTCGTTTGATGAAACTGTTGCGAGTGCGTAAAAGCTATTAAAGGTTTGATTTGTTAGCCAACAAATTTAGTATTAATAGAGCGTGTCCATTGTACAACGCTTTAGATGAAACTCGAACAAGAAGTAACGGGTATTTGTTGCGTAATAGTAAAATAAGATTTCACAGACTGACGTGCTGCGAGTCATACAAAAGAAAAACTAATCTGCAGCCGAACCGAACGTAAATTGAAATTATTTTAAGTGTTTTGTTGGCTATTGTGTTAAAGTTATTGTTGTAGCGGAAATGTGCAGTACAATATGAAGTTTTACAAAGTAGGTAACGACGACTGCCTATATTTCGCATGTAGTATGTTTACTATGTTGTTAACTAGTTATAGATATAATGGAACAATTAAATTTGATACTGTGATTATAAAGCTTTCTAATTATTATAATACAGTGTGTATTTATTTAATATCCTATCTACGCGACTGCTAATCATGAGGTCTCGGGTTCGATCCCCGGGTCGGGCAAAGTTATTGAGCTTTTTCCTAAAAAGAAAAATTCTCAGTAGCAGCCCAGAGTTTGGAAATGTGCCCGGTAGACGTCAATAGGCTCGCCCCCTATTACGTGGGACTTAAACATAGCTGGCGAATCGTGGGTGTGTAATACACCTCTGCCTACCCCTTCGGGGAATACAGGCGTGTTGCTATGTGTCCTATCTATGAAGTATTTTTCTAATGGAGGTAAAATAAATCAAAGATACATAATCCATGTGAGACAAGGAAACCTTGAAACAAAGTCATAATTACCTATGCAGTACATGTTATTCTGTGCCTATGTCGTGCTCTCTTGCCAGTATTATGAAGTAGGTAGGACAATTTCTCTTTCACTGGAAAGGAACTGCATGCTCTTCGGTGGGAAGTGTAATACCTATATAGAAACAACTAAGATGAGATAGGTATCTTTTATCAAGAAATGAAAATGAAATTGGTATTATAGCGCTGCTATGAACTTCTTACTGACCTCACTATCTTTATTATCAATTAAAATAATGATAAAGCAATCGAATGTTACATTTTAACAAAAGAATATTACTTACTCGCGACGCGTGCAATACACAGAACAATATTAGGTAGGTACTGATAGGTTCACCACCGAAGGAATGTAACATAGTTCCAGTGGCCCGCCAATAAAGGCGCAGGACGGCACACGGCGGGTTTCTTTAGTGGGTGACGGCCCCACACTACCCTGTTCGTTGCCTCGAACGACGGGGTGTGCAGTTAGGTTCAATTTTTCCAGCCTAAACAAAAAAAAGGTACTGATAGGTTCAATGGCAGTCTTAATGGTTTATTCGATTCAAATTATTTTTTCTATTAATTATAGTGGTAGGTAGTTGAGCCACGGCCCAGCTGATGGTAAGTGGTAACTGCTGCTCATGGACTAAACAATACTAAGAATACTGCCAAGCCGCTGATCGTAATTATTTTTGTTTATTTTTTATATATATTAGGGGAGAGTGGGGGAATTGGAGCCATCTAAGGAAAAGTAAAAAAGATACCAGTTAAAGTTACAATGAATTTTTTTTTACATTAATCAGTCATTTAGTTATCTTTCTTTCGGTAATTACTTAGAAAAATTAATAAAATATACCCTTAGCTAGTTAAAATAACCTTTTTTTAAGAGTTTACTTTCGCTCCCATTACCCCATACATTGGGTAATGAGAGCCAAAAAACCTTCATATGTGTAATGAGAGCCATCACATAATATTAAACAAAATTAAACATTTTTTTATGCACATAACAGAAACTTAATTCATAACAAGGTAGGTATACCTAAAGTAATCAACGAAACATAATAATAATCAAAAGTAAAGCATTTTTTGAAAAAAATGAACCCTCAGAGGAGGGATCCTCTGAACCATTGTCACACACTTTACTTTCGTTGACAGACGATTCCTCAGTGGTGCTGTTTTGGAATACATTTTTGGTTATTGTTGCTTTTTATGTTTTTTTAGATGATTTATTCTTAATCTTTAATTTAGTGTTCGTATTTAAGAATTTTATTTGGTCTATTCTGTTTTTTATTTCTCTCCTCTATGCATGCTGCTTATTACTACTTGTTTATTTTGTTAATGTTTGTGGGCGAGGACTTAAAACTTTTATTATCAGCAAAACTTGTAAAAGCTTGTAATATCATTACTACTTGTTAACCTGTACCGTTTCTTCAGCGTGCTATAGGGTATTTGATATTGCTGTGCCGCTTTATTAACTGATATTCCTTCAAGTTGTATATTGTATATGTTGCAGACTCAAACATAGCCGAAGTCCAACTAGACTTTGATATCGTTCACTTCCTAGTTCATGGCATCTAAAAATAAAATATACATTAGATGGATTTTGCTTCTCGAAAGGGGTATAGAAGCCATAGCGGGGTAATGAGAGCGTGAGTAACTCCTATTACCCGAATAGTAACCATCTCAAAATAATGAAACTAACCTAAAAAGAACATTGCTAAATTATCTATTATCCACTATTATCTTGAAGTTTATGGAATAATGCATATAATAGACACAAAATGCAACAGAATAATAAAAGTTTAGATACTTACTTTGGTTGCGAGATTTGGCACTTTTTAATAACAAAGTGTAACAAAACCGACGTGGTCTTGTCACCACCATGCGCACAGAACATTTTTACTCTACGAAAAGAATGAGAGTTTCTTACATTTTTTTGAGGACACTTTTTCTTACCGACCTGCGCCATCTGGGTCGAAACCCCAGAACTAACTAGAACCGCGAGGGCGGTCAATACACGCTACTAAGATTGTTTAACTATTAAACGTTGTTTAAAATATTTCATATTTATCCAAAAAAGATGGCGTAACTCGAACCAATCGACGTCGCTAGTTTCCAAGTAAAATAGCATTAATATGGCTGTATCTTATAAACAGCTAACTGCGAACAACGATAGCGGCATTTAATATTGCCACTAGCGACATCGAGGGCCACATATGTTAATGACTGTTGCCGCGTTCCGGTGCCGACAGCGGATGTATCTTTTACATTTATATTATTGTCCCTTTTTAATAACATTGTCTCTTACTAATACGAAACCCACCCATAAACAGTTTGTAGAACGAAGCTGACAGGGCCTGGCCATGCGTGCGCTACTAACCCGGCCAGCGGCAATCGCGTGATATAACCCAATGTTTCCGAAGCTATTCGTGTCATATTGGCGCGACTTGTACGATCCTGTCTGGGTATATTGTAGTGGCTCCTATTACCCGCTAGCTCTTATTACCCCACTCTCCCCTACATATATGATTATATTACATTGAATAATGATAAACATACCACACAAACCATCCTGAGCTAAACAGTGGCATGATAATTTCATTTCGCGCATGGAAAATAAATGAAATGGGTGACTATTTCTCTCTACAACCAAAACACAATTAGGTGCTTCACGATCACACACGGCAGAGAGTGGTATACCGATACGGTTAGATCGAATAACAAGTACTGGGAGAACTTACGTACTCTTTGTATCCAACACTACCACCAGTAATGGTCAGCACCCTTCTCTTGGTCGTCTTGTGCGACAACCCCTGGGAAAGAATGGGCACTTGTATTCTTAGTGCGTATACACAGGAATAAATCACGAGTATTATCTATGTTTATTACTTACGTACTGTGTGTCTTCGCTTTAGATACAATAATTACTTTTATGGCGATTAAAAAGTAAAGAAAAATTTACATAACTTTTTTTTCAAAAGACAACACCCGGTACTAAGGAATAATAATCCTTGTCCCGCGGGGGACTTTACAAACATACAATTTCACGGACACAAAGTACTGGGTGTACTGTGAACCATTTGTGGATCACATAAAGAGTTGTCCTGTGTGGGAATCGAACCCACAACACTCGGACGGGAGGCCGGTACCTGTTAGTTTACCTGGTCGGTATAATGTATGAAAATACTTCCGACAGATGGTGCAGGCGTCACCGAAAGACTTTAAGTATGAATGTGTTGTCGAGATTAGCAGTCAGGAGCAAGGGTCACGATGGCTGAATTGGCAGGGCATCTGGACGGTATCCAGGAGATGCAGGTTCGAATCCTGCTCGTGACTGTTATTTTCGATTTCACATTTTTCACTTTGTGTTTAATGTATGTTGCTAAGCATGTCAAATGCTAAATATATATATAAAAATATCTAAATATTTTTAATTCTTATTATTACCTAAGCCACAGAGAAATCAAGCTTTCCTGTCTTCTTTTATACGTGGTTTCTGGGCACTGAGCCACATGCTCAGTAAATATAGGTATCAATCAATTTAATATCTCCTTGCACATGTATATTGTGCAGGTCTATACTGAAAGTATCGTTAGGCCGCAATTGTTGGCATAGTATTCGGTCAGCGTCCTAGATGTCAATACTGTTTTTAATGTTTCTATTTTTACTAGTAATTGTCCAAGATACATACATACGTCACTAGGAGCGAACATAAGCACTCTACCAGACTTCCAGAGTGTAATTAAATTCAGTCGTATTCTTGCAATACAAGAGTTCAGTGTTCTGCTGCTTATCCGAGGATTTATAAAGGCGTATCAAATCTAAAGCCAGTACGAGTAGAAATTAAAACATTATAAGCGGTTTGTTTTGTGTACCAAACGCTCGGCATGTAACTACATTCAGTGATAGTGCCGATCATATTGAAGTAATATTAATATTACACATGTAAGTAGTTATATTTACAACAATTATTACCTTTGGAATGATTTCAGGAGGCTTATTACATTCTATAATGCTTTGATTTACATTTACATAGGCCGATAGTTTAATTTATAAGGGGTCCGGTTACTCATCAGTTCTTGGAGCTGAATGACAATGGACCCTGCATAAGTAACTTGGGAAATCTCTCCAAATATTATTTTATTTCAATACTGACTGTTGCCCGCGATTTCGTCTGCATGGACATTTAACTTTTTTCCTAACACACTATTTAAATAAAATAAAGCTTATATTTTGCTCCAAGCTAAGCTCTACTATTTTTTTTCTTTTTTTTTGTTTAGGCGGGAAAAAATTTACCTAACCGCACACCCGTCGAGTTCGGGGCAACGAACAGGGTAGTGTGGGTCCTCACCCACTAAAGAAACCCGCCGTGCGTCGTCTCTCCCCTTTTATTGGCGGGCCACCGGAACCATATTACTTACATTCCTTCAGTAGTAAGCTAAGCTCTACATACCCGTCCTTCAGTAATTTCAGAGCCGTTTTCTAACAAACAGACAACTGACAACCATTGTTGTTCTATAATTATATTTTTGATACGAGTACCTATACCTGTAATGTACAGACAAATCATTGATCACTTCATGTTGTAGCTTACCTACCATTTCATGAAATGTTTAGGTTTTGTTAGGACACCTTTTATGAAATGGTTGGCCGTATACCTAATTAAGTAGCTAATCCTACGTGACTACGACGTAATACATTAGACCCTAAAAACACTCCCATAAACAACTTTAATGATTATGTACCTACTTGGTATACAAGTAGTTATGATATTCTATATCTATATATAGGTATGTAGGTAGGTAATAAAATAATAACTGACTAACTAACTGATATATCCTCACGCAGGCCAAGCTCCTGAGGCTCCGTGCAAATTTACATAAAGGTTTCTTTGATAGGTACCTACCTATTGTAGACGAACACTACTAGGAAAGCATTCTACGCAAATCCTGTCCAAAATGTATAACTCATCTAACACTATGACGCGAGTGAAGCCGCGGGTATTGCGATAGTGTAAATAAATAGGAAAAAATATATATATAAATAAATAGGATATATATGTAAATAAATAGGATCAAAAATATTCGAGACTAAATTTAATCGAAATGTTGTTGCACTGGCTGCAGTGTTGAAAAAGAAATAATTTGTCTCGGTGCCAAGAAGTCAGTTGAATAAAAAACGGGGTTATATTATTGCGCACTGGTTTATAAGAGACTTGCTTTGTTGGCTTATTGTTGTCGTTATAATCACGTCACCTCTGTTTTATTTAATAATAAACTTTTTTTATTTTTCAATGTCATCCATTACAAATACCAAGATGATAGCCTAAAAGCTACGTCTTATCTGAATTCCATATTATTTTAAATCGTTGCCCGATGTCTCTACACATCTGCCTTCATTCTCATCTTGCGCCAACAGGGTTTTACTTTTGTGATATCCCATGCATAAGCAATGTCAAAAGAGGGTGACTGAAAGGATAAAGCAAATGGGTCGCCAGCTTTCGGTATAGTTGGAGCATGAAAGCATCTTGGTGGCTGTAGCTTCCACGCAACTCCTATTAGAGGTGGCTTGGTGTTCTACCAAATGCTTTCCACAGGAATATGCATTGTTATGCCGATAACAGCACACGTGATGCGCAATAACTATATCCACCATCAAAAATTCATTTGTTTTATTGTTTGTAGTGGCAGACGAGCCACGGCCCATTTGATGGTAAATGGTAACCGTCGCTCATGGACTCAACTATACTGAGAGTATTGTCAAGCCGCTGCTCACCATTTCATCAATATGAAATGAAAGAAAAAACGGCTATCTCCTGTTATAGCCAAAACACAACGATGTGCTTCATGGCCGCTCACACTGGAGATGGTGGTACCAACCCGCTCGGGCCCGATACGAAGTGAGTACTCCCACTCGGTACCCAGCCCTACCACCAGTAAATTTGGAATGTGCTAGAGCCAAGGGCGCCACGAGCCTGAACCCTTTGTCACGATGGAGTAACAGAACATGTTACCACCCCATTACAGCGGGTGTGTACAATGTACAAGTGAGCACATATATCACTGCATGAAACGGGAAACATCAAACTTTTATACGCGCAATCAACCTCTTGAGCTTTTTTTAATTTTTAAGCCCAAAAATCCCCTTTTGAACTCTCATCCTACGCAGTTTTACTTGTTTTGAACCCGAACTGGTAGGTCTTTTACGGCTCATTCACCGTAAAGTAGGGTCATCGTAACAGAATGGTTTACCCGTATTTACTAACCGGTACGACCTTGTTGACAGAATGATTTTAGTAGGTATTTTTTTCTAACATTTACCTGGAAACTGGAACAAAATTACTAGTATGGTGCTCCAGCTCTTCAATGTCCTTCAAAGTTTTTGAAGAACACTTTTTTCGCGGTATGGCGGGTATACTTGTCCGACACTAACTAATTACTATAATAGCTGCCAGTCTGCCTCCGTTGAAAATTATAAATGCGTTATGACCTATAATAGCCTACCTAGATAATGGTTTAGTTTCAAATACTAGGTTATATTAATTATTACCTACGGTGAATGTTTGAACCTTTTTTTATGAGGGAAAAAAATTACCTATATGTTACATTACTTCAGTGGTCCGCCTGCAGCTTACCCTTTCAGGTACCCTCGTCGCACCTTCGCGGCTTTGCGGGTGGCGGAGGTTCCCCGGTCCATTCACCCGCAGCCTCAGCTAGGGCGGCATCAAGCGCAATTATTCGCGCCTGCGCCGCCCCATATATTTTAACCCTTTTTTTATTAAGGTGGGAAAAAATGTACTTAATCGCACACCCCGTCGTTCGGGCCAATGAACAGGGTAGTGCGGGGCTATCACCCACTAAAGAAACCCGCCGTGTGCCGTCTCTACGCCTGCGGGCCACTGGTACTATGTTGCATTAGGTACTTCAGTGGTAATTTATGTTTCTGAACCATTGCAAATATCATTTGATAAAACTTAAAAATATTAATATTTTTACAGATTTCAAAGATGAGTACACAAGACTTTGATGATGAGGAATATGTGGATGTAAGGACATTACCACTTAAGCCACCGCAGCCACTGTTGCCTCCAGAACGGCCTACGCGCCGGCCATGGCACCCGGTTATGTGGGACAGTTCTATTATTGGCATTCCTCCCCCGGATCATAGGGACTCTGAAGAGGTAACTATATACATTGCTTATCAGTGTTAATGTAGTATACCTAACTACGAAAAAGTAGGTTAGGCTAGTTTTATGTTGATTGAATCCCGAGTTAGTGCCAAAATATGTAGGAACTTGATTGTGTATAGGTAACGGGTATGACTTAATAATATGCACCCTACTGTGGCGTATGTACCTATTATATTACTATATGCATACTATGTCCTCTGTCCGTGTGGTGACGGATTAAGAATACAAGTGTCAACACCCCATTCTTTCCCACGGGTGTCGTATGAGGCGACTAAGGGAAGTAAGCAATTGTCATCCATTGCATGACTGGTGGTAGGGCTGTATACCAAGTGGGAGTACTCACTTAGTATCCGGCCCGAGCGGGTTGTACCACCATCTCCCGTGGGACCGGCCATAAAGCACATCGTTGCGTTTTGGCTGTAGCAGGAGATAGCCGTTTATATTTCATTTCGGTCTGGAGCACTTCCCCGGATTGGAAGGGACGCAGGTTCGAATCCCGTTCGCACTAAAGTTCACTTTTTCCACATTCACAAATAATTTGTTTCTACTGGGTATAATAATTTTAAAATAATCACGTCGCTGTTAACGTAAGAGAGATGGCGATTCCTTTTAATTCCAACAACTGGTTATTATTAGGTTTAATTTAATCCTCGATTTCTCGTCTGTATCCACTTACTAGTCTAGACTAGACGAATAACTAGAATAGTCACAGATTTTTTTTTTTAAATTTACCGGCTTGCAGACGGTAAACAGGAAGCAGCTGTAGTAAGGAATGACGTTCAAGATAAAAGAAATAAAGTAATCCAGCGGGCTTGTATCAATCATTTCTATTTATAAAACAATTGCCTACTAACATGTTTATGTATATATTCAAGGTTATCGACACAGTATAAGCAGAGACGTATTTTAGAAACTACTTACGGGGTTTTTCCAGTAACTACCACACCAGGTTGTATTTTCAAATTATCTACTGCTATGTATATACAATTGCTCTTTTTGGTTTGTTACTTGCAAATTATTTGCCGCTTATAGCAATAAATAAATAGATTTTCAGATAATTTTATTTTGTAGCGTAGCAATACAATTTTTCTGGGAACGTAGTGTAGGTATTACTTAGGCAGATTTGTTGTTTTGTTTTTAGTATATCACTAGCAGTTGCCCGCGACTTCATCAGCGATAGGTTTTTTTACGTTCTAAATCCAATCCCCTATTTTATGCCCGTTGAAATACAATTTAGATTTAGTAGATCATTGAAACACATAATGCTAAGATAAATTAAGATTCTTTAATTATAAATCCTGAATCTGAATTTTCTTATCATTTAAAGCTTACCTACAATTTCAACGTTCAATATTTTAAATTTTCATTAAGACCATCGGTTTTTCAGTTATAAAAGGACTACAGACAAGCAAAACTTTACGAAGTAGTAAAAATAGAATCTGTAAGTCTTAAAATTACTACCTATCACAAATTAAAAAATAAAGAAATTGGAGCTCACAGATTTTTATATAAGTATAGTAGGTGCTTCATATTTTACAAAAATATGAAGCATCGACTATACTGCTCCGCCGCAGCCAAATGATAGTTTGTAGCTTATATCTCAGGTTCACGATATATAGTAGCAGGATCAAATGTATAGCTACCTACAAGTTTTTAAGTCTAATCAGAGCTATCAAAAACTAATTTAATTTCCATCAAAATTGGTTCAGTAGTTTTTGCGTGAAGCTCGAACAAACAAACAGAAATATTTTTGTTTAGATGCCTAAATAGCCTAATGCGTATTTTTTTTCTTAATTAAGTATCTATATACATACATAGCTGTTACAGCTTTATTAGTAGGTAGGCACTTATAGGTTCAAATTAGCCACTTGTGGCGCGAGGTAGACACACTGCATCCTAATTGAAAGGCGTCATAAACCAGACTTTATTACGCTTTTTCTTAAACTTAAAAAAAATATATTATTGTTACTTATTTCCTAATCAATATCTATCGATCAGTTTTTAACTAGAGATAGATATAGCTATAAATATAGGCAATTTAGTTCAGTAGGTTTCCTTTTTCGATCGAGGCCTGGAGCTGTGCTTACTAATTCTATATTTTTAAGATAAAAAGTTTATTCCGATATAACCTTAGACGGTGAAGTGATCTAGTTCAGTATGTTTTACGCTGGTATTTGTAATTTTTATCCCATCGATTGGTAGGCGACCTAGCTGGTGCCACCACTGAAGGAATGTAACATGGTTCCAGTGGCCCGCCAATACAGGCGGAGAGACAGCACGTTTATTTAGTGGGGAGGGAGAACCCCCCACTACCCTGTTCGTTGCCCCGAACGTCGAGGTGCGGTTAGGTACATTTTTTTCCCCGCCTTAACAAACAAAAAAGGGGTGCCTCTGTCAATGTTAAAGCAAGACAGCTCCAGGGGTAAGTAGGTCTAAAAATCAATTTATAGCAGTGTTAAGCAATCGCCATCATAGATTTTACAATGTTGTCGCGTAAGTCTGTGTGTAGTTGGTACTACTACTAATAAACAAACATAACAGAAATACACACTTTTGCATGACGCACTGTAGTTATATATTCGGTTGTAGCAAAAAAATCATAAATACAAAAAGGGGTTAAAGTTGTGTTTTAACATCATAGGTACACATGAGTATTGATTTAATTTTATAAACTTAGAACACCGTGAAAAGATCCAGGTGACGAGATCAGCGTATATACTAGAGACAAGATGGTCGGTTGGACCACAGCTCATTGGCAGAGCGTCTGAACGATATTCAGAAGGCTCGGGTTCAATCCCCACTCGTCGCTATCATTTTTATTTAACATTTTTTCATTTTGTGTTGTGTGACGGGCAAAGAGGTTCATATGGTTCAGTTATAACTAAATAGTTAATCCTAGAACGTTACCTTTTGGTAACTTGACCATATAAAATGCAACATTAATAGCACACAATAATAGTAAAATGGAAAATTAATAAAAGTGATTAACTCAGAGTTCAAATTCTTTTAATGTTTAGGAAGTTTACAAGATCACATGTCATATTGCTTTAAACGTCATTACCATATTATAACGTCAGAAACTTGAGAACTTAGATAGCTATTATCTAAGCTTGAGAAAGCTCTTTCAGCTGACCACTAGTATTCAGTGTGAAGATGACGTGTTTTGTTTCAGCCGCAACCGGCATCTCACGAGTATCCGCATAAACAACGCATACGTAACCTGCGGCGTCTCATCGCCGATGGCAAAGTGAAGCCTACGCCGGAGACACTAATATTTTTCCTCTGTAACAAGTTCGCTGTATCCGACGAACGACAGAAGAAATACAAAGAATTGTAACAAGCGTGTTGCCAATACAACATTAATGTTAAAATGTATATATAATCGTATTATTGTTTATCTTTAATTTGTACTCTGAAAAAAGTAAATATAAAAATGATATTTTAATCGAGTTCTCTCTTTATTTCTCGAAAATGAAAATATGTACAAATATTATACACGGACCGCGCAGACACAGCGCCGATAGCCAGCGGAGCGAGGGGCGGGGCGGACTGTAAACACTCGAGGCGGATTAGGTACATATTCTTTATATTCTCATAAAAATTATCTACACACAAGACTTTTAATATAAAAACAAAAAGTTTCTCAAATACAACTTATATAAAGAAATGTGGGCGCGAAGTTCAGGTCTAGCGAGTGGCCGCCCCGCATCTCGACAGGCGCTAGCGCGGTGCGACCCCGGCGGGGGGAGGCAGTCGCTAGGTGGCGGGGGGCGGAGCGGGCGGCGCCGCCTCCACCCCCGCGCTCGGTGTCTCCTCTTCTTCCTCCTCCTCTGGGTCGAATTTCAACATTAACTGCTTGAACTGCAAAGGTAAAACAAACATTAATTATGGTAATTGAAGCACCACGTGAGGTGCTTAGCTTAGACAATACCTGTAATATTGCAAATTTCTGCAGACGTTCTTCGGGAGTAAAAATGTTGTAACGCAAAATGCAAAAATGTAATATAATAAACAATAGCCACGAGCTATTTTTGTAAACACACCAGTAATTCTACGAGTGACAATCGCTTACTTCATTTGTCGCCTCGTATGACACCCAAAGGAGAGAGAATGTGGAAAAATAATATAGTTATTATTGGTATAGTATACTTATTTCTGGATAATTTCATCTATATACAGGGTTATATGTAACTCACGCAAGAGCTCTTAGGTGTGAGTTACCTACATCAAGACTGACAACTTTGGTTCTACATCCCATCCATCCATCCATCAGCCTTTTAAAGTCCACTGCTGGACATAGGCCTCCCCAAGAATGAGGGATAGTGCCATAATCGCCACGCGTGGCAGGCGGGTTGGCCATCGCAGTGGATGTTCTTAATACTCGAAGGAGTGCTGCTGCCCACTCCCCCGGTATTCCCTCAGTCGGCTCTTACGACTCCCATGGGTGGAGGTTGGTGGGACAATTCTAAAGCCGGCCCACACGGCACACACAGTTTGTTCTACAACTTTTTTTAATTCAATGATTTTTTACCCCTACAAAAAAAAATCAAATTTACACTTCTATTCTTCATAAAGTTTATAACACCATTGACAATAAACTCTTTAGGTAGTTATGCACGCGACACGAGGTGTCGGTATTTTCAAAGAAATGGGTTGCAGTGAAGTGGGCGGGGGGAGATTACGTCCTTGACTCCTTGTCCAAATTTGTATTACGACAGTCGCAAAGCAAATTTCACCGCCCGTGGGTGTGCGTTCTGACGTGTTTATGTGTGTGTGATTCCTGTGACGCGATCGATTCACAAATAAATTTTTGAGAAACGCTTTGCCGGAATTACTGGAAGATGTACCACTCGCCTTACTGAGAGGCATGTACTTCCAGCATGACGGAGCGCCCGCGCACTTCTCTCGTCAAGTGCGAGAATAGCTTGACCTAGAATACCCGGACCGATGAATAGGCCGGCGAGCCTGTAAGCTGGCCTCCTCGCTCGCCGGATATTACACCATTGGACTTTTATTTGTGGGGGGCACGTAAAAGGAATGGTTTACAAAGATGGTGCATTAGAAAGCCGGGAAGCGCTAGTGTCCAAAATAACCTGGGCTTTCGACCACATTAGAATGAACCCCCAGGTACTATCCCGGGTTCAAGAACAATTAACTTTTAGATGTGGACTGTGTGTGGGTTGTGCTGGTGATAATTTTGAACGATTTGTACGTCGCGGCCATCGTCACTCCCGGGACCCGAGTTTGAGACGAGATTTGTAAAAGGTTTGTGATATTTTTGTAAATAGTTCAATTATTGTAAATACACTGATACTCCTACATTAAAAAATAGTTAGCCGTTATTTATCTTCAAACATATTATGTTTATTTTCCGCGTGCTTATTGTATACTTACCTATGAGTACCTACGTACCTACTCGTATCTAACATCTACGCGATAGGTAAACATCACATTATGCAACCGTGCGCCTCTTTTGATGTGATTGATTGTTTGATTACAAATTACCGGTATTAAGGGAAGCACTCTCGAAAAACTTTAGGAGCGGTAGTAGCTACTAATGACAAAAAACGATCCCGATGAAAAAAAAAATACATCTTTTTACAACGTTTTATTAGCATTATTCACACTCCATCATGTTAGTATAACTAGACGAACGATAATTTAATAAAAATTGCATTACTTTACAAAAAAAAACCGCAATGAAATCAGCTGACCTATTTACAACACTTTTCTAAATATTGTAGTTATAGAGCCCTGCTTATCCCAGACCAACCGACAACAGCAGTTTTCGACAGTTATTGCACTTTTGCTAATTTATGGAACAAATAGACAGTTTTAGTTCATAATAATTATTAGATACTCAAAAGACATGCCCTATGCCATTCAAACAGGTAAGTAGGTACCTAGGTAAGTAAATAGCCAGCATAATTTGTTATTTTATTGATATACAAAGAAAGTGAAGTCACTTACTTTTAAGTAAATTGAGACTTCGAAGTAAGGTCCATCCATACATCAGCCTTTCAACGTCCACTGCTGGACATAGGCCTCCCCAAGAGAACGACACAACGAGCGGTCCCGTCATGGGGGATAATGCCGTAATCGCCACGCTTGGCAGGCGGGTTGACGATCGCAGTGGATGTTAACACTCGAGGGAGTGCTGCTAAGTAAGGTACATAGGAGGTATTACTGGTGGTAGGGCTGGGTACCATGTGAGACTATTCACTTGCTATCGGGCCCGAGCGGGTCGGTAACTACCACTGTCTTCTGTGTAACCGGTCATGGAGCACGTTAGTGTGTTTTGGCTGTAGCAGGAGATAGCCGTCTATTCTTTCATTAATAGCTGAGAAATGAAATGGTGGCCAGCGGCTTGACAGTACTCTTGGGTCCATGAGTAATGGTTGCCACTTACCATTAGGGGGTCAGTGGCTCGTCTGCCACCATTAACAATAAAAAAAAGTGATGTTTATCCTGAAACGAGATTCTCAAAATATTTGGTAAGTACGTAGGTACCTAGCTTGCTTCTACTACCTACTCAATTGTCACTTGTTTTGTAGATAGATAAAATGACGAATTATGCTGGGTACTTATTTAATTATCTAGGGGCCTGTTAATGTCATAGGTACAACATGTCTTAAAGGTATCATTAGTACTATCATCCCTAAAAGTTTTCGGGAACATTCCCTTAATACCGTGTATGCTCATGTATTACTTTTTTTTAATGTAGCCATTTTGAAATATCTACTAACTTATGTAGAGGCCTAGGGTTGATAAGCTTACCACCGAAGGAATGTAACATAGTTCCAGTGGCCCGCCAACAAGGGCGGAGAGACGGCACATGGCGGGTTTCTTTAGTGGGTGAGGGCCCCACACTACCCTGTTCGTTGCCCCGAACGACGGGGTGTGCGGTTAGGAACATTTTTTCCCGCCTTAACAAAAAAAAAAAAAAAAAAAAGGGTTGATAAGCTTACCACTGAAGAAATGTAACATGGTTCCAGTGGCCTGCCAATACAGGCGGAGAGACGGCCCACGGCGGGCTTATTTAGTGGGTGAGGGCCCCACACTACCCTGTTCGTTACCCTAAATGAACAGGGTAGGTGTGCGGTTAGGTACATTTTTTCCCGCCTTAACAAAAGAAAAGGCTTGATAAACTTTCTGCTACGCGGTACTAGCGTTACACATAACTCTGCCGGGCGATTGCGTAGGTACCTAGCACTCAGCTGACTGCGACTTACGCCAGTAAATATCGATGGATGAAACGTAGTTATTTATGAGACATAGAGCTATCAATTAACAGAACTCCCCGCTAATACTAATTGTGTATTTTTCTTAGGATGTATTACGTTTTGGCACGTCATAGAACAAAAGTTGTCAGTCTTAATGTACCTAGGTACCATGTAAAAGGTTTTTCGTTAGATAACTATAACCCTGTATAAGAATCATGTGATTATATTTATTAGCCGTGTGGGGCCGGCATCGAGAATAGCTCCACCCCGTCTCTTCCTATGGGAGTCGTTAAAGCCGACTAGGGGATTACCGGGGGACTGGGCAGCAGCGTTCCCCTTTGTACTAAAAACATCCACTGCGATCGCCAACCCGCCCGCCAAGCGTGCCGGTTATGGCAATACCCCCCTAGGCCTATATCCAACAGTGGACGATGAAAGGCTGATGGATGGATGGATGGATTATATTTATTGCAAACAAACCGACTAGTTGCGTTGTGTACGTGTGGTAAATGTTAAATGTACCTCTAAATAGTCGTCGACAAGCCTCCGCCGGCCGCGCTCGTCGAGCTCGTCGTCGTCGTCGTCAGCCTGCAGCTGCGCGATGGTCGCCTTGGGCTCAAAGATGGGCGCGTGCCGCCGTGACACCGCCTTCTCGTACACCTTTACTCCCTCCGACGGCGAGTATTGGTTTATTTTTCTGTAAGGTCCATAACATAGGCATATTATTCCACGTGGTCTAGACTTACTAAAATTATTGCGTGATTTCTATGACTACGTTCATCTTCTGTTTTAATCAGAATGCGTTTTTTAAACGTAATTTAATAGACAAATACGTTTCTGCCCGGTTGTTGGTCAAGCTATGGCTGCAATATCTTTTTTATTAAATTTCAATAAAAATTTTCACAACTTTAGTCCACTTGTCCTGATGAATTTTAATTTATTTCGAAGGGAAATCAAATATATCGAGTTACAAAATGTCAATTGGCTGCTGCTTAACAACTAGGTGTCAGGTTTTACTAATATTTATACGTTCACGTATCGTAATAATATATTATATACCAAGCTCTTTTTTTTACGACACAATGACACAAGTTTGCTTACCTAAAAATGTCTGTAATCAGGGTTTGCCATGTGTTTTGTATTGTGTCAAACATACTTAGCGTAGAGCTTGAGCAGTAGGCAGCCGCGAGGATTCGGGCACCTGCGCTACCAGCGGCTATATTGTGTAAGAAGGCGATACTCACACGTCGATGAAGCCGTAGAGCTGCTTGAGCACGAGCAGCAGACAGCGCGTGCCGCATGGAGTCAGCCAACGGCCTGATTCCATGCGGCACGCGCTTGCTGCTGCTCATGCCGCATCGAGTAAGGCAACGGTCGCGAGCACTCTGGCACTTGGGCTACCAGCGGCTATATTCTGCGAGAAAGCGATACTCACGCATCGGTGAAGACATAGAGCTGCACGAGGTGCTGCTTGAGCACGAGCAGAAGCAGGCAGCCGCGTGCTTGTCGCATGGCGTCGCGCTGCGGCCGCGAGCACTCGGGCTACCAGCGGCTATATTCTGCGAGAAGGCGATACTCACGCGTCGGTAAAGCCATAGAGCTGCTTGAGGTGCTGCTTGAGCACGAGCAGAAGCAGGCAGCCGCGCGCTTGCCGCATGGCGTCGCGCAGCGGCCGCGAGCACTCGGGCTACCAGCGGCTATATTCTGCGAGAAGGCGATACTCACGCGTCGGTAAAGCCATAGAGCTGCTTGAGGTGCTGCTTGAGCACGAGCAGAAGCAGGCAGCCGCGCGCTTGCCGCATGGCGTCGCGCAGCGGCCGCGAGCACTCGGGCTACCAGCGGCTATATTCTGCGAGAAGGCGATACTCACGCGTCGGTAAAGCCATAGAGCTGCTTGAGGTGCTGCTTGAGCACGAGCAGAAGCAGGCAGCCGCGCGCTTGCCGCATGGCGTCGCGCAGCGGCCGCGAGCACTCGGGCTACCAGCGGCTATATTCTGCGAGAAGGCGATACTCACGCGTCGGTAAAGCCATAGAGCTGCTTGAGGTGCTGCTTGAGCACGAGCAGAAGCAGGCAGCCGCGCGCTTGCCGCATGGCGTCGCGCAGCGGCCGCGAGCACTCGGGCTACCAGCGGCTATATTCTGCGAGAAGGCGATACTCACGCGTCGGTAAAGCCATAGAGCTGCTTGAGGTGCTGCTTGAGCACGAGCAGAAGCAGGCAGCCGCGCGCTTGCCGCATGGCGTCGCGCAGCGGCCGCGAGCACTCGGGCTACCAGCGGCTATATTCTGCGAGAAGGCGATACTCACGCGTCGGTAAAGCCATAGAGCTGCTTGAGGTGCTGCTTGAGCACGAGCAGAAGCAGGCAGCCGCGCGCTTGCCGCATGGCGTCGCGCAGCGGCCGCGAGCACTCGGGCTACCAGCGGCTATATTCTGCGAGAAGGCGATACTCACGCGTCGGTAAAGCCATAGAGCTGCTTGAGGTGCTGCTTGAGCACGAGCAGAAGCAGGCAGCCGCGCGCTTGCCGCATGGCGTCGCGCAGCGGCCGCGAGCACTCGGGCACCTGGGCCACCAGAGCCTCCGCCTCCTCGTCGTCCTCCTCGTCCAGGGGCTCTTTTTCCTCTGTACTTGGTTTGTTCAAACCCTATTACATACAAACATTATATTTCAAATACTGCCAGCATCGGTGGAGATGGCTCTTTGAAGTTACCAAGGCCAATTTTGGAAAAGAAATAGTGTGTGCAAACTGTACTTTATTCTAAAATCAAACATTATACTCGGAATTTTAATTTAGTAGATTAAAAGGACATTTGATGGGTTGATGCTATTTTATCGTGATATGATCATAGTGTTGTAGTCTGAATTATCAAATAGTGTGAATTTCACTTTTTATTGTAAAAAAAACAAATCATTTATTATTTTGAATTTGCGTTAATCACTAGTATGAGTAGCGTGATATTATTATTGTAGTGGCATTTACAAAATATAAATTAAAGTCATACATACATATTTGAATATGTTTTGGCGTAATAAAACACTTCAGTGTCATTTATTTTGTGAAGTAGTTATTACAAGTAGTTATTGCTAAACTACCCATTTCGATTGTTTTACCTCATTTTATTTGTAGGTATTTCGCAATTCCAAGAGGCCGCACATACGATTCGATAAATCACTTATGAATGACCCATACTACAACACTATGCTTTACGCCAGCGGTCGGTAACCCACGGCCCGGGATTGTATCCATGTACCATTTTAATTTATATACCTAAATAAATAATAATAATAATAAATAGGAATCATTTAGATTATCAGAAATTCATTTTTTTTTAACTGCCTCGGTGGTGCAGCGGTAGTGTAAGCAACTGCTAATCATGAGGTCTCGGGTTGGATCCCCGGGACGGGCAGTGTTATTGAGCTTTTTCGCAAAAATAAAAAGTCTCAGTAGCAGCCCGGAGTTTGAAAATATGCCCGGTAGACGGCAATAGGCTCGCCCCCTATTACGTGGGACTTAACATAACTAGCGAATCTTGGGTGTGTAAATACACCTCTGCCTACCCCTTCGGGGAATACAGGCGTGATGTTATGTTTTTATTTCATGTAAAAGTTTTAATCACTTAAAAATAAACTCAATATTATACACAAACCAGGATATAGAAACAATATACCTCGCGAAAAAGCTGTAACAAGTTAGATCCAGATGTTGAGATAATTATATCAATGTGGTGTATAATAAATAACGGTTCATCTTGAACTTGAAATGGAAAGTAGCTCAGATTATCAGCTAGGTACAACAGTTGGTCTAGTGGCGCAGTCTGAAACAAAAATTTTACAAATAAATTAAAAGACAAAAAATATTTTTAAAGACAAGCTTTTATTTACAAAATCTATTTTCTTATAGGCTATTTTAAAATGCCATCTTGGTTTATTTTAATTTTCGTGTATCATAGGCATTGAGTAAGCATGCAAAAATGCAGAAGCTTAAGTCTGCAGGAAGTGATTGTAAAACAGTTCCCAAATTTTGAAACGGGCAACTTACATATGAACATTACAAGTTGATATAAAGCAAAACGCTACAAAGTAAACACTGGTACGAGTAGTTATTTTCCACGACTAGTTTTAAAACAATACGAAAAAAGAATAATAGATTTAAAGGTAAAACGAAGTGAAGTAAACCATCGTGAGGAAACCTGCTTGCCTGTTATTATCTCGACGGCTTGCCAAACCTCACTACGTCAGCGTGATGGATAGCCGAAATCCTTATCACTTTGAGAGGAAACCATAACCAAAAGTGGTACAGTGTTGATATATAAGCTTCAAGTATTTATCATTTCAGTAATGTTACTAAAAAGCGTGTAGTGTTAGTGTGAGCTGTGCAATGCACGAATCTGGCTATCAGCAAGCACTCCCATATATGCCATGTGACATATAATCTCAACAACAGCATGCACCAGCTAATACGTTTCATGAGGGTTCTATAAAAACACTTCTTTTTTTTTCATTAATTGATTAGAGTCACGTATGTTGTTATTTCAGATCGTACTAAATGTTACTACTACTACTAGATGTAGCTACTGCTTATCCAATCAAATTATAAAAAAACTTTTCAATGTCCTAATAAAATCTAGTATTATTATAAACGTACAAGTTTAAGTAAGCACAATACTTACAGAAACATCATCAAATTGTTTCAGTAATGATAAGACCAAAGCGCGCCTCTGTGGTCTGGTATTTCGTAATAAGGAATACAAAAACCCATTAAGAGCTGTCGGTAAATCATCCTGATCCTTTTTCCTGACGAGAAGAAACATATTTATTAGAAATATATTTATTATAAACATTCAATTACACCGAGTAGTAAGCGATAGCGCAGTTAACTACCAAACGTGTATTTTAGTAATTTATTTTCCTCTTTTTTAGTCTTAAAATAGCATCTAAAGTACTTCCATTTAAAATACCTTATTCCTTTTCTTATCGTAGGTGCGACGGTAGTAACTACTTACTTAATAATAAAAAACAAAAGAAAACTGACCGACTTCTCAAATTATCATCATCAATCCTTCATAAGTATGAGTTTCAATTTAATCTAACATTTTGAAGTGGATGAAAATCACGTTCAAAGATTCCGTTACATGCATAGATACGGGCGAAGCTAATAAAAGCGTGTTAAAAAAAAGTATCACTCCCGATTTTTACTTCACTGCATTAATTAATTAGTTTAGTTTATTTTGTCTAGTGTACTGAGGTTCTCTCACATTAATTTTGCGTGATGATAATTGTAAAAATAAGTAACGACGTCACTGTTACTCGTCTACTAATGTTGATATTTCTCTAAAGGAAAAGATGACAATACTCCATAGACAATATACAGCATATTAACTATGGCCTGGTATTATCTATCAGTAGACTAATGGTCGCTAGAGCAATAAGATCCCGAAGTACAAAGAAAGGAGCTAAGGTTCTAGAAATCGGTTTAAAAATATCCTTGAGTGAATACAACAAAACGTAACGACGCGTGATGAGTCCTTGACCCATGATAGGCAGCTGAAGTACCATGTTTGCGGAAGGCGTACGATAAGGCGTTGACTGGCAGAGGTCTATATCGAGCAGTGAACTGCAATAGACCAATTTAATGACAAGATGCCAAACTTGGGGTGACTGAAAAGTCAGTGTATATTTTTGCCCAAAACAAATTATCTCCAGAACAGTAATTTGCAATGTCATAAACATAAACCGGCTCATTACATTAACTCACCTAAATCCTCTTATAATCCCTTTATCTGCTTGCAAAATTTTTTGTAACTGGTATGAAAGTTTTATGCCAAGTTGAGCTTTCATGTGAATAAAACCAGGATATTTTTTGTCTATCTCCTGTAGATGTTTGTCAGCCGTGTGGGAAACTGTTACTTCCGGGTCAGTACTCATGCTTATCAAATAAGGAACAATCTACGACAAAGAAAAATCTTGTAATACCATTTCTGTATTATTATTTTTTTTAAGAGGTGGAGCCGTGCTTATTTCTCTGTAAACATTACAACACATATAATATTCGAAACTAATGTGTGGATACCTCACTTTTTAACAAGTTAAAGCAAATATTATGTCCAGCCTTACAGGAATCGAAGAGTAAACAGTGAAATGTTACTACACAACGACGTACGCCGTTGTTAAATCTCATGAGACACTGAAACAGCCTTTTACAAGAATGGTTGGAGGCGCATTTTTTTATCTTATACTAGATTCAGCCCGCGACTACGTTCGCGTGGACTTCAGAATATAAGTACATCACACTACGGCACATTAATTATCTTTAGTAAAAATAGCTATCCCACGAGAATCATTCATTTTTCCGTGACCATAGCAATGGCCCTTTTCTGGGCTCCAGACTACATGTATGCAAAATATCATGAGGATTGTTCAATAGTTACAGTATGAAATCGTAACAAACAAAGTCACTTACACATTTATAATATTAGTCAGGATGATGAGACTCGTGAATGAGGACGTAACCATATACACTAACATAATAAAGCTGGAAAGTTTGTTTATTATAACGGGCTAACCTCGAAAACTAAAGGTTGAGTAACAAAAATTATTTTCGCATTTGATAGGTCAATACTTGAGAAAGACTATAGGCTATTTCACTTTACGCTAGACACTACAAACTAATCGGCGAGTGAAATCGCGGGGCAACGCTATATAATCGGCTATTATATTAAGGCGACAGACCGTAAAAAATAAACGGTAACGCTCATGGACTCAGCAATACTTAGAATAGCAAGCCTCTGCTCACCATTTCATTTCGCAGGTGGGAAATAAATTACAGTTGGGCCCTATAACAAGTGAGTGTTCCCTCTTGGCCACCCAACCCTACCACCAGCGAAAGATAATTGCTCACTACTCTTAGCCCCCTTATACAACATCCACGGGAAAGAATGCGATGGTGACACTTATATTTTAGTCACCCCACGGATATATTTCAATAGTAGTTTCTTTAGTATAGTTCTGCACGTGCATAGGTTCTTACCTGTACAGGATGAACGAGACCTTGAGCCAACACAAGTTGAACAACCTTCATGGCACTAGAACGTACCACTGTACTCGGGTGTAAAAAAGATCCAAGAATCTCTTTCAAGTAGAGCTGGATGACCGTCGAAGCCATACCCGACGACACGTCACCCATTTCTTTGAGATTCTCATGTTTCGATCTTTTTGACCCTGAAATATGGTAACGGTAACATTATTTACATATCGCGTGTCGCAGAGGACGGAAACAAAGTTCACCTTCGTCATGTGTGGTACTCTAATCTATAACACTTGGCTTGGAGGTCGGTATCTATCCAATCGCTAGGCCACTCAAATAGTTAACATTACAAGTACAAATTATTTGTGAAAGTGGTAAAAGAGAGCTTGGAGGAGAGATAGAACACAGGTTCGAACTCTGCTTGCAGTACAGCTCTCTTTTTCTAATTTCACAAATATTTTTTTTTATAGTAGCTGAGCATGTCTACCATGTCAAGTGCTAAAATACAGATCAAAATATTAACATTACATATAGTATTACGAGTGTTACCGCATCCACCGCCGATATTGGCGGTGGTAGATTCTTGCCGACTACCGCGTGGACGTGGTGCTTATAGTACCTATACTCGTATTTGGGTTAAAGGGAACTCACGCTATAATGATACATTGGAGGCTGGAGTTATTAGATCGCAAGACGTAGGCCAGATGTTATAGGACATTGCCCACACCAATGTCAATAAGATCCAATTAATATTCAATAGTTATACGAGTAGTGGTAGCCGTGTGGGGCCGGCTTTAGAATTGTCCCACCCCTCTCCACCCATGGGAGTCGTAAGAGCCGACTGAGGGAATGCCGGGGAAGTGGGTAGCAGCACTCCTTCGAGTATTAACAACATCCACTGCGATCGCCAACCCGCCTGCCAAGCGTGGCGATTACGGCACTATCCCTCATTCTTGGGGAGGCCTATATCCAGCAGTGGACGTTAAAAGGCTGATGGATGGATGGATACGAGTAGACTTCGTCTGAATTGCCTATAACTATTTAATCCATCCATCCATCAGCCTTTCATCGTCCACTGCTGGACATAGGCCTCCCCAAAATGGGGGATTTACCATAATCGCCACGCTTGGCAGGCGGGTTGGCGATCGCAGTGGATGTTTTTAGTACACAGGGAAACGCTGCTGCCCGGCCCCCCGGTAATCCCTTAGTCGGCTTTTACGACTCCCATAGGAAGAGACGGGGTGGAGCTATTCTTGGCGCCGGCCCCACACGGCAAAACTATTTAATAACTTATATCAAATGAAGATATCGCAATATTTTTTTAATAAGGGCCAAGTGTCTTAGAAATAAAACTTAGAAAATTTAATTGAAATCTATCCAGAATCCACTGACCTCTATCTATAATTTTATTTATATAGATAGTATCTCTACACACCGAGTTCAGCGCTTTTCCAAGGCTTCAATCCCTTTCAAAAAAAAAGTTTTGTCTTGGTCCTGCAAAAAGCTCTCCACGGCATCCATCACCTCGTTATCGTCTTCGTACCTGTTTCCCCTTAAGTATTCTTTCAATTTGGGGAACAGATAAAAATAGCTAGGCGCCAGATCTGGTGAATAACCAATTCAAAGCCAGCTTGCTGAATGGCAGCCATCGCAACTGTCGACCTGTGTGCGGGTGCGTTGTCGTGATGAAACAACACGCCCCTTAGAAGTTTCCCTCTCCTTTTTTCTTTGATGGCATTCCTCAACTTGAGAACTAAAGCGGCATAATATTGGCCTGGAATAGTGGTTCCACGCTCCAGGTAATCAATCAACAATATCCCTTCTGAGTCCCAAAATATTGAGGCCATTACCTTGCCAGCCGATGCCACGGCATGAAACTTCTTTGGGGTCGGTGATGATGGGCGTTTCCATTGCGAATATTGCTGTTTTGTCTCGGGATGAAAATGATGGACCCATGTTTCGTCCATTGTTACGAAACGAGACAAAAAGTTTTCAGAATCTTCTTGAAACTTGTCCAACAATATCTTCGAAATGTCAAGTCAATTTTGTTTCTGACTGTCGGTTAACATTCTCAGCACCCATCTTGCGGACTTTTCTGATATTCAAAGATTGCTTCAATATGGATTGAATACTTCCATATGAAATGCCCGTTTCTTGAATTAAGTATCGGATAGTAAATCTTCGATCGCTCAATACAATTTTCTCGACTTTCGCAACATTTTCTTGGGTGACTGACGTCGATGGACGGCCGCAACGATGTTCGTCTTCAGTGCTCATTCTCCCTACTCGAAATTGAGAAGCCCACCTTGCAACAGTGGAATACGGTAGAGCAGACTCTCCTAATGTTGCCTCCAAATCGCAATGAATCTCTTGCGTCATAACTTTTTTAAACAGAGGTATTTAATAACGGCTCGCACTTCGTTTTTCTCCATTTTCGAGAACACGTTCCGACACGAAGCAAACAAATGACTACATTCAGAAAAAAACTAAAGAGAACCGAAAATTTTTTTTCTTTATTAACCTTACAAATATGTATCTGAGCTATGCCTGCCAGTATTTATTTTTTTTCTTACCAAGGAGTATGTCGTTCTCACTACTTTTTGATCCCTCCTCGTATATATTAATATTGTCCAAAAAGGATTCAATGAAATTCTGTAAGCATAATACTTCAGCAATACTTACATTCTTTGTCTTGTCTTATCATTCTCTGCTCCTCTTCTTGTAAGTACATTTCAATGTTCCTTAGCACATCTGTTTTCATTTCAATCGGCGCCAGATCTGACGTGAGAATTTGGTGATAGAATTCCTTTAGTTCCGGCCGCAACATAAACTCGTAGTGCCGAACACAAACTGATCCCAAGGCTTTGAGCGTATGCGACACAAAATCCTCATCTTCAAGGCCAACGAAAAACATTAATGTTGTGAAAATTTGTTCCTTTATATCACCCTGAGGAGAAAACACTATAATATATAAATATATACAGTCAATGTTACGAGACTAAATAAATATTAGTTAATAGGAGGAGTTTAAAATTGCCTGTGCAAACCCATTTTAATTATTTATCTAAATGTATTTTTTTTTAAATTGCATTTGATGGCAGACGAGCCACGACCCACCTGATGGTAAATGGTAACCGTCGCTCACGGTCTTAACTATACCGGGAGTATTATCAAGGCCGCTGCTCACCATTTCATTTCAGATATGAATTGAAAGAATTATGACTATCTGAAACTACAACTAAAACACACCGATGTGCTTCGTGGCTGGTAACACGGGAGATGGTTGTACCAATCCGCTCGGGCCCGATAGCAAATGAGCACTCCCACTTGTTAACAGCCCTACCACCAGTAATGTAATGGGTGACAACTGCTTACTTCGCTTCGAAAGATTGGGGTGGTAACACTTGTATTCTTAGTCCGTCACCACATGGATAGAAAATTTCATGAATGTTGCCTTTAGATTAATTAATTTCATTTATTCATCAGGTTGATTAATTATGCACTCTGTCATATTTACGTTTTTGTATGCAATAAATATATATTCATATAGAAATGTAGCTAACTTACCGGAAGTCCATCTATAACTCTAGCTTCTGTAAAATCAAAATATCGCAACAAGAGCCCTACTATGAAGAGCGCTCGTCGGAAATAAGGTCTATGAAGCGTTCTTGTCATTTCAGGATTTCGCTGCCAGCAGTGTTTCCATTGGAGAAGTACACCTAAAAGTAAATTCATGCAATATTTAAAAAAATATTTTGTATTATACTGGCGTACGCTAGCAGAAAAAATATTTTTCTGGATTAAAATGTAATCTATGTCCTTTGGTGCCGTGTAGGGCTGGCTTTAGAATTGTCCCACCCCTCTCCATCCATGGGAGTCGTAAGAGCCGACTGTGGGAATACGGGGGGAGTGGGCAGCAGCACTCCCTCAAGTACTAACAACATCCACTACGATCGCCAACACGCCTGCCAAGCGTGGCGATTACGACACTATACCCCCAAATATGAGCACACAACAAGAAATTGCTTTCAGTCACGTTAGCTCCGCTATTCCGTGGCCTAACGGTAGCGGGCTCGGCAAGGGCGGAGCAGGGGGTACGAAGAAACTCCGGCCGCGGCAAGGCTACTACAAACAACGACCTCTGGCCCTGGTAACGCACAACGTTCAGACACTTCGGACCGACGAGAGAATCACCAAGCTGGAAGAGGAATTGAGCAAGATCTGCTGGAATATTATAGGGTTGTCAGAAGTCCGAAGATAGGGTGAGGACACGATAATCATACAGGTTTACGCACCAACCTCGACACACTTCGACAACGAGGTGGAGACCCTATATGAGAACATCTCGAAGGCCATCCACTCGTCTAAAATCTAATGCACGGTGGTTATGGGAGACTAACGCGAAACTAGGCAAAAGGACAGACGATGAGCTGAAAGTGGGGCAATATTGATTTGGGCAGAGGAACTACAGGGGCCAGATGCTGGCTGATTTTCTGGAGAAGGAAGGCCTCTACATGATAAATTCCTTCTTCAGGAAGCAGCCCCAGCGGATATGAACCTCGATTAGCCCTGATGTTTCAGTAAAAAACGAGATTGACTTCATCTTGTCGGGCAAACGACATATTATATTCAATGATGTCTCAGTGATCAACAGGATTAAAACTGGGAGTGATCACCGACTAGTCAATGTCTAGATGAGTGCGAATCGGCGAGCGATATGAACAGCAGGTTCGTGCAAACTGTCCACGCGGTCGGGTCGACCTACTTCAAGGCCCATCGCGTCAGTAGAACTCGTGAACTCTCGGACCATACTCTCAAACTCATGGAAAGGAGAAAAGAAATGACAATCCACTCTTCAGCCGATTGGTCCCGCCTAAGGCAGTTAAACAGACAGATCTCCAAAGCTGTGCAACACGATATTCGACGACATCGTCAATTTAACACTACCCGTATTAAAGGCGATAGAGCGGAACCAAGGCTCGAAAGTGTTTGCAAGAGATCTGTCTGTCGGCCAAAGCCAGTTGACTAAACTAAGTACCAACGACGGCACTGTCATTTCATCCCGAGATGAGATCTTGAGAGAGGTCCAGCAGTTCTATGGACAGTTGTACAGATCCCAGTGTCCTGCTGTTGGCTTGGTCTAAGACCCCAGATCCAAGCTAACTCGCGCACTTTACCGAAGATACCCCGGACGTCAGCCTGTACGAGATCAGAATGACTCTTAAACAACTAAAGAACGTAAAGGCACCGGAAGACGATGGAATCACCACAGAGCTTCTGAGAGCAGGCGAAAAGCCGGTTTTAAAAGCTCTTCAGAGGCTGTTCAATTCCGTCGTTCTTGGGGGCGACGTTTCAGAGTCGTGAACTAGAAGCGTGGTGATGGCACCGGGAGACGATGGAATCACCACAGAGCTTCTGAGAGCAGGCGGAAAGCCGGTTCTAAAAGCTCTTCAGAGGCTGTTCAATTCCGTCGTTCTCGGGGGCGACGTTCCCGAGTCGTGGACCAGAAGCGTGGTGGTGCTGTTCTTCAAGAAAGGTGACGGAAACCCTCTTGGAGAATTATAGACCCATCTCGCTCTTGAGCCACGTCTATAAGTTGTTTTCGGGGGTCATTACAAATCGACACGCGCAGGCTTGACGACTTCCAGCCTCCCGAACAAGCCTGTTTCGAAAAGGCTGTAGTACCATAGACCACAGCCATACACTACGCCAGATTATACAGAAAACCGAGGAATATAATCGGCCTCTGTGTCTGGCGTTTGTGGATGAGAAAGCCTTCGATTCGATCGAAACTTGGTCGGTGCTGTAGTCGCTTCAGCGGTGCCAAATTGACTATCGGTACATCGAAATGTTGAAGTGCTTGTATAGAAACGCCACCATATCAGTCCGTGTTCAGGACAGGAGTACGAAACCGATTCAACTGCAGAGAGGTGTTTGACAGAGAGGCGTTATGTCCCCGAAACTCTTCACCGCTGCATTGAAAGATGTCTTCAAGCTCTTGGACAGGATCGGATTCGGCATCAACATCAATGGCGAATATATCACTCACCTTCGATATGCCGATGACATCTTAGACATGGCAGAATCGCTGGAGCATCGTGGCCCTATGCTCAATGATCTCAGCAGGGTTTCCCGACTAGTGGGTCTCAAAATGAACATGGACAAGACGAAAGTCATGTCCAATGTCCATATCATTTCAGTCCTAGACGGGAGTGCGCTTCTCGAAGTTGTCAACCACTATGTTTACCTGGGACAAACAGTCCAGTTAGGTAGGCGCAACTTCGAGAAAGAGGTCAATCGACGAATCCAACTCGGCTGGGCAGCGTTCGGGAAGCTAAGGAAGATATTCTCGTCCAAAATTCCGCAGTGTCTGTAAACGAAGGTCTACGACCAGTGTGTGTTGCTAGTGATGACATATGGAACAGAGACGTGGTCTCTGAATGTTGGCCTTGTAGCAAGGCTCAAAAAAGCTCAGCGGGCCATGGAGCGGGCTATGCTTGGTATTTCCCTACGTGATCGAATCTGTAATACGGAGATCCGTAGAAGAACGAGTGACCGACATAGCCCGCCGGGTTGCCATGCTGAAGTGGCAATGCCCAGGCCACATCGCTCGACGAACCGACAACCGTTGGGGGAAGAAAGGTTGTCGAGTGGCGACCACGTATCGGACGGCGCAGCGTAGGACGGCCCCCCACCACGACGATCTGTTCAAAGCCGCGGCGAGCCGTTGGATGCGGTCAGCACAACGTCCAAAGGCGGATGGTTGGATGGATGGATGGTCCATGTCCTTCTCTGTACTTTTGACTATATCTATGACATACTTCATGATCATCAGTTATTACTGCGTAAAGAAAAATATACAAACATACTCATTTTCACTTTTAGTGAGGATTGCTCACAATGCCGTCCAAATAGTGAATCAATCCTAAAATGTTTCAAATTAATAACTGAGTACATATCAGATTTTCTAGTATGAAAGGGATAGTTTATGCAGGTTTGATTGTACCCTGTACTACATAGCTGCAACTGCAAGCGGCAGACACGCTTTGATATTTTATGACTTATGAGCCACTGGTTCGTCTGTTACTTTCGATAAATATTAGCAACAACTAATTTGTTTAAAAAAATATTTCATGTTCATAAAATATAGCAACAACTTTATACTAAGAATACAAATGGCAAGCTAGTGGCTTGAGAAAAGTGCTGGAAATAGACTGGTCTAAATCTAAGTCTATCAGAAGATTGATTGATACTGACCATGGTACTTATTGAAAACATCCCTAATAAGTTTGTAGTTGTGTGTCAGATTGTTAACTATAGCTGCGAGACAAGCGATACACGAAGCGATGACGAGCTGGCCTCGTTGCAGTATGAGCTTCACTGCATCCTCTTCCAACTGCGCTAGGAATACTTCACTCGGGTGCTCCATTAGAGGCACTACTAACTCTAACGTTGACGCCACTGTCGACATTATCTGTTGCTCATACTGATTCTACAATAAAATAACAAAAATAGTCATTCAATAGGTATATTTATAAATATAGACTAAATTTCTCTTTTACTGTCTCCTCATGGTGATTGATGTTAGTTTTCCACTACATGGCTTAAGTTTTTATGAGAATATTGTTGGTAGTAATATTTTATGTTAATTATTATTTATCTTAGAGTATATTATTTCATATGCTTAATAAAAATAACAAGTGACATAGTTTTTAAGATATCGGGGTATTATACCACAAACTCTTCACTTGAAAACAATATTAATCGGTTATGATAGCAATTTACTTTTTGCAAAATACATACCTGACATTTTAAACTTAGATACGGCTGCAGAGTTAATGCATGATTTACTAACAATTGAGGCCTAATTCGTGCAAATAAATGCAATGTTGAAAGACAAGCTAGAATGCGTTGTGAAGAGCCGGACCCTGCAAGAATAATAAGAACATAATAAAGCTAAGTTATATAAATTGATATTAAAGAGTTAGTAGTTTTAATTATTTTACCATCGGCACTTGTCTCTTCTAACTGAAGTAAACTTTCTATTAGACAGTCTACTATTTGTTGACAAGCAAGTAACAATGATTTAGGTGGTTGATATATAATTTTCGTTGAATCGTCTTTGTCTTCCTTAGGTTTAAATAACTGCAAACAAATACTTTAATTGATTAAAATATATATATTTTTAACTGTCTAACTGATATATATCTACATCATGTAATAGCATTAGTAGCAGGTAATGCTGGTCCACTTAACACAAATTGAAAAATATTATATTGTTTTGCAGGAGAGCTTATTATAATTTGTTGTAAATCGCTGCCATACTTGCTTTACATAATTATTGTTTCTCTTTCGTTCTACCGGCAAAGTAATTGGAATAAGGAATAAAATTGTAAAATGATATTGAATGTCACTTCCAGGTAACAAAAAACTGGAAATCTAGCAAAATTCGCGGCCGTTGCCAACTCAACGAAAGTGATTGGAGGTGGAGAGAAAGGATAATAAGGAGAGGATATCGGAGATACTAAGGAAAGGATATCGGAGAAACTAAGGAGAGGATATCGGGGATACTAAGGAGAGGATATCGGGGATACTAAGGAGAGGATATCGGGGATACTAAGGAGAGGATATCGGGGATACTAAGGAGAGGATATCGGGGATACTAAGGAGAGGATATCGGGGATACTAAGGAGAGGATATCGGGGATACTAAGGAGAGGATATCGGGGATACTAAGGAGAGGATATCGGGGATACTAAGGAGAGGATATCGGGGATACTAAGGAGAGGATATCGCGGATACTAAGGAGAGGATATCGGGGATACTAAGGAGAGGATATCGCGGATACTAAGGAGAGGATATCGGGGATACTAAGGAGAGGATATCGGGGATACTAAGGAGAGGATATCGCGGATTCTAAAGAGAGGATATCGGGGATACTAAGGAGAGGATATCAGGGATACTAAGGAGAGGATAGGAAACCATCACCATACGAAAAACCAACGGCAAGAGTGCCTGCCATTGTTTCATGTTGATCTTTTGTGAGAGGGTGGTACTTCCCCGATCGAGCCCATTCATTTTGGCATGAGCAAGGCTTAGACTAGAGGCACTAATAAATTTCTATTTTTAAAATATTAAATGATAAACATTACTCACACTATTCAGCAGCTGTTGAAACCATTCGAGACCAATGTCTCTGGACGATATGACAACATCTGTAATGTTAAGCACCTTCCTAGTGAGAGGGTCAGCGGCCGCGGCGGTCATGTCAAGTGCTCCAGGCCGCGGGGTGTTCGCACACGGACTAAACCACATGTTTTGAAACACTTCCATCACCAATTTCCTTATACCTTCTTCGTCATTCACTCTCCTAATCATTTTAACACAAATCTCAGGTATTTTAGGAAACTCCGGGCACTCTATACAAATGTCTTTTAAAATTTTTATAACTCGTTTTCGCACCGAAACACCAGTGTCCTACAAATTAAATTAAAACATGTAGTAATCTAGTAAATGTACCGAATTTCAAGCGGCCTTTGCCTGTTTTATTAAGAAATAGCACTCACCAATATTCTATTTGAGAGCATTCCATAATACTTATCAATAAGATCTGGCCGACTGAGTACGAACTTTCCGACTAGATCAACGGCAGCCTCTCGCACGGCAGTCGACTGATCCAGAAACGATCTATTAACTCCTATCTGCATGTCGGGCCGAGCCAGCACTGCCGGATCAGCCTCTACAATCATGGCCAAACACTTCATCGCCTTTGTGCGTATCGCTATCGTGTTTTCACACAAAATAACAAGTATTTTCCTAAGATATCTATCAAAGCTCTGTGAAAATGACCTTTTTGAAGCTAAGTACTGTGAGATAAGTTCTGCGCCACTGTAGTCGATGTATGATTGCATCACTTGTACTTGAGCACCACCTTGATATCTAAAAGGTCTGATTTTTTCAAGGAAGAATTGTTTTCGCCTCTCCATAGTTTTAAATTTTTCAGCTGACACTAACGCACTGGAACCATGTTTCTTATCAGACTTGTTATCCTTAACACGTCCTTCGTCATCACTGTCCTCGTCAACATTCGATTCTTCATCACTTGATTCATCCTTGAAACGTTTCTTGGATTTGTTTTTTGATTTCTTTGTAGGTGACATACTTTTAGGCTGGACTACCATGTCTCTGTACCACTGTGTGATATAAAAATGTCGTGCACAATTCCAAGCTTGATCCTTTTGACCATTAATGGCCAGGTAGTCGAGTAAAACGCGTTGTAAAAATTCCGTTCTCTCTTCGTCTTCGTCAAGACCTGATGTAATATTCTAAGGGCAAACATAAGAAAGTAATATTTATATATGTCATATATTTGACAAATCCTTGCAAAAGTATCTTCATTATTAAAAGTATTTTTTTCAGAATCTACCAGACTATTAATATATTAACGTAATATGGAAATGGATGGGAACTTACCTGTGTCTGATTACCATCCTTCTCTTCTTCAGCGCGTATATCTCTGACGACCGCCTCCATGGTCGCTAGCTTGGCCCGTGAATGCACGCTGTCTCGCCGCAGTCGTGCCGCCACTAAACCCAAGTACTCAAGCGATGCAACACGCACTGACATCTCCATTGATTTATCTGACATGTACTTTACCTACAGATTAAATACATTAATCAGTTTTTTGTAATTAATTTAGTATTATAAATAAAATGTATGATCTACTTACTCATTTTATACAACATCCTTATACAAGTTATTGTATATTAACAACTATATGTCTTAACACATACAAGTATATGACAATTTTTATAAAAATAATTATAATTAACCTACTGCACCAAACTAAATTATTAATAATATGTGATTAAATCAACGGTCTACAGCATTTTTGCGCATGGGACAAATATACCTTATTTTTATTGCTTTTACAGCTAGAAACAAGAATAATAAGAAAAAATAGTTCTGCATTTGATTTTGTGTGAAAAAAATACAAAAAACTGAATAAAAATCCAAAAAATTGTACTTGAAATTATTTATGAAAAGACAACAAACATCTATTTATGATTTATTTGTTTTAAAATTGAGTCCAAATGTTTAAAAATGAACAGTTTTGCTTTTCCTATCCTGTTCAACAGAAATTTCTCTTATCAACTCCCAAATATGGATTATGTCCCCCATCATGCTTTCAGTGTAGTGGCCTAGGTAACGTCTCTCAAATTCCATTATATATTTAAGAAAGCGTTTCCCTTGTTCTTCCGAATAAGCGTCCACATTATGCTTAAATTTATTCAAATGTGAATGTAACATCTGTGTCTTTAGAGAAATTCTACATCCAATGATACAAACATTCGAAATCATGTTAGTAATCAGCTCGTCACAATTTTCAGCTCTATGGTTTACCATGAACTATGCCTTAAAACTGATCCATGCTTTTTCTCCTCTTCCATAAATAACCGCGGGAAAATATCATAATCCATATTCTTTTTTATTTTGCCTACTAAGATTCTAGTTTTAACTTTCGCCTCTGAAAGCTTCGGAAAAAACTCTTCAAATGTTTGAAAGCTTCGGACTCATGATGCCATTACAAATTGTTTAAGACCAAAAAAATAAATATAGATCAAAATGTTTAAGACCTAATTTACAATTCAATGGTATGATAGGCTTCGAAAATCTTTAAATTTGTGCTTAAATATTAAAATCTTTAAATTTGTACGAAATACGATCTCTGCGGAAAACCTGAGGAGTGAGGCTGACTGACCGCATTCGCAACGACGACGTAACAGAGCGAGTAAGTATGAAAGAGAGTATTGGTGTAAAGACGCGAAAG
This sequence comes from Leucoma salicis, assembly GCA_948253155.1. Classification (NCBI taxonomy): domain Eukaryota; kingdom Metazoa; phylum Arthropoda; class Insecta; order Lepidoptera; family Erebidae; genus Leucoma; species Leucoma salicis. The sequence goes on along the minus strand of OX411809.1, from coordinate 14,204,132 downwards.
GGAATGCTCCGATGGTTCGGACATGTGGAAAGAATGCCGGACGAGCGACTGGTTAAGAACATATACAATGCGAAAGTGGAAGGATGTAGGTACAGGGGGAGACCGAGACTCACCTTCCTATACCAAATCGATCATGTATTGTAGGAAGGTGGAATCAGGAGTCTCCGAAACCGGCGAGCGTGTATGAAGAGAATTATGAATGTTGAGGAAGCGAGAGATGTATGCAAGAATAGAGCCTCTTGGCACTCTGTTCTCTCTGCCCACCCCGCAAGGGAAATGGAGTGATGATAAGTTAGTTAATATTACTTTATTTTAATAAATTCGCCACAAATATAGCAAAATCAGTAAGCGTCTCGTTTACAACCTCTGGAAGCCATTTTGTACAGGTAAGAAATATGTAAAACACGTTATGCCTCTGTAATACGCAAACGCATACTGTTGTACATAAAGTAACTTATATATTACTGTGCTGTTGTACAGCACATATTTAGCGACGTAAGAAACACCACCCCCTACCCTCCTAATTCTCTTTCGACAGCGACAGCGCGGAATTACGGACATTATATGGCGCGAAAATCAAAAATGTTCAGATCGCTATAACTTTTATAAAAGCAAATATTTTCGACGTCCAATCACACTATGTATATATTCTTACTTATACAATCAAAATATATTAAGTAATTCCCAAGCGCAAAAAAAAAAAAAAATTTTTTTGTTGACCTGTGAATCTATGTAATACTGGTATAACACTACCGCGACTACAGATCACGAGGTTTCCGGTTGGAATTCAAAGTAGGACAACGAAAAGTTATTGCATTTTCCATCAACATATTTTCAATAACAGCTTGGATTTGGCAGTAGAACCTTATATGTCTGTGTGTAAGTTGAGGGTATGTGTCTACATTGGAGAGGGGACGATAAGGAAAAACATAAAGCAATTATTTTTAACTTTTCAAACTGTCTGTTAGACGATACCAAGTTCTACTTTTTCGTTTTTATAATTATAACAGAATAGTATTATAATTAATTTTAATTTTCGCTTACTAGCATTGTTCCAAGTAGACTGAGTAGTAGTTCAGTAGCAGGCCACTCTGGCTTGTTCACTGTAGTAAGTAAATCATGAACAAAATTTTCAAACAGCGGCCTGAAGTCGATTTCTTCGTTACGACTCCGGCATTTGTTTAGGAATGACGTCAGGAATGTACCACCCACACTGATCGCGGCTTCGTACTTAGATATTATCAAAAGATCTTTATCTACATTCTGTAAATTAAAACTATTATTGAAATTATAGACATAACATAATAACAGAAGGAGGAGTACCGCGTCACTGCACGGCAGTATTTTACTATTTGAGTTTCTTTCCTATAACATGCATATTCAGTGAAAAACGAAAGTGTGAAATTACAGGGGGGTTAGGCAGAATGTCATATTTCACGTGTCGACCGTATCGAGATCACTGTGATTGGTTATGAAACCGACGCGTGATGTCACAATAATCCGTTGGCCAATCACGGTGATCGTACAAGCGAGACGATACGATCGACATGTGAGATATGAAATTCTGCCTAACCCCCCTGGGCACATTAAAAATATGTAATTGACTTAATTAATATGAGCTTTGATACTATTTTGAAAGTTTACCTTTTTACTATCAGACAATTCAATATCCTTTTCCTTATCCTGTCCCTTGCACAATGTTTCTGGCAATGTGACCACGCACTGTACGAGTTGAAGGACGAGAGCTGTCAACATTTGAATCTGCTGATCTGAACTCAATTGGAAAGACCTTAAATTATGCTTAGAACTAGGTATGCGAGCTATCGACGCTAATATATCTTCAAGAAGCAGTCTTCTATGCTGTTCGTACTTCGTAAATATCTGCAAATAAAATGAAAAACCTTTGCTTAAAAATAATGCCATCAACATATTCATAAATTTATTATGGAAAAATTCCCCAGGCAGAAGTTTGTTTCAAAAGGAACCACTCTGTGAGATTTGGGGAACATTAACTATCTATCTACTTACGATCTACTATCGCGAAACCTAAAGTATAACGAAAACCAATAACAAATACTTCTTCTGTTCTAAGTAATCCACAAAACTCGATATGTCCTGTACCAAGACACAACATACAGTATACATAATAGTATTATAATAATAAAGCTGTAACACAGCTATGTCTGTACATTTAAGATATCTAAGCAAAACTACCCGTATTAGCTATTTAGAAGTCGCTCAACACAATTTTTTTTTTTTTGTATTTTCGTCTGTTTGTCCTGATTAGACTTACAAACAGATATAAAGGAGATTGCCCATAAATGCATGTGCTTTGGTTTCATATTGTATCATGTTGAAACTTACCTTATAGTGTTTTAAGTGTACATACTATTATAAATAATACAATCCCTACTTCGCCGGATTTTCGAGAAAAAGGCTAATAAAGAACATCAAATTAGGTTATATTTTGCGTTTTCATCAAGTTTTTTCTTATAGATATTTAATGTGACAAAAATTAGCCATCACGGGATGAAAACATTTGTTTCGAGTCTTAAATAATTCTTGGTAATCGCCATCTCATTATCCATAGACGAATTAAAACTGTTATTGGTTTATTAATTGACATTATACTTCCGTTAGATGCTTTTGTCTGTTGACATGGCGTTAAAAACAATTAAATAAATTGGCGTAGCGACGGTTCCACGCCAACAGCCAGTTTTACCCTCCCTCCGCATTAGATGTTTTAACATCAATAGTTATCATTTTAAAGAAAAACAATATAATTACAATTTCCTTGAATGTACCTATTAAATGTTAATTATTGCTAGTTTTAGATATGCAAGATAGATGGCAATAGGCTGGCCCACTATTACACGGTAATATTCAAACGATCAAAGTAGGTAATTGACTTTTTAATTAGCAGATTTTTATCCGTCGATATTTTGATTTGATAGTTGAGTAGGTATTGTAGATATTACAAATGTAATTTTTAAAACAAATTTGAGTCTGATACAAAACGAAACCATGAATGGGCATTATCCTTTTATTACTACCTATGCCACTATATCGGGAACGGGTAAAAGCTAGTTCTTACTAATATAAATGTAAAAGTGCGTTTGATTGCTTGTTACGCTTTCACGTCCAACTACTGAACGGTTCATTATGATATTTTACATACATATAGTCTGAAATCCATAAAATATGCATGCATTTTTATACCGGAAAAATGGACGGTTTTTATGGTATAGCAATTTTAGCACAGTGTGCCAGAGTGACGTATTTCAACAAAAACATTCAGCGGGCCAGATTTCTATCGGACGCCCCAACGCTCAAGGACGGCCTAAGATTACGTCAGCGACTTACGTCAAATTTAAATTTTATGCAATCTACCTTCGTTGCGCGTTATTTCAGTTACAATATGGGTCTAAAGATAATTTTGTTTATATCCACACCAAAGAATAAAATCTGTGTCGCGAAGGACTTTTACAAATATACAATCAAAGGTGCACCAATACTCAGTATCTATGTAGTATTTATTGCAAAATAATGATCGTTTACCGTAGTGACGAGCTTGAGCGCGCTGAGCTGCAGTTCGCTGACGTTCTCGACGAAGAACGGCGAGACGCCGACCGTGGAGGCGTGCAGCACAGTGGTGTCGGTGAGGTGGTGCGCGGCGAACAGCTCGGCGAGCATGGTGACGGACTCGTGCGCGTGCGCGTACAGCTCGCGCACGGCGCGCGACGTGCCCGCGCCGCCGCCGCCGCCGCGCCGCGCCGCGCCCGCGCCGCCGCCGCCGCGCCGCCTTCGCCCGTCCACTGTTAGCATTTTCGACACACACGTTTTTACTGATATTAGCCTCATTTCCACCAATTCAAACTTTCCTTGTAAACCACAATTTAACTGTAACCTAAATATCATAGACTTGTGCCTTAATCCCAGAGGGGTAAGCAGACATAGTGGATTGCCACTTGTCATAAAACTGCCTCCTACTTTTGTAAGTAATAAACCTGAATAATAAATTTACGAGATATCATACAATGTATATATAACCCTAAACATAATAAATATACTTAACAGTAATTATTAAAAAATATAGATTAACTTTTACATTGGCAGCTTTAATTTAATTTATAGTATAACTTCAACCTCAGGGCTATATAGGTAATTAAATGAAGAATCTATTTGATACCAACAAATGTTTCAACGTGCGTAGCGTTTAAGATATAAAAAGAGATATTATTAAACTTACCTTTCTTTTTAGAAGTACTTTGAATGCTATACACAGGATCGTAAACACAGTAAATAGTATTATTCAATTGGAATTTTATAAACATAATAATTCTATCTATAACATCTTCTAAAAATATGCGTTTCGGCATGTTAGGCGACGTCATTACATATAGAGACGTAAGACACGCGTCAGAAGCACACATCACTCTTTCTAATGCTGATTCCATCCATATTTGTCTCATTTCTTCACTGTCCTCCTAAAAATGTTTAAAATTACTTTTTTATATATTCCATCATTTTACTGACAATCAATTTATAAACATTTAGTACATACAGGGTCGCCTACTAATGACATTTTCTCTGCAGCTCTAACATTTTTCTCCATTAGACTCAATAATCGAACTAATTTGTCAGAAGGTATGGCTTCCATAGCACCAAGATTCTTCAGTTTAGCTGCTTCGGAACATAGCTCTTGAAGTTGATAACGCGGTAATAATAATTCCTCAGGTATATCTGTCCCTTCTGCAATTTAATAATTTAATGAAGTAGGTTGATAAGAAAACCTAAGTCTATGTAACCTAAGTGTAAGGTTCTACATTTCTTACCCATTTCATCAGTAATTATTATTTCATCGTCAATTGTTTCAAATACTGATTCTATTAATTTATTAAACCTTTGATAAGTATTCGTTTCCATAAGCTCATCCACAGATAGCATTTCTAAAACAGGTACTAATCTTCGCTCAACTTTCCGTAATTTGGGTCGCACTGAAATTTTTATCAATTAAAATATTAGGAAATGCATTTGGAGTTAAGATCAACCCACATTCTATGACAGAGTAGACCTTGAGAGTGTTTGGTTAATTGATGCTAAAAGGTTGTTAAATGCTAGTACAATTTACCTATGGCAGCCTCTGCTTCTTCCTTTTTGCTGGCTTCTTCATGTTTCCTTTTGACTGCTTCCCAATTTTTCTCTCTAGCTATATCTATCGCTTCTCTTTCTTTATCTACGGTTGGTGTGTTACTAGGCTTCGGTTTCAGGGGGACGTTATCATCAGAATCAGATTCCATTACACTATTTTTCCTTGATGTTTCTTCATTTGTGAAGTCATGTTTTTTCAACAAACCCTCCTGTAACAAATTTATTATAACTATGGAAGGCTATACAGCAAATCAATAACCATCAACAGCAGCTAGCAATAACAGGCTGCATAACAGCTACTCCTTCCCTGCAGCTTAGTTTAGATATCTTAGTAAATAATATTTGTTAAGGTCATTAGATATGAATGATATTTATACAACAAATGGATGAATTTGTATATCTTGGATGTGGATTCAGTTGGGAAGGATGTTACACCACTGATATAGAGAAAAGAGTAAATACGGGAAATAGAGCGAACGGAGCATTGGGACAAATTCTCGGCAGTCATCACCTCAGCCAGAAGGCACGTGCCCCAGTACACAACGCAGTGCTTCCAACTTTATTATATGGAAGCGAGAGTTAGGTATGCAAAAAGAGGCATGAGAGTAAAGCCAATGCGGTCGAAATGCAATCTCTGCGGAAAATCTGTGGAGTGAGGCTGACTGGCCGCATTTGTAACGACGTCGTAAGAGAGCGAGTAGGTATGAGAGAGTACCTATTGATGTAAAGATGCGAAAGGGAATGCTCCGATGGTTAAGATATGTGGAAAGAATGCCGAACGTGCAGCTAGTTAGGAAGATATACAATGCAAAAGTGGAAGGATGTAGGTACAGGGGGAGACCGAGACTTACCTACCTAGACCAAACCGGTCATGTATTGAAAGAAGGTGGAGTCAGGAGTCTCCGAAAACAGTGAGCATGTAAGAAGAGAATTATGAATGTTGAGGAAGCAAGCGATGTATGAAAGAATCTATTCTTGCATACATTGCTTGCTTCCAGGCAAGGCTCTAGCCTTTTGGCACTCTGTTCTCTCTGCCTACCCTGCAAGGGAGATGGTGTAATGGTAAGTAAGTCTGATGTTTATATAGAAAAGAAATAATCTATTATTTTTGAATTCCTTTTTTATGATTTTATAATCCACTTTAATCTTCAACCCTATACTGCCCCACTATTGGGCACGGGTCTGCTTGCATGGTAAGAGGGATTAGGCCATAGTCCACCACACTGGCCCAGTGCAAATCTCACAGCCGGCTAGGTTTCCTCACGCTGTTCTCCTTCACCAAGCCGTATTAATTGTAAACAAATACATGCAATATTTCGAAAAATCTCGAATCATGAGTCATACAAGGTCTGGATCTTTGACTGGGGATTGAACTTGATACCACTGTCTTTGCAGTCCTTGATTTAATCACTAAGCTATCACTGCACTTACTCGTTTATTATATAACAGATAATTTATCTATATTTTTGAATAATTTATTGATATTTAGACATTTTTATATATATTTTTAGCATTTGATATGCTTAGCCTTCTTAATTTATTGATGGTTTACTACACGTACTAGACCTCATATCTAATTGTACTTACCGAAAGGCGTCCCAGTTTGACGACTGGATATCTATTATTTGTGGCAGTCATACTTTTATTTAGGTCCTGTTTTTCTTGGCTACTAATTTGGACTGGGTGATTTGGTGTATGATATGGTGCACCCATTGATGGCTGAGGCACTTGTGGTTCTTGCCGTAGGGGCGACGGTGCTACACTTGCTTGTGCTGGGGATTGTCCTGTCACAACATTACCATCTACAAATAATAACGCACAGTATAAGCAACAAATATACATAAACATATTTTGTCAAAGTTTCGCCTAGGTCGAAAAAAAGGTTACAAATACACAAGAACATATTGAATATTCACTCCAATTAAAAAAAGCCTGTCCGTCTCTAAGTTTGCCCGCGGCTTCGCCGCAGCCAAAAGCTAGTTTTTTACTTATATCTCAGGTTCCTGATATGGTAGCGGGATAAAATGTATACCAGTTTTTAAGTCTAATCAAGAGCAAAAGTTGCATCAAAATCCATTCAGTAGTTTTTGCGTGATGTGCGAACAAACAAACAGACAAACAAAAATTCTGAAAAAAAAAATGGTTTGTGTTGGAGACACGCCTATATACTATTTTTTTCTCAAATATCTTAAATGTACAGACATAGCTCTGTTACAGCTTTATAATAGTGTAGACTAGCTTATACCCGAGGCTCCGCCGCGCTCGCTAATTTTTAGAGTATATCTCAGGTTACCAATACCTATAGTAGCAGTTTATACCAGTTTTTAAGTCTAATCAAGAGCTATCAAATAAAAAAGTTGCATCAAAATCCGTTCAGTAGTTTTTGTGTGATGCGCGAACGACCAAACAGATAAAAAGACAAACACAGATAATTAAAAAAATATTGTTTTGTGTTCAGACACGCCTATATAGCCTACTAGTATTTTTTTCTCAAAATCTTAAATGTTATAATAGTATAGATGGGGCTTAAACCGCCCAAATACTAACCCTTTAGGGACAAAATAATGATGAAATTTGACCAACTGTTAATGTCCAAAAAAAATCAAACAACAATATCTACTTAGTCATATAACAATATCCACTCAATGCAAGCATTGCTTGATAGCCACCATCTCCTTTATGGTCAGTATGGTCACAGATTGTTACTTATTAATTAATTTTTCTATAATATTACTGCAAAAATTTGTTGTGGCATGGTTCTGCCTGATAAAGCGATAGACTGATTCTGTTTACGAATCAGTAATTTTAAAAAACATTATTTAAAAAAAATAGTAGGCTTATTTATTTTAAAAAATTACTAAAGTCATGTTTTGAGTTTTTTGTTTCCATTCTGTATTTTGATTACCTATAAAACTTGTCTCCCCTGGCATCTCTCATAGCTCTTAAAATGCTGGGGTGTTACCTTTTATTTATGAGTAAAGTTAGATTGTAATAAGTAATTTTAATGTATGTTATTCCAAAAAGCTTTATTTTTTAATTAAAGAAGAAATCTTTGGTACTAGATGCTGCCAGATTATTATTCAAATAAGATTTTCTATTTTAATCTTTTAATATTATCTGTAGTCTGTCTTGAAATTATGTTATATTAATAAAATAAAGTGTTCCTTTATCCAGTTACATTCAAGTTGTTTCCGTGTACATAAATTATCTTAAACTAAACATATGTATAGTCATTCTTTTAGTTCAAGTATCTCCTCTGGCTTGTTATAAAAGTATATAAAATAAATTAATTGACAGCCTAGACCTTTCTTTTTTGTTAAGGCGGGAATAAATGTTCCTAACCGCACACCCCTTGTTTGGGGCAACAAACAGGGTAGTATGGGGCCCTCACCCACTAAAGAAACCCGCCGTGTGCAGTCTCTCCGCCTTTATTGGCAGGCCACCGGAACCATATTACAATCCTTCAGTGGTTGACAGCCTAGACCTGACCTAAAAAAATAACAACAAATAGTTTGTGGTGTACATACCTTGTTCAAAAGTCTTCTCTTGAGATTGTATTAGTAATCTTTGTGGATCTGTGTGAGTACTTGGAGACAGTGGATCTTTTTCTTCAGTTATGGTTTGGCCAAAATTCCTATTATCTCCTCTAAGACTATTATAAAATCCACCATTTTGTGAATTTGAACAAGATGTGTTTGACAAGGGACTTGTGCAAATATTGGAAGAGGTTCCTGTGTTCCAAATTGGTGAGAGACTATTTTGAGCAGCAATATTTAATTGGTTTCCAGGCCTAGCTTGGGACGGTGGTGAACCCATATTCACATGGGGTGAGGACTGGCATGGAGGAGCAAGCAATTGCTGGTTAGGAATGGATGCTGAATGTACTGCTGTTACTAGAGAGGATGGGCTAGAGGGAACAGCATTGTGTGTAGAATAATTGTATTGAGCAGCAGAAGGTGACATTCCATTGAACTTGGGTGTATTAATATGATTTCCCCAATGATTTCTTTGCTGCTGGTCAAATACATTGGGGTTCACATGTAAAATTGCTTTCAAAAGTTCTGGTGTTACTTGCTGTGGTGCAGGACTCACTGCATTTGGTATGCTTTCATCTTTTAGCTCTCTGAAACATGTATATATATATATATATATATATATGATAATTTGATTACTGTAAATGAACACAAAAAATCTTAGTTTTGATACAATTGGTTTACAAATATGGGGTTGAATTGTTTTTCAAAGTGGATTATATTCAGTTATGAGCCTTACAAGTAATTAAGTACATTACCAAATAGAATTATTATATATTACATATGTTGTACTGAAGTCTGCATGAGAGATTGAAGTAGCAGTGTCACTAGGTTGTCATCCTGTGTCGCAAGCAGAATGGCTGCCTCTTCTGCGACCCGGGGGTGAAATAATTGTGACTTGTTGGTTAATGTTGACGGCAATGGTGTTGGAAGTGGTAACACTGGCAATACTGTAAAAACACGAAAAATTTGGGCATAGGGCTTTTATGCTTTTGTTTTTAAAAAATCCATACACGTTATATTATTATATATGTCTATGTCCAGCAGTAGACGTTGAAAGGCTGATGGATGGATGAATGATATTATTATATTCATGTGTTGTAACTGATACCATAAAATCAGTAACATGCTGTCTCTAAAATCATAGCTACACTACTGCATAATCAGAACAAAATGAATAAACAGATAATAAATACTTTAAAGAACAAATTATTTATGAATATGGAAAAAAGAGAAGTTTAGTATGAGCGATTGTTGAATTTGTTTTTTAAAGTAACTGGGCATGTCAAGTGCTAAAATACAGATCAAAATGTTTAATAAGTACTTGTCCACATTTGTCTAGTAGTGATAGTGAAGGCTAACATCATGAGGAAACTTGTGCCCCAAAAAACATGTTACATATTTTAAATGAACTAATATACAATAGTATGCTCCTACACAAACACTATAACATCTATCTATTTAACACATTGCTATAGAATTCATTATCTATCGAGACCACTTGCTGAACACATTTAGTAATCACAGCTAGTACATCTGCAGTTTCTGCAGCTAATGTAAATTTCATAAAATTTGTATATATTCAACATACTGATAGAATTTAAGTAGGAGGACTGAAGGAGGTAGGCACAGGAACATGCATGTCATAATTTGTTTACTCTTTATATTAGGTAATGTTGTTTCCTAGTAATAAAGAGGTTATAAAAATTATAATTAATCAGGAATTATTAGGTTTATATCAACTAGGCAAAAATAATGATCCAGTTTAATAACTAACCAGATTAAAGGGGACTGGGGCTGAAGATTGAAAAGACATTAAAAAAATCTATTTAGTTTACCAATATACAGTGCTACTTACATTTATTATTATTCCTTTTATAATCAACTTGAAGTGATTTATGTAATACTGTGTTAGGTACCTTTTTTCTATTTCATATTCTACATATCAACAGTGGTAATAAGTATGTAGCTCACATAGGTACTTACGGTCTGTCAAGCTGGCTACTCCTGCTAGTGTTGTAATGGGGACACTTGGGATATCCCTTTCATTCATCTTGATTAAGACAATTTATTTTCGCGCGTTCTTTACTGTTTTCCTAGAAGTTAAAAAGAAATCCTTTGCTTTTGTATTGGTACACACTTTAGACAACTTTGTTTGCGTAGTCGCTGTTGCTACAAACATTTTACTTTCCACTCACGTAACACTTAACACTAAATATGTTCAATATACTCGACTGGCCATTTAGCTGGAGGAATCTTTCCTCTATCGTCTGAACTATCATCAAATCCAAAGATTGTTGTGAAAATGGGGCAGACGTCAATTTGATGCTTTGTTGTGCGTTGTGCATCAAAACGAAGGTCAGCTCATCTGTACGACACTCCCATTAACAAATGAGTTAATGTATTTATTAGCACTTTACTAAATTTCGTTATTACGTGTGAAAAAATACTCACTGAAACATTATAATAAATATGCCTAACTTATCTATCCAGGACAAATCAAACATAATCCCGACATTTATATAGTCAAGAAACTGTGAATCGGTGTTGCCATTGTTGCCAATTATGTAAAAGTTTCACCTCATGACGCCAAAAATAGTTAGCAATGCGATCAAAGGTAAATATTTTACTTTTCCTAGACATTTAACGTGCATATAAATTAACAAACAGTGCGAAAATGTGAAATCAAAAATAACAGTCACGAGCAGGATTTGAACCTGCATCTCCTGGAATACCGTCCCAGATAATGTGCCAACTCAGCCATCGTCGTGACAATTGCGGGATTAGTTAGGTATACATTCCTAACGTTTGATTCGTCAACTTTTAAAATCTGTCAATCCAGGTCAAATTATAGCTTTCTAGTACTAAGAGTTTCTAAATTAAGCTGCAGAGAAAAGGACGGAGGACTAAAAGGGTTCCTTGCATTGAGTTATATATTATGCACGTAGTATATATACATCATATATCTCTTAATAATCTGTGATATAATATACAGCAATGGTTCCTTGTTATTTACGGAACCCTAAAAAAGTAGAAAGTCGAAGTTCTCGTGGTCCTGTCGTTGGTTGGATTTCTAGCATATATTTTAATTACGAGTTTTCAATATTTCGGCACTGTTGCAAGCGCCATGATCACCAACACAGACTAGGAAGGAATAATCACCAAGTATGAAGGTAGAGATAAAATGGAGACCACACTTCAAATACCTACTTGAAGGATACTTAAGAGCTTTCAGCCATTTTGAATGTGTTCAATACGGGATGGAAATCAGTTTGCTTGGATAGGTACTGGGTCATAGCAACATAGCAGGGTAACAACTGAGCTGACGTTCTTATTTGTGAAGCAGTGCGTTGTGGTGATGTACCTACTTCTTTTTTTTTAATGTGTCTAATTTCCTTGTCGGTCTGGCTGCCGTGTTCTACGGGATTCCTGGCAGATGTCCTGGATGCATAGTAATCATCCATCCATCCATCAGCCTTTCGAAGTCCACTGCTGGACATAGGCCTCCCCAAATTGGGGGCCGTAATCGCCACGCTTGGCAGGCGGGTTGGCGATCGCATGGATGTTGTTAATACTCGAGGGAGTGCTGCTGCCCACTCCCTCCGATATTCCCTCAGTCGGCTCCTACGACTCCCATAGGTGGAGAGGGGTGGAACAATTCTAAAGCCGGCCCCACACGGCCAACTATACTTGGTCGTAAAAACTACCCCAATTTATGATTTTACATCATCATCATTTGATTATCAACATAATCCTAGTTTGATATAATTTTATATGAACAAAAAAAATAAACAATATAATTTCATAAAGAACTTTTTTTTATAAAACCACCGACATATCAATACTTTTTCGCACCCCCACCCCGCGAAACGCATCGGTGAAGAAATTCGCCTCAGGAGCAAGATTCGGCGCGCTTCGGCGCGTCGCTAATGGACGCAGTTTCATAGTAAATAATTATATAGGAAGCGACTTTCTGCGACTCGATTCGGCTCGGCTCGGCGCGCCTGATGGACGCGGAGTTTATATGAAAAATGCGTTTCGATTCGATTCGGCGCGTTTCTGCTGTAATCGACGCTAAGCTTTACACTGAATCTTTCTTTCCTGTCCTTTCATTCAAGATAATTTTATTGCATTATTATTTTCATAAGGTATATCTCTTTCCACGTCGATTCCTGTTTTATTATCCTCTGATGATTCAAAATGTATATGGATAATCATATTTCTTACTTTATTTGTACGATATCCGTTTTTAATATTTTAGATATAAAGTTGATCTTTATAAATCTTGGCAATTCCTGTACATCCACTTAAAAATAAATAATAATTTAATAGCTCGACGATACAATTCACAAGTTACTTAGTTTTCAATTCTATCGGAGCGTTTGGTGACGATGACGCGAGTTCCATGATTTTTATTCACCCAAAAAGTGCTCAACGCGCCTAAAGAAATATTTATATATTTTTAGAATTTGACATGCTTAGCCATATACATTAAACAAAAAGTGGAAAATGTGAAATCGAAAATAACAGTCATGAGCAGGATTTGAACCTGCATCTACTGGATACCGTCCAGATGCGTTGTCAATTCAGCAATCGTGACAACATACCAATTATGGAGTCAGTGCTAGGGATGAAGAGAGATTTTCGCTGCCTTTCCTATATTTAGATTTTTTAAATATATTAAACAATTTATTTTCTTTCTCCGTTGATGTTGGGTTCGGCATTTCCGAACGCATCAAGAATTCAAGATTTGACAGCGCGGGCAAAATGGCATTGGCTCTCAAAATGGGCTCCAAAAAGCACAGAGTAAGGAATTGTATTATTTACGCTAAGATCACTGAGCTAGGAAACAGAAGGAGACGTCATAATCTACATCTAACTATAGTTACGCTACGCTATGATTGCCGTTTTGACATATTACAATAGTGATGTGAAATGTCAATTTCATATTTCAGCCATATCGACGTAATCCACAATAAAAGGCGTAAACAGAGTCCAAATTAACGAGCAAGGGTCAACAGTAATGCAGTACCAATATTCGAAATCCAAAGCCAGTTCATAACTATATCACAATCGCAGTGCACTCACAGTTTGTACTTTTCGAAGCAACGTCCAGTCGAAACTGCTTTGTTTTGCATTGAGCATTGACGCGAGTTTGTCGGAGGTAGTAGTTGTGCTGGCCAGCGATCCTAGTGACGATCATATTAGATTTAATTTTTAAAAAGTTTGAATTTCGAAATACATGTTCCAAGTTGTGTGGTAAATAAGTACACCATCCATCCATCCATCAGCCCTTCAACGTCCACCGCTGGACACAGGCCTCCCCAAGAGAACGCCACAGCGAGCGGTCCCGTCATGGGGGATAATGCCGTAATCGTCACGCTTGGCAGGCGGGTTGGCGATCGCACTAAGTACACCAATAATTATAATCTTATAAAAATTTAAAAGTAAATGTTCGCGTGACCCTAATATATATAGTTTTGAAATCAATGTAATAAATAAATTTTGGGTCCTAAAATTATACATTTGATAAATTTTATGACTAACTGCACGTCACTATTGACAATAAAGAACAGCAATTTGCTGCTTCAAATGTAATTATTAATTATTACGAAACTTCATGAGTAGACAAAAGTCAAAACGGCCATCATAGCGTGCCGATAATTTAGTACTTAGACAAAAAATATTATAGACAAGCTATTAGCGTATGCAATGCACTGAAATAGGAAACTACAAAAAATAACTACAAATTTACCGTGCCATTTCTAAGTCTTAGAACTGAAAATGGCGGACATTGCTAGGGAAGCGCGTAAAAATATACGATACTTCAGTCCTTGAATCCATCCATCCATCCATCAGCCTTTTGACGTTCACTGCTGGACATAGGCCACCCCAAGAGAATGCCACAATGAGCGGTGCTGTGCCGACCGCATCAAACGGCTCCCTGCGACTTTGGCCAGATCGTCGGTCCATCTGGTGGGGGGCCGTCCTACACTGCGCCGTCCGATACATGGTCGCCACTTGAGAACCTTTCTTCCCCAACGGTTGTCGGTTCGTCGAGCGATGTGGCCTGCCCATTGCCACTTCAGCATGGCAACCTGGTGGGCTATGTCAGTCACTCTCGTTCTCCTACGGATCTCCGTATTACGGATTCGATTACGTAGGCAAATACCAAGCATAGCCCGCTCCATGGTCCGCTGAGCGACTTTGAGCCTTGATACGAGGCCAACATTCAGAGACCACGCCTCTGTTCCATATGTCATCACTGATAACACACACTGCGTAGACCTTCGTTTTCAGACACTGCGGAATATTGGACGAGACGATCTTCCTTAGCTTCCCGAACGCTGCCCAGCTGAGTTGGATTCGTCGATTAACCTCTTTCTCGAAGTTGCGCCTACCTAATTGGACTGTTTGTCCCAGGTAGACATAGTGGTCGACAACTTCGAGAAGCGCACTCCCGACTAGGACCGGTGCTGAAATGACATGGACATTAGACATGGCGTCTTGTCCATGTTCATTTTAAGACCCACTAGTCGGGAAACCCTGCTGAGATCATTGAGCATGGTGCCAAAGTCCTCCAGCGATTATGCCATGACTACGATGTCGTCGGCATATCGAAGGTGAGTGATGTATTTGCCATTGATGTTGATGCCAAATCCGGTCCAGTCCAAGAGCTTGAAGACATCTTCCAATGCAGCGGTGAAGAGTTTCGAAAACATAACGTCTCCCTGTCACACCTCTCTGCAGTTAGATCGGTTTCTGTCCTGAAAACGGACTGACATGGTGGCGTTTCTATACAAGCACTTCAGCTCTTCGATATCATCCATCCATCCATCCATCAGCCTTTCAACGTCCAAGGGATTGCAGCACCGCCCAAGTTTCGATCGAATCGAAGGCTTTCTCATAGTCCACAAACGCCAGACATAGAGGCCGATTGTATTCCTCGGTTTTCTGTATAATCCGGCGTAGCGTGTGGATGTGGTCTATGGTACTATAACCTTTTCGGAAACCGGCTTTTTCGGGATGCTGGAAGTCGTCAAACCTGCTCGTGAGTCGATTTGTAATGACCCTCGAGAACAACTTATAGACGTGGCTCAAGAGCGAGATGGGTCTATAATTCTTGAAGAGTGTTCTGTCACTGAACAGCACCACCACGCTCCTGGCCCACGACTCTGGAACGTCGTCCCCGAGAACAACGGAATTGAATAGAGCCTTCACGAAACTTTGATGTTAGTTGGGAGATTTTGTTTTTGTTTTTTTGATGTGTAACATCTAATGCGGAGGAAGGGTAAAATCGGCTGTTAGCGTGGCGACGCTTTTATTATACTTGTCCCTTTCAAATCTTGCAAGTTAAATATGACGCAGTTCCCGGTTTCCGAATAAGCTGAAATTTTACACGCATGTGTATATTGTGTGACAATGCAGTATTATGATGACATGGAGCTGATCTGATGACGGAACTGGAAGGTGGACATAGGAACTCTATAATGAAATGGCGCAACTTCATCGCGTTTGGGCTCGTATGATTCGTCTTGCCGAGTACTTTGTCTTTAGATGGTATCCAGGGTCTGATGATGGGGCTAGAAGGTGGCCATAGGAACTCCGTTATAAAACGATATAAGTCCATCGAGTTTGGGCTCGAATGATTGGTCTTGACGAGTACTTTGTCTCTAAATGGTATCCAGGATCTGACGATAGAACTGAAAGGTGGCCACAGTAACTCTGTAATGAAACGACGCAACCCTATCGAGTGTATACTCGTCTGCTTCGTCTTGAGGAGTACTTTGTCAAGGTATGATCATTTTATTTCTACAAAATAATTTCGATGTTTTTACATCTGCTAGATGTCCCGCGACGTCTAGTTTTTTTCTTCGTTTGCGTTTATAGCGCGTTTGGAGCGGATCATGACTCCTTAAATAAGCCTTCATTTTTTGTTGTTTTGCGTTTATAGCGCGTTTGGAGCGACTTTACATTACACTTCGTCGTTTTTTAGCGTTAGTGCGCATTTAGAGCGGGCCTCGACTAGTAAAATTCATCAAAGACCAAAATTACTTCACAATTGCTGAACTGTCATAATATTAGGTACCATCGCTCATATTCTTCTTCAAGATGATCCCTATCAAGCAGTTTGTGTTCTGGAGTCCAAATCGTTAATATCAGAGTTGTACTCTTGTATGTAGGTCTTTTGATTCAAAGATTAATCAGACACTTTGTCACGTTGTATGCTTAGTCGTTTGTTAGTGGATGAATGCATGTGAGACAGTAACTGGCTAGTTCAGCCTTTTGAGGTGCTTACCGCAGCGGATTTTACTACGTAAAATCCTTTCTCCGGGAGAGGGGATTGATACGATGTAACCGATTAAATAAATAAATAAATTGTAAAGTCGCATATTCGATTATGCCGGATACGATATCCGTAAACTTAAAAAGCGCTCGTTACCCAGAATCCCTACTCTGTTAAATAATTGCCAATAGGTCGCATGATTCCACTCCCACAAACGCGAGAATCACTTTACATTATCATATATGGCCAGCATTCGATCCCGGATGCGAGCAGAGTATGACCAGGGTTCCAGAACCTTCTGAGAATGCCCCAATCACAGGAGTTTAGATCGAAAAAGTTCTCGAATAATTATCTAACAGCAAATAGCAAGTCGGGACGCAATAGCACGAGAGAGAGATAGCGGTAGGTTCATGGAAGTACTAACAAAATTAAAATATCATATAGCTCAGGTTGAGCAGATTTATTTTTTCACTCTGAATTATTATGTGTCACGACGAAATCTAACATTGCGTGACTAATAATTATTTTAAAATATTATTTTTGCATAGTGCATTTAAAAAAAAGTATTGTGAGTGACTAGGAAACCCCTGAGAACTGCCGTAGCGAGTGACGTGTTCTATATATACCGCGTTCGCACATATAATAAAGATCGAAATTAAAGCTCCTGGGGTTCCTGGTTACGGCAAGTTGCTGGTTACGGCAAGTTCCTTGTTCCGGCAACTTTTGTTCCGCCATCACCTGCGCACGCCCGAGCAACGAGGGCCTGCTCGGCCCTCGTTGCTCAGGCTATTCGGTTGAACTACGCCGGCCCGAAGCTGCACGTCGGGGGCCGTGCTCATCTCTAATTTTAAATTAACTTAATTAAGTATTTTTGTTAAATTTCTTTTTTCATTAAATTGTTAAATTTAAATTCGTTTCTTTTATTTAAGTTGTTAGGGTTTCTCGATAACAAGAGCCAGCTGAAAATCTGTGTTTTGCAATTAGCACAACAAAACAAAAACTGAGCTGGCTAGCTTTGTTACACTGTTGATATTTTATATTTGTTCATTTATTTTTTGTTCTTTCTAATCTTGTGTAACAAAAGTAAATGCTTTGAACGCTAATAATAACACAATTCAAATGATTAATCAATTCAATAAATTAATTAAAAATTATTTAATACTATGCCACTAAGCCACTGTTCACCACTTCATTCCGAGCCCAGAAAATTAATAAATGGATGGCTTCTTCCCACTATATGAGAATCTGTGACAAAAAAAATCGCAACTTATATTAGAGGTGGATACTAGGTTCCAAAGCGCAAAAATATCCTTTATTTTCAAAATAAAGGATATTTAATATATCAATATTTTTTTAAACATTGATACGAGATATATCGATAGTTTTTGGGTCTTCCTGCATCCCTAATTGACAGCCAACATACTGTAGTGGAACTACTTTAAATTCTATAATATAGTATAGATGTACAAACTTAATCTAACCTAAAATATGTAATTGTTAATGTACAATGTGACAAACATATTCAGTTTTGTTTTTAGAGATTCGCATGCACCCGATCACGACCGAATGGCGTTCGGCAAGCCTACGCGCGCACCGTGGCCGTTCGGGAATGACTAGGCAATCCGCTCAAATTAGCTATCGATGCGAGACGTACGACGCTTTATGCTCCGTTACTTATTTACGTATTTTACTATCGCTAATATTCTCTCATTTCTATGTGCGCTGTACTATTACTGCTATCCTATTCCTCTGTTCTCTGCCTATATATATGTGACAAGTGTAATAAATAAACTTTAGTAGGTAAAATAGTGGATTAATTGGACTGAATAACTGTACCTTGTAGCAGCAATCTGAAATTCTTACCAAACTGGTGACTCCAAACGAGCACAATGAGTGACAGCAGCAGTGATTCGACACATACCGCCAGTTCGCAAATTAAAATTACTACGTGGCCTGTGAAGAAAGAGTCACCCATCCCCAAACATAGTTGATGACGTACCACCAGCAGATTCCAGGAGGACATACAAGGTGAAAGTACCACCTTTCTCCCCCGATGAGCCAAAACTTTGGTTCGCACTTTTGGAGGGTCAATTTGAAATCTATGGCATACGGGGTGACACAGAAAAAATTACACAGGTCACCACCAACCTGGATATGATACACGCGAAACAAGTGAAGGATATAATTCTTAATCCTCCTGGGCGTCATCGGTACCTCAAGATCAAGACGGAGCTAATACGTCGGCTCTCAGCATCCCACGAAAAGAAGGTCAGGCAGCTGCTGACCCACGAGGAGCTGGGAGACCGGAAGCCATCTCAGTTCCTACGACACCTACAGGACCTGGCTAGTCCAGCCGTTCCAACTGACTTCGTCGAGACTATTTGGAATCAGCGTCTTCCAAATAGCATCGCGACGTTGCTTGCCTCGCAGCCAACGCTCTCAGTGGAGTAATTGGCTGACCTACCTGACCACGTCAACGACATCGTCACACCACGCAATATAGCAGCGGCACCGACTAGTCATAACAGTGCTATCACCAGCGAGATAGCAGAATTGAAAATGATGGTGGAGCATCTGGTGCTGCAGGTTGACGAGCAAGCTCGTTTGTCAGAACGGACGTATTTCCACGAGAATCCTGGGCGGGACAGAGCACGCCACAACTCCAGAGCACGTCCAAGATTTAGGTCGGCTCCGGAGCATAAAAAGTACCCATTATGCTGGTACCATCACAGGTTTGGGAGTATGGCAAGTATGTGCATAAAATCGTGTGACGTAAACGCCGCGAGCAGTCGATAATGGCGGCTGATGACTGTCCAGGCACGAGTCGCTTAATTATAACGGATAAGCACACCAAAATACAATTTTTAATTGATACCGGCAGTGACCTTTGTGTATTTCCCCGTTCTGCTTTAAATGAACCACGCCATAAAACTAATTTTGAATTGTGTGCAGCGAATGGGTCTTTAATTTACACGTATGGTTTTATTCACTTAGTTGTAAACTTGGGCTTGCACCGAGACTTTGCTTGGCAATTTGTAGTGGCGGACGTCACTAAGACTATTATTGGTGTAGATATTTTTTCAAAGTACAATCTTACTATTCCTCCTCCGCGGTCAATGCCTGATTGGCGCTAGCACTACTCTTTTTGCCGTGGGTTTGCCTGCACATTTTACTGAGGGCATTTCTTTAGTAAAAAATTGGTATGGATAATGCTTTTTCGCTCTCAGTTTGTATTCTCCTCATTCAGCGAGAATATTTGATTTCGGTTGCAAATGCTTACTTATTATTGAAACGAGATCATCATAACTTTTTTGGCTGGTTTATCTGGGGTGCATAAACTCACCATCAACTCGTACGCTTTACTCCTTACAAATGTA
Source organism: Leucoma salicis (assembly GCA_948253155.1). Lineage (NCBI taxonomy): Eukaryota > Metazoa > Arthropoda > Insecta > Lepidoptera > Erebidae > Leucoma > Leucoma salicis. The sequence continues at coordinate 14,183,784 of OX411809.1, read as the reverse complement.
ATTAGGGTAGCCACTCTCACTGCGGGTTTCACATCGTTAGCAATAAAATATTGCTCCACTCGATCTACATATATATTTACCAATTATCCTTATTAATATCAAATGACCCAACCTCTCAAACAGCCATGACGCTTTGCTTCCTTGCAAGCCCTCGCTAACGCCGTGCAACTCTTGATACTTACTGGTCACTTTTACTGCTTTGCATCACGCGTCGTTCACACATCGTCGCCAATTAATGTGTCCTCATGCAGCTAAGCAATAGGAAATATAATAAAATAACATTGCTATATAACTCCGTATATTTCAAACATAAAAGTGTCAACAAGAAAAAGGAACAAATAATCGCTATGGCAACATACGTCACGTTTATAAAGAAGACATGCCTAATTGATCTATCAACGACTAGCTCATATTATTGAATGGATGGGGTTGCAATTTGACACACATAGGTATAATTATACAGGTAGATAACGATTTACGCAATTAAGAAAAACCTTTGTCTGCCCTTACATTTATTGATTGCTTGAAGGACTGAAGTATCGATATCGATATTTTTTACTCGCATCCCTAGCAATATCCGCCATTTTTAGCTCGGACTTAGAAATGGCACGGTAAAGGACATGTACCATTTACGGCCTGTGGCGGCCATAGTGTTTTTAAAATTAAACTAATAATTTATAAAATCCGTCAGTGGTTTTCTTTTCTTTATAGAACTTCAGAAAAAGATTATAGTTTAAAAAGCTATTATTTTGAATTTGTACTTTATCGTAATGGTTATTGGTGAATTATTGTTATCTGTTGACAATCAAATAGGATATTGCCACTATGCTGAATTGACAACATTAAAAACTTTGGTACTATTATATTACAAAACAATATTACGTAGTTATTCCTTAAATAATTTCGTGAGAACAGTAATATGACTATTTAAGAAAATATTTTTTATAATTATTTGGTGAAAGCTAATATTATCTCTGCTACTAAACTGGCGAGTTGGTATTTTAAATAAAACTAGAATTAATAGAACATCGAATAAAATATAGAATTTGTATACCTAAATTTATCTTATTGATATATATTTATTTAATAAGTAAGTATATTATATCATTTGTATTTTACATACCCACCATGGACGATCAAATCGAATTCGATGAAAGTTTTTTCTCCTGCTCTTCCTCATCAGATAGTTTTGCCAGCATTGGAAATGACTGCGCAGAAAGTCTCACTTTACAAGAACGCATTTCTTCAATTACATGAGCATTCCCCAGAAGCCTTAATTTAACCCATATTAACGCACAGAGTATACTTGGTCACTATTCAGACTTTTTGGCTACGTTCAATAACACCAATATTGATGCTATACTAATTTCAGAATCTTTCCTAAAGCCCTCTCTTCCGTCTACCCACTTTCCATTGCCTAGATTTACTCTGGTCAGAAACGATAGAACGGGAAAGGGAGGCGGTGGCGTAGCAATCTATTTACGCGCTGACATCTCTTTCAAAATAGTCAGTGCATCACCTTCTTTGTACTTTCAGTCGGCGGAACACTTATTTATTGAAATTACACTGTTATACACTAAAATACTACTAGGCGTATTCTACAGTCCGAATCTTCACATTGATTATTTTTCTTCTCTAGTTAATCTTTTACATGAGGTCTGTTCAACTTATGATCATATTGTCTTAATGGGTGATTTTAACACATGTCTTATTAAAAACGATCCACGTTCTCATAAGCTGATGTCGTTACTGTCTTCTTACAATCTCCAAACACTCCCTTTATCTGCTACACATCAATCTCCGAATACGTTTTCATCACTTTTAGATCTTATGATCGTCTCTGCTCCTGATAAAATTAATGCATTTGGGCAAATATCTGCTCCTTTCTCCTATCATGATCTTATTTATCTTTCTTTTCGTGTACGCCCACCTAAGCATAAACCGCAATTTCGCCTTCTTCGTAATTTTAAGGCTTTAGATTTAGAAGCGCTGTGCCGTGATGCGAGCGAAATTGACTGGAGCTATGTATTTGAAGCTAATTCTATTGATGATATGGTTGAATATTTTAGTGATAATGTGGTTGGGCTCTTTGATAGGCATGCTCCGATCCAGCGAGTTAAAATCAGGCGCAAGCCAGCTCCCTGGTTAACAGAAGATATCAGGAATACTATGACGTGCAGGGACAAAGCTAAGCGTAGATATAAAAGAAATCCTACAGAACACACTCTCCAGGCTTTCACCTGCGCAATCGCTGCAATAAAATGTGCCGAGACGGTAAAAAGCGACTTTTTCATGCATCCCTTGTCAATCGTAGTTCATCTCAAATTTTGAAATTTTTGAAAACACTTGGTATCGGTAAATCTCTGTTGACTTCTCTTAATAACATTAATACCGATACTTTAAATGCGCATTTTTCTAATGCCCCTCTTCCTTTTGATTCTGCGACCAAGGCCAATACTCTACTCTCAATCTCAAAACAACCAAGTCTACAGATCCCACTTCTTGTACTGAGTACTGTATCAGATGCTGATGTCTTAAACTCTATAAAATCTATATCTTCTACTGCTGTTGGCAATGATTATATATGCTCAAAAATGATTAAGCCTATTCTTGAAGTGGTATTACCTGTTCTTACATTTATTTTCAATTTTTCTATGTCGTCGTGTGTTTTCCCTACCTCATGGAAACGTGCTCATATAATTCCTATTTCTAAAATTTCTAATCCTACTATGCCTTTGCACTTCCGTCCTATTTCTATACTTCCTTTCCTATCAAAAGTCCTCGAGCATATTGTTCACCGACAACTCTCCACCATTCTAAATGAGCTTAACCTTCTTAGCTCATTCCAGTCCGGTTTTCGCCCTGGGCATAGCACTGTTACAGCCCTCATCAAAGTTACGGATTTCACTTTGTGTTTAATAGTTACGGATGATATACGTTGGGCTATGGAGAATAAACTCCTAACAATTCTTGTATTGTTGGACTTTAGTAGTGCTTTTAATTCTGTAGATTTTGACATACTGCTGGTGATATTGAAATCTCTTAACATCTCTCCCTTGGCTATCCTGGTTTAACTCTTATCTCCGAGGGCGATCACAATGTGTACGATTTGATGATGCCTTTTCCGATTGGAGTAACGTCAATGTCGGCGTACCTCAAGGGGGCGTACTCTCGCCTCTACTTTTTTCTATCTTCATAAATTCTGTCCTGCCTTTGAAAACTAAAATCACCCTTGCCCAGACTCTCATTCAACCTATTATTGAATATGCGGATGCTTGCTATGTAGATGCTACTGAGGAGCTTCTAAATAAGCTTGAGAGGCTGCAAAATGTATGTATACGTTTTGTATATAATCTCAGAAAGTACGACCATGTTTCACTGTTTCGAAATGAGCTCCAGTGGCCCCCATTTAGACTTCGTAGAAATTTTAGATTATTATGCGTATTATATAACTTCCTGCATAATCAGGCTGCACCATCTTATCTCAGGGAGCGGTTCTCTTTTGCCTGTACCAATGATGCACCCTGTGGGACCAATCTTCGTACCATGCTAAAAGTTCCATCTCATAAAACTGATTTCTATGCATACTCTTTTACTGTGCATGCAGTAAGACTATGGAATTCACTTCCAGTGGATATCAGGGATTCTACCACATCCGTATCATTCAAGCGCAGGGTTCGTCAATACTACCTGTCTACTGTTGCCTAATAAATCATGTGCGTTCGTGATGGTATGTATACATAATATTATTATATTGTGGGTATTTAATATAATTTATGTATCAAGTATATATGTAGTTATGTATTTGTGTAAATGTATGTATATATAAATAATGGATACATCTTATATGTGTAAGTATATGATTATTATTATATAATAATGTCTAAATTTAAATATTTGTCTCGATAAAATTATAGTGTATGTATGTTTATGTCCCCCTACACACAATTTACTTCATTTAGTACAAACTTTCCTCTCGCGGGTCTGCTGGAAGAGATTTCTTAAGAAATATGCAGCACCTTTGTACAAATATTTATAAATAATTTAGTTTATATGTGTTACTATGTGTGTGTACATAAATAAATAAATAAATTATTTCTAATCAACAGTAGCAATTATGATTCAAAATATTGGCAAAACATTTTACATCTGTCATGTCATGTCATTCTAACTCATCTACCAACATCTACTGTTGTTATTGTGTATCGTGAATATTGTATTGTGATTTTATGAGTGTAAGTTATATATTTAGTGACATTAAGCCTCATTATTTGTTTATATATGTAGATATTATTTTGTCTTTTGGGTGACGCCTGCGCCATCTGTTTGAAGTATTTTCATACATTGTACTGACCAGGTAAACTTAATTTTACAATTAAGATTTTTACCTAATAATGACGCAAACCCAATAAATATTTAGATATTTTTATATATATTTTTAGTATTTCACATGCTTAGCATACATTAAACAAAAAGTGAAAAATGTGAAATCAAAAATAATAGTCACGAGCAGGATTTGAACCTGCATCTGCAGGATACCGCCCAGAAGCTTGGTTTTACTTGGCGGGAACACGAAGAAGATCATGTCATCGCTATGAATTATTTTCCTAATTTTGTGTTATTTCAAGTATTAATGTGTGAAAGTGGTGGCCTTTTGCTTATTAAGTATTTGTGTATGTGCATACATGTTGGCAAGTGATGTAACGCGACATAACGTGTTTTTTCCTGTTGTCTCCAAAACTCCATAGAAGCTTCAGTAAGGTCGCCATCGTCTTACTGGAGCGGGACTTTGACTTGGCAGACTAATTTTATGTGAATGACTTAGACTTGTTTTATGAATTAAACTTACCTGTGATCAGAGAATAACGATGTTTTTAAGTTACTGTTAGGCTGATGGTTCTGCCAATGCCTTAAATTAATAAAAAACAAATCACAATTAAAACAAATGGGATACACACCATTAAGCTCGTAATAAGGAGGAGGCCCTAATCTTCATATACCTAGTAAAAGTGACTTACTTAGGCTGTCGTCCGCCATCTTAATAGTTACGATGACAGCGTAATTTGGATGTGTTCCGATATACACTGCGAGCACTGTAAGGTGTGATGTCAATTTAGTATACTGTGAAGTCGTTCCTTTATAGTTAGCTATACTTGTTACTGTTTATAACGGAATGCAGTCCAGTATACTGATCTGTCATTACTTTCATTTCATACAAAATACTGGTTTTACACTGCAATAAACACAATTTCTTTACATTTGCCATGTTTGGGTATCTTTGATTTGCAATATTCAATAATAATAATAATATTCCATAGTGCAAATTGTTATATTTATGGAAGCTGTTGATCACGTGATATCACAGTGCTTGCAGTGTATATCGGAACAAAGCCTTTATCTGTTGTATGTCAGCTGTCAATTAGGGAGGCAGGAAGAACCAACAACTATCCATATATCGATGTTTTAAAAAATATAGATATATTAAATATCCTTTATTTTAAAAATATTTAATTTGCGCTATTTAGGTTCTAACCCAGCATTCACCACTAATAATTTGTGATTTTTATTCGTCACAAATTTTCATATAGTGGAAAGAAGCCATCCATTTATTAATTTTGTGTGCTCGGAATGAAGTGGTGAGCAGTGGCTTAGCAGCATACCATTAAATATTTTTTTTTAATTAATTTATCGAATTGATTAATCATTTGAATTGTATTATTATTAGCATTCAAAGCATTTACTTTAAAAAAAAAATTGTTAGTAGAAATAAAATGATTATAACTTTTTTAATGCGTGCTTGTATAATTATGACATGCGTACAATAACGGAAATGGACATAAATCATCATCATCAGGCCCTAGACATCATCTAGGACTTAATACTTGTCAAAACGAATCGAACGATTCCAAAGTTGATGGGATTGTGGCTCCATTACCAGATCATGAATATCATCTAGGGCTATCATGGTACTATATGACTATCGAGCCTGTATGACATCAAGCCCGACACTCCCCTTGGATCCTGTTGGTACCCCAGTGACGTGCGTTAACTTGCGTTTTGGACTGTGTTAACAAAAAAAAAGGACCGCTTATTGTGGCGTTCTCTTAGGGAGACCTATTATGTACAGCAGTGGACGTCGAATGGATGGAATAAAATATTATTATATACTTGTTTTTATTTATCGTAATACCTCACTTTCAAATCCTTTTCTCCTGATGTCATCACATCAAAAACTTATATAGGTATGTTTGGACTTAGAATGAACGACTATACTCAGGATTAAATTATTATTTAATTCTTTATGCTTTTTACAACCCAAATCTATTCAATAGAGTGTTATGCCCTTAATTTTCTGTTTGTTTAAAAAGAAGGCATGCCTTATTGATCTATCAACCACGAGCTCATTGGAAGTGGGCGATACAAATCGTATATAGATACGAAATCTGATATTGGTACAATACCTAAAAATCACTTACTGGCTCTTTCGAAATCTAAGTATTACAATATCAGATTTGCGATGTACTGAATACTCACTCACTCGTCTGTACCTACGCGATACGATACGCATCGGCCGCATACGTGCGACAAAGCGCGTAAGATACAAATATTACACTAGTTAGAGCGGTACAGCAATATCACAATATCAGATTTTCGATGCAGGTACTGAATACTCGCTCACTCGTCTGTACCTACGCGATACGATACGCATCGGCCATATGCGTGCGACAAAGCGCGTGAGATACAAATATTACACTAGTTAGAGCGGTACAGTAATATCACAATATCAGATTTTTGAACAGATTTTATATAATTATTATAAATAAGTAATTTTAAATCTTAATGCTATGCAAATAAAGCTTACTTTCTGTTAAGTACTAATCATGATATCAATGACGTCTAAAATTTTAATTATTTAGCCTTGAACTTGAGCGAATTTTGGTACTTATGGACCATTATGCACGTAATAGTTTTAATAGGTATTTATTGTTTAATTGTGTCCGAATAGTTTCGGAAGAAGCATTTCTTTTAATTTCCTTCGCGTTCTAAAATTTAGAAAGATTTGTGTATTATGGACGTTGGGGATTGTTTTAATGGATTTTTTAATTAATATGTAGGTAGGTCCACATCCTCACACACTAACAATAAGTTAGTTATTTTTTCTACGCTAGAAATTCCCTAAAAATACTCTAGATATAATTTATATGGCAAAACAACGTTTGCCGGGTCAGCCAGTGATAAATAAATACCGAATAAGTACGAGTATATCAACAATACCGAATTGTATTGAAATCTATGATATTGTCGTATCCTATTTAAAGATGCGCATCGGATTTGATTTCTGAAATCTGAATCTACTCGTATGATGGATACGCAAACGTAAAATATCTAGATATTAAAATATAATATTTTAAAATCTGATATTGAAAATTGAAATCTGATTCAGATACGATTCTCAGAAAAAGCGATACGACCCACACCTATAGCTCATATGACTGAATGGATTAGGTTGCAATTTGACACACATAGATATAATTATCCGGTCGCCACCCAGGAACGTTACACCATTACGCCACCGCTCTGTCTGGCGCCACCTCGGCATATTTGCGTGGCGTCCGTACTCCCATTTGAACCTCATTTACCAAATCAAATACTAAGAAGTGCAGCAGTGTTTTGTTATTATTACTTTGATCTAGTTGAATATGCGCTTCGAATGGTGCTTAACACATGCATATTCGTATGTCTATTTATGTATTAATAAGGGCCGAAATTACTAAGACTTAAGGTTAGAAATATATTTTTATTTCAAAAATAAAGCGATAAAATATAATTATTTTGTTACAGATCACTTGATGGATAAAATTTACAATAAGAAAAAAAATAAAACCATGTACCATAGTATAAAAATATACATATACATCCTTTCTTAGAAATCAATGATATTTATTAGTCGCGCGGTTTTCGCCGCTGATGTTTAACAATTTATTTCTGTACAATAACAAGATGTGAAATAAAAATATTTATTATACCTAAAAGCTTGTTTCATCCTTAAAATTTTGTAACAATTACAATTATAATTGAATAAACCGCTAGTGTAAAATATGAGTACAAACACATCAGAGTACCTCATCCATAGCAATTAACTTTAAGTTTGATAAGGTTTTTTGGTTAACAAACATAATTAGATTCTGAAATAAAACTACGTTTACGGAATCTATCGCGTTTACTTGATTTTACTACTATCGCGACGTTTCGAATACTTTACAGCATTCATGATCACAGGTGGACTTAGATGATAGACGTCCAAGGTTGATATGTTATTTCAACGGTTTCATCTACCCACAGTATATGAATTTTTGGTTTATTTATTTTAACCCACCTAATATTCGTTTAGAAACACAGTGAAAATATCTACTTCAAATGTTTATGCTTACAATGTATGAGACTAAATTAGTATATTAAAAGGAGTATAATACTCCTCTTTAAATTGTATAATTTTTGTTATTATTTAGTGCTCAAAAATTCTACCACAAACTACCAATTACTACCAGTAAGAAGACAAGCTTGGTTATTAGTTTATATTATTAAATATATTGATTTTGCCAAAAGCTAAGACTAAGAAGCTACCACCGGATCGGAACGCGGCCCGACTGAGAAAGATCCGGCCAGAAAACTTAGTAGGCAACAACTGCTATGGATTATCAAATTTTGTACGGAATTACTGAGATCTAATAAGGTTTAAATTTTAATTTTTTTTACAAAAGGCAAAGACTAATCACTACTGTGGGTTTTATCTACACAATAAGCGCTAACTGTGTCTTGCAATCTTGTGGTGTGCCTTCTTGTATTTTGTTTGGTGTAGCCTATCACAGGATTCCAGCTTGATGGTAAGACCCAGCCGTCTTCTCTATTGAAATTGGGATGTTTCTTAATTTCAATAGCCTCACGTATCATTCTAGGGCGATATCGATGTTCTTTTGCGAGGATTTGAGGTTTGTCAAACTGTGGTGTAAATACTCTTTGCTATTGAACAATACTTTTTCTAACGTATTATGTATGATTGTAAAAACGGAGATTGACAATGTCATTTAAACATGTAAAATTTTATTGGAATAAAGCCAAATAATATTGGTTTTGTCTTTTCTCGTATCAATTTATTCCAATAATAAAATAAACATGGAATCTATAACACGCTTATTACGTCCAGACAAACTTGCGGCAGATCCGGGATCACCCGCAGCTGATTTAACTTATGAACACTGGAAAACTACCTTGGCTAATTATATTGCGGAGAATACTACAGCAATTACTGATGATGTCAAACTTAAGGTATTGTTGAACTATATATCGCCTAGTATATTCGCACACGTAAGGGAAGCTACAGATTATTTAACTGCTATAAAAACGTTAGATAGGATTTACCTAAAACCGAAGAATGAAGTCCATGCTCGATATATGCTTATGTCGACAAAACAAAAGCCTGGGGAAACTGTATCCGAATATATTCGCACATTACAACAATTAGCACATGATTGTAACTTCGACCCAGTTAATGCGGAGGAGCATAGGAAAGAATACATTAGAGATTCTCTCATAGCTGGACTGTATTCTCAAGATATTCGGCAACGGCTTTTAGAAAACCTCAATATAACATTAGAGGAAGCTATGAATCAAGCAATATCTCTAGAAATGGCAAAAGAAAATTCTAAAGATTTTAGCAGTAAGTCACCAGTGGAGTTGAGCTCCATTGATGGTCACGTGGAAAACCCATGTAATTTAGCTGTAATATCAACACGTAAACGATGTTTCTTCTGCGGTGGAAATATTCATCAGAGAATTAAATGCCCTGCTTTTCGTGCTACTTGTCAAAACTGTAACAAAAAGGGCCACTTTGCTAAAGTCTGTAGAAGTGGAGGCCCAACAATAAATATGTCTAATAATGCTATATCAGAATCAGATGATCAACAACTTGGAGCTATTTTAGCAGCATCACCTGCTAGTTTGAAGAAAGCCACCATATCTATTACCGTCAATAACTACAAAGCTGATGCCTTGATTGATAGTGGAAGCTCAACTAGCTTTATTGACAAGAACTTTGCTCATTTATTAAACTTAAAATGTTATCCTTGGAATGAAAATGTAACCCTAGCCTCTAAAAACAATATATCATCTGTGACTGGGATTTGCCATGTAACTTTACAAATTGATGATCATATTTATAAACAAAAACCTTTATATATAATGGATTCGCTCTGTGCGGATATCATCATTGGACATGACATCTTAAATTGCCACTCCTCTCTTGAACTTCAATTTGGCGGTCCGAAGAAACCTCTAAAAATATGTAATGTAATGGCAGCATCTGTACCTGAAGTGTCATTATTTAGTAATTTAAATAATAACATAAAACCTATTGCAATTAAATCAAGAAAATATAGCGAAGCCGATACTTTATTTATTCAAGAAGAAATTAACAAACTTTTAAGAGATAAGGTCATTGAGCCTAGTAATTCCCCTTGGCGAGCGCAAGTTCTGGTCACTGGAGGGTCAACGCATCGCAAACGTCTTGTTATAGACTACTCTCTCACTATAAACAAATATACCGAATTAGATGCCTATCCCCTACCTAACATCGAATCAATTGTATCAAAGGTAGCAAATCACAACGTATTTAGCCAAATCGATTTGCGTAGTGCCTACCATCAAGTACCTATCCTTAAAAGTGAGAAAATTTATACTGCATTTGAAGCCTGTGGAAATTTGTACCAATTCACTCGCATACCGTTTGGTGTAACAAACGGAGTAGCTGCATTCCAAAGGACTCTACATTACATTATAACTCAAGAAAAACTGGCTGGTACATACGCGTATCTTGATGACGTCACTGTATGTGGAAAAACAAATGAAGAGCATGATAAAAACCTAGAACGATTTAAGAAAGCTGTTACCAAATATAACTTGACACTCAATGAAGATAAATGTGTATACAGACAAAACTCCATAAAGTTACTAGGTTATACAATAAGAAACAATTATATTCAACCAGATGAAGATCGTCTCAGTCCTTTAATGAGTCTGCCTATTCCAACAGACTCTCAATCTCTAAAGAGAGCCCTCGGTATGTTTGCACATTATGCGAAATGGATTAAGAACTTCTCTGAAAAGGTCCATCCTCTTACTACCGTTATTAAATTTCCATTAAGCGAACGTGAAGTTTACTCTTTTCAACAAATAAAAGGTGATATAAAAGGATCAGCATTAACTGTAATAGATCCTACCGAAATTTTCACAGTTGAAACAGATGCTTCGGAGCACTCTATAGCAGCTTCTCTTTCACAAAATGGTCGACCTGTCGCTTTCTTCTCTCGATCACTTAATGATTCAGAACGCCGACATTCTTCCATTGAGAAAGAAGCAAGTGCCATAGTCGAATCTTTAAGGAAATGGCGGCACTATCTTATGGCAAGGCGGTTTTTACTAATAACCGACCAACGTTCTGTTTCATTTATGTTTAAACAGAGTCACAGTAGCAAGATAAAGAACGAGAAAATTGAAAGATGGCGTCTTGAATTATCAAGTTATAAGTACGACATAGTTTATCGACCCGGAAAAGAAAACGTCACTGCTGATACTTTATCTCGCGTGTGTTCGAATATCAATACCAAAGATAGATTGAACGAATTACATAATATAATGGGGCATCCAGGTGTTGTACGAATGACACATTGGATACGATCTAAAAATCTGCCGTACTCGACAGAACAGATTAGGTCTATGATTGCACGCTGTCGTGTCTGCGCTGAAATTAAGCCTAGATTCTTAAAGACTGAAGGTAAACTTATTAAGGCGTTGGGACCATGGGAAAGAATTAACATGGATTTTAAGGGGCCTTTGCCAACCAATACGCATAACCGCTACATACTAACTATTATAGATGAGTACTCACGGTTTCCCTTCGCATACCCTTGCAAAGATTTGTCTGCAAACACAGTAATTAAGTGTTTGACCGATTTATTTGCAACCTATGGTGCACCGCAATACGTGCATTCGGACAGAGGAACTTCGTTTATGTCCGATGAACTCCGCCGATTTTTACTATCTAATGGAGTTGCATGTAGTCGAACTACACCGTACAACCCACAGGGGAATGGCCAAGTAGAGCGATTGAATGGAACACTTTGGAAGACAATTCAATTATGTCTTCGTACACGAGATTTAGATACCTCTAGCTGGGAACAAGTATTACCAGCAGCTCTGCATTCAATTCGATCTTTGTTGTGTACTACCACTAATGCAACACCTCATGAAAGGTTCTTCAATCATACACGTCGTACAGCCAATGGAGGATCCTTACCAGTATGGCTTATGGAACAAGGTCCTATATTAATGAAAAATCATAATAAAAGGTCAAAGTATGATTCTGACGTAGAAGAGGTTGAGTTGTTAGAAGCCAATCCATTGTACTCACATGTGAGGCTGGCCGATGGTAGGATAACTACAGTATCAAACAGACATCTAGCCCCTCTACCACCAAATGATTATGAGGATCATTTTGAAGATGCTCTATGTGATGAAGAACATAACGCTGAAAACGAAAATGTTTTAGCCGAACCTGAAGCACCCCGTGAGTGTGAGATTGCTCCAGTCATTCATAATGAATTACCAGATCCTCGACGCTCGAGTAGAACCAGGCGAGCCCCAATTCGATTACAAGACTATGAGTTAGATTAAGTAGGTACCTAACTCCGAGGAGGGGTGAATGTGGTGTAAATACTCTTTGCTATTGAACAATACTTTTTCTAACGTATTATGTATGATTGTAAAAACGGAGATTGACAATGTCATTTAAACATGTAAAATTTTATTGGAATAAAGCCAAATAATATTGGTTTTGTCTTTTCTCGTATCACAAACCTAATGTAATGGCGGGTGTGGTCCTGTGTGTGCTCACAAATTGCAGACTTTGTATAGCGACTGTGCTTCACATCAGCTATGTGTTCTTTGATCCGAGTTGTTATGGATCTCTTTGTTTGCCCAATGTAGGAGAGACCACAATCACAATCCAGCTTGTATACTCCTGCATCCTGTAAGGGTATATGGCACTTGACTGGTGGTAAAAATTGACTAATTCTTTTGAGTGGCTTGTAGTAGGTTTTAATTGAAGCTTTTTTAAGAATGTAGCTAATCTTGTCAGTGACTCCTTTAACATAGGGCAGAATTGCAGGGAGGCGCTCAACTGTGGGTGGCTTCACTCGGTTTCTGTGACGGCGGCGTGGAACCTGCAGCTTATTTTCATGTAAAACTTTCTATACATGCTGCAACTCTCCAGCCAGGTGTTCTTCATCACAGATTCCTTGTGCTCTCTGAAACAAAGATTTAGACACGGTAGCCAACTGTGAAGGATGGTGGTGAGACTCTCCACTCAGGTACTTATCAGTATGGGTTTTCTTTCGATACACTGTATGACTCAAGGTGTTGTTGGGGTTACGGATTACCATAACATCTAAGCTAAAGAGTTATTTGACTCTAGTTCCATAGTGAATTGCATTTTAGGATTAATGGAGTTCAGATGGTTTAGAAATACGGTTAATTTATCAGATGGTAATATAGCAAAAGTGTCATCTACGTACCGCTTGTAGAAACGGGGGACCACAGGTGAGGTTTTTAGGGCAGTCTCCTCGAAGTCTTCCATAAATATGTCGGCAACAACGGGAGAGACTGGCGAACCCATGGCCACTCCGTCCACTTGCTTGTAGAAGCCATTATTCCACATAATGTAGCCAGATGTGAGACAGTACTTTAACAGTTCAGCGTATTCCATAGGTATGTTGTTCTCTGATAGTTTCTTAGATACAATTCTGATGCAGTCTTCCACAGGTAAGCAGGTAAAAAGTGACTGGACATCAAAACTCACCATAGTTTCATTGTTAGCGAGATGAAGGTGTTTAATCTCACTTACAAAATGGTATGAGTCCTTTATGAACGCATCTGTGTGTCCTCGGAGTTGTGAGAGAACTTTGGCCAGTAGCTGAGCGACTTTATAAGTAGGTGAGTCGATCTGACTTACAATAGGTCATAGTGGTGCGTTCGGTTTGTGTATCTTAGGCAACCCATACAATTTAGGTGGCTTTGCACAAGGTGGTATCAGGGTTTTTACATCTAGATTTAATGCTTCGGAGTGCTGGTTGAGTAACTTTTTCATGTTATTTAGTGTACAGTTGGTCGGGTCGGTTCTGAACTTTTCATAAGTAGATTCATCCGATAAAAGGTGTTCAATTTTGGCATTATAATCTGACGTGTCCATCACCACAGTAACGTTACCTTTATCTGCACGCAGGATGACGATGTCTGGTCTAATGCGTAGGTTCTTCAACGCCAAATATTGTGATTTGGACAAATTTGGTTTCGGCCGTTTGCTTCGACGTAACAGAGACGAAACGTCTTGGCGAATAGCCTCCATATCGTTCGGTTTCATTACATTTTTGGCCAGCACGTCCTCAACAGCACAGATAATTTCTTCATAGGGAATTCGGTTTGGAGCTACAGCAAAATTTAAACCATTATTTCCACTAGTTCCACTTCAAAAAGACAAATTTGTAGATTGCAATATATCCCAAGAGCATGCAGTTGATAACAAATCGCTGTTATCACAACATGAACCCTTTGCACAAAATAAAAGTACTCAAACATCTAATATATTGAAATTATTCTCAACTGAGCTTTTAATTGCAGATGATGAAACAGTGCATTATTTTACAGGATTAGAAACATCTGCCAAATTTTCTTTAGTTTTATGCACACTTTTGCCTATGGCAAATTATATAAAATACCGTTGGAGTAGAGTGGTAGGTTTGTCAGTAGAGGATCAATTTCTCATGTTATTAATGAAGCTCAGGAGAAATACAACAGATTATGAACTAAGTAAAATATTTGGTGTAAGTAAGACTGAAGTCTCCATTATAGTGACCTGGATCTGTCAGTGATATTTGGAGCTTGATCAACATTTGGCCTAGCCGTAGATTAGTTAACTTTTATATGCCCGATAGTTTTAAAAAATATGCATCTACAAGGGTGATTATTGATGGAACCGAAATAGGTATTCAAAAGCCTAGTCAGCCCAATGACGAAAAGGCTTCATTTAGTACCTATAAACATAAGAATACCTTAAAATTTTTAGTAGGTGCCTCACCAGGAGGTTTAATAACATATTGTTCAAGTGCATATGCTGGTTCTGTAAGCGATCGTCAAATAGTTGAACGTAGCAATTTAGTGGAGATTTGTGATATTGGAGACAGTATTATGGCAGACAGGGGCTTCAATGTGCAAGATCTGTTTGCTTCTAAGGGATGTGCAAGATCTGTTTGTTCAGTTAAAGTTGGACCAGAAATTAGCTAGTAAGAGGGTCCACATTGAAAGGCTCATAGGATTAACTAAAACTTATTTAATATTACGAAATTAACTGAACCATTTTTATGTACCTTTAGCTACAAAAATATTTTCGATTTGTATCATGTTGTGCAATTTTAGAGAAGGAATTGTAATAAATAATTTGAAACGAGTGTTTTATTTAATGAAGTTTTCATAATAATTATAATAAACATGTTTTTCAAACAAGGCACCCTTAAAGAAATTGCTATAATAACTATCCTATTTTTCTACCATGCTGCTAATGAAATAGTTATCTTTTTCAATATAAATCACTTTTAAGTCTTTATATGTATAGACAATCATATTGCAGTATGTTCTGCCTGAACAATACAATTGCCCTTGAACTTGGTAATAGGAGGGACTTATTTTTCAATACTAGAGACCCATATGTATTCTAGTATGGAACAGATGCTGGAGTTATTTCTTTGTATTTGTGTGTATAGGGATATATCACTTCAATTATAGTTTCGGAGCCCAGTAACCCATCTGAGGATGCAGCAACGTATGGTCTTTCCAAACTAATAAAAATACCACATGACTCTATGAGAAGATCATGTTCAGTGGCATACTTGCTAAGAGCAATCTTTTCATTAATTAACCCATGTCTGGTAGCTCTTGAGGTAAACTCGTTTCTATTTATAATTTCTTTAGCATATTTAGCCACAGTGCTTGGCTTTAGGTGGCAAATTGTATAAAAGTTACTGGCAGTAAGCCGAACTTGTCTGTAATTATGCCAATCACTACATTGGGCCTGGCCAATAGTTTCATTTTGTATATAATTAACCTCTTCCGCTGAGACCTCAATCAATTTCATCTTTCTCAAAAAAATATTTTATCTCCCAAAAGATAGAAACCAACCTGGCTCACAACGGTTTGAACTCAGATCATGTAAGATTTTAATGATCGAACAGATCAAAATTTTAAACTTCTGCACTTAAATTTTATCTTAATCCAACATCGAGGTCGCAAACTCTATTTTTTATTCGAACTAAAAAACAAAATTACGCTGTTATCTCTACGGTAATTTTTTCTTTTAATCCTTAAAAATCCTTACGGTTTTCCTGCAATAGCCTATTATAAAGGTATATTCACCAATGACAGATGAACGCGCCATAAGTAAATGGTGTGTTTCATACAATTTTTTACTATGTTCAATTTTCTTCTGTGTGCTGAAAAATAAAAAAAAACAGAAAATATAGGTCTTAAGTATTCAATTCTAGGCGTGTATGGCGTGTATAAAATTACTTACTAGCATAAGTAATGCCTTATTATTGTTTTGTCTAGAGGTGGCAGAATTGTGTTGCTGTTAATATCCCGAAGTTTATATTGGTGGTAACAGTATCTTAGGTTCTTCATCATCTGCACGTTCAGGCCGGCCAAAATTAAAGTTTTGATCATAGAGCTCCAACCTGTGATACTTTTTATTAAGTCCATGTACGAAACATAATTATGAAAACACAGCATATTACGAGATTTGTTGACTAATTGTTTAATTAAATACAAGATTTTTTAAGATACCATACACATAAATTGTATATGGAGTAAATTAACTGTAAATATAGCTATTTTCTTACACATGTAGAAAATATGTTGTAAGGCTAAACAGATCAAAACAGGAAACGAAATAGTTACCTTTCAACAAGATCAGCTTTTCTGCCACGTAAAGAAGCCCCACGTTTTCTAAGTTCATCTTTTAGTTCTATTACTCGCCAGTTACCATACATGATATTACACTTATTAAACAATAAGAAATCGCAGTTGCAATAATAGCATCCATTCACCGAAAGGTAACAAAACAATTTTTTTTTTTTTGTAAACAATAGGTCACATAAAAATGGCTACGGATGACAAGGGACCTAGCAAAGCTGGCGCCATCTGAGATTAGCTTTGACCGGCCAACCCCATTAAAAAAAACCTTTGTCCACCTAAAAATTTATAGATCGCTTGAAGGACTGAAGTATCGTTATCGATATTTTTTACGCGCTTCCTTAGCGGAAATACCGCCATTTTTGGATTTCAATGAATTGGCTCGGTAAATTTGTAGTCATTTCCTCTCCCCTTTATTACGAGCTCGATGGACACACACACACACACACACTACACTAATTAGCATCAAAGACTTAGACCACGTGTTTTAGTATGATTACTTTACTCTATGACTTAGACGAAGGATATTATAGACAAGGTATCAGCGTATGCAGTGTCGAGATAGCAATAGATAACCGGAATAATTTGAAAAGATAACTATGATTATAACTATGTTGACTAAAAATGTACTACCTGTTTTAGCCGGATAAAAGAATAACAGGACAAAAGAAATCGCAGTTATGCTTATATTTTGCTTAAAATGTATTAGAACATGTAATATTAGCGTATATAACGTGATTAATAAAGATTTTTTACGTCAATACAAAAACAAGCTTACATACTGATGATGGGGACGGTTGGCCACCTTATTGTTTGGACCCAGTTCATTGGGTCCAAATACTTCTGACGCATACGCGAAAAGGATAAATATACTTGTACCTGTGTCTCTCTCACTCTTGGCAAAACCTAGTATGTGCATCCTTTTCTTCATTCTTAATGTCAAAATAGTAGAGAGTCTATATTATTGTTCGTCTAAGATCAAAGATGATTAGCATCACAGGGAGTCAGCATTAAAACTAGCCAATGCCAGCTTTGGTCAAAATGAATTCAACAGAGACAACGCTCCACAAAAGAAAGGGACAGAATAGACATTCATGCTAATAATCGCATGCTTGTTTATTCTGAACATCCTTTAAACATGTCTACTGTTTTAGAAGATTTGTTTTTTTTAAGACTAGGGATGATTGACTTTTATCAGTTCCTTAAAAATATGGAAATTGTCTAAGATATTTATTCAGCTAATTTTCTCTCCTACACCTTAAATTCTAAGACTGTAAAAGTTATTTATATAATTTTAAAACCAATATAGATTCAAACGACGTTAGAATTTGCTGGTACGCAATGGCAACTCCTACTTAAATTGTCACTGTGTCAGGGATGCCATGCATATAGTTTTATTGGCGTTTATACAGATTTTATACTACGATACTTATGATATATTTCAATCTACTTTTATACAACAATTTCGATATTAATATTTTTAATAAGATCTAGAAAAAATTAACATCAAATATAATTAGATTATCACCCATTATGTTTCAAATAATATTATTTTTAATCGTTTACACTAGACAAAATTCTTTAGATTAGTTGCAACTGCTCGCACATTATTTTTTTATAACTAATCTGGGAAAATAAAGGATATGTATGTGCTAAAATAAACTTAGTTTGTTTTTTTACAGAATTCACAGTCCATAATATGTTGCCTTAGCTGTGGCAACATTGTACTAAAAAAGGACGGTTCTTTTCGTATAACAAAAAAAAACTTAATATGGCGGATTTGCTCATTTTCTTTCGCAATACGATTTCCATTATCTAATTTTCTCATAATTAATAATCTAAATTATTTTGCTGACTGCTATTATAACAAGAGCAAATTTTTGAATTATTTTCTAAAGTTCATTTCGTGTTTTTTTACGCGAAATAGACGCTTGTGGATTGTGTAACAAATTTACTATAAGTTGAATTAAAATATGTGTTTTTTGTTGGAAACACCTGTTATTGACGCATTTCTACATCATAGAAAGAAAAATAATTTTAAAGTGCGCAAAATTCGGGGTAAACTCCAAAGAAGATTCTGCTATGCAATTCCAGGTTTCCTCAGCCATCCTGTATCAAGTAAGTAAATTATTAGACTGCCGTTTGTAACTTGATTTAACAGTGGAGGCGACTAGGGGTAGGTAGCTATTATCACCCACCAGTAAGTGGTAGGGTTGGGGACTACTAGGATATCGACTTATTATCGGTCTCGACAATTCGAAAGGGCGAAGAATTGATGTTGGACCACTACAGTGGGCACGGTCTATCTACGGTATGTTTGTTCCGGGCCATAAGGGCGGCCAAGAAGTATCTACGGGGTCCACCACCCATCAACCAAAAAATAACATAAGAAGAAAGCTTATTTTGTAGGCTTTTGGATGATTCCAATTTTAATTTGAAATAATAACATGATGCTCACACTATAGTAGTCATTTCAGTTAGAAAACCATTATTTTCATCTGAAAAAAGACAGAGTTACTCTCAATTAGAGGCTAAAGAAGTTTTACTTATAAGATATATATATGAAAACACTAATTTTTCAGGGCAAAAGTTTGGGCAAAATATTGTTTTCCTAACGATGGTTGCACTTCTAATGAATTTTTGGATAAATTAAATAAGCAGCATATGATGCTTTGTGCAACATTTTGATGACTCATCATATACAAGTAGTGCCAGAAAAAGGTTAAATTTGTTTGCTTTACCTATTGGAACACAACATATACCTATTAAACCAATTAAGAGATAACCAGTATAATCCATCCACTTCCAGTTAACCACATGATACTGATGTAAGTATACTAATATATGTGTTCTTAAGCTTTATTATATTAGTTTCAACAAAACTATATTCACCCATTATATAATATTCATTGCTTATTTTGAGAAAATAAAAATATATACATATATATAAAAAAATAAGAAATTCATATTATTTTTTTTCTCATAAAGGTCGGTCATTCATGTTATTCTTAGATAATATCAAGTGTGAAACCATACTGTATAACAAATATGTAACTATTTTAACCAACTTTATTTTTGTTAATTTTATTGTATGTATGACTTGATTGGCATCCGTGTGTAAAGGTAAGGTTCTGGCAGAAAACCAGCGCCTGGCACTTTAGCCTAGCATAAAGCTGAGCTGGAAACCTTTTTAGCACTGGCGTGAGACATACATTGTTTTTAGTTTGACTTACATTGTATATGTTGTACATTTTGTTTGTCTCATACTCGTAAGCTAAATAAATTTGTTCTTTCTTTCTTTCTATTAAAGTAAATATATAAATGTTAATATATAGTATTTCTTCTATCATGTAAACCATTATTAGGCATTATCGCTTTTAATCCTACTTTACTATCTAAAAATCTGCCTGCTTAGGCTGTCAAAGCTGGTAGTAAAGTATGCCTGCTCTACTATCTTATAGACAAAGAAAGCAAGAATATTTAGTGTATCCGGCTTTCATTCCTACCAGAAAATAAGGGATTTCAATTTAAGCCATCTAAAAATTAAATTTAATACTTGTTTTTTACAGAAATTACCCAAAAACAAAGGAATACTACAAGATTTGTATGTATAGGTGATTTAACTTTTATGGCAATTGGAGTTCGTAAAAATTGGAAACAACCAATAGCTTTTTATTTTTTTGGACCTTTCGTCACTTGCGACTAGATTAGCTGTACTTGTCAAAGAGGTAAGTTTTTCTTATAATTTATAAATATTTATTTAGCTATTGCTTGTGCACAAATAATTATTAGTGATGATGACAATGCAAATGTTACGGGAGTTAGTTAACTGTCATTTTCATTACCTAACCTTATTATTTTTACTGTTGTGTGATTTGAATTGAGGGTATTTTTGGGAACGAAATGAAAATGACAACTCAAAACTTAACAATATTTTGCTACTCTTCCGACAAATCCAATTTTGAGATAGAGTTTACAATCAATTTTTATAGTTATAAGAATCTTAATATTTTTGTGATTGAGTGCGGTTTTTTAAATAATTAGAGATAAGTAATAAGGGCATTAAGCACACTTAGGTACTCAATATTTTGAATAATACTGATGGAAGAAATATATTAATTTTAAAATAATTGCAGGATATTTACAAAATATATTTCTTCATTTATGAATCGGAATTATTTTATTTATATAGTTTTAATGAAATGCTAAATCTATACATATAATAAAACTGAAGTGTGTGAGTTAATTAATGTCTAAATAACAGCTTTTTACTTCATGCATATGATACTATATATTATGTTACTTATAACAAAAGCAATGTCTGTCTGTCTGTCCGCCTGTTTGTTCCGGCTAATCTCCGGAATGGCTGGACCAATTTGGATGGGACTTTCACTGGCAGATAGCTTACATCATTCGATTTCAATGAATATCTTAAAAGATATCGCAGTTTTAAAATAACCTCGAAGCAAAATAATGATCAAGTACTGATGTTAGCGTTAACCCAAAGCAACTATTCAACGTGGACGAAGTCCCGGGCAGAAGCTAGTTTATTATATGATTATAACTATTAAATAGGTACAATGGTTGTTTGTTCCGTGAGTGCCTGTGATGTAAACTGGGGTTGCTGGTGAAATAAATAAAAACGAATTAACTATGTTTGTTTTAATCTATTACTTGTCTGTTTTGTTTTATTAGATGAAGATTT
This sequence comes from Leucoma salicis, assembly GCA_948253155.1. Taxonomy (NCBI): domain Eukaryota; kingdom Metazoa; phylum Arthropoda; class Insecta; order Lepidoptera; family Erebidae; genus Leucoma; species Leucoma salicis. The sequence goes on along the minus strand of OX411809.1, from coordinate 14,162,006 downwards.
TTTTTTTTTGCATTTAGTGGCAGACGAGCCACGGTCCCTCTGATGGTAAATGGTAACCGCCGCCCATAGACTCGACTATACCGAGAGTATTGTCAAGCCGCTGCTCACCAATTCATTTCACAGGTGAAATGAAATATAAACGACTATCTCCTGCTACAGCCAAAACGCAACGATGTGCTTCATGGCCGGTCACACGGGAGATGGTGGTACCAACCCGCTTGGGCCGGATACCAAGTGAGTACTCCCACTTGGTACCTAGCCCTACCACCAGTCGTGCAATGGATGATAATTGCTTACTTCCCTTAGTCGCCTCATACGACACCCGTGGGAATGAATGGGGTGATGACACTTGTATTCTTAATCCGTCACCACACGGAACCAATGACGAATGAACGGATGATTATTTGAAAGAAACTGATTTATTTTATCATTTTACCGATAGTCAGTCTATGTCTTAAAACTTACATCACTATCCAACGCACACATTGACAAATCAAAATTGGTAACGCGCTTAGACCAATTATCGAGCTGTCAGGTGATCTATACGTATCATAGATTTAGGAATATCAAACGGACGTCCAAGACAGAACCTTTTTAAACAGTTTTTTAACTAATTTAAATAAGTAACAAAAATGGCATCAAATATATCATGAGTGTTAAAAATGGTGTTTCTTCTTGATATATGTGTATGTATATTATTTTACAAGTGCAATATATGATAAATAGAGACATTTTAAGTTTGAAAAATCAGTTGTTCTGCGTGAAACGAGAGTAATACACACCTCAACGCTTCGTTTATGAGGCGTGCAAAATAGAATGTTAAGCACCTAAAGCATGTTTTTTTAGTTTCTAAAACTATAATTAATGGTTTGGTTTTGTTGCAGGAGTTGCTAAATGGAGCCATAATGAAGAATTCTATAATTTACCTAGATAATAAAAACCAAAACTTTGTTTTCGCTCCTGCATTGAGCAGCATCTTAAACCTAAAAACAAAAAATGAAAGTCCGTTTAGCTGCTCTAGTCTTAAGCCATTCAGTTGCAGCAGGAATATTTTCCAAAGCAGCCCAAAGTAAGTATTTAGATAAGTCCATATTTTATATTGATAGCTTTGTGGTTTTATTGGCCTATTAGACGTAAATGTAACTGATAAACATGATGTGTTAGGGTAGATTCTTCTTCTTTGGCTTCCCGCCACCATAAAGTGATTGCGGGTCACCTCTATAATATAGCTAATAAATACTGCAATATCTATCCGCTTTTCAAACATCAATGTAAGAGGACTGTTTACAAATGGCTCTTAACGAAGAATTATGATGACACAGAAAGTTTGCTGAAGTTGAGTATACTTTAACCATAAAAACTATACAAATACGCGATACATACACACTTACACACACATACACATTTACACACACACACACACACACACAAACGCGCGCGCGCACACATGCGCACAAACACACCACACGGAAACACCATATAAGCACATAAACGACATTATATTAACTTTATCTTTCTAAATAATTATGATTTTATATTTTATGTTAAAAAATGTAAACTTAAGCATACATGCAAACACGTCCAAATGTGAGGGCCCTGGTACCCAAACCACAAGTTTAATCTTACTTTGGGTACCAGTGTTCAATGTTGCAGTATTTGTATAAATTTGAGACAAAATAAAATATTTTGTTTTTTTTTGAGATCTATTGGTCAGGCATAGTGTTAGAACTTAGTTAGATTTTTTCAAGTGAAATTGGATTGGACAACCATCCCCTCCTTCCCTCCTTATTATTTTAACTGACCACTTCCTCATCTCCTTCAATATCATCATTCCTCTTCATGTGCATAACTTTTCTTGGGATGGAGTACTCGCGAAGGTTGCCTTTGGTCTATAGGCTACCACGCCAACCACTCACGGGGTGACAAACTTACCGTCTTACTCACCATCAAGCCGTACAGCCTAGTATAATTATGTGTTATAAACATTGATGTATAAGCAAAAACGTAGCATCACGCCTGTATTCCCCGAAGGGGTAGGCAGAGGTACTCTGGCGAATCGTGGGTGTGTATTACAATACACACCCACGATTCGCCAGCTATGTTTAGGTCCCACGTAATAGGGGGTGAGCCTATTGCCGTCTACATTTCGAATTCCGGGCAGCTACTGAGAATTATTCTTTTTACGAAAAAGCTCAATAACACTGCCCTCTACACCCGGAAATCGAACCCGGGACCTCACGATCAGCAGTCGCTTATATTACCGCTGCACCACAGAGGCAGTTGACGTATAAAACAGAGAAGATCCACAATTAGGCACTAAAAGTGTTCACTATAAATGAGTGCAGATTACGTTTTCCTGCACTATTTCGTTTATTATTGTTTTCCGCAACGTATCAATGTGTCTAATAATACCAAAATCTCTTGAAAAACTCATTGACTATCTCTTTTTCTCTCGTTCTTTCTGAATAGTGTCATTAAGCTCATGCACGCAGTTAAAAGTTGTTATCTAGTATATATAAAATTCTCGCGTCACAGTGTTTGTCGCCATACTCCTCCGAAACGGCTTTACTGATTCTTATGAAATTTTTTATGTATATTTAATAGGTCTGAGAATAGGATGTAAACTATTTTTCATACCCCTTAGTGATATGGGTGGTTCACCGCAAATTTTTACCCCTAAGTGATATGGGTGGTTCACCGCAAATTTTTATTTTTATTTACTGGACAAATTTTTTTTATTTTTTTTATTCACCATTAAAAAATACATAAAACCCAAAATTTTCACCCTTCTACTGCCAACCCCTATTTTTAATAGCGATTTTAATACTTTAATAATTTTCATTGCAAAATATTCATGAAAAAAAAATATGGCGATACGAATTTCGCCGGGTAGGATATTGTCACGCCTTTTCCCCGTAGGGGTAGGCAGAGACCTCTTCTCTCCACTTGCTACGATCCTGACACACATCTTTCGCTTCATCTAGTTTCATCAGCGCTTTCATGCACGCTCGTTGATTTCGAGTACTCTTAACCTGGCCTTCCTTAAGAACGGCTCCGATCTGGTCAAAATACGTTGCATCAGTCGTTAAGACAATTGTGACGTGGAGATTGGGTATGGCCGGTCAGTGCGACTTGGACACTTCCCCGGATTGAAAGGGACGCATTTCGAATCCCGCTCGCACAAAAGTTATCTTTTTATACATTCACAAATAACTTGTAATCTGTAATAAGTCTTTAAAAAACGATTAAACTAATGCCAATTGAAATATTATAGAAATCGGAATATCCAAAATAAGTCTAGAAACTATTAAAATAATGCCAAAAACTCTTTAACTCCTAAACATAATTAAAATTATTTTGTTAAAAACCAACTTTTTGCATGATGTTATTGTACTTAATTAGCTACATCAATGGTTACCATAGCAACGGTTGACTTGACGTGAAGTTTGTGTTGTTGTGATAATGAGTGTCTAATTGGGTTGGACTACTACATCAAAATTATAATATTGTCCAGAAAATAAAATGTCCCCCTGAAACTTCAGTTTTCCTTGGAGAATGTAGGGGGTATCATGGAAGCTATAAATTATATACTTTTATTTAAATTAAATAAGTCTGTAATCTTTTCTGATTCGCTAAGTGCACTACAAACCTTAATAGGTAACCCTTTTAAATCTTGCCCCAGAAACTGGCTGATCCTCAATTCCAAACAGTTATTACTGAAATGTTTTCTTCTAAATTACACTGTCCACTTAGCTTGGGTTCCAGGTCATAGTGGAATACTTGGCAATGACAGGGTAGATAGAATTGCTAAAGACTCCGTAATCTGTGGTGACAAAGTTCCTTTTAAAAATTATGCTCAAGATCTCCTTCTTCTTCCTAGTCGTGACTTACAAGCTAGATGGACAAAAAGATGGTGCATAACTAGTAAACGTTCAGGCATTTAGATATTTTTATATATATTTTTGCATTTGACATGCTTAGCACTATACATTAAACACAAAGTGAAAAATGTGAAATCGAAAATAACGACGCAAACCCTTTAAATATTTAGATATTTTTATATATATTTTTGCATTTGACATGCTTAGCACTATACATTAAACACAAAGTGAAAAATGTGAAATCGAAAATAACAGTCAGGAGCACCTAACTAATTAACTTTTATAAATTAGGTAAAAATCTTAATTGTAAAATTAAGTTTACCTGGTCGGTATAAGGTATGAAAATACGTCCGACAGACGGCGCAGGCGTCACCCAAAGACGTTAAGTATGATGTGTTATCGAAATTAGCAGTCAGGAGCAAGTGTCAGGATGGCTGAATTGGTAAAGCATCTGGACGGAATCCAGAAGATGCAGGTTCAAATCCTGCTCCTGACTGTTATTTTCGATTTCACATTTTTCACTTTGTGTTTAATGTATAGTGCTAAGCATGTCAAATGCAAAAATATATATAAAAATATCTAAATATTTAAAGGGTTTGCGTCATTATTAGGTAAAAATCTTAATTGTAAAATTAAGTTTACCTGGTCGGTATAATGTATGAAAATACGTCCGACAGACGGCGCAGGCGTCACCCAAAGACGTTAAGTATGATGTGTTATCGAAATTAGCAGTCAGGAGCAAGTGTCAGGATGGCTGAATTGGTAAAGCATCTGGACGGAATCCAGAAGATGCAGGTTCAAATCCTGCTCCTGACTGTTATTTTCGATTTCACATTTTTCACTTTGTGTTTAATGTATAGTGCTAAGCATGTCAAATGCAAAAATATATATAAAAATATCTAAATATTTAAAGGGTTTGCGTCATTATTAGGTAAAAATCTTAATTGTAAAATTAAGTTTACCTGGTCGGTATAATGTATGAAAATACGTCCGACAGACGGCGCAGGCGTCACCCAAAGACGTTAAGTATGATGTGTTATCGAAATTAGCAGTCAGGAGCAAGTGTCAGGATGGCTGAATTGGTAAAGCATCTGGACGGAATCCAGAAGATGCAGGTTCAAATCCTGCTCCTGACTGTTATTTTCGATTTCACATTTTTCACTTTGTGTTTAAACGTTCAGGCACCAACTTCGCTAAGTACCAATCTGAGATTATACTTAAACCATGGTTTTCTAAATTCAAATGTAACAGGAGAATAGCTTTGTCTATATTAAGCATGAGATTTGGACATTGCTGTTTTCCTGTCCACCTTAACAAGATCAGGGTAAGGGACTCTTGCCTTTGTGAATGTGGTATTGACATAGAAGAGTTGAACCTTATTTCACAGTCAATGTTAAAATCTTGACATAAAGAAAAAAAAAATGCTTTCAAGGTGCTCAAAATGTAAATTTGACAGTATTTTATATTAATAATGTCTAATATAGTAATCTAATATAATTATACAAGTATCCAGGAGTCAGATACAAAAAAAAAGTATATTAAAATAAGTTACTTTGTTGAAATGGTGACCGAATGACTGAACAAAGGAAAATTAAAAAAAAATACAAAATTGTCTACTGTTCTCACACCAATAGCAATCCAACAATAAAAAGTCGATTTTCTTGTAGCTATCTCCGATTAACGGGTTATCCATTATTTACGACAGACCCTGTATAGATAGATACAAATGATACATAAATTACTTATTTACCAGACGTTTGTTTACTTTCAGATGAACTACCACCAGATGCTGTGGCGACTGCTACAGTAGTATCTAATTTTTAATTTCTCTCACTATAAACAAATATACCGAATTAGATGCCTATCCCCTACCTAACATCGAATCAATTGTATCAAAGGTAGCAAATCACAACGTATTTAGCCAAATCGATTTGCGTAGTGCCTACCATCAAGTACCTATCCTTAAAAGTGAGAAAATTTATACTGCATTTGAAGCCTGTGGAAATTTGTACCAATTCACTCGCATACCGTTTGGTGTAACAAACGGAGTAGCTGCATTCCAAAGGACTCTACATTACATTATAACTCAAGAAAAACTGGCTGGTACATACGCGTATCTTGATGACGTCACTGTATGTGGAAAAACAAATGAAGAGCATGATAAAAACCTAGAACGATTTAAGAAAGCTGTTACCAAATATAACTTGACACTCAATGAAGATAAATGTGTATACAGACAAAACTCCATAAAGTTACTAGGTTATACAATAAGAAACAATTATATTCAACCAGATGAAGATCGTCTCAGTCCTTTAATGAGTCTGCCTATTCCAACAGACTCTCAATCTCTAAAGAGAGCCCTCGGTATGTTTGCACATTATGCGAAATGGATTAAGAACTTCTCTGAAAAGGTCCATCCTCTTACTACCGTTATTAAATTTCCATTAAGCGAACGTGAAGTTTACTCTTTTCAACAAATAAAAGGTGATATAAAAGGATCAGCATTAACTGTAATAGATCCTACCGAAATTTTCACAGTTGAAACAGATGCTTCGGAGCACTCTATAGCAGCTTCTCTTTCACAAAATGGTCGACCTGTCGCTTTCTTCTCTCGATCACTTAATGATTCAGAACGCCGACATTCTTCCATTGAGAAAGAAGCAAGTGCCATAGTCGAATCTTTAAGGAAATGGCGGCACTATCTTATGGCAAGGCGGTTTTTACTAATAACCGACCAACGTTCTGTTTCATTTATGTTTAAACAGAGTCACAGTAGCAAGATAAAGAACGAGAAAATTGAAAGATGGCGTCTTGAATTATCAAGTTATAAGTACGACATAGTTTATCGACCCGGAAAAGAAAACGTCACTGCTGATACTTTATCTCGCGTGTGTTCGAATATCAATACCAAAGATAGATTGAACGAATTACATAATATAATGGGGCATCCAGGTGTTGTACGAATGACACATTGGATACGATCTAAAAATCTGCCGTACTCGACAGAACAGATTAGGTCTATGATTGCACGCTGTCGTGTCTGCGCTGAAATTAAGCCTAGATTCTTAAAGACTGAAGGTAAACTTATTAAGGCGTTGGGACCATGGGAAAGAATTAACATGGATTTTAAGGGGCCTTTGCCAACCAATACGCATAACCGCTACATACTAACTATTATAGATGAGTACTCACGGTTTCCCTTCGCATACCCTTGCAAAGATTTGTCTGCAAACACAGTAATTAAGTGTTTGACCGATTTATTTGCAACCTATGGTGCACCGCAATACGTGCATTCGGACAGAGGAACTTCGTTTATGTCCGATGAACTCCGCCGATTTTTACTATCTAATGGAGTTGCATGTAGTCGAACTACACCGTACAACCCACAGGGGAATGGCCAAGTAGAGCGATTGAATGGAACACTTTGGAAGACAATTCAATTATGTCTTCGTACACGAGATTTAGATACCTCTAGCTGGGAACAAGTATTACCAGCAGCTCTGCATTCAATTCGATCTTTGTTGTGTACTACCACTAATGCAACACCTCATGAAAGGTTCTTCAATCATACACGTCGTACAGCCAATGGAGGATCCTTACCAGTATGGCTTATGGAACAAGGTCCTATATTAATGAAAAATCATAATAAAAGGTCAAAGTATGATTCTGACGTAGAAGAGGTTGAGTTGTTAGAAGCCAATCCATTGTACTCACATGTGAGGCTGGCCGATGGTAGGATAACTACAGTATCAAACAGACATCTAGCCCCTCTACCACCAAATGATTATGAGGATCATTTTGAAGATGCTCTATGTGATGAAGAACATAACGCTGAAAACGAAAATGTTTTAGCCGAACCTGAAGCACCCCGTGAGTGTGAGATTGCTCCAGTCATTCATAATGAATTACCAGATCCTCGACGCTCGAGTAGAACCAGGCGAGCCCCAATTCGATTACAAGACTATGAGTTAGATTAAGTAGGTACCTAACTCCGAGGAGGGGTGAATGTGGTGTAAATACTCTTTGCTATTGAACAATACTTTTTCTAACGTATTATGTATGATTGTAAAAACGGAGATTGACAATGTCATTTAAACATGTAAAATTTTATTGGAATAAAGCCAAATAATATTGGTTTTGTCTTTTCTCGTATCACAAACCTAATGTAATGGCGGGTGTGGTCCTGTGTGTGCTCACAAATTGCAGACTTTGTATAGCGACTGTGCTTCACATCAGCTATGTGTTCTTTGATCCGAGTTGTTATGGATCTCTTTGTTTGCCCAATGTAGGAGAGACCACAATCACAATCCAGCTTGTATACTCCTGCATCCTGTAAGGGTATATGGCACTTGACTGGTGGTAAAAATTGACTAATTCTTTTGAGTGGCTTGTAGTAGGTTTTAATTGAAGCTTTTTTAAGAATGTAGCTAATCTTGTCAGTGACTCCTTTAACATAGGGCAGAATTGCAGGGAGGCGCTCAACTGTGGGTGGCTTCACTCGGTTTCTGTGACGGCGGCGTGGAACCTGCAGCTTATTTTCATGTAAAACTTTCTATACATGCTGCAACTCTCCAGCCAGGTGTTCTTCATCACAGATTCCTTGTGCTCTCTGAAACAAAGATTTAGACACGGTAGCCAACTGTGAAGGATGGTGGTGAGACTCTCCACTCAGGTACTTATCAGTATGGGTTTTCTTTCGATACACTGTATGACTCAAGGTGTTGTTGGGGTTACGGATTACCATAACATCTAAGCTAAAGAGTTATTTGACTCTAGTTCCATAGTGAATTGCATTTTAGGATTAATGGAGTTCAGATGGTTTAGAAATACGGTTAATTTATCAGATGGTAATATAGCAAAAGTGTCATCTACGTACCGCTTGTAGAAACGGGGGACCACAGGTGAGGTTTTTAGGGCAGTCTCCTCGAAGTCTTCCATAAATATGTCGGCAACAACGGGAGAGACTGGCGAACCCATGGCCACTCCGTCCACTTGCTTGTAGAAGCCATTATTCCACATAATGTAGCCAGATGTGAGACAGTACTTTAACAGTTCAGCGTATTCCATAGGTATGTTGTTCTCTGATAGTTTCTTAGATACAATTCTGATGCAGTCTTCCACAGGTAAGCAGGTAAAAAGTGACTGGACATCAAAACTCACCATAGTTTCATTGTTAGCGAGATGAAGGTGTTTAATCTCACTTACAAAATGGTATGAGTCCTTTATGAACGCATCTGTGTGTCCTCGGAGTTGTGAGAGAACTTTGGCCAGTAGCTGAGCGACTTTATAAGTAGGTGAGTCGATCTGACTTACAATAGGTCATAGTGGTGCGTTCGGTTTGTGTATCTTAGGCAACCCATACAATTTAGGTGGCTTTGCACAAGGTGGTATCAGGGTTTTTACATCTAGATTTAATGCTTCGGAGTGCTGGTTGAGTAACTTTTTCATGTTATTTAGTGTACAGTTGGTCGGGTCGGTTCTGAACTTTTCATAAGTAGATTCATCCGATAAAAGGTGTTCAATTTTGGCATTATAATCTGACGTGTCCATCACCACAGTAACGTTACCTTTATCTGCACGCAGGATGACGATGTCTGGTCTATTGCGTAGGTTCTTCAACGCCAAATATTGTGATTTGGACAAATTTGGTTTCGGCCGTTTGCTTCGACGTAACAGAGACGAAACGTCTTGGCGAATAGCCTCCATATCGTTCGGTTTCATTACATTTTTGGCCAGCACGTCCTCAACAGCACAGATAATTTCTTCATAGGGAATTCGGTTTGGAGCTACAGCAAAATTTAAACCATTATTTCCACTAGTTCCACTTCAAAAAGACAAATTTGTAGATTGCAATATATCCCAAGAGCATGCAGTTGATAACAAATCGCTGTTATCACAACATGAACCCTTTGCACAAAATAAAAGTACTCAAACATCTAATATATTGAAATTATTCTCAACTGAGCTTTTAATTGCAGATGATGAAACAGTGCATTATTTTACAGGATTAGAAACATCTGCCAAATTTTCTTTAGTTTTATGCACACTTTTGCCTATGGCAAATTATATAAAATACCGTTGGAGTAGAGTGGTAGGTTTGTCAGTAGAGGATCAATTTCTCATGTTATTAATGAAGCTCAGGAGAAATACAACAGATTATGAACTAAGTAAAATATTTGGTGTAAGTAAGACTGAAGTCTCCATTATAGTGACCTGGATCTGTCAGTGATATTTGGAGCTTGATCAACATTTGGCCTAGCCGTAGATTAGTTAACTTTTATATGCCCGATAGTTTTAAAAAATATGCATCTACAAGGGTGATTATTGATGGAACCGAAATAGGTATTCAAAAGCCTAGTCAGCCCAATGACGAAAAGGCTTCATTTAGTACCTATAAACATAAGAATACCTTAAAATTTTTAGTAGGTGCCTCACCAGGAGGTTTAATAACATATTGTTCAAGTGCATATGCTGGTTCTGTAAGCGATCGTCAAATAGTTGAACGTAGCAATTTAGTGGAGATTTGTGATATTGGAGACAGTATTATGGCAGACAGGGGCTTCAATGTGCAAGATCTGTTTGCTTCTAAGGGATGTGCAAGATCTGTTTGTTCAGTTAAAGTTGGACCAGAAATTAGCTAGTAAGAGGGTCCACATTGAAAGGCTCATAGGATTAACTAAAACTTATTTAATATTACGAAATTAACTGAACCATTTTTATGTACCTTTAGCTACAAAAATATTTTCGATTTGTATCATGTTGTGCAATTTTAGAGAAGGAATTGTAATAAATAATTTGAAACGAGTGTTTTATTTAATGAAGTTTTCATAATAATTATAATAAACATGTTTTTCAAACAAGGCACCCTTAAAGAAATTGCTATAATAACTATCCTATTTTTCTACCATGCTGCTAATGAAATAGTTATCTTTTTCAATATAAATCACTTTTAAGTCTTTATATGTATAGACAATCATATTGCAGTATGTTCTGCCTGAACAATACAATTGCCCTTGAACTTGGTAATAGGAGGGACTTATTTTTCAATACTAGAGACCCATATGTATTCTAGTATGGAACAGATGCTGGAGTTATTTCTTTGTATTTGTGTGTATAGGGATATATCACTTCAATTATAGTTTCGGAGCCCAGTAACCCATCTGAGGATGCAGCAACGTATGGTCTTTCCAAACTAATAAAAATACCACATGACTCTATGAGAAGATCATGTTCAGTGGCATACTTGCTAAGAGCAATCTTTTCATTAATTAACCCATGTCTGGTAGCTCTTGAGGTAAACTCGTTTCTATTTATAATTTCTTTAGCATATTTAGCCACAGTGCTTGGCTTTAGGTGGCAAATTGTATAAAAGTTACTGGCAGTAAGCCGAACTTGTCTGTAATTATGCCAATCACTACATTGGGCCTGGCCAATAGTTTCATTTTGTATATAATTAACCTCTTCCGCTGAGACCTCAATCAATTTCATCTTTCTCAAAAAAATATTTTATCTCCCAAAAGATAGAAACCAACCTGGCTCACAACGGTTTGAACTCAGATCATGTAAGATTTTAATGATCGAACAGATCAAAATTTTAAACTTCTGCACTTAAATTTTATCTTAATCCAACATCGAGGTCGCAAACTCTATTTTTTATTCGAACTAAAAAACAAAATTACGCTGTTATCTCTACGGTAATTTTTTCTTTTAATCCTTAAAAATCCTTACGGTTTTCCTGCAATAGCCTATTATAAAGGTATATTCACCAATGACAGATGAACGCGCCATAAGTAAATGGTGTGTTTCATACAATTTTTTACTATGTTCAATTTTCTTCTGTGTGCTGAAAAATAAAAAAAAACAGAAAATATAGGTCTTAAGTATTCAATTCTAGGCGTGTATGGCGTGTATAAAATTACTTACTAGCATAAGTAATGCCTTATTATTGTTTTGTCTAGAGGTGGCAGAATTGTGTTGCTGTTAATATCCCGAAGTTTATATTGGTGGTAACAGTATCTTAGGTTCTTCATCATCTGCACGTTCAGGCCGGCCAAAATTAAAGTTTTGATCATAGAGCTCCAACCTGTGATACTTTTTATTAAGTCCATGTACGAAACATAATTATGAAAACACAGCATATTACGAGATTTGTTGACTAATTGTTTAATTAAATACAAGATTTTTTAAGATACCATACACATAAATTGTATATGGAGTAAATTAACTGTAAATATAGCTATTTTCTTACACATGTAGAAAATATGTTGTAAGGCTAAACAGATCAAAACAGGAAACGAAATAGTTACCTTTCAACAAGATCAGCTTTTCTGCCACGTAAAGAAGCCCCACGTTTTCTAAGTTCATCTTTTAGTTCTATTACTCGCCAGTTACCATACATGATATTACACTTATTAAACAATAAGAAATCGCAGTTGCAATAATAGCATCCATTCACCGAAAGGTAACAAAACAATTTTTTTTTTTTTGTAAACAATAGGTCACATAAAAATGGCTACGGATGACAAGGGACCTAGCAAAGCTGGCGCCATCTGAGATTAGCTTTGACCGGCCAACCCCATTAAAAAAAACCTTTGTCCACCTAAAAATTTATAGATCGCTTGAAGGACTGAAGTATCGTTATCGATATTTTTTACGCGCTTCCTTAGCGGAAATACCGCCATTTTTGGATTTCAATGAATTGGCTCGGTAAATTTGTAGTCATTTCCTCTCCCCTTTATTACGAGCTCGATGGACACACACACACACACACACTACACTAATTAGCATCAAAGACTTAGACCACGTGTTTTAGTATGATTACTTTACTCTATGACTTAGACGAAGGATATTATAGACAAGGTATCAGCGTATGCAGTGTCGAGATAGCAATAGATAACCGGAATAATTTGAAAAGATAACTATGATTATAACTATGTTGACTAAAAATGTACTACCTGTTTTAGCCGGATAAAAGAATAACAGGACAAAAGAAATCGCAGTTATGCTTATATTTTGCTTAAAATGTATTAGAACATGTAATATTAGCGTATATAACGTGATTAATAAAGATTTTTTACGTCAATACAAAAACAAGCTTACATACTGATGATGGGGACGGTTGGCCACCTTATTGTTTGGACCCAGTTCATTGGGTCCAAATACTTCTGACGCATACGCGAAAAGGATAAATATACTTGTACCTGTGTCTCTCTCACTCTTGGCAAAACCTAGTATGTGCATCCTTTTCTTCATTCTTAATGTCAAAATAGTAGAGAGTCTATATTATTGTTCGTCTAAGATCAAAGATGATTAGCATCACAGGGAGTCAGCATTAAAACTAGCCAATGCCAGCTTTGGTCAAAATGAATTCAACAGAGACAACGCTCCACAAAAGAAAGGGACAGAATAGACATTCATGCTAATAATCGCATGCTTGTTTATTCTGAACATCCTTTAAACATGTCTACTGTTTTAGAAGATTTGTTTTTTTTAAGACTAGGGATGATTGACTTTTATCAGTTCCTTAAAAATATGGAAATTGTCTAAGATATTTATTCAGCTAATTTTCTCTCCTACACCTTAAATTCTAAGACTGTAAAAGTTATTTATATAATTTTAAAACCAATATAGATTCAAACGACGTTAGAATTTGCTGGTACGCAATGGCAACTCCTACTTAAATTGTCACTGTGTCAGGGATGCCATGCATATAGTTTTATTGGCGTTTATACAGATTTTATACTACGATACTTATGATATATTTCAATCTACTTTTATACAACAATTTCGATATTAATATTTTTAATAAGATCTAGAAAAAATTAACATCAAATATAATTAGATTATCACCCATTATGTTTCAAATAATATTATTTTTAATCGTTTACACTAGACAAAATTCTTTAGATTAGTTGCAACTGCTCGCACATTATTTTTTTATAACTAATCTGGGAAAATAAAGGATATGTATGTGCTAAAATAAACTTAGTTTGTTTTTTTACAGAATTCACAGTCCATAATATGTTGCCTTAGCTGTGGCAACATTGTACTAAAAAAGGACGGTTCTTTTCGTATAACAAAAAAAAACTTAATATGGCGGATTTGCTCATTTTCTTTCGCAATACGATTTCCATTATCTAATTTTCTCATAATTAATAATCTAAATTATTTTGCTGACTGCTATTATAACAAGAGCAAATTTTTGAATTATTTTCTAAAGTTCATTTCGTGTTTTTTTACGCGAAATAGACGCTTGTGGATTGTGTAACAAATTTACTATAAGTTGAATTAAAATATGTGTTTTTTGTTGGAAACACCTGTTATTGACGCATTTCTACATCATAGAAAGAAAAATAATTTTAAAGTGCGCAAAATTCGGGGTAAACTCCAAAGAAGATTCTGCTATGCAATTCCAGGTTTCCTCAGCCATCCTGTATCAAGTAAGTAAATTATTAGACTGCCGTTTGTAACTTGATTTAACAGTGGAGGCGACTAGGGGTAGGTAGCTATTATCACCCACCAGTAAGTGGTAGGGTTGGGGACTACTAGGATATCGACTTATTATCGGTCTCGACAATTCGAAAGGGCGAAGAATTGATGTTGGACCACTACAGTGGGCACGGTCTATCTACGGTATGTTTGTTCCGGGCCATAAGGGCGGCCAAGAAGTATCTACGGGGTCCACCACCCATCAACCAAAAAATAACATAAGAAGAAAGCTTATTTTGTAGGCTTTTGGATGATTCCAATTTTAATTTGAAATAATAACATGATGCTCACACTATAGTAGTCATTTCAGTTAGAAAACCATTATTTTCATCTGAAAAAAGACAGAGTTACTCTCAATTAGAGGCTAAAGAAGTTTTACTTATAAGATATATATATGAAAACACTAATTTTTCAGGGCAAAAGTTTGGGCAAAATATTGTTTTCCTAACGATGGTTGCACTTCTAATGAATTTTTGGATAAATTAAATAAGCAGCATATGATGCTTTGTGCAACATTTTGATGACTCATCATATACAAGTAGTGCCAGAAAAAGGTTAAATTTGTTTGCTTTACCTATTGGAACACAACATATACCTATTAAACCAATTAAGAGATAACCAGTATAATCCATCCACTTCCAGTTAACCACATGATACTGATGTAAGTATACTAATATATGTGTTCTTAAGCTTTATTATATTAGTTTCAACAAAACTATATTCACCCATTATATAATATTCATTGCTTATTTTGAGAAAATAAAAATATATACATATATATAAAAAAATAAGAAATTCATATTATTTTTTTTCTCATAAAGGTCGGTCATTCATGTTATTCTTAGATAATATCAAGTGTGAAACCATACTGTATAACAAATATGTAACTATTTTAACCAACTTTATTTTTGTTAATTTTATTGTATGTATGACTTGATTGGCATCCGTGTGTAAAGGTAAGGTTCTGGCAGAAAACCAGCGCCTGGCACTTTAGCCTAGCATAAAGCTGAGCTGGAAACCTTTTTAGCACTGGCGTGAGACATACATTGTTTTTAGTTTGACTTACATTGTATATGTTGTACATTTTGTTTGTCTCATACTCGTAAGCTAAATAAATTTGTTCTTTCTTTCTTTCTATTAAAGTAAATATATAAATGTTAATATATAGTATTTCTTCTATCATGTAAACCATTATTAGGCATTATCGCTTTTAATCCTACTTTACTATCTAAAAATCTGCCTGCTTAGGCTGTCAAAGCTGGTAGTAAAGTATGCCTGCTCTACTATCTTATAGACAAAGAAAGCAAGAATATTTAGTGTATCCGGCTTTCATTCCTACCAGAAAATAAGGGATTTCAATTTAAGCCATCTAAAAATTAAATTTAATACTTGTTTTTTACAGAAATTACCCAAAAACAAAGGAATACTACAAGATTTGTATGTATAGGTGATTTAACTTTTATGGCAATTGGAGTTCGTAAAAATTGGAAACAACCAATAGCTTTTTATTTTTTTGGACCTTTCGTCACTTGCGACTAGATTAGCTGTACTTGTCAAAGAGGTAAGTTTTTCTTATAATTTATAAATATTTATTTAGCTATTGCTTGTGCACAAATAATTATTAGTGATGATGACAATGCAAATGTTACGGGAGTTAGTTAACTGTCATTTTCATTACCTAACCTTATTATTTTTACTGTTGTGTGATTTGAATTGAGGGTATTTTTGGGAACGAAATGAAAATGACAACTCAAAACTTAACAATATTTTGCTACTCTTCCGACAAATCCAATTTTGAGATAGAGTTTACAATCAATTTTTATAGTTATAAGAATCTTAATATTTTTGTGATTGAGTGCGGTTTTTTAAATAATTAGAGATAAGTAATAAGGGCATTAAGCACACTTAGGTACTCAATATTTTGAATAATACTGATGGAAGAAATATATTAATTTTAAAATAATTGCAGGATATTTACAAAATATATTTCTTCATTTATGAATCGGAATTATTTTATTTATATAGTTTTAATGAAATGCTAAATCTATACATATAATAAAACTGAAGTGTGTGAGTTAATTAATGTCTAAATAACAGCTTTTTACTTCATGCATATGATACTATATATTATGTTACTTATAACAAAAGCAATGTCTGTCTGTCTGTCCGCCTGTTTGTTCCGGCTAATCTCCGGAATGGCTGGACCAATTTGGATGGGACTTTCACTGGCAGATAGCTTACATCATTCGATTTCAATGAATATCTTAAAAGATATCGCAGTTTTAAAATAACCTCGAAGCAAAATAATGATCAAGTACTGATGTTAGCGTTAACCCAAAGCAACTATTCAACGTGGACGAAGTCCCGGGCAGAAGCTAGTTTATTATATGATTATAACTATTAAATAGGTACAATGGTTGTTTGTTCCGTGAGTGCCTGTGATGTAAACTGGGGTTGCTGGTGAAATAAATAAAAACGAATTAACTATGTTTGTTTTAATCTATTACTTGTCTGTTTTGTTTTATTAGATGAAGATTTTTTTTTTTTGCATTTAGTGGCAGACGAGCCACGGTCCCTCTGATGGTAAATGGTAACCGCCGCCCATAGACTCGACTATACCGAGAGTATTGTCAAGCCGCTGCTCACCAATTCATTTCACAGGTGAAATGAAATATAAACGACTATCTCCTGCTACAGCCAAAACGCAACGATGTGCTTCATGGCCGGTCACACGGGAGATGGTGGTACCAACCCGCTTGGGCCGGATACCAAGTGAGTACTCCCACTTGGTACCTAGCCCTACCACCAGTCGTGCAATGGATGATAATTGCTTACTTCCCTTAGTCGCCTCATACGACACCCGTGGGAATGAATGGGGTGATGACACTTGTATTCTTAATCCGTCACCACACGGAACCAATGACGAATGAACGGATGATTATTTGAAAGAAACTGATTTATTTTATCATTTTACCGATAGTCAGTCTATGTCTTAAAACTTACATCACTATCCAACGCACACATTGACAAATCAAAATTGGTAACGCGCTTAGACCAATTATCGAGCTGTCAGGTGATCTATACGTATCATAGATTTAGGAATATCAAACGGACGTCCAAGACAGAACCTTTTTAAACAGTTTTTTAACTAATTTAAATAAGTAACAAAAATGGCATCAAATATATCATGAGTGTTAAAAATGGTGTTTCTTCTTGATATATGTGTATGTATATTATTTTACAAGTGCAATATATGATAAATAGAGACATTTTAAGTTTGAAAAATCAGTTGTTCTGCGTGAAACGAGAGTAATACACACCTCAACGCTTCGTTTATGAGGCGTGCAAAATAGAATGTTAAGCACCTAAAGCATGTTTTTTTAGTTTCTAAAACTATAATTAATGGTTTGGTTTTGTTGCAGGAGTTGCTAAATGGAGCCATAATGAAGAATTCTATAATTTACCTAGATAATAAAAACCAAAACTTTGTTTTCGCTCCTGCATTGAGCAGCATCTTAAACCTAAAAACAAAAAATGAAAGTCCGTTTAGCTGCTCTAGTCTTAAGCCATTCAGTTGCAGCAGGAATATTTTCCAAAGCAGCCCAAAGTAAGTATTTAGATAAGTCCATATTTTATATTGATAGCTTTGTGGTTTTATTGGCCTATTAGACGTAAATGTAACTGATAAACATGATGTGTTAGGGTAGATTCTTCTTCTTTGGCTTCCCGCCACCATAAAGTGATTGCGGGTCACCTCTATAATATAGCTAATAAATACTGCAATATCTATCCGCTTTTCAAACATCAATGTAAGAGGACTGTTTACAAATGGCTCTTAACGAAGAATTATGATGACACAGAAAGTTTGCTGAAGTTGAGTATACTTTAACCATAAAAACTATACAAATACGCGATACATACACACTTACACACACATACACATTTACACACACACACACACACACACAAACGCGCGCGCGCACACATGCGCACAAACACACCACACGGAAACACCATATAAGCACATAAACGACATTATATTAACTTTATCTTTCTAAATAATTATGATTTTATATTTTATGTTAAAAAATGTAAACTTAAGCATACATGCAAACACGTCCAAATGTGAGGGCCCTGGTACCCAAACCACAAGTTTAATCTTACTTTGGGTACCAGTGTTCAATGTTGCAGTATTTGTATAAATTTGAGACAAAATAAAATATTTTGTTTTTTTTTGAGATCTATTGGTCAGGCATAGTGTTAGAACTTAGTTAGATTTTTTCAAGTGAAATTGGATTGGACAACCATCCCCTCCTTCCCTCCTTATTATTTTAACTGACCACTTCCTCATCTCCTTCAATATCATCATTCCTCTTCATGTGCATAACTTTTCTTGGGATGGAGTACTCGCGAAGGTTGCCTTTGGTCTATAGGCTACCACGCCAACCACTCACGGGGTGACAAACTTACCGTCTTACTCACCATCAAGCCGTACAGCCTAGTATAATTATGTGTTATAAACATTGATGTATAAGCAAAAACGTAGCATCACGCCTGTATTCCCCGAAGGGGTAGGCAGAGGTACTCTGGCGAATCGTGGGTGTGTATTACAATACACACCCACGATTCGCCAGCTATGTTTAGGTCCCACGTAATAGGGGGTGAGCCTATTGCCGTCTACATTTCGAATTCCGGGCAGCTACTGAGAATTATTCTTTTTACGAAAAAGCTCAATAACACTGCCCTCTACACCCGGAAATCGAACCCGGGACCTCACGATCAGCAGTCGCTTATATTACCGCTGCACCACAGAGGCAGTTGACGTATAAAACAGAGAAGATCCACAATTAGGCACTAAAAGTGTTCACTATAAATGAGTGCAGATTACGTTTTCCTGCACTATTTCGTTTATTATTGTTTTCCGCAACGTATCAATGTGTCTAATAATACCAAAATCTCTTGAAAAACTCATTGACTATCTCTTTTTCTCTCGTTCTTTCTGAATAGTGTCATTAAGCTCATGCACGCAGTTAAAAGTTGTTATCTAGTATATATAAAATTCTCGCGTCACAGTGTTTGTCGCCATACTCCTCCGAAACGGCTTTACTGATTCTTATGAAATTTTTTATGTATATTTAATAGGTCTGAGAATAGGATGTAAACTATTTTTCATACCCCTTAGTGATATGGGTGGTTCACCGCAAATTTTTACCCCTAAGTGATATGGGTGGTTCACCGCAAATTTTTATTTTTATTTACTGGACAAATTTTTTTTATTTTTTTTATTCACCATTAAAAAATACATAAAACCCAAAATTTTCACCCTTCTACTGCCAACCCCTATTTTTAATAGCGATTTTAATACTTTAATAATTTTCATTGCAAAATATTCATGAAAAAAAAATATGGCGATACGAATTTCGCCGGGTAGGATATTGTCACGCCTTTTCCCCGTAGGGGTAGGCAGAGACCTCTTCTCTCCACTTGCTACGATCCTGACACACATCTTTCGCTTCATCTAGTTTCATCAGCGCTTTCATGCACGCTCGTTGATTTCGAGTACTCTTAACCTGGCCTTCCTTAAGAACGGCTCCGATCTGGTCAAAATACGTTGCATCAGTCGTTAAGACAATTGTGACGTGGAGATTGGGTATGGCCGGTCAGTGCGACTTGGACACTTCCCCGGATTGAAAGGGACGCATTTCGAATCCCGCTCGCACAAAAGTTATCTTTTTATACATTCACAAATAACTTGTAATCTGTAATAAGTCTTTAAAAAACGATTAAACTAATGCCAATTGAAATATTATAGAAATCGGAATATCCAAAATAAGTCTAGAAACTATTAAAATAATGCCAAAAACTCTTTAACTCCTAAACATAATTAAAATTATTTTGTTAAAAACCAACTTTTTGCATGATGTTATTGTACTTAATTAGCTACATCAATGGTTACCATAGCAACGGTTGACTTGACGTGAAGTTTGTGTTGTTGTGATAATGAGTGTCTAATTGGGTTGGACTACTACATCAAAATTATAATATTGTCCAGAAAATAAAATGTCCCCCTGAAACTTCAGTTTTCCTTGGAGAATGTAGGGGGTATCATGGAAGCTATAAATTATATACTTTTATTTAAATTAAATAAGTCTGTAATCTTTTCTGATTCGCTAAGTGCACTACAAACCTTAATAGGTAACCCTTTTAAATCTTGCCCCAGAAACTGGCTGATCCTCAATTCCAAACAGTTATTACTGAAATGTTTTCTTCTAAATTACACTGTCCACTTAGCTTGGGTTCCAGGTCATAGTGGAATACTTGGCAATGACAGGGTAGATAGAATTGCTAAAGACTCCGTAATCTGTGGTGACAAAGTTCCTTTTAAAAATTATGCTCAAGATCTCCTTCTTCTTCCTAGTCGTGACTTACAAGCTAGATGGACAAAAAGATGGTGCATAACTAGTAAACGTTCAGGCATTTAGATATTTTTATATATATTTTTGCATTTGACATGCTTAGCACTATACATTAAACACAAAGTGAAAAATGTGAAATCGAAAATAACGACGCAAACCCTTTAAATATTTAGATATTTTTATATATATTTTTGCATTTGACATGCTTAGCACTATACATTAAACACAAAGTGAAAAATGTGAAATCGAAAATAACAGTCAGGAGCACCTAACTAATTAACTTTTATAAATTAGGTAAAAATCTTAATTGTAAAATTAAGTTTACCTGGTCGGTATAAGGTATGAAAATACGTCCGACAGACGGCGCAGGCGTCACCCAAAGACGTTAAGTATGATGTGTTATCGAAATTAGCAGTCAGGAGCAAGTGTCAGGATGGCTGAATTGGTAAAGCATCTGGACGGAATCCAGAAGATGCAGGTTCAAATCCTGCTCCTGACTGTTATTTTCGATTTCACATTTTTCACTTTGTGTTTAATGTATAGTGCTAAGCATGTCAAATGCAAAAATATATATAAAAATATCTAAATATTTAAAGGGTTTGCGTCATTATTAGGTAAAAATCTTAATTGTAAAATTAAGTTTACCTGGTCGGTATAATGTATGAAAATACGTCCGACAGACGGCGCAGGCGTCACCCAAAGACGTTAAGTATGATGTGTTATCGAAATTAGCAGTCAGGAGCAAGTGTCAGGATGGCTGAATTGGTAAAGCATCTGGACGGAATCCAGAAGATGCAGGTTCAAATCCTGCTCCTGACTGTTATTTTCGATTTCACATTTTTCACTTTGTGTTTAATGTATAGTGCTAAGCATGTCAAATGCAAAAATATATATAAAAATATCTAAATATTTAAAGGGTTTGCGTCATTATTAGGTAAAAATCTTAATTGTAAAATTAAGTTTACCTGGTCGGTATAATGTATGAAAATACGTCCGACAGACGGCGCAGGCGTCACCCAAAGACGTTAAGTATGATGTGTTATCGAAATTAGCAGTCAGGAGCAAGTGTCAGGATGGCTGAATTGGTAAAGCATCTGGACGGAATCCAGAAGATGCAGGTTCAAATCCTGCTCCTGACTGTTATTTTCGATTTCACATTTTTCACTTTGTGTTTAAACGTTCAGGCACCAACTTCGCTAAGTACCAATCTGAGATTATACTTAAACCATGGTTTTCTAAATTCAAATGTAACAGGAGAATAGCTTTGTCTATATTAAGCATGAGATTTGGACATTGCTGTTTTCCTGTCCACCTTAACAAGATCAGGGTAAGGGACTCTTGCCTTTGTGAATGTGGTATTGACATAGAAGAGTTGAACCTTATTTCACAGTCAATGTTAAAATCTTGACATAAAGAAAAAAAAAATGCTTTCAAGGTGCTCAAAATGTAAATTTGACAGTATTTTATATTAATAATGTCTAATATAGTA
Organism: Leucoma salicis; assembly: GCA_948253155.1. Taxonomy (NCBI): domain Eukaryota; kingdom Metazoa; phylum Arthropoda; class Insecta; order Lepidoptera; family Erebidae; genus Leucoma; species Leucoma salicis. The sequence continues at coordinate 14,139,732 of OX411809.1, read as the reverse complement.
ATCTAATATAATTATACAAGTATCCAGGAGTCAGATACAAAAAAAAAGTATATTAAAATAAGTTACTTTGTTGAAATGGTGACCGAATGACTGAACAAAGGAAAATTAAAAAAAAATACAAAATTGTCTACTGTTCTCACACCAATAGCAATCCAACAATAAAAAGTCGATTTTCTTGTAGCTATCTCCGATTAACGGGTTATCCATTATTTACGACAGACCCTGTATAGATAGATACAAATGATACATAAATTACTTATTTACCAGACGTTTGTTTACTTTCAGATGAACTACCACCAGATGCTGTGGCGACTGCTACAGTAGTATCTAATTTGGACAAGTTATTTGACGCGATTAATGGAAACACGCCAGATAGAAAAAGAGGAAAACCGTTTCTGACTAATATGTCTTCAACTTCTTTTTATTTAAACAAATGAAATACTTTTTTAACGAATTAAAGTTTTGAAATAAAACTTCGTTTACGGAATCTATCGCGTTTACTTAATTTTACTACTATCCCGACGTTTCGAATACTTTACAGCATTCATGATCACGGGTGGACTTAGATGATAGACGTCCAAAGCTGATATCCACCCGTGATCATGAATGCTGTAAAGTATTCGAAACGTCGGGATAGTAGTAAAATTAAGTAAACGCGATAGATTCCGTAAACGAAGTTTTATTTCAAAATGTGTAACATTCGCGTAAATATCAGAACGAATTAAAGTTTTTAGGGGCAAGGAGTAAACCCCCATCACAAGATGGCTGGCTGAGAACTATAAATGCCATTGAGAAAATATTTTATTATTTAAAAAAATATAATGTAGATAATTGAAAACTGCTTTGGATGCATTAGGAGCAATTGTGGGTGCAACACAAATCCCACTTGTGTACAATTTGTTGCAGCATTGAAAACCAGTATAACGACGAATCTCATCAATAATAATAAAAACAGGAACTGTCTTGATGGTAATAACAATTTACTTAATAATTTTAAGATATTTCTTCGTAAGGGTTGTGAAATAACAACCAGTACGGGATATCAGACAGTAACAAGCTCTTCTGCATCTTATCCCGTTGAGATTGCAACCAAAGATGTAGAAGAGTATGAAATGCTACAGTGTTCTGGAGAAATGCAATCATGCGCATACGTTTGCGGCTGCATAGTAAAAAGTGTGCCATTAAATTGCAACCAGTGCCAAATGCTCATGCTTGCAGATCCAAACACTGAGTTATGTCATCTATTTACGTCTTTTAAGGAATATGATGATGTTAACAGCAGGTTAAAATACCTTCAGCCCGGTTTATGCAAACTAGTTGAAAACGCTGCAACATTAATTAATAATTATTTAGAAGGACACCGTGTGGGACCGGCTTTAGAATTGTCCCACCCCTCTCCACCCATGGGAGTCATAAGAGCCGACTGAGGGAATACTAAGGGAGTGGGCAGCAGCACTCCTTCGAGTATTAACAACATCCACTGCGATCGCCAACCCGCCTGCCAAGCGTGGCGATTACGGCACTATCCCCCCTTTTTGGGGAGGCCTATGTCCAGCAGTGGACTTTGAAAGGCTGATGGATGGATGGATATTTAGAAGGATATTCTTACATAGATAAAATTAAATTCAGTTTGGTACAATGTAGTGAAATTTTAGATAGAGATTGGTTGAAAGGTTGTGAAGAACACGCTGAAATAAATTTTAATTATATTATTACTAGTACAATTACCATATTAGTTAAAAGGTTTCTTAGGGTAAAAAATCAAGGATTTGTTGAAGAAGCGTCCAACAAATCTTTAGCGCGGAAAATAAAGACATTAAAAACATTTAATATATTGTCTTTCTTAAATACATCTAAATTTTCAGGTTGCGAGTGCTTTTTTTGGGGCTGGTTTGGAGATGATTAGCAACAATGTGACTTGGATGATGACGAATTTTAAGAATCATGTTTTGTATGATTTTCTATAATCTAGGTCTGTATTATATGTTTATTTTCTGCTTACGTATTAAGTTTGTCCAATGTAAGCAGTACATTACATTACCATTTTTTTTGTTTAGTCGGGAAAAATTTTATCCAACCGCACACTCCATAGTTCGGGGCAACGAACAGGATAGTGTGAGGCCCTTACCAGTCTAACTAAATAAACCAGTCGTGTGCCGTCTCTCCACCTTTATTGGCGGGCCATTATTGTTACATTGCTTCAGTGGTAGTACATTCCATTACCTGGGTGTTCAGAGAAAGGACTCCGAAAGTACTGCGTGTAAAAGAAAACTAGAATATATGTTTTTGCCAATCCATCTGGCATCATCTATAAGTGGTGTAGCAGGCTAATCATCGTAATATAAATCATTTACTATAACTAACTCCACTATTTTAGGAATTTTATGAAATTTTACCCATGTTCTTACCTCAACCTTAAGGGAATATAAATGGTATGTCCATTACAATTTACATTTAACTTGTTTACTTTCAGCAGAACTACCACCAGACACTGTGAGAATTGCTACAATAGTGTTGGATCATTACATTATAGAACCGTGGCAGTCTTCATTTCATACACTTCGCAAATAAAATGCGAGAGAGTCGCGTTGGTACAGCCACATTTTATAGAAATCGACAAACTACGTAGGAAACTAGTGTCTAGCAATGTCGCTTTCGCCAGGCCCTGACTCCAAGAGGTAATGGCTTGACGTCGTGGTAGATAAAATGCATGTCAATGGTCTCTCACTAAGGATGCCGAAGGCAAAGAGAAGTAGTAAAAGTAAGAAAGCGGACTACAACCGGGATTAATGCTAAGATGATGATGATTGTGATATTATAGAATAGATCATTTTTTGATGCAGTGTAAAACAATAAAATAAAATAAAGATTACGTCACGTATAAAAACTTGTTTTATTTCCTTGCAATTTTGTTTTACTAGTCTCCTTGTAAGCCATAGAAATATAGAATTTTCGTTTGTTGTTTTAGCATAAACTAATTAATAGTTTATGTTAAAACAGCAAACGAGAATTCTATATTTCTAAGGCTTAAAAAAAGTATCTCTAATGACCATTTAAATTTACCGCGCTAAGAAATAGTTCCTGGCGACGGAACTAGACGCGCTGTGTTGGCAAATATAAAGTATGGAGCGGGCGTTCTTCTCTTGAGTAATATTGTTCTGTGATTAGCATAGTCTGTGAACACAAATAAAAACAGTATTGTTATTATTTGGTACTGTATTTTTTAATTTTAGTTTTTATGTGAAAAGTAATAAATTATGAATAATAGTGATTATAAATGTGTATGTATGTGTGGTGCCGAATTCACCCAAACAAAAAACCTATATGCCCATATCCGAACAATCCATCAAATCGAACCAATAAACTCAAAATTTACTCAAAATAGTAAGTTTCATTGCTATTCTTGTGATAAATACTTTTCTCGTCAAACATCACTTTCTAGACATGCACGTAAATTTCATAGTGTTGATAGTGAACATGACTATTCAAACACATTTGCTACCAGAAAAATAAGATTGATTTGTCCTCATGAAACATGCAGTGAAGAGTTTTTATCTTATGTTAATTTACGCCAACATTTGATGGAAGAACATGGCATAGAAGTGGAATGTGAAAACTTAACATTTAACTCACTGAAAGGTAAATTAATTCGGTTTTTATTGGCATCTTTTATATCAAGAATATGTTTATTTGCTTGTTTATCATTACATTACTTTTTCCTCTAAATTCCAACAGATTTTGAAACTTGGAAAATTGAAACCGAGAGAATGACGCTTTCCTTATACACAAAAAATACGGGAAAGAAAATACTGAGGAGTGGAAATAATAAAATGTTTTTTAATTGTCATCGTTCTTTTGCTTATAAATCAAAAGGCAAAGGTATTCGAGCTATAAAAAGCATTGGAACCAATAAAATAGGCAAAGCATGCCCTGCAAGACTGGAAGTAATGATTATACAAGATGCAAGGAAGGAGCCTATAGTGTCAGTTAGATATTGGAAAACACACTGTGGTCATATGTTGGAAATGAATGAGAAAACCCTAACTAGAGATAAAAATAAAAAAAGAAAAGAACTTTGTGGGAAATTAAAGAAGTTTCAACAAGATCATGCAAAAAATAATGTTATTAATATGAAAAGCAAAACATTTTATGTGGTTTTATGCAGCAACTTATAAAGCAAATACTATTAATTTTATTATGAAGAATTTAATCTTGATGATTCTAACCTCCCTTATATGAATGATTTCAATATAGATGCCATTTTACAGAATAACGAGATCCTAAATACAGTATAATGAGAACATAAAACAAATACTAAGAATATGAAATAATTATTACACTATGTAGTTCAATTAATGTGAATGAATTCAGGATCTCAGTTTACAAAACAATGAAACCATTGATAACTATTATACAGTACCTACTATTCATTAAACACAAAGTGCTAAATACAGCACCTACTACTTTTAATTATGTCAAATGATTGAATGATTCACAATTGGATAAAGAACAAAATAATAAGAGTTGTAAATTGAATGGATAGGATATGTATGTAATACAAAGTTATAATAGTTGTTTTTTTTTTAAAGAACACCCTGCACTAACGAAGATTGCTTATACTGCACCTTACAAACATACAATTTTCATGGACACAAAGTACCAAGCCTTGATTTTGTCTGATTTATCTGTAGTGATTTGGGTCACAGTGATCCTTGCCAGATGACTGGGAGGCTATCGCCAGTTGACTGGAAGGCTATCACATCCTATGGCAAAATCTATGCAAAAGTCTAAGGACACGGTGTCTTTTAAGACATTTGTGTTGATGATTTGTTACAGACACAACCAATTCCAAAACTTGATATTTCATTTGTAAGGAACAAATAGTTTGTGAAAGAAGTGCTTTGGACTGCTAAGCTATCACAGTCACCGATGGTGACACGTAAAGACGTCTAAAAGCAATTGCAAAGTGGAGATTGGGTGTCACTGTCGGAGTAGCTGGGTATGTAAACATGAAAAACTACTGAACAGATTTTGAGGAAACTTCTGTTTCACAGCTCAAATTCAAATTCAAAAATAACTTTATTTCATAGGCTTATTATAATAGCACTTAAATCGTCAAAGTTAATTACTAATAACTAACACGAGCGCTTGAGGCAACTGCATCCGCAATGTCGTAAGGCTTTTCATGAGAAGAACCCGGCAAGAAACTCATGAGCCACTTTTTTAAATCTTAAAAGCTCTTCATTAGACTTAAAACTGGTGTCTATTTTATCCTGTTCCCATATCAGGAACCTGAGATATAACTAGCTTTTGGCTGAGGCGGAGCTGCTGGCAAAGGCATCCATACTAGGGTGAACTATAGTATTGCTGGCACCCCCTTAGTCCAATGACTTTAAAAGCAAATATTAAGAACTGTATATTATACACAAAGGGAAAAATGTGAAATCGAAAATAACAGTCACAAGCAGGATTTGAACCTGCATCTCCTGGATACCGTCCAGATGCTTTGCTAATTCAGCCATCGTGACAATTGCTCCCGACTGCTAATTTCGATAACACATTCATACTTAACGTCTTTGGGTGACGCCTGCGCCACCTGTCGGCAGTATTTTCATACATTGTACCGACCAGGTAAACTTAATTTTACAATTAAGATTTTTACCTAATAATGACGCAAACCCTATAAATATTTAGATATTTTTATATATATTTTTAGCATTTGACATGCTTCCATCCATCCATCAGCCTTTCAACGTCCACTGCTGGACATAGGCCTCCCCAAGAAATGGGGGATAGTGCCGTAATCGCCACGCTTGGCAGGCGGGTTGGCGATCGCAGTGGATATTGTTAATACTCGAGGGAGTGCTACTGCCCACTCCCCGGTATTCCCTCAGTCGGCTTTTACGACTCCCATGGGTAGAGAGGGGTGGAACAATTCTAAAGCCGGCCCCCACATGGCGGGACATGACATGCTTAGCACTATACATTAAACAAAGTGAAAAATGTGAAATCGAAAATAACACTCACGAGCAGTATTTGAACCTGCATCTCCTGGATACTGTCCAGATGCTTTGCCAATTCAGCCATCGTGACAATTTCTCCAGGAATTTTTGTACTAAAACCAAACAAGTGTTTATTAAATGAAAGGTAGCTCTGAATACGATTTGAAGTAAAAGAAATAAGTATCTGTGATATCAAACAGCACAAATGGCGGAGTGATTTCGAGTGGCCTCTTGCTCGAATGTTGTGGGTTCGATTCTCACACAGATCAACTCTGTGTGATCCACAAATGGTGGTTTTGAGTCTAGGTGTACCTTATGTCCGTGAAATGGTATATTTGTAAAATTCCCCGCGATGCAAGGATTATTCTTGAGTGCAGGGCACAGAACAATTTATACCAAAGGGTGCAGGGTGTCGTTAAAAAAGTTATAATAATATGGTTGAAAAAATGTCACGGAAAACAAATCATAAACCCGATTTTGATTATTTTAATGACAAGTTTGTACACGTATTTACACTGCACAACTGAATAACATACTAATTTTCATAACAATATTAAAGAGAACTAGATATTTTATGCTGCGAGTATCGTTAGTGATAAAAATTGCAGAACGTCACATCTAAAGATGGAACCGATACATTCATATCCATTAAGATATCAGTGATATTGGAGGTATTCATGTATCAGTAATCCGACTCAATCTGATATGCTAATACGGGCGTATTGCTAATATGCCATATTCACTATATCGTATACATGAACAGTGACCACTGAACATGGGTGTGTTGCTATATCCATAGACTAGATAGAATCGCATATCGATGAGAACATCACACGTAGTACGTATCATTAAGTTAAAAATCGTGCTGGGAATTGATATGCAGCATATCTGTATATCCTCCGTATTAAATATTAGTGACATTTAGACTTGTGTAGTTCACGAACTAAGAACTATTAGGAACTAGTTCCTGACACTGAACTAGAACGAACTATTCCGTGAGCTAGTTCGTATTCGGTCTATCATCGATAGCGGTAAGGAATATAGTTCGTATCCCGATTCTTTTCTAACTGACCTATCTATCTCTTTTATAAATATAATATTATTAAAAAAGAGATAGGTATAATAATTAGGTCATGTTTTTATAGGTTATCTAAATATGTGAAAATATAAATAATTATTGGTTTGTTTAATTTGATTTTTAAATACGCTATTCTAAGGTTTAAATTAATTAGGTAAAATACTTGAAATATTAGGTATAACTACAGTCCTAAATTAAGTCTGCAAATTATTAAGAGAAAACAAATATTTGTTTCAAATAAAGTAGGTATGTAATTATAGTTCCTATTATGCAATAAATTAATGCGACCTATTAGTCACAAAATAGTTACACAGTTAATTTATTTTGGATTTCACATTTTTCATTTTGTGTTTAATGTACAGTTCTATGGTACTGAGAGATGTCAACGTCATGCAGGAAACTGTCACCCGCACCATGCTACAACGCAGTATAGTACACATGGGTCGTTGACGGTTTCTTCGTTAATGTAATTTAACTGTTAATCCTCAATCGTCAACAGGTTAAAAAAACTGTTAAATAAATAACAGGTTTTGAATGTTCAGTGTCAATTTTATGTCAACGTTTTCAATTTCAATCATTGACAAAAATTGTCAACAAGGTAAAAAAGCTGTTAAATTAATAACAGGTTTTTAATTTTTAACGTCAATTTTATTCCGTTGAGCCGTTGACGTAAATTAAGTTTATATTTTCAACTGAATAAAATAATGATAGTCTTGGGCGTTGACGTAAATTAACAGCTAATATTTTCAACCTGTTTTTTCATTGATGATTAACAGTTAACTCGTTGACGAATGAAAAGCCGTTGAAAAAAACAGTTTATTGATTCAACGACCGCCTCTACATTATAGTAACATTCCAGATTGACAGGTACTGTTAATTTTGACTATGTGACCCAGAAATGTGAGAGAAACATTAATATTCTTCGTTCTCTTTCTGGTGTATGGTGGGGGGCTCATCCTTTCACCCATAAAATCTTATATAATGCTATTATTCGCAGTCATATGGACTATGGTTCCTTCCTTTTAGACCCTTGTACTAAATCTGCCCTTAAAAATTGGATAAAATCCAATCTAAATGCCCACGTATTATTCTTGGAGCTATGAAATCATCGCCTATTAACGCAATGCAAGTAGAGTGTGTTGAACCACCTCTTTCATTGCGTAGGCAATTCCTTTCCAGCAGATTTTTTTTAAACTTATTCAAAATTGTGATCATCCTCTCATCTCAAAATTAAACCAATTGGCCGCTCTTTATAACGCTCATGACCTTCAGTCATCATCAGACAAATTTCCTTGTATTCTCTGGAGTTTTCTTAAGTTTAATCAAGTATCTAATTCGTTTTATCAGTCTCCCATTCTGCCACTATACTCTACAGATTATGAAGCATTAACCTTCTAACCAAAAGTAATCCTTAACTTTGACATTGATAAGTATACAATTGAAACTAATATCATATTTCATAACAAAATTCAAAGTGAATATAAGAATTGGTTTACTTTATACACAGATGCTTTCAAATCAGCCGATAGTGCCGTAGGTGTAGCTGGGTGGATTCCTTTCACCAGAATTGTATTGTCTTATAAATGTCCTCCTGCTACTTCAATATTTACTGGTGAGTCAATAGGTAAAGTGTAAAAAACTTGATATTAACATTATTTTGTCTTGGATTCCTGGACACTCAGGTATCCTGGGGAATGAAACTGCTGACTCATGCGCCAGGTCTGCAGCGGTTGTTGGCTCCCTAGTCCATTCCCAATTATATTCCCATGACATCTGTGCATCCTTAAAGACAGTCTTGTTCCAGCAGTGGAATAAAGAATGGCTAGTGTCTAAAACTTTAAAAGGAAAATTTTATGGTATATTCAAGCTGATATTCCGCATAAACCCTGGTTTTCTAAATTCAAAAAGGCTGTCAAGGCAACCACTACTACCATATGTCGCTTACGTTTGAACCATTCTTGTACCCCAGTATTTCTGGCCAAACTTAGGATTAGGGATAGCTCTAATTGTGAATGTGGACTAGCTCAAGGAAATGTGGACGCGCTTATCTGCGCCTGATGCCGCCCTAGCTGAGGCTGCGGACGGTGGGGTCGGGGAGTACCCTGCCGTTCGCGGAAGCCTACCGCGAAGGTGTGACGCCCAAGTGCGCGGGGCGTCGTACAAGAGAGGGTGCCCGAAGGGGCTGCTGCCTGCGGATCGCGGTGAAACGACGCGGTACCCGTGATCCGCCGTAGTAAGGGAGGGCGCATGGTGGGTTTTTTGTGGGTGAGAGCCCCACACTACCCCGTTGTCTCCCCGGGCAGCGGGGTGTGCGGTAGTACATTTTCGCCCACCTAAAATAAAAAAAGGCGTGGTCATGGGCTCAGTTGTACCGTAATTTTACGCGAATAAAGACCCATTTACTTTACTTTAAATATGTGTAAAATTCGTGAATCTTTATGTTACTAAAAATATATAGCTCTGTTACAGCTTCGTATTAGTACTGGCCTTTGGCCGTGGCTCCACAGCTAGCTTGTTTTTAGGTTATTAGGTGTTAAGGTTCCTGATATAGTAGCGAGATAAAACAAGCTACTACTTTTTGAGTAATGTGCAAACAAACGGACAAACCAACAAAAATCCTAAAAAAATATTGTTTTTTTCAGAAGAGTCTAAGTAGATTGCCTAATCTACTTGGACTCTTCTGAAGAAACAATATTTTTTAGTAGCCTTACTATAGTCATTTTTTATATTTATAACTTTACAGTTATGGAATTGCTAAAACCGAAGATAACTTTTGGGATTCTATATTTATGCGATGCAGAGTGACCCACTATGTTAAGCCACTAGTGGTCACAAATTGTTATCATCATTAGCCTTTCTTGATGTTATTTATTGTGTTCCCTTATACCTCCACTATGGTTTACGAGCTCAAATATTATTCGACATAATATGTGACAAGAAACCCCAGATAGCATATTAAGAACTTAACAAATTAACCAAAATTATAGGTATTTTCTTTAGGTGGTAAAACTTACGCGCACACACGTTTAAAAATGTGTAGGTATTAAAATTTTAGTTAGCAATGCGGAGTATTTTTTTATTGATCTGAGGTGCAACGATAGATGTCGTATATAGATAGATCGGCTATAGAGTAATTATGACGAGACCAAAACTGACACGTACCAGTGTGCGAGTCATGTGCATGTGTGCACTACAAATAGTGCTTCACTAAACGCGACTATCAACACATTGTGTTGTTTTAGTGTCACGAGGTGCAAAGTAAATTCAAATAAATTTTATATTCGAGGGAATAGAAATAAAACTGAAATAAAACATGTTTTAATAATACGTGGGACATTCATAAAGTTTTGAGAAACTAAAAAAATAGCTTCTATGGATAAAATATTTTAATTATTTTTTTTCAAAGAACTCTCCACCAGCCTCTTATACAAAGTTTCATGCGTATGAACCAATTTTCGAAACATTTTTCCAGTCCGCGGCAGACACATCTTCCACGGCTTTCTCGAGCGCTGTGTATCTTCAGGCGATGAAAACTGTATCCCTTTCAGCTGATATTTTATTTTAGGGAATTAAAAGAACTCACTCTCGGTGCCAGATCATATAACCCCCTCCTTATATGATCTGGCACCTAAGACTGACCGGTGTGGTGTCCAGGACACACACACGTTCGTTTTGTAAGCTGAGTGTGCGGGCGCGTTGTCATGGTGAAGCAGTACCCTGCGGAGCCCGGTGTTCGGTCGCTTGTTGCTCATTGCAGACAAAACTTCTGGCAGGCATTTTGTGGTGTACCATTCGGCGTTGATGCTGCTTTGGCATGGAATTGAAACCAGATATCCCGTCAAAGTCAAGAAACTAGCGATCAAAATTTTCCCTGCGCTTCTCGATCGCCTCACTTTCGTAGTCGTTTCGTAGCGTTGGTTCGTTTTGAAACAGCCAAACTGTCGACTGAAGCTTTGTTTCAGGATCATATTGATAAATCCAGGATACGTCATCTGTCACAATGTCCGGAAGGTACACAAGGTACGTTAGTGAAATACAATAAATTAACAGAAACATAAACAAACAGCAGTATTGGCCAAGTGTGGTACACAATTGAAACGTAGCTTTACTCTCTGTGTGCCTCTATGAGAAAAACATTTTTGTTCAGAGCTTGCTGCATAATTTCGAATAATTTTTGGGAATCCAGTATGAAAGAGAGTATTGGTGTAAAGATGCGAAAGGGCACGCTCCGATGGTTCGGACATGTGGAAAGAATGCCGGACGAGCGACTGTTTAAGAAGATATACAATGCGAAAGTAGAAGGATGTAGGTACAGGGGGAGACCAAGACTCACCTACCTAGACCATATCGGTCATGTATTGAAGAAAGGTGGAGTTAGGAGTATCCGAAACCGGCGAGCGTGTATGAAGAGAGTTATGAATGTTGAGGAAGCGAGAGATGTATGCAAGAAAAGAGCCTCTTGGCACTCTGTTCTCTCTACCCCACAAGGGAAATGGCGTGATGATAAGTTAGTTTAGTTAGTTAGCTCAGTTTTCTCTATTAATCATTTTAGTCATTTTTGTCGAACACCAATATTCTGAGGAAATCTAAAACATTAAAATATAAACTTTAACTATCCAAAGATAAAAATACATTTACTCAATAATAATAACTTAACCGTATAGAAAGATCTTACTCAAATTTTTGAAAAATAAATAATAAATATATTAATGTAACCTTATCTTATATATATAATAACCTTTACTGAAACATAAATCAAGGCTTTGCCTTTCCCAATAATAGACACATCGAAGTCATTTTATCGATACCGAAATACCGATAGTGTCAATCTCTATCAAAGAAATATTGTAAATTTTATATCACAAAATTCACCTATTTGTTATCTTTTTATATTGAATTTGAAGGCATTCCGGGCATGCATATGATTTAATGCAATAAAATTCCCCATCCGTGTATGAGCACAGCGTTTGTGGTAAGTTCATAAGCTTTGCATATAAACAACAAATTACTTACATGTATGTGAAATGTACAATTCTATGAGTTTTCTTATATGAGTTACATCCGGGCACTGCACACGTAACTATGATTAGAAACGTCAATTAATACAGAAATAAACGATAATTTCTCAAATTTTCCTAAAATATGCGAAATTTGGATCGTTGACGATTGATGTCAGGTCTATACAGGTCCATAGCGTGTATGATAGTGGTCTCGTCTATCTATCTCGCTCTAACATACGCGTATACTTCTTACTCTTTTGCATCACCGATCTATCTATATACTACATCTATGGGTGCAACGTAGGGATAATAGAAAATCAAGTAAGTGTTATTTCATATCAGATTTTTTATTTCGTAAATAATATTAATATAGTCATTTTAACAAATATATTAGTTATCTCCTCTGTCATAAGGTCATAGGGCAGAATACTGACTGTTTTATATATTAAATAACTATATACATATCACAAATTCTTCTTACATATTTTATGCATGGGAACTTAGAATAATAACGCTCAGAATGATAGTTTCATTTGTAATTCCACTCAAATTTGAAGCAACTTAACGATTAATGTGTGCGTAAACGTCACGTAATTAAATTCAACGGCACCCAACATATAAACAATGATACGAGTAAAAACCATTTTCCCCAAAAAGTGAGGAAAATGGCACACTATTCCAGTTTTGCCAAACCACGATACTCGTATATAGTTTTCTGATAGAAAATTGTAATAAATAGATTTTTATGGAAAAAGGACGGGATATTTAAGTTACACGGAACTTAGACAAAATTTGTAATTTATTAATAATGCAACTGTAGATAATGGAACTTATATTACCATTTAGAAATTTTAACATTTGACATGCTTAGCACTATACATTAAACACAAAATGAAAAAAGGTGAAATCGAAAATAACAGTCACGAGCAGGATTTGAACTTGCATCTCCTACTTAATTGTAAAGTAATACCATAGTAAGTATATACCATAGTTATACCATACCAAGTAATACCAAGTAGTACCATCATAAGGTAGTCAACTTTTCTTTGTCACCGAAATGCTCGGAACATATTTTTTTGTATCTAGTTGGTTTCCAACATTCTTCGCTTCAATTAAGTCGGATTTGTTGTATCCATCGCGCAGCAATAATCGGATTTGATGGAAATCTAAAAACGAATACTATTAAATAGATATTTTTTGATTCAGGGTAAATATTTTTTCTAAAGATCAATATTTTGATTACAATTTAGTTTTCTGTATAAATGAATGTTTTACTGAAAATTATTAATTATCAAAGAGTACTTACAAGTGAAATGTATTCTTCCTATCATTATTGTGGTTATGAGACGCGTTGTGACATCCTTTCACGGTGCAGAAGTCATTTTTAAATAAAATTATGCGAGATGTTTACAATGACACTTTAATCATGGACACCAGAGATGCGCAAACTAAATCACCAATGAGATCAGGGATTTATAAATCTTTTTCTTCGAAAGATTTAAATCACTCTTTTAAATCTTTGGTTATGAATGACGTTATTCATTCAGTTGATCATAAGTGATGCAAATATCTATTGATTCATGTAGTTATTCTCTCATTCCCTCAAGTCGCAACTGGTTTTGAGCTTTTTACTAAACGACAGAGAGTCTAAGTTTCTGTGTACCTATACAACTTATGTTTTTTTCTTATTTTTATATTTTCTTTTTAACTTATCTCTTTTCAATTCACAATATCCTTTATCTATTGTCTCATTCTAAATCTACTATCCATCTATTCAATCCTAACGTAGTGAGCTAGTGAGTTAAAGATGTATTTTCGAAACCAAAGATTTAAAGATTGATAATGCATTTTGAAAGATTATACATCTTTTGTATCAATCACTCCTGAGTTACGCATCTCTAATGGACACTGACAGAAGGAGCAACGCAGTTAGCCTTTTAAGGCTAACTTGAAAGTGCTTCACTCCGTTTCGACCTACTCGGGTTCTAAGCGTTATTATTCTAAGCATGGGAATAATACATCTAGAAACTACTTAATTCTTTTTGAATACCTACTTACTTTGTAATAAATTCAATCTAATCTACAATATTGTAACAACTTTTATAAATTATAGCAATATTTTTTGAGATTTCTCAATATCACATATATGTATTTGACATGGTATATTCTAATCTATACTAGTAAAGCTGAAAAATTTGTTTATATATAATTAAAACCACAGACTGTCTGGAATTACCAGAGAATTAGAAAAAAATATTGGTAATTTTCCGTTAGCCGAGCGCAAGAGAAAATCACCTGTGTTTTGAATGAATCATGTAGGCCTTGTTTCAAGCAATTAAATTAATTTAAATTCGAATATTTAGTTTGCTGTTTTTAAGCGGTGCACCACTGGGCTAGGTTCATGTGTTGTTAGGCAACAGAGGAGGGAATCCATATGCATCCTTCATCCTATATCCGTGTCCAAACGTGCCCTCCGTAGGGCACATGGCCCCAAACGAACATTACCCATAAGGTTGAAATTTGGCAGAGTTCTACAATAATTGGCGATTTTTCACTGCCGGCTAACGGAAAAGTAAGAAAATATTTTTAGGGAACACTAGACGTATTAAAATAGCATGTTAAAGCCCTTAGAAAAATAAATAAATAAGCTTCTGTAATCAAAAAATAACTGGGTCTTGATATATAAACTTATAGATGGAAATTTTCTCAAACAACTAAGATAGCATCACAAATAATTGGCAGATGAAACCATGAAGACAATGTATAATATGTAGATTTTATATTATACAGTATTATTCAAATATAGGTAAATACCTGTAAACATTATCCCTTATATTCTAAAAAACTGAGACTACAGCAGTGTTAAATAAAATACTGTTATGCAGTTGCCACAATTGAATTATTTTCTTGAGGCATCTGCTAACAGGAGGTCGCAATTCCACGTTTTACTTCAAGGTGGTAAAAGTATATCTGTTGGTCGGTATGGCCAATAATTCCACCAACATTTTTGGGGAAAAATACAATTCATATTTGCAACAAAGTGTAATGCAAATTTGACAGAATGTGACAAATCATTTGTCAGGTTAAACGGTTATTATAAATCAGTGTTATATTTTATGATAATGGGCTATGTAACATAATCTAATTATACCATCTAGGCAGAAATACTA
Organism: Leucoma salicis; assembly: GCA_948253155.1. Classification (NCBI taxonomy): domain Eukaryota; kingdom Metazoa; phylum Arthropoda; class Insecta; order Lepidoptera; family Erebidae; genus Leucoma; species Leucoma salicis. The sequence goes on along the minus strand of OX411809.1, from coordinate 14,124,482 downwards.
TATCTTTGACAATCATAAATTCACTTTCAGTATTTGAATAGTGTTTGCACCTTTTTTTAAGGGCAACTTTTCTTTGTCTAAGTGTTTCATATAAGCAAGGAAACATGTCCATATTAAACTACACATGCTAATAAAAGGAACCCTATTACGAGGTGGAATGAGGCAGAAGTTGATCATTGCTATAGCAGGCCAGACAGAAGCTCCAATCTAAAAAAAATACAAAATTATTAAATATATTCAATTAATATAATATAGGTGCTTGTAAAATAAGTAACATGGTACCTTATAAGTTGGTAAAAACTTGGCTTCCACCTCTGCAATAGCTTCACAGAAAGGTTTAGATTCCAACAAACTCATTCCAAAATAGAAGCTGCACATTGCAAATGGAGTGTATGTGATAGTTTCCACAAATGTCTAAAAACAAGGAGAATATTTAAAATACTGATGTGTTTCTCTTACATAAAAGTTAAACTTATATAATTACTGGGCTCATTTCATATTTTTAGAGCATTACACTTTCTGATGTTTATATTAACCTGTCCGATGCAATGGAACTGGTTTTCTAATTTAGGTACATTGCACAAGTTAAGTACATCTCTAGATACTTGTACATATGTTCTAGCGGGACAGTAATCTAATGTTGTACAAACTGCTAAAAAGTGCTCTTCTAAGCATGGTGATATTAAAGCACCACAGTTCATGATTTTAGGTGGCTATTAACAATGAAAAAATGACGACAGAATTTTTTGCCCACTGGAGTAACAATGCAAGATCAAGACTAAACTTAGAGAATATTTGTACCTTGATTAGCCCCACACGTATTGTGTTACCAGGCCACATGACATTCGCAACTGTTAACCAGCTATATAATGTAGGTGCTACGTAACACGAGCCATATAACCCGTAACGAGCACATCGCCACCAATCGTAATTTTCTGAAAAGTAAACATTAAAAAAGTTATTACGTGACATACCGTGACCTCCTCCAGCTGTAGTAGCAAGTCACGTAGAGAAAACAAAGATTTTAAGTTGCATAAACTTACAATATGATGACATACCAAATGATTTCCCTTCGAAGGTTTGTTGAATTATACTAGATAAAGGCCAAATTATGCTATACGAAGCCATTCCCCTTAACAAGGGATACTTTCTGAAAGCGGTGTAAATCTTGCTGTAAGCCCCCATTTTTGAGAACAAAGTAAGTATTCTTAAAAATCATAATACAACTAGTCACAGAAATGAGGAAATATAATTTTCTGGTAATTTGCCAATGACACCTATAAATAAAACTGAATAAATCTGAATTGAATGACCAAAGAGCATGGCTATGACCACGGTCTTTTCACTTCCCACAAAGCTTTAATTTTTTGATCAGGACAAACTTCCGCCAATCAATACTAGATGGCATTATTAATTTTTATAATGGTATTACTTTTTTTTTTTAGACTGACAACTTGTTTTTTCTAGCCAGCTTTAGGTTTCGCAGTACGCAGATTTATTATTTTAAAATACAAATAAAAAGCAAATAAAAAAAATAATACATAATATTTGCAGTGTTTAATCTTTACATAATATATCAAAAACTAATAATATAATTATCGAGTGTGACACTGGGCACTAATTTTAAATTTAATCGCATTTACAATAATGAAACGGAACGTCATTTTTCTTAATTATCCTTCTGCCATACAAAATGTCCGCCATTGCATATAATTGCATATTTGTTTTCGTTACGGAAGCTTTTGTGCAATTTATGTTCTGCTTCTCAGTGCGGTTTTTTGTGATTTTTATTCTCATGCGACCCAAATTTCTCTGGACACCGACGGACCTGCTTTCAACTGGTGACCCACGCTCTGTACACTGGACTCTGATTTGTTTTATCATTTGGATATTGGCGAATATGTCGTTATCTAAGGATAAAATATGCTGTGTGCCTAACTGCGGCAAGACACGTAAGTAAAACGTACGCTATTATTTAAATATTTGTTTAAAAATACAGTGGGAAAGTTTTTTAGTCGAAAAAACATTGAGAAAAAATTAAGTCATACATTTTTCAATAAATAAATATATATTCGAGTACTACCGCATTTAGTCCCAAACTAAGCGTTACTTTGTAGTATGGGTACCAGACAGCAGATATAATACTTTTATTACTTTTTTTTGTAAAGACATAATGTACATAGAAAACACCCCATACACAGTACAAAATATCTGTTCATCACACAAATATTTGTCCTGGTTGGCAATTGAACCAACGATCTCATGCACGAAAGGCAGGTACCTACTATTCTTTGTAAAGAAATTTCTATGGCTTATGTGGCAGGTGATATTTTTCTTATAAGGTCACTTCATAATCATCTGCTGTTCATATCAGTTGAGTAATATGGGCTTTATAAGACTATCATGTATTAATTAATATACATTTTAATAACACTGCCCAAACTAGGGATCAATCCTGGGATATTTTGATCAGCAGTTGCATACACAAACCGCAATGGTGAAGTATATGTTTATAGTTAATTTTATATACTCATTATCCCAAATATTCATAAACGTAATATACTAAACACACCCAATGCAGCTTTACATAATTATAATAAGTTTATTATTTAAAATCCTCTGCACTATAGATTACAGCCATGCAATCTATACATATAATAAAATCATAGTGATGTCAAAAACATACAAAAAAGATATTTATAAAAAAGCAGTCTTTTACTTATTTAGATATTTTTATATATATTTTTAGCATTTGACATGCTTAGCAACATACATTAAACACAAAGTGAAAAATGTGAAATCGAAAATAACAGTCACGAGCAGGATTTGAACCTGCATCTCCTGGATACCGTCCAGATGCTTTGCCAATTCAGCCATCGTGACCCTTGCTCCCGACTGCTAATCTCAACAACACATTCATACTTAACGTCTTTGGGTGACGCCTGCACCATCTGTCGGAAGTATTTTCATACATTATACCAACCAGGTAAACTTAATATTTATATATTTTTATATATATTTTTAGCATTTGACATGCTTAGCAACATACATTAAACACAAAGTGAAAAATGTGAAATCGAAAATAACAGTCACGAGCAGGATTCGAACCTGCATCTTCTGGATACTTAAACTTTTAGAAAACCTGAAAATGATTTTGTGTTAGTTTAATACATACAAGTAAGAGTATAATATTTGTTTGTAATAGATGTAAACTAAATACTTACCCAGTATTACTTTTCATCTACTTACATTCAAGTATATGGACGGAAACATATAGCAATTTTTAGCACATTTTTTAGTTTTCGTCCACAATATCATTTATGTTTTATGCATGCAATATTGCTAAATTAGCGGATGAAAACTAAATATCAGACTAAATAACCATCAAAGATCATTCCATAAAGATTTCAATAGAATTTCTTCGCATTTCTTATTTTTAAGGACTAGTCAAACTTTACTTGTATTTTTGTGTTTTCGTCCACGCGGACGAAAACTGAATGTTTTGCGAAATAGGTAATTCAGTTATTGTCCGCCTAGATTTTGTAAGTAATTCGTTAAATGAGTACGAAACACACATTTTAATGTGTTCTTTATATATCAACTTAGTCATTAATGCCCTAAACATAAGAAATACATTCCAAAAACAATAAAATAAAAATCTGCGCAGTTAGCTTGCACCACTATTTTTCAAACTTTAATGTGAAGTTTTCGTAGCTTAGAAGTAAGCCGTCAGATAAAAGAAGCTTTTGTTTGAGTTTTGACTTGTTAAAAAGAAGTTGGTAGATGTGCAGATTTGATATTAAGGTACGCAACGAGTCCAAATTTGCGCGGTTTACTATTTTTATGATTCTAATCTACGTTAATGTTTCACGAGGCGCGTGCTAGTGGACGAAAACAGGACCTGTACAGGAAACCGGCTAAATGACCCTATATTTGTTAAACTTAAACTACCCATTAAATTACATTGTGTTATACAAAGAATAATATTATTATTAAAAGAATGTTTATGAAAATCTGCAGTTTTGTAGATCATATCAAAATAGTCACCTGCACTAAAAAGCACCCGTAAACCGACCGGGGTCACTAGAACTACGATAAGATTGTTATTTCTGAGATATTCTCATTGAAGTATGACAAAAATCTTCATCAGTTAAATTGCTCAGCTTACTTTCTTATAAAACATTCTTTCGTCCAGCTTGGCTGAATTATAGACCATACTTTTGCTAAATGAACTATTATAATAAAACATTCTGGTGTTTTGGAGTATGATCTCAAATTATATCCTGCTAAAATTTGCATAAGTTAGCCTTATCTAATAAGCATAAGTATTAGGCAGCATATTGTTATCCAATAAGTACCTACCTACTATTATCATTACTTATCTTCTACTATACCAGTGTAAGTATTGGCTAGCGTATGCAACTGCTGATCATGAAGTCTCAGGTTTGATCTCCGGCCTTAACCACCGAAGGAATGTAACATAGTTCCAGTGGCCCGCCAATAAAGGCGGAGAGACGGCACACGGCGGGTTTATTTAGTGGGTGACGGCCCCACACTACCCTGTTCGTTGGCCCGAACGACGGGGTGTACGGTTAAGAACAGTTTTCCCGCCTTAACAAAAAAAAAGGCTTCGTTGCGCTACTGTTTACAATTATGTATAATATTGTAGCAATACAAACATATTACATAATATTGTTATTACAGGTTTGGATAACACTGTCTTACACGCCTTCCCCAATCCTGATAAGGAGCCAGACAGATTTCGTACATGGCTGTATGCAATTGGTGGTGATATTTTGGCCTTAGATAATAAGGTGATTTTCAAATATAGTAAAGTGTGTCATCATCATTTTCATACTCGTTATCACACTGCCAGCAAAAGACTGTGTGCTAATGCCACACCTACACTGCATCTACCAGGTATGTAATTTTAATTATTTATTCTTAAATAAAATATATTATTAAGAGGGAACATGGCCTGCGATTAAATAAAAATACCTAATTTTCAAATTCCTTGCTGACCATGTCCCCTCTTAAGCATTACAATACCACATTTTAAAAGACTTCAAAAAAGGATATTTCTCAATTTAGTTTTAACAGTCATGTTATGATATAGACTCAAAATTTTTCTTCTTTCTATGCCCAGCAGTGGACCATGAAAGGCTGATGGATGGATGGATGGACAGGCCCGATTTTGAAAATTCTTTCACTAATAGAAAGATAGATTATGACTGAGTATTATTATAGGCTATAGGATGATGAGGATATATAAATAACATTCACTCACCTGTTTATACCTGGCAACCCCATAGTTGCGCAGTTGTGAAAGTAGGCAACCTTTACGTTTTCAATTCTGTTGGATATATTCTTTTAACTAGTATACAATTTTTTTACATAACCAATCAGAGAAGTAGATTAAATTAATTTAATTAAAAATATTATCCAGGCGCAATTTAACTAGGCAACCTATTTGCAATAGGTCAATGTGAATATTATCTATCATTTATTTCTTATGACTAATAAGTAACAGATGAGGGTATATATTTCTTATACCGGATCTCGGACAATATGTATTTAGGGTACCAGCTAGCTACCTCCATACCAAAATTTTGTCTAACTCCGTTTCGTGCTTTTTGTGTGAAGAGTATTATCCGTTCACACAAACTTTGACATTCATAATATTAGTAGGGCTTTTAAATAAATTAAACACTTTGTTGCAGGTTTCGGTGTAGTACAGAACAACCCATCTCATGAGGACTGTACTATTAATATTGAACAACCAATTCCAATGAATAGGCAAAATGTGGTTGATAAACCATCATCTTCCAAAAGTGAGTATTTTACAAGTCTTTTAAGCATAGCTGAATTAACAACATACTGTTGTTCTGTATTGTATATTTCTGTTATCAAGATTTTTTCAATTTTTTAAGCATTTTACATGCTAGGCATATAACATAGAGAATATTTTGATCTATATTTTAGCACTTGACATGCTCAGCTACTCTTAAAGTACAAATTATAATTTGTGAATAAGGAAAAAGAGTATTTTAGTACAGGCAGGAATCTAACCTGCGTCCCTTACTATCCGGGGATGTGCTCTAATCCACTGAGCTACAGTACTATCTTTTAGATATACCCAATCTCCTTATCACATTTGTCTTATTTCCAGAAGGGATGGCAGTCAAAATATAACATTTTTGAAGTAAATGGACAGGAGATAGTACCTCTCTTTGATGTCCCACATTTGCTGAAGGGTATCAGAAATAATATGTTAAAACATAAATTAATATGTGTTATAAAAAATAAATCCTGTACAGGAAAGTGGGCTTTATCAAGAAAATCCGACATTTAATGGATTGCAATTTCTGCCGAAATTAACTGAAAGCCATGTTATACCACAAAAAATAAGAAAAATGAAGGTAAAATGCGCTACACAAGTTTTTAGTGCATCTGTTGCTATGTACATGGGATATTTGGCAGGTGAGAAATAGTACCTTAGAAATAAATAGAGAAAATATATGATGTGAATGTATATAGAAAGGTTGCAGGTTGGAAACCTGGTTGAACCTTTTTATCCAGTTGTTAGAATTTAAGGTTCAAATACAGGTTAAGAATCTGGGGAATGAATGAAGATTTTAACTGTGTAGAACATGCTAAGTCTATGTGTGCATGCAGTCAGTCTTTTGTATTTGTATCAGAAAATGTTCAGTAAAAAGTGCATAGCATTCATGGATGATAAAGACTTAGTTCATTGAAATGTCTAATTTTTAAGGCTTAGCGTGCTAAAGTCAGAGCACTCCATTTATTTTTCTAGTAGGGGAATATTGTAAAGTTAAATCTAAGCATAGGGGCCTTATTATGTTATGTGCTCCCATTTAAAAATATGATGCGTCACACAACAATAATAGTAATAACATTTTTGTAGCAAATTAAATTCTCTACAATTTTAGTGGTGTAACCAATAATAACAAAGCTATCTATCCATCCATGCATCCATCAGCCTTTCAACGTCCACTGCTGGACATAGGCCTCCCCAAGAGAACGCCACAACGAGCGGACCGCTCGTTGAATTAAATCCCCCAGGATGATGCCGTAATCGCCACGCTTGGCAGGCGGGATGGCGATCGCAGTGGATATTGTTAATACTCGAGGGAGTGCTGCTGCCCACTCCCACGGTATCCTTCGGTCGGCTCTTATGACTCCCGTGGTTAGAGAGGGGTGGGACAATTCTAAAGCTGGCCCCACACGGCCAAAGCTGAAGATGAAGCCTTCACTAATATTAAAACGAGGTAAAGTTTGTGAATATGGGATGTTTCCATACTCCGACATTCTACGTCCTACTCCGTCCTACCCGAGAATCAAATGACTAGCAGTCGCATACACAAACCACTACGCCATGGATGCAATTATTTTGCTTTATAACTCTGTTTTTATTGATTCTATGGCTGAATGTTACAGATCCAAAGTTGTAGGGAGTTTATTTCCAAAAAAATATTTTTACAAATAAATAAATATCCACGAACAACCACACAACGCCATCTAGTCCCAAACTAAGCGTTAGCTTGTACTATGGATACCAGAATAACGAATATAATACATATATTACTTTTCTTTTATGTAAATATATACATATTATACATAGAAAACACCCAGACACAGTACAAATATTTACGTTCATCACTAAAAGATTTGTCCTGAGTGGGAATCGAACCCACGAACTCTCGCTCAGGAGGCAGTGTTACTACCGACTGAGCTACAAGGCCTGTCATATTCAATATCAAATATTCTGTTCTGACTAATAGTTTGCCCAATATAGCGTTAACCCATTTCCTCTTCTTTTTACAAAATGGAAGTGCGGGACTTATTTCTGGGGTTGAGATCCCACAATTTTTATATAATTTTACACTACTCTCCAAAAAAATAAAATTTAATGTGCTGATTCTTGCAACCCTAGATATAAATTTTCGATGAACTCAGATTCGATCGCCTGCTTTGTAGTGTTATTGGTACATGATTACTATCTTGAGACATTTAATAAATCATTTGATAGTAAGAATATGTGAATGAGTAAAATATATTCACAAAATCAACCTTACGGTATTGCTTTATATATATCTGCTATAAATCATGGAATTTTATTGTTACAGAGAAAAAAATTATACCCGAAGAAAGCAGGGAAACTGCAATTATATTGCAATTTTTTGACGAGCTCTTCGACTCCTTGAACGGCAGCTTCGGTAATGCAAAGAAGAAATCGGGGAAAATGCTGCTACAGCAAATTCAGTCCGTCTTAATTTATGGAATGAAGCAAAATCTGTTTTACGTTCCATGCGATTTGTAAATAGTCATGGGAAGAAAAAAATTCACCGTACCATCGATTATCAATTGGATTTGACTATTGACAATGTTACTTATCTCACTGACAAGTTACTGAAAGATCACAATTTGAGGGGGATCTGGATGCGACATTTAAATCAAGACCCTTTGGAGAATTTTTTCGGCTCTATTCGCAGTCATGGGATTCGTAACAATAATCCCACATGCGCCGGGTTCGAAGTAGCATTTGCTGCGTTACTAATAAATAATTTAAGTCAATACTCCAAAGGGTTTAACTGTGAAAATGACAGAGCGGCAAATATGTTAGTTGGATCATTAAAGAGTTTTTTTTTCGAAATACTGTCCCCTCAAATGCTGATGAAATTGAAATAGATTACAATGATTTATTAAAAACTGAAATTCTGTTAGGAGTGGAAAACAAGAAAAAAGATGGTAAAAATTTCGAAATTTTAAAATATGTTGCTGGGTACATAATAAGAAAAGCTAGGAATAATATTTTTTAAAAATGTTCTACATGTGAAAGCAAGTTATTGGCATATAATTATAATGATTTTGAATTTATTGAAAAAAGGGAAGAATTCAAGGACGACATTTGTTAGCGTACCCAGCAACGGAAGTTGTAGAAATGTTTTCCAACATCCAGGATGTCGTTTTACACGTTATTAGACTTAAAAGTCACATAGAAAATAAAAAAAAATTACATAAAAACATTATCTAATGTTCATTGTAATCTCAGTTTCTTAAACTGTGAGGAACATGGCAGTCAATTGTCCAAATACATAATTGATACATCATGTAATCTTTTTATATTTAGTTGGTGTAAACATACCAATCGAATTTTAAAATGTTTAAGACAAGATGTGGATCCCCATGATTATATACAAAAATGTGCATTGGTATATGCAAATAAAAGAAGAAAATAAAATGTGTTTCATTTTTATCATTCAATAAAATAGGTACCTATAATAAAGCTACACTAATAAATGGCGAATAGGTAGATTTAATAAAAACCAAGAAAATTGTCCTTATAACACAAACATAGATATATAGATAGTGTCCTATAGCTATATAGCCTATATACACTATCGATACTAGTTCAGCCAATCATCACTGGGAGTGCTGCAATTACTTTGGTTGGACTGAGTACTCTATTCTTATACTTACTCTATGGCTATGACCCTGTCACAGACTAATTAGGATCCTGTTCTGTTTATAATAAGGTACTCTGTGGCTATGACAGCTCATACAATGAGCAATTTACAATCATTTTCTCTATTAGCCTTAGACTACCGAAGGTATTACATACTCTTTGCCTTAGACGAAAGATATTGTAGACAAGCTATCAGCGTATGCAGTGTCGAGATAGCTTTAAAAGATAACTATGAATTATAACTTTGTTGACTAAAAATGTACTACCTGTTTTAGCCGGATAAAAGAATGACAGGACAAAAGAAATTGCAGTTATGCTTATATTTAGCTTAAAATGTATTAGAACATATCATATTAGCGCAAACAACGTGATTAATAAAGGTTTTTTTTACGTCAATACAAAAACCAGCTTACATACTGATGATGGGGACGGTTGGCCACCTTATTGTTTGGACCCAGTTCATTGGGTCCAAATACAACTAACGCATACGCGAAAAGGATAAATATACTTATACCTGTGTCTCTCTCACTCTTGGTAAAACCTAGTATGTGCATCCTTTTCTTCATCCTTAATGTCAAAATAGTAGCGAGTCTATATTATTCCTCGTCTAAGGTCCAAGGACAAATCGGACACTCTTAATGAGCTCTCAAACGAACTCGGATGTGTTAGACGTTTAGGGGGGCATGGGGCGCATACGCTAGGTGGCGCTTTAACATGAATTTACGCTGTTCCGTTAACATATCGATAAAACAGTGATGTATATAAAGTCGGAATTATGATTCGATTCCACATTTGACATTAGCTACCGTCATTTTGTAAAATAATGATACCACATATTAATAGTGTAGTAATGAACACAAGAATCGATAAACAATCACAATTTATGTTTATGTAATCATAATATTGGTGTGCCAATTAAAGACTAAATTATTGATTTTTATTTAAATAAATACATTATTATTCATAATAATTATTTATTAATTAGTAACCAATACTTTATTTTATAAAAAGTTAATAATTTTGTTTTTTGTATTAAAAACAAAACTTATAATAAAAGAGCCTAGATAGATTTCTGTATTGGCAACCCGTGCGCGCTCGTGCAGCTATCGCCATTTTGTTTATCTTGTCATTCCGCTTCATTCTCCCAGTCTAACTACACGAATATCTTGTTTCATTGCGAATCGATATTATGTTATTTTGATGGGTTTTTGTTAAAGTTTTGTTACGTTGTGTTTGTTGTTACGTTTATAGTTTTTTGTGAACTTTGAGTGTATCCATTTGTTTTGGTTCAAGTCAATCAGTCAGACAGTATTATTTTATAACTACATCTTTTATATATAACTAATGATTCCAAACTATTATTAAATGTACTATTTTTCACAAGTGATGAACGATGATCCAGAAATGCGCAAGGTTTCCAAAGACACCCTCAGAAAAATTTTTAAGCATCTTAATTTTAAATTTGTTGCACGGTCATGCAAGAGCACACTTATTGATCGAAATGATATAATAACATGGCGCCAGCGTTACTTGCGATCTATATGTCAGTTTCGACGAGAAGGGAGACATAAGTATATATTATCAAGATGAAACTTGGGTTAACGCAGGTAAGGCTAACATTTTGAATTTATATACATTTTACATTAAATTTAATAGTAATATTGAATGTTCATGTACTATATTTATTTTTAGGTCATACTGTAAAAAAAACTTGGGTGGACAAGAAAGTCACATCATCTTGGCAAGCGTGTTTGGAGGCACTGACCACTGGATTAAAAAATCCATCTGGAAAAGGCAAACGTCTCATAATTAGCCATATAGGTAGTGAAGAAGGCTTCCTGGAAGGGGGGCTCATGATTTTTGAAGCAAAGAAAAATTGTGAAGATTACCATGATGAGATGAATGCAGTTTTTTTTGAGGAGTGGTTCGCTGGAGTTTTACCAAAATTAAGACCAAACTCAATTGCGGTGATGGATAATGCACCTTACCACTCCCGAAAATTGGAAACGGCACCAATATGAGCTGGAAAAAAGCTGCAATTCAAGACTGGCTTTTAAATAAAAATATTCATTACGAACCAGATATGGTTAAAGCTACGCTTTTAGAACTGATTCCACATAACGAATCTTTTAATAAGTACGCTGTAGACGAAATGGCAGCACAACATGGGATCACGGTTGTAAGACTACCCCCTTACCATTGCGAGCAGAACCCTATCAAATTGATATGGGCGCAGGTAAAGGGGCATGTAGCTCAAAATAATAAAGCCTTTAAATTGACAGACGTGACAAATTTATTTTAGGAAGGCATTCAAAAAATTACGGCTACCGAATGGTCTAAATGCGTATCCCATGTTGTCAAAGAAGAGGAAAAAATGAGTAGGCTAGATATGTTAATTGACAATATCACAGACACATTTATAATAAATTTTACAGAAAGTGACAGTGATAGCGATAGCGATGACGGCAACGATTTATAAAATAAAATATTACCATAATTTATCTATTTGTTTTATTTCTCATGTTCCTTCATGATCACATTTTTTTATTTATTTCACACACAATTATTAAAGAGTACTCTCAGCTCCTTAATAAAATTAATCGTCATAACTAAATTATCCGTTCAGAAATATTTAATTTCCTGATTTACTTAGTTTCCATTAAAGTAATAGTTGTTTAGATATACTACTATAAACGAGAGGAATCGATCCAGAAATATTCCATTTCCGTATCGAATAATTTCGCAACGTCACTATTTAGTACTTGTCATAACGTTGCAACACTGGAATTGTCAAATCTGGAATCGAATTAAAATTCCGACTATAGTTATCGATTTATCATTTGTGCAATTTTTTTATATTGTGAATATTAAAAATAAAACAACGAAATATTTTTTAATATTATATTGGCGAATATAAAATATTAAAAAAACTAGACGTCGCGGGACGTCTTTGGTAGACGTCCCGCGACGTCTACCAAAAAACATCGAAATTATTTTGTAGAAATAAAATGATTATAACTTGACAAAGTACTCCTTAACCCCTGGCGTAGCACTTAACCCGTTCTTTTTCTATAATATTTTGGTTAAGGCTTGGCTGACCTACACTGGGAGTCTGGGGTTTGGGAAGACGCGGGGTCGACAACTGTTGCAAGCTCACCATAGTTGACCCAATGTCGTCTTCACAATTGGCGTGTACAGAATGCAGTGTTAGAATGTTGTTGATTATTAGAGATTTAAAAGAGGTTTTTGAATGAGTATGCATCTGGATTATTGTTCCTGAAATTATAGGTTCTAATTTTACCAAAGAAAAATTTCAAATGGGTCTTGGTTAAAATTTCTTTTAAAAAAAAAATAAGACTCCCGTTGAAAATATTACATCTGTCAATCTTAGCAGACTTTTTATTGTTACAACCCGGTTTATCAGAGTGGGTTCATTTTATCTTTTGAATTTTCTACATATTTTGTATTTTCTAAAGTTTTTATAGCATTTATGCAGAATAGTTTGCGGGATGAATTTAATTTTACTGGCCCCCTCAATTTTCCTGGAGCTCGTCCTCCTCTGGATCCGTTACAACTGTCAAATAGCTTGTCGTTTCACCGTTTTAGTTTCGTGTTTTTAGTTGTTTCACTAATAATTCTCCACTCCATTTTACGTCAAATCAATTTCAATTTAGTCTTTATTTATCACATACGTATACGTCTACGTATCACATTTAGGTTTACAGACTAACACTTTAAGAATGACGGTATCATTTAAAGAGTAATACGTATAACCAGAAATAGTAAAGTAACACAAAATAAAAAGAGAGCTAACTTGCGGATAAATTTGACGCTCTTTTGAAGCGCTATCTGGATTTCAGCCCCGCAATTCGCTCTCTATATACCTATATACATTGCTAAAATTGCAATAGTATCTATAGCTATACTGAAATATTTTAGATTTCAGTTCTTTAGAACTCAAATCTAAAATATTTCCACCGTCATTCAATTCAGTTTTGGTGGTCAGTTTGGTGGTGTCATTGGCAAATTACTAGAAAATTATTTGTCCTCATTTCTGTGACTAGTTGTATTATGATTTTTAAGAATACTTACTTTGTTCTTAAAAATGGGGGCTTACAGCAAGACTTACACCGCTTTCAGAAAGTATCCCTTGTTAAGGGGAATGGCTTCGTATAGCATAATTTGGCCTTTATCTAGTATAATTCAACAAACCTTCGAAGGGAAATCATTTGGTATCATATTGTAAGTTTATGCAACTTAAAATCTTTGTTTTCTCTACGTGACTTGCTACTATAGCTGGAGGAGGTCACACGGTATGTCACGTAATAACTTTTTTAAATGTTTACTTTTTAGAAAATTACGATTGGTGGCGATGTGCTCGTTACAGATTAAGCTTAGCGTCGATTACAGCAGAAACGCGCCGAATCGAATCGCATTTTTCATATAAACCCCGCATCCATCAGGCGCGCAGAGCCGAGCCGAATCGAGTCGCAGAAAGTCGCCTCATATATTTACTACGAAACTGCGTCCATTGGCGACGCGCCGAAGCGCGCCGAATTGAATGGCGCTGGCATATTGCTCTTGAGGCGAATTTCTTCGCTGATGCGTTTCACGGGGTGGGGATGCAGGAAGTGCCAAAAAGTATTGATATATCGGTGGTTTTATAATATATAAGACCATAGCAGTGAGGTAAGAGTCTCCCATAATATATGATATTTTTCGAAGATGTATAACGAACAATAATCTAGTTACTATTATAGAATGGATTTTAGGAGGAGAGCCCACCACTCACCCACGGATTGTCAATCCCGGTTATCTTTGGACAGAATAACCTAAGATTGCCAATCCGCACTCTCACAGATAGAGGAGAATGTGATAATAGCAAAGTAGCATGCACGATAATGACAAAAAACTCACCAACGCGACACAACCATGCGATACGGTAGAACTCTCAGAACCACAATATTGCAATATTCCGAAAAAACCCAAACATAAATTCGACACGTGTTTCACCTCTAAACGAGGCATTCTCAAGAACGCTCGGCAACATATGAGCGAAGCTTACTCGTGCAACTTGCTTTTATACCCCTTCCACTATACAACAGTTATGACGTATCGCTCGAACGATATGAAAACAAGTTTAGTAGTGGGGAACTACAGCTAGTTTGTTCATTCAACAACATGTTACTACTGACTTTAATTATTTCTAATTGTTCTAAAACGGACAGTCTAATATTTTTATCACAAATATGCAAGGGCTCGAATGTATGACTATTATCTAATGAATGGTTACAATCTAATAAATGTTTCGCAAAATGTGACTTTTCAGGGTAATTATGCCTATACGCAGCTATATGTTCTTTATAACGAGTCTCAAAATTACGGCCCGTTTGCCCTATATAAACATTATTACATATTTGACATTGCAATTTATATACACCAGACTTTTTACATTTATCAATACTATCTTTACCGTTACAAAGATTTTTAAGCGAAAAGTTAGGCCTAAACGCGGGATAGATACCGTGAACCCTCAGTGTCTTTCCTAACCTGTCTGATATGCCACCAAAGTAAGACAAAGTACATGTAAAATTAGTTTTTTCTACTGCAACAGGATACAAAAGTTGTTTTACTATGCTGGACTATTTTCTTTTAACCAATTTGTCGATCAAAAGCCTATTATATCCGTTTGATTGGGCTATATTATAAATTATATTTAATTCCTTATTGTATGCTACCTTATCCAACGGAACATTAAAAAGACGGTGAATTATTCTATGAAAAGCGGCCAATTTATGCTGCCAAGGATGACAGGACGAGGCGGGTATAACCGTTTCTGTATATGTCGGTTTACGATAAATTTCGAACACTGGGAACTAGACTTGTGTAGTACGAGTACGAGGTACGAATAAGTAACGTTACTTAGCACTGTACTAAAAGAAACGTTTCCGTACGTTATCTCTTATTCGGACTATCAGTACACTGCACCCAAGTCATTCATTATCCGAGCGAGAGTGAAAAAGCGCGATACATTGTGTGCGAGTAAGAGAGACGGCAGTGTTTACATATATTATAAAGTTCATTGTAGAACTGATAGATGGCGCTGTTCGCTTCTTAAACTCGCTATGGTTTGGTGTCAAGCAGTTATATAAGATTTGTTAAAATTTAGTGTACAAATATTTACTTCTGATAAATGTAGGTACTGTTTATAGTGTTTATAGATGTAACTTTAGCGCCGAACGTCGAATCGATCGAATTTTCAGACTAAATTAATTGGTCTGAGAGGTCGAATTCATAAAATTAAATAATAATAAAAATATACATTACATAATATAATATAATTGATGATCAATTATGTAGATTGTAGACTAGAATCAATCTACATACATACAATTACGTAGTACGTGCAACGCGTACGTAGTAAATGCAATAAGAAAACTATTATATTGCTAATATTATAAATGTGTACATAATACGTTTGTATGTTTGAATGTGCGTTACGTAATCACGCCAAAACGACTAAACAGAATTGGGCGAAATTTGGAAAAACTATAGTTTATACATAGGATACTTTTTATTCCGGAAAAATGTGAGGTACATGTGGGAAAGCTATTTTTGCATACAGATAATGTATCATGAGTGAAGTGTTATAGTGACCTACTTCCGGGGTCCACACATTATCACAAAAATTGTCCTATCAATATTTGTAACCAAAGAGTATGGAATACTTATGTACCAGGTACCATTAGGAGACGTTACTGAGCACTGTACTGGAAATGTTTCTGAACGCTATAGTTGAATCAGTATACATTTCTATTCGTAAATGTAATCGCAGCATCGTGCTGTTGGTTAGAATCACACTGCGGTACTAATAGTACTATTAAGGTGTACTAGTACCTTATTCGGACTGTGCTGTTACGGTACAAACCGTAACGGGTCCGATTAAGCAGGGAACGGTAGGCACCTTGGACATTTTCTTTGAAAGTTTAGAAGTATTACCTACTTTATATTTATATGATAATTGTGTTTTTTACTTTCCAGGTTAAATGTTAATGACATTATATCCATTCTAGAGGAGGATAGTCCTATTATTTCGCAGATTTATTTATTACACTACCCGATTTGATTCGACGCGCTTCGGCGCGCCTCTTATGGACGCAGTTTCATAGTAAATGTATAGCAAGCGAATTTCTGCGATTCGATTCGGCGCGCCCGATGGACGCGGGCCTTGACTCCGTCCAGTGTATTATTGGTCCGAGATCTAGACAGAGTGAAGAAAATTCTTTGACATGTATGAGCGAGAACATAAGATACAATTTACTGATGCTAAAAACAGACAAAGTCATAGATTTTTGTCTTTGTCGTCGTGGTCAGTTTTTGGCATGGCCCAATAATACAGGCCTGCTCAAATCGCGAAGTGACATACAAAATTTTGAAATGAATGAAATGTAGTCTGTGTCCTTTTCTGAGCTCTAATACTCTGGGGTTCAGTAGTTACGCCGTGAAAGCGTAACAAGAAAACTAACAATTAAAGTCACTTTCACATATTTATATTATAGTAAGGATTAAACATTTTAAGACGAGTCGCAAGTTATAAACGTGACTTGGATTAGAAAATTGGCGTACAAAATTATAAAAATATATTTAAATATGCTCCAATTTATCGCCATGAGCTGGTTGGATATTATAATAACTCTCTGAAAAGGCACTTTATAAATTAGCCTCTAGTCTGTTTTCAAATATTCTATTTAAACTTCCTATTCTCCATTCTAACCAGCTTTTTTTTTTATAATATCCATCACCTTATGGTAAGTGGTTACCGTAGCCTATAGACGCTAACAACACCAGAGGCATCACTCGCGCGACTCCTGCTCTAAGGAAAGTGATAGGAAGTGCACAGGAAAGATAACAAGGAGAGGATAAGGAGGGTCTCAGCGCTCTCACTCACCATACGAAACAATAGTAGGAGTACCTACAATTGTTTCACTTATTAGTTTGTATATTGTTCATGTAACATATCACAATGGTTAAGAAAAACTTTGAGATTCAATGTTAACAGAAATAGTACGAGCTAGTTTTCTCATTGGTTTGAAAGAGAAACGGCTAAAAGCGATAGTTGCAGTGTTTCCAGGTCAGATTTGTAATTTTACAGTGTTCAGCATATAAAAATACAGTAGTTTGGTATGAAAATACAGTAAAACTTATATACAGCGATTTTACAGTAGGTAAATTTAAATACATATTTAAAGAAAAAGTAAGTTAATTACTAGGTACTACCTGTGTCACTTGGAGAAGGATAAATTATTGTATTGCTCTTGATTGTATTTGTAACTAGGCGATTTATTTTTTGTTTATTAAGCTAACTTTCCCATAGCACTGTGTTTGAATTTTGTAGACTATCAAATTTATCTATACTGGCTATTGAACATGAAATACATTTTTTTTTATTACTGTGTAAGAGATTTTGATTTGAAAAAAAAACATGAATATTTCCAGTTTCAATTTATTTTTTTAAACTAATAGTGACAGAAGAAATTAATAATGCTAGGCACCCTGTACAAAAGTATTTTAATGCATCAAATTTGATCTCGTGCTATTGATTAAGAGAATCGTTGATAACTACTAAAAGTGGCAACTTTTCAATGAACGATTTCCTAATTTATTAAATGCAAATAATATAATGAAAACTGATTCCAAAATTACTGCAAGTATTTTACAAGTCAAATTGAGTTTTAGTTTCTATAAATTTGATCTGATTTAGGACCAAAAGAAATGAAATGTCTTGTAAATATCAACATAAATAATTATCTATGAGTTTATTTATTAAAAACGGTAAAGTCACGTCAACACCATTCAATGGAAATAAACGGACCTGTAGATTTCCCGATTTATAGCTAATATTTACAAGTTGCTTTACTTTTTACACAGATACACATCTTTTTACATATGTAAATTTTTGATTTTAACATTAAAATTAATTACAGTGCTTTTCATACACTGTATATTTGTAATACAGTAAAAGCAGGTAAAAGCAGTCAAGTTACAGTAAATCTACTGTAAATAGAGTGCACTTGGCAACACTGGTTAGTTGTCATGTATCTGTCATATACAACAACCACGCTATGCTGCCAGACTAATAACTACGATTCTGCTCATATTAATAACTAAGATTCCTTTTAATAAAAATTGTGTGTGTCGTGTGCCGTCTCTCCGCCTTTATTGGCGGGCTACTGGAACCATGTTACATTCCTTCGGTGGTGCAGTTATTATTTACCCTAAATAATTTTATTTGAAAAACGGCCAGGAAATGTGACGTCATTATGACGTAGTTGCCGCAATCTGTCAACGATTTGAGCAGGCCTGTATTATTGGGCTATGGTTTTTGGTATTTGTCACGATGTCAAAATGCTATGTCTGTCACGATTCAACTGACATAATCGAACATTTGTATAAAAATTCGGGATTTACAGATATTTACGTGTCAATTCAGTGTTTTGAGACAAAGACTACGTGATATTAGTGCTTGTAAAATAGTGTACTAGGCTACAAAAACTACAGCGAGCGAAAAAATACCGGTATAATGTTTCGTTCGTATGTAGTAGAAAATTATATAATTTAAATGATTGATTGTTTTTGAAAGCTTTATGGTGATATAAAATGGGCTTTTTTACTCGAAATTAATAATTGTTGATTAGATACACTCGCAAAACACGTTTTCTAGCTAAATTTCTATTACTGAGAATTGTTTCGGTGTTGCCTAATTGCGATTTTAATTTGCCCGGTTTTCACTTTACTAATAAATTTATATGTAATTTATGAGATGATGATAAAAAGTTACCATTTGAGGTTTCCTCTAATCCAGATTTGAGATTGAAATGGGTGGATGCTACAGGAATACGAGCCAACCCACGAAATACCCAAAATATGTTTCACGATATTTTGTTGATGTTTCATTATAAATATAATGAAAATAGTAACGTTGGGAGCAAAATCATTACCAGTGAATATGTTCATGTAAGTATAGTCTTAGAAGTCTTTGTAACTTCAACTTTGTAAGTTATTCTCAATTTTTGATTATGACTACAGCGGTAGTAGAAACTGATTTGCTCTAAGTTCTTATTCAATGAAAGAAATCAGCACTGCAAGGATGATAATTCTTTACTTATTTGACCCATAAAAGAAAGAAAAGATAATTTAATTGTATTCTTGTGTACTATTATTTTATTAAATATAACTTATTATTATTTACCAGTTGAGATATCGAACAGAATGACAATTTATGGAGCAACAATACTTACCTTGCATCAAGGTTCAAAGTCTTGGTATTTTCCTTCGTGATCAAATTATTATTACGGAGATCTGTGAGAACGTGAATATCCGACATAGCCCGCCGGGTTTGCATGCTGAAGTGGCAATGGGCAGGCCATATCACTCGACGAACTGACAACCGTTGGGGAAAAAGGCAAGCACAAGCCCGCTAAATCTGGTGCTCTCTTGCGGAGGCCAATGTACAGCAGTGGACGTTTAGAGACTGATGGTTGAATAAATAGAATATGGGGTGGTAGATTTACTTTTAAATAATTATTTCAATATTCGTTGTGATTTTCAATACAATATTTGTTACGAAGAGTTTCTTATTTACGACCAAGTTACAGACCTTATTATAACTATCGTTTAATTTGCCCAAATATGGTTAAATATTTGTCAACCTGGCAACACTTAAAAAATATTGCTGTTTCAAGTGCGGCCACGCCGTGGCTCTGTCTATTTTGTTCTTAGTCCGAGACCGAAGCTAATGGTACTGTGATGTGTTAGAACGAGAGAGAGAGTGATGCTGTCAACGAGACCTAAATTTATTTGTTACCGGCCTGTAGCGGCTTTATCAAGTTTACGCGTGTATGATTTGGTAATTATTTAAGGCAATTAGAGTCTTTACCAGTGTAATAATAATGTAAGAACGAGTTTTTTTACAGTTAGGTACAGTGAATTAAATTGACCGGATTAGACAACATAAAATTATTTAAGATTTCCTGTAAATCCAGATCTTAGAGAAAAGTGCCACTTTTCTATTTCTATTTATAGAAAAAAATGGAGTCCGCACAAATATTTCACAATATGTAAACACTTTCATAAGCACTGCTTTTCAGCAGGTGGTAAAAAAAGGCGAAAGCTACGAAGTGGCTCTGTTCCACCGGGAAAAAATGTTCCTAACCACATACCCTATCGTTTGGGGCAACGACCAGGGTAGTGCGGGGCCTGCACCCACTAAAGAAACTCGCCGTGTGCCGTCTCTCCACCTTTATTGGCGGGCCACTGGAACTATGTTACATTCCTTCGGTGGTGGCTCTGTTCCACCTACCTATTATTTATTTTAATAATTGATATGGGTACTTATATAATTAATAAACATTTTTTAAATCTGTTTTATATTTTCTGGCCTCTTACATAAATTTCTGGTTACAGTGGCACTTTCGTGTATTCTCACTGGTCCCACTGGTGGGTCGATTCAGAATTTAGAAATATATTCAATTTAAATTCCCAATCGTGACAAATGGGAAAATATTGTTACTTTATGTAATATAGGCAATTTGCTTCGATGTCTGTGTTTATACTACTGGTCTTGCAAGTTACTAATACCTCCTTACCTACAATAAATGTATGTGAATAGTACTAAGATAGCAGAGGCTTACAGGAGTCTTTGTAGTTTTATCAATAATCATCTGTATTTTTAAATACATAACAATATTTCGCATTCATGTACCACGGTAGCAGGAAATTGTAGGATGCTGTGAGAAGCAACATCTGAAATTGTTGACATGAAATAAAATTATCCCTTTCGTCCTACCAACAAGATTAATTAAACAATCGGGAAAAACAACCCATTCCCGATCGTCTCACCGGTGAGACTGGCGGAAATACACAGGGAATATTATTCGCTTTCTATGTTACTCTCAAAACCTTTTCAAAAGTATTTTTTAGTATCGTACACTGTTATCGATATCAATATCAATCATAACATGAATTTATTTGTAGACAACTCACACACACATAAATAATAGGATTTTAGCCTCAGACTAAATATGTCCTAGACAGAGCGAAGAAAATTCTTTGACATGTATGAGCGAGATCGTAAGATACAATTTACTGGTGCAAAAACAGACAAAGTCATAGATTTTTGTCTTTGTCACCGTGGCCAGTTTTTGGTATTGTCACGATGTCAAAATGCTTTGTCTGTCACGATTCAACTGACATTATCGAAAATTTGTATAGAAATTCGGGTTTTAATTAAAATTTAATGTTAATTTGTGAGGAGTGTTTTGAGAAAAAGACTACGTGATAATAGTGGTTGTAAAATAGTGTACTTTGCTACAAAAACTACAGTGAGCGAAAAAATACAGGTATAACATTTCATTCATATGTAGTCGAAAATGAAAAGCAATAATGATTGAATGCTACAAAGTGATATAAAATGGGCTTTTTTACTCAAAATTAATAATTGCTACTAAGATACACTCGAAAAACACGTTTTCTAGCTAACTTTCTATTACTGAGAAGTGTTTCGGTGTTGCCTTATTGCAAATTTCATTTGCCCAGTTTTCACTTTACTAAAATTTATATGTAATTTATGAGATGATGATAAATATTTAATATTTTCGGTTTCCCTCTAATCCAGATGCGAGATCGAAATGGGTGTATGCTACGGGAAAACGAGGCAACCCAGGAAATACCCAAAATATGTTCTACGACATTTTGTTGATGTTTCATTACAAGAAAATAGTAACGTTGGGAGCAAAACCATTGCCAGTGAATATGTTCATGTAAGTATAGCTTTTAAAGTCTTTGTAACTTCAAAAAACATAGCATCACGCCTGTATTCCCCGAAGGGGTTGGTAGAGGTGTATTAAACACCCACGACTCGCCAGCTATGTATACCGGGCACATTTACAAACTTCGGGCTGCTACTGAGTTTTTTTTTGTTATGAAAAATCTCAGTAACACTGCCTGACCCGGGGATCGAACCCGAGACCTCATGATTAGCAGTCGCTTACATTACCACTGCAACACAGAGGCAGTTGTGTTTCTTTCTTTCTTTCTTTCTTTCAGTTGTAATTTCATCTTTGTAAGTAAATCTCTGTAGTCATAATCTAGAATTCAGAGAAACTGATTTGCTCTAAGTTCTTATTCAATTAGTTAAATCAGCCCTGGAAGGAAGATATTTTTTTCTTATTTGACCCATAAAAGAAAGAAAAGATAATTTAATTGTATTCTTGTGTACCATTATTTTATTAAATATAACTTATTATTATTTACCAGATGAGATATCGAACAGAACGGCAATTTATGGAGCAGCAATACTTACCTTGCATCAAGGCTCAAAGTCTTGGTATTTCCCTACGTGATCGAATTATTATTACGGAGATCCGTAGAACGTGAGTATCCGACATAGCCTGCCGGGTTTGCATGCTGAAGTGGCAATGGGCAGGCTATATCGCTCGATGAGCTGACAATCATTGGGGAAAAAGGTTTTCGAGTTGCGACCACGTATCGGACAGCGCAGCGTAATATGGCCTCCCACCAGATGGACCAAATATATTGTCGAAGCTGCAGGGAGCCATTGGATGCAGTCAGCACAAGCCCGCTAGTTCTGGTGCTCTCTTGGGGAGGCATAATAGTCTCAAAGGCCTCTTCTGTTAGGCGTACAATTTCTTTTGGATCTTGGCCCACGTTTTTATCCGCTACCCGTCTCTTTACAAGGCTCCACATTTTTTCGATCGGATTGAGATCGCAGTGGTAAGGCGGCAATTTTAGCAATTCGTGATTGTGAGATTTTAATAATGGATCCACGGCATATGTAAGTGGACCTTTATTTTGTTTAATTAACTCAAATAATACAGCTTTTGTCCAAGTATCTTCAAAATATACTCCCTTTTCTCGCAGCCATTCTTGCATGTCACGTTTAATACTTGATATTTTAGGCGCTTTATTTATTTGTGCAGTGCAGTGATACGGAGCGTTGTCCATTACCACAAGTGACCTTTCAGGTAGGTTAGGAATGATTTTTTTAACTAATCCATTTCAAAAAGTTAGTTAAGTTCATGTCATTGTGGTAATCTGAGGATTTGGATTAGAATTTGAACATTAACAATGCACCATTAACAAAACCATTTTCAGTTCCCGCATGAGCAATTATCCAACGACTCCCTGATGACTCTGACACGAACATTCCAGGCTCCTCCTCATTTTGCCATTAACTTTTGGCATGATAAGTGTTGTGTATATAGGTCTCCTCTAAATATACTACAGGTTTTTTCTCCATATTGCGACTTCTTCGGATTCTCTCCAAATATCTTGAACGCCATGCGGTAATATCATTACGTTCCATAAGTAATTTACGTTTCGATTGGCATCGCTTATACTTGAAACCGATACTTTGCAATATACGGTGCAATTTTGTGATGCTTCCTTGAAAATTTATGCCTTCTCTCAAACGCTGCACGTAATTTAGCCAATGTTGGTAATTCCTTCCTCACAACATAAAAACTGTGAATGTTTTGCCGTATAGCACACTAATCAAATCCATCCAAGTCGAACTTTTTGGTATGCGGGCGACTCTTCCCTGGGGCTACGATAACTTTAGAAGTACTCGCCGCTGTTGCGCCTTCTTTTGTAACTCTCGTTACAGTTTTCTCTGACACACCTGCAATAAAATGAACAAGTTTGAATGATTATTTTCGTATTTAATTACATTATTGTTGAATATAACTTTACAATTTTTTGTTGTGTTGTGTTAATTCCTTTTTAAATTTTTCTAAATAAAAATCATGCGTTAAAAAACTTGATTCCAATCTGTAACAAATCAAACGGGAAAAAATCTGTATATGGCAGCCCCAAAATGTACCTGTCATGGCGGTGACTCCCTTGCGAACATTGTTTATTGGTATTAAAATACCATGATTCTTGTGTTCCGCTTCAAAGAACTCCTTCACCTTTAGTATCATTTCTCGACCTGCACTTTTTACAACTTTTGGCATCGTAAATAAACCTTGTAACGCATTAATCCAATAATAAACTCACAACAACCGCACCTTGATAACATCGACAAACGACAACATGGCCGATCTCCCCAACTGTCAAATTTAGTTCCACAATTGTACGCGGGACTTCTTTCGTGAAATGGACTTTAGTACCTATCTATTCATTACTTAATAGTCTATCCAACCCCTGTCGGCTTTGTTCTCCATCCATCCATCTATCAGCCTTTCAACGTCCACTGTTGGACATAGGCCTCCCCAAGAGAACGCCACAACGAGCGGTCCCATCATGGGGGATAATGCCGTAATCGCCACGCTTGGCAGGCGGGTTGGCGATCGCCGTGGATATTGTTAATACTCAAGGGAGTGCTGCCCACTCCCCCGGTATTCCCTCAGTCGACTCTTACGACTCCCGTGGGTAGAGAGGGGTGGGACAATTCTAAAGCCGGCCCCACACGGCCAGCTTTATTCTATAAACTGTTTATAGGTGGTTTCGGTATTAGTAAGAGACAATGCTATTAAAGCAAAAGATATATTCGCTGTCGGCACCGGAACGTGGCAACAGTCATTATCATATATTATGTGGCCTTAGATGTCGCTAGTGGCATCTTTAAATGTTGCTATCATTGTACGCAGTTGCTGTTTATAAAATACAGCCACATTCCGCGTCTTTTTAATATTCCGTTGGATAAGGTAACATACAACAAGGAGTTAAATATAATTTATAATATAGCCCAATAAAACGGATATAATAGGCACTTGATCGACAAATTGATTAAAAGAAAACAATCCAGCATAGTAAAAAAACTTTTGTATCCTGTTGTAATAGAACAAACTAATTTTACATGTACTTTGTCTTACTTTGGTGGCATATCAGAAAGGTTAGCAAAGACACTGAGGTTTCACGGTATCTATCCCGCATTTAGGCCTAACTTTTCGCTTAAAAATCTTTGTAACAATAAAGATAGTATTGATAAATGTAAAAAGTCTGGTGTATACAGGGTCATAGCTAATTAACGCAAAAGCTTTTAAAAGCGAGTTAGGTATATCAAGACTGACAACTTTTATTCTATGACTTTTACCAAAACATAATACATCCCAAGAAAAAAACACAATTAGTATTAGCGGGGAGTTCTATCAATTGTCAGCTCTATGTCCCATAAATAACTACGTTTCATTCATTCGATAAAGGCGAAGTCGCAGTCAGCTGAGTGCTACGCAATCGCCCGGCCGAGTTACGTGCAACGTTACGCTAGTAAGTACCCCGTAGCAGAAAGTTTATCAAGCCTTTTTTTGTTAAGGCGGGAAATAATTTAACCGCACACCCCGTTGTTCGGGGCAACGACTAGGGTAGTGTGGGGCACTTACCCACTAAATAAGCCCGCCGTGTGCCGTCTCTCCGCCTGTATTGGCAGGCCACTGGAACCATGTTACATTACTTCAGAGGTAAGCTTATCAACCCTAGGCCTTTACATAAGTTAGTAGGTAGGTATTTCAAAGTGTCAAGATCTTTTACCTTTAACCTTTTACCTGTCTGGGCACTGAATCCACAATTCCTTCATACTTATCCAAGCTTAGGACTTGCTATATTGAAAAAAAGTAATACCTACATGAACATACACGGTACCCACCTATTAAAGGAATGCTCCCGAAAACTTTTGATGGTGATAGTACCTACTAATGATACCTTCAAAAGACATGTACCTCTGCCATTAACAGGTTCTTAGATAATTAAATAAGTACCCAGCATACGTAATTTGTGATTTTATCGATCTACTAAACAAGAAATGACAATGGAGTAGGTACCTAGTACAAGCAAGCTAGGTAGGTACGTACTTACCAAATATTTTGAGAATCTCGTTTCAGGATAAACATCACTTTTTTTAATTGTTAATGGTGGCAGACGAGCCACTGCCCCCCTAATTGTAAGTGGCAACGATCGCTCATAGGCCCGAGAGTACTGTCAAGCCGCTGCCCAGCATTTCATTTCTCAGCTATGAAATGAAAGAATAGATGGCTATCTCCTGCTACAGCCAAAACACACTGACGTGCTCCATGACCGGTTACACAGAAGTCGGTGGTACCTACCCGCTCGAGCCCTATAGCAAGTGAATAGTCTCACATGGTACTCAGCCCTACCACCAGTAATACAATAGGTGATAATTGTATACTACACTTAGTCGCCTTGTACGACACCCGCGGGAAAGAATGGGGTGGTGACACTTGTATTCTTAGTCAGCCACCACGCCGACAGACGTCAATTAATCCACACATACACAGTGAAAAACATAATTACACGTTATTGTACAAAACCGATATGTCTGACGTCATTTTAAAAAGACACCTAACATAATTATTATTTTCATCATTGTGTCTGATTTGTAAACAACATTTCATCATCATCATCATCACCATCATACATCTATCATATATCACCATTACACATCTTGTACTAGAGCAATAGCAACATAAATTCTTCACAACATACACTAGGAAACATCTAACTCATAAAGTGACCGACTTCATTAATTCATTTATGAATTAAATTAACCTATAATAGGTAGGTAAATAACGTCGGCAAATAAAAAGCAAACTAAACGCGAAAATAATAGCGTCTTGTCGGCATAGTCAAAGGGGCTATACACGTGCCAACTGTTTGTAAAATCGCCACAAAATCATAAGAAAGCCGGCCTTTCGGCACTATATATAGGATGCCGACATCGATACATATTTTATGTAGCGGTGTGGTTAAAAAGATCAAGTGCGGGTTTGATTATCTCCTGTTATAATTAGTTAAAAAAAAAGTACATTATGTTAGTTTCGCTGATTGAAAATGTTTTTAATTGTGTTTCTTGTTAAGTTTGTGTTGTTTTTAGTACGAGCTTTATTTTACGCTTACGTTTAGTGCTCGTGAATACAGCAAAATGTTAATGGGCTTTGGAGAAGCTCCTGGGAGTAGTAGATTTAAATCACATTAATGCACATTCTACTTATGCTGATCCCAAATCTGCCTCGAGATGCATGGTTACATTTTGAACGTTATTTTATAAGACTACGGAGGATAAGTGGTTTCATAACTACCTCCATTTTTGTAAATTACTCTAAAAAAGACATATTTATGTTCATTTAAGTAGATAATTAATTATTCTATTAGCGGCGAATCGAAGTGGTAAGTAGGTACTTGTTTTATTTTACCAGTGAATTCGAATGAAAGTGGCTAGCTGGAGACTAGCACAGTAGCAAAATAGTAGGTTAAGTAGATAAGTTGGTATTTAGTCGTGTGACGTGTAAATTGATGATTGTACCTAAGTGTTTTTACCCATAAATCGGATTCACGAGAAAACTTTGGTATGTACCTAGCCTCTTTACTTCCTTTGTAGATCGATAAAATCACAAATTATGTTGACTATTTACTTACCTGTTTTATTGGCATAGCACAGGTATTTTTAAGTACCTACCTGATAATTATTATGAACTAAAACTGTCTATTTGTTGCATAAATTAGAAAGAGTGCAAAAACTTACGACAGCGGTCTGGGATAAGCAGGGCTCTATCACTACAGTATTTAGACAAGTGTTGTAAATAGGTAGGCTATCGCTAGCTGCAGACTCGCAGAGTCAGCTGATTTCATTGTGGTTTTTATTGGTAAGTAAGGTGATGTAATTTTTATAAAATTATCGTCCGTCTAGTTATACCTACTAACATGATGGAGTATGAATAATGCTAATAATAAAACGTTGTAAAAAGATGTTTTTTTTCCCTCTGTTTCCCTCTGGATCAGTTTTCTGTCATTAGTAGGTAGGTACTATCGCTTCTAAAGCTTGTCGAGAGCGTATATTCCCCTAACCGGTAATTTGTAATCAAACAATCAATCGCATCAAAAGAGGCGCACGGTTGCATAATGTGATGTGTACCTATCGCGTAGATGTTAGATACGAGTAGGTACGTAGGTACACATAGGTAAGTATGCAATAAGCACGCGGAAAGACATAGGTAATATGTTTGAAGATAAATAACGGCAAACTATTTTTTAATGTAGGCGTATTTAAAAAGTGGAATCAGTCCATTTACAATAATTGAACTACATAGGTAGGTATTTACAAAAAAATCACAAACCTTTTTACAAATTATAGTCTCAAACTCAGGTCCTGGGAGTGGCGATGACCATGACGTACAAAGCGTTCAAAATGATCACCAGCACAACCCACACACAGTCCACAACTAAAAGTTAATTGTTCTTGAACCCGGGATAGTACCTGGGGGCATAGTGTAACGAATACTAATAGTGAGTCAACTCAGCGACTAGACAGAGCAACGATGAAGTGAGGTACGAAGGAGAGCGGAGTCCCCCCCCTGCCCGCGACGTCTGCGGTAATACCGGTCGGCTTCGCTTGCATACCGGTATGCCCAATCAAGCGTGTCACTCATCACTGTAATTGATTGCATGTTTATTTGGTGTTCACAGTTCGCAGTGTAGGTATTTTGCGGCATAACAAAGGAGTTGAACCACTATTAGTATTCGTTACACTATGCTGGGGGCTCATTTTAATATGGTCGAAAGCCCAGGTTATTTTGGACACTAGCGCTTCCCGGCTTTCTAATGCACCATATTTGTATACCGTCCCTTTTACGTGCCCCCACAAATAAAAGTCTAATGGTGTAATATCCGGTGAGCGTGGAGGCCAGGTAACAGGCCCGCCGCGGCCTATCCATCGGTCTGGATATTCTTGGTCGAGGTATTCACGTACTTGACGAGAGAAGTGCGCGGGCGCTCCGTCATGCTGAAAGTTCATGCCTCTCAGTAAGGCGAGTGGTACGTCTTCCAGTAAATCCGGCAAAGTGTTTCTCAAAAATTCCAGGTATGACACACCATTCAACCGGTCTAAGATCACTGGGCCAAGCAAGACATTACCTACAATTCCCGCCCACACATTTACTGAGTACCTATGCTGAAAATGATGCGGCTTGGGTTGATGGGGGCTTTCGTGACACCACAAATGCTCGTTGCGTGTATTAAACAGTCCCACTCTCCCGAACGTTGCCTCACCGATCCACAATACTGACGGCCTCTCCACGAGCAGCCAGTTACAAAATGTAACCCGCACTGGTTTATCAGTCTCTGTCAGTTCCTAGACCAGATAAAGATGGAATGGATACTTTCCTTCGTTATGTATCACTGTCCATGCGAACCATTGCGACACATTGAAGCGTCGAGCTGCGTCATTGGTACTCGCCGCGGGATAAGCCTCGAAGAAATCCACAATGTTGTTATGGGTAGCGACACTGTGGCTTGGTGTCGGACCACCGGATTCTCTTCTTGGTCTGAATTGACCATAGTCACGCAAACGCTGAGTTGCGCCTAACATAGTTCTGTAGCTCGGTGTAGTGTAGGCACATTCGGGAATAGTCTCGCGAACTCACGGCAAGCTTCAGTAACATTATCACCACACCTAGCATAGACACGTACCATTCGGTGTATTCAATGTTAGTATAGCGATATGCCATTGTGAATCGATCGCGTCACAGGAATCACACACACACACACATAAACACGTCACAACCGACGCACGGGCGGTGAAATTTGCGACTTTCTAAAGTAGTTAAATAATTTTAATTCAAATTTGGTCAAGGAGTCAAAAACGCGCCTTCCCCCCGCCTACGTCCCTGCAACCCATTGGTTTGTAGATACCGACACCTCGCTTGCGTAAATACCTAAGGAGTTTATCGTGTTATAAACTTTATGAAGAATAGAAGTGTAAATTTGATATTATTTTTTTTGTATGGGAAAAATAATAATTGAATTAGAAAAAGTCGTAGAACAAAAGTTGTTAGTCTTGATGTACCTGATTTACCTTTAAGAGGTCTGGCGTTAGTTAGCTATAACCCTGTATAAATTGGAATGTCAAATATGTAATAATGTTTATATAGTACAAACGTGCCGTAATTTTGAGACTCGGTATAAAGAACATATAGCTGCGTAAAGGCATAATTACCCTGAAAAGTCACATTTTGTGAAACATTTATTAGATTGTAACCATTCATTACATAATAGTCATACATTCGAGTCCTTGCATATTTGTGATAAAAATATTAAACTGTCCGTTTTAGAACAATTGGAAATAATTAAAGTCAATATTAACATGTTCACCACCCACTACTAAACTTGTTTTCATATTGTTCGAGCGATACGTCATAACTGTTGTATAGTGGAAGGGGTATAAAAGCAAGTTACACGAGTAAGTTTCGCTCATTTGTTGCCGAGCGTTCTTGAGAATGCCTCGTTTAGAGGCGAAACACGTGTCGAATTTATGTTCGGATATTTGCGGAACATTACAATATTGTGGTTCTGAGAGTTCTACCGTATCGCACAGTTGTATCGCGTTGGTGAGTTTTTTGTCATTATCGTGCATGTTACTTTGCTATTATCATATTCTCCTCTATCTGTGAGAGTGCGGATTGGCAATCTTAGGTTATTCTGTCCAAAGATAACCGGGATTGACAATCCGTGGGTGAGTGGTGGGCTCTCCTAAAATATCCATTCTATAATAGTATAGCCACATTATCGCGATTTTACACTTGGAAACTAGCGACGTAGATTAATTCGAGTTACGCCATTTTTTGGATAAATATGAAATATTTAAACAAAGTATAATAATTATACAATCTTAGTAGCGTGTATTTACCACTCTCACGGTTCTAGTTAGTTTTGAGGTTTTGACCCAGGTGGCGCAGGACAGTAAGAAAAATTGTCTTCAAAAAAAATGTATGAAGCCTTCATTCTTCTCGTAGAGTAAAAATGTTCTGCGAGTCTATCTGTGGCTTGGACCAATATCTACGGTAAGTGGTAGTATCCACAGAACAATATTACTCAAGAGCGTAGTATCTCCACAGATTATATAGTTATATGTCCAAGGAAGTATCTCTTATCAAAAAGTATATGAGTATATACTAAAGACTTTTATTAGTTTTGGCGGGAACACGAAGAAGATCATGTTGTTGCTCTGTATTATTTTCCTAAACTTGTGTTGTTTCAAGTATTCATATGTAAAAGTGGTGGCCTTTTGCTTATTAACTATTTGTGTATGTGCATAAATCTTGGCAAGTGATGTAGTGCGACATAACGTGTTTTTTCCTGTTGTCTCCAAAACTCCATAGAAGCTTCAGTAATGTCGCCATCGTCTTACTGGAGGGGGATTTTGACTTGACTGACTAATTTTATATGACTGACTTCGACTACGACTTGTTTTATGAATTAAACTTTATAACTTGACACTGGCAACAATGGCTAGGCAGATTGCCATTATCGAAAAAGAAGAAGACTTTTATTAGTCTGTGTCAAAGAGTATATACTGAAGAAGAGTCAAAACTTTGTGGTCTAATGTATGAATGGGCACTAGATTTTATGTTCCTAAAAGAAAAAACTCACATTAATTCAGCATGTCAGTTAACATGTCAAACTACAATTTATTTGACACTTGACAGAAGGGATAGACTTTGTAGTGCTGTCCTTTGTAGAATATATTATCGATATCGATGCTTTTAAAAATCTTATCTATAGTTTTAAAAAATAGCCTTTTTATTGGTTAATTTCGTTTTGGCTCTATATAGTAATAAAAAACAATGTTGATTGGGATTGCTTTAATATTTAAAATCTCAAACACATTAAATATCACACATATAAAAATATATAAAATGGCTGTTTCTCAAGCAGCACCGTAATTATAAGTGACTCAGAAAATTATACTGTTTTTGAATATGAGTTATCAGGCCAGAAAATATTTTTTGTGAATTCCTTGAAGCATTGTT
Organism: Leucoma salicis; assembly: GCA_948253155.1. Taxonomy (NCBI): domain Eukaryota; kingdom Metazoa; phylum Arthropoda; class Insecta; order Lepidoptera; family Erebidae; genus Leucoma; species Leucoma salicis. Next base: position 14,092,157 of record OX411809.1, on the reverse strand, counting down.
TGCTGTTAGAAGCATAAGCCAAAGCATGGTTTGCTTTTATCAGATCTCCTCCAGATCACTCTCATTACCAAGGTCTTGGAATCCATCTACTCTATCAATAGTTATGTTTTCAATTAGCCTCTTTTTAGGGCCATTTCGTCAAATAAAATAACACCTAAAGTACCACCTGCTCACAGAAAATTAGCTTGAAATAATGGTAGGTACTTCTACTGTTGTGTTTCTTATGAGTAAGAAAGCTGGAGGTCCGACCTTCCTCTTATTTTCTTCTTATTATCTTTCCTCTCTATGAAAAGATAAAAAATTAAATTAATGCAAATGAATTTACTATTAATGTGCTTTAATTTCTTTTTTTGATGATAATTGTGATGTTGGACATTGCTACGGATGGTAATAATATTGAGCGAGTGCCTTTAGGTGCAATTTTGTCCGTGTGGTGACGGACTAAGAATACAAGTGTACCCCATTCCTTACCACGGGTGTCGTATGAGGCAACTAAGGGAAGTAAGCAATTATCATCCATTGCATGACTGGTGGTAGGGCTGGGTACCAAGTGGGAGCACTCAGTTGCAATCGGGCCCGAGCGGGTTGGTACCACCATCTCCCGTGTGACCAACCATGAAGCACATCGTTGCGTTTTGGCTGTAGCTGGAGATAGCCGTTTATTCTTTCATTTCATATCGGTGAAGTGAAATGGCGAGCAGCGGCTTGACAATATTCTCGGTATAGTTGAGTCCATGAGCGACGGTTACCATTTACCATCAGATGGGCCGTGGCTCGCCTGCCATGACAATAAAAAAAATATTCAAAAATGTGTGAAACATGGGCACAGCACTAGTTTCTCAAGAACGATATAAGAAAAACATTTTTCGAGTTATACGACAATAGAAACGAAGATTCTTGATATGTTCATGATAAACAGCCGGTTTTTTACACTTACCTATCTTCATCCAGGGGAAATTCAGCCAAAAATCATCGTTTACATCTTTCGGCCGGATTGATAACCACAATATTCACACCAATTGTAATGCATGTTGGTACTTTTTACCGCAATAACAGAACAAAATACGCCAACAAATCACATAATTAAAACGATTTAATCTTTAAACAAACTTAAAAGCCGTAATTTCATAAATTTTCATCTTTAGATTTGACAAAGAGAAAGAGATTTTGGTTGTCATAAATGTATACTTATTGAATGTACTCTGTGGAATTTGGCTTCTATTGACTGACATCTGTCATAGCCAGTACGCGCAAGACAAGAACATTATTTTTTGCTTTCGTCTAAGGTCATAAAATTACACAAATAAAAATAATAATAGGGTAGTAGAAGTTAGGCGTGGGTCGTATCGCTTTTTCTGAGAATCGTATCTGAATCAGATTTCGATTTTCAATATCAGATTTCAAAATCTTATATTTTAATATCTAGATATTTTACAGTACAAATTATTTGCGAATAAGGAAAAAGAGATTTTTTGTACTAGCGGGAATCGAACCCGCGTCTTTTCCAATCCGGGGAAGTGCTCTAAGCCACTGAGCTATAGTACAGGTCTTTCGACCATCCCAATCTCCTTATCACATTTGTCTTTACGACCAACGCCATCTATCGGAAGCATTTACATGCATTAAACCGATTTAGTATGTTTAATTTTGCAATTAAAATTCATACTATTTGATGGCGCAATTTTTTAAACATTTTTGATCTATATTTTTTAGCATTTGACATGCTCCGCCACTTTTTAAAGTACAAATTATTTGCGAATAAAAAAAATAAAAAAAAAAAAAATTTTTAAAATTGCGCCATCAAATGTAAATGCTTGCGATAGATGGCGTTGGTCGTAAAGACAAATGTGATAAGGAGATTGGGATGGTCGAAAGACCTGTACTATAGCTCAGTGGCTTAGAGCACTTCCCCGGATTGGAAAAGACGCGGGTTCGATTCCCGCTAGTACAAAAAATCTCTTTTTCTTTATTCGCAAATAATTTGTACTTTAAAAAGCGGCGGAGCATGTCAAATGCTAAAAAATATAGATCAAAAATGTTTAAAAAATTGCGCCATCAAATAGTATGAATTTTAATTGCAAAATTAAACTTACTAAATCGGTTTAATGCATGTAAATGCTTCCGATAGATGGCGTTGGTCGTAAAGACAAATGTGATAAGGAGATTGGGATGGTCGAAAGACCTGTACTATAGCTCAGTGGCTTAGAGCACTTCCCCGGATTGGAAAAGACGCGGGTTCGATTCCCGCTAGTACAAAAAATCTCTTTTTCCTTATTCGCAAATAATTTGTACTTTAAAAAGTGGCGGAGCATGTCATATGCTAAGAAATATAGATCAAAAATAGATATTTTACGTTCGCGTATCCATCATACGAGTAGATTCAGATTTCAGAAATCAAATCCGATGCGTATCTATAAATAGGAGACGACATTATCATAGATTTCAATACAATTCGGTATTGTAGATATACTTGTACTTATATAATAGATGTTTAATTCAGTATTTATTTATCACTAGCTGACCCGGCATACGTTGTTTTGCCATATAAATTATATCTAGAGTATTTTTAGGGAACTTCTAGCGTAGAAAAAAATAACTAAATTATTGTAAGTGTGTCAGGATGTGGACCTACCTACATATTAATTAAAAAATCCATTAAAACAATCCCCAACGTCCATAATACACAATTTTTTCTAAATTTAGAACACGAAGGAAATTATAAGAAATTAAACTTTCTTCCACAACTATTAAACAATTAAACACAATTAAACAATAAGTACCTAATAAAACTATGACGTGCATAATGGTCCATAAGTACCAAAATTCGCTCAAGTTCAAGGCTTAATAATTAAAATTTTACACATCATTGATATCTTGATTAGTACTTAACAGAAAGTAAGCTTTATTTGCATTAGCATTAAGATTTAAAATTACTTATTTATAATATTTACATAAAATCTGTTCAAAAATCTGATATTGTGATATTACTGTACCGCTCTAACTAGTGTAATATTTGTATCTCACGCGCTTTGTCGCATGCATGTGGCCGATGCGTATCGTATCGCGTAGGTACAGACGAGTGAGCGAGTATTCAGTACATCGCAAATCTGATATTGTAATACTTAGTAGACTTGTTCTTGCTCGGTCACTAAAAGCAGCGCTCCGAACTAGTTATTTTTTCCAAATGAACTAGTTCGGACATCTAGTTCAATTAGTTCTCTAGTTACTGTTCCTTCATTAGGTCATCTAGTTCTCTAGTTCTATTAGGTCATCTAGTTCTATTAGATCTTTAGTTACCTACACTGATCTTTATTATAACTCTTTGACGTAAATGAACTTTGTACCTATTTTGTGACTAATAGGTCACATTAATTTATTGTATAATAGGAACTATAATTACATACCTACTTTATTTGAAACAAATAAGTATTTGTTTTCTCTTAATACTTTGCAGACTTAGGACTGTAGTTGTACCTAATTTTTCAAGTATTTTACCTAATTAATTAATTTAAACCTTAGAATAGCGTATTTAAAAATCAAATTCAAGGTTTATAATTACTTATATTTTCACATATTTAGATAACCTATAAAAACGTGACCTAATTATTATACCTATCTCTTTTTTAAAAACATTATATTTATAAAAGAGATAAGTAGGTCAGTTAGAAAAGAAAGAGAGCAAGATAGATTTATGCTATTAGTTCGTTCCTTTATAAATTTAATGTTTATAGAGTCGAGACACGAACTATATTCCTTACCGCTCTCGATGAACTAAGACCGAATACGAACTAGCGTACGGAGTAGTTCGTTCTAGTTCAGTCTCAGGAACTAGTTCCTAATAGTTCTTAGTTCGTGAACTACACAAGTCTAATACTTAGATTTCGAAAGAGCCAGTAAGCGATTTTTAGATTTTGTACCAATATCAGAATTTGTATTTATATACGATTTGTATCGCCCACTTCTAGTAGAAGTTTGGTGAGCCTAGTCTGTGTTATATAGTAATGTGGAATTCAAAATGTTAAGTCGTTTTTATTCTATTTTTGATTTGTGCAGCATTATTATATAGTAGTAAGAGAAAATATGTTCATCTCTTTTATATAAATTAGGTGTTAGTCAATAATGTCAAGTAACTCCATATTATTTTCTATCAATAATGAAGGGAAGGTATATGCTTTGTCAACAAGTGGATCTTGTTGGAGAGAGTTCATGTATCTTGGCTTAGAATTTAAGACATTGTCTGCTGTACCTCATTACTTATGGGCCGTTGGAGGAGATCGTCAAATATACCTTCATGTCCATGGCTTAGAAATTCCTATTCGGGTCAAAGAAGAGTCGTATGAAAATGAGAGGTGGTTACCGTTAGAAGGATTCAGTGGGAGGTTGCTCCCTACAGACAGGTATCACTTTTCATCCCAAGATGGCACTAAAGATAGATCTATTGACAGAATTAGATTGCCTTCTATGGCATGGCAGTGGGAGGGTGATTGGCAGTTAGAACTAACATTAGATGGACAACCATTAGATCACGATGGATGGACTTATGCTGTTGATTTCCCAGCACAATTTGGCCCCATCAAGCAATGGAAATCTTGTGTCAGAAGAAGGAAATGGATAAGATACAGAAAATTTAGTGCAATGAATTCGTGGTGTGCAATTGCTCCACTACATAAAGATCCTACTCAGGAACCGTTTATAGATGTAAGTATTGGTGGTAATCAAATCCCATATGCTTCTCCTGGAACACTATCTGTTTGGGCCATTACAGCTCAGGGCCGTGTGATGTTTAGAGCTGGTGTTAGCACTACATCTCCTGAAGGCTTGAAGTGGATAAACATTAGCATTCCACCTAACTGTGATATTAAACAAATTTCTGTTGGACCCACTGGATTAGTGTGGTCGCTTTTGTGGACAGGAAGAGCTATCATAAGAAAAGGAATTACAAAGGACTGTCCCACAGGTGAAGGTTGGATGGAAGTTAAATCCCCTAATGAAACTAAACTTGTGTCCCTTTCTGTAGGGCATAATGCAGTATGGGCTGTAAGTTCTGATTCTAGAGTATGGTTTAGAAAAGGAATAGATGGAAATGCAGCTGGAACTTCAGAGTTAGCTGCTATGGGAAATGGATGGCTTGAAATTACAGGAAATATGAGCCATATATCAGTTGGTATTAATGATCAAGTCTTTGCTATAGGTGATTCAGATAAATGTGTTTATTGGCGTAGTGGTATAACACCTGCTGAGCAAACTGGAAAAAGATGGAGAAGAGTACAGGCAAACATGCAACTGAGCCGCACATCTAGCTCAGCTAGCGTAGTATCATCCAACTCGAATGCCAAACACCATAGCCTCAGTATGTTAAATGAAGCTCCTGCAGAGCGTAAATCTAATATAAATTTACATAATTCCTGGGAAGAGTCACATTCTGCACCCATTGAACACACACTACCTATTAAATCTAAAGAAACACATAAGAAAATAAATGAAAACTCTGAAAATATAGATTTTACAGGTAAAAGTTATGAAACAACATTAAAAAATCCTCGAGCTTGGAGCCCTGTAAGGAGTGTTGGATCTGTTGTTGGTATGGAAGCACAACCGGATAGTGACAGTAGTGTGTTTGATGTTGATTCAGGAATGTTTTTTGATGAAGAAATCAGTCAAACTGCTTGGGGTACATGTGAAACTACTTGGGCTTTTGTAGAGGCTGGAGCTTGTTCAATAGACACAATGCAGATTCCTCATTGGTTTACCGACCCTCAAAATGCTTTTAACATGGATCTTACATCTAAATGGAGAATTCTGATTTTGGATAGCCTTAAACAGAGAAACAACAATCAATCATTAAATGTATCTGATTATAATGTGGCAGTTGATGAAAAAGGGTGGACAAGAAGTTGTGAGGCTAGACTTATAAATGGAAATCATTCCAGTGAAGACTGTATATTGTCATTATATTGGCATGATATGGAAAAAATAGGTACATTATCAGTGTTTCAACCTGATGGGACCATTAAATGTATTTTAAATCTAGGAGAAGTGACTAGTGTGATTACTTCATCAGAACCTGGTTGCCCAAGGATTGCTTTGACTGTACCACGCCAACATAAAATGCCTATTAATATTCAATTTATATCAGAAATGGAACAGGAGGAGTGGCAAAATATTTTAGTGGATATCACATCCCAAATTAATGGGCTCACTGGTCAACCATCACCTAATTCAGTATGGGCAATCACTAAATTTGGAGATGTAATAAACTGGGACCCCATGCCAGCTAAATTAAATACAGCAAGCAATGGCAAGTACACCAAAGAATTCCAAGTATTTGGTAAAGATATTATATCTGGCTTAACAGTACCTCTGCATAACAACTTTCCTCCAGGAAGTTTTGTAAAAGTAACAGGCTGTTTACATGATGTAGTGGATAGGTTCTCTATAAATTTACAAGGACCAGAAATCAAAAAACAGAGACATAAAATTGAATCAGAAATTAATGAAATACCTTTTCATTATAATGTGAGGTTTGATGAAAAGACTGTTGTATGTAATACAAAAATATTTGGCAGTTGGGGAGTTGAAGAGCGTCATGAACTTCCATTGGCTTCTGGACAAGAATTTTGCATTAAAATAACATGTAACAAAAATGTATTTGATGTTGAAGTAAATAATCAACATTACTGCTTTTATGAACACAGACTTAGTCCAGAAACAATCACATCAGTGGCTATTCAAGGACCTTTACGCCTATTCTCTATGGAATATTCTACAACAAATGTAATCATAGATGCAGATGAAATGTATTGGCGAATGATAGGGGGCTATTTGCGTAGAGTTGAGTCTTGCCAGAATGGTGTGGTTTGGGGAATATCACATGACCATAGAGTTTGGGTGTACACCGGAGGTTGGGGAGGAGGTGTTCTCAAAGGTAATTGAATCATTTATCTCCAGAAATTAATGTTGCTTTCAGTGTTTATTTATTATTGTCAAGTGAGGTATATACAGATGTACTTAACAGTTGCTGGGCTCTATCGTCAACTTTTAAAGAAATCTTAGTTATGTATACTGTTGTTTAAAGGTAAAAGAGATTGGTGTTTTCATGGTACTAGAGACTTCAGGTAGGCTTACAGACGTATATAAATACTGATGTGTTGGTGACAGCTTTTCTTAACATAAATATTTACAGCTTTTATTAATACATAAACACTTGTGTTCAGTTAGTAAATTTGCCCTCCAAATTGTAACTTGGTAGCTAACATACACTGTGCTAAGGGTTATTTGCTGGTTTTGTGTCCCCATCAAAAAGTGTAAACTGTACAGTTAGAGACCTCACCAGTCTACTGGCACCTGCTAGGAGACTAGTACCACCTACACCTGACAGGAATTGTATTGTAAACGCGGGCTATTTTTCCGCAACTCGACGTCGTATGTGCGCCTATTTTGCGTGAAAACCTGACAGGAAATACTGATACTTCCTTGATGTTTTGACACAATAGGCGGAAGGTGTACAATTAGCGGATACCCTGTGTACTGCACTCAGAGACGCTATCAGAAATTAGTATCATTGATAACCTATCATGATCAACGCAATGACGCGATGGCAAAATTCCCATAAGAAACTTTGTCGTCAATGTCCGAACTAATCGGACAAAGGCGGTCAAACCTTTCATGGCGGAAAAACCTTTTCAGTCTGAAACAGGATTGCCTAGTACAGGCACACGTTTATTTTTCTTAACTAGCATATATAAGTATAAACCATGGACATATAAAAATATTCGGACATAGTCTCGCTAACACAACTTTGTGTCGCTCAGAGTCGGCCAGTTCGCTGTACGTACATGCCAACACGCACACATTCACATGTTAGTCAGCCATTGCCCGAGTAAACGTTATCACAGTTGGTACGTCTACGCTGCAAAAAAAATTTTAATTACAGCAAGTCTTGTATGGTGAAATGATGTAAAAACCGTAGTGACCGAAAGAAAAAAAATCCAGGAGTCACATTTCATAGGTAAACGAATAATTTAATCACTTAGTTCCCTATTTTATACATTAAAATTAATATTAATTCACTAGAACAAAATAATTCAGTATTGCTTAATATTCACTAGTGCAAATTACCCGAAATATGGGAGTTTTATAGTTCTATATTTATTACTTTTTTATACTCTGATTTTTTATTTTGTAGAGTAAAATGATTTTTGATTGCCACATATCGTTATAGTCTGGGTTATCGAAAACACATTATTCCATTTATAAGTCTAGCCTCACAACTTTTTGTCCACCCTTTTTCATCAACTGCCACATTATAATCAGATACATTTAATGATTGATTGTTGTTTCTCTGTTTAAGGCTATCCAAAATCAGAATTCTCCATTTAGATGTAAGATCCATGTTAAAAGCATTTTGAGGGTCGGTAAACCAATGAGGAATCTGCATTGTGTCTATTGAACAAGCTCCAGCCTCTACAAAAGCCCAAGTAGTTTCACATGTACCCCAAGCAGTTTGACTGATTTCTTCATCAAAAAATATTCCTGAATCAACATCAAACACACTACTGTCACTATCTGGTTGTGCTTCCATAGCAACAACAGATCCAACACTCCTTACAGGGCTCCAAGCTCGAGGATTTTTTAATGTTGTTTCATAACTTTTACATGTAAAATCTATATTTTCAGAGTTTTCATTTATTTTCTTATGTGTTTCTTTAGATTTAATAGGTAGTGTGTGTTCAATGGGTGCAGAATGTGACTCTTCCCAGGAATTATATTATGGCCGAAATTAAATAATTATTTACTGATGGGCTAAAGTTGTTGACACTGCAATGGAAGTTGAGATATATCGAGTATGTTATAAATTAACGAAATAAAATGATGCTACTGGTTCACCTTATTGATTGTAACAAAAAGATTCTTAGTAAATGTAACAAACTCAGATTCTCAAATAATAATTCAGAAATAAATAGGGGTTAAGAAAGTTCTCTTATTTTTTTCCATTTTGACTAAAATGTTAATAAGCAGACAAATAGACATATACGGTGGGCATCTTTGCACTAGTGTAGTATATTAGCAATACTGAATTATTTTGTTCTAGTGAATTAATATTAATTTTAATGTATAAAATAGGGAACTAAGTGATTAAATTATCCGTTTACCTATGAAATGTGACTCCTGGATTTTTTTCTTTCGGTCACTACGGTTTTTACACCATTTCACCATACAAGACATGCTGTATTTTAATATTTTTGTGCAGCGTAGACGTACCGACTGTGATAACGTTTACTCGGGCAATGGCTGACTAACGTGTGAATGTGTGCGTGTAGGCATGTACGTACAGCAAACTGGCCGACTCTGAGCGACACAAAGTTGTGTTAGCGAGGCTATGTCCGAATATTTTTATATGTCCATGTTTCTGAATTATTATTTGAGAATCTGAGCCTGTTACATTTACTAAGAATCTTTTTGTTACAATCAATAAGGTGAACCAGTAGCATCATTTTATTTCGTTAGTTTATAACATACTCGATATATACCAACTACCATTGCAGTGTCAACAACTTTAGCCTGTCAGTAAATAATTTTGGCCATTTTAGAACTTTTGTCATTTCTTGCGACATGCCCCTTTACCTGTGTCCATACACATTCGCCGGAACAGAAAATAAAATAAGCCTAATTAAAAATATAGTGGAAAAATACTTAACAATTCGATTTCACCACATTTCAAAATTAGAGGGAATTACAAGAACCTCTCAAAGTAAAAGACAACATCATATAAAAACTACTCAGCTTAAGGGATGTTAGACATTAGGTACTTATAATAAAAAAGTAAACAAACATCTTTTTCTTTTTACCTACAGTAGTCACAACGGATTTTGTGTCTCTGAAGTTGGTTTCAAGACGCTGCGTAGTAGCCATTTTTGTGTCGCAAGGCATGTGCGTCTTCTACAGTTTGCCTTAATCGAAAAATGTTCGATTATAATTTAACAATTGTAATCGATAATTATATAATTCATCGATCGTAAGATGTGGACTCTTCTAAATCTAGATTAAAGCTTATTCACTGAAATCGCTCGTATACCTACTTTTTATTGAATATAAAAAAAAATAGTACCTAAATACTTAGATATGAAAACATTATGATCTCATTCTATTGTTTTGTTAAATCAAGTAATAAACATTTGAATTGGTCAGCACTTATCGTATGATTCTGTCAAAATTCCTACTTCGCGCTCTGTGCCTAACATCAGAGACGCAAAGATTTGTTGTGACTACTACTAGTACCTATACTCTTTCTTCATACAGATTTATGCAGTAAGTTTTATATAAATAAATACAGTAAGTGTTTTTTTGGCTAATATTAACCTTTTCAAATAGTACGGTACATTTCCAATAAATTTGTCTGCCAATCTGTATTTTTTAAAGGGTAAATTTGGCTTACATGGTATCCCTAAATTCACTCGCATATAGATAGCCGCCGCCATTACCTTGCCTCAATTTTGTCTTAGCGAGACGCTGTCCGTTTCTTATACATCCATGGTATAAACCTACATCTATATTATGTACTGTAGTACTGATACGTCGCGACCGGTTCTTGTGCGCCCAACCATCAACCCACGAACCAACTAACCTCTTGGTCCATCCTTCACCCATCTTAATGTAGTGTGTTTCACCACCACTATACATTGCGTATTCTTGTTCACTTTATTTCTTTCTAAAAATTTGGGGGTCATACGTGAATAATATTTAAAATTAGGGCTCTTTATACGTTTCTTATAGATAATTCTACTGTGTCTGTATAGTACTTTTTAAAGTTTCGCGTTTTATATTCATTATAACACATTTAACGGGTCTATACGCGCATTAAACTTATCAAAATACTATTATTTTGACTAACCTCGACGTTTCGGCTGAGTTGCACCAGCCGTGGTCACGAGTAGACTGGTGAGAGCAGCTGTTCGTCGGTTATATTGTGTGAGAGTATCTTCAACTACCCTCACTTTCTGACCGCAAAGTATTAAGGTCCCTACACACAACACTAACGGTGTCGACCGTTTTTCTGAGACACAAATCGCGACGCGGACACTTTGCCACTACGGGGTTCCACGATGATGACAACCTAAAACCATCTCCTCGATTAAAATTTCGGTACTTTTTGATTTCTATCGCCTCCCGGACCAGCCTTGGGTAGAAATAGCGTTCCGTGGAGAGGATTTTAGGGTCGTGAAACGCTATCCAGTGATTTGTACCGGATTCCAGTAGATGCTCCGCAATCGCTGACTTGCCGGGCTGACTATTCTTTACGGCTGCGATATGCTCTTTCACTCTCTCGGTGATGGATCTCTTTGTTTGGCCGATATAAGAACTCCCGCAGCTACAGTCAATTTTGTAAACGCCTGGTGTTCGGAATGGGATAATATCCTTTGCTGTACGGACTTGTTGCGCCACTTTAGATAAGGGTGTATATATAGTTTTTATTGATAGCCTCCGCAGCACATTTCTAACTTTATCAGTTATCCCTTTCACATACGGTAAGAACACCGGCTGTCTGTCTACATCGTAATTAGCTGGCCGTTTGCATCTACGTCTGGGTCGTCTGCAATCCATTTTATAACCGTTTTTCTTAAGTACCTCCTGAATAACCGACGAACACCTGCTCTCACCAGTCTACTCGTGACCATGGCTGGTGCAACTCAGCCGAAACGCCGAGGTTAGTCAAAATATATAAATAGTATTTGGTAAGTTTAATGCGCGTATAGACCCGTTAAATGTGTTATAATGTGTCTGTATATTTAATAATTCATGACATTATTTATTCTAGGTATTGACAGCAAAGAGTGCATACATGCCATGACAGATACTCAGACTTATTGCGTTTACGAAAATCAAAGATGGAATCCCTTATCAGGATACACTTCTACGGGCCTACCCACTGATCGTTACATGTGGAGTGATATAACAGGCAAACATAAAAGAACTCGCGAACACACCAAGCTACTCAGTCGTCACTGGCATTGGGTAAATTGTTTGAAATTTAACATTGATGGGGCGGAATCTAAGAAGCATTTAATCATTGTTCTTATTCATTCAAAATTTTAATGATTTTGGAATCGATTATTAAATCTTATAATTATGTTTGTATTTTTTAGTTTTGAATATACAAATCTATTTTTCTAGCTCTCCGAATGGATGATCGACTATAATACACCTGGCGGAGTTGACAGCGATGGGTGGCAATATGCAACTGATTTCCCGGCACCTTATCATGGAAAAAAAATATTCACGGATTGCGTTCGCCGCCGGCGATGGTATAGAAAAGCTCAAATTATTACAGAAGGACCCTGGCATCGGGCTGGGAGCACACCATTATTAGATATTTCTTTGTGGGTAAGAATTACGGCTTTCGAACATTAGTTTTCATTGTTTATTCAATAATGGCCACAAAGTGCGAAAATCAGCGTCACTCAAGACACAGATGGCGCAGGCGTCACCAAAGACGTTAAGTATGAATGTGTTATCGAAATTAGCAGTCGGTAGCAATTGTCACGATGGCTGAATTAGCAAAGCATCTGGACGGTATCCAAGAGATGCAGGTTCAAATCCTGCTCGTGACTGTTATTTTCGATTTCACATTTTTCACTTTGTGTTTAACATGTATAATGTGTTATCGAAATTCGCAGCCCCGAGCAATAGTCACAATGTCTGAATTGGTAGAACGTGACGATTTTTCACACTTTCGCACGTCACGTTCACATTTTCGCAGTTTTTGTTCATTTATTTTATTTATTTGATTAAATTTTATGCAAGTAATGAGTGTACAATTGCCGACTAACTGAGACATCCTAATATCGAGAGGAAGTACCTACATTCCATAGTATTACAGAATGAATGAAGAAGGAAGAGCTTATGAAATATGGACAACGAAGAATTAGATTATTGGTGGAGCGCAAGTCCCTGTCATGAATTGAATTTGGTATATGGAATATGGATAGAATTACCTTTTTGATCTCAGCCAATGGCACCCGAGAAAAGTGAAAGGATTCAATGTTAGACTGGGGCAGCAGAGCCAAATAACTCTTACTTCGTAATAAGACACTTGGGTTTGGCGATGAAAAGGAATGGTAGTGGAGAAATACATATTTATATTATCCAAATCATCTATCACATATTTCTGTTATATTTATTTTAACAAAAATAAGAAATATAAATTAAGTCATTAATTTATTTCGTACAATACGGCAATTTCTTAGGTAAAGACTAGTATTATAATAACGCTGAAATTATGCGTTATAATGCATTTGCATTTATAAAATGTATTCGGATACCTATTGTATAATATAAACCAAAAGGCGATGTAGGCTTCTACCTAATATGATAAATTTTAATGTATAGCCCTTTCTGTTTAATTAATCTTTTTACACAAGTAATTGGACCGTGTTGTGCAGAATTGAGCTAATCTACAAAAACATAAATACTTTGGAAAATCCAAAATTGCACGCCTCATAATCTTCATTTTTAAAATAAAATTTATTATTTGATAAGTAACTAATAATGTATTGGTCTTACTAAGTAGTTTTCAATAAATCACATAGATAGCGCTAATTTCAAAAAGTACTAATGTGGGTTTCATGTCTTATACGCCATCTAGCGCTAATTTTAAGAAGTACTTCTATATTGGTCTATAGAACTAGTTCAAGTAGCTCTCACGAAATAAGGTTAGCGCTGGTTATAGAGTCGAGTCGAGCGTAAATATTACAATTTTGTTGTTTATTTAATAACAATTAAACCACATCGAATCAGACCGTGAAAAGTGATAGGGCTCTATTCGTAGTTATACTGTATCATAAAAGAAAAAAAATACTCGATTAGTAAGCATTTTGGTCGTTATCGTGTTAGCATACATTATCTACAACAAACGGACGTCCAAGACAGAACTTTTTCAAACAGTTTTTTAATTAGTTTAAATAACATAAATGACATCAAAAATATCATGAGTGTTAAAAATAGTGTTTTTTCTTGATATGTGTGTGTATATATTATTTTACAAGTGCAATATATGCTAAATAGAGACATTTTAAGTTAGAAAAATCAGTTTTTCTGCGGGAAACGAGAATGGTACACACCTCAACGCTTCGCTTATGAGGCGTGCAATATCAACTTTGAATAACCCAAACATTTAAACATACCTATATATTTTTTACGTAAAGTTAGGTTTTTCTACAGTTTACTCATGATGATGTAGTAGTTATGTTTATTTTTTAGTTTTTTTTTTAAAGTATTCTGTCATTTTGTTTTGCGTTAGGACGTAAACTCAAAAAAAATTATTCAACATTTACGATCTACATCCCAATTAGGTTGAAAAACATAAAATGGCCGCCCTGAATTAGCTTGAGCTTTGAGTTTAGACACGCCCTTTTTTAGTTTAGACGGCTACCGAGGTAAAGGGGAAGTGGGTAGTGTGGGTACCCTTGGTTGACGGGCCTCGTGGCGTAGTCGGTAGTGTAACCGACTTCCGTGCACAAGGTCGTGGGTTCGATTCCCACTCAGGACAATTATTTGTGTGATGAACACAGATTGACTATCGGTACATCGAAGTGCTGAAGTCTTTGTATAGAAACGCCACCATGTAGGTCCGTGTTCAGGACAGGAGTACGAAACCGATCCAACTGCAGAGGGGTGTTAGACAGGGAGACGTTATGTCCCCGAAACTCTTCACCGCTCCATTGGAAGATTTCTTCAAGCTCTTGGACTGGACCGGATTCGGCATCAACATCAATGGCGAATACATCACTCACCTTCGATATGCCGACGACATCCTGGTCATGGCAGAATCGCTGGAGGACCTTGGCACCATGCTCAATGATCTCAGCAGGGTTTCCCGACTAGTGGGTCTCAAAATGAACATGGACAAGACGAAAGTCATGTCTAATGTCCATGTCATTTTAGTACCGGTCCTAGTCGGGAGTGCGCTTCTCGAAGTTGTCGACCACTATGTCTACCTAGGACAAACAGTCCAGTTAGGTAGGCACAACTTCGAGAAAGAGGTCAATCGACGAATACAACTCGGCTGGGCAGCGTTCGGGAAGCTAAGGAAGATCTTCTCGTCCAATATTCCAATGTCTGAAAACGAAGGTCTACGACCAGTGTGTGTTACCAGTGATGACATATGGAACAGAGACGTGGTCTCTGAATATTGGCCTCGTATCAAGGCTCAAAGTCGCTCAGCGGGCCATGGAGCGGGCTATGCTTGGTATTTCTCTACGTGACCGTATCCGTAATACGGAGATCCGTAGGAGAACGAGAGAGACGTGAGTGACCGATATAGCCCGCCGGGTTGCCATGCTGAAGTGGCAATGGGCAGGCCTCATCGCTCGACGAACCGATAACCGTTGGGGAAGAAAGTTTCTCGAGTGGTGACCACGTATCGGACGGCGCAGCGTAGGACGGCCCCCACCAGATGGAGCGACGATCTGATCAAAGCTGCGGAGCCGTTGGATGCGGTCGGCACAGGACCACTCGTTGTGGCGTTCTCTTGGGGAGGCTTATGTCCAGCAGTGGACGTTGAAAGGCTGATGGATGGACGGATGGATGAACACAGATTGATATTTGTACTGCGTCTGGATGTTTTATATCTATTATATGCATGTATTTACAAAAAATAAGTAGTATATGTATTATATCCGTAATCTGGTACCCATAGCACAAGCGTTAAGCTTAGTTTGGGACCAGAGGATATTGTGTGAAAAATGTCCGTGAATATTTATTATTATTTGCTTTATTTACTTAGCTTAACCACTAAATACATTTTTAAATATATATATTATAAAAAATAACAAAATATTTAAAAATATAAAAAGTGTAGACCCACCGGCGGCGAACACAAGGCCCAAACTGCCAGTGGTTAGGGTTCCAAAGACAGGAACTTCCTCACAATGCGTGCCGTGTCCAGAAGTACCACTTTCTGTATCAAACCCTTGATCCAACCATCCAACGCGAGCCTCTTAGGCTGTTGGTCGAGGCTTGGCTATCAGTCCGTTGACTGACACTACTATCGGCACAATAATCGCTGAATCTACATTCCACATGTCAACAATCTCGTGAGCCAAGTCCAGTTATTATTATTATTAAATAAACCCGCCGTGTACCGTCTCTCCGCCTTTATTGCCGGACTACTGGAAGTTCATGTGTCACTAATTAGATCTAGTTTACTTAATCTATTCTATAGTATAGGCATTAACATTATACCCTCATAACCAACAGGCTGATGGTGATGATGTATCAGTTTGGGCAATAACATTAGGAGGAGATGCTATTTATCGGACTGGAGTGACTGTTGCGACACCTGCGGTAAGTACCCTGTTAGTTTGTACTATATTACGTTGTAATAAGAATACCGCCGTATGCCAAAGCGTTCTGGTTTTACTTGTGTAGGTACTGAAGTCTGAATTATTTGTGATTAAAGAAAAAGAGATTTTTAGTAGGAGCGGGAATCGAACCCGCGTCTTTTCCAATCCGGGGAAGTGCTCTAAGCCACTAAGCTATCCTACTGATCTTTCGATCTATCAATTTCTTAATCACATTTGTCTTACGACCAGTTTTGTATGGTATTTAACCAAGCAATATTTTGCGGTTTTGCGGCAACCGCCGCCTGCGGCAAGACCACAATAAATTAGGTTGCCTGTAGGCCTTGTATTCAGAGGCCAAGGAGCTAATATTTGTGTCGGTTTAGCCTCATAATCGTTGTTTACAGCGTCATGTCCTAATGAATGCATTCTTTTGGTAAATAGGGCGTGCACTGGGAACATGTGAATAACCCACATTCGCTAATGGCTGTGAGCACGTGTAATCAAGTCGTATGGGTTGTTGGTAGAAAAGGAGAACTCTACTACAGAGAAGGAATAACCAAAGAAAACCCCTCCGGAAACAACTGGAAGTTAATAGAAGCTCCTAAATACAATCACTCGTATCACCCAAAATCAAATGTAGCAGTTAAAACTGTATCACTCAGCAAGTCAGCTGCGTGGGTGATACTTTCAAATGGTGCTATTGCTGTAAGAACCGGAATATTACAAAATCGACAGGATGGTATAGAATGGAAATATCTAACAGGTAAAAGTCGAAACATGTATCATTTATTATTAGTATGACCTAACATCTATTTATCGTTCAAAATCATTTGCATGCAAGTGATGTATGAATTATGAATGCAGTTAACTTAAGTTTATAAAACAAAACGGCTGAATCAAAAATAAAATGTTTTGGTACCTCTAGGACGTTGAGTTGATGGCCTGAATCGTTAGTAGCATACTGTAATTACGGCAATACGTAAGAACTCTCAATCGGAATTGATCTCGATCCTACACTTGCTATAGTTATTTTGGGTCTTGCCATTACGTTTATCGTTAAAAGTATTAAGTACTAGCAAACCCGGCTACGTGTTGCTGTAGGTAGCTCAGTTATGGGCGGATGCCCTCACCGCGTCCAACAGGGCCCTTTTGCGACGTCCGCAGAGGGTCATAGCAGTGAGGGTCATAAGGGGGTATCGTACGATGTCGTGGGCCGCGGCGACGCTGCTAGCGGGCGACCCGCCTTGGCATCTCCAAGCTGAGGCACTGGCAGAGGCCTACTGGTTCCGTGCTGCGGTACGGGCCAGGGGCGAGGAAGTCTCCGCAAGGAATCTGGGCAGAGCACACGAAGCGGCCCGAAGGGCGATGATCCGGCGGTGGAGGGAAGAGCTGGAGTCCCCCGGAGCAGGACGGGGGACTGTAGAGGCGGTTGCGCCGCACCTCCATCGCTGGTTAAATCGAAGGCACGGCAGCCTCAGCTTCAGGTTGACGCAGGTACTTACCGGACATGGGTGCTTCGGTAAGTACCTGCATCGTATTGGCAGAGAAGGGGCCCCCGGATGTCATGAGTGTGGCGCGCTAGTCGATGACGCGCGTCATGCTCTGGCGGAATGCCCTGCCTGGGAGCCCCAGCGCCGCGTCCTGTCGGCGGTAATTGGAAGAGACCTGTCGCTGCCAGCCGTAATCTCCCAGATGCTTGGCAGTGACAGGTACTGGTCGTCCATGGCCTCCTTCTGTGAGGCTATAATTTCACGGAAGGAGGCCGCGGAGCGGGAACGCGAGGCGTCAGCTCACGCTGTTTCGCTCCGCCGGCGGCGGCCAGGGGGGAGGAGGCGTCGCTACGCCCCTCCTCCCACCACCTTGATGACGACAGGGCGTGGCCAGCTGGCCATCCGCCTGAGGCGTCGGAGTAGAATGTCATAAGACGACCCTCCGGCGCCCCGCCAATAGGCGTGGAAGGGGCCACTAACACTATTTCATTTTACTAGTCCGCTGCGCTTGAATTGTCCAGGCGAAGAAAGTTTCTCTGTGACGCCGTCTTCTAGTTTCCGATTGTTAAGAGTTCCGATTCCTTGATATATTATATTAACTCAACAAGTCGTAACAGACATGTAGATTTGTATAAATTTCCAGATTATTATTTTTATTTCCAGATTGTGAGTTAATGATGAAACAAGTATCCGTTATAGATAATGAAGTATGGGCTGTGTCTTCAGACGGTATTCTGTATCGGCGACTCGGTGTGACGGTCGAAAACCCTGCGGGGACAGTTTGGCAATCAGTACTTTTTGCTAACCTAGTGCATGTGTCGGCAAGAGGAGGCTGTTTGCATTAGGTAATAGTTTTAATCTCGTATCTCATTATTTATTGCAAAATTTGTTCCTTTTAATTGTGTATTTATCTTAGGAGTTTACATTCCACAAGTGTACAGAAATTGACAAACATTTTGAGCATATCGCTGCATAATGAGCATTATTTGCGAATACGCTATCGTAGCGCCACGTGGTCAATTGTGTGTAGTAGAGTATATAGACTGAAACATAATTATGTATTATTTTATACTTTATAAATTATAGGTAAGCTCAATATTTTATATGATTTTTCCACATTATATTTATATAAGTTATATGTGACAGCAACTTTCATATTCTGTTACTCAATTAATAATTTATGTATGATGAGAGGCTTCCAAGTGTAGGATGGTAGCTTGAAAACTAAGAGGGCCGCAACTAGCAGTGTAGCAAAGAGTAGTTTGTCAAAATATCCGAGGATTTTTAAATTTTAATTTGTATAATACAGTCAAGTCTCTTAGAGGTCCAAAAGGGTCGCGCAGCCGATATTTTGGCGACCATTTGTGCCCAATGAAGGGGTGGTGCGTGGCGCTGGAAGTACTAGCACCAGTGGACAGCAAGTTCGCTTCCTATTTCACTATTCTCATGTAAAACTAGCTCAGCAGCGCGACTACACTCTTAGCGCTACTGCTATATCACTACTGTCTCGTCGTAGACTGACTATAATAATCATAGTGACTCTATAATAATTTCATTATTATTGCAGTTTTAATCGTTTAACTGGGCATTGTTGCCTGCCAGTTATTTTTGAAATTTTTATTATTTTACTAAAATTTTCATAAATTGTATAAAGTATTTTATACGAGTAGTAGTTATATCTAGTCATCTGATTATTTTTTTTAACTGAGCAAAAGAATTATTTTCTGTTTTTTGATGTGAAACATCTAATGCGGAGGGAGGGTAAAATCGGCTGTTAGCGTGGCGACGCTTTTTTACTTGTTCCGTTCTCTTCGCAATCTTGCAAGTTAAATTAGACACACTTCCCGATTTCTTATTGAGCTCAAATTTTACAAGCACATGTATATTGCGTAATAATGCAATATTATGATGACATGGAGCTGTTCTGATGATGAAGCTGGAAGGTGGATATAGGAACTTCATAATGAAACGGCGCAACACTATCCATAAACCCATCGAGCCATAGGAACTTCAATATAAAACGACATAAACCCATCGAGTTTGGGCTCGTATGATTCTTGTTGACGAGTACTTTGTCTCTAGATGGTATCCAGGGTCTGATGATGAAGCTGGAAGGTGGCCACAGTAACTCCATAATGAAACCGCAACCACATTAAGTTTGGACTCGTTTGATTCGTCTTGATGAGTACTTTGTCTCTAGATAAGTATCCAGGGTCTGACGATGGAGCTAGAAGATGGCCACAGTAACTCTGTAATGAAACGGCGCAACCCCATCGTGTTTATACTCGTTTAATTAGACTTGACAAGTACTTTGTCTCTAGATAGTATCCAGGGTCTGATGACGGAGCTGGAAGGTGGCCACAGTAACTCTGTAATGAAACGACTTAACCTTATCGAGTTTGGAATTGTTTGTTTCGTCTTGACGAGTACTTTTGTCCTAGATGAATTCCAGGGCCTGATGATGATGATGATGATTTATATCCATTTCCGCTATTTTACACATGTCATAATTTTATGCAAGCGCACATTGAAAAAGTTATGATCATTTTGTTTCTACTCGTTATTCCTACCAAATAATTTCGATGTTTCACATCTGGTAGACGTCCCGCGACTATTTTTTTTTCTAATATTTCAGTTCAGTATTCGTATTTCGTTATGTAGGGTCACTTTTAAAAAAGCTTTTTCTAGTCATTGTTTAATCTATGTATTCAAATTAATTATACCAAATTAAAAGCTTATGATGCTTCAAGTGATACAATAAAAATTCAGTTTAACTTAAAATGCTTTTTAATTACTTAACACCAGACACTGCTTATAGTAATGAGCAAAAGCCACAGTTTTACACAAAACTAGATGTAGGTACTTGCTCCTGAATACATTAACTTTATGCGACTATCTTCACTTACAAATAAAAATAATAAAAGCTATTTGAAATTGTGGCTTTTCCTCGGCACATTCAATACTAAACTTTTATTTGTTGGATACTGCAGAAATTAAATACAAAAGGAAATCATATCAGTGTATCATACAATAATATTTTTAAAGTGTATAGTCTAATTCATATCTGAGAAAATGATTATTCGGTTCATTCTGTATACGTGGATAGCCTGCAACCAGAGCATCTTGCCCGCCAATGTACAAAGTATTGTAGATCTTCCAATAAACGTCGCGTACCTTTCGCGCTGGATGGAATAAGCCCTGTAAAAACAGAACGGTTTAGTTTTGATAAGTTATTTCATTATTTATTCATTAGAATAAAAAATGTCTGATGTTATTAGGTAGTACACAAAAAAATTATAGAATTAACTAGTAAAATCTTATCATGTTTACAAACATATTATGAAAGAATCGGAATGTTGTGAGCGTATATATTACATTAGAGTATATTTATATAGCAAACGTTTTGGCACAAGACGTATAATACGCAAAAGCCATAAAATGGCGTCCCTTATATTATACTTAGTGACGAGGACTATGTGAGTAGGTATTCAAAACTAGATGATAAACACCATTTAACAGACAAGTAAGCAGACATACAACACAACATCACTTTTGGCCGAGCGCCCAGCGTACCACCGAAATTATTGCAGCACGCATAATTCCCGAAAAGGAAAAAGTTTGGGTTGTGGTCATTACCCAATAGATGTACTCGAATAGTTTTTCATACTGGTTATAAAGCCAATTATACTACCGGCCAATAGAACGTATGTGGTTTGCAGAGGATGTAAGAAACAATACCTGTAGAGCATATTGTAGTATTTTGACTGGACCGAGAGCAACCCTCATGCCTTCAACGGCATCCATGAAGGCTTGGACCAAATGGGGTGAAGTCTCGAAGATATTCGGCCATACATGGTTTAGCAGGTGTATTAAGGCATCTTCACAGCCGAACCCATATACACCTAGGGCCATATGTTTTATAGCAGCACATGCTGTTTGCCGATGAACAAGATCCCTGTACAAAATATGTATACAAAATTACAATGTTATTGCTAACAGGCCATGATAGGCAACTACTTAATTAAAATATCTACTAGACACAGAGATTGTTCCAACTTCAACATGGCTTCTTAACAGATTATTTAAGGTTACATCAATTTTAATACAATGTGGACTGTCTATCTACTATGTGTATCATGTAATATTATTAATGCGCATTGGCAGTCGGAAACCCCACGGAGTACAGATTGAGAGGAAGGATAATAGAGGGGATGCAGAGTGGGAGCGGTGGTGATGAGGTGAATTGGGCATCCGGCGCTCTCACTTGTAGAATGACACACAACAGTAGGAATATCTATCATTGCTTCACGTCCAATTTCTGTTAAGAGTGGAGTGGAGCTAGCCCAATCATGCTGACATTACCAAGGCTCTCGCGCCGTTTAAGTCTATGTGTAATGGTATATACATAAATAATACCTGTCCATAAGTGCATCTTCTAGTAAAGGACAAACCGCATATATATAATCTTTTCCCATCTCGCCAATATATTCGAATAAAAATGATAATGATTTCAGCACACCATTTTGTACATTTAACTCTGGTACTCTGTATTCATTCATTAAAGCCGGTAATACTGTGAACGGTGAGCAAGTCTCAGCGACTATGGCTATGGCGACAGTTGTGCACACTCTGCAAAGCAATAGTACATTGTTACCCTAGGGATGAAAGCAACAAAATCGGCGGGAAAACAGCGATGCCAAATTAAATTTTTTAGTCTCCCATTTTTTCCTCGAACTAGTGAAGCCCTCGCTACGCTCGGGCGCCAAACCCCGTCTCGGGACTACATAAGCCTTTATCCCAAGGTAAACACTGTGCTTTTCATTACGAATACGAGGAAACTAAAAATAAAAATCATGAATTAGCTAAAGATTTTAATGGGAGGCTATAAAAAATTGAATTTGGCTTCGCCGTTTTCCCGCCGATTTTGTTTTTTTCTGTGGCCTGTCAGCTATTCAGCCATTATTTTTCATTTTAATCATTGAAAAAATATAAATCTTCGTTATTTTAAAGATATAGTTGCAACTATATTAAAATAAAGTCATATAAAAAACAAATTCTTTAATAAATAGGTTCTTAAGTTTATGTTATTTCAATTTTACATCGCGCTGTAATTGACTGGCTGTACAGAAAATAGAACTGTTTTTTTTATAATTACTCGGCTGTCAGTTGAAAGTAATTCTCCCTAGGGCTGAAAAGTATTACTTTCAACCCGCTCCTCAGGCAACTTCAGGCCTACTTTCAGAGTATGAGTAGTGAAAAATATATTTTAACAGACTATATGATGAGCTTAACACTAGACTTGGGTAGGATTTCGCTGTTAAAAGTTGATAATCACGCGAGAATTGCCTTCCACGCGGGGCATAAAATTTATGAAATGAATGTGAAAATAAGATGAAGCGCGTAAACCAACGCCACGACAATCCAACACTACCGAAATGATCACGTGCAAGAACGACTGTCAACGTGCACTTCAAAGCACGATGGTATTATTCGTTATTACTTGCAGGTTGCTACTGAGAGCATATGGCACTTGTTGGCCTAACATGGAGTTCGAATTGTAAGCTACATTCTAGCAAGTCTTTGTAATTTATTGTAACTTGGATGTTAATGACTGTTTGCATCTGTGTAACTAAAACACAAATGGTAAGTATGTGTGTTGTATATCACAGTTTTTATATTATTATTCACTTCCCATATAACTGCGCTACATATTGAAATAATCAAATAAATTGTGATATTTGTTGAATTATTGCACGCCTCAAGCGAAGCGTTGAGATGGGTATTGCTCTCGTTTCACGCAGAATTTCATAAATAGTTTCATATATTCCTAAGCATATTGTACATTGCAAAATTAATTAATAACAGTTTTATAAATGAACATACCTATTCTGTCTCTCCTGTACTTTCAAGTTATTGAGTAAAGTAGCCAGTACATCGTGAGGACCAATAGCTTTAGCAATATAACCAAATGTGTTTACTGTCGCTCTTCTGATAGCTTTTTTATGCGCTTTTAGCAATTCCAGGAGTTCGAAGCATATCCTCATCCATTCCCTTGCAGAAACAAATTCGGGTCCTCTGTCGGCAATTCGTCCCACCAAATCAATACAATTTTCTTGTACTTTTTCATGTCTATAAAATAAAAACTTACATCAGTTTTTTACGAATTGAAAGTAGTAACGGGTGGTAACAGCGATGAGGGTCGTGGCATTATCAATTCTTCTTTTACTAGTTCTACATAAAGAAAAGAAGCGAAAAGTGAACAAATCCTTACAATTTATGTTGAAAAATATCAAGTTACCTGTTCTTGAGAATTGGTGTTAACCGGGGCAGTAAATCTTTTATAGGTGGAGTCATTTTTGTCATACCAATAACATTCACAATTGCTTTTAAGGCTCCAAGTATAGAGCCTAATACTTCTGGATATTCTTCTCCTAAGTATTCATAAAGAACTACACCAAGATGTCCCATCAACTTTTCCTGTGACAAAAAAGGACATGAAATTATCTTATTGAAATTAATGAGGGACTTGCCTAAAGCAATTTACATGAAAAGTTAGGCTCGTTTGAATCGTGTAGCTTTTAGAAGCGGTTCAATTATTACATACAAGGTATTAGCAGTCTGTGTTAAGTGACTTAAGATTCAACTGTTTCAGTTATTTTGTTATCAAACTTCCAACTGTTAAGCCGTCACACACGTAGCTATAATATATATGTATCAATATAACATACTATAATATAGATTACGGTATAAGTTAGTGACGTTATAGAAATATATAATACTAGCCTTAAGGCTAGTTTTGAGGTTATATCTCGGGTCCCCGATATAGTAGAGGGATAAAATGTATACCAGTTTTTAAGTCTTATCAAGAGCTATCACATAAAAAAGTTACATCAAAATCCGTTCAGTAGTTTTTGCGTGATGCGCGAACGAATAAACAGACAAAAAACATTAAACACAAGTGAAAAATGTGAAATTGAAAATAAGTCACGAGCAGGATTTGAACCTGCATATCCTGGATACCGTCCACGTGAGTTATTTAAAAAAAAACAGCATCACGCCTGTATTCCCCGAAGGGGTAGGCAGAGGTGTATTACACACCCACGACTCGCCAGCTATGTTTAAGTCCCACGTAATAGGGGGCGAGCCTATTGACGTCTACCGGGCACATTTCCAAACTCCTGGCTGACTGTTTCTTTATTCACAAATAATTTGTACTTTAAAAAGTAGCAGAGCATGTCAATTGCTAAAAGAAATAGATCTAAAATGTTATTTCTATTTCCCTTTTTTCACTTTGTGTTTAATGTATAGTGCATGTCAAAAATTATTATAATATTATATTAATTAGTTATTTCACATTTTTCACTTTGTGTTTAATGTATAGTGCTAAGCATGTCCATGTATACACCGTGACTGTATATCGATTTTGGAAAAGAAACAGGTTTTTTTTTTTTTTTTTAGATTTAGAATTACTCATAGTACCATTAAGAACGGGTAAATTAATTGTAATGTTAAACATTATTAGAAAGTTTTAATTTAAATATATTTTCACTCGTTCGACATAGGAAATAGTAACGCACCGACATTTTATTCAAACATTTATGAAAGAAGCGCGCAATAACAAGGGATCAACGCACCGCAGCTCAGCTGATACCTAGGGTCTAACTACCTACCAACCGCGGCGCGATAGGAGCGAGCGAGCGAGTACCTAACTATACCTTGTGTACCTACCGTGTTTCAAATTTATTATTAGAATAAAAAACCTAAAGTAAGCTCAATTTTGTAGGTATAATTGCACGAACCTGATGGTGGTGTTTTTGGATCAAAAGGGGGTTAATAAGAGCCCAGTAATGTTCATTGTTTAAATACGGAATCAATTCAATACACTAGTCCCTCAGCACATAATAATCAACTTATAAGCACAGAGAAATGTATCCGAAACGGTAAGCAGAGGGCTTCTCGGTGGCGAAGCCACAGGCCCACCTCGGCCTATCCACCGATCACTAAACCGATTATTTAGGTGTGTACGCACTGCACTCACGTAATAGGCTGGCCAGTCATCGTGTTGGTAGTACATACCTCTCGTGTACGCTAGCGACACATCCTCTAGTAACTCAGAGATGTTACAAACAATCATATCTAAGTACGAATTGCCAGTTAGATGATGGTGGTGTTCTCGGATCAAAAGGGGGTTAATAAGAGCCCAGTAATGTTCATTGTGTAAACAGTGATTCGTCCGTCCACAGTATGTTGACGTTTGTATTATTTAACAACCACTGACATAAGGCGATTCTTGTTGGTGCATCACTGTTGTTAATCACGTGAGCTTTACGGAAATGGTACGGATGTAGTCCATGAGTATTTAATGTTTTCCATACAAAATATTGGCTAACATCAAATTCTCCGCGAATTGCGATTTCGCCGCGGATCGCGCTCAAAGTACTCCAGAATATCTTCTTCTATCTCCAGCGAATAATTTAAACGACCTCGGCCTTGCACATGAGTCGGCGCACGGAATTGTCCGTGGTCGAGAATGAGGACTTTCAATTCCTCGCAGCTGTAGCGCATCCATGTGCTCCGGCTGGGAATACAAACGCCGGGCCTCTTCTAGGTTGTAGTTGGCAATAGCGTACAGCTGTACCATTGCCAAGTACCCCACGTTTGAGTATTCGTACTGACGACTCATTTTCGCGCGGAACGTAAACAATGCAACCGTTTCGTCACATCATTGTCGCGGTACTAAAGGACAAGCAAGTAAGGACGCATGTCGTGCGGACGGCGGCGGGTGCGAAAGAGATGCGGTGATGGCGTGATTGGACGACGGCGCCGACAAAGCGGTGTCGGTGTCTTTATTGGCGAATTTGATTTTGTGTAAAAACATTGAATGACATCGATAGTAAAATAAACTATTAATTTTTTTTTTAGGGTTTGCGTCATTTTTAGGTAAAAATCTTAATTGTAAAATTAAGTTTACCTAGTCGGTATAATGTATGAAAATACTGCCGACAGATGGTGCAGGCGTCACCCAAAGACGTTAAGTATGAATGTGTTATCGAAATTAGCAGTCAGGAGCAATTGTCACGATGGCTGAATTGGCAAAGCATCTGGACGGTATCCAGGAGATGCAGGTTCAAATCCTGCTCGTGACTTGTTATTTTCGATTTCACATTTTTCACTTTGTGTTTAATGTATAGTGCTAAGCATGTCAAATGCTAAAAATATATATTTAAATATTTATAGGGTTTGCGTCATTATTAGGTAAAAATCTTAATTGTAAAATTAAGTTTACCTGGTCGGTATAATGTTTGAAAATACTGCCGACAGATGGTGCAGGCGTCACCCAAAGACGTTAAGTATGAATGTGTTATCGAAATTAGCAGTCAGGAGCAATTGTCACGATGGCTGAATTGGCAAAGCATCTGGACGGTATCCAGGAGATGCAGGTTCAAATCCTGCTCGTGACTGTTATTTTAATTAAAGTTTATTTTTCTACTTACCTCTTGGCAGGTCTTCATGACGACAGCTATACGAGAAATAAGGTCAGCCGCCTGCTGACGGACTTTAGCAGATTTATTGTTCATACGCCATAGAATGATACCACAGATCTGGGGCAAATATGGCTTCACGCGCTTACCCAGCTGGTTTACTATAGTACCAAACCCATTCAACATTACAACATCCTAGAAAACATATTAATATAAAAATATAAATGATGTTAATTGCTGTAATAAACTTATACTATTATAAACTATAATAACAGCTATTTTCCATAGCTAGCCTTGATGATGGCCAAACAATCAAACAGACAATAATTCTAAAAAAAAAATATTTTGTGTTCAGAAACACCCAAATAGCCTAATAAATTAATTTTTACTCAAATATCTTAAATGTACAGACACAGCTCTGTAACCGTTTTATAATAGTTAGTATGACTAAGATAACGAGAAGCCTATAAGATGACATCATAGCATACAACATAGGAGCTCAGCCACGACATACTATCTAAAAATTAGGCGACCCAGGACCGCTTTGCTGACTATGTGCTACGTACATTACAGCCGGTTACCACTTACCACCAGGTGGGTCGTCGCAATTAGTGGTTCATGCAAGTTTTATTTGAAAGCAACTTTTTATGCACTTTATTCATTCACTAAATTTAAAGTCTTATATTCCAAGAAATAAGATATCTTTTTATATCAATGTGTCTTGAGAGGAGCTTCTGCCGAGTCAATTAACAATAAAATTGACTAAACATTTATTTTAATCTGGCATTGAGTTTACTGCTAACAGTTATATTTTACCTCAGTAGTCTGTTCTTGGAATGCATATAGAATACCGTCAATAAGAGCTTCTTCAAGCTTCGAGTCAATGTCAGCGGCGCCTAAGTTTGCGAGGATCTTTTCTATAGATTCCATCACCATCTTTCTGTATTGTTCATTGTCATCTTTTAGATCATCTACAATTCTGTTGATTATTTCCGAAGCACCAACCTATTATGTGAAAAACATATTAAACGTTAATAAGAGTTTCTCACTTTCAACTCATAATATCTTTAGGATAAACAGTGTTAGCATAATATAACACTATTGTATTATTATTGTTATATATTAGCATATTTAGTTTAAAATGAATCTAGTTTGGTTTAGTTATAGTAACGGTAAATTCCCTTCACATAAATGTTATTGCTTCAAAACAGAAGAATATAAATATATCAAACCTTATTGGCGATCTCGACTGTGGTGTCCACAAGCTGTCGGTAATTACGTCTGTCAAGGGCCATGCGGTGGTTCCAGAAGTGTTTGAAGAAATGAGGCAAAATCTCGTCCATAATGTATTGTGGTTCTACACCATCCGTGCCACAACATTGTTTCACTACCTATAACGAGGTTACATTTGCGTTTACCTGAGAGTTTTTAAACACTAAATGCGAAAATGGAAATCGAAAAAACAGTCATGAGGTGGATTGTTATTTTCAATTTTTACATTTTCGCACTTTGTTTCTATTTATATGCCTAGGCATGTCAAATGCTTGAAAATATTACATAAGTATTACTAACTTCAAAACTACTCAATCAATATTAAATATCTTACAAAAGGAATTTGTTCGGAAAGTCGTAGATTACATAAATTAAATAGGTAGTAGATTATCTTAGATTATTATCATGTAGTTTACGTTCACACACAAGAGAGAAGCAAGATATAGTCGTTATTATAACCTGCAATATATTTGAATATAGAAATAAAGAAAACGTTTTTATTTCTTAAAATAGCAATAACTAGCCTTTACCCGCGGATTCGCCGCAGCCAAAAGCTAGTTTTTAGGTTATATCTCAGGTTCCCGATATAGTAGCGGGATAAAGTGTATACCAGTTTTTAAGACTAATCAAGAGCTACCGAATAAAAAAGTTGAATCACGATCCGTTCAGTAGTTTTTGCGTGATGCGTGAACGAACAAACAGACAAAAAATCTAAAAAAATATTGTTTTGTGTTCGACGCCTATAAAGCCTAATAAAGTATTTTTTTCTCGAATATCTTAAATGTTCAGACACACCTCTGTTACAGCTTTATAATAATATCGATTATAATAATGCAATTATTATATATTTTTTATTTATTATTGAAGTGAATACTTCTTTAGAATCATATAGAATGAATGACCCAGGAAAATCGGCGATAGCACAACACCTTTTGGAGGCAAGGACGAATCACTACATCGAGAATTTACACAATCCTCAGATACTCTCGACAGACCGCCACTATATACCCAGATTGGTGAGAGAAGCCATTGAAATCACGAAATACAAAAATTTGAACCGTGAATGAAATGGAAAAAATTTGAAATGGTTTTCAATTATCTAGCACCTGGCGTCCCGTGATTCGTCTATGTACAAAGAAGAAGAAAAAAACCTCAGAAACCAGGGTCGACAGCGTAAGTGAGACCAGTGGTAGTGGTTCCAATGATAGTGTTGAGGGTCATAAACGAGTGAGAAAGCGGGTAGACAGATATTTATAACCGCAGAATAATAAAAACTATTCCCACCCGCAAAGACTTCAGTTGCTCCGTGATCATGGCGCATGCAACAGTGCCGAAATATCGGAAACTCGTAAGTCAAAATTTACATGGTATAAATCCCGTAAAAACGTTTAGAATTCTTTAGAATCGTGATTTAAAACTCCATGAAACGAAAATGCGTCACGAAAAAGATTCAAACACATCATGTATAGTATAGGATTGACAGTCAGTTGCAGAAAAGTCCATTAAATGTCGTTTATTATTATTTTTTATAGCATTTAGTGGCAGACGAGCCACGGCCCATCTGATGGTAAATGGTAACCGTCGCTCATGGACTCAACTATATCGAGAGCATTGTCAAGCTGCTGCTCACCATTTCATTTCACAGATATGAAATTAAAGCATTAACGGCTATCTCCTGCTACAGAAAAAAGCAAAGATGTGCTTCATGGCCGGTTACACGGGAGATGGTGGTACCAACCCGCTCGGGCCCGATATCAAGTGAGCACTCCCACTTGGTACCCAGCCCTACCACCAGTCATGCAATGGATGATCATATTTTTTTTTAAATATTCACGGTCATTTTTCACACAACGTCCTCTGGTCCCAAACTAAGCTTAACGCTTGTGCTATGGGTACATATACTACTTTTTGTTTTGTTTATACATACATATAATAGATAGAAAACACCCAGACGCAGCACAAATTATTTGTGTGGTGAACAATACATGTTCATCACACAAATAATTGTCCCGAGTGGGAATCAAACCCACGACCTCATGCACGGAAGTCGGTTACACTACCGACTACGCCACGAGGCCCGTCAACTGCTTACTAAGTAAGCTAACTAAGGGAAGTCTTCTCTTAGTCGCCTCATACGTCACCCGTGGGAAAGAATGGAGTGGTGACACTTGTATTCTTAGACGTGATGGTCTACACGATGCACACGGATCTGTTTTGATATGTTCACTTGGTATTTCCATGCTAGTTATAAAGTATCTTTCTCACCTACCCCTGAAGTGAATCATATACTTTTGCACACATAAAGAACAAACTATTTTTAACACTCATGATATTTTTGATGCCATTTTTGTTATTTAAACTAGTTAAAGAACTGTTTGAAAAAATCTGGCTTGGACGTCCGTGAGTTGTAAGTAATGTATGTTAACACGATAACGACCAAAATACTTTACTAATCGAGTCTTTTTTTTTTCGTTTACGAATTATTATGATTAGGAATAGTGCCCTATTACTGTTCACGTTCTGATTCGATGTGGTTAATTGTTATTAAATAAACAAAAAATACTGAATATTTACGCTCGACGCGACACTAAAACCAGCGCCTTTCATTAGAACTACCTTTATACGTACGCACAGCCACCGGTGGTTTTACTATCGTCAACAGAACGCCGTTCGCCCGGCCGGTACATTGTTTTTATTTAAAAGAAAGTTCTTACCTTTGCTTGACGAACTGATGATATTTGTCAAGTATAATAACTATTTTATCCATAACAATAATTAAAAACACTAAACACACGTAAATAATAACACGCGGCGCAGTAGCCCTTATTTTTTTGCGTGGCCTTGGCATGCGCGCGGCAGCGCGCGGCCCGGAACTGAGAGCTAGACCAATATAGAAGTACTTCTTAAAATTAGCGCTATATGGCGTATAAGACATGAAACCCACATTAGTAATTTTTGAAATTAGCGCTATCTATGTGATTTATTGAAAACTACTTAGTAAGACCAATACATTATTAGTTACTTATCAAACAATCAATTTTATTGTGAAAAATGAAGATTATGGCGTGCATTTTTGGATTTTCCAAAATATTGTTATTTATGTTGCTATGATGAGGTTTACAAGATCTTTTACCAAAGTTGTCCCATGAATTCCTACGGGATCCATTATATTGTTGCAGAAAACAAAATTTAAATGAATTTTAATGCTCCATTAAATTTAATTAATGAGAGGTCATTTTAAGTTTTGTAAAAAATAATAAACCTTACATTTATCCTAATACTCCTGATGCTCAATATCCTTCTCAATCTCTCGTAGACTACTCTTCAGAAGTTTCACTTCTGCCCTGTGTAAATTGCACACATATGGATTTTTTTTTTCTATATTACTAAGTTCCATTTCAATTCTTACCTTCAATACGATTTTTTTCATTTCTTCATCAGGCGACTGAAACTCACGAATAAGAATAAGCATCACTTCTCGAGTATAATAGTTGGCATATTCAGCGTCCATAAGTGGAATGAGATAACCAATGGCTTTTAGGAAGGCAGCTAGACCTTTCCCGCGATGAGTTCTGATACCTTTCCACAGAGGTTTGAGTACAGAATCGAAGGACTCGATACCGTATGGGGTGGCAGCTTCGGCGAGAGCTGCACTTGCTAATGCAGTTATCGTACGTACTTTTTGTTGTTCATCAACCAAACCTGAATTATAATGAATCAAATCGTAAATATGATATAACAACAAAGGGTAACAACCAGAGTGGCTCAGTTGGAAGTGTCAATGACGTAAGAAATTAACATACAACTTACCATGCTCAATAATTTCCACCAAAGATTTAAGATGTGGCAGAATAGCACAGCCCATAAGGATAGCAATCTGTTGAACAATTTTGATGCCTGTATGTCTGGCCTGCCAAGATTTCTTAGACCTGCACACAGCCTTTAAAAATGGTAGTAGAGACGGAATACCTAAAAAAGAGAAAATAACAAATCATATTATTGTTCAAATTTCTTGCCTAGTGTTACTATTACACCAAAATTATGCATTACTCTGCTCTATAGATAGTGCCATCCACGAAGACGCGCCCCACTCTTTTTTCTAATTACTTACAAGGCAAGTGTGTATCGCTTCACCGAATTGCCTATTGAGCACGCACACATCAATGAATAAACAAAACCACGACAGAGCGATACGGTCAACTAGGAAGATGCTCTACTTTCATATTATCAACTGACTTCAAAAAGGAGGAGGCTTTCAATTCGACTGTTATTTTCTGCTGTGCTTTATTTCTTTCTCTACTGCGCTCCTGTACTCGATGCTTTCTTATACGAGATGCACCCAAGGAATTCCTCCCTATCGTGCACCACCTACTTTGACCTATTTTATAGAAAACACTAAAAAGCAAAAAATAAATTACATACGATATCCGCGTTAGACACCTACTGATGTGTTTGAAGTCGACCAATTATTTTTTGCGTTTTAGTTCCTGGGTGTCTTTTGAAAGCGGTTTTTTTATTTAAAAATAATTAATATTTCATGTTGTCGTTCAGTGTGGGTATTCTATGTCATTATTAGTTAATACAGTGTAATATTACCATGTTAAGGGAGCAATTATAAACATTAATAGTATACTAAAAAAACTATATGGTTGTCTGTAAAGTCGGTTTGAGGGCGATAATTTAATGTCATATATGTTTTCTGAGAGTTTCACAAAATTTAATACTTTAAACACAAAGTGAAAAATGTGAAATCGAAAATAACAGTCACGAGCAGGATTCGAACCTGCATCTCCTGGATACCGTCCAGATGCTTTGCCAATTCAGCCATCGTGACCCTTGCTCCTGACTGCTAATCTCGATAACACATTCATACTTAACGTCTTTGGGTGACGCCTGCACCATCTGTCGGAAGTATTTTCATATATTATACCGACCAGGTAAACTTAATTTTACAATTAAGATTTTACCTAATAATGACGTAAACCCTATAAATATTTAGATATTTTTATATATATTTTTAGCATTTGACATGCTTCATGCAGTCAGGAGCAAGGGTCACGATGGCTGAATTGGCAAAGCATCTGGGCGGTATCCAGGAGATGCAGGTTCGAATCCTGCTCGTGACTGTTATTTTCGATTTAAGTATGAATGTGTTATCGAGATTAGCAGTCAGGAGCAAGGGTCACGATGGCTGAATTGGCAAAGCATCTGGACGGTATCCAGGAGATGCAGGTTCGAATCCTGCTCGTGACTGTTATTTTCGATTTCACATTTTTCACTTGTGTTTAATGTATGTTGCTAAGCATGTCAAATGCTAAAAATATATATAAAAATATCTAAATAAATGTAATACTGATAAAAATTGAATGGTACATTTTAATTTTTTTTATTAAGTAGAGCAACTTTCTTGCCTAGTCTGGATTCAAGCAACGTGAACTGTACTACCCATGTGCATCGAGCCGCTGATGGCTCGCGACTGACACTTGGCTCAACCGTCCGACATCCCGCGGCCCCCTAGGCAAGTTTTGAGGGGCGCGTCTTCGTGAATGGCACTATCTATACCATGCTACCTCTGCATATAGTGTGAGACCTCAACAACCTACACTACTCTAAGAAAGGAAGAGTTAAGTAGGAGATGGAAAACAAACTGCACTGGTATTAGAGTTGGGTGAAAATAAAGAGACATATATAGTGCCTTACCTAAAGCAGAAGCAACAACAGCAAAAGCTCTAGCTGTGGTATTTCGCACGTATTCATCGATGTTGTCAATGTCAGGCCTCATTGTTGAGATCATAGTCGCGAGTCCTGCCGCTTTGGCTAAGTTTGAGATAATCTCTCGACCTTCGACGCGGGCATAATAATCTTCATCAATCAACAAAGGCTCGATGACCACCAATATCTACAAAATAATTAACAGTAGAGAGCTTGCCTCAGTCATTCGGCAATTTTTATTTTATTTTAAATATGAAACAAATGTTAATTTTTTTTTAATTTCCCGCTCGCTGGTGTAATGCCAACATGACCCATGACGTCATACGGTTCATGGTCAAATGATAATGTGTATTATTTACATTTTATAAAGAAATTTTATAATTAATTAATTTTAATATATAATTATATTTTTTTAAAGTAGGTATGTTTAAATCAAAATATTATTTAATATAATTAATATATAAAATAATAAAAAGATATAGCATCACGCCTGTACCCCCGAAGGGGTAGGCAGAGGTGTATTACACACCCCACGGTTCGCCAGCTATGTTTAAGTCCCACGTATTAGCGGCGAGCCTAATGCCATCTATTGGGCACATTTCCAAACTCCAGGCTGCTACTGAAAATTTTTCTTTTTGGGAAAAAGCTCAATAACATCGCCCGACCTAGGGATCGACCCCGAGACCTCATGATCAGCAGTCGCACACACTACCGCTGCACCAATTATTTAAATAAGAACTATTTAAACATAAATTTACATGGAATTATAACTAGTACCGATAGCCATATTCCTGTTCTTAATATGTCATATTGAGTGTTATAAAATAAGACGAAGAGAAACTAAATTATAATATTGAGAAAATCAGATGTAAACAAACCTTATGCACGTAGGGACGAACCAAATCATCTAGTTTGTATAAAATTCTGTCAATCACTTTCACAAGTAAATGTCTCTCCTGGTCCTCAAGAGTAGGACTCATAAGAAGTGGCAGTATCTGGTTGAACAGTGGTCCGGCACCAAATTCACGTGCTTTGTCTGTTATTTGACGAAGTGCAGCTTTGCACATTGGTGGTGTACCATTCTGAAAATAAATGCTTATAATCATAACTCATATTCCCGTCAAAAATTAACAATATAATCGACAGTTGCCAATATCGGTATTTCATACAAGGACAGTGGGTGGGGACAATGCTGTGAGATTTACCACCCTAGGTTAGCTACTTACCATCAGAGGAGGTTTTAACAAGTTGAAAAAATAAGCACCTTGATCTTTAGTAGGAGTTTCATTATCTTCCTCTCTTTGAGTTCGTCGGGCGACAGTGTGTCCTCGTCGACGTCAATAAGCAGCTTATCAAAGTACTGCGCGTCTTCTGGCTTCATGAAGGGCAGTTGCTGGCTGCCCTTGGGTTGTGGATCCAGGAGGCGCGCAGCCGCGGCCGCCGAGCCTCCCACTTCCTCCGTCTGCATGAAAAAGCCGATAGGGGTACCACCCAGTGGAGTAGGCGTTGCTGTCAGCTTTCGGGCCGGAGTCCGAATTGGTACATAACCTGAGTGACAATTTGAAACATTAACAATGTTACACTCGTATGCCGTTGAATTGATACAATTCTTTAAGCATGCAACACAACATCAGCAATTGACAAATAAAGCTTAATCTGGTAACCCAACGGCATGAGACTGTAAAGCCATGTCATCATTCATCTGAAAGAGAAATTAAGTATTTAATGTAGTGTAATATTCTGATATTATAAATTCTATACACATGTATTTTACATAGAATTTCGATGTCACAATTCCACATGAAGATGGCTTTGTTTAATACATGTGTCCTGAAACTAAAGTGATTATTAATAACTATGGTGTACAACTTAAAAATGTTATGTATGTAGTCCCATATTAACGAGTACATACCGGCAGGAGGCGGTAAAACTTTGTACCCAGCTGGAAACATGGCATCTAACTCTTCATCAGTATATGGACGGTTTCTCTCGTCTATTTCTTTTTCCCAGCGGTAAGCCTGCAGTTGTTCCGGAGTCATGGCAGCCACATGTCCTGGTGTTGGAGTAGCCATTGCCATAGCTTTAACTCCAACTGGTGTTGACTGTAAACATATCAATTAAATAATAATTACTAAATATATCACTGACAATTTAATACAATGTTTTCGTGAATTCTTGAAGTAAAACTAGACTAAGATTTATCACTCATTTCTAGAATGTGTCGTAATTCTAATTGCCGCCCCCACACGCGGAAGGTGTTGAGTCATACTTGAGGAAGTAGCAGTACATATTTTATATAATCAATCTGGTTCATAATCATAACTTCCCAAGAAAGTTTCCACATCTACGGACTAATGGGACAAAATGTAGTTAATAGCACAAGAAGAGAACTTACTAATCGCAGAGAATGATGCGAATGAACTTTTACTTGAAACTAATCACCATTAAGTGGGCTGTGAGTAACTGACACCGTTAGCAGTAAAAATGCAACTTACTCCTCCTGGTGTAAACATTGGAGTATGTGGCGTTGGTGTGGCATGTGATGGCGTTGCATGTGAAGGCGTGGCATGTGAGGGCGTGGCGTGCGAGGGGGTGGGCGTGGCCGCGGCGGGCGTCGCCCCGGGTGTCTCGTCCCAGCGCGAGCGGCGCTTGGTGCCCGGTGTTGGGGTCTCTTGGATTGTGTCCACGCCTGTACCCCGATCTGTGCGCGGAGTTTCTGCCCAACCACTGTTGTGTCCAGGAGTTTCTAAAATTCAAGAGATGATAAATTTTATTAAAACGAATGCAATTAGCTATAGTTTACTGGAGACTCAAAAAACAGGATTCTGTGAAATAAACAAAAGTAGTAAAACTTGTTACATTTCACGACTAGCGACATTGTGTGCACACTACAAAATTAAAATAAAGTCTTTAATGTGTACCTCACAGGAAAAAGTTCCTGTTTTAGGGTTAAAAAAAATAGCGCGATGTTTCGTTCAAATCCGTTACTTACTACGTTACTTTGTTTAGTCTTTTCCAAAAATAGCTATCCTACGGGTATTATTCATTTATAGGATAAAAATACGGGTGTCCTAATGTATGTTCAGATTTTCATTCTAATCTACCTAATTAGGTACCCAATTTCATCCAAATCCATTCAGTCAATTAGGCGTGAGTAACGAAAAAGCATTCAAAATCTTATTCTCAATTATAATATTAGTACTTAGTAGTATGTTTAGTATACACATTATTATTAAATTGCCCAATATCATACTAGCTGGCAATGACAGTCATGCAATAAAAAAAATGTATTAACAAATCTTGCCATTGTAAAAAAAGAATATTGTGTCGATTGCATAGAGTACAACACTTTCTGGTGTTACTGGTACATGTTGTCAAACACCTTGTGGAAATATTTCTGCCTATGCATTTGAATAAACTTCTTGGAATCTACAGCGTGAAATACGTTTTGTACCTACTGGTAACTTCCAGTCTACTGCAGTGTCTAGTAAAAAATACATTACCTCTATCTGTTTTCGGAGTTTCATCCCAGCGATTACGCCTCGAAGCATGTTGGGCGGGTGTATCTCTACCAGGAGTAGCATGGCCTGGCGTGATGTGCCCAGGAGTGGCATCCCACACTCGAGCTGAAGGTGTAGCACCTGGAGTTTCTCCACCGCGACCTGGAGCGCTGGGAGTTTCTTCCCAAGCACCTCTCTACAATAACAGCGAAATTAACAATAAATTACAGTTTAAAAACTAAAAAAAAAACATGATTTAATAGTTAGTTGAACTAACAAGTAGATTATTTATAATATAATACTTATTAATATAACAAATGCGAAAGTGTCTATTTGTTAAGCCCTCACGCCACAACTGCACCAATCATCATGGAATTATGCATACATATAGTCTCCAGCCAAGAAAAGAAACATGCTTCGAGGTGGTATTTTATATAGCTTAATGTACCATAGTAATCACAAGACCTCACGATAGATCAAGGACAAAACGTAACCAATCTATTGGATGTTATGTACAGCAGATTCTAAACAATCATGACAAACAGCATGATGGATCGGATGATCCAATTAATCACAGGACTGGTATCACAGAGACCCTAAACATCCGTATACTCACCTGGAACGCCAATGGATTAACTGGCAGACGTCAGGAACTCAAACTATTCATGATAACCGAGAAAATTGATGTAGCTCTAATATCTGAAACTAGATTAACACAGCGCTCCCACATAACATTTCAAAACTATACAACCTATCGGACTGATCATCCTTCAGGCAGATCTTAAGGAGGGACTGCGGTAATACTGAAAAATAACATCAAACATCATGTTCTCAACTTCTACAAAACAGATAAAATCCAGGCAACGTCAATCAAAGTCCATCATAAAAATTCCGACACGACTGTCTCAGCAGTATATTGCCCACCCAGAAACTCAATCAATGTGGATGAATTTAAAAAATTCTTTAATGAACTTGGCTCAACTTATATTTGTGGAGGTGATTGGAATTCAAAACACTCAAGACTGATCAACCCAAAGGGTAGGCAACTCTACAGAGCCACACTAGATCTCAACCTTGAATGCATATCCCATGGGGAACCAACATATTGGCCAACAGACCGAAATAAAATACCTGATGTTTTAGATTTCTATATCACAAAGAACATTGGCCATAACTATACTACAATAGAAAAATGCGAAGACCTGTTAGATCATTCCCCAGTTATCCTGTATTTAACCAAATTAGCCATCTACTCTTGAGCCACTCTCTAGAATATACAACAATAACACTAACTGGGACACTTATAAGAAAATTGTCTCTTTCAACATAGACTTAAACATTAAATTGAAGACAGAAGATGATATAGAGAATGCTATAGAAAAATTTAACTCAATTATCCACTTCGCAGCCAAAGAATCAACAACCATAAGCAAAAAAGCCTGGACCAAACTGGAATATCCAAGAAACATCATGGAGAAAGTCTGGGAACGGCGCAAACTAAGAAAAGAATGGCATATGTCTAGATATCCTTCTGATAAAACTAGTCTTAACAGAGCAACTCAAGAACTAAAGAACATGAAAACCTCTTCCTACAGAATAATTTGGCTAGTCTCACTAATATACCACCCATAAGGATACAAACTATTCACTCTGGCGCGCAACTAAACATTTGAAGCGGCCTAAAGAACTTATTCCACCAATAAGAAAACAAGACTGTAGTTGGGCCAGAACAGACCTTGAAAAATCAATCGCTTTTGCTGAACACCTTCACGGTGTCTTCACACCCCTACCTTGTTCTAACCCAGAAAATGATAGAAAAATAATGGAATTTTTAGAATCACCAAATCAGTTATGCTTTCCACTAAAGGCAGTAACCCACAGAGAAATATCCAGGCAAATACGGGCACTTCCACTTAATAAAGCACCTGGTTATGACCAACTAGACTCTACTCTGCTAATGAATCTACTGAAAAAAGGAACAATGTACTTGGTAATCATTTTTAAAGCTTGTTTAAGACTTAGTACCCATGCCAATTGAAAATCGCCCAAGTCATAATGATCTTGAAACCGGGCAAAGCCGCAGAGGTTCCTACATCCTACAGACCTATCAGCCTACTACCTTTTTTTAGTAAATTATTTGAAAAAATAATACTCAACAGAATGCAGTCCTATTTGAACGAGATACTCCATGAGCACCAATTTGGCTTCAAGCTTTTGCCGTGTTTTTACACGGTACTATTGAACGAATACATAGATTATCGAACTCCATAAGCCAAACACTAGAAAACAAACAGTATTGCTCAGCCGTTTTCTTAGACGTAAGTCAAGTTTTTGACAGAGTATGGCACAAGGGTCTCCTATTTAAAATAAAAACGTATCTACCACACTCATTCTACTTTATTTTAAAGAGCTACCTAGACAAAAGATGTTTTGAAGTCAAACACAACGGGGAAAAGAATTTTTCTTTTTAGGAAAAAGCTCAATAACATTGCCCGACCCGGGGATCGAACCCGAGACCTCATGATTAGCAGTCGCATACACTACCGCTACACCACCGAGGCAGTTGAGGCTAAGAAGATATACAATGTGAAAGTGGAAGGATGTAGCTACAGGGGGAGACCGAGACTTACCTACCTAGACCAAATTCATGTATTGAAGGAAGGTGGAGTAAGGAGTCTCCAAAACCGGCGAGCGTGTATGAAGAGAGTTATGAATGTTGAGGAAGCGAGAGATTTATGCAAGAATAGAGCCTCTTGGCACTCTGTTCTCTCTGCCTACCCCGCAAGGGAAATGGCGTGATGATAAATTAGTTAGCTAGTACTAACGTCCCACATACTATAAAAAAAGAAATAGGATCTTTTAAATATATATACTTTTTTTGAAACTAAAAAAGAAGATAAGAAAATCGGTTAATAAACTAAAAAATATGCTTTAATAGCTTTTTGAACGAAAACGCAGAAACATAAATATAAAAAATAATAACGTTTTTTTGCTATATCTTAATATTCATATTGTATATCAACACAAAGTGTGAAATCAAAAACCATTACTTTGGTTTTGCTCACATTCACACGTAGGCCCCTTTTCTTACAATCTTCTGCCATTACGTCGACTAGGGTTTGCAGGTCAGTCGCAGACTGCACTAATAGGACCGCATCGTCTGCATATAGCAGCGAGTTAACCACTGAGTCGCCTATCTGAACTTCCACATTCATTCAACCTTTGTAGACATTTATCCAGATATATGATAAACAGTCTGGCTGATAGAACGCAGCCCTGTTTAACGCCGATATTGACGACAAACCAGGGTGACATTCCATCATCCAGCCGCACACAAGATCTGCAGTCCAGTTTTTCTGTTAGTACTATCTTGTAATAAAAAAAAATGAAAAGGACAAAGGATATGTAGCAAGTGCCCATACATTCTCGGCCTGGAAAGGACATACATAAAACAATATGTGTTTTGAAGATAAATGACTACCCTATTGCCCTGTGTATTTCTTTTCACACTAAAACTTTTGGATGATGAGATAAAAGACATCTAAGATGGATATAATTTTGAAATTGAAATACCTCAAAATCGAATATATGATCAAAAATAACACCATAATTATAAATAAATAAAATAATATCTACATATATAAACAAATAATAAGGCTTAAAATCACTAAATATATAACTTACACTCATAAAATCACAATACAATATTCACGATACACAATAAGTACACAATAACAACATTAGCGAGTAGAATGACATGACATTACAGATGTAAAATGTTTTGCCAATATTTTGAAGCATAATTGCTACTCTTGATTAGAAATAATATCAGTTTTCACCAAATAATTATAAAAAATATTTTCTTAAATAGTCATATTACTGTTCTCACAAAATTATTTAAGAAATAACTACGTAATATTGTTTTGTAATATAATAGTACCAAAGTTTTTAATGTTGTCAATTCAGCGTAGCGGCAAATTTGATTGTCAACAGATAACAATAATTCACCAATAACCATTACGATAAAGTACAAATTCAAAATTTTGAATTTGTACTTTTTAAACTATAATCTTTTTCTGAAGTTCTATAAAGAAAAGAAAACAACTGACGGATTTTATAAATTATTAGTTTAATTTTAAATATTGAAAACATTATGGCCGCCACAGGCCGTAAATGGTACATGTCCATTCTCAAATTGTTATATTGTCGTAGATCCTTAAATAAGTGTGCAAAGATTCAATTTAACCCGACGTTTTGAAGTGAGTGAATTGAAAGTGAATCGTGATCAAAGATTCCGTTACATACATGTGAAGCTAGTAAAAGCGTGCTAAAAAATATACCCATGAACAAATTATTGTGAAAGTTTAAAGTAGCTGAGCATGTCAAGTGCTAAAGTACGGATAAAAATATACCCATGCTTCCATAATAATTATCATCAAAGTATTTTTGCGAAAATCAAGCATTTGGTACAACTGCTTAGCCCTTACGACTTCCCTGACAAACAATTTTATATATAGGTTGTCATTTCATTTGAATACTAGCAGTCGGTGGTAACACGAAAATGGAGAATCATGAAGTAAGAAGCGTCATCAAACACCTTTGTTTGAAAAAAAATGCCTACTAAAGCTGTGCATGCTGCATGGTGGAAACACTGAAGGACTCCTCCATATTCTAAAGTTGCACGCTGGTGCTAGGAGTTCAAGCTGGGTGGAACATCAACAGAAGATGAACACCGCGAAAGGCACTCCATCCACGTCCCTCTCTGAGGAACACATCAAGAAAGTCCAAGATCTGTGACCATTTGGTATAGCTGAGATCGTAAAGCTTTTATAGGGCAGTGTCCAACAGTTATTGATGAGCGAAATTAAAATGTTAAAGATCTCTGCGCGTTGGGTACGGTTTATGAAAAGAAAAAGCTAGTGCTCATTTTGAGGACACATTCCAATTTCCAGCTGTTCCAGGCCGGGAGAAAAATTTTAGACTCGGTTTGTAACCATGGACGTGACGTGGATGCATCATTTTTGAGACCAAACAGCAGAAAATGAAATGGAAAAGACTCCGAAGAAATTCAGTTTCAAGCTCCGCGGGCAATGTTATGGCGTGTTGGACGCTGAGGGAATCATCATGGTTGAATACCTGGAAAAGGAGCTATCGTAGCTCCTAAATAACTGACCAAATAAGAAGCTTGCGGGAAGCTGTAAAGGAAAAAAAGACGGGATAAACTGAGGGCAAAAGTCTTGGTTCTCTAAGACAATGCACCTGGAAGTTGTAATGGCTGCCATTCGAGCTGCTCGAACACCCCACCTTATTCTCCAGAACTAGCCCCCAGCGACTTCTATTTATTGCCTCAGCTCAAAGAACTTAGAAATTTGAGGATGATAGTGAGGTGACGACCGCTGTAGAGGCGTTTTGGGAACTTTACATATAGATCGATCATGATCACTCCTCGTATTTTGAATATTACACAAATTACACTTGGCGTGCGCAAATCACAGAAAACAAATGTGGTAGCTTAGCAACAGTACCTACGCTTATCAAAATCCTGTAACCTAACAATGGTATGTATAGTAGTGTTTCTTCACAAGCAACAGAACTAACCAATCTTTTAAAGGAAATTTTTAATTTTGTAGTACATATTTATTTATTTTACTGCAATAAATGCACTTACTACTTCTGAGGAAAATATTCTATAAATATAGCATCAAAAATAAATTTTATTAATCATGCAATGACGACAATCTATGAAAACTCTATCCAGGTATTCCAGATTTATCAAATATATTTTATCTAACAAATAAAAGCAGCAACTACCTCTTGATCCCAAGACGGTGTAGCTTGTGCGCTTGGAGTGGTCGAAATTGTCTTCTTAGCAACAGGAGTCTCTTCAGAACTCTGATCCCAACGACCTTTACGTTTAGTTGGTGGTTTGCCAGCTTCTCCGTTAGACTGTGCCACAGGTTTGAGTGTACCTTCTCTTGCCCTTTCCAATAGTTTCTTCCTGAGCTACAATTATTTATTAAATACATTAATATTAAGCTCAATATA
This sequence comes from Leucoma salicis, assembly GCA_948253155.1. Taxonomy (NCBI): domain Eukaryota; kingdom Metazoa; phylum Arthropoda; class Insecta; order Lepidoptera; family Erebidae; genus Leucoma; species Leucoma salicis. Next base: position 14,048,316 of record OX411809.1, on the reverse strand, counting down.
TGACAAGCAAAGTTTCTCCATCTTCATACATATATTGCCCATTTCCCAAGAAAATGTGAATATTATGCTACTGGAAGCCAATCCCAAGGTTTGTATATTATAGATGTGACAGTTTTGTTTGTTACTTCTCGACAGGGAAACTACTTACTCAACCAATCATCATGAAATTGGCATAGAAAAGTGAAGAGTGGGATGGCTATTTGTATAGATTATTTATGTGCCAGATAATGATGGATTTATATTATAGGTGGGTGTTAGTTTTTGCTATAAACTAGTATAAATCACAAATTGTCACTTCAATAAGCAAGCAAGGAAAAGTATTTAAAAATAATGATATATTTACCTCTGTTTCCTCAGCTCGTAAATATTGTTCCTTCATAATTTCTGTGTATGTTCGTGAGCCAATATCTGGAGTTTTCCCTCCTGAAAAAATTACAAATGATATAGAATGATCAAACAATGGGTATTAAAGACCTTTTAATTTTAATTTAAAATGGAAATACCTTCTGCAAATGGATCAGAACGCTCTGGAGATATAATCATCCTACGCCTTTTCTGACGGTATTCATCTTCCCTGTCTGCAATAGTTGGTCTTCTTTTATCAGCAAATGGGTCATAATCTTTGTCACTCTGGAAAGATTTGATTACAAAATTTGAATACTACTAATTTTATAAGTTATAAGTATCTCAGAAGAGCTTTTTTATACTATGAGGGTGGCAAACAAGCATACAGCCCACCTGATGGTATGGTTACCATAGCCTATAGGCGTTAGAAGCATACGAGGCATCACTCGCGCGTCGCATCTTCATGGTATGGGATAGAAGGTGGAGAGAATGAGGAAAGTTCGGCGCTCACACTCATCATATGAAACAACAGTAGGAGTACCTAATATTGTCGGCGGTATACGCCGATCAGGTGGCACTTCTCCCGTCATTCCAGTCTATTGACTTTGAGAAGCTAGGCTCTACTTAGGAAGAGCTACTAATGTAAATTAGTAGAAAGAGGAAGGAGCAAAAATGCGACGTAAGTTTTAATGATCATGTTTATATTTCCCTTGTATACTCGTATGTGTGCATTCTCTCAGAGGACATGACTGTAACAGCTATGTTTTACAACTATAGCTGGTGCAAATTATCTGAAAGGAGTTAGTCAAAATTACCATTATTGATTAAGTCCCACAAACTAGGGGCTAATACTTAAAATAATCTACACGTCTGACCTACCTACTTCAAATAATATTATCACTGCAACATTTGCAAGTGATAATATGATATTAGCATCCCACAAGTATCCATCAGCTGCGACACAAACTGATTTAGATGACATTTCATCTTGGCTAAAATAAAAAAGTGGAGGATCAGAGCTTATGAGTCTAACAGTCAATGTTAACTTCATTCTGAGGGAGCAAAGCTAAATAAACTAGAAATTATTATATGGCATAGATTGTAAGCAGTGTTCGCAGTAGATGAAATGAATTACAGTGTAAACTCTATATAACGCACTGAAGGGACTGTGCATTTTATGGCGTTATAGAGAATTGTCGTTAAATGGAGAGAAGAAAAATCAGAATTATAAAAATAAAAAGTTTATTTCAGACTAGTGTTAGTAGTTATTTACATAAAAAACAATTTTATTTGAACGCTATTGCGTATAGTCTGTTATTTTTGTCTGACGTCTTTTGCTGCACCAGTAATTTTGTTGTATTTTTTTACTATTTTAATTCTTGCGATATTGAGGCATCTTGGTGATAAAGGAAGTACTTTTCCAATAATTTAGCTGCTTCCAGAACTTCTTTAATGCTCGGTGGAGGCTCAGGCTCATCCGTCTCTTCTTCTTCATCTCCTTGTTCTTGATCCTCAGTTTTTCTCACTGAATCCAAAATTTCTTTGTCTGTGAGTGAAGCCGTTGTAAACAGGCAGTCGGCTACTTCGATGTAGGTTTGAAGATTCAGTTAATGGAAGGTCGTCATCGCTATCAAACTCAGTTTCTGTTTCCATTTCATCACTCGTAGAATTGGTACAAAGTCCAGCATGTTGTTTCGAGTGCTGTATAGTTGTGGATGTCCCTTCTTCCCGGACTTTAGATAAAAAATTTACTGCTTGCAGCATATTAACAGAAGTTTTACCCTCAGATTCGGCTAGCTCCATCAATAATTTACTGCTTGCAGCATATTAACAGAAGTTTTACCCTCAGATTCGGCTAGCTCCATCAATAATTTCCTTCCTTGAGGCTTTTAATCACACTCTGGTCCATATAAAAGTTATTTTTTATAGACAACTTGAGTCTGTTCTTCAAATATTCTTTCTTAAACATAAACCTATATATTTTTCTTTTATAGTCTTACACATCACAACTGAAAGAGGTTGTACTTCAACAGTCTCAATCAGACTATGTAAAATATCAACTCACCTAGCAAAAACATATAATGACTAAACACAAACATTTAATATATTTATATATATTTTTAGCATTTGACATGCTCAGCACTATACAATAGACACAAAGTGAAAAATGTGAAATCGAAAATAACAGTCACGAGCAGGATTTGAACCTGCCATCTCCTGGATACCGTCCAGATGCTTTGCCAATATTAGGAGCCAGGAGCCTCCTGCAGGAGCAATTGTCACGATGGCTGAACTGGCAAAGCATCTGGACGGTATCCAGGAGATGCAGGTTAAAATCCTGCTCGTGACTGTTATTTTAGATTTCACATTTTTCACTTTGTGTTTAACAAACATTTAAGTTTACAAATGTGATAGGTTTACTGACTAAGTTGCCAGTCATAACTGTCACTGAGCAATAAACTCCTTCTGTACAAGGTGATACTAAAACCTATCTAGACCTATTATGGTATCCAACTCTGGCGAACAGCATACCACTGCAATTTCGAGATCTTGCATAGGTTTCAAAATAAAATGCTGCGATTAACTATGCAAATGCTCCTTGGTTTGTCTATAATGCTAGAAAATGGAACTGTTAGGCAGGAAATACTACAACACATAATCCTACAAGGACAGGAAAACAAAACACCCTTTTCACCTGGGGGGTTAGGCAGAACGTCATATCTCACATGTCGATCGTATCGTGATCACTGTGATTGGTTGAGAGATCACCGTGATTGGCCAACGGATTATTGTGACATCACGCGTCGGTTTCTCAACCAATCACAGTGATCTCGATACGATCGACATGTGAGACATGAGATTCTGCTTAACCCCCCAGGGGGGTTAGGCAGAATGTCATATTATCCACAATAATCCGTTGGCCAATCACGGTGAGCTCTCAACCAATCACAGTGATGACGATACGATCGACATGTGAGATATGAGATTCTGCCTAACCCCCCTGGCAAGAGATGTCAATACATGCCAGGCGAATGACAGAGAAGGCTCACTGTCAATTGCTCCCGAAAAAATAATAAGATAAAGTGGTTCAAATCACGGTGATCTCTCAACCAATCACAGTGATCTCGATACGGTCGACACGTGAAATATGACATTCTGCCTAACCCCCCTGAATTGTTTGACGACTCTTATACAGTATATAAACGAGATCGTGAAACTTCTTTTTTCAACAAACATAAGAAAACTGGTGGTGGAGTACTTATAGCCGTTTCAAATAAACTAACATCATCTTCACACATTGGGAAAGCAACTGTGAGGATTTATGGTCAAAATTAAATCACACACGAACTTAAAATATCTTAAAATATGTGCCACCTATTTACCTCCCCAGTTAACAAAGAAGATTTTGAGCCTTTTGTTGAAAACTGTAACTCGAACATAAATGCCAATAGTGACAATTTTACATTATTAGTGGGCGATTTTAATTTGAGCCGTATTGATTGGATATGTAATGCTTCTGATAATTCGTGTATAGCGTCTACCAATGGTATTAGCAATCTTAAAAACAATTTAATTGATTTTATGGCATTTAACAATTTAAAACAGTATAACTGGATAAAAACTTTCAAAATAAGACATTAGACTTAGAACTGTCCTAACCCTATAAGAGAACTTGATAAATTTCATTCCGCTATTAACTTGAGATCATGCTACCCGTAAAACATAAAAATAATTCAAAAATAATAAGTAAACCTAATTATTTTAAAGCTGACTATGATGCTATTATTGAATCACTCAATAAAATAAATTGGAGCTATGAATTCACAAACTGCAATGATGTAATAAACAATTTGGTTGACAAGTTTTACGCTGTGGTTAAGGATATCATTATAAAATTTGTACCTGAAACCATATACAAAAAAAGGTAAATGGTATTCTCATCAATTAAAAAAGTTACTCAAACTAAGGTGAAGAAACATAATAATCCACAAGATATAATTGAATTTAATTATGTAAGAAAATATTGTCAGACTAGTGCAAAAATGTTACACAGAATATATACACGGACTTAAACATAGCTGGTGAACCGTCGGAGTGTAATACACCTCTGCCTACCCCTTCGGGGAATACAGGCATGATGCTATTTTTTTTGTTCTTAAATAGGGTATTTATTTGAAGAACTCTTTTTTTTTTCCTTAATTGTAATTTGTTATTATATTAGTAATTTTATTATTGTCATTTTTTAGTTTTGCATTTAGTTTAATCTTCGTTTGTCATATTTACTTATAGAAGATCACATCATACAGCATGATGGATGGGAAGGTACCATACCCGTTTAAGGGGGAGGGGGAGGAGCCTTCAAAATACTATGCTAAGTCACAGGAGCAGGGAGGTGGCTTAGGTTTTTGTTACGTAGTCAATTTCGCCGAGAGAAATTTTGCTTTTTTTCGACCTATCTTTGAATAGTTTAGTGCTTCTTAAACTCACAGTTGGTGGCGCTGACGCCGTATATTATTGTAAAAATCTTAAAAACTAGGTCTCGTAGTACGTGTACGTTGCCTTAGCATGCCATTAGAATATATCACAGACACATTATTAATGTCACAGAAATCATAGTATAAAAAATAAAAATATAATATATTATACAGTAGTGAAATTTTACCTGAGCAATATCATTCAAGAGTGATGCGGGTGCAGTATATCCTGGCCTTTTTTGGGTAATCGCTACATTCTCAACATCATCATCTTCTACTTCATCATTAGCAGCAATTGATGTAACATAACCATCATATCTGGACTTACCACCATGTCCAGAATTATCATATATATCACTGTCATAGTATGAATCGCCTAAAGCTACCCCCTTGTTAGAGCCATTTTCTGGTATTTCACTCTTCTTGGATTGAATTTCTCTAATCTGCGCTTCGATGGCTAAAAAGAGGAAATTCAACATTATGTGTTTATAGTAGGTATGTCCAGCAATCCGCCGGCGGACCACCGAAGGAATGTAACATAGTTCCAGTGGCCCGCCAATAAAGGCGGAGAGACGACACACGGCGGGTTTCTTTAGTGGATGTGGGCCCCACACTACCCTGTTCGTTGCCCCGAACGACGGGGTGTGCGGTTAGGTACATTTTCTCCCGCCTAAAAAAAAAAGGTATGTCCAGCAAAGAATAATATGAATGTACTAGCAGTGCCCGCGGGCTCCGTTCCGCGTTAGAAATATTTTTGTCCCGGCCCGTTTGTCCCGCGTAATACTTCAGGTTAAAAGTTCGGGATAAATAAAAAATATGTTAATGAAGATTTTTTCTTTTTTGTATTTTTTTTATTGTTTTATGTTTTTTTTATTGTTTTATGTTTTTTTTATTGTTTTTTGTATGTTTTGTGTTTTTATGTTACTGTTTATTGTTGTTATTTTTATTACTTGATGTTAATATTCACTATTTACATTATTTACATCATGTTTACTTATTTTAATTGTTCAAAACTTGTTGATATACTATATTAGTAGTAATGTTGTCATTTGGTACTAAAATATATTGTGTTTCAGGAGTTCCAACCCGAGATAAGCCAACATATAACTGAAAGCTAAAAGTATATGGCAGAAAAACAGTCAATGCCCACCAGAGAAAATGTTTGACCCTGGGATTTATTAATAGTGAGGGCAAAAGAGACCTTGACGGGTAACCTTTTAAACGGTATAGGTAAATCAGTCAGAATCATGGGTATCCGTGGAATATAAGCAAGTTGTCCCACTGCTGGCCCTGTGAGAATGGTCGCCAGGATTATATAATTGAGAGTTTCAACGGAACTCCATAAGCATGATGATCTTAAGCATGCCCTGATGACATCGGCGCGTGTTCCTTTTGTTTACTGGCAGCGTTTGCCGAAAATCGCCCGCAAAAACAAAAGTAACACCACCCATATCAGCGTCTGAGTTTCTGATGTCTTTTAGCGTACGGTTCACGGCTTCAATATGAGCTCTATGACTCATGGTACATTCGTCCCATATAATTAAGAATGTATCTTGTAAACGGCCGGGGTGGCGCGCTCCACACGTTTTTATTTTGCTAATATCTTTGAAGATATTTGTTTAAACTGTATAGAGTAAAGGGCACAGATATTCTACACTGAATTTCCATTCTAAAAACCTATTTATAAAGATATATGTATATTAATACCATATGGGCTAAATAAGCTTCACAAAAATTATTTTTAATTCACAATTTTAACAGTAAAAGCAGTTATTGTGAGTTATCCGTAGGAGATAGGCATATGCTATTGCAGACTTTTTTACAGATTTTGATACGTTCTTTAATATTGTAGTACATTGTTTTGTTCTATCCTCAATAGTTACCGCAGCGCACGCGATGAAAGCAATTTTTTTTACAACTTGGATTACATTATTCAAGTTTAAGTAAAGATGGATAATTAATTTTGGAAATTATTATAGCCTATGACACTCCACAATAACGTAGCTTTCTATTACTGAAATAATTTTGAAAATCGGTTCAGTAGATCCAGAGATTACCCCTTACAACGTCACAAACTCACAAACGTTACCTCTTTATAATAATATATATAATATAAATATAGTAATAGTATAGAAAACAAAAATTGAAGATGATAATACAACAAATAAACAATAATGGAGATATTAGTGACACTATTCTCATTTTATTATATTTTAAACACATATATTATGTATCACTAAATGTTGTAAAGCAATAAACTATCTAAGCTCAAGAAAAACCTAAAAACCTACTTGTAAGGAGAGTATCAGTTCATCACGACACTATAATGCTCATCGTTTTGAACATAGTTTTTGTCATACCGTCAGACAAATATACATTATTTTACTATCAGTAAAATCTATATTTATAATATAAGAAAATTATCTGATATCTCACAACAAGTTATTGTAATACATTTTGCCCGAATCAAAATACAGACAATGTAAAAAATATGGCTGGCGTGTAAGTGCGTGATTACCTTCGTGTGTTCTAGGAATTTTATCCATTATTCTGTAATATCATGAGGCAGTTTTGAAATTAATAATTTTAAATAGACAAAACAGGCTTCAAATTAAGTGTCAATACGAATTTTAATTTATTAAACAGTGATAATAACTCCAAAAATCCACTGAAAGCACAAATTATAGAATCACAGACTAGTAAGAGCAGGCCACACTAGAGATGTAAAAATAATCAATTTTTATTTAAATCGATTTTTATTTACTTATAATCGATTTTTAAAAATCCATTTTATATTAATATTAATCGATTTTTTAAATTACTTGTATAAATCGATTTTCATAAACAGCACCATCTAGGCGACGGATGAAAAGGTTTTTAGAATGGAAGTAAGTTTCAATTTTATGAACTGCGCATCTATGCGGTGGATAAAAAACTCGAAGTTCATTATTACCATAGATTTAGGATATACTCCATAGATAGGCTGTAAGAGTAAAAGAGAACCACCGAAGCTAATGGTACTGTGATGTGTTAGAACGAGAGGGAGAGTGATGCTGTCAACGAGACCTAAATTTATTTGTTACCGGCCTGTAGCGGCCTTGTCAAGCTTACGCGTGCGTGATTTGGCGATTATTTATTGTAATTAAAGTCTTTACCAGTATTATAATAACGTTATAATGATGGTTACTTGTGCAGTACCAGGTTGTAATTCTTCAAAGAATGATAATCCACAGGATTACTCATTTCGCCAGTAAGTTTACTATTTGTTTATTATCTTCAATTCAAAATAACGGTTACACAAATGTATCAGATTTGGAGAAAATATTATGAGAAAATTGTTTATTATATTATTACAATGATTTGGGGTACACGAAACAGTCATATTTGAGAAATCACAAATACGGAAATATGAGGAGATTTATGACCTCATTTTTAGTGATGGGAAGGCCTTGATTTATTTGTTGATATCGACTTTCATGGTCGGATAACAACAATATTAACTATTATTAACATACATAATACAATTACAAGTATGATTACGGTTTCATAACTAAATTGCTGAATCGATTTTGGTGAAAGGAGAAATTGAGCACAAATTGCGAATATTTACATAAAGATAGCATTTGACAATTTTATAACTAAATGATTACATTTAAGGGTATCTAATTTACTACCTATTATTGATGTGAAACATCATTCGTTTTGACAAGTACTTTAGTCCTGGATGATATCCGCCTTGAATATGATGATTTATGTCCATTTCCGTTATTTTACATGTCATAATTGAAAAAGTTATGATCATTTTATCTACTCATTATTTCTACAAAATAATTTGGATGTTTTCACATCTGGTAGACGTCCCGCGACGTCTATTTTATTATTTTGATATTTGACATACTTAGGTATATGATTAATAAATATTTTATTAAGTCTGTGTTTTATATTTTCTGGCCTCTTCCATAAATTTCTGGTTACAGTGGCAGTTTCGTGTATTATCGCTCGTTCCACTGGTGAGACGATTCAGAATTTAGGAATATATTAAATTTAAATTCCCAATCCTTTCACTAACATTTTAGTGAGACAAATGGGAAAATATTGTTACTTTATGTAACTTATGCAATTTCCTTCGATGTCTGTGTTTATACTACTGGTCTTGCAAGTTACTGCTTATCTAATGTACCTACTTACCTACAATAAATGCATCTAAATAAATAAAATAAATAAATATTAACAACCAGACGCAGTACAAATATATTCATCACACAAATAATATTCCTGAGTGAGAATCGAACCCACGTGCACGGAAGTCGATCAATAATCATCTTTCTTTTAAATACTTATAACTTACGCATTCAAGTACCAGGGTAGCAGGAAATTGTAGAAGGTTGCTAGAAGCAAAATCTGAAATTGTTGACTTGAAATAAAATTATCCCTTTCGTCTCACCAACAAGATTAATTAAACGATCGGGTAAAAAAAAACAATTCCCGATCGTCTCACCAGTGAGACTGGCGGCAATACACAGGCAATATTATTCGCTTTCTATATTACTCTCAAAGCCTTTTCAAAAGTATTTTTTAGTATCGTACACTGTTATCGACATCGATAACAATCATAACTTCATGCGCAGCACTTTCAATGCACACATTGACAACTCACACACACATACATAATTATTTTTTGGTCTCATTCGGTTCAACCGAATCGGTTATTGACATTGCCCATCTATGAAGTATATCCTAAATCTATGATTATTACACAGGGTGTGTTCCGATATACACTGGAGCACTGTGATGTGAGACGTCAATTTAGTATACTGCGAAGTCGTTCCTTTAAAGCTAGCTATACTGTCTTATCTTATCTTCTTGTTTAATGGCTCTTGTTGTGGCAGTGTGAGCACAATTTCGCCAATATCGAGTATTAATTTAAGGTAGACCGTCAAACGAAGGAAATTTGTTCGGTGAAAGAGAAATAAACGGTGAAAAATGAGTCCAACACGACGGATTACCATGAGATATACACTGAAACAAAAAATACAACTCTAACTACATGACATAAAACTACTTATAGGAATACAATATAAACAAAACCAAAACTATTTTTTTTTTATAACTAAATACCCTTTACCTCTATAATATGTACATACATTTACAATTTAATCTTATTAACTTTTATGAATTTACAAAGTGTTTTAATAAATGGAGTAAATGCAAGAGACAAAAGAAGTTTAAAAGATGTAGGACGAGAGATTTCAGTTGGTAAAATATTATATAAAGAACAGTTTAATTTAGGGCAACAAAAGAATATATGGTTTATATTTCCTTGAGCCAGACCACATTCGCAAATGGAATTATCTCTAATCCTAAGTTTAGCAAGGAATACCGGAGTGCAAGAATGGTTTAAACGTAACCGACAGATGGTAGAGGTGGTAGCCTTATCAGCCTTTTTGAATTTAGAAAACCAAGGTTTGTGGGGAATCTCAGGTTGAATATCACCATAAAATTTCCCTTTAACGTTTTTAGAAATATGCCATTGTTCAGTCCAATCCTGAAATAGGACTGATTTCAGGGAGGCACAGATGTCATATGAATATACATGAAAATGATCAAGGGAACCTACAACTGCTGCAGACTTGGCACACCAATCAGCTGACTCATTACCTAGGATACCCATATGACCAGGAATCCAAGCCAAAATAATATTAATACCAAGTTTATGACATTGGAACAATTCATCTTTTATTTGAAAAATAATTGGAAATTTTGATTTAGACCTGAAAGGATTAGATAATATTGTTTGTAGACAACTTTTAGAATCTGAAAATATTAATGAATTATTTAAATTATGTGATTTCACAAATTTAATTGCTTCTAAAATTGCTATTGACTCTCCAGTAAATACTGATGAAGCAGATGGACATTTGTACTTTAGCATGATTCTTGTGAAAGGTATCCAAACTGCTACACCTACTGCATTATCTGAAGATTTAGATGCATCAGTGTACAAAGTGTACCAGTTCTCAAATTCACTTTGAATTTTTTGTTGGAAAACCTTATTGGCCTCAATTGTATCTTTATCAATGCCAAAATTCAAAATAATGTTGGGCTGGAAAATCAATGTATCATAATCAAGAGAATATAATGGTAGACTGGGATTTTGATAAACTGGATTGGCAAGATTGTTAGATAAACAATAACTGCGGAGAATACAAGGGAAAAGGTGAGATGATTGTGTGTTATGAGAGTTATAAAGTTCAGACAACTGTCTCAATTTAGGGATAAGGGGATGATCAGACCATTGAGTTAATTTAAAAAAAAATCTGTTGGCAAGGTATTGCCTACGTAGTGAAAGAGGAGGTTCAACACACTCTACTTGCATCGCATTAATAGGTGAAGACTTCATAGCCCCTAATATTATACGTAAACATTTAGCTTGAATTTTGTCAAGTCTCTTAAGAACGGATTTATTACAAGGGTCTAAGATAAAAGAGGCATAATCCATATGGCTACGGATTATGGCATTATATAATAATTTCTGAGTAAAAGGATGAGCACCCCACCATACCCCAGAAAGAGAACGGAGGATATTAATGTTCTTTTCACATTTCTGTATAACATAATCAAAATGAGAAATACCAGATAATTTTGAATCAAGCCATAATCCTAAAAATTTTACTTTGGTCTCTTGAGGTATCACATTCTCATTAACTCTAACTGTGATATTAGGAATAATCCGTTTTTTAGTAAATATCACTACTTTACTTTTAGAAGCTGATATAGAGAGACCATGCTCTAGGAGCCAGTCAGATAAGTACCTTAGAGCAGAGTTTAATTGGATTTCTGCTTCTTCTATAGATTTAACTGAAGTATAAAGAGCTATATCGTCCGCATATTGCAAAATTTGACAAAAAGATAGTACTGTAGACTCTAAATCACTGGTGTAAATACTATATAATAAAGGACTTAATACAGAACCTTGCGGTAAACCTTTCCAAACATATCTAGGTGGAAGGAAAGAATTTTGATGTTTGATTGAAATGGATCTTTCCATAAAAAGATTACATATAAAACGTGTCAACTTTGTGGGAATATCCAAATGTAGGAGTTTATTTTTAAGCACAGGCAATAATACATTATCATATGCTGATGCAATGTCAATAAAAACTCCAACTAAATACTGTTTTTTTAAAAATGATATATGAATATCAGTAGATAGTATACTAAGACTATCTACTGTACTCATGCCTTTCCTAAATCCAAATTGTGATTTTGCTAATAATTTTTTGTTTTCTACCAACCATTCTAAACGATGCTTGACCATATGTTCAGAGATTTTGGATAATACAGAAGAAAGGGCTATGGGTCTGTAACTATTAAAATCTGATGCATTGCATCCAGGTTTGAGCAGGGGGATAACAATTTGATTTTTCATGTCCCGAGGAATTATACCATTTTCAAAACAGATGTTAATGAGGTCTAGATAATATTTCTTTGTATTTGGGGAAGCATTTTTTAAAAAAGAATAGGGAATTCCATCCATCCCGGGTGAGGAGTCTATTAAACCCTCTAAAGCGAGACTGAGCTCGGAAAAAGAAAAAGGTGATTCAAAATAATTAAAAGAGGGAAGGGAACATGGAAAAGAGGGAAATACATTTAAATTTGGAACAAAAGGAGGCGCTAACTTATCTGCAAATGCCTCGAGCCATACGGAGGGATCATTGGAAGAGATATTGTTATTTTTAAAGGATCCTCTAAATTTTTTAATATGATCCCATACTAAAGATGATGGAGTTTTCGGAGACAATTGTTCACAAAAATGTATCCAACCTTGTTTCTTTTTCTTTTTTAGAAGTCTAGAAGTTTGTGCAGCAATTTTTTTATATTCCAAAAAATTTTCTGTTGTCATATTCAAATTGTAACGTCTTTCAGCTGCTTTCCTATTCTTAACAACTTGCGAACATTCAGGATCCCACCATGGAGGGGAAATTTTGAATTTAGATTTTTTTTTCGACTGAAAAGTCTGATCAGCACTTGAAGTAATTGAATAAACAAATTTAGAATAAATATCAACAATATTACTGGAAGATACTGGAGGAAGGGATACTACTTTACTGTCAAGTGAAGATGCATAAGATGACCAGTCTGCATTTTTTAAACGGTATTTAAAAGAAGGATTAAAATCAAAAATTGGAGTAGATCTATTACAGATGTTGATAAGGATAGGAAAGTGGTCACTACCATAAGTGTGATCCAAGACGTTCCAAGACAGAGTGGAAGCAAGAGAAGGGCTACATGCGGTAAGATCCACTACACTTTGAGGGTTTTGAGATGGAAATACCCTCCGAGTAGGAGACCCGTTATTAATAATACATAAATCAGCTTCATCAAAAATTTCTAGTAACAGACGTGCAAAAGAATCGTCATGGCTAGAACCCCATGAGGTGTGATGAGCGTTAAAATCACCCATCAAAATAACAGGAGGAGGAACAGATGATATTATGTACAAAATGTCTGAAATTAAGGATGAATGAGGGTGAGGGATGTATAATGATATAAATGAGATGTTAAAAATATTTACAGCGACAACATTAATGTCAGGAGAAACAGAAGGAAGATGAATTTGTGAGAAGGGAAGGTAACGCCTTACAAGTAAGGCGCTACCGGCATAGCCATCTGCCCTATCATCCCGAAGACAGGAGTAACCTGAAACCCCAAAATGGGAATTAGGAACTAACCATGTCTCCGAGATGGCAATGACAGATGGTTGAAATTTACTAATTAAAAAAAGAAGCTCATGCTTCTTATGTCTGATGCTTTTTATGTTCCATTGCAGGATGGGAACTTGATCCATTATTGGAAGTTAGGGAAATGATTTGGGAAAGTTTTTGGGCAACGTGGGACGGTAAGTTTGATTTAGAATTTAATAAATTAATGATCATTGTAAGAAGTATTTCCAGGACACTATCATCCTGAGAAAGTGGTGATGAATTGGAATAAGATGAAGAAGAAAAAGCACAACCATTGGACATAGACGAAGATGGATTTGAAATGATTGCCTGATGAGCGGACTTATCATATGTCTTGCCCAATGGAGCATGAGTATGTGGAGAAGAAAAAACAGTTTTCCTGTATGAAATGTTAGAAGGGGAATTTTTGGACTGTTTAGCTAGATGGGATGAATTAATATGATGAGATGAATTAATGAGATGAGGTGAATTATTAAATTCACCACCTTGAGCAATTTCATTAAAAGGCTTAAGTGATTTAGGATGACGGCGAGATGCTTCATGATATGATATGTTTTCGTTAGTCATTAAGAGTTTTATAGACTTCTGTCTACCCTGCTCCGGACAATCCTTGCTGTTAGCAAAATGGATTCCAGAACAATGCAGACAAGAAGCATCAGTCTCGGTAACATTGCAAGATTCACCTGCATGGGGTTGAGCACAACGAAAGCATCTGGGTTTTGATCGACATTGGTTCTTGACGTGACCAAACCTGCAGCAATTGTAGCACTGAATAGTGGGAAATTGATATGGTTCAACCAAAAGGGAAGTATAAAAGCTAAATATTTTGCTGGGTAGTAATTGACCCTGAAATGTCAGTACGACTGTTTGAGTAGGTGTCCATGTTATGTTACCACTATCATTATTTTTCCTATTAAGTCGCCGAGCTTTCAATATTGGACCACATCCATTAGGAAGCACCACAGAGTTGACAAACTCATCCATTGACAAGTCTGTAGGAACTTGTCTAACAATGCCCATTTTGGTAATATTATAAATCGGAACAGTAGCAGAGAATTTTGAAATTTCTAAAATTGGGTTATCTAAAAATTTGTTGGCATCCAAGGCAGTTTCGAATTCAATAGAAACTTTATTTCTACCAATTTGTTTAACACCATCCATGCTAATGTTTTGAATTTTGTTACGAGATAAAAATTGACCGAATTTAATGGGTTTTATTGTAGTTCCCGCAACGGGGTCAGGCTCAGAGCGCGAAATATGAACTATAAAGGGGCCCTTATCAAAACTAGTGTAAGCTTTAACACCTACAGCTAATCTTGGATGTATATATAAATGTTGGATTGAGGCTACCGTAATTTCTTTTCCTATAAGAGGTTTTTTGGCATTTGAGGTGTTTATAACCTCATCCTCCTGGTGTCGACGTCTAAGATTCGCAACCTTAGATTGCGGAATACTAGGCGAAGTCGCATCACTATGGATATCTGGAGGATCTGGAGGATCGGGAGGATCAGGCTCCATAGGGTCCAACCATACATCCTTACTCATCTTTTAGTTCAATTTTCCACGAAAAAACAAATGAATAATAAAGAAAAAAATGACAGTCAAACCTATTCTAGAAGCATGAAAATACAACTTACCGAGTTTATTTTACAACTTACTTTAAATATTTACACACTAATTATTAATTACATCAAGCTAATTTACTTTAAATGAGAATTTTGATATTTTTAACACAAAATATTTAAAAAAATTTGAAACAAAATTCTCTAACACGTGTGACAGCTACCTCCTCGTCGGAATTCCAAAAAAAAACCCTAGCTATACTGGTTACGATTTTTATACTGATCTGTCATTACTTTCATTTCATACAAAGTATTGATTTCACATTGCAATAAACACAATTTCTTAACATTTTCCGTGTTTCGGTATTTTTGAATAACAATATTCAATAATAATAATTATTATTTTCAATAGTGCAAGTTGTTATATTGCTGGACGCTGTTGATCACGTGATGAAACCACTGAGAGCACCTTACCTCGAAAACGCCAGTGCTCACAGTACAAAAATGGCGATGTTTCATGACGTCATATATTTCCCTAGCATACTGCGGCAGTATACTGTCAGTCTATAACGGAACAATTTTTATCCAGTATGAGCACTGGACAGTGCTCTCAGTGTATTTCGGAACACAGCCTTAGTTGATTAAATAAAAAACGGCGCAATCTGTAGGTATGTTTGCGTGTAAAGAAACTTGTCAAATATAAAATTGGACTGGACATTTGTGACAATATGTTTTTCTTTTTATTGTTTAAACTTAAAGTTTATCGAAAGATTTGTTTTATATCTTAGTTTTTGAGACAATGGTTCTCATTTTGTTTGAATGCTCATTATTTCATTGTCAATTAATTAATAATTGTTTTTCTATGAAGGATGTCACATCTCTAGGCCACACTCGGCCACAGAACAAGGCTGTGTTCCGAAATACACTGAGAGCACTGTCCTTGATGACCCAACATGTTCTTCTCCACATTTGTAGCAACGGGGCTTATTACGGCATTGTGTATGGGTATGTCCAAACTGAAAACAGTGGAAACAATGTAGGCACAGTGGGGAAGATATATTGTTCTACCAGTAAAGATGTAAAGAAACTGTATAATTATATGGAATTTATGGGAAGGAAGAGCTTGACTATCAAAAGTTAAAATAACTGTTTGGGTGATCCACACTGTTCCATCAGGGATGACTATTTTTATACTTAGACGTCTACTTTTAATTATTGTTCCATAACTAACGGGAATCCTCAAATTACACACAATATCACCATGAGACCATTCTGTCGACAGGCCCCTTACTATACCCATTGTACAAATAAATGTTGGAATATTTATATAATCTAAGGTTGGAGTGTATGATCTGTATTTGTTTTTAGCCAATACTTGGTGATTAAGGAATGTGTTAGCACTACGAGCAATTTTAAATTATTGTATAGCCAATCTGTTACGACCAATGCGTTTAATGCCGTTTTCTAAAATGTTCCTTAATTTATTATTTTGAAGAAAATGCACAACTTTTATTGGGTGTAAAGAAATACTACCTTGGGGGTCAGATGATGCAGATTTTACATGCACCAAATAGGGGCTTGAATCTCTCTCAGAATAAGTGTATCTATAGGGCTTATCGGTCTCAACAGAATCTGTAGACATTGTTACCTCCATAAGCCTCCAAAGCTTAGATAAATAACCTATCTTTATCTAAGCTCCAAAGAGTAAAATAATACTATAGGAAGTTACCTCTGTGGTTCTGTGTGTGTAGCAGTTTTAAATTAAGTGTAGACAAGTAGTATAGTAGTCTGTGGTGTAGACTCTGGAAGAGATCAGTCTGTGCTTAAGTTACTCCAAAGTTACTCTATGCTATGCATATTTCTCTTGCTACGGCACCTGGGTACGTGTCTCAGAATTTATTTACTGTATTCTCGGGTTTTCTAAGACATATTAAAATTAATACATGTTGTTTTCTACACAGGGAAAATTGCAATCTATCCTGGCGTCTAAAGGATAATCTACCAGATTGATTTGCTACAGTACTTTCGGTGAGTAGAAATAGTTCCACGTCAAATGTGCTGTAAAGTGACACGTATTATCAATCAAAATTGGTACGCCAATTTCGATTTATATTACGTAGATTATATATTACTTTTTACTAAAACTTGTAATGTGAACTGTCTTTCTTGAAAGACTTCGTAAGATATGTGAAATCACGCTACACGCATTATTTAGGTACACCACACATTATAAGCATGCATATGTTTTGATTAGTTTCTATGGTTGTGGTAAGCTTTTCAATTGCTCTATTACGATTTTACAGTAAGGCTCAGTATTACGTTGTGCCAAAGAAATACAAAGAATAATTCAGAAAGTACATTTTGCATTATTATTTATTAACATATCTCTCAATGTATTGTCATCATTACTAGGATATGGGTCCAAAGAACAATAATGATTATTCAGTGTAGGTACCTACATTACATTTTAATCATATGTAGTACACAAACTTATAACACCAATAATACTATTGATTAAAGAAAACATGCTATATGAGGTCTCAATATTTAAAAAAAAACATTTCAAAATAATTTGCATTGAACATAGATTCATAATAATGTTGATTAAATTTTAGAAATATGCCTAACCTTAACTGCTTAAATAAATTCAGATAATTATTTTATATGACTGATATAGGTACTGTGTGTCCTTCACTTTATTTAAATTGAAATATAATTTTGGTTTCAATATAGGATAATACAGAACAAAAGACAGAGAACAATTGTTTAAATACACCAAAGTAAACAATAATTACTGCTATGTGTACTTAACTTATATAATAAATTTGGTATATTGTAATTGGTTAGTACTGTAACGACTTGGCGCGGACAAGGACTGCTGGAGGAGACGAACATGATGCATCAGCAATCCATGATGGTTGGAAATATGATCCATTCTGAAATACCTGTGCAAGTTGATGAGATAAACAATGTTAATTATGAAAATAATGCTTCCTATGCCTATGATGATTTGTTTCCTGCACTACCACACTCGCAACCTCCTGTGCAGCGTAATATCCAACAAGCTACTAATAAACTCCGTGTCGGATCTTCACTGCATACACAGGTAAAACATAATATGTGTATTTGAAAGAAATTCTTCTGCCTTACAATAAGCATTTTAGATGAAAAAAATCTACTATGTGTTAAGATAGCTGTGAACTAAACTGTTATTTACTTCTAAATTACTCCATGAGAATATAGTAGGATATTTGAATGAAAAGATAACATTTATAAATATACTCATAAAAATACTTGCATGCATAAAATACATATGTAAATGTAATACAATATTATATAAATCCTGACTTAATAGTTGGTTGGAGATTAATTTTGTTATGGTACATTATCATACTTGTTGATAATATAAAGTGATAAATTACTTCTAACTTGTTGAAAACTTAGGCTACATCTTTACACTTTGTAATAAAGATTACAGTTTTTATCTTGAGGATAAAGCAAATAGGCATGAGCTCATTCATTAATTAAAGTTTCTTACTGGGTTCTTCTCATGAAAGGCTTTACTATGGAATCTGGCTGCTTAGGCAATTGCAATCATCACTTTGTTTTTTTACACTTACCTCAGGCACTCATTATTAGTGAGTACTTAACAATTTTAAGTGCTATATAATAAGACTGAAATAAAGATATTATTGAATTTTGAATTGTTGAGTTTGTCCATTGTTGTATAATCCTTACTAATATTATAAATGTGAAAGTATGTTTGTGTGTTATGCTTTCACATCTCAACTATGGAACTGATCATTATAAAATTTTGCATATATCTAGTATTTATATTCTTAAATCCACACAAACAGTCTCAGCCAAAATATAGTAATTCTTAAAAAGGATAAAGTACAAACATTAAACCATAGAATTAGTTACTTTCCATATTATCAATAGTTTTTGTTGAGTTATTTTCTTTTAATTAACAGTGTACATAATAGGTTACTTTTATTCACATTTTATGTTTTTACTGGGAATCTTTATAGGTGTTTCATGTTCCTTATGAAGAAAGAAAATTGGACAATGCTAATACTTTTGGCGAAGGAGAGTCATTGAGGACTTGTCAGTCTATCACTAAGGATACTGGGGCCCATATTGAGATATCAACCAGCAAAGATGGTAGCCTAACTTTTCTCATCACGGGAAAACACAGTGCAGTACTTGATGCTAGACGACTTATTTTGACTCACTTCCAGCAACAGGTATAAAAGATTTACACTATTATTTTGTATTATAATTTTTTGTGTACCATTCCACTTACAGTCAAGCATTGGCTTATAATGAAATAAAAACTTATAACTATTTGTCACCATTCCCATTGTATAATTGATACCAAGAAACTATAAAATTGTTTTTTATTGTAGGCAAGCAAGCAAATTTCTATCCCTAAGGAGCACCACCGTTGGATTTTAGGAAAACAAGGCCAGAAATTGAAAGAATTGGAAAAAGTTACTGCTACTAAAATCAGTGTACCTGGTATTGCTGACAACAATGAGACCATTACCATTACTGGTACCAAGGAAGGCATTGAAAAAGCAGAACATGAAATCCGAGTATGCTCTGAAGAACAGGTAATATTTTTTTGGCAATATTATAGCTTTGTGTAGTGTTAAAGTTCTATAATATTATACAATTTTCCAAAATTTATCACTATCCCACAATCTATGCACTTTTGTGGCACACTTTACTGAAAAACTATCACACTTTCAGATTCGGGATTTGACATAGTAATTTCAATTTATTTCTATATGAGTTTTAACTTCGTGAGCCCTCACAAAGCTCAGCTTTTTGCTAGTAATATATAGGCATTGAAAATTTGAAATTTTTTAGAAGTTATTATTATTCCTCTATTTGAATTAGTAATTGATTTTATTGCATTCATATGCTATTTGCACACTTCTAATAACTTGCCATCTGATTTTAGTCACGCAAAGCTTTGGAGCGCATTAAGGTCCCAAAAATCTACCATCCTTTCATCCAAGGGCCATATGGTGAACGCGCAGCTGCTTTGAGCGCTGAGACCGGAGCACGCATTCATATTCCACCCGCATCGACACAGAGCGATGAAATCGTTATCGCTGGCGAGAAAAATGGCGTACTTGCGGCTAAGGCTCAGATCGAGCAGATTTATCAGGAGATGGTAAGTATTATTTCATTTTAGATATGTATTCATAACATGGAAAATACTTTAAAATTACATTATTTTGATGAAAAATTTAACACTAATAGGTCAAGAAATGCTCAACTGTGCGTGTCGAGGTTCCTAAATCTCAGCATAAGTATGTGATTGGAGCACGCGGAACTACTATCCAAGAAATCTTGAAGGAAACTGAAGTGTCTGTTGAAATGCCACCACCAGATTCTCCTATGGGCACTATTACTCTTCATGGACCTCATAACAAGATTGGCCTAGGTGTGTATAACATCCTATAATTTATCTAGTTGATGACATACAAACTAATATTTTACATAAAAACAGAAAATATTAGCTTGGCAGTAATAGAATCTAGACACGCGGTAGCGTGTCAAGCCAAGTCCAAGCTAAAAAATTGGTGAGCAGTACCATATGTAATATTACATAAACCATTTGGAGTCACATTTGACCCCCTCATAACTCAAAAACTATTTCACATAAACGTCAAATTTGGCTCATATATTAAGACTTGTGAGATACATATGTGCTCCAATTTCATAAACACAGACTCTCGCACTCACAACTCAGACCTTAGGCTTCAATATATTATCCTAAATTATATGAAGAAATGATATTTTAAGTTGTTATAAAATATTTTATGTTGTTATAAATAAATTTCAGGACTGACCATTGAACTTGGCACCCATTTAGGTCTCACTTCTTTTGTCGCTGAAGTCAACAACCAAGGCATATATCATAATATTGAACTTGGCCCTCTTTTCACATTTATGTTTTTGATGGGATATAAAGTACCTAGAAAGAAAGAAAATAGTCGCCAAATACTGTTGCATAATTTATCAGGAATATGTTTTAATGTTTGTTTACTTACAGCTCTTTCGAAAGTGTGTGAAAAAGCAAACTCTGTTAAAACTGCGACTGTGGACGCGCCTACTTGGATTCATAAGTACATCATAGGCAAAAATGGCTCTAATATTAAAAAGATAACTCAAGATTTCTCTAAGGTATGTAGTTTCAAATTTTTTATAATTTCATAAAACATTAATATTTGAGGACTTGCTTGTAAATGATTGTAAAAATGTTGTGTTTAGGTGCATGTTGATATAACACATTCTGAAGATAAGGTTAAAATAGATGGCCCTCCTGAAGAAGTAGAACGGGCCCAAGTGGAGCTGGATAACTTTGTGAAAAATTTGCTTGCTACTCTCACATATGTTGAACTATCAGTGGACCCTAAATTTTTCAAGCACATCATTGGCAAGAATGGAACTAACAGTGAGTGAAATATTCAATGATACAGCAGCTAATAATGTAGTATATTGACATTATTTTATCTACCTATATTTTGTTTGTTTTTTTTCACAGTTAATAGACTGAAGGATGAGACTGGGGTAGTTATTAACATTAATGAAAACGAGGGCAACAATATCATTCGTATTGAAGGTAGCCGTCAAGGCGTATTTGACGCTGAAAGGGAGCTACGAGAGATGGTTATGAAACTCGAAAATGAAAGATCAAAAGAAGTCTATGTTGATCATAGATATATAAAATCTCTTATTGGAGTAAGAGGAGAAAAGATTAAAGAACTTCGTGAGAAGTTTGAGCGTGTGTTGATATCTCTGCCTGATCAAGGACAAAAGAGAAGTCCTATTAAGCTAAGGGGTCCTCAAGAAGATATTGAGAAATGCGAAAAATATTTACATAAAATAATTAAAGAGATTGCTGAATCTTCATATGTCCAAGAAGTACCCATTTTCAAACAGTTCCACAAGTTCATCATTGGTAAGGGAGGGGCAAATTTGCGAAAAATTCGTGACGAAACCCAAACTGTGATTGATCTTCCAGCAGAAGGTGAAGACAGTGATGTTATTATGGTACGAGGCAAGCGCGAAAATGTTGAAGAAGCAGTTAAAAGGATTCAGCAAGTACACAATGAGAAAGCTAATGTTGTTACAGATGAGGTTACCATTGCGCCTAAATATTATAATTCCTTGATTGGAGCAGGAGGCAAATTAATTCATTCCATAATGGAAGAGTGCGGAGGGGTATTGATTAAGTTCCCGCCCGCTGATAGTGATAGTGATAGGGTGGTCATTAAAGGACCAGTTGAAGATGTTGCGAAGGCAAAGCAACAGTTGCTCGCGCACGCGTCAGAGCGTGAACTTACGTCGCACACAGCACATGTCCGTGCCAAGCCAGAACACCATAAATTTCTTATTGGCAAAAGTGGTGCTAATATAAAAAAAATACGTGAGCTGACAGGCGCTCGTATTATCTTTCCTACTGATAAGGATGAAGATAAAGAAGCTATATTTATTATTGGTAAGTTAATGGTCAAGTTTTATTATTTGTTACTATGCTGTGTGATATTTGGTGTGGATTGTGAATGCAATAATGTTAAGCTAAAGCTGGTTTTTTGTCTTAGGAATCAATCTATGCAGGGGCCTGCCTATGTGACCATTAAACAACAGCTGCATACAATATGGATATAGATGTATCCATATTCGTTCTGTCGCTGTCTCATTGCATTTTATGGATGTTGTCACAGCCCTAACTACAAAAAATTGTTTAAAAAATCGCGCCATCAAATAGTATGAATTTTAATTGGAAAATTAAACTTACTATATTTGTTTAATGCATGTAAAATGCATTCCGAATGATGGCGTTGGTCGAATAATATCTATCTCGCTATCGTACGGACGATAGCTCAGTGGCTCAGAGCACTTCCCCGGATTGGAAAAGACGCGGGTTCGATTCCCGCTCGTACAAAAAAATCTCTTTTTCCTTATTCAAAAATAATTAGTACTTTAAAAAAAAAGTGGCGGAGCATGTCAAATGCAAAAAAATTTAGATCAAAAATACTCTAAGCTTCTAAAATAATTTTGATATTACGATACATCAATAATGTTTTAATTTTCGTATTGAAACTATTGTGAGATTGATACATATTAGAAATATACAATCGGTAGAGCAGCCCCTTACGCTATCCTCTTCCAGTCTACAAACATCACGGTCGTGCAATCCATACTTCAGCCCCCTTCGTGTTGCCTATATTGAAAAGTTTAAATTGTTAATTAGGTCGCGAGGAGCAAGTAGAAGCAGCTCGGAAGCAGCTGGAAGTCGCTGTAGCAGAGATAAGCAACGTGTCGGAAGGTGAGATGTCTGTAGCTCCGCGGCACCATCGGCACTTCGTAGCGCGGCGGGGTGAAGTTCTACGTCGTATTGCTGACGAATGTGGTGGAGTACAGATATCCTTCCCCAGACAGGGTGTCAATAGTGACCGTGTGGTACTAAAAGGCCCAAAAGACTGCATAGAAGCAGCTAAAACGCGAATCAACGAAATTATTGAAGATTTGGAAGCTAAGGTATTAATTATTTATTTTCATTTTATTTACATAAACTACAGTTTACCTGTGTTGAGTCTATTGTAGAACAAACAAAAAAAAAATGCTTTCGTTGTTTCATACTTTGATAAATTTTCAAACTTTCAACCAACCGTTACTACTATATAAAAGTGCGAAAGTAAAATCTCGCCTTTTAATAAAAGTACAACATGGTGACATTAGACATGATCCATACATTTATATTTTATGAGCACATATTATTATTTTGTTTGATATAAATTATTAAATCAATTAATAGTATGAATATCATTAATTGGACCATGGAAATTATGAATAAATAACATATTTAAGATAGTTTATGTTTATTCTTATTATATACAGGTGACCATAGAGTGTGTGATCCCTCAAAGACATCACCGCACTGTGATGGGTGCTCGCGGTGCCAAAGTTAAGGATATAACAGCTGAATACGACGTCCAGATTAAGTTCCCTGAACGTGACACAACTGAAGGTGCTGATGTACCAGTGAAAGAGAATGATGAAAATGCTGAACCTGGACTCAATGATATAATAAGGATCACTGGACGCCCAGAAAACTGTGAAGCAGCTAAAAAAGCATTACTTGAACAGGTAATTATTTTTCAATTATTATATTAGGTGTAATAATAATTAACTGCCTCAATGGTGCAGCGGTAGTGTAAGCGACTGCTGATCATAAGGTTTCGGGTTCTATCCCTGGGTCGGGCAGTGTTATTGAACTTTTTCGTAAAAAGAAAAAGGAGTTCCAAATTCTTTATTTCAATTTTAGGCTTGTGTATTTGTGTTTCCAATTTAGCGAATTATTTGTTTTCGCTTTGATTTTTTATTGACATCGTTCTCTTCACAATATGGAAAACTTAATATTGGGTTATTTACGAATACGAGTTCCATCGTGAACAAACCCCGTGGACGGCCAGAGACCCTAGTTGACAATGAAGAATTAAAATGATAGGATGCGGATAGATCAAATCCCTTCAGAGTTAGCGCCAGGCTTCGGTATAAGTGATAGAAACAATTTTAGTTCCTTTAAAACAAATTGGAAAAGTGAAAATGCTCGAAAAATGGGTTACCACATGAATTGAGTGAAGCAAACCAACAAACACGAGTTAGTGCTGCGTTATATTACTCAACCGTCACAATAACAAGAATATACGATTTTGAATCGTATGATTACTTGTGAAAAACGAATCCTGAACGATAATCGGAAACGCTCATCACAATAGTTGAACCCAGGAGATCCGGCCAAATCCAGCCCCAGCGAAAGTTGACTCATAAAAGATAAGTGTCTGGTGGAACAGTGCTGGTGTCATCCACTACAGCTTCCTAAGATCTGGCCAGATGATTACGGCAGATCTGTATTGGTATTCTTGTGCTGTTTAACAGCCTAGTCGTTAAACAACCGAGACTACTCAATTGCTCTAGCCCACTGCTGCTTCAGGACAACGCTAGACCACACACTGCACAACAGACGGTCGCGACATTAGAGGAGTTGCGATTGGAATGTATCCGACACACACTGTACTTCCCGGACCTTGCTCCAACAGATTACCACTTTTTCCGGAATTTGGACAACTTGCAAGGAAAAAAATTCAATTCCAATGAGGCTGTCAAAACCGCTTTCAAAGATTTTATTGATTCTAGCTCCCATAATTTTTTCAGCAAATGAACTAGGTACTAATAAAATGGCAAAAAATACTTATATTGATTAATTAAAATATGTAATTGTATTTTTTTTTCATTGTTTTGCTTTTTCCATACATTGGCCCAATTTCAGATGTAAGGACCTATTATTTTGTCTATATAATTTTAGCAAAAGCATAAAAGTATGGTGGAAAGGTTTCATCCAAATTATGTCAAACTAGATTCTGCCCACGTGACCTGGAGAAACGCCGCGCTATTAGCACGTGCCTCCTCTGCCCCTCTCCTACATCTGCAGGGCTCTTCACCATAGATCAGAAATATTACGATTTGTTATACTCTCTGAAAATAGTCTATATTATGTAAGTCAGAGTTCTTCTTCTTCTTTATGGCGATCCTATTTAATCTGCCAATGACCCGTTTTGTGGGGTTTCTTTGTTGACAGGTTTGTCGACGGTTCACCTTAGTTTGAGTACTGCTCAATAACTTCGTGGTGGTTTTGTGAAAGTGAGGTAGTGATAGGAAGAGGGATTTTTAGAATTTAAGACTAGGTAGGTACTGTTGATTTACCTAAAATGAAATATATACAAGTGTAGGTGGTGGGTTAGATTGACAATTACAATTTGATGTTATTTCTAATAATAAAATTGCTTAGTATACAAATGGGGAAAATAAAAATGGGAAAATACTCATCAGGAGAGATCCGAGATTTGAGGGACGTAGGAAGGGAGTTATTCATACAGGATTCTTGGAAAAAGATGGGTTCAGGGTTTCCTTCATCCAACCTGCACTCACAGAGAGTCTCTCTGACCCTAATTTTAGCCAGGAAGACGGGTACAGGCATGGCCAAGTCGTAAACGGCAGATAACCGAGGTAGCACATTTGCTGATGTTGCGATGTTTGAAAGGGTTTGTCTGGGATAATATCTTGGATAGATTTGTAGTGCTTCCTTTTGTGCATATTGGATTCCTTCCAACTATTATACCATCTAGAGAACATGGTTCTTTTGGTCAAAGGGATCAAATCTTGGGTGTATGCTGTATATTCTGATGGGCATCCGCTAAGTGAAGCTTCTTTGGCACATTGGTCTGCTATTTCGTTTCCCTCAATGCCATTGTGTCCTGGTACCCATGTAAGGCAAACAAGGATTCCCCTCATATAACATTTGTAAAGGATGTGTCTAATTTTTAGGATGATGTAATTTTTAGATCGTGATTCAAAGTTATTAGATTTAATAGCTTAGGGAGTCGGCCATAATAATAGATTTTTGGATATTGTGGGAATTTATGTAAGTCAGTGCTTGCAGTATAGCAGTGGCTTCTCCAGTAAACACTGAACATTCTGGGGGGCACTTAAAACTGAGGAGAATTTTGTATTTCGGTCATCCACACTGCTGATCCTACATAAGTTCAAAGAGAATATTTTGAGGCATCCGTGTAAATAATCAGCCAGTCCTGCCATTGTTGATAGCAGATTTTAGGTGAAGATTTGCATCAGGTGAATGTTTGTCAATACCCAAATTTCTTTCTAAATTTGGTTGATATATTAGAGACTCAGGGGAATTAAAAAGGGGATTTATTCTGCATTGAAAGATAGGACATGGGATGCAAAAAAGCGAACGAAAACTATCAACTAGGCAAGGAGGTTCTTTGTAAGACCAGTTATCAGCTAGATGAAATGATATTGGGAAGTTTCTGTAGTTTAGGGATAAGAGGATGTGATGAAAGTTGGAATGTTTTGAAAACAAAGCAGTCTGACTGTCTCCTAAGCTTGAGAGGGGCGTCCACGCATTCCACCTGTAGGGCATCAATAGGAGAGGATTTTTTTTACCTATTATAATGCGTAGGCACTTTGACTATTACAAGGCTCCAGGAGGAAGGATCCATAGTCCAGACAACTGCGTATAAGGGCATTATACACAAGTTTCTGAGAGTATGGGTGGGAACCCCACCAAGCCCCGGACAGAACATGGAGGATATTGATATTCTTTTGACATTTTTAAATTATATATCTAATGTGGTGAGTTGCAGTTAATTTTGAATCTAGGACAATACCTAAAAATTTTACCTTGCTGTTTAGTGGGAAAATTTGTCCTTCATAAGAGATGGTAATATCTGGACCTACTCCATATCGAATAAAAACAGTAACATTGCTCTTAGGGATTGATATTTCAAGTCCATGGTGAAACAACCATTGTTGCAGATATGTGACAGCAGTGTTAAGGCGGTTAGATGCTTGATGGTCTCGGCTGTTGCATACAGAGCAAGATCATCAGCGTACTGTAGGACATTACAGAAGCAGTTTAAGTTTGTAAATGTTATAAAGAAGGGGACTAAGTACCGATCCTTGGGGAAGACCTCTATGAGCTGTTCTAGGAGGGAGTGATAGATTTTGTGTGCTAATTACTATTTCTCTAGATGAGAGGTAGTTTGAGATAAAGTTTGTTATCCTCTCTGGGATACTCAGCTGGAGCATTTTCTGTCGGAGTATGAGAAGAAGCACATTATCATAGGCTGCTGATATATCTAGGAACACTCCTACCCAGTATTCACCCATCCATCCATCAGCCTTTCAACGTCCACTGCTGGACATAGGCCTCCCCAAGAGAACGCCACAACGAGCGGTCCTGTGCCGACCGCATCCAACGGCTCCCCGTAGCTTTGACCAGACCGTTGGTCCATCTGGTGGGGGACCGCCCTACGCTGCGCCGTCCGATACGTGGTCGCCACTCGAGAACCTTTCTTCCCTGGTTCGTCGAGCGATGTGGCCTGGCCATTGCCACTTCAGCATGACAACCCGGCGGGCTATGTCGGTCACTCTCGTTCTCCTACGGATCTCCGTATTACGGATTCGATCACGAAGGGAAATACCAAGCATAGCCCGTTCCATGGCCCGCTGAGTGACTGAGCCTTGATACGAGGCCAACATTCAGAGACCACTTCCATATGTCATCACTGGTAACACACACTGGTCGTAGGTAGACCTTCGTTTTCAGACACTGCGGAATATTTGACGAGAAGATCTTCCTTAGCTTTCCGAACGCTGCCCAGCCGAGTTGGATTCGTCGATTGACCTCTTTCTCGAAGTTGTGCATATCTAACTGGACTGTTTGTCCCAGGTAGACATAGTGGTCGACAACTTCGTGAAGCGCACTCCCGACTAGGACCGGTTCTGAAATCACATGGACATTAGACATGACTTTCGTCTTGTCCATGTTTATTTTGAGACCCACTAGTCGGGAAACCCTGCTGAGATCATTGAGCATGGTGCCCAGGTCCTCCAGCGATTCTGCCGTGACTACAATGTCGTCGGCATATCGAAGGTGAGCGATGTATTCGCCATTGATCTTGATGCCGAATCCGGTCCAGTCCAAGAGCTTGAAGACATCTTCCAATGCAGCGGTGAAGAGTTTCGGGGACATAACGTCTCCCTGTCTAACACCTCTATGCAGTTGGATCGGTTTCGTACTCCTGTCCTGGACACGGACTGACATGGTGTTGTTTCTATACAAACACTTCAGCACTTCGATGTACCGATAGTCAATGGCTTTCTCATATTCCACAAACGCCAGACACAGATGCCGATTATATTGCTCGGTTTTCTGTATAATCTGGCGTAGCGTATGGATGTGGTGTATGGTACTATAGCCTTTTCGGAAACCGGCTTGTTCGGAAGGCTGGAAGTCGTCAAGCCTGCGCGTGAGTCGATTTGTAAAGACCCTCGAAAACAACATATAGACGTGGTTCAAGAGGGTTCCGTCACCTTTCTTGAAGAACAGCACCACTACTCTTCTGGTCCACGATTCTGGAACGGCGGAATTGAACTCTGGAACGACGGAATTGAACAGCCTCTGAAGAGCTTTGAAGACCGGCTTTCCGCCTGCTCTCAGAAGATCCGTGGTGATTCCGTCGTCTACCGGTGCCTTTCCATTCTTTAGTTATTTGAGAGCCATTCTCATCTTGTACAGGTTGACGTCCGGGATATCTTCGGTAAAATGCCAAGTTAGCTTGGATCTGGGATCTTGGACCAAGCCGACAACAGGACTCTGGGATCTGTACAACTGTCCATAGAACTGGTGGACCTCTCTGAGTATTGTTGTTTAGAAAATGCTATCTGGATACCTGTAATAAGAGTACTAAGGCTGTCTATAGTGCTAAACCTCTTCTAAATCCAAATTGACTTTTGGGGAATCTACCCTTGCTCTCTAGAAACCATTCTAGGCGATCTTTTTATTAAATGTTAGAAAATTTTAGCAATTGAACAGGATAGTGCAATAGGTCGATATGCTGTAGGGTCAGAGCTGGATTTGCCGGGTTTTAAGATAGGTATTACAATAAATGTTTTCCATTCTTCAGGAGGTGTCCCACACATGAAGATATGGTATAAGAGTTGAAGGATCAGGTCTTTAGATTTAGGGCCACTATTTACTATAAAGTAAGAGTGTTTGGTGTTTAAATATATTGGTGACTACTCACAGGATGTAACATATGGTGGTGCTAGTCTTTGGGCAAAATTTTCAATATGCTCCAAGATGTCATTTGAGGTGAGGTTTTCCTGAGAAGAGGCCAGCGTAATTTCCTAATTTTTTGCCATACTAGAGAAGAATGGGAATCGGGTGATAGGGATTCACAGAATGTCCTCCATCCTGACCTTTTTTTATCTGTTAGAGTTCTGACCATTTCTGCTGCTATTTTTTTGTAATTCAGGTAATTGTCACTGGACTTACTCTTCATGTATGACTACTCATACATGAAGAGTTTGTCCGTTCAGCTTCTTTTCTTTTTTTATTGCTAGAGTGCACTCTTGGTCCCACTAGCTGGGAGAAGAGATATATTTTTTAGGAGGAGGTTTGAGGGGAATAGTTTTGTTGGCAGATAAGACTAGGATTTCCTTCATTTCTGTGTATATGAAATGGATTTTTTTATGGACAATCTGTGGTAATAAATTTATTTTTTCATCAGTGCAGAAAGCAAATTGATTCCAGTCAGCCCTAGAAGTATTATGCTTTAACCAAGGATTGTAAGGTGTTAGTGGATTAGTGGAGCCAGAGCATAGCTGGGAAATATGTATTGGGTAGATCACTACCCTGGGAGTGATCACACTCCCATAGGAATTGTTTATGGTTTTCCAGGATATAGAAGGAGAAATGGAGGGAGAGCAAATAGTTAGATCTACAGCACTGTTGAAGTTTTGTATAGGGGAGACCCTTCTAGTAGGGGTGCCATCATTTAAGATACACATACTTATATTATCTATCTTTTCTAAAAAGTAGAGGGAGAGTGAGTCACAGTAATGGGCACCCCAAGAAGAGTGGTGTACATTAAAGTCCCCTAAAATCATGACCGGTGGGGGTGAAGAGGTTATTATACTAAACATATTAATATATATTCACTGCTTGTGATGTTAAGAAGAGCATTCAGTCAATAACTTCTAATGCCATTGGTAGCGACTCCATAAGCCGCAATATGATTATTCCCATCCTAGACGAAGTCCTTCCCATAATTTGCCATATCCTCAATTTCTCTATATCCTATGGTATCTTCCCATCCAAATAGAAGGAGGCGCAGCTTACCCCTCTACCAAAAAAATCTAAGGCTTCCTGTTTTTCTGACTTTCGTCCCATATCCATACTACCTTTCCTCTCCAAAGTTCTTGAGCGCCTTGACCATAACCAGTTCAGTTCTTTTCTTGATATAAATAAGCTCCTCAATCCTTTCCAATCTGGCTTCCGCTCATGTCATAGTACAACTACGACATTAATTAAGGTAACCGATGACATTAGATCAGGAATGGACCGTGGTAATCTTACTTTGCTCACCTTGTTAGACTTCTCCAATGCATTTAACACGGTGGATCATGACATATTACTTGGCCTACTAAACTCACTTAACGTATCTCCAACAGGTATTGGTTGGTTTCGTAGTTTCCTGTGTGGACGCCAACAGCGTATTCGTATAGAAAATAATTACTCAACATGGTGCAATACAACTGTTGGTGTACCCCAGGGTGGCGTGCTTTCTCCTTTTCGCAGTATTTATAAATACCATCTCTAATAAGCTTATTTCCGCCTACCAACTTTATGCAGATGATCTCCAAATCTATACTCAGGCACCTTTAGCTGAATTGTCAGATGCCATCAGAATCACCAATAAGGACTTGGATTTTATTAGTAGTTGGAGTAAGTCACACGAGCTTAAGGTGAATCCCGTTAAGGCGCAAGTCATTGTTGTAGGTAGCTCTAGACTAACATCTAAGGTGCAATGGACACAATTACCACCAATCGTTTTTGATGCCACAATAATGCCTACAAGCGATAAAGTGAAGAATCTGGGTATACTAATTGACAAAAACCTCTGTTGGGATCCCCAGTTGCAAGAGGTGAGTCGGAAAATGTTCAGATCAGCAGGGTCATTGAGACGGTTGCGAAACTTTCTACCCACAATTTTGAATTTTGAATTCCTACATGACACACATGGGAAGACCTTGAGGTCGTCAGAAAATCTTAGGCTCCAAATACCAATGCATTGCACGAAATACCTTAGTAAGTCTTTTAAAGTGACGGCAGTAAACTTATGGAATGCCTTACCATTAGACATCAGACGCGCAAATACGCTGACTAAATTTAAAATATTGGTCAAAGATCATTATTTGTCATTTTAAGATTTTAATTTATATGTGATATTTATGATGTACTTACCTATAGTATTATTTATATTTGTAGATGTATATTTATTTATGTATACGTACACCTACAACATAACTGCAGCATCGTACTTGTTAACTCCATCCAAAGGTTGTCTGGCAGAGATTGCTATTAGCAATAAGACTGCCCATTGTACATACTTGTTGATAGTTTTATTATAAATTATTGTTTTTATCTTATGTTTGGTGTACAAAAAGTGTATTCTATTCTATATTATATTATTTAATAATGCAATACTAGGTTCAGGGATGTATATGGATACAAATGAAACATTGAAAGCACGAATAGCAACCACATGGAGGGAGTCAGGATTAGTAGGAAGGGGTATTTGGGAAAAATTGATTGATCTAGATACTAAAAAATGCAAGATCCAGCACGGCCATCCACTCTATCATCCCGGAGGCATGAAAAACCTGGCACCATAAAGCATGAACCAGGTTTGAGCCATGTCTCCTGAATGGCAAGGATCGCAGACTGATATCTGTTTATAGATCTGCTTTTTTATTCCTACTATTCCAGCAGTTCCATTTTAGGATGGGAATGTTGTTGACTAAAGAAAAAAGCTTAGTAAGTTTGTGTCGGGATTGGGTAGGTAATTCAGCATTACAAAATTTGGATAGGATATTTATTAAAGTAGAGAGTAGTAATTCAAGTAAATTGTCACTTGGTGGGTCAGCAACAGCACATCCATTAGGGAGGACTGAAGCTGGAGTATCTACAATTGCCTGATGGGCTTGTTTATTATATCCTGGGGTGGATGCTGGGGACATAGGATGTTGAGGTATACACCAGCAAATTAAAAAGGTGAATACTACGGTCTGGAGAGATACTGCAGAGGCGGGCTCATTGGCGGGCCTGCTGACATGTACTATAAAAGGAGCAGTGTCATTATGGGATAAATCCGTTTATTGAATTCATAATCGGGGGCTGTGAGTATGTTATTGGATTGGATAGAGGGTGTGCTTGTGAGGGATCAGAATTTTTTTTTTCATGGCGGGTAATTCGGGGAATCCTTGTTATTTTTACTGCGTTTTCTACTAGCTAGACTAGCATTTAGCATATCATCGTCGTCTACAATTGTATCAATCCATCCATCAGCCTTTCGACATCCACTGCTGGACATAGGCCTCCCCAAGAGAACGCCACAACGAGCGGTTCTGTGCCGACCGCATCTAACGGCTCCCCGCGGCTTTGACCAGATTATCGGTCCATCTGGTGGGGGGCCGTCCTACTTTGCGCCGTCCAATACGTGGTCGCCACTCGAGAACCTTTCTTACCGTGTGGGGCCGGCTTTAGAATTGTTCCACCCCTCTCCACCCATGCGAGTCGTAAGAGCAGACTGAGGGAATACCGGGGGAGTGTGCAGCAGCACTCCCTCGAGTATTAATAACATCCACTGCGATCGCCAACCCGCCTGCCAAGCGTGGCGATTACGGCACTATATGAGTACACAGCTACAATTGTAGTAGGCTGAAAAGGTCGTGGCAAAGTATTGGGGGATTGTGAATGGGATATTGGGTTGGAATCACCACCACCCGGATCGAGTGGCTGGTAATTCTAGGACTTACGATGGACGCCGCATCGTAAGTCCTAGTGATTTATTCAATATAAATGGCAAAAAAACTTATAATCCAGCAATATTTAGATTTTGTCTAAATATTATAAATACTTTGAAAAATCCAAAACTGCACGCCTCATAATCTTTACTTTTCACAATAAAATTGATTATTTGATACTGATCTTACTAAGTAGTTTTCAATAAATCACATAGATATCGCTAATTTCAAAAAGTACTAATGTGGGTTTCATTTCTTATACGCCATCTAGGGCTAATTTTAAGAAGTACTCTAAATATAGAGTATCTACTCTAAATATAGAACTATTTCTATAGACCAATAGGTCTATAGAAATAGTTCTCATGAAAGGCGCTGGTTTTAGTGTGGCGTCGAGCGTAAATATTCAGTATTTTTTTGTTTATTTAATATCAATTAAACCACATCGAATCAGACCGTGAAAAGTAATAGGGCTCTATTCGTAGTAATACTATATAAGTTAAAAAGAAAAAAAAAAAGACTCGTTTAGTAAAGTATTTCGGTTGTTATCGTGTTAACATACATTACCTACAACAAACGGACATCCAAGACAGAACTTTTTCAAACAGTTTTTATCTGGTTTAAATAACAAAAATGGCATAAAAAATATCATGAGTGTCAAAAATAGTGTTTTTTCTTGATATGTGTGTGTATATATTGTTTTACAAGTGTAATATATGATAGAGACATATTAAGTTTGAAAAGTCAGTTGTTCCGTGTAAATAATACCCACCTCAACGCTTCGCTTATGAGGCGTGCAATAAACAGCTAATAATATAAATTATCTCAAAAGAGCGCCAAAACACGTATAGCTTTCACTCCACCAACCAGCGAAAAAACTAAGTCAGAGTTAATCATGCGCAAAAATAGAGTGGGTGAGTTTTATTGTGTTATTTTATCCATATGATTTACTACTAACAGGTGCCAATAACAATAGATGCGATGGTTCCCAATGAATTGCACAGACTGCTGGCTGGACAAAAAAGAAGGGAACTCATGCAGACTTATGATGTACACATTCTTCTGCCACCTAATGATGACACTAGTGACATAGTGAAGGTAACGTAGTTATGATAATTTTAATGTACCAATCCTCAAAAACATTTTTAATTATTTCATCACATCACTCTCTTGACCTCTTTATTGTTTTCCAATGGTATTACACTTTCCAACCAGATTTAACAGTAAATTCGGCAATACCAATTAGAGGTATGAGAGAAGTAATAAATTACAACTGAAAATTTATTATGCAAAACTATGGTTCGGGAAATGGAATTCGAAACGTCTATGTGACAGCCTCTTTGTCTTCCCACTAAACTATAGTGAAATATTTGAAATGTATTTGATTAATATTAATTTATGAAAATCCATCTAAATTTAATATCATATGCTAGCAATTTCATACGCCAAAACTACACATCATATTTCAACCATCAACTTTTAAAGGAAGAAGGATAATAGACAAGGCTTTTAAATATTTATTTGTAACTAGGTGACAGGAACACCTGCAAATGTTGAAAAAGCCAAACTAGCCTTAACTGACAAAATTGTTGAAATGGAGAAAGAGAAAGAAGATAGACTTCTCAGGTAAACTTATCTTGTATTTAATCCTTTTAATATAACAATATAAATTATTTTTCATTTAAACAAATATTATATAATTTTTAATCATTTGCAGATCTTTTGAACTAAAGTTCAAAGTTGATCCCGACTACCATCCTCTTGTGATTGGAAAAGGAGGCGCTGTTATAACTAAAATTCGCACAGACTATGGTGTACAAATTAACCTGCCTAAACGTGGCGAGCCAGATGATGATATCATCACTATTCAGGGCTACGAAGATAAGGCATTACAAGCCAAAGAAGCCATCATGGCCATTGTACATCAATTGGTGAGTTTTACTTATTAGTTAAGCTTGGATATACATATCTCACAGTAAAATATCAGGCTTTAAATTAATATTTGTATGAGTGTGTGTGTTTTCTCAATCTTCGTCAAGTACGCCCATGCGCCGCTTCGGTAACCGCGGGAGCTACGTGTGCTTTACTTGGCTACTTGGATCACTATTTACATGTAATAAGAATACGCACTACATGCACGGGCAATGCGTGCCTGACTTTACGGAGATCTGAATCTAATATTATCTTATTTTGTACAGGACAATCAGTATCGCGAGGAAGTCGATATCGACCCGCGTGTACATAGGAGGCTTATCGGTCTCAAGGGCAAGAATATTAGACGCATAATGGACGATTACAAAGTTGACATACGGTTCCCGAAACAGGGTGATGATAGCATTGTCATAATCACTGGAGACGAGGATAACGTGCTCGACGCCAAGGATCATCTCCTCAATCTCGCTGAAGAATACGTAAGTAGTGTTAAACCTCTCATGAATATTCATTAATGATGCAATTAATATCCATGATTACTCACATTCGCTGAATAGCCATTTTACGTATTCGCTGAATATCGCCATGAAATTAGCATAAAAGAAAACAGCGATCAATCTGACCTTATTTGGAGATTACCCTCTGATGTGCACCCTAAGAATGTAAAACGAAACGTTAGACGAACGTTCGTTTCTCTTCATTGGTCGAAAATCCGAAGCGTGGTACTTTAATTTGAAATAATAAAAAGATACAGTATCCACTTACCTGAAGATTTACAATTATTTAGGTTACTAAGAATAACTTGCCTTATTTTATCATTAAGAAATCTATAAAATCTTTCTTTTTACTTGACAAAAATCTGTAAAGAGCACAAGAATACCACATTCTTAACTATTCCTTAATCGAATCGCTGAGACGTCACGTCGCATGATGCTTTCCATGCTCAAGTCACCTCGACAGCACATAATCGCAAGGCGAGGTAAGGAAATCTCGATTGATGGGAGGGGACAAGTGTCCATCCGATTCGTAGTTTTTATTATATGTTCTGTGGTTCCGTCGTGAACTTATGCAGAAAAGTTAACAGAATTACCGTTTTTGGCGGGAACACGAAGATCATGTCGTCGCTCTGCATTATTTTCCTAAACTTGTGTTATTTCAAGTATTCATGTGTAAAAGTGGTGGCCTTTTGCTTATTAACTATTTGTGTATGTGCATAAGTGTTGGCAAGTGATGTAGTGCGACATAACGTGTTTTTTCCTGTTGTCTCCAAAACTCCATAGAAGCTTCAGTAAGGTCGTCTTACTGGAGCGGGGCTTTGACTTGACTGACTAATTTTATATGACTGACTTCGACTATGACTTGTTTTATGAATTAAACTTACGTGTGATGAGAGAATAACGATGTTTATAAGTTACTGTTAGGCTGATGGTTCTGCCAATGCCTTAAACAAATTAATAAAATTAACAGAATTACGGATTATTTTGATAATTAGTGATTATTATACGTGCTGTGGTGCAAACAGATGCAAGACGTTGTCGATCGGTATTCGCGGCCGGCTGCACCGTCCCTGGGCGACTTTGGCGACGTACTCGCTGGCGAGCCGGCGCCGGCCGCGGCGAGTGCAGGCGGCGGCGGCGCCGGCGGCGGCACGGGCTTCGTCGTGAAGGGCGGCCCGTGGGAGCAGCGCGCGCCCGACACGGCGTCCACGCACGAGTTCCCCACCATGCCGGGCGCCACCCGCCAGCCCGCGCCCGCCGCGCCCGCGCCCTCCGCCGCCTGGGGGCCGCGCCGCTAGTCTTCTCACACAGAACTTAGCTCAGTAGGGTTGCCAACCTTTTGAGAAGTAACCGTTATAAAAGCTAAAGATATACCGATAATATATGTCAACATTATGTTATATACATATATTTGTGATGCAGACTAACAATTCCTGATATTATCTCTATTGCTTCTTTGTTTCTCACTTATCCATACTACATTCATCACAGTATAATCTTACTATGTAAAATTACTCTCAAATAAGTACTAGATCGTCATAAATTATAAAATATATTTATTTGTAAAGTATAACGTCTATAATAACGTTTTTTATTACTTGGCAACCCTTCTGCACATACCCAAGCCTTATTTATAAGCTATATAAAATATAGTGTTAGTTATGTGCGCCATTTTTAGCAGTTGATCCGTGTGACGACTATGTAGGGCTTGCATTATTATTTAAATTGGTTATGTGCCTAATGGAATAATATTATTGTAGCATAATATTATTATCAGACGTTATTTTGTATTGACGAAAGTGACTTGACTGAACAGACTAATGTAAATGTGATAGCGTCGGATCAGTGGACAATGTCGATACGGATTTAAGGCATTTATAAATTAATGAAATCTTGTACTTTGAAATATGTGGGATCACCTGTTGAATTGAATTATAAAAATTATGTTTGCAAGCCCTCCTACCTATTACAAATGTAACGCAAAGTTGTCACTATGTTTCCACTACTTTTCGAATGTCATTAATAATGGTGGTATCTCATATGAACGGCCTGATTATGGCGAATATTTTGTTTATGGTTTACTCGAAAAGTCTACTGTGTATGTATACTAAGATTTTTCGAATAATAATTGAGTTCGAGCTGAACATTTTTCATATTTATTAGTTAGGGTTCGCCATTCTGTTATTATAAAGAACTATATTATTATATATCAATGAAATAATATGCCATTTTAATAAGTTGTTATTTACGTTAATATAATTTATAAAATACACGTCAATTTGATGTCTTTAATTTGTGCAGGTTTATAGTATACATTATAAAACTGATTCCGTGTACTTATTTAAACTATAATGAATTTCTATTTTTCATACATGATTTTCACAGTTTTTTTAACACGTTTATAATGTTGCTTATAAAAATAATGAATCAGTAAGTAATAAGACAAGAATGAATATTTTTACAAAGTAATATGTACATAGTAAATTGTGTTTCAAAATATTAATAAAACCTTTTACATGAATACAAAATTTGTTTAGTTTTAAAATACCTTACACTCGAAATTTTGTCATTATTTCTTCTCGGTAAATTGGGTACGTAATATCTCTTCCTGCTCTACTGATCCGAATATGATAAACACTGTGTTTTCACTTAGAACAAAGTATAATATTATAAGGCAACCAAGTTAGGAAGATAAATGGTATACAGATTTTTTGTTGAACTCATTGATATTTAAATAAGTCGTATAATATTGGCCAAAGTTGTAATTTTCTATTGGTAGATAGCGCTGTTTTAAAAATAAAGAGATACTTAGAAATGCGGCTCAAGATGTAGCTAGTGGCAAAAAAAATGTCGCTGTCATTGTACTCGGTTGCTGTTATATACAGCCACATTCTTATACGGGAAACTAGCGATATCTACTGAGCCGAATCCAGGCTAGCTTTGTTCTACGAAAAAATACTAGAAGGATTGTTACAAAAGATAGAGAGGACGATAGTGAAAAAACAAGACAGCTATATTTTCCAGTGGTACCATCATTACAGCGGGAATGATCTCGCTGTAATGATAGTACCACTGGAAAAATAAACTAAAATTTAAAAACTAATATTTCTATATTTAGATATATTTTTAGCATTTGACATGCTTAGCACTATACATTAAACACAAAGTGAAAAATATGAAATCGAAAATAACAGTCACGAGCAGGATTTGAACCTGCATCTCCTGGATACCGTCCAGATGCTTTGCCAATTCAGCCATCGTGACAATTGCTCCTGACTGCTAATTTCGATAACACATTCATACTTAACGTCTTTGGGTGACGCCTGCGCCATCTGTTGGAAGTATTTTCATACATTATACCGACCAGGTGAACTTAATTTTACAATTAAGATTTTTACCTAATAACGACGCAAACCCTATAAATATTTAGATATATTTTTAGCATTTGACATGCTTTTTTATATCTAAATTTTTATAGGGTTTGCGTCATTATTAGGTAAAAATCTTAATTGTAAAATTAAGTTTACCTGGTCGGTATAATGTATGAAAATATTTCCGACAGATGGCGCAGGCGTCACCCAAAGACGTTAAGTATGAATGTGTTATCGAAATTAGCAGTCAGGAGCAATTGTCATGATGGCTGAATTGGCAAAGCATCTGGACGGTATCCAGGAGATGCAGGTTCCAATCCTGCTCGTGACTGTTATTTTCGATTTCACATTTTTCACTTTGTGTTTAACTAATATTTCACTATAAAACCTATGTTAAAACTTGAAACTAATCATTGAATATTATTTTCTGTTTAATCTACAGAGCATGTTATTCTAATAAGAGTATAACAATGATAATTCTAAATATAAATCTTGTTTGTGTGTAATTGACTTGTTTGATAAAATAATTAAATATTACCGCACTAGATGGCGTTAGTAAAATTGCCTAATTCCTTAAAAGTCTATGG
Source organism: Leucoma salicis (assembly GCA_948253155.1). Classification (NCBI taxonomy): domain Eukaryota; kingdom Metazoa; phylum Arthropoda; class Insecta; order Lepidoptera; family Erebidae; genus Leucoma; species Leucoma salicis. The sequence goes on along the minus strand of OX411809.1, from coordinate 14,008,329 downwards.
TAAGATCTTTGGGTCAGATTAAAACCAACAATGTTTGCTTTTTTAATAATAAGAAGAATATATGCAAGATGTGTATAACAATTATATGCATTCGCTTTTTTTTCGGTACGTGTTTAAAGTTTTGTTGTAAGTTGTAAGTATGGTAGATGATTCTACCAGATATATATGTATATATATACATACCTATGGTATGTATACACATACTACTAATTTAAAATTCCCGCCGCAAGTTGGGATAGATTTGTGAGGGTTGCAAATAGATGGCTCAGGAAGGTAAGGAAAAACTGTCACGCAGAAATTGTATGAAGTTGACCTTCTTCTCGTAGAGTAAAAATGTTGATCCTTTATCTAAGGTTTTGTGCATTGATAAATAACTATACTTGGAATCACCATTGGATCAGTTTTGGAGGTTTTGTTCCGTGGTCACTAGATGGCGCTATGTACAATATATGAAGCGCGGTGATACCGCCGCCGCTAGATGGCGCTTTAGTTAATATTTTTGTTTTTAAAATTGCGTGATCCGTAAGTAATAAATTGATCACACAATAACTGAGCTTACACTTGATTAGGGGTTTTGTAAACTAATATTTAATGTTATAAAATTAATGCATTATAAAGTATTTTTTGGAAATATGAAATAATGCGCCTTTATTGAGAAAAGCGCCATCTATATTCTTTTCTAGACACTAAACTGCTAAGTTAGTACTATTCCTGCACCACCAAACAGCGCAAAATAGCACACAATTTTTTGGCGAGGCAATGTACGGCAGTTGCGTCCCCCAGTAACTAAATACGTTCTGTGGTTTCTGCCCAGGCCCTGTCAGCTTTGTTCTACAAACTGTTTATAGGTGAGTTCGGTATTAGTAAGAGACAATGCTATTAAAAAGAGACAATGATATCAAAGCAAAAGATATATCCGCTGTCGGCACCGGAACGTGGCAACAGTCATTAACATATGTGGCCCAAGGTGTCGCTAGTGGCTATTTTATATGTCGCTATCATTGTATGCAGTTAGCTGTTTATAAGATACAGCATTATTGCGATTTTACACTTGGAAACTAGCGATGTCAATTGATTCGAGTTACGCCATCTTTTTTGGATAAATATGAAATATTTAAACAAAGTATAATAATTATACAATCTTAGTAGCGTGTATTTTATTTACCGCCCTCGCGGTTCTAGTTAGTTCTGAGGTTTCGACCCAGATGGCGCAGGTCGGTAAGAAAAAATGTGCTCAAAAAATGTATGAATCCGTCATTCTTCTAGAGTAAAAATTTTCTATTTCTGCTTAGATAAGGGATAGTAAGTTTCTGCCTTTCTGGCATTGAGCTGTAAAACTCAATGGGTTATACCCATGGCTCGTTATACTATATACGTATTACTCTTTGGTTATACCTACGTATAGGGATGAAACAATACCATTCTTTCTTCGACACTAGTACTCGAAAGTAGTATGGAATCTAGGTATCGATACCACAATTGATACTATACTAAAGTATCGATACTTCTGAGTGCTCATTTAATTTTAAAATCGGCCGGAATAAAAAAGTAGTTCAATTAATCAATGCTTTGTTCGCTCGGAACAAGCAATTTCATTTTTAGTGCGTGTGCTCGTACGACAATACTAACTAGTAGCCACTGCAAAGAAAACATACCCACTCAACTTATAACTCGAAAGAAAATATACCTAAATTATTGGGAATTCCTCTAAAACCCTATTAGAAAGTTGTCAGTACAGTGATATAATTATTACAATATAATAGTAAAAAACTAAACTTTTCCATACAAGTAACTAAACTTTTCTAGTGCAACTATCCAAGTGACACTGATTACTTGTCCTGTCAATTTTCTGCTGAGGTTTTTTAAGATTCTGATAAAAACTTCTTCGCATCTTATTTATAGTCCACGACATAATCTGCTAAGCCCTAGATTAGGCGTTTATTTCTGTTAAATCTGGTCTCACTGCCATGCCAACACGTCCACCCCGCGCTTCCATAACACGTACCCAAGCAAACATTGCAAACAAATGCTACCATACCATTACGATGGCTACCAATACGATACCATTGTTTTCATTCGATACCAGTACTCAGTATCGAATGTCAGTGTTATGTACTACTATACCTATACTTAGTCTATGTACTAATTCCATTTTTTTATTTTCTCGATGACAGTACTTATTTGATAGTTGTAGTGTTGTGACCAAATAAGTAATGATATCGCTCGCATATATTTATTATATTTTGAACAAAGACAAATATAACAAAAACATTCAAATATATAATATGTTTTTCAAGGTGGGAACACTCAATGGCCCACCGCCATTTTGTGTTTGTTTTAATCTGTCACTCGCAACAAGACGACCGTGCTAGTCACTACATTTCTGTTCGCTGAGTTTTTTCATATTATTCATACGTTACGTTGTGTATTTTGTGTTCCTCCGTCTTGATTGCTGCCCAGCTGTCAAATATCAAAATGCCGAAAGGATGTGTTCTGAAAAGGCAGGCGAGAGAACTGGTGATCAAGGTTCGTAATTACTTTGAAGCAGAGTATCAAAATGGTGGCCACTGGTGGGTATTACCACTGTCGCAAGTGCGAGATCGTGTTGCGGCCGCATTAGGAATTAGTGGACCTACTGTTTCAAAAATTACTACCGAAGCTTACGGTACAAGCGGCATGCAGGAAAATAAGCTTCGTACGCCGAAGAAAAAACGCCAACCACGTTGTGAGACCTCAGTTAACAACTTCAACGCTGACGCTATTCGCCGTCATATATATGACTATTACTTGCGCAAAGAAATTCCAACACTTAAAAAACTTGTTGTTTCTTTACGTGAATGTGGTGTGTTCCATGGTCAAAAATCGTCATTAAACTTGGTTTTGAAAGAAATTGGATTTTCTTATAAAATATCGGACAAACGTAAAATATTGATGGAGCGTCACGACGTTGCTATGGCTCGCTGTGAATTTTTGAGCGAAGCCAAAAAGATATCAGATTGGTCAAATGTTACTTTCACTGACGAGATTTGGTTAAATGCAAACCATACAGTATCTAAGAACTGGACTGACGACACCGCCGCTTCCACTAGTTCAGTGCCAATGGGAAAAGGTGAACGCCTTATCATATGCCATGCAGGGTCTACGAAAGGATTCGTGTCAGATGCTTTACTGGCCTTTAAATCCAAGAAAACAGTGGATTACCACGAAGAAATGAACGCGGAGATTTATGAAGGATGAAAATGTGGATAATACTTTATTAAAAATACAATTAGTTAATATTTTAAAATCGAAAAAAGCGTTCCTAAAAGATATGTTATCGACGAAATAGCTGCCGAATGTAGTCAATGGGTTCTTCGACTCCCGCCGTATCATTGCCAGTACAATACTATAGAAGTAATATGGGCACAAATCAAAGGACACGCCGCTCGAAACAATATCCATCCCTCTTTTACGGCAAACAAGATGTTTGATTTGTTAAAAAATGCATGTGCGGAAGTAACTGAAGAAAACGGGGAAAAAATTGTGAGAAGAACCCAATACATTATAGCGTCGGATTGGGCAATTCATGTGACATTCGATAATACAGAAGTACAGGAACTTATAATAAATGTTGGGGAGAGCTCATCGAGTGACGGTGACAATTATCAGATTTTGATTAAAATAAATAAATAAAGATTATCTGTCGTTATAATTATTTCGTTTCATTGTCGACTACCTACCTATAACTACTTATTTTACTACTCTGTCAAGAAAGTACCGGGAAAAGATCAATAATACACAAAAATTTTATTATTCATCCAAATTTATTTTATCACCTTCAAAGTATGCTCTTTCAGAAACGATAGACATACGCCAACGAATAATCAAATCATCAAAACATTTTTTAAACGCTGTTTCCGGAATTGAGTTCAGTTCTCGCTGCAAATTCTCCTTTATGTCTTCTACCGATTGAAAACGGGTGCCACGAAGTGGTAATTTGAGTTTAGGAAAAAGAAAGAAGTCGGCTGGAGCCATATCGGGTGAGTATGGTGGTTGCTCGATGGTATTTGTTGAGTGTTTGGACAAAAATTCATTCACAATGATGGCCTTGTGCGTAGGCGCATTATCGTGGTGCAAAATCCAAGAATTTTCTTTTGACAAATCTGGCCTTTTTTGTCGAATTTGCTCTCTTAAACGCCGCATAACGCTCAATATTCTTTATTTACCATTTGACCTTCTGGCAAGAATTTCGAGTGCACAACACCACGATAGTTAAAGAAAACAGTCACTGACTTTTGATCGACTTTGGCGTGGTTTTTTCGGTTTCGGTTCAGTTGGAAGTCACCACTCCGAAGCTTGTTGACTAGTTTGCATGTCAAACTCGTAAACCCACGTCTCGTCACCAGTAAGAATGCGTTTCATGAATGTTGGGTCGGAATTGACTCATTCTAGCATGTCCTCAGCGACTCTTATGCGATTGAGTTTTTGGAGAAAATTCAGGTCTTTTGGGACTAGCCGAGCAGAAACATTTGTCATATCCAAATGATTATTTAAAATGGTACGGATCGACTCGTGAGACACAGAAAGTTCGGCGGCTATCTCTCTCAAAGTTGAATGAGGATTTTCAGTCACTATTTCCTTCACTTTTGCAATGTTAACTTCAGTTGCAGACGTTGAGACGCTGGTAGGCCACCAGAGCGAGGCAAATCTTCCATCACATCTCGACCACTTTTAAACGCTTTGTACCACGCATAAGCACGTGTTTTTTATAATGTCGATTCACCGTAAGCCTTCTGTAACATTTTCAGTGACTTCAACACGAAATTCCATTGGCGATGCTAAATTTAAGACAAACTCTTAGTTCGATGTTTTGTCCATTATGAAATTAGCAATACACACTACACATGATATAACTAAAAACAGTATTGTATTTTAAACACAAAGTGAAAAATGTGAAATCGAAAATAACAGTCAGGAGCAGGATTTGAACCTGCATCTTCTGGATACCGTCCAGATGCTTTACCAATTCAGCCATCCTGACAATTGCTCCTGACTGCTAATTTCGATAACACATCATACTTAACGTCTTTGGGTGACGCCTGCGCCATCTGTCGGAAGCATTTTCATACATTATACCGACCAGGTAAACTTAATTTTACAATTAAGATTTTACCTAATAATGACGCAAACCCTTTAAATATTTAGATACTTTTATATATATTTTTAGCATTTGACATGCTTAGCACTATACATTAAACACAAAGTGAAAAATTAGCAGTCAGGAGCAATTGTCAGGATGGCTGAATTGGTAAAGCATCTGGACGGTATCCAGAAGATGCAGGTTCCAATCCTGCTCCTGACTGTTATTTTCGATTTCACATTTTTCACTTTGTGTTTAATGTATAGTGCTAAGCATGTCAAATGCTAAAAATATATATAAAAATATCTAAATAGTATTGTATTTAATATAAATAATAGATGCAACTCAAACTCCACGCCAAAATGGATAACAGTTGTGCAAACATAACAACAACAAAAAAAAAATTTGAATTTGGAAACATAAACAAATCATCCTTTCCCAATACTTTCTTGACTGAATGTATAATATTAGCTAATAAATTTGTATAAAAGTATCTGGCAGTAGTTTAGTTTCTTACATTTTGTAAAATATCGGGTCTGTTATCGTGTTACGTTTATCGATAGCTGAACCCTATCAGTTTCTTCGACTCTGGAATAACCTTGTACGTGTGTAAGCGTCATATTTTTATAAAATAATGCATACATAATGTAAAAAAATATCTAGTTCAAGTTTCATCATCGAGCTATCATCGAGCAAATTAAGAAATGGAAATAGTATAGTAGTAGTATTGAATGTAGAGTATCGATACATGAGTACTCGGTACTATCGATTCAACCCTTTTTTTTGTTTAGGCGGGAAAAAAGGTACCTAACCGCACACCCCGTCGTTCGGGGCAACGAACAGGGTAGTGTGGGACCTTCACCCACTAAAGAGATTCAACCCTACCTACGTATTATTACTCTTTGATTATATTATATATGTTATTATGTACTTAGCTACTTAGCAAAGAGTATATACTATACTAAAGAGTACTTAGATAAAGTATAGTAAGGAACCTCGGACCAATAATACACTAGTCTATGATAGTAACCTTTATCTTAGGCACAGACTACTACACAACTATACTACTCTCAGACTATCTAGACAGAGTGAAGAAATTTCTTTGACATGTATGAGCGAGAACACAAGATACAATTTACTGGTGCAAAAAACAGACAAAGCCAAAGATTTTTGTTTTTGTCGCAGTGGCCAGTTTTCGGCATTGTCACGATGTCAAAATGCTTTGTCTGTCACGATCCAACTGACTGAACTGACATAATCGAACATTTTGTATAAAAATACGGGTTTTAATTAAAATTTAATGTTAATTTGTGTTAATGAGTGTTTTGAGAAAAAGACTATTGTGTTAGTATGCTACAAAAGCTACAGCGAGCGAAAAAATACAGGTATAACATTTCATTCATATATGTAGTAGTAGAAAATGAAATAATTTAGTGATTGAATGCTATAAAGTGATATAAAATGGGCCTTTTTAACTCGAAATTAATAATTTCTACTAAGATACACTCGCAAAACACGTTTTCTAGCTAAATTTCTATTACTTTGAATTGTTTCGGTGTTGCCTTATTGCGAATTTAATTTGCCCAGTTTTCACTTTACTAATAAATTTATATGTCATTTATGAGATGATGATAAAAAATACCATTTTAGGTTTTCCTCTAATCCAGATGTGAGATCGAAATGGGTGGACCCTACGGGAAAACGAGGCAACCCACGAAATACCCAATATATGCTTCATGATATTTTGTTGATGTTTCATTATACTTAATAAGAAAATAGTAACGTTGGGAGCAAAATCATTGCCAGTGAATATGTTCATGTAAGTATAGCTTTTAAACTCTTTGTACTTCAACTTTGTAAGTAAATCTCAATTCTAGATTATGACTACCGCTGTAGTCATAATCTAGAATTCAGAGAAACTAATTTGCTCTCTCTTGTGACACCTGTCTGGGATTTAAGGATATCAAAATAAAACCCAGGAGTAACACAAAATTAAATAAGATATATTCACACCCCAAATGGTAGGTGGCAACACAAATTTATAAGGTCGTGGTATTCGTCCTATAGCTAACTTCACCACTTATAGTACTCTCTCTCCCGTGGGACCTGCCATGAAGCACATCGTTGCGTTTTGGTTGTAGCAGGAGATAGCCGTTTATTCTTTCATTATATATCGGTGAAATGAAATGGTGAGCAGCGGCTTGACAATACTCTCAGTATAGTTGAGTCCATGAGCGACGGTGGACATTTACCATCAGATGGGCCGTGGCTCGTCTGCCACTAAATGCAATAAAAAAAAAGTTCTTAAAATTAATTAAATCAGCGCTGGAAGGATAATAATTCTTTACTTATTTGACCCAGAAAAGAAAGAAAAGATAATTTAATTGTATTCTTGTGTACTATTATTTTATTAAATATAACTTATTATTATTTACCAGATGAGATATCGAACAGAACGGCAATATATGGAGAAGCAATACTTATCTTGCATCAAGGCTCAAAGTCTTGGTGTTTCTTTACGTGATCGAATTCTTATTAAAAATAAAATAAATGGATATGAATATGAATATTACGGATACGGAGGTAGAACGTGAATATCCGACATAGCCCGCCGAGCTTGCATGCTGAAGTGGCAATGGGCAGGCCATATTGCTCGACGAACTGACAACCGTTGGGGAATAAAGGTTCTTGAGTGGCGACCACGTATCTGACAGCGCAGACAGCGCTCCCACCAGATGGACGAAATATATGGTCGAAGCGGTAGGAAGCCGTTGGATGCAGTCAGCACAAACCCGCTAGTTCTGGTATTCTCTTTGGGGAGGCCAATGTCCAACAGTGGACGTTTAAAGACTGATGGTTGGATGAATAGAAGGGGTGGCAGATTTACTTTTAAATAATCATTTTGATAAACGTTGCGATTTTCAATAAAATATTTGTTACGAAGAGTTTCTTATTTACGACCTAGTTACAGACCTCATTCTAACTATCGTTTAGTTTGCCCAAATATGGTTAAATATTTGTCAACCTGACAACATTTAAAAAAGATATTGCTGTTTCAAGTGCGGCCACGCCGTGCCGTGGCTCCGTCTAGTAGTTCTTAGTCTGAGATACTCACAGAACAATATTACTCGAGATACTACTCAAAGAGTATATACTGAAGGAAGACTTCGATTCTACTTCTGTCTTAAAGGTTGTTTGATATTAATGCTAAAGGCAACTTTTAACTATAACCGAATCAATTTAGTTGATAAATGTTATCAAAGATAATTTAACCACTACGCTTAAATGTTATGCCCATCGAGTGTCGACAAACAAATGTTCCTTGACGTTATGAGACCCATCCTGTAACCGTAACCCGACTTATGGTTTTGTGAGAACAATGAATATGTAAGTAGGCAATGTTTAACTTGAATTGCTATGCTAAAGAAGCCTAATATTAAACAGAAGCTGTATTCTAGTCGGTCACACTACATGTCTGGACAAACTTTTTTACTAGTTACGTTGTAAATAATATGATTTTACAATCATATTTCCAATAAATTACAATATAGCATGGGAGTGAAAAGCTCTCTATTATACTAGTATATTATCCATGGTAAAGTGTGAAAAACAGGTACGAATCTATGTTTGTGTGTATGTACAATGTAGCTGAAGTTAACTTCCCTTAACCTTAACAAACTTTATATTACAGATCCTTGAGCTTTCCATTTCCATCTAATGAATTTGCATTATTGGTCTATGATGTTTTGAGCGTTGATAAGGAATTGAAAAGAAGTGGGGTTCAGAGAACAGTTTGCATTGAAGGGTATAATCTTTTAATGTAAGTATGTAATGTGCCTGGTTCTTTTAATCAAATAAATAATTTGTAAAGTTACCAAAGCTATAGTCGGCCTTCAACATTTATTCTTGTTCTTTTTCTCAATTTGTTGGGGATGACAAGTAGCATTGTGCCCTTTCCGGGGTCTGGACGTTACATATGCTATTTTTCATGATGATTGATTTAAGTAGTTATTGTGTGAAAATGAAACACTCTTTCTCATTCATATTATAAGTAAGGATTATATTTCAGTGGCAAGTTCTTTGCTTTGTTTCAGAAACCTTCATGGCAAGGAGCCTAAAAGATTGCGAGTAGCTGCAAATGCCCTTGTCAAAAATATAAAATTAATAGTTAAAACAGTGGAACAATTTAAAGTTACTTAGTAAAATGAATCATTATAATGCCGGAACACACTCCTGCTCCGACACCTGCTAGGTCCTTGTATGGTTTCTTTTTGTATCTATTCTGCAAATCCTTGTTAGTTATATATTGTGTTTGGGCAATCACACCAGATTCCTATCTTCACTATTTCAATATCTATTACTATCCTCTCAAATATTGGTCTACGGCAATCCCAATACAATGTTTAGTTGCTCTAACTATATTTGCGTTTATTATATATCCTAGTTCTAACCTTATGTTGACTGTTAATATACATAGCATAAATACTATAAATGATCCACAGTCTATTTATACTTGTAAAATAAATGATGATTACAAAAATATATCAGAATATTGTATTTGTACAGATATTAATAAATGCGCTAAGGACAAACATGTAATATCTCAAGATGAAATACTAGGAAATACTGTACCACAATTGTGTGATTTGAATATAAGATTTGTTTGTAAGAAGCTTTATATGAATAGAGAAAACTGTTAACACAATTATTTTTTTCTACCGTTTTTCTATCCCACTATTGGGCATGGGTCTCCTCTCGCGATGAGAGGGATTAGGACATAGTCCACCATGCTGGCTCAATGGCAGTTGGCAGACTTCATAAGCCATCGAGAAAAACTCAGGCATGCAGGTTCTCTCCCAATGTTTTCCTTTACCAAGCAGTGATAAATTGTAAACGAAAAATCTCTAAAAGTCAGGTGTGTTGCCGTGCCGTATGAGGTTTGAACCTTGGACTCTGGGTCAACTCAATGTCCTTGGTTTTGCCCCTAGGCTATCACTACGCGTAATACTTATTTATTTATCCATTAATATAGGATCTGCAACATCGTAATGTGTGATATAGCAACTGTGGCACAATAATGCCTTGCCAAAAAAACTGTAATCCCGCACTGGCGTAATAATAGAGGTGATGAGTTACTTTAAAAAAGCAATGAAGACAAGCTATAGCAGTAGGTATACGCAGGTTCCTAATTACGCAAATTATAACATAAGGTGCGTTGGGGGTAATATCGGCGCTGGGGTAAGAACGTATAAATAGAATTTCTATGGCTATAATTTGTAATGCTAGCCACATTGCGCCCTATATCATTATGTTCCGCCCCACTCTGCAGTGGCTGGCAGTGGCCGCCAGTCCACGGGGGCGACAGTTTCCTTTATTACAGGCAAGTTCCTTACAAAAGCCTTTCTCACCGCCCCAGTTTACTACAACGATATCAAAGTAAGAGATATTGACATATACCTACGGCCCTATATGTCGCTAGCGGCAATTTTAAGTGTTGCTATCATTGTACGCAGTTGCTGTTTATAAAATACAGCCACAACATATCGCGATTATATTTTTCATGTGAAACGTGAAACTAGCGATGTCGATTTGTCGATTGAGTTGATTTTGCCTTTTTGTCATCTTTTTGGATAAATATGTTTAAAATTATATGAAGTCTTGGCTTGGAGTCGTTATTTTTCTCGTAGAGTAAAAATGTTCTGTGCACATGAACTAAAACCTAAAATATTCCGGCTTTAGCTAGCTATGCTATTGCAATGTATATAGCCATAGCTGGGCATTAACTCGTTAATCCGTTAATCGTTAATTTAACGAAGTTAACAATTCGAGTGACGGATTAACTTTTAAGTTAACTTACAAATATGTTAACGATTTCGTTAACTTCCGTTAAATTTCCCAGTCCTTTAATCGTTAATCCAAAGATACCGGAAAAAATCGTTCTGACATCTCGTTCGAGCCGATCGACAAGTGCGGCGCGGCGTGCCGCGAGTGAAATGACATTATTTTGCCGATGTGTGTGAGTAAGAAATCTGCGAAGGATTCATATGATTCGTTTCATTCCAAAATTTTGAACGTCTTTTCTCCACAGCTAGCGCTTATTGTGTAGATAAAACCCACAATAGTGATTAGTTTTTGCCTTTAAAAAAAAATTAAATTAATTATCTTTCAGTAATTCCGCACAAAATTTGATAATCTATAACAGTTGTTGCCTAATGAGTTTTCTGGCCGGATCTTTCTCAGTCGCCTGACTGTTCGCGTTCCGATCCGGTGGTAACTTTTAAGTCTTAGCTCCTGGCAAAATCAATATATTTAATAATATAAACTAATAATTAAGATTGTCTTCATACTGTTAGTTATTTTGTTACTAAAAATTTTAATTGGTAGTTTGTGGTAGAATTTTTGAGCACTAAATAAAAACAAAAATTTTACAATTTAAAGAGGAATATTATACTCATTTTAATATACTAACTTAAAGTCATAGAACATTGTAAGCATAAAATTTGAAGTAGATATTTTAATTGTGTTTCTAAACGAATATTAGGTGCGTTAAAATAAAAAATACAAAAATTTTGTAAAAATCATATACTGTGGGTAGATGAAACCGTTGAAACAATATATCAGCCTTAGACGTCTACCGTCTAAGTCCACCCATGATCATGAATGCTGTAAAGTATTCGAAACGTTGGGATATTAGAAAATCAAGTAAATGCGATAGATTCCGTAAACGTAGTTTTATTTCGAAACGTGTTAAAGGATTAACGATTAACGATTAAAAAAAAATCTGTAACGCTTATAACTTTTAACGAAGCTAATTTTTTCAGTAACGGGTTAGCTATTAACAAAGTTAACGGTGCCCAATATTACTTTACTCTTTGCCATAGATAATTCACTTATATACTTAGAATAATTACACCTAGAACGATAGTTCCCTTCAAAGTGGTCCGTTAAAAGTGAGGCAATAATATAATCTATGTGTGCATAAGGTACTTGCATTTACGCTTGACGAAACGCACACAGTGAAAAAATAATGTTGATAATACATTAAATTTTCCCTAAAAATAGGGAAGTTGAAACTATTTCACACTTATAGTTGTGATTACATTACAAATTAGATTACACCTTTTATTTATTTGGAACTCATCAATTCTTACTGCTCAATTGATGACAAAGGCCATAGATCCCATACAGAAATATAAGTGCAATTCGTTTACCGAAACTACTTGGTCGTTACCCGTTTTGTTTACATCCTAAACAGTGTAACGTACCTATTTACCAGAATACACGAATATTGCCGGCATGATGCACTAAAAAGAGTGAAATAAAAATAATCAGAAGGAAACCTAAAACCAAATCAACACATAAAATTACATATTATTATTATAAGTAAGTGACGCGGAAGTACGCGAACTTGTTGTTTTTTGTCTCAGTTTCCTTATTAATCCAATTTAATTTAATCAAAAAGAAGAAACCGGCCAAGTGCTAGTCGGACTCGCGCACGAATGTTTCCGTACCATTGACTAGGTATACTATCTCCGTTCTTTAGATAGGTACAGCCTGGTGACAGACAGACGGACAGACAGAGCCAAAACGAGTAAAGAAACACGTTTGTGTATGGGAGGCCCCCTTAAATATTTGTTTTATTTTAATTTAATTATTTATTTTTAAAGTGAATATACATATAACTAAATATTCTGTGAATATTTCAAGCGTCTACCTGTTGCCGTTATCAACAGCGAGCATAAAGGGGCAAAAAAAAATCACGTTTGTTGTAAGGGAGCCCCCCTTAAATATTATATTTTTTTGTTTATAGTATTTGTTGTTATAACAGCATCAGAAATACATCATTTGTGAAAATTTCAACTGTCTAGCTATCGCCATTCTTGAGATACAACCTGGTGACAGACGGACGGACAGACAGACGTTGTATGGGAGCCCCCCTTAAATATTATTATTTTTTGTTTTTAGTATTTGTTGTTATAGCGGCAACAGAAATACATCATTTGTGAAAATTTCAACTGTCTAGTTATCGCCGTTCTTGAGATACAACCTGGTGACAGACGGACGGACAGATAGTGAAGTCTTAGTAATAGGGTCCCGTTTTGACCCTTCGGGTACGGAACCCTAAAAAATTGCGCCTTTAATTGCCTAATTGAGACGTGTTTCACTTTTAATTAAACAACAAAATGTGGGAGAATATTTCCCCGTGTCGGCAACATTTTCATAAACTGTGCCATGACAAATTATTGAAATTTATTTTTCATTTTGATGCATGTTTTACGTAAAAATATAAGTTTAGACGCATTAATTACCCGTGAAATGTAATGTTACTATCTTTCTTGTGCTTTTCCGATGTACTGTGACATCCGTTGACTGCACTAACCGTCATTTTTAATAAAAATTTCGGGTGTAGTTGTCGATACGACACGACCTTGAGCACTGACGGGCTGAGTAATGAACTTAGCCAATATGGCTAGGTTTGAGTTGCCTCACTTTACCGAGGCGGACTCGGTTTCTAGGTGTAATTATTCTAAGCTTATATACCTGAAACTCTGCGCCAGTCGCTCTGGCAAGTCGGACGTGTAGTACGCGCAGTTAGAAAAAACAAGGCAAATTTTATAAAATACTTGTTTATCCGGTCTTACACCGTCATTCATATTTACATATTTTAGCAAAAATATAGCTCTTTCTGTCCTAGTTTTGCTCAAATACTACGTTTAATGCAGTGATAACCTGATAGAACTAATCCAGAAATGTCTACTGTCTTTGTAGGCTAAAATCCGGTGATTCCCTTCTAGGGTGAATATCGGAAAAAAAGATCCGGTCTTAATCCATTTTAAAATTGGTAGTGATTGTCAAAGTTTTATTACACATGATTTTTTTACAGTATTATTGTAAAACATCTTTAGTACCTAGGTATATAATCTACCTCGCGAGTTTAAAATTTGATGTTACTGCGTTATTTTACTGTGACAAATACATAAAGAAGCTCAATTCAATATTCTGTACCTTAATTACTATAATCTGCCTAATTCAAACGAATAAGCTGTTGATTACCATTTGAGGGTCTTACTAATACTTTTATTAATATTATTATGACACTTATTACACTTATTTTACTGAAATGTTAGGATTTGCTTCTGATTTCCGATGAAAGTTCAGTGCTGGGACTTTGTAGTGACGACTATGTGGCATGTCAAATTCTAAAAAAAATATATAAAAATAAAAATATATAGCTGCCACATTATTTGGCATGAATCTTAATTGTAAAATTAAGCTTACCTGGTCGGTATAATGTATGCAAACACTTCCGACAAATGGTGCAGGCATCAAAGTTCACACTTTGTGTTAATGGTAAAATGTTCCCTTTAAAGTGTAAATGGAGATTTTCATTTTGATGATTATTTTGTTTTTAACTTTTCTAGGCCGTTTTCATAGACATTTCTGTTTAATTAGGATAAAACTGTTAAGGGTTACAATTGTTTATATTAGTAAATAATATTTTTACTGCCTTACACATTCGTTTCACTATTTAGAGATTTCTAAATAAACACAATTTCCCTTCATATCTCTCCCAACCGTACAGTATTTCGATATATATAACGCTTTAACCATAGCGCATGCTTTATTTTTAGAAATGCTATTGTGTCACTCAAAATAAAAATACGCAATCACAAAAGTCAACTAACTCCATATCTCGTGATGTCCTCACTATTCATCTTAAGGATACAACGTAACTTTGAGAATCTTAATATCTTCTAACTTTTTCATATGGGGTTAGATCGGACAAGTCAAAGCAAAAAAAAAAGGAATCATCTGAAACATCTATGTTTGTAGTATTAGATGAGTTTTGTTCATGTCATCTTAAGGAACAGGAAAGATCGGATTAATTCTGGTGTTGCACCTTGTGCTCCTAGCAATAGAAGCATTTTTAAATAATTTTCCGAACTTACCCCTTGGTGGTCAAATCGCCATTATACCTGATTTTACAGGCTTACAAAACAAAAAGTATTGAGTGTATATAAATAAATTAAATTTCTTGACACTAGGTTTAATCATTATTAATTTGCACCATCTTTCACTATACTAATATACATTATACTAATATTAAGAAAATTAAGTTTTTACAACCAACTACTCGAAAATTCATCCGTTATTACCCCAACGCAGCTTAAATCATTAAATTGAACATGAACACTGGCGGCACAGGACCGCTCGCCGTCATGTCGTCAATTCGAGAGATCCAGCAACGACGAAGAAAGGCTGATAAACGGATATGTAACGATGTACCTAGTAGGCAGGGAGTTTAATTGACCGCGCGGCTGTAGGTGTTAACGATGTCAAGGAAGTAGAGAAATTAATATGGGTGTCTTCTTATCTATAAAGTGAAGTCGCTATTGGCGTCTGGCGATTGGTCCGTTTTTTTCTAAACCACGCAACGGATTTTGAAATGCGTTTTCACTGTCGTTTAGATGATTTTCCAAGGAAGATAGATAATACATCGCGCGTCCCGTGCTCAAGTCACCTCCTCAAAAGCACCGAATCGCTGGCGGGTGAGGAGGCCCCGACGAGTATGTCCATTCTGTACGTATTTAATAGTATAATGTTCTTTGGTATACCTATATTATGAAGTTGGTTGTACTTTTATAGTAGGTAAGGAGACGCGGTCTAATGCACCTATGATCAATTTAAATTACGAGTATGATAGGTACCTAACTAGTAGCAGTGATAACCTATAAGTGGTAAAACCAAGTTAAAAATACAGTAAGTAGCTAACTGAATACACCCGTATTCAGTTAGAGCTAACTGATATTGAAAGAAAAACATCTTTATTTAATAGAGCATTTTTTTTTGTTAAGGCGGTATATAATTAGGTAGGTACATTTTATCCCGAACGACACGAAACGAACGGCAACGAACTGCCCCCTTAGAATGAAAAACGAAACGTTAGACGAACTTTCGTATCGCGTCATTATGATTGATCAACAGTCCGATGCGTGATTCCTGAATTAGTCGAGATTTCGACGCGTGATTCAGGCGACAGGCGATAGTGTGGGGCATTCTAGTGGGGCCTCACCCACTAAATAAACCCGCCGTGTGCCGTCTCTGCGGCTGTATTGACGGGCCACTGGAACTGTGTTACATTGCTTCAGTGATCCGCCGGCGGCATTTTATTGAATACCTGGGGGGTTAGGCAAAATCTCATATCTCACATGTCGAGATCACTGTGATTGGTTGAGAGATCACCGTGAGAGCAACGGATTATTGTGACATCACAGTGTCGATTTCTCAACCAATCACAATGATTACGATACGATCGACATGTGAGATATAAGATTCTGCCTAGCTCCCCTGGATTGGCAGCCATAAAATCATCGCAGATAGAGGCTTTAAAGGGATTTTTGTAATTAGGTTTTAGCCACTTACGAGTCTTGTTTGGAGCCATTCATTGCGAAATTGCAGTCTATATACTTCTTTTTTGGAGTAGGTACCTGGCACAGCAGTATGTAGGTACATCACTTTCCTCTTCCTCAATACATACCTTAAAAGTAGGTACCTCTGTTAGAGCTTTATAATAGCATAGAAGATACTGGTTTTGTATTTTTGTGGTGTGCCGTCCACCATCTCCATTGGCGTGGCAGTTAAATTTTTTTTTATAACAAATAGGCCTACTTAATAATAATGACCAAACACATGTAGGTACCTACTCACTCAGTCTAAACCACAGTAAATATATAAACCAATACGGAAACATAGGAATAAATCGTTAGAAACGACACACTCACACAGACGCGCGCATCTACGAGAATCTAAGCACCCCTGGCAGTGCTGAAAGTATCGGGTGTCGCGTCGGGATGAGTGTTTGTGTCATGCGTTATTTGATTTGTTCTATGAATCGTAATAAATTTATTACTAATATTATGAAGAGGAATGATTTGTAATTTTGTAAGTATACAAATAACGGGCTATATTATTACTACAAATATTAATTTGAAAAAAAAATCCGGCATAATGATACATTTACATTATTTTTATCCCAAAATGTTAAAAAATAAATGCTCTTGCGAAGCCAGGGCGGACCGCTAGTATATAATAAAACACTTTCCAATATTATAAACATTAAAAGCTTTTGTCAGCTTCGGCTAAGAAAAAAGCTAGTTTATTAAATTATATCTCAGTATAGTAGTAGCAGGATGAAAGGCCGTGTGGGGCCGGCTTTAGAATTGTCCCACCCCTCTCTACCCGCGGGAGTTGTAAGAGACGGGAGTGGGCAGCAGCACTCCCTCGAGTATTAACAACATCCACTGCGATCGCCAACCCGCCTGCCAAGCGTGGCGATTACGGCATTATCCCCCATGATGGGACTGCTCGTTGTGGCGTTCTCTTGGGGAGGCCTATGTCCAGCAGTGGACGTTGAAAGGCTGATGGATGGAAATGGAATAGATCGATGGAGGATGAAACCAAGAAACAAGAAGAAAAAAAGACACGCACAAATAGCCTAATATAGTCATATTTACTATCTTCGATGTATAGACATAGATAGCTCTGTTACAGATTTAGTTATTAGGATAATCGTAAACATTGTTTCACACGAACCACAACAACATGTGGTCGGGTGCTAATTTGTATGAACTTACGGGGACAACCCTAACGCTCCAACGAAGCGTAGGTAATTATTTCAACGAATAGGCCTAGTTTCACTACTGCTTTAGCTTATATATATACTGTGGTCTAAACAAAAAAGTTTCATCATATTCCGTTCAGTAGTTTTGGCATGCTGTTCGAACAAACAAACATAGACTTATTTTGTTTTCAGACACATTCTTTTTTTCTCAAATATCTTTTACTAAATGTACAGACAGCTCTATTACCGCTTTATAGTAGTAGGCACTTATAGAAATATTAAGATTTAGTCCACGAGATTCCCGACACATGGAATGTTGATTCGATATTATGGATTTAGTTAATATTGAGATATAGAGTAGACAACTTTGTAAAATAATCTACCCTATTCTACACAGCTTAATTAAACCATATAATTTAACACAATTTTAATTATGCACCAAACAAATAGGATATTTTTCTCTCTCCTCTCCTCGACACTACAAGTATTGTGGTCATCGTTTTTGGCTAAGTTACGATGGGGGGGCTGACATATCCGAATGGATAAAAACAGCTAAGAACAATTTAAAGAAAAAAGAAAGGTACCTACATTATTACAATTTAATGTTCAAAGGAACTACTAGCCCAGTTCTTGAGGAAGGCGATGTCCTTTTTCGTTTAAACGGTGAGTGAATCCGCAGGGCTCAGCTACTAAGTTATAATATAGTAATGGACTAAGAATACAATGTGTCGCCGCTGTCGCCGGATTCTTTTCCGCGAATGTCGTAGAGCCGCAGTAGACCCACAGAACAATACTAGGTAGGTACTCCTAGCGGAGTAGACCCTTGCTTATTCAGCATAAATGGGCTGGCTATCAGCGATCCGGGAAGTACCAAACTCGCACAGATCAGCGATAGGTGTGTTGCCGTTGTTTCGTATGGTGAGTGAGAGTGCAGGAATAAACCCCCTCCCCATCCTCTCCTTATTATTCCCTTCCTATCCTCTTCTTATTATCCTGCCTCTCCACCTCATATCCGTTTCTTTGAAGGGTAATAATGCCTCTGGTGTTGCTAGCATTTATAAGCTAAGGTGAAGACCCGTATACTCTTGTTTGCCATCAACGTAATATAAAAAAGAATGTGCGAGCAACTAAGCAATAATATTAGCACCCATTGCATTAATTAGGCCGTGTGGGGCCGGCTTTAGAATGGTCCCACCTCTCTCCACCCATGGGAGTCGTAAAAGCCGACTGAGGGAATACCGGGGGAGTGGGCAGCAGCACTCTTTCGAGTATTAACAACATAGACTGCGATTGCCAACCCGCCTGCCAAGCGCAGCGATAACGGCACTCCCTCATTCTTGGGGAGGCCTATGTCCAGCAGTGGACTTTAAAAGGCTGATGGATGGATGGATGGATGGATGGCATTAGGTACTTGTGGTATGGTTGGGTTCCAAATGGGAGTACTCACTTACCCACGGGCCCCCCAAGCAAGTCGGTACCACCGTCTTCCGCGTGACCATGAAGAATCTCGGTATGTTTTATGGCACACCACTGCATGTATTAGTGTTTCACAAAACAGTCCCTATGTACAATACCTACAACTTAGGATGATAGGATTCTATTCTAAAAACAGGTAGGTACTCTGTATACTCGTAGTATACAGTCAGTGTATATTATGGAATACTGTTTAGGAATTTAAAAATGATGGTGTCCCATACATAAATAATGAAACTTAAAAATATTATACATTTTTTTGGCAGTCACGTAATTTTAAATAAGTACGCTGCGCGCTAATCTTCTTTGTATTAGTTAGGTACTTTAGTAACACACGGCTACGATTCATACAAACGACACCAACGTCATCAGGTTTTATTCCGAATTTCCGGTAAGCAAGCATCGTACTTCCTACTAATAAATGTGAAAGTTTGTGACTATATTGTTTGTCAGTGAATCACGCCTAAACTACTGGGCGGGATGTAGATCAAATTTAGTAGGTACCTAGGTAGATACCTAGATGAGATACTGGATTTATCTATAGCAGAGGTCTCCAAACTTTGAAGCCTTAGGCTTTAGCTTATATATTTACTGTGCCTTAGGGCAATAATGATTTTTTCAGTATGTTCCAAGGGCCAAAACACATTTACCTAAATCTCATTAGTGTTTTTTGTTTTACTGTGATTCATTTCAATTTTTTTTATTGCTTATGATGGCAGACGAACCACGGGCCACCTGATGCTAAGTGGTAACAGTGGCTCATGGACTCAACTATACCGATAGTAATCAAGCCACTGCGCACTTTTTCATTTCTCAGATGTGTAATCGAAAGAATTAAGGTCGCAGCACACATATCAACTCGGAAAGGGATCGGCACCGTATCAACTCGAGGCATTCAGTATTACTTGTATGAAACTCCCTAATGCAAAGCACACTAATCGGAATCGTAAGGCGCGAAATACACACAAACGGCGGAGTTCGGCGCAGCGCAGGCACGATGCCGCTTCAAAACTTTTGCGTACAAAATGTACTAAGGAGACGTATTGTGAATTACACTCAAGCGGCGCGGCACAGGTTTAAATCGCGTCCGTGCCGTATCCGTTCCACGCCTGCGCCGCGCCTTAAGCCGTTTGTGTGTATTTCGCGCCTAACGTAAACGACTCGCCTCGGGACAAGCTTACGAACCGCCGTACGGCTCGTGGTCAACCAGCGGTCCCCGCGCTTACGACTCGCCGTTCACGCGCTTACGCCTCACCGCCGCCGCGCTTGCGTCTCTTCATCCACCCTTGCCCTCTCACCGCTCCCGTAGCCTGTCTGCAGCAAACTTCCCTTCCCTTACTTTATGCATATTATGTACCCAAAATCTTTTTCTTCGTTTATTTCTATTTTCTTTTTCCTCTTCGTCCAATGCTATAGCTATGAGACCTAACTCGCGTATTGTGAACTGGGACATAACCGTGCGCTACAATTCACGTTCGGATTCAAACTGCAAACTGATCTGGGGCCAGCCATATCAACCAGAGGTCGGCGATCCGTAAGCGCGACGTCGCCTAGCCGTAGCCGAGAAGACGTATCAGAGCTGCTGATCCGCTTTGGTTACGTGCTTACATTAGATTGAAGCCTGTTTGACGGCGAGGCGAAACGGTAGCGATCCCTTTCCGAGTTGATGTGTGCTAAGACCTTAAACAGCTATCTTCTGCTACAGCCAAAACACACTGACGTGCTTCATGACCGGTCACACAGGAGACTGTGGTACCGACCCGTTCGGGCTCGATAGCAAATGAGTACTCTCACTTAGTACCCAGCCCTACCACCAGTAATGCAATGGGTGAAAATTGCTTACTTCCCTTAGTCGCCTTAAACGACACCTGCGGGAAAGGATGGAGTGGTGACACTTGTATTCTTAGTCCGTCACCACACGGACAATTATTTGTTGAATATAGGTAATTAAGCTTAGATACTTGAGTTAAGTTTTCTGCGTCATCATTTCTGTCGTTAAGTTTTACCTTGCAAGTAAATAACACCGAGTAATTATCATTCTGTGTTTTCTTCTTCAACTTATCAAAGCAAAAGTAACAACAGTTTGTTGATTGATGACACTAGTATTAAGCTGTCGCGGGCCGGATTGATGGCACTGGTGGGCCGGATTTGGCCCGCGGGCCGTAATTTGGAGACCCCTGATCTATAGGATAACTTTTATTCTGAAAAAATGATTAATTCGGAGGATAGCTATTTTGTTAGTAAAAAGTTCCTAATCTAATTGCCTCAGTGGTGCAGCAGTAGTGTGAAAGGGTTCGATCCCCGGGTCGGGCAGTGCTATTGAGCTTTTTCGTAAAAAGAAAACTCCGTAGCAGCCCGGAGTTTGGAAATGTGCCCGGTAGACGGCAATAGGCTCGCCCCCTTTTACTTGGGACTTAAACATAGCTGGCGGCCTGTGTGTGTGTGTACACTACAATACACCTCTGCCTACCCCTTAGGGGAATACAGGCGTGATGCTATGTTTTTGTAAAGTTCTTGTGGTTCCTATACGCCTATGTGATTATCACTTGATTTCGAAGTCCCAGAAGAAGTCGCAGGCAGCACAAGTGAATAAGTGAAATCGGCCTCCTAATACTACTCGTCCCTTTTTGAAGACCTATTCCCAACAATGGGCCGTAATGATGTATCTTTTAAATATAAATCCTGTGCCAGAGATTAAACTGGGCGCGACAGCTATGTCTATAAATACATAAGCTTATCTCATTATGTACCTACCAATATAAAATCACATTTACGAACCAATTTGTCAGTTTGTGGCACTATGTTCTTGTTTGTCAGATATTGTGTTTAAGTATATATTTTGTATATGTACCTACTTAGTTAAAATTACTATTTAGATTGTTAGCAGAGCAGTTGATATAACATTAGGTACCTGCTGATAATAAGATGCCCTGTATTTATAATATTATTTACATTATTATACAATACCTAGTAGGTAATGAAGAGTAATTTAAAATCTAAACCACTAAAATGATCAATGAATGTTTTTTAATGTTGCAAATATATAGTCACCTAATGACTCGAAGAGAGTAAGACTTGAGTGACTAGGTACCACTACCTAATATTCTAGAGCCATAACAACATTTTATTTTATAAACGTGTACCTAATCGTCATTGCTACATTTTGGAAGTAGGTAGTAGTACGTCATAACTGTGGTTATCATATCACCTCGTAGAGTAAAAATATCACTCGTAATGCTTTTTTTAACTCACTATCGTCTATGTATGTACATAAATGAGAATAGTTCATTTCTGTTTTAAAATAAATTCAAATTCAATAATAGGGTATTTTATTCCATTATAATTTTATACAAAATATTTTGATTAGATCGAGTCGGTAAAATATCAACGGAAATTCTCTACAAAAGATTAAAGGGTTTTTTATTTATGCAGATTTGGAATTTACTCTGTCAGAAACGGCAAAATTATTCGCTTTTGCACATAATACACCTTTTCCCCTACAAGGTTTTTAGATTTAACACTGATGAATTTAAAAAATTAATATTGATTAGTATGTTTTAAATAATGAAAATACGGTACTTACAACAATATGTGGTATAGGAAATTTGCCAGTATTTACAATTTATTGTAATTTTGCATTAGCATAAATTGTAAAGAATGTGATCTGGCAATTCATATAAAGTAGCATTTTTTTTACAATACCATTATACTATGTTAGAATGAACTAAGTACCAAGACAATAAAAAATAAGTGATGCAAATTACTTGAAATTACTCGTAACAACAATCGCCGTCGACGTCAATGTTAAAGAGCATTAAGATAATTTCTTCTGCTTGAGATCTTAGATGCTATTTTTTAACATAAGATAACTTAGGTACTTTTCGAGTAATCAGCCAAATTCTAAGCAGGACTTATTGAAACCATAATGTAATGGAGCTCAATGTTAATATATTTTTTAGGATAAAACAACACTTCCCATGATTAGTACAAAATAAAATTAAATATATTGTTAGTTTTTTTTACATAGATAAAATTTATTTAAAATTACAGAACATATGAAGGACTACACACTGAATTGAGATAAAATATTTAGTACTGACTTTGAAAATGATGTAAGCCACTTTTAGTATTCACAATATGAAATTATTGCATCAATTTAATAATTATTTGGCAGACCAAAAGAGATTTTCCAACAGTGCACAGGTCAATGAGCCATATTTTTTAAATAGTGATATCTGGAATAGAAGCTGTAAGAAAATCTGCAATTAGATGAGCCACTACACCTTATACACCAAAACATATGGCTAAGAATAGTTAATATGTGTTGTTCCAGCATACAATTTCAGCTGCATGCAGGCAACAAGGGGCCAGCATACACCCAAATATTATTATTATAAATTAACTTTAAGTAATATTTCATAGATAGTAATTTTAATATATTTTGTACAATAAAATACAATTAAGTACAACTTGTAGCAAAGATATTAAAGAGAGTAATATTTATCTCAAGTGTTAAAGCTGCAATAACGTGTGTGTACGCACAAGGCATATTTACACAGCACACACGCATGGCAACAACACAATCATGTGCTGCACACTATATATATAGTACATCATTATTATATATTACTTAATAGAATATAAAGACACGCCCAAGCTGACAACTCTTCATTTATTTTACAGATTTCAATGCATGATTAGCCAATGAACATGTCTGTACTCCACTAGCACATTGCTATAAAATAATACATTGATCTTCACTTAATATCACAGCTAATTATGCTTTGAAAATGATAGACATGTCATATTTTCACTAATGTAGATAACAATAGGTAGAGTATAAGTAGACAATCTGAATTAATTTACATTACAATATCATGTCTTTTCATATGAAAATTTTAAAATTACATTACCAAAAATTAAACAGTGCAGCGCATTATAAATAAATGTGCATACCTTAATATTTAATTGACTAAATAAATTTGTTGCCTGCAGATCTGACATATTTTAAATATCGAGAGGTAATATCTTAAGAGAAATTTTAACTTTAACTATTGAAAAAAAGTTAAATCCAAATTTAAATATATTTTGTATCTATTAAGACAATTCCCTTCAAATCCACCTAGTTATTATTAATGTGAAATATCATTCCAAAAGCTGAGTCTCCTTCACACATATTTCACTACCACTATGATCGTGGACCAAAATTTAAGGATTGAAGAGAAAAAAAGGTTAGCACTTCACGAATGTGCATCGCTGTTTACATGTGGCTTTTTCTCTTGGGCATCTGGAGTGCGTTGTCCATCACGGCGTGGTGGCATGCGCTCATTGATGGCATCCAATCCTTTAGCTTCAGCAAATGAAGTAATCTTGTGATTAGGTGAGAAGCCTTGCAGGGCATTTTTAAGGGATGTTTTGCCACCAGAAAGTGCACCCAATGGTAAAGCACCAGTAGGTGTGAGCCCCTTTAACTGCAGAACAGACTCACTCTCCTCACGCAATACGGAGAACACATGTGCCATCTTGCCAATAGCACGAATCTTGTTACGAATAACTTCTTTCCTGAGATTTGCTTCCTCCAATGCATCATCACCTTCAGACACCAGTTCATCATCAGAACAGATATTCAACACATTAACCAGCATTTCTGTCACCTTTTCACCCACAAACGGAAGCGACCAAGTAAAAACATCCATAAAGTTAGGTAACCAATATGGGTGGGGGGAGCAGTTGAACTGCCTGATGTTCATAACATTGTTTTCATATTTTAAAACAGCAGCTTTGTTGTTGTAAACATCCAAGTAGTTGGGTGCCGAAAAGATGGTGATTAAGCTAGGAAAACCTGTAGTCTGGCTTTTTCGATACATCCGATAGCCAGCATCTTGAGCTTCATGAGCGCGTATGATGGATAATAAGTTATTTTTTTGTAGAAAATCACAGCAGGCTGCATAGCTGTAGAAGTATGAACAACCTCTGACAGAGTTGTGCGAGAAATGTTCTGCATTATTCTCATTCCCAAAATCCTCCAGTGGATCAGACCAAAGTAGGTCACACATAGCTCCAAATGCTGGTGGTTCTTTGAATCTATCTAGTTTACGAATATCATCTAAGCTGCTGATCTCAGGAGAGAGACCACCATGCACACATAGAAACTGCTGGTTCATGAGAGCAGCAAGAGGCAAGCAGTCAAAAGCGTCCATACATGCATCATACACTTTCTCAGAATATTTGATTTTGCATTCTTGTTTGAAAGTAAAATACTCTGTCAAGTGTCGGCATTCGTGATTACCGCGTAATAGGAATAACGTCTTCGGGTAACACAACTTCAAAGCCCACAAGTAAAGAACACATTCTATACTGAAATAACCTCGATCGACATAATCACCTAAGAATAAATACTTGGTAGACGAAGGCGGACCCCCCACCTCGAACAATTTCATCAAATCATAAAATTGCCCATGGACGTCTCCGCATACAGTTACCGGTGAATCGATTTCGATCATAGTCTTTTCTGATCGTAGTAAGGTGGCACCATCTTGGATGATTCGTAAAGCTGCATTTTCCTCGATCCTACCTTCTAAGATAAAATGTTGCTTCAACACATCAGGTATAGGTTTTCCATTTTTTTCATCGAACACTTCCGATACAGTAAGCTTGCGACTGGGAGGGAAAGCAACACTTTGGATCATACGCTGCGTAGTCGACACTTTATCATTGCTCCCGGACATATTTGTCACACATTAAAACACTAGGTCTAATCCATACACGCCACTATTTTCAAAATGGCAGATTAGATATAATACTAAAACAGAATCCCGATTTCACGACAGAGAAACTACTGCGCACTGGAAAACAATGCGCAAACATCTGGCGAGTGGTCAATAAAATAAACAGGGATATCGAGCGCGTTTTATTACTTTTGAAAATATCATTATAGTAACACTGGCAATTTAGGGAATAGTTGCCAGTATGTTGCTTTAAAAGCCAGTACTTATATTAGTTCAAAAACTTAATTTATATTAATAAGAGTTACGAAAAGATTTATATTTATTAGATATTATAGGTAATTAGTTCTGATGATAATAACCTATAAAAATCTTGCTCAATTATAAATTTAAATCACTTATTTATTAGTTTAGAATCAAAATAATAAAATAAAATTAATTATTTTAACTATTAGTGTATTATTGACGAAATGATTTGATGATGATTTTAAGTGCTACTTAATAGGCCTATGAAATAAAGATATTTTTAAATTTGAATTTGAATAAATAAAAAAGATTTTTTGAATAGGCCAAACCGCAAATAATGAAAGATGATTCATGATTCATTTCAGACTGGTGATGTGTAATCCGTGTGTGTGTGTGTGCGAGTAGGTGCGAGTAAAACTTGCTCTATGGACTTATATTTGTCCTCAAATAATGTAACTACATGCAGTACATGCTACATACCTATATGATATTTTTTATTTTAAGAACACAAGCATGACGAATTACGAACCGCGGCTTCGCTCGTGTCAATAGTGATGTCTATAATGTCTAATAGCCGCTTGATAAATTGGGCCAACGTCCAGAGACCTACTTGGTGGTATGTTGGTAGCGGAACACTTGTCGGTGTGGTGACGGACTAAGAATATAAGCGTCACAACCCATTCTTTCCCACGGATGTCGTAAGAGGCGACTGAGGGAAGTAAGCAATTATTATCATCCATTGCATTAGGTACCTACTGGTGGTAGGGCTAGGTACCAAGTGGGAGTACTCGTTTGCTATCGGATCCGAGCGGGTTGGTACCACCCATCTCCCCTGTGACTGCTCATGAAGCACATCGGAATATTTTGGTTGTAGCAGGAGATAGCCGTTTATTCTTTCATTTCATATCTGTGAAATTTAATGGTGAGCAGCGGCTTACAAAACTCTCAGTATAGTTGAGTCCATGAGCGACAGTTACCATTTACCATCAGGTGGGCCGTGGCTCGTCTGCCACCATACGTACTAAAAAAAAACTATTCGGTTGATCGGCCAGTGTTATTGCCAATTACCAAAATACCGCCAAGTATGTCTCTACACGTTGGCCCAACCAGGGCCGGCCCGCCCATACGACGGACGGAGCAGTCGCTCGCAGTGGACGATGAAAGGCTGATGGATGGATGGGTATATTATTAGGAGCAAACGGGAGAGACAACATAGTTGGATCTCACTTTCTAAAATTTACTTCGGGCCGGCGCTGAGGCCAGCGTCCTGACACAGACCCTTTGCCCAATGTGTACAGCGGCTATTATACCTATGTAATGGCATAAAATTCCGGTTTAGATAGGAATTTTTTAAAATCCTCTGCTAATTATCATTTATGTACCTACAGGATCAAAGAAACCCTTACGTAAATTTTCACGGTCCCAGAAGTTTTTGCGCTGCACGTCGATATGTCAATTACTTAGTTAGGTAGTCTTTAATTTAAATAGAATGTCCGCGACTTCGTCAGCGATAGCTTTTTTAACGTTTTTATATATTACGCCCCTGAGATACGATCTTGTAAATCATTAAAACACATGATAATCATGCGTTTTAATGATTTATAAAAAACATGATAATCATGTGTTTTAATGATTTACAAAATCAACAAATTAAATTAAGAATCTTAATTCTAAATCCTGAATATCAATGTTAATATCATTATAAGCTTACAGACAACAATTTTGTAGATATCTATTTACCTATTTAGTGAAAAAGTAGGTATATACAAACAGGCAAACAAAGCCAGTCTGACTATCAAAGTCTATAGGGATAAAGTGTAGTCTTAGTTATATATTTTGAACCTATACATAATATAAATACCATCCACCAAACAAAATTAAAATGACACCGTTTAAACACCAGCTTATAAGCAGCTTGATATATTATATCTTAGTAGCCCGAGTAGCTAAATATCTGCAGGTTTGGTCTCTAAAATTGATAGTTACGAAAACTATTAGTACAACCCTAACAACCCGTGCACATTAACATGGCACCTGGCGAATTAATGACATTTAAAGTACTGAGTGCAAATAAAATATTTTAGTTTTTTATGAATAAATGTTGATAACATTTATTTTGCGCTAAGCGTTTATTATGATCTTAATAAATGGGAACCTACCTTCCATACAAAATTTAGTCATTCCTTTCCCTCCCATAAAATGTGAATAAGTAAATATAAAAATAAAATGATCATAACTTGACAAAGTACTCCTTAAGACAAATTAAACGAATATAAACTTGATGGGTTCGGGTCGTTTCATTACATAGTTACTGTGGCCTCCTTCCAGCTCCATCATCAGACCCTGGATACCATCTAAAGACAAAGTCACTCATCAAGACGAATCAAACGAGTCCAAACTCAATGGGGTTGCGTCGTTTCATTATAAGAGTTACTGTGGCCACCTTTAAGCTTCATCCTCAGACCCTGGATACCATCTCGTCAATACGAATCATACAAGCCCAAACTCGATGGGGTTGCGCTGTTTCATTATAGAGTTCCTAGCTCCACCTTCCAGCTCCATCATCAGATTAGCTCCATGTCATTATAATATTGCATTGTCACGCGATATACATATGGGTGTAAAATTTCAGTTCAATCGGAAACCGGGAAGAGTGTCAAATTTAATTTCCAATGCACACGCGTCTGGTAAGGGTGTCGCGATTCCAGAGATTTTATCTCATCTAAAAATATGCGTACCGCGCTAAAAGAAGTTTTCACTTCAATAAAAAAGGAATGCTATATATATTTATTTATTATAATAATTAAGATCAAAATAAACGCTTAGCGGATAATAAATGTTGATATTCTTCATAAAAAACTAAAAATTTTTTTTTGCACTCAGTACTTTAAACGTCATTCATTCGCCAGGTGCCATGTTAGCGATGTTAGTTTGTTAGTGCGCACGCGGGTTGTACACTTACATACTTGGATACTTGCCTTAGCACATACACAATATTTAAAAATATCATCTAATATTTTGTAATATTACGTAAATATTAAAAGATACCTGATCATCAATCAAGAAAAAAAAAAAATTAAGAAAATTAAAAGCAATTAAGAAAATTAGAAAAGTGAGTAATATTTTTACGTAATTTTTAAACCTGATACTTGGAAATCGGCTATCGGTCCGGTTAGTAGTAGGTCTACTCGACGTACAAAATGGGGATGTATTTCTTTCTCGTCTACCCCATATTGTGGGGTGCCGTTGGATAGGTCTTAAAAAATATTGCGAGCAAACTCGCTTTGAAAGTTAAATATTGTTAGGTCTTTCATAAATATTTCTAGTTGACATTGCCTAGGTATTATAGGTATAGCATGACGGATAATATAGGTTGCTAGTACCTATCATAATTATTTACGATTGACCCCGAAGTCAGAATTGATTTTATTTATTTTTTATTGCATGTAGTGGCAGACGAGCCACGGTCCATCTGATGGTAAATGGTAACCGTCGCCCATGGACTCGACTATACTGAGAGTCGCTGCTTACCAATTAATTTCACAGATGAAATGAAATATAAACGGCTATCTCCTGCTACAGCCAAAACGCAAAGATGTGCTTCATGGCCGGTCACACGGGAGATGGTGGTACCAACCCGCTCGGGCCGGATACCAAGTGAGTACTCCCACTTGGTACCCAGCCCTACCACCAGTCATGCAATGGATGATAATTGCTTAATTCCCTTAGTCGCCTCATACGACACCCGTGGGAAAGGATGGGGTGGTGACACTTGTATTCTTAATCCGTCACCACACGGATTCAACAATAAACCGGTTTAACTAATATTAACATTTAGTCTTCGGTCTAGTGGCATAAGCTTACAACTTTAAACCAGGGGTTCAGTCTGAATCATGTAAAAGTCTTGTGTCCGATAATTGTTTAGCGCGTGTACTAGCCTAAGATCCGTCTGTGGATTTATTTTGTGAATTTGTTGGTGTTGAATCTCTCAGAAACCATGTGGGTTTTAGAAAACCATCTAAAATAGCACTAGGATTTGACGCATGCGCAATGGCTTTAAAGCGTCGTACAGCTGACAATCGCTATCTTGATCTGACGATTGATGTTGCGCGCTAGTCTATTTTTAATATTTAGCATTTTTAACAGCCAGTAACCCTTATTTTCGGCTAGATTTAATGCAATCGTATATCATCATGCACACAAAAAACATAGCTTTAATTTGATAAATGTATAAATAATTAATGTACGTTATGAACGTAAAATACAACAAAATCATATAAACGTAGTGGTTATATTCTCTTTGACTATACCTGTTTTGGCAAACGTGATTTTTTGAATACCAATTTTATTTAAAAAACAGTCGAATGGTTTTTTTTCGATAAATCAATAAAAAATCATTTAATTAAGAACTAGCGGCCATATTTTTATAGGCAACCTGGTAGATATATTTTCTCTTATTCATACATTTATGTAAAAAAAAATTACAATTCACCATAACACGGTGCATGGAGATGCAACCACTTCCGCATCATAGGCGAGTCCCATCTATCAGCAAACACCGTGAGAACACTGTTGGTGCAGCCGCGAACGCGCATCATCAGAGAAGCACATCTTTTTCTTATAATTGCTGCAAAACTGTCTATATTTGCATTCGCAAACATCCCTGACGCACTGCAGCGCCACGGCATCCCCAAAAGTACTCTAATTGCATTATTATATTGGACCCGTAGGTCACAGTATGCCCGCTGAGTGTAAGACACCCACAGGCTGCACGTGTAGAATGACTGACAGTAAGCTTTGAAAAGCGTAACTTTAACGTCATCCGTACATCGTGCAAACCTACGGGCCAGCATGTTACAACGGACAGCCTACCTACGTTCCCTTTCAATATCGCAGTCATCTATCAAGTCTTCAGTAACCCAATGACCCTGGTACTTAAACTTGCTCACTCTTCGTAGGGATTCTCCACACAGTGTGACATTAGGTATATTTGAGTATGTCACACTGCGCGCTTTAAATACCATCAATTCACTCTTTGTGACGTTATACATCAGCCCATGATTTTCCGCATAAGACTCGCATACAGCGATCAGCCGCCTCAGAGCACCGATCGATGGACTCAGCAGCACCATATCGTCAGCGTAACTTTATTTATGCACACCCCATCAACATGACATCCGATATTGGTGCTCGTGAGCTTATGGACTAGCTGATTTATGTAGAGGTTGAAGAGCCGTGGGGAGCTTAGTCCCCCTTGCCTAACCCCACAGTCCAACCAATACACGTCTGAGTGCGAACCAGCCCATTTCACACTATTAGTTTGGCACCTATCCTCCTCCTCAGTCGTTCACTCTTGTCAGAGTGGTCGTGGTTTCATGATGTCTTTGGATAGCCCTCGCGATGTGCGTACACTCGTTGCGGTCTTTAGCGTTTCGGGAACACTGGACTATACTAGTAGTTTGTGTGGCAGCTTTTATTGAATCTGTCCAACGCGTGGGTGATCGACCTCTGGGCCGTTTTTCTTCCACTTGTCCCTGGACAACGAGTCGTTCCATGGAGTTCTGGTTTCGAACAATGTGTCCAAAGTATTTGATGATTCGTAGTTGCACAGTCGACGATAATCTATCTTTAATTTTGAGTTCCTCCAAGATTGAGATATTGGTTCGAAACGCCGTCCAAGGGATCTTTAGTAGTCGTCGCCAGCACCACATTTCGAGAGCGTCGATTTTGCGTCGGTCTTTCAAGCGAACCGTCCACGTTTCTGCGCCATATAGAAATATGGGGAAGACTAAACTTCTCATCAGGCGGACTTTCGTGGCTTTGGTGATGTTGCGGTTGCTCCAGATTCTTTTCAGCTTATCCACGGCAGATCTTGTTATAGCACATCTCCTTCGAATCTCTTCCTCACATCCTCCAGTGTTCGTGATCGTGGAGCCGAGGTACACGTAGCTTTGGACAACTTCACAGTTGCCAATCATGCTGATATCAGGTCTATTTTGTTCGGCTCGGTCCACGATCATCATCTTGGTTTTGTCCATGTTGATTTCGAGTCCGAAGGAGAGGCTTGTTGTCTCTAGGCATGTCAACAGCTGCTCCATGTCCTCCTCTGATTGGGCAAGAGGGGTTGTGTCGTCGGCGTAACGTAAGTTGGATGTCTTCCGGCCTCCCACTGAAACTCCCTTGTCCCATTGCTCCAATACAATTGTCATTATGCACTCCGTGTAGATGTTAAACAGGAGTGGAGAAAGAATACACCCCTGGCGAACACCAGCATGCGTGTGGAAACATTCCGAATCGACGTTATCTACTCGGATAGTCGCAGTTCCGTCCTCGTACAGGCCGCGAATGAGACGCACTAGATGGTAAGGAACTCCCATATGAATTAGTACGTCCCATAGTTTATGCCATTTTACGGTGTCAAACGCCTTCCGAAAGTCGACAAAGCAGATATAGAGTGGGCTGTTGAACTCTCTAGACTTTGACACCTATACCAGTACCTAAATATTGACACTATCTCTGGTGGTACACTAGTTTCACACTGTAGTTTATGCCACAAAATATATATATATATTATAAATTATTGCTTTGCTCATTTTTTGTGACGGATGATCGTAAATGTAAGATAGTAGGTATTTTAAAGATTTGTGACTTTATTAAAGTGAAACTTTTATTAGATCGTCTCAAACTTTTTGGTCTGTGTGTTGCATGTCGCGTGACGGTCGGCCGCGGAGTAGGGATAAAGTGAAAGGCGCTCGCCAGAGCAGCCAAGGCCAATATGGCGGCGCCTATAGTTCGCAGCAACTGACCGTGTAGTGTATAGACTATTACTTAATGGAATATTATTCCAAAAATGTTTAGTTAAATGTCTATAATGTGAAAAAAAGTTTCACTTTTACCGTGGTTTCATAAAACCACACAATTTGCTTTTTTACTAAGTGCCATGATTGTAATTACGTTGAACTTAAAACTGTTTTAAAACCTTTGTCTCAGTTCGTTAGTAAACAGACGTAGCTGTATAAGTGTTTTTTTTCGTCTTGATCTTAATGTGGTGTGATGTATGTGGAATAGAAATTATTAACATTATTAGTGTACTAGCACTTCAATTATGAAAGTTTCGAAAATCCTATAAAATATTTAAAAAGAAAACATCCTACCCGGCTTAATGCCTAACTACCTACGGCCTGAACGCAAATGAATGAAAAGTGCAAGCGAAATAGTGTAAGTAGGTACCTACGTCTTTCTACTGTTTTGATTTTTACACTCTCCGAATTGATATTTTAGAGATTTCGATCTTCCCTTCATACATTTTTATGACCTTCTAATATGCTGTACTTGTATTTCATGTAAAACTTTATTATTAGTTATCATAATTAAACCGGAATAAATAAAATTAAATAATAGTTAGGTAGGGACTTACCTACTTACTAATATTATGTGTGAACTACAACATACTAGGCGTATTTAAAAGGTTGAAATCAACTTATTTACATATTACACTGACTAATTATACAAAAGAATTAAAACGTACCTTTTAGCGATATCGCAGTAATTGTTCGAAATGTCCACAGTTTTTTTTAAACACAAATTAGCACGTTTCTGTAAATTGTTTCATAAACTAAGAAGGGTGTCTATAACACTTTAAAAAAAAAGAAAAAAATAAGGCGTCTATTATGCGCTGTTTTAATTAATTTACATTACGAGCTTCTTCAGTATACACTAACCGATTTAGTTCGGCCCACAGTAAGGTCCGGTAGACTGGACGGCCAGTTCACAGATACTCCGCGACCTATCCTCTGCCGTGGCTGGGAAGACGAAACTGTCCGTGATCGATCAACCTTTGATAAGTAGGTATTTAAAATCAAAGTAGTGCTAGGAATTTGTGGATCTTGAAATGTAACACCATGCTATATTACTCTTACATATTTACATTATCACAGCGAGGATGACCGACACGTGCAATATTGATAAATAGATCACACGACGTCACTAAGTGCCTAATTGCATGCGCATGAAAAATAAAAATTAAGGGTGAGCGGGTGAGGCGGGTGGTCCTGCCTGTGCCAGCGACCTTGTAAGAGGCCAGGTGGGTGTCGTCCAGTATATTCACACGGACAGTTTTGATTTTGTTCATGACACTGTATCTTGGTATTGACGAACGAAAGTATTTACATACAATTTCCGTGCTAGACATCTACTGATGTGTTTGAAGCAGTCCTGGATTAGCCAATAAGCTATATAAGCAATTGCTTAGGGCATCCCGTGTAGGAGGGCACCACAGAGCTACATCGCCAACGCATTCAATAGTCTGCCATTCAGCTGCACCAGGGAGGCGCTCCGGTATCACGGGGTGCCTGCATACCTGAGGCCGCTAGTGGCAGACTATCTTGAGTGCCGCAGCGTTCTCTAAGAGAGCCGCATAGGGGACGTTATGAGGGGACCCATGTCGTGCGGTGTCCCACAGGGTTCGGTTTTAGGGCCGCTCCTGTGGGCTGTGGCTCCAGGGGCTGGCGGTCATCTGCTATGCCGATGACTCGCTGATCGCGGGTGGAAACTTCGAGGTAGCGGCATTCCTGGCCACCTTAGGGACCTCGGTGGTCAGGAGGATCGGGGCGCTGGGGCTTAGGGTGGCCCTGGATAAGTCGGAGGCCCTACTTTTTCATGGGCTCCGACGTCGGCCACCTTCTGGCGCCTCGATCACGGTGGATGGGGTCCACATTGAGGTGGTGGTGCTGGACGGGCGGCAGCGCTGTACCGCGTACCTGTGTGGGCGGAGTCCCTGGACACGCCGAACAGGGCTCTTCTGTGGAGACCACAAAGAGTCGTCGCGTCCAGGCTCATACGCGGATACCGCACGGTGTCGACCAAAGCGGCTTGCGTGTTGGCCGGAATCCCTCCGTGGGACTTGTAGGCGGAGGTGCTCGCCGAGGTATATTGGCGGGCATCGCAAGAGCGGGCGAGGGATGGTCGTCTCCTGTCCAGCGAGGTGGCCAGGTGGCAGGGCGACGCTCGCCGAGCTGCCATGGCCAGTTGGAGGGCACGGCTGGAGACGCCCCAGGCCGGTCTCTGGACCGTATTGGCACTCCAGCCTGTGCTGAGGAGAGAGCAGGGCGGCAGCACGGAGTCCTTATCTTCCGACTGGTGCAGGTACTGTCGGGGCATGGTTGCTTCGGCAAATATCTAAGTAATAATATAAGCGACTCCGGGCTGTCACCATTGCGGCTGCGACGAGGACACGGCGCGGCACACGCTCGAGTCGTGCCCGGCTTGGGCTGAGCAGCGCTGTGAACTCGTCGCGGCAATAGGTTGAGACCTCTCGCTGCCGAGCGTCTTAAGAGCGATGCTCGGCAGTGACAAGAATTGGGCCGCGATCGCTGCCTTTTGCGAGGAGGTTATCTCGCGGAGGGAGCGGCGGACAGGGCCACAGAGGATTCTTCCATTGAACAAAACCGCCGCCAGCGACTGGGGCGGCGCAGGCGGGCGAATTTGCTGCTGATGCCACACTAGCCAAGGCTGCGGGTGGATGGACCAGGGAACGTCCGTCACCCGCAAGGCCTCCCGCGAAGGTGTGACGCGCCGTATGCGGATGCGTCGCTCATTAAAAGGTACCAGAAAGGGTATGCCGCCGGTGGACCACTGAAGTAATGCAACATAGTTCCAGTGGCCCACAGACACAGGTGGAAAGATGGAACACGGCTGGTTTATATAGTGGGTAAGGGCCCCACACTACCCAGTTCGTTGCCCCAAACGACGGGGTGTGCGGTTAGGTACATTTTCTCCCGCCAAAAAAGGGGGGGGGGAGCACGCACATGTTAAAGCAATGTCATGATGTTCCCCAGGTGAGTTGACGTCAGGTAGGCAGCCGGCATATATAGCCGAATCTTAGGACAACATGTGAAATCATGTTGCCCCACCTACCATGGAATAAGGGCAGGAGGAACAACACAAACATACATATTCTACCTACGATACGTTTTAACATTTTTTTTTTAAATAATTCTTAGTAGTTCTCTTAAGAATAGGGGGGCCCACAGGAGAAGATTGCTTAGGGCATCAAGTTACCTTAATCCGGCACTGGTTTGACGTCGACTGCAAAAATGATGATAATGTTATAAATTTATATAAGCATACGAGTACTTACATATTTTTCTTGGTATTTTTTTAAGTTATATACTTCTTTTGGCGCGTTAGGGAAAAATGATGAGAGTACGATGCGCGCGCTCACCGTCACGAAAAACCGATACCCTGAAGTTAGACACCCTGAAGTTAGCTATAGTCAACATTTTAGTTTTTTTTTGTGATATTTAAATAAAGTTATAAACTAGATAATGGGTTATAATAAAACTTTCAATGTATTAGGTAAATACCTTTTTTCTATTGTGTCGTTTTTTCTACAAACGTAGAATAAGGCGAAAGATAAAATTTTTGAAAAGATTTTTATCTTGTTACGCCAAGGAAGTATAACTTCTAACGCGTGTACATAAGTACACACACACTTTTTTTTTCGAGTATAAGTATTATTTTTTGAGTAGGCACTGACTTCAAACACATCAGTAGGTGTCTAGCACGGAAATCGTATGTAAATACCAATTACGTTTTGCTTTTTAGTTCCTGGGTGTCTTTTAAAGGCGGTTTTATTTTTCAGAAATAATTGATTTTTTGCGTTTTAGTGGTTTTTTTATAAAATAGGTGCGTAGGTTAGAGTAGGTGGTACATGATGGGGAGGCTTTCCTTGGGTACATCTCGTATGAGAAAGCGTCGAGCACAGGAATGAAAAAGATGAGCGCCTAAAGCGCAGTAGAGAAAGAAATAGAGCACAGCGTCTCGGAGAGACTTCCGAAGACCGTAAAGGCTTTATATACAATAAAATGGGTATGCCAACTAAACGCACTGCTCCTATGGGACAGAGAGGTTTCGAAGATGGGCTTTGTAGTGCAGTCGGTAGTGTAACCGACTTCCGTTCACGAGCTCGTGGGTTCGATTCCCACTCAGGACAATTATTTGTGTGATATTTATCTATTATATGTATATACCTATTTACAAAAATAAGTAATACATATATCATATCCGTAATCTGGTACCCATAGCACAAGCGTTAAGCTTAGTTTGGGACCAGAGGACGGTCAGTGAAATTTCCGTGAATATTCCGTGAATTGAAAAAAAAATGTATTAGGCTGTAGGTGTCTCTGAACGGAAGTAAACGAAAAAAGATCATCAATTTAAACAACTTTTTAGACAATTGTTTATTTTTTAATAATCGCTTAGCCGATTTTTTTTAAATTTAAATGAGACCACCTTTGAAGTATCATCACGGAGTACAGAGTAGCATCTACCAAACAAAAGAAGAATCATTGAAATCGATTCATAATAGGCGGAATAATTGCTTAACAAACATACAAAAAAAAACATTCAGATGAATTAAGAACCTCCTCCATTTGGAAGTCGGTTGAAAATCATTATAGCCGAATCTTAGGACATCATGTGAAATCATGTTGTGGCCGACCCCACTTAGCATGGGATAAGGGCAGGAGGAACTACACATATACGTAGGTATTAACATTTTTTTTAAATTATGTAATTCTTTGTAGTTTACTTAAGGATAGGGGAGCCCACAGGGGAATCTTCCCCTTAGGGTTAGGGCTTAGGGCATCAAGTTACCTTAATCCGGCACTGACAAAATGTAGATAAGTACAACGATCTCAGAAAGGGAGTCGCCTCGACCGTGGAAGAATTACCCTCTCTCTCAGATAAGATAAGCGTGAAGCAATTGAAGTTATGCATTTTTTATTTTTTGTGAAGGCGTGAAAAAAATTACCTAACCGCACACCCAGTCGTTCGAAGTAACGAACAGGGTAGTGTGGGGCCTACACCCACTAATAAAGCTGCCATGTGCCGTCTCTTCGCCTGTACTGGCGGACCAAAGGAACTTTAGTGGTCAATTGTAGTCAAGCCTACTATTGTTTCATAGGTGAGTAAGAGCGCCGGAGGCCCAAACCTCCTCCTCACATGGATTGAGCCATATTAAGCTTACTGACCATATTATATCTATTGTATCTTTTGGGTTAGACCTAGGCAATCAGCAATCTTATGCCTCTGGTGTTGCTAACATCAAGATATATGCTGTGGTAACCGGTTATCACTTGGATAGATAGGTTTCTTTCCCGTCATAGTAGTAGGTATCTTTATTCAGAAAAAGGCATAATTCTAAACACTGATGTTTAGAATAGATTCCGAAAAAATCATAGGTACATTTGAAATACATTATTATTTATTCCCCGCCCTTCTTCCATGTCACGTAAGGTCGGCACGGCAAATTTTCTTTTTACGCTACCCTCTATCTCGCACACGTTGTCACAGCATACATTATGTATTCCATCCATCACTCCTCTATAACATTTCCTTGACCTACTAACCGCTTCTGCCGTCTGTCCACTTTCATGAACTATCTTATGGCATGCATCCCTCCTCGTCGCATACCACGGTAACCTATTGTTCTAAAAGTTCTCTGTCACTAGTGCTAGTTTTAAATTGCCCCCTCTTTCTTATTGGTACTCTTTTCATGTGTATTTTAGCACTTGACATACTCAGCTACTTTATAGAACAAATTATTTGTGAGCACCCAAACCACTAATAATGCAATGGGTGATGATTGACCCTAAGAACGAGTACACATTAGGCGCTCGGCGTTGCGTTCGGCGCGCGTTAGTAGCGTACATACAGCGCGCTTAGTACGGCGTTTAACGAGCGTTACCAAGGTGTCCATATCACTCAGCTCAGTTAGGAAATGGACGTGGAAGTGATTGCTTGTGTATGGCTCCTATACCGTCGCTACAGAAGATGACGGCAGAGACAAAGAGAATTTTGGGTGCACCCAATACTACGCGAGATAGACTGACGCATGGAATGTTTGTAACATTGTATCCCAAATTAAGACAGTATGAACCTAAGTTTTTTAATTATTTTAAGATGTCCATAAAATAATTTGATGACTTACTCCATGTTATAAAATCGATATTAAGGTACTGGTAATTCAACAATTTTAAGAGAATAATTTTCTATAATCTTCAATAATCCGGACTTTCCATTCACATACCTATAACGCGACGCTTTTGGATTTCGTCGATAAATAAGTCTGTATCGAAGTGCTCGGTCTCCATTTTAGTGAACATGCGTCCACTCTACACGAAAGCGCGCGTTCATTCAAATGTACAACAACATGATAGCTCATGTATCTCGAAGCGCGCGGCTGACGCCCTCCCAACGCGCGTTTGAACTAAAATCTCAAAGCGCGCGTTTGATCAGAAACGCGCGCTTGCATGTGTACACCTCAATAAGAACTACTGGTTCTCAAAACGCGCGTTACCAAAGCGCGCGCTTCAAAACGCCTAATGTGTACTCGCTGTTATTCTATTGTACGACACCCGCAAGAATGAATTGGGTTGTTGGGCACTTGTCTTGTATTGTATTCTTAATCGGTCACACATGGATAGCTATTTTTGATAGGTACCTATATAGTAGATATATCCGGCGGACCACTTAAGTAATGTGGTATATAATACAGGCGGAGAGACGGCACACGGCTGGTATAGTGGGTGAGGGCTCTACACTAGGGCTGTAGGGTTGTTGAGTTGTAACGGAGGTATATTTACGTTGTTGACATACAATGCGCAAGGAGCGATACTGGGCTACGCGGCCGCTCGGAAATAGAAAATGACAGCACGGTTACCAATAGCAACCATATAATATGGAAATCACTAAATAATCAATATAATAAAGAAAACAGACTAAGACTAGATGATGATGATCCTTTATTATGGTGGAGATATCACACTAAATATATAAAAAAAACCCACCGTGCAACGGCACTTACTTATTGGCACCGGCAAGTTCAGTGCCAATTGAACAATTATTTACCTCAGCTGGTTTAATTTATGAACCCCTAAAAAATCGTTTGGAAGGTGACAAAGCTGCAAAACTTTTGTTTGTATGTAATATAATTTACCTTTATTTTATTATACATGCTTTGTATTTGAAATAAATCGTGAATTTTTTCACTTCCACTTTCACCTCCGCCTCCGTTAACCTCCGCGTCCGCGGAGGCGAAGCTCGTCACCTCCGCATCCACCACCGCCTCTGCCATTACAACCCTACTCCACACTACCACTAATATAGAATAAACATAGATGATCTTTTATCCCCATGAGTTCCTGTGGAATATGCCTAAACAATTTCATGCATTGTAAGTAATGTGCTGTAGTACATTCCTTTACATAGTAAAGGGGTCGTTTCTTGGTTGTCTCCGCCGCCGTCGCCGAGCTCGTCTTATTGTAACAGAAGGTGATTGACTCGCCGACGTCATATGGTTGCATTTTAAGATATTTTAGATGCTCGTGCTGTGATAGGTAACAACAACGTTATAGAATAATAATATAATAATAGATTTATTTATTGTAAATTTTTCACAAATAATTTTATAAACATACAGGAAAAAATTAAAAACAAAGGGATTAATATAAATTATGGTAGCTTACCTGAACTAGGTTAGAGTTAAACCTGTGTTTCAGGCTATCGCTTTGCCGAACATTTTAAATCGTGTCCTATTTAAGTACTTAACTAAATAATTGAATATATCCAAATAAAACTATAATATATTGAAACAGGCTTGCAAACAATAAGTATATAAGGAGTATAGGGGAACACAAATATTATTTGGTAATTTCTAGCAATTGCTCTGTGTCTGCGTAATTGAGCTTTTCTAAATATACTGTTACAATAGATTTACGTTTTTTATGATTTACGCTATATATATTCAATAACCTGTTAAGTTTGTTATACAAAAAGGGCCCTAGAAATAAGAAAAATCTGTCCACAAAAGCATGTTTGGCCTGGGGTTGAGTGCAAACTAGGTCCTTCCTTCTTTTACC
Organism: Leucoma salicis; assembly: GCA_948253155.1. Lineage (NCBI taxonomy): Eukaryota > Metazoa > Arthropoda > Insecta > Lepidoptera > Erebidae > Leucoma > Leucoma salicis. Next base: position 13,967,223 of record OX411809.1, on the reverse strand, counting down.
TGGAGGAATTGGGTCTAAAGGAAGATCAGCATGCTGTTTTAGAATTATGTGCAGTATAAATAGTTGTCGGACCGTTAGTAGCTTACATTATATATATAGTTCATGTGTTGGAAATCTAAATGGGCGAAAAGTGGCTACCTTTAAAATTGCTCTTTGTGCACGTTCTAAAGGAAGTAAAATATATTTAGCTGCTCCACCCCAGGAAGTGATGCAATATGTTAGTATAGATATACACAAAGCGATGTAAATCCGATTAATTAATTGAAATTGGGCTATGTGACGTAAATTTTTAAAAATATATATATTAATTTACGCACTCTGTTGCATAATAAATCTATGTGTTTACGGAAGCTTAAATTTGTGTCAATTGTTATACCTAAGTATTTTACATTGTCAGCTTTTGTTAAAGTAGGACAAGTGCATGCAGTGTCAGCACACATTAAGCACGAATGCGAATAAATATGTAGGTTAGTAAAAACTAAAGTTACTAGTGCTTATGAAACTAAGTATTTGTGACGCTCTTAGGCGCCCTCATAGTCAATAGAATTTATATAGTTGGCCTCTGCGTATATACGTGCTGGACAACTTACGTCACCAGTTTGGTGGTCGCATTTCCTCTTAAAACGTTTGCACGTCGCGCAATTCGGGGCAGATGATTTATTGACACATTCCTTGTGGGAGTGACCCGACTCACCACAGTGATTACAGGTAGGGCTAGTTTCTCTGCAGAAATTCGCTGAGTGTCCAAATTGTTGACAATTGAAACATCTGGTCACTATGGTGAAATCCCTTACTGGGCACGATGTCCAATTTATAAAGATGCGCCCTTGGTTAATAAGAGATTTTCGGACGCTGGCTGGAACCTCGAGGATGAAGTTGTAGGTGTCGGTATTTTTCTTCCCCGATTTATGGCTCAATTTGACTGTCGTCTGAAATGATTCTCGAGTAGTATTCGGCATCTTGTCAGCAAGGTTTTGTTCGTAAATACACTCGATCACCTCTTTATCTGTAAGGGCTACAGGAACACCAATAATTGAGATCCTAGGACGACGTTTAGTGGGTTCTTGGACTGTAAGGCCAGAGGATACAAGTTTCTCAGATTTTGCTAATTTTTCAATGTCTTCCTTACTCTCCGTGCTAATTAGAATGCCACCGTTTTTAACTTTTCTTAGTCCACGTGCCTGCAGCTTTAACTCTTCTAGCGAAATATTTTTTTGTATTAGGCTTTTGGTATCATCACTAGTCTTGGTATTATCGCTGGGATATATGGCAAGGGAGCTCAAGTTATTCGGGCGAATGTAGATGTTTGCACCTTTCTTAACCATATCGGCAAAGGACTTATTTTCCATTGGTCTCAACTTGTCTATGACCTCGTTCTTGAATTCCTAGATTGACCTAGCAACATCTTGTTGCTGCCGAAGGTGTTTTACGGTCATTTGTGCGTTTGTTGTTTTAAGGACTAAAAGAATGTGGCCATCTGATGTGTCCCAGTTGTGATCCTACGGCAGAGATTAGTGATGCGGAGCTTATGGTCTGAGTACATTTTTTCCTCAAGCACTATTGCGCACACTTCATTTGTGTATCCGGCAATAGTATTGCTGGATCTCTGTTGTTGGAAGCATCTCAATCGGCGGATCATTTTCGGGCAATGGTGGTGGCGGAGTAGCCTCTATAGGGGCGTTTTGTTGCGTCGGAGATGGAGGAGGGCTTCGCCGAATCAGTCCGTTACGGCAAAAAGGACTAGATCCTGGGTTAGACATAACTAACACTGGAGTAGTACTTTAAAGTTTATGATATAACTATTAATTTCATTATTGTACTTAAATAAATCGCACACTAATAAAGTCTAAGATTGCACTGTAAGCAACGGTAAGTAAGAAATGCACACTAATAAAGGACCAATAATATACTTTGTGCACCACTTTTAATTATTTATTGAGAACACTTAAAGACAACCGTACTGTATGCCAGTCGGCAAAACAATCCCATACATACAGTTAAATTGCACGCCTCATAAGCGAAGCGTTGAGGTGGGTACTATTCTCGTTTTACACAGAACAACAGATATTTCAAACTTAAAATGTCTGTATTTATCATATATTAGACTTTACTTGTAAAATAATATAGACACACACATATCAAGAAAAAACACTATTTTTGACACTCATGATATTTTTTATGCCATTTTTGTTATTTAAACTGGTTAAACTACGAATAGAGCCCTATTACTTTTCACGGTCTGATTCGATGTAGCTTAATTGTTATTAAATAAACAAAAAAATACTGAATATTTACTCTCTCGACACTAAAACCAGCGCTTACAGCGCTATACCTTTCATGAGAACTATTTCTATAGACCAATATAGAAGTACTTCTTAAAATTAGCCCTAGATGAGAGACATGAAACCCACATGAGTACTTTTCGAAATTAGCGCTATCTATGTGTTTTTTGAAAACACAATACATTATTAATTATCAAATAATAAATTTTATTGTGAAAAATGAAGATTATGAGGCGTGCAGTTTTGAATTTTCCAAAGTATTTTATCTAGTGCTTAAAATACTAACTATTATACCTAAAGCTGTAACAGAGCTGTGTCTTTAAATTTAATATATCTGAGAAAAAATGACTGTATGAACACAAAACAATTTTCTTAGATTTTTCTGTTTGTTCCCGCATCACGCAAAAACTTTTTTGATGCAACTTTTTTTATTTGAAAGGCCTTGATTAGACTTAAAAACTGGTATACATTTTATCCCGCTAATATATCCCTGATATCCCTATATACCTGAGATATAACCGAAAAACTAGCTTTTGCCTGCGGCAAAGGCGCGGGCAAAGGCTAGTATTTAATGCATGCGTGATACTGTTTACGTTTATTTTACGTATAAGTTCGTAGATATCAATATAGATAACGATAGCATAACTAAACTGCTGCAGTATGTACTGACGCCCATTAAGACAGCTGACCTACCTACCCATACGTACCGATATTATTTTTATCGCCGTAGCGACTATTTTTAATCTTTATTTCAGGGGTGTTATCTACCTAACTAACAATTGCTTTGTAATATTATCTCCTAGATGACTATTTTTATCACATTACACACATTGGGTTTATATACGCAATAGAAGTTGCATGTGTGTTTGTTGTACGCATAGTACCTATGTCAGTGTCAACTTCAATGTTTTCTGATGTGACCTGCAATCGACTCTAATTCAATACTTACGAAGTGTTTTGGAATGTAGCAAGCGAATGAATGAGAATGTAGATATAATAATTAATAGCTGAGTCAAATATCTACCTATATACAACACATTTTAAATGATTATGCATTTCTTTAGCTTTTACATCATAACTTACTTATCTAACTCTAACCTATCATCGTTGAATTTAGCATAGGTAAGATACTTATATAGTTCTGATTACACAAAAGGTCATATTATAGTCCATAGACTACTTTTCATCCCGGTAAAACGAATAGGGCCTGGGGAATGGCACAGTGGTGAATTCGGGTATAGTGACGTATTTTTATTTAGAAGTCCACGCAGGTAAAGACGCTAGCAGAATCTAGTTTAAAAAAAAATGTGTAATTAACATTTTATTTTTATAATTACATACTAGCCTTTGCCCGCAGCTTCGCCACAGCCAAAAGCTAGTTTTAACGTAATATCTCAGGTTTGCGATATACTTAGTAGCGGGATAAAATGTAGGTAATTATACGAGTTTTTAAGTCTAATCAAGAGCTATCAAATAAAAAAGTTGCATCAAAATCCATTAAGTAGTCTTTGCGTGATGCGCGAACAAACAGAAAATCTAAGAAAATTGTTTTGTGTTCATACAGTAATTTTTTCTCAGATATATTAAATTTACAGACACAGCTCTGTTACAGCTTTAGGTATAATAGTTAGTATTTTAAGCACTACATGTTTAGACATTTATTAGAACACAGCGTGAAAACGTGCAGTTCAAAATAATAATTACTAGAAGCGGAGATTGAAGACGCGGGGTCTTCTGGATTACAGTTCGGAGTTACCAGTTTGTGCCTAACCTACTTCTATCACATTATTTCTTAGCGATCATCGTTGATAACGCTTGCGCTATGTATCTGTCATAAATGCCTACCTTTTTTCTTTTTTGTTTAGGCGGGAAAAAGTGTTCCTAACCGCACACCCCGTCGCTCGGGGCAACGAACAGGGTAGTATGGGGCCTTCACCCACTAAAGAAACCCACCGTGTGCCTCTCCGCCTTTATTGGCGGGCCACTGGAACTATGTTACATTCCTTCGGTGGTCCGCCGGCGGCTTACCCTTTCGGGTACCCTCATCTGAGCAACGCATCCGCACACGGAGCGTCGCACCTTCGCGGGAGGCCTTGCGGGTGGCGGACGTTCCCCGGTCCATCCACCCGCAGCCCCAGCTAGGGCGGCATTAGGCGCAAATATTCACGCCTAAGCCGCCCCAGTCGCTGGCGGCGGTTCGGGTCTGCGGAAGGATCAGCCTCCCTGGCCCTCTCCGCCGCTTCCTTCCGCGAGATGACCTCCTCGCAGAAGGCAGCGACCGCGGCCCAATTCCTGTCGCTGCCAAGCATCGCTCTGACGACGCTCGGCAGCGAGAGGTCCCCCGTATTGCCGCGACGAGTTCAGGACGCTGCTCGGCCCAAGCCGGGCACGACTCGAGCGTGTGCTGCGCCGTGTCCTCGTCGCAGCCGCAATGGTGACAGCCCGGAGTCGCTTCCCTCCTTGCGACAATGTGCAGATATCTGCCGAAGCAACCGTGCCCCTACAGCACCTGCACCAGTCGGAAGGTAAGGACTCCGTGCCGTCGCCCTGCCCACTCTTCCAGCACCGGCTGGAGTGCCCCTACGGTCCGAAGACCGGCCCGGGGTGCCTACAGCCGCGCCCTCCAGTTGCCCATGGCAGCTCGGCGGGCGTCGCCCTGCCATCTGGCCACCACGCTGGGTGGGGGAGGTACAGAGCACTTTACCGGTCTGGTGACGCGGACTCCACTCCCCTCACCAAACAGACCCTTGAGCCTTTCGACCACCGTGTCGGCCATCCTAGGGCCCTCCGCCCCAGGGAACTCGAGAATTCGAGCCCCTGTGCGGGCTAGGTGGGTCTGGGTGGCGACGACTCCGATGTCGGAGACGTCGATTTTCTCCCGGGCCTTCCTCAAGATGGCCTGGTACGACAGGCTCGCCTCCGCCTCCGGCAGCATGGTAATAACCACCGCTGCCGTTTTTGGCGTCTGAAGCTTGCGCGGCTTCTTGGGGCCGGGCTTGCTCCTCGACGCAGTGGGTTCGGCAGCCTGGACAGCAGCCACAGACGCGGTCCCCTTCTTCCTCTTGCCCCGGGATTTCTTCCTCCCGCCGTCCACTGTCTGCCAACTCTCTTCAGAGGGCGCAGGGCCGGACGGTACGGGAGTTGGGATTCGAGAATCCCGGGGAATGGTTGCTGGGGCCCGCGATGGCTGACCAGCACGCGAGAGTGGAGGGAACTCCTCCCTGGGTTGGCCCTTGGGCGCTGCCCGGTTCTTTGAGCCGCTTTCGCCTTCGCAGCTTTTCCCGGCCCCTTGGGCGATGCAGCCGCGGTCGCGGAGTAGGTGGCCACGCGGTCGCCCTGACAGGGCAGTGGCGTTGGGCCTGAAGGTGGCGCATCCTTCTTCCTGTCCGCGGCATGCGGCAGTCGGAGTCCCGGCTCCGGCGGCACCCTAGTGTTGGACGCGATCCATTATTTAGCGCATCTGCTCCTATGTGAGGAGTCCTGGGGCCAGAGGCTCCGCGCCCGCTGCAAAGGCGAGCCCTGAATTGGCTCGCAGGCTGGCGAGCTCCTTCCGGAGCTCCGCCACCTCCGCCTTGCAGTGACAATGCGCCTCCAGTTTCCAAGTCCCCCTCGGCACAGGATGACGCCGGAGAAACTCTAGTGCTCCATAGGCCACCTTGGTGGCCTTATTTAGTGCATCAGCGTGGCTGCCCTGAAGGCCCCGTGACCCATTAGCCACCGTGGAAACGATGGCCAGGGCGTCGGAAACCCTCCGGGCAACCTCGTCCACTGTTAAATGGGCAGCCCCCTCCGGAGACTCCTCCTGGAGCCTTGATGTGAGGAGGGTCACCCGCTCCTCCATTGAGAGCCCTGTTCCCAGGTCCTCATTCGTAGCTCTGTCCGCTTCAGACAAGGCGCGCGGAACCGTGCGCCTGGTGGCGCCACAGCCCCTCTTCCCGGCTTCGCTGGCGGAGGCATCTCAGTGGAGCTGCCCTCCGACTCCGACACACCTCCCGACCGCGCTATCGAGCGCTTTAAAAGTCGTGAGGGCCGCTCCGTTGATCTACATGCCGTCCGCGGAGACTCTGTTGCTATTGCCACCGCCATCTGTCTCCATTCCCGACGTGCCTTCGACTGCCGAGCCGCTATCCACAGGACTCCCCGCGGTTTTTTCATTACCCATACTCTGAAAGTTGCCTGAGGAGCGGGTTGAAAGTAATACTTTTCAGCCCTAGGGAGAATTACTTTCAACTGACAGCTGAGTAATTATAAAAAAAACAGTCCTATTTTCTGTACAGCCAGTCAAGTACAGCGCGATGTAAAATTGAAATAACATAAAGTACCTATTTATTAAAGAATTTGTTTTTTATATGACTTTATTTTAATATACGAGTAGTTGCAACTATATATCTTTAAAATAACGAAGATTTATATTGTTTCATGATTAAAATGAAAAATAATGGCTGAATAGCTGACAGGCCACAGAAAAAAAAACAAAATCAGCGGGAAAACGACGAATCCAAATTAAATTTTTTAGTCTCCCATTTTTTCTTTAGCTAATACATGATTTTTATTTTTAGTTTCCTCGTATTCGTAATGAAAAGCACAGTGTTTACCTCGGGATAAAGACTTATTTAGTCCCGAGACGGGGTTTCCAATAGTCCGAGGGAAGTTGCTTTCATCCCTGGGGTAACAATGTACTATTAACGTCCGCCATTTTAGAGTTTAAAGTCCTTCGACTGTGGTGGTGCCGCCCTCGCGACTGGATACCCTCCAGCCATTCATCCCTCGCCGGGCGACAGAGCTTGAATTGGGGTTATTTTTTATAGGGGTTTTCTTCCCCGCGGTCCGAAGACCACCGGTCCTGTTCTCCAGGATTACGGGTCGGGCCGAATGGTGGTCTGCATCAGACCGTGCCCATCACTCGCAAGGCAAGTGGTGAGCCCGTCGCCCCTCAGGCTCAAAAGCCCTGTCTCCGTCTCCCAGGGCCGGGGGGCCACTATGGCCCCGCTGGCCCTCCACGGCAGACGTTGGGCCCACTGCAACCAGTGAGCCCGTCGCCACTCGGGCTGAAAGCTCTGTCTCCGGGGACGGGAAGGTCACTGTGACCTCGCTGTGCCCAGAGTCGGGGGAGGCCACTATGGCCCCGCTGACCCTCCACGGTGGACGTCTGGCCTATCCGCTGTGCCCTCTGCTAGTCAGAGGGACACGCAGAGACCCGTACCCTGCCGGGATTCAGCCGCCGGCACCAGAGTGCCGACGTTGCCCGGGGTGCACCAACGCGGTGGTATCCCGACCCGCACCACTCATAAATACCTACCTATAAGCTTACATTGTTTCCATATGTTATTTTATATAGGTATAATTATATGTTTCCACCACTGAAGTAAAGTAATCCAACACAGTACCAGTGGTCTGTCAACACACTCGGAGAGACGGCACATGGTGTGTTCCTTTAGTGGGTGAGGGCCCCACACTAACCCTGTTCGGTGCCCCGAACGACGGGGTGTGCGGTTAGGTAAATTTTTTCCCGCCTAAACAAAAAAGAAGAAACCTAATTGTAATGTAATGTAATACAATTTCTCAATTATTGCAGGAACCAAATTATCTACTTATTGATAATATTTATAAAATCTATTTTCTATTGATGGCAGTTTTAGGTACCTATAATATAGATAGATTAAGATTATGAAATAATAACGAAGTAAGATTGGATTTTCAGCCCAGACAAATATTCAACTTTGTACTCTGGTTTTAATTCAGACATTACCTATATTATGGAGGTATAAATTTCTTCAACTTTGTGCTCGGATTCAATTTGCGCGTGGTTAGTAGGCGGGCTTACCATGTGCCACGGTGACTTGCGCTTGGATTTACATAAACAGACAACGAGTGTAAGGCCGGATTAACACGTGTCGTATTGTGACGCAACAGAACGGTACCTATTAATGTGTCTTACATTATAGTGCGGAGACGTTTGTATTTCTCTGACGTGACGGCTGATGTCGTGCGCGTGACGCTTCAGCAACGTTTACGATTTGCATTAGAGTGGGCGGAGTTTCATAGAAGCGCCAACGCGGCGGCGGCGTCACAGCCACAGCACATAGATACAGAGCAGCTTGTAAAGGAGAATGCAAATTGTATCATGTTGTACTGTACAACATACATTGGTGGAACTTACCTTAATTTATAGTGTTTTAAGTGTACATACTAGTGATGTGCCGGATATCCGTATCCATATCCGCGGCTATCCGAGGGAGAATAAAGATCCGTATCCGTTACTTTTTGGCGAAGTTTGAACGGATTTTTTGCATTATTAAGTTTCATTACCTATATGAATGTACTAGCTGATACCCGCGACTTCGTCTGCGTTAAAGATTTACTTTCTAAATTCGACCCCTATTTTACTCGCGATTTTATAAAACCATTGAAATGTATGTGTATCCTATATAAAATATTAAATGAAATTTAAAATTCTTGATTCAAAAAAGTCTAGATATATGTGTTTCTATCCCTAAATTAGAAACCTAACCTACCTACCTAATACTAAACCACCCCCTCCTTCCCTTCCTATTATTTTAACTGACCACTTATTCATCTCGTCTATATCATCATTCTATAGCTTATTACTCGCGAAGGTTGCCTTTGGTCTATAGGCTACCACGCCAACCGCTCAGGGGTGGAAACCTTACCGTCTTACTCACCGTCAAACCGTACAGCCTAGTATAATTATGTGTTATAAACATTGATGTATAAACAAAAACATAGCATCACGCCTGTATTCCCCGAAGGGGTAGGCAGAGGTGTATTACCCACGATTCACCAGCTATTTTTAAGTCCCACGTAATAGGGGACGAGCATATTGCCGTCTACCGGGCACATTTCCAAACTCCGGGTGGCTACTGAGAATTTTTCTTTTTACGAAAAAGCTCAATAATTTAATTTTGCCTGACCCGGGAATCGAACCCGAAAACTCATGATCTGTAGTCGCTTACACTACCGCTGCACCACAGAGGTACCTAGTTGATGTATAAAACAGAGAAGATCCACAATTAGGCACTAAAAGTGTTCATTATAAAACTGCACTCATTTCGTTTAGTATTGTTTTCCGCAAACGTATCAATTACCTAATATGTAATACCAAAATCTCTTTTGAAAAACTCATTGACTGTCTCTTTTTCTCTCGTTCTTTCTGAATAGTGTCATTAAGCTCACACACGCATTTAAATGTTCTTAAACATAGCTGGCGAATCGTGGGTGTGTATACACCTCTGCCTACCCCTTCGGGGAATACAGGCGTGATGCTATGTATTATTTTATAAAATCATACATACATATCGTAACGCCTTTTTCCCGTAGATGTAGGCAGAGACCGCTTCTCTCCACTTACTACGATCCTGACACACATCTTTCGCTTCATCTACTTTTATCAGCGTTTTCATGCATGCTCGTTGGTATCGAGTACTCTTAACCTGGCCTTCCTTAAGAACGTCTCCGATCTGGTCAAAATACGTTGCATCCGGTAGGTGGAGTGGGTCGTAAAGACAATTGTGATGTGGAGGTTAGGTATGGTCGTTGGTCGGTGCGATAGCTTATAGTCGGAATTATAATTCGATTCCACATTTGACATTAGCTACTGTCATTTTGTAAAATAATGATACCACATATTAATAGTGTAGTGATGAACACAAAAATCGATAAACAATCGTGATTTATGTTTATGTAATCATAATATTGGTGTGCCAATTAAAGACTAAATTATTGATTTTTATTTAAATAAATACATAATTATTCATAATAATTATTTATTAAGTAGTAAGCGCTGCTTTATTTTATAAAAAGTTAATATTTTAAAAACAAAATTTATAATAAAAGAGCCTAGATAGTTTTCTGTATTGGCAACCCGTGCAGTATCTTGTCATTCGGCTTCATTCTCCCAGTCTAACTGCACGAATATCTTGTTTCATTGCGAATCGATATTTTGTTATTTTGTTGGGTTTTGTTAATGTTTTGTTACGTTGTGTTTGTTGTTACGTTTATAGTTTTTTATGAACTTTGAGTGAATCTATTTGTTTTGGTTTTCCATCAAAATGGATCCTCAGCCACAGTGGCGTAGCGTGCCTTGTCGGGGCCCCGTATAAAAATTTTTTTGGAGGCCCTTATATGGAGGTAAAGATTTTTCACAAAAGAAAAAAAATATTGTGAGGAGTAATATTTATTTATCACATAATTTACCCATTTTACAAATAAAAATCGAATTTTAAATATTCACTCTCCTTGCCTTTTTATCGGCAAACTGATTTATTAAATCATTTATGGCTGATGATGATTTTAGTTTTTCTAAAGTTTCTGCCTCTATGGACAATAGTGAGATGTCTGACAGCCGTTCTTGTCCCATCGAAGTTCTTAAGTAATTTTTTATTAGTTTTAATTTTGAAAAACTTCTTTCTGCCGTTGCGTTTGTAACTGGAAGGGTCAAGAATAAAAAGCATGCTGTGATTACCTCGGGAAAACTGGATGCAAGACTATTGAATTTTACTAGCAATAATTCAATGAGTTCTTTAATGGAATAAATTTTTTTAATTTCAGAATTTAAGCATGTTTTTAGAGCCTTTAATTGGTCACAAAGATTAAGTGAGATGTCTTTACTGTATTTAGCAGACAGTTTTCCGGAAGCGTTTAATATCTCTTCGCTTGAAGAAGATAGGAGTTTCTCCGGTTGTAATATTTCGAATATACTACTCAGGTTGCAAAGGCTCTGAAATCTTTCTTTAGTTTGAGAAATTAATATATCTAAACAGCAATAGTATACATTGACTTTGAAATAGGATTCCGGGTCGGAAATTCTCTCATCTTGTGATAACTCATCAAAAAAACGCTTCGTTATCTTTCGCCTACTGTTTTTAAAAACAGTTGTTACCCCCCACTTTTTTGCTAAATCTTTGGATTCATTTAGCAAACTATTAAATGAATTCTGATTTCTTAATTGGCACAGTCTATTTAAAAGATTACTTAATAAAATACTAGATTTCTGTAAGTCATTATTTTCATGCTGTAGAGCTTTAGAAACAGGATTAATAATTTCAAATAGTGAAGAAAAAAATGTAACGAGCACTAAGAAATCAAAACTCTCTAAAATATTAATTATACTTTTACATTCTTCACGTTCATCTTTTTTATTTGAAATTAAATTTAGTTGGTACAAAGTTTTCATGATTAGTAAAAAATTTTTCTTTACTGCTAATAAAGCGTCGTTCCTAGAAGACCATCTGGTAGGACATACCTTTTTAAGGGTAATCAAATATTTTTCAGATGAATCGTCACTTAGCATAGCCCAGCGTTTTATACTATTGCCAAAAAAAGTATATATTTTTTCTAAATTATCGAAAAAAGTCGATACTTCACGAACATGTCTCGCAGCATCGTTCAAAACCAAGTTTAAAGCGTGCGCAGCACAATGAACATAATCGGCATTTGGAGCATGCTCTTTTATTAGGGTTTGTAATCCTCCATACACATAACATTTGCTCCATCGTATCCCTGTCCTCTACATTTAGTCAAATCAATTCCATATTCTTTAGTCAAATTTAAAATGACAGTTTTCAGACCTGCAGCACTGCAATCGGTTACTGCTATGAATCCTAAAAAGGACTCACAGATTTTTATTTCTTTAGGCACATTATCATCATTATCTGTAACCGAGATATATCGAAAAACTACAGATAGTTGGTCAATTTTTGACAAGTCTTGTGTTGTATCCAGAATTATTGTCAGAAATGGAGCTTTTTTAATTTCTGAGATAATACTGTTCCTAACGTTAGCACCAAGCAAACTAATAATTTCGTTTTGAATCGTAGGGCTTAAATAATTTATTTCACCTTTCGGTTTTAGAAAAAGTTCTTTTAAAGTGGCATCATAGTTAGATAGCAGACGTGAAATTGCCATAAAATTGCCAGAATCAGAATCATGCCCCCTCAAAGGTAGATTACAAGATACTAAAGTAATTATAACATTAATTATACGATGCAGTACATCTCTCCAGAATGTAATTTTACTATCGATTTCACTTTTCAATAGAGTATCGATGGTATTTCCTTGCAACCAATTATTATAAGAGAGTGAGGCACTAATATGCTGCTGTGACTTTTCATGGTCAAGAATAGTTTGTGTGAAATTGCTTCTAACCGAAACACCGTTAACCCAAGCAGAGGAGTACGATTTGTTTTGACGATCTGCTAATAACCAACAGAAGTGACAGTACGGTTTGTTTAAAACGTTAGAATAACATAACCATGGTCTTATAATTTTTATGCCTGCCTGATTGAAATATGAATAATAATAAGCTGAAAAAGGTCGGTTATTTTCTGAAACTTTTGGAAATGGTCCTTGTGGTTTAAATGGACCCAATTTAAAAATTATTTTTCGTTAGCATTCAGTTAAATTGTCACCAAAATTTCCTCTATCTGATGAAATTATATTACAATCTGCATTATCTGCAGATATATCAGAATCGTTGACTTGGGGTTCCTCGATTTCTGGATGGACATCCGATAAAGTATGTGCTTGGTTTTCTTCTATTTCCGGATGGATATGTGACGAAGAACATGCTTCAGAAGAATCTAAAAATAAACGAGTAATTGTTAAAAAATAAATACAAATGCTTTGATACTAAACTAAAAAGAGTTATATATAAATAAATAACGTTACTAAGGGTCACAGTTAGAGAGTGTTCAGTTCAGACGCACACAGATTCTACGCGGATTGTGCTCGTACCTATTAGTAGATACAAAATCACCTGCAGCCCGTCCGTGCATTACTATACACCTGCGTGCTATTTAAACGCAGCGCGTAGTGTAGTGGCCATACAAAACGAGAACCCGAAAGCGAGTCTGCACATCTGAAGTTCTCAACACGCAATTAACGATACGATACGGACTGATAAACAAACAACAAAACAAATCGATCCTATAGATAAGTTAGAATTTTGTTTTTTTTATACAAAGCACGGAACCCTAAAAACAGTATAATTGTAAAAATCGAGGGGGGAGACAACTTTTTGTGACGGACAGATGGACAGACCGAAATTAAAAGATTTCCTTGTTTATCACTACGGGCCCCTAATAAATGGGTTGGGTAGTAGTGTAGTACTTACCTTTCCAATCTAAATCACTCACAGTATCTTGTCTCTGAAAAAATGAAGAAATTTTGGGCACTTTTTTATAACCTCGTCCCTTTTCTGTTTAATTTTTCTTTTCTCAGCGCCGCTGGGATAATCTCTTTTTCTTTCACTCATTTCTTTTACAAATCGTTACTAATACTGCTAAACCAGAAGAACAATATTGTTTGTACTGAATTACAATGTAATGCACATTTATATAAAGCGCGTAAATAAACAGTGCACTGCACTCCGTGGTTTTACATGCAATGCAAAGTACAACAACGTACACGTACATCGCGATATCGATGAAGGATTCCCGGGGATTCCCCGCTGAGTTGAAGATGAAGTAAGTAAAACGGGGAAGTCCCGCAGCCCGCCATAACGATGTAGTGTTGCCAACTTTTGAACGCACGCTTAAGGCGGGAAAAAAAGGAATTGCTTTATAGAATTTTGTCATTTGTAAAATAAAATAAATTAGAAAGTTTTTATTCTTTTTCCTTACACACTTTGGGGGCCCCCGTGGCCCGGGGGCCCCGTATAATTGATACGGCAAATACGGCGGTAGCTACGCCCCTGCTTAGCCAAGTAGGTACATCACAAAAAGACGTGGATGTTTTCTTGTCCCCAAGAAAAAAACGTCCACGAAAAGCTTTCACTGTTACTAAAAAGTAATGATCCGCACCGCCTACAAGTACGTGAAAAATGAAACTTATGCGCAATTGGAGGCCTTTGAAGTTGTGGAAGAAAATGAATGTATGAGCAAAGTTGCTGACATATTAGGAATAACCTCACGCTTTGTTTGTAACGTTTTGAAGGAAGTAAATAAAGGTGCGCCGCCAACGACTATAAAAACTGGACCAAAGCGAAGTTTCAAAGATAAAGTTGATGAATTTACATTCTCCGCAATACGAAGAATTGTTCATCAGTTCTTTTACCGAAATGCACCTCCAACCATTGCAAAGGTTAGTCAATCAGTCAGACAGTATTATTTTATACCTACATCTTTTATATATAACTAATGATTCCAAACTATTATAAAATTTACTATTTTAGATTTTACAAGTGATGAACGATGATCCAGAAATGCCTAAGGTTTCCAAAGACACCCTCAGAAAAATTTTGGAGCATCTTAATTTTAAATTTGTTGCACGGTCAAGAAAGAGCACACTTATTGATCGAAATTATATAATAACATGGCGCCAGCGTTACTTGCGATCTATATGTCAGTTTCGACGAGAAGGGAGACATAAGTATATATTATCAAGATGAAACTTGGGTTAACGCAGGTAAGGCTAACATCATCGCGGTCGTAACGACGCGGTACCCGTGATCCGCCGTAGCAAGGGCGGGTGGAGGCGCACGGTGGGTTTTTAGTGGGTGAGAGCCCCATTCACCCCGTTGTCTCCCCGGGCAGCGGGGTGTGCGGTAGGACATTTTTGCCCACCTAAAATAAAAAAAAAAAAAAAAAAAAAAGGTAAGGCTAACATTTTGAATTTATATACATTTTACATTAAATTTAATAGTAATATTGAATGTTCTTGTACTATATTTATTTTTAGGTCATACTGTAAAAAAAACTTGAGTGGTCAAGAAAGTCACATCATCTCGGCAAGCGTTTTTTGAGGGACTGACCACTGGATTAAAAAATCCATCTGGAAAAGGCAAACGTCTCATAATTAGCCATGTAGGTAGTGAAGAAGGCTACCTGGAAGAGGGGCTCATGATTTTTGAAGCAAAGAAAAGTTGTGAAGATTACCATGATGAGATGAATGCAGTTTGTTTTGAGGAGTGATTCGCTGGAGTCTTACCAAAATTAAGACCAAACTCAATTGTGGTGATGGATAATGCACCTTAGCACTCCCGAAAATTGGAAACGGCACCAAAAATTAGCTGGAAAAAAGCTGCAATTTAAGACTGGCTTTTAAATAAAAATATTCATTACGAACCAGATATGGTTAAAGCTACGCTTTTAGAACTGATTCCACATAACGAGTCTTTTAATAAGTACGCTGTAGACGAAATGGCAGCACAACATGGGATTACGGTTTTAAGACTGCCCCCTTACCATTGCGAGCTGAACCCCATCGAATTGATATGGGCGCAGGTAAAGGGGCGTAGCTCAAAATAATAAACCTTCAAATTGACAGACGTGAGAAATTTATTTGAGGAAGGCATTCAAAAAATTACGGCTACCGAATGGTCTAAATGCGTATCCCATGTTGTCAAAGGAGAGGAAAAAATGAGTAGGCTAGATATGTTAATTGACAATATCAGACACATTTATAATAAATGTTACAGAAAGTGACAGCGATAGCGATAGCGATGACGGCGAGGATTTATAAAATATTACCATAATACATCTATTTGTTTTATTTCTCATGTTCCTTCATGATCACATTTTTTTATTTATTTCACACACAATTATTAAAGAAAACTCTCAGATCCTTAATAAAATTAATCGTCATAACTAAATTATCCGTTCAGAAATATTTAATTTCCTGATATACTTAGTTTCTGTTAAAGTAGTAGTTGTTTAGATATACTACTATAAACGAGAGGAATCGATCCGGAAATATTCCATTTCCGTATTGAATAATTTCGCAACATCACTATTTAGTACTTGTCATAACGTTGCAACACTGAAATTTTCAAATCTGGAATCGAATTAAAATTCCGACTATAGGTGAGATTTTGACATTACACACTCAATTTTAGATGTTCAGGAATATGTTATGTCACTTCATAATTTAGTAGTATTTTCCATGGCTGGGTAGCTTTACACTTTGTTACTATAATATTTATACGGTTAATAATATTGGAGCTATACACAATTTTGTGTTTGTGGGCAATGTTGGCGAAAAGAGATATTTTTTTGCCCACTACATAGAATCGATTTTTTTACACTTATACAAGTATTTTTCCGGGCATTTTTGATGATAAATATATTGTCTTCAGTATAAAGTATTAGCTACATAGGTAATACACATTAACACATGTTATAAAAATACATAATGCATTTAAAAAATCAAAAATATTTGAACTAATGCCTATTTTTTCTGACTTTTCGGGCAAAGTTGCCTGAATTGACGGAATATGACACACTGTTGATTTCTGCAAACCTGACAGATGCCCAACACATCTCATAAGCGATCCTGATCCAAAAACTAAACTATATGGACACAGAAAATCTACTCTTCATCCAAACTTAAATAGTATAAAACCTTAACTACTTGACAGCTTAACCTTCCTCATGGATCACTGTCTTTGGAAACAGCACCAAAAATATGTTCAGTAGTTTTTGAGTTTATCACGAACAGACAGACATACAGACGCGGTAGAGGACTTTGATTTATAGTATGTAGTGACATTTACACAATACGAATTTATATTTTATTTTTGTTAAATTTGCAACATGATATGGACGACCCGCACTTACTCTCCCTCTCACACCCACACACAGAAACAAGTACTCAGACACATGCAATTACACACACACACACACACACACACTTAAACACACACGCACACACACACACATACACACACACACACACACTTAAAAACACACACACAACACAAACACACATGCACTTAAATACACACACACAGCCACATACCACTTAACTCTTACTAATACAAATCAATTCTTATTAATGTAAAATTTATTATGTAAGCATTACACATACCACTGATTGAACTAAATAAACTACTTAAAAGAAGTATGAATGTGTTACTTAGAAGCCAATATTTGTAAACCGCTAGGGTGGAGACCTGGTAACCTGAAATACAGGCTTACAGCCCAGTCTCACTTAAAACTTACTAATTGTTATTCAGAATTTGTTACAGCCTATAAAACTTAAAATAGCTCAATTGTTAATACATATTATTGCCTTATAATTGTTTATGTTTTGTTTTGTTATGAAAATTTTAGTTTGACTTAGTTAAAGAATATAATTGTGATGTAAAACTATTAATTTTAAGTGAGAGAAGAAATAAATGATTTGATTTGATTTGAACCATAACATTGTAGAGTAGCAAGTACCTGATCTATAGGTAGGCTAGGTTTTACTGCCAAGTTTCTGAGATATTGTAGACAAATAAATTTTAAATCAAAGTATTCTTATGAGAAATTCTACTTTTCTGTAACAAATTTTATATCGTCTTCGATACGACGTGTCAACAATAGAGCTACTTCCTTTATTAGGTACACGATAACTTGCAATGAATGAATTCCAACATATGAATTCCTGCTCATCCCAAAAATTTAGGTTGTTAACAGGTGTTTTACAGACTTTTTTCTTCCTTTCTACATTGCTTGTGTTATCGCCAGATGGACAACTCTCGTAGAATAGAGACGAATACAAAAGTCTCCATAATGTTGTAGGTACCTACTGTTTGTTAGACCCATCCATATAGTACCTATATGCTGACAGTATATACATATACTATATCTATGACCTCATTTCATTCCTGCAGTGGTTCTTCGAACGTGCGCCCCTGAGTTGACCCCCGTCCTAACGCGCCTGTACCGTTTCTCATACAGTACCGGCAGGGTTCCTACTTCGTGGAAGGTAGCCCATGTTCACCTGATTCCCAAAAGGGGTGATCGTTCGGACCCGTCGAATTACAGGCCAATCACAATGACATATCTGCTCTCCAAGGTTATGGAAAAGGTCATAAGCCGCCGACTTTTGCAGTACCTAGAGGATCACCAGCTGATCAATGATCGCCAATACGGCTTTCGTCACGGTCGGTCTGCTGGTGATCTTCTCGTGTACCTTACCCACCGTTGGGCAGAGGTCTTGGAGGGTGGAGGTGAAGCTTTGGCATTCAGCCTGGACATTGCGAAGGCGTTCGACAGGGTCTGGCATAGGGCCCTTCTATCGAAGTTACCATCTTATGGGATCCCCGAGGGACTCTGCAAATGGATCGCCAGCTTCCTAGATGATCGGAGCATCAAAGTCGCTGTAGATGGCTGCTGCTCCGATACCATTGCTATGTGGATGACAGTACGGGTGATGCGCGATATACCAGCCGTCAGAAAGTCCCTCGGAATATGCTGGAGGAGAGACGGACCGAACTTGTGTCTGAAGTCGAGCGCTCTCTTGGGCGGGCCTCGGAATGGGGTGAAAAGAACATGGTTCAATTCAAGCCCACGAAGACACAGGTTTGCGCATTCACTGCAAAGAAGGACGCATTTGTCGTGGCGCCCCAGTTCCAAGGAGTAACTCTCCCGGTCTCCGAGAGCATTGGAATCCTCGGCATCGACATCTCTAGCAAAGTCCAGTTCGGGAGTCATTTGGAGGACAAAGCCAAATTGGCGAGTAAAAAACTAGGCGTCCTGAACAGAACCAAGCGGTACTTCACACCGAGGCAACGATTTGTGCTATATAAAGCACAGGTCCGCCCTCATATGGAGTACTGCTCACATCTCTGGGCAGGTGCGCCTAAGTACCAACTCGACCCCCTGCAAAGGCGTGCTATTCGAATTGTCGATGATCCCGTTCTCACGGAGGGTCTGGAGTCGTTGGAGCGGCGGAGAGACTTCGGGTCCCTCTGTGTGCTCTACCGGCTCTACAATGGGGAGTGCTTGGAGGAGCTGTTTGAGGTGGTACCGACATCACCATTTTACCACCGAACCACGAGACGTCGCGGTAGGGTTCATCCACACCACCTGGAAACGATTTCGTCAAAGACAGTTCGTTTTCAGCATTCTTTTCTACCACGTACGTGTAAGCTCTGGAATGACCTACCTGCTACGGTGTCTCCCCGGCGCTACGACATGTCACTCTTTAAACGAGGTTTGAAAGGAGCACTTAACTTGCGGTAGGCGGCAGCTTGGCTGTGCCCCTGGTGATGCTAATGTCCATGAGCGGCGGTTACCACTTGCCATCAGATGGGCCGCTTGCTCGTCTGCCACCGTTGGCAATAAAAAAAAAATATATTTTGAAGCGGATACCTACCTATATTCAACCGATTGAGCTAAAACTTTGTATTCACATACGGTTTGGATGAGTCAATACATGATTAGCTGTGTAACTTTATTCTAAATCCAACATGGTGGAACGTTGAGATGAACAGACTGAGGTACGTATCCAGCGATTACTAGAAAGTAAAAAATAAATGCGCTAAAAAGAAAAAGTAAACTAACCTTAAGAGAGATTTTCTTGTGTAGATAAACAAGTCAATTAAATAACTTCGTATGATTGATTTTAACTATAACAATTTTTTAAACTAAGTAAATATGTACGTGTACGTATATCTCGCGACAAGCTTTTATAACATATAAATTGTGTAATGACGTTATAAGTTGATAGCAAAAGTTTTAGTTAAAGTTTATTTTTGTCTTTTAGCGCATTTAAATAAAAGCTTGTTTTTAAAAATATTTTTTTACTTTTAATTGTTTCTTGTAGAGATACACTAAGAAAGGATTTTTGAAAATTTCAGCCCTAAGAGGGTAAAATAAGGTAAAAACGGTTGTATGGAACTTTGTCATCTTGAAAGTAAGAAGCACGAAATTTCAAATACCTGTTTCTGGTTAGAAATAAATGTACATGTATAGTGGGACATTAAAAAAAATACGCCTAAGATGGTAAATAAGGGGTTAAAAGTTTATATAGGAGGTTCGTCACTTTTGAAGTAAGAAGCACGAAATTTCAACTACCAGTTTCTGGTTAAAAATGAATGTATATCAGCGATTTTATAATTTTTACCCCTAAGAGGGTGAATTAGGGGTCGAAAGTTTGCATAAAAAGTTTGTTATTTTTAAAAGAAAAAGCATGAGATTCAATAGTGAAGCATCTTATATAAAGTTTAAGTAACAAACTTTATTAACTAAGTGTAACCCGCGACTTCGTTCACGTGGAATTTAGTATTTAATTTTTTTGTAGTAACCTAATTATTTTTCTAAAATAATAGGATCATAAGTTATTCCTTGTAACGTGAAAGTCACGTCCAAATTGGTCCAGCCGTTATGGATATTAAAACAGTTAAAAACAAATAGTCAGACAAAAACATTTTGATCTATATTTTAGCATATTTAGATATTTTTATATATATTTTTGGCATTTGACATGCTTAGCAACATACATTAAACACAAAGTGAAAAATGTGAAATCGAAAATAACAGTCACGAGCAGGATTCGAACCTGCATCTCCTGGATACCGTCCAGATGCTTTGCCAATTCAGCCATCATGACCCTTGCTCCTGACTGCTAATTTCGACAACACATTCATACATAACCCTATAAATGGTTTGCGTCATTATTAGGTAAAATCTTAATTGTAAAATTAAGTTTACCTGGTCGATATAATGTATGAAAATACTTCCGACAGATGGTGCAGGCGTCACCCAAAGACGTTAAGTATGAATGTGTTGTCGAAATTAGCAGTCAGGAGCAAGGGTCACGATGGCTGAATTGGCAAAATATCTGGACGGTATCCAGGAAATGCAGGTTCGAATCCTGCTCGTTACTGTTATTTTCGATTTCACATTTTTCACTTTGTGTTTAATGTATGTTGCTAAGCATGTCAAATGCTAAAAATATATATAAAACTATCTAAATATTTATAGGGTTTGCGTCATTATTAGGTAAAATCTTAATTGTAAAATTAAGTTTACCTGGTCGGTATAATGTATGAAAATACTTCCGACAGATGGTGCAGGCGTCACCCAAAGACGTTAAGTATGAATGTGTTGTCGAAATTAGCAGTCAGGAGCAAGGGTCACGATGGCTGAATTGGCAAAGCATCTGGACGGTATCCAGGAGATGCAGGTTGGAATCCTGCTCGTGACTGTTATTTTCGATTTCACATTTTTCACTTTGTGTTTAATATATTTTAGCACTTGACATGCTCCGCCACTCTTAAAGTACAAATCATAATTTGTGAATAAGGAAAAAGACTTTTTTGTACTTTAAGAGTAGCGGAGCATGTCAAGTGCTAAAATATAGATCAAAATGTTTAAAAAAATCACGCCATCAAATAGTATGAATTTTAATTGCAAAATTAAACTTACTATATTGGATGCATGTAAATGCGTTCCGATAGAGGGCGTTGGTCGTTAAGACAAATGTGATAAGGAGTTTGGGTATGTCTAAAAGATAGTACTGTAGCTCAGTGGATTAGAGCACTTCCCCGGATAGGAAGGGACGCAGGTTCGATTCCCGCCTGTACTAAAATACTCTTTTTCCTTATTCACAAATTATGGTTTGTACTTGAAGAGTAGCGGAGCATGTCAAGTGCTAAAATATAGATCAAAATGTTTAAAAAAATCACGCCATCAAATAGTATGAATTTTAATTGCAAAATTAAACTTACTATATTGGATACATGTAAATGCGTTCCGATAGAGGGCGTTGGTCGTTAAGACAAATGTGATAAGGAGTTTGGGTATGTCTAAAAGATAGTACTGTAGCTCAGTGGATTAGATCACTTGTTCTCAGTGTTCAATGTTGCAGTATTTGTATAAATTTGAGACAAAATAAAATATTTTGATTGATTGATTGACTTCCCCGGATAGGAAGGGACGCAGGTTCGATTCCCGCACTAACTAAAATACTCTTTTTCCTTATTCATAAATTATGATTTGTACTTTAGTCAGACAAAAACTTTAATTTTTTTATTTTTTTACTCTCATATGCTTTTAGTACAAAACTGTTATTTAAACATTACACACATTTCAAATTTATTTATTTGTATAGATAAGTTTTTTATTAATTAAATTCATAGTTTCCATTATAAAGTTTACGCTCGATAGATGGCATTATACACGTTTTCTGATTCGGGCTTTTGTTTCGTTATGCCGCTTATAAATTATTATATGACGAGATAACGTTAAACACACCGTAGGTTGTACGTAAGCGACCACTAAATAAATGTTACACAGTTCCAGTGGTCTGCCAATACAGACGGAGAAAGATCACACGGCGGGTTTAATTTCGTGGATGAGGGCCCCACACTACCCTGTTCGTTGCCCCGAACGACGTGGTGTGCGATTAGATACCCGCCTTTACAAAAAAAATGTTGTACGTGAGTGTATACCTCCTTCAGCCTTCGATTGAAATACTAAATATAAATCTTTTCCTTCATTGGTGACGGAGCTAGCCAGTAAAGGGCAGTACTATCTTTTATATGAAGCTCAAGTCTTGGCTAGACAAGTGCGGGAAGAGATAGTTGCTCATGTAGCCACTCACTGGGATCATTTTTCTATCACGTCCCATGATGCTGATGGTATTAACCATAATAGTTCCGATGAATAGATACTTTGTTGATATGTCAGTATTTCATATAGATTTATGTGAGTTAGTAGCAGCCGGACAAATACATCCGATATTGTAAGTATATCACAATTATGAGAAATTTTGCATGGAAAGGAACCCGTAAAAAGGCTTTGGTTTAGTTCAATACAAAACCAATCCCAATGACATTTTGATGTATATTTGCCTTAGTATGGATCTGTTAAAACCTATCTTCAATCAGACATTTCTGATATAGTACACATTTTAAGGAGAATCCTACAAAACTTCGCACGAGATTTACAAATGCTACTGGAAAGATACAGCTCAAAAAAACGAATACCTACTAAGAAAAAGAATTTGCAGAGCTGCAGTAATTAATTATCAATAAAACCATCTACAGGTACACAGAATAGCTACCACTGAAGGAATGTAATATAGTTCCGGTGGCCCGCCGATAAAGGCGGAGAGACGGCGCGCGGCGGGTTTCTTTAGTGGGTGCGGGCCTCACACTACCCTGTTCGTTGCCCCGAACGACGGGGTGTGCGGTTAGGAACATTTTTTCCCGCAATAACAAAAAAAAAGGTACACAGAATAGCTGTAATTAATTACCTGAATAACCACCCAGATGTTCACAAAGCCGTTTGTAGGTACAAAGAGCTGGGTGGCTGCTCCAATGGATAACTGACTTCCTAACAAATAGAAAATTCAAGGTTAGGGTGGGAGAAACATGACCACTGAAGGAATGTAATATAGTTCCGGTGGCCCGCCAATAAAGGCGGAGAGATGGCACACGGCGGGTTTCTTTAGTGGGTGAGGGCCCCACACTACCCTGTTCGTTGCCCCGAACGACGGGGTGTGCGGTTAAGAACATTTTTTCCCGCCTTAACAAAAAAAAAAAAAAAAAAAAAAAAAAAGGGTGGGAGAAACATTGTTTGAAGCTCACAACGTTTATAGCGGCGTCCCACAGGGATCTGTAATTGGCCCAATTTTGTTTGGAATTTTCATTACTGATTTAAAAAATGTTTTCAAATCAGAATTATCTATATTTGCTGATGATACTAAACTAATCGCCAACCCTTGGATGAATGCATGTAAATGCATTGCCGATAGATGGCGTTGGTCGTTAAGACAAATGTGATGAGGAAATTCAGTATTTCTAGAAATGGTACGATAGCTCAATGGATTAGAGCACTTCCCCGGAAAGGAAGGGACGCAGGTTCGATTCCCGCTCGTACTACTCTTTTTCCTTATTCACAAATTATAATTTGTACTTTAAGAGTAGCTGATCATGTCAAATGCTAGAATATAGATCAAAAAGTGTACAGTCTTACGTATGGGCCGTAATAATCCGAGGATGCTGTACAAAATTGGTTCAGTGCCAATAAAGCCTGTAAATACCCAAAGAGATCTGGGGGTAACAATATCACATAATCTCAAGTGGGACGTCCATATTACAACTATTGTAAAAAAAGCCAATAGTATGCTGTATGTGATAAGAAAAGCATTTAACATAATCACAAAAGACTTATTCCTAAATATTTATAAGACATAATTGTTCGTCCACTTCTAGAATAGGTATGGGTTCCAAATATGGAATCCGTACTTCAAAAAATACATTGAAATACTTGATAAAGTATAACGTAGAGCAACACAAATGGTTATCTCACTAAGAAATAACAAATATGAGGAACGTCTTATCGAACTTAAAATTTGACCACATTGGAACAACGTAGGCAAACAGGAGATCTAATTGAACTGGATACTATAATGTTAAAGATATTGGGAACCTCTATGAATTGAATCTGAATACTCATCTAAGAGGACACTCACTGAAACTTACTTTTTTTCACTAACAGATCTGATTCTGCTAGCAATCCTAGAAAACATTTCTTGCCAAATCGCGTAGTGACTTTGTGGAATAAGTTACCAGAAGCAGTGATTAGTGCAAAATCAGTAAACAGTTTTAAAAAAAAGCTAGATGAACATTTAAAAATAAAAGAAAATAAAAATTATAACAAATTAAACAAGTGCAGTGATATGCACGCATCAGATCAATGATCTGCTAGTGCATTAATAAATAATAATAATAAAGACAATTATGCAGAAAGAAGATCGAAAAGGCAATTGCTTGCGTGGAAGGATACAGCATTTTCTGGTATGAAGTATGATTCTAGGATACTTTACGAAACGTATAGATATCTTATAAAAGCAATTAGGAGGTGGAGATTGGGCGTTGCCGTCGGTAACTGCGATGGCTTAGCGATCTTAAGCACTTCCCCTGATTGGAAGGGACGCAGTTTTGAACCCCTCTCACAGTAAAGTTCTCTTTTTCCACTTTCAATTAATAATTTGTTATTAACAGTACCTAGCTGAGCATGTCAAATGCTAAAATACAGATCAAAATACTTTACGAAAATGATAAATCCGTTTTGTAGAGCACAATGAGTTAGGAATACGTAAATTTTAACGCCCTTTAGTTTAAAAGAAGAAGCGCCTGGTATATAGTTAGTGATTGCGTTTCTCACTTATACAATAAATGATTTTTTAAGTGACAAAATTTAAAACAATTCAATTGCATAGTGAACTACAATTTGACATATTTTATTCTTTTGACATATCTATATATTTAATTGTTTGACATTGGTAATTCATTACGATTTGAATTATGTAAAAACAATAGATATTATTTTCTTAATCTATATAATGTAAACTGACATTTCCTGCCATTGTAATTAAAAATGATATTTTGTTTGTAATAATATAATTATATGCTATCACAATGAATTTATAAGACATCGACAGTTATGCATGTATTTTTAAAAATGTTCTTTATACTAATTTGCATGCCAGCTTCTGGCAAATCATGTAACTGCTACTTTATAAAAATATAACGTATTAACCTGTACCATGATTGTTGCAAATAAAATACTTAGTAACTCACTGAAAACTCACTCTTAAATTTGGATCACCAATACCGTTAATTCCATCAGTGTCCTGAACAATTTAAAATATTATAAAAGAACACAGATCTCACTTAACGTGTGTTTTGCCAGAATAATTAACAAGTCCCTAGGCCAGTCACTTAAAATGACTGGTATCGATTTAAGTAAGGACTGCTTTTCACATGGAGAAATGTATGTTGCATGCTCCAGAGTGAGTTTTAGAAGCAAAAGGAAACACTGCAAACGTCGTTTACAAAGAGGTACTTACCAGCGATGTAACGAATGTTAGTTTATAAGCATTCGCGGATGCGAATGTTTCCCTCCAACATTCGCGAATGCGAATGCGAATGTTGATTTTCAAATAAGCGCGCGCAAAATATCATACGGGTTTCACATCGAGTGTCACCCATGTTTAAACCGAATATAGCCGAGGTTAATTTTGACAAGTAGACCGGACCACCCCTGCGTAAAGCCGTCGGCACGCATTGTTTGGTCCGCCTATATTCGGCATGAGCCGTGCAAGCCTCGGGGACAGTTCACGGAAGTGCTCGCGAAAGCGCCACCGCCCGTCCAGCACCAGGCCCAGATACTTGATCTGGGCTGATACCTCAATTTCGACTCCGTCCACCATGATCGAGGCGCCAGCAGGTGGCCAACGGTGGGGCCCATGGAAAAGTAGGGCCTCCGACTTATCCAGGGCCACCCTAAGCCCCAACGCCCCGATCCTCCTGACCACCTCCGAGGTCCCTAAGGTGGCCAGGAACGCTGCTTTCTCGAAGTTTCCGCCCCGGGCCACGACCAGCGTGTTATCCGCATAGAAGATGACCGCCAGCCCGGGTCCCACGCCGACAGCGTAGCACCTAGTCGTAACCGATGTCCCACAGGAGTGGCCCTAGAACCGAACCCTGTGGGACACCGCACGACATGGGTCTCCTCACAACGTCTCCTATGCGGCTCTCATAGAGAACGCTGCGGCCCTTAAGATAGTCTGCCACTAGTCGCCTCAGATATGAATGCACCCCGTGATAGCGGAGCACCTCCCTGATGCAGCTGAATGGCAGAATATTGAATGCGTTGGCGATGTCAAGCGACACCGCCAACAGCACTCCACCGCCAGCGACAACAGCCGTGGCCGCAGCCCTCAGGCGCATGATCGCGCCGACCGTCGAACAACCAGCTCGAAAATTGAACTGGGCGTCTGACAAGTCAGGTCCGACGTCACGCAGGTGCTTGACGATGCGGGCAGCGAGGATCCTCTCCAGCAGCTTACCCGCCTCGTTTAGCAGCACGATGGGCCTGAAGGCCCCGACCAAATCCGGCATTCATCCCGGCTTCGGCAGGACTATCAGCCTCCCCTCCTTTCAGCAGTCAGGGAACCTTCCGGACGCTAGGCACGCGTCGAACAGTTCCCTGAGGCGGGGCTCCAGGTGGTCCAGAGCCAGGGCCAGCACCCGGGCGGCTATCCCGTCTGAGCCGGGGGCGGTGTACTTGGAACGAAACCGCGAAACAGCCAACCCCATTTCCAACGCGGTGACGGACGGTACACTGAGGTCGGCCTCCCGGTCGCTACCTGGCGGTGCCATGACTGAAGGCGTGTGCTCCGCCTTCGTCGTGGAGATAGGCCATCGACCACCTTGATGAGGAGGCTGGGCTGAAGGGTCTTTGTGTGACCTGAGTGCGGAGCTAATACAAAACTAAGCCTAATGGTTCGTTTTTATCGTATTCTTACGAGTATTCAAGAACTCCGTCAACTTCCGAGCGCTGTAAAACCCGGATATATTAATGAAATTAAACAAATTTATAGTGGAAATTATTCGTTGAAAAACCCTCTATAATATTGCTCTAATGTGATTTCATTGTAAAATGAACAGGAAAAAGTTATAACTGCCCCGGTGGTGTAGCGGTAGTGTATGCGACTGCTAATCATGAGGTCTCGGGTTCGATCCCCGGGTCGGGCAATGTTATTGAGCTTTATCCTAAAAAGAAAAATTCTCAGTAGCAGCCCGGAGTTTGGAAATGTGCCCGGTAGACGTCAATAGGCTCGCCCCCTATTACGTGGGACTTAAACATAGCTGGCGAGTCGTGGGTGTGTAATACACCTCTGCCTACCCCTTCGGGGAATACAGGCGTGATGCTATGTTTTTTTTAAAAAGTTATAACAGCCAAAAGAAAAGTTTTTCAACAATTTTCAGTTATTTTTGTTATAACTTTTATGTTTTCGATTTTAGAATAAAAAGTAATAGAGTAAATAAGTAGACAATTTAATTTGCTACAAATAATGTTTAACAGAATTTTCTGTATGTTTGCTAGTTTACGAGATACAGCTCGAAAACCCTTGGCACCCCTTTTTCCAAGATGGCGGCCGGGGGACAAGGGAACTTGAACTTACGCTTATACTAAACCCCCTAGCCCTTCAGAAAAATAAAATTGCGTACTCTAAAAAACGCAACCCTAAATGTAACTTTTCAATGGACTAAATATAGGTATTCGCAGAACATTCGCATCGTTTCATGCGAATACGAATGCGAATTGTTGAAAACAGGCGAATATTCGCTACATCACTAGTACTTACTATAGTAATAAAACCTAAAATTTTGATGAATACTAATAGTTTAAATTCATTTAGGACAGTATTTTTTAACAAAAGCGTTCCTATTTCAATATTCATTTATTTGCGCGAGCGAAGCCGTGGGAAACAGCTAGTTTATTAATAAGAATTAGCTTATTGTTTTTTATATGGTATTTGTAGTAAGTAAGAAGTACAGATAGCCGTTTTGTTAATAACTATTTGTTTATACGATGCGCGCAAGTACAGCTCCCAGTCTGTATCATATTTTGCGACATCTGCAATAATCCTGGTCATAGGTGCCTACCAGGCGCGGTTCCAGCATTTAAAAGAGGTTGTGGTCATAGCCATCCAAAAATCAGCCAAGTGCTAGTCGGCGTATGAATGCCAAAACGAACTGCCATAAACCACGAGTGTTACCAGAGTATGATTTAAAACTGCCCCAAATGACTCGACGATTTCGTACGTATGTTAACGTAACATACGTACGAAATCGTCGATATATGTACGTACATGAATATGTCGTCAGCGCCATAATATTCCCTATATGATTTGCTGTAAACTTACTTTATACTTTTTATGTTTTAAACATGAGACGTTAAGAATGAATGTGTTATCGAGATTAGCAGTCGAGAGCAGTGGTCACGATGGCTGAATTGGCAAAGCATCTGGACGGAATCCAGGAGATGCAGGTTCGAATCCTGCTCGTGACTGTTATTTTCGATTTCACATTTTTCACTTTGTGTTTTAATGTATATGCCTAAGCATGTCAAATGCTAAAAAAGTATATAAAAAATTCTAGATAATTCTAGGGCTGCGTCATTATTTGGTAAAAATTTTAATTGTAAAATTAAGTTTACCTGGTCGGTATAATGTATGGAAATACTTCCGACAGATGGCGCAGGCGTCACCCAAGACGTTAAGAATGAATGTGTTATCGAGATTAGCAGTCGAGAGCAGTGGTCACGATGGCTTAATTGGCAAAGCATCTGGACGGAATTCAGGAGATGCAGGTTCGAATTCTGCTCGTGACTGTTATTTTCGATTTCACATTTTTCACTTTGTGTTTAATGTATATGCCTAAGCATGTCAAATACTAAAAAAGTATATCAAAATTTCTAGATACTTACTTATCATCATGCCATCTCCATTGCGGAGTAGGCAGAGAGAGCAAAGTGCCAAAAGGCTCTATTCTTGTATAGATATCTCTCGCTTCCTCTACATTCATAATTCTCATCATACACCCTCGCTGGTTTCGGAGACTCCTGACTCATACATCTTCCTTCAATACATCTCAAAAGACCGTGAAAGTGTGACATTAAATGTCTATTAGGTTTGTTTGTGGGCATGACAAAAAATTTCTTCTAGCACCTAAGAACACTTCCGATAACGTCCGGCGACGTCTAGTTTTTTTATTTATATTTATTTATGAGCTCTGTTATCGGAAAGTACTCTTCAAGACGTATCAAACGATTATAAACAGGACAGGGTTGCGTAGTTTCATTCAGAGTTACTGTGAACACCTTCCAGCTCCATCGTCAGACCCTGGATACCATCTAGAGACAAAGTACTCGTCAAGACAAATCATACGAGCCCAAACTCGATGGAGTTATGTCGTTTTATAACGGAGTTCCCATGGCCACCTTCTAGCTTTGTCATCAGACCCTGGATACCATCTAAAGACAAAGTACTCGTCAACACGAATCAAATGATTCCAAACTCGATGGGGTTGCGTCGTTTAGGTAATTACAGAGTTATTGTGGTCACCTTCCAGCTCCATCATCAGACCCTGGATATCATCTATGACTGAAGTTCTAGTCAGGACATTTCAAACAAGCCCTAACTCGAGTTGCGCCATTTAATTACAGAGTTTCACATGGCCACCTTCCAGCTCCATCATCAGACCCTGGATACCAACTAAACACAAAGTAATCGTCAAGACGAATCAAAGGTGTCCAAACTCGACGGGGTTGCGTCATTTCATTATAGTTACTGTGGCCACCTACCAGCTTCATGATCAGCCCCTGGATACCATCTAGACACAAAGTACTCGGCAAGACGAATCATACGAGCCCAAACTCGATAGGGTTGCGTCGTTTCATTATAGAGTTCCTATGTCCACCTTCCAGCCCCATCATCAGATCAGCTCCATGTCTTCATAATATTGCATTGTCACATGATATACACATGCGTGTAAAATTTCAGATCAATTGGAAACCGGGAAGTGTGTCAAATTTAACTTGCAAGATTTGAACGGGGTAAGTACAATAAAAGCGTCGCCACGATAACAGACGATTTTACCCTCCCTCCGCATTAGATGTTTCACATCAATAATCGTGCAGGTACACATCTTAACTGCACCTGTATCCCAGTAAACCGTGATACACAAAGGTTAAATCCCTCGGGATCTATATAGATCAATCCTAAAAATGGCAACATCATATAGCAATCCAGACTGCGTTAGAGAGCTCATATATTTATCACGTAACTATGCTGATATGTAAAACTACTCTTTTAATGACATATTATTATGCACTGGGACAATCATTATTACCGTATTGCATAACATCTTGGGGTTGGGCAACTAATCCCATACCTACTTCTGCTTTTGGAGCGTGCACAAAGAGCAGTATAAAAGGTTATGTGGAGAAAGCCAGTCCGTTTTCCAACTGCCAGTCTCAAATGCAAAGCAGTGATAGCCTAGCGGTAAAACCGAGGACTGTAAAGACTGTAGTGTTGAGTTCGATCCCCAGTCTAAGCTCCAGACCTCGTACGGCACATCCTCTGACGTTTCAAAATTATGTGTGTATTTGTTTACAATTTATCATTGTTCGAAAAAGGAAAACATCGTGAGGAAACCTGCATGACTGAGAAATTTTCTCGACGGCTTGTGACGTCTGAATCAAGAGGCCAACGTGGTGGACTATGGCCTAATCCCTCTCACCGTGAGAGGAGACCCATGCCCAAGAGTGGAACAGAAAAAAAGATCCAAATGCCGATGTATTTTTATCGTCTCTCTATGAGCAATAATGGCGAAGACATGTATGAAACGGTTTGAGCATTCTACAAATTTGAAATAAAACAAATACATGAAAACTAAATTTGCTTTTGTTATTTTGCATTACTGTGTGGTATTATCATGTAAATAGTAGACATCTTTTTAAAATATGTACACACATTTCGCATAACTTAAAATAAGAAAAAAAAATAAGTTAAACAGTATGAGGAAACATACAATAGTAACTGTATTTTTAGAAATATTTGCATACAACAGTTTTTAAGTTAATTAAACTAAGACTCTTTAGGGTCCTTATATAATACACAGATGTATATCGTCAGTTTACAGTAACTGCACCATCAACAGTTTTGTACTTTGGTTTGCTATGAGTAAATGGTAGATACCGATACTTGATCATATGCTGTGGAAATAAAAAATAATTATTATTTATCAGATTCATGCATCTATTCCCGCAGGGATAAATAATGTTATAATAAGTATGTACACCAACTTTTCGCATGCGTTACCTATTTATCAGTCCCAATGTAATAAAAGCGAATCTGCCCTTGTTATTAGGTACAACTCTGCTCCGTATTGAATATTCAGAATTTCCTGACGTAAGTATTATCCAACAATTTTTTTCAAGACCCATGATTCGAACTGGATATCTCGCGGTTAGGTATGTAAAGCAATCGATATTGACTATCATAATTTAATGTTAGCAACAGCCAACGCTAGCGCTCGGCGCTTGTTTCAAATTCAAATTCAAAAATATCTTTATTTCGTAGGCCTATGAAGTAGCACTTAAAATCGTCAATAATACACTAATAATTAAAATAATTAACACGAGCGCCTGAGGCGAGTGCAACCGCAATAACAAAGTGGCGATTGCAATCGCCACAAGCGGCCGGATTCCGTAGTAAAGCCTTTCATGAGAAGAACCCGGCAAGAAACTCATGGGCCAATGGTTTCATCAAACTACTTCACCGCAAGAGCAAGCGATAATTATCATAAGGCACTCGTAACTTCAACAACATAGTCAATACAAGTCGAGACCACTGCGAGGCAGCCTGTTGATCTTCCAAGTAAATTCTAAAGTAATGAATAAATAACAAAGAACCTATCTATGAAGAATTCATACATCCTACAGTTCGTTATTATGTACATTATTATCAGTCTTACCTTGATTTGTCTCTTCATTGTAATACAGAATAAGGTTATAAAATACATGACCAATATCGGCCAAAATACTGGAATATTGAAGGCATCAATGAATGTACAACCGAGACCAATCAGTGTGCTCTTGGTCACAGACAGCCAAAACTTAAATTCTGGCAATCTTCGAATAAACGGTCTGAACTCTTCGGTAGCTCTTGTGGGCAGGGCAGGCCCATTATCATCTTCACCTGTAAAATGTGTCCTATTTAAATAGTATCTAATCATAGTGTTATGCTATAAAATGTATTTGTTTAGATATTTTTATATATATTTTTAGCATTTTTTTTAGCATTTTTCATTTTGTGTTTAATGTATGTTGCTAAGCATGTCAAATGCTAAAAATATATATAAAAATATCTAAATATTTATAGGGTTTGCGTCATTATTAGGTAAAATCTTAATTGTAAAATTAAGTTTACCTGGTCGGTATAATGTATGAAAATACTTCCGACAGATGGTGCAGGCGTCATCCAAAGACGTTAAGTATGAATGTGTTATCGAAATTAGCAGTCAGGAGCAAGGGTCACGATGGCTGAATTGGCAAACCATCTGGACGGTAACCAGGAGATGCAGGTTCGAATCCTGCTCGTGACTGTTATTTTCGATTTCACATTTTTCACTTTGTGTAAAATGTATTTGGCTTAATTTAAACCTCTAAACGAGTATAATATTAATCAGAATCAGAATTGTGTCAGAGATGGAGGTCGCATCCGTGGCCCAAGGACGCACACTAAAGATAACACAGACTACACTAACATACACTATAGGTACATGTGCGTAACGCCAATATATTAAACATATAAAAGACAGTAAAAAATTATACGTTATTAATTTTTATGTATGTGTATCATAATGTAAGTAAATATATAAATGTGTATTCATACATGGTTATCTTTTTTCCTACTGCCTTTTTAGAGAAACAAGGTGTGCAGGTGATAGGTAAGATGGGCTATATGATAAACCTTTTTGGGATTTTCGTAATTTTAATAGTATATTATGATATCTTAATAATGTCACTATGTATCAGAATAAATCTGTGAGCTCCGCCTGTAATTTTTTTTATCCTCAAATTTAAAGATGTGCTGTAATTTTAAGACTTACTGATTCCAATTCTACCATTTTCTAAATTTTTGCCTGTCTGTATGTCTTTTCCGGACCGGTCTTAGAAAGAATAAAAAATCTTAATATATCTTAGAATCATGTGTTTTCGACGATTTACAAAATCATATTTCAAGGGCGT
This sequence comes from Leucoma salicis, assembly GCA_948253155.1. Classification (NCBI taxonomy): domain Eukaryota; kingdom Metazoa; phylum Arthropoda; class Insecta; order Lepidoptera; family Erebidae; genus Leucoma; species Leucoma salicis. The sequence continues at coordinate 13,933,601 of OX411809.1, read as the reverse complement.
AAAATAGGAGATTAAATTTAAAACGTTATAAAATTATCACTGACGAAGTCGCGGTCAACTGCTAGTACTCAAGATGATGACATATTATATTTATATTAATAATAATTTGCCATTTATTGTATAAATTAAACTAACAACACGAAATTACATAACACATACTTTTAGTTTCCATGAAAGGTGAGGTTAGAGTGACACAGTTCCTATTTGGAAAAATTAACCTGCTTTTATAGCCAATGTGTCTCAAGGATCTCTCTCTCATCGTCAAGGTATTGCCAGCTTATCACGCGAAACTTTAACCCACTTAGTTACTAAAATAAAGTTTGGCGTACATTACGATTGGCGTACATTACGAAAAAGTATCGAGCTCGATACTTTGACAGAGGGTTTATCTAATCGACTTTTTAACTAGAACTTATCTATTCTCAAAAAAAATTGTTTTGTGTTTAGACACGCCTATATAGCCTAATACAGACAGTTTTTCTCAAGTATCTTAAATGTGCAGACATAGCTATGTTACAGCTTTATAATAGTATAGATGTAAAACATGTTGTAATTCTTAGAGTAACATGTAATAATTCTAAACCTTAAAACTATTAAGACGAATTTAAAAACTTGATGTTACTATCAGTTTGTTCTAAGGAGACACAAGAAGATAGACAGTCATAATAGCAACACTCTCAAACTATATTTTAATACATGGAAATAGACGCTTACCATCAAAGTCCATGGCAGGATCAATCTTCGGTGTCAGGAATGCAATAAACAAGTTTAAATGGTAAATTCCCAAAGCATAAGTGACAATATACCATCCCTGGAAATAATAAAACACCAATGTTTTTTTTTAAAGACTAATATAGACTAGCACTAAGGAATAATCCTTGTATCGAGGGGGACTTAATAAACATACAATTTTACGGACACAAAGTACACCCAGACTCAGAACAACCATTTGTGGATCACACAAAGAGTTGTCCTGTGAGGGAATCGAACCCACAACACTCGGCCGGTATCTAAACCACTCCGCCATCTATGTAGTTTTTTTTTCATATACTTGTCCATCAACGTTCCATCTTCCACTGCTGACATAGCACTCCCCAACAGTCGCAACGGGCGCACCTGTGCCGACTGCATCCAACAGCTGCCTCCGGCTTAGACCAGATTTGTGGATTGATGTGGCATTAATAAATATATATTTGTTAGTGTAAAAATTATTTGTGAAAACATTTAATAAACGCAAGATGCGCCCGCCATTTTAAACAAAACCGTAATCTGAGTGGTAGATTACTTTAGAACCTGGGATATATAGAAGTTTTAGGGAAATAGTTTAATTTGAAGTAATAAACTAAGCATTATTTTTTGGCACAGGTACCTACTTTAATGTAATATCGTTGTTTTATATCTTCGATCAACTACACAATCATGGCGTAATGCATAGCAAAAGCGTACGCAGCACATCTAAAACTTCGCTAAAATGCTGCCATAACGGATTTTGTATTAACGAGGAGTGATCAAAAGTAGTGAGAACGACATACTCCTTGGTAAGAAAAAAAAAATAAATACTGGCAGGCATAGCTCAGATACATATTTGTAATAATAATAAAGAAAAAAATCTTCGATTCTCTTTTGTTTTTTTCTGAATGTAGTCATTTGTTTGCTTCGTGTCGGAACGTGTTCTCGAAAATGGAGAAAAACGAAGTACGAGCCGTTATTAAATACCTCTGTTTAAAAAAGTTAACGACGCAAGAGATTAATTGCGATTTGGAGGCAACATTAGGAGAGTCTGCTCCGCCGTATTCCACTGTTGCAAGGTGGGCTTCTCAATTTCGAGTAGGGAGAACGAGCATGGAAGACGTACATCGTTGCGGCCGTCCATCGACGTCAGTCACCCAAGAAAATGTTGCGAAAGTCGACAAAATTGTATTGAGCGATCGAAGAGTTACCATCCGATACTTAATTCAAGAAACGGGCATTTCATATGGAAGTATTCAATCCATATTGAAACAATCTTTGAATATGAGAAAAGTCTCTGCAAGATGGGTACCGAGAATGTAACCGACAGTCAGAAACAAAATCGACTTGATATTTCGAAGATATTGTTGGACAAGTTTCAAGAAGATTTTGAATCTTTTTGTCTCGTTTCGTAACAATGGACGAAACATGGCTCCATCATTTTGATCCCGAGACAAAACAGCAATCTTCGCATGGACACGACCATCATCACCGACCCCGAAGAAGTTTTGTGCCGTGGCATCGGCTGGCAAGGTTATGGCCTCAATATTTTGGGACTGGGGATATTGTTGATTGATTACCTAGAGCGTGGAACCACTATTACAGGCCAATATTATGCAGCTTTAGTTCCCAAGTTGAGGAATGCCATCAAAGAGAAAATGAGAGGGAAACTTCGAAGCGGCGTGCTGTTTCATCACGACAACGCACCCGCGCACAGGTCGGCAGTTGCGATGGCTGCCATTCAGCAAGCTGGCTTCGAATTGGTTGACCACCCCCCTTGTTCACCAGATCTGGCGCCTAGCAGTTTTTATCTGTTCCCCAAATTGAAAGAATACTTAAGGGAAAACAGGTACGAAGACGATAACGAGGTGATGGATGCCTTGGAGAGCTTTTGGCCAGCTTGAGGACCAACACAAAACTTTTTTTTTGAAAGGGATTCAAGCCTTGGAACATCGCTGGACTCTGTGTCTAGAGAGACTCGGAGACTATGTAGAAAAATAAACTATTAAGTTATCAATAGTCTATCTCATTCTCACTACTTTTTGATCCCTCCTCGTACGCCTGCGACATCTGCTTTGCATGACGTCGCTTAAGAACTCCCAAACGTTACCTTATTGAGAGTCAGCATAATGTTTCACTGTACGTGTTTGTTTATTTGGCTTATGAAAAGAGTACATTTTCTATTATAACAACAAAACTATTCTATTTAAACCCTCACTGTAAGGGTGATGCTATTCTATGCTATGGCAGCTATCGGGGACAGCAACAAGGTGTCTTACTATTGGAATTAGCCTATTATGCATGCTATTTTATTTCCACTACTATCAACAAACTATAACACTTAGGGGCTAGGTAGCTATCGTTTCCGAAGCGCCAGCGCTAGGGTCTATGCTTTACCGTGATATAAAACTATAAAATACAAATATTTTTAGAGTTGAGTTAGGGGGTGCCCCAGGGGCGACGCGTACCGACCCGCCCCCGTCGGTACGAACAATGGCAGATGCGATGGGGGCCGCCAGCCATCACGCCTTGCCCAGTTTGGCGAGTCGACGGGAGCAGAGTGTCGAGTAGGCACGTGGAATGTAAGAGGTGGTGTGGAAGGTAAGTTACACGAGCCGGTAACCGTCATGTCGGACAGACAGCTTGATGTGCTCTGTGTAACAGCGACCAAGTAAAAGGGCAGTGACGCCTGTGATCTTCCTGGTGGCGGGTTAGCTCTGTGGTCTGGTGTACCGCAGAGCGATCAGGCCAGCATGGGAGTGGGGGTGTTGCTGTCCACTCGCTTGGCCTCAGGTGTGAAAGACTACGGAATGTTCGATCCCGGACTTCTATGGGTCCGATTAAAAGTCCCTCTGTCGACACGGACCACTATCTCGTTATTGCGAGATTTTGTGGTCTGTCCAGAAAGTGGAGACACTGGCGAGAGCGTGTCCACTTCGGAGGATTTGAAAGAATAAAGATTGAAAAGTTGCAAGAAGAGAGTGTAAGAACAAAGTATGCAGAGGGTGTCCGTGAACGGCTGACAATGGCAAGTCAGCCGGATTGTGACATAGAAGAATGCTGGAGAGTATTGAAAGATAGTATGGTAGATACAGCGAAAGAAGTATGTGGATGCTGAAAGAAGCATAGGAAAGTGAAAGGCAACGCATGGTGATATACGGAAGTAGCAGCTTCCATAGACCAAAAGAAGAAAGCGTGGATGGACTATGTATCTTCTTTGAATCTGAGTGCAAGTATGAACGAACAGAAGAAAGAAATCGCAACGGCGACGCAACGTAAGAATGACACCGCCTTAGTGAAAGAGAAGTGTGATAGAGCAAATATGATTGCAGAAGAAAGGCTGACCAAAAACTTCGAGAGCAACACCAAAACATTTCTGGAGGGAGGTGAAGAAATCTTGGAGTGGTTGGTCAGCTTTCAGAATGAATAAAATAAGGTCTAAAGGTGGAGACATTCTTACGCAAACACAAGATGTGTTAAGCCGATGGAGTGAATATTTTGGAGATATGTATGCGGATGTTCAGGATGATGCCGGTGCCACATGTGGTCTTGTTAGACCTTGTCGATATGTTGATCAGCATTCGGTACCGGCATCCTCTGTTGACATTAGTATGGACGAAGTTGAATGGGCGATTAGAAGTTTGAAGAATGGTAAGGCAGCGGGTATTGATATGGTGTCTGCTGAGATGATCAAGCTTGGAGGCTCGTGCGTCTGGAAATCCTTCCTGGTACTTCTCAATTTATGTTGGAGCTCAAGAATGGTGCCCAAGGACTGGAGAAGCGCAGTCATCGTGCCCTTGTCTAAAACAAGGGTTCACGTTTATAACTGTGCAAACTACAGAGCCATAAGCTTGACCAGTTTGGTAGCCAAAGTGTACGGTAAGATTATTGAAAGGAGAATGAGGATGGTGTCTGATGAATTTTTGTGTGAGGCACAAGGAGGTTTCAGGTGTGGAAGGGGATGCATGAATAAAGTGTTTTCTCTGCGCAACAATGTGGAGAAGCACCTGGCTGTAGGCCAGAGAGTTTTCTGCAGTTTTGTGGATTTGGAGAAAGCATTTGACACGGTTGTACGAAAGGAACTTTGGGAAATTTTGCCGGAGTATGGTATTAACGGTGCAGTCCAACTACATGAACTGCAGAGCTTATGTGCGGCTGGATGATGGAATATCACCCTGGTTTGATGTCAATACCGGCGTTAAACAGGGCTGCGTTCCAGACTGTTTATTATGTATCTGGACAAATGTCTACAAAGGTTGAATGAAATGGATGTGGGAGTTCAGATGGGCAACTTAGTAGTTAACTCTCTGCTATATGCAGACGATGCGGTTTTTTTAGCGCAGTCCGCAACTGACCTGCAAACCTTAGTCGACGTAATGGCAGAAGATTGTAAGAAAAGGGGCCTACGTGTGAATGTGAGCCAAAACAAAATAATGGTTTTTGAAAGAGAAGAAGCCAGAACAGATGTTAGAGTAGCAATAGGAAATGGTGTGGTAGAACAAGAGGATGAATTTGTATATCTTGGATGTGGATTCAGTCGGGATGGAAAAGGTACACCGCTGATGTAGAGAGAAGAGTAAATGCGGGAAATAGAGTGAACGGAGCATTGGGACAACTTCTCGGCAGTCATCACCTCAGCCAGAGGGCACGTGTCGCAATACTAAACGCAGTGCTTGTCCCAACGTTATTATATGGAAGTGAGAGTTGGGTATGCAAAAAGGAGCATGAGACTAAAATCAATGCGGTCGAAATGCGATCTCTGCGGAGAATCTGTGGAGTGAGGCTGACTGACCGCATTCGTAACGACGACGTAAGAGTGAGTAGGTGTGAAAGAGAGTATTGGTGTAAATATGCAAAAGGGAATGCTCCGATGGTTTGGACATGTGGAAAGAATGCCGGACGAGCGACTGGTTACGAAGATATACAATGCGAAAGTGGAAGGATGTAGGTACAGAGGGAGACCGAGACTCACTTATCTAGACCAAATCGGTCATGTATTGAAGGAAGGTGGAGTCAGGAGTCTCCGAAACCGGCGAGCGTGTATGAAGATAATTATGAATGTTGAGGAAGCGAGAGATGTATGCAAGAATAGAGCCTCTTGGCACTCTGTTGTCTCTGCCTACCCCGCAAGGGAAATGGCGTGATGATATGTTAGTTAGTTAGTAAGTCAAATCTGAAAGCGAGTTTGTTAGTTGTAACATCTTCATGCCGTTAACTGATTGTCTTGAAATGTTGCATACAGGAGTATAGAAAAGGACGGGAGTTTTTTTTCTTTGGAAAGTCGATGTACCTATGTATTATCATTATTGATTCAAAGAACACCTTTCAATAAGGATTTATACATTATGTCTGATTTGGCTCCAACTGATATTGCCATGGCTCTTGACACAGAAATGGATAAACCTATAAAGAGATTACCACAATTTATCGCAGTATCATAATGATATTTGGAGACAAATTCTTTTGTGAAAAGACTATGATAGGGTAGAGAACGGCGTACTACGAGCAGAGATAAACATTTTGTTCAGCTTCGCGTCCGCAGATACCCTCGTATAACGGCTGTGCAAGCTAGAAATTAGGTTGAAGAATTTTCAGATGTGGCAGTAAGTGAGCGCATAAGTGTAAGATTTTTATTTGTAAAATTCTTACACAATTGTAAGGTTTACTAAACAGCACTTGTCATAGAACTTTAAACAAATATGTCACTTATTTACAAAATTGTCGGATTGTAACGTTTATACAGGGCCCTGGACGCGTTCGGGCGAAGAATGTGGTGTCGGCTGCCTCCCTCCCGCAGACGCCCGCGGCTCTCTTGTGGGCGCGAACATCAAATAATGCATCGGTCGCCATCCATTTTTCGGAACGGGAGACTTTCGTGCGTGCTGCCGGCGTTCATCAATTTATAAGACGTTATCACGTCAAAATACTGGTTAGTTCAACTTTGGAACGCTGACCAATGAAAAAAGTTTTGTTCAGTGATGAATGCAGAATTCTTTTAAATCAAGTCAATGGAAGACAAACGATATACAAACGTAGATGAGAACGATATAATCAAACAAATTCCGAAACTACAGTGTCACATGGTGGGGTCTATAATAGTATGGGGAGGGATATGTTTGGGACATGTGGAGATCGATCGATCATTTATTTGTAAAATATAGGTGATACATTAAATTTTAAGTTATGGATGGTCGATGGAGGGAACATGACTGCAGATCAATAAATAACAAACATTTTGGAAGAAAATGTGGTACCGTCGGCCCCCTTATCAGTGATGGCTTTATATTGATGCAAGATAATGCTCGGCCACATACCGCTCGTTCAACTCAAGCGTACCTTAATGAAGTTAAACATCACAGTGATGGAGTGGCCAGTGAGATCCCCGGATATAAATGCTAGAGCATGCCTGGGTCTTGCCAAACGCAGAGTCAAATCAAGAATCCCAGCTCCAGACAACGAGCTTGAACTGAGAGCCGCCATAGTTGAAGAATGGCAAAGTTTACCTCAAAAGACGCTCGATTACATCATTCTTAGCATGCCTATAGGCGATTAGAAACTTTAGTATGTTTTTATTTATCATATTTCCTTTAATTTCTCCAAGAGTCTAAGCTGTACATGTATTTCACAAAAAATATTTTACGTGCAATATGTTTATTAGAAGTGGTCACATTCTGAACTTAAAAGATAAGGTCTCGTTATTTCTTTTAAAAATATAAACATGTTTAAAAGATTTCTTGGCTTTTTTATATTCCGCTAATTATGCCAGTGTGTATATTTATTTAAGAATTAAATAATCACGAAATAAGTCACCTGGGGGGGTCTGAAAATACGGTCGAGAAATGATGGTCTAAGAAGGTCGGGAAATGACCAAACTAGGAATATTTCATCCATGTGGCAACATCATGTCACCACCCTATTCTTTCCTGTTATGGTGACGGAATAGAGATGAGGAACTCTTAAAATGCCGAATCATAACAAAACTTAAAGTGGCTTGGAGCATGATCGAGTATCTCTCTATTACTGTCCAGGTATCAATCCTCACCCACTGAAGGAATGTAACATAGTTCCAGTGGTCCGCTAATAAAGGCGGAGAGACGGCACACGGCGGGTTTATTTAGTGGGTGACGGCCCACACTACCCTGTTCTTTGCCCCGAACGACGGGGTCTGCGGTTAGGAATTTTTTTTCCCGCCTTAACAATAAAAGAAAAAAAAAGTATCAATCCTCATTGGACCCATCTCTTCCCACAGTGATAGAGATTTAGGTCATAACTCACCATGCTGCCCCAAAACCAGTTGGCAGATTTCACTGCTGTCAAGAAAATCTCTCAAGCTAATTTGTCAATAAATAACCCTTTTATAATTTAAGAACGGCTTGAATGATCTTGACGAAAATTGATGTGTAGTAAGAAAATATAACTGGGAACATTATATGCTCCCAGGTCACCAGACTTTACTTCTTTTGCTGAGTAACAAAAATGATTATGAATTTTGAATGTAAGCATTTTCGCTAGCCTGACAGACAGCAGACAGCTAATTTTCAGGTATCAGATGTAAAAGTTACATAAATATATTACTCACTTTTCTTACAAGTTCATACTTTATTTTTAAGTATGTAGGTTTCATAGAATATTATAAAAAATTGAAAAAATGAAGTATTAATAACACAAAATGTATACAATATATAAAGCATCAGTGTTCATAGTGGATTGAATGTAGAAAGTAAATATTTTACTGCCAGTAGTTATGGATATCTTGTCTCATGACATCATAAATTGTAAATCATGCCTACAATTAACACCCATTTCTTGTTGTATTGACTTTGAGTATTAAAACTGCGTCAGTGGTGCAGTGGTAGTGTAAGCAAGATGAATGAACAAAAACATGATGTCTTGGGTTCGATCTCCGGGTGAGTTAGTGTTATTGAGTTTTTTCGTAAATAGAAAAATTCTCAGTAGCAGCCCGGAGTTTGGAAATGTGCTCGGTAGACGGCAATAGGCTCGCCGCCTATTACGTAGGACTTAAAAAGCTTAAGCTGGTGAATCGTGGGTGTGTAATACACCTCTGCCTACCCTTTCAGGGAATACAGGCGTGATACACACACAAACATAACAGGTGTGATGCTATAGTATTGTATTGTATTGTAAACGCGGGCTATTTTTCCGCAACTCGACGTCGTATGTGCGCCTATTTTGCGTGACGGAAACAGATGCTATAGTATTAAAATTTGATGTGGATAAACTGACATGTTTTCCTTTCAGTTTCCACAGTTTCCATCCATCAGCCTTTCAGTCCACTGCTGGACATAGGCCTCCCCAAGAATGGGGGATAGTGCCGTAATCGCCACGCTTGGTAGGCGGGTTGGCGATCGCAGTGGATGTTGTTATTACTCGAAAGTGTGCTGCTGCCCACTCCCTTGGTATTCCCTCAGTCGGCTCTTACGACTCCCATTTACAATTCTAAAGCCGGCTCCACACGGCAAACACACCACAGTTTACAAGTATCTATTTACTGTCCATATACTATCCTACGGTATGGGACTTTGGTCTCCTTCATAAAACAAATTATTTTCATTGTTGCTTAACCTTTCGTTCTGCAGTTCTCAATGTGTTTAGCAGCTTGAACATGTTTACGCAGATCTTTTTTTTCTACTTGCAATATACATATAATTTATGCCTAGCTTTCTGTTTTATATTAACTTCCAGCAAATTCAACACCATGGAATTTATTTATTTTTTGTAATAAGCTTATATTACTCTTTATAACAACGATTATTATTTATCTATCTAAAATCGGTCCAGCCATGTCGGGGATTTGTGAGAACAAACAGAGAGACAGACAGACAAAAACTTTAAAATTAATATTTTGTTATAGGTAATGTATATATTTTACAAACAAATACTTCATCTTGTAAGTCCTCTGTCATGAGTAACCAAATGGATCACTGCTCAGGTTGTAGTGTGGCATACTATGTGACACGGCCTTAACACTTGTTATTACACAATATATTAAGGAGTTTTGCAAGCAATACATCTAGCATATATTCTTATCAGTATGTTTTCTATGTGAGTTTTAGAATGGAGAGATAAGATTCATATATATAACTTACTTGTTTAAGAAATACTCGAAGCATAAATAATGCTAAGAGGACAAAACTGCCAATCCACCGAAATCTGGTATGTGGTGTCCAACTATCTAATGCACCTTGATAAACCTGTGAAATATGATTAGTAGAGTTTATGATTACAGGTAAAACCAGCTAAAATATATTATAATTACAATTGCATCTATCCACCAGTTTTTGATGTCTACTGCTGGACATGGCCTCTCCAAGAGAGCACCACTATAGCTGGTCTCTGTGCATCCACCTTTTCCCTACAGCTTTAGCCAAATCCTCAGTCCACCTAGTGGCAGATTTTCCTACTCAACTTGCTATGTAAAAATTTGCAATGTTTCAATGTATGTTGTAAATATAAAAGAGATATTTTATAGTCTACAGCTAATTGAATACTTGAAGTACATCTTAGAACCTAAGTATGTACTTTACAAGATTTATGTCGTCGTATCGTTACAACTTTTAATATGTACCTGGGAAATACGAGTCCAGGCTTGTGAAATAACACCTCTCCTTGAAGTTTCAGATACCAAATCATTTCCGTCCATCATTTTATAGTAAATGATCAACGTGTACTTTCTTCACTTCTTTAGTTCATTACTCATACATTAGCATAAACTTTAGTAGGTATTTACACGTCTAGATAACTTATAGTCTGCATTTACAACACTGGTATTTTAACATTAAAATGACTTTTCCCTATATAAACTTAAAAACGATTAGTTAAGACTTGGTTGGAATTGGAAGTGTTGGAACTTTATTAATTTATCTACTCTGTGGCCGATCAGGCAGACGTCAGACAGTTTAGTTTTTGTTGGAATTTTTATGACCTGGGAACAAAAACTTTTAGGTTAGCAATCAGACAAAATCAGGAAGTGACAGAAAGAAAAAATCTATTTTCCACCAATCTTTGCCAGTAGGAATTTAGGAAGCAAAGGATACCACAGAATGCTACTCTCATTCAATTACCACTCAATGCCAGTTTCGTTGAAAGCCCACTACCAACTACCGCGATCCAAAGTTCACCACCGAACAATCCGCTCTTTGTAGGTACAAAATAGTGACTGCAATAGCTTAGTGGTCTAAAGCAAGTCTCAGACATACTTTATAGGATTCCTATCACTGACTACTCCATTACTGATATATACACTTCATTATGGTACGCTTGAGTTGAACGAGCGGTATGTGGCCGAGCATTATCTTGTATCATCATATGTCATCATCGATATAGGGGACAAAAGGTATCACATTTTCTTCCAAAATGTTTATTATGTAACGATCTGCAGTCAGGTTCCCTCCATCTATCACTACTAACTCCATATCAGCTCCCTAACATATTCCACCCCCACACCATATGACACTGTAGTTTCCATTTGCATGATTCTACCTTTTTTCTCTACGCCTGTGTGTCCCTTAGAGACCATCAACTTGATTTAAAAGAATTTTGTATTCATCACTAAACAAAACTTTCTTTCATTGCTCCACACTGACAATAACATACAATTCCAGCCATACGGCTGAAAGGTCAGTGCGGGAATTTCTGTTTTTGCTGCAAAATCCGGTTTCATTCATATTTCTTTTAAGGTTTTGTGAATTTTAAGCCACATTTTAACCTGAATTTTAATACTAACTCAATCAATAACTGTTGAGGTATACTACCTCCTCTAACAATGTCATGTTGTTTTTTTTTTTGGCTTTGGTCGAACACATTTGCCATATTCAAAAAATTTGGGAAGTATATTTATTTACAAGGACGGGTTTTGGAATTTGAATTGGAATAAGGATCAGAGGGATATGGGACTTATGGATTACTAGGATATATATATACAATAAGCAATTTAAACATGCATGTACAATATATTATATACAAATATTATTTATTAGAATGAAGGAAACTAAACATTCATATATAAAAGGATTCAGAGAGTAAAGGCGGATATGAATATTTGTAGGTAAAGAAACTTTGAGTGTAATAAGAGTGTTAAAGAGAAGAGAGTGATCATATAAGTTACATGAGAAAAATATATGACTTAGATCCCCAAAATCACCACAATCACAGATTGGATCTGAACGAATTTTAATTCTAGATAAATGAGCAGGTACACAGGTATGCCCCAACCGCATTCTAATGAGAACCGTAGTAGCTCTTTTACCAAGTCTTAACTTACTAAAAGAAGGACTACAAAACCAGGGCTTTAGCTGAATATTAGGTTGAATTCTTTTATACTGCGAGCCTTTTGTTTTACTGGAAAAATCCCAAGCTTCTTCCCAAGAACTATTAAGATAAATCCTGGGAAGTGCAAGCAAATCCTGAGGAAAAATTTTAAAAGGAAAGACGTCACCACATTACACCGCCTCGTTTGCTATCTTATCTACCAGTTCATTGCCGTATATACCACAATGACTAGGAATCCAAGCGAAATTGACATGCAATCCAGCTTTTATACATGAATATAATTTATTCCTAGCTTCAAATATTAATGGATAGTAGGATTTAATTTTGAATAGAAATTTTAAAAGTCCCTGTAATGTACTCATAGAGTCACTAAAAATGACGGACCTTTTAAAATTTCATTAAAGAGATGTATTCTAAAGCTTTTACTATACCATAACACTCGCCTGTAAAGACAGACGTTTCATAAGGGAACTTAATTTTTTGTACGATATTAAATTGTTTATGGAATACACCTACACCAACTGTACCAGACTGAGTTTGCTTAGAAGCATCCGTAAATATTTGATGCCATCCACACCATCGTTCTTCAGCTATAATGTTGAACTTTTGATTGACTTCTTTATCATTACGGTTAAGATTCAAATCAAGGAAAATTGTTGGGGTATATATAAGACTGTGAAAATTACAATTAAAAATGCCAAGTCTTTGAGAGGAAAAAACGGGCGCTGAAAGATTTTTATATTTACTGTAACTGTTAACTAAACAAGGTGGGTTTTTGTATTTCCAGTAAGAAGATGTGTGTATGTAGGCTGCTAGTTTTTTAATTTTAGGAATCAGTTGATGATTGGAAAATTGGCTAATGTGAAAGAAAACCCTGTCCGATAAAAATTGCCGTCTTAAGTAAAGGGGTGCATCACCACATTCAGCCTGAAAAGCATTGATAGGGCTGGATTTCATTACTCCTGTAATTATCCTTAAGGCTTTAGATTGTATTGCATCTAACTTCTTCAATGCCGCTATATTGCAAGGTTATTATTAAGAAAAATTAAGTTTATCTGGTCGGTATAATGTATGAAAATACTTCCGACAGATGGCGCAGGCGTCGCCCAAAGACATTAAGTATGATGTGTTATCGACATTAGCAGTCAGGAGCAATTGTCAGGTTGGCTGAATTGGTAAAGCATCTGGACGGTATCCAGAAGATGCAGGTTCAAATCCTGCTCCTGATTGTTATTTTCGATTTCACATTTTTCACTTTGTGTTTAATGTATAGTGCTAAGCATGTCAAATGCTAAAAATATATATAAAAATATCTAAATATTTAAAGGGTTTGCGTCATTATTAGGTAAAATCTTAATTGTAAAATTTGTTTATCTGGTCGGTATAATGTATGAAAATACTTCCGACAGATGGCGCAGGCGTCGCCCAAAGACGTTAAGTATGATGTATTATCGAAATTAGCAGTCAGGAGCAATTGTCAGGATGGCTGAATTGGTAAAACATCTGGACGGTATCCAGAAGATGCAGGTTCAAATCCTGCTCCTGACTGTTATTTTCGATTTCACATTTTTCACTTTGTGTTTAATGTATAGTGCTAAGCATGTCAAATGCTAAAAATATATATAAAAATATCTAAAGATCAGAGATGTGCAAACTAAATCACCAATGAGATCAGGGATTTATAAATCTTTTTCTTCGAAAGATTTAAAATTTTAAATCTTTAACTCTTTTAAATCTTTGGTTACGAATGACGTTATTCATTCAGTTGATCATAAGTGATGCAAATATCTATTGATTCATGTAGTTATTCTCTCATTCCCTCAAGTCGCAACTGGTTTTGAGCTTTTTACTAAAACGACTGAGAGTCTAAGTTTCTGTGTACCTATCGTCATTGTATTTCAAGAGTGCGTTTGTGCGTGCCTACAACTTATGCTATCTCTTTTCAATTCACAATATCCTTTATCTATTGTCTTCCATATATTCAATCCTAACGTAGTGAGCTAGTGAGTTAAAGATGTATTTACGAAACCAAAGATTTAAAGATTGATTACGCATTTTGAAAGGATTATACATCTTTTGTATCAATCACTCCTGAGTTACACATCTCTAACATATAGTAGATGGTGAACTAACATGGAAGCCATCTTAAACAGTTATTGTAACATTTGATGGTCAGGTTCTATCAGAACGCATCTATATGTGTTATACCACTTTACCTGTGCAAATTTACACATCCCACCATACAATGTTATAATTCTTGTTGTTATGGCCATATTAAAATACAATGCAGATCGAAACCAAGATGTTATAAATGTGGCTGTGAACACTCTGGGGATGTTTGCAGTGCTGATGATGACAATCTGTCCTGTTGTCTATGTGGAGGCATTCATTTTGCTACTAATAAAGCTTGCCCAGAATTTACTAGGCAAAAACAAATTAAATACTCCATGGCAGAAAAATGTATATCATATACAGAGGCTTCCAAAATTCACCCACCTTTGTCCAGGTCTTATTCTGAGATTTTGGCTACACCAAAAGACCAACTCATAGGACATAGCAATGTGGGAAACATTGCTATGCCCTATGAGTTGGTCTCAAATACTCATACAACAGAAGAAACACCGCCAAACATTATTATTTTTAAGTTATTGTAGGTTATTTCTTAAAATTACATATCACTAATTAATTACGACAGTAACACTAACAAACAATATCAATCTCTTAATGCTATAGCGTGAACAATATTTTTTGTTAGCCCATCTTTAGCTAACATAGCGGTCGCCCACGGCTTCGCCCGCGTGGATGTCGGTTACCGCTGCAAAAAGCCTTCCCAGGAAAGACACGGTCAGCAAAATTATTCCCAGGACAATTCACAGACACCGACACTAACATCGACGACGCAGTCATTATCCGCAGGCTGCATAGATTGTCTTTATGAGGATGTTAAAGTTGTTAATGATGAAAATATTTAAATGTAATTAATACTAAGTTTTCACTTCTGCCGGCAGTCCCGGAGTGAAACCCGTTGTTTTAGGATAGATAACTAAAGCGATTATTGTAGAGCTTCTCTATAAACAACATTTGACGTTAAATTATTTTCAGGTAACAAAATATACTGATGGTCGGGAGCCCCGACCCGTGATAGGGCAACGTAAAGTTGCCCATGCGTAAAACATTCTTTTCGTAAATCAATTCATACTAATTTGAATGTTTGGCCCTGGGATTTGTTTATCATTAGTGCAAAAGAAATTTTTACTGGAAATTGGAGCCTTTTGAAGGGTATAGGCAAATCATTAGGAATCATGGGTATTCTTGGCATATGAGCTAATTCACCAGTTGCAGGGCCGGTGATAATCTTCGCTACTATTAAATTATCTTTTAGCTCCTTTATAAGAAGTCTCGTGCCATTACACATGTTGGGGGGGCTTAAATTTCTGAGAAGCATTATCGGCGTGCCAACTTTTAACGACAGTTCATGAGGTGGTAGCCCAGCGGGGTTCAGAGAATTTAAAAATTCCTGGTGGTAATGCACTGCGTCCTCGATGTTAGTGACAGTGTCTATGGATTTAAATCACTTTACTTCACCCGGTACTTTCTGCATAATTAAATTGTTTATTTCGTTGACTGTTTCATTCCTGGGAGAAACTATTGCTCTACAACACAGCCAACGAAAATCATTTTGATGTAAGTTTTCAATGTCAGGATATATAGCATCTATCAGACTATCTACATTATGGACTATTTGGCCTAGAGACTCATCCAAAGTAACTGCATAATCGGTGCCCAAATTTAAAGATGGAAAAATTCCTTCTCCAAGTTTCAGCAGCTGTTGTGGAAAATTGCTATGCGTATTTCCATGTAGATTAGCTATCATATTGGTGCGCAAATTCAAATGTTGAACAGATGTCCAAAGTTGAGACGATTTTAAACATGTCTTCATAATATCTGCTCGCGTACCTCTGTTGACTACTGGAAGCGTTTGTCGGAAATCTCCAGCAAATACAAAAGTGATACCACCCATGACATTAGCAGAGCTTCGGAGGTCTTTTAAAGTACGGTCTACGGCCTCCACATGAGCTCTATGACTCATGGTGCATTCATCCCATATTACCAATGACGCGTCTTGCAGTAACTTACGAATAGGCCCATTTTTCCGAATAGAGCACGTAGACCGTTGATCTAAAGATACGGATAGCGGGAGTTTAAACGTAGAGTGAGCAGTTTTTCCTTCGTTCAAGAGAGTTGCAGAAATTCCTGACGAAGCAACTGCAATCGCTATCTTCCCTGATTGCCGTATCTTAGCAAGTATCAAATTTGCTAGAAGTCTTTCCGGTGCCTCCTGGTGCGTCCAAAAAAAATAATCTCCCCATGTTATTGTTCACGCTATCCACAATAGTCTCATAAGCATGTCTTTGATCTGGTACTAATTTTGGCACATTGTCATTTACAAACGCTGTTAAATCATTTCTGTTATACTGTTGTACCATTGTGTCAATAGTATTATTCTGGGTACGAACGGGAGAAGGTAATCCAAAATCACTTAAATTTTTGTCGTTTAATTCTAGTAGTCTGTTTTCTATTTCAATTAATCCTTCATTATAAATGACTTCAGTGAAGGGTAAAGTGTTATCCTGATTTTGTTGTCTGATACGATGTCTAATATCTTCACAGAACTGATTTTTGAAAGTATCCCATAACTTCAATGGTTTCGATGGTTGACAAAATAAAAGTATGACTACGAACAACTCCCTTAGTTTTTTTGGACAATGTGATAACGAAGCTTCGCTTAAAGTGTTACCCCAATGGTCATCGTTCTCAAGTAAACCTCGGTCACGGCAATCTGCTTGATACGTCTCTTTGACAATACCGTTTACAGTTTTAAGGTATGCAAATAAGGTCGGATCGCGTACGTGCAGTAGAATCCTAAGATAAAAACACTCTGATTGTGATGGATGGATCCCGTAGACTCTACCTAAAGCGGCATCTTTTTTTATCTCCGGATGTCCAACTACATCTTCACCACGCCTCCTTCTAGTGAATTTATTTGCCCATGTATAGTATTGCGGGACTTCATGATACAGAAGAGTTTTCGCGAATTCATCTTCATTACAGAGAGCAAAAAATGCCAGTAATGTGGTATTGCGTGGGTTTTGGACAACTTGATGAGCTGTCCCTGGTGTAAAATACACCCTTTGACCATTCTCTAGATGAACGGCCAAATGCACTACAGTAGGATGCCGGTCGTGAATGGGAAATTCAAATAAGCTCCAGACAGCTTCAGATGTGCTTATGTACCTGCCATTTAAATAGTTTTCGACCTCATCGTGTTGGTTTCTAAGGCTAAAAGTTGCCTGATCTGAACCTTTATTTACATACTTACATATATATTTAATGGCTTGGACAGAGTGGCAATACTCCACGTTTATATGAGCGTTAAAAGTCTTACATAGTAGCGGGGAGTATGGAACAATCCACCTATTATCTATCGTCACCATGTTGCCCCTGATTTGTAGCGTAGTGCTCCGACCGCCATTTCCTGTATCGCACCTACGATAAACTGGATACCCATCCTCTCCGGTCTGGGTATCGTTCATGAAACGGCGAGGGTATTTTTTTGTGCAGACACCGTTCTTCATGCATGGTGCAGCTAAATTATGTTCTCCGCAGGGTCCATGTACCATATTTTTAGTTATAATGTCGTGTAGTACCGGATCAATTTCTTGATCGGGTAGCTCCGCAACTATGACACTGTCGATCTCATCTGATTGTATTTTAGTTTCTAGCCAGAACAGCAAATGACAATGAGGTAAACCGCGCTTTTGCCACTCCACACTTGCCATATAACATTCTACTTTACCGAATATCTGTTCTTTGACAAATAATTTGATGAATTTCTTCATCTTTAAATGAAATACACGTGAAATTATGTCATGACGGTCGAAAAACCGTTGTCCTGGTAGCCATTCGGGGTTACATGTAAAAGTGACAAATAAGTCAGGTCTACCATAATTTCGGACGTACGTCATCGCGTCCTTCGTTTTCTCGTGCATGAAACGCGGAGAACCCGTAAATGATGATGGCAATATGACATGTTGACCGATATTTGATGGATCAACATTTGCGTCATGATTTAAGGCATCTCTGAGATGAATGCCGTGAGGGGCCGGCTTTAGAATTGTCCCACCCCTCTCCACCCATGGGAGTCGTAAGAGCCGACTGAGGGAATACCGGGGGAGTGGGCAGCAGCACTTCCTCGAGTATTAATAACATCCACTGCGATCGCCAACCCGCCTGCCAAGCATGGCGATTACGGCAATATCGCCCAAAAAAAAAAAAAATGAGCACCCATCAAAAAACGGCCCTCAGTCACGGCAGCTCCGCTATTCCGTGGCCTAACGGTAGCGGGCCCGGTAACGGCGGAGCAGGGGGTGCGAAGAATCTCCGGTCGCGGATAGGCTACCATCAACAACGACCTCTGGCCCTGATAACGCACAACGTTCGGACACTTCGGACCGACGAGAGAATCACCGAGCTGGAAGAGGAATTGAGCAAGATCCACTGGGACATTATAGGGTTGTCAGAAGTCCGAAGAGAGGGCGAGGGCACGACAATCCTCCAGTCCGGGAACTTGCTCTTCCACCGGGAGGGCAACCACCAGTCCTAAGGGGGTGTCGGGTTTATCATTCGCAGGTCTCTCGTAGGCAACGTGGAGAGGATACAGAGTGTGTCGAGTAGGGTAGCGTACCTTATACTCAGAATAAACAAACGGTATTCGTTGAAGGTCATACAGGTTTACGCACCGACCTCGACACATTCTGATGACGAGGTGGAGGCCCTATATGAGGACATCTCGAAGGCCATCCACTTGTCTACAACCTATTTCACGGTTGTTATGGGAGACTTTAACGCGAAACTAGGCAAAAGGACAGACGATGAGCTGAAGGTGGGGCACTATGGATTTGGGCAGAGGAACCACAGGGGCCAGATGCTGGCTGATTTTCTGGAGAAGGAAGGCTTCTTCATGATGAATTCCTTCTTAAGGAAGCAGCCCCAGCGAAAATGGACCTGGATTAGCCCTGATGGTTCAGTGAAAAACGAGATTGACTTCATCCTGTCGGACAAACGACACATATTCAATGATGTCTCAGTGATCAGCAGGATTAAAACTGGGAGTGATCACCGACTAGTCAGGGGCATCTTGAATATTAGAACAAAAGTCGAGAGGTCGCGTTTGATGAAGTCTACACTCCGACCAACACCTGCCCAATACCAGAACCCCGAGAGCTTTCAGCTCGAATTACAAAATCGCTTCCAATGTCTAGATGAGTGTGAATCAGTCAGCGATATGAACAGCAGCTTCGTGCAAACTGTCCACGCGGTCGGGTCGACTTACTTCAAGGCCCGTCGCGTCAGTAGGAATCGTAAACTCTCGGACCATACTCTCAAACTCATGGAGAGGAGAAAAGAAATTATAGTCCAGTCCTCAGCCGATTGGTCCTGCCTAAGGCGGTTAAACAGACAGATCTCCAAGGCTGTGCGGCACGATATTCGCCAATTTAATACTACCCGTATTAAAGAGGCGATAGAGCGGAACCAAGGCTCGAAAGTGTTCGCAAGAGATCTGTCTGTTGGCCAAAGTCAGTTGACTAAACTGAGGACCAACAACGGCACTATCATTTCTTCTCGAGATGAGATCTTGGGAGAGGTCCAGCAGTTCTATGGACAGTTGTACAGATCCCAGAGCCCTGCTGTTGGCTTGGTCCAAGACCCCAGATCCAAGCTAACTCGGCACTTTACCGAAGATATCCCGGACGTCAGCCTGTACGAGATCAGAATGGCTCTCAAACAACTAAAGAACGGAAAGGCACCGGGAGACGACGGAATCACCACAGAGCTTCTGAGAGCAGGCGGAAAGCCGGTCTTAAAAGCTCTTCAGAGGCTGTTCAATTCCGTCGTTCTCGGGGGCGACGTTCCAGAGTCGTGGACCAGAAGCGTGGTGGTGCTGTTCTTCAAGAAAGGTGACAGAACCCTCTTGAAGAACTATAGAGCCATCTCGCTCTTGAGCCACGTCTATAAGTTGTTTTCGAGAGTCATTACAAATCGACTCACGCGCAGGCTTGACGACTTCCAGCCTCCCGAATAAGCCGGTTTCCGAAAAGGCTACAGTACCATAGACCACATTCACAAGCTACGCCAGATTATACAGAAAACCGAGGAATACAATCGGCCTCTGTGTCTGGCATTTGTGGACTACGAGAAAGCCTTCGATTCGATCGAAACTTGGGCGGTGCTGCAGTCCCTTCAGCGGTGCCAAATTGACAATCGGTACATCGAAGTGCTGAAGTGCTTGTATAGAAACGTCACCATGTCAGTCCGTGTTCAGGACAAGAGTACGAGACCGATCCAACTGCAGAGAGGTGTTAGACAGGGAGACGTTATGTCCCCGAAACTCTTCACCGCTGCATTGGAAGATGTCTTCAAGCTCTTGGACTGGACCGGATCCGGCATCAACATCAATGGCGAATACATCACTCACCTTCGATATGTCGACGACATCGTAGTCATGGCAGAATCTCTAGAGGACCTTGGCACCATGCTCAGTGATCTCAGCAGGGTTTCCCAACTAGTGGGTCTCAAAATGAACATGGACAAGACGAGAGTAATGTCTAATGTCCATGTCATTTCAGCACCGGTTCTAGTCGGGAGTGCGCTTCTCGAAGTTGTCGACCATTATGTCTACCTGGGACAAACAGTCCAGTTAGGTAGGCACAACTTTGAGAAAGAGGTCAATCGACGAATCCAACTCGGCTGGGCTGCGTTCGGGAAGCTAAGGGAGATCTTCTCATCCAATATTCCGCAGTGTCTGAAAGCGAAGGTCTACGACCAGTGTGTGTTACCAGTGATGACATACGGAACAGAGACGTGGTCTCTGAATGTTGGTCTCATATCAAGGCTCAAAGTCGCTCAGCGGGCCATGGAGCGGGCTATGCTTGGTATTTCCCTACGTGATCGAATCCGTAATACGGAGATCCATAGGAGAACGAGAGTGACCGACATAGCCCGCCGGGTTGCCATGCTGAAGTGGCAATGGGCAGGCCACATCGCTCGACGAACCGATAACCGTTGGGCACGAAAGGTTCTCGAGTGGCGACCATGTATCGGACGGCGCAGCGTGGGACGGCCCCCCACAAAATGGACCGATGATCTGGTCAAAGCTGCGGGGAGCCGTTGGATGCGGTTGGCACAGGACCGCTCGTTGTGGCGTTCTCTTGGGGAGGCCTATGTCCAGCAGTGGACGTTAAAAGGCTGATGGATGGATGGTTGGATGGATGAGATGAATGTAGTCATCAGCCCTCAGTCTTTGTTGATTCCGAGAAATATAATTTAATCTTTCCGATATCATTTTCGCCATCATGTCAACACAATATTGACAAAATAAGTTTCTGTAATAATGTAACGGATTAAAAGAGTTAGTTCTAAACATTAAATCTAAATGCATAAAATTGCATACACGAAACAGTTTTATTACGCGCAGAACCCTGCTGAGGGATAGTCAAATAATAACCGTCTTCTCCTGTCACAAACATTATAGGATACTGTAGTGGATCATAGGACCGATGTAGCTCAGAAACTCTTTTGAGCTGTCCGTCTCTACCGTGTAAGACTATATCCCTGGAACCTTTGTCTTCATCGACCAAGAGAACGGCTACCCCGTTTACAGTAGGAGCATTATATCTGCCTTTGTGTGCTGTCTGTGGAGTGCGATCTGAATGAATAATTAACTTTAAATTATCTGAGGAATTGAGTTCTAAGTTTTGTTTAAAACTTCGTATAACACGTTATGATTATTCTGAGCGGTCTGTAATTCGCGAATTAAATCCATTTTTAAGGTTGGTGCGATGCTTAATCGCAACGATAACTGGTCTGCATCCGAAATAAAATATATTTGCAAGAACCGATGCGCCGCCGGCGCGCGGGGCGGCATGCGCGCGCTTACCTGCGCCTGATGCCGCCCTAGCCGAGGCTGCGGACGGTGGGGTCGGGGAGTACCCTGCCGTCCGCGGAAGCCTACCGCAAAGGTGCGACGCCCAAGTGCGCGAGGCGTCGCTAAAGAGAGGGTGCCCGAAGGTGCCTGCGGATCGCGGCCGAAACGACACGGTACTCGTGATCCGCCGTAGCAAGGGCGGGTGGAGGCGCACGGTGGGTTTTTAGTGGGTGAGAGCCCCACACTACCCCGTTGTCTCCCCGGGCAGCGGGGTGTGCGGTAGGACATTTTTGCCCACCTAAAATAAAAAAAAAGGCGTTGCGAACGTTCGACACTCGATTCTCGTGCGCGTACCTGAGAGTTTCTCTGATTTTGTTCAGCAAGGCGTTGTGAACGTTCAGGTGAAGATTCTCCCTTACGACGTATTCTTGCTGCTCGTGCTTGAGAACTATGTTTAGAAAGTTGAGACCTGGCTTTCTTAGGCATTTTCAAATGTTTAAGAAAATGCTAATAGCGTGTAATATTCTAGCTCTGAAAAGAACTGTTGTTTAGCCCTGAAAAGAGGTTAGCCCTGAAAAGAACTGTTGGTTAACCCTGAAAAAAACTGTTGGTTAGCCCTGAAAAGAACTGTTGATTAGCTCTGAGAAGAACTGTTGTTTAGCTCTGAGAAGAACTTTTTTTGCTGGGTTTGTTTTTATAGCTCTAGCTAGTATAAATTGTTTAGATATCATTTATTTTGTAATATGTCTGGAAGATATTCTTACTGAATATCGGTCGGTAAAGTTATGCCTACAGGAACTCATAATTAAATATAAAATAAATTTGACGGCTACTTTAGGTGCTGGTAATCCTGCTGGAAAAAAAATAGCTTACCTACCCTACGGCTTTGGAATTCTACGGTATCGTAAAAGTTGGGTTTGCAGCATCTCGCAAGTAACAACTTATGAGATAATAATACGGATTGTCATAAAGCTAATTCAAAAACCGCTGTAAATCCATTATAAACACTAGAAAAGAATATTCACATGAAATAATAAACTTCAGTAAATTGTTTATAGAACAAAAACTTCCTTGAGTAGGGTAGAGTGACCCCTTTTCGACCAGTTTATGCTGATATAAAACTCAGCTTCATTTTTTTATTAGAAATATTAATATTTAATGTAAGAAATTATGTTGTATGTATACATCAAATGCCGTAGTATCAAAAGAAAAACTAATACACAGTATTTTTTAGCTAGCTAAAACATTATATGAGAAAAAATAAAAAGTGAGGGATTTAACGCATTTTCGGCCATTTCGACTAGTTTACGTCCACTGATATACCGATTGTCGGCCACAGCTTTAGACGAGGCATATCAGTCTCTTTTACAGGGACATAAAGTTAAAATTTAGTATTTAAATAAAACTGCAAATATTTTGTGATCTTTTATTTTTAATCAATGAAAATAAGCGAGTCTTAAAACATTAAACATTAAAATTGTTTTCTATAACAGTTTTTGGCGGGCGCAAGTACAGCAATACCAAAAAGGTGGACATAAATAAAGGTGGAAACTGTCATCGCAATAAGCACAGTGATTGCGTGTTTTTCTTTTCGTTTGTTGACGGATGTATATACGTTTGAAAGCCATTGGAAGCCAGCACTTTTCCTGACTTAGGGCATAGAAAGTTAATTCGGTGGGGATCCTGCCAAATATCCAATAACCCTCTTTCAGACAGAAATAGTTCTGGATCTGTAAATCATTTTCTTATGATGCTTTCTTTATCAGCTTATCTAGCCTTGTTAATCGATTCAGGTTCAAGTACAATAATCTCAGGATGGCATCCTGTACTTTTTTAGCATTTGACATGCTTAGTCATATAAATTAACAGAAAGTGTGAAAATGTGAAATCCCAGATGCTTTGCCAATTCAGAATTGCCTCAGGACGTTCTATGACGCATCTGGGACGGTATTCCAGGAGATACAGGTTCTAATCCTGCTCGTGACTGTTATTTTCGATGTCACGTTTTCACAGTTTTAATTTTCTTTATAAAGCCTCCTTAGAATAGGCAGTTTGTTCTACCAACAGTTTCTTCTTTTGTCTTTTAGTTGTGCTTGATATCTGCAACAAAAAAAGCAATATCCCTGCACTAAGCAATTCCAAACAAGAACGTTAAGCGACCTAGCAAAATATTTTTTAATGTATGCTTTATTAGGTTCATCATCTAGTCATAATCGTCGTTTGAGAGCCGGTAAAATCTGATGGTCGCCAATAAAATGACTGACCGCAATCTGCCGGGACAAGTTTGTGTGGTCGTTAATCGGGATTACTCTAACTCGTTAACGGCTTCCATTTAATTATGATGGCCGTAAAATAATTCAATTTTTACCACTTGTCGTCCATGTAAAAACATCTATGGCCGAAAACAGGTGACCAAAACCTAGTTTACGGCCAGTTCAATGAAATACTTTGAAACACTTACCAACAAATTTTATGATATTTTGTTGGCCGAAATTCGGTACTAAGTTCAACAAAGTTACTACGAACATTTGTATTGAATAACCTCTGTTTGTATTTGTAGCATTCTTTAGAAAAATGTCAGAGAAAAGAGTCTGAAATAAACCCCATTGGGGTCGTAAATGGGGTTTCGGTATAAAACATGAAACCGTTTGACGACCACCCGAATTTTTTTTGAAAAATCATATTTTATATAATTTACTTAGTACAATATTAAAATTCGATACTGCTTTCATATTATTATCACACTAGATTCGTATAACACAATGATTTCGGTATAAATTCTTACCTTCAAAGAATCGTCTGCGGCTATTTTTTCTGCAAAACACGGCACACATTCACACACTAGATTTTTCATTGGTGACTAAGCAAATTCTACGGCAGTGTGGAGGGTAGAACTGTCAAAATTTGGCAGTGAATTTCGTACGCTTCAATGTGCATTAAATTCGTAAACCGCGTTCGTATACATTTCTTAGTATTTGTAAAAATATTCAAAACGGTCGCAAAGGGGTGCCGGTCGCGTAAACGGTCACGTCACCCTATTCCTTATGGTTGGCCCCGCTCCCGACGTACCTTGAGAATGACAGTTGTTTCCTCACAAGATCGAGGATTGTGAGTCACAATCCTCACCTCGAGTGAGGAAAGGCGTCGAGTGGAGGAGATTTTTAAGAATACCAAACTCCTTGAGTGCGCTTGAGTGGAGTCGAGAAATTTTCGAGGAACCGTCTTAGAATATGGGTGTGAGAGTGAAAAACACAGACATGGTAGGTATTTCGCCAACCCGCCTGCCAAGCGTGGCGATTACGGCACTATCCCCCATTCTTGGGGAGGCCTATGTCCAGCAGTGGACTTTAAAAGGCTGATGGATGGATGGATGGATAGTAGGTATTACTAAATATAAAAGTAACTATGGATTTCATGAATCCATTGGAGGTAGGTACATTTTCAAAAAACATTTTAGTGTTCGCTTAACCCACTCAGAAACCTATGCGAAAAATTTCTAGTCTCTAAATGATTGTGTTAATGTGTCTATCAGTTAATACTTTTATATTACATGCATGGACGTTTAAGAAAAAAAAATTATATGTCCATGATTACATGTATTTTAGACGACAATTGTGATATGGGACATTGGTACGGATCGTAGTAAAAATTGAACGAGTGCCCTAACGTGCGATATTCAAAAATGTGTGAATCATCGGCACTGTACTAGTTGGCCAAAAATGATATAAGAAAAATTTTTTTGGAGTTATATGACAATAGAAACTAAGATCATTGATATATTCATGACGAACAGCCGGTTTTTTTATACTTACCTACCTATCTTCATCCAGGGGAAATTTAGCCATAAATCTTCGTTTTTCACCCATTTTTCGGCCGGATCGATAAAGACAAATATTACAAATTTTGTAATACATTTCTTAACCAAATAACACGACATAGACCTGGATGATTTCCATTCTGAAAACAAAATCAAACTGGACTCTATTTCAAACGATCTAAGAAATATTATAGAATTTCAAAAACAACCACATATCATAGAAACCGGGACGCATTACTCAATCCTTACAATTATAATTTTCATTTTTATCATTGTATTCATATTTCATCTAGCTATTAAGAAAATATGTAATATTCGTAAAAACCGCCCTTTTCAGTTTAAATTGAATATTAAGAGATCATCCGATAATTTATTATTAAAAACGCCCATGCATTTAACAAAATTTCAAGCAAAGTCCTTTTCTGTCCAAGCAGTTCAACTTTGGAATGCATTGCCTAGAAGTGTGCGCCACGCTGAATCACTAGCTACTTTTAAAAAGTTAGTAAAAAAACACTATCTCAATTCCAATTTTTGAGATTCTTTCGGATAGTATCATCTGATTTCTAATAGCTATATGGTAGTTATGTATCATACTTATGTACTATATAATATTAATCTATAACTATCGGTATTACTGGTATGTATGTATATGTATCTATTTGTATGTATGTATTTATTTAAGTGTATTCATGTCTGTTTATATAATATGTATATATACTATAAAATGGTTCTTTTTACACCACAAGCTGCCCTCCTAACTCTTAGTCTGCATATTCTTTTCCATCCAATGGTTGTCCGGAAGAAATTGCCCTGTGCGATAGGACCGCCAATTGTACAATATTATTATTTCTATTTTTATAAGTTACTGTTTGTTTTGCTATCTGGTGTACAATAAAGACGTTATTATTATTATTAACAAAGCCTCGACTCCCACAAACCCTGAAGACATAAACATACATGACATGACAACCATACAAGACCCCGAAATTCAAACAGTTAGTCCAGTTGCTCCACTCAGAACCAGAGTATAGTCCTTTGAAATTAAACCTCAAAGCCTCTTCTTAAGGGGGGAGGTGTTATACCCGCACTATGTAAGGGTTACTGCTACCTAAGCATCCCTTAGCCTGACTAGTAAGCAAAACCACCTTAGCTATAGTCTCAGTTAGGATTCATAGTCAGTCTGCGTTGAACACTCGAAAAGAGCGGTTGCCTTAAATAATTAATTCTCTGATTGTTTAATATAATATAAGTGTAAAATAAATAGTTCTTATTTAAAAAGGCTAAATTCATTTCCGTGCTAACAGTGTGCCTGTTTTTGGCTAAACTTAGGATTAGGGATAGCTCCGTTGCTCCGTTTGCGAATGCGGTCTGGCTGAGGGAAATGTGGACAAAAAACATAGCATCACGCCTGTATTCCCCGAAGGGGTAGGCAGAGGTGTATTATACACCCACGACTCGACAGCTATGTTTGACTCCCACGTAATAGGGGGCGAGCCTATTGACGTCTACCGGGCACATTTCCAAACTCCGGGCTGCTACTAAGAATTTTTCTTTTTAGGAAAAAGCTCAATAACATTGCCCGACCCGGGGATCGAACCCGAGACCTCATGATTAGCAGTCGCATACACTACCGCTACACCACCGAGGAAATGTGGACCATTATATTTTTCTGCTGTTCTAAATTAACATTTTCTTTATATGATGTTTTACCGCCCGAAATACCTCGTCCTGTATCGTTCAAATCTTTACTCACACTAGTATTCACCCCATTTATTAATATTCTGTACAAATCCATTAAGATAAATAACATCAAGCTGTAAATATAGTTCAGAAATAAGGTAATGTTTAAGTTATGTTTAGAGTTAAAATAATTTTAGTTAAGTATTGTACCTATATGTAATATATTTCTTCTATTTAGTACTATTTTGTTTGTTTCAGTGTACCTCATCTTAGTAGTTAGTCTCATAATCACCGGCCCTTTTATCTGTCACTGAACTATCTCACTCGTATGACGGCCTATTCGATATCTCTACGCGACATTGGCAAAGTTGTGTGTATAAGTCTAACAACGCCATTAAATCAGGAATTGAATTGAATTGTAAAACTGCTACAATCATGTGTTAGTATTTACGGCCTATGGAATTGTTGTAATGCAATATTTACAAGTTATTTAATAATTCCTATAACTAGCTATTCTCAAGATATTATATGCATAGCTATTCTAAAAAAAGAAAATAACCGTTATATGTATGCTGTAAAGAAATTTAATGGAATCACTTTTCTAATTACAATTTATACATTTTAAAAAGTAATCTAATTAAGACTACTAAATAAATAACATCAAATAAAAAACCTTATATAGTCTCTATGTCTATTATTGCGATCGATTATTTACAATTACACAGCTACATCGTACGGTATTATTGGACATACAATAAAACACATTTATCTTAAAATATTATCATCGCCTTGAATACAAAGAAATTTTGGTCCAGCTAAATCCTATCCTTCTAAACTCAACTTCTAGACAAAAGGGTAGATATTGCTATTAGATTCATAGTTAAAAGTTTACAATATAATAAAGTATTATTATACATTGCTAATTATATATTATAACCATAAAGTATTTACTACATTTACGAAAAATACAATATTGTAAAATTGATTGTCAATATGGATATATATATATATATATGTATATAATATAAACATCACCTATACCATAGTATGGCTAACAAACCGACATTGCATCGGCGCTCGCGTAATAGCCTCAAACATGAAGTAAAATATGACACATGTGCCTTTTAAATATTTTATTTAATACAATAAATGCTACATTTAAAAATAATAATACAATTTAACAATACTGCAAATTAATAGACAACGACTTTAAAATGCATAGCCTTATGAAACTTCTACAGACCTTCTTAGTTATATTAGATTTTAGATTAGATACGAAACTGGAAGTATCCTTTAGCACTCTGAACATCATCGCATTCAGCAAATTTCTAGTCCATTACATTAAGAGTATCATGATAGCATAGTCTTATCTACCAGTCCATTATACATGTTTATACACTTTGAATGACAACAGTTTTGTTGGTTTAAAAAAATAGTTTACTGTATCTACAACGTTACAATCTAAAGATAAGCAGTACCTTGTCAAATGCTGCACAGGCACAATTTATCATCAATAACAATAACTAGATTGAATATTAATAAGTTTTTTCAAAACCATCTCAGCTTTTTTAACAAAGTACTTGCCTGTGGTGTAAAATGTTTTCATAGTAATTACACCTGAGCCTGAAAAATACATATTTTCAAACATTGCTTAACAAAATTAACTTACTTCTAACTAATCAGGCTAGGCCAACTAAACTTACTCAATATTTTCTTTTACAAAACAACTGCTTGTAGTTAATGCCTAATAATAACAGATCCATAGAACATTGGCATCATTAATCACATAATCATGCTTTACATAGTATATTAAGGTCAACTCTTTATTGCTTATATTGATTGGAAACTTCGTATTGTTAAAGTCTAATAATTTAATTTGATATGTACCTATTTAGTTGCCTACATTTACTTTACTGCAGAAAAATTTTGAAGTTGATTGCTGTTGTTTGAAGCCACCCACGAACTGAAGACATCTCTGTAAATGTTATAAAATTAATTAATTTTTGGAATGTGTAATTGGGTTATTAAATTTGAGGAACTTTCAAATTTGCATGAAAGTGAAAATGCCATTACCTAATATTTTACAAGGTACATTGGAACATTTATATATGTTCCAATGTAGATTGATGGACATTACAGACAAATATTAGGTAAGCTCACTGGGAGATCTATTTTTCATTTATAGTTTTCAGTGTTCTCAACATAACCTGATATTTTTGATGCTTTTTGATTTTATTAAAGTCTTTTATAACATCAGATGATTTTGATATTTTAATAATTGCATTTACACTTTTGCTTATATAATTTTCCTATATAACATTTTATGTTATTATATTAACTGAAAAATTTTGTTTAATGTTGAATGAGCCCGCCCAGCCATACAATTTACTAACAACGCACACAAGATGACCTAAATTGATTTAGTAGACAGTGAAAACAGTAGTACCTGCAATGACTGACAACACATTCATTGGAGCAATATTCATTCTCCCATTCACTATTTTCTATGGCAGGGTTAGTGCAGCCATGCCTTATGCACGAAGGTGGTACCTGGTTTTCATTTTGCTGAAAAATATTATCCTCATGAATGTAGATATGATAATAACATAAATATATATGGATATAGTCATATTGAAAACAAAAAGGAAAAGTTAAGCAGCATTAAAAAAGGTGACCAAATATGTCAACTTTGTGTAAACATTGGATTGACTCCATACTTTAGATGGTAAATTAAGCAGTGGAGCACTCACTCTGCAAAGATTGGGAGCCCTATCTAGTACTCTCATTCAGAACTGTCAGTTAATGGTGCTGTTTCTATCATCAATCACTGCTAACATTTTGAGGTAATAGTCTTTAACTTTTTTTTTTATTGCATGTAGTGGCAGACGAGCCAAGGTCCATCTGATGGTAAATGGTAACCGTCGCCCATGGACTCGACTATACCGAGAGTATTGTCAAGCCGCTGCTCACCAATTCATTTCACAGATGAAATATAAACGGCTATCTCCTGCTACAGCCAAAACGCAACGATGTGCTTCATGGCCGGTCACACGGGAGATGGTGGTACCAACCCGCTCGGGCCGGATACCAAGTGGGTTCTCCCACTTGGTACCCAGCCCTACCACCAGTCATGCAATGGATGATAATTGCTTACTTCCCTTAGTCGCCTCATACGATACCCTTGGGAAAGAATGGGGTGGTGACACTTGTATCCTTAATCCGTCACCACACGGGAAAAATGACCAACAGGACTGCAGCCCTTTTTTGTTTTGTTTAGGCGGGAAAAAATGTACCTAACCGCACACCCCGTCGTTCTGGCCAACGAACAGGGTAGTGTGGGGCCCTCACCCACTAAATAAACCCGCCGTGTGCCGTCTCTCCGCCTTTATTGGCGGACCACTGGAACTATGTTACATTCCTTCGGTGGTAGGACTGCAGCCCTGCCCAAGTTTTGATCAAATCTAAGGTTTGCACTGCATTACCACAAAACAGACAGTTGGGAGATACTTCTGAGTATAACCTGATGCCGAGGACCACATAAATTATGTATAAATTTTCGGCATGATAAAAAATTCGTCGAACCTAAATGTCAATTGTTACTCTCGAGAATTTGTAGACTTGAAACACAACACAACAGCACATTTTTTTTATTGCATATGGCGGTAGATGAGTCGCGACTAACCTGTTCTTAAACGTTACCATTGTTTCATGCATTCAGCAATATCAGGGACACTATGAAATAAAACTACGTTTACGGAATCTATCGCGTTTACTTAGATGTTAAACATCCAAGGCCGAAAAAAGGCTGTCCACCCGTGATCATGAATGCGAATTCGAAACGTCGGGATAGTAGAAAATCAAGTAAACGCCGATAGATAGACTCCGTAAATGTAGTTTTGTTTCATAATGTGTAACATTCGCGTAAATTTCAGGAAGTATTATGATATAACTGGAGACTGCTATGTTGTATGTTGCCCATGGTAGAGAACAATTAATAAGCTTGAGAGTGGTGGGAATATAATATCGCGCTTCTAGAACCTCACCCCCATGGCAATAAAATTAACATTTGAAGGGCTCTGACAGCTGGTTTTATCTCTTTGTTCAATATTAATATGATCATCTCCGGTAGCATACCGTTTGTATCTTGTTTGAGAGCATTCCTTATTATTGATTAGTAGAATAGAGGAAATCAATTAGTTGGTTTACATTATGTATGCCTAGATAGAACAGGTGAAGAGATTATAAAAAACAATATTTACATCAGATGTTTGCGATGGGACACCTGAGTTCCCATTGCTGTTAGAAGAGTGCTGCTCAGATTTTGGCATTTGATTCTGGTTTTGCTGCTGTTGGGGTTGTTGCTGCTGCTGTTGTATCTGTTGATGATGTTGTTGTTGCTGCTGCTGTTGTTGTTGCTGTTGTTGCTGCTGTTGTTGCTGTTGGTACTGCTGCACCTGATGTGCCTGTTGCATTTGTTGTTGATGTGTTTGTTGCATGTGCTAAAATATTATACATTTATAGTGAATAGATATTGATTGATTTTGTAAGTAATCTTGAAAGTATTCAAGGCATTTTATCGAAACAAATCGAGGTGTAAAGTATGCAATTGCATGGCCAAATAGAATTCTATACAAATAGCACATTCTTCAACTTTTGCAAATGGAAAATATAGTAATGTGGAGTAAACTGGAGACAATTATAACTGCCACGACTTAAGATTTATTTATTTGTAACATGTTTTATTGAAAATGGATGCCTAAACGACCAGCATTATTGTGTCCTCTTTGAATTATTTTTATCTATATTAATCAAAACTAATGCACCTTTTGCAGTCTCTCAACTTAAATCTAAATAAATAATAAACTATTCAAAAAGATAAACCTATCTACATTTAACATTGTCATTTTATAATTGTGCACTGTACATGTTTTTTTATTTAAAAATCCTTTTATGTAAGGGCTGAAAACACTATTTGACCACTAACAGGCGCAGGAACTGTAAAGAGAATTATGAATGTTGAGGAATCAAGAGATGTATGCAAGAACGGAGCCTGTTGGTACTCTGTTCTCACTGCTTAGTTCGCAAGGGAGATGGCGTGGTGGTAAGTAAGTAACAGGCACAGGATGATTAGTAAAAACCTATTAATTTTAGTTAGAAAAATAGAAAAAAGTAAAATTTAAACAATTTTGTTTGTAAATACCATAAATATTAAAGGGTATAAAGCTAAATAAACTCATAGCTATATATTTGAAGAAGATTACAATAAACCAGCTGTGTGCGGTGTCTCTGCCTGTATTGGCAGACTACTGGAACTGTGTTTTATTACTTCAGTGGTTGTTTAAGTATATCATTTTACATTGATTTTTATATTTTTTTTATTGCTTATGATGGCAGACGAGCCATGGCCCACCTGATGGTAAGTGGTAACCGTCGCTCATGGACTCGACTATATTAAGGGTATTGTCAAGCCGCTGCGCACTATTTCATTTCTGAGGTATGAAATGAAAGAATAAATGGCTATCTTCTACTACAGCCAAAATACACTGATGTGCTTCATGACTGGTCACACAAAAGACGGTGTACCAACTCGTTTGGGCCTGATAACAAGTTAGTACTCTCACTTGGTACTCAGCCCTACCACCAGCAATGCAATGGGTGATAATTGCTTACTTCCCTTAGTCGCCCTGTACAACACCCAGGTGACACATGTATTCTTGGTCTGTCACCACATGGATGATTTATTTTTATTAAATAAGTTATTTACTAAATAGGAAGACACAAACCTGTTGTGGATGATGGTACTGCATAGCATGTACTGCACCCATCGGAGGAGACTGGGATTGCACTTGCCTATAACCTGGAGGTGAAAGAGCATTGTTTGCAGAATAGTTGTTGGGTGACTGCGCTCCTTGGTAGTTTCTTGGAGACTGGGTGATGTTAGGCTGACAGTTCTGAGGCGATGTGGCTGTGTTAACTTGGTAATTCTGTGGTGATTGTGCAGGAACATTTTGCTAGAAATGGACATAAAATAGTTTGGTTAGGTTAACATTTTTTCACAAGTTAGCCAAGCTAGTTAAGGAAGAATGTGGAATGGTAATTGCTGGGTTAGATTTAGTAGTTTGGCATGTTCTGGGATGTTGGGATGTGAATGAAAAATGTTTCTGGGATGGGCTTGCTCCCTGATTGTTACAATAGCACTCTTAGGTAATACATATTGTACAGGAAAACAATATAAAAAAAATCTAATCTATACATATAATACACCATAAAAACAACATACAAACAATAGGTAAAGGATTTTTTAAAAGTAAACAAACCCATTATATATATCCAACAATTTGGATTTATACTTAGTCCTACCATAATAAAATGAATCTATTAACTCCATATAAATTAATGCTACTTTATACCTAGGTTCCTAAAGGCAGTTCTTGGGTAAAATATATGAAAAGTTGGGATTTGTGAATGATAGGGTAAGAAACTGCACCTTCCATCCTATTACCCCCTTTTTCATGATAAATGATTCTAAATATTAAACTTACAAGTCCTACCATGATAAATTAATTTACTCAAGATCATGACGATGCATTACCTTGTAATGAAAGTGGTGGTGAGTGAAAAGGGTTTCAAGCAATATGGCAGTGCCCAGTGGTCTAATTATTGCCTTCTCTAAAATGCAAGTAATAATCCTATAACTGGTGCTTTTATAAGGAACCTTCAAATCTTAATATCAACAATGATTTCTATTAAAAGTTGTTATGAATAATAATATAAAATAAAAATTATGCAAAACTAACCTGGTATGTTTGAGAAGTAAGACTCATACTGCCTTGATAGTTTTGTGGAGACTGCTGTGGGTTAGGAGGGTATCCCTGTTGTGGCTGAGCAGGATACGACCCCTGAGGCTGGGTACCTGAGTAGTTCTGTGGGGAGTATCCTTGC
Organism: Leucoma salicis; assembly: GCA_948253155.1. Lineage (NCBI taxonomy): Eukaryota > Metazoa > Arthropoda > Insecta > Lepidoptera > Erebidae > Leucoma > Leucoma salicis. Next base: position 13,899,159 of record OX411809.1, on the reverse strand, counting down.
GGTGTTTGATTTGGGCCATAGCCTTGAGGTGAATGGCCGTTACCATATGTCTGCCCTTGGTAATAATTACCATATGTTGGATTGGTATTATTGGTGTACATAGCTTGGTTTTCTTGTTCTCCTCCCTAGAAATGTCTATTATTTAGAATATGTTCAGATCACAAAGCATTAAAATGTGAGAAAGAAAATGCCAACCAGTCACTATCATTTCCTATTTTAGCACTACATATTCTGGTAAATAGACGAGCATGTAAGTGCTTAAAATATTTATTGCCTCACGATAATACAAGATATTGTATACGATAGTAGTAGTATAATAGTGAGTTAGCAAAAGGTTATGTAGTTTCTTTGCATAAAATTTTATTAGCATTTAGATGGCTTTTCAGAGTAACCTTCTGTATTCGTATTCCTAACTATTGTAAGCTGATTGTGGAGCTCAAAACTCGAATCTTTATAACCTACAATTATCAAAAGCTTGTGATGAACGCTTACCGAAATCTGTTCCAACATTGAATTCCGTAATAATTTTATTTATAAGAAGAAAATAAATAGGAAACTTAAAGTGAACTTCATAACCACATAAACAAAACTGTAATGCAAATACAATGACTGTATTTAAAATACAATTTTTAAGAAAACTGAAAGCTCTAAAAGCTCTATACGGACGGCGGGCGGCGTCGACTGTCATCAGGTCATCACTGTCAGTGTCAGGTGAAAACTTAAAAGTTGAGAACACTGCCCTCTAACGTTGGTTTGGTGGACTAAAATGAATCCAGCGTAATTTTGTTGATGTTACAGTGCGTTTCACTTGACGCTACCAACGCTCACGGCTCACGGATCGCGGTTTTTCCCGTACCCGCGTTCCACTTGCTTGTTAGCGTGTTATTTGTAAACTTCCTAAGTGCAACGAGTTTTAGTTTTCTTACACTCACTTCCACCCAACTCCTTGGTGTAATTGTGAGTGGCGTTAGCGACAATAATGACTTACCTAATCGATTACGTTGTGAGTACCATGTTGGTGTGCGTTCTTAGTGAATCATGGTAGGTACGTCACTTGGGTTGGGTACAGTCTTAGATATTTATCTAAGAGCCATTACGCACTGTCGACTAGTCGCCGGCAACGCGTTCGCGGGCGACTGACTTACTTTAATAAAAAATAGACGTTTACGCACTTGGTTGTTGGTCGCTCGGGCGACTCGACGATTCGCCGCGTAGTGGCAACGCACGAGCAAATGCCAGTCGCCGGCAACCAATAGGTGCACGGCCTCAAATCGAAGCATTCGCACTGCGAGCAACTGTCGTAAAGACCGTGTCACCATTGTCACCAAAATACTGATACATACAGCAATATACGCCGAACGTTCGGCTTTGGCCCCTGGACCTAGTTGCCTCTTTTGGTCGCCGAGAGACCGAGTCGCCGGCGACAAGTAGACAGTGCGTAATTACTCTAAGGGTACGGTCATGCTAAATTATCGTCGAACATGACTTAGTTATTATTTAACAGCGCCATCTTCCAAACTCCTTTCAAAAATAAAATCTCAAAGTTGCCATTGTCCATTGTCGTTGTCTTAATAAATGTTATAAAAGTTAGACTTTTGTCACTCTGAACTAGAAAATATTCAAAATATAAGTATATGCGTGACGTGACTGAACAATGGAAATTGCTGGTATATTGACTGGAAAATACCAATTGTACGATGAAAGTAACGAAAGAATGAAAAATGCATAATGATTACTGTGTAAAAAATAAACCAAAGAAATGTAAAAAGTAACGTGTTTTTATTATAATACTTGTGCAACTTTTTCGTTAAAACGTGGAAATGTAGTTTATATTATAATGGAATGTTAAATTTTTATTATAATGATAATAATGGAAGTTGCCAGTCTATCTCCAGTATACAATAGTAGTCTTTGGGTACGGCCTGATCTCCACTAGCTAGTTGTAGGTATAATTATAGATTATACGGCTATATTGTGGACCAATTTATTTATTATAATTAAAAGAGTGTCATTAGGAAGTACAAAACAAAAGGTGAAAAGGAAAACTTGATTTATTATTATAAGAAAATATATCGAAATCTCCGAAAAATTTGTAATGACACTAAAAGAGATCAGTAAGATCGATTTTCAAAATTTGAAATTGTGAAATTTGTTGACAAGTAACGGAAATCCAAACGTAACAACAGTAATTACCTTTGATACTAGGCTAGCTCTGTAGGCGGCAAGTGCTTTGAGATATTCTTTCTTGGCTACTTCTGTTTTCTGTTTGTAAACCTGTGAAAGGACCAACATTTTTTGTAAAGATATCATGTTAAAATCATGTACCTACTTACAATAACAACTACTTACTTATATTATGTGTATGCAATAACAAACTTACACTTTTATGTTCAGAGTCCAAGGCATCCCACATGGATGCTACAATCTTAGATACTTCACCAAAACTTGCATTTGGATGCTGTCCTTTGATAGCTGCCTGAGTATCACGGAAGAATAATGCATATGCTGATACAGGCCTGCAACGGATATTTTATAATGACAAACTTTATCAGCTTTAAAAAGTTAATTCAAGAACGTCACAAAGATAGACTTACTTTTGAGGTTCATTGGGATCGCGTTTTTTCTTTTTCTTCTGAACTTTAGGTTTTTTCTGCATCTGTCCACGGCTTACGCCATTATCCATTGGTTCAGGTGATGATCTTTTAACAGCCATATTTCCGACACCCATCTAAAACAAAATTTGACTATTAACATTTTTTTTAGAGGACTAAATCGTTACCTACATTTCAAAAATACAGTCCATTGGCATTATAATTAATTAAAAGAGTCAATATATTCCTAAGATATGTAGGTAATGTAAAGCGGTAAAATTTGCCTATACCTGATGAAGCGTAGTTTGTTGCTGCCGGCTCGCTGAGCAATAATGGATAGGCAGAAGGCTTTCCGCATCACCAGGCAACTACCAACAAACAACCAATTAATTAGAATTTTACACTAATATCACTACAGTTTGATGTGATTGTTTAGCTACAAAAAAAAACTATGCCAATGAACCATATTCCTAAATGTATAAATTTTTAATGCAGTTTTCTTTCTGATATCAATAATGAGATGATTGTGGAATGTCAATGAAGTTATTATAATTTCATGCAGGCAAATGTATATGTTTACATAAGCATGAATACTAGACATCATAAAAATATAGTTTTATATATCACCCGCCTTTTAATCAAATCATATTATATATATACAGATAAAAATAATGTAGTTAGCATGTCTTGAAATATATTTTTTTAAGAAAAGCGCCATAGTTATTTATGACAATGCAGTTTTATCTTTATGACGTCAGATGGAGTTTAATACATAAGTGCTCAAATAAGGGAATGTAATATGTTTAGGGTTCATGTATGTATGGGAGTTCCTTTATTCCACAACAACTTATAAACAACTGAATCGATTCTGGTGTATGGGGCATCATAAGAATCTTATATCATCCTAAGTGACACCGGCTATATATAGTTTTTAATTCTATATGGCACCATTTTCAAACAAGCTATTTTTGTTTCTTCTTTATTATGTGGATATCAAATTGAAGGACACACTCCAAAACTATATAATTTATACTTAATTTTTTACATAGGAGCAAAATCAACATTTCATCTTTAGCTGCAAACACTTAAATTAGACTTTTACTAAAATTTATAAAATAAACATAAACTATTAAAATATGAAAACACAACCATCCTGTAAAAAAATAAACGCAACTTCAATTGTCAGTCAAGGGACCTCTTATAAACTAGTGTTCCACAGAACGGTCACCAACTACTTACAATAAATCTTGTTTTTTTTTCAGCCTAAGGCATGTGACACAATACATAATGCAGTACTTATCCCAATATTATATATGGAAGCGAGAGTTAAGGGGGGATTAAGGGTAAAAGGCATGAAGGTAAAATGAATGCAGTCGAAATGCGATCTCTGAGGAAAATCTGTGGAGTTAGGACGAAGCGTATTCATAACGATGACATAAGAAAGCGCGTAGGTATGAAAGTATTGTGGATGCGAAAGGGGATGATCTGATGGTTCGGACATGTGGAATGAATGCCGAACAAACAACTGGTTAAGAAGATATACAATGCGAAAGTGGAAAGACGTAGATACAGGGGGCCACCGAGACTCACCTACCTAGACCGTATCGGTCATGTATTGAAGGAAAGTGGTGTATGCAAGTATAGAGCCTTTTGGCACTCTGTTTTATATGGGTTCTAGCCTAATGTTAAATATCTAATAGCCTCCCTCAGTAACTACTTTTCAATTCAAACAGAATTTTCGAAATAGTGGCTGGCAGAGATTGGTATGTTTAAATAATCCATCCATCCATCAGCCTTTCATCGTCCACTGCTGGACATAGGCCTCCCCGTAATGGAGGTTTTACCATAATCGCCACGCTTGGCAGGCGGGTTGGCGATCACAGTGGATGTTTTTAGTACACAGGGGAATGCTGCTGCCCGGTCCCTCGGTAATCCTTTAGTCGGCTTTTATGACTCCCATAGGAAGAGACGGGGTGGAGCTATTCTTGGTGCCGGCCCCACACGGCCAAATAAACAAAAGCTTTATTATTATAAAGGGCAAGCTGTAACAGCAAACTGTAAGTAGTCTTATATGAACATCCATGCTGTTTTAGTTTGACCTTAGAATTTAGTCACTCTAAGGCACATTAATTATTATCCCAATGCAAGATAGCCATCCCACAGGAACCTCGTTATTATTCCAGGATAAAAAGTATTGTGTTAATCAAGGCAATAAACTATATGTGAGTCAAATTTCATACAAATCATAAATAATAAGCATACTACATTGCTAAATAATTAAGATGCTTTTATGATTATCATTATTACTGGCAGTAATAGAGTATCACTGCCAGTAATACAACACACAACTACAACACAACTATACAACAACAGGACAACTATAGACAAATTTCCCAATTCTGAGTGTTCTTTGTATTGCTAATTGTATAAGCAAATAGTATATGGGGCCATTCTAAAAGGGATTCAAAAGCGAGATATCTAAATTTATTCAACTAATGGAATTAGAAGTATAAATTAAAGTATGAAGAAATACCTGTGAATGTTGTGAGGGCACACTGTCATCAGAATCATCACTAGTTGTACCAGGTGGAGAAGCTCTTTGTGGTGATCCATATACAGGGCCAGAGGGTTGTGTGGGTGTGCTTGGTGTTGGTGGTCCACTCATCACTTGAGTAGGTTGCATCATCAGCAACCTCTGTTGCCCTCCTGGTTGTTGCTGAATCATGTAATTACCAGCCGGTGCACCTGCCCCACTGAAGACATTCTATACTTAATATTTATTTCATCATTTAACACAGACACAAAAACATAGTTATACAACAGTAATAACTTATACTAAAATTTGTATACCAAACTTTAGCTATATCTAAAAATAATAAATTAAAGAGTCTATGATACATACATAGACTTAAATTATGTCCCAAATAGCTCATAATATAGGATTTGGGTTTGATTAGTAGCACATGGTTAAGATAATGAATTTGTAATTAGAATTTTTACATAATAATATATTTAGTAGTTATTTCTGCCATGTGTATGTGTTTCAACTAGTGCTTTGGCACTCTAATAAATTTGTTTTTGTGGGATCATGAGAATATAAAAGCAAAAGTACATATTCACAGATAGAATGTAGCAGAGCCTGAACTTACATTTTAATCATGACATTGTCTGTGTGTTTCCATGCTGATCTGGGAATAAAAGAAGAACAGAGTGTACCAGCTGCTAATACTATCAGGAAATAACATAAAATGTACAAATGCAAACTATATGTTTATTATGAGATAGACGGGAGAGCTATTAGGAAAATGTTGGAATATCAATATTAATTTATTCTATATTTATTATGTATTTTGAAACAGCATAGGTACCCCAATCTTAGATTTCTAATAATATTAGCACAACTTTGTCAAAGCACAAGTTGAAATCACATTCTTTAAAGTTGTAAATTTTTGATTCAAATGGACTTACTATAAAATGTGATATAATTACACAGAGTACCTATATCCCTATATGTGTAGTTTTGTAAGGTTAGAGATTAGAGAGCCATTGAATAAGTAGGTTTTAGAAGATCGATTACTTGATACATGTTTTTGTATGAATGAACTCGGCTTGTGCCTCCTGGAAATTTTAGGTTAGAGTTATTCTCGTAATTATTAACATTGTAATAAAATACGATACAAATACACACTACAGCTACTACACTAAATTGGATTACAAAAGTTACAGCAACTTTGATTTTTCTAAATTGACACTGTTAGCTTACCTGTGTGATGTGACAGGCGTATGTGGCTCTTGCAAGTATAGAGGCTGTTGATAAGAAGGGGCACCTCCGGGCGGAGATAAGCCGTCTTGGGCTGGGTTCATCATACCAACCTAAAGTCAACAATGATTGAATTTTGTAGTACATCAACTGATAACTTACCTATCTGTAAGGTTTCTCAGGTCAGTTAATATCAATTTACGATCTTAATATCAACGCGTCCTTGGCATATACAAGCGAACACAAAGGGCGAGTAACGAATTATTCTTATTATTCAATTCAATGTTTACGTTACGATTTTTTTTTAAATTTATATATTATAGGCTTTGGCAATGTCATCAGCCTAACGAATTTAATAAAACAATTTTATATTTACGATTTACGTTATGAGACTGACAATCATAGAGTAAGGAGTAACTTTAAACTACTCTTTGTCATGGACCTAATATCATTGTATGTAATAATATTTTATCATGGAAGTAACATGTATACGACTAGGTCCATGTACTTTATATAAAAAAAGAGTTGTATGTATTTTAAGGTCTACAGATAGATTTCATAAATACGAAGTGTATGAAACACTATTGTTTTTAGTTCTGAACTTCTGACTCATTCATTCTTCACTGTATACTACCATAGAGTAACTTTTATTTGAAACTTTCAAGATACTGTATAAGTTGTTTTAATTGTACCAACTTGTTATAACAATAACAAATATTTTAGTAGGAAGTTATGAAATAAAACTATATTGATTTTTTACTATTTTTTATTGCCTATGCTGGCAGTCGAGCCAAGAGCAACCTGGTGGTAAGTGGTAACGATCGCTTATGGACTCAACTATACCGAGAGTATTGTCAAGCCACTGCTCACCATTTCATTTAACAGATATTATGAAATGAAAGAATTAACGGCTATCCTGCTACAACCAAAACACACAGATGTGCTTCATGGTCGGTCACACGGGAGATGGTGGTACCAACCAATTCGGGCCCGATAGCAAGTGAGTATTCCCACTTTTTACCCAGCGTTACCACTAGTAATGCAAAGAGTGACAATTGCTTACTTCCTTTAGCCGCCTCGTACGATACCCGTCGGAAAAAATTGGGTGGTAACACTTCTATTCTTAGTCCGTCATCACACGGAGACCCTGACGTTTGGAATACTTTACAGCATTCATGATCACGGGTGGACTTAGATACTATCATCTAAATCCAGACTAATATATAATGTGTAACATTCGCGTAAGGCCCGATTTACACTTCAATAAGTACAGTACCGAGTTAACTTGCGTCATCTGCGAGTTAAGTTGTTATTGTCGTTTGAATGGCAAAAGCGAGTTAAAACAGTGATTTGTTGATTAAGTTGAGTTGAATAGAAAGCGATTCTTGTTTCGGAAAGTTAAGTGTGAAGTTGTCCCCTCTAAATATTTTAGATATTTTTATATATAATTTTAGCATTTGACATGCTTAGCACTATACATTAAACACAAAGTGAAAAATGTGAAATCGAAAATAACAGTCACGAGCAGGATTTGAACCTGCATCTCCTGGATACCGTCCGGATGCTTTGCCAATTCAGCCATCGTGACAATTGCTCCTGACTGCTAATTTCGATAACACATTCATACTTAACGTCTTTGCGTGACGCCTGCGCCATCTGTCGGCAGTATTTTCATACATTATACCGACCAGGTAAACTTAATTTTACACTTAAGATTTTTACCTAATAATGACGCAAACCCTATAAATATTTAGATATTTTTTTATATATAATTTTAGCATTTGACATGCTTAGCACTATACATTAAACACAAAGTGAAAAATGTGAAATCGAAAATAACAGTCAGGAGCAGGATTTGAACCTGCATCTTCTGGATACCGTCCAGATGCTTTACCAATTCAGCCATCCTGACAATTGCTCCTGACTGCTAATTTCGATAACACATCATACTTAACGTCTTTGGGTGACGCCACGTATAATGTATGAAAATACTTCCGACAATTAATGTAATGTACGTGTACGTATAATGTATGAAAATACTTCCGACAAATGGCGCAGGCGTCACCCAAAGACGTTAAGTATGATGTGTTATCGAAATTAGCAGTCAGGAGCAATTGTCAGGATGGCTGAATTGGTAAAGCATCTGGACGGCATCCAGAAGATGCAGGTTCAAATCCTGCTCCTGACTGTTATTTTCGATTTCATATTTTTCACTTTGTGTTTAATTGTCCCCTCTAAATAGAATAATAAAAATAGAAATGAGGGTTCACTCATTCGTAAAGCGTATATATCTGTATTCAACTGTGTCTTTCTCAGACAATTGTGGATTATAGGTAGAAGGTTACTGCTGGCACCAGGTTCATTTCATCTAGCAATCCATTTTCGTTTTCTTATGTGTTTGGGTCTATTCATTTCCAATTAATATTTCATTTTCAATGTGTTGTCTATAGACACTATTTCTCTTATTATACGCACGTAAGTTTATTAACTAATTCAACGTCCATTGTCTAGTTTACAACAACTATTTCAAGGGATTCAGATCCCTATAAGTCGAGTAAAACAACCATAGACAACGCGACTAGTTTTTGTCTTATGACTACTTACTTGCCTACGTTTGAACGCTACTTATTACTTACTACATGATGCTTAACTGATATCTTAACTTGCTACTGTACTTATCGAAGCATTAATCGTTTTAAATATTTAAACTATTACCTAGTTTAATATAGTATTATTTGAAATTACTATAAAGAAATCTGAAATTATAAATGTTCAGTTTTCTTTGTTTTCGTTTTTACGCTGCTTGGTACCTAATACAAATTTTCTATACTACAGTGACTACATTGAAGTTTATCAATATATATATATATATATATATTTCTTGTGTGCGTGTGTATGTCACTGAACTCCTCCTAGACGGCTGGACCGATTTTGATGAAATTTTTTGTGTGAGTTCAAGGGGATTCGAGGATGGTTTAGATTCACATTTGGACCCAATAGGTGTTGCCACAATAGGATTTCAGGACTTTTTCTTCTATTTGTTTGTGAATGTTTGAGTAAGTACCGGGATGTTTAGATTCACATTTGGACCCGGTAGATGGCGCCAAGAAAGGATTTCAGGATTTTTTCTTAAATTTTTTCTAATGTAAAAAGATATACCTATATAACGAATCCAAACGAAACGCCAATGTTTGGACAGGACAACGTCTGTTGGGTCCACTAGTCTTTATATATATATTTCTTGTGTGCGTGTGTATGTCACTGAACTCCTCCTAGACGGCTGGACCGATTTTGATGAAATTTTTTGTGCGAGTTCAAGGGGATTCAAGGATGGTTTAGATTCACATTTGGACCCGGTAGGTGGCGACACAATAGGATTTCAGGACTTTATCTTCTTAATTTTTTCTAATGTAAAAAGATATAGCTATCGAACTAATCAAAACGAAACGCCAATGTTTAGACAGGACAACGTCTGTTGGGTCCACTAGTCAATGAATAAATTCGGTAGTTTCTTAAACATATTTTTTTTGGTTTGCAGGATTACTGCGAGTTTTATGATGACAAAAAAACAAGAGAGAAACAAAAAAACAGACAATACAGTTAAGACTACTTGAAGTTTGGATTTATTTCATTTCTATCAAATCAACATTTGCTGATGTGTCTAATATGTGAAAAAGTAATCAGTAACAATACCATGAAGTTTTCAAAAATGGAGGACCACTTATCAACAGTACATGCTATTTAGATATTTTTATATATATTTTTAGCATTTGACATGCTTAGCACTATACATTAAACACAAAGTGAAAAATGTGAAATCGAAAATAATAAGTTAATTTTCGATTTCACATTTTTCACTTCGTGTTTAAGAGTTCATGCTGTCAAAAAAGTAAGCCCTTGTCATTTTTTCAAGCACTTACAGAAAAACTAGAGAAAAGGCCATCCATAAGATGAATGTTTGCATCATAATCTATGCAAGACGTTGATGATTTAAGAGCGTCCTATAATATATCTTTACTAATAGCGAAGTCGCGGAAACTCCACAAAATTGGTGAGCTTATTTTACCAGCCATTGCGAAGGTCCTCAGCAATGTATTGCACAATCCCGCATATGATATTATAAAGAGAATTCTTTTGAGCAACATCAATCTCGTCTATTCGTCAACATTTTATGCAATTTCTTACAGATCAGCAGATTTTTTTTCCAGTTGGAAGAGTTTACATTACTGACAATGAAGCTCTGTTGTCAGGATATGTTCGATATATTAAAGATGAAAATATGTGCCAGGAATTGATTTTTGCTAAATATTATGAGACTGATACCAGAGACGAATCGGGCGTGACGATCTGAATTTGATTAAAACAAAATCAAATAATATCGGCCTTTGTGGGTAAACTCATCCTTTATAAAGAAAATTTAAACAGAAAAGAAAATTCACAGATGCCGCTTTTGTAAAAATTACCAGGAGTACTTCAAGACCATGCTATTTTATCATATTATGTCACTTGGACGCATTACACAAGCATTTTACTAAGAGGTTTGAGGATCTCTTAAATTTACAAATTCCTCAATGGATAATAAATCCATACAATATCACACCCATGGAAGAAGCCAATGTGATTATGCAAGAAGAGTTGATTACCATCAGCACAGACGAGGAGCTTAAGCAGAAGTTCAATCAAGGCTATCAGCTTAGTCGAAAAAAGCTTCAATGTGGTTACAAACATTTTGACAAAACAAAGAAACCGTTTGAAGATGAAAGAACGTGGAGATTTTAGGCTGCTACTCACCAACATTGGTGAGTTGCACCGGATTTAGCTAGATTGGTAGAAAGTCATAAAGTTCTGAATTTCTTATTTTTTTATCTTTACTTTACGATTTACATGGTTTTTATGGTGTTTCCGGCCAACGCGCAAGTCGCTGCTGTCGACACCGTATGGTACCTATCCGCGTATGAGCCTGGATGCGACGACTATTTGTGGTCTCCACAGAAGAGCCCTGTTCGGCGCGTCCAGGGACTCCGCCCACACTGGTGCGCCGTACAGCGCCATCGACCGGACCGCGTAAAGCCGTCGGCACGCATTGTTGGTTCCGCCCATATTCGGCACGAGCCGTGCAAGGGCGGACGCCGCGCCGATGAGCTTCGGGGACAGTTGCCGGAAGTACTCGCGAAAGCCCATCCAACACCAGGCCCAGATGCTTGATCTGGGCCTTCACCTCAATTTGGACCCCGTCCACCGTGATCGAGGCGCCAAGCAGGTGGCCGACGTCGGGGCCACCCTAAGCCCCAGCGCCCCGATCCTCCCGACCACCCCCGAAGTCCCTAAGCCCAAGGCCGCTTCCTCGAAGTTTCCGCCCCGGGCATCTAAGATATAGCTCTAGGTTCCCAGTATAGTTACGTATCTATGGCCTATGGTTCCGCAAAGAACACTTAGAGAATGACTGGTCTAGTGTAACATGTAAAACTTTTCCAAGAAAACTTATTTTAGGTAGGTACTTCGGTATAATAGACCCGATATCAGGAGAAATACTAAAATTATGTAGATTCGAGACTATTCATATACTGGATTACTTATCAATAATTATCATAAATTTATAAGATTAGTTATTTGTTTCCCATCAATTGTAATCCAGCTTTGATTAGTGCCAATTTTCAGAACCTTGAGCACAGAGGCAGACTGGCACACATAATGATGTCAGAATGTTATAAGTTGCATTTTAGAGAATGCGGCTTACACGATTTAGACCCTGCAAGTTCTGGAAAGGGATTCCACCACCGGACGACCTGGCGAAGGGCGATTTTCAATCCATTCGTTGTGGACATTCCATAAGTCCAAATTAAATATTATCGTCAACTTTTATAATACGCACAGCAATGGAATGGAATAAGTTGCCAACCTCGGTGTTCCCGCTCCAATAGGTACCTATCTATAATGTAGGAGTTTTCAAGGCATGAGTGAATACGTTTTCACTAAGCTAGTGCGTTTTACCACTCTTTTTTGTTTAGGCTGGAAGAAATGTACATAGCTGCACACCCCGTCGTTCGGGGCAACGAACAGGGTTGTGTGGGACCTTCATCTACTAAATAAACCCGCCGCGTGCCGCCACTCCAGTTTTATTGGCGGGCCACTGGAACTATGTTACATTGCTTCAGCGCTGCGTTTTACCACCCTAAGTTGTATTCTCATGCTAACTAAAAAATATAGACGGAGCAATACGAACAATCCAGTGAAGCTATATAAAACCAGGCCAACCCTGTAATTACACGCAATGACGTCATGTTTTCATTCCTTTCCTGAACCATCACTTTCGTCTTTTCAAGATTGACTTTAATTCCTTTCCTTCAAAAAGAACCTTTAAAAATCTTTTATTATTGCTACATCTTACAACTCATTACAAACAACACTTCAATTTTATTTAAGTACTTGAATATATTAGTAATTTACCTACTAGTTTATATCTAAGGCACCTATCTAATACCTCATCATCTGTCACATTAATAAATATACATTAACAGGTTCCCTGTCCCATGCATCATATATGATACATAACAATTAAATTTCTATTGTGTCTACAAACGGACAGGGAATGGGTTAATATATGTAAATATGGCAATGTGGGGCCGGCTTTGGAATTGTCCCACCCCTCTCTACCCACGGGAGTCGTAAGAGCCGACTCCGTCAGTCGGGTCATACCGGGGGAGTGGGCAAAAGCACTCCCTCGAGTATTAACAACATCCACTGCGATCAGCAACCCGCGTGCCAAGCGTGGCGATTACGGCATTATCACCCATGACGGGACCGCTCGTTGTGGCGTTCTCCTGGGGAGGTCTATGTCCAGCAGTGGACGTTGAAAGGCTGACTACGAAGGCTTAACGGTCTAGAGCAGGGGTCTCCAAACTTTGAAGCCATAGGCATAATTTTAGGGCCATAATGATTTTTTCACTATGTTCCAAGGGCCAAAAATGTGGGTACATAAATATCATTAGTGTTTTTGTTTTACTGTGATTAGTGGGATTCATTTCAATTATTTGTTAGTTATTAATATGCTTAAACTTACATACTTAAGTTAAGTTTTCGGAGTCATTTCTGTCGTTAAGTTTTACCTTGCAAGTAAATAAAACCGAGTAGTTATAATAATTGTTATCATTCTGTGTTTTCTTCTTCAACTTATTCCAGCAAAATTAACAACAATAAGACATTGGCTGTCGCGGGCCGGATTGATGACACTTAGTCTTAAGCTGTCGTGGGCCAGATTGATGGCACTGGCGGGCCGTAGTTTGGAGACCCCTGGTCTAGAGCACTTCCCTGGATTGGAAGTGACGCAGGTTCGAATCCCGCTCGCAGCAAAGCTCTCTTTTTCCAATTTCACAACTAATTGAAAATAATTTGTTCTTTAAAGTAGCTGGGCAGGTCAAGTGCTAAAATACAGATCAAAATATGATATAATGCGGCGTAACGTGTTTTTTCGACTTGCCTCCAAATCTCCATAGAAGCTTCTAGTAAAGTCGCCACCACTTTGCTGAGGCATGACTGACTTGACTAGACACTAGTATCTATTCTGTGACTAGACTATTAATAACTTTGTATGAATAGACTGTGAATTGTTTGACGAATTATTTTTACTAAAATTACTTGGTGCAATAGATGCAACATGAAACATGATATTGGAAACAATGGCTTAGGCTGATTGTCATAATAAAAAAAGAAGAAAGAAGACAGGTTTTTGTTTTTACCAGGCTGAGCCAACATACAAACATCGCGCATTCCTTGCATCCTTGCAAAATAAAATGCTTTTAATAAGTATCATAAATGCGAAAGTGAGTTTGTTTTTAAGTTACGCTTTCACTTCATAACTACTGATTCAATCATCATAATACATATTTTTTCACACGGGTAGTCTAGATCTAGATCCCAAAAAAAGACATAGGCTACTCTTCATTCTAGAAAAATGAATTGTTCCCATTTTACATAGAGATAAATGTGACTTAGAGTGGTGTATTTATATTCTGAAGTTCACGCGGACAGCTGCCTCGGTAGTGTAGCGGTAGTGTATATTTGATTCCCGGGCCGAGCAATGTTATTGAGCTATTTCCTAAAAAGAAAAATTCTTAGTAGCAGCCCGGAGTTTGGAAATGTGGCCGGTAGACGTCAATAGGCTCGCCCCCTATTACGTGGGACTTAAACATAGCTGGCGAGTCGTGGGTGTGTAATACACCTCTGCCTACCCCTTCGGGGAATACAGGCGTGATGCTATGTTTGTTTGAAGTTCACGCGGACAAGAGATCGCACATACTGCACATTGGATCGGGAAGCGTTATCGAAATTCTACACGAGCATCTTCGTGTAAGGAGGATAGTTTCGCGCTAAAGTAGGCTCGTATATTTCTGGCGGACCACTGAAGTAATGTAACACAGTCTCAGTAGTCCGCCAATACAGGCGGGGAGACGGTACACGGTTAGTGACGGTTAGTGGGTGAGGCCACACTACCCTGTTTGTTACCCCAACCCAAAGACGTTAAGTATGATGTGTTATCGAAATTAGCAGTCAGGAGCAATTGTCAGGATGGCTGAATTGGTAAAGCATCTGGACGGTATCCAGAAGATGCAGGTTCAAATCCTGCTCCTGACTGTTATTTTCGATTTCACATTTTTCACTTTGTGTTTAATGTATAGTGTTAAGCATGTCAAATGCTAAAAATATATATAAAAATATCTCAATATTTAAAGGGTTTGCGTCATTATCAGGTAAAATCTTAATTGTAAAATTAAGTTTACCTGGTCGGTATAATGTATGAAAATACTTCTGACAGATGGCGCAGGCGTCACCCAAAGACGTTAAGTATGATGTGTTATCGAAATTAGCAGTCAGGAGCAATTGTCAGGATGGCTGAATTGGTAAAGCATGTGGACGGTATCCAGAAGATGCAGGTTCAAATCCTGCTCCTGACTGTTATTTTCGATTTCACATTTTTCACTTTGTGTTTAATTCTTTTTACTTTGGGTACCAACTTCGTGTAAATCTCAGTATGAACGGGCTCGATCGGGGAAGTACTACCCTCTCACAAAAGATCAGCGTGAAACAACGGTAAATACTCCTACCGTTATTTCGTATGGTGAGTGAAAGCGCCTGGGGCCTAAGCCGTCTCCCTATCCTCTCTTTATTATCCTTCCTATCCTCTCCTTAGTATCCTACAAATCCTCTCGGCACAGTGCAGGTTCGTAGACTTCTCTGATTTCCAAAAGTCAATGGTGTGTTGCCATGCGAGGTCTTGATGTCAAAACATATTTTCAATATCAAACGCTACCCTGTTTTAATTTACGTAATTAAATAATTTTGCTCGTAATAGTTTCTAAATCATTTCTAAAATACTTCAATACCTATCACGGCTATCACATGTATAAATAATAGTCTACAAAGTTTAAGCTTACAGCTAAAGTTTCTTTAATAGCGTATTAAAGTACTAATACTAGAATATTAATACAAACCTGAGGGGCAGAATGGTGTAACTGCGTATATTGTATGTGAGTATTTTGGGAGTTGTTGTTCGTAGCATGTTGTCCGTGTATTAGTGGTATATCAAACTCTTCGTCGCCAAAAGATGGTGTGTGGAATGTCTGGAACAATAAATGATAATATTAATTACAAACATTTGATCCAACAGATTGATAACAATTAGAATAAATGTTGAAATATTTGAATGTGTTTAAGTACTCGTATATTGATATCACTGCATATTCATTTTGAGATACACTTTCTTTAAAGCAATTATATTTATGTAGATATGAAACGAATTAATTTCTTTCTCACTCTGCTTGCCCAATATTGGGACAGTAATTGGTTGAAAAAAATGCAAGCTATACATTTTTTAAATAAAATATTTTTTTATTTTGTCACCATACAGGAAATGGTATTTGTTATGACTTTCGTTAAAGTATTTTCAGCCTTTGCCTTAAGTACACTGTATTCAAGCATGAATGCAAATGCCTGAAAATTATTCCACTTATACTTAACATATAATATGAAATAGACTACAAAGCATTTTTGTATGAGATAACTATAACAGTGAAAATTTCCGGTTGGCCTAGTGGCATAAGAATACAGCTTCTAATGGTGAGGTCCTGGGGTGCAGACCTGGTACGGCACACACCTTTGCCAATTCCGAGATTTTCCGAAAATAAGTGTGTATTTGTTTACAATTTATCACTGCTCGGTGAAGGAAAACATCGCGAGGAAACCTGCATGCCTGAGAGACTTTCTCGACGGCTTGTGAAGTCTGCCTACCCGCATTGGGTGAGCGTGGTGGACTATGGCCTAATCCTTCAAACCATGACCAAGACTCATGCCCAATAGTGGGAAGAAAAAGAGTAGAAAAAAATATATTTATCAGTCTATAATATATAAAAGAATAACTGGCTTACTGATTCACATATCAACGTATAAGTGATCTTCAATTGTCTGTTTGTTCAGGCATCACGGAAAATGTACCTATGGAACGGATTTTGAAGAAAATAGTGTGTTGCTACTGCTAGGCTATAATTATTCTATGCTATATTTTGTGAAAGCCAGTAATTTTAAGATTTACTGATTTCATTTCTACCATGAATGTTGTCTCTGTATGTCCTTTTACATTACACTGAACGATGACATTGTGTGATTTTAGTGATAGGAACATGCAGATTTAGGATTTTATCTTTATTTTAGAATCATGTGTTACTGATTTAGAAAATTGTATCTCAAGGGCGTAAAATAGCAGATTGACTTTAAAACTTAAATAATTAAACTATCGCTGACGATGTCGCGGGCAACTACCTATATAAAATCTAACTGACGATCAACCCAAAAATATTCACTCTAGAAACTAGAAATTTGGGATATATATTATGTATTTTGTAACGTACCTAAGGGTCGGCTAAGGTTTTATGGAAATTGAGGGAAGGATTAATATATAAAAGTCTTTGCTGTATGAAGTTGGAAACGTGAAAATTCAAATTACAAGTATTGAGAATGAATAAATAGTGACAAGTGTCTGTGTTTTCGGATATTCCCATTTATTGAGGGGCAAACAGAGGATAATATTTTGCATAGTTTTAACTCTTGGAATTGTATCTTCTTACGTACATAGTATATCTATAATATAAATGAAATGCAATACTGCTCTTTCTTTGGTAAGCGCATCACACAAGTAACTACAGCTAACTTTATGAAAAAATAGTTATCCTATAGGATCCATCCATTATCCAGGGATAAAAAGTACACTCTCCTCACTCATTTTCTGGACTCTAGGTTAAAAGTACGCAAAGGACATTGCTCAAATCAGCCTACGAATCAACAAAAATGCCACCCTAACAAGAATTACTAATTTATTTTATAACTTAGAAATCAATTATTAATGTCCCACGGACACTTCAGAATCTCGTAAACAATTTAAAAAGTAACATCTCGACCAATAAATGTACCGGCCTCCATTATGGGTGATTAATATTGTAATACCTACAGTTTTAACAATAAATCTACGGGTTTTTTTTTATAAGTCGCCACTGTTTAAATATTGTGCCGTGCCCGTATATATTTGTTTATGTAGTTATTTAATCTAGCTAACAAGTATTTGTGTTATCAATGTGACAACAAGCGCACGTGCCTTGTTGGACATCATAGCAACTTTTGCATACACCACGTCAGCGGTTGACACGCATATTTTTAAGCGTCGTAAAATTATATTTGACTTCGATAAAAGTAAATTATCTAATATACGACAAACGATGATCATACAACATTCCCAGTTTTCTACAGGTTTCTCTAGTGTAGAGTTTGCAACTATAACCAACGAACAGAAAAAGAAATTACAGAACTGCTGTCCGGCCTAAGCTCAGTTGACACTTTGACATTTATATAGTCAAATCACAATGCACGTTCCTATGTTTTGTTTATTTTGTATTGTGGAATATTTATTGACCTTATTAACAAATTGGCTTCAACAATGGACTCTGATTTCTTCTTAGAATATCAATATCTAACTGTGATTTACGGATCTATTAACAACGACAACTTGGCATTAAATACGCACCTATGAATGTATGTATAGGTATAGTAAGGGTATAGTATAATATGTACCTAATATGGTACCATTGCGAAGATTGCTCTTTATTATTAGAGATTACTATAATATAAGTATATACTTATCTATCTGTTTGTAAATGCTATGCTCGTTAACTAGACATAAATCAATTATGTTAAAATCATTGATGTATTAAAATAATAATAGTAAAGACGAACCTAACTAGTTAGTGAAACCCGTGAATTATTAAATCTGTTTTCATTAATCATAATACGTACATAAACGACTGAATCGTAGATCTATAGGTAAGTATCTAGATCAGCTTCTATGTTAAAAAAGCACTAAAATACTTATGAACCTCGACGTCATGCTATGTAGTATATAGGTATGTGTGTATGTACCTACTTAAAACAAATTATAACCTCAAAATAGGTAACTATTTTGGTTATTATGCAGTTTTCGGAAGTGTTGGTGAATTTAGTTTAATTTCGATCGAATGTAGTCGTTATTAAACACACAAAAACATTTTTTTGTGGCTGTTGGTTCTTGGGCCAATAATGTATGGCAGCTGAGCAATGTCCTTTCAGAATGATTGGTTCTATTGTTACGGCGTGAAAACGTAATAAGCAAACAAATTAAGTCACTTTAACATTTATAATATTAGTAAGGATAAGGATGACCACAATCGTTACTATACTATTCGATAAAATTCAGATTTTATAACTATTACATAAAATTATCGCCTTTTTCTCAGTTATACCATTTTCCAAAATCTTTTTACCAATTAATTCACAAAACGATATATGGACAGAGCAACGTCTGTCGGGTCAGCTAGCGATAAATAAATAATGACTCGTTTTAGGGTTTTTGAATCTTTCATTTCAAAAGAAAGATATAGGGGGTAAAAATTGCTATGAGGGTATCGGTATTAGTGTTAGCAAAACAAGACTACGCTAGTAGTGCTATTCGCAGTTATTCTAGACTAAGAAAGTTTTGGTCTTGTTCTTGTTCATGCCTAACCAACCTTTGTTTTGTGCTTTCATTGTCGGTAGTGGTTTTGTCCTCTTCCATTATTGTTCTTGCCTATTAAGTCGTGGTTTGGTTCTTGCAAACGTGAAAAAGAACTTTAAATATGGTGTTAATTTGTTAATATTTATTGTATTTATGTATTTTTCTATGAAGCACCCGTGCAATGCCGTTGGAAACAGTTGATGCACTTATAGAATTATAGATACTTATATCAGTAAATGCAGGTTGTTATTGTTTCACATAACATTCTTTCTTTCTTCTCAGCTATGTATCCCACATGGTAGTGGGTCAGCCTTCTGCATTTGTCACATGATCACATCTACTAACATTGCCAGCAAATACATATTAGTTATCTTACATGTACCTACTTAAATAAAATTCCATAGAGATAATAAAGTACTCCAGTTAATAACGGAGTATACGAGTAGTAAGAAGTTTTTACGCAGTTTATGTTAATCATTATAAAAAAAAACTTTTTGTCATCCATCCATCCATCCATCAGCCTTTTAATGTCCACTGCTGGACATAGGCCTCCCCAAGAGAACGCCACAACGAGCGGTCCTGTGCCGTCCGCATCCAACGGCTCCCCACGGCTTTGACCAGATCGTCGGTCCATCTGGTGGAGGGGCGTCCGATACGTGGTCGCCACTCGAGAACCTTTCTTCCCAACGGTTGTCGGTTCGTCGAGCGATGTGGCCTGCCCATTGCCACTTTAGCATGGTAACCCGGCGGGCTATGTCGCTCACTCTCGTTCTCCTACGGATCTCCGTATTACGGATTCGATCACGTAGGGAAATACCAAGCATAGCCCGCTCCATGGCCCACTGAGCGACTTTGAGCCTTGATACGAGGCCAACATTCAGAGACCACGTCTCTTTTCCATATGTCATCACTGGTAACACACACTGGTCGTAGACCTTTGTTATTATGAATTTAATCAGACAACGTTGACCATAAATACTGATACAATTTAAAAGAAACCATAATATTAGGTACATTTGAATTTACAACCTGTCATTCTTAAATGAATATTCATTGTGTTTCCCATTTTCGCGCCAATCTGTGTTAATTATTCTTGTGATATTAAAATGAAGTAGGATGATAACCAAAATGCTTTTATAACATTACACAAAATAGGTATGGTGCTAAATACAATTTTTAAAACTCTCCATCCGCTTGGTATTAGTCGAATGTTTGTATAGCGGGCAATTGATAAGTACAATGACACGTCCCCTGTTTGTAATAGAAAAATATCTAACCTTCCCCGTAACAGTCGTTCAAAAAAAGCGATCAAAGCAGTTAAGAAAAGAATCCGAAGAAATCCTGTCTGAAAGCAAAAGATTTGATCTCCTGAAATATGAATATAGCACCTAGTATGTTGCGTGTTTTAACAGGCTACTTAAGACTTTCAGTTTAGAAGAGACACACTTATCATTATGTTGCACCTACAGCGGCAAAGTTTCTTATCAATCACAATAAAAACTTTTTGCTTACATAAGCCACTGAAATAACGGTGAAGACTATAATGGACTTCTGCCCTTACTGTTGACTGGCTTCAGTGGAAGCTTCAGGCGTCTCGTCTGAAGCAAAGACTTAAAGTTCCTAATAGAAGAACGAGGACCGTGGAGGCGATTGGCAGGCGAGAGACACTTAACGTTTCGAGTGGAAAAGTTTCTTACTCTGTTTTCTCTACGGACTTTTCAGACAACGATCACGCTGACTTAAAAAAATCCTTAAGTTTTGGTTAGATTTACCGTATATATCCAATTTTGGTTAGATTTATAGTATAAACCTAATTTTGGTAAAGCATATATCCAATTTTGGTTAGATTTATAGCATATATCCAATTTTGGTTAGATTTACCGCATAATCCAATTTTTGGTTAAATTTACAGCATATATCCAATTTTGGTTAGATTTACCGCATATATCCAATTTTGGTGAGATTTACAGCATATATCCAATTTTGTTTAGATTTACTGCATATATTAAACACAAAGTGAAAAATGTGAAATCGAAAATAACAGTCACGAGCAGGATTTGAACCTGCATCTCCTGGATACCATCCAGATGCTTTGCCATTTCAGCCATCGTGACAATTGCTCCTGACTGCTAATTTTGATAACACATTCATACTTAACGTCTTTGGGTGACGCTTGCGCCATCTGTCGGAAGTATTTTCATACACTACACCGACCAGGTAAACTTAATTTTACAATTAAGATTTTACCTAATAATGACGCAAACCCTATAATTATTTAGATAATTTTAAATATATTTTTAGCATTTGACATGCTTAGCACTATACATTAAACACAAAGTGAAAAGTTATTTTCGATTTCACATCTTTCACTTTGTGTTTAATGTATAGTGCTAAGCATGTCAAATGCTAAAAATATATATAAAATTATCTAAATAATTACCGCATATATTCAATTTTGGTTAGATTTATAGCATATATCTAATTTTGGTTAGATTTACCGCATATATCCAATTTTGGTTAGATTTATAGCATATATCTAATTTTGGTTAGATTTACAGCATATATCCAATTTTGGTTAGATTTACCGCATATATCCAATTTTGGTTAGATTTACCGCATATATTAAACACAAAGTGAAAAATGTGAAATCGAAAATAACAGTCACGAGCAGGATTTAAACCTGCATCTCCTGGATACCATCCAGATGCTTTGCCATTTCAGCCATCGTGACAATTGCTCCTGACTGCTAATTTTGATAACACATTCATACTTAACGTCTTTGGGTGACGCCTGCGCCATCTGTCGGAAGTATTTTCATACATTACACCGACCAGGTAAACTTAATTTTACAATTAAGATTTTGCCTAATAATGACGCATACCCTATAATTATTTAGATAATTTTATATATATTTTTAGCATTTGACATGCTTAGCACTATACATTAAACACAAAGTAAAAGTTATTTTCGATTTCACATTTTTCATTTTGTGTTTAATGTATAGTGCTAAGCATGTCAAATGCTAAAAATATATATAAAATTATCTAAATAATTACCGCATATATTCAATTTTGGTTAGATTTATCGCATATATCCAATTTTGGTTAGATTTACCGCATATATCCAGTTTTGGTTAGATTTATAGCATATATCTAATTTTGGTTAGATTTACAGCATATATCCAATTTTGGTTAGAATTACCGCATATATCCAATTTTGGTTAGATTTACCGCATATATCTAATTTTGGTTAGATTTACCGCATATATCCAATTTTGGTTAGATTTACCGCATATATCCAATTTTGGTTAGATTTACAGCATGTTTTTTTGACTGAGTTCCCATACATTATTATGCCAGTATCTTCAAATGGCCACATACATATGGGGATGGGGATATGGGGATTGGTTTAGACAGCCTGACTTTTATTTCCAACCCTTTTTCTGTCCCGCTATTGGGCACGGGTCTCTTCTCATAGTGAGAGGGATTCGGCCATAGTCCACTACGCTGGCCCAATGCGAGTTGGCAGACTTCACAACCCATCGAGAAAATCTCTCAGGCAATGCAAGTTTCTTTACAATATTTTTCTTCACCAAGCAGTGATAAATTGTAAAATGACTAGTGATTAATAATTAATAAATTTGAATTTCTAAACTTGAATAGTTACCACGGCGATAACATTTTGTGTCTGCATGTTTGGCCAGCGAGTGAGTGGAATAGTTAGCACGATAGAAATGCTTCAGATTACCATTCATGTTTATTAAAATTGATAATTTGTAAAGACGTTGTGTGTGTGTGTGTGAATATA
This sequence comes from Leucoma salicis, assembly GCA_948253155.1. Lineage (NCBI taxonomy): Eukaryota > Metazoa > Arthropoda > Insecta > Lepidoptera > Erebidae > Leucoma > Leucoma salicis. The sequence goes on along the minus strand of OX411809.1, from coordinate 13,875,932 downwards.
TATTTTTGAAAAATAGAGTATGACTAGTATAATAATGTGTAGTGATCGTGTAAATATGTAAAGGATAGACTTTTCCAAAACACAAATCAACGTAGGCCTATTATTACTATTACTATCAGCGCCATCGACATATATGTATATGGAGGCTCTGGCGATGATGGATTCGTAATTAAATATATAGATAACTGATAGTTTTATTGTCTAAAATGACATGCAAATTATAATACACTCACTTGATCATTCATAATGTATACGCTGTTCTTTGGCTCTGAAGAAACGGGCAATGGAGATTCAAGGTTTTCTGGTCTCTGAAACAATACAAATGTGGTTTTATTATTGTTGTAAGAGCAAGACGTTCCGAAAGTACAAGGAGATACTTTAATTTCATTTATTTATATAGAATCACTTATCATATGATACAGTGTATTAGGTACAATGATCAACTGTTACATATACATAGTTTTAGGACGACTTTCTATTATGTAGTTAAAGCTTTCACATTTATTGTAATATAAATAATTGCAAAGGAAATTGTAAGTTGTGTAAGACGTTTTCGTTTTGATTCACAAGGCGAATTTCTAAAAAATAGAACTCTTTATATTTAGCACTTTTGAAAGGTGGTCTGAGTGGTTAAAGCTGTGCTAATTGGTAAACTTAGTGAAAAGATTGTGTCTTTTTACTAAAATAAATTTTATTTTGGAATAAAAGAAGATGAATACGACTGGTATTTCAGGAAATCTGTTTTCAAACACAAGCGGTAACGTAAAGACTTATTTTCCATCATTATATTATTTTCTTGTTTTGTGTTTTAGATCACTTTTTCATTTCCGTAGTCGGGTTACAGTATTTAAACTTTATTTTTTATACATTTTTGATCTAAAAATTAAATGTGATAAGGAGATTGGGATGGCCGAATAGGTCAGTACGATAGCTCAGTGGCTTAGAGCACTTCCCCGGATTGGAAAAGACGCGGGTTCGATTCCCGCTCGTACTAAAAATCTCTTTTGCCTTATTCACAAATAATGTGTACTTTATTTTTTATTTTGTACTTTTCTGTTTGAACGCTTGATATAAGTTATGACAATGTAAATGCATATCTTGTGAGCATTATGCGGGTACTGAGTTCGTAGGGTGAAGGGATTCTCTGAAAGAGCCAGCATTTCCTAGCTAAATGGTTCTATTTATGAAAAAAATATTTAAAACACGCGCTAAAAAAACAATTGTTGAAGTCGGTTAAAATATAACGAATAGGCCATAATAACGAATCGATTGACAATTTATTCAATCAAAATCGGATAAACAATTTAGGCTGCGGAGGAACATACTTAAATACAAACACACATACATACATAGCTAGCTACTAAAATCATAACCCTTCCTTTTGGCTTCGCCGTAGTCGGGTAAAAATTGCTATCCCACGGGAACCATTGATTATTCCGGGATTAAATTAGCCTATGTCCTTTTCTGGGCTCCAGACTATATGTATGAATAATTTCATGATGATTGGTTCCGTGTGGGGCCGGCTTTACCGTGTGGGGCCGGCTTTACCGTGTGGGGCCGGCTTTACCGTGTGGGGCCGGCTTTAGAATTGTCCCACCCTTCTCTACCCACGGGAGTCATAAAGCCGACTAAGGGAATACCGAGGGAGTGGGCAGCAGCACTCCCTCGAGTATTGACAACATCCACTGTGATCGCCAACCCGCCTGCCAAGCGTGGCGATTACGGCATTATCCCCCATGACGGGACCGCTCGTTGTGGCGTTCTCTTGGGGAGGCCTATGTCCAGCAGTGGACGTCGAAAGGCTGATGGATGGATCGATGGATGGTTCAAGCGTAACAAACAATTTCATTTTCACATTTATAATATTAGTAAGAATAATAATATAAGGTCAATTGCCTAAAATATAATCAAATTGAATCATTTACAAAATCAAATATAATCGAATATTAGCCCACAAAGATAAGATATAACTCCATTATTTTTTGTTTAAAACGACTCGCTGCACTAAGGAATAATCCTTGTACTGCGGGGGAATTTGTAAACATACGATTTGACGGACACAAAGTATGCCCTGACTCATAACAACTATTTGTAGAACACCTGAATAATTGTCCTGTGTGGGAATTGAACTCATAACCCTCGGAACTTGAGGTCGGTATCTAAACCACTCCGCCATCCGACTAATTACAAAAGATGATAAATATTGTTCAATCAAGAGATTCCAGAATAGACACAGGAACATATAATTTGAAATAATTTAACAATGTAATAAAGAGACCTCCATCATCCAAGTATGTTGTTAGATGGTCTCGAGCTCGACAAAAATGATTCCTGTACCTACTAAGATGAACAGGGCGGGTATATTTCTCGCGATTATAAATTATTACCAATAGCGGCACAACAATCTCGTTGATAGTTACTATTTAATGCATTGTGTCTTATTTTTCATAAAATTAAGTTACTTCAGGTCTATTCTAGGTAAAATGTTGATTATAACCGTAGGTATTGGTACATGAAAGTAAATTATTCTAAGGTTTAGATTATAGCGTACCTCAGACAAAATACATCGTCGAAGATTACGTAAGTAACGAAACACGATCTCAATTATTCTCAATCACCAACAACTGAAACCTTTGATTATAGTTTTTATGTCGATGATTGCAGCTAACTCATTACAATATAATTATAAATTTTACTGAAAATATGCTAGTTTTAATGTTAATGTATTTTTAGACAAGTAGTCGGCTAGGTATAAATAGAATTTAAACAAAAATTCAGAGATACATATGTTTTTTAGGGTTTTGAAAGGTTATGTTTAATTTTCTTTTCTTTGGGTATAGCTAGTGCTGAAATTAGTGTGGGTTTAATACAATTCTGTAGCCTTTTAACTTTTTTTTATTGCATTTTGTGGCAGACGAGCCACGGCCCATCTGATTGTAAATGGTAACTGTCGCTCATGGACTCAACTATGCCGAGAGTATTTTCAAGTCTTACTATATCTACGGTCAAGCCGCTGCTCACCATTACATTTCACCTATATGAAATGAAAGAATAAACGGCTATCTTCTGCTACAGCCAAAACGCAACGATGTTCTTCATGGCCGGTCACCCGGGGTGGTGCTACCAACCCGCTCGGGCCCGATACCAAGTGAGTACTCCCACTTGGTACCCAGCCCTACCACCAGTCATGCAAATATGAAATAAGAAAATGAATGTGCAATTGAAACAGACATTTTAAAATTTCCGCTGCAATTTTTTTTTTGTTAAGGCGGGAAAAAATGTTCCTAACCGCACACCCCGTCGTTCAGGGCAACGAACAGGGTAGTGTGGGGCCTTCACCCACTAAAGAAACCCGCCGTGTGGCGTCTCTCCGCCTTTCTTGGCGGGCCACTGGAATTATGTCACATTCCTTTGGTGGTCCGCCGGCGGCTTACCCTTTCGGGTACCCTCTTGTAGACCCACAGTTTCAAATTTGTAGCATGATATCATATAGATATATCATCACGCCACGTGATTTTGCTATCTTCATCGTGAGACGTTCCGATCAGACTGGTTATCATCTTCATTCACTATAGAGCATGATTTATCAGTACCTTGGGCATCGGCAAACATTTTTTTAAATGTTAAAGACAGATACAATTTTATTATTCGCTAGACCAAAGCCTGGTCTAGCGAATAATAAAATTTTATGTTTTTAAACTTTATAAATATACAAAAAACATACACAAAAATATTCAGACTGAAGTCTTTTTACTGAATTATTTACAACTAGCTGACTCGACAGACCTTGTCCTGTCTTTACCATGAATATTGAATTCGAATTTGTATAATTAATAAAAAAAATATTCAAAAATTAATATTGTCATTAAGTTCTCTTACATTTTCTTAAATTATCTAATGTTCCGCTCAACTTTCTTATTATTTTCTTTCAAAAGAACTTTCTCCTGACAATAATAAACACAACAAAAAAGGAATTAGCGAAATTGTTCCATCCATTCACGCGTGATGCGATGACCAAGGAAAATAGAGATTATCTTTTATATAATATAGATTTCAAGCTTTCCTGTAAAAAGTGAGGCACGAATTAAGTCATGTTCGTTGATATTTTTTATAATAATAATGTTATGCAAGATTCTATTGTTATTCGTATTTCATTCTAGAATGGTATTATATGTATTAACAAGCAAATAGCCGCGACTTCGTCTGCATTACTTATTATGTGCTAGAAAATCGTTGCTTGTTAAACTTTTCTAACTTCTAAAATGAAGATACGGCAATTTTTTTTTGAGATAATTGTCTGCGAAATAAAACATAAAAAACTAAATTGAAATTAATGTACCTATCCCGTAGTTTTTCCTTGATGCACGCCCACCGGTAGACCTCCATAATTTTATTTACAAAAATAGCTCTCTTACAGCTTTATTAGTAGATATTAGCAGTTCCGGCCACACGATTTTGTGCCACACATCATTCGTTCGTTAATTTTGCTATAGAAATGAAAATAATCGGGTTCCTATCTCTCAAGTAGGACCTAACAGCGCAAATTTTCACTAAAAAATTGGTTCATTAGTTTAACAGTCCACCCCTGACATACAACGAAACATTAAATTTTTATATATAAAGATTATTTATTTCATATTAGTTATTGCAGATTGGTGCGCCAATCCTCGATCCGGTTAATATTTCTTAACATTGCGATATTGCATTGCGAGAGTTGCTCACACAAATGCCATTCTCTGTCAAGTATTCGTTTAGTTGTACCACCTATATGAAGTGTGTAATGAAAGTTTTCATTGAAATATTGATTGAATTTGAGCAAAATATTGTTATACGATTATTATACGATTTATACAATAATATTTATATTATTTAAACACAAAGTGAAAAATGGGAAATCGAAAATAACAGTCACGAGCAGGATTCGAACCTGCATCTCCTGGATACCGTCCAGATGCTTTGCCAATTTAGCCATCGTGACCCTTGCTCCTGACTGCTAATCTCGATAACACTTTCATACTTAACGTCTTTGGGTGACGCCTGCACCATCTGTCGGAAGTATTTTCATACATTATACCGACCAGGTAAACTTAATTTTACAATTAAGATTTTACCTAATAATGACGCAAACCCTATAAACATTTAGATATTTTTATATATATTTTTAGCATTTGACATGCTTAGCAACATACATTAAACACAAAGTGAAAAATGTGTAATTGAAAATAACAGTCACGAGCAGGATTCGAACCTGCATCTCCTGGATACCGTCCAGATGCTTTGCCAATTTAGCCATCGTGACCCTTGCTCCTGACTGTTAATTTCGATAACACTTTCATACTTAACGTCTTTGGGTGACGCCTGCACCATCTGTCGGAAGTATTTTCATACATTATACCGACCAGGTAAACTTAATTTTACAATTAAGATTTTACCTAATAATGACGCAAACCCTATAAATATTTAGATATTTTTATATATATTCTATAAGAAGGGACGCAGGTTCGATTCCCGCTCGTAGATCAAAATGTTGATCAAATAGTATGAATTTTAATTGCAAAATTAAACTTACTACATTGGATGAATGCATGTAAATGCATTGCCGATAGAGGGCGTTGGTCGTTAAGACAAATGTGATGAGTAAATTCGGTATTTCTAGAAATGGTATAGCTCAATGGATTAGAGCACTTCCCCGGAAAGGAAGGGACGCAGGTTCGATTCCCGCTCGTACTAAAATACTCTTTTTCCTTATTCACAAATTATAATTTGTACTTTAAGAGTAGCTGAGCATGTCAAATGCTAAAATATAGATCAAAATGTTTAATAAATTTTAGTTATACGTAATATTCGTGATACCAAATAACAAAATAATTATTATCAATTTGCCCATATCAGTATTTTCAACATTTACAACGTGTGTGTTGTTAAAAATAGGCATTTACTAAGCTTTGTAACCTAAGTGTACATAATTATATCAATCATCACGTGGAATTTATATTATGTTAGTTACTTAATGGTAAACGGTATATTGCATTTTTTCTCGTACTAAATTATGTAACTAGATAGCGTATAATTGAAACCACCTTTTAAAAGTTATTCCTTACAGTTTTAATAGTCGTTCCAAAATGCGATTGATCAACATTGTATTAGTACCTTGAGCCGCAAGTCGGTCTCATGCCTCTCGGACCGGTTTCTGTAGCACACCGGCTGTGGTCCCATTGGGCCTTTATACACACACAACTATCAACAAGTAAGTGAAAGGACATCCTGATAATTGCTTTCTGTATTGAATTTTGTAACAAACTAAAGTTTATAATACACAGATGGCGGAGGGGTTTAGATACCGACCTCCCGTTCCGAGTGTTGTGGGTTCGATTCACAGGACAATTCTTTGTGTGAACCGCAAATGGTTGACTTGAGCCTGGGCGTACTATGTGTCGAGTGGAGGCAAGTATAATATAACATAAAATCGAATTAAAAAGTGACAGTCAAGTGCAGTACTCAAATTGTTATAAATTTAATTGCCTATTTAAATAAATCTATATTAATTACGTACATACCTACACTACATATTAAATTTTGATAGTTCATTTTACACGTTTATATACATAATGATTGAAAAGATTATATAGATATTAACAATATTACTATACTATCTATTCATTTTAATAGATGGCATCCATAACGTTCCGATGTATCAAATATGTTTTTAGAGCGTGGAAAGTAGAAAGTTTTAAAAGTAGGTAACAAGTTAGTACAGATCGGAAAGTATCTCTGTATTATTTGTTCAAATCATTTCATGATGTTACAGGATTTAGCATATATCAATAGTTTTGTTTAGCTCAAGTAAACGTAGCTAAATTATAGTGTTAATTATACGAGTTGGTCTTATTTAGATATCGTTTTAAGAACAGATTAAAATTATCCTTTTCATGTTGAAATTAATTTAATTTAATTTAATAATTTCCAACGGCATTGCTACTCTAAAGTAGATAAGTGTTAACAATTTGAAGATAATCTATTAACTGTAATTTATTTACATAACTCGTTAAAACTTAGTAACTCACATAACACAAAATAAGTCTAGGTAGGCATAAGCAGTACCTAACGATAATGTTATTACTGGTTACATTTAAAAGTTATTTTAGACTCTATATATTGATATTACCGAAGCTCTGACTAGATTTAAATCTATTACAATGTAGAGTGGACGAGTCTAAGAAGACGTAATTGTCGGTCAATGACCCCATTTTGTTCCTTCAACTAAAGTTTTAAATCAATTGATGTTATTACAATTGGAACAAGTTTCATCATAACTAACAATTTATATGGTATATACTTTTAGGAACTCAACATAGGTATATGTATACAAATAAGTAGGGGTCTTTTTCAGAGAATTATGAGCCTGCCTGTATCTATTAAATCGGTACTTATCAGCTATAGAATTTATGTATACATCCCATGCAAACATTATCTAAATGTTTATTTGTAGAATATTATTTTATAGTATTAAATGTACTACATTACAATGCATAAGAAATTCCCTTTTATAATTCCTATATTGCTCTAGATGCAGTTATTTATTACTTGTTTGTAAAATACCGTTACGTGACTCGCAGTCGGTGTCTTATAAGGTTTCACTCCCATAGTTCATTGGTCTAATTTTTAATACCGAAATCATACTTCTAGTTACGAAAATAAATTTCAAATAATCAGCTATGTTATGCATAATGTATGCATCACAAATAATAATGTTCTCTTATATTATGAGATAGATTAAATTACAATCCAACATTTTCGTTTAGCACGGTTTGGTAGAGCTTATATCCTGCATCGTCCGAAACATGAGCTTGCTTATCGAAATGTTCTTGTTCGTTTAACCTGTCTTTTTATGTAGTTTACTAAATATAAAATAGTGTAGCAGGATAATTATAGCGTATCACACAAATATTTGTAAAAATGACGCAGCAATGGTCTGGTTGATGGGTATACAGAAGTTACTTAATGAATTTATTAAAATAATCATTTATTAAGGTGTATCCTGATCAAACGTATGACGGATAGATGAGATCCATTCTGTAAAAATAGATTCAACATCAACATTTACCAGATCTACCGAAAATTAAAAAACTCTACTGTTTTTTAATTTTCGGTAGGCTCTACAGTACGGCTAGAGATTTTTGAAATGTATGTAATGAAATATATAATCGAACAAATAGATAAGTACCATATTTCTGAAGAACTTTACATTTATGACTTTATTGTTTATTTATTCAAGCCATGTTGAATTAAATTCGAAATTATAACAGTAGATTAATGAGCTTTTTCATAGAAAAGACCAATTCTCAATAGCAGCCCGGAGTTTGGAATTGTGCCCGGTAGACGGCAAATAGGCTCTCTCCCTATTACGTGGGACTTAAACATAGCTGGCGAAACGTGGGTATGTAATACACCTCTGCCTACCTCTTCGGGCAATTCAGGCGTGATGGTATGCTATGTAGTCAGTAAGAGAGCTTCTGACTACTTTAAATGTTTGCACAAGCCTCAGAAATACACATATTATAATGCGCAATTATATAATAATATTGTTTCCCTTAATAATGCACCCTTTTTTTAGTTAAAACGGGAAAAAATGTACCTACCAGGGTGTACCTGTCGTTTGGGGCAACGAACAGGGTACTGTGGGAATCTCACCCACTAAATAAACCCGCCGTGTGCCGTGGTTTAATAATGCACTTTATGAGGGTATCTTGTTAGGATATTTAGTTTGACAGAGAATAAAAATTGAGAAATCTAAGCATAGATAATACTATAATATATCAACATATTTCACGAGCGGAATCTACATTGGGAAGTATTCAGGAGTGAGGGAGAAATTAGAATATTCGAGGCGGCAGAACCGTGACAGGGAGAGACGTAGATACCTAGTATGAATAATTTTCCATTTGGAAATTAATATGAATTAAATATTAAAAGGATGGAAGGATAGGTACTTGGCTACTTTTCTCAAACCCGCCTGGTTTTATATCCACTCTTCTATACTATTATCAAGAGATAGTACGAAGTTTGTGAGATTGTTTCTATGCGGAGAGGAATCTACGAAGCCACTGCAAAATTATTTCACTATTTGAAAGGAACATTATTGAGGATTGTTATAGACTATCTACCTATATTATGTGTGTAATATGTAAATTAGCTAAGTTATTATTTATTTCGTCAATTAGGTACGTAGGGAAATGTCATGTTTCTGCTTTCACGGCGTAGCGCACGCTGCGGTTAATATAGTTTAAAGTTAATAATTGTACACCTAGAATAGATCTAATAATAAGTTCTCGACAACAAAATCTTTAAAGCATACACAGTAATATTTTGAAGTACCTACTTAATTTCTTAATACCTACCACGTGGGTGGCAAGTGAGCATACCAGACTGCCTACCTGACTGACCTCATGGTAAGCGGTTATCATACCCTATAGATGCTAGCAACACTAGGGGCATTACTCACGCATCGCCATCTCCAAGTAGGTATAGGGATAGGACGTGAAGTGGAAGGATATTAAAGAGGGGATATGAAGGTTGTTTCATGCCGATTTTTTGTGAAAGGGTGGTACCTACTTCCTCGATCGAGCCAGCCCATTCATGCTATGATAATGATAAGCAAGGCTCTAAATCTCGTAAGTATTTGCCAAACCATGTAATTTAAAAACATAAACATAAAAACATAGCATCACGCCTGTATCCCCGAAGGAGTAGGCAGAGGTGTATTACACACCCACGGTTCGATAGGGGGCGAGCCTATTGCTGTCTACCGGGCACATTTCCAAACTTCGGGCTGCTACTGAGAATTTTACCTTTTATGAAACAGCTCAATAGCACCGCCCGACCCGGGGATCGAACCCGAGACTTTATGATCAGCAGTCGCTCACACTACCGCTGCACCACTGAGGCAGTTAAATGTATGTAATTAAAATGAAGATTTTAGAAGGTATAGCAAAATAAATAATCTCACATGCATCTCAATTTATGTATAGAAGTTACCTCATGGCGCAGAAGAGCTGGAGGGGCTCTCATGTACCTATACACTGACTTTTTTAATCAGCTATAATTTTTTTCCTCTTAGGATACAATTCTAAATTCCAACCCAAGGCGAAAGCTAGCAACAAAATATGATAAATCTGAACGGTCAGTCGGTGTTTGAAATTGACAGTACATGGACCAAATTTACTTATATTCAATCCTTAATTTAGTCAAGCAGGAATAGGTATATGTTCCTAATCGCACACCTTATCGTTTAACAATAAACGGGACAGTGTGAGGCCCTCATATCCTAAATATACCAGCCGTGTGCAGTCTCTCCGTTTGCTTTCGCGGACTACAGGACCTTTATAACATTACTTTAGTAGTAGGTACCTCGTATTTAAGGGTAGAAAAATCTAAAAGTGTAAGCGAAGCTATTAATTTCTTTGGACACCTGAATATGTATACATGATATATTTAACATTTTCAAATGACGCCAAAATCGAATCATCGTAAACTAATTACAAAAAATTACAACTGTGATTAAATAGCAAATAACAACATAGCATCACGCCTGTATTCCCCGAAGGGGTAGGCAGAGGTGTATTACACACCCACAACTCGCCAGCTACATTTAAGTCCCATGTAATAGGGGGCGATATTATTGACGTATACCGGGCACATTTCCAAACTCAGGGCTGCTACTGAGAATATTTCTTTTTAGGAAATATTCAATAACATTGCCCGACCCGGGGATCGAACCTCATGATTAGTAGTCGCATACACTACCGCTACACCATCGAGGCAGCAAATAAATAAAATAATTAAGGCCTTATCTAATCTCTTCTGTCAATATCGATGTTCCAATTTGTAGATACAGATAACCAGCCTACTTTATCAACATTCAATAAAACTTTATAAATGTTGACTTACATAGAGTATTTTTTATTAAAATAATTTGTGTACTGAACTTTAATGTTTTAAAATCTATATAATTATTAACCGCAGGTATTATAGTTTTCTTGCAAGAAGTAATTCCTAGATTAATGCACATAGATAAATAAATGCTGTAGTAATAATTTGTGTTCATCAAATTCCAAAACAGGCTTCGTTGAATGCGATAATATCAGATTTGCAATTACTTCCGCAAGCATTTAATTAAGTAGGTCTGTACTACAAAATTAAAAGCGATGTGGCAATTTTCTTTAATATGAAGCTAGGAGTACTCAATATATTAAATAGGTATTTAAAAATACTCAATTGGTTTTGTATTTATAAATAACATTATATCGATAATAGTTTATAAATAATTTTGTACCCACCATTTAAGTGTTTAATAAGATGCCATTGACGTATTCCATCCAGCGAAACAAATTAGGTTCAATAAACATACATTAAACGTTCTGGTCCTAAGTAAGATCTAATTAATCTACGGAGGAAATAGAAAATAATACAATTTCAACTTTAATTGGTAGAGCACTGAAGTTGTTAATTCATAACACAGTTTATACAAGTTGACATTACTTATTAGACCAATGAGGTCCCGCACGAAGCAAAATAACACAATCAGTTTCTGTAAAGAGTTTGTTACACTTATAGGTTATTTTAAGTTCGTACGGAAATGTTTAGAAGGACTCGGTTGGAAGGCACACTTGACACACGTGCGAGCCGCGCGGGAAGACTGCGTGGCGGTCGTGCTCGTGGCGCGCACTGCGGTGGGGCGCCACACCGCGCCTCATATTCTAGTGTCCCAGACTGCCGCAGCAAGCCTATGGCGCTGTTGTCCATACTCTCCATAAATGTTTTTTACTTTTTATTCAAATAACGAACTATTCTGTTATGCTATCGTCTATTCCGCCTTCATTACTCTCACAGATTAAGAAGTCCAAAATTACCCTCTACGTTCTCCCATCACTACCCTTCTAAAATTGCTCTTATTATGGCATTTGAATCCGATAAGAGTGAGCGAGAGAGATTATCGTTGTAAGATCAAACTTTTTATCCCAAAACATTCTCATCATTCTGAAGATAATTGAATTGACTAAGCTATTCCCAAGTAGGTAATAATTCATTGATTGCAATGATTCCTGGCCTTTATTATAAGAACACCGCAGCTGGAGCAGGAGAAGTTTACATTTCATAATTATATCGTTTTACCTATGTAAGACGTTAATACATATGTAAATAATTATTAAATCTAGCGAAATTAAAAGATTTAAACTATTTATGTCTTATCCGATTTTTCTCATGATAGAGCTCTACATTTAGATTTTGAAGAATGCAGGCACGGAATTGTTCCATGCATATGCTTGTCGCAAGCGCGATTATCACTTTATTAACAAGTAGCGATACACCACACCTTTGCAGATGTATAGGTGCAATCTGGGCTCCTAGAATGTAACTCACTAAATCGTATCGACATCGTATCGACATCGTATCGTCTCGCGTCTGGTTGGTAGAGAAACCGACGCGTGATGTCGCAATAATCCCTCACCCAATCACGGTGATCTCTGAACCAAACACAATTACACGATGTGTTGTCGATACGATTGAGCGAGATACATTCTAACCCCCCTGTACCTAGGATACTATTATAAAGCTGTAAAAGAGCTGCCTCTATTTTAACATATTTGAGAAAAAAATACTGTGTTGATCTATATTGAGGCGTCTCTAAACACAATGCGTTTTAGATTTTTTTGTTGTTTGTTCTTTATCACTTATAAACTACGGAACAGATTTTGATGAAACTTTCTTTTTTTGTTTCATTTTTATTAGACTTAAAAATTGTTACCCGATTTTCCCATTACTATATCGCGACCCTAAGAAATTACCTAAAAGCTATCTTTTACTTGCGTCAGAGCCGCGGGCAGAACTATAAACACAACAATTTAATGCACCTTTTAAAATTTAGCCAACGTTAGTTTTACAAATCGATTGTATCAAGATTCTATACACCATTGAACTTTTCTATCAGATATTAATCTATATAATATAAAAATCAATTGCTGTTCGTTAGTGTCGCTAAAACTCAAAAAAGGCATGTCCGATTTGAATATTTTTTTTTTGTTTTGTTCGCTCTAATACAGTGATAGATTAAAAGAAAAAAAAATTAGAAAATCTGTAAAAACAGTAGAAAACTTTAAAAAACCTAAGTTAGTAATTTTGTATGGGAATCATTTCTTTGGATTATGGACCTGACAACTTGACAGCTACAGTAATTCTTTTTAATTCAAAAGAAGAAAGCCACTTTAACCTATTTAAATTCAAACTTTAGACGATGCAGATTGGTTAGGGTCGATAATAGCTGATAAAATAAATTGTAGGTGATACAAAATTCACCGGGTCATCTAGTAAGTTATGTAAAAATAAATGCATTTAAGTTAGCATGTTGATTAAAAAGAACTGAAGTGTGAATTGCTCAATCATAAGATACAATTAGGTACCGTACGCACACATGGCATGGGTTTATCTACCGACCGTACGAATCTTACACACGACAATAATTTAATTTGTACGATCCCCAAACAGGTAATTGAATAGAGTTCAGGTGTGATTTGTGTTATTTATTTAAATACTAGCTTTTACCCACGGCTTCGCTCGCTTTTAATTTGTGATAACATTCATCCCGTTTTTCCGAACCAGAGAGAGAGATAGAAAGACACACATACAAATTTACACAGCTCTATGGCACATTAAACCTCTTCGGGAATTAGCAATCATCATATATTATGTATATTTTTTTCCAGGATAAAGAGTACATAGTACTTTGACCTGTATTTTAGCACTTGAGATGCTCAGCTACTTTAAAGAACAAATTATCTGTGAATGTGGAAAAAGAGAAGTATAGTGCGGGAGGGATTCGAACCTGCGTCCCTTCCAATCCGGGGAAGTGCTCTAGATCGCTATGCCATCGAACGGGCATTCCCAATCTCTCCACAACATCACAATTATCCTTACGACCCACGCCACCTCTCAGATGCATTTACACGCATTAATCCAATATAATAAGTTTAATTTTACAATTAAAATTTATACTATTTGATAGCGCGATTTTTTAAACATTTTGTCGTGTATTTTAGCACTTGACATGCTCAGCTACTTTAAAGAACAAATTATCTGTGAATGTGGAAAAAGAGAAGTTTAGAGCGAGCGGGATTCGAACCTGCATCCCTTCCAATCCTGGAAAGTGCTGGAGTTACGTCCTCTACGTTGTGTGAAAATGTCTGTGAATATTTATTTATTTATTTATTCTCTTACATCATGACATTCACCTAAATTCAGTTTTTCTAACTGCAATTACTACAGTTGAAATACAAATTGCATTTTACAATTGGTATTTCACAGATTTAACCAGTTTACACCATATTATATGTAATACCAAATAAAATTTGTAAATTCAATAACGATGATGAATCTTCCCAATACTGTTTTCAAACGTACTTGTATAAAGAATTTGGATTGGATAGAACGAGTCATAAACGTAAACGGCAAGTACATCTCTCACTTGTGATTTGCAGACGACATCGTCATTATAGCTAAATGGCTAAGGGATATTCCCAATCTCTCCACATCACAATTGTTCTTACGTCCCACGCCACCTGTCGGATGCATTTACATATCCAATATAGTAAATTTAATTTTACAATTAAATTTCACACTATTTGATGGCGCGATTTTTTAAACATTTTGTCTTGTATTTTAGCACTTGACATGCCCAGCTACTTTAAAAACAAATTATCTGTGAATGTGGAAAAAGAGAAGTTTAGTGCGAGCGGGATTCGAACCTGCATCCCTTCCAATCCGGGGAATTGCTCTAGACCGCTAAGCCACCGCACTGACCAACGGCCATTCCCAATCTCCATATCGTAAAGACAAATTTAAAAATATCAGGCAGTCTAATAAATCGGTTATAATACTGTATTAAATGAAAGATGCCATTTAATATCCAATCCTACCACGGTACTGTTTCGGGATTTCCTTATCTTCTCATGATACTATTCTCTTACATCATGACATTCATCTAAATTCAGTTTTTCTAACTGCGATTACTACAGTTGAAATACACATTGCATTTTACAATTGGTATTTCTCAGATTTAACCAGTTTACACCATATAATACTAAATATTTTTTTTTAATTCAATAACGACGATGAATTGCATTCGTAACAACGACGTAAGAGAGTGAGTAGGTATGAAAGAGAGTATTGGTGTAAAGATGCGAAAGGGAATGCTCCGATGGTTCGGACATGTGGAAAGAATGCCGGACGAGCGACTGGTTAAGAAGATATACAATGCGAAAGTGGAAGGTTGTAGGTACAGGGGAAGACCGAGACTCACCTACCTAGACCAAATCGGTCATGTATTGAAGGAGGGTGGAGTCAGGAGTCTCCGAAACCGGCGAGCGTGTATGAAGAGAGTTATGAATGTTGAGGAAGCGAGAGATGTATGCAAGAATAGAGCCTCTTGGCACTCTGTTCTCTTTGCCTACCCCGCAAGGGAAATGGCGAGATGATAAGTAAGTACGATGATGAATCTTCCCAATACTGTTTTCTAACGCAGGTACTTGTTAAGAATTTGGATTGGATAGAATGAGGCATAAACGTAAACGGCAAGTACATCTCTCACTTGTGATTTGCAGACGACATCGTCATTATAGCTAAATGGCTAGGGGATTTTTCTCAGCGCATCTATAAAAGAAAGGAAGAACTTGGATAACACCAAGTTCATGTTCAACGACCACATTGATCCGGTACTGATTGCCGTTAATGACTTCACTTTAGAAGTAGTTCAGGAATATGTGTACTTAGGGCAAATACTCCAACTAGGCAGAAATAACTTCTAGACTGGGAAGCATGACATAAGCTTCACTGGGTTTTCTCTAGTCTTTAATCAGTGCATCCTACCTCTCATGACCTATGGAGCAAAAACGTGGACACTCACGACAGAACCAGCCCGTAAGATCAAAGTCACTCAGCGAACAATGGAAAGGGCTATGCGCCGTAATCGAAGTAAGAGACATGATTCAACGCATTAGCCAACTGAAATGGCAGTGGGAAAAAAAGAACATAGCATCACGCCTTTATCCCCGAAGGGGTAGGCAGAGGTGTATTACACACCCACGGTTCGCTGTTCGATATTTAAGTCCCACGTAATAGGGAGCGAGCCTATTGCTGTCTACCGGGTACATTTCCAAACTCCGAGCTGCTACTGAGATTTATTTTTTATGAAAAAGCTCAATAGCACTGCCCGATCCAAGGATCGTACCCGAGAGTTCATGATCATTATAATGGCAGTGGGTCGGTCATATATGCTGCTGAACTGTTAATCGTTGAACTGGTGTGAAGACCGCGAACTGGTAAATGTAGTGTAGGTCATGTCCTGTAACTAGGTGGAGCGATGATACACAAAGGACAACTGGTGGTGATTGGAGGCAAATAGCTAGAATAGGGAAGAATGACATGGCTTGGGAGTTGCCTTTGCCCAGAATTGGACTAACACTGGCTGATAATGATGATCTAATTTAATATATGTCTCTAGAGCAAAGGCTTTTACCTTACGGCTCTTTACCAAAGGGGTAAACAAGTTGTTAAAAAATAAAACTCTAAAATGGGCCCAATCAAGGCACTTACCTTGTACATGTTATAGAGTTTGTAAGCTCTATCTTGACCGTCCGGCGTAGCTTGGACTGACTCCATTCTGTTACATTGACTGCGGGAATATGCACTATATCCGAAATCTTACAATGACGGTCCATTTACTGGTACAAACAGTCAACAGTTCCAACCACAATTCCACGTCCTCTTTGTGAATAAAACTAATAAGTACAATATTATAATGCTAGAATATTTATAATAAGCATAGCTTCTTAATGTTTATAAAATATCTAGTACCTAAAATCTTCATAAAATTGTATTGTTTTATTTAATGTGACTTATCGTAAATTTATAGTGCATTATTCCGAATTAGTTATGATTGATTTATACTATAATGCAATTTAATTATTACGTAACATTAGTTAGCCAATTCTCAATTATTTAGTGAAATTATTACAAAAGTTTACTTTACTAAGAAAGTGTCGATTATTCAAATTGGCAATACTTAATTGTTTTTATATCAATGGAGTGCGCGTAAATAGCGGGGTGTCACGTCCGGTAGTTGTGCGAGGACCACGTGGCCGGCACGCGGAACTGGCGCTATACACTTGTGAATCCGCGAGGGAGCACCCGCCGGAAACCGAGGTGTATCGGGGCTCCTCGAGTACAGAGAAGTGGCGGGCCGCGGCGCGCCAGCCCCGCGCAATCTCACCCCGCATCCCTCCATACACCCGCACATGCACTCACTCCGCAGCCTTCGTCTCCCAATCACCCTGCGCACTATGTTTGCTTTAATCGCAAATTAAGGTTCGCCTAATGTTTTCCGTTAAGCTTAGAGCTTAATTTTATCTCATTCATTACACATACTACTTGTGAAAACCGTAGGGTTTGTGCATGTTATATGATCTCGTTTTTCTTTAACTCATAATGAAAGGGAACCTAACTAAACAATGCATAAAAACATCTACATTATAAACAGCATTTTAGTAGGTTATTTTTTTATTCCAATACAATGTATTTAATAGTTAAATTTTAATATCATTTATGCCGTTCATAAAAATAATACTTGTCAGAAGTCGAAAAATAACAAGTAAATGTTATTGTTAATTAATTATTGGGATATACTAAAAATAACCTTAACACTTTTATAAGTAACTAGCTGCTACCCGCAACTTCATCCGCGTGAAATTTAGTTATTTTTTGTACAAAACACTAATGATTCTTTTCAAAATAAAAGTTACTCTTTATAACATCAGCTATCTACCAGTGAAAGTCTTTTCCAATTTGGTCCAGTCGTTTCGGAGATTAGCCCGAACAAACGGACAGACAGAGAAACAACAGACAGACAAATAAACACTTTAAAAATATGTATTTGGTTATAGGTAACGTATATACTTTTACATGCATTTGGTAAAAAGCTTTTATTTAGACATTACAAGCAGACACCTAAAAAATTAACAATTTATTGAATAATTCAAAATATGTGGATAGTATAACAATGGTTGTCTTGAATATATCGCTATATGCGATAAGGCCAATCATACATTTTAATTGTAACTTTCGTAACCATTTTCTAATTTAAATTATATTTTCAATAAAGAGTTCATCTATACAACTATCTATAATATCTGAAATTATTATTTCATTAGAATATTTTTAAACAAACAACAACAGATACTAGCGAATACACAATATTTTACATAGCGCACGCTTTTCGGAACAGGTATATGTGAACCGTACACGTATATTTCTCATGTGTGGGAAAGGAACGAGCGTACTTGTTACGATGAGTTAGCTTTTAATGTAGGTAGTAAACCTTAATATTTTATAATAGAATATTACATACGAAAATACGAGTAATACAGCGCAAACGCTAATGGCATAGAAGAAAAATTAATTTCCCAAGGGTACCAAGCAAGTAATTATGTTGTAGCTTATACTTAAATTATAGGTACTATGCACTCAAATCTGACATATTTTCAAAGGGCAGGAATGGCATAATAGTTTATCGAAATTAATAGGTATACTGTTTTGAATATATTACATAATATTTAATAATATGTTATTCAAATACTTTATAGAATTTGTAAGCGTTTCAGAGACTTGCTGTACTTTGCACCCCAAATTATTATGTGTACACTTAAGACCTTTAAGTAGTTAGTAGATTAGAAACTCGTGTACGGAACATTCGCATAGAAATATAAAAAATATGTTATTGAGTGTGATACAAAATACGTTGCAGGAGTTCGTGTGAAGTAAGTATGATATATAAATGTAGTAGATTGGCAGCAGCGATACACGTTTTGTGGAACGTAAGCTACATCCGTTCAAACATAAACACGAACTGGTTAAAAGGTAGTGTCATAAAGAACAGGTGATTCTTGTCTCCTACGCCAAAAAACTTGTCCGGCGTAGCGGCTGTGGTGAAGTGGGCTCGTGCCGAGTTGTTGCGGTAGATCACAGTGGTGTAGAGTAGGTCGGTCTATTTGTGGTGACAGGAGAGGCGTGGGTGCCGCGTGTACTGAGCTGGAGTGGCAATGACCTTGACACTAAGTGAGTGGCCTTGGGTAGCACGTGGCGGCTGACACCCGCTGTCTGTTGTCGGAACGCCGCCGCCGCCTTTCCCATGGGAGCCTATTGTGGACATACCCTGTAACATATATCGAAACTTTCAAAAACTTCACTTTTTATATATTTGTTAAATTCTGCATTAAATTTTTTACTCCTATTTGTTATGTGCTTAAAATTTGATGCTGATTTTCTGTCTTAGTTTAAAGAAGGTAATGTTAAAGTAGCTCTAGTCTCATATTATGTATATTTAGTGTTAGTAAAATATGCATGATTGATACCCTATTTTGAAAATTATAAATATTAAAAAGATATGGTAATAGAAAATGTTGATAAATAATAATTAGAATGTTTATACGGGCTTATAAATTACTTGGGAATGTTTGATAATTTTAAAAAAATCAAAACTATGTGAGTACCCCGTAATCACGGCTGCTGCAACGCAGTTGAAACGTTAGGCTAAAGGAGTTAAAATTTGACCTAATTTAAACGCGAAAAAAGATTAGTTTATTTTTATTTAAATATGTGTACAATTTGCCAATATTTAAAAGTTACTATGTGCGTAACGTTTTAGAAGAAATAATGTATACCAAATCTGAAAGTACCTTTTTTTAATGGAGTGTAGGGTGCACTAAAACTCTTTCAATTCGAACTTAATATTTAAATATCTTAAACGTGTATATATTATGTTGTGTCTTTGGTTATTTATGATTACAAAGGAAAGTCAGAGAATTAGGACAACTGACAAGGACAAAGTCTTTGCAATCTCAAATAAATTTGTAATGAATAATTAAAAAAAAAAAGTGACAGATTGGAACCAAATGCTTGGATTTAATAGCTCAAATATTATTTCTGTGTAACCAAGTAAGTTAGTAGTAAAATAATAAATAGGTATATCCAGTGTAAGCTAACGTATGGATGGGTGCGATTCAGAGCGTCGGCGACGTGCGGCAGCGTGTCGAGTGCGGTCGCCGCGGGGCGGCGGCGGCGAACGTTCAGTAGCCCCCGCCTGGCCGATACGTTTACGAGCCGACACTAACTTTAAGTGACCCCGTACTCGTGCAACACACTCTGTTTATATCCTATCTCAATAAAAACAAAAGCATTGTCAGAACTTTGCTTTAAGCCACGTGAATTTGACGTCATACTTACCAAAAAAAACTCCACAGCGATGAATCTTTTTTTATATAAGCTTTAAATCATCAGTAAAACTGCAGAGAGCATAGTATCGAGTTCGATACTACGATCTTTGCAGTCCGAGGTCCTCACACAATATTTTTAAGATTTTTTGTAATAATGTGTGTACCGTATCTATTTGTTTAAAAATTATCACTGCTAACATCGCGAGGAAATTTGCATGCTACATTTTCTCGACTGTTTATGAAGACTGCCAACCCGCACTGAGCCAACGGGGTTAACTACGGCGTAAATCTCCTTTACTCTTATATGCCACCTACGTAAATAAATCCCACATAGAAGCGTTCCAGCCTATTGAAATACATTTCGCACTATTCCAGATTCTATGCTGCTAAGACATTTTAAACGCCGGCTAGCCAGGATTCAAATTCGGGACATTGAGGTCTAATGACGTGTTAAGTAACCGGCGATTTAAGTCTATAACAAGCATATCTATGATTGGGTTGATGAATGGGAGAGCCATCACCAGTGGGAAAACTCTCGATCGCTAAACCATCGCAGTTCGAATTCTGCCCAGAAATATAATCTGCCTCTTTTTTCACTTTCATATTTGGTTTTATTGTAAAATATCTAAGCATATCAAATGCTTCAATAATCAGTAAATTATAGTTTATTTTCATCTTCATATTGTGAGTATAGTTTATATAGAAGAGTATGCGTGTGAAATGACCACATACGAGTGAGGTAATAATGTTCGAACTGTAGTGGCGAAGCGCGTCGGCACATCCACCGGCCACCTCGAACATGAATGAACGCGCTAATTTGATTTTTATCGCCGTTTTCTCACACTAAAAGTGACGATTTAGTTTCAAACTAATTTGCGTGCTTGTATATGATGATTTATTTAGTTTGCAATTGTATTTAACGTCAATTAAGACGTGGAATACTTTGCTCAAGTTCTTTGAACATAAATTTATCCACAATGCTTAGTATATCAATTCATTTAAATAATTACTTATTTAGTTTAAACCAGACTGTATTTCACTTATTCAGTCTTCCATCTATCTTTAATTAGTTAAGTTTTACTTTCACCTATTTTAAAATCTATTAATCAAGCCTTTGCCCGCGGCTCCACCGCAGACAAAAGCTACTTTTTGAATTATATATTAGGTTCCCGATATAGCAGTAGGATAAAACGTATACCATTTTATAAGTCTAATCAAGAGCTATCAGGCAGAAAGTTCAGTTCCATCAAAATCCGTTCAGTAGTTTTTGCGTGATATGCGATCAAACATGCCTAACAGTAAGTGCCTAATAGTATTTTTTTCTCAAATATCTTAAATGCTCAATTAGCTCTATTACAGCTTTATAATAGGATATATTTATCTTCTATTGTGATGGTTGAAGAATACAATATGGTTGAGTCTTGCTGAATGGGCCGGCTCTATAGGGAAGGTAATAACCTCTCACAGAAGATCAGTGTGAAACAACGGTAGGTACCTACTCTTACCGTTCTATTTCGTATGCTGAGTGATAGCGCCGGAAGCCCAAATCCTCCTCCCTATTCTCTCCTTATTATCCTTCCTCCCTACCTCCTATCCTTTTCCTTGGATATAGCGACGTGCGAGTGATGTCTCTAGTGTTACTAGCGTCTATAGGTATCCATCCATCAGACTTTCAACGTCCACTGCTGGACATAGGTCTCCCCAAGAGAATGCCACAAAGAGCAGTTACATCATGGGGGATAATGCCGTAATTGCCACGCTTGGCAGGCTGGTTGGCGATCGCAGTGGATGTTGTTAATACTCGAGGGCGTGCTGCTGCCTACTCCCCCGGTATTCCCTCAGTCGGCTCTTACGACTCCCGTGGGTAGAGAGGGTTGGGACAATTCTAAAGCCGGCCCCACACGGCCTGCAACCGCTTACAATTACCTATTTATTGTAGTTGGACTTAAAAAAACATATGAACGGGCAGATAATGTCCAGTCTAATCAGCTTCAGAGAATCTCAGTTGCAGAACACAGTAGCTAATTTTGCTCCTATTCCTCCTTTGAATTTAGTGGGAGATCATTTCAAACGGTAGTGGTTTTTATGTTCGGGGGCGTATTGATAAGCCAATTAGCAGTGGCTCTTATTTATCTATCTATCATCGATTATGTATTCAATATCTTAGTTTATGATTAACGCAAGAGATTTCTTGAACGACAAAACCTTTCTACTACTGTGTGTACTGTGTCTACGTTACGTAAACTTTTCGTAGACGCCCCATTGCTAAGAAAACTGATAGCAATTCCATTTTGAGTAGAATTTATGTAGAATATTATATTTGTATTAAAAATATATAACAATCAATAACACGGTCTCTTATAGAGAATGTACGGTACGCATGTATCCCTCTACGCCGAGTGCTACGAGATAGCTACTACGCTTTAAAATAAACTTAATTGAAATAAAAGTTTTGTTTTCTTCAAATTCTTATAGTCAAAGCTTTTTATAGAAATTTTTATAAAGAATTGTTTTTACTCTCATTTATATGATTATCCACTGGGTAAATAGACAAGCCTTCTCTACTTCGGGAGATATAATGGCCTACTACGAGTAAGTTATACTGGTCACAAAGATTGGCATATGTACAGTTTTGTTTTGAGTTGTTCGTCTCTCTCTGTGATATTATTGCCATATACGACTAATTTATTACAATTAATCTATTATATTAGTTGCCTCCGTGGTTGCCTCGAACGACACCCGTGTAATGGAATTGGTAAATACCTCTATATATTCATAATCCGTCACCGCATGTAAAGCATATTCTATATGCCCCATATTAACTATTTTGATTTACGCCAATACTTTTTTGTATTGTGCATGGTTGATATTTATCAACCTTTTATTATACGTCTATAGTTGAAACTTTTATATGCACTTCTCATAAGATAATTTTTCTATGGTAATACCTTTTATCAAATTCTTTGCTGACCCACAACACTCGGGCGGTATCTGAACTACTTGGCCATCCGCGCCATTAGTACGTCGCATGGGTACAAGAAGTAATGAAAATACTTTAATGATTTTTAAAGGACTGTGGCGTTAGTTTGTAAATTTGTTGTCTGCACATGTGTATGACTCTGCGGAGGATTATATAGGAATATATATATACAGAAGATAAGTGTAAGGCGTATTTTTTACCTGGAACAACTAAACTGGCATTAATCTAAGAATATTGATACAAACTAACGTAGTACTTGGATTCCTTTCTGCACACTTCGTCGTTTGGGGCAAAGAACTGGGTATTGTTCCCTTCCCCAATTAATAAAACCATCATGTGTTATCTCTCCATCTATGTTGGCGGACCGCTGGATCTATGTGACATTACTTCAGTGGTATTATTTTACCCCCTACACACTTGAAAAAAACTTAGTATTTTTCATTTTAATATCAAGCTGCAATTGCTGAAATCCTGTATTATGTATAAAATCAAGTAGAGGATAAAGAGCTTTTTTGAAAAACCTTACTCTAAGCCAGCCAAGTGAGAGGGTTGGATCGCGTTCGTTTTGTATCCTAGTAAATAAGGCTGCGGGCACAGCTTGTTAATAATAAATGAAATGGTGACATGAACGGGTTAAGGAGGATAACTTGTATATCTAGTGTGGCTAAAATATCAATTATTCCGAAAGTAGCCTGTGACATTTTAAAATAGGTTCTCCGTAGTTTTAGCATTGCAATATATAAACATTGTAAAAAGATTTTTCCCTACTATTATTAGTTATTACAGTTATCCTGGCTAAGTGTATTGATATTCACGATAGTAATAACTTTTTTATATATTAAAAATTATACCGCTCAACAATAGTTCCAGTTTGACAGTCAATATGAAGATTCTATAAGAGGCATGGCAAACTAAAAGTCGCTAGCCTGCTTTGACCCTAACGCAGTTGCGCTTACTCAGATCTTGTTGTGAAGTTATTGTTGGTTTTTAGGAAAATACCTTGTTGTCACCACTAACTGTGAGAGGTATCAATTATACTACAAAGGGCTATTAAATGCGTCCAAATTCTGTTCTAATCACGAGACCCAAAAACGTGTAGAATACCTTGAGGTTACTTGTAATACAGATTTTCGGCTTACAACTTGTGATGATGATTGTTTTTTTGTGAATTTCCGATTGCCATAAGTCGAAAATATCCTTTTTTTTTTTTTTTTTTATTGCATGTAGTGGCAGACGAGCCACGGTCTATCTGATAGTAAATGGTAACCGTCGCCCATGGACTCGACTATACCGAGAATATTGTCAAGCCGCTGCTCACCAATTCATTTCACAGATATGAAATGAAATATAAACGGCTATCTCCTGCTACAGCCAAAACGCAATGATGTGCTTCATGGCCGGTCATACGGGAAATGGTGGTACCAACCCGCTCGGGCCCGATACCAAATGAGTACTCCCACTTGGTACTCAACCCTACCACCAGTCATGCAATTGATGATAATTGCTTACTTCCCTTAGTCACTTCATACGACACCCGCGGAAAGGAATGGGATGGTGACACTTGTATTCTTAGTCCGTCACCACACGGACACACTTAGTAGAGTATTATTTATCTGCTAAATCCCTACGATTGAATGTGCGTCTATATGTATATAAAGATAAAGCCTTGTATGTATATGATTTCCTTTATAGGAAACTTTCATTCATTCAAATTTCAAATACTCGATAGAAATTCAATTTTCTAAGAAGGACCGCCTCTTCACTTAGTTTAAACGTTCCTAATATTTGTACAAACGCACTTAACATTTTACTCATATTTGCAAATTTTATTGTGAATTATAATATACATTATCTGAAATTTTAGTATAAGACAAATAAGTCGTAATTTTTTATGTTGTATGAGAAAATTTGCTACTTATTTATATTGAAAAGCACTTTCAATTAAAACTCAAGAGAACTTTTATTAGCACACACAGAGTATCTGTAGATAGACACAAAATGGTATAAGTGCAGAAACTAAGCATAAGATTCTAAATTAAAGTCTTAACTAACTGAAATCCTAACTGCATTGCTAGGCTCGGTAAGGTTCTGTGTGGCTAACAGGCTAAAGCTAGTTTTTTGCTGCAATAAATTACAGCACTGATTTTCAGCTATAGCCTTAGGTTAGTAGCAAAAAATTCTGTCACAGAATACAAAATACCAATAATTACGTAAGTATAACAATAATGAATAATGGGTTAATTAATGTAGCCAATGATTTAATAATGTTTGTGTTAGTTAAAGTTTGTTAAAAATTAAAAGGATGTCATGGAACAATTTCATAAACTCCAAAAACACGTTCCAACATTTTGATGCACTGTATTTAAAGCTTCCTCTGAAAGCCGAGGCCCTGTGTTGTGGTACACGTAAAGGACAAGTAATAGTTATTTTGGGAAATATTTTATTTTTACTCATCTAGACTAGTTTGTCATACAAATATACTGGTTTTCTAATTTTAATGAGACCGAATAAAAGTGTAGCCAAATGTAGTTTACGTCTAGACTGCATCGTGAGTATGTTTTGTTCGTTTAAAAAAGTAGTCACGTGAGATCTAGGAGGAATATCATAACAGAAGCGAGCACATGCATTTTGCTCTCTCTGGATTAGTGTCTGTTTTAGCTAAGAGTCGTGGTCCATAGACTGTGTCCAGGTAATTAAATTTGGACAGAATAAGTGAGTCAACTAATTGTTCACGGAGGCGGGTGCTTAGGTAAATACGCAACTTATAAATCGTTTTGAAACAATAAAAGCAATTTCTAACAATATCAGAAATATGTTTTTCAAATCGCAGCATTTTAGACTTATAGATACTCTTTCGAAATTATAGGTACCTATTACGACTTATTGAAATATAAATATATGAATTATTTATATCAACTGTTACTTAAATGTTGTTTTCCTACGTCATGGCAACTTAAATTTCGGTATTAGGTAATAGTTGTTACCCGCGACTTCGTCCGCGAGGAATTTCATAAAAATAAATAAAGCAACCCTTAAAATGACAAACAATTTTTTTATCTTTTGCAAAAAAATAAAGTATCCTATGTTACTTCTAATACCTCCAAGAATATGTGTACAAAGTTTCATGATGATCGGTTAAGTAGATTTCGCGTGAAAGCGTAACAAACAAACTTACATTCACATTTATAATATTAAGTAAAGTAAAAGTATGATATCAAAAATGGAGTGGGTCCTATAAAATAAATAAAACAAAAATCAACATATAATTTTTTTGTCTGTCTATCTAGTTGTTTGTTTATTATCTCTAAAACCATCTATTGAATTTTCGGTTCTCTGGTAGGTAGATATAATTTAGTTTGTGGCTCAATATAAGCTTTATTTCAATTTAATCCAATAACAAACAAAAAAATCTCCTTTTAAAAAATAACTTTAAGTTTGAAATTGCTGTTACAGAATTTTATTACTATTACGAGTATAAAGCTGTAAGAGAGCTGTGTGTGTACATTTAAGATACTTGAGAAAAAATCACTTCATATAGGCGTAACTAAACACACAACATTCTTTTTAGAATTTTTGTCTGTTTGTTCGTTCACACATCACGCAAAAACTACTGGGCGGATTTTGAAGCAACTTATTTTATTTGCGAGCTCTTGATTAGATTTAAAAACTGGTATACATTTTATCCCGCTACTATATCGGGAACCTGAGATATAACCTAAAAACTAGCTTTTGGCTGCGGTGGAGCCGCGGGCAGTATAGCAAAAAATAAAATCTGATTTTTTTGTAGGACGAGACGAGTAAACATTATTGTGTTTTTTCGAATCGCTTATAGGTGAGTCTTGTCGTATTACCAACTACTGATCTGTCTTGAGAGAAAGACAACACCAACTATGACACTAGCGCTGAGACATCTGCCAACCCTGTTACTGTACTGTCTTGATTTTATTAATTATATCAAAATTACTATTATTCGGTTACAATGGTAGTGATGAGCTAAGAAAATGCAGGCGACGTTTGTCGTTGAAGTACTCCCGAACGCGTAGGGTCATGCTAAACTTTACCCTCACCGCAACCGCACAGCTGCAACACCGCGTGCTGGCCGCGAAGTGCATTAGTGTCACCGCGAGTAACATTTGTGGCATTTGTGATGTTCAATCAACCTAGGACACGCACATTTAAATACTTATTAGGTAGGAATTATGTAGGTACTTACTTAAATAATATTTTGCAGTTCAATCTACTATTGGTGCACTAAAACTTTGAAAATGATATTTTATGCATACTATCTATGTTTTATATATTTTCACTACGATCATCATACTATTACCAACTATTCGGTGCCTACGACACAAGTTTTTGTACACTTAGTGTGGGTACCACAGGATATCTCTTTGGCCTATGATCTATAAATTGTTCTTATGTAAGAATTTTTTTTTGTGTAATTTAAATGTGTTTTAGGATTTTTTTTTTTTTTAATTACGTTTGGAAGCAAAGTATCTGCCATTTCCGAAGCGCCTTTCTAGGGTCTAATCCAATAAAATAACCGCCATGTCAAGCTTTGTCTAAAAAAAAACATCCGTCCGTATGGTGACGGACTAAGAATACAAATGTCACCACCCCATTCTTTACCACGGGTGTCGTATGAGGCGACTAAGGGAAGTAAGCAATTATCACCCATTGCATGACAGGTGGTATGGCTGGGTACCAAGTGGGAGTACTCAATTCATATCGGGCCCGAGCGGGTTGGTACCACCATCTCCCATGTGACCGGCAGGAGATAGCCGTTTATTCTTTAATTTCATATTGGTGAAATGAAATGGTACCGATATGAATGAGCAGCGGGTTGACAATACTCTCGGTATTGTTGAGTCCATGAGCGACGGTTACCATTTATCATCAGATGGGCCGTGGCTCGTATACCACTACATGCATTAAAAACAAACAGGCAATGCTTTATTTCTACATACTATCACCACAAAATTAACTATTTATTTTGTGCTATGACAGAGTTACACATTTTTATTGTACAAGATTAACGGACAAATCTAGAGTGTATAACAACTATGCGTGTAATAGGAATTTTGCACGTTGAACTTTTATACTACCAGTAGGATCTTATTACCGATGACTTAATTAAAAGTGCATTTAACCTTTTCGCGAATGCCACCACAAATCAACAAAATCACATGGAACTGGAACGTCAACCTGTCATTCCTATCATGGCGACGTATATATCTCTTATTATTAGTCCGCAAAAGTCAAATACAATTTTCCCCTGTTATTCGTATGTTGTTGACTGCTTAGTACATTACGGCCCAGTATTTAGTTAAAATAAAAGTTATTAATTCAATTATTATTATTATACTAGCCTACTACTAGTTTTTTGGTTATATCTCAGGTTCCCGATATAGTAGCGGGATAAAATGTATACCAGTTTTTAAGTCTAATCAAGGCCTTTCAAATAAAAAAAGTTGCATCAAAATCCGTCCAGTAGTTTTGGCGTGATGCGCGAACAAACAAACAGACAAACAGACAAAAATTCTATAAGAAATTGTTTTGTGTTTAGAAATATATATATATATATATATATATATGTATAGCCTAATACAGCAAATTTTTCTCAAATATCATAAATGTACAGACACAGCTCTGTTACAGCTTTATAATAGTATAGATAATTTAAGTATAAAGCCTCGTCCAGACTAGCTGTAACGTAACATGTAATGTAACATGCAATGTAACGTTTCCCATACAATTTAGTGTGTACGTAAACAGCAACGTTGCTCTTACGCATCTTGCGCATCTGCGCGCACTGTTGCGCATCTTACGTGCATTCGTAGCGCGCACGCAGCGATCCGTCGATTGTCGGTTTTTCGGACGAACACAGGAGGCGCGCAGTGAGCTTTGGACGTGCATTCGCAGCAGAGGTGCGCGCCGCGAAGAAATGTACATATGTACTTCTTGAACTTTCTATAGAAAATAGAAATTAATAAAATGGAAAATGAGAATGGGATTTTTCTTTTTCTTCATATAATGGTGCAACAACAAAATTAAGACGCTCAAAATAGTGAACCCTTCGAGTTGCGGCGACTCCATGGTGTGCGCGCGAAGAGTGGCGGGAACGGGTGTTCATAGGAAGTGTTCGTATGAAGTGAGCAGGCCGTCCAAAGCATTCGCATAATATTGCATGTTACGTTACAGCTAGTCTGGACGCGGCTTAATGTATTACTTACTGAAAATTATATATTAATGTTTAAATAACACATATATGCTGACACTATAATTAGGCTACCCTAGTAAAGGAACTATACGTTATTTTACTGAACGTCACTTCCGTTTGAATTACTACCGTCCGAAAAATATCTGAATTTACTTTTAAGTCTAAAGAAGTATTAACTTTAAAAATAAAGTTTAAAAACTGTAAGTTGACTACGAAAATAAAAAAGTTATCTAAAAAGTGCAAAATAAGAAAATAATTTAGATAGAAATCAAGAAATGTATACATGCAAAAATGGTCAAGGTAGAGCCGTGGTCATGTGTATACCATTTGTGTTTGAAACACCTTTTTTACCTTTTTTTTTTTTTTGTTAAGGCGAAAAAATATTCCTAACCGCACACCCCGTCGTTCGGTGCAACGAACAGGGTAGCGTCGGGCCCTCAACCACTAAAGAAACCCGCCATGTGCCTTCTCTCCGCCTTTATTGGCGGACCACCGGAACCATATTACATTCCTTCAGTGGGGACCTACAAAATTATAATGGCATTTTTATTATAACTATGTTTATAACATGTAACCATGGTTCTATCTTGACCTTTTTTGTACCTACGCATTCACAGTGAAAATTATTTGTTTTGCGTACTTAGTTCGTAGAGTGAAGGGATTCTCTGAAAGAACCAGCATTTCCGAGTTAAATGGCGTCTTGATGAAAAATTTATTTAAAAGTTACGCTAAAAAAATAGATAAAACTTTGTGGACTTAGACTCCACAAACTTCGTGAATGTATTTTGTATTGCTTTTTAAACAGAAAGTCTTCCGTGGAAAAAAAATCCGAATCGCGGAAGTAATGGTAGTCGTTTCGGGCAGGATTCGGTGAGAATGGAGGGTGACGGATAGCTTCTGACTGCAGGTCTAGGTAGCGTTAAAACTGTTTCATGAGCAGTTTTAGACCTCCCATCTGGCATTATAACCATTGATGGCATATTTTGCTGCGAGTTTCGCCATCATTCTTCGGGGTTCTGAATTGTTTAACAGTAGATGTCTTCTGTTCTTCTGTAGTTTGACATGGATCGGCCTCTACTTAATCATCAGTTCATCATTATTTACGTTAGTGGCTGGTCTCCGTCGTGTTATTTTTGTTTGATTAAACCAATAACGCCCGTTTCTTTTTTCTTACTATACGAAACACAACGGCAAGAACTACTATTGTTGGTTCACGCTGATCTTTTGTGAGAGAGACTTCCCCGATCGAGCCGGCCTATTCATGCTGGGATAAGCAAGGCCCTACCAGTTTTAAAGTTTGTTGCGTTCGTTAGCCGGATTTTCTCCATCGATAGTCAGCAGCTTACGAGCAGTTTCTGCTGCGTTAGTCCGGCATTGGAATTATTGGAATATTACTCTGACCGGAATATTACTCTGATTTCGATGTATCCATCTTCACGTTCACTTTTGTTGGTGAACTTTCAACGGTTAGCCGTTGAAAGTTCACCAACAAAAGTCATATCTTTTTGAAGTGAAACTTCTTTAGAATCGTTGTGATGTAGGTATAGTATTTTTTCACCTACCCCCAAAGTGAATCTTTTACTTTTGTTATTTATGTTACTGTGGTGAGGTTCACAAGATCTTTTACCAAAGTTGTTCCATGAATTGCTACGGGATAGTTTATCTTGTCCGCTTTTCAAGATCGTCGCTCTGTGGTAATTATTTTGATGAGTAGTTATATTTTAATAATTTATTTAAAGTAAGATGGTAACACAAGCACTCAAGAAACACGTCCGTTCGCAACCAACGATCCAAGGAAGAGAAAGAAGGAGGGAAATTTACGTCTGCAACAATCATATGTTTTCATGTCCACACTATCCTTTTTAAAGTTGATAAGTAGTTTTCTTGAAGTCTCCGCGATTTCTGAATTAAAACTTCTTTAGAATCGTTGTGACGTTCGATGAAACAAAAATGCGTCACGATAAAAAAACAAACACATAAATGTATAAGATTAACAGTTAGTTGCAGAAAAGTCCATTAAAGTTTAACACACACACTCACATAGCATCACGCCTGTATTCCCCGAAGGGGTAGGCAGAGATGTATTACACACCCACGACTCGCCGGCTATGTTTAAGTCCCACGTAATAGGGGGCGAGCCTATTGACGTCCACCAGGCACATTTCCAAACTCCGGGCTGCTACTGAGATTTTCTCTTATTAAAGTTTAAAGACAACATTAAACATTAATCTACCATTATATCGTTGCAGAAAACAAAATTTCAATGAATTTTAATGCTCCATTAAATTTAATTAATGAGAGGTAATTTTAAGCTTGCTAAAAATAATAAACCTTACATTTATCCCAATACTCCTGATATGCTGCTCTATATCCATCTCAATTTCTCGTTGGCTACTTTTGTGTGTGTGAATTGTACTAATATGGTTTTCATTTTATTTTAGAATGTCATAAGTACTTAGTTATCTTTCGAAAAAAGTTTATCTCGGAAATCTATAGTGTCGCTGATTTATTTTTCATACAAAGTGGACAGAGCGTTAAAACGGCAACTGTAGCTAGTAAAATTATATAGTGAAATATTAGACTTGTGTTCGCTTCCACGTGAGGCACAACGACTAACACAGCTATCCATATATTTATATCCCATGTGCGAAATAAAAAGGTTGTGGTAGTCAGAGTATTTATGAGTCAACTAGATTTCCTCGCCTCCGTCCGCCTAGACTTCATAATATAAATACATCACTCTAACTAGTGCACCCTAATTATCTCTATGTAAGAATAGCCACGGGAACCATATATTTTTCCTAGATGTAAAGATCCTGCGGGTGGATGGACCGGGGAACGTCCGCCACCCGCAAGGCCTACCGCGAAGGTGCGACGCTCCGTGTGCGGATGCGTCGATCAGTAGAGGGTACCCGAAAGCGTAAGCCGCCGGTGCACCACCGAAGGAATGTAACATAGTTCCAGTGGCCCGCCAATAAACGCGGAGAGATGGCACACGGCGGGTTCTTTAGTGGGTGAAGGGCCCACACTACCCTGTTCGTTGCCCCGAACGACGGGGTATGCGGTTAGGAACATTTCTTCCCACCTTAAAAAAAAAAGGATGAAAAGATCCTTTTCTGGGCTCCATTTGCATTTATAATATTAGTAAGGATAAGGATGACCGGCGTTGGACATTCACCATTAGATGGGCGTCTACCAGCATAAGCATTAAAAAAAATTAGAATCTACAAAAGTCATATTGAGTATTATTATCAACTAGATTCTGCCCGCGACTTCGTCCGCGTGGATTTCAAATTATAAATACGTCACTTTAAGGCACATTAAGTTCTCTATGCAAAAATTGCTATTCCATAGGAACTATCCATATTTACGGGATAAAAACCATTGATATGTTGTATAACTCAATGATAAAAACTATTAACCTTATTTGGCTCTAAAAAATCTTCTATCAGTGTACATTAGAGACATTAGCTCCTCAAACACACTATTTTTGGTTGATGTGTTTGACGTCAATATTTGATTGAAATGTTTGAACAAAACGGCTAGGAACTCTTTAAATAGGCAAAAGAAAAAATGGCTTTCATGTTCATCTGGGAAATTTTTCAATTTTTCTCACCTTCCTTGGACCTCTGTGAATATTTGAAAAACGTAATCAGGCGAATTAGTACAACCTTTCTCGAGTTTTGGGCTTAGCAATGCATTTAGCTAATAAATTTTGTCAACCGCCTTATAATCCAGGCCTCGATCATCAGAAAATACACATACTCGTATAACAAAACTTTACACCGTGTTGAATAATAAACTACTTTGTATAAGTATATATGTTTAATATCCATAGATATTTTTCAAATTATATCAAGCAAATATTCACTTATATGGACTTGTATCAAAATATCTTATAACACAAAGTTCCTCCGCTCGAAAGGGGGGAAATTGTGATCTTTGCAATGCAATTGAGTTTAATATTATTCCCTTTTGCGCTGAGAGCTTTAAATTTAATTACATGGGGACAAAACAGCTGTAAGCCTTGCTAGAGAGAGCTTTGAGTTAAATGTATAATACAATATGTATAATACAATACTGTGTTTTGATTTTTTATAATATTTTTAAGCATTACACATGCTTAGCCATATTAGCATTGTATTCATGCAATGCTTTATTATAACATGGAGTATAAAATACAATAAACTGCTTAATATAGGCAGGGATTATGTAGTCGTAAGCTAAAGATTGTGAGGATGAACGCTGGAGATTTCCTTCACAGCCCTTTCACTGCCCGCCGCCGCGCCGTTCTTGTTAGACCAGTGTGATCATATTCCGCGTAGGTAAAGAACTAATTACACATGTATAGTGGCGCAGATCTATCCAATTTCGGGTGTTATAAGCTTTTACCAAGACTGAAGAACTACAGACTAAATTATGGATAAATTACAAGAGTTATACGCCTATCTAATTTTTAACATATAAATCACGTTAGGAGCTTTCGGATGTTTTCAATTTAGATATATCGATATGTAATACGGCAAGGACATGTATACACAGAGTGGCTGGGTACTCTAAATGTGATACAGATAATATAATAAAATAGAATTGCTATACGAATTCGTGAGAAAATTTAAATAAATGACTTTTCTGTTTGCACATAAAAAGAAATATATTGCGGCACAATGAATGTTGGGGGTTGGTGTGGGGGGTCAGGAGAATCGCGAGGCGGACGAGAGACGGCGCCGGCGGTGCGGCAGCGGTGCGGGGGAGGAGGTGGGCTCGTGGGGGTGACCCACTTTAACGGGACAAGTAATATTACTTTTTACTTTTAGGCAACTATTTCATGTTTTATCGCGATAATTATATAATCATATTATAACAGGATGTATAATTGTTAGTATCTTTAGCAGTTAAGAAAATTTATTACAATATCTACGAGTAGGTAGGTAGGTAGGTACTTAACCTATCCAACTTACAATATTAAAAGTAATATTGTCTATAAAAGAATCTTTAATATTTTTCCTCAGAAAAAAAAGGTTTATCTTTTACACATAGCAAATCAAAAGTTTTACATAGGTATTGTTGGAAGATGTAATTTGTACCGTATGGAGATAAAACATCACGAATGTGCTTAGTATACTTGGCTTTCAAGGCAAAAAAAAATTACTTAGTGTGGAAATCACTGCAAGATTTCTACGCCTATTTTTTTATTAATAGCGGGATAAAATGTATACCAGTTTTTAATTCTAATCAAGAGCTATCAAATAAAAAAAGTTGCATCAAAATCCAATCAGTAGTATTTAACAACACAAACAAACAGACAAACAGATAAACAAACAAACGGACAAAAAATATAAAAAAAATCGTTTTGTGTTTAGACACGCCTATATTAGCCTATTACGGTCATTTTTTCTCAAATATCTTAAATGATCTCTGTTACAGCTTTATAATAGTATAGATAAATGTAATTTTTATGCCACATTATAGATTAGATAGAGTAGGTAATTATGTTTTTGCTGGGTTGCCAACCCAAATATGTGTTTATTTTCCCATCTTAAGTTTTTGATCTGTCTGTTTGTTACATTGAGCAGAGCTCAATGGTTTGTTAGCACACATCTCTTGGCAACTTGGCTTGGAGCAGGATATACATATAAACTTCATTACATTTAAATCGGAAGCTACCACCACAAATACTATGAACGAGTAATTAAGTAGGAATCAGTAATAGACGAAAGAAACACATATCTTGCAATTTAGAATACAGGATTGGTTTGTTATTGTCATATAAAGAATTAAACGTGTAGCCGTAGACAAAAGTCATCAAGCTGCCATTGCCATACTGTTCATAGTTTTAAGTATCTTGGTCTTTATGATAAAAGAAATAGATGAAATATCTAGGTATGTATGTGTACTGTTTTTTTTGTTAAGGCGGGAAAAAATGTGCCTGGAAGAAGTCAGTGCAGCACCCTGATGTAACTGATTCCCACAGGAGCAGCCCTAGAACCGAACCCTATTGGACACCGCAAGACATGGGTCTCTTTACAACGTCCCCTATGTGGCTTTCATAGAGGACGGCTCTCAAGATAGTCTGCCACTAGCCGCTTCAGGTATGCAGGCACTACGTGATATCGGAGCGCCTCCCCGATGCAGCTGAATGGTAGACTATTGAATGCGTTGGCGATATCTAAAGACACCACCAACAGCGCTCCACCACCGGCGATGACCGCGGCCGCGAACCTCAGCCGCATGATGATGAATGACTAGCTCGAAAAGTGAATTGGAATCGAATTGGGCCAAGCGCTGGACCACGCTGCTAGAGCTGCTGGAGAGAATTCTCGCTGCCCGCATCATCCAGTACCGATGCTCGACGATGGGTCTGAAGGCCCTGACTGAATCCAGGGTTCGTGCCTACTTCGGTAGGAGTACCAGCCTCCCCCCAGCAGTCACGGAACCGTCAGAATGCTAGACACGCGTCGAACCGTCCCCTGAGGCGGGGCTCCATATGGTCCGGAGCCAGGGCCAGCAACCGTCCGGGCTGGAGCCTCCCGGTCACTACCTGGCGATGTCATGACCATATGCTCCACCCGTTGTGGGAATAGGCCCTCGACCACCTCGGTGAAGAGGTGGCCTAAAAGGTCTCTGTGATCTGGGTGCAGAGCTTATACAGCATCGCACGGTAAGGGTGACCCCAGGGGTCACGGTTGACACCGTCCAGCATCTCCTGCCTCTTCTTAGTTTTTGCGCGGCAGATGGCAAGATTGAACTTGGCCTGCGAATTGCGGTACGCCTCGTACAGATGGCCCTCCTGCTCCCCACCGTGGTTGCGCCGCCAACTACGGGTGTAGGACCGGCGGGCATGAATTCACGCCGCATGGAGGTCCGCTAGCTCCAATAGGTATGTATAATTATATTAGCGGCTTTCGTTAAGGACCTTGTTAGTTATCAGAAAGTTTATTTGGCAATTTACCATTGCTTTAAGCATGATAAGCATAGCCGACGTGATGTGATATCACATTAGTGCTAGGACCAAAGGCAATTTTATTGCACACAGTACTCGTCTCCACTGAATTAGTAGATCTTTCATGGGGCAACGACAACGTATACTATATGCTTCTACAATAAAATTCCTGAAAATGTCCGAAACATGCCACTAAATAAGTTTAAGAAAGCCATAAAAATTTGACTTAGTAATAAAGATTATTACACTGTTTCTTGAGGATAAAACAAAACGGGCTTGAGCTGCTCTTCATTCATTAATTTTCAAAATTGTAATTTTAGTTATAAGAAATATATTAAACTGTAATAAACTGGCAATTTAAAAAAGTGGCCCACGAGTTTCTTGCCGGGTTCTTCTCATGAAAGTCTTTACTACGGAATCCGGCCGCATGTGGCGATTGCAATAGCCACTTTTGTTACTGTGGATGCACTCGCCTCAGGCGCTCGTGTTAATTATTAGTGTATTCTTGACAAATTGAATTTATTTTAACCATAGATAATGTGTTTTGTTGGTTGATTTAGCCATGAGACAACATAATGCCGTGTTGCTAAAGAGATGATATTTTTTACATATTTCCTTGGCGGCAAACAAGCACAGCCGCGGAACGCGGTTACCTGCAGCCTTCTTTTTTTGTTAAGGCAAGAGAAAGCCACCCCGTCTTTTGGAGCAAAAGGGTAGCGCTGGGCCCTCACCCACTAAATAAATCCGCTATGTACCGTCTCTTCAACTTTACTGGCGGACAGTGGGAACTGGCAGACATTATTTCAGTGGTTCGCCTGTGCTACCTGCAGATCCTAGCAATACTAGAGGCACCACTGGCGCACCGCCCACTCCGAGGAAAGGGATAAAAGTTAGAGGGGAATGAAAAATAGGAGAGGAGGAGGTTTGGGCCTCTGGTGCTCACAATTTGTTTTTCACTTGATGTTTTGGTAATCTCAATCTTATCTTATATTACTGGTGCACTATAGCTGAATAGTTCCAATAATGGAAAAATTACCAATATTTATTTTATATAGGTATGTTTATTTTATTGTAGTGTTTTGAGAGTTTAAACCGGGCTTAACTCACTTAGTTATATTTTTTATATAATCCGGTTAAATTTTGCTTAATGAAAAGTATATAATACCAAAAAAGGAAACAATAAACTAACAGGAATTAAAGAAATAGCCGAGCCAAAAAAAACAGTAAGAAAAACTGTGCTTGACTTAATATTAGGAATAATATTAGGAATAATATTAGGATAAAAAGAATGTGCACTACGGCTTTTGAACTTTTTAAATTGATATTTTTGATTGCCAGAGAATAATATATTAATATTTCTTTTTATTGCTAATGATGGCAGACGAGCCACAGCCCACCTGATGGTAAGTTGTAACTGTCGCTCAAGGAATCAACTATACCAAGCGTATTGTCAAGCCACTGCGCACCATTTCATTTCGAAGATATGAAATGAAAGAATAAACGGCTATCTTCTGCTACAGCCAAAACACACTGACATGCTTCATGACCGGTCACACAGGCCCGATAGCAAGTGATTACTCTCACTTGGTACCCAGCCCTATCACCAGTAATGCAATGGGTGATAATTGCTTACTTCCCTTAGTCACCTTGTACGACAGCGATAAAAATATTCTTTTTCACTTTCTTTGAGTAGTTTTTAGACGTTTTCACAATACAGTACGGCATATTGAACGAATAGTCAAGTCAGTCGACCAAACGAGACTGGCGCGATTGTTTCTCTTTTGGCGTTTTGTTTCTCTTTTGATTTGGACACTTTTGAGCGTGGACACAAGGTACATTTGTACAGATACGAATTGTTCATATGATATATTATCAATTAGATGAGTAGGCTTCGATCACAGCTGGTGTAGTCTGTTGATCGAAGTGAGTAGGCAGGCTATATCTGTTGCTGGGTATCTATGACTGATTCTCTTCATGACCATAACTATAGTTATAAAACTCAATGTGTATTTTGATATATTATTTTAGCATTTGACCTGCTTCACTTTGTGTTAACTCAAAGTGTAATTACACACAGTACAGTAGTGAAATCTTGCATCGTTACTAAAATATATTATCAGTGCGACAGTGCGTTTGTTTGTTACGTTTTCACACTGTAGCTCCTAATCAATCATCATGAAATTTAGCATACATAGTTCCTATAGTCCGAAAGCCAGAAAAGGATAGGCTACTTTATGTTAAGAAATAAATTGACAGTTCCCGTGAGATATACATTTTTGCACAGAGATAACTACTGTACCGTAGAATAATGTATTTTTATTATCCATCCATCCATTAGCCTTTCATCGTCCACTGCTGGACATAGGCCTCCCTAAAATGGGGGGTTTTACCACGCTTGGCAGGCAGGTTGGCGATCGCAGTGGATGTTTTTAGTACACAGGGGAACACTGTTGCCCGATCCCCCGGTAATCCCTTAGTCGGCTTTTACGACTCCCATAGGAAGAGACGGGGTGGAGCTATCCTTGGTGCCGGCCCACACGGCAAGTATTTTTATTAATTTAAAGCTAATTCCGTAGTCCAGTGAGAATAAGTCCCAGGCAGAATCTAGTATAAAACAACTTGGAAAATTTACCTTTTAAAACGATTTTTTTAAAACCTGTACATTAATTAATGAAATTTCAATAATATTACAAATTTGAACGTAAAGTATCCATAATTGGCTGTTTAATATAGCATAAATAGTACTTTATTCGTTATCGAAGCAAACAATCAAAAATCGAATCGACCAATACACGGGAAAACAATAAGAAACGAACGAAAGCAATCGTACGTGTGATCTAAAAGAATACACAATGTCTATACAAATTGTATACGTACTTATGTAAACTCATGTGATATTGATGTAGCTTGTTTTATACATATATATTGGTTATGTGTAGTTCGTTTTTGATTGCCTCTCTTTTGTTTTTTTATTCGTTTACTCTAGTATGAGAATTGAAGGCTTTAATATTCGTTTAACACCTGCTTTAACTACAAATATAATGGATGTTTATATACATGCTCTATAAAACAAGACTCTTCTTGCTTGGAGAACTACAAAGGACTTGGATCCTTATGTGTGAGTTTTAAAAATGCACGGTGAATGAAAGTGTCGTAAATCAACATGCACGGGAGTTTTTCTATATGCCTTGCGAAGTCTGCACACCCACATTGGGCTGGCGATGTGACTATGGCTGTCACTCTGAGAGGACCCGTGAATGTGAAACAGTAAGATGCTGTGAACCTCATCTATACTCCAAAACATTTTTATTAACATTGTCATAGTTATACTGTGCTAGCTCAGGTAGCTACTAAAGTTCTCCGTGCTAATGACTGTACCTATATGAACTCGCATTCACTAAAAAACGAGGTCTCGATTGTATTGTTGTTATGTTGTTCTTATCAATAAAATGAGAAATATTTTCAAATTAACTACTTCTACTACTAGCTTATGCCTATGGTAGAGCAGCGGGTATACATACATACATATTGTCACGTCTTTTTCCCGTAGAGAGAGACCACTTCTCTCCACTTGCTACGATCCTGACAAACATCTTTCGCTTCATCTACTTTCATCAGCGCTTTCATGCATGCTTGTTGGTTTCGAGTACTCTTAACCTGGCCTTCCTTAAGAACGTCTCCGATATGGTCAAAATACGTTTGCCTAGGTCGACAAACTTGCCCATTCACAGTCGTTAATCTTCTTTCATCCATCCTCTCTACGTGTCCGAACCATCTAAGCAGCAGGTATAAGCTAGTAATAAGTAGCAGCTAGCTACCTTTTTTTTTTTGTTTAGGCGGGAAAAAATGTTCCTAACCACACACCCCGTCGCTCGGGGCAACGAACAGGGTAGTGTGGGGCCT
This sequence comes from Leucoma salicis, assembly GCA_948253155.1. Classification (NCBI taxonomy): domain Eukaryota; kingdom Metazoa; phylum Arthropoda; class Insecta; order Lepidoptera; family Erebidae; genus Leucoma; species Leucoma salicis. The sequence continues at coordinate 13,835,568 of OX411809.1, read as the reverse complement.
TCACCCACTAAAGAAACCCGCCGTGTACCGTCTCTCCGCCTTTATTGGCGGGCCACTGGAACTATGTTACATTCCTTCGGTGGTAGCAGCTAGCCACCTATAATCTAAACACGTCACAAAATTAATAAAGTTCTATTGGCAACATCTATTAGATAACATAATATATTATTAATAAGAGCTCACGTAATCGTAGATAATAAATTCAACAAATTAAAAAATACTTATTCTTTCTTTCTAGAGACAGCCACATTGTAATTATAAGGGAATATTACTTTGGCTAATTAATCTATTCCCTCGCTGTGTGTACTGTGAAAGATAACACAAGACGTTAAAATGGATGGATGGACATCCACGTGGAGGTCACGGTCATGGTAGGTATAATTTTTATTTTCTAATTTAGAATAATGGATATCTGCCTAAATTGAACAGAAGGAGATTGATCAGACTGACACCTTGCCAACAAGTATATGTATGTACAAATACATACATCACAGGCCGGGGCTGAAACGTGTTTTTTTAAGAATCAAGACTAGTATACTATTATATTTTTAGAGACCATACCTTTTTTTTTGATAAGGTAGGAAAAAAAAATCCTAACTACACACCCCGTCATTCAGGGCAACGAACAGGGTAGTGTGGGGCCCTCACCCACTAAATAAACCCGCCGTATGCCGTCTCTCCGCCTGTATTGGCGGGCCACTGGAACCATGTTACATTGCTTCAGTGGTCCGCCGGCGGCTTACCCTTTCGTACTCTATACTGAGCGACGCATCCGCACACGGAGCGTCGCACCTTCGAGGGATTTTAGTTTGTACCTACCCCAACATTATATTATCAAAGGAAATGCAGCGCAATAATAATAGTATCGTTTAATGTAGCAACGACTTTTGTACTCCGCATAACTGGCATTTATCCGTGATTTCATCAACGTTAAAGTTTTTGCTTAACCCGTTTGCAAAACCACTGAAACGCATCGTTCTAAGTCAAATAAATATAATACGAGTATATGTAATTAAATTAAGATTCTTAATTTCAAATATGACTGGTCCTATGACTTAGGATTTTTTTTTGTGTCGTTTGGAGCAACTAACAGGGTAATGTGGGGCCCTCACCCACTAAATAAACCCGCCGTGTGCCATTACTTCAGCGATCTGACTTAGGAACTTACCAAAGAGTAAAGGTATAGTACACTGGAAGGCTAATGGTAAAATCAATTACTGCAAAGACAGCGGTATTGAGTTTGAGTCCAATTTCGTGGTCCAGACCTCACGAGGCACACACCTCTGACTTATCAATATTTTCCGAAATTATGTGTATCAATACTATTATAAAGATGTAACAGAGCTATGCCTGTAAATTTAAGATATTTGAGAAAAAATGACTCTATTAGGCTATATAGACGTGTCTCAACACAAAACAATTTTTTTTAGATATTTCGTCTGTTTGTCTGTTTGTTTCTTCACGCATCACGCAAAAAATACTAAACGGATTTCGATGCAACTTTTTTATTTGGTAGCTCTTGATTAGACTTAAAAACTGGCACTTATACATTTCATTATACCTGAGATATGTTTTAAAAACTATCTGTGCTTGTTTATAAATTTATCTTTGCTTGATGAAGGAAAACATCTTGAGGAAGCCTGCAGGCCATTTTTTTTGTTAAATTCAATCATAGTATATACATAGGTATATATATGTATTTTGAACAACTCAAATATCCCCAAGCTTATCATTGAAGCTCTGTGATTGGTCTGGGTACAAAGAGTATTGAAATAGAGGCCTTAGCATTTATACAAATTGGAAGATATTATCTAACCTTAATTAATTAATATTATTATATTATGTTATTTTTCATCTTTTGTTATTTATTATAATAAAAAACAAAAAAATATATAATAACATATATTTTTTTGTTTTTTTTATCCCCTCTCCACCCATGGGAGTCGTAAGAGCCGACTGAGGGAATACCGGGGCTGTGGGCAGCAGCACTCCCTCGAGTATTAACAGAATCCACTGCGATCACCAACCCGCCTTCCAAGCGTGGCGATTACGGCACTATCCCTCATTTTGGGGAGGCCTATGTCCAACAGTGGACGTCGAAAGTAAACAAGAAAAAGAAGAAAAGTAAACTTAATTTTACAATTAATTTCACCCAAAGACGTTAAGTATGATGTGTTATCGAAATTAGCAGTCAGGAGCAATTGTCAGGATGGCTGAATTGGTAAAGCATCTGGACGGTATCCAGAAGATGCAGGTTCAAATCCTGCTCCTGACTGTTATTTTCGATTTCACATTATTCACTTTGTGTTTAATGTATAGTGCTAAGCATGTCAAATGCTAAAAATATATATAAAAATATCTAAATACAAAACTGTTATTTAAAAATTACATACAGACATTTCAAATTTATTTATTTGTATAGATAAGTTTTTTATTACTTAAATTCATAGTTTCCATTATAAAGTTTACGCTCGATACACACGTTTTCTGAATCGGGCTATTGTTTCGTTATGCCGCTTATAATTATTATATGACGAGATAACGTTAAACACACCGTAGGTTGTACGTAAGCGACCACAAAAGAAATGTCACACAGTTCCAGTGGTCTGCCAATACGGACGGAGAAAGGGCACACGGCGGGTTTAATTTAGTGGATGAGGGTCCCACAATACCCTGTTCGTTGCCCCGAACGACGGGGTGTGCGATTAGATACCCGCCTTTATAAAAAAATTGTTGTACGTAAGTGTATACCTCCTTCAGCCTTCGATTGAAATACTAAATATAAATATTTTCCTTCATTGGTGACGGAGCTAGCCAGTAAAGGGCAGTACTATCTTTTATGTGACGCTCAAGTCTTGGCTAGACAAGTGCGGGAAGAGATAGTTGCTCATGTAGCCACTCACTGGGATCATTTTTCTATCATGTCCCATGATGCTGATGGTATTAACCATAATAGTTCGTATCGCATAATAGTTAGTAACTAAGCATGTTTTTAAGATAATGGGCAGCTATAACATGGTAAATTTATTTTCACAGTTAATGTTAAAATTTAGACATAAAGAAAAAAAAATATTTACATAGTGATTAAAATGTAAAATTTGATAGTATTTTACATTAAAAATGTCTAATATAGTAATCTAATATAATAATACAAGTACCCAGGAGTCAGATACAAAAAAAGTACATTAAAATTTGTTATTTTGTTGAAATGGTGACCGAATGAATGAGCAAAGAAGGAAAATTTAAAAAAAATACAAAATTGCCTACCGTTTTCACACCAATAGCAATCCTAAAATAAAAAGTCGATTTTCTTGTACATCAGGACTATCTCCGATTAACGGGTTATCCATTATTTACGACAAACCCTGTATATGGAGGTTTATGTGAGCTTTAAGGAGAATCCTACAAAACTTCGCACGAGATTTACAAATGCTACTGGAAGATACAGCTCAAAAAAACGAATACCTACTAAACATAAAAGAAGAGTTTGCAGACCTGCAGTAATTAATAATCAATAAAATCATCTACAGGTACACAAAATAGCTGTAATTAATTCCTTACCTGAATAAGCACCCAGATGTTCACAAAGCTGTTTATAGGTACAAAGAGAATTATCCAGAAAGAAGATCGAAAAGGCGATTGCTTGCGTGGAAGGATACAGCATTTTCTGGTATGAAGTATAATTCTAGGATACTTTACGAAACGTATAGATATCTAAAAACAATTAGGAGGTGGAGATTGGGATTGCCGTCGGTAACTGCGATGGCTTAGCGCTCTAAAGCACTTCACCAGATTGGAAGGGACGCAGTTTCGTACCCCTCTCGCAGTAAAGTTCTCTTTTTCCACTTTCAATTAATAATTTGTTATTAACAGTACCTAGCTGAGCATGTTAAATGCTAAAATACAGATCAAAATACTTTCCATCCATCCATCAGCCTTTCATCGTCCACTGCTGGACATAGGCCTTCCCAAAATGGGGGTTTTGCCATAATCGCCACGCTTGGCAGGCGGGTTGGCGATCGCAGTAGATGTTTTTAGTACACAGGGGAACGCTGCTGCCCGGTCCCCCGGTAATCCTTTAATCGGCTTTTACGACTCCCATAGGAAGAGACGGGGTGAAGCTATTCTTGGTGCCAGCCCTACACGGCACAATCCAGAAAACAAAATACTTTACGAAAATGGTAAATCCATGTAGAGCACAATGAGTTAGGAATACGTAAATTGTAACGCCCTTTAATTTAAAAGAAGAAGCGCTTGTATATAGTTAGTGATTGTGTTTCTCACTGGATACTCACTCTTAAATTTGGATCACCAGTAATGTTATTAAGAAATCCTAATCACCTAAATTATGCAATGGAACAAAGTTCCAAATCAAAGCTCTTTATAAAGACGTCGTAGGAGCCACAGTAATTACCAATCGTGGTGAAATAAATGTTTTCATTCCACGAATACCGTTAATTCCATCAGAGTATCCTGAACAAATTAAAATTATATAAAAGAATACAGATCCCTCTTAACGTGTGCTTTGCCAGAACAATTAATAAGTCCCTAGGCCAGTCACTTAAAATGACTGGTATCGATTTAATAAGGACTGCTTTTCACATGGAGAAATGTATGTTGCATGCTCCAGAGTGATTTTTAGAAGCAAATGGAAACACTGCACTTACTATAGTAATTAAACCTAAAATTTTGATGAATACTAATAGTTTAATTTCATTTAGAGACAGTATTTTTTAACAAAATCATTCCTATTTCAATATTCATTCTTCTAATGCGAAGCCGCGGGTAACAGCTAGTTATACATACTAATAAATAAATAAATAAATATTCCTGGACATTTTCACATAACGTATACTATATTCTACAAGTTTTTGTTGTTTAGTAATAGAAGTAAATTGTACAATTGGACTTCCAATTAAATGTTCTTACTACACAATAATTTTTATTAAGATCGGTTTAGCCGAGTTAGATACATGAAATCTACAACTCGATTAATGAAATCGAAGGGTTCGCCCTATCAGATAATTAACGCCCAAAGTAAAGCAGTATATCTCATTGGAACAACATTATTTTATTTATTTGTTGTTTTAAGTACGTTTGTTCATACTCAATACTCAATCATTTATTGCACACCATAATGTTTAAAAGATGGAAGATGCTTACATAATAGTGACCATTATGGACCCTCTCGGGCACGACAACTTATGTATGTATTTTATGTATGTACTCGTATCCAAATACTGTCGCTAGTCCACAGTCCACCACGCTGGTCCAATGCGGGTTGAGAGACTTCACAAGCCGTCGAGAAAATCTCTAAGGCATGCAAATTACGGGACCTCGGAGGTGGTCAGGAGGATCGAGGTGCTGAGGCTTAGGGTAGCCTTGGATAAGTCGGAGGGTCTACTTTTCCATGGGCCCCGACATCGGCCACCTGCTGCCGCCTCGATCACGGTAGACGGTGTCCAAATTGGAGTGCAGGCTCAGATCAAGTATCTGGGTCTGGTATTGGAAGGGCGGTGGCGCTTTCGGAAGCACTTCCGCCAACTGTCCCCAAGGCTCGTCGCGGCGTACGTCTTTTTACGGCTCATGCATGGAGAGGACCAGGGAGAAGGATTGTTCCGTTGACCCAAACCACCGCCAGTGACTGAGGCGGCGAAGGCGCGTGTACTTGCGCTTGATGCCGCCCTAGTTGAGGCTGCGGGTGTATGGACCTGGAACGACCGCCACCCGCAAGGTCCCTCGCGAAGGTGCGACGCTCCGTGTGCGGATGCGATACTCAGTAGAGGGTATCCGCAAGGGTAAGCCGCCACAAATCACTGCATTAATGCAACATAGTTCCAGTGGCCTGCTAACACAGGCGGAGAGACGCTATATGACGGGGTTATTTAGTGGGTGAGGGCCCAACACTACCCTGTTCGTTGCCACGAACGACGGAGTGTGCGCACCAACCGCACTTAGGTTATTTTTTTCCCCGCCTTAACAAAAAAAGGCATGCAAGTTTCCATACGATGTTTTCTTCACCGACGAGTGATAACACACATAATTTCGCAAAATCTCGAAAAGTTGAGATGTGTATGAGGTCTGAACCTTGGACGGGCATTAAACTCGATACCACTGTCTTCGTTTTCCTTGGTTTTACCACTAGGCCATGCTGAGTATAATTATAATATTCATCATTATTAACTTTAAAAACATAATATATCTGAAAACTCCACGTTGTAATTGTAAAATGAGCGCTTTAGCCTGCCACTTGATGGAAACCAACTGTGGGTTAATATTTCTTTTGTATAACAACAAAGTATTCCAGCAATTAATTAATTTTAATTCATTTATTTCGATTGTTTTGATATTTATGCATTTCTTTGCATAGAGTAGCTAATTAATTTTAATTGTTAACCAGTAGGCATTTATAATTGTAGAGTAATATTACGAGGCCTGCATAGTGCCTTATAGCACTAAAGCCTTGACAAATAAAAGATTAAAATATAAAAAATAAACTTTTATATTACTAAGAAGTTAGTTGTATATACTTAAGTGTACATTTCTAGTGATTAAGCTTATGTTACGTCTTGGTATTTGTCGCGATTAAAAATTTTGTTCCGATTTTAAAAAGTATCCCTCGCGGCGCTAGGCCTCCTGTTGCACAACAATTAGCCAGTTGCATACGTCTTGTGGTCCACGAGAACTCAAATACAGCCTGGAAATTATTACATGCATTTCTTTACATAATTCTACATATGAATATAGTTTTGACGTCTTCCAAAACTTTAAATGCGCAAATTAAACAAAATTACTAGTTAATTATTTAATACATAAATCTAATTTTAATTAAAAAAAATCTCCATCTTATTTTGAAGAGTCTAAGTTAATGGAAGATGGTAAAAGGAAGCATCAAAGCTTCTTTTTAGTAGTGATGTAGTAACGTCTTGCTCTCCAGACACACTTGCGGGTCTGAAGATAAAGCATTAAGCGCCTTCTGATGACCTTTCTTTCCCCAAATGCAATCCTCCTGACCATTCATTAGAAGATCTGAATACTATTGCTAAGGATGTATTTGGAGCGGCTAACTCCTTTCGAAGTGGTTCAGTTAGCGGCTTCGATGGCCTGACACCACAACTTTTAGAACTTCAGAAGAGAAACACCAGTTTTCCCAACCGTCGGGAAAACTTGTGTTTCTCTATTGAAGGAGTTTACCGTTATATTGAATCTTGAATCTTTGCAATGTAGACGAATGTATCATTGTTTTTATATCGTGTGAATTTGAGTGCTCTTAACACTTTTATTGTCAAGCACTCGGATCCGAGTAGGCTGGGTCATTAGTAGCGGCACCATCCACACGGACCCGAGCAAACGGTCGATTCATTTTGCTCTAGCTAGTACGGCCGCGGCACTCGTGGCAAGTTTATATTATTAGATGCAGCCACGGTGTCAATACCGTCAACTTAAAATATCAAGTATTGGATTCGTTGTATATGTCGGTATATATTTGAATATACGACCCTACGAAAAGTGTTTTCGCGACAAAATGAACGCCATAACAGGGTCGTCAAAAAGCAAGTCTCAATTGATTATTTTAGATTATAGTATGTCATTGCAATTGTAATGAAGTATACTAATAGATTGTATACCAAAAAGTACAGATTTAATACGAAATATATATATATGCAAATTTAAATTGAAATTAGGATTCCACTTCACTCTGCAAAATACGTCATAATTCTAAAATAAAAAAATTGCTTCAAATAAAAGTATTTTATATAAATAAAAATCCTTTATTCTATATATTGACAATAAAAAATATAAACAATAATTTTCTATCCAGCCTTACACACTTGCCTACACTTTGTTAATATTAGAACGGAATAGATGCAATAAAAAGTGCTCAAGAGTTAATTTAAAATGATGCGGAGCCTCTAGGAGGCGTGCATTTATTTATCGGTCAACAGGCGAGCGATTAATTACAAAATATTCAGTAAAATTCACCAACTGAATCATTTTCTACATTTTCTACAAATATTCTTGAATAAAACCTCGTCATCCCTAGTTTTAACACTAGATCCGGATCCGAGTACCTGGCTAAGAACGCGCTGTGTGCCAACCACTCGGATACGATCGGGGAATTTTTGTATAATAATAATAGCGCAAATATTTATTTACCTCATATAGTCAATCATTCCTATATACCTAAACAAAATAAGCCTTTAAAAACATTGGTTCGAAAGGTGACATTCCTCAATTTATACGGAGCGAAATGTGTTAAGAATTCTCGTAGCATTGGTTCGGTAACTACTGACACTTCTACAAAATTTGTTTTTTGTATAAAACTATTTTCAATTAATTTTTAATTAAATTCTTCAAATTTTCGCGTCCCATATTTTAGAAGACGACTATGATTTTTTTATAGAGGAATATATAACAAAAATATATGAAGTTTTTACCGCCTTCTAAAAATTAATATTCATTCGGCTTTTACTACTATTATTGTCTTTTCGTCACAAAATATACACATATTTTCTAACTTCCTTAAATATAAGGCACTTTTAGGAAAAAAAATATGAAATCTTAAGAAAAACAATGAGAAAAGTTCTTAACATAAATTTGAACGAGCTTGGCTCCAAGCATCCTCGCCAGCCCGTTCGTTTGGGTGACCGTTCTTCACAAAGGAGAATGCCCATCATCCATACCAAAAATGTCTGAAATGTACAATAATGAAATATACGCTAAAACGTACTACAAATCATAGGAAACCCATTATAATATCAATAATTATCAAAAAACTAGGCCAAAGCCAGTTCCAGACATTTTTTAAATTATAGGTTAGGTTATGTTCAAGGATTAATATGCCATATTAAAACAACAATAGGTTATAATTTTGGTTGTTTCATTATTCTTAAATCAACTAATATTATCATCATCAAGAAACTGTGCAGGAGGATAGATATTGGATTGGTATCGCGCTCATGCAAAAAAGTATAAAGCTGGAATCAAACTGTTGGACGCGTCCGTAAGCCGCGGCTGACAGCTGCGACTGATAAGTGTGCACATGACAAAAACATCCAGTGGGCCAGATTCCTATCGGACGTCCGAACGCTCAAGGACGGTGTAAGGTTACGTCCGCGACTTACATCTGATAGTTTGCACAGTTCAGTGCACATTAATTGTCCAGATACATACAAGTCGCGGCTGTCAGTCGCGGCTTACGGACGCGTCCGACAGTTTGTTTCCACCTTAAAAGTAATGCAGAATATTTATTTATTTCTTTAAGGCATTGGCAGAACCATCAGCCTAACAGTAACATAAACATCGTTATTCACTCATCATACGTAAGTTTAATTCATAAAACAAGTCGTAGTCAGTCATATAAAATTAGTCAGTCAAGTCAAAGTCCCGCTCCGGTAAGACGATGGTGACCTTACTGAAGCTTCTATGGAGTTTTGGAGACAACAGGAAAAAACACGTTATGTCGCACTTCATCACTTGCCAACACTTATGCACATACACAAATAGTTAATAAGCAAAAATCCACCACTTTTACACATTAATACTTGAAATAACACAAGTTTAGGAAAATAATGCAGAGTGACGACATGATCTTCTTCTTCTTGTTTAATGGCTCTTGTTACATGATCTTCTTCGTGTTCCCGCCAAAACTCGTAATGCAGAATAAACATTCTAATGCAGAATAAACATTCTGCATTACAGTCTGTCATTAAGGCAAAGGGGATGTGTTTTATACAGCCACGATACGTTTTCTATTTTGAAAATACTTTGATTTTAATTGATATTGACACGCATATATTATTTTAGTTAGATTTACGGTACATATAGGTTGAATTATATTAAAATAATGATAACTGTGGACTAATTCTATCCTACTTCAAAAATCAATAAGAATGAATTAGGAGGATATCAAGTTTAATATTTTAATAGTCGTTACATTTTTGCCCTAGTCAAACAACCTTGAGAATTATTTAATTATACATATTTTATTCTAAATAGAATTAAGGACTATAAATAGTTACTGTCCATTTCAGGCATTTTTTGGACATATCCATTTCTGACTTAAGTTCCGATTTTAACGCTAGTTGATTCTGAACTGATGTTCTGGATGCCTGGTAAAAAGCATTTCCAAACACTGGCCCACCAAAAAACCCACTTTCTGAGTCACAATGGGATGAGCCGTATGCATCGCTCTCACTCTGGGGAGGCTGTTGTTACTCTCAGATATCATAGCCTATCATGCGGCAAAAGTGCAGGCAGAATTCCACGCTATGCCAATATTAGTGAGTTAATCCGCCATGCTCTTATTACCGCTAGTGTAACAGCCATACGAACCTAACGGTTTGGTACGCGACGATGAGGAGAGACCAGACGGTATGACTCTGATGACTGCCGCTATGAAGATGGGTAAGCCTCTGGTGGTGGACGGCAGCTGCATCGACATTCTTGATCTATCACATCAGCCAGCACTTGTGGCTATCGTCGTACTGCTGCAGTATCTGTGGAGACCTTGAAATAGCGGAAATTATGAATTGCGTAATTATGTTCTTGAACCGTTGGGGGTCGAAACGCTTGGGCTTGGGCCGTAGGGCCGAACACTCACAAATTTTATAAAGAAATTGAGAGACGACTAATTGACTCTACACGTGATCAGAGGGCCGATAGTGGCAATGTTGCCAGCCTTTTCGGAACGTTGCCAGATTTTTTTTTTTGTTCTTATTTTTTGATTTGCCAAGCCCCGGAGGCTTGTTGTTGTCACTTACCACATGAAACACAAAAGTCCTGACCGTACTTCCGGCGAATTTTCTGTGACTTATCCTTGGCCAAGCCAACCCATTTATGCTGGGAGAACCAAGCCTCTACCACCACAGACCAGAAGCGAGGCTCTATTACTATCCAAGATATAATTGTAGAGTCTTGCCATCACTCTTTACAGTTCATTATATGTATGATTGCTGCCTCCATGTAGAGAGGAAAATTGTCTGTCACGGGGTTCCTTTTTCTTACTTTACTTTACTTCCTTAGCAGTGCCCCTTACGATACCTGTAGTAAGAGGTGGAGACATTATATAGGTATTCTTAGTTCTTCACCTCTTCTTTCTATTACGGAAGGAGGATCTATTATAGAGGAATATACATAGTATAATTTTTTTGTTAATTATTTATCGATTTTACACATATTTGATTTGACTAATATGAACTTAAAGTTGTTATTGTGGCTTAACTATAATATTTAGACTATAACCTCGAGGACGTGGATAAAGAGGAGTACTGTAGACTTAACTACATTATTTTATTATAATCATAGTATTCTACAGCGCATGTCAAATTCTGAATTTTATATATGACATGTTTTTGTGGTTTTTGGAGGCATACGAGCGAAGAAGTGCCAATATCTACTCATGGACTCAGCAATACCAAATATACTACCAAGCCGTTGCTCAACATTTCATTTCACTAATGGGAAATTAATCAATTGGTGGCTATGTCCCGTTACAACCAAAATACCAAGGCATTTCACGGTCAATGATATCAAGTTAGCTAAGGATATAAATTATCCAGTTTTAATGACTGACAGGCGTAGTTCTAATGTTAGCATACAACTATAAAAGTTTAATAAATGTAGATCATAAAATTGAAATAAATGTAAGAGTTTTAGAAATGCAATAGTAGTCTTTAAATAGCAATATTATACCGACTACGTGATGCATTTAAAACGTGATCTACTAGTTTTATTTATCACTAGCAAAGGCTAGTTTTTCGGTTATATCTCAGGTTCCCAATATAGTAGTGGGATAATTTTTAAGTCTAATCAAAGCCTTTCAAATAAAAAAAGTTTCATGAAAATCCGTTCAGTAGTTTTTGCGTGATGCGCGAACAAACAAACAGATAAACAGACCAAAATTCTAAAAAAATAAACATGAACTTTGTTCAGAAAGCTGTAAGTTGGCGCTAACGAATCCAACATTTACCAATAAGGGTATTTGGGGGTACTGAGGTCATTGGCTGCAACAAGCGTTTCTGGGCCGCATAGTAGCACAGCAGTACGTACTCTAAGAATCTTACATTAGGGTCAGCAGTCTTGACATTGATTGCGATATCTGTAACGTAACAACCACATAATAATTCAACAACTGACTGGGATGTCGGTACCTACCTAACAATTTGGTTGAAAACTGAAATATAAGAAAAAATATATTCATACCTTAAAGATTTTTTTTCATTCAAAGCAATGAAATTCAATTACTGATTGCTTTATTTTTTGATTTTGCTATTTAAAAATGATAAGCTACCACTCTCTCGCATTAGAAGCACTATAGTCAGAATTTTAATTCGATTCCAGATTTGAAAATTTTAGTGTTGCAACGTTATGACAAGTACTAGTGACGTTTCGAAATTATTCAATACGGAAATGGAATATTTCCGGATCGATTCCTCTCGTTTATAGTAGTATATCTAAACAACTACTACTTTAATAGAAACTAAGTATATCAGGAAATTAAATATTTCTGAACGGATAATTTAGTTATGACGATTAATTTTATTAAGGATCTGAGAGTTTTCTTTTATAATTGTGTGTGAAAAAAATAAAAAAATGTGATCATGGAGGAACATGAGAAATAAAACAAATAGTTGTATTATGGTAATATTTTATTTTATAAATCGTCGCTGTTATCGCTATCGCTATCGCTGTTACATTTCTGTGATATTGTCAATTAACATATCTAGCCTAATCATTTTTTCCTCTTCTTTGAGAACATGGGATACGCATTTAGACCATTCGGTAGCCGTAATTTTTTGAATGCCTTCCTCAAATAAATTTCTCACGTCTGTCAATTTGAAGGTTTTATTATTTTGAGCTACATGCCCCTTTACCTGCGCCCATATCAATTCGATAGGGTTCAGCTCGCAATGGTAAGGGGGCAGTCTTAAAACCGTGATCCCATGTTGTGCTGCCATTTCGTCTAGAGCGTACTTATTAAAAGACTCGTTATGTGGAATCAGTTCTAAAAGCGTAGCTTTAACCATATCTGGTTCGTAATGAATATTTTTATTTAAAAGCCAGTCTTGAATTGCAGCTTTTTTCAGCTCATTTTTGGTGCCATTTCCAATTTTCGGGAGTGGTAAGGTGCATTATCCATCACCACAATTGGAATCTTTGATACTTCGCTTTGGTCCAGTTTTTTTAGGAGGAGTTGGCGGCGCACCTTTATTTACTTCCTTCAAAACGTTACAAACAGAGCGTGAGGTTATTCCCAATATGTCAGCAACTTTGCTCATACATTCATTTTCTTCCACAACTTCAAAGGCTTCCAATTGCGCAGAAGTTTCATTTTTCACGTACTTGTAGGCGTTGCGGATCATTACTTTTTCAGAAACAGTGAAAGCTTTTCGTGGATGTTTTTTTCTTGGGGACAAGAAAACATCCACGTCTTTTTGTGATGTACTAGGCTGAGGATCCATTTTGATGGAAAACCAAAACAAATAGATTCACTCAAAGTTCACAAAAAACTATAAACGTAACAACAAACACAACGTAACAAAACTTTAACAAAAACCCAACAAAATAACAAAATATCGATTCGCAATGAAACAAGATATTCGTGCAGTTAGACTGGGAGAATGAAGCCGAATGACAAGATAAACAAAATGGCGATAGCTGCACGAGCGCGAACGGGTTGCCAATACAGAAAACTATCTAGACTCTTTTATTATAAGTTTTGTTTTTAATATAAAAAACAAAAATATTAACTTTTTATAAAATAAAGCAGCGGTTACTAATTAATAAATAATTATTATGAATAATTATGTATTTATTTAAATAAAAATTAATAATTTAGTCTTTAATTGGCACACCAATATTACGATTACATAAACATAAATCGCGATTGTTTATCGATTTTTATGTTCATCACTACACTATTAATATGTGGTATCATTATTTTACAAAATGACAGTAGCTAATATCAAATGTGGAATCGAATTATAATTCCGACTACAGGTTTAAAATACCAAAATCTGTGTTTTATGTCGTCCTAATTTGTTTTTTATTTAAAACACGTTAATCTAGATAGTGTATTTGTAGATACAAAATATTCCTAAATTATAACTTTAAATCACTGATTATATAATGAAATTCAAAGTGTTTTTTAAACAAAATTAATAACATATAAAAAAGCTAAAATAAATTATCAAAAGGTCAATGCACTTTTTTTTCTACCCAGTATGGCTTTCAGCCGAAAAAAACCACTACGTTGCTATTATCTCGTTTTACTGATGAAATAAACTCCCACTTGAATGAAGGCAAGTACGTGTTGTTAGTTTTTATAGACTATAGTAAGGCATTTGACACGCTGAGACATGATTTATTAATTAAAAAGCTACACAATACCGGAATAAGAGGCAATCTACTAAAATGGTGTAATGCTTATATTGAAGGTCGCAGGTATCAAGTTAGAGTAGGATCTGACCTCAGTGACCCTGTTGATGTCACAGAAGGGACGGCACAGGGATCCGTGATTGGTCCGTCGCACTACTTAGCGTACGTAGATGACATGAAGAATGTTATAAAACACTGCACGGTATATCAATTTGCGGACGACACGTGTCTCATTGCCGCAGACAAAGATATAAATAAAGCACAAAATCAATTACAAGCGGACTCATCAGGAGTAAATGTTGTAAATGGTCTCATGATATGGGGCTAGTGCTAAATGGCGACAAAACTAAGTTGCTTCATATACATTCAAGACAAAATTGTAGTACAAAAGAGATTAAAATAGTCACGCAGTGTCATGAGTGCCTGCACAGATCTGAGGGGACTAATGTAATAATGTGTGTAGATAATTGTGCACAACTAAAACAAGTTCGCGAGCAAAACTATCTCGGGCTCATCATAGATGACAGGTTTAACTTGGCAAACCATGTTAATAAAGTATGCGAGAGGCTTCGAGCAATACTGGCTAATTTTTACATTATTAAGAGCCGTGTTCTACTTACTATGTATAGGGCATTAGTAGAAAGCATAGTTTCATACGGGTTAAGTAGTTATGGGCGAACGTACAGATCCTATTTAAAACATATATATATATATATATATATATATATATATATATATATATATATATATATATATTAATCGTACCACGAAAAATAAAATTAAATTATAAAGACGATCCACTAGGACTGTTTAAATATTGTGAGGTGCTGCCTATACAGGATAGCTTATTAAAAGAGCAATTTTTTAGAACTGAAATACAACATGAAATAAAACATAAAATAATAACAAAAAACGTATCTAAGAAAAAACTCCCGCGGAGGTGGTCAGGCGGATCGAGGCGCTGGGGCTTAGGGTGGCCCTTGAAAAGTCGGAGGCCCTACTCTTCCATGGGCGCCGACGGGGCCCGCCCGCCAGCGCCTCGATAACGGTCAACGGTGTGGCCTTCCCAATCCAGGCCCATATCAAATATCTGGGCCTGGTATTGGATGGACGGTGGCACTTTGACGAGCACTTCCGCCTTCTTGCGCCAAAACTCGTCGGCCCTCGGGCGACTGATGCCGAATTTGGGCGGACCGAGTCTCGCGTGTCAACGATTCTACGTGGGGGTAGTACGGTCGATGGCACTGTACGGCGCACCCGTGTGGGCGGAGTCCCTGGCCGCTTGCAATAGGGCCCTTCTGTGGTGTCCACAGAGGGTCGTAGCGGTCAATACGCGGGTACCGCACGGTCTCGACCGATGCAGACTGCACGTTGGCTGGAACCTCCCCGTGGGATCTGGAGGCGGAGGTGCTCGCCGACGTCCATCGGCAGGCGTCGACGGCGCGGGCGGGAGGTAGCCGCCCCTCGCCGAGCGCAATGTTATCGTGGTGGGAAGATGCCCACCGCGCCACCGTCCTAAAGTGGAAGTCTCGGCTGGAGACGCCCCGGGCTGGTCTCTGGACCGTGGGGGCGCTCTAGCCGATCTTGGAAGAATGGGCAGGGCGGCAGCATGGGATCCTCACCTTCCGGTTGGTGCAGGTTTTGTCAGGGCATGGTTGCTTTGGCAAATACCTGCACATGATCGCTAGGAGGGAGATGACCCCAGGCTGTCACCACTGCGGCTGCGACGAGGACTCGGCGAAGCACACGCTCGAGTCGTGCCCGGCCTGGAATGTGCAGCGCCGGGAACTCGTTGCAGTCATAGGCGTGGACCTGTCGCTGCCGGCCGTTGCGCGAGCGATGGTTGGCAGTGACAGGGCCTGGACCGCGGTCGCCGCCTTCTGCGAGGCTGTCATTTCGCGGAAGGAGGTGGTGGAGAGGGCCCGGGAGGAATCCTCCTTCACGGCCCCGATTCGCCGCCGGTGGCGTGGTGGCGTGCGCGCGCTTACCTGCGCGTGATGCCGCCCTAGCCGAGGCTGCGGACGGTGGGATCGGGGAGTACCCTGCCTCCGTGGAAGCCTACCGCGAAGGTGCGATGCCCAAGTGCGCGAGGCATCGCTCAAGAGAGGGTGCCCAAAGGGGCTGCCGCCTGTGGATCGCGGTCGAAACGACGCGGTACCCGTGATCCGCCGTAGCAAGGGCGGGTGGAGGCGCACGGTGGGTTTTTAGTGGGTGAGAGCCCCACACTACCCCGTTGTCTCCCCGGGCAGCGGGGTATGCGGTATGTAGCAGGTAAGCGCTCGGGATCACCCGGTTGATATTGTTCATTGTTGATTTGTTATTTATGTATACGCATAATATTTAGCTGATATGTTTTACTGTACTGCTTTAAACTTGATCGAGAATGAAACGCCAAGACAAACCTCTGCGAGGTTTAATGGTGTCCAGAACTGTTTTGTTAAGGATCTAAATTTTGAGAAAAAAAAAAATTGTTTTGCTCTAGTAGTGTTTACTCACAGAGAAAAAACAGATCATACGAGGCAATAAAGTACGTACTCTTCAACTGCTGCTGCTATTATCATATTAATTTTGACGTGAAACATCTAATGCGGAGGGAGGATAAAATCGGCTGTCAGCGTGGTGACGCTTTTATTTTACTTGTCCGTTCAAACCCTGCAAGTTCAATTTGACACACTTCCCGGTTTCCGATTGAGCTGAAATTTTACACGCATAAGTATATCGCGTGATAATGCAATATTATGGTGACATGGAGTTGATCTGATGATGGAGCTGGAAGGTCAACAACTCTATAATGACACGACGCAACCCCCTCGACTTTGGACTCATTTGATTCGTTTAGATGAGTACTTTGTCTTTAGGTGGTATCCAGGGTCTGATGATGGCGTTGGAAGGTGGCCATGAGAACTCTTGAATTAAATAGCGCAACTCCATCGAGTTAGGCCTCGTTTGAATTGTCTTTATTAGTACTCCAGTCCTAGATGATATCAAGGGTCTGATGATGGAGCTGGAAGGTGGCCATAGGACTCCGTTAAAAAAAGACAAAACCCCATCGAGTTTGGGCTCGTATGATTCATCTTGACGAGTACTTTCTTTCTAGATGGTATCTAAGGTCTGATGATGGAGCTAGAAGGTGACTACAGTAACTCTATACATTAAACACAAAGTGAAAAATGTGAAATCGAAAATAACAGTCACGAGCAGGATTTGAACCTGCATCTCCTGGATACCGCTAAAAATATATATAAAAATATCTAAATACAGTAACTCTGTAATGAAACGACGAAACTCCATCGAGTTTGGAATCGTTTGATTCGTCTTGGTGAGTACTTTGTCTTTAGACGGTATCTAGAGTCTGATGATGAAGCTAGAAGGTGGCCATAGGAACTTCGTTATAAAACGACATAACCCCATCGAGTTTGGGCTCATATAATTCGTCTTGACGAGTACTTTGTCGCCATATGGTACTCAGGGTCTGATGACAGAGCTGGAAAGTGGCCATGGGTACTCGGTAATTAAATGTCGCAACCCATCAATTTAGGGCTAGTTTGAGTTGTCTTGAATAGTACCATAGTCCTAGATGATATTCAGAGTCTGATAATGGAGCCGGATGGCCATGGGCACTATGCTATAAAGCGCCGCTATCTCATCAACTTTAGAATCGTTTGATTCGTTTTGACAAGTACTTCGGTCGTACATGATATCCGATGATGATTTATGTCCATTTCCGTTATTATTTTACACATGTTATAATTTTATACAATCACATTGAAAAAATTATGATCATTTTATTTCTACAAAATAATTTCGATTTTTCACATCTGGTAGACGTCCCGAGACGTCTAATTTTTAAAGATATGTTATAATAAATGTAACCTAAAATTATTTTCTTGAATTAGAAAATATGATAATTTTACTAAGACCTACCTACACAACTGTTTTACTGAATATAATCGTAAATCATGAATAATGATCTCCAGATCGTAATTTGATTTTATAGTGCACGAGAGAGTTTTTGTTGGCTCGAACTGGAGTACCTACTACCAAGACTTTAGTACGGAGTCACACTATCACTCGACCACCGCGGCAGAGTAAATCAGTATTAAACATATTCAAAAAAATTGTTTTTTTTCATTTAATTAGTAAGTTTATTGCTGTTCACCAATGAATTTCTAAAACTTCTAATCTATTTTGAAACGTTAATTCTAGTTCTGGCTTTATACTTTTATCCCAAGAGGACAGGTATACAATACTAATCAGCATAGCAAAAGTTGAGACAATATGTATACTGATATAATATATATATGTATATCCTTATATAGCTTGTATGTTTTGTCACCCGTATATTGGAATTTTAATGAAAACTAAACTCATATACTTGAGCAATTTCAGGAATGAAACGAAGACGAGTGCTCGTTTATAAGCGTGATTTAACAACTCCAGCATATTGATTTTTACGTCGCCGTGGGTCCACCCCCGCCCCGCGGGAAGAGTTGTGCACGGGGGTAATGCTAAAATGCTTGTTCCCCTATTTGAGAGTACATGCTAGAGGGACGTTCAACTATATCCCGGGAGATATTTTGTTTTAGCCGACTTACGAACGTAAAAGTATAATTATTGATATTCAGATTCCTAAATTTTTGTTACCTCATCAATATTAAACTGCTATACGATTACAAGTAATCATTTGACTTTATTGTATTCGGATATCGAACATTATTATTTTCCAATGGCAGGCGGGTTAAGGTTACACCTATACTTAATAAGCAGTTGTATTTAGGTATATAGGTACTCATATTTAATTTTATCGTGAATATTTTACGTAAGATTTACGACCGGATGCGTCTTCATTGGAACGTGAATGTGACACACTTTCTATCGCACTCTTATCTGTATTGTATTTTAACAACTAGTTTAGTGGGCTATTGTTATGTTTTGTTTTTACAATAACTGTATTTCAAAAGAATACTTTGGCATCATTATTGTTTTGAATACGTTCAATATAAACAGAAAGTAAATCAAAGTTTTGTGGCAAACAGCTAAATGTTTTTTTAAGCTTATAATTTCAAATCTTGGGTTCAAGGATGCAATTAATGGTTTTCTAACAAATAAGCTGCTTGCACGCAGTTATTTTAATATATTATTTCCTGTTAGCAATTAAAGCTAATTAAGAGCAGGCTATTAGAGTGTGGACTGTATATTTTATAGTAATATTCTAAGCATAAATTGTGGTGAATTATCACAAGTATGACTGTGTTGATTGAGACTATCACAAACCTGGCTGAACTTACTTGAGTGTCCCCGCGAGTTTGTTCAGCCCCACCCGCGCACTTTTCAGTGGGCCGCCCCGCACCGCACCGCACCCTTCACTGCACCCCATGTGTTATTCTCCACTCCGTCCCGCGCCGGGACGCTCCTTCATTTTACTCCAATTTACAACCAAAAAATTCAACAAACATTTCCGAAATTAAATTTAATATTAGACCTCGAATTGAATGTATGTTGTTTAACAGTATACCTACGATATTTAAACGCGCTGTTGAGTCGATTCGCCTATCACTTTAAAGCTTCTTATCTATAGTCTACGGACTGTGACTAATTACTTACTGACACTGTCAAACAACATTACGTTCCGACAGCATGCTTGAATTTGTTACCACATTTGCGACACTTGTACAATTATGTTGGGTTATAAAATTGCCCAGAGCATATGTGAATGCAGCCTCAATTTTATTAGTAGGCCTATTGCCTAATATTTCTGTGGTCTCTATAAGTATATAATTGATATGATAGTGTACTATTATCTTATCTATAACGTCTTGTACCCGTGTATGTTCTACTACATGAACTTTCATAACTTATTCAAAATCCGAAACGGATTTCTTAAAGTTATCTTTTTTGATTCATAAAGAGTTCAAATGACCTTAATTTTCAAGGCTTTGTGTTAATTTTCAATAGAAAGAACATTTATTTTCGATTAACTTATTCATATTTTACATTATTCATATTATAAAATATAACAATGAAAATTACTACACACAGATTGTAACAGTAAACATACACTCTGCATATAGTTTGGTAGGTATAATAATTGAGGGGCGCCACCCCAACCCTACGGAGTTTGAAAAGGAAAGCTTTTAAGAGCTTTTTGTTTTGTAATTAATTTTATTTTTAATTTATTTGTAATGTTTTAGTTAGTTTTTATTATGTAATTTAGAAATAATAATGTCAGGAAAACTGCATTAAGAAAAAATATTGCGATTGCTATGATTAGTGTTTTTTGCAACGTGTTAAATTAAGACTGAATTGAGTCCCCACTATACTGTAATTTCAAGGATGTCTTCGTAAGATTTGACTTAATAATTTAGATTATTCAGTCAGTATCACTGTGAGGCAAGGATGGCTCGTAAAAAAACCCTATACATCTGATATATTGATATACATGTACGTCCGTCATGGTGAAGGTGAGAGGGATTTGGGGAGTTTTGGCTTTCTTAGTATTAGTCAGCAATCTGTCTTGGGGAAGGAAAATATTATCCGTCACATGCCAGAAGTATAATTATGCTCCAATGCCATGTAGACTGTTAAAGTCTTTTGTTACTTTCAATGTTTGCTTATGGTAGTTCGAATTATTAGATTTAAATAGAACCTTGATAGTAGATTAAATGATAAAACCGGTCTACTTGTAATTGTATCTATAAATTGTATGTTGGTGGCTGTGTTAGTTTAGTAGCTAGTTTTGTGCGGGATGATATGTATACCAGTATTTAAGTATAGTGAAGAGCTAACAAACAAAAAACTTTCATCCATTTTGATTCAGCAGATTTGCATGATATGTAGAGACAAAAAAACAGAAGCTTAAAAAAGTTATTTATGTTCAGAGACGCCTCAATAGGTTAATACAGTAATTTTTTTCTCAAGTATATTAATCTATCTCAGTGGTAAAACCTACTTATCCCAGCACTAATGGGTTGGCTGGATCGAGGAAATACCCTCTGACCGAAAATAAACGTGAAATACTCCTACCGTTGTGTTTCGTATAGTGAGTGAGAGTGGTAGAAGCCCAAACCCCCTCCCTTTCCTCTCTTATCTGCTCCTTAGTATACTCCCTATCCTCTCCTTATTACCGTTCCTCTCCACCTATTATCCCTTTCCTTGGAGATGGCTTCGCGCCTGCTTCGCGGCCCACCTGATGGTAGATGGTAACCGTCGCTCATAGACTCATCTATATCGGGAGTCTTGTCAAGCCGCTACTCACCATTTAATTTCATAGATATGAATTGAAAGAAGGCTATCTCCATCTACAACCAAAACACACCGATTTGCTTCATGGTCGGTCACACGGGAAATGGTAGTATCAACCTACTCAGGCCCGATAGCAATGGAGTACTTCCACTTGGTTCCTAGTCCTACCACTAGTACTGCAATGGGTGATAATTACATACTTACCTTAGTTGCCGCGAACAACGCCCATGGGAAAGAATGGGGTAGTGGCACTTGTATCCCTAGTCCGTTACCACACTGATAAGCAAATAGCAATTTTAGCGTTACCTGTCCTTTTTTATAAATAACAGCATATTAATAGCAACTGCCTCGGTGGTGCAGCAGCAGTGTGTGCGACTGCTGATTATGAGGTCTCGGGTTTGATTCCCGGGTTGGGCAGTGTTATTGAGCTTTTTCGTAAAATGAAAAATTCTCAGTAGCAGCCCGGAGTTTGGAAATGTGCCCGGTAGACGGCAATACGCTCGCCCCCCTATTACGTGGGACTTAAACATAGCTAGCCAACCGTGGGTGTGAAATATACCACTGCCTACCCCTTCAGGGATACAGGCGTGATGTATTAATCGCATCTAGATACATTTTTTTAAAGTTACGTACCGAGTCTCTATCCCTTTCTCTCTCGGTCGGTCTAGTGGGTGCCGCTAGTAAGACACCTATGACGCCGTACATTGACGTTTTTTAATCAAAAAATTATGACATCTTTCTACATGAACCCTTATTGTATGGTCTGGTTTATTTTTTCGATGACATTATAATTATGTAGTAATGTCGAGTGCGCCACTATTTGACGTGTATCTTGTGTATATTTGAACGAAGATAGCACCGTTAAGTTTTATAATTATTATGTATCTATATAGATAGATCTTCCCCACGACAAAGAGCTTATCTCTTAATGTAGGATGTTAAAATGTATTAAGGACATCCAATGCACGAGTACATTGCAGATTGGTATTAAATGCAGTACTATTTTGTCTTAAAAGTGATTAGTGGTTTTCACAACCCACTTTTTCCACTGTTTTGGTATGGATCTCTTCTCAATATAAGTACGAGTAATTTAAGCCTTGTTTTACCACGCTGGCCTAGTGCGAGTTCGCAGACTTCAAAAGCTACGATAGAATATCTCCGCTATGCAAGTTTTTCGATGTTTTTCCTTTAAAAGGCGAGGTAGGGAATTTGTAATTTAAAATACATACATATAATTTAATTACACATAATTTTGAAATGTCCGAGATGTGTATTATAAATGTGTAGATAATCTATGTAGGTATATAAGAGTATAACTGACTAACAGACTGATATATCAACGTACAGCCCAAACTCCTGGGACTAGGACCGTGAAAATTTACAAATGGGTTCCTTTGATACGTGCAAGTGGTGAGCACCACTAAGAAAGGATTTTACTCAAATCGTATCCAAATCGTATCCGAAGAAAGGGCTTATAACTATGAGGCGAGCGAAGCAGCGGGAAATGCGCCAGTACATTATAACCATTTACATAACATACATAAATACTCTTTTTCCTTATTCACAAATTATAATTTGTACTTTAAGAGTAGCCGAGCATGTCAAGTGCTAAAATATAGATCAAAATGTTTAAAAAATCACGCCATCAAATAGTATGAATTTTAATTGCAAAATTAAACTTACTATATTGGATTAATGCATGTAAATGCGTTCCGATAGAGAGCGTTGGTCGTTAAGACAAATGTGATAAGGAGATTGGGTAAGTCTAAAAGATAGTACTGTAGCTCAGTGAATTAGAGCACTTCCCCGGATAGGAAGGGACGCAGGTTCGTTTCCCGCCTGTACTAAAATACTCTTTTTCCTTATTCACAAATTATAATTTGTACTTTAAGAGTAGCTGAGCATGTCAAGTGCTAAAATATAGATCAAAATGTTTAAATTCTGGCTGTTAACTAAATACATTTTCGATCAGAAGTGAACAATTGAATATCGGACTGGCAAAGGCAGCGGTTTGACCACATCTATAGGAAGTTGTCGATATCCGTACTCATAGTATTGGCAATTTCCGTGAACAGCGGTTGCATCTATCATCAGACCACTAACTAAACGAACAAAAGTAATAAAGTCAAGGCTTGTTATTTTGTATACATCACGACAGTGTGTAATTCATAAAGCGTTTCTGTGCGTCAGCTTAAAGCTTAGGTGTCATTTAATAAGCTTCAGATTGGTAGCCAGCCTTAATGCCTTTTAAACTCTTATAAATACCATGATGAAATTCATTAATAAACATAGACTCACGTCTGTATCCCCGAAGGGGTAGGCAGAGGTGTATTACACACACACAGTTTGCCCGCTATGTTTATGTCCCACGTAATAGGGGATTGCCGTCTACCGGGCACATTTCCTAACTCCGGGCTTATACTGAGATTTTTCTTTTACGAAAAAGCTCAATAATTAAATTTATTAACTTACTATAAATTACTATAAGTAATGCTTTTCCTCCTTACTTATCAAGTATACATTATTTAGGCAAATAAGGGATAAAATTTTATATTCATTATAGATAGAAAAACGAAGTGTTTTTTTAACTAGAGGTTTGTATGAATTAACGTTTTTTTAAAGATACGAACATGAAAATACAAATAAATTAATAAAAAATAAAAGTTAATAATTACATTAAATTAATTAATTTTTAAATTAATTCTCTCTGCATACCCCGCAAGGGAAATGGCGTGATGATAAGTAAGTAAGTAACATGAACATGGAAATAGTATCTATTCCTCATAAATGGTGTGGTAAGCAGTTACCGCGATCATAGACGCTAGCAACACGAGACCAAGTTTTGTTTTTGACGCTCTCACTCACCATGTGAAATGCAACAGTACGAGTGCCTACTGTTGTTTCACGCTGATCTTCTGTGAGACGTTGGTACTTTAGCCGATTTATACAGGGACACTTTATCAAGAACCTGAAATATAACTGAAAAACTAAGTTTTGCCTACGGCAGAGCCGTGTTGCAAGAAAAATAATAATTTCGGTTGCTTTGTTTATATTTGTGAGAGGGAGAAAGATCGCATGAAATTTATTTATTTTTTGTAACATGTTTATTTTATATAAGCCCTTATCAACTTACTTGGTCAATAATCACTGCAAAGTATAAAAAGATAGTACTGTAGCTCAGTGGATTAGAGCACTTCCCCGGATAGGAAGGGACGCAGGTTCGATTCCCGCCTGTACTAAAATACTCTTTTTCCTTATTCACAAATTATAATTTGTACTTTAAGAGTAGCTGAGCGGGTCAAGTGCTAAAATATAGATTAAAATAGTTAAATTCTGTCAATTTTAGTGCATCATATAAGAATAATAAGATACATCAATCATGTTGGATTACCGCATGGGGTACCTATCATCATCGTTAGGATACAAGAACATAGGCCGAACGGAGCTGATTTGGTAGTCAGAAATCACTAGATTCTGCCTGCGACTTTGTAGTCCTTGAATTAGTTTGAACGAGATTTATAAAAAAATTATTCTTAGTGTGTGTCTACGCGAAGAAAATAATAAGTTGATAACTATGCCAAATTAAATGGAATTTAGTGCTGGTGAGTGACTGAGTGACTATTTAGCTTGCATATTATGCATTAGAGGAACCTATTATGGGTAGGTATGTATTATAAACCACTAAATTATAAAAAAAATCAGGACAGTGATTTGTTAAAATCGCAATTTAACGTAAGCAGGTAATTACATGTCCCACAAAGTTAAGTTTTATTAATGGAATTTGAAAATACATAACGCAAAAAATGTCAAAATATTATAAACTTATAATAGCTTAAGCACATTACCATTCATCATGAATCGTTCATGGGCCGCTTGAAGAAAAGGTTTTAAATTGTTTCTCGATGTTAATAAATTTTAAACAGATAAACCTGTACATCTCGAGCTCGCAGCTTAAAAAACGAGTATCATGAGTATAGAATCCAGACGAAAAAAGTAGTCGTGCAACATTTCACAAGGCACAACGGCCCGCTGCACTCGTATTGTGTGCCTTAACAATATCCACGGGCCCACAGAACACTATACAATAAATAAAACACGTCTACGACGTCATTTCAACAAATCAAATGCCCTACGCAAACAAATCGACAATTCCAGCCAATTTAAATTTTATGGCCTCCCTATAAGCATACACGGGGACAGGAATGTTCATATCATTTATACATGTAGACACAAATAGGTATAGTGAAATTTTGTATCTCAATCCCGTTGTTACATACTAATATAAAATAAATAGGACCTGTTTGTTTAATCTGGAAACAAGTACCTACCATACACCTTGCGTTTACAAATTAAACGGATAAAATAATATTTCTTGTGACTTCATCGCAGTTTGACTAAATGCTTTTTATGTTTAATTTTTATTGGGCCACAATCGTAACAACAATTATAAATTTGTAAGGGAATCGTAGTTATCGTAGTGAAAGTCTGACATTCCTATACATAATACGAGTATATAGGTAATATCTGATGGCGTTGATCTTACTTTTGTATTACTTATAAGATTTCAACCGATCTATAATTAGTTTATCCTTCGGGATTTAATTATAGAGTTGTTTACTAGCATATTATTATTATAATCGTTCACCAACCGAGCTCGGGTCACTAGAGTACATGGAGCGCTCGCGGTCCCGCAGGGAGGGGTCGCAAACAGGTTATGACCCCGACAAGTTACTTGTTTGAAGCCTCGAACGAACATGACCACGTTCGAAAACCTCTCGCGTCTGTGTAAACATCCCCGGTCCCGCCCGTAAAATGCGGGCAGAGAGGGCCGAGGGCGAGCTACATAGTTTGGTCGTAGCAACCGAGACACAATCCTTTCCGTCCCAAACCAGGATAAGAAAAATATCTTAACGTCACCCATGCCTTTTATTATAACAATTATAATTTATATCCTCGTACAAAGATTTTCAATCCATATTACCAATAACATTTGTTACAAAATTTCAATAGTAAAAGGAATTATTCAAAAGTATACTAAAGGGCATGTGTGTATTATACGCATGTATGTATATACAAACCGATCTCGAGTCTGTATCGCGTATAACAATGCAGCGATTTGTTTAGATACTTTTTTCCACGCTTAAGCAAACGAATATATTTCTAATATTACCACATAATACTCCATTGTTCTCCAGTTCGTTGATATTTCTCCAGAATTTCTATCGCATGGAAGATATTTAAGTGATACACATACATACTTAGCAATGCTATATAATAGTATTATTTAAAATGTTGTGTGTTGTTTCAAATTAAAATTTTCGTAAGTACCTACATCAGACATAACATATGTAATCGATATCATTTCCATATTGTCTTTCATATATTTGAGTAATTCTTGTTCGAAATAATTCCTATGCTAATTTACATGTTAAATGATAAACGTAGGGCGTGTGTACGTGCTTTAGAGAGCAAAAATATATTAGGTCAGATAAAAACTGGGGTGCAATTATAGGTACACAGAAATATGTTTAGTGAAGTCTAAAATCAATAGCATACCATTACATCCATCCATCCATCAGCCTCTTAACGTCCACCATTGGCCATATCTTATCAAGAGAAGGTCACTACGAGCGGTCCTGTGATAGATTCGATTAAGTCCAATGTACGAGTACCTTAAGCATCTGGCGGGACGACATCCTATCTGTGTCACCTGATGCATGGTCACCAATGGGGAATTTTGTTTTTCCAGCAATTATCGTTATCAATTCATTAATGTTGCTGCCAGTGGGTCTTTTTGTGAACTTTTTGGGCATGAGGCCCAGGTTTAAAAAGTAACTACGACACTAGTTATAGACCTACATTATTAGACACTAGAATTTCGGACCAGAAGATTTTCCTGTAATAGCTTCTTGACTTGGACACTACAATAAAATTTATTTATTATTAGAAGTTGTGTGTATCTAACTAGACGACAACGTGTACGAATTCGAGAGCCACATTTGCAGCAAGGATCAGTATAGTGCAAAGTGGGTTACGTAATCTCTTATCAATTTATTTTTTAAATGATTTCCTTGACAGGCTCTGTCATTTACAATTTTTCACATTTTTATACTAAGGTTTTTTTTATTGCTTATGGTGGTAGACGAGCCACGACCCACCTGATGGTAACTGGTAATCATCGCTCATGGACTCAACTATACCGAAAGTATTGTCAAGCCACTACGCACCATTTCATTTCTCATATAAGAAATGAAAGAATAAATGGCTATCTTCTGCTACAGCCAAAACACACGTGATTCATGGCCGATCACACAGGAGACGGTGGTACTGACCCGTTCGGGCCCGATACCAAGCGAGTCCTCTCACTTGGTACCCAGCCCTACGACCAGTAATGCAATGGGTGATAATTGCTTACTTCCCTTAGTCGCCTTGTACGACACCCGTGGGAAAGGATGGGGTGGTGACACTTGTATTCTTAGTCTGTCACCTTACGAATGCGTTTTGTGACGCGGTTTGTGTTCTAGTTATCTTTCCATGTAGATCGTGCAGATGGGTACCCGAGAATAGGAACATTTTCTGTGTAGTGCGCGTGAAGACTTGATACCATGTGTTTAGCATAAAGTACTAGATCCTGACCGCAACTTCGTTAGGACTTCAGAATTTGGTTAGTATAATATATGTATATACGTCACTCTACGGCAGATAATTACCTTTTTAAAAAATAGGTAAGTATCCCACAGGGTCCATCCATTTTGCTGGGAGAAATGTTTTAATTATGTCCTTTACTGGGTTCCGAAATATATAAATGCCAAATTTTATGAGGATCTTTAAGTAGTTACAGACGTACAAGCGTAACAATCAAACAAGCTCAAGGTCGTATTTACTCTAGTATAATATGAGAAAGGATTAAGTTTCTATTGATCAAAAAATCAATTCTCAACACTACATCCTTTTTTTTTGTTAAGGCGGAAAAAAAAAAGTTCCTAAACGCACACCCCGTGGTTCGGGGCAACGGACAGGGTAGTGTGGGACCTTCACCCACTAAAGAAACCCGCCGTGTGCCATCTCTCCGCCTTTATTGGCGGGTCACTGGAACTATGTTACATTCTTTCAGTGGTGCAACACTACATCCTACTGATAATAATGAACTACTTTCTTACCTCGTTGAACTACGTACCTATTATTCGAGTCTTGTAAATTTAAATATGTACTTAGCGACCTATTTGTATTATATATTAATTTTAGACATTTTAAAATATGAATTAGGGGCAACAAAAATGCTATGAATGTATGTAAAAATTCCATAGCGAGGGTGCGGTGTTTATAGCTGTTAAGAAATGAAACCATACAGTATCCATACCGTGAACACTATAGACACGCCATCTGGTGGCCATCAACCATTCTGGGAAAATAAACAACGAGTAAATATAAATAAACCATGGCATTCATAAATAGACAATGCTGTCGAATATAAACATTATTAATATTTTGATTTAATTTATGGAATTGGACCGGAAGATGATTTGTTTTTTTAGAGTTCTCAGTTTTACGTATTGACCAGCAGTTGTTTAAGTCGTTTAACCATATTAAATGTTGTATTTGCCCCTATTGTTTTGTAGGAGCCATTGAATGATCGTTAACGTACTTAAGTAGAGCTTTGCAAGGGACGGCTATATAGAGAACCAATAAAAATGAGCAGTATTAATAACCCTTAGCAACACTTAATACACACTTATTCATACTGTTATTTACATATCAGAAAGCCCCTTATGTAAATGATCCATTGTATTTATTTTGATTAGTATTTTACTTACTTATCATCACGCCATTTCCCTTGCGGGGTAGGCAGAGAGAACAGAGTGCCAAGAGGCTCTATTCTTGCATACATCTCTTGCTTCCTCAACATTCATAACTCTCTCCATACACGCTCGCCGGTTTCGGAGACTCCTGACTCCACCTTCCTTCAATACATGACCGATTTGGTCTAGGTAGGTGAATCTCGGTCTCCCCCTGTACCTACATCCTTCCACTTTCACATTGTATATCTTCTTAATCAGTTGCTCGTTAGGCATTCTTTCCTCATGTCCGAACCATCGGAGCATTCCCTTTCGCATCTTTACACCAATACTCTCTTTCATAACTACTAGCTCTCTTACGTCGTTATTTGTATTTTATCACTTGACATGCTCAGCTACTTAAAAGAACAAACTATTTGTGAAAGCAAAAAGGAGAGTCTTCCTACTCTCAGTAAACCTCTCTTTTTCCACTTTCATAAATAATTTGTGCCATTATATTTGTAAAGCTACGAAAAAATAGTAAATGATATTTACTACAATTGAAAATAATATTTGCTCTAGATGTTTTTGTGAAAACGTTTTGAGTCTGGATTTAATTGAGTTATAATATGGCTTAATCTGTTTTTCATATAAAATTTTCTCCATTCTAGGTTATCCTCAATTCATAATATTGTTACCATTCTAAATTCAACGCATATTACATATTTACGTTTATCTTAATATTTATAGTGTGCTAACTATAAGTCAGGTAAGGGCCGTTAAAATACACAAATTATAAATAAAATATTATAAGTATATAAGTAACGTATAAAAGTACCTCCGTCTTCCATTAAACCTTTAATTGTCTAATGCCGCCTGTATCCAACGTCTCTGTCTCTGTCTATCTGTGCTACGCAATTATAAGATTATGTTGCTTACTCTCCTTCTCTTGCAGATTTTATCGCATAAAGTGATGTAAGACCTTGAGTTTAGTACGTTGGTAATCAACATTCGAAAACCACGGATGGATTGATTGTTATCTCACTAAACAAGATTTAGATTCATTTCTCTTGTATCGAACTAGCAATTATAGCCATAAGTATGCCTTAAAGATAAGAAAAAGTCGTACAGAAACCGGCTTATCGGAGAAATTTTTTCAACAATTCGTGAAGCCTGTCAACCTGCACTAGGTCAACCTAACCACTCTCACTGTGAGAAGACAACCATGCCCTATCGTCGAAAATTAATGGTCAGAAGTCAATGGAAATAAAGAACATATTTAGTCGTTGAATTTAGGGAGGTTTGTTGTAATTATTTGTTTAAATTACAGTAGGTAGGTATAGGTAGGTATGTAGTGTGAAACTAAATAAACTAACGCAAAACAACGTCTTAGTATTTTGTTTTTCAAAATTCGTTGGAATTAGGTATAGGTATATAAAAAAAGAAATTAGGTATGTAATAGTGACAAAAAAGCTAACACAACTTATCTGAATTTAATCGATAATCATCGAATCACATATTATTTAATTTCAAAGTTCCTATTTATTGAAGATATTGAAATTATTATTAATATATTTCAGTTAACCACGCAGTAAAAGTTAATTCAATGCTGACTCTTATAAACATTGTTTAGTCTCAGCGTCGTGTATACAAAAATGAAAATAAAAAGAGACTAAAAATTGTATAACCGGTCGGATCGTGGCTCGGAGAGCGTCGGAGGACTGACCTCAGTTGGCCTTGACAGCTGCGCTCACTCCGTCCAACGTGAGCCTCTCGGCTGATTCAACCACTAATAACTTCACTATAACATTATAATGCTCTCGATGCAACTATGCGTTACATTATAATATGTACACTCACATCCTCGTGTAACAACCAATGGCCCAGCCGTCAAGCTCTCGTCTCTACATGATTTGTTGAAGCTAATTTGTCCACAAGACACGACACAATATGTGTTCTTTTGTTCAGCAGACATAGGAACTTATCTCGAGTTTTCATATTAAACTTGTTTAAAGCAAGCTTTGTTGTAAAAATTATGACCAGTTACTTCGATATTAAAAGAACATAACTACAGCAATATTATAATGATTTCATCACTCAGCATACAATTACCTCAAAAAGTTTGTTCAGCCCAAATCCTGAGTTAGGCAAAAAAAAAAAACAAATACCTACACAAAGTCTGGGAAGGCTTGCTTGCGGCCAGTAGAATGAAATAGACTCCCTCTATTATACAAGAATCGTATGCGCGAAATGTATGTTATATTTTCCCTTACATCATTAAATAACGGCGTAGGATTTTAAATAAGATTGATAAATAATGACATTATTTAGATATTTTATATATATTTTTAGCATTTGACATGCTTAGCACTATGCCAATTGCTGAATGTGTTATCGAAATTAGCAGTCAGGAGCAATTGTCACGATGGCTGAATTGGCAAAGCATCTGGACGGTATACAGGAGATGCAGGTTCAAATCCTGCTCGTAACTGTTATTTTCGATTTCAAATTTTTCACTTTGTGTTTAATGCATAGTGCTAAGCATGTCAAATGCTAAAAATATATATAAAAATATCTAATTAATTATAGGGTTTGCGTCATTATTAGGTAAAAATCTTAATTGTAAAATTAAGTTTACCGGTCGGTATAATGTATGAAAATACTTCCGACAGATGGCGCAGGCGTCACCCAAAGACGTTAAGTATGAATGTGTTATCGATATTAGCAGTCAGGAGCAATTGTCACGATGGCTGAATTGGCAAAGCATCTGGACGGTATCCAGGAGATGCAGGTTCGAATCCTGCTCGTGACTGTTATTTTCGATTTCAAAATTTTCACTTTGTGTTTAATGCATAGTGCTAAGCATGTCAAATGCTAAAAATATATATAAAAATATCTAATTAATTATAGGGTTTGCGTCATTATTAGGTAAAAATCTTAATTGTAAAATTAAGTTTACCGGTCGGTATAATGTATGAAAATACTTCCGACAGATGGTGCCGGCGTCACCCAAAGACGTTAAATATGAATGTGTTATCGATATTAGCAGTCAGGAGCAATTGTCACGATGGCTGAATTGGCAAAGCATCTGGACGGTATCCAGGAGATGCAGGTTCGAATCCTGCTCGTGACTGTTATTTTCGATTTCAAATTTTTCACTTTGTGTTTAATGCATAGTGCTAAGCATCTCAAATGCTAAAAATATATATAAAAATATCTAATTAATTATAGGGTTTGCGTCATTATTAGGTAAAAATCTTAATTGTAAAATTAAGTTTACCGGTCGGTATAATGTATGAAAATACTTCCGACAGATGGCGCAGGCGTCACCCAAAGACGTTAAGTATGAATGTGTTATCGAAATTAGCAGTCAGGAGCAATTGTCACGATGGCTGAATTGGCAAAGCATCTGGACGGTATCCAGGAGATGCTGGTTCAAATCCTGCTCGTGACTGTTATTTTCGATTTCACATTCTTCACTTTGTGTTTAATGTATAGTGCTAAGCATGTCAAATGCTAAAAATATATATAAAAATATCTAAATATAGAATATGACTAGTATAATAATGTGTAGTGATCGTGTAAATATGTAAAGGATAGATTTTTCCAAAACACAAATCAACGTAGGCCTATTATTACTATTACTATCAGTGCCATCGACATATATGTATATGGAGGCTCTGGCGATGATGGATTCGTAATTAAATATATAGATAACTGATAGTTTTATTGTCTAAAATGACATAACACAATTTAAATAATGACATTGTCTTGTATTAAATATTTCACGTGGCAGTCTTCTAATGGACTCTTGACTCATTTAGGCACATCCAACCGGAACTTATTATCGGAATAAAAATGTTCTACATATATAATACCACTTATTCAGGTCATATTTTATTTCAAATTCTCATGATTTAATTCAAATCGTTTTGTATAAGGTTCATAAGCCTAAAATAGCTATC
The DNA here is from genome assembly GCA_948253155.1 of Leucoma salicis. NCBI lineage: Eukaryota > Metazoa > Arthropoda > Insecta > Lepidoptera > Erebidae > Leucoma > Leucoma salicis. The sequence goes on along the minus strand of OX411809.1, from coordinate 13,802,207 downwards.
CTACGGGAATTATTCTCTTTTTGAGGTTTAAAAGTAGGTATTCCACATGTGTGTGTCTTATCTCTACCTACCAAATTCAAACATCTAAAAATTCTAACATTTTCTCATTAAATATTAGTGGCTTATTCATTAACAGGCACCAAATTAAAGAGAATAAAGGTAAAAAATATGTTTTAATTGCGTAATCTCCACAAAATTTTAAAACAATTTATTAGTGTTTTGAAATTATGTGCTTACTAATTTATAAATTAGTTCTTAACACGTTCACTGCGGTGCCAGATTTATACTACCTGATACTAGTACGTCCCAAGGTCTAAAATAACTAGTTGTTTTCTTCTAATGACGGAACGAGATTCTTTAGATGTCGTACGCAGTAAATGTAATTTTTACTATATGGTCGCTACGAGGCCTATAAGACCTCGTACATATTATAGACAGAAATACTAAATTTACAGATATTTTTTATATTTTCAACATCTCAGCCGGCGTTTAGAATACTTTACAGAAGGGGTTGCCAAACTTGATCGGGCTCCGACCCACCTAACAAAAACTACCAAATTCGGGACCCACCTCTTGGCCTTCTTAAAAAGGGGACATAAAATATTGGTAACGCTCAGATTCCCTAGTTTCTGTGCTCAGAGCAAGAAAATATTCGTGAAGCCGCACGACGTGGACCGACTGAAAGTTTCAATGTACGTACTTTTATCATTTGACATTATCATATATACCGACAACATATTTATATAATAATTTTAGTTAGCTTATAAACAATGGAAATTTAAGCATCACCAATATGGACAAAGGACTGTACAAATAAGAAAATAATAATAATTTAGAATATATTTTTTTAATACTTAAGTACACACAATAACAGTCCTTGTATACTATATACAAGGACTGTTATTTCAATGGGAAACGGTCATATCCCAAAGTGTGGATCACGCCCCACCAGTGGGTCGCGACCCATACTTTGGGAACTCCTGCTTTACAGCATATGAACGGATGGACTACACTGCCCTGTGTTGTGACTAGTCACGGCTGACAGTAACCACGATAAGTACGATATTTACCATATATTTTTGCACATAGCTCCAGTTATTTATGTCACTGTAAAAGAAGACTCGTGGTCATCGGTAGGATTGTAATAGTTTCATAAATAATGAGGTGGCGTATATTTTTTATGAAAGAAGATTAATATAATTAAAAATTATATTTTCCGACCATAATCATGAAACAATGGTAGGTACGATAGAAACATAAACAATATTTGAAATAATAAAATTCATAGTTCATACAAACAAATGTAGCCTATTGACATAAGTGGCTTGGCAATACTTGGCATAACATCATATCGACGGGACAATGGGCATTCCAGTGAGGGCGGGCAGCGGGAGGCGACGGGAGTTGAAGCACGGGGAGAGCAGCCAACGTGTCCCGTCGTATCCTATTTTGCAAGTCGACGTTTCCCAGCATCAACTTATTAATTAAGTACATAACAATTATAACAACATTTATTGTTATGAACGTACATTGATTTTACTTTCTGTTAGGAAGGTATATTTTATCTCTACACAAAGGACTCTTAGCTTTACTTAGTCCAATTTGTTTTGTTGTTGTACTAACAATGTCGGTTTTTTTACGAAAACTAACTCGAAACTTGTTGGTCTAGACTGGATCGTAATTTATCTCAATCTATACTATTATAAAGCTGTAACAGAGTTGTCTGTACATTTAAAATATTTGAGAGAAATTGACTGTACTTATTAGGCTTTATAGGTATTCCTAAACACAAAATATTTTTTTAAGATTTTATTTCTGTTTGATCGTCCGCGCATCACGCCAAAACTACTGATCGAATTTTTATGCAACTTTACTTGATAGTTCTTGATTAGACTTAAAAACTGGTATACATCTTATCCCGCTACTATATTGGAAACTCGAGAAATAACTTACAAACTATCTTTTTTTTTGCTGCGGCAGAGCCGCGGGTATAGGCTAGTGATTTATATATGGCAATAGAGTATGGGCACATTCAAGTTCCCGCGGACGAATTCGCGCGCGGAATCTAATTACTTTATAAAAGTAATCGCCGTTTCTTACAATAAATTAAACTGATAAACAGCAAGTTATAGGTTAGATACTAATAGTTACTTTTAAGAGAGATCGGTACCTAGTTGCGAGACAATCAACGTACTTTCTAATAATCTACTTGAAGTACGTATTAATAGTAGCAATATTTCAGTTTGTTAGCATTCCGAATGAAACAATTTCAGTGTCCAAACAACTACATAATGGAATTGAAGGCAGTCATATTTCGATTGCCATGATAGATTTTGAAACATACGTGAGATATGCAGACAATTCCTGTGTGTGCTTATTTCGTGGGTGTGTATTCGTTTGTCTGCGGTTTTGCATTCATATGCTCACCCCTCCGTACTGATGCCAATATTTGTAATTGGTTTTACCTCCCCTTTTGTTATTGTAAACATAAGTATTTGTTTATTATTATAGTTTAACATGATTCACTTGTAACAATCGAATAATAAGTGCTATACAAAATTTTATCATTATTATGTAGGTACGTATCTGGATACTACGACTACATTAGTGTGCTTTCTGAAAGATATATGTCGTTGTATGCGCCCTCTACACATACAACAATGTTAACACCACGGAGTAACACTAACTGGTCAATCTGCGTTCCTACCACGGAGTACAGAATGGTTCCTACATTAAAATAAGCACATGCGTGGTAATGTTATGTAGTGTAATTTAGCATAATGGCAACACATGTAACCGGTATATACGCGCATTACCTATACTTATCATAATACTAGTAGTGCTTACTAGCCTTTGCCCGCGGCTCCACCGCAGCCAAAAGCTAGTTTTTGGGTTATATCTCAGGTTCCCGGTATAGTAGCGGGATAAAATGGTATACCAGTTGTTAAGTCTAATCGAGAGCTATCAAATAAAAAAAGTTGCATTAAGATCAGTAGTTTTTGCGTGATGCGCGAACAAACAAACAGACAAACAGACAAAAAATCTAAAAAAAATCGTTTTGTATTTAGACACGCCTATAAAGCCTATTACATTCATTTTTTCTCAAATATCTTAAATGTACAGACATAGCTATGTTACAGTTTTATAATAGTATAGATATATATTAGTACCTACTTATGTAGTTATTTAGTTGAAGGTACGAGTAGATAGTAGTAATACTACTCAAAATATTAAGTTTGTTATTTAGGAAATTAATTTTTTATCTGTTGTGTAACTATATAATATAAAACTTGGTTATATTTATGTCAAGAAAAATATTAGAAGCTTTGATAAGTATAGCGACGTTCATCACATTAATACTAGGAACAAAGGCACTATTGTACACAGTACTCGTCTTCACAGAATTAGTAAATCTTTCATGGGGCAATATGCTTCTACAATAAAATTCCTGAAAATATTCGAAACATGCCAATAAGTGCAACAACAAGGTGGCATTTGCAATCGCCACTTGCCTCAGGGTTTCGTGCTAATTTATTTGTGAATTCCATTTTAAGTGCTATATACTTAATAGGAATATGAAATGAAGATATTTTTGAATTTGAGTATTATACCGATTCTATCAAACAGATCCAAAATATTACTCACATCCACAAGCAATATTTATTATGTCATTAAATATCCAGTAATTATTATTTCAACCCTTTTGCCATCGTCACTTAAACTATTGTTTTTTAACACTTTTTCTATCCCACTATTGGGCACGGGTCTCCCCTCATGGAGAGAGGGGTTAGGCCATAGTCTTACATGCTGGCCCAGTGCGGGTTGGCATACTTCACAAGCTGTCATCACAGGCTTCGGTCCTAGGCCCTAGGCCTAGGCATATTAGGGACCTTGGAGGTGGTCAGGAGCATCTGGGGCTAGTGCATAGGGTGGCCCTGAACAAATCGAAGGATTAGGTATTTGATGGGTGAGGTCCAAATTGGGGTTCAGTCCCAGATCATGTATCTGGGCCTGGTGCTGGACGGGCGGTGGCGCCTACGCGAGCACTTCCACCAACTGTCCCCAAGGTTCGTCGCGATGGCGCAGTCTCCTTACCTTCCGACTGGTGCAGGTGAAATCGGGGCATGATTGCTTCGGCAAATACGGTACAAGAAAGAAGGCGACTCCGATCTTTTCGATGGCCCAAACCGCAGACAATGACTGGGGCGGCGCAGTCACGAGTACCTGCACCTGATGTCACCCTAGCTGAGACTACAGGTGGGGTGACCAGGAAATATTCGCTATCAGCAAGGTCTCCCGCGAAGCTGCGATGCTCTGATGTGTGAAAGCGTTGCTCAGGAGAGGGTTGGGTAAGCCACCGGTGGACCAATGAAGCATTATCACAAAGTTCCAGTGGTCCACCAGTACAGGCGGAGAGACGGCAAAGGGCGGATTTATTTAGTGGGTAGGGGCTCGACGCTACTTTGTTCGTTGCCCCGAACAACGGGGTATCCCTAAAATCTGTCCATTCTGACATGCTCGTTTACTTATTAGTGAATCTCTGTCGATTTTAAGTGAAAACAAACTTTTTTTTTAACTTTGCCTAGTTATACTTTCTGATATTGACGCGAATGTTACATATTTTGAAATAAAATTACGTTTACGGAATCTATCGCGTTTACTTGATTTTACTACTATCCCGACGTTTCGAATACTTTACAGCATTCATGATCACGAGTGATAGATTCCGTAAACGTAGTTTTATTTCAAAACTTTGCCTAGTAATAACTATGCCGAATGAACCATCGCCAAGATTAAGCAACTTGCAGTCCTATTTGTGAGCACCAGGCATCCTCTGAGCTCCATGGTTTGGTTGTTCCACTAGTTGAGTTGGGGAGATCAGATAGGCAATTGCTTCGTGTAGGTAAATACTGGTGATCAGTTAAAATGAGAAGCAAGCCTTTACCAACAAAGTTTGGGGTAAGGTTAGGAGCTCTAGAAAGATTATGATGGTAATTATCGAGACTTCCATAGAAAAGAATGAGTTAAATAAAATATTGGTACCTTTATTTAGTCTGCTAATATCTATACTGTTATAAGACTGTAACTGAGCTGTGCTTTAAGATATTTGAGAAAAAATGTCTGTATTAGGCTATATAGACGTGTCTGAACACAAAACAATTTTTAGATTTTTGTGTCTGTTTGTCTGTTTATTTGCTTGTTCGTTCGCGCATCACGCAAAAATTACTGAACGGATTTTGGTGCAACTTTATTTCATAGCTCTCGATTAGACTTAAAAATTGGTATACATTTTACCCCGCTCCTATATCGGGATCCTGCTTGCTTGCTACTCTCAGGCTAGTATTAGATAATACTAGCCTGTTCTCATAGCTACACACACACACATACATATCATCACGCCTGTATTCCCCGACGGGGTAGGCATAAGTGTATAGCACACCCACGCTTCGCCAGCTATGTTTAGGTCCCACGTAATAGGGGGAGAGCCTATTGCCGTCTACCGGGCACATTTCTAAACTCCGGGCTGCTACTGAGAATTTTTCTTTTTACGAAAAAGCTCAATAATTTTGCCCGACCCGGGGATCGAACCCAAGACCTCATGATCAGCAGATGCACACACTACCGCTGCACCACCGAGGCAGCTAAAAGTTATATCTAAAATGTAGTTTTTAAGTTATATCTAAGGTTCCCGATATAATAGCGGGATAAAATGTATACCAGTTTTTAAGTTTAATCAAGAGCTACTAAATAATAGAAGTTGCATCAAAATCCGTTCAGTAGTTTTAGCGTGATGCGCGAATGAACAAACAGACAAAAATTTAAAATAAAATGTTTTTGGGTTTAGACACAAGTTACTTGCTTTGTCTATATAGTCTAAAACAGTCATTTTTTCTCAAATATATGAAATGTAAAGACACAGCTCTATTACAGCTTTATAATAGTATAGACGATAGATACACAATACCATTCTACTCTATCATAGTAGTGGTACCTACTAGGCGACTACGATAAGCGATCAAATAATAATAAAGTAAGAAGTCTCAAAAGACCACTGAAGTAATGTAGAACAGTTCCTGTGGGTCACTAATATGGGCGGAGAGAGGGCACACGGCGGGTTTACTTAGTGGGTGAGGGCCCCATACTACCCTGTTCGTTGCCCCGAACGACGGGGTGTGCGGTTAGGTAATTTTTTTCCCACCTTACCAAAAAAAAAAGTAAGACCATCGTACCTTCGTACCACATTTTTGTTTGTTTTAACCAGCTATGAAATACTACTAAATACTGGTGTACTGAGTTCTGTGGGGGATAATAATTATAATATAGGTACTTAAAAATAATATTTTTATAGACTTAGCTCTTACGCTTCTTGCGCTTTAGCCTCTATCATAATAATCATACAATTACAAGTCGCTAACACTAGACCAAGCTTGACCACCGAGGCACAATCATAATTTTACTTACATAAACCTCAAATTACATTATTTAAAAAAAAACGTAGAAAATTACTGTAAATGTTGTGTCAATTAGGTGTGGCCATGTTTGTATCAATATGCAACTTAGCAGAGAAATATGTTTTATGTCAATTGTAATGTGTTGGCTCTACAATTGATTTTGTGTAAAATGTTAAATGTTCTCTCTGCCTACCCCGCAAGGGAAATGGCGTGATGATAAGTTAGTTAGTTAAATGTTTTATAAATTGTTAATAATATACAATTAAAACAGTGATCTAGCTTTCAGTATACACAGCGCCTGCAAGCCGATAAAATGTATGTAAAGTTTTAGTTATTAGTATAAGGGTGTAGTGGTCGCAAAACCAAGGTCTACAAAGACGCTTGTATCGAGTTCTATCGCCAGTCCAAGGATCGGACAAACGTCTAACTATTCAAGATTTTCTATCACTGCTTGGTGAAGAAAAACATGGTAAGGAAACCTGTATGCCTTAGAGATTTTGTCGTGCTTGTGATGTCTGTCAACCCGCACTGGGCCTGCGTGGTGGACTATGGCCTACATAGGCCTACATGGCCTACATCTCACTATGAGTGACAGGTAGCTCGTCCTCGATAGTTAAGACAGTAAATACATGTCTGGCCGTAAATATTGTTATAATTAAAAAAAAACAATAATATTTTTAATTTGAATATGGAACTTATCATTTTTAAAGTAAATGAATATTACTTGTTTTCTCATTTGTGTTTTCACCAATGTGTGTTAAATACTCTTGTGATATTAAAATGGAGTGGGATGATAAAGGGAAACTAATTACTGTTATTGTTTTAAAAAAAGGATGCAGAGAAACCCGATCTTAATCCACTGGATTATGATTCTATGATTGGCATGAAGAATTTTACCATGGAGAAAGTGCGTGTTTCAATTGATAAATGGTTTCAACGTTTAATTTAAAGGATTGTATTAAGTCCAATGGAGACCATTTTGAATGAGCTGCATATTTTATTAGTGTCCAGGGTCTGCACTCTAGGGCTCTCCGTGCCCATCTGTCAGTGTTCACCCAGGCAATAAGACCTGCCCATGTCCATTTTTGACGAGCGATCTTTGTGTAAAAGTTTCTACGTTAATACCGTTGTCATCCCAGTTTAACTTCTTGAAGATGTTTAAAGGGTCACGTTAAAAAGTTTGGGAGAAATGGTGTCGCCTTGTCTTACTCCAAGTGCAAGATCAAACTTCTGAGTCTTCTTGAGCAGACTGACGCATGCCGTGATATTTTGTTGAAGGCATCGCAATGTACTTTTTGTCTGCACTACTGTCCAACAATACCTCCTTCGAAACCCTTGCCTCGATCATATCAAAGGCCTTTTCGTACTCTACGAAGGTTATGATTCTTGGGTTTTGGTATTCATGATATTCTTCAATTAATGTTATTAGGGTTTGCAGATGCTCAAATGTGTTGAATCCCGTCCTAACAGCAGCACAGCTTGTCCTCGAGGCTGGTCCATCCATCAGCCTTTTAACGTCCATTGCTGGACATAGGCCTCCCCAAAAGGGGGATAATGCCGTAATCGCCACGCTTGGCAGGCGGGTTGACGATCGCAGTGGATGTTATTAATACTCGAGGAAGTGCTGCTGCCCACTCTCCCGGTATTTCCTCAGTCGGCTCTTACGACTCCCGTGGGTAGAGAGGGGTGGGACAATTCTAAAGCCGGCCCCACACGGCCCACGCTACGGCCACGGGTATCAAGACATAATACTAAGTATAAAGGTTTGTTTTGTAGTGATGCTGCATATAACAACATTTTTTTTCTTAATAATTATGGGTAAAGGAAATTAAATGACAGCTCTTTAAAATATGTAGTTTTGAACCTGTTGGAAACGTGCCCAACTCGTAAGAATTTAGCTTGCTTGTATAAATAGTATTATTAGCAAGCAAATTGTTTCTTTATTGAAATTTGAGTATGAGTAAAAATATTGTAGCACGTGAGCTAATCTATTTTATTTTATTAGTTCCTCTAAGATATTATGGTGTTAATTACGTTTAATTACATTATGAGTGACCCATGAATTGACAAACAGTTTTTGTTATAAATTAATAAGTACATTAAAATAATGTTATCAGTCTTCAATTTTCATGACATGAGGTTCACCAAAATATTGGCCTGTTGTGGAGAAACAGCAATCATAAAGTTAAAACAAAAATTACACTGTATTCGATCTGCTCTCACATTTGGGCGAATCAACTTTTAACACTCCTTTGACAATATTTTGTGATAGTAAAAATAAAAATAAAAAATAACGAAAACTAACAAAAAGAAAGTGCTGTTCTTTTTTTTTTTTTGCTGTTTTGTTTTGTTTTTTTTTTTATGTTATGCTTGTAGTGGCAGCCGAGCCACGGCCCATTTGAGTTACCAAAAAGTCTCGCAAATCTTACATTAAATTAAAAGAAAGATTATACTCCCGTGGTAATTAAACATCGTAATATGTGCTGAGGTTAAAAATCTAAAGATTTGAAAAATAAAGAAATGATGGTCACTTCCATGATGAGGATATTGAAAGGAGTATTTAGATATTTTTATATATATTTTATAGCATTTGACATGCTTAGCACTATACATTAAACACAAAGTGAAAAATGTGAAATCGAAAATAACAGTCAGGAGCAGGATTTGAACCTGCATCTTCTGGATACCGTCCAGATGCTTTACCAATTCAGCCATCCTGACAATTGCTCCTGACTGCTAATTTCGATAACACATCATACTTAACGTCTTTGGGTGACGCCTGCGCCATCTGTCGGAAGTATTTTCATACGCGTTTGCGTCATTATTAGGTAAAATCTTAATTGTAAAATTAAGTTTACCTGGTCGGTATAATGTATGAAAATAATTCCGACAGATGGCGCAGGCGTCACCCAAAGACGTTAAGTATGATGTGTTATCGAAATTAGCAGTCAGGAGCAATTGTCAGGATGGCTGAATTGGTAAAGCATCTGGACGGTATCCAGAAGATGCAGGTTCAAATCCTGCTCCTGACTGTTATTTTCGATTTCACATTATTCACTTTGAAAGGAGTACCTTAAAAGTTGATTCACCTATTTACGCAAATACATACTCGTCTATGTACAGTATTATAAAGCTGTAACAGAGCTGTATTGACCATTTAAGATATTTGAAAAAAAAAACTGTAATCTATCTATCTATACTATTATAAAGCTGTAACAGAGCTGTCTGTACATTGAAGATATTTGAGAAAAAATAACTCTAATAGGCTATATAGGCGTGTCTAACCCCAAAACATTTTTTTTAGAATTTTTGTCTGTTTGTTTGTTCGCGCATCACACAAAAACTACCGGACTGATTTTGATGCAAATTTTTATTTGAAAGGCCTTAATTAGACTTAAAAACTGGTATACATTTTAACCCGCTGCTATATTGGGAACCTGAGATATAACCGAAAAACTAGCTTTTGGCTGCGGCGATCGCGGGCAAAGTCTGCTACTCTATACTATTATAAAACTGTAACAGAGCTACGTCTGGACATTCAAGATATTTGAGAAAAAATGACTGTAATAGGCTATATAGGCGTGTCTAAACACAAAACAATTTTTTTTAAATTTTTTGTCTGTTTGTTTATTCGCGCATCACGTAAAAACTACTGAACGAATTTTGATGCAACTTTTTTGTTTGATAGCTCTTGATTAGACTTAACAACTGGTATACATTTTATCCTGCAACTATTTCGAGAACCGGAGATTTGAGCTAAAACTAGCTTTTGACTGCGGCGAAGCCGCGGGCAAAGGCTAGTCTAATATAAAATAACTTCCTGATATAGTAGCGGGATAAAATGTATACCAGTTGTTAAATCTAATCGAGAGTTATCAAATAAAAAAAGTTGCATCAAAATCCGTTTAATAGTTTTTCCGTGATGCGTGAACAAACAAACAGATAAACAGACAAAAACTCTAAAAAAAAACGTTTTGTGTTTAGACACGCCTTTATAGCCTAACACAGTCATTTTTTCTCAAAAGCTCTATTACAGCTTTATAATAGTAATAGATACTAGGTTAAGCCCGCTTACTCAATCCGTGTGGACTGCAAAAGTGGGTCTAGATATAAAACGTCACTCTAAGGCAGATTATTTATGCATAAAATAGCTATCCTACAGGAGCCATCCATTGTTCCGGAGTAAAATCTAACTCCAAACTATAAAACAAAATTTTTTGATGATCATTTAAGTATTTACGGCATTCAAGCGTAACATATAAACGCATAGTATGGATTTCTGACACATAATTCAACTCGGGTTAGTTTACAATAATAATAAGTAATAAAATATTCATTATGCTCTAAAATATTTTAAAAGATAAAGGTATAGTAGGTCAATGGACATAATAATATCTTTATTACTTTAAAAATAACCAGTCTCGACTCATAAAGCGTACATAAGTAAGTTTGTTCAAAGTTAAGAACCGGTCCTTGGGAGAAATTGTTAACTGTACTTGATGACTTCGTAACTAAACACATATTACGGAATATTGTATTAAGATTGTAGTGCTTTATATCGTTGTTATTATTCAGTACTACGCTCGGTACGTTTCAAATAACACCTGAATTAATTATAATCAAAAACAAGCAACATTGTCGCTATTTAGGTTTTTTATGGCCGATAGGTATGTTTGCACAGATTGAAAGAAAAATTCGTCCAATCAAGAAATAACTTTAGACTATACAAAAAAAAATACACATAATATGTTATCTAGAAAAGAATTCAGAATAAACTGCCTCTGTGGTGCAGCGGTAGTGTGAGCGACTGCCTGCTGATCATGAGGTCTCGGGCTCGATCCCCGGGTTGGGCAGTGTTATTGAGTTTTCCGTTAAAAGAAAAATTCTCAGTAGCAGCCCGGAGTTTGGAAGTGTGCCCGGTAGACGGCAATAGGCTCGCCCCCTACGTAGGACTTAAACATAGCTGACGAACAGTGGGTGTGTAATATTCCTCAGCCTACCCCTTCGGGGAATACAGGCGTGATGCTACGCTTTGTTTGAATTCAGATTAGAGGGATTCGGTTATGTTCTAATTCGCCTCATGTGGGAAGTGAACTCAGAGCTCCTAATGGACGAGGATGAAGAGGCCGTTAAAAGTAATGTAGAGTTTAAATTTAAATTGATATTTACTTTGCTCTATTTATAAAGACTGTTCGCATATTATATATGAACACTATAAAATGTAGATACATACCATGTTTATTGATGTTGTTTATATAAATATATACTCAAAGCACAATATTGCTTATAGTGGGATTATGTGTACATAATAATACAGACTAGTGATTTAGTACTGGTTTTGCTAGGGTGGATCTATATTTCTTAGTTCGCATCGAGGAAAGACGTTATGACTAAAACTTAAATCGATAGAATAGTATAATGTTTTATTTTTTTTATTGGAAATCTGTGACCATTTAATATTCATTTTATATGTTGTATTAGTATTTAATTAATACTAATAATTCGTATAACTTATATTATTGTAATTTTGGTAGATAACTACGGTAGCCTAGGTATTATTTATTATTGAAAAATAAACTGTTAGCCATCATAATTCCACTAGATCTGTGCGTTTTTAAGTGAAAACCCATCAATAAGAACGTTTACCCCTTAAAACCAGAACTACGACACGTCATAAAATGATCTTTTTAATATGTTTTGGAACACTTGCTTAACCTAGCATCGCAGCACATCTTGATGGAAGTGTAGCGTAATCGCATTGCCGGAGCACCGTTGGATTTTTAGTAATCGGTTCTAAACGATCATCCCAACTCTTGATTAATGCCACAATTAATATCAATTGTAACTCGATGAATGCCACAATAAACACAGATCTATATATCCAAAAGCTTATGCATTTCAACGAGTGAAGACCATATCTCAGAAGCCAAAAGAAAGCCTGCTACTACATAATACAGTCTTGTTTCGAGGTTTGATTTTGTTAAAGTGGTATTTTTTAGTTACTTCTTTTAGTTCTTTTACGAACTCGGTTAATAAAAAAAGGCATCAAAACCCGTTAAAAAAAATAAAATTGTGATCTATATTTATTTTTTAGCATTTGACATGCTACGCCACTTTTTAAAGTACAAATCATTTGTGAATAAGGAAAAAGAGATTTTTTGTACTAGCGGGAATCGAACCCGCGTCTTTTCCAACCCGGGGAAGAGCTCTAAGCCACTAAGCTATAGTACCAATATAGCAGTGGCTTAGAGCATTTCCCCACATTGGAAAAGACGCGAGTTCGATTCCCGCTAGTACAAAAAATCTCTTTTTCCTTATACACAAATGATTTGTACTTTAAAAAGTGGCGGAGCATGTCAAATGCTAAAAAAATATAGATCAAAAATGTTTAGAAAATCGCGCCATCAAATATTATGAATTTTAATTGCAAAATTAAACTTACTATATTGGTTTGATGCATGTAAATGCTTCCGATAGATGGCGTTGGTCGTAAAGATAAATGTGATAAGTAGATTGGGATGATCGAAAGACCTGTACTATAGCTCAGTGGCTTAGAGCACTTCCCTGGATTGGAAAAGACGCGGGTTCGATTCCCGCTAGTACAAAAAATCTCTTTTTCCTTATTCACAAATGATTTGTACTTTAAAAAATATTTGTGTTTAGACACGCCTATATAGCCTAATAAAGTATTTTTTTCTCAAATATCTTAAATGTACAGACACAGCTCTGTTACAGCTTTATAATAGTATGGATTAGCATAATTTGCTGCAGTATTACATAATTATAGTGTCGAGTGTTATATTATAGTCATTGTACACGGTGATCCCGACATGAGGGAAGACTATTTTGAGCAAAGTGGAAAGTGGAGTCCTAAAGACATCTAAAAGCAATTGTGAAGTGGAATCAAGGTCAGGGACTTTGATGGCTTAGCGATCTAAAGCACTTCCCCGGGTTGGAAGGGACGCAGGTTCGAATCCCGCTTGCAGTATACTTCTACTTTGCAATTTTCATAAATAATTTGTTCTTAGCAAAGTAAGTATTGTATTTTTTCAATCTACGTTTATAAGCTATAAGGTAACAAGTCTCTTACATCCTTGCCTTCCTTGGTCACTTGCCTTACCTAAATGCTACTTTGCTTAGTACTTTGTTACTAATATACTCGTAGCTTAAGCAAACGTTAAAGAACCAGTGTAGCAGATAGGTGTATAGTCCAAGTACAATATACCTATTAAAAGTAAAGAACAAATTATTTGTGAATGTGGAAAAAGAGAACCTTAGTGCGAGTGGGAATCGAAATTGCATCCCTTCCAATCTATATTGGAAGGGACGCGAGTTAGATTCCCTTTCGATTGAGGAAGTGCTCTAGACCGCTAAGCCATCGCAGGTCAATCCACATTCACTAATAATTTGTTATTTAAAGTAGCTGAACATGTCAAGTGCTAAAATACAAATCGAAATATTATAAGTAAACAACGTACACATATTTAACAATAATATTGTGCAGCTATGACGATATAATACTAAAGATATATGTATATGCAATGAATTATGTTTGTAACATAAGCTTAAATTACCTAAGGAATAAGTTCTGAGTCGTTTTATATTAATATTTCATGAATCTCCAAGGTTTCCCTGTTCTCTTTGCAAAAGTAGGTTTACACACACCAGAGAAAATCCAATTCGCTGCGACGTACATACGCCCGCACACAGAGACGAATGACTTGAGGGAAAAATAAAATTTCTCGCTAAGTTTATAATGGAAAAACTTTGAGAACCACTTAATTATGTTAATGTTTGAAACAAAATTTTAGAAGAGATGTTTAAACATGTCAATGATTTCATTTAGAAATAGTAATACTTACATTAAAATTAATGTACTAAAATATCGATGTTTGTCATAATTACGTTAATATATTCGCTCTATATGACAGAGTTCTCTCATAAATAATTGTAATGAGCCGTTTATGTTATCCATATAGGGAAGTAATATTATTCGTGCGGCATGTTCTTGTTGTAGTGAATTGATGTAGTTGCTTTATTTAAATAGTAATAAACGGGCATAAGTTAATATTGAGACACAATTTGGACAGGGTGATAATGTAGACTTTATAGTTTAAGATTGATACCACGGATTTATTTAATAGGTTCATTTGCTATAATTATAGTTATGTTTAAATATTTCTGTGAGTAACAGTAAATATATGTCGCTTTTTATAAGTACCTATTTATAGCGTGGGTAGGTACTTGCTCGTTCTTGTTATCTACCTAATATGTATGTTTTAAAGCTATATATCTATGAAAACCTAGTTTTTAGATATTGCAGTTAAATCTACAAAAGAGAACCGGTTTACGCAATTGTTGCCTATAGCTATTCAATATTATAAGGCAACCAAGAATGGGTTCATTATGGTCCTAGTTAAAATGAATTTAAAAGTAAGCTGCATAATATGTTCTGAAAAAATTATGAGCCTCATTTTCAATTTTATTAAAATATAATTTCCTCCCAAGGAGGTACTATATCCAAAGTTTACATCCGTCATTTTGCATGGGCCAACGGTCGAGTGGCAGTGGCAGGGGCGCAAGGGGGACGGCGCGGCGGGTGGAGCGGTGCCACCCCGCGAGCGCCCCTGCCCCCACCGCGGGATCGATACGTCATTTGAGCTGGTCGCCATGGAGACCGCGAACGGAGCGGGGCGGCGCCGCGGCTTCGGAATGGTGGGTGCACGACGTTCCGCGGGGCCCACGAGCCCTCGCCAAATGAAAAAATAGATACAACCTTATTTGGGACAAATCCCTCTATAAAATTTTGCCGTTTTGTAGATTCTTTTAAATTATATCTTGTTTGTATATCTCGATGTTATTAGTGGTTATGTGGGGAATCCTCAGTTATTGAGTTACGGCTGCAAATAACTGTTTTCCAAAAAAAATAATAGGTAATTGGAACTTGTTCATTATTGGGTACTTGGAATATCTGTGAAAATAATTTTTCATCAGATCTATGTAAAAGTAAACTTTTAGAAAACGAGCCGAAGGAAGATTAAGATTGTTTCAATTAGATTATAACTAGGTAAATTAAAGAGTTAACGATGATATGTATGTAGTCTAGATAGGTACACGATTACTTAATTAAAGCATCCCACTATAATAATGCTTTAAATGTGTTACTTAAACTATCGCAGACGCCGTCGAGTTTTTCAGGCGGTGTCATTGCCCTTTGGAAATATTTATGTCAAAGGGATGTACTCGTAGTCTACTATTTGATTATTTTATTATAAAAGGTTATTTTTTGTATTCGTAAGGTTTCTTAGTTTATCGTATTTGAATACGCAGCTGTAGCGCTACATATTACCTATTTATAATGTATTTACAAATTCGCGCAACAGTCGGCGTACAGGGGCACTACAGCCGCGCCACAACCGTTTCTTACACTTGTATGGATGTGTGTAGCTAAGCTGACGTCACAATGTTCTGTTTTCTTCCGTTGAATTTAAATAAGTGTACGTAGAAAGAGATAAAAACCACAGCTATATAACGTGCTTTTATAAGTAGAGAAATAATGCTAAGTGATCGTTATTTCATGTAAATTCATGATGAGAATACTTGCAGTCAGATTGAGTTGATACTGTATAATATTAGGGACAATTACTGTCTCAGCCTCAGTAGTGAAACTGGTTATTTAATTGTGATATATTAAATTAATCTATTTACAATCTTCAATCTTTAAATGATACTTTTAGTACGAAATATAATAACTATAATACGAAAATATATATTATGTATTACGGAACTCTATATTTTTTTTTATTTTTTATATTGCTTGGGTAGCAAACAAGCATACGACCCGATGGTAAGCGGTTACCGTAGCCTATAGACGCTAGCAACACCAGAGGCATCACTCGCTCGTCACCATTTCCAAGGAAAGGGATAGGAGGTGGATAGGTAGGATATTAAGGAGAGAATAGTTAGGATACTAAGGAGATGATTGGAAGGATAATAAGGCGAGGGTAGGGTGGGTGTTGTGGCCTCCGGCGCTATAACTCACCAAACGAAACACAACGGTAGGAGTACTTTTTTTTTGTTAAGGCGGGAAAAAATTTTCCTAACCGCACACCCCGTCGTTCGGGGCAACGAACAGGGTAGTGTGGGGCCTTCACCCACTAAAGAAACCCGCCGTGTGCCGTCTTTCCGCCTTTATTGGGGGGCCACTGGAACTATGTTACATATCCCTCGGTGGTACGGTAGGAATACCTACCGTTGTTATACGCTGATCTTCTGTTAGAGGGTGGTACTTCCCCGATCGAGCCGGCCCATTCATGCTGGGATAAGCAGGGCTCTACCACTAAAACTATATAGAGAATAAGAAGCTTATTTTTATGTCTTTGTTTTAAATAGGGTAATGATAACAATTCATTTCCCATTTGAAAAATGGAATAAATTCACGAGCGGTGGTTACTACTACCATAAACAAACTAATAAATCCATTATTTAAGAACCACCTGGGTCTCCTCTTACAACGAGAGAGATATAGATTTGATCAATGCGGATCTGCAGATCTAAAAAAGCATGCAAGTTTTCTCATAAACCTGCATGTCTGAGAGGTTTTGTTGACAACTTTTGAAGTACTAGAATCTGCCTTCAACTCCGCCCGCGGGAACTTCAGAATATAAATACATCATCTCTATGTAAAAATAGCCATCCCACGGAAAATCAGTTCAATCATCAGCATCAATTCATATTTCCGGGATGAAAAATAATACTAATAATATATTTTTTCCTTTTTTTTTAAATGTAGGCACACTCCGTCGTTCGGGGCAAAGAACTTGTTAGTCTGGGACCCGCCGTGTGCCCTCTCTCTGCGTGTACTTACTGGTGGACCACTGGAACTGTGTTACCTTACTTCAGTGGTAGCAGTGATAGCCTAGTAGTCGAACGTTCGATCTCCAGCCTAAGGTCTCAGCACACACATATGACTTCACGAGATAAACCTGCATGCCTGAGAGATTTTCTCGATGGTTAGTGAGATCTGAGAATAGGATGTAAACTATTTTCCATACCCCCTTTTTTTTGTTAAGGCGGGAATACATGTTCCTAACCGCACACCCCGTCGTCGGGCAACAAACAGTGTAGTGTGGGGCCCTCAGCCACTACATTTTTTTTCATACCCCTAAGTGATAAGCGTGGACCAGAAAATTTCATTTTTTTTATGTACAATTTTTTTTAGTTTATTGCACGCCTCATAAGCGAGGCGTTGAGGTGTGTTCTACTCCCGGTTTACACGGCACAGCTGATTTTTCATACTTAAAATGTCTCTATTTATCATATATTGCACTTGTAAAATAATATCTACACACACATATAAAGAACAAACACAATTTTTAACACATGATATTTTTGATACCATTTTTGTTATTTAAACTAGTTAAAAAACTGTTTAAAAAAAATCTGGCTTGGACGTTCGTGAGTTGTAGGTAATGTATGTTAACACGATAACGACCAAAATACTTTACTAATCGAGTCTTTTAGTTAGGAAGATAAATGGTTTAGAGATTTCTTGTTCTCTCATTGATTTTTAAATATGTCGTATAACATTGTCCAAAGTTGCAATTTTAAGTTAATAGATGTCGCTGTTCTATAGTTAAAGAGATATTGACAAATGCAGTCCTGGATGTCGCTAGTGGCAATTTTAGATGTATTCAGTTGCTGTTGTATATATAGAGCCACAATATTGCTTTTTTTTGTAAGGAAACTAGCGATGTCTTTTTGTTTTCTTAAATTGTTTTTGTTTACAGTTTGATAAATTATTCAATTTTACATGTTTATAAGAGGTGATCCATTTCGAGGCTCCCTACTTTTTTAAAGAAAAAAACAGAAAATTCATATTTAATGGAGAATGTTTATTATCATTTGAAAGAACATTCTTTGGCATTTATTTTTTGAAGATTATGTCTATCAAATGTTGGCCGTTGCTACGTCGCAGATGGTCCATCCGTTGAGTCCAATTTTCGATGACTCGTTCGAGCATTTCGACTGGTAACTAACGAATGACACGCGTGATGATTTCCTCCAAGACCTGAATCGAAGCGGTCCGCATAAACTTTAGACTTTACATGTCCCCACAGGAAAAAGTCTAACGGTGTGATATCACACGATCTTGGTGGCCAATCGACCGGCCCAAAACGTGAAATTATGTGCTCACCGAAATGTTCTCTCAATAAATCCATTGATTGATGCGATGTGTGGGAAGTGGCGCCGTCTTGCTGAAACCAAATGTCGCCGAGATCACGAACTTCAATTTCAGGCATCAACCGTAAAACCAATACATTATTAGTTACTTATCAAATAATCATTTTTTTTATGAAAAATGAAGATTATGAGGCGTGCAGTTTTGGATTTTCCAAAGTATTTTGTTTATCTTCTTCTTCTTTCTTTATTACGGCAAGCGGTGCCGCGTCGGGGACGATAATTCTGCCAATGATAAACGTTATTGGAGACACGTATGTATATTAGTAACGCAATTTTGATCCCATGATCACAATATTCACAATAGTACACAATGCGGTTCTCATTTAGCAGTTATGCTGCTGAAACAAACACAAAAGACAAACACAATATAATATACATACAAATTGATAGCTAATATTAGGTCGTGGTGTTATAATTTTACAGTAAGCTCAAATGGATGGAATTGAGACTAATAAAATGTAGAAGGACTCTAAAGAGCATTCACGAGGGATAAGTGAGTTAGGAAGGTATATTAATGGGAGCAGTGGTATATAAGCTAACTACTAGTTGGTACAAGTCTAAATTAGGGTTGTTTTTATTACAACTAAAGAATATGTAGTCTAGATGACCTTCATCTAAGCCACATTCACACAAGGATGTATCCCGGACTCGTATCTTGCGCAAAAATACTAGAGTAGAACAGTGGCCTATACGTATTCGGCAGACTGTTGATATGGAGGACCGAGAGGACTTTTTAAAACTGTTAAACCAGGGTTTCCGTGGTATTATAGGTTGTATGGAGCGGTAGAAAAAGCCTTTTTTTACTACTTTTGTCCCTGTGCTGCTGCCATGCCGCCCTCAAAGTTTTCCGCGGCAGCCTCTGCAAGTCATAACCTTGGTGGCCAAAGTGCTTAACATCACACAACTCGGAGGACTCCACAGACTTCGCCAGCATGTCTGCACACTCGTTACCCTTGATACCGCAGTAACTAGGGATCCAAACTAAATGTACTGTCTTATGATTTATTTTGTTTATGATTCGGCATTAAAAGTATTATATAACCCTAAATTTTCACCCTTCTACTGCCAACGTAGAAATAATTTATACGGCAAAACAACGTTTGCTGGGTTAGCTAGTAAATCTATACTATTATAAAGCTGTAACAGAGCTGTGTCTGTACAATTAAGATATTTAAGAAAAAATATTAATAACTAAATAGCCTACAAAATCTTAATAATAATACTAATTGTTCGTAACGAGAAGAAATGTACCTTATGGACAATTACAGTTGAGATTGTTTTGCCCGCCGCATGATCCTCGGGCAACCGCGTCATTCAACAAATGCGCTTGGGTTGCACCTATGATGATTTTACTACATCACGCTATCTCCCTTGCGGGGTAGGCAGAGAGAACAGAGTGATAAAAGGCTCTGTTCTTGCATACATCTCTCGCTTCCTCAACATTCATAATTCTCTTCATACACTTTCCGGTTTCCGCTCGCCGGTTTCGGAGACTCCTGACTCCACCGACAGCAGCAAAACTGTCGTTTATAAAATATAAGAATTTATTTTTCTAGTAGATTCTATTTGATTAATTTTTATATTTTTTATATCATTTTAAATGTTATTTTCAAGTCGGATAATTTTTTTATACATTGTTTTTTTTGTTGATCATATGCGTTTAGAGTTTATTTTCATTTATAAAATTTTAATGTCGAAATACCCAAAATCACGTAAATAATTTTATTTTATTGAATACAACAAGCGAGCGCTTAGGCGCGCATGCGACAGTCTTCAGTCGGTTGTACCGTGGTCGGTACGCGAAACGGTAGGTATTAACCTCGGGGCCTTGAGCGAGTGATGTACGCCTGGTAAATAGGCTATATAGGTGTGTCTAAACACAAAACAATTCTTTTTTAGATTTTTGTCTGTTTGTTAGTTTGCGCATCGCGCAAAAACTATTGAACGGATTTTGATGCAACTTTTTTTGTTTGATAGCTCTTGATTAGACTTAACGACTGGTATACAATTTATCCCGCTACTATATCGGGAACCTGAGATATTACCTAAAAACTAGCTTTTGGCTGCGGCGAAGCCGCGGGCAAAGGCTAGTATATAATATATTAAATATCCTTACTAATACTTTCTGATATTTACGCGATGTTTTTGAAATAAAACTACGTTTACTATCCCGACGTGCCGTGTTTGAGTTTTCTGGCCGGATCTTTCTCAGTCTGGCCGCGTTCCGATCCGGTGGTAGCTTTTTAGTCTTAGCTTTTGGCAAAATCAATATATTTAATAATATAAACTAATAACCAAGATTGTCTTCTCACTGGTAGTAATTGGTAGCTTGTGGTAGAATTTTTGAGTACTAAATAAAAACAAAAATTTTACAGTTTAAAGAGGAGTATTATACTTATTTTAATATACTAACTTAAAGTTAGTATTGTAAGCATAAAAAATTTGAAGTAGATATTTTCACTGTGTTTCTAAACGAATATTAGGTGGGTTAAAATAAATAAACCAAAAATTTTGTAAAATCATATACTGTCAGTGGGTAGATGAAACCGTTGAAATAACATGTCAGCCTTGGACGTCTATCATCTAAGTCCACCCGTGATCATGAATGCTGTAAAGCATTCGAAACGTAAACGTAGTTTTATTTCAAAATCCTTACTAATATTATAAATACGAACGCGAGTTTGCTTGTTTGTTACGTTTTCACGCTGTAACTAATAAACAATTCATCATGAAATAAATAGATATAGGCTACTTTTCACCCTGAAATTATGAATAGTTCCCACGGGGTAGTTATTTTGACATAAACATTAACGAGCCGTAGAGAGAGTTATTTACATTCTGAAATTCATACGGATGGGCTGACTGGCAGAATCTAGATTATAATACCTATTAGTAAGGATGCCACACTCAGCCGACATGGTGGACTACGGCCTAAATTCCTCCTCTTTCCTCCTCCCTCTGACCTTCTCAGTCAGACAATAGGTAATGGGTTAAGAAAATGAATACAATATCTACATAATTTCGAATAGTCGAGTGTTGTATGAGTTGCAAAGTCTTTACCACAGTAAATATATAAACCAGTACGGAAACTAGGAACAAATCTTTAGAAACGGCACACTCACACAGACGCGCGCATCTACGAGAATCTAAGCACCCCTGGCAGTGCTGAAAGTATCGGGTGTCGCGTCGGGATGAGTGGTTGCGTCATGCGTTATTTGAGTTGTTGTATGAATCGTAATAAATTTATTACTAATATTATAAAGAAAATAATTTGTAATTTTGTAAGTATACAAATAACGGGCTATATTATTACTATAAATATTAATTTGAAAAAAAAAATCCGGCATGGTGATACATTTACTTTACTTTTATCCCAAAATGTAAAAAAAAAATGCCCTTGCGAAGCCAGGGCGGGCCGCTAGTATATAACAAAACACTTTCCAATTTTATAAACATTAAAAGCTTTTGTTTGCGGCTTCAGCTCAGACAAAAGCTACTTTATTAAGTTATATCTCAATATAGTAGTAGCAGGATGAAAGGCCGTGTAGGACCGGCTTTAGAATTGTCCCACCCCTCTCTACCCACGGGAGTCGTAAGAGCCGACTGAGGGAATACCGGGAGAGTGGGCAGCAGCACTCCCTCGAGTATTAACAACATCCACTGCAATCGCCAATCCGCCTGCCAAGCGTGGCGATTACGGCATTATCCCCCATGATGGGACCGCTCATTGTGGCGTTCTCTTGGGGAGGCCTATGTCCAGCAGTGGACGCTGAAAGGCTGATGGATGGATGGATGGAGGACGAAATGAAGAAAAAAGAAAAAAAGACACGCATAAATAGCCTAATATAGTCACATTTACTATCTTCGATGTACAGACATAGAGAGTTCTGTTACAGATTTAGTTATTAGGATAATCGTAAACATTGTTTCACACGAACCACAACAACATGTGATTGGGTGCTAATTGGTATGAACTTACGGGGACAACCCTAACGCATTATTTCAACGAATAGGCCTAGTTTCACTACTGCTTTAGCTTATATATTTACTGTGGTCTTTACCACAGCTTATATATTTACTGTGTCTTTACCTCGGACTTGGGATCGAACTCGATACCTTTGTTTAATGTTTATTTGATTTCTGACTTTGGAGATTGCAGTATTTATAAACAGTGTGACAATGGATTAAGAGCAAGAATACAAGTGTCACCACCCCATTTTTTCCCACGAGTGTCGTATGAGGCGACTAAGGGAAGTAAGCAGTTATCATCCATTGCATGACTGGTGGTAGGGCTGGGTACCAAGTGGGAGTACTCACTTGGTATCGGGCCCGAGCGGGTTGGTACCACCATCTCCCTGTGACCGGCCAGGAGATAGCCGTTTATTCTTTAATTTCATATCTGTGAAATGAAATGGTGAGCAGCGGCTTGACATTATTCTCGATATAGTTGAGTCCATGAGCGACGGTTACTATTTACCATCAGATGGGTCGTGGTTAGGTTGCCACTACACGCAAAAAAGAAAAGAATTAGGCGGTCTAAAATCAGGGTAGGGTCACGATGGCTGAATTGGCAAAGCATCTGGACGGTATCCAGGAGATGCAGGTTCGAATCCTGCTCGTGACTGTTATTTTCGATTTCACATTTTTCACTTTGTGTTTACAAGACTTATGTCTTTAAACACAAAGTGAATTATGTCTTCTTATGTCTATGTAGCCACTGTTATATAGTAGCCTATTTTCTACACATTAGGATTATGCAATGCCAATAATCGAAAATGTCATACTTTAAGCTGGATGACGTATGGCTTGATGGACAGATCGTGTTTGAAAGGCGGTTGGAGACTGGATGCGGAAGGCGGCGGTACTAGCTGTTGTGATATAAATTGGGAGATACTCGTAGGTATGTTCAACTGTGGACAGAAATATGATTGAGTGATTGATACTTTTCAAATGATATTTTTTGTATTTGCTCTATGTGCTTCCTCATATCATTCACCTGATCAAGTTGAAACTTTTCTAATTTCTTTCGGTACCGAGGTGATGGTTTAATTTAAACAAAAACTTTTTTAAATATAAGATTTTGTGTCCTCTATACGGAAGAAATTAAGTTTGCGAATGAAATCTAGCTAAATAGAAAAGTAAAGCAATAGCTACAGTCTGACAGTGTAACGTACCTATATCATTAAAAAAACATATTACAATGCGTTATGAAACCCTATGACAGAATTATCGGTGCTAACTATCATTGTGTGTCATTTAAAATCTATAGGAAGGAAGTCAAAGAAACCCAGCCCCATTACAGCAATTGATCACGTTACATATTCTCTTAGATTAATAATATTATTAATCTAAGCATATTCTCACAGCTTTTAACTTAAGATTTACCTGCTAGCTGCTGCTCGTGACTTCATCCACGTCGTATTTAGTTATGTTCTTTTCTTCGTAATCATAAGTATTTTTTTCAAAATTAACCTTCGTTACTCCTGTTATCTGCTATTGAAAGTCCTGTTCAAATCAATCCAGCCGTCTCCGTTTTATACATTACAAAATGTCTAGAGAATATTTAGGGAATTTCTAGCGTAGAAAAAAATAACTAACTTACCTATATGCCGAATCATAAGAAAATCATTAAAATATAAAAAATTTGGCCCAAAAAATGTTTTTATTTGTGGTGGACCACCATTATCTCTTAGGGGTATGAAAAATAGTTCACATCCTATTCTCAGAACTACTGAATATACACACAAAATTTCATAAAAATCGGATAAGCCGTTTCGGAGGAC
The DNA here is from genome assembly GCA_948253155.1 of Leucoma salicis. Taxonomy (NCBI): domain Eukaryota; kingdom Metazoa; phylum Arthropoda; class Insecta; order Lepidoptera; family Erebidae; genus Leucoma; species Leucoma salicis. Next base: position 13,777,729 of record OX411809.1, on the reverse strand, counting down.
AACGGAGATAAACACTATGACACGAGAATTTTATATTTTAGATTTATGATTCAGATATGTTCATGTAATTATTTTCGAAAATTATCTAAAAAAGTCCAAATTTATTGATCTATCTAAACTATTATAAAGCTGTAACAGAGCTTGTCTGTACATTTTAGATATTTAATAAAATCATGAATAAGAATTTAAGGAAATATAAATAATGTTTTGGCTATACACTTAACATCTTTCCTCTCGCTTTCCTGCACAATCTGTGGGACTACTTACTTACATATCATCACGCTATCTCCCTTGCTGGGTAAGCAGAGAGAACAGAGGAGAACAAGAGGCTCTATTCTTGCATACATCTTTCGCTTCCTCAACATTTTTTCCGTGTGGTGACGGATTAAGAATACAGGTGTCATCACCCCTTTCTTTCCCACGGGTGTCGTAAAAGGCGACTAAGGGAAGTAAGCAACTATCACCTTTTTGCATTACTGGTGGTAGGGTGTGTTGCCAAGTGGGTTTACTTATCTGGTGTCGGGCCCGAGCGGGTCAGTACCACCGTCTCTCATGTGACCGACCATGAAGCATTTAGGTGTGTTTTGGTTGTAGCGGGAGATTGCCGTCCCTGTCCCTTTTCCTTTCCCGAGCGCACGGTGGGTTTCGGTCATGCTTGGAAAGGGCATTGATGAGGGTCATGGCCTGTGCGTTGGACGTGAGGGGCTGACGTGGGGTACAGGGAGACCCGGTGGGAATGATTCGCCGGCCACCTGCCGGTCAGTAGGGGAACCGAACCAGGGAAATCCTATATCGGGAGGCTGCCCCCCAACCGGCGAAAATCCCGTGGAGTTGCCGTCGTGCCAGAGCAGGAGACCGGTGTGGATCCGACGGTTACTCGCGGGCGAGCACCGGGGGCCCTTCCGTGTTTCGTATCAGCTTTTCACTAAACCCACTGTCTAGCCATGCGCCAAGTGTCACCATCCTTTTTTTTCCGAGTGTCACAGGTACCCATTACGCGCAAACCCAATTCCAACAAACTCTTCTTAATCCATGGCCATAAAGAAAAAAAAGAGCAATTATCTTACGGCGGACTCCCTATCCACATCATCAGTGGAGTTTTGCAACATCAGGGATCTTCACAGTAATCTCGACGCCGTTCATCACCATCTCGAGACGGCGGCGGCGCAGCCTGCCCTGCTCTTTTTGACGGAGACGCAGCTAGGCGCTCCGGACGACATTTCGTACCTTAAATGCCCCGGCTACGAACTGGAGCACTCATTCCATCGTAAAGCCGGTGTGCGTGTTCGTTCGGAGTGATGTCTCCTGTAACCGCCTTCGGGGAACATGGCGAACTGTCCATTTTATGGCTAGGCGTAGAATATGGTGGTACAGACCGCATCTATGCGTGCCTTTACAGGTCCCATAGCATGGCAGTGATTCAGGGTCAACTCGTCTCACCTTTTCGAGAACGTCGAACAGGGATAGGCCAAATATTGGAGCAGTTTCCATCTGCGGAGGTGGTGGTCCTTGGTGACTTTAAATGCTCACCACAGAGTGGCTGGGGTACCGGTCCCGGACCGGATAAATAGTGTTAAATATTTTTCCATTTTTATTGCACACGAAACATCCACTACGAAATCCATTCTATAGGCGGAATCAAATTTTGATGGCGAGTAATGGCGACTTCTTTAGAATTGTTGTAATTTGAAACTCGATGCAAGGAAAATGCGTCATGATAAAGAAATTCTCAACACATGTATAACGCCATCTATCGAAACAATTCGTACTAAATACTGTCCGTCCATAATAAGAATTTATCTTCTTTATACATATATATATATATATATATATATATATATTATAAAAATGAATGTTTGTCTGTATGTTCTTTATAGAATCGTAAATATGCATTTGATTATGATCTTCAGCAGATCGTTGTGCATGAGCCCACGAAGGTTTCTGAATTAGTACGACCAATTTTTGACAGATGGCGCCATTATATACACACACCACACTATTATATATATTTCTTGTGTCCGTGTGTTAGTAATTGAACTTCTCCTAAACCGTTGAACTGATCTTGACAAAAATTTTTGTGTATACTTGAGTAAGTACAGAGATGGTTTTTCACATTTGGACCCGGTAGGTGGGGCCACGATAGGATTTCAGGATTATTTCTTCAATTTATTCTAAGTAATCTTAAAACATGGAAAATAATCCGCTAAAATAAATGACTCCACACAAACGGAACGCCAATGATTAGACAGGACAACGTCTGTCGGGTCCGCTAGTAAGTTATAAAAGTTACTTAATTATGCAGTACATTTGAGATCCATTTAGATAGTTACAAAAAAACTATTGTCTTAGGAATATTTTTTTCAGTAGGAATGTTTTTTCTGTGGGTGGCACGACCTGCTCTGGAATTATTAAATGTTTGCTTCAATATTTAGTAAATAATTTTAAATTAACAAATGGCTACCAATCCTTACTAATATTAAAAATGCGAAAGTGAGTTTGTTTGTTTGCTGAGATTTCACGCCATTAATATTTGAAGTGAATACTTTTTTAGAATCGTTGTGATTTGAAACTCGATGAAACGAAAATGCGTCACGATAAAGAAACAAACACATAAATGTATAGGAAAACGTCAATTGCAGAAAGGTCTATAAAGTATTTTTCTCACCTACGCCCGAAGTAAATCATATACTTTTGATGTGAAACATCTAATGCGGAGGGAGGGTAAACGGCTGTTAGCGTGGCGACGCTTTTATTGTACTTGTACCGTTCAAATCTTGCAAGTTAAATTTGATACACTTCCCGGTATCCGATTGAGTTGAAATTTTACAAGCATGTGTATATCACGTGCCAATGCAATATTATGATGACATCGAGCTGATCTGATGATGGAGCTGGAAGGTGGACATAGAAACTCTATAATGAAACGGCGCAACCCCATCGAGTTTGGGCTCGTATGATTCGTCTTGCCGAGTACTTTGTCTCTAGATGGTATCCAGGGTCCGATGACGGAGCTAGAAGATGGCCATAGGAACTCCATTATAAAATGACATAACTCATTAAACACAAAGTGAAAATGTGAAATCGAAAATAACAGTCAGGAGCAGGATTTGAACCTGCATCTTCTGGATACCGTCCAGATGCTTTACCAATTCAGCCATCCTGACAATTGCTCCTGACTGCTAATTTCGATAACACATCATACTTAGCGTCTTTGGGTGACGCCTGCGCCATCTGTCGGACGTATTTTCATACATTATACCGACCAGGTAAACTTAATTTTACAATTAAGATTTTACCTAATAATGACGCATGTTTAGACAACGCATGTTTAGACACGCCTTTAAAGCCTATTACAGTAATTTTTTTCCCAAATATCTTAAATGTACAGACACAGCTCTGTTACAGCTTTATAATAGTACCTATAGACTAGCTGTGCAGCGGCTCTGCTACCAAAATCTCTTTTATTTTTATCGGAATAACTTATTAATATAGTCTATGCCCTATGCTATATGCTATGACGTTCCTTAAAGTTCGTTGTAATTATTAGTGAAAAAAATTTAAAATCGGATGCATAGCTTCGGAGATTATCCCCGACATCCTTTGCAAACATTCCTTCTTTATGTTATCAGTATAGATTATAAATAGGAAGAGTTGAGGTATGAGAAGTTATAAATTCATTAAATAATAAGAGATCAGTAGGCTACGATACAGTAGGTCTCTACACATATACTCAAATTGTCAGCCGGCATAATCTCACCAATACTTTCCCATACTATTAACTTGTCTTTGACACAAGGTGTGTTTCCCATACATTATAAAATTCTATAGTAAAGCCGCTTCATATGAGTAAAAGCACACTTGATATAACAAATTATAGACCCATTACACTCCTATCGATATTTTCAAAGATGTACGAAAAGGTATTCCATAGTCGCCTAACTCATTTTATTAATAAATACAATATTATCTACTCTGAACAAAATGGATTCCAAAAAGGAAAATCGACTACATTAGCTGCATTCTCTCTTGTTAGATCTATAACTGAAAAGATAGATAATAAACGACAGCACAGTGGTTTTCCTTGATATGAGTAAAGCCTTCGATCTGGTAAATCATAAAACTCTACTCAACAAATGTAAACGCTATGGCATTAGAAGTCCAGCTTTAGAATGGCTAAAAAGCTATCTTAGCGATAGGAAACAATCTGTTGTAATTGAGCAGATCAATGAGAAATTAATTAGCATAGCGTACAAATCACCTTTACGATATAATAGATCAGGAGTGCCCCAAGGAAGTATCCTGGGGCCTCTACTGTTTTTGTTGTAATGACTTACCATGCATTACAGATTATAAATGTGTGCTATTTGCAGATGATATATCAGTAGTCATACCAGAATTTAATAAATTAACACGTGATCAGGAAGTAATTACACGATTCATAACATAATAAGCTGGTTAATAAAAAATAATCTTAGAGTCAATTTAACAAAGACTAAATACATACAGTTTTTCAACTATATACAAAAACCTCAAAAAATTTACATCATTTACAAAAACGAAAGAATCTGTGAAAATAGTAAGTTAACATTTTTAGGGCTTACACTTGATGAAATTTGTAGTTGGAAACCACATTGACGAAATTTGTAAAAAAATGAATAGATTTGTTTATGCTTTGAGACAACTACGTAATACAGCTAATAAAAAAGCGGCTTTATGTGCTTACCATGGATATGTGGGATCTATTTTAAGGTATGGTATTCTTTTATGGGGAAACTGTAAACATTCAGAGAGTTTTCTTAGTGCAAAAGGAGTGCTTGAGAGCATTAATTTATACGGCACCGTACGAAAGTTGAAGGCCCATTTTTAATAATCTTAAAATTTTGACTTTTGTGTCGCTATATATCTTTGAAATCGGCATGTTTGTAAAAAATAACTCACGTATATTCACAAATAGTAGATTCATCAAAAGAGACCCCACCAAATTACGATGTGTGTTTTGTAAAAGTTCTCTTTATCAGAAAAATAGTTATCTGATGTGTATAAAAGTTTTTAACCACATTCCCCAAAAAATTAGAGAGCTACCAATAAATTTATTTTTTAGCTCAAATTTAAATCCTGGCTTCTTGAGAAGAGTTTTTACACAATTCATGATTTTTTTACTAGGTAACTTCTTATAAATGTTTATGAATGTTATTCTTAAAATATGTTTTAATTATAATAATTATTGTTAATGTTATGGATTCATTTGTTATTATTATTGATTAGTTTATTATTAGTTATATTATGTATCAAATTGAAGACTTAAAATTTAACTCTAATGTATTCTGACATAAACATGACAATGAATTTAAATTATTTTGTATTAATAATGTTGTGAGTAAAATTATAAACTTAAATTTTTTAAATATTTGCATGCTTTGTAAAAGGCGGACGTGCTGAATTATTTTATTGAACAACTTCTGTACCATATCCTAAGCAAATAAATATTCTATTCTATTCTATTCATACATGTTTTATGTATCGAATCATAACCAACATACTAATATCAAAAGCACAATGTTCATAGTGTAAGTTCCAAAATATTATTAGCAAAGTGCAAACATTACTTCACCTTTTACGATCGATCGTTATGGGAGATATGTGTTTATGTATGTGGTGAAGCAATGCGACGTGGGGGTCTGTCTGGGGAAGACTGGACGCTGTTTACATACCGAAATGAAGCCCCTCTATGTCGATATTCTGAAAGCGAAATAGCCTGCATAATTTTCTACTATCCATTAGTATTTGTCAATTACTTGTTGCGAGAGGCGTTCTATTAAATTGAAGAAAGATATTATTATATTCTAGTAAATATATGAATTTTATACAACGAATACGACCCACTTGACGGTAAACGTTTACGCCTATACATGCTAGCAAGACCAGGGGCATCACTTGCGCGTCACCTACTCCAAGTCAAGGGACAGAAAGTGGAGGAAGGATAATAAGGAAACGAGGAATTGATTTGGGACTCCGGAGCTCTCACTCACCATATGAAACACAACATTAGGGCTATCTGCCATTGTTTGACGCTGATCTTCTGTGAGAGGGTAGTACTTCCTCGGTCTTTAGTCGGTCCATTCATGCTGGATGTTTGGATGTTTTATAGGCAATCACGAAATAACCGCTCAAAAGATTTACCTGGAATTACACATACTACTCTGTCAAGAAAGTACCGGGAAAAGATCAATAATACACAAAATTTTTGTTATTAATCCAAATTTATTTTATCACCTTCAAAATATACTCCTTCAGAAACGATAGACTTACGCCAACGAATAATCTAATCATCAAAACATTTTTTAAACGCTGTTTTCGGAATTGAGTTCAGTTCTCGCCGCGAATTCTCCTTTATGTCTTCTACCGATTGAAAACGGGTGCCACGAAGTGGTAATTTGAGTTAGGAAAAAGAAAGAAGTCGGCTGGAGTCATATCTGGTGAATATGGTGGTTGCTCGATGGTATTTGTTGAGTGTTTGGACAAAAATTCATTCACAATGATGGCCTTGTGCGAAGGCGCATTATCGTGGTGCAAAATCTCAGAATTTTCTTTCCACAAATCTGGCCTTTTTCGTCGAATTTTCTCTCTTAAACGCCGCATTACGTTCAAATAATATTCTTTATTTACCGTTTGACCTTCTGGCGCGAATTCCGAGTGCACAACACCGCGATAGTCAAAGAAAACAGTCAACATGACTTTGACTTTGATCGACTTTGGCGTGGTTTTTTCGGTTTCGGTTCAGTTGGAAGTCGCCACTCCGAAGCTTGTTGACTAGTTTGCATGTCAAACTCGTAAAACCACGTCTCGTCACCAGTAACAATGCGTTTCATGAATGTTGGGTCGGAATTGACTCGTTCTAGCATGTCCTCAGCGACTCTCATGTGATTGAGTTTTTGGAGAAAATTCAGGTCTTTTGGGACTAGCCGAGCGGAAATATGTTTCATACTTTTTTTTTTTTTTTGTTAAGGCGGGAAAAAATGTTCCTAACCGCACACCCCGTCGTTCGGGGCAACGAACAGGGTAGTGTGGGGCCTTCACCCACTAAAGAAACCCGCCGTGTGCCGTCTCTCCGCCTTTCTTGGCGGGCCACTGGAACTTTGTCACATTCCTTCGGTGGTCCGCCGGCGGCTTACCCTTCCGGGTACCCTCTACTGCCACATCCGCACGCGGAGCGTCGCACCTTCGCGGGAGGCCTTGCGGGTTCCCCGGTCCATCCACCCGCGGCCTCGGCTAGGGCGGCATGAGGCGCAAGTACCTGCGCCTGCGCCGCCCCGGTCGCTGGCGGCGGTTTGGGTCAGCGGAAGAATCCTCCTCCCTAGCCCTCTCCGCCGCTTCCTTCCGCGAGATAACCTCCTCGCAGAAGGCAGCGACCGCGGCCCAATTCCTGTCGCTGCCAAGCATCGCTCTGACGACGCTCGGCAGCGAGAGGTCCCCCCCTATTTCCGCGACGAGTTCACGGCGCTGCTCGGCCCAAGCCGGGCACGACTCGAGCGTGTGCCGCGCCGTGTCCTCGTCACAGCCGCAGTGGTGACAGCCCGGAGTCGCTTCCCTCCTTGCTACTATGTGCAGATATCTGCCGAAGCAACCGTGCCCCGACAGCACCTGCACCAGTCGGAAGGTAAGGACTCCGTGCCGTCGCCCCGCCCACTCCCCCAGCACCTGCTGGAGCGCCCCTACGGTCCAAAGACCGGCCCGAGGCGCCTCCAACCGCACCCTCCATCTGGCCATGGCAGTTCGGCGTGCGTCGCCCTGCCACCTGGCCACCTCCCTGGGTAGGGGGCATCCGCCCCCCTCCCGCTCTTGCGACGCCCGCCGATACACCTCGGCGAGCACCTCCGCCTCCAAGTCCCACGGGGGGATTCCGGCCAACGCGCAGGCCGCCTCCGTCGACACCGTGCGGTATCCACGTATGACCCTGGATGCAACGACTCTCTGTGGTCTCCACAGAAGAGCCCTGTTCAGTGCGTCCAGGGACCCCGCCCACACGGGTGCGCCGTACAACGCCATCGACCGGACCACCCCCGCGTAAAGCCGTCGGCACGCATTGTTTGGTCCGCCCATATTCGGCATGAGCCGTGCAAGGGCGGACGCTGCGCCGACTAGCCTCGGGGACAGTTGGCGGAAGTGCTCGCGAAAGCGCCACCGCCCGTCCAGCACCAGGCCCAGATACTTAATCTGGGCCTGCACCCCAATCTGGACCCCATCCACTGTGATCGAGGCGCCAGCAGGTGGCCGACGTTGGGGCCCATGGAATAGTAGGGCCTCCGACTTGTCCAGGGCCACCCTAAGCCTCAGCGCCCTGATCCTCCTGACCACCTCTGAGGTCCCTAAGGTGGCCAGGAACGCCGCTTCCTCGAAGTTTCCGCCCCGGGCCACGACCAGCGTGTCGTCCGCATAGCAGATGACCGCCAGCCCGGGGGAAAGCCGACAGCGCATTACCCAGTCGTAACCGATGTCCCACAGGAGCGGCCCCAGGACCGAACCCTGCGGGACACCGCACGACATGGGTCTCCTCACAACGTCCCCTATGCGGCTCTCATAGACGACGCTGCGGCCCTCTAAATAGTCCGCCACCAGCCGCCTCAGGTATACAGGCACCCCGTGATACCGGAGCGCCTCCCTGATGCAGCTGAATGGCAGACTATTAAACGCGTTGGCGATGTCAAGCGACACCGCCAACAGCATTTCCCCGCTGGTAACGACTGCCGCGGCCGCGGCCCTCAGACGCATGATCGCACCGACTGTCGAACGACCAGCTCGAAAACCGAACTGGGCGTCCGACAAGTCGGGCCCGACGTCGCGCAGGTGCTGGACAATGCGGGCAGCGAGGATTCTCTCCAGCAGCTTACCCACCTCATCCAGCAGCACGATGGGCCTGAAGGCCCCGACCGAATCCAGCGTTCGTCCCGGTTTCGGCAGGAGTACCAGCCTCCCCTCCTTCCAGCAGTCAGGGAACCGTCCGGACGCCAGGCACGCGTCGAACAGTCCCCTGAGGCGGGGCTCCAGGTGGTCCAGAGCCAGGGCCAGAGCCCGGGCGGGTATCCCGTCCGGGCCGGGGGCGGTGTTCTTGGAACGAATCCGCGCAACAGCCGCCCCCATTTCCGACGCAGTGACGGGTGGTACACTGAAGTCAACCACCCGGTCGCTACCTGGCGGTGCCATGACCGGGGGTGTGTGCTCCACTCGTCGCGGGAATAGGCCCTCAACCACCTCGGTGAGGAGGCCGGGCTGAAGGGTCTCTGTGAGGGGAGGGCCCTGGGTGCGGAGCTTATTCAGCGCCGCACGGTACGGGCGACCCCAGGGGTCACGATTGAGACCATCCAGCATCTCCTGCCTTTTCTCAGCTTTGGCGCGGCAGATGGCCAGCTTGAACTCAGCCCGCGAGGTGCGGTATGCCTCGTACAGCCGGCCCTCCCGCTCCTCATCGCGGTTGCGCCGCCGACTACGGGTGTAGGACCTCCGCGCACGAATGCACGCCGCACGAAGGTCCGCCAGCTCCTGGGACCACCAGTAGAGCCCTTTCCTCGGAGGAGGACGTCGCACACGGGGCATGGCCGAATCGCACACCTGCGTGATCGCAGCGCGAAATCGGCCAGCCTCAACGTCCACCTCCTCAGTCAGGGCTGGTGAGGACAGCCATGATTGAACGATGGCTGCCTCCGCCAGTAGGTCCCTATCCAGCTTACCCACAGCCCACGGCGGGAACGCGGAAGTTCTGCGCGCCACGTGACCCCTACTGGGGCCCTGGAGGGACCGGGAGACCTCAATCCGGATATATCGATGATCGGACAAAGTCTCAACCTCCTCCAGGACACACCAGTTCCCTACTCGTGCCGCGACGTCGGGGCTAGCGAACGAAAGGTCCACTATCGACCCGCCCCGTCGCCGCACGCACGTGTTGACGGAGCCTCTGTTTAATAAACAGAGGCCCGTCGACGCCGCCCACTCAACAACCGCCACCCCGCGAGCATCCGTAGCAGGGGACCCCCACGCCGAAGATTTGGCGTTGAAGTCCCCCATAACTAGGACGTGGCTAGGTGCCAGGCGCCGCAACGAGGTCTCTAGGCTGTTAAGCCAGACCCCGAAATCAGCCAGACTCCGGTTGGGGGAGAAGTACACGCCGTACAGCATAACTCCCCCCCAGTCGGCCGCGACGTATCCCGTGCCCCTGTCTCTGATCGACAAGGGCGGGGAACGAAGCGCCGTAGAGCTGACGATTGCCACGGAGTCATCGCGGCTGCCCGCCCAATTAGGGCGGTCAGGAACGCAATAAGGCTCCGCAGCTACGGCTACACCAATCAACCGCTCCACCATGGTTTGCAGGAGAAGATCCTGCGCCCTGGCGGAGTGGTTGAGATTCGCCTGAAGGAGAATAGTGTCACGGTTGAATTTTAAGCCGTAACCATATCCTCCTCCACCCGGGACGGTGGCGAAGCCGCGCTAGGGGGGGCAGCCTGGGCCGATTGGCTGGTCTCCCCCCTTTTTGGGCCTGTCGCTGGAGGCCTACACCCCTCCCGCCCCATGTAGTGCTTCGCAGGTCTGTTGCCTGCAGCACACGCGGGGCAGTGAGGGGGGGCGGTACAGGTTACCGCCTTATGCCCTGCCTGACCGCAGCGGAAACAAAGGCCGCTGCAATCAAAGCAGTTAGTGCACGTCGGTCGGGTGTGTCCGGCCGCCATACACTTATAGCACCTCGCAGGTCGGGGCTCCAGCACGGTAACCCGCGCGGAACTCCAGCCCACGAGGAGCCTGCCTGCGTCAGCCAAGATTTTAGCCGACGCGACAGGGCAACTCACCCAGACGGTACCCACACCGCCGGGTCCGGTCCTAATGGAGCCCACCCTGACGCCCTCCGAGCATCCGGTTTTCGAGGCAATGGCCTCCCGGACGTCGTCAGCCGCCACCGAGTCGTCCAGACCAGAGATGCGCAGTTCAGCACATTTCACCGGTCTGGCGATGCGGACCCCACTACCTTCGCCAAATAGACCTCGCAGCCTCTCGGCTATCGTGTCGGCCATTTTGGGACCCTCCGCCCCAGGGAACTCGAGGATTCGAGCCCCTGTCCGGGCTTGGCGGGTCCGGGCGGCGACGCCTCCGATGTCGGAGACGTCGATTTCCGCCCGGGCCTTCCTCAAAATGGCCTGATAGCTCAGGCCCGCTTCCGCCTCCGGCAGCATGGTGATCACCACCGCTGCCGTTTTCGGCGTTTGAAGCTTGCGCTTGCGCGGCTTCTTTTTGGAGCTGGGCTTGCCCCCCGGCGCTACAGGCTCTACGGCTTGGGCAGCAGCCCCAGTCGCAGATGCCCTCTTCCTCTTACCCCGGGACTTCTTCCTCCCGCCATCCACAGTCCGCCAGCCCCGTCGCAGGGTGCAGGCTCGGACGTGACGGGTGGCGGGATTTGGGAATCCCGGGGTACGTTTGCTGGGGCCCGTGAGGGCTGGCCAGCACTTGGAAGTGGAGGGAATTGCTCCTTGGGCTGGCCCTTGGGGCGCTGCCCAGCCTTCTGCGCCGTCTTTGGCTTGTTAGCCTTGGGGGCAACTTTGCCCTGTCCCTTGGGCGGCGTAGCAGCCGCGGCCGCGGAATAAGTTCCCACGCGGCCACCCTGGCAGGGTAGCGGCGTTAGGGCCGAAGGCGGCGCGGCCTTCTTATCCGCGGCCAGAGCTGGACGGAGTCTTGGCTCCGGCGGCACCCTGGTGCTCAAGGAGTCGATGCGCGGGTCATAGATAGCACTAATGCGATCGATGACTTGGCGCATCTGCTCCTCTGTAAGGAGACCAGGGGCCGGAGTCCTCGCACCCGCCGTTGAGGCAGAGGTTTCCGGCCCGGCCTCGGCGAGGCTTGGTTTGATTCGCCGGCTGGCGAGCTCCTTACGGGGCTCTGCCACCTCCACCTCCAGGCGCCTGCAGCGACAGGGCGCCTCCAGCTTCCCAGTCCCCCCCGGCACCGAGTACCGCCGGAGAGACTCCATTGCTCCGTATGCTACCTTGGTAGCGTTGTTGAGGGCCTCCGCGAGGTTGCCCCGAAGGCTCCGTGACCCATTAGCCACCGTAGAAACGACGGCCAAGGCATCAGAAACCTTCTGGGCAATCTGGTCCATCGTGGGTGGACCGTCCATGTCTGGAGGCTCCTCACGGAGCTTCGATGAGAGGAGGGTTACCCTCTCCTCCACCGAAAGCCCCACTGCCAGATCTTTTGGTATGGCCTCGTCCGCCAGGGCTGAGGCTCGTGTAGTCATCCGCCTACTGGTTCCACGGCCTCTCTTAGCCGTGGTCTTTCCTGGCGGTGGCATCTCCGTGAAGCTACCCTCCGACTCCGATATGTTGCCTCTTCGCTCAATAGAGCGCTTTAAAGGCCGCAAAGGCTGGTCCATTAAATGGCCCGCTTCCTGCCGGGACCCCGACGGTTTCGGAGACTTGGTTCTTACAGCCGCAGTGGAACTACCGCCACCATCTGTCTCCGTCTCCATCTGTAGCTCTGCAGCAGAGCTGCCACTGCCCACCGTTGGGCTGCCCACGGGCGTCGGTTTCCTGCCGCGGGTCTTTTTCTTACTCCTCTTCGTCTTGGCGAAAGTTGTCCCCCCCATATACGTGGGACTGACAGGGCCGGTTTTTTGACTCGGCCCTGTGAGGGATTCCCCAGGCGCATGGCACCCGGGACCCTCCTGGGGATTCGTTGTATTATTACTGTCCGCCATTTTGGTTAGTTTATAGTCCATCGACTGTAGTTGTGCCACCCTCGCGACTGGATACCCTCCAGCCATTCATCCCTCGCCGGGTGGCAGAGCTTGGATTGGGGTAATTTTTTATAGGGGTTTTCTTCCCCGTGGTCCGAAAACCCCCGGTCCTGTCCGTTCAGGATTACGGGTCGGGCCGAACGGTGGTCTGCATCAGACCATGCCCACCGCTCGCAAGCAAGTGGTGAGCCCGTCGCCCCTCAGGCTAAAAGCCCCGTCTCCGTCTCCCAGGGCCTGGAGGGCCACTATGGCCCCGCTGGCCCTCCACGGCAGACATTCGGCCCACTGCAAGCAGTGAGCCCGTCGCCACTCGGACTGAAAGCCCCGCCTCCGGGGACGGGGGGGTCACTGTGACCCCGCTGTCCCCACCCCAAGGTCGGGGGGGCCACTGTGGCCCCGCCGACCCTCCACGGCGGACGTACGGCCTATCCACTGTGCCCTCTGCTAATCAGAGGGACACGCGGAGACCCGTCCCCTGCCGGGATTCAGCCGCCGGCACTAGTGCCGAGGTTGCCCGGGGTGCACCAACGCGGAGGTATCCCGACCCGCACCCCAATATGTTTCATACCTAAGTGATTATTTAAAATGGTACGGATCGACTCGTGAGACACAAAAAGTTTGGCGGCTATCTCTCTCAAAGTTGAATGAGGATTTTCAGTCACTATTTCCTTCACTTTTGCAGTAACTGAAGTTCAGTTGAACACGTTGATGGCCTACCACAGCGAGGCAAATCTTCCATCACATCTCGACGCTTTTAAACGCTTTGTACTAATAATTAACATAAGCACGTGTTTTTGATAAAGTCGATTCACCGAAAGCCTTCAGTAACATTTTCAGAGATTCCGAACACACTAAATTCCATCGGCGATGCAAAATTTAAGACAAACTCTTTGTTCTATGTTTTTGTCTATTATGAAATTCGCAATACACACTAGATATGATATAACTAAACTAGACACACTACTACACTAGACAGCACTGTATTTAATATAAATAACAGATGCAACTCAAACTCCGTGCCAAAATGGATAACAATTGTGCCAATCTAACATAAATCAAAAAAAACAAAAGTTTGAATTTGGAACCATAAACAAATCATCCATTCGCAATACTTTCTTGACTGAATGTATAATAAAATAAATAAAATAAGCCTTTATTGCTGAATTTACAACAGTTAATTCTTAACGGCGGCTGTACACACTTGTGTATTTGTCTCGCCAACCTCTCGTCCACTCTCGTCCCGTGGAAGTTCGACACGAGAGCACACCATGTACACACTCGTTGTATCAATTGAAGTGCGGATTTTTTTTTTGTTTATTTTTTTTATTAGTTATTATAATTTTTTAATCATTTAGCATAAAAACATATATATTAAACCGTGGCGAAAAAGAACTTTTTAATTATTCAACAGGAATATATATATTTTTTAAATCTTCCACGGGGATATCAAAATCGTTGCTTATCCGCAACCAAGCGTCGTGTAATAGTTGCTTATCCTTGTGCCTGACGTTCTTAGGATTCCATAATAGTGATTGCCTTTGGTAGGCTTCTAAAAAGCGTTAGAACACATCGTTGTCGCATGCAGAAAGCACGTCTTTACGCGAACGTAGTTGGCAGGCAACTAAGCAAACGAGTGCGTACAGGTGCGGTCTTGTTATATCGCGAGACTCACCGAGACCCTTTGACTCGAGCACAAAAAACCGACACTCTTCCAAGACATAGAAGAGCCCCGAGACGAGACGAGGCTACCATGTACACACTCGCTCTCGGCCTGTCTCCGACGAATGTGTACAGCCCCAGTAAGTATTACTGTGGAGCGGTACTTTTTTCCCCAGCTTGTCCTTCGACATAGGCCTCCTCTAAAGATTTCCACTTATCCCTATCCCTCGCAATTCTCATCTATTCTGGATCTGGTTTTTCCGTGTGGTGACGGACTAAGAATACAAGTGTCACCACCCCATTCTTTCCCACGGGTGTCGTATGTATTAGGTAAAAATCTTAATTATAAAATAAACTGCCTCTGTGGTGCAGCGGTAGTGTAAGCGACTGCTAATCATGAGGTCTAGGGTTCGATCACCGGATCTGGCAGTGTTATTGAGATTTTTCGTAAAAAAAGGAAAAATTCTCAGTAGCAGCCCGGAGTTTGGAAATGTGCCCGGTAGACGTCAATAGGCTCGCCCCCTATTACGGGGGACTTAAACATGTGTGTGTAATACTCCTCTGCCTACCCCTTCGGGGAATACAGGCTTGATGCTATGTTGTTAAAATTAAGTTTACCTGGTCGGTATAATGTATGAAAATACTTCCGACAGATGGCGCAGGCGTCACCCAAAGACGTTAAGTATGAATGTGTTATCGAAATTAGCAGTCAGGAGCAATTGTCACGATGGCTGAATTGGCAAAGCATCTGGACGGTATCCAGGAGATGCAGGTTCAAATCCTGCTCGTGACTGTTATTTTGGATTTCCCATTTTTCACTTTGTGTTTAATGTATAGTGCTAAGCATGTCAAGTGCTAAAAATATATATAAAAAAATCTAAATAAAGAATCTATATTTATCTAAGTCTTTAACAATATCCATAACGCTAAGGAAATTTGACATCTCTAACTTTAAGTCACGTGGACTTAAAGTTAGAGATGTCAAATTTCCATACATTTAAATAGTTTTCTATTAGCGTTAGCGATCATAAAATGCAACTTGGCTAGACCCACTGTTACTTCAGTCTGACTTGTGCTTTGCTGTTTTAGTAAATATTTTAAGTATTTGTATATATTTTCTTTGTATTCTCTGCATATGTAGTGCTTCCCAGATAGAATCATTTTCCAATGAGTCAAAAGCCTTATTATAATCAACAAATCCTAGACAATGGATTTTATTGTATTCTTTGTATTTTTGTATAAACTTGCCGCAGTACATGTATATGATTTACGGTTGAATATGTGCTTCGAAAGCCAGTCTGCTCTTTTGGTTAATTGAAATCAAGTGTTGGTGTGATTCGAGACTGAATTATTTTAGAAAAAACCTATTTCGCCTTTATCTCCCTTTTTATGTAGCAGTATTATTGTGGATGTGGTCCAATCAGCTGGGATACTTTCAGTCTCTATAATGTCATTGAATAGGTCTGTTAATATGGGAGCAGTCACCGGTGCGGTTGTTATTAGTATTTCGTTAGTTATCTGATCGGTTCCAGGTGTCCAGGTGTACCTCTTTTTTGGATATTGATTGCTCTTATTGTTACTTGCAGTAGTATTTTTGGTACAAGCTCATCCTCTGTTTCGATACTTTGACTAGTCTTATTTGAGTTTGTTGCTTTGTGAGGCTTCACATTATAGTGAAGAATTGGTAAACCAGCCACCCCTGAGATTGACGTAAGGAGGTTTTACACATCAACAGTATTTCGAGTTAAAATGGACCCACTCAAACTATCTGTATATTGCTACGTGTGCTACGATCCCGGGCTAGTACCTGCCCAAAGCGTTCGAGAAGAAAGAATATTTTACTCCAAGTAACAGCTCTAACAGCAGCAGCTGTAGTTAGCGGATGAATATTTGCTCAAGATCTGCGAAAGATGTGTCAGATAAGTGATTTTCAGTTGCTTTTATATTAGATTGCGGTTTATTTTACCTAAATTTTGGACAAATCAGTTGTGTAGCTTTCTGATGGGTAACAAGTTCGTGGCTTTAAAAGGGTGTTGGGGCCAATAAAACAGTTTAGTATTTAGTTTACTTATAGTAAAATGTCAATGATTTCACAAGATTCTCTATTTAATGTATTGACTTGACAAACTGCGTAAAACTTTGTCTAAAAGGGTTCCGCATTTAATTTTAAAAATAATGGGCATTTATGAAAAATAAAATTCAATATCTACGCTTTGTCATATCAGCAGGAAAAATAAGACCCAACTCTCACAAGATAGTAATTGAAAAAAAAAACCATGTGCAGAGTGGCGCCACCCAGGTTTGGCAGTTCATAGGCTTAGCTGTGTACTCTCGGCAATTCATCTCCATCTTTATAAATTTAATAAAACCCTTATTCCCCCTAACAACGGACGGGAAAAGCAAAATATGATGGACTTCAGAACATGACAAAATTCGTAAAGCTGTAGTGAAACATTTAGTGTCAAAATCAGTTTTAATGATTTTGGAACTTGCACTGCCTATAAACTCCATACACACGCTAGTAGGGACGGGGGCGTTCTTATTCAAAAGGACAACCATTTATCTCATGTTATTGCCTATTTTAATCATAAGACAACTAACACAGAAATTCTGTATCACTCATATGAGTTAGGAGCACTAGCAGTAGTTAAATCTGTAGAGAACTTCAAATATTCTTATGTGGGCAAAAATTCACTGTAACAGATTTTTATTTTCTTTATTGGGACTAATACCAGTTATAGATTGTGTATTTATGATGTTATGCATTGTGAATGTATTATGATTGCGAAGCTCAAAAAGCGTCTGATTAAAAAAAAATAGATTTGACACCGAGGGTTCATTGGTGGTGGGCAGTTTTTCAATCGCATGACTTTGATATAGTTTACATAGAGGGTAAAAATATACCTCATGCAGATTACATGTCAAGTAAATCAATCAAAAAAAATTGTTATATATGGCTGTCTGCAGAACAGTTACGTGATTCCGAAATTTCCTACATCATTACCAAGTTGCGTTCCAAAGTATCACCTACCAAGGTATCACACAAATACAACATTCGTAAAGGTATTTTGTACCACAATATTTAACACTGTAAACCCACTAGGTGGTTACCTATTGTACCCAGATCATTTAATAATCACTCCTGTGCAATCTTGGTTTCGAGAAAACTCTTGGCAAACTATACGACCTTTCATAACATGTCAAAATTTGTGAAAACCTTCATAGACTTGTGTTATATGTAAAGTTTCCAAAGGTCCATAAGGTGTTCAGCTGGTTTGACTAGATTCGATCCCAAAATTGGCAATTTGCATCATTTACCTAAATCTGATGGGCAAACTTAGTGGTAAAGTCTTAGTGGTGAACGTAAAAAGTATTGCTCTGTAGTTATAGGCGTCTTTACCAAATTCATCCTTCTAGAGCACACACTAACATTAAATCCTTAGACACTATCAACGCAGTCAGCAACGTGATACAATTAATTGGTGCTCCATAAATGAATAATTGCTGACCAGGACCATTCTTATGACAATCTAGATTACAAAAAGTTTTGCACAGATAATAATATTGAACTAAATCTAACCGCAACAGGTTCTAGTAAACTAAATGGTCACGTCGAGGGTGTCATGCGAACCCTATTAACTATCGTTGAACGTGATTCAAACTGTCTTTGCCAGGATCATCATGATCATTAGGAGACATTCAATTGGCCTTGAACAGTTTTTGTTACAGGCTTGTAAGGATACAATTTATTTAAAATTAATGTCTGCCATCAGGGTAATTCCGTAGAACTCGAAAATAACGACAATCCCACATGATACCGATAGACTAGGCTTTGACACAGCTCCATCAAATGTATCCAGTAATATTCAGAGACTTTCACGTTGTAATACAATCGAATCAATGAGCACAAAACTAAAGTATATTTTTTGTTACAGGAGATTTTGTTTTTGTCAAAAGTGAAGAAAGGCACCAAACAAAGATTAAAAATACAAGGGGTCATTTAAAGTACTGCAGTTCTATATCGATATTAATTAATGTTAATGGAACCAAAAGAACTTACAAATATTTACATGCAAAATTTAGGTCAAGTACCTCGTGGCGATATACGGCCTTGATAGAAGTTGCTGAAAATTATAATGATGATAATGACAGTAAGAATGACATGTTGGAAAGTAATGATCTTTATTAGGCAGGCAAAAATGAAAATAATGATCTAGCTAGTCACAATTAGTGATGCAATGTCTAATAGCGACACCATAGCTGCTGGCTCATATACCTTAACAACCAATAGTGAAATTGTATTAACTCATACTGCATCAGCAGATACTTTTGTAACTGACATTGTTCATACACATAATTATTTCGACTGCACAGCGGTGTAGTTTGAGTGCCGGCCTCCCGCCCGAGTGTTATGGGTTCGATTCCCACATAGGACCCATATTTTTCTTCATGCGATACACAAAGAGTTGTTCTGGGTCTGGCTGTGATTTCTATCCTTTTGTGGGATCCTCCGTGGTGCAGGGATTGTTCCTTAGTGTAAAATGTTGTCTTAAATTATGGTAGTTACATAGAAAAGATGAGATGTAGAGCAGTAGTTTATGGGTTAAGGATGATAATCATAATAATAATATTGTTCAGTTGCAGCTACAAGGATTAATCTGTCTGGACTAGCATAACCTGGGCTAGTTTTTAAGCTGAAGGCAATATGAAGAAGAATATGGTTAGTCGATCCAGTCTCTATCAGACTGAGGCTTTAGTCAGACCAATCTTAGAGTATCATGAATTGTTACAGTGAAGGGTTGATATGAACCGGTCCACTTAAACATCTTTGTCGATTAAACACAAAGTGAAAAATGTGAAATCGAAAATAACAGTCAGGAGCAGGATTTGAACCTGCATCTTCTGGATACCGTCCAGATGCTTTACCAATTCAGCCATCCTGACAATTGCTCCTGACTGCTAATTTCGATAACACATCATACCTAACGTCTTTGGGTGACGCCTGCGCCATCTGTCGGACGTATTTTCATACATTATACCGACCAGGTAAACTTAATTTTACAATTAAGATTTTACCTAATAATGACGCAAACCCTTTAAATATTTAGATATTTTTATATATATTTTTAGCATTTGACATGCTTAGCACTATACATTAAACACAAAGTGAAAAATGTGAAATCGAAAATAACAGTCAGGAGCAGGATTTGAACCTGCATCTTCTGGATACCGTCCAGATGCTTTACCAATTCAGCATTTTTCACTGACTCACTGTCACTGTTTCATTAGACACACCTGTGTCTAATGAAACAATGAGTTTCATGAAACAGTGAGTCTTATAGTGAAATGAGTCTTGTTGTGATACACTCATTGCTGTAAAGTTGTGTGTTATTTCGTGAGAGAAGTAAACATACATTGGAACTGACCTTTGTCTTATTATTTTAACAATGTTCAAACCCTCTCTTACATATATTTATTTGAGTTTCTTCTTGTTTTTCATTATTTCACTTCTTTTCCATACACTAGTTAAGCCTAGGAGCGTAGGTCTTGGTTTCTCACCTTTGTTTGATTTTCCAATGCGGTAGATCTTCTTACGTCATAGCCTTCTATTTATATACCTAATTTGTCTAAAAATCAATTTTTTAGCTTTTCAAACAACTTCAATGTAGACTTTTCCCCTCCTAATATCCTGTGAATTATTATATTGTTGCTTTTCTTCTGTCTTTCTAGATAATCCACTTTTTGCCTCCAATTTTTCAACTTTAAGTTTCAAATTTTTATTTTCTTCTATGATAGGTTTTAATTTCTCCTCCATTTTATCCATTATTGCATTACTCAACTCCACTGTTTGCTTTTGCATTAAAATTTCCATTTTAACGAATTGTAATTGAAATTGATCTTCCATGTCTATTATATTTTTGCGTGTAAAGGAATGTTTTGATAAATAATTTGTTTGCTGGCAACGCTGAGGTTACAGGTGACACTGGCTGACAATTTTATGTGTTACTATTGATATAGTCTTTAAATGTCTGTTGATAAAATTTCTAACCTCAAAGCTTTGTTGATTCTGTTTCTTTCCCATCCAACGGCTCCGCACGACTTTGACCAGATCATCGGTCCATCTGGTGGGGAGCCCTTCTACGCCGCGCCGTCCGATACGTGGTCGCCACTCGAGAACCCTTCTTCCCCAACGGTTGTCGGTTCGTCAAGCGATGTGGCCTGCCCATTGCCACTTCAGCATGGAAACCCGGCGGGCTATGTCGGTCACTCTCGTTCTCCTACGGATCTCCGTATTACGGATTCGATCACGTAGGGAAATACCAAGCATAGTCCGCTCTATGGCCCGCTGAGCGACTTTGAGCCTTGATACGAGGCCAACATTCAGAGACCACGTCTCTGTTCCATATGTCATCACTGGTAATACACACTGGTCGTAGACCTTCGTTTTCAGACACTGCGTATTTTGTGTCTGTACACAGCTCTGTTACAGCTTTATAATACAGGGTGGCGCAATAGAACGTGCGACGCGGTACCCGTGATCCGCCGTAGCAAGGGCGGGTGGAGGCGCACGGTGGGTTTTTAGTGGGTGAGAGCCCCATTCACCCCGTTGTCTCCCCGGGCAGCGGGGTGTGCGGTAGGACATTTTTGCCCACATAAAATAAATAAAAAATAAAAAAAAGGGTGGCGCAATAGAACGTGCATTTTATTAAGTATATATATATATATATTACAGACATTCAAGATATTTGAGAAAAAATTACTGTAATAGGCTATATAAGCGTGTCTAAACAGAACATTTTTTTTTCTGTTTATCTGTTTGTTTGTTCGCGCATCAAGCAAAAACTACAGGACGGATTTTGATGCAACTTTTTATTTGAAAGGCCTTGATTAGACCTAAGAACTGGTATACATTTTATCCCGCTACTATATCGGGAACCTGAGATATAACCAAAAAACTAGCTTTTGACTGCGGCGAAGTCGTGGGCAAAGGCTAGTTATATATAAACGGCCTCAGAAAACCATGAAATCTTTGTGAAAAATAAGTTTAGCGTTTGCGGGGGTATTTACAAACATTAAAAGACTTGCGCTTTGCCAATAGGGAAGGATCATAATCAAGGTCAGTATGCCGTTTGAGTATAATGGTTAAGATGCACAATTGGCGTATAGTCAGTTCTCTACAATCTTGATAAAATGATTTTGTTTCATATAAGAAGAGCTAAAATATGGCAGTTTTCAATAACGCTCGCTGTGCTGTTTTCACAGGCTTTAAGATAGGTTTGGGAGCTTACTTACTTATCAGACTGCGCTAATAAGACCGCATATAGCAGCATATAGCGTCTGCATATAGCAGCGAGTTAACCACTGAGTCGCCCATCTGAACTCCCACATTCATTTCATTCAACCTTTGTAGACATTTATCCAGATATATTATAAACAGTCTGGCTGATAGAACGCAGCCCTGCTTAACGCCGATATTGACGTCAAACCAGGGTGACATTCCATCATCCAGCCACACACAAGCTCTGCAGTCCATGTAGTTAGACTGCACCGCTTGTAGCAGTCTACCGCTAATACCATACTCTGGCAAAATGTCCCAAAGTTCCTTTCGTACAACAGTGTGAAATGCTTTCTCCAAATCTACAAAACTGCAGAAAACTCTCTGGCCTACAGCCAGATTCTTCTCCACAATGTTGCGCAGAGAAAACACTTGATCCATGCATGCTCTTCCACACCTGAAACCTCCTTGTGCCTCACACAAAAAATCATCAGAAACTATCCTCATTTTCCTTTCAACAATCTTACCATACACTTTGGCTGCCAAACTGGTCAAGCTTATGGCTCTGTAGTTTGCACAGTCATAACGTGAACCCTTGTTTTTAAACAAGGGCACGATGACTGCGCTTCTCCAGTCCTTGGGAACCATTCCTGAGCTCCAACATAAATTGAGAAGCATCAGGAAGGATTCCCAGACACATGAGCCTCCAAGCTTGATCATCTCAGCAGACACCATATCAATACCCGCTGCCTTACCATTTTTCAAACTTCTAATCGCCCATTCAACTTCATCCATACTAATGTCTTCAGAGGATGCCGGTACCGAATGCTGATCCGTTAGATCACATGTGGCACCAGCATCACCCTGAACATCCGCATACATATCTTCAAAATATTCACTCCATCGGCTTAACACATCTTGTGTTTGCGTAAGAATGTCTCCACCTTTAGACCTTATTCATTCATTCTGAAAGCTGACCAACCACTCCGAGATTTCTTCACCTCCCTCCAGAAAAGTTTGGTGTTGCTCTCGAAGTTTTTGGTCAGCCTTTCTTCTGCAATCATATTTGCTCTATCACGCTTCTCTTTCACTAAGGCTTTGGTGTCATTCTTACATGGCCGGTATATTTCTTTCTTCTGTTCTTTCATACTTGCACTCAAATTCAAAGAAGATACATAGTCCAGCCACGATTTCTTCTTTTGGTCTATGGAAGCTGCTACTTCCGTATCCCACCATGCATCACCTTTCACTTTCCTATGCTTCTTTGAGCATCCACATACTTCTTTCGCTGTATCTACCATACTATCTTTCAATACTCTCCAGCATTCTTCTATGTCAGATCCCGGCTGATTTGCCATTGTCAGCCGTTCACGGACTCCCTCTATATACTTTGCACTTACACTCTCTTCTTGCAACTTTTCAATCTTTATTCTTTCAAGCCCTCCGAAGTGGACACACTCTCGCCAGTGTCTCCACTTTCTGAACAGACCACTTAATCTCGCAATAACGAGATAGTGGTCCGTGTCGACAGTGGGGCCCCTGTAGGCTCTTGTATCCAGAATTTTACTTCGGAGGCGACTGTCTACCAGAATTAAATCTATCATACTTCTCTGTTCATTCCTTCTCCATGTATACACATGGATGTCCTTATGTTGAAAAAATGTGTTTGACACAATAAGGTTTCTCTCCATACATACATCCGCAATGAGCCTACCTGCATCATTCACTCTCTTATCACCAAATGAACCAAGCACGTCCTCGAAGTCTGGACGCTTGGTCCCAACCCATCCATTCAAGTCTCCGCATACGGTCACGCGTTCACTAGCTTCTGCCAAATCCAGAACTTCCCTAACATAATCCCAGAACTTCTCTAGATCCGATGCCACCGAAGAGCCTACGGGAGCATAAGCTGCGACCATGAAGACCCTGGTGACACCTAGTTTTATTCGGACCCATAGAAGTCTGGGATCAAACATTCCGTAGTCTTTCACACCTGAGGCCAAGCGAGCGGACAGCAACACCCCCACTCCCATGCTGGCCCAATCGCTCTGCGGTACACCAGACCACAGAGCTAACCCGCCACCAGGAAGATCACAGGCATCGCTACCCTTTCGCTTGGTCTCTGTTACACAGAGCACATCAAGCTATCTGTCCAACATGACGGTTACCAGCTCGTGTAACTTATCTTCCACACCATCTCTTACATTCCACGTGCCTACTCGACACTCTGCTCCCCTCGACTCGCCAACCTGGGCAAGGCGTGATGGGTGGTGGCTCCCATCGCCGCATCTGCCGTTGTTCGTACCGACGGGGGCGGGTTGGTACGCGTCGCCTCTGGGGCACGGCGTAACCCGCACTGCGGTTACATTCGAGCCGGATTGCAGCCTGTGGATTACAGGCTGGCAGGGATCGCGACGAGCATGCTCCGGACTATGATCACCCTCTTTTTTTTGGTTGTTTTGGAGCTCCTCCCGAAATGAGTATATCATAGGTACAAATTGATTGATACAATCCAAAATAGGTCGACTTTAATAGTTTGGGGTCTAGAACATCCGTAGTTGTTTGAATATTACAAGTAGTCCTGATCTAACCGAAGCCCAACTTGACAAACTTAAGCGACTTCTAAATTTCTGCATTAGGTTCATATTTGGTTTACATAAGTACAGTCATGTTTCTGAATTCCGCGCTAAGCTCAAACCACCCATCTCTTCTTTATAATACTTTATTCAATCCCACTCACCACTCACTTTATCTCAAAGAACGTTTCGAATTCCTTCATGACACATATTCTAGATCCTTGAGATCATCGGAGAACTTAAAACTCCTACACAGTCAACAAACTTCTACAGCAAATCTTTTACCGCACAAGCTGTACGTTTATGGAATGCTTTACCAGTACCGGTAAGACGTGCCCAAACTGTGTACACATTCAAAAAACTGATTAAAGAGCACTACCTTTCTCAACACTACGGTTATTAGCAGCATCATAATTTGTTACTGAAAATATCCTATCACTATTATACAGGGTAATTTTTTAACCAGTGCTCAATCTTAGGGGTTCTATATCAGTAATAGAACACATTTCCACTAATTGTTTAATCCGACTTTTAAACTTTTTTATCCGACTTGAAATCAGTAAAATATGGACACCAATCTTACGAGCAGCTAGAAGCTTTATTTTCTGCATTTGGATGGTCCTAAGCCCTTGAAAGTATAAAGGAAAAATTGAAACTACTCTTACAAATAACTTCAGTTCACGACGACGGCGGAGAGACGGTACACAGCGGGTTTCTTTAGTGGGTGAGGGCCCTCACTACCCTGTCATTGCCCCGAACGAGAGGGTGTGCTGTTAGGAACATTTTTTCCCGCCTTAACAAAAAAAAAGGTTGTCTAGAGCATTTATGGTGGATTTGCCATCATTGTTTGCTCGAAAGAACAGATTTTTTTTAAATAAAATTTACTAGTCAAGTATTAATTATTTTTTCCAAAATTTTAGAGATGCAGCTAGAAATAAAGAAATAGCTCTATAGTTTCTAATATAGTCTTTGGCACCACCTTTACGAATGGGTATAACCACCAACTTATTTAGATAAGAAGGGAACCTTGCCTTTTCTAAAGCAAATGTTAATTATGAACTAGTGGAGGAGCAAGGTAAGATTTTAGTTCTTTTAGCATTGTATTTCATATTTTGTACCATCCAACCACTGTATCTGGTTTCAGATTATTGATGATCAGTGTTCAGAAGAACAATAGATTTAAGGAGTCCACATCTGTTTTGTCCTAATTTCTTATTATTCGGGGCATTACTTTGTTTTCCGCTAGATTTTTGCCAATACTAATAAAATATTTACCGACCAAGTTTATAGATTTTGTTGGTCTGAACTGTAAATTGAGAATTCCGTTATTTTGAAATGTTTTGACATAAGTAGGAGTTATATTGTTAATGGCCTCCCAAAGATATATCTTCCATATATATCAATTCCATCTTATGCTTAATATGTCCTTTATATATGTCTTCCATAAGGATATGTCCTTTTGTTGTTTTTACCTGCTTTTTCTATTGCACGCCTCATAAGCGAAGCGTTGAGGTGGGTTCTACTCCAGGTTGACACGGCACAGCTGATTTTTCAAACTTAAAATGTCTCTATTTATCATATATTGTACTTGTAAAATAATATCTACACACACATATAAAGAACAAGTACTATTTTTAACACTCATGATATTTTTGATGCCATTTTTGTTATTTAAACTAGTTAAAAAACTGTTTGAAAAAAATCTGGCTTGGACGTCCGTGAGTTGTAGGTAATGCATGTTAACACGATAACAACCAAAATACTTAATTAATCGAGTCTTTTTTTTTCGTTTACGAATTATTATGACTAGGAATAGAGCCCTATTACTTTTCACGTTCTGATTCGATGTGGTTTAATTGTTATTACATAAACAAAAAAATAGGTACTGAATATTTACGGCATTTACGCTCGACACGACACTAAAACCAGCGCCTTTCATGAGAACTACCTACCTTTTTTACGTACGCATAGCCACCGGTGGTTTTACTATCGTCAACAGAACAGAACGCCGTTCGCCCGGCCGGTACATCGTTTTTTGTTAAGAATTTTTTTACCTTTGCTTGACAAACTGATGATATTTGTCAAGTATAATAACTATTTTATCCATAACAATAAGTAAAAACACTAAACACATGTAAATAATAACACACCAACGTTACAAAACACGAAAAAAACGTATTATACATTCCACAATTTTTTTGCGTGGCCTTGGCGTCACGGTGTTTTCACTTAGAACAAAGTATAAAATTATAAGGCAACCAAGTTAGGAAGATAAATGGTTTAGAGATTTCTTGTTGAACTCATTGATTTTTAAATAAGTCGTATAATATTGTCCAAAGTTGCAATTTTCTATTGATAGATGTCGCTGTTTTAAAGTAAAAGAGATATTGACAAATGCAGCACTAGATGTTGCAAGTGGTAATTTTAGATGTATTCAGTTGCTGTTGTATATATAGAACCACAATATTGCTTTTTTTGTGAAGAAACTAGCAATGTCTTTATGTTTTCTTAAATTGTTTTTGTTTACAGTTTAATAAATTATTCAATTTTACATGTTTATATATATTATATGCACTTATGCAGGTATATATGTAAACTCATGGATTGTTGTTCTTACTAATTGCCAGATGGCGCCTTGCAAAATGACAGAGGTAGACCAATATAGAAGTACTTCTTAAAATTAGCGCTAGATGGCGTGACATGAAACCCACATTAGTACTTTTTGAAATTAGCGCTATCTATGTGATTTATTGAAAACTACTTAGTAAAACCAATACATTATTAGTTACTTATCAAATAATCAATTTTATTGTGAAAAATGAAGATTATGAGGCGTGCAGTTTTGGATTTTCCAAAGTATTTGCTCCTTATCTTAAGGAATTCTATGTTTTTCTAAAAGAGAGTTGCATAAGTAGTAATTTTTTACATTTCATTTTCAGGGCTTTTATTTGATTTTTGGTGCAGAAGGTCCCTGTTAGGCATTGAACGTAGCATGCCCTGCGTAATCCAGGGTGTTAGTCATTTTTAAAGTGTGCTCGTTGTATATGTGATGGTTTTTGTGGTTTGATTTTTGTGGTTAGTTGTCAAGAAGGTCATAAAGAACTCCGGGTCAATTGAATTGTAAATAGGTTTAAGATCTATTTGCCGCGTGTCAGATGCTATTTTTTCGTAATTTCGTTTACCAAGGTTAGTTTTAACAAGGTGGATCAAGCCGAAAGCTTATATTTGTTCTGTTATCTGTGATTGCATAAAGGGGTACTACTGCGATTGCAGGTTGTTTAAAACATGATCAATGCAGGTACTACTCATATCTCTAGTTATCATTTTGTGTGAAGTTAATAAGCCATGAAAAGCATCTAAATTCAAATATCTGTCTGTACCAACGTCAATTTTTTTAGAATTTATTGGTATATTTAGGTCTGTTATTATTTACTTACTTATCATCACGCCATCTACCTCTCGGGGTAGGCAGAGAGAATCCTGTAATTACAATGTTTTAATAAATATTTTGTTGATGTTTAGTTGATAGATTTAGGTATATCAAAAACAGGGTAACGCTAATATGTGATGGTGAGTGATATATTTACCATATATCGCAACACAGTGCTTGGTTATAATTTGATGATAAGATAGTTAGACTTTGTAATTGGTGTTTCTTCTACTGAGAAGTTTAAGGTTTTTTATACAACCACTGCGTCATTTTGTTTAGGATTATTTTTTGTGTAGGAACTGCTGTAACCAACAAGTGTAAGTAATATTGTGTTAGCGTCAAGCCAGCACTCGGTAGAGGACAAACTCAGTTTTAAGTCTTTCCAGTAATAGCTCAAAATCTTGAAAGTTTCGTGTAATACTACGTATATTTTATGTAATATAAATAAGTAAATCTCATTCGGTGGTGCTATTTTAACAACAGACTTCAAGTCACATACCAAAACATTTGAAGTTTGTCGAATCTTTAGTATCGTTAGCAGTATTTATTTGATCGAATGTTGATAATTTATTGAAGGTAATACAACTGATGTTAATAGGGGGACAAAAGGCGCCACCTAACCGCACACTCCATCGTTTGCGGTAACGAACAGGGTAGTGTGGGGCCCCGCCACGTGCCGTTTCTCCACGTGTACTGGCGGACCACTGGAAGAGAACCGAGTACCGATGTTTGCGAATTGAGGTAGAGCCGCATCACTGTAGCACTGATACGAACCCGTGAGTACGCGTTGCCGAAGCTGTGACTTCACAGACATGTGTGTATCGGCCATTAATTGTGCTTGCAGTAAAGCTCACTTTTTTCACAAATAATTTGTTTTAGTGCAATAACTTTTCTCTCTCTTCTTCCTTGTAGATCTATATGCGTAGAAAAAAATGCAATAGTTTATGGCCCTAGTCTCCGTTTTGGCGCGTGGTGATCTTTTTTTCCACTTTCACAAATAATTTGTTCTGATAAAGTACCTTGTTTTTTGTTTAGGCGTGAAAAAATGTACTTAACCGCACACCCTGTCGTTTGGTGCAACGAACAGGGCCCTCACCCACTAAAGGAACCCGCCGTGTGCCGTCTCTCCGCCTGTGTTGACGAACCACTGGTACTATGTTGGATTACTTCAGTGGTCTCTAATAAAGAACCTAGCTAGCATGTTAAATGCTAAAAAAATAGAAATCTCAAAGTACTTATCATCACGACATTTCCCTTGCGGGGTAGACCGAGAGAACAGAGTACCAAGAGGCTCTATTCTTGCATATATCTCGCTTCCTCAATATTCACAATTCTCTTCATACACGCTCGCCGGTTTCGGAGGCTCCTGACGCCACCTTCCTTCAATACATGACCGAATTCGTCTAGGTTTGTGAGTCTCGGTCTCCCCTGTACCTACATCCTTCCACTTTCGCATTGTATATCCTCTTAACCAGTCGCTCGACCGGCATTCTTTCCACATGTCCGAACCATCGGAGCATTCCCTTTCGCACCTTTACACCAATACTCTCTTTCCTACCTACTTGCTCTTTTACGTTGTCGTTACAAATGTGGTCAGTCAGCCTCACTCGCAGATTCTTCACAGAGATCGCATTTCGACCGCATTGATTTTACTCTCATACTCATTTTTGCATACTCAACTCTCGCTTCCATATAGTAACGATGGGACAAGCACTGCCTTGTGTATTCCGACCCGTGCCTTCTGGCTGAGGTGGTGGCTGCCGAGAAGTTGTCCCAATGCTCCGTTCACTCTATTTCCCGCATTTACTCTTCTCTCTATATCAGTGGTGTATCTTCCATCCCGACTGAATCCACATCCAAGATATACAAATTCATCCACTTGTTCTAGCACACTATTGCCAACCGATACTATGATATCTTTTTCTTTTATTTTTTTTATTGCATGTAGTGGCAGACAAGCCACGGCCCATCTGATGGTAAATGGTAACTGTCGCTCATGGACTCAACTATACCGAGAGTATTGTCAAGCCGCTGCTCACCATTTCATTTCACCAATATGAAATGAAAGAATAAACGGCTATCTCCTGCTACAGCCAAAATGCAACGATGTGCTTCATGGCCGGTCACACGGGAGATGATGGTACCAACCCGCTCGGGCCCGATACCAAGTGAGTACTCCCACTTGGTACTCAGCCTAACCACCAGTCATGAAATGGATGATAATTTTAAGATCTATTTCTTTTAGCAATTGACATGCTCCGCTACTTTTTAAAGTACAAATTATTTTTGAATAAAGAAAAAGAGATTTTTAGTAGGGGCGGGAATCGAACCACGCATCTACCGGCAAGCATTACATGCATCCAATATAGTAAGTTTAATTTTCCAATTAAAATTCATACTATTTGATGGCGCGATTTTTTTAAATATTTTAGGTCTAAAATGTTTGAAAAAAAAAATAGATGGCGTTAGTCGTAAGACAAATGTGATTAAGAATTTGGGATGATCGAAAGGTCAGTAGGGTGGCTCAGTGGCTTAGAGCACTTCCCCGGATTGGAAAAGATGCGTGGTTCGATTTTCGCCCCTACTAAAAATCTCTTTTTTGGATGATAATTGCTTACTTCCCTTAGTCGCCTCATACGACACTCGTGGGAAAGAATGGGGTGGTGACACTTGTATTCTTAGTCCATCAGCACACGGACAAACATCTGTTCTGCCTTCACCTCTTTCAAAGACCATAATTTTGGTTTTGCTCACATTCACACGTAGGTAGGCCCCTTTTCATACAATCTTCTCTCATTACGTCGACTAGAGTTTGCAGGTCAGTCGCAGACTGCGATAATAGGACCGCATCGTCTGCATATAGCAGTGAGTTAACCACTAAGTCGCCCATCTGAAAGGAATGTTCATTTCATTCATCCTTTGGAGACTTTATCCAGATATATGATAAACAGTCTGGCTGATAGAACGCAGCCCTGAAAATCTCAAAGTTATAACAAATATCCCGCTATCACTTAGTATAAATCTTAATTGTGATAATTAAGCTTAGGTACCATATATAATAAAATTAATATAAAATAAAATAAATATTCCAAATACAAGGTGTATTAAAGAAGATCCAGACATCTAAAAAGATTAGAGAGTTATCAGTGGATGGCTGCGATAGCTCAGCGATCCAGAGCACTCTCCAAAAGTTCGAATTCTGCTAAACAGTAAATCTCTATTTCCACTTTCACTAATAATTTATTCTGGTAATAGCGACTTTTTTCTTTTTTAAGTAATCATAATGGATTACGGATACAATTTAGACCCAGGACCACTCCAGGACTCCACAGTCAGTAAAATATGTTATGACATCAATCCATCCATCCATTTAATAAATAAATATGATCCTTTTCTCTACATCTGACTACGCTTTGTATAATTCAAAAACATTCCTGCTCATATCTTAAGCTAATGGGGAGGAGGTTTTGTTAATAACTCTACCTTGTCACGTTTAATTATATTCAATCTTTTTATTCTATCCTTCTATGTTGTTGCATTGTATTAGGTAAATAAGTACCTAAAATCTGTTATCTCTGTAGATAGTAGGTATTTATATCCACCAATCTAATATACAAAATGTATATTATAGTTACTTTTGAATACTAATAACGATACAGTTGTCAATATAATTTACTCTAAAATTACAATTTATAATTAAAATGTACTGACGACGTCTACTTATCATCTCACAATACAATCTACAAATATACAAACTTTCAAATACGTGTATTTGCTTTACAAACAAGAAAGTTAGCGAACAATATAAAGGTAATGGGATAGAGCGAGACAACACAGACAGGAGGTTACATATGTGAGCGAGATGGTGGTATTCAAATTGAGGGTACATATTTCTACATAGATAACAAATAGCTCGATGAGAAAAATATGGATATTCCGTTCACAGAATCTACTTCCCTCTCTATGAACTATAAATAAAATAACCTAGATATTTTATACGAGTAGCACACATTTCATTGCATTAGTCTATAGCACGAAAGTATTATGAGTATGTACTTAGAGTATGTCCTCTCTTTGGTTTAATAATATTGTTAAGGGAGCTTCAATTATCAATGAATGTTATTTATTTATTTATGTGGGTGTGTATAAACTTATATATTAAGTACCTAAATGTTACTTGGAACTACCATAAAAATCTATAATAGTAAATCAGTATGATTGGCGTATTTTAAGGAAATACAATGAAAACTCCGTTATGTGCTTTCTTTACAATCAAAATGTTTTGATTGTAAAGAAACTATGAGATGTCTATGAGATGCCTAACGCCTATATAAAACAAAAGAGATTGTGTTATCTATCCGCTCGCGTCTAAAGTGCTACGATAGATGAGTAGCGGAGCGTCTGAAGCTAGGTGGGTCCAGGAGGAGCGCAGTCGACCTACATCGTAGTTAGCTGCTTCCTTCTGCGAGATGTCGTCCTCGCAGAAGGCAATGACCACTGCCCAATTTCTGTCACTTTGGCATAGCTTTGACGTCGCGGGAAAAGGCCGTAGACTACACTGGTGGGGAGGCTCGGCTGATAGGTCTCAGTAAAAGGGGGGCCCCTAGGTGCAGCTTATTCAGCGCCGCACAGTACGGGTGACCCCAGGGTTCACGGTTGAGACGGTCTAGCATCTCCTGACTTATTTCAGTTTTTGCGCGGTAGATGGCGAGCTGAAATTCGGTGCACGCAGTGCGATACGGTACCCCATACATCTGACTGTTCCGCTCGCGGTTAGTCTGCCGACTGTAGGTGTAGGTCCTCCGAAGGCGAATGCATGCCACACAGAGTTTCGTTAGTTCCTGTGATTACCTGTAGAGCCCTTTCCTCGGAGGAGGATGTCGCACGCGGGGCATAGCTCAGTCGCAAACCAAATGCAGGCCAACCTCGAAGTCTACCCCTGCGCTCAGGGCTGGTGAGGACAGCTACGACTGAACGATGACTGTCTTCACCATTAAGTCTCTATCTAGCCTGTCCACAGGTGGAGCCGCTTACAGGGCGTGCCTGGGCACGTCCTGTAAGACTGGTCTCCTGCTATCTTCTGACGCCGAGTAGCACTGGACTCCAGCCCACTCTCCCTACCTTAGGCACCGGCACCTGATCGAGCGACGTCACTGTGACCCCGCTGTCCTGGCTGTGTGGGAGGGGCCCAGAGTCAGGAGTGCCCCGTTGAATTTCCATGGCACACGTCCAGCTTCTTCAATGTGCCCCTACTACTTAGAGGGACATGTGGAGACCAGTCTCCTACCGGGATTTAGCCACTGGCACAAGATTGCCGACGTTGTCCGGGGTGCACCAGCTCATATAGATAATTATGAGCACTAGAGGAGGAATCAAAATGAGGAGACATTCCCGAGTGCGTTATGTGATTTTAGCAACCTGTAAAGCGTTGTTAACGCATGCAAGCTTCGACGCTGCCGAATACGTAGCAATTTTAGCTCTGAGCGATAGTTAGAGACATGGTCATATTTACGAAGGTTATAAACGAACCAAATGCAATTATTGAGAAGCCGATCCAGTTTATTAAGTAAGTCTGCATTCAGGTCGAGATATTACACATCACCATTGGCAATAGAAAAAATTAAAGCTTTCATGAGCATTTTATTTGTTTTGGATGGCAGAAAGTTCTTGAGTCGATATATTATAATAAAATAATAATATCACTGAAAAGAAGTTTAAGAATAAACTGGTTCTAAATCTGTATTTATGTTATAAATAACACAATACTATATATTGTGTTATTTATAAATCGACCCTAATGGCGATTATAGTTAATCATTCTGCATTCCATACTCCATCTAAAACAACATCATAAGTAGGAAATAAATTCCAGTATCATGGGGCAATGCGCTAAGATATCTACTGTTTTAAGGAGTATAGTACTTTGTACTCAGACTTCAGCGATAATACTCTTATATTAAGTCTTTACCTATAAAATTACCGTTTTATATAAAAAACAACGAATTTATTTTCAATATTTTTTATTTCTATTAATCAAAAAAGTCACCCACGCAATGGATTCCCGCTAAGAAGTTATCCAAGTTCTGGAAAAAGTAGAAATCTGTAGGCGCAAGGTCTGGTGAGTACGGTGGATGACGTGGATGCTCTTGTAACTTGCAGACCGTCTGCTGTGCAGCATGACGAGGTCGCGCGTTGTCCTGGAGGAGCACTGGAGACGAACGATTGATCAAAGCTGATTGGAGTTGTGCGACCTTCTCCATCATTGTGTTGAGTTTTTCACAGTACACATCTGCAGTAATGCTCATCCCGTTTGGTAAGAAGCTGTGATGAGACTATCACTTTTCTAGGCGTAAGTTTTCGTTTAGGGCATTGTTTAGGTGCTGAACCAGGATCCAACCAGCTTGCTGAGTGCTTGCAATTGTCATATAGAATCCATTTTTCGTCGCAGGTAACAATGCGGTTCAAAATTCTTCCGTTTGTGTGCCTGTTGAGCAGTGCAAGGCACATCTTGATGTGTACCTCGCGCTGGCGATCATATTGAGTTCGTGGGGCACCCATTTGTCAAGCTCTTTTACCTTGCCAATTTGACGCAAATGGACCAATATTGTTTTGATGCTAACGTCGAAAGCTGCTGCTAATTCAGTCGTAGATTAAGTATCATCAGCTTCCACAATCCTCTTTAATTCGTCATTGTCGACCAAAGTTTTCAGACGAGGTTCATTTTCCAGGTCGAAATTTCCAGAACGAAAGTGGGCAAACCAATAAGAGGCGGTGCGTTGGTTTGTAGTTATAGCACATAAACGTTGTTGATATTGCGTGCCGCTTGTGCCGCGTTACTGCTTTGATAACGAAATAGATTCAAATGCGAATAATGCGATGAAAACATAACACCAATCAATAAACAAATGACTGCTTTTGGAAAAAGAATTCCATGTTTTTGAAATAGAATTAATTTAAAATTTGAATTCTTAGTCAAACAAAAATTATTTTGATTTGAAATGGCCAGTACTGCAGAACAGCAATTTCATAAGTAAAGACCTATTATTATTTTATACTCTATTTTTCTCTATTCCGGTCCGAAAGAAAAGCGTGATGATATATTATAATCTGGTACCTGACGAATTTGTTTATTTAATAGGATTAGCAAGGTTAGGCCATCCACGAAAATAAATATCACGTAGGCCAACAAATTTTGATACTAAAATTCGGTATAATAAAAGTTGGGCCAATCTAATCCACCAGAATGGTATTTCCACGTTGTGATTATTAAACAAAAAGTAGAAAAGTTGAAGAGAGTTGCAGGATCAACTCTAAGAAAAGGTATTTAGACTGTTGGGGTATGTAAGTATGAGGTAGTGCACGGATAGCAGTGATTTTCTTTATTATTTTACCTAGTGAATTTTATAATATACGTTTGTGGAAATAGTTAAGTTATCTATACAGAACAATAATTACAGCCTTCATTAATATGAGTTAGGAAGGTAAATTAAAGTTGATATGGCCAGTCTGTGGATTGGTGACCGTTAATTAGGCGGTATTTTTAAACTGAGCCTTTCATTTTATCACAGTGCTAGTCGGTTATAGGTATACATAGATTTAATATATATTGAATTTTAAATCTATGGTTATATAATATCTACTTGCATTTCCAATATGTCTTCCATCCGGTACATTAGGATTAAGATATACACCATTTATTGTAAAAGTATTTGAACACATTTTGTTCCGATATGTTAATCTTTTGATAATGCATGTGTTATAAACACTTGATATGATCGGCCATCAGGGGCTTAGAATGTATCTCACTCAATCGTATCGATACCGCGTCGTGTCATTGTGATTGGTTGAGAGATCACCGTGATTGGCTGAGGGATGATTGCGATACGATGTGGATACGATTTAGTTAGTTACATTCTACGGGCCCAGAACACAAAATCCTAAAATAAGAAGTCGAAAGTCTCCTTGTTACTACCTATAGGTATATCCGATTACATATGCTGCCGATTACATGGCTGAAAGCGTCACACAACGTCAACACGCTTTAATAGCTAATTGAACCAAAAAGTAGAAAATAATAATATTATTACAAATAATCATAACAAGCGAAAAATAAATAATGTAAAAAGCGTGGGGTGCTTTTTACTATATCAATTAACTATTTGTAACATTTAAAGTCAAGCATCTCTCTTCTGTTTAAAGCAATATAAGGCGTGATATAGGTAATGTGGAATATTGAAATTTAAGAGTTCCATAGTTTATACTAAACCTCATCAGATTATAACAAATCATATAATACTATTCCATGAGGCAGGCCTTGCCTAGTGTATTTGTGTAAATAAAAGCTTTCCATGAACAGATAAGCTTCTAAAAACGAAAATCCCAACCTGATGGGATCAGTAGAATTTGAGAAAATCGCGGACATACAAACATACATTCATACATATTGATACGGTTTGAATACAGAATCTCCTGTGTGAAAACGGTTAAAATGCGAAAATAAAGGTGCTTGTGTTTATGGAAAATTAATAATAGCGGCTTTTGTTTAAGAACAATGTTTACGGGGTAATTAAAGGCCTGTTAATTTATCATTGCTTTGTTTTAACCAGAATGTGTTTTACTGGTGTAGAATTAACCCGGCAGGTTGTAGTCTTAAGTTTTATAACCACAACCTGCCGGGTTGTCTTCAGAGAGGTTATAGATAGTTCTTGATGGCTTGCTGTCTTGTCTTATAATAGCACTTATCGTTAGATGTTCACCTAATAGTACTTTCCGCATTACAAATTGCAGATGGGAATTGAATAAATATACAGCTATCTTCCGCTACAACAAAAACATACAGAACTCTGCTTATTATTCTGAATTTTATTACCAAAACACGCGGGGTTGTATCTGCTTATCTACCTACTTCCCTTATTGGCCTCGTACGACACCCGCGAGAAAAAATGGGATGACACTTGTATTGTCCCGTCATCACATGTGTCTTGGCTAAACCTTGATGATATCAAAATATTAGAGAAAATCGAAACCTTCAAAAATCTTCGATAGTTAAATTGATGGTTTATTCACTAGTAAATTGCGGTCAAATTCCTCATAGCGACATCTAGAAGCATACATGTTTACAAAACTTCAAAGTTGATATTTTGAAAATAGGGCCATCTGTTTTTTATACTATGAACTACAACCGAATGGCAGTCACTATATCATTAGAGGTTGAATTTCTTTCCACCTAATTGGTATGAGTAGTGAGTTAGTTCGGAGAGTTAATAATTTAGCATTTGTATAATTTATGTTTTGCATGCTAAGTCTATTGTCACATATATTTTCTTTTAAGAGAATTGACTGCTGAAATACTTTTTGAAAATATCCAGGCGCGTTTCGAAAAATAACATAAAAATATGGTATGGTTACAGGATCCACAGTCGTAATTCCATTTCAATTTCTGTGTGTTTACGTAGCTTGTTGCGCCATCTATTTATGGCTGAGACAAACTAATGTAGATGTTCCTTCTGTTCGGAGCTCATTCTCCGGAAATCAAAATAAATATTTTCCCCATTTGGGCAAAGCAAAAAAAAGGATTTTTTTAAAATTATATAAATTTTTTTGATACCAAGTTTTGTTAGTAAGATATTGCATCTAATCTTTCACCTTACCTTTATATAGTCAGAGACTCGCTCAAGTAGGCAGCTTTCATAATAAGTGACTGCTTAGTATGTATTTATGGCATAGTAGGTACCTACTCTTATAATTGGTGGGGTAGGACAGTTTTTTTAAAGACTACTCCCTGAACTAAGTAATCCTTGTATCTTGGGGGACTTTACAAACATACAATTTCACGAACACAAAATACACCCAGACTCAGAAATACCATTTAAGAATTATCCTGTGTGGGAATCGAACCTACAACACTCGAGCTGCTATCAAAACCACTCCGCCACCTGTGCAGCAGTTGGATTTGGATTTCAAGTCTCATCTTTACGACATAATATTAATACTTGTCCCATAATATCGTATTGTCGCGTATGCCTTAAACATATGGCCATATCTGCGTGCAAGCTACCTTTTAGGGGAGACAAGCCTCTCTAAGATCGGATCGGACCTATCTTTGATGAATGGCAAGGTAAGAAGGGTCTCTATTTATTCTTTTATCTTGCTCAAAGTTTACATGCGTTCAAGAAGTTGTGGCAAAATAATACACTATACGTTTCGTAGAAACGCGACCACTAGAAATCGATACACAGCCAACATTTCTGTTTCAAAATTTGAAAAATTTAATCATTTTTTTTCGCATACTCGCAATACTGTCTTGTACATTACATTTGTGTC
Organism: Leucoma salicis; assembly: GCA_948253155.1. Taxonomy (NCBI): domain Eukaryota; kingdom Metazoa; phylum Arthropoda; class Insecta; order Lepidoptera; family Erebidae; genus Leucoma; species Leucoma salicis. The sequence continues at coordinate 13,739,693 of OX411809.1, read as the reverse complement.
CAAATTCAATCTCGGATTTGAACGCGGCTGTAGGGCGGGCATAGACGGTTGCAGGGCTGTAGCCAATTTCTAAGGCTTACCATAATACTTTTGGTGCACTGCACAGATGGCGGACTAGTCTAGATACCGGCTTCCCGCCCGACTGTTGTGGTTTCGATTCTCACACAGGACAACTCTTTGTGTGATCCACAAATGGTTGTTCTGAGTCTGACTGTACTATGTGCCCATGAAATTGTATGTTTGTAAATTCTCCCAAATACAAGGATTATTCCTTAGTAAAGGGTGTTGTTATTTAAACAAAACTTGAAGCGCATGTGCTTCTGCTCTATTGCGCCCGCTTACTGCCACATCAGGCATGACCTGGCCTTTTCTTGTGTGTGATGTGATGGGCTGGGCTTGTTCTTTGCCTAGATTGCAACCACAAATATATTAGTAGGACACAGCGGGTGATAGTTGGTGATACTTGTGGTTCATACGTTCGGCTCAATTTAAGGTTCCCTGCGGAGACAAACTAGTTCTGTTGAATCAAACGCGATCGTCGAGGCCTTACATCTCTATCTTGCTCCCCGAGCTTTTTCACGCCATATTTGGACGATACGCCAAGATATAAAAGATACAGTGTAATGTGACGACATACAAAAGTTACTTTTCAAAGATTTTAGTACCATACTTGGATATATAATAAGTATGCATTTAAAATATAAAAATATCTTTTGAAATTTATATGGCACGAGGAAACCCCATTGTACTTTTGCCATAAGTACCTTAGTTTTTAGCTCTATAAATATATTGATATTTTTATATATTTTTTGAGTGTATGACATGCTTAGGCATATTAACACAAACTGCGATAATGTGAAATCGAAAATAACAGTCATGAGCAGGATTCGAACTTGTATCTTCTGGAATACCATATCCTATTCTTTTTGTGCCGTGTGAGGCCGGCTTTAGAATTGTCCCACCCCTCTCCACCCATGGGAGTCGTAAGAGCCTCTCCTCCCATGGGAGTCGTAAGAGCCGACTGAGGGAATATCGGGGCAGTGGGCAGCAGCACTCCCTCGAGTATTAACAACATCCACTGCGATCGCCAACCCACTTGCCAAGCGTGGCGATACGGCACTATCCCTCATTTTGGGGAGGCCTACGTCCAGTAGTGGACGTCGAAAGGCTGATGGATGAATGGATTCTTTTTATGGATTTGTAAGAATTTGATATACTTACAGACAATTTCTAGCTTAGATAACGAATATTGCCTGATAAGGAATTTCTGTTGAATAAACGCCTCTGTGGACCAAATTTAGAAATTCACGTTAACAAAGGCGCGGTCATAAAGTTAGTTTCAAAATATAATATACTAGCCTTTGCCAGCGGCTCCGCCGCAGCTAAAAGCTGGTTTTTAGGTCATATCTCAGGTTCTCGATATAGTAGAGGGATAAAATGTATACCAGTTTTTAAATCTAATCAAGAGCTATAAAAAAAGAATTGCTTTAAAATCCGTTTAGTAGGTTTTGCGTGATGTGCGAAAGAACAAACGTTGTTGTGTTCAGACACGCCTATAGATATAGACTAACACAGGCATTTTTTTTTCAAATATCTTCAATGTCATGTGTAACAGACAAAGCTTTGTTACAGCTTTATAATAGTATAGATAATAGTCTGAGACTAGCCTTTCCAAGTAAGTTGTGTGTGTGAATATTGTGCTTATATATAAAAATGAACGTACACAAATTTGTAATTTCAAATATTTTATTGAAAATTCATTCGCACAGTTGTACAGACAGCTAGGTCATCTCGCTAATCTGGGTAAAATATCATTAACAAATAAAATATGATTTTACTAAAATAATTTCAAGTAATTGAACGTATTAATTTCTAAAAATTGGCAAATTATTCAAGTCACATTAGCTTCTGACCAATAATTATACTGCTAAGACTTTAAAATAAATAAGTAGGTAGTACTACAACTTGCGTCCAGATAAAGATTGGTACGAATTAATGCGATCAATCGTTTTTGTCACTCACCAGGCTCCACAATCGGTCGCAATAGCCTTTTAACTTTCGTACCGATCTCAATCTAGTTATATTACAAAACTACCAGCACTTTAATATCAAAAGTTATAAAAGATCCTACAATAATGATGTTTTCTCATGTAATCATATTGTAAAGTACAAATACGATTAAAACATTGGCCACTATCACCTAGTAAGTGCTAGTAATATTATGCAGCTTCCACGAGTTAGAGAAAACAAGGACTGTCACTTTCTGCAAAACGTGAAAGTAGGAAAAGCATCGGCCAAGGTGATTACGTCGATCGATGCTTTTCTCATCTATAGCAAACGGCCTTTTATTTCTAAAATTATAATAGTCACTGGTCTCAAAACATGGCTTAAGTACTATACACCTAAAATATATAAATTATTACAAATTAAGTAAGGCATTTACAACATCAGGGATCCTTAAGATAACTTTATATTTACACAATAATAAATCACTTATTATAATATTGTGTAAAAACAAAGAAATTGACTAAGCTTATATCGGTAAAATATTTAAGTTTACATATGGTCAAGATTTCGGCGATCTAAATGACCTATGAAGCTTGAACTTGGTCAACTTTAACTATTTTTTATTATAATATTAATGTATACTTGGGGAGAGTAAGTAGCTTCGCTTTGGTCAATACGAATTGCTGTTAGTGGATGACATTTCATAATTTTGAACTTTTTATCATAAGGCATAGTCGTTTACAACTTAGCACTATCGTTTGGCACTGACTTTTGTTACAAAAAGATAAATAATAATAAAATAAATTAGTCCTAAATTCATAAGTCAAAATTCGTAACAATTTGTTTCAGAAATTAACATATAAATTTATATTTTAATCACAGTCATGAACAGTTAATTAATTCCTTAATGAATGAGTTGTGCGTGCCAAGATATGTATTTAAGACAAATAAACAAATCAATAATATAGATTACTACATATGACACGAAATCTTAAATTACTCCATGGGGATAATTTGCGTTGAGCATTGTTCTTGTGCATAGAAGAATAGATGGAATTATTTATCACAAAGGCTTTCCTTGTGATCACATATAAGAGATATTTTACAATTTTACGTAGTGATTTCACCTTCGTCGTTTGGCTGATACAGCGGCCGCTATCATTTGTCTCAGCATAGGTTCAGGGGTGCACGCCTTGGGATCACATTTCATCTGACCATCTCCTCCACATCTGTAAAAGCAATAAAACAACATTAGATTAAAGATGATAGGGAAGAACATAGCAATATTTTTTTTGCGTAAATCGATATTGACTAATAATAATAATATTAGTAGCCATATTAGTAGCCTATGTATACCACGTTTCGTCCTGGAAAAACGAATGGTTCCCGTGGGATAGCTATCTCCAATATAATTAATGTAGTGATGCATTTAGATTTTGATGTCCACGCCGACGGAGTCGCTGGTGGAATCTAGTTTCTTATAAGAGTAGGTAGACAACCCTTACACTTATTTAGATGTATTCGCGTGTGTAATAGTCGTACCTATATCCGTAAGTCAGCTTACTGTTGTTATATATAAATAATTTGGTATATGTATGTACATATAGATTCAAGAATTGACATTGATTTTAAGAAAAAGTACTTACGTGCAGTGTAAACATGGTCCTGATGAAGAGCGTACAACTTCTCCTACTTTATACGTGTGCCCCTTTATTTGACAGCCTCTTCTCTGCACTGCGCCTTTGTACGAATGGGTAGGGAAATGAGGGGGTAGTGTAGTGGTAGTAGTTGTTGTAGTTGTAGTAACATTAACGGTGGTAGCCATGGATACCGGACACTCATATCGCGGACAGCAAAAACCTGAGATTGGTTCTTCGTGGCATCCATGAATCGGAGGTGGACAACTTTGTTGTAAACAAATAATGTCACTTCTAAAGCAGAAGCAAAAGTCACAAGGGTCGTCTCTTGGTATTTGTTGGGCCGATACGTAAACCTTTCCTCCATATCTGCAAGTGCCTGGTCCGAATGCTTGATCTTCTTCCACGTAGTCAGGTTCACCATATCCAGTGCCGCTTGGTGGAAACTGTGCCTCTTCTTCTGTAACTGGTAAGTCATCAGAAGGATGAGCTTCCGGTAGTGGCTTTGGCATTTCAGATGTTGTGCTTGATGAAATAATTTCACTGCTAGGTTGGTGGGGCTTAGCTTTATCTGCAGAGTCGGGTTGGGGGTTTTCTTCAGTTTCACTGCTAGGTTTCTTATCTGGCTTATCATATTTGTCTACAGGTACTTCTGGTGTAATCTTGTCAGTTTCGCTGCTAGGTATAAGTTCAGGCTTACCATACTTGTCTTCAGAAACTGGTGGCATACTTTCGTCAGTTTGGATACTAGGTTTTTTATCATATTTACTATCTATGTCTCCTGAAACTGGTGGCATAATATCCTCAGATTCACTGATAGGTTTCTCATTGGGCTTAACAATCTTGTCTTCAGAATCTGATGGTGGCATTTCTTCGGTTTGACTACTAGGCACTAAATCAGGCTTACCATATTTATCTTCAGAAACGTGTGGTAAAACTTCTCCAACATCACTGCTTGGTTTTTCATCAGGTTTATCATCTTTGTCAATAACTAAAGGTGTAATTCCTTCATCTTTGACGAGATTTACTTCAGTAGTAGAGAACATTAGCTCGTCTTCAGGTTTGATAGTTTTATCTGAAGCAATGAGAATATCTGAAGGATGCATCGGTATTTCCGTAGGCAAGAGTTTTGTCTCAGTTGTCACTTCAATGGCGGAATCAGAAACAGGTACTTTTTCTGTTTTAGATGGAATAGTTAGCGTTATCTCTTCTAAATCTTGTATAGGGGGTCTTACTGTTGTTATTGCATGAGCAGATAATTCTTTCTCGGACACTTCCTCAAGCGTAGATAATGTGGTCTGATAACTTTCTGGCCCAAATGTATCTGAAGGTTTATCACCACTAAATTTCGTAGAAACTTCTGATTGCTGTGTAACTACTTCAACCTTTTGTTCGAGTATTTTTGTAGTAGGTACCTCAGTAGTTGTAGTTGATAATATTTCAGGTTTTTCAAGGTCGCCTTCCGGCCTTTGTACTTTATCTGTTCCAATTAGAGAAGAAATTGTTGACGCTTCCTTAAATATGTCATGATCTTCTGCGGTTGGTAATGTAGTGGACGGAGAGTCTTCTACTTTGACCGTATCTTGATTTATGGGAAGTGGCTGCATATCTTGCTCAGTATTAAGACTGTCACTTTCTTTGGAAGGAGATTGTGTCGAAATCTCTTCTACCTCCTTATGTGTATACTCTGCTTCTTCTAAATTAGATGTGGTTGCAATTTCTTCAATAATTTTGTGAGTGTGTTCTTCTAATTCAATTAAGTAAGGTGTTGTTTCAGATAATTTATCTGGAATCAAAGTAACATGAGTGAATTTTGAGTATTCTTCAACCGGTTTAGTAGTTGTTAGTTGAGCTTTCACAACTGATTGTTCAGTCATCTTTTCTTGAGATTCAGTGACAGTTTCATGTGGACTCGATTGAATATGATCTTTTTCTGTTATGCTCTCTATAGATACACCGATACCAGGTTGTTTGTCAGCAATAATAGATGACGGGACTTCTGTCGACAATTGAGCATCTGGTAAATTAGTAAAAAGTTCTGCTTTTGAAGTTGTATAGTCTGGTTTCGTTTGTGGAATAATTGTTTTTTGTGCCTCATTTATTATTTGTGGTTCCTCGGAATTTAGCTCGTTTTCTTGTGATGCAGTGGTCTTATGGGACTGAGGTGTTTGAGTAGAAATTTGTTCTTCAGTAACGTAAGTTTCTGATGACCCTGTAGGTGTACTTAAAAGTGTTTGATCTGAGAAATCTGGCATATTTGTAGATTTATCTTCCTGATGAATGTTATTTTGAACTGGCATAACGGGATATTCTTCTGTGTCTTTTCCTTGGGTTACAGGCAAATCTGTAATTGAAGTTTCTGTAATGACTGCGAATGCAGGTTTACTATATTCAAAAGTATCCGAAGACTCAGTTATGGTAGAAATGTCTGGCAAAATCCGTGTACTTGTTTCTGGTTTAACAGTTACATATGTTTCGGGTAGCTTATCTTTCGTAACAAAAGTTATTTCAGTATATCCTTGATGATGTTCGGTTAGTGGTTCCTCTGGACCCTTCGAGGTATTCTCATCAGCTATTGATAGCATGTCCGATTCTGACATCAACGTACTTGAGCTCTGGTTGGGTTTATCAGTTGTAGATTGTTCAGTGCGTTCAGTGAATTCATTATAATATTTAGTAGTCGTTTGTTCCTGTCCTGTTACAAAGGTGTCTTCGATTTCCGTAAATATTTTGACTGGTTCCGTTACAGCAAACTCAATGGTGCTTATCTTTTCATGTGTCAATATATCAGGCTGAATTGTTTTTATTTCTTGTTCACTAATTTGAACTGGTATCTGTGTAGGTTGCTTTCCTGCATCTGTATCATATAATATAGTTTTTTGTGTTACTTCATCAGCGCTCTCTGCAGTTTCTGTATTCTTCATGATTTCCGGTGTATATTGAGAAGACGTATGATCATATGTGGGTGAACTCTGAGGTATGGGTGATTCTGGACTATCGTGTTTTACTGTGTCATCTACTACTGTAGTCGCACTTTCCTCGTCTATTGAACTGACCACATTAATTTGTGGTGCCTCAGATTTTTCCCCGTCTTGTGGTTCAATAATCATTAACTCTGGCGATTTTGTTGCAGATGACTGTTCTGGCATACCTGTATAAATTTCATCTTTGTTGTTGATAATGTCATGTTCTGGAAATTTGCTTACTGAGATTTGTGTTGGAATTAATTTGGGTAATTCAGTGGTTTCATATGTTAAGAGTTCCTGATAAGGCGTAATATTTTCCAGTGGCCGATACGTTTCATCTTCTTTTTGGTCAAACGGTACTTTTGTAGTCTCTGCCTGTTCATCAACTCCATGGTCAAGTGATACTATTTCTACAGGTTCAGGTTTTTGTATTTCAGGGTATTCTGAAGTTAATTCAGGTAAATATTCATTTGTGTGATCTGTTTGAGATTTCTCACTCGTAACATGTTCATCTTCAGATTTAGTGGTAAATATTTCTTCCGATTCCTCAATGCCTGAGCCTTCTTCTAGTGATGAATCGGTAACTTTATGATGATCGATTACAGTGTGTTGAGTTTGTGTATCCGGTGCTAAGGTTTCACTAATAATTTCTTTATCTAACCCTGGCGTGTGATCTTTTTCTTTAGCATAGGGTCCTTCAGTAGTTTCCCCTAATGTTACTGGTTTATCTTTTATCTTATCCTCAGGTAGCATAAGTTCATCTGTAACACCTTCTTCTGTCATGCTCGGTATTTTTGTAACTTTATCTACTTCAAGTTTAGGTAATGATTCTGTACTTTCATCAATTAACTTTGTGACACTATGTTCCGTTATCTCAGGTGTTTCTGTACCTTCTGCTTCAGAGATAACAGATTGGCTTATGCCTTCATTTTCATCAATTTTTTCTTTATCATCCTCTTTAACAGGAGTTATTTTTTCTGGTAGGTCTTCATCGACTAGAATAGGTTTCATTTCGTGATCCTTTGTAGTGGTTTTGTCAGTATCAGAATCAGGAATCGTGTCTTCAACTAAAACTGGACTTGAAGTTTGTTTTTCTATATCTTTATCACTTGTACCTTCCTCTCCAATTAAATGCGGTTTATCAGTATTATCATCTACAAGAACATCAGATATTTTAGTGTTTGAATCGTATATCAACATTGTTTTGTCAGTGTGTTCTATTATTAACTCAGGTGTTTTTGTTCCATCTTCTCCAATAGAATCCGGTTCATAACTTTGTTCTTCTTGATCAGGACTTGGCCTAGTTGTGACTTGTTCTTCAATTGATTCTGGTTTATTGGTGTAGGTGTCATCAATTATTTCAGACGTCATCGTGCTTATATCAGCTATTGATGGATTTCTGTCAGTATATTTGATATCTTCAGTATCATACGCTTTAGTAGTTTTTTCTTCAGACACTGTTGTTTTCTCAGTTTGTTCATCAACAATGATATTAGGGATTACATCGCCTTTTTGGCCTTCGAGTTTCGGTTTAGTAGTTTGTGTAACATCAGTTATAAATAAGTTTTCTTGTTCCAACAAAGATGATTTTTCGGTATTTGTATTTACTGGTATTTTGTCTTCAATACCTTGCATTAATTCTGGATGCTCAGTTGGTTTTTGTTCAAATGCATCTGGTCTGTTTGTTATATCAATTCCATTGCTATCACTCTCTTTGTCGGATACCTTTGAATCCTGACTGTCTACTGAGACTGGTTTATAGTCATGTTCTTTATCTGTACTATATATTGTTTTATCTTTCTCATTAATTAAGGTTGGTTTGTCAGTGTCCTCAACTTTGTTAAAATTAGGCATCTCGGTACTTTGTCCTTCCAGTAGAGTTTGTTTATCACTTTGTTCTTCTACTAAAGTGGGTAACTTAGTATCTTCTGTTAAGGCAGGCTTGCCTTTGTCTTCTCCAACGATATGATCTGGTATATTTGTGCCTTCTACGTCGGCCATAGCTGGTTTATCAGTATACATCTCAAACGAGTCAGATGATTTGGTAGTTTCTTCTTCAGTTGAAATGGATTTATCAGTAATAGTAACATCAGCAATTCCTGTGCTTTCTTCAATTGAATCTGGTTTATCGGTATATGCAAGGACATCGTCTTTGGGTTTCTCTGTAGCCAGAGCTACAGATATGATTGGTTCACCTGTATATTTCTCTTCATGTTCATGTGGGGTCTTTGTGACAGATTCTATTGTCACAGAATATTTATCAGTGCGCTCATCTTCAATTATATTAGGATTATATGTCACGCCTTCTTGTTCTTCTTTTAATGAATTTCCTAGACCTTCATTCTTGATGCTATTATACATGGTTGTGGTATCTTCCTCAAGGGGTTTGACCATTCCTTCTTGTTCAGAGTGATCAGGTTTCTTTGTAGTTTCTACTTCTGTAACAATTAGTCCTTCAGTTGCAATATCTAGATCTGCCTTATCAGTTATTTGTTCAGTCTTCATTTCGGTATCTGTTGTTTCATAGGGTGACTGTACCGTTGGTGTATACTCCTTTTCTGTTGGAGTTTGAACAATTGGTGTTGTTTCAGTTTTGCCATGTTCTAAAATTTGAATATCTGACTGCTCTGATGGCTTTTCTTCAGAAGGTATTTGTTTTACAGGGACTTCTTCTGAAGTTGATATTGGAGTAGCTGGCGTGCCAGGGTGCACCGCACAGTGACTGCCTTCACATTTTGTTGGTAGTTCTTTAATAATAGAAATATCTTTTCTTCTGCAAGGTTCATCACCAACACAATCTGTAGGTATGAATTTTTGAGGTTGACAACCAGTTTTATCCTTGCAGGGTTGCTGCGAGCTATCTTGTGGTTTTAGTAAACCGTCTGAATCACAGCCATGGCCTCCGCAATCAACATTTGTACAAGAATCTCCTTCGCAAGAAGTGGTTTGAGGAATACTTTCCCCAATTTTTTCACACTCATCTTTACTAGTACATGGCTTTAGTTTTTGTGTTCCGTCATCAGCAACCTTGCAGTTATCCCCTTCGCATAGTTGGGTCGAAGGAATTTCACTGTGGGTTGGTAGTGATAGGCAATTTTCACCTACACATCCTGTCTGTTCGACAGAAGGCTGAGGAGATAGTTCTTTTACAGCGTCACAACCCAATGGACCACATTCGTTAGAGACAAGCTTGTGATCAAGTTCATGCAAACAATCTCCAGAAGCACAAGGTTTAGCAAACTCTAATGAATGCTCACTTAATTCACACTGGTCGCCGCGGCATTCAATCGTTGGCGGAAGCATCGGAGACTCGGTACCTGACATCTGACTATCTGATTTTGGAGGAACAGTTTCTTTCGGATAATCGCAAATATACGTAGGACAACAAGACTCTGGTGTATCATAAATAGATTTACAGTTGTTGACGTAATCTGGTGGTGGACTACAAATTATGGGATTACACTTAACAATACTGCTTATGCACTTACAACCTGTCTGACACTTGTCAGTGCTAGGTACATCTGTATTATTTCTATATGTTATGGCATTCACAAGACAATCTCCTTCTCCTGGAATACGACTTAATTCTTTGTGACGGTTATCTTCTGTGACAACATCCAGTATTTTTTCAGTACTCGACATTCCAATTTGTTCTTCTTGAATCGCATCAGTAATTTTCTCTGTTGCATGGTCAGATACAGATGCTGGGATAGAATCAGTGACTGGTTGTGCAGAAGCTACGGTTTCTTCTGATTCCTCCTTATAGTCGGGTAATATAGTTGTTATATATTCATCTATAGAAGGAATATCAGAACCTGCACCTATATTTTCACTATGTGTGGGAATCAACCCTTCGTCTATAAATTCAGTCTTGATTGTAGTTCGTTCTATTTCCTCTTTAGTTTTTTCTGTTGAAACGCTAGCTTCATCTTCTCGTCTGAAAGACGCTTCAGTCGTCATAATGTTTTGATTTACTTTAGCAGTATAATCATCTAGCAATGGTTTTCGTGATTCTGACGCAGTTGATAATTTAATGTCTTCTTCTTGAGGTTTTGTAGCATTAACTATAATACTGGGTTCTGTAGATTTTGTTTCAAATACAGTAGTAAATTTATCTGTCAGAGAAGGTTGAGTGGTTTCTTCATTAATTTCGCTAGGAATAGTATTTAATCCTTTATCAGGCTCCACAGTCGTATGATCGTCTTTTTCTAACATAGGAATAGGACTAGAAATATCTTTATCACCTTCAAGAACATATAAACTTGGGTGTTGTGATGAAATACTTTCCTCTTCAGCTACTGCAATGGTATTTTGTGCATGATCTGGTTCTGTAGTTAAATTTTCGATTTCTTTTACGGGAATATTTGTAGTACTTGTAGCATATTCTTCTAACTTGGTACTGTCTATGATTTGTGGTGCAAGAGTTTCTCTTTCATCTAAGACAGATACGCCAGTGACAGTATTAGTAGCAATCTCTGGTTGTGAAGTTTCTTTTTCTATTTCTGCACTGACAATTCCGGGAGGTATTTGAGTAGATTGGTCTTTTTCGGTTTGAGCAGAGGATTCTGAACTTAAGGTAGGATATTCATATTTTGATGTCTCATGTGCGATGGGGCTTGCGGTAAAGTCTTGCTCATTATGTAAGGGACTTTCACTTGGTTTTTCATCATCTTTCTGTTCATCAGTACCAATTTCATTCAATGAGGGTAAACCTGTTGTAATTGAGGTATGTTCATGTAATTTAGGCTGTTCTTGTTCAGGAACTATATCTGGCACTGTATTAAGATATTCGCTGGACTCAGTTGTAATCTTTACTAGGCTTTCCGTGACAGAAGCACTTGATGCAGTTACGAGTCCATGTGGTTTTGTGTCATCAACGTCGGCAACCTCATTTATTTTATCAACTTTTTCTGCTGTTGGAATTTGTGTTGTAGGAATATATTTTTGAGGTTCATCAGTTTCGCGTTCAAGATTATCACCTGAAACTATTCTATCAATATCCTTAGTGCTTGTTTCAAACATTTCTGGGATAGGTGTTTTAGTTGTAACTGGGATATATTGGTCTTGTTCCCCAAAAGCTGGTGTGTATTCTTCTGGCTGTAAGGGCATTTCGGGGCTGATTGTTTCATATGTAGATGGTGTTATTGTGTCCTGGTCTTGACCACTACCTTCTAGTTCAGATTCTACGGTTGGAGATTCGGTATATGTAACTTCATTGGGCTCATTTCTATATCCACTACCTTCAGCACTAGTTCTTCGTGGAGGTGATAATGTCGTAATTTTTTCTAATAATGTATCTGTTGTAAACTCTTTAGGAGTTTCAGTACTTGATTCATCACCATCACAAATATACGTATCGGGACAGCATTGGCCTTCCCGTGGTGGTAGCGAGGTACAGTTTTTGCCTTCATTTTCCATCGGTGCACCACATTCCTGGACCACACAAACAATGTCTCCTTTCATACAGTAACAATGCTCACAAGCTTTTTCTGTCGTTATTGAAGCGCCATCAGGTATAATTTGGTCATTGTGAATACAGTCCTGAGACATTTGTGTGACTGGTGATAAAGTTGTCGTTGTAAGTAAAAATCCAGGAGTTGGTCTTACTGTGGTTGACATATCGTCTAGAAGTGGAACTTCATCTTCAGGGTGATCTGAAATAAGAAATTTATAATGAGATATAATTATTCTCAAATAAAAATGAAACATTTTTCAATATTATATAACAAAAATCTCATCAAAATTGGATCAGTAGTTTTTTAAATGGTGGACATACCGTACGTACAAATAGTGAACCTTCGGTTAAAATATATCTACATATGCAACTAAACAGACAGAAACCCAACTATATTTTAAAGCTTATGCATAAACTTACCACAAGAATATCGAACCGGGCAGCAGACGTCTTTATGGTAAATGGGCGTACAACCATCCACATGTAGAGTACATTCTTGCATAACGCAAGTCGTCATATTTCGAATACAGTAACAATGTTCGCAAGGTTTGTTCGGAGTCGGGGGAACTTTAGACCCTTCAGGAAAGTACTTTCCGTTCATGCTGCAGCCGTATTTATCTACTTTTCCAAGTCCAGTTGCTCCATATTCAGCAGGGGACGAGGTTGATGTTGATGTGAGCAGGTCAACTGGAACTGGTGAATAAAAGAAAACTTAATATCTTTTGTCGGGTACGACTACTAGGTATAGCACATACTCGTATTTATTAGATATTCATGAACGGGCACGGCCCATGAGCGATATTACCCACTCAACAAGACTTGTCTAACGGCCACAATAAAAAGAAATGTGAGCCTATATAACAGAAAATAGGTACATAACTAACGAATTTCAACTAACCATCTGGGCAAGTCACGATAGGACAGCATTGATCGGCACGCTTTTCCACAGTGCAGTCCTGTCCAATAGGTTTCGTGAAAGGACAAACTCTGAGGTAGCACATGAGCATGCGATTGTGACAAGTACAGTTGAGGCAAGGCTCATTGGTCATGATCCTGTCCCCTTCACCATAATGTTGGAAGTTGTAGTAACATCCATCTTTAGCTCCTGAAAAAAAAATACAAAATCAACTTGACGACTGTCTTATATAAACAAAAATATTAAAATTATATTTTTTTCCCAATATTGGGCATAAATCTCCTCTCATGGTGAGAGGAATTAGGGCAAAGTCCACCACGCTGGCCCAGTGCGGGATGGCAGACTTCACAAACCATCGAGAAAATCTCTCAGTCATGCAGATTTCCTCACGATGTTTTCTTTCACTGAGCAGTGAGAAATTGTAAACAAATACACACATAATTTCGAAAAATCTTAAAAAGTCAGAGGTGTATGCCGTACAAGGTCTGGACCTTGGACTGGGGATCGAACTCTATAGGTACCACTCTCTTTGCATTCCTTGCATAGAAATAATGTTAGAAAGTTTGTGTGTTATATTATATTCATCATCATCATCATTGCCCTAGCCTTATCCCAATCTTTTAGTTGAGGGCCGCTTCTGATTTGTTCTGTTTTAGCTGATCCAGCAATATTTACACGGAGTGACTGCCTATCTGACCTCCACGAACCAACTAAAGGGACAACTGGCGACCTTAGAACAAGAACCAAAGTCAGATTTTTTTATTCAGGACAGACAACCTGTAACGACTGCCAGGATTTTATTTGATAGCCGGGACCCACTATTTAACGTGTCTTCCGAAACACGAAGGAGGCAATAGGAGAAATAGGTGTAAATTTTTGGTCACCCATCTGATTGCCAGCCGAGCGGAAGTTGTTTAACCGATTGTTTAACCTTGCCGTGTGCACAACTAGGCTACGATTTATTTTGTTTGCGTCAATGTTTTTAATATAAATTGTGCTGGAGTTGTAACTACTCACTCCAGTTATTTATTTCTTTTTTACAATTTAACAGATAACAATTATAGTCATACTCAAAGAACAAAAATTTGTGTCATAAAAATAATTGTGTTGCTTGGGAATCGAACCCTCAATAGTCGTATGAGAGATCTCTCTAAACCACTGCGCCACCTGTTTGTAGCTTTTACATCTTCAAATACAAATAAATCAATTTGTGTTCTTTATTTTATTAATTTACTAGCCTTTGCCCGCGGCTTCGCCGCAGTCAAAACCTAGTTTTTGGGTTATATCTCAGGTTCCGGTATAGTAGCGGTATAAAATGTATACTAGATTTTAAGTCTAATTGTGAGCTATCAGATGAAAAAAGTTGCATCAAAATCCGTTTAGTATTTTTTGCGTGATGCGCGAACAAACAAACAGATAAACAATAAAAAATGTTTTGTGTTTAGACACGCCTATATAGCCTATTACAGTATTTTTTTCTAAAATATCTTAAATGTACACATAGCTATGCTTTAAAATAGTATAGAAGATAAAATTATATCGATAGTAAAACATTTATTACCTTCATACAAATCTAAAGCTGTGTGATTGCTTGCTGTGGGAGCTGAAAATAATAAAATACACGCATTAATTAAATCCTAATTATTATTTATTTATTAGTTTTACTTTTGCCGTTTTTTGGGGTGGTGTTTACCTTACTCGTATAATCTTTGTGTGTATTCATTGTATAAATGAAAATAAAACCTGCAGATCTTAGAGCCATGAAATCAGTCTAGTATTGCTTCAATAAAAAAATAAAAAAGCCTGCGTTAATAGTGACATTGCTGCATGGTTGTTAAGAAGTTATTATTTTCGTTAAGCATCACTTCTTTAGAGAAATATTATATCGATACAAGCATAAAGACAGACTGTTCTGGGAATATTTTACTGCTGTTTTACGACGGACTTATTAAGCACGTTACAGCTGGGCAGGATATTAGCTGTAAATCGTTCGAGACCCGTGATCGGTCATCGTGTTAAAGTTGTTTTACATATCCGTTTTACTGCACATAATTACTGAAGCCGAGCGCACCGCGAGGCGACAAAGCTGTAATTAAACTAACATAGAGCTTTGTTAATATCTAAACGAGAGTTTTCTTCTGACCATATTATGGGAAGGGGGTGAAGTAACTGCAACGCGGTTTGTACTCTCTTTATGCATATTACAAACTTGCACCTTACAACCCATGTAACACTTTATCAAAACATTAAAATAATAAAAATAGATTTTATAAATTGGATTTGCTAGTACCATAAAAAAGTGAAGTTTAACTAAGTAATAAAAACCAGCGAAGCTTATAAATTTATTTAGACGCAGACGGCTGTCGAAATGTAAAAGTTAAAGGTTTGTCAAGGACAGGTGAATTTCCAAAATAAAGCATATTTTTGTATAATTGAGGTTGGCGGTGAATGCAGTGTGTTGTGCTTATCATTGACCGTGGTGGCGGTGGATAACGGTGCCGCGGTCTCGGCGCGCCTGTATATGGCGGGTGCGCAGCGTTGGCGCCGCAGCCAGATCGTCCACCTAACGGTCGCCAGGAATGTCGTTAGCATCCAGTTTTTGCCAACCGTAATTTCAATTATACAATTTCTACAAGATTGATATTGGTCGTAAAAACAACGGAACACGGATGTATAGCGTTAATCAAATATCCTGTTTTGATTTTGTTTTCTTAATGTAAATATTGGCCGAAATCTCAAAAAGAAATAGATGAAGTGGGTTGCTCCCACGTTTACCAAGTAGGTGTCGGTGCGCGACAAAATGTCCAAATTCCAAGTTGACTGACTGAATAATAAGTACCGAATCATACCAGAGCTGTCGTGTACGTGACGTAGCATCGCTAATACCCAAGATACCTAATGAATCGCATTTATGCATATGTGTGACGTTATAAGTGGCATTTCACGAATAAAAAACTACTTTATGCAAAATCGTGCGCTTAGAACACGGGTAGAGGCAATCGAAACAAGTAGCCAACTTGAATTTAAAATTTGCACTACATTAATATGGATTGTTGTTTCAATGAATGAATGCCGGCGTGGTTGCCATGCGTGATTAAGTTCACACGGGTAGACCTTAACATTGTAGGCCGCATTTAAATATACTTCCTATGTATAACATAAATTCAATAAGAATTCTTTGAAGGACCCGTGCAGCGGATATTAAGTCCGTGCGGACAAAAATAGCCTCATCTAATAATGTGCATCATGAAACTGACATGCATATTTGTACTGTTATTTGTAAAGAAAGACAGTTTCACATGTAATATTCTCAGCAACACAATATTATACTTATTTAATACAATTTTTTTTTAATGCATTTAGTGGCAGACATGCCACGGTCCATCTGATGGTAAATGGTAACCGTTGCCCATGGACTCGACTGTACCGAGAGTATTGTCAAGACGCTGCTCACCAATTCATTTCACAGATGAAATGAAATATAAACGGCTATCTCCTGCTACAGCCAAAACGCAATGATGTGCTTCATGGCCGGTCACACGGGAGATGGTGGTACCAACCCGCTCGGGCCGGATACCAAGTGAGTACTCCCACTTGGTACCCAGTCCTACCACCAGTCATGCAATGGATGATAATTGCTTACTTCCCTTAGTCGCCTCATACGACACCCGTGGGAAAGAATGGGGTGGTGACACTTGTATTCTTAATCCGTCGCCACACGGATAATACTATATAACACATTACTATATAAAATATGTAAATTCTTTCAGTTATACCTTCTAGAATATGTAAGAACTATGGGGATAAAAATGTTTTAAAGGATTAACAGTGGCAGGGAATCAAAAATCAAATTGACATTATACGTAGATACCTAATCCTTTCAATATAGCATTTTAGGTGTATAACTATAAACCATAATTCATAATGTATTTTAATTGTGTATACTGTTCATGACTATAACATGTATGTATTGCCAGAATATAGCTATAAATATACTCCGTAACGAAATGAATGCATAGTTTAATTGCTGGAGATCAATAACCTCGTGATTTGTTGAGCAGATCAGATAAAGCATTTGTGATGCTACAGATAGTGTTGTACTTTAAACAGATTTAAAGATATGATAAATCTAACGTAGCAGATGAAAAATTAAGATCAAAGAATGAGCTACATTATTATTGTTTTCTATAGGCTCGTTTGCTAGAGTTAAATTGACAAACATTTGCTTTACCTCTACCCTGCAATAGGATTAAGATCCGGCGTTGTATTGTTATCAGTCTCCTAGCCTCTTTACAATCTGTTCACTCTATGGGACGACTCTTTCTCGTGTTTCTTAGGTTTTATGTGTACTTAAGATTGATTTTTTTTTTGGGCGTGTATGGCCGGATTTAGAATTGTCCCACCCCTCTCTACCCACGGGAGTCATAAGAGCCGACTGAGGGAATTCCAGGGGAGTGGGCAGCAGGACTCACTCGAGTATTAACAACATCCACTGCGATCGCCAACCCGCCTGCCAAGCGTGGCGATTACGGCATTATCCCCCATGACGGGACCGCTCGTTGTGGCGTTTTCTTTGCCTATGTCCAGTAGTGGACGTTGAAAGGCTGATGGATGGAGGGATGGACGGATTTTCTGACTTTACATTTAAGTGAAATTGTTACTGTTTCAAATACATTTTATTTACTATAAGCTAATGTTTAAGTATTTTACAAAACTTAACAAAACCTTCTTACAACAAAATCTATCCCGCAACATTTAGTACGAAAAATAGGAGGCGACAAAAAAGAGAATAAATCTTGTGTGTAAAAATATGAATTTATACAGGTATTGCAGATTGACACAAATTTGCGTAAGCTGATGAATTCTGGAACGACCGTTACGTGTGTGAAACTAGTTTTAAGATATGAACATTAAAATTTAAGTCAAGCATCAAAACTTCTGCCTCCAGTTTGCAAATTTAGTCATTATAAACTACGTCACGATGTTACGGTATACTATGTATTTTAATGATGCAGAATCTCATAGTATCTTTTAATTGCCGCTAAAAGCATAAGAAATGCGCATATACAAATAAGATGAAGATAATATGCTTTTATTTCTGTTCATAAAATAATTCATAGTTATTTTCATTTAACAACATAAGTACCTATCTATATATTTAAGAATAAACTGATCTACAACTCATCCCAAAAGTAGACATCTACTTGCATTCAAATGCCATCCAAAGTCATAAATAAGAATTACTGTAGCACACCGATAGTAACATAACTAACTTATGGAATGTGTACTAGTAGTACATATATAATACATGTTACTGAGGCTTTATATTTTTATTAGTTATTTGCTCATAAATAATAAGATGTATTATGATACATACATATTAATGCTATTAACTTAAAAAGGAAGTTAAATGACTTCGTTGACTGCATAATAAGTGTTACTCGTGTGCAGACGATTGAATCAATTAGGTACATCAGCCAGCACGTAGTTGCCTATATTTATATTAATTACGTGTAATTATTTCACGCAGCTTACTATTCTGTACTTTTTATGGCTAAAATGAAACTAAAACTCAAAAATCATTATTCGATGAATATATTGGAATTAACGCTTTAATTTTCGATTGTTTCTTAAGAAGAAAACAAAGTACTTAGCTTTGGGAAGAAATTATTAAAGTTTGAAGACCTGAAACGCTTTTTAATCAATATTGCAAACAAAGATAAAGTTGTATCTGTAACAATATCTATGTAGTCTCGTCTGTTAAATTTATTTAAGACCTCCACTTATCCGTCACCAATCAAGATGGAAGTCACATTTATCGCTTCTAGTTACGACTTTAAGTGGCTTACTTATCTTATTTCGAACGATAACGGAATATACAAACTATTGTAGTGGGCGTTAGAGCAATCTTTTTCGATTGCTACATTTTCAAAATGTTTACATCTTAAAAAGACTACTACTATCTACAATAAAATAAAAAGTTTTACGATGTGTCTGGCCATAAAGGATCTAGTTAAATTCTGTCTTGCATTTTATTTTATTTCCTAATCCTGTTTTGAAACTCTACTAAAATGTTCAAATTCGTTTTCTGAGATTAATACAATAACAATGCGAGTCCTGCGGTAGTCCGGTTACCATAGTGTAGGAGGGGACATATATTTTTAGGGTAAAGTGTATATTATTGAGTTACTTATTGCGTACATTCTACTCGTTTCTATACGAGTATATATGTTATTTCACTTAGGTATATATTTTTGAAATTTAGCTGAATATTTATCGAGACTGGGAAGTGGGTAGCTAACATATTTATTTCCCTAAGCAATACGCTACTTAGGTGCATTTTAATTGAATAAAATTACTAATAGCCCTGTACTGTCTTTATTTATTTTTAACACTCATGCGGCACTGAGAAGTAATTCCTGTATTTCGAGGACTTTGCAAACGTAAAATTTTAACAGATACAAAGTACTTGTACCCAAATTTGAACGATCATTAGTGGATCACACAAATAAAAATCCTGTGCGGGAATCAAACCTACGCACTCAACACGGGAAGTCATTATCCACTGCATCATGCGTTCTAGGCAGCACCTTTTTATTAGTTATATGAAATATTGTAATACTGCAGCCATGCTGCCACAGTACAGGCTTATGATATAGTATAGATCTACAACCTCAGTGAGGCTGAAAATAGGTATGGTACTCACCCGCAGCTGAGCACACGATGCACGCGGCCAGCGCTAGCAGCGCCCCCGCCGCGCGCCTCCGATCCATCTGACCCTGTCCGTCTGCAACAATAACATAATCGAATCAATTACTGTCACATTCGGTTACCCTACTATACTACAGTATTATTTTTTTATTTATTTATTATTGCCAATACTCTTTTTATATATATCTCCTTTTAATATTATTTGCGCAATAGAATAATATTTGTATTGATCAAGTACACACACACAAATACACAAAGCAGTTACACTGACTTAAAAGCCAGAGTATGCAAAATTGTTAAAGCGACCGCTCCAACAAAAAATAGCTTCCCATAGTTAAAAATATTTTATATTCTTGAAAATAGAGGTAACAGCCGGAGCAAAGATGTCTAATGGTGCGGAAAAAAAGCAATTATTTAATCACCATAGCGCGGCTTACCAACAAATTATTGTGAAGTCATTTCAGACTTATCACTATTGGGCACGGGTCAGCGCCTTGGAGACTTTACACATCTTTCGAATTTTTGTCATATAGGTAAGGTTCCTCGTAATGAGCAGTGTTAATATGTTAATCCCATATGCATATAATCTTGGAGACGCGGAGGTTGCCTTGCGAAATCTCGACTTCTGACTGAGGGTTGAGGGTGAGGGTCTATAATTCTGTGTTGCCAGTATCTCGATATCTCAATCTCTTAAAAAACAATGAGATAAATCTAACATAATTATGAAATTCTCGTGTCACAGTATTTGTCGCCATTCTCCTCCGAAACCACTTGACCGATTCTTATGAAATTTTGTAGTAGGTCTGAGAATAGGCTGTAAACTATTTTTTATACCCCTAAGTGATAAGGGTGGTCCACTCCAAATTTTTTTTATTTCGTGGATATTTTTTATTTTTTTATGATTCCGCATAAAAAAGTACATAAAACCATAATTTTTTACCCTTCTACTGCCAACCCGTATTTTTTAATAGCGATATTAGTACTTTAATAATTTTCATTACAAAATATTCATGAAAAAAAATTCGCCGAGTGAGCTAGAGTCGTCATAAAACTATTATGGATTGTATCATAACTGCATTATATGCAAAAAGTGTCGTAGAGCAACTGAGGTCTACGATCACGTATATGTGGGCTTGAACTATATGAATATCTGATATTACCGGTGCGTGGGTGTAATAACGTGTTCTGCGAACGTAATATTGGATTTATCCAGGCATTAAGGAGCACATGCACGATATGTCACAACAAAACAATATGACGACCCATTTCAAAGAAACCTCACCAATAACTATGTTCGGACATGTTACAGGTAGTTTAACTTATCTAAAAACAGATTAGGGGCTCAATACAGTGTCGCTGAATGGCACGTTTCGTCTAAGAGGAAAATTCAAGAACGCGGAAACGTAAGGCTTGCACAAAAATGAACCCATTTAGACGTGAGTGAATGGGAACTTTAACTGTTCATTCAGAGTAGCTAGAACGACTGCAATCCAAAACAATGTAGGCGTTAGACACATATGAAGGGTTTTCAATGAAACATAATTTATTTGCCTATTGCATTGCCAGAAACCGCTGCGCAACTTCAATGTAGTATTAGCACTTTGCAGTGACTCCGAACAACGGTGAAATAATCATAATATTGCTATGAATTTTATTTGTACTTGCACTTCCTTATTGCAAAAGTGGCGTCCAGCAGTAAATTTTTTCGAATTTTCAAATATTTGTATTCTACATGAAATTTTCCTAATAATACTAATACCATGACTTGTAAAAAAAGTATGGTATGCACTGCACGGCGATAATGTTGCATACATGCTTGTCAGAGTACATAGCAATAGAGCAAATTATTTAACTCAAGACTGCATATCGTAGGGCAAGCTTTACCGTGGGAAAGCATTTGCGCACGTCGATTTAAGCACACACGCGCCCTAACGCAATACGCATACTTACACCAACATAACTCATTTTGTGACGTGTACACCTTGTTCAACAACCTCCCTCATCTTTGTCACTAGAAGGGGATGTTTTTCAATTTTGTTTCGTCATAAGAATACTCGCAATATATTTTGCGTTGTCTGTATTAGCCTGCTTTTTACTTAATTACTACAAATTATTTTGATATGTTAGATTGCATTCTATGATCGCTAACGCTAATAGAAAACTATTTAAATGTATGGGAATTTGACATCTTTAACCATAGATAATGAACCTATATTTATCTAAGTCTTTAACAATATATAAATCGCTAAGTCACGTGACTTAACGTTAGATATGTCAAATTTCCATACATTTTAATAGTTTTCTATTAGCGTTAGCGTTCATAGAATGCAACTTGGCTAGACCCGCTGGTCCATGACGTAGATAGGGTCTGCGTTAGTCATATTCAATTTGATTTCAGAACTGTTATCACTTAGATAGACCGTTAAAGACTTTGGATAGGTTTTGGGTTTGTCTGTACGTTCTTCTGAAGTGAAAAGTCCTCTGAACAACGGTTAGACACGATACCGTTGTCACCATTCTATCACCATTCATTCATTCCACTTAGAAACGATCCCGTATATGAGAGTACATTTTCTACTATGTGCTTGTAGGCTCTGGAATTATTATTCTGCTGCGGAAGATACCGAGCGCCATGATATGTCCTTATTTAGTCCAAATTACAAAGAACACATTTTCACGGTACGTCGTAGCTTTGCTGTTGTAAGTTATAACCATTTATCATCAAGTGTGCCTCTGGCTCATCACCATCGCTTGTAGTTATTACATTTTTATTTCTTGCAAAATCTTTTTGAAAAAAGTGCGCTAATACACATAGTACAGAGGTCCCTCTGTCTAGACACTCAATGCAAGTCACTTCTCTAGAGAGGGTGAGGGTGCGGAGAATTCAACCACTGTCTATTTATTTACTCTGCTAAAACACCATGTGTTCAGGACGTTAAGAGTCATTGCGATGTCGTATTAATAAGATGATTTTTTGCCACAAAAAATCTACGAAAACAAACTGTTTACGTTTTCGTAATATAAGTACCGAAATAATTAACATTAAAACCGCTAACATAATATTATGATTACATGTATGGAAATCGAGCGAACTCAGATTCTTTTGCCGAACACAATAGGAGCCTACTTCCCAGGCATAATTTAGCGTACCGTTTTTCCGAATATATGACTTTTAAAGTAACAGTTATTGCGATTAAAATGAACCTAATTTTAAAGCGCACTCAGATGGAAAGCCATGAAATATACACCGTATTTAATTGTTTTAGTGAGTTCATAACTGTAGAGTTTGAGATAAGTTGCGATGTTGTCATTGATCAAAGCACTTACTTATCTACACAAACGCGCAGAGCTACGAGACGCTACGCACGTACGCTGTAGAATAGGAAACTTGTTACTCTATTGCCGTTATACATAATGCAGTGGTACTAATTTATATAAATTGCATCTATAATACATAAGAACTACACGTAATAACTAATAGTTGTTATTGCAGTTATAATACTTTCTCAGTGTACCTAAATTGAAGATTTATTATTGTCTGAGTGAATATGAAATGATTGAATCAGAAGGGCGTATTGGGTGCCCGGTGATCGGTCGGGTCGGTGGCCAGTCGCGCGCCTAATACCGGCTTGTCCGTGTTGCGATGTTGCCTAATACTTAATTTCGGAACACTGTAACCGCAGCGAGCATTGACACCGATGTCTTAAAATTGAACAATTGCCTTAAGTTTGGAAAGCTTTCATTTACTATAAGTTCTTTGTTAAAATATCACTGATGACATACTGTTTTGATTCAACGTACAATGATAGTCTTAAAAAGTTTATGTATGTAACCCTTGACTTGTAATATAGTTTTAAGAGTTATGCTTTTTAACTCAACGTTTAAAAACTAGTTATCAGGCAAGTGAATGCGCAGTGCAGTGCAGACCAGCTAATTTCAATACCGAACAGTTTCAAAACAGACCCACACTACATCTTTTTCTACAGTGAACAGGTGACGGTAAAATCAAATTAAATGGTTCCTTAAAGCATGTATCAAAGAAATGCAATCACTAAAAGACTAATATACTATTCACTCTGCGACAATGCTCTACGCTCAGATCTAATGCTAATTAGAACTTGAAATTAACTTTAGAAAAGATGCACGTAGGTACACGTAGTGCGCTTCTATATGTATAGTAAAGAAAGGTGAGGCGGAAATCACTTGTTAGCACTTTGAGTATTTACTTAACCCGTTCCCTAATGAAACCTCACGCATATATAGGTAAACTTACGTTGTTTAAAGTAAAACTGAGTACGTTTAACACAAACTAACAAGCATTATATATACAGGGCCAATATTTCATTTTTAATTAAAAATATACTACACAAAATTTCCATAATATTCCTACAGATAGAAATTTTGTCTTTCCATATAAGTACATAGCTAGATCTGGATAGTGCCAAGAGGCAGCTTACTAGATGTAAGACGCGATGACCGGAGGGTCATCCGGCAGGAGGGCATCGAGTCACGAAACACTCCCGCATACTCCATGCGTACCTATGCTACTTTTATATCGTGTGCTTAGATATAAATCTATATTATAATGTAGCTTTGAGTGGTTTTCACACTACGTTCTCATAGCTACGCCTATAAGCACCTCCAGAATATATTCGCGAACCAGTTTAATGAAACAAAACGCGCACCATTTGCACAATGCGCTCACGTACGCGTGTAGCGATTATCGCTCGTCGTAAATTACAAGTGATTAGCATAGAAGTCGTGGACACGGCGACGGTGCGACATTATTAGATTCGCTTACAAAGCGACACGGCGTCATTATTAGGTAATAATTGTCGCCGAAGTGTAGCGGTCGATTAACGGCAGACACGGGTACGCGCGCACATACCAAGTACCCAATGCACATACTCGTTGCATACCACATGTGTAATGTAGGCTAGCCCGTTTATAGCAATTATTTTATACCCGAAGAATACTCGCCATAATTTGCTGCATGAGAGTACTTATTCGTTTGCTATTATATTATATAGATATGTAGCAAGTTGATAATATTGGAAAAGGATAGGTCAATCCTGTTGATAAACGTAGAAGCACAGTGTGTAAGTAACTCGATGTGGCAGGGTTCACGTACCTCAGGGAAACGGGTAGGAAGATAGCAAATAGTAGTTTCCTTCATAAGGTTCCCGCGGTTCATTGACCCGTGCAAATTTTGTGCCAAGAGTATGATATAAACAAGGTATCTAAACTGCTTCAACAAAATATTATGCTTCGACGAATATTATGAGTGGATTATGTTTACGCTATCAAAGCATAACTTATTTGAAATACAACTAGAATTGAATGAACACAGTTGTATTCCTTTTTATAAAAAGAATTATTTTTCTTCTTTCTTTACAGATCATTCAAGTCCTCCACAGTAAATAATTAGTCTACTGGCTGGCTAAAAAAAACAAAAGAAAGAAAGAATCCATCTGGATTGGTTCTTTCCGAGTCTTCCTTCAGTCGTATTAATATTGTTTATTTAGTTTCTTTTTATGTCCTTTCTTCACTCTTACGATAGGTAAAAAGTTTGGTCAATTACCGGTTCATACAAAAAAAAAAAAATTACGGGAGCTAAATATAATATAAAGAAATATAAATAATAATATTTAAAGTAACATAAACGGGTCATAATTAATAAAGTAACATAATTAGGTCAGCCGTGGTCACGGGACAACGTGACCACGGCTGTTGCAACGCAGTTGAAACGTCGGGTAAAAGGTAGTTAAGAATTTCACCTAATTTATACGCGAAAAAAGACCCGTTTATGTTACTTTAAATATGTGTACAATTCGCGAATCTTTAACAATAAATAATAATATAAGATAAAGAAGGTTTCAAGTTGACATAATCAGCCAATAGGCATCGTTGTGTTATTCATGTCTATTAAGGCAAAAATTACAATTTGAAATCAAAAGAATATTGGATTATACGCAAAAGCCACGCACGCCTAACGTAGTCTGAATAATTTAGTTAAATCCACTGTAGACGACTTCATTACCGTTACACATATAGTTAATATTCCACAGAAGCACTGTTACGAATTATTTTATTTTCCTGCTATTTCGTGGTTTCTATTTAAATTATACCTAAAAGTATAGTATCTACCTGTATAATATACATAATATATATGTGACATAATTTATATGGTATTCTCTCCTTCTTCAACATTCTCGTTGACTTGCATCAGTGCGATGCTAGACGGACATAATGTGGCCATAAAATTTAATCGTACGCGCAAAGCTCACTTTTAATGTCTGGCGAGCAAAGCTTAAAACTTATATGTGAATGGTGCATGTCCGTGTGCTCAAAGAAAGCATACCGTAAGTGTGTGCGCTGTTGCTAGGCATAGCTTGAATTCGCGATTGTTGGTCCCTGCCGCGTCGCTCACACGATGAGCATTGCCCCCGGCTTGCTTGGCTATAACCTTAAAGCTAGTGCTCCATTGCTGGATACGTCCCAGGTTGCAGTTTATTACCAACTCTCACGATTCACTGTAATTGTGTGTTTTTTAAAAAGAAAGAAATAATGAAAAAGCTAGTTATGCTAAGTGTGCGAAATTGCGATTTCGCTCAAATATACCTAATAAGCGTCTACTTATTTTATAAATAAAGAAGTGAGGTTAATATAGTTTGTGAGTTTTAGATGCACCCTTAACGCGTAGGGGCGTATAATACGACACCCCCATGAACATGAGGATGCCACTCGTAACGCAAGCGCGCTCTGACACAAGTTATAAGAGCGACTGATGACCCGAGCCCTTTGCACACCACCACTCGTAGGATGAAACTAAGTGTGTCAAGTAATATAAGTACATTAACTTGTAATCTTAACCAGGCTTAAAACCTGTACGAGCATCTATTTGATAAGTGACCGACCAGTAATGAACGGTAAACAATGCATATCAAATTAAAGTCTTTATTATAATCTCGAGAATACTGTGCATAATTTTAACGAAGTGATGTCTATGTAATTAATTAAGAATTTTGTCGTAAAGATTCCTAACACTTTACCTAAGTCTAAGACTGTACTTATTTAAATTTCGTAACACACATACATAACACTAGAAAAATGTAAATACATAATAGTTGTAGGTCTTCTGTTTTCTATGTGAAACCGCATTGTAAAGAACTGGTTATGGCACAAAAACGATAATAAAGAGATCCCTAGACATGAAATATTTATACATCGCATTACCATATTACAGGAGAGTCGTGGTCATCGTTTAGAAAATTATTCTATTCGTTTTACTTTGAAAACTGCAATGAGAATAAAACAAGTTTATGTGAGAAAAAGTCCCTATACACTGATGCACTCACGTTGGACGCAAAGGAACCGTGACGCGTTCCCTTCTTGCGTTTCTTTATAATTACTAATAAACCACGATAGCGTCATATTATAAGGTAGTATTGTGATTAATACTAGAGATATGAATATATCGAGATCGATATATAAATACTCATGTAGAATATAGGTCATTAAAATACAAACGGAACCTAAATCTTTATCTACAAACGACAATGTGAAAATCATATAAGACTCTTTCTGTACAATTTCGTGTACAATTTAAAACAAATCGTGAGTTTATACATTTTGGGAGAAATTTTAACCACGTATCATGACGTTCAAATTGATTGAAATACGCGATCAAGGCAAATAAATTGCCCTTCAGTACGGCACAGCCGGGGTCAACCAATGCTTGCGGCACCGACCTACATTTGAAGGATTACAAGTAGCTACGGAGAGAATTTACCGCTACCATTGCCATATAAGCTGTATGAATTTTAGGTCGGTACAAGCATAGCATGCTCTTGTGCCGACATCTGCGCAAATATTGATTTACTAAGTGGGAGCCGCAATAGCGGCGGTCGTCGGTCGGCTGCTTGCACCCAGCGCTGCGCCCGCGGCGGACGTCTCCTCATTCTTTCACAAGCACACAACTCAGATAATCAATGTTAAGTCAATATCATTGGTTTTTCTCACGGTACCTTCACTATTGGTAATACATATTTGTTTAACAGTCCACACGTTATTAGTTAAGTACAAAATAAATATACAACTAATAAATAACACAACATCTTCAATCATTTACGTAAAAATCATAAAAAAAAATGAAACGAGGCTATAACATGACAATCCGTACAATGACCGATTCGGAGACCAACGTGAGTATCGTATTTATCAGTCGATTATATAGTTGCAGACATTTGCTTTGAATCACCACCCAACAATATACCTATAGAACGAATTTACCAAAAAAGCTATTAAGTAGTTTGCTGTTACTTTAAATTCTTAATCGGAAATTGCACAATTTGATCCATGGCTTCAGTAACATTCAGTAGCTAAGTCGGTTTAAATTTCGAGTTAGCAATGATAAATCTAGCAGTATTCATTTAACTACTATCAAACAGTGATATCATAATAATATTATTTAGTAGGTACTCATACAGTAGATGAGCAATATTGAAAGATCACGAAGTAAGACAGGCTGGTGCAGGAAATTAACTTGTTTTACTTATACATTATGCAGTCCAAAATTGAAGTGGTTTTGTACCGTTAGGACGAAGCCGCAGTTTCAAAATAAGCATTTATTGAGACGATGTGCTTTTATTTGGAATGAGTTAACTTTCGGACACACAAATGAGATACCAGTAATGAATTAAAATGGATTAGTTACAAATTACGTATAGGACTTATTTAATATCTAATTCTCTTGACTATAGTTTACATTTTGTATATGACAGATGGCAACTATGTAAGTATGCAGCCGCGCTTTCGTTTAGAATCGGCATTACGCGTAAGTATTGTAATTCAATCAAAGTTGGCCGAACAGTGGTTTTATTGATTTAATAAAGTCCCTTGACAGTTTATGTTAATAAAATGCAGCAGGATTTTATTCACTGTTTTTTAGGTAAAGACCATTATGATGAAAAAAGTCCATAGCGTTTGGTGGATAAAACTCACACTACAGACGCGATAATTGCGAATCAATAAATAATTTTGCCACTTAACGAAAAAAATATCCAAATAGGTGGGTTTGGAATTATATACTATTTATTTATCGGCAACTAGCGACCCGCCCCATTTTTGCACGCAACTCAATTTATTAATGAACAAATTCTTTAGGATGGTTTCAAAAGCTATCTAGTACATTATTTTAATATGTCTTAAGGTTACAAATGTCCATTGAAAAAATATCTGAACGACGGAGAAAATTGTTTAGTGATTTAGCAGAAGATAACGGAGAAACAAACAGCGGACAGCAACTATTTTATATATATATATATATATATATATATATTAATTCAAGTTACTTTTCAATGTTCGTTGAAGTATATTCTTTAATAATATGCGAATTTGTTATTTCATGCAAGACAACTTAGGTCAAACTCTTATCATGTCATTTAATCTGTTTTGAATTTAGTTTGAATAATAAATTTTTTGCCTTGAATGGAGTAGCCAACTTGTGAAAAAGTGAATCCGATATATCTTTAATAGGTAACTTTTACTGTACCTTATTTTTATAAATTAATAATACCTATTATTATATTATTACTTACTTATCATCACGCCATCTTCCTTGCGAGATAGGCAGAAAGAATAGAGTGCCAAAAGCTTCTATTCCCAAAAGGCTCTCTCTCGCTTCCTCAATTATCATAATTCTCTTCGTACACGCTCGCCGGTATCGGAGACTCCTGACTCCACCTTCTTTCAATCCATGACTGATTTGGTCTAGGTACGAGGTACGATCTAAGCTTCGATCTCCCTCTGTATCTACATCTATAATTATCTTCTTAACCAGTCACTCGTCCGGCATTCTTACCCCATGTCCGAACCATTGGAGCATTCCCTTTCGCATTTACACTAATAAATCTATTATATTATTTTTATCATTTATGTGTACCTCATTCACATTACCTACACAATTAAAGATTTTATCTTACTTGTTATCAATCGAAAATTAAATAGATCTATATTCATTATAGTCAAGTTTATTTGAACCTACGTACAGATCTAAGAATCTATGCCTGTGTTGATTTATACATAATAAGTGTAAAGTAATGGATTGATATAAAATATAAATAACAGAATTGTAGTAAGGAAGCGTGAAGATTACGTCAGTTATAACATCCATAATCACCATCAGACACGAGTATTTTTTATAGCCGTAAGAACACTAACGTTCGTGATTAGCTCCTACCTCAAAATATTGAATGAACACTTTTAAATATTATCATTATTAGTATGGAAAAAACAGACTTCAAAAAACTACCTATGTTCTTTCAAGGTGAAGATGTCGGCACACGAATGCTTAAAAGCAAATTCAGGGAAGCGCCAAGTATCAGGAAGTACAAACACTACGAAACAATTTAATCCTAATAAGCTAATCATCATTTTGATCATTTTAACGCTTAACGCATAGACATAGAAATACGACAATAAACATAATGTCAACTATTGTAATAGCTGTAACAGCCGGAATTAAGATAGTTGCAATCTAATGATAAGGTGAATTTTTGACGTAAATATTTATAAACTGGTCAAAACTTTAGAACGTATTTCCAAAAGGACGTGGATTTAAAGTCAAACCGTAATTATCCTATTATATTGAATGTATTATGTAAAATATTCACATGAATTATTAACAACATTACATGAATTTTGTACATTAGAAATATGTTTACACATTTTTAGATATTTGTTGATTGATTACTGTGATGTAATTTGACCTAAAGTGATTGATTGACCATTTTCCTATCGCATTGAGATTTTAGTTTAAATGGTTTTGGTTTAACCTATTTTATTCATAAGAATATTCTACGGCTAGACATTTCGTATCATTTCTCGTTCACATTCTAAAATTCATAGGCCTTGTGCATCGATTGGGCCGCGGTCGCTGCCTTCTGCGAGGAGGTCATCTCGCGGAAGGAAGTGGCGGAGAGGGCCAGGAAAGCTGATCCTTCCGCAGACCCGAATCACCGCCAGCGACTGGGGCGGCGCAGGCGTGAGTATTTGCGCCGTAATTGGCCACCCCACTAGACTTCTACGTCTTTTACTGCCTCTCCAAATAGTGAGGATCGGCAATCAGTATCAGGAACTTGTATCTATCCTTCGCAAGGTGAAAAAGTTCAGCTGCGCTTGCAACACTAATCCACTCCCAGATGTTCCGAAACGTTAGAAGACTTTTTCCTGGGTTCGACTCATCTCATGCCGGTGACTTTGCCCATTAGTATCAGTTACAAAAGTTTTTATCTATGTGCCCGAGGTATGACATTTTACATTTCATTACGATGGACAAGAGATCCTCTTTTGTTGAGCTCGACGCAGATCTTCTACGTTGGAACCACTAGACTATAGCTACTTAATTCTTTATAACAAAAAAAAACATTTTCAATAACCTTTGTCTTATGCATCTCCTCTTGTTTTATACACTTTTTATTTCGTTTTGATAATATCCTATTTATAACTCATCCATCCATTTTAGGGCTATTGCCATGACCGCCACATATCAATATAATATCTATGAGGTGTATTAAATAATGCATTAGCATTTAAAGCATTCTCAAGTTTATAATAACACTAGCCTTTGCTTGCCGCTTCGCCGCAACCAAAAGCTAGTATATAGGTTGTATCTTAGGTTCCCGATATAGTAGCGGGATAAAATGTATACCAGTTTTTAAGTCTAATCGAAATCTATCAAATAAAAAAAGTTTCATCAAAATCCGTTTCGTAGTTTTTGCGTGATGCGTGAACAAACAAACAGACAAAAAATCTAAAAAAAATTATTTATGTTCAGACACGTATATAGGTATAGCCTAATACAGTTTTTTTTTTCTTAAATATCTTCAATGTACAGACACAGCTTTGTTACAATTTTATAATAGTAGTATATAGAAAACTGTAATGTGATGATATGCTAACAGTTAAGGCGTGAATACTTTAATTTAAAATATACATATACTTATATACAACTTTAAATATATCAATTATGTATTTACTTCGCTTGTTTACTAGTAATATTTTAACCTCAAAGACGAGATGATTTATAAATTATCTATACAAATAAATGAAAATGAAGTCTCTGTTCGTAATGTCTAAATAACAGCTTTTTACTAACTGTATACGCTAGTACGAGTATATACGCTACCTATAACAAAATACCAATTTTTAAAGTTTTTATCTGTCTGTCGGTCTGTCTGGTTCCGGTTAATCTTCGGAACGTCTAACCAATTTTGACGGGACCTTCACCAGCAGTTGTAACGTAAGCTACTTTTGTTTTGGAAAAATAATTAGGGTTCCGCAAAAAATATCTAAATTCGATAAAATCGCGGGTTGCGGCTAGTATTACTATAAATCACAAATGAAATACAGCTCTGTTTAAATTTAAAAAGTTGGTATAATAGTCTTCAATATAAATAGTTATTTGTTATAAAACTATTAAACGTAATTATAGTTATTTTTAACAGCTATCAACCGTGGTTTAAACGAAACATATAAAAACGTGTAAAACTTAAGGCGGTGGAAGCCACTCGCGAGTCCAAGCTGGTGGCAGCGAACCGCGGCGGAGGTGCATGCTTCTTACTCACTCGTAGGACAATGACATCGCACGTTCCGCACCATAAAACAACCTAGACATTATAAAGTATAACCTAAGATTTTTTATTCGCATCAAAATATAGACAGAACTTATAGTCATATAATTAAAGTTTCATGCCTATTTCGCGAACGCTAAACTATTTTAAAATATTCGCCGAATGCACCACAGGATTGCCGACATTAATGATTTGAAATAAAAAGTCTGAGAACGATTTCGTTCCTTGGTCACGAAAAGAGGTAAAGGTTCTTTGAAATGGACGTGAAATAACAATTTATATTTTAAAATCGCTGTTGTGTTCAAGATTTTCCTCACTCATCAATGTAATCTTCGTAACCTCAATAAACCAGTACCTATAGGATTGATAATAATATTTATTTTATATAAAATTGTTAAGAATAAAACCCCCAAAACATCAATACTAAAATTAAAAAGTAAGTTATTGAACAGCAAGTTTATTACTGTATCACACTGACCTACGTTCGCGAACACCACAGTTTTGAGTGAATATAACAGAAACTTTAACACCATATATCGGTCGGTACTAATACTAATTGGTAAAAGACCTATTCAAACATAAGATGAGAACTTTTACTCGGTAAATGGTAAAGTGGACATGTCTATTTGTCTTGTTATTTAGAGTGTGCGTGCCATGAGCGTGGGTACCGCGTATACACTGTGGAGGGCACCTAATGCACCGCATTAACTTGTACTATGAGGCGAAGAACCAAAACAATAGTTTTCACTTCATTACAAATATTACTAGTTTTAATTTTTTATCGTTTAATTATGAATTTAACCTTTAACTTGGCAGAGAAAAAAATTTTTGAATACCAATATGATTTTTATATGACGTAACTTATGACCCAAAGATGCCTAGAAAAATAAAAATAAAAATTCCATTAGGGTAGTTTTAAAAAAAACACATGTATCCTGTGGGATACATTGCCAAAAATCCATAACAACACATAATGATGTATATAATGTATCTCAAAAGATACGTTGCCAGGTTAGCTACGACTTTACTGTTACATAATTTGGTAGGAAAAAATATGAATAAAAATGGCTTTTTATCAATGATCAGTAACTTTTATTAAAATATAAAATGGTTTAACATCAAACATCTTTTTCTTCAAACATAATAAAAAATACCAAAAATAGACAAACTTTTCAAAAGAATATGACAAAATGAGATCAATTTCCTTAAATGAAAAACATTTTTTCTTTCTGACAGTAAGTCTCATACCGCTTTTCATACACATGACTGTGGTCTGATCTTTTATGCTAAGTTTGCATATACCCTTGGGCCGAAATGTTGCAAAATGATTATATTCATCAAATCTTACATCGTTACGTAAAAGATTTTTTGATCATTTTCTTTGGTGCTGGTGGGACAAAAGCAGATTTATTTAATGGTTGCTCTCTCCTAGAATTTAATAGCCCTTGTATTATATGATAACGCAACTTCTTCAGACTCAGTAGCTTGAAATTATTTCCGGCAATATGTCTGTGCTATAAAATTCAGCTATTATTTACGTACATATCCAGGATGTTGAAAATATTGGCAAGTAACACCTATGACTTTTCAGTTCTGGTCTATAGAGAGCAACCAAATTGTCTGCAACCTCCCGTGGTGCGCGTTTTAGTGTTTGAAGGTTTCAGGACAGCAGACAGCCGTTTTGTAGGCATTTTAGATATATAGATGCTAGCGACGGTGACAACTTTACTATCGTGCCTTTTATGATGGTGATGGGAATGATGGGAACTTTATTTTTGCCACTCACAACTCGAGAGTCTAAGTCTTGCCCTTTTTTGTTTTTGTCCGATAAAGCTTCTTTTCCGCACCTCGCAATTGATTGGATCTAATCGTACCCAATGAGAATACTCCCATTTCATTTTGATAGTATAAATTAGCTCCAGGCTTTTCACTAGCCTTTTCACTATGCGTTATAATGCTGTCCGTAGTTGGTAACTCTTTATTGTGTATTTCAGCCTTGTGTTCAAATTTCATGTAAACCAAATAAAAATTTAATCGCTTCCTTTGTATAGGCACAGGTCGGCTTAGAACGCGTATTCTTTATGCTGGATGGCGACGGTGAGGCTAATACTATTGATGGTGATGGCGCAGGTGTTTTAGGTACTATTCGGTTAGTCCTTGGTCTTAAGGTTTGACTAAAATTTAAGTAGGCGGTTGGCGAGGGAGGAATAGACGAGGAGAGACTCTTAAGCTGAAGAATTTGTGGAAATGGTTTCAATAGGTAGTTGTGCTGGCTCCAAATGCCAGGAATCTCTTATTGTTTGCATGGCAAGGTTACATTCATCGTCAGAAAGTATGTTAAGATTTTCAAGCGAAGAATCCGGTGAAGATTTATTACTGACATGCTTACGAAGAGTAAGTAATATTGTCAAATTCATAATCAGACTCCGAATTTCTTCATCATTTTGATGATTGATTGAGTTTTGGCACTAAATAAAGTATATTTCTAGCTCTCGAAAGCACATGCAGCTTTTTTACCTAAAAATAACAGAAAATAAGCTAAGCTTTTGTTCGCGTAATGAACCGTTTATGGACTTGATAGTGTGCACGTATAGAAGATACACGACGATTCTGTATTACTTGTTAGAGAAGCTGGCAGTGTGCACGACGAGATACACCCATTTATAAAAGTGAATAAAACCATCCACTGGATAATGTTTATGCTCCAAATTGATTTATTTAGTAGAAAAACAATTATAATTTATAATTTTAGGAACACATGTTTGAAATAAACATAAAAACATTATTTTTTGTATTTTTCTTAACTATATGCGCGGGAGCATGGCGTCGGGTGGAAATAAAATAAATTTGACAGCTCACTAGTCTTGCCAACTTTAAAATAATAAACGTACATTTGAAAACAAAGAAGTTATCTAAATATTCCCCTAAGTATGATTCGTTTTAACAAATAAATAGTTGGCGTAGAATTTTTCAAACTTTGATGTATCTGCGGAGATACATTATCAAGAAAATGGTTAATTTAAGCTATAAAATACAAATGTTATAGGCTATCTTTAGAATAGAAACTCTTTAATTGTTTTTGGTGTTTTAAAAAATATTCGTAGAAAACCAAGTCGAACCACATATATATTTTCATAATTGAATACTTTACAGCTTACGAAAACTAAAAGAAATTATAAATACAGTAGGTAGTTAAAATTACAAAAGTCCTTATTGTATCCAATTACTCCTATATTGAGGTTCGTTCACTAATCTACTTGGTAGAATATATTTTTTCTATTGTGTAACCTGTCATCTGACCTTTTTTTTTTGTTTTTTTTGTTAAGGCGGGAAAACATGTTCCTAACCGCACACCCCATCGTTCGGGGCAACGACCAGGGTTGTGTGGCACCTGCACCCACTAAAGAAACCCGCCGTGTGCCGTCTCTCCGCCTTTATTGGCGGGCCACTGGAACTATGTTACATTCCTTCGGTGATAACCTGTCATCTGATCTGAGAATCTAAAAGTACAATATGGCAAGATTATACGGTGATATAAGAATATTTACATTTACTCCGTGAGTACTCGACATTCAAACATATAAATGGGAGCCATGACTTTTCGTATTTTTCAAAATTTCATTACAGTTTTCTATCACCGTTCTCAAGCCAGTGAGTTAAAAATTTGAAGTAATAGGTATAATACCTAATATTATTCCCGTTTACATATTGCTCCCTACCTTTACCACCGGCAGGTATAGTTTTCTACGTTATAAATAAACTATGAAGTATTTTATGTTTCTATTGTAAAGAAAGATAACCAATCCCATACCCAGTCGTCTCAAGCGTAGTGGTAGAGCCACATTGTTGGCAGCAGCATGACACTGCTCCTGGTACCTATCACTGAATTGCAGCATTTGCTATCATGTTTAGCTTATCTTCCGCCGCAAGCAATTAAAAATAATAATTTCACACACAAAGAATTTATGATAAGTATATAATCAGAAGTTGTACATCGGTATCGTGAATTCAAAATTGAGATCTCGATTTAACAATCTCTTGACAGTATTACGTTGTTGGCACTAGTACTAATAGATAGCCTGTAAATGTGTAGAAAGAATCTCTATTCAAAAGTAATCTTTACATTTTTAAAAAGATTGTGTGAAAAAAATCTGCGTCTTGATATAAAAACATCTTACCGTAATGAATCTGATACTATGTACTAGTTAGTTTAGTAGTATATTGTGTAAAGTCAAGAGTTTAAACACGTGATCTCGTCAAAGTAGCCTATCACATTTAGAGTTATAAATTTAGCACAATGACGTCAGTACTTTCACGCCTTATATGAAATTGATTGGCATGGAAAGAGATAACTATTATCTATTGTAAGTAATAAAAACTAGAGTCGGCAAAAAACTTGGGCTAAATAACATCATAACCTACATTCCGATCAGTGGTACCAAGCACCGCCTTAGGTGTTACCACTGATTGTGAATTTTAAACAGACTGGTGTAGGGCCATATTCGTGTGTTTCTCTTTTATCGGTCATTGTGTCCGCCATAGCTGCTTGGTAATATTCAGACATTGATATTCTGACAGCGACCCGTACCGAAGTTTCTTACGACTGCGCCAATGTACTTCAGAAACGAATTGTTACTAAACATAAATATATTGCAGAGTGACCTTATCATGTGTACATTCATGTGTATGGCGGTTAATATCGCATCATAACTATTTCTTAGAAAAAATGTACTATAAGACATTTTTTTCAATCAGACGCGTTTTAATAAAATTACTAAAGAAAAGTTTAGATCACGATTTACACAATAAACAAAATCA
Organism: Leucoma salicis; assembly: GCA_948253155.1. Taxonomy (NCBI): domain Eukaryota; kingdom Metazoa; phylum Arthropoda; class Insecta; order Lepidoptera; family Erebidae; genus Leucoma; species Leucoma salicis. The sequence goes on along the minus strand of OX411809.1, from coordinate 13,702,551 downwards.
CGAACTACATGCTTTGATTATGACATAATAGTACACGAGAGCTGTCTATTGTTAATAAATCTCATTAAATATACCATGAAATGAAGTCACGTCACAAAATTACAATATAACAAGTGAAACAGAAACGGTTTACGAGGTTTTTTGCAACATTTTTGTGGTCCGGTAACGGTTTCAGCTCCTACACCGGAGGCAGCGGAAACTTGACGGACACATTGCACTCGCGCGACCAACCGACTTTCGATATCATCTTTCCATCTAACTATAGTTACCTTTAGTTCATTTTTGATTAATTACAATACTAATTGCACAAGTATTATTATGTACAAGTAGGTATATAATAAATAAGCCGAGTATTTTCTATGACAAAATTTTGATTGTATACTGAAATAAAAGTACTTGAACACTCAACCAAAAACTACCAAAATGTTTCTTTATAAACATTTCTTTATAAAAGGTGGTTGCTGTTACCGTAATAAATCGCATTCGTCTGGATACACTTATCTGCAAGAAGAGTGATTGCGCAGTATGTATCGGAAATTGGAACTAAACGCATTTGGTGTGCTATTTTTAATTAAGATTAATACCGTAAGTATAATTAATTAATTACTGGAAGGAATGTAATGAATCTCATATTATAAAGGGTAATTCAGCTACATAAACCTATCCTGGCTCCGGGAGAACAATATTCAGTCTGTGTCACAATACTATTTCTAAGTGAGATTCTCATAATTTACTACTCACGTAATTATTATGGTCTCTCGGTCGACTGGAATGACAGCGAGGGACCTCCTCCCATTCCTTCTAGCCATTCATACATTCATTTAGCTCTTTATTACCTTCACATTTTGAGTAAGTTATCTTGTTTAATATTTAACCACTTTTCAGTACCTGGCTCACCCATATTGTTTCAATACATAGTTTTCTTGTAAAACCGATCTCTTAGTGTATATATTTCCATATGCACCGTATTATTGAGAGATTAGTATTCATATTGGTTCTGTGCTACGATCCACCGCAGTCATTAAAACCATTAGCCTTTCTACCTCATTGTGGCTTTCGATTGTTACGGGTCTATAAGCCTATATAGAGTGGAGTTATGTGGGTAAATATTAAATACAAATGGCAACACTTGGGCGTCGAGTGTGGCAGGTTGCACGGGTCATTGGCACCTGCGAGGCCCAGATTCAGTTCCCCATAAGTTGCCATTTTCTCAGGAAGCGGCGGCGCGTGGAACGCAGCTCTGTCAACGGACGGCGGCGCACCGCCAGCGCATTCTGTCACGACGGGACTGCGCGCGCGCATATTGACGCGCGCTTTCATTAATGCGGAGTCACTGGAGCCATCGACGGCGACGCTAATTTTTAACGTTACTTCATTTTATTGCTGCCATTTATTTAACATCTATGACTAGGCATGGTTAAGAAAAATTACCGTAACCGATATTCCATTGGCTTAGATTTCGTTTCTATAGATTAGATACGTCGTCAATTAATGTATGTCGCGTCGGCGTTTAATTCCATGAACGAGTGTTAACGTTTGCATTGTGCTTTTTGCTAAAAATGTAGTTAAAATCACGGCCATTAGCTATATTTAAAGGAAGACCGTCATTCAGCCATTTAAATCCCGTCAACTAGGCGTATTTCCGCGCTCCAAGTGCTCCTCAGAGTGAAACACTTATAGACAAAAGAATCGGAAGCTTGTCGGCCTTGTTAGTTTACCATCATCATCATTGATTGTAGCTATTTATTGTATTATCTGTAGTCGCATAATTACATGCACTTATTTATATTCCGCTGTGTTTTTTTGTATAGTAATATGTGTTTGTTATATGTATAGCTAATCATTTTGCCAAAACCTTCAAAACCGTACTTAATCAATCACTTACTGGCATGTTTTAAAAACATATTTCTAACAATACTTTCGCTTCAACGACTACTTAAAGTGAGTTTATGAATATGCCCATCAGATGAATTTTATAGGTAATTATAATACTAAAGATAGGCAACTTATTATGTGTTCAATGCATTTTCTAAATTAATCAATTGGAAAATAAATATGGGTTTTACTACTTGCAGTTTCGCGATTAGTACTTTAACATTTGACCTGTTTTTAACGCTGGAAGGCGTACTGAAGAATTGAAAGTACAGTTTGATGGCTATATAGTTAACAATAGCGCAGATAAAGTCGGCGTGGCGGGCGGGCGGCGCGTCGGTAGCTGCGGTGCGAAACCTTCACCCTGCACTTGAACTCGCGCCCGGGCCACCCGCGCCGCCCGCCGCCGTTGTCAACTCGACCGAAACCGTCTATACCGACAGCTTATTCTCAACTTCATACCCAAATTTTACAATCAAACATAAGAAAATAAACTCACAATGAACACGGATCAATATAAAAACAAATATCGCAGGTAAATACCTAATAATCCCACCTTTAAACTTATAAGATTCCAAGCAGGTACAAAATATTACAACACAATATCGTTATAAAGGATGGTGTGCATAAAATTAAAAAGGGACGTGTAAGTTTTACAATGTTACCGCGCCGCTGTCGATGTAGTCTTATTAGTCCAACGAGCGTAACTTCCGAATGGAATTTGCAGAGGCAACACACTGACCAAATAATAAATTTCACTGGTAAAATGGCGAAGGGGCGCACGACGCGCGGTGAATTGGACGTAAGATAAACACAAGTAGGAAACAGCTCCGACTGAGATAAAAACATGAACGGTAAAACTTTATTGAGTTTTGTAAACGAATCAGATAACTTGAGATTCGAAAAGGAAATAACTGTACAGTAAATTGTTGATACAGTTTATAGGAATGCATTAATAGGAAATTGAATACTTTTTGTTTGCAAAACCTTACTAACGTCTAATCTTACGAGGCGAGTACGGTAAATTGCTGAAATTTAATTGTTTAATATGGAGGTGTGATTCTTTTTTAATAGTATCTAGGTACATTTTTGCCTTTTAAAATAAATATATTTGCGCGAATAAACAATATTTTCAAAATGTGGGCGAGGCATAAATAGCTTGATTTGATTTCAATCTATTTTGTAGGTACAATCGTAAATGATTAGCAGTGGTGGGTGTGAAATATTGAATCCGCCACGCTCGTTGTTGTGGCACGCGGCTATTCCGATTTACTTGCGCTTATATTGTTTTACCTGTATGAATGCCGATAGGTATACTTATTATCATTATTTTTTTACTTACATCGGATAACTCAATCCCTTATACAAATATGTTATGTATTTATGCTTTCGTTAGTAGAAATATTTAATATTTGATATTTTATTTGAATTGTCTTGATGAATGCAATTATAAGTTAATCTTATATAATTCTTGAGTTCATCTCAGAGAATTTCCATTCTTATGCTATTAAAAAGGTAAACATCCTTAAGTTGTTAAGACTTGTAATTATTTTTATATATTAGTTCATATACAAAGAATTTATATAACAAAGAAATTATCAGTGCTAGGTAATAACTACGTATATTGTGGGATATTTTTATACATATTTCCATAAATCACATAATCCTCGTAATAAGATTTTACCCCTATGCTTACTTATGTTAAATAGATATGCCAGAACAGATATGATCGCACCGTGTGTGCAAGAGTAGACTGAAAAAGCTCAGAGAGCGCTGCGCTGTTGCGCGCGTGAAACCAGTGCATGAGAACTCCCACAACATTTTTTTACATTACTCTTCTCACATATTATATATTATAATTATTAAATAATAATTAGTTAAAAATTAAATAGTTTTAATAAAAAAGAGTTTAACTCACCACTCTCGCACAACTTAATATTCGCGTACACTAGACGGCCGGCAAATGATAATTGAAAGTTGTTGATACAGATTGTGTATGTGTCCAAGTAGTGAACAGTTAGAAAACGTTTGGTTGCAGAGTCCGGAGCGTGGTGCTTTCGGCACGGCCGGGCCGGCACTGACGCGAGGTGGGCGCTCGCGCGATGCCACCGCTTTCGGAGGCTTCGCGGCGCGAGCTTTCAGCAACACACGACCCGCACGCACTGCACACTGCACTCGCCCTCGTCTACCCACGCGTTGCGATTCTCTCTACCGTCTACTGTTCCGAGCGCCCGACGCACGTTTGAACTCCTAGCGGCGCCCGCTTTAGCGTATAAATATGAGGTCCGGTGGCGGGGGTCGCCGTCCCAACTCGACGCATCGCGAAACCACATCGGCATAAATTGAAGATGCAGGCGATGCCTTCCCCATTGATTTTATTGCTTATCTATTAGATATGGCCAATTAGCAAAATTCTCACTGTCGTTGTCGTGACCGTTTCCGTAATCAATGTGCATGTTACGTATAAATTATTAGATAACAGTTAATCAACAAACAGCACTGCCATGATTTGCCTAAGTATCAACAAGCTAGGCAAATTACTTGTATGCTACTTGAATGTTTGAAAAAAACAGTGGATTTTATGCGAAAAGCGTTGAAGAAATAATAAGTTATAGGATTATTTTTTAAGCATTTTTATTAAATAAGAAAGAAAAATAATATAAAAACAAGAGGTCAAACGTAACTTATCTGAAGCTAAAAACTCCTTAGTGTGGTGAGTGGTGAGCTAATAGGGATTTAATAGACATTTTATCTTATAAAAGAATAGGTGTTCGTGTTTTTCGTGCAAGAATAGGTGCTCGTATATTTTATACTTATGGGACTAAATAATTACTTTTACCCAAATTCTCTACTGGTAACATAACATTTAATTATTTATGGGACGAATAAAGGCTACAAAATGGCATCACCCCGTTATTTCCCAGACTAGTGGAAGGCGAAACAAACGAAATATTAGTAGACATATTTTCTATAGGTACCTACGAGTAGATATCACCATTATACCCAAAAGAACAAAATACCTCGTTAGGTGTGGATCTTTGGGGAAAGATAGCCGATTGCAGCATTAAGCTCCTTTCTTTAGAATAGAGAGGAATGTCCAAGGTAATGCTTCTACAAAGTAGTTAATCTAGGAGCCGCGATTACAACTTATCTCCAAGTGGGTCATTGGCAGGACTGCCCCAAGAATGCAGTGTAGCACACGCTGGTTCTCACCTGGTCCAGAGCAACGTCTTCGTGATCTAGTAGTTGAAAGTGGAGTTGGTAAATGGGACAAGTATTAGATGGTCTACTGGTGGTGATAGTAAGTTTAAACTATTTAATGGGTGACTAAGAATATTCCAGTACAATTCAGTAGATAAATATAATATATAATTAGTGAATTTTACTCGCTGGTGCACCCATGGGACCACTGAAGTAATGTCACACAGTTCCAGTGATCCGCAGTACAGCACAGAGAAAGTAGGTACACTACTATCAGGTTTATTTAGTGGGTGAAGGTCCCACACTACTCTGTTTGTTGCCCCGAACGACGACGTGTGAGGTTAGGTATATTTTTCCCGCCTTAAAAGAGATGTTTTTTATAGAAATAGTGTTCTAGATGTATTTGTCATGAGTGGTCGGTATTCGAGTATAAATCTTGCGTGAAAAGAACCGGGCGATAAACTTATGGATTAAATAAACAACCAGTCTGGAAAGCTGACCCTAGGGTGTCAGGCCAGGCCAGGCATCACCAGAATAAAAGCAGGTTCGGGTTGGGTTTCATGGGAGCATGTATGGAGAAAATGAGTCATTCTTGAGATGTAAGCTCTTGAGAGAGAGTATCGCCAAAGCTGAAAGACGACAGTAGTATCGACATAATCATAGACATTTTTTTTAACAAAGGTACTGAGTTTATCTAATCAACCCACATCAATCTGCGACTAAATATTGAGATCTTCTATTTTAAATCGTTTCATTTTCTGGGTATAAGGTTAATACGATGAGGTTGCAATGCATTATCGCATACGAAAATTATGTCAGTTGAAGAAAAAGGTAATCGATGGAATACATTGGACTCTGCAACGCGGTGCAATAAACAGACTGATGATTTTTTCGTAGCCGCAACGAGTCATTAGAGGCAGGTAACACAGCGCCGCTTTTTAGAAGACTTATTTCCAGCAGTGGACGGACGAATGGATGACTTCTCTGGACCCTAATGATGATTATTATGCGATAAGTGTGGATACTTATTATAAATACCAGAAATAATAGGCCCGTCTTAAATTAAAATAAAACTGTCGTGATTCAATAATTGCATAGTCTTACTGTAGCATTTTGACGAATCTGCTAGATAAAGGGACGTTGTGTATCTATACAGATAGTATCATATACAAAGAATAACCCGCCAAAGCCGGATTGTAAAAAAAGGTTTAAAGTAATCAGGTCGTTTGTCGTGTACTGAGACAGGCTACAATGACGATATCTCTGCGATAATCCAAAGGATTATTCTTGATGAATATAATATGTTATTTTCCGGGAAAAATCCCTAAAACATAACGTGATGAATTATGTTGCTGTTAGACAAAATGTTATTCCTAGGTCCCTACGATCTCTACTACTTATTATAAAACTGTAAATGAGCTGTCTATACATTAAAGATATTAAGTTAAAAATTTAATGAAAGAGGCTATATATGAATAATAAAATTCATTTCTTAAACTTTTGTCTGTTTGCCTGTTTGTTTGTTCTTAACAAATAACGCAAAAATGATTGAATCAGTTTTGATGAAATGCTTTTTATTTGATAGCCTTATTTGTAGGTTAAAAAATAGTATACATTTTATCTCTCTACCATATCTATAAGTACAAAAACTAGCTTTTGCTAGGCGAGTTACGGGAAGAAGCTAGTCCCTTCATAAACTAGTGCCTTCTCGTAGCTAAAATAAGCCTCCTGCTCATCACTAAGAAAAACATAAAAACAAATTCTACGCTAATCCTGTTGGTATAGTACAGGTTCATTATTATTGCAGGCATTTTATTTGATCGAAACATTTCAGCATAAATGTGGTTGATAACGTCTTCGGCAAATGTTATTCCAAGTAAAGAGGCACTATGAGAGTAGGTCATCATCTATAGCTATACATTACATTATTATAATTGGAACTGTTTAATCATCACTACCATGTATTTGCAACTAAATAAAGGTTCTGATCTAAATATTGAACTAGTTTCACAAATATTATGCCTTTTGGATGATTCGCAATATATTTTAATGTGTGTTTTTGCAACCATTATATTATCGACTATTGGACACGAGTCTCCTCTAGTAGTGACAACACGCTGGCACAGTGTGGGTTGGCTTGCATAATAAAGAATGTGGTATTTCCCAATTTTCTATGAAAAATATAAGGAAAGACGAAGTATAATAGTAGGTTTATCATCCATTGTGATCTGTCTGCAAAAGGATTAGTACAAAGTAGTTAAAGTAGTTATTTGATTATTTCTAGTTGCTGATGTAGTAGCAAAATAATATATAAGTATAAGAAATAATAAAAAAATAGATGGTTAAGAAAAAATCTTACCAAAAGCGAATAATCAAGAACTATCAATCAAATTTTTAGAAATTCCCCATAATTCATGCAGTAATATTTATGTGCTGAGCGAACAATTAAACGATAGACAGACAAAAGTTCTAAAAATTAATTGTTTTAGGTTCAGAGACGCCTAATCGGTATTAATGTAGTAAAAGTTCTCAAATATCTTTAATATAAAACGGCAGCTCTGTTGCAGTTTTATAATAGTAAATAGAGAGTAGCAACTTAGAAACAGATTAGGTAATCATTATCCAATCCAGTTTACCGTAATGTGCCATCTATAAGATCAATCAATAGTAACTCATTTTTGCATGTTTATCTGCTAGATTATCTACCAAAATACTTATTAAGTAAATTTATTATCCTTTAATGATTGATTTCTAATCATTAGTCATGAATCAACCATCACATTTAAATCAAATGGCTTAGTGAAAATAATATTTTTGTTATAGGTGAACCTATATGTATTTTTTTTAATAACATGACTTCTTTGCATTGGGGATCCACAGGAGCGCAAATGTCGCTATCGGTGAGATGGCCACTGTCAAATTTTAATTGCTTTATTTGCGAGAATTATTTGCTATTTTTTTTTATGTGTTTCATCCGGTTGATCAGCGATATTGTCAAAATGTACCTGGAAGATTAAAGAAGTTAAGTACACTATGCTCTGTAACCACAAAATTTTTTCGACCGTTCCCAATTTTTTAATGTTGGGTCTTTGGGAAATAAATTTCGATTTGGGTTATATTAGGTACATTTTGGTACAGCTAACAGAGGAATATTACAAGAAAAATGAAATTTTCCAAATTACAGGTCATAAGTTGTATGGACGTGATAGTTTTCAATGGCCATGTCGATAATACGCCACCTGCCGTGCAATAATGGCAGGATACATCCCAACTGTACCAATTTGTGAAATTAGTAAAACGAACGAATTGTCGAATACTGTCGAGTTGTTTTAATAACTCCCTCATTATTAGTCTGTTCCATCGCACTTAGAACTCTACCTTTATTTGGCTAGCGTTTTCCTGCCCTGACTGGGGTCAGGTTCGCTTTTCTACATAATTATCTATAAAGCGTTATTAAGCCCGTTCTCACTACCGGGCACAATTAGAGGTTTCACAGTGACATGGACACTCCCTGACGGTAAAACCAGTTCCAAATCTAATTCCAATTTAATATTTGACATAGATGGCGCTAATTAGTCTAGCTAGTCTGGATATTAAGTAAGTAATTTAACTATTTACTGTTCGAGACAGAGCTAGAGACTCATCAAAGAGTGTCGTAAAGGTATTATCCCATAAAAACCTACAACGTTTCATGTCATGTTGGTTCAGTTTCACCCGATCTTTCGTACCTACTAATTCATATCTAGACGGTGCATCTGTAAACTTTGTATGATAATAATTGTGTTTTGAAGTTACAGTTTGAAATACAGCTACTAATCATATATACAACGATAAGCTTTAGCTTTTTTTGAATATCCACATTTTAATGACGAGTTTCAGGTATTTTACAGGTAACGGAGGTCTGCATACCTGAGGCGACGAGTGGCAGACTATAAATCTCCTGGCTACCTTAGGGACGTCGGAGGTGGTCAGAAGGATCGGGGCGCTGGGGCTTAGGGTGGCCCTGGATAATTCAGAGGCCCTACTTTTCCATGGGCCCCGACGTCGGCGACCTGCTGGCGCCTTGATCACGGTGGACGGGGTCTAATTTGGGGTGCAGGCCCAGATTATGTAGGTATCTCGGTCTGGTGCTGGACGGTGGCGCTTTCACGAACACTTCCGCCAACTGTCCCCGAGGCTCGTCGGCGCGGCGTCCGCTCTTGCACGGCTCATGCTGAATGTGGGCAGACCTAACGATGCGTTCCGACAGCTTTACGCGGGAGTGGTCCGGTCGATGGAGCTGTACGGCTCACCCATGCGGGCGGAGTCCCTGGACGTATTGGACAGGGCTCATCTGAGGAGACCACAGAGAGTCGTCGCGTCCAGGGACATATGCGCATACCGCACAGTGTTGATCAAGGCGGCCTGCACTTTGGCCGGAAACCCCCGTGTAATGAGGTGTATTGGCGGGCGTCGCAAAAGCGGGCGAGGGGCGATCGTCCTCTACCCAGCGGTCAGGTGCCAGGGCGACGCCCGCCGAGCTGCCATGCCCGGGCCGCCCTCTGAACCATAGGGGCGCTACAGCCTGTGCTGAAGAAGTGGGCAGGGCTACGGCACGGTACAGGTGCTGTCGGGGTACATATGCTTCGACAGATATCTGCACATGGACTCTGGGCTATCACCATTACGACTGCGACGAGGACACGGCGCGGCACACGCTCGAGTCGTCGGGGTATACGTTTAGGTACATTTTTTCCAGCCTTAACAAAATAAGAGGGGATAACAGAGGTAACATTTTGTATTTTTTTAAAGTATAGGAGCATTACCTTTGTTTGAAGTTAAGATCTTGAAAATATAAATTGTTTTTGCATTATCACATTTCAATTGTTTTATAAATAAGTATCTATAATTTTTTTTTGTTATCTTTTTGTCTAAAGCACTCGTATCAAGTTGCTCGCACCCGATAATTCATCATAAAATGGCAGTAAAGGTGACGCCGCGGTCTACTATTATTAATTGATTAATGTTGTTAGTAGCGTCAAAATATGCGATAATTTTATATTTGGACCTATATTTATTCTTATATCGCTAACTGTGGCAGAGGGAAAAAAGTAAAGTACCTACAGTAAAGTACAAATTATTTGTGAATAAGGAAAAAGAGATTTTTTTGTACTAGCGGGAATCGAACCCGCGCTTTTTCCAATCCGGGGAAGTGCTCTGAACCACTGAGCTATAGTACAGATCTTTCGATCATCCCAATCTACTTATCACATTTTGTCTTTACGACCAACGCCATCTATCTGAAGCATTAACGTGCATTAAACCAATATAGTAAGTTTAGAAAATCGCGCCATCAAATAGTATGAATTTTAATTGCAAAATTAAACTTACTATATTGGTTTAATGCATGTAAATGCTTCCGATAGATGGCGTTGGTCGTAAAGACAAAATGTGATAAGTAGATTGGGATGATCGAAATATCTGTACTATAGCTCAGTGGTTCAGAGCACTTCCCTGGATTGGAAAAGGTGCGGATTCGATTCCCGCTAGTACAAAAAATCTCTTTTTCCTTATTCACAAATAATTTGTACTTTAAATAAAAACACATAAATGCATAATTATTGCGAATAATATATACTTTGGTGTAATGTCCTTCGCTTCAAATAAATTTGATTAAATATATTTACATACCTATCACAAGTTATTAGTAGAATCAAAAGTAATTTCAAATTATGTTCTATAAATGGTTTTGAATTAAATGCCGAATAATGATTAGATATGATGTGAGAGAGCAAGGCGTGTCATCACGACTGCAACGCACAGTTCGGGTACATGGATACTTACTCATACATTCCTTCATTATTCATTACGCATTCATACGCCAATTATATTACCAGTCACTTTTTATTTTGTCATATTAAACAACCTTCATAAAGCATTGCAACAAAATATAATATTTACAAACCATAACAATGTGTATTTTGACCAATAAGGTGTCCCATGGGATATTAAACTGGATGCACATTTAGTACAGAACTGATCATCATCGTAGCTATTCATATTATTTGGTTGGCAGACTTCATAAACCGTCGAGTAATCTCTCAGGCATGCAGGTTTCCTCAAGATGCACTCTTTTCCCTCACCGAGCAGTGATAAGTTTTAAACAAATACACAAATAATTTCGAAAAATCTCGAAAAGTCAGAGGTGTGTGCCCTACGAGGTTGGAACCTTGGACGGGGGATCGAGCTCGAGATCACTGTCTTTGCAATCCGCTAAGCTATGAGTATACACAACGCATATTCTAGAGTTTACTGTCATAACATATTGATTTTCAATTATAAATGTTCATGTTGGAACTGATAGTGCTTACAAGTTTTCTTTCTGAAGCAAGTGATAATTACACACACAACTCGGACTCGAACTCGTGTGTGCACGAGAATATGGAACTCTGTGCGGTACTCCGTTACTCCACATAGACCTGTGTATAACTTAAACATTCCTTAATCATTCCTAATACGATCATTTTAATACTGGCCGTCTATGGAAGAAAAAAAAGAAACGAAGTTAGTTTTATGTAGGTATATAGTATGTGCGTAGTAAGTACCTACGATATCTAATCAAACACACGTGCTCTGAATTCGCTATGACACAAGGACTAGTGCAACCAATTATGATTATGTGGCTTACAATACATTTAACGAGTTTTTTTTTTATTATTGAATACTAATTAACCCCTCCGAGACCTTACTATTTCTAAATGTATTAAGGTCAACTTTGCTTTTGATATAAATCTAGTAAAGGCAGTATAACAATTTATCTACATAGTACATATAGAGTATATTAGTATGTGACTCAAAGCTCAAAGTAGCTCAAAAAAAATATTATAATATTTATTATTTTAAATACGAAATTTTAGCAATTTATACCCACCAACATACATGACAGTTGATTGGCGGCATTATATGTCAATAATTTATTAAAATATCAAATAAAATCAATTAGACAATAAATGGAACAGCAAAAAATTATAATATGTTATTTTTCTATAATAAATATATAGCAATAAATAGAAACATAAGCTTACAATATACTGGGTAAGTAAGAGTAGTTTATTATAAATTTTATTTTTTGTACGAAACGTTTGTGTGTGTATGTTTAAAGAAACACAAAGTGAAAAATGTGAAATCGAAATTTGTGTTTAATGTATAGTGCTAAGCATGTCAAATGCTAAAAATATAAATATTTTGTACGACTTTTGCTAATGTGTTATTAACATTTTTTAGACTTATAGCATATCGTCGGAGTAAAATAATTGTTGAATAAATAGTCTAAGGTTCTATGGTCTACATGTCTGGCTATTAGAGGGCTAGGTTAGGCTTGCTAAAATATAATTCAGTCGCGGCCTTCAGACCCATTGTGGTGGTGGACGAGGCGGTCAAACGGCTCGAGAGGGTAGTTGCTACCCGCATCGTCCAGCACCTGGGAGCCCCGACCTGTCTGACGCCTAGTTCGGGTTTCGGGCGGGTCGGTCGATGGTCGACGCCATTCTGTGCTTGAAGGCTGCAGCTGCGGAAGCCCCAACCTCGAAGGAAGTGTCGTTGGCAGTGTAACCCAACATCGCCAACGCCTTTAATAGTCTGCCATTCAGCTGAATCACGAAGCTGGTGGCAGACTACCGCGACGGCCGCAGTATCCTCTTCGTGGACCGGGAAGGGGACGTTATCAGGAGAGCCATGTCTTGCGGCGTCCCACAGGGTTTGGTTCTCGGGCCGCTCCTTTGGGACATTGGCTACGACTGAGTTCTCCACGGCCGGCTCCTCCCCGGTCTGGGCGTAATGTGCTGCGCCGACGACATGCTCGTCACAGCCTGAGGCGGGATTTTCGAGGAGGTGGCATCTCTGGCCACCTTAGGTACTGCTGAGGTGGGCAGGCGGATCGAGGCGCTGCGATTTAGAGTGGCCCTTAAAAAGTCGGAGTCCGTGCTCTTTCATGGGCCCCGACGTGGCCCAGCTGCCAACGCCTCAGTAACGGTCAATGGAGTGGGTGTTTCCATCCAGGCCCACATGAAATATCTGGGCCTGGTATTGGACGGACGGTGTCGTTTTGAGGAGCCGTTTCGCCGTCTTGTGCCTAGGCTCGTTAACACGCCGTCCGCTCTCCGACGATTAATGCTGGATCTAGGTGGACCGAGCCTCGCATGTCAGTAACTCTAAGCGAGGGTAGTACGGTCAATGACACTGTATGGCGTGCCCGTGTGGGCGGAGTCCCTGGCCGCTCGGAATAGGGGTCTTCTGTGACGTCCACGGAGCCACTCAAGTCAACTTCATGCTGAGGTGTTTTCCCACTACTATTACTTCTCCTTCTTTAAATGAGGTTTCAGAAGAAAACTTTACTCACGCTAGTTGGCAGCTTGGCTTTGCCCCTGGTGTTGCCAAAGTCAATGAGCGGCGGTTACCACTTACCATTAGGTGAGCCGATAGCTTGTCTGCCACCGTTGGCAATAAAAATAACTTACTAATAAGAGGGCACATTATAGATATGAGGCCTACTAGGATTCGTTCTTATTAGTAAAGATTATTAACACGAAGTGTGAAAATGTGAAATCGAAAATAATAGTCACGAGTAGGATTTGAACCCGCATACGCATTCCGTCTTAGATGCTTTGCCAATTCAGCCATCGTAACAATTGCTTGGAACTGTGAAAATCGATATCACATTCATTCTAAGTCTTGGGTGACGCCTGCGCCATTTGGTGGAAGTATTTGCCTACATTATATCGACCAGTGGGCCTAACCAAGTTGCATTCTATGATTGCTCACGCTATAGAAAACTATTAAAGTGTATGGAAATTTGACATCTCTAACATTAAGTCAGGTGACTTTGCGTTATAGATATCATTAAAGATATCAAATTATCATACATTTTAATAGTTTTATAAAGCGTTAGCGATCATAGAATGCAACTTGGCGAGGTCCACAGGTAAGCTTAATTTTACAATTAAAATTCATATCAAATAATGACGCAGATAAATATTTTGATATCTTTAAATTTTTTTAGAATTTTTTTGACATGCTCTAGCCATATAAATTAACACAAAGTGTGAAAATGTGAAATCGAAAATAACCGTCACGAGCAGGATTTGAACCTGCATATTATGCTACTCAAGGTATTCCAATGCTAAAAAAATATATAAAGCTATCAAAATTGTAAAGATTATATCAAATTTTAAAGACGTTATCATAAGTATTATAAGTAATAAATTATTATTGGGTTTGCAATATAACATTTCAGTTAAAATATGCTAGTGATTTAGTCGAAGAGGTTTCAGACAAAGGCATCATTGACCATGATACATTTATGTTGTTTACACAGTTGATATTTTATAGATCCGTCACCTTCAACTAAAATCATATAACATACGTCACGGAAACACACTTTCGTTCAATATTACAATTACTGTTGTCATCGTTACATTTACCCATTTTGTTATATAGCTTATTCACAAGATGTTTTATATAATCAAGTCTACTGCATTTAAATATATAAGTATACGAAAATTCATATCATCATAATAATTAAAATTTTGCATTTAATTAATATATCTGATAGTTGTTTTAATTTAATATTTTAATGCGACAGTCATAATGTATTTACACGTCACATAATTATTATTTAATAATTAACTGTTGTGTGTATATAATCAATTTCTACAAATAAGTAGTATAATCAATTTCTGTAGCCAAAGTTGATTAAGCCATTATTCACCCTATATTGTTCCATTGTAGAGGAAGACTCTCATCTAAGAGCACGTTGAATTTGCGGATGTCTGTTGATACGAGTAAATTAATAAGTAAGTGAGAGTGCTCACTTGCTATCGGGCCTAAGCGGGTTGGTATCACCTATACCATCTCCCGTAGGACCGGCCATGAAACACATCGGTGTGTTCTGGTTGTAGCACGAGATAGCTGTTAATTCTTTAATTTGATATCTGTGAAATGAAAAGGTTTTTTTTATTGCATGTAGTGGCAGACGAGCCACGGCCCATTCTGATGGTAAATGGTAACTGTCGCTCATGGACTCAACTATACCGAAAGTATTGTCAAGCCGCTGCTCACCATTTCATTTCAACGATATGAAATGAAAGAATAAACGGCTATCTCCTGCTACAGCCAAAACGCAACGATGTGCTTCATGGCCGGTCACACGGGAGATGGTGGTAGGTACCAACCCGCTCGGGCCCGAAACCAAGTGAGAACTCCCACTTGGTACCCAACCGTACCACCAGTCATGCAATGTATGATAATTGCTTACTTCCCTTAGTCGCCTCATACGACACCCGTGGGAAAGAATGGAGTGGTGACACTTGTATTCTTAGTCTGTCACCACACGGACAAAGCAGAAGCAGGTGAGCAGCGGCTTGATAATATTCCCGGTATAGTTAAGTCCATGAGCGACGGTTACCATTTACTATCAGGTGGGCCGTGGTTCGTCTGTCACCATAAGTAATAAAAACAATCATACCAAGGAAATTCGAAAGGAAGCCATAATATATATTGACCCGTTTAGCAAACGTCGCTAATCAAACTAATGGGAAGATGTACTTACATACATATGTATGATGTATGTATGTATCTATACGTTTATATTTTACGGTATCGATGCTCTCTCAATATGTCCTTGACTAGTCATTCGAACATGTTTAGATAAATAATGACCGTTACGTGTTGATGATCACATTTGCATTTTATAGAATAATTAATTAGTGGGATGTGTACATAATTATTGAATTTGAAAAACATGTTTGTCCTTTCAAGCGCTCAGTATTTTTTTACGATTTACCTAGCAATATGTATGTACCACGGAGTACGTTTTCCGTACTCCGTGGTATGTACATAGTTGTATATATTTCAGGAAATGTCAAAGTGTTATATTGCAAGCGTATATATAATAATATCGTAGGTACTATGAAACATATGCCGCTTTTTGGTTAATTAAATTTTAGCGATGAAAGAACCGTTAATTTTTGCTAAAAATGTTACCTAAATAGCATGATATGTGAGTCATTTGCATAATTGATTGCAAAATTCAAAAGCATTTTTATTTTATGGTTCCTAATAGCTTTAAAATCATAAAAATTACAATAATTTTAGATAAATACTTAACACGTGCAAATAAGATAATTGAACTATAGTCGTGGATGCATATACCAACCAAATTCGTTTGTGCTTCCCCGTTCCGAGAATTAGGACTACTATCATACAAACAGGAGAAACTCATGATTTTATAGAGCAATTTTTTTATTTTTTTAACTCCTCTTTTTATGGTGGTAGACGTGCCACGGCTCACCCAATGATAAGTGTTATCTGTTGATCACGAACTCTACTATTTTAAGAGTATCCTCAAGGCACTCACTATTTCATTTCACTGATATGAAATGAAAAAAATAACGGCTAGCTCCCACTACAACCAAAATACATAGAGGTGCTACATAGCTGGTCACACGGGAGACAGTACCAACCCGGTCATGCCCGTTAATAACAAATAAGTACTCTTACTTGGTACCCAGGCCTACCGTCTCCTCAAAAGGTCAATACAAAAAGGTAATAGAATAGTAGTAGGTATTAGAATAGATACTCAGTTTATAAAGCAAATAGGTCACGCCATTTCTGAAACCTTTGTTTTGATAAGGCGGGAAAAAATATACTACTACTCTAACCTAACCGCTAACGCCGTCGTTTGGAGCAACGAACAGGGTAGTGTAGGGCCCTCATCCACTAAATAAGCTCACCGTGTACCATATCTCCGCCTGTACTGGCGGACCACTGAAACTGTGTGACATTACTTCAGTGGTATGCCATGTCCGACCCTTTTTTTTTTGTTTAGGCGGGGAAAATGTACCTAACCGCACACCCCGTCGTTCGGGGCAACGAACAGGGTAGTGTGGGGCCCTCACCCACTAAAGAAACCCGCCGTGTGCCGTCTCTCCGCCTTTATTGGTGGGCCACTGGAACTATGTTACATTCCTTCGGTGGTCGCATTGTCCGACCCTAACTATTAAAACATGACACAACATATATCATATCGTATCGTAAACTCAAAAGCATTTGCAGAACTAAACACTCATTAAATTCCACTTAATTTTGGCATCTAGTTAGAATCAAAATAACAAAATATACATATGTTCTGACAGGAAAACTATAGTGGTTAAGGATGAATTTAAGAACTGTGTATTAAATACTTATATATAGTTTATGTGGTCAAATCGACCTGATTATTATTTCTAAATTACTGAAATGTAGCTGAAGAGCTCGTGATTTGTTACTTTTAAATTAACAATTGTAAATTTTATAAATACAGCAAAGACGACCTTTATAATTTTCGCTAGAAAAAGATATCCGTGTGGTGACGAATTAAGAATACCTCACTTTACGCCATTCTTTGCCGCGCGTATTGTACTAGGCGACTAATGGAAGTAAGCAGTCATCACCCACGCTTTTGGCTCTGTTCGCAACTTTTGGCCTCCTAGCCGGCGAAGCTCGCTTTCGCTTGAGTTCTGGAGGAATGCGCGCATGCGAGTGCTCGCAGCACGGCGTGTGCGGCTGCAAAAGCCGCGGTGTGCATAACAGTGCATTGTTGGCAAACATCTAGGTCTGATTAGAGAGGAGGAGTGGATGTGTTACTTATAGATTGACTCATATTTTCAGAATAAATGAGTATTTTGCTGAATATCTGAGTCAAATCAGACGGGAAGTGACGGCACAGTGTCACTACTGCGATAGCGATCTGGACTCCCCCCAACACATGTTCGCTGAGTGCCCTGCGTGGGAGTCTAAGTGGCGAGTCTTGGTTGCAATATCGGGTGGGATCTCTCTCCATCAGTGGCTTTTGTAAAGGATGGCCTTTAATGGGTTAGTGAGCGAGGTAGAGTAGAATGCTGCAGTCTCCTTCTGCGAAGCAGTTACGCTTTGGGAGGAGGCCACTAAGTGGGATGGTGAACGAGCTGACTCTGCTCGCCGGAGCAGGCGTCGCAGGCGTCACAGGGGCTGATAGAAGCGGCCACCTGCCTGACGGTTCCGGAGGATCTTGAAAAATCAAATTGGGCACTCTGACAGTTTGCCCACGAGAGGCTCTGAGAGGACGGCAGACAGTTTTGAGGCAGATCCACTATGCCAGCTGGGCATTGTTGGTAATACACATCTGCAAACCACTCTTATATAATATTATAGCCTAACTTTTCTCACTCCAAGAGGAGAGCCGTGTATAATGGATTGTTAAAAAAAGTTGGTTTAACATAATATTAAACAATAAAACTTTGTAATAAAAGAACATATTTATTCAAAAACTATATTTACTGGGAATTATTAATGTCAGTTAGATTCTCACACACAGGATAAGTTTGTGTGATTCACAAATGTCTGTTCTGAGTCTCGCTGTAATTTGCATCCATTAGTTGCTTGTTTGTAAAATCCCCAAGGATTTTCCCTAGTGCAGGCTATTATTATATGTGTTTCTAAAACACACAGTATTTGTTGAAGACACGTCCATTATTTAGCCTTAGATCATGCAAACTATCCTAACCTCTCCCTTGTTTATGGTACCTGTCTCTTTCACTGGCAGCTTTCACCAGCTGAAACACTCTTGTCACCTGCAGCCAACTTTTATGTCAACATAGCGTTCATTTATTTTGCTATGAGAACATGCAAAATTTTTTCCTTACACACACGCTCCGTGTGCGGATGCGTCGCTCAGTTGAGGGTACCCGAAAGGGTAAGCCGCTGGCGGACCACTGAATGTAATATAGTTCCGGTGGCCCGCCAATAAAGGCGGAGAGACAGCACACGGTGGGTTTCTTTAGTGGGTGAGGGCCTCACACTACCCTGTTTGTTGCACCGAACGACGGGGTGTGCGGCTAGGAATTTTTTTTCCCGCCTTAACAAAAAAAAAGGCTTCCATAGCTGAGTAAGCTAGGTTGCTGGAAACCCAAATGAATTACATCCAATTTTTTTATTCAGAAAGGTAACTTTCGGTTTGCTGGGACTTTAGTTTTTTTTTAGTGTTTTTTCACACACAATAACCATTTTGTTTTAATGCAAAACGGTCTTAATATAAGGACCGCTCGTTCTGGCGCTCTCTTGGGGAGACCTATGTCCAGCAGTGGACGTTGAAAGGCTGATGGATGCAGGTTATTGTCTTAAAACTAATAAAATTATATACCTAGTGTAGTATTTTCATATATATAATAAATCAACAAGAACGGATGTTAAGTTTTTAATCTTTCGTAACTACGCTTAGTTGGAAAAAATTATATGTATTGCACGTTTAAAAATTTGATGTATTTATAAATATTTCTTCGTTGAATTCATGAGAAAACTAGTTAAAGGTGGTATATTTAGATAACATTTAACAGTGAAACGTGTCGTTATCAATTTTATTATCTATTCTCGTAGTTTTATTTTTCGTTGCTAATTAATAATTGCAAATACTAATGGTATTTACAGTTTTTGTTGATAATAGTTTGCTACCAGAAGCTGGTATCAAATCAGTTAAGGCCAGTGACATTGGATAGCGCCACTTTTTTATATTAATTAAGGCGAACTCAATCCTAACATAACGGCCCCAAACATTACTATGCTAATTTATTATTAGGGTATTTTCTAGGCATCCGCAATATGACATACATTTTTAGACATAACTGTAGCGGAAATATGATTGATAGTGGACCGTTTAAGTACGCTTCAGAGTCCGTAAATCTCTTCAATCTCATTCAGGTTTAGATCATAATCTGTGTACCAAATCGTAAAGCAACAGTTAATTATTCAAGAAATTTATTGGATGTCCCAATACCTTATATCTATTAAACATATATTTTGATTCGCTAATATGTATTGAGTTATTAATAAAAGTACCGCTATGAAAGTGTATTTTAATGAATTGTTGTTACAGTGACTAATACTCGTAGGTAAGTGATCACTTCGGACAGTTATTAGCAGTCTGGTTACATTAATCTTACCTGAATAATTTGGCTGTTAATTCACGGAGGCCCTATCAAAATAACTTCTATAACAAAAACAAAATCCTATAGTAGTTTTTAAAAAAAACCTACTATATGATCATAAATTATTCACTGTTTGAAAGGAAAGCAGACTACATTACCTAAAAATATTCTATAAATATTTCAAAATTACAGTATAACAGAGTAAATTATACCTATCATAAATTACTTCAATTTGTATAAATAGCCTTGTTAGAATCACATTAAAATATTAGGTACATTAATAATATTAAAATGTAAAAAACTGCTATAGATTTATGATGTCAATTTGGCGATGAGCTTTTATAAAATACAACACATCTCGCTAATAAAACACTCGATAGCTATATAAAGTGGATAATCTGTATTTAGAGATTATTTTTTTTATTTCTTTATTATTTATTTATTTATGTACACACACAGTAACATATATAAACTAAATTATTTATAAATATTTGTGCACAGGTGCTGCTTATTTCTTTTCCAGCAGACCCGCGAGAGGAAAGTTTGTAATAAAAGAAGTGAATTGTGTGTAGGCGGACATAAACATTATTATAATTTTATCGAGATAAATATTTTAATTTAGACATTATTATATGCTTACATATATAAGATGTATCCACTATTTATATATATATATATATATATATATATATACATATGTATATACATGTACACAAATACATAATTACACATATACTAAATACATTTTAAATACTCATAATAATATGTCGCATTGGTGCGTTCTTGACACTGGCGTTCCGCAAGGTGGTATACTCTCTCCTTTACTATTTTCTCTTTTTATTAATCTCTTATCTCAAAATCTTCAGTGTTCGTATCATCTGTATGCTGATGATCTACAGCTATACACTCAGGCACGCATAGAGGACCTTCCTTGTGCTATCGGTAGCTTAAACAGAGACCTGGAGCACATAAGTGAGTGGTCGGCCATGTTCGGCGTAGCAGTAAATCCTAGCAAGAGCCAAGCCATTATCGTGGGTAGCCAACGTATCACGAATAGATTAGATTCAGAATCGTTGCCTCCGATTATCTTAAATGGTGTCGCCGTACCTTATAATTCCACTGTAAAGGACCTTGGTCTGCACATTGACTCCACGCTTAGTTGGAAGACTCAGGTAGCTAGTGTTAGTAAGAAGGTTTCTGGAACTCTACGTTCTTTATATAGATTGAAAAACTTTCTTCCTATTAAGACCAAAACTTCGCTTGTGCAATCCTTAATCCTCCCGTTAGTCGACTATGGCGATGTGAGTTATTTTGACCTGAATGCAGACCTCCTCAACAAACTAGACCGTCTTCTCAATAACTGCATTCGATTCATTATTAATCTTCGCAAATATGACCATGTTTCTGCTTATCGTTCTCGTCTTAAACTCTTACCTATTCGTCAGCGCAGAAATATGCGAGCACTCACTTTTCTATATTCTATTTTTATGTCTCCCACTTCACCTTCCTATCTAAAACCATTGTTCCAATACCTCTGTTCAAGTCATGACAGGAACTTGCGCTCCACCTATAATCTTCTTCTTCGTTGTCCGTCTCACTCTACTGATTTCGTTTCTTCTTTTCTTGTCCAGTCAGTAATACTATAGAATGCACTCCCTCTCGATATCAGGATGTCCACGAATCAGCATGTCTTTAAAACGAAAGTCCGTCATCTCTTTCTAAAGGAGTTAAAGGAATCTTAAAATCATCTTTAAATATTATTTTATTTTATTAAATATTATTTTTCTTTGTATGTAATTATGATATGATATATATATATATATTTTTTATTATAAATAAATAATATAAATGCACCATCACGAACGCACATGATTTGTTAGGTTAGTAGTTAACGCCATCTATCTGGCCTGGGATTTATCAGGATTTAAATCCATTTATTAGGATTTAAGCCCACTTACTTATGCTATCCAAATCATTATTAATAGCAGCTAGAGCTGAATTAATGTCAGCTTCCTTGAAATGCAAGTATAATTGCAGATCGTCTGCATACAAGTGAAAGTGAGAAGAGATATGCATTGAGATAGAATTTATGAAAATAGAAAAAAGTAGAGGCGTGAGTACACCCCCTTGAGGTACGCCGACATTGAGGTTACTCCAATCGAAAAAGGCATCATCAAATTGTACACATTGTGATCGCCTTCGGAGATAGGAGTTAAACCAGAAAATAGTCAAGGAAGAGACATTAAGAGATTTCAGTATCTCCAGCAGTAAATCAAAATCTACAAAATTAAAGCACTGCTAAAGTCCAACAATACAAGAATCGCTAGGAGTTTATTTCCCATAGCCCAACGTATATCATCCGTAACTTTGATGAGGGCTGTTACAGTAGTATGTCCAGGGCGAAAACCGGACTGGAATGAGTTAAAAAGATTGTACTCATTTAGAAAAGTGGAAAGTTGTCGGTGAACAATATTCTTGAGAACTTTTGATGGAAAAGGAAGTATAGAAATAGGATGGAAGTGCAAAGGCGTAGTAGGATTAGGAATAACATTAGGAATTTTAGAAATAGGAATTTTATGAGCACTTTTCCATGAGGTACGGAAAACATACGACGACATAGAAAAATTGAAAATACATGTAAGAACAGGTAATACCACTTCAAGAATAGAACTAATCATTTTTGAGCATATATAATCATTGCCAACAGCAGTAGAAGATATAGATTTTATAGAGCTTAAGGCATCAGCATCTGATACACTACTCAGTTTAAAAGATGGGATCTGTAGACTTGGTTGTTTTGAGATTGAGAATAGAGTATTGGCCTTGGTCGCAGAATCAAGAGGCAGAGGTGCATTAGAGAAATGCTCATTTAAAGTATTGATATTAATGTTATTAAGAGAAGTAGACAAAGATTTAACGATACAAAGTGTTTTCAAAAATGTCCAGATTTAAGATGAGCTATGGTTGACAAGGGATGCATGAAAAAGTCGCCTTTTAGCGTCTCAACACATGTTGTTGCAGCGATTGCACAGGTTTTTAAAAGCCTGGAGATTGTGTTCTGTAGGGTTTCTTTTATATCTACGCTTAGCTTTGTCCCTGCACGTCATAGTATTTCTGATATCTTCTGTTAACCATGAAGCTGGATTGCATCTAATTTTAACTCGCCGGATCGAAGCATGCCTATCAAAGAGCCCAACCATCTTATCACTAAAATATTCAACCATATCATCAATAGAATTCAAATACATAGCTCCAATCAATTTCATTTTATCAGGAGCAGAGACGATCATAAAATAAAAGAGATGGAAGTGTATTCGGAGATTGATGTGTAGCAGATAAAGGTAGTGTTTGGAGATTGCAAGAAGACAGTAACGACATCAGCTTATGAGAACATGCAAATTCTATATCATATTATTCGATGTTCTATTTATTCGAGTTTTTTTTAAAATACCAACTCGCCAGTTTAGTAGCAAGTATTTCATAAATTGATACATTCAAGCCGTTAAAGTTTAGTATCAAAGACAAATAGGTCATTATTGCATGAGTCTTGCGAAATGTCATTTGTCAACTGTCAGTGTGAATGACATCAAAGATAGTGATTTTTTTGTAATAATCACCGGCTTTTTTATCTGTCACTGAACAATTTCCTTCGTATGACTGTCTATTCAATATCTCTACGCGACATTGGCAAAGTTGTGTCTATAAGTTTAACAACGCCATTAAATCAAGCATTGATTGTTTGTTTATATATATTATTTATTAATCTAATAATCCTAAAATTTTATACTACCGTACTATACTATATATAAAGATTACAAAACAAAACAAAACAAGTTACAACAATAAATAGAAGCAGGTAGTGTAAGAATCATGTACTGGGATTTACAATATTGTTTCATATTATATTTCATGTCAACCTACCGACGTACATGTTATCACAATAGCATATTCTGTATAGGTGGATCATAGTTACGGCTCGAATACCATATTTATTGGCTGGAACATTCACCTGTAGATTAAAGGCGTGCGCGTAGGCTTGTTGGATTTACCCGTAGCCTTATTGATGCCTTTGCTTGAGACTGGATTGGCCTCAGCCGACGGACAACCAGAGCTATCAGAAGTGGATGGAAATAGTGTGATCAGTGTGTCAAGATCTGTCATACTTTCAATCTTCTTGCGGCGTTGGTCAGGAGAGAGGATCATAATTTTACCCTCGACCGACCAGCTTCTTGATGCCGAAGTTTACGTGCAGCAAGTAAAACACAAAATCTTACTAGGGTGAGCCGTGGTTTACCATGTGAACTGCCTAGCCGATGACATACCTTTATATGATCAATGCTAACATCGGAAACCTCCATTTGAGTAGTAATCACTTTAACCAAAGACTCGTGAAGCTTTTTATTTGGCTTTTCGGGGAGACCATAAAACAAGAGCATTTTTCTCTTCATTGCAGTTTCATGTTTATCTCAACCAAGGGTTAGTAATTAAATTTGAGTCTTCATTTTTGATAAATTTTGCCAGACGAATGATTTAAAATTACTAATAGGAGTGAGGTGAGGGTGGAGCTGAACCTGATGCAATTCTCTGTAGCTTTTCATCGTATTGGCTCATTCTGGACTCAAAGAGCTTCTAAAGTTCCTCCAGATTGTTTGCTAGCTTCAGATCCATTTCGATGAAACAATTGTGAGTGTGAAACAGTTTGATAGGAAAAAGCTGTTGGATATAGTATATGACACTAAGCTACGAGTAAATGGTAAATACTAGTGCATTTCGAATTTAATAATATTTAATTATATTATTAGTGCACTTCTCAAAGTTGTCGACCACTATGTCTACCTGGGACAAACAGTCCAGTTAGGTAGACACAACTTCGAGAAAGAGGTCAATCGACGAATCCAGCTCGGCTGGGCAGCGTTCGGGAAGCTGAGGAAGATCTTCTTGTCCAAAATCCCACAGTGTCTGAAGACGAAGGTCGGACGAAGGGAAGGGACCAGTGTGTGTTACTGGTGATGACTTACGGAACAAAGGCGTGGTCTCTGAATGTTGGCTTTATAGCAAGGCTCAAAGTCGCTCAGCGTGCCATGGAGCGGGCTATGCTTGGGATCTCTCCACGTGATAAGATCCGTAATACGGAAATCCGTAGGAGAACGAGAGTAACCGACATAGCATACCGGTTCAGCATGCTGAAGTGGCAATGGGCAGGCCACATCGCTCGACGAACCAACAACCGTTGGGGAAGAAAGGTTCTCGAGTGGCGACCGCGTATCGTACGGCGCAGCGAAGGATGGCCTCCCACCAGGTGGACCGATGACCTGGTCAAAGTCGCGGTTATCCGTTGGATGCAGGCGGCACAGGACCGTTCGCTGTGCCGTTCTCTCAGGGAGGCCTATGTCCAGCAGTGGACGATGAAAGGCTAATGGATGGATGGATGAATTTTATATTTTAAACACTAAAAAATTCACAGAGCAATAATTTGTGTGTATATCTCTCCTACCCACGAACTTTTTATAATTAGACCTTACTAATATTATAAACTAGATCTTGCCCAACTCCGGCCGCGTGGACTTTAGAATATAGACTAAATACACTCACAAGCATACATAATTTTAACAATTCTTCAAATAGGGAGAATGGGAAAGAATTTGTTAAAAAGAAAGAGGATAACAAATAAAATTTCCAGGACGCCTTGCAACAGCCACTTAATAAAAAAATGCGTCGAGGTAATATTACGTTCATGACAGCGTCACCTGTATGAAAGACAAAAGATAATAATGGTGGGAGCGCTAGGGGCGGCATATAAATGGAATAAAGAATCACAATGTGTGCAGATTTCACAGGATAGCTATTCGGAGGTGCCGACTATTGATTTTATCCACCCCAGACCGAACACACGGCGAACTGCATCCATTTCTGGTACCTTCTAATTTTATAACAACTTATTTGTATCAAATATTGAATAGGTTAATTTATGCTGGTATTAGTTGAGTTCATCGACTGGATTATGTAGAGGAGTCGGTACTTTGTTAATGTTGTTTTTGTATAGAAATAATCTATAATATATTTTATTCTTTATAATTTAGATTTCAAATGGATAATTAAATATGAATTTGATTGTCACAATCACAAAAAACAAATAAAAAATAAAAAAAATATAGTTTCGACAGGATTTTATTAATATCCGTTCTTATATCATTATTATTAAGATATGCAGTTAATGCATTTATGGGTTGGATGCGGTCGGCGTAGGACCGCTTGTTGTGGCATAGCAGTGGACGCTGAAAGGCTGATGGATGAATGGATGGTCGCAGTTAAATTATAGTAAAGACCTTTATATATATTTCTTAAAAAACACGCACTAAGGATTAATCCTTGTACCGCGGGGGACTTTACAAAGACACAATTTCACGGAAACAAAGTACACCTAGACTCAGAGCAACCATTTGTGGTTCACACAAAGAGTTGTTCTGTGTGGGAATCGAACCCACAACACTATGGCGGGAGGCCGGTACCTAAACCACCCCGCCATTTGTTTACTTTAAAAGTTAATAAAACTTCTTCGATTGAACAATCCACATGTTTTGTTCGTGACTCGCTTAAACCAAAATTTATGAGGTATCGAGTTCAATCCCCAGTCTTACATTGAAACTTCACAAGACATCCCTGACTTTTTGACATCTCTTGCATGTTTGTTCAGAAACGAGTATCACTTTCTGGTGAAGGAAACCATCGTTGGGAAACTTGCATGCGTGGAAATATTCACCACGGCTTTATTATGAAGATTGCCAACGCACATTGAGCATGTCTGGTGAACTTTGCCTAAATCCTTATTATTTTTAGGACAAACTCGTACTCAACGAGACAATAGGGCCTATGAAAAACAGTATTTAGTGACTATAGGGAGATCTTGGGTAGGCCAGTCTCGTAATTTATTATGATTCTTAATTGTAATAATTAAACTTACTTTCGATAGATGGCTCGGGCTTTACAAAAGATCGTAAGAAAGATTGTGACTTGGTAATTGATGATCCCGAGCGAATTTCATGATATCTCAGTGGGCAGAAATGTAATGTAATGTTGAAACCCCGCTCGTTGCTATCTCTTTCTATTTCATAAAGTTTTTTTTTGGTAAAGGCCCGAGCATGTAAGGAACTTAAAATATATACCTATACTATATAAATAACAACATATTTAGTAAAATATCTGGCATTAGTTACTGCGTATTATCCTTATTACGTCTAGAACAAAAACGGAGATTTTAGTATTATTCATCGGAATGCTTGCTTTTTTGGCACCGTCACGTCTGGTGGGATTCCACGGGGGCGAATAGTGGACCGCCGATGGCATTTTATGACAAATGACAATCTTTTGTCTCTGTTTATACCTCTGGGAAACAGATGTAAGTAGGTATTTTGCTTTTTTTTTGTTATGACTCACTAAATAAACCCACCATGTGTCGTCTCTCCGCCTGTATCGGTGGACTACTGGAAATGTGTTAAGTAGGTATTTTCCCTAGAGGTAGAGCCTTGCCTATCCCGGTATGAATTACCGGCTCGATCGGGGAAGTACCACCCTCTTACAAAAGATCAGCGTGTAACAACGGTAGGTAGGTACTCCTACCGTTTGGGTTCGTATGGTGAGTCAAGCGCCGGAGGCCCAAACCCCCGCCTTATCCTCTCCTATTATCATTAGTATCCTACCTAACATCTCCTTAATATCCTTCCTACCCACGCCGATGCCTCTAGTATTGCTAGCGTCTATAGACTACGGTAACCGCTTACCATGAGGTGTGCGTATGCTTGTTCCATGTATTGTAAAAAATAAATGTATGTAAGAGACATAATTTGCTGTATCCCGGGTGACAACACTATCAACAAATAACTTTAAGTAAGTAGTGGTTTAAGTATTTGTGGATTGCATAAATATTTGCTCTGTGCGGGACTTGAAACCAAATAATTTTCGATTGAAGTAGAGGCCTGGATCGAAAATTACAATTTGATATGTTAAATCATAGTTATACTACACTACGCTCACCCAATTTACTCACATTATTGTTATCGTAGCCGTGTGGGGCCGGCTCTTGAATTGTCCCACCCTTGTCTACCCACGGGAGTCGTAGGAGCCGACTGAGGGAATTCCGGGGGAGTGGGCAGCAGCACTCCCTCGAGTATTAAAAAAATCTACTGCGATCGCCAACCCGCCTGCCAAGTGTGGCGATTACGGCATTATCCTTATGACGGGACCGCTCGTTGTGGCGTTCTCTTGGGGAGGCCTATGTCCGGCGGTGGACGTTGAAAGGCTGATGGATGGATTGTTATCGTCAAACCCAAAACTCAATGCCGTAGAACCTGCTCTTATTCTTTTACAGTTTTTAATTAATAATAGCTAACTTTGAATTCGATTTTCCTTACAGCCCAAAAAAAGGGTCAAGCAGAACTGTCCACATGAGATCACGCGAGTCCGTACGAACGAGTTCCACGAATTTCCCGATTACAAAACCGGTCTAACTGAATTATTATTCCATGTTTTAATAAACGTGATGGATGTTCGAACTCTTTCTGTAAGACTGTTGATGTAATTAACATAACTTTACTGTCACAGCATTATCAAATTCATTTTATAGGTTCTTTAGAATATTTACGTATGTAGGCCAGAGGGTTTTCTGCAGTTTTGTGGATTTAGAGAAAGCATTTGACACGGTTGTACGAAAGGAACTTTGGGACATTTTGCCGGAGTATGTTATTAACGGTAAACTGCTACAAGCGGTGCAGTCCAACTACATGGACTGCAGAGCTTGTGTGCGGCTGGATGATGGAATTTTACCCTGGTTTGATGTCAATATCGGCGTTAAACAGGGCTGCGTTTATCAGCCAGACTGTTTATCATATATCTGGATGAATGTCTACAAAGGTTGAATGAAATGAATGTGGGAATTCAGATGGGCGACTCGGTGGTTAACTCTCTGTTATATGCAGACGATGCGGTCCTATTAGCGCAGTCTGCGACTGACCTGCAAACCCTAGTCGACGTAATGGCAGAAGATTTTAAGAAAAAGGGCCTACGTGTGAATGTGAGCAAAACCAAAATAATGTTTTTTGAAAGAGAAGAAGCCAGAACAGATGTTAGAGTAGCAATAGGAAATGGTGTGCTAGAACAAGTGGATGAATTTGTAAATCTTGGATGTGGATTCAGTCGGGATTGAAGGTACACCACTGATGTAGAGAGAAGAGTGAATGCGGGAAATAGAGTGAATGGAGCATTGGGACAAATTCTCGTCAGTCATCACCTCAGCCAGAGGGCACGTGTCGCAATACACAACGCAGTGCTTGTCCCAACGTTATTATATTTAAGCGAGAGTTGGGTATGCAAAAAGGAGCATGAGAGTAAAATCAATGCGGTCGAAATGCGATCTCTGCGGAGAATCTGTGGAGGCTGACTGACCGTATTCGTAACGACGACGTAAGAGAGCGAGTAGGTATGAAAGAGATTATTATTTATTTATTAAGGTTCATCCACAACAAATGTATAACACATTGACTTATATTCTATTCATAATGTATACGAGTGATACGTTTGCCAATTACGGATAGACCAGCATGCTTATTATATGAATGATAATAATATGTTTAATATACACCTATTAGGAAATTTTAGTTAAATACATATTTTAATTATATATTTTTGTAAGAATGATAGTGAAAATTTAAAAAGGTAATATACCGAACACTGAATATCAAATTTTGATTAAAATGTATATAAAATAAATAAAGTTAAGTGAATTATTTTATCTGATAACGCTATTGCCATTGTTGGAGATTTTAAAGGACTTAAAGATTTTGCATTTAAATTTATTTTTTGAGTATTGGTGTAAAGATGCGAAAGGGAATGCTCCGATGGTTCGGACATGTGGAAAGAATGCCGGACGAGCGACTGTTTAAGAAGATATACAATATGAAAGTGGAAGGATGTAGGTACAGGGGGAGACCGAGACTCACCTACCTGGACCAAATTGGTCATGTATTGAAAAGGAAGGTGGAGTCAGAAGTCTCCGAAAGCGACGAGTGTGTATGAAGAGAGTTATGAATGTCGAGGAAGCGAAAGATGTTTGCAAGAATAGAGCCTCTTGGCACTCTGTTCCCTTTGCCTACCCCGCAAGGGAAATGGCGTGATAGTAAGTAAGTAAGTAAGTAAGCTAATGATACTGTTGGTAGTCATAAGCAATTAGGATTGCTTTATTTCAGTTTTA
The DNA here is from genome assembly GCA_948253155.1 of Leucoma salicis. Classification (NCBI taxonomy): domain Eukaryota; kingdom Metazoa; phylum Arthropoda; class Insecta; order Lepidoptera; family Erebidae; genus Leucoma; species Leucoma salicis. The sequence continues at coordinate 13,672,260 of OX411809.1, read as the reverse complement.
TACAGAGGCTCCATTCATTTCCATTTCGTCCGTACGGTGACGGACTAAGAATACATGTGTCACCACCCTATTCTTTCTCACGGGTGTCGTATGAGGCTACTAAGGGAAGTAAGCAATTATCATCCATTGCATGACTGGTGGTAGGGCTGGATACCAAGTGGGAGTTCTCACTTTGTATCGAGCCCGAGCGGTTTGGTACCACCATCTCCTGTGTGACCGGCAATTAAGCACATCGTTGCGTTTTGACTGTAGCAGGAGCCGTTTAATCTTTCATTTCATATCTGCGAAATGAAATTGTGAGCAGCGGCTTGACAACACTTTCGGTATATTTGAGTCCATGAGCGACAGTCACCATTTACCATCACATGGGCCGTGGCTTGTCTGCCACTACATGCAATAAAAAAAATCAAATAATTAATCTCGAAATACCGATTTCATTAGTGGCCCACATAAAAATATGATCTGGCCAGATCAATGAATAAACAGTTTGACGATATGAGCAGCTACTGCTAAACGCATGGCTACTTCATGATACGGTCAAACATTAGTGATCATATCATAAGATAATTACATTATCCACCGTTTGAGGCGCATGGTTCATGAAATGATCGGACACATCATGAAGTGACTAACTTGAACATCTGGACACGACATCTACTTACATAAATGAACATGTACAAAAACCACTACGTCACAAGATTAAGAATTATTAAGGAAAAACAACGTGAGTTATTTCCGGTGATATATTTCTAATAAACATTTATTTGATAAGTATGGAACCCATTCACCTATATCAAAATCTCTTATAATAGGTAATTTTCCGAGTAGAGACAACTAATAGAGGGCTAATAGTGGTAAAGATCATCAAGCCGATCAGAATTCAAACTAAAAATTTTTATGACTTGTAACTTTATGACCAGTATAGAATTGAAAATACAACAATCTTTTGTTTCTCAAAATGTTCCAACACAGCAAAGCATTCCTTTCTTTACGAGCAACAAGCGCCACGCTGATATTGTTTTTTTCACAAACATCCACACAGTACTTTATCTTTCGCATATAATAATTATTTTCTATCATTAGCTCTGACCTTACAATATACTAAATAAAATCTTAAATATTCACATACCCAACTTGACGAGTATAAGCGGAAATTAAGTAACTGGCTGTTAAGGTTGAATAATTAAAGTTCGGAGTCGTTGCATGCCTTCCACTTTTTTAATAATTAAAAACTTTAGTAATAACTGGAATAATCCACCAGAGCAAATTTACACTTTCCTGCTGGAAATCTGTAAAATAAACCCTCAATCACCGCCAAACAAATATTTGAGACCACACTATCTACTCGTATATAACACTGATATCACTGCTGCACATCGTTTTAAACTAATTTAAATAAACACTTAAAAACAATAAAATTAATATATTTGTCGGAAATTAGTTAATTAGTGCGGAAAGTATAAAATTACTTTATTTTCTGCACTGATTAACTAATTTACGTGAAAAATAACCAAAACATGTTATAAAAGTCAAAACTATTAAGTTCATCTATAGAACTTTAACGTCACCTGGCGTCTAGCACTCATCATATTCATCACGGTCACTCCGGTACACGGACCTCAACCACAATTTATCGACAGATAATTGGTTCCATACCACTGTGGCTAGACCAGTCGCTAGTTATAGGTTTATGTTTCATTTCCCTGTGGATAGAATGAGCAGTCGTTGATGTGTGATAGTCTGTGACCACACTAACACATATCTGCCAATATAGGCTATATATTTCGTTCATAAAATAGTCAGGTATAAAGATTGATTGCCGTGCATATAACAAAACACATATAACATAGAGCAGGCGCCTGCACTTCATAATAAGAAAACTAGACGTCGTGGGACGTCTAGCAGATGTGAAAACATCGAAATTATCTTGTAGAAATAATATGATGACTTGACAAAGTACTCCTCAAGATGAATCAAATGACTATAAACTCGATAGGGTAGCGTAGTTTCATTACAAAGTTACTGTGGCCACCTTCCAGCTCCATCGTCAGACCCTGGATACCATCTATAGACAAAGTACTCGTCAAGACGAATCAAATGATTCCAAACTCGATGGGGTTGCGTCGTTTCATTACAGTGTTACTGTGGTCACCTTCCACCTCCATCATCAGACCCTGGATATCATCTATGACTGAAGTTCTAGTCAGGACATTTCAAACGAGCCCTAACTCGACGGGGTTGCGTCATTTCATTAAGTATAGAGTTACTGTGGCCACCTTCCAGCTTCATCATTAGCCCCTGGATACCATCTATACACAAAGTACTCGGCAAAACGAATCATACGAGCCCAAACTCGATGGGGTTGCGGAGTTTCATTATAAAGTTCCTATGTCCACCTTCCAGCTCCATCATCAAATCAGCTCAATGTCATCATAATATTGCATTGTCACGTAATATACACATGCGTGTAAAATTTTAGCTCAATCGGAAACCGGGAAGTGTCAAATTTAACTTGCATGATTTGAACGGGACAAGTAGGTACAATAAAAGGGTCGCCACGCTAACAGCCGATTTTACCCTCCCTCCGCATTAGATGTTTCACATCAAAAACTCAAAATGTTTTCTTTATTTACATAATAATGTAATGAAACATTTCAATTATTATTAAAAGTAGGCACTATAATACTAATAGAATAACTATGGTTAGATATCATGTTTGCTGCGTTAGTTGGAGAGCTACTCGTATTAATTAATCGCTCTTAGGTAATTTGGGGAATACCAAAATTCGGGGTAAATGTAACAGACTCATAGCACTTTGGCTAGCTATGAGTCCCAAGGTTCAAAATGAGGTCCATTGCTCTTTTTGGACTTTATAAATTATGTACCTTTTAAATAAATTGAACTGCAATTGTTTAGCCTATGCTGCAGATGATTTAAAAATATATTGTGACATTTATGAAAAATATATTTTTAAAATTTAGAACATAAACAATTGTTTTAAACTGCATAACGATATAAATGCTCTACGGCAATGGTGAATGGTGAAGGATGACTAAATAATCACTTGTAACTCAAGGAAAAAAAATGTCAATTTATAACTTTTACTAATAAAATAAATTTTGTTTTGATATTGAATATCACGTGGAAGGCACATTTCTAAACACATTTTCTTTAGTTAGTGACCTAGGTATACTAATCGATTCATCACTATCTTTCCGTGACCACATAATGTGTTACCGAAGCAAATAAAATACTTTGTTTGATAATCCGTACGTCCAAACACTTGAAAAACTTTATAACACACTAGTAAGGAGCTCCTTAGAATATAGTACTTACTTATCATCACGCCATTTCCCTTGCGGGGTAGGCAGAGAGAACAGAGTGCCAAGAGGCTCTATTCTTGCATACATCTCTCGCTTCATCAACATTCATAACTCTCTTCATACACGCTCGCCGGTTTCGGAGACTCCTGACTCCACCTTCCTTCAACACATGACCAATTTGGTCTAGGTAGGTAAGTCTCGGTCTCCCCCTGTACCTACATCCTTCGACTTTCTCATTGTATATCTTCTTAGCCAGTTGCTCGTCCGGCATTATTTCCACATGTCCGAACCATCGGAGCATTCCCTTTCGCATCTTTACACCAATACTCTCTTTCATACCTACTCGCTCTCTTACGTCATAGTTACGAATGCGGTCAGTCAGCCTCACTCCATAGATTCTCCGCAGAGACCGCATTTCGACCGCATTGATTTTGCTCTCATGCTCCTTTTTACATACCCAACTCTCGCTTCCATATAAAAACGTTGAGACAAGCACTGCGTTGTGTATTGCGACATGTGTCTTCTGGCTGCCGAGAAGTTGTCCCAATGCTCCGTTCACTCTATTTCCCGCATTTACTCTTTTTTCTACATCAGTGGTGTACGTTCCATCCCAACTGAATCCACATCCAAGATACACAAATTCATCCACTTGTTCTAGCACACCGTTTCCTATTGCTACTCTAACATCTGTTCTGGCTTCTTCTAAAGAGAAGAAAAGCAAAAAACTATTACTTTGGTTTTGCTCACATTCACACGTAGGTCCCTTTTCTTACAATCTTCTGCCATTACGTCGACTAGGGTTTGCAGGTCAGTCGCAGACTGCGCTAATAGGACCGCATCGTCTGCATATAGCAGCGAGTTAACCACTGAGTCGCCCATCTGAACTTCCACATTCATTTCATTCAACCTTTGTAGACATTTATCCAGATATATGATAAACAGTCTGGCTGATAGAACGCAGCCCTGTTTAACGCCGATATTGACGTCAAACCAGGGTGACCGTTTGACGATATGAGCAGCTACTGCTAAACGCATGGCTACTTCATGATACGGTCAAACATTAGTGATCATATCATAAGATAATTACATTATCCACCGTTTGAGGCGCATGGTTCATGAAATGATCGGACACATCATGAAGTGACTAACTTGAACATCTGGACACGACATCTACTTACATAAATGAACATGTACAAAAACCACTACGTCACAAGATTAAGAATTATTAAGGAAAAACAACGTGAGTTATTTCCGGTGATATATTTCTAATAAACATTTATTTGATAAGTATGGAACCCATTCACCTATATCAAAATCTCTTATAATAGGTAATTTTCCGAGTAGAGACAACTAATAGAGGGCTAATAGTGGTAAAGATCATCAAGCCGATCAGAATTCAAACTAAAAATTTTTATGACTTGTAACTTTATGACCAGTATAGAATTGAAAATACAACAATCTTTTGTTTCTCAAAATGTTCCAACACAGCAAAGCATTCCTTTCTTTACGAGCAACAAGCGCCACGCTGATATTGTTTTTTTCACAAACATCCACACAGTACTTTATCTTTCGCATATAATAATTATTTTCTATCATTAGCTCTGACCTTACAATATACTAAATAAAATCTTAAATATTCACATACCCAACTTGACGAGTATAAGCGGAAATTAAGTAACTGGCTGTTAAGGTTGAATAATTAAAGTTCGGAGTCGTTGCATGCCTTCCACTTTTTTAATAATTAAAAACTTTAGTAATAACTGGAATAATCCACCAGAGCAAATTTACACTTTCCTGCTGGAAATCTGTAAAATAAACCCTCAATCACCGCCAAACAAATATTTGAGACCACACTATCTACTCGTATATAACACTGATATCACTGCTGCACATCGTTTTAAACTAATTTAAATAAACACTTAAAAACAATAAAATTAATATATTTGTCGGAAATTAGTTAATTAGTGCGGAAAGTATAAAATTACTTTATTTTCTGCACTGATTAACTAATTTACGTGAAAAATAACCAAAACATGTTATAAAAGTCAAAACTATTAAGTTCATCTATAGAACTTTAACGTCACCTGGCGTCTAGCACTCATCATATTCATCACGGTCACTCCGGTACACGGACCTCAACCACAATTTATCGACAGATAATTGGTTCCATACCACTGTGGCTAGACCAGTCGCTAGTTATAGGTTTATGTTTCATTTCCCTGTGGATAGAATGAGCAGTCGTTGATGTGTGATAGTCTGTGACCACACTAACACATATCTGCCAATATAGGCTATATATTTCGTTCATAAAATAGTCAGGTATAAAGATTGATTGCCGTGCATATAACAAAACACATATAACATAGAGCAGGCGCCTGCACTTCATAATAAGAAAACTAGACGTCGTGGGACGTCTAGCAGATGTGAAAACATCGAAATTATCTTGTAGAAATAATATGATGACTTGACAAAGTACTCCTCAAGATGAATCAAATGACTATAAACTCGATAGGGTAGCGTAGTTTCATTACAAAGTTACTGTGGCCACCTTCCAGCTCCATCGTCAGACCCTGGATACCATCTATAGACAAAGTACTCGTCAAGACGAATCAAATGATTCCAAACTCGATGGGGTTGCGTCGTTTCATTACAGAGTTACTGTGGTCACCTTCCACCTCCATCATCAGACCCTGGATATCATCTATGACTGAAGTTCTAGTCAGGACATTTCAAACGAGCCCTAACTCGACGGGGTTGCGTCATTTCATTAAGTATAGAGTTACTGTGGCCACCTTCCAGCTTCATCATTAGCCCCTGGATACCATCTATACACAAAGTACTCGGCAAAACGAATCATACGAGCCCAAACTCGATGGGGTTGCGGAGTTTCATTATAAAGTTCCTATGTCCACCTTCCAGCTCCATCATCAAATCAGCTCAATGTCATCATAATATTGCATTGTCACGTAATATACACATGCGTGTAAAATTTTAGCTCAATCGGAAACCGGGAAGTGTCAAATTTAACTTGCAAGATTTGAACGGGACAAGTAGGTACAATAAAAGGGTCGCCACGCTAACAGCCGATTTTACCCTCCCTCCGCATTAGATGTTTCACATCAAAAACTCAAAATGTTTTCTTTATTTACATAATAATGTAATGAAACATTTCAATTATTATTAAAAGTAGGCACTATAATACTAATAGAATAACTATGGTTAGATATCATGTTTGCTGCGTTAGTTGGAGAGCTACTCGTATTAATTAATCGCTCTTAGGTAATTTGGGGAATACCAAAATTCGGGGTAAATGTAACAGACTCATAGCACTTTGGCTAGCTATGAGTCCCAAGGTTCAAAATGAGGTCCATTGCTCTTTTTGGACTTTATAAATTATGTACCTTTTAAATAAATTGAACTGCAATTGTTTAGCCTATGCTGCAGATGATTTAAAAATATATTGTGACATTTATGAAAAATATATTTTTAAAATTTAGAACATAAACAATTGTTTTAAACTGCATAACGATATAAATGCTCTACGGCAATGGTGAATGGTGAAGGATGACTAAATAATCACTTGTAACTCAAGGAAAAAAAATGTCAATTTATAACTTTTACTAATAAAATAAATTTTGTTTTGATATTGAATATCACGTGGAAGGCACATTTCTAAACACATTTTCTTTAGTTAGTGACCTAGGTATACTAATCGATTCATCACTATCTTTCCGTGACCACATAATGTGTTACCGAAGCAAATAAAATACTTTGTTTGATAATCCGTACGTCCAAACACTTGAAAAACTTTATAACACACTAGTAAGGAGCTCCTTAGAATATAGTACTTACTTATCATCACGCCATTTCCCTTGCGGGGTAGGCAGAGAGAACAGAGTGCCAAGAGGCTCTATTCTTGCATACATCTCTCGCTTCATCAACATTCATAACTCTCTTCATACACGCTCGCCGGTTTCGGAGACTCCTGACTCCACCTTCCTTCAACACATGACCAATTTGGTCTAGGTAGGTAAGTCTCGGTCTCCCCCTGTACCTACATCCTTCGACTTTCTCATTGTATATCTTCTTAGCCAGTTGCTCGTCCGGCATTATTTCCACATGTCCGAACCATCGGAGCATTCCCTTTCGCATCTTTACACCAATACTCTCTTTCATACCTACTCGCTCTCTTACGTCATAGTTACGAATGCGGTCAGTCAGCCTCACTCCATAGATTCTCCGCAGAGACCGCATTTCGACCGCATTGATTTTGCTCTCATGCTCCTTTTTACATACCCAACTCTCGCTTCCATATAAAAACGTTGAGACAAGCACTGCGTTGTGTATTGCGACATGTGTCTTCTGGCTGCCGAGAAGTTGTCCCAATGCTCCGTTCACTCTATTTCCCGCATTTACTCTTTTTTCTACATCAGTGGTGTACGTTCCATCCCAACTGAATCCACATCCAAGATACACAAATTCATCCACTTGTTCTAGCACACCGTTTCCTATTGCTACTCTAACATCTGTTCTGGCTTCTTCTAACGAGAAGAAAAGCAAAAAACTATTACTTTGGTTTTGCTCACATTCACACGTAGGTCCCTTTTCTTACAATCTTCTGCCATTACGTCGACTAGGGTTTGCAGGTCAGTCGCAGACTGCGCTAATAGGACCGCATCGTCTGCATATAGCAGCGAGTTAACCACTGAGTCGCCCATCTGAACTTCCACATTCATTTCATTCAACCTTTGTAGACATTTATCCAGATATATGATAAACAGTCTGGCTGATAGAACGCAGCCCTGTTTAACGCCGATATTGACGTCAAACCAGAGTGACATTCCATCATCCAGCCGCACACAAGCTCTGCAGTCCATGTAGTTGGACTGCACCGCTTGTAGCAGTCTACCGCTAATACCATACTCCGGCAAAATATCCCAAAGTTCCTTTCATACAACAGTGTCAAATGCTTTCTCCAAATCCACAAAACTGTAGAAAACCCTCTGGCCTACAGCCAGATGCTTCTCCAAAATGTTGCGCAGAGAAAACACTTGATCCATGCATCCTCGTCCACACCTGAATACTCCTTGTGCCTCACACAAAAATTCATCAGACACCATCCTCATTCTCCTTTCAACAATTTTACCATACACTTTGGCTGCCAAACTGGTCAAGCTTATGGCTCTGTAGTTTTCACAGTCATAACGTGAACCCTTGTTTTTAAACAAGGGCACGATGACTGCGCTTCTCCAATCCTTGGGAACTATTCCTGAGCTCCAACATAAATTGAGTAGCATCAGGAAGGATTCCCAGATACATGAGCCTCCAAGCTTGATCATCTCAGCAGACACCATATCAATACCATTTTTCAAACTTCTAATCGCCCATTCAACTTCATCCATACTAATGTCATCAGAGGAAGCCGGTACCGAATGCTGATCTGTTCGATCACATGTGGCACCAGCATCACCCTGAACATCCGCATACATATCTCCAAAATATTCACTCCATCGGCTTAACACATCTTGTGTTTGCGTAAGAATGTCTCCACCTTTAGACCTTATTCTATTCATTCTGAAAGAATATAGTCTCTACTATATAGTCTTCCAATTATACAACTTACATTGAAAAGGTAGAATCAATTCAGGCTCGCTTTCGATATATTTTTGTATCAAAAAAGGAATCGGTAAGGCTATTCCAGAATATAATGATAGAATTATTTATTCTCAAATGATAAGCTTTAAGGGAAGGTGAAATAACAATGGCTTTTTATCATTATACAAAGTTATAAATGGTTGCATTCATGCACAATTACATTATTTTAGGTGCAGGATCAGTCCCTCTCTTGGCATTTTGTATATCAAGCCTAATAATCAAAGGTCTACCATAAAAATATCCTATAGACATCACTTCTCTGTGACATTCGCAACTCACAGGCATCAGTGCCTATAGGGCTCCAGTAGGGGTCACACGGCGCGCAGAACTACCGCGTTCCCGCGGTGGGCTGTGGGCAGGCTGGATAGGGACCTACTGGTGGAGGCAGCTATCATTCAGTCGTGGCTGTCCTCACCAGCCCTAACTGAGGGGTTGGACGTTGAGGCTGGCCGATTTCGCGCTGCGATTACGCAGGTGTTTGACTCGGCCATGCCCCGAGTGCAACATCCTCCTCCGAGGAAGGGGCTCTACTGGTGGTCCCAGGAGCTGGCGGACCTCCGTGCGGCGTGCATTCGTGCCCGGAGGTCCTACACCCGCAGTCGGCGGCGCAACCGCGATGGGGAGCGGGAGGGCCAGCTGTACGAGGCGTACCGCACTTCGCGAGCCGCGTTCAAGTTGGCCATCTGCCGCGCCAAAACTGAGAAAAGGCAGGAGATGCTGGATGGTCTCAACCGTGACCCCTGGGGTCGCTCGTACCGTGCGGCGCTGAACAAGCTCCGCACTCAGGGCCCCCCCCCTCACGCAGACCCTTCAGCCCAGCCTCCTCACCGAGGTGGTCGAGGGCCTATTCCCACGACGGGTGGAGCACACGCCCCCGGTCATGGCATCGCCAGGTAGCGACCGGGAGGCCAACCTCAGTGTACCGCCCGTCACTGCGTCGGAAATGGGGGCGGCTGTTTCGCGGATTCGTTCGAAGAACACCGCCCCTGGCCCGGACGGGATACCCGCCCGGGTGCTTGCCCTGGCTCTGGACCACCTGGAGCCCCGCCTCAGGGGACTGTTCAACGCGTGCCTGGCGTCCGGACGGTTCCCTGACTGCTGGTAGGAGGGGAGGCTGGTACTCCTGCCGCAGCCGGGGCGAACGCCGGATTCGGTCGGGGCCTTCAGGCCCATCGTGCTGCTGGACGAGGCGGGTAAGCTGCTGGAGAGAATCCTCGCTGCCCGCATTGTCCAGCACCTGCGCGACGTCGGACTCGACTTGTCGGATGCCCAGTTCAGCTTTCGGGCTGGTCGTTCGACGGTCGGCGCGATTATGCGCCTGAGGGCCGCGTCCGCGGCGGTCGTCGCTCGCGGTGGAGTGCTGTTGGCGGTGTCGCACGACATCGCCAACGCATTCAATAGTCTGCCATTCAGCTGCATCAGGGAGGCGCTCCAGTATCACGGGGTGCCTGCATACCTGAGGCGGCTGGTGGCGGACTATCTTGAGGGCCGCAGCGTCCTCTATGAGAGCCGCATAGCGGACATTGTGAGGAGACCCATGTCGTGCGGTGTCCCGCAGGGTTCGGTTCTAGGGCCGCTCCTGTGGGACATCGGGTGCTACGATGTCGGCTCCCCCCTGGGCTGGCGGTCATCTGCTATGCGGATGACACGCTGGTCGTGGCCCGGGGCGGAAACTTTGAGGAAACGGCGTTCCTGGCCACCTTAGGGACCTCGGAGGTGGTCAGGAGGATCGGGGCGCTAGGGCTTAGGGTGGCCCTGGACAAGTCGGAGGCCCTACTTTTCTATGGGCCCCGACGTCGGCCACCTGCTGGCGCCTCAATCACGGTGGACGGGGTCCAAATTGGGGTGAAGGCCCAGATCAAGTATCTGGGCCTGGTGCTGGACGGGCGGTCGCGCTTTCGCGAGCACTTCCGCCAACTGTCCCCGAGGCTAGTCGGCGCAGCAGGTCGGGGTAGTCTGGTCGATGGCGCTGTACGGTGCACCTGTGTGGGCGGAGTGCCTGGACGTGCCGAACAGGGCTCTTCTGTGGAGACCACAAAGAGTCGTCGCATCCAGGCTCATACGTGGATACCGCACGGTGTCGGCGGAAGCGGCCTGCGCGTTGGCCGGAACCCCCCCGTGGGACTTGGAGGCGGAGATGCTCGCCGAAGTGTATCGGCGGACGTCGCAAGAGCGAGAGGTGGGTGGTCGTCCCCCACCCAGGGAGGTGGCCAGGTGGCATGGCGATGCCCGCCGAGCTGCCATGGCCAGATGGAGGACACGGCTGGAAGCGCCCCGAGCCGGTCTCTGGACCGTAGGGGCGCTCCAGCCTGTGCTGGAGGAGTGGGCGGGGCGACAGATATCTGCACATAGTTGCAAGGAGGGAAGCGACTCCGGGCTGTCACCATTGTGGCTGCGACGAGGACACGGCGCAGCACACGCTCGAGTCGTGCCCGGCTTGGGGCGGGCAGCGCCGTGATCTCGTCGCGGCAATAGGGGGGGACCTCTCGCTGCCGAGCGTCATTAGAGCGATGCTTGGCAGCGACAGGAATTGGGCCGCGGTCGCTGCCTTCTGCGACGAGGTCATCTCGCGGAAGGAAGCGACGGAAAGGGCCAGGGAGGCTGATCCTTCCGCAGACCCGAACCGCCGCCAGCGACTGGGGCGGCGCAGGCGTGAGTATTTGCGCCTAATGCCGCCCTAGCTGAGGCTGCGGGTGGTTGGACCGGGGAACGTCCGCCACCCGCAAGGCCTCCCGCGAAGGTGCGATGCTCCGTGTGTGGGTGCGTCGCTCAGTAGAGGGTACCTGAAAGGGTAAGCCGCCGGCGGACCACCGAAGGAATGTAACATAGTTCCAGTGGCCCGCCAATAAAGGCGGAGAGACGGCACACGGCGGGTTTCTTTAGTGGCTGAGGGCCCCACACTACCCTGTTCGTTGCCCCGAACGACGGGGTGTGCGGCTAGGTACATTTTTTCCCGCCTAAACAAAAAAAAAAAAGGCATCAGTGCCTATAGCTCTTTTTTTCGTTTTTATGGCAATGTTTAATCACTAGCTTCACAATTGATAATGTTTGTTATATATAAGCTAGACTCGCGTGTCCGTATGATTTTTTGTTATTATTAGTCTATAACATAAAAACCTATAAAAAAGAATGCTCCGCATACCTCTCATTGGTACAATTACAATAGAATATATTTTGTATAAATGTATTATCCTGAGTAGCTAGCACACCAACAGTAGGTATAATAACATACTGTTGGTGTGCTAAATCTTCTTTATATATAAAGCTTTCGTATCACTCCGAAAACTCCGAAATTATTTATACGACATTAACATTTTTTCCAAAATTGGTTTGATTCAAATAAAAAGTTAGGATAGTTTCCACGGTCTTACTACACGACTATCATGGATTTACCCATTTCTAATATCTAAATGGTTATTTGGTTAATATACGAACATTTGAGATATTTGAGAAAAAATGTCTATGAACACAAAACATTTTTTTTTATTTTGGTCTGTTTGTTTGTTCTCACGTCACACAAAAATTACTGAACGGATTTTGATGTAACTATTTTTGTTTAATAGCTCTTGGCTTAAAAACTGGTATATCTCCACTTTATCCCATTACTACATACAGGCATACCAGAATCTAAAGGAGAGTGTATCTCCCATATTGTGCTTTCTATAGCCACCAAGTTAGGAGTCCATGTGGAGGAGCACGACATTGTAGACGCTGTACGGGTGGGCACGTTACGCGGTCATGCTGAGGGAGAGACCAGTCCGCGGCCGCGAAACATTGCAGTGCGACTTGGGCGACGATCAGTGCACGGTCGTTAAATACGGGACAAGATGAACTTTTGGCTAGTATTAACCTTTATAAGCTGGACATTCTGGCTATTAATGAGACTTGGATTAAACCTGGCGAAGAAAAATTCTTACCTAAAGTACCTGAGTACATTTTTAAACATACACCACGGCTTACTGGGGCTCGTGGTGGCGGAGTTGGATTTTATATTAAAAAGGTTTACGTATTAGAGTAAAGAACCATTCCAATTCTTCACTCGAGCAGATGTGGATGGAAATATCTCTGCCAGGGAGGGGCCTTATAGCGATTGGTACAGCATATAGACCTGAATCTATTTCACTGGATATCACCATTGAAGCTTTGAGTCAATCTGTTAGTATTTTCTCTTACTGTAAGCACCTATTTCTTTTGACTGATTTTAATGTTGATCTTCTTCAATCTAGCAAACCATCTGCTCGTAAAGTTTTCAATTTTCTGGCGCATCACGGCTTGGAAGTGATTGTTAAGGAACCAACTCGGATTAAAGGCTGTTCCTCGTCACTTTTGGACTTAATAATAACTGATTCTCCCCGTTTTTGCAAAAGTGTTATTGCACAAGATTGATCAAAAGGAGTTTGACACTGACCTTAATAATACCTCATGGAATGACATTTTAGTTTTATCGAACGTTAATGATCAAGTTAAGTGCTTCAATGAAAAGTTATTAAAGCTTTTTAATAAACATGCACCAATAAAACGCCTTAAACTATTTACACATCCTACGCCCTGGATTACTGACAATATTAAAATGATGATGTCTCTCCGTGATAAAGCTCTTTATAGAGCACACTTATCTAAGAAAATAACCCACTTTAATTATTATAAAAGCCTTAGAAACTATGTTACAGGAGCCATTGAAAGAGAGAAAAGAGCGTTTTTTGACTTTTATATAAATAATAACATAGTTAAACCTAAACAGTTGTGGAATAGATTAAAAAGCATTTGTCCACTTGGAAACAATAGAAAAGGCCCAATTATAGTACCTCATCACCTTTGTGAACCTAACAAAATAAACGATTATTTCGTAGATGTCCCAGCCAAAGGTATTGCTGAACTTCAAACTTTACAGTATTTCAAAGAAAATAAATTTTCAAACAAAGAGTTTATCATAGAAACGATCACACCTGAAGAGGTATCAAAACTAATTTATAATATTAACACTAGCGCTTGTGGTCATGATAATATCTCGATAGATATGATACGATTAACATTGCCTATGACCTTACCAGCCATTACTGAAATCATTAATATTTGTATTCGATCTAAGCAAGATTAATATTTGTATTCGATCGAAGCCAGAATCTTGGAAAATTGCTAAAATAAAACCTATTCCTAAAGGTTCAAAAGTTGAAGAACTAAAAGACTTGAGGCCAATTAGCATCCTACCGATCTTGTCTAAGGTTGTAGAAAAAGTAATATGTAATCAGGTAACCAAATTCCTAGAAAATGAAAATATACTTCCTGACATACAATCGGGATTCCGTAATGGCATTGGGACCTCGACTGCACTTGCACATGTTACTGATGATATTGTGGCTGCCTCAGACGTTGGAATGTGCAGTGTGCTTGTATTGTTGGACTTTTCAAGGGCATTCGACTGCTTAAATATAGATTTACTTTTAACAAAACTCTCCTACTATGGTATTAAAATCTTTAAAATAAGCAAAGGACACAAGGATTTATTTTAAGTCCATTACTCTTCATTATCTATACTGCAGATCTTCCCAAATATATAAATTACTGTAAATGCACTTATATGCAGACGACACTCAATAATATTTTTCTTTCAAACCTGAGCATACAAAACTCTCAGAAGATTTGATTAATGAAGATTTAAATAGTATTTCAAAGTGGGCAAATAGTAATATGTTAACATTAAATACAACTAAAACCAAATATATGCTTTTGGGAAATAAAATACACTGTAGTAAATCCATTATTCAGTCACTTCAATTTAAAATTGAGGGACAGATATTACAACGAGCAGATAGTGCTATTAACTTAGGTTTAGTAATGGACAGAGAACTTAGATTTTGTGAACATATTAATAGCAAGATCAGAAATGCGTTTTATAGGTTAAAATCTTTATATAAAATTAGGAAGTATATCTCCGAGCCACTTAGGAAAATACTTGTAGAATCAATTATATTATCACAATTTAATTACTGTGATACTGTTTATGGACCTAGACTATATGAAAAAACTAAGAAGACTATACAAAGAGTTCAAAATGCATGTGTCCGCTATTGCTTTTATGTGCCGAAGCGCTCTCACATTACTCCATTTTTAAATGACATAGGCTCTTTGAAAATGGAAGCACGTAGGAAAATTCATTTAATATGTTTAGTGCATAAAGTAGTTTTTTAAAAAAGGCCTAAATATCTATATGATAAGCTGGAGTGGGCGAAATATGTCCAAGTAAGGATTACTCGCAGAAAAGAAGCGAATAAAATGCTGATTCCAGTTTACAGAACAGCTCAATACAAAGGTGGATTTAAGTATTCTGCTACAAAGATATGGAACGATTTACCTCCACCCCTACGAAAAAGTATGTCCCTATTGACTTTAAAAAGATATTTACGTAAAGAACTTCTTAATCAACAAAAAAATCAATAGCAGAACAGTGTGTCTTACGCATTTTTATGTATTATGGTTTCATAAATTTTTAAGTATATTACATGGAAGTAAAAGTCTTATTTTTTTTCAGTTAATTTATATATTTTTTTTTGTGTGTTACATGAGTACCTACGCGTCAATAAAGTACATTTTTTTGTTTAATTTAATGCTGGAGGGCCAGCTGAAAACCAGTGTTGTGCACTTAGCACAACAAAAATTGAGCTGGCTTCCTTTGTTACACTTTTAATACTTTATCTCTGTTTATTTTTTCTTATTTATTACTAATGTTGTGTAACAAAAATAAATATTTTAAATCTTTAAATCTTAAATCTTACTATGACGGGAACTTGAGATATAACCTATAAACTAGCTTTTGCTGCGGCGAAGCTGCAGGTAAAGGCTAGTTATCTATATTCAGAGATAGCCATTTAACATGAAAACACTAAATTCCTTAAAGTTGATGAGATCGATTAAAAATCGTCTTATATTTAATTTTGTGATAATGTAGACGATTTCAATAACGTTGAACTCAGTGTTAAATTATTACAATTATGTTAGATTGTGATTAATAATATAATAATCAAAACTTTACCATCTGCCTTAGTGTGTAGCTACATTACGACAGCCCAGCCCAGGGTTAATCGTCTAAGTCCGCGCAGCGCCGTGATCTCGTCGTGACAATAGGCGAGGACTTCTTGCTGCCGAGCGTCGTCAGAGCGATGCTCGGCCGCGACAGGAATTGAAGCTGAAGCCACAGGTGGATGGGCCAGGGAACATCCGCCACCCGCGAGAGTGCCACGCTCCGTTTTCCGGCTCAAAGAGAGTACTAGAAAAGGTAAGCCGCCGGCGGACCACTGAAGCTATGTCTACCAGTTCTATTGGTCTACCAATACAGTCGACGACATTGCACAAGGTGAGTTTATTTAGAGGGTGAGGGCCCCACCACTACCCTGTTCGTTGCCCCGAATGACAGGGTGAGTGGTTAGGTACATTTTTTCCCGCATTCAAAACACATCAAGAGCGTTGACAAACACACCTCATAGGTAACGAGATTCTAATCGTATATTATACTATTCGCTTCGACTTGACACAAAGCCAATATAACTGCGGGTGTTCCGTTAATCTCAAACGGTGTAATGTTGACTCTTTCAAATCATATAGGTTAATATTATAGCTAGTAATATGAAACATAACACTTACGATAAACGGGATTTAAATGAACCTAGCTTAATGAAAGAAAAAACATTTATTCGGTTTCATGATCCGTATGCGATTGTGGACTATAAGATACCAGTGACCCGTACATGATAATTCATGGGCAGTGGTTAATGTAAAGGTTGCTCGTAGACTTTGAATTTGTTATCAATCTTGTGTTAGCAATCAGGAGAGAAGTTTTGATAATCCATCCATCCATCAGTCTTTTAACGTCCACTGCTGGACATAGGCCTCCCCATGCTCATATGGGGGATATATGAGCGAAACACATGTTGTGGCGTTCTCTTGGGGAGGCCTATTTCCAGCAGTGGACTTCGAAAGGCTGATGGATGGATGAACCATAATACATATATTACTTTTTTTGTAAATGCATACATATAATAGATAGAAAACTCCCAGACGCAGTACAAATATCTGTGTTCATCACACAAATAATTGTCCTAAGTGGGAATCGAACCCACGACGTCGTGCACGAAAGTCGGTTACACTACCGACTGCAACAGATGGCGCGGGTGGCTCAAAAAGACGGTAAGAAAAGGTAAGATATAGAAATAGGTAACTATTACTACTGGGTACAGCCGGTAGCTGGTATAGCTTGTAAACTGGTACCTACCTTATGAAGTACAAATTCGAACTTCACTAACAGTTATAGGTATAACTTTATTTCACTCAATTAGACCTGGTAAGTAGCAGAGCATGTTAAGTGCTTAAAATACTTACAAATAACATTAATATATAGCTCTTTTAGATACGAGTTAATATTAGTTGGATGTCATCATAGTCTCTCAGCACTTTGCACTATGCATATATCTAAATACTATGTGACATCAATAAAAATGTTAAACTTGATTCTAAAATAATATTTATCACTAAATTGGTGATGTGTATTTTATCAAGAGTTGTGCCAAAGGTAAAACGGGACTTGAAGAAGTCTAGCACAGTTAATATTTTTTAATAAAAAATCTGTGCGTTTGTCACTAAATCTCTATCAAAATCTTTAATATTTTGTGGTGGCGCTGTTTTCGTGTACCATGTGTTGTTTTAGTTTATTAAGGAAACTTATTTCTTTAACCTTTTATGGTTTTTAGCATATCAGACATATTACCACAAAATTACACCCCTACAATATCAAAATTTCAAATATCGAAATATATTATGTGATCGCTAAATAGCTGGCAATTCCACGTCGCGTCGGGTTGGCCAGCATCTGCCGGGTTCTGATAGTATACTTATATAATATTATGTTAATATATTTATCATTTCCACTTTTAAAATCGAATTAGTCATCAAAACATACCGTTGCAAAACGAGATATATTCTTGTTAAAAAACTATACTTACAGTGAGCCAAATAATGCTAACTTATAACGGGTTCCTTATTTTCGTTGCAAAAGTTAATTAGTCCGTTGATACTCAATTGACGGTATATTCTCACGCTTTGCATGTGCCACTTATCATGTAAAACTGGAAAATTTTATTATGATTGATAAAGTGTAGCACCGCCATGTATATTGATTAGTGTGTCTATTAACATTCTGATGAGATGATATTCAAGTGAAATATTAATTTTATGAAAACACTTTCATACGCGGAATATTAAACATGCCTAGTTTAAGTTAATACGAGTTTCCAATATTGAAGATATCGCCCTACGCCTTCTCCTGTGAAAATAAATAACATAAAATATTTCAATGTCATATTTTCGTGAAAGTCCTTGAGCAGTAATAACTGGCAATCATCCCATAGAAAACAAGATCGAATTAAAGCAGAAAAAAGAAACTGCATCAGCTATGTCAACTAAAATAAAATTACTTTGAGGACAGACATGACCTTGGGATTACATCCTGGGGTTCTGGTAAATACTTACTATGTATGATATATTTATGTTAGGTACTATTAGTTATGATAGTGGAAGTGAATAAAAAAAACAGACAAACATGAATTTAAAAAATGAAGTACTAAAATAAAACAAACGCTATTTATTTCTTTATTTTTTCATCGGTTTATTTTTTTGTTACAAAAGTTATTATTTTGTAGCTCAACTAATAGTAACTTTTTTTTTTTGTTGATTACCCCAGCACAAGATAATACAAATCTATTGGATGAGTAAGCAATAAACTACACATATTAAACATATAAATATAAATAGGACCAACTTTAAAGTATCCAACAAAATAAGAATTATAGAAATCCCTGCAAAAAAAAACTATATAAAATTTTTTTACTAAAAACAATAAAAGCAATAAAATATATTTGTCTGTTTGACTTAAAAACTCCTCCATTTTTCATTGGATAATAAATATCAGTACCTAAACGTAGTCTTTAGTATTTAGATATTTTTATATATATTTTTTAGCATTTGACATGCACTATACATTAAACACTTCTTCACTTTGTGTTTATACTATAAGTACTATAAGTATACAAATAAATAGTATACAAATTAGGACCATCATTAGCAGGATAACATGGCATCGCACCTATACCAAAGTATTGAATAAAATGTCGGAACATTCCAAAGGAAGCCGCGGTTTGCACAAGGATGCTGGGGTGTATAGCTATAACTTAGTCCCAGCTATTATGAACATCTATGAAAGTCATTATAGAGAATTAGTACCTTCAAGTATCCTGACATCTGCTGCAACCTTATAATATTTTTATTCTTTTCGCTAAGATAGCAGTCGGGCCACGCTAGCTAGGAGAGTTGTAGTCAATTTGCAGAACGAATCTATATCACAGTGACAGTACTCGCATCTTCTCAATTTTACTATTATGATTAGAGAAGTAGCAAACACGGCTTTACGTAGTCATTAGTATTTCATTGTAAATATAGGAACTGTCTAGCTAAATTGCGGTACTTAATTTGTATATTTGTACATTATATGAACACAAAGTGCGAAAATGTGAAATCGAAAATAATAGTCACGAGTAAAATTGGCTCAGCATGTGGGACACTTTTCTAGGAGATACAGGTTCAAATCCTGTTCGTGACTTTTATTTATAATTTCACATTTTCAGGTGCGAAAATGTGATTATTTATTTATATGGCTAAGCATGTCAAATGCTTAAAAAATACTTATATCAAAATATTGTACATTATATGTTTTTAATATTTGGCATATACCTATATATCTATACCCATCTACATATGTGCCTTATTACTAGTGTCTGTATTATATTAACACGTTATTAAAACATGTATAAAAAAACTAAGCTATAAAACATGCTGTTCCCAGTGATTATAATTATGTACCTACTTATAATTAAAAAAAATATCTTCTATTAGAAAACATAATCATTCAAAAAGCGGGCCTTTTCTGCCTCAATACTCACTCATTACTCCGTTCAGGGTAGTAGGCTAAAGTGTAGTAGGCTGATATTAAATAGCCCGGAGCCTTACCAGGAATTTTCCTTATTAAAATGAGCAAAAATATTTGATTCAATTGTGCCAACTTCCAGAGCTTAACACGTTAATCAATACAAAAAAAAATAGTATTCAAACTTTTAAAATCAAGTAGTTTAAATATCACATTTTTGCATAGAGAAATAGGTATAGCTTATATACCTATTCGTGATACACATGGTGCAGACAGAATGAGGTGCGGCGCCAGCGACGTTTCTCGTTTGTGCGATGGCTATCAGAAGCGCAATCCCCTATTCCTCGCAGTGCTAATCAATGAATAATTACTCTGTTTAAGGGGCACCTCTATAAATAGCTGGCTGGAGCGCTGACCTGGAGCGACGGGTTAGTCCGGCCTGACAGCCGCGGACACTCGCAGCAGCCTCGCTTGCTTCACCCCCCGCGCTTCCCGAACGTTCCCCGTACCTGTAGAAGTCGGTATCAGGGCTGCCAACACACCAACTGTATTCACTACCTAGTTTAGGTTTTATACTAGGCTTTATAAATATTCCTTATTCTGTTTTCGATCTCGTTAACATTGATAATAATTGATATAGTGATCTTCATATCTACTTCTATTGGGCATCGGTTAAGTTGTTTAGGACCTGTGCGAATTAAGCTCGTAGTATCTTATAGCCGCCACGCTACAGCCCTAAGCTACCACTACTCTACTCGACACGCCTCCAACTTCGCATCCTGTCGTTTTTTTGCAAAATTAACTACAAAGGGATCTTTATAGACCAAAATATAAATTAAGTATTTTTTAAATGAAGATCTTCAAGCTATGTCCTATATAATAAATAATATTTTGACTTCAAAGTCGATATTTATTTAACACTGCATATTTGTAGTACCTATTCTATATTTAGAAATAGAATTCCAGATGCAACGATAGGTAAGCGCCAAACACAGCAAAGCTCATAGGATTGTGCGTGTGATTTTACAAGTAACGGCAGTTCTAACCGAACTGTTGCCGCTGGTACCTTTGGTGCCAAAAGGTTATCGGCTATCGAGCTGTCTATATAGATAACATACGACGAGTAGGTACCTATTATATGACGCCTACAAGAATTTTCTATTGAAATTTCTGATAGAAAGTCGTGTTATACTTATTTTATTAGTATAGATAGGTACTTATCCACACATCATAAATATATATTTTTAAATATGTAAGATTGTCTGTTATTTTGTTTTATAAATCAGTTATATCGTATATCATATCGTCACACCTACGATATATAAGGAATTTTTAATTAGAAGTACTGTTGTTGCTGTTTTGAGACTAAAAAAGAAGAAAACAAATTTGGTATAGTTTAAAAACTAAAACAAGCTTACGATGATTGTAAAAAAAACATGGGGTGTAGCTATGATCTTAATAATCAGTGTGATGTCAATCACCCATACTTAATAACAACCATTATTTTTAATTATAACATTATTTTTTATTTTTTAGTTCTTGTAAGCGTGATTTTTTCATTTTTATCAACTATAATTCTTCATCATTATAATTTAATGTTCACTGTAATTAGATCCTTACTAATATTAGATATAAATATGAATGTGAGTTTGTTCGTTTCTTTGCTACGCTTTCACGCTGTAACTACTGAGCTGATCATAATGAAATTTTGCATAGGTACATATGGTTTGGAAACTTTTGTGGATTTGTTTTCATTTCTGAAAAATGAACAGTTCCCGTGGGATAGTTACTTTTACATAGAGATAATGATAATGATTCGTAAAGTGATGTAGTCGTATTTAAGTGTATTCTGAAATCTACGCGGACGAAGTCACGGGGAGTATATAGTTTAATATAATAGTAAGTTATGATGACAGATCAAAATCCATTCGGATTATCATCAAATTCCCACAAATAAACATGGAGAATAAACCTTTTTCTTAACAAAATCTTGTATTCACGGCGAAACCAGTGGCCTGTTAAAGACATGTTATTGGCAGTCGCTCCGTAAATATATTGATATTCTATGCATGCGGTTAAACTAGAAAGCTGACCCCAATTCAATTGGGATTAATAAGGGCTAGAGGGGTGTTATACCTCACCAAGATATTGTAAAAATAGCCATAAAGCGTTAAGGTGGCAACACAATGCACACAATGTTGCAATCCATCACCCAGACATTTTGCCGAGCTATTTTGCCACTTAGCCGTCTGAACAGTCCCTCACCTTTTTATTGGTCTAACATTAATACATTCTAAATATCACAATTCTCTTTCTACCCCATACAAAAAAGTCTTCATCTTTTCTATCACCTTAGACTAGACGTGCACAACTAAAAGAATAAGGTGAAAAGATAGATCCTAAGATAGGATTCCTAACACAAGTACCACCTACTACAAGCAAGTAGTACTAATCCTTATTTAAATGAAACATCAAAGTAATTATCATAGATGTTGACTGGTCACTTAGTTTCAGCACTCGATTAATTTATTCTCATAATATTATATAGCTACTAAAGTGGCCTTGGCCATAAGAAAAGTTAATCAGGAAAAATGGCGATAGCAATTAAAGTTGTAGTAATGAATTACGGCATTGCAAGGACGCAGTAAAGTTGAATATTGCATCAGAATGGTTACGAACACGGGGAGGCAACGATCGCGTGGAATGTTGGTGCGATCGTAGCGCAGACGCAGGCCGCTCCGACAGTCGGACGACGCCCGCGTCCTCTCCCGCGTCCGCGCCTGCCCGTGACTCATCTCTCTGATATCTCGCATCATGCACATTGGGGAAATACGCACTTAATTCGCAGGCCCGAACGATTCTCGCAAATAGCCGGCGACCACAACTTTAACGTCACAAATATCACAGTAATAGTCATGAGAGCAGGTATCATTTTACTAAGATACGTGAATCAGAAGTATGTTACGAGTATATAGGAAAAAAACAAATAGGATTTCGTGAAGTCCTATGGGTTAATAATGCGATCTCCAGACCGTAATTTCAGTTATGTATTGTCACGCGACACTTGCCATGTAAGCAAGATAGTGCACGAATTTAAGTGCAAACACAAGTGCACTCTGTGTTC
This sequence comes from Leucoma salicis, assembly GCA_948253155.1. NCBI lineage: Eukaryota > Metazoa > Arthropoda > Insecta > Lepidoptera > Erebidae > Leucoma > Leucoma salicis. The sequence continues at coordinate 13,649,189 of OX411809.1, read as the reverse complement.
CCATCACTCTCATAGACCGACGAGGCATTCCGACACGACCGGAAATAGATCATGCGCAGGACTAACGGCTTAACGTGCTTTCCAAGGGACGGAGGTAAAACACCGCTGACCGCCTACTTCCTAACTAATTAATTTAGATTATTAAGAATTTCTTGAAGGAAAAAAGACAACCCAAGTTTCGAATCCGTGACTTCATGATCCGCCGTCACATACAATAGCGCAGTAGTTAGGTGATGTAGTTATATCCGCCGGCGGACCACCGAAGGAATCTAACATAGTTCCAGTGGCCCGCCAATAAAGGCGGAGAGACGGCACATGGCGGGTTTCTTTAGTGGGTGAAGGCCTCACACTACCCTGTTCGTTGCCCCGAACGACGTGGTATGCGGATAGGAACATTTTTTCCCGCATCATCAAAAAAAAGGTGATGTAGTTAGTTACATAAATGAAAAACTAAAAACGACTTCAGCAAAACTAGATTAAAAGTTATACGATTCTATCTGCAAACTAATATCTGTATCAGTTTATTGTCTTACTTTTTCTGTAGTCTTTCTTTTCCGTAATCTGACACCCATAGCACAGGCGTTAAGCTTAGTTTGGGACCAGAGGACGTTGTGTGAAATGTCCGTGAATATTTATTTATTATGCATTGATCTAATTGACTCCTTGGATTAATTGTAGAATAGATTATAGATTTTAATGTGAATATGATAAATGAATAAAGAATACATATATTAAAATATATTTATATATATTTTTAGCATTTCACATGCTTAGCCATTGAAAATATGAAATCGAAAATAACAGTTACAAGCAGGATTTGAACCTGCATCTCCTGGATACCGTCCAGATGCTTTGCCAATTCAGCCATCGTGACAATTGCTCCTGACTGCTCGTGACTTTCGCTTTGTGCTTAATGTATATGGCTAAGCATGTCAAATGCTAAAAATATATATAAAAATTTCTTAATTTTTATTGGGCTACGTCGTTATTAGGTAAAAATCTTAATTCTAAAATTAAGTTTTCCTGGTCGTTATAAATGCTGCCGTGTGGGAAAATGAAGGAAATACCGGGAGAGTGGGCAGCAGCACTCCCTCGAGTATTAACAACATCCACTGCGATCGCCAACCCGCCTGCCAAGCGTGGCGATTACGGCATTATCCCCCATGACGAGACCGCTCGTTGTGGCGTTCTCTTGGGGAGGCCTATGTCCAGCAGTGGACGTCAAAAGGCTGATGGATGGATGGATGGATGGTCGGTATAATGTATTAAAATACTTCCGACAGATGGCGCAGACGTCACCCAAGACGTTAAGTATGAATGTGTTATCGAAATTAGCAGTCATATTTTCTTGTATATTTTTCTGCTCCAGGCACTATCAAATATTTAGTTTTTAGGTTAAAACTATGAGAGCCGCTGCTCTACATACCGAAAAAAAACAATATATATATATATATATATACATATATATATATACATAGTACTTAGTTGTGATAATTTGTCATTTGCTTACATTCAATTTTCTTACAACGTACCGAAGCGTGGTTAGCTACTTGGTAGGTCGATATATCGCCTACTTTCTTCATAAATATGGAGCTATTGAGGTATATAGCAATACCTATAACAGTTTTCTTGTAAAGCAGTTTTTTAGGCAAGACAGGTGAACCGTAGGTATTCCTTCTGGTGATGAACTAAGAATACAAGTCTCACCACCCCATTCTTTCCCACGGGCGTCGTATGAGGCGACTAAGGGAAGTAAGCAATTATCACCCATTGTATGACTGGTGGTAGGGTTGGGTACCAAGTGGGAGTACACACTTGCTATCGGGCCTGCGCAGTTTGGTACCACCATCTCCCGTGTAACCGGCTATGAAGCACATAAGTGTGTTTTGGTTGTATCAGGAGATAGCCATTTATTCGTTTCATTTCATATCTGTGAAATGAAATGGTGAGCAGCGGCTTGACAATATTTATTATATTTGAGTACATGAGCGACGGCGGCATGGTGGCCCATGGCTCGTCTGCCACCATACGCAATAAAAAAAACAGGTAAACCAATAAAGTAAAAACAAGGGCTTTTGATTCAATTTGTACAATCTGACAGACAATCTAAGAGGTCACGAACCTCACGACCAAATCTATTATTTCGAGAATGTATTATTCTGTTCCATATCAATTTATCTTTTGCTTAACTATTGTTTTTGCCTCTCGTCAAATTTTGCAATTAATTTAAAGCTAACTGCCCAATTAACTAGTGAATAGTCATTTTACAATGTTTGGGACAGAATTATTACATAAAAAGCTTTTGCTATCAACTACAGGAAAATTTAATGAGTAGGTTATATCAGGGTTTCAGGGTCCCGAAATATTAATGAGATAAAATGTCAATATCAGGTTTTAAGTCAAATCAAGCGCTTTCAAAATAGTCAATATCCGTACAGTAGTTTTTGCGTTATGTACAAACAAACCCACGCTTTTTTATTATTTTTTACATTTCAATAAAGAATGCTTTTTTTAGTTTTATAAAATAAAATTTATTTACGTACTCAAATACCTCCAATGAACAGACTTAGCTCTATAACAGCTTTATAATAGTACCTATAAAGATAGAACGGGTACCATCTAGCTCGCCTTGTACAGGCGCAAGATGATAATGAAATTGGAACCCTTTAAAGTCTACAAAGTCGTACTTATTCTCATTATATATTTGCAAATGAGTCGGTTCATTAAAAGCAGAAAATATCTTCTTTTTCTTTTATGTCTTAAAGGTTTTAGCCGCTAACCTTCATCATAACGAAAATTAGTTGATCATGCCACACCGGCTGTGGCGGCTGTGTTTTGAGAGGGAGTTTATTTGGCGTTTTCCTTCTCCCGTAGCGGTATTATCTAACCAAATCGGAAAACTTTAAGCGTGGTATATACTATACCCGAGTACCTTGGCGCAGAGTCAGCTCTGTTTCACTTATACTCTACCACTACCAACCTACACATAAAAATAAATTTCATATATGCATTATAAATATTTTCGTATTAATGATTTTAATCTCTCGAGGATAAATAAGGTTATAGGGACGTTATAATCCCTAAACTTAATGAAACATCGGCGGTGCGTTAACGACCTTTATCGATTTTTGTTATGATTATACCTTAATCTATTGTTATTATAAAGCTGTAACAGAGCTGTGTCTGTACAAGTAAGATATTTGAGAAAAAAATACCGTCTTACGCTATGTGTGTGTAAGGCATGTCGAAACACAAAACAATTTTTTTTAGAATTTTTGTCTGTTTGTCTGTTTATCTGTTTGTCTGTTTGTTCCTCCGCGCATCCCGCAAAAACTGCTGAATGGATTTTGATGCAATTTTTTTTATTTGATAGCGCTTGATTAGTCTTAAACTGGTTTACATTTTATCCCGCTACTAGTTTATCCTCGTAAGATAAACTTTGCTCAGGATAGCAGGTAATTTGGACGCATATTTAAAAAAATTATGAAAAATTTTAATTGTTCATCATTCGGCGCGTGTTAAACCACAGGGCACAGCTAGTAATTAATATTTCACAAACATGCCTCCACAACCATTATTGTTCCGCAGTTATTCCATGAAATGTTTATTTTTATAACCATAAAAAATATCTATATATTTAAATGTAGCATCGGGTACAGATTTATCCACATCACTGACATGTCATGACTAACTTCCAGCAAAGTCCAAAAGTTAAATCAAAAGAGTTTCCAAGCCCGTACGCAGAAATTATTTAACAGCTTAGTAATTGTTGATAGTGTTATGGACAAATCATAATTCTTTTGTAAATAAAACTTTCATCGTGTCGAATTTTGCATCATGTCGACATGTAAAACTTTAAATTGTAACATGTCTTTGAATCAATTTATAATTCTGTGCTATGCTATTCGCGTGTACTAAATAATCTAATTCGAATTTTCTGCTTTTATTTTATGTCTCGCTACGTATTATAGTAATTTCTTTTGCGTATGTTTAAAATAGAGATAAAATCAAAGAAGACTAATGAATAAAGAAACTCTGCCATTTTTTAAGGCTTTTATCTACCGAAATAAAATGTTGTTTTAGAGTAGGATGTTTCAAGTTCTAAATTTGATGCCTATATTAAGGACGTCAAAAGAATTGGCTCTACGTGTATTAGTATTTTTGTAAATATCACATCAATAATAACTTTAAATTTATAAACTAGATTTTTGAATAGCTACCTTAGAAAGTCTAGCTTAATATCGGTTCATTCCGTCAATGCACTTTCAATATACTATGTCATTTTACTATTAATATATTCGTATTATGTACTTAGTTCCGAAGCTGAAAAAGCTCCCGGAACTATCAATTAATAAAAACCCAGCAATTTTGAGTTTCAATTAAGAGAATAGCTTTTAAACCGGTATGATCGGTATGATATTCTTGTAATTCTGATACATCATAGATACAGATATTTTTTTGTATGCGTTGAGTCACTACAAATTGATTGAGAAAAATACGCTGTGGAGAATATGATAAACTGCAAGTTGGAATCACCAACTTAGTATAACTGATATCATCCGGTTGCTAAATAATATCGATTTTATAGCGCGGCAGATGGCCGGGCCTGGACCCGAGACGGTCTGCGGCCCTCCCGCGCGTTGCACTCCTCACCCCCGATTGAGATTTATCCTCCCAAAACATCCCCTGCACAAGAATGGTTTATTCGTATTATATTAAGTTTCCGCAATTTCTATTTGAGGGATCCCTCGCCATAGTTAAGCATTTGTACGTCGGTTTTGGTATTCCTTTGTAATCAATTGAAGGGCTTGTCACCGAACGTCAATCATTAATGATAACAATGGATAATATTGTAAGCTAATTTCCAGTAAATGCTTATGCCATCTGCTGCTTTCGTATTTTATTTCATTTATAAGGAATTTATTGTTTACGTGCAAATGTAAATATATAAAGTATTAGGTCACCGACTAAGGATACAATATTGTGTTTGTCAATTCAAGAAAATGAAATAGTATCACATTCTAGTCTGTTATAATCAGCCTTAAAGCAATACACTTCTTATGTAGTGTTCTCGCCTGAAGTTAAACGTTAAATCGGACTGTTAAGAGACTATGAGCCACGATTACTATTCAGCATTTAGGCGGAACACTGTCTCGTCATTATATACTTCCATCCACCATAATATATGTGCGGTCATCCGATAATCCTCTAATAACTCTTGGTGAAAATACTTAATGCTGTTGCTTTTTTATTTCTTTCTATAAGATATCGTATTAAGAACACAAGTAGAAATTTATAGATTTATTGGACATAGAAAAGAAAATGAATAAAACCAAAATTATAGGTATACTTATTTCAAAGATGACTAAATAAAAATAAACGATAGACATAACGTACATTTTATTACGATAATGGACCGGACCGTGAAAACGAATAAACTTATATTCCACTTAGCATAATCTGTGTCTAGACGGACACAGTGCCGCTGCAATCGTTGGTGTTCTCTTGTATGGAGTGCGCGGATTCAGTTTGTACAAGCCCTGGATTTGTAGCCCACACGTTTGTTGTGAAACTGAGGATGAGTTACGAGCAATGTCTACAGTCGCACAAGCAAATATCTATAGTGATATGTTTTCAGTTCATTTAAATAGTATCGTAAATATGACTATTTTATGTAATTACTTAGCTCTAGATTATATAGCTTGAATGAGTTAGACTAGAGGAGTGAAGCTAAGGAGAAAATGGAAACAAAATTATGTCATTGTGAAATAATTTGGACAGTATGATTTAAAGGGCTAACATCAATCTTATTACGAAAAAGACATTCTCTTTTTATCAAAGGAATATACAAAAATAAAATTAACGAAAATATTTTCTAACTTGCTCAAGACAAGTTAAAACGGCTCCGAGATTTTTTTCTGTTTTCAGCATGGATATTTTGGTTGATCAGGTTTCAAAGCGCCGGCAATATATCACATTTCGCCATTTCAACGAACGCCTCTCTGTCCATTTTTCATTAATTCTAATTATACTTTGAGCATAATTCAAATTAATGATTGTAAATATGTAATATTTAGGGTTTCACAGGGATATTATTACTTAAAAATGTCAATTTGCGGGATGAATATTATTCTATCTTCATTTTTAGATGTATACACACACATATCACTTGCCTATGTTTGCTGAAATGATCTGGTGTATGCAAACGCATAGGCCAAACAAAAAAAAACGAAATGCACATTATTTTATTTAAAAGAAAGTATGTTTATCCTGATATATTTTTAAATAAATGCACGGACATACATTTCAGGGCTCAGAGTATTAGAACAATAAATTGTGTCTTGAAAATTAGTTGTGACGTCAAGCAAAACAAAAATCGTCTTCTAAGAACCACACATTTGGTAATGGTTTGTACTTCCGCTTGTTCCCATACGTTTTTATTCAGCTCTCGAGCGTCTTATGGAGTTCAAAGAATTAATTTAATCAATGAAAAATGCCACTGCAATCAGCGGCAAGCGGCTTGTCTCTATATTCCGGACAAATAACATCAGTGTACTTTGTCATTTGTTATTTATTTCTACACAAACAATCATTCCAGCAAGTCAGGAAGTTATTTTAACTACTAACATTTGCCCGCGACTAATCGTAGTGGTATATATTATATCTACACAATTCCTAAAATTTGACTTCGCAATAACGTTTTTATAAGTAGTTAGGCCTATATTTCTTCCATAGTGGACGGGACTCGCGTAACAGTTATGTTTATTTAGAATAATTTTAACTAAACTGAATTTACTTAAAAAATATATAGCCTACGTTACGTTATTCGTAACCGACGACGTAAGAGAGCGAGTAGGTATGAAAGAGAGTATTGGTGTAAAGATGCAAAAGAGGATGCTCCGATGGTTCGGACATGTGGAAAGCATAGCGGACGAGCAACTGGTTAGGAAGATATACAATGCTAAAGTGGAAGGATGTAGGTACAGAGGGAGACCAAGACTCGCCTACCTAGACTAAATCGGTCATGCATTGAAGGAAGGTGGAGTCCGGATTCTCTGAAATCAGCGAGCGCTTATGAAGAGAATTATGAATGTTGAGGAAGCGAGAGATGTTTGCAAGAACAGAGCCTTTTGGCGCTCTATTCTCTCTGCCTACCCCACAAGGGACATGGCGTGATGATAGGTAAGTAATTAAGTATGTCCCTAACTCCCTATTCGTATTCCTGCTAATATAATAATAAAATAAAAGTTTTTTAAAGTGTTATTTTGTGTATAATCAAGTTCATCAATACTATAATAAATAATGATACAAAAAATAACAAAAATACACACGTAAGAGTTTCCGAATGGCAACCCCGTATTACTTTTACCCGAAGCGAGATCCGAACAGACCCTTTTATTTATAAGTTGCACACTTCATGCCATAGACATAGACTAAAGAGATAGTGATAACTTTGAAGCCAAATTATACTCGTATATTGTTAAAGTGTTATAACCATCTGTATGACTGCCTCGCGGTAAATTATTCTTCAATTATTTCATGAGTATTAAAATTTCCACAAACTATTAGTATTTGAAGCTTTTTTTCTAAAGTTCCATACAATGATACGAACTTGACCTTACTCATAAAATTACGGCTGTAGTGTTGTTATAACTATTCAGTAAGTATTTTTTTCTTAATTTTTGTCTGTTCCTCTGTTTATGTGTACAAAAACTATTTAACGGATTTTGATTAAACTGTTTTGTTTGATAACTCTTCATTCTAATTTAATAAGTCTATTAAAAAATGTTTATTTAAAAAGTTGCAGGCAATGATTAGTTTATTGTGCAACAACTACGTCGTACATAACAAAATTTGGTTAATCCGCAACTAGTTAAGTAATTTATGTCATGTTACTTCTGTAAAAAAACAAGTAATTCAATCGCCTGTTGATTTTTCAAATGATATGATAAAACACTTTGACAAATTGTCGTACAATGCAAGGACAAACAAGGGGATATTGCTTTTTTGTTTCGTTCAATGATTTGCGTTTAAAGGTGATGATGTCATTGTAATCTGGTGAAGCGTAACTGATCTACGCAAAATTTCACGTAGTTATTTAATAACTAAGTTTTCGTAAGGTTATAATAGGAAAAAAGGATATGCCAATCCAGAGGTAGACCACACTTTTCTTATGCTATAGCTAAAATATAAATGTATTTACGCATGTGACTCTAAGCGCGGACCATTTATTTATTGGTGTTATTAAGATTGGTAACATTATGAGATATGTCAGTTTTGAAATAAAACTTCGTTTACGGAATCTATCGCGTTTACTTGATTTTACTACTATCCCGACGTTTCGAATACTTTACAGCATTCATGATCACGGGTGGACTTAGATGATAGACGTCCAAGGCTGATATGTTATTTCAACGGTCTCATCTACCCACAGTATATGATTTTACAAAATTTTTGGTTTATTTATTTCAACCCACCTAATATTCGTTTAGAAACACAATTAAAATATTTACTTCAAATTTTTTATGCTTACAATGCATGAGGCTTTAAGTTAGTATATTAAAATGAGTATAATACTCCTCTTTAAACTAAATTTTTTTGTTTTTATTTAGTGGTCAATAATTCTACCATAAACTAACAATTACTACCAGTAAGAAGACAATCTTGGTTATTAGTTTATATTATTAAATATATTGATTTTGCCAAAAGCTAAGACTAAAAAGCTACCACCGGATCGGAACGCGGTCTGACTGAGAAAGTTCCGGCCAGAAAACTCAGTAGTAACAGTTGTTGCCTACTGAGTTTTCTGGCCGGATCCACAACTTCAGCCCTATGGGTCCACCTGTGGCGTAAAGTTTCAGCCCTACGGATCCACCTGTAGCGTAAAGACTAATCTGTTATTTAACCTTCTTTCCTAATTGTCTCCGAAGCTCCTTTAAGAGGACATGTAATGAGTCTTCACTGCATGCCATTCCCCCAAGCTCTTCCGCAGAGAGGGAAAAGATGCGCACTTTTACCACCCTTGGGAGCGTGTACATCCAATGGAAATTCTTAGTAACTCATCTGAATGGCGTCGACGTAGTTTGCCACCCGCCACGTCTCCTTTTCACAGAAGTGAAAAATGGGCGAAATGTATGTTTTACGGCAATCTCTCGCGTATTGCTCTACCCCTCCGCAAACCCCACGCATTGCAGCCCTATCTATTGTCCTTGCGGCCCAATTCGTACGTTTGGAATCCTTTGTGGTGTAGAAAAAGATAATCCAGATACTACCTTCCATTCCTGCAAGCCAACCTCATGACCTCGCTGGTGCAGTCTTATGGCTCTCATTGAGAAGAGCATGTGAAGAGTAACATTAGTCAGCTATCCATCCATCCATCAGCCTTTCATCGTCCACGCTTGGCAGGCGGGATGGCGATCGCAGTGGATGTTTTTAGTACACAGGGGAACGCTGCTGCCCGGTCCCCCGGTAATCCCTTAGTCGGCTTTTACAACTCCCATAGGAAGTGACGGGGTGGAGCTATTCTTGGTGCCGGCCCCACACGGCACTAGTTAGCTAGCTTCTCGAAGAAAATGTAAACAGCTATAGTTGAAGCCCAAGATCTTGCACGAAATTCCAAAGATTGATCTTAATGAAATTCCATTATTCCATCCTTACACGAAATTCCAAAGATTGATCGTAATGAAATCAGCATCATTTTTTGAGCGGAACTCTACTGCAACTAAATTTCGTAAACTTGAGCAGAAAGAAACTTTAAAATAAGGTGGATGGACTTACATACATACAATGAATATTAAACATTTTTACCTACTCAGTATTCAAAATCAAGTTAAATTCTCAGACAATTTAAAGATTCAAAAAATATCTTGCAATATACAAATTTCATGTAGACACTTTTAATGCATTTTGATATATGTACTACTGAAAGGATTAGCTCGCTATATAATCTCTCAATACATGGTAAAGGGGGGAAAGCAAGTGAGACTGTGCTGGTTAGTTTGTTTAGTGTTAGTTAGTTTGTTTGGGTTATTATTTCTATTATTCCCTTTCGCATCTTTACACCAATACTCTCTTCCATACCTACTCGCTCTCTTACGTCATCGTTACGAATGCGGTTAGTCAGCCTAACTCCACAGAATTTCTGCAGAGATCGTATTTCTACCACATTTACTCCCATGCTCCTTTTTGCATACCCAACTCTCGCTTCTATATAATAATGTTGAGACAAGCACTACGATGTGCATTGTGACACATGCCTTCCGGCTGAGATGGTGGCTGCCGACAAGTTATTCAAAGGCTCCGTTCTCTCTATTTCCCGCATTTCTCTTCTCTCTATATCAGTGATGTACCTGCTATCCCGATTGAATCCTCATCCAAGATATATATATATATATATATTCATTCACTTGTTCTAGCAGACCATTGCCTATTGTTATTTAATTTTTTTTTTCAAGTATCTTATATATTTAATATATAAAGTATTATGATTTTCTAGGCATGCGTTCTCAAGTTATTTTTCTAATAAAATGCAGATTAACGCAGTTTTGTTGTAATGTGTCAAGATAAATTATCCAACGAATTAAACGTAACACAAATCCCACGGTGTCTATTTCGCACTTGACTACCTTTATTCTTAAGAATTCTAAGCTGTTTTACATATCAAGCTTAAGATTCAAATCTGCTGAATAAGTTTAACCTGTGAATATAAATAAAGCACTAGATATAACGCTTGTGGACTGCAAAATGGTCAGCAAATGTGCGACTAACTGTATCATCCAGGTACCCAAATATTTAATGAGATTAAACGGTAATATTCTGTAATCATTTATTGGTGTTTGCGTAATATTGTTGCCGCTTTACTGAATTTGTGTGTACGTATGAGACCATTACATGTTTTTAAATGACTTCCAACGAGAAACCAGTCGATATAAATATTCTGACTTGGGAAACGGGGAGTTTAAATGCACAATCTAAATAAAGACTACACTTACATCGTTAAATAAAATATATAGATACTTAAGGTTATACCAAAAAAAGCCCAGTTTATATTTTAAATAAGTCAATTTCACAGGGGCAAGATACTCCTAAGTTTCTTTTAAATAAATATTTCAAGTCGCAATAACTTGCAAGTTTTTTTTTAAGGACAGGATTAAGAGGCAAAGACTAAACGCATCTATGTATACTAACATTATACGTGCCTAGGAAGTACCGTAAGCGTCTATGGGTCATTGGCTCATGGAGACGTCAAGAAAGTAATAAAATGTATTCTATCGACACGAAAGCATAGTTAAAATTAACAATACTGCATCAGAGCCTAGGTATGATAATCTTGAATTTTCGACTCTATATTGATACACTGGCGCAGCTTTATGTACCCACAAAGATCACTGGGTGCATTATAGCATGTATTATACTAGAACCTCTCAGCGGTAAACAAAGCACTAGTTCTGCATATTGCCACTGCAGCCAAACTGACTTGACCCCAGCATCACTACGCTTTCGTTTATACTAACGTTTCAAAAACCATGCTCTACGAAAATGTCTACTTTAGAATCTAATTTTCTAATGTCTAATTTTCTAAAATAATATAATAGCATATTTATTTAACGTATTCTTGTAAAGCTGCACGATTAAACTCTCAGAATACTAAGTTGTTTTGGATAAGTTACCTGAATAATCATAAAACATGTTTTGTGATTAAAAAAAGGTTAAATATAAAATTTTTGAGTTTTTGTTGGGTAATAATAGACAAAAAATACGAAAGGTTACCATCTTATTCACTCCCGCAAATTTCTTGATATACAATTTCTCGATGATATAAGATAGTACAAGCTCGATCGTATTCAGTATAATATTATCAGAGAAGCACCTTTTGTTATTTTTGCATCTTTTTTTTTACATGGTGGAAAAAATGGGTGGGTAAAATGTTAAATGGCAATACAAAGTCGTATGGTAAAGTGTACCTACTGGCTTAGTAATGGCCTATTCACTCTTGCCTAAAAGGCTTCTGGGATTCTTTCTCGCACTTCTGAATAAGTTGTCAAGGTATACCAAAACTTAATGCCAATCCTTTAGTTCGGGTTGATGATGAAAGGAAAGTCCACAACGAATTTTTGGAAACCTGCTTCATTAGGTTATCTGGTGGTGGAAAGTAGTTGTAGGAATTAAGATTGATTTTATCCATGTGGTGACGGACTAAGAATACAAGTGTCACCACCCCATTCTTTCCCACGGGTGTCGTATGAGGCGACTAAGGGAAGTAAGCAATTATCATCCATTGCATGACTGGTGGTAGGGCAGGTACCGAGTAGGAGTACACACTTGGTATCGGGCCCGAGCGGGTTGGTACCACCATCTCCAGTATGACCGGCCATGAAGCACATCGTTGCGTTTTGGCTGTAGCAAGAGATAGCCGTTTATTCTTTCATTTCATGTTGATGAAATGAAATGATGAGCAGCGGCTTGACAATACTCTCAGTATAGTTGAGTCCATGAGTGACGGTTACCATTTACCATCAGATGGGCTGTGGCTCGTCTGCCACTAAAAAAAAAGAAAAAAAAAGATAAATTTCCAATATGCACTCTTCAAAATTCTATAGATTAGTGAGAGGCGCCAGCCGCCGTGTGTGTGTGGAATGACCACACTGGTTTTGTGCTCAAAATTTGATAACAGATACACAAAAAGTTAAAAAGATGCGTGTACGTACACGCCTCTTTTTTTTTGGTCTGGACCTGGAACTGGGGATCGAACTCGATAACACCGTCTTTATAGGTCTTCGTTTTCTACCACTTGCCTATCACTGCATCCTCGTTATATTACCAAAAGCGTTGCATAAAGTTACTGCGTCAAAGGGCGAGCCTGTCGGTAGTTGTGCATGATATTGATCCTTCAAATATGTAAATCATACTAAAGTCGATTATCCCGTAGTTATATCTCTTTTATAAACCGCATCACTTGATTTTTTTCAGTGGAACTGGCGTTATATTTATAACAATAAAATATATATAGGTAAGACAATGTCTCTACATTCCTCAAAACTTGTTTCTTTATTTCATGAGAATAAAAATTATTTTAATGTCTTTTTTACATAATTATATACTCTAGATATAACCAGCTTTGCAAGACATACATATATTTTTATTGTTACCTAGATATGTCAAGACTAAAAATGAATTTGGAAATAGCAAAACAAGATATGACAAAAGTGTCTGTACATTAGAAGAAGATACGTCTATACCAAGTTGCACGATGGTAGGTATGTCTGTTCAAACGTTATGGCGAACAATATCCTTTTTTTTTTTTTTTTTGTTAAGGCGGGAAAAAATCTTCCTAACCGCACACCCCGTCATTCGGGGCAACGAACAGGGTAGTGTGGGGCCCTCACCCACTAAAGAAACCCGCCGTGTGCCATCTCTCCGCCTTTATTGGCGGGCCACCGGAACTATATTACATTCCTTCAGTGGTCCGCCGGCGGCTTACCTTTTCGGGTACCCTCAACTTAGCGACACATGGAGCGTCGCACCTTCGCGGGAGGCCTTGCGGGTGGCGGACGTTCCCCGGTCCCTCCACCCGCAGCCCCAGCTAGGGCGGCATTAGGCACAAATACTCGCGCCTGCGCCGCCCCAGTCGCTGGCGGCGGTTTGGGTCTGCGGAAGGATCAGCCTCCCTGGCCCTCTCCGCCGCTTCCTTCCGCGAGATAACCTCCTCGCAGAAGGCAGCGACTGCGGCCCAATTCCTGTCGCTGCCAAGCATCGCTCTGACGACGCTCGGCAGCGAGAGGTCCCCCCCTATTGCCGCGACGAGTTCACGGCGCTGCTCGGCCCAAGTCGGGCACGACTCGAGCGTGTGCTGCGCCGTGTCCTCGTCGCAGCCGCAATGGTGACAGCACGGAGTCGCTTCCCTCCTTGCGACTATGTGCAGATATCTGCCGAAGCAGCCGTGCCCCGACAGCACCTGCACCAGTCGGAAGGTAAGGACTCCGTGCCGTCGCCCTGCCCACTCTTCCAGCACCGGCTGGAGCGCCCCTACGGTCCGAAGACCGGCCCGGGGCGCCTCCAGCCGCGCCCTCCAGCTGGCCATGGCAGCTCGGCGAACGTCACCTTGCCATCTGGCCACCACCCTTGGTGGGGGACGTGCACCCCCCTCCCGCTCTTGCGACGCCCGCTGATACACCTCGGCGAGCACCTCCGCCTCCAAGTCCCACGGAGGGGTTCCGGCTAACGCGCAGGCCGCCTCTGTCGACACCGTGCGGTACCCACGTATGACCCTGGACGCGACGACTCTCTGTGGCCTCCACAGAAGAGCCCTGTTCAGTGCGTCCAGGGACTCCGCCCATACGGGTGCGCCGTACAGCGCCATCGACCGGACCACCCCCGCGTAGAGCCGTCGGCACGCATTGTTGGGTCCGCCCATATTCGGCATGAGCCGTGCAAGGGCGGACGCCGCACCGACGAGCCTCGGGGACAGTTGACGGAAGTGCTCGCGAAAGCGCCACCGCCCGTCCAGCACCAGGCCCAAATACTTAATCCGGGCCTGCACCCCAATTTTGACCCCGTCCACCGTGATCGAGGCGCCAGCAGGTGGCCGACGTCGGGGCCCATGGAAAAGTAGAGCCTCCGACTTGTCCAGGGCCACACTAAGCCCCAGCGCCCCGATCCTCCTGACCACCTCCGAGGTCCCTAAGGTGGCCAGGAACGCCGCTTCCTCGAAGTTTCCACCCCGGGCCACGACCAGCGTGTCATCCGCATAGCAGATAACCGCAAGCCCGGGGGGGAGCCGACAGCGTAACACCCAGTCGTAACCGATGTCCCACAGGAGCGGCCCTAGAACCGAACCCTGCGGGACACCGCACGACATGGGTCTCCTCACAACGTCCCCTATGCGGCTCTCATAGAGTACGCTGCGGCCCTCAAGATAGTCTGCCACTAGCCGCCTCAGGTATGCAGGCACCCCGTGATACTGGAGCGCCTCCCTGATGCAGCTGAATGGCAGACTATTGAATGCGTTGGCGATGTCAAGCGATACCGCCAACAGCACTCCACCGCTGGCGACGACCGCCGTGGCCGCGGCCTTCAGGCGCATAATCGCGCCGACCGTCGAACGCCCAGCGCGAAAGCCGAACTGGGCGTCCGACAAGTCGGGTCCGACGTCGCGCAGGTGCTGGATGATGCGGGCAGCGAGGATTTTCTCCAGCAGCTTACCCGCCTCGTCCAGCAGCACGATGGGCCTAAAGGCCCCGACCGTATCCGGCGTTCGCCCCGGCTTCGGCAGGAGTACCAGCCTCCCCTCCTTCCAACAGTCAGGGAACCGTCCAGACGACAGGCACGCGTTGAACAGTCCCCTGAGGCGGGGCTCCAGGTGGTCCAGAGTCAGAGCCAGCACCCGGGCGGGTATCCCGTCCGGGCCGGGGGCGGTGTTCTTGGAACGAATCCGCAAAACAGCCGCCCCCATTTCCGACGCGGTGACGGGCGGTACACTGAGGTCGGCCTCCCGGTCACTACCTGGCTGTGCCATGACCGGGGGCGTGTGCTCAGCCCGTCGTGGGAATAGACCCTCGACCACCACGGTGAGGAGGCTGGGCTGAAGGGTCTCTGTGAGGGGGGGGCCCTGAGTGCGGAGCTTGTTCAGCGCCGCACGGTACGGGCGACCCCAGGGGTCACGGTTGAGACCGTCCAGCATCTCCTGCCTTTTCTCCGTTTTGGCGCGGCAGATGGCCAACTTGAACGTGGCCCGCGAAGTGCGGTACGCCTCGTACAGTTGGCCCTCCCGCTCCCCATCGCGGTTGCGCCGCCGACTGCGGGTGTAGGACCCCCGGGCACAAATGCACGCCGCACGGAGGTCCGCCAGGTCCTGGGACCACCAGTAGAGCCCCTTTCTTGGGGGAGGACGCTGCACACGGGGCATGGCCGAGTCGCACACCTGCGTAATCGCAGCGCGAAATCGGCCAGCCTCAACGTCCACCCCCTCGGTCAGGGCTGGTGAGGACAGCCACGATTGAACGATGGCTGCCTCCGCCAGTAGGTCCCTATCTAGCCTGCCTACAGCCCACCGCGGGAACGCGGGAGTTCTGCGCGCCGCGTGACCCCTACTGGGGCCCCGAAGGAAACCGGGAGACATCCATCCGGATGTACCGGTGGTCGGACAAGGCGAACAATATCCTGGATTTTTCATAGCGTCTATGTTATCTCGTCATACTATGATTAATTCCTCACCACTTGGTAAGGAGCGTCGAAGTATTAGCTAAAAGTCAGAAGTGAAAGCTCCTTAATGATACAGATTTTCATGATTACGAATTCTTATCAAGGAGACATCATGCAAAGGCTTTCTGTATCACCCTGCAATATATACACACACACGCATATTATTATTATACAAGTTAAGCTATCAATATATATTAAGTCACATATATGTACGAGTAAGATTGTGACACAAATACGGACGTATAATGTTAGTACCTAAATAATTTAAAAGAGCCGTGAAGCATTTCGATGTATTTTGTTTGTGGTTGAAGATAGCTGAAGTTATATCCGCTCAACTCGAACGTAGTGTTTGATTTTTAAGATGGGCAGTGACTCATACTCCAGATTCCATGAGCAGAGGTTAGTTTCTCGTCTACCACCATTAATAAGTAAAACAAGTTTATAAGTGTAAATAACAACACACAACAAAACATATCATCACGCCTGTATTCCCCGAAGGGGTAGGCAGAGGTGTATTACACACCCACGACTCGCCAGCTATGTTTAAGTCCCACGTAATAGGGGGCGAGCCTATTGACGTCTACCGGGCACATTTCCAAACTACGGGCTGTTACTGAGATTTTTTTTTTTTTTTACGAAAAATCTCAATATCACTGCCCGACCCGGGGATCGAACCCAAGACCTCATGATCAGCAGTTGCTTATACTACCGCTGCACCACAGAGGCAGTTAAAAACCCTGGACACTGTCTATTTATAACCTATTCATTAAATCATTCCAATGAGCCCAAACACAAGTTGTTTTTTTAAATGTTTCTAGAAGTTCCCTCAAGGCTTAAAATAAATTATGGCTTAAGATTATGATGGTTATTAATTTATTTATTTAGGGAAACCAGCAGCTTTATAAAAAAAATTACATGATGGAATTAACGATACAAATCCAATTATAGGTTTCCACAAATAGCAGCACACAAAACCTTATGGAACACTAATATTAATTACAACAACGTTAATACATCACGATCATCTTAAAAATTATTTTAACATTCTTTTATTATTTTAACTTACTTAAAAAACTGAAGGTTTAGCACTGATCTTGCCACGCTGCTTTTAATATTAAATGGATCTAGAAAGAGATAGATCTTAAGAAATATAATAACTTGCAAGTATAAACCCTTACTTACCTAGTAATCTAGCTTGGTACATCGGTTGGTTTTAAAATTAGCCTGTCAATGCTACGTGTTTATTATTTTACAAAATTTGAAATCTCAAGAACTCCTCTTATAAAAATGTTATCTAAATACATGAATGATTGTGTCTCGCTCGAGAGTGATAATCATGAATCTTGCTGTCATTCTGTTCTTTGTATTAATACGGTACTCATTATTTATAGTAAATGTTGCCTTGATGATCACTCATCTACTAATAAATTTATTTGCAAAAGAAATATGCAAAAATAATGCAAATGTTATCTGTTCGTTGAGAGTAAACAAATTTGAGCATAGACAATCTAACGGTAGTTGACACAATGCCTACAGTTTAATATCAAGCTTTGTTGTGTTTCCACTATCTTCCCACCATGCCCCACAGTCTAAAATAATTTTATTGAAGAAAGCTAAATCACACTTTACCGATGATAAAAGATATAAAAAATAACAATAGCCTATGGATTACTCAAATCACTAGGTTAATTTAGCATTGTGTGACAAAAAAAGTCGAAACATCATAAAAGGAAATCAATTAAACTTCCTTTCACTAGTTACCTATTTAGAAAATATTTTTTGTCAGCGTGTAGAATTTCCCTGTAGATTTGTTGCCAACAGCCGTGGAACACGTAAGAACAGTTAGGAAGTAAAGGTATGTATATACAAGCTTACAAGAATTCTGTATTTACCTTTAGTGATTATTTACATAGAAGTTCTCAGGAGGTTTGCGGCCGTTTGGGTACTTACTTACACTCATACACGGTCAAGTGAACGAAGGTCTGTGTCAGCGCCGGAACCACTATTTGTCTTAACGCAATACCTGTCAATAACCGTCTTAAGTTCATTGGCACTTTGGCTTTAGCGCATACGCATCCATTGCGTAGATTTGTGCATCGCTCGCGCACCTTCATCCACTCAATAACCCATCAGACTAGTACCCGTTGTAACACGATCTTCTGCCGCACCATTACAGATTTAACACAAAATCGTTACATTTAACGTTAGTGATAACAGTTTATAACAAATAATTATTTTAGTAGATATAGATATTTAAGTAACAGTTTAGTTTTATTATACTATACCCAGGTCACTACTGCATTGAGCTTGTATTTCCTCACTGTCAGCAGCGACGTTTACGATTATGGCCTCTCCTATGCTCTATGGACTACTACTTACGTGCATACATATGCATATTATACTACCTACTATGACTTACATAAGGAATGGCTCATAATGCTTTTATCTTGTATGTCTCGGAGGTGCCGCATTTCTCAATTTTTATATTATCACACCGTCACAAAAGTATTATAGTAGAGTATGTAGGATAGATCTAAGGAATTCTATAGGAAATAATTTACTTATAGGAATTAGTAACATGTGTGTTTAACAAACGTTTTTAATTAAGTGCAAGAATGGTACACAAATTTAAACTATTTGAAGTTTGTGCACTTTGTGACCTGGTAAAATATATGTAAAAAAAATATGACCAGGATTTCAACCTGCATCTCCTGGAAAACTGTCGCGGATGCTATGCCTTCCTAATCGCGCAGTTCCGAGCAATTGTCGCACTTTGTGTTCATTTGGGGTTGTGCCATGTGGGGCCGGCTTTAGAATTGTCCCACCCCTTTCCACCCACGGGAGTCATAAGTGCCGACTGAGGGAATACCGGGAGAGTGGGCAACAGCACTCCCTCGAGTATTAACAACATTAACTGCGATGGCCAACCCACCTGCCAAGCGTAGCGATTACAGCACTATCCTCCATTTCTTGGGGAGGCCTATGTCCAGCAGTGGACGTTGATAGGCTGATGGATGGTGTTCATTTATATGGCTAAGCACGTCAAATGTTTAAAAAATATATAAAAATATCAAAATAATATAAATAGAGCAAATTATTTGAAGATTACTTAGGTACTAAACGATGGCGCAATTTTTGTTAAATGTCTTTGAGATTTATATTTTAGTACTTGACATGTTCAGCTTTAAAGAACAAATTATTTATGAAAGTGGGAAAAAGAGATATTTACTAAAAGCGGGATTGGAACCTGCGTCCCTTCCAATCCGAGGGACGGCTCTGAACCATTAAGCTATCACAGTCTCACCAATGGTGACACCCAATTTCCACAGAGAGATTTATCTCTCTTTTTCCACTTTAAAAAATAATTTGTTCTTTAAAGTAACTGACCATGTTAAGTGCTAAAAACAAATCATAAACAATATAAATATTTTTAGTTGTAGATGTAATTTTAAAGCATAAATTAAGGGCATCTTTATCAGATCTGTAGAGAACGTGGCAATAGAAGTGACTTATGTTATAAATACATAAATCGCATAATTATCCCTCTTTAATTCTTATCGTTGCATTAATTTCGATTTGGTGGTGAATATAAATATTAATGTAAGTGACCAAAAAGGGTTTATTTATCTATACTAATTTAGATAAGCTAAAAATTTTGTAATTTTGTATTTTTATTTGGTTCCAAATTCGAGTATTTTAGAGACTATTGATTTAGTAAGCTTTATTATTTTATAGATCAACTAGTAAAAATAATCGTACAGGCAGAAACTCACACTGGCAATTGTTCACTTTCTTATTAGTAACTGAAAATATATACAGGTATACGCAATTAGAACCACAGAGAACACACAATATTAACAATGAATAATACTTCGTTTACGGAATCTATCGCGTTTACTTCATTTTACTACTATCCCATTCATTTGCGTAAATATCAGAAAGTATTATAATGAATAATACATTAAATAATTAATCATTTGAGTTTGCAGTTTCACCTAACATCAAAGTAACAGATCGACGTTCACATGCGAGTACAAGAGCTGTGTCCGCGGCTCCGCCACAAAAATCCTTTTTATTTTTATCGAGATAATATTATTATATAGCCATAGTATAATACTCCTCGAAGTCGACTTTAAATATTGCTAAAATAATTTCCTAAATCGGATTAGTAGTTTGGAGATTACGCCGAAATCCAAACATACAAATAATACTTCGTTATAATATGAGTATAGATATAATTAAATGACCAAAGAGTAAGAAAGGGCTTCTATTGAATATTATTATTTTATCCCTGAAAATGTACGGGTTCTATAAAATAAACCCGCAGCGCCTAAACATCAGTTTAGGCGTATGGGTAGAAATAATATAAATATATTTAAAATAATCTGGGACCTAAAAAATTACCTAGTCTTAAGCCATCCACCCATGACTAAGAAAGCTCTTAAATATTCGAAACGGGGTAGTAGAAAATCAAGTAAACGCGATAGATTCGGTAAAAGTAGTTTTATTTCATAAGGACTTCGTTATTGCTACAATAAACCGTGTGGTGACGGACTAAGAATACAAGTGTCACCTTCTTTCCCACGGGTGTCGTACGAGGCGACTAAGGTAAGTAAGCAATTATCACCCATTGCATTACTGATTAGGGCTGTGTACCAAGTGGGAGTACTCACTTGCTGTCGGACGGATCTCCCGTGTGACCGGCCATGAAGCACATCAGTGTGTTTTGGTTGTAGCAGGAGATAGCCGTTTATTCTTTTTCATATCTGTGAAATGAAATGGTAAGCGGCGGCTAGCCAATACTCCCGGTATAGTTGTGTCCATGAGTGACGGGTACCATTTAGGTACCATCAGGTGCGTCGTGGATCATCTGCCACGTTACGCAATAAAAAAAAAAATTTTTATAGTCTATTTGAATGTAGCACTGAAAGTTCGTACATAAGTAAGTAGGGTAAACTATAGTATTGCTGGCACCCCCTTCGTCATTGGTACTTTGGATTTTAAATGAAAATATTAAGAACTGGTGTAGCAAAAAACATAATATATGTTCTACTTTTTTTCATAATCTGCAAGAGTAGCATTGTTTGTGGAAAAAAGTAGGTTTTATAATATTATAGCTGGCAGCACTAAAGGAAATAAATATATACCGGCGCCATGCAGAACTGTTAAAACATCACTTTCTAATAAGGGTCATCAATTAACGACTGTAACATAGATTATTTATTATTATGCTTAGTGTTTAGGTAAATAATGGCTACGAGTGCTTTTTTTGACCAATTTTCTGTTATATTCTTACTTTATTAGGTGCCAATGACTGACTTAATAACAGTAAATGTACATGGTGCCAATAACTGTAATTTCAAATATACTTTTGTTTTTATTTGTTTTTCTATTAAAAATCTCTAATTAGATTGACTAATGCATTTTCATTTGAATATATACATACCAGAGAACCCTTTATCAATGTTTGCTGACTTTTTAAACACCTATCAATTTAAGAAAATATATACATCAATCTTATATATGCTTAGAGTGCCAATCATTATACAGTTTACCCTACGTAGATAGGTAGATTGTTTCAGTTATTTTTGTTTTTAACACACTCCCTTTTGGATAAGCACTTCCCACGGAGTCTAGAACTCGGCTTTTCCGCACCCTAGCTATTAGTAGATACAGAACTTTCTCAACTAAACCTGAGATTTCCCTTTTTTTGTTATGGCGGGAAAAAATCTACCTAACCGCACACCCCGTCATTCGAGGCAACGATCAAGGTAGTGTGGACAACCCACTAAATAAACCCGTGTGCCGTCTCTCCGCCTGTGTTGGCGGGCCACTGGAACTATGTTGCATTACTTTAGTGGTAAACCTAAGTTACCCTTTTTTTTACACGTTGAAATCCTCTATGGATACCCGTCCGCCGGGCAGGCGGAGGGGTCATGCTGGACTCTCAGTGTAACTGGGCTACCTGCTAAAACCACGCGGTGTTCCTTCAGACTACCTTTCGCTAGGGTTGAGGTATACGCTCTACGCATGAGTTCCTCCATAAACCTCAATTACCCTGGCCACACTATATGATTTGAACCTCATAGTGGACATAACCTACCTTAATTGAGAGCACTCACGAAACACGTCTGCCCCTGTCTAGTTACAAATTGCCTGCATCTAGTTACAAATTGCCTTACAACAGTCCATCAGCCTTTCGACGTCAACTACTGGACATAGGCCTCCCCAAATTGGAGGTATAGTGCCGTAATCGTTAAGCTTGGCAGGCTGATCGCAGTGGATATTGTTAATACTCGAGGGAGTGCTGCTGCCCACTCCCCCGGTATTCCCTCAGTCGGCTCTTACGACTCCCATGGGTGGAGAGGGGTGGGACAATTCTTAATCCGGCCCCTCACGGCCAAATTCTAAAGCCGGCCACATACAACAGTAGTATGGCTTTATTATAAAGACCCTTTTGTACTTTGTTTGCCCTTATTATAAACATAAACTCAGTACACTTTTATAAAACACATACAAGTTGTCTTGACGCTAAGAAGATAATTGATCCTTTCAATGCATAATCCAAGTCCTGTTTTTTTTTTCAAAATTGTGTAAGGATTAATAATTTGAATATTCCGCAGTGGCTGAAAACGAAGGTCTACGATCAGTGTGTGTTACCAGTGATGACATACGGAATAGAGACGTGGTCTCTAAATGTTGGCCTCGTATCAAGGCTCAAAGTCGCTTAGCCGGCCATGGAGCGGGCTATGCTTGGTATTTCCCTACGTGATCGAATCCTTAATACGGAGATCCGTAGGAGAACGAGAGTGACCGACATAGCCCGCCGGGTTGCCATGCTGAAGTGGCAATGGGCAGGCCACATCGCTTGACGAACCGAAAGCCGTTGGGGAAGAAAGGTTCTCGAGTGGCGTCCACGTATCAGACGGCGCAGCGTAGGACGGCCCCCTACCAGATGGACCGATGATCTGGTCAAAGCCGCGGGGAGCCGTTGGATGCGGTCGGCACAGGACCGCTCGTTTTGGCGTTCTCTTGGGGACGCCTATGTCCAGCAATGGACGTTGAAAGGCTGATGGATGGATGGATGTGTAAGGATTAAAGATTTAGATTAATCACTTATGAATGTTGAAGGCAAACTACGTTTGCATACTTGACTACTTCAGAAACCTTCTCTTTCTTCTTTCGTACGACGCAAGTTATCAAGTACCACAGTAGCAACGGGCCACCTCACAGTATTATTTTCAAATAACATTTATAGAAAGAATATAAAACCTTCTTTACATCTATATATTTAGCCAGTGTCAGTTTTCCTTAAAGGTTGTAAACGCTGCTTAAGATAGCAATATTAGAAAAAATCCAGCAATTTATAAGTTGGTTTTCAAAACATTACAAACGTAATCGCAACGTTAAACTACAGAGCAAGTCAAGTCTAATGACGCTTCGTTGATATGATACTAACATTACCTCTCATTTTCCTCAACTTGCCAAATGAATTAGGTACAAATTACCCGTAACCACAAACAGTAAACGCTATATTCCACTAAGTTGTTCTTGCCATGCGTAAGAATGTAATTTCGCTTCAACATATTTCTATTTTCTTAGAAAAATAATATAAATACTGAACTTCCTTTGCATTGATAGCATAATATGAATCAATCACTTCCTTGCAATTTCACCTTAACTTGGTAATGAATATTCCAATATAACTAAGTCTGTCTAACTGTCAGTATATGTCATAAGTAATTTGAATGTTGGTGTTAAATAAAACGGTGTTCAATATTTTGTAACAAAACAAGGCACACAAAGGGCGTTACACTCTTTAAGCAAACAAAGCAAGCAAAGCGCAAACGTGAAAGACACGTGCCTTAAACAAGGTAAGTATCGTAAAATTATCACAACCACACTACACAAAAGAATTGAATCAAGTGCTAATAAAAGTACAAATCCATCAAATATTGTTAACAGAGCAATTGAAAAATCATCTCGATTTAATTGTGACACAGTGACTGAGTGATTCCACCTACAAGCTAGACTAATGCCTCGCTGCAATATAATCTTAAAAAAAATTGCATAGTCTAAGTAATCTAGTAAATGTTTCAAATCTATTTTAAGTTGTTGCACGTAGTTTACAGTCCCGAATAGTAGTCTCGATGGCTGAACTGGCAAAGCATCTCGGACAGTTTTCCAGGAGATGCAGGTTCAAATCCTGCTCGTGACTGTTATTTTCGATTTTCGACGACTTTGTGTTCATTGATATGAGAGAATGTCAAGTGCTTAAAAATATATAAAAATGTCAAAATATCACTTTATATTTATCATTTTCACATTTTTGTTATGGTAAAGGGCCGAGCATTTCAAGTATTTAAAATATAAGTAATATATATAAATATATATCTATTATGATATATCTTGTGTCTAAACTTACCGGTGGTAAATAAACATATATTTGCCGTCAGCAAGTTAGCTAAGTAGTCATAAAGGATATTCAGTACACGAATAATATAAAAACTTAGATAAAATACAATCTTAATTTATTGTACATTTTTAAAATATACAGAAAAAAACACATTAATAAGAAGCTTACTGCGCAAGCTGTTGCGGAAGTTTTCAAATTGCATTCTGAGTTTATTTGTGAGCTCTACGATTACAGCAACTGTCGAAACATTATTTTCTCACAAATATCACATATCATATAGAAGAACTCAAACATCCGTATCTTAGAGCCAGTTTCATTCCATATAGTCTATACTAATAGTCCTATTGAGTTGATTTGCTCCAAAAGCGAACTTTAATGAGAGAAATGAACCCCTGACAAACAATAAGATAATAAAAGATTACAAAACACTACAAAATAATATATTAACAGATTATATTATTACAGATCTTTCTTCAACTCTTATAAATTACTAGTAAAGTTAGTTAACTTATAGAGTTAGGTATAGGGTTTCCGACCATAATGATCTAAATCAGAGGTCGGCAACCCTCGACATCTACCCTCTTGCGGCCTGGGATTGTATTTTTTAGCATTTTAATTTATATAATACCTAAAATAATAATAATAATAAGTAATTATAACGTAAATAATTATGGTGCTTAATTGTAATATGAAACTGTTTAACATGCCAAAAAACCCTTGCTATACAAAAAAATTATAACGTGAAACGCCATTGTGATACCGAGCATAAAGTTATATTTGCAATTTTATTTTTTAATTTGTTTTTCTGTTTATTTTTCGTAATTCCTTTTAATAAAATTAAAATACTCTAAATTTTAAGTAATATGACAAATGCAGCCCGCTTTCCTTTATATAGCCCCCCTGTGGCCCCTGGCAGCCAATAGGTTGCCGACCCATGATCTAAGTAAATGATTAAAGTGCTAGTCAAATAAAGACTCATTCATTAGTTTACATGTGACCTGTATTATCTTGCAGCTCAGAAGGAATAGGGTTGCAATTTGGAAATCCATAATAGAACTATTGTTTCATTCTCGCTCACTTCTCACAAATTTATAGTAGGTGCATTAAATATATGCTCTGGTAAATAGACACAGACTGACATGTATTCATTTTCAATGTAACGATTGCCTACGCAAGGAAGGGAAAGGAACTTTTCAGAAATAACAGTACCTACCTACTTAATGTGTAACGAAAACAAACAGGGCCTTTGCACTATTATATAATTTAAAGAACAAATTATTCTGTAATTGGAAAAAGAGAGCTTTACTACGAGCGGGATACGAACCTGCGTCCCTTCCGATCCGGGGAAGTGCTCTAGAGCGCTAAGCCATCGCAGTAACCGACGGCTACACCCGCTATCCCGCTCGCAGTAAAGGTCTCTTTTTCCACTTTCACAACAATTTGTTCTTTAAAGTAGCTGAGCATGTCAAGTGCTAAAATACAGATCAAAAAACTATTATATTATTATACTTTCATAAATTTCCATCTATAATGGATATAAGAGTAAGACTCAGTGAAAAGTAGGTATTTGGCTGCTAACATTTGTAATCCTAACTTATTATAATAATTAAATAGGAAAGTTGTTTAACTGTTATAGATTAAACTTGACTACAACGCACCGACACCAATTACTTAGTAGTAGGTGTTCTATTACAGTTA
Source organism: Leucoma salicis (assembly GCA_948253155.1). Classification (NCBI taxonomy): domain Eukaryota; kingdom Metazoa; phylum Arthropoda; class Insecta; order Lepidoptera; family Erebidae; genus Leucoma; species Leucoma salicis. The sequence goes on along the minus strand of OX411809.1, from coordinate 13,622,875 downwards.
CAGCCTCTTTAATTGTTCACGTTTATTCCTTTTTGGAAATATAGAGGTACCTAATTAAACAATTAGGTAGTGACAGCATTTCCATGGTATTAAAGGCCTATTCGATCACTATTTCTTGCCTCTGACTTTGTCTTTTGATCTTAATATCTATAGATAATACTAGGTAAACCTACTATCAACTTTAATGCAATAAGCAGAATAATATAATACCTATACATATTTTGTTATCGATAATATATACATTTGCCAAATTTGAAATCAAAACTGCATTTAAACATTTCCCGAATTTTTTCACCTGCAATAATTGTTTGTATAGGTGAAGACAATAAATACTAGCTAATATTCAAAACATTCGAAGTGATTTTTACTTAATTCAAGCAATACGGAATTATCTAGCAAAATAATGTTAAAAGAATTTGCTCGTTTAGCGTATTTATCAATAAAATTGTACAGTTAGACAAAGACAATCATCGTTAAAACTTCCATAATAGTAAATAATTACCTATATAAATATGTATATTTATTCTGTTTTGTGGTAAATATCGCCAAATTGTGTAGGTACAGGAAATCATTGTTAATTTTATGACAAATAAATTCATCAATATTCAGGTAACGTGAACTTGCGTAATTAATACAAGTATGTAGACAGTTGCAAATTTTGTAATTTATAAATAAGATGAGGTTTTACTTTGACGTTACCCCAAAGGAATTTCCTGATTGTCAATATCTATTGAAATTGCACATTATATTCCAGTCACTAAGAAGATAATAATTATTTTTATTATTACTACAGATTTGCTGTTATAGTATTTTTTTAATTAAGTACCTACGTATAATTGTGTTATAACATTTTTATTGTTTTTTTAATATTTGATATGTAATGACCACGATGGCATAACTGGTAGCGGAATGACAATATAAATGAAAACTCTATTCTTTTCAAACATGTTTAAAATATATCAACTAGATTATACCATCGACGATCCGATTGAGATAGAGAAAATCTATATGAAGGCTAAGATTTACATTTTGCCTTTACCTATTTTATTTTATCACATATTTAACAATAAAACTTTAATTGTGTAGTGAAACTATTACAAAAAAAAACATTGTAAAAAGCATCCAAACATCTTTTGCGATACCGATATAGTAATAACATGATGCGTCATTTCTAAAGAACCAATTAGTTATTTTTTACTAAAAAAAAACTGACACTTTTTCCACCATCGGATGACTTCATATCATATCAATTATTGTAATTCTCAGTTCCTTGGCCCTGAACACTGATCGATTAGTAATCAATAATACATTTCGCCACAATACCTACAATATGTACGAGTATGCTATTAATAATTGTACTTATTTATCCATACGGCTTACAAACGAGTACATCAACTTTGATGATATGTCAATACACCTTTGGCCCTATCATTAATGTAGGTTTAATTAAATTCCAAGTAAAGAAGGAACTTAAATATTTTAAGGGGTAGACAGAGGTGTATTACACACCCACGGTTCGCCAGCTATGTATAAGTCACACGTAATAGGGGGCGAGCCTATTGTCGTCTACCGGGCACATTTCCAAACTCCGGCTGCTACTGAGAATTTTTATTTTTACAAAAAAGCTCAATAACACTGCCCGACCCGGGGATCGAACCCGAGACTTCATGATTAGCAGTAGCTTACACTACCACATTCCAATAGTATAAATAAATCAGCCGTGTGGGGCCGGCTTTAGAATTGTCCCACCCCTCTCTACCCACGGGAGTCGTAAGAGCCGACTGAGGGAATACCAGGGGAGTGGACAGTGGCACTCCCTCGAGTATTAACAACATCCACTGCGATCGCCAATTCGCCTGCTAAGCGTGGCGATTACGGCATTATCCCCCATGAGGGGACCGCTCATTGTGGCGTTCAATTGGGGAGGCCTATGTCCAGCAGTGGACAATGAAAGGCTGATGGATGGATGGATGGAAATAAATATCATGAAGTAGCCCTGCATTTAACTGTTCATATCGTCAAAACCTAATTGTGCATATGTGGCCAGCCCATATCTTGATGTGGGCAACAGGGATTTTCCATATTATGATGAACAGAATAGTCGGCCACATCATTAAGTGATAAATACTAAAATTTGGCCACGACAGATCCACTACCAACAGCTGCTGTCTAGTAACAATAACCGTGACCAACTTGAACAGGTTCTCAATGGATTAAGAACTTAATTGCTAATCCTCCACACTTTCAACTAACTGAAGAGGTAGTGCCTTGCAAGCCTTGTACAGCTTTCGAACATTACTGTTTCGGTGGAATTGATGTCAGAGCTTCTTCATAATCAACAATAACATTTCAAATTAAAGCTAGTTATTTTTTAATCAATACAAAACAGTACAGAATGTCACAATTACATACCATTTTAAGAAATGTTTTTTTGATTAATCAATTATTGATCTCCAGATTATTTTGCAGCGTCCGTTTGCCTGGTAGTTTAGTTTGAAGGTCTCTACATTAATTAATAGGTAGTACGTGTGTACTACCTATTAATTAATGAAAAAATAAACCAATTCATTTCACTTTGTTTTTAATGTATAGTGCTAAGCATGTCAAATGCTAAAAATATATATAAAAATATCTAAATATTTAAAGGGTTTGCGTCATTATTAGGTAAAATCTTAATTGTAAAATTAAGTTTACCTGGTCGGTATAATGTATGAAAATACTTCCGACAGATGGCGCAGGCGTCACCCAAAGACGTTAAGTATGATGTGTTATCGAAATTAGCAGTCAGGAGCAATTGTCAGGATTGCTGAACTGGTAAAGCATCTGGACGGTATCCAGAAGATGCAGGTTCAAATCCTGCTCCTGACTGTTATTTTCGATTTCACATTTTTCACTTTGTGTTTAATGTATAGTGCTAAGCATGTCAAATGCTAAAAATATATATAAAAATATCTAAATATAATCATAAAGATAAATTCTAAAAAAAGTATAAATAAAAATGTATGTCTATGTCCTTTTCCGGGCTCCAGACTATATCTGTGCAATTTCATGATGATTGGAACAGCGTCAAAGCGTATGAAAGAAACAAACAAACTCACTTTCGCATTTATAATAATGGTAAAGATGTACAGATACGGTTCTGTTACAATTTTATAACTTTTACAATTTTTAACAAAGAAGAAAATATAAAAATTATATATTTCTTACTTTTATATATATCACATTAACCAAGAAGACTTATCGAGTTTTTATACTAGTATTAGTAATTTATGAAATCTAGCGACATACTTGTATGTCACACACAAATACAAAGATATCCTGTTACTGTCTTAAAGGACCAGAGGCTTTCCCTCTGGTCTATTAACTCCTAACTTATAAAAACATAATATAATTAATCCAAGATAATGCGCATACAATAAAACTATTGTGGCCCAAAGTGTTTGACTTCAATCTCTTAAACTTTTAAGTTCTGGCATTACTAATTCGCAAAACCGTGTTGCGGATGCGGTCTCGCAAAATACCTAATAATTATACGAAATGAGCAGGTACCCGGCCACCATTCGAGCAGTTGGTTGTGACGAAGCGCAATCCGAAACTGCGGTCAACGATCGGCGCCCAACATTTTCGAAGGTCGCGTCGCGGCCTTCTTTCGGCCAACTATCATCTGTAATGGGCCGTCCGCGACTGACACCCTGCATTTATTCCAATACACTAACAGTTATGAATGCTCTTGCATGTTTATATGTAGGTTATTTATCTGTGCCGACGTGTATATTCGGTATAACACGAATATCTTCAATGAAATGGGTAATTGGTAGAATAGTCGCAGATAATTTTAAATTGCACGAACAGATACCGTAACGAATCTCTACTTCCATCGTTTTTCAGCTAGTGTTGATGTTTTGTTTTATCTCACGGTGACATTATTATAACAACTAGTAAGTGTTGCCTGCGAATACCTTTGTGAGAACGTCAGGGACCAAGATCTGAGTCATATAACGTTCGTTATGCGCGAACCCTTTATGTTTACAATACGGACAGAAAGGTTTGCATGTAACTCCAATGAATACCACATTGATCAGAAGATTAAATGTTGTATTCTGTTAATATTATGAAAAGAGCATAATATACCGTTTTGAGGTGAAGGTGCCGTAGCCTATAAGGTCATTTGAAGCTTTTCAATATTCAAGTATTATATTACATTACATTACATACCAATTATTTGTTGCTTAATGGTTATTATTAAAACTCAATTATAATTAGGAGTAACAAACATGAACAAATTTAATTTATTTGATTAAATGAATCTTGTATGTATGTAGTGTACCTATGTAGGTACCTCATGTTTCACTTTCTAAAGGCGGTCAGATCAATTTCAGAATACATCACCATTTGTCATTAATATTTGTGAAACTTATCTACCATATCAAGAAAGAATTACAAAGATATATATAATACTCATATAAAACTAAGTAGGTTTTACAGAGCTGTGCTGAATCTTGAATGTACAGACCACATTAAAGATTTTTGAAATAAAAAATGTCTGTAGGTTACTAGTTGTGTCCGCGGCTCTGCCTGTGTGGACTACGCTTCATTTATATATTTTTTTTTCTAAGACTTTTTAGTATACATTTCAATATCTTCGTAAAACCACGTTAGTTACGTTCGTGAAACCATATTCTCTAATCAATTCTACGACGATTTTTTAAAAAAATACATGATTATGCTTTTTATTTTATCGGGATAATATGACTTGGTTTGTGGGATAATATAAAATTCAGTACTTACTAAATATTGGTGGTAGAGGTTTTGAAATTGGATGTGTATTTTATCATAATACCAATCTATAATATAGATTAAATAGATAGTTGGTTTTATTTTTATTTTTCAATTGACGGGAATTTTAATAGTTACCCATAATAACTCAATTTCCACATTCATGCTGTTTGTTATTAAGGAGTTCATGCCTCCTTTTTTTCTTGTTAATGATGGCAGACGAGCCACGGCCCACCTGATGGTATGTGGTAACCATTGCTCATGGACTCAACTATACCGAGAGTAGGTATTGTCAAGCTACTTGTTCACCATTTTGTTTCTCAGATATGAAATGAAAGAAGAAACAGCTACTTTCTGCTACAGCCAAAACACACTGACATGCTTCATGACCGGTCACACAGGAGACAGTGACCCGTTCGGGCCCGATAGCAATAAGTGAGTACTCTCTCTTGGTACCTAGCCCTACCACCAGTAATGCAATGGGTGGAGATTGCTTACTTCCCTTAGTCGCCTTGTACGACACCCGCGGGAGAGGATAGGGTGGTGATACTTGTATTCCTATATATTATATTCCTAGTTCAAAGCTAGTCCATAACACCCTTGAGCATTATGTATAAATAATAAATAAATATATTCACGGACATTTCACACAACGTCCTCTGATCCCAAACTAAGCTTAACGCTTGTGCTATCGGTACCAGATTACGGATATAATAAAAATAATACTTTTTTGTTTATAAATACATATAATAGATAGATAACACCCAAACGCAGTACAAATATCTGTGTTTATCACACAAATAATTGTCCAGCCCCCTTAGAATGAAAAACGAAACGTTAGACGAACTTTCGTTTCACTTCCTTGTGATTATTTGTGATTGGTCGCCTGAATCACGCGTCAAAATCTCGACTAATCAGAAATTGGGCTGAATGGGAATCGAACCCACGACCTCGTGCACGGAAGTCGGTTACACTACCGACTACGCTACGAGGTCCGTCGATTATTAAGTACCTACATTGTATTGGATGTCACAAACTCATCAATATCTCAATCACTATACATTTCCTATTTGATTGTGTATCTCCGAAGTCTAAGTTCTGGTGCCAAAAAATATAACCTTTGTTGTATCATCTTTCCACCAAAAATATTATTATGTAAGTTGGTAAAGGCAAAGAAGATGCGTGAATATACCTACATATATATAGAATCGTTAGAAGCTAGTTAATTTACAAAAGTAATTTCGAAAAATAAACCCTGCTGGAATATTCAAATATTTTTTTGCTAAAAGAGTTCGGTATTAAGTGGTTATAGGCATTATAAGTATCGATTTGTTTCATCCTAAAAGAGTGTCAACTCAAGTGATTAGTTACAAACAGTTACGACCATCCTATATCAAAAGTAATAAATAAAAAACAAAAATATTCAATTCATGATCTAACTAAAAAGCATGTAACATGCTTTACAAAGAAATATTTTGACCTCGAAATGAAAATCTTGCTCTGACCGTTACAATAACGAGGTCATTCATCACTCTTGTGTTTGTTTGTCTTAGTGGACCTATCTGTTTTATTCAATGCAACCTTAATTTCTTAAGTATATACTGTATATTATAGTTATTATTTCTGCTGCCATGACGGTGGTAATCATGATATTATATATGCAAATCGTTGTGTGCATATGAAATCTAAGGAAGCAAAATTGTTGGATGTTGACGATCAATGGATGGTAGATCACGAACTCGAAGATCCTTGCTCAAGGAGGAAGTGTATATTGTAACTCTATCATAAGTCTCAATTCAACATTAATTAATCTCATTTACATAAACACTAATCCCAAGTCTTACTCCAGGACAGAAACATTACCTGGCTTACGAGCGGTAAACCAAGTATTAGGTTAATTGGAATAACCACTGAAGAAATGTAATATGGTTCCGGGGGCCCGCCAATAAAGGCGAAGAGACGGCACACGGCGGGTTTCTTTAGTGGGTGAGTGCCCCACACTACGTTGTTCGATGCCCCGAACGACGGGGTGTGCGTTTAAAAAAAAAGGTTATTTGGAATAAGTTTCATGTTAAAAAAATAATTTATTCTTCTCTAATACATTGTTTGCTGATTGTAATAACGTATATACACAATGGACATCTGCTTTTACCACCTTAATACTGCCATTTTGTTACATTACATCATTATGCTAGAATCGAATTTAATTTTATAGTTAAAATAAGATAATCACGTAAAAAAAAATTTTTTTTTTTTATATATATGAAATTTAATTATCTTAGAAAAGCATTTGAAGCCACTTCCAAATTCTTACTAATATTATAAATGCGAAGGTTAAGTTACGCTTTCATGCCGTATCTGCTCAACCAATTATCATGAAATTTAGCATATAGGTGTAGTCCGGCCTGAGAGATTTTCTCAATGGCATGTGAAGTCTGCCAACCCGCACTGGGCCAGCGTGGTGGACTATGGCCTAATTTCTCTCACCATGAGAGGAGGCATGTGCCCAATAGTGGGATAGTAAAAGGGTTGAAAAAAATAGCCCGGCACCCAGTACAGGAGACACAAAGGCATTTAATCCTGCTTTCAATGGGTTAACAATTTTTGCATCGACATAATTAATTTCACATTTTCCATTTTGTGTTTAATGTATATGGCTAAATATTATAGGGCTGCGTCATTATTAGGTAAAAATCCTAATTGTAAAATTAAGTTCACCTGGTCGGTATAATGTATGTAAATACTTCCGACAGATGGCACAGGCGTCACCCAAGACGTTAAGTATGAATGTGTTATCGAAATTAGCAGTCGAGAGCAGTTGTCACGATGGCTGAATTGGCAAAGCATCTGGACGGTATCCGATGCAGGTTCAAATCCTGCTCTTATTTTCGATTTCACATTTTCTACTTTGTGTTTAATGTATGGCTAAGCATGTCTAATGCTAAAAATATATATAAAAATATCTAAAAATTTGACATTTTATTATTATTATTTACCCAAATTATGAAGTCCACACAGACGAAATCGCAAGCAGAAAAAATGAGTTCTTCTTATTTAAATCATTTAATATCGTGTCGAATTGAAAGCTCGTACCTCCAAATTAATACACGCTTTTTTAAGTCTGTAAAAATCAAATTCGATTAAAACTTTAATAACAAAGCAATATCAGTTTCAAAAGAGGGTCATCTAATATAAAATATTATAAAGTTTGAATAAAGATCAAAGTTGTTGGATGTTAGGGTAGATATTTAAGGAAAATGAGATTCAGGTAAGCAAATCTTCGGTGAGTAGGTACCGTGAGTACGGCTCATCGTGTTGGGGGACACAAACAGGAAGGGAGCGTAATGAAATAGCCAGACGAAATGCAGACAACAAGTGCTGCAGTGTAAATTGCTTTTTAACAAGTTTGTTTAACGCGAATTTGTATCCAATTCTATAAATCACAATTATAACAGTTTGATATGATAATTCGTTCACGCATTGGATTTTTGTTGAATCAAATATATTGTAGATGACCTTTTATAGCGTCCTTGCGAAGGCCGATAGTTCTTCTAATAATAATTCTGTACATTATACAAAATCTTATCCGTAGATACGTGACGTGACGAGTCTCTCTATTACGCAAGCTCAAAGCGCGAAGAACTAGGAAGTAACCTTTAACATCTGAAACTGTTCAAACAAATATAAGTATTACATTACCTGTTAGATATGCACGATTTTAGTAAATGAACAGACGATTTAAAATACTTATTGAATTTATTTGTTTATTATTCGGATAAACGCCGTAAACAATAAATCAAATTATGCATTTATGTAGTTGTACTGTCTAGGAACATGAATATGTAAGGAAATGTTAAAAAAAATAATATGTTAATTTTTTATTGTCAACAATTCTAAAAAAACTAGTAAATTTATTTATTATATATTTTTTTAATTTATGCTGCCTATAAAAATAGAATTTTAGTGTAGGTTTCAATTACTAAATTCGCCCGGGGTCCGTGTTGACTAAAAGCACTTCATACAAAGAGGGTTTTTTTAAGATAAGGGAATATAGTGATAATTGATACTGAAAATAAACTCTGAAACTCACAAACAAAAATGAGAATATGTTTATTGTGAGTTATAAATTAATGAAATTAAGAAAAGCTAGTACGGGTGGGGACTCGTAGTACTGTGCACCCGGGCGTGCGTCACCTACTAGGCCGCAATGTCTTACCAACTCGGTTGGTGATTAATGTTGAGTTCAGTGAAAGCACTTGTGTATGTACAAACATCTCATACCTTAGCGGTATCAAATCCAACCACAAAAACACCGTACCCAAAACACGCGTTACAATTTTTCTCCCACATTGCACAATACGAATTTGTTAACGGGAACCGGCCATCTACATTCGACTTTTTTGTTTGTGCACGGGCAAGTATAAATTGATAATGTTGGTAATTTGGCGCCCGGGCCGAGTGCCGTTGCCCGCTACACTAATGAGTTTATAATGGACACAATAATATAGGATGATAATATATTTTCAGAATCAATGTCTAGGTTGAGTACGCACTGCACTATAATAGTCAGGTATTAAGACATCACGAACATTTACGCGTAGTTATATCCGGCAGATAAAACATAATAAAACGTGGATTTAAAAAAAGAATTTCCGTCTAGTAACCCATGTTGATCTGTGAGAATGTGGTTATATTATACGTCGGTCGCGTTAGAGCGAATTAATACCGATAGTTTTCATATGGTTTTTTACGTCATTAACATAAAAAATCACTATTGAAATCTTTCGTAACATAATTGGAAAATTACCTACTATATAAAATATCCTTCTGACACTTTACGCCTTCATTCGATACACGGGAATATTACAATTACACTACCAACTTTTCTGGCCAAAAGTTACTATTTAAAACGGAAAACCTAATAGCCCTTCTTGGACCAAACTTTCCGTTACTTATTGCCCACTTATGCCACCGTAGCATCGAGGCAGCATACTTGGTAGATTTAAGACAGCTACAAACTGTTACATGTATAACTGAGATTTATTAGATTAATGTTGACATGTATATCAATCAGAATATCGGCGACAAAATGGGAATTACTATAGTAATGGTGAGTAATCCGTTTGTTGCGTTTCGTTTGGTGAGAGAGCGCGCTGGAGATCCCAACCTCCTCCCCTTCCTCTCTCATCCCGTCTCTGTAATTCATATAGAATTCTATCACACTCTTTTGTTTGGTTTAGTGAAAAAAATGGTCCTAACCACACAGCCTGTCGTTCGAGAAAAGACCAGGGAAGTTTGGGACCCTCACCCACTTAAAACCTACCGTGCGCTGTCTCCCCCTCCTACCTATATTTTTTTATTGCATGTGGTGGCAGACGAGCCACGCCCCATCTGATGGTAAATGGTAACCGTCGCTCATGGACTCAACTGTACCGAGAGTATTGTCAAGCCGCTGCTCACCATTTCATTTGACAGATATGAAATGAAAGAATAAACGGCTATCTCCTGCTACAACCAAAATGCAATGATGTGCTTCATGGCCAGTCACACGGGAGATGGTGGTACCAACCCGCTCGGACCCGATAGCAAGTGAGTACTCCCACTTGGTACCTAGCTCTACCACCAGTAATGCAATGGGTGATCATTGCTTACTTCCCTTAGTCGCCTCATACGACACCCGTGGGAAAGAATGGGATGGTGACACTTGTATTCTTAGTCCGTGACCACACCTATATTGGAGGTTTTTAGGCTTTCACGCCGAAACTACTGAACCAGTCATCGTGATATTTAGGAAATATATAACCTGGATCACAGAAAAAATATAGGCTCCTTGTTATCCAGGAACAAAAATAGATATAGCCTGTGAGATAACAATTGTTGCATTGATATAATTAATGTGTCGTAGAGTGACTTATTTATATTATTAAGTCCGCGCCGACGAAGTCACGGGTAGAATATAGTTATATCACAAAGAACTATAAACAGCGAAAAAGCCAAAAATAAAATAATACATAATAAATGAGTGCGTAAACAACCCCATGAACGATATAAACAAAAGTGAATCGTCTAGAAACAAATTATATGCGTCTAACTTTTAAAGGAATTGTTAAATATCACTGTGTTATGATGCCGCAATCTTGTAAACGAACAAGTATTACATCTTCCATTTTTTTTAATTATCACGTTTAAACTCTGCGTGGAGCGCCAGTGAGAAACTTGATCGCGGCAACAAAAAATAATTGCGCATATTACTCACAAGAAATGTTTTGTACGACCTACTAAATTGCATGTATACTTATTAGAAAACCTTCCCAACAATAACATGTAAGTACCTTGTTAATATTAAGAAGTTTCTTATGTCTGGTTAACTTTATGTCACGCTGAAATAAATGCGAATGGAGCCCAAAATAAAAGAACCATGACATCACTATCTAGAAATACATTTATTATCAATTGTCCACCACTTTAGTTGAAGTTGCAACGCATAAAACTAAGTTCTTGAATAGGTTATGCATGAATATTCTTAGAAATTCCGACACATGAGTATAAATTACTTTTAATTGTATTTCCGTAAGCTACAAGTATATATTCATTAGTAATATTAATATTGAGTGAATTTACATAGAGCCTCAAGTCATGACAAATTTGGTATAATAATTGAGAACTGATTAATTGGATTGAAGACTATCAGCAGCTTAAAATTTTTTATAATATAGATAATTAATGAATAAACATCCATTATAAACTGTTAAACGTGAGATTCGTTAGAAACAGCGGCCACTATCGCGGCAGTGGATGACGGCATGCCTCCAGATCTTCCTCGTATTCTGAGTCATCTGCCGCGCGTTCATGACCTGCTCCACGGATTCTATTTACTGGCCCCGACTGCTAGGCTGCTATCGAAATGATTTAGCAATAATATTTTCTTAAAGGTTTTGACGTGATAACGTCTTATAAATCGATGAACGCCGGCTGCACGCACGAAAAAGTGTCACGTTCCGAAAAATGTATGGCGACCGATGCATTGTTTGTGAAATTCTCAGAAAACATATATGATGTTATCACGTAAAATTCTCGTTCGTAAACCGATTTTACAGACATCCGTATTTTTTTTTGTAATTTATGACGAACTACGTAGTCCGCTACTACTTTTCCATTTCGTTTCTCATGCAGAGGGTCTGCATTGAAATAAATGCGTGTAAAAATAATTAATGCTATAATAAAAACAGCGAAGAGGTTGCGTTAAATTCATTTTCACGTGTTAAGAATATCTCGAATATTTAGCCTACGCTAAAAGTCCCAAAACCGTAGGAATCCTTCGATCAAAAATTTTATTAATATTGTTGATCGAAGAAGGAATTGGGTCTTTTTTTGGTTTAGTTTGTTTTACACTCTAGAACTAGTAGTTCCTAGTTATGTAATATAAATCAAGTAATTAACGAAAGTAACGTAGCACATCGCAGGTGATAATCAACACTAAAGACGCTTATAGAGAAATACAAATCATAATTATATTACTCTTTAACAATATACAAATTGTAAAGTAGTTAAAAAACTGCCTGTTAGTTATGTAGTAGATTTTTTGTTTTGATTTGCTTCAAATTAACCTTGATTGATAAGGGATACTGAGTTTTAACATTCAATAACTTACGCTATCCCCAACATTGCTTGTAATCTATAGTTGTAATATGCAAATGTTGTGCTTCGCGACCGGTTGAGATTATCTTAAGATATTATTTAATATAATTACGATAATACTGTATCGTGAAGCGTTATCGCTAAGTGTGATGAAGTTTAATGTTTTGCCCTTAACCACAGAATAACTAATAGTTCTTAGTACCTTAACTGCGTTTATGTGTATATGTTTTATATGTGAATAAAGATCACTGCAACTTTTTATTATTTATTTACATTCTAATCGAAATGACCTTCTTTTCATTAGACGCGCACGGTCTCTGAACGTCAACAGCGTACTATATGATAGTGTCATTATAAAGGTGAAGGTCTGTTTATTGTTTGTCTAGATGCGTAATTATCATCTCAAGATTAACATATTATTTCTACTGTTGCTATGACTCGATTTCTTCTTCTACAATGAGTAAGTAGTTATTTAGTTATTAAAATAAAAAGTATTTGAATAGACGCGTGAAATAAAGTATTTGGATATATACGAGAATTATTAAGTGTTTAAGTAATAAACTTAGTTTAATAAATTACTTACATTTTTATCTCACCATGCTCTTCCAACTGCCTCTGTGGTCCAGCGGTAGTGTAAGCAACTGCTGATCATGATGTCTCGGGTTCGATCCCCAGGCGGATCTACTGAGCTTTTTCATGGAAAGAAAAAATCTCTGTAGCAGCTCGGAGTTAGGAAATATGTCCTGTAGACGACAATAAGCTCGCCTCCTATTACGTGGGACTTAAACATTGCTGGCGAACCGTGGGTGTGTAATACACCTCTGCCTACCCCTTCGGAGAATACAGGCGTGATGCTATGATGATGCTATGCTCTTCTAATACTAGGAAGTGCAATGAACGTTATTAGGTTTTCCGTTGGAAAATTTAAATAGCAGCAAGAGGCCTGGAACACCACTATATAACCTGGGACTGTGCGCAGCAGATCCCCTTTTAGGGTTAGTTTAAAATCATATGTAAAATATTGAAATATTAATATGGTATTAGACCTCTGCTTACCCTTTATGCAATAAAAAACGTGCTACTATCTGTGTAATAACATCGCACTAATCCTTAAAAACCTTTGATATGTTGTGATTGATACTGACACAACCATTATCGACTACGCAGATGCTTGCTATGTAGATGCTACTGAAGAGCTAGAGAGACTGCAAAATTTATGTATACCTACGTTTAGTATTTAATCTCATAAAGTAAGACCACGTTTCACTGTTGCCAAATGAGCTCCTGTGGCTCCCAATTAGACTTCGTAGAAATACTAGATTATTATGCGTATTATATAACATCCTGCATAATCAGGCTGCACCGCCATATCTCAGGGAGCGGTTCACTTTTGCCCGTACCAATGATGCACCCTGTAGGACCAATCTTCGTACCATGCTATAAGTTTCATCTCATAAAACGGATTTCTATGCATACTCTTTTACTGTGCATGCAGTAAGACTATGGCATTCACTTCCAGCAGATATCAGGGATTCTCCCACTTCCGTATCATTCAAGCACAGGGTTCGTCAATTCTATTTACCTGTCTACAGTTTCCTAACAAATCAAGTGCATTCGTGATGGTGTGTATACATATTATTATATTACGATTATTTAATAATCTATTTACTATCTATGTAGTTATATATTTGTGTACATGTATGTAAGTATATGATTATTATATATAATAATGTCTAAGTTGAAGTATTTATCTGGATAAAATTATAATGTATATAAGTTTATATCCCCCTACACACAATTCACTTCTTTTACTTCAAACTTTCCTGTCGCGGGTCTGCTGGAAGAGATTTCTTAAGAAATAAGCAGTACCTTTGTACAAATATTTATAAATAATTTAGTTTATATGTGCTATATGTGTGTACATAAATAAATTAAAAAAAAATACGGTGACCAAAGCGCGGCTATACTACATACTAATAAAACGTAATTGTCAATGCAGGGAGCATGCGTTGTAGCACATCTAGATTTATATTATGTTATCAAATATTAACAACATAGATGGCGAAATAGGACAATTCCCCTGCGATACAAAAATTATTCTTTAGTGCAGCCTCTTAAAAAATAATAATAATAATAAAGGCAAAATTTATCGCACAACCAATATTTGTGTTAATATAATTTTAACTTGATCAGCCATGCGCTTCAGCAATGTTTTTGCCATTGCTTATTTGTTCCGACTTTCCTGATTGAGTGTAAAGTGACTAAAAACAGATAGATCTTTGTTAATTTATATATTTTTTTAATTCAATTAAAGACTTATAAGGACTCAACATATATGACACACGTGTGTGTATTTCTTTGTAATGAATTCTGAGACTATAACTATTTATTTTATAAAACGTGATAAAGTATAACATTTAGAATAGAATTTGTTACTTTCGTGTTAGTGATTAACATTTTAATCAAGTGGAATGAAATCAAAAACGGAATAAATACGTCGCCAATTATTTTGACTGTGCATTAATGCCTAAATATTGAGGCGATATGCTCCACTTTGGCCATATCAGTTTAAATTGTCGGCGTGGTGTGCACTGCGGCGAGTGGAAATCTATCGATGTGGGCCGACAGTGGCGATCGGATCGTGTTAAGTAACGGCACCTAACTAATTATCTATTAAAGGCAACAATGGTCTCACGTCGGCAGCGGCGGGCTCGCGGTCACGTCTTGTCGCACGCACCCACAACTGTTCTCGTTCTCAACTGAAGACTGCAACAAGATTACACTGGTATTACTTTCATAGATTTAATTGATCATAACCGTTAAAAGATTTTACGTAATAATACAAATTGCTCACTAGGTATTCAAAGCTCAATTATATGGATGTAGGTAGGTACCACACTCATTACCGCGGCAGAAAATGAAGAAGTAAAACTAATACACAACTACTCTTGTATGAGAACTAGGCACTTAGTGAAAGTTCTCACTTCTAGTCAGATCGCCGAAGACGATCGAAGGGTAGATCTTGTATGATAACCAATCATATTTAGATCGTTAGGGAAAACATAAAACATAGCATCACGCCTGTATTCCCCGAAGGAGTAGGCAGAGGTGTATTACACACCCACGGTTCGCCAGCTATGTTTAAGTCCCACATAATAGGGGGCGAGCCTTTTGCCGTCTACCGGACACATTACCAAGCTCCGGGCTTCTACGGAAAATTTTTCTTTTTACGAAATAGCTCAATAGCACCGCCCGGCCGGGGATCGAACCCGAGACCTCATGTTCAGCAGTCGCTCACACAACTGCTGCACCACAGAGGCAGTTGGGGAAAATAGCCTATATTATTAACATTTCTAGAAGCTTACACAACTAGTAATTGTCCGCGGCTTTGCTCGCGTAAATTACATAAGGGTAGGGATGGTAATTTCATTTATAGATTCTCTATAAGAGGTTTTATATATGTCTTGAACTGGTCGCTTCATGTTGTGACTGACCATTTCATAAAATGGTTAGGTTTCGATAAATTAGATTTCATGAAATGGTCGGCCCCATCATTCTAAGATTTAGACTACGCATATACATATAGACACATCAAAAAAGTTTGAGATCATTAGCAAAAAATGGTGTATTTTTTAAATTTCACCCTATAAAAGAAAAGTGTTTACATGATATCTTTTTTAAAAAGAAAATATTTTTATTGAAACTAAAATATTAACTATTTTTAATTATTTTACAAATAAAAATTTGATTTGAAAATTTTAATGCAATTGAGACTAAGAAATAAATGAAAGAAAATGACGAAAAAAGAAACATTATTAAGAATTTATTACGAAATTGTTTTTATTTAGTACTTACTAGCCTTTGCCAGCGGCGCCGGCCTAGCCTAAAGCTATTTTTTAGGTAATATCTCAGGTTCCCGTTATAGTAGTGGGATAACATATATTACCAGTTGTTAAGTCTAATCAAGAGCTATCAAACAAAAAGTTGCAACAAAATCCGTTCAGTAGTTTTTGCGTGATGCGTGAACAAACAAACAGATAAAAAATCTAAAAAAAATCGTTTTGTGTTTAGACACGCCTATATAGCCTAATTCAGTATTTTTTTCTCAAATATCTTAAATGTACAGACATAGCTCTGTTACAGCTTTATAATAGTATAGACAAGATAACTCCCCCCCTATCTCGAACACAAGCAGCAATCCTCCTGGGCATGCTGAGAATCAAGTTATTCAGTATTTCTTGCGGTAACCTGTCCCATTCTTCAATAGCAGCTTCCCTGATCTCTGGCACTTTCTGGGGAGGTGGCTGACTGAAGAATCATAGACATAAAATAAAAAAAGTTTCACCATATTGCCAACAAAAATATTTCGTATTTTCAGTGATCTTAAACTTTTTTTGTTGTGTGTACTTTTTTGGATAAATGATTGTAGATTTTTATTTGGACCACACTTCACCCATACACACTTCATTGGATTCTCTTTATAAGAAACTTCTAAAGTTAGAAGTGAATTAGACATAAAATATTTCTGAAAAGCTTTTTCCCCGAACTGTTCTAATTTTCATAAAGGTAATAAAAAGGCATTTTATCCTTCTTTTCCAATCTTTATAGAGTTATTTATATTACTACTCGATTTTTTGATAAACATGCTTAAACAAATGAATTTGCAGGCATTTCATATTATAACTAGGTACATAGCTCTGTTACAGCATTATAATAGTATAGATAAAACCCTACTATTACGACATATAAAGGAATAAGGTTTAGTCGAATAAAGTAAAATGAATTATGTTTTCAGTATAGACACCTGCTTCTAGAACCCTTTAGATAGACGGGAAATTATCATTTCTTTCTTTGATTTCATCTTACCCAATACAGGGGAGACGATCGTAGACCTAGCTAGAGTGCCATTTCCACGTCTGGTATATTTATAATATTCATGTAATTTATCGAAAATTAATGTGCATATATTTTTCCTTGTGTACGGCAAGCTTAATTATGGAATTAAAAACAATAACTAGATTTATGACTCGTAATACTTCTTGCTTATAGGGTGGACCCACGACAACTCACCTTTAATATTTCACAGCTAATAAGTTTTTTTTAGCATCGGAATTCCCGCCTGTACTAAAATACTCTTTTGCCTTATTCACAAATTATAATTTGTACTTTAAGAGTAGCTGAGCATTTCAAGTGCTAAAATATAGATCAAAATGTTTAAAAAATCAAGCCATCAAATAGTATGAATCTTAATTGCAAAATTAAACTGACTATATTGGATTAATGCGTGTAAATGCGTTCCGATAGAGGGCGTTGATCGTTAAGACAAATATGATAAGGAGTTTGGGTATGTCTAAAAGATAGTACTGTAGCTCAGTGGATTAGAGCACTTCCCCGGATAGGAAGGGACGCAGGTTCGATTCCCGCCTGTACTAAAATACTCTTTTTCCTTATTCACAAAGAAGACTGAGCTTTTGTTAGAATTGAGGATTATTGACGCATATCAGCCAGTTTAGATTAAATTTTTTGATAATTATTGTTCATTATATATAAACAATTAACATTTTTAACAACATGAATGTAAAAAATTTACCTAATTAAAAAAAATGCAAAAATAGGGTTGCCACATTTCATTGAGCAATAACCTCTTGGCAATATAAATAATATATCGGCTGTATAAAGACTACCTTTAATAATTTCATATGTTGTATAAATTTGTGGGTAGTTTCTTAACATAATGTTGTAAAATGCCATAAACACTTGTAAATAAAGCGAGAGCTTTCAACCTTTTACACCAGTGTCCCGCTATTGCTGTTCGCCAATTTCCTTAGACATTACAATGTTGTAATTTTATTGCTATGTCAACAGTTATTTAACATGCGCAGCTTCATTCGTAGTTGCAAAGCGTTCCGCTCAAAACGTTGAGGATTTTCCGCTACAAAATGAGAGCATTATCTGTCTGAAGCTATTCCCAGGCCGTATAAAGAAATTCTGCTCACAGCGCAGCACGGCGGCGGCGCGACGCGCGACGAGCATTGACGCGCTCACTTACTCACTTGCCCACTTTGGATGCCGTGCGACGTGCCCGCGACTTATCTTTCATCGTCACTAAAATAACTCACTAAGATCTCTTATGATTCTATCATTCACTTTTTAGGAAACATAACACACAACTTTTTCTGTACGAATATTTAGTAGAAATAAAATCTACTCATACAAATGTTATCTAGCCATCGTAGTTTTTATTAATATTTATTAACTAATTGCTTTTACGCTCTAAATAAATATAATATTTTATTTTCTAGATTCAATGATTTCTGTTTTAATTTAAATTATTAAAAGGACTTGTACCTACACCTTCTTTTTTAGGTGGGCATAAATGTCTTACCCGCTGCCCGGGGAGACAACGGGGTAGTGTGGGGATCTCATCCACTAAAAACCCACTGTGTGCTCTAGCCCGCCCCTACTATGGCGGATGGTGGAACACGGGTACCACGTCGTATCGACCGCGATCCGCAGGCGGCAGCCCTTTCGGGCACCCTCTCTTGTGCGACGCCCCGCGCACTTGGGCGTCACACCTTCGCGGTAGGCTTCCGCGGACGACAGTGTAATCCCCAACCCCACCATCCGCAGCCTCGACTAGGGCGGCATCGGGCGCAGGTAAACGCGCCCACGCGCGCCCCACGCGCCGACAGCGAATCGGGCCCGCAAAGGAGGATTGCTCCCGAGCCCTCTCCACTGCCTCCTTCCGCGAGATGACAGCCTCGCAGAAGGCGGCGACCACGGTTCCCGCCCCGGGCTGTGACGAGTGCATCATCGGCGTAGCAGATTACGCCCAGCCCGAGGGGGAGCCAGCCACGGAGGAACCAGTCGTAACCGATGTCCCACAGGAGTGGCCCGAGAACCGAACACTGTGGGACGCCGCACGACAACGTCACCCTCCCGGTCCACGAAGAGGACGCTGCGACCATCGAGGTAGTCTGCCACCAGCCGCCTTAGATAGAGGGGCACTCCATGGTACCGGAGGGCCTCCTTGATGCAGCCGAATGGCAGACTATTGAAGGCGTTGGTGATATTGAGTGACACCACCAACAGCACTTCCCTCGAGGCGACGGCCTCCACAGCCGCGGCCCTCTAGCACAGAATGGCGTCGACCGTAGACCGACCCTCCTGAAACCAACAACCCAACTGGGCGTTGGACAGATTAGGGCCGACCGCTCCGAAGTGCCGGACGATGCAGGCAGCGACTACCCGCTCGAGGAGCTTACCCCCCTCGTCCAGCAGCACGATGGGCCTGAAGGCCGCGACTGTGTTTGGAGACCACCCCGGCTTTGGACTTGTACACCTAGTATAACAATCCTATTATAATCATTACAAAATAGAGAACAAATTTTTGTGAAAGTGGAAAAAGAGCTTTACTGCGAGCGAGATTTATTTACAAAATAATACAAATTATGATGCTTTTAGACTTATTCATGTATTGGATTCATTTTTCCAGTCTAGCCAAATTTTGCGAAATTTTATACTATCCACGGACCGATTGCTGATTTTCCGCAACTAAAAACACCGCCCAAGCCATAAAAACAAAACTATCTTCTTAGGTTTATGCACTTACCACTGAAGGAATGTCAAACAGTTGCATTGGTCCGCCAATACAGGCGGAGAGGCGGTACACGGCGCGCGGCGGGCTTATTTAGTAGATGAGGGCTCCACAATACTCAGTTCGTTGCCCCGAAAGACGGGGTGTGCGGTTAGGTATCTACATTTTTTCCCGCCTTAACAAAAAGAAATAGGGTAGATAGTATCCTGAGAATATTTGAGAATACTGCGTGTACTGTGCAGGTTGACTATCATAGGTCATAGTTATAGGTACATGATGATAGATCCTCATTTTTTTGTTAAGGCTGGAAATAATTTGCTAGCGACGGTTCGGGTCAGTTGAAGGATCATCCTCCAAGGCCCTCCCCACCGCTTCCTTCTGCGAGATGTCTTCCTCACAGAAAGCGAGAGAGTCCTGTTAGGGACGTCCAGGGCCACATCGGATGAAATCTCCTTGGCGCAACGTGCCTAAGCTTTAATTTTCTACATTTTCAGTATTTTATTGCTTTAAGAGCTGTTATTGTAGAAATGGCATTGTTTTTATTATATTTAATCATTTAACATTATATTTCTTAGATAATATTTATTACCGCCATATTATCACTTGATTACTCAAGTGACATTTATTATCATTATCGTAGTGATCTATCACTTTAAATTTTTTTATTAATTTTATTTATACACTTGATATCTAGGACATTATACCCATTTAACAAGCTTTTGTCGTCAATAATTCAGAACAAATAAGAAAACTGTATAGTATTAACTTCTACTACTTCTACTACTTCTAGTACTACTTATTATCATTATATTACCTATCGCCATTACATGTTACTTATCGCCATTTCTCTTGCGGGATAGGCAGAGAGAACAGAGTGCCAAAAGGCTCTATTCTTGCATCCATCTCTCGCGTCCTCAAAATTCATAATTCTCTTCATACACGCTCGCTGGTTTCGGAGACTCCTGACTCCACCTTCCTTCAATACATAACCGATTTGATCTAGATAAGTGAGACTCGGTCTCCCCCTGTTGGTACCTACATCCTTCCACTTTCGCATTGTATATCTTCTTAACCAGCCGCTTGTCCGGCATTCTTTCCACATGTCCGAATATTTGATGTATAATGTTTTAACAATTATTAAAAAATATAATATACGGTAGGTAATGTCATTGTACCATTTTTATTGGATTAAACTAAATTCACTAAATGCCAAAGGAGAATGTGTTACAGTACGGTTTGTATAACAATTTATTCTAGCGAAATGGTAATGAACTTAGGCGAAGTAGATTATTGGTTCTTATAGCATACGTGTCTGCATACAAAGAATAATTTTGCGTGTGAAAATCAAACAAGCTGTTCGTGGTACTTGAATTCATTAATGTTTGCATTCACAACGTAAACTTAGAGACATGACGTCATCTCATAAAGTTCATCACGAATTTATTATGTGCACATAATATACTTGTGTTTTTCAAAATTACTGCTTCAATAACTTTATAGAATTCATATATAGAAATCATATATTCAATGAATATATATACATATATAAAGGTTTGTTTCTTTGTTACACTTTCACACAATAACTACTGAACCTATACCATAAATAAATAAATATTTACGGGCATTTTCACACAACGTCCTCTGGTCCCAAACTAAGCTTAACGCTTGTGCTATGGGTACCAGATTACGGATATAATACATAAATACTACTTTTTTTTGTAAATATAATAGATAGAAAACACCCAGACGCAGTACAAATATCTGTGTTCATCACACAAATAATTGTCCTGAGTGGGAATCGAACCCACGACCTCGTGCACGGAAGTCGGTTACACTACCGACTACGCCACGAAGGCCGTCAGCATAGGTTAGGAGTACGTATATATTTTCCTAAAAATAGTCAATATAGCGAATTCTGAGGTCCACGTAGACCAAGTCGCGAACAGGGTCTAGTATAACATAACATAATTTTTTAGATAAAAAGCCTGTTTTAGATACACTTGCATTAGTTCAGACATTCACCACCCCATTCTTCCCGCAGTACATGGCACACGAGAATTTCTCCGTGGGATAAACCTGAATAAGGCCAGTAAGCACTCAAAAGTATCTGCAAGAATAGGAAAACTTGAAATTAAATATATAAATAAAATGGTTCAGCACCAAGTGCAAGCTCTTACTACCGAACCAACGAACTAACAGTCAAGCACCACCATCTTTAATGTGCATTGTAACAAACTGTCAATCATCTCAGTGTATCAGATTTTTTATCGCTTGTGGTTATGGCCAAGCCACTATCCATCTGGTGGTAACTGGTAGCCACCGCCCATGGACTCAGCAATACTAGGACCAAGCTTCTGCTTACTATTTCATTTCGCGGTTGGGAAATTAATGAACTTCCCGCTACAACCTGATAACAGACGAGTACTCCTACCCTGGTGGGTCTTCTTATTGTGGACGACCTTGACTTGTCACGGCACGATGACGTCCTTATCATGTAATGAAATAACCTCTTAATCCATAGTATATTACAGAACTTAATTTCTGTTAAGGAACTATTTCGTCTAGTTGACTGCACTGATGGCGGAGTGGTTTAAATACCCGCCTTCCACCCGAGTGTTGTGGGTTCGATTCCCATACAGGACAACTCTTTGTGTGATCCACAACTGGTTGTTCTGAGTCTGGGTGTACTTTATAAAATTTTATGTTTGTAAATCCCCGCGATACAAGGAATATTCCTTAGTTTAGTGTAATCTTTTTTTTTAAAAAAGGTGTTATCTTCCTATTAGCCTTTTTTAGGGTTCCTTACCCGAAGGGTCAAAACGGGACCCTATTACTAAGACTTCGCTATCTGTCTGTCCGTCCGTCTGTCACCAGGCTGTATCTTAAGAACGGCGATAGATAGACAGTTGAAATTTTCACAAATGATGTATTTCTGTTGCCACTATAACAACAATTACTAAAAAATTAAAAAAAAAACAATATTTAAGGGGGGCTCACATACAACAAACGTAATTTTATTGGCCTTTTTTCTCGCTATTGATAAAGGTAACAGGTAGACGCTTGAAATGCTTACAGAATATTTAGTTATATATTAACTTTAAAAATAAATAATTAAATTAAAATAAAATTATATTTAAGGGGGGGCTCCCATACAACACGTGATTTTTTTTACTCGTTTTTGCTCGATATTGATAACGGCAACAGTTAAACGCTTGAAATATTCACAGAATATTTAGTTAAGTATATATTCTTTCTACTACTTTAAAAATTAATAATTAAATTAAAATAAAACAAATATTTAAGGGGGGCTCCCATACACAAACGTGTTTCTTTACTCGTTGTGCATCTAAGTCTAAGTTGAAAACCACGAAATGAGTCAAATTTTACTTGCAAAATTTGGTAACAGCCATACACCATGGTTACAGAGAGTTACAATAGTGTAATGTTGTTTACCTAGTCAAAGGTACGGAACCCTTCGTGCGCGAGTCCGACTCGCACTTGGCCGGTTTTTTTGCTATATGGCTCCTATTTGCCATAGGGCTTTAAACATATGTACGTTACATATCATACCTAGGCTCAAATAATCCTAGCCTAATTAATGCATTTCTAGAAGCGCGCACTATAACAGTAGATATACAACTGTTATTAAATGTAAATAGTAAGTATCAAATTAATGATACCCAGTCAGTATAACAACACCAATTTTAATTCTCACGCATAATCAGTCTTGTAGAGAAAATATTATTTGTAGATACGGTCAAATAACTGCTTAATGCTGTTGTTGGAAACAAATCTAAAAAACGCCGTAGAGATTTCAATATATTATTATTAAGTGTCTATACTACGAGTAAACTGTCCTTTTTCCGCTGTTAGAAACCGAAAACTAGAATAAAACCACCCCTTTAGCCGTTGTGTAGAGGTTTGCGCCCAGCTATGGAATATATAAGCTACGCAAAGAAAGAAGGAAGAATGTGAAGAACAGGTAAAAGAAGACTAATAAATGATACAGACCAAATGTATCGATGGCTATACATTTCACTAATAGAGATCATTAAAGACGCTAGATAGTTATTGATATAATTAACTAATGTATAGTAACGAATAACATTGGTGAGTGGCCATAAGATTCATGTGCTTGCTATAACGGTACCCCACTGACGGCTCTGCGCACATATTAATGGTCGCCGCTCAAGGCCGCCTTCAAGCTATCGACATCGTTTTGTCGACTATGAGAACACGGCGCCTTCCAAATCATGGTCAAGAATGGGGTCGAGAAAGCGGTCGTAAAATAAGCACTTGGCAACCGTGCTCCCAGCACAGCCGCCAACACCGACCTACCAGAAACGAAAGTGCTCATGATTGTTTGAGTAATTTGATGATGACCTGTACGCTAATTGGATTTCTACCAAATTGTAATTGAAATACACCTCAATTCAACTCTCAGTTCCTTTTCAATTACAATCAACTCTCTCCATTAGAAAAATAAAATAAAGAATATGCGTATTCGATATAGATACGAGTACGTCGAGCTAATGAAATCCTTACTTATCATTGACTCGGGACACAAAGAACATGTATTTGTATGGCTGTCCATTCATTATTCCGGTATCATTTATATCGAATGGGTGTTTCACAAAGTGATGTGCTGATGTGAGCCACTCTGGGTGCTTAGTTTTTGCGTGATTGTACTGTTAGTGTTAGCCGAGTTTCGGGCGCCCCGCCATCGACTAACCTTGATACTTTCAGTTACAACGACTATTCGCACTTCTCTGGATACCGCTGTCATCTTATTGTAACCGAGTTAACTGACAAAAAATATCAATCAAAATTCTAGCACAAAAGCCCGCGGCAGTCGCGCTGTCTATTGCTCAACATATAAATGGAAAGAAAAATACCTTAATAGCGACTATTTTGATGTACTCGTATGAATACGGCTACGATGGAAAAGAATTTAGTGCTTTATTTGAATTTATGGTACACACGTGTTTTAACTACCATGCATATAATTTCTATGCAAGTAGGCAACATATACTAATAAGTACACGCGTTGTAGATTGTTACTTAAGTTAGTGATAACCGTTATTACGGACGGCCTGCTATATAAATAAATCTTTCTCGGTATTTTCAAAAGTATGTAGAGCATTAGTAGTTACTTTGGTTATGAGATGCAATATAACTTGTGAATTAAACAGTAACAGTGGCAATATCATTCAAAAGACGCGAATAGTCGAACCTCAACACAGGTTTATTTGTGCTGTTTGAGGTAGAGGCGACTTGAACGAACTCGATCAAAATACGGTCAAGTAAATGTTATATCTGTAAATAATCGAAGATTTTTTTTTACAATAATTTCTTTTAACTCTAATGTATACATAGTAAGTAACTAATGCAAGTACGAGTATTTTATTTCTTTTAAACTGTGCTATAATTGTTTCATTCCGGATAATATTCGTATAATGTTTTTCACTTCATATCTGAGAAATGAAATGGTGCGCAGCGGCTTGACAATACTCTCGGTATACTTGAGTCAATGAGCAACAGTTACCATTTACCATCAGGTGGACCGTGACTCGTCTGCCATCATTAACAATAAAAAATGAGAATAAATAAACCACACAAGCAATGTCAGAAAACTAATTTGGACATATACACAATATTTTTTTCAGGTAACATATCATGGGTGTGTACCTAATACACCTCTGCCTACCCCTTCGGGGAATACAGGCGTGATGCTATGTTTATATCAAAAATAAAAAAACATAACACCTGTAACAAGTATAATCAAATCGTATCGAAATATTTTTGCCAATTAAATGCGTTTTTTTTCATTGATTACACTATAAAAACAATGCACCTAAAATTCTTGTATTCTCGGACGGTCCTCGTGGCGTAGTCGGTAGTGTAACCGACTTCCGTGCACGAGGTCGTGGGTTCGATTCCCACTCAGGACAATTATTTGTGTGATGAACACAGATATTTGTACTGCGTCTGGGTGTTTTCTATCTATTATATGTATATATTTACAAAAAAAACTAGTATATGTATATTTATATCTGGTACCCATAGCACAAGCGTTAAGCTTAGTTTGGGACCAGAGGACGTTGTGTGAAAATGTCCGTGAATATTTATTCTATTAGGTTCCTAGTAGTAGCATCAGACTCTTACTGACTTCCCCAGGTGGTAATTATGCATAATTATGATACATCTTCATATACAGTTATACTTCATCATCGCTCTTGTTTCCTTCACGTATTTCCTCATTTATGCTCGGAATGAATGTTAGTCCATTAAAACGTAAAAAATATGTCCGTGTTGTGACGGACAAGAATACAAGTGTCACAACCCCATTCTTTCACATGGGTGTCGTACGAGGCGACTAAGGGAAGTAAGTAGTTATCACCCATTGTATTACTGGTGGTAGAGCTGGGTAGCAAGTCGAAGTGCTCACTTGCTATCGAACCCGAGGTTGGTACCACCGTCTCCCGTGTGACCGGCCATGAAGCACATCAGTGTGTTTTGGTTCTAGCAGGAGATAGCTGTTGATTCTTGCATTTCATATCTGAAATGAAATGGTGAGCAGCGGATTGACAATACTACCGGTATAGTTAAGTCCATGAGCAACGGTCACCATGAGCAACGGTTTACCATCAGGTGGGCCATGGCTAGTCTGCCACCAAATGCAATAAAAAAAACATGAAATGCATAACGTAAAATCCGTCGCTATCAAATAGCAAACTATAAACTAAAGTGTTGATGAATAATATAACAATGGTTTCAAGACGTTATTGGGGCTGCCCCGCATTTGTAGTGCGTTGGCAAATCGCGGACGCGAGGGTAGATGGCTTCCATGCCATACAGTGCAAATGGACCGCGTCACTGCTGAGCAGGATGCGGCGTAGCCCTAACACTATCCTGCAAGCCATTGTAAATAAGTATGACGCGCCTATCATGAAGGCGTTCATGAGGGTCCTGGTCAGACAGTCCTAGGACTGTGTGATCTGGGGGCGCATGAAGCACCTTTATGAAATTGGTGCGACATAATTATCATCTGTTTCTTTCATTATTATTTATTTACTAACATTTATAACAACAAAATTAATGGACAATGTCTGAAATAAAAGTTTATTATTATTATTATTATATAATAATTTAGCCAGCTTAGCAAGTACCAATCCGAAATCGTAGGATGCAAATAAATTACAAGTATAGCTCAGAAGATACTTTGTTACTTGTAATTATGAGTTATGTTTGCTACGATTTACGATAGTTTTCGATCGTTATAAACATAATAATATAACGGTCACGCACGCAATTAAACGTGAATGATCCACATAGAATAAGTAGAGCTAACTGGTTTATCATCTGCAAATTGTAAGTATACCAAACCCATATCGGATGCATTGATTGCAGCAGAACTATTATGATGTATGAGTGGGGTGTAGTCATTTCTTTTATATAAACAATAGCAAAACCAACTGAGGTACGACTACGCGTATTTAACCTCACCTTAGTCAAAATTCTAGCCCCTTCAGGTTATAAATTGGTTTTTCTTTGAGCTTATTATCTTCTGTTATAATTGAGCAAAATAGAGCATTAATTAAATAACGTAAAGTTGTGTGTGTGTTGTTGTTCAAACATATTGTTATTTTCAAACAATATAGGTAGGTAGGTACATACTCGTATAGGTATGTCGTTATATGTTACAATGATACTTATAATAATAGATTTTTGATCTGTATTTTAATAGTTGACATGCTCAGCTACTTTTAAAGAACAAATTATTTGTGAATGGAAAAAGAGAACTTTAGTGCAAGCGGGAATTGAACCTGCGTCCCTTCCGATCCGGATTGGAAGGAGGAGTTCGATGAGGTTCGATTCCCGCTCGCACTAAAGTTCTCTTTTTCCACATTTCACAAATAATTTGTTCTTTATATATAGATCTATAACGTCACACCAATTTTCCAAAATATAAATAACTTAAGTTATTCCTTATAACATCAGCTATCTGCGAAAGGTCCCGTCCATATTGGTCCAGCCGCTACGGAGATTATCTGGAACAAACAGACACACAGATAGACAGACAGACAGACACCCAAAAACTAAAAATTGGCATTTTATTATAGGTTACGTATATATTGTATTTTTATTTATTTACATCTAAACTAATAGCTAGTACTTATAGGTAAAAGATGTGCCTAATATAAACTAGTAATTTTAGTGCAAACCCACATTGATGTATTACTCGCTCTTGAAAATTCTCACTAGACTTTATAATAACATCATAACAAAGACATTTTATAATCCCAAGTACCATGAAGTAGGGAAAGAGATGTAGCATGTGACGTGTGAGTTCAGTGACTTTACCTTCCCTACGGGATTGGCACGAGGTGGCTTTCACGTTCCCCGAACCTGTTTGTACATCCCAATATCGATAACGGACAACTTGGATATTTTGGACGTCAATTAGCAGCACTTGCAGTAAAACGGCTAAAAATTCGCATGCACTTACTGAATAAATAAGTGCATAGCGTGCGGTCCACGTAACTTTTCTCTGTTACATAACAATTAGTTGGTAAGCAGTGCCGTCGCGAGGCGCTCGCGCCCTCGTACGGGGTCATTGGCAACGCGGCCGAGAGCTGCTACTTTAGGTTCAAGGGTATCTAGCATCGGCCTACATGCCATTATAATCGTACTACGTGATCTCGCTGTCTACCTGTTTGACCGACGTACCAACGACGAAAGCATCAATATGACATAAATGTATTATGAAGGATAATTCAGCTTCCGTTTAATCGCAACCATTAATCTATTTTTATGTGGCATTTTTGTTGCAAAGTTTGTTAAAGTAGGTCAACAAGAAGAATACGAAACTAGTAATTCCAGTTATATTCTTATCTTCACTCTGCCGCTATTTCAAACTTTTGATACATGATACACATCAATTATAAAAATAAATAAAGAATTATTAAAATAATAAGTTTTTTTTTTATATTTGCCATCCTTACATATGCACCAAATTCTCGACATTTGCCACTTGGATCCGTTGGCCCGCCTGCCAAGCGTAGTGATTACGGCATTATCCCCATGACGGGACTGCTCATTGTGGCGTTCTCTTGGGGACGCCTATGTCCAGCAGTGGACGTTGAAAGGCTGATGGATGGATGATGGCCATTTCGATGTACAGGAGCTGTTCTCGTTGTATAAAGTGCAATACGACAGCCAAATAATTGGGCTGGTGTTCTTAAAAAACATACAGTTGAATTGAGACCCTCCCCTTTTTGAAGTCTGTTGAATATCAAAAGTCAAACCACCAGCTTAATTTAAATATCTAAACATTAACCCTCTTATATCTGTATTAACTTGATGGAATTTCGTCTCTTAACTTGTAATGCGCATCATGTAAGCCATCCATTTATTCGCCATTCCTTGTCATTCGCATGCTCTCACGTCTAGTGCATTAGCTAATTTTTGCGCTTCACTGATCGATTCTATATTATTATCAATGACTATTTATGGTTTAGATTACATTAATATGTTGAGGTAGTATAATTTTACACTCCAGAAGTGAAGTATTATAACAATAAACTTAAAAAAGCTTTAAAAAAGATATTTTCAATATCAAGTTTTAATTAACGATCCTAATTTTATAAAAAGCAGAAATGTTTTCACAAATGCAATTACAGGCAAATATTTTGATCACTCCAAAATACAGATTGCATTAACCTGAATGATTGCCCGTGAAACGCAAGTTTTATAGATAATGATTCAAGTAATTTATATTGATGTAGCTATCGTTCACTTCTAATTGTCCATAAAATTCTAAATTACTTAAGCGGTAACATAATGCAGATTAAAACCATTTTCTAAGGTCCAATTCTGACGTATTCATGACACTCTATAGTATAGAGTGTCTGAGAGTGTCATACATATGGAGTCTATACGAATGCTCGTATGTAGTACGTATGTATAAATGTAGGCTGGTAGGTGCAATACAAGCAAACCGTTTAAATTCATTAAAATTCTGTAATAACATTTTCAAAATGATAGTGTCGTATCCGTTAGCTTTTATGGATATACACTTGGACGAGAAACTGCAGTTTATTTAATGGATACTTCGACTGTTTCTATTAAAACAATAACTATTAAGGGTAATTCCTAGTCAGGTCATGATTCTAGTTAACAGAAATTGGACTAGTTTAATACTTATTTTAAGTCTCCCTTTACGTGATTTATTAATTGATTGTCGATTGATTTGCCAATCACAAAGTTATAGTAATTAGTGTGGGTATTCTTAAAACCAAGGAGATCGTTTATTAGAATATAGAAAGTAATTGTTCAAAAATATTGCCTGACTATGCAGTCTCTGTACACGTCCATCACGAACTACTCGTGCTTTACAATTCTTTCGGTTTACCTATAAACAACTATTAATAGATATTGACCACGAAAAGCAATCTCGAGGGATGGCAGTTAAGAGCCCTCAGCTTATTTTACAACGACGCTCATTAATGAGTGGTCTGTTGGAAGGAGGGATAGTGCGTCGAAAATTCTTCGCGCTAAAGTCTGTTCTCTGTTACCTCTCTCGCGTTGTCTTATCTAACAACATTGTAAGATTATTACTTAATTGTATAATCAATTGTAATATGTAAATATACATTCAGTGCTTGGTCCATATATCAATCACTATAATATCTACCTATAATAGCAAAACTGAAAAGCAATAAAAATATTTCCTCTACAAGAAGTGTAATATTATCTCGTCCTAAAAGCGATTTAGTAATTTGATTTTTAATAAACATCTATCAAGCCGATGGCAAAAAGAGCAACTAAAATTTTCACAGTTTTTATAGTCTGCACTGCGCAGGTATTAAATGTATAGGTAATGAAAGTGCTCGTAACTCGTAGCTCCTATTAAATGTATTTTTCATTACTCATACTCGGAAAGTAGGTTTGAAGTTACCTGAGGAGCGGGCTGAAAGTAATACTTTTCAGCCCTAGGGAGAATCATTTTCAACTGACAGCTGTCAATATATTTAAAAAAAACTAGTTCTATTTTTACATTTCTATTGAACCTTATTCTAACTTACTACAGCCACTCAATCACAGCGCGATGTTTAATTGAAATAACAAAGTTAAGTATTAAATATAGATTTTATTTTTAACGACCGCCCATTATTATTTACTTTCAAATATTTCTTTAAAATAATATAGATTTGGGTAAAATATTTTACCATTTTTTCAATGTTGAAAATGAAAAATAATGGCTGTTATGCTGGCCGTCCACAAAAAAAAATTGGCGAAAAAGCAGCAATCTGATCTTTAGATAAATAATTATCTCAGCAGTTGATGTAAATTAAAATTCACTCATTTTGGCATGTTTTTATTTTTACTTTCCTTGTATTCGTAATGAAAAGCACAGTGTTTACCTCGGGTTACCTAAAGACTTATTTAGTCCCGAGACAGGGTTTACCTATAGTTCGAGGGACTTTCACTACACTTACTTTCACCCCCAGGGTAACAATGTACTATTTAAAGTAGTTGTTCCTACTTGGAAAACTCATGATCACGTTTCAGAATTTTTGTATTTCTAGAGCTCACCTTATTTCCTACTGTAGCGTTATGTTAATATAAGTATATAATGCAGCATAAAAGTATCATTTTGTTGAATACTAGACACTAGGTGACGGGCTAAGAATACAAGTGTCATAACCCCATCTTTTCCCGCGGGTTACGGGTGCCACTACATAGGTGACTGAGGGATGTAACCAGTTATCACCCATTGCATTACTGGTGGTAGGGCTGAGTATCAAGTGAGAGTACTCACTTGTTATCGGGCCTGAACGGATCGCTACCACCATCTCCTGTGAGACCGCTCAAGAAGCACGTGCAGTGAGTTTTGACTGTAGCAGAAGATAGCCGTTTATTCTTACTTTTCGTATCTGAGAAATGAAATGATGCGCAGCGGCTTGACAATACTGTCGGAGGGTATAGTTGAGTTCATGAGCGACGGTTATCACTTACCACTAGGTGGACCGTAACTCGTACACCACCATTATGGAGATGGGTAATAGTAGGTACCTACCTACCTATTATCAATTAAATATTCTATTAAATGTACGAGTAAAGTGAAATACTTAAAATTATTCAATAAAAGATGTAATATATTTTTTATAAAGGCAACAAAATAGGTAAAATTACGTATAATTCTTATATAATCTTTATAGTAATTAAAGTGTTATAGTAAACAATAACTAGATACCTGCTGCCAATGTGATCTATGACTACACCATTATACGTCATGTTTAAAAATGGAACATATAATTACATATTTATTTACCTACCAATTTGTATTTTACCTCGAATTCATTATGTGTTTGTATGTGTTAGAAAATATATGCCAACATTAAACACCTAAACGCACACTCACTGGTAAAAGCGTCTCTTCCATGCGAGCTCAGCTACTTATGCCGTCATTTTTTCAAGAATCGTGTCCGCCGAGGCCTTCCTCGCGTTGTTTCCAGCACAAAAACCACCAGAATGTTTGGCGGATGAGCTAACCCGCCCCGTCCCAGCGCACGATTCATTGATTAGCTTGTAAAAAATTTAATCATCGCCCAACTTAATATTCCCAACAGAATTATCGTATTTAAACTTAGTAGTTTGGCCACGCAATACTCATCTGCGGAACTCGACGATCTTAGGTCAAAACTGCGCAGTTCATGTACCAATATATATTTTCCGTATATTTAAGTAATTCCTCAAATGCCTAATTCGCAGTCTATAAATCAAATTATATAATAAAGTTTATCTATGTAATTCCACGTTTGGAAATAGAAATATCGATGAAATATTTTATATCTTTAAAGTAAATAATTATGCTGTAGTAATATTTTATCTGTAATTGTACTATGGAATTTTGAAATAAAACTACGTTTACGGAATCTATCGCGTTTACTCAAAAAAAAGTAAACGCGATAGATTCCGTAAACGTAGTTTTATTTCAAAATGTGTAAGATTCGCGTAAATGTTAGAAAGCATTGTACTATGGAAATCTAAAATGAAATAGAACAAGTGATTCATAAAGTATTGTGGAATCATCGCAGCAAACACAAACCGGATGCTATTCATTTATATTAAGTAGGTATACGCTGATGTCAATAGGATGACGTCTTCTAGGAGTAAAGCTCTGGTGCAAGCACGATGTTATGATATCGCTATAGTAAAAACAAAAAGGTTTGACACGATCTCTTTGTATGTAAGTACATTTGCTTTTATCATATACCTACCTACTGAATGATGATGATATGAAAGAGTTTTATAATGTAGATAATATACTTTTATAACAGACTAGATTCTGCCCGTGACTACGAACGCATGGACTACGTCACTCTACGATAAACTAATTATCTCTTTACAATAATAGCTATCCCACAGGAACTATCCATTTTGCCGGGATATTAGTTCCGTGGTTATAACGTAAAATCGTAAGGAACATACAAACTCACTTGCGCATTAAGATATACAATATAATACATAATATACAAACGCTCGCAAATTTTATGAAGAAATTGCGAGTCGTGTGATCGACGCCTCGCGTGATCAGAGGGCTGGCCTTTACCTAGCACAAAGGATTAACGTTGCCATTCAACGTGGCAATGCTGCCAGCCTTCTGGGCACTTTGCCAGTAGTCAGTGATGCGGATGAATTTTATGACGCATAATTTTAACTTCTTTCCTTTTTAATTTTGTTCCTTTTTTAAAAAAATCTTTGTAATTGTTTTTAAGAGTGTAAATGCTTTGTCTACTTCATAATAGTTATGAATTCAAAATATATTTTGATATATAAATAAATAAAATTGTAGTCTGTTTTAATGTCAGAGTGTTTACTAATGTTGACTGTTTTCGGTTCAATTCCTATTCCATTTTTTTGTGTATAGTACGCGTGTGGCAGACAAGCATACGGCACCTAATGGTAAGCGGTTTCTTTTTAATGCCAACGGTGGCAGTCGAGCAAACAACCCACCTTGATGGTAAGTGGTAACCGCCGCTCATGCACCCTGCCACAGGCCATAGGCAAACCAGGAGCACAGCCAAGCCGCCGCCTACCGTGAGTAAAGTGCTCTTCTGAAACCTCATTTAAAGAGGAACTAGTCGCAGCAGTAAGTTCATTACAGATCTTAAATGGTAGAAAGAAACGCTGAAAATTAACCGTCTTGGTCAAGATGTTGGTACCACCTCAAACAGTTCCTCAGAGCATTCCCCATTGAAGAGTCGATAGAGCACACCGAAAGATCCAAAGTCTCTACCGCCCCAACGACACAAGTTCATCAGTGAGACTGGGATCATCGACAATTCGAACAGCACGGATGTGGAGCAGGGAGTCAGGTGGATCAAGCTGGTATTTTGGCGCGCCTGCCCAGAGATGCAAGCAGTACCTACTCCACGTGAGGACGGAATTGTGCTTTATACAGCACACGCCGCTGCCTCGGTGTGAAGTACCGTTTGGCTCTGTTTAGAACGCCCAGATTTTTGCTCGCCAATTTGGCTTTTTCCTCCAAATAATTTCGTAGGGTTGAATTATTATAAACGCTAGCAACACCAGAGGCATCACTCACACGGTGCCAAGGAGTTTAAGGAAATGGATAGGATAGGTGGAGAGGAAACATAATAAGAAGAGGATACGATGGGATTAAGGCGTCGAGCGCACTCACTCACAAGACACGCGAGGCTCTACGGCTAATAAAATGAATAACTTATCCAAACAAAAATATTTGCGCTGCATCTTGAGCTGTGTCTTTTGATGATTGGATTCATTGATGTTTGGATTGGACAAACGTCCATAAATCACACCTAAATGATTAATCTGATTTGGATGTTTGGTAGGTAGATTGATAAGACACTGAATTAACATAGCAAACTTTGGATCCCGATAAAAGTATAATTCTCGTAGCTATATTTGCCTATCGTACTTTTTTTCTTTTTGTTTAGGCGGGAAAAAATGTACCTAGCCGCACACCCCGTCTTTCGCGGCAACGAACAGGGTAGTGTGGGGCCCTCACCCACTAAAGAAACCCGCTGTGTGGCGTATCTCCGCCTTTATTGGCGGGCCACTGGAACTATGTTACATTCCTTCGGTGGTCCGCCGGCGGCTTACCCTTTCGTGTACCCTCTACTGAGCGACGCACCCACACACGGAGCATCGCACATTTGAGGGCGGATGTTCCCCGGTACATCCACCCGCAGCCTCAGCTAGGGCGGCATTAGGCGCAAATACTCACGCCTGCGGCGCCCCAGTCGCTAGCGGCGGTTCGGGTCTGCGGAAGGATCAGCCTCCCTGGCCTTCTCCGCCGCTTCCTTCCGCGAGCTGACCTCGTCGCAGAAGGCAGCGACAATGGCCCAATTCCTGTCGCTGCAAAGCATCGCTCTAACGACGCTCGGCAGCGAGAGGTCCCCCCCTATTGCCGCGACGAGTTTACGGCGGTGCCCGCCCCAAGCCGGGCACGACTCGAGCGTGTGCTGCGCCGTGTCCTCGTCGCAGCCACAATACAATACACAGCCTGCCCACAGCCCACCGTGGGAACACTGGTAGTACTGCGCGCCGTGTGACCCCTACTGGAGCCCTGAAGGGACCGGAAGACCTCAATCCGGATGTACCGATGATCGGACAAGGTCTCAACCTCCTCCAAGACACGCCAGTTCCTCACTCGTGCTGCGACGTCGGGGCTAGCGAACGAAAGGTCCACTATCGACCCGCCCCGTTGCTGCACGCACGTGTTGACGGAGCCTCTGTTTAGCAAACAGAGGCCCGTTGACGTCGCCCACTCTACCACCGCCGCTCTACGGGCGTCCGTCGCAGGGGACCCCCACGCCGTAGATTTGGCGTTGAAGTCCCCCACGACCAGGACGTGGCTAGGTGCCAGTCGCCGTATTGAGGTCTCCAGGCTGTTAAGCCAGACCTCGAAATCAGCCAGACTCCGGTTGGGGGAGAAGTACACGCCGTACAGCCCAGTCGGCTGCTACGTATCCCGTGCCCCTGTCTTTGATCGACAATAGTGGGGAGCGCAGCGCCGTTGAGCTGACGATTGCCACGGAGCCATCGCGGCTGCCCGCCCAATGAGGACGGTCAGGAACGCAACAAGGCTCCGCAGCTACGGCTACACCAATCAACCGCTCCACCATGGTTTGCAGGAGAAGATCCTGCGCCCTGGCGGAGTGGTTGAGATTCGCCTGGAGGAGGATAGTGTCACGGTTGAATTTTAAGCCGTAACCATATCCTCCTCCACCCGACACGGTGGCGAAGCCGCGCTAGGGGGGGTAGCCTGGGCCGACTGGCTGGTCCCTCCCTTTTTTGGGCCTGACGTCGGGGATCTACATCCCTCCCGCCCCATGCAGTGCTTGGCAGGCCTATTGCCTACCGCGCATGCGGGGAAGTGAGGGGCAGCGGTGCAGGTTGCCGCCCGATGCCCTGCCTGACCGCAGCGGAAACAGAGACCGCTGCAGTCAAAACAGTTAGTGCACGTCGGCCGGGTGTGTCCCACCGCCATACACTTATAGCACCTTGCGGGCCGGGGCTCCAGCACGGTGACCTATGCAGAACTCCAGCCCAAAAGGAGCCTGCCTGCGGCAGCCAAGGTACTGGCCGCCACGATAGGGCAACTCGCCCAGACGGCACCCACACCGCCGGGACCGGTCCTAATGGAGCCCACCCTGACGGCTTCCGAACATCTGGTTTTGGAGGCAATGGCCGGGAGGACGTCATCAGCCGTCACCGAGTCGTCCAGACCGGAAATGCGCAGTTCAGCGCACTTCACGGGTCTGGCGATGTGGACTCCACTACCCTCTCCATACAGACCCCGTAGCCTTTCGGCTAACGTGTTGGCCATCTTGGGGCCCTCTGCCCCAGGGAACTCCAAAATTCGAGCCCCTGTCCGGGCTTGGCGGGTCTGGGCAGCGATGACTCCGAGGTCAGAGACGTCAATCTCGTCCCGGGCTCTCCTCAAGATGGCCTGATATGTCAGGCCCGCTTCCGCCTCCGGCAGCATGGTGATTACCACCGCTGCCGTTTTCGGCTCGAAGCTTGCGCGTCTTTTTAGGGCCAGGCTTACTCCCATCCACTCCTGCCATCCACTGTCTGCCATCCCTCATCAGAGGGTGCAGGGTTAGACGTGGACGTAGTTGTGGAAGGTAACTTACGAGAATCCCGGGGTAAGGTCACTGGGGCCCGCGAGGGCTGGGCAGCACACGAAAGAGGAGGGAATTCTTCTCTGGGCTGGCTCTTGGGGCGCTGCGCAGCCTTCTGCGCCGCTTTTACCTTAGGGCCAGCTTTACCCAGCCCCTTGGGCGGCGTGGTCGCAGCCGCGGAGTAGGTGGCCACGCGGCCGCCCTGGCAGGCAGCGGCGTTGGGCCTGAAGGTGGCGCGACCTTCTTCCCATCCGCGGCCAGTGGCGGTCGGAGTCGTGGCTCCGGTGGCATCCTGGCATTTAGGGAGCCGGTGCGTGGGTCATAGACCGCGCTGACGCGATCCATGATTTGGCGCATCTGCTTCTCCATCAGGAGATCAGGGTCCGGAGGCCCCGCGCCCGCCGTTGAAGCAGAGGCTCCCGGCCCAGCCTTGGCAAGATCATTGCCGTATCGGCCTAAAGATTAAACATGTTTGATTAAAATCTGGTAAGTAAGTATACAAATAAATTATGTTTCGGATAATACAACAGAAAGTTTTTATCTAAATAAAGAGAAGGTCCTGAGAAAAATGCATAGACCACATAATGGATTTGAATATTGAAATCTAAGCAGACGATACTAACTATTATAGTTAATATGATTATAATACGAGTATATATGTTTATGCAAAAATAACTATCTGACAGGATCTATACTTTTTTTTCAGGGTAAATTTTATTGTTTGTCCTATGTGTGTAATATATTTCAAAATTAAAAACAAACACGGCATGCAACACTTTTATTGGCAGTCACTACTAGAGTATATATAATATTAGCCACGAATCCAGGTTTCCATCCACCCATCAGCCTTTTAATGTCCACTGGTGGACATAGGCCTCCCCAAGAATGGGGGATAGTGCCGTAATCGCCACGCTTGGCAGGCGGGTTGGCGATCGCAGTGGATGTTGTTAATACTTGAAGGAGTGCTGCTGCCCACTCCCTCGGTATTCCCTCAGTCGGCTCTTACGACTCCCATCGGTTGAGAGGAGTGGGATAATTCTAAAGCCCACACGGCAATCCAGTTTTACATACTTCAATATTTTAGCATTATAAAATCTTTGTTGTTAGATGTACATATAAATATATCGTTCATATGCTTAAGTAGCTACAAATGCGGTTCTTATTTTACCTAAACGCTACCTACCTACTATATGTATTATATTAGATATAAATGAGCACATAAGCAACATAAAATAGCAGCCAGCTCCTTTGAAATTAAGTAGACCGTTTAACCAACCACCTACAAATAATACCTATACGTAATGTGGCAAATATTTCATCTATAATTTATTTTTTTGCTATAATACCGTACCTATACTTAAAGAGATAAAAACGTTGCTTAAACACAATAACAAGTTCCACACAGCTAGTAATCCGCTCTCGCTTCGCACGGATGCTATTGACTAGTGAAAATACATTCAGGATTTTTCAAAACTACTCTCTGTTATAGTACGGTTAAGATATACTGTGGTTAAGGCCAGCATATGCCGCAAATAGATTTTTTAGTGACTTGATTCAAAACAGTTAATTTCTTTACTTAAAAAAATAAATAATATGTATTATAAATACATAAGATTAAACTGTCCTTGAAGAATTATCTAAACGAAGTTTCAAAATTCTTTGAAAGGTTTAAAAGAAAAAAAACTGAGAAAGACACAGACAGTAACAGCTAATTTAACTGTATAGATAAAATAACATTATGAATAAATAAAATATATATATATTTATACTAGCTGCGCCCCGCGGTTTCAACCGCGTCATTTTTATTCCGTAGAAAACGCCCAGTGCCCAGCCCTCTGTAGATGGTTCTCTGGTACGGTGGAACGGTTCGCGTATTTTATTCAACACTTTTATCATTTTTATACTCGTGATTTCTAAATGAAATGTCCGATTCGAGTAAAGAGTTCGAGTTCCCCGGATAGGAAGGGACGCAGGTTCGATTTCCGCCTGTACTAAAATACTCTTTTTCCTTATTCACAAATTATAATTTGCACTTTAAGAGTAGCTGAGCATGTCAAGTGCTAAAATATGTATCAAAAACGAAAATATTTTACAGCTACATAAATACCCTTGATTATAAAATAATACTATTTATTTGTATAAGAATTAATACTATGATACGAATGTAACTAACTATTGTTTCTACCAACTATTCTAATTAAATTTTAGAACATAAAAGCTGCTATTGTTACTTAAGTATGATTTACAAATTCCCTCGCGGACTTTTTTCTAGATATTAATTTATTTATTTATTAAAATTTTCTATTTATTTATTTATTACAATTTTCTCTTCAATATTGCAATTTTCTTCAGGATCTCAAATTTTTTCTAAAAAAAATATAGCCTATGTTACTTCCTGATAATTTGAAATTTTGTCCCGTAGTTTCGGAGCCTATTCATTACAAATAAACAAACAAACAAAAAAAATCCTCTTTATAATATTATATAAAAAAATTGGTATAATAAAATTAAATTGTATGGTTGATGCGCCTATTGGTTTGAGTAGATATTAGGTGAATTAAAAGTTTTGGTTTTTTAAGTGGCGTACTGAAATAAGCGGCGTGTGAGCCTTGCCAAAGTGCTGCCTCTATATTTCGTTTCTTCCATTGATGTATAAAAAAGACCAATGGTTTCTTCACATTTAGGTACTGAAATAAATTTTTGATCTCTATGGGTAGAAATCAAACACATAACCATGTTGATGATTGATTCTACACACTAATAATACCTATTTATCTTTATACAATGACACAAATAACATTATGTAGATAAATCTGCGTCCGGCTCGTCACCATTATTTATTTATTTGAGAATCAAGGCACGATGAATACACAAACGCAGTTTTAATGCTCTCATACTAGCTAACCTTTCGGTCATGCAAATAAGATCTAGTAGCTTCATTTAGCCAGTCAAATGAATTTCATTCTCCAATAAACTCTACAGTGGGCCTAACCAAGTTGCATTCTATGATCGCTAACGCTATAGAAAATTATTATAAGTCACGTCACAGATATCGTTAGGTAAAGATGTCAAATTCCCATACATTTTAATAGTATTCTATAGCGTTAGCGATCAATGACTTGGCTAGGCCCATTGGATCGATAGTTTTTATTATGACCAGAGCAATGAAATAGGAGATTAGAGAAAGTTAAATAAAATTAGGGGTATTAGGTGAACTTCGCAGCGTGTAACGCATGTAAACTACGCCACTGTCGAACGTGTAACCATTTAAACTTTTAGCATATTAGCTATTATTGAAAACATGATCTTATATTCACTTATATGCAATTAATATGAAATTAGTCAAGTTTATTGATGGGCAGATTTTCATTTAGGTAGGTGAAGAGAGCACACATCACTTTCTTTGTATTTGAATAGTAAAAAGTTCATAACATAGGATTCGGAAAATATATCTGCTATCACTAGCAACCTTTTTTTTGTTAAGGCGGGAAAAAATGTACCAAAACGCACACCCCATCGTTCGGATTGGATCGTTGCACCTTTGGGAGATGCCTTGCGGGTGGCGAACGTTCCCCGGTCCATCCACCCGCAATCTCAGCTAGGGTGGTATCAAGCGTACGTACTCCCGCCTGCGCCATCCCAGTCGCTGGCTGCGGTTCGGGTCAGCGGAAGGATCATCCTCCTCACTAGCCCTCTCCGCGGCTTCCTTCTGCGAGATGATTTCCTTGCAGAGGGCAGTGACCGCGGCCCAATTCCTGGCGCTGCCAAACATCGCTCTGAAGACGCTCGGAAGCGAGAGATATTGGCGCGACGAGTTCACGGCGCTGCTCGGCTCAAGCCGGACACGGCGCAGCACACGCTCGAATCCTCATCGCAGTCGCAATGGTGACAGCACGGAGTCGCCTCCCTCCTTGTGAAGTAACCGTGCCCCGACAGCACCAGTGCGCAGAAAGGAAAAATTCATAATATTATAAGACCGAAGTCTATCAGGTTAAAAGTTTGTTTCTACTTGCGTCAGTAGGCGGGAGGGTACATGATAACCGCTGCCACTTCAGTCACAGTAATATATTTTGACTGTGCTTTAGTCGTTTCATTTTGGTGCCTACTTACCTACTGCGAATATATTTCTAGTGACGCTATACGTTGCCGTATTTTATTATTTGTTCTCTATTTTGTTTGTTTGTGTGTTAAATCGTGACTATCACTTTTTACGTTCTGAGTCGTTTACGTTATCTATATTATTATGTATAAATCTAGTATCTTATAGTCCCGTTTGAAAATAACCGTGCGCGATTGATTAGGTATAATTATATTTTAAATATCCTCTAATGATATGATAATCTTTTACACTTATTACATATTCAAACTAAAACGCTTTTAGTATTTTTTTTTTCAAAATAATTTAAATTTTGAAAAGCTGTAGGTTCATATAATAAATAAAACAATTTGTATTATTCAAAATACATGTAGGGTACTAAATCAGTTTAATACGCTTGATCTTTCGTTCAGATGGCAGAGTGGGTAATATTTTATCAACCGATTCCCAAAAAGGAGGAGGTTCTCAATTCGGTTGTATATTTCTTTTTTTCTTTTCTTGTGTGTGTTTGTTACGCGATTATTCCGCCAATTATGAATCGATTTCAATGATTCTTTTTTTGTTTGGTAGGTTCTATATCAAAGGTGGTCCCATTTAAATTTTATCAATATCGGTCCAGCAGCTTAAAAAAAACAATAAAAATCAAAAAAATTGCATCTGGACATACATGATGATATTTTCAACTGACTCTCTGGCTCATTGGAGCAGTGCGTTTAGTTGGCATGGCATCACGCCTGTATGCCCGAAGGGGTAGGCAGAGGTGTATTACACACCCACGGTTCGCCAGCTGTTTAAGTCCCACGTAATAGGGGACGAGCCTATTGCCGTATATTGCCTAGAATTTTTCTTTTTACGAAAAAGCTCAATAACACTGCCCGACCCGGGGATCGAAGCCGAGACCTCATGGTCAGCAGTCGCACATACTACCGCTGCACCACCGAGGCAGTTTAGTTGGCGTACCCATATCTATATATATAAGCGATTTACCACTCACTGACTCATCACGGTATCTCCGAAACCGTACGTCCGATTGACTTGAAATTTTGCATAGATGCTCCTTTCACGACGTAGACGGACTTTACGAAACTCCTATCCAAAATATATATTTTTATCTGCTATCGTATTCAGAGCAAATTAACTGTCAACCGTTACTATGGTAACCATTGATGTGGTTAATAAAGTACAATAACATCATGCTAAAAGTTGTTTTTTAACAAAATAATTTAAGTTATGTTTATTAGTAAAAGAGTATTATTTGGCATTAGTTTAATAGTTTTTTTAGACTTATTTCAGATTACAAATTATTTGTGAATACGGAAAAGGAAAACTTTAATGCGAGCGGGATTCGAACTGCGTCCCTTTCAATCC
Organism: Leucoma salicis; assembly: GCA_948253155.1. Taxonomy (NCBI): domain Eukaryota; kingdom Metazoa; phylum Arthropoda; class Insecta; order Lepidoptera; family Erebidae; genus Leucoma; species Leucoma salicis. The sequence continues at coordinate 13,580,220 of OX411809.1, read as the reverse complement.
GAAGAAGTGCTCTAAGCCGTTAAGCTATCACACGGACCAACGGCCATATCCAATCTCCACATCACAATTGTCTTTACGACCCACTCCACCATCGGATGCAACGTATTTTGACCAGATCTGAGACATTCTTAAGGAAGGTCAGGTTAAGAGTACTCGAAACCAAAGAGCATGCATGAAAGCGCTGATGAAAGTAAATGAAGCGAAAGATGTGTGTCCGGATCGTAGCAAGTGTAGTTATGGGAAAAAGGCATGACAATAATTATGTTTTTATAAAATAATAACAACTTTTAACTACGTGCATGAGCTTAATGACACTATTCAGAAAGAACGAGAGAAAAAGAGACAGTCAATGAGTTTTTCAAAAGAGATTTTAGTATTATTAGGCATATACTGATACGTTGCGAAAAAAATACTAAAAGAAATGAGTGCAGGAATCTGCACTGATTTATAATGGACACTTTTAGTGCCTAATTGTGGATCTTCTCTGTTTTATACATCAACTGCCTCTGTGGTGCAGAGGTAGTGTAAGCGACTGCTGATCATGAGGTCTCGGGTTCGAACCCCGGATCGGGCAGTGTTATTGAACTTTTTCGTAAAAAGAAAAATTCGCAGTAGTCGCTCGGAATTTGTAAATGTGCCCGGTAGACGGCAATAGGCTCGCCCCCTATTACGTGGGACTTAAACATAGCTCTCTGTCTACCCCTTCGGGGAATACAGGCGTGATGCTATGTTTTTGTTTATATATCAATGTTTATAACACATAATAATACTATTAGAAATATATCACCGGCAATAACTCACGTTGAGGATCGATTTAGTCGACCCGGGACTAAATCGATCCTCAACGTGAATTATTGCTGGTGATATATTTCTAATATGTATCAATCTCACGATAGTTTCAATACGATAATAATACTAGGCTGTACGGCTTGATGGTGAGTAAGACAGTAAGTTTGCCACCCCCTGAGTGGTTGGCGCGGTAGCCTATAGACCAAAGGCAACCTTTGCGAGTAATCCACCCCAAGATAAGCTATACATGAAGAGAAATGATGATATAGAGGAGATGAGAAAGTGGTCAGTTTAAATAATAGGAAGGGAAAGAGGGGATGGTTTGATAGGTTTCTAATTTAGAGATAGAAGCACACATATTTAGACTTTTTTGTATTAAGAATGTTAAATTTCATTTTATAGTTGATAAAGGATACACATACATTTCAACGGTTTTTTTCAAATCGCGGGTAAAATAGGGTTCGAATTTAGATAGTAAATCTTTAACGCTGACGAAGACCCGGGTATCAGCTAGTTATATGTTTAAGGGTACGCCAATCTTTCTTCGGGGTCTTCGGAAGACTCCCGCTGTTTTCTATTGCACGCCTCATAAGCGAAACGTTGAGGTGGGTACTACTCTCATTTCATGCAGAACAGCTGATTTTTCAAACTTAAAATGTCTATTTATCATATATTGCACTTGTAAAATAATATATACACACACATATAAAAAAAATCACTATTTTTAACACTACATTTTTGTTATTTAAACTAGTTAATAAACTGTTTAAAAAAGTTCTGTATTGGACGTCTGTGTGTTGTAGCGTTGTAGGTAATATATGTTAACACGATAACGGCCGAAATACTTTACTAATCACGTCTTTTTTTTTACGATTCAGTATAATTATGAATAGAGCCCTATCACTTTTCACGGTCTGATTCGATGTGGTTTAATTGTTATTAAATAAACAAAAAAATAGTGACTATTTACGCTCGACTCTACACTAAAACCAGCGTTATACCTTATTTCGTGAGAACTACTTCGATAGACTAATATAGTACTTCTTAAAATTAGCGCTAGATGGCGAATAAGACATGAGAAGCACATTAGTACTTTTTGAAATTAGCGCTATCTATGTGATTCAACTACTTAGTAAGACCAATACGTTATTAGTTACTTATCAAATAATTAATTTTATTGTGAAAAATGAACATTATGAAGCGTGCACTTTTGGATTTTTTTCTTTCTCTACTGCGCTTCAGGCGCTCATATTTATCATTTTAGACTCCTGTGCTCCGAGGAAGGCCTCCCCATCATGTACCATCTCTACTCTAACCTACGCACCTATTTTATAAATAACCACTAAAAAGCAAAAAATAAATTATTTAAAAAAAAAAACCGCCTTCAAAAGACACCTTGAACTAAAACCAAAAAATAATTTAGTATTTACATACGATTTCCTTGCTAGACACCTAGGTACTGTTCAAAAGACACCTTGTACTGGTTAGTTCAAGGTGTCTTTTAAAGACGGATTTTTTTTATTTAAAAATAATTTATTTACTTTATGTCGAGATAATAACTAAACACTATTAACTCTAATAAAGAATACAACTACAGGTTGTTTAGATGAACATTATAAGTAGGTACCTAATTGTTTTTTTTTTCTTTTTACGGTATATAAATACATAAGTTGCAGATTCTAAAAACTCTTAAAACCAACACGTATTAATAAATACGGGTATAATTTACGTAGGTACGTTAGGAGAATTGAAAAAGTATCCGTACCTATACATTTGTTTAAATATCCTCACACACTAAGAAAATATACAAATAAATCTAAAAAGTCCTAAAACAAATACGAAATAATAAATACTGGTATAGTTTTGTTTTTTAATCTTAAGAAAATTTAAAAAGTTTTTATAAATCGGTATAAATATACGCACGGACTAAGAAAACAAACAAATACAACTTATAATATACCTACTGACACGCGTTGCAAAGATATTTGCGATTCCATTTGACTTTTATAAGTATAGGATATATTTATAAAAGTAAAACAGCAATAAGATGTCAAATAATATGTAAATCTATTACGTATATATTTTAAATACGCCAAACCAGCGCCTAAAGTAAGATGCGCACGGTAAATAAGTATAACGGTGCTTTTACAACCACGCCGGCGCGCGTCTAGCCTCACCTCGGGACATTGCCAATTCCCATTGCTCAAGTCTTAACATCGGAATTTCTCACAAGTAAAACATGAATAAATGTTACTGTTTATTGCATAATTTATACATGAGTATAGCGTGTATGTGTGTGTGTAAATATCCAAGGGTGTAAGTTTGTCTGAGTGGTGATAGGTTCATAAAACATAGTAGATAACACTTATGTGAGATTACGAAAAGCTAAAGAGAAACCTGACGATAACTCATCTAGCTAGTGCCAGATAGTAGGTATATTTCTGTTATAGTGAGAGGAACTAGTTTATTTTGGGGAAGAGTTTCGCAGCTTCCTCTCCGAGGATTGGTCCTGGGATGAACACACGCGGCGGCCTCATTTTCACGGTTACTACTAAATTATAGATATCGCGCCGTTCGTATCTCTACCTATAGGAGCACCCGCCTGGGCAGGCACTCCAATGGTATAATCCTGCAAAAACTTCAAAGAACGATGGTCAGGGTCATTAGGGGAGGCTAGCTGATCTCCTAAGCGTCGCGAGCCTCGTCGCCGGGACTCCGCCATAGGATCTGGTTGCAAAGTCCCTCCCGCCTCATTATACCGCTAGTTTGAAGACAAGTGGAGCGAGAGGTTGATCCGGCACCAAGAAAGACTAAGGCACACCAGTCTAAGCTCCACCAAAGCCTAATGACGGAATGGAAGGAATGGCATATACGAGTAGAGCACGCCACAGCAGCAGTGAGTCCCTTCAGTGGCTTGTAGCTGGAGAGACGATATAGCGCCCTTTTTTACCTGCTGATGCAAATGCTCTCAGTCGTGGTTCAGGCCATGTTCCAGAGTGAAAGTGGGTGAAAAATCTCCGCCTATAAGCAGCGCCTGAAGGTGACCCCTACAGCAGCCTTTCTCCCTAAAGCACCTCCGAGATGGCGATCCCAAAAGCAGCTCCGAGATCACAGTGCACGTTGTCCGCGAGCCCGTTTCGATGCAGCAGGGCCTACAAATCAGACAGGACTGATACGAATGATGGCCAAAACCTGCCAGCGGAGCTGCCAGGAAGTCATGCGAATAGCGTATACCCCGCCTTTAGCTAAAGGTAGTCTGCAGGAACACCGTAGGGTTTTAGCAGGTACCGATTATTAAATCAGAGTAGTCCGGCATGATGTCTTTGCCTACCCAGGTGAGAATCATCAAAGAATTTCCTCACCTAAGCAAAAAAAGCCCGCGACCAGTTTTCATGACTTAATTCCTTATAGACGGGTGTTATCCAAAAATCTTATCTAATCCTATTTCAGTATATTTCACAAATTTATATAAAAGTAAAAAAAATGCTAATAATAAGTTATGTAAATACCAATAATAATTATTATTTGTGTGTCATTTAATATCATGTGTCATCGTTTTAGGTAATGAGGTTTATTTATGTTAAATCTTGATAATTTTACCTATGGATGCATCTATCATGTTAATGTAAATGTATGAGCAAAATGGTTTATTTTGATAGTCTCCATCAGACACATGTTAATTAATTTGTAGCTTCCTAATAGTCTCATATAAATTTCATTTGGTCAATAAAAATATATAAGTAGTTTATTTATTTATTATGGTGAAGAACTCGCGAGGCACAGTATATATTGACGAATCGTAGTGACCTCATTATAAGCAGTTTATTAGACTCTCAGACTAAGAACTAGACGGAGCCACAGCGTGGCCGCACTTTAAACAGCAATATTTTTTTTAAATATTGCCAGGTTGACAAATATTTAAGCATATTTGGGCAAAATAAACGATAGTTAGAATGAGGTCTGTAACTTGATCGTAAATAATAAACTCTTCGTAACAAATATTTAATTGAAAATCACAACGTTTATCAAAATAATTATTTAAAAGTAAATCTACCACCCCTTCTATTCATCCAACCATCAGTCTTTAAACGTCTACAGCTGGACATTGGCCTCTCCAAGAGAGCACCAGAACTAGTGGGCTTGTGCTGACTGCATTCAACGGCTCCCTGCAGCTTTGACCATATATTTGGTCCATCTGGTGGGAGACCATACTACGCTGCGCTGTCCGATACGTAGTCGCAACTCGAAAACCTTTTTCCCCAACGGTTGTTAGTTCGTTGAGCGATATGGCCTGCCCATTGCCACTTCAGCATGCAAACCTGGCAGATAGCCTGCCAGGTTTGCATGCTGTCGGATATTCACGTTCTAAGGATCTTCGTAATAAGAATTCGATCACGTAGGGAAATACCAAGACTTTGAGCCTTGATGCAAGGTAAGTATTGCTGCTCCATAAATTGCCGTTCTGTTCGATATCTCATCTGGTAAATAATAATAAGTTATATTTAATAAAATAGTAGTACACAAGAATATAATTAAATTATCTTTTCTTTCTTTTCTGGGTAAAATAAGAAAAGAATTATCTTCCTTCCAGCGCTGATTTAATTAATTGAATAAGAATTTTTTTTTTATTGCATTTAGTGGCAGACGAGCCACGGCCCATCTGCTGGTAAATGTCAACCGTCGCTCATGGACTCAACTATACTGAGAGTATTGTCAAGCCTCTGCTCACCATTTCATTTCACTGATATGAAATGAAAGAATAAACGGCTATCTCCTGCTACGACCAAAACGCAACGATGTACTTCATGGCCGGTCCCACGGGAGAGAGAGTACTATAAGTGGTGAAGTTAGCTATAGGACGAATACCAGGACCTTATAAATTTTGTGTTTCCACCTACCATTTGGGGTGTGAATATATCTTATTTAATTTTGTTTTACTCCTGGGTTTTATTTTGAAACCCCAGGCAGGTGTCACAAGAGAGAGCAAATCAGTTTCTCTGAATTCTAGATTATGACTACAGCGGTAGTCATAATCTAGAATTGAGATTTACTTACAAAGTTGAAGTACAAAGACTTTAAAAGCTATACTTACATGAACATATTCACTGGCAATGATTTTGCTCCCAACGTTACTATTTTCTTATTATGTATAATGAAACATCAACAAAATATCGTGAAATATATTTTGGGTATTTCGTGCGTTGTCTCGTTTTCCCGTAGCATCCACCCATTTTGATCTCGCATCTGGATTAGAGGAAAACCTAAAATGGTAATTTTTCATCATCATCTCGTAAATTACATATAATTTTATTAGTAAAGTGAAAACTGGGCAAATTAAATTCGCAATAAGGCAACACCGAAACAATTCTCAGTAATAGAAATTTAGCTAGAAAACGTGTTTTGCGAGTGTATCTTAGTAGCAATTATTAATTACGAGTAAAAAAGTCCGTTTTATATCACTTTATAGCATTCAATCATTAAATTATTTCATTTTCGACTGCATATGAATGAAATGTTATACCTGTATTTTTTCGCTCGCTGTAGCTTTTGTAGCATAGTAAACTATTTTACAAGCACTATTATCACGTAGTCTTTTTCTCAAAACACTGATTTAATACGTAAAAATAAACCCGAATTTTTATACAAATGTTCGATTATGTCAGTTGAATCGTGACAGACAAAGCGTTTTAACATCACCAAACAACACGACAATACCAAAAACTGGCCACGGCGACAACGACAAAAATCTATGACTTTATCTGTTTTTGCACCAGTAAATTGTATCTCATACATGTCAAAGAATTTTCTTCGCTCTGTCTAGTTCTTAGTCTGAGATTAGACTGGTCTTTTAAGTTTCGACAACCAATAAGTTTCGCATCTACATTTAATTGCCAAGTTAATACGAAATAAAAGTTTGTTACAATTTCTGTTACTTTTTACCATAGGTAATCCTATTATACTTTTAACCGACTTCCAAAAGGTTCTCAATTCGAATGTATGTTTTTTTTTTTATGTACTACTCTGTCAAGAAAGTACCGGGAAAAGATGAATAATACACAATTTTTTTGTTATTCATCCAAATTTATTTTATCACCTTCAAAGTATGCTCCTTCAGAAACGCTAGACTTACGCCAACGAATAATCCAATCATCAAAACATTTTTTAAACGCTGTTTCCGGAATTGAGTTCAGTTCTCGCCGCGAATTCTCCTTTATGTCTTCTACCGATTGAAAACGGGTGCCACGAAGTTGAGTTTAGGATACAGAAAGAAGTCGGCTGGAGCCATATCTGGTGAATATGGTGGTTGCTCGATGGTATTTGTTGAGTGTTTGGACAAAAATTCATTCACAATGATGGCCTTGTGCGAAGGCGCATTATCGTGGTGCAAAATCCAAGATTTTTTTTCCACAAATTTGGCCTTTTTCGTCGGATTTGCTCTCTTAAACGCTCAAATAATATTCTTTATTTACCATTTGATCTTCTGGCGAGAATTCCGAGTGCACAACGCCGCGATAGTCAAAGAAAACAGTCAACATGACTTTGACTTTTGATTGACTTTGGCGTGGTTTTTTCGGTTTCGGTTCAGTTAGAAGTCGCCACTCCGAAGTTTGTTGACTAGTTTGCATATCAAACTCGTAAACCCACGTCTCGTCACCAGTAAAAATGCGTTTCATGAATGTTGGGTCGGAATTGACTCGTTCTAGCATGTCCTCAGCGACTCTCATGCGATTGAGTTTTTGGAGAAAATTCAGGTCTTTTGGGACTAGCCAAGCGGAAACATGTTTCATACCCAAGTGATTATTTGAAAAGGTACGGATCGATTCATGAGACACAGAAAGTTTGGCGGCTATCTCAAAGTTGAATGAGGATTTTCAGTCACAGTTGGTAATAATGGGTTACATATGAAATAGTCGTTTTGCCAAACTGGCCACTTTGATCTCAAATATCTGGCGTTTGGTTGGAATTCCAAGTTCATATTTATTTTAAATTTAATTTGCTTGCTTGCGTGTATATATGTTTCCAATTTAGTGATTCATTTGTTTTCGAGCCATTTGATTTTTCTTTTACATCGTTCTCTTCACAATATATGGAAAACTTAAAATATCGGGTTATATTTACAACTACGAGTTCGACCGTGGCACCAGCACCAGCAAAAAGGAACACGGCGGCTGGTCTCGACTATTTGCTTAATTTTTGCAAACTTGGCGGTTACACCTCCGTTTGTCTAGAAATGTATTTTTATATGCGCCCTACTTGTACTAGGTAGGGCAGCCCTACCACCGAAGGAATGTAACATGGTTCCAGTGGCCCGCCAATAAAGGCGGGAGGCGACACACGGCGGGTTTCTTTAGTGGGTGAGGGCCCCACACTACCCTGTTCGTTGCCCCGAACGACGGGGTGTGCGGTTAGGAACATTTTTTTCCGCCTTAACAAAAAAAAGGGCAGCCCTATCTAGGTTTTGTTTTTATAAAAACAACACTGCAGTAAGGTATCGCAGGGGATTTTACAAACATAAAATTTAACGGACACAAAGTTCACACAGACTCCGAGCAACTCACAAATAATTGTCCTGTGTCGGAATCGAACCCACAATACGAGGTCGGTATCCAATCCACTCCGCCATCTCTGCAATCCATTTAAACTTTAGCTACGACCCTGCTCTTATCTCATTTCCATCACCCTTCCCACCCACTTCCTATTAGTTTCCCTGGAGATAGCAATGCGTTAGTAATGTCTGTACTGTTTATAACATCTACGCTACGGTAACCGCTTGCCATCAGGCGGGCCGCATGTTGTTTGCAACAAACAAGCACACGGCCCTCCTCTTAGTATAAAAAGGCATATAAAATATAATTCTTTTGCTGATTATAGTGTTATTCGTATCTATTGACCGTGAGTTGTTAAAAGATTTTATATGAACAATTTTATCTTGGTCTTTAGAAAATTAAACACGTATCTACCGTAAGCATTTAACTTTTTTTATACCAAACCAATGTTTCTTTGAAAGGAAATAATAACTTAATTATTGCTACCGATAACAAGGTTACCGAAATCAGCCAGACGCAAACTTTAATCGTATACCTAGCAACGCATTGTATAATTTGTTTGCGCAGAATTCAATGTGACCTTACCAGCTATGCATTCCCAATTATTCTCTAAATACTTACTTTAAGGACGTTCCGAAGTTATTTTATAAAAAAAACTGAATTGTTCATGTAAATTAAAACTTTCACCATCGCCTGCAAATATAGGTACCTACCTAGTTTTGCTATACCTAAATATTGTTACAAGGAAAAGATATTTTCTTCCTATTGTTTAAGATAAAAGATTTACAGCTCATTCAAAATTATCTCCATTGGCATTACTATAATCCTTTAATTGTTGAGGTCAGTCATCAATTGAAACACGCCCTTTCTCCATGGAAAATTCTTCGGTGCCAATTTTGTGGGTTGATGTAGGAACTCCAAATTATTATGGCGTTTAGAGCACAGCGGATTAAGATTGGGACTAGATGATGGCCAGTCTTCAGCTCTCAAGTCAGAAACGTTCGTTTCTAACCATGCTTGTGTAGATCGAGCTTAATGACCCGGTGCTGAATCTTGCAGTACCATTCTTGGTGTTGGGATATGGTGTTCATCAACGGCTCGAACGAATCAACGGCTTTCTCAAGAATCGTATCTTGATACACCTGTGCCGATGCTTTAAAACAAATTTCACAAAAATATGGATCAGCCGCTCCTTGATAGCAACCCATCAAACCATCACTGAAGTTGGATAATGCCCACGTTGTACTCTGCTGAATAATTGAGAAGCTTCTAGAGCTTTGAGCATAAGCTCGGGACATTCTGCTGTTTAGATTTTACCACCCTATTCATTTTTAGTCCTAATAATCCTTTTAAAATACACGACATTGTTTTTTTGCAAATAGACCGCCTATTGATTTACCGAAATAAAATCTTTTGCTTTCGTACAGATTTCCTCCGAATTCTTTCCTTCTTTGATCGTCACAAACAGTTTTACCTACCTTGAATTGAGCATTTCAAAAATTGAATTTCACTCCTTCTTTGTGTAAAGCTATTACAGTAATTTGGTTCTCTTTGCTTCCCCACTCCATTTTAATATCACAAGAAACAGGCTGGCGTGAAAATGAAATCTACTCTTTGAATGAGAATACATTAATACAGAATGAACATTCCGTCTAAAATTACAGGTTCTAAATTCAAATGTAATATTGCTTTTTTTTTAAGAATTTATTTTCAGACTATGTAAATATTTTATGAACGGCAACAATTACAACGAGTACCCGGTTGAGCCTCTGGATTGTCACATGGTGGTATTTTACAAAACCGTCAGAATATTCACAGGAAAATAAAATTAAAATAAACAATGAAATAAAAAGGTGATTATAAAATAAACACTTTATTCAAGTAATTTATGTTTAATTAAAACGTCATGATCAAGACAAAAGTAACAGCATCAAATAGTTCCAAAAATTAAAATGTTTGTTACAATACATTTTAACAATATAGTAATCATAAATCTGTTTATACACGAAACTTTTATTTTATCTACAATTAAAATGATTTCGTGCATAAAGTGAATGTATCGATTATTATGTTGCTCATGTGCAACTAAAACAATTATAACAACAATATAGATTTTTAATTCATTAATGTGAAGTCTGCAGGAACTTACGCACTTCTTTTATTAAGGGGAGTGTCTTTCCACAGGGCTTATTTCTCATTTTAGAATAAACATTTATTTTTAGTGCAATATGATACTAGCTCTACTTTCTCAATGACATTACGTTGGTTTATAAATTATTTCTTCTAAAAAAATATCTACAAACAGCATTCCGTTTCACGTTAACAGTATTTACTTCTTATAGTTTTTGTCCGTTCAATCCTCATTCAAATTCTTGATAAAATTATCCCATTTGAAAAGACACTCCATATTTGAGTACAAACTCAAATACCTACAACAATCGATACAACTCGAGTGCTTATTAATAAAAAGACAAACCTTTCGATGCTGATCAATGTAAAATCTGATGAAATATCTAAGTCTGTGATAACTAATGTTACTATAAAACCGGAGTCAAAACATTATGTGCCCTTGTCAAATATTTTGTACTACATTCTATTATAAAATTATCATGATGCAGTTGCTCAATCGTATTATAAAAGTAGTAAATATAAAATAAACTGGTAGGTGTTCACCTATCAACATAATGAATTCGCCTATTACTATACAATGATAGTATTTCAACACGCCAAATTTAAATTAGCTGTAGTTTTGTGTTCAAAAGCGACACACCTTGAACCGCATAAGACGAAGGAGCTATCAATGGCACGTGACATTTCGATGCAAACACGCAAAAACTCATTATAAATGTGATTCTAACAAATTTATTGTATGTACTTACATTTAAAAAAAAATATATATTCTAAAAATTAAAAATATGCAAATATGCAACAATTCATACATCCATTATTTATTTAAAATTGTATCAGTTGATAATATTATAAGTAATATTTCACTACACGAATTGTGTACTTTAAGTTAGAGACAATATTACACTATATTTTGTTACTAACATCTAACTAGAAAATAATAAAAAAAATATACTTGCTATATTACACAAAAAAGTAAATAAAAATAGTAGCTCAGCATCACGGCATTTCCGATTTATCTAACCCTTAAAAGTAAAACGGAAAATATGTAAAAATTAATAAAGTAAATATAGCCCAGGAACACTGAGGTGGAATCCTAAAGCCCTTAACAAAATCTACTAATAGTTAAACCATCTATAAGTGTATTAATTTTACTTAATCTACTCAATTCCTATACTATAGTACGACGAGCATTTGCATACCGGGCCATGCTGGAACACGTATCCGCCCGATACAAAACGCCATGTTATATTTATTAAGCACTATCATCAACATTAAGTCTCCTCGCTTTCTCACGTAATAGTTAAACTAAATCAGAATATGAGCTAAGCTGTAGTTAGTTTGAGGGCGTCGTTTGCACGCACGCTCGTCAGTTTCGCCCGCCTGTCGCATTATCAGCCGGTGTCTGTTGCGTAGTCTGAAATACATAATAAACTTAATCACATTTTCTCTATTACTTGTTACTTCATTAGCACTATCACCGGCAATGCTGCTAACTTATAACCACAATATGTATTTATATAAAACTAGCAAATCCTGAGGCTCCGCTGCAGCCAAAATCTAGTTTTTAGGTTCTATTTCTAGATCCCGATATAGTAGCGGGATAAACTGTACCAGTTTTTAAGTCTAATCAAAAGCTATCAAGTAAAAAATAATAATAAAAAATATAAAAATAATAATAATAAAAATTGCGTGCAAACATCTGACGCGCCGAACGAAAAGAATAGAGGCGGCCTGTGCAAGAGAAATATGTCATTTACTTTAAGCTTATTTATGGCATACCAAAGATAACCAAATTCGCAGAAGTGCGCGGTTTGCAATAAGACGCAGCTAATTAAAATATATATTAAAGCGGAGTTTCCGGCCTCCACAAAGTTCAATATACGTTAATCCTCATAGCAGTAATTTGTTATTTGCTTTTATACGGTCAATGGCCATGTACAAACTTTATATTATTTCCGGAACGTTATTACGATGAATGTTATTAACGTTATAATACTTATTAAATCTAAACTGATACCTAAAAACACTTTAAAGAAATAGACATGAATTATGATGAATACCTACTTTTCTATGTATTAAATAATATTACTCAACTTTGTTCATATTATGTTAAATGCACAAATCTTTTGGAGATCGACTTCCGAACTTGCAATTAATAGCTTACTAGATTTTGCCCGCGACTCCGTCATCACTCTAAACCGCTTTTATTATCTATATGTAAAAAAATAGCTATCCCACGGGAACCATTCATTTTTCTGAGACGAATAGTAAGTAGCCTATGTCCTTTTCTGGGTTCCAAACTACATGTATCCAAAATTTTATGATGATTGGTACAGTAGTTAGAACGAACTCACTTTCTTTTGTAGTGCCATAGCCCGCGGCTTCGCCGCAGACAAAAGCTAGTTTTTACGTTATATCTTAGGTTCCCGATATAGTAGATAAAATGTATACCAGTTTTTTAAGTCTAATCAAGAGCCATCAAATAAAAAATCTGAAATGAAAAGTTGCATCAAAATCCATTCAGTAGTTTTTGCGTGATGCGCGAACGAAAAAACAGATAAACAGACAAATAATCTAAAAAACCATTGTTTTGTGTTCAGACACGCCTATGGGTATAGCCTTTTTTTTTTTTTTTGTTAAGGTGGGAAAAAATGTTCCTAACCGCACATCCCGTCGTTCGGGGCAACGAACAGGGTAGTGTGGGGCCTTCACCCACTAAAGAAACCCGCCGTGTGCCATCTCTCCGCCTTTCTTGGCGGGCCACTGGAACTATGTCACATTCCTTCGGTGGTCCGCCGGCGGCTTACCCTTCCGGGTACCCTCTACTGAGCGACGCATCCGCACGCGGAGCGTCGCACCTTCGCGGGAGGCCTTGCGGGTGGCGGACGTTCCCCGGCCCATCCACCCGCGGCCTCGGCTAGGGCGGCATGAGGCGCAAGTACCTGCGCCTGCGCCGCCCCGGTCACTGGCGGCGGTTTGGGTCAGCGGAAGAATCCTCCTCCCTAGCCCTCTCCGCCGCTTCCTTCCGCGAGATAACCTCCTCGCAGAAGGCAGCGACCGCGGCCCAATTCCTGTCGCTGCCAAGCATCGCTCTGACGACGCTCGGTAGCGAGAGGTCCCCCCCTATTTCCGCGACGAGTTCACGGCGCTGCTCGGCCCAAGCCGGGCACGACTCGAGCGTGTGCCGCGCCGTGTCCTCGTCACAGCCGCAGTGGTGACAGCCCGGAGTCGCTTCCCTCCTTGCAACTATGTGCAGATATCTGCCGAAGCAACCGTGCCCCGACAGCACCTGCACCAGTCGGAAGGTAAGGACTCCGTGCCGTCGCCCCGCCCACTCCTCCAGCACCGGCTGGGGCGCTATTGGTATAGCCTAATACATATTTTTTTCTCAAATATCTTAAATTTCCCCTCTCCACCCATGGGAGTCGTAAGAGCCGACTGAGGTAATACCGGGGGAGTGGGCAGCAGCACTCCTTCGAGTATTAACAACATCCACTGCGATCGCCAACCCGCTTGCCAAGCGTGGCGATTACGGCACTATCACCCATTCTTGGGGAGGCCTATGTCCAGCAGTGGACGTTAAAAGGCTGATGGATGGATGGATGGATCTTAAATGTACAGGCAAAGCTCTGTTATAGCTTTATAGTAGTTAAGATACCTTTAGGAGCAGTGTAATTAGCTAGTAAGTAGGTACGGCCAGGCAGAGTAGCCGAACCGTGATGGTATTTTTGTAATTCAATTTTGTAAAAAATACGCGAATATACCTGGTGGTACAAATAATATATAAACCAATTATAAGGTTTTGCTTACTTTAAATGATTTAGGGAAAAAAATATAAACATAATCTGATAACAATTAAATTATCAGAAACGAACTAACGTTCTTCTAATAATGTATGTAAAAAATTCTCTGTAAAATTCAGTTGCAGTGGGTAAGGGTTTGACGAAGGGTCACCCTACTCATTCTGGGAATAGTCCCGTACTGCTTCAGAGACAGACCGTCTTTCATTAGCTTTACATTTTAAACTGTTAACTACATAGACCTTGCTGGGTGCACATAATGTTTGTGAAGTTGAAAATATTTCACCTGGACGTTTCGGCAAAATTATGTGAAGTATTGGCATACATAGATTAAAAGATACAACAGATCTGAAGTGAGTCTATTTGTAACTTTTCTAGAGTAGTTACGGGTAACAATCTGTACTATAATAAAATTGTAACAGCTGATGTCTATACTTGGATATATTTAGGAAATTGTAATATTTATGAAGGGTCCTTATAAGAGCAACAGAAGCCATAGCAATCATTTTCGAAATGTTCGTCTCTATCTGCATGTTTCTCCGCGTTATAACTACTGAACGGATATTTAACTTTATTGTTTGAATAGCTCTTGATTACACTTAAAAACTGGCATGCATTTTATTTCTTTACGAAACCAGGAACCGGAGATATGATCAAATCTAGCTTTTGCCTTTTTTTTTCGAAATGAATGAGTCGGAAATAAAATTAAATAACCACATACCCCGTCGTTCGGGGCAACGAACAATGTAGTGTGGGAGTCCTCACCCACTACTACCACTCCACTCCATTATACGAAAAGGAGATTAAGAAACAAACACGTCAAACACCAAAACATCTGTCCAGTGCGCCATTGAGGCCAGTTACTATCCCATTGTAATCTTGTTCCTTAACAGTGAAACGTACTATAACAAGGGCTATAAAAAGGTGCATAGCAACAAGAAAATGCAATACATAAAGGATTATGCGTATAACTTTGTTCACCATTAAGCCTTGTTTCAATATATTATTAAATCTTCAATATATTATGTTATTAAATCTCTCTTCCTACCTCATGGTTAGGTAATATGTTAGCGAGAATTTGTCGCATGATAAAAGTTATAATGGCGTTGACTGAAATTAAGGTCTAATTCTACCCTAACAGGTAACTTAACCCTAGTTTATTTCTATATCAAACAATCGTTTTATGTCAAACTAGGCTCAAAGCACTAATGTCTAAAATACGCCATATTTTGAATGGATGTCATTGAAGCTAGATATGCTTAAATGAACTCGATATTTAAAAAAAAAAAGTTAATAAGTCCATTATTTTGTCTTTATGTTTCATATTATAAATATACAAAGTGTTGTTGTTACCGTAGCATCATGTTGGCTGAGGCCGGCCCACTGGACGAAGGAAGGCAAATCTCTCGTGGGCAGTTCAGCCGCGAGCGCCTTGACTCGCAGATTGCGGTCGTCTGTCAACAACACCACTTCACGCACTCGCCGGTTCCCCTTCGACGATTCTCTGCGGTCATCACTGCGGCTATCTGTAACATCAATCAACCAATTCAACATTAGCGAATATAATCTATGCACGAATAGATTACATAGTGTCACCAGCACATCCTCCCACAGTGCCCTAAGAATCTGCAAAGGAAATAAAGTTATTGCAGGAGAAAGGCCACTGAATAGAAACTGTATACTAATCTATTGACAAGTGTGGTATAATAATAGGCCAATTGTATTGGACTTTTGAAGGAGACCGACAGACAGAAGTACATAAACTATATACATTTTTTTATGTAATTTTAGATTGGACACCTGTATTCTTAGTCCACATGAATAAATGTTGTTTTGTTTATTTATTGATTTAACTTTAACTTTATGTATTGGCACTTTAAATACTTTATATGTATAAGAAATAATACTATAAAATATTATTTAATAAATATCTTGAAAATTGGCGTCAACGACTGAAAACTTTTACATAGTTTAAGGTTCCATTGTAGAATCATTGTAGAACAATAAAAGTAACTTTTTAAAATAATTACTATTTAAGTAAAATAATTACTTAACTCGAACTCGGTTATATTTATACTTCAAAGATTAGACAATTTTAATTTGACCCTAATAGTACGGGTTCTTTTCAGTTTATGAAAATAGTTTCATGTGTCCTACAACAAACAATAAAAATATTTTATATTTTAATAATATTTGAAAACAATTTTATATTATCATCATATATGCTCATCGTTATTCTTAGTATAGTTGAGTCCAATGAGCTTCGGTTTCCACTTACCATCAGGACTGTAGTTTGTCAGTTACTGCGTACTATGAGGTGGGCTATCGCTCTTCTTCACCATTAGCAATAAAACAGTTAACCAATAAACCCTATTCTATATATATTATATAATAATTATTTTTAAAAACGCTTTATTTTTTATTATCAAAATTATTCAGTCTTAATAGCGATTGAATATTGATATCTCAAAAACGAAAAATTCTAGTTTTCGTTTTTTAATTTCAATTCGATATAATTGAGTATTTAGCGTTATGATTACTTTATCGCAAAGTTTATTAATTTCAATCAAATACTTATCGTCAATACTAAATTGACCTTCATCGGGTGAATGACTTTTTGTTTTCCTTTTTTTGTTTACTTATTGGGAACAGAGTATAGTTTTATTTATTTGCTTAGCTAATTGTAATTAAGTGTTGATAGTTTCATCAGCTACCATTAGCAGTAAAAACTAGAGCCTTACTGTTAATGTTTTTTTGTTCTTCTCGATTTTTTCACAACCCATTACTGTCCTATTGATGGGCAAAGCTCTCCATTGTACACCAGTTGAAGATTTCACAAGTCATCGAGAAAATATCTTAGGCATAGGTACAGGTTTCCTCACTATGTTTTCCTATACCAAGCAATGATAAATTTCCCAACAAATACGCACATAATTACGAAAATTTCTAAAAATTAGAGCGTTTATTGCCTTCCTACATTTTGACTGTGACTGTGTGTTTTATTATACGAAAAAATAACGCATTATTTACAAAATAAAAACAAAAGCATCTTTATAACGTCATCTCAGAAATCTAGTAATAGTAGCGTATTGGTACCTCAAAATTCTACGAGATGGCGTTGTTTTCCTTTTTAGGTTTCTTTTTTGTTAGTTTGTTTAGTAAATGTGTTGTCAAGTTGATCTAAATTAGGTCGAAAACACAAATACTAAAAAAAGAACATAAGAGGCCGAGTGAAGCTCTGTTGCGCAGGTATTTATGTTAATGTAAGTATGAGGACAAAAATAATTAAAAGTGGGCAGTGGAACGCTGCTTCTGCGAAACAGGAGCGACTATATATGTACGAAAATAGGATAATTTTATTATGGCATGTCTTTTTAAAAGGGTCGAAAATGTTTAGTTCGATTGTATGGACAAAGACAATAAGAAGTAACTTATTTTGCCGCAGAACAGAACTATTTTTGTTGATAAATAAGCTGTTATAAAACTAAAATAATATCATTAAAGATTTAAAGTTAGACCCGAGTTTTACTAAAAGAAAATAATTTAAACACAAAGTGAAAAATGTGAAATCGAAAATAACGGTCACGAGCAGGATTTGAACCTGCATCTCCTGGATACCGTCCAGATGCTTTGCCAATTGAGCCATCGTGACAATTGCTCCTGACTGCTAATTTCGATAACACATTCATACTTAACGTCTTTGGGTGACGTCTGCGCCATCTGTCGGAAGTATTTTCATACATTATACCGACCAGTATGTGACTGTTATTTTCGATTTCACATTTTTCACTTTGTGTTTAATGTATAGTGCTAAGCATGTAAAATGCTAGAAATATATATAAAAATATCTAAATATAAATAGAAAATAATTTCCAAAATTATAAATAAGCCCTTTTGAAACGACAGTAGCCGATCGATGCAGTAGTTGAGGCAGTACCGGGTCCGTGCGCGAGGTTTCGGTGCAGTGCAAGCGCGGTGGCGAGCACACGGTCGTCGTTGGTGCCAGCGGCGCTCTCGGCGGTGCAGGCGCGCGAAGTTAGCAGCGAGCCGCGCGACGTGGCCAGGCGCAGTTCGCCACCCGCCACGTCCACCCAACGCCGCGCAGCGCGAGCTGCGCCGCCCACGCGCGCGCACCGCACTAGCCCCTCCAGCTCCGTCACCACTGAATAAGATAAATAAATAGATACATGTTTCGGTAGCATTTGACAAACCCCCAAGAATATAAATAATGAAATGCATAAATAATACTCATAGTAAAGGTAAAGGAGACTGGCGGTATTCGGCCTGAACTCCTACAGAATAAAACTTACACGAAAAAAACGTACAATTTTACTCATAACTCTTTACTTCAGTACTATTTCCAGAAAACATGTCTGAGTGGAGAAAAATAATTTCTAAAAAATCTATACCTACTTGCAAATCAACGATACAAACCATTTTACGTCACATGATTCAACCTAATTGGTACCTTAAATCAGATTGGTTCCGTGGTAATAATGCTATCAGGAAACATTAAAATTATCCGTGTAGGTGACCAAACCGAATGCTCCTAAGTAACCCGTCAGTCTCTTTTAAGCATTAGATTCGTTTTATGATATAGACACTATTTAAAAAGATTTTTATGAAATTAAACTTTAAAGAAGGTATTAATTGATTTATATAGTCTTTCCATTCTTGAAGTAGAATATAGAAATAAATGTTGATTGCATTATGTATTAAGAAACTCTATTACTCCGCCTCCAATTGAAATGGAGAGGTAGATTGTATGTAATAATTAAAATAATAAGGATTTGTTAAAATTTTATATAAAATAAAATAAAAATATGCAGTTGCTCACTATAAATATAAGAACATCGTATTCTCAAAATACAGACCTACAACTGGTACAGCCAGAGTGTAAGGCTGAGAAGGCACCGTAGCGACAGCTTGCAGCAGCGACAGGTGATCGATGAAACAATTGGTGTCAGGGACCAATAAGCGAGGCCTCACCTCCACTTCTCCACCAAAATAGTCTTCATGTAAAATGTCCTGTAAACAATATAAATTATAGATAATATTTCTTAAAATATACTATTACTATCTTTTAACCGCATCTCCGCCGCGGGCACAAGCTAATTGTTTCTTATAAATCTATTGGTTTACGTGGCGCAAGTCAATAAGCCATACATCCATCAGCCTTTTAACGTCCACTGCTGGACATAGGCCTCCCCAAGAATGGGGGCTTGTGCCGTAATCGCCACGCTTGGCAGGCGGGTTGGCGATCGCAGTGGATGTTGTTAATACTCGAAGGAGTGCTGCTGCCCACTCCCCCGGTATTCCCTCAGTCGGCTCTTACGACTCCCATGGGCAGAAGGGTGGGACAATTCTAAAGCCGGTCCCACACGGTAAGGTCAAGTCAATAAAGCTCATCAAATTTTCAGACATCTTCAACAATCATCGTGATTTTTCAGCCTATATACATAAAACCTTTAATTAATCATACCTACACTTAAAACTCCGCATGAATCACTACAACATGTATTGATCAAAACCGTATTTAAATCGGTTCGATAGTTTTTGAGTTTACAGACGTTTGACAGACAGACATCGCAGAGGGACTTTGTTTTATAATATGTATAGGTGGGATCACACCACACAAGTCAATCCGCCTTCAACTTAAATTTACCATAATTTTTGAGGAAATATATAAAATATTAAACTGAAGATTATAAAGAGACCCTTATTAACGTACCAGGTTGGTGTTTATATAGGAGATCTCATTGCTCATCCATAGATACTGCTAGAAACTGACTTAATGTAGAACAGAAAAATGTTCTTTACAATTTGATCTTTATATATTTACTAGCTTAGATTAATAATATGTCACTCGGGATAAAGATAAGACACTCGGAAGTTGTGACCGCGTTCAAAATAATAGAGGACAACTGTTAACTTCTATGCTCTCAGTGTCAATGGCGACGTCATCTGACACGGTCGTATCCAGGAACAAAAGTGTGTCATTTAAAATGTCAACGTATGTAATTAGTGTTTTTTGTGCCAAACCACAAAAAACAGCACTAAAAATGTCTCCTATAATCGTGTTAGTAACATTATTTCATACCATTACTGCCTAAATGTCACTCAAATATTCCGAAAATAAATTAATTTTAGTTTATTTTTTGTGTGATACCAGTTTATTAATTTAAATGTCCCGTGTAAACATGCAATGTTAATGATATTCAAAAATAGAAACAGTACCTAACATAAATACTATCGTTTTTAATTGATTCATAAAGCTGCACAGATGTCATTTAATATAAGTGGATAATATGTATATCACTTTTTAAGTCAAATTAAGAGCTATTGAATAAAAAAAGTTGCATTATAATCCATTCAGTAGTTTTTGCGTGGTGTGTGAATAAACAAACAGACAAAAATAATTTTATTTTTTTGTGTTCAGTCTTTTTTCTCAAAAATCTTGAATACATACAGAGCTCTGTTACAGCTTAATATAGTTAAGATTATAAATTATTTATAGTATTTTATGATATAAATGTGATTTTAATATGATATATACATAAAATTCCATGATATCCCTATATGTGTATCCTAAAGGACTCCTTTAACGAGATGAAAATATTATAGTCACAATTTATTATTATACAAAATCTCATTCAAATATATATAGTCTGTCGTAAATAATGGATAACCCATTAATTGGAGGTAGCCCTGATGTCAAGCTGCAAGAAAGTTGACTTTATTTTAGGGTTGCCAACGGTGTGAAAATGGTAAATATATTTTTTATTTTTTTATTTTACTTCATTTCTCATTAATTCGGTCACTATTTTAACAAAGTAACTTATTTTTATGACTACACTTTTTGTAGTATAAGAATGTATTGAATGTATCTATGATGGTTAGGAAGCTAAATGCCAAAATTTCTATATGATCTGTTCGTGTGGCAGACATGATTAATATCGATGATTGTACCATAAAAAGCATTAAGGACCGCGTCTGCCACCATAACAGGCCTGCGTTATCAATTGACAGCACTTTAAAAATGTAAAAAAAACGGTATGCTAAATCATTTTCTCATTCATTGTCTCTGCCTCTTGAACTGATGGTCAGAAACATCTTCAAAACGAGGCACATCGAGGCGGCAGACGTCCAGCCCTCTGACTTTTTAAGTAATTAATTTATAAACAATTTTTTATGATTTAAAAAATTGTATATGAATTGTTCGCTTGGCAGACCTGAATTGTTCGATTAATGACGATATAAAGAACCACAGAAAAATAGTCTGCCACCATGATAGCGCTGCGTTTTCAATCGACAGCGCTTTAAAAGTGTAGAAAAAAAATGTCTATTAAATAATAATCATTTGTTCGTGTTTGCCTTTTGGACTGATGGTCAGAATCATCCTCAAGACGATAAACATCGAAGAGGCAGACGTCCAGACCTGTGATTTTCCAAGGGCAGAGCATATTTATATAATTTTTTTTCGAAAGTTTTGTCTTTCTTTCTTAGAGAGAACAGAGTGACAACGGTATAATTTCGCAGGTAGTGGGCGTTTACCTATGGGGCATTCCGCGTCAAATCACGCGGTCATTGGCCTGACCCCTCGGATTTTGATGTCCAATGAATCGTGGGTTTCGTTTGTCTCCAAATATTATTTCAAATGTTTAGAAATGTTTATTTTATTTTTATTAGGGGTTGTCCGAGCTAAAAAAACATTAAATTGAGGAAAAAAGGATTTTTTTCTTTTTGTATTCGCACTTCAAGAAACAATTACAATACGAAGGCAGGGGCTTATCTTCATTTTCATGTTCATCAGAATGATGGTCAGACATGAGGGTAGTCTTGAAATCACACGACGTTATTGTTCAATACACTAATCTTTATGGATAGTTTAGTTTTGGTAACAAAATAACAAGTGATGCTCACAATATTTTAGGATGTAACTCAAAATAATCACCTAGAGTGCAGGTTAGTTGTATGGCGACCACGACCGACTGTGTTCACGTTCTTGCCAATCGAATCCATCGTAGGATGTCTGTCCTCTTTTAAATTAACTAACTGCTATCTGTCAGTCGTCACCTACCGCCTGACGTCTGTCATCGCATCACAACTAAATACTTATAATTTGAAGATATTTATAAGATATTGAAGGTAAGTGACTCAAGCAATAATAAAATTACATTACATTGTCTAGTAGACGTGAATAGCCTCGCCCCCTATTACGTGGGACTAAAACATAGCTTGCGAATCGTGGGTGTGTAATAGACCTCTGCCTACCCCTTCAGGAATACAGGCGTGAAACTATGTTTTTTTTTAATTATCCTTTTTAAATTTTTAATTGATTAAAATTTTATTTCCTTTCATAAAAGACAGAAAATAATATACTATTAAGTGAACTCTTAGTAATAACAATAATAAACCGTAATACCCGCTTTACCTTAACTCCTGCAAAAAACTTTAAAAAATCTTACATAAAAAATCAGCGACCTAGACGTCTGCCAACTTTTTTTTCCTATTCTGGGAGTCCTAATGAATCGAATGGACGCAACGAGAACGACGAACAAATGATTTATTATAACTTTTTATTTTTACATTTTTGCACCTACATCCCGTGATAAAACAGAGCCCTGCAAATCTGCCTCTTCGATGTTTATAGTTTTAAGGATGACTTGACCATCAGTCCAAGAGGCAGACGCGAACAAATGATTTAGTATCACTTTTTTTTTACATTTTTGAAGCGCTGTAACTTGAAAACGCAGGGACATACGACTTTCATTTACAGGATCAAATCGGTTTGTATTGGCATAAACTTTCATCCCTATTAATATGAAAGACGAACAAATCATATACCAAAATGGCACTCTGCTCCCTAACCATGATATAATTTCTCCCATAATTTAATGTAACTGCCACTGTAACTGGCATCATTATGCACGCACACTAATACAAATTGCATAAGCGTAATTATAGCTGTCATGCACACTAGCATAATAATTCCCGTCCATTTTTTATGATGTTTGGAAGAGTGATACTCCATCTAAACATATTATTAATCTAAGTTTACTAGCCTTTTCCAGCGGTTTCGCCGCAGCCAAAAGGTTGTGTTTAGGTTATATCTCAGGTTCCCGGTATACGAGTGAGATAAAAGGTACACAAGTTTTAAATATAATGAAAAGCTATCAAACGAAAAAAGTTTCATTAAATCCTTTCAGTAGTTCTTACATGAACCCCGAAGAAACCAACAGACAAAAATACTAAAAAATGTTTTAAATCAGAGTCGCCTAAATAGCCAATATACAGTAGAAAGACGTATATGTAAATTCTAAGCAAAATACACTTACATGCACACGCTGTCTGTGTCTCTCTAAAGTTGCTTTTCTAACTTCCAGTTGCTCTTTCCGTTTCAAAAGTTTTCGCGTCGCCTCGTCTGTCCCTTCTATTTCTGTACCGTCACTGTGACTCGCAGGCCCACCAGCATCGCCACTGCCTTTGCTTTCGCCCTCAGAATCTTCAGACTAAACAAGTGATTTAAGCTTAATTTCCTCAAAACATCTAAAGCTCTCGGTCATTTATTTTTTATTGCATATAGTGACAACGAGCCACGGCCCATCTGATGGTAAATGGTAACCATGGCTCATGGACTCAACTATACCAAGAGTATTGTCAAGCCGCTGCTCACCATTTCATTTCACCGATTTAAAATGAAAGAATAAACGGCTATCTCCCACTACAGCCAAAACGCAACGATGTGCTTCATGGCCGGTCATACGGGAGATGGTGGTACCAACCCGCTCGGGCCCGCTACCAAGTGAGTAATTCAACTTGGTACCCAGCCCTACCACCAGTCATGCAATGGATGATAATTGCTTAAGCTTAATCGCCTCAGACGACACCCGTGGGAAAGAATGGGGTCGTGACATTCTTAGTCCGTCACCACACGGAACAAAAATAAATTGGTCGTAAATTCCAACAAGTAACCACAACAAGACCAGAAAAGACAATGCCGAAAACCAGGCTATATTGTGCCCGTCTTGCGTCTTACCTATCTAAACATAAAAAATCATCTTTTGAATAATGATGTTATATGTATTTATTTTAGTCATAAGCGAAGTGGGGTTTCAAAGTTATAAAAAAAAGATATACATATTATTAAATTCGAAATAAGCGGAACTGCCATATTTATTGGAAGGCTTGGATAGTCAATGTCGCCAGTTTATTACTATACCCATTTTTAAAGCCAAATAGTAAGAATATTGATATGAAATACCTAAATAAAAGAAAACCGACATGAGCTCCTATTATAACACTTAGTATTAGTCGAAGATTATTTTATGAAATGATAATTATGAAGTTTTGTTTTTAAAAATATAATAACAATTATGATCTATTTCTAAAAATATTTTAGGATATATTGTTATTTTACTAGCAACCCTTATTGATTTGAATTTTATTGACAATTTGACATGATGTGACATTTGTACTGCCGATAACGTGTTATGTACGTTTATGTGTTGCTTCATTTGTGTAATAGCAGTGTTTTTTTTTTACTATTGTTCAGTGTTTACTTTAACGTTGAGTACAGCAAATTCTCCGTTGAGTAATTAAAAAAAAGAGCGTGACGTCGTGTGAGATAGACTTTTTAGTGGTACTAAGACCAGGACTCTTAGAATGTAATCTAGATCCAGAGTAGTTAGCCGTAGCATTATATCCTATCTATATTTTTTACATAGGTACTCTAAAATACTATTGATACTACATTTTATACTATAATAGAATAAAAGATATGGATTTCAACGCATAATATATAACCTATATACTAAAAACATACTGAAAAATTAAAAGTCAGATTTCTCTAAGCTCCCATCAGATATCTTAATGATATTTTTATTTAAAGACCCTGAGTACATTTACAATGTTCTACAGTTAATTTGGTTAAGACGCAACAATAGCCCAACTCTCATAGAAAAATCGGCATTCCCCTTTATTAAGTATAATAATAAGATATATAATAAAACGTGGAGATGTTACTACCAAGAATCATCCTCTTTTTAAAAGCGTATACTCGTATCATTGCTGTTTATGTTACATTGAATTGTGCTGCTGTTTGTCCTATAATAAATTCAGATTTTCATGTCTTGGTAATTGTAATTTAATATATATTATTGTAATTATATTACCATTAAATCTACCACCGATCCTACGTATAAAAAGTTATACATCGTTTGTTTCCAACTAGGCAACTTAAAAGTAAAGTATCAAGCTGGTATGCACGCTAATTAACAAATGATTATGTTTTAGTAGCTTATAGTAAAATTTATATTACACACATAAAGGGTGCACGAGAGAAGTTATAAATATCTTTAGTTATCAAATAATGAAAAGTCCTATAACCACTTCTATTATTTATAATTGTTGCCATGACATGGTTAGATGTAATGTACACTTTGGCAATCCTTTCTTAGTAAAATATATGTTTATTACTACCGTTATTATCAGGAGATAATGCAGCAGTTTCACTATAAAATTAACTTTAGAGTGCTTTATGCCAACGTTTATAATGATTGGGTGCAATGAGACTTGTTGGGACCCATAAATCACATGGATCATGACATTTGTTGAATTTCTAATCCTTGATGGACATTTACGACAAGAACAATCTCGCTGCTTTCATGAAAACTTAGTTAAGTTTAGGAACTTAGGTGAAACCATATTGCGTAAGTTACTAATGCGTTCATAAATATTCATATACATACAGTAACGTTGCGAATATCTTGCAGTTTTAATTACTTCATACATGACTCACATTTTTCAGAGCCCATGATCACAAGCATCGTATGGGCACGAAACATGCCATTAATTAAAAAACGAGAACAGAATAACAGCATACGTGGCTTTATTTTAAATATTATTCATGTCGCCGTGTTTTACAGAATCACCAGCAATTTTATTTTAGTTTTGATATTTGAGTGAAGATAATTATTTATTTGTAATATTAATATTTTTTAACAGTATTTAAAATATGTTTTTTTATTAATATATTGCTCTTATTAAATATAACGCATGTACCTAATACCAATAAAGAGCACATTATAGTGAAACTTGAGATTGGTTATTAAAAAAAACAATGTCTTAAAATATGAACGTTACAGACACGAAGAAACATAAATTGACATCTAAGTACAATCAAAAATATTTTACCAAATGCTGTAGTTGCGGATGGTTTGTTTTTACTCGTTGGACAGCGCTAACGTAGCGCGGTGCTGCGTCTGTTGGATATTCCATTCGTAGCACAGGTGGTTGCACGCCCACAAGATACCTATTAAAAATAAAAATAACAAGAATACATAACGTGTTAAAACCAATCACCGCAGTTATTAGCTACAGTGCGCAGTAGTAAGTATACTGGTAGTAAAGTGTATTTTGGAGGTTCATTCCCAAGAATAACTCGACCCATTCCAACATCGAAACTTTCATGAGTCAGAATCAACGTTGATCATCTTTCGTGTTGCCACAATGGGATAGAATCGACGATATTCCCCTTCATTTCAAATATATTTTTAAAGTAAAAGGTAAGATTTTAAATCTATATTTTTTAGCATTTGACATGCTCAGCTACTTTTAAAGTGCAAATTATTTGTGAATGAAGAAAAAGAGAACTTTAGTGCGAGCGGGAATCGAAACCACGTGCTTTCCAATTCGGGGAAGTGCTCTAAGCCACTAAGCTACCGCACCGACCTTTCGGTCATCCCAATCTCCTCATCACAGTTGTCTTTACAACCAACTCCATCTATCGGAATGCCTTTACATGCATGAATCCCATATATTAAGATTAATTTTGCAATTATAATTCATACTATTTGAAACATTAGTGCGAGCGGGAATCGATTGCCGCGAAAGTTCTCTTTTTCCTCATTCACAAATAATTTGTACTTTAAAAGTAGCTGAGCATATCAAATGCTAAAAAATATAGATCAAAAATGTTTAAAAAATCGCGACATCAAATAGTATGAATTTTAATATCATAATTAAACTTACTATATTGGATGAATGCATGTAAATTCATTCCGATAGATGGCGTTGGTAGTAAAGACAAATTTGATTGGGATGGCCGAAAGGTCGGTGCAGCAGCTCAGTGGCTTACGAGCAGGCCCTGTCAGCTTTGTTCTACAAACTGTTTATAGGTGGGTTAGGTATTAGTAAGAGACAATGCTATTAAAAAGCGACAATGATATCAAAGCAAAAGATATATCCGCTGTCGGCACCGGAACGCGGCAACAGTCATTAACATATGTGGCCCTAGATGTCGCTAGTGGCAATTTTAAATGTCGCTATTATTGTATGCAGTTAGCTGTTTATAAGATACAACCATATTATTGCGATTTTACACTTGGAAACTAGCGACGTCGATTGATTCGATTAACGCCATCTTTTTTGGATAAATAAGAAATATTTAAACAAAGTAGACATGGGTAATTCAGCAAAAATAGGCGAGCTGCATAATAGCTCACGGCTCAGGTGTGTAAGTCGGTTCAATGACTCCGCTCGCAGATCAGCTCAGTTTGTACCTATCTGCCTATACACGCGCTAGCACTTCCAAGTATAGTTATTTATCTATGGCTAGCACTCTGCTGCGAGCTGCGTCGAATCGAGCCGACTGAGCTGTCGTGGTTTGTTTGACTCCGGCGACGAGGCGGCCGTCCCATTCAAACTGGTTTATAATCGTATTGCTATATCTTTCTACAACTTCGTATCCATCCACACGCTTATTCACTCAAAATATCATTTGCGATATCCAGCTTCGCAGTTAGGGAGTAAGGGTCACTAAACACTAGGACGCCAGCGCCAGGCCGGTTAAGGAATGAATGAGTTCATTCTCTAGTATAGTTATATCTATATATTTTGTCCGTGTGGTGACGGACTAAGAATACAAGTGTCACCACCCCTTTCTTTCCCACGAGTGTCGTATGAGGCGACTAAGGGAAGTAAGCAATTATCATCCATTGCATGACTGATGGTAGGGCTGGGTACCAAGTGGGAGTAGACACTTGGTATCGGGCCCGAGCGGGTTGGTACCACCATCTCCCGTGTGACCGGCCATGAAGGACATCGTTGCGTTTTGGCTGTAACAGGAGATAGCCGTTTATTCTTTCATTTCATATCTGCGAAATGAAATCGTGAGCAGCGGCTTGACAATACTCTCGGTATAGTTGAGTCCATGAGCGACGGTTGCCTTTTACCATCAGATGGGTCGTGGCTCGCCTGCCACTAAATGCAATAAAAAAAAAACTGATTATTGAAGAAATTAAGACCAAATACATTTTTATGCACACCTGTACACCTGTACCTGTAGTAGTAGTTAATTCATAGTATTCGCCTTAATTACTTCATATTAGGCAAGACTAATCAATCTGTGGAGGGAGTCACCGCAGATCACAGAACACTTTTACTCTACGAGACACAGATATAATAGGAGTCGGATTGAGCCGTGAGCTAGTCATTTTGTTGTTGAGCTATAGCTCATCGGCTCAAATCCGTGTGATCTGATTCATTGAGCTGGTTCAGAGCTGAGTTACACACCTCTAAAACAAAGTATACTAATTATACAATCTGTATTTACCGCCATCGCGGTCCTAGTTAGTTCTGAGGTTTCGACCCAAATGGCGCAGGTCGGTAAGAAATAATGTCCTCAAAAATAATGCATGAACCCGTCACTCTTCTCGTAGAGTAAAAATGTTCTGTGCTTACGAGTACTTCCCCGGATTGGAAGGGACGTCGATTCCCGCTCGCACTAAACTTATATTATTTCTCATTCACAAATAATTCGTACTTTAAAAGATAAGGATTTTACTAACCCAAAACAGTTCACTATCTATATTTAGGAGGCTACTTAAAAAATATAAAACCGCTTTGTTATATAGTCATGGTATGTTTTGGTACTAATGGAAAGGTCTTCATACTAAATACGTACTGAGGTCTTCATACGTTTAAACATTGATAAAATTAAAATAATGTGATTAGACTAGGAAGTTGCCGCCGATACAATCGAAAAGATAGCCCAGAAACTGATTTGGATTCCTACCTACGGAATTTTTAGCAGACTACTAATTGCAAACATGTTTTAAACTATTTTACCATAACGGTGTGATAGATTACACGGAACGATTAACAAACACAGGAATCTAAGTTAAAAACTTCGAGCAACAGCTCTTTTCTAAGACACACATTAAATAAGGCCTGAACACAGTACAAGACCAAATACAAAATAAATATGACTCAAAATGTTGCCATTTATGTTCTACTTAAAGATACACCAACTCGTAATAAAAATATATTTTGCAAAATCTAAATAACTTTTATGGCTTCGATAGCGATCCTGTAGTATAGAGTAGAACCTTGCGATGGACAAAATATCTAGCATTATTACTATGAAGAGAAAAAGGTGTTCGTAGACACAGTTATTTAACTTTTTAAAATATAACGGGGTCACAAGTAAAAGAGAAGACAGACAAAACTAGTGTATTATTCAGGTTCGTTTGCTTGAATTCGATTTCAAGCAAACGAACCAAAAGAGATATATACCTCAATAAAAAGCTTATTTATTAGACTACCCGAATTCACGAAACACATATTTTATTACGTATTTGTTTCGTAAAACCCGTGAGAAAATGTTTCATGAGTATAGTTTAAAATAAATTAACTTCTTTGTCTACATATATTATGTAAAGTAGCCATCTTATTTTAATGAATGGATGAAATAACAGCTGACAAAACGCACCAAACAAAGTAGTAGCCAACCGCAGGTAATCTGATACAAGAAAATTATTTCATTCTTTTGCTATTATTCTGACTATTCTAAAAAATCTATAACTAATATAAGCAGGTGGCATTTCTATTCGTATGACGGTAGGAACCATCATTAAATCCATCATTTAAGGAATTAAATAATATAATTCCTGCGCCCTCTTGCCTAAATGTATCTATAAAATAAAGAGGCGGGCTACTTCATACCTTTGCTCAAGGTTGTGAGATACAGACATTAACAACATGCGACAAGTTAGTTTAATTCTCTATTTCTCTGATAACATTTGATGATAACCTTCTACAATGCACTGATTCCATGATATACTACATATATTAAAAAAGAAACCACAGAAGAAATACACTTACTCAGTACCAAAGAAAAGTAGTTTAGTGATTCTGAGCGCGTGTTCTGTAATATGATGCGGAAGCATTGGTTCGGCGCGTACCCATCCAACTGCCGGTTCCATATACATGAGTGGCGTGAACCCCGCTAATGACGAGTCTTCAGGTAATCGCACGCACACGTGTCCTGATAACAATTACGGATATTAGAATAACAGTACTCTGAATATATTAACAGCCTGGTACTATAATATATACTAAAGATCTAAAAGTGCTATAAAATCCACTTGATGATTTACAAATAACAGGAATTCAATTTCAATGCAGGGTATATGTCTAGATAATTTAATCTATAACTACCACATCATGGAAAGCAAAAAAATAGGGAAGTATTCAGTGAATCGTGAGATGTTTATTACAAATACATACATCCAAACTACAGCGTTAAAAATACATCAGAATTATATTTTCCCGCTGTTACTATACTACGTGTCTACTGTTTCTACGAGTAAACGCCTTTACAAAATCTGTATCTTAAGGCATACTCTTTTTAACATTATAATGTAAGTTTGTCTTGTCTTACAAAACACGTCTTGTAATTAATAAAAAAAACGTTGAACATTACTGTGGACTAACTATAGCATAGCATTATTACGAGCCATAAAATAAATCCAACAAGTGCGTGTTAAACGTTCAGTATTGGCGGTAAAACTCTATAATAAAACATAACATATATAATGGTAGGTTGTAGCCACAGAACAATCCTATATTTCTTTTGTGGGTATTTACTTTAACCGGTAATTGTAACCAGTAAGGAGAGAGCGAAGGGATAGATAATAGTTGGATGTCCTGCAGTGTCATTAAATTATTGATCGAGGTAATAAGTTGTTTATTGTAAGTAAACATGTGCATAATGTAATATATTGGTACGTATTAAACAAGTTTCTCACCTTCTTTCATTTCATTTTCGAATTTCATCGATTTATCATCGAGAGATTCCAGTGTATTCATAAGTTTCGCTAGCCAATCCCACGGGTCATTATCAGATCTGAACAACAAGGAAACCATTAATCATCTCCAAACATAAACCACAATAACTTATAAAAACAGTTGAACTTACTCTATTTCGAAATTGTCGAACGTGGGTGGTGGATTCCACACACTACTGTGGCACAACATCCAGTCACACCATACCTTAAAAATATAAATTTCATCAATTAACAACTGTAAATACTTTATAAATTATGATCAAATTAACACGCACACAAGAGATATTCTGTTAATTACGGGTTAGGCCAGAATTCCAAAGTAATTAATGTTTTATAACTGTACTTTTATATATCTTGAAATGTTAAAAATGAAACAAGTCTCCATAAAGGCAAATGCTATTATAATATTCGATTTATGAAGGTTTCAAAATTGATTAAATTTAAGGCAATATTAAGGAAATCAATAATATATATACATATAAAGAGTTTCATATACTAAACGTTCAGGTATTTATGTTTACGTTGACGTATTTATAATTATCGTTAAGTATATGAAAGAAATAAAAAGCTGTTAAGTCGAGCAAATAAAAACTCGAGGAAGCTGCTTAACGAGTGTCAGATCGAATAGCAAAAACTGATCATGCAGTTCCGCGCATACGCGCCATTTACGGAAATTATTGATGTCTGTCTAACGTTTTGTATTATGTTTGATTATATTATAAAATAAATCACTAAACTTATTTAACAGCTATTAAACTAAGTTCAGAACGCAAGTAAAGAAATTGGTTGAGTAAATGTGTTACCTCAGGCCCAGTAAGCTCTACGTAGTTAGAATAGTGTACCTTGATAGCAGGCAGTAGTAATAGTGCATCGGCGTGGTGCTGAGATTGCGGCGCCTCTGGTA
This sequence comes from Leucoma salicis, assembly GCA_948253155.1. Taxonomy (NCBI): domain Eukaryota; kingdom Metazoa; phylum Arthropoda; class Insecta; order Lepidoptera; family Erebidae; genus Leucoma; species Leucoma salicis. The sequence continues at coordinate 13,547,921 of OX411809.1, read as the reverse complement.
AAAGAGCACAGCATCGCTCCAACATCGCGCCGAACATCAATAGGGAGACGCTCAAAGCACATTCTAACCACGCCGACCGCTCGCCGCTGTCCTTCTCTTCTGTATCAAAAAGTGAATTTATCATTGTATGTTATCTCTTAAATCTCCTATTTGAGAGGTTGATAAACCTTAATCCTAAATTGCTAAAAATTGATATTATCTATTCTAAGTAATTTTCAAATTACAGATAACGGATATTGACTTAAATGCAGCTATTAATGGCATCTGCATTTAAAGCAATTACCAACATCCTAAATTAATTTTAATAGAGACGATTTTACAGATAATTATAAAATTAACTGTTCCACATTGGAATTTATAACAAAAAATCTAGGGTTAAAATCCTTAGCAGCATAAATATGATAATTGAAATACCTATCGTGGGATAATTGAAAATAAATCGATTAGAACAAAAGTCATCAGACGTTGGCAAGCGAACAGGTCAATCGTGACCGTCATTCGCTTCTCACGAATAAGTTTGCATTAAACAGTAAACAATTGCGACCAACCATCCAAATTTACATTTGTTTACTTGGTCTCATTTCATTACATGCGATTGCTATCTTCATTACTTGGTGATGCTCATTTCATTACTTGGTCTCATTTCATACATTTGTATGCGACGAGAAATAATAGTGAAATGAGACCAAGTAAACAATTTTACACACAATAATTGCTCTAGGTTTAGACCCATATTATCTCTTCTTTGTTATAAATAAAAAATAATAATATAATTTCGTTACTACCCATTATTAATTATTTTTGAACACATTACATGCTGGGATGGCTTAAAGAGTTTACACACTACTCAGCGCTCAAAGGTACTTTTAAGACCATCTTGAGAATGAAGATTATGAGTAGACTCTACAGTTGCTCTGTTCAAAGCACAGAAATTACATTGTTACAGTCCACGGCTCCGCCGCAGACAAAAGCTTGCTTCAATGTTGTATCCCAGGTTCCCGATAGAGTAGCGGATAAAACGTACGCCTAAGAGTTTCTAAGTCTCATCAAGAGCTATCAAACAAAATTTCATCAAAATTCGTTCAGTAGTTGTGTTTTTATTCTGAGACGATTAAATAACTCTGGTACAGCTTTATAATAGTATACAGATTACTCAACACAACTTTTTTCAAAATTGATCGCCTTGCGTGCAACAAATTTAAGATCAGAATGTTGTAGATAATGTTAGGTTTGTATGATATCAATATACTATAGAATTATTGCCCTTATTAATAACTGTAATTTATTTCAATCCTAGCTGCTAGCTTAAACACGTCAGCCTGCTGTAATGGTGTATTTTTTCTCGCCCCTAGTATTACGCGGACCGGATGTTTTTTTTATTTTCATTCTTTGTTATTGTAATATGAGTGAAACCATCATATCTGTATCGGGCTCAGACAAGTACTTCAAGGATAGTAATAGATACAACTCGTACATTGGATCATCGCATGACAGCTGATCGTTCACCCTGATCCGGTTTTATATAAATAGTTTTCTAAAAATAAACGCACGGATTGCAGTTGCAAACTCAATGCATCAACCAATCTATATACATTTTTTTTGTATGAAGATGCCTTAATAAATCCTTATGTAATTATAAGGTAAACGGTGTTTTGGTTTATAATTTTTTGTACATTCAAAACATTATCTTTTATCTCGTACGTTTATGGAGACTGCTCGTCGAAATGGTATAGAGCATTGCCGAACCTCGTAATTAAGGGGCTCGTACGCCATGTTTCTTCTATAATAATTCAAAACATTACGAGTGATGGCGTAAAAGGTCGTCAACGTACTAAAGTCGAGTCAGTTTATTGAACCTGTCGCCATCAAATGTGTGCATTTGTACGGTGCGCGGGCGCAGGCGGCGCGGCTGGGACCGAGTGTAGTGCATCAACCTCCAATAACTTGTAATTTGTAATTACAGACTTTTACTGCGCCCGGACGGAGAACTGCAGGAAATAGCCACGTTTACAACTCACATATATTAATTTCGTATATTGTATATGTATATAGCCGGCATATTTATTATTTTAGAAATGAAATTACCCACAAAATAATCCGTATGGAGCTTTTTAAGCTCCCCAACCTTCGAAATTTGAGAATCGTGGAAAAGAAATAATAAAATAAAAATTAAACAGTTGATTACAATTTTTTTTTGTTAACGCGTGTAAAATTATCCTGACCACATACCCCGTCGTTCGGGATAGTGTGCGGCTCACACCCACTAAATAAACCTGCCATATGCCATCTCTCCGCCTGTATTGGCGGACCACTGGAACTGGAAAACATTACTTCAGTTTCCGCCGGTGGCTTATCCTTTCGGGCACCCTCTTTGAGCGACGCTTCCGGGCACCTTAGCATCGCGGGTAGCGGACGTTCCGCGGTCCATCCAGCCGCGGCGTCAGCTAGGGTGGTATCAGGCGAATTACGCGCACCTGCACCGCGTTAACATTTAGTGACTTTTTTTTGTTAAGGCGGGAAAAATGTTCCTAACCGCACACCCCGTCGTTCGGGGCAACGAACAGTGTAGTGTGGGGCCTTCACCCACTAAAGAAACCCGCCGTGTACCGTCTCTCCGCCTTTATTGGCGGGCCACTGGAACTAAACCTTTAGTGTTACCCTGGGTAGCGTGTAATATGCTGTTCTGGGCTACCGTAAAAAACCCGTCCTAATACCTAAATCTTGATATTTTTCTTAAACCACAAATTACTGGAATTTCGCCGTCCTGAACTCGGTACCTCTACTGCAAGCAAGTTGAGACACCTATTTGTGAACATCTGACATTCTCAGTGCTTCGGAAGGCACGTTAAACGGTGGGTCCCGGCTGTCAAATAAAATCCTGGCAGTCGTTACAGGTTGTCGGTCCTGAATAAAAAATCTGACTTCGGGTTCTTGTTCTAAGGTCACCAGTTGTCCCCTTAGTTGGGTCGTGGAGGTTAGATAGGCAGTCACTTCGTGGATAAGGCTAGGGAGACGATGACCTCTAGGGAGATGATATCCTCCTCGTACGACATCCACGGTAATAGTGTGGTGGGGTAGTGATACAATATAAAATACATTGTATCACTACCAAGCCAGCCAATACCCAATCAAATCTTTGAACAGATTCAGAGAATTCTTTGAATAATATTTCTAGTGCCTTGCTTGTCACAGCATCAATGGGGCGAGTCCATTGGGGAAGTACCACCCTCTCACAAAAGATCAGCATGAAACAACGGTTGGTACTTCCATAAAATTTCGCATGGTGAGTGAGAGCGCCGGAGGACCAAATGCTCTCCTTACTATCCTTCTTCTCCACCCCTATCCCTTTGTGGTGCCTTTGGTTGTTTGCCATCCACATGGTATAAAAAAGCTACATTGTCGCTGAGCTATATCTGTATTATAATAAACCTGTAAAAGAGCTATGTCGTCGACATTTGAGAAAAAATAACTGAAAAAAAAAATCTTTTTTTATAATAATATTTGTCTATTTGTCTGTTTGTTCGCACCGCGTGCGAACTGATTTTGGTGAATCTTTTTTTTGATAGTTCTTGATTAGACTTATAGGTTTTATCACGCTACGATAACCTGAAATATAAACTATAACTGCCTCGATGGTGCAGCGGTAGTGTGTACGCCTGCTGATCATGATTCTCGGATGGTCTCGGATTCGATCTCCGGGTCGGGCAACGCGGTAGACGGCAATAGGCTCGCCCCTATTACCTACGTGGGACTTAAACATAGCTGGCGAACCGTGGGTGTGTAATACACCTCTGCCTAACCCCTCGGGGATACAGACGTGATGCTATGTTGTTAAACTAATAGCTTCAAAACTTCTCTCTTTCCACATTCATAAATAATTTGTTTTTTAAAATGTAGCTTCTTCCTGCGACGGAGCCGCGGGCAAAGGCTAATTATAAAATATGTAGTTCTGTACTATTATAAAATTATAACAGAGCTATATCTGGACATTGAAGATATATCACAAAAAAAATACTGTAATTTAGTAATGTGGGTGTCTCAGAACCGAAAACAGTATTTTTTTTAATTTTTAGATTATTTTTGTCTATTTGTTTTTTCTCAGATCCCGCAAAACTACTGATAGGATTTTGAATATTGTATGTTATCTATAGGTACTATTATAAAGCTGTAACAGAGCTATGTCTGTGTTTATTTGAGAAAAAATTACTGATTTAGGTTTATATAGGTGTGTCTGAACATTAAACGACTTTTTTTAGATTTTTTGTCTATTTGTTTGTTCGCGCATCACGCAAAAACTACTGGACGGATATAGACGCAACTTTTTTGTTTGATAGTTCTTGATTAGACTTAACAACTGGTATAAGTTTTATCCCGCTACTATATCGGGAACCTGAGATATAGCCTAAAAACGAGCTTTTGGCTGCAGCGAAGCCGCGTGCAATGGCTAGTCCTTACTAATATTATAAATACGAAAGTGAGTTTGTTTGTTACGCTTACACACCGACTTGAACCAATCATCATGAAATTGTACATACATAATTATATCCTGGAGCCCAGAAAAGGACATAGGCTTTTCAACTCGGAACAAGAATGGTTCCCGTGGGATAGCTATTATTACATAGCGATAATTAATGTACCCTAGACATGTATTTATAGTCTGAAGTCTGCACGGACGGAGTCGCGAGCACAATTTTTTAGGCATTAGCGATATAAATTAATCAATTGGCAGAGCGTCTGAACAGTATTCAGAAGTCGTGAGTTCAAATCCCGCTCGTGGATATCATTTTCGAGTTCACATTTTCGCATTTGTATTCATTAATAATATGTAATTAAAAAAAAATATTACATAATGAAAACTTAAACTTAAAAGGTTACTCTGTAAAGACGTGTTATTTTATAAACTATTTCGTAAATTGCTATTTAGAAATAATAAAACTTTTACTAAAAACAAAAAAATAATAATATTTAAGGGGGGCTCCCATACGTCTGTCTGTCCGTCCGTATGTCACCAGGCTGTATCTCAAGAACGGCGATAGCTAGACAGTTGAAATTTTCACAAATAATGTATTTCTGTTGCCACTATAACAACAAATACTAAAAACAAAAAAATTATAAGATTTAAGGGGGGCTCCCATACAACGTCTGTCTGTCCGTCCGTCTGTCACTACGCTGTATCTCAAGAACGGCGATAGCTAGACAGTTGAAATTTTCATATATGATGTATTTCTGTTGCCGCTATAACAACAAATACTAAAAACAAACAAAAAACAATATTTAAGGGGGGCTCCCATACAACAAACGTGATTTTTTTGCCCTTTTTTGCTCGCTATTGATAACGACAACAGGTAGATGCTTGAAATATTCACAGAATATTTAGTTATATATTCACTTTAAAAATAAATAATAAAATTAAAATAAAACAAATATTTAAGGGGGCCTCCCATACACAAACGTGTTTCTTTACTCGTTTTTGCTCTGTCTGTCCGTCCGTTTATCACCAGGCTGTATCTCAAGAACGGCGATAGCTAGACAGTTGAAATTTTAACAAATGATGTATTTCTGTTGCCGCTATAACAACAAATACTAAAAATAAAATAAATAAATATTTAAGGGGAGCTCCCATACAGCAAACGTGATTTTATTGCCCTTTTTTGCTCGCTATTGATAACAACAACAGGCAGATGCTTGAAATATTTACAGAATACTTACTTATATATTAACTTTAAAAATAAATAATTAAATTAAAATTAAATTAATATTTAAAGGGGAGTAAAAAAATCACGTTTGTTGTATGGGAGCCCCTCCCATACAACAAACGTGATTTTTTTACTCGTTTTTGCTCGATATTGATAACGGCAACAGTTAAATGCTTGAAATATTCACAGAATATTTAGTTATATATTCACTTTAAAAATAAAGAATTAAATTAAAATAAAACAGTTATTTGGGGGCTCCCATATTTTCTTAACTGCCTGAAAAGTACGTAGATAGGTACTTAATTGAAAATCATAAACAAAAGTGGGAGTTCCTACTACCTACATACCTACCTATCAAGTAATTGTTAACACCACTTTCTTTATATTATTTACTTAATTCTTACGCCCTTACAGATAATATAAAAGTTTAAAAAGCTGATCGAATTAACACTATAAAAATTCATCCACGATGGCGCCTACTTAGAGTTGTGCGCAGTGGGTAAAAGTGCGCAAACCCATTCATTTTAGTCCTAAATATATGCGATTGCGCACGCTTACCCACTGCGCACAGTTACCTCGAATGACTCTAATGGTAACATAATTCCTTACATTTAAAACTGTTTCGTTATGCGCATCTAAGTCTAAGTTGAAAACCACGAAATGAGTCAAATTTTACTTGCAAAATTTGGTAACAGCCATACACCATGGTTACAGAGAGTTACAATAGTGTAATGTTGTTTACCTAGTCAATGGTACGGAACCCTTCGTGCGCGAGTCCGACTCGCACTTGGCCGGTTTTTTTTTAACTTAACCGTAAACATTATTTGTTTCTATATTGAAAATTGAATTCATGATATTAAAGTGTTTCGTATTTAAGATTGCTCAGTCGGTTCAGCAATTTTATGTTTTACGTAGTTCAAGCTCTACACTGAATATTATCTAGCTACGGAGCAACAAGCAGTTTTTTAATTGATGATTACATCAAACGAAGTGTGTTGATTTGGCATTTACATCATGAAAACACAATATTTTAAGTTATATATTTTTTTATATACAATTAGAAATTATTCTTAAAGTGGGCCAATTAAAATAACGCCTTTGGGAATTCAACGTAATGGATATGAATTAAGCGTGAGTACTCGTAATGTGGCAGATTAATAGCAACTTCTAGAATGACCGACTTTATGCTCAAAGCTCTATAGAAGCTCGCCTATTAACCTGCAAAGTACAACGTGGGCATTACCCTATAAATATACGATTTTTGAAAAGATGGTTAAGCCCCAGATCCCCTTTGGGGCTTAACCATCTTTTGGGATTTAGTCAAGCTCGACTGATGAACATAACGGAGGATACCTTGCATCCCGCTGAGTACCTCTACCATATATAAGTCCTCTATATAATGACGTGCGTTTAGGGTAGCCCATCAGATTAGTAAAAAAAAACGTTGGTTCGAAATATACCTACTTACAGCGCGTCAGATTATGGTAAGGTGGGGTAATTACGAGCTAAAAATAGTGCATTTATAAAATCTGACGATTGGAATGTAACGAGTAATTTAAGGGAGTGAAAGGGTTACAAAAGCTGTAAAAAAAAAACGTTTCAACGCATCAACGAATGCGCTCTATGATGATTTTACTTACTTACCATCACGCTATCTCCCTTGCGAGGTAGGCAGAGAGAACAGAGTGACAAAAGGCTCTATTCTTGCATACATCTCTCGCTTCCTCAACATTCATAATTCTCTTCATACACACTCCGGTTTCCGCTCGCCGGTTTCAGAGACTCCTGACTCCACCGACAGCAACAAAGCTGTCGTTTATAAAACTTAAAAAAATATTTTTCTAGTAGATTCTATTTGATTACTTTTTATATAATTTTAAATGGTTTTTTCAGAAATTGTTTTTTTTTTGTTGCTTCTTTTTTATCGACAATCTGAGCGATTAAATTTTCATTTTGATAAAAAAATTACATATATTTTTGTCAATGAATTATATTTTGAATTATTGCCTTACTATCGTAGAATTCGGAAAAATATTATGCATCGAAGTAATACTTTTATTTTTTTCCAAAATTAAGGATTGGTTGGAAGGGTTACAAAAATAAACACCTCTGTCACAAAAATGTTCTAATATATTATACTTGTCATGCAAAATCAAATCTATTTTTTATTATTCTCATGCTTAAGTAGCATACAAACACTCATAATTGTTCTAGAGAAACAACGTATTTCTTATTATAAACATTAAAAATAGTCACTTAATAATACTACTCCGTCACATTATACATTATAAAGGCAGCAAAGTTTAAGATTTTGTTCAAGATACAAAAGAAATTATGGTCAAATGTAAGTTAATACCTTTTAGATTTTGCACATTAATAGTTGAATAGGTTATTTTATTAAATCCTTGCAATATATGGAATGATACGCTACATTAATACTTATCCAAAAGGGGGACACATTTGTGTCAGAGTAGTTAGTTAAGTGACGGAGTGCTAGATATTTGACGAACAAACTTAACATTTTTAATACTTTGAGTTACTAAAACAACTTTCTACAAAACGTACAAATTCTTTTAAAATGCTAATTAACTTTTATTTGTAGGTAGAACTAAGAACTACTCCTTGGTCAAAATAAAATCAGTCTAATAATCTCTCTGCAAAACTCATCTACTTTTCGAATACTTCGATTAGCTCATCGAATTCGTAAAAAATGCGCCTTCCTCTTCTGCCTTCCTTATGAGTTGGAACTATTTTAAACAAATTTTCGAACATCACATGAGATACGAGGAGGGATCAAAAAGTAGTGAGAATGAGATAAAATATAATGACTATTGAATACTTAATAATTTATTTTTCTACATAGCCTCCGAGTCTCTCTGCACACCGAGTCCAGCGCTTTTCTAAGGCTTCAATCCCTTTCAAAAAAAAAGTTTTGTCTTGGTCCTGCAAAAAGCTCTCCACGGCAACCATCACCTCGTTATCGTCTTCGTACCTGTTTCCCCTTAAGTATTCTTTCAATTTGGGGAACAGATAAAAATCGCTAGGCGCCAGGTCTGGTAAATAAGAGGAGTGGTCAACCAATTCGGAGCCAGCTTGCTGAATGGCAGCCATCGCAACTGCTGACCTGTGCGCGAGTGCGTTGTCGTGATGAAACAGCACGCCACTTCGAAGTTTCCCTCTGCTTTTCTCTTTGATGGCATTTCTCAACTTGGGAACTAAAGCTGCATAATATTGGCCTGTAATAGTGGTTCCACGCTCCAGGTAATCAATCAACAATATCCCTTCTGAGTTCCAAAATATTGAGGTCATAACCTTGCCAGCCGATGCCACGGCACGAAACTTCTTCGGGGTCGATCATGATGGCCGTTTTTCATTGCGAAGATTATTGTTGTCTCGGTATCAAAATGATGGACCCATGTTTCGTCCATTGTTACGAAATGAGACAAAAAGTTTTCAGTATCTTCTTGAAACTTGTCCAACAGTATCTTCAAAATGTCAAGTCGATTTTGTTTCTGACTGTCGGTTAACATTCTCGGCACCCATCTTTTCTCATATTCAAAGATTGTTTCAATATGGATTGAATACTTCCATATAGAGCAGACACTCCCAATGTTGCCTCCAAAACGCAATGAATCTCTTGCGTCGTTAACTTTTTTAAACAGAGGTATTTAATAACGGCTCGCACTTAGTTTTTCTCCATTTTCGAGAACACGTTCCGACACGAAGCAAACAAATGACTACATTCAGAAAAAAACAAAAGAGAATCGAATATTTTTTTCTTTTTTAATATTACAAATATGTATCTGAGCTATGCCTGCCAGTATGTATTTTTTTTCTTACCAAGGAGTATGTCGTTCTCACTACTTTTTGATCCCTCCTCGTATATCTGATTCTAGTTTTCCAGTGTCACTGTAAAACATTACTCGAACATCTCCGTCTTCGTTGAATCCGCTTTCTGCAACACCTAAGTGTTGGTGGTACACTGTAATGGACGTTATTTTGCTTAGAACTTTCACCAAAAGATGAGTACCATCCTTTATAAATATTCGCTGAATTTTGTCCATAGGGAGGTCATATGAAGTCTGGTTCTTCATAGTCTGGCATTGTTTCTACAGGCTATGAGCGGCTGTTCATCTTCATCTTCTGAAGTAGAGCTGTATAATGTGTTATAAAATCCTCTTGTAGGACCTCTGACGACCTTAAATATGAAAAAATATTATTAATTATTGTAGAAATCAATAAAATTTTAAGAAAAAAATATACAAAATTACAACTCTGTCACATAAAATACCACTCCGTCACACGTTTTGTGACATAGTTGTCTCGTGACAGAGGTGTAAAAACAGTATTTGAAATGCACAGCCTTTATTTAAATATAAATCACACACACGTTTACACATCAAACTCCACACATAAAATATATTTACTACAAAGCAATGGAATAATATCAGAGAACAGAAGATTAATAAAATTTAAACGTAACAACTTACGTGACAAAGCGGTCGCCAAATAAACACACGCACCACTTTCCACTATCTCCGGGCGATTGGTTCAGCTCGCTAGGGCGCAGGAACGCACGAGACGGTGTGACAGGCAAGGAGGAAGCGTACTGTTGCCTGGCACTCAATGTCTAAATAGCTCGCCCGCATTAATTGTTTTGTAAAATGAGTGACAGAAGATAGCAACCAAAATCATATACTGGCGGAGACATCCAGTAAAATATTTTTTATTTAAAATTCTCAACCGTAAATATGTTTTCTTCTTAGTAGTTTGATTAACGCTTTTTATAAGTCTAATAATGCTTTTATATTAAATGAGCTCATTAGGTTTTTTAAACCATAAGATCATTTCGTAACAATAGGCGCCGCCGAGGGACATCACTTTTATGTATGTAATACACCTCTGTCACAATTTTTGACCACTATGTCACAATAATTTTGTAAATATTAATAAATAATATTATGGGAATTCTAAGCAATTATATTGGTAATGTTGTAAGGTAAATTTTTATGAAAGAAATTCTTAGTAACTGAATATTTTAGATGAATACCGATTTATTTTATCTAGAAGACAGGTCATTGTCGATGAAAAAGAAGAACGACCCATATACGTTTAGTTTTAGCTCTGAATTTTCGGTTATGAAATTTTATTGTCGAAATACCCTGAATCGCGTAAATAATTTTATTTGAATCAATACTACAAGCGCGAGCGCATAGGCGCGCGTGTGACAGTCTTCTGTTGGTTGTACCGTGGTCGGTACGCGAAGCGGTAGGCATGTAGCTCGGGGCCTTGAGCGAGTGATGTACGCCTGCTAATGTGCAGATATATACAAGATTCCCATCTCGAATGAGCCGCCCTGTATATTCAAGTTTCTGTCTGCAGAGCCTATTACTACATGAGTGGATATCTTATACAATACCTACAAATGTAGTACACATTCATCCGGTTTGAACTACAGGTATCCTACAGACTACAGATACAATTTGCGCTGATCTGTTAAGGTAACGAAGGCAATGACCGCACAAAAATGTTTTAAGTGTGTGTTAAAATTAATTAGTGTTTGTTATTTTATTCGAGAAATCAATTAATGGAAGATATCAAAATAAAGTAATGATGTGCATACTCGTATATTTAATAACTAACTACTGTCCGCCACTTCATCTGCGTGAACTTTAATTTAATCGTAATATCTTTAAATGAGATAAAGTTTTTCCAAACATCAGATTTAAATGAAATAATATCAGTTTCCTCGAAGCCAAGCTCTATCTACTCGATTAAACCGTATCAAAATTTATTCAGTAATTTCAGAGATGTACGCTAAGAAATAGTGTTATGAGTTCAATTAACTTTTATTTATCCCATTAACTTTTATCCTTCCCATCTCAATTTTTTGGAATGAGGAGTACGTACATTTTGAACTGATATTGTCGTAGACTCGCGTTTAATAAAACATCTCAGATGCTATTGTATAAATGTATCGCATTCTACATTTTCAAGTGCGACACCAGACAAAGCTTAATTATTTGTGCAGCATATTGCTTTCTAGTACATGAATATAATATATCCAAGTTTAGATTAGGTATACTCGTACGACGAACCTAAACATCAACCCATCGAAAAATGTCATGATAGGCCGCTTTAACGACTCTACGGCTGAATATATGGTTTGATGTTTTTTTAACGAGTACATGTCTATTTAGATATTTTTATATATATTTTAGCATTTGAGATGCTTAGCACTACTATACATTAAACACAAAGTGAAAAATATGAAATCGAAAATAACAGTCACGAGCAGGATTTGAACCTGCATCTCCTGGATACCGTCCAGATGCATTGCCAATTCAGCCATCGTGACAATTGCTCCTGACTGCTAATTTCGATAACAAATTCATACTTAACGTCTTTGGGTGACGCCCCCAGTACAGTACGTAAGTACATGTCTGTTACCACAACCTATACTGAATTCAAATTTAATCCTTGAAATTTTTTACTATGATAAAATTAACTATTTTTACCCATATACGCTGGACCGCAAAGATAAAGGGTCGGTTAGAAAATATTCAATATCTTCAAACGTACTTGTCCTAGCTTTATGAAATAAAGACTAAATTAAAGAATATTTAATGCCACATAAAACAATATATAAACCTTTTTGTTTATTTTTGATAATTGTATAAAAAACTGAAAATGTTAAGTAATAGTATTTTTTAAATTTAGTATCAAAAAAATTCAAATCAATTGTTTCGCGTTTGTTTTAGTTTTGCAATAAAAAAGTTATAAATATGGTGTCTCTGCCTTATAAATGTTATTATTATGAATTCATCATGTCATTAACCCCTGAAAAATGTACCAGGATCCTGACAATGCTTGAAGATGGGCACAGTCAGTTAAATACAGCGAGTATTGTTGGTGTAACTCTTTCTACAGTTCAGCGAGTACTCCAGCGTTTCCATGAAACTGGATCCAATCTTCGGAGACCAGGAACAGGCCGCACAAGGTGCACGACGGCGTAGGAGGATCGCTATATGGTGTCAACAATTTTGAGAAATCGCTTTCTTACAGCTGTTGAAGTAAATAATCATCATTTACGAGCTGGAATAAACAATCTGATTTCACTTTGTGTTTAATAAACAATCTGAGAACGGATACAGTAAGCCAGCGTCTGGCTGAAGCAAATTTAAAGCTATTAAGACCTGCAAATGGCCCAAAACTAGAAAGACACCACAAAAACTCAAGGTTGAGTTATGGTAGAGAACACGAGAATTATTTCTTCCGAAAGCCGCACTGTGCTAGTGGTGATAGAAAATGGAACTTTAACTGCAGAAAGATATGTCACTGAAATTCTGAATGAATACGTTGGTCCATTTTTAGTGGACATGGGCGAGAATGCCGTTCTTATGCCAGACAATACCCGCCGGTAGGTTCGGTACTAGGGCCGTTACATTTCCTCACTTACGTTAATACCATGGCCAATATTGTAAAATATGGTGAAGTATGATACTTGCATTTTAGTTGCAGATACAAATATAACAACGACCTTAGAAAAAATGCAAAGTGACTTCACTATGGTAACTAAATGGTCACATGACCTTGGGTTGGTCAACAAAAACAAAATTAATGTATATAAGCTCATCTCAAAATAGGAAAAGTTGCCTTCTACGTCTGATTGCTCATTACCATAATTGTCTTCATTCAAAAACTCAATTAAACTGTAAATGTGATACAGTGGACGTCGTTAATAAACACACTTACTTAGGATTGATGATAGACGACCGCCTTAAATGGACAGACCTCATTAACCCCGTTTGTGATAGATTACGAGCAATACTAGCCAAATTAAAATGCATCCAACACAAAACCTCGTACAAAATACTTCTAAACCTATACACCAGTCTAGGAGAATCCATTATAAATTACGGTATTAGTAGTTATGGCCAGACATTTCTTAGAATTTTGAAAACCATAGTGCCTTCAAAAATTAAATATTATAATGAGATCCTCCCAGTAGACATAGTATCCGGAAACCTTAAATCGGTCTACCGGTCTGAGGTGGGTATCGTTGATCAGGCCGATGTCTACTCGGCGCTGAGACAGCAGCAGATCCCGTAAGCGTTACAGAAGAGGATTCGGAGCTCATGCACGTCCAGAGTCGCAGAGCTCAACGATGCATCTGAGGATCAGCGGCAGAGGATCTCGCTGCCCCTGAATTGCCTCTAGCACTTGCTGCAGGGTGCCGATGACGCTGGTCAGTCTGGGCCCAAGGGGCCATGCGACGACTGGGCTGCCGAGACTGAGAGACTGAGTGCGACGGAACCACTCACTTTACCTTCACCCCCCCCAGGCTTGTGCTTGCTGCGTTTCCTTCGACGCCTCTTGCTGAGCTGCTGCTGTGGCTGGTTGGCGGCAGCGATGAGATTCTCCGCTAGGGTGGTAATTGCCCGCGCGGTGGTACGGGCAACAATGCTAGCCTTCTTGTTCCGGACTTCTCTCCGAAACACCGGGCAGTCGGCATTGTTGGCCGTATGTGCCTCCCCGCAGTTGGCGCAGGTGGGTGCCTAGGGGACGGGGACAATGGCCCACTGAGCGACTTTGAGCCTTGATACGAGGCCAACATTCAGAGACCACGTCTCTGTTCCATATATCATCACTGGTAACACACACTGGTCGTAGACCTTCGTTTTCAGACTGCGGAATATTGGACGAGAAGATCTTCCTTAGCTTCCCGAACGCTGCCCAGCAAAGTTGGATTCGTCGATTGACCTCTTTCTCGAAGTTGTGTCTACCTCACTGAACTGTTTGTCCGAGGTAGATATAGTGGTGGACCACTTCGAGAAGCGCACTCCCGACCTAGGACCGGTGCTGAAATGGCATGGTAATATCCACATGGCTTTCGTGTTGTCCATGTTCATTTTGAGACCCACTAGTCGGGAAATCCTGCTGAGATCATTGAGCATGGTGCCAAGGTCCTCCAGCGATTCTGCCATGACTACGATGTCGTCAGCATATCGAAGGTGAGTGATGTATTCGCCGTTGACGTTGATGCCGAATCCGGTCCAGTCCAAGAGCTTGAAGACATCTTCCAATTCAGTGGTGAAGAGTTAAGGGGACATAAATGTCTCCCTGTCTAACACCTCTCTGCAGTTGGATCGGTTTCGTACTCCTGTCCTGAACACGGACTGACATGGTGGCGTTTCTATACAAGCACTTCAGCACTTCGATGGTCAATTTGGCACCGCTGAAGGGACTGCAGCACCGCCCAAGTTTCGATCGAATCGAAGGCTTTCTCATAGTCCACAAATGCCAGACACAGAGGCCGATTGTATTCCTCGGTTTTCTGTATAATCTAGCGTAGCATGTAGATGTGATCTATGGTACTATAGCCTTTTCGGAAACCCGCTTGTTCGGGAGGCTGGAAGTCGTCAAGCCTTCGCGGGAGTCGAATTGTAATGACCCTCGAAAACAACTTATAGACGTGGCTCAAGAGCGAGATGGGTCTATAATTCTTCAAGAGGGTTCTGTCACCTTTCTTGAAGAACAGCACCACCACGCTTCTGGTCAACGACTCTGGAACGTCGCCTTTGAGAACGACGGAATTGAACAGCCTCTGAAGAGCTTTTAGGACCGGCTTTCCACCTGCTCTCAGAAGTTCTGTAGTGATCCCGTCGTCTCCCGGTGCCTTTCCGTTCTTTAGTAGTTTGAGAGCCATTCTGATCTCGTACAGGCTGACGTCCGGGATATCCTCGGTAAAGTGCCGAGTTAGCTTGGGTCTTGGACCAAGCCAACAGCAGGGCTCTGAGATCTTTACAACTGTCCATAGAACTGCTGGATCTCTCTCAAGATCTCATCTCGGGATGAAATGACAGTGCCGTCGTTGGTCCTCAGTTTAGTCAACTGGCTTTGGCCAACAGACAGATCTCTTGAAAACACTTTCGAGCCTTGGTTCCGCTCTATCGCCTCTTTAATACGGGTAGTATTAAATTGGCAAATATCATGTCGCACAGCCTTGGATATCTGTCTGTTTAACCGCCTTAGGCAGAACCAATCGGCTGAGGACTGGACTGTCATTTCTTTTCTCCTCTCCATGAGTTTGAGAGTATAATACGAGAGTTTACGAGTCCTACTGACGCGACGGGCCTTGAAGTAGGTCAACCCGACCGCGTGGACAGTGCACGAACCTGCTGTTCATATCGCTCGCTGATTCACACTCATCTAGACATTGGAAGCGATTTTGTAGTTCGAGCTGAAAGCTCTCGGGGTTCTGGTATTGCGCAGGTGTTGGTCGGAGCGTAGACTTCGTCAAGCGCGACCTCTCGACATTTGTTCTAATATTCAAGATGCCCCTGACTAGTCGGTGATCACTCCCAGTTTTAATCCTGCTGATCACTGAGACATCATTGAATGTCTGTCGTTTGTCCGCCAAGATGAAGTCAATCTCGTTTTTTACCGAACCATCAGGGCTAATTCAGGTCCATTTCCGCTAGGGCTGCTTCCTGAAGAAGGAATTCATCATGAAGAGGCCTTCCTTCTCCAGAAAATCAGCCAGCTTCTGGCCCCTGTGGTTCCTCTGCCCAAATCCATAGTGCCCCACCTTCAGCTCATCGTCTGTCCTTTTGCCTAGTTTCGCGTTAAAGTCTCCTTCCCATAACCACCGTGAAGTAGGTTTTAGACAAGTGGATGGCTTTCGATATGTCCTCATATAGGGCCTCCACCTCGTTATCGGAGTGTGTCGAGGTCGGTGCGTAAACCTTTACGACCTTCAACGAATACTGTTTGGTTATTCTAAGTATAAGGTACGCTACCTTACTCGACACACTTTCAATCCTCTCCACGTTGCCTACGAGAGACCTGCGAACGATAAACCCGACACCCCCTTGGGACTGGTGGTCCCGGTGGAAGAGCAAGTTCCCGGACTGGAGGATTGTCGTGCTCTCACCCTCTCTTCGGACATCTGACAACCCTATAATGTCCCTGTGGATCTTGCTCAATTCCTCTTCCAGCTCGGTGATTCTCTCGTCGGTCCGAAGTGTCCGAACGTTGTGCGTTACCAGGGCCAGAGGTCGTTGTTTTTGGTAGCCTTACCGCGACCGGAAATTGGGGGATAGTGCCGTAATCGCCACGCTTGGCAGGCGGGTTGGCGATCGCAGTGGATGTTATTAATACTCGAGGGAGTGCTGCTGCCCACTCCCCCGGTATCCCCTCAGTCGGCTCTTACGACTCCTATGGGTGGAAGGGTGGAACAGTTCTAAAGCCGGCCCCATACGGCCAAATGATTACTGATATTTTAATGTTTACTGATAGCATTAATAATTCGAAAACCACCTATGGTTGTCACTTTCATAAATATAGTAACGTATAGATCACCTGACAGCTCAATAACGCGTAACCAATTTTGATTTGTCAATGTGTGCGTTGGATAGTGATGTAAGTTTTAAGAGTTAGACTGACTATCGATAAAATGATAAAACAAATCAGTTTATTTAACGAACTCGCTCATTCAAATAATTATCTTCAACTAATGAAACAAAACAGACATAATAAATTTAAACAAACATAATTAATTCGTTTTTATTTATTTCACCAGCAACTTCAGTCAACGATATTATGCATTTTATAAGGGAATTATACACTCAGCTTTTAGCAACATAAACTTATACCTAATTTTTAAATTAACTAAATCGACTTGACTGACAACATCTGCTGTAGAACTTTTATTGCATTTTTTCCATTAATGTGCTAGGAGAAAATGTTCCAAACATTTAGGATAAATATCGACAATATACCTTTTTTTTTTTTATTTTTAGGTGGGCAAAAATGTCCTACCGCACACCCCGCTGCCCGGGGAGACAACGGGGTGAATGGGGCTCTCACCCACTAAAAACCCACCGTGCGCCTCCACCCGCCCTTACTACGGCGGATCACGGGTACCGCGTCGTTACGACCGCGATCCGCAGGCGGCAGCCCCTACGGGCACCCTCTCTTGAGCGACGCCTCGCGCACTTGGGCGTCGCACCTTCGCGGTAGGCTTCCGCGGACGGCAGGGTACTCCCCGACCCCACCGTCCGCAGCCTCGGCTAGGGCGGCATCAGGCGCAAGTAAGCGCGCGCACGCCGCCCCTCGCGCCGGCGGCGAATCGGGTCCGCGAAGGAGGATTCCTCACGGGCCCTCTCCGCCACCTCCTTCCGCGAGATGACAGCCTCGCAGAAGGCGGCGACCGCGGTCCAGGCCCTGTCACTGCCAACCATCGCTCGCGCAACGGCCGGCAGCGACAGGTCCACGCCTATGACTGCAACGAGTTCCCGGCGCTGCACATCCCATGCCGGGCACGACTCGAGCGTGTGCTGCGCCGAGTCCTCGTCGCAGTCGCAGTGGTGACAGCCTGGGGTCGTCTCCCTCCTTGCGATCGTGTGCAGGTATTTGCCGAAGCAACCATGCCCCGACAAAACCTGCACCAACCGGAAGGTGAGGATCCCGTGCTGCCGCCCTGCCCATTCTTCCAAGATCGGCCGGAGCGCCCCCACAGTCCAGAGACCGGCTCGAGGCGTCTCCAGCCGAGACTTCCACTTTAGGACGGTGGCGCGGCGGGCATCTTCCCGCCACGATGACATTACGCTCGGCGAGGGGCGGCTGCCCCCCGCCCGCGCCGTCGACGCCCGCCGATAGACGTCGGCGAGCACCTCCGTCTCCAGATCCCACGGGGGGGTTCCGGCCAACGCGCAGGCTGCATCGGTCGAGACCGTGCGGTACCCGCGTATTGCCCTGACCGCTACGACCCTCTGTGGACGCCACAGAAGGGCCCTATTGCGAGCGGCCAGGGACTCCGCCCACACGGGCGCGCCGTACAGCGCCATCGACCGTACTACCCCCGCGTAGAGTCGTCGACACGCAAGACTCGGTCCGCCCAAATTCGGCATCAGTCGCCCGAGGGCGGACGCCGTGTTAACGAGCCTTGGCGCAAGACGGCGGAAGTGCTCGTCAAAGTGCCACCGTCCATCCAATACCAGGCCCAGATATTTGATGTGGGCCTGGATTGGCAAGCCTACCCCATTGACCGTTATCGAGGCGCTGGAGGGCGGGCCCCGTCGGCGCCCATGGAACAGTAGGGCCTCCGACTTTTCAAGGGCCACCCTAAGCCCCAGCGCCTCAATCCGCCTGACCACCTCCGCGGTACCTGAGGTGGCCAGCGTTGCCGCCTCCTCGAGGGTCCAGCCCCGAGCTGTGACGAGCGTGTCATCTGCGTAGCAAATTACGCCCAGCCCGGGGGGGAGCCGGCCACGGAGGACCCAGTCGTAGCCGATGTCCCACAGGAGCGGCCCAAGAACCGAACCCTGCGGGACGCCGCACGACATAGCCCTCCTTACAACGTCCCCTTCCCGGTCCACGAAGAGGACGCTGCGGCCATCGAGGTAGTCTGCCACCAGCCGCCTTAGGTAGAGGGGCACTCCATGGTACCGGAGTGCCTCCTTGATGCAGCCGAATGGCAGACTATTGAAGGCGTTGGCGATGTCGAGTGACACCGCCAACAGCACATCCCTCGAGGTGACGGCCTCCGCAGCCGCGGCCTTCAGGCGCAGAATGGCGTCGACCGTAGACCGACCCGCCCGAAATCCAAACTGGGCGTCGGACAGGTCGGGGCCGACCGCTCCTAGGTGCCGGACGATGCGGGCAGCGACTACCCGCTCGAGGAGTTTGCCCACCTCGTCCAGCAACACGATGGGCCTGAAGGCCGAGACTGTGTTCAGAGGCCGTCCCGGCTTCGGCAGGAGCACGAGCTTCCCCTCCTTCCAGCAGTCAGGGAACCGTCCGGACACCAGGCAAGCGCCGAACAGTCCCCCGAGGCGGGGCTCAAGGTGGTCGAGGACCAGGGCCAGCACTCGGGCGGGAACCCCGTCCGGCCCGGGGGCGGCGCCTCTCCGCATACGCGCTACCGCCGCCCCCATTTCCGTCGTCGTCACGGGCGGTACCTCCACGTCGTCGGCCTCCCGGTCATCATCTGGCGGAGCCATGACCGGGGGCGTGTGCACCGCCCGTGAGGGGAAAAGTCCCTCGACCACCTCAGAGAGGAAGCCCGGCTGGAGGGTCTCCGTAAGGGGGGGGGCCCTGGGCGCGGAGCTTGTTAAGCGCCGCGCGGTACGGGCGTCCCCAGGGGTCACGCTCGAGACCCTCCAGCATCTCCTGCCTTTTCGCATCTTTGGCGCGACAGATGGCCAGCTTTAACGCGGCGCGCGCACTGCTGTACGCCGCATACAGCCGGCCCTCCCGCTCTTCGTCGCGGATTCGGCGACGGCGGCTGCAGGTGTAGGACCTCCGGGCACGAATACAGGCCGCACGGAGGTCCGCCAGCTCCGGGGACCACCAGTAGACCCCCTTCCGTCGAGGCGGGCGCCGCACACGGGGCATGGCCGCATCGCAAATCTGCGTAAGCATGCCGCGAATGCGGCCAGCCTCGGCGTCCACGTCTTCCGTCAGGGGGGGAGGCAGCCAAGATTGAAAAATGGCCGCCTCCACTAGCAGGTCCCGGTCGAGCCTACCCACAGCCCATCGCGGAAAAGCGGGAGTTCTGTCCGCCGCGTGACCCCTGCTGGCGCCCTGAAGGTTCCGGGAGACCTCTATCTGAATATATCTGTGGTCAGATAGGGTCTCGACCTCCTCCAGGACTCGCCAGCTCCTTACGCGTGCGGCGACACCAGGGCTAGCGAACGAAAGGTCCACTATCGACCCGCCCCAGGGCCGCACGCACGTTTGGGCGGACCCTCGGTTGAGTAACACGAGGTCCGCCGCTGCCGCCCACTCTTGGACCGCCGCACCTCGGGGGTCCGTCCTGGGGGACTCCCACGCCGTTGATTTGGCGTTGAAGTCCCCCAGCACGAGCACAGGGCTCGGTGCTATACGCCGTATCGAGGTCTCCAGGTTGTGCAGGAAGACCTCGAAAGCCGCCAGACTACGACTAGGGGAGAAGTACACGCCATACAGCGTGACCCCTCCCCATTCGGCCGCCACATATCCCGTGCCCTGGTCTTTGAGTGACAAGGGCGGGGAATGCAGCGCCGCCGAGCCGACGACCGCCACGGAGCCATCCCCGCTACCCGCCCAATTGGGGCGATCCGGGACTATGTAGGGCTCCGCGGCTACGGCAACACCGATCGACCGCTCCGCCATGGATTGCAGGAAGAGGTCCTGCGCCCTGGCGGAATGGCCGAGATTCCCCTGGAGGAGGATAGCGTCGTGATCCGTTATTGGACCACGATATCCTCCTCCATGCGCTGCGGCGGTCCAGCCGCGCCGGGTTGGGCAGCCGGGGCCGATTGGCTGCCCACCCCCCTCTTAGGGCCTGACTTGGCCGGAGGCCTGCACCCAACCCGCCCCATACAGTGGTTGGCGGGGCGATTGCCCGCCGCGCACGCGGGGCAGTGTGGGGTGGCAGAACAGGCAGCCGCCTGGTGCCCTGCCTGACCACAGCGGAAACAGAGCCCGCTGCAGTCGAAGCAGTTAGTGCACAGCGGCCGGGTGTGACCGACCGCCATACACTTATAGCACCTGGCAGGCCGGGGCTCCAGCGCGATTACCCGCGCGGCGCTCCAGCCCACCAGAAGTCTACCGGCGGCGACCAAATCCTTGGCCGCCGCGACAGGGCACGAGACCCAGACGGCACCCACACCACCTGGACCTGGGCGAATGGTGCCCACCCGGACGGCGCTGCTGGGAGACCCGGTTTTCGAGACAATCGCCTCCCGGATCTCTTCCGCCGTCACAGAATCGTCCAGCCCGGAAATGCGCAGTTCGGCGCACTTCACGGGTCTGGCGACTCGAACACCACTCTCCTCTGGGAACAGGCCCAGCAGCCTCGCAGCCATTGCGTCGGCCGTCTTGGCGCCCTCTGGCCCCAGGTACTCGAAGATCCGAGCACCTGTCCGGGCTTGGCGGGAGCGAGCGGAAACGTCCCCGAGATCGGAGACGTTTATCTCCCGCCGGGCGCGCTTCAAGACGGCCTCGTAAGTCAGGCCCTTTTCTCTTCCCTCCGGCAGCACGGTGATCACCACCGCAGCTGCCTTCGGAACCTTTAACTTCCGCGACTTCTTTTTTTGCTTCGGGGCTTCCCCTCTCTGATTTATTGGCGCCGCCTCACGCTCCGAGGCAACGCCGCGACCCTTGGCCCGGGATCGCCGGGGCCCAACCACCTGCCAGTCCCCGTCTGAGGACGTAGCAGTGGCAGGGGCGGGGGCAGGAGCACGGGGCGCGACCGCCGCGGCCCGTGAGGGTGCGACCGTTCGTCTCGGCACAGTAGGACGCGGAAGCGCAGCGGCGCTTGTCAGAGGCGGGAACTCCTCTCGGGGCTGACCCCTCGGGGCTTGTCCCGCCTTGTCCTTTTTTTTGGACTTCTTTTGGCCTTTTTCCTGCACGGGAGCCGGCGAAGGTTTTGCCGCTGGAGGTTTGGCCGCCGGTGGTTTAGCCGCCGTCGCGGCAAAAGACACATGCCCTCCCTGGCACGGCAGAGGTGTCGATGCCGAGGACGCTGCAGCCCTTCTTTTATCAGCCGCAAGCGGCGGCCGAAGTCGGGGCTCCGGCGGCAATCTTGCGGCTAGGGCCTCAAATCTCGGGCCAAAGACCGCATCCATGCGGTCGATAACCGCGCGGAGCATTTCGTCCTCCAGCACGGTTACAGGGCCCGACTGAGCGGAAGACGGAGCCGAGGCGGTCGCCGAGGCGGTCGCCGAGGCGGGGCGGAGGCGCGGCGGCGACGGCGAGGCGGTCGCGGGGAGACTAGGCTCGACCCGCATTACAGTATCCGAAGCACTCGGGATGACCTCTGGGAGCCCAAGTTCGGCTCTCATATTGGCCATCCCTCGGTGCAGCTCCTCGACCGTTGACTCCAGGCGCTCATTACGCGCCCCAAGGTCGGCTACCTCCGCCACAAGCCGCTCCACCACGTTTGACAGTTCCGTGGCGGCGATTTTAAGACCCCGGACGAAGCTACTCTTGAGGTTCCTCGAGCCCAGGGCCACTGTCGAAATTATGGCCACACTGTCCGCGGCTCGCTCAGCAAATTTGGCCGCAGTAGGCGGCCCATTGTTGTCAATGGGAAGACGGAGCTTCTCAGACAGGAGCGCCAAGCGCTCCTCTGCGTGTTGCACCGTCTCCGCTCGTTTCAGGCACCGCGTCTCGGCCTCTTGCGCTGAGGCGGCACGCGGTATCGGCGTCCCGGGTCGGCTGATACCTCGACCCCTAGCCGCTGCGGGTATTTTCGGGGGAGGCATCTCTGTCGAGCTCAGGTCGGACTCCGAGGCAGCGCCCCCCTGAGACAGGGTGCGCTTGCGCCAGAAACGCGACTCCGACACCACCTCTGCCGGCCGCGATGGCTGACCTTCGGCAGCCTCAGACAGGCCACCCTCCTCAGCAGACGCCTCGGCAGCTGATGTGCAGGCCGAGCTGCCCGTCATCGAGCCGTCCCTTGACGACTGGGACGCTCCCTTGGTCGTCTTCTTCTTGCCCTTGCGGGACTTTTGGCCGCCGCGCGTTTTACGCGCAGCTGCACTAGTAGGGGCCGCATTTACAGCCGGACCCCTTACGGCTGAGGTGTCGGGATTTTCACCCAACTCTGTCGATTTGTTTGAATATCGACAATATACCTTGTCGATAAAGTCAAGCACTAGTGTATATGTACCTAAAAACTTTTCTACTAAAATCTTGCAAATATTTAACAATGCGACATATTTCTATGTTAAATATAAACAGTAACAATGAAATTGAAATTAATCTGTAACTGAAACAGAAAATATTAGTAATTATGACCTAAAACAAAAGCATTTAAGTTGTGATAACATCCTGAGAACTTACCTGTGAAACATGCAATTATCAGGATTGTTTGCATGTTTTACATCACAGGCACTCACGGAACAAACAACCATTGTATTTAATAGTTATAATCATATAATAAACAAGATTTATAACACAAACAAATCAAAAAACCGCGAAGCTAATTTCAAGCTAGAAGACTGTAGACTACCTGTCATTCAAATAGGTTACAATGACATTAGATTTGCTTTCCTCTTCCATCTTGCTATGTTGCTGTATAAGATTTTCTTCTCGCTCACACGCTTTGGTGATCTATACGTTTTACTATATCTATGGTCACTTTTTCCAAACACTTGTCAAAGTAGATATACAACATTAACTTACGACATTGACATAAGTTTATATGACAAACGGGAACTCACATAACTGTCAAAAAAACATCTCTTTGCTTAACGATCACACACAGAATCGCCCCCGTAGTATAGAGACTAATATAGAGTACTACAATATAATATAATATTATATTTATATTATTATATAATTTTATATTATATATAACACTTTATTTTTATACAAATTTAAATATCTTGGGCACTTATTGACTGTTAGCCTCAGAGACGATGACGATATTGAGAGAGAACGGAGGGCGCTGTCAGTTACGAGCTAATATGATCACACGCAGATTCGCGCGAGCCTCTAAGGATGTCAAAAAGACAACTCTTAGAGCATACTGCGCATTTTTTGCACGCCTCATAAGCGAAGCGTTAAGGTGTGTTCTACTCCCGGTTTACACAGCACAACTGATTTTTCATACTTAAAATGTCTCTATTTCGTCGTATAATATTGTCCAAAGTTACAATTTTCTATTGAAAGATGTCGCTGTTTTAAAGTAAAAGAGATATTGACAAATGCAGCCCTAGATGTCGCTAGTGGCAATTTTAGATGTCGATATCATTGTATTCAGTTGCTGTTGTATATATAGAGCCACAATATTGCTTTTCGTGTAAGGAAACTAGCGATGTCTTTTTGTTTTCTTAAATTGTTTTTGTTTACAGGTTAATAAATTATTCGATTTTACATGTTGATATATATTATATGCACTTATGCAGGTATATATGTAAACTCATGGATTGTTCTTCTTACTAATTGCCAGATGGCGCCTTGCAAAATGACTGAGAGGTAGACCAATATAGATGTACTTCTTAAAATTAGCGCTAGATGGCGTATAAGACACGAAACCCACATTAGTACTTTTTGAAATTAGCGCTATCTATGTGATTTATTGAAAACTACTTAGTAAGACCAATACATTATTAGTTACTAGTAATGGGTAACTCATCATTTTACGATGAGGATGAGGGAGTACCTCATTTCACTTCGTGAGGTACTCGCGAGGTACACCTCATTTGAGGTGAGGATTTGCTTGACGCGTGGACGGTTTTAGTTTTCACCTCATGTACTCATGATTTTCAGACTCAGAAAAGAGGAGCATGAGTTCCGGTGCGCTCGCTTACTATGTTTATTAGGTAGTTATTATTGTTATATCCCTCACACAAATTATTTTCTTTCTCTCAGTGTCCCCTAGCCTAGGGCTAAATTAACCAAAATTTTACACTCAATTATTTTCAACCTTATTTGTAAATATATAAATAACTAGCTGACCAGGCGAACTTCCTACCGCCATATTTATTTTTCCGAAATACTATCGTGGCGCCATCTACCGGGTCCAAATGTGAATCTAAACCATCCCGGTACTTACTCACACATACACAAATAAATTTAAGAAAAAATCCTGAAATCCTATTGTGGCGCCACCTACCGTGTCCAAATGTGAATCTAAACCATCCCGGTACATACACAAACATACTCAAAAAAATTCGTCAAGATCGGTCCAGCCGTTTAAGAGGAGTTCAGTGACATACACACGTACAGTAGAATTATATATAGGTATAAAGATAATTTACGTGAATAAATAATAATATAATGATGAATGACTACGAAATTAATATGTACTTATATAATAGTTATTACTTTTAAATCTGTTTAAAATCGATTCATAACCGTGACGCACGCCCTCACTCATTTATGTTATGTGTCAATTCGTTCGTCGCCGAAATCCTCGATTTATCATCCTCATTCCTCATCACATTACTCGCCTCACGCTCGAGTCATGCGATGTTGCGACTGGTCGGCCACAACCACAATCTCGCAACTCGCAACTCTCGCAAGTCGCAACTCTCGCAAGTACGAGGAACGAAGAGCGAATGAGGTGGTTCATTGTTGAAATATGAGTAACTTTCAATTTGCTCTCGTGAGTACCTCGAATGAGGGAACTCATGAGTGAGGAACGCATCACTATTAGTTACTTATCAAATAATCAATTTTATTGTGAAAAATGAAGATTATGAGGCGTGCAGTTTTGGGTTTTCCAAAGAATTTATACTCGCAGTCTGTGGGTACGTTTTTCACAGAAATCATACAGCTCCCTCCGTGTACAATACAATAATGCATTCAGAGCACTAATGGGTTTGCCTCGCTTCTGTAGTGTATCGGGGATGTTTGCAGAAGCAAATATAGATTGCTTTTACTCAATTATGAGAAAAAGATGTGCGCCAATGATGCGCGCGGGATGCGGGGCAGATCCAATAAGATATTGTGCATGATGGTCCAGAGACTGGATTGCGTTATCGTTGTTCCAGGCTATCGGCCGGAATGCTGAGGCAATGATGCCCTTGATGTTCTTAATATAATTTTTTTTTCTTCATCCATCCATCCATCCATCAGCCTTTCGACGTCCACTGCTGGACATAGGCCTCCCCAAGAGAACGCCACAACGAGCAGTCCTCTGCTGTTTCGCTCATATGGGGGATAGTGCCGTAATCGCCACGCTTGGCAGGCGGGTTGGCGATCGAAGTGAATGTTGATAATACTCGAGGGAGTGCTGCTGCCCACTCCCCCGGCATTTCCTCAGTCGGCTCTTACGACTCCCATGGGTGGAGAAGGGGTGGGACAATTCTAAAGCCGGCCCCACACGGCCACGAGTTTTTTTCTTGTTTGCATCTATTATTATCCAATTAGTAAAAGTACATAATATATCTATAAGTTGCAATTCTAAAATTAATTTCTATTTGCGCTTACCTAAATTTATATAAAAGATACTACCATACATTTATAAGTATTATTGTTACTAATATAAATATGAGTCTTAGCTACTTGAAATAAAGAGTTTATTATTATTATTATATACTATAATATAGAGTACCTACTAAAAGATAGTAGTTTCTATTACGATTTATATATCCTATATATTTCAATTTCTAATATAATGAAGCTTTTATAACCTACACTTATAATATGGCAATATTTGATTTTTTAGCAATGAAACACAAACCTTTGTTCGAGGAGGCCGTGGTCTCCACTGCAAACATGTTGAGTGCTGTAAGCTGAAGTAGTCGCGCGGCGGGTGTGGGAAGCGGTTGGCGGTGAAGAAGCGCGCGGAATTCGCGTAGCATAAGACTCGCGCTTTCATAAAACGTCTCCATTCTGCACACACATAGGTATATTACACTTATGATAAAAACAATTAGCACCTACTAG
The DNA here is from genome assembly GCA_948253155.1 of Leucoma salicis. Classification (NCBI taxonomy): domain Eukaryota; kingdom Metazoa; phylum Arthropoda; class Insecta; order Lepidoptera; family Erebidae; genus Leucoma; species Leucoma salicis. The sequence continues at coordinate 13,520,835 of OX411809.1, read as the reverse complement.
GATTGTCCACTACCCTTGCCAAACGGATTAAACATACTTTCCACCCCATTCTATCCCAGGGTTTTATAAAAGTCCCTGAGGACGTACTAAACTAACTAACTTATCATCACGCCATTTCCCTTGCGTGGTAGGCAGAGAGAACAGAGTGCCAAGAGGCTCTATTCTTGTATACATCTCTCGCTTCCTCAACATTCATAACTCCCTTCATACACGCTCGCCGGTTTCGGAGACTCCTGACTCCACCTTCCTCCAATACATGACCAATTTGGTCTAGGTAGGTAAGTCTCGGTCTCCCCCTGTACCTACATCCTTCCACTTTCGCATTGTATATCTTCTTAGCCAGTCGCTCGTCCGGCATTCTTTCCACATGTCCGAACCATCGGAGCATTCCCTTTCGCATCTTTACACTAATACTCTCTTTCATACCTACTCGCTCTCTTACGTCATTGTTGAGGAAGTACAATGTACAATTAACCATGAAATAAAATTGGAAGGAAGAAAACTCCATATAAAATCCTAGCTATCTATCTATCAGGTGTGGTATATTAGAATATTTGCTTGATTTGGGGCCATTCAAAAAATATCTACGCATAAAAGAGGAAGTGGTATCGCTTGATGTGACGAAATGTGATAATGGGAACGAGGGTATAAGTCACGTGCAATTCCCAGCCCCCTTAGAATGAAAAACGAAACGTTAGACGAACTTTCCTTTCGCTTTATTGTGATTGGTTGCCTAAATCATGCGTCAAAATCTTGACTAATCAGGAATCACGCGTCGGACTGTTGATCAATCACAATGACTCGAAACGAAAGTTCGTCTAACATTTAGTTTTTCATTCTAAGGGAGCAGTTCTATACAAATTTTACATATTTTTTAATGGCAGAGTAAGGAAGGGAGGGTGCATTTAGTCTGATGTCATTTATGACCAGCTTCAGTAAACTATACCTATAAATTAATTAAACTATAATATAAAAAATCCCTGAAATAATGCCTGATACAGTATCAATAAGTATAAACTAATAAATAGCTAAAATTTTAATGTTTCGTATTACGTGATGTCAATTTTCTTAGACAAAAAACTGTAAACATACGATAGAGAGAAGAAAATATCAACGCATTGACGCTTGATATTCAATGTTAGACTTCAAGTTTAAGACCACCTTTGTCTCCGTATCCGGCGTAAATTCATAATGCGTCGGAATTGAAAGGGCTTCTATTCCACTTATGTTAGCGTAGTCTAAGATCTACCCATTGGTTTCTGAGGTTTTAAAAACATATATCTATATCAGAATAATTCTTTAAAACTGCAATTCAATAAAACATAGCATCACGCCTGTATTCCCCGAAGGGGTAGGTAGAGGTGTATTACACACCCACGATTCGCCAGCTATGTTAAGTCCCACGTAATAGGGGGTGAGTATATTGCCGTCACATTTCCAAAGTCGGGGCTGCTACTGAGAATTTTTCTTTTTACGAAAAAGCTCAATAACACTGCCCGACCCGGGAATCGAACCCGAGACCTCACGATCAGGAGTCACTTAAACTACCGCTGCACCACCGAGGCAGTTTCAGCAATTAAACATAATGATTATCACCAGAAATATTATATCATAATTATTTATTTATTCAAAAATAAATATGACCCGCAGAAATCAAGGATTGGATCTTGCAATACTTTATTTTTGGGCATTTTGGCTGTACCTCTGCTAATGCTGATAACATAAAGTATAGTAGGTACTACTTACCATTCGGTTGGTCGTAAAGAAACACTTTATGAGCAGTTAATTTTGAAACGACACAATCAATTTGCATCCAACACAGGTACAAACCATCCCAATAAAACCAGTTTACGAACATAAAAGTCGACAAGTCCGTTCATCTGTTTCATTCTACAGATAAATTTATTTAATTAAATACTCTCACTTGTACTATATATAATCGTAAATATTATGCTGGTATATGTCAAATACTTCATTAAAAGTCATTTAAGTTACGTCATATTGCTATATTTACTTACTTATTTTTTCCAGAATATCTATGATCCGAACGGTAACCGCTAATAGGACATGAGCGACCGCATTAATATATATTTTTAATTTTGATAAAAATATACATCACAATAATAAAATTAAACTTACCCAATTTTTGTGATGAGCTTCCCATGGACATGCAAATAGCTGGTGATAAAGTCTTTATTTAACTGTAACAAAAGAAAAATATCAATCAATATCAATGTTCTTAACGGTGATGACTGAAAATTGGAGTATGAGAAATATTTAGTATATAATTTGGGATTGCAAAGTTTGAAAGCAATCAACTGTATAGAAAGTTTGACATAATAAAACCTATCACTACTCTGTATCGCTTGATAGTCCGCGGCGGCAAATACATATACATAAAATAAACCCATTAATAGGGGGCGAGCCTATTGCCATCTACCAGGCACGTTTCCAAACTCCGGGCTGCTACTGAGAATTTTTCTTTTTAGGAAATAGCTCAATAACACTGCCCGACCCGGGGATCAAACCCGAAACCTCATGATCAGCAGTCGCACACACTACCCCTGCACCACCGAGGCAGTTGGCTATTTTACTAGAAACGAAAATTTAGAAAAAGTGGAAGAGAAATTTCAAAAACAAGAATTCGAACTTGAATCTCTTTCTATCCGAGAGGATGCTTTAGACCTCGTAAGTTATCGTGGAAGCCTGCTTAAACTCCCAATTTTTACCACCTGATAGTCAACAGTAACCGTAGCCTATAGACGCTAGCAACACCAGAGGCAATCGCCATCTCCATGGAAAGGGATAGTAAGAAGAAGAAAGATAATAAGGAGGGGTCACTGATTATCCAGGCTATAATTTATCTGTATACCAAACTAAGGGAAGTAAGCAATTATCACCCATTATATTATCTAGTGCTAGGGCTGGGTACCAAGTGGGAGAACCCAAATATTATCAGGCCCGAGCAGATTGGTACCACCATCTCCTGTGTGACCGGCTATCAGTAACATTGGTGTTTTGGTTGTAGCGGGAGATAGCCGTTAATTTGTTAATTTCATGTAATTATGTGAAATGAAATGGTGAGCACTGGCTTGACAGTACTCTCTGTATAGTTAGGTCCATGAGCGACGGTTACCATTTACCAGTTTTTATCAGGTGTTGGGCCGTGGTTCGTCTGCCACCATAAGCAATATAAATATATATATATATATATATACATATATGCCACAATAGCTGTCCTATGAGATATTTTTATTTTATGGGAATATAAAATACATATATAATAATCTAGTCTCATCTACCTACTGATCCCGTTACATGGAAATCCGTTCTGCTGTGCATATTTACAAATACTCGCAATTATAATATTAGTAATACCATCGATGTGATCTCTCGATATACTTAGTAGCAAGATTAAATGTACCAGATTTCAATTCCAATCGAAAGCTAACAAACAAAAAAAAAGGTGGAAAGTGAGGAGATGTTAAGGAAGCCCCGGCGCTCTCATTCACCATACGAAACATGATAGTAGAATTGCCTACCGTTGCTTCACGATGATCTTCTGTTAGAGGGTGGTACTTCCTCGATCGAGCCAGCCCATTCATGCTGGGATAAGCAAGACTACCACTTTTTTATTTTGCAAAAGTAATAAGTTATGTCTAGCAACATTTCAAATTATTCCTCTAGTCACTATTGTACAGATGTACCTAATGGTTTAAATAACCGCTTCCCATGGCGAATGTTGGGGGTTTGATTCCCACACGGTACAGTATAAAAAAAACTTACACAGCCATTGTGGGAGCGTAGGCCCCGCCCCTCCCATCCATTTATCTCAGTGAAACAACTGTAACATAAGCTGTAAAGACGAAAATAAAAATAAAGTAATACTACCTCTACGGAAGTCATGGAGGCGAGATGTTCGTACGTGGATGCAGATCGTACTGTAGTGGTGCGATGTTCACCGGGGCGCACCCACACCTCTCTCCCCAAACCCGCTCCCTCCACACTGCTTATTCCACTCAAAGGAGTCTCCGAGCTCTTCGATACTTCACATGCCGCTCGACGTTTACGCTCCGCTGCCTCGTACTATCACAACACATTTATTTATTACAAGTAAATATGGGAACGCATAGAGATATAATAATAATAATAAATAAAAACGTTTATTTCTCACCAAACCGAAATACAAAAATACATAAAGAAACTAAAACTAAAGGATGAGTTATACAATATTCCGCTTATGGATCGCTGGTGCTTGAAGTAGGTAAAATATTACCTGTTACAGGTCACCAGATCCCCTTTCGGACCCTGGGTAAAGGTACTACTTAAGAAAATAACATTAATTTAAATTTCTTAGTTTTAACTTTTCGTTTTATATTAAATAGATAATTATGTAATTATGGAATAGAATAAAGTGTGTTTGTTGTGTATGCGTGTGTGAACCCGAGTGTAATGATGTGCGTGTTTGTGAAGGCGCGCGCGCGCGCGCGCGCGTGTTTGTGTGTGTGTGTGCATGTGTGTGTGTGTGTGTGTGCGTACGTGCGTGTGTGTGTGTGTGTGTGTGTGCGCGCGCGTGTGTGTTTGTGTGTGTGTGTGTATGTGCGTGCGTGTGTTTTGTGGGTGTGCGTGCGTGTGTGTGTGTGTGTGTGTGTGTGCGAAAGAGAGAGGTGGAGAAAGAGTTAACAATGTAAATGTGTGTATGCTATGCTATGCTATGCTAGCCCTACGACTGTGTCTTGGGATCAGATTTGCTGTAGAAGCAAATCGGCTAGCGTGAGTGTATAATTATTGTCTTCCTTTGTATGTGTACGTTGAGTATGTGAAGGAGTGCTTACCAGCCCAGTAAGTGCGTACAGGAATATTACTTCAGAATCATCAACAGATTTTCAGTGTCTTTATAAGATTTCTGAAGGAGCCATGTTGAAATGGCGATGCCGCATTTATAAGAATTTAAGTGGACTCAGTCAGTGCGTGTTGCTCGAGTATAGTAGCTTTTATAAATAGTTGCCTAACGGTAAGAACTTGGCAATATTCATAAAGCTTACTGGTAGGATACAAGCGGGGCTTAAAACAGCAAACCTTTAGCACAGCTCTTTGGGCACGCTCAATCTGAATAATGTGAGTTTTTGCGGCCCCTCCCCATGTAGTAATGCAGTAACTTAGGATAGATTGGCACAGAGCCTGTTAGACCATTTTCATAACATGAGAATCAGCAGAGTGACGGAGTTCTTTAAATATATAAATAAGCTTACGAACACTACTTGTCAGGTACTCAATGTGCTATTTAAAAGTTAGATTGCTATCAAGAATTATGCCAAGATATCTAATGGACGTTACCTTTTCTATTTCGCGAAAGCCGATCTCAGATGTGCTGGTAGATAAGTTAGCAGTTATTTTCAGCGAGCTTTCGAGTTGGGAACGAATAGTGAAGTCAACGATTTTGGTCTTGGTTACATTTAGAGACAAAAAAATATTTTTAAGCCATTTGTTAACTATATCAAAACCATTTTAAGCGAAGCGGTACGTATCCTGCCAAGTTTTGGAATAGAAGACGAGCGCAGTATCGTCAGCATATGAAAAAATAGATCCGTGTTCAAAATTAAGTTTGCACAGGTCATATTAAAGCCAGAAATAAACTTGGGTCAAGAATGCTGCCTTGGGGCACACCGAAGTCTATGGGGGTTTCAGCAACTGGTATAAGGACCGATTTTTACTGACTTTAACCTGCCTGATAAGTAGTCACGGAACAGAGATAGCTGAGCCCCTCGTATTTCCAGTGCTTCGAGCTTATTTATGAGGATTGGAATCAAGATCGTGTCAAATGCTCTCTCGAGATCTAAAAACAATGCGACACATTTCTGACTTACGTCAAGTTTCCGGACAATAAAGTCGACCAGGCTATGAACGGCGTCATCAGTAGATAAATTCTTTCTAAATCCAAACTGTTTTACGGATAATAGGTTATGTGATTCCAAGTAAGCAACGAGCCTAACATTAATAATTTTTTCGAGTACCTTCGACATTGCAGGCAGGACTGATATAGGTCGAAAGTTTTCGATACGGTTACGATCCCCTGACTTATAGATTGGATGGATGATTGCTCTTTTAAAAGCTGCCGGAAATATGCCACTGGTAATAGAAAGATTGCAAATGTGTGAGAGGGGGGACAATTATGGCTGACGAGCCACGGCCCATCTGATGGTAAATGGTAACCGTCGCTCATGGACTCAACTATACCGAGAGCATTGTCAAGCCGCTGCTCACCATTTCATTTCACAGATATGAAATGAAATATAAACGGCTATCTCCTGCTACAGCTAAAACGCAACGATGTGCTTCATGGCCGGTCACACGGGAGATGGTGGTACCAACCCCCTCGGGCCCGATACCAAGTGAGTACTCCCACTTGGTATCCAGCCATACCACCAGTAATACCGTCCCATCCGACTGCACAGTTACTTTTTAAAGACATAATTATGTTTTCTACTTCAATTTCATTTGTCTCAATCAACACAAGAATCCCTGGACTTGGATTCGAAACATAGTGGGATGGCGGGTGTAGGGTTATAAATGTTCTCCACAATCTGTTTACCCACGTTAGCAAAATATATATTGATATCGTTAATTGATTGTTGCCTGCATTGACCTGATTGTTATATTAGATGTTTAGTAACAATCATCCGAATGGCGGTTACATGGACATATGTATATCTACATCACCCGTCACGTCGACGTTCCCATTGCCTCGACAATCTATCGTCACAGCAAAATTGTGTATCCTCCCTCACAGCAAAATTATATTTTGCGTCCTATATGTGAACACCTCCATTTAAATATACAAATCCCAAAACTTTAACCTGCACGACTATCTGTAGTCATGGCAATGATGGAATCCTTATGAAAGTTCTTATGCCTTACTTCTTAAAAAAAGTACAAAAAAGCTTTCTTCGCTTTTTATATAAAAAGTAGTTTGAATACTATCCTTTCTTGTTTCCAACAAAATTTTTACTTGGTATGTTGAATTTTAATTTTCTTGAAGTTAGACGTAACATACTCACTTCTCACGAATTCTTGTGAAATCATACGTGGCAAATCCGATTGCCCGGAACTAGTGGCTAAATTGGTTAGACTGTTAGTCCCAGATGTACCAAAACAAGTACTTCGACCCCGGAAGCAGAAATTGTTAGCTATACCTTCTGCCCGTACAGTGTCACATGCCAACTCTCCTTTAATATGTGCACTGACTATGTTAAATGCACTCTTGGCTACAGCACCTGAGTGTGGTCTGTTTGCTACAAGATGGATTGATGTATGTCGGGCATGTCTGAGTTATTGTGAGATGATGGATAGAAGGTAATTTAAATAATTGACTGTTTATATTGTCTTTTTAATTTTTTTCAATTGTACTTATATCTATTATGTATAACGAATTGGTTTACACTGTAATGTTACGCATTAATTTGAATAAATAAATGACGTAACATAGTGGGAATGCGACCTAATAAGTAAAACTTCTAATATAATTTATTTATCTGTACGGAATTCATATTACCTTTTTCCTATTTTCGTCGAAAAGCGATAGCAAACTTTCTCTTGCCGAATGGAATGGATTCGATGACATTAAACTTCTCATGTAATAATAAACTGCATCCAATTTTCGTCTCTGTAAATAATATTTTGTTGTAACTTAATATAAGTCAAATAGTAATTACATAACGTCATCTTTGACTGCACAGATGGCGGAGTGGTTTAGATACCGGCCTGCCGCCCGAGTGTTGCGGGTTCAATTCCCACACAGGACAACTCTTTGTGTGATCCACAAATGCTTGTTCCGAGTCTGGGTGTACACTGTATCCGTGAAATTGCATGATTGTAAAGTCCCCCGCGATCCAAGGATTATTCCTTAGTGCAAGGCTGTTGTAAAAAAATAAAACAAATTCAAATTTAATTGTTATTTGAGAATATCATTAGAAAAAAAATAAAACAAAAATACTCACTGCATAGATTGCTAATATAGCCAGTTGGTTATATGGTCTACCATTCTTAGGATTGATTTGTTGGGCTTTGGTGTACCAATATTTACTCTTAGCGTAATTATTTGTTTCATTCACTTGTTCCTTATATCTCGCTAAATCACCCAAAAATACGTATATTTTCTGTACTGATATCAACGCCAAACCCACGTATCCCAAACCTTTAGGCGGCAATACATGATTATCGTTTATGTACTCGTCCACATTGAACTTGTATGTTTTTTCTAACATTTGTACTAGGTTCTCAAAATACGAGTTACCCTCCTCAATCACAACATTTATTAATGCTACAATCTTCGGCTTATCTTCAGGATTTATTTGTGAAAAACTCTTTCTTAAAAGTTCTATGAAATTATAATATAAAATTTTCCAAAAATGATGCTCGATATTATCAGCCTGGCAGTACTTGAGATCTGACATAAGAAGTCTCTGAAGTGCATTTTGTAAAAAAGTTCTGTAAATTAAACAATTTCCAAAATTAGGATTACTACTACATTACACTGAGCAGTAAAATATAATAACAAAGAACTGAAAGAACGTTAAACCACCGTAATTATATTGAACTTGCTATTTGTAAAATGAAATGCTAAATATAAGCATTTTGAATATGTATCATATATCACATAATTAATGTATTTAAGTATATAATATGTAACGTTATGAAATGATAACGCAGCTACAACCAACCTTTTGTAGTGTTTAGTCGTCAGTCATCTAAAAAGCTTAGTGAGTGACCCCACCTACATTCTTCATGTTGTAATAAAAAATTACCCGAAATATCTTATTATGTTTTTTAAATTATCACAGTCGATGTTGCCCTCGCTCGCATAAACGTAACGAAAAATGTTTACGAAAACTGAGATGTCAATTTTACAATTTTAATTGGTTTGTTTACAAAAACCTTAAGGAACAAAAATATGCAGTGGTGACCTGGTGTCGGCGACGTCGGGCCAGTGCGCCGCGAGCGCCAGCGGCCCGCGCAGCACGTGCGCGTGCAGCACGGCGTCCGCGCGCTCCACCTCCTGCAGCAGCACGCGGTGCCGCGCCGCGCGCGCCCCGCCCGCTTTAGTTACAGTACACCACTTTATATACGATATAAACAGGCCGGCGCTCACTTGAAGGGACGGCGCGGGATGACATAGCGAAGTATCATCGAAACGCCGAGGGACGCTTCGGCATACCGAGACATCCCGTGGCATGCCAAAGGAAGCCGTGGCATTCCGCGGTATGCTCGGTCTGCTTGCAACTATATCAACGAAATTTGTGTGCCAATAGTATTATAATAAGATTCAAATCCATTTCCTCTTACAAAAATCCATTGCCGTGCCATACCGTGAAGTGAGCGCCGGCCTTAATATGCACTTATATGAAACATTGACGATAAAGAAACTTAATAGAGAAATTGGTGTACATATCTCTAACAATTTTGTATGTTTTTATCAAACTTTAGCTTTAGTATCTATCTAACTGTGACATCTTTCCTAAAATAAAATAATTATTAACATTTAAACATAAACTCTCTCCGAATATAAAATTACATACCTCTTTCGAGCCTAATGTCAGCCTTGCTTGGACTAGTTTGCACAATTATAGGCTTTGATGGATTTTGGTGGTCATACAAAGTTTTCTGTATCTCCATTGACCCGCCTCTCCTAAAAACAAGAAAACATGTCATCATTATCGTAGACTTCTATGGCTTGCAAAAAGACAAATATTAAATTAGACAAATATATATATTTATATCATCTTTAAAGGTATTTAGAAAAACACACACAACTTAGAAGTGAGAGATGCACGCAAACGCGTTACAGTGTGTTCGAAATTGACACCTCTTATTCTGACTCTGTCAAATTCACACCTCAATTGAGCATTAAAAGATTGCTTGTATTGCAACTTTTAAATAAAGTTACTTCTAGTCAATGGCATCCACATATAGATTTTTGGAAACTAAGCTATTTATACCAGGGATTAATTTTGGCAATTGTTTCTTTTTGTCATTATTTTTTACTATGATACTTAGCTAATTACTTTTTGTAATACTAAAAAGTCTAAAAACTTAATTTATTAAAAACTCATTAAAAATTATAACAAAAGATAAAGAAGAAAGTACGAAGACTAAAGAAGAAAGCTGACCCATATACAATTAAATTAAAGAAGAGTACAACTATATTATTTAAAAACTTACGCTGATTCTTTCTGCATGTGGGACATTGTACTTTGCGGCAGCATTATCAAACCAGGGTGGGATGTGGAATGTTCCTGACTCGGCATACTGCGTGTATTCGTAATATCTGAATGTCTACAAAAAAAAGTATTTCACATAACAATTAAAATCGAATTCAATACATCTAGTGTTTATTTTTGTACATTAACCCTCTTCTTAAGGTAACCTATACTGTTTTGCATATTACGTAATATAATACAAATAGATGTATCATCCGTGTGGGGCCAGCTCTAGAATTGTCCCACCCCTCTCTACCCACGAGAGTCGTAAGAGCCGACTGAAGGATACCGGGGGAGTGGGCAGCAGCACTCCCTCGAGTTAATACGTAATGTTGTTAATACAACATCCACTGCGATCGCCAACCCGCCTGCCAAGCGTGGCGATTACGGCATTATCCCCCATGACGGGACCGCTCGTTGTGGCGTTCTCTTGGGGAGGCCTATGTCCAGCAGTGGACGTTGAAAGGCTTCCTTTATATTAATTCTAACATCTGCTCTTGTTCGACTATTCAAGGACGTCTCAGTGATCAGCAGGATTAAAAACTGGGAGTGATCACCGCTTAGTTCGGGCATCTTGAACCTTAGTATGAAACTCGTATATATCATTTAGGTCACACTTGACATAGTATACGATCCGACAACAGCTTTCCCCCAACGTTTGTCGGTTCGTCCACGACCACGTATCGGACGTCTCAGCGTGTACAATCTTCCAGGACTGGCCTGGAGCGACGATTTGGTCAAGGCCGCAGGGAGCTGTTGCATGCAGTCAGCCCAGAACCGCTCGTTGTGGCGCTCCTTTAGAGAAGCCAAAGTCCAGCAGTGGACGGCGAAAGGCTGGTGAATGAATGGATGGATGATGTACTCACTTATCGTGGGAAGTTTTCTTCGCCTCGAGTATCTCCTCACGCCAGTTGAGAGACGCGGCGGCTGGGGCAGCGGGCGCGGGGGCGGGCGGCGCGGCGGGCGCGTGGAGCACGTCGGAGTGCCTGGGCCCGCGGCGCCGGCCCGAGCGCCTGCGCGCGCGGCGCCCCCCGCCGCCCTCGGGGCCAGCCGCGGCGCTCACGGGGCCCGCCACTGGTGATTGGCGACCGCGCTCCACGCTCGATGTGCGACCATTCGCCCATGTACCGTTATTTTTCTTCTGAAACAGGCATTTAATACAAAAGTTATAAAACGCCGACCCTTTAGAGCTAGATTATTTATTAATTTAGATGACGTTAATTATGAAACTGCGCAGTGTGTCAGGGTTTGAGAGTTATTTTGGCGTCTATCATGATTTTCCACCAGTGAAAGGTTTTGCAACATCAATAATGACAATTCAATTAAAATGTTGATAGTAAAAATAATATTTTTAAGTGGTGTTTATACTTTAAAGTTCTATCGGTGTAAGCATAAAGAAATAATTATATTAAACATTTTCAATGGCTCATTTGCAGTGTCGCCATAAATAGGTCCTAAATAGTACTGCTATAACAAATATTGAATGAAAGATGAACAATGATTCTTTCATAATGTACCTGGTGGGTAGACAACCATGCTGCAGATTTGGCGACAGCTGAAGGTATTCTAAAACCATCGTTATCTCTAGGGCTAACGGCTCGATTTGCTGATGTATCTCGACTATTACACTGGGAAACTATTCTCCTGGAAAAAATAATTAACAAGATGACATGACATAGACAATATCTAATTTGTATCATTATCATGCTGCAAAAAAATCACTTACCCATCAATGCTCTGTTCTCTGCTACAAGATCGCAAGGATCTCCATCGGTCTAAATCATCCCTACTATTCCCTATTGTAGAAGAGCGATTGCTTTTATGACTGTCTCGTCTCTCACGCTCCCTATGCTTTAAGCCAAATGAAAAAGTTTCATGTTGTATGCTAGCATTACTATCTTTTCTACTTCTTTCTGGTTCATGCTGTATACTAATAGTACTATTTTTTCTGCTGCATTCAGATTTCTTTTCTGCATTCCTGACTCCTCGGCTAGAGCTTCTAAAGCGAAAAAATAGAAAAGAACTATAAATAATATCAATGTCGAAATAAAAACTAAATAAAATATCACGCACAGCACTCATAAACTCTTACAGACTCGATAAAAACTTACAACACCAATACATTTAGGCTAGGCTTTATCAGTAAGGAACTAGGTACTCGAAGAAAAATGTTTAGTTACTTACCGTCGGTCTTTACGTCGTGGTCTCCCACTACGTTTAGGCTCCCGGACTTCAGCAGGTTTCAAGTCTTCTTGAGGAGTTTGTTTCGTATTTAGTGAGAAACTAGTTGAAGTATCTTCAGCATCATCTAGTTTAATATTTTTTTCTACTTCCTCAGTCCAGTCCTATTATATTTAAATAAAAATTTAATGTATTATTGTCACAATCAGTTACTAATTAATCTTTAAGTAGAGTTGGTTTAGAGTCCGCCTACCACCAAACCTAAACTACCATTGCATGCTATAGGTACATATAATTAAACAGTAGAACCCAATGTGTCTGTACTTTGAAGGTATGTAAGGGTGGTAAAAGGGGGTAGAGGGAGTGGTAAAAAAACATAATAGAACTTTTTTTGGTCTATCTGTTTGTTTATTACTGCACATTTTTGAAATTATGTATTGAAAAAACTTTTAATGCAGTTTTCATGAGTAGGAAGATAGAATTTATCGTGGATTGATTGATAAGTTATTTCATTTATTTAGATATTTTTATATATATTTTTAGCATTTGACATGCTTAGCACTATACATTAAACACAAAGTGAAAAATGTGAAATCGAAAATAACAGTCAGGAGCAGGATTTGAACCTGCATCTTCTGGATACCGTCCAGATGCTTTACCAATTCAGCCATCCTGACAATTGCTCCTGACTGCTAATTTCGATAACACATCACACTTAACGTCTTTGGGTGACGCCTGCGCCATCTGTCGGAAGTATTTTCATACATTATACCGACCAGGTAAACTTAATTTTACAATTAAGATTTTTACCTAATAATGACGCAAACCCTATAAATATTTAGATATTTTTATATATATTTTTAGCATTTGACATGCTTAGCACTATACATTAAACACAAAGTGAAAAATGTGAAATCGAAAATAACAGTCAGGAGCAGGATTTGAACCTGCATCTTCTGGATACCGTCCAGATGCTTTACCAATTCAGCCATCCTGACAATTGCTCCTGACTGCTAATTTCGATAACACATCACACTTAACGTCTTTGGGTGACGCCTGCGCCATCTGTCGGAAGTATTTTCATACATTATACCGACCAGGTAAACTTAATTTTACAATTAAGATTTTTACCTAATAATGACGCAAACCCTATAAATATTTAGATATTTTTATATATATTTTTAGCATTTGACATGCTTAGCACTATACATTAAACACAAAGTGAAAAATGTGAAATCGAAAATAACAGTCAGGAGCAGGATTTGAACCTGCATCTTCTGGATACCGTCCAGATGCTTTACCAATTCAGCCATCCTGACAATTGCTCCTGACTGCTAATTTCGATAACACATCACACTTAACGTCTTTGGGTGACGCCTGCGCCATCTGTCGGAAGTATTTTCATACATTATACCGACCAGGTAAACTTAATTTTACAATTAAGATTTTTACCTAATAATGACGCAAACCCTATAAATATTTAGATATTTTTATATATATTTTTAGCATTTGACATGCTTAGCACTATACATTAAACACAAAGTGAAAAATGTGAAATCGAAAATAACAGTCAGGAGCAGGATTTGAACCTGCATCTTCTGGATACCGTCCAGATGCTTGATTGTCAGGATGGCTGAATTGGTAATTAAGTTTACCTGGTCGGTATAATGTATGAAAATACTTCCGACAGATGGCGCAGGCGTCACCCAAAGACGTTAAGTGTGATGTGTTATCGAAATTAGCAGTCAGGAGCAATTGTCAGGATGGCTGAATTGGTAAAGCATCTGGACGGTATCCAGAAGATGCAGGTTCAAATCCTGCTCCTGACTGTTATTTTCGATTTCACATTTTTCACTTTGTGTTTAATGTATAGTGCTAAGCATGTCAAATGCTAAAAATATATATAAAAATATCTAAATATTTATAGGGTTTGCGTCATTATTAGGTAAAAATCTTAATTGTAAAATTAAGTTTACCTGGTCGGTATAATGTATGAAAATACTTCCGACAGATGGCGCAGGCGTCACCCAAAGACGTTAAGTGTGATGTGTTATCGAAATTAGCAGTCAGGAGCAATTGTCAGGATGGCTGAATTGGTAAAGCATCTGGACGGTATCCAGAAGATGCAGGTTCAAATCCTGCTCCTGACTGTTATTTTCGATTTCAAATTTTTTCACTTTGTGTTTAATGTATAGTGCTAAGCATGTCAAATGCTAAAAATATATATAAAAATATCTAAATATTTATAGGGTTTGCGTCATTATTAGGTAAAAATCTTAATTGTAAAATTAAGTTTACCTGGTCGGTATAATGTATGAAAATACTTCCGACAGATGGCGCAGGCGTCACCCAAAGACGTTAAGTGTGATGTGTTATCGAAATTAGCAGTCAGGAGCAATTGTCAGGATGGCTGAATTGGTAAAGCATCTGGACGGTATCCAGAAGATGCAGGTTCAAATCCTGCTCCTGACTGTTATTTTCGATTTCACATTTTTCACTTTGTGTTTAATGTATAGTGCTAAGCATGTCAAATGCTAAAAATATATATAAAAATATCTAAATATTTATAGGGTTTGCGTCATTATTAGGTAAAAATCTTAATTGTAAAATTAAGTTTACCTGGTCGGTATAATGTATGAAAATACTTCCGACAGATGGCGCAGGCGTCACCCAAAGACGTTAAGTGTGATGTGTTATCGAAATTAGCAGTCAGGAGCAATTGTCAGGATGGCTGAATTGGTAAAGCATCTGGACGGTATCCAGAAGATGCAGGTTCAAATCCTGCTCCTGACTGTTATTTTCGATTTCACATTTTTCACTTTGTGTTTAATGTTATTTCATTTAAATTGGATGTCGACAAGAAAAGTTACCCTCATTTAGAAACATTAAGATAAAACAAAGACAGACCCATTTAAAATCTCCCACTTCCTGCTTTTTTTTTTTAATTAACCTAAATTGCAATGTTCTAAGTAAACTGGCAAAACATAATTATTGACAAATTTGAGGAAATCACCGTGTGAGAAATACGAGATCATTTATTTTACAAATATACCTAGCCATTTGAACAGATATTTACTAAAATATTTTATTAAAGATTTTTCTCCCTAAAAGCCCTGTAATAATACTAGAAGTATTTTGAACATTATGATTTATTTTCATTTATTTACTTTTATATATATATATAAAAGTAGTATATATATATGTATATACATGATATACCTATAAAACTGCATGTATAATTATATCAGCTATTTATGACCCACCACTGGACAAAAGCGTCCCCATTTTCTCCATTTGTTACGATCTTAAGCCACTTTTAGCCAGTTGATAAAAATCTGTCTAATACGTCCTGCCCCTTCATTTTACGGTTTACCGAATACATAATAGTGGGGGGTACATAATATAGGATGAGATATAGTGTTTAATATTAAATAAAGCTTGAGAACACATAAGGAAAACAAACCACTATATTTATTTATGTACTCCTATTTTATACCATGCACTATTGATAATAAAAAATTATTGAAGTATAACAAAACGAATGCTGTGTCTAACAGGTTACTGATACTTTATAACAACTTAGCTATTTTGATATTGCACGCCTCATAAGAGAAGCGTTGAGGTGGGTTCTACTCCCGCTTTACACGGAACAACTGATTTTTAAAACTTAAAATGTCTCTATTTATCATATATTGCACTAAAATAATATCTACACACACATATAAAGAACAAACACTATTTTTAACACTCATGATATTTTTGATGCCATTTTTGTTATTTAAACTAGTTAAAAACTGTTTGAAAAAATCTGGCTTGGACGTCCGTGAGTTGTAGGTAATGTATGTTAACACGATAACGACCAAAATACTTTACTAATCGAGTCTTTTTTTTTCGTTTACAAATTATTATAATTAGGAATAGAGCCCTATTACTTTTCAGGGTCTGATTCGATGTGGTTTAATTGTTATTTAATAAACAAAAAAATACTGAATATTTACGCTCGACGCGACAATACAGCAAAACTAGCGCCTTTCATGAGAACTACCTTTTTACGTACGCATATCCACCGGTGGTTTTACTATCGTCAACACAACAGAACGCCGTTCGCCCGGCCGGTACATTGTTTTTTGTTAAAAGAAAGTTCTTACCTTTGCTTGACGAACTGATGATATTTAATACTTTCTGATATTTACGCGAATGTTTACACATTTTGAAATAAAACTACGTTTACGGAATCTATCGCGTTTAATTAATTTCACTACTATCCCGACGTTTCGAATACTTTACAGCATTCATGATCACGGGTGGACTTAGATGATAGACATATCATGATAGACATATCAGCACTGATGATATTTGTCAAGTATAATAACTATTTTATTCATAACAATAATTAAAAACACTAAACACACATAAATAATAACACACTTTTTTTGTGTGGCCTTGGCGTGCGCGCGGCCCGGAACTGAGAGGTAGACCAATATAGAAGTACAGTAGAATCCGTTTATAATGACATCGCAGGGACATAACAAACACGTCATACTAAGCGGACGTCATACAAAGCATTTTGTAGAAAAAAAACAATCTCCTATTTTTGTTAGTATGTATTTATTTTAATTAAGAAAGAAACAAAATCAATTACCCACCGAGACTCAAAACAAAAAAGCCAAGCAAGCGCCGAACGTCGTCGGGTATCACGTAACTCTCCCGAACACTGCCGAAGGTGTTAGGAATCATGCCGGTCACTATAACTGGACGCATTTTATTAAAAATGGGTCATAATAAGCGACATGTCACTATATGCGAAGTCATTATATCCGACTTAGTTATAAAGAATTTTATATGAAAACCAAACTTCGATCTGTAATTACGTTATAATAAGCGGTTGGTCAATATAGGCGGAGTCATAATAAACGGATTCTACTGTACTTCTTAAAATTAGCGCTAGATGGCGTATAAGACATGAAACCCACATTAGTACTATTTGAAATTAGCGCTATCTATCTGATACTTTCTGATATTTACGCGAATGTTACACATTTTGAAATAAAACTTCGTTTACGGAATCTATCGCGTTTACTTAATTTTACTACTATCCCGACGTTTCGAATACTTTACAGTATTCATGATCACGGGTGGACTTAGATGATAGACGTCCAAAAGCTTTGGAAAAAGCTTTGGAAAAAATTAAGTAAACGCGATAGATTCCGTAAACGAAGTTTTATTTCAAAAAGCTATCTATCTGATTTATTGAAAACTACTTAGTAAGACCAATACATTATTAGTTACTTATCAAATAATCAATTTTATTGTGAAAAATGAAGATTATGAGGCGTGGAGTTTTGGATTTTCCAAAGTATTTGTATATATTTGGATTTGAACCTGCAGCTCCTGAAATACCGATCCAGATGCTTTGCCAATTCAGCCATCGTGACAATTGCTCGGAACTGCTAATTTCGAAAATACACTCATTCCTAACATCTTGGGTGACGCCTGCGCCTATACTGTTATTAGAACTTTGCTATTTTATGTGTGTTTTTGTATGATATCTGGATGGATATATAGATTTATGATCTTTCCATGCCATCAAATTCTCATTAAATTTAAATATTATATTCAAAACGAATTACGTTTATATACTGCAGTCAATGCAAATCTTTAAAAATGAAAAATATAAAGGACTTTTACCAAATTAGAAATGTCCAATAGAGTTGTTGATATTTGAGATGTTGTTTCACTATCATTATCTGTTTCTTGTTTGTTTTGCTCCAACTGGCTACTTGATTCCGTGTTGGCTACACTGCTGATGCCATTCTGAGAAGCTGTGGAAACATAATAAATCATTTTGTTGAACAATTATTACCTCAATATGTTGTTCATATATACAGGTACATGTCGTGCCCACTTCTTAGACTTGGTCACTTTTTTATGGAGACCATTTTATGCAATGGTTGGCTCTATCAAATGGTTAGGTTTTGTTAGGTTATTTCATGAAATGGTTGGACATAACATGAAGTGACCAATTCCAAGATGTGGCCACGACATAATTAGTTTGATTATTTTAACACATATAGGGCTATCCAAGAAATTTTATAGGGATACAGAATGTAGAACATTTTTTTCCAGGTCTAAAAAGTAGCTCATAATGCTTATTTATGCTATTCTGTTATTCTCTAAATCTAAAATATCAATACAAAAAATATATGTTTATACTATGGACCCGGATGACACTATCCTGTCCAAATTTTAGGCTTGCCTGTTATTAACTCCTTCAAATTATTTTGATACTTGAATTTTCGATAAGGGTGGTGATAGGATTTCAGATGAAGTTTTGTGATTATATGTTATGATATGTAAAAAGTTATAAAAAGAATAACAAATATCTATAATGATTGATAGTAAATGTCATGTTACATAATCACAGCGCCATCAACTAAGTCCAATTGTGAATCTAAGCCATTCTCAAATCAATTTAATCACACACAAAATTTCATTAAAATGAGTTCAGCCATTAGGAGGAATCCAGTCACATACACACTGACAGAAGGATATATATATATATAAAGATATTAATTTATTTACAGTTATTATTATTTAAGAATATTTGGCAGTCCATGGTTTGATTCTGTTGCCGATTGCTGTTGTAGAATTATTTGAAAATTTATATTAAGATCCTAGTAAAATGCACTGAATAAACAGTAAACAGCTTAATATAAGCTCATTTAATAATACACTGCAACCCAACAAGGATTAGATAAATTAAAACAAGAACTTGATTCATATGCAAATAATTATCTTAGAACACTTTCCTTGTTCATCTTAATGGGTACCAAGAACAAAACCTTGAAAAATTTTCTAATTTTATTGTGAAATTTCAAGAATTAACATTTATATCTCTAGTGATAATGTTTTAAAAAACAATTATTTCCTTATGATAAGACTTAAAACTAATTTTGTGGAAAGTGGGAATAGACATGTCACAGCCAGATCATAGAATTAGCCACTTAATGATGTAGCCAACAATTTCATAAAACCTAACCTAACAAAACCTAACCATTGCATGAAATGGTCAGCCACATGAAGTGACTAATTCTAAGATGTGGTCACAATAGACATATATGTAAGTAGAATGTGAGACTTCATTAACATATATTTTGTTTGAACGGTAAGCATTAATTGAACTTCAAAATCATATGATGTGAGGGGGTGATTATCAAGCATATATTATATATATTTTTAGCATTTGACATGCTCAGCTACTTACTAGAACCAATTCTGTTTACATTCACAAAATTGCATGTGAAAATTAGGATCTATGGGGGGGTGGATATGTGGTTCGTAGGGTGTCAAAAGTGTCTTCCCCAGATTGGGAGAAGACTACATTTGTTCAAAGAAATTATGCATAAGTTTGTCAAATGCTAAAACTACAAATTACAAAGTTATACTTAGATTTGCGGAATTTCGTTATTATGTATAAAATATAAAAGTCTACTTATTTGACAATTATCTGTGCCAGTACTTCAGCAATAATAAAAGAATTAATTTGTACAAAATAATAAACACTATAATATACTCATAGGAACTTACCATCACAAAATTCATTACTTTCAGTACTACTTGGACCTGTATTGGTATTCTCATTTGCTTTTTTGCTATCTACAGAATTTGTATCATAAAGATTTAAATAAGAGGTGCTAGGTGTTGACTTTCCAGATATTTGCATTTCATAATTTTTTAAATAAGTACTTATAAATTTGTCTCTATCAAATCCTTCATTGTCCCTTAAACGACCCCTACCTCTCGATGGCAATGTCTGTGACCAAGATTGAACTGAGTTGTACTGCGAGTCCTGAATACCTGGTGGTTGAACTGAGCTATTAGATGCATATCTATCTCTATGTAATTGATCTACATTTTCAAAACTGTGATGACCAGATTGCTCTAAAAATTTTTTTCTAAATCTTGGTGGTATATTATCCAGATTAATCATATATTTGGGTCGCGATGAATCAGATGTGTATCCGGAAGAGTTTCTGCGACCAGATGGTGGTTTCCCACCACTTGGAATGTTTCTTCCAGTTGTTTCCATACTTCTACTGTCTCTATTACGATCCATTGACCTTTGATCTTTCATATGAGCGGGTGAAATGCATCGAGTTTCAGATGCTGGTCGGTATTGTCTATTATAATTAATATCATTGGAACCATCTCTACGATGATGATTTGAATAACACCTATCTTTTTTAGAGGCACCTCTAGAATTAGACCCTGTACCACTATTGAATCCTGATTTGTCAGAATTATCAGACATTTTTCTATTGATGTACTGACTAGAATTATCACATCTCAAAGGTACTTTAGATTGTCTATCATTGTCGGAACACATATCTCCTGATTTCGGAACGTAAAGCTGTTGTTGTGGCTTCTTATGTCGCATATTTGTGCCTCTGTAACTGTCGTTTAAATCTTCAGCTAAACAATTTTGAGATCCATAATAATTTTGGTGTTGGTTTTTAGAAACATTATCTGTATCATTAGTATCCATTTTAGCGTCAAGACCATACCTTGAACGCCTTAGTGGTCCACTACCAGGTTTGTACAACTTCTGTTGTGGTTTATTTCTTCTGTATTCTTTAGAATCATCATCCATAGCAATCTTAATTATAAAATTAAAACATCTAAAATAATAACATCATATTAAAATTTTAGACGAATTTTTCTTTCTTACATATCTAAGCTATATTATGTTTTCAATATATTTAGGTTATGTTAATTAGAATAGCACTCGTTTAATATACTTAGTACTTAGTGTAGATAATAACTGCAATATATAAAAATGGATACACGAAAACACTTTGCTGCTCGAAATTATTCAATACATGAAAACAAGTATAAAGAAGTCACAAATCCCTTTATAAATTCTTGTTCTTGCATTTATTTTTAATACAATTTTCAAACAGACAACCCTAATTAGGGACTAGCATAGACACAGACCCAGAATACTTTGGAACTTTCTGGTTATACGCATTCATTTCATTACTCTTTGCTTGGAACTATTTTAGGCATAGACTAAGTATACTGTAGACTTGCTACTATTTAAATACTAAGGATGAAGAAAAGGATGCTCATATTAGCTCATAGCAAGAGTGAGTGAGACACATATATATGATTTTTATCCTTTTTGCGTAAGCGTTATTTTTGTTGGGATCCAACCAACTGGGTCCTAACAATAAGGTGACCAACCGTCCCCATCATCGGTATGTAAGCTTGTTTTTATAATTACGTAAAAAAATAATAGACGTCACGGGACGTCTACCAGGTTTGCAAACATCAAAATTATTTTGTAGAAATAATGAGTAGAAATAAAATCATAACTATGTGAATGTGTGCTTGTATAAAATTAATCATACAAGTCCAAACTCAATGGGGTTATGTCATTTTATAACGAAGTTCCTATGGCCACCTTCTAGCTCCATCATCAAACCCTGGATATCATCTTAAACAAAATACTAGTCAAGAAGATTAAACCGAAATGGATACCGTCCAGATGCTTTATCCAGAAGATGCAGGTTCAAATCCTGCTCCTGACTGTTATTTTCGATTTCACATTTTTCACTTTGTGTTTAATGTATAGTGCTAAGCATGTCAAATGCTACAAATATATATAAAAAATATATAAATAGTCAAGAAGAATCAAACGATTCCAAAATCGATGGGGTTGCGTTGTTTCATTACAAAGTTACTGTAGTCACCTTCCAGCTTCATCATTAGATCAGACCCTAGAAACCATCTAGACAAAGTACTCGTCAAGACGAATCATACGATCCCAAACTCAATGGGGCTATGTCGTTTTTTAATGGAGTCCTATGGCACATTCCAGCTCGATCATCAGACCCTGGATATCATCTAGGACTGGAGTACTAGTCGAGAGAATTCAAACGAGCCCTAACTCGATGGAGTTACACTATTTAATTGCAGAATTCTCATGGCCAACTTCCAGCTCCATCATCATCACCCTGGATACCATCTAAAGACAAAGTACTCATCAAGACAAATCAAACAAGTCCAAACTCGATGGGGAAGCGTCGTTTCACTATAGAGTTACTGAGGCCACCTTCCAGCTCTTGAATAAAATTAAATATGAAAGAGAAATAATAACTACGATGATGGTTGCACTAAGATATATATTTTTTTAATATTCTATATTTTTACAATATGACAGTCAACAACTGTAACTTAGGTAACCAGGAGGATTATCCAACCTCCTTACATCCACTCCTCTTTATGAGCTCATACCAAGAGCTTTACTTAGTTTTTCTAGCCTCGGCCCAAATAGAGGCTTTGTAAACAAATCAGCTATTTGTGCTTCACTAGAGATTTGTTTAACCTGAAGCAAGCTAGCTGACACACACTCTCTGACATAAAGATTTCTTCGATGTATGTGTTTAGTACGGATGTGTTGCTCATATGGAGGGTTGTATGCCAGTTTTATGGCCAATTCATTGTCAACGTATAGAACCGGAGGTTTATCAATCTTCGTTATTTCCTCCAGCATTTTCCCCAACCATGTAATTTCTCGCGCAATTTCTGAAGCGGCTACTATTTCCGCCTCTGTAGACGATAAAGCAAGTTTTCTGTTTTTGACTTTGCCAGATTATCGGTCCAAAATATAAACACAGAGTGCCAGACGTCGAATGCTAGGTTGCAAAATCTGTATCACTATAGCAAATCAATTTATTTAGATATTTTTATATATATTTTCAGCATTTGACATGCTTAGCAACATACATTAAACACAAAGTGAAAAATGTGAAATCGAAAATAACAGTCGCGAGCAGGATTCGAACCTGCATCTCCTGGATACCGTCCAGATGCTTTGCCAATTCAGCCACCGTGACCCTTGCTCCTGACTGCTAATTTCGATAACACATTCATACTTAACGTCTTTGGTCACTTTGTGTTTAATGTATGTTGCTAAGCATGTCAAATGCTAAAAATATATATAAAAATATCTAACTATTTATAGGGTTTGCGTCATTATTAGGAAAAATCTTAATTGTTAAATTAAGTTTACCTGGTCGGTATAATGTATGAAAATACTTCCGACAGATGGTGCAGGTGTCACCCAAAGACGTTAAGTATGAATTTGTTATCGAAATTAGTAGTCAGGAGCAAGGGTCACGATGGCTGAATTGGCAAAGCATCTGGACGGTATCCAGGAGATGCAGGTTCGAATCCTGCTCGTGACTGTTATTTTCGATTTCACATTTTTCACTTTGTGTTTAATGCAAATCAATTTGTTTGTGTTACTGCTATTACTAAATACTAGTCCTTTATTTGTAGTACCATTTAAATATCTTAATATTCGTTTTATTGCTACAATGTCTGATTTAGATGGGTTATCTAATTTTCTTGAGGCAGAACTTAAAGCATAGTTTATATCTGGCCTCGTAGCAACCATCAGGTAAGCTAAAGAACCCACAATTTGCCTATATGGAAACTTTTCATCTCCACTTGCTTCCTCTTTTTGAATAATTTATTTAATCACCGGTGTTTTAACGGACTTGCAGTCAGTCATTCTGTATTTTTGTAACAGTTTCTTAGTATAAGCGGATTGATTGACCGTTATATCACCACTGGTAGACCTCTTAATTACCAAACCTAGAAAATATGATGCAGGCTTTATTACTATTTTAAAACGTTTTTGTAGTTCATTTAGGAAGCTCTTTCCTTCTCTCTCTGTTGTTGAGACAACTAACCCATCATCAACGTAAAGTGCAACAATCACTTTAGATTCATCATGCTCTCTTATATATAAGCAGGGATCTGATGTACTCTGAGTGAAGTTAGAACTTACAAGGAATTCGTGTATGCTCGTGTTCCAACATCGAGGAGCCTGTTTAAGACCATAGAGACTTCTTCTAAGTCGGCACACTCTATTTGTTCCGTCATAGGCCTTAGGTTATTTCATGTATATTTCTTCTTCAACATGCCTATTTAGGAAGGCTGTTGATACATCAAACTGACAAAGGCTTAAATTCTCCTTCACTGCTACTGATAATAAAGCACGGACCGTAGTAAGGCGTACTACAGGACTAAAAGTTTATCATAGTCTAATCCTGGTTTTTGTGAGAAACCTTTTACCACCAGTCTTGCTTTGTGTCTCTCGATACTTCCATCTGGATTTGTCTTCACTTTATAAACCCATTTACAAGGTAAAGGTTTTCTGTTTTTCGGTAGTGAAATAAGGTCCCATGTCTGGTTTTCATTCAGTGAATTGATTTCACTTAATATCGCGTCAAGCCATTTGTCTTTTTCATTACTTTCTAGAGCTTCACGGTACGTTGTTGGTTCTGCATATTCTGTTTTAAAACCTTCCGCCGCAGCATTCAAAATTTCATCAAATCTTACTGGTTTTTCAATTTGCTACGATCACGTAGGATACGTTGTTCAGTAGGATCCCTTCCAACGCTTTCGTCTGTGTTTATTTCTTCATCAATTTCATTATTATTTGTATCTGGGATTGAACTTTGGTCATAATTTTTTTCTTCATAATCTTGAACTGACTCATAATCACTTTCATCAACTTTATTAAATATTGTCACTTCAGCGTAACGTTTTTCTTGAGCATTTTCTTTTGGAGATCCTGTATTCATTTGTAATCCTGTATTTTCTATAGTTGACGGTGTTTCATTATAAAAGAGTCTGTTTGTGAATTTAAGATCCTTAGCGATAATGATTTTATGTTTTGTAGGTACCCAAATTCTGTATGCTTTGCATGTCTCTGAGTATCCGACAAACATCCCAGGTATAGCTTTCGATTGAAATTTGTTTAGTTTCTTATCTTTTATAAGAAAATAAATACTTTCGTCCCAAATTGACGTAAATGGAAGACACAGGGTTTTCTTTGAAACCATTGTTCGAATGGTGTGGTGACATTGCCAAAATGTGCAGAAATCATTTTATTTACGCTTCGGTTGGAAAGGTAGTTGGCAGTTTGTATAGCTTCACCCCATAGATTTTGTGGAGCTTTCGATTCCAGCATCATGCTTCTCGCCTTTTCTAGTAGCGTTCAGTTTTTGCGTTCTGCTACACCATTTTGATGAGGTGTATATGGTGCTGTCAAACGTCTAGTAATACCATTACTTTTAAATAACAATTAAATTCTTTATTGCAGTATTCCAGACCATTATCCGATTGAAGACAAATTATTTTATCTCCTGTAAAATTTTCCATTTCGGCTTTATATTCTTTAAATTTCTCAAAAACTTCATTTTTTTTTAATACAGTATACGCGGCTGTATCTAGTGAAATCATCAATAAAAGTAACAAAATATTTATTGCCGTAGTGGGGTTGTACCTTCATTGGACCACAGACATCGATGTGTACTATTTCTAGTCGCTTTGTTGTACGTGGTGAAGTATTTGGTTTGCTAGGCAATCTTTTAATTTTTGCCTGAATACATGCTTCACAATCACCAAGATCTTCATTTGGCTTGAAATCTAAACTAATTAGAACATTATTTTTCAAAGCAAGTTTCATGTCAACTTCATTCATGTGTCCTAAATATTTATGCCATTTTTAAAGTACAA
The DNA here is from genome assembly GCA_948253155.1 of Leucoma salicis. Classification (NCBI taxonomy): domain Eukaryota; kingdom Metazoa; phylum Arthropoda; class Insecta; order Lepidoptera; family Erebidae; genus Leucoma; species Leucoma salicis. Next base: position 13,494,805 of record OX411809.1, on the reverse strand, counting down.
ATTATTTGTGAATAAGGAAAAAGAGATTTTTTGTACTAGCGGTTGGTCGTAAAGACAAAATGTGATAAGTAGATTGGGATGATCGAAAGATCTGTACTATAGCTCAGTGGTTCAGAGCACTTCCCCGGATTGGAAAAGGTGCGGTTTCGATTCCCGGTAGTACAAAAAATCTCCTTTTCCTTATTCACAAATAATATGTACTTTAAAAAAAAGTGGCGGAGCATGTCAAATGCTAAAAAATATAGATCAAAAATATTTATGCCATTTTTGAATTTCGTTTTCTTCTTCTGTCCAATTACATTTTCCTTTATGGAATTTATACGATGCAGGATTTATGTAATATAAGCCATCTTTAGCTTTTGGTGCATTGAGTATAATTGCTTCAACAGGATGTTTAACTATAGCCTTTTTACTAGTGAATATTACTGTACATCCCAATTCTGTAGCTTTTCCGACAGATATCAAGTTTGAGCATAAACTAGGCACATAAAGTAATCTCTCCGGTTTTACCTTTATTATTGTCATTTACCGAGAAAATTACTCGTCCTTTGCCTTTAATTTCAGCCGTTGCTTCTTTGGAAGCTAATTTAAGAGATTGTGAATCTGAATTTATTATTTTCTCAAAATAACCTTTGTTATTAGACATATGCGATGTACTACCACTATCAAGAATCCATTTATTTTCTTCATTGTAGGGATTTTTATCTTTAGTAAATAAGCAAGCGGCATACGAACTTTTTGGTTCTTGCTTTACGTTGTAGGTATTTTTGGTAATTTTGAACTTTAGTTTTCTACAACTTTTGATATTATGCCCCTTTTTCTTGCAAAATTTACAAATTTTGACAAAATAAGACTCTTCTTCTTGTTCTCCTTTATCATATGTATTTAAATTTCTCGCTTCAGATTCTTCTAAAATTTTTATCTTTAGATCTTCTGGTTTTGGTAATGCATCTCGCGACTCTATCGCAACCCGAAAATTATCATATTCACATGGTAGGCTGTAGAGCATCATTACAGAAAGTAGATCATCGTGAATATGAATATCCATGTCTAACAACTTGTCTACTGTATCCATAAATTTATTTAGGTGATCACTAACGTTGCCAGCTTGCATTTTAGACAATATGCTTTATTTCGGTATTCGGTTTATTTCGGTAGCCTTTCTAGCAGGTCCCTTGCTAGCATAAATATCATTTAGTTATGTCCAAATTTCGTATGCTGTATGACAATTTTTAATCTGCTTAAGTTCTGAAGGAGCGATTAAAAGTACTAACTCGGATTGGGCAATAAGATCGTTTTCTTTAGTTTGTTCGTCTGCTTTTAACTGATCCAATGGTTTTTCTATGTAGGTCCATAATTTAAAGTTGACAAGAATGGCCTTGGCTTGAATGCGCCATGTGTCGTAATTTTCTATATTTAATATCTCAATTTTATGAGTACTTGCAGCCATTATTGATTTTTACAGCAATTATTAGTTATTTATACAATTTTCACTCTGCTACCATCTTAAATAAAATTAAATATGAAAGAGAAATAATAACTGCGATGATGGTTGCGCTAAGATATATATTTTTTTAATATTCTATATTTTTACAATATGACAGTCAACAACTGTAACTTAGGTAACCAGGAGGATTATCCAACCTCCTTACACCAGCTTTATCACCAGACCTTGGATACCATCTAGAGACAAAGAACTCGTCAAGACGATACAAATGAGTCCAAGCAAGTACAGAGTTTCTATGTCCACCTTTCAGCTCCATCATCAGTTCCATGTCATCATAATATTGCATTGTCACGCGATATATATTATGCTTGTAAAATTTCAGCTCAATCAGAAACCGGGAAGTGTGTCAAATTTAACTTGCAAGATATGAACGGGACATGTAAAATAAAAACGTCGCCACGCTAACCGCCGGTTTTACCCTCCGCATTAGATATTTCACATCAAAAACGTTCATTAATCACGTTATATAGGTAGGCTTAATGTTACACGTTCTAATACATTTTAAGAAAAATATAGGCATCTGCAATTGCTTGTGGACTGTCATTCATGTATCCAGGAGCAAAGCATCTGGACGGTATCCAGGAGATGCAGGTTCAAATCCTGCTCGTGACTGTTGTTATTTTCGATTTCACATTTTTCACTTTGTGTTTATTATATAGTGCTAAGCATGTCAAATGCTAAATATATATATATATATATATATATATATATATATATATATATATATATATATATATCTAAATATGTATATAGCTTAGATAAAGGATAATAATAGATATGACATGCTAATGACAATACCAGGAATGAACGAGATACACAATACAAAGTTTCTCTAAGTGCGGTAGAGATAGGTATAACGCCTTCTGTCCTTGTCATGGTTTATGCTTTTTGTTTGTCTGACACTTGTCATAAGTTCCAAGCAGTGAGAAAAGCGGATTTTGTGTTAATACTGAAAATTGTGCTATTGATTCAAATTTTGAGCTAATTCAAATATTTTGTGTATTTCCTAGTAGAAAAACTTCATAAACAATTGTATCGTGTTGTGTTTTCGGATGTAAAAGCCGCAGCGAACGAAAATATGAAAACATAATCTTTCACACGTAAGTACAATAAAATATTAAAAACAGTTAATTATATTAAATGGTGTGCAAAATTCACGCTAAATATTGATTAAATCATATATTTGAATGCATAATTTTAATAGTATTAACCCACTAATGAAGTTTGTCGTCAAAGTCAAAGTAACGGCTATTTCTTACGTAAATTCAATTTAGCCCGGTTATCTAGTATTTAAGGGATACCGGTTAAAATGAATTATATTACCCATCTATGTCGGGAAAATAATTTAATTATAAATACAAAAATATATGAAATGGTGTCTTAAATTCCTCGCAAAGTAGTATAATACATTGAATAAATCATATATGTAATTGATTGCTAAATTTTTATAGTATTAACTGACTAATAAAGTTGGCCGTCTAAAGTCAAGGTAAGTGGCTTCTCCAATTTAGGCAAGTTATCCAGGATTTTACGCATAGCGGTTAAGGATAAATTAGATTTACCAATTTTTTTATTGCATTTAGTGGCAGACGTGCCAAGGCCCATCTGAAGGTAAATGGTAACTGTCGCTCATGGACTCAACTATACCGAGAGTTTTGTCAAGCCGCTGCTCACCATTTTGTTTCACAGATATGAAATGAAAGCATAAACGGCTACAGCCAAAACGCAACGATGTGCTTCATGGCCGGTCACACGGAAGATGGTGGTACTAACCCGCTTGAGCCCCGATACCAAGTGAGTACTCCCACTAGGTACCCAGCCCTACCACCAGTGTGAAGACTTCGTTTCTAGAGATTTTACAATAGTTAGTTGTGTATTTTTCAGATTCCATATAGATGAGAAAGTGCCCGACCTATGGATAAAGATGAGCTGGCTACTGGGCGGTTTAGTAGAATTTCTACTGCGTGGGTATACGCAGTAGAAATCCACACACGCACTTCTTCAAAGCACTTTTAGAGTCACTTGTTTTGCAAAACTCAGCGCAAGGTGTTTTTGGCTAAGTTGGCACTTCCAAAATTATTGAAACATGTAAGTTCTATGAAATTGATATTTAAAAAAATTGTTTAAATTTAAATGTATGTTGTTAAACTAAATACTTCTAATCCATAAGTGCTTATTTGTATGTTACATAATCACACAAATATGACTAAATGGATTTGGGTAGTATTTGGCACACATACGTAGGATACTTTTTATCCCGTTATTGGCACGGGATCAGGAAACGCCTCATTTTGGTTATTATCACATTATTAGCTGGTTTCCGTGTGGTGACGGACTAAGAATACAAGTGTCACCACCCCACTCTTTCCCACGGATATCGTACCAAACGACTAAGGGAAGTAAGCAGTTGTCATCCATTGCGTTACTGGTGGTAGAGCTGGGTAAGAAGTGGGAGTGCTTGCTATAGCGCCCGAGCGGATTTGTACCACCATCTCACGTGTCAACCATGTAGCACATCGGTGTGTTTTGGTCGTAGCAGGAGATAGCCGTTCATTTTTCATTTCATATCTGTAATGAAATGGTAAACAGCGGCTTGCCAATACTCCCGGTATAGGTGGTGGAGTGATTATTTGTGAGCCTGTAAACCTAAGAGACTTTCTTGATGGCTTCTGAAGCCTTTCAGCCAGCACTAGGCAAGTTTTTAACAAACAAATAAGTAAACTCACTTTCGCATTTATAATATTAGTAATGATCAACTATATCACAAAATTATATTTTTAATTCAATTATGTTATATGTATTTTAGAACTACATCGAAGAAGATATTGATGGCCAGCACGTAGAAGAGGATGTGCAACCTGCGGCCAGAGAAGTTTTAGTATTCATGCTCACTTGTTTTAACAGTAGCTGGAAATTTCCTGAGGGGTCAAACAATCCCTATCTATAACTATCCCTAGTAAAGATGTAAATAAATATGGTCAATGAATATGGACTTGAAGTTTTGAAACACCTCAGTAAATTGTGCTATGGCAAAATTATTAGGATGAAAAATAAATGGTTAATAAAGGATAATAAACAACTTATAAATCGATTTACCTTACTATATTACCCTAGTCCTGCCACATTATATGTTTTAATATTAAAAGAATCCGCTACTATTCGCTGATCTCACCTATGGGGGAGGAGCGAAGAGAGCAATTTTTTTATTTATTTTATGATGTGTTTATTTGTATATAGTTCAGTCATTCCTAAACCGGCCTGGCGGTCTAGTGCTTAGTGACCCTGACTGCGAAATGCGAATGGGGAAAATGTATCATAACCTGACATCACGGTTTTTGCATGTAGGTACTTTATCTGTCCCTTACGGGTGTACGCGTATGTCATATCTATTACTATCATTTATTTAAGGTCTTAGACGAAGAATAATATAGACTCGCTACTATTTTGACATTAAGGATGAAGAAAAGGATGCACATACTAGGTTTTACCAAGAGTGAGAGAGGCACAGGTATAAGTATATTTATCGTTTTCGCGTATGCATCAGTTGTATTTGGACCCAATGAACTGGGTCCAAACAATAAGGTGGCCAACCGTTCCCATCATCAGTATGTAAGCTTGTTTTTGTATTGACGTAAAAAAAACCTTTATTAATCACGTTATATACGCTAATATTACATGTTCTAATACATTTTAAGCAAAATATAAGCATAACTGCAATTTCTTTTGTCCTGTCATTCTTTTATCCGGCTAAAACAGGTAGTATTTTTAGTCAACAAAGTTATAATCATAGTTATCTTTTAAAATTATTCCGGTATCTATTGCTATCTCGACACTGCATACGCTAATAGCTTGTCTATAATATCCTTCGTTTAAGGTATATAGTTATCATAATATTTCAAACTATTGCTATCTCGGCACTGCATACGCCACTGAGCTAGGAAACAGAAGGAGACGTCATAATCTTCATATATCTCTCAGACTAAGAACTCTGAGATATACCTAGTTACTTCGGCTGTCGTCCGCCATCTTACATGTGGTATGGCTTTACCATGGAAGTAACATGTATACAACTAGAATGCGCACTGTTTCTAAAAAGCGGTCCTAGTGAGATAGTAGGTACGAGGTCAATTTGTCTCACTCTATTCGGGTGACCATGTTTGAAAATAAATAGAAATTTTCATTTTTTTTTATTTTTGTTTTTATCGGTTTAACTAATTTTTATTCGCCAACCCGCCTGCCAAGCTTGGTGATTACGGCACTATCCCCCCATATAAGCGCACAGGACAGCTCATTGTGGCGTTCTCTTGGGGAGGCCTATGTCCAGCAGTGGACGTCAAAAGGCTGATGGATGGATGGATGGATGAAACTAATTTTTGTTGGTATTGCTCTCACGCTTCAGGTGGTGAACCGAATTTTGATGAAATTTGATCCAGTTCTTAGGGAAGCTAAACTTTAAAAAAATACTAATATTTATGCATGACTAGAACATAGGCCTCCCCTACATTCAAAGATCACACGTATTTTTTAGCTCATGCAAACAAAAAAAACCTACCAACCGAATTATAGTTAGGAAGTCTGAAAATAATAAAAATATTACATTTGAGTCTGAGTTTAAAGTTAGCCATATTGTTTACTGTTTATAACGGAATGCAGTCCAGTATACTGATCTGTCATTACTTTCATTTCATACAAAGTATGGGTTTTACACTGCAATAAATATAATTTATTTACATTTTTCATGTTTCGGTATCTTTAATTTACAATATTCAATAATAATAATAATTTTCCATAGTGCAGGTTGTTATATTTCTGGACATGGACGTATTAAAGGAACGGACAGCGCCTCGCTAAGACAAAATTGAGGATACGTAATGGCGGTGGCTATCTATGAGTGAATGAATTTAGGGTTGCCATGTTAGCCAAATTTACCCTTTTTATTATACATATTAAAAAAGAACAGGTTGGCAGATAAATTTATTTGAAATGTATATGAAATATACCGTACTATTTCAAAAGGTTAATACTGCAAAAATCACTATTTTACTGTATTTATTTAAAACTTAAAATAAATCATCGGCAGATAATGGGTAATAAAGGATAACATAATTATGTCGATAAAACGGGATTAACTTGCATGTTTGTCGGGACTACAGTGGCCAAGGTGTCTTTACTGCTTTGACAATTAATGTGTTTCCGAGGAATCCGATACAGTTGTAATCGGTAGAGTTATTGTTCTAGCGCATATGGGGTTCACAGAATTCTAGGAAACTATTGCTCTTTTTTGAGGTGAGCGGAATACACAAAGCTTATTGTTTTAAACAGTTTTATGTTATCTATATGGGCCCCTACAACTGATATTATTATTAAAATAGAATATTTTGAAGAGTGGCTAAAGGTAATTTTGATGGTTTGGTTTTGGTATTAGATAACGCTTCTTACCACTCCCATAAGGTAGAATAAAACTGCCACTACAAGGTGGCGTAAGGCCCAGTTCAAAAGTAGCTAAACTCAAAGAATGTAAACAATTAATAAATTAATACACTGATTAAAGCAGAATTACTGTAAATCATTACAAAAGTAAAGACTTATTATCAAAATATGTAGTTAAGGAGTTCGCTGTCGAGTATGGTGTCAACATCTCAAAAGACTTCCTTAGCACTGTAAATCAAATCCCATATAACTAGTATGGGCACAAGTAAAGGGGCGTGTCGCAAGAAATAACCAATGTTTTAAAATGGCTGAAATTAAAGAATTATTTACTGAGGGCTAAAGTTGTTGACACTGCAATGGTAGTTGAGATACATCGAGTATGTTAATCAATATAATCTTAATAAAGTATAATCTTATGGTAACGTAATAAAATGATGCTACTCATTCACCTTATTGATAATGTAACAGAAAGATTCTTAGTAAATGTAGATTCTGAAAGTAATATTTCAGAAATAAAATGTGATTAAGAAAGTTCGGCTTTTATTTTTTCCATTTTGACTAAAATGATAATAAGCAGTCAAATAGGAATCTACGGGGGCATCTATAACCTTATTTTAAGTCGCTTTTGTTAAATGCGATTTTCTTATGAACATAAATAACACTCGCAAATGCAATTTTATCTTTGCCCGCGGCTCCGCCGCAGCCAAAAGTTAGTTTTTGGGTTATATCTCAGCTTCCCGATAAAGTAGCGTATAAAATGTATACCAGTTGTTAAGTTAATCAAGAGCAAAAAGTCAAATAAAAAGTTGCATCAAAATCCGTTCAGCAGTTTTTGCGTAATGCGTGAACAAACAAACAGATAAACAGACAAAAAATAAAAAAAAAATGTTTTGTTTTTAGATACGCTTATATAGTCTATTACACCCATTTTTTCTAAAATATCTTAAATGTACAGACAGCTATGTTACAGCTTCATAATAGTATAGAAAACATATTAAAATAGGTATGATTACTTTAATTTAGATTTTGTAAATACTACAATAATAAATTCGTGCTACTTATACTACTGATCAACGCATATTCAAATTAATAAACCATCAGAAAATTTATTATAATAAAAAAAAAAATTATTTGTTTTCGATAACTCAGACTACAACAACACTATTAATGATACGTGGCAATCAAATATCATTTTAGTTTACAGAATAAAAAATCAAAGTATAGTAATTTAACCTAAACAAATAGTACCTCATAAATATAAACTATAAAATTCCCATATTTCGGGTAATTTCCACTAGCGAATATGAGCAATACTGGCATTGTGATGAATTATTTTGTTCTGGTGAATTAATATAAATTTTAATATATAAAATCGGGAACTAAGTGATTAAATTATTCATTTACTTATGAAACGTGACTCCTGGATTTTTGTCTTTCGGTCACTACGGTTTTTCACCATTTCACCCCACAAGATATGCTTTATTTTGATATTTTTTTGCAGCGTAGACGTACCGACATGTTTCTGGACACTGTTGATCACGTGATCAAACCACTGAGAGTACCTTACTAACAGAATAATAGTATACATGTCCGTAAGGATTAAGGAGCCACTTCAGATTTTAAAAGGAAAATCACTGGCATATTTAGTAGGAAAGCAAATAATTTTGTAGGCCAAATCCAGAAATTTGTAGTATATCCAAAGATATATCAATGTAAAAATGGCTCCTCAATCCAAACATCCGAATCGAGGACTCACCTGAAACACAGAAAGTATTTACCTATGATTTACCTAATATTTTTGAAAATTTTCTACCATTTACTAGTATATGTTGTATAGTGCCTACTAAAAATCTAAGTCCAGCTCCAGTACTGTTGATATTCAAGAATATACAACACTTTTAACGTGGCTCCTCAATCTATACATAGGAATGTGAATTTTTATGGAAGTAATTGGTCAATTTATATTCCACACCAAAAACGCATTTAGTAGTGAGTGTGTTCGAATTCGTAGCATATGGAGAACGTAGTAAAACTAAGTGAATTTAGTAAATAAATGCATTTTATTTGGCTCCTCAATCCTGACGTGCAGCATAATAAATAGTTGACTGAACCTACCTCAGATCACAACGTAATCAAAAACCAGATACACTAATATTTAGTATAAATGTCTACTAAATACATATATATAGATCAACATTATATTATATTCGAAATCTGAAAGACAATTAACTTTTTTATATTTCTTATGAATCCGCTATAAAGGATGACCATTTTATATGAATGAAACCAAGATGATTAGTTTTTGAAATTTAATTTTAACAAATCGATATAATCGAAATTTTAAGCAACATGTACAAATTCAAATTCTTTATTTCACCAAAAATGAACCTTATAATTAAACAAAATACAATGAGCTAATGAGATAATGTACATACATATGTACATTATATGCTTAAGACTAAAGTTATATATTTAGATATTTTTTTTATATATGTTTAGCATTTGACATGCTTAGCACTATACATTAAACACTATATATTTAGTTTAGGTAATTAGGTTATTTTAACAATATAGTTCCGTAGCTTCTGAACTAGTTGAGACTGTATCTCAGTTCGTCTACGCTAATATCCTAACCTACAAATATGTGGAGACGGTATATAACAAAAAATTAAAATACATTAATAACTATATAGAGACATGCAGGTACAATGAAGTTTAAACATTTAAATTAAAACCAGAACTATCCAAAAAAGATTCGGTAGCATCATAATTTAAGGTTTTTAGGTAGATAAAAATGGCTCGTTTGCAGCTTATTTTAGTTAATTTAGGCAAGTTTGGTATTATCCTAGCGAATCTATTATAAAGACACGGTCCTAGGAATGGCGAAAATCGTTGTGCAAAAGTAGTTCTGCATAATGGCGCTGTAAATATCCTATCTTTGCGCCGCTTACTGTTATGGGACGCTGTGAGGCACAGAACAATATTACTCAAGAGTAATATAAGAGGTAAGAATTTTTGTGCTGTTCTAAGGCTGTTTGTAGGATAAACAATTGTCTAACCGTGAGAGTAGCCGATAATTCATATAAGTGTGATGTAGAAATTGAAAAGGCTTAAAATACATAACTTTAAGCACAGCACGTTGCGCTCTTTCTAAAATGGATTCATCGTCAGTCATCATCATTCTATCTAAAGTGGAGTCTCGAAATTGATAATTGTTAATTAGATACCTACACTCGCAAAACACGTTGTCTAAAGAGGAGTTATTTTAATAGGTAACATTTGACGTCTGTCAGTTTTAACTTCATAGTGATGTGATCTGCTTAAAAACATCGATTAAAGTGAAAGAATCGATACGGACTTGAAATATATGTGAATTTTAAAAATCATCAGGGGAATCAATCTGTCCCATTATTATTTTTTTCTTTCGTAAATTTAAGGAGCAAAATTAGACAAGTAGGTACATAATTTAAGGAAAATATTGCATTTATTCAGTTGAACTATCAAAACTGTTATTAGTATTGTCATCTTCATCACTACTGTCAGCACTTAGAGATATTATTAATTCCTTTGCAATAATATTGTCTATTCTCACATCTCATTAAAATCTTGTAAAATTATTTTCTTTGTTTTCTCTACGACTTTTCTCCAGTCTTCTGTAGTGACTTCTGCACACGCAGTTTGTGGCAGAGTCATCATTTTAGCAGTACTGAAGGGTGGTTCAGTAGTCCGCGAAACCGTATGGTTTGCATTCAACCATGTTTCGTCAATAAACACGACTCTAAACGTTTTTACGGGATTTATACCATGTATATTTTTACTTACGAGTTTCCGATATTTCGGCACTGTTGCAAGCGCCATGATCACGGAGCAACAGTTGAGTTCAGTTGCTCCGTGATCATGGCGCTTGCAACAGTGCCGAAATATCGGAAACTCGTAAGTAAAAATTTACATGGTATAAATCCCGTAAAAACCTTTAGAATTATAAGCGACCATGAAAGTTTGAAATTCTATAATAAACACGACATTGTCCCAATCTGTTATAGTATTTACTTGACGTAAGAGAGTAACATCTCTCTTCAAAATAATATCGTAGCGTTCTAGCAGGATTTTCCGCATGTCAGATTTTTTAAATCTAAAGCCAATCGATTTCAAAACCTTTGATAGAGACGATTTACCGCCACAAAATAAGCCTGCGTCTTTTAACGAACTCATTAGCTTTTCCCGTGTAGGATATTCTTTTCTCGAGTAATATCCATAAATGTGTTTGCGAATTGCAGCAGCATCAAAATTATCAACGCCAATCATTTTCTTGTACCAGCTAAATTGTACTAACATCAATAATTTTCTATTTAGTTATTTTTTGTATTTTTATAGTTAGTTAACAACAACAGAGACGTGGTCTCTGAATGTTGGCCTCATATCAAGGCTCAAAGTCGCTCAGCGGGCCATGGAGCGGGCTATGCTTGGTATTTCCCTACGTGATCGAATCTGTAATACGGAGATCCGTAGGAGAACGAGAGTGACCGACATAGCCCGCCGGGTTGCCATGCTGAAGTGGCAATGGGCAGGCCACATCGCTCGACGAACCGATAACCGTTGGGGACGAAAGGTTCTCGAGTGGCGACCACGTATCGGACGGCGCAGCGTAGGACGGCCCCCCACCAGATGGACCGCTGATCTGGTCAAAGCTGCGGGGAGCCGTTGGATGCGGTCGGCACAGGACCGCTCGTTGTGGCGTTCTCTTGGGGAGGCCTATGTCCAGCAGTGGACGTTAAAAGGCTGATGGATGGATGGAGTTAGTTAAAACAATAAAAAATATAATTATGTTTTATTATAATCACAACGTGATTATTAATTTATGTTGATATTTCTTCACAAGTAATCAATGCATTCGATTCTACTTATCAGCTTTCCATTTTTAGAATAACATCCCTAGTGTTTAAAAAGAAAAAGGGTTAACTGACGCAACATTGTAACGACGTTCAGTTCTTTAGATCAGAAATTGTTTGTTATGTTTAGAATAGTTTATAAGTGAAAGCAAATCGTTTAATTACTCGTATCGGTCATTATTACAATATATATGTAATGGTAATTGAAAAAAGTTAAGCAATTGTGCAGTTCTAACAAAACGAAAAAATATATTATTTTATGCCCACCGTTACAAGGTTACGTTGTTGAATTTTGATGAATTGTCAAATGTTACCTCAAAGAGTAATACGTATAGCCAGAAATGTTACTGTTATGTTAATTTATGTTTTTGTTTTGTTTGTGTTACCTATACCCACGGACGTATAAGAAACGGACAACGTCTCGCTAAGACAGAATTGAGGCAAGTTAATGACGGCGGCTACCTATGTGTGAGTGAATTTAGGGATACCATGTTAGCCAAATTTATCCTTTAACAAATACAGATTAGCAGACAAATTTATTGGAAATGTATATAAAATATACCGTACTATTTGAAAAGGTTAATAGTAGCCAAAAAAAAACACTGTTTTACTGTATTTATTTATTTAAAACTTACTGCACAAATCTGTATGAAGAAAGAGTATAGCAGTCACAAGTAGTCACAACAAATCTTTGCGTCTCTGAAGTTAGGCACAGAGCGCGAAGTGGGAATTTTGACATACGATAAGTGCTGACCAATTCAAATGTTATTACTTGATTGACAAAACAATCGAATAAGATCCTATTGTTTTCATATCTAAGTATTTAGGTTCTATTTTTGTTTTTATATTCAATAAAAAGTAGGTATACGAGCGATTTCAGTGAATAAGCTTTAATCTAGATTTAGAAGAGTTCACATCTTAAGATCGATGATTTATATATTATAATTATCGATTACAATTGTTAAATTATAATCGAACATGTTTCGATTAATGCAAACTGTAGAAGACGCACATGCCTTGCGACACAAAAATGGCTACTATGCAGCGTCTTGCAGCCAACTTCAGAGACACAAAGATCCGTTGTGACTACTGTAGGTATATAGTAAAAGAAAAAGATGTTTGTTTACTTTTTTATTATAAGTACCTAATGTCTAACATCCCATAAGCTGAGTAGTTTTTTATAATGTTATCTTTTACTTTGAGAGGTTCTTGTAATTCCCTCTAATTTTGAAATGTCGTGAAATCGAATTGTTAAATATTTTTCCACTATATTTTTAATTAGGCTTATTTTATGTTCTGTTCCGGCGAATGTGTGGAATGTGTGTGAATGGACACAGGTAAAGGGGCATGTCGCAAGAAATAACAAGTTTTAAAATGGCCGAAATTAAATAATTATTTACTGACAGGCTAAAGTTGTTGACACTGCAATGGTAGTTGAGATATATCGAGTATGTTATAAACTAACGAAATAAAATGATGCTACTGGTTCACCTTATTGATTGTAACAAAAAGATTCTTAGTAAATGTAACAGACTCAGATTCTCAAATAATAATTTAGAAATAAATAGTGATTAAGAAAGTTCTCTTTTATTTTTTTTCCATTTTGATCAAAAAGTTAATAAGCAGACAAATAGATATATACGGTGGTCATCTACCACCTTATTTTATGTCGCTTTCGTTAAATGCGATTTTCTTATGAACATAAATAACACTCGCAAATGCAATTTTATTACGTTAAAACATATTACAATAGGTATGATTACTACCGAGGGAGTAGGCAGCAGCACTCCTTCGAGTATTAACAACATCCACTGCGATCGCCAACCCGCCTGCCAATCGTGGCGATTACGGCACTATACCCCATTCTTGGGGAGGCCTATGTCCAGCAGTGGACTTTAAGAGGCTGATGGATGGATGGATGATGATTACTTTAATTTAGATTTTGTAAGTGCCACTACAATAATAAATTCATGCTACTTATACTATTGAACAACGCAAATTCAAATTAATAAACCATCAGAAAATTTATTACAATAAAAAATATGAATAATGTGTTTTTGATAACGCAGACTACAACAACACTATTAACGAACGATACGTGGCAATCAAATATCAAATTACTCTACAAAATAAAAAATCAGAGTATAAAAACGTAATAAATATAAAACTATAAAACTCCCATATTTCAGGTAATTTGCACTAGTGAATATTAGCAATACTAAATTATTTTGTTCTAGTGAATTACTATTAATTTTAATGTATAAAAAAAATAGGGAACTAAGTGATTAAATTATTCGTTTACCTATGAAAAGTGACTCCTGGATTTTTTTTTTCTGTCTCTACGGTTTTTACACCATTTCACCATACAAGACATGCTGTATTTTAATATTTTTTGCAGCGTTGACGTACCGACTGTGATAACGTTTACTCGGCAATGGCTGACTAACGTGTGAATGCGTGTGTGTAGGCATGTACGTACAGCAAACTGGCCGACTCTGCGCGACACAAAGTTGTGTTAGCGAGACTATGTCCGAATATTTTTATATGTCCATGCCTATACCTATTAAAATGACTCCACTTTAGGTATAATAAAAATATTCATACATAACTGAAGACGATTATTTTCTGGTATGTCAGTTATACATAGTTTAAGTAGTTACAATAAGCCCACAATTGAAATCAAAACTTTCTTTTGATCAGTTAGTTTTATTTAAAAGTATACATAGGTGTAGATAACTTACAACTTTTACCGATGCAGACTTTCCATCAACAAAACTATTACTAAACTTTCTTATAAGGAAGATAGGAGAGACAAAATCCAAAAACTCAGAAAAGCGCGTTAGTGTGAATGACTGTATCTCTTTATTGAGAAGAAGATTCAGAAAATGTAGTGACAAACATGGGTTTCATGGTCAAGAAACAAATGCCGCTCTAGACACAACAGTAAAACGTCAATTTTAGAAAGTTGTCTATTATAGCACGATCACTATTATTTGACACTTGTAACTCTAAAAATTCCTTCAGATTGCACCGATCTAGCCGATCAAAATTTTTTTGTCGAACTATGTTTTCAACCTGCAAATCAGAGATGCGCAAACTAAATCACCAATGAGATGAGGGATTTATAAATCTTTTTCTTCGAAAGATTTAAATCACTCTTTTAAATCTTTGGTTACGAATGATGTTATTCATTCAGTTGATCATAAGTGATGCAAATATCTGCAAATTGATTCAAGTAGTTATTCTCTCATTCCCTCAAGTCGCAACTGGTTTTGAGCTTTTTAATAAAAAACAGAGAGTCTAAGTTTCTGTGTACCTATCGTCATTGTATTTAAAGAGTGCGTTTGTGCGTGCCTACAACTTATGCTATCTCTTTTCAATTCACAATATCCTTTATCTATTGTCTCATTCTAAATCTACGTCCATCATTCCATCTATTCAATCCTAACGTAGTGAGCTAGTGAGTTAAAGATGTATTTTCGAAACCAAAGATTTAAAGATTGATTACGCATTTTGAAAGGATTATACATCTTTTGTATCAATCACTCCTGAGTTACACATCTCTACTGCAAATAGTGCAAAATTGCCATGGGTTCGTAGCCCAATAGGTGACGTTATTTAATTTTATTTATTTAAATGACTTAAATAGTGATAAGTGTAAAAATCTGTGTTTATTTTTATCAATTTTTATTAATATTGTTTACGATTAGGAAATAATGTCCTTCGAATACTTGCCCGTGGCTGAAGATGAAAATGAAGAACCCATAGAATTACCAATCGAAGAAGATGGTACTTTGATGTTAACAACAGTGTCGGCACAATTTCCTGGTTGTTGTGGCCTAAAATATCGACATCCCGAAACGAAAAACATCAGGGGTATTAGATTAAGAGATGGCAGATTGTACCCTCCTCCTGAAGGATGGGGTAATCACTTGTATATCTGTAGCTTCCCGAAAGACACCAAACGTAAATCAGGTGAACATTCTGATTCGTTGGCGTTGAAAAATAAGCGAAATGATAATCTTTGTTCAGATTTGATAGTCTTAGGCTTGCCTTGGAAAGCTACTGAGCAAACTGTACGAGAATATTTTGAGAAATTTGGTGAAGTTCTAATGGCCCAACTAAAAAGAGATCCTAAAACTGGCATGTCCAAAGGATTTGCATTCATTAGATTTACATCATACACATCTCAGATGAGAGTACTTGCCCAGCGACATATGATTGATGGGAGATGGTGTGATGTTCGGATACCTAATTCTAAAGAAGGTTCAGTTGCATCAATGCCTTGTAAAGTATTTGTTGGCAGATGTACAGAAGAATTAACAGCCAACGACTTGAGAGAATATTTCTCTCAATTTGGTGAAGTAACTGATGTTTTTATTCCAAAACCATTTCGAGCTTTTAGCTTTATAACATTTTTGGATCCTGAAGTAGCACAAGGTCTCTGTGGTCAAGATCATATTATTAAAGGGGTCTCTGTGAATGTATCAAATGCTTCACCTAAACAAAACAAGAGTGGATCTAATCAACGCAATTTATCAGCCCGAAATTATGAAGAAGTGCATCCTCACAATGCTTCAAACAATAACTCTTGGAGTAACCGCAACCTGGACATGGTTAATATGCAAGCTATGAGTATATCAGGACAACATGGTCAATCAGCTGTGGCAGCAGGAAGCGGACAAGCTCCGGGTGGTAATATGCCTCTGAGTATGGCTAGATTGCCTGTGAATCAAGCTTTGGTGGCAGCTGCACTGAATCAAGCTGCTGGTTGGGGGCTTATCAACAACATGCCATCTGGTAATTCTGAGCAAGGTGGATTTGCTGGTCCTGCTTCAAATGCTCCTCCAGCTCCGCCCAATTTCCTGTCTTGGATGCAACAAGGTAATTCAGCACAGGGACCATCTAGTCAGTGGGGACAGCGGCATCAGTCCCAAGGCCACTCTGTTTGATTGCATATTTCATTTACAAGCTCACAATAATTTCTGTGATTGTAGCTACTATAGATAATTATGATTTGTATTATCTATACATATAGTGAAGGATTGTTCTGTTGGTGATGAGAGTGGTTAATATGCTTAAACCTAAGCTACTGATGTTATTTATTTATTATGGAATTGCTTGTGCTATTGTTTCTTTAAATTTACATTAATATTAATGGAGCAGATTATGATATCATCAACGAGATACAACACTACACAAGTTATGTAATGTATTTATTGACAAAATTTAATCTACTAATATAAATTTTTAAAATGTTTTATGTTTGTTCATAATAATTTTAACTTCATATAAGTAAGTCATCTATAAATTGTTGCACGCTGATTGTAAATTTATAATTGCAAATAAATAATGTGTGCTTACTATAAGAAGTTATAAGTGACTAAGATCACTCATCGCAGCCAACTGTGTAAACTTATCAAATGACCACAATATTGACACAATTATCACTTGTTAGCTATTTGAGAGCTGATATTTCAATTAGTTCTGAAATAGCTGACAATTAGTAAAAAAGATTTATTTAATGTAGTGTTATATTGTTATGTTTGTTCACTTTTATTATTTTCTAATATTCTATTGATTTAATGTTAAAAAAGGTTTTTAAAATTATTGATACATATATATATATATATAGTCATATAGGTCACCTTAAAAATACACTGGGACAGCTCTACTTATTTTGGAACAGAAAACACTTTCAAATATCTAATAAGAGCAAGCGCACATTGAGCCACTAGAGGCGACCACACTAGAACGACTAGTGGCCGCCACAAGTTCATCCATCCATCCATCACCTTTTTTACGTCCACTGCTGGACATAGGCCTCCCCAAGAGAACGCCACAATGAGCGGTCCCGACATGGGGGATAATGCCGTAATCGTCACGTTTGGCAGGCGGGTTGGCGATCGCAGTGGATGTTGTTAATACTCGAGGGATTGCTGCTGCCCATTCCCCCGCTATTCCCTCAGTCGGCTCTTACGACTCCTGTGGGTAGAGAGGGGTGGGACAATTCTAAAGCCGGCCCCACACAAGTCGCGGACGCGTTTCACCATACATTTTGTTTAGCATCGGCGCACACCGAGCGGTTGAGTGGCCGCGTCCGAGCCACAAGCTGCGGGAGTCGACCGCGCTCGCTACTTGTGGCCGCGTTTTGACGTTCGACTCGCGCGCACACACAACCTCAGTCGCAGGTCCACCTCTGTCGATTACACTTGAACAACTGCCGCAAGCGGCAGCCACTGAAAGCCGCATCTAGCCACCAGTGGCTGCCACTGGTGGCGGCGTGAGTGGTCTGACTGCACCATTGGTGGTCGCGTTTAGTAGCGGCGACTGGTGGTGGGGTAATGTGCGGGGGCTCTAAAAGTTGTACTTTTATAAGCCTAATATGACTATGTAATCATCCCAAACCAACAAATTAAGTGATAATTTCTTTATTCTTAGAAAATGTTTTGTTTTCTTTAATATAAACCCACATTTTATAGTTAGTGGAATATAGATAATAAAATTCATCATTTTGCATGTATACCCATGGTATAACTATATCAATTATTTTTATATGTATGTTGTAGTTGATAATTAAGGTCTCTTGTCATCAGGTGCAATGTAGTCACTAACTAATAAATAGTAATAATAATATTGGTGACACTTGATGTGTTAGAAGTAAAACTTCTTAGGTTTTGGCTTTGAAATCTATTGAAGATTTTATTATATAAATATTTAACAGATAGTTGTAGAATGTGGAATTTTCCATCAGTTCTTGTAAATATTAGGTCAACTGAAACTATTTTGGTCAGATGATGTACAACAACAGCCCTTTTGACAAAACATTTAATTGTCTACTCTTTCTCCTTAAGTACTAGTTGAAGCATTTCATGTCATTTGAGCTCGGCTAGGATAAATGATTTCTCATACTATACATTGAAACTATACTCTATAGTATAGAGTATAGTTTCAATGTGGATTTTGTGTCCTGCCAGAACTTTTTTGCAAAGCATTTTGCGTGACTATTATTTTCGATTTCACATTTTCACACTGTGTTTAATGTATATGTCTAAGCATGTCAAATGCTAAAAATATAATTATATAAAAATATCTAAACATTTTGCAGATAATAATATTGGACTCCCTATTCTACAGTCTTCTATTTTCTTCTCACAATACATTACCTCTTCTTTCGGGGGCTGTTCATAAATGAATTTACCCCTAATTCTGCTCTTTTGGACCCCCTTCGCTCCCTAACATCATATTGCTAAAAAGGGCAGAGGCCCCTTTATTACCTTGTACATGATCCAATGCGATAAAAAAATTAAACTGCAAACATCACTTTTCCTTAGACTCTGTCCCCTCTTGTCACATTTCATCACACCAAGATATACCCCTTCCCCCTTGTTTGCAAAAGTAAATTTGTATGACCCTTCTAAATTACTTTGAACTTTTTTCATCCAAGAAAATCTTTTCTTGTTTCATTACGAAGGCTGTACAAACCTTTATTAAGCGTCTAATATTTTTATATTATTACATACTGCAACCATGATTCTTTCGCTATTTTAGTCTTTTTATTCTTATTTTTGATTTTATAATCGTGAAACTGTTAATAACACTAGTGTAATCTTTCATCATACACACATAAAATATTCAATTACGTACACCTAGTCGTCTCTTAAGAAATTTTTCTTCATTACTTGAGTAACAGAAAGTTATTCGTAATTTACATCAAGGACCTACAGAAGGGCTTTTATGTTCAGATGATAAGCGTTCAACGATCGCTAACTATTGTGTTTAAAAATACTGCCTCGTTTAATTTAACTTAACTTTAAATCTTATTTGAACGGAAGTTAAACGACTTTGTTTATAAATAGCTCCATATTAAAGCCTAAATATATTAATTCTGGGTCAGAAGTAGTCGTCAAACGCAACTTTAAAACACGTATTATCGCCTTTACATGTAGATGTAAACGCGCTTTATCAAAACAGGTAATAAGCGCTTGCCCCAACGTGGCCTTTAACAATTGAAGTTACCAAGAAATCATGTTATAATTTGTGGTTATTAATTTAAAGAACTTTACATATATACTTGAATCTACACCTATCTTATTTAAGTATTACTGTTACGTAAAAATAAATCAAATCAATTTGATTTATTTGATTTAGTTGGATAAATGGTTGCTTGTATTTTTATATATGTACTTACCTACTATAATCTCCTAACAGGTTGATGATGATTCTTGAATATCTAATGCAGAATATATTTTCTACGGCTCTTTCCTGCCGTCATGAAACGAAGAATGATAATGATCGATGAACACGCTTCCCAAACTTGTACCTTGGGCCTGAGCATTTCCAATATTAGTTTTCCTAAATAACAGCCACTGCGATTGTGGCTCTATATGTAAACAATATTCTCAAAGAAATCACACTCCAAATGTGCTTCGCGTTATTTCTCTTAGCCTTTTGAAATCTTATTTATTAAATAACGTAGTAACCGTGACAAAACCAAAAATAAATACCATTATAATGCCCCTCCGCACCTCAAAAGCCATGACATTACCCACCGAGCTTGCCATTTTGGATTTCTTCCGTCTGCTGCTGGTATCAAACTTCCACGTTAGCGGCTATTGTTTGGTATCTGTATCAAAATAGTGAGACGATCTAGCTTATGTTGTGCGGTACGATACCTACGGGCTTGCGCGGGTATACCGTAGTGGGTGTAGTTAAATTTAAAGTGCCCTTTTTCTCATCTACGCAGTGGAAACGCATTTACGTAACTGATGATTGCAGGAAGCAGGGGCGGATCGTGTATTTCAGGGGCCCTGGGCTAATACTCAGGGGCCTACTAATTACTTATTCAACTAATTGTCATTTTGTCAAGCAACGGTTTTCTATAGTGATGTAGGTACCTATACGGTATAGGAAGAAAATAGGACTTTTAAACGATGATGCGCCCTTCAGTGTGGCCCGAGCATCAGTGTGGGGGAATTCGCGCATACGGATTAATTAATCTGAAGATTGCCAATCTATGATTTTTAAATTTTGCATATTTTTCTTTACGTCAAAACAGGTATCGTCTATTGTTTTTAATGGGGGGTCCCTTTATATCCACGGGGCCCTAGGCTACAGCCCAAAAAGAACTTAGGTAGATCCGCCCCTGGCAGGAAGGTACTTGTATGTCACTAAAACCAACTGCTATTCGACGCCGATTGTGGTAAGTCCGAAGATGATGTTGTTTAAGACTTACATATATCCTAGCGTTTATCTTATTGGCCATGTCGTTATTATTGCGATGACAAAAAGTGGCTATAAAGCCGCCTTTTCTAATTGGTCGCTGCTTTCGGAGAGAGTCACCCCCGCTCTCCTATGCAGATGTTGGTCGTCTAACCAGCACCGGTTACCGGCGAGCTATTTGAGTGACTGGCTGTAATGGCTCTTTTTGACGTGGGACTCCCAGCTTTGCCACCACATTATGACGCGTGTCGTCAATTGGTTCACCAAAATCATCATCCGGGCGCCTCTTGGCCAATAAAAATATCTTGGCATCAAATATGTTTTATGTTACAGCTCATTATAATGGCACTTGCAGGCACAAGGATCTATCAGACCACCATAATGAGAAGGAAATTTATCTACTGTTGCTTACGCTTGCGAGGCGAGTTGATCTAGCGATTGTTTTGATTTTTTCTGATCCCTGGGCATGGCCTCTTGAGTATGGGGTGGTGAGCGACAATGTATTCTTAGTCCGTCTCCACACGATCTTTATATGTATAATAGGTAAAATGTCAAGTATTAGTTTACAATTTGAAATAAACTCCCCATCTCCCAGAGCATCACCCCACTGTAGTCTCCTATCTCTATTGTTTTCCAACAAAAGTATAATAACCCCATTGTTCCTTGGACTGTTCATATTCGAATAAATGTTTTCAGGCCACACTCACAGGCCACAGTTACCGTCTTTTCAGTAACAGCGGCTCCAGTGCGTGACAAATGTTCATACTGTTCATACATAACTTACGAAACAGCAATGATATGGACAAAGTTCAGAACTTAGTTGAAAACAAGAGGCAACCTCAGGCTATTGGGTCTATTTCGACCATTAGACCACCAATATAATTTTGGTTTAACTCCTATAAGTATTATTAGGATCACCCCTCGTAATATACTAATGGATTATAATAAATTTGTTATATGAACTGAACTATGGCTATATTATAGGACTGATGCTATAAATATTTTAATTAATCTGTTAAATGAGTGGGTACCTAACTAATAGGTATACTTATTAATTTACAAAAATGGTTTAATTTTATGAACATGCTTACCACTAGTGTTATTTATTAAGGCAAATATTGTATGTACTGCTTGTGTGCACTAATTGTTATGATTTAAAAAAGTGTTGAATTGTGTGAAAAATACTATTGTAGTAAAAAATCTATTGATTGTTATCATTGTTTAAACAAAATGTTGATTATTATAAATTTATTGTGTATGTTGCCTCGAAGGATTTGGGTGAAAATTGATGACAGATGTCTATTTTTGTCAGAATAATTAGCTAGAATATTTTTGTCATGAAGCAATGTGGGATTGTGTAAATTTAGAAATGCAGTTTAAGGAACTGATTTAGTAGTCAGTGTATTTTAAATTTAGAGGAAATGTGGACGGTTGTACAAATTGCAAGACTGTGTATATACATACATATATAATGTAATATCTAGTTGAAATATTACTGTGCTACTCCATATATTGACATCCATATTCACATCTACATGGGATTATTAACAGTATAATACCTACACACTTGTCCAAAAATATCCTCACATTAAAAGTTGTTTTCTTAAACATACATTGAACTCTAAATTATTTGTCGACCCTAACACTAGTTTTATAATGACGAAATAGTTATTGTTAGAAGTACAGATCTTTCGAGTATGCAACGAGGTAAATCGAGGATTTGCCTAGTTTTAAACTCGAAAAGTTTCGTTTTCTAAGGTGTTAACCCCGATTTACACTTCAAAAAGTAGGTACAGTAGCGAACTAACTTGCGTCGTCTGCGAGTTAAGTTGTTACTGTCGTTTGAACGGCAAAAGCGAGTTTTAAGTAGTAAGTTGTTGATTAAGTTGAGCTGAATAGAACGAGATCCTATTTTTCGGCAAGTTAAGTGCGAACCCTCTCGCGTCTCCCGCACCCTGCCAACTTAACTGGCCGGCATGTAGGCGGGCGAGCTTAGTACTGTCCATAATTTTGGTCAAGGATCACGCGTGTCCGTAACCACTGTGTTACGGACACGCGTTATTGTTTTAGTAGATATAATATAGCAATGAAGTGGTCCTTTGTATTTGTAGAAGAATACCTCAAATATGGATGTTCGTTTAGTTCAAAATGTAATAATAAAATAGAAATGAGGGCTCACTCATTCGTAACGCATAATTATCTGTATTCAACTGTGTCTTCCTCAGACATCAATTCCATTAAAAGTTTACTGCTGGCACCACGTTCATTTCTTCTAGCAATCCACTTTTATTTCCATATACGTTTGGGTCTATTTCCATTAATACTTCATTCACAATGTGTTGTACGACTATAGGCACTATTTATCTTACTATATGCGCGTAAATTCATATTAATTAATTCAACGTCCATTTTTTCGGAGGATTCAGATCCCTAGTCGAGTAAAACAACCGTAGATAACGCGACTAGTCTTCTTCTCGGAAAAGCAAGTTATGACTACTTACTAGCCTACGTTTGAACGCTACTTATTACTTAACTTACTGATTTCTTAACTCGATACTGTACTTATTAAAGTGTAAATCGGGCTATAGAATCGCGGAACTTAATACCTTGTATAGACAATGTCTCTTACGTCGTTTCGTTTTCGTTGCGGAGTTTTAGAACTTAACATGCCTGTAGTACTAGCCGTTCATCTGGGATGGCCCCCATTGACCGTTGCGAAATTACATCAATAACGATTTTTATCTTTGTCAAAAAGTCTATTTTATAAAGTAGGTACCATTTTAGAGAGTAGGTATTAACTTTTCCTTTATTCTCTTGTTAATATCAACACGCGCGCAATAATAACAAGAACCATTTAAAAAATAATAGCAAATCTAAAATGTAACAATAACAAGACCTATAGATAGTCAACTAGTTACTATTACTAGATTGAATTGAGTTTGGCTCGAGTTGGAATTCCGCTGAGTCGCGTTTGGGCGGACGTTACATGAACGAGTGAGTCGAGCGATAAGGCGAAAGCTATAATATCCTGTAAAAGTGAAAGATAATATTCTAATTTCAGTAGCTTAACAATTCATTAGAGATTACAAACAAAAAATATGATTACGTAAGTACCTACTAGGCAAGTAAAGATAAGACTGATGTAAAGTACCTAGGTACTTCGTGTTATTTTAAATAATTTTAAAATTGCTAAGACAAAAACCAAAAGCATACATATGATTCATACCATAATTATACATATAATTTAATTCAATTTTACCTACAAAATTAAGCATGTAGTTAGGTATTTGTCTTATCTAACTCGGTGTTGGATGAAGCCGAGAATTAGCCAAATGTATAAAGAATAAGTAACAAAATAATTTACACAGATTTGTCTCAGTAATTTAAAAAAAATGTTAGATTAAAGTTGGATTGGAACACAAAGTGCGAAAATGTGAAATATTCACGAGCAGCATTTGAACCTGCGTGCCCCGGATAATCGTTCCAGACGCTTAGCCGCTTACCAATTTATGGTGACATTTGTCAATATAATCAATTCCGATAACAAATTCCTCTTCAATGTCTTGGATGACGAAGTTGGGTTTATTTAAACTAATTGGCTGTCTAAGTCGAGAGTTGCGGGGAAGGGCGTTGGTGGCAGGTAACTACCATCTCGAAGTGAACGGCTAGTAAATACAAAAACTATAATATGTACCTACAGCATTTGTACTGTAATGTTAGTCATTGTATTAATAATTATGTCAATGATTAAATAAAGTTGATGCTTAATTGCTCAAACTGAAAAGTACAAAACCTCTGTGGCTTTGATTTACTTACTACAAAAATAGTGCAACTTACAATATTGTCGCGACCAGTCTAAAAATCTTTTACCTAAATGCGTTACAGTCATATTGATGTATTTATAGTGAACATTTTAGGTTCGAACCTATAGTCCATTTACTATAAGCATTACACAGAAAAAGGTTATTTTTGATACACACTTGTTAAAAATAAACTATAAGCCTCTCATGTAACGCCTGATTGGACGAACGAACCTTAAACTTCTCATAGCTACGAATGACAATTTTAAAATCTAAAGGAAAATAATTTGACAATACAAAGGAAACAACAATGATTCATAAAATCTAAAAGAAGCAGGAAATAATATCGAGAACTTTTTCATTTCACTATAAGTCGACTACCTAATCCTTTCCTATAATTGTGATTGCCTGGTGTTCCTAATTGTCCGCCGGATCATGTCATATATCAAATTACAGTCTGTGATGTCTCCTATATATTTGTAGTTTTGATAATTTAGTTTTCAAATATAACTTCTTTTTTTTTATCAGTATTAAGCGAATCAGCATCGTTTATTGAACTATGGGCAATCCCGTTGCAAGCTAACATTATGTATCTTTTGATTGATACAAATTCACGGCGACAATGAATTGTCCCTGATGATATAATACTCTTTATAAAAAAACATGATATTTACTAAATATATAAAATTA
Source organism: Leucoma salicis (assembly GCA_948253155.1). Classification (NCBI taxonomy): domain Eukaryota; kingdom Metazoa; phylum Arthropoda; class Insecta; order Lepidoptera; family Erebidae; genus Leucoma; species Leucoma salicis. The sequence continues at coordinate 13,469,267 of OX411809.1, read as the reverse complement.
ACAACTTTGAAATAAAATGCTATGCACATCTGTATGCCTCTTTTTTCTAATGTAGAAGTAGGTAAATGGACTATAATGTACTTATTTATGTAGAAATGTATAGAATGGGTATGTAGAAATGGGTATCAGTTATAATTTTGGTATGAGATATTTTAAATTCAGTTTACGTATCATGATAATGGTAAAATTTTCATCGCAATACTTACAATAATATCAAAACTACAACGTAATTATTTCGTAACAAAGCGAGAATTAATCCGCTACGAATTTAAAAAAAAATACCGAGTAGCTACAAATGGTTAATTATGTCCATGATTGATTTATTTGATTGCTGCAAACTTTATCGCCCAAAAAATCAAAAAATAGTTTTGGTTTCAAGAAATATAAATCTAAACCTAAATATAAGCATTTAAATAAACACATCAAGTACATTAACTAATTCTTAAGATTTTACTTTTCTCAAAACCTTGTGTGTGATGCTGATGATGTGAATTACTTAACTGAATATGTTTAACTCAATTTAGCAATTATATATCTAATATTCCCGATGTAATAATGTTCATAGATAACTAGGGGTTGGTATTGTTTTTCTTCGGTATGTTTTCGCTTGTTTTTATTTTATTTTAAGTAGTTATTTTAGCCATTTGTTAATTATGCTTTTAATTTATATGCATGTCGGTATAGAGTAAGTAGGTATTGTTAACGTGTGTGAATTTTACGATATATTTTACTTACATAGAAATGAAATTTGGATATATGTGGCATATTTAAACAAATAAGTAAATGTTTATTGGTATGTTGCGTAATTATTATAATTACTATACAGTTGCTTTTCTAATGATTGAGTACTCTTTTTTGAATATGCGCGATCAAAATACAAAGCGAGTCAACCCTAACCAACACCATTTTGCGTGTTTTGTTCATATTTGCAATATAAAGTTAAAAAAAAACTCATAATACACATTTAAATAATACACTTCATTTAATTGGCAAATATAATAATCACACTCAGTAGGTATAGCATCACTATAGAGATATAAATTCTTGTCCAAGTAAGGTATAATATTGTTTGATATCTACATATAGCTATAACATGTAACGACTACACAATTTGATTGTTGATTGCGTGTCAGTTTTTTTTCTGATTTTATTGAATGTCAATTAATAGAAAATTCATAGGCAACAATAAATTTTTTGCGCTTACTATAGATATATATTGGAATTTGTTGTATTTGGAATATTCATGAACCTAAGGAAAAATCGTATTCTAGGCTTTCTATATAAAAACTCCGTTTCAAAGCAAACTGTCATTATAAGTACAAACTCTGTGGCAATTCCCCATAAGAATTAAAATAGCCCAAATTAGACAGAATATCAAAACAGGTTGTGATTTATAGTTCTGCTGGATCACGACTCTGTCAAATTAGTCTGTAAATAGCTATCTGCCATTCACTTGTTTAGTACCTCTCTGCTACACTACCTACAAGATCCTTTTTCCTAATCCTTAATTCTTACTATAACATTAAATGTAACTTTGTTTGTTACATATTGACGCCGTAATTATTTGACATATAGTACGGAGAAGATCAGAGGCTCTTTATTAGGGTTTATCTCGGAAAAAGAGAACGTTCCTATGGGATGGATATTTTTGTGTATTTAGGGATAAATTAGTGTTAGGTATAATAATAGTAAAAGAAGTACCTTATACCTTTGTGAGAATCCTTTATGTCTAATAAATACCGGTAGAGCTAATAACGAGCTCTAGATAAGGCGACGGCGGCGCCGCGCCGGCGCGGTGTAGGTGCTACAATATAGCCCATCTCTTATCCTGAGAGTCCTGTGGTGCTTTACAGAGACGCTGTAAATTATTAATGATAATGAATCCCTCTAGCCATCACAGGTTTGCTTATTTCCACACCATATTTTAAGGATACCATCCGCATAATATAGGTCTTTCTTTGATGACTGGTCCAGTGTCCTTAGCTCCCACAGTATAGGCAGGCCTACAAAACTCGCTCAAGGCCCCGAGTTATATGCCTACCGCTTCGCGTACCGACCACGGTACAACCGACAGAAGACTGTCACACGCGCGCCTAAGTGCTCGCGCTTGTAGTATTGATTAAAATAAAATTATTTACGCGATTTAGGGTATTTCGACAATAAAATTTAATAACCGAAAATTCAGAGCTAAAACTCTAAACGTATATGATCAACAACAAAAAAACAATTTATAAAAAAATAATCCGACTTCAAAATAACATTAAAAATTATATAAAAAGTAATCAAATAGAATCTACTAGAAAAATATTTTTTTAAGTTTTATAAACGACAGCTTTGTTGCTGTCGGTGGAGTCAGTAGTCTCCGAAACCGGTGAGCGGAAACCGGAGTGTACGAAGAGAATTATGAATGTTGAGGAAGCGAGAGATGTATGCAAGAATAGAGCCTTTAGTTACTCTGTTCTCTCTGCCTACCCCCCCAAGGGAGATAGCGTGATGATAAGTAAGTAAGTAAAATCATCATAGGTGCAACCCTAGCGCATTCGTTGAATGACGCGGTTGCCCGAGGATCATGCGGCGGGCAAAACAATCACAACTGTATTTCTGTGTTCATAAGGTACATTTCTTCTCGCTACGAAAATTTTTTATTATTATTAAGATTTTGTAGGATATTATAGAGAGAGTTTGGACGAGTTTTAATGGAATATATAGTATTTATTCTGTGGTATAGGCCTCACTAAGGAGGGCGTTGAATTTATTAATGACGATGACCCGGTGAACTTCGTATCACTTCAATTTATATTATCAGCGATTATCAATCCTAATAAATAAATATGCACGGACATTTTCACACAACGTCCTCTGGTCCCAAACTAAGCTTAACGCTTGTGCTATGGGTACCAAATTACGGATATAATACATATACTACTTATTTTTTGTAAATACATACATAATTATAATAGATAACAAACACCCATACGCAGTACAAATATCTGTGTTTATCACACAAATAATTGTTCTGAGTGGGAATCGAACCCACGACCATGATCACGGAAGTCGGTTACACTACAGACTACGCCACGAGGCCCGTCAAATAATCAATCTGCCTTCACAAAAGATCAGCGTTTAACAACGGTAGCTACTCCGAACGTTGTGTTTCGTATGGTGAGTAAGAGCGCCGGAGGCCCACACCCTACATAAGAATCTATGTATATATAAATCAATTGCTCTTCGTTAGTCTCTCTAAAACTCAAAACTGGCTTGACCTATTTGAATAAATGCCTCGGTAGTGTATGTGACTGCTGATTGGGAGGTCTCTGGTTCGATCCCCGGGTCGGGCAGTGTTATTGAGCTTTTTCGTAAAAAGAAAAATTCTCAGTAGCAGCCCGGAGTTTAGAAAAGTGCCCGGTAGACGGCAATAGCCTCGCCCCCTATTACGTGGGACTTAAACATAGCTAGCGAATCGTGGGTGTGTAATACACCTCTGCCTACCCCTTCGGGGAATACAGGCGTGATGCTGTGTTTGTTTGTTAATAATTATTATTTTACTTTATTCGCTGTTCGTTACACGGGTGGTTTATACGCATTACTCTGGCGGCCGTAGACAGGACAAAGAGTAGAATAAATGAAAGAGGCAAAGAGCATAATAACACTACTTTATCTTATCTTCTTGAACACTACTTTTAGTACTCAGTGGTTTAGACAGGATCTGTCTACATTGACAGCAATTCCAAATTGACACAACGTTATGCAGTACAGAATTTAAGTGAAAAATCAAATTTTATTCTAAATTATAATAATAATGCCCAAATTTTTGATCGATGGATCCTCAAAGAAATGTTGCGGCTGGGCCAATGGCTGGTACTAGTTCTAGAACAGCGAGAAAGAGCTTTGCTATTACAAGTACATGTGTTAAAAGCATACCGATCAAAGAAACTGTCAGCGTGCACACGAGCGCTCCTCAGATAGAAAAACGCACCTATCATGATCAGCAGAACCAAATATATCAAGGAGACGTTAATGTACTCTCAACGATGTAAGTTATCCATGATACCTACCTAGTGCGGATATTTACCTAGATGAAATCAAGTTACTTTTTGATTGTTTTTTTATTGCTTGGCCGTCAGTATCTTACCCCATAGGAGAGACACAGATCTCCTGCACCTGATAGGCCCCAAAAGGAGGGGAAGCGGGGCGCCGGTTCTAGAGTGGGTGGAGTCGACGGGCCTCTATTTGCTGAACGGGGGATCCATTAACACGTGTGTTCGGCGACGCAGTGGGTTCGCTAGCCCCGACATCGCAGCACTTGTAAGAAACTGGTGTGCCCTGGAGGAGGTTAAGACTTTATCCGATCATCAGTATATCCGGATGGAGGACTCCCGTTCCTGCCAGGGCAACAGTAGGAGTCACGCAGCGCAAAGAGCTTCTGCGTTACCAGGGTGGGCTGTGGGCTGGTGTGGCAAATGGCGGAGGTTACCATTGTTCCATTGTGGTTGTGCACATCGCCCCTTAAGGAGGAGGTGGGTGTCGAGGCCGGCTGATTTCCCATTGCGTTTATACCACGCCCCGAGTGCGGAGTCCTCCGAGAAAAGGGGTCTACTGGTGGTCCCAGGAGCTAGCGGATCTCCGTGTGGTGTGAATTCGTGCCCATAGGTCCTATAGCAGCAGCGGCGCAACCGCGATGGGGAGCGAGAGGGTCAGCTGCATGATCGTAATGCACTTCGCGGGCCAAATTCAAGCTGGCTATCTGCCGCGCCAAATAGAAAGGGCAGAAGATGCTGGACTGTCCCCAGGGGCCACAGCAGGAGCGGAGCTTATTCAGCTGAATAAATTTCGCTCGGACGGGTAGCGCTCAATAGGCTGCCATTAATCTGCTTCAGGGAGGCGCTCTGGTTTAATGAAGTACCCGCCTACCTTAGGCGGCTAGGGGCACTCTAACTCGGAGCCGCAGCGTCCTCTATGAGTGCCGCAAAGGGGATGTTGTGAGGACACCCATGTCTTCCGGTGTCCCACAGCGTGCGATTCTATGGCGGCTCCTGTGGGACATCGGTTACGAGTGGGTGTTGCATTGTCAGCTCCGGCTGGTAGTGGCCCTGGATCGGAGGCCCTACTATTTCATGGGTCCCACCGTTGGCCACCTGCTGGTGCCTTAGTAGCTGTAAACGAGAGAGTGTTGCAATCGGGATGCATGTCTAGTAGCAGGCCTAGTATTGGGCAGATGATGGCACTTCCGCCAACTGTTACCATACAAGGCTCTTCGGCATGGTATCCGCCCTGGCACGGTTCATGCTGAATATGGCCGGACTCAATAATGCGAGTTGACGGCTATGATCAACGAGGTGTATCTGTGGTCGTGGCAAGAACGAGTGGAAGGCGCGGGCACTCCGCGAGGTAGCCACATGGCAGGGCGACGCTCGCCGAGCTGTCATGGTACTAGGTATCATGTATTTCGTTCATAGAGATCCATCTTTATGACAATAAAAAAAAACACCACGATTGGTATTCCAAATCTGATATCTGCAAACACTTTTCACAAAGCTTTAATTTTTTTATACTACGAGAGTGGCTAACAAACATACGGCGCACCTGATGGTAAGCGGTTAGCACCAGAGGCATTCCAGTCTCACGTTGCCAACTCGATGGGACAATAGACGAAATGAGTTAAAAAAGGATAATAGGTAAGAAATCCAGTACCCTCACTTACCATACGCGCTATGCCAGCTCATTCATGCTGGTAGATATAAGGCTGTACCAAAAAAATAAAAACATACCATTTTTAAAGGACAAGGGTTTTTGGCATTGTTATAATTTTATTAATGTTATGACTAGGCTGCCTTTCTTGTTTTTATTAACAGGTCTATAAGTTTTGCTTGTGGGAACATGTTTAAATCAGGATACGCAAGCAGGTTCATGCTATGCCGTGAAAACTTAAGAGGGCGGGAATAGCATGTTTTCTGTGGACACGTGGTTCCGTAGTTTGGGGCAAAAAGCATATCGGGGCTCTAAGATGAGATATGCTTTTCGGGGAAGTTTTAAGTTCGCTGCTACTAGTTGCTGAAATGAACTAATACCCCCACCGCACCTTTGAAAACCACGCGTAAATTTAAAATTAAATTAAAAGATTTTGTGCTAAATGAGCAAAAACACATAGGTACCGTAGCATATTTTGTGCCTCCTAAAATGTGTAGGTACTACCTACAGTAGAGCAGTCTACCTACTACCGGTGCCCTGAGTGCTCAGAATCAAATCCTCGGTTTTCCTTAAAGCATGTTATATTGTAATATTATAATTTATTTCAGCTTCACCATGTTATAACCCGTTTAGAGTGGATTCGACCAAACTTGAATATATACTAGAATAACTATACCGAGAATAATCTATTCCACGATTTTATTATCTTAGATAATCAACAGCCGTTTTTCCACGCCATCTGACGTATCGCTTATACTTGAAATAGCTATACGCGAATAGCGAAGTGAATGTAATACCCAGCAAAAAGAAATTGTTCTACAAACGGGACAGTGTATAGCTTAACTCATCTCAACTCTTATTTGTCGTATTATAGCGTGAGAAAGTAGCTGTCACGCGCCCGAAACCGATATTGGTTTCGAAAAATTACAGCACAAAAGAGGACGCCATTTTTTAAATTCTTGGGATTAACTCCTTATTCGATGCTTATCGGTGGTATAGTGACTATTCCAAAATAGGCTCGCTATTCTTCGAATTGTTGTTGGTAAAATGTAAAATAGATTTATTCTCGAGTAAGTAGCCATTTATTCTAGGAATAAAATGTATTCTTGTTTGGTCGAATCCGCCCTCAGTCTGTTAGTTGTATTTTTATGTTCATATCCCGCTTGTGATTATTATTTTCTATTTCACATTCTGTGATTGTTTAAATGGGCCAGCATCTTCGAGCAACAATAGGTACCAACTAGTATCTACTGTTATTGTTGATCGGAGCCCTGCATGTCAAATAAAGGCATATAAACATGTCATTGGAGTATCAAAGTGTTGCAGCACAAGCTAAGACGGCAAGTATAGGTACTACTTTATTTTTGACCTTACGCACCTACAGATAAACCTATAAAACTGATTTGCTCTGCTTAGGTAAGTAGGTACATAGCTAATAACTTATTATGTAAGATCGGAAATTAAATATATTTTCTTTCTTTCTTGCTATAACCAGGCTAATCAACCCATAATTTTATTTGTATTTTCCTAATAGGTAAAAGGATAATCATTTTTAAAAGAATCGTATCGCTAATATTAACACATTTTAATTAATTTCTAAAAAAAATAATAAAAATGCGTGTAAAATCATTCCCCTCTGTTTCCAACTATTAGTGACCACGGCAAGCTTTTTTGTTTTCATTTTTTTAGATGGCTGTAGTTAATAAGTACCTACATAAGATTGATTCCAAAGGTGAAGGAAAACATCGTCTGTTTTTTCACCATAGGCGTAGGATTTTTTCGCTACGTTTAAAAGACCAAAGGAAGCGAGGGAGTGAAAGATCCTAATCAAGTACAAACCGCCGCAAGAGTAATAGAGATTTTATCCGTCTGGTGACGGACTATGAATACAAGTGTCACCACCCCATTCTTTCCCACGGGTGTCGTAGGAGGTGACTAAGGGAAGTAAGCAATTATCATCCACTGCATTGCTGGTGGTAGAGCTGGGTACCAGGTGTAAGAACTCACTTGCTATCGGGCCCGAGCGGGTTGGTACCACCATCTCCTGTGACCAGCCATGAAGCATATCGGTGTGTTTTGGTTGTAGCAGGAGTTAGCGGTTAATTCTTTCATTTCATATGTGAAATGAAATTGTGAGCAGCGACTTGACAATACTGTTGAAATTATTATCTAGGTATGCCTGCTTTGTATTGACACCTTATTTTTACTTGTCTATGACAGCGCTGTTAATGTCTCCTCCCCTTTTTGCTCGTGCCTCTGTAATGGCCGCTCTCTCTGTAATGTACTGTGTTCTAATGCTAGCTATGCTAGCTATGTATAATTATTTAGTGGTTAATTAAATGTATACTGCTAAACACACTGCACTTCATTTCGGCGCACCTGCTCTCCCCCTGGAATATCCAACAAATACTCTTGGTATCATGGGAGTCGTAAGAGCCGACTGAGGGAATACCGAGGGTGTGGGCAGCAGCACTCCTTCAAATATTAACAACATCCACTGCGATCGCCAACCCGCCTGCCAAGCGTGGCGATTACGGCACTATCCCCCATTCTTGGGGAGGCCTATGTCCAGCAGTGGACTTTAAAGGCTGATAGATGGACTCTTGGTATAGATGAGTCCATGAGCGACGGCTACCATTCACCATCAGTTGGGCCGTGGCTCGACTGACACCATACGAAATAAAATAAAAAGATCGAAACAAAATGCCGAATGTACGAGTAATGTTTACGCGAGTTAGAGCCCAGAGCGTCATCGGCTTGTTTCACGTCGAGGAGAATTTCGTTCGAATTATATTACATTAAAACATTATTATTTTATTCTGCAATCATGTTGTATTAGTGAGTGTATGTGACGTTAGAAAACGTACCTAACAACCTGAATAAATACACGTTTAATTTGTAACTAAGACTATTTTACTGCATTATTTGGCCATTTGTTGTTTGATAATGAGGTAAAAGAACTATTGCAATATTTGCAATCTGAGATAATAGCTTTCACTTTAGACTTATCATCCAATTACACTGCTAAATCAAAAATAACCGATAATATGATGTATGAGTCAAGACAACAATATTGCATGCACACATTTAGGTATATTTAAATTTGTGTAACACCATTTGTCAAGTGTCGGTCTTGTACCTACATTCTACAACTATGGCCCTCACCCATTAAATAAACCTGCCGTCTGGCGTCTCTCCGCCTGTATTGGCAGACCAATGGAACATATTTTATTCCAGCTCTAAAAAAAATTGTCACATGGGGATATCTCCACATAAATAGAATTAACTATAATAGTTTTGGTAGCACCGAACCCAAAGAGCTCAACTTTGAAATGCACATTATTTTATCCCATTATTGGGCATGGGTCTCCTCTCAAATTGAGAGGGATTCAGGCCGTAGTCCACTACGCTGGCCCAGTGTATGTTGGCAGACTCTACAAGCCGCTGAGAAAATCTCACAAGCATGCAGGTTTTCTCATGATAAAACAAATACACACATTTTCTCGAAACATTTTGAAAAGTCAATAGGTGTGTGCGGTGACTATGGGCTCGAACGCGATACCGTTGTCTTGAAATAATACAAAATTCGAACTAAGCACCCATAAAAATCCCATAATCGACACCCATGTTGAAGAATTACACAATTACGCGGCGGCCATCTTGGATTAAAAAAAAGACAAGCCACGGCCCACCTGATGGTAAGTGGTAACCGTCGCTCATGAACTCAACTATACCGAGAGCATTGTCAAGCCGCTGCGCACTGCGCACCATAGAATTTCTGAGATATGAAGTGAAAGAATAAACGGCTATCTTCTGCTACAGCCAAAACACATTGACGTGCTTCACGACCGGTCACACAGGACATGGTGGTACCGACCCGTTGGGGTCCGCTAGCTGAGTACTCTCACTTGGCACCCAGCCCTACCACCAGTAATGCAATGGGTGATAATTGCTTACATTTACACTTTACACGGAAAAACATCGAAATTATTTTGTAGAAAATTATTTCTATTATACTCATTTTAATTTTTTATTTTATACTCATTAGAGTTGAAATAAAATGATCATAACTTATTCAATGTGTGCTTGTATAAAATTATGACGTTTGTGTAAAATGGATATAAATCATCATCGTCAAGCCTATATTTTTTCGCGAGGTAATCCTTTACGGATACCCCTGCCGGGCGGGCATAAACATGTTGCCGGAGTCCCTATTTTCAAAATCGGTATAGGTACCTGCTAAAACCCCGCGGTGTTCCTTCAGACTTCCTGTTGCCAGGGGCGAGGTTTATGCTCTACGCATGATTTCCTCCACCCCTGGCAGGTCTGGGCGTCCAGTGCTAGTAGCCCCGTCTGGTTTGGCGGGTCTAGCCCTCCCTCGTCGAGAGACGCTCGATGAACACCTGCGCCACTATCTCGGGCCTGCTTCTGCTAGGGTGGTGGACTGATCATCATTAGGCCCTGGATATCATCTACGACCAGAGTAGGTACTTGCCAAACGAATCAAACGATTCCAAAGTTGATGGGATTGCGGCTTTTATAGCAGATTGCCTATTACCACCTTCCAGCTCCATTATCAGATACTGGATACCATCTAAAGACAAAGTAGGTACTCGTCAAGACGAATCCAAACTCGATAAGGTTGCGTCGTCTCATTACAGAGTCACTGTGGCCATCTTCCAGCTCCATCATCGGACCCTGGCTACCATCTAGATACAAAGTACTCGTCAAGACGAATCATAAGAGCCCAACCTCGATGGGGTTATGTAGCTTTATAACGGAGTTCCTATGGCCACCTTCCCGTTACATCATCAGACCCTAGATACCATCTCAAGACAAAGTACTCGTCAAAACGAATCAAACGACTCCAAACTCGATGACATTGTGTGGTTTCATACAGAGTTACTATGGCCATCTTCCAGCTCCATCATCCCAGACCCCGGATACCATCTAGATACCAAGTACTCGTCAAGACGAATCATATCAGCCCAAACTCCATGGGGTTATATCGTTTTATATTCCTATGGACACCTTCTAGCTCCATCATCAGACCCTGGATACCATCTAGATACAAAGTACTCGTCAAGACGAATCATATGAGCCCAAACTCCATGGGGTTATGATGTTTTATATTGGAGTTCGTATGGCCACCTTCTAGCTCCATCATCAGACCTTGGATACCATCTAAAGACAAAGTACTCGTCAAGCCGAATCAAACGAGTCCAAACTCGATGAGCCGTTTCATTATAGAGTTCCTATGGCCACCTTCTAGCTCCATCATCAGATCAGCTCTATGCCATCATCATAATATTGCATTATCACATAAAATACATATGCGTTTAAAATTTAAGCTCAATCGGAAACCGAAAAGTGTGTCAAATTTAACTTGCAAAATTTGACCGGGACAAGTTAAATAACAGCTTGAAAATTAGCCTTTAATATGAATATGTATAGTCCATTGAAATGTTACATGAGCTTTACATTTTTTAGAGGACGCAATTTTATTTTTGGGACATGTGTGGGGAGCGGTCAATAAAAGCTTAACCCCAAGTTTGTGGGGTTGCCGCCCTTGTCCCCTGGCCACCATCTTGGAAAAAGGGTGCAAACACCTTTTTCGCGATATCTCGTAAACTATGCGTCCTACAAAAAATTCGTTAAGACATAATTTGTAGCAAATCGCTTTGCCTACAAATATGTTCATATAACTTTTTGCCCTAAATTTAAAATTAAAGAAGTTATAAGCAAAAAAGTGAGAAAATTTCTGTTAAAATTTTCGTTTTTGCTCTATAACTTTTTTAACTTCCTGCTAAGAAAATTTAAAATTTTCAAAAGTTGGGAAGTTATTGGTTTTACCCCGTTTTTCGAAAATCGAGTTTTCAACGGATGTTGACGTTTTGAGGTCCTAGGAAGCTTCCCCGAATGTTTCCGCGATGATGTCTGTATGTATGTGTGTGTGTGTGTGGCCGTATGTAAACCTCTCATAACTTTTGAACGGCTTGACCGATTTCATCGGGGATCATCGGGGTTGGCGTCATTCGAAAGGACTTGACCAAACTTAGATTTTGAATACAATTAGGACCGATTCGAACCGGTAGATCTTGAGAAATCTTAAAAAAACTACAAATTTTTTTTTTTCAAATGTGTTTTTTTTAGTATCTTTTAAACGGTTTTACCGATCGATTCCAAAAAAATAATCAATAATCAGCTCTTAACATAAAAAAAACCACGTCGCCGCTAGTCCGGTAAAAATCGGTTGATTCGTTCGTGAGATATCGTTGTCGAAAAAAATTGAAATTTTATTTATGAAATTTTCAATCTGGCCAGTTTGAGCTTTAAGATTCTTCAAAGAGCTCAAAAAGTTGCGTTGAATGCCGTAAACTACGACAAAATTACAACAGATAATAAGTTCGATTTTGAGCGCTTAAGTATCAAATTAGTGGGGAGTTGCAGGGTCAACCGTTTTCCAGATTTTTTATATACATTTTACAAAAAAATTACCTCAGCAATCTTGTGGATGGTATTGTTCTCGATAATTTTTTTAATTTCATTCATTTAAAACTCCAAAGTTGACCGGGTTCGTCAATGCTCATGAGAGTCCGGTCAAAACGAAATGTTTAACTTAGTTTTATGATAATTTCTTTATTGTAAATACATTCTTAAAAAAATTTTGTTAAATCCCTACCTACAACTTATTCATTGCTAACTATTTTCCCCACCACCTAAGAGGTAGAATCTGTAGGCGCGTTTTTTTACGTGGTATCCCCAGTAGGCATACTCCACAGACATCTTGCCGATGAGGTAATCCTCGACATAATCATATTTTCAATCAGTTATTAGCTAGCTAGGAGTAGGAGATAAAGTTTTAGCGCAATATTTTTTTTTTTCACTTTTTCGCTTAAACTTCTTTAATTTTAAATTTAGGGCAAAAAGTTATATGAGCATATTTGTAGGCAAAGCGATTTGCTACAAATTATATCTTTACGATTTTTTTGTAGGACGCATAGCTTTTTTTTTTTTTCTTTTTATTGCATGTAGTGGCAGACGAGCTACGGCCCATCTGATGGTAAATGGTAACCGTCGCTCATGGACTCAACTATACCGAGTATTGGCAAGCCGCTGCTCACCATTTGATTTCACTGATATGAAATGAAAGAATAAACGGCGAATCTCCTGCTACAGCCAAAACGCAACGATGTGCTTCATGGCCGGTCACACGGGAGATGGTGGTACCAACCCTCTCAGGCTTACTTAGTCACCTCATACGCCACCCGTGGAAAATAATGGGGTGGTGACATTTGTATTCTTAGTCCGTCACCACACGGACAAGAGTTTCCGAGATGTCGCGAAAAAGGTGTTTGCACCCCTTTTTCCAAAATGGTGGCCAGGGGACAAGGGCGGCAACATCACAAACTTGGGATTAAGCTTCTATTGACATTCACGTCCCAAAAATAAAATTGCGTCCTCTAAAAAATGCAATATTAGGTCCTTAAATTGTACCTAACATTTCAATGGATTAATAACATAATTCGAGAATTTAGTCTTGTAACCCATAATAGGTATTTAAAAAAAACATAAGGTACGCGGCGGACACAGCATTTTGTAAAAGAAAAAAAAAATACCGTCTTCAGGGCCTCGAACATTCGCCATGTTCCTACTATCGTATATAATACTAGCCTTTGCCCGCGGCCTCGCCGCAGCCAAAAGCTTTTTTAGGCTATATCTGAGGTTCCCGATATAATAGCGGGATAAAATGTATATCAGTTGTTAAGTCTAATAAGGAGCTATCAAACAAAAAAAGTTGCGTCAAAATCCGTTCAGTAGTTTTTTGCGTGATGCGCGAACAAACAAACAGATAACAGACAAAAAATCGTTTGGTGTTCAGCTATGGATAGTAATAGATGTGACATACGCGTACACCCGTAAGGGACAGATATAAAGTACAAAGTTGACGGGCCTCGTGGCGTGGTCGGTAGTGTAACCGACTTCCGTGCACGAGGTCGTGGGTTCGATTCCCACTCACGACAATTATTTGTGTGATGTACACAGATAATTGTACTGCGTCTGGGTGTTTTCTATCTATGATATGTATGTATTTACAAAAAAAAAAGTAGTATGTATATGTATTATATCCGTAATAAGGTACCCATAGCACAAGCATTAAGCTTAGTTTGGGACCAGAGGACGTTGTGTGAAAATGTCCATGAATATCTAAAAAAAAAAAAACATGCAAAAACAGTGATTTCAGGTTATGATAAATTTTCCCCATTAATAATTATTAACTACTAAATACGCAGTTATATTGACTAATGTGTCGTTACAGATATACACACATAGAGCAAACACTCGTAGCCATCACGCATATATTTATCATGGGTTATAATCAAACCCACGATCTCCAGTTTCGCAGTCAGGGTCACTAAGCACTAGACCGCCAGGCCGGTTAAGAATGAGTGAACTATATACAAATAAACACATTTCATTCGCGTTACAATAACTGCGACCATAACTTGACCACTGCTTGCTGCCAAGCGTGGTCTAGTGCCATGCTTGACGGCGAAAGTGTAAGTGGAAACTCTATGCGGATATATGGCGGATATGGAGGAAGGAGGTATTTTGCCCTCATCTCTCCTTCCCCATAGGTGAGATCAGCGAATAGTGGCGGTCTTTTAATATTAAAACATATAATGTGGCAGGACTAGGGTAATATAGTAAGGTAAATCAATTTATAAGTTGTTTATTATCCTTTATTAACCATCTATTTTTCATCCTAATAATTTTGCCATAGCACAATTTACTGAGGTGTTTCAAAACTTCAAGTCCATATTCACTGACCATATTTATTTACATCTTTACTAGGGATAGTGTTTGTTTGACCCCTCAGGAAATTTCCAGCTACTGTTTAAACAAGTGAGCATGAATACTTAAACTTTTCTGGACACAGGTTGCACATCATCTTCTACGTGTTGGCCATCAATATCTTCAATGTAGTTCTAAAATACATATAACATAATTGAATTAAAAATATAATTTTGTGATATAGTTGATCATTACTAATATTATAAATGCGCAAGTGAGTTTACATATTTGTTTGTTAAAAATTTGCCTAGTGCTGGCTGGAAGGCTTCACAAGCCATCAAGAAAGTATCTTATGTTTACAGGCTCACAATATCACTCCACCAGCTATACCGGGAGTATTGGCAAGCCGCTGCTCACCATTTCATTTTAGATATGAAATGAAAAAATGAATGGCTAACTCCTGCTACGACCAAAACTGATGTGCTACATGATCGACACGTGAGATGGTGGTACAAACTCGCTCGGGCGCTATAGCAAGCACTCCCACTTCTTACCCAGCCCTACCACCAGTAATGCAATGGGTGACAACTGCTTACTTCCCTTAGTCGTTTGGTACGATACCCGTGGGAAAGAGTGAGGTGGTGACACTTGTATTCTTAGTCCGTCACCACACGGAAACCAGCTAATAACGTGATAATAACCAAAATGAGGCGTTATTCCTGATCCCGTGCCAATAACGGGATAAAGAGTATTCTACGTATGTGTGCCAAATACTACCCAAATCCAATAGGCAACATTGTCGAGCGTTCTTGAGAATGCCTCGTTTAGAGGTGAAACACGTGTCGAATTTATGTTCGGATTTTTGCGGAATATTGCAATATTGTGGTTCTGAGAGTTCTACCGTATCGCATGGTTGTGTCGCGTTGGTGAGTTTTTTGTCAATATCGTGCATGCTACTTTGCTATTATCACATTCTCCTCTATCTGTGAGAGTGCGGATTGGCAATCTTAGGTTATTCTGTCCAAAGATAACCGGGATTGACAATCCGTGGGTGAGTGGTGGGCTCTCCTCCTAAAATCCATTCTATAATAGTAACAATGGACTTCCGCCAAGTGTCGCCTCATTCAATTAATTATCTTACTATATTGGTTTAATGCATGTAAATGCATTCCGATAGATGGCGTTGGTCGTAAAGACAAATGTGATAAGGAGATTGGGGTGATCGAAAGATCTGTACGATAGCTCAGTGGCTTAGAGCACTTCCCCGGATTGGAAAAGGCGTGGGTTCGTTTCCCGCTCGTACAAAAAATCTCTTTTTCCTTATTCACAAATAATTTGTACTTTAATAAATATTGCAATTATAAATTGAGATATAAAGTATCCTCATCTTTAAGTTGGAACAAAACACACATTTAAAAAAAGAAAAAGTTAAAATCGGTTCAGTAGTTTCGGAGTTCATCCCGGACAAACATCGTGACACTGGAATTATATATAATAGATAGATGTGTAGAGGGACAACTCGCATCTAGGCGTGCTTGTACACGTCCCATGACAGTGTTCGGAGTCACTTCATCTCTTCGAGAACGTCTATGCCAATTGTCATTTTCTCAGTAACTAAATGAGATAAAAAGAGTGCTTCTCTAATGGATCTAGTGACAAACTAAGCTCGAATAAGTAAAAAAGTAAAAACAATATTTTTTTTATTCCGCCTAACTTTTAAAGTTGCACGAAAGGGCGGAATGAACCGAACTGTGCTTTTAAACTCATCCACCAGATATACCTTTCTGAGCGTCCTAAATTTTATTACCTTATGTAGATATTAGTTCCCTACCTCGAAATACCTAAAAATTCGTTGACAAAATCTCAAACCGAGTGGACCATAATAACAAAAGAAAAAAAAGCGTTCTTACCTTCACAGGCAATACTCTGAACGTATAGACTTCACATTAATCTAGTCCTAGCATTCATCAGATACTTATACCTATTTATATTTTTAGAGACACTACCAAAGAAATGATGTGCTGTAAATATACTGAAGATGAAAAGCACATCGCAGCTGGTTTCAACGATGGTATTATACG
Source organism: Leucoma salicis (assembly GCA_948253155.1). Classification (NCBI taxonomy): domain Eukaryota; kingdom Metazoa; phylum Arthropoda; class Insecta; order Lepidoptera; family Erebidae; genus Leucoma; species Leucoma salicis. Next base: position 13,452,702 of record OX411809.1, on the reverse strand, counting down.
TGTTTTCTGTTGTAACACTGGCAACTGTATGTATACTCTGGTCGACGATGAAACTCGTTCTTATCCTGGCCCTGTGACTGGTATCAAACACCGACCTGTTAGCAAAGCGCACCCAATTACCAACATGTTGTTAACATCATGTTAGTACTGATCCTATATTTTTTCTTCTGACTTAAAGTTGAAATTCCACCTGGTAGTTATAGCCATGTAGTCTTAAGTGGCTCGTAAAGCATATTCACTCCAGCTTTAAACGCAGTCACAAGCGAGAGGCAACACACCGTGTGTACCCATTATCAAAAGCGGCCAAAACTTTAGGCGTTCATAACACATGAGATGAAAGCCTGCTGTGTGCCTGGTCAGAGGGCGGGTAGCATATTCCAAAACCAGATTCTGTAAAAGTAGGAGCTAGTCCTTAATCGCCTTCACTACCTGTGGGCCTAGCCAAGTTGAATTCTGTGATCGCTAGCGCTATAGAAAACTATTAAAATGGATGGGAATTTGATATCTCTCTATTTTTCTAACGTTAAGTCACGTGACTCACGTTAGAAAAACATATCAAATTCCCATACATTTTTATAGGTAGGTACGTTTCTATAGCGTTAGCGATCACAGAATTTCAACTTGGCTAAACCCACTGCTCTGTACCCTCTGTACCGTCTGCGTTTTAGAAGTGGGTATTGTATTTAAAAGATTGGCAACGCCCCTTACAATTTGCCTCTAGTGCAAATTTCGTATGATTCAACATAGCTTGGTTATATTAATTTTATTTTAGATGTAAATGGTTGTATTAAGTGCTGGAAATATAAGTATGACCAATGTGTATACACGATACGTGAGAAACGACAGACATTGGGATTAAGCTATCATCCACGTTTCAGTAAATTTGTATCGTACGGCGATGATGCTAAGTTGTGCATGTATGACGAAGAAGCTCAAACTCAAGAAAGAGCTTTTTATTCAAGGTATTTTCACTCATTAAATATTATTGTAAAGTTATGTTTAATCTTCCAAAGGGTATGGCTAAACGACTGCCCTGAGCATGTAAAGAAATTTATCACTAGTTTGTCAAATTTAAATACCTCTAGTTAATTAATGAATTATTATGGTTTTATTATTCTCCTAGAACATTTATGAACTAAATCAAATAACTAAAAGTGTTTTCATGTTTTTTAATAATAATATAATAATAATAATAATAAATCATTTTTTTCACAACTCATAAAAATAATCTTCATAAAGTAATAATAATAATAAATAATACGAATAATAACAATACACACAATTAAATAAAAATCTAAATTATTCACAAATTCTAATGTCAATATTTTTACTAATAATATAATAAGGATAAACGACCGAACTACTACTTAACTAGGGAACATTCGTGACTGGGGCAAACATTGGGTTGAATGTAGGCTTATCCAGTGCCCCAAAAGCGGTGAGTCCCACCTATCCACCAATGTGTTCAGAATGGTGTTGGGACTGCCACGCAGGCGCTTCAAGAGAGACGCACAACGCTTTCTTATGATAGCGTGAAAGCCATCAGTGTGCGCCTCACTGAACATTCCTGACGCACTGCAGAAACGTGGCAACCCCATCACCACCCTAAACCCATTGTTGTACTGAACGCGCAGCGCGTTATACACCCTCTGCGTATAATTAACCCACAGGCTGCCGGTGTAAAGTGACTGGCAGTAGGCTTTAAAAAGTGCCACTTTTACCTCCTTGGAACTGCGAGCAAACCTGCGAGCCATCATGTTACATCGGACGGCTAAGGCCCTGCGCTCTCTCTCAATATCTTCATTGTCCTCAAGGTTTTCGGTGACCCAATGGCCCAGATATTTAAATTTTGAGACGCGTTTAAGAGGAGCACCATCTAGGGTTATGGGTGGTACATTGTGATAGGTCTTAGAACCGGCCCTAAACACCATAAACTCACTCTTTTTAACGTTATATCTGAGCCCATGGGCCTCCGCGTAGGACTCACATGCCTCCAGTAGCTTGCGCAGGGCTCTAATCGAAGGGCTCAGCAGCACCATATCATCAGCGTAGCTGATATTATTGAAACACACCCCATCTATGTGACAGCCAAGTTTGGTGCTACTGAGCTCATCAATCAACCGGTTCATGTACAGATTGAAAAGACTCTGCGAGGAAACCCCCCCCGGTCTCACCCCGCATTCCAACCTGTACATGCTCGAGTATGAGTCCGCCCACTTCACAACGTTTGTTTGGTGACTATACCAATATCTAAATAGTGACGCTAACTCCCCTGGGAAGGCCGACTCAAGCGCCAGCTTCTCCCACAGTAAGTCATACTTCACTAGGTCGAATGCTCTAGATAGGTCCAAATAACAGGCATATACAGGAGTTTTTCTAGCTGTGTAGTACTGGACAGCCTGCTTGAGAGTCAAGATAGCACTTTCTGTCGATAAACCTGACCGAAACCCAAATTGAGCATCGTTTAGTCTGATGTGCATGCGTAGGTGTCGGTCAAGCAAACTGTCCAGCACCTTAGCCACAATAGTCGCCAGTGAGATAGGCCTGTAGTTGGACAGGTCCGAAACATCTCCCGTCTTATTCTTTACAATGGGCACCACCGTGGTGTGCATCAGGTTATCGGGCAGGTACGAATGACTCAGACACAGATTAAAAAGTAAGGATAGCACTCTCGGTAGGTGAGCGCCGGCATACTGCAGGTGTTCGATGCTGAGATAGTCGTATCCCGGAGATTTACCACGTACCATCTTTTCAATCACACTCTCAACATCTTTCGTAGTAAATTTGAGTGCCAGGTTAGCAGTACGACACCTATTATTAAACACCGCAGGCGGCGTCGTTCCGATGGGCTGGTCTACCCTAAAATGCGCCTGAAAAGCTCTAGCTATTCCAGCAGGGTCTTGCACCCCAGCGACGCTCACTGGACGGTTCAGCTTCGGACTGAGTCTATTTGTGGCTTTCCAGAAGAGTTTGAAGTCCTTGCTGGAGTGGTGTAGCGAAATAATATCCATTTTGATTTGTTGTTGATTGTTTTGACACCACTTCAATTTAGACTTAAAAACTCTTCTCGACTCGACCATCTCACTGTGAACAGATCCCGCTCTAGGTTTACCATAAAGCTGCCACATCTGAAAACATAGCCGAGCCCTCTCGTGGGCGGCCCTTACGTGCTTATTCCACCCAGTTACATGTTTATATTTTTTACCCCTTGTCCTTATAAAACAGCTGTTTGCACTCTCGGTCAGAATTTTTACAATCTCATTGTATAACTTATTAATTAAAAATTTGTGCGAACTATCATCACATATTTTATCAGCACAGTCTATACATTCTACTGGAAAATTAATATCTTTTAATTTAGAATTACAAAAATTATAATATTGGTATATTTGCGACTGATCCCTATCACCCCAAATTACACTATTATGGCAATTATCAGAAAACACGACTTTAGGTTTTATTAAATTAATGTCACATTCTATCTGTAAAGGACAATGATCCGACCAATAGGTATCATATAGAACCTTAACACTAACAACGGTTTGCCGTGCAGCATCCGTCACAATGCAGTGGTCCAGCCACCGTAGGCTACCGTAGACGTCACTCACAAAAGTATACATGTCCGTCGGCAACAGGTCTATATCAACGCATGACCATGTTTGTTCTGTACAAAAGTTCGATAGTTCAGAAGCAAACAGCTCACCTGGATGTGCATTATAGTCACCCAACATATACACTGAGTCCACGTTTTGATTCTCCACTATAGCACTAATTTCACTGAGGCACTGTGTAAACTCCGTTAGATTTTCTATTGAGTTGGTAGGCATATAAACCGAGAAAACCAACAGGGAACGATCGCGAAGCGATATTTTAATCGCGGCGAGCCGAACACTCCTACATGGTATCATTGACACACAGCTGAAAAGAGTTTTTCGCCACAAGAGTGCCACACCACCGTAAGGCCTCCCGCGCAGCACGCCGACCGACGTATCCACCGCGGATGTAGCGGTGAAACCAAAGTTTTCATTGATGCTACCCAAATATGCAATGTCGTGAGGTAGTAACCATGTCTCTTGTAGTGCAATTACGTCGCTTTTTTGGCATAGTCTCCTCACACATTCAATAGATCTAACCACATTTTTACAGTTAAATGTGGAGAAATAGGCTGTGTTCAGGGTGTTATGCATTATAATTTTAATTGGTTTACGCTGTTGGCACGATCATACCGATTATAGCCAAGATTAAGGAAACTGCGAAAAGCTATTCCATCTGGCCAAAAATCATCACTCAGAAATATATCTTCTTTACTTTTTGGCACAAAAATCTTGTATGCGTCATAATCTTTTGATTTCCTCATATTTATTTTAAACAGCTTCACCCCGAGGCTGGTCCTGCTCTGAATGTATGTTTGTATGTCACACACGGACACCTCCTTCGCTACATTGTAAATATAAATAGGGGTTTTTACATCCGCTGCCTTAAATTTCTCGTCCGGATCTGTGGTCGCTTTTCCTCTGTTGCCTATAAAGCGATTTCTCAGCCTCTTGCGCTGAACCAAGTTCCATTTGTCATCCGGGGTCTCAGGCCTAAATACCCCACCACGTACAGTATCTGCGATCGTTTTTCGCACCTTACTTATTGTGCCACTACACTCATCCGGCACGGCAGTGTGTACCGCAACCGGTGAATGCTTTCGCTGCGCATGAGTCATAGCATCGACACTACTCGCGATAGCTGCTCGCTCAGAGAACTGAGCGCACTCGGGCATCGCCGTCACTGGCTCGGCCGCCGTCGTCGCCAGATTAGGTTCGGCCGTTTCCGCCTGCCCGTTTCGGGTTTGTTCGCTCAGAGCTGCTGATTCTAATTCATTTGTTTGTTGTCCGTTAGCAAATTGTGCTTGTTGCGCAGAGCTACCCTCCAACAAAAAATTAGTTTTAGGAATACTCCGGTAATCTCGAGTCGCCGGTGGGGATATCTGTTTTTGATTGACAAGGGGAACATAAGACAATAAATGGCGTTCCATTCATGGTACCTACTTACTTTGAAAGATATTTGCGTAAGCTGAAATTATCAGTGTTAATTATTACATTATTTATAATTGTATTGAAATACATTTCAAAACATTAATTTATTTTATCGGATTTCTAGAAATGATTGGCGAAATCTGTACAGAAACAGCACTTATATATTATATATATTTCTAAAGATATCTATAGGTATGTGCGTGGAAGTGTTGTCATCGGAAAAAAATAATGTCTATAAGTTGGCAATTTTTTTTTAGTTTTATGTTTAAAACATAAAGGAAGTAAAAGTATTAAGTAGGTTTACAGCAAATCATATAGGGAATATGATGGCCCTGACGACGTATTCATGTACGTATCTAACGTACGTACGAAATCGTCGAGTCTTTTGTAACATAGCATCACGCCTGTATTCCCCGAAGGGGTAGGCAGAGGTGTATTACACACCCACGACTCGCCAACTATGTTTAAGTCCCACGTAATAGGGGGCGAGCCTATTGACGTCTACCGGGCCCAAGCTCCGGGCTGCTACTGAGAATTATTCTTTTTAGAAAAAGCTCAATAATGTTGCTCTACCCGGGAATCGAACCCGAGACCTCATGATTAGCAGTCACATACACTACCGCTACACCACCGAGTCATTTGTGGTAATTTTAAATCATACCCTGGTAACACTCGTGGTTTGAGACTTCATTTTGGCATGGTTTTGTTTGTATTTGAGTGTGTGAGAATTACAAGTTTGGCATGGTCTTATATGGCTTTACTGGATTGTTCGTACCTAACACAAAGTACATTGAATGTAATGCTTCGTCTATATTTTTTAGTTAGTAGCGTAGGAGTTTCTACGATTTTATTTTCAGGATTGTAACAATATGAAAAGTTCCTGAAAGATTTTTCATACGAAATACTGATATTCAGCTATTCAGCATTACATAGATATTACTAAGTACAATGTTTATTCATTGCTAAGGCAATAGCCCATACTTTATTTAGCCATGTCCTTTGCATTAACACAAAGCATTTTATTAATAAGCACATTTACGATAGGTACGTGCTTCGGTAGGTATAAGCAGTTGGATCCTTTTTGGATGTCACATAATAAGCTGGCAGTCGTTACAGTTTGTCAGAATCCTGAATAAAAATGGTACCGATTATGTTCATATATTATGTCGACCACTTCTCCAATTAGTTGGGCCGCATAGATAGGATAAGAAGTCGCCCCATGTGGGTAAATACTGGTGATCTGCTTAAACGTAACAGATCAGATGCCAACTTAAATTGAGTTTGCGATAAGGCTAGCAAGATGATGATCAATCATGAGATATGAAGTCAGTTTATTTTCCACTCCTGTATGATCAATAAAATCGTAAATTTGCCCAACTTTAAACTACCTTAGATTACAAAAAAACCGAAGGCCTAAACGTGTTTACAATTGACGCAACGGCAGAACGTTGGTAGGGCACCGTGTCTAAAGTTAGGAGGAGAAATAGGTAGCTATATCCTTATTCCTCGGTCAATCGTAAACAATGTTTAAATTGTAAATTATATCTATTTAGTTTAACAGTTGCATAAAAAATGGGGTATGATATAAGTATATTTTCTTCATTTCACTAAACAAATGCATCTAAATATTTGAATCTTATGCTAAATTAATCACACGATCAAATGTCGTCTAGTGATGGTGTATAATTATATTATAACGGCTTGGACAATTTAACGCTTCTAATGTTTCCTTTTAGCCAACAGAAAAATATCATCGACGGTCACACTTCTCGAATATTTGCTTGTGCATTTAATCCCAGATCCCACCACGAATTAATATCTGGGGGTTGGGACAACAAAGTAATATGTTGGGACGACAGACAGCCATATGCGACGAGACATTTTGACGGCGTCCATATGTGTGGAGAAGGATTAGATTTTGATAAACCCGGCAGAACGGTCTGTATTTATTAGGTTTAATATTTTTTAATGATATCTATCACCGACCTACCTAGAAAGGCAATTTACTTACTTCTATCTACAAAGAGGAGGATTTCTGCAGCTCATACAATGTTCTCTAGAAACGAGTATCAAAAATCAAAATGGTAAATCGACACATAAACACCAAATTAATAATATAACGAGAATATTAAAGCTTTCCTCCTCTGTATGTAGCATTTTGTGTTTATATTTATTTACTCATTCGGGTCTTATTAGCACCCTTAGAATTAGATAAAATGTGAAACAATCGATTTCTAGCGTTACAGCAAACGAAAGGCGTACGTTAGATTTTTAGAATTTTGGTAACCGAACCTTATGGATAGTATTAGATACCATCTACCCACCAGCACTAGTTCGGTTATGCCAAGAAGAGAGACCGACTGCTGAATAAATTTTGAAATAAGTTTTTTTTTATATAATAAATTATAATTTAGTTTCTTGATAGCTCAAGATCGCTTAGTTCTGTAATTTTAATTTAGATAGTCAGTAGTTGTTAATTCCATCCTTTTTCGTTAAGATATTGACATGTTCCTGGCAAGAAAACGACTGCATTCAATTATGGGATTATGGATCCTGTAAATTAATTAAAACAATTGTACCCGACAATTATCCCTCAAAATTGTATTGCGGTAGATTGGTGCCACAGACTAATTTAATAGTATGCGGTGGATCTGATGCCAATATTTTGAAAGTAGTGGATGTGAACTTGGATGTTGTAAGTTAATTCTATATTAAAAGTTACTAAAAATGATTTTAGGTACGTGGAGGTGTTATATTTTGCTGTTTGATCGAAATATTTTGCTGTTTAATGTTACCAATGAAATGGCAAAACTACGCTTATAAAAAATATAAGTAAATATTACCGAACATTTGCACATATCGTCCTCTGGTCCCAAACTAAGCTTAATGCTTATGCTTTTGGTACCAGATTACGGATATAATACATAAATATATTACTTTTTTTTTTGTAAATACATATAATAGATAGAAAACACCCTGACGCAGTACAAATATCTGTGTTCATCACACAAATAAGTAATTGTCCTGAGTGGGAATCGAACCCATGACCTCAGGCACGGAAGTCGGTTACACTACCGATTACGCCGCCAGGTCCGTCGTCCGTCGTCGTAATATTATACTAAAAATGTTTGCGTAAATATACCTAAATAAAGTTAACATTAGTGGGTCTACAAGGAATCTCATGTTTACTTAATATATTTGAACGAACTGAATATTGGAATGTAAATTAATATATTTTATATGCACACAAGAAACGAATTAATACAAAAAGAGACCAAAAAAGGTGCCACAAAAGGCCATATTTAACCAGATTCGTCCATACTGCTATTTTCACTGTCATCACTGCTATCATCACCTACATAATTATAAGTCCATTTTCTAAAATATTATCTATTTTCACATCTCTTTCATAATCTTATTAATGTACCTAACAGTTCTATTCACAACCTTTTCCCAGTCTCCTTTAGTCATATGTTCACAAGCTTCTTCTAATATTTTTAGCATTTTTGCTGTGGTAAGTGGGGGTTCTGTATTGTGTCTTGCAGTATATCCCTTAATTTGAGCCCACACCAACTCAATTGCATTATATTCACAATGGTAAGGCGGTAACCGTATAACTCTGTGCCCATGCTCTAACGCTATTTCGTCAATGACGTATCGGATCTTGGTTGGTTTGTTTTCTTTTAAAAGACGTACTAATTCCGCTTGAAAACATATCTATGTTTGCATCTACGCCATTTTTTTTGAAGCCATGTGACGATGTCAGCTTTCTTTTGGGATTGGGCAGGTGGCTTGTCAAGCTGCATCGAGTGGTATGGGGCGTAGTCCATTATTATAATAGATGGTTCAGGCCCAAGTAACACAAAAGTGCATTATAAGCTAACACATAAGGTACACATCGGAACTTCAAGCTTTTATAAAAAAATATTAAGATTCAGTCGATCTGCAACAGCTGCATAGAAGGATATCAGACCTAATTTAACGCTTTTGTCTGTACAATGGCCTTATTAAGCACCACAAAGACACCACTGTTACGTTGCTTACGTTAGTATTATGTGTAGAGGTTACCATTATTCAGCTTTAAGCAGTTTTATACACCATTAGCTTTAATATAGCATTTTTGTGGATGCTAATTGCAAAATTAAGGATCACGGGTGCACCTTTCATTTGCTTGCATTTTAAAATAGAACATGTGAACAGCTATAAGGTAAACAGTGGATCAGTGAACTTAATTAACAATGTTTTAACTGTTCATGCTGCATATGGGTGGACTTTTACAGTGGTAATCAGCTTTATCACCGCACTCGTACAATGGCATTTATATAGACCATGTAAACACTGGAGGTGAACTTCCATGCCGTGTGGGGCCGACGTTAGAATTGTCCCACCCCTCTCCACCCATGGGAGTCGTAAGAGCCGACTGAGGGAATATCGGGGGGAGTGGGCAGCAGCACTCCTTCGAGTATTAACAACATCCACTGCGATCGCCAACCCGCCTGCCAAGCGTGGCGATTACGGCACTATACCCCCAATTTGGGGAGGCCTATCTCCAGCAGTGGACGTCGAAAGGCTGATGGATGGATGGATGGATGGAACTTCCATGCAGATGAATAACAGCAAACTATTATAATTTTGTTCACACGTAACCCTTGATTCCTGACTTAAGCTGAATAATCAAACCCGCATAGGCATTTAATCTACGAATGGAGTTAAATGAGAATCCAAATAGAGTATTTTAATACACAAGCCTGTACGATAGTGAACATTAGTTCTTTTAATGTTGTGGTATATATTTTTGATCTATATTTCTTAGCATTTGACATGCTCTGCCACTTTTTAAAGTGCAAATTATTTGTGAATAAGGAAAAAGAGATTTTTTGTACTAGCTGGAATCGAACCCGCGTCTTTTCCAATCCGGGGAAGTGCTCTAGCCATTGAGCTATAGTACAGATCTTTCGATCATCCGAATCTCCTTATCACATTTGTCTTAACGACCAACGCCATCTATCGGAAACGCATTTACATGCAATTATCCAATATAGTAAGTTTAATTTTGCAATTATCATACTATTTGATGGCACGATTTTTTAAACATTTTTGATCTATATTTCATAGCATTTGACATGCTCCGCCACTTTTTAAAGTGCAAATTATTTGTGGTATAAACTCGATGTAGTATAAGAGAGCCATTTTTAGAACAGAAGAGTTTCGTATATCAAGAAAATAACTATGAAGGAGAAAGTATTTTGATTCATATTATGCTGATTTTCCCAACGTAGTTTGTAAGAGTTCAGATGAAAGTGGCTATGTAAAAGCTATAGAAGATAAAGCGCAAATATTTCCTACAGAAAATAAAAAGATAGGAAAGTTTTAAGGAGGTGAATATTGGCATAACGGAATATTAATTCCTCTGAGAAATAAAATGTCCTTCTTTGTCCTTTCCTCTGAGAAAAATAAAACAGTTTATTTGGTTCACTGGTAGGCCATTGGCGTAACCGCTTACCACTGTATTACTCTTTACTTGCTCGTTATTGAATTAAGGTCTACAAGTGAACATTTGTACAGCCCATAGCGTTTATTTGCGACTTTAAGATTCACATGGGTTGTCGACTATTTTAAACTTTATAACCTTTAAAAAATATGGGTACTTTTTGTTGTTTTGTTTTAGGAAATGGAATTGAAAGAAGGTTGTATTTTATGTTATTTACGCGTAAACAGTTTTAATTAAATTCTATGTTTATGGCAGATAAGCAAATTCACGTAAAAAAAAAAACACCCAGAGCCCATGATATCAGGTTTTTCTGCGAAAACAGTTACCTATATTTTTAGGGCGCGTGAAAATTTTCATCGAAATATGGATGGTATTTGACAGTAAACTTGCATTCCCAATAAGATTATCACAAGTAGGTAATTAAACAATTATCTGAGTTTACTCTCCTAAATATTTTGGATGTCCATTAAAACACTTTAATTTGTTGCCGAGACACCACATTAGAATTAATAAGTTTGTCGACTACCAATTGAGGGTATAGGTAATGCAGATGATGAATGTATAAACTGTCACAATATCTCACAAGTGTACTGTAATTTGTATGAAAGCGTAGGTATTAAAAGGTTATAGTAGGTATACATTTGTGCTACATAATAGGTAACAACCTCTTAATCAGCCAATACTCAGCTCTTGCGACGACTGTTACCCTTATGAACGATAATATAATGCAACTAAGCAGGCAGTTTAGAACTAAGTGCTGTAAGTAAAATTTGTGCCCAAATAAGCGTTACAACGGCTGAATATGCGCATTGACAGCTGTTATACAGCTAGCTAATACAGGTTATGTTGCCACAGTGAACTGTTACTCTGCTGCTGTACAGCACTTTTGTGTAACTTGGGGGGAGGCTACACAACATTGAGGTAAACCATTCAGTAAACCTTTCTCCATTCATTATGAGAGAACCTTCGACAAACCCGTTGATGGTTCCGGCGTGACAAATTATAAGTCGCGACCGATGACACTGCAGCATCTACGTCCACAGTTCCTTTTCCAACAGGAACTGTGGACGTAGATGCTGCAGTGTCATCGGTCCAAGAACGGCTTACAGTAGTAGGTTAGCATTAAGCCATGTTTCATCGAAAAACACAACGTTTTGCCAATTTTCAATTTCTTTCACTTGCCATAAAAAAGTATATCTTGCCATCACGATATCAAATCTTTCCATCAATATTTTGCGTTTGTTACATTGTTTGTATCGAAATCCAACGGTCTTCAAAATCTTTGTTAAAGAACTTTCCCCACCAAAGAATAATCCAGCTTCCTTCAGTGATTGCACTAAATTTTTCTTGTTGAATACTCCTTCCGTAAATAGTAGCCGTACACATGTCTTCGGATGGCATCGGCATCAAAGCTATTGATGCCTACGACTGGTTTTGCTCGTTTTATCTTTTTTGGTGTGTGAAGCTTATTTTCTTCTGTGCCAGTCTCGCCATATTTTTCTTTAGTTATTCGTCTAACAGTTCGTTGTCCAATATTAAGCGCATCAGCTGCGCTTTCAACCACTGACGTTATAAGTAAAATTGGCCCTCCATTTTGAGATTCACGATCGAAATAGTTACGAAGGCGTATAACAAACTCACGTGCCTGACTGTTTAGAACAGTTCTCTGCGTCCGTTCAGCCATATCGACGAAATCCACAACAAAAGGCGTAAACAGAGTCCAAATTAACGAGCAAGGGTCAACAGTAATGCAGTATTAATATCCGAAATCCAAAGCCAGTTTGTACTTTTCGAAGCAACGTCAAGTCGAAACTGCTTTGTTTTGCATTGAGCATTGACGCGAGTTTGCCGGAGGTACGAGCCCCGATGCAAAATAGTTCGTCTAGTGTGAAATTTTCTCTGTGAGATTTTTTCTAACTTCATTATTTTTGTATATCTATATAAAATATTAAGCTATTAGTAATTGTCAGGATGGCTGAATTGGTAAAGCATCTGGACGGTATCCAGAAGATGCAGGTTCAAATCCTGCTCCTGACTGTTATTTTCGATTTCACATTTTTCACTTTGTGTTTAATTTATAGTGCTAAGCATGTCAAATGCTAAAAAAAATATATATAAAAATATCTAAATATTTAAAGGGTTTGCGTCATTATTAGGTAAAATCTTAATTGTAAAATTAAGTTTACCTGGTCGGTATAATGTATGAAAATACTTCCGACAAATGGCGCAGGCGTCACCCAAAGACGTTAAGTATGATGTGTTATCGAAATTAGCAGTCAGGAGCAATTGTCAGGATGGCTGAATCGGTAAAGCATCTGGACGGTATCCAGAAGATGCAGGTTCAAATCCTGCTCCTGACTGTTATTTTCGATTTCACATTTTTCACTTTGTGTTTAATTTATAGTGCTAAGCATGTCAAATGCTAAAAATATATATAAAAATATCTAAATATTTAAAGGGTTTGCGTCATTATTAGGTAAAATCTTAATTGTAAAATTAAGTTTACCTGGTCGGTATAATGTATGAAAATACTTCCGACAAATGGCGCAGGCGTCACCCAAAGACGTTAAGTATGATGTGTTATCGAAATTAGCAGTCAGGAGCAATTGTCAGGATGGCTGAATTGGTAAAGCATCTGGACGGTATCCAGAAGATGCAGGTTCAAATCCTGCTCCTGACTGTTATTTTCGATTTCACATTTTTCACTTTGTGTTTAATTTATAGTGCTAAGCATGTCAAATGCTAAAAATATATATAAAAATATCTAAATATTTAAAGGGTTTGCGTCATTATTAGGTAAAATCTTAATTGTAAAATTAAGTTTACCTGGTCGGTATAATGTATGAAAATACTTCCGACAAATGGCGCAGGCGTCACCCAAAGACGTTAAGTATGATGTGTTATCGAAATTAGCAGTCAGGAGCAATTGTCAGGATGGCTGAATTGGTAAAGCATCTGGACGGTATCCAGAAGATGCAGGTTCAAATCCTGCTCCTGACTGTTATTTTCGATTTCACATTTTTCACTTTGTGTTTAATTACCAATATTTACTTTCTATATTTTACGCATTGCACTACTTTCCATACTAGACGAACTATTTTGCATCGGGGCTCGTAGTAGTTGTGTTAGCCAGCGATCCTAGTGACGTACATATTAGATTAAATTGAAAAAAAAATTGAATTTCGAAAAACAAATGCCGAGTTGTGTGGTAAATAAGTAGACCAATAATTATAATCTTATAAAAAATAAAAATAAACGTTCGCGTGACCCTAATACTCGTATATAGTTTAGAAATCAATGTAATAAATAAATTTTACAATTAATTACATTCGATAAATTTTATGACTAACTTCACGTCACTATTGACAATAAAGAATAGCAATTTGCTCCTTCAAATGTAATTATTAATTAATACGAAACTTCATGAGTGGACAAACGCCAAAACGGCCATCATAGCGTGCCGATAGTATAGACTAATGGACAGCAATAAACAAGTATTGTATGAATCTGAGCATATGGAACGAAAAAAATTTACGACAAGTACCCTAATAAACGAATACCCTCCAAGTAATATAAATATTTAATAATTTTATATTATTTGTATACATACACAAATCTTACCTCTTTATAATATTAGTTTGTAGGTACCGGCGTTACTATTGCATATTTTAAAATGAAAAAGTAGTTATTGTGACATAACTGTTATAGTTAGACGTATTGTATCACGGACTTTTTTGTAGATATTGATGTCCTCTATAAAACTGTAGTACATCACTTTGTTCTATTGCCAATAGTTTACGCAGCGTAGGTACGCGATATACTACTCTGTCAAGAAAGTACCGGGAAAAGATCAATAATACACACAAAATTGTTGTTATTCATCCAAATTTATTTTATCACCTTCAAAGTATGCTCCTTCAGAAACGATAGACTTACGCCAACGAATAATCCAATCATCAAAACATTTTTTAAACGCTGTTTCCGGAATTGAGTTCAGTTCTCGCCGCGAATTATCCTTTATGTCTTCTAACGATTAAAAACGGGTGCCACGATGTGGTAATTTGAGTTTAGGAAAAAGAAAGAAGTCGGCTGGAACCTGGTATCTTGTGAATATGGTGGTTGCTCGATGGTATTTGTTGTGTTTGGACAAAAATTCATTTACAATGATGGCCTTGTGCGAAGGCGCATTATCTTGGTGCAAAATCCAAGAATTTTCTTTCCACAAATCTGGCCTTTTTCGTCGAATTTGCTCTCTTAAACGCTCAAATAATATTTTTATTTACCGTTTGACCTGGCAAGAATTCCGAGTGCACAATGGTTAGGGAGCTGAGTGCCATTTTGGTATATATGATTTGTTCGTCTTTCATATTAATAGGGATGAAAGTTTATGCCAATACAAACAGATTTGGTCCTGTAAATGAGTCGTATGTCCCTGCGTTTTCATTTTAGAGCGCTTCAAAAATGTACTAAATCATTTGTTCGCGTCTGCCTCTTGGACTGATGGTCAAAATCATCCTTAAAACTATAAACATCGAAGAGGCAGATCTGCAGGGCCCTGTTTTACCACGGGACGTACGTGCAAAAATGTAAAAAAAAAAAGCTATACTAAATCATTTGTTCGTCGTTCTCGTTGCGTCCATTCGATTCATTAGGACTCCCAGAATAGGAAAAAAAGTTGGCAGACGTCTAGGTCGCTGATTTTTTTATGTACGATTTTTTAGTTTTTTTCAGGAATAAAGGTAAAGCGGGTATACGGTTATTACAAAGAGTTCACGTAATAGTATATTATATTGTTTTTTATGAAAGGAAATAAAATTTTAATCAATAAAAATTTAGTTTTATTTAAAAAAAAACATAGCTCACGCCTGTATTCCCGAAGGGGTAGGCAGAGGTGTATTACACACCCACGACTCGCCAGCTATGTTTAAGTCCAACGTAATAGGGGGCGAGCCTATTGACGTCTACTAGACTATGTAATGTAATTTTATTATTGCTCGAGTCACTTACCTTCAACATCTTATAAATGTCTTGGTCCTCGATGTCTTCAAATTATAAGTATTTAGTTGTGATGCGATGACAGACGTCAGGCGGTAGGTGACGGCTGACAGATAGCAGTTAGTCAATTTAAAAGAGGACAGACGTCCTACGAGGGATTCGATTGGCAAGAACGTGAACACAGTCGGTCGTGGTCGCCATACAACTAACCTGCACTCTAGGTGATTATTTCAAAATAAGATTAAATCATTTCAAGAGTTACATCCTAAAATATTGTGAGCATTACTTGTTATTTTGTTACCAAAACAAAAACTATCTATAAAGATTAGTGTATTGAACAATAACGTCGTGTGATTTCAAGACCACCCTCATGTCTGACCATCATTCTGATGAACATGAAAATGAAGATAAGCCCCTGCCTTGGTTAAATATTTAGATATATATTGTACACCATAGTACATTATATATATATATATGAGAGGATCACAACATAAATACTTGTACGAGAGAAAAAGACAGTACTATTCGGAGCGAACGAAGGGAAACGATCGACAGTTCTCACAAGGTTGACCGCGTATAACAGCCGTCTATAGGGGGATTCCACGACAAATCAGGCGGTAAAATAATTATTATAGATCAAAAATGTTTAAAATAATTATAATTTTTTTTTTTCGTAGTTTCTTATTGTAATTGTTTCTTGAAGTGAGAATACAAAAAGAACAAAATCCTAGTGAAACTTGATTTTTATTTCTTGGTTTTAGAGTGAAACAAAAACATTTTTCGTTAATTTATTAGACTCGATGGCCTGAAATAAAACGGATGATTCAGAGAATAAAAAAAAAGAAATTGTATTGTTTTGGTCCATTCATCCATCAGCCTTTCAACGTCCACTGCTGGACATAGGCCTCCCCAAGAGAACGCCACAACGAGCGTTCCCACCATGGGGGATAATGCCGTAATCGCCACGCTTGGTGGGCGGGTTGGCGATCGCAGTGGATGTTGTTAATACTCGAGGAAGTACTACCCCGGGATTCCGTCAGTCGGCTCTTACGACTCCCGTGGGTAGAGAGGGGTGGGACAATTCTAAAGCCGGCTCCACGCTAACGTTTGGTCCATTATCGAACTATTATCTGTGAAAAAATTTCATTAATTTAAAAAAGGCTCCTCTTTATGTTTAATTCCTCAATTTAATGGTTTTTTTAGCTCGGACAACACCAAATAAAAATAAAATAAACATTTCTAAACATTTGAAATAATATTTGGAGCCAAACGAAACCCACGATCCATTGGACATCAAAATCCGAGGGGTCAGGCCAATGACCGCGTGATTTGACGCGGAATGCCCCATAGGTAAACGCCAACTACCTGGGGAATTATACCGTTGTCACTCTCTGCTCTCTAAGAAAGAAAGACAAAAGTTTCGAAAAAAAAAATTGTATAAAAATGCTCTGCCCTTGGAAAATCAGTCTGGACGTCTGCCTCTTCGATGTTTATCGTCTTGAGGATGATTCTGACCATCAGTCCAAAAGGCAAATACGAACAAATGATTTAACAGCCTTTTTTTTTACACTTGTAAAGCGCTGTCGATTGAAAACGCAGCGCTATCATGGTGGCAGACTATTTTTCTGTGGTTCTTTATATCGTCATTAACCGAACAATTCGGGTCTGCCAAGCGAACAATTCATATACAATTTTTTAAATCATAAAAAATTGTTTATAAATTAATTACTTAAAAAGTCAGAGGGCTGGACGTCTGCCGCTTCGATGTGCCTCGTTTTGAAGGTGTTTCTGACCATCAGTTCAAGAGGCAGGGACGAACAAATGATTTAGCATACCGTTTTTTTTTTACATTTTTAAGGTGCTGTAAATTGATAACGAAGGCCTGTTATGGTGGCCGACGCGGTCTTTAATGCTTTTTATGGTACAATTAGGGTTGCCACCCGTACTTTATTATAAAGTATTGTACGTTATGAGAATCACTACTCAATACTTTATGAGAACAATAAAGTACGCGAAAATACTTCATTTCGCATGATTGCCCAAAACAGAACGACAGAGTTACTGGGGTGGATGACGGTATCGATTGTTGCCGAATAGGTTCCCTCTAGAGTGGCAGTCGCCTCGTTAACGCTCATTTTTAAATGCAACCTATCCTTTATTAAACATTGTCATTTTGTCAATATCAGTATCAAAACTTCTTGTTTGTTTTGTGATTTGTTACAATTATATTCAAAATTTGTCTTCACCTGAATTGACCAGTAGTAAGTAATGTCGAATATGATAATTTTGTTGACTATATAAGTGGAAATTTTAAATCTCCTAAAACTTAATAATATGGACTGTATTTAAGGATCAATTTCTTCATTAAACAAGTTATATAATCTAAGTATATAGTTCTACATGATATTCTGATGTTTTTAAGCATTTGACATGCTTAGACATATAAATTAACACAAAGTGCGAAATTGTAAAATTGAAAATAACAGTCACGAGCAAACGTGATTCGATTTTGATTACACATTTTCGCACTTTGTGTAAATTTATATAGCTATGCATGTCATACATGCTTTAAAATATATAAATATACCTATTTAAAATATATAAATATACCTAAACTGATAAAAAAAACCCAACAGATGGCGTTGGTCGTAAAGACAAATGTGATAAGGAAATTGAGATGACCGAATAGGTCTGTACGATAGCTCTGTGGCTTAGAGCACTTCCCCGCATTGGAAAAGACGTGAGTTCGATTCCCGCTCGTACAAAAAAATCTTTTTCCTTATACACAAATAATGTGTACTGATAAAAATTGCTAAAAGTAATGCAATTAAGTAAAAAGATAGAGTAAAATAATTCGTACTTTATTTTGGTACTATGTACTTTTTTTTTCCTACTTTTAATAACCTGTGTACTTATTTTTTACAAAAAAAAGGTGGCAACCCTGGGTACAATCATCGATACTAATCATGTCTGCTACACGAACAGATCATATAGAAATTTTGGCATTCAGCTCCCTAACCACAATAACGCGATAGTCAAAGAAAACAGTCAACATGACTTTGACTTTTGATCGACTTTGGCGTGGTTTTTTCGGTTTCGGTTCAGTTGGAAGTCGCCACTGCGAAGCTTGTTGACTAGTTTGCATGTCAAACTCGTAAACCCACGTCTCGTCACCAGTAACAATGCGTTTCATGAATGTTGGGTCGGAATTGACTCGTTCTAGCGTCCTCAACGACTCTCATGCGATTGAGTTTTTGGAGAAAATTCTAAAAAAGGTCTTTTGGGACTAGCCGAGCGGAAACTTGTTTCATACCCAATCAACCCCATGATTATTTAAAATGGTACGGATCGACTCGTGAGACAGAAAGTTCGGCGGCTATCTCTCTCAAAGCTGAATGAGGATTTTCAGTCAATATTTCCTTCACTTTTGCAAGGCAGACGTTGATGGCCTACCAGAGTGAGGCCAATCTTCCATCACATCTCGACCGCTTTTAAACGCTTTGTCATAACGTGTTTTTGATAAAGTCGATTCACCGTAAGCCTTCTGTAACATTTTCAGTGTCTCCGAACACGAAATTCCATTGGCGATGCAAAATTTAAGACAAACTCTTTGTTCGATGTTTTTGTCCATTATGAAATTCGTAATACACACTAGAAATGATATAACTAAAAACAGCACTGTATTTAATATAAATAACAGATGCAACTCAAACTCCGCGCCAAAATGGATAACAGTTGTGCCAATCTAACAACAAAAAAAAACAAAAATTTGAATTTGGAACCATAACAATTCATACATTCCCGGTACTTTCTTGGCAGAGTAGTAGGTTTTCTTTGTTTTTTTCACACGTTGGATTACATTATCGAAGCTACCATACGGATCCCTAACTTTAAAAAAAATTCTATCACCTATGTTCATCAGGAATAATGTAGAATTCTAATGGTGAAAGAATATTCCAAATCGGTCCAGTAGTTTGGGAGCGTATTCAATGCAAACAATCAAATCTTTCCTCTCTTTATATTATTAGTCCATCCATCCATCCATCAGCCTTTCGAAGTCCACTGCTGGACATAGGCCTCCCCAAGAGAACGCCACAACATATGTTTCGCTCATATGGGGGATAGTGCCGTAATCGCCGCGCTTGGCGGGCGGGTTGGCGATCGCAGTGGATGTTGTTAATACTCGAGGGAGTGCTGCTGCCCACTCCTCCGGTATTCCCTAAGTCGACTCTTACGACTCCCATGGGTGGAGAGGGGTGGGGCAATTCTAAAGCCCCACACGGCGGATATTATTAGTACCTATAGATAAATTCCATAAACTAAACATAACACATTTGGATCAACGTTTTGGACAGGAGCTCATTACTTACTCGGACTAAAGAAAATAGGCATTCGCCGCGCACTGAACACAAGTCTGCAATTTCGATAGCACCTCTACTAAATGCACGAGTAATAAGTTTCCGCGCTCAGTACCTACGCAGCTACATCAGCATTTTACTAGAAACAAATTTTATAGAAAGTGTAAAAAGATAAATTTAACATTATTAAGCTGCGTCTTCCCCTATCCGGGGGGCTGCTTTAGACCGCCAAGCTATCGTAGAAACCTCCTAAAACTCCCAATTCCCACATGTTAGTCTCGTAAGGCCTGCGCCATCTACTGAATGTATTTGCCGATCCAAAGCTTAAGACGCGAATCCTGCTCGTAGAAATGTCTTCTTTCTATTGAAATGATTTCTTTCTATTAAAATGCTGATCATAAATGCTAAAAATCACTATAAAGTTATTATACCTAATAATTTCTGTATCAATATTTCGAACTACCGAACAAATGACCAGCGGTGGATTTACACTAGGGGCAGTCGGGGCAAGTGCCCAGGGTGGCAAATTTTTTAGGGCGGCAAAACTTGGAAAGCGAAAAATTTTTTTTTTAGTCTTATCAAGATTGCTCAATATAATTAATTAATTCTATTAATTCATAATTTTCTGTTTAATTGATAATTCAAGAAATTCAATTTATGCATTATTTGTGAATTATAATTTTGGCACTTTTGGTAAAAAATAATAATCAAAATGTTAAACACAAAGTGAAAAATGTGAAGTCGAAAATAACAGTCACGAGCAGTTATTTTCGACTTCACATTTTTCACTTTGTGTTTAATGTATAGTGTTAAGCATGTCAAATGCTAAATATATATATATATATATATATATATATATATATATATATATAAATATCTAAATAAATAATCAAAATGATTTAATCAATTTATTTCCTTGGATATTTAAAATAATAATAGATTTTTCTATTTTCTGGAATTAACGAAATTTAATAAGTTTTTTTTTAAATTTCAGAATTATTTTTTGCATTTTTCAAAACTTTAATCAAACAATGAATTAAAAAAAAATTGATGAAAAATAAAATATATAAACTAAGTTTAAGTAAAAAAATCCAAAACTGACAGTATTGGATTTTTTTCCGGTGCCCAGGAGCGGCATTAAGTTTAAATCCGGCCCTGCAAATGACATAAAAAAGGACTGCGTTTATCACGTTGCTGTATTTACGGCTTGTCCTATAATCTTCGATTGAAACGGACGCACATTAAATATAAACTGTTTTCGATGAATAGGGGAAAATACGGTAGTTACTTCAAGTCGCGTTTACCCAGTAATTGAAGACTTATCACAACGCTCGCAATATTACATCCCACAGAAACACGTATTCCTACAGCGCTTATGTGTAACCCACACATGGCTATCTGAGGGCCCTGCACCTGCCCTTTTTCTTAAAATTTGTGATTACATAGAAATACACTAAAATAACCAAAACAATAAATAAAAAATGATACTTTTAACACAATTTGTATTCAAATTACATGTTTCAATCTTTGTATTCCTGTCCTAATTCTGGCTCTTGCAACTCTGTTTATAACTAGTGTAAGAGCCAGAGTTCCAAATATTTGGTGTACATGTTTAGTTTATAAAGAATCGAATTAGTATGTTTGTTTGTTCGCACATCACGCAAAAACTACTGAACAGATTTTCATAAAACTTAAAACTCTTGATTAAATTAACGAATTCACCGTGCATGGGCTCATCCTGCTCGGGATTGTTATTTTAGATTTCACATTTTTACACTTGTTAATTTATATGGCAAGTATGTCAAATGCAAAAAAAAATATATAAAATATTAAAATACTCTTGATTACACTTGTATACATTTTATCCCGCTACTATATAGGGAAACTGAGATCTCATTGCTTTTCTTGTTAAGGCGGGAAACATTGTACCTAAACGCAGACCTCGTCGTCCGGGGCAACGAACAGACAAGGTACCCTGTTGTGTACCCTAACCCACTAAATTATCCCGCTGTGTGCAGACTGGCCGTGTGGGGCCGGCTTTAGAATTGTCCCACCCCTCTCCACCCATGGGAGTCGTAAGAGCAGACTGAGGGAATACCGGCCCGGAATATGGCCCCCAGTCACGGCAGCTCCGCTATTCCGTGACCTAACGGTTGCGGGCCCGGTAACGGCGGAGCAGGCGGTGCGAAGAATCTCCGGCCGCGGCAAGGCTACCAAAAACAACGACCTCTGGCCCTGGTAACGCACAACGTTCGGACACTTCGGACCGACAAGAGAATCACCGAGCTGGAAGAGGAATTGAGCAAGATCCACTGGGACATTATAGGGTTGTCAGAAGTTCGAAGAGGGTGAGGGCACGACAATCCTCCTGTCCGGGAACTTGCTCTTCCATCGGGAGAGCGACCACCAGTCCCAAGGGGGTGTCGGGTTTATCGTTCGCAGGTCTCTCGTAGGCAACGTGGAGAGGATTGAAAGTGTGTCGAGTAGGTTAGCGTACCTTATACTCAGAATAACCAAACGGTATTCGTTGAAGGTCATACAGGTTTACGCACCGACCTCGACACACTCCGACGACGAGGTGGAGGCCCTATATGAGGACATCTCGAAGGCCATCCACTTGTCCAAAACCTATTTCACGGTGGTTATGGGAGACTAACGCGAAACTAGGCAAAAGGACAGACGATGAGTTGAAGATGGGGCACTATGGATATGGCAGAGGAACCACAGGGGCCAGATGCTGGCTGATTTTCGGGAGAAGGAAGGCCTCTTCATGATGAATTCCTTCTTCAGGAAGCAGCCCCAGCGAAAATGGACCTGGATTAACCCTGATGGTTCGGTAAAAAACGAGATTGTCGGACAAACGACACATATTCAATGATGTCTCAGTGATCAGCAGGATTAAAACTGGGAGTGATCACCGACTAGTCAGGGGCATCTTGAATATTAAAACAAAAGTTGAGAGGTCACGCTTGATGCAGTCTACGCTCCGACCAACACCTGCGCAATACTAGAACCCCGAGAGCTTTCAGCTCGAACTACAAAATCGCTTCCAATGTCTAAGAGTGTGAATCAGCGAGCGATATGAACAGCAGGTTCGTGCAAACTGTTAACGCGGTCGGGTCGACCTACTGCAAGACCCGTCGCGTCAGTAGAACTCTTAAACTCTCGGACCATACTCTCAAACTCATGGAGAGGAGACAAGAAATGACAGTCCAGTCCTCATCCCATTGGTCCTGCCTAAGGCGGTTAAACAGACAGATCTCCAAGGCTATGCGACGCGATATTCGCTAATTTAATACTACCCGTATTAAAAATAAAAAATATTCACGGACATTTTTCACACAACGTCCTCTGGTCCCAAACTAAGCCTATATAATATATATACTACTTTTTTTTTGTAAATACATATATATAATAGATAGAAAACACCCAGCCGCAGTACAAATATCTGTGTTCATCACACAAATAAATGTCCTGAGTGGGAATCGAAGCCACGACCTCGTGCACGGAAGTCGGTTACACTACCGACTACGCCACGAGGCCTGTCAAAAATTAAAGAGGCGATAGAGCGGAACCAAGGCTCGCAAGGGTTTGCAAGAGATCTGTCTGTTGGTCAAAGCCAGTTGACTAAACTGAGGACCAACGACGGCCCTGTCATTTCATCTCGAGATGAGATCTTGAGTGAGGTCCAGCAGATCTATGGACAGTTGTACAGATCCCAGAGCCCTGCTGTTGGCTTGGTCCAAGACCCCAGATCCAAGCTAACTCTGCACTTTACCGAAGAAATCCCGGACGTCAGCCTGTACGAGATCAGAATGGCTCTCAAACAGCTAAAGGACGGAAGGGCACCGTGACGACGGAATTACTATAGAGCTTCTGAAGGCAGGTGGAAAGCCGGTCCTCAAAGCCCTCCAGAGGCTATTCAATTCTGTCGTTCTTGGGGGCGACGTCCCAGAGTCGTGGACCAGGAGCGTGGTGGTGCTGTTCTACAAGAAAGGTGACAGAACCCTCTTGAAGAATTATAGACCCATCTCGCTCTTGAGCCACGTCTATAAGTTGTTCTCGAGGATCATTACAAATCGAATCGCGCGCATGCTTGACGACTTCCCGCCTCCCGAACAAACCGGTTTCCGAAAAGGCTATAGCACCATAGACCACATCCACACGCTATGCCAGATTATACAGAAAACCGAGGAATACAATCGGCCTCTGTGTCTGGCGTTTGTGGACTATGAGAAAGCCTTCGATTCGATCGAAACTTTGGCGGTGCTGCAGTCCCTTCAGCGGTGCCAAATTGACTATCGGTACATCGAAGTGCTGAAGTGCTTGTATAGAAACGCCACCATGTCAGTCCGTGTTCAGGACAGGAGTACGCAACCGATCCAACTGCAGAGAGGTGTTAGACAGGGAGACGTTATGTCCTCGAAACTCTTCACCACTGCATTGGAAGATGTCTTCAAGCTCTTGGACTGGACCGGATTTGGCATCAACATCAATGGCGAATACATCACTCACCTTCGATATGCCGATGACATCGTAGTCATGGCAGAATCGCTGGAGGACCTTTGCACCATGCTCAATGATCTCAGCAGGGTTTCCCGACTAGTGGGTCTTGAAATGAACATGGACAAGACGTAAGTCATGACTAATGTCCATGTCATTTCGGCACTGGTCCTGGTCGGGAGTGCGCTTCTCAAAGTTGTCGACCACTATGTCTACCTGGGACATAGTGGTCGACAACAGTCCAGTTAGGTAGGCACAACTTCGAGAAAGAGGTTAATCGATAAATCCAACTCAGCTGGGCAGCGTTCGGGAAGCTAAGGAAGATCTTTTCGTCCAATATTCCGCAGTGTCTGAAAACGAAGGTCTACGACCAGTGTGTGTTACCAGTGACGACATATGGAACAGAGACGTGGTCTCTGAATGTTGGCCTCGTATCAAGGCTCAAAGCCGCTCAGCGGGCCATGGAGCTGGCTATGCTTGGTATTTCCCTCTGGATCGAATCCGTAATACGGAGATCCGTAGGAGAACGAGAGTGACCGACATAGCCCGCCGGGTTGCCATGCTGAAGTGGCAATGGGCAGGCCACATCGGTCGACGAACCGACAACCGTTGGGGAAGAAAGGTTCTCGAGTGGCGACCACGTATCCATGCCCACGTGGACGCATCCAGCCGTGTGGGGCCGGCTTTAGAATTGTGCCACCCCCCTCCACCCATGGGAGTCGTAAGAGCCGACTGAGGGAATACCGGGGCAGTGGGCAGCAGCACTCCTTCGAGTATTAACAACATCCACTGCGATCGCCAAGCCGCCTGCCAAGCGTGGCGATTACGGTAATATCCCCCATTCTTAGGGAGGCCTATGTCCAGCAGTGGACTTAAGGCTGATGGATGGACCACGTATCGGACGGCGCAGCGTAGGACGACCCTCCACCAGATGGACCGACGATCTGGTCAAAGCTGCGGGGAGCCGCTGGATGCGGTCGGCACAGGACCGCTCGTTGTGGCGTTCTCTTGGGGAGGCCTATGTCCAGCAGTGGACGTCGAAAGTCTGATGGATGGATGGTGCAGTCTGCGCCTATACTGGCGGGCCACTGGAACTGTATGACATTTTCTTCAGTGGACAACCTGAGATATAACCTAAAAATTAGATTGTATCTGCGGCGGAATCAAGTAATACCTACATATAAAAATTTAGGAATAAATTTTACATATAAAAATTTAGGATTAATTTGACATTGTGCTGCGTGTTAGTTCAAAATTTTGCAAAAAAAATATTTTATGTATGAACATTAAATGAATGTAATAGGTTCGACAAATCGGACTGATATTCCTAATGTCACCGTACCTACTTAAGTACATTAGGATTCGCGAGTTCCATGTGTCGCTCACAACTCTCAAAATGACCCGTTTCAAATGACGACCGCAGTCGTTATGGTTGCGGCAAAAACGTAATTATTTTTGCTCACGCTAAGGTCGTCACATAACCCATCAAGAGTTGGGTCAAAGTGCCGTTGAAGTGAACGTTTAGAGTACCCGTTCCACTTGGGTTTACGAATAAAAAGTTCACAAGCACGTGGAACGGTAAAAACCGCGATAGTGAGTATGATCGTTGTTAGCATCACGTGGAACACACTTGTGCTGATAGAATTTTACTTTAAACCGATTTTCATTATTTCAGACAGAGTGTTGTATACGAAATAATCCAGGAGGTATATACGCCTTTGACTTCGGCAGTGTAAGAAGAAAAGTAAAAAAGCCAACAGATTCATACAAAATTAGTGAGACTGGCAACATTCCTCGTGTATCTTTTGTTACTGGAAAAAGATTACAGACTGTAGATTTTGGATAAGAAATTTGTAAATAAATATGATGGATTTATAGATTTGGTTTTATTATCAGACGAGTCGGTTAACCTTAAAAGTCTGATGTAAACGCTGCAACATTGTATTCCGTTTATTCTCTCTTTGAACATTTCCCTACAGACAAACAGCCGTTTAATTTAAAGCATTATGTGATGGACAAGTACATTGCAAATATAAATTTTGTATATAAAAACTCTAGAATGATAAAATATCCAGTTTGGCAAGAATTATAATAAATAAAAAACATAAATATTTCTACATAGTATTATATACAGGGTTTGAACATCTGTTATTCGACCGATTCATGTTGAGCCTCGTCAACGGATGGGTCTTCCCATGTTGCAATTGTTTGTTAGTTTGAGCTTTCGACATCACAGATACTGTAGACACATCGGAGTAGTGACGCGGCGCGAGCGACACGACGGTGGGCACCGGCGGGCGGGTGGCCTCCGCCAGCCGGCACTTCTTGGGCACGGACTCGCACCGCGCGCGGCCTGGCCGGTCGTACCTGTCCACCAGCACCCGCACGGACAGGTCCTCGGCGGGCGGCGACGCCGGCGGGCGCTCGCGGCTCTCGGCGGCGGAGCGGCCGCGCGCCTCGAACTCCTGCTTGAGGTAGCTGACGAGCCCGGGAGCGGCGCGCGGCAGGTCGCCGTGCGAGGCGCAGGCGGCGCGGCGGCGGCGCAGGCCGGCGCGCAGCCACGTGTCGGCGGGCGCGCACGTGGCCGCGCGCCCGCCCCACGTGCTGGCGCCCCACGTGCCGGCGCCCCACGTGCTGGCGCCCCACGTGCTGGCGCCCCACGTGCTGGCGCCCCACGTGCCGGCGCCCCACGTGCTGGCGCCCCACGTGCCGGCGCCCCACGTGCTGGCGCCCCACGTGCTGGCGCCGCGCGCGCGCGTGCGCTCGATGCGCGCCGCCGCGCTCGCGAGCTCCCTGAGTATGGCACACGTTTCGTTGAACTTCCGCTCGTTGTGGGCGCGGCGCGCCGCCGGCCGCGCTTGCGACTGCTCGGCGAGGGCGAGCTCGGCCGCCGGCCGGGGCTCGGGACAGCCGCACGGCGAGTGCCGCGACGCATCCAGCACCACTGCGCTGTCGGAGGAACTCCACGAGCTCTGTCTGCTCGGCGGCGCCTCCTCCTCGTCCGTTCCTCGCTTGTACTCGCACTCCAAATTTGAACGTTCTGTACGATGAGAATGAGCGATAATATCACTAGTTGTCAATTTATTTGTCTTCCCGTCTACGATACCACTATCACTTTTCACTATATTATCACTATCGGTAGTAGTCCGAGTCTCGTCACTTTTGGTCCACGATACCTCCCCTGGGTCCCAGGTGTGAATTTTTTCGACTTCAAAATTTGATTGAGGAGATTTGTAATTTAAATTCTTAACTGGAGAAATTAGTGGTGGTTTGGTGAGCACATCTGGCATATGAGTTATAGAAAGAGCAGGAGTCTCCAATAACTTATTGGTTTGGGTTTCGTTCTGCGTGTTGAACAATAATCTCTGATACCTTTTAGTAAAATCTTTTCGATCACTAGATGCAGCATTTTCTATTTCATTTACTATATGCTTTACAGATGGAGCACCCTCCTCTTTCAACCTAATAATTTGATTAGGAGATACACTATAACTTCCATTTGCACACGGCATTAACATATGGCGCGTCTCGAACGGCAAATTTTCTAAAGAAACTGAAGTGGGTGGCGGCGGAGGCAATAATTCAGAGGCAAGTCTGGTGTCAGGTGACCACGATCGCGGCCGCCTCGTGCACGAGCCGGTCAAAGCTAACACCAAAGGCGTAGGATCCATTGTTTTATTTTCAGTTTTGGATATATTCTTTGGAGATTTGAGATTAGTTTCTGACTTGGACCGTTGTAATTTTTCTTTGTTTTTCATTGCATCCAATATGCCTTGGTAAGTTTCGAGTTGGTTCAAAAAGTTCGTATTTGGTTTAATACAACTGCGTTTTGCTTTGACATGTTTGAGCGCCTTGTCAAAATTCCAATTAAATGCCTTCATTGCATAAGCAATTACGACTGACGCCGATCTACTAATACCCATTTTACAATGGACTAATACTTTAGAGCCCTCATTCCTGGCTTTATTAATATATTTGAATGTATTGTCCCAGTGCTTCAATAAGTCAGTCTTCTCATCGTCATAAACCCTAACGTTAAGATAATCGAACATTCCAGGAAAAAAGTTGTCAATCTCTCTTGTTACGTTCAGTATGTGCCGCACTCTAGAACAAAAATTAACATTATTGGAATGTAGTCTGTGTGGTTATACCTCCTATATAATTACTTAATACCACTAAGGGTTCATCGATTTCCTATCGCTATTGATAGCACTTATCACATTTTTACCGGCTGCAATGTGGTATCGTCACTATAGATTAAAATTAAATTAACATAGCATAGCATCACGCCTGTATTCCTCGAAGGGGTAGGCAGAGGTGTATTACACACCCACGACTCGCCAGCTATGTTTAAGTCCCACGTAATAGGGGGCGAGCCTATTAACGTCTACCAGGCACATTTCCAAACTCCGGACTGTTACTGAGAATTTTTCTTTTTAGGAAAAAGCTTAATAACATTGCCCGACCCGGGGATCGAACCCGAGACCTCATGAATAGCAGTCGCATACACTACCGCTACACCACCGAGACAGTTAAAATTAAATTAGTTTCTATTTATTCGGGGACGATCTGATATATTTGATTTCCCTAAATGGTAAAATTAACCTAAAAAATAAAGAACTATTTTAGACCGCTGTGAATTTTCAATTTAGGTATATGTTTTTTTGTGGTAAACAAAAGGAGCAAATGTAAAGTAGCATACCCATTGCTTTGTAATTCTTCCAGATTACTGGCATTCCATTCGGAGCCAAGGTAAACATGGTCAAAAATTTCTGTGGGCGCATCCAACTGGCCCATGATGGTGATCATTTCGTGATCTATAAATGACTTGTATTCCGCAAGATCCATGTCGAGATCTTCTTCGAGCCGCCCTCGAATTGCCTTGCTAGTGACTTCATCCAAATCCACACTCATCATAATTTCTTTCAACTTGCAACGAATAACGCGCTCAGTTTCATCTCTCTCCCGAGGCCTTTAAAACAAAAAAGGAACACGGTTATTCGTCAATAAAATAAGCATTATAGATGCCTAACCACCATAAAATTTTAGTTTAAATCAGGTTAAAATAATAGTCATAGACAAAAACCAACAATTTGCCAGTGACAAAAGTTAGTAAACCAAATCAATCACTGCCAAATAAATGTTTTGATCTGTATTTTAGCACTTGATTTACATCTTTACGTCCTATTAGCATATTTCAATTAGGACTTTAGCACACTGCTGCTCAACTTCTTATCTAGGTCAAGAAATACACTTGTTTAGCAATTACTATAATTATGATATTTTTAACAGTAAATTGCAGATATTGCTAGAAATAAATGAATATAAAGTCAAGAAGAGTGAAGGTCAAATTCAAAACTAACTTGAGTCTTAGTGAATCTGGAGAAGGTGGGCGTCGGGACTCGATGCAATCCATAGCATGCCACTCATTGAGACAAGAGCGGTCAGAGTCCACATGACTCTCATAGTAGGAACACCACGAGTGCGACGTGCCACCGGCGAAGTGGTTTAGCTCGCGGGCTTGTGCACTCGCCCGATGGAGGGTTTGCAATGCCGACCTGTAAATATTTTGTTTCGTTTACTTAAATATTTTCCTATCTTCTGTTCCTTCACTTACGTACTCGTGGTCATGAGATAAGAGAAAAGTGATCTTGAATAACCATTATAAGGCTGAGTGTGCCAGTTAGTTGTTAACTGCAGCCCAAAATTTGCTTAGACTAAAAATGTGACGATCTGCTTAACGGAATGTCGGTCACGGCTGAGCCCGATTTGTTACACTTATCACATTTAGGTTGATTTTTGCATTAATATATCGAGTGTCCGGTAATTACTAGATAACCTTGAAATGGCTTATAGTAGAACTTACGGCCATTCAGAAAAAAATACGAAATAAAATCTATAATAACAAAAAAGTTACATTATTTATT
Organism: Leucoma salicis; assembly: GCA_948253155.1. Taxonomy (NCBI): domain Eukaryota; kingdom Metazoa; phylum Arthropoda; class Insecta; order Lepidoptera; family Erebidae; genus Leucoma; species Leucoma salicis. The sequence goes on along the minus strand of OX411809.1, from coordinate 13,422,404 downwards.
ACAGTACCTAAATAAGTATTAAAAAAAACAATATATTTTGCCTTATTTTACTTTATTGAACACTACGGCGAAAAATTAATGGAATTCATCGGGTTTTAGTTGTTTTAATATTATACACTAACTATTCTGATAGATAGACAACTTTTTTATTTTTTAATATGCGTTCATCTTTTTTGGTAAATTAGCATATTTTTTTTTTTATAGTTTAAACCAATAATAGTGACCAATAATTTTAAAATAATGATTGAATGATAATGGTACAATTCATAATTGTATCTGCCTTAATAGTGAATTATTGCTATTAATGTAGAAAAGGAGAAACAATTACAGAAGCAAAAAAATGTAATAAAAATGTTTAAACACTGTTTAAAAAATAAATTATGCTAATTTTCCAAAATAAATGAACTAGCATATTTAAAAAAAAAGTACAATAAAATAGTTTTACTATCTATCTATCAGAATAGTTAGTGTATAATATTAAAACAACTAAAACCCGACGAATTTCATTCATTTCTAGTCGTAGGCGTGTGTTCAATAAAGTAAAATAAGGCAAAAAAAAATAATAGCTTTTTTTTAAATACTATAGATTTTTTTCGTATTTTTTTCTGAATGGCCATAAGTTCTACTATAAGCCATTTCAAGGTTATCCATTCATTACAGGTGGGTTAAGCAGAATCTCATATCTCACATATAGATCGTATCGTGACCACTGTTATTGGTTGAAAGATCACCGTGATTGGCCAATGGATTATTGTGACATCATGCGTCGGTTTCTCAACCAATCACAGTGATCACGATACGATCGACATGTGAGATATGAGATTCTGCCTAACCCCCCTGGACACCCTGTATATGTCAAAATAGATCTCGACAGTACTTATTTAAAATAACAAAACCGAGGACATGCTATTTCGCTATGAAATAGTGTGTATTTACAATGTAACTGTCACACTTACCACATGGCCTGTACAGACACTGGCTTGAATATGTGCTGTTGATTGCACACACATACACTGAACCCTCTGCGAACAATGAAGATCTAAGCTGATTCGTTATGCTATAGGTAGAACTTACAACTAATTTAATAATGTCACTCTTCCTGGGCTAGTCTTCTTAAATTATTTAATTTAAGTATGTAGCCTACCCGGTAAACTTTTTACGGCTTCAGAATTAATAAATTTTGGTTTTAAATTATTAACTGAGATATATCAATAAATTAATTGCCTGCATAAAAATATTTTTCGTGACTTTTTCTATTTCTTTAATGGTTATTGTTATTCCGGGAGACAAATCCAACAAATCAAATATCATAAAAATCAATACAGCCGTTTTCTAGGTAATGGTAAAATACTTTGTGATATAAAAACACATATAAATACATAATAACCTTAGACTTATTTCACTAGTATTAACATTTTTAAAATTTTCAAATAATCTGCAGACAATGGAGATTTTCTCGACGACTTGTGAAGTCTGTCATCCCGCACTGGGCCAGTGCGGTAGATTACGGCCTGAAACCCTCTCACTCTGAGTGGAGAACCGTGCCCAATAGTGAGACAGTAATGAGTCGGAAAAAAGGAGCATTTAGTACCACATTTTATATATGTGGTACTAAATGCTCCTTTCCTTTGTTGACTTAACTGAGAAAGAAATAATTTGCTGCGAAAAAATCAAAGGATTGTATAATATGTATAAGCTTTATGTGAATCAATCAGAAATATGGGTTTAGTTGTTCTGGTGCCTTTACAAAACAATGGACCAATGGACTAACCTTTGAGGCTGTGATGTTATAAGTTCATAACTTTTTATACACGAAATAACAGTGTCTGTAACGTTTTCGCAATTATGCTTTGATAAGAATACCTATAGTGGGGATTTGCGGCCTTCCCGTGCCATTGGTATGTATTATGTATACGTATGTGTAAAATATAATGCGGTAAGTTTGGTAAAAATAGTTCTAGCCAAAACGAGGTTCCTTTTGTAAGCCTCGCCTGTATATATCAATCTATCTATGTAACGGAATTTGTAAACATGATTTCAACCATCGATTTAATATTAAATTTTAACACATACTTCAAAATGTCGGATTAAACTAAAACTTTGCACACTTATGAAGGACTGATGACACATTAACTTAAGAACATTTTCATTTTTTTTATTACTAACTGGTACTATCATCACACCTACGGTTAAAAACAAATAGGACCTTTTAAATCGAAGTAGGTATAGATAGTGCCATCCACGAAGACGCGCCCCACTCTTTTTTCTAATTACTTACAATGCAAGTGTGTATCGCTTCACCGAATTGCCTATTACGCACGCACTCACACATCGATGAATAAACAAAATCATGACAGAGCGATACGGTCAACTAGGAAGATGCTCTACTTTAATATTATCAACCGACTTTAAAAAGGAGGAAGCTTTCAATTCGACTGTTTGTTTTTTTTTTGCTGTGCTTTATTTCTTTCTCTACTGCGCTCGTGTACTCGATGTTTTCTTATACGAGATGCACCCAAGGAATTCCTCCCTATCGTGCACCACCTACTTTGACCTATTTTATAGAAAACACTAAAAAGCAAAAAATAAATTACATACGATATCGTTAGACACCTACTGTATTTCAAGTCGACCAATTATTTTTGCGTTTTAGTTCCTGGGTGTCTTTAAAAATAGATTTTTTATTAAAAATATTTTTAAAAAATAATTAATATTTCATGTTGTCGTTCAGTGTGGTATTGCATGTCATTATTAGTTAATACAGTGTAATATTAACATGTTAAGGGAGCAATTATAAACATTAATAGTATACTAAAAAAACTATATGGTTGTCTGTAAAGTCGGTTTGAGGGCGATAATTTAATGTCATATATGTTTTCTGAGAGTTTCACTATATGTAATACTGATAGAAATTGAATAGTACATTTTAATTTTCTAGACATTTTAATTTTTTTTATTAAGTAGAGCAACTTTCTTGCCTAGTCTGGATTCAAGCAACGTGAACTGTACTACCCATGTGCATCGAGCCGCTGATGGCTAACGACTGACACTTGGCTCAATCGACCCACACCCCGCGGCCCCCTCGCCAGATTTTGAGGGGCGCGTCTTCGTGAATCACTATCTATACCTACTTTTGATTTCGTTTTGATACTAAAACAGAAGAAAATAAATTATAGTTTAAAAACAAAATAAAAACACTGTTTAATAGCTAGATGAACTAAAAAGTAAAAAAAAATATTATAATAAATAACAATGATTGTAAATCGTGGGGTGCTTTTTGCTCATAATAAATCTTGTAAACTTGGAATCAAACATGTAATAGAGCGTCATGTTCTTTCAGTTTTATATATAGCTGTATTAAACAATGGGTGCACGCGAATCTGCTTTAACTACAAAGAGCAAAAGTAAACTAGAAGGTTATTAGGGTGATAAGTGAGATACAACATTGTATAATATGGCCTTGTAGCGTTAATTCTCTTACTCGGCATAACGCAAAACCATTTAATAATATTTGAGGAATTAGTCAATTATTGAAGCGAGGATTTCCAAAATATTTTCAAACGATTATGAACTTACCCATCGCCGTCCAATTTAATAGATGTGTCAGCGAGAACTCGTAGTACAAGACCAACAGTTGTGTGTTCATTGCAATCGATACCCAGCAACGCCGCCTCGTTACTACGGCAGACTACTACCAGATATCTCGTTCGATCTGCGTGAGCGCTTTCCAGTTTCACCGCCTGATGACAAATATAATGTCAAAGTTGTGAGGTTATTGAGAGCGACATTCAAAATCTTACTCGGTTCGATTTAACGTTTTTAATGCAAATCTATATCTGTATATAATGAGCATAGAATAATTGGACAATGCGCTTTAACTTTCAAGTTACGCCTTTTTATATTTATAAATATGTATATAATAAGAATAACAGATATATGTTTTCCAAGATTGTACTCAGATCTACTAGTCCAGTCCTTACTATGTCCAACAGTTTGGTAAATTGTCTTACCATGATCAAAGATGAATTGCTAATAACATTCGAATTAATCATCAATGAATACAGCTTATATAGCATACTCGTTGAGCATTATTACCATTTTGAGCGTTTCCTCCGGACGGAGCAAGTAGAACATGGACTGCAGATGGTGCTGTATGTCAGGTTGGGTATGCGCACGCGCCGGCGAACGCCGCTGACGCTCTGTACAGGCCAACACAACGGCTGCGCCTTTGTTTGCGAAGTAGCACTCATTGAGACTGAAACAAATCATTTTTACGTTTAATAATAAATAGCTACGGAAGGTATTAAGGTATTAAATTGTTATTAAGAAAATTAAGACCAAATTATAGTTTTTATTAGTAAATTGGTACACGACCTCCATTGCATTGCGGAAAATTGGATTTTGCACTGGTAGATACATATTATATATGTTCTATGAATTGTGACGGTTTAATATTAACAACTAAAATCATTTGTTTTTCTCAATCCCTTGCTGTTGGGCACATGCACGTTTCTCCTCATAGCCTTAGAGTGACTTAGGCGGCCACCACCTTGGCCTATCCAGTGCGGTTTACACAAAATTGCAAAAAATCAAGGGTCATGCGTCTTGCGAGGTCTTGACCTCAGATTGGGGATTGAACTCGATATCACTGTCTTTGCAGCCTGAATAATATCGAGGTGCCGCTAGAGCAGAGGTTAATTTTGGTGTTTTGTTTTTTTTTTGTGAGAAACGCCTTCGCTTATCATGATCACACATTCAAAGATTTGTTAGTTATAAATTCATCAAATGATAAATAAAAAAACCGGCCAAGTGCGAGTCGGACTCGCGCACGAAGGGTTCCGTACCATTGACTAGGTAAACAACATTACACTATTGTAACTCTCTGTAACCATGGTGTTTGGCTGTTACCAAATTTTGCAAGTAAAATTTGACTCATTTCGTGGTTTTCAACTTAGACTTAGATGCGCAACGAGTAAAGAAACACGTTTGTGTATGGGAGCCCCCCTTAAATATTTGTTTTATTTTAATTATTTATTTTTAAAGTAAATATATACTTAACTAAATATTCTGTGAATATTTCAAGCGTTTAACTGTTGCCGTTATCAATATCGAGCAAAAACGAGTAAAAAAAATCACGTTTGTTGTATGGGAGCCCCCTCTTAAATATTAATTTTATTTTCATTTAATTATAACTAAATATTCTGTAAACATTTCAAGCGTCTACCTGTTGCCGTTATCAATAGCGAGAAAAAAGCTTAATAAAATTACGTTTGTTGTATGTGAGTCCCCCTTAAATATCTTTTTATTTTATTTTTAGTATTTGTTGTTATAGCGGCAACAGAAATACATCATTTGTGAACATTTCAACGGTCTAGCTATCGCAGTTCTTGAGATACAGCCTGGAGACAGACGGACGGACTGACAGACGTTGTATGGGAACCCTCTTAAATATTATTATTTTTTTGTTTTCAGTATTTGTTGTTATAGCGGCAACAGAAATACATAATTTGTGAAAATTTCAACTGTCTAGCTATCGCCGTTATTGAGATACAGCCTGGCGACAGACGGACAGACAGACAGACAGCGAAGTCTTAGTAATAGGGTCCCGTTTTGACCCTTCGGGTACGGAACCCTAAAAAACAGGTTTAGTATGAGTAACTAGCCGAGGTCCTAAGTATTACTCGAACATCGAAACTGGGACCTGCTTTAGACAACATAATTATAATATCTAATATTTGAATAAGAGCGAGTTTCTGTTGGTTATGCGCCAATAAAGTGAAATACTTTGGAAAATCCAAAACTGCACGCCTCATAATCTTAATTTTTCACAATAAAAATGATTATTTGATATGTAACTAATAATGTATTGGTCGAAGTAGTTTTCAATAAATCACATAGATAGCGCTAATTTCAAAAAGTACTAATGTGGGTTTCATGTCTTATACGCCATCTAGCGCTAATTTTAAGAAGTACTTCTATATTGGTCTACCTCTCAGACATTTTGCAAGGCGCCATCTGGCAATTAGTAAGAACAACAATCCACGAGAATACATAGATACCTGCATAAGTGCATATATATCAACATGTAAAATTGAATAATTTATTAACCTGTAAACAAAAACAATTTAGGAAAACAAAAAGACATCGCTAGTTTCATAACAAAAAAAGCAATATTGTGGCTCTATATATACAACAGCAACCTAATACAATGATATCGACATCTAAAATTGCCACTAGCGACATCTAGGGCTGCATTTGTCAATATCTCTTTTACTTTAAAACAGCGACATCTATCAATAGAAAATTGCAACTTTGGACAATATTATACGACTTATTTAAAAATCAATGAGTTCAACAAGAAATCTCTAAACCATTTATCTTCCTAACTTGGTTGCCTTATAATTTTATACTTTGTTCTAAGTGAAAACACCGTGACGCCATGGCTACGCAAAAAAAAATGTGGAATGTAAAATATGTTTTTTTCGTGTTTTATAACGTTGGTGTGTTATTATTTGCGTGTGTTTAGTGTTTATAATTATTGTTATGGATAAAATAGTTATTATACTTGACAAATATCATCAGTTCGTCAAGCAAAGGTAAGAACTTACTTTTAACAAAAAACAATGTACCGGCCGGGCTAACGGCGTTCTGTTGTGTTGACGATAGTAAAACCACCGGTGGCTATGCGTACGTAAAAAGGTAGTTCTCATGAAAGGCGCTGGTTTTAGTGTCGCGTCGAGCGTAAATATTCAGTATTTTTTTGTTTATTTAATAACAATTAAACCACATCGAATAAGACCGTGAAAAGTAATAGGGCTCTATTCCTAATCATAATAATTCGTAAACGAAAAAAAAAAAAAAAGACTCGATTAGTAAAGTATTTTGGTCGTTATCGTGTTAACATACATTACCTACAACTCACGGACGTCCAAGCCAGATCTTTTTCAAACAGTTTTTTAACTAGTTTAAATAACAAAAATGGCATCAAAAATGTCATATGAGTGTTAAAAATAGTGTTTGTTCTTTATATGTGTGTGTAGATATTATTTTACAAGTGCAATCAATATATGATAAATAGAGACATTTTAAGTTTGAAAAATCAGTTGTTCCGTGTAAAGCGGAAGTAGAACCCACCTCAACGCTTCGCTTATGAGGCGTGCAATAGGTACTTAGTTAGAGCACCTGCTTATTCTACGTTTGTAACCAACCTTAATATTTTTCCGTTTTTATTAGCTTCGTCGGTATGTATGTAACGGAATCTATGAACGTGATTTTGATCCACTTCAATACATCGGATTAAACTGAAACTATGCACACTTATCAAGGACCAATACCAATACAATAATTTAAGAAGTTTGAAGTCGGTACTAGCGTCACACCTACGATCAAAAAGGAATAGGGTATTTTATATAGAATTACTTTTGATGTTATTTTAAGATTAAAAAAGAAGAATATAAAAAATAGGTATTTTAAAAACTAAAAAAACACATTAGGAAGAAAATAATGTCATAATAATTAATAATAATGATAAAAAATCGTGGGATGTTTTTTACTATAATCTTAATAATCAATTTGATGTCAAGCACCCTTTTTTTTTTGGCGGGAAAAAATTCCTAACCGCACACGCCGTCGTTCGGGGTAACGAACAGTGTAGTGTGGTGATGTCAAGTATCCTACACTTTTTTACAATCATTATTATTAATTATGACATTATTTAATATGAACTTACTTCAAGTACAGTTCAATTCTTATCCTTAATATAATGATATAGGTACATAATATTATATTATACATCTGAAAGTGAGTTTATTTGTTACCTTTTGTAGCCGTAATTATTTAACTGATCCTTACGAAATTTGCTATAAATACCTATACCCCGGAGTACAGACAAGCTACTTAATTCATGCAACACATAGCCAAAAGTCCTGATAACAGAGCTGACATTTGGAATATATCGTATGCATTCGTAAAAGGATCTTTGGAAATTCCTACTTTAAGGCTGCCTGTCCACCAACAGGAAAGATGCGGGGCGGAGTAGTGTTAATAACAACTAAAGGAATTATGCAAATACTCGTCTGTTAAAATTGAAATTCTATCTGCTTATTACAGGTAATTAGTGACGTTTCAGGGTTTTGGACTATCATATTTTGATAGAAGTAAATGGATGGAAAACGTTTGTATGGGAGTCTTCTCTTTAAAGAAGAGAGGTAATTTAAAGAAAGGTAACTTGAAAATAGGAATTGTATAGGTATATTCCTCATATATATATAAATAAAGACTTGGTTCGGGGTTTTGGACTTTCCTATTTTAAGGTGAAGGGAGGAGGGAACTGAGTGGTGAAAGTTTGTATAAGCTTATCAGTTTTTAATAATAACTAGATGGCCCAGTGGCCGTGGGGCCGGCTTTAGAATTGTCCCACCCGTCTCTACCCACGGTAGCTGTAAGAGCCGACTGAGGGAATGTCGAAGGAGTGGGCAACAGCACTTCCTCGAGTATTAACAACATCCACTGCGATCGCCAACCCGCCTGCCAAGCGTGGCGATTACAGCATTATCTCCCATGACGGGACCGCTCGTTGTGGCGTTCTCTTGGGGAGGCCTATGTCCAGCAGTGGACGTTGAAAGGCTGATGGATGGATGGCCCGGTGAACTTCGTATCAACTAAAATTTATTTTATCAGCGATTATCAATATTAATCTTAATCAATCTGCATCGTCTGAGGTTTGAATTTAGATAGGTAGATTTATTCAAATGAATTAGAAAGAATGACAGTAGGTGTAATTTTGTCATCTGTTGTCAGCCCCATAAAGGAATCGCCCTTTTAGATAAAAGGCGATTACCATAAAAAATTACCAATTTAGTTATTTTTTATTTATCAGCTGTTTTTACGGATTTCCTATTTTTTTTTATTCTTTTACACCATGTCTGTATTAGAAACATAGCATAGCATCACGCCTGTATCCCCCGAAGGGGTAGGCAGAGGTGTATTACACACCCACGACTCGCCAGCTATGTTTAAGTCCCACGTAATAGGGGGCGAGCCTATTGACGCCTATAAAAAAAAATATTCAACTCGGTTAAGCCATTTTTGAGTTTTAGGGAGACTAACGAACAGCAATTGAATTTTATATATATAACTAGGTAATATAATTTATCTATACTATTATAAAGCTGTAACAGAGCTGTGTACATTTAAGATATTTGAGAAAAAATGACTTTATTAGGCTATATCGCCTATATGTATAGCTTAATAAAGTCATCAAAAACTGGTATACATTTTATCCCGCTACTATATTGGGCACCTGAGATATAACCTGAAAACTAGCTTTTGGCTGCGGCGATGCCGAGGGCAAAGGCTAGTAGGGTAATTTAGCCGGTTTCCCTTCCAGGTCCTGTTTTCGACTACTAGCACGCGCCTCGTGAAACATTTACGTAGATTAGCATCATAAAAATAGTAAACCACGCAAATTTGGACTCGTTGCGTACCTTAATATCAAATCTGCACGTCTACCAATTTAGAATAGTTTTTAACAAGTCAAAACTTGAATAAAAGCTGCTTCAGTCTGGCGGCTTACTTCTAAGCTATGAAAACGTCACATAAAAGTTTGAAAAATAGTGGTGCACGCTAACTGCGCTGATTTTTATAAATTGTTTTAAGAATGTATTTCGTATGTTTAGGGCATTAATGACTAAGTTGATACATAAAGAACACATTAAAATATGTGTTTCGTACTCATTTAACGAATTACTTACAAAATCTAGGCGGACAATAACTGAATTACTTATTTCGCAAAACATTCAGTTTTCGTTCGCCGGACGAAAACACAAAAACACAAGTAAAGTTTGAGTCGTTTAAAATAAGGAATGCTAAGAAATTCTTTTGAAATCTTTATGGAATGATCTTTGATGGTTATTTAGTCTGATATTTAGTTTTCGTACGCTTATTTAGCAGTATTGCAAGCATAAAACATAAATTATATTGTGGACGAAAACTAAAAAATGCGCTGAAAATTGCTTTAAGTTTCGGTCCATATACTTTAATGTGAGTAGACGAAAAGTAACACTGGGTAAAGCGCCTTACGCACCTTCCATCCCCGCTGTACGTCCGCTCAAGGCCGCGGTGCTGGACGTAGCATACGCACCATCGTGCGGGTGCGAGCATCCAGCGTGAGGGCTGTCCACTTAAAAAGTATATCGATATTTATATACGATTTAAAAATCGAATCCCAGTATTGATATTTATATATCGCTTGAAGAACATTGGTATTTTTCAATATCGAATATACCCATTAAAGTTTAACGTTAGTTACCTTTCTCCAGTCAAACGCAAAAAGCTGGCTACTGTATTTGATTTAGTATGTGTGAATGTAGAATCGGAGATCAGAATTTCATAGCTACACAAGTAGTGTACCTAATGATAGAGGTTTTCTATGCGTGTTACTTGAATAGAACTGTACTACTAAGATAGTGGTGAGATGACTGTAATGAGTTATGTTATATTATGTTTGTAAGTAAAACGACGCGTCACCCAGGACGTTAAGTATGAATGTGTTGTCGAAATTAGCAGTCGAGAGCAGTTGTCACGATTGCTGAATTAGCAACACACCTGGACGGTATCCAGGAGATGCAGGTTCAAATCCTGCTCGTGACTGTTATTTTCGATTTCACATTTTCCACTTTGTCATAGTTATCTTTTAAAATTATTCCGGTTATCATATGTCAAACTATTGCTATCTCGGTAATGCATACGCTGAGAACGTGTCTATAATATCCTCTGTCTACGATCAGGATAAATAATTTAGCTTCTCACTGACAAATGTCTTACCTGTTAATTATGTTTTTTAACGTTTTGTTTTTATTGTAATTATTAGTCCGATATATTTTTAATAGATTTGGCAAAAAAATAAAAAGGAATATTTGATGTTTCTATAAATAAATATGTCGATTAATCGAATAGAATAAATAATTGTCAAAACATCAATAAATCATCATTAATTCGATATATAGTATGGAAAACATCGAATAAGTTCGATATATCGATATTTAGTGAATACCCTAGTGCTAGATGTAGTCGATGAATAAACTGAGCGCACATGTTAGGTACATATTTACATGTTTAAAATGCCACCAGTTTTATCAAAACGACAACAAATGGGAGTTGTTGTTGACAACAACAGAAGAGAGGAAAAAATAAGAAGAGATTTTGTATAATTTTTATTTTGTTTATGTTGTAGTTCGCAGGAGACATTTCACAGACAATTGTAGCACTTGTATCTTTCAATAAATCTTGTTATTTTTTGCTATCCTATATTTGTCGCAAGCTCTAAATCTTGAATGAATCTGCTGGACAAGCTTAAGCGCCTTCCATTTTGTTATACGTCCCGCCAAGGACATACACGATGCACGACGAAAAACGATAGTGAACACTGCTGTGAACAGTCTCGACGTACGTTAATAATTATTATTAATTACTTGCTGGACGTGCACGACCCGTTTTGCATCCAGCAATCACCCCCTCGAACCGATCGTACGTTGTGCGTGCTATGCTTAGTATTGTTCTGTGGCTATGCTAGAAATCACAGAGTACATACAATATATATGAGAACTAGATATTTATCTTTATCTTGCTCGCTTCGCTAGCGCTAGAGATGTAGAGAAAGATATAATCAAATGATTATACTAAACGTATGTGTTATTAAGTAGGTACCTACAATATTTACATGTTAATTTAAAATGCCACCAGTTTTATCAAAACGACAAAAAATGGGAGTTCTTCTGATGTTGTCAGCAACGAGGACAAATAATAAGAAAGGTTTTGGATGAAAAAAATTTATCATAAACGTGCAAACTATACTCAAATGAATAATATAATGAAAGATTTAAATGTGATAGATTTTCATAATTATCTTAGGGTGGATACTGAAATATTAGAGATGTTATTTATAACAGTCGGACCCAAAATTCAACGTCATGATACTGTTTGAGAGATAGTGTCTCAGCAAAGGAACGCTTACTTGTAACCTTACGATATCTTGCAACGGGAGAAAGTTATCCTGAACTTATGGTATCGTATGCAATTTAACCACAGTTAATGAGTACAATTATTCCTGAAACTTGTTTAGCAATTTACGAAGCTTTAAAGGATGAGTTTCTCAATGTAAGTGGATAAAATTAAAAATATTTTTTGAAATAAAAAATAAAAAGCTATTCGTCGTGGGACGTTACCAGATGTGAAAACATCGAAACTATTTTGTAGATATAAAACGATTATATCTTGACAAAGTAAGTACTGCTCAAGACGAATCAAACAGTAGTAATTACAGTAGATTTACTGTATTTTAGACTTTTTTACTGTATACTGTAATGATAAAATACAGTGTATGAATATACTGTATTAATCCCAATCATATCTAATATATACGTAGAGACGTAAAACGAAACGCAGCTAATCTAGAATCACTGGCATTTATCCATATATAATGTAGAGTGGGATTGTCACATAGTTGCAGATCGTTTACGTGCAGGGAATCCCCCGATAATTCGGAACTTACGCAGAGCGCACCGGGTAACTTGCGCAACTCCCCCCCAAAAAGCCCTCTCTGTTTGGCAAAGGAACAGCCCCCTTAGAATGAAAAACGAAACGCTAGACGAACTTTCGTTTCGAGTCATTATAATTAATCAACAGTCCGACATGTGATTTCTGATTAGTCGAGACTTTGACGCGTGATACAGACGACCAATCACAAATAATCCCAAGGAAGTGAAACAAAAGTTCGTCTTACGTTTCGTTTTTCATTCTACAGCTGCAAGTATTGTCTTTGGCTCACTTGAACGCTGAGTGCGATTGCATTCTGCTTGGTTATTATATTATTTATTTCAGTGAAATAAATAATATAAAAACCAAGCAGAGGAACTGTCTGATTACAAATACCATAGGAAATATGTTAGCTCAGTAAGCCATTCGTCGAAATTCCGAAAACTGCTTCAAGTTTAATCCACGATGACGAAATGATTTCGAGGATGACGGCAAAATTTTTTGAAAATCACGACGAAATTCTTTTAGAATAACTCAATAATTTGTATTTACAAATAAACTAATAAAGCAGCTTATTTTCCTTTAAATATTTAAACAAAGTTTTACTGTAATCAATTCTGAAATATGCTGTATTGTTTTTAGAAACTTCTGTATTTTTTAGCTGACAACACTGTAATTTTACTTTTGGGATCTGGAAACACTGATCTGCACGAGGTGGGGGTGCTTGCTGCAGGCAAAATTGGTCGTGCAAGTCCAGCAAGCAATTAATAATAATTATTGACGTACCTCGAGACTATTCACTATCGTTTTTCGTCGTGCATAGTGCATGTCCTTGGCGGGACGTTTAACAAAATGGAAGGCGCTTAAGCTTGTTGTCCAGCAGATTCATTCAAGATTTAGAGCTTGCGACAAATATAGGATAGCAAAAAATAACAAGATTTCTTGAAAGATACAAGTGCTACAATTGTCTGTGAAGTGTCTCCTGCGTGAACTACAACATAAACAAAAAAAATATACAAAATCTCTTCTTATTTTTTCCTCTCTTCTGGTGCTGTCAACAACAACTCCCATTTTTGTCGTTTTGATAAAACTGGTGGCATTTTAAACATGTAAATATGTACCTAACATGTGCGCTCAGTTTATTCATCAACTACATCTAGCACTAGGGTATTCACTAAATACCGATATATCGAACTTATTCGATGTTTTCCATACTATATATCGAATTGATGATGATTCATTGATGTTTTGACAATTATTTATTCTATTCGATTAATCGATATATTTATTTATAGAAACATCAAATATTCCTTTTTATTTTTTTGCCAAATCTATTAAAAATATATCGGACTAATAATTACAATATAAACAAAAAGTTAAAAAACATAATTAACAGGTAAGACATTTGTCAGTGAGCAGCTAAATTATTTATCCTGATCGTAGACAGAGGATATTATAGACACGTTCTCAGCGTATCCATTACCGAGATAGCAATAGTTTGACATATGATAACCGGAATAATTTTAAAAGATAACTATGATATTAAACACAAAGTGGAAAATGTGAAATCGAAAATAACAGTCACGAGCAGGATTTGAACCTGCACCTCCTGGATACCATCCAGGTGTGTTGCTAATTCAGCAATCGTGTCAACTGCTCTCGACTGCTAATTTCGACAACACATTCATACTTAACGTCCTGGGTGACGCGTCGTTTTACTTACAAACATAATATCATGAGTTATCTCATTACAGTCATCTCACCACTATCTTAGTAGTACAGTTCTATTCAAGTAACACGCATAGAAAACCTCTATCATTAGGTACACTATTTGTGTAGCTATGAAATTCTGATCTCCGATTCTACATTCACACATACTAAATCAAATACAGTAGCTAGCTTTTTGCGTTTGACTGGAGAAAGGTAACTAACGTTAGGGTATATTCGATATTGAAAAATACCGATGTTCTTCAAGCGATATATAAATATCAATTGCCGTGTGGGGCCGGCTTTAGAAATGTCCCACCCCTCTCCACCCATGGGAGTCGTAAGAGCCGACTGAGGGAATACCGAGGGAGTGGGCAGCAGCACTCCGTCGAGTATTAACAACATCCACTGCGATCGCCAACCCGCCTGCCAAGCGTGGCGATTACGGCACTTTCCCCCATTCTTGGGGAGGCCTATGTCCAGCAGTGAACTTTAAAAGGCTGATGGATGGATATAAATATCAATACTGGGATTCGATTTTTAAATCGTACATAAATATCGATATACTTTTTAAGTGGACAGCCCTCACGCTGGATGCTTGCACCCGCACGATGGTGCGTATGCTACGTCCAGCACCGCGGCCTTGAGCGGACGTACAGCGGGGATGGAAGGTGCGTAAGGCGCTTAAGTATTTAGTTTACGTCTATTACAAACAAATATTATACTTGTATTAAAACACAAAATCATTAATTTAATTCAGGTTTTCTAAAAAGAAGTTTTAAAACTAGATAGTTTTAATTATTATCTTTAAATCTGCAGATTGTATTTATATTATAATCTGTATTTTAGCACTTGACCTGCTCAGCTACTTTAAAGTACAAATTATTTGAATTAGGGAAAAGAGAAGTTTAGTGCGAGCGGGAATCGAATCTGCATCTGCGTACCGTTGGTCGTAAAGACAAATGTGTTGTGTTGGTCGTAAAAACGCATTGGGAAGCATTTGAAGTTCATTAAAAAATATGATTGAAACACTGACTTTTAATTTAGCAAGTAGGGTACATTTATATATGCCTCTTTAAGCACCGTGGACGAAAACTAGCCTTTACAAGGTCGAAAACTAAGATTTTTGGACGAAAACTAACGAAATCGCTAGTTTTCACTAAAACATTTTATATAAAAAATATGTTGACTATAATTATTTGTTACTTAATATAAACCTAAAATAGACTATATTAGCTTCCAATATAAAATTGGTTTGTTAGAGCTGGGCAAGTAGAACAAATAATTTTTAAGCCCTTAAGCTGGCAACTCCGCTAAATGGACGAAAACCGGCTAAACTACCCTACTATTATAAAGCTGTAACAGAGCTGTGTGTACATTTAAGATATTTGAGAAAAATGTCTGTATTCGGCTATATTGGCGCGTTTACATGCGCGCCGCGCAGCCCGGCAAGCAGCTTGGGAAGCAGCTCGGCGCGCAGCCCGGCATTCATCGCAATTGTCCGTTCACACGCTTGTATTCAAAGCGACATTCAACGGACACGCGCACGAGCACACGCGTGTGAACGGCTGCCCGTGGCTGTCCGGCTGCTTGTGCACGCGCTCGGCGTTGAACGGAGTGAGTGTCGGTTTTTTGGCAAAGTTCAAAGGATTTTTACGCAAAGGGCGGTTATTGTACGATTACACGCCCGCTGCGCAACCCGGCATGCAGCTCGGGAAGCACCTCGGCGCGCAACTTGCCATGCGCCTCCAGGTCAAGCAAGCTATTCACACGCATGAGACACTCCAGTTGATGCATACATGGCGAACATAAAAGATGTCAATATTGTATGGCGGCTGATATCGTCTGTTGACCTATTTTTATTGAAAATCGTTAAACATGATTTTAAACCACTCCAAAATGTCGGATGAAATTGAAATTTGGCACTCTTATTAAGAATCTATGACAATATAAGAAAAAATTGAGTTTATGCGTTTGTATTAAAGTTTCGCTATGTCCGTTCGTCCATTATTTGCAGCTTAGATCAGAGACTTAGGGTCTGTTTCACAATCTAAAAGTAAAGTCATGAGTATTTACTAGTCAAGTAATTTACTCAACAGTTAGATCCTTTGATTGTATACCTTTATTTTTTGTTATGGCGGGAACAAATTTCCTAACCCCGTCGTTCGGGGCAACGAACAGGGTAGTGTGGGGCCCTCACCCACTAAAGTAACCCGCCGTGTGCCATCTCTCCGCCTTTATTTGGCGGACCACCGGAACCATATTACATTCCTTCAGTGGTTTGATTATATACCTGCCTAGATGGAGTAGTGCCAACAAACGTCACGATAAAACCGTCTCAAAATACGCGTTATTTGTGAGTACGCTACGTGTACTTATTGTCATATAACTGTGAATGTGTGCGTGCTTTCAATTAATATTTATTAAGATGAAGTTTAAATAAAATAATCATTTAGAAATTTTTATATATATTTTTAGAAGTGTATATGCTTAGCCATATACAATAAACACAAAGTGGAAAATGTGAAATCGAAAATAACAGTCACGAGCAGGATTTGAACCTGCATCTCCTGGATATTGATTTTACGTTTCTTCCCATATACTTTTTTGTTATTACAATATTGAAATTAATCACTATTAAACTGAAATCAAGGCTCAAAGTCGCTCAGCGGGCCATGGAGCGGGCTATGCTTGGTATTTCCCTACATGATCGAATCCGTAATACGGATATCCGTAGGAGAACGAGAGTAGCCGACATAGCCCGCCGTCTTTGGCCCGCCGGTTTACCATGCTAAAGTGGCAATGGGCAGGCCACATCACTCGACAAACCGACAACCGTTGAGGAAGAAAGGTTGTCGAGTGGCGACCACGTATCGGACGGCGCCGCGTAGGACGGCCTCCCACCAGATGGGCCGACGATCTGAAAAAAGCCGCGGGGAGCCGTTGGATGCAGTCAGCATAGGACCGCTCGTTGTGGCGTTCTCTTGGGGAGGCCTATGTCCAGCAGTGGACTTTGAAAGGCTGATGGATGGATGGATGAAACTGATAGCAGTTTCATTATTATTTACTATATATATAATATGACTGCCTCGGTGGTGCAGCGGTAGTGTGAGCGACTGCTGATCATGAGGTCTCGGGTTCGATGCCCGGGTTGGGAAATATTATTGAGCTTTTTCGTCAAAAGATAAGTTCTCAGTAGTAGCCTGGAGTCTGAAATGTGCCTGGTAGACGGCAATAGGCTCGCCCCCTATTACGTGGGACTAACATAGCAGGCGAATCGTGGGTGTGTAATACACCTCTGCCTACCCCTTCGGAGAATACAGGCGTGATGATAAGTTTGTTCGTTTATCCCTAATAGGTATATTATAATGACTATTTTATTAAACACTAGCTATTGGCTGCGGCGAAGCCGCTGACAAAGGCTTAGTATAGGTTATAAAATAGTTAGAATATTTATGACATTTACATATTTTATTAAATATTATTTCTGAAGCACGTGTGCAAAGCTACTGGTACCAGCTCGTAACGAATATAGACAATTAATGAAACACACAGAAAATAGTATTTTGTAATTGCTATTTTGCATAGGTATAGGTATCATTGTCTTCAATTAAGTTTTACATTTAGTAATATAGTATAATACCTTGATCATAATTACTTTTAAAACATAATGCAACCGTGTACAAATGACGCCATTTTTAGTAAAGTTGTTGCAATTCGTCATGCGGGCGGTGTACTTAACCTCCCTTTCACTGGCGCAGGCGCAAGTCGGCAGCTCCGGAGTCGCACCGCTAGGAATGATACGCTACCACGCTGGCTGGCTTAGGGGCTTAACAACCTTTCTCGTTTTAACAGTAAGCCATTGGTGGTCATTATAAAAACAGCATAGTATAAGAGATTTTTTATTTTATTGTTACAATGACGAATCAAGAATAGAAATTGTCATCATTCCATTTTTGATTGGTTATCATAAGAAGCGGTTAAATAATAATGTAGATATAGGTATTTTTGTCCTGTGACAGGGTTTTTCAAACTCCGTAAAACACGGAGTAAAAATTAAGCCTGGTAGATAACCGTTACTACTTAAGATCCAGGTTCAAGTTCAGGGACCGTTGAAAGCAGTCGGCACAAGACCAATCCTGATGACGCTCTAGAACGACAAGGAACTGATGGGTGAAAGAAAGGGCCACGCGCATTTAAGCGACAATAGCGTGAAGTCAAGCGCGTCTTCTTAATCTTGAACACGTGAAGTACAATGCGAGCACGGCCGCAGCGTTTAGTACTCAAAACTAGAGATGCCACGAATATTCGGCAACTATTCGGTATTCGGCTATTCGGCTGTATTTTTTCACTATTCGGTATTCTGCCGAATATTGTGAACTATTCGGCCGACTACCGAATAGTAAATCACGAAAAAAAATGCTAATTATAACTCACAAAGAAATAATCTCATAATCGATATAATCGTTCTATTGAGTGGACTTGGACGACAGGCCATCTGATGGGATCAGAGACTGCAGGCGAACAGATTAGCAAATCTGTGGGCCCTTAAATTACACTGCAACGCTAATAACAAACATACCAACGATCATCAAATAAAGCGTGTTGTGACTCGACTCAATCACGAATGAAACAAAAGCGCTCACGGCGCGTCGTCATCACATGTACTTTAGTGATGTAGGTTAAAACCTGTCACCCGCGAAAGGTACTAAGTGTTGCCGAATATTCGGCTGCCAAATATTCGGCGCTTCAGCCAAGAGCCTCGCAGAATATTCGGTATTCGGCCAAATCACTATTTGTGGCATCTCTACTCAAAACTATCACGAGTTGTGTAGGTATTCCTGTCAAATTCAAGAAGTTGCGGTAAAACTCTTGCGCTGACTCATAAAATTTTTTTAGGGTTCCGTACCCGAAGGGTCAAAACGGGACCCTATTACAAAGACTTTACTGTCTGTCTGTCTGTCCGTCCGTCTGTCACCAGGCTGTATCTCAAGAACGGCGATAGGTAGACAGTTGAAATTTTCACAAATGATTTATTTCTGTTGCCGCTATAACAACAAATACTAACAAAAAAAAACAATATTTAAGGAGGGCTCCCATACAACAAATGTGATTTATTTTGCCCTTTTTTGCTCGCTATTGATAACGGCAACAAGTAGACGCTTGAAATATTCACAGAATATTTAGTTATATAATCACTTTAAAAATAAATAATTAAATTAAAATAAAACAAATATTTAAGGAGGCCTCCCATACACAAACGTGTTTCTTTGAAAACCACGAAATGAGTCAAATTTTACTTGCAAAATTTGGTAACAACCAAACACCATGGTTACAGAGAGTTACAATAGTCTTAATGTTGTTTACCTAGTCAATGGTACGGAACCCTTCATGCGCTAGTCCGACTAGCACATGGCCGGCTTTTTTGTCTATGTGGTGAGGGACGAGGCATACATTGTACCACCACCTCAAGTTACTCCGCTGTTTTCGTACAAGGCGAGTGTAGATGCCATCTTATGAAGTCATGCCACCAAACGACAAAAAGTCACACTTATTTCCACTATTTATTAAAGGCCAGAACAAAACTAATAATAGAGAGATAAATAGATTCCCGTTGAGACAGGCAACAAACCAAAGTTTACTTCACTCGAAGAAGCAAGGGCGGTTTCTCTCAAGGTTCATTAAAAATAGCTACGAAACGTTGCCAAAACGTTGCGTTATCCGCCCATACTATACGTAGACACAAACGAGAACGCCGCTGGCCGCCCACCGCGCTCCCCCAACCTTACCCGGTTAGGAGAAGATCTCAGCGCGTTTTTTATAATTTACGTTTTTCGCAACTCATTGCCGTGACCACTTTCCACTTTTTGGCACGGGTCTCCTGTCAAAAGAAATTTACACCATAGGCAACCACGGTAAAGTGCGGGTAGCAAGACTTCACAAGTTGACGGGGAAATCTCTTCGCTTGCAGGTTTCCTTATGGTGATCGAATTTTTTTTATGCGATAATTTGTAAACAAATACACAACTTCGGAAACTTCAAAAAATGAAAGGCCTTGCGAGGTCTCAACTTTAGACCGGGGTTTGAACTCAATACCACTGTGTTTGCAGTCATTAGTTTTACCGTTAAGCTGTCACTGCTACTGCTACAATTGAATACCAGTAAATAATTTACAAAGTATTATCGAAAACTATCTAAATTATGGTTAATCATAATAATATTTTAAAACAGATTATTCCAGGGGTTCCCATCTTTTTCAGTGCGCGGCGCACATACATGTTTACTATTTTGTCTCGGCGCCCTAAACTATCTAGCAGGTCGAAATAGATAGGTACAATGATACTAGTTAGTTAGATATGCACAAAAATTAAAGCATCCACAGTCTAGATTTATAAAAATATAAAACTAACAGAAAAATCGCTTCATGGCGATCTTCTTCACTTTCTACGGCGCACCAGGGCGCCGCAGCGCACACTTTGGGAGCCCCTGTTATAAACTATTTACGCCAAAATACCAGTCAAATGAATCAAACGTCCATCCTCTAAATCTAAAGCGATTGATCTTGATGCCTAATACGTTCCAGGGGGGTTAGGATGTATCTCACTCAATCGTATCGACATCGCATTGTATAATTGTAATTGGTTGAGAGATCACCGTGATTGGCCGAGGGATTATTGCGACATCACGCGTCCGTGTATCTAGCAATCTCAAGCGGGACGATACGATGTCGATACGATTTAATGAGTTACATTCTACGGGCCCAGTTCAAGAGCTGGAAAACAATCTCAAATGCAGGAGTTTTCGAGTGAAGAGTTTCGACGATATTACGTCTCCCTGTCTTAATACCTATCTGCAGTTAGATCGGTTTCGCAATCTTGTCTTAAACTGGGACAGACACGGTGGCGTTTCTATACAACCATTTCACATTTAAAACTTCGATCAGCCCATAGAATGTTACTCACTAAATCACATCGACATCGCATCGTGTCATTGTCATTGGTTGAGAGATCATCGCGATTGGGTGAGCTATTATTGCGACATCACGCGACTGTCTCTACCAATCACAAATAAGAGGATACTATTCTAAGGGCCTGTTCTATGAAATTGTGTGGAAACTCTGCTTTACCAGGTAAGTATAAAAAGTAATGAAAAAAACAGAACAGAGTTTATGTTATACTAGACAAAGACATCCATAAAAATGTTTTTCCCCATGTAACTATTAAATTTTTTTGCCTTTCACTCGTGTAGGTAACTATTTTACTATAGTTGTCACACTAACAACAACGTGTATTGCTAGTAATGCGGTGATTACAAATAAATTATAATTTTTTTTGGTGAGCGAATGAGCGATATTAAAAGGCTAAAGTCACCACCCCATTCCTTGCAGAGGGCAACAGGATAATGTCACTACCCCATTGCTTACAGATAGTAAAATGATAATGTCACCACCCCGTTACTTAGAGAGGACAACAAAATAATGTCCCCATCCCATTGCGTACAGAGTAACAGAATAATGTCATTTAGCGCAGAGGGCAACTTTACGGAGTAATGTTACCATTCCATTACATGAATATTATGACTGATGTACCTATATCATTTATGTACCCCCTATGCATAAACAAAGACAGTCGTACTTAAGGAGTAAACTCCAGTCGTGCGTCGGAGCTGACACACACTTATTTTATACATTAAAATTCATAATGCCACAAGTATTAATTTTAATTGCAAAATTAATCTTACTATATTGGAATAATGCATTCAATAGATCAATAGCTGGTGTGAGTCGTAAAGACATCCAATAGCAATTGTGGTCCCCGCCAGTGACTGCGATGGCTTAGTGGTCTAGAGTACCGGATTGGAAGGGGGAGCATGTTCGAATCTCGCAGTAAAGTTATTTTTTTTCCATTTTCACAGATAATTTGTTCTTTAAAGAAGCTGAGCATGTCAAGTGCTAAAATACAGATAAAAATTTTTATAAGTATTTTAACTTAACAATAAATTTTCCAATACATGGGATATCAGCCTTGGACGTCTACCATCTAATTCCACCCGTGATCATTAATGTAAAGTATTCGAAACGTTGGGATAGAGTAGCAAATCAAGTAAACGCTATAGATTCCGTAAACGTACTTTTATTTCAAAACATAGGTTATTGCTGAGAATGTAGGTACATACTTACGAGGAGGGATCAAAAAGTAGTTAGAACGACATACTCCTTGTTAAGAAAAAAAAAAAAATACTGGCAGGCATAGCTCAGATACATATTTGTAATATTAATAAAGAAAAAAATCTTCGAGTTTCTTTTGTTTTTTTTCTGAATGTAGTCATTTTGGTCGTGTCGGAACGTGTTCTCGAAAATGGAGAAAAACGAAGCGCGAGCCGTTATTAAATACATCTGTTTAAAAAAGTTAACGACGCAAGAGATTCATTGCGATTGGAGGCAACATTTGGAGAGTCTGCTCCGCCGTATTCCACTGTTGCAAGCTGGGTTTCTCAATTTCGAGTAGAGAGAACGAGCACAGAAGACGAACATCGTTGCGGCCGTCCATCGACATCAGTCACCCAAGAAAATGTTACGAAAGTCGAGAAAATTGTATTGAGCGATCGAAGAGTTACCATCCTATACTTAATTCAAGAAACGGGCATTTCATATGGAAGTAATCAATCCATATTGAAACAATCTTTAAATATGAAAAAAGTCTCCGCAAGATAGGTGCCGAGAATGTTAACCGACAGTCAGAAACAAAATCGACTTGACATTTCGAAGATATTGTTGGACAAGTTTCAAGAAGATTTTGAAAACTTTTTGTCTCGTTTCGTAACAATGGACGAAACATGGGTCCATAATTTTGATCCCGAGACAAAACAGCAATCTTCGCAATGGAAACGGCCATCATCACCGACCCCGAAGAAGTTTCGTGCCGTGGCATCGGCTGGCAAGGTTATGGCCTCAATATTTTGGGACTCAGAAGGGATATTGTTGATTGATTACCTGGAGCGTGGAACCACTATTACAGGCCAATATTATGCAGCTTAGTTCCCAAGTTGAGGAATGCCATCAAAGATAAAAGGAGAAGGAAACTTCTAAGGGGCGTGCTGTTTCATCGCGACACGCACCCGTTCACAGGTCGGCAGTTGCGATGGTTGCCATTCAGCAATCTGGCTTCGAATTGGTTGACCACCAGATCTGGCGCCTAGCGATTTTTACTTGTTCCCCAAATTAAAATTATTTGAAAAAATACTTAAGGGGAAACAGGTACGAAGACGATAACGAGGTGATGGATGCCGTGGAGAGCTTTTTGCAGGACCAAGACAAAACTTTTTTTTTGAAAGGGATTGTAGCCTTGGAAAAGCGCTGAACTCGGTGTGTAGAGAGACTCGGAGACTATGTAGAAAAATAAATTATTAAGTTATCAATAGTCATTATATTCTATCTCATTCTCACTACTTTTAGATCCCTCCTCGTAGTAATCTAAAAAAAACTGCAGTTGGTAAAATGAGAAATGAATCGAGGGTGGCAAACAAGCATACGGTCTGCCTGATGGTACGCGGTTACGGTAGCCACTACCGACACCAGAGGCAGCACGTGCCGTTGCCATCCCCAGGGGAACGGTCCTATAGAAGACGGACAGGAAGGATAATAGGGATAGGATCCGGAGGTGTTATAGGTTAGGGATACGAACCCAAACATTTAGGCTTTTAAATTAAGAAAAGATAAACATACATTACGCGCTGAAATCATAACAACCTTCCGGTTACGCCGTAGTCAGGTAAAAATAAGGTTTATATCACATCACAGTTTTTGTATAATATTGTAACGTTATAATAAACTTGTCTTATAAATTGAGAATTTAGATCTAATCAACAGTAACGCTTCTATAGTTAGTTAAATGTCATTACTCTCAATGCTAAAAGTCATTTGTCGCCTTTCATATAATACCTAATTTTTTAAACAGAGATTGAAGTTGATTCTTCCGTACATTCGTAAATTTAAGATTATAATCTATATCAGGTAAAATAATTACATTAAAAATATTATTTTTCCAAATATATCATGCAAATGAAATAGTAATATCCAAATAAGGAGGAAGGAAGAGATCTTTACCTAAATGCAACCATGATATAATCTTCGTCCCTTTAATCGATACGTAAAAACGATGCATCGAACACAACAGTTTTCACTAAATTTGACACACAAGACTACACACTGTATACTACTATCGCATATACTAATTTTTCACAGGGCATGGTGTATCTAAAAGCATAAGGGCAGTCAAACTTGGCCTGAATCCTGGTAAGCGATGCACCATTCGATATATCCCGCACAATGAAATGCGTGCGCGACGTAACAACGAGCTCATTCGACGAACGACGTCACAACACTCATAGCTTCCTACTGAGCTGAGCACAAACTGCAGCTTAAATATAGAAACACGACGCAGACCAGGAACACGAGAGAGGTTCGGAAAAGGAATACGCAATGCTACTGTACACGCGTTATTGTTTATGACCAATAGTCGTGATAGAAATTTTATATTGTATAATACTTTAATATATATAATATAATAAGGAAATAAATACTAATTGTCCTAGTTAGTTTCGCTATCAAGTACAAAGTTGTATTTTTCCTTTTGAAGAAAGTCACGCACTAACAGCATATTTTACTTTGAATCCTTTTCATATTTATGTTTGGAAATTAAAAAATAGTGTATTACTTAGATACAAAAAAATATCGTCAGACGACTTTGTAAGTAAAATAACTGTGAACGGACGTTCAACAACGGACAACGGACGTTTGGATGTTTTGTTGATGTCAAAACAGCTAAACAGATTTCTGGTTTAATACTCTATTATATTACATTTATGCCGAAAAAATCTTAGGTTCCTACAGGATAGCAAATTTTTCTTAGATACAATAAAGGAGTTATGGCTCTCTCCAAGTGACGTACTTACTATATACTATTATATTACTCAATTTTGGGATCTACACAAACGAAGCCGCACGCAGCAGCTAGTGAATGCAATTACATAAAATATGCACTACTTAAAGAAAATATCTATGGTATTTAGTTAAAAAAAACTAAAACCAGACTTAACTTATTTATCAGAGGCAATAATCTATCCTTGTCATAATGGTTGTGATTGGAGGAGATATCGTGCGGTGTTCCACCACAACAGTTAGTTCCTAAGACCACTTTTGTGTAACATAGGTTTGCGACTGGGTGCTTCGTGGTGTTCTCCCTCGCGGTTTTGTCACGTGTCGTGTTGCACAGACGATACACTTGTTACGGTGTGGAAGGCGACGTCGCACCGGCAGTCAGCCGAAAGGTCTTACAGTTTATTCAAAGAATCCGAAAGCTGTGTTTAGAGGGGTCTTACACAACGTAACGTACTTCTTGTTTCTATGGGCCTCGAAAGAGGCTACCAATACGGTCTAGCATCATAGTAGGGGGTGGGGGTGTTCGCATGGACATCGAGGCAACTATGAAATATCTCAGTCTAGTCCCCGATAGGCGATGGCTCTTCAGACCCCATCTCCAAGAGTTAGTCCCCAAAAGTAACACGCGTGGCTGCCGCATTTACGGGTCTGCTCGCGACCTTGAGAACCCGACAGCTCTTCATGGGGGTGAAAAGCTGTTGCAAAGTCCATGGCGTTTTGTTTATTTAATAACAATTAAACCACATCCACACAACATCATGGCCGTGTGGGGCCGGCTTTAGAATTGTCCCACCCCTCTCCATCCATGGGAGTCGTAAAAGCCGACTGAGGCAATACCTACCGGGGGAGTGGGCAGCAGCACTCTTTCGTGTATTAACAACATCCACTGCGATCGCCAACCCGCCTGCCAAGCGTGGCGATTACGGCACTATCCCCCATTCTTGGGGAGGCCTATGTCCAGCAGTGGACATTAACAGGCTGATGGATAGATGGAAACCACATCGAATCAGAGCGTGAAAAGTAATAGGGCTCTAAAACTGAATTAAGTACGGCCGGGGGATCTAAAATGTGACACACTAAATTGTATCGACATCGCATCGTGTCATTGTGATTGGTTGAGGGATCACCATGATTGGTGGAGCGATTATTGCGACATCACGTGTCGTGTCGGAGCGAGGGGTAGAACTGAGAAATCAAGAAGCACAGGTCTCGTGGCTCGTCTACCCACATAATAAGTAAAAACTCCCAAAGATTGCGGACCTGTATTAGGTTCCTACGTATGAAATTGGCGTTTTGTCAAGCTGGCCACTTTGATCTTAAATATCTGGTATTTGGTTAAGAATTCCAAATTCAAATTTATTTCAAATTTAAGTTTGTGTATTTGTGTTTCCAATTTAGCGATTCATTTGTTTTCACACCAGGAGGTTAAGCAGAATCTCATATCTCACATGTCGATCGTATCGTGATCACTGTGATTGGTTGAGAGATCACCGTGATTGGCCAACGGATTATTGCGACATCATGCGTTGGTTTGTGGTATGTGAGATATGAGATTCTGCCTAACCCCCCTGAGCTATCACTGACCTGTCGCCGACTCCAAGGAAAAGAGATGGAGGGGAAATATAATGAGAGGATAAGAATAATGTTTGGGCACAGAACTTAGTACTCGGATTTCTGTGGGTTTGGGCCTACGGCGCTCGTACTCACCGTATTAAATACAACAGTAGGAGTACCTACCGTTGTTTCAAGCTGATCTGTGAGAGGGTACCCCGATCGAGTCGGCTGGCTATTCATGCTGCGGCAAAGGTGATGAAGATGATACCAATATTATTTTGTGGTAGATAAGAAAATTGTGTACTGTGTTGAATTGAGCGTGATATTAATTTAATTGTTCGTATTCTCCACTCAGTAAAAACCGGCCCACTATCCTATGTCACAGTGAACGCGGAAGATCCTGAGGTCCTAACGCCCAACCATCCAACCATTTTTTGTTGGGTGTACAAAAACGAGTATCACAACTTGGCACATTCGACGAAAAGGATGCCGCATCGTGGTCCAGCTGGCGAGTAGAACAACGAGTCGCAAACATCTTCTGGACACGATGGGTGAAGGAGTACTTGCCGGAGCTACAACGCCGGGAGCTCTACGGACGAGGACCAGCTATCCGAGTCGACGTCATCGTACAAAATAGTCGATGCCAACCTGCCTCGAAACATGTGAATACAAGACAGGTAATCGCAACGTACCCGGGTCCGGACAACATCGTACGCGGAGTGGACGTGCAGACCGAGAGAGGAGTGTTACGACGGCCTTACAGAAGCTGGTGATTCCTCCCCTTTCTCCGAGCAACAAAGTAGCACGGCGAGAGATGTGCGGGACAATGGTTTTAAGAATAGTTAAGTAGTACAGAATTTTAGAACTTTGTTTATATTATATTGTAGCGACATCTACCTCGCCACATACAAACTAAGAACTGACGTATCCTACATCGCGATATTAAGTTATCCGAGCGATTCAACATAATATATATAGAAGAACCGTCGGGCAGTTAGCCCACCAGACACAACACCCGTCTGGTCGGAGGATCCTCCCTTTGCAATGGGGGATGAGGAACTGTACACCTTGTTCCTCTCCTCCCCAAAATATTATTTCTGTATTAAGTTAATAAAGAACAGAAATAAGTTAGCATGTAAGAAAACTCATAATAAAAGCCCTGGTCATCGATAAGGTAAAATTACGTAGTGCTAAGCAGTCTTCGTGACGGTAACGTTACGTAGTAATTAAGCTTGAATAAACGCCAGTCTTCGCAAAGGTAACGTTGCGTCGTACTTAAGCTAATGAATGTATGTAAATATTACATTTCTACCAATGAGGTTATTTACCTCATTGGTAGAAATGTAAGCCCTCTGATTGGTCAGACAATAGGAAACATGTAAGGCTAGTACCAGTTTCCATACAGTTATAGGCCAACTCCCTGAGGGAAATCAGTAGAGTGTAACCGGTAATAAGAGCAAATAAAAAACGAGAAAGACACAGTCAACCAGTAGATACGGCTGGACTACATGCATCCGGAATCCTTCGGACCCGAAAAAAAAGAGCCCGGACAAGCCCGGATTCAATCAGTTTCTCAAACAATGCCTGCATTGACTACATAGGATCCGGGGCCGTCCGGTCCCGAGTTTTACCCAGAACCAAACGGTTCATGCTCTGGTTTACTCCGGCCGTTTTTTCGGGATGGTGCGTGGGGCCTATCAATATAATATTATATTTATGTAGCTGTATGGAGCCGAACACTTAGCTCCGGCAAACGTTCATTCCGGGCGCTTCCGGATAAATAATATGCCAGTATGACTACTGATTTAGTTCAGATAAGACGTCCGCGCTTTTATTTAAAGAATGACTTAAATTTTACATCTTAAATCTTATATCTTTTTCATTTAACAGCACAGCGCCTTGGACTGTCTCTCTGCAGTCCTTGATTTTACTGCTAGGCTATCATTGCATTCTCCTAGTCATTTACATAGTAAAACCATAGTCGAAGATATGGTGGTAAAACCATAGATATAGTATAAGGTATAGATCACCTGACAGTTCGATAACGCGTAACCAATTTTGATTTGTCAATGTGTGCGTTGGATAGTGATGTAAGTTTTAAGAGTTAGACTAACTATCGATAAAATGATAAAACAAATCAGTTTCTTTAACGAACTCGCTCATTCAAATAATCATCTTCAACTAATGAAACAAAACAGACACAATAAATTAAAACAAACATAATTAATTCGTTTTTATTTATTTCACCAGCAACGTGAGTCAACGATATTATGCATTTTATAAGGGTATTATGCTCTTAGTTTTTAGCAACATAAACCTACTTGTAATTTTTAAATTAACTAAATCGACTTGACGGACAATATCTGCTGTAGAACTTTTATTGCATTTTTCCATTAATATGTTAGGAGAAAATGTTCCAAGCATTTAGGATAAATATCGACAATATACCTTGTCGATAAAGTCAAGCCCTAGTGTATATGTACCTAAAATATCAGTAATTATGACCTAAAATAAAAGCATTTAAGTTGTGATAACACCCTGAGAACTTACCTGTGACACGTGCAATTATCAGGATTGATTGCATGATTTACATCACAGGCACTCACGAAACACAACCATTTTATTTAATAGTTATAATCATATAATAAACAAGATTTATAACACAAATAAATCAAAAACCGCGAAGCTAATTTCAAGCAAGAAGACTGTTAGTAGACGACCTGTCATTCAAATGGTGTGCAATGACATCAGATTTGCTTTCCTCTTCCATCTTGCTATGTTGCCGTATAAAATTTTCTAGTCGCTCACACGCTTTGGTGATCTATACGTTACTATATCTATGGGTAAAACTATGTTTTTTAGGATATAACTTTGTTACGTTTAGGCATCGACGTATAAAAAACGGACAGCGTCTCGCTAAGACAGAATTGAGGCAAGGTAATGGCGGCGGCCATCTATGTGTGAGTGAATTTAGGGATACCATGTTAGCCAAATTTACCCTTTAACAAATACAGATTGGCAGACAAATTTATTTTAAATGTAAATAAAATATACCTTACTATTTGAAAAGGTTAACAGTAGCCAAAAAAACACTGTTTTACTGTATTTATTTATTTAAAACTTACTGCACAAATCTGTATGAAGAAAGAGTATAGCAGTCACAAGTAGTCACAACAAATCTTTGCGTCTCTGAAGTTAGGCACAGAGCGCGAAGTGGGAATTTTGACAGAATCATACGATAAGTGCTGACCAATTCAAATGTTATTACTTGATTAACAAAACAATCGAATGAGATCATAATGTTTTCATATCTAAGTATTTAGGTTCTATTTTTTTTTAATATTCAAAAAAAAGTAGGTATACGAGCGATTTCAGTGAATAAGCTTTAATCTACATTTAGAAGAGTCCACATCTTACGATCGATGAATTATATAATTATCGATTACAATTGTTAAATTATAATCGAATATTTTTCGATCGCACATGCCTTGCGACACAAAAATGGCTACTACGCAGCGTCTTGCAGCCAACTTAAACACAAAGATCCGTTGTGACTCTCTCCGTTGTTCTCTATTATTTTTTTTCCATTTTGACTAAAATGACTGCCTCGGTGGTGTAGCGGTAGTGTATGCGACTGCTAATCATGTCTCGGGCTCGATCCCCGGGTCGGGCAATGTTATTGAGCTTTTTCCTAAAAAGAAAATTTCTCAGTAGCAGACCGGAGTTTGGAAATGTGCCCGGTAGACGTCAATAGGCTCGCCCCCTATTACGTGGGACTGAAACATAGCTGGCGAGTCGTGGGTGTGTAATACAGCTCTGCCTACCCCTTCGGGGAATACAGGCGTGATGCTATATGTTACTAAAATGTTAATAAGCAGACAAATAGACATATACGGTGGGTACGGTATACCATCTTATTATATGTCGCTTTCGTTAAATGCGATTTTCTTATGAACATAAATAACACTCACAAATGCAATTTTATTACGTTAAAACATATTACAATAGGTATGATTACTTTTATTTAGATTTCGTAAATGCCACTACAAAATAAATTCATGCTACTTATACTACTGACCAACGCAAATTCAAATTAATAAACCAACAGAAAATTTATTATAATAAAAAAAAATATGAATAATGTGTTTTCGATAACGCAGACTACAATAACACTATTAACGATACGTTGCAATCAAATATCATTTTACTCTACAAAATAAAAAATCAGAGTATAAAAAAGTAATAAATATAGAACTATAAAACTCCCATATTTCGGGTAATTTGCACTAGTGAATATTAGCAATACTGAATTATTTTGTTCTAGTGAATTAATATTAATTTTAATATATAAAATAGGGAGCTAAGTGATTAAATTATTCGTTTACCTATGAAATGTGGCTCCTGGATTTTTTTTTTCTTTCGGTCACTACGGTTTTTACACCATTTCACCATATAAAACATGCTGTATTTAAATATTTTTTTGCAGCATAGACGTACCCACTGTGATAACTTTTACTCGGGCAATGGCTGACTAACGTGTGAATGTGTGCGTGTAGGCATGTACGTACAGCGAACTGGCCGACTCTGAGCGACACAAAGTTGTGTTAGCGAGACTATGTCCGAATATTTTTATATGTCCATGCGTTTA
Organism: Leucoma salicis; assembly: GCA_948253155.1. Taxonomy (NCBI): domain Eukaryota; kingdom Metazoa; phylum Arthropoda; class Insecta; order Lepidoptera; family Erebidae; genus Leucoma; species Leucoma salicis. The sequence goes on along the minus strand of OX411809.1, from coordinate 13,391,022 downwards.
AGCTTATATTTATCGACTTTGATGTTGATAAATTCATGGTGCTCGGTACAGTTTTATCATAATTTTTTTTTAGAAATAAATTGATTTTAGGTGGAAAAACTAAAATTATGTAAATAGAAAAAATTAACATCAAAAATCGTCACACGTTGGTGGGCTCTTTGTGCATCTACTATATACCCCTTTCTTTGTTATGGCGGGGAAAAATGTATTTCGTAATGTTCGGGGCAACGAACAGGGTAGTGTGGGGCCCTCACCCACTAAATAAACCCGCCGTGTGCCTTCTCTCTACCAGTACTGGCGGGCCACTTGAACTATGTTACATTACTTCAGTGGTTCGTCTACTATACCCTAGTATATTACTTATGACGACAGCTGAACAAAAAACTTCAAATAAAGTAAAATTTTCCATTTGAATCACCAACGTAAACGTAGCGACAGTACAGCGCAAGTGCTGACGGTAGACTGAATAAATTTCTCTCCGGATTGATACGGAGCGCGTGTAGCGGATATCATGCCGAATTCGGTTTTTTCTCAGACGGGAAGTTTCCGGATGCCATCCCAGCAATAGTAAATGCGTACCCTGCACATGAACTGAATGTATTCATGATGATCAATTGAGTAGCTATAGAACGTGAAAGCCTAAAAATGTCGTACATTTATATTCTTTTAAACATTAAAGACAAGCTTCTGCCAGTGAATTCTGCATGACCTTCAAAATTTGGTTCAGTATCATTAAGGCATATCTCACAGGAAGTCCTTATTGGAATTTATTCAGGCCATAATTTACCTATGGCAAATTTTTTTTTTTCTTTATATGGAACCACCATTCCCCATTTCCCAAAATTGATATGGTTTTGTCTGGTATGTTAACTCTACTGCTCCGTACTCTTTGAAACCCTGACCTAGCTTAACCTACTAACCCTATGAGTGTAGTTCTCCTTCTCCTCTAACTTAAGAATCTACTAGTTTCCACGCACTAAAATCACCCATTTCACCTACTGCAGCTTCTGTAGTTAGATTCTTATGTGTACTTCCTTAGTAACAATCTGTTTGAAAAATTTTAAGTTATCTTTTTCAATATGTATTAAGATACTAGCTGACCCAGCAAACATTGTTTTGCCATATAAATTATTTATACATCGGCAGTAGAAGGGTGAAAATTTTGTGTTGTATGTATTTTTTCATGCCGAATCATAATAAAATAAAAATTAAATAAATTTGTCCAAAAAATAAAATTAGTTATTTGGTGTGGTGGGTCACCCTTTTCATTTAAGGGTATGAAAAATAGATGTTGGCCAATTTTCAGACCTACCCGATATGCATACAAAATTTCATACAAATCGGTCCAGCTGTTTCAGAGGAATTTGGTAACAAACACCGCAACACGAGAATTTTATATATTAGATATATACATGTAGAGGTAACATGCAAAAACATGGCCTCAATAAAAAAAATATAGGGTAAAATGCAATGCTATCTGCTTTACGCATACATATTATGACACAATTAAAAAACACAGAAAGTTGTAAATTTTACCAGGTATAAATCTGGTTAGTGTGGTGTGCAATATATTAATCAAACCTTAGAATCAAGATTTTTTTAAATTACATATATAACTTTCTTTGACCCTTAGAGTGACAGGAAGTAGCAAAATATCACATATGGTAATTTATTTGTTTTCTTATAGGCATATCAATCTATTTCATGGCACATGTGAACAAAAGAAAAATATAACAACAAGACATTCACATGTCAGTATCAAGCTATAGGTCAAAGCATGCTTGTAAACACAACATTACCTCTTACTAACACGATTCCCAACATCCTCTTCTGTGATATCTTTTGAATTTTCTGCATCGTCCTAAAACAATTGTAGTTTTGTAGTCAATGGAATTCAATGTTTCAGTAGTTCAATGGAATTGAACTACTGAATAAAATATGCAATGAAGGATAGAGCTTGATAGTCTTGACTTTTATGTAGGTAGGTACATATGGTAATAATAACATTATAGTGGAATGAGTAGTTAGTGAAGAATAGAGACTGATTGATATGGTTAAAATTGTATATAAACCATTTATATTAATAAATATCATAACTTATCATTTAACCATCTCTGCACTTGTGCATGCTCCTTACTAAAAATGAATTCTTGTATGACACAACACAATAACATGAAAATCCCTTCATATGCAATTTAAAGAAAACTCACCGATTTCGTAGGTGTTCGCACACTTGGAGAACGCCGAATTGTAACAAGTGCCATACCACATTAGCGATAGAGATTTAAGTAATTACAATCACAAACAAAAGGTACCTATTGACTTAAAAATATCACTAGAAAACTCAACACAAATTATGATAACTTCGTAGCATAATTTATCACCGTTAACTTCACATACACATTCTGCTGAGTGCATTACAAACAATCTATCACAAATTCACCCATTTTTCATTTTATAAAATTCTATATTATTCGTAAATCAAAGAAAAGACGATGGTTTCATTCGATTCGATGAGTGAATTCCACAGACTATATGTATCTATATTCCATAGACCATAGACTAAGTATATTATTGGTCCGAGCCATAGACTCTTTAGTACATACTCTTTGCCATTGGCATAGTCGACATAAAATACTCTTTATCCATAAGTCCAAGTCCATATCCAAAATTATCCACAGTATCCACTACCACTACCCATTATCCATAGAAGTATGGAAGGGGAGGGTAGAGGTAATAGGAGAACCGTTTCTATGTATAAAAAAATGTCCGTCAAAACGCATCCAATAAGGGTGGCGTTGCGGCAGCGGATACTTATCAATCATGATATTTATGATGCCATTTTTGTCAAATAAACTAGTTATAAAACTGTTTAAAAAAGTTCTGTCTTGGACGTCCGTGTGTTGTAGGTAATATATGTTAACACGACAACGGCCGAAATACTTTACTAATCGAGTATTTTTGAAGTTATACTTCTTGTGGCGCGTTAGGGAAAAATGATGAGAGTAAATTTTTACGATGCGCGCGCACACCGTCACGAAAAACCGACACCCTGAAGTTAGCTAAAGTCAACATTTTAGTTTTTTTCTATTGTTAGTGTCATTTTTGCTACAAACGTAGAATAAGGCGAAAGATAAAACTTTGAAGTTATACTTCATTTGGCGCGTTACGGAAAAATGATGAGAGTAAATTTTTACAATGCGCGCGCCCACCGCCATGAAAAACCGACACCCTGAAGTTAGACACCCTGAAGTTAGCTATAGTCAACATTTTAGTTTTTGAAAAGATTTTTATCTTGTTGTTACGCCAAAGAAGTATAACTTCTAACGCGTGTACATAAGTACGCACACACACACTTTCTTTTTCTTTTACGATTCAATATAACTACGAATAGAGCCCTATCCCTTTTCACGGGCTAATTCGATGTGGTTTAATTGTTATTAAATAATCTCCTTACCACATTTGTCTTAACGACCAACACCACCTATTGGAAGCATTTACATGCATTAATCCAATATAGTAATACTTTCGGATATTTACGTGACGTCAGCGATATCAGCCTTGGACGTCTATCATCTAAGTCCACCCGTGATCATGAATGTTGTAAAGTATTCGAAACGTCGGGATAGTAGTAAAATCAAGTAAACATGATAGATTCCGTAAACGTAGTTTTATTTCAAAACCAATATAGTAAGTTTAATTTTGCAATCAAAATCATACCAATTTTAACAATATAAATCATTTTCAATTTTAACAAAAAAAAAAAGAAGATGTTTTTTATGGATTTTTCGCATAAATTTTGAAGTTATGTGTAAAAAATGTAAATAGAAAACTCGGTCTTTTATTGAAAACTCACAAAAAAATCTGGCTACACAGCATAGCGTCTTTCAATTCTTTAATCTTCCAGGTACTATTATACATCTTAACAATATCGTTGATCAACCGGATTAAACACAAAAAATAGTTAATAATTCTCAGGCAAATAAAGCAACCATCTCGCCAATAGCGCCATCTGCGCTCAGCTTTGTCTGTAGATCCCCATTCTTGATGTCATACATGTTTACCACAGACCAAGAATACTTATGTTTACATATATGGACGTTTTGCTTGTTTTTACTGGTTTTGGTCAGTAAAATTAGTGATACATGGAATATTGTTTATGCCCCTAAAAATAGCCCTAAATATTTTTAGGCCCTAAAAAAAGCCCAATACTTACGGATTTTCCAGCCCTAAATTTGCGGCTAAAAGCCCTAAGTTGGGAATCCTGACCCTGACCTAAAACATATTTTAAAACATTTTTATCGATATTTTTCCCAACACAATAGAATTTTTTATAAAATAATCGAGAAAACGGTACGTCATTTTTATATGTCTATAGAAAAGTCGAAGACAAGAATCTCTATTGTGACCGAGAATACAATTTTATGATACTGTGATATACACATGCCTGTAAAATTTCATCTCAATCTGAAACCGGGAAGTGTGTCAAATTTAACTTGCAAGATTTGAACGGAACTTTACAATAAAAGCGTCACCACGCTAACAACCGATTTTACCCTCCCTCCGCGTCCATGTTCCACATCAAAAAGGATTGGTCCTGCCCGAGGCGGTTAAACAGACAGATTTCCAAGGCTGTGCAACACGATATTCGCCAATTTAATGTTAACCGCATTAAAGAGGCGATAGAGCGGAACCAAGGCTCGAAAATGTTCGCAAGAGATTCTGTCTGTCGGCCAAAGTCAGTTGACTAAGCTAAGGACCAACGACGGCACTGTAATTTCATCCCGAGATGACATCTTGAGAGCTCCACCAGTTCTATGGACAGTTGTAAAGACCCCAGAGTCCTGTTGTCGGCTTGGTCCAAGATCCCGGATCCAACCTCACTTGGCACTTTACCTTGTTTTTTTTTTTAAGATATCCCGGACATCAGCCTCTACGAAATCAGAATGGCTCTCAATAACGGAAAGGCACCGGGAGACGACGGGATCACTCGATAAATTCCGAGAGCAGGCGGAAAGCCGGTCCTAAAAGCTCTTCAGAGGCTGTTCAATTCCGTCGTTCTCGGGGGCGACGTTTCAGAGTCGTGGACCAGAAGCGTGGTGGTGCTGTTCTTCAAGAAAGGTGACAGAACACTCCTGAAGAATTATTGTGCGGGATAGTAGTATTTAAGAATAGAATAAGTTTAATTTTAATATTTGTAAATAGCTTATACGAAATAGTATTATATAATAGTAGTTTTAAGCTTAGCGGCTCTCGCTACAGTAAAGTTTACATGTACTTAAGCTTAGCGGCTCTCGCTACAGTAAAGTTTCGTAGTACTTAAGGTATAGAGGCGCAGAGTCGTTACGGCAGATTCGTAGTACTTCAGTAAAATTGTAAATAAATTCCTAAATCTGATTGGTTGAAAAGTAGGCTTTCTGATTGATCAGCCAATCATAGAATTTTGAGCTAAATACCAATTGGATATATAAAGAGGCCCGTTTCCATAGCTCGACACAGTTCACCAGCAGTACCAGTTCTAGTAAAACCTCAAGAAAAGAAGAAGTAACTGTTCCAGAAATAGTGTCTCAGTGTAGTGAAAGTACTAAGTAGTGCCTCAGTGCTGGCAGTATAGCCATTCGGTGAAAGTACAGTATAGTCTTTCAGTGAGAATAGGTACAGTGAGTCAGTGCTGATAGTATAGACTTTCAATAATTCAGTGTTATTGCTTTAGTATTAGGACAGTTAATTATAACTAGTATTAAGTGTTACTTACTACAGTGTTACTAAGAAATAAGAAGTTTTGATAAAGATAGTTTTTTATTCACTCAATCAGTTTGGCAGTTTTAATTCCACCAATCCAGCAACAGCATATAAATAGTTCCCAACTGTGCGCTCCTGCACAATTATAAACCCATCTTGCTCTTGAGCCACGTCTATAAGTTGTTTTCGAGGGTCATTACAAATCGACTCACACACAGACTTGAAGACTTCCAGCTTCCCGAACAAGCCAGATTCCGAAAAGGCTACAGTACTATAGACCACATCCATGCGCTACGTCAGATTATACAGAAAACCGAGGAATATAATCAGCCTCTGTGTCTGGCGTTTGTGGACTATGAGAAAGCCTTCGATTCAATCGAAACTTGGGCGGTGCTGCAGTCCCTTCAGCAATGCCAAATTGACTATCGGTACATCGAAGTGCTGAAGTGCTTGTATAGAAACGCCACCATGTCAGTCCGTGTTCAGGACAGGAGTACGAAACTGATCTTACTGCAGAGAGGTGATAGACAGGAGACGTTATGTCCCCGAAACTCTTCACCACTGTATTGCAAGATGTCTTCAGGATCTTGGACTGGACCGGATTCGGCATCAACATCAATGGCGAATACATCACTCACCTTCAATATGCCGACGACATCGTAGTCATGGCAGAATCGCTGGAGGACCTTGGCACCATGCTCAATTATCTCAGCAGGGTTTCCCTATTATTGGTTATCAAAATGAACATGGACAAGACGAAAGTCATGTGTATTGTCCATGTAATTTCAGCACCGGTCCTAGCCGGGAGTGCGCTTCTCGAAATTGTCGACCACTATGTCTACCTGATAAACAGTGTCTGAAAACGAAGGTCTACGACCAGTGTGTGTTGCCAGTGTTGACATATGGAACCGAGACCTGGTCTCTGAATGTTGGTCTCGTATCAAGGCTCAAAGTCGCTCAGCGGGCCATGGAGCGGACTATACCTACTTGGTATTTCCCTACGTGATCGAATCCGTAATACGGAGATCCGTAGGAGAACGGGAGTGACCGGCATAGCCCGCCGCGTTAGCACGCTGAAGTGGCAATAGGCAGGCCACAACGCTCGACGAACCGACAATCGTTGGGGAAGAAAGGTTCTCGAGTGGCGACCACGTATCGGATGGCGCAGCGTAGGACGGCCCCCCACCAGATGAACCGACGATCTGGTCAAAGCCGCGAGGAGCCGTTGGATGTGGTCGGCGCAGGACCGCTCGTTATGGCGTTCTCTTGGGGAGGCCTATGTCCAGCAGTGGACGTTGAAAGGCTGAAGGATGGATGGATGGATGTTCTTATTTCCTGCCCATGTGACCACCCTAGCACTTTTATTCGTAGTGACAAATGTCTAGACGGATTCGGCTTTTTCGACAACATCATATACTTAAATCTGCCTTTCAAACTTTTAATCATAAAAACCAAAGCATGGTCTGCAAGCTTAGCAGTTCTATATTCACCAAAATCTTCGAAACCAACTATGTCACCCAATGATGGAAAAATAGTCGCGGACTGAGGGCTATTTCATCAAAAATTAAAGAGCACAGTTTTTTTCCTCTGGTAAATTTCTAAACGTTTCTTTATTTGTTCAATAATATTTTTATTTATTCCCGGTGTCAGTGAAATGCAACATAACATCTTTTGCATTGTTCTTTTAGAAGGTAAAGTAAAAAGCCTTTGTAATAAATTGTATCCCTTTTGGCTTTGCTTGTATATAGTGAAGCAAAGAAGTTTTTCCTTTATACTGAACCTCCTTCCTCTTGGCTTCTTAGATGTTTTAGTAAGCTGCATACGGGTGAAAATCTTAGCTGGTTCAGGAAGCTTCTCTACAGCTTTTAAAAATGTCTTCTTGAAGACATAACTTCAGTAGTCCGCTGGTGGCTTACTCTTTCGGGTAGGTACCCTCTTTGAATGACGCTTCCAGATATCACAGCGTCACACGTTCGCGCAAGGCATTGTGAGTGGCTGGCTTGCCCCGATCCACCCACCCCGTCAGGGGTTCTCAGTTCAAAGACCGGCCCGTAGCGTCTTGGGCGGAGTCCAGGGACTCCGCCCAAACGGGTTCACTAAATAGCACTATCGATCAGACTACCCCCGCATGAAGCCGTCGGTACGCATTACTGGGGCTGCCCATATTTGGCATGAGTCGTACGAGGATAGACGCCGGGCCGACAAGCTTTGGTTATCACTGGTCGTAGTGCTCGCGAAAGCACCACCGTCCATCTCTACAGATACAAGATCGATTGAGATGCCAACAGGTGACCGAAGTCTGGACCAGGGAATAGTAGGACTTTTGACTTATAAAGGGCCACCCTAACCCTCAGCACCTCGATGTTTCTGACCACCTCTGAAGTCCCTAAGGTAGCTAGAAGTATCACCACCTCAAAATTTCGACTCCGACACAAGTTTCGGTCGCGACTAGAGTGTCAGCCACTGAAGGCCGCATCCAGCCACCAGTGGCTGCCACTGGTGGCGGCGTGAGTGGTCTGACCGAACCACTGGTGGTCGTGTTAGTAGCGGCGACTGGTGGCCCTAATGTGCGGAGGCACTAAATCAACCAGGAAAAATATCGTGATTATTAATTATTTTGACAGTACGCTATATATATATATAAATATATATATATATATATATATATATATATCTACACTATAATATTATAAAGAGGAAAACTTTGTTTGTTTGGTTGTAATGAATAGGCTCAAAAACTACTGGACCGTTTTTAAAAATTCTTTCACCATTCGATAGCTACATTATCCACGAGTAACATAGGCAAAATTTTATTTTGGAAAAAATAGGGTTCCTTAAGATATTTGGGTTTTTGACGGACACAAGGTGTAGAAAATCAACCAGAAAAGTTACTTATTTTGCGTACGCTGCCTAAACTATAAAAGATAGAACCATAACATGTTCTAATTAATTGTAGATCTTATAAATATCTACAAAAAGTCCGCGGCACACTATCTATGTCGAGAGAGGCCCAACAATCATTTTTTTATTTAAAAATTTTTTTATTTTACTAAACGCATTTATTTTACTCATGCTATTAATCCTTATCCTTATAAATTATTTCATCATTAAGCACAGTTTATGTAGATAATATTTGGTCTTTGAATGATTAAAATTGGACATTTGGTTTTGAAGTTATGGCGAAATTAAAATATTATGATTTCTGCTGCACGGCCCGTTGCGAAGTGAGCTGAGGTCAGCTCTGGCTGGTCAGCTCCCTACGCAGCGGTCGTGCGCGAAGTCTAATAATTTTCGTGCGATTTTTTTTAGATTTCTTTCTTAAAACTACACCTACGCAAAAGTTCTTCTAAGAGCTAAACAACAGTTCTTCTCAGAGCTAATCAACAGTTCTTTTCAGAGCTAACCAACAGTTTTTTTCAGGGGTAACCAACAGTTCTTTTCAGGGCTAACCAACAGTTATTTTCAGGGCTAAACAACAGTTCTTTTCAGGGCTAAACAACAGTTCTTTTCAGGGCTAAACAACAGTTATTTCAGAGCTAGAATATTTATAGGGTTTGCGTCATTATTAGGTAAAATCTTAATTGTAAAATTAAGTTTACCTGGTCGGTATAATGTATGAAAATACTTCCGACAGATGGTGCAGGCGTCACCCAAAGACGTTAAGTATGAATGTGTTATCGAAATTAGCAGTCAGGAGCAAGTGTCACGGTGACTGAATTGGCAAAGCATCTGGACGGTATCCAGGAGGTGCAGGTTCAAATCCTGCTCGTGACTGTTATTTTCGATTTCACATTTTTCACTTTGTGTTTAATGTATAGTGCTAAGCATGTCAAATGCTAAAAATATATATAAAAATATCTAAATATCATCACGATATCTCCGAAACTATACGTCCGATTGACTTGACTTTTTGCATAGATGCTCTTTTCGTGACGTAGACGCTCGCTAAGAAAGGATTTTACGAAACTTCTTTGCATTGGGTCAACTTCTCGGCAGCCACCACCTCAACAGAAGGCATGTGTCGCAATACACAACGCAGTGCTTGTTACAACGTTAACAAAATCAAGGCGGTCGAAATGCGATCTCTGCGGAGAATCTGTGGAGTGAGGCTGACTGACCGCATTCATAACAATGAGGTAAGAGAGCGAGTAGGTATGAAAGAGAGTATTGGTGTAAAGATGCGAAAGGCATTCCCTTTCCTTTCCTTTCTCCGATGGTTCGGACATGTGGAAAGAATGTCGGACAAGCGACTGGCTAAGAAGATATACAATGCGAAAGTGGAAGGATGTAGGTACAGGGGGAGACCGAGACTTACCTACCTAGACCAAATTGGTCATGTATTGAAGGAAGGTGGAGGAGTCTCCGAAACCGGCGAGCGTGTATGAAGAGAGTTATGAATGTTGAGGAAGGGAGAGATGTATGCAAGAATAGAGCCTCTTGGCACTCTGTTCTCTCTGCCTACCCCGCAAGGGAAATGGCGTGATGATAAGTTAGTTAGTTAGTTTCCTATCCAAAACATATATTTTTATCTGCTATCGTATTCAGATTTCTACACTTATTATCACAATATAATATGTCAACCGTTGCTATGGTAACCATTGAAACCATTTTTATTTTTATTTGTTATTTTAGGTGGGCAAAAATGTCCTACCGCACACCGTGCTGCCCGGGGAGACAACGGGGTGAATGGGGCTCTCACCCACTAAAAACCCACCGTGCGCCTCCACCCGCCCTTGCTACGGCGGATCACGGGTACCGCGTCGTTACGACCGCGATCCGCAGGCGGCAGCCCCTACGGGCACCCTCTCTTGAGCGACGCCTCGCGCACATGGGCGTCGCACCTTCGCGGTAGGCTTCCGCGGACGGCAGGGTACTCCCCGACCCCACCGTCCGCAGCCTCGGCTAGGGCGGCATCAGGCGCAAGTAAGCGCGCGCACGCCGCCCCTCGCGCCGGCGGCGAATCGGGTCCGCGAAGGAGGATTCCTCACGGGCCCTCTCCGCCACCTCCTTCCGCGAGATGACAGCCTCGCAGAAGGTGGCGACCGCGGTCCAGGCCCTGTCACTGCCAACCATCGCTCGCGCAACGGCCGGCAGCGACAGGTCCACGCCTATGACTGCAACGAGTTCCCGGCGCTGCACATCCCAGGCCGGACACGACTCGAGCGTATGCTGCGCCGAGTCCTCGTCGCAGTCGCAGTGGTGACAGCCTGGGGTCGTCTCCTTCCTTGCGATCGTGTGCAGGTATTTGCCGAAGCAACCATGCCCCGACAAAACCTGCACCAACCGGAAGGTGAGGACCCCGTGCTGCCGCCCTGCCCATTCTTCCAAGATCGGCCGGAGCGCCCCCACGGTCCAGAGACCGGCTCGGGGTGTCTCCAGCCGAGACTTCCACTTTAGAACGGTGGCGCGGCGGGCATCTTCCCGCCACGGTGACATTGCGCTCGGTGAGGGGCGGCTGCCCCCCGCCCGCGCCATCGACGCCCGCCGATAGACGTCGGCGAGCACCTCCGCCTCCAGATCCCACGGGGGGGTTCCGGCCAACGCGCAGGCTGCATCGGTCGAGACCGTGCGGTACCCGCGTATTGCCCTGACCGCTACGACCCTCTGTGGATGCCACAGAAGGGCCCTATTGCGAGCGGCCAGGGACTCTGCCCACACGGGCGCGCCGTACAGTGCCATTGACCGTACTACCCCCGCGTAGAGCCGTCGACACGCAAGACTCGGTCCGCCCAAATTCGGCATAAGTCGCCCGAGGGCGGACGCCGTGTTGACGAGCCTTGGCGCAAGACGGCGGAAGTGCTCGTCAAAGTGCCACCGTCCATCCAATACCAGGCCCAGATATTTGATGTGGGCCTGGATTGGGAAGCCCACACCGTTGACCGTTATCGAGGCGCTGGCGGGCGGGCCCCATCGGCGCCCATGGAAGAGTAGGGCCTCCGACTTTTCAAGGGCCACCCTAAGCCCCAGCGCCTCGATCCGCCTGACCACCTCTGCGGTACCTGAGGTGGCCAGCGTTGCCGCCTCCTCGAGGGTCCTGCCCCGGGCTGTGACGAGCGTATCGTCTGCGTAGCAAATTACGCCCAGCCCGGGGGGGAGCCGGCCACGGAGGACCCAGTCGTAACCGATGTCCCACAGGAGCGGCCCAAGAACCGAACCCTGCGGGACGCCGCACGACATAGCCCTCCTTGCCACCAGGCAAGCGCCGAACAGCTCCCCGAGGCGGGGCTCAAGGTGGTCGAGGACCAGGGCCAGCACTCGGGCGGGAACCCCGTCCGGCCCGGGGGCGGCGCCTCTCCGCATACGCGCAGCCGCCGCCCCCATTTCCGTCGTCGTCACGGGCGGTACCTCCCCGTCGGCGGCCTCCCGGTCACCATCTGGCGGAGCCATGACCGGGGGCGTGTGCACCGCCCGTGAGGGGAAAAGTCCCTCGACCACCTCAGAGAGGAAGCCCGGCTGGAGGGTCTCCGTAAGGGGGGGGCCCTGGGCGCGGAGCTTGTTAAGCGCCGCGCGGTACGGGCGTCCCCAGGGGTCACGCTCGAGACCCTCCAGCATCTCCTGCCTTTTTGCGTCCTTGGCGCGACAGATGGCCAGCTTTAACGCGGCGCGCGCACTGCTGTACGCCGCATACAGCTGGCCCTCCCGCTCTTCGTCGCGGATTCGGCGACGTCGGCTGCGGGTGTAGGACCTCCGGGCACGAATACAGGCCGCACGGAGGTCCGCCAGCTCCGGGGACCACCAGTAGACCCCCTTCCGTCGAGGCGGGCGCCGCACGCGGGGCATGGCCGCATCGCAGATCTGCGTAAGCATGCCGCGAATGCGGCCAGCCTCGGCGCCCACGTCTTCCGTCAGGGGGGGAGGCAGCCAAGATTGAAAAATGGCCGCCTCCACTAGCAGGTCCCGGTCGAGCCTACCCACAGCCCATCGCGGAAAAGCGGGAGTTCTGTCCGCCGCGTGACCCCTGCTGGCGCCCTGAAGGGTCCGGGAGACCTCTATCTGAATGTATCTGTGGTCAGATAGGGTCTCGACCTCCTCCAGAACTCGCCAGCTCCTTACGCGTGCGGCGACACCGGGGCTAGCGAACGAAAGGTCCACTATCGACCCGCCCCCGCGCCGCACGCACGTTAGGGCGGACCCTCGGTTTAGCAACACGAGGTCCGCCGCTGCCGCCCACTGTTCGACCGCCGCACCTCGGGCGTCCGTCCCGGGGGACCCCCACGCCGTTGATTTGGCGTTGAAGTCCCCCAGCACGAGCACAGGGCTCGGTGCTATACGCCGTATCGAAATCTCCAGATTGTGCAGGAGGACCTCGAAAGCCGCCAGACTACGACTAGGGGAGAAGTACACGCCATACAGCGTGACCCCTCCCCATTCAGCCGCCACATATCCCGTGCCCTGGTCTTTGAGTGACAAGGGCGGGGAATGCGGCGCCGCCGAACCGACGGCCGCCACGGAGCCATCCCCGCTACCCGCCCAATTGGGGCGATCCGGGACTATGTAGGGCTCCGCGGCTACGGCAACACCGATCGACCGCTCCGCCATGGATTGCAGGAAGAGGTCCTGCGCCCTGGCGGAACGGCCGAGATTCCCTTGGAGGAGGATAGCGTCGTGATCCGTTATTGGACCACGATATCCTCCTCCATGCGCTGCGGCGGTCCAGCCGCGCCGGGTTGGGCAGCCGGGGCCGATTGGCTGCCCACCCCCCTCTTAGGGCCTGACTTGGCCGGAGGCCTGCACCCCACCCGCCCCATACAGTGGTTGGCGGGGCGATTGCCCGCCGCGCACGCGGGGCAGTGTGGGGTGGCAGAACAGGCAGCCGCCTGGTGCCCTGCCTGACCGCAGCGGAAACAGAGTCCGCTGCAGTCGAAGCAGTTAGTGCACAGCGGCCGGGTGTGACCGACCGCCATGCACTTATAGCACCTGGCAGGCCGGGGCTCCAGCGCGATTACCCGCGCGGCGCTCCAGCCCACCAGAAGTCTACCAGCGGCGACCAAATCCTTGGCCGCCGCGACAGGGCACGAGACCCAGACGGCACCCACACCACCTGGACCTGGGCGAATGGTGCCCACCCGGACGGCGCTGCTGGGAGACCCGGTTTTCGAGACGATCGCCTCCCGGATCTCTTCCGCCGTCACGGAATCGTCCAGCCCGGAAATGCGCAGTTCGGCGCACTTCACGGGTCTGGCGACCCGGACACCACTCTCCTCTGGGAACAGGCCCAGCAGCCTCGCGGCCATTGCGTCGGCCGTCTTGTTGCCCTCTGGCCCCAGGTACTCGAAAATTCTAGCACCTGTCCGGGCTTGGCGGGAGCGAGCGGAAACATCCCCGAGGTCGGAGACGTTTATTTCCCGCCGGGCACGTTTTAAGACGGCCTCATAAGTCAGGCCCTTTTCCTTGGCCTCGGGCAGCAGGGTGATGACCACCGCTGCTGCCTTCGGCACTTTTAGCTTGCGCGACCTCTTCCGCTTGTTTTGCGGCGCCTTCGGGGCCTCTCCCCTTTGAGATACAGGCGCCGCCTCACGCTCCGAGGCAGCGCCGCGACCCTTGGCCCGGGATCGCCGGGGCCCAACCACCTGCCAGTCCCCGTCTGAGGACGTAGCAGTGGCAGGGGCGGGGGCAGGAGCTCGGGGTGCGACCGCCTCAGCCCATGAGGGTGCGACCGTTTGTCTCGGCGCAGCAGGACGCGGAGGCGCAGCGGCGCTTGGCAGAGGCGGGAACTCCTCTCGGGGCTGACCCCTCGGGGCTTGTCCCGCCTTGTCCTTTTTCCTCGACTTTGTTTTTTGGCCCTTTCCTTGGTCTAAAGGAGCCGGCGAAGGTTTTGCCGCCGGTGGTTTGGCCGCCGGTGGATTGGCCGCCGTCGCGGCAAAAGAAACATGCCCTCCCTGGCACGGCAGAGGTGTCGGTGCCGAGGACGATGCGGCACTTCTTTTATCAGCCGCAAGCGGCGGCCGAAGTCGGGGCTCCGGCGGCAATCTTGCGGCTCTTCGAGCCCATGGCCACCGTCGTGATTATGGCCACGCTGTCCGCGGCTCTTTCTGCGAATTTTGCCGCAGTGGGCGGCCCGGCGCTGTCGATAGGGAGACGGAGCTTCTCAGACAGGAGCGCCAAGCGCTCCTCTGAGTGTTGCACCGTCTCAACCCTCTTCAAGCATCGCGTCTCAGCCGCTGACGCGGCACGCGGGATCGGTGTCCCGGGTCGGCTGATGCCTCGACCCCTAACCGCTGCGGGTATTTTTGGGGGAGGCATCTCAGCCGAGCTCAGGTCGGAGTCTGAGGCAGCGCCCCCCTGAGATAGGGTGCGCTTGCGCCAGAACCGCGACTCCGACACCACCTCTGCCGACCGCGATGGCTGAATCTCAGGAGCCTCAGTCGGGCTCTTCAGCGGCGGACATCTCGGCGGCTGAAGTGCCGGCTGAGCTGCTCGTTATCGAGCCGTCCCTTGACGACTGGGACGCTCCCTCCGTCGTCTTCTTCTTGCCCTTGCGGGACTTTTTGGCGCCGCGCGTTTTACGCGCAGCTGCACTAGTAGGGGCCGCTTTTGCAGCCGGACCCCTTACAGCTGAGGCGTCAGGTGACTTACCCGACTCCGTCGAAGTGGTTGGTTTTAAATTTAACAAATCCATATGATTCCCACGAGTGTGGGAGAAAAGAGGTCCGCCCGGGCAGAGCTCCCATTACCCGGGTAAGCGTACATTTTTAACCCAACACAGGGGGTCCGCAGGTACCCTGGCTGGGGCCGCGCTCGAGACTGAACTACCCATCAGCCATGCATCTCCTCGCCGCGCGCCAGAGCTTGAGATTCGGGGTAATTTTTTATAGAGGTTGTCTTCCTCGCGGTCCGGGCGATTAAGCCAAGACCCTCGTTCCTGTATGCCCGCGAGACGTAATCACAGACACGCGCTCAGGTTTACGATTTGGGATGGAGGGGGCCGCTGTGGCCCCACTGTCCCCCCTCTCCAGAGCCCGGTGAGCCAGTCTGGCCCCACCGACTCCGACGCCTGGTCTATCCGCTGTGCCCTCTGCTCAGTCAGAGGGACACGCGGAGACCCGTCCTGTCCGGAATTTTAGCCGCCGGCGACTGCCGACGTTGCCCGGGGTGCACCACTAGGAGGTAAACCGCACAAATTAGCACCCCTAACCATTGAAACCTATGGTTATTAAAGTACAATAACATCATGCTAAAAGTTGATTTTTAACAAAATAATATTAGTTATGTTTATGAGTTAAAGAGTATTTGGCATTAGTTTAATAGTTTTTTTAAAGACTTATCTTAGATATTCCGATTTCTATAATATATTTTCAATAGGCATTAGTTTAATAGTTTTTATAAAGACTTATCTTAGATATTCCGATTTCTATAATATATTTTCAATAGGCATTAGTTTAATAGTTTTTTTTAAAGACTTATTACAGATTACAAATTATTTGTGAATGTGGAAAAAGATAATTTTAGTGCGAGCGGGATTCGAACTGCGTCCCTTCCAATCCGGGAAAGTGCTCCAAGTCGCTAAGCTATCGCACTGACCAACGGCCAATTTCCACATCACAATTGTCTGTACGACTCACGCCACCTATCGGATGCAATGTATTTTGACCAGATCGGAGACGTTCTTAAGGAAGGCCAGGTTAAGAGTACTCGAATTCAACGAGCATGCATGAAAGCGCTAATGAAAGTAGATGAAGCGAAAGATGTGTGTCAGGATCGTAGCAAGTGGAGAGAAGTGGTCTATGCCTACCCCTACGTGAAAAAGGCGTGACAATACATGATTTTATAAAATAACTACTCTTACTCCTGCTCACCCGGCAAACTTCGTATCGCCATATTTATTTTCGTGAATATTTTGCAATGAAAATTATTAAAGTACTAATATCGCTATTAAAAAATAGGGGTTGGCTACTGCCTACTTCTACTGAAGGGTGAAAATTTAGGGTTGTATCTATTTTTAATGCCGAAACATAATAAAATAAAGTATAAAATTTTGTACAAAAATTAAAACAAAATATTTAGGGGTGGGTTGGTATGAAAAATAAATGATGGCCGATTCTCAGACCTAAACGATATGCAAACAAAATTTCAAACAAATCGGTCCAGCCCTTTCGAAGTTTGGTAACAAACACCGCGACACGAGAATTTTATATATTAGATAACAACTTTTAACTGCGTGCGTGAACTTAATGATACTATTCAGAAAGATCGAGAGAAAAAGAGACAGTTAATGAGTTTTTCAAAAGAGATTTTGGTATTATTAGCCACATTGATACGTTGCGGAAAACATTACTAAACCAAATGAGTGCAGGAAAGCGTAATCTGCACTCATCTATAGTGAACACTTTTAGTGCCTAACTGTGGATCTTCTCTGTTTTATACATCAATTACCTACATCAACTGCCTTTGTGGTGCAGCGGTAGTGTAAGCGACTGCTGATTATGAGGTCTCGGGTTCGATTCCCGGGTAGGGCAGTGTTATAGAGCTTTTTCGTAAAAAGGAAAATTCTCAGTAGCCACCCGGAGTTCCAAATGTGCCCGATAGACGGCAATAGGCTCGCCCCCTATTACGTGCAACTTAAACATAGCTGGTCAATCGTGGGTTTGTAATACACCTCTGCCTACCTCTTCGGGGAATACAGGCGTGATGCTATGTTTTTGTTTATACATCAATGTTTATAACACATAATTATACTAGGCTTCATACGGCCATGGTGAGTAAGACGGTAAGTTTGCTACGCCCTGTGTGGTTGGCGTGGTGGCCTATAAACCAAACCTTCGCGAGTAATCCACTCCAAAAAAAGCTATGTACTATGGCTTTTAAGAACGAGGAATGATGGAGAGGAATGATGATATAGAGGACATGAGAAAGTGGTCAGCTAAAATAATAGGAAAGGAAAGGGGGGATGGCTGAATTGGTAAAGCATCTGGACGGTATCCAGAAGATGCAGGTTCAAATCCTGCTCCTGACTGTTATTTTCGATTTCACATTTTTCACTTTGTGTTTAATGTATAGTGCTAAGCATGCCAAATGCTAAAAATATATATAAAATATCTAAATATTTAAAGGGTTTGCGTCATTATTAGGTAAAATCTTAATTGTAAAATTAAGTTTACCTGGTCGGTATAATGTATGAAAATACGTCCGACAGTTCGCGCAGGCGTCACCCAAAGACGTTAAGTATGATGTGTTATCGAAATTAGCAGTCAGGAGCAATTGTCAGGATGGCTGAATTGGTAAAGCATCTGGACGGTATCCAGAAGATGCAGGTTCAAATCCTGCTCCTGACTGTTATTTTCGATTTCACATTTTTCACTTTGTGTTTAATGTATTTCACTTTGTGTTTAAGGAAAGAGGGGTTTGGTAGGTTTCTAATTTAGAGATAGAAACACACATATTTAGACATTTTTGAATTAAGAATGTTAAATTTAATTTTATATTTGATATAGGATACACATTATCTACACTAATATTATAAAGAAAAACTTTGTTTGTTTGGTTGTAATGAATAGGCTCAAAAACTACTGTACCGTTTTTAAAAATTCTTTCACCATTCGAAAGCTACATTATCCACGAGTAACATAGGCTGAATTTTATTTTGGAAAAAATAGGGTTCCGTAAGATATTTGGGTTTTTTAGGACACAAGGTGTAGAAAATCAACCAGAAAAGTTACTTATTTTGCGTACGCTGCCTAAACTATAAAAGATAGAACCATAAAATGTTCTAATTAATTGTAGATCTTATAAATATCTACAAAAAGTCCGCGGCACACTATCTATGTCGAGTGAGGCCCAACAACCATTTTTTTATTTAAAAATCTTGAATTTTTTGGGACTACATTTAAACGCATTTATTTTACTCATGCTATTCATCCTTATCAAAATAAATTATTTCATCATTAAGTACAGTTTATGTAGATAATATTTGGTCTCAGAATGATTAAAATTGGACATTTGGTTTTGAAGTTATGGCGAAATTAAAATATTACGATTTCTGCTGCACGTTGCGAAGTGAGCGTCACCAAGGAAGGGGTGCGCATGCGGGAGGGGAGATTAGATCTATGAGTTAGGTACCCGCGCGGCTCAGACGCGAAGTCTAATAATTTTCGTGCGAATTTTTTTAGATTTCTTTCTTAAAACTACACCTACGCAAAAGTTCTTCTCAGAGCTAAACAACAGTTCTTCTCAGAGCTAATCAACAGTTCTTTTCAGGGCTAACTAACAGTTTTTTTCAGGGGTAACCAACAGTTCTTTTCAGGGCTAACCAACAGTTCTTTTCAGGGCTAAACAACAGTTCTTTTCAGGGCTAAACAACAGTTATTTCAGAGCTAGAATATTACACGCTATTAGCATTTTCTTAAACATTTGAAAATGCCTAAGAGAGCCAGGTCTCATCGTTCTAAACATAGTTCTCAAGCACGGGCAGCAAGAATACGTCGTATGGGAGTTAATTATTCATTCAGATCGCACTCCACAGACAGCACACAGAGGCAGATATAATGCTCCTACTGTAAACGAGGTAGCCATTCTCTTGGTCGATGAAGACAAAGGTCCCAGGGATATAGTCTTACACGGTAGAGACGGACAGCTCAAAAGAGTTTCTGAGCTACATCGGCCATATGATCCACTACAGTATCCTATAATGTTTGTGACAGGAGAAGACGGTTATTATTTGACTATCCCTCAGCAGGGTTCTGCGCGTAGTAAAACTGTTTCGTGTATGCAATTTTATGCATTTAGATTAATGTTTAGAACTAACTCTTTTAATCCGTTACATTATTACAGAGACTTATTTTGTCAATATTGTGTTGACATGATGGCGAAAATGATATCGGAATGATTAAATTATATTTCTCGGAATCAAAAAGACTGAGGGCTGATGACTACATTCATCTCAGAGATGCCTTGAATCATGACGCAAATGTTGATCCATCAAATATCGGTCAACATGTCATATTGCCATCGTCATTTACGGGTTCTCCGCGTTTCATGCACGAGAAAACGCAGGACGCGATGACGTACGTCCGAAGTTATGGTAGACTTGACTTATTTGTCACTTTTACATGTAGCCCGAATGGCCTGAAATTAAGGCGGAGCTGCTACCAGGACAACGGTCTTTCGACCGTCATGACATAATTTCACGTGTATTTCATTTAAAGATGAAGAAATTCATCAAATTATTTGTCAAAGAACAGATATTCGGTAAAATAAATTGTTACATGGCAAGTTTGGAGTGGCAAAAGCGCGGTTTACCTCATTGTCATTTGCTGTTCTGGCTAGAAACTAAAATACAACCAGATGAGATCGACAGTGTCATAGTTGCGGAGCTACCCGATCAAGAAATTGAGCCGGTACTACACGACATTATAACTAAAAATATAGTACATGGACCCTGCGGAGAACATAATTTAGCTGCACCATGCATGAAGAACGGTGTCTGCACAAAAAAATACCCTCGCCGTTTCATGAACGATACCCAGACCGGAGAGGATGGGTATCCAGTTTATCGTAGGCGCGATACAGGAAATGACGGTCGGAGCACTACGCTACAAATCAGGGGCAACATGGTGACGATAGATAATAGGTGGATTGTTCCATACTCCCCGCTACTATGTAAGACTTTTAACGCTCATATAAACGTGGAGTATTGCCACTCTGTCCAAGCCATTAAATATATATGTAAGTATATAAATAAAGGTTCAGATCAGGCAACTTTTAGCCTTAGAAACACACACGATGAGGTCGAAAACTATTTAAATGGCAGGTACATAAGCACATCTGAAGCTGTCTGGCGCTTATTTGAATTTCCCATTCACGACCGGCATTAGTGCATTTGGCCGTTCATCTAGAGAACGGTCAAAGGGTGTATTTTACACCAGGGACAGCTCATCAAGTTGTCCAAAACCCACGCAATACCACATTACTGGCACTTTTTGCTCTCTGTAATGAAGATGAATTCGCGAAAACTCTTCTGTAGATGAAGTCCCGCAATACCATACATGGGCAAATAATAAATTCACTAGAAGGAGGCGTGGTGAAGATGTAGTTGGACATCCGGAGATAAAAAAAGACGCCGCTTTAGGTAGAGTCTACGGGATACATCCATCACAATCAGAGTGTTTTTATCTTAGGATTCTACTGCACCACGTACGCGGTCCGACCTCATTTGCATACCTAAAAACTGTAAACGATATTGTCAAATAGACGTATCAAGCAGCTTGCCGTGACCGAGGTTTACTTGAAAACGATGATCATTGGGGTAACACTTTAAGCGAAGCTACGTTATCACATTGTCCAAAAAAACTAAGGGAGTTGTTCGTAGTTATACTTTTATTTTGTCAACCATCGGAACCATTGAAGTTATGGGATACTTTCAAAGATCAGTTCTGTGAAGATATTAGACATCGTATCAGACAACAAAATCAGGATAACACTTTACCCTTCACTGAAGTCATTTATAATGAAGGATTAATTGAAATAGAAAACAAACTACTAGAATTAAACGACAAAAATTTAAGTGATTTTGGATTACCTTCTCCCGTTCGTACCCAGAATAATACTATTGACACAATGGTACAACAGTATAACAGAAATGATTTAACAGCGTTTGTAAATGACAATGTGCCAAAATTAGTACCAGATCAAAGACATGCTTATGAGACTATTGTGGATAGCGTGAACAATAACATGGGGAGATTATTTTTTTTGGACGCACCAGGAGGCACCGGAAAGACTTTTCTCGCAAATTTGATACTTGCTAAGATACGGCAATCAGGGAAGATAGCGATTGCAGTTGCTTCGTTAGGAATTGCTGCAACTCTCTTGAACGAAGGAAAAACTGCTCACTCTACGTTTAAACTCCCGCTATCCGTATCTTTAGATCAACGGTCTACGTGCTCTATTCGGAAAAGTGGGCCTCTTGGTAAGTTACTGCAAGACGCGTCACTGGTAATATGGGATGAATGCACCATGAGTCATAGAGCTCATGTGGAGACCGTAGATCGTACTTTAAAATACCTCCGAAGCTCTGCTAATGTCATGGGTGGTATCACTTTTGTATTTGCTGGAGATTTCCGACAAACGCCTCCAGTCGTCAACAGAGGTACGCGAGCAGATATTATGAAGGCATGTTTAAAATCGCCTCAACTTTGGACATCTGTTCAACACTTGAATTTGCGCACCAATATGAGAGCTCATCTACAAGGAAATACGCATAGCAATTTTCCACAACAGCTGCTGAAACTTGGAGAAGGAATTTTTCCATCTTTAAATTTGGGCACCGATTATGCAGTAACTTTGGATGAGTCTCTAGGCCAAATAGTCCATAATTTAGATAGTCTGATAGATGCTATATATCCTGACATCGAAAACTTACATCAAAATTATTTTCGTTGGCTGTGTTGTAGAGCAATAGTTTCTCCCAGGAATGAAACAGTCAACGAAATAAACAATTTAATTATGCAGAAAGTACCGGGTGAAGTAAAGTGCTATAAATCCATAGACACCGTCACTAACATCGAGGACGCAGTGCACTACCCCCAGGAATTTTTAAATTCTCTGAACCCCGCTGGGCTACCACCTCATGAACTGTCGTTAAAAGTTGGCACGCCGATAATCTCAGAAATTTAAGCCCCCCCAACATGTGTAATGGCACGAGACTTCTTATAAAGGAGCTAAAAGATAATAGTAGCGAAGATTATCACCGGCCCTGCAGCTGGTGAATTAGCTCATATACCAAGAATACCCATGATTCCTACTGATTTGCCTATACCCTTCAAAAGGCTCCAATTTCCAATAAAAATTTCTTTCGCGCTAACGATAAACAAATCCCAGGGCCAAACATTCAAATTAGTAGGAATTGATTTACGAAAAGAATGTTTTACGCACGGGCAACTTTACGTTGCCCCATCACGGGTCTGGGCTCCCGACCATCAGTATATTTTGTTACCTGAAAATAATTTAACGTCAAATGTTGTTTATAGAGAAGCTCTACAATAATCCCTTTAGTTATCTATCCTAAAACAACGGTTTTCACTCCGGGACTGCCGGTAGAAGTGAAAACTTAGTATTAATTACATTTCAATATTTTCATCATTAACAACTTTAACATCCTCATAAAGACAATCTATGCAGCCTGCGGATAATGACTGCGTCGCCGATGTTAGTGTCGGTGTCTGTGAATTGACCTGGGAATCATTTTGCTGACCGTGTCTTTCCTGGGAAGGCTTTTTGCAGCGGTAACCGACATCCACGCGGGCGACCACTATGTTAGCTAAAGATGGGCTAACAAAAAATATTGTTCACGCTATAGCATCATATATATATATATATCATATTGTTTGTTAGTGTTACTGTCGTAATTAATTACTGATATGTAATTTTAAGAAATAACTTTTTTTTTTTTGTTATCGCTGTGGAAATGCCTTTACGCATCCCCCTGGTGAGAAACAGGGGGGTATGTAGGGCTCGCCGGGCACTTGGATCTTATTTGCACCCGGAATACCCACTAAAACCACAGCGGCCCCTTCCACGCCTGTTAGCGGGGCGCCAGAGGGTCGTCTTTCAACATTCTACTCTGACGCCCCAGGCGGATGGCCTACTGGCCACGCCCTGTCGTCATCAAGGCGGTGGGAGGAGGTGAGCGTAGCGACGCCTCCTTCCCCCTGGCCGCCACCGGCGGCGCGAGTCAGCGTGAGCCAACGCCTCACGTTCCCGCTCCGCGGCCTCCTTCCATGCAATCACTGCCTCACAAAAGGAGGCAACGGCCGACCAGAACCTGACGCCCCCGAGCATTTGGCTTACTACGGCCGGCAGCGACAGGTCTCCTCCAATTGCCTCCGACAGGGCGTGGCGCTGGAGCCCCCAGGCGGGGCATTCCTCCAAAGTGTGGCGCACGTCATCAACTCGTGCGCCACACTCGTGGCATCCGGGGGCTTCTTCCCTTCAAATACGATGCAGGTACTTACCGAAATACCCGTGTCCGGTAAGCACCTGCGTCAACCGAAAACTGAGGTTGCCGTGCCTTCGATTTAACCAGCGGTGGAGGTGTGGCGTGACCGCCTCTAAAGTCTCCCGTCCTGCTCCGGGAGACGCCATCTCTTCCCTCCACCGCCGGATCAAAATCCTTCGGGCCGCCTCTCGTGCTCTGCCCAGACTCCTCTCAGAGAATTCCTCACCCCTGGCCCGCGCCGCAGCACGAAGCCAGTAGACCTCCGCCAGTGCTTCGGCCTGGAGAGGCCAAGGCGGGTCGCCTGCCAGCAGCGTGGCTGCAGCCCAGGACACCGTACGGTACCCCCTAATGGCCCTCACCGTTATGACCCTCTGCGGGCGTCGCAGGAGGGCCCTGTTAGGAGCGGTGAGGGCGTCCGCCCAGATCGGGGCACCATACAGCGCCATAGACCGCAGTATACCGCTATAAAGTCGGCGGCAGGACGACCCTGGACCTCCAGTGTTTGGCAGAAGCCTACCCAAGGCCGCGGCAGAATTAATGAGCCTAGGGGCGAGCTGGGCAAAGTGCGACCCAAAATTCCATTTACTATCGAGGTGCAGACCCAGATATTTCATCTGGGTCCGCACCGGCACGGCAACCCCCTGCACATGTAGGCATGCTCCTCGGGGGGGACCTCGGCGAGGGCCATGGAATAGGAGGGCCTCAGTTTTAGCCAGCGAGACCCTCAGGCCCAACATACCAATCCGGTCAACGACGAGCGCGACTCCAACTTCCGCCGATCGGACGACCTCATCGAAGCCGGGCCTCCTCACGGTGACGAGGGTGTCATCTGCATAGCAGACGACCCCCAACCCCGGGAAGGAGCCGGCCCCGCAGGACCCAGTCGAATCCGACGTTCCACAGAATCGGGCCAAGGACGGATCCCTGTGGAACGCCGCGCTCCATCCGATGGCGGTACAGGCGCCCGTCGCCCCCCTCCCAGAGCACATGCCTCCCCTCGAGGTACGCCTCCAACAGCTCCCGGAGATACAAAGGCACTCCATGGAACCGGAGCGCCTCCGTCAACGTCTCGTGAGGGAGACTGTTGAAGGCGTTCTCGATGTCGAGCGAGACTGCCAGAACGACCTCCTTTCTGGCCACTGCTTCGGTGGCCAGGGTTTTCAGGGCGGCCAGTGCGTCTATCGTAGAGCGGCCTACCCTGAATCCGAACTGCGATTCTGACAGCCCCGGCCCGACATCATCGAGGTGCCGGACGAGACGGTCCGCGAGCACCTTCAACAGTTTGGCCGTCTCGTCCAGCAGCACCAGCGGCCTATATGCGGAAGGAGAGTCAGGTGGGCGACCCTCCTTCCGGAGCAAACATAGACGTCCGCACTTCCATTCCTCCGGGAACCGCCCGGACCTCAAACATGCGTTGAGCAGTTCCCGGAGCCTATCCTTGATATATTCGGCGGCGACGCTGAATACCAGACCTGGAAGGCCGTCCGGGCCGGGCGCTTTCCTTCGTCCATGAAGGCGAGAGAGGGCTACCTCCAGTTCAGTGTCAGTGACAGAAGGGATTCGTGTCTCCTCTTCCGCCACCGACAGAGGAGCCATTGCTGGGGGGACGTGTCCCATAGAGCGCGGGAAAAGACCCCCCACTAGCTCCGACAGGAGATCTCGTTCCATCGATTCGATGACGGGGCCCGGTGGGCGCGGAGCTTGTACCGCGCCCGTTGGTATGGGCGCCCCCATGGATCCCTGACGAGGCCCGCCAATAGCTCCTCGCGGGCCCTCTCCTTTGCCCGGCTGATGGCCAGCTGCAACTCCTTTTTCTTATTGCGATATTCTGTCCGCAGCTGACCCTCAAGGACAGTGTCCCTGGCACTCCTTCCTCGGCACCTGACGTAGGCACGCCGCGCACGGTTACTGGCCACCCGAAGATTAGCAATCTCGGGTGACCACCAATAAACCTGCAGGCGCGGCGGCCTCCGCCGAGCCCTCGGCATCGCCGCGTCGCACACTGCCGTCAGCATTTTCTTCATTTGGCCTGCGAGCTCATCTATGCTGTCGCTGTCCCGCCCGCCTGCCGAGCCCCAGCGCTGCACTATGGCAGACTCGCGGGCCATTTCGCGGTCAAACTGACCCAAGGCCCATCTGGGTAGTCTGTCATTCCCGCGCCGGGGCTCCTGTAGCCCCAGAGGGGTGGAGAGCCCGAACCGGATGTATCGGTGATCCGATAGCGTCTCCACCTCCTCTTCCACTCTCCAGTCATACACACCTCGCGCGACATCAGGGGTGGCGAACGATAGGTCCACCACAGACCCCCCCAGTTGCCGCACGCAGGTGTGGATGGTCCCTCTGTTGAGGAGGGACAGACCGGAGAGCAGGGACCACTCTTCGACGGCCCTACCTTTGGCATTCGTGGCGGGGTTCCCCCACGCCCGGGACTTTGCATTGAAGTCACCGAGGACAATTGTAGGCCTCGGCGACTGTCTGCGAACCGCGGCACTAACAGAGTCCAAGAAGATTTCGAACTCCGCCAGGCCGCGGTTGGGGGAAAAGTAAATACCTATTATACTGAAGCCCGTCCACCCCGCCACGACATAGCCCGTTCCCCTCTCGAGAGTGGAGAGGGGAGGACCGACTTCTCCTCTTGACAGGACAGCGACATCCTCATTAAGGTCCCCTACCCAATTGGGCTGATGGGGGACAAAATATGGCTCTTAGGCCACCGCCAGGTCTACGTCCCACTCCGCCATGGACTGCAGTAGCAGGTCCTGAGCCCCAGCGGAGTGGTTCAGTTTCGCCTGGAGGAGACCGACTCTGTCACCTATTATGGCGACATGCTGGCCTCCCCCTGGCCCAGGCGGCTTTCTTCACTCGCGCGAGTGGCTCGAGGTCCTTGGGTCGCCACCAATCTCCCTTTTACGATGGGAGGCCTACCTGACCTCCCACCCATGACATGCTCCGAGGAGCGTTTTGCCGCCGCGCAGACCGTACAGTGGGGTACAGCCACGCACGATGCCGACCGGTGACCAGTGTTACCACACCGGTAGCAAAGATCTGATCGATCGACATCGGCTGGGCACAGCTGGCTTGTGTGCCCCAGTGCCAGGCACCTGAAGCACCGCAGCGGCAGTGGCTCCAGGGCCCTGACCCCTGCCGCGCTCCAGCCGACCAGGAGCCTACCTGAGTCAGCGAGCGTCTTGGCCGCGGCGATAGGGCAGCGAATCTTCGCCATGCCCATGCCTCGAGTCCCGGATTGGATATCGCCAACCCGGACCTTATTGGCAGCGCAGCTGCACGCGCGCACCACAGCAGTGACAATTTTTTCCTTGGTGACGGAGTCATCCAGTCCCGTCACGCGAAGATCAGCGCACTTGATGGGACGGACAACATCCGCCACTCCATCTAGGGCTGTTCGAAGTTGCCCGGCCAGTGTTTCTGCAACCTCTGGTGACTGGGCCTTGGGTAGCTGAAGTACCCTGGCACCAGTCACGGACCGGCACATCTTCAGCCCCTCGCTTATTCCCAGAGCTGCGAGGTCTATGGACCGTTCTGCACGCAACATTGCGTAGGCATACGTCACCCCCTGTTTCTCAGCCGTCGGCTGTAATGTGACTATCACTACCGGCGAGCGGGGGGCTGGGAACGCTGACTTCTTCTTCTGCCGCGCCTTCCTCTTCCTTTTGGACACGGCAGCGGCTGTGTCAGCGAGTGTAGCAGCAGGCGGAACAGCAGGTGCAGCCAATTTTGTAGGGGAAGTCTACTTTTGCTTCCCTTTGCGCACCACCGTGGTCCAGCTCTCCCCCGACTCGGCCTGCGGTGGGTTAGCCAGGGCTTCTCCAGCCTCCACCACCCTTTTCGAATTCGACTTGGGCGTCTCCTTCCGCCTGTCGGCGGCAAGTGGAGGACGAAGGGGTCGCTCAGGAGGCAGTCGTGCCTCCATCGCTTCTAGACGCGCGCAAACCATTGTCGTAAGACGTGAGATCGCGCGCGCCGTCTCCTCCGGCAGGCCAGCAGAGGTCTGTTCGGCGATTGAAGCAACCGCAGAGGACCGCGTGACCGTCTCTACGCAGTCCGGTTCAGCAGGTGCAACTCCCGCCCGCAGCACAGCCGCCTCAAGCCGCGAGAGCTTAGCCTGCAGTTCCTCAACCTTGACATTAAGGCGGCTATTGTCTGCCCTCAATTCGGCCATTTCCACCGTAAGACGGTCGTTGGCCACCTGCAGTCGTTCCGTCTCTTCGTTGGTAGATCGCTTGGCCAGGGCTTCCACCACTTTGATATTATCAGCGGCTGCCTCCTTAGCAGCGCGCACGAAGGTGCCCTTCATATTTCCAGACTTTGTGGCCACCTTGTTAATAATGGCCACGTGGTTTTGGAATCTCCTTTTAAGGTCCGCAACCGACAGACTGTTTACGTCATCCGTCGATTCGCGGATCCTCATAGAGAGCTGCTCCACCTCTTCCTCGACTTGCAGCTCCCCTTCAGCGCGACTCGTTTTTCGGGTGGCAGCCTCGGACACCATTGGCCTCGGTGTCCCCGGGCGATTAATGCCTCGACCCCTGCGCGAAGTCGTCACCTTTGGGGGAGGCATCTCAGTCGAGCTCCCATCGTCGGACGTAGCAGCCCCTTGGGATAGGGTGCGCTTGCGCCAGAAGCGTGACGGGATTGGCTCCAGTAAAACCGGCACCTCCGCCGGCCGCGGTGACTGCGTTGTGAAATAACCTACAATAACTTAAAAATAATAATGTTTGGCGTTTGTTATTTTTATATTCTCTCATCGTTCACAGCGCTCCATGCCTATTTCACGCATATACCACATCCTTACACACATACAATGAGCCAGTTATTTTTGTCTACACTAAAAATTACCTAGAAATAATAATTTATATGGCAAAACACCGTTTGCCGGGTCAGCTAGTGGTTTTATAAAATCGCAGGTATAATAGGGGTCGAATTTAGAAATTAAATCTTTAACGCTGACAAAGTCGCGGGTATCAGCTAGCTATATTATATTGGCGCTTTTTTTTTGTTGTGTATGGTGGCAGACGAGCCACGGCCTACCTTATAGTAAATGGTAACCGTCGCTCATGGACTCAATAATACCGGGAGTATTTTCAAGCTGCTGCCCACTATTACATTTCACAGATATTAAATGAAAGAATAAACGGCTGCTGCTACAACCAAAACACACCGATGTGCTTCATGGTCGGTCATACGGGAGATGGTGGTACCAACCCGTTCGGGCCCGATAGCAAGTGAGTACATCCACTTGGTACCCAGCCCTACCACCAGTAATGCAATGGGTAATAATTGCTTCCCTAAGTCACCTCGTACGACACCCGTGGGAAAGAATGGGGTGGTGACATTTGTATTTTTAGCCCGTTTAAAAAAGTTAACGACGCAAGAGATTCATTGCGTTTTGGAGGCAACATTAGGAGAGTCTGCTCTATATGGAAGTATTCAATCCATATTGAAACAATCTTTGAATATGAGAAAAGTCTCCGTAAGATGGGTGCCGAGAATATTAACCGACAGTCAGAAACAAAATCGACTTGACATTTTGAAGATACTGTTGGACAAGTTTGAAGAAGATTCTGAAAACTTTTTGTCTCGTTTCGTAACAATGGACGAAACATGGGTCCATCATTTTGATACCGAGACAAAACAGCAATCTTCGCAATGGAAACGGCCATCATGACCGACCCCGAAGAAGTTTTGTGCCGTGGCATCGGCTGGCAAGGTTATGGCCTCAATATTTTGGGACTCAGAAGGGATATTGTTGATTGATTACCTGGAGCGTGGAACCACTATTCCAGGCCAATATTATGCAGCTTTAGTTCCCAAGTTGAGGAATGCCATCAAAGAGAAAAGCAGAGGGAAATTTCGAAGTGGCGTGCTGTTTCATCACGACAACGCACTCGCGCACAGGTCAGCAGTTGCGATGGCTGCCATTCAGCAAGCTGGCTTCGAATTGGTTGACCACCCCCCTTATTTACCAGATCTGGCGCCTAGCGATTTTTATCTGTTCCCCAAATTGAAAGAATACTGAAGGGGAAACAGGTACGAAGACGATAACGAGGTGATGGATGGAGCTTTTTGCAGGACCAAGACAAAACATTTTTTTTGAAAGGGATTGAAGCCTTAGAAAAGTGCTGGACTCGGTGTGCAGAGAGACACGGAGACTATGTAGAAAAATAAATTATTAAGTATTCACCATTCATTATATTCTATCTCATTCTCACTACTTTGTGATCCCTCCTCGTACTTGTCCCGTTTAAATCTTGCAAGATTGACACACTTCCCGATTTCCGATTGAGCTGAAATTTTACACGAGTGTATATCCCGTGACAATGCAATATTATGATGACGTGGAGCTGATCTGATGATGGAGCTGGAGGTGGACATAAGAACTCTATAATGAAACGGCGCAATCCCATCGAGTTTGGGCTCGTATGATTCGTCTTGCTGAATACTTTGTGTCTAGATGGTATCCAGGGACTGATACATGAAACTGATATATTTCTACAAAATAATCTCGATGTTTTCACATCTGCTAGACGTCCCACGACGTCTAGTTTTTTTAATTATTTGGTTGTTTACGTACTTTAATAGTATCCATATATTAAAAAGTAAATTCATTAAAACAAAATTATTAACATTATTTTTAAAATTAGATTTATTGCTCCTGTAAAATGGGTCAAAATGGAGTTACGAGGTTTGCGTAAGGTAGAGATATTATTTGGCATTTGAACTCAAAACAATTTTGTTTTATAATTTTTGTCGCTTATCATACCTACGAGATTTTTAGGCTTTTTTTTGTATGATAGCTCTTGATTAGACTTTTCAAATAAAACTTCATTTTACGTAGGCTAAACATGTATATGTATATTTACATGAATATAAAATTTATATGTGCAATATAAATGACAATTAATTAGCACTACCTAAATCTACTACTATATTTATGTATTAAATAAGTTACATCAAATAATACAAGAAAAATTATAAGCCTTCCAACTGAATTTGTCTGCATTTAATACTTTTATTTTTTACAATCTATACTAATTGCACTCACTTGGTGCTTGACTGGAACATGCTATTGTACGGTGAAATGAGCCTATATTTAAAAATGGTGTATTACAATTTGTATTTACTGGACCATGTATTGGTGATTGCACATTGTTTTGATGTTGAACAGGTCTTTTTCCTATGATCAATGGGAAACATTCATCAGATATACCAGACAAGGCTGTTTGTACTCGTTTCATACGATTTGAGCACTCTTCAAAATGATCAGCAATATATTTGAATTCTGGTACTGTTGACATGTTATTATGTGTTTTAAGGTTTTTATCTATCACTCTCAAACCTTCTGAAGAAGTGAAAGTGGCTTTTTCGCCACTGTAAAAAAATATATCCATATCTGTACCATTTTCCATAAGTTGACATTTAGCCAAAGAAGTATACAATGTTATTTTAGGTGTTTTTGCTTTTACTAACTCCACAAAACGTGAAGCATATAAATATTTCTTCCAATGTTTACGAGGCAAATTATGGTAAGTAAAAACCTCATCTGGAGTAGGATCATGATCAATGTTAGCAATTTGTGTTTTATTATCAACAGAATAAATAATAACTTTCATGCCATCTTTAGATATTTTACATATTTCCACAATTTGTTCTTCTCGATCTTTGCCTCTCTTTTTGATAAACTCTACAACAACTGCAGAATTTTCTATTTTCAATATAGCATTTCGTGTTCTGTGTGATATAGTAGGTAATCTCTCTGCACAAAGTGGAGGAACACTCAACGCATTATTGTTAGTGTTTATATTGGATGTTTTTGGCAGATTTTCCTTATTTTCTTCTACATTAATATGACCAGAATATGTTCCACCCTTTAGTTCCATTTTTCCCATATTGTCTTCTAGTAACAATAAATTTGTGCTACACAGGTCATCATGTTTTGGGGAATAATTATTTGGGTTCTTTGATTTAAATAATCCCAAAGATCCATTTTCATTTCCTGTGAGAATATTCCTTTCACTACATGGTGAGGACCGTGAGTTACATCCTGGTATGCTAGTAAAGATATTATATGATGTGGATTTCACACTATTTATTCCAGCATTTGAATCTTTTCCAAAAGAATCTGGACCAAGGTTGAATTTGTTACTACTATGTTGGGTACTATGCAATGTTGTGAGAAAACCAGAATCTCTGGAAACATCTTGTTTCAATACACAGATATTGTGACTGTTATTTAAGAATGGATGTTCAATGATACCTTTTAATGTTATTCTTTTTGTAGGATCTTTGCATAACAGTTTCTGCAATAAATCTTGTGCTTGTATAGAAAGCTCAGAAGGTATCTTGTAATCAGCATTTATAACTTTGTTAAGAGTAGTCTTAACATGTTGAGTGTGAAAAGGGGGACTACCAACCAATAGTGTATATAACATACATCCAAGTCCCCAAACATCTGCTGGTAGTCCATGAAATTCTCTTGAAGCCACCTCAGGAGATATATAATTTGGTGTACCACACATGGTAACATGCTTTTCATCTGGACCATTTAATTGTGTTGCCAAACCAAAGTCAGCTATTTTAACAGTCAGATCTTTTGTCAACAATAAATTATTCATTGATAAATCTCTATGAATGATGTTGTGAGTATGGAGATACATTACCCCACTTAATACTTGTTTAAAAATATCAGCAGCGGCTTTCTCAGAAAGGCCTCGAGTTCCTAACTTAAAGTGTTTCGCTAACTCACCATTATGTGCCAATTCTAACACTAAATATACATACTGTGCATCTTCAAAAAATGTATATAATTCTAAAATAGCAGAATGTTTCAAACGAGAATGAATAGTCACTTCTTGTCTTACCCTGCCTATCATACCAGCACTTGCCATAAGTGCTTTGTCTATCATTTTGATAGCAACAAATAGCCCTGTTTTTCGACATCTTGCTCTATATACATGTGCAAAACCACCCTTACCCAGATGTTCTAGTATTTCATAATCTTCAATTTTTTCACCAATCATTCTTATTGTTACAGTATTTTGGTATCATGAATGAAATTATATTTTCTATATGATTTGTTAAAACATGTCTTGCCCAATAAATCCATTATTTCTTAGTGTACTGAAATGAATGTAATACATAATTATATTCATCATATAGAAATATGTATAAGATAAATACCAAATCAAAAACATACTAATTAGGTAATTAAACCCCAAATAAGCAAAAATTATAGAAACTTTTATGTGACAGGTTTACCTTATTCACAATCCATTTAGCATCTTCTAGACTTTTCTTTATAATTAATTGTACTCGCTCAGAGTCGGGTTCGAATTTATGTTGCTTGTAACTCTGAAATCAATGTATATATAATGTATAATTTTGATTGTAGTAAAACTTCTCTATAAAGTTTTGTTATTAGAAATATATAGATTATTAGATATAATGTATTACTAATTATATACAAATATATACAATTCATATACGAGTATGTGTAGAAAACAACATAAAATAGAGGTACATAGGTATGTATATTATGTTGTTTTCTATACATAAACACATATGTGTTATCTTTGCTCACATACATAAATTGAGGAGATGCGGGCGGCCGCATTAATTAATCAATAGCTTACTGACCTGTTTTACAGCAAACTTATAATGTTTACAAGCGTCAGGAGGAAGCCTTTCACACTGTCTCAATAGGTGTTTATATAACTGCAGCGATGTCATAACAACATTACTGCATTTATTTGCCAGATATCTTCTGCATAGAATGAACATTTATTTATTATTTATAGTATACTTCACTATGGGCTTTAGAGCTATTATTACCAATTTTAATGTATTTTGTTTTCAGTTTCTTTTCTTTCACAGTTTCACAGACTACGAGAGATGGTTTCTTTTGAGCTCTGTGGTTTGTCTCCGGTTTTTTAATTATTTATAGGCTTTGGCAGAACCATCAGTCTAATACAAACACAGACTACTATACTGTCTACCTAAAAATGCTCAGGCCACATTTATGGCCAGCGTCAAGGCCCATCATAGTGATAGAAATTCTAATAATTATCGTTGCATTGACGAGATAAATTGAGTAGACGCACATAAACGTTCAATTTATTTGACGTACCGCCACTGGAGTTATCACCTAATGTCAAACAGCAATGTTAATACTACACAAACAATAAACGTCCATCATCACGATAATTAACGGCATTTCCCATTAGTGTAGCCCAAGCATAACAATAGCTTAAAACCTTAGCATTGAACTAAATATTTAGATTTTTTTGGTACTTTGTAAAGCCGGGTTCATGGTGAAATGCTACGAACATAACCATATCACTATAATTTTAAAGTTGCCAACATTATTTTCACAAATGATATTTCGATACCTAATCGATATGTCGCTTTACTTCGTCAGGTTAGCAATTCGAGTTTGGTGACGGTATTCCCTTCAAAGAGTAGAATTAGAAATAATGTAAAACTGTAAATATAAATGTCATTACTAACCTTGCATGTTTCTAACCTAAAGGAAGACGCCCATTCATGGTTTCATTTTGTATCAGACTCAAAATAGTCTCAAAAATATTTGTTGAATATCGATTATACTTACTCAAATAATATCAAGTCAAAATTTCGACGGATAAAAATCTGATAATATAAAAGCTACTATACCGGGGGCGTGGGCAGCAGCACTCCCTTGAGTATTAACAATATCAACTGCGATCGCCAACCCGCCTACCAAGCGTGGTGATTACGGCATTATCCCCCATGACGGGACCGCTCGTTGTGGCGTTCTCATGGGGAGGCCTATGTCCAGCAGTGGACGTAAGGCTGATGGATGGATGGATGGAATATAAAAGCAATTTACCTACTTTGATCGTTCTAATATTATCATGTAACAGTGGGCGAGCCTATTGTCATCTATCGGGTACATCTAAAACTAGGAATAATTTTATAATTTTAACACATTCAAAAACATTGTAATTATATTGCGATAAAATAAATATTGATGTGCAAAATATCTAATGCAGGGGGAGGGTACAACCAGCTGTTGATTATTTAACTTTTTTTAGGTATTTATTTAATTGGTTAGAAACGACACAATCGAATCACCGAACTTATTGAGTTGAATAAGTTCACACGAACAATTTTGAAAAATATCTTGATTGTTCAACGGCAGGCGATTGTTCACACATCAACATCACAATACTATTCAAGCTTTGAGTTTCACAGTTACCAATAAAAAAATAAAATATTTTCTTTAAAATTACCAATCTGGCAACACAACATATGCGCCATCCTCCATCTTTTTGTCACGATGCCTCCTAAGAAGCAACCCGAGAAATCTGGTAAGTACAGTAAATTTGGTAATTATTCCCCTATCAATAATTATTTTTACTACTTGTAGAAACTTGATGACTGTAGACGTGAAGTTCTCATGAAGCTTGGCAAGCGGAATCACAGTTCTTCGTCGGAACTAAGCGTGACATTTGTTGAGCCACGCGGTTCATGTCTGTAAATCCCAGTGTTGTCTTTAGAACCAAACAAAATCTTATTACACTTCAGTGTGTTTGATAAAGTTGTCTTAATTACTAACTGATCAGCCTTCTTTGTTTTTAATTCATAACATTAATAACATATTTGTGTGGGTGAGGTTATTTACCTTCTTATTGTCATATAGTATGTAATTTATAGGGTCCTCTGGATCCAAACCTGCGGAAAAGAAGCCTACCACCGCTAAGACCCCAGCAGCTGCCCCTAAAGCTGCTGCTTCTGCGGCAAGTGCATCTAAACCAGCATCGGCCAAGACTCCTGCAGCAGCGCCCAAGGCGGCAGCACCTAAAGCTGCTCCGGCTGCAAAGCCTGCAGCTCCTAAACCGGCTTCAGCCCCCGCTGCCAAACTGGCAGCAGCTGCCAAACCAGCTGCAGCTGCCAAGCCTACTGAAAAAAAGCCTGCTTCAGCACCAACAGCCAAGCCTGGCTCTGCTAAGGCTGCTGCTTTGAAGGTTAAGTCCAGTGCCAAGCCCTCTGTCAAGAAGGCAGCATCTGCTTCTAAACCTAAGCCTAAACCAGCTGCGGCTAAGCTGAAAATAGCACCTAAACCTAAGAAGACGGGCATTAAAGGACAAAAGAAACAAGTTGTAAAACCGGTGGCCAAGGCTCTTAAGGCACAGAGAAAGGTTAGTTGTTATTTTTTTGCACATTATTAGTGACTAGATTCCATAGACAGATTAGAGTCATAATAAAAATCATTACTTATATTTGTAAATTACACTTGTTAAGTAAGGCAAAGGTTAATTTGTGTTCTTCAATGATTAAATTTATTTTTTTAAATAGGCTTACATTTAGCAAATTTCTAAGAATTGGTTAAACTGAGTAAATTCTATATTTATCAGATATCAAAATCTGCTAGCCATACAGTATTATACCACAATATTACATGGTTTTTATTGTATATCTGTCAAGTTTCCTGTGTATAAAAATAATGTAGGTGTGAAACTCCTGAACAACTGCTACAGTAACTCAGTTGGCAGAGCGTTTGGAATTGTAAACCAGGCGATGCTGGTTAAAAGCCAGCTTGTGGCTGCATTTTTTTCTACATTATCCCACATTGTGTTCTGATAAATGGCTGAGCATGTCAAGTGCTTAAAATATACCTAAAAATCTTAAAATATAATTAGTTTCTATTGAATTAATATGTACATGCAATATTAACATAAGTAAAACCACAACATCACAAATAAAACCTCATACAAGACCCGCTGGAAAGAGTAACAAATAACTAAATTGTTCCAATTTAGTAAGTAGAATGATGTTTTGTATTATATCCTGCTTGCTCTTTGCTTACTATTTGTGTTGATAATTAAATATTTTTTAGGTTGTGAAGGGTGAACATGGCAAGCGAGTACGTAAGATTCGCACTTCTGTGCATTTCCGCAGACCTAAAACCTTTGAACCTCCAAGGCAACCAAAGTACCCAAGGAAATCTCTTCCTAAGAGGAATCGGTGAGTTTATAATTAGATTACATAAATGATTGCCTAATATTGTTTCCTACATGAACTATGCAGTTTTTACCAGATGTAATTGATTAAATAGGAAAGTAACATAATATAGCATTATGCTTGTATCCCCAAAGGGGTAGGCAGAGGTGTATTACACACCCACGTTTCGCCTGCTATTTTGTGTTTAAGTCCCACATAATAGGAGGTGAGCCTATTGCTGTCTTAATAATCGTAATTTTTCTTTTTATAAAAAAATCTCAATTAACGTTGCCCTTAGAACTGGATGTTCATGTGATGTTTTAGGTATTTTATAGGAAAATTGTTGGTTGTTAATTTTCTGAAAAGCTTAGTTTTAGATTGTCCGATTTTAAGTAATTATAGTGATTTGCTGCAACGGCTAATCTAACTACAAAAATTATAATCATTGTGATTATTATAAACCACTAATTTATATTATATTATAATTTTATAACATATTATATTATTATAATATAAATTAGTGGCCATTGAATGTATGTTTATAGAGCAATGATAACATTGCACAAAAGAACTTTGAGGAGGTACTTAAATACAAGTGTCTTTGAAATGCCTTAGATGTAATAATTCTGTTGTGTTTGTCATTCCTCTATTATTTTCTATAAACTACAAATAATAAGAAGCACTGATATCAATAGCACATACGTATGTCCCACAATTGAGCATGAGCTTTCCTCTTGTATAGTAACAATATTTGGTAAATTAGGCTTAGAATATTTATGTCTATGGCATGATGATTATTTTCTGCAGTTGCATGCACTACCTCTAGACCACCGAAGCAGTTAGTGTCTGATATGTATAAGTAAACCGCTGTAAGCTTGACCCTCCTGATGATTAAATACACGGCTTACAGTGGTTTACCTATAACTAGTTTAGTCTATCACCAATACAGACTTTGTAAATGTGTACAATGGAATTATAATAATTGTATATAATATGTATTACAATTTACACAACTTCTATTTTACAGTATGGATGCTTACAATATCATCAAATATCCCTTGACATCTGAAGCAGCAATGAAAAAAATTGAAGACAACAATACATTGGTATTCATAGTCCACACAAGTTCTAACAAGCACCATATTAAGGCGGCAGTCAAAAAACTTTACGACATTAATGTTGCTAAAGTTAATACACTCATCAGGTAAATACACTGTTGTGTGCTTATTCTGTCTACATTCCATAATTGTAAAAATACTCATAATGATGATATTTTTGTGGGAATCTCATTGATAAGTAATGAAATTAAAATTACATAATTCTGACTGCATTGTTCATAATTATTTAGATGGAGTAATTGTCTTTGTTTCTGTATCTTTGTTATTATTACAGGCCCGATGGAAAGAAGAAGGCGTACGTGAGGTTAGCCAGGGACTATGACGCATTAGATGTTGCCAACAAAATCGGCATCATATAAACTAATGCTTTACTGTATTTTATAAGAATAAAACTTTAAAATGTAGTAATTTATTTTATTTTATAAAATAACCTTTACATATCAAATTTTTCTCATCATTATATTTGTGTTGCGTTCTTGTCACTTGTGGGTACAGTTAAATCCTAATCTGGTAAACTCATTACATGCACAGTACGTATGATTTTAATAAAATAAATTATTATATAATTCATGATTTGTTAATAATTGTTTGCAATTTTTCAGATGTTGAATGTTTATGTGAAGTTGCAGTTGCAAAATCAGCTAATGGCCCATAGTCAATTTTGATAGTCACGTGTAATAACTAGCTAAGGTTGGATCAATGTTGAGTCTGCATGACCTAAAAGGTAAGTTGTCCGTCCTCTATAACTGTTATACTGTACTGTTTTATTATTGCGTTGTCTACGTAATTCAGTGCTTTTACATAATTGAATTTTTGTTACTTCAAAATAATGTGATAAATGGTCAAAAATCAATTGGTTTAGTAGTAAATATAATGTAGCATTAAAAATGATGATGATACTTTTGTGGGAATCTCATTGATGTATAATGAATATGATATTAAAATATACACATTACTGACTTCATATATGACAATTTACGTTTTCGTGTGTTTTAAGTTGTAAGCTAACACATATTTTTTTTTACAGGTACAATAAAGAGAGGAATAGAAAATACATTTTATCTGGTGGATGGTAGACGTCCAAGACTGATATCAGCCTTGGACGTCTACCATATAAGTCACCTGTAAAGTATTCGAAACGTCGTTATAGTAGAAAATCAAGTAAACGCGATAGATTCTGTAAATGTAGTTTTATTTTAAAATGTGTAACATTCGCGTAAATATCAGAAAGTATTATTATAAAGCTGTAACCTGAGGCTGTAACAAAGCTATGACAGTACATTTAAGATATAAGGATAAATTAGGGTTAAGGCTATTTATGCGCCTCTGAACTTTTTTAGAATTTTGCTGTTTCTTCAGGCATCATGGAACTGCTGAACGGATTCTAAGGAAACCTTTTTTGTTTGATAGCATGAACATATAAAAATATTCGGACATAGTCTCGCTAACATAACTTTGTGTCGCTCAGAGTCGGCCAGTTCGCTGTACGCACACGCACACATTAGTCAGCCATTGCCCGAGTAAACGTTATCACGTATCACAGTCAGTAAAGACGTACGCATAGACATGCTGCAAAAAAAATTAAAATAGAGCATGTCTTGTATGGTGAAATGGTGTAAAAACCGTAGTGACCGAAAGAAAAAAATCCAGGGGTCAGGTAAACGAATAATTTAATCACTTAGGCCCACTTGCGCGTTTCAGAGTTAATGTATATAACTCTGAGCGTACTGCTAATGCAGGGATAAATAATTGTTTTTGTTTGCACTGCTAAGAGTTAACACTATACCATGCGTAAAATAATTAACTATTAAACCCGCCAAAGTTGGAGGGTTAATTGTCTATCTCTGGGTTTATTACGTCAAAATAGTAGGGGAGACTGGGGACACTTGATCCCCATTTTGGTTTTTCATTAACATCTCAGGTTCTTGAAAGTTTTACAGAATATTTTTATAATATTGCCTAGAAAATTTATCTTTCTATCCTTTTGCACCATTCGATTATGAAATTTATCTGTGTTAACCTGATTTTTTGTCGTTTTTCCTGAAGACTACAAAAGGATGAAGTGTCCCACGTTCTGGGACACTTGATCATGGTATGGGGTAGATTTGATCATAAGGGAAAAAAGTACATAATATGCATGAATGAAGGTTTGTTTAGTAGGAAATTTGTAATTTGTGAAACTTAATATTTATTAACATGTTTATTAACTCACAGGTACCTAAGTACTATAGTTTTCCTAATCCTTAATATTACGTTTTTTTGCAGACGCTTTATGAAAAAAAATCTAATTTATTAATTATTATTACAGTTGTTTTGGTATAAAACCAACCTTAATCTTCTAAATTCTTAATCATACTCTTGCTACTTTTGTTTCCTTGCATACCTTTTCAATGTCATTAGCGGCACATTTTAGGACAGCTTTGACTACTGGCTTTTATTTTGTCTATTGGTTGGAGTTTGTCAACCCTTCCTTTTGTATATTCTAGGCATTTTAAAATCTATAGTATGTAAAAAAGCAAATACATATAATCTTGCAAGAATGTAGGGGATACTTGATGCCATAATCAAGTCTACCCGAGTTTGCCATGATCAAATGTGTGTGTGTTATTTTACAAAATGTAGTAAACAAAATTGCACCACTGCTTTGAAGTTGTCGATATTAAGCTTTCAAAATGATAGTTGTTCATTGACGATGGCAGTTAAGATCAGTGTGGCATGTTACGAAATTAAAAATAAATTTTTCTTTTGTAGTTACGGCCTAGGGATCAAGTGTCCTCGAGTCTTCCCTAAGTCTATGCTAGTTTGCGTTTTGTATTTAAAAAACAACAACAGAATAACATTGCATCGTTTATTTTTATTGTCCTGATGAGTGACTTTTTGGATTCTGATGATGTGTTCAGCCCCCCCTAGACAACGGGATATGCTTATTATGTCGTCGTAATCTTATGTCAATCCCATACATTGATTATTAGAACAATTCGCTATAATATATAGTAGGTAGGTACATCATCTATGATGCCACTTATCTACAGGGCCCGTTCAGTTCAGGATAGCACCAGCAGTTTCTTATTTATTGCCACCAATAACATGTTTACCTATATTTGGTTATTAGGTATATCACAAAGAAGTAAACTGCTCCCACTTGTTAAAATAGGGCCACATATATAAGATTTCCTTCACATTTCACAAAATAATACAGATATGTCACAAAATACACTCGAGATAGTAAACAAACAATAATTTGATAAAATGACATATCGCCATTCAACATAAACTCAGACTAATAGAGATGTGTAACTCAGGAGTGATTGATACAAAAGATGTATAATCCTTTCAAAATGCGTAATCAATCTTTAAATCTTTAGTTTCGAAAATACATCTTTAACTCACTAGCTCACTACGTTAGGATTGAATAGATAGAATGATGGACGTAGATTTAGAATGAGGCAATAGATAAAGGATATTGTGAATTGAAAAGAGATAACATAGGTTGTAGGCACGCACAAACGCACTCTTGAAATACAATGACGATAGGTACACACAAACTTAGACTCTGTTGTTTTAGTAAAAAGCTCGAAACCAGTTGCGACTTGAGGGAATGAGAGAATAACTACATGAATCAATAGATATTTGCATCACTTATGATCAACTGAATGAATAACGTCATTCGTAACCAAAGATTTAAAAGAGTTAAAGGTTTAAAAGAGTGATTTAAATCTTTCGAAGAAAGAGATTTATAAATCCCTGATCTCATTGGTGATTTAGTTTGCGCATCTCTGCAGACTAATTAAACTGAGCCACGGCGTGGCCGCACTTGAAACAGCAATATTTTTTTTAAATGTTGCCAGGTTGACAAATATTTAACCATATTTGGGCAAAATAAACGATAGAATGAGGTCTGTAACTTGATCATAAATAAGAAACTCTTCGTAACAAATATTTAATTGAAAATCACAGCGTTTACCAAAATAATTATTTAAAAGTAAATCTACCACCCCTTCTATTCATCCAACCATCAGTCTTTAAACGTCCACTGCTGGACATTGGCCTCCCTAAGAGAGCACTAAAACTAGCGGGCTCGTGCTGACTGCATCCAACGGCTCCCTGCAGCTATGACCATATATTTGGTCCATCTGGTGGGAGGCCATATTACGCTGCGCCGTGTCCGATACGTGGTCGCAACTCGAAAACATTTTTCCCCAACGGTTGTCAGTTCGTCGAGCGATATGGCCTGCCCATTGCCACTTCAGCATGCTATGTCGGATATTCACGTTCTACGGAACTCCGTAATAAGAATTCGATCACGTAGGGAAATACCAAGACTATGAGCCTTGATGCAAGTATTGCTGCTCCATAAATTGCCGTTCTGTTCGATATCTCTTCTGGTAAATAATAATAAGTTATATTTAATAAAATAATAGTACAATAGAATATAATTAAATTATCTTTTCTTTCTTTTCTGGGTCAAATAAGAAAATAATTATCTTCCTTCCAGCGCTGATTTAACTAATTGAATAAGAACTTCGAGCAAATCAGTTTATCTGAATTCTAGATTATGACTACAGCAGTAGTCATAATCTTGAATTGAGATTTACTTACAAAGATGAAATTACAACTGCCTCTGTGGTGCAGTGGTAGTGTAAGCGACTGCTGATCATGAGGTCTCAGGTTCGACCCCCGGGTCGGGCAGTTATTGAGATTTTTCAAAACAAAAAAATTCTCAGTAGCAGCCCGGAGTTTGTAAATGGGCCTGGTATACATAGCTGGCGAATCGTGGGTGTGTAATACATCTCTGCCTACCCCTTCGGGAAATACAGGCGTGATGCTATGTTTTTTGAAGTTACAAAGACTTTAAAAGCTATACTTACATGAACATATTCACTGGCAATGATTTTGCTCCCAACTTTACTATTTTCTTATTATGTATAATGAAACATAGACAAAATATCGTGAAGCATATTTTGGGTATTTTGTGGGTTGCCTCGTTTTCCCGTAGCATCCACCCATTTCGATCTCGCATCTGGATTAGAGGAAAACTTAAAATGGTGTTTTTTTTTATTATCATCTCATAAATGACATATAAATTTATTAGTAAAAACTGGGCAAATTAAATTCGCAATAAGGCAACACCGAAACAATTCAAAGTAATAGAAATTTAGCTAGAAAACGTGTTTTGTGAGTGTATTTTAGTAGCAATTATTAATTTCGAGTAAAAAAAAAAGCCCATTTTATATCACTATAGCATTCAATCATTAAATTATTTCAGTTTCGACTACATATGAATGAAATGTTATACCTGTATTTTTTCGCTCGCTGTAGCTTTTGTAGCATAGTACACTATTTTACAAGCACTATTATCACGTAGTGGCCGTGTAGGGCCGGCACCAAGAATAGCAAGGGATTACCGGGGGACCGGGCAGCAGCGTTCCCCTGTGTACTTAAAACATCCACTGCCAACCTGCCTGCCAAGCGTGGCGATTATGGTAAAACCCCCATTTTGGGGAGGCCTATGTCCAGCAGTGGACGATGAAAGGCTGATGGATGGATGGATGGATTATCACGTAGTCTTTTTCTCAAAACACTCATTAACACAAATTAACATTAAATTTTAATTAAAAACCGAATTTTATACAAAATGTTCGATTATGTCAGTTGGATCGTGACAGACAAAGCATTTTGACATCGTGACAATACCAAAAACTGGCCACGGTGACAAAGACAAAAATTTATGGCTTTGTCTGTTTTTTGCACCAGTAAATTGTATCTTGTGTTCTCGCTCATACATGTCAAAGAATTTTTTTCGCTCTGTCTAGATAGTCTGAGAATATAAACTACCAATAACACATGGCATCAATCAAATCTGACATTAAACAAAGACTTATGCAAGTAACTGTTGTGTGAGAGAGAGAAGAATACTTGTGTCGAACATCATTCATCCCTTTTGTATTTGGCTGGATGTACGCGGAATGAGGTTCGGCCCGGGTCGGCGGGGTTTTTGTTTTGTGTGGGCTTGGCGTGCGCGCGGCCCGGACGGAAGCGGAACTGAGAGGTAGACCAATATAGAAGTGTTTCTTAAAATTAGCGCTAGATGGCGTATAAGACATGAAACCCACATTAGTACTTTTTGAAATTAGCGCTATCTATGTGATTTATTGAAAACTACTTAGTAAAACCAATACATTATTAGTTACATATCAAATAATCAATTTTATTGTGAAAAATGAAGATTATGAGGCGTGCAGTTTTGGATTTTTCAAAGTATTATATGCTGGCGAGTCGTGGGTGTGTAATACACCTCTGCCTACCCCTTCCGGGAATACAGGCGTGATGCTATGTTATTTTATTTCTTTATTAGAACAACAAGCAAAAGCAATAATTAGATAGGTAGTAGGATTTTGTCTATCTG
The DNA here is from genome assembly GCA_948253155.1 of Leucoma salicis. Classification (NCBI taxonomy): domain Eukaryota; kingdom Metazoa; phylum Arthropoda; class Insecta; order Lepidoptera; family Erebidae; genus Leucoma; species Leucoma salicis. The sequence goes on along the minus strand of OX411809.1, from coordinate 13,346,825 downwards.
TACTATACATACAAAGTATGTATACAATTTATTGAGTTAGTACGTACCTACTTAGTACATATAGGTACCTCAATGATACAATTACGTGGAATCAAATATTACCACTCGATTTATATAACACTAATACAATAACAATTCTTAAATTTTTTACAATAAAATCGATTATTAGATAAGTAACTAATAATGTATTGGTGTTAAGTCTAGTAAGCTAAGTAGTTTTCAATAAATCAAATAGATAGCGCTAATTTCGAAAAGTACCTTCTCATGTCTTACACGCCATCTAGCGCTAATTTTAAGAAGTACCTCTACATTGGTCAATAGAAATAATTCTCACAAAATATGGATAGTACTGATTTTAGTGTCGCGTCGATCGTAAATATTCACTATTTTTGTTGTTTATTTAATAACTATCGAACACACAATCAGACACATCACATCGAATCAGACCGTGAAAAGTGATAGGGCTCTATTCCTAATCATAATAATTAGTAAACGAAAAAAAAAGACTTGATTAGTAAAGTATCTTGGTCGCTATCGTGTTAACATACATTACCTACAACTCACGGACGTCCAAGCCAGAATTTTTCAAATAGTTTTTTAACTAAAAATTATAGGTATTATAAGTGACTTCCTTACCTTTCCTGTTCAGTAGGTAATCTTAACATCGACAACTCTGGAATCGATGAATTATTTAGACAGCCAAACACACAGCAATAAGTTCTCCTGCGATTATCACACATTTTTCATTTATTTTAGCGGTGCCGAAAAGCCGTGACCTGCGAGCCTTGTGCGCCGTTAGCCCTGACTGGCGCACTGAGAAACGGGTCGAGATTTTGTTAGTGTGCGTACGATACTATGGCGCACACATACAAGCCGCGTGCGGTGCGTTTGTATGAAGATAACCTACTTCCCACTTTTTCTACCTTGGTAACTTGATGCCCTAAGCAATCTTCCCCTGTGGGCCCCCCTATCCTTAAGTGAACTAAAAAGAATTCATTAAAAAAATATATTAATACATATCGTAGGTAGAATATGTGTTTGTTGTTCCTCCAGCCCTTATCCCATGCTAAGTTGGGTCGGCACAACATGATTTCACATGTTGTCCTAAAATTCGGCTATATTTTCAACCGACTTCCAAATGGAGGAGGTTCTCAATTCATCTGTATGTTTTTTTTTGTTTGTTACGCGATTATTCCGCCAATTATGAATCGATTTCAATGATTCTTTTGTTTGGTAGATGCTTCTTCAGAGGTGGTCCCATTAAAATTTTATCAAAATCGGTTGAGCGGTTTTTAAAAAATAAACAAAAATCTAAAAGGTTGTTTACATGGAGCAAAGCGTTTAGTTGGCGTACCCATTTTATTATAAATATATAAAGCCTTTATTTACGGTCTTCGGAAGGCTATCTGAGACGCTGTGCTCTATTTCTTTCTCTACTGCGCTTTCTTAGGCGCTCATATTTGTCATTTTCATACTCCTGTGCTCGACGCTTTCTCATACGTGGTGCTCCCAAGGTAGGGGAGGCCTTCCTTTCCATCATGTACCACCTACTCTAACCTACGCACGCTATTGTAAAAAATACACTAAAAACAAAAAATATTTTTTTTAATAAAAAAATACCGCCTTAAGTCACCCAGGAACTAAAAAGCAAAATATAATTGATATTTACATACGATTTCCTTGCTAGACACCTACTGATGTGTTTGAAGTTGGTGCCTAGTCCAAAAATAAAAAATAATACTATTACACCATAAAAAAATACCAAAAAAATATGTACCTACTCATATATATATTTATATAAATTAATAACATTAACATAATTTTTGGCGCCGACTTCAAACACATCAGTAGGTGTCTAGCACGGAAATCGTATGTAAATACCTTCGATCATCAATACCGAGATACAGTGTCACGAACAAAATCAAGCTAAAACTATCCGTGTGAATATATACTTATACAGCTACGTCTGTTTACTAACGAACTTAACGTAATTACATTCGTGGCACTTGGTAATAAAGTCAGATCTTTAAAATATTAGCTTACATTTACGATCATCCGTCACAAAAAATGAGCAAAGCAATAATTTATTACTGCCACTTAAAAGTGAAAAGACAAATAACATTTACTGTAAAAACAAGCTCACTTCTCAAGTGCGCTCTTATTTGCCGAGACGGATTTTATGGGCCAACGCGATATCTATTGCATTATTGATCGGGTGTCTTTTGAAGGCGGTTCATTTTTTTAACTTTCGTGTTTTTTTTTTCTCACTCGTCTTTGGTGGTGGTTTGGTCTTAGGGGGGCACCCTAGACGGCATGCCCTAAGCAATTGCTTATAGTATAGCTTATTGGCTAATCCAGGACCGCCGGCGGGGTGCCGGCTCTCTAGTTATATGCTCTTTGTTGGCGGCTTTGCACGGCATATTATATAACCTACTGCCGATCAGTAGGTATCTATTTTGAGAAATTAAAAAAGACGTTATAATTACATACTATAATATTTGATGGCGGCTAGTAAAAAAAAAATAAAAGCAACCGTGAATAAATATTTTGCTTATATACCTAGGTACCTACGTCTTTTGCCTGTTTTAATAAAATACTCTTCTGTAATTGTCGCCAACTGGTTGAAACGGTTGACTTGCGCAATTGTTATAAATCTTAGCTAGTCGTTGCAGCTGTCTGTGATAATAGATATTATGTAAAACCATCAGTGAATCTTATTACGTAAAGTAAATGGGGCATGTAGGTTTAAAAAAAAAACTTTCATATAAAAAAAACTTAACAAATTAAAAACACAACTACCTATAGGGTAGTGCATTAGCACCCATCTTGCCTTGCAACTAACCAAGCAACGATATATTATTATAGCAAGACTCCTAGACGAAGACTGGGTCGTAGGTATTTTGATCTGTATTAAAATCACTTGACATGCTCATATTGTCAATTCTTCCACTTCGTTTTACTTTATTTTATTTGGGAACTAACTAATACCCGCTACTTCGTCAGCGTTAAAGATTTACTTTCTAAATTCGACCCCTATTTTACCCGCGATTTTATAAAACCATTGAAATGTATGTGTATCCTATATCAAATATAAAATTAAATTTAAAATTCTTAATTAAAAAATATCTAAATATGTTTTAAATTAGAAACCTACCAAACCACCCCCTCTTTCCCTTCCTATTATTTTAACTGACCACTTCCTCATCTCCTCTATATCATCATTCCTCTTCATGTCCTATAGCTTTTCTTGGGGTGGATTACTCGCGAAGGTTGCCTTTGGTCCATAGGCTACCACGCCAACCACTCAGGGCGTGGCAAACTTACCGTCTTACTCATCATCAAGCCGTACAGAATATAGTATAATTATGTGTTATAAACATAGGTGTATAAACAAAAACATAGCGTCACGCCTGTATTTCCCGAAGGGGTAGGCAGAGATGTATTACACACCCACGATTCACCAGCTATGTTTGAGCCCCACGTAATAGACGGTGAGCCTATTGCCGTCTACCGGACACATTTCCAAACTCCGGGCGGTTACTGTGAATTTTTCTTTTCTCGAAAAAGCTCAATAACACTGATCGAACCCGAGACCTCATGATCAGCAGTCGCTTACACTAACTCTGCACCACAGAGGCAGTTAATGTATAAAACAGAAGATCCACAATTAGGCACTAAAAAGTCCACTATAAATTAGTGCAGATTACCTACGCTTTCCTGCACTCATTTCGTTTAGTATTTTCCGCAACGTATCAATATGCCTAATAATACCAAAATCTCTTTTGAAATTCTCATTGTGTCGCTTTTTTTCTCGTTCTTTCAGAATAGTTTCATTAAGCTCACGCACGCAGTTAAAAGTTGTTATTGTTTTATAAAATCAAACATACATAATTGTCACGCCTTTTTCCCGTAGCAGAGAGAGTAGGCAGAGACCACTTCTCCCCTGACACACACCTTCGCTTCATCTACTTTCATCAGCGCTTTCAAGCATGCTCGTTGGTTTCGAGTACCTACTCTTAACCTGGCCTTCCTTAAGAACGTCTCCGATCTGGTCAAAATACGTTGCATCCGCTAAGTGGAGTGGGTCGTAAAGACAATAATTGTGATGTGGATTGAGTTAAAACTAATAAACTAATGCCAATTGAAATATTATAGAAATCGGAATATCTAAAATAAGTCTTTAAAAAAACTAATGCCAAATACTCTTTAACTCATAAACATAACTAAAATTATTTTGTTAAAAACCAACTGTTAGCATGATGTTATTGTACTTTAATAACCACATCAATGGTAACGGCGAAAGGATTATTCCTACCAAATTTCAAGTCTCTACGCCATATCATATGGTTCCAGAGATATCGTGATGAGTCAATATATCGGTGGAAATATCTTATATATAATTATAGATATAAACATATAATATCTATGATTGACGTATTAACCACAACATTTTTAACAGAATAGTTAATAGATTACAAATTTTGTTGTGTAATGAAATAATAATACCTAGGGGAGAGCAGGAATGTAACATACTCGTAGTTCTAGTGGCCCGCCAATAAAGGCGGAGAGACGGCTCACGGCGGGTTTCTTTAGTGGACAGGCCCCACACTACCCTGGTCGTGGACTCGAGCGACAGGGTGTGCGGTTAGGAACATTTTTTCCCGCTTTAACAAAAAAAAAGGTAGGTTTCATACACTGGGAGCATTCGTACAGTAGAGATATCTACACTATACTAATACATTGACGTGTTTGTATGCGTGACTCCGTCTCACACATACCTGGTACCCGCGAGGCGAGGAGACCGTACGGCCAGTGGCTTCGAGGGAGTAAGTCGATATGTGTTTTCGCGCTGTGTAAATATTTTTTATATTCAAGTTTGAACACGCTTGGCAGACATAAGTAATGCTTAAATTATATATGTATTTAATTTATTACAGTTTATACTTTAAACTATTGATTTAATATTTATATACGAGTAGTAATTCTAGCCTAACTATAATGGTTATTTTTATTTAAATTTTTTTTTATTTTTTTTTTATTCCTTGTAGTGGCAGACGAGCCACGGTCCATCTGATGGTAAATGGTAACCGTCGCCCATGGACTCGACTATACCAAGAGTATTGTCAAGCCGCTGCTCACCAATTCATTTCACAGAACGGCTATCTCCTGCTACAGCCAAAACGCAACAATGTGCTTCATTGCCGGTCACACGGGAGATGGTGGTACCAACCCGCTCAGGCCCGAAACCAAGTGAGTACTCCCACTTGGTACCCAGCCCTACCACCAGTCATGCAATGGATGATAATTGCTTACTTCCCTTAGTCGCCTCATACGACACCCGTGGGAAAGAATGGGGTGGTGACAATTGTATTCTTAGTCCGTCACCATACGTATATATAATTTGTTACCTAATATTTCATGTAGGGGTACCTTCGTGCAGTTATAAATGGGTTAGATTCGTACTGTACGAATCCTCCCCACTTCAAATTATGTGGCTGTAATAAGATTGATCACGAAGAATAAGTAATATTGTTCCACCACGAATATAAGTAAAAAAGGGGACACGAACAAAAGGAGGTAGATGAAGACGCTATGATGCGATGAAAGAAATACGCACCAAAGTATGGCGTCAAACCAACGACACTTGAAAGTCGCTTGACAAAGTTTCTTAATTAAAAAGAGAGAATTAAATAAAAGTGTTCCTTTTTTATGTTTAAATAGTTATAAGCATTTTAAACGCAATAATTGTTAGTTATTATGACACGAAAGCTGCTTTTGTTCATTAGTTCATTTGGATGAAATAAATTATAGTTTAAAAAACTGAAATAACATGCTTTAAATAGCTAGTTGAACTAAAAAGTAGTAAATAATATTACAATAAATAATGATTGTAAAAAAATGTACTAATATAAGTGAAATATTTGTAACATTTGATTTCAAGCACCTCACGATTTTTAACAATCAAACCGACAAAATCAACAAAAATTTATTGTAATACTATTTACTACTTTTTAGTGCAACTAGTTATTTAAAGCGTTATATTTTAGTTTTTTAAACTATAATCTATTTTCTTCTTTTTAGTCTCAAAATAGTATCAAAAGTACTGTTATTTAAAATAAATAAAACCTACTAAGCCGTGATAATTTGCCTCTAAACTTAATCGGACGGTCGGAAATGCCCAAGCTACAAGGGTTCTTTATTGGCTACAGAACCCTAAAAAAGGATAAACATATTGCATGATAAGTGTGCAGAGTTTCAAATCAATCCGACGTTTTGAAGTGGTTGAAAATCGCGTTCGAAGATTCCGTTTACATACCTACTAACATAGGTATGAAGCTAATAAGCGCGTGTTAAAAACGATAATATTTAAACTGTAATATTAACATAGCTACTTTAAATACAATTATTGTTAGTTCACTACATGAAGGCTGCTTATATGTTAACTTTGATCTCAGGAAATTAATAATAACCTTAGAGAATATTTTCTCAGCACTGACACGGGTGTGCATCGTGATGTGGTCAGAGTGGACCAGGGAGGGACTAACTCCACTCGGTTTGGCAAAAGAGAACTGGCACAAACCTATGGTACTTAGCACTGAGGACTATCGAGAGGTATGGAGGATCAAGGAGCTGCATGAACGTTTTTATCGGGCCTTACATGGGCCCGATGTTGACTTTGCTACAATTCAGTAATCTCTTCGGAGAAACTGAAGGTTTTGTTTTTGCAATAATGGACGAAGTTGTGATGACGAATAATTACCGGAAATATATCCTGAAAGATGGTACGGTTGACATCTGTCGGGCATGCCACCGACCCGGAGAATCACTCAGGCATATTGTTTCTGGTTGTACTCGTCTTGCCATCGGCGATTACTTGCACAGACGTAACCAGGTAGCCAGGATTATCCATCAGCAACTTGCTCTGAAGTATAATCTGGTGGAAATGGAAGTGCCTTACTATAGATATGTGCCCAATCCAGTTCTCGAAAATGACCATGCCACGTTGTACTGGGATCGGTCTATCATTACTGACAGGACTATTGTTGCTAACAAACCTCATATAGTGGTGATAGACCGATCAGAGCGCCGTGCACTAATTGTCGATGTCACTGTTCCGCATGACGAGAATCTCGTGAAAGCTGAAAAAGAAAAACAAATAAAATATTTGGATTTAGCTCACGAGATTACCGGCATGTGGGATGTTGACTCGACAATTATTGTTCCGATAGTCATATCGGTTAATGGTCTGATCGCCAAGAGTCTCGACCAACACCTAAAGAGGCTCTCGTTGGACGGCTGGATTAAGGGCTTGATGCAAAAGGCGGTACTCCTCGACACGGCACGTATTGTGAGGAGGTTTCTTTCCCTGGAGCCCTAACCACCGGCAGCTTGGTCTCTGCACCCGATGTCGGTGGTCCACTATTTTATATATTTTTACATAGCATCACGCCTGTATTCCCCGAAGGGGTAGGCAGAGGTGTATTACACACCCACGACTCGCCAGCTATGTTTAAGTCCCACGTAATAGGGGGCGAGCCTATTGACGTCTAACGGGCACATTTCCAAACTCCGGGCTGCTACTGAGAATTTTTCTTTTAGGAAAAAGCTCAATAACATTGCCCGACCCGGGGATCGAACCCGAGACCTCATGATTAGCAGTCGCATACACTACCGCTACACCACCGAGGCAGTGAGTTTGTTGTGAATGTTTTTGTAATAGTGTATTTGAGTGTGTGTTTGTTTTCTTTTATAATCTGTTTAAAAATATATAAAATATGATATTAGAAAAGTAATAAAGAGAATAATAATATATTTTATTTCTTCACCAACAACCAGATACAGCAAATACATTGATATCAATGGTTTATTCTTAATAGCTTGTGGATCGCTGGTGCCTGAGGTAGGTTTATAAAACCTGTAGTACAGATCGCCAGGTCTCCAGTAGAATGCTACTTGGCCAGTTAAAAAATACATTACAAGTATCGGTATACATTGTGTTGAAAAATTATTATATAATGAAAATAAAATAATTAAAGCAATTATACATGCAGAGGTACCTATACCATTGTTACATGAGTGCTACGTTTACGTAGGTGAATTTGAGTGTATTAAGAATGTTTGTGTATTTGTGTGTGTCCATGAGTTTGAATGAAGTTTGTTTAAGCTAAGACCACTAAAAGTCCTTCAGTTTCATTATAGGACTACGTGAAAAACCAGTTATGAATTTTGATTTTACAGTTGTAATAAATGAGGGAATTAATTGATAGTTTTTTGTGCATTGTATTATATAAGTAAGGCCCAAGAAAAATGTAGAATCTTCGTGAAAAGGAAGTTCTAACAGTGGACGATATGACAACAAAATGATAATTACTTTAGAAACGGGCAATTATTCTAATCTAATTTGTATTGATATTGTTCTTTCTGGCTATTAAAGCCAGATATGTATGGTATATAGCAGGATTGTAATTATTTTAAAACATGTATTAGTTTCTCTTCTATACGGCTCAGAGTAAAAATTGTACGAATCCTACCTGCTCTCCCCTATGTAGTGTTAAAATCCTAGTCTGACTCTTCTAGATTTTACCAAATTAATTACTTCAGTTAGGTATTCATGAACCATGGTATTAAGGAAATGTCATTTCTCTTAACCATGTCTAGATAAGTTACTGAGGCGCAGATGAACATATTATTTTGTTTTTTGTGCCGTTAACTGTGTCGGTGTGTATACATTTACATTTCATATGTGACGGAAAAAACACTTCGGCCAATAATTTACTATGTATGAATAAGTGACGCAATCTAAGGTCAGCAACTCAAGGTGACAGGCCAGTCAGACTGCCTCCGCGTGGTACGTTTAAAGCGCGTGTCAGCTCCACGACTCTTAGGACTAGTCGTTTTAATGTTTATTTCTATTTAAATCAGAGTAATTTAATATTATATATACTGCCTTGGTGGTGTAGCGGTAGTGTATGCGACTGCTAATCATGAGATCTCGGGTTCGATCCCCGGGTCGTGCAATGTTATTGAGCTTTTTCCTAAAATGAAAAATTCTCAGTAGCAGCCCGGAGTTTGGAAATATGCCCGGTAGACGTCAATAGGCTCGCCCCCTATTACGTGGGACTTAAACATAGCTGGCGAATCGTGGGTGTGTAATACACCTCTGCCTACCCCTTCGGGGAATACAGGCGTGATGCTATGCTATGTAACTTAATATTATAATTATTGATAATAGTCACAGTTAAAGAGCGTATTTTAATACCGTCTTATTACCACACTACTGCTCCATTGTTAGGGACGGGTGGAGACCCGAGCAGGTGGTGGAGACGACAGGAGGCAGAAGCAGTCCTTTGACCGTAGGACTCTATTCATACATTAATAATGTAAGTAGGTAGGTACCTACCTAATACACAGTAGGTACCTACAATAATACTAATACTTTATCTGTTACCAGGCTCAAGTTGAAGATTGTTTAATTTAGTGTGGCAGATTTAGGTAGGTACTTATCTATCTAATATGTAGGTACCTACCTAAAATTGCAAGTGTAAAAAGATATTTACGAATTCACCTAAAATTATTTCAGAAATAATTGGTTGATGAAAACAAATTTAATCAATCTACAAAATATGAAGTAGGTACCCTACCTATATGCTATTTAAAAGAAGTAAAAACCAATATTCTAAAATTTATAGGTTAATAGGTATACCTGCCTATTAACTCTAATACAGAACGAACTGTATTCTGAGGGTAAGTAATAACAAGAAGTAATTATAAGAATTGAATGTATCAAGGTTTTCCGGTACAACAACATACATAAAAGACACAAAATAATTTTACGAATAGGTAGGTAACATTTTGCAAAAAATTAAAAAGGATAGGTGGTAGGCCTTCCGGGCTCTATCGCATATAATCTCACGACAATATAAAATAATTAATCAAAAATAACAAATAGGATACACAAGATAATTATGTCAACAAATTAATCAATAAAATTGAAGTACTTTTTTTGTTTTTTTGTATCGCTGTGGAAATGCATTTACGCGCCCAGATGACAATGTAGGGGTATGTAGGACTCGCCGGGTGCTCAGATCTTAGTTGCGCCCGGAAAGAATAGCCACTAAAACCACAGCGGCCCCTTCCACGTCTATTAGCGGGGCGCCGGAGGGTCGCCTTTCCACATTCTATTCCGGCACCCCAGGCGGATAGCCTACTGGCCATACCCTGTCGTCATCAAGGCGGTGGGAGGAGATGAGCGTAATGCCGCCTCCTCCGTCCTGGCCGCCGTCGGCGGAGCGAGTCGGCGTGGGCAGACGCCTCACGTTCCCGCTCCGCGGCCTCCTTCAGTTACATAACGGCTTCGCAGAAGGAGGCCATAGACGACCAGCACCTGTTGCCGCCAAGCATTCGTGAGATTAAGACTGGCAGCGACAGGCCTCCTCCAATTACCGCCGACAGAGCGCGGCGCTGGGGCCCCCAGGTGGGGCATTCCTGCAGTGTGGCGCGCGTCATCGACTTGCGCGCCGCACTCGTGGCATCCGGGGGCCCCTTCTCTGCCAATACGATGCAGGTACTTACCGAAGCACCCGTGTCCGGTAAGCACCTGCGTCAACCTAAAAGCGAGGTTGCCGTGCCTTCGATTCAACCAGCGGTGGAGATGTGGCGCAACCGCCTCTATAGTCCCCCGTCCTGCTCCAGGGGGCTCCAGCTTCTCCGTCCACCGCTGGATCAACATTCCTCGAGCCGCTTGTCGTTCTCTGCCCAGACTCCTTTCGGAGATTTCCTCGTCCCCAGCCCGCGCCGCGGCACGTAACCACTTAACCAGTAGACCTCTGCCAGTGCCTCGGCCAGGAGAGGCCAAGGTGGGTCGCTCGCCAGCAGCGTGGCTGCGGCCCAGGACACCGTACGGCACCTCCTTATGGCCCTCACCGAAAGTTGAAGTACCTATGCGTCTTTCGAGTTGTTAGCTTTTTATTAAGTCCATGGTTATATTTATATAATAACTTTAATAAAGTTAAATTTACTTTATTTCTTAGGCAGGCTGTCGTAACTTTACTAGACGGTTTTAAAATATCGATATGTACCTACGACTGTGGACGTATCGTCACGTCAATTCCTAGTAATTGTCTGGTAAAGCATAAATATACAAGATTTATACTGTGTAAGTAACGTAACATCGTTGCCGCAGTGCACGCACTCGCGCATCACCACATGGGCACGGGCACGTTACGGACTACGTACGAACAAAATATAAAGTCTTCGGATTACTTCGGATTTTTCCGGATATCATCGAGTTGTGGCGTTACGTTCGAGAGTACATCTAGCTCAGAGGCTCCCAAACTGTTTTAGCTCGTAGACCCCTTACCATGTTTTTGGGTTTTAGAAAAACCCCTCGTTTTTGAAGTAAATATTTCTTTACGCACGCTTGACTTGGGGAGTAAGCTGGTGAATGCGTAACGTGAGCGTTACGAAAAGTGTGATCGGGCGAGGCAAACTTTACATTACGTTACGTTTCGTATATTATTGTAGGGGCAAGAGAGAGGTGCGTGCACCCATTTTCTTTCTCTCTCTCATTATTAGTAGAAATTAATATTATTAATAATATATATATATTTATAGTTGTTTTACTTCAGTCGTGTGGTCTAAAGCACACTCGTTTTTAGGGTTCCGTATCCGAACGGTCAAAACGGGACCCTATTACTAAGACTTCGCTGTCTGTCTGTCTGTCCGTCCGTCTGTCGCCAGGCTGTATCTCAAGAACGGCGATAGCTATACAGTTAAAATTTTCATAAATTATGTATTTCTGTTACCGCTATAACAACAAATACTAAAAATAAAATACAAAAATATTTAAGGGGAACTCCCATACAACAAACGTGATTTTATTGCCCTTTTTTGCTCGCTATTGATAACAACAACAGGTAAATGCTTGAAATATTTACAGAATATTTAGTTGTATATTAACTTTAAAAATAAATGATTAAATGAAAATTAAATTAATATTTAAGGGGGGGCTCCCATACAACAAACGTGATTTTTTTTACTCGTTTTTGCTTGATATTGATAACGGCAACAGTTAAGTGCTTGAAATATTCACAGAATATTTAGTTATACATTCAGTCAAGAAAGTATTGGGAATGGATGATTTGTTTATGGTTCCAAATTCAAATTTTTGTTTTTCTTTTGTTGCTGTTAGATTGGCACAACTGTTATCCATTTTGGCGCGGAGTTTGAGTTGCATCTGTTATTTATATTAAATACAGTGCTGTTAACTATATAATATCTAGTGTGTATTGCGAATTTCATAATGGACAAAAACATCGAACAAAGATTTTGTCTTAATGGAATGAACGCCAATGGAATTTCATGTTCGGAGTCACTGAAAATGATACGGAAGGCTTACGGTGAATCGATTTTATCAAAAACACGTGCTTATTTGTGGTACAAAGCGTTTAAAAGCGGTCGAGATGTGATGGAAGATTTGCCTTGCTTTGGTAGGCCATCAACGTCTGCAACTGAAATTAACATTGCAAAAGTGAAGGAAATAGTGACTGAAAATCCTCATTCAACTTTGAGAGAGATAGCCGTCAATTTTTTCTGTGTCTCACGGGTCAATCCGTACCATTTTAAATAATCACTTGGGTATGAAACATGTTTCCGCTCGGCTAGTCCCAAAAGACCTAAATTTTCTCCAAAAACTCAATTGCATGAGAGTCGCTGAGGACATGCTAGAACGAGTCAATTCCGACCCAACATTCATGAAACGCATTGTTACTGGTGACGAGACTTGGGTTTACGAGTTTGACATGCAAAATAGTCAACGAGCTTCGGAGTGGCGACTTCCAACTGAACCGAAACCGAAAAAACCACGCCAAAGTCGATCAAAAGTCAAAGTCATGTTGACTGTTTTCTTTGACTATCGCGGTGTTGAGCACTCGGAATTCTTGCCAAAAGGTCAAACGGTAAATAAAGAATATGATTTGAGCGTTATGCGGACTTATGCGGCGTTTAAGAGAGCAAATTCGCTGAAAAAGGGCAGATTTGTGGAAAGAAAATTCTTGGATTTTGCACCACGATAATGCGCCTTCGCACAAGGCCATCATTGTGAATGGATTTTTGTCCAAACACTCAACAAATACCATCGAGCAACCACCATATTCACCGGATATGGCTTCAGCCGACTTCTTTCTTTTTCCTAAACACAAATTACCACTTCGTGGCACCAATTTTCAATCGGTAGAAGACATAAAAGAGAATTCGTGGCGAGAACTGAACTTAATTCCGGAAACAGCGTTTAAAAAATGTTTTGGTGATTGGATTATTCGCTGGCCTAAGTCTATCGTTTCTGAAGAAGCATACTTTGAAGGTGATAAAATAAATTTGGATGAATACAAACATTTTGTGTATTATTGATCTATTTCCGGTACTTTCTTGACAGAGTAGTATATTCACTTTAAAAATAAAGAATTAAATTAAAATAAAACAGTTACTTAAGGGGGGCTCCCATATTATTTAAACTGTCAGAAAAGTAAGTAGATAGCTACTTAAATGATAATCATAAACAATAGTGGGCGGTCCTACTACCTACATACCTACCTATCAAGTAATTGTTAACACCACTTTATATTACTTACCTAATTCTTACGCCCTTACAGATAATAATAAAAGTTTAAAAAGCTGATGGAACCGATTATACTCCTCGGTTTTCTGTATAATCTGGCGTAGCATATGGATGTGGTCTATAGTACTATAGCCTTTTTGGAAACCGGATTGTTCGGGAGGCTGGAAGTAGTCAAGCCCGCGCGTGAGTCGATTTGTAATGACCCTCAAAAACAACTTATAGGCGTGGCTCAAGAGCGAGATGGGTCTATAGTTCTTCAAGAGGGTTCTGTCACCTTTCTTGAAGAACAGCACCACCACGCTTCTGGTCCACGACTCTGGAACGTCGCCCCCGAGAACGACAGAATTGAACAGCTTCTGAAGAGCTTTTAAGACCGGCTTACCGCCTGCTCTCAGAAGCTCTGTGGTGATTCCGTCGTCTCCCGGGCTCTGTGGTGATTCCGTCGCTGGGAGACGTTTCAACTGTGTTGCAGCAGCCGTGGTCACGAAACAACTACGTAGGATAAACGGTAGTTAATAATTTCACCTAATTTATACACGAAAAAAGACCCGTTTATGTTACTTTAAATAAATTATCGGAACAAAAAGCGGGCCAAGGTGAAGCCAATCACAGATTAAAATGATTTTGCTAAGGTTACTATTAGAAATCATATTTATGATTATTATAGAAGAATGGAAATAAAATCATTAAAAGAAGCTGACTTGTTCAAAGGAGTTATTGCTTTGTTGTGGCAAATTATAAAAGATAATGGTTTCGTTTACAAAAAAGTTAACAAAAGGTAGATTATTATGGAGAGGACTGACATTGCCCTAGCAAGATGTACATTTTTATGGAAGGCCAAAAACGTAAGTGATTGGAGTGCCGGAGGGCAAAGGCGTACGCCTTACTATTTGTCACGCAGGTATAGCAAGTGGTTTCTTCCCTAATTATTTACTGGCTTTTAAGTAAAAAAAAACTACGGAGTATCATAAGGAGTTGAACTAGGAAAAATATAAAGATTGGTTCATAGGTCTATCAAATAATTTAAAAGAGCCTATGACCATAATAACAATAATGATTTGGTACAAGTTACTAAACCCCCAAACCAATCCAACCGCAAAAGCGAGTTGCTGAAGTGGCTGAGTGAAAACAAAGTTACAGCAGATACATGTGCTCTAGACGAGATGGCAAAAGAAAAAGGCCATCAGGTCCTTCGGCTACCACCCTACCATTGCCAGTATAACGCTATTGAGCTGATTTGAGCCCAAATAAAAGGTATGCTTTTAATTTCAATTCCCATTTTGAAGTTGTATAAAAAAACTAGACGTCGCGAGACGTCTAGCAGATGTGAAAACATCGAAATTATTTTGTAGAAATAAAATGATCATAAATTAAACACAAAGTGAAATGATCATAACTTGACAAAGTACTCCTCAAGACGAATCAAACGAGTATAAACTCGATAGGGTTGCGTAGTTTCATTACTGAGTTACTTTGGCCATCTTCCAGCTCCATTGTTAGACCCTGGATACCTACCATCTAGAGACAAAGAACTCGTCAAGACAAATCATACGACCCCAAGCTCGACGGAGTTATGTCGTCTTATAACGGAGTTACTATGGCCACCTTCTAGCTCCATCACCAGACCCTGGATACCATCTAAAGACAAAGTACTCATCAAGACGAATCAAATGATTCCAAACTCGACGGGGTTGCGTCATTTCATTATAGCGTTACTGTGGCCACCTTCCAGCTTCATCATCAGCCCCTGGATACAATCTAGACACAAAGTACTCGGCAAAACGAATCATACGAGCCCAAACTCGATGGAGTTGCGCCGTTTCATTATAGGGTTCCTATCTCCACCTGCCAGCTCCATCATCAGATCAGCTCCATGTCATCATAGTATAGCATTGTCACGTGATATACACATGCGTGTAAAGTTTCAGCTCAATCGGAAATAGGGAAGTGTGTCAAATTTAACTTGCAATATTTGAACGGGACAAGTAGGTACAATAAAAGCGTCGCTACGCTAACAGCCGATTTTACCCCCCCTCTGCATTAGATGTTTCACATCAAAAATCAGCTTTCCGAACATAGCATGTATGTTAAAAACATTACCATTTATTAGATTAGACGTATTTCAAGTGTAGCTTTTAGCATTATCTATGAAATAAATGATTAGTAGATTAAAGGATTGATTGAATTGAAGCACTTTATTTTTTCATAATTTCGTTTATTTTTAGGAAGAAATAATACTTCACCGCCATGTACGGCAAATAAGATGTTAGCCCTATTACAAGAGGCCATCAACAATGTTCAAGACTGAGGTCGTGAATAAAAAAAAAGAGACATTATGTCTAATTGAAATCGTGATATCCATATTGACAACATAATGGAGTCACCGTTAATAATATCCGTCACAGATACAGATGATGAATTTAGTGACAGTTCAGATGTTCCTAACTGATATGAGTTTAGACGAATAAAATTTATTATTTATTTTTTCTTAGCAATCTTACCCTGTATTATGTTCTGTTGTTTCATTCAGATAATTATAGACTTTTTTACAATAAAAATTGACCTTCGCACAATATACGTTTTTTATTATAAAATATATTTACTATCCATCGCAGTAGTACATCCCATCGCTAAATACGTCTATGGCGTTACTTAATACGCATAACACTTGTAGACTAGAACATTCTAGTTGGGTTTGATTTAATTTACTACAGTTATTAATGATTTAATATATTACGAATGGGGTACAGCTGAAATACTTAGTCATAATTTGTAAATTGCAGCAACTTGCAAGAGTGAAACGAAACGTTACTGAAACTGTCACCCGCACTTTCCTATAGCGCAAATAGTATAATAATCATGATAATAATAAGTGTATTTATATCCTCAAAATCATAAAATTTTGTTATTTACATGGCATCATAATCAGATAATATAAGACATGGTAGGTAAACAGTTTTATAAATAAAAAAAACGAGTGTGCTCTAGACCACACGACTGAAGTGAAAAAAAATGTTCCTAACCGCACACCCCGTCGTTCGGGGCAACGAACAGGGTAGTGTGGGGCCTGCACCCACTAAAGAAACCCACCGTGTGCCGTCTCTCCACCTTTATTGGCAGGCCACTGGAACTATGTTACATTCCTGTGTTAATCGAACAAACCTTCGCGGTTACAGTTAGTACAGCGGCGTCAGCCACCTAACACAAAGTGTATTACGCATACCACGCCGGGGCTGCGTACGTGAGGCGCGAGCGGATATATTGCGTGTACACGCTGAGCTTCGCGCGGAGAGGCAGTTGGGATGCTAAGACAGGGCGCAGGAGAGGACGCGCAGTGCGCGTCTGCGAGACCACATGTCTCACGTGGGGCTGCATGGTGAGGTTGCGGTCAATGATCACACCGAGGTATTTCACCGTCGGGGACCAACTGATGGGTTCTCCCAACAGCATCAGCGGGGGCGGTAAAGCCCGGCCTCCCACGGAGATTGCCTGAGTCTTCACCACGTTGACCTTTAGTCTTCAGGCCTTCAGCCAACAGGGAAGTGCGACCAGTGCTCGCTGCATCTTGACGGCCGCATGAGTGGAGGAAAGCGAGGTGGTGACGAGAGCAGCGTCATCGGCGTACAGCGCCAGCATGGCGCCGCTAGTAACTGGAGTGTCGTCCGTGTATCTGCTATAGCAGACGGGCGACAGGTAGCTTCTCTGAGGCACACGGGCTTGGATGGGGCGCTCTGCGTACAGGGCATCTTCAACTGCCACTTGACTATTCGACGAGGAATAATAGACGTAAACAGCTTACGCAGCAGGCCGGCATGCCACACACGATCGAAGGCTTTCTCCATGTCCAGGAACACTGCGACAACTCGCTCCCTCTTGTTGCGGGCCGTAGCCAGGTGGTGCAGCACCCTGGCAACTTGAAGAGTGGTGGAGTGTTCCGCGCGAAAGCCGAACTGTTCGTCACTTGGCTGAAGGTGGGGCATCATGTGCAGCAGCAACAGCTTCTCGAAGACTTTCAAGGTAGTTGACAGCAGCGTGATGGGCCGATAGCTCCCAGGCAGCAAGATGTTCTTGCCGGGTTTGGGCAGCATGATAATCCGACCGATCTTCCACGCGGCAGGGAAGTGCCTGGTGCGGAGGATACCGTTAAATAGGTGCGTCAACGTCACGATTGCTCGCGGAGGTAAGTGACGCAGGGCTTCGTTGGTCACTCGGTCGGGGCCGGGGGCCTTCCGGAGTTTGGTGCGTCGGATCATCCGCTGAAGTTGTCCTGCGGAGAATACGACGGGGTCCTCAGTCGGGGCTATCGGCGACTCGAAGTATGACTCCAAGTGCTGCTGGACTTCTGCTGTGTGCTGCACGTCCTGGGCAGGATTCGGTAGAAACTGCGTCTCCAGGTAATCGGCGAAGATCTCCGCTCGGACCTCGGCACAGTAACGTAGGGTTCCGTCACCGGCAAGGAGGGGCCTAATCGGAGATGGATTCCCTGAGAGGCGGTGGCAGAAGCGGTGGATGCCCGTCCAGTTCTCGCCAGCTCGCTCGATGGCACGTTGCCAGGACTCGGTCACGACTGTTTCCAGCGTAGTCGAAATCTTCGCGGCCAGAGCGTTGAGCCGGGTCTTCATTTTCGGGCACCAGTTGCGTTGCCATTACCTACGCAGTTTCCTCTTCTCCTCGATCATCCCAAGAATGTAGGCTGGGAGCAGGGGTGGCCTGCGGGTGGTGACAGCGTTGAGCTTTTACACTCGAAGCGCAGCTGACATGGCTGCACTGAGGTCCGTGGATAGTCGGTCGACGTCTGCAGGGGTATCCACGCGGTTGGTAGGCGTGTGGGCGGCCATGTGCTCGGCGAATACACGCCAGTCTTGGCGGGATCGAGGAGAAGGTGCTGTCAGCGTCTTCGGTGGCGTCTTCAGCGTCATGAGTATCGGCTGGTGGTTGGAGATGAGATGGTCATCCAGGACGTCCATCGATGTCGCAGCAGTGATGCCGCGGATGACGGCAATGTCGATGACGTCTGGTGTGTAGGAGTGCGTTGGGACCTCTGGTCCTTGCACCACGAGGTGCAACGCCTACTGCCTACTGGACGACCCAGACCGCTCCGGGTACGAACCCGGAGCGGTCTGGGTCGTCCAGTAGGCGTCTGCAATCTGGGCACGTCGCGTTGGAGTTCCACGCTGCAAGCAGTGTAGAGTCTGACCTTATTCCTAAGTGAGAGTTTAGACCTAGAGTTTAACAGATAGTGCAAACGTCCCATGACAAAGGCTGCGCGCGAGCGTACCACCTGAATCTGACGGTCGAATGTGAGTCTGTTATCTAGAATTACACCTAAGTACTTGGCTCACCTACTCCAAGGAATAAATTTACCAAAGATGCTAATCTGTTTGCTCTTCTCCGGGGGATACAGTCAGGGTAGTCTCCTATGAAACATAACCACCTGGCTCTTCTCGGGGTTGATCTCTATTCTCCACTTGCTTAACCACGTACTGAGGGCAGTGGCCGCGGATTGGAGTTTGCTATGCACTGTGATAGGGTTAAACCCTGCATAATAAATAGCTGTATCGTCTGCAAAAAGTGCTGTCTGCACTTGCCGATGCTGAGGCATGCCGCTGGTGTACAGCGAGAAGAGGATCGGTGAGAGGACGGAGCCCTGTGGGACCCCGGCAAGTAGAGGGTGGGGGAGGATAGTGTCCCTTCCACCCTATAGCGGAAACTGCGGTTAGATAGAAAGTCTCGTATGATGAGTACGAGATACCGCGGTACTCCTAAGTGGAGTAGTTTGTATACTAGGCCGTTGTGCCAGACTTTATCAAAAGCTTTCGCTACATCGAAGAAGAGTGCACCTGTGAAAAGGTTGTTTTGTTGCATTTTTGAGTAGGTATACTCAACTATGCGGTGGACTTGTTGCACAATGGAGTGTTTGGCTCTAAAGCTGAATTGGTGGTGGGGGATGAGGTTATTAGCATCGGCGTATTCTTTCAGCCTACACAAAACTAAACGCTCGTAAATCTTACCTAAACCTTTAAGCAGACTTATCGGTCTATACTGGCTATCGTACCGAGCGCACGCTCTTTTATAGGACGATGCCCCACCCTGCAACCCCTCCACGACAACTCTGTCCAATGGCACACGTCCAGTCTTCAACCGATTGGTCCTGTCTGAGGTGGTTAAACAGACAGATCTCCAAGGCTGTGCGACACGATATTCGCTAATTTAATGCTAACCACATTAAAGAGGCGATAGAGCGGAACCAAGGCTCGAAAGTGTTAGCAAGAGATCTGTCTGTCGGCCAAAGTCAGTTGACTAAGCTGAGAACCAACGACGGCACTGTGATTTCATCCCGAGATGAGATCTTGAGAGAGGTCCACCAGTTCTATGGACAGTTGTACAGATCCCACAGTCCTGTTGTCGGCTTGGTCCAAGATTCCAGTTCCAAGCTAACTCGGCACTTTACCGAAGATATCCCGCACGTTAGCCTGTACGAGATCACAATGGCTCTCAAACAACTAAAGAACGGAAAGGTACCGGGAGACGATGGAATCACCCCAGAGCTTCTGAGAGCAGGCGGAAAACCTGTCTTAAAAGCTGTTCAATTCCGTCGTTCTTTGGCGCGACGTCCAGAGTCGCGCACCAGAAGCGTGGTGGTGCTGTTCATCAAGAAAAGTGAAAGACCCTCTTGAAGAACTATAGACCCATCACGCTCTTGAGCCACGTCTATAAGTTGTTTTCGAGGGTCATTATAAATCGACTCACGCGCAGGCTTGACGACTTCCAGTCTCCCGAACAAGCCGGTTTCCGAAAAGGCTATAGTACCATAGACCACATAAATACCCGACCGACCGTCGAACCGAGGAATATAATCGGCCTCTGTGTCTGGCGTTTGTGGACTATGAGAAAGCCTTCAATTCGATCGAAACTTGGGCGGTGCTGCAGTCCCTTCAGCGTTGCCAAATTGACTATCAGTACATCAAAGTACTGAAGTGCTTGTACAGAAACGCCACCATGTCAGTCCATGTTCAGGACAGGAGTACGAAACCGATCCAACTGCAGAGAGGTGTTAGACAGGAAGACGTTATGTCCTCGAAACTCTTCACCGCTGCATTGGAAGATGTCTTCAAGCTCTTGGACTGGACCGGATTCGGCATCAACATAAATGGCGAATACATCACTCACTCACCTTAGATATGCCGATGACATCGTAGTCATTGCATTCCGATAGATGGTGTTGGTCCTAAGCAGTGCTGGATTAAGCCAGCGCGGGGCCTGTAGCAAATTCGGCCCAGAGGCCCTTGGTTTGATTTAGGTTCTCAAGTTTATGGTATTAAACTCAGATAAGAGATAAAACCGAAAATGTGTGTGCGTGACCACCCAGAGCGGCTATGTAGGAACACGTATATCTGTGTGTGTGTAATGATACTAGTTTTTGAAATAAACTCCCTATACTTTTTTTATTACTTTTACAAATCAAATTGGTTGGCTTTTTAAAGTACAAATTATTTGCGGGAGTCGTTTCCCGCCGGAACGGAAAATCTCTTTTTCCTCATTCACAAATAATTTGTACTTTAAAAAGTAGCTGAGCATGTCAAACGCTAAAAAATATAGATCAAAACTTGGCTTTTTTTTCACATTGGGTAATAAAATAGTTCAAACGTATATTATTGCACGCCTCATAAGCGAAGCGTTGAGGTACTGCTCTCGTTTTATGTAGTACAACAGATTTTTCAAACTTAAAATGTCTATTTATCATATATTGCACTTGTAAAATAATATATACACACAAATATCAAGAAAAAAACTATTTTTAACACTCATGATATTTTATGTGCCATTTTTGTTATTTAAACTAGTTAAAAAACTGATTAAAAAAGTTATGTCTTGGACGTCCGTTTGTTGTAGGTAATGTATGTTAACACGATAACGCCCAAAATACTTTACTAATAGAGTCTTTTTTTTCGTTTACAAATTATTATGATTACGAATAGAGCGCTATCACTTTTCACGGTCTGATTTGATGTAGTTTAATTGTTATTAAATAAACAAAAAAAAATAGTACCACTAAAACCAGCGCTATCCTTATTTCGTGAGAACTATTTCTATAGACCAATATAGAAGTGCTTCTTAAAATTAGCGCTAGATGGCGTATAAGACATGAAAACCACAGAATTTTTTGAAATTAGCGCTATCTGTGGTTTATTGAAAACTACTTAGTAAGACCAATACATTATTAGTTACTTATCAAATAATCAATTCTATTGTGAAAAATTAAGATTATGAGGCGTGCACTTTTGGATTTTCCAAAGTATTTTTTTTTACGGTCAGACAGGCGTTGCGGGGCCTCCCAATTCGCAGGGCCCGTAGCATTTGGTACTCTTGCTACTTGGTTAATCCGGCACTGGTCCTAAAGACAAATGTGATGAGGAAATTGGGATGACCAAATAGGTCTGTACGATAGCTCAGTGGCTTAGAGCATTTCTCCGGATTGGAAAAGACGCGGGTTCGATTCCCGCTCGTACAAAAAAATCTCTTTTCTCTTATCCACAGATAATTTGTACTTTATATCTCCCTCTCAACTTACGTTGGCCTCACCCGATCAGCACTTTTCGTAACTCATTCACCAGCTTACTCCCCAAGTCAAGCGTGCATAAAGAAGTATTTACTTCTAACATTAACTAAATTGGCCGACTTCCTAATTAGGCTGTAACCTGGAAACTCGATTAGATTTCGATACAAAAGCCCCGTTACTACTACATTTTACACAGGCAGATGTAATTTTTGTACCCACACAATTATGTGCGTGAAGTCTTAAGTTTTTACCGTATTAATCATTATATTATTAGTCACTAAAGAGTTTATAAATAGAATTCATGTACAATCACAACACTCAAACTTAATCACCAAATGTGACATGTCATTCCATGTTTACTATTCACATAATAATAATAACTTTGTCATTGTCAAATCACAGTCGCGAATACCCCACGGTACTTCGTAGGCTTGTGGTTAGTGTTCGAGAAAAATAGTCTTCAGGCCCCTTGTAAACTTGAATAATGACGGAACGGTATTCCAACATGTGATTAGTAGAAATATTTCGCCTGTATGTTGTCTGCTGGCCTTTGAGTGCTGTGTGGGACTCTCGGTTGAACTGCAACAGCAAATACTTGACCACTTTGAGAGAGAACCACGTGCTTGTATAACTCTGCGAATACCTAAACGATGTGTTTGGCAACCGTTGTATTGGCCGTGGTGGAGTAGTGGCTTGTCCACCTCCGGTCCCCGGATCTAACCCCGTGTGATTTTTACCTTCGAGGAGAAATCAAACGTTTAGTCTACACCAGGTTGTCCATATTATCTGTGTCATTTGCAGAATTTAATTTTCGAAGAATATCTCCGAGTAACATAGGTACTTACCTACATTTTATTTGTAAACTTAAATTTCTACGGAATAATCCCCATAAATCCCTTCCACGTGCCCCAAAAATCAAAACCAACTAAACAAATTAACTAAGTAGGTACTGCTCAAATTACTAATTAAACAAATAAAACCACATCAGCAGCAACAACTTATCTCAATATTTCCTTACTGAAGAAGCATATATTTTTTTAACTATTTATTATTAACTTATTACGGCTTTTATTTTCGTCAAACGAAATTAGAGTCTTAAGAATATATATTTTACCATTATTTTACTAATTTGCGTTGAGCCGGGGGCTACATTTTTATTCCAGTGATTAATTAGTTACTTATCTCTTATTTAGTTAACTAAGCTAGCGAATGCAATAACTCTGGGAGTCCCTTAATATACCCCTAATATCCCTTACAAAAAAATCCCTAATAATTTTTTCCCTCCTACATTTTGGGAGAAATCCACAAAGTTGGCAACCCTGGCGTTGAGTGTATCAGTTGTCGTTTGTTTCCGTCGCGACTCGTAATAACTTGGGATGTCTAAATAATATGGCGTCGTGATTGCGCGTTTCAAGCCTAACTTACTACTGCTTTTTCTATACTACACCTATGACATTAGTATGTAGTTACTAATTAGCAGTTTAATTAGATTAAGATTAGCGTTTTACTAATTTTGAAGTCGAACATAAATATTAGTAGTTTACATGTACTCGAATCGGGATTTCACTCATAGTCGCGCATCGGTGATGTATGTTATACAAATAGTATCAAATTCCCGACCTTGCTTCATTAAGATGTCGTGGACCCCCATTTACATCGCATGGAACTATTGGACCTGCAGTTATTTTTCACACATAGACCCCTTGTTAGTCTTGCACGACCCCTGGGGGTCAATATAGCATCAATTTAGCAATTGCTGTTCGAAATTGTAGCCGTAGATAGAGTAGTCAAGCAAGTTACCCACAGAGTATGTTTATATCCGAGTCAGAGTCAGCTAAGGTTAAGTGAGGCGACGATAGCAGCGGTTTAGTTGCCACTTGCCGACTCAACACGATAGGTTGTAATCAGTAGCATTTAATTTAATCACAAGCCTTGAAAACTTATCTCGTAACTACGAAGTAACTTCATTGTAGTAGTCAGTTCACTTGTCACGTCAGTGTAGTGTAGTGTAATAAGTGTTGTATCGCGGATGTGCTGAATTAAAAAGCCGCATAAAACTTTGTCCAGTGACCTTGCACATCATTCAGATTATAGTGTCTACTCTCCATCCACGCAATATATTGCGCAAAGACATAACCTACAAAACAAAATGTCAGCCGATAGTGCGCAGGACATCCTAAAGGATGCAGCTACAAGCGCTGCAGTCGGAGCTGCTGCTAGTGGATCTTTATTTAGTACTTTTGATATAATTGTCCTTGTAATTTTATTGGGAGGAACCATTTGGTGGCTTTATAATTCCAAAAAAGAAAATAAAAAAGATGAAATATTGATCAGTAAATATTCGATTCAGTAAGTGTTAAAATTAAGTTATAAATAAATCTAGTGCTTAATACAACTGCTATACCCATTTATACCTACGTTTACCTATATCCTAAGCTTGGTTGTGGATTCTTAAATCCTAATAAACCTAAGGGAAGTTTAAATGGCAAGGTAGGTACTATATAAAGTACCAGTGTAAATATAGGTAGTAGGTACCTACTTATGTAGGTAACTACATTAGTAGCTTCGCGTAGACGCGTAGTTATAACTAGCCCTTGCTCGCGGCTCTGCCGCAGCGAAAAGCTAGTTTTTGGGTTATATCTCAGGTCCACAATATAGTACCTTCCTACCGGGATAAAATGTATACTTAACCAGTTTTTAAGTCTAATCAAGAGCTATCAAATAAAAAAGTTTCATCGAAATCGGTTAAGTAGTTTTTGCGTGATGCCCGAACAAATAAACAAACTAAAGGCTAGTTTATAATAGGTAGGTAGGTATTACTAGTAAGGATACCGACCTACACATTAAAAAAAACAAATGCCTGTGTCTATCTGTATGTCAAGGGCTGATCCAGAGGGGAAGAGTATTGATCCCGCCCTGGACTGGATCTGAGTGATCATCCTTCAATCTCATTGATAACTTTATTAAAATAAAAGCTTTGTATGCTTAGAATAATTACACCTAGAAACCGAGTCCGCCTCGGTAAAGTGAGGCAACTCAAACCTAGCCATATTGGCTAAGTTCATTACTCAGCCCGTCAGTGCTCAAGGTCATGTCGTATCGACAACTACACCCGAAATTTTTATTAAAAATGACGGTTAGTGCAGTCAACGGATGTCACAGTACATCGGAAAAGCACAAGAAAGATAGTAACATTACATTTCACGGGTAATTAATGCGTCTAAACTTATATTTTTACGTAAAACATTCATCAAAATGAAAAATAAATTTCAATAATTTGTCATGGCACAGTTTATGAAAATGTTGCCGACACGGGGAAATATTCTCCCACATTTTGTTGTTTAATTAAAAGTGAAACACGTCTCAATTAGGCAATTAAAGGCGCAATTTTTTAGGGTTCCGTACCCGAAGGGTCAAAACGGGACCCTATTACTAAGACTTCACTGTCTGTCCGTCCGTCTGTCACCAGGTTGTATCTCAAGAACGGCGATAGCTAGACAGTTGAAATTTTCACAAATGATGTATTTCTGTTGCCGCTATAACAACAAATACTAAAAACAAAAAATAATAATATTTAAGGGGGGCTCCCATACAACGTCTGTCTGTCCGTCCGTCTGTCACCAGGTTGTATCTCAAGAATGGCGATAGCTAGACAGTTGAAATTTTCACAAATGATGTATTTCTGTTGCTGTTATAACAACAAATACTATAAACAAAAAAAATATAATATTTAAGGGGGGCTCCCTTACAACAAACGTGATTTTTTTTTTGCCCCTTTATGCTCGCTGTTGATAACGGCAACAGGTAGACGCTTGAAATATTCACAGAATATTTAGTTATATGTATATTCACTTTAAAAATAAATAATTAAATTAAAATAAAACAAATATTTAAGGGGGCCTCCCATACACAAACTTGTTTCTTTACTCGTTTTGGCTCTGTCTGTCCGTCTGTCTGTCACCAGGCTGTACCTATCTCAAGAACGGAGATAGTATACCTAGTCAATGGTACGGAAACATTCGTGCGCGAGTCCGACTAGCACTTGGCCGGTTTCTTCTTTTTGATTAAATTAAATTGATTAATAAGGAAACTGAGACAAAAAACAACAAGTTCGCGTACTTCCGCGTCACTTACTTATAATAATAATATGTAATTTTATGTGTTGATTTGGTTTTAGGTTTCCTTCTGATTATTTTTATTTCACTCTTTTTAGTGCATCATGCCGGCAATATTCGTGTATTCTGGTAAATAGGTACGTTACACTGTTTAGGATGTAAACAAAACGGGTAACGACCAAGTAGTTTCGGTAAACGAATTGCACTTATATTTCTTATATTTCTGTATGGGATCTATGGCCTTTGTCATCAATTCAGCAGTAAGAATTGATGAGTTCCAAATAAATAAAAGGTGTAATCTAATTTGTTCTGTGATCACAACTATAAGTGTGAAATAGTTTCAACTTCCGTATTTTTAGGGAAAATTTAATGTATTATCAACATTATTTTTTCACTGTGTGCGTTTCGTCAAGCGTAAATGCAAGTACCTTATGCACACATAGATTATATTATTGCCTCACTTTTAACGGACCACTTTGATGGGAACTATCGTTCTAGGTGTAATTATTCTAAGTTTGTATGACGGAAAACGCATACACGAAGGATATGCATACGACTAAATGCTGCCCCTACTAGTGTAAACGAATTTGGAGTCGGGTCTGTCTACTAGAGCTCGACTATAGGTAATGACCTTAATGACCCCCTCTGATTGGTAAGATGATTCCCCCTCTGGTAAGCTGGATCCGCTCTTGCTGCCTGTCTCTGAACACAATAAACTCGAAAACTACAAAACGATTCATCATGTAGTTTTCACCAATTGATGGAGTGATTAAAAGAGGAAGGTTTAAGTAGGTGTTTAAACAGTTTTGTGTAAATGAAGTAATGACGATGTTTTTTGTAGATCATTCCAAATGGGAATTTCTTTGACATGCGCCGAATAACCCAATAGATTTTTTATTAGTAGAAAACAACCAGTCTATGACTGCGTCAGAGTCGCGGGTAAAAGATTGTCATTGATAAATAAATCTCTTTAAATATTGTCTATCTCATGTAGATAACTTGACGTCAAGAAACTTATAAACTTATAGTAGGTAGGTATGTTAAATACAGTAGATATTCTATTGCATAACAATAATAATAATTATGGATGTAATCACTTGTAATAAATAACGTATGATAAGTAACAAATGACCCGTATCGCCTATGCGTTTATAGAAGAGGGAGCGGTTAGGGGAAGCACTCATACGAATGAAAAGTGAATGGTCATAATTGGCCATAATAGGTCTTACAGGATTCTTGTCTTAAGTAAAATATATACGCCACGCTGAGTAGTTTTGTATCGCGTTAAGATCTACAGGTAGCTCGCAGCGCACTTGAGGGGACTGTCGGACGCGCAATGGTAGGTACCTATATAGTCCCTGATATCTAAACCGCTACCCACTTAATTATATTATAATACCTACTTCTGCCATGGGAGCGTTGTTGACAAATTTAAAATGAGGGATAAATCATGGAATTCGTTATAGAAATAAAGAATAAGGAAAATCTCGCGGCCCACACAGAAAAACAGGCTAGAGAAACTATGTATAAAGTACCTATGATCATAATATAATTCTGCATCTGTGATTATTTAAATTACCCGTTTCGAGGACTGTACTCGTAATGTCTCGACCACAATAAAACTCATGGTGTATATAAACTCATGGTGTCAATAGTGCCCATTAGCCTCGCACTTGCACAATTTGAATTATTATAACAGTCCGTGCGTGTTATTACCAGGTATTGCACTCTGTTGAGTCGTGTAGGTCAAACCATGTTAAGCATAGATATAGTACCTAAGTACCTATATATAAAACAGGTCAACCTAGTTTGGCAATTAGTTGCTCAATATATTTGTATGCAATTAGCCATAGCGTTAGTACAACAGTAGTAGGTAGGTATACCTACTACTGTTGTACTGAATTGTGATTTATATTTATGGTGAGAAATAAACTTATTATATTATTAGATACTGACGTACAGTAAGTATATATGTAATACCTACTATATCTATGATGTTAAGCGTGTTGATTACATGGCGAGGCGAGTCAGTTTAGTTTTGATGCAGTAACGGTTGGAAATGGATCCCAGAAAAAAGAATTTAAACGAATTTTCAACCAAATTCTACCACATATAATTGAAGAGTTGTGGAATTTAATAAACGAATTCGGTAGAAGTCAGTGCTAGAAAATGGATTCTTTCTTTTCGAACGCTCGGCCGAGCACTTAAACTTCAGATATGCCGAGTAGTGATGGATTAATTAGCATTCACATTCATTTTTAGCATGCGAATGTTTATTTAGCATTTAGCAAATGAAATGTAGTTGCGAAATTTTGTGAAATGAAAAGTGAATTCATTGCTTCATAAGTTTGTACGTTATTATTATCATGCTGTATGATGCACTGGCAGCGTGCCCTCTCTTTCGCACTCACGGGAAGTCGGGAATACTAAATCTATTAGTTTCACATGAACCTGCTTTCATTACTCGTTAGCAATATAACAGCTAATGCGAATAATGAGGTTATCCAAGGCAATTACTATCTTATTGTCTATGATTTTCTTAAATTTAGGGGCATTTATTGAATGAATTGTGAATGCGTAAGTTATGATTGTTTATTTATAATAATATGTGGCACGTGCGGTGCGTGGCGCGCGACTTATTGTGTCAAAGCATCTTTAATATCTATATTATTGAAATAGTGGGAGTTTAGTTTACGTAAATACGTACCTATTCGATACAATAGTTACATTCTTTCGTCGTATACTTATTTGATGTAGGTACTTAAAATAGATGTTATGCTAGGAGATGCCCTGTATGAAATATCTACCTATTTAACATGCGTAACAAAAAATATTTTACATTCTTTCTGACTGTATTTAATTCGCATATTCACAAAATTAACTAATTTAGAATTATTATGAATTATGTTCATATTAGCAAATAGCATAGCAATAGCAATTAGCATGCTAAGACTCAATAATTCGCATGCTCATGAAATTTATGCGCATTCGCATTAATTACCATTACTAATGCCGAGCACTCGGCTGAGAGCCACTGTCTCGCCACTGTGTTTGTTACTTGTACCCAATCAACGTCTTAACGAAGTGACCTAAGTAGGTACCTACCGTAGTGCGAATGCGAACTTAATTTTCCCCGTTAGACCCACAATATCACGTAGATTTGGAGACTAATAAATAGATACCAGAGGAAACGTATAAATAGATAGTTACTTGTGTTGTTATCGACCGTAAAGTCGATCTATTACAGGTTACAGAATGAATATTCAGTGTTACAGCAATGACCTTCCACTTAATGTACATTGGCATATAAAATAATTTAATTTAAATTAACACTTGTACAGTGGGTGCTATACTGTAGATAGGTAAGTTACGTAAGCTCGAGTCGTTATTCCCCCAGATAATACAAGCACTTTATGTAGAAATCTTTTAACCCCTCAGTCTACTCAGCATGAAATGCCTCATATCAAGTATAAGTTTAAATTGATCAACCAAACGAAACAATATATGTATTCTGTTCTGTATGGTGTGACTATGTTAACTCTTAATTACCTACATCTTCCTCCTAGCCGTATCCTAAACTTTGTTGTGGTGTGATATTCAAATCTGTTCGGTTTCTAACTGATCGCATTATGAGCATTTACACTCTTGCGGCCTGACCTTCACTCACCAATTAGGAAAACTAGCGACTTCAGAACACTTAGATTAGGGCAGTTAGACTTAATTTATATATTGACTAGCTGTCACTACAGCTGCCAGGGTGTTATTTATTTGACACCTCTAGAGTATGCGGAACGTCAGAGAATAGTTGAAAATCAAGTAAACAGTGTAAACACGCTAGATTCCGTAAACGTAGTTTTATTTTATGTATTGAGTTGTCTGTGTATGTAACATTCGCGTTGATATCAGAAATTATTAATTAAAAAGAATTTGTTTTATCATATTTATTAGGCAAAGCACTAAATTATTAATTACTGAACAAATATTAGGCAATCTATCGTTATAATGTAGTAAACTTAAAAAATATTTCTTAAGTAGAAGAACACAAATTACATATTTGTGAAATTTGGAAAAAGAACTAGTGCGAGCGGGAAACGAACCTGCGTCCCTTCCAATACGGGGAAGTACTCTAACCGCTAAGTCATCGCACTGACCAACGGCCATTCCCAATCCCGACATCAGATTTGTCTTTACGACCCACACCACCTATCGGATGCATTTACATGCATTAATCCAATATAGTAAGTTTAATTTTGTAATTAAAATTCATACTATTTTATGGTGCGATTTTTTTTAAACATTTTTAATCTGTATTTTAGCACTTGACATGCTCGGCTACTAAGAACAAATTATTTGTGAAATGTAGAAAAAGAGAGCTTTAGTGCGAATTTCCAACATGTCAAGTGCTAAAATACAGATTAAAAAATTCTTAGCATTTTTGAAATATATCACGCTCTAATACTGTACGAAAATATTAATTTTTGATGCGCCATTTACATTCAGAGAGCAAGTGAACAATTTAGGGTAGGTTCTTGAGGCACTTTGAACAATTTTGTAACTGTCCTTGAAGGTACTACCATAAAGTCGAGGTCGGCTGAAGGGTAGCGGTCCGCTACCAGCCCTAGTTTTATTTAAAAGGATTTTATTTATTAATACATAATATATGGAAATGTTTTTGAGGCATTTTTAAATCTTTATATCACTATGTTAGATATTTAAGGAATTAAAAAAACCACATTAATTTTATTAGTCTGGTTTATAAAATGTTAACCTTGCAAAATAATATTTAAAAAATTTATTTGAGGCACAGATTTTGTGAGAGTAATATTCAATTTCGTGGAATTTTTACCTGCCAGCACTGTGCTTGGCTGGAGGTGTGAGTGAGCGCGTATATCGACTGTAGCTCTCGCTCAAGGTTACTTAAACGCGATTGGCTCGCACGAGACTTCGTGATCTATAGCGCATACGGTCTTTTTAATAATTTCGGAGTAGTCAATTAAATAATTATTAACTGTATTAATTTTATCTTATCATCGTTTTTTGTTAATAAATTTATCTTTACGTAAAAAAGCCCATAGTATACTGTACTGTATACACTGTGAAAAATCAAGAACTTTGTAAGCAAATGATTCCATCCCATTATTTTTATTATTATTATTATCCATTATTGTTTATTATTATTATTATTTATTTATTAATAATAATATAGCGCTGGTGAGGACCCTGGTTTCTCTATTACTTAGGTACTTCCTTATTGAAAGTATGTAGTGAAAATTTGGTGGACATACATTCAATCCTGTATTGTGCAGCTGTTGCAGCTAGGGTTGCCACCTTTTTTTTGTGAAAATAAACTACACAGGTTATTAAAAATAGAAAAAAAGTACATAGTGCCAAAATAAAGTAGGTTTTATTTTACTCTATCTTTTTGCTGAATTGCATTACTTTTAGCAATTTTTAACAGTTATATACATATTTTAAAGCACATGCATGACATACTTACTCATATAAATTTACACAAAGTGCGAAAATGTTAAATCGAAATCGAATCGTGAAAATTGAATCACGTTTGCTCGTGACTGTTATTTTTGATTTTACATTTTCGCATTTGTGTAAATTTATATGGCTAAGCATGTCAAATGCTTAACCCTTAACTTGGCAGAGAAAAATTTTTTTGAATATCAATATGATTTTTATATAACGTAATACTTATGACCCAAAGATGCCTAGAAAAATAATAATAAAAATTCCATTAGTGTAGTTTTTACAAAAACACATGTATCCTGTGGGATACATTGCCAACAATCCATAACAACACATAATGATTTCAATGTATCTCGAAAGATACGTTGCCAGGTTAGCTACGACTTTACTACATACATCATTTGGTAGAAAAACAAAAATGGCTATTTAATCAATAATCAGTAAATTTTATTAAAATATAAAATGTTTTAACATCAAACATCTTTTTCTTCAAACAACAAAAAATACCAAAAATATTTTTGATCTATATTTTAGTACTTGACATGCTCAGCTACTCTTAAAGTACAAATTATAATTTGTGAATAAGGAAAAAGAGTATTTTAGTACGAGCGGGAATCGAACCTGCGTCCCTTCCTTTCCGGGGAAGTGCTCTAATCCATTGAGATCACGCCATCAAATAGTATGAATTTTAATTGCAAAATTAAACTTACTACATTGGATGAATGCATGTAAATGTATTGCCGATAGATGGCGTTGGTCATTAAGACAAATGTGATAAGGAAATTCGGCATTTCTAGAAATGGTACGATAGCTCAATGGATTAGAGCACTTCCCCGGAAAGGAAGGGACGCAGGTTCGATTCCCGCTCGTACTAAAATACTCTTTTTCCTTATTCAAAAATTATGATTTATACCAAAAATAGAAAAACTTTTCAAAGGAATATGACAAAATGAGATCAATTTCCTTAAATGAAAAACATTATTTCTTTCTGACAGTAAGTCTCATACCGCATTATGTGACTGTGGTCTGATCTTTTATGCTAAGTTTGCATATACCCTTGGGCCGAAATGTTGCAAAATGATTATATTCATCAAATCTTACATCTTGCAGTACAAGTTCTTTTGATCATTTTCTTTGGTGCTGGTGGGACAAAAGCAGATTTATTTAATGGTTGCTCTCTCCCAGAATTTAATAGCCCTTGTATTATATGATAACGCAACTTCTTCAGGCTCAGTTGCTTGAAATTATTTCCGGCAATATGTCTGCGCTATAAAATTCAGCTATTATTTACGTACATATCCAGGATGTTGAAAATATTGGCAAGTAACACCTATGACTTTTCAGTTCTGGTCTATAGAGAGCAACCAAAATGTCTGCAACCTCCCGTGGTGCGCGTTTTAGTGTTTGAAGTTTTCAGGACAGCGGACAGCCGTTTTACGTTTTGTTTCCTTATTATAGCGTTGTATTACTCCAACTGGCGTTTTAGATACATAGATGCTAGCGACGGTGGCAACTTTCTCTCTTACTCTTAACTTAACTTTATCTTTTATAATGGTGATGGGAATGACGGGAACTTTATTTTTGCCACTCATAACTCGAGAGTCTCAGTCTTGCCCTTTTTTGTTTTTGTCCGAGAAAGTTTCTTTTCCGCACCTCGCAATTGATTGGATCTAATCGTACCCAATGAGAATATTTACATTTAATTTTGATAGTATAAATTAGCTCCAGGCTTTTCACTAGCCTTTTCACTATGCGTTATAATGCTGTCCGTAGTGGGTAACTCTTTATTGTGTATTTCAGCCTTGTGTTCAAATTTCATGTAAACCAAATAGAAATTAAATCGTTTCTTTTGTATAGGTGCAGGTCGGCTTAGAACGCGTATTCTTTATGCTGGATGGCGACGGTGAGGCTAATACTATTGATGGTGATGGCCCAGGTGTTTTAGGTACTATTCGGTTAGTCCTTGGTCTTTTGGTTTAACTAAAATTCAAGTAGGTGGTTGGCGAGGGAGGAATTGACGAGGTGAGACCCTTAAGCTGAAGAATTCGCGGAAAGGGTTTCAATAGGTGGTTGTGCAGGCTCCAAAAGGCAGGAATCTGTTATTTTTGCATGGCAAGGTTACATTCATCGTCAGAAAGTATGTAAAGATTTTCAAGCAAAGAAGAAAGCTAAGAATGCGGTGAAGATTTATTACGGAAATGCTTACGAAGAGTAAGTAATATTGTCAAATTCACAATCAGACTCCGAATTTCTTCATCATTTGATGATTGGTTGAGTTTTGGTACTAAATCAAGTATATTTCTAGCCCTCGAAAGCACATGCAGCTTTTTTACCTAAAAATAACAGAAAATAAGCTAAGCTTTTGTTCGCGTAATGAACCGTTTATGGACTTGGTAGTGTGCACGTATAGACACAAGACGATTCTTTATTACTTGTTAGAGAAGCCGGCAGTGTGCACAACGAGATACACCCATTTACAAAAGTGAATAAAACCATCCACTGGGTAATATTTATGCTCCAAATTGATTAATTTAGTAGAAAAGCAATTAGAATTTATAATTTTACGAACATATGCTTGAAATAAGCATAAAAAACATTAATTTTTGTATTTTTCTTACCTGCATGCGCGGGAGCATGGCGTCGGTTGGAAATAAAATAAATTTGACAGCTTACTAGTCTTGCCAATTTTTAAATAATAAATGTACATTTGAAAGCAAAGAAGTTATCTAAATATACCCATAAATATGATTCGTTTTAACAAATAAATAGTTGGCGTAGAATTTTTCAAACTTCGATGTATCTACATTGTCAAGAAAAGGGTTAAAAACATCAGAATATCATCAGTCTTATTAAATATATGCTGCCATTTTTGAGCAGTATCAATCAAGTCAATACTGCAAAACCTTTAGAACTAGTACCTATATACTTAGATTATATAACCTATTTAATGAAGAAATTTATCCATGGAGACAGTCCATATTATTAAGTTTTAGCAGATTTAAATTTTCGATTATGTAACAAAATTATCAAATTCGACATTACTTTAAAAAATTATGTTTCGAATTGTAAATAACTATCTTGTGTTATTAAAATGAATTTTGCTAGTCAGTTCAGGTGAAGATAGCTGTTGAATATAATTGCCTGTTTGATAGCCAAAGAAGAGATCTGGGTTTCTTAGTGTTAATCCATTAAATAAGATTATCCATAATCTCATAAACATCTAAAATTGCTATCCCATTGCCTTCTAAACATTTTACAGCTTTATTAAATTAACGTTAACATGTAAGAAAATTTTAATAAAACTTAATCCTTGCACAACAAAGAGTATCACAAAACAAACAAGAAGTTTTAACAGTGACATTGACAAAATGACAAAGGTTAATAAAGGTTAGGATGCATTTAAAAATGAGCGTTAACGAGGTGGCCACTACTCCAGAGGGAATCTATTCGGCAACAATCGATACCGTCATCGACCCCAGTAAACTCTATCGTTCTGTTTTGGGCAATTATGCGAAATAAAGTATTTTCGAGTCGGTTACAAACATACAGGTGAAGCTAATAAAAAGCGTGTAAAAATCAACAATAATTTAAAAAATGGTAGGCCTACATCGATGATATTTTTTTGTTTACTTCGAAACCTGATTGTCTCACTGAAGCAGTGCGTTTAATTTGCGTATCCATATTATATATAAAGACTTTCTTCACGGTCTTCGGAAGATTCACCGAGATGCTGTGCTCTTATTTCTTTCTCTACTGCGCTTTAAGCGCTCACCTTTGTAATTTTCAGACTCCTGTGCTCCACGCTTTGTCATACGAGATGCATCAAGGAAGGCTCATCATATACCACATACCCTATCCTACGCACCTATTTTATAAAAAAAAATCTGGAAATCGGTTGACCCTAAAGGCCATCCCTGCAACTTCCCGCTAATTTGACACTTAAGCGCTCAAAATTGCACTTATTACGTTTTTGAGCTCTTCGAGCTCACGAGCAAACGTGGAAAACTAGAGGAATCTGGCGCTCTCCGAGCTCAAAGAGAAAACTGTTCCATGCTTTTGAGCTCTTACAATTTTGAGCTCGAAGAGCTCAAAAGTCTGATAGAGATGTAATAAAACACTATTCAAAGTACAAATTATTTGTGAATAAGGAAAAAGAGATTTTTTGTACGAGCGGGAATCGAACATCGCGTCTTTTCCAATCCGGGGAAGAAAAGACGCGGGTTCGATTCCCGCTCGTACAAAAAATCTCTTTTTCCTTATTCATAAATAATTTGTACTTTAAAAAGTGGCGGAGCATGTCAAATGCTATAAAATATAGATCAAAAACACTATTCGTTAAATTTTCAAATCGCAATAAGTTTTGAATGAATGAACCGATTTTCTCGTAGTTTACGCCATTCAACGCAGCTTTTTGAGCTCTTTGAAGAATCTTAAAGCTCGAACTGGTCAGACTCAAAATTTTATAGAAATTTGAAAAAAAACTTTATTAAAAATTTTTTTGACAACAATATCTCACGAACAAAGCAACCGATTTTGACCAAACTGGCGGTGATTGACGTGGTTTTTTGATATTAAGAGCTGATTAGTTTAGTTTTTGGAATCGATCGGTAAAACAGTTTAAAAGTTATTCCAAAAAAACCACATTTGAAAAAAAAAAATTTAGTTTTTTTGATATTTCTCAAGATCTACCGGTTCGAATCGGTCCTAATTATATTCAAAATCTAAGTTTGGTCAAGTCCTTTCGAATGACGCCAACCCCGATGAAATCGGTCAAGCCGTTCAAAAGTTATGAGAGGTTTACATACGGCCATACATACATACATCATCGCGGAAACATTCGGGGAAGCTTCCTAGGACCTCAAAACGTCAACATCCGTTGAAAACTCGATTTTCGAAAAACGGGGTAAAACCTTAGATTAATGATATATCTGATAAACACTCGGCGTTGAAAACGCGTCAAAAAAAATTGGGGTGAACTTTTCACCCTGCTGTTAGTGTCAATCGTGACGTCACTTGACAAGGTCGTATCCAGGAGCAATAGTGTGTCATTTAAAATGTCAACGTGTGTAATTAAAGTGTGCCGAACCTACAAAAATCGAAAAATGAGCACTAAAGATATCTCTTATCATTGGTTAGTAACATTATTTCATACAATAACTGGCTAAATAAGTCATTTAAATATTCCGAAAATAAATTAATTTTACTTCGTATTTTTTATGTGATACCGGTTTATGAACTTAAATTTCCCGCGTAATCTTGCAAAGTTGATATTTTAACAATAGAGAGTAATAGAAACATTACCTAACATAATTATTAGCATTTTTAATGGATCCATAAAGCTGCAATCGTCATTTTCGGAATTAATTACAATATTACTACCTATTTGTAATTTTATTTTAATTATAAAGATTGTTTACATTTTTAAATTTATAATTATCGAGGGTTATAGTAATATAGTAATATTCTCTTAAATAGGAGGTTATATATTGTATAATACCACCACTGAAACTGGTATCATTACGCACGCAGTGCACGCACACAAACACAAATTGCATAAGCGTAATGACAGATGTCACGCACACTAGCATAATAATTCCCGCCCGATTTTTATGACGTTTATAACAGTGACACTCCATTTAAATAAATAATTAATCTAAGGGTAAAACCAATAACTTCCCAACTTTTGAAAATTTTCAATTTTCTTAGCGAGAAGTTAAAAAAACACTAAAAAGCAAACAATAAATTAAATAAAAAAACCGCCTCCAAAAAACACCCAGGAACTAAAAAGCAAATAATCATTTACATACGATTTCCGTGGTAGACACTTACCGATGTGTTTGAAGTCGTTGCCTAGTCCAAAAATAACAAAACCAATACTTCATATAATAACAGAAACAACATTTAGGTATATATACTTATATAAGAATACGACACACGACCGAATTTATTAAAGATAAGTATAATTATGAAAAAAAAAAAATATTAAAAATACCTGCCCATACTAAATACTTCACTTCATTTTTAACTAAAATTCGAGGGTTGGTAGGGGAGCCGCTACCCACCCAAACCTCGACTTTATAGCAGGGTAGTAATGTGGTTTGTGGAATATACAACTAAAATTAGTTCTAAAATTTACCCTGGAAATAATATAATACTAGCTGTTTCCCGCGGCTTCGCTCGCGCAAATAAATGAATATTGAAATATTAACGATTTTGTTAAAAATACTGTATCTAAATGAATTTAAACTATTAGTATTGATCAATAATTTAGATTTAATTACTATAGTATTGTAAACGACGTTTGCAGTGTTTCCTTTTGCGTCTAAAACTCACTCTGGAGCATGCAACATAAATCTCTGTGTGAAAAGCAGTCCTTACATAAACCGATGCCAGTCATTTTCAGTGACTGGCCTAGAGACTTGTTAATTGTTATGGCAAAGCACACATTAAGAGGGATTTGTATTCTTTTATATTATTTTAATTCGTTCAAGATACTCTGATGGAATTAACGGTATTCGTGGAATGAAAACATTTCCTTCACCACGTTCGGTAATTACTGTGGTTCCTACGACGTTTTTATAAATTCCACGTGAACGAAGTCGCTGGTTGCACTTAGTTAATAAAGTTTTTTACTTAAACTTTACATAAGATGCTTCAATATTGAATTTCATGCTTCTTCTTTTAAAAATAACAAACTTTTTACGCCAACTTTCGACCCCTAATTCACCCTCTTAAGGGCAAAAATTATAAAATCGCTGATATACGTGTTCATTTATTTTTAACCAGAAACAGGTATGAAATTTCGTGTTTCTTACTTCAAAATTGGCGAACCTCCCACATAAACTTTCAACCCCTCATTGACCATCGTAGG
Source organism: Leucoma salicis (assembly GCA_948253155.1). NCBI lineage: Eukaryota > Metazoa > Arthropoda > Insecta > Lepidoptera > Erebidae > Leucoma > Leucoma salicis. The sequence continues at coordinate 13,308,186 of OX411809.1, read as the reverse complement.
CGTATTTTTTTTAATATCCCACTATACTTGTACATTTATTTCTAACCAGCAACAGATATTTGAAATTTCGTGCTTTTGACTTTGAATATGACAAAGTTCAACCGTTTATACCTTATTTTAACCTCATAGGGGTGAAATTTTCAAAAATCCTTTGTCTAGGTCTCTACAACAAAAAAGGCATTAACTACCAAAATTTCAAGTTTGCAGCCCCAGTGGTTTAGGCTCTGCGTTGATCGTCAGTCAGTCGGTACAAGCAATTATATGTATATAGATTACTTTATCATGGAAAATATCCGTTGCGCACACATTGATATTAATATCAATGTGCGCACATCATTAAATCATCTCACTAAATCAATTAATAAATCAGCGTTTGACAATATGGTCAAGCATTCGTGATCATATCGTAAAATAGTTACATTATCCACTGTTATGAGGATAGTATATATGTACATATATAATATACCGTATAGGTTTTTGTATAAATCTGGCATTGAAGCTTGAACTATTAGGGAACAATCGCACTGGGTTAAGGGTGACAAAGTCGATTACAATAAAATAACTTATAAGTTGATCTAATTTATTATTATTTCGGCACCACTAGGTACATGTTTTAGTAATATGACCAAATGTTAGATAATAGGTAGTATACTTATCTAATTTGTATAATGCTAGATTAAATATTATGTCATTACTATTTGTAGCTATCCACCCAGAACAATCCTAGAGGTTAAACTTGGGGGGGATATTTAGCTTCACATTTAATCAAAAATTTTATCTGGGAGATGTGTGACATACGAGGTGGGATCAAAAGTAAAGTAAAGTCAAAGTAGTGAGAATGAGATAGAATATAATGACTATTGATAACTTAATAATTTATTTTTCTACATAGTCTCCGAGTTTCTCTACACATCGACTCCAGCGATTTTCCAAGGCTTCAATCCCTTTCAAAAAAAAAGTTTTGTATTGGTCCTGCAAAAAGCTCTCCACGGCATCCATCACCTCGTTATCGTCTTCGTATCTGTTTCCCCTTAAGTATTCTTTCAATTTCGGGAACAGATAAAAATTGCTAGGCGCCAGATCTGGTGAACAAGGGGGGTGGTCAACCAATTCGAAGCCAGCTTGCTGAATGGCAGCCATCGCAACTGCCGACCTGTGCGCGGGTGCGTTGTCGTGATGAAACAGCACGCCCCTTCGAAGTTTCCTTCTCCTTTTCTCTTTGATGGCATTCCTCAACTTGGGAACTAAAGCTGCATAATATTGGCCTGTAATAGTGGTTCCACGCTCTAGGTAATCAATCAACAATATCCCTTCTGAGTCCCAAAATATTGAGGCCATAACCTTGCCAGCCGATGCCACGGCACGAAACTTCTTCGGGGTCGGTGATGATGGTCGTTTCCATGCGAAGATTGCTGTTTTGTCTCGGGATCAAAATGATGGAGCCATGTTTCGTCCATTGTTACGAAACGAGACAAAAAGTTTTCAGAATCTTCTTGAAACTTGTCCAGCAATATCTTCGAAATGTCAAGTCGATTTTGTTTCTGACTGTCGGTTAACATTCTTGGCACCCATCTTGCGGAGACTTTTCTCAAATTCAAAGATTGTTTCAATATGGATTGAATACTTCCATATGAAATGCCCGTTTCTTGAATTAAGTATCGGATAGTAACTCTTCGATCGCCCAATACAATTTTCTCAACTTTCGCAACATTTTCTTGGGTGACTGACATCGATGGACGGCCGCAACGATGTTCGTCTTCCGTGCTCGTTCTCCCTACTCGAAATTGAGAAGCCCACCTTGCAACAGTGGAATACGGCGGAGCAGACTCTCCTAATGTTGCCTCCGAATCGCAATTAATCTCTTGCGTCGTTAACTTGTTTAAACAGAGGTATTTAATAACGGCTCGTACTTCGTTTCCGTTTTTCTCCATTTTCGATAACACGTTCCGACACGAAGCAAACAAATGACTACATTCAGAAGAAAACAAAAGAGAATCGAAGATTTTTTACACATTTGAATTAGGGGGATCAAAATTAGAAAGTACAAGCTTTAACGCTGATGAAGTCGCGCTTTAGTGACATGATCTGACGCACGTGTGTAAACCATTATTATATTTGTACAACAGATACCCCATATGGCATACTAAAGGTTACATACAGACGAGTAGGTATATAGAAACTCCTATTTAAAATTGCTAAGTTATCATGACACGAAAAAATAACTCAGTAGGTATTATATTGAGTATCATTATTATAACTATATACTTAACTAGGTACTACGTCTTAATTTAACTACAAAATTACTTAAATATAGACGACAATAATACCAGTAGATTACAATGTTTTTATAAAAGTCGTGTTTTCCTATACGTCGTTCTTAATGTACGTCACTCTAACTTCTGCTCTTTGGACCCTATTATCGATTTATCGCCACAACCAATCATGTGTTAATTTGATTAAACAATATATTTTTATGTGACCAAACATAATTTTTTTGTGTTAAAGAATAAATTGCGTCATAAATCATAAGGTACAACCATAGACTTAAACGTCCATGGGTACAACTAAATGGGCAATAGATGGCAATAGGCTCATTTGTTTTTTTTTTACAAACGTACAATTTGACAGGCACTAAGTACACTCAGACTCGGAACAACTATTTGTGGATCACATAAAGAGTTATCCTGTGTAGGAATCGGACCCACAACACTTGGGCTGGAGGTCGGTATCTAAACCACTCCGCCATCGGTGCAGTCCTTTCTTCAAACTGTGGATTGAACTTTGAAGAATAGATAAGAGGCGAATAGGATAAAATATAATATAAATTATTTGTGAAATGTGGAAAAAGAGAACTTTAGTGCGAGCGGGAATTGAACCTGCGTGCACTTCCCCCATATTGGAAGGGATGCTGGTTCGTTTCCTGCTCGCACTAAAATTATCTTTTTCCACATTTTACAAATAATTTGTTCTTTTGTAGCTGAGAACGTCAAGTGCTCAAATACAGATCAAAAATATAATATCATTTAAATATTCGTAGAGCAAGTGATCCCATCTATATCTATCTATACCAATTCAATTCAATTCTTCATTCTGGCGGTCCCGATGATTTCGCCAATGTCAGGTTTTTAATTTTTTTTAATTTTTAATGAATTGATAAATATTTTTTTTTGTTTAAACTTTGGCTTTGTGAAAGATCATGAATAAATCGAAAATACAGACGTAGAAAACTGTCTATACCAGAAAGTAATACAGTCAAACCTGAGTAAGCGAGAAAACTCTATTAATGAGAGTATTTGCCAGGTCCCGTCATTTTGCCCTTCTAAAGCCTCTATAAGTGAGAAACATAAAACCTGTATAAGTGACAGTCATTTTTCATGCTCTTTAAGGGCGGGTTGTATCAGCTATACTTGACGCACGTGTAAACGTCAAAAATGGTGTTAACCCCTGAGGTTAACCCTCATTGTTAAACCAAAAAAAGCGTTGTTTCACAAAATGAGATCCTTAACGTACGTCAAATAGTAACGATTACGGTAACAGATGTCCCACACATTGGTTATCGTCACTTTCGTTGGTTCTGTTCTAACTATAGATATAGTATTTATATACTTTCACTTAAAACACGTGTTAACAACTTAAACTTTTGGGATGAGTTCATTGCAAGGTATCGTATACAGGAAGTGGCTTTATGATTAACACATCTTATCGAAGACGATATAAAATTTGTCACAGAAAAGTAGTTTCTCCAACAGATGTAAAGTCCTCGGTTGGTCTCCACCGGCATTGAATTCTGCATGAATAGCTTATTTTTCTTTATATTGCCTAATACCTAGTATTGTCACAATTCACAACTAATAATAAAGGAATAATTCGTTAATTATTTAAATAATAAAGGAATAATTCAAAGTTTTGTCATTCGCGTCGTAAATAATAAAATAAATAAGTAATATGATATAGTATATACTTATATACATTACATACATATTACTTCCATGCTAAAAAGCATAGATAAAAATAGATAAACTGACGTATACGGGCAAATGTTGCCATAATAGAAAATTCTCCCATCTATTTTTATTACCAAAATACGTCGGTTTGTGCTGGCATCCCTAATAACTTTGACGACTGGTTTTTTTTGCAATGATACACAACGCTTTGTACTTAACGTACGTTAAATATCATTCGTAATCGTTATTTTTTGACGTACGTATGTTACGATAATCAATCGTTTGAAAAAACTGGCCCTAAGTGAGATTGCTACTTGCAGGGGCAAATCTACCTAAGGGCTTTTTGGGCTGCAGCCCAGTGCCCTGTGCATACAAAGGGCCCCCAACCCCCATTAAAAATAATAGACGATACCTGCTTTGACTTAAAGAAAAATATGCAAAATTAAATAATATCCAATCATAGATTGGCAATCCTCAGATTAATCAACCCGTACGTGTCTATCGAATAAAATAGGTAATTCCCTGTCGCTTGTTTCCAGTCGGTGTATTTCTTATTGCCGGGCCACCCTAAAGGGCGCTTCATCGCGATAGATCATTATTGCGTTAAACGCGATAGATTGGGTGGACACACTTGAACGTTCAATCTCTTTGTACATCAAACACTCAACTTAGGCGTTTGGTGTCGGACTGCTACCGTATTGCAGCAGCCCGGCAGCGGGTTATAACCAGCAGGACGGTAAACGTGCGGCGGCGGTCCGGACGAAACGCCTAAATTGAAAGCGCCCTAACGTTAAACGGCGATGTGAATGCCGTTGTCGAATTCTCGCGATAAGTCGTGGCTACACCATCATAAACCGTCCATCATCGCGATAATTAACAGCGTTTCCCGTTAGTGTGGCCTTTTTTAATTACCTAACTGCACACCCCGTCCTTCGGGGCAAAAAGCAGGGTAGAGTGGGGCCCTCACCCACTAAATAAACACGCCGTGTGCCGTCTGTAATGGCAAACCACTGGAATTGTGTGATTTTAATTCAGTGGTCCGCCAGCGGCTTACTCTTTCGGGTACCTTCTACTGTACGAAACTTCTGCACACGGAACGACGAACCTTCGCGGGAGGTTTCGCGGGTGGAGAACGTACCATCCACCGGCAGCCTCAGCTAGGACGGCATCAGGCGCGTACTCGCGCCTGCACCGTGCCAGTAGCTAACGGCGGTTCGGGTCAGTGGAAGGATGGTTCTCCCTGGCTCTTACCGCCGCTTCCATCTGCTTGATGACCTCCTCACAGAACGCAGCATCCGCGGCCAATTTCCTGTCACTGCAAAGCATCGGATCATCAGAAGATGACACTCAGCAGGGAGAAGCCCCAGCTATTGCCGCCACGAGTGATAGGACTTAATCGTGTGCCACGCCGTGTCCTCGTCACAGCCGCAATGATAACAGCACGGAGTCGCCTCCCTCCTCGCGACTATGTGCAGGTGTCTGCCGAAGCAATAATGCCCCGACAGCACTTGCCCCAGTCGGAAGGTGAGGACTACGTGCTCTTGCCCTGCCCACACCTCCGGCACCGGCTGGAGCGCCCTTACGGTGCAAAGACCGGCCCTGGCAGCTCAGCGGGCGTCGCCCTGCCACCTAGACACCTCGCTGGGTAGGGAGCGAGTCGGGGCCCGCAGACTTTTGAAGCCTGGCCACCCCCGGGCGACGACCGCCACCGCCGCGGCCCTCAGGCGCATGATTGCGCCGTCTGTCAAACCAGCTCGAGATCCGAACTGGGCATCCGACCAATCGGGCCCGATGTCGCGCAGGTGCTGGACGATGCGGGCAGTGAGGATTCTCTCCAGCAGCTTACTTGAATCGTCCAGCAGCACGATGGACCTGAAAGCCCCGACCAAATCCGGCAATCGTCCTGGCTTCGGCAGGAGTACCAGCCTCCCCCCTTTCCAGCATTCATCTGGACGTCAGGCACGCGTCGAACAGTTCCCTGAGACGGGTCTCCAGGTGGTCCAGAGCCAGGGTCAGCACCAGGGCGGGTATAGCGGCTGGTCCGGAGGTGGTGTTGGCGGGAACAAATCCGTGAAACAGCCGCCTCCATTTCCGACACGGTGATGGGCGGTACACTAAGGTCTCCTGGTCGCTCCCGTTAGTGTGGCCTGTACATATCAAATTGTATTGTTTTAATGTCCTATTTTTTTTCCTATACCATATACTATACCTACATCACTACTGAAAACCACTTCTTAACAAAATGACAATTATTTGAATTTTAATTGGTAGGCCCCTGAGTAGTATTAGCCCAGGGCCCCATAAATTCATGATCCGCCCCTGGCTACTTGCCTTTACCTCTATGAGCGACAGTTTACTTTTGCCACACAGTTGCAACTATTTTTATGTTATTCTAAATTTAGTGTTGTTGTAATGCTTAGATATAAAATATTATAATTTTGAAAAAATGTGTCACATAATTTGGTTCTATAGTAAGGCTTAGCACGCACTGCGAAACCTCCCGCGCGATTTTTTAAAAATCGATGTAAATAAATAACACGATTAAAAAAAAATATTAACTTTTATGAATTTAGTGTTTTAATAAATGGAGTAAATACAAGAGACAAAAGAAGTTTAAAAGATGTAGGATGAGAGATTTCAGTTGGTAAAATAATAAATAACAAACAGTTTAATTTAGGGCAACAAGAAAATATATGGTTTATATTTCCTTGAGCCAGACCACATTTGCAAATGGAATTATCTCTAATCCTAAGTTTAGCAAGGAATACCGGAGTACAAGATCCATGAATGTCAAAGAATTTTTTTGGATAAATCGCGTCAATAAAATTTGCAGTGTGTGCTAAGCCTAAGAATTCGTGCGTCAAAGGAAAGGGACACCGTCACTCGGTACTAAGGGTCTCATCTGGTTCGCTGACCTTTTCATTTGAAATATAAACCTTCTCTATTGAGCATAAAGTGTATTTTTGTATATACAGAAATACAAAGCGCACAGTCCTGTTTGTATTATAGGTCCATGGTCCAAGTCGTACAGGAGAGAAATAAGCATTGTCCATGGTTGTTAACTTGACGTTTGGTTAATAAATTAGTCTTGTTTTGAAGTCGTTTTGTTCGTCTGTCATTGAGCCTTGTTGTCTGTTCTGTTGTGCGATTTTGTTTATCTATTATTGATGTGAAACATCTAACGCGGAGGGAGGGTAAAATCGTCTGTTATCGTGGCGACGCTTTTATTTTACTTGTTCCGTTCAAATCTTGCAAGTTAAATTTGACATACTTTCCGGTTTCCGATTGATTTGAAACTTTACACACATATGTATATCGTGTGACAATGCAATATTATGATGACATGGAGCTGATCTGATGATGGATCTGGACGGTGGACATAGGAACTCTACAATGAAACAGCGCAACCCCATCGAGTTTGGGCTCGTATGATTTGTCTTGGCGAGTACTTTATCTTTAGATGGTATCCAGGGTCTGACGATGGAGCTAGAAGGTGGCCATAGGAACTCCGTTATAAAACTACATAACTCCATCGAGTTTGGGTTCGTGTGATTTGTCTTGACGAGTACTTTGTCTCTAGATGGTATCCAGGGTCTGACGATAGAGCTGGAAGGTGGTCACAGTAACTCTGTAATGAAACGACGCAATCCTATCTAGTTTATACTCCTTTGATTCGTCTTGAGGAGTACTTTGTCAAGTTATGATCATTTTATTTCTACAAAATAATTTCGATGCTTTCACATCTGGTAGACGTCCCGCAACGTCTAGTTCTTTTTTCATAATTATTATTTCTAATGTCGTCAGAAGATGAAGGTGAGCTTAACCTGTGGCAAAACTTTAACTCTAACTTTTTGGTAAACTTTACGGTCGATTATCGGACGTTAACACTAACAGTTTCAAAGGCAACATTTATGGATATCCAGCCAAGCCCTGTCAAAGTTTTGTGGAACAAAAGCTAAGCAATACTTCTCACAGATAAAATATAATGATGTTTAAATAATAACTATTGCATGTTTTTTGCCTGTATTTTCTGACTTACTTGTGTTTTTCTCTACCAACTTAGTAAGTATAAGAACAAAAAGGTTTTTTTGTACTGCACTACTAAAACAAATATATTATCTTTATAAATAAATAAATATATCTTTTATTTCAAGCTTTGTTGTACATTTTTTTAAGGATTGAAAGATTAATTTAGCAATAACTCGGTTCATTGTCTTTGTGGCATTGCATATTTTTCCCCTGTGCCCTTCATATAATAACCATATAAATGTATTGCACGCCTCATAAGCGTAGCGATGAGGTGTGTTCTACTCCCGTTTTACACGGAACAACTGATGTTTCAAACTTAAAATGTCTCTATTTATCATATATGTATATTGCACTTGTAAAATAATATCTACACACACTAAATAACAAACACTATTTTTAACACTCATGATATTTTTGATGCCATTTTTGTTATTTAAACTAGTTAAAAAACTGTTTGAAAAAAATCTTGCTTGGACGTCCGTGAGTTGTAGGTAATGTATGTTAACCGATAACGACCAAAATACTTTACTAATCAAGTCTTTTTTTTTTCGTTTACGAATTATTATGATTAGGAATAGAGCCCTATTACTTTTCACGGTCTGATTCGATGTGGTTTATTTGTTATTAAATAAACAAAAACATACTAAATATGTAAATAAATATGTAAATATTTAGTATGTTTTTGTTTATTTAATAACAAATAAACCACATCGAATCAAAAAGTAATAGGGCTCTATTCCGCGCGAGCGAGCGTAAGCTCGACACGACACTAAAACCAGCGCCTTTCATGAGAACTACCTTTTTATGTACGTACGCATAGGTGGTTTTACTATCGTCAACAGAACGCCGTTCGCCCGGCCGATACATTGTTTTTGTTAAAAAAAAGTTCTTACCTTTGCTTGACGAACTGATGATATTTGTCAAGTATTAATAACTATTTTATCCATAACAATAATTAAAAACACAAAACACACGTAAATAATAACACACCAACGTTATAAAACACGAAAAAAAATATATTTTACTAGCCACAATTTTTACGACACTGAAATGTCAACCTTGACGTAATGACGTTTCGGTTCATTTTGACGGTCGGGCGCAAGGGATCTTACAACTTTTTTTTACAAGGATACAGTTTATATTGGCTGGAGTAATTTAACTATAACCTAGAATACAGACGTAATAAAATTTAAAAAGACATTGACCTCTAACAAAATTTTAAGCGGGAATATTTTTAGCGGCGTGGGGGCCCGGGTGGGCGGGGTTTTTTTTTTGTGTGGCCTTGGCGTGCGCGCGGCCTGGACGGAAGCGGAACTGAGAGGTAGACCAATATAGAAGTGTTTCTTAAAATTAGCGCTAGATGGCGTATAAGACATGAAACCCACATTAGTACTTTTTGAAATTAGCGCTATCTATGCGATTTATTGAAAACTACTTAGTAAGACCAATACATTATTAGTTACTTATCAAATAATCAATTTTATTGTGAAAAATGAAGATTATGCGGCGTGCAGTTTTGGATTTTCCAAAGTATTTTTTAATTACTTACGTATTTTTAAAGACCTCTATAAGTGAGACAAAAACAGATCGCGGTCCCTTGAGCTCTCACTTATCCAGGTTTACTTTATATTAAAGTATATACGTGTCGTTACCTACTTAATACAAAATACTGACTTTTAAAGTTTCTGTGAATATTTATTTATTTAATTAGTTTCGTCAAAAAAAAAAATTTCATGCCGAAATAGCGGTTAAGGAACGTACCCCCATATCACGGTGACCCGTTTAAGGGGGGTAGGGAGGTCTTTAAAATACTACGCTCAGTCACAGGTGCTAAGATGGCTAAGATTTTTGTCTTGGCACATATACTACGAGTGGTCACCGAGGGGAGGGAGGGGTCGAAAAATCTTAAAAAATAGGCCACGTAGTATGCGTACGTTCCCTTAGTAGCTATACTACAGAATAGATACTGGTCCTACGGACAAAAACATCACTTCCATTAAAACTTGTCCAAAATCTCTCTATAATAGCCTACAAAATCTTAATAATAATACCAATTGTTCGTAGCGAGAAGAAATGTACCTTATGCTCACAGAAATACAGTTGAGATTGTTTAGCCCGCCGCTTGATCCACTGGCAACCGCGTTATTCAACGAATGCGCTAGGGTTGCACCTATGATGATTTTACTTACTTACTTATCATCACGCTATCTCCCTTGCGGGGTAGGCAGAGAGAACAGAGTGACAAAAGGCTCTATTCTTGCATGCATCTCTCGCTTCCTCAACATTCATAATTCTCTATACACACTCTGGTTTCCGCTCGCCGGTTTCGGAGACTCCTGACCACCGACAACAACAAAGCTGTCGTTTATAAAACTTAAAAAAATATTTTTCTAGTAGATTCTATTGGATTACTTTTTATAATAATAATAATCTTTATTGCAACAAACATGGTACGTACAATAGCTTTTTATAATAATTAGTGTTTCACATATTTGGGCAATTGTTAGAGCATGCAATAGTATTAAATTACACATTTAGGAATCTTACATTTTATATAAATCTGACAAACTATTTTACAATATTATCATTTATACATATTAAATTTAGTACAATATTTTGTTATAAATTCATCAACTGGGTAAAAGCACTCCTGCAACAACCATTTCCGTAACTCATTACAGAATCTCTTATTATGGTAACAGCGTAATTGATTTGGGCAGAGCGTTATAAATTAGGGGAACCATATAAACACAGCTACGTCGAAATAGTTCCAACTTAGGGATTGGTATTTCAATATCCAAATGTGTTACTGTTCTCTAATTGGTATTATCTTTCTTATTAAATAGTTCACGATTAGATCTTGAGAACTTAGCGACTTCATAAATATATATGCAGGGAACAGTCAAAAGGTTATGCGATTTAACAATCGTTTTACAAGAGTCCGACGACTGCATGTCAAACATGGCACATTATATCATTTTAAATGTTATAGGCCAGTGCCAAAGCCTTTGAAAATGGTAAAAAGTTAAAAAATAATAATAGTAGGATGAAACCCATTGGAAAAGTAAGTATGTAAATATCCATAGTAATGTATATTTTTATACCATCAAAAAGTAGAGATTTCAACGTATAAAAAGCACAACGATTTTTTTTCAAAAAGCAAATATTTTGACGTGAGAATTTTTGTTTGAAAATTAGGGTGATTTTTCGATATTTAAACAAAATAAGAGGAAAAATAAATATTTAGCATAAAAAAAAATTACAATGTGTTAGAGATATAAAAAGGTAAGTTTTCACCAAATTTCGCGAAAAAATATTTTTTTTTGTGGAAGTTAAAAGTAAAAAAACCAAAAAGTCGGTTTTTTAGATTTGTCACCTAAATTTTGAGGTTTTGTGAAAAAAGTGTTAATACAAAAGTTGTAGATCTTTTTATTGCCTAAAATTTTGCCATTAAACTTTTTTCGAGAGGACTCTTAGTTTTGCCGGAAATCGTGATAAACCGATTTTTACCCTTAAAAGCTCACCCCCACCCCCTTCCCGACCTCAAATCGCCCGTAAATTATTTTTTCTTTTATTTTTGTTATATTTTCTTGCTTTTCCAATGGGTTTCATCCTACTATTATTTTTTTTGGTTTCGAAAATTATCGACACTGGTCTATTATTTTAAAGTCGAATTATTTTTTTATAAATTGTTTTTTTTTTGTTGATCATATACGTTGAGTTTTAGCTCTGAATTTTCGGTTATTAAATTTTATTGTCGAAATACCTTAAATCGCGTAAATAATTTTATTTTGATCAATACTACAACCGCGAGCGCTTAGGCGCGCGTTCGATAGCCTTCTGTCGGTTGTACCGTGGGCGGTACTTGAACTTCGCGTCGCGAAGCGGTACCGGTAGGCATTTAACTCGGGGCCTTGAGCGAGTGATGTACGCCTGGCTATACTAGCTGCAATATATTTATGAAGTTCTTTCCACTCATGTAGCATAGCAGTGAGTACAAAGTGTACGTGTATATGTATTACTTACATACCTATGAACATAAAAGTTATAATCCAACGTGCACATAGTTAAATAACGTAATTATTATATTTAAATTTATGGTTTGATAAAAGATAATATTATCGTATCTGTAAGTAAATTGAATTTGATAATGTCAAAAGCAGTCGCTAATCTTACGAATTAGTAATTGTGCGTAAAGTGTAAAGTTAATCCTATAGTTTTTTTACGCAAAGTCAAGTAGGAACAAGCAATATTACTATCCACTTGGCAACAGTGAATTTGATACCGTTTTATTAGACCATAATAAATAACCTATAAAACGAAATGATTATGCAACGACCTTTTCAAATCCTCATTATCTTACTATTACGATCATGTATACAGGAAGTAAATGAGACATCGTGCCGTAAATTAATACTCCATAGTATTAGGTATTACTCCATAGTACTCGATTCTAATTTGCATCGGTCTTTTCATGAAAATCGAAATTTCTTTTTTTTTGAATATCTATACCTATTTATGGTTCTATTTTAGGTAATACACCCTTTAATCACCGATTTACTCCAAAAACTACAATGGATTGCAACCTTCGTCATGTTTTTTAGTCGCGGTGTTGTTAATGATTCAATTGCTAACTTTGTAACCCGTCGTTTTCGACGAAAAATGGGTATATTATTACAGTTATTTGGGGACATCTTTGCCCGGAGTTATCGGTATGATGTCATCTACACCCTGTCTGTACGTGTACTGGCTTCTGCACGGAATTTCGCGTGAACTTCAGAACATAAATAATTTACTCTAGGGCACACTGTCTTTGTAATAAATGTTATCCCACAGACCACGGCGCACACATCTCAGAATTTCCCAAATTTTCTGAAATAACATGTGCCTTCATTTACAAAGTAATTACCTACATAGCAGAGATCGGAATAGGTAGTTTATTTACCTAAATTTCAAGGAAGTATATTACATAGAATGAATCATAGTTGCAGGCCATGAAATTCCGGGTTTATAAATATGGCAATTAGATTATAATTAATTAATTAAATAAATCACTAATTGATCGAATGCGTACCCGCAGTGCGGGTTAGGGCGTGCCCCAGAGGCGACGCGTATCGACCCGCCCCCGTCGGTACGAGCAATGGCAGATGCGGCGATGGGGGCCGCCACCCATCACGCCTTGCCCAGTTTGGCGAGTCGAGGGGAGCAGAGTGTCGAGTAGGCACGTGGAATGTAAGAGGTGGTGTGGAAGATAAGTTACACGATCTGGTAACCGTCATGTCGGACAGACAGCTTGATGTGCTCTGTTTAACAGAGACCAAGCGAAAGGGTAGCGACGCCTGTGATCTTCCTGGTGGCGGGTTAGCTATGTGGTCTGGTGTACCGCAGAGCGATCGGGCCAGCATGGGAGTGGGGGTGTAGCTATCCGCTCGCTTGGCCACAGGTGTGAAAGACTACGGAATGTTTGATCCCAGACTTCTATGGGTCCGAATAAAACTAGGTGTCACCAGGGTCTTCATGGTCGCAGCTTATGCTCCCGTAGGCTCTTCGGTGGCATCGGATCTAGAGAAGTTCTGGGATAATGTTAGGGAAGTTCTGGATTTGGCAGAAGCTAGTGAACGCGTGATCGTATGCGGAGACTTGAATGGATGGGTTGGGACCAAGCGTCCAGACTTCGAGGACGTGCTTGGTTCATTTGGTGATAAGAGAGTGAATGATGCAGGTAGGCTCATTGCGGATGTATGTATGGAGAGAAACCTTATTGTGTCAAACACATTTTTTCAACATAAGGACATCTATATGTATACATGGAGAAGGAATGAACAGAGAAGTATGATAGATTTAATTCTGGTAGAGTGGCCTCCGAAGTAAAATTCTGGATAGAAGAGCCTACAGGGGTCCCACTGTCGACACGGACCACTATCTCGTTATTGCGAGATTTGGTGGTCTGTTCAGAAAGTGAAGATACTGGCGAGAGCGTGTCCACTTCGGAGGGCTTGAAAGAATAAAGATTGAAAAGTTGCAAGAAGAGAGTGTAAGAGCAAAGTATGTAGAGGGTGTCCGTGAACGGCTGACAATGGCAAGTCAGCCGGGATCTGACATAGAAGAATGTTGGAGACTATTGAAAGATAGTACGGTAGATACAGCGAAAGAAGTATGTGGATGCTCAAAGAAGCATAGGAAAGTGAAAGGTGATGCATGGTGGGATACGGAAGTAGCAGCTTCCGTAGACCAAAAGAAGAAAGCGTGGCTGGACTATGTATCTTCTTTGAACCTGAGTGCAAGTATGAAAGAACATAAGAAAGAAATATACTGGCAACGTAAGAATGACACCAAAGCCTTAGTGAAAGAGAAGCGTGATAGAGCAAATATGATTGCAGAAGAAAGGCTGACCAAAAACTTCGAGAGCAACACCAAACTTTTCTGGAGGGAGGTGAAGAAATCTCGGAGTGGTTGGTGAGCTTTCAGAATGAATAAAATAAGGTCTAAAGGTGGAGACATTCTTACGCAAACACAAGATGTGTTAAGCCGATGGAGTGAATATTTTGGAGATATGTATGCGGATGTTCAGGGTGATGCTGGTGCCACATGTGGTCTAACAGATCAGCATTCGGTACCGGCATCCTCTGATGACATTAGTATGGATGAAGTTGAATGGGCTATTAGAAGTTTGCAAAATGGTAAGGCAGCGGGTATTGATATGGTGTTTGCTGAGATGATCAAGCTCGGATGCTCATGTGTCTGGGAATCCTTCCTGATGCTTCTCAATTTATGTTTGAGCTCAGGAATGGTTCCCAAGGACTGGAGAAGCGCAGTCATCGTGCCCTTGTTTAAAAACAAGGGTTCACGTTATGACTGTGCAAACTACAGAGCCATAAGCTTGACCAGTTTGGCAGCCAAAGTGTATGGTAAGATTGAAAGGAGAATGAGGATGGTGTATGATGAATTTTTGTGTGAGGCACAAGGAGGTTTCAGGTGTGGAAGAGGATGTATGGATCAAGTGTTTTCTTTGCGCATCATTGTGGAGAAGCATCTGGCTGTAGGCCAGAGGGTTTTCTGCAGTTTTGTGGATTTGGAGAAAGCATTTGACAATATTGTACGAAAGGAACTTTGGGACATTTTGCCGGAGTATGGTATTAACGGTAGGCTGCTACAAGCGTTGCAGTCCAACTACATGGACTGCAGAGCTTGTGTGCGGTTGGATGATGGAATGTCACCCTGGTTTGACGTCAATATCGGCGTTAAACAGGGCTGCGTTCTATCAGCCAGACTGTTTATCATATATCTGGATAAATGTCTACAAATGTTGAATGAAATGAATGTGGGAGTTCAGATGGGCGACTCAGTGGTTAACTCGCTGCTATATGCAGACGATGCGGTCCTATTAGCGCTGTCTGCGACTGACCTGCAAACCCTAATCGACGTAATGGCTTAAGATTGTAAGAAAAGGGGCCTACGTGTGAATGTGAGCAAAACCAAAGTAATGGTTTTTGAAAGAGAATAAGCCAGAACAGATGTTAGAGTAGCAATAGGAAATGGTGTGCTAGAACAAGTGGATGAGTTTGTATATCTTGGATGTGGATTCAGTCGTGATGGAAGATACACCACTAATGTAGAAAGAAGAGTAAATGCGGGAAATAGAGTGAACGGAGCATTGGGACAACTTCTCGGCAGCCACCACCTCAGCCAGAAGGCAAGTGTCGCAATACACAACGCAGTGCTTGTCCCAACGTTATTATATGGAAGCGAGAGTTGGGTATGTAAAAAGGAGCATGAGAGCAAAATCAATGCGGTCGAAATGCGATCTCTGCGGAGAATCTGTGGAGTGAGGCTGACTGACCGCATTCGTAACAATGACGTAAGAGAGCGAGTAGGTATGAAAGAGAGTATTGGTGTAAAGATGCGAAAGGGAATGCTCCGATGGTTCGGACATGTGGAAAGAATGCCGAACGAGCGACTGGCTAAGAAGATATACAATGCGAAAATGGAAGGATATAGGTACAGGGGGAGACCGAGACTTACTTACCTAGACCAAATTGGTCATGTATTGAAGGAAGGTGGAGTCAGGAGTCTCTGAAACCGGCGAGCGTGTATGAAGATAGTTATGAATGTTGAGGAAGCGAGAGATGTATGCAAGAATAGAGCCTCTTGGCACTCTGTTCTCTCTGCCTACCCCGCAAGGGAAATGGCGTGATGATAAGTTAGTTAGTTAGTTACTAATTGATTAATACAATAGATAAAAATTTTTGAGTTTAAACCTATACCTAATAAACTCAGAAAATTTTAACGTAACTTTTTTAAAAAGGTTTTATTTTATATGTTCAACACTAAAATCTTGCGACATCACATAGTTATTAGTAAATGTAATAGTAATTTCACATCGGATATTGGGATTAATAAAATATATGAAATACTCAAAAAGGCGTGCAAAGGCACACTGCCTTTTACAATCTGAATCGTATCTATAAAAATAAAGCTGGAAATTAAAAAATCCATCATACATATCCTATACTTTTCTCTTGAGAGTAGTGTGTTTAAAGTAAGTTTGTTTTAAGTAGAAGAAATAACTATCAGTGATATCAGACAGTTATATATTAAGATGATGATGATTTCGACGAATTTGGGTGAAGTTCAAATAAAGTTTGTTTGTCTGACATATATCATTGTAACTATTGGAACAATATGTAATTAGTAGGTTCGAAAGTCTATTTTTTTAATAAATTTGTTTGAGATGTACGGCATTTTTTAATCCCAAAACACGGCACCTAATTTTCCTTTTAATTGCCACCCTGGTAGTCATGGTGATAGCAGTTGTATAACTATTTAAAGTTCGCCAGTTGAAAAACCTGCACGTCATATGAGACAACAAGATACGATACTTTGTCTCAATTTTCTTAGGTATTTCGTATTATGCCCTTGTCACTGCCACGCTTCCTAATGTATCATGGCTACATTATATAGGTACCTACTTTATCTAAGCGCCGAACTAAGACTGATTTGAATTTATCGGAAATGTTACATTACCTTAGTCCGCGACTGTACAACACCCGTGTGAACCCGAGGCGAGCATAAATTGTATTGGATTTTAGAAAATATTCACAAAAAAAAGTATGGCGGAACGAAGCTAGTTTAACATTTAAAAAAAAACATGATCAGTTGCAATAATTACAAATTACAATCAATCAGAAAAATCATCATGGATTTGTTAGGGTCAAGTTTTGCACATTTTTGCTGTGTAGAATAGAAATAATTACCATTATTTTTTCTATATATTCAGCCTAATATTTTTCTTTGAATACCTACTTAGAATCTTCATATATATGCAGAAAAAGATTTCTCAACATGCACAGAAGAGGTGTGACTTTACAACAAAAACCTCCTGTACCAATATCTGTTTCTTTTCTCAATTTTTTCGCTTATTTTTCTAATCATAATCAGAATGTCTGTCTAAAACTTTATCTTTTATTTTTTTGTTTGTGGAGACTATTGATAGACTGTTGTTGCAGTCTAGTAAGCTCTATTAAGTGTCAATACTATTCCTATTAAATGTTCATGAATAAAATTGAACACTGAACGAATATTGGTATTTTCTAAAGCTTCATTGCTATTTAGAGAATTTAAAACAGGTATATTTGATGAAAATATTTTGAATACATAATGTGTTGTGCCTTCAAAATATCATTCCACGTACCCCGTCTAGTAATTACAATTATACGAGCCCCGATGCAAAATAGTTCGTCTAGTATGGAAAGTAGTGCAAAGCGTAAAATATAGAAAGTAAATATTGGTAAAATAATTAAGAACGTTTAATAAAAAGTAAACCAGAATTTGAGGAACATTTTAAAGTTTATTTTAACATAACTGAAATTCTTTCATGACTTTACATAACATAAAAAAATTAAAAAAAATATTCTAAAAACCATAACGCAATAGTATTCGTCTACCCTTATCACTCACGCAAAATAGTTCGTCTACCACTTAGTTGTGTCGCCTTTGCTCTCAATGACAGCTTTAATGCGAAGAGGCATGGTTGCAACCAACGCTGCACACTCCTCAGGCGTAATTGACTCCCAGACAGCCAAGAGCTTAGCTTTAGCCTTTAAGTCACTCTTCGATCTTGATGGATTTTTACGGAGAACTTTTTTCATTTTCCACCATAGGGTTTCGTTCGGCGACAAGTCCGGGCTGTTAGATGGTCATTCGATTGTAGGGATGATTTTCGCCAGTAGCCACGTCTTTGTTGTCCTTGCAGTATGGCAGGAAGCACCATCCTGTTGAAAAATGAAGGAATCTTGATGCTTGAGTGACGGAATAGAGGGCAGTAAATTCTCTTCCAAAAGGTTTTGATACCTTGCAGCATTGATAGTACCATCAACAAACTGCATTCCACCAACACCTTGTGCAGACATGCAGCCCCATATCATAAGAGACGCCGGACTTCACTTTGCGTTTGAGACAATCAGTATGAAATGCCTCATTTTTGTTCCGAATCACTTTTTTCCTTTCATCGCCGACTGTCACTTCAAATTTGGACTCGTCACTCCAAATGATACTACGCCACTGATCGGAAGTCCAATTAAAATGATCACGAAGCAAACTTCAACCTCTTTTTCTTTTGTACAGCAGTCAACAGTGGTTTCTCCTTAGCGGTGTAAAATCCGTAACCCATTCTTTTTAGGACTCTTTTGCAAGTATCAACTGAGACGTCTTTGTGAGTCATGTCCTTCCATTGCCGTGAGTTCTCCAGCTCGAGTACGACGATTATTTTTGATAATTATCTTCAGGATTCTGTTTTCTACTGCACTTGTGATGCGTTGTCGACCAGTTTTCTTCAAACAAGAAGTTCTATTTTTTTTATAGTGCTGAATGATAGATTGGACTGTAGACCTAGGAAGTATCAAGTCTTTAGATATTTGGTAACTTGATTTGCCAGCATCGACCCCACAAACTATTCGCTTTCGTAGCTCTTCATACACAGGTTTGCCACGACCCATTGTTATTTGAAAACTAATGAAAAAAACTGAAATATTCAGAATTTATACTGTTTCACTTGACAAATGACACAGAATTACTTTTACAAATTTAAATTATGCAACATAATTGTACATAGAAGGAATAATCTCATTTAACTCACCAATAGACGAACTCTTTTGCATCGATTAACAATTAGGCGAACTATTTTGCTTATAACTTTATCGGATTTAAAACAGGATATGTATAAATTTAAAAAG
Organism: Leucoma salicis; assembly: GCA_948253155.1. NCBI lineage: Eukaryota > Metazoa > Arthropoda > Insecta > Lepidoptera > Erebidae > Leucoma > Leucoma salicis. Next base: position 13,288,982 of record OX411809.1, on the reverse strand, counting down.
CTAAAATAGTTTATTGGTTTATAATTAAAAAATGGCATAAGTAACGCGACATGTGATAGTAGAACAGCTTAATATTTTATATGGATATACAAAAATAATGAAGTTAGAAAAAATCTCATACACAACTTCTTTCTTCTTGCGAAACATTTTGTACTTTAAGAGTAGCTGAACATGTCAAGTGCTAAAAATATAGATCAAAATGTTTAAAAAATCACGCCATCAAATAGTATGAATTTTAGTAGCAAAATTAAACTTACTACATTGGATGAATGCATGTAAATGCATTGCCGATAGATGGCGTTGGTCATTAAGACAAATGTGATGAGGAAATTCGGTATTTCTAGAAATAGTACGATAGCTCAGTGGATTAGAGCACTTCCCCGGATTGGAAGGGACGCAGGTTAGATTCCCGCTCGCACTAAAGTTCTCTTTTTCCTCATTCACAAATGATTTGTTCTGTATTTATATTACTTTTTTATGTTATTATATTAAAACGCATTAGGAAGCATTTGAAGTTCATTAAAAAATATGATTGAAAAACTGAATTTTAATTTAGCAAGTAGGGTACATTTATATGTATCCCTCTTTAAACACCGTAGACGAAGCCACCGTAGCCTATACAAGGTCGAAAACTAAGATTTCTGGACGAAAACTAACGAAATCGGCACTTTTCACTAAAACATTTTATATAAAAAACATGTTGACTATAATTATTTGTTACTTAATATAAACCTAACATAGACTATATTAGCTTCCAATATAAAATTGGTTTGTTAGAGCTGGACAAGTAGAACATATAATTTTAAAGCCTTTAAGCTGGCAACTCTGCCAAATGGACGAAAACCGGCTAAACTACCCTACGAATCCATTATAACTAATAAGCTGGGGTCGATACAGGTTCCACCATACTGATTTACTTACACACGTTCGCACTCAATAGAATATTCAGGAATGCGCTCACGCACATATTACAATAGAGAACGATGTTGCTATCTCTTTCAAATTTTTTTGCATTGTCTCCTTACAGTGCGCTGTATATTTATAATTTAATTCCTAAGATAAAGATGATAAGATTTTATAAAATAAACTTTCTTAAAATCGTTCCAATAGGTTTTGCGTGATGCCGTACTACTAACGCCTATATTATGTTTATTACTTACATTATGTTTTTGGGAGTATCAAACATAAACATTTCAGTTACTATTGAGGAAGCCTTGAGACAGCATGTAAACAAACCATATCAAAGCTAAATTTTGAAAACTATGAAAAAAGTGTGTAATATACTGATGACACTGTAAGTGGTATTTAATACCTATTTATTCAGAACTGAGTACCTACATACGTATTTTTTCAAATTAATTTGCATTTGAATGTCACAATGTCTGTAACGTATTTCTTCATTTGTATAAAATTATAATTTATGTAAGTAGTTGACATGGAAGTAACCTATATAAAACAATTCTCAAAGTTGGAATGCATTTTAATGCTGCCAAAATATAGAACGCTAGCTGATCCAGCGAACTTCGTACCGCCATATTTTTGTTTATGAATATTTTGCCATCAATTAGTAAAAATACGTGATAAAAACTATCCTATCTTAGGCACGCCAGCAAAACACACAATAAAAAAAAAACGTGAAAATCGGTTAGACAATTTCGGAGTTCATCGTGAACAACAACGTGACACGAGAATTATATTTATGTAACAGAAAATTTACACAAGAAGATTAAAATAGGTATAGTAGCTTCGCGTCAATTTCCACATGCTTATCAATTTCGCTGATTGCACGATACCACATAATTAATCACAAAACACACAGCACAAAACTAAACTTAACTATTCTATTATTCTGAGTTCTGTGGACGCCACGATACCTATATAATCAGATTAATCGATCTGCTCTAAAAATATGTACCTATTTGGCTGTAGATTATCTAGTTTTGCCATAAAATTATAACAAAAATCCAAATAACTTGACATTTGTGTGATCTGCATGCATAAAAAGATGTTAATTTTTCAGGGCTGCTGGATCCATCCAAGTCACCGAGAATTCATTTATAAACAAGCTTAAATCATCAGGCAGGAGTTTAGTAGTATTTTATGGATCTCAAACTGGCACTGGAGAGGAATTCGCTGGTCGTCTTGCTAAAGAGGGCATCCGGTATAAGATGAAGGGCATGGTCGCTGATCCAGAAGAATGTGATATGGTTAGATAACAATAAGTATACTCGCATTTTTTTTGTCCATAAGAGCAAGGAGAAATGGTATGTTCTGCCTGCACTGACTTAAAACTCATTTATCATTGGGGCTATTCATAAATTACGTTACGCTAAATTCTACATTTTAGACCCCCTATATTGTAATTCATGTTTCCTAGGTTATTCCAGTACCCCCTTATCACATTTTATCATACATGGCGATACCCTCTTTCTCTTCTTGTTTGCGAGCGTATTTTTGAATAGCTCCGGTTTATAGGAAAGTAAGCATACACTCGCGTAATCGTCCACTAAGTACTACTACCTACCTACTTATCCACACCTTTTTTTTTTGTTGAGTCGGGAACAAGTTGTCTTGTGTTGTCCCTCACCACTGGAACTGTATGACATTACTTTAGTGATTCTATATTATCTATGTCTGCTGATTATAATCATACGGTGCCCATCTGATGGTAAGCAGTTTCCGTAGCGACACCAGAGGCATCACTCACGTATCGCCAATCGGATAGGAGGTGGAGAGGAAGGGTAATAAAGGAGAGAATAAGTAGGAAGGTTGGGCCTCCGGCGTTCTCACTCGAACACATACGAAGCATGACAGTAGGAGTAACTACCGTTGTTTCACGCATGATGTTCTGTGAGAGGGTGGTAGAAGCAAGCCTTAGTAGAAAAATATTGTTCAACATTTCATAAACTTTTAGGAAGAACTGACGAAACTCCGTGATATTGACAATTCTTTGGCGGTATTCTGTATGGCAACATACGGTGAAGGCGATCCCACAGATAACTCGATGGAATTTTATGAATGGCTGAAGAATTCTGAACCAGATTTAACTGGTATGACCTATGCTGTAAGTATTGATGAATTTAAATTCATTCATTATGAAGTAGAATCTACATCACGTAATAGGTGACTTGAATCTGGATACTGTACTAGTTTTGTCATTTACAATTTTATTAGGCAAAAAATAACCCAATCATTCTATGATTTAATTATATAATATCAGCGGTCTTATTACTAATGTCATGTCACGTGAGAGAAGCTTTTGTGTTACTTTGCATGTTAAGTCATTAAACTAGGCCTTCTTGACTACGTAACTATATATACCAACTGGTAGTAATATTAGTAATTAGCTACTTGTACATAGCCATGGTTGATAAAGCGTCCTCGCTTAATAAAAGTACGAATTAAATATTATGTTAATAAATATGAACGTAAACCGAATAGGCATAACGATGCTGGCAATTTATTCCATTCCATTTTTGTATCTTGGAACGGGGTGGATAAAAGTTTGGCTCAATTTTTTGTAAAAAAAGGCATTTTTCACGGCGTTTCCAAGGACTAACTATTCCAATACTGTTCGAATAGCAATGGAAATCCTCTGTGCCGTTACTAGTAAGTCATTTATCCAGCTCAGGAATCATTTGGAGGGCTAAACAAACTGGCGAGCAAAATTTCGGGTGAATAGAGCCAGACACTTCACACCTAGACTGTGACTTGTGCGGCTTGTGTCTTATAAAGCACAGGTCCGACCTCAGGCGGAGTTCTGCTCATGTTTGGGCAGGCGTGTGCAAATACCGTCTCGATCTGCTTGATTCCTTAAAGAGGCTATACGTACTACCGACGATCCCCGCTTAAGAGAGCGTCTGCAGTCTTTGGAATAGCGGAGAGACTTACGAGTCCTCTCTTATTGCCAAAAAAATAAAACAGGCGGAGTTCTGCTCATGTCTGGGCAGGCGTGTGCAAATACCGTCTCGATCTGCTTGATTCCTTAAAGAGGCTATGCGTACTATCGACGATCCCCGCCTAAAAGAGCGTCTGCAGTCTGGAATAGCGGAGAGACTTTCGAGTCCTCTCTTATTCCCTATCGACGTTTTAATGGAGAGTACTCCGAGGAAATGTTTGAGGTAGTAACAGTATCACTATTCTACCACCGAATCACGTCCGCAAAACGTCGCAACACTAGGGTTCATGCAAGACAAGTAAACTATGTCGAAGACAAAACGTTACTGGCTTTCGTGTCTATGACGTATGTGTAATCTCTGGAATGAGCTTCTAGCTGCGGTGTCTGCCCAGCCTTATAATATGAAATGCCTTCCCTTAAACGAGGTGCAGAAGAATACTACTCACGATAGGTTAGTGGCTTGGCTATGCCCTTGGTGTCGCTAATGTCTATTGAGTGTCCAGTTTTCGACATTGCCTTAGCTTAAATGGTCCATTCCTAACAGTCTGATCCTACTTCTGATACTTAGGGTCATTGATGGATTCCACTGGAGATAGACAATCTCTTAGGTTACAAAACGGATTTGTTGTTGATTTGCCCACGCAGATATTTATTACAATAATAAAGAAAATTATTAAATGTTTCCATTGATTTTAGGCGTTAATCACCTAATTAACAACAAGTTGATACCTACAAATTTATAATAAGTATGTAATTATTGTCAATTTCGGTTTTTCCATACGCTCAGATTCGTACAGTATTTATTTGTTTTTAATCAGTTGTCTAATGCAGCCATTTTCTAATGTGTGCTACGTGGAACCTTAGGTGATCTCTGTCAGGCTCAAGTTGCCAAACATTTACATGACGACTCACCTATTGAAAAGTGATACTTACCTATGGCGTCACTTGAGTGTCGCCGACCAATCACTCCCTCTCTATCTCCCCTCTGAGTTTCAAGAATCTTACGCATGCACAAGCAATGATCTTACAAAAAAGAGTAGACATCGCACGCGCTAGTGCGCGGTAATTTTTAATTGTTGCGTACGAATTCAGTCAATAGGCAGAATTTGTTTTACTCGGTGATCTTCCGTCTCTTTCTGTATCATGCGTTCCGTAATAAATATCGCGTAATGTAACTCATCTATAAATTAGTTATTATCATTGTGCACAAGCACAACCACTTCCCTATGTTAAAAAGTACTCTGTGACAACCACAGAACATTTTTACTCTACGACTCAAGACTATCTAGACAGAGCGCAGATAATTCTTTGACATGTATGAGCGAGAACACAAGATACAATTTACTGGTGCAAAAAACAGACAAAGCCATAGATTTTTGTCTTTGTCGCCGTGGCCAGTTTTCGGTATTGTCACGATGTCAAAATGCTTTGTCTGTCACGATCCAACTGACTTAATCGAACATTTTGTATAAAAATTCGGGTTTTAATTAAAATTTAATGTTAATTTGTGTTAGTGAGTGTTTTGAGAAAAAAAAATGTGATAATAGTGCTTGTAAAATAGTGTACTATGCTACAAAAGCTACAACGAGCGAAAAAATACAGGTAATAACATTTCATTCATATGTAGTCGAAAATGAAATAATTTAATGATTGAATGCTATAAAGTGATATAAAATGGGCGTTTTTTACTCGAAATTAATAATTGCTACTAAGATACACTCGCAAAACACGTTTTCTAGTTTAATTTCTATTACTTTGAATTGTTTCAGTGTTGCCTTATTGCGAATTTAATTTGCCCAGTTTTCACTTTACTAATAAATTTTAATGTCATTAATGAGATGATGATAAAAAATTACTATTTTAGGTTTTCCTCTAATCCAGATGCGAGTTCGAAATGGGTAGATGCTACGGGAAAACGAGGCAACCCACGAAATACCCAAAATATGCTTCACGATATTTAGTTGATGTTTCATTATACATAATAAGAAAATAGTAACGTTGGGAGCAAAATCATTGCCAGTGAATATGTTCATGTAAGTATAGCTTTTAAAGTCTTTGTACTTCAACTTTATAAGTAAATCTCAATTCTAGATTATGACTACCGCTGTAGTCATAATCTAGAATTCAGAGAAACTAATTTGCTCTCTCTTGTGACACCTGTCTGGGATTTAAGGGTTTCAAAATAAAACCCAGGAGTAAAACAAAATTAAGTAAGATATATTCACACCCCAAATGGTAGGTGGCAACACAAATTTATAAGGTCGTGGTATTCGTCCTGTAGCTAACTTCACCACTTATAGTACTCTCTCTCCCGTGGGACAGGCCATGAAGCACATCGTTGCGTTTTGGTCGTAGCAGGAGATAGCCGTTTATTCTTTCATTATATATCGGTGAAATGAAATGGTGAGCAGCGGCTTGACAATACTCTCAGTATAGTTGAGTCCATGAGCGATGGTTACCATTTACCATCAGATGGGCCGTGGCTCGTCGTCACTAAATGCAATAAAAAAGAAAGTTCTTATTCAATTAATTAAGTCAGCGCTGGAAGGTTGATAATTCTTTACTTATTTGACCCAGAAAAGAAAGAAAAGATAATTTAATTGTATTCTTGTGTACTATTATTTTATTAAATATAACTTATTATTATTTACCAGATGAGATATCGAACAGAACGGCAATATATGGAGAAGCAATACTTATCTTGCATCAAGGCTCAAAGTCTTGGTGTTTCTCTACGTGATCGAATTCTTATTACGGATACGGAGGTAGAACGTGAATATCTGACATAGCCCGCCGAGTTTGCATGCTGAAGTGGCAATGGGCAGGCCATATCGCTCGACGAACTGACAACCGTTCGGAAAAAAGGTTCTCGAGTGGCGACCACGTATCGGACAGCGCAGCGTAACTAGATGGACTAAATATATGTTCAAAGCGGCAGGGAGCCGTTGGATGCAGTCAGCACAAGCCCGCTAGTTCTGGTATTCTCTTTGGGGAGGCCAATATCCAACAGTGGACGTTTAAAGACTGATGGTTGGATGAATAGAAGGGGTGGCAGATTTACTTTTAAATAATCATTTTGATAAACGTTGCGACTTACAATAAAATATTTGTTACGAAGAGTTTCTTATTTACGACCTAGTTACAGATCTCATTCTAACTATCGTTTAATTTGCCCAAATATGGTTAAATATTTGTCAACCTGGCAACATTTAAAAAAATATTGCTGTTTCAAGTGTGGCCACGCCGTGGCTCCGTCTAGTAGTTCTTAGTCTGAGCTCTACGAGCACAACATTACGTCATATATGACATTTATGACTGATAGTTAGTATTCTGTACGGTTTCCTAAACCACTGATCCTCGAGTGAAAAACAATGCTTTGCTTTTTTTAACTATCTTGTCTATTTGAGCTGATGATAAGGATAAAGGGAAAGCGAAATTAATTTGTGTAGTAACGTTAAAAGAAAAAAAATGTGTATCACGACTATTCCAATTACCCCTGTGTTACCAGATATATTTTTTTAAATTTCCGATTTTGCTGTGAGACCTATAATAATATCTTAAAATAAACAGATTTTTTTAACAGAAAACTTATGTTCATCCATAGACTCTTTATACGCCCATGTGTTCATCAGTTGAATACATAATTATATTTTGTATTATGTGATTTAAAATTTACTCGCATGACGTACGGTTAAAAAGGCCACGATGGTCGGCACTGCGCATTATCTTGTGGAAACATTTGTAAAAAAAAAAAAAATATACGAAGTCGTTAACTCAATTTTTTTGGTAAGGGAATCGATATGTGAAGCTTACCTTAGTATTTTTTAAACTAAGATAAAGGATAGTAACTTTAACTTAACTGACCTTTAACTTAGATTTTAAATCACGACTGACGTATAAATCAAAATAACAGCCAATGATTATTTAGATATTGTATTTGCATTTCTATTCTATTTTTCTTTTATTGAAGGTTTTGACAAAACCATCAGTCTAAAATTATCAAGTCATTAACAGGGTTGCCAATTTGTGGGGAATTTCTCTGAATTGAGGGGAACTCCAAATTGATTGGGGATTTGTGTTGGGATTAGATCTTTACGTGGAAAACGTGGGGATTTTTTTAAATGTGCATCTACATTCAAATATCAATCTCTAAATAACGCTTTGCAAGTTTTATTTTTAGTATGACGTTGAAGTTGATTTTATATGTCGATTATTGCGCATGTTACCGATAATATTTTCAATACCGAACATCTCTAGTTTGTGTAATGTAATCAAGACCCCACTATGCGGAAAAACACCCTTGCTTCTGAAATGTGGGTTATTTATTACAGTTTTACTCTGTTTAGTAGTGCAGTGTTGCAGTGTTTCTTATTTATTGAGAGATCTACAGATCTACTGATTTTGGTTCCTGTTTACCGATATCCCGATTTAGGTACCCCGTCACCCGATTTTTGCATTTTAGCTGACATAAAATAATAATGAATTGGAAAATAATTGGAAACTCTTTATTGTCTTGTGATTTACTTTTTATTGTCTTGTGATTTTTTATTGTCTTTTATTGTCTTGTGATTTACCTTGTCCTTTGAAAATATTCACATAAATAGCTAGTAAAAGGTGGTATGAAGATGGAAATTAATAATCAATGAAATTCAATAAATTATTCAAATTGAACTGCTGAATGCAACTGGTGAATAGTATTAATTTGTAAAAACGCTGCAGGGTAAGATTCCAAATTTAAAAGTAGTGATCCAGTTATTACTCGTGCTTCCATTCGCCAACGCATCAGGTAAGAGGAAGTTCAGAGATTTAAAAAATATTAAGACATCAAATAGAAATATACTACACACAGATACGATAGTTTCCTTAACCACTACTAGATATCAAATAAAAAAGGGGTGAAAGGAGAATGCCCATGCATGGTTTCGTTTAGTATTAGACTCAAATTGGTCTAAAAAATTAAATTATTAATAATACAATACCTACTCAAATATCAAGTTAAAATTTCGTCGCATAAAAGTCTGCTAATTAAAAAGTAATTTACTTTAATCGTTCGAATACTACCATGTAATAATGGAGCGATAATGTAATAGTAGGGTGAGCCTATTGCCATTTATCGGGCATATCTAAAACTAGCAATAATTAACATTTGATACAGTCAGAAACATTGTAATTATATAGTTTTTCTTTAAAGTGATAACTATTGATGTGAAAACATCTCATGTCCGCATTAGATGTTTTCACATCAATAGTCATCACGGTGTTACCCTCCCTCCGGGGAGGGTAAAATCGGTTGTTGGTGTGGCGACACCGTCACGCAAATTTATTTAAATGATTTTAACGCCATGTGTTGACAAAAGCATCTAACTGAAGTACTATACCTAACGTCAATCAATAAACCAATAACAGTGTTCGTGTATGGATAATGAGAGGGCGATTACCAAGAATTATATAAGACTCGAACAATATTTGAAGAAAGAAAGAAAATCGAAGTTTTGACACCTGCGAGACGTCCCGTGACGGCTCATTTTTGTCACATTAAATACGTAAAGAAAAAAAAATATGAAAACGCAAAATATTTGTATAGTTAGGTACAAATATGTAAAATATAACCCAATTTGATGAACTTCATTAGTCTTTTTCTCAAAAATCCGGCGAAGTAGGGATATTGTATTATTTATGTACACTTAAAACTCTATAAATGAAGGTAAGTTTCAACATGATACAATATGAAACAAAAGCCCATACATTTGTGGGTATTCTCCTTTATACCTTCCAAAAAATGTTAAATACAATGATATGCCAAGTCCCGAAAAATTTAAATGAAAACTGCATGCTCTTTTTTTTTTCATTATTTCTATAAGTAGGGAAAATTCATAATTTTCTCCCCGAGTTTGGGGCTTTTAGCTTTGATTTTTATGGAATTAGGAAAATGGGCATTGGCAACACTGGTGATAAACTTAAAAAAAACTAAATGTCAAATTAAAAGTGTAGGTATGTAATGTATGTTAATTGGAATGTGTTTTGATGTGAATATCTGCTAAATTTTAGATTGAAATAGTATGTGAGATTGTAGACCATCCTAAGAATAGTATTTATAAGATAATTTCATTCGTGTATTTTATGGTAGATACGATGTTAAAGCATAAGTAATTCTTATTATAACCTTAAAATGAACATACAATTTTACGAATTTTGTAGAAGAAGAAGCTTAGTGACGATTATATCAATTCTAATATGTCTTTAATTACAATCAACATCTGTAGAACTGCCTATGTCTATAATTTTGAATGATAATTTTGTGCCTAAGCAAATTATATAATTTTATTATGAATGTTTTTATCAACCTATCCCGTACATTCGGATACAGAAGACAATTGATCTCTTCTATATTGAAATTTCGCTCAATGGTACGATTTCTCCTAGATATGAAATATCTCTTGAGATTTATACTGATATTTTTAAACCAGTATGTTTTTTTTTTTTAGGTTTTTGGCCTAGGCAACAAAACATATGAACATTATAATGCTGTTGCAATTTATCTTGACAAGAGACTTGAAGAGCTTGGTGCTACCCGTGTGTATGAACTCGGTCTTGGAGATGATGATGCTAAGTATGAAAAAATTTGTTATTTATAAGTATTATTTAATACAATAATGAAATTTTTAAAGAAAATACTGTATGGAAATGCATCTAAAAAAAACAACTACAAATATTCTAAACCCAGATTGTCAAGTCTTACATCTAATACCTACTTACTGGTTAACTTATTTAATTTAGCACCTAGAAATAAAAAAGAAAAAGTTGTAAGTGTCATTATTATAATTCCAGCATTGAAGACGACTTTATTACTTGGAAAGACAAATTTTGGCCAGCTGTGTGTGAGAAATTCAATATTGAGAGCACTGGCGAAGAAGAGTTGACACGTCAGTTCAGCTTAGTGACACATGCTCCTGGTGATATACAACCAAATAATGTGTTCACAGGTGAAATTGCACGCCTGCATTCATTACAGGTTCAAAGACCGTTAGTATTACCCTTATTATTACTATTTTACTAAGGACTTTTGATTATATAAAAATAAATTCTTTAATAATATTTACAGGCCCTATGATGCAAAGAATCCATTCTTAGCACAAATTACAGTAAATAGAGAATTGCACAAAGGTGGAGATAGATCTTGTATTCATGTGGAGTTAGATATTTCTGACTCAAAGATGAGATATGAAGCAGGTTTGTCAAAAATTTCTGTTATAACTACTATAGTATTTTATTATATGAACATAATAAAAAAATAATCAGGGACAGGGGACCAACGGTTTGTCCAGGGGATTATTAATCTAAATTTTACATAAAATAAAGATCCAAAAACTTTATTACAAATAAATCAAGCATTATCTAAATGATTATATCTTTTAGATTTATATGTAATATATAACTTTAGTTTTATAACTATCCGTGTGCTTGACGTAGTTGAAACATTTTTCCATATCAACATTTCAGTAAAGGCATGAGTGATATTTAACTTTTGAGTTGTAGTGACATTGAGTGGAATTCTGCATTTGTATTCCAAATGGTCTAAGAGCTAGCAACGTTTTCGAGAAAGAATTTAAGAAAAGCTGATTCTTTAATATATCTGTCTCTATGGTCTTCTGCACCGCGTGCAGGCTGTCAGCAGCTGGTAAACGTGTTGCGTTTATTAATGCGCATCATACCTTTACAGGTAAAAATATTAATTTTTAAATCATTTTAGGATGTTTATAATTTTATATTATTTTATTTATACATAAATAAGTACAAATTTAATTTGCCAGACATTAATTCGGTTGTTTCCTCAATAGCCAGTTGCTATAAAAATAGTACGTATCAGGGGCTCTCAGCTCCTACTACATTTTGTTTTCCATAGATTTTCAGACCTTATTTTTATTTTGAACATAGCTCGATAGATGGCGTTAGTACAAAATAAGTTAAAAATTAATAAACTACAATATTTTACACGAAACAACAGGGTTCTTAAAAATAAGTTATAGGTAGTAACACAAATTAATAATATAATATGAAACTAAAAAGAAATGGATAATTATAAGTTAAAATAGTTAAATGTTTCATTTGTTACCCCAACCTCCCAAATCGCTATGAAAAATAATAATGGTTCTAAAGGTCTACTATAGTTGCATTGTCGGACGCATATATTATGTGCTTAAATTTGGACATATTTTTAAATTAAATATAAAATGTCTATAATGGTATGGATATAACTCGAGCGCTGCTCTATAGATGTCGCTAGTCTAAAATTTGATGCTGATATAGAAATATCTCCATATATTCAATGTATCTTTTATAAAATCATTTTATAATAATAATCCTGTAGTGGAAGAGAGACAAGATTATTTATATATAATAAATAATCTTGTCTCTCTTCCGCCTTTCTACTTTGCCACTGTCTCTCGCTCTAATGATAGGCATAATGCCGCTGTATACTACGGCAATAAATCGGCCTGGCTATTTAGTAAACGACCGAATTAATGTCTGGCAAATTAAATTTGTACTTATTTATGTATAAATAAAATATTATTATAATTGTAAACATCCTAAAATGATTTAAAAAATAATATTTTTACCTGTAAAGGTATGAGGCGCATTAATAAACGCAACCTTTACCAGCAGCCAGGCAACCCGCACGCGGTTCTGAAGAGCATAGAGACAGATATATTAAAATATCAGCTTTTCTAAAATTCTTGTTTTTCTAACGCTGCTAGCTCTCGTACTAAAAGTAGCATTTAACATTAAATTCATTCATTCTTTTATAAGATTAGCACTTCCATCTATTTTTTAGAGCTTATATTTCCTGTATAATTATCATTATACACTAGGAAATACTTTTGGAATTCTCATTATTTTTTAAAATTTGTGTTAATTTCTTATAATTGTTTATTCAACGGGCCTCGTGGCGTAGTCGGTAGTGCAACCGACTTCCGTGCGTCGGAACACACGACCTCTGAGAGGTCGTGTGTTCGATTCCCACTCAAGACTATTATTTATGTGATGAACACATATGTAGGTACTGTGTCTAGGTGTTTTCTATCTATTATATGTATGTACATATTTAAAAAAATAAGTTATACATACATATATTATTATATCCGTAATCTGGTACCCATAGCACAGCGTTAAGCTTAGTTTGGGACCAGAGAACGGTGTGTGAAATGTCTGTGAATATTTATTTATTACTTTGCAAAAAATATGCTTTTTTTCTCAGCAATATCTAACATTTTTAGTATTTTCGTATTTGGTGTGAAAACAGTGGTCTTCTCCTCGTTTTGTAATCTTGGTAGTCTCCCTAATATTACTCAAGTTTAAATAATTATGATGTAGACACATAAAGACAAAAGTTCACGTTTATAATAACAAAACATCTCATTGCCACGGACCAACCAAAAATGGCCGTGTGGGGCCGGCCTTAGAATTGTCCCACCCCTCTCTAGCTCTCTATCCACGGGAGTCGTAAGAGCCGACTGAGGCAATACCGGGGGAGTGGGCAGCAGCACTCCCTTGAGTATTAACAACATCCACTGCGATCGCCAACCCGCCTGCCAAGCGTGGCGATTACGGCATTGTCCCCCAAGACGGGACCGCTCGTGGCGTTCTCTTGGGAAGGCCTATGTCCAGTGGACTTTGAAAGGCTGATGGATGGATGGATGGAACCAAAAATAATATTGTTACATAATTAGTGCAATGACTACCTATTAGTATTACTACCTATTAGTATTAACTACTACCTATTACCTAGTGTCGAGTATGCACGTGGAATGTAAGAGGTGGTGTGGAAGATAAGTTCACGAGCTGGTAACTGTCATGTCAGACAGATAGCTTGATGTGCTCTGTGTAACAGAGACCAAGCGAAAGGGTAGCGACGCCTGTGATCTTCCTGGTGGCGGGTTAGCTCTGTGGTCTGGTGTACCGCAGAGCGATCGGGCCAGCATGGGAGTGGGGGTGTTGCTGTCCGCTCGCTTGGCCACAGGTGTGAAAGACTACGGAGTGTTTGATCCCAGACTAAATAAATACCCGAATAAAACTAGGTGTCACCAGGGTCTTCATGGTCGCAGCTTATACTCCCGTAGGCTCTTCGGTGGCATCGGATCTAGAGAAGTTCTGGGATAATGTTAGGGAAGTTCTGGATTTGGCAGAAGCTAGTAAACGCGTGATCGTATGCGGAGACTTGAATGGATGGGTTGGGACCAAGCGTCCAGACTTCGAGGACGTGCTTGGTTCATTTGGTGATAAGAGAGTGAATGATGCAGGTAGGCTCATTGCGGATGTATGTATGGAGAGAAACCTTATTGTGTCAAACACATTTTTTCAACATAAGGACATCCATATGTATACATGGAGAAGGAATGAACAGAGAAGTATGATTGATTTAATTCTGGTAGACAGTGGCCTCCGAAGTAAAATTCTGGATACAAGAGCCTACAGGGGTCCCACTGTCGACACGGACGACTATCTCGTTATTGCGAGATTTGGTGGTCTGTTCAGAACGTGGAAACACTGGCGAGAGCGTGTCCACTTCGGAGGGCTTGAAAGAATAAAGATAGAAAAGTTGCAAGAAGAGAGTGTGACAGCAAAGTATGTAGAGGGTGTCCGTGAACGGCTGACAATGGCAAGTCAGCCGGGATCTGACATAGAAGATTGTTGGAGACTATTGAAAGATAGTATGGTAGATACAGCGAAAGAAGTATGTGGATGCTCAAAGAAGCATAGGAAAGTGAAAGGTGATGCATGGTGGGATACGGAAGTAGCAGCTTCCGTAGACCAAAAGAAGAAAGCGTGGCTGGACTATGTATCTTCTTTGAACCTGAGTGCAAGTATGAAAGAACATAAGAAAGAAATATACCGGCAACGTAAGAATGACACCAAAGCCTTAGTGAAAGAGAAGCGTGATAGAGCAAATATGATTGCAGAAGAAAGGCTGACCAAAAACTTCGAGAGCAACACCAAACTTTTCTGGAGGGAGGTGAAGAAATCTCGGAGTGGTTGGTCAGCTTTCAGAATGAATAAAATAAGGTCTAAAGGTGGAGACATTCTTACGCAAACACAAGATGTGTTAAGCCGATGGAGTGAATATTTTGGAGATATGTATGCGGATGTTCAGGGTGATGCTGGTGCCACATGTGGTCTAACAAATCAGCATTCGGTACCGGCATCCTCTAATGACATTAGTATGGATGAAGTTGAATGGGCTATTAGAAGTTTGAAAAATGGTAAGGCAGCGGGTATTGATATGGTGTCTGCTAAGATGATCAACCTTGGAGGCTCATGTGTCTGGGAATCCTTCCTGATGCTTCTCAATTTATGTTGAAGCTCAGGAATGGTTCCCAAGGACTGGAGAAGCGCAGTCATCGTGCCCTTGTTTAAAAACAAGGGTTCACGTTATGACTGTGCAAACTACAGAGCCATAAGCTTGACCAGTTTGGCAGCCAAAGTGTATGGTAAGATTGTTGAAAGGAGAATGAGGATGGTGTCTGATGAATTTTTTTGTGAGGCACAAGGAGGTTTCAGGTGTGAAAGGAACTTTGGGACATTTTGCCGGAGTATGGTATTAACGGTAGGCTGCTACAAGCGGTGCAGTCCATTTACATGGACTGCAGAGCTTGTGTGCGGCTGGATGATGGAATGTCACCCTGGTTTGACGTCAATATCGGCGTTAAACAGGGCTGCGTTCTATCAGCCAGACTGTTTATCATATATCAGGATAAATGTCTACAAAGGTTGAATGAAATGAATGTGGGAGTTCAGATGGGCGACTCAGTGGTTAACTCGCTGCTATATGTCGACGATGAGGTCCTATTAGCGCTATCTGCGACACCTGCAAACCCTAGTCGACGTAATGGCAGAAGATTGTAAGAAAAGGGGCCTACTTGTGAATGTGAGCAAAACCAAAGTAATGGTTTTTGAAAGAGAAGAAGCCAGAACAGATGTTAGAGTAGTAATAGGAAATGGTGTGCTAGAACAAGTGGATGAATTTGTATATCTTGGATGTGGATTCAGTCGGGATGGAAGGTACACCACTGATGTAGAAAGAAGAGTGAATGCGGGAAATAGAGTGAACGGAGCATTGGGATAACTTCTCGGCAACCACCACCTCAGCCAGAAGGCACGTGTCGCAATACACAACGCAGTGCTTGTCCCAACGTTATTATATGGAAGCGAGAATTGGGTATGTAAAAAGGAGCATGAGAGCAAAATTAATGCGGTCGAAATGCGATCTCTGCGGAGAATCTGTGGAGTGAGGCTGACTGACCGCATTCGTAACAATGACGTAAGATAGCGAGTAGGTATGAAAGAGAGTATTGGTGTAAAGATGCGAAAGGGAATGCTCCGATGGTTCAGATATGTGGAAAAAATGCCGGACGAGCGACTGGCTAAGAAGATATACCATGCGAAAATGGAAGGATGTAGGTACAGGGGGAGACCGAGACTTACTTACCTAGACCAAATTGGTCATGTATTGAAGGAAGGTGGAGTCAGGAGTCTCTGAAACCGGCGAGCGTGTATGAAGAGAGTTATGAATGTTGAGGAAGCGAGAGATGTATGCAAGAATAGAGCCTCTTGGCACTCTGTTCTCTCTGCCTACCCCGCAAGGGAAATGGCGTGATGATAAGTTAGTTAGTTACTACCTATTATGTTAGTAATATCGTCCAATTTTATGGATATACTTATTGATGCTATTAATTAGCAAAAGTTATAATACTTATCAACTGTATATATTAAATACATATACATTTTTTTGATAATATTTTATTTTTTATTTGGAATATGAAATTATATTTATGTGCGAGATTTCTTGGCTAATCGAACAAAGTGGTTGCTACTTACCAGCTAATCCAGCTGGTGAGGCATGTTGTTTTCTTCATTAAGTGGAAATATTTCTAGCATAGCTCATTCCTACTGTACTTTTCCCGACTTGGCTTTTTATGAGACCCGCATTTTAGGGACTAAATAATAATACACACTGATGGATTACCTATCTAATTATAATTAAAACTACCTTACATGAAATTGTATGGTCATAATAAACTAAGAGAAATGAGTTAATTCTTGTATATTATATAATAAAGTAGATTTTGCCCGCGACTTGAGAATATAAATACGTCACTCACGGCACACTAATAATACCTATGCTAATTGTTATCTCACAGTATCTATTAGCAAGATATTATATATTCAATCCAAATTTTATGATGTCAATAAAAAATATCGATAAATTCCATGGTAAATTCCATGGGATTTCAATATAAAGCTTGTAATGAAGTTGATTCAAGGATGGTTTAGGTTCACAATTAGACCTGGTAGAGGCGCCGCAATAAGGTTTCAGATTTTTTTATTCAATTTATTCTAATGTAAAAACATATATACCTAGCAACAAACCAACCACATTTCACACACCACCAACCCCATTTTTTTAAATGCATTAATTTTCTTAGTAGCTGAAATAAATGCTGAAACAAAATGAAACGCCGAAGTATGGACAGGACAGCTAGAATTAGTAATAGATTTTTATACCGAAAAATTACTTTTGATATACCTAACAACTAAACAGGCATTTTTTTATATATTTTTTCAAGCATTTGACATGCTTAGCTATATAAATAAATAATAAATGTTCACAGACATTTCACACAACATCCTCTGTCCCAAACTAAGCTTAAGGCTTGTGCTATGGGTACCAGATTACGGATATAACGTAATACATATAATAAATAATACATAATTATAATAGATATGAAACACCCAGAGGCAGTACAAATATCTGTGTTCAACACATAAATAATTGTCCTGAGTGGGAATCGAACCCCCTCGTGCATGGAAGTCGGTTACTCTACCGACTACGCCACGAGGCCGAATGAACACTAAGTGTGAAATTGTGAAATCGAATCTAATAGTCAAGAGCAGCGTTTAAATGTCTATCTCCTGGAAAACCGTCCCAGATGCCATTCATCATTTTCGCACTTGTGTTCAACCAAACAAATTTTAACGCAATTTAGCTTTATTACACAAACACATTAATTATTTTTTGTTTCTAAGAAGATCATGGAGTATACGTAATAGACTTTAGGTTTTGAATTCTACACAGTTTAAGTCACAAATAATAGCTACTTTATTCATAGTGTTTGAATGTGCTAGAATAAGATACCTACCAATTTTGTCTTCCATTTCCATATAAATTCATGAGAGTATTCCTTATTCATGTTTTATTTATAAAATTTCAGGTGACCATGTTGCTGTGTACCCGATAAATGACAAAAATCTTGTAGAACGTCTTGGTGAATTAACTGGAGGCAACTTAGATGAGATATTTTCACTTATCAACACAGATCAAGAGAGTAGCAAGAAACATCCATTCCCATGTCCAACATCTTATCGCACTGCACTCTCTCACTATGTTGAGATAACAGCATTACCTCGTACTCATATACTGAGAGAGCTTGTTGAATACTGTTCTGATGAAGATGTAAGATTTATATAACTTCATAAGGATAACATTAATAAAATTCATACACAATTTAAAATAACATCTTCAATGAACATTTTCAGGACAAAAAGAAACTACTTCTCATGGCTACTAACTCTCAAGAAGGCAAGGCCATGTACCAGTCGTTTGTAGTAGAAGCATCCAGAAATATTGTACATATTTTGGAAGATATATCTTCATGTAAGCCACCGTTGGACCATCTCTGTGAATTGTTGCCTCGTTTGCAACCGAGATACTATTCTATTTCCTCCAGTCCTAAGGTATTATTCGCACAATCTATATATTTACATCCCATTCAGTCACTGAGATGTTTTTTGATATCTTATCATAATTTATGATAACGAATTTAAAAATTATTAATGTTTCAGCTGCATCCGGAAACTGTACACATAACTGCTGTAGTTGTTCAATACAAAACTCCAACTGGACGTATCAATAAAGGTGTGACTACAACATGGTTGGCAGAACATATACCTGAGCCTGGCAAGCCTCTTCCTCGTGTACCCGTTTTCATAAGGAAGTCTCAATTTAGGTAGAATTCATTCATAATGCTATTTATGTACGGTAGAGGTAAAATGTGTTAAGATAAACAGAAGAGGAATAATCTAAAATAATATGTGGATCTTGTTTTAAAATAAAATTAATTGGTGTCTGTTGGCAAACGCATCACTTGTGGAGAGTTGGACCGATTAGGCTATTTTCTTGTTTTTAAATATTCGTAATACGATCACAATACAAGTTATTCAAATTTGGACAGTACCTCTGTTGGATCAACAAGCCTTAAAAAAGTCTAATGCATTATTCATTTTTAGATTACCATTGCAAACCCAAACTCCAATCATAATGGTTGGACCCGGCACTGGTCTAGCACCGTTTCGTGGCTTCTTGCAGGAACGAGCACATGCTCGCGAAAATGGCAAGGAAGTTGGTGATAACATTCTGTACTTTGGGTGCAGACATAAAAACCAAGATTTTATTTACCACGAAGTATGTACTATTCACAATTTTTTAATCTTAGAGTTTTCCATGATTCACTAAAATTTCATTTTAATATTAAACACAAAGTGAAAAATGTGAAATCGAAAATAACAGTCAGGAGCAGGATTTGAACCTGCATCTTCTGGATACCGTCCAGATGCTTTACCAATTCAGCCATCCTGACAATTGCTCCTGACTGCTAATTTCGATAACACATCATACTTAACGTCTTTGGGTGACGCCTGCGCCATCTGTCGGCAGTATTTTCATACATTATACCGACCAGGTAAACTTAATTTTACAATTAAGATTTTACCTAATAATGACGCAAACCCTTTAAATATTTAGATATTTTTATATATATTTTTAGCATTTGACATGCTTAGCACTATACATTAAACACAAAGTGAAAAATATATATGTATGAAAATACTGCCGACAGATGGCGCAGGCGTCACCCAAAGACGTTAACTATGATGTGTTATCGAAATTAGCAGTCAGGAGCAATTGTCAGGATGGCTGAATTGGTAAAGCATCTGGACGGTATCCAGAAGATGCAGGTTCAAATCCTGCTCCTGACTGTTATTTTCGATTTCACATTTTTCACTTTGTGTTTAATGTATAGTGCTAAGCATGTCAAATGCTAAAAATATATATAAAAATATCTAAATATTTAAAGGGTTTGCGTCATTATTAGGTAAAATCTTAATTGTAAAATTAAGTTTACCTGGTCGGTATAATGTATGAAAATACTGCCGACAGATGACGCAGGCGTCACCCAAAGACGTTAAGTATGATGTGTTATCGAAATTAGCAGTCAGGAGCAATTGTCAGGATGGCTGAATTGGTAAAGC
Source organism: Leucoma salicis (assembly GCA_948253155.1). Taxonomy (NCBI): domain Eukaryota; kingdom Metazoa; phylum Arthropoda; class Insecta; order Lepidoptera; family Erebidae; genus Leucoma; species Leucoma salicis. The sequence continues at coordinate 13,268,722 of OX411809.1, read as the reverse complement.
ATCTGGACGGTATCCAGAAGATGCAGGTTCAAATCCTGCTCCTGACTGTTATTTTCGATTTCACATTTTTCACTTTGTGTTTAATATATAGTGCTAAGCATGTCAAATGCTAAAAATATATATAAAAATATCTAAATATTCATTTTAATATTTTAGGAACTTGAGCAATATGAAAAAAATGGTGATGTTAAGTTGAATCTTGCATTTTCTCGAGATCAGGCACACAAAGTTTATGTAACACACTTGCTTGAAAATAATATGGACGAACTGTGGGACATCATTGGTAACCGCAATGGGCACTTCTACATCTGTGGGTAAGTGTGTCTGCGGTTCATTTAAATATTATGTTTTAAGAATTAAACCTTTGAAAAATAATTTTATTCAATTTTGCTATCATAATTTTTAGTGATGCAAAGAATATGGCTGTGGATGTAAGAAACATCCTCTTGAGAGCAATCCAACAAAAGGGTGGTAAGACAGAGAGTGAGGCTGCTCAATTCATTAAGAAATTGGAGTCTATGAAGAAATATTCTGCAGATGTATGGAGTTAAGAATTTATTTTAATAGCAAAATGTATGACACTCATACTTTAATTTCAAGAATGGTTATAATGAATAATGGTTATTATAAATTATATTGTAGGCAGTAAATATATATAAAAGTTAATGTATGGCGCAAGTGATATAATGTTGTTATTATAAATTGTGGCACAGCATAAAAATAAACTGAGGAGTTTTTGTTATTTTGTCATTAAGTATAACAAAAATCTTTATTTTAATGTTATCATTATTTATTTTAAGCAACACCCATCGCATTATTTTTTGGGATCCTCAATGAAATGCTAAAGTCCATATTGGATCTTTTCACCATTTATATTTATATGAGGAGGCGGTATCTTAGCCAATACTGCTTACGGAGGTAACGACGAAGTCGATATGAAAGCGTAAAATACATTGTTTGAAAACCTTTTTCATAATGTTACTGACAATCTCAGAATACCGCGCCAGACTGATCTATGCACATATTTATTACTGATATGTTTATTTAAATTTTACTGTAATGATAATCTGGAAATGAGTAAAAGAAAATATCCTCAGTGTGGACTATGCAGTTCATTTATTTATTTATTTGAACCTATATCTAGTATGTATGTTTGTATGTAATTAATTTGTGCAAGCCCTTTTTATTTTAGATGATAGGATAGATGGACCATAATAATAAATTATATACCTTAATACAATTAATTTAAATTATACTGTTACACCTATCCTCATTGCCATCCAGAACAAGTTATTTAAACCTATGTCGTTGTTTTCATAATTGATATATTCTATTTTTTTAGTAGTATGGGCTCGGAGATATTTAGGATATAGTCACAAATTTATATTACCTAAAATGTAATTTCTTTTGTTGAGAATTGTTATTCTTTTGTATTTTTCAAACTATTTTATAACATATAATATATACATATATATCATCTGGACTGGGTCATTAGCAATAAGTAAATAAAGTTATTTTATACTGAACATTGTAAGAAATACATTTTTCTATCTTAATGTTTATTTTTTTTCTTTGAATTGAACAATCCCGATTCGACAAGTGAGACACTACCAACTGATAAAATAGCAATGACTAAAAATTAATTTAAATATTTGTTTTATATATTTATAAGCGAGATGTTATGTTGCTACATCCCTAATTACGATACGAGTATGTCATAATAACTGCTGGCTAGCGACGCTATTAATAATATTATCAAGACAGATTTGTCTTCTAATTTTTGCATTTACTAATATTATAACTTTCTAACATTTACGCGAATTTTACACATTTTGAAATAGAACTTCGTTTACGGAATCTATCGCGTTTACTTGATTTTTATACTATCCCGACGTTTCGAATACTTTACAGCATTCATGATCACGGGTGGACTTAGATGGTAGATGTCCAAAGCTGATATGTTGGAGGTTTCATCTACCCACAGTAGATTTTACAAATTTTTGGTTTATTTATTTCAACCCACATAATATTCACAATTAAAAATATCTACTCTAAGATTTATGCTTACAATGTATGAGATTTTAAGCTAGTGTAATAAAATTAGTATAATATTCCTTTAAGTTTTAAAATTTTTGTTTATATTTAGTGCTTAAAAATTCTATCACAAACTACCAATTAAAGTTTTTAAGTAATTAAAAACTATTATTATGAAGACAATATTGATTATTAGTTTCTATTATTATATTTATCTATTTTTTAGTAATAGGCTATATAGGCGTGTTGTTAGAACGTGTGTTTAGAACACACAAAACAATTTTTTTAGAATTTTTGTCTGTTCGCGCATCACACAAAAACTACTGAACGGATTTTGATGCAACTTTTTTATTTGAAAGGCCTTGATTAGACTTAAAAACTGGTATACATTTTATCCCGCTATTATATCGGGAACCTGAGATATAACCGAAAAACCAGCTTTGGCTGCGGCGAAGCCGCGTGCAAAGGCTAGTTTAATTCAGAAATTGTACTTAAATAAAAATTCAGATGATTTTCGACGAAGCTTTGGAATTTCTTTTTATTTGTAGGTTTTTTTTTTATTGCCTGTAGTGGCAGACGAGCCACGGCCCATCTGATGGTAAATGGTAACCGTCGCTCATGGACTCAACTATACCGAGAGTATTGTCAAGCCGCTGCTCACAATTTCATTTAACCGATATGAAATGAAAGAATAAACGTCTATCTCCTGCTACAGCCAAAACGCAACGATGTGCTGCATAGCCGGTCACACGGGAGGTGGTGGTACCAACCCGCTTGGTCCCGCCGATACCAAGTGAGTACTCCCACTTGGTACCCAGCCCTACCACCAGTCATACAATGGATGATAATTGCTTACTTCCCTTAGTCGCCTTATACGACACCCGTGGGAAAGAATGGGGTGGTGACACTTGTATTCTTAGTCGGACACCACACGGAAAGAAGTAGGTAGTAGATACCTACCTATTTGCTGTGAATTTGTGACTTGGCGTGGCATTAATGTTCTGGTTAAAAACACAAATAAGGTCCTGTCCTTTTTGGCTCACTATCAATAAGATTATCGTTAAAGTCAAACCGTTCAAATCTAACAAATGGGGGCTCAATCTAGTCCAGAGGATCAGTGAAATCGGGGCAGCATTTTGGGAAGATTTCGACCGAAATTCCATGGCGTTTGTAAACGAAGGTTTATGACCAGTAATGACAGGCTTCTAGGAATTGTTTAACTTGGTACCTATCATCTTCGCCGTTCTACCATCGTACCACCCATCGTCGCAATAAAGTTCTATCCATACCGCCAGGTGGCGGAATCGTGTAATACCGTACGTTTTCAGCGTTTATTTCTTCCACGTGCCTGCAAGATCTGGAATGAAATACCTGCTGCGGTTTTCCTCGAGCGCTATGACATGTACTTTTATAAAAGAGGTTTAAGGAGTGCACTATTTTCCGGTAGACAGCGTTCTGGCTGTGCCTCTGGTCTTAGATACTGGATCCATGAACGTCGGTTACCACTAAACATCAGCCAGTATAGGCAATAAAATATACCAAATCGCCGTTAAGCTACCGACTCGATAACTGAAAGGTCGATCCTTTCAATCACAGTCGATGGCTTAGATACTAGGTACCTACTGAACTAAATGTCTGTGGTGTTAAACAATGAGCTGATATTAAATTGAAATGATATTTAAATACTTTGGAAAATCCAAAAGTGCACGCTTCATAGTCTTAATTTTTCACAATAAAATTTATTGTTTGATAAGTAGGTACCTAACTAATAATTTATTGGCCTTACTAAGTAGTTTTCAATAAATCACATAGATAGCGCTAATTTCAAAAAGTACTAATGTGGTTCTCATGTCTTATACGCCGTCTAGCGCAAATTTTATGAAGTACTATATTGGTCTATAGAAGTAGTTCTCACGAAATAAAGTATAGTGCTGGTTTTAGTGTACCACTGTACCATCGAGTCGAGCGTAAATATTCACTGTTTTTTGTTTATTTAATAACAATTAAACCACATCGAATCAGACAGTGAAAAGTGATAGGGCTCTATTCGTAGTTATACTGAATCATAAAAGAAGAAAAAATACTCGATTAGTAAAGTATTTCAGTCATTATCGTGTTAACATACATTATCTGAACTTACCTACAGACACACGGACGTCCAAGACAGAACTTTTTTAAACAGTTTTTTAACTAGTTTAAATAACAAAAATGGCATCAAAAATATCATGAGTGTTAAAATAGTGTTTTTCTTGATATGTATGTGTAGGGTAACATGGTCAACAGTGGATCACTTTTTTAAGCATTTTAATATAAACATTAATAGAATTAAACACAAAGTGAAAAATGTGAAATCGAAAATAACAGTCAGGAGCAGGATTTGAACCTGCATCTTCTGGATACAGCCAGATGCTGGATTTGAACCTGCATCTTCTGGATACAGCCAGATGCTGTATCCAGAAGATGCAGGTTCAAATCCTGCTCCTGACTGTTATTTTCGATTTCACATTTTTCACTTTGTGTTTAATGTATAGTGCTAAGCATGTCAAATGCTAAAAATATATATAAAAATATCTAAATATTAATAGAATTGTAAAAATTGTCAGAGTATCAAATGATTATTAATCTTTACGCTGTAATTGGCCAATCTGACAACCAATGTACAATAATAAAGATGCACATATATTCATTATAGTGGGTTTGATCCACTGTGTACTCCTCCTGGTACGCAGTGGATTGCCTACTAGTTTACAATAGAACAAAGAAAATTTGAATTGGTAAATAATAAAAGTTAATGCATATAATCAACTGGATGTTTATTTTTTAGCAATTTAATGAGCAACCACTACAAAAACCATCATTTTCTCATTCAGTCTTCACTCAATGATAGAATAACATTAACTATAATGTACTAAGTTTTGTGGATTCGGAGAAAGCGTTACGGGGGAAATCCCTAACAATGAAATAAAAATAAAATTCAAAATTTACAATTTAATACTCGAAGCATTGCTGCTGCCCACTCACCCGGTATCCCTCAGTCGGCTCTAACTAACCCCTCTCCCATGGGTGGAGAGGGGTTAAAAAATTTATGGTTCTGAAATTAATGTGGAAAAGAGAAGAGAGCAATGAGAAATCAGGGGGTGGTTCGCAACTCAGGGGGCTGTCCCCAAGACCGTCACCTACGGGCACTCAACTGCGGGGGGGAGGCTGTAATTGGGCCGAAGGCAGGCCCTCGTCCTTCGGCGCGCGCAGATAGGTATATGCCGGTAGGCGGGTGAAGCCGGCGCAACCGGCGCCGGAACCAGAACCCGCAGGGCAGCCGCAACCCGGAAGGTCGTAACCCGGAACTCGATTGCAGCCAGGAACAGTCGTAGCCAGGAACTTGATCGTAGCCAGGAATTAGGAACTTGGAACCCCAGGAGCTATTATTCGGGTTTTAGTTATTTACTTTGGGGGCGCGGTATATTTAAGACACGACGCTTGCTACAGCTCAGTTCTTTGGGGTTTCCTAGTCACACACTTTTACTTTCAAATGCCCTAGGCCTAAAATAGTATTTTATATAATATATATTACTATAGTAATTTACGCAGTGTTATCTGCCTTGACACACACGATAATTCAGAGTCAGAGAAAAAGATTCTACCCACTCCCATCTCTTATATTTTTTCTGATAGTACCCCCTTCTAAGATTATTCTTGCCATCTCACTCTTGCGCATTGCGTCCGGCCTGCTCATTGGTAGAAATTTTTTGTTCTAGAACTTTTCCTATCCATACGCTTGCGATTGGAGTAGCCATAGAACGTTCTCGAACCCTGGCGTACCTACTCTGCTCGCATCCGGGATCGCAGGCTGGCCATATATGGTAATATAATGAGATTCTGGCCTTTGTGGGAGCGGAATCATGCGACCCATTGGCGATAATCTAACTGGGTAGGGGGCCTAGGCAACGGCGCGTATTTTAAGTTTGCGGATATCGTATCCGGTATCAATTGAATATGCAACTTTATAATTTATTTAGTAATTTGTTCGGTTAAATCGTAACAAAGCATTTGACACAGTTGTACGAAAGGAACTTTGGGGCATTTTGCCAGAGTATGGTACTAATCGTACCACATGGACTGCAGAGCTTGTGTGCGACTGGATGATGGAATGTCGCCCTGGTTTAATGTAAATCTTAGCGTTAAATAAGGCTGCGTTCTATCAGCCAGACTGTTTATCATACATCTGGATAAATGTCTCCAAAGGATGAATGAAATGAACGTGGCAGTTCAGATGGGACTTAGTGGTTAAGTCACTGCTATATGCAGATGATGCAGTCCTATTAGCGCAGTCTCCTGCAAACCCTTATCGACGTAATGACAGAAGATTGTAAGAAAAGGGACCTACGTACGTGTAAATGTGAGCAAAACCAAAGATATGGTTTTTGAAAGAGTAGAAGCCAGAACAAATGTCAGAGTATCAATAGGCAAAAGTGGAAGAATTTGTATATCTTGGATGTAGATTCAGTCGGGATGGAAGGTACACCACTGATATAGAGAGAAGAGTGAATGCGGAAAATAGAGTGAACGGAGCATTGGGACAACTTCTCGGCAGCCACCACCTCAGCCAGAAGGCACGTGTTGCAATACACAACACAGTGCTTGTCCCAACATAGACGAGAGTTGGACATGCAGAAAGGAACATGAAAGTAAATTTAATACGATCGAAATGCGATCTCTGACAGAGTATTGGTGTAAAGATGCGAAAGGGAATGTTCCGGTGGTTTGGATATGTGGAAAGAAAGTCGGATGAGTGATTGGTTAAGAAGATAAACTTCAATTTAGTTCCAAAGTTAAAAGTTGTCTAAGTGAGGGTACACTCTGGATCACATATTCATAGTGTACACAGTGAATCAATCCACTGTTAACCATATCTCCACTACATAGTTCAAAATTAAATTTCTTAACCACCACAAATAATTGCGTAAATTTCTTAGCACTCAATCATACTACATACATCTATACAAACATTCAGAACAAAACATATAGGAACATAGCTTTAGTATAAGATATATAAACAAAATTCAGATTACTTTGTCGTTAGTTTTTACTCCCGAAAACTAAAATGTCGTGCTCTCGCATCTATCAGTGAGCGCGTCCACGCAGCGACAGCGGGAGTGAGAGGAGATTTGCAAACGAGACACGATTGCATATTTATTTTACTCTTACATTAATAAACGGAGCAGGTGTCTGTGTGATCATTTGTGTACCACTGATTCACTGTTGACCATGTGACCTATATATTATTTTACAAGTGCAATATATGATAAATAGAGACATTTTAAGTTTGAAAAACCAGCACGAAACAAGAGTAGTACCAACCTCAACGCTTGGCTTATGAGCAGTGCCGGATTAAGGTAACTTGATGCCCTAAGAAATCTTCCCCTGTGGGCCCCCCTATCCTTAAGTAAACTACAAAGTATTAATAAAAATGGGTGCGTGTACTTATGTACGCGCGTGAGAAGTTATACTTCTTTGGCATCATTAAATAATTAATATTAAAAATTGAAAATTAATATATTTATATAAATTTATATAATATATAATTTATATATATATATATATATATAACAATATCGCTGATCAACCCCGAATAAAAAATAAAAAATAGCATACAATTCACAGGAAAATAAAGCATATATAATAATATATATATACGAGGGGTGATCCAAAAGTAATGATAATTGGTTACTTCAGGTCCACATAAAAATCCAAAAAAAATTTTTTTCGCTAGCCTGTACACTCACTACGTCAGCCTAAAAAAATCATATAAATAGGTCAGGATTTCCGGGAGATACATTCATTTGAATACGAACTGTCGAAGAGATAACATCAACATGGAGAAAAACGAAATTAGAGCTGTGATCAAGTACCTCTGTTTGAAAAAAATGTCTACAAAAGACATACACTGTGACTTGGTGGAAACATTGGGGGACTCTGCTCCTCCATATTCTACAGTTGCACGCTGGGCCAAGGAGTTTAAGCTGGGCAGAACATCCACTGAAGATGAACATCGCGAAGGACGCCCATCCACGTCCCTCACAGAAGACAACGTGAAAAAAGTCGAAGATGTTGTGTTGGCAGATCGAAGAGTGACCATCAGGCATGTAGCTGAGGTCACAGGGATCTCATATGGAAGCGTTCAAAGAATCATTTCGAACGAGTTGCATATGAAAAAGGTCTCTGCGCGTTGGGTTCCCAGAATGTTAACCGACGAGCAAAAGAAAAAACGAGTTGACATTTCGAGGGTCAATCTCGAAAAGTTCCAAGCAGATAAAGAAAATTTTTTGTTGCGTTTTGTGACTATGGACGAGACCTGGATCCACCATTTTGATCCTGAAACAAAAAAACAATCGATGACTTGGAAGCGAGCCTCCTCACCGACGCCAAAGAAATTCAAAGTCTCAAGTTCGGCGGGAAAGGTTATGGCGTCTGTTTTTTGGGACGCTAAAGGAATAATTTTGGTGGAATGTTTGGAAAAGGGAGCCACTATTACGGGCTCTTACTACGCAGACCAAATAAGAAGATTACGGGAGGTCATTAAGGAAAAAAGACGCGGCAAACTGCGAGCTGGAGTGCTGTTTCACCAAGACAACGCACCGGCTCACAAAGCCGCAGTTGCGATGGCTGCCATTCAAGAAACGGGATTCGAACTGGTCGAACACCCTCCCTATTCGCCAGATCTGGCTCCTAGTGACTTTTACCTCTTTCCTCGGCTCAAGGAACACCTCCGAGGCAAAAAATTTGAAGACAATAGCGAAGTTATGGCCGCTGTTGAGGCGTTTTGGGAGGGGCAAGAAAAGGAATTTTTTTCAAAGGGAATCCTGGGTTTAGAAAAAAGATGGACTAAATGTATTGATTTGTTAGGAGACTATGTAGAAAAATAAATTATTATTTTAACTTTAATTACCGTGTTTTATTTTCATTATCATTACTTTTGGATCACCCCTCGTATATATAATTATTAAAAACCAAATTTAGAGAATAATAAATATATAAGACATAATTTGTACTAAATATTATAAGATTCTTAATTTTAAATGTTTATTATTGATTATTTAATATTTTAAAATAAATTCAAAAATTGAATTTAAGGTTGGTCATTTTTTAAATATTTTTATTGATTTCTTAATTTAATATTCACTTTTCATTTTTATCAAAAAGTTGCATCAAAATTAGTTCAGTGGTTTTTGTTTGATGCGCGAACAAACAAACAGATAAACAGACAAAAATTCTAAAAAATATTTTTTGTGTTTAGGCACGCCTGTATAGCCTATTACAGTCATTTTTTCTCAAATATCTTGTAGAATATAGATTATTATAACTTAGAATTAATAAAAAATGTATAACAGCGCCATCTTACCGTATTGCTTAGAACTACCACACAATAGTGGCTACACGATTATTCGTAGTACTAATTATTTCCTGTAGATATCGTTTTCATGTTGATAAGATTATTAATTCTTATAACCTATACATAAAGTAGATAATAATTAGTCAGCTGTTATCTGTTATAGTAGCAATAGTTATTATTTATTAGTGATTGTTGTTGTAGTGAGAATATAATATTTGTAACATCAAAGATCACTGTAGTTATTTGGGTGATTTTAAAAAGTTCTGTAAGTGCCTACCAGGGCCATGTCACTCCCTAAGAGCTTGTTTTTATTTAAAATCGTGCTCTCTAGTGGGCGGAAGAGACACTAATAATTATTAGTGGGACTCGAATGTTGTTAGAAGAAAATATTTAGATGATAAAATTGAATAACAGATGGCGCTGTAATAAATATCAGTGCAATTCTATACAAAATGTACTATAATCTGAATCGCACAATTATTTTTTTTTTGTTAATAAATTATATATACAAATATAATTGTACTTCAAATATACTTGCTTAGGCAGTACATATACTAATAGCTTTTTTTTCGAGACTTAATGAGCGGTTAAGCAGACAACTTCATACTGTTAATTTTGTGTCACAGATGCGCGCGCATCTTAAAATTTCACTCTCATCATTTTTTCATAATGCGCCTAAAGAAGTATAACTTCAAAAACAAACGTTAATATGTATCGTAGGTAGAATATCTATGTGTTGTTTCTCCTGCCCTTATCCCATGCTAGGTGGAGTCGGCACAACATGATTTCACATGTTGTCCTAAGATTCGGCTATATTTTTACGACCGGCCGCCTACCTGACACACATACCTACATCTCTCGCTTCCTCAACATTCATAATTCTCTTCTTACACGCTTGCCGGTTTCGGAGACTCCTGACTCCACCTTCTTTCAATACATGACCGTTTTGGTCTAGGTAGGTGAGTCTCGGTCTCCCCCTGTACCTACATTCTTCCACTTTCGCATTGTATATCTTCTTAACCAGTCGCTCGTCCAGCATTCTTTCCACATGTCCGAACCTTCGGAGCATTCCCTTTCGCATTTTTACACCAATATTCTCTTTCATACTTACTCGCTCTTTTACGTTGTCTTTACGAATGCGGTCAGTCAGCTTCACTCCACAGATTCTTCACAGAGATCGCATTTCAACCGTATTGATTTTTCTCTCATACTCCTTTTTGCATACCCAACTCTCGCTTCCATATAGTAACGTTGGGACAAGCACTGCCTTATGTATTGCGACCAGTGCCTTCTGGCTGAGGTGGTGGCTACCGAGTTGTCTCAATGCTCCATTCACTTTATTTCCCATATTTACTCTTTTTTCTATACCAGTGGTGTACCTTCCATCCCGAATGTATCCACATCCAAGATATACAAATTCATCCACTTGTTCTAGCACACTATTGCCAACCGATACTTTGACATCTGTTCTGTTTAACGCGGATATTTTCATTAAACACAAAATCACCCATCCATTCAAGTTGCTGCATACGATCACGCGTTCAATGGCTTTTGCCAAATCCAAAACTTCCCTAACTTTATATCAGAACTTTTCTAGATCCAATGGCACCGAGGAGCCTACGGGAGCATAAGATACGACCATAAAGACCCTGGTGACACCTAGTTTTATTCGGACCCATAGAAGTCTGGGATCGAATATTCCGTAGTTTTTACACAGGGGGAATTAGGGGGTTGACGTGGGGATGACCGATCGAATATTTTCAAATATACCCAAATGGGGTATCAAATAAAAGGGCATAACGTGTACATTACAAAACTTTAAGTTACATGAAAATCAGTTCAGCCGTTTAAAAGCTGTAAACTCATTTATCGGGGGTTTACCAAATTTTATATTATGTTTATTAAACGGTTAGCTGTGTATAACTAGCAACTGCATCATCTGTTGGAAGCGAGGGGAACACTCGCCATACTACCACAGAATTATAGTAAAGATATCGATCGTTTAAGGCTGAGGATATTTTGCATAGAGTACGCCTAAATGACTCTCTCTCTCGCTTCGTCTGAAATATCTGCAACATTGTTACCAGGTAGAAGGACTGCTCATTAAGCTCTGAAGTTACCATTGAACATACAAACCATAGAGACTCCCAATGCAATATTTCCAAAGCATTCATTATGGGATAAGTAGGTATTACAAAAATGTAAACTCATTGTTTGGGAGGAATGCACGATGGCACGTAAAAAAATTGCTTTGGATCGATCGTTGCGAGATTTGCTTAGAAACGTACAACTATTCGAGATATTGCTCGCAAGAGATTAAGAGGCAAATATTGCCCGTAATTTCTCGATCGACAACAGCAGACGAAATAATTGCTTACCTGAAATATTCAATATTGTGGCGACACGTACGTGCATTGCAGTTGACTGTGAATATCGGGTCCAGCTACAGAATGATCAATCAGCCGAGGTATTCTTACGACAGTTACTGGGTATTTGGAACGGGCGGTTGCCAAATGATGAGACGACAAGACGAATATAATTTCCTGATAATTTTTGTAATTTGGTAACATCGAAAGAAGAACTTATAGAAAAAGTATTTCCTAATATTCAAATGAATTATAGGAATCACCTATTGGCTCGCTCAGTGAACGAGCTACCCTTGGAGCATTTTGTTCCTCATTTCTCATACATGCAACCATAATGTGCCACAGCTAGTAATATATAATTCTGCATGAGTTAGGTTACTTTTTGAGGTTTTTTTATACCAGATTACGGATATAATACATATATTACTTTTTTGTAAATACATACATATAATAGAAAACACCCAGACGCAGTACAAATATCTGTGTTCATCACACAAATAATTGTCCTGAGTGGGAATCGAACCCAGCACCTCGTGCACGGAAGTCGGTTACACTACCGACTACGCCACGAGGCCCGTCAAATCATTGAATATGTGTCGTTTGTCCGACAAGATGAAGTCAATCTCATTTTTCACTGAACCATCAGGGCTAACCCAGGTCCATTTTCGCTGGGGCTGCTTCCTGAAAAAGGTATTCATCATAAAGAGGCCTTCCTTTTCCAGAAAATCAGACAGCATCTGGCCCCTGTGGTTCCTCTGCCCACATCGCTCACCTTCAGCTCATCGTCTCTCCTTATATCTAGCTTTGCGTTAAAGTCTCCCATAACTACCGTGACTTTTAAACGCGTGGCTTTCTTGATGTTCTCGTAGAGAGCCTCCACTTCGTCGTCGGAATGTGTCGAGGTCGGTGCGTAAATCTGTATGACCTTCAGCGAACACAGTTTGGTTATTCTGAGTACATATAAGGTACGCTACCCTACTCGACACACTCAATCTTCTCCACGTTATCTATGAGAGACCTGCGAACGATAAACCCGACACCACCCTGGGACTGGTGGTCGCCCTCTCGGTGGAAGAGCATGTTCCCGGACTGGAGGATGATCGTGCCCTCGCCCTGTCTTCGCACTTCTGATAATCCTACAATGTCCCATCGGATCTTGCTCAATTCCTCTTCCAGCGCGGTGATCCTCTCATCAGTCCTCAGTGTCCTGACGTTGTGTTTCCAGGGCTAGAAGTCGTTTATGGTAGCCGGATGGCGACCGGGGATTCTTAGCACCCCCTGCTCCGCCGTTACAGACAACTTCGAGTTGTCTGTATATAGGTAGTAGTCATCTTTCATTCACTTCCAAGCTGTATCACTCTTGATATAGCTGGCGCTGTGCTTGACAAGTACTAATAAGTTATATTGTGCAATAAAGGATAATGAAAGTCAGCTAATTTTATTTTTAAAACAATTTATTAAATTAACCGCATTATATTAGTTATATACAAAATGAAGTAAACAAAATGCAAACAATATGCTCATATACTCCGAAACCTACTGCATCAGTACTGATGGATTATAAGTAATAATGAACTAACAACGAATGTGAAAAGGTTTAAAATACCATCAAAAATTAGTTAGTATCCACAAATCAAACTAAAAACCTATATACATGCTTATAGATGTAAAATCAAGTAAATAAATATTGTCCAAAATGCACAAAACAATCAGACTAAATAATAGTTGTTGTGTAATTTAGGATCTAAATTTCGGTGTGATTAGGTATTTATATTTTTTATTTATGATGAAGCATTACTAATTAAAAACTAAGAACTTTTTAAGTTAAACAACTGTTTGTAGGGGCATAATAATATGCTAGATAAGTTTGAAAAATGATTTATATCTGTCTTTGTAAGCTATTTCACTACACATTATGCATACTTATACAAAACAAAAACGCTATTTTTAACATAGGCATTAAAATACTGAATCCACTACAACAATGAAATATCAATTGTATATCTTTACTCTAATTCTATTATGTACACTAATAAAACTATATTATTTAAGTATACGTCAGGATGATCAACATGCTCATTATAAGTCAATGATTTACCATAAAACTCCATTAAATATATTTCTCTGGTTCACAAGACATATAAATGCCGTTTATTTAGTGCCATCTGAAAGAAATACGACATACTGCACTGCTTTAAGCGCCATGTTTAATAAACAAGATGTTTAGAAATTGCGGCGAGGAATCAGCGCTCCCTGGGAACTTGAATACAACTCCACAAATTGCCACTCGCATTTACTATAACAAATTTTCGAAACTGAAAAAGATTACCGTGAGTGGGTTTTGAACCTGCGTCTTTAGGTATGCCGGGCCAAACGCTGTCACTGAGCCCTCGCAGCAGTCACTCAGGACCGGTATTGCTAAAGGCAGGTTCAAACCCTACTTAAAGTTATCTTTGTCTACTTCGCAAAATTTGTTCGTTGCATTTTGAGTTTATGATCACGTATCTTTTCAGGAAGCTGTCTTAAAACACCTGCTGCTATAACTTAACAGTACGGACGTCATTTAATTATTTAGCGCGTGTGAAGTAAATGCAGATCTGTGCTTTGAATGCTCTGTGGTAGTTGTCAAGTTACCTTCACCACCATTTATAATTCTAAAGGTAACCACATCTCAAATTGGCTATATTTTGTGCATTGATTTAACTGTGGATATAGCAGAAATAGACAAACCGAAAAACGTCTGTACACAAAGTTAATCTTGTAATAGAACAAATGTTGTCCTTCAGTTGTGATTGGTCAGGTCGCAATATTTCTACTCACCTTATCATTCAAACAAACAACAAATATGAACTCAAATCCATCAAGCAGCCAGGCACACAATTTCAAATATTGTACTTCTTTACACATATTTTACACATAGCATTAACTGTACATAATTATACATTTCAGTCTTCCACAGTAGCAAACAATTTGTATTGCTTTGTTATTAGTATTTATAAACATTTTAGGAAGTATCCATAAAATACTATTTTTTCACAACCCATTATCTAGAATTATACATTAAAATAAAGAAAAATAACTGGCTTGTGGACAAAAAATATTTTATGTACATTCATTCGAAGGAAGTTCTTTCTTTGAAGAAAATGTAAAAGGCACATTTGTGTGGCACATAGCTCAATAATCATCACTTTATTTTGAATAAATCAAGTGATCAGTAAATTTAAAATTTTATTATTATGCAAATAGCAATTAGTAGCAATTTAAAAACAATTATGGTGTACTGTTATAATGAGCCACCCTGAACTGAACTCTTATTTTTTTGCTATACAAATCATAATGAAATTAGGTGCATTTCGCCTTAAGTTAGAGTACATTTTTATAAAAAGCATTGAATAATTAACACCTAATATTTTTGTAGTGTACTTTTAAAAGCACATAATCTAATGTGTGCATGTCGTAGTTAATTAAGGCTAAAGGAGTATCTTAAGTGTGTATATAATATATTTTAAAATCGTCTATAAGCTTAATAAATGAAAGGTTCTAGATTACTCCATTAATATAATCTTATTACTTATAACGAACGTGTAAATACCATATTACACTAATAAAACTAAATACAAAACTAAAATTGAAAAAGTAGTAGAAACAAACGTTTATTAATTTAAGTTATGTGTCACAAGTCATTTAAATAAAACGTGAGAATGTAAATAACTCACATTGAATGAACCACTTCATTTACTTCAATAGACTACAAAAGTATAAGTCTCGACGCAAAAAATATGTACATGAGTCAAACAAAATGCAATACCATAAAAACTAATCTGTGTTATTACAGTATTTCAGTTATATATTGAAGCCGTGCACTGTCGGGAGGCAAACGCACGACGTTCAACACTCTGACGGGATGTCCCATTCCGCTAAGCCGCGCTCTACGAGCTCCCGATTTAGGAATATGACTTGCTGAAATTTTTAAACATGTTTATTGTAACGAAAAAAAATCACATCTCTATCAGGATTTTAATAAAATAATAATAGTTTTTAAGTGTGAAGTACTGAAATAAAGTTTTACGCGATCTGCTTTGAGGAACAGCTATCTAATAAATGCAAAGAATTATCACTAGCCATTGTTTGCGACGGAGCCATTTTTACGTTACATCTCAGGTTCCCGTTTATAACAGGTTAAATCGTTTAGCACTTTTAAGTCTAATCAAGAGCTACCAAACAAACATAAAAACTAAAAAACGTTTTGTGTTCAGACACGCCTAAATAGCCTAATAGTCACTTTTCTCAAATATCTTAAATGTATACAGACAGCTCTGTTACAGCTTTATAATAGTTAGGATTGCTAATGATGACAGATGAACGAACGCTCGTTTTGATGGTAAGTTTAACTGCAGGTGTCCGAACAAATAATAAGCTATTTTATACAAACACTACCACCAATATGGTATTTCCATTAAACTTATAAAAATTTTACCAACGTTTTGGACATTACGTGTTGTTATGTTTATTACGACAAGTTTGTTCTTTCGGGAGCTTGGTTGCTATAAAGCAGTTACTCATACTTATGTCGACCAAAACCTCCTTTTTGACATAAATAAGCACCCTTAATATTTTTTTTTTACCTTTTTGAGTGCCTGCCGTCTTTTGCTTAAGATAAAAATATTGCAAGTATCATTAAACATTACTTATCTCAAATTCTAGCTTACTATTTATAAACTTTAGTGTTGTCTATACATTAAACTTGTATATTTGGAAAGAAATGACTGCATTAGGTGATTCTAAAAACAGAATACATGTCTGTCTACTCTTGCATCACGCAAAAACTGCTGAAATGATTTTGATGCAATTTATTGTTTGACCGCTTTTGATTAGACAAAACTGGTGTACCTTTTTTGTCACTCTTAAGTATATCAAGAAAACGAGAGATATAACCAAAAATGATTTAAATTTTTTACTTTCTTTAATTTATAAAATTCGGCTACTGTTTCTTCTTTTATTATATTTGAAACTTCTACCAAAAACCTGAAAGCGGTCGTGCCAATATAAAGTATACAAAACATCTATCAATAGAAAATTTACTATAACTGTCATAAAATAGTTTAATTCTATAATGTCAGAGAAGCTTTATGTTCCTTTTACTTACCTGTGGGTGTAGGGTGAGGTATAAATGAACAAGTGGGAGGCCAGCCTCGTCATAGCCAGCTACTTGCGCATGCAACAGCTGTCCTGCAGTTAAGCCGGCCATAATACGAAGAGCTTCACCACTCCACTCTGGTTCTAAAACAGTGTTGTATTTATTATTCATACAATAGAATCAATTTTATATTATTTATAGAAGTAGTTTCTGCCTACACACACGGAAGAAATACCGTGTGCAAGCAAGCTAGTCAAAAATAGTTATAGGCATGGTCCACAGTGCGGGCCTAACGCTCTTGCGGCGATGGGCGCGATGTTTCTACCCGCCCTTCACAACCACGCTATGGGCCTAGGCAGCGAGTGACTCAACACAACAAACAGCATTGTCTTGATCTTGTCGCTTAGCCTATTTGGTAATTGTTGTAAAAATGTATTCAAACGTTATAACAGAGTTCATTAGTGTTTAACACTCTTATTCAGGATTGGATCAAGTAGTAAAAAATCCTCGTCCATGGTTTCCAACACGTGAAATAGGACTGAATCCGAAAACTGAACTCCGCATTCTCATTGGTTTTGCGATTGAAATTGCAAATCCAAGGCCAAAACCAGTGCCGAGATTACTAATAATATCACTGGCGGTCGGGTATGGTACACAAAACGCTATGCTTCTGTTGCTGTAAAGTCCATGAGCGGCAGTTTTTACTTACCTTAAAGTGACCCGTGGCCCGATTGCCGCCATATGCAATAAATAAAAACGAGACCAATACCCAACCATCAACCAAGCAAGATTTAATATTGCTCAGCATATGTCTTGTTTGCTCATTACTAAAATATAATACTCTTGTGTTAAGCTGAGCATTTATACGCGTGTACCGTTATTACACCGCAACTATAATAAACAATTAAACCAATTTACGTCTGTAACTTAACGCTACGAATACTGACCAGCTTCAGACCAAATAATTACTTTTGTGAGAGTTTAAATAAATACAGCCTGCTGCTACTGTTACACAGTGAAAAAAGCAATGATTCCAATTAATTTGAATTTGGAACCTGTCATTCTTAAATGATTACATAATTTATTGTGCTTTCTTATTTTAACACCAATCTGTGTTAAAAATTCATGTGATATTAAAATGGGGAAGTAATAAAAGAACCGAATTGCTGTTATAGCTTTACACAATGCAGGTATGGAGCCAAATGTAATCTTTGAAACTCTCCATACGCATGGTATTAGTAAAATGTTTGTTTACCGGGCTATTGATATGTACAAATATACATATCAATAGCCAAACGAATGTCCTTTGTTTGTAACAGAAAAAGATTTGGCCATCCTTAAACAGTTAAGAAAAGAATTATTATTTAATATATTTGCCCGAAAGCAAAGATTTTATAGTGGCCAAAAAAATTAATCAATTAGAACCATGTCGCATAATTTAAAAGACGACTTAGGACTTTCAACTAATAAGAGACTGATCATTATTTAACAAATAAATTAAAAATGAATGTGGTAAAATCAAAACAACTTCTTGAGCGGTACGCAACGGAGGTCACAGAAAAAAATTGAAGAGAAAATATTTACTACCAAGTAACATTTACACACAGAAGAATAACCGAGTTTATGCTGAAAGCTCTATAGAAGTTTCTCAAATAGTCGGAAAATTAATTAGACATTAATTTATCTGACTTATGTGATGCATTCGTTGCGTGTTAGCTATCAATGAGTGGCTGAGTCATATTTTAGTGAAAAAGGTATCAAACCATCGGCACAGGCGTATCAAGATGCGATTCTTGAGAAGATGGTTACAGCATCATGTTCCAAAACCAAGGATAGTACTTTCAGCATGACTCAGCACCGGGTCATAAAGATCCGATAAACACCAGCGTAGTTGAAAACGAATGTTTCAGAGTTTATCAGGGCTGAAGTTTCGCCATCATCTAGTCCCGATCTTAATCCGTAAGATTATGAATTATGGTCAGTTTTAGAGAGTATGGCATATTATGGACGACATGAGTCCCTAAAGCAATCCTTAAGATTGGGAGTGAAGAATTTTCCCATGAAGAAAGTGCGTGTTGTTAACTGGCCTCAATGTTTAAGGATTATCATCTTGAATGCGCATATTTTTTTAATGCTATTATATTAACGTGTACTAACACACACTACAGTTATAAATATTTTATACAATAGAAAAAAAATATCTTTTTCGTGTAACAACATTTTTGGCAAGACTAGGTAAACATAGAATACAGAAAAAAACATGTTTATCATTGGTAATTGACGATGATCTGATTTGAACTTTCTAACCTTCGCAAGACGATCTATTTAGGACTAAAGTAAATTTGTATCAGATGGGAGGTACCATCTGACGACAGAAACTATAGTTGACATGTACATAAAACTTTTCTTATGAGGACCAAATATTCTTCTATACATCACCAGTAAAAATAAAAATTGATTTGAGTATCTTTCAAAAACTGATTCCGTTATAGAAAACAATGTTAACTCACCATTATTTGCAGGTTTCACAAAAGCTAGAAGTGCCTCTGTTGCCTGAAAAGGTAGCGTCATAAAATCGGAGCGGATCTGCTTTAATTGATCGTTGTCCACGGTAAGGTATCCGCCAAAATCTACTAATTTTACAACTGACGTGTCATTATCTTCAGATGTTGATATTACTTGTGCGCGATACCAATTATTTTCTGTAGGCGCAGCACAAACAGAACCCTCTGTAAGAAAAACAAACACTTATTTAGATATTTTTTTTATATATATTTTTAGCATTTGACATGCTTAGCACTATACATTAAAACTTATTTCTAAAATCTTAAATAGGTATAACCTACATAAACAAAATGAGTTTCATTATATTTTTATATATTTTTTAAGATTTGACATGCCATATAAATAAAACAAAAACACGTGCGAAAATATGAAATCGAAAATGATACGTCACGAGAAGGATAACAACCTTAGTCTATTGGAAAACCATATTCCGAACTCTGGGGCAGTTCTCCAAGAGATGCAGGTTCAAATCCTGCTCGTGAGACTTTACAATTTCGCACTTTGAGTCTTATTGTAATTGTGTATCAAATTTTCGAAAGAACATTTTACGCTATTTAAATTTAATATTATCTGTTAAAAATAACATCCAATGAAGAGTGATTATATTAATTAGACTTCAGCCTGTAAAGTCTGACTACCTACCACGCTCAACTATTTTCTGATTTTTAGAGCAGAAGAAAACCGATAGTGAGACAGTAAAGAGATATACAAAACAGCCAGAATTAGACTCAACCGTCTTCTCCTTTTCTTATAACTGAAACTATGGTTCCAGACTGATTTCATGATGAATTAATTTTTATTACTTCCTATATTCTGCCCGCGACTCCATCCGCATGGACTTCAGTACATAAATACGTCACTACGGCACACTAATTATCTCTATACAAAATTAGCCACCCCACGATATGTGTCAAAGTAGAAAAGGACAGGAAAAAATCCTGCGCTCCAGACTATATGAATGAATGAATGTATACTTTATTGTACACCAAAATACATGAAAAGAAACTTAGACTATGGAAACTACAAGTAAATGCACAATGGGCGGTCTTATTGCTAATAGCAATTTCTGCCAGACAACCTTTGGATGGAGTTCAAAGCAGGAGGCAGTAGTCAAGTTGTAGGTGTACTTGATAGACTACATATACATATATCTACACATATAAATAATAATTTAACATAAATATATACATAAATACATACTTATACCATACGCAAACTTAATACTTAATAAATTGTTAGGCATAAGGCTACAGTGACAGGTAGTGATCTGTAACCATTTTCTTAAATTTGTCTAATGTTTGCGCACGCCTGATTTGCAAAGGTAACTCATTCCACAAAGAAACAGCCACCACTCTAATAGATTTACCTGTATTTTGTGGTATGGACTGGTATTCTAAGCCTTAGATTTTGCGATGACCTTACCTGGGAGGTCCCTCCCATGCGTGTCATGAAGGAATTCAAAATTTCCTTTGAGATAGAAGGGTATGACGGATGCAAAAAGATTCGAAACAAAAAAAATCTTAAGTTTTTGAGTATGTCCATCCATCCATCCATCCATCAGCCTTTCATCGTCCACTGTTGGACATAGGCCTCCCCAAAATGGGGGTTTTACCATAATCGCCACGCTTGGTAGGCGGGTTGGCGATCGCAGTCGATGTTTTTAGTACACAGGGGAACGCTGCTGCCCAGTGCCCCGGTAATCCCTTAGTCGGCTTTTACGACTCCCATAGGAAGAGACGGGGTGGAGCTATTCTTGGCACCGCCCCCTCACGGCTCAAAAAAATTAAATCTTTTGTGATTGCATTATTAAGTTATTGCGCATGTTTGCATCAAGTAGCAACGCAATCTCATATTGGTTTGAGTATGTAATATTTTAAAATTACTAAACTTCGAAAGCCAATTAATCCCACAGTAATATATGACGATGAAAAAGTAGATACCTATAGATGATAGATATAATAAAATAAATTTGTATAAAATTATGGCGTTCGTACGTACCTAGTAATAGCAATGTTTACATAACAAAACGGTCTATTTTGGAAGTAGCTTATTTATGGATAATATAGATGTAAAACCTTGCATATTTCAATTAGTCTCACATATTTTACCATAGGGCATTATAAAGGGCACTTTATAATTACCTACGAATAATATACACTTTAGTGTTCATAAAGGTGTAACTAAATAATTAAAATTTAAAATAGATGATTTGTCAACTAATAAAAATAATGAGTCAATATAAAAAATGTTATAATGAGCCAGCATATACATTTTGTTCTCATTTTAACTATAATACAATAAAATGCATTAAAATTAAAATACGGCATAAGAATACCAGTGACAGTCACTGTCATTCGGAAAACATAATCAAACAAGCTTGCCAACTATACAAGACATTGTCGAACAATGTCTTGTATAGTTGTTCGAAAACCATACAATATTTGTTATATTATCGTGGACTCGATACCTTTACGATACGAATTCGATAGTTTTTCGTGCTTGGGCCTCTGTTTTTCTGTCGACCCGCGAGATCTTCTATATTCCTTTACCAAATTTCATGATTAATCCGTCATTTTAAAACTTATCGTGCCGGCTAATGACGATAAATAGACCCACGCTCTAAAAATATACCGCTTCTCTAAAGAGATTCAGAATCCAACTGCGGAATTGCCACTAGTTTATAATAGGATTATAGTAAGGATTGTCAGAATATTTAAAAACAAAACAAGGATATGTTTAAATACTATTTATTGTGATTGCATTATTAAGTTATTGCGCATGTTTGCATCAAGTAGCAACGCAATCTCATATTGGTAATACAAATGCTTCCATAATAGTAGATAACCATACTTCTAACATCGTAGCCTTTTAACCACTATAAAGTGACTTTTAATAACATATTATTATGTAGACTAGCAGTTGCCCGCCACTTCGGCAACGGTATTTGTTTTTACTTTTTGAATGAAATCCCCCATTTTACGCCGTTAAGTTTTTTTTAACACTGAATCTAGGTTAAATAAAAAAATGCTTGAATACTATGTACTTCCTCAGTAACCATCTCTATTGAACAAAAATATCGATATCTATTCTTACACATGAAAAAGTTGTTAGGTATAGCCAGTCTAAGTAAACAAGTGTATGGGATAATTGTCTGATTTTAGATGTACCTACTTTGAACGCATATCATTCCGTACCCTTTTCTTTTTGTTAAGGAGGAAAAGAAATTACCTAACCGCACATGCCGTAGTTCGGGGCAACGAACAGGTTAGTGTAGGGCCTTCTATCATTACATACCCTGAACTAAAATTACACTTTAAGTTTAAACGCCAGCGTATTTAAAGCCAGATCAATTGCAGGAGCTAAATATATACCCAGGATCGCTTCTACAATTGCTCTGGGTAGATACAAAAAATATTGAAATAGTTGCCTTAGCACATATACAAATTAAACCTATAGAAAATATGTTATTTCTAAACTTTTCATCAATGAATACCTATTAGCAAAATACAGAATTGTAAAACAAATCAAACCAGTGTGCACTTTCAAAATGACAGTAATAATTTTACGTAACTTTTACACCTAATTTTACGTAACTATTACACCTGGAAAATTGACTGTCGGCCTGAGCTAGCGGATATGCATATAATAATAATCCTTTATATGGTGTCAACGAGGTTGTGTGGGGCTCTCCACTACTAAAGCCTACCATGCGCTCTCACCAGCCCGTAGTATTCGGCGGACTACCGGTACCGCGTATATTCTCTTTAATAAACCTAACTTGTTTTTATTATCGCTGTGGAATTGCGTTGACGCACAAAGTAACCAATTCTAAGATATGGCCACGACAAAAACATACCTATCACAGTGCTTAAGAATAATATTATAGAGGGGGAAGATTTGTATTTTTGTGTTTGTAACGAATAAACTCAGAAACTACTAGACTGATTTCAAAATAAATGTCCACACATGCGAAGCCGGGACGGGCCGCTAGTATAACGTATAACATCTCCGATTACGTGTTCTTACTATAAACAGATTTTCAGTAAAATTGGTAAAGCTGCTCTCGAGGCTGCGAGTGGATGGACCGGGGAACGTCTGCCACCTGCAATGGCTCCCGCAAAGGTACGATAACAATTTTGACGAGTATGATTACAAATAGTTAATTGGACACCAATATTATGTCATGTAACATTTATGTATATTTAACAGTTAAAATTGTATATTCCTAGGTTGGTATACTAGTAATCAGCCATCACTTCGTATGGGTGTAATTTTCTAATGAATAATATCTTTAGCTAGTTAAGGACATTATTTTGATGTATCTCTTAAAGTCTGGCAAACCGCAAACACAATTTATCGCGAATCAATTGAAAAATATTCTTTTTTATCGTAACTATTATAAAGCTGTAACAGAGCTATTAAGATATTCGAGATAAAAATATTGTTGTAGACACAGCTTTAATAATAGTGCATTACATATTATATATTACAGTTATAGTACATAATAACTTATTATTTTAAGATAGTCTTTACTAATTAATTATATCTAACCAATCTAAAATTCCTTTATGCTAACCTTCAAGGTTCTTAATATCTCCTCACCTTCACAGCAATTTTGACACTTCGCCTTTCGTAGTTAATATCATTACAGTTCTTATTAAATGAAAGTATTTTATTATTCAGCCAAATCCTTCATTTCATTCATTAATATTTGTAAGAATAAAAACTAAGCTAAGGTATAAATTAATGAGTTGTGTCTAAAGGAGACTGGCGGGTTTCCTAGGAGCGTTCGGCCTGGTCACCTACACGGATAATTTTAAAGTTTCCTGATAGTATTATTAATTAGAAAACCATGTATGGTTGTCACTTTTTCCAAAAACTTGTCTGAAAGTAGATATAAAACATTAATTTACGACATTGACGTAAAGTTATCACGCGCGAAAACGTCTTAAATATTTTATCAATGAAGTTATTTGACTCATATGAAGTGAATATCATACAAAACCAGCAACGGATACCTCAAGGTCAAAAATAATAATTGATAGCACAGAGAAAATTCTACAAAGCGCCGGGAACAGGGATCACAGACAACAACAACAACAACATAACGACTAAACGTTACCTCATGTTGAAATGATATGTCTAAAATATAAAATGATTGACAAGTGGCAGTTTGTTGGCATCCTAAAAAAACAATAGTTTAAAAAGATATGTATTGAGTGAATAATCAATTACAAAAACCTGTAAAATGAAATAAAAATATCTATAAAATAGGTACCTTGGTAAATATCTACCTTATACCTTGGGATGTAAATAATAAAGGAACCAATCTGATTTAGGGTGCAAAGTAGGTTGCATCATGTGTTGAAAGTAAAATGGTGAGTATTGATGATTTATTAGTATCGATCTTTCACAATATAATCGCAATATTAAAAATTGTTTGTCTCCACTCAGACAAGTTTTCTGGAAATAGTACTGAAGTAACAAGTTATGAGTAAAGATGTACTTTTTTTCGTATAAGTTTTATTTCTGTAAGAGTTCAGGCCGAAAACCGCCAGTCTCCTTTATATTTAGATCATGGAACCCTAGGAGACGATATAAATATAGTTCTAAAGATTATGTTTTCCTTATTTCGGAATTAACTCTATTGGTTTAGATCTAAATTTATCTAAGTGTGAAATTTATATTTCTGACATGTGCATTTCTAAAAATATCGATCATTTTTATCTTCAGTTAACAGCATAGAAACTTTGGTAATTCTTATTACCATGAAATACTTATTACCATGAAATGTCTTTTTTGTCTGAGGTTTACGGAATAACCTTTTAGATACGTTCAGTAGATTTACAGAACAGTCTCGTCTTTTAGCTGTTTCTGTTTGGGAATCGGGTTTTTGATTGCAGGCTCTACCAAATGTATTAGGCATATTGCTAGATAATAACTCCTTCCAGATAGCTATATCGCTACCTTTGTTTTGAGTTAACATGCGTTAGAAGGGCTGATCGTGTAGCTCGTCCAATCACTCAAAAGGAACCTTCCCGTATTTTAGGGGACGATGGCAAAAGATCTGACGGCAGCGCACGAGTCAAATGCTTATCCTACGTCTTAGCCTAAAGAGTTTCGTTGCGCTTTTTTGTTTATAATCTAGTCCAGAACTTCTTTACCCTAGTTAGGTAGCTTATTCTTGGATGGATTGGAACCTAAAATGAGCAGCAGCTTAACAGTACTCTAGTATAGTTAAGTCCATAAGCAACGGTTACCACCTTATTTAGCAGGGCCGTGGCTCATCTTCCACCACAAGCAATAGAAAAAACCCTAATATCAATTACTATATTGTCTGTTTGATTTTGAAATGATGATTTTGTTATGTTTGAAGATTAAAGTCAACGGCAATGAAAATTAATATAGGGTATGCTTAAGACCCTCATCTTCACCAATAAACTCAACATGTTAATTGTTTCATAAACAAAACGTTATATGCGAACATATTATAATGTAGTCAGGATCAATAAGCCAACAGTGGTTTTCACATCTTGAAATTTTCACTACAACATCAAATTATCCGCCTGTCTTATCCAGTTATTTCCACACCAATATTATTTAAATGCCACCTAGCTAAACATAGTAAGAGACATCATTTTGCCTCTAACGTCCTATCCTATCCAGAGAATGAAACATTAGTTGCAGCTGGAGTATGCAAATATTAATCTCATCAGCTCAACCATGTGGCTCCTGGATATTATTTTGCTATACTACACAGTAGCCTCTCTATCAACTATCAATTTGTAATGTAACCCTAATTATGAACAACCCTAATGATAGTGTAACCCTAGAATGTTGTTATAATTACAACAATTAACAAAGATTATAAAAATTTTTCTTGTGACATACCTTTAACTGGACGTGGTAGAGATGGTACTTCAGGGTTCTGATATGTTGCTGCCATTAGACGGTGAAGTGCGTGCAGTGAAGGAAAAGTGGGGTGTAGTGGCTGTTGTAGGAAGAAGTGTCCGGCACTCACCAGGCATGTCATTATAGTATCATTGTTCACAGATTCCACAAGCTGCAACTAATAAGTAGCATACAGTGTTCGGAGACAAAAGGTAATAAATATTCCAGGAAAAGTTTAAATTAGTTCATTTTTGAATTATATATAGTGATTAAATGAATTGCTTACTTGTAGAAATTCTGGCACTAGAGGCACCAATCTTTGATATAATTCTGCACTTATTTCTTGTAAGGAAAAGTTGGGAAACTTTTTTTCAGGGAATTTTTCTTTAATCATTTCTAACGCTGCTTCTATCTCAGCTTGGGTTCCTATTACGACAGAGCAATGGGTGTGTAAATAATGATTTCTTTAAAAATGAATTTTCTTCTATATTATGTTTTATAAAAATAAATTTACCTTCAACTGCACATATTTTCTGCTTGATAGAATCAGGATGTCTCGTGACATATACACTAGCACCGGTTTTACCCTTAATTTGAGTTACAAAAGATCCATGTTTTCCTATTAAAAGTCCTACAAGGCTCTGAGATATAACAAATTGATGTATTCTAAGTGCTGTTTCAGAAGGAACCAAATTGGCTGGTGGAGGACTAGCAGCTTCAGAACATCCTTTGCCACTGTCACTTGACCCCTGAAAAATAAATTGAAATTAAACATACAATGAACTCATGCTTAATCTATCTTAGCTAATAATTATTCATTATCTTAATAATAATTTTTTATTACATCAAATATGCAATAAAAATAATTATTAAGATCAATACTATCAGCAATAGTATTACCTCACTGTGGTTATCTGAGAAGTGGCACATTGACGGACTAGCTAACATTGGGTCCACAGGACTATGATTAGCAGAGTCTCTTTCAGAAATGTGTCTATTTTGAGCTGTAGAAAATGTATTATTGCTTTCATTATTATCACTAGGTTTATCATCTACATTAACATTATTAGTATTAATATTTGAAACTTCCTCTACAGCTAAATTACTATTTTCAGTAAGAACACATAATTCTGATTCTAAGATTGTGCTGTTCTGTTGCAAACTTTCTTCCCCTGGTTTGCTAGTAGGTATATCTTGTACTTTTGTAGATTGAGTTTTGCCTTTCATGGTCTTCATTTTTGAGATATTATTATTATTATAACAATTAACTATAGTTGGAAGTGTGGAGCACACATTAGATGGTGCTGCATTACTTTTAAACGAAACTTCTTTAGAACATAAGCTTGATGAGAGCTTGTCAAAACCAGTTGACATTCTTTTTTCTTTTTCAATTGACTTTTTCCTAATAATTTTTTCTATTTCTATATCCACTTCTTCATCTGTCAACTCTAGAGGAGAAGACCGTTGGGAGCTGCTTCCATTAGGAATTATGTCAATAGGAGCAGACTTGATAATGGAACGTTCTGCCTTGCCTAAAGGCGATGTTCGTCTGGCTTCAGCTTGAGCGTTCAATGCTTCTGCTAATTCTTCTTTCAAGCTTTTTATCCTTTCTCTTCCACCTGGGTCAGATTTTGCGTACTCTCTCTTTTTTTTGAACCAAAATATACCCAATAACACTGCTATGGAGGGGACTGACCACATAAGAAGTTGACGACAAGGGGCCATTGTAGTTAGCCACTGTTATAGATAATCTAAAACAAAAAAAATATTAAGCCCCTGAATAATGTAAAAAGTTTTTATTCAATTTGTATAAAGTTTTGAAATAACTAAATTAACTCCCAATTAAGGCATAAGTTTAATATTTTTATTATAACAGTGCATGCATTCTAAATAAAAGACTTGATAAAATATTATCTAAAATTGTTGATTACTAATCATATTAAACATTGCAAATTCCTTTTATATGCTAAATTTCTTGCTTGTTGGGCAGTTTTGATATTGAACTCTAATACATACAACAATTTATATGCCAATATGTTTGCTATATATTTAGTAATATCTTGTTCTACACATAGGCACACATTTTAAATTTAAAAATACATTATTATGTATTTCATTAGTACCTAAATGAACTTTCTGAAATATGTTGACATACTTTTTACAGACGTTTTTCTTCAATATGTACTTCTTGGTGATAATTTTATCAATATCTATATTCAGTTATCTGGCTATATGGCATAAAAAGATAAGCAATGAATGAACATATAGTGTTTTTGTTACGAAAAAAATATAATAGGTTATTCAATATCAATATCATATTTATTGTGATTTCGAGCATTGTAAATAATAAGTACAAAAAAAAATAATATGTAAACAAAATAAAGAGTTGTATTTTTCTGCATGTAACCACGTTTCATCGTATGTTAGTAAAATACCGGGCCGCATGTTAGTAAATTAGAGCAAAGCATGGACTTTACCTTCGGATTCATTTCAAATCACGATCACTCAGCCGTATTATTACAGTTATGTATGCAGTTACAGAAATTACCTACTTTAGACCAATGTCGTTGAACATTTTATATCTTCTCAACCATGTGGCACTGATCTTTTTCGGAATACAAGTTATAAATGTTGTCCGGTGAGGGTCACGAGTAAAATGCAAGAACCTTCACTAGCAACACGTAAGCAAATGTGGAACCATAAATGAAAGGTTACGCAATTTAATTTGTGTCAACACCTAAACATATTGACACTAAAAAATATTTATACTAAGGTAGGCAACTCATAGCTCTTGGTAAGTGATAACTGTATCGTAAAATATATCTTTCCGTACGGTAATTCAACGTAAGTACTCAATAAATCGGAATTAAATAACGCCGCCGGTATCGAAAATTGGTGTTACTTACTTATATATTTAATAAAGTACGTCCTCACTTTTATGTGGAAAAATGCATAAAAGATAAAAGCATATATTTACTGATATTACTATCGAATTTCACAAATTTTTATCCAAGAATCCACGTGCTCACAATGTTTTCGAAGCACAACAAAATTCAATATGGCCGATTGTGTTTTCTTAATTTTAGCAATGGATACAAGCCTTTAGGTCTATCTATTTTTAAGGTACTCTGTGGGTCTATCTTACCATAGACCTTATTTAAAACACCGCTCACTGCTCAGACTTTATACAAGGTTCACTCACACCAAGTCTACAGTCTACAAAGCAAAGTTTGCGTTGAACCACAAACTACTTAGATAAAGGATAGTAAACAATCTATTAAGCTTAGACCAATAATACATACCAATACATACACCTAAGATAAAGTACATTTCAATCAAAAGTTAAAACATTGTAAACAAACCATCACACAACATATATCGTCGATTTCATACTTATTTCATTTTCACTACATTAAATTTCAGATTTTTGAGATTCTAGTCCATAAATTGAAAGTCGCGTAGCGGGCTATGGAGCGGGCTATGCTCGGCGTCTCTTTGAAGGATAAAATTCGTAATGAGGTAATCCGACAAAGAACCAAAGTTACCGACATAGCTCGCAGGCTCAGTAAGCTGAAGTGGCAATGGGCTGGTCACATCTGCAGAAGGACCGACGGCCGATGGAGCAAGCGTGTCCTAGAGTGGAGACCGCGACTTGGTAAGCGTAAGGTAGGACGGGCCTCAGCTAGGTGGACCGACGACCTTAAAAAGGTCGCTGGGACAGACTGGATGCGGAAGGCGGAGGACCGTGTGTAATGGCGCGTGATAGGAGAGGCCCATGTCCAGCAGTGGACTGCAATAGGCTGATTGATTGATGACATTAAATTCTGATGTCGGTATCATCGAAAATACTGTTGCCTTCATATTACACTCATTTGAAACAAAAGCATGTAATAAATGTCGAATTTATAAAATTTGTATTCGTTTGACGTGTTTTTCTTTTAAATATAGTGAAGTGCTGATGTGTACGATATTGAATGAATGAAAAACAGATTAAAAATAGTGAAAAAGGCAAAGGAATTAGGGGCCATCCATAAATTACGTCACACGAATTTCATGGTTTTTTGACCCCTCCGCCGTCCTTGTCACAGTTGGTCACATTTGTGAGACCCCCTCTACCTAGTGTGATGTCACATATTTTGTAATTTTACATTTAAAAATTAATTAAATTAAAACAGCAGTGTTCCAAAATTATTTTTATTTCCATTTCAATTATTTTTCAAGAAAATCAACATCAAATCAAACAGGCATGATAATTAACAAAACATTAAAAACACCATATATTATGTGTGCAATTCACACACGGCAGATGTGAAACTTCTGAAGAGTAGCCTCCGAGAGATTGAGATGGATATAGAGTATCAGGAGTATTAGGATAAATGTAAGGTTTATTATTTTGTACCAAGCTTAAAATGACCTCTCATTAATTAAATTTTTAAATTTTGTTTTCTGTGACGATGTTATGGTAGATTAGCATTTAATTACTCCGTGTGGTGACGAACTAAGAATACAAGTGTCACCACCCCATTCTTTCCCACGAGTGTCGTATAAGGCGACTAAGGGAAGTAAGCAATTATCATCCATTGCATGACTGGTGGTAGGGCTGGGTACCAAGTGGGAGTACTCACTTGGTATCGGGCCCAAGCGGGTTGATACCACCATCTCCCGTGTGAGCGGCCATGAAGCACATTGTTGCGTCTTGATTGTAGCAGGAGATAGCGTTTATTCTTTCATTTCATATCGGTGAAATGAAAAGGTGAGCAGCGGCTTGACAATACTCTCGGTATAGTTGAGTCTATGAGCGACGGTCGCTACTTACCATCAGATGGGCAGTGGCTTGTTTGCCACTACATGCAATAATGTTGTCTTTAAACTTTAGGACTTTTCTGCGACAGACTTAAGCCTATAAATTGATGTGTTTATTTCTTTATCGTGGCGCATTTTCGTTTCATCGAGTTTCAAATCACAAAAATTCTAAAGAAGTTTCACTTCAAAAATTCATGTTTCGCTTTCTTTTTTGTCACTTTTTTTTTGCAATTCTTTGATTGTAGATTTCATTTCACTTTCAACATTGTCACTACTTCTCAAACTTTTCCATAATGTGTTAACTTCTTATTGTACATTTTTTTATCAAGTTATAAGTGGCATTGTATGCTTCATATAATTTACGCTAAATATTACATATTTATATACAAAAAAGTGATTTACTTTTTTGTTCATTTTAAAAGTGTTTCATAAGTTAAAAATCACCAAATAGCAGAACTAAGAAAACGACGTTGTTCGCTCGATGAAAGTCATTTATCGAATAAATAGAAACAAAGAACTCACGGCAAGGCGCAGTGTGGCGGCATTTATCAAAAGCGGTCGGCTCGTGACAATGGTACAGCGAGTGCAAATTTGCCAACAAAACAATTTAAATCTTATATTCATGCAGATAAGAGTTGCAACTATTTTTATGTTATTCTTTAGTAGATATGTAGTTTAAATTTAGTGTAATAGTTAGATATAAAATATTATATTTTGGAAAAATGTGGTGTCACAAAATTTGGGACCCCTCCCTGCCCCTTGTCACTCAATGTCACACTTCGTCGACCCCCTCCCATCCCCTTAACGTGTGACGTAATTTATGGATGGCCCCTTATGCCAATTGCATTTTCGGTTAGTTTAGAAAAAATAAAAATATTGATTTAAAAGACAAATTATTTGTGAATGAGGAAAAAGAGAACTTTAGTGCGAGTGGGAATCAAAATTTAATTTAAAATAGGTTTAATAGAAAATATAATCAATTATTATCGTCTGACGTTAAAGTGTCGCCGACGTCTATAATAAATTTTCAAATATGCCATCGGTTGCGGCAGCCATTAATCCCTCGAGGTCCATCATTTTATTTTCTTCTTTTATAACTTGTTTAACGCATCCTGTACACTGTGCTGCGTTAATATTTGCTAAACCCACTTCCAGTAAAATCTTAACTTCAGGCATCCTAATAGCGGCGGAGAGGGCCAGGGAGGATTCTTCCGCTGACCTAAACCACCGCCAGCGACCGGGGCGGCGCAGGCGCAGGAACTTGCGCCTCACGCCACCCTAGATGTCTTATTATTTCGGGCCACGTAGGCTTTTACTTGGGCCCATATCATTTCAATGGGGTTTAGCTCGGAATGGTATGGAGGAAGACGTAAAACTATAATACCTCGATTGTATGGCGTCGTTCCTCCAGCGCATGCTAGGTATGGGGGAGTGGTATGCGGCATTATCCATTATAATAACCGATTCGGTTTCTATTACTTATAATATGTTTTGGAACCAGTTTTCCACGTTGTGTGAATCTATTTCACCGTGGTAGTCACCATCTGTTTTTTTAGCTTCGAATACCCACAGCCCTCCCTCCGAAAAACCATCTGTACTACCGATGTGAGTTACAATGAGTCTTTTGCCTTTTTGTGGGTTTTTAAGCCAGACAACCCTCTCAGAAATGCTTGTCTTGAAGATTTAATGTCATTGTCTACCCAAACATAATCGACAGTGTAGGGTCACATTTATCAGTCTCATCTAAATAAAAAAAAAAAACGATTTTCATTACGGTAAACCAATATTCGGCCGTGTGGGGCCGGCACCAACAATAGCTCCACCCCGTCTCTTCCTATGGGAGTCGTAAAAGCCGACTAAGGGATTACCGCGGGACCGAGCAGCAGCGCTCCCCTGTGTCAACTTAACATCCACTGCGATCGCCAACCCGCCTGCCAAGCGTGGCGATTATGGTAAAACTTCCATTTTGGGGAGGCCTATGTCCAGCAGTGGACGATGAAAGGCAAATGAATGGATGGATGAATCCGATATTCGCAACAAATAATTTCTTCTCCATATCATTAAATCAGGTCGGTCAAGTAAAATGCTTTTTCTTGTATGTTTCTGGCAAAGTTTATTTTTTTTAAATTCTAAACATGGTTGTATGACTAAATGACGGTAAATCTTGGTCTTCAATACAGTCATGTATGCAAAATTTCGGCAATTGTTGGTAATTCATCTTCTATACTATTATAAAAGTATAACAGAGCTGTGTCTGTACATTTAAGATATTTGAGAAATAATGACTGTAATCTATACTATCATAAAACTGTAACATAGCTGTGTCTGTACATTTAAGATATTTGAGAAAAAATGACTATAATAGGCTATATAGGCAAATTAGTAGACTATATAGGCGTGTCTAAACACAAAACGATTTTTTTTAGAATTTTTGTCTGTTTGTTTGTTCGCGCATCACGCAAAAACTACTGAACGGATTTTGATGTATTTTATTTTGTTTGATAGCACTTGAGTTGACTTAAAAACTGGTATAGATTTTATCCCGTTACTATATCGGGAACCTGAGATATAACCCAAAAGCTAGCTTTTAACTGCGGTGGAGCCGCGGACAAGGGCTAATTATTAAAATAAAATTGATGCACTTTTCTTCTTATTGCAGACATGGTAAAGTCATCCAATTTATTAATAATACTTCCGTGCTGGTGTCTATGTTCTGGTGGTGACACAACCGCTCCAGATTTTTTACATTCTTTTAAAATATTATAAATTGTGGTGTTAGAAACACCCATAATTTCGGCGGCTGTTTTCACGACCTCTGTTTTATAAGGGAATGTTACCATTGTTTTTCAACTTATTTATACACGTTAATAGCTATAATTTCAAATTTTTTTTTTCATTTGATTTTCAGATCCTGCTCGTGACTGTTATTTTCCATTTCACATTTTAACACTTTGTGTTGATTTATATGGCTAAGCATGTCAACTGCTAAAAATACCTATATATAAAATATCTAAATATTTATAGGGTTGCGTCGTTTATTAGGGAAAAATCTTAATTGTAAAATTAAGTTTACCTGTTCGATATAATGTATGAAAATACTTCCGACAGATGGCGCAGGCGTCGCCCAAGACGATTCATACTTATGAATGTGTTATCGAAATTAGCAGACATGAGCAATTGTTACGATTGCTGAATCGGCAAAGCATCTGGATGGTATCCAGGAGATGCAGATTCAAATACTGCTCGTGACTGTTATTTTCGATTTCACATTTTAACACTTTGTGTTGAAATCACTATATGGTTTAAAACAAGCACGACGAGCGTGGAACTTAAAGCTAAATAAATTTTTATCTTCTTTTTGGTTTTATACAAACTCCTTCGGCACCCTGTGTATATACAAACATTTTTGATAAAGAACTTGTTATACTGGCAGTATGTGTCGACTTTATACGACACCCGCTGATATACGTCGGCGAGCACTCCTGCCTTGCTCCTGCCTCCAGCTCCCACGGGGGGGTTCCCGCCAACGCGCAGGCTGTATCGGTCGAGACCGTGCGGTACCGATTCTGCATCAATCACCCGAGGGCGGACGCCGCCTCCTCGAGGGTCCCGCCCCAGGCTGTGACGAGCGTATCGTTGGCGTAGCAAATTACGCCCAGCCCAGGGGGGAGCCGGCCACGAAGGACCCAGCCGTAGCCGATGTCCCACAGGGGCGGCCCGAGAACCGGACCTTGTGGGACACCGCACAACATGGCCCTCCCAACAACATCCCCATTCCGGCTCACAAAAAGGACGCTGCGACCGTCGAGATAGTCTGCCACCAGCCGCCTTAGGTAGAGGGGCACTCCATTTTAGCCCTGGGCGCGGAACTTGTTAAGTGCCGCGAGGTACGGGCGTCCCCAGGGGTTACGCTCGAGACCCTACAGCATCTCCTGCCTTTTTGCGTGTTTGGGCCAACAGATGGCCAGTTTTAGCACGGCGCGTGCACTGCTGTACGTCGCACAGCCGGCCGTCCCGCTCTTTGTCGAGTATACTGTGACGTTGGCTGCGGGTGTAGGGCCTCCGGGCACGGATACAGGCCGCACGGAGGTCTGTTAGCTCCGGAGACCACAAATAGACCCCCTTACGCCGAGGTGGGCGCCGCATCACAGATCTACGTAAGCATGTCGCGAATGCGGCCAGCCTTGGCGCCCACGTCTTCCGTCAGGGGGGAGGCAGCCAAGACTGAAAAATGGCCGCCTCAACCGGCGGGTCGAAGTTGAGCCTGCCCACAGCTCATCGCGGAAAAGTGGGAGTTCCCGCCCCCCTACTGGCTCGACCTCCTCCAGGACTCACCAGCTC
The DNA here is from genome assembly GCA_948253155.1 of Leucoma salicis. Taxonomy (NCBI): domain Eukaryota; kingdom Metazoa; phylum Arthropoda; class Insecta; order Lepidoptera; family Erebidae; genus Leucoma; species Leucoma salicis. The sequence goes on along the minus strand of OX411809.1, from coordinate 13,233,195 downwards.
CGTACGCGTGCGGCGACACTGGGGCTAACGAATGAAAGGTCCACTATCGACCCAACCTAGCGCCGCACGCACGTTAAGTCGGCCCTCGGTTGAGTAAAACGAGGTCCGCCGCTGCCACCCACTCTTGGACCGCCGCACCGCGGGCGTCCGTCCTGGGGGACCCCCACGCCGTTGATCTGGCGTTAAAGTCCCCCAGCACGAGCACAGGGCTCGGTGGCATGCGCCGTATCGAGGTCACGCTTTTTTACAATCATTATTTATTGTAATATTATTTACTACTTTTTAGTTCAACTAGCTATTTAAGGCGTATTATTGCACGCCTCATAAGCGAAGCGTTGAGGTGGGTTCTACTCCCGGTTGACACGGCACAGCTGATTTTTCAAACTTAAATTGTCTCTATTTATCATATATTGCACTTGTAAAATAATATCTACAGACACATATAAAGAACAAACACAATTTTTAACACTCATGATATTTTTGAAGCCATTTTTGTTTTTTTATTTAAACTAGTTAAAAAACTGTTTGAAAAAAATCTGGCTCGGACGTCCGTGAGTTGTAGGTAATGTATGTTAACACGATAACGACCAAAATACTTAATTAATGGAGTCTTTTTTTTTCGTTTAAGAATTATCATGACTAGGAATAGAACCCTATTACTTTTCACGTTCTGATTCGATGTGGTTTAATAGTTATTAAATAAACAAAAAAATACTGAATACTTACGGCATTTACGCTCGACGCGACACTAAAACCAGCGCCTTTCATGAGAACTAACTACCTTTTTTAGTTTTTAAAACTAATTTTTTATTGCAAAAATAACGAATGAATTGTGTGCCTCTGCAAATCGCGGCTCGGTCTGTTAGTTACCTAATATTTATAAAACGTTTCACGTTTTGGCTTCTGCGTGAAAATGTTATTATAAAAAAAAAACAGCATCACGCTTGTATTCCCCGAAGGGATAGGCAGAGGTGTATTACACACCCACGACTCGCCAGCTATGTTTGAGTCACACGTAATAGGGGGCGAGCCTATTGACGTCTAGCAGTCGCATACACTACCGCTGTTATTATATCCTTGCTAAAAGCCTTTTTTGTTTTGTTTTTCTTTAGGAGGGAAAAATGTTCCTAACCGCACCCCATCGTTCGGGGCAACGAACAGGGTAGTGTGGGGCCCTCACCTACTAAATAAACCCGCCTTGTGCCGTCTCTCCGCCTTTGTAGGCGGGCCCCCGGAACCATATAACATTCCTTCAGTGGTGTTGTTTTAAAGCCTAGAAATTTCATTTGGAGACACATTATCGTTGATAATTTTGATATATCTACTTGTTCGCCAAGTTACTCGTAAATAGGTGCTCGCAAAAAATTTAAAACTTAATGCAACTTCCGTGATTCACAGAGGGCACGTTAAGCAATGTGATCTGGATGTCAAACTACATCCTGGCAGTCGTTCCAAGTTGTCAGTCCAGAATAAAAAAAATGACTCTGATCTTGTTCTAAGGTCGCCAGTTATCTCTTTAGTAGTATACTTAACGTCTTTGCGTGACGCCTGCGCCATCTGTCGGCAGTATTTTTATACATTATACCGACCAGGTAAACTTAATTTTACAATTAAGATTTTTACCTAATAATGACGCAAACCCTATAAATATTTAGATATTTTTTTATATATAATTTTAGCATTTGACATGTTTAGCACTATACATTAAACACAAAGTGAAACATGTGAAATCGAAAATAACAGTCACGAGCAGGGTTTGAACCTGCATCTCCTGGATACCGTCCAGATGCTTTGTCAATTCAGCCATCGTGACAATTGCTCCTGAGTGCTAATTTCGATAACACATTCATACTTAACGTCTTTGGGTGATGCCTGCGCCATCTTTCGGCAGTATTTTCATACATTATACCAACCAGGTAAACTTAATTTTACAATTAAGATTTTTACCTAATAATGACGCAAACCCTAAAATATTTAGATATTTTTTTATATATATTTTTAGCATTTGACATGCTTAGCCCTATACATTAAACACAAAGTGAAAAATATGAAATCGAAAATAACAGTCACGAGCAGGACTTGAACCTGCATCTCCTGGATACCGTCCAGATGCTTTGCCAATTCAGCCATCGTGACAATTGCTCCTGACTGCTAATTTCGTTAACACATTCATACTTAACGTCTTTGGGTGACGCCTGCGCCATCTGTTGGCAGTATTTTCATACACTATACCGACCAGGTACACTTAATTTTACGAAGTACACGCCATACAGCGGGACCCCTCCCCATTCGGCCGCCACATATCCCGTGCCCTTGTCTTTGACTGACAAGGGCGGGGAATGCGGCGCCGCCGACCTGACGACCGCCACGGAGCCATCCCCGCTACCCACCCAATCGGGGCGATCAGGGATTATGTAGGGCTCCGCGGCTACGGCAACATCGATCGACCGCTCCGCCATAGATTGCAGGAAGAGGTCCTGCGCACCGGCAGAACGGCCGAGATTCCCTTGGAGGAGGATAGCGTCGTGGTGCATAATTAGATCACGATATCCTCTTGGCGCCCTCTGGCCCCAGGTACTCGAAGATTCGAGCCCTGTCCGGGCTTGGCGGGAGCGAGCGGAAACGTCCCCGAGGTCGGAGACGTTTATTTCCCACCTGGCACGTTTCAAGACGGCCTCATAAATCAGGCCATTTTCTTTGGCCTCAGGCAGCAGGGTGATGACCACTGCTGCTGCCTTCGGTACTTTCAGCTTGCGCGACAGCTTCGTTTTGTTTTTGGGCGCCTTCATGGAGCCTCTCCCCTCGGAGACATTGGCGCCGCCAATGCACTCCACGGCAACGCCGCGACGCTTGGCTCGGGATCGCCGGGGCTGCCAGTGCCCGACTGAAAACGTAGCAGTGCCAGAGCGGGGAGCAGAAGCCCGGGGCGTGACCACCACAACCCGCGAGGGTGCCGTAGTCTGACGCGGCGTGTCAGTGCCCGGAGATGCTGCGGTGCTTGGCAGGGGCGGGAACTCATCTCAGCTCGCGCGACAGCTTTGTTTTGTTTTTGGGCGCCTTAGGAGAATCTCCCCTCAGAGACATTACATGTTGTCCTAAGATTCAGCTATATTTTCAACCGACTTCCAAAACGAGGAGGTTCTCAATTCATCTGTATGTATGTTTCGAGATTATTCCGCCAATTATGAATCGATTTCAATGATTCTTATTCTTGATTCGATTTAGTAGATGCTACTTCAGAGGTGATCCTATTTAAATATTATCAAAATCGGTCGGGCGGTTTTTAAAAATTAAACAGAAATCTAAAACCTTGTTTACATTGATGATCTTTCTTCGTTTACTTCGAAACCTCTCCAGGAGCGTTTAATTGGCGTACCCATTTTATTGTATATAAAGCTTTTCTTTACGGTCTTCGGAAGTCTCTCCGAGACGCTGTGCTCTATTTCTTTCTCTACTGCGCTTTAGGCGCTCATCTTTGTAATTTTCATACTCCTGTGCTCGATGCTTTCTCATACGAGATGCACACAAGCCTACCCTAACCTACGCACCTATTTTATAAAAAACCACTATCCATCCATCCATCAGCCTTTTAAAGTCCACTGCTGGACATAGGCCTTCCCAAGAATGGGGGATAGTGCCGTAATCGCCACGCTTGGCAGGCGAAGGATTGCTGCTGTCCACTCCCCCGGTATTCCCTCAGTCGGCTCTTACGACTCCCATAGGTGGAGAGGGGTGGGACAATTCTAAAGCCCCACAAGGCAAGAAAAAGCAAAAAATAAATTATTTTTAAATAAAAACAAAACCGCCTTTAAGACACCCAGGAACTAAGAAGCAAAACATAAAGTATAAATTATAATTTGTGAACCAGCGAGGTCCAGATGCTTTGCCAATTCAGCCATCGTGACCCTTGCTCCTGACTGCTAATCTCGATAACACATTCATACTTAACGTCTTTGGGTGACGCCTGCACCATCTGTCGGAAGTATTTTCATACATTATACCGACCAGGTAAACTTAATTTTACAATTAAGATTTTACCTAATAATGACGCAAACCCTATAAATATTTAGATATTTTTATATATATTTTTAGCATTTGACTTGCTTAGCAACATACATTAAACACAAAGTAAAAAAGTAAAGTAAGTAGTAAGTTTAATTTTGCAATTTAAATTCATACTATTTGATGGCGTGATTTTTTAAACATTTTGATCTATATTTTAGCACTTGACATGCTCAGCTACTCTTAAAGTACAAATTATAATTTGTGAATAAGGAAAATGGGTATTTTAGTACGAGCGGGAATCGAACATGCGTCCCTTAATTTGTAATATAAAAATAAATTATTATTTTCCGAGACGGATTTTTGGGCCGACGCGATATCTATTACATTATTGATCGAAGGTAAATACCAATTATGTTTTGCTGTTTAGTTCCTGGATGTCTTTGGAAGGCGGTTTTTTATTTATTTAAATATAATTTATTAACTTTCGTGTGCTCGTTTTTTTTTCTCGGTCATCTTTGGTGCTCCCCTAGACGGGATGCCCTAAGCAATTGCTTATATAGCTTATTGGCTAATCCAGGACTGGTGTACCTACTTCAATACCAACGACCTATGCTCTACTCGTACATTTGATTTAGCTATACCCAGAACTAGAGATTTAACTAAATTACAGGTGGGGCCATGGGCATATAATATAAATGAACAATGATGTGTTCACCACATCAGGGTTTTGGATTTTTCCTATTTTAAGAGGGGAATATGAGTGGTCAATATATTATAGACGTCAATAGGCTCGCCTCCTATTACGTGGGACTCAAACATAGCTGGCGAGTCGTGGGTGTGTAATACACCTCTGCCTACCCCTTCGGGGAATACAGGCGTGATGCTATGTTTTTTTTTTGGAATATGAGTGGTGAGTTTTAAAATATTTATGGTTATAATCTTTTTTTGTCTAAAGCACGCTTGCAAAGCTGCTGGCATCAGCTACTATTAAAATAAGTTTGCAAAAATGGAGCCAAACATATTCGTTGTTTTCAACGTCGCTGTGCTACTTTGAAGTATGTAGATAATTATAACGTTAATAACTACTTTCATTTAATATTTAATTAAATCAGCGGACCTACCTATTTTGTTTGATAGTATGAATGTTCTTTTTGTACACACTGCTAATAATCCTAAATTAGGTATTTGAGCCATCTTGTAGTTTCATCTAGGTATTAAACACAAAGTGAAAAATGTGAAATCGAAAATAACAGTCACGAGCAGAATGTTATTTTCGATTTCACATTTTTCATTTTGTGTTTAATGTATAGTGCTAAGCATGTCAAGTGCTAAACATAATATATATATAAAAATATCTAAATATTCATCTAGGTAAGTACTGACCTTACATGTCATGTAAAAGCCTAATAAACCGTATTCGTGCGACTAAGAATACAAGTGTCACCACCCCATTTTTCACGGGTGTCGTATGAGGCGATTAAGGAAAGTAAGCAATTATCACCCATTTCATTACTGGTAGAAGGGCTGGGTAGGTACCAAGTGAGAGTGTTCACTTGCTATAGGTCCCAAGCGGTCTTCAGGGGGCGTGTGATCAGCCATGAAGGTGAAGCACGTCATGTGTGCGGAATACCGGAAGAGCAAGATGTAGACGAGATCGTTTACTAGTAATAACTATAAGGCTTAACACGCACTGCGAATTCACGTGATTTTTTCCGCAAAATTCTGTGAAATAGGAAATTGTATGAAGCTGCACGAACTTGCGGAAATAAAATCGCGTAAATTATGTTCCAGTACGCGGATTTAAAACCGCCAGAAAAAAATTCGCTGTGCGTGTTAAGCCTAAATTACAACCAAAAACAGTAAACAAAAAAAAACTAAACGGGAAACAACTGTGGTTTCCCGTTTAGTCAAAAAAATGTATAATAATATGTAGTATGTGGTGTTATAAGTTTTTAACGTGTGTAGGTATCTGTATAATAATATTCCGGACCGGACGGCTGAACAGATTTGGATTCAGTTTTATTGGTTCATTTTTAAAGTTTAATATCAAACTGTACAAATGGCGGAGTGGTTTAGATGCAGGCCTCCTGCCCGAGTGTTGTGGGTTCGATTCTCGACGTCTACCAGATGTGAAAACATCGACATTATTTTGTAGAAATAAAGAAAGAAAGAAAAGTTTATTTCTACACAACCGTGACACACAATATAACTCAAGTTTAAACAGTTTAACAAATTAAATATGTATTTAAGAGCGACACATTAAAATATATAATGCTAGGGTTATGGAGGTATTGTAAGGCACGGCATACGGCCTTGATGAAAGAGTTCACTGAGGAGCTCCCTATTATCACAGCGGTAAGTGACCGTATACCAAAACAATTTATTTGCGACAAAAAATACAAGATTTGGATCTTGTATGCATGCAGACGGACACTGCAAGGGACTAAGACCCCTTCACAGAAAGATCAAAGACAGGTACAGTACAGGCACGGGAGCCGGAGTCTTCTCTGAAGATCTCAATGTACATAATAGCTACACCACGAATGTATGGGTATTATCAGCTTCAACGGCATTAACGTATAGAGAAATACAAAACAAAAACATAGCATCACGCCTGTATTCCCCGAAGGGGTAGGCAGAGGTGTATTACATACCCACGACTCGCCAGCTATGTTTAAGTCCCACGTAATAGGGGGCGAGCCTATTGACGTCTACCGGGCACATTTCCAAACTCCAGGCTGCTACTGAGAATTTTTCTTGTTAGGAAAAAGCTCAATAACATTGCCCGACCCGGGGATCGAACCCGAGACCTCATGATTAGCAGTCGCATACACTACCGCTACACCACCGAGGCAGTTAAGAGAAATAAAGGGTAAGAATATCCGAATGCTGTCAAACAGTATGGCAGTGCTACAGGCGCTGAACAGTCACACGGTCACATCAGGGGGCTTAGGCAGAATGTCATATTTCACGTGTCGACCGTATCGAGATCACTGTGATTGGTTGAGAAACCGACGTATGATGTCACAATAATCCGTTGGCCAATCACGGTGATCTCTCAACCAATCACAGTAATCACGATACGATCGACATGAGAGATATGAGATTCTGCCTAACCCCCCAGGACATACATGAATGCCACCAAAACACAATCCTACAATGGATAAATGAACACAGTGGCTCTAAACGTATTGATGCAGCAGATGAGCTAGCTAGCTAGAAGAGACTCTGATATGGCAACTGTCGGACCAGAACCCATCATAGTATAAATACCATTTGCCAAACTTCGGAACCTGGTAAGAAAAATAACTAGGGACCATCACCAATTTCATAGGTCAGGTCACGGTGAGTGTAGACAGGCCAAGAAAGCATTACCGCTGTTGTGGCAGCCAAACCACCAAATAGTTAATTGGGCTATAGCCATGGTAGCTATCACTTGTCACGGATCCTTTAACAAAAAATTAATTGGTCTTCGAATCACAGACAGTCTGAAATTCGTTGAGCGTACCAGCAAGACGAGACGGCGGTTTATGTGTTGCAGCGCTGCTCGAAAGTCGTCACATAAAGGACCAAATACTTTGGTAACCAAAGTTCTATCCAGGAGATCACCAGCCACTAAGGGATTCTTCCGGGTGCTGGGGTGGATAGTGAGGGTTGCACACCCATCCACACGCAAAACACGTGCTTAGACGTGGAGTTGTGGAGAACTACTCTTAAGTGTGCTTAAACAACTTTTAAGATAAATTTATACAAGAATCTCCTGTCTAAGCATTTAGTAACAAATTCAATTGAAAACAAAAATGCAATACTTGTTTCAAAGCAATACTATTTATGTATATTACTAGTCATAAAGCCTTGTTTATCCCAGCATAAAAGAGCTGGCTTGATCGGAGAAGTACCACCCCCTGTCACAAAAGATCAGTGTGAAACAATGATAGTTATTTTTGTCATTGGGTTTTGTATGGTGAGTGAAAGTGCAGTAGGCCCAAAAACCCCCTCCCAATCCTCTCTTTATTATCCTTCTTATTCTCTCCCTATTATCCTTCCTATACTCTATTTAGTGTCTTTCCTATCCTCTCCTTATTATTGTTCTTCTCAATCTCCTTTCCTTTTCCTTGTTGATCGTCACGGGTCAAGCACAGGCTAATAATGCCTCTGGGGTTGCTAGCATCTATAAGCTACGGTCACAGCATACTATCAGGTGGGCCGTGTATTTGTTTCAAAATAAATACTGGTTTATCCATTAAAATGGTAAATTTGTTCAAGATTACTGTTATGTCATCATTAATAATTATTTCCAGTCTTAGAAGCAACAGTCCAGAAACCATTTACTCTGCCATAGTGTCATCACTGCATTTTATTAATTCCCCACTGTACATACATAGTATCACGCCTGTATTCCCCGAAGGGGTAGGCAGACGTGTATTACACACCCACGATTCACCAGCTATGTTTAAGTCCCATGTAATAGGGGGCCTATTGACGTCTACCGGGCACACACAGTATTTTATTAATATTTGGCTATTATGATTTGGTTTAGTTATAGTGGAATGTACTTAGCTATTTTTAACTAGCTCCTGTCCACAACTTCATCTATGTGTGACTTGGGTTAATGTAAGTACACCACCCTACAGCACATAAATTACAGTAGAATCCGTTTATTATGACTCCACCTATATTGACCAACCGCTTATTATGACGTAATTACACAGTGAAGTTTGGTTTTCATATAAAATTCTTTATAACTAAGTCGGATATAATGACTTTGCTTATACATGTCACTTATAGTGACCCATTTTTAATAAATTGCATCCAGTTATAGTGACCGCCATGATTACTAACACCTTCGGCAGTGTTCGGTGGAGTCACATGAAACCCGACGAGGTTTGGCGCGGGCATGGCTTTTTTGTTTTGAGTCTCCGGGTGGTAATTGATTTTGTTTCTCTCTATTAAAATAGATACATACTAACAAAAATAGGAGATTGTTTATTTGCTACAAAATGCTTTGTATGACGTCCGCTTATGTATGTTATGTCCCTGCGATGTCATTATAAACGGATTCCACTGTATCTCTATGCAAAAATAGGTAGTACAGAAGCTAGCTATATTTCTGGGATAAAAAAAATGCCTATGCCTTAACTAGACTTTAGGATATACAGTATGAGAAATTTAATAATTAATGATGAAGTAATCAGCATGAACTAACTTTCTCCAGTCTTTATACTATTATAAAATCTTACTTATGGATATTGAAAGCTATTTCTGAAACCACTTTAATATATTATTTCTATAATTTATTATTGTACCACATTCAATAATTACAATATGTATCAATTTAATTTTACAAAATTCTAAAATTGATTTGACATTTTTGTGGAATTTTAAAAAGTCCTTTCAGTGGATGTCTCCATTGAGTACGAAATGAGCCAAACTTCAAATCAATTAGGCCAATCGTTTTAGAGATTTTATGATTAGATATATATTACCTATGTACCATGATTAAGAAAGATGCTGCAACAATTTTATATACATAATACAGATATATATTACAGACAATTGAAGCAATAGTAAAACATACTAATTCTGCCAAGAACTTGATGACACATTTGCTCTACAAGGGCATATAATACATACATAGATACATGTTAATATGAGAATTGTATTATTTTAAGAACATATAATACCTAGGGATGTGAAAATAATAGCTCACCCTTGTTGATGTAATTATTTAATAGATAGTTATTAGGTACATTCCTTACTTTTTCATTCTTATTTTCTATGACAAATGAGACATAAGGAATGTTGAACAATAATTTGACTACAACTTCATGTTATTTATACTCAATAATTTTAAGGTAGTTTTAATTACACAAACATAACATATGGAGAAATACTGTTATAACTACTTATTATACTCATTTTATAATTTAGATTTGTGAAATTATTTGGAGAGTGAAATGTACAAAATCACAAAGTAATATTTATTTGTAACAGTAAAATAAATTTACATAAACTTACTGTATATGATATAAATAGTTGCTAAGTTTTATATAGCATCAACTGCATCAGCTTCATCTTCTGAACTAACCTCGTCTCCAAACTCAATATCTTCGTCCAAACCATCCACAGAATAAACCACAGTTTCATTGATTCGTACCGTCTCTGGGAATTCACCATAAGTTTTCAGATTCCTCGCTTCGTCAGGGGTGTATTTCAAGATGACATCAGCCTTTGCGTCTTGGTAATCACGCAAACCTATTAATATGATATCGCCCTGATTTATCCAAACTTTTTTTCTAAGTTTCCCTCGAATATGACACAAACGTTTTATGCCATCAAAGCACATGGCCTCCAAGCGGCCATTACCAAGCATCTTTGTAACTTGAGCATACTCCTGTCCATCTTCTTTGAAGACAAGCTCACGCTTTTCAGTTTCGTTTTCATTCTTTCCTCTCCTCCTGTTTTTACCTCCTTTTCCCTTATTCTTCGGCATAATTTATATAATTTTTAGTAGAAACATATACAGAAATACTATGAAAATCTCATCAGGTTTGCAATTTCCACAGACCACAGAAATCCGTCAATAAATCCCTTTTGAAAGATACTTTTTTTTTTTCTATTTATACTCTTGACACGTAGGCAGAGGATATTTTATAATAAACTAGCGATGGGCGATTATTACTGAAATTAATCGAATTAGTCGATTGTTCAGTTTAGTTGATAAAATTCGATAACAATCGAGGTTAGTCAATTGTCATCGACTCAACTATAACTACTAATTTGTCGCGCAGCGCCATACTCAGCGCAGTTATTACTATACTCGTACTACTAAATAGGTAAGTAATTACAAAAGATAACGCGCCGGCGTTTGGCGCTGCGCGACAAATCAGTAGTCCGTGTGCCTATACTTACGACTGCAGTTATTAGGCAATTGGCACTTGCAAAAAATTCCATACTAACGATCTTTTAGGCATTGCGTCAAGCGGTCATAAGCCATAACACGCGCGGTCTTGCGCTAAAAAAGTCAAAGATCAACTACTATCATATCAAGTAATACTAGTAATAGGTACTTAAAAACAAAACAACCATCGCAACCCCGTCCCGCGCGCGCTCCACCCTGCGTCCTCTCGCCACACAGCGCAATGCATTGTAGGACGCAAAGACTACAATTGTTTAAATGTATACTGGGTAAAGCGCATTGTTATTTTTTAGTAGTTAGTAGTTTACCGATTGTTATTCGAAAGATCATAGCGAGGAACTACTAAATCGACAATTGAATGCGCAATGGCACAATTTTCGATTCAGACGATTGTTTTTTTTTGCAACAATCGCCCATCGCTATAATAAACACGTTCTCTGAGTATGCAGTGTCGAGATAGCAATAGTTTGACATTCGGCTGTCGTCCGCCATTTTACGGTGTAAGAGCGTCTGGGTGTGTTCCGATATACACTGCAAGCACTGTAAGGTGTGACGTCAATTTAGTATACTGCGAAGTCGTTCCTTTATTATACATACTGGTTACTGTTTATATAACGAAATGCAGTCACTGGACTGCAAAGTAATGACAGATCAGTATACTGATACTGATCTGTCATTACTTTCATTTCATACAAAGTATTGGTTTTACACTGCAATAAACAAGCTCTTTTCATTTTCCCCGTTTCGGTATCTTTGAATAACAATATTCAATAATAACAATAATTTTCCATAGATAGTGCAAGTTGTTATATTTCTGGACGCTATTGATCACCTGATCTAACCACTGAGAGCACCTTACCTCGAAAACGCCAGTGCTCACAGTATAAAATTGGTGACGATTTATGACGTCATATTATTATATTACCCTAGAATACTGCGGCAGTATACTGTCAGCCTATAACGGAACGATTTTTCTCCAGTATGAGCACTGGACAGTGTTCGTAGTGTATATCGGAACACAGCCTTTATATGTTGTATTAGGAATGAAGGAAGAACCAAAAACTACCGATATATCAATGTTTGAAAAATTATTGATATGGGTCTTGATATATCCTTAGTCTGAGGATATATCGAAAAAATAAAGGATATTTTTGCGTTCTTGGAACCTAGCATCTACCACAAATAATTTGTGATTTTATTCGTCACAGATTTTCATATAGTGGCAAGAAGCCGTCCATTTATTAATTTTCTGTCCTCGGAATGAAATGATGAGCAGTGGTGGCTTAGCAGCATAGTATTAAATTATTATTTTTATTAATTTTGAAATAAAAATACGTTTACGGAATCTATCGTGTTTACTTGATTTTTATACTATCCCGACGTTTCGAATACTTTACAGCATTCATGATCACGGGTGGACTTAGATGGTAGGCGTCCAAAGCTGATATGTTGTTTCAACGGTTTCATCTACCCACAGTAATATGATTTTACAAATTTTTGGTTTATTTATTTCAACCCACATAATATTCTTTTAGAAACACAGTTAAAAATATCTACTTTAAGTTGTATGCTTACAATGTATGAGATTTTAAGCTAGTATAATAAAATTACTATAATACTTCTCTTTAAGTTTTAAAATTTTTTTGTTTATATTTAGTGCTTAAAAATTCTACCACAAACTACCAATTAAAATTTTTAAGCAATCAAAAAACTACCAGTTAGGTGACAATATTGATTATTAGTTTATATTATTAAATATATTGATTTTAATAGAAGCTAAGACTAAAAAGCTACTACCGAATCGGAACGCGGCCTGACTGAGAAATATCCGGCCAGAAAACTCAGTAGGCAACAACAGTTCTGGATTATTACATTTATGGGGAAATACTAACTAATCACTACTGTCGGTTTTATCCACACAATAAGCACTAACTGTGTCTTGCAATCTTGTGGTGTGCCTTCTTGTATTATGTTTGGTGAGGCCTATCACAGGATTCCAGCTTGATGATAAGACCCAGCCGTCTTTTCTATTGAAATTGGGATGTTTCTTAATTTCAATAGCCTCTCGTATCATTCTATAAAGAAAATAATAATAATATTAATAATATATATAGTTATAGGACGATATCGATGTTCTTTTGCGAGGATTTGAGGTTTGTCAAACCTGATGTAATGGCGGATGTGGTCCTGTGTGTGCTCACAAATTGCAGACTTTGTATAGCGACGGTGCTTCACATCAGCTATGTGTTCTTTAATCCGAGTTCTTATGGATCCCTTTGTTTGTCCAATGTAGGAGAAACCACAATCACAATCCAGCTTGTACACTCCTGCATCCTGTAAGGGTATATGGCACTTGACCGGTGGTAAAAATTGACTAATTCTTTTGAGTGGCTTATAGTAGGTTTTAATTGAAGCTTTCTTGAGAATGTAGCCAATCTTGTTAGTAACTCCTTTAACATAGGGCAGGACTGCAAGGAGGCGTTCAACTGTGGGTGGCTTCACTCGGTTTCTGTGACGGTGGCATGGAACCGGCAGCTTATTAGCATGTAAAACTTTCTTTACATGCTGCAACTCCCCAGCAAAGTGTTCTTCATCACAGATTCCTTGTGCTCTCTGAAACAAAGATTTAGACACGGTAGCTAACTGTGTAGGATGGTGGTGAGACTCTCCATTCAGGTACTTATCAGTATGGGTTTTCTTTCGATACACTGTATGACTCATAGTATAAAAATCAAGTTACATAAACGTAGTTTTATTTCAAAATGTGTAAAATTTGCGTAAATGTTAGAAAGCATTTTTATTAATTTGTCGGGTCGATTAATCATTTGATTTGTATAATTATTAGCATTCAAAGCATTTATTTTTGTTACAAACACTGATTTTCAGCTGGCCCCCTACTTTAAACTTTCAACCTTATTAGTTATAGTCAATCTTTCAAATTTGACACACAGGTATATTTATACAGGTAGATAAAGATTTACGCAATTAAGAAAAACTTTTGTCTGGCCAAAAATTTATTGATCACTTGCAGGACTGAAGTATCGATACCGATATTTTTTACACGCTTCCCTAGCAATGTCCATTTTTAGGTCTAAGACAGTGTGCCCCAGTGCCCCATCTTCTCGTACATCTGTCAGGGTAAATGTACTGTATATCGAAAACCTACACACACTGACAAGTACCTGAATGCCTGTTCGCATCACCACCCCTGTCACCTGCAATCCGTCGTGACCTCTTTAACCAATCGAGCATATGAACTTTGTGACCCTGAACATTTAAATAGTGAACTCGTACACGTTCAGGAGACACTTAAGAGAAACGGGTACAAAGCGAGTCTAAGGTATCCAGTTCGCCATAGCCAATGTACGAAATATCCTGAGGTCAGTCGCCAACCTGCGTTCATGCCCTACATTAAAGGAATAACGGACAAAATTGGTACAGTCCTAAGTATTCCATTAAAACTGTTTACGTTCCGTCCTCTAAAATTTCAAGGCAAGTTCGTACACCGAAGGATGTAATCCCGTACCAGAATCCCGGTGTCTACAAGATTGATTGCAGTTGCGGTAGTTCCTACATTGATCAGATTAAACGGACCATCGCTGAGAGAGTTAAGGAACACATCGCAGCTGTGAAAAATCGGACCTACATTGATCAGACTAAACGGACCATCGCTGAGAGAGTTAAGGAACACATCGCAGCTGTGAAAAATCGGACGATGGCTAAATCAGTGATAGCAGAACATCTGCTCGACTCTGACTCAACTCACTGGATTCAGCGAGCTCCACCGAACAAAAGTATTATCCACAGATCGCAAATATTACCGCAAACTGATCCGCGAAGCGATTGAGATTAGAAAATACAAAAATTTTAATCGGGATGAGGGATACAAATTGTCGTCGGCATGGGATCCAGTGCTGGGAAAATATAAAAATCGTAGTTTACCGTCTAAGGCGTCGGTGGACACTATTAGTGTTGTGTGTAGGGACTTTAATAAATATCAGAAATGTGACGATGAAGTGAGGGTAGTTACATCCAGAGCCCCCGAACGTAGCAGGCGGCGCCGCACATCGCCAGTTGACCCGTGACCACGGCTGGTGAAACCCAGTCGAAACGTCGGGAGTAAAAAGGTATTTGATACGCGTTAAGTCCCGTAATAATAGTATAAATACTATATTTATCTAAGTCTTTAACAACTGCTGATCATGAGGTCTCGGATTCGATCCCCAGGTCGGCCAGTGTTATTGAGACTTATCGTAAAAAAAAATAAGAAAAATTCTATGTAGCAGCCCGGAGTTTGGAAACTCGGTAGACGTCAATAGGCTCGCCCCCTATTACGTGGGACTTAAACATAGCTGGCGAGTCGTGGGTGTGTAATACACCTCTGCCTATCCCTTCGGGAAATACAAGCGTGATGCTGTTTTTTTTTTATAATAACATTTTCACGCAGAAGCCAAAACGTGAAACGTTTTATAAATATTAGGTAACTAACAGACCGAGATTTTACCTAATAATGGCGCAAACCCTATAAATATTTAGATATTTTTATATATATTTTTAGCATTTAACATGCTTAGCAACATACATTAAACACAAAGCGAAAAATGTGAAATCGAAAATAACAATAATTTTAGGTAAAATCTTAATTGTAAAATTAAGTTTACCTGGTCGGTATAATGTATGAAAATACTTTCGACAGATGGTGCAGGCGTCACCCAAAGACGTTAAGTATGAATGTGTTATCGAAATTAGCAGTCAGGAGCAAGGGTCACGATGGCTGAATTGCCAAAGCATCTGGACGGTATCCAGGAGATGCAGGTTCGAATCCTGCTCGTGACTGTTATTTTCGATATCACATTTTTCACTTTGTGTTTAATGTATGTTGCTAAGCATGTCAAATGCTAAAAATATATATAAAAATATCTAAATGCAATAATTATCTTTTTTTATTTATTCTACTCCTTGATTTACTCTACTCTTTGATGCAATATGCCAAACTGTCATTAAGGCAAAGGACATGTGTTTCATACAGCCATGATACGTTTACTAAGAGGTGATCCATTTCAACGGTCCCCTACTATTTTAAAGAAAAAAACACAGAAAATTCAAATTTGATGGATAATGTTTATTATCATTTGAAAGAACATTCTTTGGCATTTATTTTCTGAAGATTATGTCTTTCAAATGTTGGCCGTTGCTACGTCGCAGATGGTCCATCCGTTGAGCCAATTTTCAATGACTCGTTCGAGCATTTCGACTGGTATGTATGTATGTATGTACTGGTGTGTATGTCCCATTATAAGGTTGTCAGAAGTCCGAAGAGAGGGTGAGAGCACGACAATCCTCCAGTCCGGGAACTTGCTCTTCCACCGGGAAGGCGAACACCAGTCCCAAGGAGGTGTTTGTCGTTCGCAGGTCTCTCGTAGGCAACGTGGAGAGGATTGAGAGTGTGTCGAGTAGGGTAGCGTACCTTATACTCAGAATAACCAAACGGTATTCATTGAAGGTCATACAGGTTTACGCACCGACCTCTACACACTCCGATGACGAGGTGGAGGCCCTATATGAGGATATCTCGAAGGCCATCCACTCGTCTAAAACCTACTTCACGGTGGTTATGGGAGACTTTAACGCGAAACTAGGCAAAAGGACAGACGATGAGCTGAAAGTGGGGCACTATGGTTTCGGGCAGAGGAGTCACAGGGGCCAGATGCTGGCTGATGTTCTGGAGAAGGAAGGCCTCTACACGATGAATTTCTTCTTCAGGAAGCAGCTCCAGCGGAAATGGACCTGGATAAGCCCTGATGGTTCAGTTTAAAGCGAGATTGACTTCATCTTGTCGGACAAACGACACATATTCAATGATGTCTCAGTGATCAGCAGGATTAAAACTGGGAGTGATCACCGACTAGTCAGGGGCATCTTGAATATTAGCACGAGAGTCGAGAGGTCACGCTTGATGAAGTCTACGCTCCGACCAACACCTGCCCTATACCAGAACCCTGAGAGCTTTCAGCTCGAACTACATAATCGCTTCCAATGTCTAGATGAGTGTGAATCAGCGAGCGATATGAACAGCAGGTTCGTGCAAAGTGTCCACGCGGTCGGGTCGACCTACATCAAGGCCCGTCGCGTCAGTAGGACTCGTAAACTCTCCGACCATACTCTCAAACTCATGGAGAGGAGACAAGAAATGACAGTCCAGTCCTCAGCTGATTGGTCCTACCCAAGGCGGTTAAACAGACAGATCTCCAAGGCTGTGCGACACAATATTCGCGGTAATTTAATACTACCCGTATTAAAGAGGCGATAGAGCGGAACCAAGGCTCGAAAGTGTTCGCAAGAGTCTGTTGGTCAAAGCCAGTTGACTAAACTGACGACCAACGACGGCACTGTCATTTCATCTCGAGATGAGATCTTGGGAGAGGTCCAGCAGTTCAATGGACAGTTGAACAGATCCCAGAGCCCTGCTGGTGGCTTGGTCCAAGTTAACTCGGCACTTTACTAAGGATATCCCGGACGTCAGCCTGTACGAGATCAGAATGGCTCTCAAACAGCTAAAGGACGGAAAGGCACCGGGTGACGACGGAATTACTATAGAGCTTCTGA
This sequence comes from Leucoma salicis, assembly GCA_948253155.1. NCBI lineage: Eukaryota > Metazoa > Arthropoda > Insecta > Lepidoptera > Erebidae > Leucoma > Leucoma salicis. The sequence continues at coordinate 13,215,665 of OX411809.1, read as the reverse complement.
AGGCAGGCGGAAAGCCGGTCCTTAAAGCCCTCCAGAGGCTATTTAATTCCGTTGTTCTCGGGGGCGACATTCCAGAGTCGTGGACCAGGAGCGTGGTGGTGCTTTTCTTCAAGAAAGGTGACAGAAGCCTTTTGAAGAATTTTAGACCTATCTCGCTCTCGAGCCACGTCTATAAGTTGTTCTCGAGGGTCATTAAAAATCGACTCGCGCAGGCTTGACGACTTCCAGCCTCCCGAACAAGCCGGTTTCCGTAAAGGCTATAAGTACCATAGACCACATCCATATGCTACGCCAGATTATACAGAAAACCGAGGAATACAATCGGCCTCTGTGTCTGGCGTTTGTGGACTATGAGAAAGCTTTCGATTCGATCGAAACTTGGGCGGTGCTGCAGTCCCTTCAGCGGTGCCAAATTGACTATCGGTACATCGAAGTGCTGAAGTACTTGTGTAGAAACGCCACCATGTCAGTCCGTGTTCAGGACAGGAGTACGAAACCAATCCAACTGCAGAGAGGTGTTAGACAGGGAGACGTTATGTCCCCAAAACTCTTCACCGCTGCATTGTAAGATGTCTTCAAGTTGTTGGACTGGATTGAATTCGGCATCAACATCAATGGCAAATACATCACTCACCTTCGATATGCCGACGATATCATCGTCATGGCAGAATCGCTGGACGACCTTGACACCATGCTTAATGATCTCAGCAGGGTTTCTCGACTAGTGGGCCTCAAAATGAACATGGACAAGACGAAAGTCATGTCTAATTTAGTCATGTTAGGTAGGCACAACTTCGAGAAAGAGGTCAATCGACGAATCCAACTCGGCTGGGCAGCGTTCGGGAAGCTAAGGAAGATCTTCTCATCCAATATTCCGCAGTGTCTGAAAACGAAGGTCTACGACCAGTGTGTGTTACCAGTGATGACATATGGAACAGAGACGTGGTCTCTGAATGATGGCCTCGTATCAAGGCTCAAAGTCGCTCAGTGGGCCATGGAGAGAGCTATGCTTGGTATTTCCCTACGTGATCGTATCCGTAATACGGAGATCCGTAGGAGCACGAGAGTGACCGACATAGCCCGCCGGGTTGCCATGCTGAAGTGGCAATGGGCAGGCCACATCGCTCGACGAACCGACAACCGTTGGGGAAGAAAGGTTCTCGAGTGGCGACCACGTATCGGACGGCGCAGCGTAGGACGGCCCCCCACCAGATGGACCGACGATCTGGTCAAAGCTGCGGGGAGCCGTTGGATGCGGTCGGCACAGGACCGCTCGTTGTGGCGTTCTCTTGGGGAGGCCTATGTCCAGCAGTGGACATTGAAAGGCTGATGGACGGATGGATGGATGGATGGATATTATTTTAATTATATTTACGGTACATATAAGTTGAATTATATTAAAATAATGATAACTGTGGACTAATTCTATCCTACTCCAAAAATCAATAAGGATGAATTATTTAGATATTTATTTTTTTTATATTTTTAGCATTTGACATGCTTAGCACTATACATTAAACACAAAGTGAAAAATGTGAAATCGAAAATAACAGTCAGGAGCAGGATTTGAACCTGCATCTTCTGGATACCGTCCAGATGCTTTACCAATTCAGCCATCCTGACAATTGCTCCTGACTGCTAATTTCGATAACACATCATACTTAACGTCTTTGGGTGACGCCTGCGCCATCTGTCGGAAGTATTTTCATACATTATACCCACCAGGTAAACTTAATTTTACAATTAAGATTTTACCTAATAATGACCTTTAAATATTTAGATATTTTATATATATTTTTAGCATTTGACATGCTTAGCACTATACATTAAACACAAAGTGAAATATATAAAAATATCTAAATATTTAAAGGGTTTGCGTCATTATTAGGTAAAATCTTAATTGTAAAATTAAGTTTACCTGGTCGGTATAATGTATGAAAATACTTCCGACAGATGGCGCAGGCGTCACCCAAAGATGTTAAGTATGATGTGTTATCGAAATTAGCAGTCAGGAGCAATTGTCAGGATGGCTGAATTGGTAAAGCATCTGGACGGTATCCAGAAGATGCAGGTTCAAATCCTGCTCCTGACTGTTATTTTCGATTTCACATTTTTCACTTTGTGTTTAATGTATAGTGCTAAGCATGTCAAATGCTAAAAATATATATAAAAATATCTAAATATTTAAAGGGTTTGCGTCATTATTAGGTAAAATCTTAATTGTAAAATTAAGTTTACCTGGTGGGTATAATGTATGAAAATACTTCCGACAGATGGCGCAGGCGTCACCCAAAGACGTTAAGTATGATGTGTTATCGAAATTAGCAGTCAGGAGCAATTGTCAGGATGGCTGAATTGGTAAAGCATCTGGACGGTATCCAGAAGATGCAGGTTCAAATCCTGCTCCTGACTGTTATTTTCGATTTCACATTTTTCACTTTGTGTTTAAGGATGAATTAGCCGGATATCAAGTTTAATATTTTTATGGTTGTTATATTTTTGCCCTAGTTGAACAAACTTGAGAATTATTTCATTTTACATATTTTATTCTAAATAGAATTAAGGATTATTAATAGTTACTGTCCATTTCAGCCATTTTTTGGGCATTTCCCTTTTCATACATTTGAATAATTTTCTATAAGCGTTGGCGATCATAGAATGCAACTTGGCTAGACCCACTGGTTACTGTTTATAACGGAATGCAGTTCAGTATACTGATCTGTCATTACTTTCATTTCATACAAAGTATTGGTTTTACACTGCTCTAAACACAATTTGTTTACATTTTCCATGTTTCGGTATGTTTGATTTACAATATTCAATTTTCCATAGTGCAAGTTGTTATATTTCTGAACACTGATTTTTTAGTTGGCACCTCTACATTATACTTTCAACTTAACTTATTAGTTATAGTCCTTAGAATAATTATAGTCAATCTTCATTATTGAGTAAAATTATCTGAAAGAAAAAAACAATATTCATTATAAAATAATATTATCGTCTTAGAATAATAACGCTTAGAACTCGAGTAGGTCCAAACGGAGGAAGCACTTTCAAGTTAGCCTTAAAAGGTTAACTCCGTTGCTCCTTCTGTCAGGACGCACCTATTCAACGGCATCCTCCGCACCGGGCACTTCCCCGCCTCATGGAAGATCGGTCGGATCATCATGCTGCCCAAACCCGGCAAGAACATCTTGCTGCCTGGAAGCTATCGGCCCATCACGCTGCTGTCGACCACCTCGAAAGTCTTCGAGAAGCTGTTGCTGCTGCACATGACGCCCCACCTTCAGCCACGCGACGAACAGTTCGGCTTTCTCACGGAATACTCCACCACACTCCAAGTTGCCAGGGTGCTGCACCACCTGGCTGCGGCCCGGAACAAGAGAGAACGAGTTGTCGCAGTGTTCCTGGACATGGAGAAAGCCTTCGATCGCGTGTGGCATGCCGGCCTGCTGCGCAAGCTGTCTACGTCTAATATTCCTCGTCGAATAGTCAAGACTGTGGCCAGCTTCCTGCAGGACAGGCGCTTTCAAGTGGCGGTTGAAGATGCCCTGTCCGCAGAGCGCCCCATCCGTGCCGGCGTGTCCCAGGGAAGCTGCCTGTCGCCCGTCTGCTATAGCAGATACACGGACGACATTCCAGTTGCTGGCGGCGCCATGCTGGCGCTATACGCCGATGACACTGCTCTCATCACCACCTCGCTTTCCTCCACTCATGCGGCCGTCAAGATGCAGTGAGCACTGGACGCACTTCCCTGTTAGCTGAAGGCCTGGAGGCTGAAGGTCAACGTGGCAAAGACTCAGGCAATCTCCGTGGGAGGCCGGGCATTACCACCCCCTTTGATGCTGCTAGGAGAACCCGTCAGTTTGTCCCCGACGGTGAAATACCTCAGAGTGATCATTGACCGCAACCTCACCATGCAGCCCCACGTGAGACATGTGGTCTCGCAGACGCGCACTGCGCGCGCTCTCCTGCGCCCTGTTTTGGCATTCCAACTGCCTCTCCGCGCGAAGCTCGGCGTGTACACGCACTACATCCGCTCGCGCCTCACGTACGCAGCCCCGGCGTGGTATGCGCTGGTCAGCGAATCCAACCGGAGGCTGCTGCGTGCACAGCAGTCGCTTGCGCTACGCACGATCACGGATGCCCCGCGCTATGTGCGGAACAAGGTGATCGCCAGGGATCTGCGCATGGAGAGCCTCGATGACTACATCAGACGCCTGAGCACCTCGATGTTCGAGCGGGCCGACGGAGCGCGAACCGCTCCTCACCGCTGGCTGATGGGCGCTTGCCGGGGTTCGCTCCGGTGAGCTCGACCTCGCTGAGCGGTGGGTTGTAGGTGGGTGTAGTAGGATGTCACAACGCGTCTCATAACCACAATAATGTTATGAAGATTACATTTCACTCGTAAGTACTCTTTGATAATTAATAATTTTCAGTAAAACATTCATCTAAACAGAAAATCAAAATGTAATCAAAATATTGCCAGCTTTAGAAAAAATATTTCCCCGAATCAAAAAATATATAATTTTTTAATTGTATTCGTTTTTAGATTTCCATCAAATCCGATTATTGCTGCGCGATGGATACAACAAATCCGACTTAATCGAAGAGAAGAATGTTGGAAACCAACTAGATTTACAAAAATATGTTTCGACCATTTCGGTGACAAGGAGAAGTATACTACCAAAGGTGGGTTGTGTAAATTACGTCAGGGCGCTGTACCATCAAGGGTATGTAAAAAGTATTCCTTTCATAATTTTAAATACCTTTAATTTAATTCATATTTTTTCTGTGTACTAATTAGTTTACCGTTACTACGTTTTAGGGGCTGCACATTCTTTGCAAAGATGAAATTCAGAATAGTAGTGATGACCTCTATGATCCTCATGATCTGGATAAAACACAACTGGTTCGTTAATGTGGATACAATATAGAATACATAACATAGTACATAAGTCCTCGTATGTCTGATCTAAATGTTTATATTAACGGGCCTCGTGGCTTAGTTGGTAATGTAACCGACTTATGTGCACGAGGTCATGGGTTCGATTCCCACTCATGGCAATTATTTGTGTGATGAATATAGATATTTGTACTGCGTCTGGGTGTTTTTTATCCATTATATGTATGTATTTACAAAAAAAGTAATATATGTATTATATCCGTAATCTGGTACCCATAGCACAAGCATTAAGCTTAGTTTGGGACCAGAGGACGTAGTGTGAAATGTCCGTGAATTCGTATATTTTATTTATTTAATTATGTAGCCCTTTTACATGGCGAATCGTCTAATCATGCCAATGAAAATTATTTAAAAATTAGCTGCAATGAAGCACAAGCCTCAAACCAATCTGTAAGTAGTAATAAACAGATTGCAATGCAATATACGTCTTACTTATAGTATATACTTATATATATCAAAATTATTACTAATAGGAGGTGGAGAAGAGGGATAATAAGGAGAGGATAAGGATGATTTTGGGGCTCTGGGGTACTTTCACTTACCATACGAAACAAAACAGTAGTACTACCTACTGTTACTTTACGCTGATCTTCTGTTTTTGGCTGGTACTTCCTCGTTGAGCCATGTTTGTGTGCTGAGACAAGCAAAGCTCTACCACTAGAAAAGGCTTGTCCTCTATGCGTTCCTAAACCATTGATCTGATTATCACGAATATTTGTTTGGTATTTCTATATAAACCCGTGAGAATTCTTGGCTATATAAGTAATAAAAATAAATGTTTATACGTTTTTCGCTGGAAATAGTCTCATTCTTATCTCATTAGTATACAATATTTACTTAATAAAATTAAAATTTCAGATATCTCAAGATAACGGGTATTACATTTTATCCCGCACTATATCGGGAACCTAAGATACAACCTAAAAACTAGCTTTTGGCTGTGGCAGAGCCGCGGGAAAAGACTTATTTTATAGATTACAATTTTTTTCTAAGTTCCGTGTTTCTACTTACGTATTTCTTATATATATATTTCTTTCACTCCATCCAATGGTTGTCCGGAAGAGATTGCCTTGTGTGATAGGACCGCCAATTGTATAATATTAATGTTTAAGATCTTTGTTTAGTTATTTTGGTGTACAATAAAAACGTTTATTATTATTCTCTTTATTTATTTTCTTACATATTTCATACATTTTTAAATATGAAAATACACAAGCTCACACACAATCACTACTATAAAAACACAAACAAAAATAAACAGAACAGAATATAATTAATTTAAAAATATATAAAAAAGTGGGCCACCGACATCGGGTGCAGGGACCAAGCTGCCGGTGGTTAGGGCTCCAGAGTAAGGAACCTCCTCACAATACGTGCCGTGTCGAGGCCTTTTGCATCAAGCCCTTAAGTCAGCTGTCCAACGAGAGTCTCATTAGATCTTGGTCGAGACTTTTGGCAATCAGTCCATTACTCGATATGACTATCGGAACAATAATTCTTGAATCAACAATTATTATTATTATTATTAATTATTATCCCGTCCTATTCCATACAAATCTACTATTTATTACAATTTTCTATCAGAAAACTATAATATACGAGTAGGTATCTTGGTTTGACAAAATTGGAATAGTGTGCCATTTTCCCCACTTTTTGGGGAAAATGTTTTTACTTGTATCATTATTTAATCGTGTGTGTGCGTGCCGTTGAATGTAATTACGTGACGTTTATGCACACATTAATCGTTATTTTGCTTCAAACTTGAGCGGAATTATAACTGAAACTACCGTTCTAAGCGTTATTATTCTAAGATTATCATAATATTGTCATAATTTGTCATTGTCACGCGATTACATAATATGCGTGTAAAATTTCAGCTCAATCGGAAACCGGGAAGTGTTTCAAATTTAACTTGCAAGATTTGAACGGGACAAGTAAAATAAAAGCATCGCCATGCTAACATCTAGTTTTACCCTCCCTCCGCATTAGATGTTCCACAGGAGGGCGTAGCATAGGACGGCCTCCGGCCAGAAGGACTGACGACTTGGTCAAGATCGCAAGGAGCCCTTGGATCTAGTCACTAGAGCGTCGGTGTGGAATGTCTGTAGACGATCCTATGACTCTCCATTAAGACGAAAGAAGGCGTCGCAGTCATGTTTTAGTCGGTATTGTGGCTCATGAACTCGACACAAGAGTCGAGCCTGTATGACATCAAGCCCGAGACTCCCCCTGGATCTTGTTGGTACCCCAGTGATGTGCGTAAACTTGCATTTTGGACCATGTTAACAAAAGGACCGCTTGTTGTTCTCTTAGGGGGACCTATTATGTACAGCAGTGGATGTCGAATGACTGATGGATGGAATAAAATATTATTATATACTTGTTTTTATTTATTGTAATACATACCTCACTTTCAAATCTTTTTCTCCTGATTTCATCACATCACAAACTTATATAGGTATGTTTGGACCTCAGATCAAATAGAAAAGTTAAGATGGAACTTTGCGAACAACGAAGTCAGGCCGGTTTTATAAAGATGTAGTGCGTGGGCCGGTGTTGCAATCATAATTCAAATTACCCCAATATTACAAAAATAATATTAATAAATGTTAAAACGCGATAGGACAAGTGTTCTATCACCCATTCGGACGCGATGTGTATGTAAAAAGTAGTGGCGGTAGTGAAAAGGATATGGGAAGAAGAATATTTAAAAAATAAAATGACTGAGTATTTAATTTTGTGCATTATTATTTATTTAAAACCTATTGTGCTGAATTAATTTCTTGTAAGATTGCCTCTTACTTTCAATCGATTTGGAAATTGTTTCTAACTTAGCAATATGGACCTAATGCTTAGGTATTTCTCAGTAACGCACCGTATTAAATTAATTTTATGTTCGTGCCCAGCATATTCGTGTTTATCTCTAAATTAATAAAAACCTGGTTGTTGCCCTATTGTTTCACACAAATGATGGTATGCTTTGCAAGACAGTGAAGTGCACCGCCCGTTCCCCTGTAATTTAATGCAATATGCAGAAGCAGTGCAACAACACACACCAATTACACATTTATACCGTTACTTAAGCCGTGTGGGGCCGGCATCAAGAATAGCTCCACCCCGTCTCTTTCTATGGGAGTCGTAAAAGCCAACTAAGGAATTATCGGGAGACCGGGCAGCAGCGTTCCCCTGTGTAATAAAAACATCCCCTGCGATCGCTAACCCGCCTACCAAGCATGGCGATTATGGTAAAACTCCCCATGTTGAGGAGGCCAATGTCCAACAGTGGACGATGAAAGGCTGATGGATGGATGGATGGACCGTTAGTAGTGTTTTGCCGCTCCACAAGGCATCCTCGGGGCAACTATTACGACAAGCGATTGTATTCCGTGTGGTGACGGACTAAGAATACAAGTGTCACAACCCCATTCTTTCCCACGGGTGTCGTATGAGGCGACTAAGGGAAGTAAGCAATTATCATCCATTATTGACTGGTGGTAGGGCTGGGTACCAATTGGGAGTACCCGTAATTGCTATCGGGCCCGCGCGAACGAGTAGGTAAAAAGCACATCAGTGTGTTTTGGTTGTAGCAGAAGATGCCGTTTATTCTTTCATTTCATATCTGTGACATGAAATGATGAGCAGCGACTTCACAATACTCCAGGTATAGTAGTCCATGAGCGAGGGTTACCATTTACCATACGCAATAAAAAAAAAATACATTAATTTATTGAAGTAATAACACAAATCAAAATTTTGAGTCACTACCGACTTTTTTTCTATATGAAGACCAATCGCTCGAATCGATCGCGTCAGCTTTTAAACAAAAAAGAACTGCATCAAAATCGGTCCATTCGTTTAGGAGTTAATGCCACAAACAGACACACACACAGACACCAAACAGACAGGTCAACCTTATAACATAACACCCCCCTTTTTGTGTGTGTGGGGTAAAAAAAACGAGTCACATTGCCCAAAAATAGGGTTAACTATAACAGTTTATAATATGGCAACACTTGTATGTTTCAAGCAATAAACTCCAATTTTATTTTGATTTATTGAAAATATTGGTTTCCAAGTTTACTTTAAGTGTGAAATGTGATTCCATCCTGTTTTTTATCTCTTGTAGTTTGGTTTTTACACCCTTTCACAACACAATTCGGCATTTTTACTTTGTAAATTATGATATTTTTGATGACGTTTTAATCGAAGCGCCGCGATAGCTCGACTGACAATTCATGGCGTAGTTTTGTTATACGTGTGTGCGTGTAATTGTGTATGTACACGGCAAGGCGTAGTTTTAACCGGCCTCACTTCTTTGTTCGCAGAGCTCCGTCTTAACTTTTTTATTTGATCTGAGGTTTGGACTTAGAATGAACGTCTATACACAGGATTAAATTTATTTCTTTATGCTTTTTACAACCCAAATCTGTTCAATAGAGTGCTATGCCCTTATTTTTTTCTGTTTGTCTATAAAGAAGGCATGCCTAATAGACCTATCAACCACTAGCTCATATTACTGAATAGATTGGGTTGCAATTTGCACATAGATATAATTATATAATTATACAGGTAGATAAAAATTTACGCAATTAAAAAACCTTTGTCCACCCAAAAAGTTATTAATCGCTTAAAGGACTGAAGTATCGATATCGATATTTTTTACGCGCTTCCCTAGGAATGTCTGCCATTATCAGTTCTCATTTAGAAATGACACGGTAAATTTGTAGTCTTTTTTAGATTATTCTACTCTTTGATTTGTAGTTCTTTTTCTCCTTCTGTTTTCTACCTCAATGTGTTAAACATAAGTTTCAAGGCTGAAACCGTAGACAGATTGAATCATCAGAGTACAATTAAAGATACAACTAATATAAAACCATTAGTGTTAACTCAAAACCCATCTCATTTTAATTTAATTCCATATTTAGATTATTGGTAGATTTAAAATGTAAATAGAGATTTTGATCTATATTTTTTAGCATTTGACATGCTCCGCCACTTTTTAAAGTACAAATTATTTGCGAATAAGGAAAAAGAGATTTTTTGTACTAGCGGGTATCGAACCCGCGTCTTTTCCTATCCGGGGAAGTGCTCTAAGCCACTGAGCTATAGTACAGGTCTTTCGACCATCCCAATCTCCTTATCACATATGTCTTTCAGCTTCATTTTAGGAAATCTACATAAACGAAAACAAATAAGATATTCCATTCTATTGCATTTAGTACAGCAGTAATTTATGCATTCATCAAACGAGCTAAATAACCAACTGATACTGCATCTTACTGCATGGTAAATTGTTATTAGTCAATAAAGTTATCATTATTTTGTAACAAAAGCAATCGTGTAAATGACAAAATACAGTAATAAATAATATATATTAACACCAAAAAGTTAATATCGATACTACAGTCGATAACAGAAGCACATTATTAGTATAATATTGTCAGTGTTAAAAACATGAATTGTTCATTGAATTGGAATTGTTACAGCATAACATGAAGCATAGGTATATTATCAGAGCAAAGAGTATATACTAAAGAATACAAAAACAAAAAAAAACATAATTTCACGCCTGTATTCCCCGAGGGGGTAGGCAGAGGTGTATTACACACCCACGACTCGCCAGCTATGTTTGAGTCCCACGTAATAGGGGGCGAGCCTATTGACGTTTACCGGGCACATTTCCAAACTCCGGGCTGCTACTGAGAATTTTTCTTTTTAGGAAAAAGCTCCATAGCTTTTTGCCCGACCCGGGGATCGAACCCGAGACCTCATGATTAGCAGTCGCATATACTACCGCTACACCACCGAGGCAGTTTAAGAATACAGAGAAGTCTTAAATAATTAGTTAACAAGAAATATAAAACCGTCCGTGTGGTGACGGATACTCTTTTCTGTAGTCCGTGTGACGGACTAAGAATATAAGAGTCACCACCCCATTCTTTCCATTTTTACAAGACGACTAAGGGAAGTAAGCAATTATCACCCATTGCAGTAGTAGTAGAGTACTCATTTGCTATCAGACCCGAGCGGGTTGGTACCACCATCTGTGTCACTGGCCATGAAACACATTGATGTTATTGGTTGTAGCAGGAGATGGCCGTTAAATCATTCATTTCATATAATATCTGTCAAATGAAATAGTGAGCAGCGGCTTAACAATACTCTCAGCATCATTGACTCTCGGTATAGTTGAGTCCATGAGCGACGGTTACCATTTTCCATCAGGTGGGCCGTGGCTCGTCTGCTACCATATACAATACTTAGAATAATAACGCTATACAATAATAATAAAATCCTAAACACTCAGTACCTACCTACTATGAACCACACAAGATTTTCATCAAAAGTATAAAATGTTGCCCAGCGAAGTGGGCACGGGTCAGCTAGAATAAATTTGACTTGTATACTTTCTGACCTTTTTTGTACTATCGAAAGTTATATTTAAATTTAACATATGGTTGTACTTAAAGTACTTTAACACAGTTTCTTTTTTTAACAGTAGTTTTTTTTTATTTCACATGCTCTTTGGTTCAGTTTACAGGTCGAAAATTAGGATGAGCTTAAGATTTATGTGCCGTGTGGGGCCGGCTTTAGAATTGTCCCACCCCTCTCCTCCCATGGGAGTCGTAAGAGCCGACTGAGGGAATACCGGGTGAGTGGGCAGCAGCACTCCTTCGAGTATTAACTAGGGATGGGCCGAAATTCGTTTTACATTCGTTTTAGCCGAATTTCGGTGGCTTGAACCGAACTTCGGCATTCGGCCGAAGTTCGGTTCAAGTCTTAAGTGCCGAACATTCGGTATAATAAAAGGTGAGGTTTCTAATAAAATTAAAAGAAATCAAATCTGTCATAGCTGTAAAAGAAAACAAAAAACATAGCATCACGCCTGTATTCCCCGAAGGGGTAAGCAGAGGTGTATTACACACCCACGATTCGCCAGCTATGTTTAAGTCCCACGTAATAGGAGGCGAGCCTATTGACGTCTACCGGGCACTTTTTCCAAACTAGCAAATAAAAAAAAGTATAGTACAAATAGCTGTAAAATAAGTCACATATATTATACCAATACTCTAGAATAATTTAATCATGATCAGTTGTAGGTACGTTAAACTATAATAATTATTATAGATAAATATAAATGAATAGTTTTTTCGCAATCCAGGAGTCATGAATCAATAAACCCAATAAATTGATATAATGTGTCACCCTTGCACTGACTGTTTTTTATTGTTTTACGACGTTGTCTTTCATGAAAAAATACACACAGAACACAAGTTACTCCCGAGAAAGCACGCACCGAAGTTCGGACGAACTTCGGCCGAATTTTGTATAATTACCGAATGTTCGGCCGAAGTTCGTATTCGGTTAAAATCATATTCGGCTCATCTCTAGTATTAACACTATCCACTGCGATAGCCAACCCGCCTGTCAAGCGTGGCGATTACGGCACTATCTCCATTCTTGGGGAGGCCTATGTCCAGCAGTGGACTCTAAAAGGCTGATGCTGCACCGCTTGGCAGGCGGGTTGGCCATCGCAGTGGATGTTGTTAATATTCGAGGGAGTGCTGCTGCCCACTCCCCCGGTATTCCCTCAGTCGGCTCTTACGACTCCCATGGGTGGAGAAGGGGTGGATAAGATTTATAAACCATCATCTCTGTCACTCTTCCTAACTATTATAAAGCTGTAACAGAGTTGTGTCTGTACATATTAGATAAGAATTTGAGAAAAAATAATGTATTGGGCTATTATATAGGCGTGACTGAAAACAAAACATTTCTTTTTATTTTTCTCTGTTTATCTGTTTGTTTGTTCGGGCATCACGCAAAACCTACTGAACGGATTTTGATGCAACTTTTATATACGATTAGATTTAAAAACTGGTATACGATATATCATGTACCTACTACATCAGAAGACAGATATATAGCTTGAAAACTATCTTTCGGATGTGGTGTGAAGGCTGATCCTACTATAAAAGTTACTAGATGCTAAAATATGATTTTCTGGCGCCCTGTGTTCTTAATCGTTGAGCAATCGCGTCCTTTTTGCTGAATATCTCATGAAATAAGTTTATATTTACTTGCTTCTATCTATTGCGATATAACAGATGTTAATAATTATATATTTTTATGGAAGTCTTTGAACTTTGTTTTTTGTGTTATTTTATTGAATAATCTATTCAATAATTGTATACAATGAACACAAATCCCGCCGACACGCTGCCATGTAGTTTGGTGGATAAACGACAAATACTTCGTTACCAACTGAAGTCACACTCATGCTTACTGCATTGTTGCAAAGTTTGTTTACCTAATGATTTTTTAGTTTAAGGTATTTCCAAACAATTGTAAGACGTACCTCTATGTATGAGATACAGTACAATGGGACAGAATTTGGGCAATGATGTTAGCCAGACAGGTTTGCTGAAGTCCAGTGGGTGTGGTGCCGGGATTCCTTTCTTGTATGCCCCTGGTGGGCCGGTGCTCGTGGAGTAACGTCAACACTTTGGCGGTGGCCAGATTACAACTTTAGCAGGCGTCGCGGTAAACAAGAGAAGTGAAGTCGTGGTAAAGTGAGAAAGTGTCTAAGAGAAATTGTGCGCCAGGTAGAGTCTGCGGAACCACAAAGATCTTTTGGTTCTGTTCTTTGGGTTCATGTTGGCACTGGCGTGGCTTTACAGTCCCCGTAATCTATGAGGTGCGAGAGGCTTTGTTAATGCCGCCGCAGCTAATAGCCATATTTTTTTTGTGTAATCGCAGTCTAATGAAATAATATTCTCACTCAACCCACTGCTGCATGTTGGGAGATTAACTCAAATAACCGTTGCTCGCAGAACAACATACGTTAAAGTAGAGCTGTTAACCGAGTATACAGCTTAGTGTCACCCACTGCAAAAGAGATGTTGCAAAACAAATCCATTTGTGAGGTCAGTGTACCCAGTGGCTAGAGAGTGTGCTGTACACCAAAACTTATATGGACTGGTGTCGATGATGTCAGTAGGTTTACGTATAAGCCAAAAAAGGTTGTAATTTTGTTACAATACCATAATTATTTGGAAATATTAGTACCTATCTACCTAGATATTTTACATGAAAATCATTTTACTTGCAGTATGGCAAGCGTGCAATCGGATCGGCAGCAAGGGAGGGTGGGTGATGTGCAGGGGTGGGGCCAGACGGCGAATGAACTACAGAAAGGGTTAACGTTCGCTTCCCCTGCAGCATCGTGCATCGCCTGCGCTAGCCCGCCCACGGTTTATGCTACTTATACCACCTATACGCTACCTACACCCAGTTTAACTAGGAAAAAAGAATTTGTATTTATATAAAAAACCAATTGTCATGACATTTTTTGGCCAAGGTTTGCTTTCTTTTGGGGTAAAAATCGAAACAGTCGGTATTGAAGGAAACCCTGATTGAAAGGAAAATTATAAATGTTTTAAACTTTTATTTGTAATTAATTTTATTTATTTTCCTATAAATATATAGGACCTATGAAATTGCCGTTCTGCAGTTCTGGCAATTTCAAATCAAAATAATTTTTGTTTACCTAAGGCCCACTTGCGCGTTCCAGAGTTAATGTATTATAACTCCGAGCGTACCTACTGCTAACGCAGGGCTAAATAATTATTTTTGCTTGCACTGATAAGAGTTAACACTACCATGCGTAAATTAATTAACTATTAAACCCGCCAAAGTTGGAGGGTTAAATGTCTATGTCTGGGTTTATTACGTCAAAATTGTGAGTCTATGCTAGTTTGTGTTTTGTATTTAAAAAACAACAACAGAATAACATTACATCTCAGACTAATAGCTAATAGACGGAGCCAAGGCGTGGCCGCACTTGAAACAGCAATATTTTTTTTTAATGTTGCCAGGTTGACACGTATTTAACCATATTTGGGCAAATTAAACGATATTTAGAATGAGGTCTGTAACTTGGTCGTAAATAAGAAACTCTTCATAACAAATATTTTATTGAAAATCACAACGTTTATCAAAATAATTATTTAAAAGTAAATCTACCACCCCTTCTAATCATCCAAACATCAGTCTTTAAACGTCCACTGCTGGATATTGGCCTCCCCAAGAGAATGCCAGAACTAGCGGGCTTGTGCTGACTGCATCCAACGGCTCCCTGCAGCTTTGACCATATATTTGGTCCATCTGGTGGGAGGCCATATTACAATGCGCTGTCCGATACGTGGTCACCACTGAGAACCTTTTTCACAAACGGTTGTCAGTTTGTAGAGCGATATGGCCTGCCCATTGCCACTTCAGCATGCAAACCCGGCGGGCTATGTCGGATATTCACGTTCTACGAATCTCCGTAATAAGAATACGATCACGTAGGGAAATACCAAGACTTTGAGCCTTGATGCAAGGTAAGTATTCCATCTATCCATCCATCAGCCTTTCGACGTCCACTGCTGGACATAGGCCTCCCCAAGAGAACGCCAAAACGAGCGGTCCTGTGAGCTCATATGGGGGGATAGTGCCGTAATCGCCACGCAGGCAGGCGGGTTGGCGATCGCAGTGGATGTTGTTAATACTCGAGGGAGTGCTGCTGCCCACTCCCCCGGTATTCCTTCAGTCGGCTCTTACGACTCCCATGCGTGGAGAGGGGTGGGACAGTTCTAAAGCCAAACGGCGTAAGATGGGTAAGTATTGCTGCTCTATAAATTGCCGTTCTGTTCGATATCTAATCTGGTAAATAATAATAAGTTATATTTAATAAAATAATACATAGTACACAAGAATGCAATTAAATTATCTTTTCTTTCTTTTCTGTGTCAAATAAGAAAAATCTGTTGCTCTAAATTCTAGATTATGACTACAGTGCTATTCATAATCTAGAATTGAGATTTACTTACAAAGTTGAAGTTACAAAGACTTTAAAACCTATACTTACATGAACCTATTCACTGGCAATGATTTTGCTCCCAACGTTGCTATTTTCTTATTATGTATAATGAAACATCAACAAAATATCGTGGAACATATTTTGGGTATTTCATGGGTTGCCTCGTTTTCCCGTAGCATTTACCCATTTCGATCTTGCATCTGGATTAGAGGGAAACCTAAAATGGTAAATTTTTATCATCAGCTCATAAATTACATATAAATTTATTAGTAAGTGAAAACTGGGCAAATTAAATTTGCAATAAGGCAACACCGAAACAATTTTTAGTAATAGAAATTTAGCTAGAAAATGTGTTTTGCGAGTGTATCTTAGTAATAATTATTAATTTCGAGTAAAAAACCCCATTTTATATCACTTGATAGGACTCAATAATTAAATTATTTAATTTTCGACTACTTACGAATGAAATGTTATACCGGTATTTTTCCGCTCGCTGTAGCTTTGTTAGGCATTGTACACCACTTTACAATCACTATTATCACGTAGTCTTTATCTCAAAACACTGAATAACACGTAAATATATGTAAAACCCGAATTTTTATACAAATGTTCGATTATGTCAGTTGAATCGTGACAGACAAAGCATTTTGACATCGTGACAAATACAAAAAACTGGCCATGGCGACAAAGACAAAAATTTATGACGTTGTCTGTTTTTTGCACCAGTAAATTGTATCTTATGTTCTCGCTCATACCATCCATCCATCCATCCTTTCGACGTCCACTGCTGGACATAGGCCTCCCCAAGAGAACTGTGTGCTCGTTATGGGGGATAATGCCGTAATCGCCACGCTTGGCAGGCGAGTTGGCGATCGCAGTGGATGTTGAATACTCGAGGGAGTGCTGCTGCCCACTTCCCCGGTATTCCCTCAGTCGGCTCTTACGATTCCGTGGGTAGAGAGGGGTGGGACAATTCTAAAGCCGGCCCCACACGGCGAAATGCTCGCTCATACATGTCAAAGAATTTTCTTCGCTCTGTCTAGATGTATTTAGTCTGAGCATTGCATTGTTTATTTATATTGTCCTGATGAGTGACTTGTTGGTTTCAGATAATGTGTTCATATGTGTTCAGCCCCCCTAGACAACGGGATGCTTAATATATCGTCGTAATTTTATGTCAATCCTATACATTGATTACTAGAATTCTTCTATTAATATCCTATACATTGATTACTAGAAATCTTCTATTAACATAAAAAAAACATAGCATCACGCCTGTATTACCCGAAGGGGTAGGTATAGGTGTATTACACACCCACGACTCGCCAGCTATGTTTGAGTCCCACGTAATAGGGGGCGAGCCTATTGACGTCTACCGGGCACATTTCCAAACTCCGGGCTGCTATTGAGAATTTTTCTTTTTAGAAAAAAGCTCAATAACATTGCCCGACCCGGGGATCGAATCGAGACCTCATGATTAGCAGTCGCATACACTACCGCTACACCACCGAGGCAGTTCTTCTATTCTTCTAATTTATTCTGTTCTACTAGCATTAATGCCACTTCGCTATAAGTACATCATCCATGATGCCACTTATATACTGGGCCCGGTCAGTTCAAGATAGCACCAGCAGTTTCTTATTTATTTTCAATAACATGTTTACCTTTACTTGGTTATTATATCACAAAGAAGTAAACTGATTCCACCTGTGAAAATAGTATAATAACGTATATAAGATTTCACATTTCACAAAATAATACAGATATATTGTCACAAAATACACTCGAGATATATAGTAAACAAACAACAATTTGACATACCTATATAATGACATATCGCCATTCAACATAGTTATTCATGTAATCTAAGTTAGTAAATGCAAAGGCATTAATTAGTTATCTCAAAATTTCCGCGCAAGTGGGCCTAAGAATTCTAATTTTAAATTAATTTTATTTTAAAAACACGGAATTATTTTTCCAAGTATACATAGTCATTTGTTTATTGCTTAGTGTTATGTTTTCATCGCATTTGCATCTTTTTCGTCATCATGGATAAGTAAAAAATTTGAGTAATTATGGAATATGTGGTACTGTCGAGGCAACAACGCGGCACAAGCGGCACGCAACATAACGACGCTTACGGAGCGACCACTATAAGCCAACGCATCGCCTGTTATTGGATTGCCCGCTTCCGTTCTGGAAATTTTGAGCTGTAAACTTTGGTTGACAATGACGAATTAAAGGCGATTGTGGAAGCTGATGATACTCAATGTACGGCTGAATTAGCAATAGCTTTCGACGTTTGCATCGAAACAATCTTGGTCCATTTGCGTCAAATTGGCAAGGTAAATAAGCTTGACAAACTCAATGATCGCCAGCGCGAGGTACGCGTCGAAAAGTGCCTTGTCCGGCTCAACAGGCACACAAACGAAGGAATTTTAAACCGCACTGTTATCTGTGACAAAAAAAAATATTATGTATGACAATCGCAAGCGCTCAGCAAGTTGGTTGGATCCTGGTTCAGCACCTAAACAATGCCATAAACGAAAACTTACCCCAAGAAAAGTGACGGTCACTGCTTATTGGTCGCCGGTATGATTCAGCACAGCTCATCCCGTTTGGAAAAATCAATCGTTGTCTCCGCTGCTCCTGCACGAACGAACACACGACCTCATGCTGCACAGCAGACGGTCTCCAAGTTACAAGAGCTGGGGTTGAAAGCTCTCCGTCATCTACCGTACTCACCAGACCTTGCACCTACATACTTCTACTTTTTCCAGAATTTGGATAACTTCTTGGCGGGAAAAAAAATCTATACCCGAGAAGCAATACCTTTGATCAACGCCATTGAAGAATTTGTTGCCTCTCGTCCAGCTGATTTCTTCAAGAAGGGCAGTAAACTGCCGTTACGTTGGCAAAGATGCATCGATTGCATGGGTGATTATTTTGATTGATAGAAATTATTTTGATCTATATTTTAGCACTTGACATGCTTAGCTACTCTTAAAGTACGAATTATAATTTGTGAATAAGGAAAAAGAGTATTTTAGTTCGAGCGGGAATCGAACCTGCGTCCCTTCCTTTCCGGGGAAGTGCTCTAATCCATTGAACTATCGTACTATTTCTAGAAATACCGAATTTCCTCATTACATTTGTCTTTTTTTTTTCAAAATTTGACCAACGCCATCTATCGGCAATGCATTTATATGCATTCATCCAATGTAGTAAGTTTAATTTGGCAATTAAAATTCATACTATTTGATGGCGTGATTTTTCAAACATTTTGATCTATATTTTAGCACTTGACATGCTTAGCTACTCTTAAAGTACAAATTATAATTTGTGAATAAGGAAAACTAACTGCGTGCGTGAGCTTAATGACACTATTCAGAAAGAACGAGAGAAAAGGAGACAGTCAATGAGTTTTTCAAAAGAGATTTTAGTATTATTAGGCACATTGATACGTTGCGGAAAACAATACAAAACGAAATAAGTGCAGGCAATGCGTAATCTGCACTCATTTATAGTGAACACGTAGTGCCTAATTGTGGTTCTTCTCTGTTTTATACACCAACTGCCTCTGTAGTGCAGCGGTAGTGTACGCGACTGCTGATCATGAGGTCTCGGGTTCGATTCCCGGATAGGTCAGTGTTATTGAGCTTTTCCGTAATAAGAAAAATTCTCAGTAGCCGCCCGAAGTTCTAAATGTGACCCGTAGGCAGCAAGAGGCTCGCCCCCTATTACGTGGGACTAGAACATAGCTGGTGAATCGTGGGTGTGTAATACACCTCTGCCTACCCCTTCGGGGAATACAGGCGTGATGCTATGTTTTAGTTTATACATCAATAATAATAATAATTCTTGGGGACTGGCGTCAGGCCTCAAGATTTTATGGCCTGTGTAACGGAGCGCATCGTCCTCCTGAAGCAAAAACTCTATGCATGGGCAAATCGAGTTCGCAGATACAAAAAACGTATGGATCGTTATACTGTGAACCGCATGTTTCAAAGTAATGAAAAGTCAGTCTATAGAAGCTGGAAGCGACCTCGTGAAGCTGTGTGTGATGTGAAGATAACCGATGCTGAAGCTACAAATAAATTTTGGAGCAGCATCTGGTCGGTGCCCATCATACACTCTGAAGGCGATTGGATTGAGAAAGTTAAACAAGCATGTGAAACAATCCCAACAATGGACAAAATCTTTATAGAACAACAAGACGTAGTCAGTGCAGTCCGTTCTTTGGCAAATTGGAAATCTCCAGGACCGGACGGACTGCACAACTTTTGGCTTAAATGGCTACGCAGTACACATGCTTGTTTGGCATCTCAGTTTCAATCGTCTGTGGAATCCGGGTCGCTGCCGGATTTTATGATGACTGGCATCACTTATTTGCTCTATAAATCAGGCAGTACCACGGAACCAGGTAATTATAGACCTATCACGTGTTTACCATCACTCTATAAGCTTCTTACATCCATTCTGAGAACCAAAATTACTAAACATATTGATACTTATTCGATCATGTCCAACTCTCAGAATGGATGTAGGAAGGGGGGCCGTGGTACTAAGGAGCTCCTCCTTATTGATGCGGCCATAAGCCAACAGGCTCGCCGTAAGAAAAGGGATCTGATGACATGCTGGATAGACTATAAAAAAACTTTTGACTCTGTGCCACATACATGGCTCTTGAGAGTGCTAGAGTTATATAAAGTTAACGAAACTTTATGCACCTTCCTGAAGTCTTGTATGGGGCATTGGAGGACAGCTCTTTGCTTTATCCAGTATGTCAGCAGACCCCGGATTGTCATGGTGAGCTTGTAAGGATTGAGCAGGGTATATTTCAGGGCGATAGTCTGTGTCCTTTATGGTTCTGTTTAGCCATGAACTCTCTTAGTACCTTATTAGAGGGTTTAGGAGTAGGCTTTAGGTTGCGAGGTGATGGTTGCAAAATATCCCACCTGTATTACATGGATGATCTCAAATTGTTTGCCCCTACCAGATTGCAACTAATGGAGTTACTAAAGTTAACCAAATCCTTTAGTAATTCCATTGGGATGAAATTTGGTGTGGATAAATGTGCAATCATGCATGTAAAACGAGGAAGGGTAGTGGAATCTGAGGAAGTTCAATTCTTGGATTGTACTCATTTGCGATCACTCCTCGTAACTGACACATATAAATACATGGGTATGTCGCAAGCTCTGGGCATTAATGAGATGGACATGAAGCAATCGTTGCGGGAGCGTTTCTTTGGCTACCTGAAAAAAGTACTGAATAGTCTTTTATCAGGTGACAACAAGGTGCGCGCCTACAACGGTTGGGTTATGCCACTTCTAATGTACTCTTTCGGCATACTCAAGTGGACTAAGACTGAACTTCACGCTCTGGATAGAAGAGTCCGCAGTTTATTGACCGCATATCGTATGCATCATCCTCGCTCATCGGTAATGAGGCTGTACATCCCACGAAAGTGTGGAGGTCGAGGTTTCTTAAATGCCAAGACCTTGCACAATCGTGAGGTGTACAACCTTAGGGAATATTTCCATCATACTGATAAGGATATGCATCGTGATGTGGTCGCTGTAGATTCCGGACTCACTCCACTCTCCTTGGCTAAGGAGAATTGGCGCAGACCTGTGGTATTTGGCACTGGCGATCGCAGGGGTGTATGGCAGAGCAAGGAACTCCACGAAAGGTTTTACCGGGCCTTACATGGGCCGGACGTAGATTTCATGGCTGCCGTGGCCTGGCTACGTTTCGGTAACCTATTTGGGGAAACCGAAGGTTTTGTCTATTCAATTGCTGACGAAGTTATCATGACGAACAACTACCGGAGACATATCCTGAGGGATGGTACGGCTGACATATGCGGTGCCTGCCACCATCCTGGTCAGTCCCATAGACATATTGTCTCTGGTTGTTCTCGTCTTGCTAACGGTGAGTACTTGCACAGGCATAACCAAGTGGCCAGGATCATCCACAAATAACTTGCTCTGAAATACAGCCTTGTGTACGTAGAAGTGCCTTACTACAGGTATGTAGCTGAGCCAATTCTCGAAAATGGTCGTATCACACTGTATTGGGATCGATCAATCATCACTGACAGGACTGTTGTGACCAACAAACCTGATATTGTGTTGGTTGATCGATCTGAGCGCCGGGCAATGATAGTTGATATCACCATCCCACATGACGAGAATCTTGTAAAGGCTGAGAAAGATAAACAGATTAAGTATCTGGACTTGGCTCACGAGATTGTTGACATGTGGGATGTAGATACAGCAATCATTGTGCCGATAGTGGTTTCAGTTAACGGACTCATAGCCAAGAGCCTCGACCAACATCTTAAGAGGCTCACGTTGGGTATTTGGATCAAGGGTTTGATACAGAAAGCGGTACTTCTGGACATGGCACGCATCGTGAGGAAGTTCCTGTCTCTGGGGCCCTAACCACTGGCAGTTTGGCCCTTGTGCCCGCTGCCGGTGGGTCTACACACTTTTTATATTTTTAAATATTTTATTATTTTTCATAATATATATATTTAAAAATGTATTTAGTTGTAAGATATATGTAAATAAAGACAATAATAATAAATTTATTTAATCGTTTCTTACAGTATAATATGTACATGTAGGTATATTATTTATCGCTAGTTAAGAAAAACACTGGTGCCCGAACCAGGTAATCCTGTGTTTCAGGCTGAAATGTCTGATAGATTGAGGAACCAGATAAAATTATCAGGCTCAGGCAAATCCTGCTCCTGACTGTTATTTTCGATTTCACATTTTTCACTTTGTGTTTAATGTATAGTGCTAAGCATGTCAAAGGCTAAAAATATATATAAAAAAATATCTATATATTTAAAAGGTTTGCGTCATTATTAGGTAAAATCTTAATTGTAAAATTAAGTTTACCTGGTCGGTATAATGTATGAAAATACTTCCGACAGATGGCGCAGGCGTCACCCAAAGACGTTAAGTATGATGTGTTATCGAAATTAGCAGTCAGGAGCAATTGTCAGGATGGTTGAATTGGTAAAGCATCTGGACGGTATCCAGAAGATGCAGGTTCAAATCCTGCTCCTGACTGTTATTTTCGATTTCACATTTTTCACTTTGTGTTTAATGTATAGTGCTAAGCATGTCAAATGCTAAAAATATATGTAAAAAAATATCTAAATATATAATTTTAATTATGGTAAATGTAAATAAAAATGGCAATGTATCCTAATATATCACTAAAGTGTAATCGTATGTGGAATATTATTTAATACAGGAGATTAAATTATTATCTATTCATACAATCATTTTAACACACATAGTAACCTCTCTGTGTCTTCGTAAGGCATATCTTAAACTATACCGCAGACTTTATTTTTACAATTTTGGTAGTTCATGGGATAAATTGTAGAAAGTGCGTTTGTTCTATTGTAGAGAGGACCCAAGAACACGAAGAATTTTGATGTGAATGCATGTTTTACACCTGTATGTTGCTGGCAAACTATATCTTTACGCCTTTTGTTAGTATAGTCGGTGCTGTAGGGGAGGGCAGCGTGCTGTCTGAGGACTGTGCTCATTATAAACATCTGCCGAACTGTTAGTACTCTACAATCTTTATATAAAAAAATAGTAGGAAAAAGAAAAGGGCGGAAAGTTGATACTTTAAGGATCATCTTCAAGGTTTATAACACATAATTATACTAGGCTGTACGGCTTGATGGAGACAGACGGTAAGTTTGCCACCCTCTGAGGGGTGCCGTGGTAGCCTATATACCAAAGGCAACCTTCGCGAGTAATCCACCCCAAGAAAACTTAACTAACTAACTTATCATCATGCCATTTCCCTTGCAGGGTAGGCAGAGAGAACAGAGTACCAAGAGGCTCTATTCTTCCATACATCTCTCGCTTCCTCAACATTCATAACTCTCTTCATACACGCTCGCCGGTTTCAGAGACTCCTGACTCCACCTTCCTTCAATACATGACCTATTTGGTCTAGGTAAGTAAGTCTCGGTCTCCCCCTGTACCTACATCCTTCCATTTTCGCATTGTATATCTTCTGAGCCAGTCGCTCGTCCGGCATTCTTTCCACATGTCCGAACCATCGGAGCATTCCCTTTCGCATCTTTACACCAATACTCTCTTTCATACCTACACGCTCTCTTACGTCGTCGTTACGAATGCGGTCAGTCAGCCTCACTCCACAGATTCTCCGCAGAGATCGCATTTCGACCGCATTGATTTTACTCTTATGCTCCTTTTTGCATACCCAACTCTCGCTTCCATATATAACGACCCCAAGAAAAGCTATAGGATATAAAGAGGAATGATGATAAAGAGGAGACGAGGAAGTGGTCAGTTAAAATAAAAGGAAGGGAAAGAGGGGGTGGTTTGGTAGGTTTCTAATTTAGAGATAGAAACACATATACTCGTATTTAGACTTTTTTGAATTAAGAATGTTAAATTTCATTTTGTATTTGATATACCTATCCTATATCGCATACATTTCAATGGTTTTATAAAATCGCGGGTAAAATAGTGGTTGAATTTAGAAAGTAAATCTTTAACGCTGAGGAAGTCGCGGGTATTAGCTAGTAATAGTATAGATGAGCAAAGATGATTGTATTACTGACTGGCTATATAGGCGTGACTAACCACAAAACATTAGTTTTTAGATTTTTGTCCGTTTGTTCGTTCACGCATCCCGCGAAAACTACTGAACGGATTTTAATGCAACTTACCTAATAAAAATATTAGGTCTTTACCTATGAAATTGCCGTTTTATATGAAAGTACTGCTTTTTTACTAGTTTTTAGGTAATATCTCAGGTTCCCGATATAGTAGCGGGATACAATTTATACCACTTTTTAGGTCTAATCAAGAGCTATCAAATAAAAATTTGCATCAAAAACTGTTCAGTAGTTTTTGAACGCGAACAAAGAAGCAGAAAAACCGAAAAACAGGCAAAATCCAAAAAAATATGTTTTCCGTTCAGACAAGCCTATATATCTTAATATCGTATTTTTTCTCAAATATCTTAAATGTACAGACACGGCTCTGTTACAGCTTTATAATAGTTAGGATATTAAAGATAATACAAACAGGCGCGAAGTTGTTCAAGACTACATTGCTTATTAAACTATTTCAGGCACCATCTTTGAAATGATTTGTATTAGGTAGGTAATTATCCAATGTATACCTATTTACTAAATATTTCTGGTTTTAACCATATATACCTATATGAAGGCCCCTTCAAATCCAATATTATAAATATTAAAGTGAGTTTGAGTGTTTTTAAGTTTTCACACTGTAACGACTTGACGATCATCATGACATTTTGCATAGGTACGTAGAGTCTGGATGGCTACTTTTTATCCCAGAAAATTAGACGGTCCCTATAACCTGTGGGATAGCTATTTTTAGATAGAGATAATTAATGTGGTGTATAACAAATTTAAAAATGCAAAACTAATCAGTAAAAAATTTCATATTTATAACAACTTTAAGTTTTCTCAATTCTTGCCTATATCCATGCATCAACCTTTCATATACCCTACTGTTAAGAGTGTCAAAGGATATTCTTAAATTGCCGTTTGTAAAAATATATAATAACTCTACCAGAATCTGTATACTTAATTCAGTTTCATAAAACCGCAGTATTGAAGTAATACGCGCACGAGCTTTACCTATTGATGAGCCAAAGATTGCAATTTTATTCATTCGACGAACCCAGAAGAGTGAAAAGTCATGGATAGATACTACGAATTAATTTAAAATCAAAAACACTAAGTAATAATTTAATGTTGAAATTGATTACCTACAATCTATTTTACAGGTAGGATGAGGATAAGTAATATTGTGCCTCCTGTGTGTATACACAAAACCTCGTTTGCATGGGTGTTCATGAGGGGAACAAGATTTGTACTACCTACCTACTCGAATTTCCACAACTAAATAAGGTTAAACAAAGTTTAGTATACCTACTACTTCTTCTGATATTTTTATATACATATTTTTAGGCATTTAACATACTTAATATGTGTATGAACACAAAGGATTTGAACCTGCATCTCCCGGAAAACCCTTTCAGATGCTTTGCGAATACAGTCAACGTGACATCCGCTCAGGGCTAATAATTTTGATAAGACATTCCTTTGTCTTGGGCGATCTTACGCCATTTTAGCATACCTACATTATTCCGACCAAACTTATTTATTACAATTAAGATTAATACCAAAGAATGACGCAGCCCTATAAACATTTTAATCTATCTATATTATATATCATACTAATATTATAAATTTGAATGTACCTAAGTTTGTTTCTTACGCTTTCACGCGAAAACTACTTAACCGATCATCATGGAACTTTGTACACATAAAGCTGTAACAGAGTTATGTCTGTACATTTAAGATATTTGAGAAAAAATGACTGTATTGGGCTATATAGGCGTGTCTAAACACAAAACGATTTTTGCAGATTTTTGTCTGTTGGTCTTTACGGATTTTGATGCAACTTTTTTTATTTGATAGCTCTTGATTAGACTAAAAAACTGGTATACATTTTATCCCGCTACTACTTCGGGTACCTGAGATATAACCTAAAAAGTAGCTTTTGACTGCGGCGGAGCCGCGGGCAAAGGCTAGTAAATTTATATTTTTTAAGCGGTTGACATGTTAAGCCATATAAATGAACTCAAAGTATGCATGTGCTAAGCTTGCTAGACTGCTCATAATTGCACTGCTTCTCATTTTAAACCAGGAACACTGGGTAAAGGTATGTTTTTTTTTATTGCCAACGGTGGCAGACGAGCAAACGGTCCGCCTTATAATAAGTGGTAACCGCCGCTCATGGACTTTGGCAACACCAGGGGCACAGCCAAGCCGCCGCCTACCGTGAGTAAAGTGCTCTTCTCAAACCTAGACCTCGACTTCGACGGGCCTCGTGGCGTAATCGGCTTCCGTGCACGAGGTCGTGGGTTCGATTCCCACTCAGGGCAAATGTTTGTGTGAACACAGATATTTGTACTGCGTCTGGGTGTTTTCTATCTATTATATGTATGTATTTACAAAAAAAAGTAATTATATCCGTGATCTGGTATCCATAGCTCAAGCATTAATCTTAGTTTGGAACCAGAGGACGTTGTGCGAAAAATATCCGTGAATATTTATTTATTACCTCGTTTAGAGGGACAAGTTGTAACGCTGGGAAGACACCGCAGCAAGAAGTTTCGTTTCTTACACATACCTACGTGGTAATAAGGAACGCTGAAAACGAACCGTAATGGACGAGATCGTCTCCAGGTGGTATGGATGGACTCTACTACCACGTCTCGTGGTCTGGTGGTAAAACGGCGATGTTGGTACAACCTCAAGCAGTTCCTCAGAGCACTCCGTATTGAAGAGTCGATATAGCACACAGAGAGCCCTAAAATCTCTCCGCCGCCCCAACAACTCCAGTTCAGAGATTGGGACCATCGACAATTCGAACAGCACACCTTTGCAGGGAGTCAAGTGGGTTGAATTGGTATTTTGGTGCTCCTGCCCAGAAATGTAAGTACTCCCACGTGAGGGCGGACTTGAGCTTTATACAGTACAAGTCGCTGCCTCGGGGTGAAGTTACATTTGGCTCTGTTCAGGACGCCCAGTTTTTTGCTCGCTGATTTGGCTTTGTAATTCCGAACTGGACTTTGCTGGATATGCCGATGCCGAGGATCCCAATACTCTCGGAGATCGGGAGAGTTACCCCTTGGAACTTGGACGTCACGACAAATGCGTCCTTCTTTACAGTGAACGCGCAAATCTGTGTTTTCGTAGGGTTGAATTGAACTCCACTGAAGTAATATAACATATGTTTCGGTGGCCCGCCAACACAGGCGTAGAGACGGCACACGGTGGGTTTATTTAGTGGGTGAGGACCCTACACTACCCTGTTCGTTGCCCCGAATGACGAGGTGTGCGGTTAGATGGTACATATTTTCCAGCCTTAACAAAAAAAAAAGTCACCTATACTCCGACGTTACAGCAACGTGTAACTTTTAAAAAATTTCTTTTCTGCCCGCCCATACCAACTCTTTATATTATGTACTACTGCTCTACGAGTGGGTTAGGTGTAATGCTCTACTATTCTACTCTAGGTTGAGTGTGACATTAGGTGACATCCTAAAAAGCTGCTATAAAGTTAAATAAAAACATATTTAATCTGCAAAGATTTCCTGAAATAGCATTCGATAAAAAGAGCGACCCATTCATTTTATTGGCATATTCTTTCCTTTTATAGTATGTTATTTTAGCCTTAACCATAAAATCCATAAATATGTTTGTCCGTGTGGTGACGGACTAAGAATACAAGTGTCACCATCCCATTCTTTTCCGCGGTTGTCGTATGAGGCGATTAAGGGAAGTAAGCAATTATCATCAATTGCATGACTGGTGGTAGGGCTGGGTACCCATGTGGGAGTACTCACTTGGTATCGGGCCCGAGCGGGTTGGTACCACCATCTCCCGTGTGACCGGCCATGAAGCACATCGTTGCGTTTTGGCTGTAGCAGGAGATAGCCGTTTATATTTCATTTCATATCTGTAAAATGAATTGGTGAGCAGCGGCTTGATAATACTCTTGGTATAGTCGAGTCCATGGGCGACGGTTACCATTTACCATCAGATGGACCGTGGCTCGTCTGCCACAACATGCAAGAAAAAAAAAAGAGGAAACACTACTGCCTTGTAAGTACTAGGTATATTTTATAGTAGACACTTATTACTTTCGGATATTTCAGCGAATGATTCCGTAAACGTAGTTTTTAACATAACTTATGATCCTACCTACTTTCTAAAAAAGCGTTATTTGAATATACCTACTTACCTAAATTAAATTTAATACATAAAAGACCCAATGCGTAGTACCTATATTAGATGATCCACTCATAATAAGGTCAGGGCGCTATGTGACGGTGATGTGACAGCGCGTGCGCGTGTAAAGTTCAAGGTCAGGGGCCCTGGAAGATTTCCTTGGGGTCACCGGCCTACGTTCTTATATTTAGATGGTAAGCCCGGGAACTGCGACCTTCACCGCGCTTTGACCCCACGTGGCACGCGCAATACTCTGCGTAGGCGTAAGCCTGTTTTTGTTATCAGTAATAACCTATTTATTTATGTGGAAAAATTGGTCTAGTTTATTGAAACGGCATGAAAAAGATACTGTGAATTGTAATATGATAAAGGGTGATTTTAGCATAGTTAATATTTTAATGCATGATTTTTGTATTAAAAGAGTAGTTACAGTAATTGCAAGGTTCTTTAATTATTTTTTAGCGGTCCATAGTAAATAAATGGACGGGGAGCATCCTGGCAACCATTTCTTGTTGTGGCAGACGAGGTACGATCTAGCTGATGGTAAGTGGTAAACGTCGCACATGGAGACAACTATACGAAGAGTAGGTACCTACCGTCCAGCCGCTGCTCATCATTTCATTTCCCAAATGTAAAATGAAAGAATGAACGACTCCCCTACAGCCAAAACTCACTGATGTGCTTTATGGTCGGTCACAAGAGAAACGGTGGTGCCGACCCGCTCGGACCCCTTAACATGTTAATACTCAAAGTTGATACTCAACCCTACCACCAGTAATGCAAAAGGAGATAATATTATACTCCCCGTAGTCGCCTCATCAAGTCATTACACGGACAACCTTATTTTACCTTCAAGTTTTATACTATACTAGCTGTTGCCCGCGGCTTCGCTCGCGCAAATAAATGAATATTAAAATAGGAACGATTTTTTTAAAAAATACTGTCTCTAATGAAATTAAACTATTAGTATTCATAAAAATTTTAGGTTTAATATACATAGTAGGTAAGTACCTCTTTGTAAATGACGTTTGCAGTGTTTTCTTTTGCGTCTAACACTCACTCTAGAGCATGTAACATAAATCTCTCCATAAAAGTAAGCACATAAATCTCAGAAAAGCAATCCTTACTTAAATCGATGCCAGTCATTTTTAGTGACTGGCCTAGGGACTTGTTAATTGTTATGGCAAAGCACACATTAAGAGGGATACGTATTCTTTTATGTTATTTTAATTTCTTCATGATACTCTGATAGAATTAATGGTATTTGTGGAATGAAAACAACATTTCCTTGACCACTTTCGGGAATTAATGTGGCTCCTACGACGTTTTTATAAAGAGCTTTAATTTGTAGCCTAGTTCCATTGCACTATTTAGATCAAAATTTCATAATAACATTACTGGTGATCTAATTTTAAGAGTGAGTTTCCAGTGAATTCGACGTGGATTCGAATCTGCGTTCCTTCCAATCCGAGGATGTGCTCTAGACCGCTAAGCCATCGCAGTCACCGATGGCGACTCCCAATCTCCACCTTACAATTGCTTCTATATGTTCTTAAAGTATCTTACAATAATACTTTATACCAGAAAATGCTTTATCTTTCTACGCAAGCAACCGTCTTTTCAATCGTCTTTCTGGATTATTGTCTTTGTACCTACAAACGGATGCTTTGTGAAAATCCGGGTGGTTATTCAGGTATTTCATTACAGCTATTCTGTGTACCTATAGATGATTTTGTTGAAAATTAATTCTCCAGCTCTGTGAACTCCTTTATTATATTTAGTATTCGTTTTTTTGAGCTGTTTCTTTCCAGTAGCATTTGTAAATCTTGCGCGAAGTTTTGTAGGATTCTCCTTGAAAATGTGTACTATATCAGAGATGTTTGATTGAAGATCGGATGTAACAGATCCCCTGCCCTAAGGCAAATAAACATCAAAATGTCGTTAAGCTTAGTTTTGTATTAAACTAAACCAAAGCCTTTTTACGGGGTTCCTTTCTATGCACAATTTGTCATAATTTTGATAGATTTACAATATCGGATACACGGACAAATAACAAATACTTATTTGTTAAGCTTAGTTTGGGACCAGAGGGCGTTGTGTGAAATGTCAGTGAATATTTATTTATTATAATTTATCTGTCCGGCTGCTACTAACTCACATAAACCTCCATATATATGAATCACTGACATATCAACAAAGTATTCATCAGAACTATTATAGTTATTACCATAAGCATGAGACATGATAGAAAAATCATCTTAATGAGTGGCTACATAAGCAACTATCTCTCCCCTGTCTTCCGCACCTGTCTAGCCAAGACTTGATCGTCATATAACACAAAAGATAGTATTGCCCTTTACAGGCAAGCTCCGTCACCAATGCCTTCATTTATATTTAGCATTCAAGGACTTATATTTAGCATTTCAATCGAAGGCCGAAGGAGGATGCTTACGTACAATCCTTTCTTTGTTAAGGTGGGTATCTAACCGCACACCACGTTGTTCGGGGCAACGAATAGGGTAGTGTGAGGCCCTCATACACTAAATAAACCCGCCGTGTGCCGTCTCTCCGCCTGTATTGGCTGACCACTGGAACTGTGTGAAATTCCTTCAGTTTTCCTTTACGTACAATCTACGGTGTGTTTAACGCTATCTCGTCATATTATAATAATATGCAGCATAACGAAATAATAGCCCGATCCAGAATAAGTGCAATGCCATCCATCGAGCGTAAACTTTGTTTACAAACATTTATCTGCACCTAAATTTTAGCAGCAATGTTTATTTTCCATATACATTTCAGTATTTTTATATTACATACATATTTTATTATTTTATTTATTTAATGGTATTTTCTGATAATGACTCTTCATTTCACTCAGCTAATAGTTCTTTTTCATCCCTTGATAGTTATGGCTCAGCAACAGAATCCCTCGGTGACACTATTCGAAACATGTTCACTCCGACCACTTGTCAGCTTTTAAATATAGTTCATGTGAATGCACAAAGCATTCCCAGCCACTATAATGACTTATTTGATGCCTTTAATGCTGCAAACTTACATGCCATCCTGATTTCAGAGAGCTGGCTCAAACCTCTTCTACTTTCTACAATGCACCCTATCCCTGGTTTTGTCTTAGTCCGTAATGACCAGTTGGACAGAGGAGGGGGTGGAGTAGCCATCTATATTCGTAGTGATTTTCCCTTTCAAATTATTGCTTCTTCGCCTCCTTACCACTCTGCCTCTGCCGAGCTTCTTTTTCTAGAGGTTTGTGTCCAAGGTGTCAAAATGGTCCTAGGTGTGGTTTATTGTCCTCCTTTTTTTGACTATTTCACCGACTTAGAAGCAGTGTTAGAATCTTTAGGGTCTGACTATGCATATCACATCATAATGGGTGACTTTAACACCGATCTCCTTAATCCCTCTTCTTCTCGTTCGCTTAAATTCCTAAACATCGTCCGCTCTTCTAGTCTCCACGTATTACCCCTTCAAGCCACACACCACAACACCACTAGGGAAGACACTTGGCTTGACGTTATTCTCACATCCTCCCCTTCCCGTGTCTCCTCTCATGGTCAGTGTCCGGCCCCTTGTTTTTCCCATCATGACCTTATTTTCTTCTCCTACATCCTTAAGCCTCCCAAACCTAAACCTAAGGTGTTGAGTCTGCGTTGCTTTGCGCGAATTAATGTCAACCAGCTGCATGCGGAAGCTTCAGCTCTCAAATGGCAACCACTGCTGGAGGCTTGTACAATAGACGAAGAAGTGAACATCTTTAACAAAAATGTCATTGTTGTCATCTTTACGACAGACTTGGCCCAGTAAGGAAAATTAAGGTGAAGAATTCGCCTGCCCCATGGATGTCAGAGGACATTCGAGGCGTGATGCGGCAAAGGGATTCTGCGTTCCGTAAACATCGTAAAGAGCGTTCTGATAATAATTGGGCCCGTTATAAGACAGCTTGGAATCGGTGCAACCAAATGATACGCAATGCTAAACGCCGATATAGCCTTAATAGTATTTCTTCTTCTACTTCTCCTTCTGAAACCTGGAGGTTTCTTGGGACACTTGGCATTGGGAAACCACGTTTTTCAGAACTTTCGAACAACATCGATTTGGATGATTTAAATCAGTTCTTCACTAAAACATTGTCTCTAGATGTGGCCACCCAAGCACAAATGATTGACTACATTGCCAATTTACCACGTCCTGGTATTGCTTCTTTCAATTTTTCTCCAGTGACACCCGATGAGCTTAAAAAGATTTCCCTCTCTATCAAATCCAAAGCGACGGGCTGTGATGGGATCAGCCGCCGCATGATTATTACTATCCTCGATCATTTGTCGGACCCTATCTCTCACATCCTAAACTTTTCCCTCGAGTGCGGTGTATTTCCCACTGCTTGGCGCAAGGCGTATGTTCGTCGTTTACCCAAAATTTCTAATCCTAGTCTTCCTAATGATTATCGTCCTATCTCTATCCTTCCTTTTCTTTCCAAAGTTCTCGAACTCTGCGTGCATAAACAGTTGTGTAAGTTTGTCTATACTAATAACCTTTTGAGCACATTACAGTCGGATTTCAGGCCTGGGCACAGCACTGTATCTGCACTCTTAAAAGTGACTGGTGACATTAGGGCGGGTATGGAGAACACCTTTATAACAGTGCTGGTTCTAGTAGACTTCTCAAATGCCTTTAATGTCATCAGCCATAATATCCTACTATCTATCCTTTCCCATCTAATGATCTCGTCGGGTGCCTTGGAATGGTTCTCATCTTATCTTCAGGGACGGCAGTAATCTGTTCGCATAGACGACACATCGTCCAGGTGGTGTGACTTAAGTTCTGGTGTCCCTCAAGGCGGTACACTTTCTCCTCTTCTCTTATCTCTTTTCATCAATCTTATAACTCATGAACTTCGATGTGCGTATCATTTGTATGCTGATGACCTACAAATATATACTCAAGCCAGGGTGAGTGATCTTCAGTCAGCTATTGCTGCTATAAACAATGATTTAGCAGCAATTAAAAACTGGTCTGCAAAATTTGGTCTATGTATAAACACAGAAAAATGTCAGTCCATCTTAATTGGTAGTTCTCGCTTACTCAGTGTTACCAATATAACCAGTCTGCCACCAATAGTCTACGACGGTATTGTCATACCATACAGCAATTCTGTTAATGACCTTGGCCTATTCGTAGACAGTACGCTTGAGTGGAAAACGCAAGTTACTCATATTAGTCGGAAAGTTACAGGATCACTTCGCTCACTCTATCGTTTTAAGAACTTTCTTCCAATCGCGACCAAAGCAACGTTGATTTTCCCTTAATTTTCCCTATCATACCTTACAATTTTCCCTATCATCGATTATGCTGATGTGTGTTATCTCGACCTGAATGCAGATCTGCTCAATAAACTTGACCGACTTCTCAACAATTTCATTCGATACGTTTTTAATAAAATTTGATCATGTTTCAAAATTTCGCACAGACAAACCGGTTACCCATTCGGCAAAGGCGCAGTTTACACGCTGTGTCATTGTTATATTCTCTCTTAAATTCTCCTAATGCTCCCATTTACTTAAAGTCCCATTTCCAATTTCTCTTTGCTACTCATGACCGACTCCTTCGCTCTTCTAGCAATTTTCTTCTTCACTGTCCCTCTCACACCTCTAGCCTTGTTCATTCTTCCTTCAATGTACAGGCTTTTCTACTCTGGAATGCGTTGCCATTAGAGCTCAGAATGGCTACAAGTCGTGTAGCATTCAAATCCAGGGTGCGGGAGTTATATTCCCGTATTTTGGCTGAGTCTTCTCTAATTTAATAACTCACATCTATTCGATTTGTTATAAAATATTTACATCAGCATATATTTAAACAAGTATATATATATTTATATATATGCATGTATATATATATGGTTATTTTATTTTATTTGTCATATAAGTAAGTGTATTATAGTATTTGTTTATATATCTTCTTTTCTCGTCTTTCTTCACAAGCACCTACCATAACACATAAATCTCTGTTCTGCCCCAGGTTGACTGGTAGAGAATGCCTACGGCATTAAGTCCGCCTTGTACCAATTTTTTGTGCTAAAGTTATAAATAAATAAATAAATAACATAAACTATGAATTAAAGCAATAAAAAACTTATCTATACAAATAAATAATATTGAAATGTCTGTTTGTAATATTTAAATAACAGCATTTTACTAAATTATTATGAGAATAACAAAATACAATTTTTTAAGTTTTTGTCTGACGGTTTGTTTCGGATAATACCTATAACGGCTAGACCAATTTGGACGGGACTTTCACTGGCGTATAGCAGATGTTATAAGAAGTAACTTTGGTTACTATTATTTTAGAAAAATAATTAGGGTACCGCAAAAAATGAAAAACTAAATTCCACGTAAACGGAGTCACGGGTTGCACTTAGTTTGTAAAGTTTGTTACTTAAACTTTATATAAGATGCTTTTATATTGAATTTCTTCTTAGGGGTAAAATTTATAAAAACACCGATATACGTATTCGTTAATTTTTAAACAGAAACAGGTATTTCAAATTTCGTGCTTCTTACTACAAAAGTGACGAACCTCCCATATAAACTTTCAACCCCTAATTTACTATCTTAGGCGTATTGTTTTTAATATCCCACTATACATGTACATTTATTTCTAACCAGAAACAGGTATTTAAAATTTCGTGTTTCTTACTTTAAATATGACAAATTTCCATACAATGGTTTATACCTTATTTTACCCTCTTAGGGGTGGAATGTTCAAAAATCCTTTCTTAGTGGATCTCTACAACAAAACAGGCAGCATCTACCTAAATTTTGAGTTTGCAGCCCCAGCGGCTTAGGCTCTGCGTTGATCGCCAGTCAGTCGGTACAAGCAATTATATTTATGTTGTTCCCCGCGGCTTCGCACGCGCACATAAATTAATATTGAAATAGGATCCATTTTGATAAAAAATACTGTCTCTAAATGAAATTAAACTATTAGTATTCATCAAAATTTTAGGTTTAATTACCTCTTTGTAAATGACGTTTCCTTTTGCGCCTAATACTCACTCTGGAGCATGCAACATAAATCTCTCTATGTGAAAAGCAATCTTTACTTAAATCGATGCCAGTCTTTTTCAGTGACTGGCCTAGGGACTTTTTAATTGTTATGGCAAAACACACATTAAGAGGGATCTGTAGTCTTTTATATTATTTTAATTTGTTCAGGATACTTTGATGGAATTAATGGTATTCGTGGAATGAAAACGTTCGGTAATGACATTTTTATTAAGAGCTTTAATTTGTGACATTGTTCCATTGCACAATTTAGGTTATTAAGATTTCTTAATAACATTACTGGTGATCCAAATTTAAGAGTGAGTTTCTAGTGAGAAACACAGTCAATAACTATATACCAGGCGCTTCTTCTTTTAAATTAAAGGGCGTTATAAGTTACGTCTTCCTAAGTCATTGTGCTCTACAAAACGTATTTATCATTTTCGTAAAGTATTTTGATCTTGCATTTGACATGCTGAGTTAGGTAATTTATATAACAAATTATTAATGAAAGTGGAAAAAGAGAACTTTACTGCAAGCGGAATTCGAACCTGCGTCCCTTCTAATCAAGGGAATTGCTCTAGAGCTAAGCCATCGCAGTCACCGACGGCAACTCCCAATCTCCACCACTCAATTGCTTCTAGATGTCTATACGTTTCGTAAAGTATCCTAGAATCATACTTCATACCTGAAAAGGCTGGACACAGATATTTGTACTGCGTCTGGGTGTTTTCTATCTATTATATGTACGTATTTACAAAAAAAGTCATATATGTATTATATCCGTAATCTGGTTCCCATAGCACAAGCGTTAAGCTTAGTTAGGGACCAGAGGACGTTATGTGAAAATGTCCGTGGATTGATTTATTTATTTATAACTAACTTAAACTCAAAACCCAAACGCCCTCCATATCCTCTTATTATTATCCTTCCTATCCTCTCCTTAATATCTTTCCTATCCTCTCCTTATTATCCTTCCTATCCACCTCCTATTTCTTGGAGATGGTGATGCGCAATGGATGGCCTCTGGTGTTGCTGGCGTCTATAGGCTACACATACTATAAAAAAACAGCGTAAGGCAACCATTAAAAGCTTGGTATATAAAATTAGGACCTATTCGATGAGAAAGTAAGGAAAATTTTCAATTTATTAATTACTAGTGCTTATTCAAATAGTATAGTATAGTCTAGAAAAATGAAAGCCATTGTAAGAGAATGAAAGAAAAAATATTATCAAGATATCGCGTTTATTGGCGGATCTGGGTCAGAATGTAACACACTAAATTGTATCGACATCGCATTGTGTCATTATTGGTTGAGGGATCACCATAAGCCGTGAAGCGATTATTGCGACATCACGTGTCGATGTCGACCAATACTCGTAATAGTGGCATTTGTACGCAGCCCCTCAGATGGAATTCATTTAGAGCAAATATTGTCCAATGTTTATTTAAGAATTATTATTTCATGCTAGCAGAGACATCCTGCCCACTTTGCTAGGTGTCAATTAAAATTATAAGAAATTACAGAAGCGATTAATCCATCGAGAAACCTTTGATATCATAAAAGTATAGATATCGCATTTTCGTGTAGCAGGTGCCGGTTTCAAGGCCTCTTTTTCGTTCTCCTTGTTTGTGAAAACCCAGTGTTCAAATGCGGATCTAGCTTTCAAATCAACAGTGGAGGAGCATCTATGCCGGGAATTAGTAATCAATCCATCCCGATTTTTTTTTCATTTTCATTGCATGTTTAAAGAAAAAGCATGAGGCATGTATGTTGTGTTGTACATTATTATTGTTATGTCTCATTAGCACCAAGATATCAAGCTAATTTTATCTGGTAGTCATTTTATTATTTGATGATGTGCATCAAACGAACATTTGCAGTCACGCGTTTGCTTATCAAACAACAAACGTGATTTGAATAGCACTAATATTTAAAAATATACTTATTATCTACATAGTCGGGTGTGATATTTTGGGATACGACATTTTAAAAACATAACCAGACGTTATCACTTTAAGGGTAATGAGCGATTTCACAGCTTAGGCAATAATAGTATGCATCAATATTTTTGTTATTAAGTAGGTATATAATATAAACTTCATTTAATTGCTGACTAATAGAACAATAAAAATATATGCATAATTTTAATATTATTGGCAGATGAACTAACGACTCACCTTACGGTAACTGGTAACGCAGCTGGACAGTAGTAATACCAGCGACCAGCCTCGTCTCTACCGAGAGAAAATAAATTTTCTTGAAGCTGGTTTAAAAAATTACATGTTATAGGAAAGGTATCAGGAAACACCGCAGCAAGAAGATCTACTAAGAACCTAGACGTACATAGTTGGAAATGAACTTTGTGTAATAGTGTGTATTGACACAATATTCCGATACGTTTATGACCTGTCCACGCAAATTTATTTTTTATGTATTTGTTGTTATTATTAACAGAAAAATGGATATATACGATTAGCTTGAAGTAAACCTTACAAAGAAAATTATCGCATTAAAATGCATTTTTAATATTACGGACTGGTGTTACAACACAAAATAGCATTTTTAATATTTTCTCACTTTGTATACCTATACGAGTCTGGTTGGAGTGTGTTGGGATTATCTATGATACATATGCCGATTTCTTGTTTATAGTAGTGATGCATTACTCACAAAAGTTACCTCGACTAATATTTTGTTGTCTATAATAGGTAACTACTACATACTTACGCTGATTTTTAATTAGTTAGACTTAAATAGCATTTAAATGTTGCAAGCGTTGTAGTATGGCTTATTCATAAGTGATTTATTGCACTACTGTACGACTAAACGCTTGAACTTTACTTTTTGTTGGAATTATCGCGCAGCGTGCTATCTATCCATCTCTCTATGAATAAACGAGAAAACGAGATAAAGTATAGGGATGTGAAGGTGTCATGTCACAAAAAATAATTAAAGGATATGAAATGACTGAAATTCAGAATTGGTCTAAAGTCGGTGACACTGTAACGCTGGTTTCTTTTTTTAGATTATTCTACTCTTTGCGCTGGTTGAGCTGTATCGATTAAATTATAAAAGAAGAAAACAAAATGATGCAACTCGATTATGTCACAAGAAGGTTCGTTATAAGCGTAAACAACCCACAGATTCAAAACATTATTAGTTACCTTTACCTACCTTAACGTTTTAAGCGTAATATATTTTTAACCAAATAAACCACAAATTTACCTTTCTGTCTCCCCGTGCGAAGCAGGGGCAGGTTCGCTAGTTGTCAGATAAAAGCATGTTGTTTTAACAACAAATTTTTGAATGAAATAAATCCTAATGGTGTTGTTTTTGATATAAGACGTTATTTCATAAATATATTAGCGTATTGGAAAAAATATATTCTAATGAACTATTTGTGTTAATATAGGTATCAGAGCGATAGCTAGATCATTAATAGGCGCGGGTAAGGTTGGTGCGGGGTAAGGCGTCGGTCACGGTCGAGGACGCGGCCTTGACACGTGCCGCGCAGCCTCCGCTACCGTGAGCCCCGCAACCCGCTCACCGCGCTACTGCCTCGAAGCTCACTTTCAATATAATTCCTGGAATATTTACGAATAATGAAAATACAATTATTTTCATGAAACACTGAAAAGATCATTTATCTTCACAAATATTACAAATGCACACGCGCGTTTGTTTCTTACGCTTCCAAGCCATAACTGCTAAACTGATTATCAGACATTCTAAGATACATATCGTTCAGGATTCAGAAACAGACCGTTTACTTTTTATCTCAGAAAGTTCCTATGGCTTAGCAATTTTTGCATAGCTCAGAGATCATTCACGTGCCGCATCATGTATTTATATATCTTAAATGAGTATTATTACTTAGTATGTAAATTTATGATATAACTGATCAAAATTCATGATTCCTAAACTGTCGACGACCTCCTCACAGAGACAACGATGTGCAGTAAAGTTCGGGTGCTCGGGGGCATCTAAGAAAATGTACCTACATAAGTCGCTATACGGGGTGTCGTCTAGCGTGGGTACCACGCTATATAATAATTTTGGGTAGTGAAAATAATTAAAGCTAAATACCAAATTTACATTCCATCAAGGCCAACAAACGTGCACGTTCACATAGCATGGAAGAAAGTATTTAAAACACTACCTCGTAATGTGCAGTGACCCATTGCCATTGATTGTTCGGCAAGTCAGTGTTTGGATAAATCACCCAGTCTTCCAGAACTTCATAGCATCTTCCGAACATGTAAACCAAATATACAAACTTATCATCACGCCATTTCCCTTGCGGGGTAGGCAGAGAGAACAGAGTGCCAAGAGGTTCTATTCTTGCATAGATCTCTCGCTTTCTCAATATTCAGAATTCTCTTCATACACGCTCGCCGGTTTCTGAGACTCCTGACTCCAACTTCCTTCAATACATGACCGATTTGGTCTAGGTAGGTGAGTCTCGGTCTCCCCTTGTACCTACATCCTTCCACTTTCGCATTGTATATCTTCTTAACCAGTCGCTCGTCCGGCATTCTTTCCACATGTCCAAACCATCGGAGCATTCCCTTTGGCATCTTTACACCAATACTCTCTTTCATACCTACTCGCTCTCTTACGTCGTCGTTACGAATGCGGTCAGTCTGCCTCACTCTACAGATTCTCCGTAGAGATCGCATTTCGACCGCATTGATTTTACTCTCATGCTCCTTTTTGCATACCCAACTCTTGCTCCCATATAATAACGTTGGGACAAGCACTGCGTTGTGTATGCGACACGTGCCCTCTGGCTGAGGTGATGACTGCCGAGAAGTTGTCCCAATGCTCCGTGTACTCTATTGCCCGCATTCACTCTTCTCTCAACATCAGTGGTGTACCTTCCATCCCGACTGAATCCACATCCAAGATATACAAATTCATCCACTTGTTCTAGCACACCATTTCCTATTGCTACTCTAACATCTGTTCTGGCTTCTTCTCTTTCAAAAACCATTATTTTGGTTTTGCTCACATTCACATGTAGGCCCCTTTTCTTACAATCTTCTGCCATTACGTCGTCGTAACCAAATATAAAAACACCTATAAGCTTACATAGAAAATTTTCCTATACCGGGCCCTCCAGCTCCAGCTAATCGGTAATACTTGAGGCTTAATTTGGTTGTTCAATGTTTAAAAGTTTATATTTATTTCCTAATAGGTGCTTAAATACTACAAAAATAAATATGTTAAAATGATATATTGTAGTTTAGAAACCCCTCTCAGGTGAAGGCCTCTTCCAAAGATTCTCACGATCTTGGGCTTTGTTTCCATCGTGGGCCAGCTATTTTCTTAATATCGTTCTCTCAGCGCGCATAAGGTCTCCCTCTATGACGTTTGCCTAGTATGCCATGATGTTAGGTACCATTTTTGTCCATCTGTTGTCTGTAAGTCTCACTACATGCCCAGCCCATTTCCACTTTAGTTTTTTTGCTTGATTAAGAGCATCAATTGCTTTTGTTTTCTCTCTTATATATGTGTGCCTTATTTTTTTGTACTATCTTAATGTTCATCATACTACGCTCCTTACTCTTTGGCATGCCATTACTTTGTTTTTTTGCTCTATTTGTGAACTTCCAGGTTTGCCACGCATATGTTAAACATGGGATAAGATACGAGTTCATAGCTTTAGTTTTTAGCTTTATAATAATTTGGTAATTCTTTCGTCGTCTTTGGGTGTAAATAATTATAGGGTTTGCGTCATTATTAGGTAAAAATCTTAATTGTAAAATTATGTTTACCTGGCCGGTATAATGTATGAAAATACTGCCGACAGATGGCACAGGCGTCACCCAAAGACGGTAAGTATGAATGTGTTATCGAAATTAGCAGTCAGGAGCAATTGTCACGATGGCTGAATTGGCAAAGCATCTGGACGGTATCCTGGATATGCAGGTTCAAATCCTGCTCGTGACTGTTATTTTCGATTTCACATTTTTGACTTTGTGTTTTAAATGTTCTGTGTTTAATATTCTATGGATTGGGACATGATATATTTTGTACACCAAATTTCATTGAATACGAATTAGTTGCTAGGCTATTTATTTCACAATGGTATAATAAAATAAATATAATTAAATTACTACAAAATTTTGAATCTTGATAAAATTCTGAAACCTTACGTTGATGAATTCGTGATACATAATTATCCTAATAATTAAACGTTTTATTTATTCAGTGACCTAATGTCCTTGGCAGTGTACTTAGGAAGTTCAAGGCTCTAACAACAAGTCACGTCATTGCGATCGTGTACACTGTACTAATATTATAAAGAACGGGTGCAAATTATGAAAATTTTGTACTTGAGGGGTAATCTCAGGAACCACTGCACTTACCACCGAAGGAATGTAACATAGTTCCAGTGGCCCGCCAATAAAGGCGAAGAGATGGCACACGGCGGGTTTTTTTATTGGGTGAAGGCCCCACAATACCGCACACCCCGTCGGGGGGGGGGGGAGTCGTCGGATCCACCTTCCGACAGACTTTTCTGGAGTGCTATACTATATACTATGTATACTACTCTGTCAAGAAAGTACCGGGAAAAAATAAATAGTACACAAAATGTTTGTTATTCATCCAAATTTATTTTATCACCTTCAAAGTAAGCTCCTTCAGAAATGATAGACTTACTTACGACAACGAATAATCCAATCATCAAAACATTTTTTAAACGCTGTTTCCGGAATTGAGTTCAGTTCTCGCCGCGAATTCTCCTTTATGTCTTCTACCGATTGAAAACGGGTGCCACGAAGTGGTAATTTGAGTTTAGGAAAAAGAAAGAAGTCGGCTGGAGCCATATCTGGTGAATATGGTGGTTGCTCGATGGTATTTGTTGAGTGTTTGGACAAAAATTCATTCACAATGATGGCCTTGTGCGAAGGCGCATTATCGTGGTGCAAAATCCAATAATTTTCTTTCCACAAATCTGGCCTTTTTCGTCGAATTTGCTCTCTTAAACACCGCATAACGCTCAAATAATATTCTTTATTTACCGTTTGACCTTCTGGCAAGAATTCCGAGTGCATAACACCGCGATAGTCAAAGAAAACAGTCAACATGACTTTGAATTTTGATCGACTTTGGCGTGGTTTTTTCGGTTTCGGTTCAGTTGGAAGTCGCCACTCCGAAGCTTGTTGACTAGTTTGCATGTCAAACTCGTAAACCCACGTCTCGTCACCAGTAACAATGCGTTTCATGAATGTTGGGTCGGAATTGACTCGTTCTAGCATGTCCTCAGCGACTCTCTTGCGATTGAGTTTTTGGAAAAAATTCAGGTCTTTTGGGACTAGCCGAGCGGAAACATGTTTCATACCCAAGTGATTATTTAAAATGGCACGGATCGGTAAAATGGCAGAAAGTTCGGCGGCTATCTCTCTCAAAGTTCAATGAGGATTTTCAGTCACTATTTCCTTCACTTTTGCAATGCTAACCTCAGTTGCAGACGTTAATGGCCTACCAGAGCGAGGCAAATCTTCCATCACACCTCGACCGCTTTTAAACGCTTTGTACCACTCATAAGCACGAGTTTTTGATAAAGTCGATTCACCGTAAGCCTCCTGTAACATTTTCAGTGACTCCGAACACGAAATTCCATTGGCGATGTAAAATTTAAGACAAACTCTTTGTTCGATGTTTTTGTCCATTATGAAATTCCTAATACACACTAGATATGATATAACTAAAACAGCACTGTATTTAATATAAATAACAGATGCAACTCAAACTCCGCGCCAAAATGGATAACAGTTGTGCCAACAACAAAAAAACATCAAAAAATTTAATTTGGAACCATAAACAAATCACCCATTCCCAATACTTTCTTGACTGAATGTATATCAATTGTGTACATTAGCTAAAGTTAAGATTATTTTTGCCATTTATTTTTTTGGGCGCCTAAACTTAGTTAATATTAAATAAAAATAATTTCGCTGATTTGTTCAAAAAGTTGTATCAAAATCCGTCCAGTAGTTTTTGCGTGATGCGCGAACGAACAAACGTACAATACTTCTAAAAAAAATTGTTTTGTGTTTAGACACGCCTATACAGCCTATTATCATCCTTTCTTCATATCCTATCGCTTATTTTGGGGTTGGCAAAACGCTAGTAATCCCTTTTATGTTCTTGAGGCGGGAGCCATGCGCTTATGCAACTCGGAGGTGTCTGCAAATTTAGAATAGTGTACCTATTCGTTGAAGAGTAATAAAAACCCTCTTATTCTCAGAGGAAGTGGATGGATATGAGGGACAGTTAAGTAAATGCTAATGAAGCTACTAGTGAGAGAGCCTTGCTTATCCCAGCATGAATAGGTCCGCTCAATTAGGGAAGTACTACTCTCTCACAAAAGAGCAGTGTGAAACTCTGGTAGGTACTCGTACCGTTGTGTTTCGTATGGTGAGTGAGAGCGCCGGAACTCTTCTTATTACCATGCCTATCCTCTCCTTAGTATCCTACCTACCCTTCCTTAGTCTACTCTAGTCTTCTGGAGTCGTTATATTAACAGCAATTGAAACCCAAAAACCTAACCCCTTCTTATCTTCTCCTTATTATTCTTCTTGTCCTCTTCTTAATATCGTTTCTTTCCACCTCCTATACCTTTTCTTCTTTAGCGATGGCGAAGCGCGAATGATGCCTCTGGTGTTACGTCTACGGTCACAGCTTACCATCAAGTAGGCCTTATGCTTGTTTGCCAGCCACATAGAATAAAAAAAGATGAATTGATGAACTTTAAATAAGAGCTTAAATACTAAAGGCCTGATAGTAACCATGCT
This sequence comes from Leucoma salicis, assembly GCA_948253155.1. Taxonomy (NCBI): domain Eukaryota; kingdom Metazoa; phylum Arthropoda; class Insecta; order Lepidoptera; family Erebidae; genus Leucoma; species Leucoma salicis. The sequence continues at coordinate 13,171,112 of OX411809.1, read as the reverse complement.
TACGCAGATAAATAAAATTATTCTCTTGTATCTAAAATACCCACATGGTAATCAGATGGGAATAATGCCACAGGCAAATTATTTCATTCACATTCTGTGCTTATGTAGGACGCCGCAAAACATTTAACCCAAACAATCGGAATGTCTACAACAAATGAACTGAGACCCACAATTTATCTGGTCGTCCGATAATGGAAAGGGGATGGCGGAATTATTTCTTTGAATTCCTACGCACAGTTCAAAATGTATCTACCCTATACAATACCAAGAAGCTGAGTGATTTGCGCTCAGGGTTCTCAGGATTTGCATTAACCAAAGTTGAGTTTGTCATCTATCTGTATTCTACAACTCTAATAATATACTTATTTAGTTCCTAATAAAGTCATGAATAACTCAGAATGAAAAATCTCTGATGTGTGTGTAATATTGATGATTACCTACTGGTGTCTATAAAGAACATTTTTTTGAAATAAAAATTAATTTGTCACTTAGCTAGATTAACATACTGGTGGATGATGAATGATGGAAAGATGCGACTAGATTTTGATAGTTTGGGTAAAACAGAAACAAATCAATACGCAAATATTTTCTAATTAGTTAGAAATGCTGCTAAGCGTAAAAAAAGCAAAAAACAATAACTTATGGTCTTATTTACTATGCTTTTAATTAATTTATTATTGCTTCAAACATCCCAATCCAAAAAAGACTGTATATTTATTTAACCGATACCTAAGTGATTTAGCTCTATTGATAATCTCGAAGATTAGAATTATATACAATAAAATTTTCCGTAGATTAGCACAGTTTATTAAACAAACAATTCTTTCATTCAACAAACACACTTTATAATCAAATAAAACTATTTGCTTTTATAATACCACTTTAAAAATATGTTCATAAAGCGTTACTAAAGCGTGTAGACTGTTTAATGAACTCTCATTAGATCTCATAGACGGACTAGTTGATATAGAAATATTTTGTTGTACAATTACATCATTGAAAAGGGCCTTTAATTTCTAAGGCTTAGTATGCTATTTGTAATATTTGTACTGATTATTTACTTATCTTACTATAGCTTTAAAAAAAATCAAAATGGTTTTCAAATATAAAATTTGTTAGTAATTAAGGAAACTATAGGTCTGTTTTTGTCACTTATCTATAACCTAAGAATTCTTATGTACAACCGATTAATACTAAATTTTAAAAAAATATATATAAAAATCATAAACCAAATCTGAAGTAGGTACATGTTGATATAATTTGATTTTAATCACTGTGAATGACTAAAAAGTTATACCTAATAGGGTTTCATTGTCTCGAGTATGCGAGAGCATAATCATTTTCATTAGCTCAACGAACTGAGAACAGCGGAGAGCGACCGATGCACGACGGGAGCATTGCAAAAACCGTGGTGCGCGCCGGATACGTGCTCCTGTTGGAGTGGGGCCGACGTCGCGCGGGAGCGGGGCGAGGACTCGGGAATGCATCGGGATCGGGACGTTGACTGTCTGGGGCCTGCCTACGTTATCTACAGTTGCCCTTTCGTACGATGCACCGCAACACGCCTTACACCCTTGTGGGCCACCGCATTACTTTAGCCCCCTCGGTTCTAGAATTTACTATTGACCTGAAATAAAAAAGTAAACATAATTTAGTAAGGTCAATAAACTTGATATTATTGTAATTTTATTATTTTATTCTTAGCACCAGAAATTATGGTATACCCTTTTTTTATTATTATAGTATACCCTTAAAAATCTTTATTGTTTCTGTTATATATTGAGCCGTATAAAACAAAGGATATTCTCATGTTAAATTTATATGCATTGTTGAAATCGGAAGTTAAAGGGCGTAAATAAGTTTGATGCAGGCAATGTTGACGTACTTACGAGGACATTTGATAACGATAGCGCATAAGGCCAACGAGCCTTGAACCTGTAGTGTAAGGACCTTCACAATATCTCGTTTACTGTTTATTGAGCATTGTTAACCATCGAGCTTAAATAATTACAATTGCGTTCATTCTTGTTATTCAGAAGATGTACTATCCGCAACTTAGCACTGGTTTGATTTGTGTTTATCTGATCTTTTTTTAATAAACTAACCGTTATAAATTTTCACGTATATTTTTATGAAATAAAGATTATTATTACTATCTACGTATATTTTACAATTAGTTGTTGTGAATTCAAAACCTTGTTAAAGGTCGCCCTTTGGAATAATAAACTACATTTTTTGTTTCTAACTCATTATATTATAATGTCTTCTTCTTGTCACGCCTCTCCATTACTGAGAGTTGGCGCTCAGCTTTTTGAATTTTTGTCGATCTAATGCAAGTCTGAATAGCTATTCAACAGACTTGATGCCAGCCCACTCTCTGATGTTACGGAGCCAAGACATTTTTCTTCTGCCGACTATCCTTTTGCCTACAATCTTGCCCATCATAATGGTTTGTAGCAGCCTATATTTGTTATGCCTGAGAACATGCCCCAGATATGCCACTTTCCGCTGCTTGATGGTGCACAGTAGTTCCAATGTGTGTTTATGTGCATGTGTTTATTAGTGAGTACACTATAATGTACTCACTAATAAAGACATGCCTCATCCTCAATGGCCGAATTTTCCTTCTTTCATAGTAATCTTATATTATTTCTGTTGCCTGTTTTTCTGCTGGTCCGCAAGATATTCCTTATTCCTTTATCAAGTTCCATAATTTCGCCTCATATTAAAGTGTATCGTGCCGGCTAGTGACGAAAAATAGCCCATATCACTTTTTTATATACAATATCATTGCCCACGGTCTAAAAATTTACGAGTACTAAGACTTAAAATCATTTAAGAAGAGGTATTTTGACGGATGCGGAATTCTGCGAAGGTCGACTTAATCTAAAGTTTTATATTCTTAGTTGATATTTTTTAAACCAGCGGGAAATAGACTAGGCCCAGTATTTCTACATCCACACAAAACAATCTTGTAGCTACACGTTATTTTTAAATTATTCTGAACAAAAGTTATTTTGCGTGGCTCGCAAATTCTTTTTTAATGTCTTATTCACGATTCCTGTATATATAAATTAATGTATTAGGTATGTGATAAGTAAGAATAAAGTGAAGGTTAAGAATACATATTAAGCTTATACACGATTAATTGTTATGTATTAATTTCATATCTGGCCGTGTGGGGCCGGCTTTAGAATTGTTCCACCCCTTCTTCACCCATGGGAATCGTAAGAGCTGACATAGGCAATACTGGGGGAGTGGGCAGCAGCACTCCCTCTAGTATTATCAACATCCACTGCGATCGCCGAACCGCCTGCCAAGCGTGGCGATTACGGCATTATCCCCCATTTGAGCGAAACAGCAGAGGACCGCTCGTTGTGGCATTCTCTTGGGGAGGCCTATATCCAGCAGTGGACGTCGAGAGGCTGATGGATGGATGGATGGAATTTCGTATCAGTTTCAGGACGAAAATATGTGTTATGATTATGACATGATATGCCTCTATTTGAATAGGCAAATTTACTATATAACCTAGTTTTTAGGATTCCGTACCTCAAAAGAAAAAAAATTTAACTACTCGATCAATAATCGATTAGAGCACAGAAAAGGATATAGGCTTTTAATCCTGGAAAATTGGATGATTACTCTGTGATAGCTATTTCTACATCAAAGAAATAATATTAAGACTATAAGCGTGACGTTGTCGCCAACAAAGACGACTCGTACGCCACCAGTGTGTGATTGGGGTGTGAGACTACGTACCAGATTGTTGGAATGCATATCAACTCGAAGGATCTTGTACCATGTATCAACCAAGGATCGTGTTAAAACATTCAAAAACGGCTAAAAGGCTTAGATTAAATTTGGCAGACATATTCAGAAATAACACATAAAAGGCTAATTATAAATGACATGGGTATTCGACTATTATAAATTGATCTTAAAAATATCGATTCACATACACACTCAGGGATCAATAAACCTCTCCTCCTAACGTCTGATTGGACGAACAAATTTCAAACCTCTAATAGCTACGAATGACAATTTACAAAGTTTTGACTTTCCGCTTGAAAAAAATCCGTGAAATTCTAAAATTTAAAGAAGCTGGGGAAATGTTTTTCGTTTGACTATATATAATTCAAACAAATCTAAATGGATTCTACGAAGCGTTCCATAAGTTTTGTTGAACTTTGGACGCTACTAAAGCAGGGACAAGTTAATGGCTTACAATACGCATGTTTTAAATCTAACTATAATTTACGGTGACAAACAGGTACCTCAAACTTGACCATGACGACATAATTACTCTCAATAGAAAATGAAACCAATACTTTCCATGCCTTTTATCGTCCACTGCTGGACATAGGCCTCCCCAAAATGGGGGTTTTACCATAATCGCCATGCTTGGCAGGCGGGTTGGCGATCGCAGTGGATGTTTTTATTACACAGGGGAACGCTGCTGCCCGGTCCCCCGGTAAGCCCTTAGTCGGCTTTTACGACTCCCATAGGAAGAGACAGGGTGGAGCTATTCTTGGTGCCGGCCCCACACGGCGTAATAACTAAATGTAAATACTTTATAAAATGTTATTTGTCTAGAATTTTTCTAGTTCACGTTTAAGCTACGTTAATAGTATACAGCTACATCCTACACAATAAAATCTTTACACAAGCTCTTCCCTTGTTTTTTTAAGATATTTGTATTTATATCGACAGCGATGAGCTGAAATTAAATTATATTAGTTTAAGAAGGGGTCACTCAAGGCGAAGCTAAGCTATTTTAAACACAAATAAAATAGTGTATTTAACTTTCTATATCGGATAGTTATAAAAATGCATTTTTTATATATTTATAGTTCACCGCTGTTATATTGTTCTGTTGAGTACTAGAGAACAAGTAGAGGTACTGCAAGGAAAGTGTGGCAACAGTTCTCTAGATTTTAGATCTAGATTTCTATGTAAGTATGTAAGCATTTCGCTTAATGCTCAGTAAAAAAAATATATTAAGACCAGTGGTTCTAAATTGCGTCACGCGACCTTGGAGCGTGTGTCCTCGAGCGGTGTCAACGACAGCAAATATTTCGGCCTCGGCGTATGCTGAATTCACCCTAACACCCTACGTTTCCCCTGTATACCACCCAAGCCTCCCTTTTCCTTTCACCCTACTTTGCCGTGAGTAATTACCCACAAATCGAAAAATATATCAGTTCAATTATATCATTAACAATTAAACTGTCCGTGTGGTGATGGACTAAGAATACAAGTGTCACCACCCCATTCTTTCCCACGGGTGTCGTATGAGGCGACTAAGGAAAGTAAGCAATTATCATCCATTGCATGACTGGTGGTAGGGCTGGGTACCAAGTGGGAGTACTCACTTGGTATCGGGCCCGAGAGGGTTGGTACCACGTACCGTGTGACCGGCCATGAAGCACATCGTTGCGTTTTGGCTGTAGCAGGAGATAGCCGTTTATTCTTTCATTTCATATTGGTGAAATGAAATGGTGAGCAGCGGCTTGGCAATACTTTCGGTATAGTGGAGTCCATGAGCGACGGTTACCATTTACCATCAGATGGGCCGTGGCTCGTCTACAACTACATGCAATTAAAAAAAAAAAAACCTAGCGTAATTTGTAAACATTGTAATTTATTTTTGGTAATACTTGTTCAATGGGCGTATCTATAAAGAGACTAGCAGTTGCCCGCGACATTGTCAGCAAGTTTTTTTAGGTTTTCTCATTTAATCACTTATTTGACGCCCTTGAGACACATTATTCATGATAAGGATAAGATTACATTAGATTTATAATTCAAAATCCTAAATCTGCAAGTCTCTATAGGTACTTAAAATTTCATCGCTCAGATTAACCAATCCAGTTTTTTAGTTTGAATATCATGTACTCGTCCTTCCTTAGAAACTATCTCTATTGAAAAATGTAATGTGTTAGATATCTAGTCAATAAAAGCCAGCCTGAGTAACAAAGTCTATAGTGTAGTGTTAGCTGTGTACTTTAAAGTAGGCATACCGACACTCAGCTTACACGTAAGCGTATTAGCAGCCAGATAAATCGTAGAAGTCACACATATATAACTTTGGTCTTCATTATTGATCTGGGTAGTTATGAAAAGTATTGAAATACATGCATAAACAAATTAAAAATACCGTCTAATCTTTAGTAATATTATGCTCTTAATAAAATTTCAACAATATTCTGTAAAACATAATTCAAATTAATCAATCTAATGTTTTGGTATACTTTAAAACAGTGCTTTATATGTAGTAGCTCCTAGTAATAGTAGTAATATACGGGAATGAGAATGAAGAATAATACATTTTAAGGGTACGCATCGGCTAGTTCGGATCGGCTTCAGGGACGCACCTTACTAAACGTACTTTGTTTCCTTTCTAGGATTCCATGTATCACTGTGTCTGGTATCAGTAATGCCCGCAGACTGTGATAGTGAACGAAGCACATTAAAGTCATGACGTGCGTCCTTTAAATTAAATCCTACCTAAAAACGTACTTTTTTTATAGTTCATTACCACCCACTGGAGACCGCAGGTCTCCTCCCAAAGTGTGACAGAGATTTAAACTATAGTATACCACGCTGGTCCAATGCGGCTTTAAAGACTTCACAATCCATCGAGAAAATATTTCACGATATGTACTTAAATGATAATTTGTAAACAAAACTTTATCTTTACTCTCAATTAATCCGGGAAAACAGTAATGTGTGTCTTTCTCTGTACTCCGTACTAATATTCATTAAGTTAGTTACGGCGTGTACATATAACAAACAAGCAGACATTCTTTTACATTTACAATATTAAAATAGGTTCAACCACGGTAATGAGATAAGATAACATTACCGTGATTCAAGGTAGAGTGCACGCATAAAGCCCAATTCCATTGCTGATAGAGAATAACAGGGTTATACGAACTTTTTGCTGTTGTACAATGAAGGTCAGATAATATGTGAGATTTAGAAATATGATTGTTTATTTACAAATTAGTAGGGTTAAAGGTATTGTAGGTAGTGCAGGGTGGAGTGCGACGGCCCTTGTCGGGGGTAGTGAATACGAGGGCGTCGACTGCCACCTAAAGCCCGACATTGAGCTATCCTCGTGAGGGCATTCCACCGATGCCGATGATCCCTCCAAGGTTTCTAAGAATGAAGTTGTAACTGCTCACCCAAAACTATGTTTTAGGTAGCTTCTACACTGACACATACAAAAGATGAAATAAACAAATAGGTATGTTATGAATAAAAAAGTCATCAATTATTTTCAAAGCTTCTTCCCAGAGCACATAGGAAATAAAATATACAAATTGTGAGGTTGCTTTTGGTATCGTGGATATTCACCTTACTAACTTGACCTTGATTGTGACCACATCGTTTGACTGGTGTTTGGAGTTAATCATTTTTCTTCAGAATGAATTAAATTATGAAATATTTTTTATAATATAAGATCATATAAGTTAATATCACTTTAATTGTAAGGAACCAACTAATATGGTGTATACAACACTGATTGACGTTAAATTTACTTGATCTTACTGAAAGTTCTTAGTGTGTTTAATTTGACGTAGATAATATTTTCCAGTAAAATGCCAAGCAGAACCAAGACAAACAAAAAGAGAAGAATAAGTTGAAGAATGTTATTTATTGAAAGAAAGATAATAAAATTTGCTTTATGGTTTCTCACTCACTTACTTATCACGATATCTTTAAAATTATAGACCTGCTAGATTGAAATTTGGCATACATATGAAGTATATAGTAGTTAATCTTTTCGGAATGAACCCACTAAAAAAGTATTTTTGAAGGAGATTGGACATTTTAACCACACCGACATGATGACATGATGATGACAACCGACTTTCATAATTCTTTAATTATTTGAAATATACATTATTCAAAAGTAACAAATAAACATATACAGTTTAACGTGGAACAACAAGGCACATCTATTATAATCTGAATTACGAGTGCATAGTCCGCGTGATGTTCAATATTGGGCGACTCTATGGATCCACATGAATAATTAATGAAGTAACGATATTTTATGTGTTTATCCAGAATATAATTTATCGGCGTACATTTAGTTGTCGTTGTGTTATAGGTCATTTGCAAACAATAGCTCTCCTACGGGAATTACTACTTTTTTCAGGATAAAAAGTTTCCAATCTAGAGTAGTAGATAGCTGCACAGTGGTAAATACCTAAATTCTTTCAAACATACAAAGAATTATTAATCTAGCGAAACAAGGTTATGTCTGGAAGAAGTATGTGTCCCATCGGTGCATATTGATCGTTATAAACCCCAATGTCTGTGTTTGTCGGTGCAGGATCTTTTTACACCGATAATGTGCAGTAGTTTGATATATTAGTGTTAGCGATATATTTTTGTATTGATATTTAGTTTACAACATTTCGTGCTGCTATAATAAGACAAATGTTTTGGAGGATTTTACAAACATAAAATTTATAGTAAACTCAAAATCTGTACAAATTTTAATAAATTACTCGTACGAGTATCTCGTCTGTGAGTGTCTTCTTTTTTTTTCTTTTTTTATTGCCAACGGTGGCAGACGAGCAGACGGCGCACCTGATGGTAAGTAGTAACCGCCGCCCATAGACTATGGCAACACCAGGGGCACAGCCAAGTCGCCGCCTACCGTGAGTAAAGTGCTCTTCTCAAACCTCGTTTAAAGAGGGACAAGTCATAACGCTAGGGAAAACACCGCAGCAGGAAGTTCAAGTCTCATAAAACACTAAGGGTCTGTTTCAAAATCTAAAAAGTAAAGTCATCAGTAGTTACTCGTCAAGTAATTTACTTAACAATTAAAACCTTCTAGTAAGTCGTGTTGCGTTTCAAAATTATCCATCTCATATTTTTACTTGATAAGTAACTACTGTAATAATATTACCTAAATCCTCTTTTTTTTTTGCTAATATTACCTAAATCCTTATTTTCTAAATAGATACAAATGATAGGCCTAAAAGAAAAGAAACATTTATTTTAAAATTCAAAAGTCTGAACCTCGAACAGTCAAGTTTGAAGAAAAAGCTATATAAACAGGAACTTAGACGTTGCAGATGGATTCTGGACTCGGAAGTGGTCGTCTATAAACTATCTAAGTGTTGCTGTGAATAATATCTCGAGGTTAAGACATTAATAACTAAACTAACTAAACTTGCTTCTTACTAAATTTCTGTTTATTCCTAATTCACGTGTTTTTGTATATTCAATTAAAAATTTGTATTATTGCGCTCTTTAATTTTTTAATTTTAGACCCCTATGTAGGTTCTAAATAATTGTGACGTGACGGCTTCACCGTTACGTTATACTACTCAATAGTTAATCAACAGACATCTAGGCAACATCTCATTTTTGCATTTCATTTCATACGTTTGTATGGGATATAAATTTTTTACAGCTATTTTAATTCTTAAAAAAATCTTTTCCTTTAATAATACTATATACAAAGCTTCACTCATGTTATTTTATTGATATTAAACTTCAAATTCTTTTAAAATAGGCTTTCGAACTTATGGAAAAGGATCTCTCGTAAATTTGCAATAGGTGTAACCAAAGAGTAATACGTATAACCAGAGGTGTAACGAAACACAAAATCAAATGTCGCATTATTAAAGTGAGATTGACTAGAATAGATGGCGCTGCAAGCTTGAGAGAACTGTTAAAGAAGTTTAACCGTCAAGTAAACGCGCTATAATCGCCACTTCATCTGACCTATAAGTTACTGGACAGTTTATGTGATGTTTAGTCCTACTCCGTGATTGTGAAACGTATGAGAGGTGTTTACTTTGTAATTTAGTTAAAAATAGCCTAATCGGAACAATACTCAGAGATTATGAAATATACCCTAAGTATGATATTAGTTACCTCTACACTCTAACACACAATTAATTAAGCAAAATATGTTTTTATTATAATATTTTGCATTTTATTTTACAAAACTAAAAGGGCTCGTAAACCAAAGAGTTTTGACATAATTTAAGATGCGTACTAAAATACCGTTTCTGTAATACAATTTGGTTAATATCTATATTTTTGTTTTAAAGATGACGGTGAAAATATCACTACTACTACTACTAATATGTTTTAGATGCAGGTATGCTCTGACTGGTTGTGGAATGGATTTCTTTTCTTTTTAAGACATTTCTGCAAGAGAACTACCACGACTTGTATGGCGGTTAATTCCCTGACCTTACGGGTCACCTAAGTATACAATAAAAAGAAATTAAAATCTTCTGATGTTAAAATAAAAAATGTTGCCTTCAATTACTGAAATTGCAATAAGTTTATTTTCGTTGTTCGGTGTGAGCACAGGTCATGACTTGTGGCTCGCTTGCAGTGAAGCGCATGCGTGCGATTCAGACGCGAGCTTAACTGTCTCCGCCACCCTAGCACCACATTGCGTCGTGTCCTGGTGCCCTTCCTTAACATCCAACTTTCTCTTCCAACAAGACATAAAATTTATCGATTAAACTTATTGTCGCGCATTAAGTAGCATACCGTCTTTTCATTGGTACAAAGGATCACCTGAAATGTACAATATTATTTAATATATACATTATATCATCCCATGCACCTAATAAAATAGCTGCATTAATATATCCATAGAAAACACTATATTTTTTAATAGAGATGTCAAATTATTTATTTACGCTATTAATTATTACAAGCTTGTAAAAGAAGAAGGCAAAATGTTACTGTATTTAGGTGTCTCTGAACACAAAACATTTTTTTTTAGAATTTCCTCACATTCGCAAACTCTCATTCAAAACTTTTGGATGATTTCTGAGAAAAATGTTTTTTTTTTAATGATAATAAACATCGTAACCCGTGATTTTTATACATAAATATTTTGAAATTTTAGATAGTAACTAGGCCGAAACTATACCTAGTTAATATGAAAATGAAACGTATCTCAGTGGATTGCAAAATAATATGATTAATTAATTGAAAGAGGCGACAGTTGGCGGAAGTCCATTGTTATTATTATAGAATGCTTTCCTCCTAAAATATCCATTCTATAATATAATTGTTATATTTGTTATTAAGTTACTAATACGACTAATACCTATCTTATTACTGAAGTTTACCTTTGTTATTCTATCCAACTAAAATAATATTGTATTACAGTTCATTTTAATATTATCTACGATATATATAAATTTACTCAGATTCAATTATTTACATTAACATTAACTAATAGTAGAGTCAGTCTGTAGTAAAAGATAAAAACATAGAATGTTTATGATGGATGAGGCTAGTAAGTTCTGCGAGACTGTCGCCAAAATACTCGTGAGTGTAGAATCCAGCCGTGAGCCGACGGTGGCAGTGACCTCGGCGCACCCTGCGACTGCAATACACCCGCTCTCACCCTACCAAGTCACCTCGCGCGCCTAATGCGACTACTCCCTAAACTACACCGCTCTCTTAAGATTCTGTTTGAAAATGCTGCGTCAAATTGAAGTATATTGAAACATAGATTATTTATGTACAACCTACTTCGAATATTCTTTTAACTTGATATACCATCAATTCGAAGCGATTTTTTTATGTGAGCAACAAGTTTTTGTCATGTCCCACCTGATTGAGAGAGGTGATGTACTCTTAGGTGGCGAATATGATGATTTATTCAATCTTCTAAAACAACCAGTCGTGGTATAGGTAACACTAGAATATCTTTTTATTCCATTGCCATGTTATGTTCAATAGAGTATTGGAGTTTGGATCGCCTTTCTTTCCCTACAACTGAAGCACATCCTTCAGAATCGTAATCTAGCAATCGCTAGTGGAGTTTAAAGATGGCGGTACATATCCATTTGGTTCGGGCAACAGGTGAGAGCTCTTACTTGACACTAACCTTACTACCAGTGCAAAACTGATATATATTATGTAGTAAACAATCCTCGTCCACTCGCCGCCTATTAATTTTTGTATATATTACGAGCAAACATTCATACGGACCGTCTGCGCGATTACCGTCGTATATAGACGCTAGCAGTACCAGAGACATCACTCAGGGAAAGGGATAAGAGATGGCCCGGAAAGATTACACAAATGGAAAAGATGAGACAGAAGAGAAGAGGAAAGATGAGACAGAAGAGAAGAGGATGGCGAGAGGTGGGCGATAAAGAAAGATAAGGAGGGGGTTTGGGCCAAACAAGCAAGACTCTTCCACTGGCTGATGATTTTTCCAGGTTTAAACTTAGAACCTTAATTTAAATACTTCTCTACGACTAAGGGAGCATATAAATTTCATAACAATATTAGATATTATTTTTATTACTTACTTATTTATCATCACGCCATTTTCCTTGCAGGGTAGGCAGAGAGAACAGAGTGCCAAGAGGCTCTATTCTTGCATACATCTCTCGCTTCCTCAACATTCATAACTCTCTTCATACACGCTCGCTTCATATATTATTTATATTACTTTTAAAAATACCTATTTATATATTATATTTATTTTCTGAGGAATCTTACTAGTGCCATTGTTATTACAAACGTATATGAGATACGTTTTTAATAACAATTTATCTCTTCAAGTTTATATGTTCTATATTGTGATACATAATTAGATCGATCATACAGACATTTTTTTTGTTAAGGCACACCTCGTTGCTTGGGGCAGCGAACTAGGTAGTGTGAGGCCCTCATGTCACTAAATAAACCCGCCGTATGCCGTCTCTCCGCCTGTATTGGGAGACCACTGGAACTGTGTGACATTACTTCAGTGGATGGATCATACACACCTAAACCTGTAGTTTGAACTTTATTTTGTGTCCATTCAATTCTATTACCGTGTGTCTTTTTTGCTACTATGCTAGTTATGTGAATGTTTCCCCAGTTAGCGTACATATTTCGTCATCCTAATTAGGCATAATGTACACATTGATTAAAAACATGTTATATCAGTTTCACAATGTACTATCATGCACGTCATTAAATCGATAAAAAGATTGTGTATTATCTTATATCGACGATAAAAAACAGTTGTATAAAGCACATAACGGTTCAGTGCAGTCGCTGTGCTATCTACTAGATGGTTATCAGTTCTTATCAGCGAGCGTGCTCATGCGTTCTTTGACCATCGATCGAGAGCACGGTATCGCTTCCTCCATGGATGTGATAATAGTTCTTCTGTTATCTATTAACATTCACATTGACCGGGTTAAAAAATGATAATATTGAATATTGGTATATTTTAATTGTTGAGAATATCTTATGCCGCCGGTTAAGCAAACAGCTAAGATAATATGGTTCTTCCGCAATTCCATTCAGGGTTGAATAATTAGGAATAAAAAAATTAATATGCGGCGGCAATTTCCTTTCCAATGTGATAAAGAGCATGTAAGTCAATACATTATTTCGAATTGATGTGTGTACGTGGAAAGGCAATTTATGTTGACTGTTATCATGATTCTTTACACGGCCAATACAGTGACGGCCATAATCCCCCCAACTTAGATAACCCCCACTGACCTTTTTGAATCACGTGATTATTAATAATGTTATAATTTGGTATAAATTAAAATTAATATTTACGTGAGAATATCGCATACTTGAGAAAACTTATAAGTGTATAGCATTAATTTGGAAGAACCAGTCAAAGGAGAACCATATTCAGGCGAACGATCTAGTACCACCGTAACTATAGAGATAATACTACATAGTATACTCATATATATATATAAATACAAAACAGCGCATTACCCGTGGCTTCGCTCGCATCATAGCGATTTCCTATTATGTGTTTTCATTTATGTGATGGTAGAGGACAAATCGCTTTTTTATTCAAAATTATTCAAAATTTTGAAAAAGGATTTACGCAAATCCTACCCGGATTTACGTAAATCCTTTCTTAGTGCTCACTCGTAAAGAATATATGTACTTTCCTGATCCAAGCATCAGTAGTTTGGGCTGCACGTTAATATAGTATTGTCGAAGAAAAGATCGCTCTTGTGGTTATCTTAAAGCTAAAAGAACACCACTTTAATCAAAGAATATTTTAGAACTTCTAAACAATCATAATAACATATAATAGACGTGGGTTTCATATCATAAGCGCCAATAACATGAAGGTTCCTGAAGACTCTGCGGTGTTAAGAATAAATTGAAGTAGTGTGTTACACCTTCTTGAATACACTTGCATTGGTTCGATGAAATATAAAATATAAAGCGGTAACCTCCCATGTGTTTCATATCCGTATGATGACGAGCTGACACATAGTGTCACTACACCATGACATTCAACGTATACCCTAAAGCTATGATAAGAGCTATGATATCATGACGGAAAGGAGAAAAAGAAGGGAAACTCACACCCTATATTTTCTTCCCTCTGTGGACGAGGATCGTGGTACAGGCACGTAAAAAAGCTGTGCTAGCTGTAAAGTACAAACAGTATTATTTATATTTAGTCATAAAGCTTTAAATTAAATTATACATAATTATGTTAAAATAATTTCTACTTAGCTGCTTACCTATATAAATAAAAAATTTAATATTGTATGTGTTTTATGTGTATAAATATAGTAAATTGTTTTTGTAAATACCTACTTTGTACAATTGTGTCTACGTATTCTAATTGTGAGTGCAGTGTACTCCTGTAAAGGTCACAGTTAAGGTTAAATTTTATATCGGATGGGCGTTGCAGCGGCACCCAGGGCGCGCGGTGGCTCTGGGCGGGCGGTGCAGGGACACCTGAGGGCGGGGGCGGGTGAGGGGCACACGCTGCAGATTCACTTTCGTCCGGCCGCGGTCGCGCCACGCCAGTAAGAGAAAGTTGGTCGTGGCGAGCGAACGAGTCTCGCGAGTCCCGCGGTGCGCCGCGCACGCAACGTACGCGCTGAATATCGCTCTTTGCGCACTTGCCCTTCAACTTCACGCGACAGCAACGTAAACAATGCGCTAATGTCTATCTCATGAGAACATTTCCGCGTTGCTTGTGGATTTATTAACAATATGTGCTAAATTTATACAGTTTAGTATTATACCGTACGTAATTTATTGATACTATAGGTTAATTCATATAAGACTTAGTGACTGAGCCGTATTTAAGGAACGATGCAGTGCTACCCTAAGTTGTCTCCAAAACGTGAGCCAATAGACACGGGCTATGAAGCGGAAATGATGCCAGGGATGAGAAGACTGGAACTGCCGGCTCCTCCAGGCAAGGAGTTCCGCGCGCCTGTGCTGCTCACAACACCCAGCATCGCGCCCACGCACTCGGTGATCCAGTGCATGCGTCCACCACCACCTCCGCCACCACCCCCACCACCACGCCTCCATAAACCACCACCCTTCGAGGAACCATCCAGCTCTATTCCAGATCTAGGTAAGTTATATATTTACACTGACTACCTATTTAATTTACTTAAAGATTTGTGAATAGTAGTTTTCCGGTTCGTAGAGGTGCTACGAGATTTAACCAGTAGTGGACCCGATGTATGAATAATAATTTTAGGATATAATAATAACATTCGCCAACGATCTCGTTCACGTGTCATATTATTTTGACGTAACTCTGAGGCACGTTTTTGTAATAAGTATCTAGTATGTAAACTAATAATAATATTATGGTTTTCGGTTTCGCGCACTAATTCCTTGCAAGGTCAAACATTTGTGATGCATATTCGCGATAACAGTAAACAAACGATTACATAAGTAAATACAAAGTTCTTGTAGCAATGACAGAGATTTGTTAATTGCTTAGTCTTGCACTTGGAAATTTTTGCTATAGATAAAATTTAATCAAACAACTGAATAATTTAATTTAATCACGAGAATTTTTGACATCTTGAAGGAAAACCTGTTATTTAGTGGCAGAGCCTACCCGCATCACGTCCTAGTGACGGAGTCAAACCACTATGAACATAATATTTGGCAGCACTGCTCCACTGCAGCGACCCACCGCTAAAGTGTAACCGAAACTGAATCACTGTGAAATTAAACATGACCTTATACTATGACTAAATAAATCACTCGAAAATCAACTTAAATCTTAAATTTGCAAAGTAGTCTAGGAGGCATGTAATACGTGGGCGAAGAATTATACGTCAATTAACCTTATTTCAAATTTTTTTACTCTTAGAAACCCAGATAAATTCTTTTTTGGAGTTTGTTTTTAAGTTCTGTATGAATCTTTGCACTGTAACATCTCGGATTGAAGTCTTAGTTCGGCAAAATGTGTTATTTAATTTCTGCCAGGAAATTCTCAGTAACAGTCTGGAGCACTGCCCGGTAGACAACAGTCTCTTCCCTACAAGTATACGTGATACTAAGTTATAGGCATTTTTTTAAAGAGAATACAGTTTTTTTCTTACAACTATTAATGAATATGTACAGGATATTTCAGACTTTAGCTACCGTTACTTTTATTCAGTGTATTGCACCTTTTTAAACCTTTTTTTATCTGCATCGCACATCTGTAGAGTTAATATGGAAAAACGACCATTCTTCGATGACATTAAAGACTGGTAGACAGATGTTATGGCATTATTCCTGGATTTGCTTGGTGTGCGTGATTAAGTTTAACAAATTCTTCATAATACTGAAATATGCACTTATCCTTTAATGAGGTTTTTAGTATACAGTTTGCTAATAATAATCTATACACGACTTTCATGACAAAAAAATAAATGTGATTAGAAGTTTTCATTATTCTGAATAAAAACACACACACTGTCTCGCTATCAAGAGCACATTGAAAGTTAGTCTATTGTGTGTATGTGTAAATATTTATATAACAATGGGAAACGCACAATGTCATGTTTCTAAAAAAATTAAAAAGAAACATTTTTTTCCTTTAAACATTTTTGGAGGATTCGGAACACGTTTCGATTATTTCTTATGAAAAATGAAATTAACGTTACAAAATTTTATAGCGACGATTTTTATGATTTTAAAGTTCCCTTACTACTTTGCTATTGAAAGACGAAAATTTTGTGAATAAGTTACTAAGGCAACAAGAGAGGTAATCCCAGAATGTGAAATTGAAGACATAGGTATGCGACCGACCATCATCTATATTATTTACAACTTGAGAGCTCGAAAGAAAAACTTTGAAACATAAAGAAAATAGTTTTAAGTTATTTTACACAGGAATCGTCCGTTTTTCCAGGATAAAAAATAGCCTGTGCCCTTTTCTGGGTTCCAGACCATCCATCCATCCATCCATCCATTAGCCTTTTAACGTCCACCACTGGACATAGGCCTCCCCAAGAATGGGGTATAATGCCGTAATCGCCAAGCTTGGTAGGCGGGTTGGCGATCGCAGTGGATATTGTTAATACTCGAGGGAGTGCTGCTGCCCACTCCCCCGGTATTCCCTCAGTCGGCTCTTACGACTCCCGTGGGTAGATAGGGGGTGAGACAATTCTAATTAATGCAAAATTTAATGATGTTGATTACGGCGTGAAATCGTAACAAACAACCTCTCTTTCGCATTTACAATATTATTAAGGATATCTACCAGTTAAGCTAATGTTAGTCATGTTTAAACCAAAAAAAAAATACATCAAACATCTATAGTCCATTACTCCTTAGGTCATCACCAAAGTTACTCGGAAAATTAGAAAAACTATTGCTTTATGTACAGCACTGGCGACCCGCCCAGCTTCGTACTTCGCATGGTGGCTTAATTTGTTGGGAAAATATATGACACGAAATCGCCATGAAACAAAAAACAATGTGTTGATCCGATAGCTACCAAATTTCACCGGCCCCAGGGTAGCCCCCCCCCCCATAAAAGGTTAACTAAAATTTAGTCATAAAAAGTTTTCAAATTAAGCATAATCTATTTATAAATTAAAATATTCCTCATGTAATTTTTTGATGACATGCTTAGACAGAAAAAAAAAGTGTTTATATAAAAAAAAGTTGACTTTATGACACATTATTCTGCTCTAGAATATTGTGTAAAAAGAAATACCAATTGTGTCACGACGGTCTAAATGACGCAAAGAGATCATAAATTTAGCAGAATTGTCAAGTTTTCAGAGCTTATATGAATATCCAATGCTAGGTTCAGCTTAAGAAGTTAAAAATGAAAAAAAAAAATATCAAAATAAGCTTAGTTTATTTTTTTTGTTTGTATAAGGAAGATCTAGTCCTATTTAAGTAGAATTTGTATCTAATACCAGATAATACCAATAGTAAAATTATTGCGTATAATAATTTTACATCACCTTGGCCGCCGTGAATTCATACTTCCTGCTTCGGAAAATTGTAACAGGGTATTACTGCTATATAGCAATTTCCGGGTGATGACGATACATGATGAAGGTCGCCTTATTAAATAAACGACACATTATATATTGCACTGATTAGTTGTTGCATAATTATATAAACAAACAAAGCAAGAGACGTGCGTTTAACTCAATTCTTGATACAAAACTTTAAATATCATCTTTATCGCTGTTGTTCATTATTGATCAAACTCAAATGTATAAAATTGTACATATTTTCTTACCCTATACCATTTAAAAAAAATGCTAAAATTCCTCAACAAACTTCTTTAATTTTTAGCTAAAAACCTAGTCTTATGTTGCTAAAACATAGTTAATTGCTTTGAATTAAACACTGTCCGTTAACAGAACTGTGACAAATGTGCATTTACAGTTTATTGGTAATTAACTACCTTTCAAATCGTCACGCCGCACCGCTCTTTTCGGTATACGCACATATATCTTGAAACTCTTAAATACGTTATATAGTATCCGATGTGACATCTCTTTTAAACGACCCGACTCACTTTCGTAGCTAAAGTAAATTCGATCAATCTAAATAGTCAACAATGTGAACACTTGGGTGTCATTAGTATTGTGATGTGTTACTAGACTTTTCTCACTTGATACCAGACTCATACGAGTAGGTACCTCTCGTCTTACTCGTTTCATTCAGGCATGAACATTTTAGTGACTTTCACTTATAGCATGAAATGTGTGATCTCCTATGCTCTCCTGGGTATATTAGTGGATAGTTACGGCAGGCAGCGGATGATGACAATATTGTTGTGTTGCGCATTTGTTACTATCGGCAATAAACAAAATAATAAGTTGTTAGTTACTCATTATATAGGTCATATGTATTTTTAGAATTATTAGGTATACCTATATAAGTAACTTTATCAAATCAACTTGCCCACATTTTGTGCATGCATTTACACGTGTACCTATAAGTAATTGGTCGCTAACGAACTTATTTTTGGGCAAGTATACTATTTAGTGACTCTACCTTTAAGTAATTTGTCGCCCACGAACTTATTTTTGCGCAAGGGTACTATTTAATGACTCTGTACATCTTTTAATCAACATGTATTTCTTAACATTTTGTCCAAAAATAATATGACTTGGATATAAGTTGTATATTATGACTTATTTTGTCGATCAGTCACATTTACAAATATAATAAAGATATGTTAATTTTTAAAGTGGTTTATATTTTACTTGGGGATGGATTATGTATAAAGTCTATGACGACACTCATTTACTTATAAGATTTTAAATTCTTCCAAAATAGCTGACTTGCTTAGCAGCAATGGATCTAAATGATACAAAAACATTATATCCAAATTGGAAAAAAGTAAATACAAAAGATTCTTTGTCTTCTCTCTCTGTTTACAACACATTAACACATCTAAAAAATAATCCTGCTAACAACGTTTTCGCGAAGATTAGATAAATATCGCAAGGTCATTCGACTAACGTGTATCACCGCGTTATTTGGTGTCATTAAGGTCACTGTGACATTGGGCCGATAGCAGTGACAAAATAATAGTCGTTATCTTATCTGGCAATGTCAGCGTCGCAGGTGCTTGCGACCCCTGTACCCCGCTTGTTTATGAACCCTCTCGGACGTACTAAACGATACCTATCCATCAGATGAATCATAATAGATATTCCTAGCCTTTTGTATATAAGCATCGCAAAGAAACTTATAACAAAATAAAAGAACAAGACAGATTTGTCATTAAATGCCAAAATTATTAAAAATAGTAGTAGTAGTAGAATTGTGCTACTGTCCCCCACCAGCTCTAATAGGTTTCATCGAGGTGTGATTGTGCAGAATATACGATGCTCCGGGTACACGTGAATATGTACTTACACATGTATCGTGAGTCAACTATACCATGCGATATGTTATCACCATAACCTTCTGCGCGAGCAAATTACTTCCTTCTTGCAGATCTAAATCTAATTATATAAACCGCGTAGTTTTAGTACCTATCCTGATAATATTTTGCGTATTTACATAGCACAGGTATTTTATACATAAAAGGAGGTCTCCAAACACTGTTATGATTTTGTGTGTTTAGTTAATGAATAAAAATATTTTGATTGGTTTCAAAAGTATAAATATCATATATTTAATAGAAAATACACAGATTGCGAAAGCACCGTCATTAGTTAAATTAATTATTTCTTGAAATTATGTGCGTATTTACTAAGTTGCCTGCACCGGCACCGCGTGAGTAAACAGGTATTTTTTTGCTACTTTAGCTGAGATCAAAACTGTCTTGCGGTATTTTTGCTTATTGGCAGCAATTTGGCAGTGCCTCTGGTATTACTAAATCTATCAGTAGCGGTTACCACTTACCATCAGGTGGGCTATAGCTAGTCAATAAAAAAAATCATGAACGTACAATTAGATTACTCTAATATAACACGTGTATATCATGTATAGATTTATAATGTTATGTATTTACGCTAGAAACAACTGAGTACACAGGGAAGTGTTGGCTTGCAACCTTGGCCGAGGTCGCAAAACGTCACTCGCAACACTTATGAATTGTTTCATAACAACTCATACGTAGATCTAACTAATTGCTCAGTGAAGTGTAGTTAGAAATATTTAACAGTTTATGGAGAGGTGGCTGAAATTTTGAAAACTCCATCGTTCGGTGGTCGGTGCCCCTGCCCGCACACCTCCCTGGCACGATGTCCTTCGCTTTGAACCCGTCCCGCGCACTTCACTACCCTCGCTCCGCTGTTCTGACCGAGCAGAGGTCATGGCCGCATTATATTTGAGAAGAACGTGTAACATTAATTTTCAGAAAGAAATTCATTAGGTAATGATAAACAATCTATTAAAATGTAATATTGGTACTAAATTACAATCTTTACTATAATATGTACGGGTAAAAATAATCAGTTATCTCACCTCTACCTACCTATTAGGTAGGTAGGTTTATATAGTCCTAATATTTTTATGCAGGTACTAATAAATTTATAGGTTATAAATATGTCTTGTAAACATACTTGACTAAGTAAGTGGGTAAGTAGGTACCTACTTGTTATTTTCTCCTTAAGCAAATGCGAAACTGAAATGATGTAAGAGGTTTATATCTTACAAAATTTTATTCTGACCCAATACACAGGTTAGGTATTTATATTATTACTAAATTTCATGAATATCTTTACATTACACATTCCAAGATAGACAACCTACAAATGTCTGATTTAAACAAGACCCAAGAAGCATAATACCTACTTATGTACTTACTAGGTATATATGTTTGATTGTGCAAGTCCAAGAGTATACGTGAAGGTCATTGATAAGAAATCAGCAATGTTATTACCGTTGTTTGAGGTGCCTTATGCGTTAACGTGAAGAACATAACGCAACCGTAATATTATGTATTTTCTCGGGTCAATTAAAACGTTTTAAATAACTTACGTTCTAAGTATAAAATGTATTTAGGTTTAATATACTATCTGGTATTTAAAATAAAATGTATATGCGTTTTTTCGCAGTAGAATCGTTTTATCATAGTAGAAGACAGATGTTGCTCCTATACTAGAGCTGTTAATACTAGCGTACCACAAAGCTCAGTGCTCTACCCAACACAGTACATCCCGCATAATAAAATTCTCTCGCTAGAGAATATGCATTGCTATGCGCATGACAGTATAGGCGATGCGCAATATAACGGCCATCCCTTGGAACATGCTGGAAGAGAGACGGACTCAACTTGTGCCTTAAGTCAAGCGTATCTAAAACGGGCCTCGCAGAGGAGTGAAAAAAACTTGGTTCAATTCAAACCCTTTTTTTTATTAAGGCGAAGAAAAAATGTACCTAGGTGCACACACCATCGTTCGTGGCAACGAACAGGATAGTGTGGGGCCCTCACTTATAATATAAGCCCACCGTGTGTCGTCTCTCCGCCTGTACTGATGGACCATTGGAACTGTGTGATATTACTGCGGTGGTCCGCCGGCGGCTCACCTTTTTGGGTACCTTCTACTGGCGGAGCGGTGTCGCAGCCTTGCGGGTGGGAAACCTTCCCCAGTGCATCCACCCGCAGCTTCAAGTAGGGCGGCATCAGGCGTAGGTACTCGCGCCTGCAGCGCAGCGGTTCAATTTAACCCTACGAAGACACAGGCTTGCGCGTTCATGGCAAAGAAAGACAATCTCCTATACGTAGATATATAAATAATAAATATTCACGGACATTTCACACAACGTCCTCAGGTCCCAAAATAAGCTTAATGCTTGTGCTACGGGTACACGATTACGGATATAATACATATTTTACTTTTTTTTTGTAAATACATACATATAATAGATAGAAAACACCTAGACGCAGTACACACAAATAATTGTCCTGAGTGGGAATCGAACCCACGACCTCGTGCTCGGAAGTCGGTTATACTACCGACTACGAAGCCCTTCATATATACGAGTATATATAGTCCTCGGATATTCGGCATCGAAATTTCTAGCAATACCAGTTCGGGAGTCATTTGGAGCATAGAGCCTCGGCGAGCAGACTCTACTTAATATTCAGAAAAAAATGGTCCCCGTATTAAGATAAGAATTTTTGGCATTATAGAATATGCTCTTTTGTTAAATTTGAGTAGAGATTTATCACTGTGAGATTTACTCGTAACATGACATTGGTCTTGACGTGGAGCTACGAATTAAAATGAGATGAATGAAATGGAAGCAAGTCCTTCGGCATCTATTAACTCGAAATAAAATTGTACATCTTATACGGAGCTACGAGTAGATGCTGAGCCACAAAAGTGTCGTTTCAAATACTCTGGAAGTGTTGCTATGATGATAATGTTGAGATGTTAGGTTCATGCAGATCAAGGCGCATGAAGAAGTTGGTTTATTTTAAGCATTTAAAGGTATCCCTAAAACAATAGCTTATAATTGATATAGGTACTCCATGGCGATATTTGAACTATGTCCTAATTTTGGCTAGTGACCCAAGGCTTAACGAATATATTAACCTTGTACTTAGCAATGTTGGTATTCGTGAAAAATCTGGGTTTGATGTGTAACATGTGACTTTAAAAAATATATTTATTTAGAGTTATATAATTGAGTATAATTTAAGGCAACTACTAAAATATCTCCTGTGTATTTACTGCAACACAATTTGATCTTAATATTTTATTTAAAAAATGGAGAATATTTGCTATGAATAAATCCATCACCAATCCCAATTTTGCTTGGAATGATGAGTGAACAAACTCTAAATAGATTTCGAGATTGTTTCAGATATTCTAAAAATTGCTATTTTTTATTTATTTATATCTACAATATTTTTTAAATTATCATACATAAAATTTACAGTAACAAAGCGACAAAAGTCATGGTAGTTTATATTACTGTATATGTATATTTTTATTATTACTGGTTCAATCTAAAGATGCAAGAGACGGTTGATATAAGGTGACAGGGAATATAGACGGAAGCGGGGCGGGTGAGCGCCCCTGACCCACGCACTCCGCTGCTCGTTGCCATGGTCACGGCCGATCGATGCGAGCTGGGATGCACCCGGAATTACGTTTATTATCTACGTTCAAGGTTTCATGTATGTTTAACAAGTGCAGCATAAGCTATAACTACACATCAAGAATATAAAATAGGTATACTTACCATATTAAGTGCAGAATGAGTGTTTATAAAGCTGAATGCATATTTTTTCGCATGTTATAAGGAAAAGTGTATTATCAAGTTTTTGACCAAAATTCAAACCGATTAGAGAGATTCTTTATGATTTTATGCAATAATGCAAGAAAGCTAGTTTTTAGGTTATATCTCAGGTTCCCGATATAGTAGCGGGATAAAATGTATACCAGTTGTTAAATCTAATCAAGAGCTATCAAACAAAATAAGTTGCATCAAAATCTGTTCAGTAGTTTTTGCGTGATGCGTGAACAAACAAACAGATAAACAGACAAAAAAACAAAAAAAATCGTTTTGTATTTAGACACGCCTATATTGCCTAATTCAGTCATTTTTTCTCAAATACCTTAAATGTACAGACATAGCTCTGTTACAGCTTTATAATAGTATAGATATTATAAGCCCAGGCCTTTGTGATATCACGACGGAAAATATTGAGGATTTTATTGCTTTGGAGAGGGCTTAATAAATAAATTTATGAAAAGTTTCATTGTACAAGTGCTGTTTTTTTAATACACATGTCACATGTTTCATTAAAAGTTTTCTATTCCATTTTCTGGCTCTTATATGTAAACGACGAGATATTTCTGCAGATATTACATGTTTGTTTGTACACTGGGTCAATGATCGCTGAAGTAAAAATAAAAGCTCCCTAAACGTGCCACGCTCTCACGTCAAACTCGAATAGAGATATACTCGTAACATAAATTAGGATGGAAGTCTATAAATAGAAGAGCTATCGTTAAAACAATATAGTATTTATATATGTACTCGTAAGTTACGTATACATTTATATTAGTTTACTAACTACAAAATAAAGACACCGCATTGTCAACTAAAAAGTGAAGCCACTTTTTGAAAGATTGTGCATGTAAGTGTTGTCAACAAAAGAAATAATCTCTATAAATTGGGTAAATTTTTTAAAAGTTTTACGTTTAAAACATAGAGGCAGTAAAAGTATAAAGTAAGGTTACAGCAAATCATATAGGTAGGGAATATTATGGTATGTACGAAATCGTCGAGTCATTTGGGGTAATTTTAAATCATACTCTGGTAACACTCGTGGTGTATGACACTTTGTTTTGCCATGGTTTTGTTTGTATTTGTGCGCGTTAGCTCCGTAATTACAAGTTTGGCATGGTTTTATATGGCTTCACTGGATTGTTTGTAATGCTCCGTCTATTATTTTTTAGTTAGTCTGAGATGTTAGTATGTTATGATTTGTAAAGAAAACTAAATATTATTATGAAATCCCCGAAGCCAGATATGGCTTCATATTAAGAGAAAGTAACATCTAAAATACAATATTTTATCCATCGTTTTCGTATATACATAGGTGTTAAGAGGAGGAGGTCTTAGTCTAGTTGCGCACTTGCAGTTCGAATGATGGGCAAGCAACTTATTTTGGCTCAGATGGGTGACCGAAACTGCTATCTATTTATGTCCTCTGAGTCTGACGGGACGAATATCCCGGCCTACAAATAATAACATTGAAGTAGTCGTTAGAGGTTGGTAGAGTTCAGAATAAAAAATCTGACCTCAGTCTTTATCTAAGGTCTTCAATTGCCCCTTTAGTTGCGTCGTGAAGGTCTTGGAAGGTGTATGTTAGTTAATATATTAAACAGGCCACGGTATACTTAGGTACATAATTGTTTTAAAAATATATAGATTAAAATTAAAGAATGTGTTGTAACTTAGACGTAATCCTACTAATATACAACAAATGTGATAGTTCATATATTTAGTTATTTGTTACTCTGTGGCTAAACAACTTTGCTGCAATAGCTTAGCGATCTAGAGCACTTCTCTGGATTGAAAGGGAAGGGAAAAGCAGAACCTATGCAGGTTCGAATCCGGCTCGCAGTAATTTCCCTTTTTCTACTTTCACAAATAATTTGTTCTTACTGAAACAAAATAGTACTTTTCAGAAAAATACTCTACGGGACCAGAAAAGGGTTGTGTGGTAAGCGAACCTTTGTTACTAGGAGAGCAGAGTGCGCGAGGCGATCGCTTGTCCCCGTTGCCCTATCGTCGTCACCGTGCGACGTCAATTACATCGAGTCGGTCGGTTTGCGATACATCCATATTATGTAGTACCTGCGTGCTATTAAGCGAATTTCACACTGGTAATATTATTAATTCGGCTGTTATATTGTACCTACCTATGAATAATATTCCAAAGTGCCAATTCTCAAAGACATTTTATTGTATTATTATTACTAGTGTAACTACAGTTAAAAAACATGGAAAGACTGTAATATTATGTTAATAGTTTTGATACTTTTGGTATTTTTTTTATCATTGTTCATAATAAAAAAGTAAAATACGTAATAGCCAATAATAAATATACAATTAATTACTAACTAAGTTTTTATGTAAAAAGACAGGATTACTTACTTTACATGTACATGTAAATAATACATTTAAATAATGATGTATTTATGTACAGAAATGTAATAACAGAAGCATAAATAATAAATAATTTCTTAGGTTTTAGTGTATACATCCCTTATGTAAGTTGTCCTTTTCTCGCACAAAAACTTCGTGAAAAAAATCTCACGTTCAACAGCAGCCAATGGAAACTGTGTAACGTATTAAAACGCAGACAAATGTATGCAATATTATTGCATTGAGATCACCACACATACACATATTCTGGCTGTCCTTATTGCACCCGCAGGCAGATCTATGTCTCTTTCAGATTGCATATAAATGCACTGAGCTATTTTCTTGGCACGTGCAATCTCCTCAGCGCCTCTCTTGCCCTAGTAGATAGCGCAGTGAATCTTAACAGTTCTTGATGATAATTTTATGTTATTCGAACAGCGTAATTATTATATATTATCAAAGAAGAGAGGAAAGAAGTATTATTGTTTTATAGTTATATTGGCTCGTGGCGTAGTCGGTAGTGTAACCGACTTCCGCGCACGAGGTCGTGGGTTCGATTCCCACATAGGACAAATATTTGTGTGATGAACACAGATATTTGTACTGTGTCTGGGTGTTTTCTATCTATTATATGTATGTATTTACAAAACAAAAGTAGTATATGTATTATATCCGTAATCTGGTACCCATAGCACAAGCATTAAGCTTAGTTTGGGACGTTGTGGTAAATATTTATTTATTTATTTTATATTATATATAGTTCAAAAAAGAACGTTAGTTTTTAACTAAAAGTTGAGTCTTTCAATGATAACAACAATAAATAGGTAACTATGGTAGCGTCTATATTCCTAAGTTGTATAAAGTTGGTCAGGATCACATCTAAAAAATTGCAACTAACTTGCATAACAACTAAGTTACAATGTCATAGCTCGAGCGCATTCGAGAATGCAGTTCAGTGCAACAAAGTACCAGGGCAACAAAACATTGTAGCGGTTCTGAATGCACTTTCGACTTTGTAGGACTTGTTTACACATATAGATGTGCATTCATATATAAGGCCACGTGCAGTTTTTTAATATTTATTTTAACTTCTTTGCTGGATTACGCATGTAATAAAATAAAAATAAGGAATAGAAGATACTCTTTTCTATATCAGCTTAAATTTACTCTGAATTGTCGGGTTAGTGAACAATATTGTAAGGTAATTTGCCTTTTAATAGATGTTTATTGTAGTTAAAATGAAAGAGAAACCAGAATTATATCTACTTGGTTATATCTAAAGAGAAGAAGACAATATTTTTTTATACAGGAGATGTTATGAAAAACATTTACTGAATTGTAATTGTAAGTATGCCAATTTGATTAATAAACCATGACACTCTCTTATACAAATATTTTCTTTATTGTCATTGAGACATAAGTATTGTTAGTCAGCGTTTGGATGTGGGAAAGCATGCGAACCTATCATATTGTATATAGTGAACAAAGTGCGGACATTGACTTGTTTGTATCTAATTATTATAAAAAAATAAGCAAAAGTATTATTTATGAATAATATTAAGTGTTTGAGAAGAATACTCTCGCTTTTACTAGTTTCGGTGGCGGTTTCGAGATATGCATAGCAGTGAGTGTAAAATGTAATAGGTATTGCTTTCTAAGCAATGAAGGTGAGGGTACGCTCCACACATCGCTCGCAGTTCAAGTTTAGAGTCGCGCGGATAATTGCAAAGATCGTTGCACTTCTAACGCCCTGCGCAAGGGCAACGAACGCACGCAGCTGCCCGGGAAATAGATCCCGTCCCGACTATTTCAGAGCATAGTTGCTTAGTTAGATAGTCGCCGCCACCGTCGCGTCGCCTTTGCTAACGACCTACCTGTAATGTAAGAACTCGCTGAGAAAAAAACAGGACCGAACGTATAAAGGGATATTTTTATTTTTGCTTTTTGTGTGAGAATTTATATTGTAATCTGACAGGTTTATAGGAGACAAGCACGTTTATTGTTTATATGACTTAGCTTCGTTTTCAAGTTATTTTAATTATATTCTATGTGTTCACTTATAAAATAAAAAAACATAGGAAAATATTAAAAGTATCATCCAGGTATTACTACGTCTAATGTTTAGGCACAATAAGATGTTAAGAAATAAAACAATCTCTTCGGATCTAAAGCGATATTTTGGATCCAATTTACTGCATCTATGTACAAGAGAGAGCTACAATTTTTTGATCTAATATTGTTGATTAGTGATTCCAGAAGCTTCATTAACTCATAGCTAGGTACAACAAATTCGATATTATTTGGTTTCCGAATTTAGTAATGGATTCTGTAATGTATCCAAAATGTCCTACGACATAATAGCAGACAATCGATTAACGCGATCGGTACCATGTAAGTGGATTTATTTCATAATGATGATAAGCATTCGATTATGCGTGGCCCACTTAAGTACGCGAAGCTCATCGGGGCGTTGCACTTTCCATGCGATTTAACAGCAGCATGGTGAGGCAGGCGCACAGACTCGACCGTGAAAGTGATTCATTATGTGGTTTAAATGGTGCATCATGCACTTTTTTTCCGCAATTCTTATAATTTTTAACTTCTATCTATGGCAGATGAACTTATGGACCTCTTGTAATATCAGCAATTATATTGTTTAGCGCAAATTCCAGCACAATGCTCAGGAAAAGGCGATTCAATTTTCCCATATGAATCGATATATATGTACCAGATGTACCGAGGATAGCGCGAAGGCAGCAGGCCTACTTAGTAAATAGTGCTGCCCTCAAGGCTCGTTTAAAAAATGACTTGTCATTGCACTCGGGAAAAACAGCAGCAGATAGTTTATTCCAGAGCTTGCACCTGCATGGTAAAAATATACTATGATCAACTACAGCTAGAGCGGACAGGATAATACTTACTTCATAAACTACTTATACAGAATCTCTAAGTCTGTGAAGTATTCGAAACGTCGGGATTTTTTTTTATAATGGTGGGAGACGCGGAGGGCCTACCTGATCATAGGTGGTAACCACTGCTTATGGATTCAATAATGCTAAGAGTATGTTGCCAAGCCGCTGAGCACCGTTACATTTCAGTCAAGGTAACGCGATAGATTCCGTAAAAGTAGTATTCTTTCGTAATGTATAATAATCCAGTGATGTATAAAAAAGTAGTAGTAGTAGCAATTCACATTTAATGTCAAAATCTGTGGAGGAAAGAATGAAAAAAATGATGTATTTTTTAAATATCCTCGTATGTGCCACCGGATACCTTTCTGGTTATAAATTAAATCAATATAAAATATTTTATTATTTTTTTTTTGCAGTGGTTCCAATACCTGGCTATAAACTGACATAATACTGGCTAGTCTCATAATATAAGGGTTTTATACCTTTACATTTTGAGACAATCGCCCTAGACACACAGCTCGCTTAAGACATTGGCTCGCTGTACATATACTTGTAGTAGAGGTTCGAACGCAGAGAATCAAGAATGTTGGCAATACAAAAAATAACTGCAATGTTAGAAGTATCTAAGCAAGTGGAGTGCGGTGGCCGAGCCGAGCCAGTGACCTGCAAGTTAACATAACGCCGACATGTGCTAGAGAACTTGTAGCCGAACGCTACGTGACTGCTACGGGCGTAGATCATCCTTTGGCCCACCGTATTTACGAGTATTCATCATTAATTAAAAAGGATTATTTTTTCATGTTTGGCCTCATCATTTTAAGGGTGACTTATGAATAAGGGAAAACGAGTCAGTTCTATAGAACAATAAAAGCAAATGGGTTAATCCCCAGAAATATGATGCTTCCGTTGCTTTTCCTCTGGGAAAAGAGTATGACGTGTCCGGATCAATAACGGAAATCCCTTTGTGTTAGTAACTACGGTGAATCATAGTAGTAGTAGAAAGGGAACATATACGGAAGCTTGCCGTTAAAATTTTTAGCAGTTGACTATTTAATTAGGTACAGCCTCTAGCATGCGCAGAATGTTACAATTCAACTGAATTAGTATTTTCGATTTCTCGATTATTAAATAAATATTGACAAACTAAGCTAAACGCTTGTGCTATGGGTACTAGATTACGGATATAATACATATACTACTTTTTTTTTGTAAATACATACATATAATAGATAGAAAACACCCAGACGCAGTACAATTATCTGTGTTCATCACACAAAGAATTGTCCTGAGTGGAAATCGAACCCACGACCTCGTGCACGGAAGTCGGTTACACTACTGACCACGCAACGACGCCCGTCAATTTTCATTCATTTCAGAATATATCAATATGTAACTACTAGTCTATATAATCATAGACTAGTAGTTTTATATAGATGGTATTTAAAATATGTAATGTTTTTTGACACTAGATTACTTATTTGCTAGTAATTTTGTCCGTGTTAAAACTTTTTGTCCTTAAAAATACTACTAATAGTCCGTGCCTATTATAGGAATTACAAACGTATATAGCTGTAGTCAAATATGTTCAAATATTATTATATTATAGTAAATTTCTCGACGTTGTTAAAAAATCTCGACACCACCTTAAAGGACATTACGGGATTACGATGTCTCGATGTCTGTGGTCTCGACTTTAAAAGAGGTAAAAAGTTATTCCTCTAATAACGTCATGAAATATGACTTATTAGCTGAAATATAACTACTCTGACCGTGACTTCGTTTGCGTGGACTACAAAATTTGGTCCATAGAGTCATTTAAGCTTACCCCATTGGTACTCCCCAGTTGGTCGGGTTCCCATTGGTATCAGGCAATAAAAGTGCTTTATTTATGTAACCATACGAAATTTCATATGAATCCGTTATTTTTAAGTTTAATGTGCCAGAAACAGCTATTCTACTGGAACTATTTTTGTCGGGATAAAAGGTATCCTATATATTAATCCAGTGTCTCATCTATTGCCCTACCTACAATTATTACAAATAACTTTTAAATATAGCATCACGCTGGCAGAGGTGTATTGCACACCGATGGTTCGTCAGCTATGTTTAAGTCCCACCTAATAGGGGGCGAGCCTATTGCCGTCTACGGGACACATTTCCAAACTCCGGACTGCTACTGAGAATTTTTCTTTTTACGAAAAAACTCAATGAGTTTTAGTACGTGAATAATAATATTTAGATGGTATATATAAGAAACAAAAATTTTAAGTTTTTACTATAATTCGTTCGTTATCATGTGAGTTTTAATTATCGTAGTCTTATAAACTAATTTGATGCCGTGTGGGGCTGGCTTTAGAATTGTCCCACCCCTCTCACCTACGGGAGTCGTAAGAGCCGACTGAGGGAACGCCGGAGTAGTGGGCAGCAGCACTCCCTCGAGTATTAATAACAATCGCCAACCCGCCTGCCAAGCGTGGCTATTACGGCATTATCCCCCATGACGGGACCGCTCGTTGTGGCGTTCTCCTGGGGAGGCCTATGTCCAGCAGTGGACTTTGAAAGGCTGATGGATGGATGGATGGATATAAACTAATTGCAAATATCAAATGCTGCAACTGCTTTTATTACTAGTTGGGTGTGTTAGGGGTGCATCGACTCGAAATGGAAAGTGTGAGTGAAAATGTGAATGTAATATATAATTAGTCATCAGGTACACCAGTCGTAAGTGGCATTTGTATTGGCTACCCCGGGGCAGTAGCGCCTTAGTATGTGTCATTACTCACATAATTATGCTTAGGTACATATAATTGGAGTTGTTAGCAAGAAACAGTATTTCTCATTTCTATTTTGTAAGTGGATAAAATTAATTCGTAGTATACACTAACAACATTAACACGCTAATCTATGACATTACTTGTCGAATATGAATTTTTGCATAGAGTATTAACGTCACCACAGAAGTAGTGACACATAATCCCAGAGATGGCACACAGCGGGTTTATTTAGTTGGTGAGGGCCCCACACTACTCTGTTCGTTGTCCCGAACGACGGGGTGTGTGGTCAGCTCAATTTATTCCCGTCTTAACAAAAAAAATGTTATTAACGTCACATTATGACGCTCAGGCCGCGTATGTCGTGTGGGGCCGGCTTTAGAATTGTCCTACCCCTCTCCACCCATGGGAGTCGTAAGAGCCGACTGAGGGAATACCGGGGGGAGTGGATAGCAGCACTCCCTCGAGTATTAACAACATCCACTGCGATCGCCAACCCGCCTGCCAAGCGTGGCGATTACGACACTATACCCCCAATTTGGGGAGGCCTAAGTCCAGCAGTGGACGTAGAAAGGCTAATGGATAGATGGATATGACGCTCAGGAGTCCAGCTAAAATAAAAGATCCGAAAAAGTGGTACCTAAGCCCACGTAGGTGAAACCACATATTCAACTATCCTTACTATAAAAGCGAATGTTACTTTGTTACGTTTTCATGCCATGACTACTAAGCCAGTCATCATGAAATTTTGCATGTATATACTATGTAAGTATGTCTGGAGCACAGAAAGGAACATAGGCTCTCATCTTAGTACTGAGACAGGACTCTTAATCCCGGCAAAATGTATGGTGAAGTCCACGTGGACGAAGTCGCGGGCAGTATAACTCGAAACAAGTAAATTGACTGCATAGATGGTGGAGTAGATAGCCCATTCCCGTGCCAAGTGGTTCGATTTCCACACAGGACAACTCTTTGTATGATCCCCAAATGGAGCCTGGGTATCTGCTGACTGTCACTAATATGTTTGTAAAGTCCCCGCGATACAGGGATTATTCTATAGTGTTTACTCTAAAGTTAGTTACTAGCACGCAACTTACTAATTTAAACATCAGAGTACTTATCTTTTGCATATAACGAGGACAGTAGTTAGATAGGTGACCAATTAGAAATATAGAATTAAATAAAGCGCTTGCGCACTTTGAGGTGACACAAAAGGCCTGATTTCTCTCTGATAGCTGTGAAAGGCCGTCTCATCAAACGGACGTAATAATATTGTATTTATTACAGCACATGCATTTGGCCTAGTCTCATCGACATTGGCTGCTACGGGTTACGACCCAAATTAGATTACGATGACATTATTATTATCTACTCTATATAAACATTTTTTCTTCTTCATCCTTAGTATCTTTTCAATGGGCGCATTGTGATGTTATTTGTGTCATTCAGATTATAATGTATTAGAAGCACGTATTTGTCGTGACAGTAAAGACAATAATAGCTTTGGTGATGTGAATGCAAGGGTGCTGGAGGAGTACAGGCTCGGTTAGTTTTTGCAACGTGTTGCGCACGCGCATACAGATGCGCGACCCTCGGAGGACTGCCGTCGTACCGCCGGCCGACGACCCGCCCGTGTGCCCGGCGCTTGACCTCTATGCACTTCGCGCGGCCCTGGGAAATCTAAAACTTTATTTATTTTAACTCTTTTATACCTACATTTTATTATTGTTAGATTCAAACTAAGAAAATCACTTTCTTTAGTAGTGACAAAAGTAATGTAAAAATATACGGCTTAATCTTACCCACGGGTACGTTAAAATTTGACTAATGAAGCTAAAATAGAAGTTAAATGTGTCGATATATCTAGTATATATCTGGTATATATATAATATCTTTAATGGATAAGTAAAATCCAAAACAATGCCATATGAAATGTAGAGATTGGTTGGAGTAATATTTGGAACATCATGTAATAATAGATCTATGCAATTAAAAAAAATTAATTGCAAAATGTATGTTTAAAAAATTCATCTGGTTCAAATCGGCTACTCTCTTGACTGATATTATAATTGCGTTTACATGCCGTGATTTGTAAAATTAAAATTGCCTATTTCATTAGGATACGACTAACAAGTTGAAACAATGATCTGAAAGTATGGTTAAAACGGTATCTAAAATATGGTTAAAATATTACCTGCTAAATTAATTTTACAGTAATTCAATTATAAAAGTGGTTATTAGAAACTTATTTATTTGATAAAGAAATTGTAGGCATTTTGTCAAAATGAATTTAATTTTCTAACAGTAAGTTTAAGTATAAATGTAAAAATAAACTTGAGCAAAACTCAAAATGATTGAGCAAATTGCTATTTATGAGATAACAGGATTTTAGTCTACTAGTAATTTAATCTATAGTTTAAAACATAATAACACGGAGAAGGAATTCAGAATTGCCTGTCTTCAAATAACCATCTAATATTCACATCCCCAACATCAAGAAACATGTAGTTAAATATTAAGATGGAGTGCTGACTGTGATTCAATTATATATTCCTTATATAAATTAACTAGTGGCACACCTTGGCTTTGCATAAGTACCGTTTACTAATGAATAAAATTCCTAGGTGTTTTCGAGAACTTCAACTCTCTTGTACATTGTACTATTATTAAGACGATATATTTTAAGGTTTAACCAGCTTTAGCCATGAAATCGATTTTGTGGGTACTCATATAAAAAAGGAAATAGGATATCTTGTACTTACATAGTTAAAATACCACCTCAAAAATATATAATATGCGAAAATTAAATCTGTATCGGAATCTATTACGTGATTTGGAAGAAGTTAGCTGATAGAAAGAAAGAAGTTAGATGTATATATATATATAATCTATTTTAATAGATGGATAAAGTAGTAGTCAATCCTCGTAATAACATTTTGTATTCAGCATATAGTTAGTTATAAAAAAAAAAAAAAAGATATAGCATTACGCCTGTATTCTCCGCAGGGGTAGGCAGAGGTGTATTACACATCCACGATTCGCCAGCTATGTTTAAGTCCCACATAATAGGGGGCGAGCCTACTGATCGGGCACATTTCCAAACTCCGGGCTACTACTGAGAATTTGTTTCTTTTTTTTTACGAAAAATCTAAATAACACTGCCCGACCCGGGGATCGAACCCGAGACCTCATGATCAGCAGTCGCTTACACTACCGCTGCACCACAGAGGCAGTCAAAAGAATTTGCTCCGGTTAGTTAGTTATAACTGGTTATAACTTTTATTAATATATGTATCCTTTTTAACATGCTTTAATTATCTTCGCCTATATCTCTGTAATCTGTATGTAGGAATCTATGTAACGGAATCTTTGAACGTGATTTTTAGCCACTTAGAAATGTCGGATTAAATCGAAACTTTGCACACTTATCAAGGACCGATGACAATACAATAATTTGGGTTTATAAGTTTTTAGGGTTCCGTAGCCAACAAGGAAGCCTTATAGCTTCGCCATATTTGTCCGCTGTTTGCAGCTTAACTCAGAGAGTTAGTATTAGAAGCTGTAATTTGGCATATTAGTCACGCCGACAAAATAATAAAATTAAAATCTAGAAACGAAAATTAGTGTACCCTCTACACGTAGGGTGGGGATGGTTTCTCGCCTATCCAATTGTATGGGGTGCTGTTGGATTTTGTTGTTAGAGTCAAGTGAGCCAGCTAAATTATTGTTTTTAGATATGTGAAAAAAAATATGGTGGTTAGTATTGTATACACATCAAAAAAAGTTTGAGATCACTTTGAGAATACCAGAGATCAGGGAAGCTGCTATTAAAGAATGGGACAGGTTACCGCAAGAAATCCTGAATAACTTGATTCTCAGCATGCCCAGGAGGATTGCTGCTTGTGTTCGAGATAGGGGAGGAGTTATCTTGTGCTAAATAAAAACAATTCCATAATAAATTCTTAATAATGTTTCTTAATTCGTCGTTTTCTTTCATTTATTTCTTAGTCACAATTGCATTAAAATTTTCAAATAGAATTTTTATTTGTAAAATAATAAAAAATAGTTAATATTTTAGTTTCAATAAAGTAATTTTTTTAAAAAAGATATCACGTAAGCACTTTTCTTTAATAGGGTGAAATTTAAAAAATACAGCATTTTTTGCTAGTGACGTCAAACTTTTTTTGATGTGTATATATAAACGAGAAGTTAAAAGGAAAATTATTACAGCTAAGTAGGCTTTATTTCTTTTAAATTGAAGTACTTTTGATACTGTTTTGCGACTAAAAAGACAAAAAAATAGTTTAAAAACTAAAAAAAACCCGCTTTGAAAGCAAGCTTTAGGGATATCTATGGTCAGACTTAAGTGGTATAAATGTCGAGCTAAGGCTTATATCCGGATCCAGACCTTGATCACGACCTTGATATGTACCTTACACTTGTCAATACAAATAATGAAACAACCACAAGTGGATACAAAAGCCCGTAGTGAGAAATACATACATACACAGACTCACGCCTGTTTTCCACAGGGGTAACCCATTACCATAAAAGAGACTTCCACTGACCACTTTTTAGTCATATGGGAACGAAACAGAACGGGTGCCGAACCACGCCACCTCACTCTGATGATTGTTACTAAAAAGTTAGTGAGAAATGTAATCTAGTAATATATATTAGGATGTCAAAAGAAATTCAGATTAAAACCATACATCGTATAACTGTACAATCCTTGACAGCAAAGCGATCAATGTTTAGCAGCCTAGAGTACTGCCATTACTATGGTTTATGTCGAATCTGTATCACTTATTAAGGATTTCCTTATAAATACAACAATATATAAAACTGAATTCAAATACTAAGTGTGGAGTGATATTAAAGTGAGAAGTAAGAAAGAGTAAGGGTGTGGCACGGGTGCGCGAGTCGACGGCCGCAGCCAAGGCCCGCTCGGTCAGGGACAAGCTATCTAACTTGATTATATCAACGTAATACGACAGATTCGTAATTTAAAACCAATATGCTTATTTAATAAATTATACTATGTTATATATAAAATTTCCGTGTCACGATGATGGTCCGCGATGAATTTCGAAACTACTTATCCGATTCTAGCACATTTAATTTTTTCAAAACTCTTGATTTCTTGCAACTGTGAAACAGGTAGGATAGTTTTTAGCCCGATTATTGCATTTTTATTGTATAATATAACAATATAAATTCTTTTAATATAAATATAATAATTTTATTAATTGAATGAATTATAAATGTGCCACAGCAACGCGTAGCCGGGTCTTCAAACATAAAAATATACAAGTAACCCTACCTTTTCTAAAAATATAAACATAAAACAAACATAGCATCACGCCTGTATTCCCCGAAAGGGTAGGCAGAGGTGTATTACACACCTAAAACAGTTTGTGTTTAATGTATAGTGCTAAGCATGTCAAATGCTAAAAATATATATAAAAATATCTAAATATTTAAAGGGTTTGCGTCATTATTAGGTAAAATCTTAATTGTAAAATTAAGTTTACCTGGTCGGTATAATGTATGAAAATGCTTCCGACAGATGGCGCGAAGTCACCCAAAGACGTTAAGTAGGATGTGATATCGAAATTAGCAGTCAGGAGCAATTGTCAGGATGGCTGAATTGGTAAAGCATCTGGACGGTATCCAGAAGATGCTGGTTCAAATCCTGCTCCTGACTGTTGTTTTCGATTTCACATTTTTCACTTTGTGTTTAATGTATAGTGCTAAGCATGTCAAATGCTAAAAATATATATAAAAATATCTAAATATTTAAAGGGTTTGCGTCATTATTAGGTAAAATCTTAATTGTAAAATTAAGTTTACCTGGTCGGTATAATGTATGAAAATGCTTCCGACAGATGGCGCAGGCGTCACCCAAAGACGTTAAGTAGGATGTGATATCGAAATTAGCAGTCAGGAGCAATTGTCAGGATGGCTGAATTGGTAAAGCATCTGGACGGTATCCAGAAGATGCAGGTTCAAATCCTGCTCCTGACTGTTGTTTTCGATTTCACATTTTTCACTTTGTGTTTAATGTAAGAAGTATAAATTTATCAACACGAGTTTAATTTGGAACAAGAAAATTATTATCTAGCATCATTTCTATTCACTGTAATCGATTTTTAATTTATAATTAGTTTTAAATGGTTTAATAATTATTCTTGTTTGCAACATGTCTTACTGTATAGCGGGCTAACATTACCCTTGATGCTTAGTACAAGCTTATATTTGTGTATGTTTTGTTATACTACACTTTGGTGCGGAAACGAGGTGCGTCGGGTTTCTCCCGTCTGGCCTCACACCACAGAACCACCCTGTCTGCAAGCCTCCCTTCCTGCAGCAAGCCTGCTACCCTATCTCGGATGTAATTCACTCTCACTAACCCACTGCAGAACATTCAATCATGCATATTGCACTATCTATCTAATTCAAGGTGATAGCCGTAGAACCATTTGCAAATATTACGACAAGTGCATCATCACTAATTCTTTTCAAATTGATTTATTATTAGGTGCTACTCGCGACTTAGTCTGCGTGAAAATTAGTTAATTTCGTTTTTGGGCTTGAACCACAGTTGTTTTTCCAAAATAAAGGCCGAGAGATATAATAGGTCTAGTTACTCCTTATAACATCAGCTATCTGCCTGTGAAAGTCTCTTCCGATAAGGTCCATTTGTTCCGGAAATGAGGTGGAACAAACAGCCACACAGACAGGGAAAATCTATAAAAAAAATATATATTTTGTTATAATCCATCAGCCTTTTAACGTCCACTGCTGGACATAAGCCTCCCCAAGAAATGGGGGATTTTGATATAAGTGACATATATACTCTCATATACCTTACATTTAGTAAAAAGCTGTTATTTAGAGATTACGAGTACAAACAGACACTTCAATTTTATAAAATTTTTATAGATAACCGAATTGTGTTTTAATGTTTTAAAAACGTACAACTACCTCTTCTCAAATATGTACCTAATTCATAGATTATATACATTATCATCCTTTGGTCAGCTTAAAATAAATGTGCATTACTATACTCAGAAGCTAGCCAGCTTTAGAAACATTATTTATAATCACAAAAACGGAAAGTTTAAAAAAATATAAGGAACATATTTTATTTTTTATAATAATAACTTTATTGGTTTACTAGCCTTTGCCCGCGGCTCCGCTACAGCCAAAGCCTAGTTTTAGGTTATATCTCTGGTTCCCGAGACAGTAGCGGGATAAAATTTATACCAATTGCTAAATCTAAGCAAGAGCTATCAAATAAAAGTTTCACCAAAATCTGTTCAGTAGTTTTTGTGTAAGGCCCGAACAAACAAACAGTCTAATACATATTTTTTTTTCTCAAATATCTTAAAAGTACAGACATATCCACAGCCAAAACTAGTAAAATATATGTTAAAGGACATAAATATATCTTATAGAATATTATTTATATGAACACTATAATATCTAATTATTGTAACTGATTACTGTTAGAACTATATTATAAGTAATTGTACTTAACTAACTTTATAACAGATAGACATATTATAGAGTTCATTTGAAATCCTATATGAAAGCACTTTTCATAATTTTTCTTTCATCTTCATTTCCCTCGGATATTTGTTAGATTGCCGTACATCGTGTCACACAAAAGATCGAGTATGTTTCTTTTAAAAATGTCTGCAAGTTGATGGTGAAAGCGCCAGGGTAGCGGCGAGGGGAGCGGGTCGCAGGGGCTGCGGAGCGAAGAGGGATATGATGTCGAGGGGAATTGCCCCCATGTCTAGACTGGGTCGGTAGTTTTCCGGGATACAGTTGGCTTTGACTGCAGTCTCCTCACCCACTCACTGCAATATAGATATAGGTATAGCTGCGGATAGGTACATGGAATATGTCTGAGGATCTTTACACGACAGACGCAGTTCTTTATTTTAGTGTCGAGCTAACGTATATACGAGGGATTTTGCATGTTTGAAACATTTGTAATGAATGAGTGGAATATTATATGAAAGCGCTTTATTTCTAACAAAATATACTATTACGATATTTATATATCGTATAGTATATAAACCACCACCAATAAATTGAAATATGGTCAATCTTAGTTTCTTTCAATAACGAATCTGTTTCGGGCTTAAGTGTACTTAATAACAAAATGAATAATATTTCATAATGGCAAAATAAAATATATATCAATTTATAAGATTTATAAGTATTTTAGTTAATAAAACGCTATAACTAAAAGATTTAAACTGATATTATAACTTAAAATAAAATTTGCCGCGACAAAGCCTCGGGCAAAAGCTAAAAGTAAGTTTGAGAATCAAACTATATTTCATCATTGAGTGTATTTGTCTCTATATTATTATACGTAAAACTAACTTACTATAACTGCTGTCCAAGTAATTTATTATATAAACAATGTAAACAGACATTATTCTGCCATAGGTACAATATGTATGGCATACCTACTACATTATCTATGAAGCATGTAGTCTACAAACATGTTGAAGGAAACTTATTGGTGGTCGAGTAACACAGCGTCTACGTCCGCTCTATTTCCCGGGAGCTGCAGTCTCCAGTTCAAACTAAACACACATTTAAAGTACATAGGTGTGTCTATGGATTAATAACAATAGGCCGTTTTCTAGTAACAAGCCTTTGTGATACTGAAGTACATGTGTGTAGCTTAGATCAAGCCCGTAATAAAAGTGTAAATACACGCGTTGTGTAGGTGAGTGTGTTTTGTTTCCAACGTAAATTATTGCGTTTTGTTTAATACCAAGAATAAAAAATGCAGGCGTGATGCTATAAAAATACAATTTACAAAAACAGCATCGTATTTTTAAAATATAAGTAGTTTGAAATGAGAGTGTATTTTCATGGTGGTTTAAGTCAATCGGTATAAGTTCAATCCGAGCTCAAGACAGAAAGTCATCATTCAATTGAAAGTTTACTTATTCAAGTTAACAATGTTCTATTTAATTATCTGAAAATACATCCCATATATTGACCTATATGTTAAAATACACGAAAAAATGCAGACTGCCGTGTGCATAGTAACCTAATTATAGATTTACGAGTAATTCCAAACAGTTGGTCAACCCGCAAGTGGAAACAGAATTCCCGTCTCTGGATATAGTGAAGCTAATTGTATTTTGTAAGTGCTAGCTGAAGGGTGTTTGGATTGGAGGTAGCTATATTTAGCGAGGGCGCGAGAGGCAAGGGCGCGGGTGGTGGGGACAGTGGTTTCGTGACGCGGAAGCGTAGGGCGGCCGGAGGGCGTTGACCGTGAACGTGGGGCGGCATCGATTGAACCAGCCATACCCTCGCGCAACGGGAAAGTGTATGCCAATACCACTTTACCAGGGCACAACTGTTGCAAGACACCTTACAATTACCATTACTTTCGAACGCATCCTTTAACCTTCAAGACATAAACAAAAAAAATTGCACTTCAATTGCATGTACACGTAATAATAGAAGTAGTAGTTATGTGACAACACATGGATCGAAAATATCAAGCTCTAACATAAAAAAACGAAGTAGAGTAACACGTTTTTAAAATACAATAAAATATATTTTGATGAGATTTTTTTTTACAGATAGTAGAAATAAAAAAGTAGTTTTATTTTGGATTCTTTTACATAAATTAAACATACCTAAAACATTTTTACGAACGTAGAAAAATAAAATAGTTACCTTTTAAATTATAAAGATATTCGAATTAGATATTCTAAAAAAAATCTTAGCCATGCACTACGGCATTTATGTCTGTATGACGCGCCTCCACTGCTGAGACGATCGAAATATCAATATAAATGTAGTAGACATTTGTAGTCGTAAAATTAGAGTTCTAATGCATTCTAAACGCATAAAGCACGTCTGAGTCAATTCATTTCAGCAAAAACACAACGGTGAAGATCGATTATAAGCTATATAAGAAAGCTCGTTTTTCCAATTAAGTGGACAACATGTTTATATTTGTTACAATATCATTTATAGATTTTTTTCAAATATTGGACGTTTGTACCATCAAAGGCTGTAAATGGATAGATAAGGGGTAACTTCCTTTAAATTACCCCATTCGGTCTCGTCTTTGGACGGTCTATATTTGAAGTAATCCAATTGTCTTACTTGCGCTCCTTTTGTATAAATAGAAGTACATGATGAAATATTATATTTTTGAACTTTATTTACAGTGTCTCAAAAAGGTACTTATGACTATGAAAACGCGATAACTATACTACATAAAAAAAGTTCAACTAAACGTAGCACTTACTATTGTCATAGATATATCATGCTAATGTGACTTGGGTATATGTGCAAATCTACAATAAATAGAAAAAGTGTTTTAGATAGCAAATATAGTAATATTAGCGAGCAGACACGGCATTACCGTAACTAGGGTCCTTGCGTCTATCCCTTCAATCTAATAACGAAATAAAAGTTAGTAGGGTGCCCCGCGATCTGGTCACCGGGTTGCTTATAGGCATCGTACACGACGATATGTACTGAAAGGGGACTGAAGTACTGCTCTAGTTATAAAAGCCTGAGTCTTAT
This sequence comes from Leucoma salicis, assembly GCA_948253155.1. NCBI lineage: Eukaryota > Metazoa > Arthropoda > Insecta > Lepidoptera > Erebidae > Leucoma > Leucoma salicis. The sequence continues at coordinate 13,128,499 of OX411809.1, read as the reverse complement.
GCGTGTCTTATGTAATTTTAAGTGGTAACATTGATCACTTGAATTAATATTCATGAATTTATTTCGTAAATCTATAAATGATCGTTTCATTCTATGGTATGTTTATATTAATAGATATTATTGTTACTATTTATGTGGTAACGTAATTAATCTACAATAACAATGACTTTATAAGTACCCATCTATTTAAATATAAATTTATCGTATCTATAACCGTATAGCTTTCATATTTCTACTGCTAATCGTAGTATATGAGGCGGTGGTCCCCCGATGGTAACCTGCTGAGGCTGAGTCATTATCTACCGTGAACATCCGCCACTATGCTCAGGAGTAACTGAACTACGAAAATGCGAAAGAAAAAATAAACGCGAAAGTACGTCTGTTTGTTTGTAACGCTTACACGCTATAACTTCTCAAGCGGTCGCATGAAATTCGTAATGATCACCATAGCATACCCGAATGTACCCCCGTACGAACGTAATCGTTCAGAACCTTGAAAAGGACATAGGCTAATACCTAACCTTGAAAAAGGATACTTCCTGTAGGATAGCCATTTATATAGAGATAATTAGTGCCCCATAGAATGACGTTCTTATATCCTGAAGTCCAGCATTATCAAATATTTTATTAATTTCTTGCAATCATTGTGGTATCATTCCTACTAACATATTCGAGCAATATACTTTTGTTTCAATATATTTTGATCAAGTTAAAAGACTAAAGAGAACTGTGTTATAATTCAAAAACAGTATTAATACCTGTCTACCGGAATATCCAAAAGAAAATACTGGTGAGTAACAACTGGCTAAAAATACAATGTACTCAAATATTTATGTTTATAGATATCGGGTGCCGATAAAGTGTGTGCAATGGGGGTTTAGGTTGGGGTAGTTGAATGTCGGGCAAGGGCGGCGTGACTCATGTCACGGCCGATCAATACTGCAAGGGAATGCTCGGCAAGCAGGCGTCGCGACGCACCTATTCCAAGACAAAATTGCACCCCAGAATCAGTCTTGAAAATACCCCATTCTGCTCTCAGACTAACTAACAAATAAAATCACTGCATTGTCAATTTAAAGGTGAAGCCACTTTTTAAAAGATGTGTGTGTGTTGTCACCGTAAAGAAATAATCTCTATAACTTAGGTAAATTCTTAAAAGTTTTATTTTTGAAACATAAAGAAAGTAAAAGTATAAAGTAAGATTACAGCAAATCATATAGGGAATATTATGATGCTGACGACGTATTCATGTACGTAACGTACGTACGAAATTGTCTAGTCATTTGGGAAAATTTCAAATCATACTCTGGTAACACTCGTGGTTTATGTCACTTTGTTTTGGCATGGTTTCGTATGCATTTGTGAGCGCGTGTAATTACAAGTTTGGCATGGTTTTATATAGCTTCAATGGATTGTTCGTAATGATCCGTCTTTTACTTGGTTTGAATTTCTGCTAGAGTAATAGTATAAAATAACGTAGGTAGTATACCAGATCACAATGATAATATAATGTATGAGAAATCACAGAACATTGATATTTACAATTCTAGTATCTTACTTACGTAAACTGTTGAGATAAAAATGGCATTTTTAGGCTCACATAATGTCATTCACCTGCGTGTTCAATTACAAGATCAATGTCGTCGGTCTCGCAACTTTATTGAAACATTTTAGGTATTTTCATTTCGAACCTGATTATTTATATACTCGTTATACTTATATAGCTTATTTATGTTATCACCATCTATCCAATAAATTAAAGCAAAATAAAAAATTAACAGGGCACAGTATAGACCCTTACGCGTCGCATTTCGTTAAAATTACCTAGTTATGCAATAAAAATAATGGTATTAAAATAATAAACGAACCTAAATGGCTGAAACAATTTGACCGATGTAACTTTGAGAATATATTATAAGTTCAAGGTACGAGAGGACTTGACCTTACGCAGTTCTACAAAATTGGTAATGTTTGAAAGGTTTAGGTGCTATCTATGCCTTGCTAGATAAATGTTAAATAACTATAAACTAGTACGAACAATTTTCAAAAATGTTAAATTAAGTTCTCAAATTTCTGCCGGAGGTCAGTCCTATCAGTGTTTCTAGTATTTCTCAAAGGTGTTTTGACTGGTTATGAAATATATTAGCTAATATATTATATTACATAATTAGTAATTCTTGTATATCTATAAATCTATAGCTTATATTAACATAGTAAAACCCGGTGTGTTTGTACATTGAGGGTTCAGAAGTGTAGACGGAACAATAAGAGAAAATTATGTAACAAATGTTTATATTTGTTGTCTATCTGCTTGTTATAGCACATCTCTGAAATTGCTGAATCGAATTTAATGCGGTTTTCACGGGTTTGGCAAAATATAGCAGATTTTAGCATAATCCGACTAGCTCGCGGGCATCTTTTAGTCTTTTTTTAGATTATTCTACTCTTTGATCTTTTAGTATCTTAAAACGTGATAAACATGTTGTTGCTAGGTTACCGCATTACTTTATTATTGTCAATGTGTGCCAAGTATAATAATGTATGTACATTAAGTAGGTAAATTTTATTTCATTTCATTTTAGTCATTATACGAAAGAAAAAGTATTTTCGCAAAACTCTCGTTGTAATTGTAAAATGAGCAAATAGCTACTACCGACCACAAATACGAACGCTAAAATACTTAATAAGCCCTGCAAAGTATTCATGGGATGTGCGAAGTGTGCCTGCCCTCAGATTCTGGCATACCCCACGATGCTTATGGACAAGGGATACAGCTGATTAAAGAAAATTATAAAGAATGCATTTCCTAGCACTCAAACACCGCAGACCTAAGTTCATTCCAGAGCACATTTGAGAGAGCGCTGAAAATGTTCTACATTGATGCATATTGGTAGGTGATGTAATATGTTGAAGTGTGTATCCATATTAGGAAATAACTAGGTATACGGTGAAGTTATAATGACGAAAGCACCTGGAAATATGCCATTTGGCTGTAAACGCTAATGTAAATATAGGTAACAAATGATACATGTACGTTGTGATACTCTGTAATGTTTTATAAGCCCATTCATATGTAATTTTTATTCTTGCACAAATATATGAGATAGGTATGTCTCAAATACCTAAATAGTAAATTAAAACATATTGATTAAAAATCTTATCATAAATAACTTGAAATGTACATTTATAATGTCTAAATAACAGCTTTTTACTAAAAGCAAATATTTGGTACTTATAACATAAATAACAATAAAAATTTTAAAGGGTCTTTAAGACATCTAAAACAAATGTGAAATGGAGATTGGGTGTTACCATTAGGCGTGTGACTGCGATAGCTTAGCGATCCAGAGTACTTCCCTGGATTGGATGGGACGTAGGTTCAAATCCTGCATAGTTCGAATCCTGCATAATTCAAATCCTGAATTTTTTTTCAGTCTGATTGTTCTGGCTAACCTCCGAAATGATTACACGTAGAAAACGAAAACTATAAATCGCTCACGAAGTCGCAGGTAGCAGCTAGTCTATACTATTATAAAGCTGTAACAGAGCTGTGTCTGTACATTGAAGATATTTGAGAAAAAATTACTGAATTAGGCTATATATGCGTGTCTAAACACAAAACGATTTTTTCGATTTTTTGTATGTTTGTCTGTTTGTTTGTTCGCGCATCACACAAAAACTACTGAACGGATTTTGATGCAACATTTTTTATTTGATAGCTCTTGATTAGACTTAGTAACTGGTATACATTTTATCCCGCTACTATATCGGGAACCTAAGATATAACCAAAAAGTTAGCTTTTGGCTGCGGCGGAGCCGCGGGCAATGGCTAGTTTTTTATAAATATAAAGCTGAAGAGTGTGTTTATTGATCTGTTTGATTGAACGCCTTTATCTTTGAAAATATCAAGTAGATCACATAATATTAATTTAAAAAGTTAGAGCGGGTGGGACACCGCCGTCTCCTTTTGCGAGCAGGTGATGCATGCAAAGGAAGCGTCAAAGAGCGCTAGTTGATCTACGGCCCCCTGAACGCAAGCCTGAGGGCTGTCGGTCACCCTAGTAGAAGCAGGCCCAAGATGGCAACGCACGTGTTCCGCGGGGGCCTGTCGATGAGGAAGGGCTAGCCCCTTTAAATAAGACAGGGCCTCCAGGAATGGAGGCTTAGACCTGCTAGGGGTGGAGGAACTCATGCGTAGAGCGTATATCCCGCGTACAGCGTATATCCCACCTCTGGCTAGAGGAAGTCTGGAGGAACACCGCGAGGTTTTAGCAGGTATACAAGTTATTAAATCGAAGGCCGGCATTGCCTCTTCGCACGACGGTTTCATCAAGGGTTTCCTCGCCTATGAAAAAAAAGTAGACCGATAAGGGTCGTATGTCTCGTATTGTTCTCGAGCAGCTGAACAAAATTATTAATAAGTATTTTCGATAGGAGTGTGAGTTCTATGTTGATGGGATAAGCAGTCGTTCTAGATGTGTATTTATGAAACATGTACATGCTATAAACAAGAATCATATGTTCTCACACGAGACTATAACATTGCTCGACGAGGAGATGGCAAAGAATTGACAAAAGAGGCTATTTTGCGATCAATCGAGCTACAATTAATCTCAAACACATGCTATAATTACTTAAACTTGTAAATATAGCGTAATTTAAAATAAAAGTAATCTCAACAGTATTATTCGATTGGTCGGCACGGCGCGGGCGATCCGCTTTAATGCTTGCGTGTGTTTTGTGGCATTGAGCACTAATAATAATCGGTGAACTTGACATTGAGAGCGGAGGCTCGTCATCGTAACAAGATGCGCTATCTCTTCCTCACTATACTGTTTTGCTGAGGATAAAAAGAGATGGGTAACATTATCTTCTGCGTCCGCGACTGTTTGTAGGTCAGTCATGTATTTGTTCCGGACGATAGTCCGAAAGTCGGCTAGAGGTTACATTACGTAGTTATTTAAGTTAAAACTCACACAATATTTTGCACGACGCAAATAGATTTTTATTACTGCAGTTGATGCTGGCGCAAGTCATTTAGCGAGTCGCCTCGCCATGGAAATTAACTGCTACTTACTTACTTATTATCATCACGCCATCTCCCTGGCGGGGTAGGAAGAGAGAACAGGAAAAACTATTAAATAAATTAATCCAAATTAACTGATCATTTATTTCAATCTCTAAAAACTCATGTACATCTCTAAAATCTCATACATCATGTACCACTAAGGTTATATAGGTAGCTTCAACCCGCTACTTGATCAGCGTGGCCTTCAAAATGTAGGTACATCTATCAAGTCACGAATACAACCCCTCAGGAAATCGTTATCAGGATAAAAATATATTCTATATGTTTGACCAGGCTATATCTGATGTATCTGCAATAATCTGCATAACAAACTCCATACAAAACTTTTAGTCGTTGAAATGAAAATATGCATATTCTCTAGATAAAAAGTATGCTGTCCCTACCTAATTTCTTCCGAATCCGTTCATTCACAAAAAACATAATATCCAAACATCTTTAGAAACTCGCAATTAAAATATTACTAGGTAAACTGAAAATCCTGTCACAGGTGGAGGAACACATGCGAAGAGCGAATGCTTCGCCCCTGGCTTAAGGTAGTCTGAAGTCACATCACGGGGTTTTAGCAGATATCAGGCAAAAATATAATTCCGATGAAACCGTTTAATCACTGTCTAAATTGATTTTCGCGGTCTTTTAAAGTAGGGTCATTCTTTGTGACCATTGTTGTACTTTATTAATTTGTTTAATTTGATTTTAAGTTGTATACAATTTTTTATTTTTAATAGGAGTTAGAGCCTACCATACATATATCAACCCGATGCAGGGTGTTGTGGGTGCAATTGTCACACAAAACAATTAATGATCCTTACTCGTGTGAAGTCTGGATGGAAGTCGTAGCCTTGTGCATATGTAGTTCGAATAATCGGCAAAGATAAGTAATTTTCGCTCAGCCGGCAATAGGATGGGTGACCAAAAAGTGACTCCTATTTGTGTATGCTTTGGAAGGCACGTTAAGCAGTGGGTTCAGGCTGTCAAATAACATCCTGGCCTTGCAGTCATTACAGGTTGGAACGTAAAGAACATTTTCCCGCCTAAACAAGAAAGGTGTTTCAGAAAAGGTCCTAATTGAGACATAAAAAGAACTATATAACTACATTATTATTTTAATCATGCTATACCATATTGTATTTACAAAAGTTACACATTATTATTTCGCTTTTTGGTGTAATTATTCAGTCAAACCAATTGAAATCTATTCTTCTGGGTGCTGTGGTCTAACAAATTGAAAAGGGCATTTAATTTCAAAGTTGTGAAAAGCGATATCTAGTAACGTTTTTATCACTTTCTTTCAAACCTTCATACAGCAAAGTGTAAGTCGTTCTAGAGAGTTACACAAGATGGCGCTACTAGCTGTAAACTTACTTCGAGTTTTAAGCATATCGAGCTAGATGGCGCTATTAGCAAGTAAAAGATAGAGTCGTGTCGTGTATGAGTTTCATACAAATTGTTAATAAATGTTATTTAGTTATTTATTCAACTACTAAATCAGCGGGATTATATTGTACAGGTTTAAGTATTGAATATTTACATATGAATGTGAGTTGAAAAATACTACTTAATATAGCTCAAAAATACCTGCGCATTTATCAAGCTTTTTTGATATGTAATTTATTAGATATAATATATGTATATCGAATAAATTATGTTTGTTACATTATTATATTAGTTAATAAGTTAGTAAAACAACTTTAATTAATTATTATAGACACAATATTATCTATTATTATAGACACCTACACTTTCCTTATTAATACAGCACAGAATAATCTAATTTTAAATAGACACAATAAAATTAATTTTGGACTTTTTAACTGCCTTTGTGGTGGTTTTTTTGGCGGAAGTGTGTGTGACTGCTGATCATAAGGTCTCGGGCTAGATCCCAGGTCGGGCAGTTTTATTTTAGAAAAATTCTCAGTAGCAGCCCGGAGTTTGGCAATGTGCCCGGTAGGCGCAAATAGGCTCGCCCCCTATTACGTGGGTGTAAAATATAATTGGCGAATCGTGGGTGTGTAATACATTTCTGCCTACCCCTTTGGGGATACAGGCGTGATACTATGTTTTTTTTGGAATTTATAAATGGCGAATATAATATAGACATTTATTTTAAGAAGTTGACTTGGTCCTATGTGAAGCGGGCGATAACATCCAAATACAATCGTTATTAATTTATGTAGGTTATAAATCTATAAACAAATAAAACAGTCGATCGACGTCAGCATATGGCCCTGTTGCGTGAGTCCGATTGGCACGTAGCGGTTGGCGTGCGTCACACTCGCCAGGTCGTCGCTCTCCTGACATGAAACAAATTACTCTCTGACTCATATTCTACGGGTATTTTTTAATTAATAACTATATACAGCCTACTCATTTGAGTATAAACTGTTTATAGATAATATGTAGTTTTTAATATGTACCTACCTACCTACCTACTATCCTTTTATTTATCATTAAATATTTTTTATTGCTTGTAGCGGCCAATGAGCTACAACCACCCGATGATAAGTGCTAGTAATACTAAAAAACCTCTGCCATCTCATTTCTCAGATGGGAATTTAATGAATGGATATCTCCTACTTGTATTTTTAAAGGTAGAAAGAACTTCAATAAAAAACGTTAGTATGGTCTATTTCGTCCTTGCATGACTGTGAGGCGTAGGTCTTTCATAGTGGCCAATACTTAGAGTATTAGATATCAACGATCTTTGTGCAAAAATCAATCTTTTATACTAATATTGAATATAGTTATTTTAGTATTAATGACCTGGAAAGCGAAATATTTTTGAAATTGTCTTTCCTAAAATAATACATGCCTGTCTTTATGTGTTTACCATAGGTTAAAACCATATTATAATATTTTTTCCTAAAGTGAATGTCTTGAAATAGTGTATAATTTATCATTTTTGCATGTAAAAATCTCAATATGCGTAATTATTAATTGTTATTTACCTATTTATCGGTGCATAACTGATCGCAATTAAGTATTAACTGATAATATAATATTTACATGTTTTAAAACCTTGGATAGAGCTCACAAGAATGTCTATAAACTAAACTGATTTAAAATTCTCACTAATCTATTTCTAATGTTGTTTATCTATTTTTTAAAGGATATCTGTAGTCGCTACACTATACCAACATACGATTTTACATTTAAATTACCTTACCCTTGATATCAATTTCATACGAACTTGCTAATAAGTGGTATGGTAGTTATAATTATTTATTTTATTCTATATAACCATACCAAAATGTTCTATTCTATTTACAATTTAGATACTTTGTTTTTTACTTTGAACCCTATGGTTTTTTTTTGATAAATATTATCTATTCTTATTTCTTTATTTTAAAACACTCACTAGACTACTCACTCATAGATGGCGCTATCAGTTTATATAAAGGGCTAACCATCAATATGACTGCTATAACGGATCGAGCGTAGATGTTAGTGTACAATTAAGACATACCAGGCAAAATAAGTTTGATTTCATTATTTATATTTAAAGTGAAGCATTAGAAGGTTTATTTAGGATTAATATAAAATGTGATTTATTTTCGCAATATCTTCAGTAAGTATCTACATAGCTACCTACATTATTATTTTTCTAAACCAAAATAATAACAATTAGCCGTGTTAACGGAGTTATTGCGGAAATAAAATAATAAAAATGCAAGAGGATTGGAAATACTTTAAATACGTTTAAACATTAAAAATACACTACACAAAGGTATTATTGTTAGGTATAGGTATATTAATCCCAAGACCTTCAGGTTTAACATCGATATGACAGTAATGTAATAAAATAAAGTAGTTTAGGAGAAGGGTGGGCGATATCGTAACTGTTGCTAGCGATAGCGGAGCTGGTCGCAGCGCAACCTTGTAGAGTTTGTTGCTCCTGCAAGGCGACGGGGCAATGTAGCGACGCGGAGAGGCGGGGTGACCATCTAACCTCCAGTGACATGGCTAACTATCCCACAGACGAACTATTACGGTATGTCAATGTAAACCGCAGTTATTGTGACACAGTATAGTTTTAATGTATATCATTATTTTAAGGCTTGGGATGATTATTTTGGAAAGCTTTGTAGTGATATAATTAAGCTGTGACAATAGAATTGATTACACTATATTGCAGTGTACAGAACAAAATAATATTTAAGAGATGTATATTGTATAATGTCTATAGTAAAAATAGTACCTATTTATATTTAATTTATAATATAATATATATCCACGGATATTTTCACACAACGTCCTCTGGTCCCAAACTAAGCTTAACGCTTGTGCTATGGGTACCAGATTACGGATATAGTACATAATATTACTTTGTTTTATAAATACATACATATAATATATAGAAAACACCCAGACGCAGTACAAATATCTGTGTTCATCACACAAATAATTGTCCTGGGTGGGAATCGAACCCACTACCTCGTGCACGGAAGTCGGTTACACTACCGACTACGACACGAGGCCTGTCAAATTTAAATAGGTACAATTTTTACTATAGACATTACACAATATACATCTCTTAAATAATTATCAAATACTGATTTAATGCATATGCACGTAATTGGGTTGTCCGTCCACCTTGACGTTTTTTCGCAGCCTTGTGTATTTTAACAAGGCTGCGGAAATACGTCAAGGTATTAATTTTTAATTTTCTATTAGTTTGTGCAGCGTAAGGTTATATCGTAATAAATAAATATATAGACTACTTGTATACGCACCGATCGATAGCTAGGTCAACTACGTTGTATATTGAGATATGTATGTATTTATCCTTCGAGCTGTATATAACGTCACAAACAGTTATTGTTCTTACTACGTAAATGCGTGAATGCATTATGCTATTTTCAAGATAAAAGCCTATCTGTTCGAAAACATAATGAGATAATTAGTTAACCATCAAGCACAATTATCAGTTGTTCTTGATGAAGTTTATTGGCCCAAATACAGGTTGTTTACTTTACCGTATATATAGTGTATTGATGGATTATTATATTTATTATCTTTTGCTATATGTTGACATTGTTTATTAAAGAGGTATGTTTGTGCCCGCACATTGCAGTTAGGTTACTATGTGAAATTATCAGCAGTATTTTTCGACATTTAGCACGATAACCTCAAGTGACATCTAATCGCCGTAATTTAATGCAAATACAAATGAAAATCATTCAAAACTATAATTATATTAAGCTACATATCTAGACTAAATTAATATTGAGCTACTATCAAACCGCTCTGGGTCAGCGTGATGGACTACGGCGTAAATCCATCTCACTTTGAGCCCGATAGTGGGACTTAAAAAAAATAATATATAGAGCGAGTATTGCGAGAGCTTTTTACTTATTTTTATTAAGAGTAATTTGACTATTTCCGTAAAACAAAAGATGCATTTCTCCTAGAAATTAGCTACATTGTGAAGCTAAACTAACTTATGTTGGTCGTCAAAGCCAAGCTCTATAATCAAACGATATTAACGGGTGGCATAATTAATAAAGTAGGTATTTGCCATTTTGCCCTTAAGGATTATTTTACCGCTAAATAAAATTTAATAAACAAAACATTTGATTTCGCTTGCTTTCATTATTGTTACGTTTTGAAAGTAGACCGTATTTATGAAAGAGAAAGGTTTCGTCTTCCGTTTCATTCTGTTTTTTTTTAATTATAATTATACCTTCATAATGTATTCATCTTCTGTCACAATATTTTATAAAAGTGCGGAAGTAATTGAAGTTTTTTCTTTTTACACTCCATAGAAAGGCTGGAAAATTCATTTCCATTTTATCCCGCTACTATATCGGAAACCTGAGATATAATCTAAAAATTAGCTTTAGGCTGCGGCGAAACTGCGGGTAAAGGCTAGCCCAAAGTATTTGTTTCATTTCATCATTAAAACTAGTTTAAATGATGAAATGAAACAAATACTTTATGCAGATCTATTCCACAATGAGAATGTTACATCCCCTGCTCAGTCGATAATACAATATGAACATTATGACAATAATGATGTAAGATAATTGTTATCAATTGCATAGAAAAATGTATTTTTATTTTATTTCATTATTAATAGACTTGATACAAAAAATCATATGTATATGTATATCATATACTAGCCTTTGCCCGCGGCTTCACCGCAGCTAAAAGCTAGTTTTTAAGTTATATCTCAGGTTCCCGATATAGTAGCGGGATAAATTGTACACCAGTTGCTAAGTCTAATCAAGAGCTATCACACAAAAGAAGTTGCATCAAAATCAGTTTAATAGTTTTTGCGTGATGCGCGAACAAACAAACAGACAAAAAATCTAAAAAAAATTGTTTTGATGTCAGACACGCCTATATAGCCTAATACACATTTTTTTGCTCAAATATCTTAAATGTACAGATTAAGCTCTGTTACAGCTTTATAATATATAGATATAGATTATAAAGAATCTTATATAGAGATTATAAAGAAGCCCTAAGGCTTAAGTACCCACCACTGAAGGAATGTAATATAGTTCCGGTAGCCCGCCCAACAAAGGTGGAGGTACGGCACGCGGCGGGTTTATTTAGTGGGTGAGATATAGATTATAAAGAATCTTATATAGAGATTATAAAGAAGCCCTAAGGCTTAAGTACCCACCACTGAAGGAATGTAATATAGTTCCGGTAGCCCGCCCAACAAAGGTGGAGGTACGGCACGCGGCGGGTTTATTTAGTGGGTGAGATATAGATTATAAAGAATCTTATATAGAGATTATAAAGAAGCCCTAAGGCTTAAGTACCCACCACTGAAGGAATGTAATATAGTTCCGGTAGCCCGCCCAACAAAGGTGGAGGTACGGCACGCGGCGGGTTTATTTAGTGGGTGAGATATAGATTATAAAGAATCTTATATAGAGATTATAAAGAAGCCCTAAGGCTTAAGTACCCACCACTGAAGGAATGTAATATAGTTCCGGTAGCCCGCCCAACAAAGGTGGAGGTACGGCACGCGGCGGGTTTATTTAGTGGGTGAGATATAGATTATAAAGAATCTTATATAGAGATTATAAAGAAGCCCTAAGGCTTAAGTACCCACCACTGAAGGAATGTAATATAGTTCCGGTAGCCCGCCCAACAAAGGTGGAGGTACGGCACGCGGCGGGTTTATTTAGTGGGTGAGATATAGATTATAAAGAATCTTATATAGAGATTATAAAGAAGCCCTAAGGCTTAAGTACCCACCACTGAAGGAATGTAATATAGTTCCGGTAGCCCGCCCAACAAAGGTGGAGGTACGGCACGCGGCGGGTTTATTTAGTGGGTGAGATATAGATTATAAAGAATCTTATATAGAGATTATAAAGAAGCCCTAAGGCTTAAGTACCCACCACTGAAGGAATGTAATATAGTTCCGGTAGCCCGCCCAACAAAGGTGGAGGTACGGCACGCGGCGGGTTTATTTAGTGGGTGAGATATAGATTATAAAGAATCTTATATAGAGATTATAAAGAAGCCCTAAGGCTTAAGTACCCACCACTGAAGGAATGTAATATAGTTCCGGTAGCCCGCCCAACAAAGGTGGAGGTACGGCACGCGGCGGGTTTATTTAGTGGGTGAGATATAGATTATAAAGAATCTTATATAGAGATTATAAAGAAGCCCTAAGGCTTAAGTACCCACCACTGAAGGAATGTAATATAGTTCCGGTAGCCCGCCCAACAAAGGTGGAGGTACGGCACGCGGCGGGTTTATTTAGTGGGTGAGATATAGATTATAAAGAATCTTATATAGAGATTATAAAGAAGCCCTAAGGCTTAAGTACCCACCACTGAAGGAATGTAATATAGTTCCGGTAGCCCGCCCAACAAAGGTGGAGGTACGGCACGCGGCGGGTTTATTTAGTGGGTGAGATATAGATTATAAAGAATCTTATATAGAGATTATAAAGAAGCCCTAAGGCTTAAGTACCCACCACTGAAGGAATGTAATATAGTTCCGGTAGCCCGCCCAACAAAGGTGGAGGTACGGCACGCGGCGGGTTTATTTAGTGGGTGAGATATAGATTATAAAGAATCTTATATAGAGATTATAAAGAAGCCCTAAGGCTTAAGTACCCACCACTGAAGGAATGTAATATAGTTCCGGTAGCCCGCCCAACAAAGGTGGAGGTACGGCACGCGGCGGGTTTATTTAGTGGGTGAGATATAGATTATAAAGAATCTTATATAGAGATTATAAAGAAGCCCTAAGGCTTAAGTACCCACCACTGAAGGAATGTAATATAGTTCCGGTAGCCCGCCCAACAAAGGTGGAGGTACGGCACGCGGCGGGTTTATTTAGTGGGTGAGATATAGATTATAAAGAATCTTATATAGAGATTATAAAGAAGCCCTAAGGCTTAAGTACCCACCACTGAAGGAATGTAATATAGTTCCGGTAGCCCGCCCAACAAAGGTGGAGGTACGGCACGCGGCGGGTTTATTTAGTGGGTGAGATATAGATTATAAAGAATCTTATATAGAGATTATAAAGAAGCCCTAAGGCTTAAGTACCCACCACTGAAGGAATGTAATATAGTTCCGGTAGCCCGCCCAACAAAGGTGGAGGTACGGCACGCGGCGGGTTTATTTAGTGGGTGAGATATAGATTATAAAGAATCTTATATAGAGATTATAAAGAAGCCCTAAGGCTTAAGTACCCACCACTGAAGGAATGTAATATAGTTCCGGTAGCCCGCCCAACAAAGGTGGAGGTACGGCACGCGGCGGGTTTATTTAGTGGGTGAGATATAGATTATAAAGAATCTTATATAGAGATTATAAAGAAGCCCTAAGGCTTAAGTACCCACCACTGAAGGAATGTAATATAGTTCCGGTAGCCCGCCCAACAAAGGTGGAGGTACGGCACGCGGCGGGTTTATTTAGTGGGTGAGATATAGATTATAAAGAATCTTATATAGAGATTATAAAGAAGCCCTAAGGCTTAAGTACCCACCACTGAAGGAATGTAATATAGTTCCGGTAGCCCGCCCAACAAAGGTGGAGGTACGGCACGCGGCGGGTTTATTTAGTGGGTGAGATATAGATTATAAAGAATCTTATATAGAGATTATAAAGAAGCCCTAAGGCTTAAGTACCCACCACTGAAGGAATGTAATATAGTTCCGGTAGCCCGCCCAACAAAGGTGGAGGTACGGCACGCGGCGGGTTTATTTAGTGGGTGAGATATAGATTATAAAGAATCTTATATAGAGATTATAAAGAAGCCCTAAGGCTTAAGTACCCACCACTGAAGGAATGTAATATAGTTCCGGTAGCCCGCCCAACAAAGGTGGAGGTACGGCACGCGGCGGGTTTATTTAGTGGGTGAGATATAGATTATAAAGAATCTTATATAGAGATTATAAAGAAGCCCTAAGGCTTAAGTACCCACCACTGAAGGAATGTAATATAGTTCCGGTAGCCCGCCCAACAAAGGTGGAGGTACGGCACGCGGCGGGTTTATTTAGTGGGTGAGATATAGATTATAAAGAATCTTATATAGAGATTATAAAGAAGCCCTAAGGCTTAAGTACCCACCACTGAAGGAATGTAATATAGTTCCGGTAGCCCGCCCAACAAAGGTGGAGGTACGGCACGCGGCGGGTTTATTTAGTGGGTGAGATATAGATTATAAAGAATCTTATATAGAGATTATAAAGAAGCCCTAAGGCTTAAGTACCCACCACTGAAGGAATGTAATATAGTTCCGGTAGCCCGCCCAACAAAGGTGGAGGTACGGCACGCGGCGGGTTTATTTAGTGGGTGAGATATAGATTATAAAGAATCTTATATAGAGATTATAAAGAAGCCCTAAGGCTTAAGTACCCACCACTGAAGGAATGTAATATAGTTCCGGTAGCCCGCCCAACAAAGGTGGAGGTACGGCACGCGGCGGGTTTATTTAGTGGGTGAGATATAGATTATAAAGAATCTTATATAGAGATTATAAAGAAGCCCTAAGGCTTAAGTACCCACCACTGAAGGAATGTAATATAGTTCCGGTAGCCCGCCCAACAAAGGTGGAGGTACGGCACGCGGCGGGTTTATTTAGTGGGTGAGATATAGATTATAAAGAATCTTATATAGAGATTATAAAGAAGCCCTAAGGCTTAAGTACCCACCACTGAAGGAATGTAATATAGTTCCGGTAGCCCGCCCAACAAAGGTGGAGGTACGGCACGCGGCGGGTTTATTTAGTGGGTGAGCGTCCCACACTACCCTGTTCGTTGCCCTAAACGACGGGGTGTGTGGTTAAGAACATTTTTTCCGCCTTAACAAAAAAAAGGTTAAGTACCCAAAACATATACTATTTTTATATATCTTTACATATCAGCTTGTCCATATTGGAGCCCAGAGGCCTATACAAATTGAACTATGTATGTATAGTTAAGGATTTTTAGTTGAAATTTATATTTCCAACACTAAACAGAGGTTCCCAAAACAGCTTAACTGTTTGTTTATTCGAAATTCGTAACTAATAAAAGAAAATCTACGCTTTTAGAGTCTTTGTATTAAAAATATTTATCAATAATAATGTCCATGCCCACGGCGTCATAGTCAGAGTTGTCTCTCTGTTGGTGATCGGTCGTAGTTCTTCAAGCAGTTGGAGCTCAAATTGAGACTAGTGCGAGCTCAAACTGTTACAACTGTTTATGTGTCCGACAACGATGTGACCTATATACCATACGATTGTATTATTCATGAGGCTGTTGTTCTATTACCTTTGCCTCACATAACCACAAAGTCCTGTATGGACGGTTAATGTTTTATAAAACGGTGACTTATAAAAACAATTCATTTTGAACTAGGAAAAATTAAACATATACTTATTAGGGTTAGCTTTATGTCGTTATGATGACAGTACATAGTGTAATATATATTCAATTTCGTAAAGATCACAGTATTTTGTAATTCAATCCTGACAAAAAATACAATACCAGTATTAATAAGTACCTAGGTATTGTTATTTTATACTTCGTGGGTGACAATTAAGCATGCGGCCCACCTGATGCTAAGCATTACCGTAGTCTATTATAGACGCTGGCAACATCAGAGGCATCACTCGCGCCTTTCGCGTCGCGGTCTACAAGGAAAGGGATAGGAGATGGAAAGGAAGTATAATTAGGACAGGATAGGAAGGTACTAAGGAGAGTATAGGAAGGATAATAAAGGGAGGATGGGAAGGATACTAAGGAGAGGATAGGGACGGGTATTTGGGTCGGTAGAAGTACCTGCCGTTGTTAGACGCTGATCTTCTGTCATAGGGTGGATCTTCCCCAATCAAGCCGGTCCAATCATGATGGGATAAGCAAGGTTCTACCACTAATAATAACCGTGTAATAAAGGAAGAAAAATCTTACATAAATCTATGTAAATTTCTGCCGAGATTATATTGTTGTAAGACAATATATTTTTTCAATTGTAAAGACGGTTAATTTACGATTAACAGTGGGCCATAAAGAGACCAGCTATTTTTACTATTATCTCAATAATCGTTATAGCTAGGTAGATATAACCAATTTCTGATGACATTGAATGTTTCATATAAATATACATCATGATATCTATAACTTTGCGATAACCCAAGGGCAAAGAAATATTATCATGTCTATAAAAATAAAAAGTAATAAAAGTATTTCTTGCATAGCGAGTGTTATTATAATATAATGATACGAGAAAGGCGTGCAAATATTTAGATAGATTCTAATTTGGGATGTTGAGTATTTGAAATGCGCAAATATCGTCGTGTGCAGCGTTACCCAATAACCTTACACCACCTACGTGTACTACGTAGTCATCTTTACGATAGTTCTATAAACATAACTGTTTATTTTTAAGAATTTTTCTCAATATAACCTCTAAGTAAAACGGGGTCGTCGAGGATCTTACAAACAACTGATCGACACAATGTACATGAAGGTTAAAATAACAATTTGAATGTAGGCATCGGCTTGACATCACGGTATCATAAATAAGGCTTGGCAAAGTAATTACGTTATGTTATTAACTATTAATTATTTAATAGTTATGTTATTTGTCTGTAAATCTTCCTTAAGAAATAAATAAAAATAAAATAAATAAAATAAGGCATGAAAAATAAGGCTTACTATATCTTCTGAACTCAATATATTATCTACTTAATTTTATAACACAATCTGGCCAAAGCCACTCGCAATCTTTGGATGCAGGTAGCACAAGACGTGTTTCTTTTCTTTTCTTTCTTTTTGGGACTTTTATTCTTTGGGGATATGTTAGTCCCATCGTATTACACAAGATATCTTATTATGACGTTCTGTTGGGGAGGAATTTATGTGGGTATCTAGTAATGAGCGCTGAAAATCTAGTGGAAGTTATATAGGTATATGCTAGTTGTACCAATACATTCCTAGTCATTCAGAAATATTTTCAGCACAGCGATTGGTAACAGCACAGGAAGTGAATGAGAATGGTACAAGACCGGATGGACAAAATATGGATGAGTCTGTACTAACCTGGGGGAAAAGGGTTGATTAGATTTATAAATTTACTAGCGCAACGCCCGCAGCTTCGCTCGCGTAATAGTGAAGTAGTGTACGCGATGGTAGATGAGAAAAATTTTGATAGGATTTGCGTAATATCCTTTCTTGATGCTCACCTATAGCCCTACAGATAGATATTTATATAGAGATTTTCACAGTCCTATCCTAGTCCCAGGAGTTTGGACTGTGCGTTGATATGTCCGGCAGTCAGTCAGTTATTTGTAGTTAGTTTATTTTTGATATTAGTTATTGGAAAGGGACTTTATCAAAAATCGTGCTTTTCCAAAATTATTCCTTACCGACAACATTTAATTAGATTAATGACATCCACTTTGAGTGTACACACTACTCACTCGTCCCTGCCATAAAATCCTCCGATTCGGCATTAAATATTTAAACACTGAAATAAACTGTCATCATACTTTAAGACTCAGTAGGTAAAGATTCGTTTTTATTATATAATTAAGATTTATTGCAATTACAATTCAATAACAATAGTGATTGGAATACGAAGGCATTTAAAGGCTAATACTAGCACGCCTCGGCAACGCTGTGCAAATTCGGTCAATGCTATTCAAATTTATATTGCTATGAAGCATCTATGTACACATGACTACTAGTCTATTAAATAGTTAAGTTTTCGAAGGAGAAACAATTGACAGTACTGTACCGCACTATTTTTTTATATTATTCAAGGAACAGCTTTCAAAGGTGGGTTTACAGCTATGGTAAAAACTAGCTATTGCCTGCAGCAGAGCAAAGCTAGATTTTAGGTTATATCTCAGGTTCCGATTTAGTAGTGGAATAAAATGTATACCAACATTTAATTCTAATAAACATAGCATCACGCCTGTATTCCCGGAAAGGGTAGGCAGAGGTGTATTACACACCCACGACTCGCCAGCTATGTTTGAGTCCCACGTAATAGGGGGCGAGCCTATTGACGTCTACCGGGTACATTTCCAAACTCCGGGCTGCTACTGAGAATTTTTCTTTTTAGGAAAAAGCTCAATAACATTGCCCGACCCGGGGATCGAACCCGAGACCTCATGATTAGCAGTCGCATACACTACCGCTACACAACCGAGGCAGTGTATTACAATTCAATATTAATACCAATTCTAGTCAAGAGCTATTAAACAAAATAAGTTTAATCAAAATATATTCAGTTTTGCCGATGTGCAAACAAACAAGCAGATAGAAATTTTAAAAAATATTCAGTGGCGCCTCGGTAGTAATCCTAATACAGTATTTTTTTCTCAAATATCTTAAATATACAGACATAGCTCTGCTACTGCTTTATTATAATATAGATAGATAGATGTGAAAAGTCGATCACATTGATCACCGCGCGTTTTTTGTGGTTTTGACTCCAAAGTACATATAATCTATATCCGCTTTTTGAATCGAGGTAAAAAGAAAAATTCAATTCGGCATCTTCATTATTTAAAAAAAAAATGTATTAATAGTCATTAAGTTAAAATTGATTAGCCTGTCTCGTTATACTTACAATACTAAAAAATACCTGTAAGTGTATCTTTTAAAATTGCATCGAAAACGTGCTGTAAAGCTAGAGCATATCGGATCTCGTGAGAGTTATAATTGCGAAGGTCGCGTCGCAGCTGAATCTAGCATCATATAACCAACTACTCCATGTGGTATCGTTAGATAGGTGCTTCGTTACGATATACAGAGAGATCTACCAAGTATGCAAAACAAAAACGTAAATCAGCACGCGAAAGTCCAATTCAGATTGAAGCTTACCTCGGTCGGTGGCCTTACCTCGTTAGAGTTCATACACCCGCGTAAAACTAGGGCACGTACCGCGTGCTGCCCCTCCACTCTTACCCGCTCCCCGCCTCCTACCGCCGTGCTCCCCTCGCCTACCACTAACTTTTCATTGAATAGTTTCTTTCTAGAGTTTATTTAAAAAAAAGTACTACACCTTTAATGTAAAAAGAGTCTGTATTATGTAAAGATATTATAAGTCAACGTAAAGAGTATACAACGAATTAGCTACGTAGCTGGGCTTTGTTTATTGTGTTCTAGAACCTACGCTAATAATAAGTTTAAGGTCATACTCGAGTAATAAAACGTTTGCTACTTGTCGCTACACACATTCTTCAACGATTAAGTCATTTCACAAATGAGTTGTTTTAACATTTAATTGATATATTGTCCATTGTCAGTAGCAGATAATTATATATGTATTCGTATTAGAAGAGAAATGCTGTGAGCGTCCAAGGCAAGTGTACCAGTATTGCGCTACACTGTGCGGTTGCGCAAGCGCATACGAGAAAGTGCGAGTAAAAGTTGACGCAACTCACGTCACACGCTTGTCGGCTCTCCACGTCACACATGCACATAGTTCAGGGTACGCGCGTGTGTGTAACGCTATGCATGCATACTCAAGTGTCATGCACTGACGACACTTGATTACAATCGAATGTGTTATACAATGCCTTTAATAATAAAGTTTGTTACGAAGACATTGCTACATGTCAGTATTAGTGTAATAAGGGTACATTTTCATAATACATAATGAAATAGTTGACAGTATTCATTGTGGCATTTATCCACTATGATGGGTACTCACTATTGTAGTAAGTAACACCGAAACAAATACTAATATGGCAATTTGTTCATATTAATAAAGTACAACATATATTATTAAAGAAATAAATGATTTCTCTCACTATACGTTATTAACAAAAATACCACTTTTAAACTATTAAAAGAAAAAATAATTAAAGAAAAATAATAATATGGATTCTACAAGTTCCTCCATCCCACGTGCTCTCATTGATGCATTTATATGCAATCGAGTAGTGCATTTATATAGCACAATTATTTAAATGAAACACAGAGTAGGAAAATACACAATGTGATGCTTTAATATCCCTTTGTTTCCATTGTGAAAATTTACGTTTTATATGAGTGTAGCTTATTCATTACTGACGTCAATGGCAATTCAACTTTCAGTTTACATAATTATACAAATAAAGAAAAAAGTATTACTGAGTCTCATTCCCCAAAACAAATTTTTTAGTGACAATTACAAATAGTTTTCTTTTCTTTCTTTCTATTAAATTAAGATTTATAGGTTAGTACCTACCTATTATTAGTATTATTGAAACAATGTCATTAAATTATGTAATAAAACATTAACAAAAGTTTCGGTGCTAATTAATTGTAACAAAACCTCCATGGCAACTATGAAATTACGGTTAAATCCTCAAATTGCGTTTATTATTTCTAAATTGATATAATTTTCATCTTTTCGACAGTAGAGGGCATTGGGAAGCTAGGTATTGAGGTACGGGGGGAGCAACACTTTGTAGCGACAGAAATAGGGCGCGGAGGACAGAGCAAGGCTGCCCCGGTTGTCGGCCGTCGACCCGCGCCCGTACCTACGAGTACGTAGCGCCACTGTACTTGTGTGTGTGAACGGTGTAGCCACCATCTACGTCCCTACTACGAATCGTCCACGCATCTCAGCCGAGATCCATCCTGCGACCTAACTAACGTTAGTTAGGTGAGCGTGATAGCCTAACGTTTACCGTTCGCATACACATCATAATTTTTTATCAATGAATGCAACTGTACATGCTTTCAGTTTGCTTACTAGTATTGCCCACTATTAAAATGTACGATATGATTACTGTAATTAAGTTGAAAATAAATATTACATCAATTCAGTAACGCCATCTATCGTATAATAGAAGCAATAATAATTTATAAATGAGAGCCATGTAGCTGCTTACCCCGCACGCTCCGCTATTCCCTCCGCGATAAGGGCACGAGTTCGTTGCTCCGATAGAGACTGACCTCAAAAACGAGGACACTGCAAAATTAGGGCGATGACAACGTAATGACTCGAACGCCGGACCGATATATTTGAATTTAGACTTAACAACAAATGCAATAAGAAACAGTATTGACTGCAATGTGTGCCTGAACTACATGTATTTGATCTATTAGACAAATACGCTGACTCCAACATCATCGAGTTAACTCGAAGTGTTTCACTGTACGATAATAATAGGTTCAGGATTCTTCTAAGAATTCAAATGTAAGTAAATACATATAAATCACCGACTAGTGGTTCACTATGTATTCTTATTACAAGATTTTAAAGGAAATTTCATTATGAGACCATTTCATTATTATCATGCTATTATGTTGGTAGTTATAATTAGTCATATTATGACTATACCTCTGTTTACTGTAGTATGTTTTTTTTTCTATTTGATTAATAAATACCTTCTTGTTTTGTTTCAGGTAAGTACCCAGTGACTACTTGAAATGAACAGTTGCGGTATCAAAAAATTTATTAATTATAATGTTTATTCTATAAGAGCATTTTCTTATCAATGGAACAAACAGTTAATATAAAGACATCGTGTGATGTCAATTATCATTTCCACAATATAATATCTACTAAAATTTAATAATAACTGGTAGAGAATATTCAAATGTGATCAAGAGTTTTCGTAAGCACGTTACCTCTCAAGCCTATGAGCCACTGACCAAGTAATTAATGTTGTAAATTTGTAACCTAATCTCGTTTATTACAACACTCCGATAGACATACTGACATTGTTTATATTCTGTAACCTTGCTAGCCTATCTATACAGCTATTAAACTGCGTAAGCTGTATGTTCAGTCGATAGTAGATAGAAACTCTCAAAAATTTGAGAGTAAGCACAATATTATTTAAAAACGTGACACGTAGTTAAGCCCGTTAACGTTTGTAATGGAAAATAAGTGCAGGATGAATCGTCGAGCCGGGAGCCACAGCTAAATATAGAGCGGTCGTCGACCGACATACGGGACGCTCCCTACACCGACAACGCCACAGCCACCTACCTCCATTCCACTTAAACACCCTCTAATCGTATCCAATACTCTCACATTTCTTTACCCGCTTGTTCTACTTTATATTTACGCAACTTCTATGAATAGTCATATGTTAATTGTATAGTTTTAGAATATAATTATCAAACAAGCTCTTAGTAAGACTGGATCAATTTTTAAATAAAACTACGTTTACGGAATCTAGCGCGTTTACTTGATTTTTATGCTATCCATATTGCATTTAGATTATAGGGGATAGCATAAAAATCAAGTAAACTCGATAGATTCCGTAAACGTAGTTTTATTTCAAAATTTGTGAAATTCGCGTAAATGTTAGAATGGATCAATTTTCTTAAGATATTAGCGCGCCGTAGAGTGACGTATTTGTATAATGACTAGCCTTTGTCCGCGGCTCCGCTGCAGCCAAAAGCTAGTTTTTAGGTTATATCTCAGGTTCCCGATATAGTAGCGGGATAAAATGTATACCAGTTTTTAAGTCTAATCAAGAGCTCTCAAATAAAAAAAGTTGCATCGAAATCTGTCAAGTAGTTTTTGCGTGATGCGCAAACGAACAAACAGATAAACAGACAGACAAAGAATAAAAAAGAAATGTTTTGTGTTTAGCCTAGATAGCTACAAGCCCACGCAAACGGAGTCGCGTGCAGCATCTAGTCCTAACTATTATAAAGCTGTAACAGAGCTGTGTCTGTACATTTAAGATATTTGAGAAAAAATACTGTATTAGGCTATATATATAGGCGTAGCTGAACACAAAACATTTTTTAAGATTCTTTGTCTGTTTGTTCGTTCGCGCATCATGCGAAAACTACTGAACGCATTTTGATGCCACTTTTTTATTTGATAGTTCTTGATTAGACTTAAAAACTGATGGACATTTTATCCCGCTACTATATCGGGAACCTGAAATATAGTTTAAAAACTTGATTTTGGCTGCGGCGGAGCCGCGGGCAAAGGCTAGTGTGTAATAAAACAACAGCACCCGGTGTGTCTCTGTACATACGTTGGAGGCGTGTATTAATTAGATATTGTAATCTCAATTTTAAAGATAAGACAAAGATAAAAGGACACAATACAACGATTTACAAATTTTTTGCTAATCTGTTTGTAGAAAACATCTTTGAAATTATTGAATATATTTTAATGCCGTTTTCACAAGTTAATAGACCTTAACTATTAGCAAAATGTAAGTTCTATTACGTTTAAAAAATATAATTTATTTAAGAGTTCACGTAGAAGAAATCGCGGGTGTCAACTAGTATATAAAAATAAATAAAATTGAAGTGCCTATTTGTAATGACAAAATAATTGTTTTTAACTAAATGCATATGAAAGTACTTTCAATAAAAAACAAATAAGTAAAGTTTGAATTGAAAAAGTCAGGCAGAATTGTTTGTTCAGGCCAATCTCTGAAACGACTGGACTGATCTGAACGGAAATTTCACTGGCAGATGGCAGATAGCTGAGAGTAACTTATAGGCTATTTTTATTTTGGGGAAAGAGTTAGAGTTCTGAGCAGAAAAAAAAATCCACGCGAAAGAAGTCGCGGTTAGCTAGTTATAAATAAAAATCAACACATTTTTCTACTCCGTTGCACTAATTCATTGAATTTAGACTATACATATATATATTTAGACTTATCTTGAGCTAAAATGTTAAAGCTATTTTATCCTTAAAACGTCCCGGATCCAATTTTGTACGCGTTACGAGCGCAGCAACGCACGTAAGGCGCCTGTTAGAAAAAGTAAAATAATATCTACCTTTTTGTTGTTTATGAATTTAGAAAAATATAATATATTTTTTTGCTCACAACTGAGAGGGAGCAACATATCACTAAAGCTGTGTAAATTGCTGTACAACTATTGTTTCAGTGGTATGTAGCGGGTAACGACATCGTCCATAGACTATTTAAAGTTTAAAATAGTGTCATGTACTTTAATTTTGATAGTTTTCTCTTATTTTTGTCCATGTGACTAAGAAATGTCACCACACCATTCTTTTCCGCGGGGTGACGTATGAGGCGACTAAGGGAGCACAAAATAAGGAAAAGTCCAAACAGCCCTGATATTAGGTCTCATACAGGTGGCTTGTCTATCGCCGTTTGCTATACAATTGGTTATGAGTGATGAACGCCTCCGTAAGGTACGTCCAAAAAACGCAGGCAACAAAAAATCCTAGTCTCAGGAGATAGTTTTGCTGTTTATGGTTGTAATATGGATATCTCAGTAGTAACTATAAACCCCCTGGAACGATTAGAGATTTTATTACAAAATTTCCTTCTCGATGTGTCTCGACGGAATCAGTAAAAGTTAATATCTTTGAGTAGGGCTAAATTTATTCGTTAGAGAATATTATAAAGTATGTAGGTCACTTATGCATAACTCATAAATTCGTGTCAGAGCGACTAATTTGCTAATACTCGTAGTTTGTACATGTAGAGACGTAACGCTCGCAATAAATTGCAACAACATTTTAGAACTGGCGCACAGCAATATGCATTCATAATAAATTCGTAAGGACACGTCAGCAAACGTGGGTGTTGTTGTTTTCCCCATGGCTTATGTTGGCTCCGTCGGGTAGAGCTGGTTACGGGATTGGGCGGGGGTGAGGCGGGAGGTAGGCGGCAGGGCGAGTGTCGTAAGCCGCGGGTGCATGGCCGGCCGTCGGCACCGCGCCGACCCTGACTGACTTATCTTGCGAACGTGCGCCGCGCGCAAATTCTAATGCTAGCAAATTTTTCAACCCGTGAATTATAGTTGCACATTATTTCTATGCCCGCCATATTCACAGTATTAACAAATTACATTGAATCTAACAATGCTGTATAAAATATGCCTCAATATTTAATCGTGTTGACAATAAGTTT
Source organism: Leucoma salicis (assembly GCA_948253155.1). Classification (NCBI taxonomy): domain Eukaryota; kingdom Metazoa; phylum Arthropoda; class Insecta; order Lepidoptera; family Erebidae; genus Leucoma; species Leucoma salicis. The sequence continues at coordinate 13,103,139 of OX411809.1, read as the reverse complement.
AGTCAATCTTAGCAAATGCATTCACAATCCAATGCCATCAGCTATATTTTACTCTCGAAGTTGACTTAAACAATATAAGATTGTCGCTGAGTAGTATTGATACACGAGGTTGTATGTTGTACTTACTCGTTAAAGACATTAGATGTCTTTGTTATGCTGTGACATACATTCTAGTGCAGACTGAGATAAATTAATTTAGTGCCGAGTTAGTTTCTGGAAGGAAATAGAGAGAATCATCCTTATTGAAAGTAAAACCATATGAGTCATCGCACTTTGAGGTTATTCTATATGTATGTTTCTTATCATCACGCCCTTTCCCTTGCGGGGTAGGCAGAGAGAAATTATGTTGAGAAATGAGCTATTTTGAATTACATCCAATTACGCGTCAAATAAGTAATTAAAAATGTTGTTTTGTATACTTTTCGATGTAATTTGTTTTGTTCGTTATTTATCATTGATATTAATTTATATTTAGCTTTTACTACTTCACAATTCCAATAAATTTACACTTAAAACTAAAAAAAAACCTATACGTAAGCATTGAACTTGTTTCTACAGGTAAAACTAATTCAGTTTATCAAATGCATTCTGTTACGTCTTTCATTCATAAGCAAGGTACACCATATAATAAAATTTATTTTCTCTTGCTTGCTACAGGAAAATTAATTTTAAGATTGATGAACAATGTGGACATATTTACAGTGGACCAACGCACTAAAAATGCTTACTCTTAGTCCTAGCTGCACAAGAAGGTGCTCTAACTCACTGAAAGCTGGTATTATAGCACAAGGTGCAGGCTGTTTGTTTCACCTTGCCGTAACAAGACAAAGGTTGAAGTAATATATGTATGCCTATAGTAAGAGGCAGACCTATGCTGGATCTCAAAGGCAGAATGGCAGGGAGCGGCCGCGGCCGAGTCGGACTTTGTAATACATTCGGCCTAGTCAGCGTTCGTTGCCCCGCACCGCTCGAGGTCGCTGTTGCAGAGCGCTACACTACAAGAGACAACAGCCCGAATGCACCCGAATACTTACGGAAATTGCCAATCGGCTTTTTAGCGCCAAATTGATACACAAAAAGGAAGTTTCAGTTTTCTCAGGATCGATAAATAATGTTTAAAGCTTTAATTTAAATTGTAAATAGAATAAGAATAATTTTAATTATCAAAGATAATATAAAGCTAATAATTTAATACACATAGTTAATAATAGATGGCGTTTAAGTAAACATGATGGGTAATGTATTAAAAGTAACACTGTGACCATCATAGTCGTATGTACAATTCATTTAAATCCTATCTGTGTAACATATCAGATAAAAATGCCACTTATGTAAGTAATTAAGTGATCGGAAAGCCGCAGAGTGACACTTTAACCCACTGCTGCATATTCCGTTGCGAGATAGTACAACGCACCCGCTCGTCTCGCTCATTAGTATGGGTACAGCAGCTTACCACTTTCACTCTCGCCAATAACAAGTGTTACGCAAGTCGCCGTCACTGTGCGCAGTAGAGAGCACCGTATTACTATCTCCAAGCGGCACTTCCACCGTGACAGCGACAGAGCTGCGAGAGCAAAAATACAAAGTGAGATCATGCAACAATGGTGCAAGAGTATGGCGAGGCAACGTAAGACGCATCCTCGAACCTAATAACAGTCTGTTATATGAAAGTGAATAGTGTTTCGGCTAGTTCGTAGTGGGTCAGCGGAGTAGGGCAACGGGGGTCGACGTCCGCGCAGCCTCGGTGGGTGAAAGTGGCCCTCCTCGTCCCCGCGCCCTCCCACTCCTCCAATGGTTGTAAGGCGCGTCGGCGACTTACCTGCGCACGCGCCCGCTTTTTGCAACTTGGCCATGGAACCTATTACGATAGCTGCGAAATAACGCTCAAGTAGTAAATGTAAATGCATGGCCTTTATTTGTGCTCGATCGCACGACATACCTGCAACACGGGGATTGTAATAGTAAACTTACTCGTTGTACACTAATTGTTAGAGCCGTCTATTTACCTCAATTCAACATAATTATTATAATCCAGTTATTATAAAAAGATAAAAATCTGCAGTAAACTACTCCCCCACATTATCAGCTTATGCTTGTGTGACTGGAAATTATAATCTACATTTTCTTAAGCCAATTTTAATACTACATACGTTTCAGTCAACACCTAGAAACTAGCAACAATTTTTCCTTAAGTGAAATCATCACTCATACATAATATTGTTCAGTTGAAACAATGAACACGATTATCGTTAGTGAAGAACGGTGAGCAATACACGAAGAGGTTTATGTAACCGGCAGACGGTATGTAGTGATTGAATAGACCCCATCTTACGTAAATGTAACGTACTTACCTACATATCAAGTGGTGCTTGCGTAATTTAAAAATAGTTTTGCGATACTATTGCGGATATATTTGTATGATTACTAATGATAATACCTGAAAAGCGAAGAAAAACTTCATAAGGGTTTGCTCATGAAGATACAGGCTATGAGCGCCCAAAACTCATTCTTATTTAATGCACGTCTGCAGATTATCGTAATAACTAAACTAGCAAAAGCAGTTTGTAGGATCTGGCTGAAAATGATCTAAGTTTGTAAAAAAATAAGAATTACTATAGCGAATATGAATTCACTTATTATTGGAATTTAGGTAAATTTCTAATACAGTAAAATTATAATAATTCTCAACCATGAATTCAACTAATTTCCCAATTCAAGCGGCATCTTGAAATGCTAACTGATCTTCGACACAAAACAAAAATGTAAACCGCTGTATCGTTCAGAAAGGCTTTCAGTAATATTTTTTGCTTTATTATAACTAGTTGATCTGCAGGGTTCATGCGATAGGCACTTTCCTATTGGTAATATTATTTTTAAATTCCAAATTTCGATATATTACAAAAGAATTAATTATTTTATCAGCTCATAACAACACTAATGAGCTTATGAAGTAGGTCACTAGGAGCAACTTAATGAACTATATTTACAAGTGATTATAATTTAGATGAGTGAAGGCTTAATAAAGTGATCCGAGGCTGCGGCCGGAGCCCCGTGTTGCGACAGCACGAACAAAGAAAGCGGCAACGAGCCGGCCTTGCGGAGTTCATCGACCGACTTTTGCAGGTCGCAAGGTTTCGCCAATCGGGCTTCTCATAGCTCCAGGATATTGCCAATTCAGTGCGATCAAGGCTGCACAACGCCGCCTGGCCTGGCCAAACCTCTTACTTTACATTGCAAAGAAAAACGTTCATAAATTCACTGAACATCTAACGTAATGATTGCTAACACTAATATGACATATATGACCTGTAGTTATTGTCGTTCCTTCCAAGATTACATTTAAAACCATAATCTAAATTGATCTGTACAGATTATTTAAACGTCCAATAGCGGTAAACTTTTGTGTTAGATGTTTATTTTATTGTGATATAGATTATAACAGGTCAAAGGACTGTCATATCTAAATAGATGTCGTTATTACTCGTATATCTTAACAGTATTCAAGAGAATAAAAACTGCGTTATTCTCATCATAATCTTTAATAACTTAATAAATTTGAAGAGTGTCTTTTGTATTTGATTTAACGGTTAAGTCTTCAAGTCTTTCTCTTAATTTATATTATCTTGGATGTGGATTCAGTCGGGATGGAAGATACACCACTGATATAGAGAGAAGAGTAAATGCGGGAAATAGAGTGAACGGAGCATTGGGACAACTTCTCGGCAGCCACCATCTCAGCCAGAAGGCACGTGGGACAATACACAACGCAGTGCTTGTCCTAACATTATTAACATATGGAAGCGAGAGTTCAGTATGCTAAATGGAGCATGAGAGTAAAATCATTGTGGTCGAAATGCTATATCTGCCGAAAATCTGTAGAGTTAGTCTGACTGACCGCATTCGTAATGACGAAGTAAGAAAGCGAGTAGGTATGAAAAAGAGTATTGGTGTAAAGATGCGAAAGGAAATGCTCCGATGGTTCAAACATGTGAAAAGAGTGCTGGACTAGCGACAGGTTAAGAAGATATATTATAGATACGATGCGAAAGTAGAAGGCCTACCGAGACCAAATTGGTCATGTATTGAGAAGAAAAGTGGAGTCAGGGGTTTCCGAAACCACCGAGCATGTATGAAGAGAATTATTAATGTTGAGGAAGCGAGAGCTGTATGCAAGAATAGAGCCTTTTGGCACTCTGTTCTCTCTGCCTACCCCGCAAGGGACATGGCGTGATAATAATTAAGTAAGGTTAAATCTTCAGAAGTGTCAGCTGCAATTTAAAAATTATATTAGCGCATTTTGTAACTTATATATGCAAAAAGGCTATCAAACGTGCTACGTGCGCTTAACGCATTAACCCTCAGGGGCCCGAGAGCCACCGGTGGCTCGGCTTTCCGTATATACTAGGGTGCTCTGTGGGTCTGACTTGGCGACTTTACTGACTTGACTTACAGCCAAACAAAGTTTTTTAAAGAGGTTAGTACCATAGCGCCAAAAAAAAAATAATGCGGAGTGTTTAAGTGCTTGGTGGAAATTATGGTTATAAAATGTAAGAGCATTATTTTACACAATAAATAGTATGTTATTTTAGATATGATAAAGTTATTTACATAATTGGATTTGTGGATTTCATTGTAGTTGTATTAATTACATGCCGAAAATAGGCAATATAAATTACCCTATTTTGAACTAACAGTTTGCAAAAAAAAAAAAAATAGTAATAGGCTGCATAATGATATTCATAATAATTATTTATGCAAGTAATTGTATATTACTAAGAATAAGTCAAAAATTAATAAGAAAAAAATCAGTTAATTTTGGTAAAAAGGTTGGTGTTATAGTGAAGGGCATCGATTATGTTAGTTGTCGATAGTTTCACCGTCGTCATGTATCTACCTTTTATTATATTGTTATTATATAGACTTTATCCTAACTATTATAAAGCTGTAACATAGTTGTACATTTAATAAATTAAAAAAAAAACTGTATTAGTCTATTTAGGCGTGCTTGAACACAAAATATTTTTTTTAGAACTTTTGTAGGTTTGTCTGTTTATGTGCTCACGCATCATGCAAAAACTAATAAACGGATTTTGATGCAACTTTTTTTGTTTGATAGCTATTGATTAGACTTAAAAATTCGTATTCGTTTTATCCTGTTATTATATCAGGAATCTGAGACATAATCTACATTCATCAGCTTTTTTCGTTCACTGCTGGACATACAGACAAAGGCTTCTCTACGGGCAGCACCGCATCGAGAGTTTATATGCCGCCTGCATGCAACGGTCCCATATAAGATATATAGATCTATATATTTTTCTAAGTATTTATGTTTTAGAGAAAATGACGTGGGAGCGGAAAACTTCACTAATTATTCGGTATGCGGAGGTTAGTGAGCACGAGGATGAGACGAACAAGGTCGACCAACTAGATATATGCGGAGACTCCACAGGAGGAGGAGCTGATTTTTTTTTCTAAATGTTGATCTGGTGGTAGTAGTATTTTACTTCTTGAAGAGATTTACTGACAAAAAGGGCCGTAGGCACTTTCAGATTGGCAAAATTTCATGAAGATTGGTTCAGTAGTACTTGCAGTTGGAAATCATAACAAACTAACTCACTTTCATATTTATTATATTTTGATTTTGTAAGGATAGTCAGTAATTATTATCATTGAATTGACAGAGCGCCCAGTGGATACCACGGGCCTGCTAACTTGTTTTTAGGAAAATCTAGTTGATCGATAGACTTCAATACCGCAAACATACGCTCGCCTTACACCACCATGGCTACAGTTTCAGCGAGTACTTCATTGTGTTTTTTTTTTATTACTTATGATGGTAGACGAGCCACGGCCCACCTGATGGCAAGTAGTAACCGTCGCTCATGGACTCAACTAAACCGAGAGTAATATAAAGCCGCTGCGCACCATTTCATTTCTGAGATATGAAATGAAAGAATAAACGGCTATCTTCTGCTACAGCCAACATACACTGACGTGCTTCATGACTAGTCATACAGAAGACGGTGGTATCGACCCGTTCGGGCCTGATAACAAGTGAGTACTCTTACTTGGTACTCAGCCCTACCACCAGTAATGCAATGGGTGATAATTGCTTGTACGACACCTGTGGGAAAGGATAGGGTTATGATACGTGTATTCTTAGTCCGTCACCACATGGGTAATGTTTTTATACTATATGGGTGGCAAACAAGCATTAGGCCCATCTGATGGTAAGAGGTTACCGGAGCCTATAGATTTTAGCAGCCTCAGAAGAATCACTTGCGCGTCGCCAGCTACAAGGAAAAGTATACCACGTGCAGATAAAGGATAATAAGGACGAAGGGCCTTGGGAATTTTCAGTATACTTAGTATAGTTGAGTCCATGAATGGCGGTTACCACTTACCTTCAGGTGGGCCGTGGCTCGTCTGCCACTACATACTAATGGCAATGTATTTATTTCAAATCCACAACACACTGGATGCCACCCGCTTCTTCCTCGACCTCCAGCGAGCCAGAGCAATATAAAAATCTCTCTATATAAAAATAATAATATATTTATATAATTTGATAGCCAGAAACCAATGTTACGATAGCTTATTTGGGATAACGTCTGAAAATTGGTAACTCAGAAGGCGTGGGTTTGATGCTCGCTCGTGTCTATCATTTTCTATTTCATATTTTCTCACAGTGTTTTACTCTAATATTTATCTACAGGATCATTTTATTTACTGAAATGTCATAGGTGGGAATATATATATTAACAATGTTAACTTTTTATTCTTGTAATTACAACCTTATGTAAAATCTCCAATATTTTGTATATCCATAAATATATATAAAATTGCAAAAAAAAAAATCGAAATTGAGCCGATAAATTAGCACCTGCAGATCCGAAACAAGTTATAGTACTAAAGCTAAGATAATGGTGGTAAACATTTTATTCTCCGAGTACGTTAGATATTTCTGATCCTGAACAATGAATCGGCTTTATGAAACCCAAAGAATATTTTTGTCGATTCCTCTTAACTTTATAATTTATAATATTGGGAAGTATCTGGTCCTAAACTCGTCATTATAATATTTATTTATTAGGTGGTTTCCAAATAAAACAATATGTTTAGAATAACAGTTTTGTATGTCTTACTAATATATACCTACTACATATAAGTCTAAATAGCAATTATAATACATACAGCTACACATACAGCAATTATAACGATATTACAATTCTATCGATCGCACGTATCGATATGTCGACCGCGGACGCAGCGCATCACTACAACACTGCGCTGCATTGCGCCTGTTTTCATACGAAAATGAAGAAATTCAGATTTCAAAATATTTTTTAATTTTTACGAAGTAATCTATAATATATTATTATTGAAATATTAAAAATAGACTTTCTTTATGCTTTTCTAATTAATTTCTAACTACATAACATTCGATTTCTTATAGGAATACAAGGATCTTTGTCGTATTGTTTCTGTTTTTATGTAGGTACCTAGTTGATATTAGTTTAAGAGCTTCATTACGTTGTATAAAGTAACAATTCACAAAGCCAATACCGTTTACCAAACTGGGATAGGTGGTCTAGATATTTTTTTAGGTATTTCTCTGATGGTATCCTAAATATACGTAAAATAAACGTAGTGGTTTAATTCTCTTTGGTGTAAAATATCAACAAAAAAAACAATCGGCACGACCTTTTTTTTTACATGTGTTCTCATAGTAGTCTGTGCACCTTTCGTAAACTGAGCTTGGAGGGGTTAAGAACAGAGCAATTACAGAGTAGATGCCCAGAAGGATTGAAACTATAAATTTATAATTCTAACATTACCACTGCAAAATTGACTACAAATTTAGATGGGCAGTTGAAAATATAAAACTTATATGCAGTTGAGACTGTGAGGTACTGCCAGTAAGCTAAAATAATTCTATATCATCTGCTAATATTAAACTAAACGAGCATAATGTGCGAATAACACCACATTTATGTTATATGACACTTAAATGGGTGATTTTTCTAAATATAATATCTATCAAGTAGCTACAGAGTACATAATTTACTCTTGACAAAACATCACGTCATCAATGTTAATGATTTCCTTCATAAATAAATTTTGACTCTGAAGTTTATGTTTCGAGCGCATTACCCGCATTTTCTCGCGCGTCATAGTGTAAATCTATTTTGTAATATTTGCATTTACGTAAATTCGACAATATCAAAGAAACATAATGTAAATTTTCACGGCCCTAGCCCCACCAAGAATTTGGGTTGTGTGTTGATATGTCAGTCTGTCAGTCACTTATCTATAATCTATCTATTTAATATATAAAATTCTCACAGTGTTTGTCGCCATTCTCCTCCGAAACGGTTTGACGCTAGAAATTCCCTAAAAATTCTCTAGAAATAATTTATATGCCAAAACAACGTTTGCCGGGTCAGCTAGTAATATATATATAAAAATCAATTGCTGTTCGTTAGTCACGCTAAAACTCACAACTGGCATAACCGATTTGAATAATTGTGTTTTTGTTTTCTTCGCTCTAATACAGGGGTGGTTTAAAAGTAAAAATAAAAGGGAAACCGTATAAAAAAGTTGAAAAAATTCAAAATACATTTTATATTTTAGTATTTGGCTAACGACAAAATGACAGCTACTATTATTCTGTCTAATTCATTTGCATTATAAGTAAGTTTAATTTGATAACCTATCAAAATCCAAATCTTACATTATATTCAGATGCAGATTGATTAGATACTCGTAATTATGATGATAAAATAAATTGTAGGTGACACGAAGATCACCGGGTCATCTAGTTCTTTTATATAATATAATATAGATAAAACAAGGTCTGTCTCAGTCAAATTTCCTGTAAATAATAAAATATCGGATACAAATATTCACAAATCAATGCGTTTCGAGGCCTTTGCTGCGATATTTGTGCACACATCTGACGCTAATTTCAGTTCAGAAGGTAAATGATGGACTTTCCCTTGAATACAGTATATTTTAAAATTGGCTTTACTTTATTAAAAAATCGAGATTGTTTACTGATGCCAGAACACAAATCTTATCTCTTTGCTACAAATAGTTAGTACATGAACGACCTTCTATAATCTAGTTATAAATAGCCGTGAAACGAGAATATGCAACGCATGAAACTGGCGTAGCTAATGACTGAGCACATAAAATAAGTGTATACAGTTTAACTGCCTCATCAATTTTCTGTTTGATTTTCATTTATTTTTATTTTTAACAAATAAAATAAATTACTAAAACAAAAATAAACCTCATATATCTTACATAATCTTTAATTTAACGAAAATACGTCATCTTATCGCATATCAATAGTATCTGTACAAAAACAGCCATCCCACAAGAACTTTCTGATAGATACGTACATAGTCTAGTTTATACGTATCTAAGTTTAGTTTCAAGTGTCATGTTTCCAACATGTATTGTAAAAATATACATAACTGTGTAGTGGTAGAGCCTTGTTTGTCCCAGCATGAATAAGCAGGCCCGGGTTGGTACCACCATCTCCCGTGTGACCGGCCATGAAGCACATCGATGCGTTTTGGCTGTAGCAGGAGATAGCCGTTTATATTTCATTTCATACCTGTGAAATGAATTGGTGAGCAGCGGCTTGACAATACTCTCGGTATAGTCGAGTCCGCGACGGTTACCATTTACCATCAGATGGACCATGGCTCGTCTGCCAACACATGCAATAAAAAAAAAAAGTAACCCCTTAACATCAGCTGCCCTAAGTTTGTTTGTCACCCGCTATGTATAAAACATTTAACATTTTCTTTTTGTGAACTTTTTCATCGACCAAACGCTCATCAGATAATACTGAACATATTGAAAGTGACAAAAAATAGCTAAAGTGTGTCGTGTTGTCGTCCTCTTTACGTTTTGACACACATACGAGTCAATTTCTGCCAACATTCATACGGATCAACAAAGTTATATGAGCTCGAAACCTAAATCCTCACTTCAACACGGTTAGCTTTATCTGACACAATCGAATTCACTGCTTAGGGGCGAATGTGTTGCTATCATCGAGCTAATGGCATACAAATAAACATAAGCTATCCCTTTCCAGTTTAGATTTTTTCTATTATTTGCCTATTTGGCAATCAAAAAAGGTTTTATTCCCAATTTCCAATGATAAGATAAAATAAACGCTTGTGCTTAATTCCGAGTATAGGTAGTATGGAATAGTGTAGATAATAACATATTTTTCTATGCAGTACACGTGGATGCATTTCATTATACAGCATTTTAGCGAATCCAATATATTCTGTACATATACTATATTATATATTATTCAGAGTAGGAGATATATAATACACATATCTTGTTGTTTAATCTTAATATGTTTAAACGACGATAAATTTTTAACTGACATCCAATTAGACTACATTCTGCTTCTGTCCAAGCGCGCGTAAAAACCACATTAAAATCCCTTCAGTAATTTCATAGATGTGTGCTGACAAACAAACAGACAAAAAATAAAAATAGTGTTTTGTGTTCTCTGTCTTTACCTTTCTCTTGCGTCGTCTCCATTTTTAACACGTTTTTATTAGCTTCGCCTTTATCTATCTATAATAACGTATAGTAATGGAATCTTTGAACGTAATTTTCACCCACTTCATAAAGTCGAATTAAATTGAAACTGCACACTTATCAATGTTTATATAAGATTTAACGTGCCTTTCGAAGCATGGAGGAGGTAGAATACCCACAAATAGGTACCACTTTTTGGTCACCCATCTAACTGCCAGCTGAGCGAATGTTGCTTAACCTTGCCCACCATTTAAACACAACACAACAAAGCACAACTAAGTGTACGACCTACTCACAGTATATATATACTGACGGTGATACTACGAAATGAAAATATATATATAGTTGAAAATGAAAATAAATAAACGAAATACTAATGGTTACTCGAGTAATCGTGTTAAAACAGAAGTCCTCAATATTTTTGAGCAACATTTTCAAAAATAATAATAATAATGTATATTATCTATATCGGCGAGATCACTGATATTCGTCTACATAAAAACTGAACAATTTTTGTATAACATAAAATTTACTTGTTTACAATATTTAAACCGCTGTTATTTCATATGACCTAGAAAATTCGTTGGGAAACTGATTGACGAATCCCGTTATACGAAACAAAGGCGACCGAATAACGTGGTAAGGTAATTTCCTGTAGCACGACAATGAACAACAGGGACATGTGAATGTATGGTAAAATCACAAAAAGTGGTTGTTTTACATTAGATACGGGGCTTTACGAAATATAGGACACGGTGGCTTACATCAGGAAACCACAGAATAACAAAATAATTTATAACACCTCTGAAACTACGCCTCAAAAGTTGCTCTGACCTTATTCAACGTTTTATTATATGTAGGTACAAATAAATAAAATTGAAGTGTCTGTTTGTAATGTCTAAATAACAGTTTTATTATTAAATTTACACGAGAGTATATACGCTACCTATAAAAAATTACTCCCATGGGTGGAGAGGGGTGGGACAATTCCAAAGCCGGCCCCACACGACTATATATGCAATATTAACGTACACAGTCTTATGTTAAAAATTCATCAGAAATGTAGTTTAAAACTATTTTGTTACATAACAATACAATAAACTTAGCACCCTAGTGAAAGCTGAAAAAGAAAATATACGAGTATTAACGCAGTACATTGACTCCGTATGTTAATGAAGTACGCACTGTTTGTCGTAGATATGTCGCCTCTACAAATCCATCACAGATTTTATCAATTTGATTTTGAATGAATAATAAACATTGGACTACTCTTTTGATGAGTGTGTTTTCGAAAAGGCTTATTTCATATCATGGAAATCCCTTTTTTTAAAGCATTTCGGTCCCAACTCCACATTCTCAATGGTTTTCAATTATATTATGTTGGTTTATCACAGCTTACTTCCTCTAGAATATTTTCTACAAAAACAGCGTTCTGTTCTTTGTTTTAATTAAGAGATTTCCTAATCCCTTATTTTTTTTTGTTAAGGCGGGAAATAATGTTCCTAACCGCACACCCCGTCGTTCGGGGCAACGAACAGGGTAGTGTGGGGCCTTCACCCACTAAAGAAACCCGCCGTGTGCCGTTTCTCCGCCATTATTGGCGGGCCACTGGAACTATGTTACATTCCTTCGGTGGTAGACTTCCTAATCCTAACTATTATAAAACTGTAACAGAACTGTGTCTGTATATTTAAGATATTTGAGAAAAAAATGCTTTATTAGTCTATATAGGCGTGTCTAAACACAAACCAATGTTTTTTAGATTTTTTGTTTGTCTGTTTATCTGTTTGTATGTTTGTTCATTCGCGCATCACGCAAAAACTACTAAACAGATTTTGATGCAACTTTTTTATATGATAGCTCTTGATTAGATTTAAAACTGGTATACATTTTATCCCGCTAATATATCGAGAATTGGCTGCGACAGAGCCGCGGGTAAAGGCTAGTACTTTATATGGTTTTTGTCCGTTAAAGCCGATTAAATATTCTTAACGAAATAAGCGGAAAAGAAACTCCATCTTTATAACAGTATTTTTTTTGTAATAGCTATTACGTGTTGGTAGCATAAAAATTATTTTCCTCAAATTTTCAAAATACTTTTGTTATAATTTGAACATCACTATTAAACACTAAAACTATTAGTAGCTAACTTGTGTAAATGCGCGAACATTAATAACTTAATTAGTTATATAGTTGTGTATTGTTTAATGTAGGAATTAGTTTAATTTAGGAAAATATTTTACAAAAAATTTATGCAATAGAATCGTATTTACTGCCGTTAATTTCAATCCGTTAGAGCAAGCAATCCACAAATAGTTATCATGTGTAGTAGTATTTATTACTTCGTATTTAAAAATGAGTTTTGTGTTCCCAACCGTGGCAGATAAGTACGTCATAACTATCCCTGATGGACTTAATTACACCACAGGCGTTTCCAGGCGCCACTACTACCACCCTTTTTTTTGGTAAGGTGGGAAAAAATGTTCCTAACCGCACACCCCGTCGTTCGGGGCAACGAACAGGGTAGTGTGGGGCCTGTACCCACTAAAGAAACCCGCCGTGTGCCATCTCTCCGCCTTTATAGGCGGGCCACTGGAAACATGTTACATTCCTTCGGTGGTCCCCACTACCACCCTCAAGTAAAGAATAAGAATGGAATCAGCTAAATATCATATAAATAAATATTATAGTTTATATTATATAAATAAATGAACATAATATAAATAAGTCTTATGTCAGCACAAGAGTTTTATCATGAGTTCTGACTCACAGTTTTATTGAAATATAGAAAATCCGTGTTCCTGTCCTACTTGCCTTTATAACTCACTGCGGTTACGTGTCAACGACCTCTGATACATCTACAATACTCTTGTGTGCTGGGTGATTACAAAGTTGAGGCCTTAGAACCCTTAATCAATTGATTCAGCAAAATAAATTAAAAAAACAATTATACAAAAATCTCTATCTTTGTAATTTTGGCTTTCACGTAAACTTCCATTTTATTCGTTACCACTACAGAGGAAACCATATTTATAACTTGTTTTTTGATATTACTGCATGATGTTTAGTATTACATCTCGCTTCTTTATTATTACATGCATATTGTGTCATTAATCTTGCAGTTCTAATTTGTATATGATACTCGTATTCTTTACAAATAACTGCGAACAGTTAATTGTTCATACGAAACTCCTCTAGTTTCTAAACATTTTGCTGTAAAAAATGGAATAGATTAATAGCACTCAAGTATAACATACGATATCGTTGCCAACGAAAGTGGGGCAGTGAGATGATATTTAGCAGTCATCAGTCACACTGCAATCACAATGCAATTAGAAAGCGAATTGCGCAAGTGCCTCAACGACGCTATCAGAAGAAAGCGCGACCAACATAGGAAAGTTGAATCGAGCGAGGCTTGGCGGAGGGGAGACAGTGCCTCTTGCTGGGGGGGTTAGATGCGCGCACGCAGCCACTAAAGTAGTACACTTTCGATCTCAATTCGACATCGGTGAGAGTGGTGCGAAAATGAAAGTGGTTTTGTCATTCTGGTCCACTTTCCACGTTGAGGTTAAAAACCTCGTAAATCCTGTTCTAAGCACGTTCCGAGTTTATTTGTTTGTTTATGTATTAAAAATATAATAGTTGATGAGCTTACGTATACATAAAGGCATTCTTGTCTACTGAAAATTTCTTAATATATATGAAACAACGTTTAGTTTTTATGTGTTCAATGAAAATCAATATTTAGGCTCTATATATCTTAGACTATTGGTTTTATTAACTAAAAAGAAAACATGAGCTTACATGACTTGATAATTTGATAGATTAGGAGAACATCAATTCTACTATCGAGTGCTTTCTGAATTCCGACTGATCTCCGCAACCTAATGGACTAAATATAATCCTTTAACGATAGTTATAGATCTTCATGATATACAGTACCAAGGGTTTGGGGTGCTTTCGCAAGCACGACATTCTCACATCTGCAATAACATTATACAACTCTCAGAAATGCAGGTTTCCTCGCAAAAATATTTTTCGCTGCTAAAGCATATGACCTATTTATTTGCTGAAGCTCAAAGTGAAATGTTTTATTTCTTTTCAATTATAATCATAAAACAATTTACGGTATATCTACACCAGTATGAGAATTATGAAAATGGAAAGTAAACGCAGCTACATCTAGCTGTTGGGTATCTTATACAAAAACTGTATTTAATTATATCATCCATCATCCATCCATCAGCCTTTTGACGTCCACTGCTATACTTAGGGAAGGCCAAAGAGAGCACCAAAACTAGTGGTCCTGTGCTGACTGCATCCAACGGCTCTCTGCAGCTATGATCAGATCGTCGGTCCATCTGGTGGGAGCCTGTCCTAGGCGTCCTATCTGGTCGCTACTTGAAAACCGTTTTCCGTTGGTTGTCAGTTCTCAGTCGGTGGCAGTTCAGCATTCCAACGGTTGGCTAAGTCGGTAACTGCCATTCTCCTAGGGATCTCTATATTACTGATCGAATATCACGTAAAGAAATACCGAGCATAGCCCGCTCCATGGCACGCTGAACTACTTTGAGCCTTGATACAAGACCAACATTTAGAGAATATTCTTGTTTTAGTTGCATCAGATATATGTTGCCTAGTTTACATAATAACTAGCGTTCGCCTGGTGTTTGAAAGTCGGCCATAATCATTATCAAAACTTTAGAAAATAATGTGAATTTTAGGTTGTGCACCTCACTGATAGGTCTATCGAAATAAGTAGGTATGTACTTATGCAAATCTTTGATTAACATATGACTAGGCCTACGGTTTGAGATGATGAATTATTGACAAGGAATATGCGGCAGTACTCAGCGTGCATGTATTTTATCTGGTGATGAAAAATAACAAAAAAAAAATATCCTATTTATTATTTTTATAAACTTACAAAGGAGATGATATTTTTTTTTTATTAATTGAATACATTTTGGTAAGTTATTTATAATTTGTCACGATCTTGTTATATGTAGGTACATAGATCCGGATGATGCATAGGTTTACGTTGATGCTGTTGCAGTATGTAGGGAGGAATGCAAGGGGTGACTAGGTGTAGTAATATGATGAGGAGGGGTGAAGTCGACGACCGATGCTGACGTCAGCGCGACCTGATGTTGCCCGGGTTCCGTTTAACCCGAACTCTGACCTGACAACGACAATGATGTTTGCATAATCTATTTAAATTTAAACGAATATGGTATGCATTGGTTGTTCTTGCCAGTGTTACCCTGTATTATTATTAGACAATAATAATTTGAATAGAAGTGAAAGTTTATTTTAGATATTTATATATATATATATATTTAGCATTTGACATGCTTAGCCATATTCATTAAACACAAAGTGTGAAAAAATGAAATCGAAAATAACGCCGTTATTTTCTGAAAATTTATTCATCATAATCGATTCAGTAGTTTTTCCGATTCCAATCCAAAATTGTAAAAGTTGACCATATACTTTCCTGGTCCTTATTAATATGGTATCGATTTGCTGCTAATTATAGTCTAGGTATCTAAATCAACATGACCGCCGGCGGACCACCGAAGGAATGTAACATAGTTCCAGTGGCCCGCCAATAAAGGCGGAGAGACGGCACACGGCGGGTTTCTTTAGTGGGTGAGGGCCCCACACTACCCTGTTCGTTGCCCCGAACGACGGGGTGTGCGGTTAGGTACATTTTTAAAAAAAAAAGGTATCTAAATCAACATAAAACTCAATCTATCAGACATTTTAGAGTGGTATTTCTAAGGTCACGGGGTATGCGGTCAGCCAAATTTTTTCCTGCCTTAACAAAAAAATTCGAAAAGTGGTATTGGAATACCACTGTTCGAATTAATGACAATTACTTATTTTTGGATAAGTATAACTAATCTAAAAATGTTCAAGAGTATCATTATGCATTTTACAGAAGATAAATTGAATACACGTAAAACAATTAACATTGAGGACTGAGGGTTGCAGTGATCGTAAATCTAAAAAGCTTATGTTCATTATTGGGAGTCGTAAAAACGTAATATTTACAGCAGCCGGTAATAATACACGGTCAGAGCGGACTTCTACAGCATAATTGGTTGCCTTGGCCTATAAACTCGCCACTCTACTCACGGCTGATTCGCCAATTCTAGATTTAGGTTTTCAGTTCACTGGGTTGTGCTGCCGTTTTTGATTAGCAATGTTTAAAACTTTCAGCAATTCTTCTGATTAATTGAAGTTTTCTACTTTCCCTTTTATGCTTGTTCGTTAAATTCATGGTTAAGGATTATTTAAAATAACTACTTACTTTTTTAACTCACATTTATACTAATTTAAAACTATAACAAAGCTGTGTTTGTACATTTAAGATATTTGAGAAAAAAATACTGTGTTGCTATTTAAATATAGGCGTATCTAAACAAAAAACATTTTTTTAGAATTTTTGTCTGTTTGTTCGTTCGCACATCACGCAAAAACTACTGAATGGATTTTTATGCAACTTTTTTATTTGATAGCTCTTGATTAGATTTAAAAACTAGTATTCATTTTATTCCACTTCTATATCGGGAACCTGAGATATTAATGAAAAACTAGCTTTTAGCTGCGCTGGAGCCGCGGGCAAAGGCTAGTATTTTTTTTTTATTGGATGTAGTGGCAGGCGTGCCACGATTCATCTGATAGTAAATGGTAACCGTCGCCCATGAACCGACTATACCGAGAGTATTGTCAAGCCGCTGCTCACCAATTCATTTCACAGATATGAAATGAAATATAAACAGCTATCTCCTGCTACAGCCAAAACGCAACGATGTGCTTCATGGCCGGTCACACGGGAGATGGTGGTACCAACCCGTTCGGGCCCGATACTAAGTGAGTGCTCCCACTTGGTATCCAGCCCTACCACCAGTCATGCAATGGATGACAATTTCTTACTTCCCTTAGTCGCCTCATACGATACCCGTGGGAAAGAATAGGGTGGTGACTCTTGTATTCTTAGTCCGTCACCACACGGGACAAGTAGTTGTAATATATAAAATACTATATTCTGCCAGCGACATGCACTGCGTGTACTTCATCTATACTATTATAAAGCTGTAACAGAGATGTATCTGTACATTTAAGATATTTGAGAAAAAAATACAGTATTAAGCTATATAGTCGTACCACTGAAGCAATGTAACATAGTTCCAGTGGCCCGCCAATAAAGGCAGAAAGATGGCACACAGCGTTTATTTAGTGTAGTAGTGAGTCTTAAAAACTGGTATACATTTTATCCCGGTACTATATCGGGAACCTGAGATATGACCTAAAAACTAACATAAAGCTGCGGCAGAGCCGCGGACAATGGCTAGTTGGATCAATATAAGTACTTAAGTCACTCTACGCCATAGTAAATACGTCTATTAATAAATGAACATGATCCATCCATTATTACTAGATAAAAATAGTGTGCCCTTTTCTAGTCTTCGAACTATAGGTATGCAAAATTTCATGATGATTATATAAGTTATAGCGTGAAAACCAATAAACCCAGTTTCGCATTTATTATATTAAGTACATATCCTTTTCAATACATTACGTTGACTTATAAAGTCTAAGAACTGTATAACCACAGAATCGTGAATGTTCTAGATTATTCATTTTATAAAGATAATTTTCAACACTGACGAAACCATTGAATTCACTGCCGAGTAGTATTTATTAGACACTTTCTAACAAAAAAAATAGTCAAGTTGGTTGGAATGATTATAATAATAATGAATGTTGAAAGAATGAATTAATTATGACTATTCCGGGGTTTTGAGCAATTGTTTATACATCCTCCGAGTCGGTTATAAATTTGTGAGCTTCTGAGTTGACTTAAAATGTATGAACATTATATTACTGTAACAATTAAAGTATGGAATTACAATTTCAATGTTATAATAACATTTTGTTCTATATGCACATGCCGTGTAGATTGTAGAGACCTATAAAGCTCTCGACGACAAAGAAATCAAACCAGACATATTTTAATGTCAATTCGACAATTTACAAATAACTTAAAATATAATAATAATATAGTATGACGCTATTCTTCTATTTATGCGATCATGTAATAGGATTTTTACTGTAATTTTGACTAAAATTAGTTTTTTTTTATTATTTTATGAATTTTCGCATATCTGAAAATTCAGGAGCCGCTAATAGCCCGTGAACTAACGTTCAGGTAGAACAACGTCCGTCGGCATATTTAGCTACTTCTATACTATTATAATGCTGTAACAGAGCTAATGTCTGTACATTTAAGATATTTGAGAAAAAAATACTGAATTAGACTATATAGGCGTGTCTAAACACAAAACTATTTATTTTTTATTTTTTGTCTGTTTATCTGTTTGTTTGTTCGCGCATCACACAAAAACTACTGAACGTATGTTAACGCAACTTTTTTTTGTTTGATAGCTCTTGATTAGTCTTAACGACTGGTATACATTTTATCCCGCTACTATACCGAGAACCTGAGATATAGCCTGAAAACTAGCTTTTGGCTGCGGTGGAGCCGCGGGCAAAGGCTAGTTTTAAATAAAAGGCCTATGTCCCTTTCTGAGCTCTAAAATATATGCATGCAAAATTTCACAATGATTGCTTTAGTAGGGTTTTACGGCTGTTGAAAACTTAACAAATAAAAGCAATTAACTTACTTCACATTCATAATATTTATAATATGTAAGTATTGCAAGTAAATTTTACAGTCTAGTATAGAATACCAGGCTATTGATTAATAAAATTAAATATTTGTTATCTGGTAAGAAGTAAACGCTTAAAGGATTCTTGCAACATTCTGTCTGATGTTAAGTGCAGTCCAATAAAGTTGGTAATGTACGTAGTTTTAGGTACGCACACTAGCTTCGAAAAAGCAGACCCATACTTTTCTTTAGCATAACCCCTGTGTTGTAGGGAGTTTCAGACACTTAACGGACACTATGTGAAACTAGAATAAATATGTTTAATTGAGTATTAAATATTTGTCCAGACCCTATTACGACGGCAGTAGACAAACATACAACATAATGTAAGTCCAATTTTTGTACCATACAGAACGGGCGCTGTTTAAAATGCCAATATTTTGAAGTGTGCGTGAGCGCCGCGCGTATTGAGTGTAAAATATAAAACGTTTCCAATTGTGTTTACGAAGCTACGGAGATTACGGACCCAAAATATTACTTCTTGGATATATACTATTTTGATAGATTTCATAAAAAAGGGGCATACCCTTTTTTATGAAATCTATATTGATTTGACATTTTTTTCACGTTTTTCATATGGGAATTTGTTTGAAAATTATTGACCCTAGTGCACTCTTTGCAGAAGACAAGTCAGCGTTTCTGGTTCGCAAGTGATTACTGCCCAATTGCTTACCACAATTCTAAATTATTTTAAAACATAATACCCTGCAGTAGGGCAACTTAGCTAGTGTTTGATCAAGTATACTTATCTCATATCTCGCTGAAATTGTCCTTACATAGATTTTTTATTTATCGCAACACGCACTTCAATTATGATTATTCCGAAAAATCTTTTTGTTATTCGGTTTGAGTAGTGAGACTTTGTCCGTGTGGTGACGGATTAAGAATACGATATGTCACACCACCCCTTACTTGCCCGCGGGTGTCGTAAAAACCGACTGAGGGCGCACCAGGGGAATGGGCAGCAGCATACTCCTGGGAAACGTTTAACACCATTCTGCGATCGCCAACCCGCCTGCCAAGCGTGGCGATTATGGCATTTCCCTCCCTTCATGGGGAGGCCCATGTCTAGCAGTGGACGTGGGCTGATGGATGGATGGATGGAGCGAGACTTTTGGCGGTATATTTCTTCTTCTTCCTTTTTTAATAGATTTAGCCGAAGCCATTGCATTGTCAAGGTTCACAGGTAAGTTTAATTCATTAAACAAGTCACAGTCGAAGTCCAAGTTATATAAAATTAGTTACAGTCAAAGTTATGCCTAAGTAAAGCGCTTCTATGGAGTCTTAGAGGCAACATAAAAAAGAAACACGTTACGCCGTACTATATTTGCCAACACCTATGCAAGTGCACAAATAGCTAATTAGCACAACGCCACCCACATTAATTTAACCTCCACCACACACATAAATTCTTGAAATAACACAAGTTTTGGACAAGAGACGGCATGATTCTTTCATGTTTACCGCCAAAACTCTTGGAATAGATCATTCGTATAATAAGTAGATTGATTTTCAAATTTAATATATACTAAAAAAGTATTAAATATATTATATAAAATTAAATATATTGAGCAATAGAAATGTTTACTGCATCGATTAAAAATATTCATATTAGGGATGGGCCGAAATTCGTTTTCAATTCGGTTTAACCAAATTTCGGTGGCTTGAAGTGAACTTCGGCATTCGGCTGAAGTTCGGTTTAAAATGCCGAACATTCGGTATTAAAAAAAGGTAATGTTCCTACTAAGATTTAGAGATATCAAATCTGTCATAGCTGTAACATAAGTCACATATACCAATACTATAGAATATAGTAATTTAATGATGATCTATTAGGGTTCCGTACCCGAAGGGTCAAAACGGGACCCTATTACTAAGACTTCGCTGTCTGTCTGTCTGTCCGACCGTCTGTCGCCAGGCTGTATCTCAAGAACGGCGATAGCTAGACAGTTGAAATTTTTACAAATGATGTATTTCTGTTGCCGCTATAACAACAAATACTAAAAACAAAAAAATAATAATATTTAAGGGGGCTCCCATACAGCGTCTGTTTGTCCGTCCGTCTGTCGCCAGGCTGTATCTCAAGAACGGCGATAGCTAGACAGTTGAAATTTTCACAAATGATGTATTTCTGTTGCTGCTATAACAACAAATACTAAAAACAAAGAAATAATAATATTTAAGGGGGGCTCCCATACAACGTCTGTCTGTCCGTCCGTATGTCACCAGTCTGTATCTCAAGAACGGTGCTATCACCGTACCCGTATCACCATAAATTTCAACTGTCTAGCTATCTAGACAGTTGAAATTTTCACAAATGATGTATTTCTGTTAACGCTATAACAACAAATACTAAAAACAAAAAAAAAACAATATTTAAGGGTGGCTCCCATACAGCAAACGTAGTTTTTTTTTTTGCCCTTTTTTGCTCGCTATTGATAACAGCAACAGGTAGATGCTTGAAATGTTTACAGGATATTTAGTTATATATTAACTTTAAAAATAAATAATTAAATGAAAATTAAATTAATATTTAAGGTTGCTCCCATACAACAAACGTGATTTTTTTTACTCGTTTTTGCTCGATATTGATAGCGGCACCAGTTAAATGCTTGAATATTCACAGAATATTTAGTTATACATTCAATTTAAAAATAAAGAATTAAATTAAAATAAAACAGTTACTTAAGGGGGTAAAAATAAAGAATTAAATTAAAATAAAACAGTTACTTAAGGGGGGCTTATTACTTATATTATCTAAACTGTCTGAAAAGTAAGTAGATAAGTATACTTAAATGAAAATCATAAACAAAAGTGGGCGGTCCTACTACCTACATACCTACCTATCAAGTAATTGTTAACACCACTTTCTTTATATTACTTACCTAATTCTTACGCCCTTACAGATAATATAAAAGTTTAAAAAGCTGATGGAATTAACTTAATAAAAACTAATCCACGATGTCACCTACTTAGAGTCATATGTGCGCAGTGGGTAAAAGTGCGCAAACCCATTCATTTTAGTCCTAAATATGTGTGATTGCGCACGCTTACCCACTGCGCACAGTTACCTCGAATGACTAATGGTAACATAATTCCTTGCATTTAAAACTGTTTTGTTATGCGCATTTAAGTCTAAGTTGAAAACCACGAAATGAGTCAAATTTTACTTGCAAAATTTGGTAACAGCCAAACACCATGGTTATAGAGAATAGTGTAATGTTGTTTACCTAGTCAATGGTACGGAACCCTTCGTGCGCGAGTGCGACTCGCACTTGGCCAGTTTTTGTAGGTACGTTAAACTATATACATATATAGATAAATTAAAATGTAAAAATGAATTAGTTTTTTTCGCGATCCAGGAGCCTACGAATCAATAAACCCAATAATATAATACTTTCTGATATTTACGCGAATGTTACACATTTTGAAATAAAACTACGTTTACGGAATCTATCGCGTTACCTGCTTACCTGTGGAAGACTGCATCAGAATTGTATCTAAGAAACTATCAGAGAACAACATACCTATGGAATACGCTGAACTGTTAAAGTACTGCCTCACATCCGGCTACATTATGTGGAATGATGGCTTCTACAAGCAAGTGGACGGAGTGGCCATGGGTTCGCCAGTCTCTCCCGTTGTTGCCGACATATTTATGGAAGACTTCGAGGAGACTGCCCTAAAAACCTCACCTGTGGTCCCCCGTTTCTACAAGCGGTACGTAGATGACACTTTTACTATATTACCATCTGATAAAGTAACCGTATTTCTAGACCATCTGAACTCCATTAATCCTAAAATTCAATTCACTATGGAACTGGAGTCAAATAACTCTTTAGCTTTCTTAGATGTTATGGTAATCCGTAACCCCAACAACACCTTGAGTCATACAGTGTATCGAAAGAAAACCCATACCGATAAGTACCTGAATGGAGAGTCTCACCACCATCCATCACAGTTAGCTACCGTGTCTAAATCTTTGTTTCAGAGAGCACAAGGAATCTGTGATGAAGAACACCTGGCTGGAGAGTTGCAGCATGTAAAGAAAGTTTTACATGCAAATAAGCTGCAGGTTCCACGCCGCCGTCACAGAAACCGAGTGAAGCCACCCACAGTTGAGCGCCTCCCTGCAGTCCTGCCCTATGTTAAAGGAGTCACTGACAAGATTGGCTACATTCTTAAAAAAGCTTCAATTAAAACCTACTATAAGCCACTCAAAAGAATTAGTCAATTTTTACCACCAGTCAAGTGCCATATACCCTTACAGGATGCAGGAGTATACAAGCTGGATTGTGATTGTGGTCTCTCCTACATTGGACAAACAAAGAGATCCATAACAACTCGGATCAAAGAATACATAGCCGATGTGAAGCACAGTCGCTATACAAAGTCTGCAATTTGTGAGCACACACAGGACCACATCCGCCATTACATTAGGTTTGACAAACCTCAAATCCTCGCAAAAGAACATCGATATCGCCCTAGAATGATACGTGAGGCTATTGAAATTAAGAAACATCCCAATTTCAATAGAGAAGACGGCTGGGTCTTACCATCAAGCTGGAATCCTATGATAGGCCTCACCAAACAGAATACAAGAAGGCACACCACAAGATTGCAAGACACAGTTAGCGCTTATTGTGTAGATAAAACCCACAGTAGTGATTAGTTTTTGCCTTTTATAAAAAAAAAAAAAAAAAAAATTTTAACCTTATTAGATCTCAGTAATTCCGTACAAAATTTAATAATCCATAACAGTTGTTGCCTACTGAGTTTTCTGGCCGGATCTTACTCAGTCAGGCCGCGTTCCGATCCGGTGGTAGCTTCTTAGTCTTAGCTTTTGGCAAAATCAATATATTTAATAATATAAACTAATAACCAAGATTGTCTTCTTACTGGTAGTAATTAGTAGTTTGTGGTAGAATTTTTGAGCACTAAATAAAAACAAAAATTTTACAATTTAAAGAGGAGTATTATACTCATTTTAATATACTAATTTAAAGTCTCATACATTGTAAGCATAAACATTTGAAGTAGACATTTTCACTGTGTTTCTAAACGAATATTAGGTGGATTAAAATAAATAAACCAAAAATTTTGTAAAATCATATACTGTGGGTAGATGAAACCGTTGAAATAACATATCAACCTTGGACGTCTATCATCTAAGTCCACCCGTGATCATGAATGCTGTAAAGTATTCGAAACGTCGGGATAGGAGTAAAATCAAGTAAACGCGATAGATTCCGTAAACGTAGTTTTATTTCAAAACCCAATAATAGACTAATGTGTGAATGATTGCACAGATGGCGGAATGGATTAGATACTGGCCTGCCGTCCGAGTGTTGTGGATTCGATTCCCACACAGGACAACTCTTTGTGTGATCCACAAATAATTTTCTGAGTCTGTGTATACTTTGTTTCCGTAAAGTTGTATGTTTGTAAAGTCCCCTACGATACAAGGATTATTCCTTATACTAGAGCAAGGAGTCGTCGTCTAAAAAATATTGGAAATACTGTGACACGTGAGTGTAAGGTGTACACTGATTGTTTTTTTATAGTTTTACGAGGTTGTCTTTCATAACAAATACACACAGAACACGACTTGTTACTCCCGAGTGCTTTACACACCGAAGTTCGGCCGAACTTCGGCCGAATTTTGTATATTTACCGAATGTTCGGCCGAAGTTCGTATTCGGTTAAAATCACATTCGGCCCATCTCTAATTCATATAGCTGCCCGCGACTTCGTCTGCTTGGAATTCAAAATTATATTCAGGAAGAAGTTTAAAATGTACCTACTCCACACACCTGAGAGCGGGAGTTGCTCTCAAATCAAAACCTCCATGTTAATCCTGTAACTTTTAACTATACAAATAAATAAAATAGAAGTGTCTTAGTTACCTACAACAAAATATATTTTTTGTTAGTTTTTTCCGGAAAATCTCCGGAACGGCTGGACCGATTTGGAAAGAGGAGAGAGAGAAAGAAAAGGCTTAACTTAGTCTACTTTTATTTCAGAAAATAATTTGGCTAGGTACCGCTAAAAGAAAATAACAAAAATTACGCTATAATTATTAAGTAGGTAAGTCTCGCGAGTTTTCACTTTACTATACCTATAACTCACAAAATATTCATTTAAAATACATAGTTCACAGGGCGAATATATGTTCTAAATTAATATAATTATGCTTATTTAGATTTAAACTAACGAACGGCTTCACAAATAACGCGGTTTTTTAATAAAAAATTTAAGGACAGGTCGTCACCGTAAGTTGTCCTATAAAGGTAAACATAATTATGTATGTAATTCCGGACACATATTTAGGAGTCTTACTGTGAAACAATTCAGCTAATCATATATATTTTAAGGTAATTTTGAGTAATATTTGCCTTTCAAATAACATTAGAATTTTCCAAAGAGGTACAGTGGTTCATAACTAACCATAAATAAACTCACAAAATTTGCCTTCTCTCTCTTTAATTCTAGTATAAATACAATTATTTACAATTAGTGGAAAAGTAATTTAAAAAAAATAACAGTATGTAACAAGAGGCAGCAGGTATAGAGTAATAGGTTGGATGGCTGCAGCAGGTTGAGTAGGCCGGCTGGTCCCGTAGTAAGGGGCTGTCGTTAGGGGCGGGCGCGTAGCGAGGGCTACGGCGCGTAGCTCAGCCGTGCGGCGCGCCATTCGCGCTGACGCCGCCGACGGTCGCACGCGCCCCTATTGCGCGGCTCATGCATCTACCGCCCGACATGACTGTGACAGAGTGCCATCACCACCACCTTCTGGACCCCATTGAACCCGCCGACCAACCACGGGGAACGCCACCCAACGACTCCGAAGTGCTTCTTGGCCGAGTCCTCGCAGGTGAGCCCCTAATCAGCTGATTGTGGCGGCGGTCACTGACAGCTCGCACTCTTCATGCACCTGTTTGTTTACAGTGATGTGAATGTTTACGAAATTATTTAACATTTTGTGCTCCTTTATGTTAAGTTGTTATCGTAAGTGACTTACCGTTCCTGTTATCGACCAGTCACCTGTAGTAGTTGTTGTAATAGTGAACTGTAGTGTGACGTAACATATGTAATTATTAGATCTAGTTGATTATTAAGTAACAGTATGTAAAGATAAAGGATAATAGTGTCCTTTTCACATTCCCGTGTGGATGATCGGTGTGCGGAGTGTGCGGGGTAGGGGGAGCGCGGCGCGACTCGCGGATCTAGGTCAAGCGGAGTTCGTTGCCCTCGGCCTTCCCGGCTATATTCGACGTCGCTAATCACTGCCGCTCCACCAGCCCTCGCCCGCCCCGCGCGCCCTTTCTTCGCGCCTTCTGGTATTATAGTAGCAAGGACGGACTTAACATACTTTAATTAGTTATTAGTACTTCTATAATCTATTCATTCATAAACGTAATCACTAATCAGAAATGAGAATTATTTGTTTTACAAGTTATATTAATACTCGTAGAATAGGATGTGCCTAGTTTTCATATGACTGATATTTATTTATAAATTTTAAATCGCAAAGATTATTTTTGTTGTGTTCCATAATTGTAAGCAATTTAGTTTACTTTCCTATAGGTAATAGACCTGTTAGTCAATCAATAAGTGATTGCATTATTTGCAAAGACGGGTGAGTGAGTATCTCCGCTCGCTCAGCATCATGGTCGAGTCAAATTTCGCAAGAAGAGCCCATCGCTGAATGCCATTTTATTTTGGAGGCCGTGCGCACAGTCGGAGGGCCCGCGGTCAACGGCCCCGTGCGTTATCTAGGTCGCCTCAGAATAACCTAGCGCCGATACTCTAATAATAATCTACATTAAGCCTTGAAATGTTGTCGTCCCACTCTCACTAACGACATCACTATAGTCGCGACTAGCGACAAATCGTGTTTCGTAAGACACGCTCTATTCCGCGTGCGCGGTCGCTAGATTTGACTATCTCTCTCATTCTATCCTGCAAACCCAGACAGAACAAGCAAATAGCCTAAAATTGCAAATATAACAGTTATAAGTTTATGTAACATCATTAGCAGATGTTATTTTGGAAGACACTGTATCAGACAAGATACTGTGGTTAACTGACAGTATATACGTATACTGTTAATCGTAATATAAAAAAAAACGACATAAAAAGAAAACTCTGTTAAGTTATTTTAACATGCATAAGAAGGAACTTACTACGAAATGAAAACTAATGTAAGAAGTAGAGTAAGAATCCTGAACCTCTACATTGTTACAAACAATGTAATTTATACACAAACATAGTGTGACCGTAAAAAATTGATATTTTATGAGGCATGACTTTTAAACAAATTATATTGAAACAATGTGTTGCGTGCGGTGTGTGATGTGACGTACGCGGCCAGCGGGGAGGTGGCAGGCGCGGGCGGCCGCGCACTCGCTATTGCGATCAAGGCCTTTAGTTCGTTCACCCGCCGGCAATTGGGTCACGCTCGAAGCCCCGCGCTCCCCACACACAAATAACTGTTTAAACCACACTAAATCAGTACCTGTAACGTCACACTAAGTATGTAGGTAACCTTAATTGTTAATATAAAACGTTAAAGACAAACGAAATTAATCTTGATCACCATGCTCTTATTTGTATCAACGCTTAATCACCGATCAATGGTTACAGATCTAACTATAACGATTATAGCATAATAAACTATTAAATTAATTGTTACATAAACAGTAATCAAATCACACATTTGAATATGAATAAATGTATTATTGAAAGTTTATTATAGGAAAGAGAGTGAGTTCATTTAACTCTACACGACCGACGACAGAAAGAAAGTCGTTACGCAAGTGCACATAATGTTTGCACATTCAATACGTAACTTAAATACCTACATCTTTAATTAGTAGCCACGTCACGGTCATTCAAATCTACAAATAAACGGATACTAAAGAACTGTTCATAAGTAGTTAAAGAGCGAGGCTATTATTTATATAAAACATTTTTCTCTGTCATTCATATCATTATCTATTAGACTTTATAGTTTAACGAAACCAACTTGATTTTATTAATTTGTCCATTCCAATAGATCACCACATTCAGATTTATTTTCTAATTTCCTTACCTTAAATTATCAACTAATTATTCATATAATCAATTTTAGCGAATAGATGTAAATATAATTTACAAATTAAATTTATAATTTCATAAATTACTAAACACTGCCCGCGACTTCGTCTGTTCTTCAGAATATAAATAGTTCTCTCTTTGGCACATTAATTAAATCTATGCAACAATTACTATCCCACATGAGCCATACATTTTTCCGGGATAACACGTAGCTTTTATCCCTTTCTGAGCTCCAGACAAAATGTATGTAATGATCGGTTCAGTAGCTAAGGCGTGAAGGCGTTACAAACATACAAACAAGTTCTGTCTGTGAGTCCGTCCGCGTGGACTTGAGTTCAGAATATAAATACATTACTCCACGGTCAATTAATTATCTCTATGTAAAAATAGCTATCCTATGGGAACCATATTTTTTTCTTGGATCAAATGTTTCTAAGTTTTTTTAGGCTCCAGACTATATAATATACTAGCTGACCCAGCAAACGTTGTTTTGCCATATACATTTTTTCTACATCGGCAGTAGAAGGTTGAAAATTTTGGGGTTTTATGTATTTTTAATGCCGAATCATAATAAAAATAAAAAAAAAATCTAATAATTAAAAAAAAATAGGGGTGGACTACCCTTAACATTTAGAGGGATAAAAAATAGATGTTGTCCGATTCTCAGACCTACTCAATATGCACACAAAATTTCATGAGAATCGGTTAAGCCGTTTCGGAGGAGTACGGTAACTAACATGTGACATGGAAATTTTATATATTAGATTTATGCAAAGTTTTATAACGATTGGTTCAGTAGTTACGCCGTGAAAAAGTAACAAACAAACGCACTTTCGCATTTATCATGTTAGTAAGGGTTCACCTACATAATAATATAGAATAGAGTTTTATAGTAGACTTTATAGAATAATATAAATCCATAAATTATATTTGTAGATTGTGTAATTATAGTAACACAGTTTTGTTAGACGCTACAAATATAAATATTTCGGTAATATATCAACTAGACTTTGCCTGCGGATGAAATCTAGTTTTTAGGTATTATCTCCAGCTCCCAATATAGCAAGGTAAAATGTACTTATTAGTACTAGTTTTGGAGACTAATCCAGAGATATCAATAAAGAAATGATTAAAAGCTGTTCAATAGTTTTTGGGCGATGCACGAACAAACAAATAGATAAAAGATTAAAAATATTTCTCGGGTTTAAGGACGCCTATTAATACAGTATTTTTTTCTATACAAACAGCTCTGAAACAGTTTTATAATACCATAGATAAAATATGTTGAATTTGCCTTGGCTCTTATTTTGCGATAATAAAACATTAATAATTAACCTAACATATTAACTTTTAAAAGTGGGGGTGTATGAAGGTTGCAGTGGGGTAGTTAGCGCGGGCTGGGATAGAAGTGGCAGCTGCGAGAGGCTGCGGGTCGACGTCCGCAACGCCCTGACCCCAATTTGATCTGCGCTCGCGTCATATCACGCGGACCTCTTGTCCAAGCACACTCAGCGGAAAATACCCATCGTTTCAACATAACAGCTTTATGAAATCACTAAATAAACGGTGCTTTCAGTTTATACAACTTTTCAAGGGTTTAAATCTAATATAACAAAATCAGGTTGATTATAGATAATTTTGTCATATTAGTTGTACGTAATAGAGTGATGAAAATATATATATTTTATCTTGACTAAGAAGTGATTTCATGGTTTTGAAAACAATTTACCCAACCTTGATCAGAACCCGCAATCTCGCTTCTATTATAAGTCAATGTCTCAGCCTCAGGCATATCTTCACTTGGACGTAATTTGTTTTTTTTTTTTGACCAGAAAATACTACTACACCGTTAGTTGCTATGTTGCAAATACTCGTATTATTTTGAAAAGCTAATAGTTCCAAATACAGGTGTCAACTTTTAAGCAGTTATTTTATATTAAATAGTATAGAAATAAAACTTTATTCGTAAGTTATGTAAATTAACAAGGCGTGTCTCAAAATCACAATTGGGACCTTTGTAGAATCTTCGCGAAGGCTGGCACTTATTATTAAAGTTTATATAAAACGTTCTTTTATATAATGTAATTTTTCACCGACTCGACTGTAACCCGCTGACCGTTTACTGACTGAACCTAAACTTTGTGAAGAGTGGCGAACATTGTGTCCATTACCTCATTTTTTTCTCGACCCGCTTATGTACTTAAACATTGTCCGTAATTTTAACTAACTGATTTTTTTTTAATATAAATACTGGGTCATGACTTACTTTGACGATACATTTATTTTTCGCAAGCTATAAAGAATAGATAAGGTATGAATCAAATATTGTATAGTTTTCGATCGATAGAACCGATGGCGCAGTAGTTGAAGAGCTCACCTCTTGTTACTGTCACGAGTATTTTGTGTTCGATTCCGAATTGCGTATTTGATTACCTTTATGATCTATAAATTAATACTAATAATTTATGACGAGTGTTCCTTTTTAAAACAAGGATTTAGCGATTTAGAAATATCTAACCGACACATTTGAGTATTTCTTAATAAAAATTATGTTTAACCAATGTTTATTGAATGCATGTTAGCCTGTATTTGTCATGTAATAACGAGTCGTTCCTAATATGGCAGTTAATATTTAATAACTACTAAGAAAAATTCACTCTTCATTTGATTTAGGCTTTCTTAATTACGTTAGTGTGCCTTTTTAAGTATAATTCTTAAGTTATGGGTAATGAAGGTGACTGAGAGTATAATGTAAGCTAGTTTGGCGTGATTTAATAAAGGTTTAAATGAATAATAATAGTCTTTAAAAAATGTCACATTATAAAAATATCCCTGTTACTATGAACATCCGGACAGAACACAGGTTGTATGTTGTAGTATTTTGTATGTATAGGTGTCAAAAAAAAAACCCAAAAATTAAAAATGTTGTTGATGATTGACGTTAATACCTACGTATAAAATAGAGACCTCGTTTAAAGTATACGCTATCCAGCAATTTAATTATTTTACCTTGAAAAGAATTCGAACGCACCTTGAATCTCCCACTATTGAGTTCGTATCAATGTTACTTCGTCATCATTGTGGTTTTTATTCTTTATCCACCTTTAATGAGTTGGACAAGCCTTGACTATTCACTTGTTCAGAGTAGGAAAAGAGCATCCTACGATTTTGTTATCTACATAAATAATTTTTGTATGTTATCCCAATTTACCTCTTGAATTCGAATGTGACATCTTCGTCGTTGGCCTTTGTAGCAAGCCAAATGCAGCTTGAGGAAGCATTTCTGTGTTACCAAGCTAACTATCATGGTAGTTCTGGTTTAACACAGTAACACAAAAATAAAATAGAATATAAAAGCCACTGATAGTTAGTCAGATTTAAAAAAAAACTTACAATTTTATTTTTGTGCATTATTTCAATGAGTTAACAAAGCCTTATCGTATTTCTATATTAAATTAACATGCCTTCAAGTTTTTTGTGAAGGTTCTCACAAGGGTTATTTAAGTATTATAAACAATATTGAAACTCCTAAATTATAAAGCGGTAAACAATGTTCGTGTAAATAAAAATCAATTTGCGCGTTTGCATATATGGGGACGTTATTCGTTGATGATTGATTAAACTCAGTAGGTCATACCATGAGTCAGTGGTTAGTTGGTGACCTAGATGTGGCAGGCTGTATCGACGGTGAGCGGGAGCCGCAGCCTACGTGCTCTAAATACTGTCAGAGTAGGTTAGGGAACGGGGTCGACAACCTCAGCCCTGCCTACCCCGCCAAACTTTCCGAGCCATCCGATCCGTGTGCCTCGTAATCATCTTTTGTTTATTCGTAGCATACCTATTGTACAACTTGTAAGCCACAATATCCCTGTAAGTTATTACTGCCAGCTTCTATTCTTAGTGTAAGATAACTAAACTGCGTATAGATTAGTTGTCAATATTAAAACAAGTATTCGAGTAGAATAAATAGGGCATGGTGAGGGCCCCACACTACCCTGTTCGTTGCCCCGAACGACGGGGTGTACGATTGGGTACATTTTTTCCCGCCTAGACAAAAACAAGGATAAATAGGGCATTCAAGGCACATTATATTCAGCTGCTTCAACTGTATAAGAATTAATTGCTAGACTGCCGCCGGCGACTTCGTCCGCGTGAAAATTTATTATTTTGCTTTTATTTGCTAATTATATTTCCAAAATAAAAGAAACCTAAGTTACTCCTATAACATGAGATATCTGCCCTGTGCATTTTGGTCCTGCTGTTCTGGATATTGGCCGGTACAATTAGACAGACAGACAAAAATTTATAAAAATGCTATTTTTATA
Organism: Leucoma salicis; assembly: GCA_948253155.1. NCBI lineage: Eukaryota > Metazoa > Arthropoda > Insecta > Lepidoptera > Erebidae > Leucoma > Leucoma salicis. The sequence continues at coordinate 13,070,396 of OX411809.1, read as the reverse complement.
TAGGTAACGTATTATATTTACATATGTATTTTGTATAAAGCTGTTATTTAGTTATTACAAATAGACGCTACAATTTTATTTATTTATATAGATTATAAATGTAAAAAGAACCGTTATAAAGCCACACAATGCCAGTCCAATGCCAATGACCAGCGCTCTGCCTTTGTTGTAAATTAACTATAAAACTTAATTATCAACAAGTATGTAAATGAAATTTTGTTTGCGGTTTATATCTCGAATAATCTATGAAAAAAGGATCTTATTTCAAATAACGATATTTGTCACTGCAACATCTGCGAGATTTTCCATTGTTTTGTACGCAAAGTGTTAAGATATTCATAATATCGTCTTTTTTAACGTATAAACTTAATAGTTACATTATTTTGACATTCCGTATATATATTTTAGGAAAAAATTCACAAAGTATTGAGAATTGAATACTAACGAACGACAAAATTAGAATGCATAAAATGTGCGCCATCTAGCGCCGAGTAGCGTAGTAGAAGGTGTTTCAATAGATGTCGCTAGCTTACGAGACGAACAAATATATTGTCGCTAATATATTGCAGACGGCAACATTTATGTATGATTATTCTTTATATATTTTTATGATATAAGAAAACAACATGGCAAGCTAGTGTTATTATTAATATTGGATTAAGGCATATTAATTTATTTGATTACATTACGTTTTATCTGATTATTTTATATTAAAAGAAAAAACAGCACCTCACTTTTTTGTTTTATTAATTAACCACAAGATAATTAATAATACTGATTAGTAACCGTTCATATTATACCTATTTTCATTGGTCTCGTCAAATCATTAACGACTTCTCTGGGTTTAATATGAGGTGCAGACTTACGTTCAATTACAGAACAATAAGATGGAAACTAAAAATAAGATTAGAGACGTGAGGGTGAAACTATGTTCAGTGGTTGGGGTATTAAGGTGGCGGGTAGATGTGGCCGTGAACTCTATCGACCTTTTACTTCCACATCTTACCGCTTACTTAAAATAATATTAAGACTTTAGGTTAAATTATTTAAAATCAAAAAAATAAATGTTAATAATGTATTACATAATAATAAAAACTGAAGAAATAAATATACGTACGTAAATATGGAATATCTCGCAAGTCACGCTAGCCTTTTTGCTGTATGGATAATAAAAGTCTTGCTAAAAAAATTTTGCTTCTGTGCACAAAAATTGGTAGGCCATTGGCTCATAATTTGCCCATAGTAAAAAAAAAAAAGCTCATACCGATATGTTACAATAGAAATTGAAATATAATACAACAGTACCTACCTATCTATAATATAAGTACTCAGGTAAGGAATTAATAGTAAAAATAATTTCTCTACTAAGACTTAATAACTTTAGCGTGCCATTGTTTTGGTATAAGGAAAATAGATTTTGGCTACTTGGCAATAGATAATGTTGTATTGACAAGTAAAAAATATGTGTTTTAGAAAATTATGTTACGGTGGGTGAGTGTAGGGGGTTGCCCATTGACGTCACAGGAACGCATGCGCGGTTTTCGCCCACGCTTTCTTACCGCGTTCGCTACCTTCGCTTTCGCGCCAAAGCGCTCTCAGGCTTACGCCGGTTCTAACCTAGCATCAGCTTTTTACCTAAAAACATAAATAATTACACTTGAGTCTAAATATCATGGAACCTAATAATGATTATACGAAACAACAACTGCAAATAGCAGGTAAGCACGTATAATATACAATTATTTTCTTGACCTTTTGAACTTGAAATTTATATAAGCGGTCATTGAACTACGTTCTTTCATAAGCATACAGTGTGAACAGAATAAATGTAGCGAGTTTGTTTATTTAACTTTTGTGATCGTTTATTATTTTATTCATATTGCATAAAAGTTTATTATTATATTGTTTTCGATGATTTATTAGAGATATAGAGAATCAAGCCGTGCAACGTTTGCCTCCTTGAATAAAAGACCTCATGATCTGTTAACAGGCTAATTTATATTTCCAGTTTTTTCTAAAGTTTATAATTAGATATCCAGTTTTTATAAATATTATGCTGTATTATAATATATGTTTTTCAATTTATCTAATGTTACATTTTACACATTTCACCAGAGAATATGATCCAATTAATAATATTATCAATAGTAAACAGACAAACACATAGTTCGTTGATACAAAGTGTTGTTATAAATAAATGTTGTACTTTTCATGAAGCAAATTTCAGTTTTATTTGGTAAATCATTCAATGAATTAAAAAGTACGTTGGGCTTATTAGCTGTTAGTTATATTGCTACTTTAGCATACTCTATATTCTTATTATTCATTGTGGCTTTGATAGTAATCTTCAAAGTACCTATGTGCATCATTACTCCTAGTACCTATAATGCTTAGATTATTTGTAAATTAAATAAATATATAATATTTGGCTCGTGTTTATAACATCTATTTCATACAGCTTAAACTAAATTTAATTTTAGTAATTTAAAGTTTTCTTTCATGGTGACAATTACATGGTGTAAGAGATAATCGAATATACCTTAACATATATCTCAGTATTGTGTCATAAATGGAATACTTATGAACTGATAATGATGAATAAATTATCAGTTCCAGTTAAATATTAGGTGGTAAATACATTGGTAAATACATTGTTGCATTATTTAACCAGTATCGAGTAAACCTCAAGGTTTGAAGGTGCGTAAAATCTCGTTATACATGGCCGACCTAGAACGCTTCCTTACAACTGTAACGTACACGTCATGAACGACAACGTAGTTGGTTGTAAAACTTTAGGGTTATTTGTATTCGTGTTTTTGTTCTTTTGTTTACTTTGAAATTATGGAAGTATTTTATTAGAATCCGATTCTCTCGCAAGGCCTTGTCCAGCTATAGATTCACTACGTGTTGATGTTGTTATCGTTGATCTTATCATTTTATAAACCTGGCTATGGATCCGTTGATGCTTATCCTCTAAAATCATATCTCTTCATGGACACTTAAATCTTTTTTTTATTGATTTTTTGGCACACAAATAGAAAACAATAAATGCAATCATTAAATAAAGTCTATGTTTTGCTTCAAGCCAAGTTAGATTCGCCAAATATTCAAGTTTTATTATCCAACAAACAGACAGACAATAAAATCAAAACCGTTTGTTTTGTTCGTTTTAGGGTTCCGTACCCAAAGGGTCAAAACGGGACCCTATTACTAAGACTTCGCTTTCTGTCTGTCCGTCCGTCGGTCGCCAGGCTGTATCTCAAGAACGGCGATAGCTAGATAGTTGAAATTTTCACAAATGATGTATTTCTGTTGCCGCTATAACAACAAATACTGAAAATAAAAAAAAAATATATTTAAGGGGGTTTCCCATACAACGTCTGTCTGTACGTCCATCTGTCGCCAGGCTGTATCTCAAGAACGGCGATAGCTAGACAGTTGAAATTTTCACAAATGATGTATTTCTGTTGCCGCTATAACAACAAACACTAAAAACAAAAAAATAATAATATTTAAGGGGGGCTCCCATACAACATCTGTCTGTCCGTCCGTCTGTCTCCAGGCTGTATCTCAAGAATGGTGATAGCTAGACAGTTGAAATTTTCACAAGTGATGTATTTCTATTGTCACTATAACAAAAAAATATTTAACCCCCCGTTACACATACAACAAACGTAATTTTATTGGCCTTTTTTCTCGCTATTGATAACGGCAACAGGTAGACGCTTGAAATGTTTACAGAATATTTAGTTATATATAAACTTTAAAAACTAAAGAATTAAATGAAAATAGAATTAATATTTAATGGCTCCCATACAACAAACGTGATTGTTTTTACTCGTTTTTGCTCGATATCGATAACGGCAACAGTTAAACGCTTGAAATATTCACAGAATATTTAGTTAAGTATATTATTTACTTTAAAAATAAATAATTAAATTAAAATGAAACAAATATTTAAGGGGGACTCCCGTACACAAACGTGTTTCTTTACTCGTTGCGCATCTAAGTCTAAGTTGAAAACCACGAAATGTTTTTACTCCACCGCTCCCTTCTGTTTTATTACAATATTTAGAGATTTATTTGCTTTTTATTTCACGTAGGTAGTACTATCGTCTGCTTCATTTTCCTTTTTAAGTCAATTCATAGAACGCCAGGGGCTTGTATTCTTAATTTGTCACCACGCGGTTACTTGAGGGCACTGCCAGCTACCGATAAATCGTAATGCGGTCAAAACCAGTTAATATATTATTCCTTGGAGGCAAAAAAATATTGACAACTATTATGTTTTTTTTTAATCCATGAATAATTTAAACGCTTTTTACTTAAGTAGGTATTCCTGTATTCGTGGTTCCTCAGTAGGTATCTAGGTACATAAGTAATTCTTAGCATTAATACTATAATATGTAAAAATCTCCTTTACATCACTTCTTAGTAGCGAAACACAGATTTACCTAATATAGACAACAGATTTAATGTGGTATAGGTATGTCGAAATCAGACGGAAGTGGTTTTATAAAACTAAATTACCACATAAAATCGTCAATATTATACTAACATAGGCTTTATATTCAGACTAAATTGAGCTTCTGTTACACCAATGGAACTGGAGGTCAAGTAACCCAATTCCGTGTCATGAGAACCTGACCAAGAAACTCATTGACTGAACTTTTTTTAAATCACTAAATACATTATAATATTTTTTAGGGTTTCTTTATAACCACACTACCCTGATCGTTGCCCCGAACGACGGGGTGTGTGGTTAGGAACATTTTTCCCGCCTTAACAAAAAAAAAGGGTTTCTTTATAAAGCTTATGACAGGTGTAACACAAAGTAGCTTTTTATAAACATGTACGAGTATCTACCACGTTGGTTATTTAGTTCACACGTACCTATGTAGTGTATTTTAGTGCATATACCCCGCTCGATTGCACATTGCACTTATGCATTGTAATGAATCGATATCCGTTCCACTTTTACGGTTGCCTGTTCCTGCGTCCACTCGCGCGCGTAAGGTCCACTGTCACTTGTTGTGGCTATAAGTTTTTCCATTTGGCGCGATATCCGGTGATTCCAACAGTGCAAGTAAAATTTCAACTTATTTAATACATATCATATCGCATATATGTAATATCTATTCATATTTAAGGTGTTGTAATGTTCCAAAGTTTCAGGGATTTAGAATAGTACATGACAGAGCAAAAATATTTACGTCAAATATACCCTTTTGTGATACAGAACTTTCAAAATAATACGATCCAATAATTACAGAATAGAGTTGTCCCGTGACCACGGCTGCTGCAACGCAGTTGAAACGTCGGGTAAAAGGTAGTTAATAATTTCACCTATTTTATACACGAAAAAAGACCCGTTTATGCTACTTTAAATAATTACAGAATATTCCATGTTTAACCTAGACCTGGGTTTACACTAGTAACATTAGAATGCAGTGCCCAGCGGGATATATATACCCTCGCATCACGATACCCTCGTGGCAGGAACCGAATAAGGCACATGACACAAGTAAGCAAATGGGTATCTCTGCACGAGAAAGATAGCTCCAAGTCCAAACGAAATCCCAGGCAGTAAGATTAGGTACGAAGTGAAAATTTTCACTTGTTGCTGAACCAGTATCACTGCTTCTGAAAATAATATATCAATGTTTTAGCGGTAAGATCTTTTCTGCAGCGTATTTGTGTACTGTTCGTAGTAATTCGTAGTAGGCTGGAATTTACCTCTTTGCCATATAAGCGGTGATTACTACCTACTTATCAGAAAGACCGACTTGGCCGTGTGGAGCCGGCCTTAGAATTGTAATGGGGGTCGTAATAGCTGGCTGAGGGAATTCCAGGAGAGTGGGCAGCAGCACTTCTTTGAGTATTAATAACATCCACTACGATCGCCGCCTGCCAAGCGTGGCGATTACGGCACTATCCCCCATTCTTGGTGAGGCCTATGTCCAGCAGTAGACTTAACAAGGCTGATGGATAGATGATGGATATCAGAAAGAACTCCTACAAAGTAAGAGACTTCTTTGTACAAATCACTGTTTTTTTTAAACTTGATTGGGTTTTAAGTCAACTTACTACAGATATTTTTTCATAATTGCGTAAACACTGAAAAGTTTACTATATAATTTTATCTTTACAAAGTGTATTGTCACTTCTATGAAATGATTGCGGTTTTAATATGAATGCTCGTCGTGTTACTTAGTGCTTTAGTTTATGTTTTTTTAAGTTTATGTAAAGATAGACTAGTCGGCGCCCCATATACTGCACATAGAAGCTAGCTATGTGGTTCAGTGTGCGTCGAGTACCTACGCGGCACTACGAGTATGTACTTAGAGAGTGCATCGCTCCCGGGCGCCAGTGTCGTCGCACTGCATATAGGCCAGTGCACGCGAATGCCCGGTCCCCCACCCCGCTGTCTCCGAACTCCTTTCCTCTACCTCCCCTCATTGCACTTCGCGATTTTCCATTTCAATCGTGTAGCCCATTTGTTAATTTCGACCATTGACTCGTATGATATACTTAAGTACCACTGAAGTAATGTCACACATTTCCAGTGGTCCGCCAATACAGACGAAGAGACGGCACACGGCAGGTTTATTTAGTGGGTGAGAGATTTTTTGGGGACCTATGGCTACATCTACGGCTATACTACCATATACAGTGACGATGATGTCTTCCGGTAAAGACACTGATCACAAATTGTTATCAATAAGATTTAATGTCCGTGCCTATCTTGTAATCATTCACATAATAGCATTAATATTGGGATTTGAAACTTTTCACGAACGACCTTGGTATAGAAATCTTGTAATAGATACATTTAATGTAACGGCTATGACTAATACCAACTAACACTTGTAGTTTTATATAATTTTAATCTTCGTTTAATTTAATTAATTAACAGAAAAATGATACATATAATACAAAATGAAAGGGCTATTGCAAAGTAGAGCCTGTCAAGTTTAGTGCGGGTTCAAAGCGCAGTGTACCACGTTTGCGAGTAAACAACGTTGTATCGAGGTTGATTTGAAGGCGCAGTTACGTCTGTACGGTTCTGGACTTCCGGATGTAGTTACAAGTTCCCGCGGTCGTTGCCCGCCCGATGCGTGCACGAGTCCCCTATATCGGGTAACTATGGCGCGAAAACGAAAAGTATGTTCAGCTCGTAGAGTTAGAGATTGATTGTTACCCGTATGCCTCAATCTATAGATCTATACACAAACGTCTGTGAATGTAATCTGTGCAATATTGCAAGTCGGGCTTTCCAGTCTCGAATAAGAATATTATTTTAGATACCTACATATTACATAGGTAGGAATTATATGTTATTGTAAATCATTGAAGATTCGTTGAGAGAGAGAAATTAGTTTTATAATCTCAATGAACCTTGTGGTAAATTATTGTAATTTACCACTTGTAAATGTTTTATCAATAACAGGAGAAGATATAATCATGTTACATATTAGGTCCTTACATATGAAATTGGCGTTTTGGCAAACTGGCCACTGTGATCTCAAAAATATAATTTTGTCCGTGTGGTGACGGACTAAGAATACATTTGTCACCACCCCATTCTTTCCCACGGGTGTAGTATGAGGCGACTAAGGGAAGTAAGCAATTATCATCCATTGCATGACTAGTGGTAGGGCTGGGTACCAAGTGGGAGTACTCACTTGCTATCGGGCCCGAGCGGGTTGGTACCACCATCTAACGTGTAGCAGGAGATAGCCATTTATTCTTTCATTTCATATCTGTGAAATGAAATGGTGAACAGCGGCTTGTCAATACTCTCGGTATAGTTGTCCATGAGCGACGATTACCATTTACCATCAGATGGGCCGTGGCTCGTCTGCCACTACATGCAATAAAAAAAATATCTGGTGTTTGGTTAGGAATTCCAATGTGTATTTGTGTTTCCAATTTAGCAATTCATTTGTTTTCGCGCCATTTGATTTTTCTTTGAAATCGTTCTGTTCATAATATGGGAAACTTAAAATATCGGGTTATTTACGAATCGAGTTACGTTATATACGAGTCCATGGCACCAGCGCCGCAGAAACAGCTCGAAAGATTAATAATGTGTATGGGGAAGCTACCGTAAAAGAAAACACGGTACCTTTTTGGTTCCAACGTTTTCGTTCTGGAAATTTTTACCTACAGAACAAACCCCGTAAACGGCCGGAGGCCCTAATTGACAATAAACAATTAAAAGTGATCGTGGAAGCGGATCCATCGCAAACCACGTCAGAGTTAGCGACAGGCTTCGGTGTGAGTGATAAAACAATTTTAATTCACATGAAACAAAATAGAAAAGTGAAAAAGCTCGAAAAATGGGTACCGCATGAATTGAGTGAAGCAAACCAACAAACACGAGTCGAGTGCTACGTTACATTACTCAATCATCACAATAACGATGGGTTTTTGAATCATATCGTTACTTGTGATGAAAAATGGATTCGGTACGATGATCGGAAACGCTCATCACAATGTTTGAGCCCAGGAGAACCGGCGAGTAGACTCAGAAAAAGGTAAGTATCTGGTGGACCAATGCTGGTGTCATCCACTTGAGCTTCCTAAGATCTGCCCAGACGATTACGTTAGGTCTGTATTGTCAACAATTGCAAACCATGATAGAAAAAGCTAGCCGTCAAACAACCGAGAGTGGTAAATTGTTAGTGGCACTAACCCACTGCTACTTCAAGAAAACACTATACCACACACTGCACAACAGACGGTCGCTAAATTAGAGGAGCTGTGATTAGAATGTCACATCCACTGTACTCCCCGGACCTTGCTCCAACAGATTACCACTTATTCCGGAATTTCGAAAACTTCTTAGAAAGACATAAAAATTATTAAGATGAGGCTGACAAAACCGCCTTCAAAGATACTACTTATAAGCTACCGATAAAATGGCAAAAGTGCATAGATAAACACTAACTGATTAATTAAAATAAATTTCATTTTAAAAAAATCATTTTGCTTTTTCCATACGTAACGCCAATTTCATATGTAAGGACATGTGTTATTATTTCTATATTAATAATTATTATTTTTAATGCGCGAATATCTGGTCGGAATTCTGTGCTCTGGTCTGGAACTACCAGTTATTGAATAATTCCTTTTGAATTTGATTTTCCGATTCTTTGAAAAGGTTTTTAGAATATTTAAAATTACGCTGCGACTCTCGTATTAGAAGCTAAGCAAAAAAACAGTTGATTATTTTTTTGTTTTTAATTTATTTGTATTTTTTTTTATGATTATTCGCATATTAGAACGTATAATCACATATTTCACGACAAATAGCAGGCAGGCATAACATTATGTCTGCTGGGTTCAAGTAGTGAAATTTAAAATAATTAATTGTTTTGGGACTTGAGACCAACTACACTAGATCGTATAAAAAATATCATTTTATGTACATAGCACGACTTTACTAAATTGTCTCAAATCATCACTGCCTCTTGAAGTAGTGAATAACTACCTATAACGTCCGTGAAATTATATCGACAACTTGTGAATTTTACGATGAAACGAATTCCATTATAAAAGAAGATCTGTGGGCAAAATGATTGTCTAGGTGACGTAATAGGCTGTTATATATACTTATGTATGAGACGCATACAACGTGACGTCAAACAGTGAGATGTGTTTTCATTATATAATTAATTATACACGAGTAAGTACGAGTAAATAGTGAGGGGCCATGTGATTAGCCGTTGTGGTTTCATGAGTAAAACTTATACACAGGTGGTAAAACGGGACTAAATGATCCATTGTAACATTTATTCAACTTTTCCGTCACGTTGTGGTTCCAAAAATATCGATAGATTATATACAATACATAATAATATGGGATTGCGTGAACGCGGAAATGCTTGTGCCGTTAGCTAAATAACTGTATGAGTCTAGTCTAGAACAATCCTATGCGGGCTTGCGATTAGGATCGGGTGTCACGTCCTGAATTGATGAACAGAAATCGACTCACACATACCTATAGGTACTATCTTGCACCAATATTTTATCGAACGTAAGTATTTTCTAATGTGTATTAATGGCATAAAGGAAAAGGAAATGAATCTTCACATTTGCATCAAAAGTGACTACCAATTCATCAGCTGCGGGTGCTAATACTTACTTACTTATCCTCACGCCATCTCTCTTGCGGGGTAGGCAGAGAGAACAGAGTACCAAAAGGCTCTATGCTTGCATACATTTCTTGCTTCCTCAACATTCATAATTCTTTTCATACACGCTTGTCGGTTTCGAAGACTCCTGACTCCACCTTTCTTCAATACATGACCGATTTGGTCTAAGTAGGTGAGTCTTGATCTCTCCCTGTACTTACATCTTTTCACTGTCGCATTGTATATCTTCTTAACCAGTCGCACGTTCGGCCGCATCTTTACACCAATACTCTCTTTTATACCTACTCGCTCTCTTACGTCGTTACTACATTCATGTAATGTTGATGTACAAGAGCACGCTCTAATGGCACGTGATAATAAGATTGATAAGACAACACATTAGTAGAGGCCTGCTTGTTTTTTTTTTGTTTTTATGTTAAGGCGGGAAAAAATGTTCCTAACCGCACACCCAGTCGTTCGGGGCAACGAGCAGGGTAGGGTGGGGCCTTCACCCACTAAAGAAACCCGCCGTGTGCCGTCTCTCCGCCTTTATTGGCGGGCCACTGGAACTATGTTGCATTCCTTCGGTGGTCCGCCGGCGGCTTACCCTTTCGAGGCCTGCTTGTCCTAGTCGGACGGCTGGATTCTTACAGAAGATCGGCGTAAAACTACGCTAGGCACTCCTATTGTTGTGTTTCATATAGTGAGTGAGAGCGCTAATGGCACAAACTCCCTCTTTATACTCCATCCTCTCCTTATTATTCTTCCTCTTCACCTTGGAGTTGGCTGTGGTGTTGCTACCGTCTAAATACATTAAATTATTACACCTACATAAGTATAAAAATATTCCTAGTTACTGCCTACAAAATAGATTATAATGAAAATAAATAATTACAGGTACTGAGTCATAGTAAATACTCGAGTATATTTATCATTACAAACAGTCTAATACTTTAGTGAATCAAGTACTATGGAAAACTTTTTGTTGATAGAGGAGGGTTGTGCGTTAGGGTGTCGTCGGTGGCAACGGGTGTGAAGGGTAATGACCGGGTAGTTGTTGGGTGTCGCGCGAGTTACGACCGCCAGCAACATACAGTCGCTCATTTCGTCACCTCATTTGAAGCATGTGTACATTGTTCATCATACTAAGCTAATTAATATATATTATATAAGTTATAAATATAAGTAACAATTTTATCGACGTATCAATAGATCATTATTGCATTATTTAAGATAACTGCGATAATAATCTATGGAATAGCATTTACTTATAGACAAGTCGGAATGTTGACTACTCGTAGAATTTTTAGATTAACGATTACGTCTCCTATTGTCCTATGAAACAAAAATAACCTTCATAGGATTCCATCACGAGCATACTATAGCAGGCGAGCTGGGGTAAACGACGTCCTTGAAATGGATATACACATCATTGTACAAATATCTATTATGAATAGGTCAGTCACCCTTCACGATTACATCGGTGCTACCTCGCCATAGATTCATTTATATCTATTGTATTAATCCAACTGAAAACATCTGTGACGCCTGTAGTTTTTCAAACGTAAATTATATTGCAGGAATATAATACTAAACTTAATATAATGTAAGGCATCAGACGACATTATTTATTATTTATTTAGAACCTCCGTGCAATTTTGCGGAGAATATATTTAAAGTAAATCTTTATAAAAATAACAACAAAATACTTTCGACTCAACTAAATATATACAAAAATATACATACTAGATATATACCTACTGCACGTGTGTTCTATATGTACATATTACTAACGTCTTATCTCTTTAATGACGTAAATATTTATCTTCCATTTGTTCAGATATTATGGTCACTTCGAGTTGATTATTTCTTGGTTGATTTGTTAAGACATACCTACACAGTAAAAGTACCTAAAATTCATTGTTTTAATACTGTTACCAGATTGGAAGAGAGTAGATACAGTCAAATATTATAGTTGTTTAACGATGTCAGCTAGCATGTATTGTCACAGCAGATTCCGCTACAAAGCGATTGTACGTCAAGCTTTGACTCATGCCAACTTACTAAGAAGTCCATTGACACGGAACTTTAAAAAGCATAATACGTCTCAGATACGTTGTCTAAATAAATCCCGTAACATTCATCAAACTCCGTAATAATAGGCACTGTAATCAGTATTACAGCGATAAATTAACACATTTATTAGGCTATTATTAAAGATAAGTAAATTCGTTCGTTATTCTGAAAATAATTTGATAGTTCGAAAAATGGGGGGTTGAAGTAAAAATACTAACCTTCTGATATTTCTTGACTTATAAATACATTTTATTAACAAACAAAAGTATAGCTTTAACGTATTATCAATGACATACATTGCTAGCTTGACAGCGTTACAGCGATAAGCAGCACAACACATCGGCTCGGTACAATGACCCAGAATTATATAAAAATGTCCTCGATTCTGATAACGCTGTGACAATGACATTTTATGACGGACCGACTTATTATTATTGGAAACTAGTGATTCAACCCGGTTTCGCGCAGCCCATATTTATTACTGACGTGTGATGTAATGTATTGTTGCATGCCTGCAATGTTTACTGTCATGATTAACTTTTCAACCCCACAGCAGCTATTTGTAATTATCACAAGTCTCTGTGTGTGAAGCTATAATCTTACAAGTATCTAGTTAGACCTGTATAGCCATGAAAATTTGTTGCTTTAAAACTTACATTGCAATGTTTCTGTCCAGACCCTCTCAATAAATAATAATAAATATTCACGGACATTTCACACAACGTCCTCTGGTCCCAAACTAAGCTTAACGCTTATGCTATGGGTACCAGATTACGGATATAATACATATACTACTTTTTTTTTGTAAATACATACATATAATAGATAGAAAACACCCAGACGCAGTACAAATACCTGTATTCATCACACAAATAATTGTCCTGAGTGGGAATCGAACCCACGACCTCGTGCACGGAAGTCGGTTACACTACCGACTACGCCACGAGGCCCGTCGTGAGAGCTTCCAAGAGCTTCCATCCAAGCTGGAATTAAAAAAATTATCTACAGAGTTTCAGATAGGATTATGGTTTAGTATTCGATCTTCCGCAATACCATTGTGTGCTCAATTATGGTTCTCTGTTCAGCTCTTTGAATGGACTACGGTGAGTAGTTATATTCTTAGTCCGATACTACACCAACAAGCGCTTACTTATTAAGTGATAATATTAATTTGCATATTATGGCAGGAATGTTATAATAAATAATGTTATACATAATTTTATCAGTAATGTAATTTTTGTTGAACTTCACACAGGAATAAATGCTGCGAGACGCGTTTCATGCCTCGTGCTCTGAATATTGTTGCCTTGTATTGATAACGCATATATATTTGACCGATATAAGTGGTATAAAGGCTATTAGACATATCATGGATCACAAAACAATAAATTAATTTGGACTGTAAACATGCGACACAATAATTTATTGGATCCGTACTCAGAAGTCGAGTTTAATAACACTTTTCGCTCTTACAGAACGCTATATTTTAGGCTCTATAGTCAATCTATACAAAAGTCCGTGGTATACGTCACATCGTGCTAGTTTAAGTGCTTAGCATTGGCATGCTATTAGAGTTTATAAGGCTGGTGCTAATTGGGGTGCATCGCGGTGCGTTGACTTGTCTGAAAATGTTGGGCGGAACGTTGCACGGGCGTCGGGCGGATGTCAACTTTCTCGCGGTTACGTAACGCTACGGAGAGATGTGAACGCTAGAACGTTCGGAGTCATCGACCACGGCCGCTGGTTACGAAACACACACTGCACTGTACATAACGGCCTCGCATCTAATATCTACTAATACATTGAATTTTGAAGATATGATAAAAGCTTTAAACTTTAATGTATACAAAGAAAGTATAAAACGAAAATATATTTATAAGCCCACATTTTAACTTGTAAATAAGTGGTGTCACAATATGGGTTCAAGGATAATTAAAACTCTTCTTAATAGTGGCGTAAATAGTATAAGTATAAACAACAAGCTAGGTACCTATACTGGTTACGATCTGGTTGATTTTTTTTGCTCAAATACAGTGACGCTATTAGCTGGCCTGGCTATTTAAATTGTACTATTAGTAATTTGGATATATCGCCTGTAGTTTAGCGTGGAGGAACGCTGGGTCGTCGTTCGCGTCGTGAGGTCATCGCCGCGGCGCCACCGCCGCGCTGCTAACTTACTGCTTTCACGACTTGATCGCATTTTACTTGTTATTTCATTACTTATATTTCATTATATTATCGAATTCAAATCACTGGAAACTTTACAACCAACCTAATAAGCCACTTTACCCTTCCTATCTCTTATTTGTTCAAGGAAATAGTTGTATAGAGGTCAATATCAAAACAATATTATTAGATATTTATTTTGTTTACATGAATTATTTATTGTTTCTGTTTACTTTCTTTGATATCAGTGTTGTATGTAGGTCAGCACAGCATACACATAACACTATTGAATTGAGGCATTTCTTATTACCCTTTTATATCAAAATCAAATTTTATCTTAATATATTATAATTTCGTGTCACGTTGTTTATCGGCGATAAACTTCAAAACTACTAATCCTATCTTAATGTATTTTTTTTAATGTGTGATGTGTTCCGACTTAAAAGATAGGATAGTTTTTATCCTGATTATTTCCGTTTTTTATTGCAAAATTAACGAATGAATTATGTGGTCTGCTAGGTTAAGCATATTTATTATGCGCTTAATAGAAAATGTTTGTAAACACTTAAATTTTTTTTACCTGGGATTAATGAAATCAAAGCATTTTAATTCCTATTTGAGTACTAGTAGTAGTGTGTGGTTCGATAAAATAATCATCACAAGGTATTTAAGTACTCTGAGTATAGACCATTACCTGAATAACATTTTATTGTAATATAGATTTGTTTAATATTCAACCAATGAGAGCGCCCTACAACCTAACATTTCATTAACCCGAATGATTGTGAAATGTTTTCAATAAATTAACATAAAGCGCTCTTGATATTGGGTGTCACAGTTGGTTTGATACGACCGACAAAACTGGTTGACTTGTTCCTTTTTTGTCCCGAGCTATATGTGGCACGTAACAGTTTACGTGATCATCAGACATTTGAAATATTTCAGTGTCGTTATGAACACTTATTTGTTATATGTATATAGTATTTATATATATTTGTAGCATTTGACATGCTTAGCACTATACATTAAACACAAAGTGAAAAATGTGAAATCGAAAATAAGAGTCAGGAGCAGGATTTGAACCTGCATCTTCTGGATACCGTCCAGATGCTTTACCAATTCAGCCATCCTGACAATTGCTCCTGACTGCTAATTTCGATAACACATCATACTTAACGTCTTTGGGTGACGCCTGCGCCATCTGTCGGACGTATTTTCATACATTATACCGACCAGGTAAACTTAATTTTACAATTAAGATTTTTACCTAATAATGACGCAAACCCTATAAATATTTATATATATTTGTAGCATTTGACATGCTTAGCACTATACATTAAACACAAAGTGAAAAATTATTTTCGATTTCACATTTTTCACTTTGTGTTTAATGTATAGTGCTAAGCATGTCAAATGCTACAAATATATATAAATATTTATAGGGTTTGCGTCATTATTAGGTAAAAATCTTAATTGTAAAATTAAGTTTACCTGGTCGGTATAATGTATGAAAATACGTCCGACAGATGGCGCAGGCGTCACCCAAAGACGTTAAGTATGATGTGTTATCGAAATTAGCAGTCAGGAGCAATTGTCAGGATGGCTGAATTGGTAAAGCATCTGGACGGTATCCAGAAGATGCAGGTTCAAATCCTGCTCCTGACTGTTATTTTCGATTTCACATTTTTCACTTTGTGTTTAATGTATATAGTACATAACTAAAGGGGTCGAGAACACGTTCATGACATGCCAACAATTATAAGTGCGGAGGCGTCATTGAACCCTGGTTATTGCGAAACAACGGAAACCAGTCCAGTGCTGCCCCCCTCCTGCGCCTTACATCACGTACCCCTCCTACACACATGCAGCGAATTTTTAAATTCCTAGATTATAGTTGACATGCGACTAGCTCCCGACTGACGACGTGATCGGCATGACCAGTTGATTACATCACTATCAGTTGCAGTCTGCAAATATGTCAACATATTATTTTATTTTTATTTAATAGGTACTACTTTGGAGTCAATATACTATTAAATAATTACTTTAACACAATCGACTATCCAGCCATTAGAAATCAAATGATTTTACATAACATTAACAGTTTTTGGAGATAGTTGTTGAGATTTCTAAACGATTATAGCTATTGATTTTCGCCTATTTTGAAGTTAAGTAATAGTCACCATGGATGAATTGTTTATATTAAACACTTAATTACGTATTGATTGTTAATATTACATTATTAATAGTTTATGCAACTTTTAAAATAATAGAAAATGTTAAAGGTTTGGAGTACCTAATATGCTGTCGGTACAGCGCTTAGTAGCGACCTATAAAGATACGAGCTAGATAGTAGTGCAGTCAGGGACAACGGCCGGACTGCCTCATTCGCAAGAATTGCAGGTAGGCTAAGGGGTTAAAGAACTCCATTGCACTATATCAAATACCATTGAACTCGCTCCGTCCTGCTCCTACGCTGCACCCCGCGACGCATAGCTTGCAGTCACCACCGTGCGAATCCTGTCCGATTATGCGACACGCATGCGTATCACATTATCTATGAGTGACTATAGCGCACGTAAACCGGTATGTGTAGTCAGTATCTGCCTACTCATACATTAAATATATGCACACTCTTATTATTTATTGAACGGACTGATTATACAATTGTTAGAGTCCCAAACTTTCTGACAGGTATCATATCATAGAAGGCGGTTAAGGAAATCATTCCTCTTAAAGATGCGTAATTCCAAAAGTAAACCTTAAAAAAT
This sequence comes from Leucoma salicis, assembly GCA_948253155.1. Lineage (NCBI taxonomy): Eukaryota > Metazoa > Arthropoda > Insecta > Lepidoptera > Erebidae > Leucoma > Leucoma salicis. The sequence goes on along the minus strand of OX411809.1, from coordinate 13,053,244 downwards.
CCGGAGCGAATCATGCGATAAGAATGAGTACTATCGAATAAGCGTCTCATTAAATGTTTGACAGGATCGGTTAGTAACTTTAGTATCACCATACTGTCTGCTGTATTACACTCAGTACGTGTTTCGATTTCGTTCGTGTCTACCAATTATTTTCGTAAGCATACTGATGAATTTTTTTTGTAGATAGGTACTGTTAAATCATTAGGCAACCGTCTACCATAGGATGGATCGTTATAATACCTATGCACATGAAATAGAACAAACTCTACTTTTTATAGTAAAATATACCTAATTAATTATCAAAATAATCAAAATGATTAACAAATTAATATAATATATTGTTATCGGTCAAGCTGTATTAACCTACGTAGTCTTGTTATTGGAAAATATTTGAGAAAATATGTGGAAATATTTAGGCAAAAGCGTACATAGTATGTGAAGTTAGATTATGATTGTGCCTATAGAACACATTTAAAGTTACAATCGCTCAAATATTATCTGGCATTATGAGATTTTAGAAACTCGATTTATCTGTTATATAAGTCGCTATAAACTTACGCCGATCGTGTGTCGATAATCAAGTTTAACGAGTGGAAAGCTCAGAGGCATTGACATCAAACGACAATGTTGGCTCTTTGTCACGCAATTTATTGAAATATCGCTAATACTTGACACACGATCGCGTGTTAGCACAGATGGCGGCGTGGTGATCCAGGAATATGTATATAGCCACTGACAGGATTTCATGGTCATTGACAGCGTCATGTGCGCGGAGATATAGAATATTATCACTTGATTGCGTCATTCGCAACAACAACATGACTAAGGATAACTTACCTACTATAAAAATAAACGTTATATTTTTGAGCATTTTACCTGCTAACTATTTGTAAAATCATTGCGCAATAGAGAAATGTTTTCTTTGATGGGACTCGTTATCCGTAACAGTTTTGGAAATACGTCCCAACTGCTCATCTAGTCAGGCCGGCATGGTTACACAATTGTTAATTAATGTTTTATAGAGAATTTGTACCACCATTATCATTTTTAGTTATTGGCCTCTTGTAATTATCTTTCATGGCAGAAAATAAAGGGGTGATTATACTTTATCGCAACACGCGGATGTGTATTAAAATGATTTGACATATCTTTTCGCTATCAAAAAATAGAAATTGTTTGGTAGAAAAAGGTGATACATTCAAGGGTAAATGATAAAAAGTTATTGAACTTGATAAAATAATTTCGACTGTAGGTATTGAAAAAGTTTAATGTAGCGGTACACAGCACTCGTTTATACATTAGAATTTACAACTATAGAGACAATGGGCCATAAACAAAAATAAAATTATAAATTTTAGAAACATTATTTGTATTAATATTTACGATTTAATCTTTTAAATATTTTGTTTACGTGGAGAACTTTACTCGCGTATTATAGATAGAACGTGATCTTTTTTGTTAAGACGGGAAAAAATGTACCTTACCGCACACCCCGTCGTTCGGAGCAACGAACAGGGTAGTGTGAGGCCTTACCCACTAAATAAACCCGCCGTGTGCTGTCTGTGTGTCATTACTTCAGTGGGGATAGAACGATGATGAAATGTTTATGGATTTTTTAATTAATGTCCTATTGAATTATCCATGAACAACTATATCACCTGTTCATTGATACCATTTCTTCTCTCAGCAACTACATCTACTGACGAGTCTTTACAAAAGCGTAGTTCGCTCGTAGAACGTTCGTAGCACGTGAATTTAGCGTAGCCTATTTGTACTAAACGTATCAATCAATTATATATTTTGATCTGTATTTTAGCACTTAATGCTCAGCTATTTTAAAGAACAAATTATTTGTGAAAGTGAAAAAAGAAAGCTTTACTGTGAGTGGGATTCGAAACGTCTTCCAAAAGCAATCGTGAAGTTGAGATTGGGCGTCACCGTCGGTGACTGCGATGGCTTAACGGTCTAGAGAACTTCCCGGATTGGAAGGGACGTAGGTTCGAATCCTGCTCGCAGTAAAGCTCTCTTTTTCCATTTTCATAAATAATTTGTTCTTTAATCAATTATAAATGCGTTACTATTAACATGTAAGTACATAATTTATAACTATATTATACTAGCTACTGGGTGCGGTGGAGCAGTTTTTTGGTTATATCTCAGGTTTCCGATGTAGTGGTAGGATAAAATATATACCAGTTATAAAGTATAATCAAGAGCTATCAAACCAAAAAAAGGTTTGTCAAAATCCCTTCAGTAGTTTTTTTTTTGTGTTAAGAGACGCCTAAATAGTCTAATACATTTTTTATAAAAAGGAAATGTGACATTTAAAATGTCACGAGAATATATTATTGTTGTAATGTATCGAAGTAACCACGTATCAACACGCGACCCTTTTCTTTTTTAAGGCAGGAAAAAATGTACCTAACCAAACACCCCCCCCCGAACGACTTTCCGGGACAACGAACAGGGTAATGTGGGGCCCTCACCCACTAAAAATACACAGAGTGCGGTGCCCTTACTGCCCGACCACAGGAGCTGGGAGACATTACTTCAGCGGTCCTCAGGCGGATTAACACTCGACCCTAATGCACTCGTATATGTGGCATAGCATTTACATACAATACTGAACTTTAGTGTTCATACATCAATTCAAGGCTACACCAATTTCTAAATAAAATACTTTTTTAGAACAATATAAAAGTAGGTACTTGAAATACGACACGTGTATTGTAAACTCCATAAACACCTCGCACTGATTTCCAATTAAGTATACCTAGCTATTTTCTGATTCAGTGGAGTTGTTTGTTGATTCGATCACATGTATAGCGCACGTTTTCAGTAGATAAGTGTATATAGCTGCGTGTATAGATAGGTAGCCGTGGCGAGGTACGTCGTACTTGTTTACCGCGATGTTCGCAGACCTTGAGATTCGGCGGCGGTCACTGGCCCGAGGCCTCACACGTAACAAATAAATCTTATTATAACCGCCAACCTCGCTTGCCACCTCACCGGTTATTCTATTACCAATCACAAAAACTTACCCGGAAATTAGTCATTCTGTAATATGTGTTTGCGAATTGACTTGTTTATTATGAATTTAGTAGTAATTTTATTTTTATCAACATGTAGGTACTACTTAATAAGTGGATAAACTAAATAAAAATTAAGAAGTGTGTTGTATTAAAGCATCGTTTTTTATATTTTTTATTGTCAGCGAAACTATTCTACTACCTATATATCGGGACTTTTTTGTTTTTATTTCTGGTACCCAATATATTAGTGAGACAAAATGTATACCAGTCTAAGCTAATCAAGAGCTAACGAAAACAAGTTTCATCAGAATTAGTTCAAGTAGCGATGCGCGCTAAAAACATAAACTAAACAGAAAAGATCTAGAAAAATATTTCGGTTCAAAGACGGCTAAGTAGTCTAGCTCTAAACAGTTATTTTTTTCTAAGTATTTTTAAAATACAGACACAACTGCGATACTAAGTTACATAGTGTTAGCTGTGTCCCGTAGCTTCACTCGTCTTTTAGTTTAAAATAAACCTAAATATGTGTTATATACACAAAGTGCAAAAAATTTACGATATGATATGGCCAAGTATATTCAAATGACTTTTGATACTTATTTTAAGCAATTCACATGCTTAGCTATAAGTATAAATCGAAAATATGAAATCAAAAATAACAGTCACGAGCCGGTTTTGAACCTGCACCTCCTGGAAAAACCATCCTTTTTTTTGTTAAGGCGGGAAAATAATTTTCCTAACCGCACACCCCCTCGTTCGAGGCAACGAACAGAGTAGTGTGGGACCCTCACCCACTAAAGAAACCCACCATGTGCCGTCTCTCCGCCTTTATTGGCGGGCCACCGGAACCATATTACATTCCTTCAGTGGTGGGCAAAACCATCCTAGATGCTTTGCACATTTTCGCTGTTTGTGTTCATTTACATGTTCAAGCCATTATAGACAATATTTCTAGTCATCATTCATTTTTACTTACTGTGATGCAAATATAATTTTGTGACATCAGAAGGCGTTTATTTGATTAGTTTTTTTTTATTTTTGCTCGGTCCTCAAGGGTCGTACTGTGACGTTCAACAGCTGTGTTCAATTAATACAAGTTTATAATACCTACTTGTTGGATTTCTTGGCTTTTGTTTTATGCGATTACGTTTCTTTATCTACAGGTGATTACAGCTGTTAAGATCTCTTTTTTAGTACTTTTTTAAATACTGTTAATAAATATGTACTTACATAAGTTTATCTATTTAAAAATCATTGCCGATAATAGAAGGTCAACAATGATATTGATCGTCACTGATAAATTGTTAAAATCCTATGTTGATGAACATCGTCACGTTCAAGTAAGCGTAATTCAATTTCCACATTACGGTCCATTGGCTAAAGGTTGCATTTGTCCATAACCAAATTAAACGTTGCTCATACTCCACACTTGTGTGGGTTTACATTCTTATGTTACATTTTGTAAACGTGTGCTCGTTACAGCACCGTCAGACATAAATATGTTTGTGTTAGTTGTTGGCGATTTTCGAGGCAGGCTCAAGGACACCCGGCTTAGGTTCAGTAGCACCTTCGGCTGTGAATGACACCATTTCGTGCGTTGACCCTACCTGTTTCCTGTGCCAACTCAGGAAAACACTAAATAATCACTTAAATTTTCTATTTAGTAGTTTAAATATAGGTGTGCTATTTAATCAACTTTGACTTAAAAACAATACATATATTAGCATATTAAATTATTATAATCGATGTGAATGACCTCAGCTTTTGCCACGACAGAGACCATAAACTAGTAACCATTTTAAAATGTATTGTCATTTGTATGTTATGTATGATGACTGATAAGTTATTACAACAATACATACGTGGTTTAGATAGATAGGCACTTTGCATTATGCAGGAAGCGTTAAATTTGTTTATATTTACGTGATTTTTTCTTGTTACAGGTAAGTGACAGCTTCAGAATCCTGTCTTCTGCGCCAGAGCATAGACAAAGCAACAACAGGTAAAAAAAGCTTGATGTGACGGCACATACAGAAATGTACTCATTAGAGCACAATGCACCAGGTTGCAGTGGTGAAGTCAGTCACCTCGTCCTAACGGGGCTCGCCCTATGCCCGTGGCTTTCAAGCTGCCGTCATCACACCGCGATTGTCATGCAATCTTGCTTACTGATGCCAACTGGACTCCATGCGCATACTTAATATTATAGATTTTCGCGTTTTGTTAACCACTCCTACAATGAGGGTCGACTAAAATTTACTCGACACAACAAGTCGATTCAGTAGTTAGTTATTAGTTATTATTGTATTAAAATCATTGCCTAAAAGCCCCATTCAAGCTATTGATAAACACAAAAAAATACTGGTGCCCATAAACTTAAACTGATACGTGTGAATCGAATGTAATTTATAACTCTAAGAATGAGACCTGAAGAATAATAACAATAATCTTTAATTCGTCTACTGTTCACAAAGAAATAAAACAAAAAATAAAATTCGATATATCAAAAATACTATGGTCACTTTTTGAATGATCGTTTAATAATACCTAAATTATGAAAATACAATATTGTGAAAATATTGCTCGGCCTCCCGCTGATGTTTTATCATTAAGAGAAATCTTTGAAAGGGCATCCCTTAGCTGCGATATCTTCTGGCGACCTTATAATAATACATCGACTATATGGGAATGTCGGTTACGAACGCGTTCACAAAAGGATGTATAAAAATGTAAGTAAAAAATATATCCACACTTTTTGCACACAAAAAGGTTCGATTAAACAATAATTGATTTTTTTACAAAATCTTAGAAGAGTTAGATATCGCGAAACTAGTACAATAAATATATTCGACAAAAAGTTGGACTTACCTGTTCGTGAAATCCGAGAAGAAAAGAAAGGGTAGGACGATTCGCATTGAGATTTTTTTGACAATGGCAGCACACTATTCTGTTTGCATTTTTTACTTGGATTGTAAAAATTTCAACGTTTTATAATAGAAATTGAAAGGAAGTTAGTAAAGGCATAAGGGTTTATTGATTTCTTTGGAGCTCCTTTTGAACTTTGCAGATGGCGTCACATTTATTAGTTACTCTTTGATCTTGTGACAATATGGGTCAAGCGCCTTACGCATATGACAAGACACAAAACAACAATAACATTCAGTCAAGACAAAACCTCACTTATAAATGTACAGGAAGCGCGCACGATGAACGCACTCTCAATGAAACCATTTCTTATAGGTATTTTCCCTATCAATGCTATACATCAATACAAGGACAATACTAATTTACCTTTTAAAAGTGAAAAATGTATTTAATTCAATGGATTATAAAAATAAAATAAAAAATAAAAAAAATGATGGAATACATCGTGAGGAAACCTACATGTATCAGGGATTTCTTGACGGCGTGTTATGTATGCCAGTCCACCACGCTGGCCCAGTTAACCACATCATAATGCGCTCATTACAAAGGGCTTTTAAGAAATCAATTGATTCTCTACGTCAATCAGAGTGGGAAACCAAGCTGAAAGACCTAGAACCGACCCATCAAGCCTTCTGGCAACTGTCCCGCACTTTCAAAAACGACAGTGTGTCTACCATGCCTCCGCTTAACAGACCCAACCTTACACCCGCCTTCGAGGACGAGGAGAAGTCCGAGTGCCTAGCCGAAAGTCTGGAGCGACAATGTACGCCGAGTACATTACACGTAGATGCAACACACCACGCCTTCATTGATAGGGAAGTGGAGTCGAGGGCCTCACCCTCAGCCCCTCCGGTAGACACCTTAGGTAGGGACCTAGTGGAACAGCTACCTCCAGTTACCACCACCGAACTGGAGTCTGTAATCAAAAACCTCCATAGAAAGAAAGCCCCCGGTTCGGATGGAATATCGAATAGGGTCATTAAATTCTTCCCACAGTCATTATTAGTCCTTCTGACATGTATATATAACGCAGCGCTCAACAATAACATCTTTCCCCCTCAGTGGAAAGAGGCCGTGGTAATTGGAATCCACAAACCCGGCAAAAAGCGATCCGAACCATCTAGTAGACCGATAAGTCAGCTTAAAGGTTTAGGTAAGAGTTACGAGTGATTAGTTTTGTGTAGGCTGAAAGCATACGCCGATGCTAATAATCTCATCCCCCACCACCAATTCGGCTTTAGAGCCAAGCACTCCAGTGTTCTAATTTCACATTTTTCACTTTGTGTTTAATGTAAAGCATGTAAAATGCTAAAAATATATATAAAAATATCTAAATATTTATAGGGTTTGCGTCATTATTAGGTAAAATCTTAATTGTAAAATTAAGTTTACCTGGTCGGTATAATGTATGAAAATACTTCCGACAGATGGCGCAGGTGTCACCCAAAGACGTTACGTATGAATGTGTTATCGAAATTAGCAGTCAAGAGCAATTGTCACGATGGCTGAATTGGCAAAGCATCTGGATGGTATCCAGGAGATGCAGGTTCAAATCCTGCTCGTGACCGTTATTTTCGATTTCACATTTTACACTTTGTGTTTAATGTATAATTAGGAACTTTTTCAGTTTGCATATCTTTCTATAGAATCTGATCTCTAGATTCTTCGAAGAAAAAATACAAGAAAGCGTATAAAATCTACCTAGTACTTGTTTTATATTTTGTTCTCACTGAACTAACTCTTTTAATAGTTTACCAATGTGATAGTGTAAAGGCACAGCTAGAACGCTGTGCACCGTTACACGCACTTGCGGAGTTGAGTGCACGCGCGCGCGGTCGCCGACTCTACCAATAATAACCCACGTTCCAGTACCCTCCTGTCACCACCACACAGTGTCACATAATCCTTAATTATCACATGGAAATTGTGTTATCTAACGTAAACAGTTAAGACACAAGATTACATAACTATAATTTGAGAGTGCAGTAATTACGCTTATGGTGTGAAACTATAGATAGGCGGGCTATAATTTATTTTCCGAGATACAATTGAACACTATATCCGAAATATGTTATAGTGGTTATTGTGCCGAATCACTTTTTATTAATATCAAGGTGGCGTTCGATGCCATGTTTTCTGCCAGCTGTGAGACGAGAAAGTGTGCCCACAATACCGAGCAAGGCACAAATTATCCATTGCTAAAAATCAGTTGCAGATACGCAGTTGCGCACAAATTCTTACCTTTGTGTACTTTTTGCTAAATATATAAACAAGATGTCCATAATAATGCATTATATTTATAATGTCTGAGTTGAATGACTTCGTTATTGTTAGTTTTTGTTAAGAGGTCTCTGAGCGTATTGTTATTATTGAATCCAGCTACTAAAGCCTGAAATAGAGGGTATCATGAGCAGAATCTGCTATAGTATCATTAAAATAATTGCACTGGCAGTTATAGCGTCCTACGCATAACGATCACATATTCGTAGTAAAGATATATTGATGACTAGCTGCAACCCGCGACTTTGACCGCGTGGAATTAAATTAAATACCAATGATTTTTCCGAGATAAAAGTAGCCTAAGTTATTCCATATAACATGAGCTATCTGCCAGTTAAAGTTCCATTAAAATCGCTTCGGCCGTTCCGGAGATTAGCCGTAAACCCACAACTCAAATTGCTTATTTTAAACCTACGTTTTTTTAAAGGTATACGTGTTATTTAGACATTACAAATAGACGCTTCAATCTATTATTTATATATATATAGATAGTTTAATTAGTTGCAGCTAAGTAAAGTTATGAATAATTTTCCAACATAACTGAAACATATTAAATAAGTAGGCTGTGTTATTGCTCATGTTACGTAATTACTTACCACTTTGAATTGGTGGTTATTGCAGCCCCAATGTAATACGTTACACGAAAATTAGATATCCGGTGCGATGATTAGTTCTATACGGCCTTGAGTATTTTAGTCAGAAACTTTATGAATTTTACGCCAAGCAGTTTACCTACGTACATAATTATATTGCCAATCAAGCGACAGGTGGTAGGTCAATACCTATGAACAAAAATTTTATTATTGTAACCAATGTGGTAACATATATTTATATAGCGAAGGTAATAAACTCAATTAGGTTAGCATAAGCAGGAGTGTCAGTAGCGCAACGATTTTTTACTAGTGGAAGGTAATTAGAAAAAAAATCCGGTCCTTGATAAAATGAAAGTTGATTATAATAGGTAATGCGTAGCACTTTCTCTGCAAACTACGCTCAAGTAGGTACCTACTTCGACAGCGCTATAGCCTATATCCTTAATTTTAAACATCTGCAAAATATTTCCTAGTGGTAGACACAGATACCTAGTACAGCTGATTATTATTTGTATTTCTTTTCTTAGGTACGTATTGTATTATCATTATCACTTCTAAGTACTATAAAGTATATTATTAATATTCACCTGCCTATTGGGATAATATCTAGATTTTATTCCCTATCAGATGTAGAGCTAATTGTATAGATTTCTTAAGGTAATTGATTGAATGAGGCGTCACTTGGCAGAAGTCCATTGTTACTATTATAGAATGGATATTTTAGGAGGAGAGCCCACCACTCACCCACGGATTGTCAATCCCGCTTATCTTTGGACAGAATAACCTAAGATTGCCAATCCGCCTAGCTCATTTGTTGCCGAGCGTTCTTGAGAATGCCTCGTTTAGAAGCGAAACACGTGTCAAATTTGTGTTCGGATTTTTGCGGAATATTGCAATATTGTGGTCCTGAGAATCCTACCGTATCACATGGTTGTGTCGCGTTGGTGAGTTTTTTGTCAATATCGTGCATGCTATTTTGCTATTGTCACGTTCTCCTCTATCTGTGAGAGTGCGGATTGGCAATCTTAGGTTATTCTGTCCAAAGATAACCGGTATTGACAATCCGTGGATGAGTGGTGGGCTCTCCTCCTAAAATATCCATTCTATAATAGTAACTTCTTGAGGCAATAAATACAATGAAATAATTTTGAAATAAAATATTTTACAACTGATGCTATTTTCAGGAGTGACTACAATATATTTCATGTATAGAAGCATTTATACAACCTATTCTATTGGGCGGTTGACGAAGTGTGATTTAAATAAAGTCAAGGGGATCATTTGCGTCGCAAACAGCGACGATGGGGTCAGTAGACTCGCGCGCGCAACTGCCGAAATTATCGCGGGCGGTACACGAGCCGCGCGCCGCGGCCAACGAACGATCCAAGGCCACGGTGCCTCCCCGTCCCCATACCGTCGTCGCCTCACCCATTCTTCACTCTTAGGAAGTCTTGCCACCAGAGATGTGCTAAGCTACGTAGGCATGGATGTCATGTCTAAAAAATCCATATACATTAAAAAATTGTAATTATTTAATACTAAGTTCTGCCCGCGACATCATCCGCGTGGACTTCAGAATATAATTACGGATCACTCTACGGCACACTAATGATTTCTATGAAAAAAATGCTATCCTACAGGCACAATATCATTATGATCATCGGATGAGTAGTCATGACGTGAAAGTATAACAAAAATTTAAATAAAGCACTTTCGCATTCGTAATAATAAAGGATAAGGATAAAAAGCGCATTTATGTCCTAAAATACCCACAATAATACAGAATACAGACAGTAGGTACGTTATCCGTATCTACATAATTCTAATTTGCCCTCAAAAAATAAAGTTCGTAATTTCATTATGCATTTTTCAAAACTATTTGAAACATATATATCGCACATCAGACTGGTATAACAATGGAAGGAAGCGATTCAAAGTGCCATACAAAACTATACGTTGGGAGGCTGCGTTTGGCGGAAACGTTGAAAGCGCGGTGCGGCGGTGAGGGCGCGGGCCGCGGCAGGTGGAAACGTCAACGCGCGGCCGTGAACTTTCTTCGGACACGTTTTCAGGACTTAATTCCTACTGCGCAGTAACCACAATTCAGGTTCCGCGCCCTTCTAGTTACGATTTCTGGGCTGTTAACTTTCTCAAACGCTTTCATCGTTTCACTTATTGCCTACATTAGTTTCTTGTTAAAATTCATAAAATTCATATAATATATTCCTAAAAAAATAAATGTAACTAATCTGATCTACAGTTACATGTTCACCTAATTCAAGCAAAAGGCACGTTTTTTAACACGTTTTCTCAGTTCCCTGTTTACGATAGCATGTAGTCGTAACTCATCAAAACGTAAATTTAACGTATTTAGCACGAGTCCAAGTGTGCGACGCATATATTCAACATTTGGATCGAACCAGCATAATAAGATTTAGCGTCTGTATTGAGATCACAAAATTTTAATATCAATATTAATAACCGAAATTATACCAGTTGACCTGAGACTTACATTATTACATTCATACATTATCCCGTTATACAATAATGTACCATTTTTTGGAGCGTTCTCAATAATAAAATTGTCTGATTAATTTAATTATACTCTAGCCGAGTTTAATATTTCTACATCTTCCAACTGTTCGACAGCTTTTTTAAAAGCAAATTATATGCAATTTATATTGACATTCATAACAACTTCGACATTTAGAAGTCGTTATGTTCGTGTACATATAATACCACCTCCTACTAACTTCCTCCGTGTAGGGAAGAAAACTGGCCTTCTGTAGCACAAAGGCCAGATAGAAATTGATCTCGTGGTCTCCTTCTTTCGCAACGGTATTATTAAATCGCCTCGAAAACAAAAACAAAAAATAACAAACACTCCCGAGAAAGAGTGGGGCAATGACATGTGTTACAATAATAACGTCACGCAGATAAATATCATGGCTAGAGACATAAAAGTAGTATAGTAACTGCATATCAAATCTTTCTACGCTGTGTGGGGCCGGCTTTAGAATTTTCCCACCCCTCTCTACCCACGGGAGTCGTAAGAGCCGACTGAGGGAATACCGGGGGAGTGGGCAGCAGCACTCCCTCGAGTTATATTAACACATCTACTGCGATCGCCAACCCGCCTGCCAAGCGTGGCGATTACGGCATTATCCCCCATAATGAGCACACAGTTCTCTTGGGGAGGCCTATGTCCAGCAGTGGACGTCGAAGGGCTGATGGATATCAAATCTTTCTGATATACTTAGTAAACGTATAAAGTGCGATATGAAGGTCTTTATTGTTGTACTGGAGGCATAATACCATTGTAGGGCCAGGTGGCACTTGCCCAAAGTGCACAATGGATAGAACGAGCCTGGACGCGACGTATTTATGCTGTAAGCAGAGACCGGACCCCTGCTGTAAGCAAGCGTTCCAGCAGGGGTGACATTGCTTACCACCGAAGGAATGTAACATAGTTCCAGTGCCCTCCAATAAAGGTGGAGAGACGGCACACGGCGGGTTTCTTTAGTGGGTGAGGGCCCCACACTACCCTGTTCGTTGCCCCGAACGACTGGGTGTGCGGTTTCGAACATTTTTTCCCGCCTTAACAAAAAAAAGGGGGGTGACATTGTTTGTTGCCAGCCGTGTGGACAGCAGATGTAATCCAAATTTTGTTTGACCTTCAACGTCCTTGCGTGCTTACATCCGAGCTTACAGCGAGCCGATTCATGTTTACAACCGTCTGGCCAGCGGATTAAATCTTATCAAAGACAGTTGCGCTGTGACCGGCACCTTGCTGAAACGCTTGCTTACATCTTGTTCAAAGCCGTGATGTAAACCATGTAGCCGAAACGCAATCCGCTGGTGTCCGGACAAGGGCAACTTACTTAAACGCTTGCTTACATCTTGCTTAAAGCCGTGCGGATTCCACTGTAGTGTGCTCCGATTGCTTTACCGCGCGGGCCACGCCGCGCGCCTACTGCCGCCCGCGCCGCCGTGATGCTCTGATTACCCAAACACCTACTCTACAAAACCTCGCCTATACTTCGATACGCTATGTTATTTCGTTTGCAAACTTTATTTCCGATTTCGGTCATGGCGGTCAGTATCAACACACATGAGCCATCTACGTAGGAGCATAATTATTATAGTGCACAAGTGTGTGCAGAAACATAAGTACACTCTCTGTTCCTCATTCTCTTAGTCCAAAGGGATGGCATTGCGATGTGATTGGAGATGGATCAGGTACAGGACCAACGGCATTACATATTTTCTGAGGAAAGGCAAAAACACCAAAAACATCCTAACTCTAAGATTTTCTTGAGAATTTCTTTCTCTCTTGATCAGCAGTCTAATTAAATACAGGAACGCCAAACCACCATATTTGTAATATAAGTAAAACAAATAAATCCAAAGCATCACAGTCTTATACCATTATCCTTAAGGCTGTAGCGGTTACACAGATCACTTTATTTTCAGAAGGTATTGAGTTGTCTATTGTAGCAAGATAACAATGTAGGTTGCAACATGCAAGTAATAAATATGCATTCAAGTTCATTTGTGGAAGTGTATAAGTAGTGTATGCCTAGTCGTCCTCTGACTTGAGCAGGAAGCTCAATTTGATTTAAATATCAAGGCAACCTAACCGAAAGGTGAAAGCCCCTTCGTCTGAAAAATAACTGGATATAGCAATTTGTATCATTGAACATGCAGATTTAGTATAATTACAATAACAATAAACAGAAGAACATGTACGATAAACGCCATCACAATAACGTCTTAAAAACACAAGTAGACTTTTTCCAAAATGTGAAGAGCTAAAATGATATTATATCCAATTCGGTTTCGGTTTGCGTTCATTTATTATAAATTAGAAACACAATTTGATTGTTTCCGCACATAAATTTCCTCATATGACGGCGCGTTACCTTGAGGTTGACATTGCGGCTAAATCAGCACAGTTTGACATTGACATGTTTTGATATTTGAACGAGGAAGTACTCCTAGGTTTTAGTCACGGGGCCGTTAAGTGTATGTATATGCTTGTGATATGAGGAAAAGTATCTAAGAACTTAGTAATTAATGATGACCATAGTATTTTATTACACCATACTGTCAAAATAATCGTACAGACAATACGAAATAATATGTCCTCTTCAAGAACAGTGGAAAATATTTCTATTTTTCCAACCATACCGATGTCCACATAGCACAAACATATTATGATATGGATATGCTTTAGGTATTGAATCACGCCGGGGTCATTGTAGCTCCTCATTTGCGTATTTCATATTATTTTGTGCTCAGCCTCGAACTCAGATTACGTCACACTGTTTGTTGTTGAATTAAAAATTCCACTAATCGATGTATCCTACATACCTACCTACGGAGCTATTTTCGGAGCGCTTCTAAATCAATACCAGACCAGAAATTTATTAGTGGTGACATAAAATTATATTTTATCATAATTATTACCCCCGCGGACGGAAAAGAACGGAGTCAAGTAGGTATAGTGTTTGTTTGTATGAGTGTCTGTATGTCTGTTACCATTTTCCTCGAAAACTATTGGGCCGATCTCGTTGTGCGCGTACTCTAGGTAACCGGACAAATTCGAGACGCGAAAACTGCGCGAAATTTCAACGTATCTACCTATAGACTTTTTTCGTTTAGATTTTTATAATTATAATAGCAATAAATATCTAGCTAGGGCACATATAGTACGTACGTTATATTTAGGTATTTATATCTAAGTAAATGTGAGTATCTAAACGATCGCATGGCCAGTTCACATCGCCCGTCCGCTGCGTGAGGCTCCAGGCGTCATCGCATTCAACTATTAATTGGACGCGACAAATTGACCTTGGCCTTGGCACGGGTTGCCGAATCAGCCGAGGTCGACAACGATTGAGAGCGTCCGGATCACACGCCTTGTATGTCATGCCCGTCTATTTATGGTAATAATAAACTGAACACGTAATATTTTTCATAAACATGAAGTAATCTGGTGTAATACTTATAGGTTACCTACCTATTACGACATTATCTAAATCCCACATCAAATATTTACTTAGGTACACTTATGTTTTCTTTATTTAAAATGTGTATGAATAGAAAAAAAGATTACGTAGGTACCTACCTATACCTACCTTCTACTTGTTATGCACAACCCAAAATTCAAATGTTTATCGATAAACACAACACACATCTATATATTTATGTAGGTACATAGTTTTATACTTACATTTAGCGAACTTAATAAGTACAAAAAAAATATTTAAGAACAATTTCTGATATTTAGGTGAATAGGTATTACACATTATGAAATAAAACCACGGGTTTTCTTACAGAATGATGTTACAGGTGGTACGTTAGGGGACTTACCTGTGGACTGAAATCCACCCGTTAGTCCTCCCGTGACCATTAAAGATGTAAAGTATTCCAAACATCGGGATTTGGAGATATTAAAACCAAGTAATTCTTGAAATTATTTTATTTTCTTAAATACCAGTGGGTAGCTACTAGCTACGGAGTTGTACTATACGAGTGTTGTTTTTATTTAAAATCTGATAATCGTGTATTACTTACATAGGTACTATTTTACTTGCGAGAAATCACATCTTTTATTTACAACCAGCCAATATAAATTTTATATTAGACTAAGTTGGCAGTCATGTCGCTCAGGCGGTATCAACGACGAAGCCGCCAGAACCCGCCCGGGGTAATTGACTCATGCTGACCTCGCACTGCTTCGGAAATACTCGCCACAGCTCGGAATTTTTCGTTACTCCCCCTATTGCTGATATTTAGCTAATACATATTGATTTCAATAACATTTATTCTACTTATTATTTATAGTGTCAAGCTATGTAAAGCAGTATGTAATATTCAAATGATCAAAATTTCGATCTGAACTATAAAAGCATTATCACCTCACTGACATTAGATACACAACCAAATCTGTTGAAAAGTATTATGGATTTGTGTTGAGTTTATTTTCATTCCATCGCTTAGTTGTGTCTGACTGACACCACTCTTCTATGATAATGATGACATTTCATATCCTTAAAAAGACATCAAATGATTTATAAATATGGAAAAACACGGGATTGTTACAGATATCTCGTCGATGGGCAAATACGTTTTCAATTCCATAACAATCGGTGCCAAGCAACTAAGGGATCGTATTTCCGATGCGCATTAAGTTTGTTCTCCGCCTCAGCGAGGCGAGGCCTTGACCGCGCCGGTGTCCGCTACAATATTCGGACTCGGCTACGACCGAATTGCCAACGAAGCTCCTCGTGACTTCGCAGAATTTTTCAGTGTATCGAGGCCACCAGCATCCGATTACAATGCCTTGCGACTGTCGTGTGTTCAACTTTACTAATCGCATACGCACCATACTAAAAATAAAGTATTCTAATAAAACAACATGATATTATGCAATTTATTACCAAAATAGAAAGTTAAAGAAGTGTTTTATGAAAGCCTTCCATAAACTTTCTATTTTGACACCTCATGTAACGATCCATCACTGTTATTTTCATTTATATCCATACAATTTACAACGAACGCTTTTGCTCTATTGTATTGCAATTTATGGCACTGCTCCAACAATTTCCGGTATTTTAGGGTTGTTGTTTTTAGGGTTTTCGTTATTAGAAGTTCATTTTCGCAGGAAAAGTTTCAATATACGATTTGTTATGGTTTGAAGATCTTTAAAGATAGTCAATGAAACTCTTTAATTAATAACAGATAATTACCCACGAGTGCTGCGAATAGGTACATCGCTGCTTATTGTTTTTACCATTCCATAACATAACATCACGGTTTTAGGGGCAAACAGACGTGTACAGCACACCATAACATTTTCATTTAATAACCTCAAACATCATGTTTGGCGTTATTAAATTGTTATGTCCAATGGTAGGATTATTTTAATTACTTGTAAGCAGCTTTGGGTAATTACTGTTTTTCCAGGAGATGCAAGTTCAAATTCTGCAATGAAATAAGTGCTTAAAAATATATTAAAAACATCTCACACATAGATACCAACTGATCGAGCCGTTCCTGGTGTTCCATCCATCCATCCATCAGCCTTTCATCGTCCACTTCTGGGCATAGGCCTCCCCATGAGAACGCCACAGCGAACGGTCCTGTGCCGCCTGCATCCAACGAATGCCTGCGACTGTGACTAGGTCATCGGTCCACCTGGTGGGAGGCCGTCCTACACTGCGCCGTCCAATACGCGGTCGCCACTCGAGAACCTTTCTTCCCCAACGGTTGTCGGTTCGTCGAGCGATGTGGCCTGCCCATTGCCACTTCAGCAAGCCGACCCGGCGGGCTATGTCGGTTACTCCCGTTCTCCTACGGATTTCCGTATTACGGATCTTATCACGTAGAGAGATCCCAAGTATAGCCCGCTCCATGGCACGCTGAGCGACTTTGAGCCTTGATATAAGGCCAATATTTAGAGACCACGCCTCTGTTCCGTAAGTCATCACCGGTAACACACACTGGTCGTAGACCTTCGTCTTCAGACACTGTGGAATAGTGGACAAGAAGATCTTCCTCAGCTTCCCGAACGCCTGGTGTTAATCCAAAAAAAACCCGAAAATAAAATATTTTTCTTTCTTTCTTTCAAATCCGTTCCCTGGTTATATAAATAACTAATAAAATTGTTATGTTTATTCTACTACATCTGTTAGTTTATGAAAGCACTTACAATCATACTCCATACTTTCAAGTAAATTTATGAACTGGACCAAGTAGGTAGGTACAAAAAGTAAATAAAGTGCGAAGTCCCGTTTGTAATAAGGCAAGGGCAGTGGGTACGCTCGTCTTTGTCCCCGCGTCCTTCGACCACCGCGGAAAGGTCAACTGGCCCCTCTGTTATTATTATTGTTGCCTTTTATTTTGCTAAACCACTTTTCAAATAATACCTGTAGCCTTGGCACGTAACAACATTATATAGGTACATATTCAATAAAAGCAGTTGTTAAGTTTTTGTGAGCTTATGAATAATGTTATTTTGTAGGTCACATGGATATAGGTACCTAAATATTTTCATTCCCAAATGAGAAAAAAGTCAATGATAAAACTAATTTTATAACCGTTATAAATGTACTTACTTAACTGATAAATAAAGCTTGTAAAAAATTTTTGGCACAAGTTTTTATCGCACTTCTTAAGTTCCTAGTGTTTAGCAAAAACATTTAATCCGGGAAAATATAAAACGAAACCATAGATTGCAAACAATTGGTATAGCATATGGCTTACTTTATAGGAGTTTATAAAAAAATGCCAGTAGAGATCATCAAGCCACCGACTGTGGTCACAATGAACAATACAAAATACATGTGGCTACCGACTGACGATGTGTTTTTGTAGCAAAAACTAAATCATTACCTGAACCTTAATTTCATAGTAATAGTGTCCTGTTTCGTACATCTTAAAATTTTAAGTAAAAGCTGGCATGAAATTTGATATTCGCACCCCGATATTAAAAGTGAGGGCAGCGGAAGGAAGTAAAAAACTGGGTTCCTATTCACTTTCACGTTTTAATCGGCGCACATGTCACCAAGCGATTTTTTGTGTTGACATTAATCAATATTACAATTTACCAGCAACCCTGTGCATTATACTATATACGATTTACCAGCAACATGAATTCGTAAACTTTCCATTAAAATACATAACAATTATTTAAAGATATTTATTTTAAAGAAAATAAATATATTTTTAAAGTACTAAGTAACTGCTTGCTTACATTTTTAAGATTGGAATTTGAAAGGCTTAAAAAACTAGCAATACGCACTACCTGCACATTTTATAATACATTATGACCCCATGCACGTGGGAGGATATTCGCTAAACCCTTTAAAAAACCCATCTTTGTGCTAAGGGAAGCAAAAGTTTTGATGCGAAATAATTGCCATAAAAAATATAGGAACACCTTTCGTTTGCACATTGATAATACACATGGGTAACCCTTTTTTTAATAAAAAGTGCAATATCAAAACTATAGCAAAGTTATCATACACCTGGTAAGTTATTCGTAATTAGGTACATACCTAGATACCTACCTATATTATGATAATAATCGCAACAAGTTTGCAAGATGCAACATTACCATATGAAAAGTCTATCCAGACAACAGCCACGCAGGTACGTAAGTACCTACTACCTGCAACTCAATCTGAGATGTTTATTGGCTATTGGCTACCAAATTGTGTAATGCTACGAATATAGGTACTATATTTTGAGGAATGAACTAAGAAGAAAACAAGTGAAGGATGTGTGTTCGCTTCGTGTCCAGTGTCAGTGGCAGGCAGTGGTCTGTCAGTTGCCGCGCCGGCGCGCCCGCGTGCCGTCGGCCTTGACCGGCCTGCGCCAAAATTTCCAGGTCGTTCACCTACCGCGCCGCCCACCACCACTCATTTTATCTCGCGTAAATAACTTCTCGCGTACGCTAACGTCGACCTAACCTACCTCGTAATAAGAACGATTATACACATTTCACAATAGCTGTAACGTCGTCAGTGTTATATAAAATTGTGTTTATGTATCTATTGTTAAGAAACTTGTTTATCAATTACAAGTAGGTAGGTAATATGTATTATGTCGAGTTACACTAAGTTCCTTGTTATGTAGTGGTTGTAATCGTATTCAGATTATGGGAATTTGCACGTCATGTAATGATATTGTCACAATCTCGTGTTCCTGTCGAACTGTGCTACCTTTTTTTTGTAGAAAAATAATTATTTCATTTTTCATATTACTCTTGCTAAAAATAGAGCATGCTTTTGATATGGCCTATACTTTTAGTTATCTGGCAAAGGGAAGTTTGTGTTCAGACATGTTTACAAAATTTTATTTTCCAGTACCTAGCTAAACAATGAGTAAGATTCTTCGATGTATTTCTGAGAAGGTAGATATTATTTTATGTAGGTAGCAGTTAGAGAATTGGTAGAGACCGGAAGTGTATGCCATGAGGGAAGCGGGCAAGCGGGGCGGTCTGGCAGCGGGTCAGTCCGTCACGCGGCGACCTACACCCAGCTCGCCATCCATTAGCTCGATTTCAAGTTCACTCGCGTTCCATCACCAAAAATATTTTTGTAGTGTGACGCAACTGGCAACGGCTACGTCCCACTCGAACACTCGGTTAGTCTATGTCGGTGCCGCTCTCGCGCGACCTTGGCCGCGGTGCGCCGCAAGGTTCGGGTCTTCGAACTCGCACTGGAGCGCGGGCCGCGGGGTGCGGAGCCCGCTCAGCGCTCCAATCGTTCGCTGCGCACGTCTGCTCGTGCTCGCTATTGGTCCGTCGCCAGCGCGGCAATGACCTCGGAGAGCGGAGTTCGAAGCGCGCCGATCTTCGCGTCGAAGTGTAGACCGACTGCCTTAGTCAACCGATAGAGGCGATTTTCCTTTAGCCAGCTGTGTGTTGTTGTCGAACCGATTGTATCGCACAGAGCTCTGATGTTTTTGCAGACTTTCACTCTTAAGGGGAGAGTCGCGCGGTTTCAAGCAGGAGCGCGCGCGGCACTCGCTCAGTTCGTCGATCGAGCTCGAGTGAGACGCACGCAGCGCGTGTAGCAATAGTAGCGCGAGACGAGCGAGAGACCTTCATCCCTCGACGTGCGGACACACGTCCTGGCCTATGCGCTCCTGTCCTATATTCGGTGTTCGAGCGCGCGTAGCACTTTATGTCTCAGTTCTGAGCCAACGGGGTTCATGTGGTTTACGTGTAGTGCAGTGTGGGGGAGGACTAAATAATTAGTTACTAAGTAAATATACATAAATGACTTTTGTGATGTCTCCTGATAGCAGTTACGGACGCTACGATGCGTCCACGCCGGGTGACCACAATATGACGAGCCCGGCACACAGGGAACGGGAGCCCGACTTGCATATAGGTAGAATGTTTTAAGTAATTTACTTGTTTATTTAGGTACTTTGGTTGTCATTGTTGATGTTTACTTTTACTTGCATCTTTTACTTTAATAATATCAGTGTTATGTAATTACTTGTACCGTGTATAGGTACCTACTTGTATTTGTAACACAAAATTGTATTTGCGAAAATACTTGTTATCGTATAAAAGTAATGTTGCGTTTGTTTTTGTTTTGAAACTAGTTTTTTTTTAATACAACGTTAATCAAGTTCAATAACACCGTTTTTTAAGAAATAACTAGTCCAAATAAGGGAACAATTTGAAAGATTGTAAACGATCAACACAATAGGAAGCAGATAAAATTGTTACAAGTTCATCCTACATGATAACATTTTAAATATAAAAACAATAAAATTCTAGCTCATTGAGCAAAAAATGTAAACAACATTTAGATTTTATAAAGATGCTCATAAGATAATGGCAAAGACACATACCTACTGTAATAAGTATGACATATTGTAACTTATATTAAATCATTTAACATGGGCCAGGAGACAAACTAGTGACGTATAAATTATAATACATAGGTATTAAGTAGGTATCTGTAAAAATAAATAATGATGTACCTATATAGGTATTATAATAAAAAATATCCATCATTCCACGCTCATTTAACTATAACGATTTCGCTAAATTCTGATTAATGTTTATTTTAACGATAAAAGAGTACAATTCTATAAATTAAATACATTTTTTAATCTGTAGAACGAATGTATGATGAATGAATTGTTGAACATTTCTACACGGAAGGGTCCACCAAAAACAATTAGATTTGTATTGTGTAAGTTACATGTAGTGTACAAAAATTTTATGTCAATAATATTCTCAGCGCAAATCAAAGGGTCTAACATGAAACATAACTGCGGGGAGTCCTTGAACATTGCCAATCGATTCCTAATGATCTTATCGGCCTTTATCGATCGCTTTTATGAAAATGATTCTCGTGAAATTCTCAGTTAAAATTAACAAAGAGTTAACCGTTAACTCGTTGATTGATTGATGATCATGGCTCTTCATAGCGAGTGATGTAAGGTAATACTAATAATAAGTAATAGCAAGTTCGAAGCAAGTTCTACGTGAGAGATCGAAAGCCGCTTAACCGCGCCACTTTTACTTTTCACTGAGTAGAGAACACATTATTCATAGTCACATAATGTATACCTAATAGCGTACACATATGAAAAGACTAAATATACAGACGCACCATGTATGAAAAGACTAATACAATAGATTATGAGTGAATGCTTGAGGTGTTAAATAGGTAACTAGCGGAATATAGTTTAACTGCAAAAAATGTATTGTCTGGATACACATGTGCTACATTAAAGTACAAATTATTTGTGAATGAGGAAAAAGAGAACTTTACTGCGAGCGGGAATCGACCCTGCGTCCCTTCCAATCCAGGGAAGTACTCTAAACTGCTGATCTATCGCACTGACCTTACGGCCATACCCAGTCTCCTCATCACATTTGTCTTTACGACCATGGCTGGACCATCGCATAGCTGAGCATGTCAAGTGCTGAAATGCAGATCAAAATGTGCTACATTGCTAAGGTAGGTATATAATAATTATGTCAACCAAGGTAGGTAGGTATGCAGCGATATCTTTCGATCGCATACGTGTTGAATGATGAGGAAATGAGGCATGAAACGTGATTTTGATGGTTGTCAAGAAATAGTTATTTACAAACAAACATTGCCCTGACACAGATCGGCAACGGGCGGAATAGCCGCGTCAGTGTTTCGCGCGGTCTGCCTGTATTGGCATTACATGGACGCAAAACTTTCTCGCGCACTTTCCACGCCTTTTAATTGACGTAACGAGCGAGCTACTCTCACACACGCCACGCAGAAAAACGCGCGTGTTGCATCATACGAGGAGAAATGATTGCACGCCAATGACTGCGTTGCGAATGCACTGGTTACGTCTCACGTAGCTTTCGCTGATCTATTGTGCTCCCCACTCGATTTGCCTCCACACTAGTACTATCTATAGTCGCCTCTCGTGCTGTTCGAGATGACACCAAATATCTTAAAAAGTTACGGCGACCATACGCCGCCTCTACAAAAAAGAAAGTTACTACTATAGAAAGCGACTGCGGCGTGCGTCGACCCGCGAGCCAAGTGGTGCACGCCAGAAATAGAAAGTTTTATCCAAAAGGCCCGGTGAACCCGCTCCCTTAACAAATAAACAAATGGCTGGTAGAGGAAAGTGAGAGCAGTTTGGGGCAGTGAGCTGCGCGCCGTGCGCCTGAACCAGTTTCTGGTCGTGTCGAGACTGCCTCCCGCGCCACCTGTTCTGGCCGCCCTGCGACGCCATATCTGACCTATTTATATTATTACTATAGTCATTAGGAAATCTCTAATTATGTACATTTATTACATGATAACGTTTTTGTATTAATTATCTATACAATTAAGTTATTGGATGACAATGCCTAAACGTCAAATTTTTAACCCACTAAGATAAATACAAAAAGTACCTACGTTATTGTTTTTATATATTTTAAGCAATTGTCATGCTCAGCCGTTCATCAGAATATAAAGTGCGAATATGTGAATTAGAAAATGATACGAGCAAAATTTTAATCTACTCGTTCTAGACTAACCGTCCATAGAGTGGCTGCGATCCAAACGGCGAAGGTTCTAAATCCTGCTCGTGGTTATAATTTATATATGTATTTCACATTTCCGTTCTGGTACAAGAAGTATGTACCAATATGTATTATACATACTTACTTAGAGCTTGATGAACAACGCTTACTATTAAATGTATATTTATTACTAACTTTATTCAAACGACACACAGACACAAAACTATTAGGATATTTGCCATGTGTTTATCCAGGCCGTAACTTACCTAAGTACCTCGTTCAAATCTGTTAGGTTTATCAAAACAGCTATCCTACAGAAACTATTCTTTTTTTATATACTACTTGGGTGGCAAACAGGCATACGGCCCATCTGATGGTAAGCGGTTACCGTAGCTTATAGACGTTAGCAACACCAGAGGCATCACTCAAGCGTCGCCATCTCCAAGAAAAAGGGAGAGTTGAGATCGATGTGAAGGCTATTAAGGAGAGGACAGGTAGGATTCTAAGGAGAGAATAGGAAGGATAATAAGGAGTGGATAGGGAGGGGGCTCCCACAGAAACTATTCTTTTAGCGAATTAAAAAGTAGCCTATCTAACTACCAAATTTTATCCAAATTTGTTCAATCGTGTAGCCTTAATCATGCAACAAACGTCTTCACAAACTTTCGTATTTATAATATTAGTAGGATTTATTGGAAAAATTTGTATTTTTTTTATTGCAAGTAATGGCAGACGAGCCACGGTCCATCTGATGTTAAATGGTAACCGTCGCCCATGGACTCGACTATACCGAGAGTATTGTCAAGCCGCTGCTCACCAATTCATTTCACAGATATGAAATGAAATATAAACGGCTATCTCCTGCTACAGCCAAAACGCAACGATGTGCTTCATGGCCGGTCACACGGGAGATGGTGGTACCAACCCGCTCGAGCCGGATACCAAGAGAGTACTCCCACTTGGTACCCAGCCCTACCACCAGTCATGCAATGGATGATAATTGCTTACTTTCCTTAGTCGCCTCATACGACACCCGTGGGAAAGAATGGGGTGGTGACACTTGTATTCTTAATTGTAAGTTATATAATATTTTTTCTTAAAAAAATCCCCTGTACGTCATCTTTATATTACTTAATATCCCTGTACGTATAATACTTAATATAATATCCATGTTTCATCAAAATTAAATGAATATGTTTCAAGATAAATACGTTTAATAATTCAAACAAGAAAAAAATATATGTATAATAAAATACCTACATAATATTCAACAATGAATATGTTATACTTCTGTTTCGTTTTAGATATGAAGGCAAGAGACTAATATCTTCCTGTCTAGAATTGTTCATAACACTGTATTGTGTTCCGAAACCAGGGTCAAAGACCGTTTCATAATGAAATAAAACTTTCTAAAATAACTATTAAGTCGGCTTAAGCATGCAATAAATAAACATTGCAATGCGGTTATGTTTACTCTACGCATTTCATATTATATAGATCTGCTAGTTTCAATAATTGGCTTAGATTTATGGAAATGTTCAAGTTATCCTTTTTTTCTATTAATTATATTTGTGTAAAGTATCTTATTTTGGACTGTAATTGCAGAAGCAGACTATAAAAAAAAACTATTTTTGCGATCATGCGCTATGTATTTACATATTCATTAATTAAATTCGCTGTTACCATAACTTGCGAACCTGTGGGCCTAGCCAAGTTGCATTTTATGATCGCTAACGTTATAGAAAACTTAAAATGTATGGGAATTTGACATCCTTAACTATAGATGCGATAGCGATTTTTTAAACATTGAAATTGAATGTTTAAAAAATCGCGCCATCATATAGTATGAATTTGAATTGCAAAATTAAACTTACTATATCGGTTTTAATACATGTAAATGCTTCCGATAGATGGCGTTGGTCGTAAAGACAAATGTGATAAGGAGATTGGGATGGTCGAAAGACCTGTACTATAGCTCAGTGGCTTAGAGCACTTCCCCGGATTGGAAAAGACGCGGGTTCGATTCCCGCTAGTACAAAAAATCTCTTTTTCCTTATTCGCAAATAATTTGTACTTTAAAAAGTGGCGGAGCATGTCAAATGCTAAAAAATATAGATCAAAAATCTTTAACTATATATTATTTATAACGCTAAGTCATAGTCTATGGCTAAGTCACGTGACTTAAAGTTAGAGATGTCAAATTCCCATACATTTTAATAGTTTATGTAGCGTTAGCGATCATAGAATGCAACTTGGCTAGGCCCACTTTGACTCCTATAACCCTTAGCCAGATAGATATAATGGTTGCATAATCGTGTTATTCTTAACTAACGTTGAATAACAAACTTAGTTATTATGAAGTTCATGCTAACGATTATCTATCGCGTATTACGCACACAAGTCTTAACCCATCATTTTCTGTTTTGTTGCAGAGTTTGACGGTACCACCGTCCTGTGCCGTGTATGCGGTGATAAAGCTAGCGGGTTCCATTACGGTGTACATTCCTGTGAAGGCTGCAAGGTAATTATATCGTTTTATTTATGTATTGATCCTTATGGTGATGAACTAATACATGGTGTCACTACTGTACTTAGTAAACATATAACTATTTAACATTACAATATAACTTGAAAGAAGACCCTATGCCAACAATTTCTCTACCACAACGGCCCAATAATGGTACACCACATAAGGTATAAATATTTAGTGCAACAACCGCCATTAACAGCATGCTCATCAAGTTATCATCAGCACCGCTCAGTTATACCATTACTACCACTCTATCGAAATCACGTCTCGTTAGACAAAATAATTAAGTCAATCGCGGGACATGCGGGTATTCTCGACTCCTAAAGCAGGAAGTGTACGTGCGGGCGACACAGACGGCGGCGGCAAGCTTCTCCGCCCCTTGTTTTTAGTCTTCCTTAAAACAAATTATGCAGTGCTAGTTAATACAACTATCACCAAGGCCGCGCGACATGCGGAACACAATCACTGTGCATTCGGCGCACACTAACCAACCTGATGACCTTATTTACTTACAAAACGTGAGTTTAATTCGCGTCAATTTCGTCGGAACCTTCCTACAGCGGAGTTTTATAATAGTGATCGGTAAAAAATCGTGTGAAATTTTTGTATTAATATGTGAATAGTTTTTGGGTCAACGGGTAGGTACCTGCTGTCCTCGGGCGCCCATCGACAGACCGACCCTTACGACCCAATTCTAAACTTTTTTATTTTAATACCTGTCCTGGAACAATCACACGGGAACCGACTAGACTGTTTGAAATGTTCAAACAGTCTGAGTTACTTTTTGTGTATACAACAATGAAGTCGCAGGAGTTAATTTTAATTAGTATAGTGACAAGGTTAAAACAGGCGATGTACATAACAGTACACGTATATTGTCCACTAGTTTATTGTATGCCAGACTTTTGAATATAAGGTTTAAAGGGGATATTTAAAGAGCATTTTAAGGTTGCGCTAATGAATTTGTACAGACCTACATGTTTCATGATATCCTTGTATTCTATCTCAAAAATGTGTCAGTAATAGTTTCAAGACAAGTAACCGGCTACCACAGTACGAGGTAGTTAGAGGTTAGTGAAAGCATTAAATTACGTGATTGCTGAACGTTCAAGAGCATTTAAAGTCCACGACGTCCACGTTAATTACTTCCTTGTTCTACCATACACAAAATTTACTCATATAGTATTATGGATAAAAGTAATTGTTATCAATTACTTTTACTTTGTTGGTGTTATTCTTTGGATTTGTCTCAGTTTTCATCTATCTTTAGCTATAAATGTAAAATTAGAAAGGAGAAAACATCATTGAGAATTTTTGTTCAACTTTCCGTTGTCAAGAGAAAAATCCCCTAAAGCCACGGCTAACCATTTTCGGAATTCTGATTCCTTTGTGACGTAATTTATTACTTTACAATGGAAACGTTCTTTTTTTACTAAATTATACTTATGTAAAACTTTCAAACAGATTACGTAGTTTACTATGAGGATTTTTTTAAAGAAATATTACACTACATAACGATTCTGCTTCAAAAATAATGAACACTTATCTCTAAGCGCGAACTAGTGGTGTAGATACGAAACTTACGTACGTAATTCAGCTACTCGCCGCTAGGTGACGCTTCACTTTATTACGTCAGTTCTGCTAACGCTACGCGATGCGGCTACGAGTCGTTTCCACCATGAATGAACGTCCACCGAGCGCTTTATTTTTATTATGTAGTCTACGTATGCGTTCGTATCAACATTACAGTATTAATTAACACTAATAATTTATTACATCTTCTTTGTTTTAAGGAAAATTTCGTTTCCACTAAATAAGTAGGACAATTAATATGGTATTTATATTCCTGCTATAATCCAGTAATTCTCGTACTTAGACTCGCGCCTGTTGCCTAGACAGTAACAACTAATTGACACTTGTTCTGAAACTGCCTCCTATTAATAATATCTTTCTAAATAAATAATAAATTCTATAAAATAACAAAATTCTGAGCGCACAGTTACTACGTCTACGAAGAGCTCGTCGACTTCTTTGTTCTCAACGGTGGCCGACATAATTTCCGTGCGTTGTGGGTCGCTTATTTTTTCGGCACCAATTCTGCGGTGTAGGGCGTACGGACGTCGACCTCGCTAGCTAGCTCGCGCGCATTCGCACCGCCATCTCGCCGTAAACAACTTTTACGGGCATCGAATGTACGCGCTACGTGAACGTAACCCACATTATTTTTGAACTGTCAGCTCAAAAGTTCGTTGATCCCCGAGCGGTCATATTATTTATTGAGAACATCGCACGCTGACTGTTGCGCTTGCGTTTATGATTTCCTGTTGTACAAAATAATGTATGTCGAACTTGACTCCATTTAATGTAAAAAATACATAAATTGATTTATTCCAATTTAAATGCAAAGAGCAGAACATGTTCCAAATGTTATGTTTTTTTATGCATAAGATACACTATAAATCTATTTGTATACTCAGTGGTGTAAATTAATTAGTATCGTCCCAGTCTGTGACATGGTGTAGTTATGGTACCTATCTGCCGGCAGATCCCAGTTGCTATCTCTGTACAGGATTTATAACAATATAATAAAATATTTTTAATGTTCCATGCTTTTATAACTGACTAAAAAGTATAAAATAATTAAAATACTTGTAAGATTGGAAACGAAAAACATGGGGCGCATGAAGCAGATAACCACGTTTGCACATTTTTATGCATTGTCATCCACTTCTGAGCTATAATACGATTTTCAAGTATCCAGCTCATCGGGAAGTTAGTTTAAAATCCACCCGGACAAATACAAGTACAAGAAAGCGAATTAATAAAAACATTAAATTACGGACCTTTCAACGGACGTTGAAAAATAGCGTTTTGGACAATGTATGATAGACGAATTAATGAGAAAAATAAACCTGTGGTCATTAAACTTATATCCTTGAAATGTGCGTATAATTTTGTCTAATCAAATTATATTTTATCTCTACATCTGAAAGGGATACATTAATTACATTAATAAATTATTATGAGCATTTCGCTTGTTTATAGTTACATAAATATACAGTAAGCAGCATAATAATGTTGGAAGGTATATAAGGTGCACGTGTAATGAATCTAAACGCAGGGGTATTACTTAATGGTGCCAACGAATCACTTATCCAAGTTACATTACTTACTAAGAATAAAAGCGTGAACGGGAAGTGAATCACAATGACGTGAGTCAGCGACATGTGGTGTCAGGTTATATTCTGCATGAGGCGGTAAGGCGAACTGTTACCGCGGGCAGGTCGGCGATCGCTTCCTCGGAAATATAGCAACGCAATGCGTCAGCGTGTTTTTAACTTGAGCCGGTGTTAGCGGAGTCGTTGCCCGCTGCACCGTTAGCCTTAACATCGTCGTCGAAGTTTCTCGTTGATGCTTTTGTCATTGCCACTCACCACTATAGTACAAACTTCTGTAGTTGCATTTTAACAACATACAAACAGCCTTTACGTCTAAGTAATGTTAAGTCACAAAACAAATAGATACGAAAGCTTAACTGTATGTTCTTTACAATTGTAGCATGATCCTTAAATACTATTTTGTGTTAAACGAAAAAAAAATATAATTGTTATTAATTAACTATTGCTTCGGCAGATTTTAATAAAATTAACTTATATAATGAGCTACTTATATATTAGAATTTGGCTATTATGTCTGTGTCTGGTGTCCCAATAACTGACTACATACAAACAATCACGCGAGTACCTATATCGTAAGAACCAATTTAGAGAAATAAAATATAATTACATATAAATAGATTAATCTACAAATCAAAACAAAAACTAAACAAAATCCACCTCTCTGGATAACTTGAGATATTATGTGTTTTGGAAGAAATAACCATGGTAATATTTCTTATACGAATAGGTCCAAATATCGTGAAAACTAACGAATCTTTCATTAGTTTTCATAAATATGTAAAAGCCTACAATGCAGTAACGTAGTTCAATATATTTTGTTAAGTTTTAAGAACGAGTAAATAACGCATATAATGATGATTATTTTGTGTTTTTCAAAATATTTGCAATTGATCTAACCAATGTAATGGATTGTTACTAAATAATAAATAAACATTTTATTTACTAAATATGAAGATATGTAAATAAATACTTACTGATGGCGAATGTATGTCGTCTATGTATTTGGTGATGACTATGTGCCTGACCCACATGCAGTAGAATAAGCCACAATAAGCCTATGTACGTTCCATTTATATACTAGTTTTCATGCGTCATCTTTCAAGTACACGTGACGTTACAAATAGGTTCTATACGGGTGTCAATTCGGTCATACGGTTTTTATATAATTATTATTTAAATATATGTATATATATTTAGATCAACGTAATTAAGCTTTGCCTAAGTAGATTTTTATTTCGTTTAGCCTCCCTATCATCCTAATACCTTGCCCTGTTTAATACTTTCTGATATTAACGCGAATGTTACACATTTTGAAATAAAACTACCATCTAAATCCACCCGTGATCATGAATGCTGTAAAGTATTCGAAACGTCGGGATAGTAGAAAATCAAGTACACGCGATAGAATCCGTAAACGTAGTTTTATTTTAAGACCTTGCCATGTTGTTAAACAGCGGGACCATTGTCTCTTGGAGAGCCTCTTAGCACTCTATTCCCTCTGCTTACCCCGCAAGGGAAATTGCGTGATGATAATTTACCGTTGTTATTGCGATGTTCAGAGTATACTTATAATAATATAAAAATATATATTAATAGTTGTTCTGCTATTTATATTTGAAGTCGTTTTAATAAAAGCATTCATTACTCACAAGTATTGACACAACAAATTGACTCATCACATTATCGAAATGACCTAAAATGAATGAACTACTTACAAAGTTATGGAATTTAGTAACTAACGGACACAAATAGAATCAGTATTTTTTAGAACTCGAAGTAAGTCACCGTGTTAATTACTAGGCGGCCGTTGACACATTAAGAACTTATTTCAAAAGAAAGATTCATGTCCTTGCAATTGAATAATAGAAAAAAAACATAGTATCACGCCTGTATTCCCCGAAGAGGTAGGCAGAGGTGTATTAATAATAGAAATATTAATAATTTCGAATAATTAATTAAAAACTGCAACAACATTGAGCCGAGCGATATGTGGACAAATAACAATATGTTAACAGATTGCTTCTACAAGAAATCTCTTTCACGGTTGGCTACAATAAATTGATGCTGGCACATATCTCTCGTATAAGTAGACATGTTCATAGGTGTAGTGTAAGTGTAGTACGGTGAGACGAACGAGGAAGGTTTTGTTTTCGCGGCAGCGGGTCAACGACCGAGTGGCCGGTCACTGGCCCGCTGCGACCAATTATGGGCCACTCGCACAGCGCACAATGGATCGATGGCAGCTCGAAATTAGGCCAGCGACCTGAACACGGCCCGGTCGCGGCCTGCCCGCTGCTTATTGCTGGTTAGCAAGCCACCACAGCCTCCGAGAGTTCTAGATGAAAATGACAATTATGGAAATCTCATGAACTAAAGCTTCGTTTGATTCCTGATCATGTAATATCCTAGCGTGATTCTACTTATGCGCTGCTTGGCTAAATGGTTTGAAATTTATACGAACGGTTGTTTATTCATGAAAAGTAATGGGCTAATGGACATTTATTATTATCTATTATAATAGAAAAAAAACTTACACGTCATATGCTACTGTTGATAAAAAATAGATTCAAATTTAAATATTATATGTATTAGTAAAAATAGTAAGTCATCTTTAATATGTATGACATATATATGTTATATAATAGTAACAGCGGAAACAGCATAGACCATATTGTGGTGTGACAAACCATTAATTAAATTAGATCAACGCAACCCCTGGGGGAGCGCGCGCGCATTGAGGTAGGCCGTGACGCATGCTTGACGTCACCGAGCGTAGAGCCGGTCGACGACCCGCTAGCACTCTGGCTGGGCTCCCGGGTGTAGAGGGGCATGCGGGGAAGCCACCGCAGTTGTGCAATCGAGCGGACGACGACCCGGGGTGAACGGCCGCGCGCCGCGACGCCACCGGGATGCGCCCGGCCTATATCCGGCGCACCGGTGCAGCGGCGGCGACACATTCTAGAGCGGCGTGGACCGTTAGACGCGCGCGAGGGGTCCGGGGCGGGGGCACTCTCACTTTCTCGGGTAGGTCGGTGGCCTGCAAGTAGGTCGCGCGGGTAACTGTGTGCTGCGCGACGCAGCGGCCGCACAGTCCTCTGTCGACCGCCGTTCGTGTCGGTGCAGTGCGTGAAAGCCTTATTGCACTTCTACGCCGCGTTGGTGTGAGATCGTAGAGTGGTGGTGTTAGTGGCCGGCTGTGGTAGTGAATGGTGCGTGAGATGGCGTGCGGCGCCGAGCTGCGCGAGCGGCATTCGGTGCTAGTGAGCATGCTGGAGGCACGGCGCGAGTCCAGTGACTCGGGCTGCTCCAGCGACGACTCCGACCTCGAGCGCGACACTAATTGCCGCTGTCGTCCGCAGGGATTCTTCCGCCGGTCCATACAACAGAAGATACAGTACAGACCCTGCACCAAAAATCAACAGTGCTCCATCCTTAGAATCAACAGAAATCGGTGCCAGTACTGCCGATTGAAAAAATGTATCGCTGTGGGCATGAGCAGAGATGGTGAGTATATTACATAATTTTTGTTTAATATTAGTACCTAAATAGTTTTTGTTAAAAATGAGCAATTTATAAACTACTCTTACATACTCAACTCTGAAAATATTAAATAATTTCCATTCATATATAATTATATTATAATTAATTTATTAAATTACATAGAAAATTTGTTGATTCTAATTATAAATTTAAATAAAATTTTCAAATAATTTAATATAATAATATATAGGTAGACATTTAATTTGCTCATTTTTATGTTAAAATTCTACACTACTACAATAAAATTGTTACTATATTTTATAGCATTAATGCAACATTTGTTTAATATGCTGTGGTGTTACGTTATAATATGCGGCGACAGTATCACGTCGTGATGTGTAAATTGCAATACGAGCTCATACACGTAGAGCGGGAAGGTAGAGCACCAAGTGTGTCGGGCGCGTGCTGCTCACACGACAGATCCAATTTCGCGCAGCGCACGCGGCCGCGGGCTCAGGCGGAGCGGGCGCGGGGCGCGGGGTCCCAGCCCACAGCCGCAGTGTGGGAGGTCGGTTATGCAAGCGCGGGTGAGCGCTCGCTAAGCGGGTCGATGTCCGCGCTACACGGCGCCCCGCTCCGCTCGTTGCAACACTCTTTGGCGGCAACCGCGCTGCCTCCTGTTTAGAGTTAGGTCCGCCGGTGAAAGCAGAGAAAGGCGTATTTCGTAAGTGCGAGAGTGAAATTTATGTTTTCACTTTCGTAATAGAGTTCGGTGACCTGGCGTAGTTTCTCCAAACGTATGATGACAATAAAGCATTAGACACAGTAATGTTCATTCGCTTTTAATTATTACATTATATCAATAAATCTTGGCAAAATTGTTAAGTCATAAAAGAATTGACTTAACTATCCTTGAGTAACTTAGTTTAGGACAGCACTTTTAGTGGTACTACATGCATAAAGTACCTCATATCATCAATCATATCATCAGTCCATGCATATTATTATATCAATTATCATAGATATTTTATATTAAACGTCTTTTCCTTTGTTTTCGTAAAAGTTAAGTGTCAAT
The DNA here is from genome assembly GCA_948253155.1 of Leucoma salicis. NCBI lineage: Eukaryota > Metazoa > Arthropoda > Insecta > Lepidoptera > Erebidae > Leucoma > Leucoma salicis. The sequence continues at coordinate 13,019,611 of OX411809.1, read as the reverse complement.
TATATAAATTTATAAAAACTATTTAGTATACTTAAAATAAAAAATATTTGTATTTTGAAAATGTTATCAAGTAAAAAACAGTATAAATTATATATTAGGTAAAACATAATAGTAAAGCATGATATTTATTTGTAATTCCGCTACTCGATGACAGATGGCGCCACATTTCGTTGTGAATATCTCTGAGTGCTGCTGCCGCTGACTAGTCTTATTAGATGCATAAAGGTGTATATTATTACCATGCATTAAATAATTTGTACTGATTTCAAATAATAGTCTTATATTATTTTAGTAATTATGCAACAAGCATTTTTTTAGGTATTATAGGTATTATCACTAAAGCTTATTGAAAACAAAAAATCTATTATCCAAAACAACTTATAACTTACACAATCATTATTAATGTACTTAATAATAACAAACAAAACAGTAATTCTGAACATAGTAAAAATATGTTTGCACAAATTATATTAAATTTATTCGATAATAGGTACTAATTAATAAAAAAAATATAAATAAAATAGAAAATAATAATATAGTAGTTACGTATGTTTTATGGTATTCAATAAAAAACACACATACTTCTAATGTTTCCATTGTCTTATAAAAACGAAAAAAATACAATAATGGAAACAAAACTATGTTGTGTTTTTTTAATTAATTGCGGAGATTGTTTGTTGATTTATATTAGGCAAGCCTCAATTTTAATGAAGTCCTCATATTATTCGCTTACGATGAATAGGCAAAGCCCACTAGGTGGCGCGTCAGGCGTGTGGGGAGGGAGGGGATTTGCGCGGAGTATATGGATGGACGGCCCCCTCCCCGCGGGGACGGAACCCCTCGTCAAGTTCAAGGTTGGCGCGCGCGCCGCGGCGCAGTGCGAGGGAGTCCGGCCCGCGCACCGGTCGTCAGCCCTCATTGCTATCGCTATGTCATTGAGCCGCTCCGCAGTTCGGTACGAGATCGCGACATTCGCTCACGGTACCCGCTCCGGTGTTTGCCGTTGACTACTGCGCTGTACCAACTCATACTTGCATTGGATTGTGGCTTCTAATAAACATTGGATTACAGTGAATGTGATAATTAAATGATTGTTCGTGTGATGTGACATTCTAATTAGTGAAATAAATAAATAGTCAAAACTTAACAAATAGTTACCAAATATCTCAGTTATCTCTAGCCATAGGCTGTGAACTAGTTTATAGTGACAAACTGTAATGGTATCAGACATGGGAGAAGATTTACCAATCCTTAAAGGAATCCTTAATGGTGTTGTGAAATATCATAATGCACGTAGGTATTTTTATTTATTATTTCCAATTAAATTGATGTTTTAATAAAACTTTTTGAAATATTTTTTTTCGGCTAGCATTTAGTATGGACTTGCTGTAAATTTCGTAGTCAGATGCTACGTGCTCGTAGCTGGGTCCTACGCGCTCGTAGAATACTAATTGTAATAGATATTGTAACCTGCAAAGTATGCAATAAAATTACTATAGTTTCTTTCTACTCTATGGTCAAATATGTATTTGAATTTTTAATTATTAATATTGTTTTATCAATTTATTTTAAATAAAATATATCATTGGTTTTTAAAATCAAATTATAATAAATAAGTTTTAGTTTGGATTTCTATTTTTAAAGCACATACCTAAATATTAATAAACCTTAAAATTGATTAAACATTTGTAGACGATATAAAATTGATTTAACATTTTTAGAACGGTCGGTTACGAACAAACATTAAACAAAATGAGCATTACTGCAACATAAGGGCTATTAACGATCAAAATGAGGTTAATGGAATTGGTATAAACTCTAATCTAATATCACACGCGGTTATGTTTGTAAACAAGCCTGGCATTCACGAACAATTAGTACTGATCACTTACAAACAAAGGCAATATTAACAATACAGGTATATTTTATATATTTAAATATAGTATAATATATACCGTATATATGTATAAATATGTATTGCCAGTTGCGAACAACAATGTCCCATACAGATGCACGATCTGGCACGGCCCACATCGCGCAGCGAAAGTCAGGAGAAATGGCGAGAGGGCGCTCTCCGCTTTCGTTTTCAACCATGCGGCGTGCACGCAAACACTTTCACCGAGCTGCGCGTATAAACGCCGCAAGCGACGCTTGGCCCGCAGCCGCTTACTACATTTTAGTTCACAATATCTCTATCGCGAGAAAGTCGTAACACTTTTTAGTGTGACCTCGCATTTCGCGCTTTGTCATTCGAACTAGTTCAGTTAATCGCGTCGCGTTCAGGGGCCTGTGCACGTATTGTGTACAGTCGTGGCAGACAGGGGTGGCGGCCGATGAACTGCGCCCTCGCGCCGTCAGCTGCGCGTGCACATGGCCCATTGCACCCGCGCGCGCTCGTCTCGACAGCTGCGAGCTACTGTTCAGACATGACCTTGCGCAACATGTTCTTTATTAGTTGCTACCTCATTGTGTGTACTCTTTTATATTTAAACCCTGAGGACAGTCGTCGATTCATGCACTAAACTTTTCCTTTCTTTGTTACAGCCGTGCGATTTGGACGTGTTCCCAAAAGAGAGAAGGCACGCATTCTCGCGGCGATGCAGCAGTCGTCGACGTCGCGAGCCAATGAGCAGGCAGCTGCGGCGGAGTTAGATGACGGGCCGCGGCTGCTGGCTCGGGTAGTCCGTGCTCACCTCGACACCTGCGAGTTCACGCGAGACCGCGTCGCTGCCATGCGCGCCAGAGCTCGCGACTGTCCCACCTATTCCCAACCCACTCTGGTAAGTTGGCTCCGTTCAATTCTCGTCTAGTTACATAATTTCAGAGATCTTAGAACAAAGAGTATCATACTTTTTCTCTTGTTGCAGGCATGTCCGTTAAACCCGGCACCAGAGCTACAGTCTGAGAAAGAATTCTCTCAGCGATTTGCACACGTCATTCGTGGCGTTATAGATTTTGCTGGACTGATCCCCGGTTTCCAGCTGCTCACACAAGACGACAAATTCACGCTGCTCAAAAGTGGACTATTTGATGCTTTATTTGTGCGGCTAATCTGTATGTTTGATGCTCCACTCAATAGTATAATTTGTCTTAATGGCCAAGTCATGAAACGGGACTCTATCCAAAGTGGCGCCAATGCCAGGTTCCTTGTTGATTCTACATTCAAATTCGCAGAACGTATGAACTCTATGAATCTAACCGACGCTGAAATAGGTCTTTTCTGCGCGATAGTACTCATCACGCCAGACAGGCCTGGACTACGCAATGTAGAGCTCGTGGAAAGAATGCATGCACGACTCAAAGCATGCTTACAAACGGTGATTACACAAAACAGACCAGAAAGACCAGGCTTTCTTAGAGAATTAATGGATACTCTGCCTGACTTACGAACTTTAAGCACATTGCATACCGAGAAATTAGTAGTATTCCGTACGGAACACAAGGAACTATTGAGGCAGCAGATGTGGAATGACGAGGAAGGAGTTTTATGGGCTGATTCTGGTGCAGATGAGTCTGCACGAAGCCCCATCGGATCAGTATCCAGCAGCGAGTCCGGTGAGGCTATTGGCGACTGTGGCACCCCATTGTTAGCAGCTACATTAGCCGGCCGCCGCCGCCTGGATTCGCGAGGCTCCGTCGATGAAGAAGCACTTGGCGTGGCGCACTTAGCACATAACGGGCTAACTGTAACACCAGTTCGGCCGCCGCCTCGCTATCGCAAGCTTGACTCACCTACAGATTCTGGAATAGAATCCGGTAACGAAAAGCACGAAAGAATAGTCGGTCCCGGCTCCGGATGCTCAAGCCCGCGATCCTCTCTGGAAGAGCACTCCGATGATCGACGGCCTCCTGCGTCAGCTGATGACATGCCAGTGCTCAAACGCGTCCTGGAAGCCCCGCCGCTGTACCACACGGCCGCGTCACTGATGGACGAGGCGTACAAGCCGCACAAGAAGTTCCGTGCGATGCGGCGGGACGGCGGCGAGGCGGAGGCCCGCGCGCGCCCGGCGCCGCCGCAGCACCCGCACCCCGCCAGCCCCGCGCACCCTGCGCATTCGCCGCGCCCGCTACGCACCTCGCTCTCCTCCACGCACTCGGTGCTAGCGAAGAGCCTGATGGAGGGCCCGCGCATGACGCCCGAGCAGCTCAAGCGCACCGACCTCATCCAGCAGTACATGCGGCGAGGCGAGGCGGTGGACGGGTGCCCGGTGCGCTCGCCGGCGCTCCTGGCCTGCTATTCACCCGCTCCCGCGCCCGCGCCTCTTGTGGCGCTACAGGTGGACGTTTCGGACACGGAAGCGCCACTTAACCTCTCCAAGAAGTCACCGTCGCCGGCACGCTCCTACATGCCGCAGATGTTAGAGGCGTGAGACCGGCCCGCGGAGCCGATTGTCTCCGCCACCCCACCCCGACCTACTTTAAATTAAATAGACTAGTAAATAGTAATCGTTCGCAGATCGTTTTAATATATTACATGTGATAATTTGATTAGGACGCGTGAGTGCGTGGCCGGTGCCGGACGAGGAGAGCGCAATAGACTGAAAAATAATTTAAGACTATATAAGTGTAATTTATAAATGCAATGCAGCGCCGGTCGCGGTGTGTTTGTGTGTGTATCGTGTGTGCGTATGTGCGCGTGCTCAGTCATTTGTTTGTTAATATAATGACAGGTTGTCAAACTAAAATAAAAGAATCTTGTAAAAATTACTTCTGTATTTTATTCCTCAATCCTTTATAACTAAACCTTAACTAAAATATGCAATCAGCTTAATTATCGAGTAATCTACTCAACTATAGACCAAATTAGTATACATATATATTCTAAAATAAGATATATAATTCTATATTAAGAAAACAGGAGATAGCACATTAATTACATGTAAATCTTCTCTAGACAATGAAAATACAGGATGCGATGAATCTTCATCGACATCAATAATCAATAATGCGACAAAAGCACACTCAGCTGTGTAAAGTCCGCCAGTAGATTTTAATAATTGATCAAACAATTTTATTAGAAAATGACAAATGATGAAAGTTTGTTAGAACAAAAACTACTACTACACTAGTAATACAAAATCATATAACATCTATCAGTAGTAATAAAAGATGGCACTGAGTACTATCAACAATGGACGTCTTATATTGTTCGTTTATATAAAGATGATCGCATGTCTAATAGAAATGGTAGTACAAGTAATATGCTACAGAACTGGCATGCTATGTTGCAAAGTATGGGCAAAGGCCATCACAAAAACGTAAGGCAAGCGGTCGTCGACCCGACGATATCGCACCGCGGCTTCGCTTCCGCTTCCACGTCTAACGACTTTACACACTTCCGTATTCTTCAAGGCACCTTTATTTAGGATAACACAAACAGATGACTCTATTTTAATCTAAAATATTTATACAAAACCAATCAAATACATATAGACAATATTATGCTGAAGATATTTCCGCTTCTTGGTAGCCAGACCTGTTCCGCTGATGAGCATTCATAACAAAATCACTTTATATCACACCTAACATAGGGAATGATAAGTCGCCTGGGCTGTTTTTAATTTCAGTACGTATACTTTTTGTACGTAATATAGACACACTTATATTGGTAGTAGTAATATACTACATGTTATTGTTACATTATAGTATCAAACAAATAATGTAAAACTAAGATATACACAAACATCAGGAGACACTGGTTACAGAATACCTGGAATAAACGGATTTAGTCTACTTTATAATACATGGACGTTATGAAAGGTAGAAACTTTAATAAAAGTGTTTCTCTTTTATCTTTTAATTATTATCTCGTTGGTTTAGCGGTTGGTGTAATCACGAAGTGCCACTTTCAAATCATTTCATGAGGAAATTCTCAAGAGTCTGGATCAATTCCAAATTGTTCGAAGAGATTAGGGACTTACTTTATTATATTATTTGTCAATGGGGACTTAGCTATGTAGCTAGTCCTTATATTAAAGTATTTTTTGATTACTTTTCATAAAATGGAGATGAAACAACTGCTAATGTAATAACTATGATATAATTTCGTTTTACCATTGGTATATCCTAAGGAACATGAGGATAGGAGAGTGGATATAGGATATGAGTGGTGTTCGATGTTATTGACCGGTGTAGGGGCGCATGACATTTGGCGCGAGTGCAGTCGCGCAATGCGCCGGCCGTGCACTTGACTGAAGCGGGGTCGATGCAACGCCCGCTCGTGCCACGCGTAACCCACCTCACTCACACCCTTAGTAAGCCCGCCTACCCTTTCTATCACAGCCTCCGCTTTACCTAATAAACTATCTGAGTATATTCATCTACCGTTCTGTGTCCGCCATCTTGTTCCTGGAATATTATTAACCAAAACTTTTTTTTAAATTACGACGCAGTATAGTAACCAGGCCTTGTACGCATGAAGTAATTTATAAACTCTTTTGTCATTTTCTCTCCTTATACTTCTTATCCTTAAGATTTTTCTACATCTAATTGTAGCTTGTAGCTCTAGAATCAATGCATATAAATGAGTATATTATTATCCATGGTATTGAGAATTAAAACAATAAACATTTATTTCAATTTATTCGTAAAATTGTGAACAAATTTAATCTAAAAAAATAATGAAGGGACTCATTTGCTCAAATAGGGATATAGGACAGGACTTAAGTTCGTAAGTATTTTTGTTCTATTACATTTTATGAAGAAAATCCCCTGCGTTATAGTTATTATCTACATGAATATTATCCTTGAAAACGTTGTCAATTATGTAATTGTTACACAAATAAATGAGCACGTAGTTCCTTGTAACATTGTTAAACATAGCATATTTATTGTACTGTAAATAGTCAATGTCAGATAGCTTCAGGCAGTAAGTATACGGAAAACAAAATATGACCCTGAAGTGCAAGGTCGGACGGACCGAGCATCACGTTAAATAAAATCGCGCACATACAGGATATTTCCCTCTATTGAAATTATCTGAAGTAAAGTACATAACTTGCCACGCCGCCAGAATTTACTATTATATAAAAAAACTACTCTCCATATTAGTATAAATGTAACTACATGCTATGAGGTCCTGCACCGCACAAGCGAAAATTGTTAACAAATAAAATACCTAATAGTTAGGCGTTTGTTAATGCGCACTTGCGTTCATATGTTGGTAGGTATAGTATAGAATGCTATAGGGGTAGGGTGAGTGGGCGAATATAGGCGAGGGGTAGCGTGGGCGGGAGGTGGTGGCGCCCGTTCGGCTCCAAGGTCGCAGAGTCACAGCCGGGCAAGGTCGGCGTGCCCGCGCGCGCCCGCTTGAAGCCCCCGCCTCCTAGTGCCTCTCACACCCGATTTGCGTGGGACGTGACCTTTATCCACGTTCCGGAGAAATAATTGTGTAAATAATTTATATTTTTTGGACATATATTATGTACTAAGTAATATGACGTAGGTGATATTACCGGTTACTGAGTATGAGTGAATACTTACAAAATACTATCCTTTACCCGCGGCTCCGCCACCAAAAGCTAGTTTTTAGGTTATATCTCAGATTCCCAGTATACCAGTTTTTAAGTCTAATCAAGAGCTATCAAAAAAAAAAGTTGCATCGAAATCTGTTCAGTAGTTTTTGCGTGATGCGCGAACGAACAAACAGAAAAAAAAACAAAAAATCTAAAAAAAATGTGTTGTGTTCAGACACGCCTAAATAACCTATAATACAGTATTTTTTCTCAAATATCTTAAACGTACAGACGCAGCTCTGTTACAGCTTTATAATAATTATAGGAAAACTATAATTGTAAAGTATATTTCATGTATTTTAACAGTATATTTTTCAATCCTAAAAACAAACAGAAAACAACAGAGTTACTTACGAGTAGAGTTTACATATCAATTTGCAAGGACTTTTTTGCCAACAATCCAAACGGGAAATAGAAACAATAATTCTTTCTACTATCTTCAAGAATTAATACCTTTATACGATTTGTAAATGACGCACAAGGCGACGACTTCGTCCACGTGGACATCAGAATATAAATACCTACTTCATTCTACTAGAGAAAGTTAAATTAGGATTTATGGAACGTAGAAACCTTTATTAGTAAATATCTAAATGGCGTTGGAAACTGTATCAAAATTGATTGTGCAGATAGAAGAAGTAAGCAGTGAAACAGACATATATTAAAGATATGCTTCTACTAACACAAACATTTCCTGCGAGTGAGGGAAATGCTAGCAAAAGACTAGGACTGGCACCCTCTATTAATGGTGGACGTCCATTAGTCCGTACGCACGCGCCGTACGCATCGCATTGAACGCATATGTCGAAAGGGTGCGTCCATTGCATCCGCATTTTGCTGATGTCAAAGTTTTGCTGATGAGTTTGCCATTAATTAAAAATTGGTTGCCGTGTTTTGTGGTAAAACCTGACAAATTGCCGTGTCTCATACAAATTCAATCACAATGTAAAGTTAAACACATAATTAGATATTGTTCTTATAGTTATAGTGATTAAAGGATATTAAATACAAATATTTAAGAAGGATATAAAATACAAATATGTAATATCCAAACAAAATTCATAAAAATATTTCAGATTAACAGACAGATTTTAGGGGTAGTAGGCTGTTAGGTGTCACTGTTTTTCCTCTGCATATTATATTACAATCTTCTTTCGCTATTTTCGTTCATGCTTGTTGTAAGTCTCGTAACAGTAGAATGAATATCGTAAGTACGTATGAAAGAACGAAAACGATCGATTGAAGAACATCTAATCTTCCGGGGAATTCTCCACTAGTGCCATGTCTATTATTAACTTATCACACTAGCGATGTGAATTCAATAATCAACTAAAGTGTGAAGTCCAATGGTGCTATAGGTTGTATTAAATTACGTTATTGAGTAGCTGTATCCCGCGACTTAATGCGTTTTATGAGGATCCCTTGATTGACGATTATAATGCCTTGAACCGTTTTTTTTTCAAATGGCACCAAACACCGTATAATACGGCAATTGTCATGTCAATGGCAACACTGGATGGCATACGTCTAGTTTGTATGGTTTAGGGTTGGCGATTCTTCTGGCGAAACATTGATTTTTGTAAAAATTATTAAATAAGGTTGGATACCCAAAAAAATAGAGTTTAAAAAGGCGATCTTCCAAAATCGATCCTTCTTTTGACTTGTTTTATTTCATAGCTATTTAAAAAAAATATAATATGAACAAAACGAAATAAAGTACTTGGTATCAAATCAGACTAAATGACTATTACTTTTTAATTTGTCTCCCTCTCGGTTCCTGTAATTAAGTTATAGAAACGCGCCAGCTGAACCCGCTCGAGGTCATTAATCTACATAAATTTAAATTAAATTAAAAAATACCTTTATTTCATAGGCTTATTATATAGGTAGCACTTAAAATCGTCAAAGTTACTAATAACTAACACGAGAGCTTGCGGCAAGTGGATCCGCAATATCACGATTACAAACGCCACAAGTGGACGGATACCGTAGAAGAGCCTGGCAAGAAACTCATGAGCCACTTTTTTAAATTTCAATGGAGATGGAAACGCTTCCATACATTTTTGGCCTAGGTAACAAGATGAAAGTTGCAACATTTGGAAGGTTACATTGAAACATTTCATAATATAAAATTTTGTTATATTTGGCAATCTAGGAACCAAGATATAGAAGATTATATAAAAGTGAGGTTAAGTATCGAACTACATCCACTAAGTGTCATCATAACATTTGAAAGCCATACATTTAAAGTAGTTATACATATCGTTCGTTTCGCTAGGTGAGTGACAGCGCTGGAGGCACAAACCCCCTCCCTATCCTCTCCTTGATACTCCTAATTATCCTTCCTAACCTCTCTTCAGTATTCTTTAAGAGAATACTCTTCCTATTATCCTTCCCCTGCACCTCCTACCCCTTTTCTTGGAAATGGCGACGCGCGAGCTATGACTGGTGTTGCTAGCGTTTGTAGGCCACGGTAACCTCTTACCAGATGGGCCGCTTATCAGCTGCGCCATATGCTTGTTTGCTACCCACGTAGTATAAAAAAGGTAGAACCTTTCTAAGTTACATTTACCAAATAATTAAGTAAGCATTTAAGGTAAGTAGTGTTATCATCAAATCAAATAACACTAAGGTCTTATTTAATAAACTATCCCACTGCTGGGCACAGCTTCTTTGAATTTCAAGTAAAAGAACCGTCGTCAAGCAGATAGATTATTTGAAAATAACAAGACCAGGACCATTGTGTAGGCCAGTTCTCAGAGTCCAGTAACGAAGCAAGGGTCAATAAAATAAGCAAAACAGTATAATAAATAATGTTAGTAAAGCTGGAAACGAAAAAGTTAAACTGCCAAATGCAGTGTTGCCGTGGTAGCGTTCAAAATAGAGGATTTCACTTGTGTATCAATTTAGTATATCAATCGATATAAAAATGTTCTATATTATTTTCCTCAAAAATATTTTTTTTATTAATTCTTTATTTTTGAATAAATGATTAATAATGAAACTAAACATTTAGTTTTAATTTTATTTATCAATTCAAATGAGCATTAATTCTCTTATGAATCGACTAAAGTAATCGATTTCCTTCATCATTTCGATTTCTAGATTGCAAAATGAGCTAGTTTTTTGAATTTTATATTAGAAAAATATTGCCAATTTTGACAACTTGTTAACTTCAGCCCCAGAAATCCCACCACTGAAGGAATGTAACATAGTTCCAGTGCCTGCCAATAAGGCATAGAGACGGCACACGGCGGGTTTATTTAGTGGGTGAGGGCCCCACACTGCCCTGTTGCCCCGAACGACGGGGTGTGCGGTTAGGAACATTTTTTCCCACCATAAAAAAAAGAAAGGCTCAAAAATCCCATTCTCCTTTCTTATAATGTTTAAATTGTTATGGTACTTAATTTTAAAGGGAAACCAGCTTAATATGCCAATAAACCCTTGCTATACAAAAAGAGTACTTATAACGTGAAACACCTTTATGATACCAAGCATAAAATTAAATTTGCATTTATTTTTATTTGTTTGTTTCTTGTTATTTTTCGTAATTTCTCATATTAATATTACAATATGTCTTTAAATTTAAAATAATATGACAATTGCGGCCCGCTTTCCTTTATATAGTCCCCCTGTGTCCCCCGACCAAAAGGTAGGAGACCCATGGCCTAGATTATAAACTAATTATTACGTTTATGAGCGCGTCTCACTAATAAACGTTAAAGTTTGGCGAGTACATTGAAGCTTACAATATGTACTATGTCATTGAGATAAATAAATTAAAAAAAAACATCTAGATATCAGAACAACGACAACCCTAAGTGAACCTAAGCAAAAAATGCGTATGACGTCATCCGCATTTTTCGAAAAATGCTGATGACGTCATCCGCATTTAACCAGATAGCTAATATATGCCTGACTGCGGCGCGCGCTTGCGGAAGAGTGAACGCAGTGCTAAACAAATTCATACAAAGCGAACAAAAATGCGTGCCTGCGTTGCGTACGCGCGGATAAATGGACGCGTAGCTTTATTGAGAACGAAATCAAAACGTAATGAATTCGGTTTACTACCTACCATGTTATTGTGATGCACGGATATCTATGCACAGGTTTACCAATTTCGTTACTCAAGAATTCGAGTATTCTTTAAACATTGTATTTATCTCTTAAATTAATAATTTGTTTATTAATCTAAGATATATCTGTATTGTTACTAACACCGCTGTTTTATAAAAAAACTAATATAGATATATATTAGTATACATTTCCACTTGCTATTATATCAGGAACCAGAGATAATCATAACCAAAAAGCAAACTTGCGTGGATCTTCGGGCAGCAGAAGCTACTCCATTATACATCTATACTATTATAAAACTGTAACATAGCTATGTCTGTATATTTAAGATATTTGAGAAAAAATGACTGTAATAGGCTATATAGGCGTGTCTTAACACAAAACAATTTTTTTTTAGATTTTTTGTCTATTGTGTGTTGTACAAACAGACATGTTTGTTTGTTCGCGCATCACGCAAAAACTACTGAACGGATTTTGATGCAACTTTTTTTATTTGATAGCTCTTGATTAGACTTAACAACTGGTATACATTTTATCCCGCTACTATACCGGGAACCTGAGATATAACGCAAAAACTAGCTTGGCTGCGGCGAAGCCGTGGGCAAAGGCTAGTTATAGATAAAGTTATAAATTAGAGAGAGAAACAAAATTGAGTCAGATTACATAAACTTAAATTATCGTTTATATTGACATATCAATAATCTAAAGTACGGATGTGGACAGAAAATTTTTGTATGGGGAACAAGTTGGGGTCTTATTACATATTTTTTTTTTTAGTATAATAGCCCAAAATAGAAAACTAAATATTATACATATTTATTATTCAACTATGATTAAAACTGCACATGGGTTAATTTGTGTCATTGTAGATACATTTTGTTTTGCAACACAAAGGAAGCACAAGAATGAAACTGCGGTTATCGTGGCAGACGTTTTTGTGCCCGAACATTGACTGCGCTACTCAGACGCGTCACATTCGTGAACGGGTACCGGTACTGCTGCTGGTGACTGGTCGATCTCGCTATCCTGGGCTTAGGTAGTATTGTCGCGGGGATGAGTATTTATTTTTCTTTTTTCAGTAACCTATTTTACAAGCTTTTATTTAACTCGCAAGTTTTGCATGTTCGGGTCAAATATTGCACCTGAAAATTAAAGCATTGATCCTCAACCGATTGATATAAAATTTTGCTGTATGTAGTCTTTAGTTTGGATAAGCTAAATGACCTCATTCTAAATATTATATGGCGGTCAGCCCAAGATGGCGGACTAGTTATATTTTGTGCACTCCCATGATGCGGGTATCAAATGAAAGGACTTGCTGAGAAGAATACAAAAAAATAAATAGTATAAAAGCATTTTTTTAAATAAAGCTTTTATTTAAATGCTTTAAAAAGAAGAAAATAAATTAAAAAAAAATTATCATACCCATAAATTACTTAATTTATATGATATAAAAGCTATTCGCGTAACGATTTATTGTTTAATTTACAAAAAGGTTCATCGAAAAGTAGTTTTTGTGTCTTGTGCGATAAAACAAACAGACCTAAAATTCAAAAAAGTGCTTTGTGCTTGGGCACCCCTTATCAGCCTTTATAATAATACCTATCTTTAATGTACAGACATAACTCTTTAACAGTTTTATGATTATAGTAAAGAAGGACATTTAATAAAAGAAAAAATAATTTGACAATATAATTCTAATCTTGAGCGGATTTGTTCTTGACCAGACCATCAGTAGAATCCTCCATTACAATTCATAGTGACGGGACAGTGGTTATTAACATAATAGTTAGATTATTTATTAATAATTAGTTGTCTAAAATAAACGAATGATCTTCGACCTTTTTAAATTTTTGCCCAATCTTGTATCCCAAGGTCGTTTAATCTTTTTGTACATCGAATTTATTGACCTGCGTCACATCATTGTTTTCGATGGCTTCTATGAGCGTTCATTTAGAATTGACGCGAATCACCATCTCAAAATAAATTTGTTTTTGATCTTAAAATAGACATCTTTTGATCGAAAACAAGCCTTTCATAACCAAGTCATCCACTAACTCGTAACAAATAAGCAGACATTATCAAAATGTTTTAGATTCATAGACGACTAAGGGTGCGTTTCCACTGACTTCGAGCTAGGTGGAGTGGAGAAGAGCCGTGAAAAGTGTTTCCATTGAAGTAGAGCGGGGTGATGTGTAGCTGACCAGAGCTTCACTAAAAAAGCAGCGCACGAGTCAAATATTTAAAATGCACCGTCCGGCTACCCTCTGCTTCGTGCCCTCCGCTCGGCACAGCTCGATTCCGTTTTGTCTGGCTCGGGGCCGCGTGTTCATATATTTTATTTGAAAGTCCGCTCAGCTCCGTTTCGCTCCGCTTACATTGTTTCCACTGATGCGGAGTGGAGATTTCGAGCACTGTGATTGGCCAATTCACGGTCTGCTCCTCTACACCCAGCCCAGACACGCACCCTTAATAACACACAAAAAAATTCAAATATCTTTAATCTGCAGTCATAACTCTATTACAGTTTTTTTTTATGAATTTATGAAAAATAAGGCTTAAGGAATTTTATACAAAACAATTAAATTTTTGCTGCAGATGATATTTACAAAAAAATTTCTTTCACAGACAATAATTGTGCTAGAGGCTAGGTATTTATACAAATAAATAAAATAGAAATTTCTGTTTTTGCTTTTTAATAAATGAATCTAAAAGTAGATACGAGTACGTAGCCTATAACAAAATACCAATTCTAAAATTTTTGTCGGTCTGACTGTTTGTTCCGGCTAATCTCTGGCTACATTTATTATAGAAAAATTATTAGGGTTCCGCGCAAAAAAGAAAATAAGTTACCCCTCATATTCGGAAAAAAATAAATTATATTTACGCACCTAACCACTTTTCAAACCACAAGTGTCTACAGGATATAGATGTTATTTTTATATTTTTTTAAGCTTGTTGCATTCATTTGTAGCTCTTGTTCAACAATAATAGGAAGACAATAGCTAACCAGTATAGCGAGAGGTGAGCTATTGACAGTGACACTAAATTAAAATGATAAAACAAGCCATTATTGGAGATGTTTACGTAGTAAGGTACTTTCTTTTACCCAAGGCCAGAACACGAACAAAAACATAATGCGTAGTGAATACCAATAACTTTCGCCCTCGACCTCAAACTGTGACTTATACTACACACATCAATGATAATTGATATATTTCAAGGTATCCTTTCAAACGAAACCCTATTGTATTTTAATACAAAAGAATAATATTATTTATTCGTATATATGCTAATTACCGTCCCACTTTTAAGACACAATATTTTTTTCAGAGTGCGAATGATTTCCGTCATATTCCACCACGTTGGTTCAATGTGGAATGGCAGACTTGATATGCCGTCGGGAAAATCAACCAGGAATGCAGGTTTCCTTTTGCCGGACAATACAAATTTGTGAGCAAATACTCGTATATACATTTGAAAATTGAATTGAACTCGATAGTTCTGTTTTTGCAGTCCGTCGGTGTTATCACTTATTTGCTAATATCCTGGCGCGACTTCCTCCGTGTGGACCTACGAATATAAATACATCACTCTATGGCACTATGAAAAAATTGTTAGGAGAGAGAGACATCCATTTTTCCGGGCCCTAGCGCAAAGACAAAGAACAAATTCTTTTGTGGGTTCTGGATAATACGTATGATAAATTTAAGGATGATCGCTTGAGTCGTTACGGCGTGAAAGAAAAACAAAGATACGCACTTTTGCATTAATGATATTAGTAAGGATAAGGATGACTAAAGTGGCAATAAATTTCACATCGGTCATAATATGATACTTGCAGACAGAAGGTGCATGGCTTTCTGCACCCCAGGATAAGAAAATTATACGGCAAAAGTTCTATGAATAGAATATTTTGGTGGAAATAGTTGCTTAATACATACATAAAATGGACTTTTTCACCAGAGAAGAATATTGTATAGTCACAAAGACCAGTCAGGTCCATAATGTCGATAGAAGATCATGTGTGAAGTTTACTTTCATAAAAAGCCAGGCGGCTTGGTTCCGTGTATTCGATACATACTCTATGAACGTGATGAGGAGAGTCTTTGTTCCTCTGATCTGATATGATGCTTATTCCGGAAGTAGACTTAGTTAAATTGATTTAAAGATAGTTTATGTAATTTCTAATTGTGTTATATATATAACAGATATCCATATAACAACATTATACAGATATCTGTATAATATGAATATATATAGAAATTAGAAAATATATTTAAAAAGACTATTAGACCTATAGTTTACAGTTTAGACTGTGCTAATATTATGCCCGAATAACCTAAGACGTAGCATTTTCGGTCTACTCACTGCTCGTAGAACATAGGCCAATGAACGCGTAGGCTCTTTGTTTACCCACAGCCGATCCGCTGACTATGACGTTTTAAAGATAACCGGGGAGTTGTGATACACAGAATACAATCAATTAACTTACCTGTATTTAAGATAATTAATCGAATGAGGCGACACTTGGCGGAAGTCCATTGTTACTATTATAGAATGGATTTTAGGAGGAGAGCCCACCACTCACCCACGGATTGTCAATCCCGGTTATCTTTGGACAGAATAACCTAAGATTCCCAATCCGCACTCTCACAGATAGAGGAGAATGTGATAATAGCAAAGTAGCATGCACGATAATGACAAAAAACTCACCAACGCGACACAACCATGCGATACGGTAGAACTCTCAGAACCACAATATTGCAATATTCCGCAAAAATCCGAACATAAAAAATAATGTAAATATGTAATAATGTTTATATAGGGCAAACGGGCCGTAATTTTGAGACTCGTTATAAAGAACATATAGCTGCGTATAGGCATAATTACCCTGAAAAGTCACATTTTGCGAAACATTTATTAGATTGTAACCATTCATTAGATAATAGTCATACATTCGAGCCCTTGCATATTTGTGATAAAAATATTAGACTGTCCGTTTTAGAACAATTAGAAATAATTAAAGTCAGTAGTAACATGTTGTTGAATGAACAAACTAGCTGTAGTTCCCCACTACTAAACTTGTTTTCATATCGTTCGAGCGATACGTCATAACTGTTGTATAGTGGAAGGGGTATAAAAGCAAGTTGCACGAGTAAGCTTTGCTCATTTGTTGCCGAGCGTTCTTGAGAATGCCTCGTTTAGAGGTGAAACACGTGTCGAATTTATGTTCGGATTTTTGCGGAATATTGCAATATTGTGGTTCTGAGAGTTCTACCGTATCGCATGGTTGTGTCGCGTTGGTGAGTTTTTTGTCATTATCGTGCATGCTACTTTGCTATTATCACATTCTCCTCTATCTGTGAGAGTGCGGATTGGGAATCTTAGGTTATTCTGTCCAAAGATAACCGGGATTGACAATCCGTGGGTGAGTGGTGGGCTCTCCTCCTAAAATCCATTCTATAATAGTTACCTGTATTTCCTGTTCTGTATGAATATAGAAAAATATTGAATACAAGGAAATAATTATCTCATAGATTCTTGACTACCTGTCTATGTTTATGTATAATACGAGTATGACGTTATAGAAAATGATTACCTTGAAATGTTTAAGATTCCTTAAGAACTAAACTCACGAAAAAGATAAAAAAAAACATTAACTACGAGTAGGTACGTTCCAGAATTTATAAATCTCTCAATATTGAGGTGACATACTTCAAAAAGATAATAAGATTTGTCTGACTTCTGAAAACCTACCCGACCCCTGCGGCCTTCATGTTTAGTCACTTCAGTCAGAAATGAGGTCGTGCAAAGGCAATGGATTTGGGACAAGCCGAAAGTAAATGAGGGTGATATTTATCATTCAGATGTGGTGTATAAATTGGCATGATAGTACACTAAAATGAAGACGTATATTCAGACAAACGTGACCCGTGGCGTAGTCGGTACTGTAACCGACTTCCGTGCACGAAGTCGTGGGTTCGATGCCCATTCATAGGACAATTATTTGTGTGATGAACACAGATATTTATACTGCGTCTGGATGTGTTCTATCTATTATATGTATCTATTACGACGACGGCACTTGACTACGCTAGCTTCAGAACTTCCATAGCTTAGTAGACCTGAAATTATTTATCTACCCGTGATAAAATTTGAATGATAATTTAAATAAAGTGGTGCTTAATAAAATAAGCATTAATTTGCCGTCTCCTAAAAATGCTAAAGTAGAATGAAATACGAGTTTGAAATGAAATCTATTGAAGGCGCTTCCCTGATTGTTCCAAGGTTGCGTAGCTAACACCAAAGTCCTGGAAGGGGGGAATGGAGTCGGGGCAGTGGGAGAGGGGTGCAAGTGGGTGCGGGGGGTAAGGTCGTCACAAGGTCATAGCGCCCTCGTTCGAACCAACGTAGTCTGCAAACATAAAATTGTAATAAATGTCTATGCCTATGCCTAAATATTAGATGTTGTGCAATACCTAACTGATAGTTCTGATTATTGATTTTAGTCTACCAATACGGTTCACTTTGACGTTTACAGGTTTTAACTATCTAGTTTTTAATCTTGTAATAATTGATTACCTACTTTAGAATTTGCAACTAAATATTTTTCACGGGATCAATTTTTCGCAGTAAAGTTCCACACACAAAATTGGGTTTACGGACAGTTCTGAAGTTAATTTAATACAAATTATTTGTAAATGTGGAAAAAGGGAAGTTTAGTGCGAGTGGGATCCGAACCTGCGCCCTTCCAATCCGGGGACGTACTCTAGACCGCTAAGCCGCTAAGCGCACTGACCGACGGCCATTCCCAATCTCCACATCATATTAGTCTTTACGACCCTCGCCACCTATCGGATACATTTACATGCATTAATCCAATATAGTAAGTTTAATTTTGCAATTAAAAATCATACTACAATATTATATGACCAAGATTCATGATGACCCTTAACCTTATGGTTCTTAATTTAAATAGAAGCAACCTTTGCCATTTGATCTTTGTGACGCATATTGATCTTTCACCCTGGTTAGATCTATACCTATAGTGTGTATTTCAACACAAACTGGTTACCTAAAATTGTAATGCATTTAAATATGCAAATAACAGATTTTATAGTAACGCCCTTGCCAGTGTCACTAAGTGAAAATTTAATAAATTCATTGAATGCAAAACAAGTAAAGGTGACCCGTAATATTTGTGTTTATGCGCTATTATTTACTGCATTAACGTGTATTATTTATTACTAGGGATATACTCTTATAGCAAAATAGAATATTAGTACTTTTAGTCTGTAGAGCGTATGTGATCAAATCTGAGGCCTGTAGGCATTAGTTGCTCGATTGGCAGTTTTGTCTATTTTTCATACTACTCGACGGGCCTCGTGGCGTAGTCGGTAGTGTAACCGACTTCCGTGTACGACGTCGTTGGTTCGATTCCCACTCAGGACAATTATTTGTGTGATGAATACAGGTATTTTTACTGCGTCTGGGTGTTTTCTATCTATGATATGTAAATACAACAAGAAAAAAAATAGTATATGTATTATATCCTTACGGATATAATACATATACTATTTTTTTTTACAGATTACTCTGGTACCCATAGCACAAGCATTAAGCTTAGTTTGGGACCAGAGGACGTTGTGTGAAAATGTCCGTGAATATTTATTTATTTATTATTTATTACTAGGGCGAAAACCAAGTATATCGCCAGCGAATGATAGTGAGGAGTTGATGAGGTGGACAGTGAGGGTAATAAGGACGAGATGTGGAGAGGGTTTGGGCCTCCGACACTCACATTCACCATACGAAACAAAACACGTTGCTTTACGATGATTTTCCGTGAGAGGGTGGCACTTCCTCGGCGAGCCAGCCCATTCATGCTGAGAGACACTACCGCTAACACACTAACAGGTGGTAAAACGATTGACGTGAAGAATACTTGTTGTCAGACAGACAGATTAGCATTATGAACAAAGTAATATATCAGATATCATGTTAGTTACTAACTAGCGCCCGTGACTTCGTCTACGTGGACACTTAAATGAGGATAACAATTCGTTCCTGGCATCAGAATTAAACGAAATAAAAATCATGTTTTCTCCTAGCCATGTTCTATCTACCCGTAAAGACCACATTAAATTCCGTATAATTTCACATATGTGCTCTAACAAACAGACAGACCTATAAAATATTGTTTCCTTCTCAATTTTAGACACACTGGATCCTACTTAAAGATATAGGTATACCTATCATTGCAGAGCACACACGGAATTGTCCTGTTCCTGGGAATCGAACCCAGAACACTCAGGACGGGAGGTCGGTATCTACACCACTCCGCCATCTGTGCGGTTATCTATCTGTTCTATTATAAAACTGTAACTGGATTGTGTCTGTACATTAAGATATTTAAGTAAATATGACTATATTTAGGCTATTTAATAGGCGTCCCTGAATACAAAACTATTTTTTAGAAATCATGTTTTCACTTTGTGCTTAATGTATAGTGCTAAGCATGTAAAATGCTAAATAAAAGATATAAGTATAAAATATGTAAATATGTTTAATTAGTCTTAAAAACTGTTATATCTACATTTTATCTCTATAAAATGACGGAAACCTGATAAAACCCCAAAACAAGCATTATAACTGCCGTAACTGAGTCCCTGACAGGTTAAAATGTGTATGTCTAATAATGTCAAATTAGCTTGTAAATAATAAAACATTGTACATTACATCTGGTAATGGTCGCTTAACAATCGTTGTAATTATTATGGCAATCAAGATAATAATCAAAACATAAAGTGAAAAATTTTAAAGTACAAATTATTTGCGAATAAGGAAAAAGAGATTTTTTTGTACGAGCGGGAATCGAACCCGCGTCTTTTCCAATCCGGGGAAGTACTCTAAGCCACTCTTTCGATCATCCCAATCTCCTATCACATTTGTCTTTACGACCAACGCCATCTATCGGAATGCATTTACAATTGCAATTTGTACTTTAAAAAGTTGACGTTATAATAAAGACAGCAGTGGTTGTTTATATATAGGTATACTTACTACATGTTAAAAGTTACTTAGCACCTAAGGGTTACTAATGCAACAGGTGAATAATGAATCAACTATAAATACGATTACATACTTTTTACCAACTTTTCTGCCTTATAATCTTCAATGTCCTAATCACCTTGAGTTAAGCTTTGTTAATTGAATCTTTTAACCTTTATTAGATATTTTAGGGTCGGTTGCCAACTGATTTCTTTGTTATAACTTTTTGTTGCCACACATACTGCCCTCCCGACCTTGACGTATCAAATAATTAGCATACCGCTAAGCTAGGAGAAACCAAATGTTTACTGAATGATTTTGTTACATAATAAACATGGTTCGGTTTTTATTGATGGCGATATTAGACTTATAGGCATAACTACAATGAATGTGCTGTTGATACTGGTTTTCACACGATTACTGAATGTTGTGATTGGTTAATATACCATTAATTTATTGATCGGCTCATAATAATACATATAGCACTCGTGAATATGGTCACAAGATTATTATGTTTTATGGTTTATCACCACTAGAGTAGTGTTGGTATTATTTCCCTTAGCAATTGGGTCACTTGTTATAGATTAACCCTTTCCATCCAAATTAGTAAATTATATTAGTATTTATATATTTTTGGAGATTATTTTTATAATCAACGAGCGTGTTGATATAAATATGAAACTTAGGAACATAGCATATCTCTAGGGTACGTATTTTTATAATACCGTTCTACTTAGCTTCACTATTTTCCAACACAGATTCTATCTATATTTGTACGCCCAAATCAGGAGTTGTTTTGTTTAAAGAACTAAATTATGCACACATTATTCTATGGCAACCTTCTCTCGGGTTCAATATTATTATGAAATCCTTGATAATTTTGATTCTTTCCGCTTGTGCAGTGACCTTATCATATTGTTATATTGAAACCATATTTGGCGTCTCGATTATCTTTGTTTATTTTTAAGCCATTATTACACGTTACAATCATCACAGGATAGATTAGTTCTACTGTGATTTATTTACATAAATACGTAAGTAAAAGGCTCTAGTTATTGATTACTTTATACAACTTCCAAAATAGCCACTGATTGCAATAGTATAGTATAGACAAATCGCAAAATTACAGACGGACCGTGAAAGTATAGACAAGTCAATAGTCCGTGTGGTGACGGACTAAGAATACAAGTGTCGCCACCCTATCCTTTTCCGCGGATGTCGTACAAGGCGACTAAGGGAGGTAAGCAATTATCACCCATTGCATTACTGATGGTAGGGCTGGGTACCAAGTGAGAGTACTCAGTTGCTATCGGGTCCGAACGGGTCGGTACCATCGTCTCCTGCGTGACCGGTCATGAATCACGTCAGTTTGTTTTGGCTGTAGCAGAAGATAGCCGTTTATTCTTTCATTTCATATCTGAGAAATGAAATGGTGCGCAGCGGCTTGACAATACTCTTGGTATAGTTGAGTCCATGAGCGACGGTTACCACTTACCATCACGTGGACCGTGGCTCGTCTGCCATCATTAGTAATAAAAAAAAAGTAACCTTGCTAAAACGCGACGATTTAGACAACACGTTACAAGGACCGTTAGCAACCGAATCTAGCAAATAAATAGGTAATTGCTTGTCACACTCCCGCCCCATCATCCCATCGACAGAATAAATACGGTCAAAGAAGTCTTAGTGCCACGCGTGCTTACCCTATCCAAAACCTCAGACTTAGTACAATATATTTTGATAGGTAGTCAGCCCAATAGTGTAATGTTGAGGCCATAAAATTAGAGCGGTAGGTATATCTATATCGACAGGCGTATTTCTAACCTTGTAAGGGCGTATTAGCGAGAATGTAGGTCAGTAAAACCTATCGCCCTTGACCTAGGAGAACGGCATGCCCTTCAAAGCGCCTTCTGCTCGTCCTGCCAAATAGACGTTATGCCAAGGGCATTCAGAACATAGTTAATTATGTAAATTGTTACGAACCAAATAACAAGGAATCAAACAGTACAATAATAATTACAAATCAAATAGACGAATATAAATATAAACATACTAGATTCTACCTGTGACTACGTCTGCGTGGGATAAATATAATATAGTACCTACTACATCACAAATAAATAAAATTTCTTACACTTTTATAATATTAATTAATGTAATAAATATTAATGAATAGATTTTCTGATGCTGTACAGAAATGCTGAACATAAATATTATATTTTCAATTTCCGAAATATTCAATTAACGGGTAAAAGATATTAGTCCTATTACATTTATTTGTAGATCGTCTGACTATGACTGAGTAGGAATCAGAACCGTAACACTTTACTAAGGATGATCGTATATAAAACTCTGGAATTTCTGTAGACTATGAAACAGTAGATGATAATCCGTTTGTAAGATTCTTAAACTTCTCATCTCAAATCTCTATATTAATTATATTCATCAAAATTTACTTACGATTTCACTTATTCTACACATGATTATAACATATAAATTGAGATATTGAGGTATGCTCAGCGATCTATAAGCGACAGGGAGAACAAACAACCTTCGAATGGTATAATTTTGTATAAAGGTTATACCTTAGAGTCTTTATACTTTGGAGGTCACATTATAACCGTTTGTCATGAGGCTTGATCTCATCTCATATCTCTATATTAATTATATTCTTCAAAATTTACTTACGATTTCACTTATTCTACACATGATTATAACATATAAATTGAGATATTGAGGTATACTCAGCGATCTATAAGCGACAGGGAGAACAAACAACCATCGAATGGTATAATTTTGTATAAAGGTTATACCTTAGAGTCTTTATACTTTGAAGGTCACATTATAACCGTTTGTCATGAGGCTTGATCTCATCTCGTTTCGAATAGTGTTAAATTACTGACTTAAATTACTGTCTTTTTTGTATAATACGTGGGCGGCAAGCAAGCCCTGATGGCAAGCGATTACTGGACTGGCCTATAGACCAGAGCAACACCAGATGCATCACCCACCAGTTGTCAACTTCAAGACAGGGATAAGTGTTGGAATGGAAGGATCAGGAGAGTATAGGAGGGATAAGCAGAAAACGAGGGTAGGAAGTATAATAAAGAGGTAGGTAAAAAAAGTGACATAAATGGTAACCACAAGGTATCGTCTTTTGCATATTTTCTTCTATCAGTCTTCTATAGTCCATTGCTGGACATAGGCCTCCTCAAAAGAGCGACTTTACCAGGCTATTGTCCACCTACACTGCGCCTTCAGATACGTAGTTGCCATTCGAGAACCGTTCTTCCTCAACGCTAGTCTGTCTGTCCAGAGATGCGGCCTTTTTCACACACATGTAAGTATTTATGTATAAATCTATACATTGCTACATATTTAGTTTAATTACACAAGAATACTGTACCGTAGGTACCTTTGCTGGCGTCCGTATTATATATATTAGTTTGTAGTGATAGTCTGTTAGATTTTTGTACATGTAAAATTTAAGATGAAGAAAAAAGGAACAATAGCAATATTCTAATCTGAAAATAACTGATGACTTTACCCTGACCTTGCGCAAAGTTATATGTATCACTATCAACGTTGCACAGCGCACTGAGGAAAATCGTATTTTCGCGAATTATTCTGGGAAGTGCTGATAGAGGCGAGTAACGGGTTGGCTGTTGTTATTCGCACATTACAGCACACATACTAGCGCATGTTTTACATTACGTACATAATATAGGATATCGTGTAGGTACTGTAAGAATGTGTGCGTCTGTGACATTGAACTTCACACTACACGCGGCCGCGCACGAGTTGCGTAACTGACGCGACGCCACACTTTGCGCGACGAGTTTTGCCGACGCGAATAAATTAATACTATATAATAATAATATACTATACTTATTCTCCTTTATAGTTAATAGATAAACAAAGCGTTATATAACAATTACATTCCGTATTTGCACACTCGATTACATGTTTCGTTTAAGAGGTTTAGCTTGGGACTGTACTTACATTATCGTAACAATTGGACGTCAGGGGGAGTTGTTAGTTTAGTCCTTACATACGTGTTTACTAACGTTTTTAAACCAAATTATAAATAAATATTTAATTTAGATAGATGCTTGTTTATCGCCATAATGTCGTCAGTGTAATCGTGTTGACAACTAGCACGTGGCGTGATTTCGACAACGACATTGACATTGGCCGCACTCAGGGCTCCGTGTGAGCGGCCGCGCGGTGTGCCTACCGATGCCTCGCTCGCCACATTGTGATAACAACTATACTCATCTACGTAGTACCTAAACTAAATGTATCTACGCGAAATTTGTTGCATCATGTGTAGTATTTTCAATGTAATGCTTAGGTATAATACTATAATTACGCTAAGGCCCCCAGACTGTAGCACTACGATTTTAGATACCCTCAGATTCAATTTCGTTATATAGTTGTGGTTTTGGGTTTGTGCACACCCGCTGAATATACACGTATTTTCAGCGGGTGTGTTTGTGTGTGTACTATTCAAATGTCTCACAATTTCATAAATCTCATAAAGATTGACTGATCATAAGGATTACCATCCTGTCCTTGTGTATATACTAATTTGCAAGTGGTTGCTTCCGCGACGAGCCACGAGGTCAGCCTTCTGTGTTCTATTATTAATGTTTATTGCTGATAGAATTTTATGGAGGTCCCGAGCCGTGAAAATTAAAGACACACAGACATTAATAATTAATTACAATAACACTAAATCTGTATATGTATAAAATTGTGAATTTAGGCTAAAGCTAAATTGTAATCTAGAAAACATGTTAGCGCGTTGCTGTTTAAGTATATATATATAAAATAAATTGTAAATATCTAATGAGGGGTGGAGATTCAAACCTAGAGCTTAGTTTAGGCACCATTCTCCCACAACATGATATAAGTATTCTGTTATGTAATATTCTAAATGCGTAACATTTCGATAATTGTGGTAAGAAATTAATATTTATTATAATTAAAAAATATATAACATTTTTTTTATTATTCTATGCCTATCTGGAGTTAATGTTTAATCTTGCATAATGTTTAACCGTACTAAATTAACAAAAAATGTTAAAACGTGTATATATTTTGTAAAATAGTAGTCAAGTGGCAAGTCAATGTGTTGTCAGGCTGACTGTGATCATTTCAACGAGGAAAAGATAACCTAAATGTCAAAAGTACGAATTAATGCTGTTCAGAGTCGACCAGGTGGCCTCCGCAATCCGCAAATAATAGTCAATAAAGTGGCAAGTCCGGGTGACGCAGATAGGCGTGCGGGCGGGATGCGGCGCGGGCGCGGGCGGTCCGGCTCTATCTGACTGTACAAATAGCAGCGACCTTGGGATTCGGCTTGCGACAAGGTCACCGCGCAAATCGTTATCAGCATGACGTTAGCGGGTGACCTCCGCGGAGGTGCCCGTGAGATAACGCGACCAGATACCGGTAGCGACCGATAGCGATGAGTCTCGGGTGCCACAGTTCTACTAGTAAGCTCCGCAGAACTTCCGTGTTCAATCACTATTTTCTTTACACTGAGAGATTTAAACTAATTAGCGCTAGACCACATTTGCCTAAATGTTGATTATAATAGAGATCAAATTTCGGAATACACATCCTGTGAATCAGCTTATCGCGACGTGATTGCCAGATGCCTGATTATTACTCCAAAAGTAGGTACAGGCTCTTCCTAGTTTGGGGGACAGATATTAGAACTAATGTGTGAATTATTTGTTACCTGAAATAAGATTTAACTTTGTAAAATATTTTTCGACTAATAAACATTTATTATTATTATATAAATACGTTTATTATAATCGGATTCCCTATGGTATAACATCAATTTTAAGTTTAATACAAACACACCAATAAAGCTTTCATATTTAACCAAAATTATGTAATATTAAAAATAATACTTTAACGGTTGTATACATTTAAGTAATAAAAATTTTTGAAAGGTTAAAAAAAGTAGTAAAAATAGTCTGATTGGTGAAGAAGAACTAAACTATTAAAAAATCTAGCCATCGCCATTATTTAGATTGGAATAAAGCCAAAATGTCGTCATTTGATTGAAATCACTTTCTACGAGTTTATCGTAGTTCGCAAAATATTTTATCGACCTTGTGTGTTCATGGCCGTGCAAAAATATCAACTTGACATTCTAACGATTTCCCGATCTTAGAGTTGCTAACCAGGAAGCAGCGCTTAGTATTAACCATACCTCACGTCCCGAGGTCAAGCACTATTTTTATATATTATGTATACATTTTTCTTAAACAGCTAGCCAAGCTGTAGATCACATCATAACTGACGATGTTTTGAAGATCCTTTAAATATTTTTTACTTTGTTTTAAATGTTTTTTTTTATGATGGCAACGAAATCTGGTGAACCTACAGATTGTTGTTGGTATGCAATTTTGCAGCGATAGCCTGGCGGTAAAACCAAGGACTGCAAAGACAGTGGTATCTGGTTCAATCCCGACTCCCGACTCCGTCCCGTAGTACTCATTTGTTATTGGGCCCGTGCGGGTCAGGAGTACTGTCTTCCGTGTGATCGACCGTGACACATCGGTGTGTTTTGGTTGTAACGGGAGATAGCCGTCCATTCATTCATTTCTCATCCGCGAAATATAATGGTGACAATTGCTGTCTTTTTTTAGGGTTCCGTACCCGAAGGGTCAAAACGGAACCCTATTATTAAGACTTCGCTGTCTGCCTGTCCGTCCCTCTGTCACCAGGCTGTATCTCAAGAACGGCGATAGCTAAACAGTTGAAATTTTCACAAATGATGTATTTATCTTGCTGCTATAACAACAAATACTAAAAACAAAAAAATAATAATATTTAAGGGGGGCTCCCATACAACGTCTGTCTGTTCGTCCGTCTGTCACCAGGTTGTATCTCAAGAACGGCGATAGCTAGACAGTTGAAATTTTCACAAATGATGTATTTCTGTTGCAGCAATTGTCACGATGGCTGAATTGGCAAAGCATCTGGACGGTATCCAGGAGATGCAGGTTCAAATCCTGCTCGTGACTGTTATTTTCGATTTCACATTTTTCACTTTGTGTTTAATGTATAGTTTAGTTCTTATTTCTAGCGACACATATTTTATGCTATGCCCATACAATACAATATGTCAAGGGTTCGTCTCTTTTATAAGCGTTTCTACGCGTGTTATTAGTCAGTTAGCCAGCAGGATCTTAAACTGTTTTAACCTGGCAATGTCGACCGCACCCATGGTGAGATATTTATTGTGTGTCGTATTTAGCTTATTAGTTAGCACCTTATTAATGACACCTCCCGTGGCGGTTACCACTTACCATCAGCTGGCCCGTTAGTCATCTGTCACCACAACCAACAAAAAAAGATGAAGCTTACGGAATCTATCGTGTTTACTTTACCAGGGGTTTTCGAATATTTTATAACATTCTTGATCATAGGTCGACTGAGGTTTTGAGGTCCTATGTTCGATAAGGTATACGAGTAGCAACTTCATCTAGCCACTATTATAATGTTTAACATTTTTAATTATTACTATATCAATTGAATAAATTCACACAATTTAGATGTAATAATTCAAACTTATTATTTGTTATCTGTAGTTAGATTAATATTGTGTGAGTGATAACAGTAATATTAAGACCTCATATATTTTAACTAAGCATAGCGAGTTCGAGTAGTAGTTTAGGTTTTAATCACTTTTGTTCGAAACACACACAATAACAAACGTGTACAATGTTGCGGCGTCGAATGACAATCAGCCCCTAATCTGACCCCGTGTTCACCACGAAAGGACAGTAATATTACTGAACTTTCACTTCTCTCGCGTTTTGGGCGCAGTGTTTCTAAATACGTCGGAACTGCGTAAATAAGCGTGATAAAGGAACACGACTTAAAAAATTGACCTTGAAATATGATGTCGCTATATCAGATTTATGACGTCTATGAAAAATGTACAATGGCGCGACGTTTATTTGATAGCAAATCTGAACAATGTAGGTACTTAGGTCACGTGTGAGCGTCAAATGTTGAAAACAATATGTTTCATGGTCCCCAATATTTACTGAATTTATGCATCATATTTCAGCAAGCGCTAAGTACTAAATATGTGCGCTCTTCGGCCACGGAAGAGCCAATTCCTCGTGTAGGATTATCGCGTTCATAAGAACTGAATGTTATAGTGATTTATAGCATTTGACGTGATCACCATTCTACTGGAATCAATTTTTCGTGGCAGTAGGGAAAAAAAGCCTTTTCTAAAATCCGAGTGCAACCACATAGTCACTATAAGATTTAGGTGAAAGCGTTTGAGCGCTGAATAGTTTAATAGGCCAGTGCCGAAGCCTTTGAAAATGGTAAAAAGTGAAAAAAAAAAAAATAGTAGGATGAAACCCATTGGAAAAGTAAGAAAATATTACAAAAATAAAAGGAAAAATAATTTACGGGCGATTTGAGGTCGGGAAGGAAGTTATTTCGCTTTTTTGCATTTTCTGAGAAAATTTTCCATAGTAATGTATACTTTTTTTTGTACCATCAAAAAGTAGAGATTTCAACGTATAAAAAGCACACCGAATTTTTTCAAAAAGCAGATATTTTGACGTCAGAATTTTTGATTGAAAATTAGGGTGATTTTTCGATATTTAATCAAAATAAGAGGAAAAAATAAATATTTTGCATCAAAAAAAATTACAATGTGTTTGAGATATAAAAAGGTAAGTTTTCACCAAATATCGCAAAAAAATATTATTTTTTGTGGAAGTTAAAAGTAAAAAACCAAAAAGTCGGTTTTTGAGATTTTTCACATATATTTTGAGGTTATGTGAAAAAAGTGTTTATACAAAAGTTGTAGATCTTTTTATTTTCTACAATTTTGCCATTTAACTTTTTTCTCGATAGAACTCTTAGTTTTGCCGGAAATCGTGATAAACCGATTTTTACCCTTAAAAGCCCACCCCCACCCCCTTCCCGACCTCAAATCGCCCGTAAATTATTTTTCCTATTATTTTTGTAATATTTTCAAATTTTTTCAATGGGTTTCATCCTACTATTATTTTTTTTGGTTTCGAAAATTATCGGCACTGGTCTATAATTACAATGAAACTTTTTAAAGGTTGATAGTTTTATTAGATTCATCTTGAAAATACTATACTTACATTAGTAACGCCATGTACGGCCAAGAATACCCATTAGTAACATGCCAATATCGCCAGATATTTTTAACTATATACTTTTTAAAACGCCTTAAGAAAACTAGATTGTTTAAGCGCGGTGAAGATGACCTGAATCTAAATATGGGCACACGAGAGAAATCTTTCTTGGACACGTAGTTCGCACCACTCTCGACGTGGGCGAACAGAAGAGAAAGGAACTAAGTACCTACCTCTTTAATATTTAAATGTTCCATTTAAAACATATCATGTACCAGATACCAGATGCTCCGCTGTGGAAATATTCTGTTTGAATACGTGGATTTCATTTCTATAAAATCAATTTAAGTGAACAAAGATTATCTTAATATAGATAAAAAAATATCGCAACTGCAGTATAAACAAATATCGATATACCAATAGTAAACACTTATTTCATAGACCTTGTCTGCCAGTTGAAAGATCTCTCCGATGGTCCACTTGTCACCTCGCTTTCTAGAATAGTACTAACAGCAGGCACACTAATAGTGATGCGTCTTGTAGGTATTAAATAATGTACCACTGAAGTAATGTAACATAGTTCCAGTGGCCCGCCAATAAAGGCGGAGAGACGGCACACGGCGGGTTTCTTTAGTGGGTGAGGGCTCCACACTACCTACTACTAGTAAACGACACGGTATGCGGATAGGAACATTTTTTCACGCCTAAACAAAAAAAATATTAATAAATAAATTAAAAAAATACTAATTAATGTAGAATTGGATATAGCTTTAAAAAATAACAGTGACAATATAAACATATTATATCAACAACACCGTGTCCATGGTTCCTATACCAGAAACACGAAATAAACTAATTTTATGGATTCTAAACTATTAAATCGTTACTAATATTATAAATGTATTGTCATAGCTTATATATGTTTAAATTAGCCTTTAAGCGTCTCGGTGTGTTTGGTTGTAGAAGAAGATACAAGGGTCTCTACCCGTCTTTCTTCTGAGTGAATTTGACAATGAGTCATTCTACTCGACGCTTATCATTCTCTTAATCGGAAACACCTTGTTTTACAATGAATGGAGAAAACAGATCAATCTTACTCTCGCGATTTGACTTATGAAATCTACATACAATCATCAGCTATGTAGAGCAGGCCAGTGGGTCGCGCGGCCACGCACCAATGCTCTCGCGCTTACCACGAGTAAAGGGGCGATTTCAAAAATTTAAATAAATTATTTTTTGTTCTCCATGTTCTATAAAAATATGCAGATTAACTTTACTACCCTTCTTTTATTTTTGTTATTTAATATTTTTTTTCTATTATGACAGTTCTATTAGCTCATTTTGTAAGCTCTTATTCTGTTTTAGTATCTACAACACAAAATTCGTAAAGGTGTCTTTTCACGGTCGCTGACCTGCATTTTATGCTCGGCAATGAGGATGATCCTAATTTATTGCCTTACTTTACTTGTCATCCTCCAAAATACGAAAACATTTTTTTTTTTATAATAAATAACTGTGTTTTTAAATGTTTTCAGCGCGATGATTAATTCAACAGATCATTTATTTTCTAACTAAAAATATACTAGGCTCTCGAAATACATTCTTTTTCAGAACTGATGATACGTTTCACTTTGTTATTAGAAAATAAAATTATAATGTATTATTAAGTATAGCTTCCATTACCAATCCCACTCTACAATACTTTGAGTTTTTTTAACTATCCCTTACGAAGCCCATAGTTTCAATGTACCTACTTCAATATATGCCCAAAATTTTAACATTAAATCTGAATAAAACTTATATATTTAAAAATACTTTTGTGGTAGAGCTTGTGCCAGCATGAATTGAGTACCTACTACCCTCTCACAGAAGATCAGAGTGAAACAACAGTACCTTCATCCATCCATCAGCCTTTTAACGTCCACTGCTGGACATAGGCCTCCCCAAGAATGGGGGATAGTGCCGTAATCGCTACGCTTGGCAAGCGGGCTGGCGATCACAGTGGATGTTGTTAATACTCGAAGAAGTGCTGCTGCCCACTCCCCCGGTATACCCTCAGTCGGCTCTTACGACTCCCATGGGTGGAGAGGGGTTGGACAATTCTAAAGCCGGCACCACACGGCGTAAACAAAAGTACCTACGTACAGTGATTCGTATGAGTAAGTTATTTGCCACCCTCGTAGTACCTCTTAAAAAGCCATTATTTTTAATTCTTTAAATGTTGAAATACTTTGATCTGTATTTCAGCACTTAATGTGCTCAGCTACTCTAAAGAACCTAATTATTTGTGAAAATATGAATGGAAAAAGAGAATTTTACTGCAAGCAGGATTCGAACCTGCGTCCCTTCCAATCCGGAGAAGTGCTCTAGACGGCTAAGCCATGGGAGTGACCGACGGCCTTATCCAATCTCCACATCACATTTGTCTTTACGCCCCATGCCAGCTATCGGATGCATTTACATGCATTATTTCAATATAGTAGGTAAGTTTAATTTTGTCAGCTTTCAGAATGAATAAAATAAGGTCTAAAGGTGGAGACATTCTTACGCAAACACAAGATGTATTAAGCCGAGGAAGTGAATGTTTTGGAGATATGTATGCGGATGTTCAGGGTGATGCTGGTGCCACATGTAGTCTAACAGATCAGCATTCGGTACCGGCATCCTCTGATGACATTAGTATGGATGAAGATGAATGGGCGATTAGAAGTTTGAAAAATGGTAAGGCAGCGGGTATTGATATGGTGTCTGCTGAGATGATCAAGCTTGGAGGCCTGGGAATCCTTCCTGATGCTTCTCAATTTATGTTGGAGTTCAGAAATGGTTCCCAAGGACTGGAGAAGCGCAGTCATCGTGCCCTTGTTTAATAACAAGGGTTCACGTTATGACTGTGCAAACTACAGGGCCATAAGCTTGACCAGTTTGGCAGCCAAATTGTATGGTAAGATTATTGAAAGGAGAATGAGGATGGTGTCTGATGAATTTTTGTGTGAGGTACAAGGAGGTTTCAGGTGTGGACGAGGATGCATGGATCAAGTGTTTTCTCTGCGCAACATTGTGGAGAAGAATCTGGCTGTAGGCCAGAGGGTTTTCTGCAGTTTTGTGGATTTGGAGAAAGCATTTGACACTGTTGTACGAAAGGAACTTTGGGACATTTTGCCGGAGTATGGTATTGACGGTATTGAGCGGTGCAGTCCAACTACATGGACTGCAGAGCTTGTGTGCGGCTGGATGATGGAATGTCACCCTGGTTTGATGTCAATATCGGCGTTAAACAGGGCTGCGTTCTATCAGCCAGACTGTTTATCATATATCTGGATAAATGTCTACAAAGGTTGAATGAAATGAATGTGGGAGTTCAGATGGGCGACTCAGTGGTTAACTCTCTGCTATATGCAGACGATGCGGTCTTATTAGCGCAGTCTGCGACTGACCTGCAAACCCTAGTCGACGTAATGGCAGAAGATTGTAAGAAAGGGGGCCTACGTGTGAATGTGAGCAAAACCAAAGTAATGGTTTTTGAAAGAGAAGAAGCCAGAATAGATGTTAGAGTAGCAATAGGAAATGGTGTGCTAGAACAAGTGGATGAATTTGTATATCTTGGATGTGGATTCAGTCGGGATGGAAGGTACCCCACTTATGTAGAAAGAAGAGTGAATGCGGGAAATAGAGTGAACGGAGCATTGGGACAACTTCTCAGCAGCCACCACCTCAGCCAGAAGGCACGTGTCGCAATACACAACGCAGTGCTTGTCCCAACGTTATTATATGGAAGCGAGAGTTGGGTATGTAAAAAGAAGCATGAGAGTAAAATCAATGCGGTCGAAATGCGATCTTTGCGGAGAATCTGTGGAGTGAGGCCGACTGACCGCATTCGTAACAATGACGTAAGAGAGCGAGTAGGTATGAAAGAGAGTATTGGTGTAAAGATGCGAAAGGGAATGCTCCGATGGTTCGGAAATTTGGAAAGAATGCCGGACGAGCGACTGGCTAAGAAGATATACAATGCGAAAGTGGAAGGATGTAGGTACAGGGGAAGACCGAGACTTACCTACCTAGATCAAATTGGTTATGTATTGAAGGAAGGTGGAGTCAGGAGTCTCCGAAACCGGCGAGCGTGTATGAAGAGAGTTATGAATGAGCGAGATATGTATGCAAGAATAGAGCCTCTTGGCACTCTGTTCTCTCTGCCTACCCCGCAAGGGAAATGGCGTGATAATAAGTTAAGTAAGTTTTTCTTTTTGATGAACATATTATACATACCTAATTTGTGGTAATTAATATTAAGTTACAATTTGTATAACACGAAAGGCAAGTTTCTCCTCAATTCCTCTCAATGCATGGTTGCCTGGAAGAGATCGCTCTGAGCGATAAGGCTGCCAATTGGAAGACTTATTTAACTTAAGCCTTAGCTTTATATTTTCTTTTTTGTTTGTAAAACTTTAGTATTCCAATAAAGAGTTATCTATCTATCTATTGTAATGGATTATGGAGAACAGAAAAAGAGATTATGCATGAAATTGCATACTAGATAAAACTATGTCTCTCTAAAACACATTAATAAAAATAGCTACTCCACAGGAACGGGTTATTTTTCCAAAAATCAAGGTGACCTTTGTCGTTTTCTTGGCTCCGAAATATGCTCTTGCGTGCAGTAGTCACAGCGTGTAATATAACTTTAAGGTGTTTTTGGGGACATGTATGTTTGTATGAATTCAATGATCGTGTCAATTACGACGGAGAAACGGTTATCGCGACACGTGGCGTCCTGCGTGCCTTCACCATGTCCCGACAACGTGATCGTTGCAATCATGAGATCCGCTCAAACAATAAATACTGACTGGAACTAATAGTTAACCTTCAAATAATACTATTACAAGCATCTTATTATTATCTTAATGTGAACTGGTTATTTTTGGTGACATAATATTCTTAATTTTGTTATTTTAAACACAAAGTGAAAAATGTGAAATCGAAAATAAGAGTCACGAGCAGGATTTGAACCTGCATCTCCTGGATACCGTCCAGATGCTTTGCCAATTCAACCATCGTGACAATTGCTCCTGACTGCTAATTTCGATAACACATTCATACTTAACGTCTTTGGGTGACGCCTGCGCCATTTGTCGGCAGTATTTTTATACATTATACCGACCAGGTAAACTTAATTTTACTATATACATATAGTGCTAAGCATGTCAAATGCTAAAAATATATATAAAAATATCTAAATAATTTTATTATTATTTTATATTAATAAGCACTTAACATACTCGGCCACATATTATATTCTTAAAATTATCAAATAGCGTCTCTATTGTGATACACGCTGCTATTCTGCGTGCATTCTGCTATTCTGCGTGGTCTTCAGAATATAAATACTTCACTATACGGCACATTAATTAGTTATCCCACGGGAAGCAATTATATGATGATTGGTCTGGGAGCGTCATATATATACATATATATCGTACGTAGGGTTACATGGTAACGAGGAGGCAGACCGTCCAGCTAAGCTAGCTATATTGGAAGGGGCGGTTTTATCAATTGCGGCAAATTATGCGGCAAAATATTATTTTAATGTTTGGGACTGTTTCTATGTTTTAGTGATGGCACACGGCGGGTTTATTTAGTGGGTGCCCTCACCCACACTACCCTGTTCGATGCTCCGAACGACAGGGTGCGCAGTTAGGTAAATTTATTCCCACCTTAATAAAAAATAAATATATTACCTGTCTATAACTGAGATGATATAGGAATTATTCAATTAAATTTTTAATCACTCATTATTTTAATCACACACATGGTTTAAGTTTGAGTGATTTTGTTATTTCGGTCAGTAGTCTATGCACATGAAGTCATGAGCAGAAGCTAGTAAATAATATGACAAAACCTTGCAAACGAGCGGTCGTTATTGTTGGATTGCTTAGTTAAATATGGCAGAATATGCATAAATGCAGTCAATCTACATTGCTACATGCTATGCAGACGAAAAGATAAGATGATAAAATTATACAGATCATCTACAATAGCTTCTATCAAACAAATATGTATCTTTCAGCTGTGACAATAGATCCATTAAACATCCATGACGCATTTAGATGTACAAATACCAACATAAAGGCCAGTCAGTTGCAACGCTGAAGGGGAATAATAAGGTGAAACCACGTCTGTTGCATATTAAACGACCTTACCCCTCATCATGTTGTATCCAACACTATGTCGCCTCTTATTGAAAGGGTGATTGTATGTAATTTATCCAAGCAACAATCCAAAAACAACAAATTTTTAGCAAACTTACTTCACGCCACACAATTTCGATTTAAATTTCTCCGTCATTTAGTGTAAGCGACTCCGGATCATGCAGTTGGTTGGAACTAGGTACGCGAGTAGCAGTACGCCTTATACAGCCGGCCCTCGCACTGCATCGCGGTTACGCCATCTGCTGTGGGCGTAGCACCTCTGGGCACGGATACAGGCTGCATAGAGGTCCGCCAACTCTCGGGACCACTTTCTCTGGAGTGGACGCCGCAGACGGGCATGGCTCCGTCGCAGATCTGTGACACCGCTCAACGCCAGAGACCGGCGGCCTCCACGTCCACGTCCTCAGTCAGGGAGGGTGAGTGCCGCCAAGATGATACGGTGGCCGCCTTCACCAGCAAGCAGTTCCTGCTTTAGCCTATCCACAGCTCACCGCTGCCCTTCCTATCGTAAGTGTCTATGTCTTGGTCCCGGTCTTAACAAATATAGTGTTTACTGTTCTCAGACTTTGAGCAATTTCCCATACCTAAATGGTGCTTTACTTTGTTAAATATTTCTGATGGCGTGTTTCTTGAAGATACATCTAATCAGTTGCTCATTTCAGCTTTGTAATTACTTCTTTTTTTCCTTTACTGTTACTTTCATTATAGCTAATATGAATGGTCATCCTCCTGCGATCTACATGATAGTACCATGAGTGAGAGTGCCGGAAGCTTATATATCCTCCTCATCCTCTCCTTATTAGCCCCCCTCACCACCTTTTATCCTTTTCCTTGTAGTTGACGACTTGCGAGTGGTGCCTCTGGTATTGTTAACGTCTATAGGCTACGGTAACCAGGGTGGGTAAAAAATATGATTTGTTTATTTTTTACATCCTTGGTCAATTCTTACGACACCCGTCTCTAGTAGGAGTGCGTACAATGTCTTTACTTTGAGTCTATCATCTTAGATTAATAATTATTAATCTAAGACTATCACTATCTTTAAGGAAATCGTTTAAATTAAACGTTGCTTCTATGTTTTTGAAACAATAATTCCTTGTGTTGCATTAAAATGACAGCACAAAAAAGATGACGCCATTTTTTTATTCTTGGATTAACTCCTTATTCGATGCTGATCGGTGGTACAGTGACTATTCCCGAATAGGCTCGCTATTCTTCGAATTGTTGTTGGTAAAACGTAAAAATTATTTATTCACAAGCAAGTAACGATTTATTCTAGGAATAAAATTTAATCTTGTTTGGTCGAATCCGCCCTAAGGGAGTTAAAAGATATCCTTGCCTTTGCAATCATGAGATCAACAGTTATAATTTGATGGTAATAATCTCTCGTTGGTAATAAATTTTGGCACATACATACTTGCGATTTTTTCATCAAGGTTATTAATTTTGAAGGTGGATTTTTCAGAAACGTTTAGCTTTTTTTCGTAATGAGCGAGCAGTCTGTTTACAGCTGCGATCCACCGTGATTTACAACTGTACATACGCAGCTAATAACATTTGTGTGTAATAGAATTCAAGGTCTTGACGTACTTTGCAGAAAATTTTAATGTCTGTTATCAACTTCTTTGTAAATCTAAACAGTAGCGTACGACTTACAGGAGTTTTAAGAAAGATTAAAGACCCATACCTTAGAAAAATATTGTAATGAGAATAAATCTCCACAGAATGAACTAGAAACCTTATCCAACTTTGTGTCTAAAAACAAAGCAAGCATCGCGTGCCCCTGTAATTTCCCATCCACGTAATGATACTAGCTAAAACATCAGTTTTTGGGGGTAAAGGCTGAAAATTAGAAACAATCTACTCGTGTATATAACTAAAACAAAGTCGAGTTAGTTACACCATTTATAACTCCATAACGGCTGTACCGATTTGTATGATCTTGTTGGCTAAGTCTCCAATCCAAATCGCAGAATAATCATTAAAACAACGGAACAAATTACAAAAAATCATTTTCTCATACCTACATTATGTATAGAACGACCTTGTAATATCAATCTAGAGAATGGATTGACTGATTTCGAAGAATTGTAGTTTCTTTTGCCTCGGTTTCGAGAAATATTCTCGTGCATAGGAAAAGAAAAAAAAAATGCGATAGTGGTAAAACCTTGCCTATCCCAGTATGAATAGGCCCGCTCGATCGGGGAAGTACCACCCTCTCACAGAAGATCAGCGTGAAACAACTGTAGGTACTTCTGCTGTTGTCTATCGTAAGATGAGTAACAGATCCGGAGGCCCAAACCGAGGGAGAGGTCCTCCTTATCGTTTCATTTTTATCCTTATTCCATCCATCCATCCATCAGCCTCTTAACGTCCACTGCTGAACATAGGCCTCCTCAAGAATACGGGATAGTGCCGTAATCGCCACGCTTGGCAGGCGGGTTGGCGATCGCAGTGGATATTGTTAATACTCGAAGGAGTGCTGCTGCCCACTCCTCCGGTATTCCCTCAGTCGGCTCTTACGACTCCCATGGGTGGAGAGGGGTTGGACAATTCTAAACCCGGCCCCACACGGCTATTATTTATTTATTTAAAACTTTTGCACTTATATAAGGTACAAGGCGGACTTAATGCCTTAGGCATTCTCTTACAGTCGACCTGAGGTGGAGCAGAAATTAACGATGGTAGGTACAATAAACAAATAAATGTCAATACATAATAATATATACATATATACCAATACATATAACTAATACTATGATAAACCTGCATAATATACACACCTAAAATAATATAAGAAACATATATGATAAATATACTTACATAAATATATAATAAGTATCGAGTTGATAAGAAGTATCATTAAGGGGACTCTGCCAAACGACGGAGATACAGTTCACGTACACGGGCTTTAAATATGTCACGACTTGTAGCCATCCTGATCTCCAGAGGCAACGAATTCCAAAGAAGTATAGCCTGTACATTAAAAGAAGAATGCACAAGACTAGAAGAATGAGATAGACAGTGTAGAAGAAGGTTATTAGAGGAACAAAGATTTCGGTCATGGGTGGTAGATAGAAATTCAAAATGAGGCTTTAAGTAAGTAGGAGCGTTAGGGGAGTATAAGAGGAAATATAAAAGTGAGAGCACCCGATAACTACGCCTTTGCCGGATGGGCAACCAATTTAGTTGAGAGCGAAATTTGGAAATATGATCGAATTTACGAAGATTAAAAACGAATCGAATGCAATTGTTGAGAAGTCGGTCAAGTTTATTGAGCAGATCTGCATTCAGGTCGAGGTAGCACACATCAGCATTGTCGATGATAGGGAAAACCAAGGTGTGAATCAGCATTGCCTTGGTCTCAATGGGAAGAAAATTCTTAAGTCAATAAAGAGAGTGAAGAATTCCCGTTCTGACTGATAATTGTAATTTGAGTCCTCCACTCTAGCGTACTGTCCTCAAATAGACCAAGGTTCTTGACGACTTTACTGTATGGAATTATAGATCCATTGTAGAAAATTGGTGGCAGACTGGTAACATTAGATCTGCTGAGTATACGAAAGCTACCGATTAATATGGACTGACATTTGTGCGGATTTATATTCAAGCCAAACCTTACTGTCCAATCCTTAATCGCTGCAAGGTCACGGTATTATCCTTCCTATTCTCCCTATTCTCCTATTATCCTTATTATCCTTCCTATTCTCTACTTATTATCATCTCCTTAATATCTTTCCTTGGAGATGGCAACGCGCTAATGAGGCTTCTGATGTTGCTAGCGTCTATAGGCTACGGTACGCGCTTATCATCAGCTGGTTGGTGTGGAATGCTTTTTTGCCTCCCCCACGTTGTATAAAATGAAAGAATAGAACGCCATCTTTGATACAAGACCGAAATGAAAATAAACATGGCGTTATATGCTGGTTTTGATAATGCCAGTAGATGATGGAAAACGTTTGCTTATTTTTCTTCGATGCCGCTGTGGAACTGGGAAAACATTCATCATCTAATTGATTTTGGCAAATAGCGGCCATGCTATAAACAGTATGCCGAACAGCTCATTCAGCGTCGAAAATTGCTGTTAAAATTTAAGCGACGATGAAATCCTGACATTCAAGGCTTTGAAACATTCAGTAAGTGTCAAAGTTTTGGCATCAAGTAAAATTATCACCTGGGAAGAATGTGCATTGCCCATTTTGAACACTCAATGAACTATAAAAAATCTACGCAAAGACTAAATATGTTTTCGAAGCGGAATGATTGTCCTGTGTGGCGATTTCTATCAAATGCTAGCAGTCATTCCAAAAACTACAACTGCCGATGCAATAAATGTTTGCCTCAAATGATCAAACCGCAAACTCTGTGGGACTATATGCAGAAACTTCAGTTAAAGAGAAACATGCGAGTTGCATTGTTAAATAATGTATCTGCTGAAGATGTAAGGTACCTGTGAAACTATCTGTGTAGCATCGATTTTAGGAACAATTACATATGTTAAAATTTTGGAGTCAGTACAGCACTGACCCCAAAATTTTAACATATAGGTCCAGCTGTTGAGTTGAGAACTTATCAGACCGTTATATACATGAATGTAACTACTTACCATATATATGATATATGGAGTCTATGTGCTGATCAAGATGTAGTTTGCTATCAAGTGCAACAAGCACCCTATGATATCGAACTAAGGTGACGTTCGATAAGGCAATTTTATTTAAATTATAATTATTATAAATAAGATTTTTATTTTTACTAAATGTTATTGATATACAATTAGAAATACTTAAATATAATTTATTACTAGAGCAATAACTAGAAAGCTACTAGTCTGTTTAGGGCTTCCTCATTCAAGGCACAACGAAAAGACTTTTTTTTTGCGTTATGTATTTTAGAAAAAAATGTGTTGAAAGCTCATAAATCCTTACATTGCACCAAAGGACAAATTATTTGTGAAAGTGGAAAAAGAGAGTTTTACTGCGAGAGGGAAAGCTCTCTTATTACACTTTCAAACTATAGAGACTAGGTACACTAAATTAATATTTTTTGATATCAGCAGTAAAAAACTCTATAAAAATGTTTTCTATAAGAGAACAATTACTAAAGTAATTCGTTAAACACCTCCCTCTTTTTTATTTGTTGCTATGATGCGGTCACAATAATAAACAATATAATGCTCGTCCATGAATTAACTATCAAATATCTGAGGAGTCAACCAGGTCTCTATACGAACAATGGTTTCATAGGAATAAGATAATATGTTCATATACAAAGTGTTAAGTGTAGTGAGAAGTCCTCTACACTTATGGTAATATAAATACGTTATCAGTTATGGCGTGAAAGCATGACCAACAAACAAACAAACGCACTTTCGCATTTATAATGTTAAGTAACGATGTTAAGCATAAGCATCAAGTGTCAAAATAGTGTTTACTACTGATGTCGATAGACGAGACCACTATCATACACGCTATGGACCTGTATGGACCTGACATCAATCGTCAACGATCCCAATTTCGCATATTTTAGGAAAATTGGAGAAATTATCATTTAATTCTGTATTAATTGACGTGTCTAATCATAGTTACGTGTGCAGGGCCCGGATGTAACTCATATAAGAAAGAAAACACACAGAATTGTACATTTTACATGTAAGTAATTTGTTGTTTATATGCGAAGCTTATGAACTTACCACAAACGCTGTGCTCATACACGGATGGGGAATTTTATTGCATTAAATCATATGCATGCCCGGAATGCCTTCAAATTCGATATAAAAAGATAACAAATACGTGAATTTTGTGATATAAAATTTACAATGTTTCTTTGATAGAGATTGACACTATCGGTATTTCGGTATCGATAAAATGACTTCGATGTGTCTATTATTGGGAAAGGCAAAGCCTTGATTTATGTTTCAGTAAAGGTAAGGTAATATATATTATTAATATAGTATATTTATGATTTTTTTTTCAAAAATTTGAGTAAGATCATTCTATACGGTTAAGTTATAATTTTTTGAGTAAATGTATTTTTATCTTTGGATAGTTAAAATTTATATTTCAATTTAACGTTTTAGATTTCCTCAGAATATTGGTGTTCGACAAAAATGGCTTAAAATGATTAATAGAGAAAACTGAACTAACTAACTAAACTAACTTATCATCACGCCATTTCCCTTGCGGGGTTGACAGAGAGAATAGAGTGCCAAGAGGCTCTATTCTTGCATACATCCCTCGCTTCCTCAACATTCATAACTCTCTTTATACGATATAATATAAGAATTTGTTGTAAATTTTCAATATTTGTTAAAATATTTATCATCAAACATAATATTTACTAGAAACTGCATATAAGGTGATCACGGGCCTATTAGTAGAAGCTAAAGCTAATAAATTATTGCAAAAAAAATTCATCACTATTATAATGGTACAAGGTTTCAAATTATGATGAAGTTTGTATGTATTAATATAGACGGTCTATTGACTGTAGTCCATTGACTAGAGACACTTCTTTCGTGAATTTTGTACTAGACCCGACGTTTTGGCCATTTTTATTAGGTCAATGCTTTGCCATATTAATTTTATCGTTGACATGAGACTAAAGTTTTGGCGAAATGTGGACGTCTTACATTTTTTGGTTGGGGATAGTATATTAGAGAGATCCACTTTTAAGGTAGTTAGCTAATTATTATAGTGTTCTAACACTCTAATACCACTTAATAGTAATATTAACAAATTAAATAACATTGCCAGACACCTTGTCGACTATCTTTACATAAAAGGCAATTTTTAGTCCTTTTAAGGAAAGGTGGGGGTGTTTGATTATGGATAACCTTGGAGCAAACAACATACGATATTTTAGCTCTCGGCGATATGCGGAAGACTATTTCAAGAGTCAGGGTCGACGGCGCCGTCACCCGCCCGCGCCCGCGCACCTCGCCAACGGGACGTCACGGTGTCGGGTTTCCGTAACGTCATACGGGTCACGCTACACCAACCCTCAATTCTAATTATTTATTGAATAAACAAAACATATGTATATGCGTGTATTCATAGAGAATGTGCAGATTATGGACTAAGAACCACGGTTCATGTACACAGACGAACTTAACCCAATCACGTAGATCTTACGAGGAACTTCTAGGAAACTATCAACATACTCGTAGTAGAAACTATTATTGTTCAATTCAACATAGTAGAGACTATTATTGTTTGCTATACTTATATTATTGTTTGCTTGTTACGATAAAGTTTTTTTTAATCTTTCTTTTCTTTACTAGTCAGAGGGATTTCTCTAGATTCCATAGATTAAAGATAATAAAAAAATAACACAACTAACTCAATAAATAGGTATTGTTTTTACAATTCTCCACAAGAATGCCGAAACACAATAAGGTTACTTAAATAATATTATTAATTTTTATTTATAAGAAATGCGAAACTAATACGGATAAATGTACAAAATGGTCTAAATTTCCTCCTTGCATTTATTAACGAAATGTTTAAAGAAATTTAGGAATACAAACAATGAAACTACTATTTTAAGTAAGTACGTAGTATTATAGCTTCCTTTAAAAAATAGACAATATACATAATTTCGATTCTACATATATTTTAAATGATTTGAAGGAGGAGCAGGACGTTTTATTTACATTTTTTAAATATAAATACATTTGAAATATATCTAAGAATTTTAAGTCCGTTTAAAAAAATTAGGTAATAACTTTACTTAATTTTTATTACCTGGAGATAGTATCCTAGTAACACACTATGTAGTATGTATCTATTATTTAAATAAATTTAT
Source organism: Leucoma salicis (assembly GCA_948253155.1). Taxonomy (NCBI): domain Eukaryota; kingdom Metazoa; phylum Arthropoda; class Insecta; order Lepidoptera; family Erebidae; genus Leucoma; species Leucoma salicis. The sequence continues at coordinate 12,975,796 of OX411809.1, read as the reverse complement.
TATTTTGTAATTTAATGAACCTACATTATTATTAGTAACAATTTTTTTATACATGAAATATAAGAATTACGCCACCGTGTACTCGTATTCTAACACATAAGAAGTAGAACATTTACGACAATACCACAGTAATATATAATATCAAAAAGTATTGTAATAATGAAATATTAGTTTTTATACTTACGTATTATTTGAACTTATGAAAATCAAATGACAAAAGCTGTTTCGGTTGCGGTGAGTTCTGTTGACCTCAACCCGATTTTATGAAGGTAATCTATAGTGATGTAAATAGACAGGAAGACCATGCAACGTCAGGAGCTCAAGTAGATTGTAGATTTAACATTTTTAAATGTGCCGTTACAAGGTCCCGTGTGTACAAATATAAACGGTGTGTAAGTATAATGATTTCAAAAAGCCTATCGTTATTTTACACTCAAAAATATCATGTAGATACTTACCGAGTTTCTTATTGAATTAAATTGAATTATTTGTTGTTCTAAGAAAGGGTACATTTAGGACTTTTAGATGTCAGCAGTGTATGGTGAATAATTGATTACTTAGAAATGTAACTAGTTTTAGTAATAACCACAATCTACAATATTTAAACTTCGAGACTAGTTGCCCACTAATAATTAATTGGGGGAGAAAGTAAACTCTATATTATGAGTTATAATAATTAATGCCTATGTATAAATTTGGCTGAATTAGAAGCTAGAGCTGCGGTTTTCTATTTCATATAAAAATTTTGTAAACCTGCAGAAGTAATGCAATAATTTCAAAGTTGCCAATATTTTAATCTTTCCATCTAGGTACGAGTATATTATAATATTAGCGGCGGTCAAAGGCTTAATATTATAAAATTATATAAATATATAGATAATATGTTTGTTCATATGAGACATTCGAGAAAAAAGAAACTGTTTATTTATGTGTCTCTGTTGTTTTTGTTCGTGGATCACACCAAAAACGGAACGAATTTTGTTGAAGTTTTTTCTTTTATAGCTCTTTATTAGAATTTAAAAACATTTTATCGTGCTATTATGTCGGAAACTTGAGATATAACCATCCATCCATCCATCCATCAGCCTTTCAACGTCCACTGCTGGACATAGGCCTCCCCAAGAGAACGCCACAACAAGCGGTCCCGTCATGGGGGATAATGCTGTGCCGCTTGGCACGCGGGTTGGCGATCGCAGTGGATATTGTTAATACTCGAAGGAGTGCTGCTGCCCATTCCCCCGGCATTCCCTCAGTCGGCTCTTACGACTCCCGTGGGTAGAGAGGGGTGGGACAATTCTAAAGCGGTTATATCTGTGGTTATATCTGGCCACACGGCCAAATATAACCACGTATTACAAAAAAATATTTTCTCTTTTTGTTTTTTTTTGTTCTCTTTTTCTGTACTCCGTGGACATAACCAAAAATCTAAACAAAATATAAAAAGAGTTTTTAAACATGTTTAACTAAATTACAAAGTTTTTTGTTAAAATATAAATTCATTTGTATGGCTCTCTGTATAATGGGAATAAATACTTTTAAGTATCTTGAGCATATCCAATATTAAAACTATCCATTATACCATAACCTACCATCAAATATTAGATTAGTGGAGTCCAAATTCAGAATATTTGTGTACTTTTTCCTTTAATGGTTGTAGAATGACAGACGCTCCGTACTAATATAGATATTCTATATAAAGTCAACACCGGTATAATTAGAAGGTTGTACGGGTTGGAATGATGAGTGTCCCAAAAAAATTAACTTCTTGCCCAGGAGAGAAAAGCTGCTAGTAATATCTAGTGCTAAATGAGATAGCAGCTGAAACTTGAAACTGTGTGGATTGCATGAAGAGCGTGGGTGGCCACATGATTATTTATTGTTCACATCGTGATATGGTTGGTACATTATGTGTAAGTATTATATCGCAGTTCTCCGTAACTGAACAACTTGCTAACATACCTACCTACATTTGAAATTTGAGTCCGTGTCTACCGATCCCAAGGTCTTGTTCAGATTTCTGTATTTTTGTTCAAAGCTTATTTTCGAAGTAATAGTTTTGTAAGCGTTTTGAGTAGGTTATTATGGTTCTGTGTTCATCATCATCCATCCATCGCGATGACTATTAACTTTAACTGCTTAATATGGTTTATAATGTTTACAATAAGGACAGTTGATAATATATATTATATAAATCTGCAAATCAGCCGTAGAATAAAGCTACATATGGAAAGCATTTATATTGGTCATTAGCAGGGCCTTGAACTTTGAGAACGCGCTAGTAAACATGTTTGCGCTCACTGCGCACTCTTTATAACTATGACGTCTCAAGCCCTATACTTCATTTGTTTTATTTCACCGGCTTATTCCGTTACCTTCGGCACGTGCCACTCCAATTACATTTCTATAACGCATGGCCTTCATAACCTTCCTTGAACCATCCGAGACAAATGTTTATGGAGTTCCTCGACATACCATAATTCAAGGCTAGCGCTTTATTGTTACAGACTTCGAGTGCCCTTAGTTTTGTGTCTATGTTTTTATACTTCGTATCTGTCTGCTAATATAATATGTTAAATAACTATATATATCTAGTTTCTATTTATTATGATATACTATTTTGTACCCGTGACTTTGTCCAAAAAATAAATGATAAATGTATGATTGACCGTTAAACCAAAGGAAATCCTTATCGGGATAAAAATGAGTTTTAATTATCCAGACCATCATTTAAAAAAAATCTCATTCAAATCCGATTAATCTTAAGATCTGCGTAGGTATATGCAAAAATAGTTCAATCTTAAGGCCTTATTGACATCTTAACAAATTTCGCATTTTTAATATTAACAGTAGTAAGATAATCTTTAAAAGGGAATATTATGTAGAATACTGTTAATATTACTGATTACTCGTACAGAGGTAAAATCTCTGTAAAAGTTACTTTTAAAAGTATGTAGACATAATGAAATTAAACGGATCCCACCGCACCCGCCACGATTAAATTAAACGGATCCCACCCGCACCCTTCTTCGGTGATCATCAATTATTAGTTCTTGTAAGACCAAAGAAGTTTTATAATACCAAATTCAATGTCTCGCTATCGAGCAATGGCGTAAATCTCTTTAAACCTTCGAGTACCACCGATTCGGTTTTGTACCGCGTTATGCGAGGTCCCGGGTACATAACAATAGAAACAAGAATTCCTCCTCCTAATTATCCTCCGGGGCCATTATCCTTCCTCTCAATCTCCTATCTCTTTCCTTGGAATTGGCTGATACATGTAGCGTTTTTAGCTACTATAGACTACGATAACCGCTTTCCATTAGATAGCCTATTTATATGCCACATGCAAGCCCTGAAACGTTCCACTGCTGGACGCAAGACACTTGCCATAGAGCTTGCGTTTGTACTTCACCTTATATTACTAGACTAATGTAATGAGTTGATGACACTAAATCTTATATTCTTAATCCTTCATCAGAAGAACTACAAAGTGAGCTATGATATGATCTAATATCTCTGAGATTGTCTGGTTCGTCACAATAAAACAACGTGTTGAAATGATTTCCTAGACAATCAAGTCTATCTTACCAAGGTATATTATATTTAAAACATAATAACTTAATAACAAAAGATAAAACAATCATCAAGGTAAACATTCCTGTTTATGTCGATAGTTAATAAAGTCCTTTGTGACGTAGCGAACTATGGTGACCGGCGCGACGTGGCAAAGATAATGAGCTCGTCAAGGTCAATGCGTGTTAATTACAATTACCGTGAGTGGTCATTCTTTGTTCCAGTAATGATTAATGCCGGTCGCGAGTGTTGAGAAGTATCGTAAATGAGATAACAGGAAACGTCCGTGTCGCGCCAATGTCATATCACAAGGTCGCGTGGCATTGGCCTGCGCCGTCACTTGACTCCCGGGAACTCGCAGAATCGATGCACTGGTGCTACGCTGTAGGACGTATTATATATGCAGATAATGTGAAAATCTCAATATTATGCTACCTTAGTGCGTACTACTAGTTGTAAGAAAAAACTGACTTCCAAACAATAACTAATTATTGTTGTAAATATAAAATTTATTCATACTTTAAAAAAATACTAGCCTTTGCCCGTGTCTCCGCCGCAGCCAAAAGCTGGTTTTTAGGTTATATCTCAGGCTACCGATATACCTAGTAGCGGGATAAAATGTATACTAGTTTTTAAGTCTAATCAAGAGCTTTCAAATAAAAAAAGTTGCATCAAAATCCGTTCAATAGCTTTTGCGTGATGCGCGAGCGAACAAACAGATAAACAGACAAAATTCTAAAACACGCCTTATAGCCTATTGCAATCATTTTTTCTCAAATATCTTAAATGTACAGACACAGCTCTGTTACAGCTTTATAATACAAACAGTATCAACTACACAGATGGCGGAGTGGTTTAGATACCAGCCTCCCAAACGAGTGTTGTGGGTTCGATTCTCACACAAGACAACTCTTTGTGTGATCTACAGATGGCTGTTCCGAGTCTGGATGTACTTTGTATCCGTGATATTGTATGTTTGTAAAATCCCCCGCGATACAAAGATTATTCCTTATAATAGTATAGTCAACTAGTATCTATTCTGTGGTATAGTCTTTGAGTTATTTTTTTTTCCTTTTTAAACGTAGTAACAAATGCCAGTCTGGCTGACCAGGTAGTATAGTGAGCTATCGCATTATGGACAAGATTCGCGCCTAACAGTGAAACGTATATGGCTTGTTTAAGATACTCGTAGTTACTTCTATACTATTATAAAACTGTAACAGAGCTGTGTCTGTACATTCAAGATATTTGAGAAAAAATTACTGTAATAGGCTATATAGGCGTGTCTAAACACAAAACAATTTTTTTATAATTTTTGTCTGTTTGTCTGTTTATTCTTTTGTTTGTTCTCGCATCACACTAAAAACTACTGAACGGATTTAAATGCAACTTTTTTTATTTGAAAGGCCTTGATTAGACTTAAAACTTGTATACAATTTATTCCGCTACTATATCGGGAACCTGAGATATAACTGAAAAACTAGAAAATTATATAAGCTAGAATTTTTTGTAGAATTTATTTCAAAAAACTACTAGATGGATTTTGATGCAACTTTTTTTATTTGAAAGGTTTTGATTTGACTTAAAAGCTGGTAGACATTTTATCCCGCTACTATATCGGGAACCTGAGATATAACCGAAAAAGCTGCGGCGAAGCCGCTGGCAAAGGCTAGTTCAATATAAAATAACTAGATTCTGTCGTCCACGTGGACTTCAGAATACACAAGATGTAATCACAGTAATAATCTGTGCAAAAATTGCCACCTCACAGGAACTAGCTATTTCTTCGGGATAAAAAGTCCTTTTCCGGGTTCTGGTCTATATACTATATTATATATGTATATGTGCTAAATGTTATAATAATCTTTTAAGTAGACTCTGCCCGCCGCTCCGTCCGCGTGAACATCAGAATATAAATAAATCATTCTGCGGTAAATTATTTATCGCTATGTAAAAATAGCTATCCCACGGGATTTTTTTATTTTTCCGGGATGACAAATTAGCCTATGTCTTTTTATGGGCTCTACACTATATGTATGCACAATTTCATTAGGATTAGTTCTTTTAGTTTCGGCGTGAAACCGTAGCAAACAAATAAACAAACTCATTTTCTCATTTACTCGTATAATATTAGAAAGGATAGGGATAAGGATAAAAATCAAAATAAAGTATAAAACAATGAAATGTATAATATTTTAATCTAATATTAATAATTACAGATACATAACATATTATGACCTTGAGCAAAAAATATCAGCAGATTTACCGTTATTGTATTTTTATTCAAATGTTATTTTCATAAAGTAATCTAAAACCTATTAACTAATACTAAAGTTCTATATTACGTTGACATTGTTTTTCTTATCGTCTAATCAGTAAAGCAGGCGAGACCTTGAGCCTGACCCTGGGTATTTTTATCCGCGTACATATTTCGCGAGTCGTATGTACACTAACAGGTACGTGGCTGCGGAACTGCCAAAATCATTTTAAGCAATATCAGATAAAAAAATATGATAAGTAATTTTATGTAACATATCTTTTATAGTTGTATGCCTGTTCAAGAATATAAATAAATGTGACATCATAATAGCCAAAATTAAAAGGTATAATTATTGTAGACGCTATATAATACTCATTTTTGCACACCTGCGATTTGTTACTTAAGTTTGTTCGCCATAGACAAAATTTTGCGAAATTTCAATTACCTATATTGGGATTATTAGAACTTATAAGGTACATTAACACAATCGGAGAGATTTACTTAGCTTGTGAAGTTTGCCAGCCCGCTCTGTCTGGTGGGTCTGTCAAACTAATAAGCACTTATAATTATGTGTGTGACACTGCTAGTATGATTTTTATTACTTTTATTGGATCGAGCACGATGAAAAAATGTAAGTAATTAATATGGCTAATTGGTTAATACACATCAAGCGGAGGATTGTCGACAGGCGAGCGCGGTGTCGGCCGCAGCGCGAGGTCGAGCGCTGTCGATCTAGGAAGTCAAGCGATTCGACCTCGACCTTGTGCATGCGAAAAAATTATATTCGACCACGACGCACATATTCACCTCCTCTTCCTTCTCCCCTTTTGTTGCTCCCGCACCAGCAACCCACTCTACATTGTAATCGCATTCAGCAAGATGAAATATAATAGGTTATTTTATAATACAATAAAATATTCATCTCAATAGCATAAGAATTAAACTTATATGCTATAGTAACTAAATAACTAACTACAACACATACCATCTTCTCAATAAGATTACAGATCGCGGAAAAGATTGAAGGCCAATCAGATTTACTGTATGTGGAATATTTATACAAAACCTGGTGAATTCACTACAAACGTGCAAGTTTTAAATATTGTAATATACACGGAAGCGTGTTTATGAGACATGATAAAAAGGTAAATAAGCGGCTATGATCCTTTTTTAGACATACCTAGATCTGTAAGTCACACGTGTTTCCTTGAGTCACCGTCGAGCCAGACATACATATACATGTATTTCATTATGTATTTCAATCAACATGTATGACGATAGCTAAACTCAAATAACTTCTGAGAACTTCAGCATCCCACTACTTCTTGGAATATGATACGATTCTTAATTCGAACCTGAATATCATTATCACAGCCCATGAATATCTCATTCTTGGTCACAGGCTTGCTTTGAGTATGTACAGAGAGGGCGTACTATAATAACTGACACGAGGTTTATATCTCTTGTAGCGATTTAACTAAACTATTAATAATATTAAAGCAGTTTTACATTTAGACTAGCCCTGGAAAAGAAATGATCTAATCTGTAGATATTTACGCAAGTGCAGGCCATATGAAAGAGCAGCGAGTAGCGAACCGAGCCAATCATGATTATCATTTGATGTTATGGCAATATTCCCTTGTCGCTATTGTTCACCTTTTGTTGCGCAACGAAGTTTGTTAAACATCCGCGAGGTAGCCCACGATTGTTGTGGTTTCCAATATAAGCAAGCTGATACGAATTAAACTTCATGTAAACGTGAAGGTTAACATTAGAAGAGAGCAATTCTAATACAAAAAAGAAAACCAAATATTAAATTAAATACAATATCGATAATAGTCCTAAGAATAAATAGCACAGCTATTGTCCATTGTGGGCCGTTTTCGTATACCTAAGATTACTAAATCAGTGTCACAATTATTTTATTTGTAAAAAAACCTTCGGGATATGAACCACTAACTGAAAACCCTTTTAAAATACTAATTCTACTAAGAAATTCGCTTAAAGATCTCACGAAATCATAATCAAACAATTCACTAAGTAAAAAGAATATAAAAGGTATCATTATTATCGTTAGGTGTATCATTAAGTAAGCTTATTTGGTCACCAATTCGCAATAATTTTCAGGGTTCAAGAGCTTTTATATTAAATATATAACTTTCCATTGTCTAAAACTTTATTATGATCCAACGCGTTGTTTTTAAATTAAACTTACCTAAATAATGAAATGAACAAAACTATATATCATTATATTATTATATAAAAAATCGTGTCAAGTTGTTTGTCTTCGATGAAGTCCGAAACTACTTATCTTAACATGTTAATTACGAGTAAATATATGATTTGTTCCAACTTAAAAGATATAATTTTCATCCTGATTAATTAGTTTTTTATTAGAAAATTAACGATTTTTATAGGCAGGCAGGGATTCCGGAGAGAGAAACTGAGAAACGGCTAAGTACCTACTTCAATATAAATAATAATTAATGGAACGAATTATACAAAACGCGTCACTGCGTTTGATAGTACTATAATGAAGCTGTAACAGAGCTATTTCTGTATATTTAAGGTATTTGAGACTGTATTAGCAAAAATGACTGTATTAGTCTAATTAGGCATCTCTGAAAAAAAAAACATTTTTCTGATATTTTGTCTATTTGTTTGTTCGCACAGCACGTAAAAACTATTAAGCTGATTTCGCTAAAACTTTTTTGTTTAATAATTCCCTATTACGTTTAAAAGCTGGTATACGTTTTATCCCACTAACCTACATCGGGAACCTGAGATATAACCTAAAAAAAATATCTTCAGAGTAAATTATAAGGCTAGTAAATTAATATGCAAAGTTTGACTCTAGATGAGATGACCTTAATCTTGAACGATAGAGCATTTGGTCTGGGTAGCTCCTCGCCTGCTTTATCTTATGCTTATTGACTTTCGGTGAATTATCATTTCACCAGGGTTGCCAATATAGGTCCGTTTATTTCACAAATTCATTTACATATTAGGTGGCAGGCGAGCTCTGGCCAACCTTTTTTTTTTGATTTGAAACATCTAATGCGGAGGGAGGGTAAAATCGGCTGTTAGCGTGGCGACGCTTTTATTGTACTTGTCCCGTTCAAATCTTGCAAGTTAAATTTGACATACTCCCCGGTTTCTGATTGAGCTGAAATTTTACACGCATGTGTATATCACGTGATAATGCAATATTATGATAACATGGAGCTGATCTGATGATGGAGCTGATCTGATGATGGAGCTGGAAGGTGGATTTAGGAACTCTATAATGAAACGGCGCCACCCCATCGAGTTTGGGCTCGTATGATTCATCTTGCCGAGTACTTTGTGTCTAGATGATATCCAGGGGCTGATGATGAAGCTTGATGGTGGGCACAGTAACTTTATAATGAAATGACGCAACCCCGTTGAGTTTGGAAACGTTTGATTCGTCTTGATGAGTACTTTGTCTTTAGATGGTATCCAGGGTCTAATGATGGAGCAGGAAGGTGGCCATGTGAAACTCTATAATTATATGGTGCAACTCCATCGAGTTAAGGCTCGTTTAAAATGTCCTTACTAGAACTTCAGTCATAGATGATTTCCAGAGTCTGATGATGGAGCTAGAAGGTGACCACAGTAACTCTGTAATGAAACGACGCAACCCCATCGAGTTTGGAATTATTTGATTCGTCTTGACGAATACTTTGTCTTTAGATGGTATCTAGGGTCTGATGATGGAGCTGGAAGGGGGCCATAGGGACTTCGTTATAAAACGAGATAACTCCATCGAGTTTGGGCTCGTATGATTTGAAAAAAAAAAGCAGAATCTCCAATTATGATTTCCATTGTATGTTTTCAATTTCCACAAAATTAAAAGTGCACGTCGCTCCTTTTTTTTACGAAACATAATTAAGGTAAACGTTAAACACATATTTGCATACATTCATATTATATGATGTGACCTTTTAATCTATACCAATTTTTATTGACTGCATTACAATTGAAAAATAAAGAAAAGTATTTTTAAAGTACATATTATTTATTTAGATATTTTTATATATATTTTTAGCATTTTACATGCTTAGCACTATACATTAAACGCAAAGTGAAAAATATGAAATCGAAAATAACAGTCACGAGCAGACGAGCAGGCGTCACCCAAAGACGTTAAGTATGAATGTGTTATCGAGATTAGCAGTCAGGAGCAATTGTCACGATTGCTGAATTGGCAAAGCATCTGGACGGTATCCAGATGCAGGTTCATATCCTGCTCGTGACTGTTATTTTCGATTTCACATTTTACACTTTGTATTTAATACAAATTATTTGTGAATAAGGAAAAAGAGATTTTTTGTACGAGCGGGAAACGAACCCGCGTCTTTTCCAATCCGGGGAAATGCTCTAAGCCACTGAGCTATCGTACAGATCTTTCAATCATCCCAATCTCCTTATCACATTTATCTTTACGACAAAAAAAAGCTCTTTTTCCTTATCGACAAATAATTTGTACTTTAAAAAGTGGCGGAGCATGTCAAATGTTAAAAAATATAGATCAAAAATGTTTAAGAAAAGTATTGTTTTAATCGACGTTCTTTTTTTGAATTGTTCGCAATTCGTCGGTGATTTTCGTACGATTTTAATACAAAGTAATCGCAAACGTAGCCGAAGGCAAAAATTCTGTGAGCAAATATAAAAAACAATAGCAGTTTGCGGAAAGGAGTAATATCAGTCGCACACTGCTTATGAAAGAGCTTTTTGTACTAAATGTACAAATAAAGTGTTTTTCTAGGAAGACACTGTTTGAACTCTTTATCAAATACGATTCTCACCATGCTTTATTTATCAGGTAGTGCAATGCTGACCTACATTTATTCCATGAGTATAGAATTCGTGATAATAATTAAAAAATCGTTGACAGGCCTGTGAAAAACGTGAAGGTAGTTTTATTCTATTTTTTTACAAATATGTATCTGCAATTTCTTAGCTAGTCTCTTTCTTAGTTAGGCTTACGCCGTGTGGGGCCGGCTTTAGAATTGTCCCATCCCTCTCCACCCATGGGAGTCGTAAGACCCGACTGAGGGAATACCGGGGGAGTTGGCAGCAGCACTCCCTCAAGTATTAAGAACATTCACTGCGATCGCCAACCCGCCTGCCAAGCGTGGCGATTACGGCACTATCCCCCATATGAGTGAAACACATGTTGTGGCGTTCTCTGGGGGAGGCCTATGCCCAGCAGTGGACTTCGAAAGGCTGATGGATGGATGGATGGAATTTCTTAGCAATGGCGCCGCGTTGCTGTTAATGTACGTGTGTAATATCCGAGAACCATAACTATAATAGTCTCATTACCAGTGCCTAACATCTCAAGATTATTGGTGCGTACGTTTTTTTTATCACGCAGACTGGTAAATGGATTAAGAAATTCTGGATATACATAAAAGAGCCAGAACGCGTGTGTGGGGAATGGACATGACCTTTCCATTCGAAAAATTTGCTGTTTATGCGGGTAATTCGAAATGTCACTTGTTTGTATTAGGCTATATTCATGCTTAAATTGTTTCAAATAGTGTTTAGGAATCTCAAAAATCCCCATATACAATATTTGTATGCCAAATATAAATTATTTAAAAAATTTTAAATAATTTTTTACTTGCCATAAAAATATTGTGGTAATTTATGAACACAACGCCGCTGGGTATTGCTGTCAAACGCTAACTGGTGTCCCTTCTAGTACTACTTCTGAAAAAATACAAAGAAGAGTAGTTTTAGTCTCCAAACAACATCAAGAGTAATTAAATTTAAAAGAAATAAAGCGTACTTAGCTGTGTAATTTTCTTTTTAAGTTCGTCATATACAGGTACCTACTACTTTTTTTACACATATCCAAACTCAACCATTTAGCTGGCTCTCATAACTTGTAACAAAAAATAGCACAATATTTTTGAAATACCTTCCAACGACACCCCACACTATGGGGCAGATGAGAAATCCCCAGTTTACGTGTAGAGGGTACCATACATTTTCTTTTCAAGATTTTATTTTATCATTTTGTCGGCGTGACTATTATGTATATTCATGCCAAATTACAGCTTTTAAGTAAAAGCTGCAAATTGCGGATGGACGGACATTGCGTAACTATAAGGATTCCTTGTTATCTACAGAACCCTAAAAAAATTATGTTACCGTCATAGGTCCTTGATAAGTTTGCATAGTTTCGAATTAATCAGAAATTTTTAAGTGGATCAAAATCACGTTCAAATATTCCGTTACATACGAACATACCAAGCAAAAAAACAAACATACATGCTAATCTAATAAAGGCGTGTTAAATAGAGCTTAATTATTGAAATAGAACATACATTAATGTTGATTTCTAATTCAAACCGTTGTTTTCATCACCTAAAAATTATTTGCAAAGTTTAACTTTCAGGAAAGAACTCAAAATTCAATAAGGAAGACTATAAAAATGTACTTTCTAAGGTGTTTAGAATAACTAATTCAAGAAATAAAGACGGCCGCCAATTTATCCATTGCCATTGAAAACACGTTCAAATAAAAATAGCACACAGTAAAACAGAATACAGGAAATGAAATCTAACTACTGTTTACATTATAGGTAGCATTTAATGATAAACTTTCGTTAAAATCTCGAGTTTCATAGCAATCAAATGAAAAACATTGCTCAGTAATGTAGCCAACTCAAGAAATCAAATTTAGGAAAAGATAAACCCATGAAATTATCTATGCAGAAAGATAAATATCTCATTTTGATATCACGCAACAGCAGACCGATTTATGACTTTCATATTCCAAAAATCTTGTTACGAAGAGGAAACTAGCTGGATTTGAAGATCGCATATCTTCTTATATAAGTATGTTTATAAACCTTGTCTGATATCAAATGTGTTTCTTGTTATATAAGCATTAATACTAATAACAAAAAATATAATTAGTATAAAGTTAGCTTACTAAAAAATATTATGTTTGGTATTACTATCGGTCGTAAAGTAGGATTTAATGTTAGCCACCACTCAGACCTAATAATACCAGATACATACCCACTCGTCACGTAGTCCTTTTTTTTTGTTAAGGTGGGATAAAATGCTCCTAACCGCACACCCCGTCGTTCGGGGCAATGAACAGGGTAGTGTGGGGCCCTCACCCACTAAAGAAACCCGCCGTGTGCCGTCTCTCCGCCTTTATTGGCGTGCCACCGGAACCATATTACATTCCTTCAGTGGTACTCGTCACGTAGTCCTAACGCTATTAACATTATTTGTTCTGTTTTAGTAATTTTAATATTTGCTTTTCTTGGTCTCCATAGTTCCGCATTATATTAAACTTCCTAATTTATTTAATGTTGTGATTTAACTTTAACAAGTTCCTTGTTCCGTGATCATCACAATACATGTTTTATTACGTGAAACAGAATATGTATGGATTTTAAACATGCTAACATAAATTCGTAAATTGTTAAAAATATTTTTGGTAATACATATTAGGTATATATGCGTTATTATTTTGTTTTAGTGGAAAGCCTTGCTTGTCCCAGCATGAATGGGCTAGCTGAACCTGGGTAGTACCAACCTCCCACAGAATATCATCGTGAAACGACGGTTCCTTCTTGTGCCGTTGTGTTTCGTATAGTGACTGAGAGCACAAAAGGCCTAAACTCCATCCCAATCCTCTCTCTTTTATCTTTCGTCTGCACATCCTATCCCTATCGTTGGAGTGATGCCTCTGGTGTTGCTAGCGTCTAAAGGCTAAGGTTAGGGAGCTAGGTGCCATTTTGGTATAGGTATGATTTGTTCGTCTTTCATATTAATAGGGATGAAAGTTTATGCCAATACAAATCTATTTGGTCCAGTAAATGAACGTCGTATGTTCCTGCGTTTTGCTTCAAAAATGAAAAAAAATATAAGTACTAAATCATTTATTCGCGTTTACCTCTTGGACTGATGGTCAAAATCATCCTTAAAACGATAAACATCGAAGAGGCAGACGACCCTTAATTAAAAAAAGGTCTCCTTTAAGAGTGAGAGGAGCTTTGACTATTAGCTGAGCCAGTGCGGGTTGGCAGACTTTACGAGTCATAGAAAATAATTCATATCATAAGCGGAAAGCTTACAGAGCAGAGCTTTCAGAGTTATAATTTATAAAAAAAACACACGATTTAGGTATGAGACATTACGACATCGGGCTTGAGAAACTCGTTACCACTATTTAGATATTTTTATATATATTTTTAGCATTTGGCATGCTTAGCATTATGCATTACACACAAAGTGAAAAATGTGAAATCGAAAATAACAGTCACGAGCAGGATTTGAACCTGCATCTCCTGGATCATCTGCATCTGGACGGTATCCAGGAGATGCAGGTTCAAATCCTGCTCGTGACTGTTATTTTCGATTTCACATTTTTCACTTCGTTACCAATATATCAGCAGCCCTCGGTGTTACATCATCTTCATAAATTTTCATTCATCCATCCATCCATCCAACCATCAGCCTTTCGACGTCCACTACTGGATATAGGCCATAATTTTTAATTTTCAGTAAAAATAAATATTCTTCTTTACGAAAAATAATTTCCAATAATACCAGAATCATTTTTTTTTCATAATATAATGTTTAATGTTGCTTAATACCAAGGTAAGATGTCAGATGTTACACATCATATGCGACTACTGTAAAGCTCCCTCGTTTTTTTATTACAAATTGGTACTGTCGCCTGTACGCCGTGTGGGGCCGGCACCAAGAATAGCTCCACCCCGTCTCTTCCTATGGGAGTCGTAAAAGACGACTAAGGGATTACCGGAGGACCAGGCTGCAGCGTTCCCCTGTGGACGATGAAAGGCTGATGGATGGGATGGATGGACTGTCGCCTCATTTACAAAAACAAAGAAACAGAATACAGAAAACCAAGCTATGTTTTTGTTCTGTATTTTAGCACTTGACATGCTTTAAAGAACAAATTATTGTGAAAGTGGAAAAACAGAGCATTACTGCGAGCGGGATTCAAACCTGCGTCCCTTCCAATCCGGGGAAGTCCTCTAGACCGCTAAGCCATCGCAGTAGCTGACGGACGGCTACATCCAATCTCCACTTCAAAAAGCTAATAATGATAAAAAATGTAAGTATGATTATTAAGATATAATTTTTTATTATTCAACACGTTTTTTTACAATAATTATTATTTATTATAATATAATTTTCTACTGTTCAATTCAAGTAGCTTTTAAAGCGTGATTTTTTTACTATTGACTATTTAAAATACCGTATTTATATATATATATATATATATATCTAATATATAAAATTCTCTGTCACAGTGTTTGTCGCCATTCTCCTCCAGAACGGCTTGACCGATTCTTACAAAATTTTGTGTGTATATTCAGTAGCTCTGAGAGTATGATGTAAGCTATTTTTCATACCCCTGAGCGATAAGGGTAACCCCAAATTTTTTTTTTTGTTTTTTGAACAAAATACGTTATTTTAATTTTTTCAGCATTAAAAATACATACGAGTTTAATATCAATGATACAACCCAAACATTTTTACCCTTCTACTGCCAATCTCTATTTTTTTAATAGCGATATTAGTATTGTTATAATCCGTCATCGTTCACAGCGCTCCATGCCTCTTTCACTCATATACCACATTTTAATACACAATAAGTTAGTTTTTTTTTTGTATGCTAGAAATTCTCTAGTTTGCCGGGTCAGCTAGTATATATATATAGGTATATATATATATATAATTTCCTTTGCCTACCCAAGTAGCGATCTTTATACCTTTTTTTGTTAAGGTGGGAATTAATGTTCCTAACCGCACACCCCGTCGTTCGCTGTTCACTAAAGAAACCCGCCGTGTGCCGTCTCTCCGCCTTTATTGGCGGGCCACTGGAACTATGTTACATTCCTTCGGTGGTCCGCTGGCAGCTTACCATTTCAGGTATCCTCTACTGAGTGACGCATCTTCGCGGGAGGCCTTGCGGGTGGCGGACGTTTCCCGGTCCATCCACCCGCAGCCGCAGCTAGGGCGGCATGAGGCGCAAGTACTCGCGCCTGCGTCACCCCAGTCGCTGGCGGTGGTTTGGGTCAGTGGAAGAATCCTCCTCCCTAGCCCTCTCCGCCGCTTCCTTCCGCGAGATAACCTTCTCGCAGAAGGCAGTGACCGTGGTCCAATTCCTGTCGCTGCCAAGCATCGCTGTGACGACGCTCGGCAGCCCTATCTCCGCGACGAGTTTACGGCGCTGCTCCACCCAAGCCGGGCACGACTCGAGCGTGTACTGCGCCGTGGCCTCGTCGCAGCCGCAATGGTGACAGCCTGGAGTCGCTTCCCTCCTTGCAACTATGTGCAGATATCTGCTGAAACAACCGTGCCCCGACAGCACCTGCACCAGTTGGAAGGTAAGGACTCCATGCCGTCGCCCTGCCCACTCTTCCAGCACCGGCTGGAGTGCCCCTACGGTCCGAAGACCGAGGTGCCCCTCCAGCTGCACCCTCCAGCTGGCCATGGCGGCCCGGCGGGCGTCGCCCTGCCATCTGGCCACCTCGCTGGGTGGGGGACGACCACCCCCCTCCCGCACTTGCGACGCCCGCCGATACACCTCGGCGAGAACCTCCGCCTTCAAGTCTCACGGAGGGGTTCTTGCGAACGCGCAGGCCACCTCCGTCGACACGTGTTTTATCCACGTATGGCCCTGGACGCGACAACTCTCTGTGGCCTCCACAGAAGAGCCCTGTTCGGTGCGTTCAGGGACTCCGCCCACACGAGTGCGCCGTACAGCGCCATCGACCGGACAACAGATTTACAAAGTGTATATAAAGTGTAAGCATAGTGTACCTAAACGAGCACTTAAATGTTTACTGTAATTAAAATTTGTAGAGGATTGATAAAGTGGGGCCTCCGGCGCTCTTACTCACCATATTTTGGTCCGTATGGTGACGGACTACCAATACAAGTGTCACTACCCCATTCTTTCCCACGGGTGTCGTATGAGGCGACTAAGGGAAGTAAGCAATTATCATCCATTGCATGACTGGTGGTAGGGCTGTACCAAGTGGGAGTACTCACTTGGTATCGGGCCCGAGCGGGTTGGTACCACGTACCGTGTGACCGGTCATGAAGCACATCGTTGCGTTTTGGCTGTAGCAGGAGATAGCCGTTTATGCTTTCATTTCATATCTGTGTTTTCATGTATATCAGTATCCCCTCTTGGGGAGGCCTCTGTCCAGCAGTGGACGTCGAAAGGCTGATGGATGGATGGAAAACAGTAATAAATTAAGTTAGCAGACAACAGTCAAAACTAATTAATCTGTGTCCCCATCCCCAATTTTTGTAGCATTATTAATTTTTGGTAATATAATTGCAGCAATATACTGGCAAAAGCAAGTTCAATCGATATTCAAATACTTTTTACTTAATATTATATTATTTAAATGTTTACATTTAATAATATTTGTATATTTTCGTAATTACACTATTTTTAAAAATGTCCCTAACTAAAATAATAATTCAGCTGGCGCAATTTCATCAGCCGTTTTTTTATTGTAAACATAAAGTATTCGATAAAATAATATCGACTCATGATTGTCCGCGTGGGTTAGTATCGTCCTGTTAAACGAAGTGCTCCAAAACATGGTTAATTTGGTGAAAAGTTACGATCAAAAGTTGTCATCTGGTGTTTGTCACGTAAGTTGCATAATGAATCTGACTTCAATAGATAATCATATATGTTTTACTTAGTTTTTAGAAACTAACCAGGGTCCATGATATGTATTCATGGTAATTATATCATTTATTGCAAATTTTAATAAATAACTAAGCTTAACTTCAAATTTCTATTTATCTGGGTCGCATTAATCTGGATTTATCTGGCCCTGAAGACCAGATAAATTTGAAGATAACATACTAATTAGGTTCTTGTACATTCTTCTTTCAGCTTTATAATTTTACAAAGGGCAAATCCAAAGAAACAAGCAAAAGAAGAAAGATAGTAAAGACAAGACTCGCTGAGAAATAGAGATATAAAAAAATGTAAAATAATGAGAAATTATGGAAGGAAAAACAAGAAAAATATCGACACAATTACATAGCAGAAAAAAAAAACAACTATCAAAAAACTAAATGAAAGAAAAAGATGGAGAAAGAATTATAAGTTATCTAATATATAAAATTCTCGTGTCGCGGTGTTTGTGGTTAAACTCCTCCGAAACGGCTTAACCGATTCTCATGAAATTTTGTGTGCATGTTGGGTAGGTCTGATAATCGGACAACATATATTTTTCATCCCTCTAAATGTTAAGGGTAGTCCAACCCTATTTTTTTTTTTAATTTTTACATAATTTTTTTTTAATTTTTTTTATGATACAGCATTAAAACATACATACAAACCTAAATTTTCAACCGTCTACGATCAACCTCTATTTTTTATTTGTTAATTATAAACTTTAATTTTTTTGGCATGATTTTTATTTTTATTTTGTCATAACTTAGAATAAAAAAAATTATATTACTCTCGATTTTCCACCCCTCTGCGATTAACCCCTGTTTTTCCATCGCGATTTTTATTATTTTTTCATTTTTAATAATTTCCTTTAGTTATGATTTTTTTCTCAATTTAATTTGATCTTCCGCCTTCACCGGTCGATAACTGATCAACTATCAATCGATCAGTTATCCCCGCTAGATGTCTACCACTGTTACCTCTCATCCAGCAAACATCACGGAGTAAGGATGAGAAAAAAGCCGGTCTCCTGTCTTATTCACTATACAGTTTTCGACCATTTTTTTTGGTTTTATTTGTGTATTGATCGTAGCAGTGACTGTTATACGTATTATTTTAATTTTTCTGTGCAACTCTCATGTTAATTTTACTCTCATCGTAAATTTATTATTAATTTCCAGTGCAGTTTCCAGCAATAATTATTTATTCGCAATTTATTAATAACTGAAAAAGACAGTTTTAACTATTAGTTAATTAAGTGATCTCATGTAAATAAACACGTGTTGTGAGACTTGTGAGCTCCCGCCAACAACGGCCATTACCGTACCTGTATATATTGTACTTAACATTTTTTGGAAATAGTTTTAAATCAAAACGAAAACGTGTACGTACGTGTTTAATAAATATACCTGTTTTATTATTGTGAAAAGTAAGTCAAATAATAAGCAAACGAATACAATATTAATTCACTGTTTTTCACCAATACACTGATAGAAGGATTTATTAATTATTAATAATTTAATTTATTTGAAGACTATTTTAACAAATATTATTTTTACATTCAATAAAAATTTATTTAGGAATAAAGTACATCCTAAATAAAGCACACTCATTGTCTACATACAACGCTTTCGATTATAAGTAAATCCCCACACACTTATAGTAGATAGTTATTTTTATTGAACTAAAAAAATGTTTTCTAGAAACAATATACATGGCTAAACAACGTTTGCCGGGTCAGCTAGTATTACTATAGAAAAAACAATCTATCTAAAATTTTATTGCAGGCTGAACCAATAGCTTTCCTAAACAATATTATCGAGTCAACATTCTAGCCTCTAGACAGAGAACAGGATTCTCATATACCAAGACCAAGAGTTACAAGCCAGCATTTTGGTCACGTGTACTCTACAAACTTTTCCGCTAAGTCTTTATAAATTTCAAAAGCGCTAGGTCCCCAGGGGCTTATTGTCTCTACCCATAACGGCACAAATAAGTAACCTCTGCCCAAGTTAGATATTTATGCCATTTGTGTGATTCAGTCATTATAGTACTGTCACCAGCGCTCCGAGAAGACTCTGCAAGATGAGACGAAGACAAGGTATACACAGGTAGCATCCCATACTAATGGCCGTAAAGCTTCTACAGTATCGCTGCATGTGCATGGGTGTCGAACGACGCACGGAGCACCGATACGACGTGAAATGGCTACACGGAATGTGTTGTTGGTTAAAAGCATGCCTAATGCATTTGATGGTAGGGCTTTTAACCAAAGACCAGACTTCCAACGCGAAACAGCTAAGATAATCACACTTTGTAAGGCCACTGCACGTTTGTAAAAAATGATTCCATACCAGCTCAGAAAATGGCTTGTCCCACTGCTTTTGTGAGAACGGGTCCTTGGGTAGGCATCTGGGCAGGCTATTCTCCATTTATGAGTCGATTTAGAAAATGTCGATCCACATTTAATAGATTCTAGTGATGAACAGTTGAACATTTTTGAATTTTTATACATTTATGACATTAAGTTTATACTCTACAATTTCACATTCAAAGTCCCTGTTGCAGAATTAAGTCTGATTGTCTTCTTTTATTAAAGAGTTAATTAGTTTTATTTTAAATTTCAAATGTTTAAGATTTTTATAATTTTTTCAATTTCTGTTATTTATTGTATTTAAATTTTTTTTTAATTTTAAAAGAAAACTATCTGTGCCTATACTTGATCTTAGCTATGAATACGTTATTTGAACCAAAAAGTATATTTTTTTTACATTTGTCAGATATTTCCCAATAAAGTTGATTAAACATAATATTTTTCTCATTTATGTGCCTGATTTTAATGAATATGTTGCATAATCTCATTCTTCTGCCTTGATCATCATTAATCTGGTTCATTAGTTAATCTGCATAGTTTTAATCCTGAACTACTGGGTAGAAATCAGTGCCTTTGATACTCGTATATGTTGTAATATGTGTAGATCAGGATGTACTAAATATACCACTTTCAATCTGAAATTAAAAAAAATTGAGCCATACCAATGAGTCAAAAATCCTCGGTTTCAAAGAATGACCCAACAACATCAAGCTCAGAAAGTCTTGGGTACAGCTCTACAAGCCATCAACACTAGTGGCGAAACAGAATATCCACGGGCCTAAGCATGCTCTGATTTTGATAGGATCCCAGGGGGTGTGATTTATTATGAGTTGCTAAAACCGAAGGAAACCATAACTGGCGATTGCTACCGACTACAATTAATTTGCATTGAAGGAAAAACAAGTGGTGACCCACTTATTTTTACTTCATTCACAGTCATTTTGCATTACGACAATTTTCGTCACCATGTTGCAAAGTCAGCGAAAACTGATTGGAAAAGTTGGAAAGTCCTACACTACGCGCCGTATTCTCCAGATGCCACTACACTATACTCATTCGCTTCCTGTGTAGGTTAGCAAAAATGGATCGGTTCTTGGATTGCATCTAAAGTTCTTCCGAAGTAGTATTTATGTTCTGCTATAAAAAAAAATGGAAGTTGCAGATAGCAACGAGTAAAATTTTAAATAACATATGTGTATTTTGTTGTTTTCATTCAAAATCAATAATTTTTATTTTTTTATGACATGTACGTGGTAACGTACATTCAGGTGGTCACATCTATGCAGAACATTTATTTGTCGAAGCGCTGAAAAATTACATAACCGCTTATTTCCGCTGGATATTTTGCTTTTGTACAAGTTTAGTGTAAAAAAATACTATTTTAAAACCTACTATAGTGTAGATACTATATCAAATATTAGACATATCATGGAAAGTCTATGTTTAAATACCTAAGACGTCAATTTGACATTGACATTATTTACTCAGATACAGCTATAATTTAGCGGTCTAAAGCGTTCCCACTGGTTCCCACCATAGCCAACCATAGCTATATTAAGAATGTCAAAAGCAAAAACTAATAAAATTCACAAAGTAACGAGTAATTTTTTGGATGTTCGTACTATTATTACACACGTGAAAATATCTTGTGACGTAAATGAAAACAATAGACGTATCTTTGAGAAAAATCTAGACGTCGTGGGACGTCTAGCAGATGTGAAACATCAAAATTATTTTGTAGAAATAAAATGATAATAACTTGACAAAGTACTCCTCAAGACGAATCAAACGAGTATAAACTCGATAGGGTTGCGTAGTTTCATTACAGAGTTACTGTGGCCACCTTCCAGCTCCATCGTTAGACCCTAGATACTATCTAGAGACAAAGTACTCGTCAAGATAAATCATACGAGCCCAAACTCGATGGAGTTATGTCGTTTTATAACGGAGTTCCTATGGCCACCTTCTAGCTCCATCACCAGACCCTGGATACCATCTAAAGACAAAGTACTTATCAAGACGAATCAAACGTGTCCAAACTCGACGGGGTTGCGTCATTTCATTGTATAGTTACTATAGCCACCTTCCAGCTTCATCATCAGTCCCTGGATACCATCTAGACACAAAGTACTCGGCAAGACGAATCATACGAGCGCAGACTCGATGGGGTTGCGCCGTTTTATTATAGAGTTCCTATGTCCACCTTCCAGCTCCGTCATCAGATCAGCTCCATGTCATCATAATATTGTATTATCACGTGATATACACATGCGTGTAAAATTTCAGCTCAATCGGAAACCGTGAAGTGTGTCAAATTTAACTTTCAAGATTTGAACGGAACAAGTAGGTACAATAAAAGCGTCGCCACGCTAACAACTGATTTTACCCTCTCTCCGCAATAGATGTTTCACATCAATAATGTCAAAAAGTTTTTAAAGTATAAATTATTTGTGAATAATGAAAAAGAGATTTTTAGTACGAGCGAGAAATTAACCCGCGTCTTTTCCAATCCGGGGAAGTGCTCTAAGCCACTGAGCTATCGTACTGACCTATTCGGTCACCCCAATCTCCTTATCACATTTGTCTAACAATAATCCTAGTTCTAAGATCCATTATACCTTTATCAACACACACTTTAATAATCAGGTATTTTCATTCTTTATGTTGTATAATTATTATAATATATGTTTCTGTACCTCTAATGGGCACGAGTCTCCTCTCATAGTTAGGCCATAGTCCACCACGCTGGCCAAATGCAGCAGATGTCGAGAAAACCTCTCAGGCATGCAGTTTTCCTCAAGATGTTAGAAAAAAAGATGTAGAAAAGTCAGGGGTGTGTGTCGTACGAGGAGATCAAACTCTATACCACGTACTGTCTTTGCAGACCTTGGTTTTACCGCAATATATTATTTATTTTATTATTATTATTATTTGCATTGTTTTGGCCATAACTTTGTGTTAAATATTGTCGATACCCACTTTGCAATTCCAACATAAGAAAAGTTAGTAACGTTGATGGCCCTGAAGACTCTTGACTATTTTTTTTTTGTTTAGGCGGGAAAAAATGTACCTAACCGCACACCCCGTCGTTCGGGGCAACGAACAGGGTAGTGTGTGTTGACGGGCCACTGGTACTGTTTGGATTACTTCAGTGGTCCGCCGGCGACTTACCCGTTCGGGTACTCTCTCCTGAGCGACGCATCCGCACACGGAGCGCCGCAACTTCGCGGGAGGCCTAGCGGGTGGCGGACGTTCCCCGGTCCATCCACCCGCAGCCTCAGCTAGGGCGGCATGAGGCGCAAGTACTCGCGCCTGCACCGCCCCAGTCGCTGGCGATGGTTTGGGTCAGCGGAAGAGTCCTCGTCCCTGGCCCTTTCCGCCGCTTCCTTGCGCGAGATGACCTCCTCGCAGAAGGCAGCGACCGCGGCCCAATTCCTGTCGCTGCCGAGCATTGCTCTGACGACGCTCGGCAGCGAAAGGTCTCCCTCTATTGCCGCGACGAGTTCACGGTGCTGCTCGGCCCAAGCCGAGCACGACTCGAGCGTGTGCCGTGCCGTATCCTCGTCGCAGCCGCAATGGTGACAGCCCGGAGTCGCTTCCCTCCTTGCGACTATGTGCAGATATCTGCCGAAACAACCATGTCCCGACAGCACCTGCACCAGTCGGAAGGTAAGGACTCCGTGCTGTCGCCCCACCCACTCCTCCAGCATGGGCTGGAGTGCCCCTACGGTCCAGAGACCGGCCCGGGGCGTCTCCATCCGCGCCTTCCAACTGGCTATGGCAGCTCGGCGAGCGTCGCCCTGCCACCTGGTCACCTCGCTGGGCAGGAGACGACTCCTCGCCCGCTCTTGCGACGCCCGCCAATACACCTCGGCGAGCACCTCCGCCTCCAAGTCCCACGGGGGATTCCAGCCAATGCGCAGGCCGCCTTGGTTGACTCCATGCGGTATCCGCGTATGAGCCTGGACGCGACGACTCTTTGTGGTCTCCACAGAAGAGCCCTGTTTTGCGCGTCCAGGGACTCCACCCACACAGGTGCGCCGTACAGCGCCATCGACTGGACCACCCCTGCGTAAAGCCGTCGGCACGCATTTTTGGGTCCGCCCATATTCGGCATGAGCCGTGCAAGGGCGGACGCCGCGCCGATGAGCCTAGGGGACAGTTGACGGAAGTGCTCGCGAAAGCGCCACCGCCCGTCCAGCACCAGGCCCAGATACTTGATCTGGGCCTTCACCTCTATTTGGACGCCGTCCACCGTGATCGAGGCACCAGCAGGTGGCCGACGTCGGGGCCCATGGAAAATTAGGGCCTCCGACTTATTTAAGGCCACCCTAAGTCCCAGCGCTCCGATCCTCCTGACCACCTCCGAGGTCCCTAACATGGCCAGGAACGCCGCTTCCTCGAAGTTTCCGCCCCGGGCCACGACCAGCGTGTCATCTGCATAGCAGATGATCGCCAGCCCAGGGGGGAGCCGGCAGCGTAGCACCCAGTCGTAACCGATGTCCCACAGGAGCGGCCCTCGAACCGAACCCTGTGGGACACCGCACGACATGGGTCTCCTCACAACGTCCCCTATGCGGCTCTCATAGAGAACGCTGCGGCCCTCAAGATAGTCTGCTACTAGCCGCCTCAGGTATGCAGGCACCCTGTGATACCGGAGCGCCTCCCTGATGCAGCTGAATGGCAGACAATTGAATGCGTTGGCGATGTCAAGCGACACCGCCAACAGCACTCCACCACCAGCGACGACCGCCGCGGCCGCGGCCCTCAGGCGCATGATCGCACCGACCGTCGAACAACCAGCTCGAAAACCGAACTGGGCGTCCGACAAGTCGAGTCCGACGTCGCGCAGGTGCTGGACGATGCAGGCAGCGAGGATTCTCTCCAGTAGCTTACCCGCCTCGTCCAGCAGCACGATGGGCCCGAAGGCCCCGGCCGAATCCGGCGTTCGCCCCGGCTTCGGCAGGAGCACCAGCCTCCAGGTGGTCCAGAGCCAGGGCCAGCACCCAGGCGGGTATCCCATCTGGGCCAGGGGCGGTACTCTTGGAACGAACTCCGTGAAACAGCCGCCGCCATTTCCGACGTGGTGATGGCGGTACACTGAGGTCGGCCTCCCGGTCGCAAGTAAGGACTATACAATCTACATACCATGTCAAACGTGGCGCAGTACAACTGGCCACTTCCTTGTTTGTCATTTACGCTTTTATTAATGCAAAAATAACAAATAATAAAATGGCTACTCAACTCAAGGCTACTTTGACCTTGTTCACAATGAGTCGGTGTCATTTTTTTTGTTAATTGTATGACGTCAATATGTTTGCTATAATACCTAACCTGTTTATCGCTCGGATTTCATATTATTACCTACTTCTAGAAAGATTACCTAATTAATAATCGTTACATACTTACGAGTACGTATAATTCTTCTGTACCGAACTTTGTACACTGAAATCCTGCTGTTTAAATTATTTGATGGAAAAATGTTTTGTTTTTATCTATTTAGATATTTTTATATATATTTTTAGCATTTGACATGCTTAGCACTATACAGAGCAGGATTTGAACCTGCATCTACTGGATACCGTCCAGGTGCTTTGCCAATTCAGCCATAGTGACAATTGCTCCTGACTGCTAATTTCAATAACACATTCATACTTAACGTCTTTGGGTGACGCCTGCGCCATCTGTCGGAAGTATTTTCATACATTATACCGACCAGGTAAACTTAATTTTACAATTACGATTATTACCTAATAATGACGCAAACCCTATAAATATTAAAATATTTTTATATATATTTTTAGCATTTGACATGCTTAGCACTACACATTTTTCACTTTGTGTTTAATGTATAGTGCTAAGCATGTCAAATGCTAAAAATATATATAAAAACTAGCTGACCCGGCAAACGTTGTTTTGCCATGTATATTGTTTCTAGGAAACATTTTTTTAGTTCAATAAAAATAACTATCTACTATAAGTGTGCGGGGATTTACTTATAATCGAAAGCGTTGTAGACATCGAAAGTGTGCTTTATTTAGGATGTACTTTATTTCTAAATAAATTATTATTGAATGTAAAAATATATTTGTTAAAATAGTCTTCAAATAAATTAAATTATTAATAATTAATAAATCCTTCTATCAGTGTATTGGTGAAAAACAGTGAATTAATATTGTATTCGTTTGCTTACTATTTGACTTACTTTTCACAATAATAAAACAGGTATATTTATTAAACACGTACGTACACGTTTTCGTTTTGATTTAAAACTATGTATTTCCAAAAAATGTTAAGTACAATATATACAGGTACGGTAATGGCCGTTGTTGGCGGGAGCTCACAAGTCTCACAACACGTGTTTATTTACATGAGATCACTTAATTAACTAATAGTTAAAACTGTCTTTTTCAGTTATTAATAAATTGCGAATAAATAATTATTGCTGGAAACTGCACTGGAAATTAATAATAAATTTACGATGAGAGTAAAATTAACATGAGAGTTGCACAGAAAAATTAAAATAATACGTATAACAGTCACTGCTACGATCGATACACAAATAAAACCAAAAAAAATGGTCGAAAACTGAAGACAGGAAACCGGCTTTGTTCTCATCCTTACTCCGTGACGTTTGCTGGATGAGAGGTGACAACGGTAGACATCTAGCGGGGATAACTGATCGATTGATAGTTGATCAGTTATCGACCGGTGAAGGCGGAAGATCAAATTAAATTGAGGAAAAAATCATAACTATAGGAAATTATTGAAAATGAAAAAATAATAAAAATCGCGATGGAAAAATAGGGGTTGATCGTAGAGGGGTGGAAAATCGAGAGTAATATAATTTTTTTATTCTAAGTCATGACAAAATAAGAATAAAAACTTTGCCAAAAAAGAAAAGTTTATAATTAACAAATAAAGAATAGGGGTTGATCGTAGAGGGGTGAAAAATTTAGAGATATAAAATTTAATATAATATTTTTTATTCTAAGTCATGACAAAATAAAAATAAAAATCTTGGCAAAAAAATTAAAGTTTATAATTAACATATAAAAAATAGGGGTTGATTGTAGAGGGTTGAAAATTTAGGTTTGTATGTATTTTTTAATGCTGTATCATAAAAAAAATAAAAAATAAAAATTTATCTCAAAATTAAAAAATAAATTAGGGGTGGACTACCCTTAACATTTAGAGGGATGAAAAATAGATGTTGTCAAATTCTCAGACCTAACCAACATGTACACAAAATTTCATGAGAATCGGTTAAGCTGTTTCGGAGGAGTTTAACCACAAACACCGTGACACGAGAATTTTATATATTAGATATCTAAATATTTATAGGGCTGGCGTCATTATTAGGTAAAAATCTTAATTGTAAAATTAAGTTTACCTGGTCGGTATAATGTATGAAAATATTTCCGACAGATGGCGCAGGTGTCACCCAAAGACGTTAAGTATGAATGTGTTATCGAAATTAGCAGTCAGGAGCAATTGCCACGCTGGCTGAATTGGCGAAGCATCTGGACGGTATCCAGGAGATGCAGGTTCAAATCCTGCTCCTGACTGTTATTTTCGATTTCACATTTTTCACTTTGTGTTTAATTGTTTTTAGCTTTTATGATTTCACGCCGAACACCACAAAATTTCACCCTGCCCACCACCGCACTGTCGAAAATCCAAATATCAGTAAAAAAATTTGGTGCCGCTAATAGAAAGCAAGCCGACGTTGAGGCAGAAGTAGGACAACGTCTGCCGGATCTACTTATTATTTTATAACTTTTATAAGGAACTAGCCGAGGCCCGCAGCTCCGGCGCAGATAAAAGCTAGTTTTTAGGATATATCTCAGGTTGCCGACGTAGTAACATTATGAAATGTATCATTTTTTAAATCTAAATAAGAGCTATCAAACATGAAAATCAGTATTTTTGCGTAATGCAAATATATGCTATTATAAAGCTGTAACAGAGCTGTGTCTGTACATTTAAGATATTTGAAAAAAAATATTTTATTAGGCTATATAGGCGTGTCTAAACACAAAACAAGTTTTTTTAGAATTTTTGTCTGTTTATGTGTTTGTTTGTTCGCGCATCACGCAAAAACTACTGAATGGATTTTGATGCAACTTTTTTATTTGGTAGCCCTTGATTAGACTAAAAAACTGGTATAGCTACATTTTATCCCGCTACTATATCGGGAAACTGAGATATAACCTAAAAACTAGCTTTTGGCTGTGGCGATATATATAGAAAAATATTTTTTTTTTTTCGGTTATAGCACATCAATGTTCATTAGTCTATACTAATGCAGTATTTTGATCTGTATTTTATAGCACTTTATATCCTCAGCTACTATATAGAATTCGAAACTGCGTCTATCCGATGTATTTACTTTACATGCATTATTCCAATATACTAAGTTTAATTTTGTAATTAAAATTCATACTATTTGATGGCGCTTGGGTCTAAATACAAATGTTATGTGGAGATTGGAAATGGCCGTCGGTCACTGCGATAGCTTAGCAGTCTAGAGCACTTCCCCAGATTGGAAGGGACGCAGGTTCGAATTCCGCTCGCGTAAAATTTTCTTTTTCCACATTCACAAATAATTTGTTCTTTAAAACAGTTTGTTTTTCTCAAATATCATCAATGTAGGTGATCCATTTCGAGGTTCCCTACTTTTTTAAAGAAAAAAACAGAAAATTCAAATTTAATGGAGAATGTTTATTATCATTTGAAAGAACATTCTTTGGCATTTATTTTTTGAAGGTTATGTCTACTAAATTTTGGCCATTGCTACGTCGCAGATGGTCCATCCGTTGAGTCCAATTTTCGATGACTCGTTCGAGCATTTCGACTGGTAACTGGCGAATGACACGCGTGATGTTTTCCTCCAAGGCCTGAATCGAAGCGGGTTTGTCCGCATAAACTTTAGACTTTACATATCCCCACAGGAATAAGTCTAACGGTGTGATATCACACGATCTTGGTGACCAATCGACCGGCCCAAAACGTGAAATTATGTGCTCACCGAAATGTTCTCTCAATAAATCCATGATTGATGTGATGTGTGGGAAGTGGCGCCGTCTTGCTGAAACCAAATGTCGCCGAGATCACGAGCTTCAATTTCAAGCATCAAATAGTCGGTTATCATGGCACGATAACGGTCGCCATTGACAGTTACGTTCGCACCGGCATCATTTTTAAAGAAATATGGACCGATGATTCCACCGGCCCACAAACCACACCAAACCGTTGTTTTTCTGGATGAAGTGGCAGTTCTTGAATCTCTTCAGATTGTTCTTCGTCCCAAATGCGTCAATTTTGTTTGTTTACATACCCATTGAGCCAGAAATGGGCCTCATTACTTTGTTGTTACCAGTCGAAATGCTCTAACGAGTCTTCGAAAATTGGACTCAACGGATGGACCATCTGCGACGTAGCAACGGCCAACATTTGATAGACATAATCTTCAAAAAATAAATGCCAAAGAATGATCTTTCAAATGATAATAAACATTCTCCATTAAATTTGAATTTTCTGTGTTTTTTTCTTTGAAAAAGTAGGGAACCTCGAAATGGATCACCTCTTACAAACACAGCTCTGTTATAGCTTTATAATAGTACAAATAAACTGCTTTGTACGTACGAGTACAGTAGCACATAAAATCATTGTTCATTGTGATCATGAACGTTTATGACAGTTCATATGAATAGTCCCATTTAACAATTTGTTTAACCTTATAAGCTTATTTATTTTGAAATGAGATCAGTGGTATCTCATGAAAATACTTATGTTTAACCGCCATTGTGTTAAGCTAAAGGGTTTGGATAAGTCAAGGTAAAAAGAAACATTCTGATTGTACAATTTAGTCAACATGCCTAGAGTATAGGTGTTTTAAAGCAGTATATGCATTAGTTTAATCGGAACGGACTGAAGTTATATTAAAAATTTGTTCACCTGTTGTGTATTCACTCGATAAGGTTTCCCTTTTTTATAAATCACACTGCAATATGTGTTTCGGCTTGAAGTTATTATACTAAATACAATACACATACTTAGTTAATTACACTAACAGATTGAAAGATATATTTATGACGGCCAACAAAAAAATACCAATAGTCATTGAAACGCAATGTATGTCAAGTTTATGCGCGAGTACGTGTAGCCGAGTGCGTAGGGCCGCTCATTACATCTGCTATACGAAAGGGGGCGTCATTGTCAAATGTAACCATTTGACGGAACTTAATTAGCCCGACCTAGCTCGTATATGCATTGTAAAAAGTGTGAAGGTCTGGCGGAGGTAAGGACTCGACAAAAAGAGGTCAAGTGTAATGCTTCGTGTTCCACTAACCTCATTTGGGAACGGCTGCCGATACTGTTCGGCGCGCTCACCGCCTTTCATATAAATATTATGTTCTAGTGTGCCACTATTCTACAATTACTTGTCTCAGTTAACATTATAAATATAAACTACCACAATACGTTTTATGGCTTTCGAAAACGTTAAGAAATGTTAAAATTGTATTAAGCCCTATATGTGGCAGTAAAAATAACGTCTTATTATTGTACCTGTAATATTTTCATATATAAAGTAATTGTCATTGTATATTGTAAAACAAAATTAAAATTATATCATTTAAATATAAAATGGTTTTAAAAAACATTTTATGGGTAACATGTACTGTAAAAAAATAGCTTTTGTTTATGCTAAGCTTGTGGCAAGCAAGAATACGGGGCCCACGTGCTGGTAAGCTACGGTACGGTACCAGGCTACGGTAACCGCTAGCAACTCCAAAGATATTAATTACTCGCACGTCGCCAATTCCAAGGAAAGGGATAGGAGGGGAAGTGAACGTATAATTTGGAGAGGATAAGGATGGAGAGGATTTTGGCTTCCAACTTCCAATTTTTTCTTCCACAATATATGTGGTGTGACGCTATAGATTACAATCACTTTTCTTTGCCCACCCAAAATTACCTTGAATTTTTTCCTTAATGTCTCGTCCTATGTTGCGTTATCGAATTATACTCCCATTTAATTAAGCATATATAGAACTAAAATTGAAAATTATATATAAAATAATTTTAGCAGCGTAGGTACATTATATTAGAAGTTTAATGAGTAACCGGGAAACACTCGCAGCAGAACTGACCTCCTCTTGTCGAACGAAACCTTCAGCTGCTATTATTAACGTTATGACCGCGAAATCGGAGCACTGACACACATCCCGCCCGAATAATACCATATACTACATAATTCATAGGAACCTTGACCTGAATGCTGTCTGTGTGTGCGTGGCTCATCTGTACAGCCCCGCCCCGAGAGTAATGTGAGAAAGTTACAATCCTCATCTGAACACAATGTAAGTACTTGTACAAATGTACCTATATACTAATATACGAGTAATCAACAAACATTAAAACTTTTAAATTTATGTCCCTAAATGCGTAATATACTGGTAAATACATAATTTTGTAAGTGAACTCGATTAGACCTTTTTTGACATAAGCTTTTGGTTCGGATTTTATTATTGCATACCTTGCTTGTCCAAGCATGAATGGGCCGGCTCGATCTGGGAAGTACCACCCTCTCACAACAGATCACTATGAAACAACGATAGTTACTCCTACTGTAATGTTGTGTTTCGTATAGTGAGTGAGACCGCTGCAAGTCCAAACTCCTCCTTATCCTCCATCCACTTCTTATTATTCTTCGTCTCCACCTCCTATCCGCGAGTGTGAGTGATACCTCTGGTGTTGCTAGTGTCTATATTATGTTATTGCTTACCATCAGGTGGGCCGTATGCTCGGTTGCCACCCTATTAGTAGGTATATGAAGAAAATATGCTTCGGAACAAAACTACATTGAAAATAATTATGATTACTATACATTGAAAAGGGATTTGCATGTCTGTATATATACGTATACATTATATATCTATGTATTCTATAATAATAAAGCTAAAATGTGTTTTTATTGTATGTTCGCCTAAACAAATGCTCATCTCTGAAACTACCAGTCCGATTTCATATTCATGAGAAATAGTTTATGCTAGCCTTAAATATTGTTTTTTGTTATGTCGAAAGAAATATCGAACTGCTGAATGGTATGTGATACGTATTTACAATGTTCTATTAAAATATAGACAACTTCTCAAATAAAAAAAATCGTGACATCATATGCCTTTTATTTGTTGTACCTAGTTATATAAACCACAAAAGGTATTATTGTCACATAAAAATATTGTAAATCAAAAAGTCATTTACGGGCGGTTATTATTACTATTAGGCATAGTATTATTATTATATTAAACCTTAGCATTAGTATATTAAACCTTACGAACGAAAGTTACAATATCATCAAGATAATATTATGAAGTTAAAATTTGCTCTTTTAAAAAGACAATATGACGCGACGTGATTTCTTAAATTATTCGCAGGTGAAACCGCCGAGATCACATAGTAATATTATAAAGCTATAACAGAGCTGAAAAAAAAGTCTGAAAAATGACTGTATTAGGTTACGTAGGCGACGCTGAACACAAAACATTTTTTTAAATTTTTGTCTATCTGTTTGTTTGTTTACATGTCACGCAAAAGCTACTAGACCGGAAATTTGATGCT
This sequence comes from Leucoma salicis, assembly GCA_948253155.1. Lineage (NCBI taxonomy): Eukaryota > Metazoa > Arthropoda > Insecta > Lepidoptera > Erebidae > Leucoma > Leucoma salicis. The sequence continues at coordinate 12,943,229 of OX411809.1, read as the reverse complement.
GCTTTTTTTGTTTGGTAGCTCTTTTTATGACTTAAAAACTTATGTACGTCTTATCCCGCTACTGTCTCGGGGACCTGTATTACCTCAAAATTTTATTTTAGGCTTTTGTCTGCGGCGAAGCCGCGATCTAAGGCTACCTTATAAAACTGTAACATTTGTCAAATAGTGTATTTAGCAAGTTAGGCATCTCTGATAATATGATTTTTAAAAAACATCCGGTTGTTTGTTCGTACTTCAGGCGAAAACTTCTGAAATAATTTTGATGATAGTTCTTGATTAGATTCTGGTATAGGTTTTATCTCGCTATTATACCGGGAATCCGAGATATAATCTAAAAACTAGCCTTAGCTTGTCTGCAGCGGAGCCGCGGGTAAGGCTACTTAAATATAACGTGTTTTTAAAATCTCAGTATAAATATATTTATAATAACAAAATACATCTCAACTAAATCTCGCCGTAGATCAGGGTGACTTTGAAAATTCTTGCTGCGGCAAGGTGATTACCGTACGTACTCGATATCATTACATGACCTTTGCCTATGGACACTCATTGTCTTTTTCTTAAAAATCCTTGTAAATAATGAAAGGCGTCCTTATGAATGAACATTTGTACAAACAAAGCTGAATTCAAAACTTATTTACAAGGCTCTCCGTTTATTGTATAATTTGTGAAAACATTTTTGTAATTAATAACTTTCGTTTATTTATTATTTTATTTATCGAGGTTAAACTTTAATAATGTTTAACTCTTCGCATGTATGAGAATAAAATCAATTATTGTGTGTGGCGCGCGAACACACACAGTTCATAAATTCAGCAGTAGCTTTTAAGGGTAGAGAATAATCCTAGCTTAACGAAAACATCTCGTAAATGCAGTTAGGAAGTAAGAAGATTACAACTTAATGCCCTTTTCACAGTGAAATAATCTGAAACATAGGATTTTTTTTTTATTGCTTTTGGTGGCAGACTAGCCACGGCCCATCTGATGGTAACATGAGCGACGGCTCATGAACTCAACTATACCGAGAGTATTGTCAAGCCGCTGCTCACCATTTCATTTCACCGCTATGAAATGAAAGAATAAATGGTTATCTCCTGCTACAGCCAAAACGCAACGATGTGCTTCATGGCTGGTCACACGGGAGATGGTGGTACCAACCCGCTCGGGCCCGATACCAAGTGAGTACTCCCACTTGGTACCCAGCCCTACCACCAGTCATGCAATGGATGATAATTGCTTACTTCCCTTAGTCGCCTCATACGACACCCGCGAGAAAGAATGGGGTGGTGACACTTGTATTCTTAGTCCGTCTCCACACGGACAAATGCTGTTGTTAACAATAGAGATACGGAGAGAACAGCGCTGACAACCCGCCACCGCCACTAATAAATGACCTGCATATTATTGCGTATAATTGTCCTTATTTTGTAATAAGATTGACTGCTTGTTGCAGCGTAATTGCCTTATAAGATACCTGACATAAAGGATGTTTACTTTTCTCTGTATTTTAGCACTGCCATGCTCAGCTACTTTATAGAATAAATTATTGTGAAAGTGGAAAAAGAGACCTTTACTGCGGGCGGGATTTAAATTTGCGTCCCATCCAATCTGCGAAGTGATCTAGACTGCTAAACCATCGCAGTAGTTTTCTTAATTCGTCACAACGCAAACCATCATTGGGTTAATCCTTAATAGGTATTATAAACTAAGTTCTGCTCGTGACTTCGTCCGCGTGGATTTCATAATATGTATACGAGAATACGTCATCTATGGCCCATTAATTCTCTCTATGCAAACATAGCTATTCCACAGGAAGCATTATTTTTGTGGGATAAGAAGTAGCCTTTTCTGGGTTCCAGACTATAATTTACGATGATCGGTTTTGTATTTATGGAGTGAAAGCATAACGAACAAACAAAATAACGTATTTCATATTTTTATAATATTAATAAGTAAGGATGCGAAAGTGAGTTTGTTTGTTGTATGTTACGCTGTAAGTAACTACTGAATCGATGATCATTACGAAATATTGCTCACGTATAGTCAATACTCGCAATAGCCGAGAAAAGCACATAGGTTACCTTTTATCACTGAAAAGTGGATGGTTTCTATAAGATAGCTATTTTTGTATATATTTATTGATGTGCCATATAGTGACTTATTCATATTTTAAAGTACACGCGGACGAAGTCGCTGATAGAATTTTGTACGCATATAGGTATATATATACATGTAACTTAAGTATTAGATAAAAAAATTATACTGAAACTTTGCTTACTTGCTCGTAAATCTGCAATTTCAGAGAATCGAAGATGAGTCAGATCGCTTCACTTACCACATGGTCATGATTAACTAAAACAGACGCATATTACTGATAGAACAAAACAAAAACCAAACCTATATTTAATTTTATTTTGTTACAGATGATTCAGTCACCGTTTGGTTCTGTTCTGATCGAAATACTGACGAAGAAAATATTATTTATATTGTAAGATTCACGATTCACGAACATTTCACACAACGTCCTCTAGTCCCAAACTAAGTTTAACGCTTGTGCTGTGGGTACCAGATTACGGATACAATACATATATTACTTTTTTTGTAAATACATACATATGGTAATAGATAGAAAACACCTAGACGCAATACAAATAGGGGGAAGTTCCCTAGTGCCGAACACTTAAGCTTAGGTGACAGTTGAAAACAAACTTATGAATTTATAGAAATTTAATATATTTTAATCAATACACAACAAGTATAAACAAGTACACAAAACAAAAAAACATAAAACAAAAAACAATTCAAGAGAAAACAGATGCTAATCATTGGATTAGTTTTTTTAGGTAATCATACTATGGCACCTAGTACCGAACATGATATTAAAATGGCACATATGACCTAAAAAGGACGACAACGATCACAAACATACACATCAGAGCACTCGGGTTCATCAGCGCATGTTTCGTGAGTCCATTCTTTGCATGCGTCGCACTGGATCCAGGCCTCTTCGTGTTTTTCTAAGTAAACAACGCAATAAGTCTCTTTGGTTGCGTGCAAAGCCTAAACTGACGAACTTTTAAGGGCAAAACTTTAATTTTTTTTTTTCATATCTTCTGTTTCTTTGTTGTTGTTGTATGACGAAGAAAATCCTTTTCTTCTTTTATCTTTTTTTAATTTTCTTTATTTTCCAAAGCCTTAAATTTATAAGGAGAAGACGTTAACATTTGTTTATTTCTGACCTGAGTTTCCTAGTTTGTGAGCTTCTGTTTGCAGCATCAGGAAATGGTGAAATATTAAAAATAGCTGGTCATACAGCTTCTGGACCTTTACTGGTTTAAGGCTGCAGTGATAGACCCTGTCTGGAACTTATTTCTGATGAAATGTTTTACGAGCTTTTGGGTATTGTGTGGTCAATAGGAAGCTCTGATAAATATTGAGGAATATAAGATGCAAAGCAACCAGCATTACTCTCTTGCTCGACATCAGTGAAAGCGGAGAAGCACTTACCTGAAATATATTTCAATAAACTTATAAAATTGTTAGTAATAAAATTATCATGGAAATATATTTGTTTGGTCGTAGGGGAAAAAACACCGTTCGGTACTAGGGTCTCATGAAAGCAATTCAAAATGTAAATTAAATTTAAGATACTTATTTCATTAAAGTTTTAAGTATTATTGTATAAAATATACTCTCTGAAGGTAAATAAAACCTTAAACACAAAGTGAAAAATGTGAAATCGAAAATAACAGTCCGATACCGTCCAGATGCTTTGCCAATTCAGCCATCCTGACAATTGCTCCTGACTGCTAATTTCGATAACACATCATACTTAACGTCTTTGGGTGACGCCTGCGCCATCTGTCGGAAGTATTTTCATACATTATACCGACCAGGTAAACTTAATTTTACAATTAAGATTTTTACCTAATAATGACGCAAATCCTATAAATATTTAGATATTTTTATATATATTTTTAGCATTTGACATGCTTAGCACTATACATTAAACACAAAGTGAAAAATGTGAAATCGAAAATAACAGTCAGGAGCAGGATTTGAACCAAATAATTTTGATTTTTAGTATTTTTGTGACGTTTTTTATAGGGTTTGCGTCATTATTAGGCAAAAATCTTAATTGTAAAATTAAGTTTACCTGGTCGGTATAATGTATGAAAATACTTCCGACAGATGGCGCAGGCGTCACCCAAAGACGTTAAGTATGATGTGATATCGAAATTAGCAGTCAGGAGCAATTGTCAGGATGGCTGAATTGGCAAAGCATCTGGACGGTATCCAGGAGATGCAGGTTCAAATCCTGCTCCTGACTGTTATTTTCGATTTCACATTTTTCACTTTGTGTTTAATGTATAGTGCTAAGCATGTCAAATGCTAAAAATATATATAAAAATATCTAAATAAATAAAACCTTTTTACAAATATCTCCACACCTAAGATCTGGCACAACTAGTATTTTTAAGTATCCGAGTAGCAGAAAATTCCCATGGAAAATCGAATCCTCTGTCCTCACTCCAGCTATGAGCGTGACTGGCGACTACCTCCCCGCCCGCGGGGCACTTGGCTATTTGTCTTTCTAGTCAAAGTTAAATAACCGTCGTTGGTCACTTATTATTACAGATATAGTAGTCGTTCGGTACTACCTGCCGTTCAGTGCTAGGGGACTTCCCCCTATCTGTGTTCATCACACCAATAATTGTCCTGAGTGGGAATCGAACCCACGATCTCGTGCGCGGAAGTCGGTTACACTATCGACTACGCCACGAGACTCGTCAAGATACTTGAATGTCTAACATCCCTCGCTTGTTCACTTCGAAGTGCAAAACTAATGCCGGTGCACGGGCACCTCTCCGCCGCCAGATAAAAATCTTAATTGTAAAATTAAGTTTACCTGGTCGGTATAATGTTTTTTTTTTATTGCATTTAGTGGCAGACGAGCCACAGCCCATCTGATGGTAAATAGTAACCGTCGCCCATGGACTTGACTATACCGAGAGTATTGTCAAGCCGCTGCTCACCAATTCATTTCACAGATATGAAATGAAATATAAACGGCTATCTCCTGCTACAGCTAAAACGCAACGATGTGCTTCATGGCCGGTCACACGGGAGAGACCAACCCGCTCGGGCCCGATATCAAGTGAGTACTCCCACTTGGTACCCAGCCCTACCACCAGTCGTGCAATTGATGATAATTGCTTACTTCCCTTAGTCGCCTCTTACGACACCCGTGTAAGTATGAATGTGTTATCGAAATTAGCAGCCGAGAGCAGTTGTCACGGTGTCTGATTTGGCAAAGCATCTGGACGGCATGCAGGTTCAAATCCTGCTCGTGACTGTTATTTTCGTTTTCACATTTTCCACTTTGTGTTTAATGTATATGGCTAAGCATGTCAAATGATAAAAATTAATATATAAAAAAATTCTAAATAAAGAAAATAAAAATAAAAATTATGAAATAAAACTACGTTTACTTGGTTTTCTACTATCCCGCCCTATCAAATACTTTACACTCTACAGCATTCATGGTCACGGGTGGTCATAATATTTTTTATACTACAAGGGTAGAAAACAAGCCCACATGATGGTAAGGGGTTAAGTGGTAAAGTGGTAGAATGTGGAGAGCAAGCATAATAAAGGGAGGATGAGGAGGGGGAGTCGGCCTCTAACATTTGTCTCTCTTTATATACGAAAATATTATTATAGAAAAAGTAACCACAGTTTTCAATTATGTACTCGTGGTTGACATATTTTTTCACTCGTGCTGCAGACTTACCCAACAATTCATGTTAATTAGAAATCGTAAGACATGCCTAATACCGTAAATTTTTTCCAAACATCTTAAATGTACAGACAAAAAGAGCATTGTTATAGCTTTACCGCGTATAGATTGGATTGGAGATTGGGTATGACCGAAGATCAGCGCGATAGCTCAGGGGCTTAGAGCACTTCCCCAGATGGGAAGGGACGCAGCTTCGATTCCCGCTCGCACTAAAGTTCTCTTTTTCCACATTCACAAATAATTTGAACTTTACTTTTATTTGGAAAAAACAACTAGGATACCGCGCGACAAAAATAAAACCCATGAAATTGTGAATGAATACCGATTCAAATAGATCAAAAATTCAAATACATTGAATACACATCCACGGCTAATCTCCTGAACAGCTGCACTGATTTGGACGGGACTCACAGGACTGGGATCAATACTTTTATTTTGGAAAAATAATTAGGATGCTGCAATAAAAAAGAAAATAAATAAATTCCACGCGGACGAAGTTATAATAAAATAAATAAGTTCTACTTTGTCAATAAATGAGTGCTGTAAATTGAATCAGCGCGTCCGCTTAAAATGAAAGTACGTACGTCTTTGGATATGAAAATTTCTGGGCAGGAAATTCAGTACACCGTGTGACGTAACCGAAAAGATACTCTTATGTTAATAGCTTTCACCGCCGATTTCTTCCCCATTAAAATGAATACATATTTTAACATTACATAAAATATATATAAATAATACATTTTAATAATCATATGGAATTTCAGCTTTTCAACATAAGTTTTTTAAAATATAAACAGTATCTAAGCCACTAAAAAATATAAAATAAACATACTTATATAAAACAAGCTTTAATTATTTAGAGATTTTTATAATATATTTTTAGCATTTGACATGCTTAGCAACATACATTAAACACAAAGTGAAAAATGTGAAATCGAAAATAACAGTCACGAGCGGGATTCGAACCTGCATCTTCTGGATACCGTCCAGATGCTTTGCCAATTCAGCCATCGTGACCCTTGCTCCTGACTGCTAATTTCGATAACACATTCATACTTAACGTCTGGGTGACGCAGACGCCATCTGTCGGAAGTATTTTCATACATAATACCGACCAGGTAAAAATAATTTTACAATTAAGATTTTACCTAATAATGACGCAAACCCTATAAATATTTAGAGATTTTTATATATATTTTTAGCATTTGACATGCTTAGCAACATACATTAAACACAAAGTGAAAAATTTTTTAGCTGTTTTACTTAGCAGTCTTGCAGGAGCAAGGGTCACGATGGCTGAATTGGCAAAGCATCTGAACGGTATCCAGAAGATGCAGGTTCGAATCCTGCTCGTGACTGTTATTTTCGATTTCACATTTTTCACTTTGTGTTTAAAGCTTTAATTAGTTGTTAATATAAGTCTTTGTTTACTTACACACTGTCTCAAGTTATCAAATAAAAGCGTGTTACATTATAACAGCAAGAGAGAAAACTTGGGACGATAATATGAGTACAGAAACAAAATATTTTTAAAATTCATAACTATTAATAAAAGCTTGTTTAAAAAAATATATTTTATATTTTTATATATTATTTTTTGAAAAGTTAATTTCATCATTTATTTTGAGTGGTGTTTATATAACGTAGTATTGTCATAATGTACAAATTCGTCTGTAACTGTTTGTTTAGTTTCAATGAATTTTAATAAACAATTATATTAACAAGTTATAATTGTCTCGAAGAATCTTCCAAAAACATTGTATGTATCGTATTAAAATATTTTTAATAATTATTACAGATTGGTGATATAATACAAAAAAAAACTAGACGTGGTGGGACGTCTACCAGATGTGAAACATAGAAATTATTTTGTAGAAATATATATAATGATCTTATGATCATATATCAAGTTATCATCGCTTCAAGTTATCTTGACAAAGTACTCCTCAAGACGAATCAAACGAGTATAAACTCGATAGGGTTGCGTTGTTTCATTACAGAGTTACTGTGGTCACCTTCCAGCTCCATCATCCGACCTTGGATACCATATAGAGACAAAGTACTCGTCAAGACGAATCATACGAGCCCAAACTCAATGGAGTTACGTCGTTTTATAACGGAGTTCCTATGGCCAGCTTCCAGCTCCATCATCAGACCCTGGATACCATCTAAAGACAAAGTACTCATCAAGACGAATCAAACGAGCCCAAACTCGATGAGGTTGCGTCGTTTCATTATAGAGTTACTGTGGCCACCTTCCAGCTTCATCATCAGACCCTGGATACCACCTAGAGACAAAGTAGTCGTCAAGACGAATCATACGAGCCGAAACTTGATGGGGTTGCGCCGTTTTATTATAGAGTTCCTATGTCCAGCTTCTAGTTCCATCATCAGAACCGCTCCATGTCATCATAATATTGCATTGTCACGCGATATACATATGCGGGTAAAATTTCAGCTCAATTGGAAACCGGGAAGTGTATCAAATTTAACTTGCATGATTTGAACGGGACAAGTTGATTTGATTTGAAAAGCGTCGCCACGCTAACAGCCGATTTTACCCTCCTTCCGCATTAGATGTTTCACATCAACTAGCTTTTGGCTGCGGCAGAGCCGCGGTTAAAGGCTAGCATACTGCTAATAAATATGTAGAGAAAGGTTTAACATGAATGAATTTAATTTAAGAAGCAGTGGGTGTGGGTCAATGATTACAGGAAAAATAAAATCAAGGCACATTGGCAGGTGGTAAGGGAGTTATGTCTATATTCTAATGAAAATAGTCTAAACGGTGGAGAAGGCATAAGGGAATATTGTTGCAGCTGCCTAGGGGGACAACACACGGTGGGTTGTGTTGCGCACGTTATGACTCTGGTGTAGTACCTTGGATGGGCGAGGTACCAAAATAATATATCTGCTGAAATCTGCTCCAGCAGCATTTTTGCAGTCAGTGAATATTTCCAATGAAATGTGTGGAATGAATATGTACTTATTTCATTTTCACTTCTTTTCCATTAGATTTGTGTAGGTTCAAGTACAGTGAACTATTTTGGTTGCCACACACTTTAGTACACTATAATATCTTCTGCGCACAAGGCCGCTTGTCTGTTGACACTGGTTGCGTACGCTAGAGATGTCCGACATTACGGTCTGGAGATCATTACATTGTTTATGTAGCTCCTTTTATGGTTTCAATAATCTGCAACAAACTTATAAACTTTGCTTTAATCGCACGTAAAGATTACACATGCTCATATATTTTCTATAAACTACACAAAAATAAAAGGGATGATAAACACAATAATATTGTTTACACCATATGTAGATTCTTCGAGCATGACACTTCTTGTTATGAATAATTTGTTAAAAATATTTACACTAGAATTTGTCCGCGTCTTTACCACAAATTTTAGTTTATAGGTTTCAGGTTACGTGATAAAATATATACCAGTTACAGTTTTTAAGTCTAATTAAGAGCTATCCAAGAAATAACAAACAAACACGAACATACAAAAAATATTTTATAGTAGTATTCAGAAATGCCTATATAGCGTAATACAGATATTTTTCTTAAATATCTTAGATGTAAAGACAGCTTTGTTATAGCTAATAATAATATATAGATGATATTTGCGAAAGTGCGTTTGTTTGTTTCATACTGTAACTGCTTGAACGAGCATCATGAAATTTACTATACGTGTAGTCTGGGACCAAGATAAGAATAAGTTAATCACAATTTATTCACAATCCGCTGTACTACCTACAGCGGATTGTGTAGTAGTTAAACACCCTCCAGAACAGCCAACCGAATAGCAATGGTTTTTAGTGGGCACCTGGTGTAATTTATTACTGACCGATAAAAATACAATCTTGTCTTTCAAAGTGAGGTCAGGTAATAAGTATAACTTCAAGGTCTGTTGACGGACTGACCTCGGCGTATCGGTCGCGGAGGACAGACGGTCGCAAATATTTGCGCGCGTGAGAGGCACGAGAGGCAAGCGCGGCAAGCGGGGAGGTGCAGCGGGGGCCAGGTGACCTTGCCGCGCGTCTGCCGTCCGACCTTGATCTTGAGACGACCGCGGTAGCGCCCCCGCCCTCGCCGCGAACTAACGACACCTAACGTGCTTGCTAACTATAACGTCATCACTGGCACTCATTTCAAAACAATATAATATGTATTATAAAGCAGTAACAGAGCTACATACTTTTAAGATATTTGAAAAAATAATACTGTATAAGGCTGCTGTACTCTTTATAGATTTTTTGTCTATTTGTCTGTAAGTACCTATATCTGCTTTGATAAAACTTTTTGATTTGGTCACTATTATTGTTTTATCTCGCTACTGTATCGGGAAGGAAGACCTGAGATATAACTTTAAAAACTAGTATTCTTTTGCGGCGGCGCCGCGGGCAAAGACAAATTAATTTATACGGTTTCTACGCTTGGCCATTATCTCCACGGTGTTATTTTATGAACAAATAGTATATAAAATTACTCCTTTAAATTTTCCTAAATAAAGTAATCTGAGAAACTCCAATCGAACTATTACTCGCATAAAGTCCATAAACATTCCACTATTGGGCAAGAGTCACTGGGAAACGAATTATGTTACACATATACAACTTAAACTTTAATGTAATACAATTTTTAATATTATTATAAGTACTAGATTCTGTCCGTAACGTCGTCCGCGTGGTTTTCAGAATATAACTCTATGGCACATTAAGCTATCAATGCAAAAATTGCTATCCCATAATAACTATTAATTTTTCTGAGATAAAAACTATTACCTTGTTTAGCTGCATTCGTAACAATGACGTAAGAGAGCGAGTAGGTATGAAAGAGAGTATTGGTGTAAAGATGCGAAAGGGAATGCTCCGATGGTTCGGACATGTGGAAAGAATGCCGGATGAGCGACTGGCTAAGAAGATATACAATGCGAAAGTGGAAGGATGTAGGTACAGGGGGAGACCGAGACTTACCTACTTAGACCAAATTAGTCATGTATTGAAGGAAGGTGGAGTCAGGAGTCTCCGAAATTGGCGAGCGTGTATGAAGAGAGTTATGAATGTTAAGGAAGCGAGAGATTTATGCAAGAATAGAGCCTCTTGGCACTCTGTTCTCTCTGCCTACCCCGCAAGGGAAATGGCGTGATGATAAGTAAGTAAGTAAGTTATTTAGCTCTAATAAATACTTCTGTGTGTAAATGTACCTATATTAAATCCTCGAACACACTATTTTTGATTTATGTGTTTGACATCAATATTTGATTGAGCGAATAGTTGAACTGCAGTTAGGAATAATTTGAAGAAGAACCTTCCTCGGACCTCAACAAATATTTGAAAAAAAGTCTGCCCAATTGGTCTAGCCGACGTCGAGTTTTGCGCTTAGCAAGACATTTAGGGATTCATTTTTATTTATTGTAATATATTATGTCATCTATCAAACCAGCCAACAAAATTTGTTTGTACTATTAATTAGTATTAATGCATCTATTGAATATTTGTTTTGATTTGTAGTACTATTAATGCATCTATTGAATAAATAATAACATTCGTATAATTTACGAAATTGTATGTTACAATTAGAGATGGGCCAAATTTGATTTTAACCGAATACAAACTTCATCCGACTATTCGGTAAAAATACTAACTAGTTCAGCTCTATTTTTGCCAGGCTTTCTAGAAAGTAACATGTCATATTTTGTGTGTAATTTTTATGAAAGACATCATCGTAAGACAATGTAGAACAGTCAGTGTAAGCGTGTTACTGGTACATATTTAAAATTATTTTGTTTATTAATTCATAGACTCCTGAATTAAGAAAAAAACTAATTCATTTGTTTATGCAATTGTACATTGTAATTTGTAAAAGATAATTAATTGTAATTATAGTTTATTAAACAAATGACTATTATTCAACCATTATAGAGTATTGGTATATGTGACTTATTTTACAGCTATAACAGATTTAATTTCTTTAAATTTTAGTAGAAATTGTGTATTTAACTTTTTCGTATACCGAATGTGATTTAAACTGAACTTCAGCCGAATGCCGAATAGTTCTGTTCAAGCCACCAAAATTCGGTTAAACCGAACGTAAAACGAATTTCGGCTCATCCCTAGTCACAAATATATTTGTATATATATATATATATATATATATATGTGTATATCTATATTATATTAATAATTAGTGTAGAAATACAACGGAAACAATGACTGATTGTATGGGAACGTCAAATCGTCGAAAACCAAGGTCACTATAGGAAAAACACATTCCTATTGTGGTATTACACAGCAATAACAACTGCTCCACACAATAATTTGGAAACCACGTCACCTCATCAACAACTAGAGTCTGCCCGTGACTCCGCCCGCGTGGACTTCAGTACATCACTCTACAGCACGCTAATTATATCTTTACCAAAATAGGTATCCCACATCCCACAGTAACTATCCATTTTCCGGAATAAAAAATAACCCTGTCCTTCCTTTTCTGTACTCCAGACTATATATTCATCATGAATAATCACTGAAGTGTACCAAAATCTGGTACCAAGTATAAGTTTATATCAGTTCAGAACAGACAGGCAGCGCCATCTTCTTTGTCAAAGTAGTGAAATATCTTGATGTGTTTAGTTTAAAGAAAAAGATTTCACTTCAAAAATAAACTCTTTTTAAATACAAAACAATCTATTTGCAGCAATCTCAAAATTTTTAGAGATACCGAGGTACATTCAAATAATAAAATTCTAGTTCTTCGAATATTCTAGAGGTTATCTTAATTAGTACTTACAAGCGTGCGAAGCCGGGGCAAGTCACCAGTATATATTTCAATATTAAAAGTAGCTTCTGGCCATGATCCGAGTCAATCCGAGGTAATATCCGCACACCAGCAAAGCCATTATGTACTAGCAGCGATCAATTTCAAACAAAACTGAAGCTGTTTTATTAAAATAATGAGTGAAATTCCCAAGGCCAGTCTATGTAAATCGTGATATCACATACAAGATATTCTAATCTTATAACATGGTCTGTAATTCTTCGACCCTTCTTTACAATGGCAAAAACCAGATTCTTAATGCTTTGATCAAAAAATTTAACGATCGTTACCAAACGCTTTTCTCAATACAGCGAGAGAAATATAGCCAATTAAGAGTAAAAACTTTTTTTAAATTATTTATTAAAGACTTAGTTTTTGATAAATAATTAAAAAAAAGTTTTTAATTATTTATTAAAAACTAAGTACAAGATTAAACGCTACTTGTCGGAGGCCGTAAGTAATATAAAATAAGTTGAATAATGGGATCGGTACGGGGCCAAAAGGAGATGTACCAAATGCCCATACAATCTCGGCCTGGAATACATACATTAAACAATATGTGTTTTGAAGATAAATGACTACCCTATTGCCCTGTGTATTTCTTTTCACACTAAAACTTTTGGATGATGAGATAAAAGACATCTAACATGGATATAATTTTGAAATTGAAATACCTCAAAATCGAATATTTGATCAAAAATAACACCATAATTATAAATAAATAAAATAATATCTACATATATAAACAAATAATGAGGCTTAAAATCACTAAATATATAACTTACACTCATAAAATCACAATACAATATTCACGATACACAATAAGTACACAATAACAACATTAGATGAGTAGAATGACATGACGTTACAGATGTAAAATGTTTTGCCAATATTTTGAATCATAATCGCTATTGATTAGAAATAATATCAGTTTTCACCAAATAATTATAAAAAAAACTTTCTTAAATAGTCATATTACTGTTCTCACGAAATTATTTAAGAAATAACTACGTAATATTGTTTTGTAATATAATAGTACCAAAGTTTTTAATGTGTTCAATTCAGCGTAGCGGCCATATCCTATTTGATTGTCAACAGATAACAATAATTCACCAATAACCATTACGATAAAGTACAAATTCAAAATAATAGCTTTTTAAACCATAATCTTTTTCTGAAGTTCTATAAAGAAAAGAAAATCACTGACGGATTTTATAAATTATTAGTTTAATTTCAAATGTTGAAAACATTATGGCCGCCACAGGCCGTAAATGGTACATGTCCTTTAAGTTAAACTCATTTTTGCGAAATGTCAAGCCTATTTGCCTTGAGCCGGGTAAGTCTCGAGATGAATTATTAGTATATAGTTTAGACCACCGCAAAACCGCTACTTAATAATCCCCACGATGACTTTACTTTTTTTTTAGTGGAAGAGCCTTGCTTTTCCCAGCATGAAGACTCGCCCTACACAGTGGTCATCTTCAGACAAAATTTAAGTCCATCTCTCTTCTAGCATACACCGAGGGACATTCTGATGGACGTTATATCGCACCTCACTCGTATTGTCAACTATATAACACTATGAAGAACATGTTATTGATATTTAGGATAAAAAACGTAGCGAGAGCCTTGTAGCATCCCAACATTAAAAGTCATAGGTAGTTTCGGAGCTGAACCATATTCGACGATTTGATGCTCTGGCCATACAGAAAGCTGAGAATTTATTGACATAATTTCTTGGGTATTCCGTAGGATGGTAATTGGCTGTCAAGTGCGGCGTCGAGATTGAGCACAAGAGCTTTTTGAGGGTTTGGTGAAATAATTGCCTACAATTGTGTATAATTTAATGTGCATCATAATCTTCCTCAAGCTTCTTATTCCTAATGGTATTGGAGTCGGCTATCTTGAACGCACAGATAAGATCAAGTACATACTTAGGGATGCACATGGTAACACTGACTAAGATGTCAAGATACACGTCTTAGCAGCTTGGGTATGAGATGATTGGTATCATTTGTGACCCCTAAATGCAAGTTAAAATTAAGGTATATAGGTCTACAAAACAGAGAGGAAGAAGTGTCAGGGATTTATGTATGACCATGTGTACAGCTTATTCAGGCAATTTATGATGCTAATTCTCACGTCTAGTCCAAAGCTGCAGTTACCGACAGTTTCCATGAAATTGTAGATTTACACCAGGGGTTGGCTTTAAGCTCTTATTTGTTTCTCTTGATTATAGACGGTCACGAAATTTACGAGATTGTTGTCATGTGGGTTGGCGATATCAAAGATCAGATCAATCAACCGCCACAATATGAGATTTGTTGGCCACAACAGTACTGTCTGTGATATTGGATCGATCCCAGTACAGTATAATACTACCGTTTTGCTGGCTCAGGTACAGCTGTAGTAAGGCCCCTTGATCACAAGCTTGTTCTTCAGAGCAAGCTGTTGGTAGATAATCCCAGCTACAAGTTATATCTGTGCAAGGTACTCACTGTTAGCAAGACGAGAACAACCCGAGACAATATGTCTAAGGAAAGCACCAGGAAAGTGGCAGGCACGGCAGATATCAGCTGTACCATCCCTCAGGATTTTTCTCCAGTAGTTGTTCGCCATGATAACTTCGTCAGCAATTGCACCGACAAAACCTTCGGTTACCCCAAAGAGGTTACCAAAACGTACAGGCTACGGAAGTTAAAAAGTCATCTGGCCCATGTAAGGCCCGGTAGAATCTTCCTTGCTCTGCCTTACACCCCTGCGGTTGTCAGTACCTACTCAGTACTACGGGTCTGGGCCCGTTCCCTCCTGCCAGTGGAGTGAGTCAAAAATCTACAGTGTCTAACATCACGATGCATGTGCTCATAATAAGCAGGAAATGTTCCCTAAGGTTGCACACCTCACGATTGTGCAAGGTCTTAGTATTTAAGAAACCTCGACCTCCACACTTTCGTTGTTTTTATTATTATTATAGCAGGTGGTGGTGCTTCAACCGTGACAAGGTAGCTGTATAGTTAACGACAACATATACTGACCCGTTGACTTGACTTACCTACTTTAGTAATTTCAAATAAGAAAGTGCAGAAATAGACAAACAAACCTATATAACTAATTGAAAGAGGTGATACTTAGCGGAAATCCATTGTTATAGAATTGATATTTCAGGAGGAGGACCACCACACTCCCACGGATTGTCGAACCCGGCTATTTTTATAGCACACACACATTAGCCAAAGATTGCCAATCCGCACTGATCACAGATAGAGGAGACAGCTCTGAAGGGCTCCGGAGGACCAGCTTTCCACCTGTCTTCAGAATTATTCTAATATTTCCTAGTGCCTTTTTGTTCTTTGGTTATTTGAAAGCTTAGCTTAAGCCGGTATTTTTAGATACCGCATGTGTTGAACTTTTTTGTGTGATCCACAAATGGTTGTTCTGAGTCTAGGTATACTTTGTGTCCGTGAAAATGTATGTTTGTAAAGTTACACGCGATACAAGGATTAGTCCTTGGTGCAGGGGATAAGGATTGTCCTTAAGGGGTGTGGTGCCGGTTTACCTCCTAGTGGTGTACCCCAGACAACGTCGGCAGTCGACGGCAGCTAAAATTCGGGACAGGACGGTTCTCCACGTGTCCCTCTGACTCAGCAGAGGGCACTGTGGAAGGACCAGGCGTCGGAGTCGGCGGAGCCGTAACGGCTCCCCGAGCTCTGGAGAGGGGGGAAAGCGGGGCCACAGTGGAGATCATAAACCTGATTGGGTGTCCGTGGTTACGTCTCACGGCCCGAGGGTCTTGGCTTAATCGCCCGCACAAAATTGCACAAAAAGCCGCGGACAGCTTGGCCATAATTTTGACGGTGGCCATGGGCTCGAAGAATTTAAAAGTTAACTTCGTCCGGGGACTTAAAATCGCTGCCACGGCACTGTCCAACGTGGTGGAGAGGCTTGTGGTGGAGGTAGCCTAGCTTGGGCCGCGAAACCAGCGCCTGGAGACAATGCTCAAGGAGCTGCACCGAAGAATGGCCAATATGAGAGTTGAACTTGGGCTCCCTGAGGCCGTCCCGAGTGCCTCGGCTGCTGGATTGCGGGTTGAGCTTGATCTCCCCGCGACCGCCTCAGCTCCGTCTGCCGTTCAGTCGGGCGCTGTACTGTAACTGAGCTGGAAGAAGGAACGCTCCGCGCAATTATCGACCGCATTGACGCGGTCTTTAGTCCGAGAATTGAGACCCTAGCTGAGATTGCCACCGCAGCCTCGACTTCCGCCGCCGCTGGCGGCTCACAAAAGAAATGGTGCAACGCCCTCAGCAGCAATAGCTTTTCCGTGCTAGGGGGGTCATGTTTCCTTTGCTGCGACGGTGGCCAAAGCAGCGGCGACCAAAACACCGAGGCATTATAGTGCGCCGCCAGCGGAGGCCTAGACGAAGAAAAAGGGCAAGAAAAAGGGCAAGGTGGGACCAGCCTCGAGGGGCCAGCCCTGAGAGGAGTTCCTGCCTCTGCCAAGTGCCGCAGCGCCTCTGCGTGCTGTTATGCCATGACAGAACGCCAGGGCACCAGGCGGCTGCCTTTACTGCCACCCCACAATGCCCCGCGTACGCGGCAGGCAATCGTCCCGCCAACCACTGCATGGGGCGGGTGGGGTGCAGGCCTCCAGCCAAGTAAGGAGAGGGGGGTGGGTAGCCAATCGGCCCTGGCTGCCCAATCCGGCTGTAATATTAAAGTGTTCCATAATCAATAAATATTTCACTTTTTCATATACAGGTAGAATATTACATTTTTTAAACAACATAACATAATTTCCATAACATGCCTCTAGCTGTACGAGATATTAACAGTTTTAGCAGCATGACCTGGAAATCATAGATATTGTCTAAATAGGTACGAAATGTTAGACCATAGGCAGACATACCATAGCTTAACACAGCGTCAGGCAGTGCATAATACAATATGCGTAATGTATTTTTATTAACAATATGCTTCAACTGATTAAAACGGCCCAGGAGAGATCTTAACTTATTACAAACTGCATTGCACACAAGTTACATGTGTAATTTCCAGTTAAAATTAATATCTATTGTTAAACCCAAATACTTATAACTTTTAACAATTTCAATATTTATGCAATTAATACATGACGCAGTATTGTTGTGCAGACACTCATAGGTATGTCCAGTAACAATTATTTCCCGATCAGGACTTTTTATGTACGGAGAATGTATCAGCATACATTTAGTTTTTTCTAGTGTAAGGTTATTACTTACCGATTTGCCTAAAATTATATTTCATTCCCCATTGTATGCGACCATTGTTTAATTATTATGCGTAGTCTAGTCTACTAGTCGTAGTATTTATACACAAGAATTTGTCCCTCAAATATATATTGCTATGCCGAAGAAATATTATAGGTACTATAATTAAAAACTCATTAGCAAATTCATTTAATTTGTTAAACAAACTAGCTAATTGATTGATTACACTCTTTTCGCATTAGATAAGGCGTAGTTAAAGTAATTGGTGGGTCGGTGCAACGTAGAAAATGGTCAGCAACACGTGGACGGCAACCTTGCGATAAGCGACATCCGCTGATAACGCGAACACGTCATTGCACATTTCTCACAGCCGCGCCCCGCGCCTGCGCAGTACCTCCGCCAGCGCCCTATACGCTGCGCCAGCGCATGTGGCAAGGTCGCGCGTGCACCCTGCACTGCAATAAACTTTACACGTGCCTTTAACACATCACTAGATGCAATATTGTAACATGATTGTATTCCATAACCTAGACCTTATACAGGTCATTTCTAATCCTTGATCTTTAGCAATCTGATGTCGTCTAGACCTATAATGTATTTACATGATAGATATTTCCCTTCCAGGAAAAGTTTTTCAAATGTTTATTTTAAAATATCAATGTGGCTCTCCTATAGAAAATAAAAACTAGACGTCGCGGGACGTCTACCAGATGTGAAACCATCGAAATTATTTTGTAGAAATAAAATGATCATAACTTGACAAATTACTCCTCAAGACGAATCAAACGAATATCTGTGAGTGCGGATTGGCAATCTTAGGTTATTCTGTCCAAAGATAACCGGGATTGACAATCCGTGGGTGAGTGGTGGGCTCTCCTCCTAAAATATCCATTCTGTAATAGTGAATATAAACTCGATAGGGTTGCGTAGTTTCATTACAGAGTTACTGTGGCCACCTTCCAGCTCCATCGTCAGACCCTGGATACCATCTAGAGACAGAGTACTCGTCAAGACAAATCATACGAGCCCAAACTCGATGGAGTTATGTCGTTTTATAACGGAGTTCCTATGGCCACCTCCCAGCTTCATCCTCAGACCCTGGATACCATCTAAAGACAAAGTACTCGTCAAGACGAGTCAAATGATTCCAAACTCGATGAGGTTGCGTCACTTCATTACAGAGTTACTGTGGTCACCTTCCAGCTCCATCATCAGACCCTGGATATCATCTGTGACTGAAGTTCTAATCAGAACATTTCAAAATAGCCCTAACTCAATGGAGTTGCGCCATTTAATTAAGTACAGAGTTTCGCATGGCCACCTTCCAGCTCCATCATCAGACCCTGGATACCATCTAAAGACAAAGTAATAATTAATACGAATCAAACGTGTCCAAACTCGACGGGGTTGCATCATTTCATTATAGAGTTACTGTGGCCACCTTCCAGCTTCATCATCAGCCCCTGGATACCATTTAGACACAAAGTACTCGGCAAGACGAATCATACGAGCCCAAACTCAATGGGGATGCGCCGTTTCATTATAGAGTTCCTATGTCCACCTTCCAGATCTATCATTATATCAGCTCCATGTCATCATAATATTGCATTGTCACGTGATATACACATGCTTGTAAAATTTCAGCTCAATGGGAAACCGGGAAGTGTGTCAAATTTAACTTGCAAAATTTGAACGGGACAAGTAAAATAAAAGCGTCGCCACGCTAACAGCCGATTTCACCCTCCCTCCGCATTAAATGTTTCACATCAATAACCTAATAATTGTGGCCTAATCCCTAAACGATGATAAATAGGTTTACTATTGGCAGTCTCTTAGACAAGAAACTATAGGTATGGGTTCGTTTTAAATAGTTATTCTTGTTAAGAGGAATCCTGACTAGACTACGAATAGACACTAAAAAATTCGGTAGCCGGATGCAAAAAATTGTATTTAACAGCCAATTATAAATTTAAATAACATCTGCTTAGTTATGAAATGACACATCATGGCATACGTATCGTCGTGGTGGCACACTACTTTGAACTGGATATTTTTGGTGTATGATCTATAATACTCATATGGAAATTTATTAATGTGGCATTTGGTGAAAAGTTTACAATCCTATCCTCAATCTCGTTTTTTCTGCCCCACTATTGGGCACGGGCCTCCTCTCATAGTGTGAGGGATTAGGCCATAGTCCACTACGCTGGGCCAGTGCGGGTTGACAGATTTTACAAGCCACCGAGAAAATCTCTCAGGCATGCAGGTTTCCTCACGATGTTTTCCTTCACCGAGCAGTGATAAAATTAAATTAAAATTGTAAGCAAATACACACGCAAATTCGAAAAATCTCGAAAAGTTAAGGGTGTGTGCCCTCAGCCTCAGCTCTGGACCTTGGACTACGGATCGAACCCAATACCACTATCTTTAGTCTGGTTTTACCGGTAGGCTATCATTGCTATTACCCAATTATGTAGTGTAATTTTCTTAAGTATTAATGATATAATATATAATTTGCGAAACCTTTGTGCTGAAATGTGGTGCACGTTTTTACGTTCCTGTAGACTCTGGAATGACCTTCCTGCTATGGTGTTTCGCCAGCGCTACGATATGTCCTTCTTTAAACGAGGTATGAGAGGAACACTTTACTCACGGTAGGCGACGCCTTGGCTGTACCCCTGATGTTGCCAAAATCCATGAGCGGCGGTTACCACTTACCTTCAGGTGGGCTGTTTGCAAGCCTGCCACCGTAGGCAATAAAAAAAAATATTTTGTTAGCCACAACGGGAACATTTCATTGTGAAATAAATGGTGATTTTCGTGCGGAATTTTCATCTGATAATTGAGTCTTTTCTACAATTTAAGTGTTATTGTAGATTACTATATCTTGGATGATAAATGTATACTTAAAGGAATAACATTCGTCGTGTGATTTACCCATCATTCTAACTATCCCTATCCGTAGAATATCTACTAGTTTTTATTGTTTGGTAGGACTTAAGTAGCCTATTATTTAGGAGTTTCTCTCAACTTGAGATCACTAAATAGAGGTCGGGGCAGGTAGGTCGATGTGTCAATTGATGTTTTGTTATGCTGAATGTGACCGGAGCGTCGCTGCCGGATGGCGGGTGACATTGTGTGACCGCAACGTTTTTAGACAGCTAGGTATTTGATGATATTGTGACGCAAAACGTCTGTTTCTAGAAGGTCAACATTAATCATTTTGTTGTATGTATTATATATTATTTATTGGTCGTATCATCACATTTATTACATACAGTACCTAAGTCAGCAATATTCACATTACTACATTAGAAATCTTAGATGTTTTGGAAATTGCGCTTTAAAGTAAAATACACGACCATACTGCTCACTCGTGCTGAATATGATCTACTATACAGACGCCCTGAGCTTTGTACCGTCAGCACTCCTTTTTAACCTTGGATATAAAATATTACCTATTACTGTTTAGTGTTTGTTCTTGTCATTGTATGACGGAATGTTTGTATTGTCTACATTACACAGAGGGGCGCTGTAGTTAAAACAATTTAGTGACTAATTCTTGGTCATCTAGTTTCTTAAAACTAAAGCAAACGGAAACGGCTGGATGAATTTAGGTATTATTTGCAGTAGGGAAAGAGCTTCCTTTACTCTAAGCTGTAAAGCCTCTACGCGGGATTACAATATCACCTACACTTTATGCCGGAAATTATTTATTTACCCCCGACGCAAAAAGAGCGTTATAAGTTTCACTCGTATGTGTGTCTGTCTTTGGCATCGTAGCTCCTAAAGGAATTGACCGATGTTGATGCGGATTTTTTATTTGATAGCTGACTTGATCGAGATGGTTCTTAGCTATCGTAGCATCCATTATTTTTGTTAGCTGCGATAGGGATCTTAGACTCATTCACTTTACTTTCAAACATCTGTGACTTAACATCTGAAATACCCATGTGTGCTGATTTTACTGAGCTATCCTGATGATGGAGCTCCAAGGTAGGAGACGAAATCCTGGATTGCCTATTAGTAAACCCATCAAGTTTGGGCTCATTAGCTTCCTCTTAACTAGTTCTGTTCATTTTTCATTACTCATTTGAGTTTTATATGTATGGGGAGTTACTAAAAAATTTTAATTTTAAAAAATTATTTTCATAGAATATAAGATTAATCACTAATAAACACCAATAAATAAAAAAGAATAAGGGGATGAACGTTATAAAATAAAAACACTATAGATATGAACACTTAAATGAACTTTAGAGCAGAAATTGCCCAAAATGCTGACAGAATCACCCAGCTAGATCTTAAGAGGCTTATCCTTAGCCGAGGTATAGCAGCCAGCATTTCAGTCACATGTCGACTCCAATAGCCTTTTTTTTTTTGTTAAGGCGGGAAATAATTTTCCTAACCGCACACCCCGTCGTTCGGGGCAACGAACAGGGTAGTGGGGAGCCCTCACCCACTACAAAAACCCGCCGTGTGCCGTCTCTACGCCTTTATTGGCGGGCCACCGGAACCATATTACATTCCTTCAGTGGTCCGCCGGCGGTCGACTCCAAAAGCCTGCCAAATCCTTATAAAAATATGAAGTGAAGAAGTGCGGGTCGTGTAGCGCGTCACTGTCCTCTAAACGACGACATCCATCGAGCCTTTGGAAGTGCCAACGTCGTGACAACTTTGGAAAACCTACCGGTATTTAAAGGGACGATGGC
This sequence comes from Leucoma salicis, assembly GCA_948253155.1. Taxonomy (NCBI): domain Eukaryota; kingdom Metazoa; phylum Arthropoda; class Insecta; order Lepidoptera; family Erebidae; genus Leucoma; species Leucoma salicis. Next base: position 12,920,651 of record OX411809.1, on the reverse strand, counting down.
AAAATACCATACGGTATGACGCCGTTTTACTGAAAGATGGGATGGCCATTACATTAGTCTGGGATGCTACCTGTGTAAATACATTGGCGTAGTCACATCTTCTAGAATCTTCTCGGACTGGTGGCGCTGCTGCGTCGGCTGTACCGATGATCTGGTCAAAGTCGCGAGGAGCCGTTGGATGCGGTCAGCACAGGACCGCTCGTTGTGGCGTTCTCTTGGGGAGGCCTATGTCCAGTAGTGGACGTCAAAAGGCTGATGGATGGATGGATGGACTAGTAGTGTACTAACTCTATATACCGAGGCGAGTTTACGTCGCGACTTCTGTTTGCTTAGAACATCAGACCATATAAGCGCTCCATACAAAAGTACCGAGGTAACAACCGACGCTAAAAGCCTCCTTCGGTTCTGTTTGGGACCTCCAATATTAGGCATAAGCCAGCATAGCTTGGCTGCTACTACAGACGCTTTGGTTGCAGCATGCTCTACGTGCTCTTTAAAACTTAGCCTGCGGTCCAGCAGTACACCTAGGTATCGTATGTAGGGTTGTGTTACGATTTCGCAGTTACCAACGTTGAGCGTGATGGTCTCCCGCAATTTTCCTGCCGGTGATCAAGACCGCCTCCGTTTTCTGCTCCGCAAGCCAGACAGACTTCATCCACTGGTTAATGACTTGGTACGTTCTGTCGAATGCCCAATACACCTCTTTCAGATATTTAGCCACGATTATTACCGCTAAGTCATCTGCAAATGCCACGAGTTTGGCTTCGCTGGGTAGGTCTTTCTTTAGTAGTCCATCGTACATGACGTTCCATAAGAGCGGCCCTAGAAGTGATCCTTGAGGTACACCTCCAGTGACTTTGTATCCCTTTGTTCCGCTTTGCGTTATGTACGTTAGAACCCTATTAGAGAAGTAGCTAGCAACCATTTTGCGCAAATATGCAGGTACAGTGAGCATGTTCAGTGATTCCATGATTACCTCCCATTTTGCCGAGTTTAATGCGTTTTTTATATCCAAAGTGGCTACCAGGCAATATTTCATGGAACCTCTTTTCCATCTCGTCCCAGAAACTGCTTGTTTTGCTGTATTCACCACTTGTGTAATAGCATCTAGTGCAGACCTGCCTTTTCTAAATCGATACTGTGTGTGTCAGCCAGATGAGGTTTGACTGCCACTTAAACTACTACTACTAACTTACTAGTAAACAAGCCGGGGTCATACATGCTAGTCTTCCAACCCACTGGGTCAGCTCTTGTGTATGGCACTTTGTCTCTGTAGGGCTTATCTGTTACTTCCCAGTATAAGCTACCAGTATAGTTTTCAGTGATCTCCCAGCTGTGATTTCCTTTCGCAAGTGCGCTACTAACAAAAGTGAGGTCAACGATTGAGCTCGCCTCGCCTCGAGTATATGTAAGCCACATATCGCCTGTATTAAGCATAACGACGTCTAACAGTGACATCGCTTCCAGAAGCAAGCAGCCTCTAGCATTATTACACTTACTGCCTCAGTCCACTGCCCAGGCATTAAAGTCTCCTCCAATGGCTACAGGGAAGTGCATTTGGGCATCCTCTACTAATTTGTCCAGGAACTCGGAAAATTCTCCTAGTGTCAGGCTGGGTGGCGCATAGCAGCTGTAGAAGTAGATGACATCCAGATTTACTCTTACATAACCCTTTTCTTGGCTGATCTGAAGGGGTATTGAGTCACAAGTCCATATACTCGTAATAGCCTTTTCTTGCACGTCGGTGGTCTAATTTGCACCATTGAGCTGCTTATATGGTTCTGAGATCAGGACGATATCCAGCTTTAGCTCTCGTGCGGTCTGCATGAGTAGGTCTGGGCAACCCCACAGTGATTTAGATTGATTTGCAGAACCTTAATCATTTGGGAGTCTTTATCATCATCTGGAGTGCCTTTCTAAATACAGGGCATATACTGCAGCTTGCAGTGTGAGCACAGTCTTCGGTGTTCCCATTATCTACACAGAGGATACAGCGGGCTTCTTTATTACATTCCTTAATCTTGTGACCTATATTCCCACATTTGACGCAGGTTTTCGATCTGTCTTCTTTATTAATACATTTACTTGCCACATGACCGAAGTGCCAACACTTGAAACACTTGATAGGTTTTTGGAAGGTTCTTATCCTACAGTTGACCCAACCTATTTTGATTTCTGATAGGGTTCTCGCTAACCTCGCTTCGATTCTGATTGACGCTGTGAGCGTTCCTCCGTACGCCTTGCGAAGGGATTTGATGACATCTTCCGTGATCAAGGTTCCTTCGCCAGCTATTTCTGGAGCGCTTCAATTATCTCAGACTTCGTCGTGGTTTCGTCAAGATCCTTGATTTCAATATCCTGTTCAGGCACCTTACTGATCACCTTAGCCTCATCACCGAGAATAGCTGAGATTATATTTTTGATCTCGTGATCTTTATCGTTTTGGCTTCTCGCTAGGATAAGTAGCATGTCTCCCGTAGCGGTTCTTCAAATTTTATCCACCCATTGGCTGATATGCTCTGCAGACGCATCTTTCTTCACTCGCTTGAGTATCTCGGCGTATTGCTCCTTCTGAATTGGGTGAATAATAAGTGCGCTAGGTTGTATTGCAACCTTTTTTCTAGGTGGCTTTTTCTTTTTTACTTCTCTCCATTTGCTGTATTCATGGGGTGGAGGAGATTTTGCTTTCTGTTCAGGCTCTACTGTTATGGTGGAGTCCTTGGCTTGCACCTTCCTCAACTTTGGTGCCTGGTTTATCTCCTGTGGCGAAGAGGGTTTCTTCCTCTTAACTTTCCGAATATTTCGAGTCTTCGGTGTTGCAGATTTGCAGTCTTCTTCAATTTCAGAGTCCTTTACCGTTGTCTCAGAGTACGTTCTGAGTAGAGATGGTGAGGTTTGGACATCTTTTACGGCAGAGATGATGTTGGGTTTCTCGGCGTTTTCGATCTCTCCATTGATCTTTCTAAACGTGCTGTCCAGCATGTCTACATATTTACGGATCTCTCCGTGTACGTTCATCTTGCCCTTTATGAACACGGCCAGCGCTATGCGCACCATGGCGCCTCAGCGCCTTCTTTAGCTCCATCATGCTTTTATTTTCTGTTAGTTTTGTAATGTTCTTTTCCATCTTGTTCTCACGAGAACCTAAGGAAGTATTCAGTCCGCTCCGGCAGAGCCCCGGTTGCCGAAGTAAGGCCACTAATTACGCCTGAGGTAGGGCCTGGTACCCTCAGGGGAGCGCTCGCGACGACCTTTCCCTGTCGCCTACCATTCCTGGGAACGCTAGACCACTGACGTCGGGTTGTGTTTTGTCCGCTGGAGCTATTTTATTTCACTCCTACCCAGTGTCGCCTAAGCAAGACTCAGGCATTCCTCTATCCGCAACCTTGGGGATGCGCCACTCAGCAGTACACCTCTGCTGGCGGTGTGTGTGTGTGTATTCAGACGTGACATGTTTTCATACACAATTTTCATAGAAATGTTTTGATAGTATTCTTAAAAGGATGATCGATGATATTCGTCATGTTTATCATGCTTTTTTGAAATATGTAGCACGCGTAAGTCTCAGGTCTACATATTCTGCTAAAACGATTAACATCAATTCAACTTAAAAAGCGTATATATATATATATAATACTGAAATAGCTGCTTATCAGTTATAATATACCTAAATCTGGTGTCCAGAATATAAAGTACCCAACACGCGCACGCACATATGGTGCAACAGAAATCTAATGACGCATTTAAGTGTAAAGTATAGTGGCGAATTGAAATATCTACGTTTTTCATTTAATAACCAAATATTTGGTCTAACAATACGACGAAGAAGAAATGCGATTTTGGATAGTAAGGAACTTTCACCTCCATGTACTACCAGAACACGAGTTGCAACGTTTGGTGGCTTTACTGATTAGATAGTAGGCCTGACATATTCTAGAAATGGTAGAGCCTTGCTTACCCCAGCATGAATCGACTGGCTTTATCCCCTCTCACAGAAAATCAGTGTGTCAACAACGGTACAGTTGTTTTTCGTATGGTAAGTGAAGACGCCCAAACTCTCTCCATATACTTTCCTAATAAGGAACTCCTCATCCTCTCTTTATTATCCTGCCTATCCTCTCCTTATTATTATTATTCTCTCTTTTTTCTCCTGTTGCAAAAATTTGTAATAAACACAATCTTGCATGCCATTTAGGTAGACCAAAGAGACCCTAATGTTTACCAATTAACACCATTGTATGCCTTTGTGTCAGCGAATAAATGATTATTATTATTAGTAACCTTCCTATCCTCTCCTTATCATCCCTCCTCTCCACCTGCTATCCCATTCCTTGGAGATGGCGCCGCACGAGTGATGCCTCTGAACTTACTAGCGTCTATAGACTACGGTAACCGCCTACCATCAGGTGGGCTGTATGCTTGTATTACGTTACACTTATAAAAAAAAAAAGTTGTGTACAATTACATAATTTAGAAATTTCCTCGCATCGTCCATATTTCCGACTAGGTCGAACTAGATATATCTTTTTACTAGGGACTCATTAGAAGGTTTATTGCGATTCATACTTAGTGTTGATTTATTGCGATATTTCCAAATAATAGGGCGATGAGATGATATGAATATCTACATGTATAAAAAATGGAGACGATAAGTCCACAGACAACGATTTTTATTTGTCCTCTATATGCCTGGTTATGTGTTTGTTAGCACACATTATTTTAAACTACAAAAAGGATTTTAGATCTATTTCTTTTAGCAATTGACATGCTCCGCTACTTTTTAAAGTACAAATTATTTGTGAATAAAGAAAAAGAGATTTTTGTAGGGGCGGGAAACGAACCACGCATCTTTTCCAATCCGGGGAAGTGCTCTAAGCCACTGAGCTACCCTACTGACCTTTCGATCATCCCAAATTCTTAATCACATTTATCTTACGACTAACGCCATCTACCAGCAAGCATTACATGCATCCAATATAGTAAGTTTAATTTTGCAATTAAAATTCATACTATTTTGATGGCGCGATTTTTTCAAACATTTTAGATCTATTTCTTTTAGCAATTGACATGCTCCGCTACTTTTTAAAGTACAAATTATTTGTGAATAAAGAAAAAGAGATTTTTAGTAGGGGCGGGAAACGAACCACACCCCTACTAAAAATCTCTTTTTCTTTATTCACAAATAATTTGTACTTTACAAAAAGGATTTTAATGTGGCTTTCACTGTTAGGTATTTAAAGTCTGGCTTAGAACATAAATAGGTAATAGAGCGGCAAACAACGATTTTAATTTTCTTGTTTTACAGTCTGATTGTTTTTTTTTTTGTTAGCACACATCTCTGCGAATACAGAACGGATTTATAGAGTAAATAAAGCTTGGCTTGAAACAGAATATATCCTTTTATTTAAATCGGATGTCAGAAAAATAATCTATTATTCATTAACATAAACTGAAGTTCACTTTGGTTCACTTAGACGAAATCGCGAACAACAACTAGTCGGACATTAAAATTGTAGACTGTTTTAAAACCACAACCACACAGTTGATTCACAGCTAAACTACAATGCTACTCAATATCATTTGCGTCAGTAGCCTTATACGGTAGGTAACTAACCTAATGAATTGGGGAAAATATTTACTAAATCAAGGTTAACTGAACCACTGGTTATTTTATTACAGAGTAATAAATAAAAATAAATACTTCACTACTCATTGTACTCTTACTATACCTACATATTAGTGGATCCGGCAGTAGCGCCCGAACATTGCCTAAGTTACTACTTTATACTATACATTAAACACAAAGTGAAAAATGTGAAATCGAAAATAACAGTCACGAGCAGGATTTGAACCTGCATCTCCTGGATACCGTCCAGATGCTTTGCCAATTCAGCCATCGTGACAATTGCTCCTGACTGCTAATTTCGATAACACATTCATACTTAACGTCTTTGGGTGACGTCTGCGCCATCTGTCGGAAGTATTTTCATAGATTATACCAACCAGGTAAACTTAATTTTACAATTAAGATTTTACCTAATAATGACGCAAACCATATAAATACTTAGATATTTTTATATATATTTTTAGCATTTTACATGCTTAGCACTATACATTAAACACAAAGTGAAAAATGTGAAATCGAAAATAACAGTCACGAGCAGGATTCGAACCTGCATTTCCTGGATACCGTCCAGATGCTTTGCCAATTCAGCCATCGTGACAATTGATTCTGACTGCTAATTTCGATAACACATACATACTTAACGTCTTTGGGTGACGTCTGCGCCATCTGTCGGAAGTATTTTCATACATAGTACCAACCAGGTAAACATAATCTTACAATTAAGATTTTACCTAATAATGACGCAAACCCTATAAATATTTCGATATTTTAATAAATATTTTTAGCATTTGACATATTTAGCAACATACATTAAACACAAAGTGAAAAATGTGAAATCGAAAATAACAGTCACGAGCAGGATTCGAACCTGCATCTCCTGGATACCGTCCAGATGCTTTGCCAATTCAGCCATCGTGATCCTTGCTCCTGACTGCTAATTTCGATAACACATTCTACTTTTCATCCCCAAAATGTGTGGTGCCCATGGGGCGCAGCACGCGCGGTTTAAGTTAGTATGATGGGTGTGGAAGGTTCAGCTAGTCTGGTATTACTGCGGCTGTACACATTCGTCGAGACACCCCGAGACAGGCCGAGGGCGAGTGTGTACATGGTAGCCTCGTCTCGTCTCGGGGCTCTCGCTATGTCTCGGAAGAGTGTCGGTTTTTTGTGCTCGTGTCAAAGGGTCTCGGAGATAAAACGAGACCGTGCCTCGTGCACTCGTTTGCTTAGTTGCCCGCCAACTGCGTTCGCGTAAAGACGTGCTTTCTGCGTGCGACAACGATGTGTTCTAACGCTTTTTAGAAGCCTACTAAAGGCAATCACTATTATGGAATCCTAAGAATGTCAGGCACAAGGATAAGCAACTATTACACGACGCTTGGTTGCGGATAAGCAACGCTTTTGATATCCCCGTGGAAGATTTAAAAAAAATATATTCCTGTTGAATAGTTAAAAAGTTCTTTTTCGCCATGGTTTAATATATTTTTTTTTTATGGTAAATGATTAAAAAATTACAATAACTAATAAAAAAATAAACGCCGCAATTGTTTTTTCCACGTCCATCGTGACGGGCATCCGAAGTTCAACAACGAGTGTGTACATGGTGTGCTCTCGTATCGAGCTTCTACGAGACGAGAGTGGACGAGAGGTTCGCGAGACAAATACATGAGTGTACAGCCGCCGTAAGGCAGTACACTTTTATGGACACGACATACACGTGTATATTGTGTCCAGCGTGAACAACTTATGGATTTTGTCCATGTGGTGATGGACTAAGAATACAATTGTCGCCACCCCATTCTTTTCCACGGGTGGCGTATGAGGCGACTAAGGGAAGTAAGCAATTATCATCCATTGCATGACTTGCACTTGGTATCGGGCCCGAGCGGGTTGGTGCCACCATCTCCCGGGCATGAAGCACATCGTTGCGTTTTGGCTGTAGCAGGAGATAGCCGTTTATTATTTCATTTCATATCAGTGAAATGAAATGGTGAGCAGCGGCTTGACATTGCTCTTGGTATAGTTGAGTCCATAAGCGACGGTTACCATTTACCATCAGACGGGCCGTAGCTCGTTCTCTTGGGGAGGCCTATGTCCAGCAGTGGACGTCAAAAGGCTGATAAATGGATGGCTGGGTATCGAACCCTACAACACTCCTTTCACGTATACTTAAAATAATGATTTTTTAATGATTAATTAAATTTTTACTGCAAAATTTATGAAACAAAACTTAAATGTTTAGTGTTCTAACCATACTCACTAACACCTATTAGAAAGTTAAAAACAAGCTTAAAATAGCGTTGATATAACAATTTTATTATTTTGGAAATTGACTTAGAACGAATATTCGTTCTTATGTAACTATTATGTAAACGGTAATTAATTAGTAAGTTTTTTTGTGTTCTTATAAATTTATTGTTATTAATTACGTCTAGTTATAAGCTTAGATAAAAAACGATAAAACCAATAATTATATATCCATGAAACATGTGTAAGATAACATAAAACGAACTAAGATTATTTCATGAACTAACATTAATGCAAAAGTGCGTTTGTTTGTTTGCTTTCAGGCCATAACTACTCAACCAATCATCACGAAATTTTACATACACAGTCCAGAACCCAGAAAAGACTACTTCTATCATGAAAAATAGTCCATTGAAATGTTACAATTTAAGGACCTAATATTGCATTTTTTAGAGGACGCAATTTTATTTTTGGGACATGTGTGGGGTCAATAGAAGCTTAACCCCAAGTTTGTGGGGTTGCCGCCCTTGTCCGCCATCTTGGAAAACACCTTTTTCGCGATATCTCGGAAACTATGAGTCCTACAAAAAATTCCTGAAGACATAATTTGTAGCAAATCGCTTTGCCTACAAATATGTTCATGTAACTTTTTGCCCTAAATTTAAAATTAAAGAAGTTATAAGCAAAAAAGTGAGAAAATTTCTATAACATTTTATTTTTTGCTCTATAACTTTTTTTATACATTTTACAAAAAAATTACCTCAGACCAATCTTGTAGATGGTCTTTTGAAAAACATTTTCTCTATATTTTTTTTAATTTCATTAATTTAAAACGCTCCAAAGATGACCGGGTTCATTAATGCTCATGTGAATCCGGTCAAAACGAAAGTTTAACTTAGTTTTATGATCTTTTTTATTGTAAATACATTTTTTAACATTTTTGTTAAATCCCTACCTACAACTTTACTTATTCATTGATATTAACTCTTTTCCCCGCCACTTACGAGGTAGAGTCTTTAGGCGTGTTTTTTTTACGTGGTATCCCCAGTGTGCCGTGTGAGGCCGGCTTTAGAATTGTCCCACCCCTCTCTACCCACGGGAGTCGTAAGAGCTGACTGAGAGAATACCGGGGGAGCTGCTGCTGCCCAGCACTCCCTCGAGTATTAACAACATCCACTGCGATCGCCAACCCACCTGCCAAGCGTGGCGATTACGGCATTATCCCCCATGACGGGACTGCTCATTGTGACGTTCTCTTGGGGACGCCTGTGTCCAGCAGTGGATGTTAAAAGGCTGATGGATGGATGGATGGATCCCCAGTAGGCCTACTCCACAGACATCTTGCCGATGAGGTAATCCTTGGCATAATCATATTTTCAATCAGTTATTGGCTAGCTATTCTATTCTACTTTTCTTCGATGGTCCAGGGTGGCGCTCAGAATGTAATGTGCACTCATCTTAGAAATTACTGTAAGAAACAATAATTTGGTAAGTTCTATAGTAAGGAAAACATGAATGAATATGCAGTCGTACGGATTTAACAAAAATTTTTTTAGAATGTATTTACAAAACCGGTCAAGTGCGAGTCGGACTCGCGCACGTAAGGTTCCGTACCATTGACTAGGTAAACAACATTACATTCCCATCCCGCCCTCACGGCAGCAAAATATGAAGCTTCTATCCCTTCCTATAATATCACCCGAATGGGTATAGTGAGAGAGGTCCCAGTAGAGTGGTCACTTGAAGAATTTGTCTCCTCAATAGAAGTTCCCTCGGGTAATGGTAAAGTGATAAAAGCACGTCGCCTCAACAGAAGAGTTTCAAATGATGGTAATGTTAGCTGGATCCCAACACAAACAGTAGTGTTAACATTTCTCGGACAAAATCTCCCATCACATATCTACAGCTTCTACACTTCCATGCCAGTGGAGACGTATGTTCTACCTACAATCCAATGCTTTAAATGCTGCAGATTTGGCCATGTTACCTCACAGTGCAGGTCCAACCCACGTTGCTTTGTGTGCACCAAAAACCATGAGGGTTCATCTTGCCCTGAAGTATCCCCTATTTGTCTATTCTGTTCTGGTAATCACGAAGCCAAAGACCCTCGATGCCCTGAACATACCCGCCAGAAATCAATAAAGCTCATAATGTCACAAGAGAACCTATCAAACTTAGAGGCATCGGCACGGTTCCCTCAAGTTAAAAGGACATTCGCAGACACTGCTAGGACATCACTTACTCTAAACAATCCACAGGGTATTGCACCTCAAATGGTAACTGAGTCTCCTACTTCCATTCCAACATCCTCATACAGGAAAACAATATTTTTACCGCGACATTCTCCCTCCCCAGCGGCTAGTCCAGGATATGATAAAAGATCCCACCAGACAATTGTAGAAGCACCTACTTCATCTCTTCCTAATGGATGTGCCATATCTGACTCTCCCAATGATAATCTATTTTAACTCCTTCTTTCTACCTTAATAAACATCCTTTCCAAACACAAAGTGAAAAATGTGAAATCGATCGTTTAATGTATAGTGCTAAGCATGTCAAATGCTAAAAATATATATAAAAATATCTAAATCCTTTCCAAATTTAATGATTCTGATCTGCCTCCAAGGGTCCGTAGTAAACTTACTCCGCTTTTTTCTCTTGTTAGCAACGTTCCCAGCAATCCTTCAGTGGAACTGTCGCAGCATCAGCAATAAAAAGACAGATCTCATATATTTAATGAATAAATATCACCCCATAATTCTTGCTGTCCAGGAGACATGGCTGAGGCCTGGCGCCCATTTTCGTGTACCAGGATACTCATGTCTCCGGGATGACAGGAGTGATGGACGGGCTGGTTCAGCTATTATAATATCAAGATCCATCATCTTCTCCCAAATCCCTCTCCCTCCCCATCCAGATACTTTTCATATTGTTGCAGTCAGGACGCAAAATATATCATTTGTATCTATTTATGTCCCAGTACCTAGCTTAACTCTATTAAACTATATATTTAACATTCTCTCTTCTATTCCTTCCCCAGTCATGATTTTAGGAGACTTTAATATATACGATACTTCATGGGGCTCACACATCCTTCAAACATCCTTCAAATCCTTAACCACATTTTTATAAGCGGCGTTTCTCTAGATGAATGTTCTCCAGATTGATGTTGGAAAACATATATCGTTATTCCTATATTAAAACCAGGCAAATTAATTTCAGACCCCTCAGCGTTCCGACCTATCGCACTATCTTGTACACTATCAAAGATTTTAGAACACCTCATCAAAAATCGCCTCGGATGGTTCTTAGAATCTAAAGACGTTCTCTCTAAAAGTCAGTTTGGGTTTCGAAGAGGTTTAGGTATTATAGATAGCCTTGGCACACTCGTCAATGACATCCGCATTGCCCTTTATAAAAACCACTACTTGACATAGCTTCAGCTTACGATAATGTACTTCTTCCCATACTCAGGCAGAAAATGCTCAAGCTATTCCAGTGAGGATAGTAAATTATGTTTCTAATTATCTTTCGTCAAGAATCTTACTAATTAACATACAAAACTCTCTCTCTTCCACCAAGAACGGTCTTGAGAGGCTTACCCCAAGGCTCGGTGCTTAGTCCCCTTCTCTACAACATTTACACTTACGACTTGGAGATATCTGTGAATTGCTTTTGTGACGTTCTGCAATATGCCGACGACCTGGCACTGTATGTTGCAGCAGAAAATATAGCAGAAGCTTCTAACCGGCTTAACTCTGCCCTTATGTATCTGCAATATTGGCTAACAGACCATGGATTATCGATCTCAGTTCCGAAGAGCAACATTGTTGTGTTCACCCGCCACAGAGTAGTGCCAGACATTTTTATTACATACGAGGACCAAATTTTCCCAGTGAGCAATAAGGTGAAATTTTTGGGTGTCGTACTAGACTCCAAACTAACTGCTACCCATCATATTAACCATGTCGTGAACAAGTGCGAAAAAAACGTTAATATCCTACGTGCACTGTCAGGGGCATGGTGGGGTTCTCATCCATACTCCCAGAAACTGATTTACAATGCACTTATCCGCAGCCGCCTGGATTACGGTTCATTTCTCTTCGAACCATGTAGTAAATCAGCTCTAAACCATCTAGACAAAATCCAATCAAAATGTCTTCGAATCGTGATTGGTGCTATGAAATCTTCCCCTATTAACGCTCTCCAGGTGGAATGTGTAGATGCCCCTCTCAAACTAAGGAGACAATATTTGTCAGATCGTTTTGTATATAAAACTTTTCAACTTTCTTCCCACCCACTTACCCCTAAATTGTACTAACTCGCGGAACTCATTTCGACTAGCGATTATTGGTCTCACAAACTGTTTAGTAACTAGTTATCTTTCAATATTACGCCTCCCCTGCCCCGTCTTCCAATGTAGGTTGAATCCCTTTTTTTCGAAAACCCTATAAATCTTTAACCTTTCAGCCAGATATTCGAAATTTGGGAATTGAAAAGAATGCTTTAGGTGCAGATCTGCATCTGAGAGCGGTTATTGAGGATATTTGGAAAGACTGGCTCATTATCTTCACTGTTGCCTCGAAAATCTCCAGTGGAAGCTGTGTGGGTGCTGCAGTCTGGATTCCCAAATATAAAATAATCATCAGCTTCAAATGTCCCCCGGAATCTCTGTCTTTACTGGAGAATCCACAGCTATCCTTCAGGCACTCTTATTTATAGAAGCACACAACATTAAAGAATCTCATATTGTTACTGACTCCCTAAGCTGCCTAACAGCCATTAGATTTAACCCCTTCAAATCTAAATTTAGACACGCAATCGTATTAAAAATTAAGCATATTCTCTATTTATGCAACACTAAGGGTAATCATGTTTGTCTCACATGGGTGCCAGGACATAACGGTACAGAGAGAAATGAATTAGCAGATCATTATGCCAAAGAGGCTTCACATAACGGCTGCCAATCAGAATACACGGCTTACCCCCAATACCTCATACCCTTAGCTAGAACCAAAATGCGCGATGTGTGGGATAGATCCTGGAAGGAACCCAGTGTAGTCAAAGGAAAACATTACAGAGCCATCCAAAAAGATATCCCTCCAAAACCCTGGTTTTTTAAGTTCCGTAACCTCAAAAAACGCACTATGTTGGTTATCTGTAGGCTACGCCTAGGCCATTCAGCTGTTCATCTTGCCAAAATTCGGATCAGGGACTCATCTCTGTGCGAATGTGGACTGGATGAGGGAACCCACCTATTCTTTAGTTGCCCCAGAATGTCCTCTTCCCTATATGACCTCCTCTCTCCCTCAATCCCTCTCCCTTCAGACTTGAAATCCCTCCTTTGTTTGACCTATACTCCATTTATACATATACTATCGGACTTTATTAACATAAATAACATAAAATTGTGATTGTCTATTTTAACTCTCTAACTAACTTTATTCCTCTACCTTTTGTGTTTGTCTGTTGTTTCAGACAATTCAACAGCTTCAAACTCTATGATATCTTTAAACTATATGTAATACATACTTTGATAAAGCTATACTATAAAAGTCGGTAGAGATTCACTTACTCTCGCACCTTTGGCAACTGAAATAAGCAAAATCCACTCATCACGGGATAGTGGCGAAATCAACGGGACCGCCATAAAGAAGAAGAGAATATAATTATGTTAAAGTACGCCTATTTATTTTTGAAGTGAAAACTTCTATTAGCGCGGTACGCATATCTTTAGATGGGATAAAATCTCTGGACTCGCGAAACCGTTACGAGACGCAGCTATAGTGTGTGCATTGGAAATTAAATTTGACACACTTCCCGGTTTCCGATTAAGCTGAAATTTTACACCTATATGCATATCGCGTGACGAGTATTTTGTCTCTAGATGGTAATCAGGGTCTGAGGATGAAGCTGGAAGGTGGCCACAGTAACTCTTATAATGAAACGACGCAACCCCATCGAGTTTGGACTCGTTTGATTCGTCTTGATGAGTACTTTGTCTTTAGATGGTATCCAGGGTCTGATGATGGAGCTGGAAGGTGGCTATGCGAAACTGTAATTAAATGGCGCAACTCCATCGAATTAGGGCTCGTTTGAAATGTCTTGACTATTACTCCAGTTCTAGATGATATGCAGGGTCTGATGATGGAGCAGGAAGGTGGCCACAGTAAATCTGTAATGAAATGACGCAACCCCATCGAGTTTGGAATTGTTTAATTCGTCTTGACGAGTACTTTGTCTTTAGATGGTATCCAGGTTCTGATGATGGAGCAGGAAGGTGGCCACAGTAACTATGTAATGAAACGACCCGAACCCATCCAGTTTATATTCGTTTAATTCGTCTTAAGGAGTACTTTGTCAAGTTATGATCATTTTATTTTTTAATGTGAAACATCTAATGTGGAGAGACGGTAAAATCGGCTGATAGCGTGGCGACGCTTTTATTTTACTTGTCCCGTTCAAATCTTGCAAGTTAAGGTTGACACACTTCCCGGTTAACGATTGAGCTGAAATTTTATACGCATGTGTATATCGCGTGACAATGCAATATTATGATGACATGGAGCTGATCTGATGATGGAGCTGGAAGGTGGCCACAGTAACTCTGTAATGAAACTACGCAACCCTATCGAGTTTATACTCATTTGATTCGTCTTGAGGAGTACTTTGTCAAGTTATGATCATTTTACTACTACCAAATAATTTCGATGTTTTCACATCTGCTAGAGGTACCGCGACGTCTAGTTTTTTTTAATGCCTGAATGAATAATTTTGTTTTACATGTTTTAATTTAAGATCGAACAATTAATTTGGATATCTAAAAATAACAACTGTTTGTTTATAGTTTTAAGTTTTCACTTCTGTCGGCAGTCCTTAGACTGCTTTGTTTTTTTAATTATAATACCCTTTTTTGTTAAGGCGGGAAAAAATGTAGGTACCTAACCGCACACCCCGTCGTTCAGGGCAACGAATAGGGTAGTGTGGGGCTCTCACCCACAAAATAAACTCACCGTGTACCGTCTCTCCGCCTATTCTGGCGGGCCACCGGAACCATGCTACATTCCTTCAGTGGTCTTAATTATAATACCCTTAAATAGTTATTTAGATATTTTTATATATATTTTTAGCATTTGACATGCTTAGCACTATACATTAAACACAAAGTGAAAAATGTGAAATCGAAAATAACATCCTGCTCGTGACTGTTATTTTCGATTTCACATTTTTCACTTTGTGTTTAACCCTTAAATAGAACAATATTCGAAATTTAAAAATTGCTTAGTTTCTGATCAGTTGTTATACTGAAAAGAGAGGCGAAATATTGATAGAAGGCCTCTCACTATTCACTACAGTCTACTGTACAGGTTACATGTTAACTACATTTTATATAATATAGTTAACTTTGTTGTCGAAATCTTGATTCTTTATTAACATTTGGGTGAACTACCTACCCCTGTGAAAAACTATAAAGGGAAGGTTGAAAGATGAATCTTAAATTTGTAATTAATATTCAGTAGTTTGGTGAGCTTTGGTGCATCAAATGTGCATTGTGGTGAGTTTTACTATAGAACTAGGATTGAACTAGGATTGTGTTCATTTTCGTTACTTAGTGCCTATTTAAACAATTTAATAAAAAAATCTAAGCATTTATTCATATAATGTGGCAAAAAAGCAGTGTAATTTTGTATAAAACGCGTTGCGTTAAACAACAAAATATTTTAGACAAAATGGTAGTTGCTCCGAGACATGCACTATGTAGGGGCCAAGCCATGCCATCTTTTTGCATTGGAATTATATTCCGCGTGGTTGAACCTCACAACACCTGCGTGTATATCAAGCGGCGTGACTTGGAAGCCTAATTTAATTTAATAAATCTATAATTATTTATACAAGAAGGCATAAATATGAATAAGTAAGCTTTTATAAATTCTATGAATGTAAAAAGTAACCACAAGTAGGTAAGTATAACCTACTTATGACATTCACAGATCCATAAGTATAAGGTTACTTTTAACATTCATAGAACCATATGTATTATGTAGGGATAGCGTTACCCACTTATGGTTACTTTTTAACCACATCTTATTAAGGAGTTGCAGTTTAAAAATACATCACACAGTTTGTCCAGAAATAAATCACGTTTCAAATCAGAAATAGAATATGTTTAGGAGTGCAATGCAGCAGTGTTTTTTATAATTAGCTATGCACAAATACATGAAGTGGCTTCAAAGGAATTAGGTCGATGCGAGTGACGAGCGGCGCGGGGCGCGTCGGAATTCGCGTAACGTTACGTCAGCGGGCGTCGGCCTCGCAGCGGTCGCTGACCTGTGGCTATCTCTAGCGCGTCCGCTAGTCGCACGCGCATAATAAATTACGCACCTTACGCACATGTCATGTACTCTATCGTTAAGTTCCTAGATGCAAATCAGTCTATGACCAAATCTTCGATATAATTATAACCTTTTTTACAACAAATGCTGTTTTAACAACTAATTAAATAAACTATTACCGCCTTATTACAAAACATAGTCTAACTCTTAAACCAGGTCTATATCACCTTTAGACCACGGTTTAACAAAATTCTTATTACAAAATCAGTTTTAGGCGTTAAACCATGTACTAAAAGATAAACTACCGGGAAACCTAGTTTAAGTAGTTTAGGCTGGTCATAGTCTAAATGTCAAAGTAATGTCAAATATTTTTGTTGTAAGTTATGGTTATTATTAAATTATGATTTTATGTTTTTTATGTGAAAAGTGAATAATAATATGTATGATTTAATTTATGTGAAAGATATTTAAGTGGCCGCTCTCTCAGAAATGCCATGCCGAGCCAATATACCTACCTACGCATAAATTGTTACAGAATTATCTCCTGTAGAATTGGATTCAATCAAGATTATATCCAAATTGTGTATGTGTTGTGAAATGTATTAAAATACAATTAGTTGGCACACATTTTTTGTGATTTACCTTCGTACTTAAAAGAAGATACAGAATGGAAAAGGTTTGGCAGGACTTTGCCAAAGGACAAACAGAGAGGAGAAATAAAATACAACAATGCAATATGATATTATACCTTTACCTTCTACTTAACAACTATCACATTTAAATAAAAAATCCAATGGTGGACACTAAAGACCAATAGATGAAAATCAGCTAGCAATCTCAAGATATTAAAGTTTATATTTTATATAATGAGTGAATTTGTATTAGGATAAATAAAATGTTACATCTATTTTTCTTATCTAATCAATTAAATATATCTATCTAGTTAATATAATGGTAAAGCATGGTATTGTGGCAGTCGAATCATGCTAGAATGGGTACCTATACCTGAAAATCAGTGCTGAAGCAGCCAAATGTTGGTTGGCTGAGGCAGGACCTCTTTAGCTTTTACAAGTTGTATAATATTGTGTAAGTATAGTGTATGTGATTCGAATGTTGTAGAAACTAAATAAATAGGTATTTATCTTTCTTTTCCTAATAGGTTACTTTCATTTCACTCAAAGGATTAAACTCTTCACATAGGTACCTATAGGTACATCTTGCACAATGATTAGGTATTAACGCCCTGGTAAATAACTTTAAATGGCAATAATATATTTTATATAGAAAAATAAAACAGTATTAAATGATGCACTAAGTATTATTTTAATAATAATAATAAAATTTTAGCCTCACAATTATATTTATACAAAAATGTTTCCATGGTATTCAGTATTACATATTCGCAACAGTTTTGTTTATTATTAATTTAATAAGATTCGTATTGTATCCTGAGATTTTAAGTAAGTAATAATAATTCACTATGAAATAATAGCATGGACCAGTGCATTCCAGAGGTCTACTTCAATTTGCGTACCATATATAACTTCGCTCGTTAGAGAACTGAGACATTTATTTAATAGGTTCCTACTAGGTACTACGAAAACACAAACATACATAGAAGTAATTCCAAACCTAAAAAAGCTGAAAAGTTAACTAAATTATGTTGCGATGAAATAGCTTTGATTGTTTATATTCTTCGTCTAAGTTGTTTATTGTTCAAGGTTTAACAAATTAGTGTTTTATTGTCATTATGACATATCCTAGCGCAACAACTTTATTCCGTTTTACGTCAACAAAGATTGACCCGGGTAATCGTGTAATAAAGTAACCAGCATAATTAATTTATGTATCAGAATAAATGGTAATCAAAAGAAAAGTGACAACTGATATAAAATATACTAATTTCAATTTATTTTCTTCGGTCCTAATTAAATCGCCAATATTTTTTCTTTACAACACGTTCCTTTCTCAGCGTGCGTAATGAATGGTGACGCACTGAACGAACAATATTATTTAGAAAGACCTAAATCGCAGTACTAGAAAGTCCATGGTTTAATATTTTTTGTAATAAGACTAAGTTTAGTCAATGTTTTATAAGTTAGACCTGGACCAACTAGTTCAGGCTTAAACCGCGACTTAGACCGTGTTTTGTAATAAGACGGTTACAGTTTAATAAAAAAGGCCCATGCACTCGTATTTCTCGCAGCTAACCATCTAAGCGCGTGTGCACATGCTAACAAATTACTAAATCAATTTTTCTTAATTGCCCTCTCCTCCACCAACAATTCACATTATTTTCTTTTCTTTTGTACCTAGGTACCTACTTGAAATTTAATTATTGTCGTATCTTAAGCAAGATTTTATTAGATATGCTGAGGCAAATAATGTAAATAAGCACATAAACATAAGAAGGAAATGTTGCAACCAAACCGCACTGGTGGTTGATTTGGTACCAATTGAATGTTCTTGCTTGTTGCTGGGATCTAACGAGTGCTAGAGAAATAACACCGTCTTCTCCGCCATGAACAGACAACTCTATGTTTCATTTGTAATGAAAAGTATCCTATCCCACTTCTCTCTTGGACGAAGTGGTGGATCTCTATGTTCGTTAGGGCTGCCAGAGAATAGACGAAATACAAATGCTTGTATTTTGTATAAATGACTGAACTGCATCTTAAGATAAGATTAGTAAACTTTTTTGGAAAATATTTGTCCATTTTGAATGTACCTACTACGTTCATTTCAAACAACGTCAGATAACGTACCTACTAAAGGTTGATGACCTGGTTCTTTTGTAACTCTCAATGAGCTCTCAATGGTTGAAATGAAGGTACGCGCCTACTCTGTTCAAAAAGGGAAATAATACGGTTCATTTCATTTGTCAACTTTAGATTTTTCTAGAGATATAGTGAAGGCGTCCCTAGTAGTGTGTTCTTTATGCGACTTTTATGAAGATAAAGATATTTAAGAAAAGCCTACTTATATGGAAGCCAAGTTAATGCTATGCTCACAGATCCGCTTTCGCAAGAAGCAAAAAAGCTGTTTAGATTTTGCCAGATATGTATGAAATGAAAACGCAATAAGCACTTCCATACATTTTTGATAATTATTTGACAAAACCTCTGCACCAACCTATGAGGCTGGCTTAGTCGCCTAGCGCTGACCTCGATCAAAAAATAGAAATAAAAAAAATAAGTCGACGGCGGCGTCGTCGTGGATGGGTCGGTTTCTTATCGAAAGAGATTACCATGTCGACTATTGTCAACACATCATCGGTGGGTATTTTAATTGCTTAAACCAGGGGTTCCCAAAGTATGCGCCGCAGCGCCCTGGTGCGCCGTAGAAAGCGAAGAAGGGCGCCGTGAAGCGATTCTCTTTACCAGTTCCGAAACCTCAACTTAAAGGCTTAGTGACCTTTTGAATGTTTTCTGTTAGTTTTATATTTTTATAAATCTAGATTGCGGAAGTTTTAATTTTTGTGCATATCTAACTAACTAGTATCATTGTACCTATCTATTTCGACCTGCTAGATAGTTTAGGGCGCCGAGACAAAATAGTAAACATATATGTGCGCCGCGGACTGAAAAAGATTGGGAACCCCTGGCTTAAACTGATATGGATATACCAAGCACCTGAAGGTAAGTAGAAAACCATGATGGTTTAATATGATACTCCCCATACACATCCAAACTTATAGACTCTTCATGGCTAAATAACACAGAAAATTCTATTAGGCATCAAAAGAGAACTCTCATTCACACTCGGTGCCAGGTATACGCGCATCGCCCGTGCAACAAGCTCTTTAGGCAGAGAGTCATATCATTGTACCATTTGAACGTCTTACATATTATAAAATGATTTGTAATTAGAAAGTGCCTCGTAAATAAAGGAATGATTTTCAAAAAAAATCCCTTTCGGGAAATCTGCGCTGCTTGATAAGCCTACAAACACTGGGTCAGCATGGTGGACTACGGCCTAAACCCCTCTCACTTTAAGAGGGGACAACCAACAACAGGGTAGTTATGTTACTATAAGATTAATGAATTATCCTAAAATAGATGGCATTTACGTAGCTTACATCACATCTTATTAGATTTATTTTTAAAGACAACCCTTGTACTATGTATACCTCTACATCGCGGGGGAAAATCAAAAATGCAAGGGACACAAAGTAAAACTAGACGCAAAACAACCATTTTGTTCCCGAGAATTGGCCTGTGTGGGAATCGAACGCACGGTTGTTCGGTATCTAAACCACTACGCCATCTGAGCAGTCAAATTTTAATTGAAACTATAAAAGCAAATACATTTAATTGCATTTGATATTACATTACAACTCTAAAACGAATATAACCTTCTCCTTTCTTTTACTTTCTACAGCTACACTCCAACCTCAATTCCAGCTGAAATACTCAAATGTATCAACACTGTACGCGTGTTGCTAAGGCTAAAAATGTCAGTGCCTAATTGGAACTAATTATAAGCATAATTAAACAATATCACCCGCACATTGATAAGAATAGTTTATTAGTACTTCAAGTAAAAAGGGCAACTTTCACGCGATCTGCAACGACGATAGACACAGCCGGCGACCAACATAAGCCCGTAATTGTCTACTTTCTACAGCTGTTTCAGCCCTCTTACTAAAACGAAACCTTACAAATAAACAACTTCCTAAGCAAAATTTCAGATCAGATTCAGGATGAAGATTGATAAGATTGTATGTAGTTATCAACGTAACTATTGAAATATATTTTAGGAAAACATAAATATAAAACAATAGACAAAACAGTGAAAATATTCGTGTGCTTTATATGGAAATAAAGCGTGTGTACTACTATGCATATAATACGCTATTTATTTCTATTAAAACGATATTATGCTGTTATGTATTAATTAATATGGCATAATTATATGATATAAGTACTTAAACTTTGCAAAAAAGCATTCGCTAAGTTTATTAACACTCTGTTTGTGTCAAATTATAGGCCTGTCGTTGGCAATTTCTAATTTAAATTTACCATGCAAAAATTCTTCCGGATGTAAGCAAGCTAACAACAACTATAACTAATAGATTAGACAGAAAAAAGTGCGAGAAAGCGAGCGGGGCGAGGGAACGAGGAAGTAGGACACTTTCATTTTCGTTCATTTCTTTTCGGATGCAACGCGCGATGAGCATTTGCTGTACTGCTTAGCACGTATCCATTACCTCCTTTCTTTAGACACTTAGCAGTTAATAGCACCTGGTTGCTTTTTTACTAATTTAGGTAAACAAAATACCAGATAAATATGTCTTAAATGATTCAATTATATATACATTTCTCGGTTTTTAAGTTGGTATTGTAAATGATAGATATATTATCTAGCTTCGTGAATTATAAGAAGGTATATGGTGTGTTTTTAAATAAACACGTCTGATACACAATGTGGTGCTTATCTTTTATTTTCTTAAGACAAATCAACGTAGATAATGTTAAGTATATTTGCATAAACCAAATAAACTGTTTATATCAGCATTCAACCAATTTTATAAATAATTAATGCTTTTGGTTTCTGTTTTGTTATTGTTTTGACTATTTTTAAAAGTAACCGGATTCAATCCACCAACATTATATGGAACTACATAGCAATTCTGTCGAAAGTAAGAACTTTCTAGGCCACTGTTCAACGTGACGCTGTTTGTCTAATCTGTAATAAATAATAAAAATACGTACAATGTACCCCTGTACCGGAATTTTACGAAACGTTTTTTAGAATATATATTTTAATAACTGGAGATTTATTGTAAAATATTTTTTCATGTTATTGTCTACTCCTGTTTAATTGTTTATCAATATTATTGTACAGTGCTTGCTAGGTGCAAGCACTGTACAATAAGATTTCAGAGATAGCCACAATTTTCCAAAAATTAGTAACAACATTTATTATATTATCTTAACAAGTTTTACTAGTTGCAAATACCTATCAAAACAGAGATAAATCAAAAAGCGCAGCTGGTGGTTTGTCTAACATTTTCATCATGTTCCTTTAAACTACAACACATAATGTCAAAACAAATATCTATTTTGTTAGAAATATTTGTGCATTACCTATTCTGATAGGCTAATACTTAACCTAATTCAATGCCGAGCCAAGTCAATATAGCTTTCCATTGCTAAATCGCAACAGGTCAAACTACACGGAGATAGTGGAGTGGAAAAGGTGAAATTTAGCAGAGCGAGAAATCGACGGGATGTGATGTTTATTGTAACGAGCCCACGATCGGGCGTGCGCGCAAGAGAAACTGAAAGTAATGGCGCTGCATTCAACCCACTTTCACTGGTTCGCCCGCGGCGGCATGGCACGGCTCTGTGCGCTGTGCGCTCTCGCACCACGGACTCGCGCGGCCCACTCCCAGCCTGCTCTTGTACCCCATGACGTGCTGCGAAATTTGATACTGCTGTATTTACATTTCATATACGAAAGTACTTTCACGATTACGAAATGCTTATAAATACTCGACATTGATTTTTCAGTCTTGCTTTTTTAATGTGTTTTATTTGTTTGTTAGTAATTATATTCTCTTTAAAAGCATTATAATCTACATACATATAATTGCTTGTACCGACTGACTGACAATCAACGCGACAAAAAGCCGAAACCGCTGCGCTGCATAGGTACTTGAAATTTGGTAGTCGATGCCTTTTTTGTTGTAGAGATCCACTAAGAAAGGATTTTTGAAAATTTCACCCCTAAGAGGGTAAAATAAGGTATAAACGGATGTATGGAACTCTGTCATATTCAAAGTAAGAAGCACGAAATTCCAAATAAGTACCTGTTTCTGGGTGGAAATAAATTTTAAGTAACAAACTTTATCGACTAACTTAATTATTTTTCCAAAATAATAGTAGAATAAGTTACTCCTTGTAATACCTGCTATACGCCAGTGAAAGTCCCGTCCAAATTGGTCCAGCCGTTATGGATATTAGCCGAAACAAACAGTCAGACAAAACCTTTAGAAAATTTATTTTGTTACTCTCATGTGCTTTTAGTAAAAAAAACGTTATATACACATTACAAACAAACATTTTAAATTTATTTATTTGTATAAATAAGTTTTTTATTGCTTAAATTCATACTTTGCATTATAAATAAGTTTACTCTTGATAGATGGACACGTTTTCTAATTCGGGCTATTATTTCGTTATGCCGCTTATAATTATTATATGACGAAATACCTGTGGTCTGCCAATACAAGCAGAGAAAAGGCATTATGGCGGGCTTATTTGGTGGGTGAGGGCCCACACTACTATGTTCGTTGCCCCGAACGACGGGGTTAGTGCACATCCCGGTGCAGTATATTTTTTTGCCTTAACAAAAAAAAGGAAGGTTTATATTTAGAATACTTTATGTGTAGTACTTACATCCTAATTGGTTTTTAAGCAGATAAAGTAATTTTTTAATCCAGTCCCAAAAAAAAAAAGCCTATTTCTTAAGAGGTTAAACTAATGTAGAACTGTAGAAAGTAGAAGTAATAATACATATAATAATATTGTAGGTACCTACTTAGTTTTCTAAAAGTTTTTACGGAATTTATACCATGTAAATTTTTACTTACGAGTTTCCGATATTACGGCACTGTTGCAAGCGCCATGATCACGGAGCAACTGGTATTTACATGGTATAAATCCCGTAAAAACGTTTAGAATGATAAACCTCCATTCATTATTAGTCCTTCTGACATGTATATACAACGCAGCGCTCAACAATAACATCTTTCCCCCTCAGTGGAAAGAGGCCGTGGTAATTGGAATCCACAAACCCGGCAAAAAGCGATCCGAACCATCTAGTTATAAACCGATAAGTCTGCTTAAAGGTTTAGGTAAGATTTACGAACGTTTAGTTTTGTGTAGGCTGAAAGCATACGCCGATGCTAATAATCTCATCCCCCACCACCAATTCGGCTTTAGAGCCAAGCACTCCAGTGTGCATCGTTGAGTATACCTACTCAAAAATGCAACAAAACAACCTTTTCACAGGCGTACTCTTCTTCGATGTAGCGAAAGCATTCGATAAAGTCTGGCACAACGGCCTAGTATACAAACTACTCAACTTAGGAGTACCGCGGTACCTCATACTCATCATGCGAGACTTTCCATCTAACCGCGGTGTCCGCTATAGAGTGGAAGGGACACTATCCTCCCCCACCCCCTAATCGCCGGGGTCCCACAGGGCTCGGTCTTCTCACCGATCCTCTTTTCGCTGTACACCAGCGACATGATACAGCTATTTATTATGCAGGGTTCAACCCTATCACAGTGCATAGGAAACTCCAATCCGCGGCCACTGCCCTCAGTACGTGGCTTAGCAAGTGGAGAATAGAGATCAACCCCGAGAAGAGCCAGGCGGTTATTTTTCATAGGAGACTACCCCGACTGTATCCCCCGGAGAAGATCAAACAGATTAGCATCTTTGGTAAACCTTTTCCTTGGAGTAGGCGAGCCAAGTACTTAGGTGTAATTCTAGATAACAGACTCACATTCGCCCGTCACATTTAGGTGGTACGCTCGCGCGCAGCCTTTGTCATGGGACGTTTGCACTATCTGTTGAACTCTAGGTCTAAACTCTCACTTAGAAATAAGGTCAGACTCTACACTGCCTGCATACGTCCTGTTATGACGTACGCCAGTGTAGTATTTTCACACGCCAAGGCACACAGGATCCATAGATTACAAGCACTACAGAATAGCTTCATGCGCAGAGCTACGGGTGCACCGTGGTTCATACGCAATGTCGACCTTCACATAGACTTGCAATTGCCTACCATCAAGCAATATATGAAATGGTGTTCACGTAGTTTCTTTGACTCCGCCATTACTCACGCCAACACTCTAGTGGTTGAGTTGGCTAGGTACAACCCCTCTAATTTATCGCGCGTACGCAGACCGCGAAATAGCCTCGACGAAGTCGATGACGATATCTCACGCTCAGATCAGAGCATACACAGCTCGCGCAGCTAATATAAGTAATTACCCACAGTTTCGTCCCCACCGACGGGGGCGAAAGACGTGTCGCGGTCAAATCATAAACGTGTGAAATCCCGCTTTGCCAGCAGAGCCGAGGTCCTTACCCCACAGGGGGTGCCCTCGAGTAGCGTTGCTTAAATGTTGGGGGTTGAGAGCCCTCTGCGCTCACCAATTGTCCGGGCAACGTTGTCATAGCTACCTGAGGCTAACAACCGTCACACAAAAAAAAAACAAAACTAGAATGATAAATGACCATGAAAGTTTGAAATTCTATTCTTAGTTTTCGTTATAAATAGTGACAAATAACCAATACTTTGGAAAATCCAAAAGTGCACGCCTCATAATCTTCATTTTTCACAATAAAATTGATTATTTGATAAGTAACTTATAAGGTATTAGTCTTACTAAGTAGTTTTCAATAAATCACATAGCGCTAATTTCAAAAAATACTAATGAGGTTCTCTTGTCTTATACGCCATCTAGCGCTAATTTTAAGAAGTACTAATATATTGGTCTATAGAAGTAGTTCTTACGAAATAAGGTATAGCGCTGGTTTTAGTGATACCACTGTGCCATCGAGTCGAGCGTAAATATTCACTATTTTTTTGTTTATTTAATATCAATTAAACCACATCGAATCAGACCGTGAAAAGTAATAGGGCTCTATTCGTAATTATACTCAAGTTAAAAAGAAAAAAAAAGACTCGATTAGTAAAGTATTTCGGTCGTTATCGTGTTAACATACATTATCCGAACATACCTACAATACACGGACGTCCAAGACAGAACTTTTTTAAACAGTTTTTTAACTAGTTTAAATAACAAAAATGGCATAAAAAATATCATGAGTGTTAAAAATAGTGTTTTTTTCTTGATATGTATGTGTATATATTATTTTACAAGTGCAATATATAATACATAGAGACATTTTAAGTTTGAAAAATCAGTTGTTCTGCGTAAAACGAGAGTAGTACCCACCTCAATGCTTCGCTTATGAGGCGTGCAATAGACTAGACCACTCACGGCTGAAGTAATGTTAAGTTGTAAGTTTATCTCGTGTCTCGGAAAAGAGATAAGTCTATTTGATTCAAGTTGGAAAAGTCAGGACAATTCATTTTAAAATCATGAGAATCATTGTGTCCGTGTGGTGACGGACTAAGAATACAAGTGCCACCACCCCATCCTTTCCTGCGGGTGTCGTATAAGGCGACTAAGGAAAGTAAGCAATTATCACCCATTGCATTGCTGGTGGTGTACCAAGTGAGAGTACTCACTTGCTATTGGGCCCGAACGGGTCGGTACCACCGTCTCCTGTGTGACCGGTCATGAATCACGTCAGTGTGATTTGGCTGTGGCAGTAGATAGCCGTTTATTCTTTCATTTCACATCTGAGAAATGAAATGGTGCGCGGCGACTTGACTATACTAATGAGTCCATGAGCGACGGTTACCACTTACCATCAGGTGGGCCGTGGATCATCTGCCAACATGGGCAATAAAAAAAAAGACGCAGTAATAGAGTAGCAATAATCAATACAAATAAATAAAATTGAAGTGTCTGTTTGTAATGTCTAAATAACAACTTTTTACTAAATGTATACGAGAGTATACACGTTATAACAAAAATCTGATTTTTCAAGATTTTTCTGTCAGTTTGTCTTTCAGTCTGGCTGTTTGTTTCGGCTATTCTCCAGAACGGCAGAACCGACTTGGAAGGGACTTTCACTATCAGATAGTTGTTGTTACAAGGAGTCACTAAGGCTATTTTTATTTTGAGAAAATAATTAGGGTTCCGTGTACGAGAAAAAACTAAAACCCATGAAATTGTGAATGAATACCACTGCGGAATGCCTGGACCGATTTGTACGGGACTTTTACTAGCAGATAGCTGTTGTTATAAGGAGTAACTTAGGCTACATTTATTTTGGAAAAACAATTAGAGTATTGCGTGAAAATAAAACCCACAAAATAATGAATGAATACCGATTCAAATAGATATACAGTTTCTTTCACTTTCAAAATTTTGCCGCCCTAAAAAATTTGCCGCCCTGGGCACTTGCCCCGACTGCCCCTAGTATAAATCCACCGCTGACGGTAGGAATACGCATGAAACAACGGTGTTTCACGCTGATCTTATGTGAGAGGGTGGTACTTCCCAATCGAGACGGCGTCCATATCCACGTCAAATCTTCTAAAACACTGTAGTTTCTAACAAATTCTATAAAACTTAGGTTAGTATCAAATACATTCTAATATTACAAGCTTAATTATTTTTATTATATTTTTCAACCCCACCAAATTATACACTGCTTAAAAACTATCAAGGACACCCCAGGGTATTCCAAACACCAGAACATGTCCTGGGAAAACAAGACGGTTGGCAACTCTACGTAGAGCAAAGTGCGCTAGAATAATTTTAGTTAAAAGGCTCGCTTGGACACTCCTACGTCAGCTAATAAGAAAATATGCTTACCAACTGTTTGTAAATGTTTTTTAATAAAAACAGGATTAAATATTATGCAAGTTCCAGAAAGCTAACTCCAGTACCTAAGCTCTCCGTTGTGATATTCGTCGGTACTAGTATTAGCTTTGACATAATTAAGTATAATAAAAATGCTATACAAAATGTAAGTAGTAGTATACGTTGGTTTAATTGATAGACGATTTCGCTCGTTTGTCGCAAGCAAGAGTGAAGCGAGCGTAGCGCGCGTCGGTGTCAAGCCGTGTCGCTGAACCGCGCGCAAGTCAAGGGCCTCGGTCGACGACCGCACGCGGCCCGAGTCCCCTTTACCCCCGAGTCCCCTCCGCCACAATGCATACACTAAATTGGCAAGCAACTTTAAGAAATATTAAATTTGACTTTAACTTAATGTCTGGTTAACGGTATTCATATTAACGTCTAGATCTAAGATTAAAAAATGTCTATAAACAACAGATGATTTAGAAAATGTCTATCTAGATTTATTTACAGTTGCGAGTCAATAATAAAAAAAAATTATACGTATTATCTTATTTTTACAGGAGTACCAAAAACACCTTAAACACACTATATGCGAACCTAATAAAAAATAAAATATTATGTAAAATAAGCAACTAAATACTATGGGTAATCTAGGATATGAGTGTTTATTACAATAACACTAATGCAAGTACAGTTGTAGGTACTTGTTTACGCAAAAAGTGGTTTTGATGTACATATTTCTTTGTTTGATAACTCTTGATAAGACTTAAATACCACGCTTTACGTACCAGCGCTTTAACCCGCTACTACTCGTATATCGGAAAAGTAAAATATTACCTAAAAACTAGCTCTTGTCTGCGGCGGAGGTATTTAATACATTCTGAGGCAGTTATCAATATCAGTAAAATAACAACAACAAGTTATTCAATTGCATGTGTTTGTTTACAAACGTACGAGCATGAAATGTAAATTTTCATTGAAGTGTTGGAGTTACAATAGGTTGGTAATCGGTCAATTCGTGGCGGGAGAAGCGTGCGCGCGGGGCGGGCTGTGCCGTTATTGGTCATCGAACCACACACGGCCATAATGTTCCGTGAACTGACTCAACAACCTATATTGCAACAAATTAATTAAACCTATATGCTCCACGCGCATTACATAATCTACATATATATAAAAAAAGAAATCATAGAATTGAATATTTAATAGGGCGCAATTAAAGAAAAAATAGTCATGCAGGAATTTTATATTTAAAATGCAGTTTAGATAGCACTATTCATAAATTCATAAAGTTCATTATAAAATTATGCTCCCTTTCATTTAAGATTATATTAAAGACCCAATAGAAACCTATAACCTATATCAGCCTAACAACGCGCCCCTTTTCATGTTCACTCAATGCCTTTATTTTCTCTTCTATGCGATAACACTTCTACAGAAATCAATTATGATGTACAAAATATTGCAAGTATATGAAGCAAGTTCAGTCGCATATTATCACGTTGCTAAACGAAAATGTAGAAACGATAGTATTATATTATTTCATATATTAACATAAATATTAAACATTGCCCAGGTTCAGCAAACTATTCGTAGAACTTTAGAAGCAAATAAATTCCTTAAATTATAATATTAGACCTAAGGATGGACAAATCCAAAGTGGATTCTCTTTGTGCTTAATTTATAGGTGATACTCGTATATGACATCATATTGATATTTCCTGATGGGGTTTTTATTAAGAAAAATCACAGTTTTGCGCCGTAGCATCTTAGCTTACATTGATGTCTCAAGTTTTGAATCTTAGAGCGGCATGCTTCTGATTTTGTACCGCGGTACGATCACATCTACCCACATGTGACGCTCGAGAAGTTGATTCTTTCTTAGTTTGAGAGATTTGGGTATTTCAAGTCGAATCTCCTGTAAGATTCAAAATCCTTTGGTAATTTATTCATGAGGTGGCATAAAGTGGATTCGGTTCAGCTTGATTTAGAGTTTCTCACACCCTGAGCTGAGCTAAGCACCCTTAGGTGACGGAACCAGTATCGTCTATAATAACACTAAAAGCAGTTCGAACACGCCGGGGACATGATCGGCTCTGGGGGTGGCTGCTTTTCATAATAGGGGGTTTGTTTGGCGCTGGTATTGTTAAAACCATGAGCTATGCTTGCCATCAGATGAGCACAACCTACCCGATACAAAATGGTATTGAGTCATCGGCCATTTTGCAATATCTTGAACCACGACGGTACACTAGCTAGCGCATCAGACATTTCTGACAACCAGAATCGGTGATACCCTCTTGACGTAGCTTGCATTGTTTTAAACTGGTGGTAAATCTAGACAAGATGAGACGAAGTATTGTATACTGTGTTTTTTAGCATTTGACACGATCCGCTATTTTACTAGAATTTTTTTTTTTTGGGAAAGTGGTTCAAGTGAAATTTTCTACGGGCAATATTCGAACTTGCGTCTCCCTCTATCCGGAAGGATGCATTAGACTGCTAAGCTATCGTAAAAGCCTCCTTTTTTTTTGTTAAGGCGGTAAAAAATGTTCCTAACGGCACACCCTATCGTTCGGGGCAACGATCAGGGTAGTGTGGGGCCTGCACCCACTAAAGAAACCCGCCGTGTGCCGTCTCTCCGCCTTTATTGGCGGGCCACTTGAACTATGTTACATTCCTTCGGTGGTATCGTAAAAGCCTCTTAAAGTTCCCAATTCTCATCTGCCCATTGTAGTCTTATAAGATCCGCGCCATCTACCGGATGTATTTGCATAAATTTTTGTTCCGATAGTAAGCTTAACTTTATATATAAAGGTAGTAAAATAGCTGATAGTGCCAAATCCTAAAAAATCACAATATCATTATTTTCTGAATCTCACCATATTTTTTTATATGATTCATAAAGTTATTGTAATATTTATAAGCACTACTATTACAAAGCTGTCATAATTATTAAAACTTACCATATCTTTTCAATAAATATTCAAAAAAATATATTTTCTAGAATTGTCTTTATTTACTGCTTAGCACCTGAGCCACCGATCGTTAGGCCTTTCACTGTTGTATTTTTTCGAAGAAAAAAAAAAAAAAAAAAGAAAAGCAAAGCGTATTTAATAAATTTA
The DNA here is from genome assembly GCA_948253155.1 of Leucoma salicis. Taxonomy (NCBI): domain Eukaryota; kingdom Metazoa; phylum Arthropoda; class Insecta; order Lepidoptera; family Erebidae; genus Leucoma; species Leucoma salicis. The sequence continues at coordinate 12,889,855 of OX411809.1, read as the reverse complement.
ATATTTTGAACTCCATCTCATCATCATCATTCTGCCAAATCTAGAAGGAAATAGTAATAAAACAGTAGGATCTATATTTGAACAAAAAACACAACTTGTTCTACAAAACTTGCATGATCGCGACTATGTACACCCTCTTTAATATTACATTAATTAAGAAAACTAAATATACCTAATATTTAGTTAGTTTAAAAGTAATTGAGCCAGTAAACAATATTTTGTAAATATATCCCTGAAGCACTAGAATATACTTATCATAATTTTTAAAAACATGTAATAACTTTTTTTCTTAGTCAAGGAAATCCTTAGTAGATACCCCCCGCCGGGCAGGCTAAGAGGTTATGCCGGAATCCCCATGTACGCTCTGTACCTACACGGTATACCTGCTATAATATCAAGGTGTTGCTTCAGACCATCTTTAGCCAGGGGCCAGGTATACGCCCTGCCCATGATTTTCTTTTACCCCTGGCAGATCATAGCCACCATTTTCGGTGGCCTATTATGGAACTTACCACCTCCACTTATATATTATGGAACTTACCACCTCCACTTACCTATATATTATGGAGCTTACCACCTCCACATATATATTATGGAACTTACCACCTCCACTTATATATTATGGAACTTACCACCTCCACTTACCTATATATTATGGAGCTTACCACCTCCACTTACCTATATATTATGGAGCTTACCACCTCCACATATATATTATGGAACTTACCACCTCCACTTATATATTATGGAACTTACCACCTCCGCTTATATATTATGGAACTTACCACCTCTATAGTGGCGTGCCCTAAATTTTAATAGCTTAGTCGCCTAATTCTAAGACCAAGTAAATAAGACAGGCTTAAAGAGTTTCAATCCTCAGTCGAAAGTCGGACGCGAATGGCACACACCTTCTGCCTTTTCAAAATGATGTGTGTATTTGTTCAAAATTTATCACTGCCTCGTGAAGGAAAACTTATAAGGACATCTGTATCCTGTGAGATTTTCTCGATGGCTTGAAAACCCACGCTATGTCAGCATGGCATATGTGGCCCAAATCTCTGATAGGCGACCCGTGTCCAACAGTAAGGATCTTTGATATACAAAGAATATTAAGTATTACGCAGGATCTATAAAAAATATTTCGAATTATGTTACTCGTACTACAGCTTTGTAATTGCAATGCAATAAATACAAAAAAGTATAAGATACCTTTTTTTTGTTAAGACGGGAAAAATGTACCTAACGGCACACCCCGTCGTTCGGGGCAACGAACAGGGTAGTGTAGGGCCTTCACCCACTAAATAAACCCGCCGTGCCATCTCTCCGCCTGTATTGGCGGGCCACTGGAACTGTGTTACATTACTTCAGTAAGTAAGTATACAGTACAGTTATTTATTTAATCCAATAAATAATTATTCAATTACACATTATAAATCTTTGGTAGGTATCCAACGGCAAAGATACGTAGAGCCTGGCAGTAAGTAGGTAGAGTATTTTAACCAGACTATACTTATATAGATAAATTGTTACATATAATAAATTGATATACATATGTAACTGTTAAATAATTAAATCATGAAACCTCTCTTCACGAAAGCATACTGACACACCATGACAGCTCTGCAGTACGTCACAGACTTTATTAGTTGTCCGTAACAGTAAAATGTCGGAATGGTATTTATATCAAGGTAATATAGGCCCTATTTGAGTAGACATTTCGACTAATGACTGTCTGGCGAGAAGTTAATCGTAGTTCACCTACGGATAACTGTCCGCTTGTTGCAAGAACGGCTTTATTCGTCATTGTTTGATAGGAGTTACCGCAAGGTTGACCGTGAACGTGGTCGATCACCTGCGGGCCTCGCACTAAACTTGCGATCTTTATAGGGCGGGGGCGGCCGCAAGATTTGTGTAATGTATCTTCACACCGACAATCCATCCACAGCTTGATGTGCGCTGTCACTAATATAGAGGTAGCATTCGCCACCTTCATTGACTAAAATCTCGCTGAGGAAACGTTTAAATTCAATTGTCTATTTACACGTAATAATAGAATCATAAATAGGTACTACACATACCTAATGAGTAAAGAAATCAAATTGTCTTCATAATATTATCACACAGTTAAAGGTACATAAAATTTGTTCTATGTAATAATAGCTTAGCTAGGTACTTTTAGTGATAGTGACTGCGGTAAAATCAAGGACTGCAAAGATTGTGGTATCGTGTTCGATCCCTAGTCCGAGAACCGACCTCACACGGCACTAACCTCTGACTTTCAAAGTTTTTTTTATGACAAACAAGCATACGGCCCACTTGATGGTAAGTGGTTATTGTAGGATAATAAAGATATTATATATTATACCCTATAAGGAGTCTAGGTCTCCGGCGCCCTCACTCAATGTACATCATGTGTCACAACTGTAGGAGTACCTATCGTTGTACCAGGCTGATTTTCTGTGAGTACTTTCCCGACGGAACCAGGACATTAAATGGCAAGGCTCCACCAGTAAAAAAAGATTTTTAGATATCATGTGTGTGTATTTGCTTACAAAGTATAAATAAATAAATATTCACGGACATTTCACACAACGTCTTCTGGTCCCAAACTAAGCTTAACGCTTGTGCTATGGGTACCAGACTACGGATATAATACATATATTACTCTTTTTTGTAAATACATACATATAATAGATAGAAAACACCCAAGCGTACAAATATCTGTGTTCATCACACAAATAATTGTCCTGAGTGGGAATCGAACCCACGACCTCATGCACTGAAGTCGGTTACACTACCGACTACGCCACGAGGCCCGTCATTGCTCCGTGAAAGAAAACATCGTGAAAAAGATTTTATCGACGGCTTATGAAGAGTGCCAACCCACACTGGGCCAGGGTTGTAAACTATGGCCAATCCTACATATTTTAATTATAATCCGTATACAATTTAAAATTTGAGCATTGGTATACTTAATAGGTTATCCTATAACTTGTATGTGAACATCCTATTTTGAGATAATAAAACAAATATCAAAAATATTACACAATTCACGAGGATTTTAACAAAAATGTTAGTTCTGTTCGCAGAATTTAAAAATATTAGATCTTTACCTATGAAATTGCCGTTTAAGAAAGTTTTTGAAATAATTCAAGGTGCGCTCCCAAAAATTACAAAGTTATAAACATTTAACTAAAAAAAGGGGATTTGGTATTTTGCTAATATCTCAAAAACTATTTAAGATATTTCAAATCTATAAAAATATTCAAAAAGAGAAGGAAAGTTCCTAAAAAAAGACAACTTCCGAAACTTTAGAACCAATATTTATAATTTTTACCAAGGGCTGAAAATACGTCCGAAAACGGGTACTCGGGTTTGCGCAAGCCACGCTCCCTTCGAGCACTTTAATAAAAAATATTATTTAAACATATTAAATATTAAAATTTTAATTTGGGGAGGTTTTTCAGGATAGATCAACGAATAATAATCCACCGGCGAAAAATTTTTATCGCGATTCTTCAATAAGTTATAAATTAGTTAATTAACAATTTCATGCAGCTTGAATGTTAACATTGAAAGTGCGATTATTGTTAAATTACAAATCTAAGATTTTTTTCCGTTAAATATTTTTGTTTGATCTACATAAAAAAAACATAGCATCACGCCTGTATTCCCCGAAGGGTTAGGCAGAGGTGTATTACACACCCACGATTCGCCAGCTATGTGTTTAAGTCCCACGTAATAGGAGGCGAGCCTATTGACATCTACCGGGCACATTTCCACACTCCGGCCTGCTACTAAGAATTTTTCCTTTTTTAACTTCCCGCTAAGAAAATAAAAAAAATTTTAAAGTTGGGAAGTCATTGGTTTTTCCCCGTTTTTCGAAAATCGAGTTTTCAACGGATGTTGACGTTTTGAGGTCCTAGGAAGCTTCCCCGAATGTTTCCGCGATGATGTATGTATGTGTGTGTTTGTGTGTGTGTGGCCGTATGTAAACCTCTCATAACTTTTGAACGGCTAGATCGATTTCGTTAGGGTTGGCGTCATTCGAAAGGACTTGACCAAACTTAGATTTTGAATAAAATTAGGACCGATTCGAACCGGTAGATCTTAAGAAATCTCAATAAAACTACAAAAAAAAATGTTTTCAAATGTTTTTTTTTTACCGATCAGTCAGCTCTTAACATCAAAAAACCACGTCGATCGCCGCTAGTCCGGTCGAAATCCGTTTATTCGTTCGTGAGATATCGCTATCGAAAAAAATTGAAAAAATGTTTTTTTCAGAATTTCTATGAAATTTTAAGTCTCGCCAGGTCGAGCTTCAAAATTCAAAAAGAGCTCAAAAAGCTGCGTTGAATTCCGTAAATAACGAAAAAATCGGTTCATTCATTCAAAAGTTATTGCGATTTGAAAATTCAACGAATAGTGTTTTATTAAATATCTATAAGACTCAAAAGCAAAGAACAGTACAGCTCGGAGTGCTCAAAATGACACGAAAATTATATTTTTGAGCTTGAGGAGCTCGAAGAGCTCAAAAGTCGTTGTCCCACGTACTTGTGCAATTTTGAGCGCTTAAGTATCAAATTAGTGGGAAGTTGCAGGGATGGCCTTTAGGGTCAATCGTTTTCCAGATTTTTTTTTTTTTTATGAAAAATCTCAATAAAACTGCCCGAGGCGGGAATCGAACCCGAGACCTCATGATCAGCAGTCGCTTACACTACCACTGCACCACAGAGGCAGTTGTTTGATTTATTAGCCTAATATTTAAAATAAGTAAAAAAAATAGTTTTTTTTCACTTTGTGTTTAATACCTATTTATTATTAGACTTCCGATAATAAATTATAAAATGCTACTGCAGCTATTTTATTATAACACTAGTGCACTACCGGCGGCTGCGCTCGTGTCATAGTGATATATCGATTTTTGATAGGAGTTGCGTAAAAACCTTTCTTAGTGCTCATCTACATTATCAAAGAAATATATAAATTTTCACGGTTCTAATCGCAGGAGTTTGGGCAGAGCGTTGATATGTCAGTCAGTCAGTTATTCATACAGACTGACCTTCATTTTTATTCCATACATTAATTCGTAAGTATTTTTTTTTTTTTAGTGTTTATGACTTTTTTGATTTTGCATGTATATATTCTATGTATATATATATGAATTGTGTATATGTAATCAGAGATGTGACTTATTTAAGATACTTATATAAGTATCTGATATACAGATACAAGATACAAAATACGTATTTTCATCTTGTATTTAAATACTTTTTGTTTGGTATCTTAGTATTTTGTAAATACTATGTTTACTAAAATACTTTTAATAAATTAGTGATATAAAAAGGTTAAAAGATGAATTTTTACATGTTTTTTAGTTAACAGTTCAATTACATGTTTTTAGAGGATTCCGATTTCTCTATAGCAATTGGCGAAAACACTGAGTCTGCTGGCAGCACCGCTGATTTAGAAACACTGTATACCTAATATTTTCTGATATTTACGCGAATGTTACACATTTTGAAATAAAACTACGCTCACGGAATCTATCGCGTTTACTTGATTTTTCTACTATCCCGACGTTTCGAATACTTTACAGCATTCATGATCACGGGTGGACTTAGATGATAGACGTCCAAGGCTGATATGATATTTTACTGTAAAATCACACAATATATATAATAATAGGTCATACCGCCGTGTGGGGCCGGCTTTAGAATTGTCCCACCCCTCTCTACCCACGGGAGTCGTAAGAGCCGACTGGGAAATACCGGGGGAGTGGGCAGCAGCACTCCCTCGAGTATTAACAACATCCACTGCGATCGCCTACCCACCTGCCAAGCGTGGCGCTCGTTGTGGCGTTCTCTTGGGAAGGCCTATGTCCAGCAGTGGACGTTGAAAGGCTGATGGATGGATGGATGAAGTTTTATTTCAAACTGTATCCCTAAATATAATAAATATACCAGCTTAATTGCTTTACCCACACTAATAAAAATATTTTTCAAACTTTCTGACTCTTCTTTTTTGATTATGATGCCTCATCGAAGAAAAATGAGTGATAAAATGATTTTACTTTAGTCTCAATTAAAACCAAAAGATCATATTTTGTCTTGTCTCATTTCCGCGATTAACGCGATTTATTCGTAAATAATAAATGTAAAAAAAAAACAGTAAAATATTGTCTTCATACAAAAGTATTTTATCTTTAAAAAGTATTTAAAAGATACGTATTTTGTTCTAGTAATTCAGATACTATTTCGGAAAGTATGTTGTATCTGGTATCGAAAATAATTCATTTAAAAGTATCTATGTGGTGACGGACTAAGAATACAAGTGTCACCACCCTATTCTTTCCCACGGGTGTCGTATGAGGCGACTAAAGGAAGTAAGCAATTATCATCCATTGCATGACTGGTGGTAGGACTGGGTACCAAGTGGGAGTTCTCACTTGGTATCGGGCCCAAGCGGATTGGTACCACCATCTCCCATATGACCGGCCATGAAGAGCACATCGTTGCGTTTTGGCTGTAGCAGGCAATAGCCGTTTATTCTTTAATTTCATATCGGTGAAATGAAATGGTGAGCAGTGGCTTGATAATACTCTCGGTATAGTTGAGTCCATGAGCGACGGTTACCATTTACCATCAGATCTGGGCAGGCTGTGGCTCGGCTGCCACTACAATCAATAAAAAAATATCTTGCATTTTGTATTCCAAATATTTTGCATAGGGTATCTTGTACATCTCTGTATGTAATGTATTTATTTATGTATGCGACTGCTAATCATGAGGTCTCTGGTTTGATCCCCGGATCGGACAATGTTATTGAGCTTTTTCCTAAAAAGAAAAATTCCCAGCGGCAGCCCGGAGTTTGGAAATGTGCCCGGTAGACGTCAATAGGCTCGCCCCCTATTACGTGGGACTTAAACATAGCTGGCGAGTCGTGGGTGTGTAATACACCTCTGCCTACCCCTTCGGGGAATACAGGCGTGATGCTATGTTATATTAACTAAATACACCTACAACTACCATTTTACCCTCTTACTAGTCTAATCTATTCAAAAGTTGCCTGGTAGAAATTATTTATATTAGTAGTTCCCATTGTAGGTACTTACTAAATTAATGTTCTTTTTTTTTTTGTTTGTAAGAGCTTTACGATAAAATATATAAAAATAAATTATAAAGTAGTCATGAAATAACGTCAGATTTTAATTAGTTCTGCTCTCTATTTTTCTCACGTCCAATTCGTGGTGTTGAGAAAATTGTTTTTATCGGGACTACATAATGCGAGAAGAGTACCTATGTATATAGTAGGTAGAAAATTATATATAATAATAGGTTAAATATAATAGGTAGAAAATTAAAAATCTAGTTTTATTGCTTATGGTGGCAGATGAGGCACCTTATGGAAGTGACAATCACCGCTCAAGGACTAGGCAATACTTAGAATACTGTCGGTCATTAGGGAAAAGGAGGTAGCTGTCACACGTGTTAGAGAATTTTGTTTCAAATTTTTTAAATATTTTGTGTTAAAAATATCAAAATTCTCATTTAAAGTAAATTAGCTTGATGTAATTAATAATTAGTGTGTAAATATTTAAAGTAAGTTGTAAAATAAACTCGGTAAGTTGTATTTTCATGCTTCTAGAATAGGTTTGACTGTCATTTTTTTCTTTATTATTCATTTGTTTTTTCGTGGAAAATTGAACTAAAAGATGAGTAAGGATGTATGGTTGGACCCTATGGAGCCTGATCCTCCCGATCCTCCAGATCCTCCAGATATCCATAGTGATGCGACTTCGCCTAGTATTCCGCAATCTAAGGTTGCGAATCTTAGACGTCGACACCAGGAGGATGAGGTTATAAACACCTCAAATGCCAAAAAACCTCTTATAGGAAAAGAAATTACGGTAGCCTCAATCCAACATTTATATATACATCCAAGATTAGCTGTAGGTGTTAAAGCTTACACTAGTTTTGATAAGGGCCCCTTTATAGTTCATATTTCGCGCTCTGAGCCTGACCCCGTTGCGGGAACTACAATAAAACCCATTAAATTCGGTCAATTTTTATCTCGTAACAAAATTCAAAACATTAGCATGGATGGTGTTAAACAAATTGGTAGAAATAAAGTTTCTATTGAATTCGAAACTGCCTTGGATGCCAACAAATTTTTAGATAACCCAATTTTAGAAATTTCAAAATTCTCTGCTACTGTTCCGATTTATAATATTACCAAAATGGGCATTGTTAGACAAGTTCCTACAGACTTGTCAATGGATGAGTTTGTCAACTCTGTGGTGCTTCCTAATGGATGTGGTCCAATATTGAAAGCTCGGCGACTTAATAGGAAAAATAATGATAGTGGTAACATAACATGGACACCTACTCAAACAGTCGTACTGACATTTCAGGGTCAATTACTACCCAGCAAAATATTTAGCTTTTATACTTCCCTTTTGGTTGAACCATATCAATTTCCCACTATTCAGTGCTACAATTGCTGCAGGTTTGGTCACGTCAAGAACCAATGTCGATCAAAACCCAGATGCTTTCGTTGTGCTCAACCCCATGCAGGTGAATCTTGCAATGTTACCGAGACTGATGCTTCTTGTCTGCATTGTTCTGGAATCCATTTTGCTAACAGCAAGGATTGTCCGGAGCAGGGTAGACAGAAGTCTATAAAACTCTTAATGACTAACGAAAACATATCATATCATGAAGCATCTCGCCGTCATCCTAAATCACTTAAGCCTTTTAATGAAATTGCTCAAGGTGGTGAATTTAATAATTCACCTCATCTCATTAATTCATCTCATCATATTAATTCATCCCATCTAGCTAAACAGTCCAAAAATTCCCCTTCTAACATTTCATACAGGAAAACTGTTTTTTCTTCTCCACATACTCATGCTCCATTGGGCAAGACATATGATAAGTCCGCTCATCAGGCAATCATTTCAAATCCATCTTCGTCTATGTCCAATGGTTGTGCTTTTTCTTCTTCATCTTATTCCAATTCATCACCACTTTCTCAGGATGATAGTGTCCTGGAAATACTTCTTACAATGATCATTAATTTATTAAATTCTAAATCAAACTTACCGTCCCACGTTGCCCAAAAACTTTCCCAAATCATTTCCCTAACTTCCAATAATGGATCAAGTTCCCATCCTGCAATGGAACATAAAAAGCATCAGACATAAGAAGCATGAGCTTCTTTTTTTAATTAGTAAATTTCAACCATCTGTCATTGCCATCTCGGAGACATGGTTAGTTCCTAATTCCCATTTTGGGGTTTCAGGTTACTCCTGTCTTCGGGATGATAGGGCAGATGGCTATGCCGGTAGCGCCTTACTTGTAAGGCGTTACCTTCCCTTCTCACAAATTCATCTTCCTTCTGTTTCTCCTGACATTAATGTTGTCGCTGTAAATATTTTTAACATCTCATTTATATCATTATACATCCCTCACCCTCATTCATCCTTAATTTCAGACATTTTGTACATAATATCATGTGTTCCTCCTCCTGTTATTTTGATGGGTGATTTTAACGCTCATCACACCTCATGGGGTTCTAGCCATGACGATTCTTTTGCACGTCTGTTACTAGAAATTTTTGATGAAGCTGATTTATGTATTATTAATAACGGGTCTCCTACTCGGAGGGTATTTCCATCTCAAAACCCTCAAAGTGTAGTGGATCTTACCGCATGTAGCCCTTCTCTTGCTTCCACTCTGTCTTGGAACGTCTTGGATCACACTTATGGTAGTGACCACTTTCCTATCCTTATCAACATCTGTAATAGATCTACTCCAATTTTTGATTTTAATCCTTCTTTTAAATACCGTTTAAAAAATGCAGACTGGTCATCTTATGCATCTTCACTTGACAGTAAAGTAGTATCCCTTCCTCCAGTATCTTCCAGTAATATTGTTGATATTTATTCTAAATTTGTTTATTCAATTACTTCAAGTGCTGATCAGACTTTTCAGTCGAAAAAAAAATCTAAATTCAAAATTTCCCCTCCATGGTGGGATCCTGAATGTTCGCAAGTTGTTAAGAATAGGAAAGCAGCTGAAAGACGTTACAATTTGAATATGACAACAGAAAATTTTTTGGAATATAAAAAAATTGCTGCACAAACTTCTAGACTTCTAAAAAAGAAAAAGAAACAAGGTTGGATACATTTTTGTGAACAATTGTCTCCGAAAACTCCATCATCTTTAGTATGGGATCATATTAAAAAATTTAGAGGATCCTTTAAAAATAACAATATCTCTTCCAATGATCCCTCCGTATGGCTCGAGGCATTTGCAGATAAGTTGGCGCCTCCTTTTGTTCCAAATTTAAATGTATTTCCCTCTTTTCCATGTTCCCTTCCCTCTTTTAATTATTTTGAATCACCTTTTTCTTTTTCCGAGCTCAGTCTCGCTTTAGAGGGTTTAATAGACTCCTCACCCGGGATGGATGGAATTCCCTATTCTTTTTTAAAAAATGCTTCCCCAAATACAAAGAAATATTATCTAGACCTCATTAACATCTGTTTTGAAAATGGTATAATTCCTCGGGACATGAAAAATCAAATTGTTATCCCCCTGCTCAAACCTGGATGCAATGCATCAGATTTTAATAGTTACAGACCCATAGCCCTTTCTTCTGTATTATCCAAAATCTCTGAACATATGGTCAAGCATCGTTTAGAATGGTTGGTAGAAAACAAAAAATTATTAGCAAAATCACAATTTGGATTTAGGAAAGGTATGAGTACAGTAGATAGTCTTAGTATACTATCTACTGATATTCATATATCATTTTTAAAAAAACAGTATTTAGTTGGAGTTTTTATTGACATTGCATCAGCATATGATAATGTATTATTGCCTGTGCTTAAAAATAAACTCCTACATTTGGATATTCCCACAAAGTTGACACGTTTTATATGTAATCTTTTTATGGAAAGATCCATTTCAATCAAACATCAAAATTCTTTCCTTCCACCTAGATATGTTTGGAAAGGTTTACCGCAAGGTTCTGTATTAAGTCCTTTATTATATAGTATTTACACCAGTGATTTAGAGTCTACAGTACTATCTTTTTGTCAAATTTTGCAATATGCGGACGATATAGCTCTTTATACTTCAGTTAAATCTATAGAAGAAGCAGAAATCCAATTAAACTCTGCTCTAAGGTACTTATCTGACTGGCTCCTAGAGCATGGTCTCTCTATATCAGCTTCTAAAAGTAAAGTAGTGATATTTACTAAAAAACGGATTATTCCTAATATCACAGTTAGAGTTAATGAGAATGTGATACCTCAAGAGACCAAAGTAAAATTTTTAGGATTATGGCTTGATTCAAAATTATCTGGTATTTCTCATTTTGATTATGTTATACAGAAATGTGAAAAGAACATTAATATCCTCCGTTCTCTTTCTGGGGTATGGTGGGGTGCTCATCCTTTTACTCAGAAATTATTATATAATGCCATAATCCGTAGCCATATGGATTATGCCTCTTTTATCTTAGACCCTTGTAATAAATCCGTTCTTAAGAAACTTGACAAAATTCAAGCTAAATGTTTACGTATAATATTAGGGGCTATGAAGTCTTCACCTATTAATGCGATGCAAGTAGAGTGTGTTGAACCTCCTCTTTCACTACGTAGGCAATACCTTGCCAACAGATTTTTTTTTAAATTAACTCAATGGTCTGATCATCCCCTTATCCCTAAATTGAGACAGTTGTCTGAACTTTATAACTCTCATAACACACAATCATCTCACCTTTTCCCTTGTATTCTCCGCAGTTATTGTTTATCTAACAATCTTGCCAATCCAGTTTATCAAAATCCCAGTCTACCATTATATTCTCTTGATTATGATACATTGATTTTCCAGCCCAACATTATTTTGAATTTTGGCATTGATAAAGATACAATTGAGGCCAATAAGGTTTTCCAACAAAAAATTCAAAGTGAATTTGAGAACTGGTACACTTTGTACACTGATGCATCTAAATCTTCAGATAATGCAGTAGGTGTAGCAGTTTGGATACCTTTCACAAGAATCATGCTAAAGTACAAATGTCCATCTGCTTCATCAGTATTTACTGGAGAGTCAATAGCAATTTTAGAAGCAATTAAATTTGTGAAATCACATAATTTAAATAATTCATTAATATTTTCAGATTCTAAAAGTTGTCTACAAACAATATTATCTAATCCTTTCAGGTCTAAATCAAAATTTCCAATTATTTTTCAAATAAAAGATGAATTGTTCCAATGTCATAAACTTGGTATTAATATTATTTTGGCTTGGATTCCTGGTCATATGGGTATCCTAGGTAATGAGTCAGCTGATTGGTGTGCCAAGTCTGCAGCAGTTGTAGGTTCCCTTGATCATTTTCATGTATATTCATATGACATCTGTGCCTCCCTGAAATCAGTCCTATTTCAGGATTGGACTGAACAATGGCATATTTCTAAAAACGTTAAAGGGAAATTTTATGGTGATATTCAACCTGAGATTCCCCACAAACCTTGGTTTTCTAAATTCAAAAAGGCTGATAAGGCTACCACCTCTACCATCTGTCGGTTACGTTTAAACCATTCTTGCACTCCGGTATTCCTTGCTAAACTTAGGATTAGAGATAATTCCATTTGCGAATGTGGTCTGGCTCAAGGAAATATAAACCATATATTCTTTTGTTGCCCTAAATTAAACTGTTCTTTATATAATATTTTACCAACTGAAATCTCTCGTCCTACATCTTTTAAACTTCTTTTGTCTCTTGCATTTACCCCATTTATTAAAACACTTTGTAAATTCATAAAAGTTAATAAGATTAAATTGTAAATGTATGTACATATTATAGAGGTAAAGGTATTTAGTTATAAAAAAAAAAATAGTTTTGGTTTTGTTTATATTGTATTCCTATAAGTAGTTTTATGTCATGTAGTTAGAGTTGTATTTTTTGTTTCAGTGTATATCTCATGGTAATCCGTCGTGTTGGACTCATTTTTCACCGTTTATTTCTCTTTCACCGAACAAATTTCCTTCGTTTGACGGTCTACCTTAAATTAATACTCGATATTGGCGAAATTGTGCTCACACTGCCACAACAAGAGCCATTAAACAAGAAGATAAGATAAGATAGAATACTGTCAACCCAGCGGCTTGCTGCTCACTATTTCATTTTGCAGATGAGAACTTAACGATTATTAATTTTAATGACATTTGTGTTGCTACGTGCAACGCAGTACTCAAGATTTTAGTAAATATTCTTTTAATAGTAGGTACCTGTAGCACCAATGCCAAAATTTCGCTAAAATGTTGATAAACCCATCATAATTTTAAACCACCTTACCAACTGACAACTATAGATGAGCATCACCTAACTTATGAAATTAAAATCTTAGCAGTTCAAATACTATAAATAGGTATATAAGGAGGAAGCAAGAATCGCGAAGAACATTGTAGGGAGGAACGAGTGGAGTGGTCGAGTGGAATAGAACCCGCGACCTTGTCAGGGCGATGTCATGCCACCCGCACCCGTAACCCGCCTCGACACCCTATACCTGTAGAGAAGTCACTGCAAACCCCCATATAGGTACTCGTATATACACATGCCGCCAAACTTATGACGCATATACTCGTAATATTAACCATTATCAAATATAGCTACCTACCTAATGTAGCAAGTCATTTTTATATAGGTATTTATTGATGCAATGACCATTACTTTCCTTTCATAAATCTATAACCTTATGTGCATTTAACCAAAATATTAAAACCCTATGGTGAATTTATTCAAAATATAAAAAGATCGTTCCCCTTATTCTTATGCATTGTAAAACTTCAGTTTATGCCTAAAATTAATTTTAATGTAGATAGGCAGGTACACTACATTTATTTCTGAATTCTAACATAACGTCCACGGATTGCATTATCAAATAAACAAAGACCAGTTTTATTTCCGTTCAGGCATTTTCTCCACGAAAGAAATCCCTCGCGAATTTACACTACGTTATTTATGCGATCCTATAATATTTTTACTTATTAAGTACCTATATAAATATTGTTATTTCATGCCCCTATGATTCTAAGAGTAGTTTTCTGATTAGCAGATTTTTATTTACACCGACTTGGGAGCGATGAATATGGTAGAGCGCGGCCTTGGCCGTGATCGCACGCTCGATATAGCTCGGCCGGCCGCCCCGCGCCTGTCACCTCCTTCCTCCCACGTACCATTGTCTCCTCCTTATACTTCTACCTCATTCCACGCGCTATTCCTCCCGAATTTCTATATTCTTAAGTTACTGTTGACATATAATTTGTACGTCAATAGAAATACACCTGTTAATCCGCCCTACTGCTGAAAGGCCCTAACATTTGAACAGGAAATAAAGAGACGTCGAGCTTGTGATTTATTGATATAACGTAAATATAAGATAGGTAAAGATAAACGTGATACCTAGTAGGCAGCGTAAACAGAACAATCGGAATTAAACATCACGGCCACGAAGTGAAAAAAGGTAGATATACCACCATTTATAAGGCATGGTTGTCCCTGAACTCCATCGAATGACGCACGTGGTTTCAAATATCACCCTGACCTTAGTCGTAAAAATAGTCTTCCTAAAACCAGCTATTAGAGGCCTGTTTTAATACCAATAACGTTTTTAATAGTGACTAAGTTTAGCTTAATTCATTCCTAACCATTGATTTACCTACCGTCTCACCTAGGCCCATTTTTTTAACTGGGCGATCTGGGTAAGTATCCAAGATAGTCCATGGCAAGTCCCCGATCCATGGAGCCCCCTAGTTACTGCAAGATTAGCATCCAATTACCAATATTACCAAAAAAATAATTTTATTTTTCAAAATCAAACGTTGATTGTAGGGAGGCCTACCTACCCTACCTACTGTAGTATCTATGTGTCTATAAAAACAGCTGAATATAATATGTAGAATCTTGCTCAGACAGACTTACTATTATAGATAAATCGTATAATCACGACCCCGTTACCCAGGACTTCCAATAGGTTAAAAATGGCCCAATATTGTCTGTTTTTATGCAAGGCAGTTTTATTTTTTATTTGGGTGTAATAAGTGTCTAAAGTTGAAATTCATCGGTGTACCATGTATTTATAACTGCTAATCGCGACTTCGACCGCGTGGAAAGTATTAAGTAGATAGTACCTTTTTTTACGCGCTTCATTTTTTTTAATTAAAAGTAGCCAAGTTATCCAGTTGTTTTGGTTATTAGACAGACAGACAAAAAAAAATTAGTATTTTGTTGTTATGCTTATTTTCATATCGTATTTTTTTCTTTAATTTAATCCGGTTGGTCAGTGATATTGTTAAAATGTATACTCGTAGTACCGAAGATTAAACAATTGAAACAAGATAATATGCTGTGAATCAAGAACATTTGTGCGGAATTTCCCACTTTTTTTAATGTTGGAATTTTGGGAAATGTAATTATGAACCTATATCGGGGTTATTATATATTGGTAGATACAGCATACAGAAACATATTACGAGAAAATTAAAATTTACCAAATTACAGGTTACAAATTTTACGGAAATATCATTTTTCAATGGCCATGTCGATAATGCGCCATCTGCCGTAAAAACATGGCAGTAAACATCCCCTTTGCAGACTTTTGCGTATTTGATATTAATTTCAACTTATTAGACACAACGTTCCGGAGAAAGTCTTGACAGACAGGCAGACGAAGTGATCTTCTAAGGAACATAAAACAACAGACGAAAGAAAAAGAAATATTCAGAATACAAAACACAATTTTTTGTCCGCCTGTTTGTTAGGGCATATCTCTAAAAGCAGATTACTTATATAAGGTGTAAATGTCATTTACCGATATAAATTAACAGTGTGAAAATTTGAAATCGAATATAACAGTTACGAGCAGGATTTGAACCTGCATCTCTGGGCCAGTGCCGAAGCCTTTGAAAATGGTAAAAAGTGAAAAAATAATAATAGTAGAATATATAAATAATAGTAGAATAGAAGAGGAAAAAATAAACATTTTGGATCAAAAAAAAAATACAATGTGTTTGAGATATAAAAAGGTAAGTTTTCACCAAATTTCGTGAAAAATTATTATTTTTTTGTGGCAGTTAAAAGTCAAAACCAAAAAGTCGGTTTTTTTAGATTTTGTCACATAAATTTTGAGGTTATGTGAAAAAAGTGTTAATACAAAAGTCGTAGATCTTTTTATTGCCTACAATTTTGCCATTTTTCCTGACGTGAAATCGCTCGTAAATTATTTTTCCTTTTATTTTTGTTATATTCTCTTACTTTTCCAATGGGTTTCATCCAACTATTATTTTTTTGTTTTCGAAAATTATCGACACTGGTATACTCCTGGAATACCGTCCCAGATGATTTGCAAATTCATTAATCGTGACAATTGCTCGGGACTGCGATTTTCGATAACACAATAACATATTCATTTTTAACGTCTTGGGTGACGCCTGCGCCATCTGTCGGATGTATTTGCATACATTATAGTTATACCGACCTGCAGGTAAACTTAATTTTACAATTAAGGTTTTTACTAAAAAATGAGGCAGCCCTAGAAATATTTTGATATTTTTATATATTTTTGTAGCATTTGACATGCTTAGCCATAGAAATTAACAGCTGAATGCTTCTAAAGTGAGAGGGATTTACGCCGTAGTCTACCACGCTGGCCCAGTGGATTGGCAGACTGTAGAAAAATTGCTTACGTTATTAGGATGCGACTACAGTAAAATACACACTAAAGAATATTACCACCATAATACATAATATTATTTTATTAAACAAATTTCTTCCTAAATAATATTTAAGACTGATTCCTTAGAAATAGTTATTATTTAGCCTTCTTGCCTTTCTTTTTTGGGGGTGCTTGTTTGATCTTAGAGGATTTGCCTTTTTTGCCACGACCCTTCGTTTTCTCCTTAGCTTTTTGCGCACGCATGTCTTTTTTCATACGAGGATCGACCACTTTGTAATGTCCCTTAACTCCCTGAGGCCGCTTCATCCGCTTAGCAGTGTTATGTTTTTTAGCTACCACATATGTTACTTTTTTCTTGCCGTCTGACTGCGCCTTTTTGTAGAGTTGCTTAATTTGTGTAGATTTTTCTCTCTCTGACATATCAGCATTTTCCATGACAGCTTCGACTTTCTTCTTTGCTCGCTCCATCTTCTTTATCATACGCTTCTTCTTCCTTGCTTTGGCTTCTACGACCTTCTTGATAGGTCTTGTATTAATGTCTTGTAGCCTGTTCTTGTATTCTTCGGTGTATATCTGCAAAGGGAAGTCGTGTTATGTATTTTTAATATAATTTTTTTAGAGAACATATCCTCCTATTACGATTTATTTACGATAATTGAAAATAGTAGATATAAATAGATAAGAGTAAAATATTATATAAAATTGGAAACTTTAGACCCATTGTGTATAATTTAAGCAGGATACTACCCTCCAACTAAAACAGAGAAAGAGTGGCTTGAATCTCTGCTCAAATTTGCGTGATATACGCTGCTGTGAAAATTAAACTCATGAAAATAATGTTCAAGGGTTATTGTAAATATTACTAATTAAACTACGAAAGTTACATTACTCTCATGACATTTTATCCAAACTAGCTGAAAACTCGATGCTTTAGCAGTTGGAGGTATGGATTGCAACAATTTTCTTGTTTTTGTGAAATGTAGATTTAGGAGGAACTGTGTTCTTGTTGCTGAGCGGTTCTGATGATACCTCAAATAAGTATCGATTTTGTGTTCGAGTTTTTAAGTAATATTAGAACTCGAGGGTTCTGAAAAATCACCAAATGCAATTTTGGTGAGATTCTTTCAAGCTCAGTAAGGGCCGTAAGGGGTACACATTGTTGTGCTAAAATAACTGGGATTTGTGAGTATGTGGTAGGTATTTTTATCCATTTCATAATAACAACCATTTCATGATAACCCAGATGTTACTGTTTTGGCATATAATTTTACCTCGGGTACAATGACCGGTTTCTTCATGTGCTTCTTCTCATCTTCAACAAACCAATCCGGTAAATTCTTATCATTGAAAGCATACCGATTCCAAGCATCATCTATAAGATCTCGTTTGAATTTTTTTGATGTTGCTATCATAGTGCCAATGGCAAGTGTTTCAGCATCCATCTTGAGGTTTTTCTTCAGTCGTTTCAAGTCTGTAAAATAAAATTAGTCAACCACAAAATCTATACATTAAATTTCGGATATTTTACCATATCGTTGATAGTAATATGGCATGAAAAGCACAAATCACAGACAAATCACAGCGCATTTGTATCAATATGACTGAAATACATCAAATATATAATAGTTTTTTGATGTTATTGAAAATAGAAATGAAGATTTGACAATAATCTACTTAAAAGACTAATAATTTTGTATGCACAGATGGCGGACTGGTTTAGATACCAGCTTCCCGTCCGAGTGTTTTGGGTTCGATTCCCACATAGGACAACTCTTTGTGTGATCTACAAATGGTTGTTTTGAGTCTGAGTGTATTTTGTGGCCGTGAAATTCTATGTTTGTAAAGTCTCCCACGATACAAGCATTATTCCTTAGTGCAGAAAAAAAATGTAATTAGTTTAATATAATGTTGACAGTTTCCCTAGTTACCTGGGTCTTGTGAAACAACTTCAAAACTATCTTTTTTGCTTGACTTAGCACCAACTTTCCCATTTGTAGGAGTAACGTTTTCTTCTACATCATAATCACTCTCTGATGAATCATCATCAGAACTATCAGCTTCTAATGACCTTTTAACACCAGAGGTCTTCATATTTTTTGAAATGCTATCATCGGCTACTTTTCTTCCCTTTTCTTTATACGATTCCACTAGTTTGTCTAAATCAACACCTTCATCATCATCTTCAACAATATCTTTAAAACTATCCTTCTGAAACCACAACTCTGCTTTCATAGAACGTTTAGATACAGGGTCATTGTTATCCAAATCAGTTAACAAAGGATGATTCTTGGGTATCGCCGATGATTTTGTTATTTGACTATTGCGTAGTGTGTTCAGTTTAGTTAATTTATTTATTTTTTTGTTTTCGTTGTCAGAGTCTGAAAAAGCTGCAACAAAATTTAATATATATAGCGTTGTCCATTTACAAAATTGTTAGCGCATTACCCACGGTTTCGCTCGCATGGTATTATGTTGATGAAAGATCCATTTTTTTTAGGATAAATGCGTAAAATCCTTTCTGAGCACTCACCTACAGTATGAAATAAAGTCGCATGTAAATGTTCACGGTCCCAGGCTTAACTAAATATTTTTTCAACTTTTTAGTTAAAGTTTGTACCTGTAGGTATAATCTTGAAGTCGGTATTTGTTTTTTTTTTTTTCTAATAATCAATTTTATTTTAATAGTTTGAAGATTAAACGGTAATTTTAATACGAATGAGCCGTACGGCATCCTTCTAACAATGTGGCTGCTATTCCAGAAGAAACAACTGCAACCGCAATGTTGGATCTCGCACGAACAGTGGCTAAAACTACTGACATGAGGGATGTCTTACCAGTTCCACCAGGGACATCCAGAAAATATAAACCGCCAATTCCATCATAAATTTCCATCATTAACGTATTTTAAACTTACTTTTGTTGGGGATTCAACAGGGTTACATTCGTTTGAATTACTAAATCTAATTCCTGATGATCATATTCACGTTCCCGTTCCAATTCTCGATCAAATGCCTCATTCATTTCACTATTTGACGCTGGCATTCCTAACCTGACTAATAAGCTACCTCACATGAGGTAACACGAATTTGAATATGTCTTCTGACATATTATCCTTGTATTTGTGCCACAGGTTAGATGGGTTTGATGGAAAGCATGTCGAAATGATGATAAAAAATAATGTGCGTATCTGACTTGGCGATACAGAGATAATTGCTTCAACGATTGTCGTATCCCAGTGGTTTTCGTTTTCTAGTAAATTAAGTTCTTCACATGCAGCACGATATGTTGGGAGTATTGTATCATTAACAGTCTGTAGTGACTCAAATGACGTTGGCCCACGCACATGTCAGTTGCGGTTTGCTATACCACGTTTTATGTCACGTTCCACGGGGACGGGATAAAAAAGTAAAAAAAAAAGAAAAAAGTATCCTATGTCCGTCTCCTGGTTCTAAACCTCCCTACCAATTTTCAGCCAAATCGGTTCAGCCGTTCTTGGGTTATAAATACTGTAACTAACATGACTTTCTTTTATATATATAGATAGGTATATATTAGTACTTTATTATATTACGTGAAAGCGAGTTTATTTGTTTGTTACGCTTTCACGCCAAACTACTTACCTAATTGATCGTAATTAAATTTTGCATACCTAAAGTCCAGAATACAGAAAAGCACACATACTCTTTATCCTAGATTCTTGTGGGATAGCTACTTTTGCACAGATTATTTTCGTGCCATAGTTAAAATAACGTGTTTAAATTTTCAACAGCTTTGTATTTGTCAATGAATTAACATTTTTTTGTGAGTATGTAAACCAGTTGAAACTTAAAAACCTGTTACCTAATTATTTTTAATGCTCAATGTCGCTTATCCTAGAATCATTGAAACTATAGAAACAGTTTTGCAGATATTAAAGATTATACTAACACACGATCGCCACCCGGTCAGTAAGTACTCTCGCTCACTCCACATTATAATTATACTATCCAATTTTGAATTCCACGAAGACGTTGGAGAATTCCTCACAAGATATGACATAATTGTAAAACAAAAGTATAAATAAAATCCAATTTACCCAAAGATTCTTTGTCTTGTTCCGTATCAGAATCTGATTCCATTTCAAGCTCACTATCTGAATCTTTGTAGTATAAACCTGAGGAGTCTAATTTTGATGATTCTGTGTCATATTTCATATATTTCGGTTTCACTTTTAACTCATCATCGGAGTCATCACTGGCTTCTGCAACTATGTCAGGTTGCTGATCTACTATGTGTGCCAACTCCTGGAAATAAAAAAAAACAAATAGGTATGTGATAACTTTAGATACAGCCTAAAATACAAGATTTGATTGCAATAGAACAAAAAACATTTTGTTTTTATTCTTAGTCACAGTTAAATTTTCATTGTTATTGATATTTTGAAGGTAACCCTTCACTGGACGGCAGAGTGCAGTAATGCCTGCCGCCAGTGGACTGACAACGTAGTCAATGTCAAACACAACCAATTTAATATAAATGACTCTGAAACGCTCATTGTGGCATGCCCTTGGAGGGGCCTACCCGCAGTCAGCTTCTTACATAACTTTCATCAAATTTTTTAACAAGACAGTCCATTTGTGATGTTTATTTTTTCCAGTAAGTGACATAGGTAACGCATTTTACTTACTTATCATCACGCCAGCTCCCTTGCTTGCTTGGTAGGCAGTGAGAACAGAGTGCCAAAAGGCTTTATTCTTGCACACATCTCTCGCTTCCTCAACATTCATAATTCTCTTCATACACGCTCGCCGGTTTCAAGTCCTGACTCCTCCTTCCTTCAATACATGACCGATTTGGTCTAGGTAGATGAGTCTTTGTCTCCCTCTGTACCAATATCCTTCCACTTTCGCATTATATATCTTCTTAACCTATTGATCGTCCGGCATTCTTTCACATGTCCGAACCATCAGAGCATTCCATTTTGCATCTTTACACCAACACTCTCTTTCAACTAACTCCACAGATCTTCCGCTTCGACTGCATTGATTTTACTCCCATGCAGGAGCATGGGAGCGTTTCAGAGTCATTTATATTAAATTGGTTGTGTTTGACATTGACTACATTGTCAGTCCACTGGCGGCAGGCATTACTGCACTCTGCCGTCCAGTGAAGGGTTACCTTCAAAATATCAATAACAATGAAAATTTAACTGTGACTAAGAATAAAAACAAAATGTTTTTTGTTCTATTGCAATCAAATCTTGTATTCCCCGTGGGAGTTGGGTATGCAAAAAGGATTTTGCATACCCAACTCCCGCTTCCATATAATAATGTTGAGACCAGCACCACGTTATGTATTGTGATACATAACTTCTGGCCGAGGTGGTGGCTGCCGAGAAGTTATCCCAAGGCTTCGCTCACTCTACTCGCATTTAGTCTTCCCTCTATATCAGTGTTGTACTTTCCATCCCAAACAAACCAATTTTGAGTACTGGTTTAGGGACATCTCTAGAGAATTATAAAGGTAAGAAAACTCTGCTTGCTGAATGCTAATCCTGCCTTTTTAGTTAAGTTTGTGCTTACTTCAACAGTGATAAATACTTACAAAATGTCAACTTCAGTAATTGTTAATCTATAAAATTATATTGGTAGTTACAATTCATGCCACAACTGACACATCATTACCCTATACTATTAGTAATGTTCCACGAATATGCAATGAAAATTTACACTCACCTCAGCATTCTTGATATCTGAGAGTTTAAACATATCATGACTTTCCATAATGGGACCATCATCTCCTTTCAGTACCATTTTCAAGTTCATCTTCTCTGCCAGCTTCTGTCTTTGTTTATTTAATTGTTTCCTTTTGCGTTTGGACTGGCGCCTTTCTTCATCCTAAAACACAGGTAGACACATACAACAGTGATAGCTATGACGTTAACTCTGGCCCAGCTTGACTCTATCAAGTAGAAATCATTAATTGACATTCTAATTTAAATTCCAACAATACTAATAGCATTTTTATACATTAACATTATTATATTAAAGAATTTAGGTAATAAATACCTGTAGTCCAGCAATCTTCTCATCAACATCATCATCTTCATCTTTATCTTCATCTGGTTCCATCTTTGACTCCTTGCCAACATCATCCGTTTCTGTGGTCTTATTCTGCCAAAAACATATTTTATAAAAATAGCATTGAAATTTTTTTAACATAATATATATTATGTTAACAAGAAAATAAGCTATTGAGCTAGGTGTGGGCAGGTGGTAGGTAGAGTGTATTACACACCCACGGTTCGCCACCTATGTTAAAGTCCTACGTAATAGGGGGCAAGCCTATTGCCATCTACCAGGTGCATTTCCAAACTCCAGGACACCACTGAGAAATCTTCTTTTTTTACGAAAAATCTCAATAATACTGCCCAAAATAGTACATGTTCAATTTACTATGACAAATAGCTTTATTTGGTATTCCATCCATCCATCAGCCTTTTATCGATCGCAGTGGATGTTTTTAGTACACAGGGAAACGCTGCTGCCCGGTCCCCCGGTAATCCCTTAGTCAGCTTTTACGATTCCCATAGGAAGAGAAGGGGTGGAGCTATTCTTGGTGCCGGCCCCACACGGCCAATATTATTTGGTATTGTAGTCTACATTTTTCCTCCTCCTTCTAGATCCCAAGCACAATAGATGAGTATGTACACACCTAATACTGTACAAAACCATTTCAATGCCACTTGAAAGATAAAACCTTAGGATGAAAAATTGTGAATGTAGAATATGTGCAAAAAGAAAAATCAACACAGGTGTATTTAATAATAACATAATTATAATTTTGTTTACCTGTGAGGAAAGCCATTCTTTCATCTGTTTGAACCAAGTTAATAGTAGTTTTAAGTCCTTTCTGCCAAGAACTTTGATGTCCTTACAGCATTCTTTTATTTCAATTGTTGTCTTTGGATGTTCAGCAACAGATTTATCATCCAACACTATCTGTAAATTATACATTATGGATTGTTACTTCCTTACTGATGTTATAAATGTGGCATTAAATTTGTCATTGTTTTTATGCCATAACTACTTAAACAATCACTGTGTAATTTATATACATATAGCCTGAGCTCAGGAAAGGGCATAGGCAACTTTTTTTATTAAGACTACACCTTGCGGAATAATCCCTATTGCGGGGGACATTGCAAACGTAAAATTTTATGGATACAAAGTGCACCCAGACTCAGAACAACTATTTGTGAATCACACAAAGAATAGTCCTGTGTAGGAATCAAACTCACAGCACTTGGGAGGCAGGCTGGTATCTAAATCACTCCACCATCTGAGCAGTTTTGTTCTTCTGGAATAGCTATTTTAGCATACAAGATATTTAAAGTGCCATGGTGACATGTTTACACTCTGAAGTCCATGAGGATGAGGTCAGTGGCAGAATCCAGCAATATAATAAGTGAACGCTATCATTGTTGTGTACTTAACAACATTGGTCATTATTAACATATTGCAGATAATCAAAAACGAAATACCTCAGAACATCCTTGAAGTAAATCAATGGGATCCTGATCAGGATCCAAAAACTGTGACAGAAGTACTTTGTGATGTGTAGTATAGTCATTTTCTTGGTAACCTTCAGCTTTAGCCTTCTTTTGCTTCTCAGGATGCAGAATATTTGTGTGCTGTTTCTTCACAATATCCAAATCTTCAAAGACATGTTTAGGATCAAGAAATTTTGGGTCTATTGTGTCAGGAGCAATATAACCTTGACAAACCACAAAGATTTCAGAGGACTCATTACGAGAAGCCTGAGGTTTAGTTGCATGAACCTTCTTGAAAAATTGTTTCAAAACCCACAAAAGTGCATGGTAATCCTTGGACCTAAACACTTTTGTAACAAACCAGCCCCCATCCCTCAAAAAATTTGTTGCTAGTTTCAATGCACTTAAAGTAAGACAAGCCTGTTGGTATGCATCATGGATCCAATTCAAACCAACATTGGGAGCTCCATCATGAAGCACTACATCAGCTTTCCATGTTTTTATTTCTTTCTTAATAGCAGATTTACATTTGTCTGTTGTGATATCTTCTGTTAATCCAATGCAACCAGGAACTGGTTTGATAGGAAATAAATCAACGCCTATTACTACACTGGACACTGGCATATTTTGGTGCGCCACCTGCATCCATCCACCCGGTGCAGCACACAGGTCGATACATACTCGAGACTTTTGTAAAAACCCAAATTTTCTATTCAATTGAATTAATTTAAATGCAGCCCTGGATCGATAACCTATAATCAAACAAGGGATTCTTCAAATAAACATAAATATTAGATTCCGCATACGAAACAATACTTTGAAATGTATCATATAAAATAATAAAATAGTCAACTAATCTCTAAGCAACGTATCCTACGATTGTAAATAATTAAATAAAACTTAAATATTGAAATTTTGCACATGAATAATGATAGTAAGAAATACAAACCTGTTTCCTTAGCAAGTTGATAGTATTTATCTTTGCGCTGTTTGCCAATTTTTGTCTTTTTGCCCATTTTTTATGATTTCGTTACAGTTTAAAAATTTAAGCATAATAAATATATCTGCATATTATTAATCAGTGACAAATGTGTATCCAAATCAAATTACTTGAGTGAGATTCCGAAGTTAATGTGATTTCTTTACTTGATGATAACATGAGGTTAGGTTTCTATGTATTTAGTTATACTTTGCCAGTACCACGTATTTTTAGAGGTTATCACTCAGATTTTTTTAATTATTTAATTTGTTTGAGGCGTTGGAAGAACCATCTGCCTAACAGTAACTTATAAACATCGTTATTCTCTCATCACACGTAAGTTTAGTTCATAAAACAAGTCATAGTCGAAGTCAGTCATATAAAATTAGTCAGTCAAGTCAAATTCCCACTCCAGTCAGACGATGGCAACCTTACTGAAGCTTCTATGGAGTTATTCTCTCATCACACGTAAGTTTAGTTCATAAAACAAGTCATAGTCGAAGTCAGTCATATAAAATTAGTCAGTCAAGTCAAAGTCCCACTCCAGTAAGACGATGGCGATCTTACTGAAGCTTCTATGGAGTTTTGGAGACAACAGGAAAAAACACGTTATTTCGCATTACATCACTTGCCAACACTTATGCACATACACAAATAGTTAATAAGCAAAAGGCCACCACTTTTACACATTAATACTTGAAATAACACTACTTTAGCAAAATAATGCAGAGCGACGACATGATCTTCTTCGTGTTCCCGCCAAAACTCGTTATCACTCAGACCACTATGACTCAGACTAACTTCTTCTTCTTCTTCTTTGTCTTTTGGCTTTGCGTCCGCAGGACCCAATTCCGCCAAAGTCCGTTATGGTAGTGTCGTAAACAGAAGAGAATGCAGGGGTTGAAGCAGAATTTGGTCGGTTTAATAGACAGGTTTAGATATGACCGAGGTGGTTTACTGAAATAAATGACAGGACAACATATAAGACAGCACATTGTTAATGGTTAGTAGAACAAACAAATAGATGTTAGAAACATGTAAAGTTAGTGATGACATTTATATATTTACACTTTTATATTGTTTCTATATACAAATTTACACAGGGCATTATTAATTGGTGGGGAGTACTCAGACTAAGAACCTGTGCTAAGAACTAGACGGAGCAGGGCTGTCAGATAAAAAAAAAAGCTGTCGTATGCCAACTACAAAAAAATCGTATTTCAAGGATATTTTGAAATTAAAAGATCGTACAACTTATAAGTAGCAAGTTTTTATTAAAAATCACTGAAATTAGTTTAATTTTTATATACGTACCACATATTAAATCTGACATATGATCTGCAGTTTGGAACGCAATATTATACTCAGCTAAAAATCCGCCAACTTGACTTCAGTCGCTGTGACAAATTTATTTTTCGGCATATATCATTTAGTAACAAATGCGGACATGTTATTACGCTGTTTTGCTTTGCTTGGTATTGCAGACATGCCTTTTATATGCTTTAGCCTTGAAGAGTGTAATTTTAAAACTCCATATTATTCTGAAACCATTTTGACGTCACAAACAGTTCACCTACCTTTAAATTGGTTTTTACCAGGCCCTAACCAGTCCTTAAACATAAATCCAGTCTTTCCCAATCAGGACGATACTTTTGTGTTCTGTGTTTTCCTCTCTGATGCAGAAAGCTCTCCTCTTTTAGCTAATTTCTTTTTTGGAGTTCCTGGCGCAGATTGGCTAAATGATTGGCTAAAGGGTCTTCATTCAAGTAAAATAGATAGACTAGGCACGCGTTAGGTTGCTGGGGATTCCCTGAAATTCTTACTTGTGGAGCACGTTCATTTCATTAAGAAATGTTGCCAGGTATTAAAAATCGTACATTTTCCGTACGATCTTGGTTTAGCGATCGTACATGAGTAAAATAGCCAAAAAATCGTAGGAGTACGATTTAAATCGTACATCTGACAGCCCTGAGACGGAGCCACGGCGTGGCCGCACTTGAAACAGCAATATTTTTTTAAATGTTGCCAGGTTGACAAATATTTAACCATATTTGGGCAAATTAAACTATAGTTAGAATGAGGTCTGTAACTTGGTCGTAAATAAGAAACTCTTCGTAACAAATATTTTATTAAAAATCACAACGTTCATCAAAATAATTATTTAAAAGTAAATCTACCACCCCTTCTATTCATCCAACCGTCAGTCTTTAAACATCCACTGCTGGACATTGGCCTTTCCAAGAGAGCACCAGAACTAGCGGGCTTGTGCTGACTGCATCCATGTTCAAGTATTAATATGCCATAATAAAACAACAATGGGTTATCATTTTTGTTGTTTCATTATTCTTAAAAACAACTAATATTATCATCATCAAGAAACTGTGCAGGAGGATCTGTGGATTGGTATAGCGCTCATGCTAAGAACTCTAAAATTAGACATCGTGGGACGTCTACCAGATGTGAAACCATCATTGAAATTATTTTGTAGAAATAAATTGATCTTAACTTGACAAAGTATTCCTTAAGACGAATCAAACGATTATAAACTTGATGGGGTTGCGTCGTTTCATTATAAGTTACTGTGGCCACCTTCCAGCTTCATCATCGGACCCTGGATACTATCTAGAAACAAAGTACTCGTCAAGACTAATCATACGAGCCCAAACTCGATGGGGTTGCGCCGTTTCATTATAGAGTTCCTATGTCCACCTTCCAGCTCCATCATCATATCAGCTCCGTATCATCATAATATTGCATTTTCACGTGATATACATATGCGTGTAAAATTTCATCTATCGGAAACCGGGAAGTGTGTCATATTTAACTTGCAAGATTTGAACGGGACAAGTTAAAATATCTCCGCATTAGATGTTTCACATCAAAAAGTATAAAAGTAATGCAGAATAAACATTCTGCATTACAGTCTGTCATTAAGGCAAAGAGGATGTGTTTAATACAGCCACGATACATTTTCTATTTTAAAAATACTTTGATTTTAATTGATATTGACACACATATATTATTTTAGTAAGATTTACAGTACATATAGGTAGAATTATATTAAAATAATGATAACTGTGGACTAATTCTATCCTACTTCAAAAATCAATAAGAATGAATTAGGCGGATATCAAGTTTAATATTTTAATAGTCGTTATATTTTTGCCCTAGTCAAACAAACTTGAGAATTATTAGAGATGCAAGATCAAAATGGGTGGATGCTACGGGAAAACGAGGCAACCCACGAAATACCCAAAATATGCTTCACGATATTTTGTTGATGTTTCATTATATATAATAAGAAAATAGTAACATTGGGAGCAAAATCATTGCCAGTGAATATGTTCATGTAAGTATAGCTTTTAAAGGCTTTGTAACTTCAAAAAACAGAGCATCACGCCTGTATTCTCCGAAGGGGTAGGCAGAGGTGTATTACACACCCACGACTCACTAGCTATGTATAAGTGCCACGTAATAGGGGGCGAGCCTATTGACGTCTACCGGGCACATTTACAAACTCCGGGCTGCTACTGAGATTTTTTTTGTATTTAGATATATTTTTAGCATTTGACATGCTTAGCACTATACATTAAAGACAAAGTGAAAAATGTGAAATCGAAAATAACAGTCACGAGCAGGATTTGAACCTCCGATAGATGGCGCAGGCGTCATCCAAAGACGTTAAGTATGAATGTGTTATTGAAATTAGCAGTCAGGAGCAATTGTCACGATGGCTGAATTGGCAAAGCATCTGGACGGTATCCAGGAGATGCAGATGCCTAAGCCTCAGACTAAAAGGCCTAAACCTCAGACTAACTAGAAGGAGCCACGGCGTGGCCGCACTTGAAACAGCAATATTTATTTTTAAATGTTGCCTAGTTGAAAAATACTTAACCATATTTGGGCAAAATAAACGATACTTAGAATGAGGTCTGTAACGTAAATAAGAAACTCTTCGTAACAAATATTCAATTGAAAATCACAGCGTTTATCAAAATAGTTATTTAAAAGTAAATCTACCACCCCTTCTATTCATCCAAACATCAGTCGTCCACTGCTGGACATTGGCCTCCCCAAGAGGGCACCAGAACTAGTGGGCTTATGCTGACTGCATCCAACGGCTCCCTGCAGTTTTGACCATATATTCTGTCCATCTGGTGGGAGACCATACTACGCTGTGCTGTCCGATACGTGGTCGCAACTCGAAAACCTTTTTCCCCAACGGTTGTCAGCTCGTCGAGCGATATGGCCTGCCCATTGTTACTTCAGCATGCAAACCTGGCAGGCTATGTCGGATATTCACGTTCTACGGATCTCCGTAATAAGAATTCGATCACGTAGGGAAATACCAAGACTTTGAGCCTTGGTGCAAGGTAAGTATTGCTGTTCCATAAATTGCCGTTCTGTTCGATATCTCATCTGGTAAATAATAATAAGTTATATTTAATAAAATAATAGTACACAAGAATATAATTAAATTATCTTTTCTTTCTTTTCTGGGTCAAATAAGAAAATAAGTATCTTCTTTCCAGCGCTGATTTAACTAATTGAATAAGAACTTAGAGCAAATCAGTTTCTCTGAATTGAGATTTACTTACAAAGATGAAATTACAACTGCCTCTGTGGTGCAGTGGTAGTGTAAGCGACTGCTGATCATGAGGTCTTCTTGGGAGGCGAGTGCCTCCCGCACGCACTGCTGACGCCCGCCGATAAACTTCAGCGAGCACCTCCGCCTCCAGGTCCCACGGGGGGGTTCCGGCCAATGCGCACGCGGCCTCGCAGAAGAGGTGTAGGTATATAGTATAGGGCTCTTCTGTGGTCTCCACAGAAGAGCCCTATTGCGGGCGGTCAGTGACTCCGCCCACACAGGTGCGCCGTAAAGCGCCATCGACCGAACCACCCCCGCGTACAGCCGTCGGCACGCGATGCTGGGTCCGCCCAGGTTCGGTAACAGACGTCCAAGAGCGGACGCCGTGCCGACGAGTCTCGGAGCGAGCTGGTGGAAGTGCTCGTCGAAATGCCACCGCCCGTCGAGGACCAGGCCCAGATATTTTATATGGCCCTGGATACTAACCCCTACACCATTTATTGTTATCGAGGCGCCGGCGGGTGGTCTGCGCCGAGGCCCGTGAAATAGTAGGGCCTCTGACTTATTGAGGGCCACCCTAAGCCCCAGCGCCTCGATACGTCTGACCACCTCCGCGGTACCCGAGGTGGCCAGCTGCACCGCCTCCTCGAAGTTCCCTCCCCGGGCCGTGACAAGGGTATCGTCGGCATAACAAATTACGCCCAGCCCGGGGGGAAGCCGGCCACGTAGGACCCAGTCGTACCCGATGTCCCACAGGAGCGGTCCCAAGACAGATCCCTGTGGGACACCGCACGACATGGCCCTCCTCACAGCGTCCCCTTCCCGGCTTACGAAGAGGACGCTGCGGCCTTCGAGGTAGTCTGCCACCAGCCGCCTCAGGTAGGCGGGCACCCCGTGGAATCGGAGTGCCTCCCTGATGCAGCCGAATGGCAGACTGTTAAATGCGTTGGCGATGTCCAACGACACCGCCAACAGCACCCCTCGCTGAGCGACGACCTCCATGGCCGCGGCCTTCAGCCGCAGAATTGCGTCGACCGTCGAACGCCCCGAACGAAAACCGAACTGAGCGTCCGACAGGTCGGGGCCCACCTCCACAAGGTGCCGGACGATACGGGCAGCGATAATCCTCTTTAGTAGCTTACCCGCATCATCCAACAGCACGATGGGTCTAAAGGCCGCGACCGAATCCGGGGGCCGT
The DNA here is from genome assembly GCA_948253155.1 of Leucoma salicis. Taxonomy (NCBI): domain Eukaryota; kingdom Metazoa; phylum Arthropoda; class Insecta; order Lepidoptera; family Erebidae; genus Leucoma; species Leucoma salicis. The sequence goes on along the minus strand of OX411809.1, from coordinate 12,858,812 downwards.
CCCGGTTTTGGCAGGAGCACGAGCTTCCCCTCCTTCCAGCAGTCAGGAAACCGTCCGGACGCCAGGCTCGCGTCGAACAGTCTCCTGAGGCGGGGCTCCAGATGGTCGAGAACCAGGGCCAGAACTCGGGCGGGAACCCCATCCGGCCCGGGGGCGGTGTTCTTCCGCATGCGGGACACCGCCGTCCCCATTTCTATTTCGGAGACGGGCGGCGCACTCTCCTCCTCGGCCTCCCGGTCGTCATCTGGTGGAGCCATGACCGGGGGCATGTGCGTCGTCCGCCGTGGGAAAAGACCCTCGACCACCTCGGTGAGGAAACTCGGCTGGAGCGTCTCCGTAAGGGGGGGACCCCGAGTGCGGAGCTTGTTTAGCGCCGCACGGTACGGGCGTCCCCAGGGGTCACGGTCGAGACCCTCCAACAACTCCTGCCGCTTCATCTCTTTGGCGCGACAGATGGCCAGCTTGAACTCTGCGCGCGCGTTGCGATACGCCTCGTATAGCCGGCCCTCCCGCTCTGGATCGCGGTTACGCCGCCGGCTGCGGGTGTAGGACCTCCGGGCACGAATGCAAGCCGCACGGAGGTCCGCCAGCTCGCGGGACCACCAATAGACCCCCTTCCTTTGGGGCGGACGCCGCACGCGGGGCATGGCCGCGTCGCAGATTTGTGTCACTGCCTCCTGCCAGCGGCCAGCCTCGGCGTCCACGTCCTCGGTCAGGGGGGGTGAAGACAGCCACGAAGACACGATGGCCGCCTCCACCAGTAGTTCCCGGTTCAGCTTACCCACAGCCCACCGCGGGAAAGCGGGAGCTCTGTCCGCCACGTGACCCCTACTGGGGCCCCGGAGGGACCGGGAGACCCCAATCCGTATATACCGGTGATCGGATAGGGTCTCAACCTCCTCCAGGACACACCAGTCCCTTAACCGTGCTGCGACAGTGGGGCTAGCGAACGAAAGGTCCACTATCGACCCGCCCCACTGCCGCACGCACGTATTGGCGGATCCCCTGTTAAGCAAACAGAGATCCGCCGCTGCCGCCCATTCCTCGACCGCCGTTCCGCGGGCGTCCGTCCTAGGGGACCCCCACGCCACCGATTTGGCGTTAAAGTCCCCCAGCACCAAGACGTGGCTAGGTGCTAGTCGCCGTATCGAGGTCTCCAGGTTGTAAAGGAAGACCTCGAAGGCAGCCAGACTCCGATTGGGGGAGAAGTAGACGCCGTAGAGCGTGACGCCCCCCCAATCGGCCGCGACATATCCCATGCCCTTGTCCCTGACCGACAAGGGCGGGGAATGAAGCGCCGTAGATCCGACTACCGCCACGGAGCCATCGCGGCTGCCTGCCCAATTGGCACAGTCAGGAACGCGATAGGGCTCCGCGGCTACGGCTACACCGATCGACCGCTCCGCCATGGACTGCAGGAAAAGATCCTGCGCTGCAGCGGAGCGGCCGAGATTCGCCTGGAGGAGGACGGTGTCACGGTCCGTGACAGACCGCGACTATGTCCTCCTCCTCCCGCACTGGCGGTCGCGTCCGAAGGGGTGGGGCAGCCTGGGCTGATTGGCTGCCCCCCCCTTTAGGGCCTCTGGCCGGAGGTCTGCACCCCTCCCGCCCCATGCTATGATTGGCGGGACGCTTTCCCGCCGCACACGCGGGGCAAAACGGGGCTGCGGTGCAGGTCGCCGCTTGGTGCCCTGCCTGACCGCAGCGGAAGCAGAGACCGCTGCAGTCAAAGCAGTTCGTGCATGTCGGCCGTGTATGTCCGACCACCATGCACTTAAAACACCTCGCGGGCCTGGGCTCCAGCACGGTGACTCGTGCGGAGCTCCAGCCCACGAGAATTCTACCTGCGGCGGCCAACGTGGCAGCCGCTGCGACAGGGCATTGCGCCCATACGGCGCCTACACCTCCAGGCCCGGGGCGAATGGTGCCCACCCGGACGGTGTCCGCAGTTGATCCGGTTTTCAGCGTTACCGCCTCCCGGATATCGTCCACCGTCACTGAGTCGTCCAGTCCGGAAATGCGCAATTCTGCACACTTCACGGGCCTGGCGACCCGGACCCCACTCTCCCCGGCGAACAGACCTCGCAGCTTTTCCGCTATGAGATCGGCCGTTCTCGAGCCCTCCGCCCCGGGGAACTCGAGTACTCGAGCGCCCGTCCGGGCTTGGCGGGTCCTTGCGGCGACGACTCCGATTTCGGATACGTCAATTTCCCGCCGGGCTCGCTTGAGGACCGCCTCATAGCTGAGGCCCTTTTCTTTTGCCTCAGGCAGCAGGGTGACAACCACCGCTGCAGACTTTGGCGCCTTTAAAATACGCTTGCGCGACCTCTTCTTTTTATTATTTCCACCGCCGGGCTCGCCCCTAGTTGCAGCAGGTGCCACTTCTCGAGCTGCGGCGCCTTGTCTCTTTTTGCCCCGGGACTTTCTTCCGCCACCAACAGTCTGCCAGCCCTCGTCAACAGGCGTGGCGTTGCGGGGTGCAGGGTCCCGAGGTGCAGCTGCTTGAGCCCGCGAGGGCCCGGCAGTGCCAGGTAGGGCCGGGAATTCCTCCCGACCATGAGGCCTCTGGGGCTGGGCCCTCGGTGGCTGGGTGTTGATGGGCTGCCCAGCCTTGGCACCCTTTTTCCTTTTAGGGGCGCGTTCCGGCGACGGTACCGCCGTTGCCGCAGAGTATGAGGCCACGCGGCCACCCTGACAAGGAAGCGGCGCTGGCGCCGAGGGTGCTGTGGTTCTCCTCTTATCCGCAGCAAGCAGCGGACGTACGCGTGACTCCGGTGGGAGCCGGGCATCGAGAGCGCTGATCCGCGGGCCGAAGACTGCCTCAACGCGGTCAATTAGGCAGCGGAACAGCTCCTCTGACGCATCGATTGGTGGCGCAGAAGCGCCTGATACGGCGGCCGAGGACGGCCTCGGGACTGCCTCAGGGAGCCCTAGCTCTGCTCTTATATTGGCCATCCCGAGGCGCATTTCTTCTACATTGGCCTCGAGGCGCTGATTCCGCGCCCCGAGCTCAGCCACCTCCGCCTCCAGGCGCTCATTGCGCGCCACCAGCCGCTCCACCACGTTGGACAGCTCCGTGGCGGCATTCCTTAGGCACCTTACAAAGGTGCCCTTTAAATTTTTTGAGCCTGTGGCCACCGTTGTAATTATGGCCACGCTGTCCAAGGCTCTTTCCGCTATACGGGCCGCTGAGGGCGGCCCGTCTTGGTCAATTGGAAGGCGAAGCTTATCTGATAGGAGCGCTAGCCGCTCCTCCGCGGTTTGCTCCGCCTCCTTCCTCTTTAAACTTGCCTCGGCCTTGTTACCCGAGACATTGCGGGGGATTGGCGTCCCCGGCCGGCTGTTGCCTCTACCCCTAGACGCTGTGGCTATTTTAGGAGGAGGCATATCCGTCGAGCTCCCGTCGGACTCAGACACAGCGCCACCCTGAGACAGGGTGCGCTTACGCCAGAATCGCGACGGGAGCGGCTCCAATAACACCGCGACCTCTGCTGGCCGCGATGGCTGACCTCTGGCAGCCCCAGTCGGGCCACCCTCCTCGGCGGCAGACATCTCGGCGGCTGATGATACTACCGAGCTGCCCGTCACAGAGCTGTCCCTACATGAATGGGACACTCCTATGGCCTGTTTACCCTTGCGGGACTTTCGGCCACCGCGCGTTTTACGCGCAACTTCGATGTTAGGATCCGCATTTGCAGCAGGACCCCCTTCAACTAACACATCAGGTGCTACACCCGACTCCTTCCCAGTTTTATTAAAGTTTGAACATTCCATATTGTTCCCACGAGAATGGGAGAAATAAAAGTCCACCCGGGCAGAGATCCCGATACCCGGGTAAGCGTACATTTGTAACCCAACACAGGGGGTCCGCAGGTACCCTGGCTGGGGATGCGCTCGAGACTGAACTACCCATCAGCCATGCATCTCCTCGCCGCGCGCCAGAGCTTGAGATTCGGGGTAATTTTTTATAGAGGTTGTCTTCCTCGCGGTCCGGGCGATTAAGCCAAGACCCTCGTTCCTGTATGCCCGCGAGACGTAACCACAGGCACGCGCTCAGGTTTACGATTTGGGACGGGGGGGGGGCGCTGTGGCCCCACTGTCCCCCCACTCCAGAGCCCGGTGAGCCAGTCTGGCCCCACCGACTCCGACGCCTGGTCTATCCGCCGTGCCCTCTGCTGAGTCAGAGGGACACGCGGAGACCCGTCCTGTCCGGAATTTTAGCCGCTGGCGACTGCCGACGTTGCCCGGGGTGCACCACTAGGAGGTAGACCGGACAAATTAGCACCCCGGTACACATACCCTTCCTGAACCCGAACTGAGACCCAGCGAGTAAGGAACCATTACTAGTCAACCACTCAAGGCGTTGTTTCACCAGATGCTCAGTGACTTTGCAAAGAGTTGGGGATAGAGCAATGGGTCTATAACTACTAGGATTAAAAGGGTCCTTACCAGGTTTAAGAATGGGGATAATGATTTGGGATTTCCACTGATCTGGGACTATTCCAAAGTTGAAAAAGGAGTTAACCAGGGAGAGGAATAGGTTTTTGGATAACTCAGAGGATTTCGTCAAAAAGGAGTATGGGATGCCAATGCCTGGAGCAGAATCTGAGAGGCCCTCAAGAGCAAGGGTTAATTCCATGGTAGTAAAAGGGGAATCAAAGTGGTTTGTTAAAGGAAGGAAAAAGAGAGCGGAAGGGACGGAGGAAGAACAGGGAACAGAAGGCAAGATTGTCCGAAAAGGCTTCTAGCCATGATGAATGATCATTGGCTGAAGGATTATCATGGTTGCAGGAGCCTTTAAAGCGCCTAATTTGTTTCACTCACAGAAACCTAACTATCCTTGACGTTTCTTTCTTTTCACTAGTCTTTTGAATTTTGCCACTGAATGCTTATATGATTGGAAATTTTCTACAGACATACACTGACCATACGCTCTCTCAGCTTCGCGACGTTCAATAACTGCTGCTGTACATACAGGATCCCACCAAGAAGGGGAGACTCTGAAGGCTTTTGCAGGTTTCTTGCGAGGGATGTGAAGGTAAGCACAAGAAATAATACAGTCAATATATGATGTGTTGTAGGAAGAAAGAGGGGAGTTAGACACGATCTGGAGACTAGTCTCCAGCTTACGGTCTAGGGTATCTGAGTAAAGTGACCAGTCGGCTCCAGCGAGCCTATATTTAATGGTAGGAGAGGGGTTACAATATGGATAGACTCTATTCAGTGTAGAAATCGACATGGTGATAGGAAAATTGTCACTTCCGTAGGTATATTGGAGTATATTCCAAGATATGCTTGGAAGAAGAGAAGGAGAGCAGAGAGAGAGGTCTCATCAAAGAGGTCCAGAAGTGAATGACCAAATAGGTCTGTATAGCCATGTCCCCATGTGGTATTGTGTGCATTAAAATCCCCCATGAGTACCATGGGGGAAGGGATTCCGGATAGGACATAAAGGATATCTGGGATTATAGAAGATTTAGGGTGAGGAATATAGACGGAAACAAAAGATACGTCGAAGGATCTGACCGCAACAATGTTGAAGTCAGGGGGATGGGAGGAGATGGTGATTTGGGAAAAAGGTACGGAGTGCTTTATTATTAAAGCACTCCCCGCGTAACCATTGGCATTGTCATCCCTAAGACACGAGAATCCTGGTATACTAAACCGTGCACCAGGACTCAGCCATGTCTCAGAGACAGCAATGACCGATGGCTGATAAGAGTTGATTAGGTGGTACAGCTCATGCTTTTTTATTTGTATGCTGCAACTGTTCTACTGAATCACGATGACTGGATCCGTTTTTGGAAAAGATGGATGAGATTTGGGAAAATTTAGAGGCAACGTGGGACGGTATTTGGTAAGGATTTTGTAAGATGAAATCAATAAGAACATTTAAAAGAAAGTCTATCATATCAGGTTGGAAGCCTGGGTGGCCACTGCCAAGAGCAGAGTCATTAGGCATTGATGGCCTAGGTTCGGACTAAGTTATGGGTAGCCTTATCATATGATTACCCGGGGAAAATCTAGGTTTAGGAGTGGAATATGTGGTTTTAACATAGGAATTAGTGGGCTGGGATCTATGGGGGTGGGATGGGGATGTATCAGATGAGGATTTGTGGGTCATAGGTTGGGAGAAGAGTTCTTTGGCTACTTCAGAGTAGGAACGTGCCACAGGTGGGAACTGAGAACAGGCCTCCTCGTATGACACACATTCTTGAGCCATAACCGATTTTATTGATTTTTGTCTGTGTTGTTCGGGGCAATCCTTGCTTGTTGCAAAGTGCCGCCCAGAGCAATACAGGCATATTGCCTCGATTTCTGGTGTTTCACAGGACTCGCCAATATGCTCTTTGGAGCAGCGGAAGCACCTTGGTTTTGACCGGCATTGTGCCTTTGTATGTCCATATTTACAACAGGAGTGGCACTGGATGGTGGGGTAGAGGTAGATTTCAACCGGTAGGGAAGTGTAATACAGGAAAATTCTAGAGGGAGGGACTGACCCTGGAAAGTGATGACAACAGATTGAGTGGGTACCCAAGTAACTTTACCATCCTCAAAGCATTTTCTGTTAAGACGGCGGGCTTTTAATACCTTACCACATCCTAGGGGAATTACTACGTCCTTCGCGAAATCATCCATAGACAGATCAGTGGGTACCTGTCTCACCAAGCCCATTCTGGTGACATTAAAAATAGGAATAGATGCGTTAAACTGACAGAGAGGTAGAATAGGAGACGTGGAAAAAGCATTAGCATCATTTGCTGTAGAAAATTCAACGGAAACTTTATTACGGCCGACTTTTTTGACGCCACCGGGGACTACGTTCTTTATTTTATGAGAAGTTAAAAACTGTCCAAACTTGATGTGGCGGATAGAAGTGCCAGCTGCAGGATCAGGAGAGCTGCGAGCAACATGTACAATAAAAGGTACCTTGTCATCATTAGAATAAGCGTTTGCGGCACCAATAGCATAGGAAGGGTGAATATAAACTGTTTGAATGGACGGTACAGTTAGGTCCGGAGATGTTATTTGTTTTTTAGTAGGAGTATCTTCGTCGCTTTGAATACGCCTCTTCGTTCCAGAAACTGGCGCATTTACATTAGTTATCATAGGATCAGGGGGATCCGGGGGATCCGACGCAGGGGGAGGCATCAACGGGTCGTCACAAAGCATGTTTGAGGTTAACCTCAAACACGCTAGTAGGACTTATACAAACAAAAAACACTTACCAACACCTTACCGACTAATTTTATACTACACAGAAACCACTTAGGACGAAAAACTCACGAAAAACAAAACACAAAACAGTTAAATCGTACTACAATTCTGCAACAGTTTAGTCGCTAACACTTCCGGGGGCAGAATGCCCACTGCCATAGCTAAACTAAAAAAGAAATAAATCATGACACAGACAAAGTATACCATAAGCCATTGAGCTCTAAACTGGGGGAGAGAAAATAACTACAAATTTACCGAGCCAAGTCTTTGAACTCCAAAAATGGCGGAAATTGCTAGGGAATCGCGTAAAAATATCGATATCGATACTTCAGTCCTTCAAGCGATCTATAAATTTTTAGGTGGACAATCCATCAGCCTTTTAACGTCCACTACTGGACATAGGCCTCCCCAAGAATGGGGGAATAGTGCTGTAATCGCCACACTTGGCAGGCGGGTTGGCGATCGCAGTGGATGTTGTTAATACTCGAAGGAGTGCTGCTGACCACTCCCTCGGTGTTCCCTCAGTCGGCTCTTACGACTCCCATGGGTGGAGAGGGGTGGGATAATTCTAAAGCCGGCCCCACATGGCCTGGGTGGACAAAGGTTTTTAATTACGTAAATCTTTATCTACCTGTACCTATAATCATATCTATGTGTGTCAAATTGTAACCCAATCCATTCAGTCATATGAGCTAATGGTTGATAGATCATCAATCAGGCATGCCTTCTTTTTAAACAAACAGAAAATTATGGGCATAACACTCTATTGAATAGATTTGGGTTGTAAAAAGCATAACAAATAATAATTTAATCCTGGGTATAGACGTTCATTCTAAGTATAAACATACCTATATAAGTTTGTGATGTGATGACTTCAGGAGAAACTCCACTGCTCCCTAAGAGAACGCCACAACAAGTGGTCCTTTTTTTTTGTTAACACGGTCCAAAACGCAAGTTTACGCACCTCACTGGGGTACCAATAGGATCGGAGGGGAGTGTCGGGCTTGATGTCATACAGGCTCGACTCTTGTGTCGAGTTCATGAGCCACAATACTGACTAAAACATGACCGCGACGGCTTCTTCCGTCATAATGGAGTGTCATAGGATCGTTTACATACATTCAACACCGATGCTCTAGTGACTACATCCAAGGGCGCCTTGAGGTTTTGACCAGGTCGTCAGTCCTTCTGGCGGGGGGCCGTCCTATGCTGCGCCTTCCTGTGAAACATCTAATGCGGAGGGAGGGTAAAACCGGCTGTTAGCGTGGCGACGCTTTTATTTTACTTGTCCCGTTCAAATCAATTGTTTGTTTACTCATTCTTGACACCGTAACTCCTTAATCAATAATCATAATTATATAAAACTCTGGAGTACAGATTAGGACAAAGGCTACTAACTATTGTTTAAGTGGAGAAGGTGGAGGTCTCCTGCTGTGGGATGGCTATTCTACACAGGAGTATGCTCGCTGTAAAATTGTCGGAAAGCAGGATCCTTTTAGATAATTTTATTTAATAATGAAGATTGACTATAACTAATAAGTTAAGTTGAAAGTTTATTGTAGCTGAAAATCAGTGTTTTGCAATTAGCACAACAAAAACTGAGCTTGCTACACTATTAATATTTTATATTTGTTCGTATTTTTTTGTTCTTTCTGCTCACCACTTCACACAAAATTAATAAATGGATGGCTTCTTCCCACTATATGAAAATTAGTGACGAATAAAAATCACAAATAATTAGTGGTGGATACCTTTAGGTTGGAACCTAAATAGCGCAAATTAAATATTTTAAAATAAAGGATAGGTATTTACATTTTTTTTTTTCCTATTTACAGCTCAATGCCATACACTCGCTACTAGAGCGCTACTATTATGACACTAAGGATGAAGAAAAGGATGCACATATTAGGTCTTAGCAACAGTGAGCGAGACACGTATAAGTTTTTTATTCTTTTCGCATATGCGTTATTTTTATTTGCACCCAATCAACTGCGTCCCAACAATAGAGTGGCCAACCGTCCCCATAATCGGTATGTAAGCTGGTTTTTGTATTTACGTAAATAAACCTTCATTAATGACGTTATATACGCTAAACTTACACGTTCTGATACATTTTAAGCAAAATATAGGTATAACTGCAATTTCATTTGTCCTATCATTCTTGTATCCGGCTAAAAAAGGTAGTACATTTTTAGTCTACAAAATTAAAATCTATAATCATAGTTACCTATCAAAATTATTTCAATTCAATTCAATTCTTGATTAATGGCGTTGTTAGACTGTCTCGTGTAAAATACGAATAGACCGTCAAACGAAGGAGATTATTCGGTAGATAAAGGTAAAAGGGCCGGTGATTATGAATCTAACTACTGTAATGAGTAGACCAACACTGAAACAAACAATATGATATTAAGCATCTACAAAATATATACACAAATAGTACTTAAATTACTTTTACTCTAAATTGAGAACTAGTTGTTCTCAATAAAAAAAAATAATAATAATTACTCTGAGCTATATAAAATATAATATTTACAATCGAATCTTATTTATTTTAAGAATTTGTAAATAGTATGAAGGAATGGAGTGAATACAAGGGTGAGTAACGATTTACATGATACAGGACGAGGAATTTCGGGTGGTAGAACGTCATATAAAGAGAAAATTAGTTTGGGGCAGCAGAAAAATAAATGGTCCACATTACCTTCGGCCAGTCCACATTCGCAAATGGAACTATCCCTAATCCTGAGTTTGGCCAGAAATACAGGTGTACAAGAGTGGTTCAATCTCAGTCGACATAAAATAGAAACGGTGGTTTTATCCATATTTTGGAATTTTGAAAACCAGGGTTTATGGGGAATCTCAGGTTGAATATCGCCGTAAAATTTACCTTTTAAGGTCTTAGATACCATCCATACTTTATTCCAATCTTGAAATAAAACCAATTTCAAACTTAAGCGAATGTCTTGAGAGTAAATTTGAAAATGTTCAAGGGACCCCATATGAGTGGCAGATTAAGCGCATAAATCAGCAGATTCATTGCCTGTGATACCAGTGTGACCAGGTAGGTATCCAAGCCAACACAATATTAATGCCAAGTCTATTACATTGATAAAGTTCATCTCTTATTCTAAATATAATAGGAGATCTGATTTTTGTTCGAAAGGGGTTAGACAAAATAGATCGAAGGCAACTTTTAGAGTCCGAAAATATGATTGAATTATTTAAATTGTGTGATTTTACAAATAAAATTGCTTCTAAGACGGCTACTGACTCTCCAGTGAATACTGAATAGCTAGAGGGACATTTGAACATTAAGGAGATTTTGGTAAAGGGAATCCACACGGCCGCACCTACAGAACTATTAGACAGTTTGGAAGCATCTGTAAGCAATGTATACCAGTTTTTATAATCACTATAAATTTTGTTCTTAAAAATATTATTGGCTTCAATAGTGCTCTTATCAATATCAAAGTCGAGCATTATCTTTGGTTGGAAAACTAACACATTGTAGTCTGTATAATATAATGGCAGTGTAGGTTTCTGAAATAAAGGGTTAGGGAGTTGGGTAAATAAACGATATGAATGGAGAATGCAAGGGAGATGATCAGGCAGCTGGTGATAAAGGGAATTATAAAGTGAGAACAGCTGGCTTAATTTGGGGAGAAGAGGATGGTTGCTATTCTGGGCTATTTTAAAAAAAAAATATTAGAAAGATATTGTCTACGCAATGAGAGAGGAGGTTCATCACACTCAACTTGCATTGCGTTTATTGGTGATGATTTCATAGCACCTAGTATAATACGTAAGCACTTGGATTGAATTTTGTCTAATTTTGTAATTGCAGATTTGTTACACGGGTCTAAAAAATAAGAGCAATAATCCATATGACTACGGATTATTGCTTGATATAAGATCTTTTGAGTAAACGGGTGAGCACCCCACCAGACTCCAGAAAGAGAGCGAAGAATGTTGATATTTTTCTCACATTTCCGAACCAGATATTCAACGTGAGCTATACCTGATAATTTGGAATCTAACCATACACCCAAAAATTTTACTTTGCTGTCTTGGGGAATTACCTCCCCATTAACACTAATTGAAACAGTGGGAATTACTTTTTTTTTTTGTAAATATTACTAAACTTACTGCTTTTTGAAGCCATGATCCTGGAGCCAATCAGTTAAGTAGTTAAGGGCTGAATTTAAGCGACTTGATGCTTCATCTAGGTGTTTAACAGATACATATAGAGCAATATCATCACCATATTGTAGAATTTCACAAAAAGATTGAACTGTAAGCTCTAAATCACTAGTGTATAAACTGTATAAAAGAGGGCTTAAAACAGACCCTTGTGGCAAACCCTTCCAGATAGTTCTAGGGGAGGAGAATGAATTTTGATGTTTTATGGATATTGTTCTTTCCATAAATAAATTGCATATAAAATGGATTAACTTTATAGGAATTTTGAGACGAATTAATTTATTTTTAAGTACTGCAAGTAATACATTGTCGTATGCGGATTGAATATCTAGTAAAACTCCTACTAGATATTCCTTTTTTGCATAGGTAATGCGTATATCAGTAGTTAATATGCTAAGACTATCTGCTGTGCTCATACAAAATTATTTCAGTTATCATATTTATGTCAAACTACTGCTATCTCAAGACTGCATACACCTTGGACCAATAATACACGTATGTTGATAGCGTGTCTATAATATCCTCTGTCTACGTGTCGTGATGAAATAACTTAGATAAAGAACCTATAGATGTAGCCATGATAGAATATGAAGTGTGGAAGTGAGATGGGCATATACGAAATACCTAATTATTATATCCTTATTATTATAGTTATATATATCCTTCCATGATTCCAATAATCATTAATATAGTAAAAGTTAATTATCATATAAAAATAATATTATATTATTGAGAGGGGTAGACCTCGTCGAACGTTCTCTGACCAAATCAGAGAAGTTCTCGAGAAAGGTCAGGTCAGAAGTACCCTTAACCGACGTGCATGTATGAGGAATATAATTACAGTGAATGAGGCAAAAAAGGTAAGCAAGGATCGTGGCAAGTGGAAATCCGTTCTCTGGGGTCTCTGTGAAAAAGATGTGAGTCTATGTATGTATGTATGTAATTATCAGGCTAACATAGATTATCTAGTAGGCCAGGCAATCTCTATTTAGAATAATACGAATTTTCAATGCTTAAAAAAATATTTGTCACTTGAATGAGTGACATTTTTTGAACCCATTCCATGCTACCTATTTAAAAAAAGTTTTGCCTGTGTGCCACCAATTTTTATTTTCAATTATGGTTAAAAACAGATTAATTATGGTATTAGTAAATAAAATAGTAATAAAAATACAGTTAAGTACGAAAAAAAATGATAAACGCATGCGGAGCATTAGTGGCATATGGTGAAAAAAGTTCTTCGTGAGTTCGGCACATTTTAGAGTACATATGGGATGGTTTTATACAACACTGACGAATATAGGAAGCATAAATAATGAGTTTATTTGCTAAAGGGTAGGTAAAATAAACAAAAACTCAGAAAATAGTGTGTCAATAGAAGTGAAACTTTTTTATTACAGGGAAACAATTATTTTTATTTTTTTATTTTCGTTGTATTTTTGTTCACCCGCGTGGATTTTAGGATATAAAATTAACTCTGTAAAAATAGCTATCCCACGGGATCCATTCATTTTTATGGGATGAAAAGTAGCCTATGTTCTTTCCTGGGCTCCAGCCTATATGTATGCAAAATTTCATAATTATTGAATCAGTTGTTACTCGTACAGCGTGAAGTCGATTGATTCAGTAGTTACAGCGTGAAGTCATCACACAAAAAGGATAAGAATCTGATTTTCTAAACCCTCCCTTACGAAGTGTTTCAGCGTAAATCAATCGTAGTTACTCCTACAGTTGTGTCATATGTTGAGTTAGAGCGCCGGAGACACAAACAAACCAATTTCCCACGTATGTCTTACGAGGCAACTATGCCTTAGTTGTAATAAGCAATTATCACCCATTGTATTACAGGTGGTAGGACTGGGTATCAAGTGGGAGTGTCCACTTGCTATTCAAGCGGGTTGGTACCACCATCTTTCGTGGCCACGAAGCACATTGGTTTTTTTTTCTAAGCGGCTGCACCGATTTGGGCGGAACTTCCACTGGCTGATGTTATAAAAATAAAATAGGCTACTTTTATTTTAGAAAAAATAATTAGGTTAACGTACTAAAAAGAAAATAAGTAAATTTCACCCAGGTGTTGCGAGTAGCAGCTAGCTTTATATAAAAGGCGCAAATGATTTAAAAAATATTGCAAATACAAAATCTAATTATTTATTTTTAAGTAAATAAATTAAAATAAAGTTTAGATATTTTTATATATATTTTTAGCATTTTCGATTTCACATTTTTCACTTTGTGTTTAATGTAAAATAAAGTTAATAATTAAAATAAATTTTCACTTTATGATTAATTAATAATACATATAACAGTGAGCTACCAATTATTGTTGATATTTTATAATGCCATCCAATTTTTAATTCATTCATAAAAGCCACTGAACGCACCATTAGCGTTGGCAATTTTTGAAATATAGATATTTATCCAAATTGTTATTAGTTACAGTAAATTGTGTTATTGTTATAGTAATAGGACTATAATTGATTAAATAAACATGTTTATTTAATTGTTAACACATAAATAACACTAAAAACTTTCGTTTTAAGTCACAGCTAAAATCCATCGAGCTCTAATAAGGGAGAGGAAATAATTACAAATTTACCGAGCCAAGCCTTTGAAATCCAAAAATGGCGGAATTTTCGCTAGGGAAGCGCGTAAAAAATATCGATATCGATACTTCAGTTCTTCAAGCGATCTATAAATTTTTGGATGGACAAAGGTTTTTTTAATTGCGTAAATCTTTATCTACCTGTACCTATAATTATATCTATGTGTGTCAAATCGCAACCCAATCCATTCAGTCATATGAGCTAGAGGTTGATAGACCAATCAGGCATGCCTTCTTTTTAAACAAACAGAAAATTAAGGGCATAACACTCTATTGAATAGAGTGTTATGCCCTTAATCTCTATATTGGGTTGTAAAAAGCATAAAGAAATAAATAATAATTTATCCTGGGTATAGACGTTCATTCTAAGTCCAAACATACCTATATTAGTTTGTGATGTGATGATATCACGAGAAAAAGATTTAAAAGTGAAGTATTACGATAACTAAAAACAAGTATATAATAATATTTTATTCCATCCATCAGTCATTCGACGTCCACTGCTGTACATAATAGGCCACTCAGGACAATATTTTTAAAAGGTTTAGCCGTGTGGGGCTAAGAATAGCTCAATAAGCGGTCCTTTTTTTGTTAACACAACAAGTTTACGCACGTCACTGGGGTACCAACAGGATCCAGGGGGAGTGTCGGGCTTGATGTCATACAGGCTCGATTCTTGTATCGAGTTCATGAGCCACAACACCGACTAAAACATGCCCGCGACGCCTTCTTCCGTCATAATGGAGAGTCATAGGATTGTCTACAGATATTCCACACCGACGCTCTAGTGACGACATACAAAGGTGCCTTGCGGTTTTGACCAGGTCGTCAGTCCTTGCGACGGGATGCCGTCCTTTTTTGACGTAACTACTTAACCAATCATCACGAATTGTCGCATATTTAAAACTCTGGAGTACAGATTAGGACAAAGGCTACTAACTATTGTTTAACACGTTCGCGGACGCTCAGGCTGATTTTGCAATGCCACTTTGATACTTAATTTTGTATGGAATGCTATAGCCGCACCGTCACTGGTAAACACATTACCATATTTTCGGCACCTCCGCTCCTGGGCTTTATATAGTTTGTATGTTTTACTCCTGGGTTTTATTTTGAAACCCTTAAATCCCAGACAGGTGTCACAAGACAGAGCAAATTAGTTTCTCTGAATTCTAGATTATGACTACAGCGGTAGTCATAATCTAGAATTGCGATTTACTTACAAAGTTGAAGTACAAAGGCTTTAAAAGCTATACTTTCATGAACATATTCACTGGCAATAATTTTGCTCCCAACGTTACTATTTTCTTATTATGTATAATGAAACATCAACAAAATATCGTGAAGCATATTTTGGGTATTTCGTGGGTTGCCTCGTTTTCCCGTAGCATACACCCATTTCGATATCGCATCTGGATTAGAGGAAAACCTAAAATGGTATTTTTTTATCATCATCTCATAAATGACATATAAATTTATTAGTAAAGTGAAAACTGGGCAAATTAAATTCGCAATAAGGCAACACCGAAACAATTCAAAGTAATAGAAATTAAGCTAGAAAACGTGTTTTGCGAGTGTATCTTAGTAGCAATTATTAATTTCGAGTAAAAAAAGCCCATTTAATATCACTTTATAGCATTCAATCATTAAATTATTTCATTTTCGACTACATATGAATGAAATGTTATACCTGTATTTTTTTCGCTCGCTGTAGCTTTTGTAGCATAGTAAACTATTTTACAAGCACTATTATCACGTAGTCTTTTTCTCATAACACTGATTTAATACGTAAATATAATGTAAAACCATAATTTTATAAAAATGTTCGATTATGTCAGTTGAATCGTGACAGACAAAGCATTTTGACATCGTGACAATACCAAAAACTGGCCACGGTGACAAAGACAAAAATCTATGACTTTGTCTGTTTTTTGCACCAGTAAATTGTATGATAAATGATTTAAAAAATATTGCAAATACAAAATCTAATTATTTATTTTTAAGTAAATAAATTAAAATAAAGTTTAGATATTTTTATATATATTTTTAGCATTTTCGATTTCACATTTTTCACTTTGTGTTTAATGTAAAATAAAGTTAATAATTAAAATAAATTTTCACTTTATGATTAATTAATAATACATATAACAGTGAGCTACCAATTATTGTTGATATTTTATAATGCCATCCAATTTTTAATTCATTCATAAATGCCACTGAACGCACCATTAGCGTTGGCAATTTTTGAAATATAGATATTTATCCAAATTGTTATTAGTTACAGTAAATTGTGTTATTGTTATAGTAATAGGACTATAATTGATTAAATAAACATGTTTATTTAATTGTTAACACATAAATAACACTAAAAACTTTCGTTTTAAGTCACAGCTAAAATCCATCGAGCTCTAATAAGGGAGAGGAAATAATTACAAATTTACCGAGCCAAGCCTTTGAAATCCAAAAATGGCGGAATTTTCGCTAGGGAAGCGCGTAAAAAATATCGATATCGATACTTCAGTTCTTCAAGCGATCTATAAATGTTTGGATGGACAAAGGTTTTTTTAATTGCGTAAATCTTTATCTACCTGTACCTATAATTATATCTATGTGTGTCAAATCGCAACCCAATCCATTCAGTCATATGAGCTAGAGGTTGATAGACCAATCAGGCATGCCTTCTTTTTAAACAAACAGAAAATTAAGGGCATAACACTCTATTGAATAGAGTGTTATGCCCTTAATCTCTATATTGGGTTGTAAAAAGCATAAAGAAATAAATAATAATTTATCCTGGGTATAGACGTTCATTCTAAGTCCAAACATACCTATATTAGTTTGTGATGTGATGATATCACGAGAAAAAGATTTAAAAGTGAAGTATTACGATAACTAAAAACAAGTATATAATAATATTTTATTCCATCCATCAGTCATTCGACGTCCACTGCTGTACATAATAGGCCACTCAGGACAATATTTTTAAAAGGTTTAGCCGTGTGGGGCTAAGAATAGCTCAATAAGCGGTCCTTTTTTTGTTAACACAACAAGTTTACGCACGTCACTGGGGTACCAACAGGATCCAGGGGGAGTGTCGGGCTTGATGTCATACAGGCTCGATTCTTGTATCGAGTTCATGAGCCACAACACCGACTAAAACATGCCCGCGACGCCTTCTTCCGTCATAATGGAGAGTCATAGGATTGTCTACAGATATTCCACACCGACGCTCTAGTGACGACATACAAAGGTGCCTTGCGGTTTTGACCAGGTCGTCAGTCCTTGCGACGGGATGCCGTCCTTTTTTGACGTAACTACTTAACCAATCATCACGAATTGTCGCATATTTAAAACTCTGGAGTACAGATTAGGACAAAGGCTACTAACTATTGTTTAACACGTTCGCGGACGCTCAGGCTGATTTTGCAATGCCACTTTGACACTTAATTTTGTATGGAATGCTATAGCCGCACCGTCACTGGTAAACACATTACCATATTTTCGGCACCTCCGCTCCTGGGCTTTATATAGTTTGTATGTTTTACTCCTGGGTTTTATTTTGAAACCCTTAAATCCCAGACAGGTGTCACAAGACAGAGCAAATTAGTTTCTCTGAATTCTAGATTATGACTACAGCGGTAGTCATAATCTAGAATTGCGATTTACTTACAAAGTTGAAGTACAAAGGCTTTAAAAGCTATACTTTCATGAACATATTCACTGGCAATAATTTTGCTCCCAACGTTACTATTTTCTTATTATGTATAATGAAACATCAACAAAATATCGTGAAGCATATTTTGGGTATTTCGTGGGTTGCCTCGTTTTCCCGTAGCATACACCCATTTCGATCTCGCATCTGGATTAGAGGAAAACCTAAAATGGTATTTTTTTATCATCATCTCATAAATGACATATAAATTTATTAGTAAAGTGAAAACTGGGCAAATTAAATTCGCAATAAGGCAACACCGAAACAATTCAAAGTAATAGAAATTAAGCTAGAAAACGTGTTTTGCGAGTGTATCTTAGTAGCAATTATTAATTTCGAGTAAAAAAAGCCCATTTAATATCACTTTATAGCATTCAATCATTAAATTATTTCATTTCCGACTACATATGAATGAAATGTTATACCTGTATTTTTTTCGCTCGCTGTAGCTTTTGTAGCATAGTAAACTATTTTACAAGCACTATTATCACGTAGTCTTTTTCTCAAAACACTGATTTAATACGTAAATATAATGTAAAACCAGAATTTTTATAAAAATGTTCGATTATGTCAGTTGAATCGTGACAGACAAAGCATTTTGACATCGTGACAATACCAAAAACTGGCCACGGTGACAAAGACAAAAATCTATGACTTTGTCTGTTTTTTGCACCAGTAAATTGTATGATAAATGATTTAAAAAATATTGCAAATACAAAATCTAATTATTTATTTTTAAGTAAATAAATTAAAATAAAGTTTAGATATTTTTATATATATTTTTAGCATTTTCGATTTCACATTTTTCACTTTGTGTTTAATGTAAAATAAAGTTAATAATTAAAATAAATTTTCACTTTATGATTAATTAATAATACATATAACAGTGAGCTACCAATTATTGTTGATATTTTATAATGCCATCCAATTTTTAATTCATTCATAAATGCCACTGAACGCACCATTAGCGTTGGCAATTTTTGAAATATAGATATTTATCCAAATTGTTATTAGTTACAGTAAATTGTGTTATTGTTATAGTAATAGGACTATAATTGATTAAATAAACATGTTTATTTAATTGTTAACACATAAATAACACTAAAAACTTTCGTTTTAAGTCACAGCTAAAATCCATCGAGCTCTAATAAGGGAGAGGAAATAATTACAAATTTACCGAGCCAAGCCTTTGAAATCCAAAAATGGCGGAATTTTCGCTAGGGAAGCGCGTAAAAAATATCGATATCGATACTTCAGTTCTTCAAGCGATCTATAAATGTTTGGATGGACAAAGGTTTTTTTAATTGCGTAAATCTTTATCTACCTGTACCTATAATTATATCTATGTGTGTCAAATCGCAACCCAATCCATTCAGTCATATGAGCTAGAGGTTGATAGACCAATCAGGCATGCCTTCTTTTTAAACAAACAGAAAATTAAGGGCATACCACTCTATTGAATAGAGTGTTATGCCCTTAATCTCTATATTGGGTTGTAAAAAGCATAAAGAAATAAATAATAATTTATCCTGGGTATAGACGTTCATTCTAAGTCCAAACATACCTATATTAGTTTGTGATGTGATGATATCACGAGAAAAAGATTTAAAAGTGAAGTATTACGATAACTAAAAACAAGTATATAATAATATTTTATTCCATCCATCAGTCATTCGACGTCCACTGCTGTACATAATAGGCCACTCAGGACAATATTTTTAAAAGGTTTAGCCGTGTGGGGCTAAGAATAGCTCAATAAGCGGTCCTTTTTTTGTTAACACAACAAGTTTACGCACGTCACTGGGGTACCAACAGGATCCAGGGGGAGTGTCGGGCTTGATGTCATACAGGCTCGATTCTTGTATCGAGTTCATGAGCCACAACACCGACTAAAACATGCCCGCGACGCCTTCTTCCGTCATAATGGAGAGTCATAGGATTGTCTACAGATATTCCACACCGACGCTCTAGTGACGACATACAAAGGTGCCTTGCGGTTTTGACCAGGTCGTCAGTCCTTGCGACGGGATGCCGTCCTTTTTTGACGTAACTACTTAACCAATCATCACGAATTGTCGCATATTTAAAACTCTGGAGTACAGATTAGGACAAAGGCTACTAACTATTGTTTAACACGTTCGCGGACGCTCAGGCTGATTTTGCAATGCCACTTTGACACTTAATTTTGTATGGAATGCTATAGCCGCACCGTCACTGGTAAACACATTACCATATTTTCGGCACCTCCGCTCCTGGGCTTTATATAGTTTGTATGTTTTACTCCTGGGTTTTATTTTGAAACCCTTAAATCCCAGACAGGTGTCACAAGACAGAGCAAATTAGTTTCTCTGAATTCTAGATTATGACTACAGCGGTAGTCATAATCTAGAATTGCGATTTACTTACAAAGTTGAAGTACAAAGGCTTTAAAAGCTATACTTTCATGAACATATTCACTGGCAATAATTTTGCTCCCAACGTTACTATTTTCTTATTATGTATAATGAAACATCAACAAAATATCGTGAAGCATATTTTGGGTATTTCGTGGGTTGCCTCGTTTTCCCGTAGCATACACCCATTTCGATATCGCATCTGGATTAGAGGAAAACCTAAAATGGTATTTTTTTATCATCATCTCATAAATGACATATAAATTTATTAGTAAAGTGAAAACTGGGCAAATTAAATTCGCAATAAGGCAACACCGAAACAATTCAAAGTAATAGAAATTAAGCTAGAAAACGTGTTTTGCGAGTGTATCTTAGTAGCAATTATTAATTTCGAGTAAAAAAAGCCCATTTAATATCACTTTATAGCATTCAATCATTAAATTATTTCATTTTCGACTACATATGAATGAAATGTTATACCTGTATTTTTTTCGCTCGCTGTAGCTTTTGTAGCATAGTAAACTATTTTACAAGCACTATTATCACGTAGTCTTTTTCTCATAACACTGATTTAATACGTAAATATAATGTAAAACCAGAATTTTTATAAAAATGTTCGATTATGTCAGTTGAATCGTGACAGACAAAGCATTTTGACATCGTGACAATACCAAAAACTGGCCACGGTGACAAAGACAAAAATCTATGACTTTGTCTGTTTTTTGCACCAGTAAATTGTATGATAAATGATTTAAAAAATATTGCAAATACAAAATCTAATTATTTATTTTTAAGTAAATAAATTAAAATAAAGTTTAGATATTTTTATATATATTTTTAGCATTTTCGATTTCACATTTTTCACTTTGTGTTTAATGTAAAATAAAGTTAATAATTAAAATAAATTTTCACTTTATGATTAATTAATAATACATATAACAGTGAGCTACCAATTATTGTTGATATTTTATAATGCCATCCAATTTTTAATTCATTCATAAATGCCACTGAACGCACCATTAGCGTTGGCAATTTTTGAAATATAGATATTTATCCAAATTGTTATTAGTTACAGTAAATTGTGTTATTGTTATAGTAATAGGACTATAATTGATTAAATAAACATGTTTATTTAATTGTTAACACATAAATAACACTAAAAACTTTCGTTTTAAGTCACAGCTAAAATCCATCGAGCTCTAATAAGGGAGAGGAAATAATTACAAATTTACCGAGCCAAGCCTTTGAAATCCAAAAATGGCGGAATTTTCGCTAGGGAAGCGCGTAAAAAATATCGATATCGATACTTCAGTTCTTCAAGCGATCTATAAATGTTTGGATGGACAAAGGTTTTTTTAATTGCGTAAATCTTTATCTACCTGTACCTATAATTATATCTATGTGTGTCAAATCGCAACCCAATCCATTCAGTCATATGAGCTAGAGGTTGATAGACCAATCAGGCATGCCTTCTTTTTAAACAAACAGAAAATTAAGGGCATAACACTCTATTGAATAGAGTGTTATGCCCTTAATCTCTATATTGGGTTGTAAAAAGCATAAAGAAATAAATAATAATTTATCCTGGGTATAGACGTTCATTCTAAGTCCAAACATACCTATATTAGTTTGTGATGTGATGATATCACGAGAAAAAGATTTAAAAGTGAAGTATTACGATAACTAAAAACAAGTATATAATAATATTTTATTCCATCCATCAGTCATTCGACGTCCACTGCTGTACATAATAGGCCACTCAGGACAATATTTTTAAAAGGTTTAGCCGTGTGGGGCTAAGAATAGCTCAATAAGCGGTCCTTTTTTTGTTAACACAACAAGTTTACGCACGTCACTGGGGTACCAACAGGATCCAGGGGGAGTGTCGGGCTTGATGTCATACAGGCTCGATTCTTGTATCGAGTTCATGAGCCACAACACCGACTAAAACATGCCCGCGACGCCTTCTTCCGTCATAATGGAGAGTCATAGGATTGTCTACAGATATTCCACACCGACGCTCTAGTGACGACATACAAAGGTGCCTTGCGGTTTTGACCAGGTCGTCAGTCCTTGCGACGGGATGCCGTCCTTTTTTGACGTAACTACTTAACCAATCATCACGAATTGTCGCATATTTAAAACTCTGGAGTACAGATTAGGACAAAGGCTACTAACTATTGTTTAACACGTTCGCGGACGCTCAGGCTGATTTTGCAATGCCACTTTGACACTTAATTTTGTATGGAATGCTATAGCCGCACCGTCACTGGTAAACACATTACCATATTTTCGGCACCTCCGCTCCTGGGCTTTATATAGTTTGTATGTTTTACTCCTGGGTTTTATTTTGAAACCCTTAAATCCCAGACAGGTGTCACAAGACAGAGCAAATTAGTTTCTCTGAATTCTAGATTATGACTACAGCGGTAGTCATAATCTAGAATTGCGATTTACTTACAAAGTTGAAGTACAAAGGCTTTAAAAGCTATACTTTCATGAACATATTCACTGGCAATAATTTTGCTCCCAACGTTACTATTTTCTTATTATGTATAATGAAACATCAACAAAATATCGTGAAGCATATTTTGGGTATTTCGTGGGTTGCCTCGTTTTCCCGTAGCATACACCCATTTCGATCTCGCATCTGGATTAGAGGAAAACCTAAAATGGTATTTTTTTATCATCATCTCATAAATGACATATAAATTTATTAGTAAAGTGAAAACTGGGCAAATTAAATTCGCAATAAGGCAACACCGAAACAATTCAAAGTAATAGAAATTAAGCTAGAAAACGTGTTTTGCGAGTGTATCTTAGTAGCAATTATTAATTTCGAGTAAAAAAAGCCCATTTAATATCACTTTATAGCATTCAATCATTAAATTATTTCATTTTCGACTACATATGAATGAAATGTTATACCTGTATTTTTTTCGCTCGCTGTAGCTTTTGTAGCATAGTAAACTATTTTACAAGCACTATTATCACGTAGTCTTTTTCTCAAAACACTGATTTAATACGTAAATATAATGTAAAACCAGAATTTTTATAAAAATGTTCGATTATGTCAGTTGAATCGTGACAGACAAAGCATTTTGACATCGTGACAATACCAAAAACTGGCCACGGTGACAAAGACAAAAATCTATGACTTTGTCTGTTTTTTGCACCAGTAAATTGTATGATAAATGATTTAAAAAATATTGCAAATACAAAATCTAATTATTTACGTTTAAGTAAATAAATTAAAATAAAGTTTAGATATTTTTATATATATTTTTAGCATTTTCGATTTCACATTTTTCACTTTGTGTTTAATGTAAAATAAAGTTAATAATTAAAATAAATTTTCACTTTATGATTAATTAATAATACATATAACAGTGAGCTACCAATTATTGTTGATATTTTATAATGCCATCCAATTTTTAATTCATTCATAAATGCCACTGAACGCACCATTAGCGTTGGCAATTTTTGAAATATAGATATTTATCCAAATTGTTATTAGTTACAGTAAATTGTGTTATTGTTATAGTAATAGGACTATAATTGATTAAATAAACATGTTTATTTAATTGTTAACACATAAATAACACTAAAAACTTTCGTTTTAAGTCACAGCTAAAATCCATCGAGCTCTAATAAGGGAGAGGAAATAATTACAAATTTACCGAGCCAAGCCTTTGAAATCCAAAAATGGCGGAATTTTCGCTAGGGAAGCGCGTAAAAAATATCGATATCGATACTTCAGTTCTTCAAGCGATCTATAAATTTTTGGATGGACAAAGGTTTTTTTAATTGCGTAAATCTTTATCTACCTGTACCTATAATTATATCTATGTGTGTCAAATCGCAACCCAATCCATTCAGTCATATGAGCTAGAGGTTGATAGACCAATCAGGCATGCCTTCTTTTTAAACAAACAGAAAATTAAGGGCATAACACTCTATTGAATAGAGTGTTATGCCCTTAATCTCTATATTGGGTTGTAAAAAGCATAAAGAAATAAATAATAATTTATCCTGGGTATAGACGTTCATTCTAAGTCCAAACATACCTATATTAGTTTGTGATGTGATGATATCACGAGAAAAAGATTTAAAAGTGAAGTATTACGATAACTAAAAACAAGTATATAATAATATTTTATTCCATCCATCAGTCATTCGACGTCCACTGCTGTACATAATAGGCCACTCAGGACAATATTTTTAAAAGGTTTAGCCGTGTGGGGCTAAGAATAGCTCAATAAGCGGTCCTTTTTTTGTTAACACAACAAGTTTACGCACGTCACTGGGGTACCAACAGGATCCAGGGGGAGTGTCGGGCTTGATGTCATACATGCTCGATTCTTGTATCGAGTTCATGAGCCACAACACCGACTAAAACATGCCCGCGACGCCTTCTTACGTCATAATGGAGAGTCATAGGATTGTCTACAGATATTCCACACCGACGCTCTAGTGACGACATACAAAGGTGCCTTGCGGTTTTGACCAGGTCGTCAGTCCTTGCGACGGGATGCCGTCCTTTTTTGACGTAACTACTTAACCAATCATCACGAATTGTCGCATATTTAAAACTCTGGAGTACAGATTAGGACAAAGGCTACTAACTATTGTTTAACACGTTCGCGGACGCTCAGGCTGATTTTGCAATGCCACTTTGACACTTAATTTTGTATGGAATGCTATAGCCGCACCGTCACTGGTAAACACATTACCATATTTTCGGCACCTCCGCTCCTGGGCTTTATATAGTTTGTATGTTTTACTCCTGGGTTTTATTTTGAAACCCTTAAATCCCAGACAGGTGTCACAAGACAGAGCAAATTAGTTTCTCTGAATTCTAGATTATGACTACAGCGGTAGTCATAATCTAGAATTGCGATTTACTTACAAAGTTGAAGTACAAAGGCTTTAAAAGCTATACTTTCATGAACATATTCACTGGCAATAATTTTGCTCCCAACGTTACTATTTTCTTATTATGTATAATGAAACATCAACAAAATATCGTGAAGCATATTTTGGGTATTTCGTGGGTTGCCTCGTTTTCCCGTAGCATACACCCATTTCGATGTCGCATCTGGATTAGAGGAAAACCTAAAATGGTATTTTTTTATCATCATCTCATAAATGACATATAAATTTATTAGTAAAGTGAAAACTGGGCAAATTAAATTCGCAATAAGGCAACACCGAAACAATTCAAAGTAATAGAAATTAAGCTAGAAAACGTGTTTTGCGAGTGTATCTTAGTAGCAATTATTAATTTCGAGTAAAAAAAGCCCATTTTATATCACTTTATAGCATTCAATCATTAAATTATTTCATTTCCGACTACATATGAATGAAATGTTATACCTGTATTTTTTTCGCTCGCTGTAGCTTTTGTAGCATAGTAAACTATTTTACAAGCACTATTATCACGTAGTCTTTTTCTCAAAACACTGATTTAATACGTAAATATAATGTAAAACCAGAATTTTTATAAAAATGTTCGATTATGTCAGTTGAATCGTGACAGACAAAGCATTTTGACATCGTGACAATACCAAAAACTGGCCACGGTGACAAAGACAAAAATCTATGACTTTGTCTGTTTTTTGCACCAGTAAATTGTATTTTGTGTTCTCGCTCATACATGTCAAAGAATTTTCTTCGCTCTGTCTAGTTCTTAGTCTGAGGCTCGGAGCTTAGATGAAGAATAATTCGCTACTATTTTGACATTAAGGATGAAAAAAAGGATGCACATACTAGGTTTTACCAAGAGTGAGAGAGACACAGGTATAAGTATATTTATCCTTTTCGCGTATGCGTCAGTTGTATTTGGACCCAATGAACTGGGTCCAAACAATAGGTGGCCAACCGTCCCCATCATCAGTATGTAAGCTTGTTTTTGTATTGACGTAAAAAAAAGCTTTATTAATCACGTTATATACGCTAATATTACATGATCTACTACATTTTAAGCAAAATATAAGCATAACTGCAATTGTCCCACCCCTCTCTACCCATGGGAGTCGTAAGAGCCGACTGAGCGAATACCAGGGGGAGTGGGCAGCAGTACTCCTTCGAGTATTACCATCATCCATTGCGATCGCCAACCCACCTGCCAAGAGTGGCGATTACGGCGTTATCCGCCATTCTTGGGGAGGTCTATATCCAGCAATGGACTTTTAAAAGGCTGATGGATGGATGGATGGATGGTGTAACGTGCACTCTGTTAGATATAATATTTAGGATATCTTTTACATATACTTGGTACTTCATCAGATTTTATTTTCATCATTTTTAAACCAGAAATAAAACAAGATTACCATAGGCTCCCAGTTTTCTCTTCTTATGGACTTGATCCACGCTTTTCTAACTTCAGGATATTTTGGAAACCTATAAAAGGGAACGAACTTTATAAAACCATAAAAAAGTAAATGTTCAGTTCAGTTGGTTGAACTATGGATAAAGTGTAAATGACTATTGTTTACATCACTACAAAGGGCGCCTAAAACAATGAATATTATTTTAATAATCTTAACTAATAAACGTGTTTTTATATCAATGTATAATAATGTAATCATATTGATAACATCTAAATCTTCCAATATCTATCGAATTTTTATTGGGTCTCGTAGTTATATAAGGTGAAAATAGCTGATATAGACTTACGTGTGAAATTACAAATTTGGATTCTTTACACCTCCTTACGTCGTTCTGGATGAACAAAAGACAGCCACACACTATATATTTTCACTAGCGTACAAGATATTTAGCAACTTCAATAGGACTTTCTAGTATTTCATTTTTATGATGCACCAAATCGCAATGTTTTGACCATAGAGTAAAGTAATCATACTAAAAGTTTTGACCTACTAGTCGGTCAGCGTGTGACACGGATTTCATATACAGTACGTCATTGCCAAAGTTATATAAGCTATCTTTTTACTCCTATGGAGACTTCGAACAATAGACAGAAATAACAATACTGTGTTTGACACATTAATACAGAACGGCAACAGCGCTATGGCTCCGTCCCTCAGACTACGTACTAGACGGAGCCACAGCGTGGCCGCACTTGAAACAGCAATATTTTTTTAAAATGTTGCCAGGTTGACAAATATTTAACCATATTTGGGCGAAATAAACGATAGTTAGAATGAGGTCTGTAACTTGATCGTAAATAAGAAACTCTTCGTAACAAATATTTAATTGAAAATCACATTAAAAGTAAATCTACCACCCCTTCTATTCATCCAACCATCAGTCTTTAAACGTCCACTGCTGGACATTGGCCACCCCAAGAGAGCACCAGAACTAGCGGGCTTGTACTGACTGCACCCAACGGCTCCCTGCAGCTTCGACCATATATTTGGTCCATCTGGTGGGAGGCCATATTACGCTGCGCTGTCCGATACGTGGTCGCAACTCGAAAACCTTTTTCCCCAACGGTTGTCAGCTCGTCGAGCGATATGGCCTGCCCATTGCCACTTCAGCATGCAAACCTGGCAGGCTATATCGGATATTCACGTTCTACGGATCAGCGTAAGAAGAATTCCATCACGTAGGGAAATACCAAGACTTTGAGCCTTGATGCAAGGTAAGTATTGCTGCTCCATAAATTGCCGTTCTGTCCGATATTTCACCTGGTAAATAAAAATAAGTTGTATTTTATAAAATAATAGTACACAAGAATATAATTAAATTATCTTTTTTTCTTTTCTGGGTCAAATAAGAAAAGAATTATCTTCCTTCCAGCGCTGATTTAATTAATTGAATAAGAACTTAGAGCAAATCAGTTCCTCTGAATTCTAGATTATGACTACAGCGGTAGCCATAATCTAGAATTGAGATTTACTTACAAAGATGAAGTTACAACTGCCTCTGTAGTGCAGTGGTAGTGTAAGCGACTGCTGATCATGAGGTCCCGGGTTCGATCCCCAGGTCGGGCAGTGTTATTGAGATTTTTCAAAACAAAAAAAAATTCTCAGTAGCTGCCCGGAGTTTGTAAATGTGCCCGGTATACATAGCTGGAGAGTCGTGGGTGTGTAATACACCTTTGCCTACCCCTTCGGGGAATACAGGCGTGATGCTGTTTTTTGAAGTTTCAAAGACTTTAAAAGCTATACTTACATGAACACATTCACTGGCAATAATTTTGCTCCCAACGTTACTATTTTCTTATTATGTATAATGCAACATCAACAAAATGTCGTGGAACATATTTTGGGTATTTTGTGGGTTGCCTCGTTTTCCCATAGCATACACCCATTTCGATCTCGCATCTGGATTAGAGGGAAACCTAAAATAGTAAATATTTATCATCATCTCATAAATTACATATAAATTTTAGTAAAGTGAAAACTGGGCAAATTAAATTCGCAATAAGGCAACACCGAAACAATTCTCAGTAATAGAAAGTTAGCTAGAAAACGTGTTTTGCGAGTGTATCTTAGTAGCAATTATTAATTTTAAGTAAAAAAGCCCATTTTATATCAGTTTATAGCATTCAATCATTAATTTTTTTCATTTTCGACTACATATGAATGAAATGTTATACCTGTATTTTTTCGCTCGCTGTAGCTTTTGTAGCATAGTACACTATTTTACAAGCACTGTTATCACGTAGTCTTTTTCCCAAAACACTCATTAACACAAATTAACATTAAATTTTAATTAAAACCCGATTTTTTATAGAAATGTTCGATTATGTCAGTTGAATCGTGACAGACAAAGCATTTTGACATCGTGACAATACCAAAAACTGGCCACGGCGACAAAGACAAAAATCTATGACTTTGTCTGTGGCTCTGTCTAGGACTTATTTAGTCTGAGGCTCGGAGGGGTTTTCTCACAGACTAATGGGTTTTCTTTTCATTCATTATATGTAATAGTCTCATATAAAATATTTACAGTGGCAAGAATTCTATAAATTCATCACACTTCCCCTCTTCCCTCTCTCCCTACCTCTTCACAGCACTGAGCAATCTTATCATATAACCGAGACCTCTTCAAGTCATTCGTTCAATGCATATATATTCTTTGATTCAATGAAATTGCGTCACGTCACGTCTGGAATATCTCAACATTCTGAATCATCTCTTGAGTAATATTGTTCTGTGTTCTGAATATTCTCACATTCTCATTCCCCAAGTATTGCAAGTAATATTATATTCATATTGTGGAAAGTGATCTAATTGTGCGCATATATCATTATTATTTTTCGGACCAACAGTATTCTATTTTGCTTTAGGGAGTTTACTGCAAGAAACTATAAAAACCAAAGGTATATAATTATTTCAAAAGGCTCGTCATCATGGCTCCTATCCTTCAAACTTTCATCAACAGCTTCCAGAATCGTCTGTAAGTATTACATTATAATTTGTTACATTTTTTGACATGATTGCATACAAATAGCTGTTGAAATGAAAGGTCAAACAAGGCTTAGTGGCTACGTCATTCTAGAACTATATTTTGTAGTGCTAGAATTATAAACACTTACATTTCTTGCTTATTGATAATTCATGATTATACCATGATTACTTGTCCATTATGCGTTATATAAACATAAGTATTCGATGCAGTTGTTATACTTTCTAAATTAATTGCGATGTTTTAATTTATAGGGAACCTCCAGTTCGTCAGCATCTTAAAAATGTTTACGGCACCCTTATGATGACTTGTGCATCGGCTGTAGCTGGCGTTTATGTGGACATGTACACTTGGTTTCAAGCTGGCATCTTATCAGCTATTGCTGGTGCAGGTTTAATGTTGTTGTTGATTGCTACACCTGATAATGGCAAGAACACAAACTTACGTCTTGGTTACCTTCTTGGATTTGGACTTACATCAGGTAAACTAATATTGCACCACTTTTTATTACTTGTTTTTCTATGTAAATAAAATGAGTACTTGCTTATCAGTGATTGCATCATAGGAAAACTACTGGAAATATTCTCATCATTGGTTTCTACAAAAATATCATAATTTCTTGTAAGGACTTGATCAACAGTAACTAAACTTCTCATGAGAAAAATCTAAACACCTTGCAAGTTTATGTTTTGTAAGGATTATCAGAAAAATGTGTATATTTAGGAATATATGTCAAATGTTGTTTAATAGGGAATAATATGAGGTTTTCTAATGTTAATGTTCTAAATTCAAATTAAATTTTCATAGGTTTCGTATTTTTTTTAACAAGTCATTTTTACCCTGTTTGGCGTATGAAGGAAATTGATAAATCAACACAAGTAAATGAAAAAAAAAAGCTAAGAAACGTTTAGTTAATAACTTGTATTCCCTCCCTGAGCTCTTATTACTGCTTCCATACAGTTCTTCATCGATTGGATGAGAGTCACAATCAAATGTTGTGGCATTCCCTTCCGTTCCTCTTGGATTGCATTTTGCAGCTGGCTAAGTGTTTCTGGGGCAGGATCTCTTGCACGAATTTCGTCTCTTTAATTCATCCCATAGATGTTCAATTGGATTCATGTCCGGGCTGCCTTACCATAATGGAGATACAGACTTCAGTAACATAATCTCGTACGACGCTCGCTGAGCCCTAGCATTGATGTGCATGAATATGAAACCGTTGCCAATAAAATGTGCATAGGGCAGCATGTGAGGCTTAAGACACTGTTTGATGTACCAATTACTGTTTAATGCAGACAGACATGGCCCAGACACAAAGACAAGATCTGTCTTACCCTCGGCGCTGATTCCTCCCCAAACCACCACCATAGCTGACCTTTTCTTCAATGCAGTATTTTGCAAAGTGTTCTCCATCTCTTCTGTAGACCTTGTTCCTTCGTCGTTACCATACAGCATAATTTTACACTCATCAGAAAAGAGGACTTTGACCCACTGACTCGCGTGCAAAGTTAAGGCGCACTCAACGATGGTCTGCAGTTAATTTCGGCAGGTTTGCTGGCTTGTGCGGTACCAGTCCACGTTCCTTCAACCTTCTTTTAATTGTAGAATCACAGCCACCCTATGTACAACATGAAGCTCCTGATGCAGTTGAAAAGCATTAAGGCGTCGATTTCGTAAAGTTGTTACAATAAATTGATCATCTCGCTCAGAAGTGACCCGATTCCTGCCAGATCCTGAACGGCGTGTGAACAAACCAGTCTCCCGATAGCGTTTGGAGACTCTATGAACAGACGACAGGCTTAGATGCAATCTTTTAGCCCCAATACGCTGACTAAGTCCAGAATCCGGCAATGCCACCACCATGTTTTAGAAAAAAAACTTTTTCAGACATCCCAAAGTCACAGTACACACACAGTATACAGAATACAGAACAAAAAGTTTTAAGATAAGTGCTAATTTTTATCAAAAGTGAAATGTACGAGTACTCCAACTCTAAACACACATTTCTATCAAAACAATGAATCATTTCATTTATAGGATAAACAAAAGAAATTCAAATTTTGAATTTAGAATTTTGCTTATCATAGAATTTTGATTATCATATGGCCAAACTGCCAGCTATACAATCATGTGATTTTTTTTCATGGAATGAAAACTATTTTGTGTCAAATTAGGACAGAAACCACAAAAAGGGAAGTGTTTCGATTTTTCTGATGAGAAGTGTATATACTTCACTTGCGTGTTAGTGATAACATATTATTATATAAATAAATTACCACTAAAGAAACTAGGTTGTACTGGATATATGTATGTATGTACAAATTATTTGTGAATAAGGAAAGATATTTTTAGTACGAGCAGGAAACGAACCCGCGTCTTTTCCAATCCGGGGAAGTGCTTTAAGCCACTGAGCTATTGTAACATTCTTTCGATCATCCCAATCTCCTTATCACACTCGTCTTCACGGAAAAAAAAACACTTCCGTATTCACAAATAATTTGTACTTAAAAAGTAGTGCAGCATGTCAAATGCTAAAAAATATATGTCCATCCATCCATCTATCAGTCTCAAAGTCCACTGCTGGACATAGGCCTTCCCAAGAACGGGGGATAGAGCCGTAATCGCCACGCTTGGCAGGCGGGTTGGCTATTGCAGTGGATGTTGTTAATACTTGAAGGAGTGCTGCTGCCCACTTCCCCCGGTATTCCCTCAGTCGGCTCTTACGACTACCATGGGTGGAGGGGTGGGACAATTCTAAAGCCAGTCCCACACGGCCAAAATATATGTAGTTTATATCATGCATACTCAACCTTGCAGCCTGTTGCAAGTGCTGTACTGCTTTTTAAATGGCACACCTGATAGAGTAAACAAACCATTCAGTAGAGACTACATTTATATTAATACCTAAAATAATGCATGCAGCCTGCAACACAATGACTGAAATATCTTTGTGGCCCCTATAAAAAGATTAAGTATTGTTTACTGGTATGAAATTGAAATAGGCCAATTTGGGTATAAAGCTTACTAATTTTAAAGCAATTTTTTAAATTACAGTTAATTTGTTTCAGGAATGAGTCTAGGTCCACTGCTGGAATATGTCAGCTTTATTGATCCATCTATCATTGTGACTGCCCTTTTGGGAACCACACTGGTCTTTGTTTGCTTTTCTATTGCTGCTATGTTGGCTCAGCGTGGCAGTTGGCTCTTCCTTGGAGGAACACTCATGACTTTACTTACTTCAATGTCTTTGATGTCTTTAGCCAACCTCTTTATGCAGTCGCAATTCTTATATCAAGTAAGTAGTAAATAAAATTATCATATCCGTTTCTGTAAAAGTGTATTTGTCATCTTTATAGTTTTATACTAAATTTATTTTAAAAAGTAACATTATTAACATAAATTTTGTGTTTTCAGACGCATCTTTACCTTGGACTTGTACTTATGTGCGGCTTTGTTCTGTTTGATACACAACTTATCATTGAGAAGCGCCGCATGGGCAGCAAGGACTTCGTGCAGCATGCTCTAGAGCTGTTTATTGACTTTATTGGAATGTTCAGGAGACTGCTTATTATTCTGTCCCAGAAGGTATGTTTTGATTATGAAATTACGTAAATTATAATGGTATCATATATGCACAATGCTGATTTCTTCTTTATTGCTTACAGGAAGAGCAGAACCGTCGCCGCAAACGTGATTAAACATAATTACGAGAAACCAATTCCTTTTTTTGCAAGACTAAAATATATTGTTTAACAAAAAAGTCATGATTGGTAATTATTACTAAATTAAGATTTGTAAACGATTGGTATTGTTAATTATTTAGGGAGACCTCAACATGTTTTATTAATATTTTTGTTATTACTATTATAATATTCATGTAATTTTCAAGTTATGAATGTATACCTATGGTAAAAATAAATGGTAAAGGATTGTGATGATTTGTATCATTCATTTCAACATAGGGTTTCGTTCCCGGAAAGAAATTCGGTTTCCCGAGAAATCATTTAATTAAATGCTTAAATATAGAAATTCACGTATCTAACTTGTGAAGATGGATGGATATGTTTCTTATTCCTTTACGCAAAAACTTCCAAACCAGTTTCATGAAACAATACACTAATATAGTTTATAATCACAGTAACACATAGACCGAATTCGCGGGCGGGCGACCCCTAGTAAACTTAGCATATTGTTTTGAGATTTGATTGATAGGTAAGATGATTTTAAATGTTTTGAGACAATTATACAGCATATTTAATTGGATCACGTGTTCGTTTAATAGACTTGTACCTAGTAGGCAAAACAGGCAATTACTTAAAATTTCCCGGTTTCTCGGGTATTGCCGGGAAATCGATTTTTTCCCCGTTTCCCGTAAATAGAAAAAGGTCGGGAAAAATGAAACTGTATTTAAACAAGATTAACCTAGAAACATTATTCAATGTTCAAATTCACTCTGACTCAATCAACAGAGATTTGCTGCCAACATTTGCTTCTATAAATAAAGTTTACAATTATCTTTATCTTTCAAATGAATTCGATTATTAAGAGCAAATTGACTCTGCTCTGCACCTACAGCCTACTGAGCTCATGATTATGAAATTTGTTTATTATGTAAGTGCTTACACAAGGTATCCTGTCATTAAAATGCAATAATTATTTTCATGAAACCTATGCACAGTTGCTAGAGGTCCTATTTTTTTTATACTACATGGGGACGAACAAGCATACGATACGGCCCACCTGATGGTAAGCCGTTACCGTAGCCTATAAACGCTAGCAACATACTACTGACACTGCTTGGTCTCCTCAGTCTCCTGGCCCTAGTTGCCCGTTTTGGTCGCCGAGAGACCGAGTCGCCGGCGACTAGTCGACAGTGCGTAATGGCTCTAATAGGTATAATAAAATTTTAGTATTTTACCTACTTTTATTTTCAATAATCTTGTTTAAAAGTAATCATTGGCAAAGCCTCCGATATGTTCGAAACCGCCTGTTCTTACCAAGGTTACATTACAGGGCATACATTGCTTGTCAGCGTCACTAATAATGTAGGTCACACATTTTCCCCTAATGACGAATTCATAATCAACGTGAGTTGGAAATAATAATGACCAATCGAAAAAATCCGAATAAAGTAAAGAATTAGGCAATACAGTTATTGCTCACTATAGTTAATGTTGCGAGCTAATTTTGTGCCCGTCCATCTGTATTGCGTTATTGAATGCTAGAATATAAACCTATACTTATTAATTCCAATTAATGATAAACAAATATTTAAAGCAAACACGAGTAGGCGTGTCTTGGCAATTGCTTTGGTATAGCAACTGGAACATAACAAACCATATAAGGTTACCTAATTAATGTTTTACCAATGTGTACCAAAAAACCTGTCCAAAATAGTGTTTGAAAATAATTTCTATATGGAATCGCCTCGGTTTAGCGGTAGTGTAGGTATGCGAGTGCGAATCATAAGGTCACAGCCCTCAGGTTCGATTCACGGGTCGAGCAAAACAAGCGTTCACAGTTCGGTGCATCTCTCCCACCCGCATTTACTCGGGTAATTGCTTAACTCCTAAAAGTCATAGCGTGGTCCTAATAATTACTCTTTCTCTAAAATATGCTAAAGCTTTGTATATACTTATGCCATTGGACCTATATTCCGACTTCTTAAATAAATTTTGATGAAACCTATCTATAATAATTAACGTGCTCATAAGAATTTATTACAAAAAATATATGTATATATGTGTAAATATATGTATGACTATGTATAGTATATTAAGTATCACTTAGGTACTTTGTTTGCATGTGCCCGGTAGACGTCAATAGGCTCGCCCCCTATTACGTGGGACTTAAACATAGCTAGGCGAGTCGTGGGTGTGTAATACACCTCTGCCTACCCCTTCGGGGAATACAGGTGTGATACTGTTTTTTTTTTTACTTTGTTATTGTGCCTTATCAACTACAAGTTTCCTCTTGTGGATATACTTTATTTTTGTCATATATTAACATTTTTCTAGCTCTACCCAGCTCACTACTAATTAGAAGTCCGATAAAGTTTATAACATTAGCTTCTCCGTTTTGAGTATCTCGCCGTGAATTTAAAATATCTAGTTTACTAGCCGTAGATGCATGCTCTAAATCTGGTGACTGAGTTTGTCCGACATTGTCTTTCCTAGAGTGTTTCTTGTGGTTTACATACAATCCACAACATTTACAAGAGTTAATACATTTGTAAGATTTGGCTTCTGAACCACCGGTTACAACATACTCGTAGGTTGAAATCCCTAAAACGGATATATAAACATGGAAACAGCATAAATGTAATAAGGCACAACCTATGGACGCAGCTACCACGCAAAAAATAACTAAAAATGTTAACAAAGACATTGAACTTCCACAGTTAAGGTACATTGCTTTTTCGGATGAACTACAATTAATAAAGTTTTGTGCTTTTATACTTA
This sequence comes from Leucoma salicis, assembly GCA_948253155.1. Classification (NCBI taxonomy): domain Eukaryota; kingdom Metazoa; phylum Arthropoda; class Insecta; order Lepidoptera; family Erebidae; genus Leucoma; species Leucoma salicis. The sequence goes on along the minus strand of OX411809.1, from coordinate 12,822,842 downwards.
AATATAAAGGATTCCTAAAAAATATCACAAGGTCTGCCACACACAAGAAAGATGTGAACGTTGATATCATCAAGGCTGTAGCAACACTTCCAAAAAACGCTACATAATTTCTTCGACCGATGCAGTTGTTGAGCCACTTGCAGTGATGGTCAAAAAGATCCACACATTTGTTGCATATGCTGCAATGTTTCGTTTTAATGCTACTAGTGTATATATTACACAAATGACATCTTCCATTTTCAATGACGTGGGCGTGAACATCGCGATCAAATTCTGGTATATTATACACTTGAAGCTTTCGCAACTCGTTCTCACTTGGGTCTATCAAAGAAGCGGTAAGATGTGATACTATATGACACACATATAACACTATAAAGATCACTAAAGATATTGTCTTTAACTCATCAAACTGAATTTCTATTAGTATAGAAAAATTTAATAAGCCAGTCACAATAAATACAATCCAACCGATAATTTGTTGATAGTTAAGTGGCAATTGTAGGCCATGAAGTCTTCTCTGAGGTCTTGGTGACGGATGAATAGAACAAAATTTGTCCATCAGATTTTGTTAACGTTTAATAATAAATCAATTACAACTATGTTATAATATTGAATTACATAGAATGATACCTAGTTATAACCTCGCTTTAACAATTACAAGGCAAAACAACAATCAAATACATAATAGGTAGAACCTTGCGCGCGCATCATTTTTAACATTCTTAATGATTTCGATTGGGAACGTTCTAGTAGGTAATAAATTATTCTTGACGTTAATTATTTTAATCCATTAGTGACTGTGTCGACTAATAATTTGTAACACGCACTTAGTTAACCTAACTATAAAATAACTAGCAAAGTACGTAAAGTTTTGTACGACGGTGTCTCCTAGGTCCTAGGTAATAAGTTCGGTGGAGTGGTCATGACCCAAATAGCAATGTACTTTAATCTGGGTATCTCTACTCAAAACAGGCGCTTTTTTCTTACCTACGTATTCGTACTTTAAACTGTATTGTTTATACACAAATTTCAATTAAGTGAAATCATAAGCGAAGTCTAGTACAGAGTAGGTATTTACTTTGTTTAAAAAGGGAGTGGTATGTGGGCACCTAACACTATTTTATGAGCAACGTATTACCTACGCATTAGAAGAGGGGCGACCCACACGTATGATATAGTTGAAGTTTTATCCTTATCCTTACTAATATCATAAATGAGAAACTGAGTTTATTTAGTTGTCACGCTGTAAATATTAAATCAATAAACGGGAATTTTCGCATTTTTTAGTCTGCAGCCCAGAAAAGGACAGGCTACTTTTATTTTTATCCCTAAAAACTGAATGAGAGTTAATTAATGTGTTGTAGTGATCTTTTTATATTCTGAAGACCACGAGGGCAGAATGATCTGATTATATGCAGGTTCTATACAGCGACTAAACGCGTGTATTTTAGTCATGTGAGATTAAACCACACCCACCGGGCAACTCAAGTGCGATCTTGCTTCGGCCGATGGGAGCTTACTGAGTCGGTTGATATGGACGCAGCCATTTACAAAAACTTAGATACTTTATTGGAACTAAGTTCCTTACGGCAGGCTTGGAGGATATAGGGATTTTGCTGCGCGACCGAACTGAAAAAAATATGAGACTAAAACCGTAAGAAAAACATATAATGGAAATGCTATAGTCGTTGATCTTATTTTAGTTACCACAAGCCAATAGTTTCAGCAATAGAATTTAGTGATGAGAATGAATTAATAAAAATTATACCTATATTAATAAGCTTTTTTCTAAATTTTATTATGTAATTTTATATTGTCAAAAAAAAAAATAGTTTTTTTTTATATTATTACAATTTTTTTTCTTTGTTTATTTTATTTTACGTTATTTGTTATTTTCTAAAATACTAAATTTCGTACTAAATACTTTTACGTACTTAATTTTTCTTTTTGCAAATTGTTTTGCTTCTATATTATACGAAGGAACTTCGTTCCTACCTGGTGTCCCATGACACCACCTCTTTTAATTTTTTACTGGTAGTAAATCTTATTTTTATATATACAGCACTGAATCGATATTAGAAGAGGCTTAGTGCCCAGGGCGAGTAATTTAAAAAAAGATTTGTGTATATTCAGCCATGTACTGGTGGACCACTGGAATTGGTAGACATTACTTCAGTGATCCGTCAGCGGTTTACCCTTTCGAGTAACCTCTTTGAGAGACGCTTCCGGCCACCGGAACGTCGCAGCTCCGCGGGAGACATTACGGATCCCATCCAATATGTCTAAATAATAACAAATAGTCATTTACAGAAACATTCAAATAGGTATAATATAAAAATAATACTTCCCTGTAATAAATCTATACATCACATTAATGTATAGAATCTTTTCTTAGAATAAGACTTGCATCATACCTAACCATATATTAAAGGTAGATACAGTATAAATTTATAATATCGTCAATATTGATTAGTACCTATTTAATGCATAAATATGATTCTATAAGCCACTGTATCAGTTTACAGACATTTGCTAATTAAATTGTACATAAATTTATATTTTACTATTTTATGGTTTGTTCAGAGAATTTTTTCGCCATTTCCCGTCTCGTGTGTACAAGTATCCTGTGACCAGTACAATCTAAGTCTTCTTCATAACATTTGTTTTTGCAACATTTTCTACAAAGCTGGTACACACATTTACCACCCTGAAAGAATTAATCTAGTTGTAAAAGATAGTCATAGGATAGCACAAATAATCTTGCAAAAAAGCGGTATTAAAGTATAATATTAACTGTACTAACAACAGGGTTAGGGCACTTCTCATAGACACAAATTTGGCCAGTTCTACCCTTCTGCATATCAGACTTTTCTGGTCTTCTCATAATTCTTCTTAATTTTTTCATTTTCTTCCGTGATATAAGATTACCATCAATATCTTCAAATTTTCTTTTATTTTCCAGGGAGCAATCCTATAACAAGTATATAAATGGGTTGGATACCCTAAAAATTTCCTCACACAATTCTTCAAAATGATTAGGTACTTATTTTATTTAACTTTACCTGATTGTTCAACTTATCAATTTTTTCTGTGTGCTCTTGAGGTGTTATCCTTACATACGGTTGACATATCCACGGAGGTAATATTAAGTTCCACCCAATTCTAGAGATATTTTCATCATTGCTAGATAACACTTTTCCCTCATGATAGGGTAGATATTTGTTTTTTACATTGGCACAGACTTTCTTAAAGTCATCCAGGTTTTGAGCTGTAGCTAAAATTTGTCTGTCTTCATTGTTTTCTTCAAGTGAAAATCTTAAAGAAATAATTAAATTTCGGAATAAATAATAAATAGAATTTCAGCATATAATGGCCAAAAAAACAAAATACAGATAAAAAAAATGCAAAGTAGGAGCATGACATGTTAAGTAGGTAGTTATTTCATATAAAGGAATATAAATAATTTCCATAAAAGCTTTTCTACGAGTGTATAAGTGTGAGCAGTGACAACCTAATGCTAAAATCAAAGACTTGTAAAGTGGTATTGAGTTTGATCCTCCGTCTCAGGTCACACACTTCTGGCATTTCTTATGTGTATTTATAAATTACCACTGCTTGGTGAAGGAAGACATTGTATGCACTGCATGCCTGAAAGACTTTATCAATAACTTGTGAAGTCTTACAACTCATACTATGTCAAATTGGTGTACAACCTAAATCCTGATTCTAATCTGTGAAGAGATCTCTGCCCAATAGGGAGGTTATGTTGAAAGTATATAAGTAAATATATAATTTTATAAAAACCTGATGGAGACACTAGAAGTTTGATCAAATACTTACATCTTATGAAATATCTTAAACAAATGTCCTCTTATGTAAGAAGTTGGACAAGGATATATTTCTACTAAATCTAAATATTCCTGTGCCATTTCCCATGTAATGGGGTTAATTCCTTCAAAAAGAGCTGGGTTTGTCAGGATACCTTCAGCACTCATAATGCCATCAACTTTAGTATAGTTCAAACATCGATATACATCTTCTATACACTGAATATTTCCATTTGCAAACATAGGTAAGGAGACTGCATCTCTATAAAACAAAACAAATAATTAATTTTATATTATTTATAAAAAAACTAGTCTTTGCCCTGGCTTGAACGCAGCCAAAAGCTAGTTTTTTGGTTGCATCAAAATCCGACCAGTAGTTTTTTTAAATAAATTCTAAAGAAAATCTAGTTTAAATAATTTTCTAGTTTTTCGGTTATATCTCAGGTTCCCAATATAGTAGCGGGATAAAATGTATACTACTTTTTAAGTCTAATCAAGGCCTTTCAAATGAAAAAAGTGACATCAAAATCTATCCAGTGGCTTTTGCGTGATGCACGAACAAACAAACAGACAAACAGACAAAAATTCTAAAAAGTTTTGGGTTTAGACACACCTATATAACCTATTACAGCCATTTTTTCTCAAATATCTTGAATGTACAGACACAGCTTTGTTACAGCTTTATAATAGTATAGATCAGGGGTTCCCAAAGTGTGCGCCGCGGCGTCCTGGTGCGCCATAGAAAGCGAAGAAGGGCACCGTGAAGCGATTCTCTTTATAATTTTTCGAAACCTGAACTTAAAGGCCTTTGGCATTGACCTTTTGAATGTTTTCTGTGTTAGTTTTATATGTTTATAAATCTAGATTGTGGATGTTTTAATTTTTGTGTATATCTAACTAGTATCATTTTACCTCAACCTGCTAGATAGTTTAGCCGTATGGGGCCGGCTTTAGAATTGTCCCACCCCTCTCCATCCATGGGAGTCGTAAGAGCCGACTGAGGAAATACCGGGGGAGTGGGCAGCAGCACTCCTTCGAGCATTAACAACATCCACTGCAATCGGCAACCCGCCTGCCAAGCGTGGCGATTACGGCACTATCCCCTATTCTTGGGGAGGCCTATGTCCAGCAGTGGACTTTGGTATTGGTGTTGGTTCAGCGTGCTGTTCTCCGCAACCACCACCTCTGAGCGCGTGTTTTGCGTGTCAAAAGCAGTGGCCTTTAAAAAGGCTGATGGATGGATGGAGATAGTTTAGGGCGCCGAGACAAAATAGTAAACATGTATGTGTGCCGCAGGCTAAAAAAGATTGGGAACCCCTGGTATAGATTAATAACCAAAAGGAAACCTGAAAGTCCATCTAACAACTTTATAAATGAGAAGGGTGCATTCCATAAGCCAATATGATAGTTAAAATTCTCATAGCCATTGGTCCTAAGTATGTATTATAAGACTCCTAACTATTTAACAAACCTAACAGCCTTAATATGTTGCCAACTTGCAATACCAGTTAAAGGTCCCTTTTGTTCTCTAGTCCTTCCATGCACTGTTAGTAATTTACATCCAGCATCCTGTAACATCAATGCATATTGTACAGTTTTTTCAATATCCTCAAATATCCTCACTTTACAAGTTATTGGAACTGAAACTGCTTCTGACATAGCAGCAACTGGAAAATATATAATATTGTTATTTTTAACATCCAGCAAATTATAGGAAGCTGATTTGAGCAACATGAGACCAATAGATTAGTCTATACCCACTAATTTGTCTCAGTAAATTCCATTCGTCCTGAAGAAAAGACCCATATCTCCCTCTTTTAGCAATTGATTGCGGGCATCCAAGATTTATATCTATGGCATCACAATGCTCTTCTACTAATTTTGCAACCGCCGCCATTGTTTCAGGATTGTTACCGCAAAACTGAGAATATAAAATAAGAAGTTGAAAAGATGTCACTAATCTTTTAAATAGGTACTTAGAGTCATATTTAGTAACCTGAACAAATAGTGGTCGATCTGTTTTGCATGTGACCAAACTATCTTTTCTATATTTAGGATCCTTGAGAAAAACATTACTATGAAACATCGGAGTATAGCATAAAGTTGCACCATGTCTACGACAAAGCAGCCGCCACGCTAATTCACTGGCATCGACCATAGGAGCAGCCACAAACTGTGGCCGCCCTATGGTATTAAACCATTCATAGGACATCACGATAAATTGTAACTATTTGGTTATCAAAACACGTGAAAGTGCACACAATAATAATAATACAATATCACGTGCAGGTGCAGATAGCGATGGCACAAAGAAGAGAAGACGAAATCCAAGTCTGACAACAGGAGCCAGTACTGCTGCACATTTTGCGTGTACGTATGGGTAAATCAGTCAGTAAATTGAAATAGCCATAGAAAGTAATTTTATCTAGAAAAAATTAAAAATAGGTGTAACCGTAACGTGTAACAGGCAGTCAGACACGAATTCCCTATCTCCGTAGTATAAATACTAGTCTATGTTCCCTATATTAAAAAGTACTCTGTGCACACGAAACTTCTACTATTCTACTACCTACCCAATGGCCCAATAATACACCCTGGCTTGCCCCCTGCCCTCTCAACATACAGAAAGAATCTCCCAGGTTTGCAATAGGGGTCAGCATCGCGTAGGCGAAAGCGGCGAGCCGAGCGGGTAATCGCAAAAAAAAAAAACTTGGCGCCAAAATTTATTTTCTACTCCTTCACTTTCAATGCTATCTACTCTTGAATTTTTGCCCGATACAGTCTGTTCATTCTATAATCTGTGTATGATTTTTGCCTACGCCTATATATCTTATCTTATCTTCTTGTTTAATGGCTCTTGTTGTGGCAGTGTGAGCACAATTTCGCCAATATCGAGTATTAATTTAAGGTAGACCGTCAAACGAAGGAAATTTGTTCGGTGAAAGAGAAATAAACGGTGAAAAATGAGTCCAACACGACGGATTACCATGAGATATACACTGAAACAAAAAATACAACTCTAACTACATGACATAAAACTACTTATAGGAATACAATATAAACAAAACCAAAACTATTTTTTTTTTTATAACTAAATACCCTTTACCTCTATAATATGTACATACATTTACAATTTAATCTTATTAACTTTTATGAATTTACAAAGTGTTTTAATAAATGGAGTAAATGCAAGAGACAAAAGAAGTTTAAAAGATGTAGGACGAGAGATTTCAGTTGGTAAAATATTATATAAAGAACAGTTTAATTTAGGGCAACAAAAGAATATATGGTTTATATTTCCTTGAGCCAGACCACATTCGCAAATGGAATTATCTCTAATCCTAAGTTTAGCAAGGAATACCGGAGTGCAAGAATGGTTTAAACGTAACCGACAGATGGTAGAGGTGGTAGCCTTATCAGCCTTTTTGAATTTAGAAAACCAAGGTTTGTGGGGAATCTCAGGTTGAATATCACCATAAAATTTCCCTTTAACGTTTTTAGAAATATGCCATTGTTCAGTCCAATCCTGAAATAGGACTGATTTCAGGGAGGCACAGATGTCATATGAATATACATGAAAATGATCAAGGGAACCTACAACTGCTGCAGACTTGGCACACCAATCAGCTGACTCATTACCTAGGATACCCATATGACGCCTATATATACTGTATCAACGAGAAAATAATTCCCAAACGTAAACGTCATCCAGTTGATCCAGTTGCGTCAATGGACTCGAACTGTGCGGTAATAAAGTCGAGTTTTCGACGGGAAAGTGAAATAAAATTAAAATTTATGGAAAATTTTCGTTTTATAACGTCAGTGTTATTATAATAATTAGTGGATAGTGTTTTTAAGTGTTTTAGTGCATAAAATAATTATTATACTTGACAATAAACATGCATTTTTCAACAATGGGTAAGTAGTTGTTTTTTTATAATTTTTTTCATAAAAAGTGTCCACCCGTTACGGCGCGTGGCCTCGGGCGGCCTCGCGTGGCCTTGGCCCTGTATCGCTTGGCACGCGTAAGACTCCCGGGAGTCTAACGAGTGTCAATCGGTAATGGCGAAGTGACATACAAAATTTTGCCGTGCCTACGTCATCAACAAGGCAGCATTGGCTCTCAATTTTTTTTCCCCGACAATTTACCCACAAACCCCTTTAAAGGTTAGTAGTCTGAAATAAAAAGGTATTACTGTCTATAAAACCTAAAATATATTAAACTAGACTCTACCCACAACTCCGTCGGGGTGGTTTCAGAATATAAATATGTCTCACTACACTTTAATTAGGTTTATGCAAAAATAGCTAACCCGAAGAAATCATTCTTTTTTCCGGGATTAAATGTAGCCTGTGTTCTTTTCTGAGCTCTAGTACTCTGGGGTTCAGTAGTTACGCCGTGAAAGCGTAACTACCTAAAAACTAACAAATAAAGTCACTTTCACATTTATATTATAGTAAGGATTAAAAATCTTCAAATCACGTCTTGGATTAGAAAAATGGTGGAATTTTTATGTGGCGTACAAAATTATAAAAAAACTAGACGTCGCGGGATGTCTAGCAGATGTGAAAACATTGAAATTATTTTGTAGAAATAAAATGATCATAACTTGACAAAGTACTCCTCAAGACGAATCAAACGAGTATATTATACTCGATAGGGTTGCGTCGTTTCATTACAGAGTTACTGTGGCCACCTTCCAGCTCCATCATCAGACTCTGGATACCATCTAGAGACAAAGTACTCGTCAAGACAAATCATACGACCACGTTCCACCTTCCAGCTCCATCATGAGATAAGCTCCATGTCATCATAATATTGCATTGTCACGCGATATACACATACGTGTAAAATTTCAGCTTAATCGGAAACCGGGAAGTGTGTCAAATTTAACTTGCAAGATTTGAACGGGACAAGTAAAATAAAAGCGTCGCCACGCTAAAGCCGATTTTACCCCCCCACTGCATTAGATGTTTCACATCAAAAAACTAGACGTCGTGGGACGTATAGCAGATGTGAAACCATCGAAATTACTTTGTAGAAATAAAATAATCATAACTTGACAAAGTACTCCTAAGATGAATTAAACGAGTATAAACTCGATAGGGTTGTATAGTTTCATTACAGAGTTACTGTGGCCACTTTCCAGCTCTATCGTCAGACCCTGGACAAAGTACTCGTCAAGACAAATCATACGAGCCCATACTCGATAGAGCTATGTCGTTTTTATAAGGGAGTCACTATGGCCACCTTCTAGCTCCATCATCAGACCCTGGATACCATCTAAAGACAAAGTAATCGTCAAGACGAATCAAATGATTCCAAACTCGATGGGGTTGCGTCATTTCATTACGGAGTTACTACGCCATCTATAAACCATCACTAGAAAGTTTAGACACCACAGAGCTGAGAAAGTTACTTCATTCACACTGGCCGACTATTGTGGCCGGCGATATGAATGTTACACACACGCATTGGAACGCCAGGAAGATAGATAGTCAAGGCCGTAGGCTATATGACGACTCGGTAGCCCGCAACTACGGAATATGGGGCCCAAATGAGCCCACACATTACGACCCACAGGGCAGAGGGGACGTAATTGACATTGCGATTATTAAGGGCATTACAACTATACCGATACTGAGAGCCCTAATAGATTTGCCATCGGACCACAGGCCGGTCCTTATGGAACTAAACAACCTCCCAAGTAGAGTCGCTGCCCCCGTAAGGAGGAGGAAAATCTGTTGGGAAGAGTTCACCACTGATGTCTCGAACAGAACAACCATCACTCCCACCCATACGGCGGAGGATGTGGAACGAAATTGTACTGTAATCACAACAGTGATCCAACAGGCCATTGAAACATCATCACACACCTCCACCCAAGGGGGAAGGCTCGCCCCTCCCCGGGATGGATAAGGACGCTAATTAGCGAAAAAAGGAACCTAAGGAAACTGTGGCAGAACACAAGATGTCCTACAGTTAAAAGGAGACTTAACGCATACATTAATTGCGTTAAAAATGCGTTACAACAACATGCGGCCGACCCATGGGAATCATGATCAAGTGCCCTCGGTCCATAGACTATGCCGCCAACTAGCGGGAAAACCACAACCCACCAGACCACTCTTAGGCAAAAATGGTCTATATAGAATTTCAAACTTTCATGGTCACTTATAATTCTAAACGTTTTTACGGGATTTATACCATGTAAATTTTGCTCCGTGATCATGGCGCTTGCAACAGTGCCGAAATATCGGAAACTCGTAAGTAAAAATTTACATGGTATAAATCCCGTAAAAACGTTTAGGAAAAATGGTCTACTGAAATTTGAAGCACAAGACCGCGCTAACATACTGGCAGAACACCTGGAGGAGCTTTTCCAAGCGTTCCCTAGCACTGACAAACAGCACGTCACTGAAGTCGAGCAGTATGTTAAAACATACTTAGAAGAGCCGAAAAACGACGAGCCGTCGTGTTTCATCAGCACCAACCAAGTCCATAGACCAATAAAGAGACTGCCACCAAGAAAAGCGCCTGGCATGGATACCATAACAAATGCAATGTTGAAACATTTACCAGTCAAAACCATTGTGGCGCTAACCAATATATACAATGGGATTATAAGGACGTCACATTTTCCATCCTCGTGGAAATTAGGAAAAGTAGTCATGCTGCCTAAACCCGGAAAGGACCCTAAGAAGCCAAGTAGCCCAATAACCCTCTCAAAAATATTTGAGAGGCTGCTACTAGAAAGAATGCAATCCTACATCCGCCCACGAGAGGAACAGTACGGGTTTAGGCAAGCCCACTCGACCACTACAAATCACGAGGATGGTCAATGAAATGGCCACCAGCAACAATAAAACAGAAGTAGTAGCTGTAATACTACTCGATATGGAGAAGGCCTTCGATAAAGTCTGGCACGAGGGCCTCATCCACAAACTGGCCACCTCAGAAACTCCCAAGAGGCTAGTCAAGATAGTAGCATCTTTTCTAAAAGAAAGAAAGATAGTGGTAGCTGTGGAAAATCAGCTATCGCAGGTGAAAACAGTGAAGGCCGGAGTCCCACAGGGAAGCTGTATCTCGCCGGTTTGCTACGCTTGGTACGCCAATGACATGCCGGTGGCCGGGAAGGCCAAGCTGGCACTATTTGCGGACGATGCGGCCTACTTCGCGTCCTCATATAAGCCGAAGTATGCAGCCAAAAGGCTCATACCAACGCTAGAAGCTCTGCCAGAATGGCTTAATAAATGGTGACTTTTGGTCAATATTAGTAAAACCCAGGCGATGTTAACCGGACAAACGAGACTCCCCGCACCCCTGAAACTCCTAGGGAAGGAAATCCCTTGGAGTAGTTCGGTAACGTACCTTGGAGTCGAAATTGACCGTAGACTCACATTCAGCAAACACACTGACACCGTAGTGGGCAAAACCAAGGGCGCGAGAACAGCCCTAACGCCAGTATTACGCTCTGCGCTGCCTCTAAGAACCAAGCTAGGTATATATAAAACCTACATTAGATCTCGCTTAATATATGCCGCCCCGGCCTGGTATGCCTTCATATCAAACACAGGAAAAAAGAAACTTTAAGCGCAGGAAAACCTAAGCCTCAGGGCCATAGTAAATGCACCCGGATATGTGAGAAATGCTACTATAATAAGAGATCTCAAGCAAGAACCAATAGACGCCTACATAAAAAGATTAGCTACGTCAATGTTCTACAGAACGGACAGCTCGGGCTATGAACATTTAAGAAACCTGGCACCACTACATGCGAGACCACCGGACGTGAAGGGGAAGAGAAAGATGAAGCCATATTCACGTGATTTAATCACCCACCGATGATTAACACCCACGAAAACCATCATTAACACAAACAGAGATGCCTAAAGAAAACGGAAACGAAAACATTCAAGAATAATAATTACAATAGGCGGTGAACTAACCTGCCGTCTGAGTCCCGCCGCTGATCGCCTTGCTGGGCCTCCCACGGTTCACCGTGGGTCTCACCTGGCAGGGGTTGATGCAAACTAAAAAGGTTGCACCTAAATATCCGCCGCTAATTGTTGAACAGTTAGACAACTGGACAAGACATTTTAAGAAATTAGCTGAGTGAATAGGACGCCCGCCGAATGGCAAACCGTACGTGCGCGGAATCAGATTTACTCCTAACGACGAAACCGAGTACAGAACGATTCAGTCCTACCTAAATAAATTAGAAAAGGATGAACACATCTCCTGGTTCTCATACTCGCTACCGGCTGAGAAGGAACTCAAGGTAGCCATACGTGGCCTCCCCATGGACACGGACCCGGAGGAAATTAAGGAAGCCTTACAATCAGAACACAGTTTTACGGCAGAATACGTGCAATGTATTAAAGGGCGACAAGGCAGACCGGGATGTGTGTACTTTGCCCAACTTAAAAAGACCACCCACTTAACCCCGGCTATTTATCAAATAAAAGAACTCCTAATGATGCCGGGAGTTAAAATAGAAGCCTGGCGAAGTAAAAAAGGACCGGCACAATGCCATAGATGTCAAAAATTTAGACATAGCTCTCAACATTGTCATCGACAGCTGGCCTGCCTAAAATGTGGAGAGCCCCACTGGGCCGGCGAGTGTCCGCGACCGAGGGAGGAGCCGGCGACGTGCGCAAACTGTAACGGCGCGCACCCGGCCAATTTCACCGCATGTCCGGTGTACAAGAGAGAGGCTAGAAACAAGAGGGCGGGAACCACCGCAGAAACCATTCCACGGAAAGGAACGCAACTGACCACCAGATCAGAGGTGCTGGAAACAGCCGCCACTACCCTAATGGCACCGGCAAACCCACCTAAGAGAGTGGCCGGGAAGCGAAGAAAGAGGTCGAAATCCACGAAGTCAGCCGATAGAACTGGCAAAGAGCCGCAACTAAAGGCTAAAGCAACCAGCAAACCAATAAAAGGCGAGTCACAGCTGAACCAAACAATCGGAGCTATCAAGGATATCCTTGAGGCAGTGCAACAGGGAGAGGACCCAGAGTCGGCCGCCCTAAGCACCTTACTTAGAATATTAGGAAACAAAAGTGGACCTAAATAGTATAAGAATAGTCCATTGGAATGCCCAATCTTTGCGGGAGAAACGCAGATTGCTCATACATTTCCTAAAGGAGCAAGATATAGATATTTTGTTAATATCGGAGTCGCACTTACACGAACGTGCGAATTTTAAGATTCCCAATTACCTCGTCTATAGGAAGGACGAGGTAAATGCAGATGGAAGAGCCTACCGGGGCCTCGTGGTCGTGGTCCACATGAGAATTATACACCAACAGTTGCCTACACGTCAGTTCCAGAGTCTACAAGCCTTGGGTGTGCTTGTCAACATTGGCGGAAGAAACCACCGCATTTATGCGGTTTACAAACCACCATCACTCAGACTAAACACTGCTGAGCTGAGACTATTACTAGAAGACGACGGTGTCCCGACTATCATAGCCGGAGACATGAATGTCAAGCACACCCACTGGAACTCCTCCAGATCGGACGACCAGGGGAAGAGGCTGTACAACGACTCCGTGGTCCACGACTATGACGTACTAGGACCGGACGAGCCGACGCACTATGATCCCCGCGGTAGTAGCGATATCATCGACATAGTGGTTGTGAAAAGCTTACGATCTACGCTTTCACAAACCATGCTGCCAGATCTGCTATCAGATCATAGACCCGTACTCCTAGTGCTTAAGGATCTCCCAAGGAGAGTGGCCGCCCCCATCGGGAGGCGGAAAATCTGTTGGGAGACCTTCACACGAACAGCACAGGAGTTGACATCTACGTCACCTATCCAGACTGGAGAAGACGTAGAGAGGGAGTGTCAAGCCTTAACAGAAGCGATACAGAAGTCATTGAAAGCTGCCGAATCCCCCCTCGGCATGGGTGATCGCCGAGATCCACTGCCCAAGTGGATAAGAAATATTATTAAAAACAAGAAAGATACTCGCAAACAATGGCAGTTATCACGATGCCCCCTACTTAAGAGTAGGCTTAATAGGCTAACCGAAGAAGTTAAAAAGGCACTCCAGCAGCACGCGTCGGACTCGTGGGAACACCATATCCAGGAATTCGGTGACCATGTACCATCCATTCATCGTCTATGCCGCCAATTTACGAGTTGTTCACAACCAATCAAGCCACTGTTCGATTCAAACGGACGGGAGCGGAAATCTTTGCGAAACATCTTGCTACTCAACTTACTCTGAATCCGTGTACAAACCCGCTACATACCGCAGCCATCGAACAACAACTCGTTAAGTTAGGCGAGGATCCGGCAAACAGGAACCACAAGAACGGACGCCGGAGAGAGAGGAACCCATCTTCCTTACCCCGGGACGAGCCCGGCAAGAAAAAAATGAAACCATACTCTAGAGACTTGATCACTACGGAAGCCAACAATTAAGAACAGGTGCAATAAAACAACAGTGGACCACCCGCGTCGGTGTCTAGTTGCTGATCGGATCCTGCTGAGCCTCCCCTGGGTATTCAGGGGTCTCACCTGGTAGGGCCTTGATCGCCTAGACACACAGCGACGGTGCGGTGTAACCCACTGTATGCCACCTATAAATGTTGTTTTTTTTTTTTTTTAAACACAACACACATCTTAATTTTAAAATTAAGTTTACCTGGTCGGTATAATGTATGAAAATACGTCCGACAGATGGCGCAGGCGTCACCCAAAGACGTTAAGTATGATGTGTTATCGAAATTAGCAATCAGGAGCAATTGTCAGGATGGCTGAATTGGTAAAGCATCTGGACGGTATCCAGAAGATGCAGGTTCAAATCCTGCTCCTGACTGTTATTTTCGATTTCACATTTTTCACTTTGTGTTTAATGTATAGTGCTAAGCATGTCAAATGCTAAAAATATATATAAATATTTATAGGGTTTGCGTCATTATTAGGTAAAAATCTTAATTGTAAAATTAAGTTTACCTGGTCGGTATAATGTATGAAAATACGTCCGACAGATGGCGCAGGCGTCACCCAAAGACGTTAAGTATGATGTGTTATCGAAATTAGCAGTCAGGAGCAATTGTCAGGATGGCTGAATTGGTAAAGCATCTGGACGGTATCCAGAAGATGCAGGTTCAAATCCTGCTCCTGACTGTTATTTTCGATTTCACATTTTTCACTTTGTGTTTAATGTATAGTGCTAAGCATGTCAAATGCTAAAAATATATATAAATATTTATAGGGTTTGCGTCATTATTAGGTAAAAATCTTAATTGTAAAATTAAGTTTACCTGGTCGGTATAATGTATGAAAATACGTCCGACAGATGGCGCAGGCGTCACCCAAAGACGTTAAGTATGATGTGTTATCGAAATTAGCAGTCAGGAGCAATTGTCAGGATGGCTGAATTGGTAAAGCATCTGGACGGTATCCAGAAGATGCAGGTTCAAATCCTGCTCCTGACTGTTATTTTCGATTTCACATTTTTCACTTTGTGTTTAATAGAATATTTCTTCTGAGCGTCGGTAAATTTTTTTGAAAAATGTTCGATTGGCTGCCGTGCATTTTCGATGTATTGTTGTAGGACGGCTCCAGCTGAGTTATCGGAAGCGTCACAGAATAGGGCGAGTGCAGCGTGATGAGATGGGTGAGCGAGTAAAGTTGCGTTTGTGATGCTGACTTTACATTGTTCGAATGCTGACGAAGCTTCTTCTGTCCACGTTATTTCGGTTTTGTCCTTTTTCTTCGTATTATGTAGATATGAGTTTAATGGTGCTTGTAGAGTAGCGGCATTAGGTATGTGTTTACAGTAAAAATTGATCATGCCGAGGAATCGTCGTAACTCTTCGATGGTTTTTGGTTAGGATAATTAGTGATGGTCTTGATTTTGTCTTCTGGTGGTTTAATTCCTTCATTTGATACGGTATAGCCTAGGAACTGAACTTAACTTTTGCCTAGATTGCACTTGGCGGGATTTATAGTGATGCCGTGGTCTTCTAGTCGTTTCAGTACTATGCGGAGTTGTTCTTTATGGTTATCTTCGTTTCCAGCTAACAGCAGATCGTCGATAAATGGGAATACGAAGTCTAGTCCTCGGAGTACTTCGTGGATGAATCTTTGGAATGTTTGACCAGCATTCTTCAGTCCTGGGCACATACGAGGAAATTCATATAGTCCCATCGGTGTAATGATGGCGGTTTTCTCGATATCCTCGTCTCTGACGCTAATATTTTGGTAGGCGCGGTTGAGGTCTATTGTTGAGAATACAGTCTTCCCTGATAGGTGATGAGTGAAATCTTTGACTCGGGGTACTGGATATCGATAGAGTCTCCGCAGACTCTTAAATCACCGTTTTTCTTCGGAACGATGTGCAGAGGTGGTGACCAGACCATGGACTCTTACTTGGTCTGCATAGTCCTTGTTCGATCATATTTTCGAATTCTTTTTTGACCATTTCAAAACGATGTGGTGGTATCGGACATTCTCGGCTGTAGACGGGTGGTCCTGTCGTCTCTATGTAATGTTCGACATTGATGTTCGATTTTAAGTGCATTGATGATAATCTTGTAACACCGGGGAATTCTGCCAAGATATCGTGATATGCTTGTGACATGTCGATACTGCGAATTGTAGGTACATTCGATGTTTGAAGCGGAGCATTGACCTTGAGTTGAGTTACACCGTCGATTAATCTTCGATTTTGTAGGTCAACTATTAGTTGGTGGTGCTTGAGAAAATCGGCTCCGGGTATTGGTTTTGAGACATCGGCCACGATAAATTTCCACTTGTATGGACGTCGAAGGTTCAGGTCGAGACATAAGGTTTTTTCTCCGTATGTTGCAATCGTAGTGTTGTTCGCAGCGTATAACTTGAATGGCAGTGATGTTGCGTCTTGTCCTTTCTTTCTAGGTAGCACAGATACGTTGGCTCCCGTGTCGACCAGGAAAGATAGGTTGGAGTTTCTGTCGGTGACATGTAGGTGGTAGGATTGATTGTGAACGCCGGAGTCCACCTCCGCCAACGTCCTTTCTAGTTTTCCGATGGATTATGTTGCTGTATGTTTTGATTGAATGCACAGGGTGAAGTACAACGTTTTGCTTGTTCTTTGAAACGGCGGTGATAGTAACAGTATGGCGATGGCGAGTTGTCTCTGCTGTGGTATGTTCTGTGCCGTGATGTTGATGAATATCGTCGTTTTGAATTTTGATGATTGCGACGGTAATTTTGTCTTCAATTCGGCAACTTCTTGAGTTAGTTTTCTTATCTCGTTGATGAGGTATTGAGTATCTGCTTGGTGTGAAGATGATGGTGATAATGTGGCAGGCGACTGGATGGCTGCTACTTCCGTTGCTGCTGTTTGTTCTAGCATCTTGTCGGCAAGTAGTGCGAGTTCTTCTAATGTGGCTTTGCTGCTGAAGGTATCGCTGACGGCAAGTACAGAGCGTATGTGTGGTGGCAGGTTATTGGTCCACATTAGTTGCAGTGTAGAGTCGGGTACTTTGTCTCGAGCTAGATTTCGCATGCAACGGAGTAACTGTGTTGGCTTCTGATTGCCGAGTTCCATCTCAGACAGTAGTTTCTGGAATTGGCGGCTGTCTGATTCTTCGTAAGCTATCTTTCCTTAATTGTGTCGTACTGGTTAGCCTCTGGTGGGTTGTACAGGAGGTCCATTATTTGCTCGATGTCTTGTCTCTCGAGTTGAGCGATCACCATTGGGGCGAGCTGGGACTGGCCTTTCTTCAGGTCGTTGGTTGCGGCTTCGAAACTGATGAACCACAGCCTGGGTCTGTCACGCCAGTAGGGTGGTATACGCATGGTGAGCGATATACCAGCGGCTTGTTTTGACAGCGAGTGCGATGCTTCAGTGCTCAGGTTGCTGTTCTGGTGATCTTCCATTGTTGTGAATTGGGCAGAGGTTCGGTGATCTTGAATTTATTTTCTGTTAATTTTCTTCTTGATTTTTTTTTCTTGATTTTTTCAAGCAGGGATTTCGGCTTCTTGATGGTACTGATGAGGAGCGTTTCTTCTTCGTCGGGTCACCACTTTGGTGAGAGTATGGAGGTATCAGCTTAAATGAAACTCGGTAATCGTAGTACGGAATTACAGAATGTTACTGAATCTTACTGAATGGATTTATTTACTTCCCTGTCGGCTACAGCTCTATTCCTTAATACAGCTCTCGCTTCCTTAGTATTAATAATTCTGAGACTACCTTCCTTCAATACATGACCGTTTTAGTCTAGGTATGTGAGTCTCGGTCCCCCTTGTTCCTATATCCTTCCACTTTCGTATTGTATTTCTTCTTACACCAGTCGCTCGTCGGATATTCTTGCCACATGTCTGAATCATATGATCCACATATTTATATAGGGAGTATACCTTCCACATATTTATATCAATACCCTCTTTCATACAGACTCGCTTTGAAGTCTCTTACTTACTATACCAAATATTGCACAGGTCAAGTATTATGTAGGTACATACCTATGTACATACAATCATATATTATTTTCATTTCTCTTTCGATTCAGGGCTTGCTGTACCAATGCAGCTAATAGAAGTTTTAATAAGCCATTGCCCAGTTATTATGAACTTGATTGTTATAACAGTCATTAATGTTTCGTTTAGTTATGTACTATGTTTCTGAATTCAATATGCCTTTAGGCATAAAATATAACACTCTTTTGGTCAAAAGACAATAAAAGTCGGTAGAAAGCAGTTTTAATTACTGTAAAAACATTAAACTTACTATGACAGGAGATATCCAGTTGCTGATTTAATTAAACTGATAACTTATATTTTGGTCGAGGACAAGACGGCGGCTTTGTGTATTTGAGGAAGTCACACATATATTGCAATTGATGCATTGTATCCGTGTCACACAAGCTGAGGTTATCGTAACTACTCTTATGGTATGGGAGTCCGTTGTGAAACCAAGTCGTCGGAGGGAAGAAACCCGTCAGAACGCTCAATAAACATCGAAACAAAGATAAACGAAGGACTGCAAACTGCAATGCAATATTATGCTACGAATATGAAAAGATTTCATTTTTAAATAACTACCTTTGCCGGCTTGGCCTAGTCTTTTGACCACTTGTGACATTAGTGGCTGTCAACGAAAAAAACATTTCATTTCATTTCACACTACTGTCCTTGAACGCCTTGATTGATAAATTGATTGTTTACATTAAATGTCGTAATAATAAATAATCTATAAAATCTTGTGAATGAGGGTTAAAAACATGTCAAAATATACAACTAAAGCTAAGATTTTTCTAAGTGTCAGTCTTCTGCAGCTGGAAACGGAACGTTATTAAATATATGTTTAGAGGCTGCGCTCATTCTAGTCAAAATTACTATAACTTGGCGCCTTTTTTGAATATTTTTTTTTTCCAGATTGCCGATTTTTATAAAAGTTTGTGTTTTATAATAAGAAAAAAATAACCTTTTTTTTTGAGATATATATCATCTCTGTACACCACTTCTCCTGTCAAAAATGTTTTCTGGTCAAATATGAGCATTAGGTACATAGAGCAATTTATCATTGAGCTTAAAACAGAAAGAGAAGAAATAACTACAAATTTACCGAGCTATTTCTAAGTGTTTGAACTGGAAATGGCGGAAATTGCTATGGAAGTGCGTAAAAAATATCGGTATCGATACTTCAGGCTTCAAGCGATCAATCAATTTTTGGGTGGACAAAGGTTTTTTAATTGCGTAAATCTTTATCTACCTATATAATTATACCTATGTGTGTTAAATTGCAACCCAATCCATTCAGTAATATGAGCTAGTGGTTGATAGATCAATTAGGCATGCCTTATTTTTAAACAAACAGAAAAAAATAAGGGCATAGCACTGTATTGAACAGATTTAGGTTGTAAAAAGCATAATCATATACTTAAACATATAAGATGTATCCATTATTTATATATAGGTACATACATATACTTAACAAATACATAACTACATATATACTAGAAACATTATTAAATACCCACAATATAATAATATGTATACATACCATCTCAAACGCACATGATTTGTTAGGAAACAGTAGACAGGTAGAATTGACGGACCCTGTACTTGAATGATACGGAAGTGGGAGAATCCCCGATATCCGCTAGAAGTGAATTCCATAGTCTTACTGCATGCAAAGTAAAAGAGTATGCATAGAAATCAGTTTTATGAGATGGAACTTTTAGCATGGTATGAAGATTGGTCCTACAGGGTGCATCATTGGTACGGGCAAAAGTGAACCGTTCCGTCCGTATATAATACGCATAATAATCTAGTATTTCTACGAAGTCTAATTGGGAGCCACTGGAGCTTATTATTTTTGTTGCAGATAATTTTATTTAATAATGAAGATTGTCTATAACTAATAAGTTAAGTTTAAAGTTTAATGTAGGAGGGTCAGCTGAAAATCAGTGTTTTGCAATGAACACAACAAAAACTGAGCCTGCTACCTTTGTTACACTATTGATATTTTATATTTGTTCGTTTATTTTTGTTCTTTCTAATCTTGTGTAACAAAAGTAAATGCTTTGAATGCTAATAACAATACAATTCAAATGATTAATCGATTTGATAAATTAGTAAAAATTCATATTTAATACTATGCTGCTAAGCCACTGCTCACCACTTCATTTCGAACACACAAAATTAATAAATGGACAGCTTCTGCCCACTATATGAAAATCTGCGACGCATAAAATCTCAAATTATTAGTGGTGGATACTAGGTTCCCAGAGCGAAAAAATATCCTTTATTTTAAAAATAAAGGATATTTAATATACCAATATTTTTAAAACATCGATACGAGATATATCGATAGTTTTTGGTTCTTCCTGAATCCCTAATTGACAGCCGACATACAACAGATAAAGGCTGTGTTCCGATATACACTGCGAGCACTGTGATATCGCGTGATCAACAGCGTCCAGAAATACAAACACTTGCACCATGGAAAATTATTATTATTATTGTAAATCAAAGATACCGTAACATGGAAAATATAAAGAAATTGTGTTTATTACTGTGTGAAACCAATACTTTATATGAAATTAAAGTAATGACAGATCAGTATACTGGACTACGAGACCACTGTCAGGTGTGATGTCAATTTAGTATACTGCGAAGTCGTTCCTTTATAGTTAGCTATACTGGTTACTGTTTATAACGGAATGAAGTCCATTATACTGATCTATTATTACTCTCATTTCATACGAAGTATTGGTTTTACACTGCAATAAACACAATTTCTTTACATTTTCCATGTATATTTGATTTACAATATTTAATAATAGGTAATAATAATTTTCCATAGTGCAAGTTGTTATATTTATGGACGCTGTAGATCACGTGATATCACAGTGCTCGCAGTGTATATCGGAACAAAGCCTTTATATGTTGTATGTCAGCTGTCAATTAGGGATGCAGGAAGAACCAAAAACTATCAAAATATATAGTATCGATGTTTTAAAAAAGATTGGTATTTTAAAGCACAAATTATTTGTGAATAAGGAAAAAGAGATTTTTTGTACTAGCGGGAATTGAACCCGCGTCTTTTCCAATCCGGGGAAGTGCTCTAAGCCACTGAGCTATAGTACGGATCCTTTGATCATTCCAATTTTCTTTTCACATTTGTCTTAACGACCAACGTAATCTATCGGAAACGCATTTACATGCAATTATCCACTCGTCAACCTAACGAAACCGAAAACCAAAGAGAATAAGATATATACTATAGGAAACTTAGACGAAGAATAATATAGATTCGCTAATATTTTGAAATTAAGGATGAAGAAAAGAATGCACATACTAGGTTTTACAAAGAGTGAGAGAGACACAGGTATAAGTATATTTCTTCTTTTCGCGTATGCGTCAGTTGTATTTGGACCCAATGAATTGGGTCCAAACAATAAGGTGGCCAACCGTCCCCATCATCAGTATGTAAGCTTGTTTTTGTATAGACGTAAAAAAAACCTTTATTAATCACGTTATATACGCTAGTATTACGTGTTCTAATACATTTTAAGCAAAATATAAGCATAACTGCAATTTATTTTGTCCTGTGATTCTTTTATCCGGCTAAAGCAGATAGTACATTTTTAGTCAACAAAGTCATAATCATAGTTATCTTTTAAAATTATTCCGGTTATATATATATATATATATATATATATACTAGCTGATACCCGCGACTTCTTCAGCGTTAAAGATTTACTTTCTAAATTCGACCCCTATTTTACCCACGATTTTATAATACCATTGAAATGTATGTGTAGGATACACAAAAAAAAAGTCTAAATATGTGAGTGTCTATCTCTAAATTAGAAACCTACCAAAGCACCCTCTCATTCCCTGCCTGTTATTTAATTGACCACTTCCTCATCTCTTCTATATCATAATTCCTCTTCATGTCCTATAGCTTTTCTTGGGGTGGATTACTCGCGAAGGTTGCCTTTGGTCTATAGGCTATCACGCCAACCACTCAGGGGGTGATCAACTTACCGTCTTACACACCATCAAGCCGTACAGCCTAGTATAATTATGTGTTATAAACATTGATGTCCACGATTGATTGATCACGCCTGTATTCCCCGAAGGGGTAGGCAGAGGCGTATTACACACCCATGGTTCGCCATCTATGTTTAAGTCCCGCGTAATAGGGGGCGAGCCTATTGCCGTCTACCAGGCATATTGACACACTAAGCATTTTACTTTTTACGAAAAAGCTCAATAAACCTGCCCGACCTGGCAATCGAACCCGAGTCCTCATGTTCAGCAGTCGCTTACGCTACCGCTGCACCACAGTTGATGTATGAAACAGAGAAGATCCAAAAGTAGGCATTAAAAGTTTCGATCATCAATGGCATTTCGGATCGAAGACTAAAAGTGCCCGCTATAAATGAGTGCAGATTACGCTTTCCTCCACTTCGTTTAGTATTGTTTCGACGCGTCACCAGCCACAACGTATCAATATGTTTAGATAGGTACCAAACTCTCTTTTGAAAAACTCATTGACTGTCTCTTTTTCTCTCGTTCTTTCTGAGTAGTGTCATTACGTTCACACACGCAGTTAAAAGTTGTTATTATTTTATAAAATCATGCATACATATTGTCACGCCTTTTTCCCGTAGGGTAGGCAGAGACCACTTCTCTCCACTTGCTACGATCCTGACACACATCTTTCGCTTTGTCTACTTTCATCAGCGTTTTCATGCAATATGCATTCGAGTACTTACTCTTAACCTGGCCTTCCTTAAGAACGTCTCCGATCTGGTCAAAATACGTTGCATCTGATAGGTGGAGTAGGTCGTAAAGACAATTGTGATGTGGAGATTGGGTATGGCCATTGGTCAGTGCGTTAGGTTAGTGACTTGGAGCACTTCCCCGGATTGGAAGGGACATAGTTCAAATCCCGTTTGCACAAAAGTTCTCTTTTTCCACATTCAGAAATAATTTGTAATCTGTTGTTTGTTTTTTAAGTCTTTAAAAAACTATTAAACATGCCAATTGAAATATTATAGAAATCGGAATATCTAACATAAGTCTTTCAAAAAACTTTATGCCAAATACTCTCAAACATAACTAAAATTATTTTTTTAAAAACCATTTTTTAGCATGATGTTACTTTAAAAACCACATCAATAGCTACCATAGCAACGGTTTACATGTTTGTGTTGTTGTGATAGTGAGTGTAGAAGTCTGAATACGATAGCAGATAAAAATATATATTTTGGATAGGAGTTTCGTAAAATCCTTCGAGCGTCTACGTCGTGAAAGGAGCATCTATGCAAAATTTCAAGTCAATCGGACGTACGGTTTCGGAGATATCGTGGTGAGTCAGTGAGTGGTAAATCGCTTATATATATATATATCGATAACACTTTATATATCTATATACATTGCTAACGTTGCAATAGTATGGCTAGCTATACTGAAATATTTCAATTCATTAAATTTAATTATTATTAATTAGATATTATATCTTAACAAGATGGCGTAACTTGAATTCCAAAGAGTAAAGTAATTCTAAAGAACGCGACTCAATCGATGTCGCTAGTTTCACCTTAAAAAAGCGATAATGTAAGTAAATGTCCCTGTACCATATAAACAGCAACCGCGTGTAATGATAGCGCGATTTAAAATTGCCAATAGCGACATCTATGGCTGATATGTCAAGTAAACGTACATTTAAACTTTGGGGTGTAAAGAAAGGTAGCGCTTTTGTAAGGAACCATGCCTGCAAAGGAAACTGCCGTACCGAAAACACCAGGCCCTGTCAGCTTCGTTCTACAAACGCTTTATAGGTGGGTTTCGTATTAGTAAGAGACAATGCTATTAAAAAGGGACAATAATATCAATGTAAAAGATACATCCGCTGTCAGCACCGGAACGCGGCAATTTTAAATGCCGCTATCATTGTTCGCAGTTAACTGTTTATAAGATACAGCCACATTATTGCGATTTTACACTTGGAAAATAGCGACGTCGATTGATTCAAGTTACGCCATCTTTTTTGGATAAATATGATGATAATGATGATATGATGAATGATATATTTAAACAAAGTATAACATACCGATAGAATCTCCCAGGTTTGCAATAGGGGTCAGCATCGCGTGGGCGAAAGCAGCTCGCCGAGCGCGCAATCGCAAAACAAGAAAAATTTTGGCGCTAAAAATTTATTTCCTACTCCTTCACTTTCTCTACTCTTGAATAATGCGATTCAATCGGTTAAATATACAATTTAAGCGTGTATTTGCCGCCCTCGCGGTTCTAGTTAGTTCTAAGGATTTGACCCAGATGGCGCAGGTCGGTAAGAAAAAATGTCCTCAAAAAAAGTGTATGAAACCGTCATTCTTCTCGTAGAGTAAAAATGTTCTGTGTAGTAGTGTAGTACAAAGAGTAATACGTATAACCCGTATAGCCAGAAAGTGTAGTAGTCTGTGCGAACACCGGATAACTTCAATTACTTTAGTACACTACTAATGCCCGGTTCTTATAATAATAAAACGGAACCGGGCATAGTCTAAGGTACACTATGATTACTTTACTCTATGGTACACTACTAGTCTGTGACTTCAATTACTTCAATAGAAAATGAATTGAATTGAATTGAAATTATATTTATTGGCGAAATTGTGCTCACACTGCCACAACAAGAGCCATTAAACAAGAAGATATATTTATTTTATTTGCAATTTTAAATACAGTGAATGAAAAGAATTGTACGGCTTGGAATTGTGAAATAAATATATCTACTAACATGGCTCACGATATCATGGTAATAATGTTAATATCCCATCAACAAAAACTGGATTCAGAATTTAAAAAAGCTGAATTCAGACACCTTTGATTACATATTATAGGATAATACTTAGTAATGATAATTTTTAAATTGTTATTACTGTTTGAAAACTTATGCAAACTTTCACATCTTGGTTCCGATAGTAGCGTTATGTTAGATATGGCTTACAACCTAAAATAATAAATAGGATATGAAATGCAATGCCATTTCATGAAGAAGACCGTTACAGTTAAACTAGAGATTTTCAGGGACTAGCAAGTTCAACCAAATAAATAATTAACTTCAGCTTTAAATGCATTTTTTGTTCAGCTTGGTTGCACCATTGGGACAGGTCCTCTCAGAGTGAGAGGGGCTTAGGCCATCGCCTACCACGCTGGTTCACAATGGGTTGACAGATTTAGATGCTGTCGTCAAATCACATGCAGGTTGTTTCTCATATTATTTATATGTATTATTTTTTTAGAGCCAATTTTACACAAGCCTCAACTTGCCACTCCAGGAGAAAGTTCTAGAGTTGACCAGAATCATAGATCATTCAAGTTCTAATAAAGATCTACAGACACTATTTCCTCAGCTAATAAACAATATATTTTCATCTGTTTTCAACAATGGCTGGGGATTAAGGAATGTTACATATGATGTTAATAGATATGACTTTGATGCTTTAATTAGTTTCTTAGAGCCACAAGGCCCAATGTTTCGGTTGTGTTATAAACTTCTGTCAGACCCACAACTCAAATATGATTTACCATTAAACATGTTGCCTGTAAGTACACAATAAAAATTAAAACTATATTAGTATGAATTTAGTAAAAAATAACCAAAAGAAATAAAAACTTAAACCAATTATAATATTGTTCCAGCTCGATCTGCAGATGACTCTGGAAAGAGGCAGATTTCCTCAATTTTATGCAGATATGCTGATCACAGACTCACAGTCACTTAATGTTGTAGCTTTAGCTCTGAGTATCCTTTGTATAAATATATATATTTAGTATGTTGCTGGTCTACTAATTGCAAACTTAAGTAAGAATTTACTGTGTAAATTGTTGTGGCTTTGATTCCCACCCACAACAAATGTTTAGGTATAGTGGTTATAATCACCTTAACTTTATAATCCTTCATAAGTTATAGCTATGGTCTACTATAATCCAAATAAATGTTACAACACATGTTGGAACAATTGTTCAAAACTATTTAAGGCTCTAATAAAATTTAGACCATTGTTGTATCATATCTAGTAGGTGTGTTAGTTAACAGCAAATTTCATTTTGTATGTATTGTAGGATTCAACTAAGGAAATGAGATTAGTGGACTACAGCCTAAATCTCTCTCACTATGAGAAGAGACAGTATCTAATATAATAATAATAAAGCTTTATTTATTACCATCAATTTGATTTATAAATTAAATGTGGTGTTAGTACTATTAGTATTTAGATACTTAATTAATAATTAATTGAATGAGGCGGCACTTGGTGGAAGTCCATCGTTACTTAATAGTAAATAATTAGAATGGATATTTTAGGAGGAGAGCCCACCACTCACCCACGGATTGTCAATCCCGGTTATCTTTGGACAGAATAACCTAAGATTGCCAATCCGCACTCTCACAGATAGAGGAGAATGTGATAATAGCAAAGTAGCATGCACGATAATGACAAAAAACTCACCAACGCGACACAACCATGCGATACGGCAGAACTGTCAGAACCATAATATTGCAATATTCCGCAAAAATCCGAACATAAATTCGACATTCGTGGCTTAAATGTCGGTGCTGTATTTTCAGTCCCTTACTTGACCAATCAATATCTTTAAAAATACTTTATAGCACTGCAATGAACAGTTGGGAGGTAGAGGATCGCCTTTCCTGACGCCCCTGTTTTTTTTTATATCTTCTCCATAGTTTTCTAGTCTTACCCTGCTTGTGCTTTGTGAGTAGATGTTTTTGATAATATTGATATCATCCATCCATCAGCCTTTCATCGTCCACTGCTGGACATAGGCCTCCCCAATGGGGGGTCGCCACGCTTGGCAGGCGGGTTGGCGATCGCAGTAGATGTTTTAGTACACAGGGGAACGCTGCTGCCCGGTCCCCCGATAATCCCATAGTCAGCTTTTACGACTCCCATAGGAAGAAACGAGGTGGAGCTATTCTTGGTGCCGGCCCCACACTGAAAATAATATATGAGTTGTTTATTCCACATGTGACAAGAGAGTTCCATATTGAGTTGTGACTTATGCAGTCAAATGCCTTCGAGTAGTCAACAAAGACTATATAGAGATGATGGTTGTATTCCTTATATTTTTCAAGTATTTGGCTTCATGTGTGTAATTGTGTATATGGTCAGTAGTAGTCTATGAACATAAAAAAAGGCAATAGTAGCCTAAGTTCATAGTGAGACTTTATATAATTAACAAATAGAATGTGCTGAATTGGACACAAGTTATGTAAAAATGTTTGCACGCCGTGTGGGTCCGGCTTTAAAATTGTCCCACCCCTCTCTACCCACGGGAGTCGTAAGAGTCGACTGAGGGAATACCGGGGGAGTGGGCAGCAGCACTCGCTCGAGTATTAACAACATCCACTGTGATCGCCAACCCGCTTGTCAAGCGTGGCGATTACGGCATTATCCCCCATGGCGGGACCGCTCGTTGTGGCGTTCTCTTGGGGAGGCCTATGTCCAGCAGTGGATGTTGAAAGGCTGATGGATGGATGAAAAAATGTACAAACCCACAAATTGTCTAAAAACTAGTGACTAACACATTTGGTGGTGGATCAGAATGTGGTACATTACGATTAGCAAAAACAGAACAGGATCGCATGTGAAATACATTTGGCATAAAAACATATGTGAATGAAACTGAAATGTATGTACTGTGTATAGAAAACTCAAACTTTAAATATCATAATCAATCTTATGCGGTTGGTAGTTTTTGGCATGACTATTATCAATTGTTCCACTTCATGATAATTCTCCTTGTTTGTATACCAGATCCCTAGGAATGGTTTTAAATATAGTTAAGTAAAGTGAATAATAGTAAAGAATGAAGTGGAGGATCAAGGGAGATGGCGTGATGATGAGTAAGTAAGTAATAATAGTAAATGTTGGCATGCTGTAAGCCAAATTATTTAGGGATGCTATTCTGTAACTGCCTCCTGTGGTTGGGTGTATTTGGATAGACAACCATTGTGATTTTCTTAAAAGAGTATTTATTCAGATCCATTTGACTATTATATTTTGAATTTTGCTCTTCACTTAATAAATAATAGTCATAACAAGAGCACCTGGGAGAATTGGAACAGTGTTTACTTTGCTTTAGCATGTGATTATCTTATGCACTTCTTACCATCAGACCCAAATGTCAATGTATTGCCATCCATACCAAACTACACTGGGAAAGTACCTATGGCAGCACCACTCCAGACTGCTAATAGGTGAGTTGTTTTTTATTATTTATTAATGACTGCTACATTTAACCTTTCTAGTGGTAGTGAATGCGCCTGCGGATCGTGAGCTCTCTGGTTCCCGAGTGGGGGAAGCAAAATATTATTGGGTTATTCTTCAAGAAATTTTCAATAGTAGAACGGAGCTACCAAGTTGGCGGCGTTTATCCCTCGTGCCTTGAAAAGCATGTTGGTTCTGCACCAGATCTCTCTTCAGTCTTGTTGGAATGCCATACCATTGAATTTCTTCGGGAACAGAGAGTGCTCTTGTATTTGCAAACACACTCGTACACTATAATATCTTCTGCTTATTTACGGGCCTCGTGGCGTAGTCGGTAGTGTAACTGACTTCCGTTCACGAGGTCGTGGGTTCGATTCCCACTCAGGACAATTATTTGTGTGATTAACACAGATATTTTTACTGCGTCTGGGTGTTTTCTATCTATTATATGTATGTATTCATAAAAATAAAGTAGTATATGTATTATATCCGTAATTTGGTACCCATAGCACAAGCGTTAAGCTTAGTTTGGGATCAGAGGACGTTGTGTGAAAAATGTCTGTGAATATTTATTTATTTAACTGCCTCGGTGGTGCAACGGTAGTGTGAGCGACTGCTGATCATGAGGTCTCGAGTTCGATCAGGGCAGTGTTATCGAGTTTCTCGTAAAAAGAAAAATTCTCAGTACTTACATTACGTGGGACTTAAACATAGCTGGCGAACCGTGGTCTGTAATACACCTCTGCCTACCCCTTCGGGGAATACGGGCGTGATGCTATGTATGTATATATGTATGCTTATTTGGCTATTGTTTTTTAACTAACTTTGGCTACTGAAATAGGATGTAGATCATTATTTTTAATACTATTTTGAATAACATATATGCCTACTAATTTGTCTTTATGTCTTATATATTTTGCCAGTTAGAATAACACGGGTTAATCTGTGGTGACGGCAGTAAGAATACAAGTTATTACCCTTTACATTCGGTAGGTTTCGTAATTCCTCCTTAGTATTGTTGAGTCCATGAGCGTCGGTTGTAAGTCATTTTAAATGGGACCGCCATTTTTTTTTATTACTCTAGGAAATCCTTTATGGATACTCCCCGCGCGCCGGCTAGGTGAAGAGGTTATATCGGAGTCCCGTTGTACACGCTTTACCTACTATAAATATTTTTATACCTTTAGCCAGAGGCGAGGTAGGTACACACTACGCGTTCTCACTCTATCATTGACAGTGGTTGATATGGTAGAGGGTTATTGGGTACTAGAATGATTGTTTGTAGTGTGTAACAACTTCTATTGTTGGTATGTTCCAGACCGCTGTATTCTCCATCACTTCTATTAATACCTGATTTATCGGGAAGTGCAATGAGCAATCAACATTCTTCACAGAATCAATCACGCAATGAAGTTTGGCGTTCAGAAACAGTATTACAGATATTTATTGATATATGGATGAGTGTAGATCAGTTGAGTGCTAAGAATGTGGAGGTGATAATTATAATATTTACATTTTCTTTACATATCCTCATTACTTCACATCCAATTTGTAACTTTGCGCCACTTTGTTGTGCTATTACGCAGCATTTTGCGTACAAGCTTTTTTGAACTATGCACTTAATTAAACAATTGTCTACAAAAATACTTCATTAAACTCTTTATATGAAGATAATTGGTTTATTTAGGCGACACTTTCTATTTGGAAATTTGTGAAGAGAACCAGCACACATCCACAGATTAATCGCAGCTATCTTTGCAAACAATAGTACCACCAGGGATTTCCAATCCATACCTACTCCTCAGAGATAAAAGGAAGATAGTAAAGACAATAAAGGTACAACTCATGCTAAATGGTATAACTCACCAAAATGCGATGCAGAATGTGTTGCAGTAGGATCCTCCAAAACTCACTATATTCAATATTCCGCAAACCAACGACCATATAAATCCAATAGGTACTTATGAAACTACTGCCATTTTTTTTTATTGCAGCTTTACCGAAACACATATCAATTCATAAATTCCAGTCCAGAGCGTGTGAGAACAGTGAGAGTTTTAGTTAAACACTTGCATTCGTTTTCCGCGAAGCATTTGTCAGATCCTGCTGTCCGGTCTTCAGCGCTTAGAAAATACGCAAGACAAATGATGTGCATCCGTGCATACCATTACATCAAACATTTGGTAACCACATGGCCACTGGACACTTCTTTCAGACTTGTAATGGAATTATGGTTGAGCTTCATACAACCTTGGAGATATGTTAACAACACAATCACGCAAGACAGGTAAATGTTGTTTATAACCGAATATTATGTCTTTTTTTTCTGCGGTTTGCTATGATTGTTCCCAAGAATCGTATCGTAATCGTAAGTACGACATATCAAGTCCTGTTTTTCTCAATTTATGCCGTAATACTCGTAATCGTAATATTTCCTTGTAGGAATCTACTATATACCTAATACATATTGAAGAGTGAAAAATAATTTGATTTACTATTCATTTGGCTATGGTTCTTGTTATAATATTTATTTCCAGGTTCCCATCTTCTAATAAAGCTCTAGAAGATACGAATTTAAATAATCTAGATGCCAGTTTTACTCAGTTCATAGCAGAAAACTTTCCATCATACACCTGTATTTTGCAACTTGTCCTACCCAGGTTTATGAGGTTGGATTTAACAGCATACAAAAATGTTATCATGTTGTTTAGATTGGGAAAGGTATATTTTATGATTATCTTTGGTAATCCTATTTTCAAATTAGCCAACATGACCAATCTTTTTATGAGTACATAAATGACGGTAGAGCCGTGAGGATGCTACCATGAATTCATGAATAAGCATGACTGGGGAAATACCAGCCCTTCACAGAATATCGGCGTAGAGCAATGGTACTTATGCCTACTTATGTGTTTTGCTCGGAGACTAAGGGCGCCAGGAGGCCCAAACACCCTCTGTCATCCTTCTTCATGTATACATAACATATATTGTGCTCTATCTCTATTATCTTCATTTCGACCTCTTCTTGGTCTCTGTGTCATCTCTCTTTTCCAACTCATAGTAAAAATAAATAGCCTATAATACACATCTTGGTTTTTAAATTTGGGTACGGTAATATATTATATAGGGAGAATCCCGGATTCTACTAGTAATGTGTATAAATGAAATAGACACCGTCCTGTTGACCTCAGAATTCAAATATGTCACAGCAAATTATCTTCATAAAAATACCGACGCAAAATTGCCAAAAAGCCAAAAAAAATTAATGTGTTGATCATATTGCTACCAAATTCACAGGATCACTCACTGGGCTAATCTGAAGGCTTGAAAATTTAAAATCGGTACATCGGTTACTGTAGGCACACTAGAGACCTCCAAGAAAACGGGTCGGAGGTAGAAGGAAGGATAATAAGAAGAGGATGAGGAGGGAGTTTAGGCCTCTAACGCTCACACGAAGCGTCTACCCTTGTTTTACGCTGATGTTTTGTGAGAGGGTGGAACTTCCCTGGCCGAACCGGGCCATTCATGCTTGGACAAGCACGGCTCTACCAGTATGTTACATAAAGAACTTGGCCAATTTCTGCTTAATGATTTTTTTTTATAGGATATCTATACTTTTAAATAAGGCACATATTTTGATCTCTGTACGTTTTGGGGCACATGCCCATACATTTATTGGCCATCTTGTTTAGTATTTCTTTTTGAGGTGACTATTGTACTTCATTGGGACTGGTACCCCAGCTAGTCTAATAATAAAAGCATTTCCTGGCTTGTCGCTATCTATGGTAAGAATGAAAAAAAAACCAATTATTTTAATTTTGCAGGTATTTTCACAACAACATCTTATTCCTATTTTGCGAAACTTAGAACAAGGAATTACTGACAGTGGCTCAGGATTGAACAACAGTATGGACTTCAATTACAGCAATTCTAGTTTGGAACAGAGGTAATCTTGTGTTTGCCTAACTAACATGACTGTATGCTGCTATGACTATCTGCTATGACTACGCTAGATATAGCTCTTATTAATCCTTTATCAAAACTTACGGAGCGTATAATCGTTTTCACGATGTACTGTCCACATGGCTAATTGAAAAGATCGTCGAATTACATTTCTACGTTCACAGATTTTAGCTCTTAGTTAGTCAACATCCATATCCATATGCCGTGTGGGGCCGGCTTTAGAATTGTCCCACCCCTCTCCACCCATGGTGATCGTAAGAGCCGACTGAGGGAATACCGGAGGAGTGGGCAGCAGCACTCCTTCGAGTATTAACAACATCCACTGCGATCGCCAACCCGCCTGCCAAGCGTGGCGATTACGGCACTATCCCCCATTCTTGGGGAAGCCTATGTCCAGCAGTGGACGTTAAAAGGCTGATGGATGGATGGATAGTCAACATCTCTTCAACATTTTTCACAGTATAACGCTTTTACTTCTGAGGATACAGCAGAGGCGTATCACTCCCGACTTTGGCCTGTACATGCATAGATTAGTCACACGTAATAGAGGGCGAGCTTATATTAACACAACATATCTATATTATATTCAAGGAATATATTATTTTTTCACATTCACAAATAATATGTTCTTTAAAGTAGCTGAGCAGGTCAAATGCTAAAATACAAATAAAAATATTTGAAGCAAGGATTTCATTATTAAATATTTGGTTATAGTTACACATACAATGGGGTTCCATTACATAAATGGGTGACAATTGCAAAGCAAGCTATATCCGAGTTAAACCTATCATCAAATTACGAATATGAACCTGTTTGGGGAGACAACGCCCGATATTTCGCGACAGAATTTGTCAAAAGAATAATAGCTGCAAAACAAGCAGCTGAAAACAACGTACAAGAGTTTAGTAGAAGATTGAGTCAACGTAATCAAGGTACGACTGTTCCGAATTCCATCCATCCATCCATCCATCCATCCATCCATCCATCCATCCATTAGCCATTCATAGTCCACTGCTGGACATAGGCCTCTGCAAGAGAACGCCACAGCGAACGGTCCTGTGCCGCCTGCATCAAACGACTGCCTGCGACTTTGACCAGGTCATCGGTCCACCTGGTGGGAGGCCGTCCTACACTGCGCCGTCCGTTACGCGGTCGCCCCTCGAGAACCTTTCTTCTCCAACGGTTGTCGGTTTGTCGAGCGATGTGGCCTGCCTATTGCCACTTCAGCATGCCGACCCGGCGGGCTATGTCGGTCACTCCCGTTCTCCTACGCATTTCCGTATTACGGATCTTATCACGTAGAAAGATCCCAAGCATAGCCCGCTCCATAGCACGCTGAGCGAGATTAAGCCTTGATATAAGGCCAACATTGAGAGACCACGCCTCTGTGACGTAAGTCATCACTGGTAACACACACTGGTCGTAGACCTTCGTCTTCAGACACTGTGGAATATTGGACAAGAAGATCTCTTTTGTGCTCTTGCCCTGAACTCGGACAGACATAGTGGCGTTACTATACAAACACTTCAACACTTCGATGTATCGATAGTCAATTTGGCACCGCTGAAGGGACTGCAGCACCGCCCAAGTTTCGATCGAATCAAAGGCTTTCTCGTAGTCCACAAACGCTAGACACAGAGGCCGATTATACTCCTCGGTCTTCTGTATAATCTGGCGCAGCGTATGTATGTGGTCTACGGTACTATAGCCTTTTCGGAAACCGGCTTGTTCGGGAGGCTGGAAGTCGTCGAGCCTGCGCGTGAGTCGATTTGTAATGACCCTCGAGAACAACTTATAGACATGGGCTCAAGAGTGAGATGGGTCTGTAATTCTTCAAGACTGACCGCGGGGGTATTGTAACGTTTTATACGCTCTAATTGTATTCCTATCCGAAAGTACAGTAGATCTTAGTAACATAAGCCTATCATTACCTACTATTTACATAATAATATTATATAATTAAAACTATTTGTCAAAACATCACATATGCGTTCTTCTATAAACAGCTGACTGTACCAATGCAAGTCTTATAAAAAACGAGTTCCCGACCGCACACATACATGGACATCATCCATATAAACCAGTACCCAATACGCGTACATACAAATTTATTAAAACAAAGGTCGTGAGTCCTATGCCGGTCATACATATATATTATTTAACCCGCTATACAAGCGTGGAGGTATTTTGTGGGCTAGTATGCGCAGGCCGGGGACACGGAGCAGACACCCGAATAAACCCGGTGTAAGAATGCTGCGCCAGCTCAGCAAATGTGCCCGGGACTTTGGACCCTGGAATCATCATCCCCGGTGTTATATTTTATGGCTCTTTGTGACCTCTCCTGATTGTGACGGCGGCAAGCATAAGCGGGAAGTACAAGCCTGCTCATGGCAGATCTGTGCATAGTCACAATCAGATCGGAGTTTACAAAGAAGAGAAATGAAAGTAGCAGAAAGCAGGAAACAACATACATCAGCCACTATAAATAGGCCGTCAAGATATACGTTAAAAACTATTAACACTCACAAAAAGTACAGTAGGATATGCGACACAAACATTTAAAATAAAACGGTTACTTATTCTTTACTATCTACTGTATGACTAAGCTTTAATGTAGATTGTTCATCACTTACCCAGTATGTATCACTGATTTTACGTTAACTGTATTGCAAGAAATAATAAATTGTTTAGATATTTTTATATATATTTTTAGTATTTGACATGCTTAACACTATACATTAAACACAAAGTGAAAAATGTGAAATCGAAAATAACAGTCAGGAGCAGGATTTGAACCTGCATCTCCTGGATACCGTCCAGATGCTTTGCCAATTCAGCCATCCTGACAATTGCTCCTGACTGCTAATTTCGATAACACATACTTAACGTCTTTGGGTGACGCCTGCGCCATCTGTCGGAAGTATTTTCATACATTATACCGATTCCACATTTTTCACTTTGTGTTTAATGTATAGTGCTAAGCATGTCAAATGCTAAAAATATATATAAAAATATCTAAATATTTATAGGGTTTGCGTCATTATTAGGCAAAAATCTTAATTGTAAAATTAAGTTTACCTGGTCGGTATAATGTATGAAAATACTTCCGACAGATGGCGCAGGCGTCACCCAAAGACGTTAAGTATGATGTGTTATCGAAATTATCAGTCAGGAGCAATTGTCAGGATGGCTGAATTGGCAAAGCATCTGGACGGTATCCAGGAGATGCAGGTTCAAATCCTGCTCCTGACTGTTATTTTCGATTTCACATTTTTCACTTTGTGTTTAATTGTTTAGATATCTCAATCAAATTTGAGGCGACACGCTAGACGACCCACGATGGTAAAAAAATGTCTTAAGAGCGCGAGTACGTGTGCCTTCTCAGAGCTCGATGGAGTTAATGGTAGGAGCGCGGGCCGCGCGGGGAAAGGGTCAGTGGCCTACCTGCGCCGGCGCACGATGATGTGTGGCAAATACATATGGATGATGTCCATGTGTGTGTGCGGTCGGGAACTCGTTTTCTATGAGACTTGCATTGGTACAGTCAGCTGTTTATAGAAGAACGCATATGTGATGTTTTGACAAATAGTTTTAATTATATAATATTATAATGTAAATATTTAAATAGTAGGTAATGATAGGCTTATGTTACTAAAATCTACTGTACTTTCGGATAGGAATACAATTAGAGCGTATAAAACGTTACAAGGGTTCTGTCACCTTTCTTGAAGAACAGCACCACCACGCTCCTGGTCCACGACTCTGGAACGTCGCCCCCGAGAACGACGGAATTGAATACCCTCTGGAGGGCTTTGAAGACCGGCTTTCCGCCTGCCCTCAGAAGCTTTATAGTAATTCCGTCGTCTCCCGGTGCCTTTCCGTCCTTTAGTTGTTTGAGAGGCATTCTGATCTCGTACAGGCTGACGTCCGGGATATCTTCGGTATAGTGCCGAGTTAGCTTGGATCTGGGCTCATGGACCAAGCTGACAACAGGGTTCTGAGATCTGTATAACTGTCCATAGAACTCGTGGACCTCTCTTAATATCTCATCTTTGGAAGAAACAACAGTGCTATCAATGGTCTTCAGCTTGGTCAGCTGGCTTTTCCCAACAGACAGATCTCTTGCGAACACTTTGGAACCTTGGTTCCGCTCTATCGCCTCTTTAATACGCAAGGTATTAATTCGGCGAATGTCTCGTCGCATAGACTTGGAGATCTGCCTGTTTACTCGCCTCTGATTGGACCAATCAGCCGAAGACTGCACCGTCATTTCTGTCCGTCTCGCCATGAGCTTAAGAGTTTGGTACGAAAGCTTTTGAGTTCTATTGACGCGACTGGTCTTAAAAATGGTCGACCCGACCGCTTGGACAGTTTCCACGAACCTGTTGTTCATATCGTTCACTGAATCGCACTCGTCTAGACATTGAAAGCGATTTTGAAGTTCGAGCTGAAAGTTTTCGGGGTTCTGGTAGAACAGGTGTTGGTCGGAGCGTAGACTTCATCAAGCGTGACCTCTCGACTTTCATATTTAGATTCAATATGCCTGTAACTAAGCGGTGATCACTCCCAGTTTTAATCCTGCTGATCACTGAGACATCATTGAACATGTGTCGTTTGTCCGTTAAGATGAAGTCGATCTCATTTTTCACTGAACCATCAGGGCTAATCCAGGTCCATTTTCGCTGGGGCTGTTTCCTGAAGAAGGAATTCATCATAAAAAGGCCTTCCTTCTCCAGAAAATCAGACAGCATCTGGCCCCTGTGGTTCCTCTGTCCAAATCCATATTGCCCCACCTTCAGCTCATCGTCTCTCCTTATGCCTAGTTTTGCGTTGAAACCACCCTGAAGTGACTTTAGACGCTTGAATGGCTTTCGAGATGTCCTCGTAAAGGGCCTCCACTTCGTCGTCGGAATATGTCGAGGTCGGTGCGTAAACCTGTATGACCTTCAGCGACCTGTATGACCTTTTGGTTATTCTGAGTATAAGGTACGCTACCCTACTCGACACACTCATTCTACTCCACGTTACCTATGAGAGACTTGCGAACGATAAACCCGACACCACCCTGGAACTGTTGGTCGCCCTCCCGGTGGAAGAGCAAGTTTCCGGACGGGAGGATTATCGTGCCCTCACCCTGTCTTCGCACTTCTGATAATCCTACAACGTCCCATCGGATCTTGCTCAGTTCCTCTTCCAGCGCGGTGATCCTCTCGTCAGTCCTCAGTGTCCTGACGTTGTGCGTTACCAGGGCCAGAAGTCGTTTCTGGTAGCCGTTTCGCGACCGGAGATTCTTCGCACCCCCTGCTCCGCCGTTACCCGCTACCGTTAAGCCATGGAATAGCGGAGCTGCCGTGACTGGGGGCCGATGTTTGTGTGTGTGTGCACTCATATGGGGGGTATTACCATAATCGCCACGCTTGGCAGGCGGGTTGGCGATCGCAGTGGATGTTTTTAGTACACAGGGGAGCGCTGCTGCCCGGTCTCCCAGAAATCCTTTAGTCGGCTTTTACGACTCCCATAGGAAGAGACGGGGTGGAGCTATTCTTGGTGCCGGCCCCACACGGCCCATGTTCCGAACTACTTAACAATAATTAATAAAATAAGTCAAACAAGTACATAATTTAAATAGAAACGAATTTGTCAATGTCTAAAAGAGATATCTTCCTAGCCTTATCCCAAACTTTGTTGGGGTTGGCTTCTGATCTGTTCGGTTTTAGCTGTGTCACCAATATTTACACAAAGCGACTGTCTGTCTGACGTACACGACCCAACTAAGGGGACAGCTAGCGACCTTAGAACATAACCGGAGACAACATTTTATTCAGGCCTCTGACAACCTGTAACAACTAGCGGGATGTTTTTTTGACAGCCGCAAAGCACCGTTTAACGTGCCTTCTGACTGTCCTGTCCTTAGGTGAAATCCACGCTATCTGTCGAATGAATTTGCATCCATTGTTCTAACTAACGTATTAAAATTATAACAATGATAAGAATGAAAGTTCGACCCACCAACTAACAGTCCTTGATGATGAAGGAACACAACAATTTATTCTAATTTCGCTTCTACGACACGTGTAACCAACCGTCAGATAAATTGAGATATGTCATAATGATCAATCATTGAGCTTTATAAATTTACGCCGTAAGAGTTTGCGTAAACACAGCAAATATCACACAACATCCTTCGACTATATTAGTCTATGACAAATAAATTATGGATTGCTATTGTAGGTATATGGTCGGCAATCAAGAATTTCCTTATGATTGGTAGCCAAGATGAAGAGGAAATATTATTGGAGGAGTGCAAGAAAATACCGAATTATTTAGCCACTAGTATCCACAATTTTTCAAACATATTTGGGGTGAGATTTAACATTTACAAACCACTGTTACAAAAGTTAGATAATTAAATCGAAATACATTTGTTTAAATTACAAATATAGTAGGTATGTAAACATTCAAATATTGCTGACGTACCTACCGGCATCGACATACCTATTCCATCTTGTTTGACAATTTCTGAACCAAAACACCTAAAGAATATCACAAAATTGGTGTCAAAAATAGTGTACTTTAAGTTTTCCACTCCTATATGGAAGAACTTTGGCATTGTAATATTCTAAACTCATCAACAGATTTGTCAAACAGTAAAGAACTAAAAGTTACATACACTAGTTTTAAATAGGAAAGCGAATTAACTCAGTTTTTTTTTTTAGATAAACGAATTTATCTTACACTCACCTGAACCTTTAATTGAAGACAATTCATGGGATCATTCCTCTTATGTCAATTCAACAAGTTTTTCAAGTTCTATTACTAACAAGGTAAATATAGTGACTTCAAAATAATAATCTATTCACGCAACACTATAGATGATAAGGATATTATATTGTTAGATTAAGGATAGTCAGTACTACTGTCTGACCATATTGATATCAGATGTTTAAGGCAGTAAGAACCAAACGTGAAAAAAACTTCAAAAAGTAAAAGCCGGACTGTGGTCTAAAATGTATTCCTCAAATAATCGATCCAACTATGCTAATATTATAACAGGGGTAATGATTTTTTTTATTGCATTTAGTGGCAGACAAGCCACGGCCCATCTGATGGTAAATGGTAACCGTCGCTCATGGACTCAACTATACCTCTCGGTATTATTGTCAAGCCGGTGGTCACCATTTCATTTCACAAATATGTAGTGAAAAAATAAACGGCTATCTCCTGCTACAGCCAAAACGCAACGATTTGCTTTATGGCCGGTCACACGGGAGATGGTGGTACCAACCCGCTCGGGCCCGATACCAAGTGAGTACTTCCACTTGGTATCCAGCCCTACCACCAGTCATGCAATGGATAATAATTGCTTACTTCCCTTAGTCGCCTCATACGACACCCATGGAAAAGAATGGGGTGGTGACACTTGTATTCTTAATCCGTCACCACACGGATCAGGGGATTATGGGGTTATAAGCTCCAAAACTACACATTCAATTTCAAAAATTAGAAATTAGAGCTGTCTGTACATTAATACCAATAATTGAAATGAAAATGTCTGTTTCTTTTTACTAAATGCATATCAGAGTAACAAAATACAATTTTTAAAGATTTTGTCTAACTGTTTGTTTCGGCTAATATCCATAACGGCTTGAACAATTTGGGCGGGACTTCCATTGGCGTATAGCAGATTACCAGTAGTAGCTTTGGATTCGATTATTTTAGAAAAATAATTAGGGTCCGCAAAAAAAATTAAAAACTAAATTCCACGCGAACGAAGTCGCGGTTTGCACCTAGTTTTTAATGTTTGTTACTTAAATTTTATATAAAATGCTTCAATATTGAATTTCATGCTCCTTCTTTTAAAAATAACAAACTTTTTATGCAAACTTTCGACCCCTATTTCACCGTCTTAGGGGTAAAAATTATAAAATCGCTGATACACGTATTCATTTATTTTTAACCAGAAACAGATATATGAAATTTCGTGCTTCTTACTTTAAAAGTGACTAACCTCCCATATAAACTTTCAACCCCTCATTTACCATCTTAGTCGTATTTTTTTTAATATCCTGCTATACATTTATATTTATTTCTAACCAGAAACAGGTATTTTTACTT
Source organism: Leucoma salicis (assembly GCA_948253155.1). Lineage (NCBI taxonomy): Eukaryota > Metazoa > Arthropoda > Insecta > Lepidoptera > Erebidae > Leucoma > Leucoma salicis. Next base: position 12,782,171 of record OX411809.1, on the reverse strand, counting down.
TGAAAATGACAGAGTTCCATACAACCGTTCATACCTTATTTTACCCTCATAGGGGTGAAATTTTCAAAAATCCTTTCTTAGTGGATCTCTACAACAAAAAAGGTATCGACTACCAATATTCAAATTTGCAGCCCCAGCGGTTCAGGTTCTGCGTTGATCGTCAGTCAGCCGGTACAAGCAATTATATGTACGAGGGGTGATCCAAAAGTAATGATAATGAAAATAAAACACGGTAATTAAAGTTAAAATAATAATTTATTTTTCTACATAGTCTCCTAACAAATCAATACATTTAGTCCATCTTTTTTCTAAACCCAGGATTCCCTTTGAAAAAAATTCCTTTTCTTGACCCTCCCAAAACGCCTCAACAGCGGCCATAACTTCGCTATTGTCTTCAAATTTCTTGCCTCGGAGGTGTTCCTTGAGCCGAGGAAAGAGGTAAAAGTCACTAGGAGCCAGATCTGGCGAATAGGGAGGGTGTTCGACCAGTTCGAATCCCGTTTCTTGAATGGCAGCCATCGCAACTGCGGCTTTGTGAGCCGGTGCGTTGTCTTGGTGAAACAGCACTCCAGCTCGCAGTTTGCCGCGTCTTTTTTCCTTAATGGGCTCCCGTAATCTTCTTATTTGGTCTGCGTAGTAAGAGCCCGTAATAGTGGCTCCCTTTTCCAAATATTCCACCAAAATTATTCCTTTAGCGTCCCAAAAAACAGACGCCATAACCTTTCCCGCCGAACTTGAGACTTTGAATTTCTTTGGCGTCGGTGAGGAGGCTCGCTTCCAAGTCATCGATTGTTTTTTTGTTTCAGGATCAAAATGGTGGATCCAGGTCTCGTCCATAGTCACAAAACGCAACAAAAAATTTTCTTTATCTGCTTGGAACTTTTCGAGATTGACCCTCGAAATGTCAACTCGTTTTTTCTTTTGCTCGTCGGTTAACATTCTGGGAACCCAACGCGCAGAGACCTTTTTCATATGCAACTCGTTCGAAATGATTCTTTGAACGCTTCCATATGAGATCCCTGTGACCTCAGCTACATGCCTGATGGTCACTCTTCGATCTGCCAACACAACATCTTCGACTTTTTTCACGTTGTCTTCTGTGAGGGACGTGGATGGGCGTCCTTCGCGATGTTCATCTTCAGTGGATGTTCTGCCCAGCTTAAACTCCTTGGCCCAGCGTGCAACTGTAGAATATGGAGGAGCAGAGTCCCCCAATGTTTCCACCAAGTCACAGTGTATGTCTTTTGTAGACATTTTTTTCAAACAGAGGTACTTGATCACAGCTCTAATTTAGTTTTTCTCCATGTTGATGTTATCTCTTCGACAGTTCGTATTCAAATGAATGTATCTCCCGGAAATCCTGACCTATTTATATGATTTTTTTAGGCTGACGTAGTGAGTGTATAGGCTAGCGAAAAAAATTTTTTTTGGATTTTTATGTGGACCTGAAGTAACCAATTATCATTACTTTTGGATCACCCCTCGTATATAGATTATTAGTCTGTAAACGTCAAATACCATTTTCCACCTGTCATTCGTGTGTCGTTGATTGTTTCTTAGGACTCAGTATTTAGATAAAATAAAATTAATTAATTCAATTATTATAAGTAACATTAAAGTATAATGTATTACTGAAAATTATAAATTAAAGTGTAAATAACACAATACATATTTTCACACTATAGTTAGGCTACTTCCGTAAAGGAACTACACGTTATTTTACTGAACGTCACTTCCGTTTAAATTACTTCCGTCCGAAAAAAAACTAGCTATTGATGGGAAGCTAGAGTACATTTAAATATCATTTCATATTATTTAAAACACATAAGTAATGCTATTTTAAAATTTTGGTTTTTATAGCTTCGTAGTAAATCGACTACAGTGCATTACATGGGCGACCCAGACCTAATGCCAATAACAACTTATGAAAATACAATCTTCGTGAGAATGTTGTACCAAATTGCTTCACGTCTGAATGAACTTGTAAGTATCAAGTTAAAGTTTGATTCAGTATATCCGCCGATATGGTTTCGATTTTTACTGTCGATTCTCAGACAGAACAATAAATATTTGTACAATCTATTCATTGGGTGAATGAAGGACCACCTTACTTTTTAAGGTAGAGCCTTGTTTATCCCAGCAAGAATGGACCGGCTCGATTGGGGAAGTACCACCCTCTCACAGAAGGTCAGCGCGAAACTACATTTCGTATGGTGAGTGAGAGCGCCGAAGTCCTCGTTATCCTCCACTCTCTGCTTATTATCATGCTTCTCAACATGCTACCTCTATCCTTGGAGTTGGCGACGTGCTAGTGATGGCTCTGGTGGTGGCGTCTATAGGCTGCAGGATCAGGTGAGATTTGGTGGAACCAAGTCGTTTAGTAGTTTTGCACAAAAATTAGAATAAATTCGCAAGTGAAAATTGGGAGTCCGGCATAACCTCTCTGCCCGCCCGACAGGAGGTATCCATAAAGGGTTTCCTCGCGAAAAGAAAGAGAAGAGATGAAAAATCCAATTCATTTTTATCATTATGTTACTCTCAACTAATTATCTAAATGTTAAATGAAAATTAATGTAAAATTCCGATTATATCTTTTGAACAATCCACGAATCTGGAGACACATAAAAACAAAATCTTACAAGAACAATTTTTTTGTGAAGGTGGAAAAAGAGAGGTTTTATCTCTGTCAGCATGTCAAGTGCTAAAATACAGATCAAAATATTTAAAACCTTACAATTTCAGTATGGGAGCCAGTTTACAAGTATGTGGAACAGGGGCGATATATGGGGATACATATCTCGCGAAATATTACAACGGCCGTGCACTATCCAGACCTATGTGCGAGATACAACCAATCATCAGAATGTAGTGAGTGAAGAACTCCCACCTCGCCTGTCATTTCGTAAGCTTGGCTCGCATGCGTTCCTCGTGTGGGTCACAATTGGTTATTTCATATTCAGACTGTTTTCTTTCAGTGGCTTATTCTATGTGTTTACATTAGTATTTCTATGGATGTTATTTGTTTTCACAAAAGCTAGTTTTAAAATGTTAAGGGTAATTTAAATCATGCTATGAATAAATTTTATTCTTTAAAAAATCTTGTTTAATTTTATTATTACTGTCATATGCTTGTTTAGTAGCCCTTGTGGTATAAAACATTGGAATAATACCAAATCATTATATTGATCTTGTCGCCGCCCTCCTTGTTTGTTCCATACTTTTTTTTTGTTTGGGCGGGAAAAAATGTTCCTAACCGTGTGCGGTTAGGAACATTTTTGGACGGAGTGTGCCCCGTCGCTCAGGGCAACGAACAGGGTAGTGTGGGGCCTTCACCCACTAAATAAACCCGCCGTGTACCGTCTCCGCCTTTATTGGCGGGCCACTGGAACTATGTTACATTCCTTCGGTGGTGTTTGTTTCATACCTACCACTCTAATCGTTAGGTTAATGCGAATGGTTATGGTATGTTTATATATTGACCAAACAGTGAGCAACTGAATACTGTCTTCCATTGGAACTGTGTGACATTAAGCCGTCCGTTCCAAGATTCCATAGTTATTTATCTATGGCCGTCCGGTATAACAGGATGGCTCGCAGGTTTGCCCGGAGTTCCATAGAGGTGAAAGTGGCGCTTTTTAAAGCCTACTGCCAGTTGCTTTACACCGGTGCCTGTGGGTTAATTATACGCAGAGGGTGTACAACGCGCTGCGTGTACACTACACCGATAGGTTTAGGGCGTTGATGGGGTTGCCACGTTTCTACAGTGCTTCAGGAATGTTCAGTGAGGTGCACACTGATGGTTTTCACGCCATTATAAGAAAGCGTTGTGCGTCTTGAAACGCCTGCGTGGCAGCCCCAAGACCATTCTGAACATATTGGCGGATAGGTGGTGTTCTCCGTTTGTGGAACACTGGATAAACCTACATTCAACCCCATTTTTGCCCCTATCACGAATGCTCGTACTGAAGTTCTCTTTTTCCTCATTCACAAATAAATTGCACTTTACTAAGCAATTATTATCAGCCATTGCATTATTGCTGGTAAGGTTGGGTACCAAATAGGAGTAATCACTTGTTGTACTCGCTCACTAGAAATCACCATCTTCCGTGTGACCGAGGATGAATCACCTAGTGTTTGTATTGGTTGTAGCGGGAGAATATACTAATAGTAATGCTGTCGCGGTCTTTCATTCATTTCGCATCGGAATTCGTGGGCAGCGACTTGGCATTATTATTAGTATCGTCGAGTTCATGAACGGCGGTTACCACTGTGGCTCGTCTGTCACAATAAGTTTTTTATATATTTTTAAGCATTTTATGCTTAGCCATATAAATTAACACAAAATGTCAAATCAAGCAGGATTTGAACCTGCGTCTCCTGGAAAACCATACCAGATTTTGTTCGTTGAGGAGTTCTTATGGGTAATGCATGCGCATCAGGGCAATGTTATCATACTTTTGTATATCTTTGACAAGTGAGTGAGACTGGCGGGTTTCCTAGGAGTTTTTGACCTGGTCACCTACACGGACAATTTTAATATTACCTGGTAGCATTATTAATTAGAAAACCACCTATGGTTGCCACTTTGTCCAAAAATTTGTCTGAAAGTAGACATAGAACATTAACTTACGACATTGACTTAAGGTGAATATCATACTAGACTAGCAACGGGTACATCCATAAATAATACCTAATCGATAAGACAGATAAAACTACGTAGGCATGTTTTCTGGAAATATTACCTACTGAAGTAAATAGCTATCAGTAAAAATTGACTTTTTTTCGTATAAGTTTTATTTCTGTTCAGGCCGTAAACCACCAGTCTGCTTTTTCAGATCCGTGGAAGTTGTTTATTTCTTCACGAACTAGAAAAGATGTGATGATCCTCAAACGGCTAATTTTCAGATTTTCTTGAAACATAGCTAAGATCATTCTTGATTAAGACACAGTTAAAGCAATAACCAGGATCAGTTCATCCCATAGACTATATCGATGGTTAATCCGTTCAGGAGCTCTGACAGACATCGCTAGAAACTTATAACACTTCTGCAGGAATAAAACATAGCATCACACCTGTATTCCTCGAAGGAGTAGGCAGAGGTGTATTACACATCCACGATTCGCCAGCTATGTTTAAGTCCCACGTAATAGGGGGCAAACCTATTGCCATCTACCGGGCACATTTCCAAACACCGGGTTGATACTGAGAATTTTTCTTTTTGCGTAAAAGCTCAATAACATTGCCCGACCCGGGGATCGAACCCGAGACCTCGTGATCAGCAGTCGCGTACAATACCGCACCACCGAGGCAGTTGTAGTTTGAAGTATTATTGTAAGTTTGTATAGTTGAATAGTACCATTAAATACCATCTAGTGTTATTTGTAGGTGACCCTAATATTTATAGATGTATTTACTTTATACTCGTAGTATTAATTTATCTCAAATATACAATGCATTGACATTTTTATATATTACATCCATCTAAATATTTACATAAGTATATAACACTTGCACACACTCCTAAACATTAACGCTTTCATACATACATCACACAAAACCATTAATTTATTCAAGCATCGCCGTGTCACGGAGGCATTGTTATTACAGCCGCGCGGGCGCGGCCTTCCCGTGCGCTCGTGGCTTTCTTCGTTAATCCTTGCGCGGATTCGGTTTTACCTGCTCCTACAGTGGCTATCTAGTAGCCAAGCAAACTTCACGTCACCTGTAAGGCCTCGGTGACGAACTCAGCGGGAGCGGGGCGGCGGCGGCGGCGGTGCGGGGGGGGGGAGCTGCGCGGCGACGCTGTACCCGGTCTCGAAGCCAGCGGGCAAACCGCACGGCGCTAGAGCGGCGTAGTGTAGTGTTACGAGTAATTAGTATCTTTGTTCGCGAACAAAACCGAATGAAATATCGAAACACCAAAGAAATGTCATTGTAATAATTTGCTCTAACACGTCGGCGGTCATTTAGAAACTTCGGTCGCTAAAAAGCAAAAAAGAATACTATAACTCAACACGTAAGTCAATGCAGACGCGCGGGCGTCGCTAGATTGGTACGCACCGTTCCCCGCGCCGCTGCCTTCGAGATCAGTTCCATATAAATGTATGCATTGAAAAGCGCCGCTCCCCGCGCCGCCGCCACCCTGCTCCCGCTGAGTACGTGACTGAGGCACAGAATAGATACTAGTCCTACGGAAAGACGGTCCTACTTCCATTAAAACTTGTCCAAAATCTCTCTATAATAGCCTACAAAATCTTAATAATAATACCAATTGTTCGTAGCGAGTAGAAATGTACCTTATGTACACAGAAATTCAGTTAAGAATGTTTTGCCCGCCGCATGATTCTCGGACAACCGCGTCATTCAACGAATGCGCTATGATGATTTTACTTACTTACTTATCATCACGCTATATCCCTTGTGGGGTAGGCAGAGAGAACAGTGTGACAAAAGGCTCTATTCTTGCATACATCTCTCGCTTCCTCAACATTCATAATTCTCTTCATACACTCTCCGGTTTCCGCTCGCCGGTTTCGGAGACTCCTGACTCCACCGACAGCAACAAAGCTGTCGTTTATAAAACTTAAAAAAAATATTTCTAGTAGATTCTATTTGATTACTTTTTATATCATTTTAAATATTATTTTCAAGTCGGATTATTTTTTTATAAATTGTTTTTTGTTTGTCGATCATATACGTTTAGAGTTTTAGCTCTGAATTTTCGGTTATTAAATTTTATTGTCAAAATACCCTAAATCGCGTAAATAATTTTATTTTAATCAATACTACACGCGAGAGCTTAGGCGCGCGTGTGACAATCTTCTAACGGTTGCACCGTGGTCGGTGCGCGAAGCGGTAGGCCTATAACTCGGGGCCTTGAGCGAGTGATGTACACCTGACCGAGGCCTAATTGCGTTCGAGTACGATCGTGCTTACGTTTATACTAGTTTTAATATTATGTACTGTTATCCTGGCTATTAAAGGATTGTTGAGGATAGACATCGCTTTATTTCAATCACCAAACAACCGAAGCAGACTCCTCAACCACTTAAATTATTTGTGTATTACTTTCACAATAAATTGATTTTTTATTCAATATTTTCAAATATAAATTAAGTGACATAAAGTAGGTACTTTTTACCCCTCGGCTATCTGAATAGAGTATAGATTGATATCAGACACTTAGTAGGTATATTATTAAACGGTATTTATAAAACGTGGAAGTCACTCGTATTAACAGATTTATTTACAATAACATAGGTGATAACGGAACACTGTTACAATGATATCATTTCGAATAAATAAGTATATAGAAAATCAGAAATTAGTACAAATACGTTTTTAATGCGCGAGTTCTCCGAGCGTTAGCAATACTGTTGGAGCGTCAGCGTGACTTTTACATAGACATGGTCTTCTGAAGAGCAGTTCGACGGTGTAACATACAATGGAACTGAAGAAAAACAGCAATTGCGGTACCATTTCCGCTAGTTACGGCACTTGCGCGTCAACAGTACTTGTCGAGTGTAAGCTTGGGCACGATGTTCATGGAGGCGAGCTCCTGGAAGAGCAGCTTGCAGGCGTAGGGCATGTCGATGCTGGAGACGGCGGCGGAGGAGCGGCACGCGTGGCACCAGGCCCGCGCCGCCAGCCGCCCGCACGCGCCGCACACGTGCGCGCTGAACGCGTCCGATGCCAGCATTAGCCGCTCCATCAGCAGCATGCTGCAACCACAACCCAACACATCTATTTTGTGCTCCACTTTGTTGCGCGTCCTTAGTGACGGCGCTTCGCCTATGCGGAAACCGCCGCACATGAAAATTGTTTGAGAGCGCATGCGATTGCACTGCAGACAGATTCAGTCATGTCGAGTATATTGTTAGTGCGCGTCGGATGTTGTAAGGACGCAGACAATGCAGAGAAAACACATATACAGCTAGTAACCATGCAGATAATACCAATGAGACTATATTTTTGATCATGTTTTTTCACGAACTCAAGTGTTAGTGTGTAGTAGTTAGTGGGTATATTTTATTTACTTCATTTTAAATAACACGTGGTCTTGATTTAAAATATAATATATATTTTTTTCTTTTAAAATATAATATACTAGCTGACCCAACAGACATTGTCCTGTCGTTAGCTATGGACATTCAATTACCTGTGAACTGTCAAACGTGCTAAGTTAAAATAATCCTTAAGTTTTCTTATATTTTTCAATAATACGCGCAGTTTTCTGTTTTTTTTCTTTATAATAACCTTTTCCTGACAATAATAAACACAACAAAAAAGGAATTAGCGAAATTGTTCGATCAGTTCACGCGTGATGCGATGACCAAGAGAAATAGAGATTAATTTTTATATATATAGATTAGGAATATTTTTTGAAACAAATTAATCGAGTATAATACATATAGTTCAGTCACTTCTTGATCGCGATACGTGGACGGCCAGATATTTTTCTATCACAAAGAGAGAATGTTTCATTGTACCTATGAATAGCTCCGTTACACAAACATTCGACTAATACCAGGCGGATGGAGAGTTCCAAAAGTTGCATTTGGCTCAATACCAGCTTGGTATAATACTTTCTAACATTTACGCGAATTTATTTCAATACCTGCTATAGCAGCATTATAACAGTATTTATGGTCAGAATACGTATATCTAACATAAGAAAACACTTTTACCTAGCACCATAACCAATGAGACAATCGCGCTCCATTTCTCCTAGACGTAGACCTCCGTCCCGCGATCGACCTTCAGTTGGCTGGCGAGTGAGCACGGCACGAGGTCCCCTGGCGCGAGCGTGCATTTTATCTTGAACCATATGCTTCAACTTTTGGTAGTATACCTACAAAAATAAAATTCGTAAATATAAATAACAAAAACTGTATTTTTTTTTATTGTATTTAATGGCAGACGAGCCACGGTCCATCTGATGGTAAATGGTAACCGTCGCCCATGGACTCGACTATACCGAGAGTATTGTCAAGCCGCTGCTCACCAACAGATATGAAATGAAATATAAACGGCTATCTGAGATGGTGGTACCAACCCGCTCGGGCCCGATACCAAGTGAGTACTTCCACTTGGTACCCAGCCCTACCACCAGTCATGCAATCGATGATAATTGCTTACTTCCCTTAGTTGCCTCATACGACACCCGTGTGAAATAATGGGGTGGTGACACTTGTATTCTTAGTCCGCCACCACACGGACGAAACGACGACTATAAATAACTTCGTAAATATAATATAAAACCGTTCTAACTTTCTATCACCGATGCTAGGCAGCTTCAGAGACCAGTTATAATTTCATGTAAATTTATCTTTTAACGGTGAAAAGTAATATTTAAATAACTAAAAAAAAAAAATCGTTGAAACGCAGTATAACCAATAAAATAATAGTCGAAATGCGAATTAAAATTGCCTGAATTGCCTTAGAACTCTTGTTCTGAAGTAGCGTTAAATCCACAACATCAACAAACAACATAGCAACGCGACGCCAACGCAACGCCTGTATTCCCCGAAGGGGTAGGCAGACGTGTATTACACACCTACGGTTCGCCAGCTATGTTTGAGTCCCACGTAATAGGGGGCGAGCCTTTTGACGTCTACCGGGCACATTTCCAAACTCCGGGCTGCTACGGAGAATTTTTCTTTTTAGAAAAAAGCTCAATAACATTGCCCGACCCGGGGATCGAACCCGAGACCTCATGATTAGCAGTCGCATACACTACCGCTACACCACCGAGGCAGTTAAATCCACGATCAAAGTTTTTCGTCCAGTCGGCAGCCGGGAGACATACAACGAAACAAAGTCTATGCAAAGGCCTTTTATCATCACTATAGCTTACGGTTCTTCAACACAACTGGTAAAAAGTTTTTTTTAAGCCAACTTACATATCCATAGGCATCGTATTGAGCCATGGGTAGTGTCCTTAAAACTTAAGCAATTATTAAATTAATTTACATACGGGGCCAGAATAAATATAAGCCTCCAAAGGTTCTCCAGTTAAACCGGAATAAAATATATCCTTGCCATGATAATTATATCCATGTTTTTCTAATTCCTTGCACACATCGTGCACTTTAGAACCGCCAAATGCAGTACCTGCAAAATATTCAACCAATAAAATGAAATTGGACATGAGAAGAATATAAATTATGTGTGTCGAACGTTCCTAAGAAAATAAATCATAAAATGTCAGTTTTAATATTTAGACCAATAATACGTGGCGTTATATATTGACAGGTCTATCTCCGTTCTCTTCTCTCACTCTTTGGATTGTAGTGGTGGATTTTCTGCATGGGCTGTGGTTCAGGTATGCCCTTGGTATTGTAAGTCTAGGAGCTATGATTACCGTTTACTATAGACTGGGCTGAAGACTGTCCTGCTGATATTACAAAAAAAATATGTTGTAAAATTACCATAATGGAATTTGCCTTCCATAAGGCCAGCTTTCCCTGCTAACAGCTCTATTGTTTTGCCAACTGTCATTCTAGAGGGGAATCCGTGAGGGTTCATGATCATATCAGGACAAATGCCCCTGTCATTGAATGGCATATCCTCTTGTTGCACAATTAAACCAGTAACACCCTTTTGTCCATGCCTCGAACTAAATTTATCACCTATTTCTGGAACACGCGTCTGTCGTAATAATATTTTAATGAGAGAAGCATCTTCTGAGTTTGATGAGACCATTACTCTTTCAACGTAAGATTCGACGGGTCCTTTATATGTGATTGGAACATCTTTGTAATCAACTTGCTGTAGCTGGCCCTGAGTGACAGGATTAAGTGTGGCTGGAGGCATTTGTTTATTTATCAACACTTGTCTATTCTCAACCATTTCACCTGGCGCTGCTATACCATCTGCGTCTAAAATTTCATGGGCTCTTATGACTTTACCAGTAGTGGCATCTCTTGATGGTCCCATGATTCTATCTGATGTTTGATTACTGTACCTCTTCATAGTAGTTTTAGCACTTTTGTATACGAGACACCGCCCATATCCACGATCTATAGAGGCTCTATTAAGGATTAATGCATCTTCAATATCATATCCACTGTAACTCATCACAGCAACTGTGGCGTTTTGTCCAGCTGGGAGTTTGTCGAAATTCGTTAGTTCTATTGTCCTCGTTTTGACCATGGGACATTGAGGATATACTAAATTGTACATAAGAGTGTCAATTCTATTCTTTTGGTTATAGCCGATAGTTCCTGCAAATTGTATGGTAATATTACTCATAGCAATAATTTACAAAATCGTTTTTATTTTATATAGTACTGTTTTTTATTTGTGAAAAAAAAATATACTCACCCATAGCCTGTTTGCCCATAGCACATTGATAGGTATTCCTAGGGCTCTGATTATGATGTGGATAAGGCACTAGACCTGCACACACTCCCAAAATTGTAAAAGGTTCAATTTCTAAGTGAGTGGTAACATATGGATCTATTTCAGATTCTTCCGTTGCTATGTGACTGTCATTCTCTTCATTAACATCTAAATACTCAATAAGACCATCATTAAGGAAGTCTTGGAACTTCCTGATACCTCTGTTTAACTCATGAATATGTACCTGCTGGACTAATGGATATCCCTTTTCGACAATTATGTAAGGTCTGCACAGTCTACCACCATCACTACAAATATAGACAGTCCGCTGGTTATGGTTTGGATAAATTGATACAAAGGCTGAAATTAAACCACGCCGACGAAACATTCTAAATACTTTTATGAGCCTCTTGTATTGCCTTGAAACTCCCAAAATATTACCTAAAACAAAAAAAAAAATCGTGTCATTGATACCAGTTCTAATATAATCTATGAAATCATTGTTTTCTGTAACTTCCTAATATCTATCTCCCTTACAAATATCTTAAAATTAAAATTATGGTTTAAAACAATAGTTAAATATTCGCGTATCAATTGCTGTTCCCGCGTTAATTTCGTCAATTTGCGCGCATTAAGTAAACCTAATAAATTTTTGATTTTCTGAAAGCTCGTGTTTTATTGCTAATAGAAAATAATTATTATAATTACACTTGATGATTTATGCGAAGTATATGGATGAGTAGATGGGGAATCAATTCTCTATACATATATTATTTTAAACACAAAGTGACAAATCGAAAATAATAGTCACGAGCAGGATTTGAACCTGCATCTCCTGGATACCGTCCAGATGCTTTGCCAATTCAGCCATTGTGACAATTGCTCCTGACTGCTAATCTCGATAACACATTCATACTTAACGTCTTTGGGTGACGCCTGCGCCATCTATCCGCAGTATTTTCATACATTATACCGACCAGGTAAACTTAATTTTTAAACCCCGACGCAAAAAGAGGGGTGTTATAAGTTTGACGTGTCTGTCTGTGGCTCCGTAGCTCGCGAACGGATGAAGCGATTTCAATTTAGTATTTTTTGTATGAAAGGTGAGTTACGGGCGAGTGTTTTTAGACATGTTTGATGAAAATCGGTTGAGTCGTTTAAAAGTTGTGGGGGGTGAAAGTGGGGAAGAATAACCGAATGTCTGCAAATATAAACGAATGGGGTCTCAAATGAAAGCGCATCACATGCACATTACAAAATAATATGTTCAATGAAAATCGGTTATAAGTTTGACGTGTCTGTCTGTCTGTGGCTCCGTAGCCCGCGAACGTATGAAGCGATTTCAATTTAGTTTTTTTTGTATGAAAGGTGAGTTACGGGCGAGTGTTTTTAGACATGTTTGATGAAAATCGGTTGAGTCGTTTAAAAGTTGTGGGGATGAAAGTGGGGAAGAAAAGTTGCATCAAAATCCGTTCAGTAGCTTTTGCGTGACGCGCGAACAAACAAACAGATAAACAGACAAACAGACAAAAATCTAAAAAAAAATCGTTTTTGTGTTAACATGTGACGGGATCCACTGCAATACTATTTCTTTATTTCTGCACTGAAGGCCCAACACTGATTCCAAAATCCGGTAGGCAATCGGATTACCTCGCACCGACGAGGTACATCGAGCCAAATGTTGAAGTGCACTTTTTGAGTCAGTTAGAATAACAAATTTGTTGTAGCTATTTGATGTAACGTATGACAATGCTTCTGAGATAGCGATCAACTCAATGTGCATAATAGAGATGGTAGACTCAGTCTTAAGCTTTACACAGAAATCAAGGGATGGATCAAGAAAGGCTGCACCACCATAATTACTAATTTTGGATCCATCAGTGTAAACTTTATGATGGTTTTTGTAACGCTCAGCAATAAAGCTAACACATATATTACGTAAGTCATGTGTATTGTACGTATGTTTCGCTCTTTCGATTGACGGTATATATTAAAAAATCACTCGAGATACACCTATATTACTCACCCATGTTTGGAGTGAATACATTTCGAGTTGATCACAAGAATGTAAGGGTACTGAATTTAATGTTAAGTAACTATCTACAAGAAGGGGTGTTCTTTTGCGGGTCCAATATCTAGAGCGGAAATTTTGAGACAGCACATTCAATAAATTAACTATTTTGTTATTGTTAAACATTTTAGCCTTAAGCCAAAACTTATTGCCCAAATAAATTCTACGATATTGTGGTGGAAGATGCAACTCACTTTCCATTACGTGTATCGGGGTACTGCGAATAAACCCTCCAATAACACGTAATGCTTGATTTTGAACCTTGTCTAGCTTTGATTAGTTTTACAGCTATTGTCATACAGGAAACTAGCATAGTCGATTCTGCTACGTATAAGACTTATATAGAGTGGCCTCATATATCATTTTTTTCAATTTTTTATCAATTTTTTTATCAAACATGATACGTCTACGTTGTTGTACGCGCTATCTATATCGATGAAACATGCTGCAGTCGTTAAATCCTTAGAGAAACCCAGTTGAATATAGGTAACAAGCCGCGCAAGGCTATCAAGACAAGATTTTCGAAAGCCTATTGTACTGTCTGAGAACAATGGTCGCTTTTCAAAATACCATTCCAATCTTTTATTGAGAATGGAGTGCAGGATTTTGCAAATGCATGAAATTAATGATATTGACCGTAGACCCGCATCCAACATAGGATGTCGCCCCGGTTTAGGAATCAGAACTATTTTGACCTTACGCCACTGTAAGGGTACAAAATCGTTTTCCAGTAATTTATTATACAGGGACAACAAAATTGTTTTTCCAATAGGAGGAAGATGTGTTATCATCGAGTATGCAATATCGTCACAACCTGGAGCGGTATAATTTTTTTTAATGGAATTTTCTAATTCTTGTTACGTGATGGCTGATTCCAGCTGGTCTTTGACTGAAAACATGGTTGAGGGGAAGGTACATAATCAGGTGCAATATCATTTAACAGTCTTGCCGCTTTTTCTTTATCAGTATATTGACTTGTAGTGTCATGACCTTTTATCCATTTCATTTTACGCCAAAGGTCCACTGACGAAGTCGTCTCGCTAATCGTTGAACAAAATTCTTGAAAAGATTTATTTCGCGCTGAGCGAATAACTCGTTGTGTAGTTCTGATTTTGTTTTTAAAATAGCTAAGTTACTGGGTGATGGGCAGCGTCGTAGGTTTGCCAGGGCCAAACGTCGCTCTGCCACCATTCTGGATAGTTCTATATTTCAGTAAGGTTTAGGTTTAAATTTATTAGATATGTGTTGAGATTTATTATATAAAGGGATACTTGCATTTGCCGCGTTTTGAATTGTATTCTCAAATAAATCGTAAAAATCCTGTAATGGTTCTGGGATATTAATTCTTGACAACAACCTTTCTACATTCAACGAATATGCAGACCAATTACTTTTCTTAAAATTACGTTTTGAAGTTACGTTTTTGGGTAAATTTAAATTAATCGACAACCTAATAATTATATGATGGCTATACTATTCACTAACTTACACACTATCCAGTCCGTACAAATTAATATACCCTTTTTTGTTTTTATCCTCTAAAGATATCATACTAAATACTATATTTTTAAGTTTATTCAATAAACTGGTAAAACTCAAACCCTGTGACTTATCATGCCTAATTTCCTTCCTGGTGCTAGGGGGATCTTCAAACTTTTCGGAGGAAGTCGGCTCTTCAGTCTCCATTGAGTTGGTGACAGTAAAAGATGTGGAAGGCAACGGGGTAGGTGGTCTTTGCTTCTTGTGATGCTTGCACCCTTGTTTGGATTTTGGTATGCTTCCTGATGAATTAATCAGAATGGTGGAGTAAGAGTCTGGCTGTGGATGGTTGATTTCCTCTAATACTTTTTGTTTTTCTATTTCTATTATGTTTCTTTGGTTTGTACTGTACTGTTGGTCTTCTTTTTTTCGTTGGTTCATATCTGACTCAGTAGTGGTCATAGGGCATGGTGCAACATACACAGACAACGCTTTTCTATATGTACAATTAAACTCTGACATAAGCTCCCGGATTCTCCGCTCTTTTTTATACATAGGGCAAAGTTTTTGCAAGGCCATATGGCTACCTGTACAGTTAACACATGTATAGGTCTTGGTATCACAATTTTCGTGACTTTTTGTACATTTTGGGCCCACTATCTTTTTAGATGGGCATGTCCTCCATATATGACCAAATTTCCAACAGCGAGAACACTGAGTGACTGGAAATATGTATGGATCGACTTTAATCCTAAGACTATCAATAAATACATAAGCAGGTAATGATGTGCTTTTGAACCCCAGGCGTATAGATTCGCTTTGAACCCAGTTATTGTTACCGACGGTCGGCTGTTGGTCATAATTACGCTTATTTAGCCTTTTAACAGATAATATCTGGTAGTCACTCGTAAGGCATTTTAACGCATCCGCTTCGGATAGATCTATTTCGATGTTTTTGGTTACACCTAACATATTCCAACTTCCGAGGTTTTCTGACTATGCCATCCTAAATCAGATAATGCTTTGCATTGAATAAATTCATCTGCATAATCTACACACTCGAACGTAATTAATAATTTATTCTAATGCGCGTACTTAACTCGATCAACACCCTTTATATTATTTTTTGAAAGTAATCGGGCTAGTGCGGATTGTTTAGGCATAGCTTGGTCACAAGTGACAGAAACTTGAACTTTTTCATCCAATCCTGGCTAGACCGACGAATTACCTTGTTTCTTCTAGATACCCTATACCAACCCTCCTCAGACGAAGTCTCGTCCGTGATTTCTCCTCTAGTTCTCTTCCTTAGTCTATTTTCTTCCAACTCCATATTTAATTGCACATCACTGCATTCTAAAATCAAATTCTCCTCACTGTTCGCTTCGTTCACTCGGGTGTTAGCAACATTTGCTTCACTGCACTCAACCGTATGGTTCACGCAATGTGACTCATTATCCATTGCGGCGCCCGACAACGGCCGCGCCGGTCGGGCCGAGCTTATAATCAGATTTAGTTATTATTATATATTACACACCGGGACGTGAGCTATACGGCCTAACGACACGAGGTGACAATAACAACTTAATCTAATGTTTTTTATACACAATATATTTATTTTATTTTCCGTTATTTATTTTCTCTGCTTCATTGCCGTGTGGGGCCGGCTTTAGAATTGTCCCACCCCTCTCCACCCATGGGAGTCGTAAGAGCCGACTGAGGGAATACCGAGGGAATGGGCAGCAGCACTCCCTCGAGTATTAACAACATCCACTGCGATCGCCAACCCGCCTGCCAAGCGTGGCGATTACGGCACTATCCCTCATATGAGCGAAGTTTCCTTGGGGAGGCCTATGTCCAGCAGTGGATGGATGGATATTTATTTTCTAAATATGTATTCCTTTATTGAGTAAAAACAATTTTTTACTAAATATTCCTTGAGGTTTGTATTAAAGTGTGTAAGTTGATTTTCTTTCCTAATATGTGATGGTAATTTATTAATAGTACATTGTTACTCTAGGGGCTCGCTTTCAACATTGAAAAAAATGGTAAAATATTTTACCCAAATCTATATTATTTTAAAGAAATATTTGAAAGTAAGTTCATTATAATAGGTGGTCGTTAAAAAAATCTTTATTAAATACTTTACTTTGTTATTTCAATTAAACATCGCGCTGTGATTGAGTGGCTCTAGTAAGTTAGAATAAGGTTCAATAGAAATATGAAAATAGAACTAGTTTTTTTTTTTAAATAATTTGACAGCTGTCAGTCGAAAACGATTCTCCCTAGGGCTGAAAAGTATTACTTTTAACCCGCTTCTCAGGCAACTTCAAACCTACTTTCCGAGTATGAGTAATGAAATAGTACATTGTTACCCTAGGGATGAAAGCATCTTATTTAGTGCCGAGACGGGGTTTGGCCAATAGTTAGAGGGACTAAGTAAGTCTTTATCCCGAGGTAAACACTGTGCTTTTCATTACGAATACAAGGAAACTAAAAATAAAAAACATGAATTAGCTAAAGAAAAAATGGGAGACTAAAAAATTGAATTTGGAATCGCCGTTTTCCCGCCGATTTTTTTTTTTGTTCTGTGGCCTGTCAGCTATTCAGCCATTATTTTTCATTCTAATCATTGAAAAAATATAAATCTTCGTTATTTTAAAGATATAGTTGCAACTATATTAAAATAAAGTCATATAACAAACAAATTCTTTAATAAATAGGTACTTAACTGGATTTTTTCCTTCCAAGCATCGTTATTTGTTGTGTTTTGGTAACACTCAAAATTAAGGTCAAGCAAACCTCGTAACTACTCCATGAATTTTTTTTCAAAAGCATACCTTATAACTTCCTTCGCAAAGTTTTTTACTAAGGCAATGTTATGGCGTGAAGTTGTGTATGTAAACCAGTGTGCTATTTTTATGTTTTAAGCAAAAAATACTACGTATCCAGTAAAATGCGAAGTCTTCATTAAATATTGATAGCATGTCGATTAGTTTTTAAAAATATAGAACTCAATAATTAAAGTAATAATACAGTAAATAAGTGGTCTAAAGTTTTAAATAAAGTTACAACTATTGCTTTTATCCTTATCTGAGAATGTTGGATACCTACACAACTTCTAATTTATTTTAAACTAGTAATAAATGTTATTACTAGTTACACTTAAAGAAATGGCGAATATTAGGTATTCTGTGTTTAAAAAATGGGAAATCTGGCAGTAAATACGCCTGAAATAATTCTGATTCCATTATGACGTTCCTGACTCCTGACCGACCGTCGGTATAATGTATGAAAATGCTGCCGATAGATGGCGCAGGCGTCACCCAAAGACGTTAAGTATGAATGTGTTATCGAGATTATCAGTCAGGAGCAATTGTCACGATGGCTGAATTGGCAAAACATCTGGACGGTATCCAGGAGATGCAGGTTCAAATCCTGCTCGTGACTGTTATTTTAAATTTTCACATTTTTCACTTTGTGTTTAATGTATAGGGCTAAGCATGTCAAATGCTAAAAATATATATAAAAATATTTAAATATTTATAGGGTTTGCGTCATTATTAGGTAAAAATCTTAATTGTAAAATTAAGTTTACCTGGTCGGTATAATGTATGAAAATACTGCCAATAGATGGCGCAGGCGTCACCCAAAGACGTTAAGTATGAATGTGTTATCGAGATTAGCAGTCAGGAGCAATTGTCACGATGGCTGAATTGGCAAAGCATCTGGGCGGTATCCAGGAGATGCAGGTTCAAATCCTGCTCGTGATTGTTATTATCGATTTTCACATTTTTCACTTTGTGTTTAATGTATAGTGCTAAGCATGTCAAATGCTAAAAATATATATAAAAATATCTAAATACATATATTATTTCTCAACTTCTTTTACTAACGCCAATTTGTGTACGCCAAGTATAATTTTCGTAATATACTTTTCGCATAAATGTAAAATATTTGTGTCAAACGGGTCTTCACAAATATACAATAAAATGACTGAGCATGTAAAGTGCTTAAATATATATATATATATATATAATCAAAAATATCAAAATACAATAAAAGAGTTAATTGTGGATTGCATTTATAATAATGATTTCCAGAGACTTACCATTCAAGAAAACCATATAGACTGCAGGATGATTTATTTCTTCGCCTCCTAATAATCGAACATCTTCTACGCCGGCATTTCGAGCCAATCTTGCTATAGGTTCTTCAGAACACTCTGTTGTTATGTGAGTCATCAATGCCAAATTTTTCACGAGACCACAAGCTTCACCTTCAGGAGTGTCAGAAGGGCAAAGCATGCCCCACTGTGAGGGTTGCAAGGAACGTGGTCCAGACACTTTCCTGGTTTTCTCAAATTGAGAATTAACTCGAGTCATCATACCCAAGGCTGATATGTAACTAAGACGACTAAGTACTTGTGTCACGCCATGTCTTTCCATTTTGAATCTTTTTATAGTCCAATTGCCCTATAAAATATAAATAAGATGATTTGTTGAAGATAAATTGGCCATTGCGGTATAATTATTGAAATTGTGCTAGTATGTATATGTACAAACATTAACAAGCACGATTGAGCAAAATAGGCGCGAATTAGTCCTACAAATATGTGTTGTTCAGATATACCAAGTCAATTTGACTTATACATTTCATTTTCGTAATTTATGGAAGCAGACTTTATTTTACGGTTTCCAGAAACAAATATCCAAAAAAGACGAACTAATGTTTGTAGGGAACAAAAATGTTAGCTCAAAAATATTTAAAATTTACGTATGATACATGTAGGTATGTGCAAGCGCGAAAATGGTAATGTAAAATAATTATGCAATAAAATTTTGGTTGATTGTGATTACATTGTCATTAATTTGAACTTTTTACTTACCGAAGAAATTGCGGTAAATAAACCGTTAGCTATTAAATCTGGTCTCATATGTTTCACAACATCAAATGGAGCCGCCTTGACTTTGGGAATTATTTTATCTGCTATGGACTTCAATTCCCAATTAAATCTTTTAAATAGATCTTCGAACATCAATGCCAGCAAAGACCCTGCTAATTCCAGTCTTTTGTTTCCATAATAATCTGGATCATCTATGGCAGACTTGTTAGTTTCCGCTTCAATGACTCTCTTTACCATGATAGCTAAATATATAGCCTTCACATAAAAATTGTAGTTCTCAACGGCTACGTGCGCCAAAATAGTTGTAGCCAGAAGGTCTCGGGCTTCATCGATAGGAGTACGAGATTTAGCATTGCCGGTCTGAAACCTAATACAATTAGACTAATTTGTGCATTAATGTATTTTAATTAACCTACTAGCGAACCACCCCGGCTTGGCACAGGTAGTATACAAGCTTAATTTGTAGGAAAAATATGTATAATACAAAATTGTATGTATAATTTATAATTGTATGTTTAATACAAATGTATAATACAAAATTATCAAAAAATCGGTCGAAACGATTGCTCCCAAACTTCACAGGTCCAACCGCTGCGCTAATATGAAGATAGTCTGTAAATTTCACCAAAATCTCTTCAGCCGTTTTGGAGTCAATAGAAAACATACATACAAACACAGATTTTATTGTAGATATATAAGATAGACAACTATAATTCTGACATCATTTTAAAAATAAAAATATATATATTCATACGCAAGTTTGTATAATTTTTATTAAAAAAAATAGCATCACGTCTCTATTCCCCGAAGGGGTAGGCAGAGGTGTATTACACACCCACGATTCGCCAGCTATGTTTAAGTCCCACGTAATAGGGGCGAGCCTATTGCCGTCTACCGGGCACATTTCCAAACTCCGGGCTACTACTGAGAATTTTTCTTTTTACGAAAAAGCTCTATAACAATGCCCGACCCGGGGATCGAACCCGAGACCTCATGATCAGCAGTCGCACACACTACTTCTGCACCACCGAGGTAGTTTTATTTTTTATTCATTACACAAAAGCTGATTGGAATGGAAGAAACGCGGGACGGAATCTGAGACAGTTACTTAGATTATGCCACTATTCCACCGCTGCCCAAATTATTTAAATTAGAATAATTATTATACTACCTTTTAACTTTTAATTTGCTTCCAATATAAGCTAGAGCTTGATTTTGAGTAAAAATTTTCAAATTATGACAATCCATAATGCAAAGCGCCATTTTTTTCATAGTCGTATCATCAGTACCAATGAGCTGCATAATTTCTTGATCACTGCAGATTCCCATTGCCTTGAATGCTACTGCAATTGGAATGTCCTGAAAGCAATTTTACTTAATGGAAAAACGGTAACTATGACGTAGTAGTTTAGATACCGTGCCCCAGTTCTGAGGTGGGATATTTGCGTTGAGAATACTTGACTAACATCCCGTTGTGTCCGATTTTAGTAATGATACGTAACTTAAAGATAATACATCTAAAATAATATCTACTCGTAAACATAGAAACATAGCATCACGCCTGTATTCCCCGAAGGGGTAGGCAGACGTGTATTACACACCTACGGTTCGCCAGCTATGTTTCCATCCATCCATCCATCAGCCTTTCAACGTCCACTGCTGGACATAGAACTCCCCAAGAGAACGCCACGAGCGGTCCCGTCATGAGGGATAATGCCGTAATCGCCACGCTTGGCAGGCGGGTTGGCGATCGCAGTTGATGTTGTTAATACTCGAGGAAGTGCTGCTGCCCACTCCCCCGGTATTCCCTCAGTCGGCTCTTACGACTCCCGTGGGTAGAGGGGTGGGACAATTCTAAAGCCGGCCCCACACGGCTGACCCCCACAGCTATGTTTGAGTCCCGCATAATAGGCAGCGAGCCCTCTCCTTCACTTGTCTCCCCTCACGGCCAGTTTCCTGCTCCTTGTTTCTCCCATCATGACCTTATTTTCCTCTCTTATAACCGAAAACCTCCCAAACCAAAGCCCAAGGTGATGCATTTACGTAATCTTGCTCGCATGGACATTGGCCAACTGTGTATTCAAGCTTCGGCTCTCAATTGGCAACCTCTGCTTGAAGCAAGGCCTATGGATAATAAGGTCAGCATTTTTAATAAAACTATTATCGATCTCTACGAATCTTATGCCCCAGCAGTGAAGATTAAGCTGAAGCATCCACCTGCACCGTGGATGTCGGAGGCGATCCGTAAGGCGATACGAAGTAGAGACTCTGCTTTCCTTTTTTTTTACTTTATAAGGCTGCTAGGAATCGGTGTAACCAAATGATACGTAACGCTAAACGCCGTATCATCTTTAACAAATCTGTTCTTCTTCTCCTTCTGAGATTTGGAAGTTTCTCGGGAAACTTGGTATTGGAAAAACACGGGATACAGACATCCCTAGTACTATCAATCTGGATGATCTGAAATGCTTTTTTAGCAATACAGTTCCTTTAGATACTGCTACCGTATATCAAACTCTAGACTACATTGCTAATTTACCACGTCCCGATATTATTCCTATCAACTTTTCTCCAGTGACATCTGATGAGGTTAGAAAGATTTCCCTGTCCATTAAATCAAAGGCTGAAGACTGGCTGCGATGAAGTCAGTGGGCGAATGATTGTAACCATCCACCATTTGCTCCTTCCTATATCGCATAGCTGAACTTTTGAAGTGAAAACTTCTTTTAGCGCGGTACGCATATTTTTAGATGAGATAAAATCTCTACTCGCGACACCGTTACGAGACGCAGCTATAGTGTGGGCATTGGAAATTAAATTTGACACACTTCCCGGTTTCCGATTGAGCTGAAATTTTACACCCATATGTATATCCCGTGACAATGCAATATTATGATGACACGGAGCTGATCTGATGATGGAGCTGAAAGGTGGACCTAGGAACTCTATAATGAAACGGCGCAACCCCATCGAGTTTGGGCTTGTATGATTCGTCTTGACGAGTACTTTGTCTCTAGATGGTATCCAGGGTCTGTGGATGAAGCTGGAAGGTGGCCACAGTAACTCTTATAATGAAATGACGCCGAGCGGGTCAGTACCACCGTCTCCCGTGTGACCAGCCATGAAGCACTTAGGTGTGTTTTGGTTGTAGCGGGAGATAGCCGCCCCTGTCCATTTTCCCTTCCTGAGCGCGTGGTGGGTTTCGGTGATGCTCGGAACGGGCATTGATAGGGGTCATGGCTTGTGCGTTGGGCGTGAGGGGCTGATGCGGGGTACAGGGAGACCCGGTGGGAATAGTTCGCCGGCCACCTGCCGGTCAGTAGGGGACCCGAACCCGGGGAAATCCTACCTCGGGAGACTGTCCCGCCAACCGGCAAAAATCCCGTGGAGTTACCGTCGTGCCGGAGTAGGAGACCAGTGTGGACCCGACGGTGAATCATGGGGGGCACCGGGGGCCCTTCCGTGTTTCGTGTCAGCTCCTCACAAAACCCATTGTCTAGCCATGCGCCAAGTGTCACCACCCATTTTTTCCGAGTGTCAGCGGTACCCATTGTGCGCGTGCCCATATCCTCCAAACTCTTCACAAATCATGGCCATAAAGAAAAATAAAAATAAGTGTTTTACGGCGGACTCCCTATCCACATCATCAGTGGAGTTTTGCAACATCAGGGGTCTTCACAGTAATCTCGACGCCGTCCATCACCATCTCGAGACGGCGCGGCCTGCCTTGCTCTTTTTGACGGAGACGCAGATAGGTGCTCCGGACGACATTTCGTACCTTAAATACCCTGGCTACGAACTGGAGCATTCCTTCCATCGTAAAGCCGGGGTGTGCGTATTCGTTCGGAGTGATGTCTGCTGTAACCGCCTTCGGGGCCTTGAACATAGCGAACTGTCTATTTTATGGCTACGCGTAGAATATGGTGGAACAGACCGCATTTACGCGTGCCTTTACAGGTCCCATGGCAGTGATTTGGGGTCAACTCATCTTTTCGAGAACGTCGAACGGGGGACATAGACAAAATATTGGAGCAGTTTCCATCTGCGGAGGTGGTGGTCCTTGGTGACTTCAATGCTCACCACATAGAGTGGCTTGGGTCCCGGACCACTGACCTCCCGGGTCGGCAGCTCTTCAATATGGCTTCGGCCTATGGTCTCTCTCAACTAGTAACACAGCCTACCCGTGTTCCAGATATTGAGAGTCATGGCCCTCCTTGTTGGACCTTCTGCTAACTTCAAATCCACACGGATACCGGGTGGTGGTTAGTGCTCCTTTAGGATCATCCGATCACTGCCTGGTCCGCTGCACTGCCCTTGTTGGGAGAACCAATCGCTTTCCAGCGAATGGGTCTCGTAGAGTCTGGCAGTATAAGTCAGCAGATTGGGATGGACTACGCGAGTTCTTCGCGTCCTACCCTTGGAAGCAGCTATGCTTCTCCTCTAGGGACCCTGACGTCTGTGCGGACTGCATCACGGAAACGGTGATTATGGGGATGGAATTATTTATCCCCAGCACCAAGGTAGTACAGGGCAACTTCTGCCAGTCTTAGTCTCCCACCACTGCGGAAACTAGACGGCAATTTGGCCCATAGTGCCAAAGAGAAAGCCGATCTTTTGGGCCAACTCTTTGCCTCAAACTCGACTTTGGACGCCGGAGTGGCCACACCACCCACCATCCCTCGGTGTGAAAGCTCCATGCCTGAAATCCGTATTTCACAACGTGCGGTCAGGCGGGAGCTGCTGCTACTGGACGTCCATAAGTCGAGTGGACTGGATGGCATCCCTGCGGTGTTTCTTCGAACGTGCGCCCCTGAGTTGACCCCCGTCCTTACGCGCCTGTTCCGCCTTTCATACAGTACCGGCAGGATTCCTACTTCGTGGAAGGTAGCCCATATTCACCATATTCCCAAAAGGGGCGACCCGTCGAATTACAGGCCAATCGCGATAACATCCCTGCTCTCCAGGGTTCTGGAGAGAGTCATCAACCGCCGACTTCTGCAGTACCTTGAGGATCACCAGCTGATCAGTGATCGCCAATACGGCTTTCGTCAAGGTCGATCAGCTGGTGATCTTCTCGTGTACCTCACTCATCGCTGGGCAGAGGCTTTGAAGGGTGGGGGTGAAGCTTTGTTCACTGCAAAGAAGGACGCATTTGTCATGACGCCCCAGTTCCAAAGGGGAAACTCTCCCGGTCTCCGAGAGTATTGGTATCGTTTGTATCGACATATCTAGTAAAGTCCAGTTCGGGAGTCATTTGGAGGACAAAGCCAAATTGGCGAGCAAGAAACTGGGCGTCCTGAACAGAGCCAAGCGGTACTTCACACCGAGGCAGCGACTTGTGCTGTATAAAGCACAAGTCCGCCCTCACGTGGAGTACTGTTCACATCTCTGGGCAGGCGCACCAAAATACCAGCTCGACCCAATTGACTCCCTGCAAAGACCCGCTGTTCGAATTGTCGATGATCCCAATCTCACGGATGAGCTGGAGTCGTTGGGGCAGCGGAGGGACTTTGGGGCTCTCTGTGTGCTCTATCGACTTTTCAACGGGGAGTGCTCTGAGGATCTGTTTGAGGTGGTACCAACATCACCCTTTTACCACCGGAGCACGAGACGCCGTACTAGGGTTCATCCATACCACCTGGAAACGATCTCGTCCAAGACGGTTCGTTTTCAGCGTTCTTTTCTACCACGTACGTGTAAGATCTGGAATGAACTTCCTGCTGCGGTGTTTCCCAAGCGTTACGACTTGTCCCTCTTTAAACGAGGTTTGAGAAGAGTACTTTACTCACGGTAGGCGGCGACTTGGCTGTGCCCCTGGTGTTGCCATAGTCCATGGGCGGCGGTTACTACTTACCATCAGGTAGGCCGTATGCTCGTGTGCCACCGTTGGCAATAAAAAAAAAAAAATACTAGCCCCGATGCAAAATAGTTCGTCTAGTATGGAAAGTAGTGCAAAGCGGAACATATAGAAAGTAAATATTAGTAAAATAATTAAGAACGTTTAATAAAAAGTAAACCACAATTTGAGGAACATTTTAAAGTTTATTTTAACATAACTGAAATTCTTTCATGACTTTACATTTATTCTAAAAAACATAACGCAAAAGTATCCGTCTACCCTTGTCACTCACGCAAAATAGTTCGTCTACCACTTAGTTGTATCGCCTTTGCTCTCAATGACAGCTTTAATGCGAAGAGACATGGTTGCAACCAACGCTGCACACTCCTCAGGCGTAATTGACTCCCAGACAGCCAAGAGATTAGCCTTTAACTCGCTCTTCGATCTTGATGGATTTATACGGAGAACTTTTTTATTTTCCACCATAGGGGTTGGATCGGCGATAAGTCCGGGCTGTTAGATGGCCATTCGATTGTAGGGATGCTTTTCGCCAGTAGCCTTTGTTGTCCTTGCAGTATGGCAGGAAGCACCATCCTGTTGTAAAATGAAGGATTATTGATACTTAAGTGACGGAATAGAGGATAGTAAATTCTCTTCCAAAAGGTTTTGATACCTTGCAGCATTGATAGAACCATCCACAAACTACCATACCACCAACACCTTGTGCAGACATGCAGCCCCATACCATAAGAGACGCGGGAAACTTCAATTTGCGTTTGAGACAATCAGTATTAAATGCCTCATTTTTGTTCCGAATCACTTCTTTCCTTTCATCGCCGACTGTCACTTCAAAATTGGACTCGGCACTCTAAATGATACTACGCCACTGATCGGAAGTCCAATTTAAATGATCACGAGCAAACTTCAACCTCTTTTTCTTTTGTACAGCAGTCAACAGTGGTTTCTCCTTAGCGGTGTAAAATCCGTAACCCATTCTTTTTAGGACTCTTTTGCAAGTATCAACTGAGACGTATTTGTGAATCATGTCCTTCCATTGCACCGACACATCAAGTTCTCCAGCTCGAGCACGACGATTATTTTTGATAATTTTCTTCAGGATTCTGTTTTCTACTGCACTTGTGATGCGTGGTCGACCAGTTTTCTTCAAACAAGAAGTCGTTCTATAATATATTATAAAAAGATTTATAGTGCTGAATGATAGATTGTACTGTAGACCTGGGAAGTATCAAGTCTTTAGATATTTGGTAACTTGATTTGCCAGCATCAACCCCACAAACTATTTGCTTTCGAAGCTCTTCACACACGGGGTTTGTCACCACCCATTGTTATTTGAAAACTAATGAAAAAATCTGAAATTTTCAGAATTTATACTGTCTCACTTAACAAATGACACAGAATTACTTTTACAAATTTAAATTATGCAACATAATTGTACAAAGAAGGAATAATCTTATTTAACTCACCGATAGACGATCTCTTTTGCATCAATGAACAATTAGACGAACTATTTTGCTTATAACTTCTTCGAATTTAAAACAGGATATGTATAAATTTAAATAGCTAAAATAGTTTATTGGTTCATAATTAAAAAATGGCATAAGTAACGCGACATGTGATAGTAGAATAGCTTAATATTTTATATAGATATACAAAAATAATGAAGTTAGAAAAAATCTCACAGAGAAAATTCACACTAGACGAACTATTTTGCATCGGGGCTCGTACTAGTCAAATGTATAAATACACTAGCTGATCCGGCAAACGTTGTTTTGCCATGTATATTATTTCAAGGAAACATTTTTTTAGTTCAATAAAAATAACTATCTACTATAAGTGTACGGGGATTTACTTATAATCGAAAGCGTTGTAGACAATGAAAGTATGATTTTATTTAGGTTAATAAATTAATCTTTATTAAAGTAACAAATATATCTTAAATTAAAATTCTCGATAGCTATCTAAACATCAAAAATAATTATTCATACTTTTACTATGAATTATGGCAGTTGAAAAAAAATAAAGATTAATCTCTCAGCGCAATAGAGTGTACAATATTCTTGGTTAGTCCGTCTTTAGCCAACACAAATAACCTGGATGGTTTCCCCACGCGAGAACATGCCACATATAGTTGTCCGTGGGAAAAGCATGGTGTTTCCAAATCTAAACCACATACAGACAATGTCTGGCCTTGACTTATTGATCGTCATAGCGAATGCCAATCTGATTGGGAATTGAGTGCGTTTGAACTCAATTGGCACATCTGTAGGAATCATAGGGATTCGTGGCAGCAACACATTTTCACCTTGAAACTTTCCATTCAAAATGATGGCTTCAATAACGCTTTTCATTATTTTTTTAATGACCAATCGTGTACCATTACATAGCCGTTTGATGGATCCTGAAGCATTTGAACGCGCATGTTCACCGTCAGTTGTATTTTTTCAACATTACGCCACAGTCGCAATGATTTTAAGCAAGCGTTGATTTCATCAGCGTACGTTGAACGTGGAATAACGGTCTAAAATCACCTGAAAGGAGTAACAAAGTGCCGCCAAATAGTTAATCATTGTTTCTTATATTCTTTAATGTCCTATCCAATGCCTCAAGCGAATGTTTTTGTGCCATAGGTTGTGCATTCATCCCAGATAATAATTTTACATTGTTTCAGCACTGTTTTTTTTTTATTTATTGTGATTTATTGCGCCTTTTTTTGTATATTATGTACGCCGTTTAATTATTTGCTTTCCTGTTTGAAATCTTTTTGCTTTCATTCTTGTTTTAGAAATTCAATACTGTTTTTATTGCGTAGCATGTTATTTGATTGCTGGATGAGAGGTGACAACGGTAGACATCTAGCAGGGATAACTGATCGATTTATAGTTGATCAGTTATCGACCGGTGAAGGCGGAAGATCAAATTGAATTGAGAAAAAAAAACATAATTAAAGGAAATTATTACAAATAAAAAAAATTCGCGATGGAAAAATAGTGGTTGATCGTAGAGGGGTGAAAATCGAGAGTAATGTATTTTTTTTTAATTCTAAGTCATGATAAAATAAGAATAAAAATCTTGCCAAAAAAATTTACAATTAAAGAATAGGGGTTGATCGTAGGGTTGAAAAATAGATGTTGTCCGATTCTCAGACCTACCCAATATGCACACAAAATTTCATGAGATCGGTTAAGCCGTTTCGGAGGAGTTTAACCACAAACACCGCGACACGAGAATTTTATATATTAGATTCAGTCAAGAAAGTATTGGGAATGGATGTTTGGAACCATAATTCCAAATTCAAATTTTTGTTTTTTTGTTGTTGTTAGATTGCTACAACTGTTATCCATTTTTACGCGGAGTTTGAGTTGCATCTGTTATTTGTATTAAATACAGTGATGTTTTTAGTTATATCATATCTAGTGTGTATTGCGAATTTCATAATGGACAAAAACATCGAACAAAGAGTTTGTCTTAAATTTTGCATCGCCAATGGAATTTCGCGTTCGGAGTCACTGAAAATGTTACAGAAGGCTTACGGTGAATCAACTTCATCAAAAACACGTGTGCTAAGTAAAGTTAACATTGCAAGAGTGAAGGAAATAGTGACTGAAATCCTCATTCAACTTTGAGAGAGATAGCTTTCTGTCACGAGTCGATCCGTACCATTTTAAATAATCACTTGGGTATGAAATATGTTTCCGCTCGGCTAGTCCCAAAAGACCTGAATTTTCTCCAAAAACTCAATC
This sequence comes from Leucoma salicis, assembly GCA_948253155.1. Taxonomy (NCBI): domain Eukaryota; kingdom Metazoa; phylum Arthropoda; class Insecta; order Lepidoptera; family Erebidae; genus Leucoma; species Leucoma salicis. The sequence goes on along the minus strand of OX411809.1, from coordinate 12,752,774 downwards.
GCATGAGAGTCGCTGAGGACATGCTAGAACAAGTCAATTCCGACCCAACATTCATGAAACGCATTGTTACTGGTGACGAGACGTGGGTTTACGAGTTTGACATGCAAACTAGTCAACAAGCTTCGGAGTGGCGACTTCTAACTGAACCGAAACCCAAAAAACCACGCCAAAGTCGATCAAAAGTCAAAGTCATGTTGACTGTTTTCTTTGACTATCGCGGTGTTGTGTACTCGGAATTCTTGCCAGAAGGTCAAACGGTAAATATAGAATATTATTTGAGCGATATGCGGCGTTTAAGAGAGCGAATTCGACGAAAAAGGCCAGATTTGTGGAAAGAAAATTCTTGGATTTTGCACCACGATAAAGCGCCTTCGCACAAGGCCATCATTGTGAATGAATTTTTCTCCAAACACAACAAATACCATCGAGTAACTACCATATTCACCAGATATGGCTCCAGCCGACTTCTTTCTTTTTCCTAAACTCAAATTACCACTTCGTGGCACCCGTTTTCAATCGGTAGAAGACATTAGGAGAATTCGCGGCGAGAACTGAACTCAATTCCGGAAACAGCGTTTTAAAAATATTTTGATGATTGGATTATTCGTTGGCGTAAGTCTATAGTTTTTGAAGGAGCATACTTTGAAGGTGATAAAATAAATTTGGATGAATAACAAAAATTTTGTGTATTATTGATCTTTTCCCGGTACTTTCTTGACAGAGTAGTATACCAATCGATACTGACGATCACTTCAAGAGCCTCTACTACCGTTTAACAGTCAACTATAGGTATCATTAGTGCAAACGAGCATTAATACTGCGCAATATTATTCTCCATCTACGAAGCGTACCTTACAGTAAATTAATTAATCAGATTTTTTTACAGAATGTGTCAGAAATTAAGAGAAACTCTCTTCTCGAATATATAAATAACTGGATTCTGCCCACAATTTCATCCAGTGAACTTCACAATATTATTAACGAGTACGTCACTCTACGGCAGACTAATGATGCCCATGTGAAAATTGCCATATCGTACAGGATCTATAATTGTTTCCTAATTGAAAAAGATTTTCTAGGTTCTGAATTATATTATGCAATATTTCATGAAATAAATGTTGGCAGAAAACTGCATTTTAAGAAGTTTATGATGTAAATAAAAAATATCGATAAATTGCGTTCTATAAATTCCATAGATATGACGACTGACGTATAGATTACCAAAGCGTGCGAGAAGAAAATGTAATTCGGCAATAGGTATAGCAAGATTGAAGGAGGAAAGCGAATCTAATGTCATTCATGGACGTATAAAGGCGAAATAAATCATCGGCAGATAATGGGTAATAAAGGATAACATAATTATGTCGATAAAACGGGATTAATGTTTGTAGGGACTACAGTGGCCAAGGTACTGCTTTGACCGTTAATGTGTTTCCGAGGAATCCGATGCAGTTGTAATCGGCAGAGTTATTGTTCTAGCGCAGATGGGGTTCACATAATTCTAGGAAACTATTGCTCTTTTTTGAGGTGAGCGGAATACACAAAGCTTACTGTTTTAAACAGTTTTATGTTATCTATATATGGGCCGCTACAGTTTCTAATTGTAAGCAGATATATTATTATTAAAATAGAATATTTTGAAGAGTGGCTAGAGGTAATTTTGATGATTTCGTTTTGGTATTAGATAACGCTTTTTACCACTCCCATGAGGTAGAATAAAACTGCCACTACAGGGTGGCGTAAGGCCCAGTTCAAAAGTGGCTAAACTCAAAGAATGTAAACAATTAATAAATTAATACACTGATTAGAGCAGAATTACTGTAAATCATTACAAAAGAAAAGACTTATTATCAAAAAATGTAGTTGAGGAGTTCACTGTTGAGTATGGTGTCAACATCTCAAAAGACTTCCTTAGCACTGTAAATCAAATCCCATAGTAACTAGTACGAGCACAGGTAAAGGGGCGTGTCGCAAGAAATAACAAATGTTTTAAAATGGCTGAAATTAAAGAATTATTTACTGAGGGCTAAAGTTGTTGACACTGCAATGGTAGTATGTCGAGTATGTTATTATACTTAAATTAACGAAATAAAATGATGCTACTCGTTCACCTTATTGATAATGTAACAGAAAGATTCTTAGTAAATGTAGATTCTGAAAGTAATATTTCAGAAATAAATTGTGATTAAGAAAGTTCGGCTTTTATTTTTTCCATTTTGACTAAAATGATAATAAGCAGACAAATAGGCATCTACGGTGGGCATCTATCCCCTTATTTTAAGTAGCTTTCGTTAAATGCGATTTTCTTATGAACATAAATAACACTCGCAAATGCAATTTTATTACGTTACTAGCCTTTCCTCGCAGCTCCGCCACAGCCAAAAGTTAGTTTTTGGGTTATATCTCAGCTTCCCGATAAAGTAGCGTATAAAATGTATACCAGTTGTTAAGTGTAATCAAGAGCTATCAAATAAAAAGTTCAAATCCGTTCAGCAGTTTTTGCGTGATGCGCGAACAAACAAACAGACAAAAAATTTAAAAAAATCGTTTTATGTTTAGATACGCTTATATAGTCTATTACAGTCATTTTTTTCTAAAATATCTTAAATGTACAGACACAGCTATGTTACAGCTTTATAATACTATAGAAAACATATTAAAATAGGTATGATTACTTCAATTTAGATTTTGTAAATGCTACAATAATAAATTCATGCTACTTATACTACTGATCAACGCAAATTCAAATTAAGAAACCAAATTTATTATAATAAAAAAAATATATTAATTATGTGTTTTCGATAACTCAGACTACAACAACACTATTAATGATACATGGCAATCAAATATCATTTTAGTCTACAAAATAAAAAATCAAAGTATAGTAATTTAACCTAAACAAATAGTACCTCATAAATATAAACTATAAAATTCCCTAATTTCGGATAATTTCCACTAGCGAATATGAGCAATACTGGCATTGTGACGAATTATTTTGTTTTGGTGAATTAATATAAATTTTAATGTATAAAATCGGGAACTAAGTGATTAAATTATTCATTTACCTATGAAACGTGACTCCTGGATTTTTTTCTTTCTGTCACCGCGGTTTTTCACCATTTCACCACACAAGATATGCTGTATTTTGATATTTTTTTGCAGCGTAGACGTACCGACTGTGATAACGTTTACTCGCGCAATGGCCGACTAAGGTGTGAATGTGTGCGTGTCGGCATGTACGTACAGCGAACTGACCGACTCTGAGTGACACAATCTTTTGTTAGCAAGGCTCAGTCCGTTCTTTTTATTAAGTCCATGATGTCATTGTAATCTGTTTGGAATGACAGGTAGTCTAAAGTCGACAAGCTTGAAAGCTTTACGGTTCTTTGATTTATTTTTATGGTAAATCTTGTTTATTTTAGTGATTATAATAGTTAAATACAATGGTCGTTTGTTCCGTGAGTGGGTGTGATGTAAATCATAATCCCGATAATTGCACGGTTCTCAAGACATCCTCACTGCTTAGATGCCTTTATTTTTGGTTATAGTTACTGATATTTGCTGTTTCAATTAAGGAATAAATCCCATCAAAAACATAAATGTGAAATGAGAGACAAGTTCAATATTATGATAATGCCTTAGTTGTTAACTTCAACAACAAAAAAAGTGAGATCTAAATGGGTGTCAAGTTCAATGGTCAGTCCTGAAATTTATTTATAACAACATAAAATATTTTATAACAACTTAAAATACTATAATTTCTTATTATAACTTAGGATAATATATTGAAGCCCGAGGTCTGACTTGGGTAGTTTTCATATACAAATTATATTATAGCCTTCGCAATTTCCTTTTAAGTTCCTTCACAATTTAATGCATAAAAAATCAGATTTTATAGATAATCAACATTTATTGCCAATTCTTATTGCACCACACATTTAGCTAGATATCTTAGAGAGAAGTTTCTTAAAATTATAATAAGTCTCAACATTACGAGATAATTTCAGAAATGAGTCAAAAGTGCCCAATGCTCCCTATGGCAGGGAGGTTTGGACACACCCTGTGGGAGGCTTGGGCATAGCCTATAAAACACTTTATATGCATAATAGAATCCAAAAATAAAAGTTAACAACAAATAAAAAAAACATCTTAAATCATATCTTCTCAATTTATTTAAGATTAGGTATAACCCATAAAGGTTTATCAAATGTGAACTTAGAGCTACCACATTTAGTTTTATTGCATATCTCTGGACCTGGCAGTTTAGTTTTGATGTCGTCTAGTGGGACACCAGCTATGTCTTCTACTTCAGGAAAAAAGGTGTTTCTTATCTTACTCAGCCTCATAAATTTTATTGTAGCCATGGTGACTAATGTCTTCGATGTGGCCGACATAGTGCACAACAGTCTTTTTTGTATTAAATTTAACGAGCACAAAATCATTCATTCGAAAATTTCTGTCAATCATTATCACATCATCTTCATCTAACTCTTCTTCAGACGTTTCTTCCACAAATGATACAGTTCTGAGGGAGAACTGTCAGTGAGTAAAACATTTTCTACATCACTATCACTACTGCGCATTTTCCTTTTCTTTACTCTATTCGATGTTAGTTCTGGTGTAAGTTTAGGTATCTGTTTCTTCTCAGTATTTTTAAGAACCTTTTTTCTGCCTCTCTCTTTTATCCTTGTTCTTGGTTTGTCTTTCTTGTTCTGCTAATTCTATCAGTCTCTTTTCAGGTGTGTCTGTCAATATCCCTGTTTTCCCTTTCTTTCTTGCATTATCAATCAGTTTTCTTGGGCAAGGCTTTGGTAAACAAAGAGATCCATAACAACTCGGATCAAAGAACACATAGCTGATGTAAAGCACCGTCGCTATACAAAGTCTGCAATTTGTGAGCACACACAGGACCACACCCGCCATTACATTAGGTTTGACAAACCTCAAATCCTCGCAAAAGAACATCGATATCGCCCTAGAATGATACGTGAGGCTATTGAAATTAAGAAACATCCCAATATCAATAGAGAAGACGGCTGGGTCTTACCATCAAGCTGGAACCCTGTGATAGGCCTCACCAAACAGAATACAAGAAGGCACACCACAAGATTGCAAGACACAGTTAGCGCTTATTGTGTAGACAAAACCCACAGTAGTGATTAGATTTAGTTATTGCTTTTTTAAAAAAATTTTAACTTATTTATATTTCAGTAATTCCGTACAAAAATTTAATAATCCATAACAGTTGTTGCCTACTGAGTTTTCTGGCCGGATCTTTCTCAGTCAGGCCGCGTTCCGATCCGGTGGTAGCTTTTTAGTCTTAGCTTTTGGTAAAATCAATATATTTAATAATATAAACTACCAACCAAGATTGTCTTCTTACTGGTAGTAATTGGTAGTTTATGGTAGAATTTTTGTTTAAAGAGGAGTATTATACTCATTTTAATATACTAACTTAAAGTCTCAACATTGTAAGCATAAAAAAAAAAATTTGAAGTAAATATTTTAATTGTGTTTCTAAACGAATATTAGGTGGGTTAAAATAAATAAACCAATAATTTTGTAAAATCATATACTGTGGGTAGATGAGACCGTTGAAATAACATATCAGCCTTGGACGTCTATCATCTAAGTCCACCCGTGATCATGAATGCTGTAAAGTATTCGAAACGTCGGGATAGTAGTAAAATCAAGTAAACGCGATAGATTCCGTAAACGAAGTTTTATTTCAAAATGTGTAACATTCGCGTAAATATCAGAAAGTATTAGGTAATTAGATTTAAAAAAAACCTCTTATACTCAACAAGGAGCATTGGGCATGCCCAAACCTCCCTCACATCAGAATGCCCATTACTCCCTCTGTATACATTTTCAACATAAACTTACCGGTATTTTTTTTATTTTGGTATATAAGCGTGAATTTCAGTTTAATTTATAAGTTAGTAAATATACAATAGATATATAATAAAAAAACAGACATACCTTAGTCTTTTTTTATTACGATCCGAAACCACAACAAAATATTTACTTTTACGAGAGCATAACCTTCAAACGTGTCTGTGTAAACTGACAGAAATGACAGATAGTATATGGATAAACAATGTTGCCAGTCGGTAAAATAAACTACAAAATTAGGAAAAAAATGAAATCTGTGACCGGATCAGAATAAAAGGTGGGTGCCCATGTCTCCCGACTGCCCGTCCATCCCCTACTTTTTGAAATTAGCGCTATCTATGTGATTTATTGAAAACGACTTAGTGAGACCAATACATTATTAGTTAACATAGCATCACGCCTGTATTCCCCGAAGGGGTAGGCAGAAGTATATTACACACCCACGACTTGCCAGCTATGTTTAAGTCCCACGTAATAGAGGGCGAGCCTATTGACGTCTACCGGGCACAATTCCAAACTCCGGGCTGCTACTAAGAATTTTTCTTTTTAGGAATAAGCTCAAATAACAGTGCCCGACCCGGGGATCGAACCCGAGACCTCATGATTAGCAGTCGTATACACTACCGCTACGACGTACGAGGCAGTTAAAAAGGTTTTTTTCGCCATGGTTTAATATATGTATTTCTTTTATATGGTAAATGATTAAATAATTACAACAACTAATAAAAAAAATAAACGCCGCAATTGTATATTTCACGTCCATCGAGACGGGCATCCGAAGTTCAATAGATACGAATGTGTACATGGTGTGCTCTCGTGTCGTGCCTCTACGAGAAGAGAGTGGACGAGAGGTTCGCGAGACAAATAGACGAGTGTGTACAGCCGGGGTAAAAGTAGAAATAGTGAATATCCAGCACTGCATGACATCTCAGACCATGAAAAAAAGAAAGCCATATCATTACGATACAATCTAGTGTAGCCGTGGAATACCATGCCCTGCTACACGCTCACGTACACAAATGCATAGAAAACCATACCCCAAAGAAGTGATACCAGAGGAGTGTTACCAGAGTATGATTTAAAATAACCCCAAACGACCTGACGATTTCGTACGTAGTACCAGGGTATGATCTAAATCTTTAGGGGTACATTATCATCTCATTTGGGGTACAAATGATTTGAGGATTTCGTACGTAGGTTCATCAGCGCCATATATTCCCTATGTGATTTGCTGTCTACGTACTTTACACTTTTACTATTCCTTTACGTTTTAACCATAGAACTTTTAACAATTTACCCAAATTATAGGGATTCTTTCTTTCCGGTTGAACCTTCATGCTTAGACCTTTAAAAAGTGGCTTCACTTTTTATTTGACAATGCGGTATCTTTTTTTTTTAACACTCCACTGCATCTGTGTGTGCAGTGGTGAGATTAGACTGACAGAAGCTACCTTGTACTGGCGCAGCGAACGTACAGAAATCATGAATCTCAGTGGCGTATCTTTCTAGTTACTCGCCAATTCTGACAATATATTCTGCCTGGGCTTTAGTGAGAGCCCTCTTATTGGATCTGGAAGTGTCATTAAACTTTCTTATTTAACCCTTCTCTTCTGATGTAAGTCACGGACATAACCTTACGCCGTCCTTGAGCGTTCGGACGTCTGATAGACCTCTGTTACGTTGACTGGTAGTTCGTGTTTTGAGAATGAATAGTTCTATCTTCATAAGCACCATTCACATGACACAGTCCACATAAATATTAGGTTCCCCAAAGAAGTAGCAAAGCTGCTTCCAAGGGTAGTATACGAAAAAGTCGCATAAGCCATGTCTGTCAATCCACTACTTATATTGACATAATCTGCAAAACACTACTTTTTGTTTTTTTTACTACTGAAATAAGTGATTGGATCACAGAACAGGAGAACGCCAATCCATTCCAATCACTAGTCAGCAGAAACTCTAGTAGACCTGACTTGTGGCAATGTCTGGGGCATAATTGGCTTGTTGTGAGAGACAAGGGCATTTTACAGAAATGTGATGTGTAAAACTACATAATTATAATTAAAATCAAAGTAGTCATATCACTTACATCAGAGAGAGCATTGTGTCTGAGAACATATTTGCCATTTTTAACAATGACATTTGTTCTAGTTTTCTTTTCGTGTGTAGAACTAGTGACTTGACACTGTATAGCCCCTTTAAACTCATCAACTATCATGCGATTCCTAGATAGTTGTTCCTGGATCAATATCACTTTCTCTTGACCTGAAATTAAAAAAAAAACATTTGCTTGTAAATTGTTACTCCATTCCTAGGGATGTGCAAGTTGGAATTCTTACATATAAGAATTGATTGATTGAGTGATTTATTTGCATGCCAAAAACATATATTATAACAGCATAAACATTTCTGCGACCGTGTGGGGCCAGCTTTAGAGTTGTCCCACTCCTCTCTACCCACGGGAGTTGTAAGAGCCGACTGAGGGAATACCGGGGAGTGGGCAGCAGCACTCTCTCGAGTATTAATAACATCCACTGCGATCGCCAACCCGTCTGCCAAGCGTGGCGATTACGGCATTATCCCCCATGACGGGACCACTTAATGTGGTGTTGTCTTGGGGAGGCCTATGTCCAGCAGTGGATGTTGAAAGTCTGATGGATGGATGGAAACATTTCTTAATACAATGAATGTTTGTTTTCTGGACTGATCTAATAATTGGGTTGACGATTAGGCATCAACAATTTATTAGAACCTATTCTATCATATATAATATAATATCTCTAATAAGTATGCAATATTTAAAATGGAATAGATCATACCTCTAATGATAAAATAACCACCAGGATCATGTGGACATTCATTAAGTTGAGCTAATTCAAAGTCAGATTTATTTGTCAGTACACAATTTGAGGATCGCAACATCAATGGCATTCTGCGGAATTAAAGTTGTCAATATTAAAAATGTATACAAAATACTATTCAATTCTGAGTCAAAATAGGTGGCATTGGCTTGTATATTTAAAATATATTTTTATGACATAATGTAATAATTTATTAAGTATAAACTGGCAACCCCTCTAAATTTCTCACAGGTGCAATTTATTATTGACTAGCTTCTGCCCGTGACTTTGTTTGCTTTGGGATAACACTAACTTCAGTACTTGATCATTATTTTGCTGTGATGTTATTTTAAAACTGCAATATCTTCTAAGATATTCATTGAAATTGAATGATGTAAAGGTAAATTATGTATTATATGAAATACTTGTAATGAATAACATATTTATTTAGATAAGGATTAATATAGTGTTTATAAAAACACCTTCGCAAATAATGCATTATTTTAGAACAAATTTGGTTAGCATAAAATAGGTTATAGTGAGCCAATCTTAAAAGATAGACATTGCTGTCGCAGATATTTTTTTTAAACTTTTAAAGGGGAACAATTCTGTCATACGTTTGTTGTTGCCTTCAGCTTTATATATTAGTATAGATTAATTCTTACGGGGATTGCAACTTCTTAGTATTTTATTTTAAAACAAACCAGTGCTATAAATTTATCGCAACTTTATTTTAAAACACTGAATCTCTTCTACTTTTTATTGGGTTGTATTATACATACAAAACTTCTGCAAAAAAATATCAAACAGTGAAAATAAAAAAATACAATTTGAATACTAACCGTCCAATAAGCTGTTTGTTTTTTATTACTCTTTGATTGCCCCTTATGTACTCTATATCTACAGTGATTGGTGCAGAATAAGTCATATCCCGAAGTCGACATTCATGTGGGGTTGTAGGCTTAGTAACATTAAAACCTTCTTCTAAATCTGGTGTGCCCACATATGCATTCAGGTATTTAATGTAAAACAGTGGATCAGAGTCACAAAACACCTTTTCATTGGCTTGTACAATTTTCTTAATTTCTACATTAATAAAGTAATTAAAAGAATCTATGTGTTGTTTAACTAGACCTTTAATTTGCAGAAAAGATGGTACTAATTTCCACTTATCCTAAAAAATCCAAAACATAAGTAATTACAAGTAGGAATAAAAATTGTATACAATATAATATTGTACATGCCTATTTATTTTTATTTAACCTTTTGGTCAAACATGCATTTTCTTACTATAAAAAAGTTTATAATATTAAATTGTGTAAAACTTTTACAATACAAATTACGTACATATATTACAATAAACGTAATACAAATTACTTAAAATATAGTAAATAACGTTAGCAGTTGAAAAGAAGGCATAAATTACTAACCTCTAGAGTTTTTACAGAGTCTGAACCTTTTGAAGAATCCCATTCATTTTGTCTTTTATTTATTTCCCCCATTGCTATTAAACTATTTTTTAGATAGAAGTTTAGTAATTAAAGTAAATTATTAGATACACTTTACATTTATATATAAATTATTACTTATATTTGTATAAATGCATACAGTAGTAGTATAGTAGTCTGTGTTTGCAATTTGCATATTATAAGCCTTAGAAGAGTATATACTTTTAGTATGATAACTTTACTCTATCCCAATGCACAGAACAATATTACTCAAGAGAGAGGCCCAATGTATGAAAATTGCAACCTAGTCCACTACCAACTTAACAGATTAATGACGTTAACATACTGCCAACCTCATCGACATATCATCGTAATTAGTGATGTCCTCACTAGCGAAAAGTTATCAATACTCGATATGCTTTAGCTTGTATTCCTAGATTTCGTAGTAATATTTTTTATTTTTTTTATACACAAATAAAATATTAAAAATTAGAATAAAATTTGTTTATTATATTGTATAACATTAATGTATTTGTAGATGTTGAAATATTATCGATTTTGTGTTGGAGGTTATTTATTTGATTCCAAATTGTATTGTGTTTTGTAATTAATTTTTGCTTGCGAGGTAATGTTATAGCTTTTCCGTCTTATTGAAATCTTGATGACGATGCTGCTAGTAACAAAGATAAAATAGGCATTAAAACACGTAAGTTACTAGTACTCAAATAATATGTGTATATTGGAAGAGCCGCGACGGCCGAAATCAGAGTTTGGTTCTATAAAACTATTAATACTTATAATGAGACCATTTGGTCAAAACTACATAAATAAATACACAATAATGCTTACTTGGACAATAACTTTTTTTTCAAGTGCAACAGATGTTTCTAAGGTCGATTTTGAAATCTGCAAAAAAGAAATATACCAGTGTACATATAAAATTTTATAATATTAATTATATGTAGTAGTATTGTTGATGTCCATAAAATATCGATATCGATAAATCCAGTTGATGGCTACGCACTATTTATTGTTTACATGCAACACTTATATTATTATTTTATTGTAAAAAAGCACCAAAACGTTTAGAAAATGAGTTACAATTTACTTAATAACTGAAATAAATATCAAATATTTGCTTACCGATTTTCGTCAAATGGAAGCTTAGCCATAAGAATGCGTTTTTGTGACCAACCCGGCCATAGTTTTCACACATTATATTCCCTATATTCATTCATTTCTACGCACATAGTATGTTTAAAGAAACTATTAGAATTTTTACTGATGAATCACTTATCTTATCTTCTTGTTTAATGGCTCTTGTTGTGGCAGTGTGAGCACAATTTCGCCAATATCGAGTATTAATTTAAGGTAAACCGTCAAACGAAGGAAATTTGTTCGGTGAAAGATAAATAAACGGTGAAAAATGAGTCCAACACGACGGATTACCATGAGATACACTGAAACAAAAAGTATAACTCTAACTAGGTACATGACATACAACTACCAACTACTTACAGGAATACAATATTAACAAAACTATTTCTTTTTTTATAAACTAAATACCTCTATAATATATACATACATTTACAATTTAATCTTATCAATTTTTATGAATTTACAAAGTGTATTAATAAATGGAGTAAATGACAAAACCGATTTCTTCTTGTATTGACAATGAGACAAAAACCGATTTCTTCTTGTATTGACTTGTGACGATCCTGATAATTCCGCCAATAAAAACCGAATAACCGATTTACAAACTCGACCAACAAATGAGACAGTAGATGTCATAGATGATGACATTGAATGATCAAAATGGCGATTTTCTTTTATTGCATTTAGTGGCAGACGAGCCACGGTCCATCTGATGGTAAATGGTAACCGTCGCCCATGGACTTGACTATACCGAGAGTATTGTCAAGCCGCTGCTCACCAATTCATTTAGCAGATGAAATGAAATATAAACGGCTATCTCCTGCTACAGCCAAAACGCAACAATGTGCTTCATGGCCGGTCACATGGGAGATGGTGGTACCAACCCGCTTGGGACGGATACCAAGTGAGTACTTCCACTTGGTACCCAGCCCTACCACCAGTCGTGCAATGGATGATAATTGCTTACTCCCCTTAGTCGCCTCATACGACACCCGTGGGAAAGAAAGGGGTGGTGACACTTGTATTCTTAATCCGTCACCACACGGATAAAATATAATCCGGCGATGTGATATAATCCGTCTATGTGTCGGAGAGTCTGGGCTGATACAGGTCTAGTTCTCAGCGTTCTTTATATTTTGAATGGGTTATAGGTGCCATTAAAACGGATGCAATTTTCATACATTGGCAGGCTTGTATAGAACTTGCGCTAGACTGAATATAGACTCGCTACTATTTTGACATTAAGGATGAAGAAAAGGATGCACGAGATGCACATACTAGGTTTTACCAAAAGTGAGAGAGACACAGGTATAAGTATATTTATCCTTTTCACGTGTGCGTTAGTTGTATTTGGACCCAATGAACTGGGTCCAAACAATAAGGTGGCCAACCGTCCCCATCATCAGTATGTAAGCTTGTTTTTGTATTGACGTAAAAAAACCTTTATTAATCACGTTATATAGGCTAATATTACATGTTCTAATACATTTTAAGCAAAATATAAGCATAACTGCAATTTCTTTTGTCCTGTCATTCTTTTATCCGGCTAAAACAGGTAGTACATTTTTAGTCAACAAAGTTATAATCATAGTTATCTTTTAAAATTATTCTGGTTATCTACTGCTATCTCGACACTGCATATGCTTATAGCTTGTCTATAATATATAATAACAGATTTTTTTAATTTCATTATGAAAATGTATTCCAATGCTTTTACGATAACAAAGCATTCACCTGTAAAAACAGAGGTTTCAGAAGGAAATTAAATTTTTTGCACAATATTATATTGCTTATGAAATACGCTTACACCAATTATACCAAACCGACTGTGCTTAGAAGCATCTGTAAATATTTGATGCCACCCATACCCTCATTTATGAACTATAAGATTAAATTTCTGGTTGAGCTCTTTATTATTCCGGTTGAGATTCAAATCTAAAAAAATCTTAGGGTTTAGGGGAATCTGTTAGGCTGTGAAAATCGTAATTGAATATGGCAAGGCGTATAGAAGAAAATACAGCAGCTGATAAATTTTGACTTTTAATATAACTGTTGACTAAACAAGGTGGCTTTTTATATTTCCAGTAAGGGGATGTGTGTATGAATACTGCTAGTCTTTTAATTTTAGGGAGCAGTTGATGATTAGAGAATTGGACAACTTGGAACAATAACCTGTCAGACAAAAATTGCCGTCTTAAGTAGAGGGGTGCATCTCCACATTCAACCTGGAGGGCATTAATAGGGCTGGATTTCATTGCTCCCGTAATTACCCTTAAGGCTTTAGATTGTAGTGCATCTAATCTTTTCATGGCCGCTATATTGCAAGGTTCTAATATAAATGAACCATAATCTAATATGCTCCTTATTAAATCATTATAAATTAATCTTAAGGAGGAAGGATGGGCACCCCACCAGACCCCTGTAAGACATCGTAATAAATTTATATTTCTTTCACATTTTACAACCACATGTTCACAATGAGCATGTCCTGTTAACTTAGAGTCTATTACTACATCTAAAAATTTTGCGAAACTTTTCTCAGCTATAATATTCGTGTCGTAGTAAATATTTGCAGGTGGTGGCTTAAGTTGTCGAGTGTATAACACGGCAGTACTCTTTGTAACAGATAATTCTAAGCCTTGATCATCCAACCATACTTTTAACAGCTTTAGTGCTTGTGTTATTTCATATGAAGCTAAATTAATAGAACTGTGGGTCGAGTATAAGAGCAAATCATCTGCATATTGCAATATATTAACGGAGTTACTGACAAAGCCGTCTAAATCATAAGTATAGATGTTATATAGAACTGGGATTAAGACCGAACCTTGAGGTAAACCTTTCCATGCATATCTTGTAAGACTAGAATTATCAAAAAAGATTTTACGTTCGCAAAACATGTTTTCAATGAAATTATTAGGCATCATGGGTATTTTTATTTGATTTAATTTATTACACAATATTTCTATAAGAACGTTATCGTATGCAGATTTAATATCTAAAAAAGTAGCAACAATCCATTCAATTTTTGAAAAAGCTATACGAATGTCTGTTACAAAACACATACACTATGAATGGCACTCTTACCTTTCCTGAAACCATACTGGGAGTTGGGCAAAAGGTTTTGGTTTTCTATGTACCATTCAATTCTATTTTTAACTAAATGTTCGGCAATTTTGGCTATAACCGGGGACAGAGCTATAGGACGATAAAAACATGATTTTTCAGGATTTTTAGTAGGTTTTAGTAACGGCAGCACTATTTGAGACTTCCAATCTTGTGGTATATTGTGGGTATTGTAATCTTTGGTATATTGCCTGTCAACAATGTCAACATGACAGTGTTCACAATGTATAACAAATAATTTAAAGCGTTGACGGATCCGAGGTTGATGGTAGCTGTCACACGTGTTAGAGAATTTTGTTTCAAATTTTTTAAATACTTTGTGTTAAAAATATTAAAATTCTCATTTAAAGTAAATTAGCTTGATGTATTTAATAATTAGTGTGTAAATATTTAAAGTAAGTTGTAAAATAAACTCGGTAAGTTGTATTTTCATGCTTCTAGAATAGGTTTGACTGTAATTTTTTTCTTTATTATTCATTTGTTTTTTTCTTGGAAAATTGAATTGAAAGATGAGTAAGGATGTATGGTTGGACCCTATGGAGCCTGATCCTCCCGATCCTCCAGATATCCATAGTGATGCGACTTCGCCTAGTATTCCACAACCTAAGGTTGCGAGTCTTAGACGTCGACACCAGGAGGATGAGGTTTTAAACACCTCAAATGCCAAAAAACCTCTTATAGGAAAAGAAATTACAGTAGCCTCAATCCAACATTTATATATACATCCAAGATTAGCTGTAGGTGTTAAAGCTTACACTAGTTTTGATAAGGACCCCTTTATAGTGCATATTTCGCGCTCTGAGCCTGACCCCGTTGCGGGAACTACAATAAAACCTATTAAATTTGGTCAATTTTTATCTCGTAACAAAATTCAAAACATTAGTATGGATGGTGTAAAACAAATTGGTAGAAACAAAGTTTCTATTGAATTCGAAACTGCCTTGGATGCCAACAAATTTTTAGATAACCCAATTTTAGAAATTTCAAAATTCACTGCTACTGTTTCGATTTATAATATTACCAAAATGGGCATTGTTAGACAAGTACCTACAGACTTGTCAATGGATGAGTTTGTCAACTCTGTGGTGCTTCCTAATACATGTGGTCCAATATTGAAAGCTCGGCGACTTAATAGGAAAAATAATGATAGTGGTAACATAACATGGACACCTACTCAAACAGTCGTACTGATATTTCAGGGTCAATTACTACCCAGCAAAATATTTAGTTTTTATACTTCCCTTTTGGTTGAACCATATCAATTTCCCACTATTCAGTGCCACAATTGCTGCAGGTTTGGTCATGTCAAGAACCAATGTCGATCAAAACCCAGATGCTTTCGTTGTGCTCAACCCCATGCAGGTGAATCTTGCAATGTTATTGAGACTGATGCTTCTTGTCTGCATTGTTCTGGAAACCATTTTGCTAACAGCAAGGATTGTCCGGAGCAGGGTAGACAGAAGTCTATAAAACTCTTAATGACTAGTGAAAACATATCATATCATGAAGCATCTCGTCGTCATCCTAAATCATTTAAACCATTTAATGAAATTGCTCAAGGTGGTGAATTTAATAATTCATCTCATCTCATTAATTCATCTCATTACATTAATTCATCCCATTTAGCTAAACATTCCAATAATTCCCCTTCTAACATTTCATACAGGAAAACTGTTTTTTCTTCTCCACGTACTCATGCTCCATTGGGCAAGACATATGATAAGTCCGCTCATCAGGCAATCGTTTCAAATCCATCTTCGTCTATGTCCAATGGTTGTGCTTTTTCTTCTTCATCTTATTCCAATTCATCACCACTTTCTCAGGATGATAGTGTCCTGGAAATACTTCTTACAATGATCATTAATTTATTAAATTCTAAATCAAACTTACCGTCCCACGTTGCCCAAAAACTTTCTCAAATAATTTCTTTAACTTCCAATAATGGATCAAGTTCCCATCCTGCAATGGAACATAAAAAGCATTAGACGTAAGAAGCATGAGCTTCTTTTTTTAATTAGTAAATTTCAACCATCTGTCATTGCCACCTCGGAGACATGGTTAGTTCCTAATTCCCATTTTGGGGTTTCAGGATACTCCTGTCTTCGGGATGATAGGGCAGATGGTTACGCCGGTAGCGCCTTACTTGTAAGGCGTTACCTTCCCTTCTCACAAATTCATCTTCCTCCTGTTTCTCCTGACATTAACGTGTCGCTGTAAATATTTTTAACATCTCATTTATATCATTATACATCCCTCACCCTCATTCATCCTCAATTTCAGACATTTTGTACATAATATCATCTGTTACTCCTCCTGTTATTTTGATGGGTGATTTTAACGCTCATCACACCTCATGGAGTTCTAGCCATGACGATTCTTTTGCACGTCTAGAAAGAAAAGAAGCTGATTTATGTATTATTAATAACGGGTCTCCTACTCGGAGGGTATTTCCATCTCAAAACCCTCAAAGTGTAGTGGATCTTACCGCATGTAGCCCTTCTCTTGCTTCCACTCTGTCTTGGAACGTCTTGTATCACACTTATGGTAGTGACCACTTTCCTATCCTTATCAACATCTGTAATAGATTCACTCCAATTTTTGATTTTAATCCTTCTTTTAAATATCGTTTAAAAAATGCAGTCTGGTCATCTTATGCATTTTCACTTGACAGTAAAGTAGTTTCCCTTCCTCCAGTATCTTCCAGTAATATTGTTGATATTTATTCTAAATTTGTTTATTCAATTACTTCAAGTGCTGATCAGACTTTTCAGTCGAAAAAAAAATCTAAATTCAAAATTTCCCCTCCATGGTGGGATCCTGAATGTTCGCAAGTTGTTAAGAATAGGAAAGCAGCTGAAAGACGTTACAATTTGAATATGACAACAAAAAATTTTTTGGAATATAAAAAAATTGCTGCACAAACTTCTAGACTTCTAAAAAAGAAAAAGAAACAAGGTTGGATACATTTTTGTGAACAATTGTCTCCGAAAACTCCATCATCTTTAGTATGGGATCATATTAAAAAATTTAGAGGATCCTTTAAAAATAACAATATCTCTTCCAATGATTTTAAAAAATGCTTCCCCAAATACATAGAAATATTATCTAGACCTCATTAACATCTTCTTTGAAAATGGTACAATTCCTCAGGACATGAAAAATCAAATTGTTATCCCCCTGCTCAAACCTGGATGCAATGCATCAGATTTTAATAGTTACAGACCCATAGCCCTTTCTTCTGTATTATCCAAAATCTCTGAACATATGGTCAAGCATCGTTTAGAATGGTTGGTAGACAACAAAAAATTATTAGCAAAATCACAATTTGGATTTAGGAAAGGTATAAGGTACAGTAGATAGTCTTAGTATACTATCTACTGATATTCATATATCATTTTTAAAAAAACAGTATTTAGTTTGAGTTTTTATTGAAATTGCATCAGCATATGACATTATCATATGCTGATGCAATTTTTGCCTGTGCTTAAAAATAAACTCCTACATTTGGATATTCCCACAAAGTTGACACGTTTTATATGTAATCTTTTTATGGAAAGATCCATTTCAATTAAACATCAAAATTCTTTCCTTCAACCCAGATATGTTTGGAAAGGTTTACCGCAAGGTTCTGTATTAAGCCCTTTATTATATAGTATTTACACCAGTGATTTAGAGTCTACAGTATTATCTTTTTGTCAAATTTTGCAATATGCGGACGATATAGCTATTTATATATCGGTTAAATCTATAGAAGAAGCAGAAATCCAATTAAACTCCGCTTTGAGGTACTTATCCTACTGGCTCCTAGAGCATGGGCTCTCTATATCAGCTTCAAAAAGTAAAGTAGTGATATTTACTAAAAAACGAATTATCCCTAATATCACAGTTAGGGTTAATGAATCAAGAGACCAAAGTAATTTTTTTAGGATTATGGCTTGATTCAAAATTATCTGGTATTTCTCATTTTGATTATGTTATACAGAAATGTGAAAAGAATATTAATATCCTCCGCTCTCTTTCTAGGGTATGGTGGGGTGCTCATCCTTTTACTCAGAAATTATTATATAATGCCATAATCCGTAGCCATATGGCTTATGGCTCTTTTATCTTAGATCCTTGTAATAAATCTGTTCTTAAGAGACTTGACAAAATTCAAGCCAAATGTTTACGTATAATATTAGGGGCTATGAAGTCATCACCTCTTAATGCGATGCAAGTTGAGGGTGTTGAACCTCCTCTTTCACTACGTAGGCAATACCTTGCCAACAGTTTTTTTTTAAATTAACTCAAAAGTCTGATCATCCACTTATCCCTAAATTAAGACAGTTGTCTGAACTTTATAACTATCATAATACACAACCATCTCACCTTTTCCCTTGTATTCTCCGCAGTTTTTTTTAATTTAACAATCTTCCCAATCCTTTTTATCAAAAACCCAGTCTACCATTATATTCTCTAGATTATGATGCGCTGGCTTTCCAGCCCAACATTATTTTGGATTTCGGTATTGATAAAGATACAATTGAGGCCAGTAATGTTTTCCAACAGAAAATTCAAAGTGAATTTGAGTACTGGTACACTTTGTACACTGATGCATCTAAATCTTCAGATAGTGCAGTAGGTGTATCAGTTTGGATACCTTTTACAAGAATCATGCTAAAGTATAAATGTCCATCTGCTTCATCAGTATTTACTGGAGAGTCAATAGCAATTTTAGAAGCAATTAAATTTGTGAAATCACATAATTTAAATAATTCATTAATATTTTCAGATTCTAAAAGTTGTCTACAAGCAATATTATCTAATCCATTCAGGTCTAAATCAAAATTTCCAATTATTTTTCAAATAAAAGATGAATTGTTCCAATGTCATAAACTTGGTATTAATATTATTTTGTCTTGGATTCCTGGTCATATGGGTATTCTAGGTAACGAATCAGCTGATTGGCGTGCCAAGTCTGCAGCAGTTGTAGGTTCCCTTGATCATTTTCATGTATATTCATATGACATCTGTGCCTCCCTGAAATCAGTCCTATTTCAGGATTGGACTGAACAATGGCATATTTCTAAAAACGTTAAAGGGAAATTTTATGGTGATATTCAACCTGAGATTCCCCACAAACCATGGTTTTCTAAATTCAAAAAGGCTGATAAGGCTACCACCTCTACCATCTGTCGGTTACGTTTAAACCATTCTTGCACTCCGGTATTCCTTGCTAAACTTAGGATTAGAGATAATTCCATTTGCGAATGTGGTCTGGCTCAAGGAAATATAAACCATATATTTTTTTGTTGCCCTAAATTAAACTGTTCTTTATATAATATTTTACCAACTGAAATCTCTCATCCTACATCTTTTAAACTTCTTTTGTCTCTTGTATTTACTCCATTTATTAAAACACTGTAAATTCATAAAAGTTAATAAGATTAAATTGTAAATGTATGTACATATTATAGAGGTAATAGGGTATTTAGTTTAAAAAAAATATAGTTTTGGTTTTGTATATATTGTATTCCTGTAACTAGTTGTATGTCATGTAATTAAGAGTTGTATTTTTTGTTTCAGTGTATCTGATGGTAATCCGTTGTGTTGGACTCATTTTTCACCGTTTATTTCTCTTTCACCGAACAAATTTCCTTCGTTTGACGGTCTACCTTAAATTAATACTCGATATTGGCGAAATTGTGCTCACACTGCCACAACAAGAGCCATTAAACAAGAAGATAAGATAAGATTAAAGCGTTATCACTATCACCTAAATGCGAAAAAAAAAGAGTATGGTATGCCCCTCACCAGGCGCAGTATCTGTGGTGGCAGATAACACACCTTTCAACTTTGAATGGAGCATCAAGTCCATATGGGCAAACGGATATGTTATTTAGAACGGGGCTTGTGACCGCTAGGAGTAGTATTGTTCTGTGGCTTGTGATAACTAGGTTCATAGCGGGAACTGTTAGCGGAGCCAGTGTATCCAAAAATCTGTTATGTAAATAAGGTGGCATTTTCACGAATGTAGTCGCTTACTCCGATTCTATAGCATTTTAATTTATGCTATACAGCTGAAGAAGGAGTACTTGGAGATATTGACGTACAAAAATTCTGCCAGCCGTGACGTTTTTTTTTCTTTCAATAGCTTTCTACATTTGCGCATAATATATAGAAGATCATCATAGTTTTCCTCAGACATATTTGAATAATATTTAATTTCTGCGCTTTTTCTCTGAGCAATTGCTGCACTACACTCAGAGTCCCACCAAGGCGGGGATCTTGGTTTACGAGATGTAACAGTTTTCCGTGGAAAGGTGTCGTTAGCAGCTTCAGTCATAACCTCTATTAAATGATTGGAACTTGTAGAAGCATCCAAAGTCTGTTTGGGTGCTGATGATAATGATGACATACTGACCCTATCTTCAACATTTTGTTGAAAAGCATGCCATATATCCTGAATTACTTTGTGTTTTGAACGGGGAGTTCTAGGGTTATGATCAACTTTAAATGATTGTAGATTAAGCAATATAGGGAAATGATCACTTCCATGGGAAGAAGAAAGAGTATGCCATGAAATAAAGGAAGCTAAGTTAGGAGAACTTACAGTTAAATCTAGAGCACTATAATTTTCATAGGGGCTAGTTCTCCGTGTAGGTGAGCCATCATTAACAACACACAAATTGTGCCAGTCTATTATATCAGGGAGGTTCTCTCCATGACAATTTGTAGTTGAACTACCCCATGCCCTATGGTGTGAGTTAAAGTCACCCATTATAATGATAGGTCTAGGAAGAGTAGACAGTAGATTATGTAAGTTCATGAAGGTGTCATAGGAAGGTTTAGGAATATAAATAGATAGGAAACATATTTTATCTATTACACAAGCAACAGCAGAAAAGTCAGAATGAAGAGGTATAGTAATATGTGAGAAAGATAGAGAGTTCTTAATGAGTATAGCAGCTCCTCCATTGCCATCAGATCTGTCATCTCTGAGGCATGACAAGCCTTTGATTTTAAAGACAGATCCTGGACGAAGCCAAGTCTCTGCCAGAGCAAAAAGAAAAGGATTGTATTTATTAATCATATAAAGAATATCAGTTTTTTTATTGACTGCACTCCGGCAGTTCGATTAGAGTACCATGGATTTGTGATCCATGTTGATTATTTAATATAGAGATAATTTCTGTAAGTTTGGCAGCATTGGTTGGTTCTATTATATTAGACTGTATGAGATTTGTTAAGAGAGATATAACATCAGTTATTGAAAGTTGTGTTTCTAAGTCATGTCTGTCTGTCATTAAGGCATTGCCATTTGTTTTTGGAAGTGAAGGCTGTCTGATCAAGTTTTAATGGACTTGTTGATCATAACCCTTATTCAATTTTATAGGGCCACGTGGCTTCAGGAAAGTTCTATGAGGTTTGAGCATTGTGATTCTTTTGTGGTAAGAATTTTATTTGAGAATAAAAATTAGGACGAGCTTTGGGTTGGTCTTTTGATGTAGCCAGAATCTCAGCATAAGATCTGGATAAAGATGGG
Source organism: Leucoma salicis (assembly GCA_948253155.1). NCBI lineage: Eukaryota > Metazoa > Arthropoda > Insecta > Lepidoptera > Erebidae > Leucoma > Leucoma salicis. The sequence goes on along the minus strand of OX411809.1, from coordinate 12,730,782 downwards.
TGTACTTTTGATGCCTCTGCATATATTGATTTTTCAGCCATAGTGTATTTAATTTCCTTTTGCCTATCAAACTGGATAAGCTTTATTGGTTTCAAAATGGATGCCTCCACACAAACAGCATGACACTTCATCATCACCAACACCGCATACATCCCCAGAATGTTCACAGCCACATTTAAAGCATTGTGGTTTAGATCTACACTGTAGCGTAGTGTGACTAAAGCGACAGCAGTTAAAACATTGTATAGTTGGGTATGTGTAAATCTGTACTGGTAAAGTGGTGTAACACATATAATATCCGTTCGGGTAGAACCTGGCCATCGAATGTGAGAACTACTGTTTGAGATGGTTTCCATGTTGGTAAACCATCTATCATATGTTTAATATTAATCTTTCTAACTTTTAATATTTTACCACATCCATTAGGTACATTGCAACTGTACGGTGCAACCATACATATTTGTCAATTTATCATTTCTACGCGACACGCACGACCTAATTGATTTGCTAAATTAACAGCAGTTCGTGTCGAGCTAACAAGACGGCCGCGCGTGCTCGCTATCATACACACAGTTCACTTCATCTTAGCTTAGTTTCTTACAATAAACTAGTGCTTCGAATTAATTGTATCATTATCACAAGACGTAGTGTTTAGCAAGAAACCCTACATCTTTATGGTCCTTCGAGCCGGATCACGTCGATTTCTTACAAAGAGAGCCACGTGTGTTGAATCAGCAAACCTTCAGTGCTGGTAGCGGTTAGCAAGAACCCTATCAGTCACATCTCGATTAACAAGAATCGGGACACCAGTGGGAGAAAGGACGAGTAAGCTGCAAACAAGGAGTTCAAGTAAGATCGTTCCCTATTTTTCTCACTTTATACACTTACACCATGGAAAATTTATATCAAAATCAACAAGAATTATCTGAGGCTATAAGCAAAATAGTTATTAATATAAAAAAGGATTCCGCGGACCGTAAGTCTGCGGACTACTTTAAACGACGGTTTGAGACGCTAGAAGCTTACTGGGCCGATTACCAGTATAACCATGATCGTCTCACCGCGGAAGGAAGCAAGTCCAATCCGTACTTTCTTAGAGGGGAGTACAGCATAACACTCGATGCTTACAAAACTACTAAAGCTTTTTTAACGGAACAGTACCAACTGCTTATGAAAAAACAATCAGGTGAATCTTCTAAACCTATAGAAAGGTTTTCAAATACTCAACAACAGCAGGATTTAGAGCCTGAGAAACAAGCCCAGTCTAGGTTAAGATCGGTAGGTACTTCGAGCAAGGTTGACGAAATGCTCAAGAGACAAGCAAGTAATTTCAGAGCATTTACACGAACAATAGCGCAAATAAATCTTAATGTCCTTAACCAGAAATGGGAGTTGGAGGATGCTCTCAGAACTCTACAGTCTAGATGGTTGGTTATAGATTCCTTGCACATTGAAATAGATAGTGAACTAGAAGGTATAGATGAAAATTATGACAGGAATTTCGCGGAGCATGAAAGTAGGTTTAATGAGTTGAAGAAAAATATCAATTCCAAATTGTGGTCCGTTTCACACAGGGAAACGTGGACGCCAAAAATGGACATTCCTATATTCAGCGGGAACTATCAAACGTGGGTATCCTTCAAAGACTTGTTTACTGAAACGATACATAATAATATTTCAATAACAAATGCTCAAAAAATGCAATTCTTGAAGGGCAAACTGAAAGGAGAAGCCGAGCGTTTAATACAACATCTGAACATTAGCACCGACAATTACTCTGTCGCTTGGGAAATTTTAAATAATCGTTATAACAATATCCGCATGATTTTCACTTCTCACGTAAATACTTTATTAAGTCTACCTACCATTCAACAACCTCTAGTAAGCCATATCAAAAGGATTCACGACATCTCCCAAGAGTGTTTAAACGCCATCAAAAATCTTGGCGTGGACGTAACCAGTTGGGATCCCCTGATTGTCCACATACTATTACAAAAGTTGGACAATGAGTCACACAGTCATTATCTTGAGTCACTAAAGAACCCCAGAGAGCTACCGAAATTACAAGATTTTTTAGCATTCCTAGAAAATAGATTTACCACGTTAGAATCAGCTAGAAAAAGACATGAGCATATCAAACCTACTACCAGCGTTAACAATAATGCAAGTTACAACATAAAATCATCAAAATCATATAATAATTATTCCAAGCAATCATTACAAACACATAAATTGGGTCGAACATTGCCCCATAGCCAGGTCAATAAACTGAAAATTTGCCCACTTTGCAAAGAACAACATGGACTTTATATCTGTAATACATTTTTAGGAATGACACCGCAAGTTAAGTTAAAAACAATCAATCGACTAAAGGTGTGCGAAAACTGCCTTTATGAACATAACGATAACACATGTATTTCGGAAAAACGATGTAAAGAATGTCAAGCTAAGCATAACACACTGCTACATGAAGCGTTCAATAACCCCTCGTGCAATATAACTGTTGAACAAACAAGTGCCGATCATGCAATAAACGATAATTCTGTATTGCAACATGGTAATAATATCACAGAAATACTGCTCGCTACTGCAATGATCAAGGTTCAATCCAGCAACGGAAAATATCATAAAATGCGAGCACTCATAGACCAGGGTTCTCAAGTTTCCCTTATAACAGAAAAGGCGATACAAAATTTAGCATTGTCAAAACAGCCCTGGAAGGGAATTGTGTCAGGTATCGGAGCCAAGGAAAGTAGATGCAAAGGTGTCACGCAAATATCCTGCTCATCATCTCATAATAACTACTCTTTCAAGACAGAAGTATACATTATGAATACTTTAATCAATAATTTACCCAGTCAAACATTTGAAAAGCCTACATGGTCACACTTGGAGGGCATACAACTAGCAGATCCCGACTTTAACATTAGCCGTCCCGTAGATATATTGTTAGGCGCAGATGTATATTCACACATCATAATGGACGGCCTCAGTAGATCGCACCAGTCAATGCCCGTTGCACAACAAACGCGTTTAGGTTGGATCTTATGTGGAAACGTGCCAACCCTGCACTGTAACGTAGTTCAAAATTATATCCGAGAGATTGAACAATTTTGGAAAATCGAGGACATCTCCGAGGTACCTAAATTATCAGAGGACGATGAAAGGTGTGTAGAATACTACAAATCTACCACAAAAAGACGAACAGATGGTTCGTATGAGGTCAGAATCCCGTTTAAAAATAATTTACAAAATCAGTTAGGCCATTCGAAACATACCGCTATTGCACAGTTTCGTCATATAGAACAAAGATTTCAGCGTAATAAAGAAATAGAACAACAATATAAATTATTTATTAATGATTATCTATCAATGGGACACATGAAACCGTCAATGAGTAATCAGAAACCAGAGTGTTATTTACCTCACCACTGTGTACTGCGAAATGAGTCAACCACTACAAAACTTCGTGTCGTTTTTAATGCGTCACAAAAGACAACAACGGGATGCAGCCTGAATGATCTCATGTTCAAAGGCCCAAACTTACAACAAGATCTTCAATCTTTACTCATGAGATGGAGACAGTTCCCTTATGCATTCACAGCAGACATTGAGAAGATGTTTCGTTACATTTGGGTTAACGAACAAGATCAAAAGCTTCAAAAAATAATATGGCGTAACTCAGTCGACATGGCTTTAAAAGAATATCAACTGTGCACAGTCACATACGGCACCAAGGCCGCACCGTTTTTGGCTATGATGACATTGAGGCAGTTAGCAGAAGATGAGAGACCTAACTACCCAGAGGCGGCAAAAGTCCTCGAGCATTCCTTTTACATGGATGACGCAGTCCATGGTGCAAATTCTGTTGAGGCAGCAGTAAAACTACAAAAAGATTTGATAAAGCTATTGAAATCAGGTGGATTTAACCTTCGTAAATGGAAATCAAATTGCCCAGAACTACTTCAAAACAACACATCACATGGCATTCAAGAAGATTTTGATTTTAAACATACGGAATCACAAAATACATTGGGTCTTCGGTGGAATCCGAAACAGGACCTATTTACATTCAAATCTCAAATAGACTTCACGCTTAAAAAGCCAACTAAAAGGACAATGTTATCAGACATATCAAAGTTATATGATCCCTTAGGCTGGCTCTCCCCAGTCTCAACTAGACTTAAGCTGTTGTTTCAAAAGGTATGGATGTCAAGTATCCAATGGGATGACCAGCTATCCCATGAACTCGTCAAGGAGTGGAAGAATGTCAAAGATGACATGTCTTTAATTAACCAAATACAGTTACCACGTTGGCTGGGCACATCAGAAAACTGTAAGACAATAGAATTGCATGGCTTTTGTGACTCTTCAAATAAAGCCTATGCGTGTGTTATTTACTCAAGGGTACAGAACAGGGGCCACGTTAGCATATCGCTAGTAGCAGGAAAAACGAGACTAGTCCCTGCGAGCAAATCAGTATCCCTCCCGAGATTGGAACTCTGTGGCGCTCTTCTTTTAAGCAAGTTAATGGCCAAGGTCCGGGATGGTCTCAGCAACTACAACATTCAAATATATGGCTGGGTGGATTCGATGGTAGTTCTCGCATGGCTCCAAGGTGACGTGGGGCGGTGGAAACCCTTCGTCGCTAATAGAGTAAGACAAATCTGTGAAATAATGCCCCCCAATAACTGGCGTTACGTCAAGTCAGCAGAGAATCCAGCTGACTGCGCCAGCCGCGGTCTCAGTGTGGAAAGACTGAAGGAGCACTCCCTATGGTGGCAGGGGCCATTATGGTTACCTGGCTACACAAATAAACACGAAAATACATTAAAACATTTCACAACAGACGAAGAAGCTAAAGGAATAATAAACGTCAATAACATCATACAGCAGACATGCAAAACAAGCATTATTGACGAGCTATTATCAAAGCACAGCTCCCTACAAAAATTAACAAGAGTTTTTGCATGGGTGTTAAGATTTATAAAATATAACAAGCAAGATATTAAAGGCCAGAAGTATCTAACGTTACAGGAAATAAATAACTCCAAATGTTTAATAATACAACACGTACAAGAGTGTGAATTTCCCGATGAATTAAGCAACTTACAGTCACACAAGTCTCTACATGGAAAAAGCAAACTTGCGTCACTGAACCCATTTAGAGATAATGACGGGTTACTGAGGGTCGGTGGCAGATTGAAAAGAGCGAACATTAACCCAGACATGATACATCCAATAATACTGCCTCATAGCCATCGCTTCACTGACCTGGTTATCGACTACGCGCACAAGCTTACCTTACATGGGGGAGCAAGAGTAACGTTAGCTACGATTCGACAAAAGTTTTGGATCATAGGAGGTAATAGAGCAGTTAAAAAGCGACTACATTCCTGTGTAACTTGTCGTAAGCACAACCCTATTAAAATGAAGCAGTTAATGGGTGACTTACCTTCTCAAAGATGCAACGTCGCAAAACCCTTTTTTCATACCGGAGTCGATTTTACGGGACACGTGATGATCAAAGCCAACAAGGGCCGTGGTATTAAAACCACAAAGGGGTATATTGCCGTCTTCGTCTGCATGGTAACGAAACTCGTTCATCTAGAGCTTGTGTCTGACCTGACATCGTCGGCCTTTCTAGCAGCATTAAGAAGGATGGCGGCGAGAAAAGGAACCCCGCATCATATCTATTGCGATAACGGCACTAACTTTGTAGGCGCCAGTAAAATTCTGACAGAAGAATTAAATAGAATATTAAGCACATTCGATCGAGATTTAATCAATGAAATAACCAATTTAGAAATCGTGTGGCATTTCAATGCACCTTCATGGCCTTCGGCAGGTGGGTTATGGGAGGCGGCAGTTAAAAGCGTCAAATACCACTTACATAGGGTTATTGGTGAGCAACGATTAACATTTGAAGAATATTACACTATCTTAGCGCAAGTAGAAGCCGTACTCAATTCAAGACCCTTATGTCCACTGTCTGAAGATAGTGATGACTTAGAATTTCTAACCCCATCAAGCTTTATAAATATAAACCAAGACATGAGTATCTTGGAGACGGAGACAGATATGCGTACAAGGTGGTATCTTACTCAAAAGATCGTCCAGGATGTGTGGAAACGCTGGCATTCGGAGTACCTTAGCCAATTAACGACAAGAAGTAAATGGCGAAATAAACGAACTAACATAAAAATCAACGATGTGGTGACGATTGATGACGCACACCTTCCCCCAGGCAAGTGGGCAATAGGCCGCGTTATTGACCTACACCCTGGCAGTGATGGCAACGTCAGGGTAGTCACGTTGAAAACAAAGACTGGACTTATCAGGCGTCCCATCACTAAGTTATCGCCACTTCCTGTATATAGTGAAGAAAATCTTCAAGTTTCAAACAAAACAAGTCCAAAGACTCAAAAACATGGGTTCCTTTCTTTGGCAACTTTACTATTATTTTTCATGAGCATTATTACATCATGCCAGTGCTCATATAACGTGACTCGAATAAAAGACAATCAGGGACTTTATTTTGATAAATTTGCCGATATGAGATTAATAAGAGACAATTGGAAAATAGTCTCATATTATGACATGGAGCCATATTGGCAAGGAAGAACAGCGTGCAACAAATACATAAAATATTTAGATCAACTATGTAGTAAGATTACAGGAGAATCCCATTGTGACGTATTAATAATGCAATTGCAGCTCGAGTTCGCGGAATTAGAACACAATGACCACCTGTTGCTTAATCAGCATTGGGACACGCGCCGTAATAAGCGCCGGCGCAGAGGTTTAATTAACGGTGTCGGATATCTTGCCAATAGCCTATTTGGTGTACTCGACGACAAATTCGCTGAACAGTATAAACAAGACATACAATTAACAAGAAACAATGAAAATTATTTGGCTTTACTTATTAAAAATTAAACATCGATAATAGAGGTAGAGTATAATATTTTGAAAAGAACAGAAGACTCTTTCCTTAAGCAGCACAAGATGCTTAACCAGCTATCTAACAAATTAGGCAATTTCGAGAACTCTTTGAAAACTGAAACTGAAAGAAATCTCCTGTACAATGAACTAAGTCTAGGCGCCACAGCTGCAAGTAATTTATTACGACAGTTAAAAGCTATACAAAGTACCATTCTAGATACCTTGACAGACGTTTACCATGGCAGATTTAATTTCCATTTGGTTTCTCCAGGGCAGCTTAAGGAAACCCTGAGTTCCATATCAAATCACCTCACAAAGGATCTCTCATTACCAGTTAATAACCTACAAACCGAGTTCACTAAAATCTATCACTTATTGAAAGTTAAAGCAAACATGTGCAAGGAATATTTAATTTTTGAATTAACACTTCCGTTAATTACTCGAGACTCGTTTGAAATAATGAAAGTATTATCACTTCCCCGAGCTCTCAACAATCACCAGATGGCCAGGATAATGCCGATTTCAGAGTATGTGGCTATTAACCTAAGAAAGGAAGCCTATCTAACAATGACTGCTCTTGACATCAATGCATGTGAACAGGACGGAGCGGATGTGTACCTGTGCTATGTACCAAGACCTATTCATCATCTTCAAAGTGATGAAAACTTATGTCAGCTTGATCAGAACACAGGCAAGTGTAAGTTAAGCATAACCATATGCAAAAATGAGTGGATGGAAATAAATAAAATAAACTACTATCTATATTTCTGTTGTGGAGCATGCCACATTCGCGTGTTATGTGACAATCACGCGTTGGCGGGGATAATACACGGATCAGGAATTCTTGGCATCGAACAAGGATGCATAATAAAAACCGACAATATTACCATTTATTCACACAGCGAAGGGTTAACTAACTTAAACATTAAAAGGAAGTTATACTTACCAGAACTAGAACCAATCAACCACGTCATCAATATCAGCATACCCGACTCAATAAATCAGAACTTTTCAGTACTTACTCGGGACAATCAATTAGATGAGCTAAAGAAACAAATAGAGAACCTCAAAAACAATGAATCTCTACCAGTGTCCTACCATGACATACATCACTACAGTGCAATTTATGGTATTCTCGGAATCATAATACTTGTCGGAGCAATTCTCATGGTGCGACGAATTCGTAGGAAGCCCACTGAATCTTCAGTGGTGGCAAGCGTCGGCCAAGTGACGTCTCCGCCTGACAGACACACCAACGAACAGCCAACAGATCAGCCATCAAGTGCAAACTCAAACATTAATAGTGTCAGTGCATCTACATCTAGTAAAATTAAGTGTATTAGTGATAGTGAAAGTGACATTTTTAAAACACATAAAGTGAATCAGTGCCTCACACCAATGCCACGAAAGACTACATTTCCATGGAGACTTTAGTCACTAATATAAGGACCTAATGCATTCACCTTGTTACACTATCATACATAAATCATTAATCTCATTCTTCATCTTTCTCGGTTGGGAGCATGTACGGTGCAACCATACATATTTGTCAATTTATCATTTCTACGCGACACGCACGACCTAATTGATTTGCTAAATTAACAGCAGTTCGTGTCGAGCTAACAAGACGGCCGCGCGTGCTCGCTATCATACATACAGTTCACTTCATCTTAGCTTAGTTTCTTACAATAAACTAGTGCTTCGAATTAATTGTATCATTATCACAAGACGTAGTGTTTAGCAAGAAACCCTACAGCAACAGTCCATTATATCTTCAGGAGATAAATCCGTAGGAACACCACGGACTACCCCCATCCGAGATACATTATATGTAGGTATGAAAGCTTTTAAACTATTTTCTTTTAAACTGCTGTGTTTAATAAAAGCATTAGCATCAAGATAGCAACTAAAAGACAGTGAAATTCGATTACGACCTATTCTTTTTACGCTACCATTTACAATATTATTAAGAGTTGTTTCAAAAATCTGCCAAATATAATCGGGTGAAACGTGGAGTCGTCATTCGGAGATTCGGTATTTTTCTTTACATGGACTATAAAAGGCGATATATCTGATTTGTTGTATATCAATCTCGTGACTGGGGCTGGTGGTGGTGATACCTGCGTACCTGTTGGGATTGGGATTGGCGTGACATTCGGAGGTTCGTTGTCATTACTGGCACTAGGCGATTCATGTTTTGGAGCTTTGTCTCTGCACTCACAAGGAGGGCTAGACCCAGATGTATTCCTCCTCCACTTATTGCAGTGTTTGCATATTTTGTGCGAACGGATACGTTTTTGCGCCTTATCTTTTTTAATTGAAGAGTCTGTATCCATACCAGACTCAGAAAAAACAGTAACAAAGTTTCCCGCATGTGGAACTGTGCCACCAGGATCTGGTGGTTCGTTCATACTTATAAAATAGTATTAAAAGACTTACCCTACGAGTTTATATATACACTACCCTACTAAAACACATAATACCGTTGATAAAATAATTATATATACAACTTAAAAATACTCCTCTGACCAATATAATTACAATTTTAAAATTAAGAAAGAAAAAAAAAACGCGGCCGCCTCTTTCTAAACTTCCCGCCTATTCTTACGAGCCTCGAGGCAAAATAGTTCGTATTTTTTTTTGTGAAATTTTATGACCTGGTTACTAAGACTTTCAGGTCATTTCTTCGATTTCTTTCAATCTATTTCTTGTTTTATATTGTATTAATCGTATTTTTTATATATTTAAATAGGGGTTTAAAAGATTTTTTGTTCTTTAATAACTGATTGAGTGGCGGCGGGCGGGATGAAGAATCACTTAAAATTTTCACATCACTTAGTTCACTGGCTAAGATTAATCTGTCAATCCAAAATTTTTGACATTCAAAAATCATGTGTGTAACAGTTCCTTCTTCTGTTCCGCAATGTGGACAAATGCCGTTTATCGTGGTAATAAAATCACGATTGGTCTCTTTTATTTGGTAGTACCACGGTTTAATCGGTAAGTTATCTTGAATTTCACCATACCACTTTCCTTTTATTTCCTGATCTTTCTTCCACATTTTAAGCCACAGTTTACTAATACTTATGTCTATGTATTGCAGAAAATCAGTCATAGGGACTTCCATTGCGTGTTTTACATCGATGGCATTAATGCCTTCATATGCGGTTTTATCGGCCATTTCATTGCCAGAGATACCTGTGTGAGAAGGCACCCACAAGAAGGAAATTTCGATATTTTTTTGATAATATTGAGCAATTGTCGCATCTAGCCTACCTAGCTGGTGGTAGAAACCCTAACACATCTAGGTAATGACCATGCGGTCGCTTTACGGGTGTAGATTGAGAAGAAAACTACAACAAAACAATATAACTAACAGCGTATATTATAGGAACCACTAGTCATTAACAATATATATATATATATACTAAAATCTCAAGGTGTAGGTTCTAGGCACAAGATGAGGTGAAGTAGCCGAACGATCTATGGCTACTCAACTTAAGAGTCGGTGACCGATGTGTAGTAAGAGGACGGCAGCGGGCACGCCGCGGTATATAAATGGCCGCGCGGAGTGAGGTTTGAGGTCCGGGCGTTGTATGCCTAGGAGGGCTTCGCTGGCGCGACGTATGACGTCCCCCTCCGTTAGGCCTGAATTTTCGCTGCCGGAAAATTCGGCTGCTGGCAGGCACCCGGCAGGAGCTGAGCTGGTAGTCACCCTGCGCGCGCTGTAGGCAGGACAGACGGCAGTCAACCGAATGCTCTGAAATAGAGAGAAGAAGGGTTGTTCATACTTCTCACTCCATCAACATATATTCAATACGCTTTCGACATCTCGCGACAAGAAATTAAACTAAACGTAACGCCATATCTTTTTCTATCGGTCGCGATTGGTTAAGTTTAAATAATTGTACCCGCACCCCCTCTCCTTGAGCTATGTACATTTTGCTTAACCGCTATTACATGCAATTTTGATTGTGAACTTAACGCATCTTTTATTTCTCAACCAACAATATCTTCGAAACTCATCATCACCTTTCATCCATCATCTTGGGTTCATCAACCCCTCACCGCTGCCGCTACATTTTGGGCCTTCTTCGCCAAATAATTGAACAAAGTCGACGAGCGACCTGTGGATCGTGGATCTTTGCACGCGGCGGTTTGAGAAGAAAACGCAAATATCGCATATATTCGGACGAGTTTCGAAGAAATAAGCTGCCAAACGAACCAACGGAGGCCAAGCGCACTGGAATTGAAGTTCGTTGGCGTTTCATCGAAAATTACACGCAAATCGGTGGGGCCAATCTTTCTCTTTTCCATCACCTCCTGTTCTATTGGTGCTATATTGTGCCTGTGCTTTCAATTTCAGTGAATTGCTGCATCGTATTATCGGAATATCGCAATTTCCAGTCTTACAAATCTGGTGACGTTGCTAGCATCAGTGTGGTCTGATTGGATCATAAAACCGTGAGTACTCCTCTTTTCACTGACCACTAAAATGCCTATTGAATCCGCTAAATCACGGGATAAATCTCCCATTTTGCTAGGTGTAGAAAGTAGTGAGGTAGTTCGTGATTTGGTTAGGAAACGTGGTATAATTAAGGGCAGGCTTACCAAATTTAATAATTATTTAGAGTCTATAAAGGATGATCAACATTTTCCCAATCAAAAACGCATTGATTTAAAGTTAAGAATTCAAGGATGTTCTAGTTTATTTTCTGAATTTAACGACATTCAAACTAAAATAGAGGAAAGGGTTTCCGATAGTGAGTTAGGTGAACAGTTAAATCAGCGAGAACTATTTGAAGATAATTATTATAGTTTAATATCTCGTGCCGAATTTATGCTCAATGCTGATGAGGTTACCGATTGCTCCAAGTCATGTCATAGTCATACTAATATTAAACTACCTACCATATCTATGCCTACGTTTGATGGATCGTATGAGCAATGGCTGGAGTTCAGAGACTCATTTACCTCACTCGTTCATAATTCTAAAGACATTTCTAACATTCAAAAGTTCCACTATCTCAAATCGTCCCTAAAAGGTAATGCCGAACTAGTCATACATTCCATAGAATTTTCGTCTAATAACTATCAGGTTGCATGGGAGTTGTTGCTCAACCGATATAATAATTGCAGACTTTTAGTCCACAATCACGTAAAAGCTTTGTTTACTGTACCCGCATTAACTAAAGAGTCACCTTCTTTGATCAGAACATTAATTGACACATTTCTAAAAAATGTACGTGCACTTAAGATCCTAGGTGAGCCTACGGATACCTGGGATACTCTGATTATTTTTATTATAGTGTCGAAGCTAGACAAAGTTACTGAAAGGGAATGGGAGACTCATAAATGCACATTGTTCCCTAACCCGATTGATAACAATCCCACGCGATTAACTGTGGAAGATTTAATTAATTTTCTTCGTAACCGAGCGGACATGCTGGAGGCATTGCAGCGTTCATATTGTAAAGACGCACAAAACACTAATAATCAAAAACAACACACAAAATCTCGCAACATATCACACTGCAATGTATCCAGCGGGCCGAGTAAAACGAACGATAAACAACAACGCGGTAAGTTATCATGTGTAAAATGCAATGCAAATCACCCACTGTATACGTGCAAAAAGTTTATCGATAGTGATTTAGATTTAAAGCTTAAACTTGTACGCGAGCACAACTTATGTGAGAATTGTTTACAATCGGGACACTCGGTAAGTAACTGTAGGTATGGGCCGTGTAGACGTTGTAGTCAAAAACATAACTCATTACTACATAATGATAACGCAAATAGTTCAGTCGCATGCCATTCTACAACAAACACTGAGGTGTTGAGTGCGAATGCGAGTGATGCGCTTGCACCTCTCCCCGCGGCCGTACCAACCTCCTCGGGATCCGCCCTTCCTATCCAGGTAAACAAGGCACACATGCAAACACAGTCTACTAGATCTATAGGTGTGCAATCCGTGTTATTGTCAACAGCTATAATTGAGGTAGCCGATGTAAACGGTACATATCATAAAGCGCGTGCGCTCCTTGATAATGGAAGCCAGCGCTGTTTCATCTCTAAATCACTATGTCAATTATTAAAAGTACCATTATTACAGTCCACAAACGAAGTTCGAGGCGTAGGTGATTCGGTAGTACATTGTTTGCAAGCTTGTAACATCGATATCAAATCCTACACCAATAATTCATTTTCTACGCGCATTTATTGTTATGTTCTATCTAAGATCACGGCTTCGATGCCTGCTGTATGTAAACTAAGCGCGCAAGTCTATATTCCAGACAACATACGGCTGGCCGATCCGGAATTTTTAGAATATAAAACCATCGACATTTTAATTGGTGCAGATAGGTTCTGGGATCTGTTAGAAGACGGAAAGATTCGTTTGTCTAGGGGTCCATATCTACAAAACACAAAACTAGGCTGGATTATTTCCGGACCTATTGTTAATTATTCATGCAAAAATACGCCGATTCATTGTAATATTATTAATTCATTAGATACGCAACTTCGACTGTTCTGGGAGATTGAGGAGCTGCCTAAGGTCAGAGACGCGCAGACTGAGGAAGAACGTGCATGCGAGGATCATTTTATTCGCACCACTACACGCAATAGTGAGGGACGATTCTGCGTGCACATTCCACTTCGTCAGTCACCTGACACTTTGGGAGATTCTTATACCCAGGCAGAACGTCGAGTTTTTGCATTAGAAAAACGATTGCAACGTTCGCCAGAATATAATCGTCTTTATGTTAATTTTATGCAAGAGTACATTAATCTAGGCCATATGACACAGGTAGATTCTTTTCAATCCCCGTGCTATTTTATGCCGCATCATGGCGTGTTCCGCGAGCTCAGCACCACCACCAAGTTGCGCGTGGTATTTGATGCAAGCGCACCATCGAGCTCCGGTAAGTCACTTAATGATTTGCAACTAGTTGGCCCTCCTATACAGGGTGATCTCGTTGCCATTCTTCTCCGCTTTAGGCAGCACAAGTACGTAGCATGCGCAGACGTGGAGAAGATGTACCGGCAATGCTTAGTAGATGAGGGTCAGCGTAGCTTGCAAATGATTCTGTGGCGTAATCATCCGTCAAAGCCGTTAGGTATTTATAAATTAAATACTGTGACGTACGGAACGGCTTCCGCGCCTTTTCTTAGTGTTAGGTGCCTAAAACAATTAGCGTCTGAATCTCCTAATCCTGATGTTTCTCGGGCCATAAACGAGGACTTTTACGTTGACGACTACATTACGGGTTTAGATGATAAAATTAAATTATTAGATTTATGTGATGAAACCCAGAAAACGTTACAATCAGGCTGTTTTCCACTCAGAAAATGGATATTTAATTTTAAACGCGATGATGACAGTCATTGTTTTAGTCAATTTAAACCATTAAGTTTAGATCAAAATGTTAGTTCTAAAACCTTAGGTATAAGCTGGCACAATGCAAACGACAACTTTTATTTTAATTCACATATTAATATTGATAAAAACAAACCAATTACTAAGAGGTCTATTTTATCAAGCATTTCGCAAATTTTTGACCCTCTCGGCTTGTTAAGTCCCGTCATAATTGTAGTCAAAGTACTTTTACAACAATTATGGTTATTAAAACTAGGTTGGGATGACAATGTACATGATAGCACGGCGCGAGAGTGGAACCAGTTTGTTATATCATTGCAAGCGCTGAACACAGTGCGTATTCCACGCCATGTTATAGGTACGCAGCCTATGTATATCGAACTGCATGTTTTTAGCGATGCATCTCAGTCGGCGTACGGCGCGTGCATTTATGTTCGCACAGTTAACACTGATCTAACGGTATCGGTTAGATTACTATTTTCAAAAACAAAGGTCGCGCCGTTGAAACCCGTAAGTATCCCACGTCTTGAACTTTGTGGGGGGTTATTAGGAGCTCGTCTGTATGACAAGGTACGTAACTCATTACGCTGTAAGTTTAATAACGTCGTATTTTGGACCGATTCCACGATAGTCTTAGGCTGGCTACACATGAGGCCGAACCAACTTAAAACGTTTGTCCAAAATAGAGTTGCGGAAATACATGATCTGACACCTGAGGTTCTGTGGCGTCACGTCAGTGGTGAAAATAATCCCGCTGACCTAGCATCACGGGGTGTTCGTTTAGAAGAACTTTCATCTTCTACCTTGTGGTGGGAGGGTCCTGAATTCCTTCGAAACCCTAATTTTTCAATAGACGATCACAGAAGTTCAGACTCATTCAAACATCGCGAGTTACCTGAGATTAAGTCATGCGTCACAGCGGTCATAGCTAAAGATTATAGTGAATTGTCTTTGTTCCCATTCCATCGGTTTTCCCAATTTAAGCGTATAAGGCGTGCAGCTGCCTTTATGTTGCGTTTCATTCATAATAGTCGATACAAAACAAATAAGCGTACAGGCGGCCTTAGTGTGGATGAGTTAGACTACGCTAATAAAACATTAACCCGATTATGCCAAATCGAATCTTATCCGACTGAATATAAGGCGTTGTCTGATAACGGGACTATTAAAAATAAAGGTTGTTTATCTAAATTAAATTTATTCCTAGATGACTACAAATTAATGCGCGTGGGTGGCCGTTTAGTTAATTCCAATGAATTCATTTACGGTAAAAAACATCCTATTTTAATTTCAAGTAAACATTATTTTGCTACTTTATTATTTCGCCATGAGCACACTCAGCTTCTCCATGCTGCTCCACAGGCATTACTTTTTCATTTACGCGAATCATGGTGGCCTGTGGGAGGCAGGAACTTAGCTCGCCAGGTAGTACACAGTTGTGTTACCTGTACACGCTTTAGAGGTAAGACGCTTACTCCTATGATGGGTAACTTACCTAGAGAAAGAGTTACACCTAGTCTTCCATTTATTAGGTGTGGGGT
The DNA here is from genome assembly GCA_948253155.1 of Leucoma salicis. NCBI lineage: Eukaryota > Metazoa > Arthropoda > Insecta > Lepidoptera > Erebidae > Leucoma > Leucoma salicis. The sequence continues at coordinate 12,714,915 of OX411809.1, read as the reverse complement.
GGACTATGCTGGGCCAGTGCTCATTCTGAACCGCAAGGGTAGGGGAGCTAGACTTATTAAAAGCTACATCTGTTTATTTGTTTGCTTCGTGACACGCGCGATACACTTGGAACTAGTCGGTGACCTCTCCAGTGAAGCATATTTATTAACTTTAAAAAGATTCATTTCACGCCGCGGTAAACCTGCAGAGATTTATTCGGATAACGGTCGCAACTTTGTGGGACTTATGAAGGAATTTTCAAAATTTTTAAATACTTGTAGTTTAGATATTTTAGAATTCGCAACTAGTGAAAATATTAAATTTCATTTTATTCCCCCTTATTCCCCGCATTTTGGTGGTCTGTGGGAGGCGGGAGTAAAGTCGAGTAAATACCATATCCGTCGTGTGATAGGGAACGCGCACCTTACGTTTGAAGAGTACAGCACAGTACTGGCTCAAATAGAAGCCGTATTAAATTCCCGACCTCTGTCCCCTCTTTCTTCCGATCCACAGGACTTTTCCCCGCTCACTCCAGGTCATTTCTTAATTGGCCGATCACTAACTGCCCCAGCCTGCGATGACCTGCGTGATGTTCCAGCGAGTCGTCTCCAGCGGTACCAGAGGGTGGAACAACTTCGCCAACATTTTTGGAACCGATGGGCGAAGGAATACATCTCAGAGCTGCAGGTACGGACAAAGTGGACGACGAATAAGGACGAGCTCAAGCCAAACTCCTTAGTGATTATTAAGGACAATAACCTCCCACCGTTGAAGTGGCATTTGGGTCGTGTCCTTCACACGATCCCAGGAAAGGATGGCATATCCCGGGTGGCCGATATACAGACGTCATCGGGCGTAGTGAGGCGCGCATTCGCCAAGATTTGTCCTCTTCTCCAAGATGTGGTCGACACTGATACACCGGCGGAAGACCATTGAAAGCCACTGCTTCCAAGGCCGGGGGCATGTTCATACTTCTCACTCCATCAACATATATTCAATACGCTTTCGACATCTCGCGACAAGAAATTAAACTAAACGTAACGCCATATCTTTTTCTATCGGTCGCGATTGGTTAAGTTTAAATAATTGTACCCGCACCCCCTCTCCTTGAGCTATGTACATTTTGCTTAACCGCTATTACATGCAATTTTGATTGTGAACTTAACGCATCTTTTATTTCTCAACCAACAATATCTTCGAAACTCATCATCACCTTTCATCCATCATCTTGGGTTCATCAACCCCTCACCGCTGCCGCTACAAGGGTGAATAGCGATTATAAAGAAAATACGAAAACATTTTATCAATATACTGAAAGAATATTAGTTACGAGGTTAAGTTGTAACAAAACGAGAAATAGAATGAATATGCGAGTATATGCCTGATTCTGAAATGATACCTTTAACCACTGAGTCGTGTGAGAAAATTTTTAATAGATATTATTACAGTTTGTTTTTACCTGAATAACCTTAAGGATAAGTTTTATATTTTAAAAGACTATTGTTTATAGTTTGTTTGTTTGATGTCTTTTATGTGCCATTCACCTAACGGCTTGCCTGACATATCTGCGAGTTTATAGACTAGGGGTGACTTTTTTGACACAATTTTGCATTTTATAAATTTTGGGGCTAATTTTTTACTGAAGTACTTATCCTTATCGCTTAGGTAGAATGTACGCCTCCATACAACATCGCCAACATTGAACTCTGTCGGTTTTCGGCGAAGATTATACGAATGGCAGTTTCGCTGGTGAGCGTTTAACAAGGCTGCCTGTGTTTTATCGAAGACAGATGCTAAATGACCGAGAGACTCTGCGTAGGCATCGTGCGGCTCCAATACCGAATTGGATTCGCCACTGATATAGCGAGAACCACATGTTATGAGTTCGCGGCCGAAAACTAAGAATGAGGGAGTGAAACCTGTTACTTCATTTACTGCACAATTAATAGCGAATTGAATTTTAGGTATTAGAGTATCCCAAATCCTATGATCGTTTTCAATGAAGGTAGATAAAGTTGTAGTAATAGTTTTATTGTATCTTTCCACCGTGTTAACGTGTGGGGTATACAGAGGAGTATAGTGTAGATAAGGTACTTTATATTTGGTTAGTAAGTTTTTAAATGTAGCACTAACAAATTGTTTACCATTATCTAGTATGACAGTAGAGAGGATGCCGTGTACCAAAAAAATTCTTTCTTCTAGAATTTTAGTTATTATTTCCGCTGTGGCACGTTTCAAGGGGAAAAGTAAGCAGTATTTTGAGAAACAACAACAGACCACGAAAATGAAAGTATTTTGATTTCTAGTGGGCGGCAAGGGGCCAATTAGATCGATGCTTATTGTCTGAAAAGGTTTAGAACAAGACTTAGGTCCACCCATATTACCTAACACTGAATGATTCTGATGCTTATGAGCGATACAAACATCGCAAGAATTGATCGCCTCAACGACATCGGAATACATGCCTGGCCAATAGTAGTTAAGTGCTAAACGCTTGTAAGTTTTAAATATACCCAGGTGGCCAGCCGTGGGCAGTGAGTGGTTTTGTTGTATTATGTCTGTTCTGTCTTCATACGGAACGACTTCTTTCCATTGAAAGTCCCTAGTAAGAGGGTTAAGACTTTTTTTGAAACGATATAATTTGTTATTAATGACCTGATAATCGACAAAAGAGGTAGGAGATTGTGAGCAACCGTTAAAGATATTTACATACCAAGAGTCATTAGTAGTAGATATAGTTTTAATATTAAAGTGTAAATTTTGATTATTATTATTCGCCTTTATATTAGGAGAACGAGAAAGAAAGTCTGGCACAACGTTTTCAGAACCACGACGATGCCTAATTTCGAAGTTATATGAGGAAAGACGAACACCCCATCTAGCCAGACGGCCAGTAGGATTATTGAGGTTAAGAAACCACTTAAGCGCAGCGTAATCAGTATAAACTATGATTTTTTTTCCATTTTCAATATAACAACGCCAGTGTTCGATAGCAGACAAGACAGCGAGCGCTTCGCCCTCGGTAGCACTATAGTTTTTTTCTTGCTCTGTAAGAGATTTACTGTAGAAGGCTATGACCCTCTCCTCACCATTGAGGACCTGACAGAGAACCGCTCCAAGACCAAAATTGCTAGAATCCGCGTGGATTTCAAAAGGTTGGTTATAATCCGGACAAGATAGTACAGGAGAGGGAGCTAAGCATTCCTTAAGCTTGTTGAAAGCTAAGTCTGCCTCTTGTGACCAGCAGAAAGCAGGTGCCTTTTTGCCATTTGAAGTTAATTTGTTCAAGAGCTGCCAAAGTGCTGAAATTAGGTATAAACCTCCTATACCACGACGAAGCGCCTAGAAAACGACGAACCTCTTTTTTATTTGTAGGTGTAGGATAGTTTTTAATTGATTCTACCTTATCGGGATCCGCGTGGAGCCCGTCGGAATCTACAGTGTACCCTAAGTATTTTAAGTTGTCCCTAAAAAAATTACATTTGTCAAGGTTAATAGTTAAATTAGCTTGTTTTAGTTTATTTAATATTTTAGATAATAGTGAGATATGGGTTTCGAAAGAATGCGATATACAGATTATATCATCAATGAAACAGAATACTTTGGTTTCGAACTCGGGACCGTAAAATAGAATGTCTGCCAAACGCTGCTGAGTTGCAGGCGCATTTGTTAAGCCAAATGGCATCGACTTGAACTGAAATGTACCTCTAGTAGGCACATAAAAAGCCGTTTTAGAGCGATCCTCTTTTTTTATAAGGGTTTGCCAAAAACATTTAGATATATCAAGGCTAGATAGGTATTTAGCATCTCTTAAGTTATCTAAAATCTCCGATATGTAAGGTAAATTGTAGGCATCCTTTTTAGTTACAGAGTTTAATTTACGGCTGTCTAGACAAAAACGTAGTTCACCATTTTTTTAGACCAAGGGCTTTCAGAAGGCTCAATAACATCCTCTTTAAGCATTTCATCGACATGTTTAATTAAAATACGTTGTTTATCGGGGGACATCCGATAATACCGTTGACGAATGGGAAGACTATCCCCTGTATCAATTGAGTGCGTAATGAGAGAAGTACGACCTAGACCCCGCTTTTGATAGGAAATATCAGTAAATTGAGAAATGATACTGTTAGCGGTGACTCTCTGATCAGCTGTCAAGTGGTCAAAGGACACGAGATGACTAGCGGCGCTTTGTAATTCCGCGACGCTAGTATTAGGTTTATTTTGGAAAGCGACAGTTTCCAAGTGATTAGGAAATAAATTAAACCCTCTCCAAAAATCCATTCCTAGGATTAAGGAATCCTTAATTCCAGGTACAATGTGAGTAACCAAGGAAATGGTTTTATTTTGAAACTCGAATGGAAGTAAAACCGAGCCTAGTGAACAGTATCTATCGCCGCCAGCGGTGATAAATTGCAACGATTTAGTGTTATTAAGTTTTAACCCTTTTGAGAAAAGAATGAGAATTATTACCTAGGATAGTATTACTAGATCCGGAGTCGAGTAGACCAATAGTATTTTTCCCAGTCGAGTAGACCAATAGTATTTTTCCCATTTATTTTAACGGGGATGTAAGGAGTACGATTAATTGAGTTGCCGATTAGGGAAAGTTGTGGATTATTAAAAAATTTTGATATATAATTTAACCAATCCTGCCATTCAGTTTTAGAAGTTTTATTTAATGTTGAAAATTTTCCCCAATCGTAGCCTACTCGTTTTTGAAGGTGTGATAGTTGTATTAATTTTATTACAAGTAGGACAATTATTCACTTTGAAACCCTTTAGCCCACACTTAAAACAGATTAAAAAACGTTGTTGTTTGCAAGAATGCAAGCTATGAGAACCAGTTCTACACCTCGGGCAGAATTGTTTAGATTTGAAAGGTACGTTAGAAATCGCATTAGATTGAACCGTTTCGCAATTGTTAACGGAAAATGGTTGCGTGTTATAATTTTTAAACGTAGGATTGATTTTTTTATTATTATTGTAGAAAGTGCTGTTATTAGTGTATTTGTTTAGAATATTAGTATTAGTATAATTATAAGCAAACTCAGGAGCCAAGGTCTCAGAAGTAATTTTAGGCGGTTCAGAGAAATCCTTATTACGACTATTATATTTTTCAAAATTCCTACAGACACCAATTAAAGAAGGAATATCCACAACATTAGTTGTTAAAAGCGAATTAGTATAACAAGGCCTAATATTATTTAATAAGATTTCGAGTTTTTCAGGCTCGCTGATAGGTGTATCTAAACGAGAAAACAAACCCTGCATTTTAGATATATATAAGGTTATGTTCTCTTTTTCGCCTTGAGAACGAAGTCTTATTTCCGACATCAACTTGTAGTCGTAATTATGAGGATTAAAATCACGCTTAAGTAATTGACAAAGATCAAACCATGTATTAACATTATTTTTGATAGAACGATACCAGTGCAAAGCATCGTCTGAAAATATTTCAAAAGCAAAGGAAAGTATCTTAGACTCAGGTATACCTCTGCAAGACATAAATTCATTAACCTTTTGAATGAAGGCGCGCACACAAGTTTTACCATTTTATTTAAATTTACTAAGTTCCGAAAACAACTTACGCTCGTAACATAACTCATCTAAGGAATGATCGCTAGTGATGGATTGCGGTTCGACCCATTCCGGTAACGCAGTTTTATACGGAGATAATAATTTTAAATTACCGTAGTTATTGTGAAAATCGTCCCAGACTAGGTTAAGTACTTTAGAGTCGCTAAGAGTAGTGGGGTCGATGCGAGATAATCTATGAAAAACATGATTCAAAATAGATTCGGTTCTCGAAAAAAGATTTTTATCAAAGTTAGACTGTAATGCTTTAATATTATTAGTAGCACGGAACAAAGAATTTTTAGCCGCGGAAATATCCTCTAACGGCGCTAGGCATGAAGAAATAATTTCATCCGAGGGCAGGTTAAGCGAGAGTTTAGCGATTTGCTCACGTAATTCTTGCACCGTTTTAGTTGGCGAGTCACAGTCTCGTATTTTAAGCTCGTATAGTAATTCAGCCTTGTTCAAATGTGAAAATTTAATAGGGTACGCCATTGACTACGCGGTGCAGGAATACGCGATCAACAAGACACACACTTAAGAGAAAAAAATATGAAAAGGTTCGTCCAAAAGGCCATAAATTAGCTTATAGGCATGTATAAAAAGTAATCTTAGCAGTCGAAAGTTTTTAAAAAGTAATTAGATTATAGCGAATGTTGACCGAACACGTGTTGCCACGCGCGCGTACCAGTATGGACACAAGAATGCGGAGTAAAAAAAAAAACAGCTAATTTTATGCCACTTTACACTGCACAAGCAAGCTATAAGCAACTAGTTTGCGGGTGATAGAAATAAAAAACACAGTACGTACCTTTTGGACAAAAATACATAAAAACACAATTAAATGGGCTTAGACCTCACCAGACCTTGTGCCTATGCCTATATTATTGGGCGCCAGTGTCGCATCTAGCCTACTTAGCTGGTGGTAGAAGCCTAACACATCTAGGTAATGACCATGTGGTCGCTTTACGGGTGTAGATTGAGAAGAAAACTACAACAAAACAATATAACTAACAGCGTATATTATAGGAACCACTAGTAATTAACAATATATATATATATACTAAAATCTCAAGGTGTAGGTTCTAGGCACAAGATGAGGTGAAGTAGCCGAACGATCTATGGCTACTTAACTTAAGAGTCGGTGACCGATGCGTAGTAAGAGGACGGCAGCGGGCACGCCACGGTATATAAATGGCCGCGCGGAGTGAGGTTTGAGGTCCGGGCGTTGTATGCGTAGGAGGGCTTCGCTGGCGCGACGTATGACGTCACACAATCATTTCTTTTATGAAGTACAGTATAGTTTGATTTAAAATTAACTGTTAGTCTGGTTAAAGCTTCTATCAAACTCAAACAATCTGAGATTATTAAAACATACTTAACATTATACATTTCTTGAATTTGTTTTAATGCCTGATAGACCGCATATGCCTTTGCTGTAAATATGGTACAGGACTCATGCAGAACAAAGCTTTGAGAGAACTTAGTTTGCAGATCATAATTATAGTCTAGCACGTACATAATCGCTTCCTTTACTACCATCTGTGTTTATACTATAATACTGTTTATTTTCTTGCAAAAATTGCAGCATATCTGAATTATTTGACACTATGGTTAATTGGAGATATGGAATATGGAGATGGATTATAGTAATTTGATGTGAAATGCATTTATAGGAGAAGGAGTAACAAGGCCATAGACTCTGTTTTCTGACTTTTGTAAACATTTTGTCTGTTTCTAGCAATGTATGTGAGAGACATGGAGATTTACCCTGTAAGAGGCTCTCTCCTGTAGCAAATGGATTGGGAGTTCTATTTCTTAGAGGTACAATTTTGTTTATTATTTGTGTATTGTCAGAGGAAATTAATTTTAAACGGTATCTTTTTGCAAGTAACAATCTTCTCAAGCTAAGGGGCAATATTTTTGTGTCAACCTCCATGGCCCTTATGGGAGTTGAGCGCATAGCATCGCTTATTATTCTCAAAGCCCTGTTACGCAAGATATCCAATTTAATTACATGTGTGCATATTCATATATGCAAGTGAACTATAGTCAAAATGACTCCTAACAATAGATTTCTCAGACTCAGGAAAAGGATGAGGCGACAACTCAACAGAGCAATGAACACAGGTACTGACCAGGACTGGGATAATTATAAGTCAACAAGTCTAGGTACAAGAAGCGTCTCAGGTACAGAAGCAGGTGCTCATGGCGCAACTTCTGTTCCGATATAGAGAATGGAGCACAGGCTAACAGGGTAAGTAAGGTTCTTTGTAACCAGCCCACGGTTACGTTGGATCTCTACGCAAGCCAGACGACACCCTCACTAGGTCATGGGAGGAAGCGGAATACATCTTAGTACAGACGCACTTCCCCGACTGCGAGATGGTGCAGTCAGTCCGCTGGACAGATGAGGAGGTCATCCCATCTGAAGCAGAATGGCACCAAACACTTGATATAGTTAGCCCACAAAAAGTACGGTGGGCCATTAACAGCTTTAATTCATACAAATCACCTGGCCTGGATGGAATTTTCCCTGCCTTGCTGAAGTGGGGCGGGGAGGAACTCATTCAAATACTCACCACTATTCTGGCCGCCTGTCTTGCTCATAGGTACGTGCCGAAAAGTTGGAGAGAAGTCAAGGTGATCTTCATACCCAAGCCAGGTAAGAGCGATTACTCGGACCCCAAATCCTACAGACCTATCAGCTTGACCTCTTTTCTGTTGAAGACACTGGAGAGGTTGTGCGATAGGAACCTGAGGGAGGGGGTTCTACTAGGCGCCCCCCTGCAACCGCATCAACACGCCTACTGTCAAGGTAAATCTACAGAATCGGCACTTCATGCAGTGGTATGCAAAATTGAAGAAGCGATTTCAAGCAAGTCTATATGTCTAGGCACCTTCATAGACATCGAGGGGGCCTTTGACAAGACCAAATTTACTAGCATAACTGCAGCACTTGAAAGACATGGAGCAAATGCAGTTATGATCCAATGGATAAATAATATGTTAAGCAAAAGGATCGTTAAGCTTAGCACAGGCGGAACACACAAGGCACTGGTGGCCAAAGGATGCCCTCAAGGGGGTGTGCTTTCACCGCTACTGTGGAATTTAGTGGTAAATGATCTAATTGCTACACTGAACAACAATCACTATTATGCGGTTGTTTATGCCGACGATCTGGTGATACTGACATGCGGCAACAGTACAAGTACAGTATGCGACGTTACACGCTCTGCGCTGGTCATCGTGGAACGGTGGTGTAATATCAACGAACTAACAGTCAATCCAAAAAAGACGGAAATGGTGATGTTCACTAACAAACGCAACCTGGGCAACTACCGACTGCCCAAATTATTCAAAACAGAACTCCAGTTATCAACACAGGTTAAGTACCTAGGGGTAATTCTTGACTGTAAGTTAAACTGGAATAATCATTTAAATAGTAAAATAGATAAAGCTACGGTCGTATTTTGGCGATGCCGCAGAATGATAGGTAAAAGGTGGGGCCTAGACCCTAAAATCGTTCTATGGCTATACCAGGTAGTAATCCGACCAATGATTAGCTACGGGGCGGTGGTGTGGTGGCCACGGACCGAATTATCCACTGTCATAGCTAAACTACAACGACTCCAGAGATTGGCCTGTATGGCGGCCACGGGATGCATGAGGACAACTCCAACTGCGGCTCTGGAAGCTGTTCTTGGCCTGCCGCCACTGCATCTGTTCATAAAACAAGAGGCAGCAGCTACAGCGGTAAGGTTTAAAAACCTGAGTCTCTGGAGACTAGCAAGGGTACCGCACACCGAAATCCTCAGTGAGGTAACAGGTAAGGAGCCGCTCATGGCAGCGGTGACCGACAGGATACCCAAGCAGTTTGTATTTGACAAGAAGTACAAGATACAATTGCAAGAACAACCGGGTGAAGGTCTTAACCCAAGAGAGATGAGTATCTTCACAGATGAATCTAAAACAAAATCAGGTACTGGTGCGGATGTATTCTCCGAGGACCTGAACATTCAGATATCTACACCATTAGGAGCTCATAACACGGTCTTCCAGGCAGAAAGTGTGGGCATCTTAATGGCAGCGTATGCAATCGACTCTAGAAATGTAAAGAACCAACAAATCCGTATACTCTCTGATAGCCGATCAGTCCTACAGGCCCTTCAAAGGTACACTATAACCTCGGGTCTTATATACGAGTGTCATCGAGCCCTGTCACAGGTATGTATCGACAACGATATAACCCTACAGTGGATCAAAGGATACAGCAACTCACGCGGTAATGACGCTGCCGATGAATTAGCAAGGGGGGGTTCGGAGAACCTCCGCGACCGCCTCGGCTCCGTCTGCCGCTCAGTCGGGCCCTGTCACTGGGCTCGACGAGGGAATGCTCCGCGCGGTCATCGACCGCATGGATGCGGTCTTTGGCCCGCGATTTGAGGCCCTAGCCGCAAGATTGCCGCCGGAGCCCCGACTTCGGCCGCCGCTTGCGGCTGATAAAAGAAGTGCCGCATCGTCCTCGGCACCGACACCCCTGCCGTGCCAGGCAGGGCATGTTTCTTTTGCCGCGACGGCGGCCAAACCACCGGCGGCAAAACCTTCGCCGGCTCCTTTAGGCCAAGGAAAGGGCCAAAACAAAAAGTCGAGGAAAAAGGACAAGGCGGGACAAGCCCCGAGGGGTCAGCCCCGAGAGGAGTTCCCGCCTCTGCCAAGCGCCGCTGCGCCTCCGCGTCCTACTGCGCCGAGACAAACGGTCGTATAATATTAGTGTAGAAGTGTAGATAAGGACTATACGCCTGCACAAATTAGTGGAATAATAATGAAAAGTACCTATGCCTTTTATGCATTAAAGGTACCTATGTTATAATAGTTATGGGTTTCTTATATAGGTATCTATTACATTATATTTCTTGTGTCCGTGTGTTAGTAATTGAAGTTTAGGGGGTAAACTGTTGAACCGATCTTGACGAATTTTTTTGTGTATATTTGTGTAAGTACCGGGATGGTTTAGATTCACATTTGGGCCCGATAGGCGGCGCCACGATATGATTTCAGGATTTTTTCTTAAATTTATTCTAATCTAAATTTTTTTTGTGTATATTAAACACAAAGTGAAAAATATGAAATCGAAAATAACAGTCACGAGCAGGATTCGAACCTGCATCTCCTGGATACCGTCCAGATGCTCTGCCAATTCAGCATCAAAAAATCGAAAATAACAGTCACGAGCAGGATTCGAACCTGTCGAATCCTGCTCGTGACTGTTATTTTCGATTTCACATTTTTCACTTCGTGTTTAATGTATGTTGCTAAGCATGTCAAATGCTAAAAATATACATAAAAATATCTAAATATTTTTTGTGTATGTTTGACTAAGTACTGGGATGGCTTAGATTCACACTTAAGACCCGGTAGGTGGCGCCACGATAGGTTTTTTAGGCCCTACCTAACAATAAAATTTTCCCACACTAGAAAATAATCCTTAGCAGCTAAAATAAATGCTCCATCCAAACGAAACGTCAATGTTCGGACAGAAAAACGTCTGTTGGGTCCGCTAGTATCAAATCAATATTTATATTATATACATTTTATTTAAAGACAGCACTGCACTAAGGAATAATCCCTGTATTAGGTACGGGGAGTTTAAAAACATACAATTTCACGAACACGAAGTACACCCTGACTCATAACAACCATATTTTGTGGATCACACAAAGTGTTGAACAGTGTGATCTTAGGTCTTAGACATGAGAAGTTTGGAGAATTTTTTTTTTATTGCCAACGGTGGCAGACGAGTAAACGGCTCACTTGATGGTAAGTGTTAACCGCCGCTCATGGACTTTGGCAACACCAGGGGCTCATTGTAACAACAGCTATCTACTAGTGAAAGTCCCGTCCAAATCGATCCGCCATAAAACATGAAGTTTAAGTACGCACATGATGGGTTTGAGATATATAGTAAGTATCGCAGATATACGCACTGAAAGATTCGACCACGTGATCACGTAGAAGCCATAAAACAAGAAGTTTATGTACCCACGGGCAGCGCAGCGTAGGACGGCCCCTCACCAGATGGACTGTCGATCTGGTCAAAGCCACGGGTAACCGTTGGATGCGGTCGGCGCAGGACCGCTGGTTGTGGCGTTCTCTTGGGGAGGTCTATGTCCAGCAGTGGATATTGAAAGGCTAATGGATGGATGGAAGTACATAGGATTGATTAGATAGTAGGCTAGAATCCAAGTCAGTATTGTCGTGTAATATTTAGCAATATTTTAGTAAAGAAATATGATTTATTAAACACAAAGTGAAAAACGTGAAATCGAAAATAACAGTCACGAGCAGGTGTTTCAAAAAAGGTTGGTTCAAAAACCTGCATTTCCTGGATACCGTCGAGATGCTTTGCCAATTCAGCCATCGTGACAATTGCTCCTGACTGCTAATTTCGATAACACAATCATACTTAACGTCTTTGGGTGACACCTGCGCCATCTGTCGGAAGTATTTTCATACATTATACTGACCAGGTAAAATTAATTTTACAATTTAGATTTTTACGTAATAATGACGCAAACCCTATAAATATTTAGATGTTTTTATATATATTTTTAGCATTTGACATGCTTAGCACTATGCATCAAACACAAAGTGAAAAATGTGAATTCGAAAATAACAGTCACGAGCAGGATTTGATCCGGTATCTCCTGGATACCGTCCAGATGCTTTGCCAATTCAGCCATCGTGACCCTTGCTCCTGACTGCTAGTCTCGATAACACATTCATACTTAACGTCTTTGGGTGACGCCTGCACCATCTGTCGGAAGTATTTTCAGACATTATACCAACCAGGTAAACTTAATTTTACAATTAAGATTATTCCTATTAATCCAAATAATAGGTACGTTATTCATCACAAGTATTTAATTTAAAACAAAATAGAACCTTTACATCATTCGATTTCAATAAATATCTTAGGAGGTATCGCAGTTTTAAAAAAATCTAGACGTCGCGGGACGTCTAGCAGATGTGAAACATCAAAATTATTTTGTAGAAATAAAATGATAATAACTTGACAAAGTACTCCTCAAGACGAATCGAACGAGTATAAACTCGATAGGGTTGCGTAGTTTCATTACAGAGTTACTGTGGCCACCTTCCAGCTCCATCGTCAAGATAAATCATACGAGCCCAAACTCGATGGAGTTATGTCGATTTATAACGGAGTTCCTATGGCCACCTTCTAGCTCCGTCACAAGACCCTGGATACCATCTAAAGACAAAGTACTCGTCAGACGAATCAAATAATTTCAAACTCGATGGTGTTGCGTCGTTTCATTACAGAGTTACTGTGGTCACCTTCCAGCTCTATCATCAGACCCTGGATATCATCTATGACTGAAGTTCTAGTCAGGACATTTCAAACGGGCCCTAATTCGATGGAGTTGCGCCATTTAATTACAGAGTTTTGCATGGCCACCTTCCAGCTCCATCATCAGACCCTGGATACCATCTAAAGACAAAGTACTCATCAAGACGAATCAAACGTGTCCAAACTCGACGGGGTTGCGTCATTTCATTGTATAGTTACTATGGCTACCTTCCAGCTTCATCATCAGTCCCTGGATACCATCTAGACACAAAGTACTCGGCAAGACGAATCAAACGAGCCCAAACTCGATGGGGTTGCGCCGTTTTACTATAGAGTTCCTATGTCCAACTTCCAGCTCCGTCATCACATCAGCTCCATGTCATCATAATATTGTATTATAACGTGATATACACATGCGTGTAAAATTTCAGCTCAATCGGAAACCGTGAAGTGTGTCAAATTTAACTTTCAAGATTTGAACGGAACAAGTATGTACAATAAAAGCGTCGCCACGCTAACAACCGATTTTACCCTCCCTCCGCAATAGATGTTTCACATCAATAACATCGCAGCATAATAATGATCAAGTACCTACTGCGCGCGCACTTATGATGTGTGGCCCCAATTAGCGTTAGACCAAAGTAACTATTCCACGCGGACGATGTCGCGGACAGAAGCTAGTTTTAAACACATCATGAAATTATGTGAAGGAAAATTAGATGCTTGATTAATTACCTACCTAATATTCATTTAAAAGACATATTACTATAGGTAGGTATAATAAAAGGCAGACAAAATTCTGACTTACACATTGCTCATTCAATTATAACACGATAAGGTTACATAATGATTACATATTTTACAAGATAATTGTCAGAAACTCAGAACATGTACCTACACCTTATTATGTACGCATTTAAATATTATAATAGTTTAATAAGTAGGTAGGTAGCACGTGATTCGTTTACTTTCGTCTACAAGTCGGCCGATGCCGCCAGTGATGTCGTACTTCACCGTCTACTTAGCACATTGAATAACCATATGGTAACCCAATTATATTGAATGGGTAACCCATTCAATGTGCTATCTATATTGAAGTGATAATCCTTTCAATTGGTTTCAAGCATATACCCTTTTCAATGGGCTATCATATTGATAGTGTAACCCTTTCACTGGGTTTCAAGCATAGAACCCATTCAATGTGTTATCCATATTGAAAGGGGGTTTCAAGCGTAAACCCTATTGAATGGGTTATCAATATGATGGTGTAACCCTTTCATTGGGTTTGAGCATAGAACCCTTTCAGAGTTACATCACGATAAAGGTAACCACATAAATGGCTTACCCATTCGAATGGCTTAACTCTTAACTGGGGTTGTACGGTCCTTGGGATAAACAACCAAAAGCAATATGATGAGCATTAAAATCACCACTAATAAATATTGGTTTAGGTAGATTTTCTATTATGGTGTGTAGTCTATTAATCTGCATGTGTCCAGTAGGTGGGCAGTATACACAGAGAATGGTTAGATCACAATGTACAGTGGATAGAGATAATGCAACAGTTTGAATGTCTTCATAAAATTGAGTATTTATAATATTATACTTTAGGTATGGTTTAATCAATATTGCTACTCCATTACAACTGTTATTTGAATTTCTATTGTAAATATTGTATCCTGTTATTTTAAAATGATCATCTTTGAACCATGTTTCGTTAAGTAAGCAAATATCTATATTTTGTGTTTTTTAAAATTGTATCAAAAAGGGTTTTTTACTATTTGCACTTTGAATATTGTATTGAGCAACGCGTAGTTTAGGTTGTGTAGGACCTAGATCCATTATTTGAGATTTTTAAGTAGCACATCTTTAATATAAGCAATGGTTACAGGTGTGTTATCACCCTTGTTGCCCCCCTCCACCAACGTCTGTACTAGGGCCATAAGGACATCATTGTTGGTGGTGATTTGGGTCTTTAGGTCCTCCTGATGTAGAACTTCTGTTTGTTTATTTACATTATTTACAGGCTTATTTACATTATTTACAGGCTTATTTGCATTATGTACAGATTTATTTACATTATATACAGGTTTGTTAATAGAAGTATGTACAGGTTTATTTACAAATTGGGTTTTTGGTGGAGAAAGTGGAGGAAAATCTGTAGTGTTATGAATTTGTTTTGATGAGGTGGCACTTGCATAGGTTATGTTATTTTTCTTATCTAGAATTTTCTTCATTTTTATTGGACACAACCTAGAAATGGCTAGGTGAGGTCCACTGTAATTTATACAGCAGATCTCAGATGGTTTGTCACATTCCTTATATAAGTGATCACCTCCACAAATGGAACATTTTTGTTTAATATTACAGATCTTGGCTAAATGGTTGAATTTAAAACACTTAAAACATTGTTACAATGGTGGTACATATTCGAATACTCTATAAGAAAATAGGTCATATTGTACATTCTCAGGAAGTGTATTAGATAGAAAGGTAATGCTAACTGTTTGCAAATTACATTGTAAAGGTACTCGTTCTTGACCAATTTTCTTACTAAATCTACGAATAGCTATTATCTCGTATATCGATGAAAGTCTGGTATATAAGTCTTTATTTGATATGTTTGCTGGTACATGTCGGATAACGCCAGTTTTCTCTATTTGTGCAGCTGGTATAAAGGCTTTCATGTCATGTTTTGTAAGAAAAGTTGTATTGTTTATAAAATTGTTGGCAGTATTAAATTGTTTGAAAATAACAGCTATTGGCATTCACTCTTTGAATTGCCGTCACACCTTTTATTTGAGTAGAAAATATGTGATTTAGATAAATGGGGCTCTTGTTCCCTAGTCTGTCCCTATTTGTGGACTCCACAAACACTTTAAATTCGGTATTGTATGAGTTCTCTGGATATAATCTTTTATAGTTCGGTTTTATATATGGTAGAAAGTCACTTAGCTCACTGCCGCCGCCAACTCCGCAGTCCATTGATGATACACCACCGCCTTCATCCTCAGTACGAGGACGCTTATGTGGGCGGGTTATCCCCGCCCCCCTCATTTCCTTCCATTATTGGGCGTTAGTGCACCCAAACGTTACTTTTCTATCGACTTTTACAGCAAAAGAAAAGCTATTTATGTTAATGTTTTTTTACAATTTTTTCGCAAACCGCGCCCTTTCATAGTTCCCGCCAAAAAAAAACAAATAGTTCGTATGAAATTTTCTGTGAGATTTTTTCTAACTTCATTATTTTTAAACACAAAGTGAAAAATGTGAAATCGAAAATAACAGTCAGGAGCAGGATTTGAACCTGCATCTTCTGGATACCGTCCAGATGCTTTACCAATTCAGCAATTGTCAGGATTTTCACTTTGTGTTTAATGTATAGTGCTAAGCATGTCAAATGCTACAAATATATATAAATATTCATTATTTTTGTTATCTATATAAAATATTAGGCTGTTCTACTATCACATGTCGCGTTACTTATGCCATTTTTTATTACGAACCAATAAACTAATTGAGCTTTTTAAATTTATACATATCCTGTTTTAAATTAGAAGAAGTTGTAAGCAAAATAGTTCGTGTAATTGTTAATCGATGCAAAAGAGTTCGTCTATCGTTGAGTTAAATAAGATTATTCCTGCTTTGTACAATTATGCTGCATAACTTAAATTTGTAAAAGTAATTCTGTATCATTTGTCAAGTGAGACAGTATAAATTCTGAAAATTTCAGTTTTTTTCATTAGTTTTCAAATAACAATGGGTCGTGGCAAACCCGTGTGTGAAGAGCTTCGAAAGCGAATAGTTTGTGGGGTTGATGCTGGCAAATCAAGTCACCAAATATCTAAAGACTTGATATTTCCCAGGTCTACAGTCCAATCTATCATTCAGCACTATAAAAATAATAGAACAACTTCTTGTTTGAAGAAAACTGGTCGACCATGCATCACAAGTGCAGTAGAAAACAGAATCCTGAAGAAAATTATCAAAAATAATCGTTGTGGTCGAGCTGAAGTACTCACGATGCAATGGAAGGACATGATTCACAAAGACGCAGATGATACTTACAAAAGAGTCCTAAAAAGAATGGGTTACGGATTTTACACCGCTAAGGAGAAACCACTGTTGACTGCTGTACAAAAGAAAAAGAGGTTGAAGTTTGCTCGTGATCATTTAAATTGGACTTCCGACACTCGTAGTATCATTTGGAGTGACGAGTCCAAATTTGAAATAACAGTCGGCGATGAAAGGAAAAAAGTGATTCGGAACAAAAATGAGGCATTTCATACTGATTGTCTCAAACGCAAAGTGAAGTTTCCGGCGTCTCTTATGATATGGGGCTGCATGTCTGCACAAGGTGTTGGTGGTATGCAGTTTGTGGATGGTTCTATCAATGCTGCAAGGTATCAAAACCTTTTAGAAGAGAATTTACTGCCCTCTATTCCGTCACTTAAGCATCAAGATTCCTTCATTTTTCAACAGGATGGTGCTTCCTGCCATAGGTACTGCAAGGACAACAAAGACGTGGCTACTGGCGAAAAGCATCCCTACAATCGAATGGCCATCTAACAGCCCGAGCTTGTCTAATAAATAAATAAATAAATTGTCACCGATCAAAACCCTATGGTGGAAAATAAAAAAAGTTCTCCGTAAAAATCCATCAAGATCGAAGAGCGAGTTAAAGGCTAAACTCTTGGCTGTCTGGGAGTCAATTACGCCTGAGGAGTGTGCAGCGTTGGTTGCAACCATGCTTCTTCGCATTAAAGCTGTCATTGAGAGCAAAGGCGATACGACTAAGTGGTAGACGAACTATTTTGCGTGAGTGACAAGGGTAGACGAATACTTTTGCGTTATGTTTTTTAGAATAATTTTTTAAATTTTTTGTTATGTTAAGTCATGAAAGAATTTCAAAAATAAACTTTAAAATGTTCCTCAAATTGTGGTTTACTTTTTATTAAACGTTCTTAATTATTTTGCCAATATTTACTTTCTATATTTAACGCTTTGCACTACTTTCCATACTAGACGAACTATTTTGCATCGGGGCTCGTATACTAAAGATGCGCGATTATGAATGATACTAATACTAATCATTCGACTTTGGCAATCATTAGAATGCTTCGAATATACATTTAAGATTAGTAAATAACTAATTTGCTGCTTATTAGTAAGCAAGTAAGGAATAGCCTCAAACAACTACCTACTACCTACCTACTAATACTAATGAGAATCATTCATCAAACGATGCAAGCAAGACTATTCATGTAACATGTTACATTATTTTAGAGTTGAAACTTATACAAAAACGTTTGACGTTAGTAGCTATAATTAGTTACTAATATTAGTGGTTGGTGACCGTTCGCTACGATTCGACTTGAGAAACATTCATCAAACGATGTATTCATTAAGGCTAAAACAAACTATCGGACGCGTCCGTAAGCCGCGGCTGACAGCCACGACTGATAAGTGTGCACGATCGTTTGGGACGCGGCTTGCGGACTCATCCGAGTAGGTTTGTGCTAAATTTATATATATTTTTTACAATTCGCACCGTAACAGTACAGTCCAAATAATGTACTAGTACACCTTATTAGTACTGTAGTCTGCTTCTAACTTCTAACCATCATGACGAGGCTGCGATAAATTTTACTAATAGGAATACATAGTGATTCTACTATAGCATCCGGAAACGTTTCCTCCCTCATTCCTTCAGTAACATCTCCTAATCGTACCTCGTACGTAGGTATTACATACTCTTTGGTTACAAACACAAATATTAAGATGAATTATTTTTCGAAGCAAAACCTTCTATAGGATGGTTTGGATAGGGAGTAAATTCATGTAAATCGTCATCGACATGGTCACGTGACGTGTTAACGATAACACTGTCTCAGTGGTGCACGCGCAGCCAGTACACATGACAGGTCGACAAGTAATGCACACGACATAAATATACCAATACATATCTTATTAACCCATGAAGGGTACAAAAAACATCGCGTGATTCACGTAAACCTCACAATTAATTTGGATATCCAAAAATAACAACTGTTTGTTTTGAAATTATCTGCATGGACCTCAGAATATAGGATCATTATAATCCTTCACTCAGGGTTTTCATTATCTGTATACAAAAATAGCTATCCCACAACCTAATAATTTTCTAGTATAGAAATATGTCCTGTGTAAATTTAGGTAATAAACTATGATGTGCCAATTTCACCCAAATCTATTCAGACATTTTGGCGTGATCAAGTTACAACCTTTCAAAAGTCCAAAGTCCAAACATATAAACGTTCACATTTATAATATTAGCAGTATAATATGAGTACAGCAGTACGTTTTAAGTGCGTGACACAATCACGCACTAAAATTAAATATAAGGAATATCGAGTCTCTAATATGTAGTTCAATCAACGTTAAGAGAACATCATTAATCCAAAGCATTAAAATGCGTAGGTATTTAACTGATCATCAATTTTTTTGTGTATATTTTTATAATTTAATTTTATGAACTCGACATATGGCGCTAACGCTGTTTCTGTTGATGAAACATAAAAGTACCTATCTACATGTTACAAGAGTACCGCCGTCTCTCTTACACGCATACAATGTATATCGCTTTATTACTGTCGGACAATGAATGACGACTAGCACTTGGCTGCAGTGTACTAATAGTCCGAATAACATATAGCATGCGGAATCGTTTTTTTTAGTACAGTGCAGAGAAACGTTACCTATTCGTACATCGTACACGTACTACCCGAGTCTACATGGTACATGTACTACCCGAGTCTACATTCGAGTGCTATTCCACTAAGAACTCTCAAAGAAACATGTCGAGTAGTGAAAGCGACGACGATAAATTTATAAGTATTTCTTAAAATTAGCGCTAGATGGCGCATAAGACATGAAAACCACAGTACTTTTTGAAAATAGCGCTATCTATGTGATTTATTGAAAACTACTTAGTAAGACCAATACATTATTAGTTATCAAATAATCAATTTTATTGTGAAAAATGAAGATTATGAGGCGTGCACTTTTGGATTTTCCAAAGTATTTTAATTTTCTTGCAATATGCCTCTGTGTGATATACATACATAATTGTCACCTCAGTGTATCTTTTATTTCCCAAAAATCCAACATGAAAATTGGGATGAGTCGCAAAGATTTTGTGGCTATACAGCATAGCGTCTTTCAATTTTTTAATCTTCAAGGTACTGTACAATTTAACAATATCGCTGATTAACCGGATTAAAAACAAAAAATAGCAAACACGTCTCAGGCAAACAAAGCAACTACAATTCGACAGTGGCCATCTGCACTCAGCTTTGCCCAAGGATCCCGATTACCTATAAAATTACGATTAGCTGCCTGTTGTGTTTGATACAGTTTACAAAATCTAAATACAGTTAGTATGCATTACGATATATAAAAACAGCTATTATTTATTTGTTTAAAAGATGCAAGCCGTGACAATTATTATCTGTATTGTTTAATACAGTTTACGATTCATACAGTAAGTATAACGTGATTTAAAAGCCCTATCATAACTATTTAACAGTATCAAATAATAAATAACGGAACTGCCTTAATATTAACGTTAAGTTCCCCAATTTTGAAATAAAACTACGTTTACGGAATCTATCGCGTTTACTTGATTTTACTCCTATCCCGACGTTTCGAATACTTTACAGCATTCATGATCACGGGTGGACTTAGATGATAGACGTCCAAGGTTGATATGTTATTTCAACGGTTTCATCTACCCACAGTATATGATTTTACAAAATTTTTGGTTTATTTATTTTAACCCACCTAATATTCGTTTAGAAACACAGTGAAAATATCTACTTCAAATGTTTATGCTTACAATGTATGAGACATTAAATTAGTATATTAAAATGAGTATAATACTCAAAAAAAAAAAAAATTCAATTCACTATGGAACTGGAGTCAAATAACTCTTTAGCTTTCTTAGATGTTATGGTAATCCGTAACCCCAACAACACCTTGAGTCATACAGTGTATCGAAAGAAAACCCATACCGATAAGTACCTGAATGGAGAGTCTCACCACCATCCTTCACAGTTGGCTACCGTGTCTAAATCTTTGTTTCAGAGAGCACAAGGAATCTGTGATGAAGAACACCTGGCTGGAGAGTTGCAGCATGTAAAGAAAGTTTTACATGCAAATAAGCTGCAGGTTCCACGCCGCCGTCACAGAAACCGAGTGAAGCCACCCACAGTTGAGCGCCTCCCTGCAGTCCTGCCCTATGTTAAAGGAGTCACTGACAAGATTGGCTACATTCTTAAAAAAGCTTCAATTAAAACCTACTATAAGCCACTCAAAAGAATTAGTCAATTTTTACCACCAGTCAAGTGTATACCCTTACAGGATGCAGGAGTATACAAGCTGGATTGTGATTGTGGTCTCTCCTACATTGGGCAAACAAAGAGATCCATAACAACTCGGGTCAAAGAACACATAGCTGATGTGAAGCACAGTCGCTATACAAAGTCTGCAATTTGTGAACACACACAGGACCACACCCGCCATTACATTAGGTTTGACAAACCTCAAATCCTCGCAAAAGAACATCGATATCGCCCTAGAATGATACGTGAGGCTATTGAAATTAAGAAACATCCCAATTTCAATAGAGAAGACGGCTGGGTCTTACCATCAAGCTGGAATCCTGTGATAGGCCTCACCAAACAGAATACAAGAAGGCACACCACAAGATTGCAAGACACAGTTAGCGCTTATTGTGTAGATAAAACCCACAGTAGTGATTAGTTTTTGCCTTTTATAAAAAATTTAAAATTTAAACCTTATTAGATCTCAGTAATTCCGTACAAAATTTAATAATCCATAACAGTTGTTGCCTACTGAGTTTTCTGGCCGGATCTTTCTCAGTCAGGCCGCGTTCCGATCCGGTGGTAGCTTCTTAGTCTTAGCTTTTGGAAATTTCAATATATTTAATAATATAAACTAATAACCAAGATTGTCTTCTTACTGGTAGTAATTGGTAGTTTGTGGTAGAATTTTAGAGCACTAAATAAAAACAAAAATTTTACAATTTAAAGAGGAGTATTATACTCATTTTAATATACTAATTTAATGTCTCATACATTGTAAGCATAAACATTTGAAGTAGATATTTTCACTGTGTTTCTAAACGAATATTAGGTGGGTTAAAATAAATAAACCAAAAATTTTGTAAAATCATATACTGTGGGTAGATGAAACCGTTGAAATAACATATCAACCTTGGACGTCTATCATCTAAGTCCACCCGTGATCATGAATGCTGTAAAGTATTCGAAACGTCGGGATAGGAGTAAAATCAAGTAAACGCGATAGATTCCGTAAACGTAGTTTTATTTCAAAATGTGTAACATTCGCGTAAATATCAGAAAGTATTATAAGTTCCCCAATATTTTGTTTTAAATACAAACAAATATCATACGATATACTGAAAATATTATCACAAAGTATTGTATTGTACGATATTATCACAAAGTATCGATATAACACTACGACATAATTATTATATCGATATTTTTTGTACGTGTACGTCTCGCACCTAGTGCACACCGTCCGCGGACGTTTTCAGCTGACAAAAACCATCCAGCAGGCCAGATACCTATCGGACGTCCGAACGCTCAAGGACGGCGTAAGGTTACGTCCGCGACTTACATCTGATAGTTTGCACAGTTCAGTGTACATTAATTGTCCAGATACGTACAAGTCGCGGCTGACAGCCACGACTTACGGACGCGTCCGACAGTTTGGTTCTAGCTTAATTCATACTTCATTACTTTAAAGTCGAAACTTGTACAAAAACGTTTGACATTAGTAGTTTTTTTTTTTTTGGCTTTGTGCGTACACTTTTGCCATATTCAAAAAATTTGGGAAGTATATTTATTTACAAGGACGGGTTTTGGAATTTGAATTGGAATAAGGATCAGAGGGATATGGGACTTATGGATTACTAGGATATATATATATACAATAAGCAATTTAAACATGTATGTACAATATATTATATACAAATATTATTTATTAGAATGAAGGAAACTAAACATTCATATATAAAAGGATTCAGAGAGTAAAGGAGGATATGAATATTTGTAGGTAAAGAAACTTTGAGTGTAATAAGAGTGTTAAAGAGAAGAGTGATCACATAAGTTACATGAGAAAAATATATGATTTAGATCCCCAAAATCACCACAATCACAGATCCATATCTTAACGAATTTTAATTCTAGATAAATGAACAGGTACACAGGTATGCCCCAACCGCATTCTAATGAGAACCGTAGTAGCTCTTTTACCAAGTCTTAACCTACTAAAAGAAGGACTATAAAACCAGGGCTTTAGCTGAATATTAGGTTGAATTCTTTTATACTGCGAGCCTTTTGTTTTACTGGAAAAATCCCAAACTTCTTCCCAAGAATTATTAAGATAAATCCTGGGAAGGGCAAGCAAATCCTGAGGAAAAATTTTAAAAGGAAAGACGTCACTACATTGCACCGCCTCGTTTGCTATCTTATCTACCAGTTAATTGCCGTATATACCACAATGACTAGGAATCCAAGCGAAATTGACATGCAATCCAGGTTTTATACATGAGTATAATTTATTCCTAGCTTCAAATATTAATGGATAGTAGGATTTAATTTTGAATGGAAATTTTAAAAGTCCCTGTAATGTACTCATAAGAGTCACTAAAAATGACGGACCTTTTTAAATTTCATTAAAGAGATGTATTCTAAAGCTTTTACTATACCATAACACTCGCCTGTAAAGACAGACGTTTCATAAGGGAACTTAATTTTTTGTACGATATTAAATTGTTTATGGAATACACCTACACCAACTGTACCAGACTGAGTTTGCTTAGAAGCATCCGTAAATATTTGATGCCATCCACACCATCGTTCTTCAGCTATAATGTTGAACTTTTGATTGACTTCTTTATCATTACGGTTAAGATTCAAATCAAGGAAAATTGTTGGGGTATATATAAGACTGTGAAAATTACAATTGAAAATGTCAAGTCTTTGAGAGGAAAAAACGGGAGCTGAAAGATTTTTATATTTACTGTAACTGTTAACTAAACAAGGTGGGTTTTTGTATTTCCAGTAAGAAGATGTGTGTATGTAGGCTGCTAGTTTTTTAATTTTAATCAGTTGATGATTGGAAAATTGGCTAATGTGAAAGAAAACCTGTCCGATAAAAATTGCCGTCTTAAGTAAAGGGGTGCATCACCACATTCAGCCTGAAAAGCATTGATAGGGCTGTATTTCATTACTCCCGTAATTATCCTTAAGGCTTTAGATTGTATTGCATCTAACTTCTTCAATGCCGCTATATTGCAAGGTTCTAATATGAATGAACCATAATGTAGTATGCTCCTTATTAAGGCATTATATATTAATCTTAGGGAGGAAGGATGGGCTCCCCACCAGACTCCTGTAAGACATCGTAATAAATTTAGGTTTTTTTTTTCACATTTTGCAACCACATGTTCACAATGTGCGTGACCTGTTAACTACCAAGTCTACCAATACCCCTAAGAACTCTGCGTAACTCTTTTCAGGTATAATAACCGTATCGTAGTAAACATTTGCAGGTAGTGGCTTAAGTTGTCGTGTTTATACTACGGCAGTACTTTTTGCCGTCGATAGTTCTAATCCCTGATCATCCAGCCATATTTTTAACATCTTTAGTGCTTGTGTTAATTCATGTGATGCTACATTAACAAATCTGTTGATGGAGTATAACAACAAATCATATGCATACTGCAATATATTTACAACGTCACCAATAGGGGCTTTCATATCATAGGTGTAGATATTATATAGGATCAGACTTAAAACTGAGCCTTGAGGCAAGCCTTTTCATGCAGTTCTTGTAAGATCAGTATTATCAAGACTGATTTTACGTCCACAAAGCAAGTTTTTAATAAAGTTGATTAACATCATAGGTATCTGTATTTAATTTAATTTTCTACACAAAATGTTTATAAGGACGTTGTCATAAGCAGATTTAATATCTAAAAAAGCCGCAACTATAGATTCATGTTTCGAAAAGGCTATGCGAATATCTGTAACAAACACACTAACACTATCCATTGTCCTTTTACCCTTCCTAAAACCATACTGGAAGTCTGACAAAAAATTTTTACTTTCAATAAACCATTCAATTCTATTTTTAATTAAGTGTTCAGCAATTTTGGCAATAACAGGGGACAGGGCTATAGGTCGATAAGACAAACATTCTTCAGGATTTTTTGTGGGTTTTAATATAGGCAACACTGTCTGTGATTTCCAAGCCGGCCACACTAATTAGTCTGTGAAGTAAGCTTGGAACATTTCACAAGCAGCATGTGAAATTTCATATGAAATGAATTTTCATACTTCGCATCTGCTACCACTCTTCATTTGGCTTGTGAAACGTCACACTCAATGAAATCGCGGGAACGAGCGAGTAGCGACTAAGCGAGCGACGAATCGCGCCTACTAGGTAGGTATATAGTTTGTTCGTTCTATCACGCTCACTGTTGGCGTGATAGAAAGAACAAACTATATTTAGATGATTCGACGCCGGAGCGTAGCACCACGCATGCGACGTTTTAGTACTATTTTAAAAATAGACTTAAAATCAAGTGCCGTAAAGTATTAATTTCCTTGGAATCATTTGTCGCAGATCTCAAAATCACGTGTTTGTTTACATAAATGAAATGAAATGAAATTTCATTATTATCACAGACCACAGCTCAGTCAGTCGAGTGTGTCTTCGATGATTGTTTGCGATTTACTTACTTTCATTGTACATCAGTCAGTACATAGTTTATTGTAATTATATAGGTATAGATTATTATTTTTTATTTAGTAAGTCAGTATATGTATATGTATAGCGTTAATATACATGTTAGATTAGTGTAAATGAGACCAATAGATAGATAAAATAAACCTTAGTTAGGAGTATTCATACCAAAACTTCCTACTTCATTTTATGCTAGCATACGAAACGTGTGACGTGGACGTGAAATCATAGTCAATGATATTTCACATGTGAAATCATATGATTTTTTTTTTAATTTCATCCAATGAAAAAGAAATAAAAGTAGCAATCATTTCCATAACTACTGTGAAGCCGGCGGTACATCGCCCATTGTTCTGTGCATTCTGTTTTAGTATGATTACTTTACTCTATGGTAGAGATGTGCCAACTCGTAATAAACACAACTCGATTTAACTCGAGTTGAAATTCTCGTAACTCGAATTGACCTCGAGTTACGTGACTCGTGTTAAATGGATGCAACTAAGTGAATAATGATTTTTTTTTATGTGTAGCTTCCAAACTGTAGTAAAATAATTTAAACAAATTCGTAGTAAACTAGATCACTCGTGCGGAATTCCGCAGTTTGATATATTTTATCGAAATCTATCGAAAAATCGAACTTAAAAAGAAAGGGGGTAAATCATGGAATTTTATAAAGGAAAAAGGAAGATTTCACGGACCAACAGAAAAACAGGCTACAGAAATAATACATACTGGCCTTTGTCGGTGGTTTTACCGCGGCCACAAGTTATTTTTTAGCTTATATCTCAGGTTCCCGATATAGTAGCGAGATAAATTTTTTACCAGTTGTTAAAGCCTAATCAAGAGCTATCAAACCAAAAAAGTTGCATCAAAATCCATTCAATAGTTTTTACGTGATGCGCGAACAATCAAACAGATAAACAGACAAAAAATCTAAAAAAATATTGTTCTGTGCTCAGACACGCCTATATAGCCTATTACAGTCATTTTTTCTCAAATATCTTAAATGTACAAACATAGCTCTGTTACAGCTTTATAATAGTATAGAAGTAGATATGTATAGGGACAATTATAATTAAAGTAGGTATAACTGAATTAAGAAAAAAGGTGTTTGTTTTATGTGTCATATAATATGTATTTTGGTTTAAATCTTTGAACCTAAAATATTTCTATTTATTACCATCAAAACTAGTTTTATAACAGCCTTCACATAATATTAACAGTCTCACTTTGATATGTAACTAGCATCATAGGTACTTACTTATGCTTATAATTGTTTAATTATCACAATCAAAATGTTTTTATAAAACTTAGCTAACTAAACTAACTTATCATCACGCCATTTCCCTTGCGGGGTAGGCTCAGAGAACAGAGTGCCAAGAGGCTCTATTCTTGCATACATCTCTTGCTTCCTCAACATTCCTGCCGACCGCATTGATTTTACTCTCATGCTCCTTTTTGCATACCCAACTCTCGCTTCCATATAATAACATTGGGACAAGCACTGCGTTGTGTATTGCGACACGTGCCTTCTGGCTGAGGTGGTGGCTACCGAGAAGTTGTCGTAATGCTCCGTTCACTCTATTTCCCGCATTCACTCTTCTCTCTACATCAGTGGTGTACCTTCCATCCCGACTGAATCCACATCCAACATATACAAATTCATCCACTTAGGTATTATTGATTATTATCATTTATTACTTTATTATTGTATTATGTTGCCTTTTTACTTTATACTTTAATTAGAATTTTTAACTAATCAACAAGTAAAAGGACGGACCATTTATATATTATAATGTATTTTTATCTAATAATAACAGAAACTTATTATTAAATAAAAATACACGTACACGTAATTTGTTTCTACTGGGAAGTTCATAATCAGCGTTCGAATATTGTTGAAAGCCAAATCAATTCGAGCCAGACAGAAAACAACTCGAATTAGTTCGAGTTAAGCCTAACTCGAGTTAACTCGGGTAATAAATCGAGTTGACACATCTGTACTCTATGGCATTCTGTGACATCGCCAGTCAACATGATAGAATTAATATACAATTATACAATAAATAATTTAAAGCAATAAAGGAATAGGGTATACCATCATCACCAGGCGCAGTTTCTGCGGTGGCTGATAACACGCCCTTCAGTTCATTTAACTCAAACTGCTCATTAAGTCCATAAATACAGATAGAAGTAAAACATGGGGTGTTGTGAAACAGGAACTGTTGATGGTGCTAGCCTATCTAGAAATTTGTTGTGTAAATAAGGAGGCATTTTCGTGAAGGTAGAGTCGCTGACTCCAGCTCTAAAGCATTTAATTTTACGCCAGACAGCTGAAGAAGGAGTAGTTGGAGATATAGATGAACAAAATTTTTTCCAGCCATTGCGTTTTTTTTCTTTCAGTAATTTCTTACATTTGCGCATAATATATAACAGTTCTTCAGTTTTCCTGAGACATATCTAAATTATATTTAATTTCAACATTTTTCCTTTGGACGACTGCCACACTACACTCAAGTGTCCCACCAAGGTGGGGATGGCCGCTTATTAGATCTACCAGTTTTAAGTGGAAAAGTGTCATTAGCAGCCTCAGTCATAACATCAATTAGACATTTGGAGGAAACACTTGGAGAATGTGAGAGTGTGGATGATAATATAGAATTTTTTTCTTCCATAAGTTGTTTAAATTCATCCCATTTATCATTAACTATCCTATGTTTTAAACAGGGAGTTTTGGGATTATGATCAACCTTAAATGTAAATAGCTTAAGTAATACAGGGAAGTGATCACTGCCATAGGAAGAGCACAGAGTGTGCAAAGAAATGGAAACTAAATTAAGAGAAGTTATAGTTAAATCCAAAGCACTATAATTTTCATGGGCCACCAGTACGCCGTGTAGGTGAACCATCATTAATTATACATAAATTATTAAGAGTCTATTATATCTAAGAGGTCTACTCCATGACAGTTTGTTATTGAACTGCCCCACGCTCTATGATGTGAATTGAAGTCTCCCATAATAATTATAGGTCTAGGAAGAGTAGATAGTAAGTTATGTAAGTGAATAAAGGCTTGATAGGAAGGTTTAGGAATATAAATACATAGGAAACATATATTATTTATTACACAAGCAACAGCAGAGAACATGAAGAAGTATAGGAATATGTGTATAAGATAATGAGTTCTTAATAAGAAGATCAGCTCCTCCATAACCATCAGACCTGTCATCTCTGAGGCAGGAGAAGCCTTGAATATTAAAAGTAGATCCTGGGCGCAGCCAGGTCTCTGCCAGAGCAAAAAGAAAAGGATTATACTTATTTATTAAATAAAGCATATCACTCTTTTTATTGACTGCACTCCTGCAGTTCCATTGGAGTACTGTGGATCTGTGATCCATTTTGGTTGTTTATGTTTAGTAAAGTAACAATTTTTGTAAGTTTGGCAGCGTTGGTCGGTTCTATTATATTGGACTGTATCATGTTATTTAAAAGTGAAATAATGTGAGATATAGAAAGTTGAGTTTCTGAGTCATGTTTGTCTGTCATTAGGGCCTTGCCATTTGATTTGGAAAGTGCAGGCTGTCTAATTATATTTTGATGGGCTTGTTGGTCATAACCCCTATTTATTTTAGCTGGTCCACGTGGCTTTAGGAAAGTTCTATAAGAGGTTTTAGAATAATGGTTCTTCTGTTGTATGGGTATTTGAGGGGAAACATTGCTATGTCCTATGATTTGGTCTTTTGGTGTAGCCAAAATCTCAGAATAAGACCTGGACAAAGGTGGGTGAATTTTAGAAGCCTCTGCATATGATATACATTTTTCTGCCATGGAGTATTTAATTTGTTTTTGCCTAGTAAATTCTGGGCAAGCTTTATTAGTAGCAAAATGAATGCCTCCACATAGACAACAGGACAGATTGTCATCATCAGCACTGCAAACATCCCCAGAGTGTTCACAGCCACATTTATAACATCTTGGTTTCGATCTGCATTGTATTTTAGTATGGCCATAACAACAACAATTATAACATTGTATGGTTGGATAAGTGTAAATTTGCACAGGTAAAGTGGTATAACACATATAGATGCGTTCTGGTAGAACCTGACCATCAAATGTTACAATAACTGTTTGAGATGGCTTCCATGTTAGTTCACCATCTACTATCTGTTTAAATATTCATTCTTCTTACTTTGAGTATGTTACCACATCCATCAGGTACGCTACAGCAGTTTATTATCTCTTCAGGAGATAAGTCCATGGGAATACCACGAGTAACACCCATCCGAGATACATTGTAAATAGGTATAAATGCTTTCAAATTGTTTTCTTTTATGCTATTGTGTTCTAAAAAAATATTTGCATCTATATAACTACTAAAAGATACTGAAATTCTATTTCGCCCTATTTTTTTCAAACTACCATTTACAACATTCCTAATGGAATGTTTATTTAAAAATTTTCCAAACGTAATTGGATGAAATGTGGTGCCATCATTCAAAAGGTCGGTATTTTTCTGTACATGTACTACGAAAGGTGCTAACTGCTAAGTCTGATTTACTATAGAAAGTTCTCGTAACTGGCACTGGCGGTGGTGGTACCTGGGTACCTGCAGCTGGAGTCGCTGTGTCTTTTAGAGGAAGATTTTCGTCATTTGCTATAGGAGACACGAATTTTGGTGTTTTTTCAGAACACTCACAAGGAGGACTAGAGCCCGATGTATTCTTTCTTCGCTTGTTACAATGTTTACACATTTTGTGTGAACGGATGCGCTTGTGCCCCTTATCTCTTTTAACAGAAGAGTCTGTATCCATACCAGACTTCGAATGTATTGTCACATAGCTTCCCGGTGATGGAACTGTGCCACCAGGATCTGGTGGCTCGTTCATGGTGATATAATATATATAAAAAAGACTTACCTAAGAGTTTATATACACTACACTACAAAAACAAGAACTACTATTGATAAATAATTATATACAAGTATAAAAATACCCCTCTGATCAATGAAATTACAATTATTAAAATTAAAACAGAAAAATCGCTGCCGCCCTTTTCGAAGCTTCCCACCTTTTTTTTCGACATTAGTAGTTACAATTAATTACTAATATTAGTCGTTGACGTCATTCGACTCGTACTCGTATATTTCCGCCGCAACTCATAACGTTTCGGGACGGGGACTCATTACTATTTCTTTTTTAATTTATTTAAGGCTTTGGCAGAACCATTAGCCTAAAAAAAGCTTTAGATATTTTTATATATATTTTTAGCATTTGACATGCTTAGCACTATACATTAAACACAAAGTGAAAAATGTGAAATCGAAAATAACAGTCAGGAGCAGGATTTGAACCTGCATCTTCTGGATACCGTCCAGATGCTTTACCAATTCAGCCATCCTGACAATTGCTCCTGATTGCTAATTTCGATAACACATCATACTTAACGTCTTTGGGTGACGCCTGCGCCATCTGTCGGAAGTATTTTCATACATTACACCGACCAGGTAAACTTAATTTTACAATTAAGATTTTACCTAATAATGACGCAAACCCTTCAAATATTTAGATATTTTTATATATATTTTTAGCATTTGACATGCTTAGCACTATACATTAAACACAAAGTGAAAAATGTGAAATCGAAAATAACAGTCAGGAGCAGGATTTGAACCTGCATCTTCTGGATACCGTCCAGATGCTTTACCAATTCAGCCATCCTGACAATTGCTCCTGATTGCTAATTTCGATAACACATCATACTTAACGTCTTTGGGTGACGCCTGCGCCATCTGTCGGAAGTATTTTCATACATGACACCGACCAGGTAAACTTAATTTTACAATTAAGATTTTACCTAATAATGACGCAAACCCTTCAAATATTTAGATATTTTTATATATATTTTTAGCATTTGACATGCTTAGCACTATACATTAAACACAAAGTGAAAAATGTGAAATCGAAAATAACAGTCAGGAGCAGGATTTGAACCTGCATCTTCTGGATACCGTCCAGATGCTTTACCAATTCAGCCATCCTGACAATTGCTCCTGATTGCTAATTTCGATAACACATCATACTTAACGTCTTTGGGTGACGCCTGCGCCATCTGTCGGAAGTATTTTCATACATTACACCGACCAGGTAAACTTAATTTTACAATTAAGATTTTACCTAATAATGACGCAAACCCTTCAAATATTTAGATATTTTTATATATATTTTTAGCATTTGACATGCTTAGCACTATACATTAAACACAAAGTGAAAAATGTGAAATCGAAAATAACAGTCAGGAGCAGGATTTGAACCTGCATCTTCTGGATACCGTCCAGATGCTTTACCAATTCAGCCATCCTGACAATTGCTCCTGATTGCTAATTTCGATAACACATCATACTTAACGTCTTTGGGTGACGCCTGCGCCATCTGTCGGAAGTATTTTCATACATTACACCGACCAGGTAAACTTAATTTTACAATTAAGATTTTACCTAATAATGACGCAAACCCTTCAAATATTTAGATATTTTTATATATGTTTTTAGCATTTGACATGCTTAGCACTATACATTAAACACAAAGTGAAAAATGTGAAATCGAAAATAACAGTCAGGAGCAGGATTTGAACCTGCATCTTCTGGATACCGTCCAGATGCTTTACCAATTCAGCCATCCTGACAATTGCTCCTGATTGCTAATTTCGATAACACATCATACTTAACGTCTTTGGGTGACGCCTGCGCCATCTGTCGGAAGTATTTTCATACATTACACCGACCAGGTAAACTTAATTTTACAATTAAGATTTTACCTAATAATGACGCAAACCCTTCAAATATTTAGATATTTTTATATATATTTTTAGCATTTGACATGCTTAGCACTATACATTAAACACAAAGTGAAAAATGTGAAATCGAAAATAACAGTCAGGAGCAGGATTTGAACCTGCATCTTCTGGATACCGTCCAGATGCTTTACCAATTCAGCCATCCTGACAATTGCTCCTGATTGCTAATTTCGATCAAATGCTAAAAATATATATAAAAATATCTAAATATTTGAAGGGTTTGCGTCATTATTAGGTAAAATCTTAATTGTAAAATTAAGTTTACCTGGTCGGTGTAATGTATGAAAATACTTCCGACAGATGGCGCAGGCGTCACCCAAAGACGTTAAGTATGATGTGTTATCGAAATTAGCAATCAGGAGCAATTGTCAGGATGGCTGAATTGGTAAAGCATCTGGACGGTATCCAGAAGATGCAGGTTCAAATCTTGCTCCTGACTGTTATTTTCGATTTCACATTTTTCACTTTGTGTTTAATGTATAGTGCTAAGCATGTCAAATGCTAAAAATATATATAAAAATATCTAAATATTTGAAGGGTTTGCGTCATTATTAGGTAAAATCTTAATTGTAAAATTAAGTTTACCTGGTCGGTGTAATGTATGAAAATACTTCCGACAGATGGCGCAGGCGTCACCCAAAGACGTTAAGTATGATGTGTTATCGAAATTAGCAATCAGGAGCAATTGTCAGGATGGCTGAATTGGTAAAGCATCTGGACGGTATCCAGAAGATGCAGGTTCAAATCCTGCTCCTGACTGTTATTTTCGATTTCACATTTTTCACTTTGTGTTTAATGTATAGTGCTAAGCATGTCAAATGCTAAAAATATATATAAAAATATCTAAATATTTGAAGGGTTTGCGTCATTATTAGGTAAAATCTTAATTGTAAAATTAAGTTTACCTGGTCGGTGTAATGTATGAAAATACTTCCGACAGATGGCGCAGGCGTCACCCAAAGACGTTAAGTATGATGTGTTATCGAAATTAGCAATCAGGAGCAATTGTCAGGATGGCTGAATTGGTAAAGCATCTGGACGGTATCCAGAAGATGCAGGTTCAAATCCTGCTCCTGACTGTTATTTTCGATTTCACATTTTTCACTTTGTGTTTAATGTATAGTGCTAAGCATGTCAAATGCTAAAAATATATATAAAAATATCTAAATATTTGAAGGGTTTGCGTCATTATTAGGTAAAATCTTAATTGTAAAATTAAGTTTACCTGGTCGGTGTAATGTATGAAAATACTTCCGACAGATGGCGCAGGCGTCACCCAAAGACGTTAAGTATGATGTGTTATCGAAATTAGCAATCAGGAGCAATTGTCAGGATGGCTGAATTGGTAAAGCATCTGGACGGTATCCAGAAGATGCAGGTTCAAATCCTGCTCCTGACTGTTATTTTCGATTTCACATTTTTCACTTTGTGTTTAATGTATAGTGCTAAGCATGTCAAATGCTAAAAATATATATAAAAATATCTAAATATTTGAAGGGTTTGCGTCATTATTAGGTAAAATCTTAATTGTAAAATTAAGTTTACCTGGTCGGTGTAATGTATGAAAATACTTCCGACAGATGGCGCAGGCGTCACCCAAAGACGTTAAGTATGATGTGTTATCGAAATTAGCAATCAGGAGCAATTGTCAGGATGGCTGAATTGGTAAAGCATCTGGACGGTATCCAGAAGATGCAGGTTCAAATCCTGCTCCTGACTGTTATTTTCGATTTCACATTTTTCACTTTGTGTTTAATGTAAAAAAAGCTTACAAATCTAAGACCGAGTAGCAGTGAGTGTAGCCATTCCTGAGTATTGTAAGTAAATATTCTTAAAAGTTTCTAAATAAAAGATGTCATTATCTTATGAAATAATATATATTTTTAGAAACTGTTATAGTAAAAAAAAAAAACTAGACGTCGTGGGACGTCTACCAGATGTGAAAACATTGAAATTATTTTGTAGAAATAAAATGATCATAACTTGACAAAGTACTCCTTAAGACGAATCAAACGAGTATAAACTCGATGGGTTTGGGTCTTTTCATTACAGTGTTACTGTGGCCACCTTCCAGCTCTATCATCAGACGAATCATACGAGCCCAAACTCGATGGAGTTATGTCGTTTTATAGCGGACTTCCTATGGCCACCTTCTAGCTCCATCATCAGACCCTGGTTACCATCTAAAGACAAAGTACTCGTCAAGAAGAATGAAACGATTCCAAACTCGATGGGGTTGCGCCGTTTCATTATAGAGTTCCTATGTCCACCTTTCAGCTCAATCATCAGATCAGCTACATGTCATCATAATATTTCATTGTCACGTGATATACATATGCGTGTAAAATTTCAGCTCAATCGGAAACCGGGAAGTGTGTCAAATTTAACTTGCAAGATTTGAACAAAACAAGTAAAATAAAAGCGTCGCCACGCTAACAGCCGATTTTACCTCCCTCCGAATTAGATGTTTCACATCAATAGTATAAAGAAATAAGTACTTTAATAGTCATAATTTAACAAATTAACCCTTATAGCTAAGTCTAAAACTCCTAAAAAATACAAATAATTCTTAGAAATATATATGTTTATTTATACAATACTAGCTGCTACCCGCGACGTGGTCCGCATAGAATTGTTTTAATTATTTACTTTATTTGTTGTAATAGATATTTCAAACAGACACTTTTTATAGGTATTTAATGTGACAAATAGTTATCACAAAGAAAAACAATATAATTACAATGTTTCTTTTTTTGCGTTTTCATCAAGTTTTTTGTTAAAGGTATTAAATGTGACAAATAGACTTTCAAGAAAAACAATTAAATGTACTAAATATTTAGATATTTATATATATTTTTAGCATTTGACATGCTTAGCAACATACATTAAACACAAAGTGAAAAATGTGAAATCGAAAATAACAGTCACGAGCAGGATTCGAACCTGCATCTCCTGGATACCGTCCAGATGCTTTGCCAATTCAGCATGGACCATGGACGGTATCCAGGAGATGCAGGTTCGAATCCTGCTCGTGACTGTTATTTTCGATTTCAATTTTTTCACTTTGTGTTTAATGTATGTTGCTAAGCATGTCAAATGCTAAAAATATATATAAAAATATCTAAATATTTATAGGGTTTGCGTCATTATTAGGTAAAATCTTAATTGTAATATTAAGTTTACCTGGTCATACCGACCGAATGTATGAAAATACTTCCGACAGATGGTGCAGGCGTCACCCAAAGACGTTAAGTATGAATGTGTTATCGAGATTAGCAGTCAGGAGCAAGGGTCACGATGGCTGAATTGGCAAAGCA
Source organism: Leucoma salicis (assembly GCA_948253155.1). Lineage (NCBI taxonomy): Eukaryota > Metazoa > Arthropoda > Insecta > Lepidoptera > Erebidae > Leucoma > Leucoma salicis. Next base: position 12,678,977 of record OX411809.1, on the reverse strand, counting down.
TCTGGACGGTATCCAGGAGATTCAGGTTCGAATCCTGCTCGTGACTGTTATTTTCGATTTCACATTTTTCACTTTGTGTTAAATGTACTAAATGTTCATTATTGCTAGTTTTAGGTGTGCCCTATAGATGGCAATAGGTTTGCCACTATTACACGGTAGGTAAATTACTATTTAATTAGCAGATTTTTATCCATCAAAATTTTGACTTGATATTTTATTATGTATTGTAGATTATAAAAATTAAATTTTTTAGACTTATTTGAGTCTGCTAAACAACAAAACCTTAATCTAATATATTCTCCGTTCTACCCAGCCTCTATACTATACTAAAGTAGAAGACTATCAACCTATGACATTAGTAATTACTAATTAGTAGTTTAATTCGATTATTAAGATTAGTATATTACTAATTTTGAATTCGAATATAAACATTAGTAGTTTACATTTATTCGAGTAGCATTTTCATTCAATTCAATTCAATTCTTGATTAATGGCGTTGTTAGACTTATAGACACAACTTTGCCAATGTCTCGTGTAAAATACGAATAGACCGTCAAACGAAGGAGATTGTTCGGTAGATAAAGGTAAAAGGGCCGGTGATTATGAATCTAACTACTGTAATGAGTAGACCAACACTGAAACAAACAATATGATATTAAGCATCTACAAAATATATACACAAATAGTGCTTAAATTACTTTTACTCTAAATTGAGAACTAGTTGTTCTCAATAAAAAAATAAAAAAAATAATAATAATAATTACTCTGAGCTATATAAAATATAATATTTACAATCGAATCTTATTTACTTTTATGAATTTGTAAATAGTATGAAGGAATGGAGTGAATACAAGGGTGAGTAACGATTTAAATGATACAGGACGAGGAATTTCGGGTGGTAAAACGTCATATAAAGAGAAAATTAGTTTGGGGCAGCAGAAAAATAAATGGTCCACATTACCTTCGGCCAGTCCACATTCGCAAATGGAACTATCCCTAATCCTGAGTTTGGCCAAAAATACAGGTGTACAAGAGTGGTTCAATCTCAGTCGACATAAAGTAGAAACGGCGGTTTTATCCATATTTTTGAATTTTGAAAACCAGGGTTTATGGGGAATCTCAGGTTGAATATCGCCGTAAAATTTACCTTTTAAGGTCTTAGAGACCATCCATACTTTATTCCAATCTTGAAATAAAACCAATTTCAAACTTGAGCGAATGTCTTGAGAGTAAATTTGAAAATGTTCAAGGGACCCCATATGAGTGGCAGATTTAGCGCATAAATCAGCAGATTCATTGCCTGTGATACCAGTGTGACCAGGTATCCAAGCCAACACAATATTAATACCAAGTCTATTACATTGATAAAGTTCATCTCTTATTCTAAATATAATAGGAGATCTGATTTTTGTTCGAAAGGGGTTAGACAAAATAGATTGAAGGCAACTTTTAGAGTCCGAAAATATGATTGAATTATTTAAATTGTGTGATTTTACAAATAAAATTGCTTCTAAGATGGCTACTGACTCTCCAGTGAATACTGAATAGCTAGAGGGACATTTGAACATTAAGGAGATTTTGGTACAGGGAATCCACACGGCCGCACCTACAGAACAATTAGACAGTTTGGAAGCATCTGTAAACAATGTATACCAGTTTTTATAATCACTATAAATTTTGTTCTTAAAAATATTATTGGCTTCAATAGTGCTCTTATCAATATCAAAGTCGAGCATTATCTTTGGTTGGAAAACTAACACATTGTAGTCTGTATAGTATAATGGCAGTGTAGGTTTCTGAAATAAAGGGTTAGGGAGTTGGGTAAATAAACGATATGAATGGAGAATGCAAGGGAGATGATCAGGCAGCTGGTGATAAAGGGAATTATAAAGTGAGAACAGCTGGCTTAATTTGGGAAGAAGAGGATGGTTGCTATTCTGGGCTATTTTAAAAAAAAAATTATTAGAAAGATATTGTCTACGCAATGAGAGAGGAGGTTCAACACACTCAACTTGCATTGCGTTTATTGGTGATGATTTCATAGCACCTAGTATAATACGTAAGCACTTGGATTGAATTTTGTCTAATTTTGTAATTGCAGATTTGTTACACGGGTCTAAAAAATAAGAGCAATAATCCATATGACTACGGATTATTGCTTGATATAAGATCTTTTGAGTAAACGGGTGAGCACCCCACCAGACTCCAGAAAGAGAGCGAAGAATGTTGATATTTTTCTCACATTTCCGAACCAGATATTCAACGTGAGCTATACCTGATAATCTGGAATCTAACCATACACCTAAAAATTTTACTTTGTTGTCTTGGGGAATTACCTCCCCATTAACACTAATTGAAACAGTGGGAATTACTTTTTTTTTTGTAAATATTACTAAATTGCTTTTTGAAGCTGAGAGTGATAACCCATGATCCTGGAGCCAATCGGTTAAGTAGTTAAGGGCTGAATTTAAGCGACTTGATGCTTCATCTAGGTGTTTAACAGATACATATAGAGCAATATCATCAGCATATTGTAGAATTTCACAAAAAGATTGAACTGTAAGCTCTAAATCACTGGTGTATAAACTGTATAAAAGAGGGCTTAAAACAGACCCTTGTGGCAAACCCTTCCAGATAGTTCTAGGGGAGGAGAATGAATTTTGATGTTTTATGGATATTGTTCTTTCCATAAATAAATTGCATATAAAATAGATTAACTTTATAGGAATTTTGAGACGAATTAATTTATTTTTAAGTACTGCAAGTAATACATTGTCGTATGCGGATTGAATATCTAGAAAAACTCCTACTAGATATTCCTTTTTTGCATAGGAAATGCGTATATCAGTAGTTAATATGCTAAGACTATCTGCTGTGCTCATAGCTTTTCTAAATCCAAACTGAGAATTTGCTAGTAAATTTTTGTTTTCAACAAACCATTCAAGGCGGTGTTTCACCATATGTTCTGCAATTTTGGCTAAAACGGAAGAAAGGGCTATTGGTCTGTAGCTATTTGAGTCAGATGCAATTTTTCCAGGTTTAAGAAGTGGAATAACTACTTGATGTTTCATGGCTTGGGGAATTGATCCAGATTCAAAAAAGTTGTTAATTAGATTGAGATATGCTTTTTTACTTGTTTCTGTGGCATTTTTTAAGAAAGAGTATGGAATTCCATCTGCACCAGGAGAGGAATCTATTAAGCCCTCAAGTGCGAAATTAAGCTCATTGAATGTGAAAGGAGAGTCAAATGAATCAGAGGAAGACAGAAAATTTGGATTAGAAGGGAACAAATCTTTATTAGGGACATATGAGGGAGACATTTTGTCAATAAATGCCTCAAGCCAGGAGGAAGTATCATTACTAGATATGTTGTTTCTATTGTAGGATCCTCTAAATCGTTTTAATTGTTGCCAAACTATTGCAGATGGGGTCCCCGGAGACATTTGCTCACAAAACTGAACCCAACCCAACCTCTTTTTCTTTTTCAAAAGTTTTGTGGTTTGTGCGGCTGTTTTCTTATAAATAATAAAATTATTGACTGTCATATTGGCATTGTATCGCTTTTCTGCCTCTTTTCTATCTTTAACTGCTTTTGAGCACTCTGCATCCCACCAGGGGTTAGAAATTTTGGATTTAGATGATTTTTTTAATGGGAAAACCTCATCAGCAACCGAGATAATACACTCTACAAATTTAGAATATAACACGGAAAAATTTTGTATATCCGAAAAAGGAAGGTTTCTTAATTTGTTTTCTAAAGATGTAGCATATAACTTCCAATTTGCATTGTTTAATCTGTATTTAAAAGAAGGACAAAAGTTTACTGGTGGGATAATCCTATTAGAGATAGTCATATAAATAGGGAAGTGGTCACTTCCATATGTGTGATCCAAGAGACACCAGGACAAAATAGAAGCCAGCGAAGGAGAACAAATGGAAAGGTCAACTGCACTTCTAGGGTCCTGTGAAGGAAGGACCCTACGTGTTGGGGATCCGTTGTTTACAACACATAAATTTGCTTCATCAAAAATTTCTAAAAGGGAGAGGCCAAAGGAGTCATCACGACTCGAGCCCCATGAGGAGTGATGAGCATTAAAATCCCCCATTAATATAATAGGAGGCGGAACTGATGAAATGATGTACAAAATATCTGATACTAAAGATGAATGTGGATGGGAAATGTACAATGATATAAAGGATATATTAAACATACTTACAGCAATGACATTAATGTCAGGAGAGACAGGTGGAAGATGAATTTGTGAAAATGAAAATGAACGCCTCACAAGCAAGGCACATCCAGCATATCCATCTGCCCTATCATCCCTAAGACATGAGTAACCCGGTACGCAGAAACGAGAACCAGGCACTAGCCATGTCTCCGAGATGGCAATGACAGATGGCTGGAATTGATTTATTAAATGTACAATCTCATGCTTTTTATGACGTAGGCTTTTCGCGTTCCACTGAAGGATAGGTACCTGATCCATGATTTTTTAAAGAAATAATTTGTGTAAGTTTTTTTTTGGGACGGTATGTTTGTATTTGATTTAGCTAGTAAATTAAATAACATGTTAAAAAGAATTTCCAGGATATTATCATCCTGGAGAACCGGTGAAGAATTGGAAGAGTCGGAAATGGATGATAACGCCCAACCATTTGGAATGGTTGAAGCTGGGTTACTGACAATAGCCTGATGAGAGGACTTATCAAAGGATTTACCCAGAGGAGCATGAGTACGGGGAGCGGTGTATACAGTTTTCCTATAAGAGGAACTCGATGGTTGATTACTGGATAATGATTGTGAGTATGAAGGGTGATTATTAATAATTGCAGAGCTTTGTGTAACTTCTGCGAATGGTTTCACTGATTTTGGATATGATCGTGATGCTTCCTGGTATGATATACTGTCTTTTGACATAAGAAGTTTAATGGAACTCTGCCTGCCTTGCTCAGGGCAATCCCTGCTATTTGCAAAGTGCTGACCCGAACAGTGCAAGCAAGAAGCTTCCGCCTCAATTATACCACAGGAGTCTCCCGCATGTGGTTGAGCACAGCGATAACATCTAGGCCCAGACCTGCATTGACCCTTCACATGTCCAAATCTACAGCAGTTGTGACATTGAATAGTAGGAAACTGATAAAGCTCTACAGGAAGGGATGTATGAAAACTAAAAATTTTGTTTGGAAGCAACTGGCCTTGGAATGTCAGAACTACTGTCTGGGTAGGGATCCAAGTTACTTTACCATCAGTGCTGGTCTTTCTATTAAGTCTGCGGGCCTTGAGAATAGGACCACAACCATTAGGGAGTACAACAGACTCAACAAATTCATCCATGGAAAGATCGACTGGAACATAACGGACTATACCCATCTTTGTAATATTGTATGTAGGAACAACAGCAACAAATTTAGCAAGCTCCAGAATTTTACTGTCTAAAAAGTTATTGGCGTCAACCGCCGTTTTAAATTCGATTGAGATTTTATTTCTACCAACTTTCTTGATGCCATCTGTGCAGATGTTCTTAATTTTATTTCGAAAAAGGAACTGACCAAACTTAATTGGACGTATGGTAGTTCCAACGACAGGGTCTGGCTCAGTTCGAGTTACGTGGACGATAAATGGACCATTGTCAGAATTTGTGTATGATTTCACACCTACTACTAATCTAGGATGTACAAATAAATTTTGTATCGATGCTACAGCAAGCTCCTGGTCTCTTATTATTTTTTTAGGGTTATCAAATTTGTCACTTGTCTGTCCTTCATTAAAACGGCGTTTAGTCCCTGGGATTTGACTGGGTGATGAAGCACCAGATCGTGGGTCAGGAGGATCTGGAGGATCAGGAGGCTCAGGGTCCTGCGGATCTAACCATATCTCCTTTTCCATCTTTTAGGCCACCACGAAAGTTACAAGGAAAAAGAAAAAAAACAAATGAAATTTGAACAAAAGAATGAATTGTGAAATTAAATACAACTTACCTATTATTTATAACATCTACACTATATATAATGAATTCTACACAAATATGACGATGATTTAAGACCAATTTTAAAAATTTTGAGCAAAAATTATTAAATAAACGAAATCTCACTAATACGTGTGACAGCTATCTCTAAAAAAAAGCATTTTCATTCATAGTCGCGTAACGTGATATTTGATAACGTCAAGTCAAACTGTCAAACTGATCTGTATTCTCATCCTCATCTGTATTGTATATTGTATTACAACATCAAAATCTGAAATTTCCGGCTGCGTTAAAAGATAAACATCTAAAACGAACATAATCTGTAATTATATTTTACCAGTAACGCGTATAAGAATGTAGTATTAATTAATATTAGAAAACAAAATGGTTTACGAGTCTACTCCTCGTACAGTTAGGATTCTTCTGTTAGGTGAACCTGGTGTAGGAAAAACCTCGCTTATACTTTCCCTGGTGACGGAAGAGTTCACTGAACATGTGCCTCCAAAAGCTGAGGAAATTACTATACCAGCAGATGTTACCCCGGAGCAAGTTCCAACCAACATTGTTGACATATGTGGTGTGTATTTTATATCTTAGGTAGCGGTCTTAAATTTACGTATTCTTCGTTCCAAGAGTTGTGATGCATTTACAAATAATGATATAATATATATACCTATCTTGTGTAATATGTATAGTTTCTTATAAAATTAATAGTTATTGTTGTTGAACCATTCTCACATAAATCAATGAACTTGATAATAGTGAGTGTAAAACTAAAAACTATTGTATGTTTGTATTTTGTGCACTGTGTCATTTGTGATTTATGTGACTTTTATAACAAATGGATTTGTAAAATAAACCTCGACTTCATGAGTATGAGGATTGATTGTAAACTATCCTATAACTCATATCATATTTTTATGCATGCAGGAATTTTCATCATTTAACATAATCTGGCATATTGAGTTGTTAGGAGTACATACTTGAATGATTTATATTATTTTATTATCAATTGATGTGACATTTTAGTTGCAGAACAAACAGTAGAGCAAGTAGCAGAAGAAATAGAAAGAGCACATGTAATATGCATAGTTTTTTCTGTGGACAGACAAGAAACTCTTAGTAAAATAGCATCATATTGGTTGCCATTAGTGAGGGAAAATAGTAATGAGGACTTTAGAAAGCCAGTCATTCTTGTTGGAAATAAAATTGATTTAATTGATTATTCCATAATTGATGTAAGTTATAAGAAATTCCTATTTTATATTCAACTGTAAATTTTCAGGTAATATTTTTCATATAATTGGTTTTACAGAATATTTGGGATATTGCAGAGGAGTATCCAGAAGTTGATAGATGCATAGAATGCTCTGCAAAATCACTTATCAATGTATCTGAAATGTTTTACAATGCACAAAAAGCAGTATTACACCCAATTAACCCAATTTATAGTATTGAAGAGCAGGAGGTAAATATGAAACGTTGATCAATTTAATTACAGTTCATTTCAGTTTTGTGCTTAAAATATTTTTACTGCCCTTAACTTTTTATGAGTGTAATAGTAGTGGCACCTATTTGAGTTTGAGATGAATGTGAACCTCAAACAAAGATGTTAAAATGGATGTGAAACTGAAAACCTGTCATTTTTTTAAAGTATTATTTTATAAGGTTGATATGGTGAGGTGGGTGGGTATTTCAGATTAGCACCCTTAAATATTATGTGAATATAGATAGGAAAAGGGATCCTGGATTTCTGTATTACTAAAAAAAGTAATAAACTATATTGTCTTGTTTGGTTATCACTACTGTGCACACTTCTTATGTCCCTGAGTCATTTCATTTGAGAAACCGTTGGGTGCTGACATGACGATATTCTTAGTCTATTACCGCACAAGAAGAATGTTTTTTAAATACTATGAGGGTGGCAAAGCAAGATAGGCCATATCCACCATATGAATGAGAGTATCATAGAGAGAGGATGAGGAGAGGCTTCAGGCCTCCGGCACTGTCACTCGCCATGCAAACACATGCACATGTAACTAATGTTGTTTCAAACTGATCTTCTGCAAGAGGGTGGTACTTGCCCGCTCAAACCAGCCCAGTCATGCTGAGACAAGGGCCTCTCTATCACTACTAAATGTCATTGTCATACATTAATAATTTCTTGGATTAAATCTTTTGCACACAAGATTATTTATTCACTTCAATAACTGACTAAATAAATCTCTTTTACAAATAATCTAGCTGACAGAAAAATGCAAAAAGGCTTTAACCAGAATATTCAAGATCTGTGATTTAGATGGCGATGGACTGTTAGATGATTATGAAGTTACAATGTTTCAAAAGAAATGCTTTGATTCACCTTTACATTTACAGGTATCTATTTATGAATATTTGGTAATAGGTATATTGCTACATTAATATGTCATTTCCAGCAACACATTGCAATATCAAACCTTGTAACATAATACTTAATGGAATATTTTTTACTAAGTCAAGGTCCCAAAATGGTAATTTTTAGTATTATATCTAAAACTACACTTTAAAACTGCTGGGATTAATACAAATTAATTGATTAGCTTTAGCACCATGCCTAGGCTATGACACCCTGTCCCTGGCCCTGTGTAATAATATTATGTTCTTCCTAATGATGAAATATTTTTATACTGAGTTTCTTGTATTAATTAATAACAGTTAGAAATCAAAGCAAAATTAACTCAAGAAAAATTGTATGTACAAATGTGAGAAGTGACAAAATTTAATTATAGTTAAGTAAAGAATATAATTATAATACATAACCTTTTACATGTTTAGGTTTTAGATGAAGTAAAATCTGTAATTGCTCAAAACATTGCTGGTGGTATAGAAAATGATTGCATAACAATAAAAGGTTTCATTTTCCTACACTGTTTGTTTATACAAAGAGGAAGGAATGAGACAACATGGACGGTGCTTCGCAAGTTTGGATATGATGAAACTTTGGAATTGACACATAGCTATTTATATGCTAAGTAGGTGATTCATTATACAGCCTTATATCATTATTATTATGTAGAACATTACCCACTATTTTATTACTTTGTATAATCAGTCATGGTCTAGTAATAGTGCTGGTCTATAAAGATTGTGATGTTCATTTTGATCTTCAGGCAGTATTGACTTCAAAGCCAAGATATGATAGCTCTGAATTTTGAAATAATTTGCGTATTTCTTTAATAAATTGTTATCAGTTCATTAAATATGTAAACTTGTATGGTGATGTAATTCTAAAATCTTATCACTCTATCTGCTCTCCAGGCATGTTAACTATTATAAAGCTGTGTCTGTACATTTAAGATATTTGAGAAAAAAAATACTGTATTAGGCTATAGGCACAGAATAAGTACTAGTCCTACGGACAGAAACATCACTTCCATTAAAACTTGTCCAAAATCTCTCTATAATAGCCTACAAAATCTTAATAATAATACCAATTGTTTGTAGCGAGAAGAAATGTACCTTGTGCATACAGAAATACAGTTGAGATTGTTTTGCCCGCCGCGTGATCCTCGGGCAACCGCGTCATTCAACGAATGCGCTAGGGTTGCACCTATGATGATTTTACTTACTTACTTATCATCACGCTATCTCCCTTGCGGGGTAGGCAGAGAGAACAGAGTGACAAAAGGTTCTATTCTTGCATACATCTCTCGCTTCCTCAACGTTCATAATTCTCTTCATACACTCTCCGGTTTGCACTCGCCGGTTTCGGAGACTCCTGTCTCCACCGACAGCAACAAAGCTGTCGTATAAAAAACTTAAAAAAATATTTTTCTCGTCTACTATAGAATCTATTCTATTTGATTACTTTTTATATCATTTTAAACGTTATTTTCAAGTTGGATTATTTTTTTATAAATTGTTTTTTTTGTTGATCATATACTTTTATAGTTTAGAGCGCTCTGTATTTTCGGTTATTAAATTTTATTGTTGAAATACCCTAAATTGCGTAAATAATTTTATTTTAATCAATACTATAAGAGCGAGCGCTTAGGCGCACGTGTGGCAGTCTTGTGTCGGTTGTACCGTGGTCGGTACGCGAAGCGGTAGGCATATAACTCGGGGCCTTGAGCGAGTGATGTAGGCCTGCTATAGGTTTGTCTGAACACACATGAAAATATACATATAGTTCAGAGTAGAGAGAAGGATGCATTAACATAATAGGTTAGTAGGATCTAGCATAAGCAATCATAATAGCATAACTAATAATATACATTAAACAATAGGTTACTATTTAAAACATTAAATTCTTTTATTTCAGTGTAAAAGTTCCAGTTGGCTGCACTTCAGAGTTATCATACAAAGGCCAACAATTTTTAACCCAGTTGTTTGAGAAGTATGACAGAGATAAAGATGGCATGTTAAATCCAACTGAGCTCAAGAATGTTTTCTCTTGCTGCCCTAGAATACCTTGGCATAACTTGCGATACACTGTGCCTACAAATGACAAGGTAATTAGAGACAATACTTTACGAAAAGTAATACCTCCTGTTCATTATTCCAGCTAGGACACATCTCACATTCTCGCATTCCCTATATACTTTTTCATAACAATGTCGACGAAACGACAGAACGGAACGGAAACGGTCTGTTTCAGCTGAAGTTAGTTATGTACATGCATAGGGTAAATTCTATAATGATTGGCACTTTAGGCATATTTAAGAGAAATATTCAGGCACTTTAGGCATATTTATATATTTTTTAAATTGATAGGTGTTTAAAAAGCCAGCAAACATTGAATAAAGGGTTCTCTGGTATGTATATTTTCAAATTCCGTTCTGGGCAGGAAGCAAAAGAAAAACTTAGAATGCCCCAGTAGCCTTACTTTTGCTAGGCTGGTGGTAAGAGTCCACCAAAGGTAGAAACGTCATCCAATCAACGACCACAAAATTCGGAACAAACCCTATACCAACCCGTCTGGCCAGCGTGGTATAGTAGGCCAAAACCTCTTAATATGACAAGGCACCTAAAACAAAGGCCCCCAGTTCCCGGTAGTCCCGTTGCCTGCTGCCACGGTAGCGGCCGCGGTAACACCGGGGCAGGGGGTGCGAAGAATCTCCGGGCTGCGACAAAAGGCTCAGGGCGGTGTCGGTTTCCTGGTCAACAAAGCTCGCACTAGCAACGTTGTGGAAGTTAGCAGTGTGTCGACAAGGGTAGCGTACCTCTTAATTAAAATCACTAACACGTACACCCTGAAGGTGATATAGGTATATGCGCCGACCTCGACATACTCCGACGACATAGCCGAAACCATGTATGAAGACATAGCCAAGGCATTACATGGTACCACCAAGGCTCACTGCAGTGTTGTTATGGAGGACTTCAATGCCAAAGTGGGAGTACAAGAACGCGGCGAAACGAAAATCTGACCCTACGGCGTGGGGCACTGAAACCACAGGTGGCAGATGCTGGTCAATTTTCTGGAGTCGCAGGGGCTCTTCTTGATGAATTCTTTCTTTAAGAACAAGCCTCATAGAAAGTGGACACGGCGAAGCCCCGACACTGTGACGAGGAACGAGATAGACTTCATCATGACTGACAGGAGGTCTGTATTTAGAGACGTCTCCATGATCAACAGGTTTCATACCGGCAGCTATCACCGACTTGTTCGAGGCGTTCTAAATATAGACTTCAGGGCTGAAAGGCGTCGCATGGTGGGGTCTACTCTCAGACCTACTGCGCCTCAAATAGCTTTGGGGGTGCGGTGGTTCTGTTCTTCAAAAAAGGTGACAAAACCTTGCTGAAGAACTACAGCACCATACCACTCCTGAGCCACGTTTACAAGTTGTTCGCGAGGTTACTCACAAACCGCCTCGCCAGAAGACTTGACGAGTTCCAGCCTCCGGAACAAGCCGGGTTTCGAAAAGGCTACAGCACCGTAGACCATATCCATACTGTTCGGCAGATTATACAGAAGACCGAAGAGTATAATCAGCCGCTGTGTATGGCTTTCGTGGACTACGAGAAAGCCTTCGACTCCATCGAAACCTGGGTGGTTTTGGATGCTCTGCGGCGGTGTCGCATCGCATGGCGCTATATCGAGGTGTTGACCATAAGACCAACCCGATCGAGCTGCGTCGAGGGGTGAGACAGGGGGAATGGATCCCCCAAGCTCTTCACCAATGCACTCGAAGACGTCTTCAAGACACTGGACTGGACTGGGCGGGGCATTAACATCAACGGAAAATACATCGCACACCTTCGGTTTGCTGATGATACCGTCATCGTTGCAGTCAGTGGAACAGTTAAGCGGGATGCTGCATAGCCTAAATGGAGTCTCTCGAGGTGTCGGTCTCGGCATGAACTTGGATAAAACCAAGATCATGTTTAATGAACATGTCCGTGCCGGGACCGATCTACGTCGATGGTTCGATGCTCGAAGTTGTTCAAGGGTATGTCTACCTTGGACAAGTTGTCCAATTTGGTAGAAACAACTTCGAGAAAGAAATCAACCGCAGGATCCAATTGGGTTGAGCAGCATTTGGCAACGTCTTCTCTTCGCCTTTACCGCAATGCCTGAAGACTAAAGTCTATAACCAATGCGTCCTACCTGTCATGACTTACGGGGCCGAGATGTGGACACTCACAGTGGAACTAGTCCACAAATTGAAAGTCGCGCATGGATGGATGGATGTGGATGGCTATGCTCGGCGTCCCTTTGAAGGATAGAATTCGTAATGAGGTAATCCGACAAAGAACCAAAGTGACTGACATAGCTCGCAGACTCAGTAAGCTAGTGGTAATGGGCTGGTCACATCTGCAGAAGGACCGACGGCCGATGGAGCAAGCGTGTCGTAGAGTGGAGACCGCGACTTGGTAAGCTTAAGATAGGACGGCCCCCAGCTAGGTGGACCGACGACCTCAAAAAGGTCGCTGGGACAGACTGGATGCGGAAGGCGGAGGACCGTGTGCCATGGCGCGTGTTAGGAGAGGCCTATGTCTAGCAGTGGATTGCAATAGGCTGATTGATTGATATTTTCAAATAAAAATGCATTAATCAATCAAATTAGAAATTTTTAATAGAAAAACGATTAAAATACAAAAAAGATATTTAAAATTATAGTCATTGGCACCTCAAGTATAGTTATTAACACATAGAAATCAATCATTGGCACCTAATAAAGTAAGATTATAACAGAAAATTGGTCAAAAAAAGCACTTGTTGCCATTATTTACCTAAAAACTAAGCATAATAATAAATAATCTATGTTACAGTCGTTCGAAATATTAAATAAGAAACTTGTGAATTGATGACTCTTATTACAAAGTGATGTTTTAACAGTTTTGCATGGCGCTGGTATATATTTATTTTCTTTAGTGCTGCCAGCTATAATATTATAAACCTACTTTTTTCTGCAAGCAATGTTACTATTGCAGATTATGAAAAAAGTAGAACAGATGTTTTTTGCTATACCAGTTCTTAATATTTGTATTTAAAATCCAAAGTGCCAATGGCTAAGGGTGTGCCAGCAATACTATAGTTTACCCTACATAATAATAAGTAAATACAAATTATCATAGTACTCTGGAATTTCAATAAATTACACTAACATAATAAAAAAAAATATACAATAGTTAGTTCCTAACTTGCGACGAATATTTACTACCCAGCAGAACTTCTATAAAAGGTTGATCAACGCAAGAGCCGTATACCGTGGGTTTACTAAAGATGATTTTACTCGTGGCTCGCAAGGTGCGATCGACCTTCGAGCCAAACAATAAACCGAGTAAAAAGTAAAGAAGAAAAAAACAAGATTGGCTTGCCGGTTTTTAAAATCGCGGTATTGCAATGATACACGGACATGCTTTACCTACAAAACTTAACACCGCAGTTTTGCTCGTATGTCGATCACCCACTTTAAGTGTAATAAAATCTTTTTCATTATTGTTGCAGGGGTATTTAACATTACAAGGATGGATGTGTCGATGGACACTGATGACGTTACTGGAGTTACCAAATACAAGTGCCTATCTTGCATATCTGGGCTTTAATTTTTTAGAAAATGAGTCTCAAAAGTCTGCAATACACAGTGAGTTATTAAATACATTCAAGTAAAATCAAACTAACAGTTATCTAATAGGTTTTTATATTTGCAGTAACGCGAGAAAAAAAGGTAGACATTGCCAAGAAACAAACCAGTCGAAATGTTTACCAATGTCATGTTATTGGCCCGAGGTTGTGTGGCAAAACTTCTATTTGCAAGAGCTTCCTGGGCATTGCGCATAAGGTGAGTCCTTCAGTATGACTCCTAAATTTGTTTTATCACTCCTTATCTTAGCAGATGTGTAGCACACATTTCGCTCATGTGACAGCGGCGAACTTATTTCCGTCTACCGTCCACATTTCCGGATTCTACTGCCACTGGGCACTTCCAAATTATAACAATAATCCGAATTATAATTTTAACTCGACCCAACTGATTAGGGTACATAGGTGTACATATCGGCGTGGAGAAGGCCGCTGTGGTTTTAGTGGGTATTCCGGGCGCAACTAAAATCCTGAGCGCCGGCCTTACATACCCTTATTTTTATTGTCTTTGTCAGTTTCTCACCAGGGGGGGACGAGCAAAGGCATTACCACAGCGATAACAAAAAAAAGGTTTACATACCTAGATCAAAGTGTGATGAATAGTTTCTAAGACTTATTGTTTCCATTTAATCAACTGTTATTTCCTAAGTTTATACAAATATATATCTTGTGTATTTCAGAAAATAAGGCCACACGCTAATGAACGGGGAGACAGCAACGCCCAAGAGAATTGTTGTGTCAATACAGTTTTGGTTTATGGCCAGGAAAAGTATTTAGTATTAAAGGAAATACCTATAACACGCGTGTCAGATCCGTTGCAGCCACACGAAGTTAACTGTGACGTTGCGTGTCTAGTATATGACGTAGGCGCCAGTCGCTCTTTTGAATATATTGCTAGAATTTATATAGTAAGTTGGATTTGAATCAAGCTTTTGTAGGTAACACTAGATTCCGGACTTGTTGAAACTATAAATACTATATTCATATACTCTATGGTATATGAATTATAGCTATGTAGAACTATTTATTTTTCCAGGATGAAAAGTAGCCTATGTTCCTTTATGGGCTACAGGCTATATATGCGTGAAATCCTAACAAACGAACAAACTCACTTTCGCGTTTATAATAATAGTAAAAATTAACAATGTGACAGTATGTTCAATTTTATTACGCAAATTTCAATTGGGGGAGATGGGGTCATGATACGCTTATACACGAATAAAGGTCGGATGGAGGATAAGGAGGAGGTTTTGGCCTTCGGCGCTCTCACTCACCATAACGAAACACTACAGTAGGCGTACGTACCGTTGTTTCACGCTGATCTGTGAGAGGGTGGTACTTCCCCGATCGAGCCCCATACATGCTGACACAAGCACTAAAAGTTTTCCTGAACTGTTTAATTACAAGGACAATTCTTAAAAGTTATCATTTTGTACTTGATATAATCGACAAGTTGAATAGTTTTCGAAATATAAAAGTACCTACCTATCTAAGGCTTGATTTCCTTTTACGTCCGCGACCGACGTCAGTATAGGATGAAATCAAGCTCAATAAAACTATTAGAACTCGCATAGTAGGTACTTCTCACAGATTCTGTACACCTATAAAAACGCACATGTTTAGACTATGTATGAGACATTAACGACACCCATTCAAGTAATATTATCGGTTCTATTCGGATATTAGTCCCTTCCAAAAACGTTACCACCTCTGACACAGCCGTAATTTATCTTTATTGCTTTGCAGAAATACTTCGCAGAAAGTCATATTCCAGTTTTAGTGGTAGGCACTAAAGCAGATGCATTGATTGCGAGGCAGGAGTACATCCTCCAGCCTGATGTGTTTTGTAATAAGTATCAACTATTGCCACCTCAGTTCTTCAATATAGGAGAAAATAAACAAGAAGTGTTCGTCAAACTCGCTACAATGGCAGCATTTCCGTAAGTAAACATTTCACACACACTCGATGCCACTTTATAAAATCATTCTAAAATGCTATCACGATTATTCTGATGATATAATACTGATAACACTGCCCCACCTATAGTTCCATTTGGGCTTGATAATAAACATGACCATAAGTTACATTAATTTGTAGAAAAGATTCTCCTGTTGAGCCACTGCGGGCTGGATATCTATCACTAGTTGTTAATAATCGATTAATAATTATGTCACTCTAAAGTATGTTATGCCAATGTCACCTATAGGATGTGATATCAATTAGGATAACTTACTTATCATCACGCCATGTCCAAGATAGGCAGAGAGAACAGTGACTAGACTATTCTTGCATATATACTTCCTCAACATTCATAATCGATTTCGGAGACTTGTCCACCTTTCTTCAATACATGACCGATCTGGTCTAGGTAGGTTAGTCTCGGTCTTACCCTGTACCTACACTTTCGCACTTTGTATATCTTCTTAACCAATTGCTCACCCGGCATTCTTTCCACATGCCCGAACTATCGGGGCATTCCCTTTCGCATCTTTGCACCAATACTCTCTTTCAGAACGACTCGCTCTCTTTGTTGTTGTTAAGAATGCGGTCAATCCGCCTAACTCCACGCATTTCCGCAGAGTTTAGGATAATGACATGACCATATTTGATATCCTGAACCGAAATGAAGGTACAGAGTCCCTATTTGTTCCGCTAGGATATCCAGCTTTGTTTCATACATATCCACTTCAAGCCAGTCACAATAATATTACCTTACTATTTGGTCCGCGGCCTGGCTTTTAATTGTCTCGGTAACTTTTCCACTGAGGTCAGTGCTTTGTTCCACTTGTCTCGTCGTCTGGTGAGTTGTCCTGCCTAATGCAAGAGCTGTCTCCCAAGTCTAAATAAAAGGCCTTAAAAGCCACTGACTAAAAAGAAACGAATATAGAAAACACTCGTAAACATTTGAGATAGTGCAGCTATTATTTGAATAATATCAGCAGTTTAAGCATGTGACTACTTTGAGTATAAAAGTTAACGATTTACTATTATGTACGATTATGTATCACGCAAAAAAATATTGCTTTGTACACAATATTGTTATTTTAATTGTCTTTGTCAGTCAATTTCAAGCAGCTTGGATTTTATTCAGCAAGCACAGGTCAGTAATAGTGCTTATGTATAATTTATATTTATAACTTGTCGAGGCTATCTTAAGTTAATATATTTGCAGACACTTGAAGCACTTTGCCAGCTTTACGGGAGAAAACTCATCTTGGTGGAAAGCGGGTATCGGCGTAGCTGCTGCCACAGTCGTTGGACTCGTGCTCATTAAAATATTCAGCTTTCAGAAACGTTAATTAGCGACCGCTTTTTATTTATTGTACATTAAAAAATATATATAAAAAAGTATTGAATTTAGACCTGAAAACTTCAGTATACACCAAAGACAGAAATGTTGATCATGAATAGTACCTAGTATGCCTCAAGATGTAAATAAAATGATTTAATTTTCTACACTATTTTTATTCAATGACATTACTTAATAACAATATATACAATGTAAGTATATACATAAGGTGGAATTAATGTCATAAGGCATTCTTAAACAGTCAACACTACATAATTACAAAAAAGAAAGAACAGTAAAGGATACTGGCGGTTTTTGGCCTGAACTCTTACAGAAACCCGCTAGTCTCATTTGTGACTAACCTAAAAGAATAAATTAAAACAAAAATAAACTAAATACGAGGAAGGATCAAAAAGTAGTGAGAATGAGATAGAATATAATGACTGTTGAATACTTAATAATTTATTTTTCTACATAGTCTCCGAGTCTCTCTGCACACCGAGTCCAGCGCTTTTCTAAGGCTTCAATCCCTTTCAAAAAAAAAGTTTTGTCTTGGTCCTGCAAAAAGCTCTCCACGGCATCCATCACCTCGTTATCGTCTTCGTACCTGTTTCCCCTTAAGTATTCTTTCAATTTGGGGAACAGATAAAAATCGCTAGGCGCCAGATCTGGTGAATAAGGGGGGTGGTCAACCAATTCGAAGCCAGCTTGCTGAATGGCAGCCATCGCAACTGCTGACCTGTGCACGAGTGCGTTGTCGTGATGAAACAGCACGCCACTTCGAAGTTTCCCTCTGCTTTTCTCTTTGATGGCATTCCTCAACTAAAGCTGCATAATATTGGCCTGTAATAGTGGTTCCACGCTCCAGGTAATCAATCAACAATATCTCTTCTGAGTCCCAAAATATTGAGGCCATAACCTTGCCAGCCTATGCCACGGCGCGAAACTTCGTCGGGGTCGATCATGATGGCCGTTTCCATTGCAAAGATTGCTGTTTTGTCTCGGTATCAAAATGATGGACCCATGTTTCGTCCATTGTTACGAAACGAGACAAAAAGTTTTCAGAATCTTCTTGAAACTTGTCCAACAGTATCTTCAAAATGTCAAGTCGATTTTGTTTCTGACTGTCGGTTAACATTCTCGGCACCCATCTTGCGGAGACTTTTCTCATATTCAAAGATTGTTTCAATATGGATTGAATACTTCCATATGAAATGCCAGTTTCTTGAATTAAGTATCGGATGGTAACTCTTCGATCGCTCAATACAATTTTCTTGACTTTCGCAACATTTTCTTGGGTGACTGGCGTCGATGAACGGCCGCAACGATGTTCGTCTTCCGTGCTCATTCTCCCTACTCGAAATTGAGAAGCCCACCTTGCAACAGTGGAATACGGCGGAGCAGACTCTCCTAATGTTGCCTCCAAATCGCAATGAATCTCTTGCGTCGTTAACTTTTTTAATAACGGCTCGCACTTTGTTTTTCTCCATTTTCGAGAACACGTTCCGACACGAAGCAAACAAATGACTACATTCAGAAAAAAACAAAAGAGAATCGAATATTTTTTTCTTTTTTAGTATTACAAATATGTATCTGAGCTATGCTTGCCAGTATTTATTTTTTTTCTTACCAAGGAGTATGTCGTTCTACTTACAACTTACAAGGAGTATGTCGAGTATGTTGGTTACTTTTTGATCCCTCGTATAATTAATTATTTACTTTGACATTCACTTATCAAGATTTGGTGGATCGGCTGGTGGAGTATCCAAGTGTATAATAATGAGATACTGGCTGCCCGTAGTGTCCGTTAATAACGCTTGGGTAAACGATTGCAAATTACATGATGAAGAGGTCGAGGTCCTCGGACGGCACACACATTTTTCGAGATTCTTTATATGTAATCAAATTTGTTTATTAATTATCACTGTTTGGCAAAGGAAAAAAACGTGAGGACACCTGCATGCCGGAGATCTTAACGGTTTGTGAAGTTTGCCAAGCTGCTCTACTCCAGCGTGGTGATTTAAGGTCTACACCCTCTCACGCTGAGAGGAGATCCATGCCCAACAGTGCGACATCGATAGGTATGGAAAAAGAACAAAGGCCGCGTTCCTAATATGCTAATCGCATTCAAATGAGTATGTGGTCAAAGAAATTTAAGACAAATTGGTGAAGAATAGCAGGGCTGCCCCAGGGATATATTTACTTAAGGACTTAAAAAAGAAGGGGGTTCTCACCGATTACTCGAAGACGCCTGAAACGATTTGGATTTTTTTTTATTTCAGAGTATACTTACCAGGTCATCCCATTTAAATTTTATCGAAATCGGTCGAGCGGTCTTTAAAAAATCAACAAATCTAAAAAATTGTATACATGGATGATATTTTTTCGTTTACTCCGAAACCTCACTGTCTCATTGGAGTAGTGCGTTCAGCAGGCCTACCCCAAAGAGTAGAATAAATAAAAAAAGGAAGCCTACCCATATAGTCTTTCTTCACGTACTTTGGAAGACGTCCGAAGGTCTCCGAGACGCTGTGCTCTATTCCTTTCGCTATTGCGCTTTAGGCCCTCATCTTTGTAATTTTCAGACTCCTGTGCTCGAGGCTTTCTCATACGACATTAAGAGATTGTCTTCTTTTCAGTGACGGCGTTTTAATAGTATAACACCCATAATAACAAGCTCCACATTCGTGCTGTTTGTTATTCGGAGATCCGTTGTGCCGTTTCAATCCAATCCGTCTAGTCCATGACTACCTTGTTTTTCGATGTCGTAGCATCGTATGTCGTGTATGTATGTTGGAACCATGAATATATCACGCACGTGCAGTACGAGTACACGGATAATGGACATTACTCACTAAACAGGCGGACAAGGGGGTGAGCAGTGAGCGTACCCCACCCCTTCACTGATGCCTTAATTTAGAATTCTACTCATCGATCCGTTAGTTCATTGATTTTGAGACTAATAAGCTTTACTTTTGCAGTAGGGACAAAGAGGAATGGATTGTTGGAACATGAAACTAAATAAAACGAATTTAATTGGTACTATTTATAACTTATATTTATTGAAAGCATTCCAAGATTTCAAATAAAATACATAAAACCGCCACAACGTATTCTGTACCTGGTGGTAAGTCAAACTTAGTACCTATCTATATTATAATTGTTTGAAATATTGAATACTTTTGTTAATTCCTTTAAATGCACTTTGAACAGTTAAACACTTATGGTAAATTAGTCTATAACATGTTTACTTTAAGGATCAATCAATTTCAAAAGACTTATTATGGGAAATCTTTTCAGTCAAAATATAACTCATTATATATGTGAAAATTTTAATACTAAAACCTATAGATTAACTCTACCTAATTAATTAATACGGTCTCTGTCGGTCCCGATTTCTGAAAAAAAAATAACATTAAATATTATTTGTGGTAGTAAATTCGTATTTTTTCTCCAACCTAATTAAAATCCATAGTTTAAGAATAATGGTGCAGATGGATAAGTTTTAATCGAATACTATACAAGTCGACAAATTAAGAAGACGTTGTCATAAACTAAGGACTATTAAGAGGACAGTTATTATTGTGTTGGCAATTATTATTGTGTTGAAGGACAGTTATTATTGTGTTGGCAAAAAATTTACATTCTGTTTTACTCTTTAAACAATTTAATATGTGTTGTTCTAAAGCTTATGAAATTTATGTTTCTAAGAAATTATAGTGTATCGTTAGTGGCATAACTTTAAACCATGGAACCAGTTTCGATTTTTAGGGCTTGCAAATATATTTTATAAATTAAATTATTAGCAAAACCATCTGCTTCTTAAATTGCAGTGGACTTATGTTACATAAATGTTATAAAAATAATTTACATAGGTATGTTATAAACATGGGAGACTAAAACATTTATTACCCGCCATCGCCTCTCATTGCTCCGCCACCGCTACCACGGTCGCCGCCGCCGTTACCACGGTCGCCACCGCCGTATCCGCGGCGGTCGCCTCCTCGGTCACCGCCGCGGTCCCCACTGCGGTCACCGCCGCGGCCGCCCCAACCGCCGCGGTCACCTCCGCCCCGGCCGCCACCGCCACGCCCACGGCCACCGCCGCCGCCGCCTCCGCGTCCACCGCCACCCATGCCGCCGGGTGAATCACCCACGCCCTCGGGTTTATCTTCGTTACATCTGTTGCAAGTTTTTCTCCACGCAAAGTTGGTATTTCCGCAGCTCGGGTTAGTGCACCTCCAGTCCCCGGCCCTGTTGACGTTCGGGGGCCCCCCAGGGCCACCACCTCCTCCACCGCGGCCGCCGCCGCCGCCTCCACCGCGTCCTCCGCCGCCTCCGCCACGACCGCCGCGGTATCCACCACCGCCGCCACCTTTGTTACCTCCCCAGGTATTTTGTCGTTGGGCAAGAGATACTTTTATGGTTGCTCCATTAAAATCTTTACCATCGAACCACTGTATGGCCGAAGATGCTGCATTGGAGTCTTCGTAAGTAACAGTAGCTTCACCCTTGGGTTCGCCGGTAGATTTATCTTTATACATCCAAACCTTAGGCCTTTGCGTTTTTTTGTCGGTCTGAAATCCAAGCGCAATAAGTTTTTTTTTTTTAAATTGGGACGAGTTAACGAAAATAAGAATTAATGAAAAATAATGGAGAAAGAAAGAAAAAATTAATAAAGCAAATGTGGTTGTGATGGTTGAATGTAAAAAACCACGATGAACATCTTACATAATGATAAAGGACAAAGAAATGTGAAGATGTAACTGGTATTAGAGAACTTAAATATAAATATTGCTTACTACATTGTTACAAATCTCAGTATTAATCATTGTTTACCTTGATAATTCCAATTGCCCCGAAATGCTGGCACAATTCATCTTCAGTAGTACTTGGATTCATGCCTTGGATGAAGACAGTATCCTCTTGAGTTACCATATCACCCGCTCCGCGGTCCCCGCGGTCTCCGCCGTAACTACCGCCGCCGCCTGTTAAAAAGTTTATTTGATTAGTGTTTACATAATTTATATGAATATGGATCTATGTTACAAATTTTTCAAATTCCTTGGATCTAAATGACTGTTAGGTAATAGTCAACACTCAAAGCAAAAGAAACTACAGGTATCGAACCTGCGAAGCAAAGTGCTGTCAATGAAATCTATACGTTAACCATTTGGTGTATACAATTTTTAATAAGCGCGAACAAATGTTTTTTTAATACAGTAAATAACAGATTTTCCAAAAAGTCGATACTTATTCGATTACCCAAATCAAAATTACGAGACCATACCATACCATATTATATGCTCTAATTTGCTGCTTTTTGATATTATAGTAACTAACGTAAAAAATTTATTGATCAATTTTAAACAATAATTTAAAGAGTTTTCTCAAGAACCTCCTAACGTAACACTTAAATTGTTGTTAGGGCTGCCAAAACGATATACCTGTTTCTGATATAACTGCAATCCATAAATGTAACGTTCTTAGCATAATACCAGCTATTACTAGTCCAATCAAGACGCAACAGTGGTTTACTGCGTGTATACATATCAGTCATCAGTTCATTCAACCAATTTAAAACACCATTATTAAATAACACCTGTCGTGTGCATATAACACGCAATAATACCTGAATATTTATAATTACAATGTTAAGACCCAATTTACGCGTAGCGGTGTAGCACTATCTCAAATTCTTCCAGATTCTGAGAGCAAGTGCCTCTAACAACAATAGGTCATAAACAGTAACTAAACGTAATACCTCCAATACTAGGCGAATAAACGATTTTAATACAAAATAAAATAGCATGCTTATACACCAATATTTAACAATACTAAAGATTATGTTTTAGGCGCATATAACAAGTGCTTAAAATTAACACCTCTTTTGTTTAAATAACCATTCAACCTCAGGATTTCATTACCAATAAAGCATTAGAATACCAGGTTTGGCAGCCCTTAAATAAATACAAATTAATAAAATGTTAACAGCACCGCTCGCTCATCGCGAGGAGCTTTACCTTTATTATAACCACCCCCCCTGCCGCCGCCACTAAAACAATAAGAACAGCGTTTAGTACACTCGGCAGGCTGGGGACACACTGAACGAAGCACGCAGATTGATTGACACCTAGGTACACTTTTAAGTGACCTTTAAATCCATGTGTTGCATCCTTTTCTTTACGAAAACTTTTTATACCTTGATACCTTGAAAATCTTAGAACATTGGTTGTAGATGTTATTAATCAGTAATTTTGACACATGCATGCTAGTGAATAATTATTCCAAAACAGTGTTGAATACGCACAATTACAACAGTCATGGCGAGAGCTATTTAACCTAGTGGTCCTTTGCAATACAATTATTATAGCCAGAACTGTTGTAACACTAATATTTATTGATCAAAATAAGTAGGTACATACACACATAATAATATATGTTTGCTTAGATCGCGGGGTAAAAATTACACAATGGCGAGAACTGTTTTGAAACTCCAGAATGATGACAATTTAATCTAGTTTTGTATATGTATTTGTAGCAAATTAAAAACTTTATCTGTAACTATTAGATATGTTATTCCGGTAAGTAACTCACATCTAGGATCGATTACTTCGACGAGGGTTTCGAGCTTATCCAATGCTCATTCATCATCAGGGCGATTGCGAATGCACGCCGGGAGCTCGCAGACGAATGCTCGAAACCCGACTCGTAAACGTGAGTTACGTGCAGGTATAACATATCTAATGTCAATCTCACGATAATTCCTATATAATTATGTAACTCTATAGAAAGATTCTTTTCGTCACATTAATTGTATCTCCTTGAGAGAATAAACTAAAGAAGCAGACATGTTAATATAGAATTATTAAAAACAAACTTAAGTTAAGAACAACTTTTTATAGATCATACAAGTATTTATAGTGTATGGGAGTCGATCATATCAATGAATTTTAAATAATAACAAATTTATATTTTAGCAATAACGAAATTACCTTGAAAGTATCTACAGAGGTAGATAATCAATCATAATAATGAACAAATAGATTGTTTTATCACTTAAATATTAATATCTTACACAAATTATGAATGTTTCGTACACATAAAATAAACACAATAAACTGTAGTACTTATACTACTTTTAACTGCATATTATGGTAATTTAAAAACCAAGACAATAATAAATTATTATTCCTTTCTTCGTCTTTGTTATACTAAAACTTTACTTGTGGTGAGTTTATGTAAACCAGTAACCATAGGCTCACGCCTGTGGCCAGGGTCAAAAATTGCCATCATTGTCATTACACTCTACGGTTACACAATAAAAATATGATATGACTGCAATTCTCCACCAAACTAAGGCAAATCGATATTATTTTTATCATGGCAATAATATCTGTTTGGCTTGTATTTATAGACAATTAATATTGACAACTTGAGACTCAACATGACACATTCAGTTGTCAACAACAACAAAAAACTTTCCTCTGTTTAAATCCTGGTTTTCCGTGATTTCATCCGCCGACAAATGAGTTTTCAACTGCATTTAATGTTTATTCATTTAAATTACATAATATAAATACGTACATATTTCTCAGGTATTTTTTTATTGCATGTAGTGGCAGACTAGCCACGGTCTATCTGATGGTAAATACCGAAAGTATTGTCAAGCCGCTGCTCACCATTTCATTTCACCGATATGAAATGAAAGAATAAACGGCTATCTCCTGCTATAGCCAAAGCGCAACGATGTGTTTCATGGCCGGTCACACGGGAGAGGGTGGTACCAACCCGCTCAGGCCCGATACCAAGTGAGTACTCCCATTTGGTCCCCAGCCCTAACCACCAGTTATGCAATGGATGATAATTGCCTACTTCACTTAGTCGCCTCATAAGTCACCCGTGGGAAAGAATGGGGTGGTGACACTTGTATTCTTAATCCGTCACCACACGGAGTTGAATATATGTATAGTAATATAATGTCTTTTTTTAGTAAATTTCCCAAGCGTCTCGCTCTGACAAAACAATAAGTGGTCACGTTACTTTAATCATAAGACCTTTACCATGGCTTCTTGCAGTGGCGTGTTCCTAAAGTATTATGATAGTTTTACACAATCATGGTGCTTATTTAGCGGTTAGATGGTTGTAATATTTAATGTTACAGTGAACAAATAATCAAAAACGTATAAATGTTTAATTACATAGTAATCAAGATAAAAAAGATGCACTCGCTTTGTTGTTACGGTTGTAGTAATTGCCGGCTAGACATTTACCAATGAACATAATCTTCGATCGTATGTAAGACGCGCCGATGCAGTTACAAAGCTTAATCTGTGTCGATATACCAAGACAACCCTTTTTAGCTGCGGATTGTTGGACCCTTTAAGCTTTTTCGTAAAGAATAATTCTCAGTAGCAGCCTAGAGTATGGAATGTGCTCGGTACACGACAATAGGCTCGCCCCCTATTACGTGGGACTTAAACATAGCTGGCGAGTCGTGGGTGTGTAATACACCTCTGCCTACCCCTTCGGGGAATACAGGCGTGATGCTATGTTTGTTTATGTTGAATAATGGTCCCTTTCAACGATTTGAAATTATTTCTATTGTACTACCCCTTCGGGGCTGTCGCCGTGTGGGGCCGGCTTTAGAATTGTCCCACCCCTCTCCACCCATGGGAGTCATAAGAGCCAACTGAGGGATACCGGGGGAGTGAGCCGCAGCACTCCCTCGAGTATTAAAAACATCCACTGCGATCTCCAACCCGCCTGCCAAGCGTGGCGATTACGGCACTATCCCCCATATGAGCGAAACACATGTTGTGGCGTTCTCTTGGGGAGGCCTATGTCCAGCAGTGGACTTCGAAAGGCTGATGGATGGATGGTTGGACCCCTTCGGGGAATACAGGCGTGATGCTATGTTTTTAATTCAGTTCAAAAACTCCGCGTGGTAGACATTAATTTCATACGATTACGACGTCTAGCCGATCGTTGGCATCTACTTGGTATTATTTATACGAGGGCGATTATGTAGCGCCTTCTGCTCCCTAGTTGAAGTCAGAGGAGGATTATGGCATCTGTCCCAAGTTACTGCATCACTCACTGTTTATACACAATCATGATTTCAAGGCGGACAGCAAGCCATAGCCAAACATCTACCAGTGGCATTACTTAGATTTCTTGACCTTTTTATTAGGTAATAATAATGTTTCGTCACCTGTTACTCGTTAAACTTATACTATATGAGACCGCCGTATGGAGTGCGAGCTAGGTTAAGTCCTGGTGTGTACTGTGCCTTCCAAGTTCCTTATTGATGACTATGTAAGAGAACAGCAGTTCATCCGTGAGCCTCATAGAACTGACAGTAAATAACTTATTCCTATGATACACCTTATTCACTGGTGTAGCCAAATAACTATGTAGTGCTCAATTTTTTTTTTTTCTTATTATTTTGCGTAGTAGATGGAGAAAACGTAGAAGGTGATAAAAATAACCATTTATATAGAACTTTTGACTGCCACTGCTTGAGAATAAACTATAAAATTATGATACCTATATCACCTGGGGATGAAATCTCGAAATATTCTTTGGCTTTCTTACGGGAGTTTTAAGTCTCTTACTAAGCACCCATTTCATTTTACTTAATTAAGTTATTTCGAAATTAACTGCAAATCTTTATTTTCCGACATATTATTTGTCTAAATATTTGTAGACAGTTTATCAAAACTCTTGTTAAAACAGACTCAATACTTCTTATTATAATCTTCTTCCTATTATTCTCTATTATATTGTTTGTGATTGGCTTTCCAATCAAACCAGATCTGGTAGCTTATCTATTTTTTCATGACCTTGTTTCTTATGCACTAGGATCATATCATATAGCACAACCACTGAACGTAACTTATAATAACTATACTATATTATGTGTGAACATAGTGCATATGAAAACTTTCAGAGAAGGGAATTCCTTATAAATATTATAGGATAAAAGAATTATGTTGTACCAAGTGTCAGCTTCGAGTTGGCCATTCCATCATGCGATTCATGACAGACGCCTATTATTAACAATAGTACCACTCGTTGACGCGGTATTAACCAATAAAATATGTGTATTCAGATTATTTTTTAATAATATTTCTTATCACAATTTGCAAACTACATAAAGCCGTGGGTGCTCCTCAGATCAGGCACTTGTCACAGCCACGTCATAAAATTTTTGACGAGAACTCTTATGTGGCCTCCAAAATACATTAATACTCATATCAAATACCAACAATATAGCATGATCAACCATGATTTAATTTCACATTTGCTTATGGATTAATGAACATAGACTCAGTACGTATTTTAAGCACTTGGGATAGTCCATTAATCATGTGATGTTTTTTAGCATTTTTTAACACCTTGGTTGGTTATACGTGATAAGGTTTAAGACTCACCACCACCACCCCTTTTTTTTGTTTAGGCGGGAAAAATGTACGTAGCCGCACACCCCGTCGCTCGGGGCAACAAACAGGGTAGTGTGGGGTCCTCACCCACTAAATAAACCCGCCGTGTGCCGTCTCTCCGCCTTTATTGGCGGGCCACTGGAACTATGTTACATTGCTTCAGTGGTACCACCACCTCTCCTACCCAAAATCACATATATTTTTTTTAGTTCATAGTATGAACTTAGTTAAGTATAATCGTTATTCAAGCTTTTTTAAGAAGTTCATTTAGAAAAAAAGCGCTTTCTACGATAAAATCAATACACATGATATTATATGAGATATTTCGTGATTTTTGTAACTGAACCTCCTCCCCCGTTTCGGTGCCTCAAGTGATTAATGGACAACCCCTTAACCATGCTTGGCTATCTAGAACACAGTGTGCAAAAATGTGAAAAAGAAAATGACTTGCTGTACTAAATACCGTTCAGATGCTATAGTTATAGCTTTAACGCCCTTTAAGGTTTTTAGCTTATTTGATGTCACAACACTGTCATCAGTCACAGTTTTGTAACAATCACCAATGGCCAACTCGAAGTGGGCATATTGTACCTATAGATAGGTAAGGTAGGAATGTAAAAGATTCACTAAATGTATTCCTCACAGCAGTTCTGTAGATGAACTCACTATCCATACAAACATTGGACCAAATGTTGTAGCTTTCAGGGATTTTCATCCAGTAGTAACATGTAGAATCAAGCTGACCATTGTAACTATTGTTTAAAGAACTAATATGATAATTTGCATGAGAATAACAATAATAGACATCTAATTACTGTATCAAAAATATTTCACACAAGGCAAGAGTAGAAGTTAAGCCAATAGTATTGTCACAAGTATATTTAAATAGCAAATTTTTAGTTTTAATTTGCTTGATATCTTATGTAGTTGTTAAGTCTCAATGATCAGTTATTATTCGGAAGTGTGATAATAATATTATATTATGGACACTCACCCAAATCCACTATCTCTATTCCCCCCATCTCTATTGTAGCTTGATCTGTCACCTCCTCCATAGCCTCCTCGTTCACCACCTCCGGAATATCCTTGTCTATCTCTGTCACGGTCTCCCCCACCATAGCTAGAGCTTCCACGATCATTACCACCGCTTCCACCTCCTTCATAGTAGCTACTGCTACGATCATTGCTGTTTGAATTATAACCTCCTCCACCACTGTTGCGATCATAGCCACCACTACCGTAATTGGAGTCGTAATTCTGGCCATAACTACTGCCCGTCTGGCTTCCGCCATAGGAGTTTCCACCTAACAGAAATATAATTAGATGAGCCCAAATTTAAAATCGCTTGGTGTTACAGGGCAGAGAATTGTAATATGAAACACAAAATCTGAATAAGTGTCATACAAATTTCATGGTAAAAAAAATTGGGTCAATTTAGGGACAATGTAAAATTAATTCTTAATATTTATTTTACATTGCCCCTAAATTGACCCAATTTTTTTCCGTCTAGTGATGGAGCCTTGCTTTTTCCAGCATAAATGGGCTGGCTCGATCGGGAAGTCACAGAAACAAATGTGAAACAACAGTAGCTATTCCTACCATTGTTTCGTAAGGTGAGTGAGGGCACCAGTAGCCTAAATCCGCTTCCTATCCTCTCCTTAATGTCAAACCTATCCTCTCCGTATTACGCTTCTTATCCACCTCTGTGAGTGATGCATCTGGTGTTGCTAGCACCTATAGGCTATGGTAACCGTTTACTATTAGGTGAGCCATATGCTTGTTTACCACCCACATAGTAAAAAAGACAGCATAAAATTTACACATGTTCATGATATTAGAATATATATATTTAAAAATGGTGCACATGTAGCTACTACTGCCTGCGTGTCTTTGTAACTGAAATTATCCAAAAGGTCATCCTCTTGGACATAGGTACAATTAGTTTAACAAGATCCTGCTTTCACCATAGCTGTAGTGCCTAAATATATTGACTGAATTTAATCTCATAAGATTAACTTGCTTCAGGTTTCAACATTACCCATACTGTGACTATAAGAAGAAAGAGCATACCTCATAGCACAATAAAAAACTGCAAGTTACAAACTATTTAAGTTTAGCAACAGAAGACTAATTGCTCACATGTTTCTAGGGGAGGAGATTAAATTTGTATAGGGATTAATACTATTTATTGAATTTGACTAGATATCTGAAGTCTAGTCAAGACTAAAAAGATAAAACTGCTAGTTCCAAAATGCACTTTTGCAACTTTTTATAATGAAACAGAAATATTCCAGCCCCATATACTGATGTAACTAAGTTTTTCTCATCTATAATATTAAATATCATACTCTCTATTTTTCGTTGCACAAACCAAAGATGTAAGCTAAGTGACAGGGCGGTAAATCGGAAAAACATGCGCATCATAAAAACCTTATTTCATAAAGACTTTCCCAGAGAGATTTCTCTTTCAATAAAATACTGCAAATAAGTTTTTATTTCTATGTAGAAGAAATTATGAAAATAATTACAAAATATCAAGTGACGCTATACTATGTGAATAACCTCACCAGAACTTTGTTGACCCCAGTCTTGTCCTTGGCTCGAAGAGTAACTTCCTTGATTGTAGTTTGGCGCAGAACTATAATTATTATCACCAGAGCCCATAGTTGGTGGTGGAACTGAGTACTGAGCTGAATAACCACCGCCGCTATAATCGCTTGCTGTAATCAAAGTTTAAGCATGTAGTTTTTAATATACAACTATCATTCCAACATATTTCACAGTTAATACTTACGATCACCCATATTTTGACAATATACAACTAGATAAATATATAAGAACAAGAGTATCAGAAATTTTTACTCCCAATTCCAGTCAACTGCCAAAAGTGGCCGCTTGTCTTGTAGCGCAATTCTCTAACCACGCCACGCAAATCCAAAGACTAGAGAAGTAGTATAGTAGTCTGTGGACTAGAGTAAAATAAACGTACATTGTATTGTACAGTATTATTTAAAATAATACCGTACTCTATGATAATACCACGAAGTATAACGTGTGTTCCGATATACACTGGAGCACTGTGATGTGTGACGTCAATTTAGTATACTGCGAAGTCGTTCCTTTAAAGTTAGGTATACTGGTTACTGCATATAACGGAACGCAGTCCAGTACTGATCAGTCATTACTTTCATTTCATACAAAGTATTGATTTCACACTGCAATAAACACAATTTCTTTACATGTTTCGGTATCTTTAAATAACAATATTCAATATTAATAATAATTTTCAATAGTGCAAGTTGTTATATTTCTGGACTCTCTTGATCACGTGATTAAACCACTGAGAACACCTTACCTCGAAAACGCCAGTGCTCACAGTACAAAAATGGCGATGATTTATGACGTCATATATTTCCCTAGCATACTGCGGCAGTATACTGTCAGACTATAACGGAACGATTTTTCTCCAGTAAGAGCACTGGACAGTGCTCTCAGTGTATTTCAGAACAAGGGCTATAACGGAACGATTTTTCTCCAGTAAGAGCACTGGACAGTGCTCGCAGTGTATTTCGAAACACAGCCATAGATACAATACTTCGTGGATAATACTATAGGAATAGGAACAGAAACGCAAAGCGCAGCACAGACTACTAAAACTAAAAGCAAAGGACAGTTGGACAGTTTTAGAGTGCATGGGTCAACCACCATTTGACTACCAGGGGCCACAGGGGGGCTATCCTCTTGCAGTCCGGGATTGTATTTTTTAGCATTTTAATTTATATACCTAAATAAATAATAACAATAAGTAATTAAAACATAAATAATTATGGTACTTAATTGTAATGGGAAACCGTTAATATGCCAAAAAACCGTCGCTGTATAAAAAGAGGATAACGTGAAATAATATGACAAATGCGGCCCGCTTCCCTATATTTAAGCGACCAATTGCTATGGTGACCGTTAAAGTTCTCCTCTCATATTTTAATCAGAAATTTAGAAAAAAGTCTTGGAGATCGAAGAGGATGAGTTAAAAAAAGCATTTGAATGTAACCACTGCGAAATCACCTCGATAATACGTCTCAAACGGCAAACTGTTGAAGGCAATTGGGTAGATAGCAAAACAGTTCGATTATGCTTCAAAAGTACTACTACACCTCCGTATGTCGAAGCATACGGTTGCAGATTAAGAATATTGCTTTTTACTACTTACTACTTAATATCACGCCGTCTCCCTTATGGGGCAGGCAGACAGGCATTTTAAAACTATTTTCTGTTAGATGTTATATATCTTCACGCCGTCGCCCTTATGGGGCAGACAGGCATTTTAAAAGTATTTTTTGTTAAATGTCATATATCTTCACGCCGTCGCCCTTATGGGTCAGACAGGCATTTTAAAAAACAGTTTTATCATTAGATGTTACTTATCATCTAGACTATTATGCAACTGTTTTTTTTTGTTTAATTGTAGTTAAAAATAATTTGTTTGTATGTTGCTATACCATCTCACCGCCACCCTTAGGGGGCGGTCATTTATTAGGCAGCTATTTTTTTTCGTTATCAATGCTTTATACCTGCAGAATGTAGGGGGGTTCTGTTTTTTTTTATTAAACTAAAATTCTGTGAGGATATTTTTTTATTAATATTTTAATATCGACACTGTAATGGTCGGCCGACACCCTCAGACCTGGACCTAGTTCGGGTACGGGGGCTCGGCGGGAAGAACCAGAACAGTGTCCCCAAGAGTTGAGACGTTCCGCCCTGTGTTTTCCAGCTCCTGGGGTTTTAAATCAAGATTTTAAGTCAAGAAGTTCAAGTTCAAGTACTGTTCCTGGCTGCGCTCGAGATCCGGGTTACGGCCTACCGGGTTGCAGCTGCCCTACGGGTCCGGTTCCAGCGCCGATTGCGCCGGCTTCACTCGCCCTCCGGCATACATCTGCGCGCCTCCCCCCCGCAGTTGAGTACCCGTAGGTGACGGTCTTGGGGACAATCCCCTGATTTCTCATTGCTCACTTCTTTTATTTATTTTAATTCCCAATCTGCATTTTTAAATAATTAATTAATTTTTATATATTTTTTTTAATTAAATTGTAAATTTTGGATTTTTTTCTTTTATTTCAGTGTTAGGGATTTCCCCGTAACAATCTGGCGCCCACTTTTTATTTTAATAAGCAAGCAACTCATGGTGTTTCCCTTTTGTGGTGTCGGCTTTCCAGTTTCCACAGGTGGTAAGCCTTTAACGGAGGAGGCTGCACGGGGAGGTACCACCGACCCGTTCTTATCGCGGAACGGGTAGCCAATAATTTTATATAACTGGCTGCGTAGGGTAATCACTACCATCTTTCACGATTACCCACACACACGCGCAGTTGTGCAGCACGACATATTTTTTTTTTATTTTTTAGTATTGGTGTTTTTTTTTCAGCATCATATTTTTTTATTATTTGTGCGTTACCTTATTGCCGTTAGGGTTTAGTAACAATCATTTTAACTTGTTAATTGTTTTTTGTCGTTACTTGCAACAGTTTGTTCGCGTGTTGTGTTCATTTTTTTTAAGAACTTTCATATAGTTCATTTTATTAATTTTTTTAACTCAATTGTAGTTATTTTTTTTTTCTTGGCCCTAATTATTTTTTTTTATACAACATGTACCGTACTTTTAAATATTTACAATTAACCAAACCCGAACTTACATATGAAATCGCTATTCGTGGTTTAGTACCTAAGGATAAGGTGGAGGACCTTAGGATTCAAATAAATAAAATAATATCGGAGTATCCTGCAGATGCAGTACTCGATTCTTGTTATGATGTAGAAACTGATTTAAATGGTATAAATCTCACATTAGGCAAAATTGCCACTAACTTGGATGCGTTAGAACAGAATTTAGAGAACAAACCTATTATTGAACGTACACGTGCTTATATTAACCACATATTTTATAGATTAGGCAGAATTGTTAAACCAGCAGATGAGAATCTTTTACAACTATACAATCTAGTAGAAGCTCAATATAACGACCGTTGTTCTAGATTTGAAAAAATAATAAATAAAACCACGCAACTTCACGTTCCGTTACCAAAAAACGTAACACCCTCGTTTCGTGAGTAAACTGAACCAAGTTTGAAATACACAAGCACTGAAGTTGTATGTGAAAGAAACTCGTCTTTAGAAATTTTAAAAAATAAATATGATGGGAAAACTTGTGTACGTGCTTTTATAACACGAATAGAGGAGCTAAAGGTAGCTAGGAATATTTCTGATGACAAAATGTTGCGGTTGGCTCCGGAAATATTTACCGGTGAGGCATTGCATTGGCTCCGAAGTGTTAGGGATAGTCTATACTCTTGGCAACATTTATTAGCACTATTAAGGCAAGATTTTGATTTTGATTACAAGATGCTAAACGAGATCCGTTCTCGGAGTCAAGGCGAGGAGGAAAACATTACCATATATTTAGCAGTGATGCATGGTATGTTCTCTCGGTTATCTAAACCAATACCAGAGGCAGATAGGCTAGATATTATTTAGATATTTTTATATATATTTTTAGCATTTGACATGCTTAGCACTATACATTAAACACAAAGTGAAAAATGTGAAATCGAAAATAACAGTCAGGAGCAGGATTTGAACCTGCATCTTCTGGATACCGTCCAGATGCTTTACCAATTCAGCCATCCTGACAATTGCTCCTGACTGCTAATTTCGATAACACATCATACCTAACGTCTTTGGGTGACGCCCGCGCCATCTGTCAGAAGTATTTTCATACATTATACCGACCAGGTAAACTTAATTTTACAATTAAGATTTTACCTAATAATGACGCAAACCCTTTAAATATTTAGATATTTTTATATATATTTTTAGCATTTGACATGCTTAGCACTATACATTAAACACAAAGTGAAAAATGTGAAATCGAAAATAACAGTCAGGAGCAGGATTTGAACCTGCATCTTCTGGATACCGTCCAGATGCTTTACCAATTCAGCCATCCTGACAATTGCTTCTGACTGCTAATTTCGATAACACATCATACCTAACGTCTTCATATGACGCGTTAGACACATCGGAGAGGATAATTGCGGACAACGTAATAGATAGTTTTAAAGATATCTCCTTTGATCGTATCGGTTTAGGCAGAACGTCTATTATATGCCATAGAATATATACCGGTGATACTCTTCCGATTAGACAGCGCTCATATAGACTATCTCCGGAAAAACAGAGGATTATATCGGAACAGGTGGATGAAATGCTTAAATTAAACGTCATTTCTCCAGGCGAGTCCTTGGTCTTCTCCTGTCATAGTGGTCGAAAAAAAAGAAGGTAAACCTCGGTTCTGTCTTGACAGTAGGAAGGTCAACTCGGTCACTAAGAAAGATGCCTACAGCCTTCCTTATATTTCAGAGATTCTGGACAACTGAAGCGCTATCCACACATTTCCGGGTACCCGGCCCTGCCATGTTCCGTCAGGGATGGGGAAAAAATCGGTTACGTACAAATTGTACGAACTTGTTCACATAGCTCCGTGTCAGGCGCGTCCGGATCGTCAGTGTCCCGGAGAACGCTCGGACGCACGGACGCTCTGGCAGTGCTATCCGATTTTTCTTCTAGGTACGTTGACGACATACCCTAATACGTTTTGCCTGCTGACAGTCTTCTTGGTGATCTGCTTCTTCTTCATCTAGCGCTATTGTAATCATTGCTAATTCTACATTGTTAAATAAGGACATCGTGCTACACAGCACGATACACACACGTGTATCAGCTAAAGAAACAAATTACACTGATACCCGATTTCCCTGATATGTGTGAACACGGGTGACGGATGGCACGTCCCTGACGGGAACACTGAAACAAACAACTCGGAACACGGATAGCCCTGACCCGGAAATGTGTGGATAGCGCTTGAAGGGACGCTCGTTTTCTCTCATCAGTTGACCTCTCTAAGGCGTTCTGGCAGGTGCCGTTACAGGCGCAGGATAGGGAATAGACCAGTTTTTACGTTCCGGGTCGTGGAAATTTTATGTTTAATGTTATGCCTTTTGGGTTGACTAATGCACCAGCAACACAACAAAGGTTAGTCGATGCTTTGTTTGGTCCAGAGTTTGAGCATAAAGTCTTCTGTTTCCTGGACGACGTAATAATAATAAACAGTTCATTCCAAGAACACGTGTCCCTATTGCTGCGCGTATTGGAAAAACTCGAAAAGGCGAACTTATCAGTCAATTTCGAAAAGTGTCAATTTTTCAGGATTAGCTTAAGGTATTTGGGTTATGTTGTCGATGCTAAAGGTCTTCGCACAGATCCTCTCAAGGTTGAGGCCATTCTTAGTTATCCGACACCAAGGACAAAGAAGGATGTAAAGAGATTCTTAGGAACCGCGTCTTGGTATCGACGTTTTATACCAAATTTCAGCACCATTGCGGGTCCCTTGAATACACCCACAATCCCTTGATGTAAACCACTAAGAAAAATGCTCCTCCCTTCAATTAGTCTGTAGAAGCAGAAGAAGCCTTCACAAAACTGAAGGCTTATTTAGTTAAAGCGCCCATTTTGTGTTGTCCTAATTATGATCTACCATTTGATGTCCATACGGACGCTAGTAACTTCGGTTTGGGGGGAATGCTCACCCAAAATATTGATGGTGTGGACCGCCCCATAGCCTTTATGAGCCGTTCATTGATGGGTCCTGAGCGCAAATACAGTGTTACGGAGAGGGAGGCCTTAGTAGTGCTTGTCGCTCTAGAACACTGGCGCTGTTAACTTGAAAACGGCAAATGTTTTACGGTTTATACGGACCATTCTGCCTTGAAATGGTTCTTAACCTTATCCAATCTCCTACGGGTCGTCTTGCTCGTTGGGGTTTAAGGCTTTCTGCGTTTAATTTCAAAATTAGGCATCGGAAGGGTAAAGATAATGTCATACCGGATGCATTATCGAGATCAGTTCCTATCAAAGCTATAGGTGCCACAAGTGATCGGGTGTTGAACACAAGTGACCAGTGGTACTTGAACATATTTAACGGTTGCACAAGTTCACCCACTAGCTATCCAAATTACATGGTGTCTAATGGAAAATTGTACCGTTTCTCGAAGAGTAACAACGCACTCACCTTGGAATTCGAATGGAAGGAGGTAGTTCCAAAAGAAAATCGGCAAACGGTACTGAAAGAAAACCATTCGGACCCTACTTCGGGCCACATGGGTATCTTCAAAACGTACAATAGGCTTAGATTGCGTTTTTATTGGCCAGGAATGTATAGCGATACCGCTAAATTTGTTACAGCTTGCGATACCTGTACTGGGCCCTGATTTGCTATAGTTAACCCGTGACGTGGACATAAAAAAATCGCGAGATTCCCGGAAACGTCCCACGTTTTATCTATTTTTTTTTGCAAAAACATAGATTTGTTAAAACGGTTATATCTCGATATTGTTATAATTATATACTATGTTTTACATATCACAAGAGTCCTAGGTAAATGTACTAGCTTTATATATGTATGTATAGTATGTGATTAGATTAAATACATTATAATTTATAATATATAAATGAGCACTTACATAATTTCTCCAAATCAGTGGCACTATTTTCAAAATTTCGTAATTTCCAATTGGAATTTCGCACTTTTAATACTTTCACTATTTGTATCACATATTTATGCAATCTTTTTAGTATACGTTTATCAACACATCACACAATATCGAATATAAAATCGCATATTTGCGCAAATGAATTTTATAAGCCGCCATTTTAGCAAGCGTACACGCCGTGAACTAGGATCTAGGGTCAAGCCAGGTCACAACTGCAGCTGCGCTGAGTTACGTACCTATAGCGTCTGCATAAAAAACATTATTTCTAAAATCCTTGTGAAGATTTATGATGCAATAAATAATAATCATGGATGAATTTTATAATTTGTATGCTTTATGTTTATCAGACATAAGGGATGATGAAGAATAATGATTTATAAATTTGGTTCTTACTAGAATCTTATAAGGTAAAATTATATCACGTACACAAGATAATGTTGAGATATTATATGAATTCGGTTGAAAGATTGAGAATAATTAATGGGTAGATATCTTATTTATTAGAGGGTACCCGAAAGGGTAAGCCGCCGGCGGGCCACTGAAGTAATTCAACACCAGTACCAGTGGTCCGTCAACACAGGCGGAGAGACGGCACATGGCGGGTTTCTTTAGTGGGTGCAGGCCCCACACTACCCTGTTCGTTCCCCCGAACGACGGGGTGTGGCGGTTAGGTACATTTTTTCCCGCCTAAACAAAAAAAAATCAGTCGTCGCGGGATGTCTGGCACATGTGAAACATCAAAATTATTTTGTAGCAATGATGAGAATAAAAGAATAGCTTTTAAAAGGAAATAAATATAGCACAATTAAAAATTGTGTAGTGGTGATGGTATAGTCATGCAATCTTTGGGGCTCCCTCAGGGGAAGGGTGAGTGTAAAAGTGAAAATGAACATAAAAGGATAGCTTATGAAAGAAAATTAATATATTTATTATATTATAAATGTAATATTCCGATTTTTATATTTATTATATTATAAATATAAAAGAAAAACCTGATTGTTTATTTAATATTAATTTAATATAATAATATACATTTATATGGTACCTAGTTCGTAACTTAGCTATGAAAAGTAACCATGGCATTTTTTCAATTTTCTAGGGCTACTAAGGCAGCCCTTCAGTACCTACATAATAAGGTATTTTCACAACTTTAATTAGGTACCTACCTATACGCACTACACATAGGTAGGTATTGCATAAGCTCAGCAACAGTCAACAACTTGCTTCGCGGTGTCGTAGGTACTCTAGTACATCATAACATCATCCATCAGCCTTTCGATATCCACTGCTGGACATAGGCCTCCCCAAGACAACGCCACAACATGTGTTTCGCTCATATGGGGGATAGTGCCGTAATCGCCACGCTTGGCAGGCGGGTTGGCGATATCATAACATAGGTAGGTAACTAGTAAATAGGTACTATACCTACTAGTACTACACAATGATATTTTAAATAGGTATGTAAAGATGAGTTACGTTCATACTAAAAGGCGTAGGTGTAGGTACCAATATTGTGGCATTATGACGACGTACCTACCTACCTACCTACTAATTTATAGATGTATAATGCATAGATTTCGTGATAGATCATTATTACCAACGGAACGCATGATACAGAAAGAGATAGTTGTACATACCTATATTGTAATATGTACAAGAAATACCTACCAACTTAAGGGAATCATTGCGTAATATATGCATACCTCTCGCTGCTATTCACCGACTAAAACAAATTCGCCAATTGCCTAAATTCGTGCGCAACAATTACGTAGGTAGGTACCTAACGCGCGCTAGTGCGTTTTGCGATGTCTACTCCTTTTTTGTATTTAACCATCATTGCTAGTACATAGTACTTACCTACCTACCTATTTGCCTCGATGATAGCAGCAGCCCGGAGTTTGGAAATGTGCCAGGTAGACGTCAATAGACTCGCCCCTTATTACGTGGGACTTAAACATAGCTGGCAAGTCGTGGGTGTGTAATACACCTCTGCCTACCCCTTTGGGGAATACAGGCGTGATGCTATGTTTTGCCTCGATGATTTAGAACGTGCATTTGCTAAGAAAAGACTTACCTACACCTTAGTTTCTAGACTTACTAGTTTATATTTACAGACTATTGAAACAGACTATATACCTACCTAGGTACTACCTATATACTCTTGCTTGATACACGTAATTTGTATACACATAAATGCACACTTTAAATTATAAAAACATAGGTAAGTATCTTACTTTTGACTTGAATTACTTGATAGTGTGTCATAGTGTGACTTCTTAGCTTTCTTTGCAAGCTGCTTCCATTCACTTTCCAAATTATCACTTTGAGACATATTTTATTGTTATACCTAAGTAGTTTAGTCACAAACACGTTATTATTTATACTAAGTATATGCATTTATCATTATTAGTTTAAGTATATATGTATATGTTTGGATATGTATCGAACAAGCATACTTTGGTGGACTGTTACCAATACCTAGTACGATAGTTTTGAGTAGTTCGCGAACGATGACCGATTAGGAAACGTATCTTTGCACTGTACTAAAAGAAACGTTTCCGAACGCTAACTGTTAATCGGTCTATTAGCTCTATAGTTTCATCATTCCTAACGAAACGAACGCGAGCGACAGAGCCGGTGACATAGTAATATGAGTAAATTAAATATGTACCTACATTATCGGAGAAGACAAAGAGTTAGGTACCTACTTTCCTGCTTTTGATAGTTCGTTTCGAGAAAGTTGAGGTTATTAAGTTATAATAATTATTTATTTATTCATTGTTTGTGGTTTTATATGGTTATGGGAAGCGTCAAGCTTTGTAATTAATCATATTGTCACACAGTTTCAGTGATCCACCGAGATGATACACGGTGGGATTATTTAGTGGGTGAGAGCCTCACACTACCCTGTACTGTTTTGTTTGGAGGGACTGCAGCAACTTTGTGGCTATATCTAGTTAGCTTGATTTTAGCCTTATTTAAGCCGGTCAGTGACCCGCATAGATACCTACGCGTCGGCGCAATGACCAAGCGCCGATGTAGGTATATTGCTGCGCGATGGATACAACAAATCCGACTTCATTGAAGCGAAGAATCTTGGAAACCAACTAGATACACAAAAATATGTTCCGAGTATTTCGGTGACAAAGAAAAGTTGACTACCTTATGATGGTACTACTTGGTATTACTTGGTATGATATTACTATGGTATATACTTACTATGGTATTACTTGCTTATGATGGCAGATGAGCAACGGCCCACCTAATGGTAAGTGGTAACCGACGCTCATAGACTCAACTATACCGAGAGTATTGTCAAGCCGCTGCGCGCCATTTAATTTCTCAGATAAGAAATAAAATAATAAACGGCTATCTTCTGCTACAGCCAAAACACACTGACTTGCTTCATTTTTCTCTTCATTCACAGGAGGCGATGGTAGCGACCCGTTTGGGTTTGATAGCAAGGAAGTACTTTCACTTGGTACTCAGCCCTAACACCAGTAGTGCAATGGGTGATAATTGCTTACTTCCCTTAGTCGCCTTGTACGATACCCGCGGGAAAGGCCCTTCCTTTGGTGGCACTTGTATTCTTAGTCCATCACTACACGGAAAAATGGTAATATAAGTTCCATTATCTACAGTTGCATTATTAATAAATTACAAATTTTGTCTAAGTGTGGTAATATTATTATATAGAGTGCCAGAGCGGTAGGCAGAGACAACGAATTTCCACTTGCCGCAATCCTTGCTCTCCTCTTGTAACTCATTCACTCTCATTATATTCCTCATACAATAAAAAATATAATTATTTATAATATTTTAATAATATACAAATCAAAAGTTGAAGGGTGTAGGTACAGGGGAAGACCAAGACCTACTAGACCAAAACAGTAATGTATTAGAGGAAAGTGGAGTTAGCAGTCTCCGAAACCGGCGAGCGTGTATGAAGAGAATTATGAATGTTGAGGGAGCCAGGGATGTATGCAAGAATAGAGCCTTTTGGCAATATGTTCTCTCTGCATACCCTGCAAGGGAGATGGTGTGATATGTGACTTGCTTACTTATCCATGCATCAGCCTTTTAACGTCCACTGCTGGACATAGGCCTCCCCATGAATGGGGGATAGTGCCGTAATCACTACGCTTGGCAGGCGGGTTGGCAATCGCAGTGGATGTTGTTAATACTCGAAGGAGTGCTGCTGCCCACTCCCCCGGTATTCCCTCAGTCGGCTCTTATGACTCCCATGGGTAGAGAGGGGTGGTACCTTTGGTAAAGATCCAAGTTTATGGAATGAATGGAAGAAATTTTGTAATAACATAGTTACCTAGATTCCCACAAGGAACTGTCATATGTTCAGACCATTTCAAGATAATATCATATTAACAAGTTTGTTTGCTAATTTGTAAATAAACTCCTATTTGTATTATAATGGATATATTATTACATTTGTATAACTTTTCAAACCTTCATCCCGACCCTAACAGAGTTCTCGATTTTATCGATAATGCCTATCGACAGTTGTTACAGCCATGGTTAAAGCAACTTGTCTATGTGGTTGTGTCATTCATTTTACAGTGTTGTGATACATAATTTATCTATGCGTGTGTGAAATTGGTAGTGTATTGTTTTAAATGTTATTTGTGCGTTTCGTAGTGATAGACTGATTGTTTTGGTGTTAAAGTGTGCGTGACGCAATTTCCCCCCGCAAAAAATGACAGAAAATTTTGTATCGGAGTAAAACGTTATGGCTACTCCCCTCCGGTTCGCCAGGGGTCCGCGTTGCTCTACGAGTAAAAGTGACTTACTTTGACTATCGTCCGCCATCTTAGATGCGCTACGGCTTTACACAGCGTAAGAGCGTCTTTGGATGTGTTCCGATATTCTTTCTGGTTATACGTACTACTCTTTGGATATACACTGCGAGCACTGTAAGGTGTGACGTCAATTTAGTATACCGTGAATTCGTTCCTTTATAGTTAGCTATACTGGTTACTGTTTATAACGGAATGCAGTCCGGTATACTGATCTGTCATTACTTTCATTTCATACAAAGTATTAGTTTTACACTGCAATAAACACA
Source organism: Leucoma salicis (assembly GCA_948253155.1). Taxonomy (NCBI): domain Eukaryota; kingdom Metazoa; phylum Arthropoda; class Insecta; order Lepidoptera; family Erebidae; genus Leucoma; species Leucoma salicis. Next base: position 12,636,523 of record OX411809.1, on the reverse strand, counting down.
TTTTCTTTACATTTTCCATGGTATCTTTGATTTACAATATTCAATAATAATAATAATTTTCCATAGTACAAGTTGTTATATTTCTGGACGCTGTTGATCACGTGATCAAACCACTATGAGCACCCTATTGAGCTCTAGTAAGGGGGAGAGGAAATAACTACAAATTTACCGATCCAAGTCTTTGAAATCCAAAAATGGTGGAAATTGCTAGGGAAGCTCGTAAAAAATATCGATATCGATACTTCAGTCCTTCAAACGATCTATAAATTTTTGGGTAGACAAAGGTTTTTTTAATTGTGTAAATCTGTATCTACCTGTACCTATAATTATATCTATGTGTGTCAAATTGCAACCCAATCCATTCAGTCATATGAGCTAGTGGTTGATAGATCAATCAGGCATGCCTTCTTTTTATACAAACAGAAAATTAAGGGCAACACTACTGAATATATTTGGGTTGTAAAAAACAAAGAAATAAATAATAATTTAATCCTGGGTATAGACGTTCATTGTAAGTCCAAACATACCTATATAAGTTTGTGATGTGATGACATCTGGAGAAAAAGATTTGAAAGTGAGGTATTACGATAACTATAAACAAGTATATAATAATATTTTATTCCATCCATCAGTCATTCGACGTCCACTGTTGTACATAATAGGTCTCCTTAAGAGAACGCCGCAATAAGCGGTCCTTTTTTTTGTTAACATGGTCCAAAATGCAGGAAGAATATCGTAAATCAAAGATACCCAAACATGGCAAATGTAAAGAAATTGTGTTTATTGCAGTGTAAAATCAATACTTTGTATGAAATTAAAGTAATGACAGATCAGTATACTAGACTGCATTCCGTTATAAACAGTAACCAGTATAGCTAACTATAAAGGAACGACTTCCCAGTATACCAAATTGACATACACACAACACATAATTGACATACAACACCTTACTGTGCTCGCAGTGTATATCGGAACACACCCAAATTACGCTGTCATCGTAACTATTAAGATGGCGGACGACAGCCGAAGCAAGTTACTTTTACTATGTATATGAAGATTAGGGTGCCTCCTCCTTATTAGAGCTCAATGGAGCACCCACACCCCGAGTTACCCACAGAACAATAATACTCAAAACGCTAGAATACAAAATTGGCAACGATTTATGACGTCATATATTTCCCTAGAATACTGCGGCAGTATACTGTCAGTCTATAACAAAACAATTTTGGCCCAGTATGAGCACTGGACAGTGCTCGTAGTGTATATCGGAACACAGCCTTTATCTGTTCAAATCTGTTGTATGTCGGCTGTCAGTTAGGGACGCCGGAAGAACCAAAAAGTATCGCTATATCTCGTATCGATGTTTTAAAAAATATTGATATTGGTTTTGATATATCGAAAAAATAAAGGATATTTTTGCGCTCTTGGAACCTAGCATCTACCACAAATAATCTGTGATATTATTCGTCAGAGATATTCATATACTGGGAAGAAGCCGTCCATTTATCAATTTTCTGTCCTCGGAATGAAGTGATGAGTAGTGGCTTAGCAGCATAGTGTTAAATATTCATTTTTATTAATTTATCGAATCGATTAATCATTTGGTAATTTATTCAACTACCGTACTGTTGATACCTACATTATTACAGCTTATAGTTTTATTTTGTTAAATGTGCATTTAGCGATAGTTAGGACTTAAATATATATGTAAATTAACATCTTTAAAACTAACTTTTATTTCAAAATGTATTAATAATGATTTGTGCAAGAACTGTGTTAATCTATTATGAAATAATACGAATAATAGTATTGCTAACTTGGAGTTAAAAACTTATATATCGCCCGTTCGTAATAATTCAAAGTGTCCTATTACTACGCGTAACCGACGCCCTATGCATGGCACTGACGACATTATTCTTGCGACTTGCTGTGTGTCACAATAGTGTAATCTAATAATCACTGCGTGTGGACAAAATTGGATTTATTTTTATGCAAAAAAGGTACAAAAGTAATTATTGATTGTATTACAAATTACAATGGCGGAGTCTCGTACACTTTGGGGCTGCTGTATTAATGAAAACATCGAAGAAAATGAGGAATTTATTACTGGTTAAAAATGTAAAAAAAAAAATTATTTATGTTTATCAATACCAGATGTATGCGCTGCTTATGATGTGTCGCACACACCTTGGGTGTTTAGCCACTGACAGTTGACTGAAATGCTATTTATTGTACACTTAACACCAGAAATAGCTAAGAATTCAGCCGCACACAAAACATGGAAGTGTCCCTCTTGCCTGAATCTGATGCCGAAAAATTCAAAAACTGACAATACTCCTACTCGCAATGTAAGCAACGTACGTGGCAATAAAAGATCTGCTTTTAACTCCCTTTCAGAGGTAACCGCGCTCACAGGTGAAGATATACGTGCCATTGTGCAGGATGAGATCAAGAAGGAACTCAGTTCCATGTATGCGCAATTGAATAATTGTATGGTTGATGTAATCAACAAGGAGTTGGAGCCAATTAAAAAGGAAATAAGTGATGTCAAGGAATCATTGGATACTATGTCTAAAAATTCCGAGGAGATTGAGAAGAAACAATATTTAACACGTAATAATATAGCAAAATTGCAGGAAGAAAATTCTAAATTAACAAATACAGTGACAATTTTGATTCAAGGCCTAGATTACTTGGAGCAACACTCACGTTCTAACAACTTGGAAGTACAATGCATACCAGAAAACAAAAATGAAAACCTATACACCATCATTAAACAGCTGGGTACAGCAGTTGGGTATGCGCTTCAAGAAAATGACATTGTACATTGTACACGTATAGCAAAAATAAATACGGCTAATAATCGCCCTAGATCGATAGTTGTACAATTAGCGTCTGTGAAGATACGCGACCACCTTTTGCTGCAGTATTAAAGTTCAATAAAAGAAATCCGAAGAGCAAACTTGGTAGTACTCATCTCGAATTTGACGGAAATAAGTCTCCAGTTTATGTTCTTGAACATCTATCCCCATCCAATAAAGCTCTTCATGCTGCCACGAGGCTTACAGCAAAGGAGAAGAGATTCAAGTATGTATGGATACGGAATGGAAGAATTTTCACAAGGAAAAATGACGATACCGAGCATATACTAATAAAAAGCATGGATACTTTATCCAAGTTAGCATAATTTTAATTTTAGCACAACTTTAATTAATAATTTATTTTATTTTTTATTTTCTGTAATACTTACTTATTAATCAACATTTTAATTTTTTTTTAGTTGTTTATATATATATATATATATATATATATATATATATATATATATCCTTAGTCAATTAATTAATTATATATATATATATATATATATAATTAGTTGAATGAGGCGGAACACTTGGCGGAAGTCCGTTGTTACTATTAAAGAATGGATTTTTTTCAGGAGGCGAGCCCACCACTCACCCACGGATTGTCAATCCCGGTTATCTTTAGACAGAATAACCTAAGATTGCCAATCCGCACTCTCACAGATAGAGGAGGATATGATAATAGCAAAGTAGCATGCACGATAATGACAAAAAACTCACCAACGCGATACAACCATGCGATACGGTAGAACTCTCAGAACCACAATATTGCAATATTCCGCAAAAATCCGAACATAAATTCGACACGTGTTTCGCATCTAAAAGAGGCATCCTCAAGAACGCTCGGCAACAAATGAGCGAAGCTTACTCGTGTACTGTTCAAGAACAGTATTGATTTGATACAAAAAATACAAAATATTTGTTTACCACTAAATGCAAAACTAGTGTCTGTAGATGTAGAGAGTCTTTTCACGATTGTCCCATACAGAGAATCTTTGGTCTATTTAAAAAATCTGTTTCATGGTCTCAATTTACACTTTTCTGTGCTGAGTAGTAAGTTGTTCAATGAACGTTATGTGGTGTACAGGAGAGATAAGGAGAGCTCAGACTTTCAACGCGGAAGGGAAGGTGGTGGGGTATTAAATGCCATTATAAAAACGTTTAAATCTAAACGCGTATAAATTGGGAGAGCGGATGCGAGGATCTATGGGTAATTTTAGATGTCCCAGTTACACGAATCGAATAGCTTTTTGCGCAGTATACCTACCACCGCCAGTCACGCGATTTTCTCTTGAATACTATTTAGATCACTGCAATATAGCATTCGAAAAGATCACTAACTGTGACATTTGTGTAGTGGGCGACTTAATTTGAGTGGAATTGACTGGAAATTGGTAAGAGAGTCAAACGATAGCCTTGAATTATCAAGCATAGATGAAATTTTGGTTGATTTTACATATGTTAATAGACTCACTCAATATAATTACATAGCTAACCACGTCGGGTACTAGATCTTATTTTGTCGACGAATACCTCCTGTAATGTAACCGAGTGTGATAACCCGCTAAGTAATATTGATCAACTGCATCCCCCATTAAATGTTTCCATTTCCCTTTAATAAAATTGAGCGATTACCATACAATATGAATAACGCTAAGTATAACTTCATAGAGCCGATTATGATCGCATTTGTAATTACTTAAAGGGCATCGACTTATTTCAATCATCGATTTATTTCAAGGGCAGAGTGATGTGAATGGAATGATCGATACGTTCTATGACACTCTAGATGAGCTTATCAAAAACAATTTACCAGCCTGTATACCTAAGCGACATAGGTACCCGTCATGGTTCAGTAGCAATTTAATAAAAATGTTAAAAGAAAAGAATAAAATTCGCAAGCGTCACATCAAATGCAATAGTCTAATTGAGTTTAAATTAATAAGTAAACGCTGTAATAAAATTGCTACTTCTTGCTATAATACTCACAGAAAAAGGCTGGAGGACCAAATTACAAAGAATCGGAAGTTATTCTGGAGTTATGTAAAAGCTAAAAGGTGTGGAGTTAGTTCGTATCCCAAAGAAATATCTAATGGTCTGACAACCACCTCGGATGGCACTGAAACATGAGAGGAGTTTGCTAACTATTTTTCCTCAGTTTACGATAAAGATGATAGTTCTGCTCATGAATACAATTCACCATTAAAATCAATTCAGATTAATAGCTTAAACTTAAATACTTCTATTTTGGACAGTAAGGTGATATTAAGAAAGCTAGAAAGTATTGATGGAAGTAAAGGAGCAGGGCCGGATAGTATACCACCCATTTTTATCTCAAAGTGTGCGTATCTCAAAGTGTGCGTACGCAGATGATTTGAAATGTATACCTAAGAATTGTTGAACCAGACGTTGATTGCACATACCTCCAGTGTGACCTTGAGAGGCTTGTTTATATGGTGCAAAAACAACAAAATGCAAATTATTTGTGAATAAGGAAAAAGAGATTTTTTGTACTAGCGGGAATCGAACCCGCGTCTTTTCCAATCCGGGGAAGTGCTCTGAGCCATTGAGCTATAGTACAGATCTTTCGATCATCCGAATCTCCTTATCACATTTGTCACGAAGACGCGGGTTCGATTCCCGCTAGTACAAAAAATCTCTTTTTCCTTATTCACAAATAATTTGCACTTTAAAAAGTGACGGAGCATGTCAAATGCTAAGAAATATAGATCAAAAACAAAATGCACCTAAATTCAAAGAAATGTTACCATATTAAATTTACAAGAAATAACTAAGTTATAAACTTTGATTATCTTATAGAGTATGACAAACTAAACGAAGTACAGTGTTATTAGAGATCTAGGTGTACTGTATGATACAAAATTAACATTTAATCCTCACTTGTACAATATAATAAAAGTCATCTAAAATGTTGGGGTTTGTTATAAGAAATTGCAAATTCTTCCATAATACTAAATTGAAAATTAATCTATACAATAGTCTTGTGAGAAGTATCCTGGAATACTGTAGTGTAGTGTGGAGGCCTTATTATGCTTTACACTCACTGGGCCTTGAAATACAAGAACGCTTTCTTTGGCATCTTACTTATTCTTCAGGGAAGGCTAAGTCAATACGTTCGTACAGCTGTAAATTGCGATACTATAATATGATTTCTCTAGCCAAACGTAGGCAGATCAATGACGTTAAATTTGTGTGCAAGATTTTAAGCATGTTATTGATTGCCCACCCTTACTAAATCTCCTTAAGCTTCGTGTTCCATCTAGGATGCCTCGGTATCGCATCATACCACTGTCCACCTATAAGAAGAACTGTGTTGGGTACAAACTCACCTTGTGCCAGGTTTAGCAAAATTATCAACAGCTGTAGTGATCAAATTGATTTGCACTTTGACTCTCTACAAAATCTCTAATTCTGTTCTCAAGCATCTGCTCTCCTAAGATGAAAGTTTATTTTCAATTATCAACCTACCTAAAACACTATATTATTTTATTATATATTTTCATTGCAATTTTACTTTTTTTTTGTAAGTGTTATCTAGATATTTTTTTTCCTAGTATTGGTACTCTTTATATTGTTATAAAAAGATGCGTTTATACATTAAGTATAAGATCGTGTTGCATCTTTTATTTTATTTTTACAAGTTTTACTTTTTAAATCCTACTGTTCTTATGTTTTTTTTTATGCATGCATAGATTATAAGATTAGTCACAACTTTATTAGATTGTTATTTTTTTTTTCCTTCCTTTGTTTAGGTTTAATGCTTTAATATAGTTGGTTTTACTGGTTTTTACTTTTATATAGTTAAATTGTAGTTATAGTGATTGTTAACTGTCTAGTGGTGTATGCTGTGTTTACCTTCAATTTTTGATCTATATGTATCATTTAGATATTTTTTATATATACTTTTAGCATTTGACATGCTTAGCACTATACATTAAACACAAAGTGAAAAATGTGAAATCGAAAATAACAGTCAGGAGCAGGATTTGAACCTGCATCTTTTGGATACCGTCCAGATGCTTTACCAATTCAGCCATCCTGACAATTGCTCCTGACTGCTAATTTCGATAACACATCATACTTAACGTCTTTGGGTGACGCCTGCGCCATCTGTCGGGAGTATTTTCATACATTATACCGACCAGGTAAACTTAATTTTACAATTAAGATTTTACCTAATAATGACGCAAACCCTTTAAATATTTAGATATTTTTATATATACTTTTAGCATTTGACATGCTTAGCACTATACATTAAACACAAAGTGAAAAATGTGAAATCGAAAATAACAGCCAGGAGCAGGATTTGAACCTGCATCTTCTGGATACCGTCCAGATGCTTTACCAATTCAGCCATCCTGACAATTGCTCCTGACTGCTAATTTCGATAACACATCATACTTAACGTCTTTGGGTGACGCCTGCGCCATCTGTCAGGAGTATTTTCATACATTATACCGACCAGGTAAACTTAATTTTACAATTAAGATTTTACCTAATAATGACGCAAACCCTTTAAATATTTAGATATTTTTTATATATACTTTAAGCATTTGACATGCTTAGCACTATACATTAAACACAAAGTAAAAAATGTGAAATCGAAAATAACAGTCAGGAGCAGGATTTGAACCTGCATCTTCTGGATACCGTCCAGATGCTTTACCAATTCAGCCATCCTGACAATTTTATTTTCGATTTCACATTTTTCACTTTTTGTTTAATGTATAGTGCTAAGCATGTCAAATGCTAAAAGTATATATAAAAAATATCTAAATATTTGAAGGGTTTGCGTCATTATTAGGTAAAATCTTAATTGTAAAATTAAGTTTACCTGGTCGGTATAATGTATGAAAATACTCCCGACAGATGGCGCAGGCGTCACCCAAAGACGTTAAGTATGATGTGTTATCGAAATTAGCAGTCAGGAGCAATTGTCAGGATGGCTGAATTGGTAAAGCATCTGGACGGTATCCAGAAGATGCAGGTTCAAATCCTGCTCCTGACTGTTATTTTCGATTTCACATTTTTCACTTTGTGTTTAATATATGTATCATTGTTATATTTGTAAGTATATTAGTAGGTGTATTTGTGTAAAAAATTGTTGGTAAACCAAAATAAATAACTAAATTTAAATTGTATCATTAATAGCATTTAAAGCATTGTTTTGTTACACAAGATAAGAAAGAACAAAAACAACGAATATACAGTAACAAAGGTAGCTCAGTTTTTGTTGTGCTAATTGCAAAACACTGATTTTCAGCTGCGAACATTAAACTTTCAACTTAACTTATTAGTTATAGTCAATCTTCATTAAGTAAAATTATATGAAAGAAAAAAAAATCGATATAAAATAAAATTATCATATTATAAATTATTTGTGAATAAAGAAAAAGAGATTTTTATTAGGTGTGGGAATCGAACCCGCGTCTTTTCCAATCTCAGCTCAGTGGCTTAGTGCACTTCCCCGGATTGGAAAAGACGCGGGTTTGATTCCCGCTCCTACTAAAAATCTCGTTTTCCTTATTCACAAATAATTTACTTTAAAATGTAGCGAGGCATGTCAAATGCAAAAAAATATAGATCTAAAATGTTTAAAATTATCATAATATTGTCATAATTTGTCATTGTAACGCGATATACATATGTGAGTGTTTCAGGTCAATCGGAAACCGGGAAGTGTTTCAAATTTGACTTGCAAGATTTGAACGAGAAAAGTAAAATAAAAGCGTCGCCACGTTAACACCCGGCTTTACCCTCCAAAAATTTATTGATCGCTTGAAGAACTGAAGTATCAATATCGATATTTTTTACGCACTTCCCTAGCAATGTCCGCCATTTTCAGTTCTAAGACTTAGAAATGGCACGCTATTGTAAATTTGTAGTTATTTCTTCATAGGAGTGTTCGCAACGGCTATTTATTAAAAACATTAAATAACGATTGCTATTTTTAAGACGCCTATTATTTTTTACGCTTTAAAATATTAAAAGATATCTTTTGATTATCGTGGTATAGCACATTGTGCGCTATTTGAGGTTACGTTATTTAATATAGCTATGTACGCGCGTTGAGCAGTTAACAATCTTAACAATAGATTACTGTCTACTAAGTGAATTGAAATTGTGATCTAAGATATATGTATTTAGATTCTGCCCACGGCTTCGTCTGCGTGGACTTCAGAATTGGTTCAATCCTTACTAATACACTTTATACACTAAAATGTACATATCTAGTGACCCAATGACTTTGATTAAATTTAAGTAGACTTTTAAAGATATTATCTAACCGAAAATTATTTACACTATACTACAACAAAATTTTATTTACAGTTTTATAATACAGTAAACAAACAGACACAACAAACCAACACCACGAATAATTTAAAATCAAAAACTGTAAGTATATCTAAACAAATAACGCGCGGCAATCGCTCAAAAACTCAGGATAATCATACGTTATTCCAGATTAAGCGAGTTATCCGTACTGATTGATTATATCATCGTTCAAAAATATAACGAAATAAAATCAAATAACGAAACCATGTTTTAGATAATTAGATTATTTTGCTCGTTATAGTTAGAGCATAATTTCGCATGTGACAATGATATGAGCGGGTCAGAGTTATTCCGTTCTGTCCCTTTCTTTCGCGGTATGACTGACTGAAGTGACCGACTGTTCAAGTGTGCATGTGACTGTGATGTTTTGTTAGTGTGGTGTGTCGTCGACGTCGTGGCATAGCGGTTGTGGTAGCGCTTATATAATAAAAATAATCGAAAATAACGGTTGCCTGGTGAAATAAATAACGGGGCTATAGACTATTTATAAATATAGCACGTGATTTTATTAGTTATTTTAATATAACGAACACTCCTATTTCTTCTCCTTTTGTTTTCTAGCTCTGTTGTCTGTGTGTCCGTGCTGTTTGGTAATCGCTAAAGTTATTTATCTATGTTTATCTTTGTATTTTAATAATACAGAGACTTTTTTTGGCGGGAAACCAATTGGCGCGTCTTTCGAACTTAAATTATAATTTTATTTAAATAAACTTATTTTAAGTCAATATTCCATTAAATTATACGCACATTGGTAATTTAAACGCTCTCGTATAATAATTTTATAATGTGTGAGTCCAGTGGCGGTAAAGAATTAAAAAGAAAATTGCAAAATTCGGATGCTGTAGAACCGATGAATAAAATGTCTCATACATTTATTACTACCAGGAGAGGTTTGTTTAAAGATTTTCATCATATATACACAGAAGAAAAGAAAGACTATCCCATATTACTATCACATACAAATGGTAATGAAACAGGTACCAGGAACAAAATTGATATATTTAAAGTCAACTTTATCCTAAAAAACAAGGTAACAGGCATTGAATTTGTTAAACAAGTTAGCCAGTATTTTATAAAGATCTATTTTAAATCTAGAAAGGATGCCAATACATTTTTTTTGTTTGATGTCCGTGAATATATAAGACCCTTACTACAATGTTATAACTGCTACAAATTTAATCATGGTAGTGGTAGCTGCAAGAATGCTCAGGTCTGCCCTATTTGCTCCGAGAACCATAGTTATAAAACCTGTCCAAATCAAAACAAAGTCAAATGCACCAACTGTAGTGGCCCTCATGTAGCAATCTCTAATGTATGTCCAATAAAATCTACCAAATTGTCTGAAGTTAAGAATAAGATTTTAGGAAACTTTACTTATGCTACAGTTACTAGAGAAAATATTAAAACTAATTTCCCACCTCTTCCAAGTAATAATACGATGACCCCAATCAAACAAACTCGAGTTGCCCCACTAACCAAATCTTCTCCTCAGAGAAGAGCAACAATGTCTGAAATTATTAATTCTGATCTTGTCTTAAATGCTATTACAAAAACAATTATCGATATTTTACATAAAAAGGAAGAGGAGGGTCTTAGTGTTTCTTCTAAAATAATTAAGGAATCCTTAATAGCTAACTTTGTATAACAACGGCTTATTCACAGCTTAATATATTGCACTGGAATGCTAGAAGTATTTGCCCCAAATTAGACCAACTTACTTACTATATTAATACACATAGTAAAGAGATAGACATAATCTTATTAAATGAGACCTGCTGGATCAAACAAAATCTTTTAAACTTACAGGGTACAATATAATTAGAGCTGATTCAGAACGACCTCACGGTGGAGTAATAATTGCTGTTAAAAACAAATTTAAAACGGATTTAGTTAGCAGTTCTTCCTCTTATAATTTTCAGAACATACTGATAACTTTACATCTAAACACTTTTTCTCTAGATATATTAAGTGTTTATTGCCCTCCTGGTAAATTTAATTTAAACCTATTAAATAATGTATACTCTAAAATAACTTCACGGAATTATATTATCATTGGTGATTTTAACGCCCACCATCATCTTGGGGATCTATTAAAAACGATAGAAGAGGCACTTTGTTATACAATTTTATGGAAAATCATAACATCGTATGCATAAATGATCATAATCCCACTATTTTACCCCCTGTTGGGAAAAATGCTAGTGTATTGGATTTAGTTTTCGTATCAACCCCGTTAAATTCTAGTTGTAATTTTTCCATAGCCGATGATCCTTTGAACAGTGATCACTATCCTATACATGTCGCCTTGTTGTACCCTAATCAAACTCATGGATATAACAACAATAATAATCAATCAAATTTGTTAATTACACCTACAGTTAATTTTAATAAAATTGACTGGGATAAATTCAAAGAACAGTGTAATGCCTCATTCTCAACATTTAATCTTACAAGTGACCCTCTAACTGATTATAATAATTTTATAGAAAAAATTAACTTAATTCTATTGTCATTTACCACATTTAAGTCTGTTACTAATAAGAGTAATAAATATAGTAGTAAGATAAAGAAACAGTGTGTATGGTGGAATGACATTTGTAAAAAAAACAGTTTATGAAGCTCGTCTCGCATTAGACTCGTATAAAAGATTTCCTACTGTCGAAAACTACATATTATACAAAAAATTTGATGCCAGAAAAAAGTTTACTATATTAGAACAAAAACGTTTAAGCTGGAGGACACTGCGCGACCTTTAATCGATGTACATCCTCAAAAGTCATTTGGAATTATATACACAAGTTTAAGTATTCTAAAAATATAATTAGTAATACTGATTATTTACAGGACAACGATAATGCCTTAAATTACTTAAATAAAATATGCCCTGCAAACAATCTTAGCCATCCAAACTATCAGAAATATTTTGATTCTACTGGACTTAATTCAGCTAAATGGTTATTACACCCTTTTGTTATTAGTGAATTTATAACTGCACTAAGTAATAAGAGAAATTCATCTCCTGGTCCAGATAAGATTCCATATTCTTTAATAAAAAATCTATCTGATAATGGTAGATAATTATTACTAGAAATTTACAATCAATTATGGCTTTGTAAAAAAATTCCTGAAAGCTGGAAAGAGCAATATGTGGTCCCCGTACCAAAACCCAATAAAAATCCTAAAAGTTTAGATTCATACAGACCTATTTCACTCACTTCATGCTTCTCAAAATTATTTGAATCTATGTTAAAGTCCAGACTGGAATGGTTTGTATAAAAAAATCTCATAATACCAAATAATCAGTATGGATTTCGGAGAGGTAAAAGTACTATAGATAGTTTGGCTTGCCTAATTGGTGACATTAAATTAACAACGGATTTCATAACCATAAGCACACAATAGCTGTCTTTTTTGATATCCAAGGTGCTTTTAATAATATTGACCATAATTTTCTTCTCAAGAGCTTATATAAACTTGGGTTTCCAGGAGCTTTACTTGAATAGATTTTCAATTTTCTAAATAATCGCAAATTAAAATTAAAATTACGGAATCAGTTTTATGGGCCTAATATATCTTATAAGGGTACTCCTCAAGGTTCTGTCATCTCCCCATTAGTTTTTATTTTAAGTTTAGTTTCTTTAATGCTAAAAATTCCAACATCAGTTAAATATATAGGTACTCTATGCAGATGATCTTGTTGTATATACTCAGATATCTAATATTATTGAAGGTGAGTCAATAATGAACAACTGCCTCAAAGTTTTACACAATACTATAAGTACTGAATTAAGATTAGACATTAATACAAATAAAAGTGTTGTCATGGCTTTCTCTAGAAATGGTGAATTTAGACCTAGATTACAATACAACAGAATAAATTTGCAAGTGTGTAGCTCATATAAATATCTTGGTGTTGTATTGGACTATAAGCTGTGTTGGGTAGATCATATAAATTACATAAGTAAGAGGGCCGAACTTACATTAAATATCATGAGATCATTAACAGGACTTAAGTGGGGATCTGACCCCAAAATTTTAAAACAATTGTACACAGCAACAATTCGCAGCTACTTTGATTATGGTTGCATGTGTTAGATCTCATTCAAAATAAAGCACTTCGCATAATTTTGGGTGCCATGCCGTCTTCTCCTATTAACTCTTTGTAAGTTGAAGCTGGTATAGTTCCTTTAGCTGTTAGACGTTCCTTTGTGACTGACAAGTACTGCCTCAAACTAGTCAGTAGAGATAATGAAGTTGTCTCCAGATGGCTAGAAAACTTTAACTACCCTGATTACAACAATACTTCATTACGGGTAACCACATCCCTAAGCGAATCAATTTCATTTTTAAATTTCCAATTTCAAGACATTGTATATTGGTCTAAAATCCTTCCATGCTACTCTTTAAGATATTATGACATAATTAGATATTCTTATAGTATTTAATAAATATACACAAGTCTGAATTCTTAAAACTTCTCAATACCAAAAGCAATTTCAGTGCGATAATACAGATGGATCTAAAACAACAAATAGAACTAGTTTTGCTCTTTATATCCCTATTGTAAATGTAGGTAGAGCATATCATTGTCACAATCAATTCTCTGTTTTTTCAGCAGAAGCTCGAAGATAGTACATGCCCTAGAATATGTTATATGTAATTATAAACGAATTAATAACAAATATTTGATACTATCAGACTCCATGAGTGTATTACAAGCACTTAATAACAAAACTTTATCAGCATCTTACAATTATTTAATATACAAAATAAAGCATTACATCTGCATTTTAAGAGATATAGATGTTACTGTAGAGTTTGCTTGGGTTCCAGGACATTTTGGTATCCAAGGCAATGAGCTCGTTGATAGTTTAGCTAAATCTGAAAAAGGCATTTCTTGCAACTGTAAGGTCCCCCTTTCTGATCTAGTTCCGTTTCTAAAACATAAAGCATTGTCGCGTTGGTCTATTGTTTTAAATCATTCTAGAACCACTAAGGGTAAATGGTTAGGAGAAATTGATCCTACACCCTCCACAGAGGCTTGGTTCGAAAAGGATCCCAAATTCCTTGGCAGACATTTTATATCTACTATTTCTAGGTTACGTATCGGTCACTGCAGAATCCCTTCACATTTGTTTAAAATTAATTTAGCTAGTAACGCATCTTGTATTTATTGTAATAACTGTAATTTATGTGATATACAACACATTTTCTTCAATTGCCCTAAGTTTAACTTGGATAGGTTATTGCTAATTTGTCAATGTCAAGACGAGTTTTGGCGGGAACACGAAGAAGATCATGTCGTCGCTCTGCATTATTTTCCTAAACTTGTGTTATTTCAAGTATTAATGTGTAAAAGTGGTGGCCTTTTGCTTATTAACTATTTGTGTATGTGCATAAGCATAAGTGCTGGCAAGTGATGTAATGCGACATAACGTGTTTTTTCCTGTTGTTTCCAAAACTCCATAGAAGCTTCAGTAAGGTTGCCATCGTTTTACTGTAGCGTGACTTTGACTTGACTGACTTTATATGACTGACTTCAACTACGACTTGTTTGATGAATTAATCTAGTTTGGAGGATAATGATGTTTATAAGTTACTGTTAGGCTGATGGTTCTGCCAATGCCTTAAAACAAATATAAAAAATATATAAAATAAATAAATGTCAAGACATATTAAAATACGTTCCTAACTTTGTACAAAATATGTTAAAAGCTCCAGCATTATATAAATCGTTATATAATTATATTGTAAGCACAATTGAATCTTTGTAACCAACTAGTTTGTGACTAAAACTGTATGATCATTATAATAAAATTTAGTATATTTATGTATTAAAACAATGTAAATAGTTTTAAGCTTAAGTTAGGCTGATGGTTCTGCCAAAGCCTTTAATAAACAAATAAAAAAAAATTAATATATATATATACTGAATACTCTTTTATTCTAATGATTTGTGTAAATGGAGTGATTTAAAATATATATTATTATCTCTCCTAGCGATCATAGCTGATTGATAATAAGCTAAAGATCTTCCAGTTTATTGTCTTATAAAAATCGGTAATAAAGATTGCCGCGCGATTGAAAATGTCGTCATATGTTGATATGAGTTTAGAAGATATCATTAAGAAAAAGAAAATAAATTCAAGGTAAATCTGCTGTCTGAAATACATATTTACGTGACAAATGTGTAAAAGCTTATCTTACAGGGTAGTAAATACACGAACGAAAGCCAATTACAATAAATATGAAATACAAATTTCGATTTTATAGAATGAAATTTCAATAAAGGTTAAATATAAATAGAGCATGATCTTTTGTAGAATTGTTTTCCTTTCTATTACGAATAGGCAGGTATATATAGTTTCTGCTGACCAAATAGAAGTTTATAGATTATATTATTTTAGTAAATGTAATTGCAACTAATTGATGCCGAATAACAGGCGTCAGTGAAAAAGCACCAGTTTTTATGATATTATTTATAATTTTAGGGTAATATGATGCATACGAGCTCAGCGTTTTCAGGTTTAGTTCTACTAATAATAACACTGGTAGTGGCAAGTTTTATTGTGTAGGTTAGAACTCTCATTTAAATGTATTTAATTACTTATTTGTATTTTTGATCATCACAGAAGTAAACGAATCAAACCTGTTGCACAACAACCATCAAACACAAATCAAATACCAGATGCTAGAAATAAAATTATATCTAAAAAACGTACTCAAATCATTGATGCAAGGGATAAACTTGCACAACTGGCTAAACAAAAGGATGCACGATTCAAATTAGAGAAATTGCGGCTTGAAAGAGTAAGTGCTGTTTATTATAAATGTATTTATTAATTTGTTGTTTAAATGAGATCATATTGTTGTCCTATGTATTTTAAAGACTATTTATAATATTAAGTAAGTAGAATGAGCAACTAATGATTGAAAAATCTAATATTATTTTACTTTACAATACATGTATTGAATCAAATAATATACTTTTGTTAATGAACAAAATCATTATGAGGAAATCTGCATGCCAGAGAAATTTTCTCAATGACTTGTGAAGTCTGCCAACCCACACTGGACCAGTGGTGGACATTGGCCTATTTCCCTCGCACTATGAGAGGAGACCCATATGCAATAGTCAGTCAGGACAGTAAAAGGGTTGAAAAGAAAATGGTCATAAGTCACAACCCAGCTGAGGGTGCAGGATGCCAAAGCCACAGCCAGGCCTTTTGCAAAGTACTACATACTAAATACTAAATAAATAAATAATAAATAAATACTACATACTACATACAAATACTACACCCAGAAGAATGTTCATAACACTGGTTATCTTCCTCTAATAGTAAAACACATTTCAATATTTAATTCATGTCCAACAAAATAATCATAACCAAAGTCTATAGCAGTGCAGTTTCGAGTTAAGCTTGTCTTGCAGTGATCTTATTTGATTGTGTTCCTTTATTGTCTCATATGATTACCGGGAGCATAAATAATGTAGTGTTACCTTCTTATCCTGTAATGCAATCTAACTATCGCTAACCATCTAAATCTTACCATCACCAAACGGTCTAAAATAATACACAATTATCATTTAGTAATGATTTTACTAATAGTTGTTAGGTATGTAAGTAATGGGTATTGTCTTTATGTAAACAGGCAAGGATACAGGGACAACCCAGGAATCTATTGCAAAATCGTGCCAAGTTTATGAGGACAACACCAAACAAAGAGAGAGGTAAAAAGCTCCTATAATTCTAAAATTGGAACTAATAATTTTGTATGTAAGTCTTCTGTATGGCTATGTATCTAATATGTAATATGTTTCAGTATTTACTGATGTCTCAAGACAAGTAGTTTCTCAACCTTTTCATTTGTCTAAACTAGTGCGGAATCGTCAACTCAGTCGTGGACAACGTTTTAATAATGACAGAGATTTAATTATTAAGCCACAGCTTAACACAGAAAGACAGATAAATATTGGAAGGCAGTTGAGTACAGGGAAGCAGTCTAGCAAATGGCAACAACTTGATACTGGAAGACAATTCCATAATGGCAGGCAACTATACTCTGGCAGGGTGACTGTAGATGGAGCAATCAATAGAAATAGATTTTTCGGTAATACTTTTTATTAAGTATATTTAAATATTCTCGGCATGCATAGATTATAATATACACTTTGTCTATATAAAGTTAGAATTTTATCTTAAGGTGTTTTGTCTAATATGTATGTAAATTTTTAACCTACATGTTTTGTTTTAATTGTAATACCCAACTGTTATCATATTTTGGTTATAGATTTTAAGAACACACAAAAACCGCAACCAATTGTTAGAACAGTACAAAATGATTTGGAAGTAATTGATGATCCTATGGGAGATGAATATATGCCATCAAAATCTTCCTCGCAAGTTCCATTGAATCGTCAAGCAAGTCTACAGCTTAAAATAGTTGCTCACAATGATGATATCCATGAGAATAGGGTAGCCACAATGTACAGGTAATGTTTTATTCTGAGCACATCTTAGCAAAGAATAAGCCGGTATATAATATTGACATAAATATTGGAAATACAATAACTTATGCACACAACACACATCTTCATGGTGTCAATTATTTTGTTATTTACTTATACTGTAAACTTTATGACACTAGCAATACCAGGGGCATCACTCCCATGTGCCTTGCTTTCTTGAAGAAGCAAGGCTCTACACACAATGCATATCTACAAAAGTGGTGCTTTCACTCCAAGATGTTTTCTGAAAAACCTTACAAAGCATTTTATAATATAATTTTTCTTAAAAAGACAGCAGAATTGTACTTTTTTATTTTGATGTAGGTACATTTTTATAAATTTTGCATATACCATCAGCCTTTTAAAGTCCACTGCTGAACATAGGCCTCCCCAAGAATGGGGGATAGTGCCGTAATCGCCACGTTTGGCAGGCGGGTTGGCGATCGCAGTGGATGTTGTTAATACTCGAAGGAGTGCTGCTGCCCACTCCCCCGGTATTCCCTTAGTCGGCTCTTACGACTCCCATGGGCGGAGAGGGGTGGGACAATTCTAAAACAGGCCCCACACGGGCGAAAAAAAAAATAGAAGAAATTTTGCATATACAGTTGTGGTCAACTAATATAGGGACAATCTCTAGTTGAGCCAAATTGTGAATTATTTTTTTATTTTCCAACCAGTCAACAATATTCCATATCTTTTACATGTAAGTATAATTAGTCATTGATGTGCCCGATTATACAAACAATAACAACTTCTTAAACATTAAACCTCTTTACAGTATAGCTGATAGATTATAATAGTGCTATTTAATCATAGGGCCATTTAATTAGGGACACTGAGTTATTGCGTTCTAATTTCAGAATTTGAATCTTAATACTTTTTTATTTCTTCTCTTATTGTTTTGTGGTAGTTTTGGCGGCAATCCAGATTTTTAATTTTAAGTTTTGAGAATTATTTTGAAGAAAAATGGGTAAAAATAAAAGTTGCGATCCAACACTACGAAAAATTATCATGAAGTTTGTCGAGCGTGGTTGGTCATACCGAAGGATAGCACATCATTTAAATTGTTCAAAAACTATAGTATGCAATGCAGTGCAACATTTCAGGCGCTATAACACAGCTTTAAATGTGTCCAGAACAAAAAGATCGAGAAAAACAACTCGCAAGAAGATAGAATGATAACCAGGTTAGTTAAGAAAGATCCGTTTCTAGGCTCTATTTTAATAAAACACGTAGTGTTTAGGGCAGACGAAATAGCCGGTGTATCAGCGAGGACCGTTCGACGATGTCTGGTAGAAGCTGGGTTGTTCTGAACGCAAAGTACCGTTGTTGAAGAAAGAACATAGAAATGCTCGTTTGGCGTCTGCACGTAAATATGGACATTGGACCTACGCCCAATGGCAACATGTATTATTCTCTGACGAGACCAATGTTAATTTGATTTCTTCAGATGGAAAGCAATATGTACGGCGTCCTGTAAATGCGGAAATGAATCCAAGATTCACAAAAAAACAGGTGAAACATGGCGGTGGAAACATTAAAATGTGGGGTTCATTTTCTGGACGTGGAGTGGGACCTGTGAGGAAAGTTCAGGGTAACTTAGACCAACATCAATACAAGGCAATATTGGAAGAAACTATGCTTCCCTATGCTGAGGAGCATCTCCCTATTATATGGACGTTTCATCAGGATAACGACCCGAAACATACCGCCCGTTCAGTCAAGTCGTTTCTTGTCAGTCAGTATCGGTGCTAGATTGGCCAGCAAATAGCCCGGATCTCAACCCAATTGAGCACCTTTGGCACGAAATCAAGAAAAAAGTTGCCACTTGTCATACTACAACTTTAGATGAACTTAATGAAGCTTTTTGTGAGGCATGGGCAAACATTCCTGTCGAAACATGTCAGAAACTGATAATGTCTATGCCACATTGGTGTCAAGCGGTAATTACTAACAAAGGTTTTGCTACTGGGTATTGATTTTACACGTAATAAAATGGAGCTGTTAAAGATATTATAATACTGCAGATTACTTATTAGTTTCGTATAACTCTATTTTTCATTATACTTTACTGTCCTTAATTAAATGTCTGTCCAGCTACAGAATTGTACCTTAAAATTTAATACATGTTTAACCTTTGATATTAAATACTTTTATCTATTTATTTAATCTTTTATTTACAGCCATTTATAGCATAAATAGATAATTTGTGTCCAGTCATAAGCATCATGTACATTGGAGTAGGTGCTCAGCATACAGTGGGTTATTAACGAGAACAACCAACATGTAGCTTAACTTTAAGATATTTTTCTCTTATTTTCAGTTATTGATAAAAAGCCCTTATGTTTTTTTTTATTTCTATTGTAAATTTTTGATTAGCCTATTTTTATTTTATTTTGTATCTTTTTCAGATCTGCTATGACAGAAAAAGAAAAAAGTCCACCTAGATTACCATCTATTCTTAAAAAACGCCCCATGGCAGCTCTAAGGAATGACACTAAAATTCAAAAAGTTGATAAAGCAGCAGCAGAGTTTAGAATTATAGTCAGCAATCTAAGAAACACTGTAACTGCTGGTGATATAGAGGTCTGTATAAAATGTGTAGCAGAAAAAAAGCATGATTTTGGCACATTTGGTGTAATTCTATTTTTGTATTTGGTGTTGCTGCCTGCCATATTTTCATTTACTAAAAAGTATTTTAGCGGGGTCCCACTCGCACTAAAATACTCTTTTTCCATATTCACAAATAATTTGTTCTTTATTAAAAAGTAATTCACTCTTCCTGTGCCTCTTTGCAAAGGAGTTCTTTTAATAAACCTCATAAAAGTGTTATTGAATTAGCTTTTTTTTTTGTTTGATATGGCATAACTTTGTTTCTAATACTACAAGCAACAAATTATTTGTGTTAGTGGAAAACGAAAGATTTACTGCGAGCAGAATTAGGAGCTCATTCCTCCAACGGGAACATAGATTCAAATCCTGCTTAATAGTTATAATTGGATCTCAAAAATTATTTTTGCAATTCTTCAGAAAGACTATTTACAAAATGAAATTTGTTGTGAATGAAATAGGAAGTGTTCAATACTACTTTACTATCTAGAAAGAAATTCAAGTAGGAAGATGAAATTAAAATACTGGAGGCATAAACACGCAATAGGGCTGCCCCCCTATTGCGTGTTTACGTACCACGCGTCTGTAGGTAATTATTTCAAGGACGTGGCGGAGTCACAATACTGTATAGATAATATTACCGTGACCAAGGTCACCTCTGTTGGAACATTGGTTCACTACCGTGTAACAGGCGCTTTACACTTAAACGGCGAGTGAATCACGGGACACAGCTAGTAACATATATGTATGTACCTTTACAGGAGTTGTTTGGGGATGTTGGAGGTATGTTAGAATCCCGTTTAGTTCGGCCTGGCACTGCAGAAGTTATATATAAGAGTCAAGAAGATGCTCAAAGAGCTGTTGATTTATATCACAATAGACAACTAGATGGCCAACCAATGAACTGCCTTCTTGTAACGCCAAGAGCACCTAATGCAGCCACGAGGTAAGCTAATTTTATTATAATTATCTGATATTGCGAGAATAGTTATGCAATAACCGTTTCATTTATTTTATTAGTACTAATAATCATCAAAATCAATCCGCACTGAGAGCAACTCGCGCTCTTTTACGCCGGCTGGCTTCTGCCTATCAGTGTGGTGACGGACTAAGAATACAAGTGTCACCACCCCATTCTTTCCCAAGGGTGTCGTACGAGGCTACCAAGGCAAGTAAGCAATTATCACCCTTTGCATTACTGGTGGTAGGGCTGGATACCAAGTGGGAGTACTCACTTGTTATCGAAAGGCCATGAAGCACATTGGTGTGTTTTGGTTGTAGCAATAGATAGCCATTAATTCTTTCATTTCATATTATCTGTGAAATGAAATGGTGAGCAGCGGCTTGATAATACCCTCGGTATAGTTGACTCCATGAGCGACGTTACCAATTTCTATCAGCTGGGCCGTGGCTCATCTGCCATCATGTCCATTTATGCAAAAAAAAGGAAAAAAAAGCTGTCTGCGTGATCATCAAACTATTGTCCATTGAGTCATTTTAGACATGTCCCACGGGAACTCCTTATCATCTTAAAAAATAATCTGTGTGTTTATTAGGCCATAATTTATCTGAATATCAAATTTCGTACAAATCCAGTTTAGTTGTTAGGGTATTTGCGAAAAATAGCCCAAATTCACAAGAAATATTTGTTTTGTATCAATAATGTCCTAAATGTTAATCCAGTATCTCATCCATCTACACATCAAATTACAACGAAATCCGCTCCTCCGTTTAGGCGTGATTGACAAACATTCAGATATCTTCAGAAACTCGCGTTATTAATAATACTAGCAGTTGCCCGCAGCTTCGTCAGCGATTATTTTTTTATACGTTTCATGTTCTGTCCCCCATTTTACGCGCTTGAGTTATAATATTGTAAATCACTGAAACACTTGATTCTAAGTAAAGGTAATAAAGATTCATAGTTCAAAAGCCTAACTCTGAATTTTCCTTTACACAGAATTTCATTGTTCAGTTTACTCTCTCCAGTATTTTCAAAGTTTGTATGCTACATACTTCTCCAGATATCATGTCTATTGAAAAATGTAATCAATGACTATTCAGCAGGTTAAACCTGAAAAGGTAGATAACACACAAATAGCCAGTCTGAGTAATAAATGAAATATAATGTAGTTTTAGTATGTACTTTGAATGTATACATTTATTACAAATTCCAAACAAAATTAAAATTACACTTTGATTTTAAACGCCAGGGTAGCTAGATCAATTTGTAGGAGCCAAATGTCCTGAGCACCCTGTACTCCTGTACCACCCACACTACAAGTCGACCAACCTAAACCTTTCCCAAGGTGTGGTGGGATTCCGGGCGGTTATTGTACTTACTCAGGGCAGGTCGGCTGTCCCATTTCGAAACCTAGTAAGAGGCTAAAACTAAATTTTACAGGAGAGCGCAAAAACATAAAACAAGTCAGCCTTTGAAAAGTATTTATTTTAAACAAAAAAAAACCTATTGGGTGTATAAAATACTAAATTATAAATACCTAGTACTACCAACGTTTTCATATATATATATGTATATTACATATTTTATAACCCTTACTAACTTTGATAATTGACACGAGATAGTAAAGTTTATGTGACAACCAGTTTCATAACATAGTAAGAGCATGTCTTGCTGAACAAAACTAAGATATGTAAATAGAACAGAAAGGTTAACTCATCTTAACAAGACTTATTTGGGTGCAGCAAATTAAATATTGCCCCCATTATTTGTTAAATCGACAGACAAGTCATCGACGGCTCAATTATACCAAAATGACTTTCTTAATTCAGGCATGTTTAGGTATCTCTCAATTATATCTTATATAAACAACAATAGGATTTTTTATTTATAATAAATACATTTCAAATTCTGACCTATTTTACGCTCTCTTGTAAACTTTAGTTTTATCTCGTTTAAATACTAGGTTTTGCAATGGACAGCCGCACTATCCCCTCCTTAATTCGTTTCGGAACTTGTTTTCAAAAACCTAGTAAGGTGCATCGACCATATAAATCCTAGTAAGTCTAAGAGACTTACTAGGTTTTGAAATGGTTAAAGTTACTTACTAGGTTTTTAAGTGGTCACGAGACGGTGAATGGTGCACTTACTAGGTATCAGTGCTTAAATATCTCTGGTAATTTGTGAGTTTTCAACGCTAGTGTTTTTGTATTTGGTAGGGACTTACTAGGTTAGCAAGATTTTGCAATAAAACTATTTTCGTAAAAAGTGTCCCTTACTACTGGGTTTTGAAATGGGGCAGCCGAGGTGGCCCTGCATATATTATTATAAGATATAGTAACAATTCGAGGCACATCCTGTTTTCTACCGTTTGTTTCGTTAGTATTCTTACGAAATATTTAGTATGGTATACCTACCATACCTCTTGCACCATTGTATTACACGCTGAAAACACATGTTTTTGGCGTTCATTTCTACCAGGTGCATGAAAACTTCTTCGGAATTAATTTACTGCTGGTATATAATTTTTAATTTGTTTCAGAAACACTAATAAGCCAGTGTTGTATAGCACAAACTCGAATGTAGAACCAGATATCTCAACTTTTCATAAAGTATTATTCAGCAATTTGTAAATGTTATCCTACACTTATACCATACATACATAACTACAATATCACATAAATGTTTTAAAGTGTAATGGACCTACTCATTGATATTTGGTAAATATATAACCAAATTATTATTTAATTCAAAACATTTCATTAGAACCTGCAATTGTTTTAACTTAGTATAGCATTGTTTATCGTAGCATAATTGTACATTTGCAATCTGACTTATGACCAAAATGTACCACAAAACCAACTTTATCGGCCAATTTAAAAATAAAAAGTATTAAGAGTAGGGCTGTGAAAAAATGTTATTCAACCGAAAATACGTCTATGAAACTGTGTAAAGTAAGGGTTTCATCTACATTTTACTAGAATAGCGCTAAGCTAGTTAATTACTAAGAAATTATCTATAGTCTATATTTTTTTCTATGAAGTATAGTAGGAATGAGAAGACATTTGTACAAAATTCATCTTTGTTTTCATATTTTAAAATGTGTAAAACCACAATCCCTTTTAAAACTTGTGGCAATAGAGACTGATCTGTATGTATGATCAATAGAGCAATCTGGATCCAATTGTCAATCCAACCTGTGTTTAGATAGATATACTATTAAACCTTAAGATCTACTCCAATTATAAGTTTCACCTGTCTCTTATTTATTTCATTAATAAATTCCCCAAGAAAACACACCATTTAACGAGTTGTTATTATGTGACCACCACACAGTGGAGATACACAGAGTAGGTAAGCATGGTGCAACGAAGAAACAGATGCATGCGCACAACCGGCATGCGGCAGTTTCGTTGCAGTTTGCAGCTTTCAGTGGCATCTGATCATCATCATTCTTACAATGTGAATGTTAATAAAAACTTATCAGGGTGAAGATAAGAAAATCATTGTCCCTACATTAGAGTGCGCCAAAAACATCAGTAGCTTATAATACAAACTATATAAAAACATAGCAAAACTCCGGTTCTAAAGGCAGGCATTACGAAAAGGACTGGTATTAGGAGTAATATCCAACATCAGGTCTTTAAGATTAATTATTTAATCAAATTGGAAGCATTTCATACACAAATATGTACTTATATTATCATCAGTTTACTATTTTAATTATGTCTTTTGTATCTGTAATATTATGTGCTCAGTGTATTTAAAAGTGACCACAATTAGCTACGCGGAACCGGCTCAGCCGGGTGGGTATCACCACACTTGTGACATTGTTGAGGCCCTTGATGCTGCGAAACTTCGCCACGACACAAATTATGCGTCGATTGACGTCGAGCTGTGGACCATGCCGAAACGGGGTAACTGACTTCCTTTTCGTATTTATTTAAAGCTGGTTCCACGTCAATAAATTGATAAGTATAGTATTAAATATCATCCTATAAGAAGCAAATGAACGTATGACCAAAAATCGAAATATTTTTATTCAAGAAAATGGTTTTGTAAATAGTCTCAAGCCACCTACCTGCCAACAGGTAGTATAATCAATGATAACGTATCACAAAAAAAAGAACAGTTTGTTTACAACTAGAACTTAACTTGTGATTAAATTGATTTGAAGTACATCATTGTTAGTTAGTCTGACTAACTGTTATATGACCTTCAAATCTGAGCCTTTGGCCATACCCACCAACAAGATATATTTTTACCTCCTTCGAGAAAAACATGGACGTTGGTGAAAATGCGACCTCCAGCCAGTAGAAGCCACAGGAAAATAAATGCATTGAATTAGTTAGTCCCAAATAACGTGTTTGTTAAAAAGTCGTTACTTTACTCCCTAGAGTATCTCTTATTTGACAATTTCTAATTAAATATTACGTATTACTTAAATGCCAAAACGACTTGAACAATTATTCACTATTTAATTCTTTTTTAATTATATTACTTTATTGGCTGTAAAATTTGTGTACTTACTGTACTTAGTTTTGGGAGTATCGTAAAAAACCATAGCTAAGTAACTATTTAAATAAAATTATTTATCTTTACCAGAAAGAAGCTTTTTCTTTTATTTGTTATCTAAGTCTCTAATATCTAATAATATGAAATATATTAATATATACTAAATAAAATATAATATTCTCAATACTCACTACAAAGTTCGAGATAGTGGATTGAGCACACTTTTTCATCTCTCCTGTAGTGTAATTAATAATACGTTAATTTTGCTGTTATGAGACGATATTTAAATGACTAAGAATTTTGTGACCTGTGGTTTACTTTTGCATGTTTTCTCATTATATTTCGGAACTAAGAAGTAAAACTAATTGTAAGTATCTTTAATAGGTACGTATATATAGGTATATTAGATAGATTAGCAACCTTATTAATGTTATAATAATTGTCTCCATTTAAATTCGGTAAGTTTGAAAATAAACATTGAAAATGATTGTACCTACTTAATTTTTTTTTCATTATGTAACCTAGCTTCGCGGTTTTTTGATTTATTGGTGTTATAAATCTTGTTTATTATACGATTATAACTATTATATACAATGGAAAAACTGCCTCTGTGGTGCAGCGGTAGTGTAAGCGACTGCTGATCATGAGGTCTCGGGTTCGATCCCCGGGACGGGCAGTATTATTGAGATTTTTCGTAAAAATAAAAGTAAAAATTCTCAGTAGCAGCCCGGAGTTTGGAAATGTGCCCGGTAGACGTCAATAGGCTCGACCCCTATTACGTGGGACTTAAATATAGCTGGCGAGTCGTGGGTGTATAATATACCTCTGCCTACCCCTTCGGGGAATACAGGCGTGATGCTATGATGATATAATTTCTTGCACAAGTATAGAATAAAACATTGACTTTTTTTTACCTAACCGCACACCCCGTCGTTGGCAATGAACAGAGTAGTGTGGGGCTCACCCATTAAAGAAACCCGCCGTGTTCCGTCTCTGTCTGTGTTGACAGACCACTGGCACTACGTTGGATTACTTCAGTGGTCCGCCGGCGGCTTACCCTTTCGGGTACCCTCTACTGAGCGACGCATCAGCAGCCTGAGCTAGGGCGGCATCAGGCGGAAGTACTCGCGCCTGCGCCGCCCCAGTCGCTGGTGGTGGTTTGGGTCGGTGAAAGAATCTTCCTTCCTGGCTCCCTCCGCCACTTAGTTCAAAGAGCTATGAAAGCGTTTTTTAAATTATAAATTATTTTCTTCTTTTTAGTCTCGAAACAGCATCGGAAGTACTTCAGTTTAAAGAAAAAGTAAAGCCTACTTAGCTGTGTAATATTTTTAATTTTAACTTTATACTACCGTATTTTTTTTTCACATAATTATCCAAAAATAACTATTTAGCTGGCTCACTTGACTCTTAACAAAAAGTAGCGTTCAAAGCTTAATATTTTACAATCCATCCATCCATCCATCAGCCTTTTGAAGTCCACTGCTTGACATAGGCCTCCCCAAGAGAACGCCACAACATGTGTTTCGCTTATATGGGGGGTAGTGCCGTAATCGCCACGCTTGGCAGGCGGGTTGGCGATCGCAGTGGATGTTAATACTCGAGGGAGCGCTGCTGCCCACTCCCCCGGTATTCCCTCAGTCGGTTCTTACGACTCCCATGGGTGGACAGGGGAGGGACAATTCTAAAGTCGGTCCCACACGGCAAAATTTACAAATAAATATTTTACAAATAGATCCATAATTCGAAATTTTATTAAAAAAATTAAAAATCCAACCAGCTAAGGGTAACGTCTTATGATTTGCCACGAATGCTTTCTCGAAGGTGGTCTTCTTATGTTTAAAGCCAAAAATGGAAGCACGGATTACCACGAATAAATTAATAATAATAAATATACCAGATTACGGATATAATAAATAGGGAAGTCCGGACATAGCGAATAGCCCAGGCAAAGCGAATACTCCTCACTGTTTCAAAATGGCACGTCCGAGGAAACTTGTCACATGCCACAATGTCCCTTCCGTCCCTTTCAGTCGTAAGCAACCAGAGATAGACCGTGGTCACGCGTTGTTTTAGAAAAAAATTTAATAAATATAAAAGTGAAATTTTTTACGATATTTTAAGATAGGTATTTTCTTAATTACTCATTTATATGGTGGTGCTACTGTTTTGCTTGATTATACATTTAAAGTTTATGTTTTCTTATTGAGTTATTGAGTTTTATTAAGATAGCGTTTCTGGATAAAATTTTAGGTTAATTTAGTTCAAAAAAGTATCTATTGGGCAAAGTGGATACTGTACCCACTTGGCCCACTAGAGTTTGTAAGTATTAGTATAGGCATTTTTACAACTGATTTTGGTTTATATTGTTATAGACGGTTTATAAATATAAAGGAAAAACAAATCAAGCCTAAATTTGTTAAAGGAAACACCAAAGTTCTGAAAAACCTTAACAAAGATCTAAAAACAAAAACAAAGACGTGGAAGAAAAATACTAACACGACCAAAAATACGTTAAATCAACCAATAATACTAAATTTAAGAAACCTAAAGAAAAAACATGCTATTTTTGTGGAGAAGATTACATTGAAATCAATGGGCAGCCAGTTCATGATTGGATTCAGTGCAATTCCTGTAAGCAATGGAGTCACAAGATGATGCACGGCTTACGAAGGAGAAGGCATATTTCTTTATGACAACTGCACTGATACCTGATTATGATTACGTAGTTCCATCCATCCATCCATCAGCCTTTCTACGTCCACTGCTGGACATAGGCCTCCCCAAGAGAACGCCACAACGAGCGGTCCTGTGCCGACCGCATCCAACGGCTCCCCGCAGCTTTGACCAGATCGTCGGTCCATATGGTGGGGGGCCGTCCTACGCTGCGCCGTCCGATACGTGGTCGCCACTAACCTTTCGTCCCCAACGGTTATCGGTTCGTCGAGCGATGTGGCCTGCCCATTGCCACTTCAGCATGGCAATCCGGCGGGCTACGGTCGGTCGGTCACTCTCGTTCTCCTACGGATCTCCGTATTACGGATTCGATCACGTAGATCGGAACGTAGTCGGGAAACCCTGCTGAGACCATCGAGCATGGTGCCAAGGTCCTCCAGCGATTCTGCCATGACTACGATGTCATCGGCATATTGAAGGTGAGTGATGTATTCGCCATTGATGTTGATGCCGGATCCAGTCCAGGCCAAGAGTTTGAAGACATCTTCCAATGCAGCGGTGAAGAGTTTCGGGGACATAACGTCTCCCTGTCTAACACCTCTCTGCAGTTGGATCGGTTTCGTACTCCTGTCCTGAACACGGACTGACATGGTGGCGTTTCTATACAAGCACTTCAGCACTTCGATGTACCGATTGTCAATTTGGCACCGCTGAAGGGACTGCAGCACCGCCCAAGTTTCGATCGAATCGAAGGCTTTCTCATAGTCCACAAACGCTAGACACAGAGGCCGATTGTATTCCTCGGTTTTCTGTATAATCTGGCGTAGCGTGTGGATGTGATCTATGGTACTATAGCCTTTTCGGAAACCGGCTTGTTCGGGAGGCTGGAAGTCGTCAAGCCTGCGCGTGAGTCGATTTGTAATGACTCTCGAAAATAACTTATAGACGTGGCTCAAGAGCGAGATGGGTCTATAGTTCTTCAAGAAGGTTCTGTCACCTTTCTTGAAGAACAGCACCACCACGCTTCTGGTCCACGACTCTGGAACGTCGGCCCCGAGAACGACGGAATTGAACAGCCTCTGAAGAGCTTTTAAGACCGGCTTTCCACCTGCTCTCAGAAGTTCTGTGGTGATTCCGTCGTCTCCCGGTGCCTTTCCGTTCTTTAGTTGTTTGAGAGCCATTCTGATCTCGTACAGGCTGACGTCCGGGATATCTTCGGTAAAGTGCCGAGTTAGCTTGGATCTGGGGTCTTGGACCAACCCAACAGCAGGGCTCTGGGATCTGTACAACTGTCCATAGAACTGCTGGACCTCTCCCAAGATCTCATCTCGAGAAGAAATGACAGTGCCGTTGTTAGTCGTCAGTTTAGTCAACTGACTTTGGCCAACAGACAGATCTCTTGCGAACACTTTCGAGCTTTGGTTCCGCTCTATCGCCTCTTTAATACGGGTAGTATTAAATCGGCAAATATCGTGCCGCAGAGCCTTGGAGATCTGTCTGTTTAACCGCCTTAGGCTGGACCAATCGGCTGAGGATTGGACTATCATTTCTTTTCTCCTCTCCATGAGTTTGAGAGTATGGTCCGAGAGTTTACGGGTCCTACTGACGCGACGGGCCTTGAAGTAAGTCGACCCGACCGCGTGTACAGTTTGCACGAACCTGCTGTTCATATCGCTCGCTAATTCACACTCATCTAGACATTGGAAGCGATTTTGTAGTTCGAGCTGAAAGCTCTCGGGGTTCTGGTATTGGGCAGGTGTTGGTCGGAG
This sequence comes from Leucoma salicis, assembly GCA_948253155.1. Taxonomy (NCBI): domain Eukaryota; kingdom Metazoa; phylum Arthropoda; class Insecta; order Lepidoptera; family Erebidae; genus Leucoma; species Leucoma salicis. The sequence goes on along the minus strand of OX411809.1, from coordinate 12,606,262 downwards.
CGTAGACTTCATCAAGCGCGACCTCTCGACTTTTGTCCTAATATTCAAGATACCCCTGACTAGTCGGTGATCACTCCCAGTTTTAATCCTGCTGATCACTGAGACATCATTGAATATGTGTCGTTTGTCCGACAGGATGAAGTCAATCTCGTTTTTCACTGAACCATCAGGGCTAATCCAGGTCCATTGTCGCTGGGGCTGCTTCCTGAAGAAGGAATTCATCATAAAGAGGCCTTCCTTCTCCAGAAAATCAGCCAGCCAGATGCTGGCTGATTTTCCCCCGTGGTTCCTCTGCCCAAATCCATAGTGCCCCACCTTCAGCTCATCGTCTGTCCTTTTGCCCAGTTTCGCGTTAGTCTCCCACAACCACCGTGAAATAGGTTTTAGACAAGTGGATGGCCTTCGAGATATCCTCATATAGGGCCTCCACCTCGTCATCGGAGTGTGTCGAGGTCGGTGCGTAAACCTGTATGACCTTCAACGAATACCGGTTGGTTATTCTGAGTATAAGGTACGCTACCCTACTCGACACACTTTCAATCCTCTCCACGTTGCCTACGAGAACGATAAACCCGACACCCCCTTGGGACTGGTGGTCGCCCTCCCGGTGGAAGAGCAAGTTCCAGGACTGGAGGATTGTCGTGCCTTCACCCTCTCTTCGGACTTCTGACAACCCTATAATGTCCCAGTGGATCTTGCTCAATTCCTCTTACAGCTCGGTGATTCTCTCGTCGGTCCGAAGTGTTCGAACGTTGTGCGTTACCAGGGCCAGAGGTCGTTGTTTTTGGTAGCCTTGGCCCGCTACCGTTAGGCCACGGGATAGCGGAGCTGCCGTGACTGGGGGCCGTTTTATGTTGGGTGCTCATTTTTTTTGGGGGATATTTCCGTAATCGCCACGCTTGGCAGGCGGGTTGGCGATCGCAGTGGATGTTATTAATACTCGAGGGAGTGCTGCTGCCCACTACCCTGGGATTCCCTCAGTTGGCTCTTACGACTCCCATGGGTGGAGAGGGGTGGGGACAATTCTAAAGCCGGCCCCACACGGCATACGCAATTGATAAAATATAACACGATTACGTAGTTATATTTTATCACCACTAAACATTTCAGTACAAGGTTCTCCGATCCCCCAATGCAACGTTGTTAAATTTTTAGGCCTTATGTTGGATACTAGAATGACCGGCTTATCCTGCGTTCCCTTTCCGGAGTCTGGTGGGGCTCCCACCCTTACTCGCAGAAACTTCTGTATAATGCTATAATTCGAAGCTACCTCGACTATGGCTCATTCCTACTATCACCCTGTAACAAACTAAATTTGGATAAGTTTGACAAAATCCAATCCAAGTGCCTGTGCATTACCTGCAATGAAATCGTCCCCCATCTACGCAATGCAGGTGTAGTGTGGCGATCCCCCTCTGTCAGTGCGCAGGCAATTCCTGGCCGATAGATTTCTTTTCAAGATTGTTCAAAATTCAAACCATCCCTTACTCCCTAAACTCCAAAAACTTCTCAGTCTTTATCAGAATCATGATAATCTCCCTCCCCTCCTTCTCAGCTATAAAACCTTCTCTCAACTCCCCAACCCGGTTATTCAGTACCCAACAAACCCACTGTATCTTATCCCATATCACGGTCTAGTTTTTCGTCCAAACGTCCTTCTGTACTTCGGCATTGACAAAGAGAGTCCCGATGCTAGAAGCACGTTCAATAGTCGCCTTAACCAGCATTATCATGGGTGGCATCACATTTATACTGACGCTTCTAAATTATCCTCAGAAAGTGCAGTTGGCACTGCTGTGTGGTAACCCCTCCAGCAAAATTTGCCTTAACTTCAACTCGGTCTTTACTGGTGAAGCCATAGCCCTCCTAGAAGCCATACTCTTTGTCAAAGCCCATAATCTTAATAACACCATCATTTTCTCACTCTAAGAGCTGCCTCCAATCAATCCTATCCAACCCTTTTAGATCCGCTCCCTTGTATCCCATTATGTTGAAAATTAGGCTGGTCCTCTTAGAGTGTCATAATCTCGACATCAATGTTGTCCTCGCTTGGATACCTGGTCACACAGGCATCCCAGGAAACACAACAGCAGACGCCTGCGCCAAATTGGCTGTTCACCATGGCACTCTAGAGCATTTTCAAACATATTCCCATGACCTATGTCTTGTTGCCAAATCAATTATGTCGAAATCATGGCCTAATATGTGGAACTCTACAGAGGTAGAGCATCACAGTCACAGTATAGAGTCATCACTAACTTTACATGTTTCTAACATCAATTTGTTTGTTCTACTAACCATTAACAATGTGCTGTCTTATATGTTGTCCTGTCATTTATTTCAGTAAACCACCTCGGTCGTATCTAAACCTGTCCATTAAACTGACCAAATTCTGCTTCAACCGCTGCATTCTCTTCCGTTTACGACACTACCATAACGGACTTTGGCGGAATTGGGTCCTGCGGACGCAAAGCCAAAAGACAAAGAAGAAGAAGAAGGAACTAGTTCCTGACACTGAACTAGAACGAACTATTCCGTGACCTAGTTCGTAATCGGTCTTAGTTCATCGATAGCGGTAAGCTATCCTTTATCTAAGGCGGTAAGGAATATAGTTCGTATCTCGACTCAAGAAACATTTGTAATCTATGGCGCAAGGTTTAATGTCACAAAAAGGAACGAACTAATATCATAAAACCATCGAGCCATAAAACTATCTTGCTCTCTTTCTTTTCTTTCTTTTCTAACTGACCTACCTGCAAAGTATTAAGAGAAAACCATGAGAAAACAAATATTTGTTTCAAATAAAGTAGGTATGTAATTATAGTTCCTATTATACAATAAATTAATGCGACCTATTAGTCACAATATAGTTACACAGTTCATTTACGTCATCAAAGAGTTATAATGGAGATCAGTGTAGGTAACTAAAGACCTAATAGAACTAGATGACCTAATAGAACTAGAGAACTAGATGACCTAATGAAGGAACAGTAACTAGAGAACTAATTGAATTAGATATCCGAACTAGTTCATTTGGAAAAAAGAACTAGTTCGGAGCGCTCCCTTTAGTGATCGAGCAAGAACAAGTCTAACTGACGTGCTTCATGAGCATGACCGGTCATACAGGAGACGGTGGTAGATACCAACCAAAGTGAGTACCTACTCTCACTTGCTATCTATCGGGCCCGAACGTGTAAAAATAAAAATAGTATAAATTAACGATAATTTCTGAAAACGGGACTATTTTGAGTCCCGAAGTTTTGTTTTAAAAGGGCCTGGTCCCATTCAAAACGCCCAAAACAGGACTAATGGTCACTTTATGTAGGTATTCCGATACTGCTCAAGCGACACTAACGGTAAACACCGTTAATTATCGGGATGATGGGTATTTAGAGTTTCGGCAAGGGTATTACATTGCAGTTTGACGTTAGGCGATAACTCCAGTGGCGGTGCAACAAAAACGTTGACATTTCAAGTGTGACCACTCAATTTATCGCATTGACGTTGTCGGTTAGTGTGGCCCGAGCGTAGGTAGGATGTGAGGGTACAAAAATAATAAATCAGTATTGATTTAACTTGCGTGTGGTTCACTATAATTATGATGACAACGGTGGGATCCTGGGATCCTTGAAAAGGTCTCGTGCTGAAAACTCAGTTTTTCTCACAACTACCTAAATAAAGCAGTTGACAAAGTAGTAGTAGTATCAAAGAGTAATACGTATAACCAGAAATATCGTATCTTCTGTCTCATACTTAGATGAAGGATATTATAGAAAACCTATCAGCGTATGCAGTGTCGAGATAGCAATAGATAACCGGAATAATTTTGAAAGATAACTATGATTATAACTTTGTTGACTAAAAATGTACTACCTGTTTTAGCCGGATAAAAGAATGACAGGACAAAAGAAATTGCAGTTATGCTTATATTTTGCTTAAAATGTATTCTAATACATTATAGTAGAACATGTAATATTAGCGTATATAACGTGAATAATAAAGGTTTTTTTTTACGTCAATACAAAAACAAGTTTACATACTGATGATGGGAAAGGTTGGTCACCTTATTGTTTGGACCCAGTTCATTGGGTCGAAATACAACTGACGCATACGCGAAAAGGATAAATATACTTATACCTGTGTCTCTCTCACTCTTGGTAAAACCTAGTATGTGCATCCTTTTCTTCATCCTTAATGTCAAAATAGTAGCGAGTCTATATTATTCTTCGTCTAAGACGTGTAGGTTTTTCAACTGGCGAACTCAGACTAAATCTATGGCTGTATATTCTTAGGAATTTAGGCGGGAACATGAAGAAGATCATATCGTCGCTCTGCATTATTTTCCTAAGCTTGTGTTATTTCATGTATTAATGTGTAAAAGTGGTGGCCTTTTGCTTATTATTTCTGTATGTGCATATTATAAGTATTGACAAGTGACGTAATGCGACAAAGAAATAATATTACCTACATTAAAATATAACATTTACAAAACATATATTTTACAACATTGATATTTGCGTGAAGTTCGTTCATAATGAGAATCACAAACTAAGTAGTTTTCAATAAATCACAAAGATAGCGTTAATTTCAAAAACTAATAATGAGGTTTTCATGTCTTATACGCCTCCTGGCGCTAATTTTAAGCAGGGACCATTTTGGTTACCCATTGAAAGGCTCATTGATAGGGTTTTTCGAAGCGATTATTGAAAAACACATACGATATGGGTAACCCTTATGAACGGCTTAATAGAAACCCTTAAAAACTGACCATTTCGGTTACCCATTGAAAGACTTATTGATAGGGTTTTTTTAAAGCGGTTACTGAAAATCCCATACGTTGTGGGTAACCCCTTCTAAAGCGGTTAGTGAAAAACCCATACGTTATGGGTAACCCTTTTGTACGACTTAATTAAAACCGTTCAAAAGCAAAACAGATCATTTTGGTTACCCATTGAAACAGTTTTCGACGGTTTTTCTAAGCATCTAAAAACCATTATGTGGGTAACCCTTTTGAAAAAAAGTCTTACACTTTTAACTCTCTCTCTTTAAAAAAGTAACAGTGTAGCATTCATTTCCGATTCGGAACAGTGTAACATCTATCCCTCGATTATAGGCATAGGTCGCAAAATGGTACAGTACGCAAAGCGAATGGATTTTACCTAGGTACTTACCTAGCGGCTTGTAATTTTCATGTTTGTACTTGTTTGTTAGGCAGAAAAAACAGAGTTCGGCGCATTGATATTATAAGCAAAGATGAGTTATGAATTTATGACCATAATAAATGGCGTACCGATATTGTTGCATTATGACAAAGTACTCATTTATAGATGAATGCGGAATGCATGCTAAAGAAAGAGATAGCTGTATATTGTGAATTGTTATATATTATTATAGGTACGTGAAATAATCATTCTAGAGAATCACTGAGTATTTTTTTATTGCATGTAATGTAGTGGCAGACGAGCCACGGCCCATCTGATGGTAAATGGTAACCGTCGCTCATGGAACTATACCGAGAGTATTGTCAAGCCGCTGCTCACCATTTCATTTCACAGATATGATATGACAGAATAAACGACAACATCCTGCTACAGCCAAAACGCAACGATGTGCTTCATGGAGGGTCACACAGGAGATGGTGGTACCTACTTACCCGCTCGGGTCCGATACCTAGCCAAGTGAGTGCTCCCACTTGGTACCCAGCCCTACCACCAGTCATGCAATGGAAGATAATTGCTTACTTCCCTTAGCCGCCTCATACGACACCTTTGGGAAAGAATGGGGTGGTGACACTTGTATTCTTAGTCCGTCACCACACGGACAATAGGTACGTAGTATAGGTACTTGTACGAATAAAGTCACCGGGCGCGAGCTTTATTTTTTTTTTTTATTTATTTAAGTAGGTAGTTCAAGAAAGTTACAATTATCTTATATTAATAAGTTATAATAATATAGTAGGTACCTAAAAACGAATACAACTTTGAGAAGGTATTAAAGGAAATTCAATTCTGTTGCTATAGTAGGTACGTGTTTATTATTGCTGTAAAAAAAATCTTTACCTACCTGTAAGTTAGGTACCTATACGTCATGAGAGGATTTCGTAAAGGCCAATCGGCAAGAGTGGATAGCTCAATATTTTATTACAAACTAACGGCCCGTCCCTGCTTCACCCGGATGGACTTTTATTTTTTTAACATTTTGGGATAAACGTAGAATAATACTCGTATATCTTTATTCTTTATACAGGACATAGGTAAGTAGTTCTTTTTTGTAATATCTATTTTTAATAAGTAATAAATCTATCTATTAAGTAATAGATTATAGATTATGGTATTTGTATACATACAAAAATACAAATCTCTCTGTCTCAGGGATAATATAATGTAGCATTCCAATTATGTAAGAATTTTCATAAATCGGTCCAATAGTTTTAAACAGGTTCAATCGTTTTTGAGTTTATTCTTTACAAACATACATAAACACAATTCCTTCCTCTTTTGAGGGGCCTCGTGGTGTAGTCTGTAGTGTAACCGTCTTCCGTGCACGTGGTCGTGGGTTCGATTCCCACCCAGGACAATTATTTGTGTGATGAACACAGATATTTGTACTGCGTCTGGGTGTTTTCTATCTATTATATGTATGTATTTCCAAAAAAAAAGTAGTATATGTATTTATATCCGTAATCTGGTACGCATAGTACAAGTGTTAAGCTTAGTTTGGGACCAGAGGACGATGTGGGAAAAACGTCCGTGAATATTTATTTATAATATTAGTGTAGAAGTGTATATAAGGACTATACGCCTGCAGAAATTAGTGGAATAAAAATGAAAAGTACCTATGCCTTTTATGCATTACAGGTACCTATGTTATAATAGTTATGGGTTTCTTATATAAGTATCTATTACATTATATTTCTTGTGTCCGTGTGTTAGTAATTGAACTCCCCCTAAACCGTTGAACCGATCTTGATGAAATTTTTTGTGTATCGTGTGTAAGTACCGGGATGGTTTAGATTCACATTTGGACCCGATAGGCGGCAGCACGATATGATTTCAGGATTTTTTCTTCAATTTATTCTAATCTAAATTTTTTTTGTGTATATTAAACACAAAGTGAAAAATGTGAAATCGAAAATAACAGTCACGAGCAGGATTCGAACCTGCATCTCTTGGATACCGTCCAGATGCTTTGCCAATTCAGCATCAAAAAAGGGCCTGATGATGATGATTTATGTCCATTTCCGTTATTGTACACGTGTCATAATTATACAAGCACTCATTAAAAAAGTTATAATGATTTTATTTATACTCACAATTTTTTTTTAAGTAAATGCTTTGAATGCTAATAATAATACTATTCAAATGATTAATCAATTCGATAAATAAACAAAAAATAATTTATTTAATGGTATGCTGCTAAGCCACTGCTCACCACTTCATTCCGAGCACACAAAATTAATAAATGGACGGCTTCTTCCAACTATATAAAAATTACGACGACGAATCACAAATTATTAGTGGTGGATGCTAGGTTAAAAAAATAGCGCAAATTAAATATTTTTAAAATAAAGGATATTTCATATATCAATATTTTTCAAAACATTGATATATCGATAGTTGTTGGTTCTTCCTGCATCCGGCCCTGGTAATCAGAGAATAATGATGTTTATGTTTCTGTTAGGCTGATAGTTCTGGCAAAGCCTTAAACATATTAATAAGCAAATAATATTATAGTGGGTGTGTTCCGATATTCACTGCGAGCCTTAGATAAATGATAGTAATAGATATGACATGCTAATGACAATACCAGGAATGAACGAGATACACAATACAAAGTTGCTCTAAGTGCGGTAGACATAGGTATAATGCCTTCTCTCCTTGTCATCGTTTATGCTTTTTGTTTGTCTGACACTTGTCATAAGTTCCAAGCAATGAGAAAAGCGGATTTTGTGTTAATGCTGAAAATTGTGCTATTGATTCAAATTTAGAGCTAATTCAAATATTTTGTGTATTTCCTAGTGGAAAAACTTCATAAATAATGGTATCGTGTTGTGTTCTCGGCTGTAAAAGCCGCAGGGAACGAAAATATGAAAACATAACCTTTCACACGTAAGTACAATAAAATATTGTTTTATCGAAATATAAAGTAATATAATATTAAAAACAGTTAATTATATTAAATGATGTGCAAAATTCACGCTAAATATTGATAAAATCATATATTTGAATGCAAAATTTTAATAGTATTAACCCACTAATGAAATTTGTCGTCGAAGTCAAGGTGACGGCTATTTCTTACGTAAATTCAATTTAGCCCGGTTATCTAGTATTTTCCTGCCGTGTGGGGCCGGCACCAAGAATAGCTCCACCCCGTCTCTTCCTATGAGAGTCGTAAAAGCCGACTAAGGGATTACCGGGGGACCGGGCAGTAGCGTTCCCCTGTGTACTAAAAACATCCACTGCGATCACCAACTCGCCTGGCAACCGTGGCGATTATGGTAAAACCCCCATTTTGGGGAGGCCTATGTCCAGCAGTGGACGATGAAAAGCTGATGGATGGATGGATCTAGTATTTAAGGGATACCGGTTAATATGAATTATATTACCCATCTACGTGGGGAATAAATTTAATTCCAAATACAAAAATATACGAAATGGTGTCTTAAATTCCTCGCAAAATAGTATAATACATTGAATAAATCATATATGTAATTGATTGCTAAATTTTTATAGTATTAACTGAATAATCAAGTTGGCCGTCTAAAGTCAAGGTAAGCGGCTTCTCCAATTTAGGCAAGTGTTACGATGTAACCGATCAAATTAATAAATAAATTATAAATTTGCATACTCAATTGATACCGAATACCATATCGGCAAATTTAAATACGCGCAGTTGCCTAGGCCCCCTACCCAGTTAGATTATCGCCAATAGGTCGCATGATTCCGCTCCCACAAAGGTCAGAATCAAATATTATTACCATATATGGCCAGCATGCGATCCCGGATGCGAGCAGAGTACGCCAGGGTTCGAGAACGTTCCATGGCTACTCCAATCGCAAGCGTATGGAGAGGAAAAGTTCTAGAACAAAAAAAATTCTACCAATGAGCAGGCCGGACACAATGCGCAAGAGTGAGATGACAAGAATAATTAGTACTATCAGAAAAAATATAAGTGAGAGTGGGTAGAATGTTTTTCTCTGACTCTGAATTATCGTGTGTGTCAAGGCAGATAACACTGCGCAAGTTACTATAGTAATATATATTATATAAAATACTATTTTTGCCTAGGGCATTTGAAAGTAAAAGTGTGTGACTAGGAAACCCCAACGGGACGTTTTATAATCATTTCTATTGTAGGACTCATTTTTTTTCGTTTACTTTATTGGTATAACCATATTTAAAAAGTAGATTTTTACGTGTAACTGTTTTATAAAGTTCGTTCTAACGAGATTTATTAGTATAATCATATTTGAAAAGTAGATTTTATGTGTAAGTAACTGTTCTATAAAATTTGTTCTAACGAGATGATTAGACGTATTGTATAATACATACCCACGAACCATTTGTTTCGAAGGTATATAATTATCAAAAAACATCATACTGTTCGTACAGAGATTATTACCTATTTATTTAGTTCTACACAATATTTCGTACCCACCATATAATTCTTAATTTTTAATTGTTAACGCCATCAGGTCATAAAGTTTAAAAAAAATTAGAATTCCTAAAAGTTTTGACACTGTACTTTCCCTCCAGAACTGAGCTGTAGCGAGCGTCGTGTCTTAAATATACCGCGCCCCCCATTAATCACTAACACCCGAATAAAAGGTAACGTATATTTCGTTTACAATTCCAAATTAACTTTTAAAAATAGCCCATATCTGCTGCACAATTTCGTGTGTGTTTTAAAGATTCTTATGGAGGAATATTTCACCCTTTGGCACATATATTTTTTATTGTTACTACTCGTCATTTTATTACGTTAGATAATTTTATTTTACATATCAACATTTTTACACTAATTTAGTTGACCGAAACTCCTCCAATAGAATTCTTATTATAATATCTATACTTTTAAATGCTTTGCAAAATGCCTAGTAATACTCATAACATAGTTGTCATTCCATACAATTTTATTCCAAATTTGTCAATACTAATTATTTAAGATTGTAGCATACAACTGCATTTAGACTTTTATTCGCTTCTACCTGTAAACTGTGGTGGGCGAAACCGTTATATTTTTATAACTCGTTATACACTTTATACTATATTTTTATAACTAATGTTTTACAGAGTTATAATATAAATTATAATTGCATACGCAGCTAGAATAGGTACGTCTAATAAAAAAATAAAATAACAATACAATGTAATCTTATTTCCCCTTTCAGCGATTCCTACATATTGGTACTTATACAACAATCCGTTTCAGACGGTTCAAGACGTTGTAGGGACTAAGAATACAAGTGTCCCCACCCCATTCTTTCCCACGGGTGTCGTATGAGGCGACTCGACATCAGATGGGCCGTTGCTCATCTGCCACTACATGCAATAAAAAATACTTTGGAAAATCCAAAAGTGCACGCCTCATAATCTTCATTTTTCACAATAAAATTGATTATTTCATAAGTAACTAATAATGTATTGGTCTTACTAAGTAGTTTGTCAAGTTGTACTGTTGTATTGACGCATTGACGAGACGAGTGTTGTTGAAATAGGTTGTGTGATATATTATATATTTCTGTTAGTCAAACTGTTTGTATGGTTTTGATTTGAAGTTTTAACTGCTATCACGACGACGATTTACGAACCGAGCCTTTCGCAAGTTGGTCTTATAGTGACAACGATTAGTTATTGTAAATAATTTAAATTAGTGTAGGTATAAAATAATAATTGTATAATATTGTTTCTAAGTGTAAATATTATGATAATAATTGTATAATATTGTTTCTAAGTGTAAATATTATGATTGTGGGATTTTTTTTTGCACGCCTCATATGCGAAGCGTTGACGTATGTGCTATTCTCGTTTCACGCAGGAAAACTGTTTTCTCTAACTTAAAATGTCTCTATTTATCATATATTGCAATTGTAAAATAATAATGGCAGCCAAAGTGTATGGTAAGATTATTGAAAGGAGAATGAGGATGGTGTCTGATGAATTTTTGTGTGAGGTACAAGGAGGTTTCAGGTGTGGACGAGGATGCATGGATCAAGTGTTTTCTCTGCGCAACATTGTGGAGAAGCATCTGGCTGTAGGCCAGAGGGTTTTCTGCAGTTTTGTGGATTTGGAGAAAGCATTTGACACTGTTGTACGAAAGGAACTTTGGGACATTTTGCCGGAGTATGGTATTAATGGTAGACTGCTACTAGCGGTGCAGTCCAACTACATGGACTGCAGAGCTTTCGTGTGGCTGGATGATGGAATGTCACCCTGGTTTGATGTCAATATCGGCGTTAAACAGGGCTGCGTTCTATCAGGCAGACTGTTTATCATATATCTGGATAAATGTCTACAAAGGTTGAATGAAATGAATGTGGGAGTTCAGATGGGCGACTCAGTGGTTAACTCTCTGCTATATGCAGACGATGCGGTCCTATTAGCGCAGTCTGCGACTGACCTGCAAACCCTAGTCGACGTAATGGCAGAAGATTGTAAGAAAAGGGGCCTACGTGTGAATGTGAGCAAAACCAAAGTAATGGTTTTTGAAAGAGAAGAAGCCAGAATAGATGTTAGAGTAGCAATAGGAAATGGTGTGCTAGAACAAGTGGATGAATTTGTATATCTTGGATGTGGATTCAGTCGGGATGGAAGGTACACCACTGATGTAGAAAGAAGAGTGAATGCGGGAAATAGAGTGAACGGAGCATTGGGATAACTTCTCGGCAGCCACCACCTCAGCCAGAAGGCACGTGTCGCAATACACAACGTAGTGCTTGTCCCAACGTTATTATATGGAAGTGAGAGTTGGGTATGTAAAAAGGAGCATGAGAGTAAAATCAATGCGGTCAAAATGCGATCTCTGCAGAGAATCTGTGGAGTGAGGCTGACTGACCGCATTCGTAACAATGACGTAAGAGAGCGAGTAGGTATGAAAGATAGTATTGGTGTAAAGATGCGAAAGGGAATGCTCCGATGGTTCGGACATGTGGAAAGAATGCCGGACGAGCGACTGGTTAAGAAGATATACAATGCGAAAGTGGAAGGATGTAGGTACAGGGGGAGATCAAGACTTACCTACCTAGACCAAATTGGTCATGTATTGAAGGAAGGTGGAGTCATGAGTCTCCGAAACCGGCGAGCGTGTATGAAGATAGTTATGAATGTTGAGGAAGCAAGAGATGTATGCAAGAATAGAGCCTCTTGGCACTCTGTTCTCTCTGCCTACCCCGCAAGGGAAATGGCGTGATGATAAGTTAGTTAGTTAAAATAATATATACACACACATATCAAGAAAAAACACTTTTTTTAACACTCATGATATTTTTGATACCATTTTTGTTATTTAAACTAGTTAAAAAACTGTTTGAAAAAGTTCTATCTTGGACGTCCGTTTGTTGTAGGTAAAGTATGTTAACACGATAAAGACCAAAATACTTTACTAATCGATCTTATTTTTTTCTTTTACGAATTAGTATTATTACGAATAGAGCCCTATTACTTTTCACGGTCTGATTCGATATGGTTTAATTGTTATGAAATAAAGAAAAAAATTGTGAAAATTTACGCTTGACTCTAAAACCAGCGCTACGCTATACCTTATTTCGTGAGAATTACTTGAACTATTTCTATAAACCAATATAGTAGTACTTCTTAAAATCAAGGACCGTACAATCCCAGTTAAGAGTTGAGCCATTCGAATGGGTAAGCCGTTTATGTGGTTACCTTTATCGTGATGTAACTGAAAATTTATTAAACATTCAGATTTTACAACTTGATGTTGGTTGTCTGTCACCTATCTCCTAACAACTCACACTTAGTTTCCATAATACGTTACACTCATTTCATAATACTCCAACTTCAACATACTCAGTTCATAGCACATCACATCCATTTCATAGCACATCACACTCAGTTACTAGGTAACACCTTACACACAGTTTATAGCACATCACACCCAGTTCATAACAACAACCAATCATATACATTAAATGTTATAAATATATATATTACACTTTCAACTTTACACTCAACACATTCTCCACTTTTATTCAAAGACACTTGCACCTATAACACAAATCTAATCATAATCAATCACAAAACTTATTTTAAAATTTTATTTAAAAATGGTTGGCACAATTAAAATAAGATTAAACATACAAACAAATAGGAAATTACTATATAATATGTATCTGTAATTTTGGCTCTATGATTATTGCTAATTCTGTGAGGGGACCAGCTACATTCCGAGATACAGGTTCATGCCTAGTTCGGATGTAGAAGTTTCCATTTACATTTTTTAAGTTATACATGCCTTATAAGTTATTATCACCTATGTTTTGGATATAACAATCTCTCTCTAATCCATAAAATTGTAATGTGTCAGATTTTTGTGAAATAAATTTTTATATATTATATTATATTAACTCTTCGAAAGGGTTCTATGCTCAAACTCAATGAAAGGGTTACACCATCATATTGATAACCCATTCAATAGGGTTTACGCTTGAAACCCATTAAAAGTGTTACCCTTTCAATATGGATAACACATTGAATGAGTTCTATGCTGAAACCCAGTGAAAGGGTTACACTATCAATATGATAGCCCATTGAAAAGGGTATATGCTTGAAACCAATTGAAAGGATTATCACTTCAATATAGATAGCACATTGAATGGGTTACCCATTCATTATAATTGGGTTACCATATGGTTATTCAATGTGCTAAGTAGACGGTGAAGTAGGACATCGCTGGCGGCATCGGCCGACTTGAAGACGAAAGTAAACGAATCACGTGCAACGTACCTACTTATTAAACTATTATAATATTTAGATGCGTACCTACATAATAAGGTGTAGGTACATGTTCTGAGTTTCTGACAATTATCTTGTATGTAATCATTATGTAACCTTATCGTGTTATAATTGAATGAGCAATGTATAAGTCAGAATTTTGTTTGCCTTTTATTATACCTACCTATAGTAATGTCTTTTAAATAAATATTAGGTAGGTAATCAATCAAGCATCTAATTTTACTTCACATAATTTCATGATGTGTTTAAAACTAGCTTCTGCCTGCGACATTGTCCGCGTGGAATAGTTGCTTTGGTCTAACGCTAATTGGGGCCACACATAATAAATGCGCGCGCAATAGGTACTTGATCATTATTATGCTGAGTTGTTATTGATGTGAAACATCTATTGCGGGGGGAGGGTAAAATCGTTTGTTAGCGTGGTGACGCTTTTATTGTACCTGCGTGTTCCGTTCAAATCTTGCATGCTAAATTTGACACACTTCCCGATTTCCGATTGAGCTGAAATTTGGCACGCATGTGTATATCACGTCATAATACAATATTATGATGACATGGAGCTGATCTGATGACGGAGCTGGAACTCTATAATAAAACGGCGCAACCCCATCGAGCTTGGGCTCGTATGATTCATCTTGCCGAGTGCTTTGTGTCTAGATGATATCCAGGGACTGATGATGAAGCTGGAAGGTGGCCATAGTATCTATACAATGAAATGACGCAACCCCGTCGAGTTTGGACACGTTTGATTCGTCTTGATGAGTACTTTGTCTTAAGGTGGTATACAGGGTCTGATGATGGAGCTGAAAGGTGGCCATGCGAAACTCTGTAACTAAATGGCGCAACTCCATCGAATTAGGGCTCGTTTGAAATGTCCTGACTAGAACTTCAGTCATAGATGATATCCAGGGTCTGATGATGGAGCTGGAAGGTGACCACAGTAACTCTGTAATGAAACGACACAACACCATTGAGTTTAGAATCATTTGATTCGTCTGATGAGTACTTTGTCTTTAGGTGGTATCCAGGGTCTGGTGATGGAGCTAGAAGGTGGCCATAGGAACTCCGTTATAAAACGACATAACTCCATGGAGTTTGGGCTCGTATGATTTATCTTGACGAGTACTTTGTCTCTAGGTGGTATCTAGGGTCTGACGATGGAGCTGGAAGGTGGCCACAGTAACTCTGTAATGAAACTATGCAACCCTATCGAGTTTATACTCGTTTGATTCATCTTGAGGAGTACTTTGTCAAGTTGTTATCATTTTATTTCTACAAAATAATTTTGATGTTTCACATCTGTAGACGTCCCGTGACGTCTAGATTTTTTTAAAACTGCGATATCTCCTAAGATATTTATTGAAATCGAATGATGTAAAGGTTCTATGTATTTTGTTTTAAATTAAATACTTGTGATGAATAACGTACCTATTTATTTGGATAAAGATTAAATCATTAGAGCACTTCCCCGGATAGGAAAGTACGCAGGTTCGATGCCCGCTCGAACTAAAATACTATTTTTCCTTATTCACAAATTATAATTTGTATTATTAAGAGTAGCTGAGCATGTCAAGTGCTAAAATATATATCATTGTTTAAAAAAATCGCGCCTATGCCACATACTATGAATTTTATTTGCAAAATTAAACTTACTATATTGGATATATGCATGTAAATGCTTCCGATAGGTGGCGTTGGTCGTTAAGACAAATTGTGGTAAGGAGATTGGGTATTTCTAACAAATAGTACAGTAGCTCAGTAGATTAGAGCACTTCCCCGGATAGGAAGGGACGCAGGTTCGATTCCTGCTAGTACTGAAATACTATTTTTCCTTATTTACAAATTATAATTTGTACTTATAAATCTGTCAACTCCATCTGCTCTTTTTTTCTCTCTATATTTGAGATAAGGGGGCGTCTATTAATTATGTGAGACGTTCAGTTAGTTTACCTAGCCGTATCTCATCTAAGCTTACTTTTTCTTAGTGAATATTACACCCTTAATATTTTTTTTCAAAGTGAGTTAAGTCACGATGGCTGAATTGGCAAAGCATCTGGACGGTATCCAGGAGATGCAGGTTCAAATCCTGCTCGTGACTGTTATTTTCGATTTCACATTTTTCTCTTTGTGTTTAATGTATAGTGCTAAGCATGTCAAATGCTAAAAATATATATATAAAAACATCTAAATAGTCATTATAGGGTTTGCGTCATTATTAGGTAAAAATCTTAATTGTAAAATTAAGTTTACCTGGTCGGTATAATGTATGAAAATACTTCCGACAGATGGCGCAGGCGTTACCCAAAGACGTTAAGTATGAATGTGTTATCGAAATTAGCAGTCAGGAGCAATTGTCACGATGGCTGAATTGGCTTTGTGTTTAATAAATCATATTTCTTTACTAAAATATTGCTAAATATTAGACGACAATACTGACTTGGATTCTAGCCTACTATCTAATCAATCCTATGTACTTCCATCCATCCATTAGCCTTTCAATATCCACTGCTGGACATAGACCTCCCCAAGAGAACGCCATAACGAGTGGTCCTGTGCCGACCGCATCCAACGGTTACCCGTGGCTTTGACCAGATCGACAGTCCATCTGGTGAGAGGCCATCCTACGCTGCGCTGTCCGTGGGTACATAAACTTCATGTTTTATGGCTTCTACGTGATCACGTAGTCCAATCATTCAGTGCGTATATCTGCGATACTATATATCTCAAACCCATCATGTGCGTACTTAAACTTCATGTTTTATGGCGGATCGATTTGGACGGGACTTTCACTAGCAGATAGCTGTTGTTACAATGAGCCCCTGGTGTTGCCAAAGTCCATGAGCGGCGGTTAACACTTACCATCAAGTGAGCCGTTTGCTCGTCTGCCACCGTTGGCAATAAAAAAAAACTCCAAACTTCTCATGTCTAAGACCTAAGATCACACAGTACAACACTTTGTGTGATCCACAAAATATGGTTGTTATGAGTCAGGGTGTACTTTTGTGTTCGTGAAATTGTATGTTTTTAAACTCCCCGTACCTAATACAGGGATTATTCCTTAGTGCAGTGCTGTCTTTAAATAAAATGTATATAATATAAATATTGATTTGATACTAGCGGACCCAACAGACGTTTTTCTGTCCGAACATTGACGTTTCGTTTGGATGGAGCATTTATTTTAGCTGCTAAGGATTATTTTCTAGTGTGGGAAAATTTTATTGTTAGGTAGGGCCTAAAAACCTATCGTGGCGCCACCTACCGGGTCCAAATGTGAATCTAAGCCATCCCAGTACTTAGTCAAACATACACAAAAAATAGTTAGATATTTTTATGTATATTTTTAGCATTTGACATGCTTAGCAACATACATTAAACACGAAGTGAAAAATGTGAAATCGAAAATAACAGTCGCGAGCAGGATTCGACAGGTTCGAATCCTGCTCGTGACTGTTATTTTCGATTTTTTGATGCTGAATTGGCAAAGCATCTGGACGGTATCCAGGAGATGCAGGTTCGAATCCTGCTCGTGACTGTTATTTTCGATTTCATATTTTTCACTTTGTGTTTAATATACACAAAAATAATTTAGATTAGAATAAATTCAATAAAAAATCCTGAAATCATATCGTGGCGCCGCCTATCGGGTCCAAATGTGAATCTAAACCATCCCGGTACTTACACAAAGATACACAAAAAAATTCGTCAAGATCGGTTCAACAGTTTAGGGGGAGTTCAATTACTAACACACGGACACAAGAAATATAATGTAATAGATACCTATATAAGAAACCCATAACTATTATAACATAGGTACCTGTAATGCATAAAAGGCATAGGTACTTTTCATTTTTATTCCACTAATTTCTGCAGGCGTATAGTCTTTATCTACACTTCTACACTAATATTATAAATAAATATTCACGAACGTTTTTCCCACATCGTCCTCTGGTCCCAAACTAAGCTTAACGCTTGTACTATGCGTACCAGATTACGGATATAAATACATATACTACTTTTTTTTTGGAAATACATACATATAATAGATAGAAAACACCCAGACGCAGTACAAATATCTGTGTTCATCACACAAATAATTGTCCTGGGTGGGAATCTAACCCACGACCACGTACACGGAAGTCGGTTACACTACCGACTACACCACGAGGCCCGTCAAAAGAGGAAGGAATTGTGTTTATGTATGTTTGTAACGAATAAACTCAAAAACGGTTGAACCTGTTTAAAACTATTGGACCGATGTATGAAAATTCTTACATAATTGGAATGCTACATTATATTATCCCTGAGACAGAGAGATTTGTATTTTTGTATGTATACAAATACCATAATTTATAATCTATTACTTAATAGATAGATTTATTACTTATTAAAAATAGTTATTACAAAAAAGAACTACTTACCTATGTCCTGTATAAAGAATAAAGATATACGAGTTTTTACTCTATGTTTATCCCAAAATGTTAAAAAAATAAATGTCCATCCGGGCGACGCCGGGATGGGCCGTTAGTTTTTAATAAAATATTGAGCCACCATCAAGCTATCCACTCTTGCCGTTTGGCCTTTACAAAATCCTTTCATGACGTATAGGTACCTAACTTATAGGTAGGTAAAGATTTTTTTTACAGCAATAATAAACACGTACCTACTATAGCAACAGAATTGAATTTCCTTTAATACCTTCTCAAAGTTGTATTCGTTTTTAGGTACCTACTATATTATTATAACTTATTAATATAAGATAATTGTAACTTTCTTGAACTACCTATTTAATAAATAAAAAAAAAAATAAAGCTCCCGCCCGGTGACTTTATTCGTACAAGTACCTATACTACGTACCTATTGTCCGTGTGGTGACGGACTAAAAATACAAGTGTCACCACCCCATTCTTTCCCACAGGTGTCGTATGAGGCGGCTAAGGGAAGTAAGCAATTATCTTCCATTGCATGACTGGTGGTAGGGCTGGGTTAGTGGGAGCACTCACTTGGCTAGGTATCGGACCCGAGCGGGTAAGTAGGTACCACCATCTCCTGTGTGACCGTCCATGAAGCACATCGTTGCGTTTTGGCTGTAGCAGGATGTTGTCGTTTATTCTGTCATATCATATCTGTGAAATGAAATGGTGAGCAGCGGCTTGACAATACTCTCGGTATAGTTCCATGAGCGACGGTTACCATTTACCATCAGATGGGCCGTGGCTCGTCTGCCACTACATTACATGCAATAAAAAAATACTCAGTGATTCTCTAGAATGATTATTTCACGTACCTATAATAATATATAACAATTCACAATATACAGCTATCTCTTTCTTTAGCATGCATTCCGCATTCATCTATAAATGAGTACTTTGTCATAATGCAACAATATCGGTACGCCATTTATTATGATCATAAATTCATAACTCATCTTTGCTTATAATATCAATGCGCCGAACTCTGTTTTTTCTGCCTAACAAACAAGTAAAAACATGAAAATTAGGTAAGTACCTAGGTAAAGTCCATTCGCTTTGCGTACTGTACCATTTTGCAACCTATGCCTATAATCGAGGGATAGATATTACAGTGCTCCGAATCGGAATGCTACACTGTTACTGTTTTAAAGAGAGGGAGCTAAAAGTGTAAGACTTTTTTTCAAAAGGGTTACCCACATAATGGTTTGTAGATGCTTAGAAAAACCGTCGAAAACTGTTTCAATGGGTAATCAAAATGATCTGTTTTGCTTTTGAACGGTTTTAATTAAGTCGTACAAAAGGGTTACCCATAACGTATGGGTTTTTCACTAGCCGCTTTAGAAGGGTTACCCACATCGTATGGGTTTTTCAGTAACCGCTTTAAAAATCCCTATCAATAAGTCTTTCAATGGGTAACCGAAATGGTCAGTTTTTAAGGGTTTCTGATAAGCCGTTCATAAGGGTTACCCATATCGTATGTGTTTTTCAATAATCGCTTCAAAAAACCCTATCAATGAGCCTTTCAATGGGTAACGAAAATGGTCCCTGCTTAAAATTAGCGCCAGATGGCGTATAAGACATGAAAACCTCATTAGTAGTTTTTGAAATTAACGCTATCTATGTAATTTATTGACTACTTAGTTTGTGATTCTCATTATGAACGAACTTCACGCAAATATCAATGTTGTAAAATATATGTTTTGTAAATGTTATATTTTAATGTAGGTAATATTATTTCTTATATCTATTCATTAAGAGCTCATATTAGTATAATCAATAAACCGCTCGTTATATATTACCATGAAGTACGCCATGATGGTTGCCCACGCGTCCACGCCACGATGAATGACTCCGATTATTTCCGAGCATTGCCGAGTATTGACGATTCGGTGGGAAGACAAACTTTTTGTTAGATATCGCTGCTACGTTAGTACATGTTATTCTGTGTCGCTGCTGTGTAATAATAAATATTATAACTGTCATATAAATCAACCATTTATGATAATTTGCTGTATGGTTAGAAATTAATAATGAGTTTTATAATTTGTTGTATGTTATATCGCCCACCTAGGCTGTAAAATATAATAGTTCGCATACAGTATATAATTTAAGAATATTGCTTTTTTGCTAATTGCTACTTAGCATCACGCCGTCTCCCTTATGGGGCAGACACGCACTTTTAAACCAGTTTTTCCATAAATTTTGTACATTATCACGCCGTCTCCCTTATAGGGCAGACAGGCATTTTAAAACTATTTTTTGTTAAATGTTATATATCTTCAAGCCGTCGCCCTTATGGGGCAGACAGGCATTTTAAAACAATTTTATCGTTAGATATTACTTATTATCTAGACGTCCACTCTTAGGGGGCAGTCATATATTATGCAACTGGTTTTTGTTTAAATGTAGTCATTATATTATTCTGTTTGTATGTTGCTATATCATCTCACCGCCATCCTTCACGGTCATATATTATGCAACTATATTTTTGTTTAATTGAAGTTAAAAATTATTCTGTTTGCATGTTGCTATATCATCTCATCGCCTCCCTAAGAGGGCAGTCATATATTATGTAACTATTTTTTTTATCAGTATCAATGCTTTATACCTGCAGAATGTAGGGGGGTTCTGATTTATTTTATTTATTAAACTTTCCCCATGTTCTATATTTTGGATGGTCTCTTTCTGGTAACTATCCTCACAGAATGGGGGGGGGGGGAGGTTGGGCATTCTGTGAGGATAGTTTTTTTTATAATTTAATATGGACGCTGTAATGGCCTGCCGACACCCTTGGACCTGAACCTAGTTCGGGTACGGGGGTTTGGCGGGAAGAACCAGAACAGTGTCCCCAGGAGTTGAGACGTTCCGCCCTGTGTTTTCCAGCTCTTGTGGTTCCAAGTTCCAAGTTACTGTTCCTGGCTACGATCAAGTTCCGGGTTACGACCTTCCGGGTTGCGGCTGCCCTATGGGTTCTGGTTCCAGCACCGGTTGCGCCGGCTTCACCCGCCTGCCGGCAGATATCTGCGCACGCCGAAGGACGAGGGCCTGCCCTTCGGCCCAATACAGCCTTCCCCGCAGTTGTGTACCCGTAGGTGACGGTCTTGGGGACAGCCCCCTGACTTGCGAACCACCCTCTGATTTCTCATTGCTCTCTTCTCTTTTCTAAATTAATTTCAGAATCGTTAAATTTTTAAATAATTAATTATTTTTGTAATATTTTTATGGAATTAAATTGTAAATTTTGAATTTTATTTTTATTTCATTGTTAGGGTTTTCCCCCGTAACACAAGTTATCCTGGATTTTATGCATTAAGGATAAATATAGATTAACCATATTTTTTATTGCATTTAGTGGCAGACGTGCCAAGGCCCATCTGAAGGTAAATGGTAACCGTCACTCATGGACTCAACTATACCGAGAGCATTGTCAAGCCGCTGCTCATTTTACTTGACAGATATGAAATGAAAGCATAAACGGCTACAGCCAAAACGCAACGATGTGCTTCATGGCCGGTCACACGGAAGATAGTGGTACTAATCCGCTTGGACCCCGATATCAAGTGAGTACTCTCACTAGGTACCTAGCCCTACCACCAGTGTGAAGACTTCGTTTCTAGAGATTTTACAATAGGTCGTTGTGTATTTTTCAGATTACATATAGATAAGAAAGTGCCCGACCTATGGATAAAGATGAGCTGGCTACTGGGCGGCTAATTATGATTTCTACTGCGTGGGTATATGCAGAAATCCACACACGCACTTCTTCAAAGCACTTTTAGAGTCACTTGTTTTGC
This sequence comes from Leucoma salicis, assembly GCA_948253155.1. Lineage (NCBI taxonomy): Eukaryota > Metazoa > Arthropoda > Insecta > Lepidoptera > Erebidae > Leucoma > Leucoma salicis. The sequence continues at coordinate 12,584,026 of OX411809.1, read as the reverse complement.
AAAATTCAGCGCAAGGTGTTTTTGGCTAAGTCGGCACTTCTACAATTATTGAAACATGTCGAGTTCTATGAAATTGATATTTAAAAAAATAGTTTAAATTGAAATGTATGTTGTTAAACTAAAAAGTTGCAATATTATCTAAAACTTCTTTTCTAATATTGCCTAAATCCTACGTTCTAAAGAGATGACAAATGATAGGCCTTAAGAAAAGAAACATTTATTTTGAAATTCAAAAAGTCTGAACCTCGAACAGTCCAGTTCGAAGAAAAAGCTATATAAACTAGAACATAGACGATTCTGATTCATTCTAGACGCAGGCAAGGCCCTGTAAACATAGCAGAAGATTCTGGAATTCTAGACTCAGGCATGGTCCTGTAAACATAGCTGAAGATTCTGATTCATTCTAGACTCGGACGTGGTCAGGGGGGTGCAACTGCCATTCATTGGCTCATCAAAAAGAGCGCACTATCTGGTGATGCAGGAACAATACTAACTTAGCAATTGAACGTCTAGAAAAGAATATAGATGGTGTTTTTCTCAATAGAGGCGCATTATTTCATTAAAAATTTCCACAAAATACTTCAAGATGCAACAATTTTATAAAATTAAATAACAGTTTGCAAAATCGCTATTCAAGTGTGAGCTCAGTTATTGTGATCAATTTATAACTTACGGACCACGCAATTCCAAAAACAAAAATATTAACTAAAGCGCCATCTAGCTGCACGCGGAACAAAATTTCCAAAACTGTATCCAAAGTGGCGTATCTATTCCCAGTATAGCTATTTATTTATGGACGTGGTCCTATTGAGATAGTTGTCAAAGCTCCGAATTATCTTAAACTTTCTTGAGAAGTTGTCAAGGCTCTTCTGAAGATTGTCTTGAAGTTTTGGTTCTTCACTGGAGGCCGTTTCAGACATTTCAGGTGTGATCTGTTGGACTTCAGGGTCTGGTTCTGAGACCGGGTCTGACCTTATAGAACGGAAGGGATTGTACTGAACGCTAAAGGGAGTGAACCTTTGTACATGTATGGAATGCTATAGGGAGTGGATCCTTGTACAAGAACATCTTTTGAGGTATCCCAAGTGTTGCGGTGAATAAATCTCTAGGTGAACACAGTAATAACTCTAGTAGTACTTAGTGCATAAAAAACTTGTTAATAATTAACGTATTTTCTTATTTATTAAAATTTGTTTCGATCTATTTCCTATTTAATTTCTTGTAAGACCCCTAGGTAGGTCCTAAATAATTGTGGCGTGACGGCTTCACCGTTAGGCTACATACTACTAATCCATAAGTGCTTATTTGTTTGTTACTTAATCACGCAAATATGACTAAATGGATTTGGGTAGTATTTGGCATACATACAGGATACTTTTTATCCCTTATTGGCACGGGATCAGGAATAACGCCTCATTTTGGTTATTATCACGTTGTTAGCTCATTTCCATGTGGTGACGGACTAAGAATACAAGTCTCACCACCCCACTCTTTCCTATGGGTATCGTACCAAACGACTAAGGGAAGTAAGCAGTTATCATCCGTTGCATGACTGGTGGTAGGGCTGGGTACCAAGTGAGAGTACTCACTTGGTATCGGGCCCGAGCGGGTTGGTGCCACCATCTCCCGTGTGACCGGCCATGAAGCACATCGTTGCGTTTTGGCTGTAGCAGGAGATAGCCGTTTATATTTCATTTCATCTGTGAAATGAATTGGTGACCAGCGGCATGACAATACTCTCGGTATAGTCGAGTCCATGGGCGACGGTTACCATTTACCATCAGATGGACCGTGGCTTGTCTGCCACTACATGCAATAAAAAATAAAAAATGGATAATAAACAACTTATAAATTTATTTACCTTACTATATTACCCTAGTCCTGCCACATTATATGTTTTAATATTAAAAGCATCCGCCACTATTAGCTGATCTCACCTATGGGGGAGGAGAGAAGAGGGCAAAATACCTCCTTCCTCCATATCCGCCATATATCCGCATAGCGTTTCCACTTACACTTTTGCCGTCAAGCATGGCACTAGACCACGCTTGGCAGCAATTAGTAGTCAAGTTACGGTCGCAGTTATTGTAACGCGAATGAAATGTGTTTATTTGTATATAACAAATAAACACATTTCATTTGCGTTACTCATTCCTTAACCGGCCTGGTGGTCTAGTGCTTAGTGACCCTGACTGCGAAACTGGAGATCGTGGGTTTGATTCTAACCCATGATAAGTATATGCGTGATGGCCACGAGTGTTTTATCTATGTGTGTATATCTGTAACGACACATTAGTCAATATTATATAACTGCGTATTTAGTAGCTAATAATTATTAATGGGGAAAAATTATCATAACCTGGCATCATTGTTTGGCACTTTATATCTGTCCCTTACGGGTGTACGCGTATGTCATATCTATTACTATCCTTTATCTAAGCTGCGAGCACCAAGCGAGCACTGTAAGGTGTGACGTCAATTTAGTATAAAAAATTGTGACGGCTAAAAATCACAAATTATTAGTGGTGGATGCTAGGTTGGAACCTAAATAGCGCAAATTAAATATTTTTAAAATAAAAGGATATTTAATATTTCAATATTTAAAAAAAAATCGATATATCGATAGTTGTTGGTTCTTCCTGCATCCCCAATTGACAGCTGACATACAACAAATAAAAGCTTTGTTCCGATATACACTGCGAGCACTGTGATATCACGTGATCAACAGCTTCCATAAATATAACAACTTGCACTATGGAATATTATTATTATTATTGAATATTGTAATTCAAAGATACCCAAACATGGCAAATGTAAAGAAATTGTGTTTATTGCAGTGTAAAACCAATACTTTGTAGAAATGAAAGTAATGACAGATCAGTATACTGGACTGCATTCCGTTATAAACAGTAACCAGTATAGCTAACTATAAAGGAACGACTTCACAGTATACTAAATTGACATTACACCTTACAGTGCTCGCAGTGTATTACCGAACACACCCAAATTACGCTGTCATCGTAACTATTAAGATGGCGGACGACAGCCGAAGTAAGCTGTCAACTAGGGATGCAGGAAGAAACAACAACTATCTATATATCGATGTTTTAAAAAATATTGATTTATTAAATATCCTTTAATTTAAAAATATTTAATTTGCGCTATTTTTTTAACCTAGCATCCACCACTAATAATTTGTGATTCGTCGTCGTAATTTTTATATAGTTGGAAGAAACCGTCCATTTAATAATTTTGTGCGCTCGGAATGAAGTGGTGAGCAGTGGCTTAGCAGCATACCATTAAATATTTTTTTTTTATTAATTTATCGAATTGATTAATCATTTGAATTGTATTATTATTAGCATTCAAAGAATTTACTTAAAAAAAAAATGTGAGTAGAAATAAAATGATTATAACTTTTTTAATGAGTGCTTGTATAATTATGACATGTGTATAATAACGGAAATGGACATAAATCATCATCATCAGGCCCTAGATATCATCTAGGACAGAAATACTTGTCAAAACGAATCAAACGATTCCAAAGTTGATGGGATTGTGGCTCCATTACCAGAACATGAATATCATCTAGAGCTATCATGGTACTATTCAAGATAACTCAAACTAGCCCTAAATCGATCTGTTGCGATGTTTAATTAACGAGTACCCATGGCCATCTTCTAGCTCCATTATCAGACCATGGATACTATCTAGAGACAAAGTACTCATCAAGACTAATCAAATGAGTATAAACTCGAAGGGGGTGCGTTGTTTCATTACAGAGTTACTGTGGCCACCTTTCAGCTCCATCATCAGACCGTGGGTACCATCTAGAGAAAGTACTCGTCAAGAGTAACCATACGAGCCCAAAATCTATGGGGTTATGTCATTTTATAACGGAGTTCTTATAGCCACCGTTTAGCTTCATCATTAGACCCTGGAAATCATCTAAAGACAAATTACTCATCAAGACGAATCAAACGAGTCTGAACTCGGTAGGGTAGCGCCGTTTCATTATAGAATTCGTATGTCCACCTTCCAGCTTCATCGTCAGACCAGCTTCATGTCATCATAATATTGTATTGTCACGTCAAAGCGTCGCCACGCTAACACCCGGTTTTACCTTCCCTCCGCATTAGATGTTTCACAGGAAGGCGCAGCATACGATGGCCCCGCCAGAAGGACTGACGACCTCAAGGCACCCTTGAATGTAGTCACTAGAGCGTCGGTGTGGAATATCTGTAGACGATCCTATGACTCTCCATTATGACGGAAGAAGGCGTCGCGGTCTTGTTTTAGTCGGTATTGTGGCTCATGAACTCGACACAAGAATCGAGCCTATATGACATCAAGCCCGACACTCCCCCTGAATCCTGTTGGTACCCCAGTGACGTGCGTAAACTTGCATTTTGGACCGTCTTAACAAATAAAAAGGACCGCTTATTGTGGTGTTCTCTTAGGGAGACCTATTATGTACAGCAGTGGACGTCGAATGACTGATGGATGGGATAAAATATTATTATATACTTGTTTTTAGCTATCGTAATACCTCACTTTCAAATCTTTTTTTCCTGATGTCATCATATCACAAACTTATATAGGTATATTTGGACTTAGAATGAACGTCTATACCCAGGATTAAATTGGGTTGCAATTTGACACACATAGATATAATTATAGGTACAGGTAGATAAAGATTAACGCAATTAAAAAAACCTTTGTCCACCCAAAAATTTATAGATCGCTTGAAGGACTGAAGTATCGATTATGATATTTTTTACGCGCTTCCCTAGCGGAAATTCCGCCATTTTTGGATTTCAAAGGATTGGCTCGGTAAATTTCTAGTCATTTCCTCTCCCCCTTATTAGAGCTCGATGCACAGAACAATATTACTCAAGGCTCGATGACCTAGAGTACACTATACACTACTAGTCTGCTCTGTGTAGGTACCCATACATACCCATACCCTTGTCGTTCTATTTTCATTGAAATATGTTCCAATTAATTAATTAAACTCTATTGAATTTATGATTATATAATCACCTTTGCGAAAGGGATCAGTTAGATTACCATATTTTATTACCATATATAAATACTCTTTGGATTATATACAAAGATATAATCAATAATGGAACGTGAAGATGGTGAAATGAGTGATGACAATGCGATGGATATTGAAGATGTAAATGTACCAATTCCGTATGTCGAGGGCTGTGACGGAACAGTGGTTAGTAAGAGTTTGTGTAATAAAGGCTTGTTATATGCTTACCTATAGTTCTATTTTAGCAGTTTTATTATTATGTGCCTATAGATTTACTATGTTATCAATGTTCTGCATGTAAAGCGTAAAAAACTTGCTTTAATTAGAGTATTTGCATAATATATACTGAAATTTCAAGAAAAATAAAATGTAATTCATAAATTAGATTAACCACAACAGTCATAAAATATAAAAAATCAAAGTATTGCATGATTAGTTCTTTTGTTATTTTTATATTTATACAAATAAATAAAATATAATATATTTATAAAGTATATTTTATTGTAATGTTAATGTTATAAAGTATATTTTATTGTAATGTCTAAATAACTTTTTACTAAATTCGTATGAAAGTATATACAGGATTTGTAACATAAGACCAATTTTTTAAATGTTGTTTGTTTGACTCTGTTCCGGTTAATTTCCTAATCGGCTAAATCAAATTAGATGGGACTTTGAATGGTAGATGACTCATCCTATGTTATGAAATCTGCTTCATGATTTTTATTAAACATATTGTTACTATAAGTTTCATGGTTAAAAAAACAATACATACTTACATATATTTGAAACCTGAAAACAAGCAAAGGGTTCTTCAATGGTATTCTAAAATCCAGCAGAGATAAGGCATGATTAGAATTTATTTCTTATATTTTGTTTTTGATTTTCAGATTTATAAGGCTGAAAAAGGAGAGATCATAATAAAAAAGTTGGAAAAAGTTGATGCTCACAAAGTAGAAGAAAGAGCAAAGAGATTTGGTCTAAATCTAACTGGAAATAGAGTTGTCACACAGAGGCAAATAGATGAACTTTATACTAATTGTGGTATAGAAAGTGGAAATGAAAGGCATTTTCGCTTTGATGCCATTAATTTAAGTGGTGTTGAAGGGCTTACTACTAAAGAAATATTTCAATACTTGGAAGACTATAAACCACTTTCCTTAGAATGGGTGGATGATACTTCATGTAAGTTTACTAAATAAATCTAGGATATGATGCGAGTTGCTTTTGTACATTAAAGTTTACTAATAAAGTGTTAAATTCCCATAAAAACTTTTGTTAATTGTTGACATAGAGCAGCTTTGGACGTCTATCATCTAAGTCCACCCGTGATCATGAATGCTGTAAAGTATTCGAAACGTCGGGATAGTAGTAAAATTAAGTAAACGCGATAGATTCCGTAAACAAAGTTTTATTTCAAAAATTGTTAAATAAAACAAAAGAATTTTAAATAAAAGTATGATTATGTGTGCTACCCAAAAAGACATCCCATATTCGTCAAGTTTTAGATTATCACAGAGCACATCTTATATTAATGGTTTTATGGACTGAACCACTTGTATTATTTCTTTTGCAATGGTGTAGTTTTTGAAAATGTTGTGTTATTAACTTTTTGGAGCTTATTTGGTTGCATTTGAGCATTGATTGGGAAACAAAGGTTTCATATTAACACTGCTCATATTAAGCAGCGTGGGGCCGGCTTTAGAATTGTCCCACCCCTCTCCACCCGTGGGAGTCATAAGAGCCGGCTGAGGGAATACCCGGGGAGTGGGCAGCAGCACTCACTCAGTAGACTTCGAAAGGCTGATGGATGGATGGATGGATATTAAAAGGTTTCTATTAATCCTTATAATTATTATCCTTAAAACCTTTCTATTAATTTTTAATCTTATCAATGCCACTTTGATTGGTACTAAACCTAGCTCGGGAATTGTGGACTACTTACATATAAAAACCATACTTATAATTAAAATTAATTTGATTTCAGGTAATGTGGTTTGTCAGGATCACATATCAGCAGCACTGGCTTTGTTGGTACACTCTAGAGAGATCAAGGACGAAAACTTGAAGCAAATACTTTCTGAAAAATCTTATCATCACTGCAGAGAAGGTATGCCCCATCCAAAACAAGATTTGATATTGATGAGATTTGCTACAAATGGAGAGAAAAAGGTTTTTAAAAAGAAATCACATAGTAAAAATAATGATGAATATTATGACCAAACAATGGAATCATTGAGTAAAAATCCTTGGGGTGATTTATGTAGATCATGGGGAGTTTATGACCATCAAGAAGTTTTTCAACAAAAGCCTAATTATAAGTATGACCATGAAGACCACATAGAGGAACCTCAAAAATTTGTGAAAATAAAAAATAAAAATCTGGCTAGTAGACTTGGTAAAAGAGGCAAACACAAAATTGAAAACCAGGACAAAGATTCTGATAACAGTAGTTCAGATTCAGAATGGAAAACCAAGTCTAAAGCACCCAGAATGAGAATGCATGCTGACGATGAAGAATCAAAACAGAAAAAGAAACAACTCTTACAGTATCAAGATGTAAACACAGAATCAGATGGATATCCCCCTCTATCTATTGAAATAGAAAATTCAAAAAATAGTTATTCACAAAGAGAACATACTAAGTTATCAGATAAATTTAAGAAGCATTCTGTGTATAAGGTTAAAAGCAGTATACAATCTCGATTGGGTGAAAAAATCGCTCCTGCAAATGAGATGTACCATAGTGATTCATCAGAGGAGTCTGATGACCATGTACTTAGTAGAATACATAAAGTTAGTAGTACAATTACGGGTACGAATAGTGTTTGGTCAAGGTTGGAGGTGAAACAGGATAACCAAAACACTCGTAGTGATTTACGACACATATTGAAATCAAGAAAAAACACAAAATCGAATGATTTAAGGGATAGACTGGGCCAGGCAAAACAGACTAATTTACGAATTGAAATAGATAATAATTATGCACAAGACTTATAGTATCTACATTCTATATTGTTTTTTGTTGCATAATTGGTTGTTTGCACAATGATCTACCGTATAACAACCCATGCTAGAGTCCTTGGTTCCAATCACCACTCAAAACAATTTAAATTTGGACCATTGGTCAAATTAAGTGCAGCAACAGCCTAGTGGTAAAACCAAGGACTGCAAAGACAATGGTATCAAGTTCTATCCCCAGTCCAAGGCACACAACTCTGATTGAGATATTTTGTGTTATTGTTTTTCAAATTATTATTGCTTGGTTAAGGAAAACGTGAGGAAACTTGCACGCCTTTTTATTTATTTTTTGTTAAGGCGGGAAAAAATGTACCTAACCGCATACCCCATCCTTTGGGGCAACAAACAGTATAGTGTGGGGCCTTCATCCACTAAATATACCCGCCGTATGGTGTCTCCGCCTCTTGGTGGGCCATTGGAAGGAAACCTGCATGCCTGAGAGTTTTTCTCGAAGCCGCATTGAGCCAGCGAATGAAAAATGAAAAGCGAATGGACTATGGCCTGAAACCCTCTCACTCCCAACAGTGGTACAGTAATGGGTTGCAAATAATGCCTAGTTTCAATCCCTGGTGTAGATATTTAAAAAATATAATGTGGTTATGTACCTATTTGTGTTAATGTATTAGTTTATAAATATTGCGCATAAGATTATGATTTTCTATAGAGAGATATTGTTTGAATAATAATAATACTTTTATAGTAGGGATTTGAATTAGACCAATAAGTAACCATTATTAAAGTTTGTTATTTTCTCTAACCCTGACTGGTCGAGTATTTGCAGTTTTTATATACATACTAGCTTTGCCTGTGGCTTCGACTCATTGAATGAGTTTTATTATGTTAGAAGAACAAATAGGATTTGCTCAAAATCCTTTTTGGTGGGTGTTTACGTTGAGGAAATATCATAATATACTTTTGAGATTTTGTGATGAGCAGATGAGTGGAACAGTAGCGATCATTCAAAGCTTACAACATTTTAAATTTACCTAGCTATGAATATAATTTTGCCATTTGAGTATGAATGAATGGTTAGTAAAAACTAAATATTAAATCTGTTAATGAACTATACACATATTATTTTAAATGTAAATCGAAGCCTGTATTTATAAATATTGAGAATCTAAAATGGGTAAATTAATAAATTAGAATAGTAATGCATTATATTTTCGTAATGATATCTTTTGTAATTATTTCATCCCATGTTATCCAGATCGCCAGATGGAGACCGCGGCTCCACTCGAGTGGGCGATGTCTATTTTGATAATTTTGCGTTTTGAGTTCTAAATTTTTCCAAAGTAATGTTTAAATATATTTATTTGAATTATTTGAAAATATTGCAAAATTGATGATCAAAATAGGTAAATTACTTTTTAATTAGCAGATTATTATCCGTCGAAATTTTGACTTGATATTTGAGAAGGTTATGTAGATATTAAAAAAATAATTTATGAAACCAATTTGAGTCCGATACAAAACAAAACGATGTATGGGCATTCTGTTGTCGTTCCCCAAAAAGCGCCACCCGAAGCAGATAACCCACTCCACGCTACGTCACTGGTAACGTCTATAGGCTATGGAAACTGCTTACCATCAGGCAGCTCGGCCTGTTTGGCAACCTCGTAGTATAAACTAAACGCCTCGTGGTATAATAAAAAAATACCTAAACTAAATGCTGGGAGCAAAATTTGGTATACAGGTAAATAATAAAAGAGACTGTGACTGCCAGACCTTCGTCATATAAAAGCTGAAAGTTTCTCAGGGCATATCCTCAACATATATAGGAACGATGGACTAATTTTAACTTAATTTCATTACACCTTTTCTTTTGTTTAGGCGGGAAAAAATGTACCGAACCGCACACCCCGTCGTTCGGGGCAACGAACAGGGTAGTGTGGGGTCTTCACCCACTAAAGAAACTCGCCGTGTGCCGTCCTCCGCCTTTATTGGCGGGCCACTGGAACTATGTAACATTCCTTCGGTGGACACCTTTTCTACCTGCTAGCTACCAGACATGATGATCCAAACTTTATAGTCTATATCTATACTATTATAAAGTTGTAACAGAGCTATGTCTTTACATTTAAGATATTTGTATTAGGCTATATAGACGTCTGAACACAAAATATTTTTTTCTGTTCGCGCATCACGCAAAAACTACTGAACGGGTTTTGATGCAACTTTTTTATTTGATAGATCTCGATTAGACTTAAAAACTGGTACCTATACATTTTATCCTACTACTATATCGGAACCTGAGATACATCCAAAGAACTTGCTTTTGGTTGTGGCGGAGCCGCAAGCATAGGCTAGTACTTTATAAAAAAACGAAGGTCTGGCAGTCGCAGGTTCTTAATCTATTATGGACTGAATAAACACATGGAATATCATAAATAGTAATTTCTGAGGGTCACCCCTAAATAAGTTAATGTATTTGAATTTTATGAAGACGAAGACGCGGATAGAAGCTAGATAGAAATAAAACTCTGATACTAGTAATTGCAGCCTTTTTTATTTTTGTGCTATTTTATGTGCTCCTATACTAAGTCAGTACATAGCAGCATGGTGTTGTTAAATTAGTACAATATTTATTGTTAGTAAAATAGGTAATAACATAATAAAATTATTTTCAGATAAAACGCAAAGAATGCCATATTATTTTGTTGAGAGTTTTATAACATTACAGTGTCCATACCTACATAAGTAAATAGTAATATTTTATGTCATTTCAGAAATGTATTTTTCATTACTCATACTCTGAAAGTAGGCCTGAAGTTGCCTGATGAGCGGGTTGAAAGTAATACTTTTCAGCCCTAGGGGGAATTACTTTCAACTGACAGCTGAGTAATTATAAAAAATAAAACAGTTCTATTTTCTGTACAGCCAGTCAATTACAGCGCGATGTAAAATTGAAATAACATAAAGTATTTATTAAAGAATTTGTTTTTTATGACTTTATTTTAATATCTGATGAGCGGGTTGAAAGTAATACTTTTCAGCCCTAGGGAGAATTACTTTCAACTGACAGCTGAGTAATTATAAAAAATAAAACAGTTCTATTTTCTGTACAGCCAGTCAATTACAGCGCGATGTAAAATTGAAATAACATAAAGTATTTATTAAAGAATTTGTTTTTTATGACTTTATTTTAATATAGTTGCAACTAAATATCTTTAAAATAACGAAGATTTATATTTTTTCAATTAATAAAATGAAAAATAATGGCTGAATAGCTGACAGGCCACAGAAAAAATACAAAATCGGCGGGAATTCGGCGATTCCAAATTAAATTCTTTTAGTCTCCCATTTTTTCTTTAGCTAATTCATGATTTTTATTTTCCTCGTATTCGTTATGAAAAGCACAGTGTTTACCTCGGGATAAAGACTGATTTAGTGCCGAGACGGGGTTTGGCGCCTGAGCGTAGCGAGGGCTCCAATAGTTCGAGGAAAGTTAAGTTGCTTTCATCCCTAGGTTAACAATGTACTATTTTAACTCTTATAGAGTTATGGAAAACAAAAAGTAAATATAGGATATGAAGTATATTGTCAAACAACACTCATTTGGGGGAGGGGACTGCACTGTAGTCTATGCATATTCACCAAGTTTCAAATTAAAGTTTATGAAGATTTGAGGTTAATTTTCCGCCTAGTTACAGTACATACAATCCTTGTGTCCGCTCGTGGTAGAATAACATACAATATAAACAGCACAATAAACCAAGAGAACGTGCAAAAGACTAGTATCAATAAAGCTACTTAAACAGCGCAATAAAAACGTGGAATGCTTTATAAAATCAATAATTCGGAAGACGAGTATTTTAATTGACTACACGTAATATAAATTACTGGAACCATTGTGGTCCCATTTATTCGATTAAAAATGATGAGTCTAGGCCAAATAAATTAGTAGACATTACCTATAACAATCACTCAAAATACCTGATATATAAAGCACCCGAAAAATAATAATATTAGTTATTTGATATAAACAATTATTGAACAAAGAATAATAAATCTATATTTCAAACACTGTAAAGACTTCAATTTTATCTGGGCTTATACATTTGTAATATATCTAATATTTTCTCAGTAGACATACAACATGATTTACTTTAAATCTATAATTGAGTAATATTAATACTGACAACATATTCCATTGTGTTGCAAACACTAGGTGCTTGTTAATGGTTAGTTAAGTACACGTAAATATAAATTGCATATAGAAATTAACAATAATATAACATACTTCTGGCAACATTCATTCAACACAAATATCAAATTTACATTGACACGATATAAAAAAAAAATATATATATTTAAATAAATTATCAACGTTAGTGATGAATGAAAATAATATGCATATGGTCACTGTGTCGCCTATTTTAACTTAACACTTGTAAGTTAAGATAACACCTGGCACACTTCTTATGACAATTTATGTAAATTTAATTGTATCTCTAAATTATGATATCTTGTAGTGATGATTTTAAGTAACAGTGTGGAATGTTTCAGTCTTCCTCGTGAGTTCTTCACTTACTACCTCCATATTCAATTAACATTACATGTTGATGTAAAAGAGAAAACCCTTTATACCAAAAGTGGGAATTATATAAATTACATGTCAACATTTATAAAAAAAGAATTATTTCCCTTTTTTTTCCTTATCTGTCTTTGTTGTTTGTTTGTCCTCTTTGCGTTCGCTGGTGTCTTCTTTTTTCTTAGCGATCAAAGTATGTTTGGCTTTCTTCAATTGTTTTTTAACTTTATCTTTTACTTTGTTTTTCTTAGGCGTGGGAATTACTTCTACTGATTTCATCGATGAACTATTTGATTCACTGTTCCTTTGAGCTAAAAAAATGCAAAACAGATAATGAAAGAAAACTAAAAGCAAATTTACTTAAAGGTACAACATGAAAAAGAAGAATAGCTCCACCCTGTCTCTTCCTATGGGAGTCGTAAAAGCCGACTAAGGGATTACCGGGGGACCGGGCAGCAGCGTTCCCCTGTGTAATAAAAACATCCACTGCGATCGCCAACCCGCCTGCCAAGCGTGGCGATTATGGTAAAACCCCCATTTTTGGGGAGGCCTATGTCCAGCAGCGGACTATAAAAGGCTGATGGATGGACAACATGAAAAGCACAGATTTTATTATAAATGAAAAGTAACTTCATTTAAACATGTTGTTTATATATATATATAAAGAACATATTTAAATGAAGTTACATAAATATGTAGATGATAATTATTATGTCAGCAACTTATTCGAATCTATGGGTTTGTAAGGGACAACTCACGTTGCGTCAATAGATGATGTTATCATGACCAGCAAGCAAAGCTCAATAAAGAGCCTTAAAAATCATTCGGTCAATTAATAGACCTTTATCTCAGATTATCGAGAAAGCTCGTGACCAATCTATCTATCCAAAATAAATATAAAATTATATTTTTTTTACCTCTTTTGCTCGCTATTGAGGCAGCAATAGCGAGATCTTCTTGGCGCTCACGACGCCGCTCGGCCTCGATCTGTTGGACGAGCTCGTCTCGCATACGCACTATCTCCACTAGCCGCATCACCAATTGCTCTTCACGAACCTAAAACGCAATACAATAATCGTGATTTATAATCAGTTTCAAATAAAAATAAATGTTATTGTTACTATCGTTGAAAATCTATATAAAATATCATACTAATATATAAAGCAGAAGAGTTTGTTTGCTTGAACGCGCTAATCTCAGGAACTACTGGTCCGATTTGAAAAATTCTTTCAGTGTTTTAAAATAACATCGTAGCAAAATAATGATCAAGTACTACGCGCGCATTTATGATGTGCAAGGCCGGCGGGCAGTCATGAGGGGGAAGGGCGGTGGCCCCAGTTATTCCGAAAAAATTTTTTTTGGGCAAATTTTTTATTTTAATTTCTTTATGATTCGGCATATAAGTTAGTTATTTTTTTCTACGCTAGAACTGCCTTAAAAATCTCTAAAAATAGTTTATACTTATGGCAAAACAACGTTTGACGGGCCAGCTAGTGTTTAATAAAACTGTAGAAATATAATGTTTGTACATGGAAGGTGTCTAACTAAAATAGATAGTGGATCGTAAGAGAAGGTTAATAGAATACTAAACAACATTTCTTTTGTCTTCTGTTAGAGCACATCTCTGAAATTACTGAACGGATTTTAATGCGCGTTTTACCACGGGTAGATAGAGCTTGACTTGGAGCAAAATATAGGTAATTAGTAATTTGGAGTGGCATAACTTTGCTTTACTACAGACTGCTATTGTTTTATTTCGTTCGGTGAGTCAGAGAAACGGAGGCCCAAATTCTTCGCAGGATCTTCTGTAGAGAGATGGGACTAAGTGAGTCTATCCTCCGAGTTACCTTAGTATGCCTCGCCCCTGACTAAAAGTAGTGTAAAGGAATACAACGCGTATACTGTTTAACAGCACAGCGCGTACATTATTTATTCTATTTTATTTAAAATTACATGCGGATAACAAATATTCACTGCTTGCCTTGTGCCTTGTGGATTACATGTTAACAACTCGCTTTAATTTAATAATGCAAATTTCTTTAGGATTTTTTAAGAACTCAACACTATTACAGTATTTTAAACTACATCTTATGGTGTGGCCAGTAAACGCAGATTAACTTGATCAATAAACATTTAATTTTGAGAAATTAAGAGAAAGTAGAGACTTAAAAGAATTAGGATTTAGGATATACATAAAAACCTTCCATGGAAAATTATTAAAACGACAGTGAAAACCATTCCAAATCCCTCTGCGTGGTTTAAAAGAAGAAAACGAACAGACAGTCGCAATTGGTATGCACGCATAACTAAGTGGCGCCAGTGCAAAGAAATCGAACCACATCACCTTAAATCTGCGCAGAGGAATACTCCTATACCCTCCTGTCAAACTGGGGAACGAAATCCTGTCCCATTGTGAGACTACTAACTATCTGGGCTTCCACTTAGATCGTCAACTCACATAAATGATGAAATTAACCTCAAATTCAAAAATCTGCAATGGCTGATGGGACAAAATTCTTCATAATTAAAGCCTATGGACATATGGACTTATGGTATTCAATTATGAGGGTCGTCGCTAGCGATAACAAAATAATGCTTCTTCAAAGAGCGCAAAATGCCATCCTACGCACTATTACCAGGCGTACATCACTCGCTCAAGGCCCAAGGTAAGGCTCAAGGTACAACCGACTGAAGACTGTCACACACGCGCCTATGCGCTCGCGCTTGTTGTATTGATTAAAATAAAATTATTTACGTGATTTAGGGTATTTCGAAAATAAAATTTAATAACCGAAAATTCAAAGCTAAAACTCTAAACGCATATGATCAACAAAAAAAAAACAATGTATAAAAAAATAATCCGACTCGAAAATAACATTTAAAATGATATAAAAAGTAATCAAATAGAATAGATTCTATAGTAGACAAGAAAAATATTTTTTTAAGTTTTATAAACGACAGCTTTGCATGCTGTCGGTGGAGTGAGGAGTCTCCGAAACCTGCAAGCGGAAACACATTTTAAAACGAAATAGTGGTGGTTGCTTGAGGCACTAGCCTCCAAAACCCATATCGCCCTGGACATATCACCTGCACTGATTATATTTTGTACCAAAGATGTGTTTTGATATATATTTTTCTGTTCTGCATAATTACGAATATTGTAAAACTGGCAATATAGGTTGTTGTTATTATTATTACATTGTTTGACTCTTTAATTTACCTTGTCAGCATCAATGCGGTTGACGGCGGGCCGCGATTGTATTATACGAATCTCATGTTCAATATCGGCTTGTTCTTGTTCAAGTCTTTGTTGACGGCGTCTGAAAACGAAGCAATATCATAATAATCAAATTATATATTCAGCCTTCTTGACTCGAATTTCTAAAAAACACAATTATATAAAGATAGCCGAGTATCGAGTCTCATGTGCCTAGTGGGAAAACCAAGGACTGCAAAGATCTATCGATCAATATATCATATCGATTTCGACGGCCAGGCCGAAATTTATAGTAGTCACAAGGGATCTTTCTGAAGTTAGGCACAGAGCATGAAGTGGTTTGTGATGGAATCATACAAAAATGTTCATCAAATCATACACAAATGTTATTACTCGATTAACAAAATAATCGAATGAGATCATAATGTTTTCATATCTAATTTATTTTTTAGGTTCTATTTATTATTTTTATATTTAATAAACAGTATACGAGCGATTTGAGTGAATAAGCTTTAATCTAGATATAGAAGTCCACATCTTTTGGTAAGATCGACAAATACTATGATTATTGATAATTGTTAAATTATAATCATGCATGTCAATGCATTGCCGATAGAGAGCGTTAGTCGTTAAGACAAATGTGATAAGGAAATTCGGTATTTCTAGAAATGGTACGATAACTCATTGGATTAGAGCACTTCCCCGGAAAGGAAGGGACGCAGGTTCGATTCCCGCTCGTACTAAAATACTCTTTTACCTTATTCACAAATTATAATTTGTACTTTAAGAGTAGCTGAGCATGCCAAGTGCTAAAATATAGATCAAAAAATAATATACATTTGTTGATTAATGTAAACTGTAGAAGACGCGCATGCCTTGCGACACAAAAATAGCTGCTGCACAGCATCTTGCAGCCAACTTCGGAGACACAAATATCGGTTGTGACTATTGTATATTATGAGACAATACTCAACATCTAAAGTGCATTTTCATAAAAAGAATACTATACGACGTAGTAAGAAGTTATTGCTGAACATACAAAAGACAACGCGAAATTTACGATGAATGGAGTCCTCTGTGTTTGAAGTCGATTAAAAGCAGTACATAATTGTGTATTGAACGCACTATTAAACACTTACATATACATCAATTCAGTTTGTTTTCTGAACAAGTCGTTTTTCTCATTAACCAGCTCGCATAGTTGAATTACTAAATCTTCGACTTCCTCTTGCGGCACCGTATCAGCTTCATCGCCTATAATAAGGTAAAGTGAGGTACTACTTACATGTCAACCAAGCTGTTAAATGATTCAGAACAGAGAACATTCAGTTACAACAACACATTCTGTTTATATACATTACTAGATGTGTCTGTAACATTTTTTGCCCCATAAAAGTTAGCCTTTATCCTTTTCTCGTACACATTTAGTTTCATGATGTGGGTTGAGTATTAACGGCGTTAAAGCGTAATAAATAAAAGCACTTTCGCATTTCATCGTTAAAAGAATATGAAAGAAATTCCAATCGCTGTATTGATTCTTAAATTAAGGGCAAATATTAAAAGCAAGCTAACAGAAATATATGAAGTTAAACAAGTGCAGGTGCGTATACAAAATATAATGTGCATGACCATGTTTACCCTCACACTTGTCGCGGATCATCCGTTCAATGAGAACCCCTTGTCGTTCTAAACCTAATTGTTGCGTTTCGAGTAAGTCTAGCTGCACTTGTAGCTCTTCAGGAGACATTTGTAGCTTCACTTCTCGCCGTTCTGGAAGCGGTAGACCTGGCGCAGGTCCTTTTCGACGCGTGCCTGGAAATATATCGTTAGAAAATATTGTTAGTAACTTATAATAGAAGCAATGTGTTTGTCCCCAGTAAATTAATACAGGCCTGTATCGAATGTAAAAGAAACACGAAACGATCGTTAACTTCATTACGCGTCGATCTCGCACGTAAAAAAGGCGCATCTATGACGTCGAGTTGCGGAAAATAAGCCCGCATCTACATACGCGTCGGACTCAAAATGAAACTAAAAGATTTCGGTTTGTAAGCTCATTCTAACTTCATAGTGGTTTAGATACGACCTTCACACGAGTGTTGTCGGTTCGATTCCTACACTGAACAACTCTTTGTATGATCCACAAACGGTTTTTCGGAGTCTGGGTGAAATCGGTGTCCGTTAAATTTTATGTAAAGTCCCCGGCAATATAAGGTTTATTTTGTAGTGCAGGGAGATGTCTTACAAAAAAAAAAAGCAACTATATTGTTATCATATGATCTAATTTGGACTATGAGATGTGCTTAGTTGGCCAATTACCCATTTTGGCGAGGAAATTGCGGAAAAGTCTAATTCGTGAGATTGTTTCTATGTGTCCATATATCGATGGACTTATGATAGTTCGAGATTGTAAATGTCTGCTCTCGAAGTAAAATAAAATAATTCATATACAGATGTAGCTGTAGAAGGAATTATTGAAAAGAAGGCTAAGTCGACCCACCTTCTCAGTTTGGTGTTACATTACGCCAGCAGTGCGACAGATACAGTGAATATATATGTAACAAAAATTGTTTACCGTCGGTACTGATGCTCTTTCCGGATATGTTGATGCCCTTTTCTAGAGAACCACCACATACTGATGCTGTAGAAAGACTGTCAGGGGGTGTGGGTGCGGGCCTCTTCTTCTTAGGCGTAGGGGTAGACTTACCGATTGATTTCTAAAAATCAAATAAGGAATGTTTCAGTTATATCATATTAAAGTATAAATTATTTGTGAATAAGAGATTTTTAGTAGGAGCGGGAATCGAACCCGCGTCTTTTCCAATCCGGGGAAGTGCTTTAAGCCACTGAGCTATCCTATCGATCATTCGATCATCCTAATCTCCTCATCACATTTGTTTTACGACCAATGCCATCTATCAGCAAGCATTTACATGCATCTAATAAATAGTAAGTTTAATTTTGCAATTAAAATTCATACTATATGATGGCGCGATTTTAGGTCTATATTTTTTAGCAATTGACATGCTCCGCTACTTTTTTAAAGTATAAATTATTTGTTAATAAGGAAATAGAGATTTTTAGTAGGAGCGGGAATCGAACCCGCGTCCAAAATTAAAATTACTATATATTGGATGCATGTAAATGCTTGCCGATAGATGGCGTTGGTCGTAAGACAAATGTGATGAGAAAATTGGGATGATCGAAAGATCGGTAGGATAGCTCAGTGGCTTAGAGCACTTCCCCGGATTGGAAAAGACGCGGGTTCTATTCCCGCTCCTACTAACTAACTAACTTATGATCACGCCATTTCCCTTGCGGGGTAGGCAGAGAGAACAGAGTGCCAAGAGGCTCTATTCTTGCATACATCTCTCGCTTCCTCAACATTCATAACTCTCTTCATACACGCTCGCTGGTTTCGGAGACTCCTGGCTCCACCTTCCTACCAATACATGACCAATTTGGTCTAGCTAGGTAAGTCTCGGTCTCCCCCTGTACCTACATCCTTCCACTTTCGCATTGTATATCTTCTTAGCCAGTCGCTTTTCCGACATTCTTTCCACATGTCCGAACCATCGGAGCATTCCCTTTCGCATCTTTACACCAATACTCTCTTTCATACCTACTCGCTCTCTTACGTCATTGTTACTAATGCAGTCAGTCAGCCTCACTCCATAGATTCTCCGCAGAGATCGCATTTCGACCACATTGATTTTACTCTCATGCTCCTTTTTACATACCCAACTCTCGCTTCCATATAATAACGTTGGGACAAGCACTGCATTGTGTATTGCGACACGTGCCTTCTGGCTGAGGTGGTGGCTGCCGAGAAGTTGTCCCAATGCTCCGTTCACTCTATTTCCCGCATTCACTCTTCTCTCTACATCAGTGGTGTACCTTCCATCCCGACTGAATCCACATCCAAGATATAGAAGTTCATCCACTTGTTCTAGCACACCATTTCCTATTGCTACTCTAACATCTGTTCTGTTCTTCTCCTTCAAAAACCATTACTTTGGTTTTGCTCACATTCACACGTAGGCCCCTTTTCTTACAATCTTCTGCCATTACATCGACTAGGGTTTGCAGGTCAGTCGCAGACTGCGCTAATAGGACCGCATCGTCTGCATATAACAGAGAGTTAACCACTGAGTCGCCCATCTGAACTCCCACATTCATTTCATTCAACCTTTGTAGACATTTATCCAGATATATGATAAACAGTCTGGCTGATAGAACGCAGCCCTGTTTAACGCCGATATTGATATCAAACCAGGGTGACATTCCATCATCCAGCCGCACACAAACTCTGCAGTCCATGTAGTTGGACTGCACCGCTTGTAGCAGTCTACCGTTAATACCATACTCCGGCAAAATGTCCCAAAGTTACTTTCGTACAACAGTGTCAAATGCTTTCTCCAAATCCACAAAACCGCAGAAAACCCTCTGGCCTACAGCCAGATGCTTCTCCACAATGTTGCGCAGAGAAAACACTTGATCCATGCATCCTCTTCCACACCTGAAACCTCCTTGTGCCTCACACAAAAAATCATCAGACACCATCCTCATTCTCCTTTCAATAATCTTACCATACCACTTTAGCTGCCAAACTAGTCAAGCTTAGGGCTCTGTAGTTTGCACAGTCATAACGTGAACCTTTGTTTTAAACAAGGGCACGATGACTGCGCTTCTCCAGTCCTTGGGAACCATTCCTGAGCTCCAACATAAATTGAGAAGTATCAGGAAGGATTCCCAGACACATGAGCCTCCAAGCTTGATCATCTCAGCAGACACCATATCAATACCCGCTGCCTTACCATTTTTCAAACTTCTATTCGCCCATTCAACTTCATCCATACCAATGTCATCAGAGGATGCCGGTACCGAATGCTGATCTGTTAGACCACATGTGGCACCAGCATCACCCTGAACATCCGCATACATATCTCCAAAATATTCACTCCATCGGCTTAACACATCTTGTGTTTGCGTAAGAATGTCTCTATCTTTACACCTTATTTTATTCATTCTGAAAGCTGACCAACCACTACGAGATTTCTTCACCTCCCTCCAGAAAAGTTTGGTGTTGCTCTCGAAGTTTTTGGTCAACCTTTCTTCTGCAATCATATTTGCTCTATCACGCTTATCTTTCACTAAGGCTTTGGTGTCATTCTTACGTTGCCGGTATATTTCTTTCTTCTGTTCTTTCATACTTGCACTCAGGTTCAAAGAAGATACATAGTCCAGCCACGCTTTCTTCTTTTGGTTTACTGGCTGTTACTTCCGTATCCCACCATGCATCACCTTTCACTTTCCTATGCTTCTTTGAGCATCCACATACTTCTTTCGCTGTATCTACCATACTATCTTAAACTCAAAACTAAAAATCTCTTTTTCCTTATTCACAAATAGTTTATACTTTAAAAAAGTAGCGGAGCATGTCAATTGCTAAAAAATATAGATCTAAAATATATCATATTAAATAACTAAAAAAACAGTGCTCTATTCACAGTTTCGAGGTAAGTTATTAAAAGTTGATGGATCTACACAGAGCGCCACTGCGTTAATATGTGACTACAAAATTAAACAAACGACACCGAACTGCATGGGGTGCTGTTTTTCGGTTGGTACAGATCAACATTATCAATTTAATAGTCCTTTTTAATAAATTGACGAATATATACATATTATAATGGTTCAAATTAATACATATTCACCTCACATACCGTACCTGTTACGTTACTGAGTAACGTGCATCTAATCGATTGCCTGGAGTACTTTGCCGGCAGCTATAAACTATATGATAGTTAAGGGCAACTATTTTTTTTATCGAAAACATAAATTTTAAGATGGTGCTCATTTTTTCTGATTCGCAGGAAAAATACTCTTTTAAAATGGCGTATAAAGTATTAATTTTCATGCAGTATTACGGGAGATATATCAAACCCACAAAATTACGCCTTAGAGAAAAATTATAAATAAATATGCACCACGGACATTTCACACAACGTCCTCTGGTCCCAAACTAAGCTTAACACTTGTGCTATGGGTACCAGATTACGGATATTATACATATATTAATTTTTTGCACGCCTTATAAGCGAAGCGTTGAGGTGGGTACTACTCTCGCTTCACGAACAACAACAGATTTTTCAAACTTAAAATGTCTCTATTTATCATATATTGCACTTGTAAAATAATGTATACACACACATATCAAGAAAAAAACTATTTTTAACACTCCTGATATTTTTGTTATTTAAGATAAAAACTGTTTAAAAAAGTTCTGTCTTGGACGTCCGTGTGTTGTAGGTAATGTATGTTAACACGATAACGACCGGAAATACTTCACTAATCGAGTCTTTTTTTTCTTTTACGATTCAGTATAATTACGAATAGAGCCCTATCACTTTTCACGGTCTGATTCGATGTGGTTTCATTGTTATTAAATAAATAAAAAATAGTAAATATTTAGGCTCGACTCGACACTAAAACCAGCGCTATACCTTATTTCGTGAGAACTACTTCTATAGACCAATATAGAAGTACTTCTTAAAATTAGCGCTAGATGGCGTATAAGACATGAGAACCAAATAAGTACTTTTTGAAATTAGCGCTTTCTATGTGATTTATTGAAAATTACTTAGTAAGACCAATACATTATTAGTTACTTATCAAATAATCAATTTTATTGTGAAAAATCAAGATTATGAGGCGTGCACTTTTGGATCTTCCAAAGTATTTTTGTAAATACATACATATAATAGAATGAAAACACCCAGACGCAGTAAAAATATCTGTGTTCGGCACACAAATAATTGTCCTGTGTCCCATGACCTCGTGCACGGAAGTCAGTTACACTACCGACTACGCCACGAGGCCCGTCAAACAGCGATATCATAAGAAATGAAGACTAGAAGGAAACAAAAAACTCACTTGATCAGAATTAAAGGTAGAATTGTAGGAGCTGTATGATGATATGCTTGCGACGTCATCTATAGAAGTACAAGATTGTTGCAGTCTCGGTGCCCCCGATATTGAGATCAGCGGCGGCGGCGGCGCTCTGGCCTTCTTTCTTAGAGTTAAGCTTCCTGGGAGATTCGGTGTACTTGTTGCCATTGAAGATCTGTACATTGAGCTGAAATAATCATTCAAAAATCAATCACTACACTCAAGTTATGCAATCTATTTCCCCCAGGATTAAACAGAACATCATTCAATTGTCTACATATTTCCTCATTTACCTCTTACTCCTTGTTTCTTCTTCATCCGATGAAGGTTCTTCTCCATCAGACCAGAATGGATTAACAGCTATTAGTCGTTTCCTGTATGATAACAGTTATAATTAGATATAAATATTTTACATACTTATTGAAGAATCTCAAAAATAGTGTCCGCGTCCTGGTTATCCCACGACAGTGAGCCCGGTAACTTTTATCAGCATAACAGGATCCAGTGCATATATTCTAAGGCTTAATAATCAATAGGAACACAAATTCCTGTCCAAACTTAAAACATCCATCACAATAAATTAAAATGTCTTTCTAAGCGAGAGCATTTCATAAATACGTAGAAGTCTAACCGGGAAATAGTTTAGGGCTCACAAAGAAATAGTGGAGCTCTCAGCTTGTATTTAATAGGGTGTGAACCTATATTTTTCGACTCGTACAGCATGAAGTACGTATGTTCACACATTTAGGACACACGCGCATTAAAAAATGCCTTTATCTATTATCAACATCGTTGTTGTATATGATACTCGTATGTTATATATTAAAAGGTTTTCACATTTTATCCTGCAGTAATCCAGCACTTACGTCATAAGTTTTCTATTTGAAAGAATCGCTATTGGAATGGAAGATAATAAGGCGTATATTTATTTATGTGTTTTTTTTTACATTTATCAGTCATAAATCACATTTATAAGCTCGAATATATCCACAGTCACGGATTAAGTGTTATTGTAAATATCTTGATGTTATCATTTAAGTAAAGCTATTAGGTACACAAGCTGTAGAACACGATTATTTTCAAATGTGAAAGTATAACAACACGGGAATTAAAAAGTGTAGGTACAGATCATCCCATCATGATATTAATCTCAATCTAACAATAAAGTATAGTTTCTAATTTTGTATCTATTGCGTACATGCGAGGTACAATAACGTGAAAGAGACTAATGTACATATTGTTCTTTTGTTAAATTGCGCAATATTACGTGCTCAAACGTCATCACAATATATAATTTGAAGGTTGTTCAGTTCATGTCATAGTGGACTCGACGTGATTTAATATTTATTGCTTAATTGTATTGTAAATTGTTAAGTTAAATACTCTAATCAAAAACGTATGACTTGTAGAGAAAAAACAACATAGAACGCGTAGATTTGAGAATGCCCTCATTTGTTGGAGTCTATTAGAAATGGCCCATGTCCTAGTTCTTTGAATAGCGATAGCATGCGCAAGGCTACCTTATAATATAAAATATCTAATGCTGTGCTTTATGAGGTATTTTGTTCTGTTGTCTGTGTATGTTTATTTATTCTTAACAGCTGTGATATTCCTTTACCAAGATAAATGGTGTTTAGGGGCCGTTCATAAATTACATCAAGCTATAATTCAGCGTGCTTCTTGTCACATTTCATCACACTTAACGATACCCCTTCCCCTTGATGCGAACGTATTTTTTGAACAGCCGTTATTACAGAAAAAGGCTGAATATTGTAAAAAATAACAAACCACGTCTAATACCTCCACTATGCTGAGATATCAAGCAATATAGGTATGTCGAGAATACGTACACAGGGGTTTCTGATGCACCTGGCAGTTTGGGCGGAAGCTGTATTGGTGGTACATCATCTTCTTCCTCATCACTACTGCCAAATGGATTTGTGCTTACTCTCTTAGGTGGTGCTTGAGTTTCAGCATCCTAGAAATAAAGAAGCAATATGTGACGTTTACTGTGAAGCAATGTTAAACACAAAGTGAAAAATGTGAAATCGAAAATAACAGTCACGAGCAGGATTTGAACCTGCATCTCCTGGATACCGTCCAGATGCTTTGCCAATTAAGCCATCGTGACAATTGCTCCTGACTGCTAATTTCATTTTACCGACCAGGTAAACTTAATTCTACAATTAAGATTTTACCTAATAATGATGCAAATTAAGTTTACCTGGTCGGTATAATGTATGAAAATACTTCCGACAGATGGCGCAGGCGTCACCCAAAGACATAAAGTATTAGCATAGAATGTGTTATCGAAATTAGCAGTCAGGAGCAATTGTCACGATGGCTGAATTGGCAAAGCATCTGGACGGTATCCAGGAGATGCAGGTTCAAATCGTGCTCGTGACTGTTATTTTCGATTTCACATTTTTCACTTTGTGTTTTTTATGTATAGTGCTAAGCATGTCAAATGCTAAAAATATATATAAAAATATCTAAATATTTATAGCAATGTGGCAATTCCAAGGTATTGACACCTTAGGCGTATTTTCAATAGTCCACCGTCATCCTTATAAAAAATTTTTGGTTTAAATAAAATCATCATCTTTCAAGATATAATTATATTATATATTATACTTACTTCCCCTTCATCATCTGAAAATGGATTCAAATGATCTGGATATTGATTTGTATTCAACTTGGCCACAATTTCTTTTCTGTCGCTATTTGCTTTCGCTTTTTCTATAGCATTTTGTTTCTTTCTTCTAGGAGGAACACATATTTCTTGATCATTTGGCATCTCTTTTAATGGCTCTGGTGAGGGTTCTAATGAAGGCTCTAGTGAAGGTTCTAGTGAAGGTTCTAGTGAAGGAATTTGTTCAATATCTATTGAAGTATTGTTTGCTAACCTGTTATCATCTGTTACATTACTGCTCTCTATATGTACATTCTTAGCATTATCATTATTCTTGTCTACCTCATTGACATTTGTTTCAACACAGTCTTTGTTTTTTGTTATTGTTATATCTACATTTTTTAAATCCTTAACTTTAATATCAGTATCTTCACACAACTGCGTTTGTAAGAAATTAATCTTGTCAATATTACTTTTATAAACTTTGTCTGGAATATCTTTACTTACTAAATGTTTATTATCCATTGTCATATTTTGACTTGTTAGTATTTGTCTAGTGTCTGTGTCGGCTTGTGGTATACTTATGCTCTTAACATCTTTGTGGGTATTGAGAGAATTATCTTTTAATGAGAGGCTTGATATTTTTGGTTCAAAGTTTGGGTCTTTTTCTATGTTTTTCTCAAACATACTTATTTTGTCTAGGAAGCAAAAATAATTTCTTAATTATTTAATTACGATATTAACCAAATTTTGGCAGTATGCCACAATTCATCCATCAGCCATTTCAACGTCCACTGCTGGACATAGGCCTCCTCAAGAGAACGTCATAACGAGCAGTCCCGTCATGGGGGATAATGCCGTAATCGCCACGCTTCATGCCACAATTAATATCAAGTAATTGGAGTATTACGAATATTATAAAATAATGACTTACAATAAGCAACATCTTGGTTTTTATTAATTAAATATGAAAGATTAAAGTTTATTAATTGACATTAAAATGTAAGACAGTACTAAAGACAACACATAACCAAATAGTGCAATAAGAAAAACATTTAAAAGCAATCAGAAATCTTTAACTGAACATGATGCACAAGAATGAGAACAAAGATGCTTTGATTATTATAATTAATTAATTATAAAATAAGCAGCGCCTAATCAAATTTATACTTATATGATCAAGTTTTATGATCAATTGACATTACAATATTTAATTAATTAAAATTGGCTTTTTGATTTTTGTGTAATAGAACTACCAAAATATAGATTAAAAAAAACACTCACCTAAAATAGATATTGGTCTTGTTTTGTATTTGGGGCTATATGGCTCCACTTTTGAGCCTATTGGTGTTTGATTTAAGTTATCAGTAAACGCCAGCATCCCCATTTGATTGCAATCATTGTTGTTATTGTATTTTGATAAATTGTTTTCATTTTTACAACTATCACAGGTGAATTCAGATCCTTCGATTATTTCAAAATTCTTAGGGTTTAAATGTCCAGAGCATTTAAAACAACGGAAACATCTCCTATGGTACAGTTTATGTGATACAAGTAGGCGCTGTGCAAGATATACAGGGAGACCACATGCTGAACATTTGTCTAGACCAGTTTTGCCAAATCTTATTGGTGCCTATAAAGACGTAAGATAGATTGAAAGTGTTTAGAAAAAGATATAAAGTTATTATTTTCATTGCAAACATTGCACAGAGAGAGCAAAATGAGAAAGTAAACATTAATTATGTTCATACTAACAGATGACTCAGTTGTTGAAGTTTGCGAGGCCAGCTTGGTTTCACTCTCTGATACTTTTGTTTTAACTGAAAATAAAACTTAATTTTTGTATTGTATACAACAATACATCAGCATCAAATAAATACTTTACTAGCTTCTGTCTATGACTGTCAGTGTGGACTTCATAATTTTCTCCATAGTTTTTTAGGCATATTCCACAGGAATTAGTATATTTATCCAGGCTATAATTTGTCTTGTATAATGATGAAAATCAGTTTCGTTATTAGGTGATTTGCGAAAAATGGAATCTTATGGGAACTATCAATTTTTCAGGATAAAAGTATCCTATACATATGTATATTCAGTGTCTCATCTGTCTACCTTCAAAATTGCATACAAATCCGCTTAGTTGTTTATGCAAGATTGAGGTACAAAACATATAACACATCACATTTATAATATAAGTAGGATGTAGGATATCAAATGAAATTTATAAATACATAGAACACTTTCATTTCCACACACATTCGAAGCTTTAGAAATAATAAAAAAAGCAAGAGTACTAGTTAATTTCGTTTGCACAATACTCCTCGTAACTTTTGTATAAACTTATCATTCGGTCACATCACTTGTTACTAGAAGATTTTAAAATAAAACTTCCACTGCACAGCTCTTCCAAACTAATGCCAATGATTATTACTTTTACACTACACCTTAGCTATATAATTACTTTGCAAATTATTATGCAGTAATATTGAGTGAGGTATTACTTGGTTAGTTAATAATTTTACTTACTATTATTATCAAAACATGTAGGGTAAACACAAAGACAATTGCTTATGTCCATTATAATCATCTAAGATGAAATGTTTTTGTTTACATGTAATACAATGACTAACTAAAGAAAATATTTTTTTTATAATCATGAAATGGGTTAAGCTAATGTGATATTTGCAGCATTCTTTGAAAAAAAGCTATTGTCATAAATATACACTTGGGTGTGGACTAGAGTAACTATAACTAGCCTAGAATAAATAGTGATGAATTAAGTTATAGTGGATAGAAGATTTGCTTAAGCTCATGTTGGGTTATTGCCAATAGGGGCAAAGCATAAATTATCATCCTCTTCCACAACAGGAGAAGAATTTTCTACTTTTCGCTGTGCCCAACAGGGTCCATAATGGTTACTCCTTTGTTTTTATGTTACCACCTACTTGTGGAATGCGTAAATAAATAAATATGAATATGAATTGGCTTGTTTTGTTAAGTGTAGTTAGCTAGCTAGATGGGTTAACATATTAATATCTATACTATTATAAAGCTGTAACAGAGCTATGTCTGTATATTTAAGATATTTGATAAAATAATTACTGTATTAGGCTATATAGGCATGTCTGAACACAAAACATTTTTTTTAGATTTTTTGTCTGTTTGTTTGTTTGCGCATCATGCAAAAACAACTGAATGGATTTTGATGCAACTTTTTTATTTGATAGCTCTTGATTAGACTTAAAAACTGGTATTCATTTTATCCCGCTACTATATTGGGAACCTGCGATATAACCTAAAAGCTAGTTTTTGGCTGCGGCGGAATCTAGTTATAATCTAATACTTACCCTTGTGTCCTAGACGTTGGTAAAATTGAGATAGGTATGTTAATATAGACAATCTGTCAGGAATTTCATTTTCAAGCATGTCCTCAGGATCCAACAGTGATGGTATGCCCAGATGTTTTTCAGCAATACTGAATGCCAACTGATTATTTTCATATATATTCTCGGGTTTCAATTTTGACATATCACTGGAAATATTGAAACAGATGGTAATCTTATATTATTAAAACGATATATTATTTAGAAAATAAATAATATAAGTACACACTTTCACTTGTTGACTTTCTAAAATAATACTTATGAATTTAATTCATGAAATATAAATTCGCAGTTTTTAAATAAACATTTAGATACAGTTATTGAAACTTACATGAGATCCGGCCTAAAATGATGTACTAAAGCACAAAATGCTATTCCATCTCTCCATGATGTTGTCATATTATCTATATGAACATCAGGGCAATCTTTAACTAAGCGCTTACACCACAATTCGAGAGCTTTTGTACCTTTTCGTTCAGACATTTTATATAAAATTAGAAGTAATAATTTCACAAACAATTCAAAAAATTCATTTTCTATGACTCATAAAATCTTTTCACTGAAAATAATGATGTGCCATTATATATTTTTCGCGACATACCGCGCTGTATAAATATTGATACAATGATCATTGAACTTTAAGCAATCAAATTACATACAATTTTATTATATAAAAAAAAACTAATTACAGCTTCACGACACAAACTCAGTTAAGCTAGTTGGCAACACAGAGTACACTTAGCTAAGATGGCAATTTGGCATTTGCAGGCACAGATAAGTAATTTATGCACAGATTACAGATGTAGATATTTATATTTAAGCTAAGGCTACATTATCGGGATTCAGCGAAGGTTCGGAAAAGTCTGGCCTAGAATCTTCACTGAATCCCTTAGCGTTAGTCTATGAGAGAGATATAATATTATATAGCCTTTGCCCGCGGCTTCGCCGCAGCCAAAAGCTAGTTTTTCGGTTATATCTCAGGTTCCCGATATAGTAGCAGGATAAAATAGATACCACTTTGGCAAGACCTTTCAAATAAAAAAAGTTGCATTAAAATCCGTTCAGTAGTTTACGCGTGATGCGCGAACAAACAGACAAAAATTCTAAAATAAATTGTTTTGTGTTTAGACACGTCCATATAGCCTATTAGTCATTTTTTCTCAAATATCTTAAAATGTACAGACACAGCAAAGAGTATAGTAATAAAGAGAGAAACACAGCCATGGAAGTAACATGTATACAACTGGAATGCGCACTGTTACCAAAAAGCGGTCCTAGTGCGATAGTAGGAACGAGGTCAATTCATCTCACTCTATTCGGGTGACCATGATTGAAAACAAATCGCTACCCCAACCGGATAAAGCCGTAAAGTGCAGTTACATTGAAATCGTTTTTATTACATTTTCATGTTTAGAAAGATCCAATACACGTCTTTGATTTTTTTCATGAACTACTTTGTCTCTAGATTATATCCCGGGTCTGACGATGGAGCTGGAAGGTGGTCACAATAACTCTGTAATGAAAAGATGCAACCCTATCGAGTTTATACTCGTTTGATTCATCTTGAGGAGTACTTTATCAAGTTACGATCATATTATTTCTACAAAACAATTTTGAAGTTTTCACATCTGGTAGACGTCCCGCGACATCTAGTTTTTATTTTATTTTTCTTAGTATCGGTTATACTAATTTTTGTTGGTTTTGATCTCACGCTTCTTGTAGTGAACCGATTTTGATGAAGTTTGATCCAGTTCTTAAGGAAGCTAAACTTTAAAAAAATACTAAAATATAAGCACGACTAGAACTTAGGCCTCCCTATGTAGAGACATTCAAAGATGACGATCAGAAGTATTTTAAAAAAAACCTACCAACTGAACTATAGTTAGAAGTCTGAAAATAATAAAAATATTACATTTGAGGAAGTTTACTTGTAACTGACAGTTTTTTTTGTTAAATTTGTTTTCGTGAACTGATTAGCCCTTCTGAGTTTAAAAACCTTAAGGCTTATTTAAATGAACCGGAAAAGGAAATTTATTGTCACCCTAATTGTTCTATAGTAAGGCTTAGCACGCACAGGCAAATTTAAAAAATTGATGTAGATATAAAATGACACGATTAAAAAATATATATTTATATATTTAGATATTTTTATATATATTTTTAGCATTTGACATGCTTAGCAACATACATTAAACACAAAGTGAAAAATGTGAAATCGACAATAACAGTCACGAGCAGGATTCGAAAAAGAAATCCAGGAGATGTAGGTTACTTATATATAATACTTACCTAATAAAGTACGTAGGAAAATTGGTTGCCGTATTTTGGGGTAAAAGTTGAAAATACAAATTTATTTAATAACTATCACTGGTCATTTATTTGTCTTAGGAATCACAGACAGTCCACTCTACAGAGCGTGCCTGCAAGAGGAAGAGACAGCGGTCCATGTGTTGCAGCACTGCTCGAAACTCGCCATATATAGGACCAAATGCTTTGGTAGCCCAAGTTCTCTACGGGAGATCTCCAGCAACACCAAGGGGCTGTTGGTGTTCTTCCAGAAGCTGGGGTGGATCGAGTGAGGGACTCACACCCATCCACACGCAAAACACGCGCTCAGTCGTGGAGTTGCGGAGAACGGCCCGCATACCAATACCTACATGCCCAAGAGATTTCCTTGACAGACAGCTTGTGAAGTCTTCCAACTTGGACTAGGCCAGCGTAGTGGTGGACTACGGCCGAAATTTCACCAATCACCAAGACATGGAATTTATTATTGTCTGTTAATAATGTTTAAATTTAGGATTATTATGTAAACTCAATCTTGTAATATTTTATTCGAGGCTGAAAACGCTCTATAATACATTCCACGTTGGTTAATGAACGAAATGCTTATTACAAGCTAGTGAAACTGGAAAAACCAATAGTCTTCAGAATGACGTTACCAAAAAGTATTGTTACCATATCAATAACAAATACAAACACAGTCAAAGGTATGAGGTGCCGTGCCAGGGTTGAATTCGATACCTTACTGTCTTTGCAGTCCTTGTTATAGATACCATTACCCGTGCTGTAGTTATATTATTTAATAATTATGTAATATCTTGCTTTACAGGCGTAGGTAGGTACTAGGTACCTATAGTTTTGAAGATTTCGCGTTGAGCGAGTGTGTATTTTGATTATACTTATGATAAAACTAGATTCTGCCTGCGACTGTTCGCGTGGCTTGTGGCTTCAGAATATAAATATAGGTATCTCTATACACAGGCACATTCATTTTCGCTATGTAATAGCCCTCTCACGGGAACAATTTATTTTTCCAGGATAAAATGTACTTAACCTGTCGTTTTTTGGGCTTCAGACTATATGTATGTTGAACGGTTCAGTAGTTACGACGTGAAAGCGTAACACACAAACAAACTGACTTGCGTATTTTTATTATTATAGTATAGATACCAACTCTTTTTATTAGTATAGATAGGATATTCAAGATCAGATAACGAGTAGGTTGTCTAAGCAAGGGGACTTACCACTGATTGCATGTAGGAAACAATATATACCAGCCTAATCGTATATAGCAAAATATACCTAATTAATAAGTATTATTTGCTTTGCATTCGTGATTCAGCCAAATAGTACATTGTTAACCTAGGGATGAAAGCAAATAGTTCGAGGGACTAAATAAGTCTTTATCCCGAGGAAACACTGTGCTTTGCTTTTCATAACTAATACGAGGAAACTAAAAATAAAAATCATGAATTAGCTAAAGAAAAATGGGAGACTTTAAAAAAATTAATTTGGAATCGCCGTTTTCCCGCCGATTTTGATTTTTTCTGTGGCCTGTCAGCTATTCAGCCATTATTTTTCATGTTATTCATTGAAAAAATATAAATCTTCGTTATTTTAAAGATATTTAGTTGCAACTATATTAAAATAAAGTCATATAAAAAACAAATTCTTTAATAAATACTTAACTTTATGTTATTTAAATTTTACATCGCGCTGTAATTG
The DNA here is from genome assembly GCA_948253155.1 of Leucoma salicis. Taxonomy (NCBI): domain Eukaryota; kingdom Metazoa; phylum Arthropoda; class Insecta; order Lepidoptera; family Erebidae; genus Leucoma; species Leucoma salicis. Next base: position 12,551,236 of record OX411809.1, on the reverse strand, counting down.
ACTGGCTGTACAGAAAATAGAACTGTTTTATTTTTTATAATTACTCAGCTGTCAGTTGAAAGCAATTCTCCCTAGGGCGGAATAGTATTACTTTCAACCCGCTCCTCGGGCAAATTCAGGCCTACTTTCAGAGTATGAGTAATGAAAAAGAATTTTAGGTACATATCTATGTAGGTACGTAGGTACTATTATAAAGCTGTAACAGCAAGAAAAATTCTCAGTAGCAGCCCGGAGTTTGGAAATGTGCCCGGTAGACGTCAATAGGCTTGCCCCCTATTACGTGGGACTTAAACATAGCTGGCGAATCGTGGGTGTGTAAATACACCTCTGCCTACCCCTTCGGGGAATACAGGCGTGATCCTATGTTTTTTTTTATAATGAACTGCGCAGCCCTATCAAGTTTGGACTCGTTTGATTTGTCTTGACGAGTACTTTGTCTTTAGATGCTATCCAGAGTCTGATGATGGAGCTAGAAGGTGGCCATAGGAACTCCAATACAGAAATACATAACCCCATCGAGTTTGGGTTCGTATGATTTGTCTTGACGAGTACTTTGTCTCTAGATGGTATCCAGGGTCTGATGATGGAGGTGGAAGGTGGCCACAGTAACTCTATAATGAAACGACGCAACCCCATCGAATTTCGACTCGTTTGTTTCTTATTGATGAGTACTTTGTCTTTAGATGGCATTCAGGATCTGATGATGGCGCTGGAAGGTGGCCACAGTAACTCTGTAATGAAACGACGCAACCCCATCGAGTTTGGAATCGTTTAATTCATCTTGACGAGTACTTTGTATTTAGATGGTATCCAGGGTCTGATGATGGAGCTAGAAGATGGACTTGGGAATTCCGCTATAAAACGACATAACCCGATCTAGTTTGGGCTCGTATGATTAGTCTTAACGAGTACTTGGTCTCTAGATGGTATCCAGGGTCTGATGATGGAGTTGGAAGTTGGCCACAGTAACTCTTTAATGAAATTACGCAACCCCATCGAGTTTATACTCGTTTGATTCGTCTTGACGAGTACCTTATCTCTAGATAGGATCCTGGGTCTGTTGATGGAGCTGGAAGATGGCCATGGGTACTCGGTAATTAAACATCACAACCCATCGATTTAAGGCTAGTTTGAGTTATCTTAAATAGTACCATAGTCCTAGATGATATTCAGGGTCTGATGATGGAGCCGGATGGACATGGTCACTATGCTATAAAATACCGCAATCTCATCAACTTTTGAATAGTTTGATTCGTTTTGACAAGTACTTCGGTCCTAGATGATATTCAGGGTCTGATGATGATTAATGTATATTTCCGTTATGTTGCACATGTCATAATTTTATAAAAGCACGCATTGAAAAAGTTATGATCGTTTTATTTGTACTCATTATTTCTATAAAATAATTTCGATGTTTTCACATCTGGTAGACGTCCCGCGACGTCTATTTTTTTTCTAGTAAAGTATTTTTTTCTAGGCGTGTCTCAATACAAAACATGTTCTTTTAGATTTTTTGTCTGTTTATCTGTTTGTTTGTTCGCGCTTCACGCAAAAACTACTGAACGGAATTTGATGCAACTTTTTCATTTGATAGCTTTTGATGAGACTTAAAAACTGGTACTTATACATTTTATCTCATTACTATATCGGAAACCTGAGACACATAAAAACTAGCTTTTGGCTGCGGCAGAGCTGCAGGCAAAGGCTAGTATATTATAAAAGAATGACATATCAACGCACAGCAAATAGATACTCCCCACTTTAAAAAAAATCACCTTCCGTAATAAAACGTGGTTATCCAAAAAACTCGTCATTACCTACTCATTATTATATATTACTAGCCTTAGCGGCTTCGCCACAGCCAAAAGCTAGTTTTACGTTATATCTCAGGTTCCCGATATAGTAGCGGGATAAAATGTCTACCAGTTTTTAAGCCAAATTAAGGCCGCAAATAAAAAAAGTTGCATCAAAATCCATCTAGCAGTTCTTTTAAATAAATTCTAAAAAAAAATCTAGTTTTAATAATTTTCTAGTTTTTCGGTTATATCTCAGGTTCCCGATATAGTAGCGGGATAAAATAATAATAGCGGGGTTTTTAAGTCTAATTAAGGCCTTTTAAAATCTAAAAAAAAAATCGTTTTGTGTTTAGGCACGCTTATATAGCCTATTTCAGTCATTTTGTCTCAAATATCTTAAATGTACAGACACAGCTCTGTTACAGTTTTATAATAGTATAGAAGATAGAAGATTTGTCTACTTATGCTATCTAGTGGTAGAGGCTTGTCTATTCCAGCATCCACCTAAGAATAATTCTTGTATCGCGAGGGACTTTACAAAACATACAATTTCAAGGACACAAAGTACACCCAGACTCACAACAATCAGTTGTGGATCACACGAAGAGCTTCTGTGTGGGAATCGAACCCACTACACTCGGTGGGAAGGCCGATATCTAAACTACTCCGCTGTCTGTGCCTTGTTGTAAAGATCAGACAATCTGAATAAATCTGTTACAGTCATAGGGATCTCTTAAAATTCCTAGGGCCTGAAAATAATTACCTATTTCTCCTTTAGCCTGTAACGTAACATAGGAAATATCTTGCACCGTGGATAGTGGACTAATAGGGTTTTTTTAATCTGAAAAACATTTAAGAAGTTATCTCATTTATTTTGATAATCCAAGAAATCTTATCAGTAGGTATCATAAGAATGTGAGTAGGAAGGTATGTAATCCATTTAGAATAATATTGGACGACAAACGCCTAGCGCATCAGGCCTATATCCACTCGGGCACTGGTTTGGAATACTAATAATGTTTTTGTTACCAGATTCATTGAAGTTAACAATTACTTCGGTATTTTCAACTTGCCTTTCTCTAAATATACTTTTCTTCAATTCATTGTATTTCCCCAAAATGTCAAACGGCGAGCTGTAAAAATTTATATTTATGCCGGAAGCAGGCAGGCATTCACACTAAAACATACTAAATCTATGACTAAAACCGAAGATCAGAGGCTGTCGCGAGCTTTTCTTTTGTTGCTTATGGTGGCCGACGAGCCACGGCCGACATGATGGTAAGTGGTAACCATCATTGCAACCCAATCATCATTGTCAAGCCGCTGCTCACCCATTCTTACCTGCGGGAGGCCTACGAGGCGACTATGGGTTCACAATTACCACCCATTGCATTACTTGTGATAGGTTTGGATTAAAAGTGGGAGAGCTACAAGTGTGTTATCAGGCCCAAGTGGGTTGGAACCACTGTATTACGTGTGGCCGAACGTAGAGCACCTAGGTTTGTTTTGGTTGTAGTAGGACGTTTATTCGTTCATTTCATATCTTCGAAATGAAATGGCGAGCAGAGGCTTGACAATACCGAGGTATTGTTGAGACTATAAGCGATGAATACCACTTACCATAAGGTGGGCTGTGGCTCGTCTGGCACCATAAGCAATAAAAATAAGGTTGGAAACAGGAAGGATTGTATTATTTTCTTACACGTTCAACACTTCCATGTTTTGTGAATTAATATTCTTCCAAACGTCACGACATTGTCCATTTATCCATTGCTGGCCGACTGGGCAGTTTGTTGGAACTGTTATAACATTGTGTGACTCCATTTCTGAGCTTGGATGCGCATCTCTGAAAAATGTAAATATTTTCGTAGGATTTATTAAATTGGATACATAAGACCTTTGAACATCATTTGGTAAGCTAGGTATCTCGCTGTGAATTAATTGCAGACATTTTACATGCTTTGATTAAGCATATGGCACAGTGGAAGGCGCAATAAAGCCGATAATGTTGGTGTGGATATATATTTACTAGGGTATAGATCTGACAGATCCCAACGTTTCGTTCAACCCACTTCCTCTACTTCTTAAGTATAAATAAAGGGCAGCGCATACAGGCACAGTAGGGGAAAATCCCCTACTGTGCCAGCCACACACCAGTGGCCAGCACACACTAATGATGTCAGCGACCTATTGGATACCGTGGCATGCCAATTACGCAAGACAGTCGAAAAAACGAGTTGGTCGTTTTAAAACTTTTAAAATGGTGGATATAATAGGGATTTAGTGTTACCTACTATCGATATTTGCAGAAAAAAAACAGGCACGTGCAGCTATTAATAGGGCTAGAATGGGTCGATAATCTATGGAAATACAAAAATAAAAGAGTAAACTGATCATTTATTTAATAGCTTGAGATAGATACGAAAAAAACGCAAGACGTCAGATCTTTTAAAAAACGTCGTCTGCAAAGGCCCTTTGCAGCAGACTCCAGTGCATATCGGCCCATGCCTTGACGTTCCTCAGCTTGCTGACGCATGCCACGGAGTCCCTCAGCATGCCGCCGGAACGTGCCGTTACATGCCGTCGAATCCCACCCCGGGATTCTTTGGTGCGTTTCTTCAGTGCCGCAAAGAGAGATCCTCTTTGATAGCGTGCGTGGGTTCAAGTAGATAGTAATAAATATTACTAGGGGCTTGGCAACGTTATTGACCGCAGTCTTACTCTTCTACAAAGTATGGATAACATCGGGCTAAAATACTGAACTTGCAGATAAAATGCTCTGCACCCCTGGCTTTTTATTCTAATGTTATAAATAAATGGAGAATAGCACAGCATTATGTATTTGATTTATTACAGTTTAATTAAAATCCTAGACCTCAATGCAGCAGTGTGAATGTGAAACACTTCTTTTGTTTCTCAAGGGAGATTCCCTCACTGAGAATTATTTTGTGTATGGAAAGCCTTTGTTACTTTATTTTACACTTCAGTATTTATATTAAGTTAGTTGTAGTTTTTTGTGTACACAGCAGAGAAGGTTCTATCTTGTTTTATCCGATGAGAAAAGTAAAAAGTAAATTTTATATTTTGTAGTTGTTTCATTATAACTTACCCACTAGACTTTTTGGTTCTTTTGTAAGAGGAAGAGGAATTAGAGGATAACAAGAAATAATCATCAGCTGTTAACGAAGGAACATCATAGAACTATAATTGACGTCAATGGCAATTGGGTTTTAGGTTCATACTAGACTTACCTTAGCAATTCTACCAATATTATAAGAAAGTTTGTGACGATTAGAGACGACGGGAATGTTTGGATGTTTGTCCGTGAATCACGTGTAATGGATTAATCAAATGTGGATGAAATTTAGTGAGTAGATAAACGGGAGACTACAGCTAGACATTCTCTCCACCCTAAAATATTAATAGTTTCCGAAGGATTGTTGTTTTACGCATATTGACCTACAGCATAAACGGATTTGAACGAAATGTGGTACACCGATAAATTGTGGCTTGGATAAACACACAATAATGAAAAATTACATAATTAATGGACTATTTTAAAGTCCACTTCGAAGAAGTCGTGGGTATAAACTAGTAATAGATAAAAGTCCGTACCAATTTGAAAAGCCATATTAAAATGTAGGTACTATACTAGTAGTACGGTATCGGGTTTCAAAGTTTTTTTTTAGATTTTATATTTTTTTTAAATATTTTATATCGTCTTACACCCTACACAGTCTCTATTGGATGAATTTGAATGATGACAACTGTTTGCAGTCTACAAATAAAAGAGTTGGATGTGCTATAGATACGATTGCCTTCATTTAATCAGCATGCTATCGGCCTTCTGTTGAACCTCAGAGATTTAAAAATAATGTGCGCATTCCATCAGAATTATCACTAATGGATAATATCGCGAGGGAAGAAACCGAGATGAAAAACTTTTTGGTAGTTAACCAAATTGTATGAGCAAACCTGGTGGAATGTGGTCTAAATCGCTATCATTTTGAGGTATCGGTGGATCTCTCCTCAGAATAAGCCTGTTAACCACTGCCAATGCTGGCAAAACAATGGCTTTAAGAATCTGTTTACGTGCAACCAGGGTGACGATTATCGCAAGATTACATTATCTGCTTAGCATTCTTTTGCGCCGATAGTATGAAATCTACTTCATATCAAGATACGAGTACAGTTACATTTATTATGTTTTGAGCAAGTAAAAAGCACAAACAACTTACCCTTGATTTCCCTGTTGTGCAATAAATCTGAACCACACATCTCGGCATTGGCCATTGATGTATTCTTGTCCTACAGGACAGTTCGTTGGTACAGTCACAACATTAGATGGTGCTGGCGTGACAAATTTCCAAATATCTCTGCACGCTCCGTTTACCCATTCTTGACCGTATGGACAATTTGGTGGAACTGTTATAACATTTTGCGTATCCACATTTTCATTAGGACGGGCAGTACAGCTTGCTACCACGCATAGAATAGATATAAATTTAATCATTATACTTTTTCAAAGATTTATTTCTACCTCCCGCTTAGAGAACAAACAAAATGGAAACTTAATTGATTTCTGATTGTATTTATCGTCTAACGTGAAGTTTATAGAGAAGATATTTAAGTGACGTAGTTGATAAGCTATCTTCTTATAACTACACAATAACATTCAATGCTATAGAAAATCGCAATGTCTATGTTCTATTTCGTATATATTGGGTTTGGGTTGACAAACTTTTTTAGGTTCCGATCTGTTTAAGCTGATCATCTGTACTTATCTGCTGCTACTGTCTATCAGACCTCCGCGAACTAATTAGGGGGCAATTTGCAACTGCTGAACTGAGAATCACATTTTTATTTAGGGTTCTAAAAAACTGTAGGTAACGATTACCAGAGTGTTATTTAACAGGCACAATTTTAATATTCGGATAAACAAGATTTAATACTTGAAAGAAAAAAAGTATATACCTAGGTAATAAAAGTATGTCAATAGACTTATAGATATGTGATTTGACACCAGACAAACGTGCAGGTAAAATCATAACTAAAAGTGTTTCCGTATGTATTTCAGATATCACTTGCGCGTTGCTAACGCCAGGGAAAGTAATAATAGGTGGAGAAAAATGAAGATAGAGAGGTTATGAGAAGATGGTTTGGACTTCCAGCCCCCTCACTCACCGATTAATGCTTCAGTAAGAATAATCGTTACAATAGGTAGAAATGCCAATAATTTTTGAGAGGGTAGTTCCTGGCCTGAGCCGGCTCGTCCAGGCTGGAATGAGTAAGGCTCTATAAAAACACTTACCTCTTACTGGTTTGAAATGGCTGTGAGTATTTTTTGTTGGCGCCTGATCTCTCTACGGTGTGATGTCGGGGTGAGTGAGGGAACAGAGAGCACACTTGTGTTTGCTACACATTCGTACATAGTTAGCTGCCTAGGTTACGTTAGCATATGCTAAACCACTGAAGGAATGTAATATGGTTCCGGTGGCCCGACAATAAAGGCGGAGAGACGGCACACGGTGGGTTTCTTTAGTGGGTGAGGGCCCCACACTACCCTGTTCGTTGCCCCGTACGACGGGTTGTACGGTTAGGAGCATTTTTTCCCGCCTTGAGAAAAAAAAAGGTTGCGTTAGCATTGGCCAAGGTGAACGAATTCTTAGTATTATTGATTAGTAGTTTAACAATTGCTAAGCCCATGAGAAGCTGTTACCATTTATCACCACCATTTTTTCGCGAAAATAAACGTCAACAAAAAGTTATTCATTACCTACTTATTATCCATCCATCCATCAGCCTTTCGTCGTCCACCGCTGGACATAGGCCTCCCCAAGAGAACGCCACAGCGAACCAGCGAACCTATCTATTAACCATTTCTTATATTATCGTTTTGAAGAAATTATTTAATACCTAGATGTAGATAGATAGGTACTTAATTTGAAAGAATACGTTATATATGTAGGGTTCGGAAGTTCCGGACGCACTATGATTTGACAGCGCGGCAAAAACGAACTAACATGTTTGTACTTGTTCGCCTGATACATGTTATTACATGTAACATTACACTCTCGCAATACTCGCAGTGACTCGCTCGTTAATTTAATTGTGATTGTTAATTAATCGGATTTGTGGTGCATGTGTGTATATGCTGTATATTCTATTGTGTGAATAAATAATAGTCAGAATCATATTCCACCGAAATATTAGTTGTGTTTGACTTACACTTCGGAATTCAAGGCGGAACAGGGGAACCTAGTATAAGTTCCCAAAATCACCCGCAACTGGTGACCCCGACGTGATTTGAACACGCAACCTTCTGATATATATGTTGCGTTCTTTCTAGATCTATTGAATATAAGGTGCCAATTCAACAATTGATAAATATATATTTATATAATATGTACTTATATACTTACACACATCGCATTCGTATCTGCAAGAGTTCTTAAGATAAATAAATTGATCATGGAATAAAACGTTCTTTAAGCTAGAGCATGCAAAGAAAAACGTGTTGTGTGTATTGCTCATAGGGTGGTATATTGACGTTATCTGACAATGTATTCATAATAACGTGGACTTGGATCCATGAGGTCTTGCGTGGATCTGTCACTTCCGGCGATTAACCAATTGCGGTGTATGTGCTGTCGCTGTAACTTGCTTGATCTCTTTGTTTCTAGAACTTGGGTACATCTTAAAACCAAATACTATCTAATTTCGAAAAACATATTTTTGATTGACAACCCATTACCTACTGTCCCACTGTTAGGCACGGGTCCCTCTTAGATTGAGAGGAATTTAGGCTGTAGTCCCACATGGTGGTACAAGCGGGCGGCTGGCGCCTTGCCAAGTAAAGAAAGTCTCTCAGGTAGTAGTGCAAGAGATATTATGATACCTATCTATATTGAAATATTGAATGCCTGTCTGGGAGCTGTTCACTACATTTGGCTCATGATTAGGTACTTTTGTTTGCTGGAACCAATTTCTGATGCTAGGCCTTGGTAATGGACAGATTTTAAAATTCTTTTGGAATTTTTACCTAGGCTTTCTATTCTAATATCACGCCTTTACAGTAATAGGCGCTAAATTGCGTATTTAAGTCAATCTGCACACAAGAAGCAAGCTATTTAGTTACTGATTGACCTTTTGATGTGAAACATCTAATGCGGAGGGAGAGTAAAATCGGCTGTAAGCGTGGCGACGCTTTTATTTTTCTTGTCCCGTTCAAATCTTGCAAGTTAAATTTGACTCACTTCCCCGATTCCGATTGAGCTGAAATTTTACACGCATGCTTATATCACGTGACAATGCAATATTATGATGACATGGACCTGATCTGATGATGGAGCTTGAAGGTGTACATCGGAACTCTATGATGAAATGGCGCAACCCCATCGAGTTTGGGTTCGTATGATTCGTCTTGCCGAGTACTTTGTATTTAGATGGTATCCAGGGGCTGATGATGAAGCTGGAAGGTGGCCACAGTAACTCTATATTGGAAAGAAGCAACCCCATCGAGTTTGGACACGTTTGATTCGTCTTGATGAGTACTTTGTCTTTAGATGGTTTCCAGGGTCTGATGATGGAGCTGGAAGGTGGCCATGCGAAACTCTGTAATAAATGGTGCAACTTCATCGAGTTAGGGCTCGTTTGAACTGTCTTGACTAGAACTTCAGTCCTAGATGATATCCAGGGTCTGATGATGGAGCTGGAAGATGACCATAGTAACTCTGTAATGAAACGACGCAACCCCGTCGAGTTTGGAATAATTTGATTCATCTTGACGAGTACTTTGTCTTTAGATAGTATCCAAAGTCTGATGAGGGAGCTAGAAGGTGACCATAGGAACTCCGTTATAAAACGACATAACTCCATCGAGTTTGGGCTCATATGATTTGTCTTGACGAGTACTTTGTCTCTAGATGGTATCTAGGATCTGACGATGGAGCTGGAAGGTGGCTACCGTAACTCTGTAATGAAACGACGCAACCCTATCGAGTTTATACTCGTTTAATTCGTCTTGAGGAGTACTTTATCAAGTTATGATCATTTTATTACTACAAAATAATTTCGATGTTTTCACATCTGCTAGACGTCCTGCGACGTTTAGTTTTTTTTATATTTAGACTATATTAATTGGCATGTCAAACCCAACATTAATTATTAACGATTAGTCGATATATATAGGTGCCCACATCCCTATATGCACATATACGAGCAACTTGTTAGGTACTAATTTTCGCTTTTACTAAACTTGTTGTACTTACTGAATTTCGTAGCTAGGTACAGCGTTTGTTTGTATCTCATTGTTTCGATTTCTACGCTAAGATTATTGATTCTATGAAAGAGTCCACACTGTACGCGTCGGTTCTATTTAATGGCCTTTGCCTTGGTAGGTCACAAACACCTATTGTAAATGTTAATAGCTCTATACCCAGTCATGTACCTACTCATGTCAGTAACCAGTAAGTAGTGCGCAGTGGGGTGAGCGGCTAGCGATCGATTGTGTTCTTGGGCTTATTTAACACTTAGACGGCATAGTGTGGCACACGACATTAAGGATTGACGCTTTGTGAACATAAGGTGAAACTAAGTGTAATAAAAAAACTCTCATTAAAAATAACTTTGAAATATAGTGCAAATTTGTTAAAATGATTCGTAAGCTTGTTATCACTATCTTTGTGATATTATTGATATTTAGCATCGAAGGAAAGAAAACTGGAAGAAGTCGAAACTCGGGATCTAGTCGTGGTTCAAGCAAAAAAACTAATTATAATCCACAGCCAGCACCAACGTCGTTTGCACAACCCGCCGCACCGAAGCCATCGCTTTTTGCCTGGCAAGAACGGGCTCCCCAGAGAAGTATTCCATCCAATAGTCAGAGTCATTCGTATCCCTCTAGTGGAACTGGCTTATCAGGTAATAAACCTAAACAGGCATCTACTAATCAAGAAAGTATACAACGCAGTAGCGCATCCAACAATTTTGCTGGTCAAAACACCAATAAACAACCAGCCAGTCATTCATACCCTTCTTCAACTGGTTTATCGGGTAGTTCTGGGCATGGTTCTCCTCAACAATCAGCTGCTAAATATCCTCAGCAACAAAGTACAGGTCTGTCCGGAAATGCAGGTGGTGCACAATCTGGGTATCCTCAATCACCAGGATCTGGATTGTCTGGGAATGGGCAAACTGGAAACAATTATCCACAATCTGGTTCTGTTCAAAACAGCTATCCTCAAGCTCCTTATTCTGGATACAGGCCGGGTAATACCAACTATGGACATGGCGGTCAGAACCAGTACCATCCTCAAGGCCCACCACCGCCATACACCAATATTGGATCTAATTACGGTGGGCATGGATATAACAGTCCAGGTTATGGGTCTCAAACGCCTGGATATTTTGGTAACTATGGGAAAGGATATGGAGGAGTCAGTCGATCCGGAAGTGCACTTAAAGGTATAGGCATTGCAGGTGCTGGTATAGGAACAGTCTTAACCGGTTTAGCGCTATGGAATTTAGCTCGATCCACCGGTCACCATCACCATACTGTAATTTATGATAATAGAGGCCAACCTGTAGCTGTAGCACCCACCAATGACACAGCACCTGTCGCAGACTCTATTTTAGCTGATTTAGTTAACTGTAGTTTAACTATAAGTAACGACAACAAAACGGAAGTACTAGCCATTCCTTGTGCGATTGCAACTTCTTTCACCCCTGAAGCTACTGTGAAGGATTCCGGTATTGATCAAAATGCAGATGATAAAACCAAATGCACTGTTACTGTTCTCACAAAAGCTGGTAAAGAGTTTATGACTACAATTCCTTGCTCAATCCTTCTGAATACAGCAGCAGAAAACAACGTCACGGAACCTCCTATTATAGAAAGCAATCATCAGGGAGATATTAGTAACAACACAAATGAGGCTAATGGCTTGAACGATGGTGGAACTAATAACAAAACCCTTAATGAACCGACGTCTTTTAGATTAACAGATGCAGATATTGATGAAAACAATAAAACATACTTGAATTTAAATTGTACTGCCCAATCTGGTGAAGTCAGAGATCCGATTAATCCGTGCTATTCTGTTAACCATAATTTAAGTGTTATTCCTTTGTCAACCACGATTGTACCAAATGAATAGTACCATGGGTCTATTTGGTTCTGTATCAATAATAAATTTTATTATGTAAATATAAATTACTTTACAGAAGTAAAATGATTGTATTTTGTCTTATGAAATTTATTATTACGATAGCATTTTTGATCTTGATATATAATGATAATTATGTGATTGACTAATCGAATAGCGTATTGATTTGATCTGCACAGCGTTATGTAGGTATAGCAGGTATACCTATCTATAAGTCATAATGTACGTGAGTTTAGATATTTAGAGATACGTAATTATAATGAAATAATTACTTCTTATAAGTAATTGCTCTTGTTTGTCTTTTTAATGAAGCATTAGGTAACACCGCACAGGTTGTGTAGTAATTTTGAATTCTAATCTAAATCCTCGTGTCGGGGAAATGGGACTCACAATTTCTCACACAGTAAAATATATAATATGAGCATATATTTCTGAAAATGGCCATTATTGGTAATAATTTTAGAAATGTTTTTGCTCAATTGTATTTTAGAGCAATTCTGTAAGAGCTAGGGAAAGGACCCTGCGGTATGAAAAAAAAAACACCAAAATAATGTGACTAAAATATTACTTTTACTAGTTTTTTTTTAAAAGTATCATAAATATGTGTGCACCTATGATAATAAAAATTACCTATATTTGATTCTATAATACCTAGACTGTTTTACCCACCAGTAATTATGGAGAAGCAAATCTGTTTTTATTATTATTATACCTTGGTAAAATAGACTCGAATTTTATTTAACCTTTACAAAAATGTATGTTCATTATCTATGATAGAGCTATTTTCCTATAAATAAATACATTCTAATTCTTGGCTGTCTAATTAGTGCAGTGTAGTTAGTAACCCGGTCCTGCCCTATTACTTGGACGCTAATAATAAACTAAACAACTTAATCCGCATTTTTTTGTAATTACATTTTATTTATTTATTTCAGACATGGTCCATAGTCCATCTTGAGGTGATTAACGAAATTTCACTAGTAATCGAAATGTCAGGATAGGTACAACATTTTTTAATTTATTGCATGTGGTGGCAGATGAGCCACGGCCCATCTGTAGTTAAATGGTAACCGTCGCTCATGGACTCAAATATACCCAGAGTATTGTCAAGCCACTGCTCACCATTTCATTTTACCGATTTGAAATGAAAGAATAAACGGCTATCACCCGCTACAGCCAAAACGCAATGATGTGCTTCATGGCCGGTCACATGGGAAATGGTGGTACCAACCCGCACGGGCCCGAGGTATCCAGCCCTACCACCAGTCATGCAATGGATCATAATTGCTTACCTCCCTTAGTCACCTCATACGACACCCGTGGAAAAGAATGGGGTGGTGACACTTGTATTCTTAGTCCGTCACCACACGGACAAAATACTTATATCAAAATGCGATAGATTACTTAAATACTGTATTGTCGTATACATTTAGTAAATTTAGATATTACAAACAGACACTTAAATTTTATTTATTTGTATAGATATATGTAGAGTAATTTACTTTGCTAAAGCAATAACATCATTGCTTTAGCACAGTAAACGCTTCGTATTCATGGTAGTATGATAGATAGGAAACACCCAGACGCAGTACAAGTATCTGTGTTCATCACACAAATAATCGTCCTGAGTGGGAATCAAATCCACGAGCCCACGACCTCGTGTATGGAAGTCGGTTACACTACCGGCTACGCCACGAGGCCCGTCAAATATTCTGTAATGTCTCAGTGTTCAGCAGGATTAAAATTGGGCATCTTGAATCTTAGTATGAAACTTCAGAGGTCACGTTTGATGAAGTCTACGCTCCAACCAACCTGCCCAATACCACCAGGACTCCGAGAGCTTTCAGCTTGAACTACAAATACAAAGTCGCTTCTAATGATTTTAGACAGACGAGCATAGAACAATATTACTCAAGAGACAGACGCAGACGAGTGAGCAGAGCAGACGAGTGCAAATCAGCGAGCGATATGAACACAGACTACGAGTACTACTTGATTCTCAGACTACTTGGACTTGATTTGATATGAACAACAGAATTACCTCAGATCTTCTATAGGCAGGCAATTTATTTGTTATACAATATTTCAGAAACTTTGCTTGGCAGGTTACCTACTTGCTACCTACTTTATAATGTTATGCCTTATCATCGTTTATGAGATGTGTTGGGGATATGTCAGGTTTGCATAAATCAACAGTATGCCGTATTATTCATCGAGTGACCCGGGCTATCGCTAAATTACGTCTGCCATCTAACTATGAAGAAAAATTGACTGTTGCACTTATACATCAATGGTTGCAACTGACTTATTTAATATAGCTAGATTTCAAATCAAACTTTATCAGACGTAAAGTCCTCGCTTGGTCTCCACCGGCAATAAATTCCGTGTGAATAACCTAATTTTATAGATATTACTTACTAATATTGACAGTTTTTTTGATAACGTTAGATATAGGATACGTTAGATATAGGATATCTGATCTGGGGGGTTAGGCAGAATGTCATATCTCACATGTCGATCGTATCAAGATCACTGTGATTGGTTGAGAAACCGACGCGTGATGTCACAATAATCCGTTGGCCAATCACGGTGATCTCTCAACCAATCACAGTGATCTCGATACGATCGACATGTGAGATATGACATTCTGCCTAACCCCCCAGGCCCGGTCAACTTTCTTTTACGAATATGCGGCATACCTAGGGGGTTCCCAATAATGATACTATATAGAAAAAATATTTAAATATATTATTTATTTTTCATTGGTGGCAATACTCACAAAACATCACAGACTAAGGGTGTGTTCCGATATACACTGCAAGCACTGTAAGGTGTGACGTCAATTTTGTATACTGCAAAGTCGTTCCATTATAGTTAGCAATACTGGTTACTACTGTTTATAACAAAATGCAGTCCAGTATACTAATCTGTCCTTACTTTCATTTCATACAAAGTATTGGTTTCACACTGCAATAAACACAATTTCTTTAAATTTTCCTTAGTTCGAGATCTTTGAATAACAATATTCAATAACAATAATACTTTTTAATAGTGCAAGTGGTTAAATTTCTGGACGCTGTTGATCACGTGATCAAACCACTGAGAGCACCTTACCTCGGAAACGCCAGTGCTCACACTGCTCACAGTACAAAAATGGTGGCGATTTATGATGTCATATATTTCCCTAGAATACTGCGGCAGTAGAATACTCAGTCTATAACGGAATGATTTTTCTCCCGTAAGAGCACTGGACAGTGCTAGCAGTGTATATATATTGGAACACAGCCTAATACATTATTTGTCATTTGTCAAATGTAAAAAAATGGCTGTCTGTCACTTGCAAATGTAGTTTACGAACCTGCTTATTGCTGTTTTGTAGTGTTAGTAAGTAATTGTTTCCAGGTGGAATGAAGGAAAACCAAAGAAAATGTTTTAGTGTAAAGAAAATATACAGTTCAGGATACTTTTCACAATAGCTAGTTACCATCGAGCTCTAATAAGGGGGAGATGAAATGACTACAAATTTACCGAGCCAATTCTTTGAAATCCAAAAATGGCGGAATTTCCGCTAGGGAAGCGCGTAAAAAATATCGATATCAATACTTCAGTCTTTCAAGCGATCTATACATTTTTGGGTGGACAAAGGTTTTTTTAATTCCGTAAATCTTTATCTACCTGTACCTATAATTACATATATCTATGTGTGTCAAATTACAACCCAATCCATTCAGTAAAATGAGCTAGTGGTTGATATATCGATCAGGCATGCCTTCTTTTCAAAAACAAACAGAAAATTAAGGGCATAACACTGTATTGAATAGATTTGGGTTGTAAAAAGCATAATAATTTAATCCTGGGTATAGTAGTTCATTCTCAGTCCAAACATACCTATATAAGTTTGTGATGTGATGACATCAGGAGAAAAATATTTGAAAGTGAGGTATTACTTACTTACTTACTTATCATCACGCCATTTCCCTTGCGGGGTAGGCAGAGAGAACAGAGTGCCAAGAGGCTCTATTCTTGCATACATCTCTCGCTTCCTCAACATTCGTAACTCTTTTCATACACGCTCGCCGGTTTCGGAGACTGCTGACTCCACCTTCCTTCAATACATGACCAATTTGGTCTAGGTAGGTAAGTCTCGGTCTCACCCTATACCTACATCCTTCCACTTTCGCATTATATATCTTCTTAGCCAGTCGCTCGTCCGGCATTCTTTGCACATGTCCAAACCATTCCCTTTCGCATCTTTACACCAATACTCTCTTTCATACCTACTCGCTCTCTTACGTCATTGTTACTAATGCTAAATTACGATAACTTAAAAAAAAACTAGACGTCGTGGGACGTCTACCAGATGTGAAAACATCGAAATTATTTTGTAGAAATAAAATGATTATAACTTGACAAAGTACTCCTCAAGATGAATCTAACGAATATTAGCTCGATGGGATTGCGCCGTTTCATTACAGAGTTACTGTGGCCACCTTTCAGCTCCATCATCAGACCTTGGATACCATTTAGAGACAAAGTACTCGACAAGACGAATCATACGCGCCCAAACTCGATGGAGTTATGTCGTTTTATAACGGAGTTCCTATGGCCACCTTCTGTCTCCATCATCGGACCCTGCATACCATCTAAAGAAGTAAAAAAGTACTCGTCAAGATGAATCAAACGATTCCAAACTCGATGGGGTTGCATCGTTTCATTACAGAGTTACTGTGGCCACCTTCCAGCTCCATTATCAGACCTTGAATACCATCTTGAGACAAAGTACTCGTCAAAACGCTCCATATGTTTCATTATAGAGTTCCATGTCCAGCTTCCAGCTTCATTATCAGAATAGCTCCATGTCATCATAATATTGCATTGTCACGCGATATACATATTATGCGTGTAAAATTTTAGCTCAATTGGAAGCCGGGAAGTGTGACAAATTTAACTTGCATGAAACACAAAGTGAAAAATGTGAAATCGAAAATAACAGTCACGAGCAGGATTCGAACCTGCATCTCCTGGATACCGTCCAGATGCTTTGCCAATTCAGCCATCGTGACCCTTGCTCCTGACTGCTAATTTCGATAACACATTCATACTTAACGTCTTTGGGTGACGCCTGCACTATCTGTCGGAAGTATTTTCATACATTATACCGACCAGGTAAACTTAATTTTACAATTAAGATTTTACCTAATAATGACGCAAACCCTGTAAATATTTAGATATTTTTATATATATTTTTAGCATTTGACATGCTTAGCAACATACATTAAACACAAAGTGAAAAATGTGAATTCGAAAATAACAGTCACGAGCAGGATTCGAACCTGCATCTCCTGGATACCGTCCAGATGCTTTGCCAATTCAGCCATCGTGACCCTTGCTCCTGACTGCTAATTTCGATAACACATTCATACTTAACGTCTTTGGGTGACGCCTGCACCATCTGTCGGAAGTATTTTCATACATTATACCGACCAGGTAAACTTAATTTTACAATTAAGATTTTACCTAATAATGACGCAAACCCTATAAATATTTAGATATTTTTATATATATTTTTAGCATTTGACATGCTTAGCAACATACATTAAACACAAAGTGAAAAATGTGAAATCGAAATCTAAATATTTATAGGGTTTGCGTCATTATTAGGTAAAATCTTAATTGTAAAATTAAGTTTACCTGGTCGGTATAATGTATGAAAATACTTCCGACAGATGGAATTTGAATTGACAAAGCATCTGGACGGTATCCAGGAGATGCAGGTTCGAATCCTGCTCGTGACTGTTATTTTCGATTTCACATTTTTCACTTTGTGTTTAATGTATGTTGCTAAGCATGTCAAATGCTAAAAATATATATAAAAATATCTAAATATTTAACTTGCATGATTTAAACGGGACAAGTTGATTTGATTTGAAAAGCGTCGCCACGCTAACAGACGATTTTACCCTCCCTCCGCATTAGATGTTTCACATCAACAAGTATATAATAATATTTTATTCCATCCATCAGTCATTTGACGTCCACTGCTGTACATAATAGGTCTCCCTAAGAGAACGCCAAAATAAGCGGTCCTTTTGTTGTTGTTAACACGGTCCAAAACGCAAGTTTACGCACGTCACTGGGGTACCAACAGGATCCATGGGGAGTGTCGGGCTTGATGTCATACAGGCTCGATAGTCATATAGTACCATGATAGCCCTAGATGATATTTATGATCTGGTAATGGAGCCACAATCCCATAAACTTTGGAATCGTTTGATTCGTTTTGACAAGTATTTCAGTCCTAAATGATATCTAGGGCCTGATGATGATGATTTATGTCCATTTCCGTTATTGTACACATGTCATAATTATACAAGCACGCATTAAAAAAGTTATAATCATTTTATTTCTACTCACAATTTTTTTTTAAAGTAAACGCTTTGAATGCTAATAATAATACAATTCAAATGATTATTATTTTTATTTAATGGTATGCTGCTAAGCCTCTGCTCACCACTTCATTCCGAGCACACAAAATTAATAAATGTACGGCTTCATTCCCACTATATGAAAATTTGTGACGAATAAAAATCACAAATTATTAGTGGTGGATGCTAGGTTGGAACCTAAATAGCGCAAATTAAATATTTTTAAAATAAAGGATATTTAATATATCAATATTTTGTAAAACATCAATATATCGATAGTTGTTGGTTCTTCCTGCATCCCTAATTGACCAGACAGATAAAGGCTTTGTACCCATATACACTGCGAGTACTGTGATATCATGTGATCAACAGCTTCCATAAATATAACAATTTGCACTATGGAATACTATTATTATTACCGAATATTGTTCCGTTTCGCAGATGACATCGTCCTTTTCACAGAGTCATCATTAGAACTTCAGTCAATGCTAATGGAATTATGTTTGGTAAGCTCAAAGATCGGCCTGAAGGTAAATACAACGAAAACTAAATTAATGACGAATGGCGCTACTATTCCCATAGAAGCTTACGGAAATAAATTAGACGACGTAGAAGAGTATATATATTTAGGTAAATTAATCACTTTCAAAAATAACAGGCACATAGAAGAATTAAGAAGACGCACAAACATAACTTGGAACAAATACTGGAGCCACAAAGAGATCTTCAAGTCCAACCTACCAATGTATGTAAAGAAGAAAGTTGCAGATTCCTGCTTAGTACCCTGCTTGACTTATGGATGCCAAACATGGCTATTTAACAATACTACGAGAAAAAAAATACAGATATGCCGAAGTGGTATAGAAAGAAGCATGTTAGGCGTAAAAATAAAAGACAAAGTACGAAATTCTACCATACGAAAGAAAACCAATGTGATAGATGCCTTAGAACACGCGCAAAAGCTAAAATGGAAGTGGGCAGGTCACGTAGCTCGCATGAAAAATTTAAAATGGACAAAATCTGCCACTTTCTGGAAAGGCCCACAAAGTAAACGTAAGAGGGGAGACCGCCAGAACGTTGGGTAGATGAAATCAAGAAAACCGCAGGAGATGAATGGAGACAAGAGGCACAAGATAGGTATAAATGGAGACAACTGGAGGAGGCCTTCACCCAAAGAGGGGTCCTATAAATTACAATAATAAATAATATAATGTAAAAATAAATTAAAACTATAATAATTTATTAAGTAAATTATCAATAGAAATAAATATAAATTACATATATAAATAATCAATATAATATAAATAAGTAATAGAATTAATAAAAGTAGCTTTAAATATTTAAAATAAATTATTTAAATTGTGATATAAAAATAAAACAAAAAGAAATGTAATTCTCTAATTCAAATGTATATATAATTAATGATATTGCATGAAAAATGTGTTTGTATTTAATTGAGGAAGGAATAAAAAGGCTTATTATTTTTATTTTATTTTATTTATTTATTTATTGAATATTGTAAATCAAAGATACCCAAACATGACAAATGTAAAGAAATTGTGTTTATTGCAGTGTAAAACCAAAACTTTGTATGAAATGAAAGTAATGACAG
The DNA here is from genome assembly GCA_948253155.1 of Leucoma salicis. NCBI lineage: Eukaryota > Metazoa > Arthropoda > Insecta > Lepidoptera > Erebidae > Leucoma > Leucoma salicis. Next base: position 12,531,237 of record OX411809.1, on the reverse strand, counting down.
AGCAGTATACTGGACTGCATTCCGTTATAAACAGTAACCAGTATAGCTAACTATAAAGGAACGACTTCACAGTATACTAAATTGACATCACACCTTACAGTGCTCGCAGTGTATATCGGAATACACCCAAATTACGCTGTCATCGTACTATTAAGATGGCGGACGACAGCCGAAGTAAGTCACTTTTTCTAGGTAGATGAAGATTAGGGCGCCTCCTTCTTATTAGAGCTCAATGTCAAATACACGTTTGTCTCCCACTCTGCCCACTATGGCAAACTTGTGGCAACCCTTCGCTGCTGAAGCCAAAAAAACAAATTTTGGCGGGAACACAAAAATCATGTCGTCGCTCTGCATTATTTTCGTAAACTTGTGTTATTTCGAGTATTAATGTGTAAAAGTGGTGGCCTTTTGCTTATTAACTATTTGTGTATGTGAATAAGTGTTGGCAAGTGATGTAGTGCATAACTTGGTTTTTCGTGTTGCCTCCAAAACTCCATAGAAGCTTCAGTAAAGTCACCACCGCTTTGCTGTAGCGTGACTTTTACTTGACTATGAATAACTTTATGTGACTGACTTCGTCTAATGACCATGATGAAAAAAATGACCTTAAATAAGTCATTGGCAAATACTCAAACCGAGTAGCCATTATTTAAACAAAAAAAAAAGAAGTTTACATGACTGTCAACCACCTGTCAACTGTAACGTCTGTCACTGTCACTGGCTGGCTGGAGGCTGGAGTGGTTTTGATTTGAACAATTATTGTTTCAAGGGGTTGTTTTTTTTAATTTTCAATGTTTTCTTATTCTAGTCAAACTTAGCTATCCAATATACATTACTTGCTACAATGTCTGATCCTACAATACAAACATTCTGTTGCCATCATACGGGTAAAAAAGAAGATTTTGCCATAAGAGTTATGGATGAATTCAACACTGATTCTTATAATACTGTTTGTTTGGTTTCGTCTACAATTGGAATTTTAGGATCAATGTACCAGGTATTTGTAACATTTTGCTAATACTAGAATTATATATAAATTTACCTATTTTCATGAGGTACCAGTTTAAAATATCACGTTTACACATTTACATCTTTTAGATATATCCAGATGTAATAAGCCGAATTCAAAGAGGAATTGATTCTACGCGCGGACGGCGCATAATCATTTGGTTAGCTGTTGCTGATTTAATGGCATCACTTGGTAAATGCTCATGCTCAGTTTTACACTTTATGCCATGTACCTATTAAATGATTATACTTGATCCCAAAAGTTTATAGAGAGAATGTAAAATGTTTTTTTAAATAGGTACAACAATCACACAATCTAGTTAACATATACGGACACATTGTATAACAGACCTGTCTGCTTTCTCTATTGTCATCACCCATATTTGCCAAAACCTAAAAAAATGCAATAATAATAAATTAAATGCAAAATTATTTTATTATGAAACAAGCATAAAAACTTTGTCGTAGGGTTTCACTCACTCCACATACGTGTCCACACGTATTCTGGCTGGTCCAACCCTGGCAACTCCACTCCCTATCCCCCCTAGCCATACCTTAGCTCCAGCTACACGAACATGCTAACATGCCACTTAAAATACTAAAAATATATGTCAATAAAATCAATTAGTAGGATTTGTTATGTACCACCACACTATCACCCATTTTCCAGGAACAATATAAAAAAAAATATGCAGAATTGATGTTTATTTGTCAACTAATAACTTCTAGATGGTTTAAATCAATTAAAATAAAAATAATTGATAAAATTAAGAAAAACTGTTTTTTCTTTAGAAATTAACTTAAAAATATATTTATAAAACTCCTTATAGTAATACAATATAATACTATTTAAGTTACGTAATTTTGACTTTACTAATAATATTAAATAATATTTAAAATAATCAAATTTAGCTTAGCAACATTTTAGAATTGAATAAATAAGCGGCAGTTAATGCTTACCATGAGATGGGTTGTGGATTGTCTGCCACCATTAGCAATAAAAAAATAACACTTAATAACATTTTTTGATTTATTAACAAATATTTTCAGTCAGATTATAGGACATTAAGATATCAAAGGAAAACAATATTTGTTATGATTTTAAAATTTCAATTTGATTTAAATAGTTATTTTTATCAATTTATCGAGTTGATTATTTATTTGAGTCAAATATTTATCTATTTCGGTCATAACCACATTAGCTTTAGCCATGTGAATGACATTCTTGTTTACCTTTTTAATAAAAAGATCTGGAAGGGAGTATATGATATCTAGATGTTGAAAATGATAGATCAACCTTAAAACCTTTCTGTGTTTAATTTGTATGTCATTTAATTGAAATGAAATATTTTTAATTGCATTGTGATTTTTGCAGGTGTACTAGTAAGATCTTCATTGTGGCTAAAATACAAAAATATTATGCCTTTGCCGAATGATGATGTTAGTGTACTCTTCTGTAGCATAACTTCAGTGAGTAAACATTACCTCTTTTTACTGTTATAATTTTAAAAGATTAATGGAATAAAATGTAGCTAAATTTATGTTACCCTGTAAGATATGACTACTTATATGAAACAAGATACTGTCCGCTACTCTCTCTGTGTATATTTCTGAACACCAATTATTCACTAGTGGTAGAGCCTTGCTTATCCCAGCAAGAATGGCCTGGCTCGGTCGGGGAGGTACCACCCTCTCACATAAGATCAGCGTGTAACAACGGTAGTTACTCCTACCGGTGTGTTTCATATGGTGAGTGAGAGCGCTGGAGGCCCGAACCCTCGCCTTACTATCCCTCATATCCTCTCCTTAGTATCCTACCTATCCTCTGTTTATTATTTTTCCTATCTTTCCTTGGAGACGGCGACGCGTGGGTGATGCCTCTGGCATTGCTAACGTCTATAGGCTACGGTAACCGGTTACCACCAGGTCCGGGCCGTATGCTTGTTCGCCACCCATGTAGTATAAAAAATAAATGTAATAATAGCTATTCCATGGCAACCATTACTTTTTCCACCTTTACTGATAATTGATTTAATTGAATACCAATAAATGCATTTTATCACTAATTTGACTTGAGTGGTCGGGTGGCAATGTATGAACGTCGCTAATAGAGGGTACCTGCAAGGGTAAGCCCCTGGCCCAACCGAAGTAATGTCACACAGTTCCAGTGGTCTGCCGATGCATATGAAGAGACGGCTCACAGCGGGTTTGTTTAGTGGGTAAGGGGTCCACATTAACCTATTTCTTGCCGCGGTGAGGTGTGCGGATGGGTACATTTTCGCGCCTAACAAAAACAAAAGAAGGTTCGCAATATATTGACTTCATAAAAATATGGGAAACAAGAATCATTTTAATGAATTTGATAGTTCAGAGTGACAGTAAATAATACCAGCAAAATATGTTAGTCATCAAAAAATGTTGTGAAATAATCTAATTTTGATATTTTTTTTAATGCCTTTGAATGGCATACAACCTGTTTTGTTCATAACAAGTTTGATGGGTTAACATCAAATGTATTAGTGAAACAATCTGATAAGATAAGGAACTCCATATTTTCAGGCTTGGACTCAATATTTCTACACAGTGACTTGGTTTTGGACACTATTCTATGCCATAGACACATGGCTTACTATTAAAGGACGAGATTCTCACACCTTATTATATCATTCTGTTGCATGGGGGCTTCCTGCAGCTACAACAGGAGTTGGGCTGTCTATCCTTTACATACCCAATGCTACGTAAGTATAAATAGTAGATAAGTACTAACTTAGCTGAAATAAAATATATATTTTTTGAAATCTTCAGGACCTGAGTTATAACAAACATATATTTGGGCCCCCTTTTCTTTTGTTAAGCGGGAAAATATGTACCTAACAGAAGTACCTGTTAGGTACATATTTTACTGGGCAGGGCCAAGGGACGGGGTAGTGTGGCCCACACCCGCTAAATAAACTCGCCGTGTGCCCTCTCTCCGCCTGTACTGGCAGACCATTGCAAATGTGTGACATTACTTCAGTGGTCCGTCGGCAGCTTACCCTTACGGGTACCTGTAAGGGTAAGCTGTCTTCTAAACGGCGCTTTCGCACATCAGAGCGCCGCACTTTCGCGGGATATATTTGGCCCCTGTAATAGAAAGTAAACCTTAATATTTCGATGCCAAGGGTTGTGCTCTCTACCACCGAAGGAATGTAACATAGTTCCAGTGGCCCGCCAATAAAGGCGGAGAAACGGCACACGACGGGTTTCTTTAGTGGGTGAAGGCCCCACACTACCCTGGTCGTTGCCCCGAACGATAGGGTGTGCGGTTAGGAAATTTATTTCCCGCCTTAACAAAAAAAAAAATCGGTTGTGATCTCTCTCACTCTCTTAACTCATGTCAGAGCACAGTGCAAAAATGTGAAAATCGAAAATTATACTCACGAGCAGCAGTTTTGTGATCAGGCTCATTTAAAAATTTTTACTCATTTAAAAAGGAATCTCAATAAATATATGTGTAGAACTGAGGTTATAAGTTTCATAAGTTTGCAAGCTTTCAGCCAGTTTTGACTAACACCAAGACAGGCATTGTATTTGGCCAATCATTGACCTGCGCTTTTTTTTCTTATTATAGTTTGAATAAAAAGGTTGACAATTTTTGGCTTATTTCTATTTTTCATCTTATTGATATAACATGTATGTTTTTTATTCCAGGTGCCACAATCTACCAAATGTAAGGAGCGCTTTGTATAAAATATTGCCTAACTACTGTGCTACATATGTGCCCATTGCTATGGTTATGATTGTGAATCCAATAATGTATGTCATGTCAAGCAAAAATGTGGAAATGGCTGTAGCAGTTCCTTTTGCTCAGGTATTTATTTTTATTCTTATGTATATATTATATGCAGCAAGGAGTTAAGGATGTTCAAAGCATTACAAAATCTACCCTGCCCTGCTTGGATCTGCGTCGCCTGCGTTTCAGCATACGCTTAGCCTTAAAGTTCGACTCACAGAGGCCCTACTGTATAAGAATACTTATAATAGAAAAGAAGAATACTTATATACTGTATAGAATACTTTAAAACATAGAACTCCTACTAATATTATAAATGCGAAACTTTGTTTGTTACGCTTCACGCCGTAACTACTGAACCAATCATCATGAAATTTTGCACACTTACATATATTATAGCATGGAGCCCAGAAAAGTACATACGCTTACTTTATCTGATAAAGTCGCGGGTAGATTTTAGTTAATTATGTGATATTCATTCGTAAGGTCATTTTAATGATTGTTTCAAGTTTACTATATTAATTATATTGTTTCAGTTTACAAGCAAGGAAAGGAGAGTAGTTGACACATTGAGACTAAAGTTTTTCTTGATAAATGTTGTGTTTTATTTGTGCTGGATGCCAAACCTTGTTAATGGTTTTCTAATTTGGATTATGTGGTTTGAAATACCTGTCAAAGTAATGATCTCTACATGGTATATTATGGTAGGTATTTTATTTAGTCTTGCCAAACACGCCACATGGTACATCTGTTTAAAAAAAAAGAGACGACACCCTGCTCAAAAAATAATGCTTGTATCGCGGACTACTTTACAAACATGCAGTTTCAAGGACACAAAGAACACCCAGACTCAGAAAAATCGTTGTGTGGGAATCGAACCCAGAACACTCGGGCGGGAGGCCGGTACCTAAACCACTTCTCCAACTATGCAGTCCAATAGAGCATCATGGCGTGCAGAGACAACACAACCTATCGGTTGAACAATACGAACAGAATTTGAGAATATTAATTATATTTTACTACAAACTTATCATGTGCAACTTCTGGATTGGTGATGACGAACTAAGAATACAAGTTACTATCACATTTTTTCCTGAGGGTGTTGTACGGGGCGACTAAGGGAAGCAGGCAATTGTCACCAATTCGATTACCTACTGATATTGTAGGGTTGGGTACCAAGTGGGGATACTCCAGCGTTATCTGTGTTGGTTTTGTTGTGCAAAGTTGCATTCTATAATCGCTAACGCTATAGAAATTATTAAAATGTATGGGAATTTGACATCTCTAACGTTAAGTCACGTGACTTAGCGTAATAGATATCGTTCAGAAGGTCGGTAACACCGTCTTCCGTGTGACTGATCGTGGCATACACACAGAACATTTTTACTCTACGAGATACATCGGTGTGCTTTGGTAGGTAGTGGAGATAGTCGTCCATTCATTGATTTCCAATCTTGGAAATAAAATGGTGAGCAGTGGCTAGTGGCTTGGCAGTTCTTAGTATTTAGTGAAGCGCGGTAGATTAACAACCCTTGCAGCGTGTTCAGTACCTCCACCATTTCGAAGCCCATGAGGCGCTCTGTTTATTAAAAAATTCGATAGCTGGAAATACTTGGGCAATTCAGATTAAGTTACCAGATCGTACCACGTAATAGGGGCCTATTGCCGTCTACCGGACAGATTTCTATATATTTTATAGGCTCGCGTCAACCGGGCACATTTCCAAACTCCAGGCTGCTATTAAGAATTCTCAATAACACTGCCTGACCCGGTAATCGAACCCGAGACCTCATGATAAGTAGTCGCACACACCACCGAGGCAATTGTTTAGTTACAAAAAGATTTTTGTAATTAAAGAATTAATATCAATAAAGAATAAGCAGCTACAATAGTATTTAAATGATTATCAATTTCCAACAAAGCAAATAACACCAACACCACCATATGCGCATAATGACGATTCACGGCTCGTACTGTAACGAATTTGCGCGGCACAGGTGACACAGACGAAAAAGCTTGTCGAGCCACTAGCACGCGTACTTGCTCGAACATCTGACACCCTGTTCAGAAAAACTTTCACGTGATTGAGTATAATATATGAAATTAAAGAATAAACGGCTATCTCCTGCTATAGCCAAAACGCAACAATGTGCTTCATGGCCGGTCACACGGGAGATGGTGGTACCAACCCGCTCGGGCCCGATACCAAGTGAGTGCTCCCACTTGGTACCCAGCCCTACCACCAGTCATGCAATGGATGATAATTGCTTACATCCCTTAGTCGCCTAATATGACACCCGTGGAAAAGAATGTGGTGGTGACAATTGTATTCTTAGTCCGTCACCACACGGACAAACTTGTGCATTTTAGACTCTTAACACAACCGTTCGTTGCTCCGAACGACGGGCTGTGCGGTTAGGTACATATTTTCCCGCAAAAAGATAAGTATATTAATACAATTATTATTTTGAATTTATTTACAGGCATTAACAAATCCCATGCAAGCACTTTTGAATGCCCTTGTTTATCGAAAATGGAATACAAATACAGAGAGAACAATACCGTTTAGTAAGGATACAAGGAAGGAGTTCCAGTTTTACGACGAACAGTCGCCGCTGCTAGGTTCCGAACCCCCACGACTACAATTGTCACCTATCCCACCTGGCATCAACAATTATTCAACTTTGTGATAAAATAGACGATAGCAGTATTTTAATAAGTAATTTGTTATTTTTTTTTTTATATGAATATACATGTTTTTTTTACTTATTTTTAAAACTAGTCTTTCTTTTCCAGTATTTAATTTTAATTTGTCATAATTTTCACCAATCCTTTAAAGAACAAAATATTTGTGAAAATGGAAAAAGAGCATAACGGATTCAAACCTGTGTCCCATCCAATCCGGGGAAGTGCTATGTACCGCTAAGCTATCGCAGTCATTTAATCTCACTTCACGTTTGTTTTAGATGTCTTACCCACGCCACCTATCTATATAATATGTTAATGCTTCCTGCATACATTTTATTCTAATATAATAAGCTTAATTTTGCAATTAAAATTCCTATTAATCGATGACGCGATGTTACGCGCGTGAACTATAGGTTAACCTACTACTAAAATACATAGCGTCACGGCTGTATTCTCCAAAGGGGTAGGCAGAGGTGTATTAACCCACGGTTCGCCTGCTATGTTTACGTAGCATCACGCCTGTATTCCCCGAAGGGGTAGGCAGAGGTGTATTACACACCCACGGTTCGCCAGCTATGTTTAAGTCCCACGTAATAGGGGCCTATTGCTGTCTACCGGACAGATATCCAAACTCCAGGCTGCTACTGAGAATTTATCTTTTTACGAAAAAGCTCAATAATCTGTCCGACCCGGGGATCGAACCCAAAACCTCATAATCAGCAGTCGCTCTCACTACCGCTGCACCACAGAGGCAGTTAGTTCTCAAATGCAAGTTTATAAAGATGTGATGTTTACCTGTCAACCATGTCTAAACTACTGAATGGAATTAGATAAAATTTGGTAAGTAGATAGATGAGACGTCGGATTAACATTTGTAGGATAGTTTTCATTCGAAAATAATGATTGATTCCTGTAGGATAGCTATTTTTTCGTTAAACGGATTTACGAAATAATATAGTAATATATATTTAATAATATTATGGCATAGAAAAAGATATGTAATAATACTTATTATCAGAATAAGGCATAGATATAATATATAGATTAAATCTATGGAATAAGGAGTTCCTAATAAAGGTAATGTATACCACATTTAAAATAACGTAGTTTTAGTTTTCTCTTGGACGCTGGTGATATATTTTTGAACTGAAGAGGATTGCCAGTTATAAAACTCACAAAACCATAGAGTATATTCTACATGTGCGCGATGCGTGCATATCAAAGAGTAATACGTATAACCAGTAAGTATAAGTTCCTATTAACACAGATGACACTATTTCTGCGCATTATATTTTTGATAGGTCGATGTGGGGAAGTTACCGACCTCTGGTGCATATAGAATAGAGCAGCGACGCTCAACCCTTTTCTAGAACAAAAATGATTTTCTTTATATTGCCACGGCTTGCCACAACTCGGTTAATAATAAAAAATGTAAACCTATGTAGCTTGTTCCTGGTAGGCTGCGGGTATAGCTGATATATATTTTTTCAACCCATTACTACCCACTGTTTGGCACGGGTCTCGGGAGTCTCAGAATGGCGGGCATTTATACTGTACCTACTCGACCACGCTGGCTCAGAGCGAGTTCGCAGATTTCACAACCCATCGACACAATCACTTGCAGGATTCCTCAAATTTTCCTTCACCAAACAGTGATAATTTGTAGACAAATACTAGTTTCAGTCATAGGTGTGTGCAGCGGTGTATTTACACAAGGGGCAGTCGGGGCGAGTGCCCAGGGCGGCAAATTTTTTAGGGCGGCAAAAATTTAAAATTAAACAATTTTTTTCTAGTCTTATCAAGATTGCTCAATATAAATAATTAATTCTATTAACTCTTAATTGGGCGCGCCTTAAAAGTAGCATAAGTGGCCGCGTGGGATGTGTAGCACCCCACAACTAGTGTATTAAAATAAAATCAGAAATCAATGCAAAATTAGACTTCAATCAATGAAAATATTTGAATTGCATATTAATCAACATTTAAACCTTACTACTATCATATGATCATTACACACGTGTTTAAACACTTACGAGCATTCAATTTTAAAGACATCTAAAACAAATGTGAAGTGGAGATTGGGTGTCACTTTTAGGTGACTGTGATAGCTTAGCGGTTCAGAGCACTTCCCCAGATTGGATGGAATGCAGGTTTGGATCCTGCTCGCAGTAAAGTTCTCTTTTTTCACTTTCACAAATAATTTGTCCATCCAGTCTTTGTTTTAGACCATAAATATTATTCACCTACCGGGAAATTTAGTCTACACAAACAGTCACCTGGGGTGTCGTGCACCCCAAACATGCTCTCTAAGCCCAACCGTTCACGATCTAACACCGTTCGCGACTAAATTGTAAACGTCAAACGTGCGTAGGAAGCTACCTAGAAGACCAGCGCCCTAAATTAAGATTTTAAGAAGTTATTAGCCTAGAAACTTGCGTTGGGGTGTATGACACCTCTCGCGGAAGGAGGCGGCGGAGAGGGCCCGGGAGGAATCCTCCTTCGCGGACGAGATTCGCTGCCGGCGCGCGGGGTGGCGTGCGCGCGCGTACCTGCGCCTGTTGTCACCCTAGCCGAGGCTGCGGACGGTGGGGTCGGGGATTGCCCTGCCGTCCGAAGCCTACCGCAAAGGTGTGACGCCCACGTGCGCGGGGCGTCGTCGACACGCGAGACTCGGCATCAGTCGCCCAAGGGCGGACGCCGAGCCGACGAGCTTTGGCGCAAGACGGCGGAAGTGCTCGTCAAAGTGCCACCGTCCATCCAATACCAGGCCCAAGTATTTGATGTGGGTCTGGATTGGAAAACCCACACCGTTGACCGTTATCGAGGCGCCGGCAGGTGGGCCACGTCGGGGCCCATGGAAGAGTAGGGCCTCCGACTTTTCAAGGGCCACCCTAAGCCCCAGCGCCTCGATCCGCCTGATCACCTCCGCGGTTCCGGAGGTGGCCAGCGTTGCCGCCTCCTCGAGGGTCCCGCCCCGGGCTGTGACGAGCGTATCGTCTGCGTAGCAAATTACGCCCAGCCCGGGGGGGAGCCGGCCACGGAGGACCCAGTCGTAGCCGATGTCCCACAGGAGCGGCCCTAGAACCGAACCCTGCGGGACGCCATACGACATACCCTCCTTACAACGCCCCCTTCCCGGTCCACGAAGAGGACGCTGGGGCCGTCGAGGAAACAACATTACACTATTGTAACTCTCTGTAACCATGGTGTTCGGCTGTTTCCAAATTTTGAAAGTAAAATTTTACTCATTTCGTGGTTTTCAACTTAGACTTCGATATAACGAAACAGTTTTCCATCCATCAGCCTTTTAACGTCCACTGCTGGACATAGGCCTCCCCAAGAACGGGGGATAGTGCCGTAATCGCCACGCTTGGCAGGCGGGTTGGCGATCGCAGTGGCTGTTAATAATCGAAGGAGTGCTGCTGCCCACTCCCCCGGTATTCCCTCAGTCGGTTCTTACGACTCCCATGGTTGGAGAAGGTAGGAGGATAGGGAAACAGTTTTAAATGTAAGGAATTATGTTACCATTAGAGCCATTCGAGATAACTGTGCGCAGAGGGTAAGCGTGCGCAATATCGCCGTTCTTGAGATACAGCCTGGTGACAGACGGACGGACAGATAGAGGAAAAACGAGTAAAGAAACACGTTTGTGTATGGGAGGCCCCCTTAAATATTTGTTTTATTTTAATTTAATTATTTATTTTTAAAGTGAATATATAACTAAATATTCTGTGAATATTTCAAGCGTCTACCTGTTGCCGTTACCAATAGCGAGCAAAAAAGGGCAAAATAATCACGTTTGTTGTATGGGAGCCCCCCTTAAAATATTGTTTTTTTTTTGTTTTTAGTATTTGTTGTTATAGCGGCAACAGAAATACATAATTTGTGAAAATTTCAACTGTCTAGCTATCGCCGTTCTTGAGATACAGCCTGGTGACAGACGGACGGACAGATAGACGTTGTATGTAAGCCCCCCTTAAATATTATTATTTTTTTGTTTTTAGTATTTGTTGTTATAGCGGCAACAGAAATACATCATTTGTGAAAATTTCAACTGTCTAGCTATCGCCATTCTTGAGATACAGCCTGGTGACAGACGGACGGCCAGACAGAGAGCGAGGTCTTAGTAATAGGGTCCCGTTTTGACCCTTCGGGTATGGAACCCTAAAAAAGGTTCAGATGCCTAGCTATAAAATAAAATAATCTAATTTCTTGCCATGCCATTTGATTGTAGATAATGTAATACAAGATTATAATAAATTTACAACCTTTTAATAAGTATATATACAATATTGGTTGATTTACAAAACATAATATATATATATTATAATGATAACTATCACATATCATCATTATCCGGTGGGGCCATTGTTAAATCTGTTACATCTTTTACAATCAAGTGGGCTATTTGCCATGCCATTTCTTCTTCAACTTTTGATGCATTTGTAGGCACAAATCGACTGACCATTTTTTTTAAAACAGATCTATCTTTTTTGTCAGGGTCAGGTTCAAATTTTGATTCAAACCTGCCCAAACTGTTAACTCTTCCAAGACTTAAGCCATCTTGCCTATTCCTTTGCCATAAAGCATCGGCATTATAAAGCTGATTGGAGTCAATTGTCATGTCAGGTACAGAGAGATTTCGTTTCTTTTTACGGAAGACAGGGTCTCCCATTGCTAGGAGAGTATTTTGAGTGCTAATACTGAATTCACTACTGCAGTCAGAATGAGATTTATGGTGGGAAGACCACATGCTATCAACTGAATGAATCATTTCTGATAGATATTTAAAATATATTTCTGATTCTAAAAATTTTTTGACATATTCAGTCAGTGTTTTAAACACAATTTGATAGGGTAAATCAAAACATGTTGGAAGTGGACCCCCTTCTATACATATATCACTTTCAATTTTTAGTCTAATATCTGTGGGAAATCCAACTGGACTAGTAGCTTGTAATGAAAAATACTTGTCATAAATTACAATAGCATCGGCTTGAGCTTGCTCAGGGCTTGTTGTGTTAGCATTCATTAAATTATCTCTGAAATGCATGACGGCCATTAAGAATTCTAATAATACCCTGCAAGATTCTTGTTCTAAGAATTCTGTGAAGTAGAACAGAATTGTCTCATTATGTAAAATATCTCTGAGGTTAAGAGAGCCACTAGTCAAAATGTCAATCTGTGCTTTAATGTAAAATGGACTTTTAATAAAATCATTGAAATAATTATCTTCTATTTGATTATACAGGATATCTTGTATAGGTTTAAAGCAATCTTCTTTAATATGGCCTTCTGGTTGGCATATATTTGATATAACAGCTTTTCTATAATTATCTGGTATATCTAATTGGAATGGTGCTTCTAAAGCAACATATTTTTTAAATAATTTTACAGCTTCTTCCGTAGCACTATTTTGTTGTAAACTTTTATTGGGAGGGCCCGTTTTGTGTTCAGGCAAGTCCATGCAAGAACTTCTAGAGCACTCATTTGTTTGTATTGCATTATTGATACATAATACATCATTTTTCTCCTTCCAACTAAATCTTTGTGAGCTTACATGTTTGTAGTCCTGTTTAAATATACATTGACAATAAAGATCCAAACTCTGTGTTCTTGATATTTTGGCAACACATGTATTATTTTCATTTGTGATGTTTGTGTTTGATAATGATTGTTTAAATAAATCTATCTCCAACCAACATTTGATAAGTGCATTCTTTCCTATTGTCTCCATAAAGTGTAAGAAATATTTAATAGCTTTTTTATCATTTAGAACATCATGCAAACTTAATGATAATTTAGAGGATTTATCAAACATTTGTTTGAGATCTGTAAGACAATAAAATAAGTTATTATTGTTCTTTTGGAAAGCTAAAATATAACTATAACACTTTCAGCGTATGATCTCACCTTCATTATTCTCAAGCATGAACTGTGTATGTATCAAGTTTATGATTTCAGACCTTGTTTCTGTTTTCACTTCTGGAGGACGTACAGGGCATCCAGTTTTACCTTTCGCTACAAGTTATACATAAAATTATAGTTTATGATGAGGTGACATAATCACAAGTAGGCGCAGGTTGTAAAATAATGTAGCAAAGAAAAGATTAGTGACTAATACTTTACCTGCACTTTTCCAAAACTTCATCATTTTTGTATTATTACTTCTCTATACGTGTTGGTTTGACTTACGAATAGCCATAAAAGTAGCCTACGTAAGCTCTTCATATGTGCGTTTTTTCACCATAAATGTAAACAATAATGAAAATGAAAACAAATAATATTTGTTTTGTGTAGCTACTATGCAATGTTACGTTCAGTCGTTCAGATTAGAACTGTCAATGTCACTGCCGTATTTTTTTATTACGCCATTTGCATTAGAAGCTAAAGTATTATAGACCATAGAGCCTTGTCTGTTTTTACGAACAAACAAACAATACTAGGACTAGGAGTTCTTAATTTTTGTTATAATATCTATGTATTTATTGCCTCATTTAAATAAAATATATTAAATTATGCCACTGACAAACATAGTTTTCATGGTAGAGAAACAAATTCCGCTCTAGATACAACAAAAAAATCCTAAATGAGTTTTTGGCGGGATTAGCTATAGCTATTAGGTACATGATATAGGTAACAATAGATTCTAAGCTGTGGCGTAACTATATATCATCTGAGGCCCGTGGCATAATCCACGTTTCTTCATCACATGACTGATTTGGTCTAGGTAGGTTAGTCTCGGTTTTCCCATGTACCTACATCCTTCCACTTTCACATTTTCTCTATATATTCGTGGTGTACCTTCCATCCCGACTGAATCCACATCCAAGATATATATATTCATCCCCTTGTTCTAGCACGCCATTGCCTATTATTACTTTAACATCTGTTCTGGCTTCTACTCTTTCAAAGACCATTAAGTATTTTGGTTTTGCTCACATTCACAGTATGTAGGCCCCTTTTCTTACAATCTTCTGTCATTATGTCGATTAGGGTTTGGTGGTCAGTCGCAGACTGCGCTAATAAGACCGCATCGTTTGCATATAGCAGAGAGTTATCCACTAAGTCTCCAATCTGAACTTGCAAAATTATTTCATTCACACATTCCTTTGTAGACATTTATCCAGCTATATGATAAACAGTCTAGCTGCTAGAACGTAGCCCTGTTTAACGCCGACATTTATATTAAACCAGGGCGACATTCCGTCATCCAGCCGCACACAAGCTCTGCAGTTCATGTATTTGGACTGCACCACTTGCAGCAGTCTAACGTTAATACCATACTACGGCAAAATGTCCCAAAGCTCCTTTCGTACAACCGTGGCAAATGCTTTCTCCAAATCCACAAAACTGCAGAAAACCCTCTGGCCTACAGCCAGATGCTTCTCCATAATGTAATCTGCCATGCCATGACAAAACATTGTAACTTCAGATACAGTGTTTTGTGCTAACATGAATAAATCGTATTTTGGCACATGTTTGCATAATAATAATAATTTTTTTTATTGTCTTAAAAATACTGAGAAAACCGAAGAGAATAAGCACTGTATTTCAAAAATTATAAGGATCAAATTTGATAAAACACTGCAACATCAATTACAGTGTTTTGTAAAACACAACTAACGGTATAGTCGCCTGCTATCTATAAGATACAGTGTTTTGTCATAACAATCGGTTGAGTTGAAGTCAAATGTCGTTTATTATACTAATATTGTATCTCCATCATCCCCTTCAATATAAAAAAAAGAAACGAGATAGAGGATCTCAAGAAACTTTGAAGCTTTTGAACAGCAACGGCAGAAGCATTCTGTATTGCAATCATGCAGGTACAGCAAACTAAAATCATTTGAAAAAATTAAAGACGATAGAAAAAATAATTTTCGCCACACCTCAAAGATTAGTAGTAATTAGTATTCCTGACAAAGTATTAGTTACTGCTGTTATGTAAAAAGAATGTTGTATGCCTTTACCTAATGACGAAGGCATATTATTTTTCTAGAAAACTTATTTTATTTGATGAAACTTTTGTTCAGCCCAGCAAAAATAAACTAGCTGTTGGTGTTTTATGGCCTTAAGCAGAAAGTGGACAAAAAGCCTTTAATATTGCTAGTGCTTATATGAACTTTTTGCTGAAGTTTTGCAGAGATCTCAAATAAGTTTATTTTATCAATTGCAACTTGCAACGCCCAAATTTTTTTTTATGTGAAACATCTAATTCGGAGGGAGAGTAAAATGGGCTGTTAGCGTGGCGACGCTTTTATTTTACTTGTCCCCTTCAAATTTTGCAAGTTAAATTTGACACACTTCCCGGTTCCCGATTGAGCTAAAATTTTACACGCATGTGTATATCGCATGACAATGCAATATTATGATGACATGGGGCTGATCTGATAATGGAGCTGGAAGGTGGACATAGGAACTCTATAATGAAACGGCGCAACCCCATCGAGTTTGGGCTCGTATGATTCGTCTTGCCGAGTACTTTGTGTCTAGATGGTATCCAGGGGCTGATGATGAAGTAGGAATGTGGCCACAGTAACTCTGTAATGAAATTCGTCTTGATGAGTACTTTATTTCTAGATGGTACCCAGAGTCTGATGATGGAGCTGGAAGGAGGCCACAGTAACTCTGTAATGAAACGACGCAACCATATCGAGTTTATACTCATTTGATTCGTCTTGACAAGTACTTTGACCAGTTATGATCATTTAATTTCTACAAAATAATTCCGCTGTTTTTACATCTGTTAAGAGGTCCTGCGACGTCTAGTTTTTTTGTTCTCAGCTTTAGTCCAACTGGTAAACGATTCCTCCACTTCCATTGAATACATGTTGATGACTATGATTTTACAAAAATAAGTTTTTATGATCAATAATAGTTGACACTGAAGACTCAGTGTGATGATGATGGTGACGATGATAGGCTACTTTGTATTTCTGGAAAATATTTTTCTATAGATACAGTTTTATTTATAGTAAGCTTAGGTTACATTTCTTACGTTTAGTTTAGTTTCGAATCATATTTGTGTTGACCACAGACTAGTAGTGTACTAAAGTCTCAGACTAAGAACTACTAGACGGAGCCACGGCATAGCCGCACTTGAAACAGCAATATTTTTTTTAAATGTTGCCAGGTTGACAAATATTTAACCATAATTTGGGCAAATTAAACGATAGTTAGAATGAGGTCTTTAACTAGGTCGTAAATAAGAAACTCTTCGTAACAAATATTTTATTGAAAATCGCAACGTTTATCAAAATAATTATTTAAAAGTAAATCTGTCACCCCTTCTATTCATCCAACCATCAGTCTTTAAACGTCCACTGTTGGACATTGGCCTCCCCAAAGAGAATACCAGAACTAGCGGGCTTGTGCTGACTGCATCCAACGGCTTCCTGCCGCTTTGACCATATATTTGGTCCATCTGGCATGTTACGCTGCGCTGTCCGATATGTGGTCACCACTCGAGAACCTTTTTCCCCAACGGTTGTCAGTTTGTCGAGCGATATGGCCTGCCCATTGCCACTTCAGCATGCAAATTCGGTGGGCTATGTCGGATATTCACGTTCTACCTCCGTATCCGTAATAAGAATTCGATCACGTAGAGAAACACCAAGACTTTGAGTCTTGATGCAAGATAAGTATTGCTTCTCCATATATTGCCGTTCTGTTCGATATCTCATCTGGTAAATAATAATAAGTTATATTTAATAAAATAATAGTACACAAGAATACAATTAAATTATCTTTTCTTTCTTTTCTGGGTCAAATAAGTAAAGAATTATCATCCTTCCAGCGCTGATTTAATTAATTGAATAAGAATTTTTTTTATTGCATTTAGTGGCAGACGAGCCACGGTCCATCTGATGGTAAATGTCAACTGTCGCTCATGGACTCAACTATACTAAGAGTACAAAATAATCATAATTTGTGAATAAGGAAAAAGAGTATGTTAGTACAGGCGGGAATCGAACCTGCGTCCCTTCCTATCCGGGGAAGTGCTCTAATCCACTGAGCTACAGTACCATCTTTTAGACATACCCAATCTCCTTATCACATTTATCTTAACGAACAAACGCCCTCTATCGGAACTCATCAATCAAAAAATCACGCCATCAAATAGTATGAATTTTAATGGCTTTGTTTGTTTTTTGCACCAGTAAATTGTATCTTGTGTTCTCGCTCATACATGTCAAAGAATTTTCTTCGCTCTGTTTAGATAGTCTGAGACTAAAGTCTATCCTTTATTCAAGACTAAAGTAGTGATGACATATCACTGTAACAGACTCATGCCCGGTCAACTTTCTTTTACGAATATGCGGCATACCTAGGGGGTTCCTAATAATGATACTGTATAGAAAATAGAATTAAATATATTATTTATTTTTCATTGGTGGCATTACTGACAAAACATCACAGACTAAGGGTGTATTCCGATTAAGATTTAGGATATTGTGACGTCAATTTAGTATACTGCAAAGTCGTTCCGTTATAGTTAGCAATACTGGTTACTGTTTATGACGGAACGCAGTCCAGTATACTAATCTGTCCTTACTTTCATTTTATACAAAGTATTGGTTTCACACTGCAATAAACACAATTTCTTTAAATTTTCCTTGGTTCGGTATCTTTGAATAACAATATTCAATAACAATAATACTTTTTAATAGTGCAAGTGGTTAAATTTCTGGATGCTGTTGATCACGTGATCAACCACTGAGAGCACCTTACCTCGAAAACGCCAGTGCTCACACAGCTCACAGTACTAATAATACTGCGGCAGTAGAATACTCAGTCTATAGCGGAATGATTTTTCTCCAGTAAGAGCACTGGACAGTGCTAGCAGTGTGAGCACTGCTAGCACTGTCCAGTAGTATATATCGGAACACAGCCTAATACATTATTTGTCATTTGTCAAATGTAAAAAAATGGCTGTCTGTCACTTGCAAATGTAGTTTACGAACCTGCTTATTGCTGTTTTGTAGTGTTAGTAAGTAATTGTTTCCAGGTGGAATAAAGGAAAACCAAAGAAAATGTTTTAGTGTAAATAAAATATACAGTTCAGGATACTTTTCACAATAGCTAGTTACAGTGATCAAAGTTAGTTGCGATTATAGAGTTCTGTGATTGTAAAATTTTATATTTTTTGTTAATTAAAAGTTTATTTTAATCTATTTTTATTTTCAATAATTTAAAATAAGAATCCTAATAAAACTACAATATTAACCCTTCCATCGATCATTAAATACCATCGAGCTCTAATAAGGGGTAGATGAAATGACTACAAATTTACCGAGCCAATTCTTTGAAATCCAAAAATGGCGGAATTTCCGCTGGGGAAGCGCGTAAAGAATATCGATATCGATACTTCAGTCTTTCAAGCGATCTATACATTTTTGGGTGGACAAAGGTTTTTTTAATTCCGTAAATCTTTATCTACCTGTACCTATAATTACATATATCTATGTGTGTCAAATTGCAACCCAATCCATTCTGTCATATAAGCTAGTGGTTGATAGATCGATCAGGCATGCCTTCTTTTTAAACAAACAGAAAATTAAGGGCATAACACTCTATTGAATAGATTTGGGTTGTAAAAAGCATAAGGAAATAAATAATAATTTAATCCAGGGTATAGTAGTTCATTCTCAGTCCAAACATACCTATATAAGTTTGTGATGTGATGACATCAGGAGAAAAATATTTGAAAGTGAGGTATTACTTACTTACTTACTTACTTATCATCACGCCATTTCCCTTGCGGGGTAGGCAGAGAGAACAGAGTGCCAAGATGCTCTATTCTTGCACACATCTCTCGCTTCCTCAACATTCATAACTCTTTTCATACACGCTCGCCGGTTTCGGAGACTGCTGACTCCACCTTCCTTCAATACATGACCAATTTGGTCTAGGTAGGTAAGTCTCGGTATATCTTCTTAGCCAGTCGCTCGTCCGGCATTCTTTGCACATGTCCAAACCATTCCCTTTCGCACCTTTACACCAATACTCTCTTTCATACCTACTCGCTCTCTTACGTCATTGTTACTAATGCTAAACTACGATAACTAAAAAAAAAACTAGACGTCGTGGGACGTCTACCAGATGTGAAAACATCGAAATTATTTTGTAGAAATAAAATGATTATAACTTAACAAAATACTCCTCAAGACGAATCTAACGAATATTAGCTCGATGGGATTGCGCCGTTTCATTACAGAGTTACTGTGGCCACCTTTCAGCTCCATCATCAGACCTTAGGTACCATTTAGAGACAAAGTACTCGACAAGACGAATCATACGAGCCCAAACTCGATGGAGTTATGTCGTTTTATAACGGAGTTCCTATGGCCACCTTCTGTCTCCATCATCAGACCCTGGATACCATCTAAAGAAGTAAAAAAGTACTCGTCAAGATTAATCAAACGATTCCAAACTCGATGGGGTTGCATCGTTTCATTACGGAGTTACTGTGGCCACCTTCCAGCTCCATTATCAGGCCTTGAATACCATCTTGAGACAAAGTACTCGTCAAAACGAATCATATGAGTCCAAACTCGATGGGGTTGCGTTTTCATTATAGAGTTCCATTTGCAGCTTCCAGCTTCATTATCAGATTAGCTCCATGTCATCATAATATTGCATTGTCACGCGATATACATATTATGCGTGTAAAATTTTAGGTCAATTGGAAACCGGGCAGTTTGACAAATTTAACTTGCATGATTTAAACGGGACAAGTTGATTTGATTTGAAAAGCGTCGCCACGCTAACAGCCGATTTTACCCACCCTCCGCATTAGATGTTTCACATCAACAAGTATATAATAATATTTTATTCCATCCATCAGTCATTTGACGTCCACTGCTGTACATAATAGGTCTCCCTAAGAGAACGCCACAATAAGTGGTCCTTTTTTTTTGTTAACACGGTCCAAAACGCAAGTTTACGCACGTCACTGGGGTACCAACAGGGTCCAGGGGGAGTGTCGAGCTTGATGTCATACAGGCTCGATAGTCATATAGTACCATGATAGGCCTAGATGATATTTATGATCTGGTAATGGAGCCACAATCCCATCAACTTTGGAATCGTTTGATTCGTTTTGACAAGTATTTCGGTCCTAAATGATACACATGTCATAATTATACAAGCACGCATTAAAAAAGTTATAATCATTTTATTTCTACTCACAATTTTTTTTTAAAGTAAATGCTTTGAATGCTAATAATAATACAATTCAAATGATTATTATTTTTATTTAATGGTATGCTGCTAAGCCACTGCTCACCACTTCATTCCGAGCACACAAAATTAATAAATGGACGGCTTCATTCCCACTATATGAAAATTTGTGACGAATAAAAATTACAAATTATTAGTGGTGGATAGGTTGAAACCTAAATAGCGCAAATTAAATATTTTTAAAATAAAGGATATTTAATATATCAATATTTTTTAAAACATCGATATATCGCTAGTTGTTGGTTCTTCCTGCATCCCTAATTGACAGCTGATATACAACAGATAAAGGCTTTGTTTCCATATACACTGCGAGTACTGTGATATCATGTGATCAACAGCTTCCATAAATATAACAATTTGCACTATGGAATATTATTATTATTATTGAATATTGTTCGGTTTCGCAGATGATATCGTCCTTTTCACAGAGTCACTATTAGAACTTCAGTTGATGGTAAGCTCAAAGATTGGCCTGGAGATAAATACAACGAAAACTAAATTAATGACGAATGGCGCTACTATTACCATAGAAGTTTACGGAAATAAATTAGACGACGTTGAAGATATACTCTATATATTTAGGCAAATTAATCACTTTCAAAAATAACAGGCACATAGAAGAATTAAGAAGACGCACAAACATAACTTGGAACAAATACTGGAGCCACAAAGAGATCTTCAAGTCCAACCTACCAATGTAAAGAAGAAAGTTGCAGATTCCTGCTTACTACCCTGCTTGACTTATGGATGCCAAACATGGCTATTTAACAATACTACGAGAAAAAAAATACAGATATGCCAAAGAGGTATAGAAAGAAGCATGTTAGGCGTAAAAATAAAAGACAAAGTACGAAATTCTACCATACGAAAGAAAACCAATGTGATAGATGCCTTAGAACACGCGCAAAAGCAAAAATGGAAGTGGGCAGGTCACGTAGCTCGCATGAAAAATTTAAAATGGACAAAATCTGCCACTTTCTGGAAAGGCCCACAAAGTAAACGTAAGAGGGGAGACCGCCAGAACGTTGGGTAGATGAAATCAAGAAAACCGCAGGAGATGAATGGAGACAAGAGGCACAAGATAGGTATAAATGGAGACAACTGGAGGAGGCCTTCACCCAAAGAGGGGTCCTATAAATTACAATAATAAATAATATAATTTAAAAATAAATTAATACTATAATAATTTATTTAGTAAATTATCAATAGAAATAAATATAAATTACCTATATAAATAATCAATATAATATAAATAAGCTAAAGAATTAAACACAAAGTGAAAAATGTGAAATCGAAAATAACAGTCAGGAGCAGGATTTGAACCTGCATCTTCTGGATTCCGTCCAGATGCTTTACCAATTCAGCCATCCTGACAATTGCTCCTGACTGCTAATTTCGATAACACATCATACTTAACGTCTTTGGGTGACGTCTGCGCCATCTGTCGGAAGTATTTTCATACATTATACCGACCAGGTAAACTTAATTTTACAATTAAGATTTTACCTAATAATGACGCAAACCCTTTAAATATTTAGATATTTTTTATATATATTGTTGTATATATAATTCAGCTGAATTGGTAAAGCATCTGGACGGAATCCAGAAGATGCAGGTTCAAATCCTGCTCCTGACTGTTATTTTCGATTTCACATTTTTCACTTTGTGTTTAATGTATAGTGCTAAGCATGTCAAATGCTAAAAATATATATAAAAAATATCTAAATATTTAAAGGGTTTGCGTCATTATTAGGTAAAATCTTAATTGTAAAATTAAGTTTACCTGGTCGGTATAATGTATGAAAATACTTCCGACAGATGGCGCAGACGTCACCCAAAGACGTTAAGTATGATGTGTTATCGAAATTAGCAGTCAGGAGCAATTGTCAGGATGGCTGAATTGGTAAAGCATCTGGACGGAATCCAGAAGATGCAGGTTCAAATCCTGCTCCTGACTGTTATTTTCGATTTCACATTTTTCACTTTGTGTTTAATGTATAGTGCTAAGCATGTCAAATGCTAAAAATATATATAAAAAAATATCTAAATAAGCTAAAGAATTAATAAAAGTATCTTTAAATATTTAAAATAAATTATTTAAATTGTGATATAAAAATAAAACAAAAAAATAAATGTAATTCTCTAATTAAAATGTATATATAATTAATGATATTGCATGAAAAATGTGTTTGTATTTAATTGGAGAAGGAATAAAAAGGCTTATTATATTTATTTTATTTTATTTATTTATTTATTGAATATTGTAAATCAAAGATACCCAAACATGGCAAATGTAAAGAAATTGTGTTTATTGCAGTGTAAAACCAATACTTTGTATGAAATGAAAGTAATGATAGATCAGTATACTGGCCTGCATTCCGTTATAAACAGTAACCAGTATAGCTAACTATAAAGGAACTATTTCACAGTATACTAAATTGACATCACACCTTACAGTGCTCGCAGTGTATATCGGAACACATCCAAATTACGCTGTCATCGTAACTATTAAGATGGCGGACGACAGCCGAAGTAAGTCACTTTTACTAGGTATATGAAGATTAGGGCGCCTCCTCCTTATTACGAGCTCAATGGGTAGAGTTTATGTTCCTTGCTCAGACTAAGAAATATTTAGTCTGAGCACTGTAACTATAAATACCTCTAATAGTCTATGCTCTAACACATCGAGCTCTACTCTTACATAAATACAGTGTAGTGTTATATGCTCTTTTAGAGCTCAATGTCTTTGGCTCGCACTTTGGTAGTAACAGAGGTTCTCTTTTTGTGAACAATGAAGAGAAGAGATTTTGATAGAACACGTTTGTAGGTATAGGACATAAAAAAATGCGTAAAATGTGTATTTTTTACATGGCCGATTAGAAGCTAATCTCATGATGAATATATCCAAAATTCAAAGAATTCCGATATATATTAAAGATTTTTTAACAAATTATCCATAATAAACAGAAAGACGCGATTTCTGAAAAGTGATAATAATATGTTTTTAGATACAGTCGGTTCACAGTTATTTTACCTCTAGCTATAATGTTGGCTAACTAGAGAGCTATGTTGCCAAATTCAGCTTCCGCTATTCCCAAAACCGAAATGATAATTATTCCTTTTAAGTTCTTTACTTTGCAATAGGAGTTAGTAATGTTTATTTTTATTTATTGACTATATAGTTAATTCTATGCTATATTACGATTTTATTTCACAAACAAAAAATACAGTTTAGATTTTATTATTTATTTTGAATATGAGTTATCCAGGGGAGTTGCAAATGGTGCACAATCACTATTCGATGAACTTGAATTATCGTAACTGCTGTCAGATTCTGTGTCAGACTCGTCATTCAATTCTATAATAAACTTGTCCATTTTAGCGTCCATGCATCCATCTCTTTCACGTAACTTATCTTCAATGTGGCGGACATGTTCGCATTGTTTTTGCCAGTCTTCTGCTGTGATGGATTTAAAACTTTCTTCGGTTAATTTGACAATATTGCTTGCCTCTTGTCCTACATTACTACTAGCTACTCGTCTTTTAACCAAACTACACATAAATTCAATAGCGTTGAGCTCACAATGGTATGGCGGTAATCTAACTACTTTGTGACCATGAGTTTCAAGCATTTGATCAGCTTCATATATTGGAGCTTCTTTATGGTCTTTGATGATCTCATAAAGTTGGGCTTTCACCATGGTAGGCAGATAAGATAATCTCTTACTTGTTATCCAATCTTGCATTGCAGCTTTGGTGGAATTTAATGTTGGTGCCTTATTTAGTTTTACACTATGGTAAGGCGCATTATCCATTACTATTAAACTATTAGTCGGTAAATTAGGTATAAGTTTGGGTGATCATAGTCCGGAGCGTGCTCGTCGCGATCCCTGCCAGCCTGTAATCCACAGGTTGCAATCCAGCTCGAATGCGTACCGCAGTGCGGGTTAGGGCATGCCCCAGAGGCGACGCGTACCGACCCGCCCCCGTCGGTATGAACAACGGCAGATGCGGCGATGGGGGCCGCCACCCATCACGCCGTGCCCAGTTTGGCGAGTCGAGGGGAGCAGAGTGTCGAGTAGGCACGTGGAATGTAAGAGGTGGTGTGGAAAATAAGTTACATGAGCTGGTAACCGTCATATCAGACAGACAGCTTGATGTGCTCTGTGTAACAGAGACCAAGCGAAAGGGTAGCGACGCCTGTGATCTTCCTGGTGGCGTGTTAGCTCTGTGGTCTGATGTACCGCAGAGCGATCGGTCCAGCATGGGATTGAGGGTGTTGCTGTCCGCTCGCTTGGCCTCAGGTGTGAAAGACTACGGAATGTTTGATCCCAGACTTCTATGGGTCCGAATAAACCTAGGTGTCACCAGGGTGTTCATGGTCGCAGCTTATGCTCCCGTAAGCTCTTCGGTGGCATCGGATCTAGATAAATTCTGGGATAATGTTAGGGAAGTTCTGGATTTAGCAGAAGCTAGTGAACGCGTGATCATATGACGGAGACTTGAATGGATGGGTTGGGACCAAGCGTCCAGACTTCGAGGACATGCTTGGTTCATTTGGTGATAAGAGAGTGAATGATGCAGGTAGGCTCATTGCAGATGTATGTATGGAGACCTTATTGTGTCAAACACATTTTTTCAACATAAGGACATCCATATGTATACATGGAGAAGGAATGAACAGAGAAGTACGATAGATTTAATTCTGGTAGACAGTCGCCTCCGAAGTAAAATTCTGGATACAAGAGCCTACAGGGGTCCCACTGTCGACACGGACCACTATCTCATTATTGCGAGATTTAGTGGTCTGTGGAGACACTGGCGAGAGCGTGTCCACTTCAGAGGGCTTGAATAAATAAAGATTGAAAAGTTGCAAGAAGAGAGTGTAAGAGCAAAGTATGTAGAGGGTGTTCGTGAACGGCTGACAATGGCAAGTCAGCCGGGATCTGACATAGAAGAATGCTGGAGAGTATTGAAAGATAGTATGGTAGATACAGCGAAATAAGTATGTGGATGCTCAAAGAAGCATAGGAAAGTGAAAGGTGATGCATGGTGGGATAGGGAAGTAGCAGCTTCCGTAGACTAAAAGAAGAAAGCGTGGCTGGACTATGTATCTTCTTTGAACCTGAGTGCAAGTATGAAAGAACAGAACAAAGAAATATACCGGCAACGTAAGAATGACAGCAAAGCCTTAGTGAAAGAGAAGCGTGATAGAGCAAATGTGATTGCAGAAGAAAGGCTGACCAAAAACTTCGAGAGCAACACCAAACTTTTCTGGAGGGAGGTGAAGAAATCTCGGAGTGGTTGGTCAGCTTTCAGAATGAATAAAATAAGGTCTAAAGGTGGAGACATTATTACGCAAACACAAGATGTGTTAAGCCGATGGAGTGAATATTTTGGAGATATGTATGCGGATGTTCAGGGTGATGCTGGTGCCTCATGTGATCTAACAGATCAGCATTCGGTACCGGCATCCTCTGATGACTTTAGTATGGATGAAGTTGAATGGGCGATTAGAAGTTTGAAAAATGGTAAGGCAGCGGGTATTGATACGGCGTCTGCTGAGATGATCAAGCTTGGAGGCTCATGTATCTGGGAATCCTTCCTAATGCTTCTCAATTTATGTTGGAGCTCAGGAATGGTTTCCAAGGACTGGAGAAGCGCAGTCATCGTGCCCTTGTTTAAAAACAAGGGTTCACGTTATGACTGTTCAAACTACAGAGCCATAAGCTTGACCAGTTTGGCAGCCAAAGTGTATGGTAAGATTGTTGAAAGGAGAATGAGGATGGTGTCTGATGAATTTTTGTGTGAGGCACAAGGAGGTTTCAGGTGTGGACGAGGATACATGGATCAAGTGTTTTCTCTGCGCAACATTGTGGAGAAGCATCTGGCTGTAGGCCAGAGGGTTTTATGCAGTTTTGTGGATTTGGAGAAAGCATTTGACACTGTTGTACGAAAGGAACTTTGGGACATTTTACCGGAGTATGGTATTAGCGGTAGACTGCTACAAGCGGTGCAGTCCAACTACATGGACTGCAGAGCTTGTGTGTGGCTGGATGATGGAATGTCACCCTGGTTTGACGTCAATATCGGCGTTAAACAGGGCTGCGTTCTATCAGCCAGACTGTTTATCATATATCTGGATTAATGTCTGCAAAGGTTGAATGAAATTAATGTGGGAGTTCACATGGGCGACTCGGTGGTTAACTCGCTGCTATATGCAGACGATGCGGTCCTATTAGCGCAGTCTGCGACTGACCTGCAAACCCGACGTCGACGTAATGGCAGAAGATTGTAAGAAAAGGGGCTTACGTGTGAATGTGAGCAAAACCAAAGTAATGCTTTTTGAAAGAGAAGAAGCCAGAACAGATGTTAGAGTAGCAATAGGAAATGGTGTGCTAAAACAAGTGGATGAATTCGTATATCTTGGATGTGGATTCAGTCGGGATGGAAGGTACACCACTGATGTAGAAAGAAGAGTGAATGCGGGAAATAGAGTGAACGGAGCATTGGGACAACTTCTCGGCAGCCACCACCTCAGACAGAAGGCACGTGTTGCAATACACAACGCAGTGCTTGTCCCAGCGTTATTATATGGAAGTGAGAGTTGGGTATATAAAAAGGAGCATGAGAGCAAAATCAATGCGGTCGAAATGCGATCTCTGTGGAGAATCTGTGGAGTGAGGCTGACTGACCGCATTCGTAACAATGACGTAAGAGAGCGAGTAGGTATGAAAGAGAGTATTGGTGTAAAGATGCGAAAGGTAATGCTCCGATGGTTCGGACATGTGGAAAGAATGCCGGACGATCGACTGGCTAAGAAGATATACAATGCGAAAGTGGAAGGATGTAGGTACAGGGGGAGACCGAGACTTACCTACCTAGACCAAATTGGTCATGTACTGAAGGAAGGTGGAGTCAGGAGTCTCCGAAACCGGCGAGCGTGCATGAAGAGAGTTATGAATGTTGAGGAAGCGAGAGATGTTTGCAAGAATAGAGCCTCTTGACACTCTGTTCTTTATGCCTACCCCACAAGGGAAAAAGCGTGATGATAAGAAAGTAAGTTTATCCTGTAGCCATTTCATAAAATTTGTTTTGTTCATGTCATCATGATAGTCACCAGATTTCGACTGGGATTTAAATATTAGTAGAGCGTTTGGTATAAAACCCATTTCACCACCTGCATGAACTATTATCCATCGAGCACCCACAGAATCGCTTTTTAAGACACCTTGTTAATTCTCACTTTGCCAGCACTTTTTTACAGAGTAGGGAGCGTGAATATAAGTCTCATCAATAAATATCACAGGTCTGCTTCCTACCTGCTGCACTATTCTACATACCTGACATGGCAGCTACTCGTTGACGAACATTTCCAAATGGAATTAAAGGGACTTTATTAGCTTTTTCCCTTTCACAAAACTCACGGACTGATAGAACAATTTTTCTACCACTACTTTGAATCCTTTTTGGCATGATGCAAGATGAATAATCACTAATACACATTTAATACAAGCGGGCTCCGTAGATTATCACAGCTAGTGATACCAACCTAACGGACAGACAGCCTTGAAACTTCAGAGGTAAAATAACTGTGAACGCACTATACTTACAGTGTTTGTCATGGCACGGCAGTGTTGCGCAGAGAATACTCTTGATCCATGTATCCCCTTCCACACCTGAAACCTCCTCGAAATTCATCAGACACCATCCTCATTCTCCTTTCGATAATTTTACCATAAACTGGCTGCCAAACTGGTCAAGCTTTGGCTCTATAGTTTGCACGTGCAAGGGCACGATGACTGGTCTTCACCAGTCCTTGGGAACCATTCCCGAGCTGTAACATAAATTGAGAAGCACCAGGAAACGTTCCTAGACACATGAGCCTCCAAGCTTGATCATCGCAGCAAACAACATATCAATACCCGCTGCCTTAGCATTTTTCAAACTTCTAATCGTTGTTAGAGTATCAATAGGTAATGGTGTGCTAGAACAAGTGGATGAATTTGTATATCTTGGATGTGGATTCAGTCGGGATGGAAGATACACCAATGATATAGAGAGAAGAGTAAATGCGGGAAATAGAGTCAACAGAGCACTGTCCTAGTGCTCTGTTGACTCTATTTCCATTATTTTAACTTCTCGGCAACCATCACCTCAGCTAGAAGGCACGTGTCGCAATACACAGCGCAGTGCTTGTCCTATTCGTTATTACATGGAAGCAAGAGTTGAGTATGCAAAAAAGAGCATGTAAGTAAAATCAATGCGGTCGATATGCGATCTCTGCGGAGAATCTGTGGAGTGACGCTATCTGTCCGCATTCGTAACGACGACGTAAGAGAGCGAGTAGGTATGAAAGAGAGTATTGGTGTAAAGATTATTAAAACATTTCAGTGGTTCGTTGCAATTTTGTTTTTTGTAATATTTTTCCTAACTTTGTTTGTTTCTTCTTTTTTAACTACTAATCTTTAATTGTACTTATGTGTAGTTAAACAATGAATGTTGTGTACGTCTTTAACAGATATGCATACTAAAAAAATATGTTGCCTACAAATCCTGTGAAAATTATATATGTATATTGTTGATGTAGGGGAGCGTGGGGGAATGAGAGCCGGCGGGTAATAGGAGCGGTGTCAATATCATCCATCCATCCATCAGCTTTTCGACGTCTACTGTTGGACATAGGCCTCCCCAAGAGAACGCCACAACGAGCGGTCCTGTGCTGTTTCGCTCATATGGGATTAGTGCCGTAATCGCCACGCTTGGCAGGCGAGTTGGCGATCGCAGTGGATGTTGTTAATACTCGAAATAAATACTGCTGCCCACTCCCCCGGTATTCCCTCAGTCGGCTCTTACGACTCCCACGGGTGGAGAAGGGGTGGGACAATTCTAAGGCCGGCCCCACACTGCAATATAGAATTACCCAATGCTTGTATTAGTGCAAATGTCATTGCCGCAGTGTCATTATAGACTTACCCAATGCTTGTATTAGTGCAAATGTCATTTGGGTGTGTTCGGAAACGTTCGGCAACGCTTGCCTTCGGCGAGCAACCCCACAGTGCCACGCGATCAGATGCATGAGAAAGATGCGCGTTTTACGCTCCGCGCTTATAAAAAAAATAAAATTTCTTCTTTCAAGGTAAACTTTAAAATATGAACATATTGTATTGAATTTACATGAAATAGATCACCGTACCGCACCGCACCATATCTGTATAATTTACGGTGCTGCTTCTCAAATTATAACTGAGAATGACGTGTTTTTATTACATGATTAGTTTTTAATTTGTTGATATGCGGGTAAAACAAAATTTGCAATGATGATAACGTACACAGGTAAATGAGAAGAATTTAAGTATCGCTGCAGAAGTTGTGAAAAATGGTCGCATGCGGAATATTCTAGCAGTACTGTTTAATAACTTCTGCAGTTGCAAAGGTTTATTTTGTTTAGATCCTTAAGTATACATTTTTCTAGTGTTATGTTGTTGATTTTATTACCTAATTTTTACGTTGTTTTAGTTAGTAAGGTAAAATTTTACTGAGACTTAGAAACAAAGAAAAGACTAGAAATATTTTACATAATTATATAATATGGCTCCCACTTGACATAATATATGGGTCCTTCTATGGCTCTGAATACCCTGGAATACCCGAAGTGGAGGGTAATGAGAGCGAATGGCATGCTTTTGTTTTGTTGTTTCTCATCAATGATGGTGAGTTTATTTTACTGTTATTTCTGTAATTATAAGTAGCCAGATAGTCAACACGTTCGTTCATAATTAAAACATTTTTAAATTACGTAATTTATGATTTTTATTAATCAATGACCTTATTGGGCTCCTATTCCACCACGCTCCCCTACCTTAATAAATAAATAAATAAAGATGCGAAACGAACATAGAAATAATGCTCGACGAGCGACTGGTTAAAAAGATATACAATGCGAAAGTGGAAGCATTTAGGTACAGGGGGAGACCGAGACTCACCTACCTAGACCAAATCGGTCATGTATTGAAGAAAGATTGAGTCAGAAACCAACGAGCATGTATGGAGAAGATGAAAGAGAACTATGAATGGAAGGAAGCGAGAGATGTATACAAGAATAGAGCTTTTTGGCACTCTGTTCTCTCTGCCTACCCTGCAAGGGAGATGGTGTGATGATAAGTAAAGTAGATACAACAACAACTCCTAAAGGTTTCTTTTCACCTATTTGAGTATATGTTATTGAAAAACGGCGGTAAAGTATAAATTATTATTTGTGAATGAGGAAAAAGAGAACTTTAGTGCGGGCGGGAATCGAACCTGCGTCCTATCCAATCCGGGGAAGTGCTCTAATCCACTGAGCTACCGCTTAAGCCCCTGCAAAATCGTGCTTTTCGAATTCTCAATGATTGATGTTGTGTTCGTGGTTCAGCCAGGAATCTTATTATATATTTATATGTGATCCTCCAGGATTTATTGGATTCTATCCGACTCATTAAAGCAAGCTTTTCTTGTTGTTGCCATATTCTTTATTTTTTCATATCATCTACCATAAACATAAACTCTAATCTAAATCGGTATACCAACAAACATAGTGCTTGACTAAGTATAACTAATTATTATCTATGGACACTACAATTGCAATCTCAAGTAGAAACTTGAGTCCATTGAGTCGTTGGAGCGGTGGAGAGACTTCCTCCTGGGTGCGCAAGCGATTGTTTCGTGGACAGTGCTCTGAGGAATTGTTTGAGGTGGTAAAGGCGATGTTGTCTTTTTACCACCAAACTACGAGACGTCACAGTAGAGTGCATCAGTACCACGTGGAAACTACGTTTATGTTTGGATCACACACGTAGTTTCCAGGCAGCATGACTTTGTAGCGAATTTGTTGGATACCTACATTTCGGCGTCTTCCATTACCTGTAACCGCTGCTGCCATATTTTAATTTCAACTCTTAATTACGGCCCTGTTAAAGACCGTTCCAAAATGGTTTTATGTCTATACTTTCATATAATGTCTTTCTTTAGGTACCCTAATGACTCTTTGACTAATTCAACCTGCTTTATGTTTGGAAATGTTCATAAAACTAGCATGTATCTCAACCACGGAGACAAGAGCAAGGATAAAACTATCATTTTGTCTATTATATGATAATATTTTTGAGCCATAACACACACACGATGAAGTTTAGTTCGAAACATAAAGCAAAAACAATTAGTCGCGCGGTACCACATACATACCACATACGAGTATGTATTAGTCATGTCTCATCTGTGTTGTCGAACCTGCAGCACTTAACACTGGATGTTGATACTTGAACCACAACACCAAAAGTAATGGCGGATTACTCTATTAATTAAAATAAAATATATATTTAAAGAATTCTAGAAAATTGATGTATTGATGTAGATACGTTGCTGCGTAGATTTCAATAATATTTACGAGGAAATTATAAAAAAAAGAATCTCTGCCGTTCTTACGCAATTTTGCAATGCACTGACGAGGCTATCGACCTTCCCACAGTTACTTGAAATAACTGTTAGTTGTTGGAAATATTCAGCACCGTACAGGGCCGGTCGCTCAAGCCAGTCGTGCATGTCTATGGGACCTGATCACAATTCTTAATCTTATCAGTTGCCAAGTTACAATAAAAATAACTATGAGTTTTTTTGTAGCTATTGTCTTAGTATTCCGTTTATTTGGATTTATAGACGGCACTACAAGTTTCGATCAGCGACAAACAGGAGATTTAAACGTACAAATTGGATTGAAGAATATACACTTAATAGCTTTATTAAATAATGGAAATCAGGAGTACGTGGTAAGCTATTAATGTAATTTAATTATTAATTAATATTAAGGTTTTATTGTTTTAAATTTTAATCGCCATAATGCAATTAAAATTGGAGTATTTTACGACAGGCTAAAAATTAAGCCACTATAATTTGAAAGTGGGAGTTTATAACGAATTTCTTTTAGGTACTCAGAAAACCATGGCTAATATATTTATATAAATAGGTATAGTTTATTATAACATTATTTACACCCTTCAGTTCAATAACATGTTACAATAACATAATATAATTATAATTACATATCATGTTAATTATAAGTATATTTTTTAACATTAAAAATTATATAAGTAACATATAGATAATAATTAACATTCGTAGGAATTTATCTACATACATAAATAAATGTAAGTAGGTACACAATTAGCTGTAGGTACGGATTATACGTATTGTTTATTCTTTATATTTTATTTATGTAAGCTTAACTAATTTAAAATGAAACATAAAAAATAACACCTAGGCCACAATACACCTGAGGTATTCCACTCTAACAATCTGTGTTTTCACCTGAGGGCTAATGTGTCGTAACGTATCTGTATACCCACTACCTTTATACAAGATAAGCCAATATAAAAGTAGAATAAATAAAACAAGCGTATATATAACATTTCTTACCATTATATACATACGAGATAATAGTTACAATAAGCGGTCATAATATATTATGTTTAATACATGGAGGTAATAAGAGTGATGAGTATAAATGCCTCGGTGGTAGTGTAAGCGACTGCGGATCTTGAGTTCTCGGGTTTGATTCAACTGAGTTCTCGTTAGCGGTTTTCACACCCGTCCCTCAAAAAATACGTAAAGCCGTTGGACTTGCGCTGACTGCGGTCCTGTTTGTAATGCCGTCCCATTGGACTATAAGAGTGAGGGAAGAGAGTGTGCACGTATTTCCCGCACACACTCGTGCACTATAATATCTCCTGCGTACATGGCTAGTGCCTGTTGACACTGGCCGCCGATACTGAAATTACGGTTTGGAGATAATTATGTATTTAACATAGCATCACGCCTGTATTCCCCGAAGGGGTAGGCAGAGGTGTATTACACACCCACGACTCGCCAGCTATGTTTAAGTTCCACGTAATAGGGCGCGAGCCTATTGATGTCTACCGGGCACATTTCCAAAGTCCGGGCTGTTACTGAGAATTTTTCTTTTTAGGAAAAAGCTCAATAACATTGCCCGACCCGGGGATCGAACCCGAGACCTCATGATTAGCAGTCGCATACACTACCGCTACACCACCGAGGCAGTTAAATATGTATTTAAAGAAGTTTATTATGTATTTAAAGAAGTTTTATGAAATTAAGTGAAATTGGCTTGTATTAACTACTCAGAATAATATACGTTTATTTCGAAGATACTTTTATCACATGTTTTGCTCACGTTACAGGATTACGACTACGCCTACGATTATTCAGAAATGACAATAAAACCACAAAACGGTACAACACCAAAACCGTTAAACATAACGAACACGCAAAGTGATGCGGTTTCCTCATCGGCGACTTTTTCTAACTACACTACTGAGTCTAGTGTAACTAATGCAGATATACGCACCACCGTTACAGAAGGCGGCATTGAAGTTGGATCTAGAATTAATATAACAGATCCCACCATTATTGTAACTGAGTCATATGCTAATATAGAGCCAAGTACTAATATTACGAAATTAATCATGAATGATACAGAGTCTGGTGGTTATAATGTAACAACAATCTCTAGTCTTACAAGCCCTGCAGTAGTTTCTGGTGCAACTGAAATCTCTACTACATTATTGCCTGAATCATTAGGAAACATAAGTGCGGCAAATTCGTCCCATAATAATCACTGCAGAAGAGGTTTCGTTCTAAATAACCAAGGAAAATGCGAATACCAAGTCCATGGGACGTCTAACGCGTAAGTACATTCGTATTCTATGTAGACATATGTACTTCCTTCCTGCCTTCCCCTTCGTTACAGGCATAGAGTTAGAATATACTAGCATAATAGACGAACAAAAAGATTAGCATAGCACGAACGATTTTTGATGTTTTCGATTTAATTTTGGCTCAATACGTTTTAATCTCAGAGATTTTGATATTTTATATATTTTTTTAGAGTTTGAAATGCTTAGCCACATAAATTAACACGAAGTGTGAAAATGTGAAATCAAAAATAACCAGTCACAAGCAGGATTTGGACCTACCTTTTATTGGATACCGTCCCAGATACTTTGCCAATTCAGCCATCGTGACAATTGTTAATAACTGGGAAATATATAAATATTATGGCTGCGTCATTATTATCTAATATAAAAATCTCAAAATATTTATAGGGCTGCGCTATTGTTTGGTATGAATCTTTAATTGCAGAATTAAGTTTACTTGGTTGGTATAATGTATGCAAATACTTCCCACAGATGGCGCAGGCGTCGCCCAAGACGTTGAGAATGAATGTGTTATCGAAATTTGCAGTACTGAGAAATTGTCACGATGGCTAAATTGGCAAAACATCCGGGACTGTATCCGAGATGCATGTTGAAATCCTGCTCGTGACTGTTATTTTCAATTTTCACTATTTGTGTTAACTCAGAGATTTCTCATTAATTTTATTATACTTTCAAGCTCGAGTAAATTGAGTATAATTTATACTTGTACCTAACGAAGAAAGTTATGACTAGCTAGTTAGCACTTCATTCTCTGCCTACGTCTCGTAGGTACCTATGAAAATAACTTGGTACACACTATTAATAAGTATTGTACTAGAAATGATGATATTAATAAGTATTAGAATGATTTTGTACGTGTGGTGACGGATTAAGAATACCATTGTCACGACCCCATTCTTTCCCATGGGTGTCTATGAGGCGACTAAGGGAAGTAAGTAATTAAATAATGGATGATCCATTGCTTGACTGGTGGTAGGGCTGGGTACCAAGTGGGAGTACTCACTTGGTATCGGGCCTGAGCGGGTTGGTACCTCCATCTCGCGTGTGACCGGCCATGAAGTACCTCGTTGCGTTTTGGCTGTAGCAGGAGATATCCGTTTATTCTTTCATTTCATAT
The DNA here is from genome assembly GCA_948253155.1 of Leucoma salicis. Taxonomy (NCBI): domain Eukaryota; kingdom Metazoa; phylum Arthropoda; class Insecta; order Lepidoptera; family Erebidae; genus Leucoma; species Leucoma salicis. The sequence goes on along the minus strand of OX411809.1, from coordinate 12,495,638 downwards.
CTGTGAAATGAAATAGTGAGCAGCGGCTTGACAATAATACCGAGAGGTATAGTTGAGTCCATGAGCGACAGTTACCATTTACCATCAGATGGGCCGTGGCTCGTAGGGGGAGACCAACTCACCTACCTAGACCAACTACTGGCACTCTGTTTTCTCTGCCTACCCCGCAAGGAAAATGGCGTGATGTTAAGTAAGTTAGTTTTTAGCTTATGTCTCACAGTAAAATATCTCTTTACTACAACTAAAAGATACAACGTCTAGGTAAAAAAGTTCGGGAATAGATCCTAAATATTCCAGTTTTTTATCAACCTAATACTAAATTTCATCCGAATCTGCTCAGTTGTTTAAGCTTGACTGATGGACAAATCACAAACTTTCACATATATAATTTTAATACGATAGTCTTATTATTGGTCATATTGTTTCCGGTCAGTTAATCTATGAAGCACCTGATTTTAATGCCATGTATGAATAACGTGGCCATACGTCCCGCTTTGAGCGGGACAGTCCCGTTTTAAGGCTGTCTGTCCCGTTGTCCCCAGCCAGAGCAAAATTGTCCCGTTTTTGCAAACAGACAAAACTTACTCATCATCACGCCATTTCCCTTGCTAGTTAGGCAGAAAGAACAGTGCCAAAAGGCTCTATTCTTGCATACATCTCTCGCTTCCTCAACATTTATAATTCTCTTAATACACGCTCGCTGGTTTCGGAGACTCCTGACTCCACCTTCCTTCAATACAATCATGACCGATTTGGTCTAGGTAGGTTAGTCTCGGTCGCCCCCTGTACATGCATGCTTCCACTTTCTCATAATAATAGGTATTAAGATATATATTTTTTGTTGTTTTTAGTTTGTTGATAATTATCAACTAAGTGTTATCAACTGTTTCCTACAGTAGGAAATACGCTAGATAGCTACAGTTTATTGTCATGACATGAAACGCACATGAGTGTATAGAAATAAGTAGTGCACGATTTACCATTTTCCAGGTTGCGCCGAATAATTAAGCTTGCACAAAAAATTAAGATAGGAAGAGGATTGAAAGAAACGTGAAAAAAACCGGAATCAAGAGATAAGCTGTTTATTACAATAAATAATCCAACATGCAGTAGTAACTATCATGTTTGCATACCTACCTACCATAAATAAATATTTGAAAAATGTGTCAGTGTGATATTATTACAAATTTCCTCAGCATCATGTTCAATTTTAACCTACTGCAGAGAAATGCTTGCTCATACCTAATGTAAAGTGAGCATTTCTAGAGATCATGTTGGGGAACTATTGTCAAAGACAACAAATATGAAAGCTGTGCACCTACTCTTTTTTTTAACCTACTTTTCTTATATATAATTATAAAAATATCCATTTGACTTAAAAAATATTTCCTCCTAATCGAAACTTAAAAATTATGAGTTACAAAAGCATTACAAGAGATTAGTCTTAATTGTTTGTACAGGCCTTCTTTAAATAACTAGGTAATTAATACTTGGTTCTCTTTAAATTGAATGCAACAAAATAGGAAACTGCAAAAAAGAAAAGAATTTTATATAATTCAAGTTATTTATTTACATAAAGTGCATTTCAAGAGCACTATGTGTGCACATAGTGTAGAATCTAAATATTATCTCAACAAGGGACGGGCACTTGTAACTCAACATATTGTTGATTTTGTACTATTACCATTCAGTTTGGAAGTCAAGTGCTAGACAATATTACCTTCTTTATGATTTATGGCAACAAAATATCCACAATAGACAAAATATACTGAGCAGCATAGATACAAAAGTGTAGCAAGGAAAGGAAATTATAACTTGCATATTTTATAGGAATAAGTATTATAATTTGCATAGGCAGAATAACAATGGGATGAAAGCACCTATTGTAATGAATACTGGTATCAGTACAGAGCTTTCATCCATTGTGTATGGGTCAGGTTGCTTAGGTCCACTGGCACGCCGAGATTTGGAACTTTTTTCTTGTACTACATCTTCTTTGGGCTCCTCAGTTTCATTCTCCGGCCAAATTAGAGGTGATAGCTTAGGCACCTCATCTATAGTGCCTCTCATTACATATAAAGCATTTATTTTAGGGTTATCCCTATAACCTTTAATAAATTCCACTTTAATTTTTCCTCCTCTTATGTCTGATTCCTCATCATTATAATACAATTTACCATTCTTAATTGAATATGGAATATACTCATCATGAGCAACTCCTCTGCCTACTTTATCGAAAATGTCTAAGTCAGCAACTATAGTATGGTCTCCATTTAAAACCACGTCAAATACTTTCATGTTAGGTGCATTAAAATATACTTCACTAAACTTTAGAACTAGCACATAGTCTCCATCTTTGTTGGCAGGGATGTCGTAGCCGAAGGTGCTGTGGTGGTATCTTTCAGTTTGGTATAATATTTCGTCTTTAGGGTTTACTCTACCAATCATGACAAGCTGCTTCCCATAATCGGACGCGGTACCGATTCTTCCTTGTAATGGATCTTTATCATAGTGAATACCGTAAATGTCTATGTGTGCTGGCCCACCGGCATTAATCGCGTATATTATTTCTCCTAAGCCGGTAGCTGTTTTTATAACAGAAAATAAAGTCACAGCAATATAAAATAATTGACACATTTTTCAGTGACAACCCTTACAGTACACAGATGTATGGTTTAAAACACTTGTGTCAATACATGTAAGTACACGAATTCTGGGTTTTCAAAACATTGTAAGTTAAAAATTGTTTTATCTCCGTTAGACCAATTTACGTGTAAGGCTTAAGCAATTACTACAACTGCTACAACGACAACCGGCAACTGTCACTGTCCTGTCGAATCCACCAACCAAACAGACCTTGACAGAAGTCAGACAGAAGCAAAGAGTAATGCGTGTAACCACTGAGCTAGGAAACAGAAGGAGTAGAAATAACAAATTTACCGTGCCTTTTCTAAGTCAGAGCTAAAAATGGCAGACATTGCAGCGATCAATAAATTTTTGGTCGAGCAAAAGTTTTTCTTAATTGTGTAAAGCTTTATCTACCTGCATAAATATACTTATGTGTGTCGTATTGCAACCCAATCCATTAAATAATATGAGCTAGTCGTTGATAGATCAATTAGGCATGCTTTCTTTTTAAACAGAAGAAAATAACGGCATAGCGATCTATTGAACAAAATTGGGTTGTGAATGTTATCCTGGGTATAGACGTTCATTCTATAGTCGGAATTTTAATTCGATTCCAGATTTGACAATTTCAGTGTTGCAACGTTATGACAAGTACTAAATAGTGACGTTGCGAAATTATTCGATACGGAAATGGAATATTTCCGGATCGATTCCTCTCGTTTATAGTAGTATATCTAAACAACTACTACTTTAATAGAAACTAAGTATATCAGGAAATTAAATATTTCTGAACGGATAATTTAGTTAGACGATTAATTTTATTAAGGACCTGAGAGTTTTCTTTAATAATTGTGTGTGAAATAAATAAAAAAATGTGATCATGAAGGAACATGAGAAATAAAACAAATAGATGTATTATGGTAATATTTTATTTTATAAATCGTCGCCGTCATCGCTATCGCTATCGCTGTCACTTTCTGTAACATTTATTATAAATGTGTCTGTGATATTGTCAATTAACATATTTAGCCTACTCATTTTTTCCTCTTCTTTGACAACATGGGATACGCATTTAGACCATTCGGTAGCCGTAATTTTTTGAATGCCTTCCTCAAATAAATTCCTCACGTCTGTCAATTTGAAGGTTTTATTATTTTGAGCTACATGCCCCTTTACCTGCGCCCATATCAATTCCATAGGGTTCAGCTCGCAATGGTAAGGGGGCAGTCTTAAAACTCGCATCTGGATTAGAGGGAAACCTAAAATGGTAAATTTTTATCATCATCTCATAAATTACATATAAATTTATTAGTAAAGTGAAAACTGGGCAAATTAAATTCGCAATAAGGCAACACCGAAACAATTGTCAGTAATAGAAATTTAGCTATAAAACGTGTTTTGCGAGTGTATCTTAGTAACAATTATTAATTTCGAGTAAAAAAGCCCATTTTAAATCACTTTATAGCATTCAATCATTAAATTATTTCATTTTCGACTACTTACGAATGAAATGTTATACCAGTATTTTTTCGCTCGCTGTAGCTTTTGTAGCCTAGTACACTATTTTACAAGCACTATTGTCAGTTTTTTGCACCAGTAAATTGTATCTTATGTTCTCGCTCATACATGTCAAAGAATTTTTTTCGCCCTATCTAGATGTATTTAGTCTGAGAGCATAACAGAAAAAAAAACAAACATTAATTTAAGTTTCTGTTAGGCTGATGGTTTCACAAACTAAAGTCTTTAAATTACTAAAAAAATGTTACAGAGTCTCATACATTACAAGCAGGGTTGGATTTCATTGGGTGCGAGTCGGGATACCTCTGCGTTGGTGCACCCCGGGCAACGTCGGCACTCTGGTGCCGGCGGCTAAATCCCGGCAGGGGACGGCTCTCCACGTGTCCCTCTGACTAGCAGAGCGCACAGTGGATAGGCCAGACGTCCGCCGTGGAGGGTCAGCGGGGCCATAGTGGTCCCCCCAACTCTGGGAGTGGGACAGCGGGGTCATAGTGACCCTCCCGTCGCCGGAGATGTGATGAGAGTGGCGACAGGCTCACTGCTTGCAGTGGGCCGAACGTCTGACGTGGAGGGCCAGCAGGGCCATAGTGGCTCCCCTGGCCCTGAGAGACGGAGACGGGGCTTCTGAGCCTGAGGGGTGACGGGCCCACCACTTGCCTTGCGGGTGTTGAGCACGGTCTGATGCAGACCACCATTCGGCCCGATCCGTAATCCCGGAGGACAGGACCTTTGGACCGCGGGGAAGAAAACGATCGATTGAAGAACATCTAATCTTCCGGGGAATTCTCTACTAGTGCCATGTCCATTATTAACTTATCATACTAGCGATGTGAGTTCAATAATCAACTAAAGTGTGAAGTCCAATGGTGCTATAGGTTGTATTAAATTACGTTATTGAGTAGCTGTATCTCGCGACTTAATGCGTTTTGTGAGGGTTCCCTGATTGACGATTATAATACCTTGTACCGTGTTTTTTTTCAAATGGCACCAAATACCGAATAATACGGTAATTGTCATGTCAATGGCAACACTGGATGGCATACGTCTAGTTTGTCTGGTTTAGGGTAGGCGATTCTTCTGGCGAAAGATTGATTTTTGTATAAATTATTAAATAAGGTTGGATACCCAAAAATATAGAGTTTAAAAAGGCGATCTTCCAAAATCGATCCTTCTTTTCACTTGTTTTATTTTATAGCTATTTTTTAAATTATAATATGAACAACACGAATTAATCTGTCGATACTTATTCGGTATCGAAACGTAAGTACTTGCTATAAAATCAGACTACGTGACCATTACTTTTTAATTTCTCTCTCACTCGGTTCCTGTACTTAAGTTATAGAAACGTGCCAGCTGAACCCGCTCGAGGTCATTAATCTCCATAAATTTAAATTCAAACATTTTGATTCCCGCTCATACTAAAATACTCTTTTTCCTTATTCACAAATTATAACTTATAATTTAAATTCAAATTAAAAAATACCTTTATTTTATAGGCTTATTATATAGGTAGCACTTAAAATCGTCAAACTTACTAATAACTAACACGAGAGCTTGCGGCAAGTGTATTCGCAATATCACGATTACAAACGCCACAAGCGGATGGATTCCGTTGTAAGACTTTTCTTGAGAAGAGCCCAGCAAGAAACTCATGAGCCATTGCCTCATGAAAATGAAATTTCAATGGAGATGGAAACGCTTTCATACAGTTTTGGGCCTAGGCGGTAACAAGATGAAAGTTGCACCATTTGGATGTTTACATCGAAACATTTCATAATATAAAATTTTGTTTGATTTGGCAATCTAGGAACCGAGATATAGAAGATTATATAAAAGTGAGGTTAAGTATCAAACTACACCCTCTAAGTGTCATCATAACGTTTAAAAGCCATACATTTAAAGTAGTTACATATCATTCGTTTCGCTAGGTGAGTGACAGCGCTGGAGGCACAAACCCCCTCCCTATCCTCTCCTTGTTACTCCTAATTATCCTTCCTAACCTCTCTTCAGTATCCTTTAAAAGAATACTCTTCCTATTATCCTTCCTCTGCACCTCCTACCCCTTTTCTTGGAAATGGCGACGCGCGAGCGATGACTCTGGTATTGCCACGGTAAACGCTTACCAGATGGGCCGCTTATCAGCTACGCCATATGCTTGTTTGCCACCCACGTAATATAAAAAAGGTATTAGGGGGGTTTAAGGGCATTTACCAAATAATTATGTAAGTATTTAAGGTATTATGTATGTAAGTATTTAATATATTATTTTTCCTCGAATATATTTTTTTTATTAATTCATTCTTTTGAATGAATGTTAATAATGAAACTAAACATTTAGTTTTAATTTTATTTATCAATCCAAATGAGCATTAATTCTATTATGAATTAACTAAAGTAATCGATTTCCTTCATTATTTATTTCTTAATATTTTTTCGATTTTTAGATTGCAAAATGAGCTATTTTTTAAATTTTATATTAGAAAAATATTGCAAATTTTTTAAAGAATATTTCAACTTGTTAACTTCAGGCCCAAAATCTCACCACTGAAGGAATGTAACATAGTTCTAGTGGCCTACCAATAAGGCGTAGAGACGGCACGCGGCGGGTTTATTTAGTGGGTGAGGGCCCCACACTATCCTGTTCGTTGCCACAAAGGACGGGGTATACGGTTAGGAACATTTTTTCCCGCCTTAACGAAAAAAAAAGGCTCAAAAATCACATTCTCCTTTCTTATAATGTTTAAATTGTTATGGTACTTAATTGTAATGGGAAACAAGCTTAATATGCCAATAAACCCTTGTTATACAAAAACAGTACTTATAACGTGAAACACCATTATGATGCCAAGCATAAAATTAAATTTGCATTTTTTTTTATTTGTATGTTTCTTGTTATTTTTCGTCATTTCTCATAATAAAATTACAATAAAATGTCTTTAAATTAAAAATAATATGACAATTGCGGCCCGCTTTCCTTTATATAGTCCTCCCTGTGTCCCCTGGCGGCCAAAAGGTAGCCGACCCATGGCCTAGATTATAAACTAATTATTAAGTTTATGGGCGCGTCCCACCAATAAACGTTAAAGTTTGGCGAGTATATTGAAGCTTACAATATGTACTATGTCATTGAGATAAATAAATTAAAAAAAAGACCATCTGGATATCAGAACAATGACAACTCTAGGTGAACCTAAGCGAAAAATGCGGATGACGTCATCAGCATTTAACCAGATAGCTAATACGAGTATATGCCTGACTGCGGCGCGTGCTTGCAGATGAGTGTACGCAGTGCTAAAACAAATTCGTACAAAGCGAACTAAAATGCGTGCCTGCGTTGCGTACGGCGTGGATAAATGGACGCGTAGCTTATAAGCGCATACTAGCACACGACTTGTCAAAACCGTCCGAAATCGGCCGGAAAACACGTCACCTATGGTTGGTATATTTGACAACATAACTATCGGTTGTTTTTTTTATAGAAACACCATAAATCTTCATTTCCATAGATTATTGTTGCAGATCCTAAGTGAAAACCCTCCCATCCGTTTGTTGCAAATTGTCAGCTAATTCACTTACCACTGGTATTTTATAGGAACAGAATATACTTACGCCTGGTAGAATATTCTACCGTTTGTAAGCAAAACAATCCGTTTTATTATTATAGGAACTAGGCATAAGGGAAGTAAGCAATTATCATGCATTACATGACTGGTGGTAGGGCTGGGTACCAAGTGGGAGTACTCACTTGGTATCGGGCCCGAGCGGGTTGGTACCACCATCTCCCGTTTGACCGGCCATAAAGCACATCGTTGCGTTTTGGCTGTAGCAGGAGATACTTAGCCGCTTATTCTTTCATTTCATATCCGTAAAATGAAATGGTGAGCAGCGGCTTGACAATACTCTCGGTATAGTTGAGTCCATGAGCGACGGTTACCATTTAGCATTAGATGGGCCGTGGCTCGTCTGCCACTACATGCAATAAAAAAAAGGTAAGTAATTTTAAATCATAATTTGGTAACACTCGTGGTTTATGACACTGGTAACACGCATGGTTTTGTTTGTATTTGAGTGCTTGAGCGTGAGTAATTACAAGTTTGGCATGGTTTTATATGGCTTCACTGGATTGTTCATAATGCTCCGTCTACATTTTTTAGTTAGTCTAAGGAATTAAATTAAGAGGTGTAGCGGTAGTGCGTGTGACTGCTAATCATGAGGTCTCGGGTTCGATCCCGGGGTCAGGCAATGATATTGAGCTTTTTCCTAAAAAGAAAAAATCTCAGTAGCCACCCGGAGTTTGGAAATGTATCCGGTAAACGGCAATAGGGTCGCCCCCTATTACGTGGGACTTAAGCGAATCGTGGGTGTGTAATATATCTCTGCCTACCCTTTAGGGGAATACAGGCGTGATGCAATTTTTTTTAATTAAACTCAAAGTAATTATAATACTTTCTGATATTTACGCGAATGTTACCACATTTTGAAATAAAACTACGTTTACGGAATCTATCGCGTTTACTTGATTTTACCACTATCCCGACGTTTCGAATACTTTACAGCATTCATGATCACGGGTGGACTTAGATGATAGACGTCCAAGGCTGATATGTTATTTCAACAGTTTCATCTACCCACAGTATATGATTTTACAAAATTTTTGGCTTATTTATTTTAACCCACCTAATATAAAAGGTGGTACCTTTTTAGTCTTAGCTTTTGGCAAAATCAATATATTTAATAATATAAACTAATAACCAAGATTCTCTTCTTACTGGTAGTAATTGGTAGTTTGTAGTAGAATTTTTGAGCACTAAATAAAAACAAAATTTTACGGTTTAAAGAGGAGTACTATACTCATTTTAATATACTAACTTAAAGTCTCATACATTATAAGCATAATAAATTTGAAGTAGATATTTTCACTGTGTTTCTAAACGAATATTAGGTGGGTTAAAATAAATAAACCAAAATTTTTGTAAAATCATATACTGTGGGTAGATGAAACCGTTGAAATAACATATCAGCCTTGGACGTCTATCATCTAAGTCCACCCGTAATCATGAATGCTGTAAAGTATTCGAAACGTCGGGATAGTAGTAAAATCAAGTAGACGCGATAGTGTCCGTAAACTTAGTTTTATTTCAAAGTAATTGTAAATACTACTTACTTAATTTTTTACAAATACTATGCTTTTACGTTTCTTGTACTATCGTTTTCGTAACAACATCAACAACATAGCATGACGCCTGTATCCCCGAAGAGGTAGGCAGTGGTGTATTACACACCTATGGTTCGCCAACTATGTTTAAGTACCACGTAATAGCGGGCAAGCCTATTACCGTCTACCGGTCAAACTTTCCTAACTCCGCCGCTACTGAGAATTCTTCTTTTTATTAAAAACTCGCTATTACATGGACCCCTAATAAATTAAGATTATTTCTGTATCTCGAAACGTCATCTGAAACCTTTTTAATTCCAGCCCTATCAAAAAATCAGTCCACTTTATTTCATACGTTCGATAAGACCCTTTTTTTGTTTTTTGTTAAGACGGGAAAAAATGTTCCTAACCGAACACCCTGTCGTTCGGGGCAACGAACAGGGTAGTGTGGGGCCCTCACCCACTAAATAAACCCACCGTGTGCCGTCTCTCCACCTTTGTTAGCGGGCCACTGGAACCATATTACATGCCTTCAGTAGTCCTCCGGCGGCTTACCCTTTCGGGTATCCTCAACTGAGCGACGCATCCGCACACGGAGCGTCGCACCTTCGCGGGACCCCTTGCGGGTGGCGGACGTTCGCCGGTCCATCCACCTGCAGCCTCAGCTAGGGCGGCATAACGCGCAAATACTCACACCTGCGCCGCCCCAGTCGCTGGCGGCGGTTCGGGTCTGCAGAAGGATCAGCCTCCCTGCCCCCCCCCCTATTCCCGCGATGAGTTCACGGCGCTGCTCGGCCCAAGCCGGGCACGACTCGAGCGTGTGCCGCGCCGTGCCTTCGTCACAGCCGCAATGGTGACAGCACGGGGTTGCCTCCCTCCTCGTGACTATGTGCAGGTATCTGCCGAAGCAACCGTCCCCCGACAGCAACCGTCCCCCGACAGCACCTGCACCAGTCGGAAGATGAGGACTCCGTGCCATCGCCTACCCACTCCTCTAGCACCGGCTGAAGCGCTCCTACAGTCAAAAGACCGGCCCAGGGCGCCTCCAGCCGTGCCCTGGGTGGGGTGCGAACACCCCCATCCCACTCTTACAACGCCCGCCGATACACCTCGGCGAGCACCTCAGCTTCCAAGTCCCAAGGGGGTAAAGACTTTTAAACTTTCGCGATTTGTACACACTATACACAAATATTAATATATCGGGTCTTTATCGCGTATATAATGTTGAGGTTGAATACCTTAATTTCCCGACGTTTCGACCGTATTGCATCGGCCGTGGTCACGGGTTAACTGGTGTAGTTCAGCGTTGCCGTCCGACAGTTTCGGAAATCAAGATATAAACGAGGCGAGGGTAGTTACAGACACTCGCGCTTCACGGAGGCAATTGCAAAAAATGGTGCAATGCCGCCCCGGCAAAGTTGTCAGAAGCATCTGAAAACAGCGATAGGGGTACGTTACTAACTGGGTGAGATAACATTACAGCGTCTTTCAGTTTCATCTTACACTGTTCAAAAGCTTTAATCGACTCTGGTGTCCATGCGATTTTGGTTTTATCTCTTTTCTTTGCACCTTTTAAAAATTCGTTTAATAGCGATTGATGTTCTGCTGCATGGGGTATACTAGCCCTGTAAAAATTTATCATCCCTAAAAATCTTCGGAGCTGTTCAATGGTTTCTGGCCGAGGGTACTCTGTTATAGCCTTGACCTTATGGTCAAGTGGTCGTATGCCGTCGGTCGAAACCTGATATCCTAGAAACTCTATATTTTCTTTACCAAATTCACACTTCGCTAAATTTATCGTTATACCAAACTTTGAAAATCGGTCAAATACTTTTCGTAAATGCATTCTGTGGCTTTCCATTGAGTCACTTGCAATGATGACGTCATCTATAAAATTAAATAAAAAATCTAGGCCTTCCAGAACCGTATTACTCATGAATCTCTGAAAGGTTTGACTAGCTGTTCTTAAACCAAAATTTAATCTTAAAAATTCAAAGAGTCCAAAAGGTGTTATTACCGCAGTTTTCTCAATGTCTTCAGGTGCAATTTTGACAAAATAATACGCTTTATTAATATCTAGCTTTGAAAAAATTTTCTTACCTGACAGTATGTATGTGAAATCGTGTAGCCTCGGTACGGGGTAGCGATCCGGCTTGGTGATCGCGTTCAATCGCCTGTAGTCACCCACGGGTCGGATGTCCCCATTTTTTTTCACCACAACATGTAACGGGCTGGCCCACTCGCTTTTCGATGGTCTACAAATCCCCATTTCCTGCATCAACTGAAATTCCTTTTTAACCTTATGATACCTATCTGGCGGTAATGGCCGCGCTCTCGCATGAACTGGAGGTCCCGTGGTTTCAATATGATGATATACATCATTCTTGAAATCACGGTCCATATTTTTAAATGACACCGGCTTAGTTATCTCTGGAAATTCTGCTAATAAATCTACAAAGGGGTGGTTCCTATCTATGGTTGTAATTGACACCTGATCACACGTGGCTATGCTGCCCAGCGTTAGTAAATTCGTCTCCTTATCGACTAATTTACGCGCACTTAGATCTACTACTAAGGTGTGATGCTCCAAAAAATCCGCACCTAATATCGGTTGGTTAACGTCCGCGACCACAAAAGTCCACCTATATGGCCGCCGTAGGCCTAAATTTACATGTAATGTTTTTGAACCGTAAGTTTTGATTTCACTACTATTTGCCGCAAATAACTTATAGTCCGTATGTGCTGCTGATAACTTCTGCTTCTTAGTGGCAGGAATAACTGATATGTTCGCGCCTGTATCCACCAAAAATTTAAAACCATTTTCTCTATCATAAACGCTAAGACGGTGATTAATCCCCGGCACAAAACTCACAACCGCCGTATTTTGTGCCGCGTCTAGTTTTCCGTCTTCCATGCGCAGGGTTTTTCACACTTTGTCGCTCTAACCCGGTATCGAAAATGCCACCTGCATAGCCAGTCCGGGTCCGCCGATGTTCTTGATCTCTCGAGCGCCCTCTTGATGGTGTACGGCCACGGCCCCGGGAAGCGCTGCGACGCTGCTCACTAACCTCCTCGCGCAGTGCCGCTACTTCGAGGCTCAGCTTGTGCATCTGCACCAACATCTCGCTCATCGGCAATTGGGTACCACTGGCCGCCGCCGTGCTGACCTCCGCTACTTCACCTCCCCGGATATTCTCGATGATTTTATCCGCTATATTGGCCAAATTCTCCAGCGTGTGGTCTTGGCTGACAAGCAGCACCGATCTAACCGATGCTGGCAAACGGGCGAGCCACAAGTTGTGCAGAGTCTGCTCGGATATCTGTGCGTTCCTCCCCAGGTCACGCATCCGCCGCAGAAGCTGAGATGGTTTTTGCGTTCCCAATTCCATCTCACTCACTAATTTCTGGAACTGCGCGCATAAGTCCGGTAGACGCGAATGCACACTAATTGCAGCCAATTCTATACTAGGGTTAGACATACCTGCAGCCGACGATGTCAAATCACTTATATTTACTTTTTGCGGCGTTTGGAACATCACTATAAATAAACACTTAGCGTCCTTATTCACCACTTAAATTACTCCTTAATGTAACCAGTGCAACTGTCCTAGCAATCCCCGCACTCAAAACAGCCTCACTTAAAAACGCGGGTCACCACTGTACGCGGGGGGTACGTGTACTCTCTAACTGTGGGGTGCGTACTATCTCTGCCTATACCCCGCAGTCTCTATGTGTGATTATACTGTAAGATGCCTCACGTCACAACCTAGTTCCTAATAACCTACGTATGTGACGTGGAATGTAATGTGCGTGTTCTCCTGACTGTAGTGAGCGTGGGGATCCTAATTGCACTGTGAGCTACTGCACCTGGCCCTACGCGAATAAAGAAAACCAATAAGTCCTCTAAAAACCAACTAATTTATTCAGTAAATTATTAATTAAATTCCCCCAAATCTAACACACAAGTTTACGGGCTGGCCAGTGCGCAGTAACTGGCCGAGCGCCTAACATACTTCTCGCTTGCACGCTAAACTGCTGACATGACTAACCTCATTCGTACTTACATGGTCCCTACAAGCTCTAAGCTTAGTTTGGGACCAGAGGACGTTGTGTGAAATGTCCGTGGATCTTTATTTATTTAAACCTTTGAAAAAATATTTAGACGGCCAGTCAAAGCGGTAGATTCATCATTACACATTAATTTTCCAAATCAGCATTCTCGAATCAAGCGATGAATATGTAAAGACTTCGATTAGGAACGTAACAAAAGGAATGATTAAATAAAAACACAGAATTGAGGTAACATTGGGAATTGTAAACAGAAAGGCAGGTAATTTAATCCAATGCTACCAGTAATACCTTCATACGTTAAGCTTCAGACGAGGACTATTTGGAACGTGTTTTTAAAAAACATACATGTGCGCATAGCATTTTATTTCTGATAAAGAATTCTCATAAATTGTGATATGTATTTTATGGCAAAATATAACAACTAACTGCTCGGTGATGCAGCGTTAGTGTGTGAGACTGATGATCATGCGGTCTCGAGTTCAATGCCCGAGTGTTGAAACATAGCTAAGAACGCTCGTATAGGCACCTTTCAAACAAAACAAATTAATTAGTCTCGGTTCATCCGTTCAAGAGCTATGAGGCCGCAGACAGACACACAGATACACAGTACAAAATTATAACATCCTGCTTTTTCGTCGCAGGTTACCTAATAATAGAGACTGTGATACACACAAAGATTTAACTTTTTAGTTTTTTTGATTAACTGCTAATAAAAGTTTACGTTTAATTATTTTATATTTATAATTCAATTTTAATGACGCCGTTGATCTAAATGTAAGTAATTATTTACAGAAAACAGGGAAACCGTAACAGCAAATTTCCATCGCCTACCCACTCCTCTAGCACCGGCTGAAGCGCTCCTACAGTCAAAAGACCGGCCCAGGGCGCCTCCAGCCGTGCCCTGGGTGGGGTGCGAACACCCCCATCCCACTCTTACAACGCCCGCCGATACACCTCGGCGAGCACCTCAGCTTCCAAGTCCCAAGGGGGTAAAGACTTTTAAACTTTCGCGATTTGTACACACTATACACAAATATTAATATATCGGGTCTTTATCGCGTATATAATGTTGAGGTTGAATACCTTAATTTCCCGACGTTTCGACCGTATTGCATCGGCCGTGGTCACGGGTTAACTGGTGTAGTTCAGCGTTGCCGTCCGACAGTTTCGGAAATCAAGATATAAACGAGGCGAGGGTAGTTACAGACACTCGCGCTTCACGGAGGCAATTGCAAAAAATGGTGCAATGCCGCCCCGGCAAAGTTGTCAGAAGCATCTGAAAACAGCGATAGGGGTACGTTACTAACTGGGTGAGATAACATTACAGCGTCTTTCAGTTTCATCTTACACTGTTCAAAAGCTTTAATCGACTCTGGTGTCCATGCGATTTTGGTTTTATCTCTTTTCTTTGCACCTTTTAAAAATTCGTTTAATAGCGATTGATGTTCTGCTGCATGGGGTATACTAGCCCTGTAAAAATTTATCATCCCTAAAAATCTTCGGAGCTGTTCAATGGTTTCTGGCCGAGGGTACTCTGTTATAGCCTTGACCTTATGGTCAAGTGGTCGTATGCCGTCGGTCGAAACCTGATATCCTAGAAACTCTATATTTTCTTTACCAAATTCACACTTCGCTAAATTTATCGTTATACCAAACTTTGAAAATCGGTCAAATACTTTTCGTAAATGCATTCTGTGGCTTTCCATTGAGTCACTTGCAATGATGACGTCATCTATAAAATTAAATAAAAAATCTAGGCCTTCCAGAACCGTATTACTCATGAATCTCTGAAAGGTTTGACTAGCTGTTCTTAAACCAAAATTTAATCTTAAAAATTCAAAGAGTCCAAAAGGTGTTATTACCGCAGTTTTCTCAATGTCTTCAGGTGCAATTTTGACAAAATAATACGCTTTATTAATATCTAGCTTTGAAAAAATTTTCTTACCTGACAGTATGTATGTGAAATCGTGTAGCCTCGGTACGGGGTAGCGATCCGGCTTGGTGATCGCGTTCAATCGCCTGTAGTCACCCACGGGTCGGATGTCCCCATTTTTTTTCACCACAACATGTAACGGGCTGGCCCACTCGCTTTTCGATGGTCTACAAATCCCCATTTCCTGCATCAACTGAAATTCCTTTTTAACCTTATGATACCTATCTGGCGGTAATGGCCGCGCTCTCGCATGAACTGGAGGTCCCGTGGTTTCAATATGATGATATACATCATTCTTGAAATCACGGTCCATATTTTTAAATGACACCGGCTTAGTTATCTCTGGAAATTCTGCTAATAAATCTACAAAGGGGTGGTTCCTATCTATGGTTGTAATTGACACCTGATCACACGTGGCTATGCTGCCCAGCGTTAGTAAATTCGTCTCCTTATCGACTAATTTACGCGCACTTAGATCTACTACTAAGGTGTGATGCTCCAAAAAATCCGCACCTAATATCGGTTGGTTAACGTCCGCGACCACAAAAGTCCACCTATATGGCCGCCGTAGGCCTAAATTTACATGTAATGTTTTTGAACCGTAAGTTTTGATTTCACTACTATTTGCCGCAAATAACTTATAGTCCGTATGTGCTGCTGATAACTTCTGCTTCTTAGTGGCAGGAATAACTGATATGTTCGCGCCTGTATCCACCAAAAATTTAAAACCATTTTCTCTATCATAAACGCTAAGACGGTGATTAATCCCCGGCACAAAACTCACAACCGCCGTATTTTGTGCCGCGTCTAGTTTTCCGTCTTCCATGCGCAGGGTTTTTCACACTTTGTCGCTCTAACCCGGTATCGAAAATGCCACCTGCATAGCCAGTCCGGGTCCGCCGATGTTCTTGATCTCTCGAGCGCCCTCTTGATGGTGTACGGCCACGGCCCCGGGAAGCGCTGCGACGCTGCTCACTAACCTCCTCGCGCAGTGCCGCTACTTCGAGGCTCAGCTTGTGCATCTGCACCAACATCTCGCTCATCGGCAATTGGGTACCACTGGCCGCCGCCGTGCTGACCTCCGCTACTTCACCTCCCCGGATATTCTCGATGATTTTATCCGCTATATTGGCCAAATTCTCCAGCGTGTGGTCTTGGCTGACAAGCAGCACCGATCTAACCGATGCTGGCAAACGGGCGAGCCACAAGTTGTGCAGAGTCTGCTCGGATATTCAAATTCAAATTCAAATTCAAAAATATCTTTATTTCATAGGCCTATTAATTAGCACTTAAAATCGTCAAGAATACACTAATAATCAACACGAGCGCCTGAGGCGAGTGCATCCGCAATAACAAAGTGGCGATTGCAATCGCCACAAGCGGCCGGATTCCGAAGTAAAGCCTTTCATGAGAAGAACCCGGCAAGAAACTCATGGGCCACTTTTTTAAATTGCCAATTTATTACAATTTAATATAATCTTTATAACTAAAATGACATTATATCATACAAAACAATTTTGAAAAATAATGAATGAGGAGCAGCTCAAGCCCATTTTGTTTTGTCCTCAAGATAATCCGAAACAGTGTAATAACCTTGATTACAAAGTCTAATTTTTATGGCTTTCTTAAACTTATTTAGTGGCATGTTTCGGACATTTTCAGGAATCTTATTGTAAAAGCATATACATTGCCCCATAAAAGATCTACTAATTCTGTGGAGACGAGTACTGTGTGCAATAAGATTGCCTTTGTTCCTAGTATTAATGTGATGAACATCGCTATACTTATCAAAACATCCGATGTTTTTCTTGACATACAACAGATTTTCGTATATAAATTGAGACACAACAGTTAGAATATTCATTTCTTTGAATTTCTGTCTAAGGGAAACTCTCGGGCCCAGATTATAGATTGCACGAACAGCCCTTTTCTGAAGTACAAATATGGAATTTAAATCGGCGGAACATCCCCATAGCAGTATGCCATAGGACATAATACTATGAAAATAACTGAAATAAACTATTCTAGCCGTTTCAACATCAGTCAATAATCTAATTTTTTTTACCGCATATGCCGCTGAGCTTAACCTACCTGACAATTTTTTAATATGGGGGCCCCATTGGAGTTTGTTATCTATAGTGATACCTAGGAAAACCGTGGACTCCACAAGGTCCAGTTCAACGCCATTCAATTGTACATTGGTTTCTACATGCCTTACATTGGGTGTAGTAAATTTTATACATTTAGTTTTATTGTGTATATCTGTGCGTTCCTCCCCAGGTCACGCATCCGCCGCAGAAGCTGAGATGGTTTTTGCGTTCCCAATTCCATCTCACTCACTAATTTCTGGAACTGCGCGCATAAGTCCGGTAGACGCGAATGCACACTAATTGCAGCCAATTCTATACTAGGGTTAGACATACCTGCAGCCGACGATGTCAAATCACTTATATTTACTTTTTGCGGCGTTTGGAACATCACTATAAATAAACACTTAGCGTCCTTATTCACCACTTAAATTACTCCTTAATGTAACCAGTGCAACTGTCCTAGCAATCCCCGCACTCAAAACAGCCTCACTTAAAAACGCGGGTCACCACTGTACGCGGGGGGTACGTGTACTCTCTAACTGTGGGGTGCGTACTATCTCTGCCTATACCCCGCAGTCTCTATGTGTGATTATACTGTAAGATGCCTCACGTCACAACCTAGTTCCTAATAACCTACGTATGTGACGTGGAATGTAATGTGCGTGTTCTCCTGACTGTAGTGAGCGTGGGGATCCTAATTGCACTGTGAGCTACTGCACCTGGCCCTACGCGAATAAAGAAAACCAATAAGTCCTCTAAAAACCAACTAATTTATTCAGTAAATTATTAATTAAATTCCCCCAAATCTAACACACAAGTTTACGGGCTGGCCAGTGCGCAGTAACTGGCCGAGCGCCTAACATACTTCTCGCTTGCACGCTAAACTGCTGACATGACTAACCTCATTCGTACTTACATGGTCCCTACAAGCTCTAAGCTTAGTTTGGGACCAGAGGACGTTGTGTGAAATGTCCGTGGATCTTTATTTATTTAAACCTTTGAAAAAATATTTAGACGGCCAGTCAAAGCGGTAGATTCATCATTACACATTAATTTTCCAAATCAGCATTCTCGAATCGAGCGATGAATATGTAAAGACTTCGATTAGGAACGTAACAAAAGGAATGATTAAATAAAAACACAGAATTGAGGTAACATTGGGAATTGTAAACAGAAAGGCAGGTAATTTAATCCAATGCTACCAGTAATACCTTCATACGTTAAGCTTCAGACGAGGACTATTTGGAACGTGTTTTTAAAAAACATACATGTGCGCATAGCATTTTATTTCTGATAAAGAATTCTCATAAATTGTGATATGTATTTTATGGCAAAATATAACAACTAACTGCTCGGTGATGCAGCGTTAGTGTGTGAGACTGATGATCATGCGGTCTCGAGTTCAATGCCCGAGTGTTGAAACATAGCTAAGAACGCTCGTATAGGCACCTTTCAAACAAAACAAATTAATTAGTCTCGGTTCATCCGTTCAAGAGCTATGAGGCCGCAGACAGACACACAGATACACAGTACAAAATTATAACATCCTGCTTTTTCGTCGCAGGTTACCTAATAATAGAGACTGTGATACACACAAAGATTTAACTTTTTAGTTTTTTTGATTAACTGCTAATAAAAGTTTACGTTTAATTATTTTATATTTATAATTCAATTTTAATGACGCCGTTGATCTAAATGTAAGTAATTATTTACAGAAAACAGGGAAACCGTAACAGCAAATTTGAGTTAACAAAACGAATTTATCAAAGCCCTTCATTACAATTTATTGTTTCACTATTAATAACATTTCCAGGCCAATTTTACGAATGTTATTACAACCAATTATAAATGTGAAATGTTTAGATGTTTGGATTTTGGTTACTCAATTACATAAAAACGGACAGTATTTAAAAAAAATACACATTATTTTGTATTTGGGTTATGTATTACGGCCTGTTATATATTTATACTAGTCTTTACCTGCGGCTAAGCCGCAGCCAAAAGCTTGTTTTTCGGTTATATCTCAGGTTCCCGATATAGTAGCGGGATAAAATGTTTACCAGTTACTATGTCTAATCAAGAGCTATCAAACAAAAAAAGTTGCTTCCAAAAACAAAAAAGTTGTTCAGTAGTTTTTGCATGATGCGCGAACGAACAAACAGGCAAACAGATAAAAAGACAAACAGCCAAAAAAACGTGGAGTCTCTTCGCGGAAGAAGTGAAACTTCGTAATGTGGAAATGAAAATAGGAAGGGGTAGAAATTGATTTTTAGTGAAATCATATTGTTTCTTTAAGACAAACTTTATTAACATTGCTTACAATTCACAATTGATCGCATCTTTTAATTATCATTTTCGAGTGGAGAAATATACAAAAAAAAGGTATAGGTATACTACACGCATGCGTTCCAGTGCCACGCATTCACTCTCGCTCTGTCTCTTTCTATTCCCCCTCCCCAGGAGCGTTGAACGTTTAACGCAACAGTGCTTTCGTACCCCCTCCATGTTTGCGTTAAACGTTTAACGCAACCTTGATGGAAGTCACATTAGAAGTATCACTTCAAAAAATTCTAAAAAGAATTATTGTTTTGTGTTTAGACACGCCTATATTATGTACTCGTATATCCTATTAAAGTCATTTTACCTCAAATAATGTTAAATGTACAGACACAGCTCTGTTACAGCAGTATAGATTAAAATTGTAGATTTATACCTGAATAATAATGCAGCACACCTTACTGTCCGACGAACTACAACGTTGGGTACGGAGGACTTCTCAGAGAGACAAAGAATTACGCCATAGTTCAACACGCCGACCCGCGGTTTCACAAACCACGTCTCCTATTCTAGTACAAGTGGATTACACTAAGCCATTCTTACTGCGGACAGACTCCAGTAACTATGCCTTGGGTGCTGCTCTACTGCAGGGGGAGTCACCCCATGATGAACATCCAATAGAGTACGCTAGTCGTTTGCTCACCGCGGCCGAGCAGAACTACTCTACTACCGAGAGGGAGGCTCTCGCGGTAGTTTGGGCTGTCGAGCGTTTCCGTGGTTATATTGATGGTCACCCAGTCCGTGTGATGACTGACCACCAACCTCTGAAGTGGCTGTTTTCCCTGAAGTCACCCAGTGGTAGGTTGGTTCGCTGGGCAATGAAGCTGCAGGCTTTTGATCTGCGCATCGAGTATACGCCAGGTAAGGCCAATGTATTAGCCGATACTCTTAGTCGACCAGTGATCAGTGATGGTGGACCACCGGGATGTGACATTTGCCCGGTTGTCGTGGATGTACCACACTCGGATGCAACTCCCACCCGGGAAGCTCAGTTGGCTGATCCGGAAGTTGCCAAGATCATCCAGGACCTTGAAGGTAAGGATGAACTTTCTGTTAACCGCTGGACTGAGCGGGGTTATCTCTTGAATCAAGCGGTTCTGTATAGGTATGTGCCTGATACTGATTCCGAGGAGCCTCAACTCGTCATCCCAGAAAGCCTGCGAGGTAAAGTCATGTTTGAGTGCCATGACGCGCCGACTGCTGCTCATAGTGGTATCGATATATGTCAGCGGTACAAGGCGTCAAACCTTAAGCCAGCAGGACTATTACAGACTCCGGTTCCCGCTCAGAGGTTTGAAACTCTCGCGACTGACCTCTTTGGCCCTTTGCCTAGAGGACCGCAGGGTGAAAGATGGATACTTATTGTAGAGGACACTGCCAGTAAGTGGGTGGAAGTCTTCGCTCTCACGGAAACTACAGCAGAGATCTGTGCCAAGACGCTAGTCAATGAGGTATTTATGAGATTTGGTCTTCCTCGGCGCTTGATTTCTGATAACGGAGTGCAGTTTGTAGCGGATGTTATGCAGAAGGCCATGTTTGTATTAGGTGTAAAGCAAAGCCTAGTGCCTCTTTATCACCCGGAGGCGAACCCGGTTGAGCGAAAGATTCGGGACCTCTAAGCTCACCTCGCCATATTGGTTGAGGGTCGTCACCAAAACTGGCCAGAGGTATTGCCGTTCGTACGATTTGCTTTTAATAGTTCGCTCACTAGGTCTACTGAGCATACCCCTGCTTACCTAACTTTCGGTCGTGAGCTGCGGTCCCCTTTGACTGTCCAGGCGGATCTTAGAGCGGTTGTTGCAGCTGAAACTTTTGTACCCCAGATTACGCCGTACTTGCTCAAGCTCGCAGATACCATCTCGACAGCCAGGGAGAAGCTTGAACGTCATCAGGACGCTCGTCAGCGTCAGGAGCTCGCATCAGTAGTTCGTTGTTCATATTCATACTCAATAAACTATTTTATATCGTGTAATGTTATGTTTAATGTTTGATTTATTATACAGTCAGGAGCAGTTATTTTCGATTTCACATTTTTCACTTTGTGTTTAATGTATAGAGCTAAGCATGTCAAATGCTGAAAATATATATAAACAAATCTCTACAAAATAAGATTAGGTATTGGCTTATAGGGGCTTCCCTGAAAGCTTTAATTAAAGAATTTGAATGAGTAGAAATGAATTTTCAAGTTTATTCATTGAAACGACGAGAAAGAAGAAATAACCGACGCTAGAGGCCAATAATCCTGATTTATCCGGCCCGAGGCTGACGGCCACTGTTGACAAATTATTGGGACTTGTGACTATCATTTTACGGATTTGAATTACGTCGGATGTTTGGTGGCTGACCTAAATAAGAAAAAGTATTATGTGAATTATTCTCTGTTTATGTTGTAATTACAATATATTTTCAGAATTTGACATGCTCGGTTATATATTAACACAAAGTTCTGGTACTTAAATAGTACTATAAATATTATTTTAACTATGAATAAAAAATGTGAACGTTTAAGTTTTTTTGCATAGATTTAATATATATAGGGAATGGTTTTTTGTACCTGAAATATCTTTACTCATCATACTACTATTTATTATTCTTGTTTTGAAATTGGAATCTAATTAGTGGTGGGCCCAAAAGCTCTCTATTTTCTAGGTATACGAGTATTTTTTTAAAGGTTACAATTCTTAAGGTTGAGCAAAATTAATAAAGAAAACTGGACAGTGATATAAAAAAATATTGAATTAGATGTTTACGTAGTTTATGTCGGACAGTAAGTAAAAAGATCCATAAAGCAGTTCAATTTATTTTTTATGCTAACAAAAAAAAAACACATATATAGCATCACGCCTGTATTCCCCGAAGGGGTAGGCAGAGGTGTATTACACACCCACGACTCGCCAGCTATAGGGCCACGTAATAGGGGGCGAGCCTATTGACGTCTACCGGGCACATTTCCAAACTCCGGGCTGCTACTGAGAATTTTTCTTTTAAGGAAAAAGCTCAATAACATTGCCCGACCCGGGGATTCAACCCGAGACCTCATGATTAGCAGTCGCATACACTACCGCTACACCACCGAGGCAGTTAAAAAACATATATATGTTTTTTTTCTTTTTATGTATGTTTTATGTTAACCCTTTTTCTGTTTCACTTATGTGCACTCCTCTCATGGTGAAAGGTGCCCATAGTCCACCCAGTGAGGGTTGGCAGACTTCACAGGCCGTCGAGATCATATTTCAGACATGTGGGTTTCCTCCCGATGTTTTCTTTCACCCAGCAGTGATAAATTGCAAACAAATACACACATAATTTCCAAAAATCTCGGAAAGTCACAGGAGTATGAAGGATAGCACAGCATAATCTTTGAAGTATTTGGGTTTACCGCTAGGCTACTTCTACAGTTCAATTACTTGCCGTAATTTGATTAACTAGGTACAGAAAGTATTATATTTGCAGGCGATGGGCTTTATACACTTTGGAGAAGTCACCGTCTTTTTGTAGCCAAGTCTTTGTAAACTGGCCAAAAGCACAGAATAGATACTAGTCCTACGGACAGAAACATCACTTCCATTAAAACTTGTCCGAAATCTCTCCACAATAGGGGAGCCGACGATGCTAATTGGGGATTTACTCGAGCGTCATGGATACCTATTGGGTTGCAAAGCTTAGATGATAAGAAGAAAAAAAATTATATAATGTATCCTTTTTATTAGTGGGGTAAGCCGCTATAGATTTTCAAATATGAAAAAAAAACTGTTGTATGAACATACTCAAGCGCGTCAGATATTGATATCATCAATGTCCAACGTATTTTTAATAATGTATGTATGTTAATCTGATCGTATGCATGATGCGGGTGGTCGTACGTAAGGGTTGAAAATGAAAAAAAAATTTGGCACGCTCGAGAATGTCAAGATATCGCTTTTTTTGCAGCTTTGTGTGTTTTTTTTTTCTTTCGACACGCTCAAATCGTCAGATTATCAAAATATATTCTTATCAACCCCATAATCAACCCACCCCTTATCTTAATCTGACGCGCTTTAATATTTCTGACCATAGTTTTTTTTTACTAATCTGATGGGCTGCCCTAGACGCTCATCACTATATAATGGTACAGGTACTCAGCAGGATGCAAGGTATCCTCCCTTATGTTAATCTGCCGCGCTCGAGTAAATCCCAAACTTCCTTCTGCGGCTCCCCTACTACTATAATAGCCTACAAAATCTTAATAATAATACTAATTGTTCGTAGCGAGAAGAATGTACCTTACCAACGCAGAAATACATTTGAGATTGTTTTGCCCGCCGCTTGATCCTCGGGCAAACACGTCATTCAACAAATGCGCTAGAGTTGCCCCTATGATGGTTTTACTTACTTACTTATCATCACGCTATCTCACTTGTAGGGTAGGCAGAGAGAACAGAGTGACAAAAGGCTCTATTCTTGCATACATCTCTAGCTTCCCCAACATTCATAATTCTCTTTATACACTCTCCAGTTTCCGCTCGCCGGTTTCAGAGACTCCTGACTGCACCGACAGCAACAAAGCTGTCGTTTATAAAACTTAAACATTTATTTTTCTAGTAGATTCTATTTAATTACTTTTTATATAATTTTAAATGTTATTTTCAAGTCAGATTATTTCTTTATAAATTGTTTTATGTTGTTGATCATATGCGTTTAGAGTTTTAGCTCTGAATTTTCGGTTATTAAATTTTACTGTCGAAATACCGTAAATCGCGTAAATAATTTTATTTTAATCAATACTACAAGCGCGAGCGCATAGGCGCGCATGCGACAGCCTTCTGTCTATTTTATATTAGTATATTATCTATGCTTCTGTCGGTTGTACTCATGGACTTAATAAAAATGTACTGCGGTACGGGAAGCGGTAGGCATTTAACTCGGGGCCTTGAGCGAGTGATGTACGCCTGCCAAAAGTAATAATACCTCCTGAGAAAATTATTAGTCTTCAAGGCGAGTTTCCAAAAACATGATGATTCTTAGAATGAGTTGATCGAGTTCTCTTTAGACTGGTAGTGTTTGTACATCTCTCCTCTGAAACGTCACCAAAAAAGAGGGAGCCCGACAGGGCTGTGATTCAGTCTTATACTCAGTGGAAGAGAATATAAGCGGTACCTACCAGTAGTCCACCGAGTATGAGCAGGATATATTTAGCTGTGTGGGGCCGGCTTTAGAATTGTCCCACCCCTTTCCACCCATGGGATTCGTAAGAGCCGACTGAGGGAATACCGAGGGAGTGGGCAGCAGCACTCCTTCGAGTATTAACAACACCCACTGCGATCGCCAACCCGCCTGCCAAGCGTGGCGATTACGGCACTATCCCCCGTTCTTAGGGAGGCCTATGTCCAGCAGTGGACTTTAAAAGGCTGATGGATGAATGGATGGACAAGTTTAAAGAAGATTCTGAAAACGAATGGACAAAACATGGGTCCATCATTTTGATACCGAGACAAAACAGCAATCTTCGCAATGGAAACGGCCATCATGACCGACCCCTAAGAAGTTTCGTGCCGTGGCATCGGCTGGCAAGGTTATGGCCTCAATATTTTGAGACTCAGAAGGGATATTGTTGATTGATTACCTGGAACGTGGAACCACTATTACAGGCCAATATTATGCAGCTTTAGTTCCCAAGTTGAGGAATGCCATCAAAGAGAAAAGCAGAGGGAAACTTCGAAGTGGCGTGCTGTTTCATCACGACAACGCACTCGCGTACAGGTCAGCAGTTGCGATGGCTGCCATTCAGCAAGCTGGCTTCGAATTGGTTGACCACCCCTCTTATTTACGAGATCTGGCGCCTAGCGATTTTTATCTGTTCTCCAAATTGAAAGAATACTTAAGGGGAAACAGGTACGAAGACGATAACGAGGTGATGGATGCCGTGGAGAGCTTTTTGCAGGACCAAGACAAAACTTTTTTTTTGAAAGGGATTGAAGCCTTAGAAAAGCGCTGGACTCGGTGTGCAGAGAGACTCGGAGACTATGTAGAAAAATAAATTATTAAGTATTCAACAGTCATTGAGGCTCGGAGACTATGTAGAAAAATAAATTATTAAGTATCAAATATTCTATCTCATTCTCACTACTTTTTGATCCCTCCTCGTATAATTTGTATTTTAAGAGTAGCTGAGCATGTCAAGTGCTAAAATATAGATCAAAAGGTCGGTAGCTCTTGATTAGACTTAAAAGCTGGTATACATTTTATCCCACTACTAAATCTGGAACCTGAGATATAACCTAAAAAAAAGTTGCAGCAAATTCCGTCCAGCAGTTTTTGCGTGATGACCAAACAACAAACAGACAAAAAATCTAAACAAAATTGTTTTGTGTTTAGACACGCCTATATAGTCTAATAAAGTAATTTTTCTCAAATATATTAAATGTACAGACGCAGCTCTGTTACAGCTGTATAATAGCACAAGCCTTTGCCCGCGGCTTCGCCGGAGCCAAAAGCTTGTTTTTCGGTTATATCTCAGGTTCCCGATATAGTAGCGGGATAAAATGTCTACCAATTTTTAAGTCTAACTAGCCTTTGCCAGGGGCTCCGCCGCAGCCAAAAGCTAGCTTTTCGGTTATATCTCAGGTTCCCGATATAGTAGCGGTATAAAATGTCTACCAGTTTTTAAGTCAAATCAAGGCCTTTCAAATAAAAAAAGTTGCATCAAAATCCTAAAAATAATTGTAGTTTAAATAATTTGTATATCGTAAAATGTATATCGTAAATAAAAAAGTTGCATCAAAGTCCGTTCAGTAGATTTTGCGTGATGCGCGAACGAACAAACAGACAAAAAATCTAAAAAAAATCATTTTGTGTTTAAACACGCCTATATAGCCTAATAATGAAATTTTTTCTCAAATATCTTAAATGTACAGACATAGCTCTGTTACAGTTTGATAATAGTACCTTTAGATAGATAGATATAGTCGTATTTTCTTAAATATCTTAAATAATAATAATAATAAAATATTTATTTTCTCACCACAATTTCGTAATGTTACACATTTTTAGAATATTACTTAACAAAATATTGTATATTGTGGGAGACTGGCGCCTAAACTAAGCTTTAGGTCTGTATTTCAGGACACCAGGTCCACCCCTTATAACATATTTGCAATTTAATTTTATGTTTAAATTTACTATTTAGACAGAAATGCGGTAAGATGTTTTCTGCATTGTAATTGAGATGTTTTATTTATATATATATATATTTTTAAATAATTATATACATATACAGATATAGAGTTCGTAAAAATAGTCATTAGTGTGTGTGTGTGTGTATGTGTATGTGTGTGTGTGTGTGTGTGTGTGTGTGTGTGTGTGTGTGTGTTTGTGTGTGTGTGTGTGTGTGTGTTTCTAATCAATTAAATAGTATAAATTTTAATTGCAAAATTAAACTTACTACATTGGACGAATGCATGTAAATGCATTGTTGATAGAGGGCGTTGGTCGTTAAGACAAATGTGATGAGGTAATTCGGTGTTACTAGAAATGGTACGATAGCTCAATGGATTAGAGCACTTCCCCGGAAAGGAAGGGACGCAGGTTCGATTCCCGCTCGTACTAAAATACTCTTTTTCCTTATTTACAAATTATAATTTGTACTTAGAGTAGCTGAGTACGTCAAGTGCTAAAATATAGATCAAAATGTTTGAAAAATCACGCCATCAAATAGTATGAATTTTAATTGCAAAATTAAACTTACTACATTGGATGAATGCATGTAAATGCATTGCCGATGGAGGGCGTGGGTCGTTAAGACAAATGTGATGAGGAAATTCGGTATTTCTAGAAATGGTACGATAGCTCAATGGATTAGAGCACTTCCCCGGAAGGGACGCAGGTTCGATTCCCGCTCGTACTAAAATATTTTTTTTCCTTATTCACAAATTATAATTTGTACTTTAAGAATAGCTGAGCACGTCAAGTGCTAAAATATAGATCAAAATGTTTCATATACTTATCAAAAACCAATAGTTGAATCCATATACCTATTTATCGAAAACATATGTTTGTAATAATTTAATGCATAGGAATTTAATGCTCTACAAAAAACGTGGGTATATTATTAGTTTTCGATAAACCTACTCGTTCAAAACTTATTCAAACTGATGGTTATCTTTTTGTAATAATTACACTTTTTCTCCAATTTCGGATAAAATGATTAAAGTTCTTATCAAATATAAAAAAAGGTTATTTAGAGATCAACTATTATTAGGCTTAATAAGTCTTTCAAAGTAATTTTACTACGAGTAAAAAACCCACCATTTCGGGAATTAATTAATTAAAATCCTTTTTATCGTATTTAGTGTCCAACATTTTTACATATAACCTGTAAGACGTGTATTATTATTTTGCTTGTTACTGTATTACTTTACTGCAAAATTTTCTGCCCGACATCAATTGAAAATCTAAAATTCTAAAAAATAATAAATTATTATTACTTTAAACACAAAGTGAAAAATGTGAAATCGAAAATAACAGTCACGAGCAGGATTCGAACCTGCATCTCCTGGATACCGTCCAGATGCTTTGCCAATTCAGCCATCTTTTTTTCCTTATTCACAAATTATAATTTGTAAAATCTTAATTGTAAAATTAAGTTTACCTGGTCGGTATAATGTATGAAAATACTTTCGACAGATGGTGCAGGCGTCACCCAAAGACGTTAAGTATGAATGTGTTATCGAAATTAGCAGTCAGGAGCAAGGGTCACGATGGCTGAATTGGCAAAGCATCTGGACGGTATCCAGGAGATGCAGGTTCGAATCCTGCTCGTGACTGTTATTTTCGATTTCACATTTTTCACTTTGTGTTTAATGTATGTTGCTAAGCATGTCAAATGCTAAAAATATATATAAAAATATCTAACTATTATTACCTATTATATATAATTCTCGTGTCACGTTGTTGCTCACGATGAATTCCAAAACCAAACCGATTTTCACGTTTTTTAAATGTGTGTTTCGCTGGCGTGCATAAGATAGGATAGTTTTTGTCATGTATTTTTAATTAAATAATTGCAAAATATTCACAAAAAAAATATGGCAGTTCGAAGTTCGCCGGGTCAGCTAGTTAATATCCATAATATTAAACCATAATTTTATAGTTGTGTTGGATATAATTCTATTGAAAATAAGGGCTTTTATTTTTTTAATAACTTTAATTAATTTGATTTAACTTGGTAACAAAAGCAAGCTGTAACAGCTATGTCTATGCGTTTAAGATATTTGAAAAAAAGCTATTGAGGCATCTCTGACCCCAATTTTTTTAAAAATATTTGTTTGTTGTAAACAAACAAATATTTTTTGTTTGTCACACATCACGCATAAACTACTTAACGGATTTTAACGTAATTTTTTTGTTTGATAGCTCTTTTTTAGATTTAGAAACTGGTAAGCGTTTTATTCCGTTATTATATCGGGAGCCTGAGATATAATAAAAAAAACAACATTTGCCACGGCGGAGCCACGACTAGGCTGGTTATGACATAAATTTAACTTTTCGTTTGAATAAGTTTTGGAAGAGTATTATAGGTAGGTAATTATTTTACCTATAATACTCGAAAAATAATAACATATGTTTTTTATAGAGCATTATTCCCTACAAATATGTTTTGGTTATATGAATTCGTCTATTCATCTATTGGTATTTGTTATAATTATGAAATTGAAAAATCTCCTAGATAGACAGATGGTAAATGCATAATCAAATATTTTTTCCATAAATAAATAGGTACTATTTCTGAAATATAAAAACCACTAGGCTGATTCAGATCAGAGAGAAAACATTATCTTTACCTCACGTTTCAACTTCGATCAACATTGCAATAGATGTCGCGTCGGCCCAAAAAAACCGTCTCGGTAAATAAC
Source organism: Leucoma salicis (assembly GCA_948253155.1). NCBI lineage: Eukaryota > Metazoa > Arthropoda > Insecta > Lepidoptera > Erebidae > Leucoma > Leucoma salicis. Next base: position 12,466,016 of record OX411809.1, on the reverse strand, counting down.
AGCGCACTTGAGAAGTGAGCTCTTATTTTGTAGTGAGTTCAAATAGTACTTTATTTGTTCCTATTTAAGCTTGATTCACCACCCATGGGAGTCGTAAGAGCCGACTGAGGGAATACCGGGGAAGTGGGCAGCAGCACTCCCTCGAGTATTAACAACATCCACTGCGATCGCCAACCCGCCTGCCAAGCGTGGCGATTACGGCACTATCCCCCATATGAGCGAAACATGTTGTGGCGTTCTCTTGGGGAGGCCTATGTCCAGCAGTGGACTTCAAAAGGCTGATGGATGGATGGATGGAAGCTTGATTTCACAGTAAATGTTATTTGTCTTTTCACTTTTAAGTGGCAGTAGTAAATTATTGCTTTGCTCGTTTTTTATGACGAATGATTGTAAATGTAAGATAATATTTTAAAGATTTGTGACTTTATTACTAAGTGCCATGATTGTAATTAGGTTGAACAAATAGATGTAGCTGTATAAGTATATATTATATACTATATTCATACAGACAGTTTTTAGCTTGATTTTGTTCGTGACACTGTATCTTGTTGGTATTGATGATCGAAGCGTTTCAACCATGTTTAGTTTTAAATTACCTACTTATAGAAAACTTAAACATGAATATATATTTTTTTCGCGGCCTGTTCGCACTTGTTCTTTAATTAACACAAACTGCGAAAATGTGAAATTGAAAATATCAGTTACGAGCAGTATTTGAACCTGCATCTCCTGGAATACCGTCCCAGATGCTTTGTTAATTGAGCCATCATGATTATTGCTCAGGACTGTGAATTTTAATAACAAATTCCTTCTTGATTCGGCTAAGCATGTGAAATATTAAAAACAAATATTAAAGTGTAGTTAGTTAAAGAGTCATGGCAAGATTTTCAGAAATTTTGGTACTGAATCAAAATCACCTTAGTTTTTATTAACATAGATTTGTAATAAAAAAAATATCTAAGCTTTAATATAATCTACATAAGCCAAACGTTGGTGAAAACTATACGTATAGTAGCTTAGAAAAGCAGCAATAGGTTGAACAGGTCAACCCACGCGGCGACAAACGTTTTATGCTTTTCAGTTCAGTTCAGCGTTTACTAGACTCTGACTCTGCCAGTTACTTGAAGACCGCCCCGGTAATAACACGCGTCACAGAAACATTCGCGACTCTGCTTTGCAGAGGGGTTATCGTTATTTCGTAAAAAGTTACGATGAATAATTGGAACAAAGTTTTAGTTATATCGAGTGCTTCCCTAACTTTTCAAACCAGTTACGAGAATAAGTAATAATATAGTCATGAAGTTGTTCTAATATTTAGACTTTTAATGTTTTATAAGGGTGATGGTGAACAGTTATTTTAATTCCAAAATAAAAACTGAAAAGGATTACTAGATATGTAAGTATTATATCGTTTATTAATTCTGAGAGTAATTTTTATGAAATTATTTTTAGGAACTGTAATTTTTATAATTATAGATACCCATTGCAAACAATTATATTATGTTAGAGTATATTTTATTAAACTCGTTGTAATTTTTAATATTGTATTATACATATATGCATTTAATCCTGGTTTTGAACAAAACGAACAAACACATACTGGCGTAGAAGCCTTTGCATTTAAAAGTAACTCGCTAGGTTGTGGGTTTGTGTTAAGATTCTAATGATTTTTAACACTGTCGTACTTTGAAGGCTACATTATGCCTATAGATTTGCGAGTATTCAATGTGGGTCATTTTCATAAATATAGAATGTGCAAAATCAACTTTAATTTGAAGTTTATTTCTATACTATTATAAAGCTGAATAAGAGAGCTACGTCTGAATATCTAAGATATTTGAGAAGAAATGTACCTATGCGTATCTGAACGCAAAACATTTTTTATTTGAATTTTTGTCAGAATTTTGTTTGTGCTATACGCAAAAACTACTGCAAGGATTCAATGAAACTGTTTTGTTTGATACCTCTTGATTAGACTTAAAAAACTGGTATACATTTCATCCCGGTACTGTATCGGGAATCTGACATATAATCTGAAAACTAGCTTTTGACTGCAGCGAAGACATGGGTAAAGGCTATTATTTATAAAATTTGGCTGAAAAAATCATGGTACCTATTTAAACGATAGAATTGTTTTTTGTTCAAAGTCGATGAGTTTCAAAATTCTATTGTTTTAACATGAGACGAATTGCTTAGAACTTTTCGGCATTCAGTTTATGTTAGATTTGTTTGAAGTGTATGGGCAAAACCCTATTCATTAAAGTTCTTTGACAAGTTGTTTGTCGCCGACACATTGTGTAAGCGACATTGTTTGCTGGTGCAAATCATAAATTATGGTTCTGTAGCGGTCCTTGAAGTCTGAACTATTTCAACGTTATATTCAGTAATAGGTACCTAAGTTTCAGACATAGCTAATCGATATAAGTTATTTTTGATAAAAAATACATTTTGTAATCGATGTCATCCCTATTCGGGTTTTAAATAACGGTCCATAACTTAGGGGCTTAAATTAATCGTTCAGAATGAAATTGAAGAATCCATGACTTCATTTACTGAGGGTCAACGAATTATATAGGTACGTACATATTAGATTTACAAACACTATGGTCGTTCATGACCCAAGAAGTGGGATACGCTCCTCATTTATCAATAACTAAGAGGCCGTTCAGTATTTCCTAAACGAGAGACCTACACTTATCTTTAAAGACGCCCTGATAATCCCTGATCTTGGAAATGCACATGTTCGTTAGCGGTATATCTTCCTTATGCTAGAATATGCTAGAAATGTAATGGCCAATGTGCGGTCAAACTACATATTATATCATTGCGATAATTAATATCAACCCAATGCATTGATAATGCTGGAGACCAGCTTTATGAATGCTGCCAAGTGACAGATACTGTTGCAGACGAAGCTACAGAATTCGGCATCCTTCATACCAGACTTTTATACCCGTTGCTTTGCCTATTATATGCTGATCAAATAGGGTATTGGGGTAACTCGGAGGTCTTGATGAAACCGTATAGTTTTGTTTCGTTTGTTCATACTGCTTCATCTGTTGATTACAAAGTAACTGCCAATAAAATGTAACACATCCTGATTACTATGAGAACATTCGTGAATACAGTATCGGTTCCTTAACTTACTAGTGGACCCGGCAGACGTCAAGCACGAACATTAGCTGCTCTCCTATTGACGAGTTCAACATACTTATTCGTATTTTACGAGAATTAATATTTATAAAAAAGAACCATGATTGCAGTGTCACTTAAATCTGAATCTAAACCATCCAGGGCCAGTCCATGGGGGTTTAGCTATAGCTTTTAGATGGGGAGAGGGTGCAGGTTACAAAAATCTACAATGATCTCAGCATGATTGTGCCGGCTCGAACAGCGAACACATAGAATCAGCGTGAAGCAACATTAGGTACTCCTACTGTGTTTCGTATGGTGAATGATAAACACTGTTGGCCCAAACTACCCCTCCCTATTATCTCTCCTCATCTGTCCAATATTCCACGATATTTTTTCGGCAACTGCTACCTATAGGAGGGGTTGTCCGGACCCTATGGACTCCTTTTATACGCCCATGCCCACTCAAACACAAAGTCAATCATTAAAATAGGTCCAGTACTTTGGGTTATATACAGAAGAATTATAATATACGAGTGTTTAGCTAATTATGTAATTGGTTTTATGCTTACATTAAATATATTTTATTCTGCCAAAAATGCTTTATGGCTTATTTTCTACTGATCTATGTTTTTCTAAGTTTAGACTGCATATCTAAAGCAAAATAGCGCGTGTAATTACTTTTAGGCGTTAGCATAGTTTCACATCGTATAGACAGGCAAAACATTACTCAGGCATGTTTCACCAAAGAGCAATCATGCGACTAATACAGTTTGATTTGGCAGGTGAGAGTTGTGAAATAAACTACACTTGACGTTCACATCAATGAAACGTAACTTTATGTGATTACAATAATTATGTGTATCTAATCTTGTATTTATGTTGAAAATAAAAATTATCGACTTTAGTGACTGCAGTTTGGCCACGTTTGTTTAATATCAAAAGCAATAGAGACGAGCTTCTTTATATCAATAGTTGTCACCTACAAATAGTTGTAGCTTTAAGTAACTTAATTCGTGTGGAAATTAGTTTTATTGTTATTTTTTCCCTGATAATCTATTTAAACATAAACAGACACACTAAAAATATTCTTTAATCATCCCTGTTCCATTTTCGATGCATGCCTTCTGTTTACGAATACACCGGCTTCTACAGTTTTATTATACACCACCCGCGGCTTCGCCGCAACCATAAACTGGTTTCTAGGTTATATCTCAGGTTTCCGATATAGTAGTGGGATAAAATGTATACCAGTTGTTAAGTCTAATCAAGAGCTATCAAATAAAAAAGTTGTATTTAAATCCGTTCAGTAGTTTTTGCGTGACATGCGAACAAACAAACAGACAAAAATTCGTTTTGTGTTTAGACACGCCTATGTAGCCTAATACAGTCATTTTTTCTCAAATATCTTAAATGTACAGACATAGCTTTGATACAGGTTTATAATAGTATAATAGATAGATATAAATAAATATAGCAGGTCAGCAGGCATAACTGGAATTTTTAAATAGTTCAATCGGAACAATTTTAAATAACTATTTATTGGATTGCAATGGTACTCAGAAAGGGAACACACACGAGCGAGGCTCTATTAGTATGAATTGCTGCTAACACAACCTATATACACAGGGTGGGTTGCATGATCCAACTTTATCGTTAAAGTTACTGTCAATTCAACGGTTTTGCTACAAACGGGATGCACCATTTAACTATAGTTAAAATGACGTCATTATTTGACGTTAACTATTACCGCCCAATACTGGCCCGTTAAAGTTAAATAGTAGCATATCATCGTCATAAGTCAATCATAACGATACGATTACGAATTATTCTGTGATGCTTTGAAAGGTGCTTAAATCTTTCTATTTTTAGATACGAGGTGTTGATTGTGCCACGTATATATGGCATTATTATTATATACGTGGCATATTTATAGAAATCCTGTGGGAAACTAGCTCTACCGACGACTAAACTGACGAGGAGTATTTAAATAGCGTAAATCGTAGAAAAAGAAAAGTCTATTTTCCTAGAATCAATACGTTCAATAAATAAGATGAATAAAATATAATAAATTTCGTGTTACTAAAAATCTAGCGCGTGCATTAACTTATTACATTTGGAACCATTGATAAAAACGTGAACGATGAAGTAAGTTAATTGATCAACTACATAAAACAACAAACATATCATCACGCCTGTATGCCCCGAAGGGGTAGGCAGAGGTGTATTACACACCCACGGTATGCCAGCTATGTTTAAGTCCCATGTAATAGGGGTCAAGCCTATTGCCTTCTACCGGGCACATTTCCAAACTCCGGGCTGCTACTGAGAATTTTTCTTTTGACAAAAAAGCTAAATCACACTGCTCGACTCGGGGCTCGGGGATCAAACCCGAGACCTCAAGATGAGCAGTCGTTTACACTACCGCTGCACCACGGAGGTAGTTAAACAGTTTCCCGTGCCGGGAATCGAACCCGAGCCTCCAGGGTAAAAGTCAGGTCCTAAAGAAAAATTAAGTAAGTAGCTTTTTTTTTATTGCATGTAGTGGTAGACGAGCCATGGCCCATCTGATGGTAAATGGTAACTGTCGCTCATGAACTCAACTATATCGAGAGTATTGACAAATCACTTCTCACCATTTCATTTCACCGATATGAAATGAAAGAATATACGGCTATCTCCCGCTACAGCCAAAACGCAACGATGTGCTTCATGGCCGGTCACACGGGAGACGGTGGTACCATTTTACATAAATATTAACGTATCGGGTCTTAATCGCGTATATAATATTGAGGTTGAATACCTTAATTTCCCGACGTTTTGACCGTATTGCATCGGCCGTGGTCACAGGTTGACTGATATGTATGACTGATATGATATGTATACATTTATGAAAGGAATGCCTTTTTTTAGCAAACTACCAATGTCCAGCTCAATTGTTTTTCTTTTTATTTCCGTAATTTTGCTATAACTCAGATGCAGCAAGTGCGCATGGCTCATCCCAACGATGTATTGCAGATACTGCTGGAGTAAATTAATGAAGTGAATCCAGAATTATTTATAGAGTTAGCAAAGCTATCGTAAGGATGCGGTCAGAATGGGTATTAATGCAGAACAAATGGAATGATCCACCGCAAAATTCTATGATATAAATAGAAAAAAAAAACATAGCATCACGCTTGTATTCCCCGAAGAGGTACTCTCGGTATAGTTCAGTCCCTGAGCGACTAGGAGATGGCGAATTTGCAGATTACTGGTTGCTTTAAGACAAAGGCTAACCATAAAATTCGATTCGATGACTCCTCTGCGTAAACCAATAACTGAAATAGGAGAGCTCAGATGAAGAAAAATACACATGTAACAAATATTTAATCTCTTTTGTTTCAATCTCTTTTTTTATACTCCAATATCTCCACGTCTAATTGTAATGAGCATTTCCATCCGGTGTTCTTCTTCCCCATTTTTAATTTTGCTCATGTAAGTAACTCCTTTTGCTGGCTTATGATATCCCTAATTTTCTCTAGCTCCAGGCTGTGGAGTTAATCCAACACAGTAAGTTGTTTTTATTGCAATGCTCTCTTTACTATGTTATATCGGCCATCACTTTCTTGCCTCGTTTTAGACAGACCTGCAATAAAAAATACATTTTATATACCTTAAGGTAGCTTTAGATTTTATAATATATTTACATTTTTTTTATTGCATGAAGTGGCAAACAAGCCACGGTCCATTTGTATCTACCCACTTTTTTTTTTTTAAAGCCATTTTCATGTTTTTAAATTTGTACTTAAGTTGCTTTTTAATGAACGTTGTTGAGTTTCTCCATTAGCATTAAACTCTTTTAATGCTGTTCCAGGCATAATCCTTTTGTTTAGTGCTGGTGCCATCTATCTTCTTGCACTCTGTTTTCCTACAAGGGATTGAGTCTACCAACCTCATTTTTGCTAAAATTCCATGGGCGCCGACGGGGCCCGCCCGCCAGCGCCTCGATAACGGTCAACGGTGTGGGCTTCCCAATCCAGGCCCACATCAAATATCTGGGCCTGGTATTGGATGGACGGTGGCATTTTGACGAGCACTTCCACCGTCTTGCGCCAAGGCTCAACACGGCGTCCGCCCTGGGGCGACTTATGCCGAATTTGGGCGGACCGAGTCTCGCGTGTCGACGACTCTACGCGGGGGTAGTCCGGTCGATGGCGCTGTACGGCGCGCCCGTGTTGGCGGAGTCCCTGGCCGCTCGCAATAGGGCCCTTCTGTGGCGTCCACAGAGGGTCGTAGCGGTCAGGGCAATACGCGGGTACCGCACGGTCTCGACCGATGCAGCCTGCGCGTTGGCCGGAACCCCCCCGTGGGATCTGGAGGCGGAGGTGCTCGCCGACGTCTATCGGTGGGCGTCGACGGCGCGGGCGGGGGGCAGCCGCCCCTCGCCGAGCGCAATGCATCGTGGCGGGAAGATGCCCGCGGCGCCACCGTCCTAAAGTGGAAGTCTCGGCTGGAGACACCCCGGGCCGGTCTCTGGACCGTGGGGGCGCTCCGGCCGATCTTGGAAGAATGGGCAGGGCGGCAGCACGGGGTCCTCACCTTCCGGTTGGTGCAGGTTTTGTCGGGGCATGGTTGCTTCGGCAAATACCTGCACACGATCGCAAGGAGGGAGACGACCCCAGGCTGTCACCACTGCGACTGCGACGAGGACGCGGCGCAGCACACGCTCGAGTCGTGCCCGGCCTGGGATGTGCAGCGCCGGGAACTCGTTGCAGTCATAGGCGTGGACCTGTCGCTGCCGGCCGTTGCGCGAGCGATGGTTGGCAGTGACAGGGCCTGGACCGCGGTCACCGCCTTCTGCGAGGCTGTCATCTCGCGGAAGGAGGTGTCGGAGAGGGCCCGTGAGGAATACTCCTTCGCGGGCCCGATTCGCCGCCGGCGCGAGGGGCGGCGTGCGCGCGCTTATCTGCGTCTGATGCCGCCCTAGCCGAGGCTGCGGACGGTGGGGTCGGGGAGTACCCTGCCGTCCGCGGAAGCCTACCGCGAAGGTGAGACGCCCAAGTGCGCGAGGCGTCGCTCAAGAGAGAGTGCCCGAAGGGGCTGCCGCCTGCGGATCGCGGTCGTAACGACGCGGTACCCGTGATCCGCCGTAGCAAGGGCGGGTGGAGGCGCACGGTGGGTTTTTAGTGGGTGAGAGCCCCATTCACCCCGTTGTCTCCCCGGGCAGCGGGGTGTGCGGTAGGACATTTTTGCCCACCTAAAATAAAAAAAAAAAAAACGCTTGTAGAAAAGTGAAATGATAATAAACGTATCTACTTACTTGGCGTAAAAGTTTTCTAATAAATTTGTGCTAATTGTTTTTAAGTTATCCCTTGCCATTATTAATAATATTAATAAAATCACGAAAGCAAACAAATCAATTTGACAGCGATTAACGTTTTAATTCTTGTTATCTGTTGATAGTTTAAATACAGTATTACCACACGATAAAACTGTTCCCTCGTTAATTTTGAGGTCAAAGTACCTCATTGAACTAGCAACTCTTTTAACTTTGACGTTGACGATGTCTTCGATGGTGCACCGCGTTTTGGTAAAAGTAATAGTTAGGAACGTTCGCCATTGTTATACTTAACTTTCACGATAACTATAACTGGAGTTTTCGTGCAACTAACCCTTAGGAAACGAGACACATATATGATGAGTGCAATAGATTTGACGGGCCTTGTGGTGTAGTCGGTAGAGTAACCGACTTCCGTGCCGTGGGGTCGTGGGTTCGATCCCCACTCAGGACAATTATTTGTGTGATGAACACAGATATTTGTACTACGTCTGGGTATTTTCTATCTATTATATGTATGTATATCCGTAATCTGGTACCCATAGCACAAGCGTTAAGCTTAGTTTGGGACCAGAGGACGTTGTGTGAAATGTTCGTGAATATTTATTAATAGATCCTTCGATTCTACACGGAAAAAAGGAGTCGACCTGATATACACAATTTATCCCTTTTTGAGGGCTAACAGTAGAACTAACCTAAATTCTAATCATTTGAAAAGTATAATTTCTGTTGAAATTTAGATTATGCCTTAAAACATGAAGTCATTCTCGTAGTTTTACTGACGAAAATTTGATTGAGATAAATATCGCTGTTTTTTGTAGAAATACATAATTTCTGCTCTTTCAGGTCTAGGCTAGTTCACATTATATTTAGGCATCCGACTTTTCTCATCCCAATTTTCCTTCACTTGCACTTCCCAGTTCAGATTTCTCTGCTTCAGCTGTGCCAAAAATTTTCGTTCTTCTGACAATCACTTTCGTATCTCTCCTCTTATAATTCTAGTCTGGTTCATTCTTCTTTCTAATAACAATTCGTTATTTTTTGAACGCGCTTCCGTCAGATATCAGATCAATATTCAACGACATCATCTTTAATCTCAAAGTTCTCGAGGACTAATCGTATAATTAAATAATTGAATCACTTAATGTTACTTTTTTAATTGACTTGAATTTTAGCAATTATTAAATTTACTCTGATAGTCATGTATTATGAACTTTCAAATCAACAGAATTTCAGTATAAACAATTTGTATTAGCCATGTGGGGCCGGCTTTTGAATTGTCCCACCCCTCTCTACCCACGGGAGTCGTAAGAGCCGACTGAGGCAATACCGGGGGAGTGGGCAGCAGCACTCCCTCGAGTATTAAAAACATCCACTGCGATCGCCAACCCGCCTGCCAAGCGTGGCGATTACGGCATTATCCCCCATTCTAGGGGGAGGCCTATGTCCAGCAGTGGAAAAAGGCTGATGGATGGATGGATGAATATTTATTATAAATTTAAATTATACTTATTTTCAGTCGACAATTAAGAAATAAAAATCAAATTATGTTATGTACGTTTTAGTACTCAAACTGCGAACATGTCTCACTGGAGTTGCAAGATCACTTTAAATAAAAAATAAGTAAGCACAAATAGACTATTTAACAATAATAAACAGCTGCGGATTCTATCCGTATTTCATCAATAAATTACGAGGATGCGGGATACGTATTTATACTGAACTAATAAAGCTTAATATGTAGCTCTTATTTCCAAACTACAGTGCCCCAGTTGTAATTCTTTATTAAAGAGAACACTCATTTCTGAGAGCGTCATCATACGTATAATGTAATTTAAGACTTTTGTAATAAATAAACTACCGACTTTTGTAATAGCTATATTAAAACTGTTATTTTTTATACACTACATGGGTGGCTAACAAGCATACGGTCCACCTGATGGCAAGCGTTTTTTTTGTCCGGGTTCTTTGACCCGTCCCGCGAATTCTCCTCTGATATGTTTCAAAGAGCTACGTAGGCTATTGATTAATGCATTAGGCTAATAAGCGTTTTTGCATATTTGTTTGTTTGCATATATCATTATCATTCTGATTGCAGGAGAAAGAGTGGAACAAGTGAAAGAATTTCTGGGTTCAAAGTTTACGAGAGATGGAAAGTATGACTGTTATATTGAGCGGAGAGCGATGGCTGGAAATAAAGTGAATGGGGCACTGCATGGCTTTATGAAAAGCCAGAAAGTGGCAAAAAAGGCAAGACTGGCTGTGCATAGGGGAGTGCTGGTCCCTACACTTATGGTAGTGAATGTTGGGCATGGCAGAAAAAGCATGAGAGTATATCGGAGGCCATCTTGGTTTGGTATCAACAAAACGTAGTCAGCGTATTATAGTTATAAATAAATATAGAAGTTACAATTTATCACGAATTTGTTACAAAATACTCAAGCTCACAGTTTCACGATAATCTAGTAGAAGTGTTATCTCAGTGTAATTTCAATACTAGGAGGAGTGTCAGTAAAATTTTGCAGTGCAGTGAACACAGTGATTGGTTTCTTTCGTTCAAATTGTAATATTGCAATATTAATAATCATAAAATCTCTAGTATATAGCTATCTACATACGCACATTAAAAATCCTATTTAGTTACATTGAAAAATTAACATTAGACATTTGAATAGTGAAAATTAACTGCCACCGACTTCATTTACGAAACAGACATAGTGTTTTTAAAGATTTGGAGTTTGCTAGTTGCAAAGTTTACCTATATTTAAAACTACTTTTAAAATGATTTTTTTCGAAAATATCACGCTTCGCAAACATCGAACCAAGTCTATAACTAGCATGGAGGAGTGCAGTTTCAGTAGTACAACAATAGAGGGCAACACTAAAAGTCTAACTGATGTATTGGACTATGAAACTGACGACGAAAAGCATAAATTAATACAACAGGTTGAAAAATTTAAATTAGAGTTAGCATCGGCGCATGAAGAAACTAATAATTTATCTATTGAAAATTCGAAACTCAAACTTACCATTTCAGAATTAAAAGATAAACACGATATTATGATGAGAGCTACAAAAAAATTATCCAGTACTTTATTGACTCACAATGAAAAATTAAAATTTTGGATACTGTACACAGCTCACTCACCACTCCACACAAGATATCCCAAAGCGTATCTAGTGAACCATTGAATATGTTTCATACACCGTCACGAATTAATAGTCATGTTTCTGTATCAATGACATCTGATAATCAAAACACGTCTTGTAAAGGACAAATACAACGAAGAATAATTAATATTATAAGCAGCAACAACTCGCATAAAGTATTGTCGATAGCACAAAACACTTTTTTGCGATATGAAATATGTCACTATCTTTCACCAAACTGTGGCATACGTAAGCTCATTGATAACCTTCATTCTAAATTAATTGACTTTACTATGCAGGACTATTGTTTAATTTTTATAGGCGACGAAGACTTTAAAAAACAATAAACTATTCTAACTTGATTGCGAGTATACGGGAAACACTACTTACTTTAAGACATACAAACATTATTCTGTGTTTACCGACATATAGATATAATTATTACAGTACAATTGGAGGGTAAAAATATTTAATAATATGATTTATCAAGACATACAGTCGTATAACTATTCTGTACTCTTTGATTGTAATCGTAACTTATCTTATGACTATTCCATGTTTTTAAAACATAGTGGTAAATTAAATAGCCATGGTATGTCGAATATATTTTATAATTTAAAAAACGTAATTGATAATATTAGTACTAGGGTGAATAAATGTAATAATGTATTTAGTGATTCTGTATCGTTTTTTCGAGAATAATTTAATTATACTTCACCAAAATATAAATGGCCTAATAGCTAAGTCGGATTTAGTTTCTTTGGAACTTGAGTTACTCCAAAGAGAGAAAAGATATGTTAAAATATTATGTATCACCGAACACAATATGACTAATGGGGATATAACATTATTAAATATACATAATTACACTTTGGGGTCTAGTTTTTGTAGGAAAAATCGCCGTGGTGGCTCGTGTACACTTGTGCATAACTCATTATCATTCACAGCTATAAACAATATTAATAGGTACTGTATTGAAAACATAATGGAGTGCTCAGGGATAGAACTTTTAGAACAAAAGCTCTTTATTATATGTATATATAGACCACCAAAATTTAGTGTTGCAGATATAAATAAATTTTTTGAATATTTTAATTATTTATTATCTAATTTTTGCCATAGTAAAAAGAAACTAATACTCTGTGGTGATTTTAATATTAATTTACTTCGGAAGACTTCTGAATCTATTCTATTCAGGCAGACTTTGTGGAGTTATAATTTAAAAATAGCATTTGAAAAGCCTACGCGTTTAGCAAGCGGATCATGCTTGGACAATTTTTTGTATAACGTAAGGAGCTGCTCACATGAAAACTTGGATCTAGCCTTGTCTGATCATAATGCGCAATTATTAATTCTACCAATAAAGTTACGATATCCGCATAAATTTTGGTATGTTAAGAAACGAAATTATAGTAAGGGTAACATGGAAAGATTTAGAGAATGCATGAATTCGCTTAGTTTTCATGAGGTACTTGTGTGTGAGGAACCAATTGGTTTTAATAGATTTTATGAACTCTCTATGATTTTTTTACAACCTATGCTTTCCAATAAATTTGAAAAGAATCGCTGTGTTATCTCAACCTAAATGGATAACAAAGGGTATTAGACTCTATTGTAGGCGTAAACGACAGCTTTTGGGGCAATTTCGCAAAAATCGCACTACTAATATTAAAAATATGTTCTTGAATTTGTCTTCTCGACTGAAACAGATTATCAAATTTACTCAAAAAGCCCAAAATTATAATTATATATATAACGCTTCGAATAAATGCAAAGCTACTTGAAATATAATAAATAAGAATAAGTTAAATATCCCTAAAGAGCAAGTACAATATATCGAACTACATGGGAATATTATCAAAGATCCCATTGATATAGCCAATTCTTTTGACAACCACTTTATTGACCAAGTGGATAAATCAGATCGAATTTCACTAAATTTTTTTAGTAAAAATTTCGGCTCTTTATTTATGCCCCCTACTATATATACGAGGATATTAACCAGATAATTTTAAATCTAAAATCCACAAACAGTACTGGTTATGATGAAATATCTACAAAAATAATTAAATCTGTATCCATTAAGCTATCATCTATTTTAAGTCATTTAATTAATTTGTGTATTACTTATGGCGTATTTCCTAATGAGCTGAAACTAACTTTAATAAAGCCATTGCTTAAAAAGGGTAATACACATGACATGAATTGTTATAGACCAGTAGCATTAGTTCCAATTTTATCAAAAATTTTTGAGAGTGTTATTCATAAGTGCGTTTACAATTTTCTAGAAATAAACAAATTACTAGCTAAACAACAGTTTGGATTCAGAAAACAAAAAAGTATAAATCTTGCTATTTATGATCTTTTAAATACTGTAATAACTAATGTAGATAGTAAACAACAAGTCAGAGCTCTATATATGGATCTAGCAAGGGCATTTGATTATGTGGACCACAATATTTTGTTGAATAAACTTTGTGCTTATGGTGTTAGAGGTAACATACTTAAATTATTAAAATCCTATCTTAGTAATAGAACACAAAGAACACAAATCACAAGATTTTGTCCCGTAAGGAGGACAGAACTAACATTTTATTCTATAGAGCGAGAAGTTGGCTTTGGAGTACCACAAGGGAGTGTACTGGGACCTCTCTTATTTAATATATATATAAATGACCTTCCAGAAATAATAGATCACAAATCTGTCCTTTTTGCGGATGATACTACGGTTCTTTTTATAGGTAATAATAAATCACAGATGGAGGATGACATAAATAGGACTTTGCAGAAAACTATAGACTGGTTGAAATTAAATAACTTAAATATTAATCTTCAGAAAACTGTGATAATGACATTTAGACATAAGTTAAATAGATTAGTTGACTTAGATATCAAATATAATGACATACAAATTAAACAAGTAAGAGGAACGAAATTTTTAGGCATTCATATTGATGACAATTTAAACTGGAAATCACACATTGAAAGTCTTTGTCCCAAAATTTGTCAATTTTCTTATGCTCTCTATAAATTACGAATTAAAAATAGTGTAACTACTGTTTTAACTGCATACCACGGATATGTAACGCCTATTCTAAGGTATGGTGTTATTTTCTGGGGAAACTCAACAGATTAAGAAGATGTATTTAAAGGACAAAATAAATGTATAAGAGCTATGTGTGATTTGAAGCAAACCGAGAGTTGCAGACCTTTCTTTATACAACTAAAAATATTGACATTACCTTGTATATACATTGCGGAAGTTGCTTTGTTTGTTAAGAAAAACTTACAGTTGTTTGAGAGACTCCATAGTAAAAGTCACAATTTAAAGATAATATTTTCCGACAAATGTTACTGCATTTTTAAATAAAAGTATACTTGGCATGGCTCCTAGAATATACAACCATTTACCTGGTTCAATTCTACAAATAGAAAATATTAATAACTTTAAATTTGCAATTAAGAATTTATTATTAGAAAAAGCCTATTATTCTGTTAATGAATTTATTTCTGACAAAATATGATTGTAATAGTGACACAATGATTATTCTTGACATTTATAGATATATACATAATTATGATTTTTAAATTTTATTTATCTAGAAGTATATTATTGTTTTAATTATTATATCTGACTTACGCATTCCGATTCGATTTATTATATATTATTATTATTGTTTATTAGACATGTGATTATTGTTTTATTATTATTTTAGATTATTGATTACCTATTATTATACATCACTCATTTGCATGCTGTAAAGCTGAATACAGTGATACCATTATACTATGTATACATGAGCTAAACCTACCTGTATTTCGCAAATATAATTTAAATAAATAAATAAATAATAAATGCTGTGGAGATGAGAAGTCTGAGAAGTATAGCCGGAGTGACTCTGATGGACAAAATGAGAAATAGTGTGATACAAGAATGCTGTGGTGTGAAAGAAGATGTAGTGGCAAAAATAGAGAAAGGAATGCTTAGGTGGCTCGGACACTTAGAGAGGATGGATGAAAGAAGATTAACGAAACAGATCTACAAGGCGACTGTGAATAGGCAAGTGGCCGTATGCTTGCTTGCCACCCACATAGTATAAAAAAAACTATCCCAATAGTCAACAGCCTTCTTAAAGCTCTAACAGTTAGGCTTAGCAGTACCAAAAATCATTAGCATAACTAAAGTTGTTTACACATTTTGAAATAAAACTACGTTACGGAATCTATCGCGCTTACTTGATTTTACTACTATCCCGACGTTTCGAATACTTTACAGCATTCATGATCACGGGTGGACTTAAATGATAAACGTCCAAGGCTGATATGACGTCTATCATCTAAGTCCACCGTAAACGTAGTTTTATTTCAAAATGTATAACATTAGCGTAAATGTAAGAAAGTATTATATAAACCAGTAGTTGTTTATGTAGACGTTGTCTATAGAACACCTCACTTGTGCACTACTGAGCTCGGCTATGAGTTCATAATATCGTTCACGGGTGAATCATTTTTCTCACAAATCATATTAAAACAATATTTTTGGATACTATTTTTTTATGATTCGTGACCTAAAGGAAAGTACATTATGCTGAATCATTGTGGTGACTTTACAGGTCAACAGTGTGTATGAGCAAAGATATGTACATTACATAAACTCGGGAAGAATCAACATTTTATTTGGACGTTTCGTTGTGTGTAAAGATATTAATCATCCTTCTGCCATTATCCCAATTACTCCGGTCGACGTAACATGTCCCTCTTTCTGCCCATATCATCCCTCACGCAATCCATTTATCTTTTCTAGGGCTTTGTGCTTCGACAATATTTTTTTTCTTATAATCTACCAGTAAACCCGGCCACGAGTTGCTGTGGTTCAGTTATTATAAGCTATTCTTTGGCCATTTTGGAGGCCTTTCTTAGTGTTCACCTACAGTATTAAAGAATCACTGTGAATTTTAACGAGGTTCCCCAGGAGGTTGAGCTGTGCTTTGATATGTCAGTCAATTATTATTTTATATAAGCAACAAAAACTTTGTCCGTGTGGTGACGGACTAAGAATACAGGTGTCACCACCCCATTCTTTCCCACGGGTGTCGTATGAGGCGACTAAGGGAAGTAAGCAATTGTCATCCATTGCATCTGGTGGTAGGGCTGGGTACCAAGTGGGAGTACTCACTTGGTATCGGGCCCGAGCGGGTTGGTACCACCATCTCCCGTGTGACCGGCCATGAAGCACATCGTTGCGTTTTGGCTGTAGCAGGAGATAGCTTTTTATATTTCATTTCATATCTGTGAAATGAATTGGTGAGCAGCGACTTGACAATACTCTCGGTATAGTCGAGTCCTTGGGCGACGGTTATCATTTATCATCAGATGGACCGTGGCTCGTCTGCCACTACAAAAAAAGAAATAATTTCGAATATAAATTTATTGTAGCCTGTATATTTCATACTACGCTGGTAGCATGTTTATAGTAAGAGGTTACAGCAGCCTTTTTTTTTGTTTTTTGTTTAGGCGGAAAAAATGTACATAACCGCACAACCCGTCGTTAGGGGCAACGTAAAGAAACCAGCCGTGTGCAGTCTCTCCTCCTTTATTGGCGGGCCACCGGAACCATATTACATTCCATCAGTGGTCAGGGTTACAGTAGCCTAGAGACGGCAGACAGCAATACCGTCATCACTCGCGCGTCACCGACGCTGAGGAAAATAAGGAAAGGATAAGGAGAGTGCTTGCCTCCAGCGCTCTAACTCGCCATGTGAAACCTAATAGTAGGTGCAGTACTACCGTTGTTTCACGCTGGTTTAGTAATTGGCAGAAACTAGTACATTTCGACGGAATCTAAATAAAAATTTGCACCTAAAATTTTTTGGTCATATCTCTGCTTTCATATTAGCTGGATAATGTGTACTAAAATCTAATCAATAGCCACCAACCAAAAAAGTTTGATCAAAATCGGCTTAGATTTTTTGTGTCATGAAAAAAAACAGAGGCAAGAAAGTCAATTCAAATTTTTTTAATGCACAACAGATACAACTCTGATAGTTTTATAATAAACTAGCAGCTACTTTTTTTTCTGCGCGGATACTTAATTATATCTTTAAAATAAAAATAGCCAAGTTCAAATGTGAAATCGAAAATAACAGTCACGAGCAGGATTTGAACCTGCATCTCCTGGAGTACCGTCTCAGATCTTTTTATACGTGACAGTGTAACGATGATGTTTGAATGTAATAAGACATTTATATTGCACTGACAACAATTAATTCAATATTAGGTATTATATCCTCCTTCAGTCCATTACACAATTCAAAATCAGAATATGCACAGGAGGATGATTTACAAGTATGATATAATATTATACACAAAGGAAGTTATTATACGATATCTAACCCTCAGCATATGTTTCTTAATAAAATATTGTCGTGTTATCCACGTTCTAATTTCCCATAGGATTTGCAAAATTCGACCAATCAATTACCTACACGAAAGGCAGGGTGATTTTTATTCTATTTGGTTTAATATAGTAAATTATGCTGAGGTTTATATTTCCATGATGTTACTACAGTGTTTTGTATCATTTTTATCAAGCTTTTATTAGCTTGGTATGTTGTTTGTATGTTAACGGAATCTTTGAACGTGATTTTAACCCACTTCAAAATGACGAATTACATTGAAACTTAAAACTTATGAACTCAAATTACTGTATCGTCATCGGACCGATAATTATATTTGATTATACTTGATGATTTTATATATTTGACGATGATTATATTTGATGTTTGATGATAATTTGAGTTTATCCGTTTTTAGGGTTCCGTAGCTAACAGGAACCCTTATAGTTTCACCATTTCAGTCCGTCCGCTGTTTGCAGCTTAGCTCAGAGACTTAGTACTAGAAATCTGTAATTTGGCGGTTTATGAAAACTACTACTGCCTCTATCGTGCAGCGGTAGTGTTAGCGACTACTGATCATGAGATCTCGGGTTCGATCCCCAGGTAGGGCAATCCCACCTCCTTCCTATGGCCTGACTCAACCTTACGGTTATACAGGCCGAATCACGGGAGAGTGCACTGCTACTTGCCGGTGGCTCTTTCACAGTGCACCTTCGTCTCCCTACAAATTGTTTCAAATCTGTCTCCTTGTCCCTAGAGTCCATCTCCCCTTTCTGGGGCGGACGAAACTCGTGACGCCTTCGGTGCCTTCCTGGTCGTCCGAGCCCACTCGAAGTGGTACCGCAGTCTGACTCCCTTATATATTCTTCGCCTCTTCTGCGGCATCTTCTCTCTTCACCTCTCTCTTTCCAGTCCACTCCTAATCTTGTGCCATCGTCGCGCGAAATCCCGTATCTGCCTGAAGTTCGCCTCCGATCCCACGAGATCCTGGTAGTATACCGGGCCCTCCCCAAGCACCTTCACGTTGTCTAGTAAAATCCTACGCGCTTCCCCGTAGAGTTCACACTCCCACAGTATGTGGTGCACGTCCTCCACATCGCTAACCCCGCAGTAGCATGAGCCCTCATCTGTGAGTCTCATGCGCTGCAACCTACCCCTAAAACAACCATGACCTGTAAGTATCTGGGATGTTTCATAGTCCGGTTCTACCCAAGTCGCCTTGAGACGAGCCGACACATCCGGGAAAAACCGATATAACTCCCTACCCTTGTCCGACGTGTCCCAACGTGCCTGCCATTCCGCAAGCACGGACTCAGTTTCTCTGAGTTTGACACCTCTGATGTCCTCCCTGGCAAACGCGGACTCGCGCGCACCACCTAGTCTGCCTGCCCGAATTACCTCGAGGTCGGTTCTATCAGGAGTGTCACGTCGTCGGCGTAAGCCACGATACTGACCCTCCCGGGAGGGGCAGCCGAAGCAAGTCATCCATCAGCACGTTACAGAGCGTGGGTTCCAGCACAGATCCCTGCGGGCAACCCATCGTTGATGCCTTCCACACAACCCGATCGCCCACGAAGAAGCCCACTCGGCGATTCACGAAGTATCCCGCCAACATCCTAAAGATGTTAGGCGGGCAGCCTCCGCGCTTCACCTTGAGCAAAATCATGGGCCACCAGGCGTTGTCGAAGGCTCCAGAGATATCTAAAAATATCGCTTGAGCGTACTTCGACGATCTCCCTCGCGCTGCGCCTAAGATGGTGTTCAGCGCAGACACCGTCGACCGACCTCGACTGAACCCGTGCTGGCGGTCCGATAACCCCCTGGTTATTTGCGGGGCGCACCGTAACATTACGCGTTCTAAAATCTTACCGAGGATAGGTAGCAGGGTGACGGGTCGGTATGCCTTCGGATCGGCAAGCGGCTTGCCGTTCCCTTTCGGGAGGACAACCAGCCTGCCGTGTTTCCAGAGATCCGGGAAAGACCCCTCTTGGACACATCGCCTATACATTTCCGAAAATTCCACCGACGCGGCTGCCCATGTGTGTCTAATAATACGAGCCCAGGTAGGGCAGTGTTATTGAGCTTTTTCGTAAAAAGAAAAATTCTCAGTAGCAGCCCGTAGTTTGGAAATGTGCCCGGTAGACGGTAATAGGCTCGCCCCCTATTACGTGGGATTTAGCTGCTCCCTCCACTCATGGGAGTCGTAAGAGCCGACTGAGGGAATACCGGGGGAGTGGGCAGCAGCACTCCTTCGAGTATTAACAACACCCACTGCGATCGCCAACCCGCCTGCCAAGCGTGGCGATTACGGCACTATCCCCCATGACGGGACCGCTCGTTGTGGCGTTCTCTTGGGGAGGCCTATGTCCAGCAGTGGACGTTAAAAGGCTGATGGATGGATGGACTGGTAGTTATTTTGTTTACTGAATTTTAATTGGTAGTTAGTGCTAGAATTTTGGAGCACTAAATAAAAACAATTTTTTTTCAATATAAAGCGGAGTATTATTCTCATTTTAATATACTAGCTTAAAATCTCATACATTGTAAGTATATACTTTAATTGTGTTTCTAAATGAATATAAGGTGGGTTAAAATAAATAAACCAAATTTTGTAAAATCATATAACTGTGGGTAGATGAAACCGTTGAAACAACATATCAGCCTTTCACGTCTACCATTTAAGTCCACCCGTGATCATGAATGCTGTAAAGTATTCGAAACGTCGGGGTAAAATCAAGTAAACGCGATAGATTCCGTAAACGTAGTTTTATTTCAAAATATGTAACATTCGCGTAAATATCAAAAAGTATTAAAATGTATGGTTATTTATAGCCTTCATTGTTTGTGCCTGGAATGGTTGGTATAAATACCTTGGAGTTAGTACGTAAATGTGTTGATGCACTACTACTTCCTGTTTAATAACAAAGTTGATGACTCTACCGCCTTGGCTCGTTACTCTTTCATAAGTCTAGACCGGCTGCAACCTATCGTGCGGCGTTTGCTCTTAGCTACGCCGACGTGCACACAAACCGCGCAGTTCGCTCCCGCGGCCCAAGCCCCACATCTACTCAACGCTATCATTGTTCAGAGACCAGACATTGATCTATTCTTTACAAATAAAAATCATTTTATAAAAGCTAATCTAAATCTTTGTTTAATATATTTTTAATTGTTTACTATATGATATTTGTAAGTTAATTGTATTACGGTCTGCTGTGCGCATTGGTAACTGGAGCATAGCAAGCAACTGAAATAAATAAATAAATAAATTGAAGTACTTGACATCAAATGTTACAAATAGTTATTTGATATCCTAGTAAAAAGCACCTCACGTTTTTTACAATATGTAATTAAGTATTTATTATAATATTATTGTCTACATTTTAGTTCAACTAGCTATTAAAGCGTGTTTTTTTTAGATTTGTAAACTATCTTTTTTTCCTGACTGCATAGACTGGCCTTAAATCACTCACATTTTAAGGGGAGACAGTCGGATAATAATGGGCTGTGAGAAAATGTGGTATCGATTGTTATTGTTTGTTTCTTCTATTTCTTTTAAACGACTCGCCGTTCGCAATTTAGAAATTACGGAATTTTTCATTGTTATTTAAAATGGGCTTAGATTAATTAATATTATTTTTTAAGCTGAAAGTATTTTTCATAACATACTCGAGGTTCTGGCCTCAGGTGCTAACATAAATTTGGCTAATCTAATTTGTGGTCTTGTGCGTAGAAATATGACAAACATAAAGTTTATAATTTTTACTAAGCCTAGATAACTTACCATACTGAGCTACCTATAAGCTAAACTATTTGACATTTCAATTAACATTTTGTAAATATGCGTATTTGTAATACCCATTACCTATCTTATTATATTATTTCTCTAGCCTGTTTTTCTATCGGCCTGCGAGATATTCCTTATTCCTTTACGAAATGCTTGCTTATTGTGCCGGATAAAGACGAAAATTAGACCCACGATCTAAAAATGTAGGTTCTCTTAAACCGTTTCTGTTAAATTTGATATTTAAAATCATCTAAGAAGAGGTTCTATAATGGATGCGGCATTCCGAATGGGTCGACTTTATAATTTACTAGCTGACCCGACAGTCCTGTCTGAACTATGAATATTGAATTAGAATTGGTTATAATCTATAAAAAAAATATTATTCAAAAATTAATATTGTCATTACTAATGTTCCGCTCAACTTTCTTATTTTTTTTTTTATAAGAACCATCTTCTGACAATAATAAACACAATCCATCCTTTCACGCGTGATGAGATGACCAAGGGAAATAGTGATTCATTTTTATATATAGGTATAAATGACCCGTTCTCCTTTCGTCTGGATGCAATTCACCAATATATGCATGCAACAGCTAGTAAAATACTTTGTGATATTTACGCGAATGATACACATTAAGAAATAAAACTACGTTTACGGAATCTATCGTGTATCACGATACGAGATCGTTTAGCTAAGTAAATAGATTGTAACTTAAATATTGATTAATGTTTGTCTTCAATCCTTTGTAGCTGCAGGAGGGAGTTGACCCAACAATTAGGTCAACCCCTAAGTTTTGATCGCTCTTCTAATTGGGTATACTTTACTAATATCTATCAATTATTTATATTACTTATAAAACTATTAATTGTGTGCCAAGTAGCTTAATGTCTTTAGTCTTGAATATTGAATGTATCTAGTTTTGTCTTTAGTCATGACAGCAATAATAAATTGGCAGATGGCTTGCCCTTTATTAATTTGGAACTGTCACACCGGTGATATAAGAGTGAGACTATAAAATACAATATTAGAAATGATTCATAATAATAATATCAATCCTTGAACTATAGCATTTTAAACGTTTGAGTGTCAAATATCGCACAAGTTTCCTTACGATGTTTTCCTTAACCGTTAGTAAACATTTGAACATTATTTTGATGATGAGCATCGAATATGCTCGAAACCCAGGTCGACAAATTTGATCCACAACGTGAGTTATTTCCGGTTATATACTTCTAATATGTAGCAATCTCACGATACGTAGTTTCAATACGAACAATGAATAAATGACAAATATCCGCAATTAAGATGTATCTAGTAGATACCTGTTATGCACTTGCTAAAACTGCACGCACATGACAGGTACCCCAACCTATCTACCTATATAGGTACTTATCCGGCTTTTACCTTCCACAGCTGGACGTAGGCGTCCCCAAAAGAGCGCTAGAACCTGGCGCCTAGCGCTAGGTCCTGTATTACCTGCATCCAACGGCTCCAGGACATCGCATTTTAATAATTGCTGGTATTGTCATGCTCTCTGTTTAAAATGTTGTTTTATAAAATTGATATTTAATTAAAATTGTTTTTGAAGGTTTTTACGTTGGTGAAAGAGGGAATGAAAGCTCATATTATTATTATATACCTGACGTTCACGCAGTTTTAACATTAATGTTTCATAATAATAAAAGGAATATATTAAATGCAGGCAGCTGGTCGGTTGTAGTAGGTACTTTTATCTATATCACGTCGAATAAATTGTGAAGTTATTCCACAAAGTACTTAACAACCGCAAAATCTCTCCTAGACAAATAACGATCAAGCTTGTATTAACAAAACATAATTTTCTTTTGTAAATATACTAGATATTAAACTTTTAAAACTTTTCGCAAAAATTTCCGACGCCATAATTATCTGTAAAATAGTACTAAATTTGGTTTAGTATTTGAATTAGAAGAAGGTGATAGGCTTCAATAAGCAATTCCCTCATAAGTACTTTTAATTGTAAACTAAGGTTTTGCGACTCAAAATTGTAATAAAAAAAACGAAAGTACATTATTTATTTGCACTACTACAACTCAGTCGCATAGATTAAAATCTGTTGTTTATATATAGGATCAGGGTAAACAATTTGTCTACCATCTCCAGAGTGGCAATAGCCAGATACATACCTTTTTTGTTATGGCGCGAAAAAATGTACCTAACCGCACACCGTATCATTCGGGGCAACAAACAGGGTCGTGTGGAGCCCTAATCCACTAAATAAGCCTGCCTGCGCCTTTGTTCTCTGCGCCTGTGTTCGTAGACCACTGGAACTATGTGACATTACTTTAGTGGTAGCTAGAGAAATACCTTTTTTTTTGTTTTTGTTAAGGTGGGAAAAAATGATCCTAACCGCACACCCCGAACGGGGCAACGAACAGGGTAGTGTCGGGCCCTCAAAAAATCCCGCCGTGTGCCGTCTCTCCGCCTTTATTGGCGGACCACTGGAACTAGTTAACATTGCTTCAGTGGTAGCTAGAGAAATACCTAACCAGATTGAAATTGTCACCTCTGAAAAAAATATGAAAACTACTTTTACTTGTTAAACGTATAATTTTAATGAAATTATGTCACATAGCAATATAATTTGCTTTATTGCATTCCATAGAGATTATGCGCCATCAAAAAGAGATCTGGAAGTAAAATAGTAATATATTAAATACGTTGTATAGAGATATTTACGTAAATACTCAAGACCGAGAACAGTAAAAAGACAACAAGAAAAAATGTTAAAAGAAAGTGGCCTGAGCAAACTGAACCTTTGCGAAATTCTGTGAAAATTTAGCCAGCGTTTTATTAAAGCAATATACTAATGAAATTATAACAACATTTATAATTTATGATCTTCAATATCTACCGTAAATTATGACGCCGTAAAAAGAGAATAATCCGGAGTACAGAAAAGGACTGGCTTTTATCCTGAAAAAATGTACGGTTTCTCATTTAGATTATTGACGTATTGTAGACTGAAAAGAAAATACGTACCTATGCCCGCAATAACTTAGAAGCTTAGAGTAGTTTTTTTTTTTTTTTTTTTTTTTTTTTTTTTTATATTCTAAAGTGCGCTGATCTCCGCGTGACGGGACTGGACGACTCCGTCACCAGGGAAAAAATTGCCGCCGCCGTCGTCCGCGCGTGCAACTGCGCCGCTGAGGAGGTCCGGGTTGGAGACATTCAATCCGGGCCCCGAGGTATGGGCATGGCCAAGGTCCGCTGCCCCATCGCCATGGCCAAGACGCTAGCCGACGCAGGGAGGCTCCTGGTCGGCTGGAGCGCGGCCGGCGTTCAAGCACTGGAGCCACTACCGCTGCGGTGCTTCAGGTGCCTGGCGCTGGGGCACACTAGTCAGTTGTGCCCATCCGGTGTGGACCGGTCGCAATTATGTTACCGTTGTGGTGGTACTGGACACCGGTCGGCAACGTGCGCGGCTACAGCCCACTGTGCGGTATGCGCGGCGGCAGGACGCTCCTCAGAACATATTATGGGTGGGCGGGCATGCAGGCCCCCTACGATAAAGAGTAGAGTAATGGCGGCCCAAGGACCTCGGGCCGTTAGCTCCAGTGAAGTGAGCCGCCAGGGCCAGGGGGAGACTGACGTGTCGCCATAATAGGTGACAGAGTCGATTTCCTCCAGGCGAATTTGAACCACTCCGCTGGGGCTCAGGACCTGCTACTGCAGTCCATGGCGGAGTGGGGCATAGACCTGGCGGTGGCCTGCGAGCCATATATTGTGCCCCACCAACCGAACTGGGCGGGGGACCTAAATGACGATGTCGCTGTCCTATGCAGAGGAAGCGCCGGCCCTCCTCTCTCCGTTCTCGAGAGAGGATCTGGCTACGTCGTGGCGGGGTGGCGGGGCTTTGCTGTAGTAGGAATCTACTTTTCCCCCAACCGCGGCCTGGCGGAGTTTGAGTTATTCCTGGACAACGTCGGTGCCGCGGTCAGCAGACAGTCCCCGAGGCCGACTATTGTCCTCGGGGACTTCAATGCAAAGTCCCAAGTGTGGGGGAACCCCGCTACGAATGCCAAAGGTAGGGCCGTCGAAGAGTGGTCCCTACTCTCCGGTCTGTCCCTTCTCAACAGAGGGACCGTCCGCACCTGCGTGCGGCAACAGGGGGGGTCTGTGGTGGACCTATCGTTCGCCACCCCTGATGTCGCACGGGGTGTGAGAGGCTGGAGGGTGGAAGAGGAGGTGGAGACGCTATCGGATCACCTATACATTCGGTTCGAGCTCTCCACCTCTCTAGGGCCACTGGGGTCTCAGCGCAGGATCGGCAGACTCCCCAAATGGGCTTTAGGTCAGTTCGACCCTGAAATGGCGCGGGAGGCTGCCATAGTGCAGCGCTGGGGCTCTGCAGGTGGACGGGGCAGTGACGACGTAGAAGGGCTCGCAGGCCAAATAAAACAAATAATAACGACGGTATGCGATGCGTCGATGCCGAGGGCACGGCGGAGGCCGCCGCGCCGACAGGTCTACTGGTGGTCGCCCGAAATCGCAAACCTTCGGGCGGCTAGTAACCGTCTGCGGCGTGCGTACGTCAGATGCCGAGGAAGGAATGCCAGGGACGCCGTCCTTGAGGGCCAGCTGCGGGAAGAATACCGCACAAAAAAAAAAGAATTACAGCTGGCCATCAGCCGGGCAAAGGAGAGGGCCCGAGAGGAGCTATTGGCAGGCCTCGACGGGGATCCATGGGGGCGCCCATACCAGCGGGCGCGGAACAAGCTCAGCGCCCACGGCGCCCCCGTCATCGAGTCGATGGACCGAGACCTCGTGTCGGGGCTAGTGGGGGGTTTGTTCCCACGGTCCGCAGGACATGTCCCCCCAGTGATGGCTCCTCCGTTGGTGGTGGAAGAGAGGGTGGCTATCCCTCCCATCACCGACACTGAGTTGGATGTGGCGCTCTCCCGCCTTCGAGGACGGAGGAAGGCGCCCGGCCCGGATGGCGTTCCGGGGCTGGTGCTCGGCGTCGCCGCGGAGTTTATCAGGGATGGGCTCCGGGAACTGCTGGACGCATGTTTGAGATCGGGGCAGTTCCCGGAGCAATGGAGGAGTGGACGGCTGTGTCTGCTGCGGAAGGAGGGTCGCCCACCTGACTCTCCTTCCGCATATAGGCCATTGGTGCTGCTGGACGAGACGGCCAAATTGTTCGAAAAGGTGCTCGCGGACCGTCTCGTCCGGCACCTCGAGGATGTCGGGCCGGGACTGTCGGAGTCACAGTTCGGGTTCAGGGCGGGCCGCTCCACTATTGATGCGTTAGCCGCCCTGAAAACCTTGGCCACCGAGGCGATGGCCAGGAAAGAAGTCGTTCTGGCAGTCTCGCTCGACATAGAGAACGCCTTCAACAGTCTCCCACATGAGACGTTGAAGGAGGCGCTCCGATTTCATGGAGTGCCTCCGTATCTCCGGAGGTTGTTGGAGGCGTACCTCGAGGGAAGGCACGTGCTCTGGGAGGGGGGCGACGGGCGCTTATACCGCCATCGGGTAGAGCTCGGCGTTCCGCAGGGATCCGTCCTTGGCCCGATCCTATGGAACGTTGGGTTCGATTGGGTCCTGCGGGGCCGGCTCCTTCCCGGTATGGGGGTGATCTGTTACGCGGACGACACCCTCGTCACGGTGAGGAGGGCCGGCTTTCAAGAGGCCGCCCGATCGGCGGAGGTCGGAGTTGCGCTCGTCGTTGACCGGATCGGTATGCTGGGTCTGAGGGTTTCGTTGCAAAAAACTGAGGCCCTCCTATTCCACGGCCCTCGCCGAGGTCCCCCCCGAGGAGCATGCCTGAATGTACAGGGGGTTGCCGTGCCGGTGCAGGCCCATATGAAATATTTGGGCCTGCACCTCGATAGTAGATGGACTTTCGGGCCGCACTTTGCCCAGCTCGCCCCTAGGCTTATCAAATCTGCCGCGGCCTTAGGTAGGCTTCTGCCAAACACTGGAGGTCCAGGGTCGTCCTGCCGTCGACTCTACAGCGGGATTCTGCGGTCCATGGCACTGTATGGGGCCCCGATCTGGGCGGACGCACTCACCGCTCCTAATAAGGCCCTCTTGCGACGTCCGCAGAGGGCCATAGCGGTGAGGGCCATAAGGGGGTACCGTACGGTGTCCTGGGCCGCAGCCACGCTGCTGGCGGGCGACCCACCTTGGCTCCTCCAGGCTGAGGCACTGGCAGAGGTCTACTGGTTACGTGCCGCGGCGCGGGCTGGGGGCGAGGAAATCTCCCAAAGGAGTCTGGGCGGAGCACGACAAGCGGCTCGAGGAATGTTGATCCAGCGGTGGACGGAGGAGCTGGAGTCCCCTGTAGCAGGACGGGGGACTATAGAGGCGGTTGCGCCACACCTCCATCGCTGGTTGAATCGAAGGCACGGCAACCTCACTTTTAGGTTGACGCAGGTGCTTACCGGACACGGGTGCTTCGGTAAGTACCTGCATCGTAATCTAATCAATCTCCCCATCACATTTGTCTTTACGACCCACGCCACCTATCGGATGCATTTACATGCATTAATCCAATATAGTAAGTTTAATTTTACAATTAAAACTCATACTATTTGATGGCACGATTTTTTAAACATACTTTGATCTGCAATTTAGCACTTCACAATTATAGACCAAATTATTTGTGAATGTGAAAAAGGGAACTTTAGAAAAAAAGGAACATTATCTCAATTGACACATTTTTATTTAAATAATCACATGAAGAGACAGTTTATGAATACGAAGTTCTCAATCTATTATAGCAACAAATATGCCACACTTATAAATTTGGCTCATCGAGGTTATTATACAGCGTTAATTTCCTATGCGTATAATTTTTATGATTATAAATGCTAATTCTGTAGTCTTTCTGTTGTCTTCATTGACAACATCGCAATGATGTATAGTCAAAATAAAATTATGCTGATTATAATCAGTAACAAGATAATCCAGCGGTGCTTAATTATTTTCCATCTAACGGTAAATGCTCGTAACGCGCCGGCATGGTAAAGGCCTATTCACTCTTGCTTTAAATACTTACAGGAATACGCATGCAGGTTCTAATCTATTGCTGTGCGTTTTTCAAAATATACCTCGATCTAGGATTTAAAACAAATCGCCAGATAGGGCTTAACAATCTAATATGGTTAGATTAGCAACCTACATGATCTAAATTTGTGATACTTTTATACCTACTTTTATGATAAAGTTTTCTTACATAATACATTTCTATATAAAACTCACGTAGTTTGTATTGTTTAATTTTTAGGTTATATGTGCTGAATGCTGACGTGTCAATCTGTAATACACTAATTAGTCTGTGATCTGTAATGGTTTGACTTTAAAAACCTAGTTTTATATGTCTATGTCTGTATTGTCTGTGTCTAAATTGTTTGTCTATTGTACTTGCTCTGAGACCAAGTTTTTTTTTTGTAATAAGTTTAATAATTTACACATGCATTTTATAATTGTATCTGTGTTATGTTATTGTTTTATTTTAAGTCTTTATTTTCTTATTTTTTCTTTTATCTAATTGTTTGTCATCCGTGACGTCACAACGGCGGCCTGACGGAAGATCAGCGCAGGTTTTCAGAGCCTGCACACGCTGAGTCAGGGTCGTTTTGTAACGAGCATTTTCGTCATGTTTTGTTTTTTATTTTTTATTTTATTTTCAACCATAACCTGCTGTATTGTTTCGTTGCAATAAACTTATCTTTCTTTCTTTCTTTCTTAAATCACAGACTAAGCAGAGACTGAAATAAATGTATATTTCTGAATTATGAAGTATGTTTGTCATTTCTTCAGCAACCTTGATCAAGCTTTAACATCAATATGTATGGGAATTTACATAATAATATTTTTTCCTGGTTATTAAAATAATCTCTTCATAAATTGTCAAGAAATGCGTCTTTATAGTCTGTTTATGTAAATATTTGCTCTTAATAACCATGAAGCACATCGGTGTGTTTTGGTTGTAGCAGGAGATAGCTGTTAATTCTTTCATTTCATATTATCTGTGAAATGAAAGTGTGAGCAGCGGAGATAATACTCTCGATATAGCTTACCCCGTGTGGTGACAGACTAAGAACACAAGTGTCATCACCCCATTATTTCCCATGGGTGTCGTATGAGGCGACTAAGGGAAGTAAGCAATTATCATCCATTGCATGACTGGTGGTAGGTCTGGGTAACAAGTGGGAGTACTCACTTGGTATCGGACGCGAGCGGGTTAGTACCACCATCTCCCGTGTGACCAGCCATGAAGCACATCGTTGCGTTTTGGCTGTAGCAGGAGATAGCCGTTTATTCTTTCATTTCATATCTGTGAAATGAAATAGTGAGCAGCGGCTTGACAATAATACCGAGAGGTCTAGTTGAGTCCATGAGTGATGGTTACCACTTACCATCAGATGGGCCGTGGCTCGTCTGCCACTAAATGCAATAAAAAAGAAATATTTGAGTCCATGAGCGACGGTTACCATTTACCATCAGGTGGGTCGTAGCTCGTCAGCCATCATATGCAATTTTTTTTTTGTATCTTCAGTAGCTTATTTAGCCGTGATGCGCGAACAAATAAAAAAGCAAACAGAAGATAAAAAGTTTTATGTCCAGACACGCCTATTTAGACTAATACAGACATATATTCTAAAATATCTTAATTAAAATGAAAAATGAAATGAAAAAATGTTTCTTATCAGCATTACTTAAAATTATACAAATTTATTAGTGGTCCTCACTCTAGGCAAGCCTGTATCGTGAGGATCCAACACCAAAATGTTATACCAGTGATAAAATTTGAATTCTACAGTCGTGTTATAATAAATTATTTAGGACTTATTTCCTGAAATCCAAGAATAATAACAACATCAGAAATAAACAAATAAACTAGAACCTTAGAAAATATAACTACAGACACAGCTCTGTTACAGCTTTATATTTAGGATTATCTATATTTTATTAGTTAGGATTATCTTCGGCAAGCACTTAAACAATTTCTTCTGATTAACATCACTATCTCTGATTCGGAAATTCCCGAAAATGTCTATTTAAAAAAAAAAGATTGCAATAGTTATGTAAAAAAAATGCTTTTCTGCTGAATCTGGTTAATTAAGATTATATGCAAATAAACTTTTTTGCATGACATACATACATACACGTATAGTGTCAACAAATAAATTATTAGCATAGCGTGGGAGCGTCATTTGAAAGTTAATATTTAAAAACATTAATAAGTATTTAAGTCAATAATAAGTATAATAGAAATAAACCCACTGCAAGGTTTATTTGTAATTCGAGTGGGGATATATGGGTCTCAGCTTATTGCCGGGTAAGGGAATTCAATTTAACTAACTTCGTAACTTCGCATATCCATGTGAAGTATCTGGATAACTTTGAAACGATATGCTCATGAATATTTATTCGAGTTAGTATCAACACAAAGAAGGATTACCTAATTAATTACCTAAATGTTCATAATAATACGTATAATAAGAAATATTATGTAGTGTAGTGATAGACTAATGTGGGATTGACAACTGCTAATATAGACGTATTGATATCGATCATCTTCAGTCTGAGAGGGATGAGGAGGCTATTATATTCCTTTTAGGATTCGTGCTGATATTAAGAGATTTCTGACGGAAAAGTCGGACTAAACCAAATCGGTCATTTATTGAAGTAAGGTGGAGTCAGGAGTCTCCGAAACCGGCGAGCGTGTATGAAGGGAATTATGAATGTGGAGGAAGCGAGGGATGTATGCAAGAATAGAGCCTTTTGGCACTCTGTTCTCTCTACCTAGCCCGCAAGGGAGATGGGTTAATGACAAGTAAGTAAGTAAATAAGTCAATCACAAATTTTTTACTAATATTATAAATGGGTAAGTGCGTATGTTTGGTTTGGTTGTTTTTTTTGTGTTCTAATAGAATATTTTGTAACAATATTTGTTATTAAATATGTTCAACATGAAGATTTTTACTTCGTGATATTTATCTTAAGGATAAGATAGACTTATAGTAATTTGAAAAGTTATTATGGAGATATTTACTCGTATATGAAAAACAAAACTCGAGAGACTGTGTATAGCATTATAGGATTGGCACAAAATTGAAACAACCTTAGTCTATTATTTATGATTATGCTGTTATATAACAGCTATAAACACGCCGTAAATTTCCATGAACATTCGTTTAGCATTTCGTAAATCCCGTGCCCAGTGACATATTTTATTTATGCTTACACAACGTGGACTAGAGATATTAAAGAATCCCAATATTTTGTGTAAAGAGGACTGTTTTTAATGTTAGATTAATATGACCACAAATTATGAACAGCTTATACGTATTAAAATATATACGTAATTATTTTCTTTTTTGTTTCAGAAAATTAACTAGACAATAAGGATGGCGGATAACGCAGTAGATTCTGTTGGTTATTGCGTGACGGAAGGGCATGCGTTCCAGGGAGTCTATGTGCAAATCCATGGTTACATCGCTTTGATTATCTGTCTGCTTGGTTGCGCTGCCAATTCTGTGAATATCGCCGTACTTAGCCGGAAAGAAATGACCTCCTCAACAAACTCTATTCTGACTGGACTGGCTGTCGCAGATTTACTAGTTATGATTGACTACATACCGTTTGCTCTACATATTTACACCAACATAAATCCAAAACTCAATCAAAATTCGTATGTGTGGGCGGTATTTGTTTATTTTCACTCAATATTCAGTCAAACTTTTCATACAGTATCGATTTGGTTGACAATCACTCTTGCTGTGTGGAGATATATAGCAATTAAGTTTCCTCAAAAGAATAGGACGTTATGTAACAAGACAAATACAAATATTGCTATAGGTATGGCGTATGCCGTGTGCCCTATATTGTGTCTACCAATATATTTTGCAATGAATATTCAAGAAATTTCTCGGTCTACAACTAATAGTCTCGGAAACAGCACGCTGAACGATACAGATGCAATAAATGGATCAACGAGTATTGAACCTCAGTACGCCATAACGATGACACAAAATAATGATCTCTTGACTGCAATATTCTGGATATACAGTGTATTTATAAAACTTATACCTTGCATAGTGTTGTCTATATTAAGTGTGTTGTTAATTTTAAAAATGAAATCAAGCGATCGACGAAGACAGAAACTTTTAAAGAAGTCTGCGATTGTAACAAATGAGGTCTGTTTGAATTCTATTTTATAATTGTGTATGTTGATATTCTTGAAATACACAATTTAATTTTAATGAAATATTTAGGGTGAAAAAGCTCGTTTGAACGATGACGGCGGGAAGCGTGGAGGCGGTGGCGGACGTACAGATCGGACCACGCGGATGTTAGTCGCTCTGCTCGGGTTGTTCCTTGCAACAGAACTTCCTCAAGCTCTCTTCGGACTACTTACAGCTATAGCACCACATCTCTTTCAAATATGCTACTACGCTTTCGGTGAGTTCCATATTTATTTACTGGATATAAATTTTCAGATAGGAAGTAAAGTAGGTATTGTTCTTAAAAATTTTAGATACTTAACACGTTCCAACAAAAACATTTATTAGATTTCAAATATTCCTATATAATCTATCTTGCCTTTTTTATTTATGTAGTAAAACGTTATGTAAAACCAAGGACTGCAAAGACAGTACTACCGAGTCCGAAGCCAGGACCTCGCAAGGGTCAAACCTCTTGACTGTTTTAGATTTATCTAAATTGCTAGGGTATTATTTGTTTTCAAATTATCACTGCTCGGTGAAGGAAAACATCGTGAGGAAATAAGCATGCCTGAGAGATTTTCTGGAAGGCTTGAAGGCTTGAACCTTCATTGGGTCAACGTGGTGGACAACGGTCTAAATCCCTCTTGCTTATCTAATAGTGGGACAGTAAAAGGGTTAAAAAAAAAGACTTATCCGCAATTAATGAATCTCAAAACCAGTTTAGTACCTAAACATAATTATATTCACTAACATATTATTTAAATAATATTAAGTATAAGGCGGCCCATTAATTTCATTTTTCGAAAACAATTTTATTCATGTTGGTGCATTTATCGCAATAATTTGATGTACTTTGTGGTGTACTTAGGTTTTTATTAGCTGCGTAAATTAGTCTTTTATTGACTGCACATCAGTTCAAAGAATCTATTACCTATTAGTTTATTTTATACCTATTACTTTATTTTGGAAACCTATGAAGCAAGTAAAAGGGGAAGGTACGCACAGTGTGATTGAAGTATATAAAAAATTACTCTACTTACTTGGTTTCATAATATATGCTTTATAATATTCAACGTACACTTGAGTAATATTTTTTTTTTTTGCTTGAATTGACATATAAACAAAAACAAGGGGAATGTAAGTTTTAATATTTCTATTCCACAGATATAAATATCTTTTACTGCTACAGTTTAATATGTTAGTACCTTCTCAGATTTATGTGACACAACCATTTTGGGTAGGGCTTGAAATGGGCTAGTGGTCCGACAGTACAGGCGGATATATAATGGTACACAGCGGGGTTATTTAGTAAATAATATTTCCCGCCTCAACATAAAGTAAGGAAAATAAATGAAAATATATGTACATACTTATAATGATAGTTCTTTAAAATGTAACTTTAGTTAAATACATAGGTCCCCGCCGCTCGGACGTTGTAGCGAACAGTCGTATGTTTGAGTGTATCCTAATAATAAATTCACTACAGTCGTTAAAACTTACTAAAGCTGCTTAAAACTATAACGTGTGTGTCTGGTTAAACTCTGCTTATAACTGTAAAAACAAGTACGTTTGTGCTACCAAGCAAAGTGCAATTCTATGCAAAAACTTTTAAAATTCTACCGTATTACGAAGCAAATGTGAATCGAGCTGCCGACAAACCAAGTGAGTCATCTTCGATAACAAAAGCGAGCTGCTACAAGTACATTACATATCTACAATTCATCTAAAATTCAATCGCTATAGAAGTACATTTTCGACTAAACATGTAAGAGTAGTGGTAGCCGCTACAGTAGCGTACTGGGTTGCGACGCACAGAGCATCAAGTTCGCATCTCGGTGGCGAGGTTGTCTTTTTGGAGTTTTTAATAAAGTTTGATCATTCAAATTTTAAACTAAATATTGTAACTTGATATTTAAATTATTGATAATTTAATACATTTATTTTATTTAATTACTTTAACAAACAATATATACATACCATACTCAAAATGCCAAGAGTTGAACGCTCGCCGCCAGCTACTCCTACTCTCGAACAACAGGTGGCGCTTTCTACCCCTGATATGTCTAATAAACACACTTCGGACACTTCTAATGTAACGGCGAGAAGTAAACGGTTGCGACCAGATTTCTCTCCTGACGCTGAGTGGACTATAGCGTTTGAAACTCGTATTATGACTCTATTGAACTCGTGGAGGGAGGACCAACATGTTGTTCTGCAAAAATTGAGGTCAGATATCGCTGAAGTGAAGCAGCAAAACATAGAGATACATAATACAAACAATGAGATAGAGAAATCAATAGAATTCATCAATAGTGGGTACGAGAGTATGAGGCAATTAATAGAGAAGTTAGAGAGAGAGAGAATGGATCAACGTGATTATATTCTAAAATTGGAAAGAAGAATTGAAGATCTCGAACACAACTTGCGTTCCTCGACCATAGAAATACGAAACGTGCCACAACGCGAAAATGAATCCACCAGTGATCTGACGTCTACAATACTTCAAACCTGTAAATCTATCAAAACTTCCGTTACTACATCCAATTTGCGAGATGTCTATCGTATGCCAGGAAAGAAAGGTTCAACTAGACCCATAGTCTGCGAACTTACATAAATTATTTTGAAGCACCAGGTTCTAGATGCAGCACGTATTTTCAATAAACATCGACCTCTAAGCGAGAAACTTAACACCGAACATATCGGAATGAGTGGTCCTTGTACCCCAATATTTATCGCCGAGTATCTTTCTGGCTCTCAAAGACAGTTGTTTTATGAAGCACGCAATTTTGCCAAAAATAATAATTATAAGTTTTGCTGGATACGAAACAACAGCTTATTTCTGCGAGAGTAAGAGGGAGCCGAAGCTATTGCTATCAAAATATCGTCATGCCTTAAGAAGCGGCTCAAACCACCGCGTGGTTGATACTTATCAAGTTATTAGCTTAAGTTATACCGATGTCCTAACCTTTAAATTTCTTTGTTTACATTTTAATTACATTTGCAAAACCATACAAAAACAGGATTGTAACTATCAATTCCTTATATCATATAATACACATAAATATACACCGTTAAACCTATATATCAAATTAACATGCATATTACACACTTCACAAAACTCAATAAAATATTGCTCACCCAAGTTACTACTGGAACTACAATTAAGGATGGAAACTCCTAATAGCCACGTTATTACGCGCGCCATACATTATTCAGTTGTCTGTTTAGCCGCAATAAATAGCCTAATAATACTAGGTTTACCCGATGATTGACGGGCCTCGTGGCGTAGTCGGTAGTGTAACCGACTTCCGTGCACGAGGTCGTGGGTTCGATTCCCACTCAGGACAAATATTTGTGTGATGAACACAGATATTTGTACTGCGTCTAGGTGTTTTCTATCTATTATATGTATGTATGTACAAATTAAAAAGGAATATATGTATTATATCCGTAATCTGGTACCCATAGCACAAGCATTAAGCTTAGTTTGGGACCAGAGGACGATGTGTGCAAAAAAAAAAAATGTCCGTGAATATTTATTTATTTATTTATTTTATTTACTTTTAATGATTTTAACCAATATAAATGTTTGATATAAGTTCGTTATCTAATGAAATAGACGTATTAGATATAGGTCGGTCTTTTCACTGTAAAGCAGAACAGTGCGCGGATTTTCTAAACAACAGTGGCAATTCAATAAAAATA
Organism: Leucoma salicis; assembly: GCA_948253155.1. Classification (NCBI taxonomy): domain Eukaryota; kingdom Metazoa; phylum Arthropoda; class Insecta; order Lepidoptera; family Erebidae; genus Leucoma; species Leucoma salicis. The sequence continues at coordinate 12,429,304 of OX411809.1, read as the reverse complement.
CTACACATTAATATACGCAGAGTAAATCGAAATTTTGATGAGCTCGTTGTTCTTCTACATAGGATACATATACGACCCGAAATAATAGTTCTATCTGAATGTTGGCTAAGTAAAACTGTAATTACTCCGCAAATTGATGGATACGTAACCTATATGACAAGTAACAACATTAATCAGAACTCTGGTCTTATGCTCTTTGTTACATCCTCTCTTACACACATGACCATTGAGCCACATGTCGACGGCTCAGATTGCTTAATTTGTAGAATAGAACCAGTAAAGTTAGCTATAGTAGCGTTATACCGTCCTCCCTCTTTTCGTAATATTGATACTTTTCTTAATAGTCTTAATAATACTCTTACATCTCTATCTAGCTACAAAAACATCCTTCTAATAGGAGATGTTAACATAAATATAATACCAACAAATTTGAATCAACAAGCTACCGAATACCTTAATCTAGCTGCTTCCCATGGTCTTTTACCAACACATAATCAGCCCACTCGTGAAAATAATTGTCTAGACCACACTCTAGTAAAATTGGAGCTAAAGTCATTGACACTGATATTTGATACCTGTATAACTGATCATGCCCCAATACTTATAAACATTGAGCTTAGCTTAAATCAATTTAGAAGCCGTAGCGTGTAAGGGTGGATTATACATCAGTGTATAAGGTTATCTTAAATACTGACTTCGGACCAGTCATGGACACGTTAGATCCAAACCTTGCCGCTAATAAACTGGTAACAACTATCAGATCTGTGATAAAAACCCACTCCGTTACATCGCATGTTCCTTCCAAACAAAGAATATTTAAACCGTGGATAACTAGAGGATTATTACGCTGTATTCGAAAACGGGACTCCATGTGTCGAAGAGTGAACCTGAAAATCTTTCTCTTAATGTAACGTACCGCAGATATCGCAATTTTTGCAATAAATTATTGAAAAGGCTAAAACATGCAGATGAAAGATGTGAATTTCTGAAAGCGCGTAATGACCCTAAAGCTACTTGGAAAGTTGTAAAAAACATTACTCATTCTAATTGCTCCAAAACTTCCCCAAAAGAACTACTTGGAATGGATGGCAGTGCAGTGACATCGGCGAACAAAGTTAATGAGTATTTTTCAAGTATTGGACGAGACTTAGCGCGAAACTTTGCCTCAAGATCATTAAGTAACGACCTGGGGCCAACGGATAGTAATAGTACCCCAGTAAACTCCCTCGTTCTGCTACCTGCGGATGAGTGTGAGGTCGAGAGGGTTATTCGAAGCTTGCGAACGGATAGCGTTGCCGGGTGGGATGAAATTCCAACCAAATTACTGCAGCAGTGTGCGATAGCCCTGGTCCCCGTTATTACACATATTTGTAATATCATTATGTTAAACGGTATTTTTGCCAGATCTTTCAAAAAAGCCATCGTCCATCCCATTTACAAGAGTGGAAGCAGAGAGAGTGTAAATAACTACAGACCAATAAGTGTATTGCCTGCACTGTCAAAAATCCTGGAGAAGCTGCTAAACACGCGTCTAATAATATTTTTAAACAGCAATAATATCTTAGCTCCTAATCAGTTTGGTTTTAGGATTGGAAAATCAACGCAGAATGCAGTAGCTTCTCTTGTAGACCAAATAGTTGATAGTCTTGATAGAGGTCAAAAATGCTTAGGTATTTTCCTAGACCTTAAGAAAGCATTTGACACTGTCTCTGTTTCACGCCTTTTGTTAAAAATGGAGAGGTACGGAATTCGTGGTTATGCCCTGCGCATCTTGTCTGACTATCTTTCTGACAGAACCCAGTGTGTTAGGATTGATGCCTACACTAGTATTAGTGTGTCTCTAGATTTTGGTGTACCTCAGGGCTCGGTACTTGGTCCTACGCTCTTCTTGCTCTACATAAACTCATTGTGCAGGCTTTCCATCCCAAATAGCGCTATTATTACGTATGCGGATGACACTGCCGTGCTCATCAATGGTAAAAACTGGCAAGATGTGTCTGATAATGCAGAAAGCACTCTAAGTAAAGTAATACAGTGGCTTGATGAAAACCTTCTAACACTTAATCTTGACAAAACCTCGTACTTAACCTTTTCACCCTCAAAACGGTCACAACCCTCGCTAGACGCATACTTAGTTAAAGCACACACTTGCACATCAAATACACCTGCATCATGTAATTGTATGATTCTAAAAAGGAGCACTGAAATAAACTACTTAGGTATTTTTATAGATAACTTACTAAATTGGAAATCTCACATAACTAATCTAACTGCCAGAGTACGAAAAATCATCTACATATTTAAAAAACTGCGTCACTCTGCAGATGTGGATACGCTGAGGACAGTCTATCTTGCTGTGTGCCAGTCAATAATAAACTACTGCATTGGTGTTTAGGGTGGAGCAGCTAAAACTCATTTACTACCTCTAGAGCGTACTCAGAGGGCTGTCCTAAAAGTTATGGCCTTCAACCCTTTCAGGTACTCTACCACTCAGTTGTACGAAGACTGTAAAGTACTATCGATAAGGCAGCTGTTTGTGCTTGAAACAATCACAAGGAAACATGCTACACTGGTTTATGATCCAAATATCGGCAACAAACGACGATCGTATAAAGTTTGCCAAATCAAAAACTTTAGGACATCATTGGCCGCACGGCACTATGACGTACTTGGCTGTCATTTATATAACTTATTAAATAGATACTGCAACATTTACGAGCTTCTCCGACCTACTTGCAGAAAGAAGGTGTCGGATTGGCTTATGGGTAAGACCTATGAGGAAACTGAGGACCTCCTCAGAATATCAATTCTTTAACCAATTAATCACACACACGCACACTCTCACACACAATACACACTCACACACACACACACACACACACACATACACACTAAATAACATATTTAGGTCACAAGTAACTTGCCGAAAACATGATTGAAGCGTTCACCATTTACATGTGGGGCCTGGTACCCATAACTCAAGTTTGATCTTACCATGGGTACCAGTGTTTCAGAAAACTTTGTGTTGATAAAATTGTCAAATTGTTCTCGTTTGTGTAAAAAGTTGTATATTTTTAACATTATGATAATTTTATATTGGTATTTTTAAGCATACACATGGTTGGTTAGCCATATAAATGAAACAAAAAGTGTGAAAATGTAAAATCAAAAAATGGAAAAGAAAAATATTCGTTTTCCAGGAGATTCAGGTTCAAATCCTGCTCGTGACTGTTATTTTCAATTTCACATTTTCGCACTTTGTGTTTATTTATATGGCTAAACATGTCAAATGCTTAAAAATATTAGAATATTTATAAGGCTGCGCCATTATTTGATATGACTCTTAATTGTAATAATGAAGCTTAACTGGTCGGAACAACAAATACAAAAACATCCGGTAAATGGCGCAGGCGTCACCCAAGACATTCTCATCGGGGACGGATTTCCAGAAGGTTCAAATCAAAGTTGATAATTTCGATTTGACATTTTCGCACTTTGTGTTTACAAATATACCATTTTGTTTTCATACATAAACGCATAGCCAATTCATTTGAAAACCAAATTCATAGCGTATAACATTTACTTCCATGACGGTATGTGGGGAACTATACCACTATCACCTTTGGTCAACAAATTTCTGGAGTCGTATTTTTTTTAATTTTTTAATTTTTATTGCCTCTAGTGACAGAGGAGCCATGGTCCATCTGATGGTAAATGGTAACCGTCGCCCATGGACTCGACTATACCGAGAGTATTGTCAAGCCGCTGCTCACCAATTCATTTCACAGACGTGAAATGAAATATAAACGGTTATCTCCTGCTACAGCCAAAACGCAACGATGTGCTTCATGGCCGGTCACACGGGAGATGGTGGTACTAACCCGCTCGGGCCCGATACTAAGTGAGTACTTCCACTTGGTACCCAGCCCTACCACCAGTCATGCAATGGATGATAATTGCTTACTTCCCTTAGTCGCCTCATACGACATCCGTGGGATAGAATGGGGTGGTGACACTTGTATTGTTAGTCCGTCACCACGATCGTATGTAATCAAGACAAATTATAAGTATTTATTATGTCTCGCATGTAGGTTCATAATGAAAAAAATTTTAAGAAGCAAGTTCAATTTCAATTAAGTGAATTTTTCAATTGAAGAAAAGAGACCAAAGCTTATCTAATATAATAAAGCTAAAGAGTCTTTTGTAATCTCTGCAACTATCAGTCGGATTTGACAAATTGTTTTTACAATTTATAGAACAATTTTGAGGAAGCTACTGCTCTACCTATAGGCTGTTGAATAACTACTCGCAGTCGGTATGTATTTTACAAAATTGTAGTATAAAATTAACGTAAGCAGTGAGGACTGCCAATAAAAGTGAATTTTAAAGGAAAAAGAAAATACATCGTAATAATTTTTACGTGTGATCTCATATGTAAGTACAGGTTAATGTAATTTTTCTAACTAATAAATTCTTATTATATGCGGACAATATTTAGAACGATTTTTTCGATAAATGCTCTAGTCGAAGTATTTCGGTGAAGTTATAACATTTTATCCATCTAAAATTTACCAGACGAGCCTCGGTATATAAGTTTCTTTTCCCGCCTTAACAAAAAAAGTATATAAGTTTCCAATTCAAACACGTAAAACAAAAAAATAAGAATACATTTATACAAAACATGTAAGTAAAAAAGTGCGATTATATAGATGTTTGGTTGACCTTGTCCAGGTAAGACGAATAACTTGTTTTGGCTCATTATAGGCGTGTTGAAAGGAAACGAAGAATTGGTTCTACCTAAAACAGAAATCGTAAACAACGCACAGTGGTCGTCTTATCTTAGAAATGTGTATAGAAATGCGGTGTGGGGCCGGCTTTAGAATTGATCCACCCCTCTCCACCCATGGGAGTCGTAAGAGCCGACTGAGGAAATACCGGGGGAGTGAGCAGCAGCACTCCCTCGAGTATTAACAACATCCACTGCGATAGCCAACCCGCCTGCCAAGCGTGGTGATTACGATACTGTCCCCCATATGAGCGAAACACATGTTGTGGCGTTCTCTTGGGGAGGCCTATGTCCAGCAGTGGACTTCGAAAGGCTGATGGATGGATGGATGGATGGATGGATGGAACTACGTGTATATGTTAACATAACAAAGGGATTCAGAAAATTGTACATGAGCCAATATTTTCTTATTGAAGACATGTGTCTTACCTACAGTGAGCATTTCAAATTACGTGTACTTGGCATTTTCTACACGCAGTCCTATAACTTAAATTTATAATTTATTTATAATATATTATTTTAAAGTACAAATTATTTGAGAATAAGGAAAAAGAGATTTTTTGTACTAGCGGGAATCGAACCCGCGTCTTTTTCAATCCGGGGAAGTGCTCTAAGCCACTGAGCTATAGTACAGGTCTTTCGACCATCCCAATCTCCTTATTACATTTGTCTTTACGACCAGCGCCATCTATCGGAAGCATTTACATGCATTAAACCAATATAGTAAGTTTAATTTTGCAATTAAAATTCATACTATTTGATGGCGCGATTTTTTAAACATTTTTTGATCTATATTTTTTAGCATTTGACATGCTCCGCCACTTTTTAAAGTACAAATTATTTGAGAATAAGGAAAAAGAGATTTTTTTGCACTAGCGGGAATCGAACCCGCGTCTTTTCCAATCTGGGGAAGTGCTCTAAGTCACTGAGCTATAGTACAGGTCTTTCGACCATCCCAAACTCCTTATTACATTTGTCTTTACGACCAGCGCCATCTATCGGAAGCATTTACATGCATTAACCCAATATAGTAAGTTTAATTTTGCAATTAAAATTCATACTATTTGATGGTGCGATTTTTTAAACATTTTTGATCTATATTTTTTAGCATTTAACATGCTCCGCCACTTTTTAAAGTACAAATTATTTGAGAATAAGGAAAAAGAGATTTTTTGTACTAGCGGGAATCGAACCCGCGTATTTTCCAATCCGGGGAAGTGCTCTAAGCCACTGAGCTATAGTACAGGTCTTTCGACCATCCCAATCACCCTATTACATTTGTCTTTACGACCAGCGCCATCTATCGGAAGCATTTGATACCTTAAATACAAATAGTGGGCTAACTAGCATTGTATAATTGGGGATAGGCGCTGATAGTCAAAATACAGGTACTACCTAGTTCGACTACAGAAGCTTAACTATTTTGCTTAAAAAACCTTATCTAGCCTTAGAAAATATGTATGTTATACTAAGCTTTTTATGAAATAATGATTATTATTATTATCTCTTTATTTATTTTACTTCATATTTTAAACATTTTTAAATATGTTATAAAAATACACAAACAAACTTCTAAAAATACCAACAAAAACACAAACAACTACATATAACAAATTTAAAAATGTACAAAATAGTAGACCACCGACTTCGGGTGCAGGAACCAAGCTGTCGGTGGTTAGGGCTCCAGAGAAAGGAACCTCCTCACAATACGTGCCGTGTCGAGGAGTACTGCCTTCTGCATCAAGCCCTTGATCCAGCTATCTAACGAGAGTCTCTTTAGGTGTTGGTCGAGACTCTTGGCGATCAGCCCATTGACTGATAAGATTATCGGAACAATAACCGTCGAGTCAACATCCCACATGTCGGTAATCTCGTGAGCTAAATCCAAATATTTAATTTGTTTTTCTTTTTCTGCTTTCACGAGATTCTCGTCATGTGGAATAGTGACATCGACAATTAGTGCACGGCGCTCTGATCGGTCTATCACCACTATATCAGGTTTATTGGCAACAATAGTCCTGTCAGTAATGACAGACCAATCCCAGTACAATGTGGCACGGTCATTTTCGAGAACTGGGTCGGGCACATATCTATAGTACGGTACTTCTACTTCCACCAGATTGTATTTACGAGTGTGTTATCCACTCCACCACGAACGTTAAGCGCCACAGTGCGAAATTATTAAATATATGCGGATGTCTATTAACTAGCATATTCCTCATCTTATTGATTGCTAATATTTTAACTATTTAATTAACACAAAATAAACGAGTTTATAAACTAATTACTATGCTACGCTCACCCAAAAAGCAACAAAATTTATCTAATCCTTCCCCTGCTTCTCCTGTAAAGATTACAACAAGGAAAAAAAAACACCAGATAATGAATTATGTGATATGTTTAATTCACTCAAATTAGATTTGATGACCACACTCAATGATTGGCGTCAAGATATGAAGAATCAATTTGAGCAGATAAATGAAAACGTATGCAGCATGAAAATGGAACTCGACCAATATAAATCCGAAATTAAAAAAGAACTCGGATCATTACTAACTGAACAATCAAAAATATCATCGCAGTATATGAAATTATCGAAGGAAGTCTGTGATTTAAAGGATTCTAATGAATTTATGTCTAACCAATATAATGATTTGACGAAACGGGTAGAAGGATTATCTAACAACATGAAGGAACACGATGGCAATACGATGGCCGCACTTGAAGCGAAAATTGACACTGGAACAACAAGCCAGGCAGTGCAATATTGAGATTGCAAATATGCCAGAAAAACGGGGAGAAAATCTTATCACTATTCTTGAAAGTTTGGGTAAAATAATAGGTTGCACGGTTAAAAAAGAAGATGTTATCTCAATACACCGTGTCCCACATGCGGCGAAAGATAATAAACCAAAAACATAATAGTCAAATTCACTACAAGGATTAAACGGGATAATATAATCAGCGCCTACAGATTAAAAAAGGGCCTGACATCGGATCTACTTGGTATATCTGGAACCCCGCATTCAGTATACATTAATGAACATCTTACATTAAAAAAGAAACAGCTTTTTCATGCAGCACGAACAGCAGCTAAAAATGAAGGCTTTAAATACATCTGGACAAAGCATTCAACCATACTCGCCAGGGAAAATGAGAATTCTGCGGTGGTGGCCATTCGGTCATCCAAGGATATCGCGAAAATTAACAATATCTCTAAAAAAATGTCAAATTAACTTTAAGCTCATATTAATATTACTATTACCTTTTTTTATAATTCTACTATGGATTTTCATAGACATCACAAATATTTAGATATTTTTATATATATTTTTAGCATTTGACATGCTTAGCACTATACATTAAACACAAAGTGAAAAATGTGAAATCGAAAATAACAGTCAGGAGCAGGATTTGAACCTGCATCTTCTGGATACCGTCCAGATCCTGAATTGGTAAAGCATCTGGACGGTATCCAGAAGATGCAGGTTCAAATCCTGCTCCTGACTGTTATTTTCGATTTCACATTTTTCACTTTGTGTTTAAGACATCACAAAGTTATATGTAAGGGTCGGCATCCCGACAAGCTATTTATACTATCTATACAATGTAAAAACTATATAAATTAACAACGTACACGTTATATAAGACATCTACACTTCTACAATATATTACAATTTAAAATACTCAATCTTACTAATGGCTAATAGAAATAATAACTTAACCATTTATTACCAAAACTGTCGTGGTATGCGTTCTAAATTACAAACAATATATTTTAATATACTCTCTAACTGTTATGATATAATAATTTTTACGGAAACTTGGTTAAATCCTAGTATACACGATAAGGAGTTTATAGATGATAGATACGTTGTCTACAGACGCGACAGAGATCTTACTTCTTCTCAAAAGCGTGATGGAGGTGGTGTATTAGTCGCAGTCATGAGACACCTCAGGCCACGCTGTGCGACTGTGTCTTCACAGATTATAACATTGAAATACTTGGAAATGATATTTATAGAAATACCCAGTAGTGATCTTTCAGGGTGTCTTCTAATTAGTGCCGTATACATTCCGGATAAATCTCCTTTAGCTGTTTACAATTTGTACTTTGAGATCACGAACGAAATAATAAGAGATAGTTGCACTTCGAATTTTCTATTATTTGGAGACTATAATATTTCAGACGCGAGGTGGCAACCTCTACCGAACTCTAACTCTCTAGGATGTTCTGGTACTTCCCTGATCTGCCAACAATTACGTGGTTTTATGGCTATCCATGACGCTAAGCAGTACAATATGTTCCTAAATGCAAACGAAAGAATACTGGATTTATGTATCACTAATATGAAAGACTGCAGCACACACCAACCTCATAATTTTATATCCATCCCCATAGACGCCCATCATCCCCCATTTTATGCAATGATTCCCTTCACGTTTAAAATTACTCCCATGAGCCGTTGCCCTATTTCAAAACACAACTTTTTTAAAGGCAATTACGAGCTTATAAACAAGGACCTTAATAAAATCCCATGGGACGAATTAATTGGGAATGTATCAGCAGAGCATTCAATTAATATATTTTACGAAATAATCTACAGTATTGTAAAAACACATATACCTTTAACAAAGCCTAGATCATCACGATACCCAGTGTGGTTTAGCCCATCCCTTATACACATATATAAAAATAAACATAAAGCCTGGAAAAAATGGAAAAGGTATAAAAACATTTCAGATTACGAGGTATTTTCACTATTCCGGGTGAGATTCAGAGCAGAAGTTGTGAAATGTTACAAAAATTATATTAAAAATGTGGAAGACTCCATTCCAAATAATTTTAAATATTTTTGGACATATGTAGCTAACAAAAAATCTAAGACCGGTATACCATCCAGTTTGATATATAATGGTCGAGAATCCCGCGTTCCCGAAACTATTTGTAGCTTGTTCTCTTCTTTTTTTGAATCTGTGTTCATACCATCAACTCTAACCCATGATTGGTTACCACCTTCTGATGTCTCTGATCAGTGTGTTTTATTAAATAGTCTGTACTTCGATACTAACACAATAATTAAGGAATTAAAATACCTTGACACAACCAAAGGTCCAGGGCCAGATAATCTACCAGCTGTATTTTTTTAAACTAACTGCTCAGTCCATAAGTAGACCTCTGTACCTTGTCTTCAATAAATGTATTACTGAAGGCTACCTTCCAGACGTTTGGAAAAGCGCATATGTCGTTCCTATCCATAAAAGTGGTTATAAACATAATATAGAGAACTATCGTCCTATTTCGATACTATGTACAATATCCAAAGTATTTGGAAATTAGTACACGCCGCAATTTACCCAATTATTCATAACTACATCATACAGGAACAACACGGTTTTGTTAAACGAAGATCAACGGTTACTAATCTAACAGTATTCTTAGATTTTATGTTTTGGAATTTTGATAGACGCATACAAGTGGATGCAGTTTACACAGACATTCAGAAGGCATTCGACAGTGTGGATCATAAAATTCTTCTCAATAAGATAGCTTATAATGGAATAAGAGGCAATTTATTACAATGGTTTAGATCGTATATTACTAATAGAAGTCAGATAGTGGTAGTCAATGGTTACAAATCTGTGAGTGCTAAGGTAACATCTGGTATTCCACAAGGTTCATTACTAGGTCCTTTACTGTTTGTCATCTTTATTAATGATATCAAAAAGTGCTTCAACTTTGCTAACTTTCTTTTATACGCCGATGATTTAAAAATATATCAAGTTATTAAGAGTAATGAGGACTGTTTAAAATTTCAAAATGACCTCGACAGACTCTCTGAATACTGTAGGCTTAATAAACTAAATCTAAGTTTCTCTAAATGTCATGCCATAAGTTTTACAAAAAATAAAAACATTATAAAATTTGATTACTCCTTGTGTGGTAATACATTAACCAGAGTTACGCATCTGAAAGACTTGGGTATATTACTTGATGACAAATTACACATGGACCTTCATATTGAAGCAATTACCACAAAAGCCTCTCAAATGTTCAGCTTCGTCATGAGATCCGCTTGCGATTTTGTCCGCCCCTTTACATTCATTCTATTATATTGTTCTCTGATTCGGTCACAATTAGAGTACGCTTGCTTCGTGTGGGACCCCTTGTATGACAAATACAAAAAAGCCATAGAAAGAGTTCAAAAGAAATATTTTCGAAAAATGCACTATAAATGTCAACATGCACGTGCACCATACGACCAACTTTTGACTCAATACAATATATTGCCCCTAGATAAACGAAGAGCGCTTCTTCAGATGTCGACACTATATGATATACTTAATAACAGATTAGACTGTACCACGTTGAATAATGAGATTAAATTAGTAGTACCTAGATTCATCCACCAACGTAGAGTGCGCAACTACCCACTCTTTGCCTTACGTTCATTCAGAACAAATGCTGGTAACCGTGCTCCAATTCAACGTGTTACACATATGTACAATACATTTTTCTTTGATATTGATATATTTCACCTATCTAAATCTATTTTTAAGAAAGAAATTTTGAACAAGCTTAGGAATATTAATATAAATTCTAATTTATGACACTTGATAACTATTAACTAATTAAAGTAGGATATACTATTTTGTTTTTTAACACTAGGTAGGTACATATTATTTAAATACCATGTTCTGTACACAGCTAACTAATCTGTGGAAAATGTTGTGAATATTGCATTTACTAACATTATATAAAAGCATATCATTGTTTAAGCATATATTATACAATGTAATAACGTTTATTTTCCCAAATAAAGTAAAATAAAATAAAATAAATAAATATCTCCCGGCGGTCTTCAATGCTAAGTACTATAGGTTTATGCCAGTTCTCTTAAGCTAAACCAAGCGGGGTAAGTCCTTGATCCGTTCTGACCACATCTCGATGCACGTCCGTGTCAGTATTGAGAAAATATTCTCTGAGGTTGTATACCTCGCGCTTATGAAGGGTTTTGATGTTCAAAAAACCACAACCCGCACATTTCCGCGGGATATACAGCCTCATTACCGATGAACGCGGGTGGTGCATTCGATATGCAGTCAGAAGTGTGAGAACCTTTCTATCAAGGGTATCTAGCTCAGTCTGAGTCCATCTGAGTATACCAAAGGAATACATCAAGACAGGCATGACCCAGCTGTTACAGGCACGCACCTTGTTGCCGCCAGAAAGTAAGCTATTAAGTACTTTTCTTAAGCGGCAAAAGAAGCGCTCCTGCAACTTTTGTTTCATGTCTGCCTCAGAGATGCATAAAGCCTGTGACTTACCCAGATATTTGTAGGTTTCAGTTGCAGAAAGAGATCGGAGATGTGTGAAATCTGAAGGCTGCATTCCTTCAGATTCCACAACCCCGACTCGCTTTACATGTAAAACTGCACATTTATCCACACCAAACCTCATTCTGATAGATTTACTAAAGGTTTCAGTTATCTTAAGTAAAGCCATCAGTTGGGGTCCGGTGGAGGCAAATAACTTTAAGTCATCCATGTAAAGGAGGTGGGATAGGCCCCGACTCTCTCTCCGCAACCGATAGCCTAGGCCTGAATTCTCTAGTAGAGTACTAAGAGGATTCAGGGCTAGGCAAAACCACAATGGACTCAGGCTATCCCCCTGAATAATACCCCGCTCAATTTTTATTGGTTCGCCTTCAACCTGAAGCCAGCGACGATCTAGATAGCAAAGGGCCGTTTTCCATTGCCCCATACATGCCTTCAAGAAGGCAAGTAGAGTTGCATCTATTTTGTACAACTCCAGTACCCTCAAGAGCCATGTATGGGGGACAGAGTCATAGGCTTTCTTATAGTCTATCCAGGCCGTCGCCAGGTCTTTCCGGTTACGACGAACCTGTTGGCTAATGACCGTGTCAATAATAAGGAGCTCTTTAGTTCCATGTGCCCCGCTCCTTCATCCATTTTGAGATATGGCCAAAATTGAATTATTTGTAATATGTGAAGAAATTTTTACTGTCAAAATGGATGTGAGGAGCTTATATAAAGTTGGTAGGCAAGTAATAGGCCTGTAATTTTTGGGGTCCGCGGAACTACCACTCTTATAGAGAAGATAGGTCGTACCGACTGTTAAAAAATGTGGTAACGATCCCGATGTCAAAGACAACTGAAATTGAGATGCCAAACGAGCATGTGAACTGCGTAACCATTTGATCCAAAAATTTGGCAGTCCGTCCGGTCCTGCGGTTTTCCAGTTTGACAATGAACGGACTGCATTGGTTACGTCACTTTTTGTTATAAATATTGGTTCCATATTCGGAATATGTTCACATGATCGTTCAACATCCCGAATCCAGTCACCCTCCTCATGACTCGACCAGATGTTTTGCCAGAACGCACTAGTAACATTAACATCAGGAAGATGCCTGTCATTCAGATCTACATCGGGGCGTTCCCAGTCACGGTAGACCTTCCTCTCATCGCTTTGGAACGTGCGATTTATAGTGTATCGACCCGCTCTCTTTTTATAGCGCCTAATGCGATTTGCCCAGGCATAAACTTTCTGCTTTAGAAAGTCGATGCGCTCCGTAACATAGGACTTGTATTCGCAGGGATTTATATCAAACCCCGCGAACGCCCGATTCACGAAGCGCATCACCCTTGGACGGGTACTACCCGATCTAAAGCAGATGAGCTTGCCGATGAGTACCCTGGTTTCGGCTATACGTTGCTCAATCCTGGATTGCCAAGCCGGTGCGGTTATATGCGGTCTAGTAACAGGGCCTTCTTCTGAAACTTTAATTCCTGCTACTCGACATGCCGCAACGGCTGTACAATACAGGATTGATTGGGTGTCCGCCAAATTTTCACTGCTTTCTACATAAATAGGTAACAGCAAATCCAGGGCCTTCACCAGTGCTATATTTTATTATTATTCTCTTTATTTATTTTATATCACATTATATACACTTTTAAATATATTATGAAAAGAAACAAACACTCACACAAACATACTAACATACTTATAAAAATACAAACAAAAACACAAACGAGTAAACATAACAAATTTAAAAATGTATAAAATAGATAGACCACTGACATCGGGTGCTGGGACCAAGTTGCCGGTGGTTAGGGCTCCAGAGTAAGGAACCTCCTCACAATACGTGCCGTGTCGAGGAGTACTGCCCTTTGCATCAAGCCCTTAAGCCAGCCGTCCAACGAGAGTCTCAATAGGTGTTGGTCGAGACTCTTGGCAATCAGTCCATTAACCGATATGACTATCGGAACAATAATTGTTGAATCAACATCCTACATGTCGGTAATCTCGTGAGCTAAATCCAAATATTTCATTTGCTTTTCTTTTTCAGCTTTCACGAGATTCTCGTCATGCGGAATAGTGACGTCAACAATTATTGTACGGCGCTCTGATCGGTCTATCACCACTATATCAGGCTTGTTAGCAACAATAGTCCTGTCAGTAATGACAGACCGATCCCAGTACAACATGGCACGGTCATTTTCGAGAACTGGGTCGGGCACATATTTATAGTATGGCACTTCAATTTCCACCAGATTGTATTTAAGAGCAAGTTGCTGGTGAACAATCCTGGCTACCTGGTTATGTCTGTGCAAATAATCGCCGTTGGCAAGACGAGTACAACCGGAAACAATATGCCTGAGTGATTCTCCGGGACGGTGGCATGCCCGACAGATGTCAACCGTACCATCTTTCAGGATATATTTTCGGTAGTTATTCGTCATCACAACTTCATCCATTATTGCAAAGACAAAACCTTCAGTTTCTCCGAAAAGATCACTGAATTGCAGCCAGGAAACAGATGCTGCAAAATCAACATCAGGCCCATGTAAGGCCCGATAAAAACGTCCATGCAGCTCCTTGCTCCTCCATACCTCCCGGCGGTCTTCAATGCCAAGCACTATAGGCTTGTACCAGTTCTCTTTAGCCAAAGCAAGCGGGGTAAATCCTTGATCCACTCTAACTACATCACGATGCACGTCCATGTCAGTATTGAGAAAATATTCTCGGAGGTTGTATACCTCGCGGTTATGAAGGGTTTTGATGTTTAAAAAACCACGACCCCCACATCTCCGCGGGATATACAACCTCATTACCGATGAGCGCGGGTGGTGCATTCGGTATGCAGTCAGAAGTGAGCGGACCTTTCTATCAAGGGTATCAAGTTCAGCCTGAGTCCATCTGAGTATGCCAAAGGAATACACCAAGACAGGCATTACCCAACTGTTACAGGCACGCACCTTGTTGCCGCCAGAAAGTAGACTATTAAGTACTTTTCTTAAGCGGCAAAAGAAGCGCTCCTGCTACTTTTGTTTCATGACTGCCTCAGAGATGCATAACGCCTGTGACATACCCAGATATTTGTAGGTCTCGGTAGCAGACAGAGACCGGAGTTGTGTAAAATTTGAAAGTTGCATTCCTTCAGATTCCACAACGACACCTCGCTTTACATGTAAGACTGCACATTTATCCACACCAAACTCCATTCTGATAGACTTACTGAAGGTTTCAGTTACCTTAAGTAATGCCATCAGTTGGGGTCTGGTGGGGGCAAATAACTTTAAGTCATCCATGTAAAGGAGGTGGGATAGACCCCGACTCTCTCTCCGCAACCGATAGCCTAGGCCTGAATTCTCTAGTAAAGTACTAAGAGGATTCAGGGCCAGGCAAAACCACAATGGACTGAGGCTGTCCCCCTGGAATATACCCCGCTCAAATTTTATTGGTGCGTCATGTACCTGAAGCCAGCGACGATCTGGATAGTAAAGGGCCGTTCTCCATTGCCCCATACACGTCTTCAAGAAGGCACGTAGAGTTGCATCAATTTTATACAACTCCAGTACCCTCAAGAGCCATGTATGGGGAACAGAGTCATAGGCTTTCTTATAGTCTATCCAGGCCATCACCAACTCTTTCCGGCCGCGACGAACCTGTTGGCTTATGACCGTGTCAATAATAAGGAGCTCTTTAGTTCCACGTGACCCACTCCTACATCCATTTTGAGATTTGGCCAAAATAGAATTTTTCACAATATGTGAAGAAATTTTTACTGTCAAAATGGATGTAAGGAGCTTATATATTGTAGGCAGGCAAGTAATGGGCCTGTAATTTTTGGGGTCCGCGGAACTACCACTCTTATAGAGAAGGTAGGTCGTACCGACAGTTAAAAAACGTGGTAACGACCTCGATGTCAAACACAACTGAAATTGATTATTATTATTATTCTCTTTATTTATTTTATATCACATTATATACACTTTTAAATATATTATGAAAAGAAACAAACACTCACACAAACATACTAACATACTTATAAAAATACAAGCAAAAACACAAACGAGTAAACATAACAAATTTAAAAATGTATAAAATAGATAGACCACCGACATCGGGTGCTAGGACCAAGTTGCCGGTGGTTAGGGCTCCAGAGTAAGGAACCTCCTCACAATACGTGCCGTGTCGAGGAGTACTGCCTTTTGCATCAAGCCCTTAAGCCAGCCGTCCAACGAGAGTCTCAATAGGTGTTGGTCGAGACTCTTGGCAATCAGTCCATTAACCGATATGACTATCGGAACAATAATTGTTGAATCAACATCCCACATGTCGGTAATCTCGTGAGCTAAATCCAAATATTTCATTTGCTTTTCTTTTTCAGCTTTCACGAGATTCTCGTCATGCGGAATAGTGACGTTAACAATTATTGCACGGCGCTCTGATCGGTCTATCACCACTATATCAGGCTTGTTAGCAACAATAGTCCTGTCAGTAATGACAGACCGATCCCAGTACAACGTGGCACGGTCATTTTCGAGAACTGGGTCGGGCACATATTTATAGTATGGCACTTCAATTTCCACCAGATTGTATTTAAGAGCAAGTTGCTAGTGAACAATCCTGGCTACCTGCCATCGCCGTTGGCAAGACGAGTACAACCGGAAACAATATGCCTGAGTGATTCTCCGGGACGGTGGCATGCCCGACAGATGTCAACCGTACCATCTTTCAGGATATATTTTCGGTAGTTATTCGTCATCACAACTTCATCCATTATTGCAAAGACAAAACCTTCAGTTTCTCCGAAGAGATCACTGAATTGCAGCCAGGAAACAGATGCTGCAAAATCAACATCAGGCCCATGTAAGGCCCGATAAAAACGTCCATGCAGCTCCTTGCTCCTCCATACCTCACGGCGGTCTTCAATGCCAAGCACTATAGGCTTGTGCCAGTTCTCTTTAGCCAAAGCAAGCGGGGTAAATCCTTGATCCACTCTAACTACATCACGATGCACGTCCATGTCAATATTGAGAAAATATTCTCGGAGGTTGTATACCTCGCGGTTATGAAGGGTTTTGATGTTTAAAAAACCACGACCCCCACATCTCCGCGGGATATACAACCTCATTACCGATGAGCGCGGGTGGTGCATTCGGTATGCAGTCAGAAGTGAGCGGACCTTTCTATCAAGGGTATCAAGTTCAGCCTGAGTCCATCTGAGTATGCCAAAGGAATACATCAAGACAGGCATGACCCAACTGTTACAGGCACGCACCTTGTTGCCGCCAGAAAGTAGACTATTAAGTACTTTTCTTAAGCGGCAAAAGAAGCGCTCCTGCAACTTTTCTTTCATGACTGCCTCAATGATGCATAACGCCTGTGACATACCCAGATATTTATAGGTCTCGGTAGCAGACAGAGACCGGAGTTGTGTGAAATCTGAAAGTTGCATTCCTTCAGATTCCACAACGACACCTCGCTTTACATGTAAGACTGCACATTTATCCACACCAAACTCCATTCTGATAGACTTACTGAAGGTTTCAGTTACCTTAAGTAATGCCATCAGTTGGGGTCTGGTGGGGGCAAATAACTTTAAGTCATCCATGTAAAGGAGGTGGGATAGACCCCGACTCTCTCTCCGCAACCGATAGCCTAGGCCTGAATTCTCTAGTAAAGTACTAAGAGGATTCAGGGCCAGGCAAAACCACAATGGACTGAGGCTGTCCCCCTGGAATATACCCCGCTCAAATTTTATTGGTGCGTCATGTACCTGAAGCCAGCGACGATCTGGATAGTAAAGGGCCGTTCTCCATTGCCCCATACACGTCTTCAAGAAGGCACGTAGAGTTGCATCAATTTTATACAACTCCAGTACCCTCAAGAGCCATGTATGGGGAACAGAGTCATAGGCTTTCTTATAGTCTATCCAGGCCATCACCAACTCTTTCCGGCCGCGACGAACCTGTTGGCTTATGACCGTGTCAATAATAAGGAGCTCTTTAGTTCCACGTGACCCACTCCTACATCCATTTTGAGATTTGGCCAAAATAGAATTTTTCACAATATGTGAAGAAATTTTTACTGTCAAAATGGATGTAAGGAGCTTATATATTGTAGGCAGGCAAGTAATGGGCCTGTAATTTTTGGGGTCCGCGGAACTACCACTCTTATAGAGAAGGTAGGTCGTACCGACAGTTAAAAAACGTGGTAACGACCTCGATGTCAAACACAACTGAAATTGATTATTATTATTATTCTCTTTATTTATTTTATATCACATTATATACACTTTTAAATATATTATGAAAAGAAACAAACACTCACACAAACATACTAACATACTTATAAAAATACAAGCAAAAACACAAACGAGTAAACATAACAAATTTAAAAATGTATAAAATAGATAGACCACCGACATCGGGTGCTAGGACCAAGTTGCCGGTGGTTAGGGCTCCAGAGTAAGGAACCTCCTCACAATACGTGCCGTGTCGAGGAGTACTGCCTTTTGCATCAAGCCCTTAAGCCAGCCGTCCAACGAGAGTCTCAATAGGTGTTGGTCGAGACTCTTGGCAATCAGTCCATTAACCGATATGACTATCGGAACAATAATTGTTGAATCAACATCCCACATGTCGGTAATCTCGTGAGCTAAATCCAAATATTTCATTTGCTTTTCTTTTTCAGCTTTCACGAGATTCTCGTCATGCGGAATAGTGACGTTAACAATTATTGCACGGCGCTCTGATCGGTCTATCACCACTATATCAGGCTTGTTAGCAACAATAGTCCTGTCAGTAATGACAGACCGATCCCAGTACAACGTGGCACGGTCATTTTCGAGAACTGGGTCGGGCACATATTTATAGTATGGCACTTCAATTTCCACCAGATTGTATTTAAGAGCAAGTTGCTAGTGAACAATCCTGGCTACCTGCCATCGCCGTTGGCAAGACGAGTACAACCGGAAACAATATGCCTGAGTGATTCTCCGGGACGGTGGCATGCCCGACAGATGTCAACCGTACCATCTTTCAGGATATATTTTCGGTAGTTATTCGTCATCACAACTTCATCCATTATTGCAAAGACAAAACCTTCAGTTTCTCCGAAGAGATCACTGAATTGCAGCCAGGAAACAGATGCTGCAAAATCAACATCAGGCCCATGTAAGGCCCGATAAAAACGTCCATGCAGCTCCTTGCTCCTCCATACCTCACGGCGGTCTTCAATGCCAAGCACTATAGGCTTGTGCCAGTTCTCTTTAGCCAAAGCAAGCGGGGTAAATCCTTGATCCACTCTAACTACATCACGATGCACGTCCATGTCAATATTGAGAAAATATTCTCGGAGGTTGTATACCTCGCGGTTATGAAGGGTTTTGATGTTTAAAAAACCACGACCCCCACATCTCCGCGGGATATACAACCTCATTACCGATGAGCGCGGGTGGTGCATTCGGTATGCAGTCAGAAGTGAGCGGACCTTTCTATCAAGGGTATCAAGTTCAGCCTGAGTCCATCTGAGTATGCCAAAGGAATACATCAAGACAGGCATGACCCAACTGTTACAGGCACGCACCTTGTTGCCGCCAGAAAGTAGACTATTAAGTACTTTTCTTAAGCGGCAAAAGAAGCGCTCCTGCAACTTTTCTTTCATGACTGCCTCAATGATGCATAACGCCTGTGACATACCCAGATATTTATAGGTCTCGGTAGCAGACAGAGACCGGAGTTGTGTGAAATCTGAAAGTTGCATTCCTTCAGATTCCACAACGACACCTCGCTTTACATGTAAGACTGCACATTTATCCACACCAAACTCCATTCTGATAGACTTACTGAAGGTTTCAGTTACCTTAAGTAATGCCATCAGTTGGGGTCTGGTGGGGGCAAATAACTTTAAGTCATCCATGTAAAGGAGGTGGGATAGACCCCGACTCTCTCTCCGCAACCGATAGCCTAGGCCTGAATTCTCTAGTAAAGTACTAAGAGGATTCAGGGCCAGGCAAAACCACAATGGACTGAGGCTTTCCCCCTGGAATATACCCCGCTCAATTTTTATTATTATTATTATTCTTATGTATACATTGTCTCGAAAAATTAAGTTTTTCGGTGTTTTCTGAGACTCACGGGCTTATGCCAACTGAGAATCATCACTTGAGAACATTGAACGGTCATCTAGTAGGAATTTTCGAACAATTCGGCATGTATTAAGGATCGCAGCTTTTTGCATGTATGTATTTTCAGGTAGGTCTAAATCTTTGAGGGAGTTTAGTAAGCATTTGGGTATTACACCTGTGCTGGAGACCACCAACGGCACAATATAAACCTTATTACATTTCCAGATTCGTGTTACTTCTTCTTTTAATTCTGTATATTTATTGATTTTTCCTGTTATTGTTTTTTTGTAAATTATGGGTGTTAGGTACGGCTATATCTATTATATATACAGTTTTATTAATTTTATTTTATGTCCGCTCTATTATTGTGAATAGTTTTATCAGTCAGTATCGCTCTGTCAAAATATATTTTATGGTTGGTGTTCTCCAGTTCGGGTAGGGGGTAGGTCTGTATTGATAGTAAGGTTCTACTGTTCCTGTAATTAAATTATGTTTTAGTGATAGTTTCTGGTGAACATAATGTGCTATTTGATTGTGCCTATGTGTGTAGTCCGTCTGGGTTAAAGTTGGACATGCGCCTGTTATATGTTGGATTGTTTCAGAATGGCGGGTACATTTTCTGCATTTATCATTTAATGTGTTAGAGTCTTTGAGTATAAACTTTTTATAATTTCTGGTATTAATAACTTGATCTTGGATTGCTTTGATAAATCCTTCTGTTTCGGGGAAGAGAGAACCTAATTTTAGCCATTTATTAGATGCTATGGAGTCAATGTGTGCTTGTTCTAAATCGTGTAAGAGTCTTCCATGAAGTTCTTTTCTACGCCATGTATTTAATTTTGTGTTATAATTTTCCTGTGGTGTAGTGTATTATATATTTCGGTCTTTCATGTTAAGTGGTGTAAACTTTTGGTCTGATTCTATTGTTGCTAAATGAATTTTACTGGTGTTGGCTTTAATATAAAAGAAATTGCGTAGATTATTAATTTGTCCCTCCCATAAAACTTTTAGATCTATCTGTCCCTTGCCACCTATATGCCTTTTAATGGTCAGTCTTTCTATAGCAGATTTCGGATGTAAATATTCATTTTTAGTGAGTGTTGTTCTAGTTTTGATTTGGAGATTTTTAATATCTGTACACGACCATTTTACTACGCCAAAAGAGTACGTTAGAACAGGGATGGCTTATGTGATAATGGCCTTTATCAGAATCTTAGCAGTAAGAGCTCTTTTGCATATCTTATTTAGTCTATTGTAGTACTCTTTAGAGAGATCCATTTTATTTGAGTATGGTCAATTGTTCTACCTTCCTGCATACCCAGGTATTTATATGTTTCATTTTCACCCATTTCTGTAAAGTAATTTGCTTCTGTAGTGCTGTTGGTATTTACTTTTCCTTTTTGTAGTCTCAGTGTCTTGCATTTATCTAACCCGAATGTCATATTAATATCTTTGCTGAATGTGTATACTAACTCAATTAACTTATTTAAATTTTTTTCAGATGTAGCAAATAATGTTATGTCATCCATATACAATGGTTGATTTAATAAACAGTTGTTACTAAGGTTATAACCATGGTTAGTGTTATTTAATATATTTTATTATTATTCTCTATATTTATTTTACAACATATTTTACACATTTTTAAAGATATTATAAAAATACACAAACACTCACACAAACAAAAAATAAAAACAAAATTACAATCAGCTAAATATAATAATTTTAAAAATGAATAAAATAGTAGGCCACCGGCATCGGGTGCAGGGACCAAGCTGCCGGTGGTTAGGGCTTCAGAGACAGGAACCTCCTCACAATGCGTGCCGTGTCGAGGAGTACTGCCTTCTGCATCAAGCCCTTGATCCAGCTATCTAACGAGAGTCTCTTTAGATGTTGGTCGAGACTCTTGGCGATTAGCCCATTGACTGATAAGACTATCGGGATAATAATTGTCGAGTCAACATCCCACATGTCGGCAATCTCGTGAGCCAAATCCAAATATTTAATTTGGTTTTCTTTTTCAGCTTTCACGAGATTCTCGTCATGTGGAATAGTGACATCGACAATTAGTGCACGGCGCTCTGATCGGTCTATCACCACAATATCAGGCTTATTAGCAGCAATAGTCCTGTCAGTAATGATAGAACGATCCCAGTACAACGTTGCACGGTCACTTTCGTGAACTGGGTCGGGCACATATCTATAGTACGGCACTTCTACTTCCACCAAATTGTATTTAAGAGCAAGTTGCTGATGGACAATCCTGGCTACTTGGTTGTGCCTATGCAAATAATCACCGTTTGCAAGACGAGTGCAGCCGGAAACAATATGCCTGAGAGATTCTCCGGGTCGGTGGCATACCCGACAGATGTCAACCGTACCATCTTTCAGGATATATTTTCGGTAGTTATTCGTCATTACAATTTCATCCATTATTGCAAAGACAAAACCTTCAGCTTCTCCGAAGAGATCACTGAATTGCAGCCAGAACAGATGCTGCAAAGTTAATATCGGGCCTGTGTAAGGCCCGATAAAAACGTCCATGCAGCTCCTTGTTCTTCCATACCTCCCGGCGGTCCTAAATGCTAAGTATTATAGGTTTGTGCCAGTTCTCTTTTGCCAAAGCAAGCGGGGTAAGTCCTTGATCCACTCCGACCACATCTCGATGCACGTCCGTGTCAGCATTGAGAAAATATTCTCGGAGGTTGTATATCTCGCGGTTATGAAGGGTTTTGGTGTTTAAAAAACCACGACCCCCACATTTCCGCGGGATATACAGCCTCATTACCGACGAACGCGGGTGGTGCATTCGATATGTAGTCAGGAGTGTACGAACCTTTCTATCAAGGATATCAAGTTCAGTCTGAGTCCATCTGAGTATGCCAAAGGAATACATCAAGACAGGCATGACCCAACTGTTACAGGCACGCACCTTGTTGCCGCCGGAAAGTAAGCTATTTAGCACTTTTCTTAATTATTATTATATATATATAAATACTGCGTCTGGGTGTTTTCTATCTATTTTATGTATGTATTTACAAAAAAAAAGTAATTGTATTATATCCGTTATCTGGTACCCATAGCACAAGCGTTAAGCTTAGTTTGGGACCAGCGGACGTTGTGTGAAAATGTCCGTGAATATTTATATTTATTTATTTATTATTTATACCCAGTAGTTATACAAAAACATTTACGACCAAAATTACGTGTAGTGACAGCGCAGGATGCAAAAAAAAACAATTTAAAATAAAGAATTTAATATATGTTCAAAGATACAAAATTATAATATTACTTATTATAACTTATTACTAATAAGCCTAGATATGTCGGCGATTGACCAAAGAGTGGCGACACGTTCACATGGATTCCGTAAATCGGTGTCGTCTTCAACACGTTGTCCTGTGTCAGCATTCTCGGTTTCCAACTGTGTTGTAATCTTCTATTGAGGGCAACGTTTTTACTATCGATATGCCTGACTATGCGTAACAATTACAAATTTGAATAAGTATGCTGCCAGTATGTTTGAAAAAATGGAATAGATACAACTGTGCATGAAAATAAGGAACATTTTCAAGGAAACAAATAAGATCTCGTGGGATAAGTGAGTTTGTGCTTGATTTAAGCAATTAATTAGTTACGTAAAAATTATAGTAAAGGCCTTCTAATCTTGTTTTTACCTTTGCAACACTTTACCTAATTATTGTGTTGTAAATTTGTTTACGGATCTTAACAGTAGCTGAATATGTGGGATTACTTCAAATGTAGTTACTAGATTACATTATTAGATTAGATTGTATATTAAAATAATTATATTAAATCTATAGAACATTGAAATTAACGTGTTTTGACCACGCTAGGCTGTATGTGGCGTGGTCTTCGCTTCTTAATTATAGAAATAATATTTATATGTGTATATGTTAACATTTTATTACTGCCGTACTCTGAGAGGAGGTTGTACTAACTGTAAGACAGCAATGGGCTGTAAAAATAATGAATGTGGAACTGTCATTCATATTACACCGACATGATCTAACCCTCTAGTTATTGTATATTAAACTTATAATTCAATAAAAGTACTCAAGTCACGTAATGCTTCTACCTGCTATTGCCGCTATATTTTGTTGCTTAGGTATTCATTAAAAAATAATTGAATACTTTAATCCATCCATCCATCCATCAGCCTTTCATCGTCCACTGCTGGATATAGGTGTTAGATATTTGCATAACAAAACAATATTGTATGTCCATCGGTGCTCTATGTATAAACTAATGTCATGTCTCTGTATAACTAATGTCTATGATTGTATCTATGATGTTGTCTATGGTTGTTCTTATTACAAGTTGATTCTAATCCACCGCAGTGTTTTTTATTAATAGGCCTCCCCAAGGGAACGTCACAGCAAACGATCCTGTGCCGCCTGCATCCAACGATTGCCTGTAAATTGACCAGATCATGGTTCGCCTGGTTGGAGGCCGTCCTACACTGCGCCGTCCAATACGCGGGCGCCACTCGACAACCTTTCTTCCCCAACAGTTGTCGGTTCGTCGCGCGATGGAGCCTGCCCATTGCCAAGTGGTGGTGGTGGACCGACAAAGCTTACCGGGTCAGCATGCTGCTGATGGATGGATGGATGGATTAAAGTATTCAATTATTTTTTAATGAATACCTAAGCAACAAAATATAGCGGCAATAGCAGGTAGAAGCATTACGTGACTTGAGTACTTTTATTGAATTATAAGTTTAATATACAATAACTAGAGGGTTAGATCATGTCGGTGTAATATGAATGACAGTTCCACATTCATTATTTTTACAGCCCATTGCTGTCTTACAGCATCACCGGTAACACACACCGGTCGTAGACCTTCGTCTTTAGACACCGTGGAATATTGGACAAGAAGATCTTCCTCGGCTTCCCGAACGCTGTCCAGTCGAGCTGGATTCGTCGATTGACCTCTTTCTCGAAGTTGTGTCTACCTTGGCCATGTGGGGCTGGCTTTAGAATTGTCCCACCCCTCTCTACCCACGTGAGTCGTAAGAGCCGACTGAGAGATACCGTGGGAGTAGGCAGCAGCACTGCCTCGAGTATTAACAACAACCACTGCGATCGCCAACCCGCCTACCAAGCGTGGCATTTACGGCATTATCCCCCATGACGGGACCGTTCGTTGTGGCGTTCTCTTGGGGAGGCCTATGTCCAGCAGTGGACGTTTGAAAAGCTGATGGATGGATAGATGGATGTGTGTACCTAAATGGACTGATTGCCCCAGGTAGATATAGTGGTCGACAGCTTCGAGAGGCGTATTCCCGACTAGGACCGGTGCTGAAATGACATGGACATTAAACAGGATTTTCAACTTATCCATGTTCATTTTGAGACCCACTGATCGAGAAACCCTGCTGAGATCATTGAGCATGGTGCCAAAGTCCTCCAGCGATTCTGCCATGACTACTATGCCATCGGCATTTCGAAGGTAAGTGATGTATTCGCCATTGATGTTGATGTCCGATCCGGTCCAGTCCGAGAGCTTGAAGATCTCTTCTGACGCAGCTGTGAAGAGTTTCGGGGACATAACGTCTCCCTGTCTAACACCTCTCGGCAGTTGAATCGGTTTCGTAATCCTGACCTGAACACGGACTGACATGGTGGCGTTTCTATACAAGCACTTCAGCACTTCGATGTACCGATAGTCAATTTGGCACCGCTGAAGGGATTGCAGCACCGCCCAAGTTTCGATCGAATCGAATGCTTTCTCATAGTCCACAAACTATGAGAAATTAATATTAATAATAATATATATTAATACTTTAATCATATTTAGAATTTTTATATATGTATATTTTAAGCATTTGACATGCATAGCTTTATAAAAGAATACGATGTGCGAAATTACAAAACGGACAATAATAGTCACAAGCAGTATTCGAACCTGCATTTTCTCGAATCCCTACTATTCCAGCGTCATCTAAGACATAAGAACGAATGTGTTATTGAAATTAGTAGTCCTGAGCGAATGTCACGATTACTTAACTAGTGAAGCATCTGGAACTGTTTTCTAGGAGATGCAGGTTCAAATCATACTCGTGACTATTTTTTTCGATTTCACATTTTCGCACTTTGTGTTCAACTTTAATAATATAATATAATTATTACGATCGTGCGCAGCCTAAATGACTTGTTTTTTTTTTGAATATGTGTATAATTAATATAATGGATATAAATATCCATCAGCTAATTGCATACTTATCCTGGCGCAAGACATCAGAGAAATTTTGAATAAAAACTATTATTTTAAACATTTAGATATTTTTATATATATTTTTAGCATTTGACATGCTTAGCAACATACATTAAATACAAAGTGAAAAATGTGAAAACGAAAATAACCGTCACGAGCAGGATTCGAATGCATCTCCTGGATACCGTCCAGATGCTTTGCCAATTCAGCCATCGTGACCCTTGCTCCTGACTGCTAATCTCGATAACACATTCATACTTAACGTCTTTGGGTGACGCCTGCACCATCTGTCGGAAATAGAAAATACTTACATACATACATTATACCGACCAGGTAAACTTAATTTTACAATTAAGATTTTACCTAATAATGACGCAAACCCTATAAATATTTAGATATTTTTATATAAATTTTTAGCATTTGCCATGCTTAGCAACATACATTAAACACAAAGTGAAAAATGTGAAAATGAAAATAACAGTCACAAGCAGGAGCAGCATTTAATGCTGGTGTAACTCTGTCCACGCTAACGGTTTTAGGCCCGCCTCCGATTTCTATCGATAACGTTTTACCATCATCAGATCTTGAGATAACTTTATGAGGCCCACTATAAGGAGGCTGTAGGGAGCGTCGAACGGCATCATTTCTTAGCATCACGTGAGTAGCGGTAGCAAGGTCTTTAAATATGAATGTGGATGGATTGACATGATGAGATGCTGGAACTGGGCGTAGATTGGACATAATTATGTCTCCGTAATTTTGTTACGAAATCCATAGGCTCCTTGTAGCCACTATGTTGAGACGGTATTATCGATTCCCCAGGCAGCCTCAGGGTCTCGCCATATAGTAGTTCCACAGCTGTTGCCTGTAAATCCTCTTTGAATGTTGATCGTAATCCTAATAGGACGACGGGCAAGACTTGTCATGACACATGAGAGATCCTTTTAATTGCCTGTGTAGCCATTCTACGAGTCCATTAGCGCGAGGATGGTAACTGGTAGTGCGAATGCGTTTTGCTACACATGTGTCTGTAAGATGTCTGAAGAGATCAGACTCGAATTGACGCCCTTGGTCTGTGGTGATGACAGCGGGAACACCAAATCGTGCCATCCAGCCAGACACGAAAGTGCTTACCACTTCCACAGCGATTATGCTACCCATAGGCCATGCTTCAGGCCACCTAGTATAACGGTCCACAGCGGTGAGGCAATATTGGTAACCATCGCAAGATGGTAGTGGACCAGTAATGTCTATATGGACATATTTAAATCGCGATGTGGGGGTGCTAAAATGTCCGGTTGGGGAATGTACATGCCGAGTCACTTTGGCTTGTTGGCAAGCTAAACATGTTCGACACCGCTCACGGCAGTCTTTAGCAATACCAGGCCAGACGTAACGGTCCGAAACTAGACGAATAGTTGCCTTAGGATCAGCATGGCTTAGTCCATGTAACTGGGCAAAAATTTGTTTTCGCAAGGGTCCAGGGACAAAGGGCCGCGGTCGTCCTTTGGACATGTCACAAATCAACTTTATGCCAGTGCCAGGGACGAAGACAGATTTAGCTGTAAAGACGAGTTAGTATCGTTCTGATACTGTTTTAATTCATCATGAAGATGCTGTTTGTTAGCCCAGGGTTGATGGGTCAGCCTCAAGACCAATTGCTTCGATTCGGGACATAGCGTCAGCAACCGTGTTTTCAATACCTTTGACATGAGCAATGTCCGTCGTGAATTGCGATATAAATGAGAGCTGATTAAGTTGAACTGGTGGCAACTTTTCACGCTTTTGTGAGAAGGCATACATCAGTGGCTTATGGTCGGTGTAGATTGTGACATGCTGAGCTGTAAGAAAACGTCTGTAATCCGAGGGGTTCCCAGGCCTCACCAAATTTTTGTTAAAGGCATGCGCCGATATGCGAATTTGAGGCGTCTGTGAAAAGACCTAAAACGGCGTTAGGTGTCGGGTGTGCCAAAAGAGCAGCTGATGACAAACTATCTTTACACGCTTGGAAGGAATCCTCCAGTGAAGGCGTCCATTTGAATGGGGTAGCACCTTTGCCTTGTGTCGCAACAATCGCATTCACAAGCGGAGCTTGTATTTCTGCTGCATTACGCAAAAACCGGCGATAGTAATTAACCATTCCAAGGAATCGGCGAAGGCCCTGGACAGTTTTGGGAAGAGGAAAATCCTTCAGAGCTTGAATACGCTCAGCTGGTGGCCGCATTCCGTTTGCGGAAATAAGATATCTGAGAAAAGTAATTTCGGGTACACCAAATATGAATTTTGCGGTATTAATAAGTATCCCGTATGCTTCAAGTCTTTTGAAGAGTATACGGAGATGTCCGGTGTGTTGAATGGCATCGCGAGAATATACCAGGATGTCGTCAATGTATGTAAAGCAAAAATCTAGCCCTTGGACCACCTCGTCAATGAATCGCTGGAAAGTTTGCCCAGCATTGCGTAGACCAAAAGTCATATAATTAAATTCGTAGAGTCCGAAAGGTGTTATAATAGCTGTCTTTCTAATATCCTCTGGCGCGACAGGTATCTGTTGATAGGCTTTTACAAGGTCAATTGTACTAAATATGGTGCAACCAGACACTTTGTGACCAACATCACCAATGTGGCGGACGGGGTACCTATCAGGTATCGTGCGTGCGTTTAAAGCACGATAATCCCCGCATGGTCGCCAGGTACCATCGCGTTTGGGCACCATATGAAGCGGTGAGGACCAAGAGCTTTTTGATGGCCTGGCTGTCCCACATGCTATCATATCGTTAAAATCTTTTTTTGCTTCTTGAAGATTTTGAGGTGCCAATCGTCGAGGATGACAAGCAACAGAGGCGCCTTCAGATGTCAAAATATCTCCCGTATAAGCCCTGGCGGTTTGATGATTGATGGGAATTCTGCGATAAGCTTACTAAATTTGGACGGTGTGGCCATAACAACTTTAACACTGCTTTGTTCGAAGGACATAACGGCAGCCACGCATGACAATCCATTGACGCCATCAAGGAGCTTTTTGTTGGCACAATCAGGCCAAAGTCCATAATGGGCCAAGAAATCTGAGTCAATAATGGCGGTGTTAACGTCAGCGATAATGAAATTCCAAGGGAAATCACGCCGTAGACCTAGATTTAATGTCAAATGTATGTGACCGTAAGTGCGTTTTTCACTACCATTGGCCGCTGCCAGTGAATAGTTAGAAGATTTTGGTCTGCTTGTTAACCACTGATGAGGTTAGCAGGAGAGATCTGAGCCTATGTCAATGAGGAAGCAGCGCTTAGACATACGTTCCGTGACGAATAAACGGCGACTCTCCGGTAAGCAGTCGGCAGTCACCGTTACCGACTGCTGTTGCTGTTTTCCGGTGGTGTCGGAGGCGTCCAGGTATATGGTGTAACTCATTTTATAGCCTTAGCACCAAACTTTTTATGACTTTTCCTCATACTATTGACATCATACAAGATCTGATAAATATGTCTATTACCTCGTCTATATTTACTGAGGTTTGGAAATCTGCGATTGTTCGTCCTAAATTGCCACATCCCACTCACATGAAAGACTTGAGGCCGGTTAGTATTTTGCCATGTTTGTCAAAAATTCTTGAGAAATCAGTTTGTAATCAGTTGGTTGCTTATCTAGAAAGTAATCAAATTTTACCTGAGACACAATCTGGCTTCAGAAAAAATCGTAGCACTGCAACAGCTATGTTGGATGTAACGGACAATATACTGTGCTCTCAAGATGAAGGGTTATGCACTTTACTGGTATTGTTGGATTTTTCACGAGCATTTGATACAATAAATATAGATCTATTACTGTCCAAGCTACACTATTATGGTTTTGATAATAAAACAATAAAATGGTTTGAAAGTTATTTCTGCAACCGATTTCAGTGTGTTAAGCTCAATAATAATGATGGCACAACTATAACATCTGATAGAGTGCCTGTGACCAGGGGGGTTCCTCAGGGTTCGATACTAGGACCAATCCTCTTTATTTTGTACACTGCCGATATAATTACACACATTAGGCATTGTAAATTTCATATTTACGCTGACGATTTACAAGTATATATTTCCTTCAAACTGTCTGACATGGACAGTGCTATACTGCATTTGAATGAAGATCTCGCTAGTATTGCCACATGGTCAGCTAACAATTGTCTGCTGCTTAACCCAAATAAAACAAAATATTTGCTCTTTGGTAGTAAAAACGAACTTCGTAATGCACAGTCATCGTTAAGGGTAACAATTTCGGGACAATCCATTGAGTGTGTAGATGAAGCACGAAATTTGGGTCTTCATATGGATAGTGACTTACGGTTTGAGAAGCATGTGGCTGACTCGGTGAGAAATTGTTTTTATAAACTTAAAGCGCTATATAAAATAAGGCCTTATATAAAGGAAAACTTGCGTATACAGTTGGTGGAGTCATTAGTACTATCTAAGTTAAATTATATGGATATAGTCTTTGGCCCACGTTTACTAGCTCGTACTCAGAAAAATATCTAAATACTCAAATAGATGTTTGGTTTATCATCTTTATATTAGATATTAGATGATGATATAGATATTAGATGACACATAATTATAGAAACGGCTAGAATAGTTTATTTCAGTTATTTTCATAATAATATGTCATATGGCACACTGCTCCGCAGATTTAAAGTCTATATTTGTACTTCAGAAAAGGGATATTCGTGCAATTTATAATCTAGGCTTAAAATCAGTTTTGTAGTATTTGCGGCGATGCCCAAACAAATAAACACACAAAAATTCTAATAAATATTGTTTTGAGTACAGAAACGCCTAAACAAAAAAAGTATTTTTAAAGAAAAAAATATTTCTGAAAGTGGAAAAATGAGCTTTACTGCGAGCAGCATTGGAACTTGCATCCCATCCAATCCAGAAGTGCTCTGGATCGCTAAGCTATCCCAGCCACCAACGGTGACACCCAATATCCACTTCACAATTGTTTTTAGATGTTTTTACGATTCACGCCGCTTATTGGATGCTTTTACATACATTATTCCAATATAGTAAGTTTATTTTTGCAATTAAAATTCATACTATTTTCTCGCAGTAAAGCTCTCTTTTTCCACTTTCCTAAATATTTTGTTCTTTAAAGTAGCTGAGCATGTCAAGTGCTAACATACAGATCAAAATACAGTATTTTTTCTCAAATATCTTTAAGTTACTGTGTTACAGTTTTACAATAGCAATACATAATATATATGTTTACTACAATGATACGTATCTGTTTACCAACCGGTAAGGGTTAGTAAACAGATACGTATGTATAGTCGGAATTTTAATTCGATTCCAGATTTGACAATTTCAGTGTTGCAACGATAAATTATTCGATACGGAAATGGAATATTTCCGGATCGATTCCTCTCGTTTATAGTAGTATATCTAAACAACTACTACTACTACTTAATAGAAACTAAGTATATCAGGAAATTAAATATTTCTGAACGGATAATTTAGTTAGACGATTAATTTTATTAAGGATCTGAGAGTTTTCTTTAATAATTGTGTGTGAAATAAATAAAAAAATGTGATCATGAAGGAACATGAGAAATAAAACAAATAGATGTATTATGGTAATATTTTATTTTATAAATCGTCGCCGTCATCGCTATCGCTATCGCTGTCACTTTCTGTAACATTTATTATAAATGTGTCTGTGATATTGTCAATTAACATATCTAGCCTACTCATTTTTTCCTCTTCTTTGACAACATCGGATACGCATTTAGACCATTCGGTAGCCGTAATTTTTTGAATGCCTTCCTCAAATAAATTTCTCACGTCTGTCAATTTGAAGGTTTTATTGTTTTGAGCTACATGCCCCTTTACCTGCGCCCATATCAATTCGCTAGGGTTCAGCTCGCAATGGTAAGGGGGCAGTCTTAAAACCGTGATCCCATGTTGTGCTGCCATTTCGTCTACAGCGTACTTATTAAAAGATTCGTTATGTGGAATCAGTTCTAAAAGCGTAGCTTTAACCATATCTGGTTCGTAATGAATATTTTTATTTAAAAGCCAGTCTTGAATTGCAGCTTTTTGCCAGCTCATTTTTGGTGCCATTTCCAATTTTCGGGAGTGGTAAGGTGCATTATCCATCACCACAATCGAGTTTGGTCTTAATTTTGGTAAGACTCCAGCGAACCACTCCTCAAAACAAACTGCATTCATCTCATCATGGTAATCTTCACAATTTTTCTTTGCTTCAAAAATCATGAGCCCCTCTTCCAGGAAGCCTTCTTCACTACCTATATGGCTAATTATGAGACGTTTGCCTTTTCCAGATGGATTTTTTAATCCATTGGTCAGTCCCTCCAAAAACGCTTGCCGAGATGATGTGACTTTCTTGTCCACCCAAGTTTACCTAAAAATAAATATAGTACATGAACATTCAATATTACTATTAAATTTAATGTAAAATGCATATAAATTCAAAATGTTAGCCTTACCTTTTTTTTTTTTTTTTTTTTTTTTTTTATTTTAGGTGGGCAAAAATGTCCTACCGCACACCCCGCTGCCCGGGGAGACAACGGGGTAGTGTGGGGCTCTCACCCACTAAAAACCCACCGTGCGCCCTCACCCGCCCTTGCTACGGCGGATCACGGGAACCGCGTCGTTTCTCCGCGATCCGCAGGCGGCAGCCCCTTCGGGCACCCTCTCTTGTGCGACGCCCCGCGCACTTGGGCGTCACACCTTCGCGGTAGGCTTCCGCGGACGGCAGGGTACTCCCCGACCCCACCGTCCGCAGCCTCGGCTAGGGCGGCATCAGGCGCAGGTAAGCGCGCGCACGCCGCCCCGCGCGCCGGCGGCGAATCGGGTCCGCGAAGGAGGATTCCTCCCGGGCCCTCTCCGCCGCCTCCTTCCGCGAGATGACAGCCTCGCAGAAGGCGGCGACCACGGTCCAGGCCCTGTCACTGCCAACCATCGCTCGCGCAACGGCCGGCAGCGACAGGTCCACGCCTATGACTGCAGCGAGTTCCCGGCGCTGCACATCCCAGGCCGGGCACGACTCGAGCGTGTGCTGCGCCGAGTCCTCGCCGCAGTCGCAGTGGTGACAGCCTGGGGTCGTCTCCCTCCTAGCGATCGTGTGCAGGTATTTGCCGAAGCAACCGTGCCCCGACAAAACCTGCACCAACCGGAAGGTGAGGACCCCGTGCTGCCGCCCTGCCCATTCTTCCAAGATCGGCTGGAGCGCTCCCACGGTCCAGAGACCAGCCCGGGGCGTCTCCAGCCGAGACCTCCACTTTAGGACGGTGGCGCGGCGGGCATCTTCCCGCCACGCAGAGATTGCGCTTGGCGAGGGGCGGCTGCCCCCCGCCCGCGCCGTCGAGGCCCGCCGATAAACGTCGGCGAGCACTTCCGCCTCCAGATCCCAAGGGGGGGTTCCGGCCAACGCGCAGGCTGCATCGCACGAGACCGTGCGGTACCCGCGTATTGCCCTGACCGCTACGACCCTCTGTGGACGCCACAGAAGGGCCCTATTGCGAGCGGCCAGGGACTCCGCCCACACGGGCGCGCCGTACAGTGCCATTGACCGTACTACCCCCGCGTAGAGTCGTCGACACGCGAGACTCGGTCCGCCCAAATTCGGCATCAGTCGCCCGAGGGCGGACGCCGTGCCGACGAGCTTTGGCGCAAGACGGCGGAAGTGCTCGTCAAAGTGCCACCGTCCATCCAATACCAGGCCCAGGTACTTGATGTGGGCCTGGATTGGAAAGCCCACACCGTTGACCGTTATCGAGGCGCCGGCGGGTGGACCGCGTCGGGGCCCATGGAAGAGTAGGGCCTCCGACTTTTCAAGGGCCACCCTAAGCCCCAGCGCCTCGATCCGCCTGACCACCTCCGCGGTTCCTGAGGTGGCCAGCGTTGCCGCCTCCTCGAGGGTCCCGCCCCGGGCTGTGACGAGCGTATCGTCTGCGTAGCAAATTACGCCCAGCCCGGGGGGGAGCCGGCCACGGAGGACCCAGTCGTAGCCGATGTCCCACAGGAGCGGCCCTAGAACCGAACCCTGCGGGACGCCGCACGACATAGCCCTCCTTACAACGTCCCCTTCCCGGTCCATGAAGAGGACGCTGCGACCGTCGAGGTAGTCCGCCACCAGCCGCCTTAGGTAGAGGGGCACTCCATGGTACCGGAGTGCCTCCTTGATGCAACCGAATGGCAGACTATTGAAGGCGTTGGCGATGTCGAGCGACACCACCAACAGCACTTCCCTCGAGGTGACGGCCTCCGCAGCCGCGGCCTTCAAGCGCAGGATGGCGTCGACCGTAGACCGACCCGCCCGAAATCCGAACTGGGCATCGGACAGGTCGGGGCCGACCGCATCTAGGTGCCGGACGATGCGGGCAGCGACTACCCGCTCGAGCAGTTTGCCCGCCTCGTCCAGCAACACGATGGGCCTGAAGGCTGCGACTGTATTCGGAGACCGTCCCGGCTTCGGCAGGAGCACGAGCTTCCCCTCCTTCCAGCAGTCAGGGAACCGTCCGGACGCCAGGCAAGCGTCGAACAGTCCCCTGAGGCGGGGCTCTAGGTGGTCGAGGACCAGGGCCAGCACTCGGGCGGGAACCCCGTCCGGCCCGGGGGCGGCGCTTCTCCGCATACGCGCTGCCGCCGCCCCCATTTCCGTCGTCGTCACGGGCGGTACCTCCCCATCGTCGGCCTCCCGGTCGTCATCTGGCGGAGCCATGACCGGGGGCGTGTGCACCGCCCGTGAAGGGAATAGTCCCTCAACCACCTCAGAGAGGAAGCCCGGCTGGAGGGTCTCCGTAAGGGGGGGGCCCTGGGCGCGGAGCTTGTTAAGCGCCGCGCGGTACGGGCGTCCCCAGGGGTCACGCTCGAGACCCTCCAGCATCTCCTGCCTTTTCGCGTCTTTGGCGCGACAGATGGCCAGCTTTAACGCGGCGCGCGCACTGCTGTACGCCGCATACAACCGGCCCTCCTGCTCTTCGTCGCGGATTCGGTGACGGCGGCTGCGGGTGTAGGACCTCCGGGCACGAATACAGGCTGCACGGAGGTCCGCCAGCTCCGGGGACCACCAGTAGACCCCCTTCCGTCGGGGCGGGCGCCGCACGCGGGGCATGGCCGCATCGCAGATCTGCGTAAGCATGCCGCGTATGCGGCCAGCCTCGGCGCCCACGTCTTCCGTCTGGGGGGGAGGCAGCCAAGATTGAAAGATGGCCGCCTCCACCAGCAGCTCCCGGTCGAGCCTACCCACAGCCCATCGCGGAAAAGCGGGAGTTCTGCCCGCCACGTGACCCCTGCTGGCGCCCTGAAGGGTCCGGGAGACCTCTATCTGAATGTATCTGTGGTCAGATAGGGTCTCGACCTCCTCCAGGACTTGCCAGCTCCTTACACGTGCGGCGACACCGGGGCTAGCGAACGAAAGGTCCACTATCGACCCGCCCCCGCGCCGCACGCACGTTAGGGCGGACCCTCGGTTTAGCAACACGAGGTCCGCCGCTTCCGCCCACTCTTGGACCGCTGCACCTCGGGCGTCCGTTCTGGGGGACCCCCACGCCGTTGATTTGGCGTTGAAGTCCCCCAGCACCAGCACAGGGCTCGGTGCCATACGCCGTATCGAGGTCTCCAGGCTGTGCAGGAAGACCTCGAAAGCCGCCAGACTACGATTGGGGGAGAAGTACACGCCATACAGCGTGACCCCTCCCCATTCAGCCGCCACATATCCCGTGCCCTTGTCTTTGACTGACAAGGGCGGGGAATGCGGCGCCGCCGACCCGACGACCGCCACGGAGCCATCCCCGCTACCCGCCCAATTGGGGCGATCGGGGACTATATAGGGCTCCGCGGCTACGGCAACACCGATCGACCGCTCCGCCATGGATTGCAGGAAGAGGTCCTGCGCCCTTGCGGAGCGGCCGAGATTCCCTTGGAGGAGGATAGAGTCGTGGTCCATAAACTAGACCACGACATCCTCCTCCATGCGCTGCGGCGGTCCAGCCGCGCCGGGTTGGGCAGCCGGGGCCGATTGGCTGCCCACCCCCCTCTTAGGGCCTGACTTGGCCGGAGGCCTGCACCCCACCCGCCCCATGCAGTGGTTGGCGGGGCGGTTGCCCGCCGCGCATGCGGGGCAGTGTGGAGTGGCAGTACAGGTCGCCGCCTGGTGCCCTGCCTGACCGCAGCGGAAGCAAAGCCCGCTGCAGTCAAAGCAGTTGGTGCACAGCGGCCGGGTGTGACCGACCGCCATGCACTTGTAGCACCTGGCAGGCCGGGGCTCCAACGCGGTTACCCGCGCGGCGCTCCAGCCCACCAGAAGTCTACCGGCGGCGACCAAATCTTTGGCCGCCGCGACAGGGCACGATACCCAGACGGCACCCACACCACCTGGACCTGGGCGAATGGTGCCCACCCGGACGGCGCTGCTGGGAGACCCGGTTTTCGAGGCGATTGCCTCCCGGATCTCTTCCGCCGTCACGGAATCGTCCAGCCCGGAAATGCGCAGTTCTGCGCACTTCACGGGTCTGGCGACCCGGACACCACTCTCCGCCGGGAACAGGCCCAGCAGCCTCGCGGCCATCGCGTCGGCCGTCTTGGCGCCCTCTGGCCCCAGGTACTCGAAGATTCGAGCACCTGTCCGGGCTTGGCGGGAGCGAGCGGAAACGTCCCCGAGGTCGGAGACGTTTATTTCCCGCCGCGCACGCTTCAAGACGGCCTCGTACGTCAGGCCCTTTTCTTTTGCCTCGGGCAGCAGCGTGATGACAACCGCTGCTGTCTTCGGCACTTTTAACTTGCGCGACCTCTTCTTTTTATTCGGTCCGCCGCCGTACTCACCCCTAGACGGTGCAGCAGGCGCCGCATCTCGGGCTGCGGCGCCCTTGCGCTTCTTACCCCGGGACTTTCGCCCACCGCCCACAGTCTGCCAGCCCTCGTCGGAGGGCACAGCAGTGCGCGGGTCTTGAGGTGGGTCCCGGGGCGCAGCTGCTTGAGCCCGCGAGGGCCCAGCAGTGCATGGCAGGGCCGGGAAATCCTCCCGACTCTGAGACTTCTTTGGCTGGGCTTTAGATGGCTGCCCAGCCTTAGCTCCCTTTTTCACCTTCGGGGCGCGTTCCGGCGGCGGTGCCACCGCTGCTGCAGAGTACGAGGCCACGCGGCCACCCTGACATGGAAGCGGCGCTGGCGCCGAGGATTCCGTGGCTTTCCTCTTATCTGCGGCGAGCGGTGGACGAACGCGCGGCTCTGGTGGGAGCCGGGCGCTGAGGGCACTGATCCGCGGGTCATAGACCGCTGCGACACGGTCGATTAGCCGGCGAAACAGCTCTTCTGACTGGTCGGATGGCGGCGCGGAAGCAGTCGGAGTGGCTGCCGAGGGCTTTGGGACGGCCTTAGGGAGCCCCAACTCGGCTCTCATACTGGCCATCCCGATGCGCATTTCCTCTACGCTGGCTTCGAGGCGCTTATTTTGCGCCCCAAGCTCGGCCACCTCCACCTCCAGGCGCTCATTGTGCGCCACCAGCCGCTCCACCACGTCGGACAACTCCGTGGCGGCATTCTTAAGGCACCTTACAAAGGTGCCCTTTAGATTTTTTGAGCCCGTGGCCACCGTTGTGATGATGGCCACGCTGTCCGAGGCTCTTTCGGCTATACGAGCCGCTGAGGGTGGCCCGTCTTGGTCGATTGGGAGGCGGAGCTTATCTGAGAGGTGCGCTAAACGCTCCTCAGCGGTTTGCTCCGCCTCCGTTCTCTTTAAATTCGCTGTCTCAGCCCTTTTGGCCGAGACATTGCGGGGGACTGGCGTCCCCGGCCGGTTGATGCCTCTACCCCTAACCGCTGCGGCGATTTTAGGGGGAGGCATCTCCACTGAACCCCCGTCGGACTCCAACGCAGGACCCCCCTGAGACAGGGTACGCTTACGCCAGAATCTCGGCGGGAGTGGCTCCACTAAGACTGCGACTTCTGCTTGCCGTAGTGACTGTATTGTAGCGGCCTCACTCAGGCCGCTCTCTTCGCTGGCAGACATCTCGGTGGCTGAGGTGCCTACCGAAGTGTCCGTCGCTGAACCATCCCTAGATGAATAGGACACTCCTGTCGCCTTTTTACCCTTGCGGGACTTTCGGCCGCCGCGCGTTTTGCGTGCAGCTTCGATGGTTGGGGCCGTATTTGCAGCCGGGCCTCTTTCGGCTGACACATTGGGTGCTACACCCGATTCCTTCCCAGTTTTATCAAAGTTTGAACTATCCATATTGTTCCCACGAGAATGGGAGAAATAAAAGTCCACCCGGGCAGAGATCCCGATACCCGGGTAAGCGTACATTTGTTACCCAACACAGGGGGTCCGCAGGTACCCTGGCTGGGAGCGCGCTCGAGACTGAACTACCCATCAGCCATGCATCTCCTCGCCGCGCGCCAGAACTTGAGATTCGAGGTAATTTTTTATAGAGGTTGTCTTCCTCGCGGTCCGGGCAATTAAGCCAAGACCCTCGTTCCTGTATGCCCGCGAGACGTAACCACAGACACGCGCTCAGGTTTACGATTTGGGACGGGGGGGGCCGCTGTGGCCCCACTGTCCCCCCTCTCCAGAGCCCGGTGAGCCAGTCTGGCCCCACCGACTCCGACGCCTGGTCTATCCGCCGTGCCCTCTGCTGAGTCAGAGGGACACGCGGAGACCCGTCCTGTCCGGAATTTTAGCCGTCGGCGACTGCCGACGTTGCCCGGGGTGCACCACTAGGAGGTAAACCGGACAAATTAGCACCCCATGTTAGCCTTACCTGCGTTAACCCAAGTTTCATCTTGATAATATATATGTCTCCCTTCTCGTCGAAACTGACATATAGATCGCAAGTAACGCTGGCGCCATGTTATTATATCATTTCGATCAATAAGTGTGCTCTTGCGTGACTGTGCAATAAATTTAAAATTAAGATGCTTCAAAATTTTTCTGAGGGTGTCTTTGGAAACCTTGGGCATTTCTGGATCATCGTTCATCACTTGTAAAATCTAAAATAGTAAATTTTATAACAGTTTGGAATCATTAGTTATATATAAAAGATGTAGGTATAAAATAATACTGTCTGACTGATTGACTAACCTTTGCAATGGTTGGAGGTTCATTTCGGTAAAAGAACTGATGAACAATTCTTCGTATTGCGGAGAATATAATTTTATCTTTGAAACTTCGCTTTGGTCCAGTTTTTTTAGGAGGAGTTGGCAGCGCACCTTTATTTACTTCCTTCGTTCGAGCGTGAGGTTATTCCCAATATGTCAGCAACTTTGCTCATACATTCATTTTCTTCCACAACTTCAAAGGCATCCAATTGCGCAGAAGTTTCATTTTTCACGTACTTGTAGGCGTTGCGGATCATTATTATTTTTTTTTTCTTGGGGACAAGAAAACATCCACGTCTTTTTGTGATGTACTTGGCTGAGGATCCATTTTGATGGAAAACCAAAACAAATAGATTCACTCAAAGTTCACAAAAAACTATAAACGTAACAACAAACACAACGTAACAAAACTTTAACAAAAACCCAACAAAATAACAAAATATCGATTCGCAATGAAACATGATATTCGTGCAGTTAGACTGGGAGAATGAAGCCGAATGACAAGATAAACAAAATGGCGATAACTGCACGAGCGCGCACGGGTTGCCAATACAGAAAACTATCTAGGCTCTTTTATTATAAGTTTTGTTTTTAATATAAAAAACAAAAATATTAACTTTTTATAAAATAAAGCAGCGGTTACTAACATATAAATAATTATTATGAATAATTATGTATTTATTTAAATAAAAATCAATAATTTAGTCTTTAATTGGCACACCAATATTATGATTACATAAACATAAATCGCGATTGTTTATCGATTTTTGTGTTCATCACTACACTATTAATATGTGGTATCATTATTTTACAAAATGACAGTAGCTAATGTCAAATGTGGAATCGAATTATAATTCCGACTATATATTATAAACTGGATTCTACCCGCGATTTCGCAGCAAATTCAGAATATAAATACTTCACGCTACGGCACGGCATACTAATGATTTCTATGCAAACATTACTAGCACATAGGAATTATTCGTTTTTCCAATATAAGTAATATTTTCCATAAGTCGCCGATGTCCTTTTTATAGTTCTGAACTATATTTCCATACAACCTTCAATACTTACTCCGATACAGAATAAATACATCGTTTTATCTTTTTAGTATGAATGCGAAATTACAAATTGTAATGGTATTTATAAAAAGTCTAGCAATGTATTGTTACAATAAAGGATTGAGTGAGTTGTGCAGAAGGATTGAGAATATGAAGTGTCATGTCATGTCCAGCACCATTAGAGGGAAATGTAGGATAGTAGCTATAGCAACTAATTAAGCGTTACTTATAATTATGGAGCTTCGTGATAGGTATGTAACAACTTTTCTATTCTTCAGGAATTGTTGAGTTAATAAGCTACGATTATAACTAATACTAGCTTGTTTCCTTTCAACGGTGATATAAAAGTCTTCGTAATTAGATATAACTTTGACCGTTGTTGCCACCAATGTATATTAACGAATACATCCAAAGATTAGTCTGAGAATACAGCATTCAACTTTGATAATTTTTGGCATCTCGATCGAAAACATGTTTAAACTTTACAAATATATTACGTTTATAAATACTCTTAATTTATGAAAGTACTAGTCTTTGCTCGCATCTCCGCTGCAGACAAAACCTAGTTTTTAGATTCTGATATTACTGATATTATAGCAGGATATAACGTACACCAGTTTTTAAGTATCGTCAAGAGATGCGACCACGTGGCAGACGCCACAACGTAGGAATGTGGATGTGATGGAGCTGTTGGATGCAGCTGGTGCAGGACCGCTCGTAGTGGCGTTCTCTCGGGGAGGCCTGTGTCCAACAGTGGACGTTAATAGGTTGATGGATGAAAGAGTATTAAACAGTTTTGAAATTAATTACTTTGATAAACAGGAAACTACATGGTACAATGGAACTCGTAGTCAATATTGATTCTTGAATAAAAGGAAAATGGTGTATCAAATACAATATACAATGTTTGCATTTAATATTTATAAGACTCATTACAGATTGAGTGGCGTGTCAATCATAAGCCGATAGTAGATAAAAGGATGGTTTTCAAATGGATGGTGGTATTTGAGTAATACTTTTATCCCGCAAGGGAAATGGCGTGATGATAAGTAAAAAACCGTTTGTTTGGAAAAGCGACTTTGGACGACGTTTGGATAACTAGTATTAGTTTTTACCATAAGACTATTCTTAAATATATTTCGACATTCGTATTTATATTACTATTATTATTTGTTTTGTATCAATATCCGGAATCCATATTGAGTCAAGCATCAGTCTTTCTATCTTGAAGTCAGCGATTTCCGGTTCTCTTCGTAATTAGCGCCCTCTATACTGACTTACACTTTGCCGTTGAGCGCTTGTCGGGCGACTG
This sequence comes from Leucoma salicis, assembly GCA_948253155.1. NCBI lineage: Eukaryota > Metazoa > Arthropoda > Insecta > Lepidoptera > Erebidae > Leucoma > Leucoma salicis. The sequence continues at coordinate 12,387,365 of OX411809.1, read as the reverse complement.
ACCGACTTTTAATCATTATAGCGTCGTTTTTCGCGTCGTACAGTAGTCAGCGTAAATAACTTGCGAAAAAGACTACCATTTACCTTAGTATTACATTTTAAATCTAAATTTAAAAATATTAAAGTAGTTTGCGAGGTAGTTATAAGAGGTTCACCTCTCCGTTAGTGATGGAAACTAATAAGAGTAATAGGAACGAATTCAATTCGGGGAAATATTTACGCTCTTTCATCGCGGTGACCATCACAGTCGGTGATCTCCGAGAACATAGCGGCTTATCTACAAGTGACGGTAAAAAAGTACGTAAAACCAGAAAACTAGCGGTAAGTTATGCACATTTTGAATTAAATCGCAGTGAGCGGCACTTACCACTTCGTATAACAACGAGAAATGTTGGGGGTTAGTTTGTTACATTTTTTAAATAACTAACTACCCACGTACGTATTTTTAGTCAAACCAGTTGAGCATAACGGTTATAGATACTATAATTCTAAAATCAGACGATAGTTATCTTCCAAGATTGTTGACATAATGGTACAATGTAACAATTGACTTTTTCAAACACAAAAGTAATATTTCGCTACTCGTTTTGTGTGGTTTAATGCCAATGAGAAATTAATAGTTAAATGCAAATGTAGAAACGCGATGTATATTAATATTCTTCTTGGCTTCGGGATTCTTTCAACAATGAGAAAGTTCATATCTACCTTCCTTTTAAAAAGAGAGGGGGTGGGTGGTGCGATAAATTAATATCATTAACTTAATCAGTGTGTCGTACCTATTTTAAAGAAAGCTTTATAGATATAAAGAGCAGTCTATGATTGTTAGAGGGATCCCTAAATATGCAGAATTCACTTCCAAGATACCTATCAACCTCTACTTAATATAAAATACGAAAAAATCAAAATAATATAAATAACTATAATACAAAACCATATCGACCATTTAATAATTACGCACTGAGTACCAAATATTTTAAAACTACAAATGGCTTAAAAATATGGTTGTCTGTAAAGTCTGTTTGCGGACGGTGGTTTTGCGTAATGACGTCGTATGAGGTCTCTAGTTTCTAAGCAAATCATGGGACGTGACCCGCCACGCAAAGTCCTTGGAGCCGAAGTGCCTATCGCTACGCAAAGCACTTCCAAGCAATTGCCTGAGAAATTGTTTGAATGTTGGAATATTAACTTCGATCAGTCTGCTGACTCCATACAGTGCCTGGAGTTTCTAGGTATAGCATGGGACGTAACGCGCCACGCAAAGTCCTGGTTGGAGTCGAAGTGCCTATCGCTACACAAAGCACTTCAAGGCAGCTCGAGAACAGCACATATTCTCTGAAACACTACTAAACTCACTCACTAGTTTTCCTCTTGGTCTTTCTCAGATATACTAGTCGAATCAAATAACTTGTAAGAAGACATAACTGTCATGACATTATCCTGCATAATACTCGATTACTAGCAACTGGATAAGTGTTTTAACTCTGATAAAAAGTGCATATGGCTTCTCGGCAAACCGTGGGACACAAAGCGCAACGCAAAGTCCCTGTCGGAGCCGGAGTGCCTATCGCTACGCAAAGCAAAGCACTTCGTCAGTAGCACGAGATACAGTGGTCTCGCAAACAGTACCGCTAATCTCTTATCGGGAGTCACAAAATTGTAACATTTGTTAATCGAAGAGGTCGACTGTAATATGGCATAGTGCAATACTTCAATTGACAGTTACCGAAACGACAACTCTATTGGTATATAAGCATTTACCTCACCTAGTTCTGACAGGAAGAGAATGGTGATTTCAAGCGGTAATAGGGTCCATACCAAAACACATAAATGCCTTAACAAAACCACAGATTAAACACAAAGTGAAAAATGTGAAATCGAAAATAACAGTCAGGAGCAGGATTTGAACCTGCATCTTCTGGATTCCGTCCAGATGCTTTTTTTTTTTTTTTTTTTTTTTGTGTTTAGTGTATAGTGCTAAGCATGTCAAATGCTAAAAATATATATATAAAATATCTAAATATTTAAAGGGTTCGCGTCATTATTAGGTAAAATCTTAATTGTAAAATTAAGTTTACCTGGTCGGTATAATGTATGAAAATACTTCCGACAGATGGCGCAGACGTCACCCAAAGACGTTAAGTATGATGTGTTATCGAAATTAGCAGTCAGGAGCAATTGTCAGGATGGCTGAATTGGTAAAGCATCTGGACGGAATCCAGAAGATGCAGGTTCAAATCCTGCTCCTGACTGTTATTTTCGATTTCACATTTTTCACTTTGTGTTTAATGTATAGTGCTAAGCATGTCAAATGCTAAAAATATATATATAAAATATCTAAATATAAAACCACAGATGCTTTCCACGCCATAGAATGGTTAAGGTACTAAACCTCCAGTGCAGTGTCGAGGATTTGGTTCCCAAACAGGACAATTCCTTGGGTGACCATACTTACCTCCAGTGCTTAATGTGGAGGGTTTGATTCCCACGTAGATGATCCTTTGTGATCCTCAAACGATTGTTCAGAACCCGGGAGTGCTTTGTCTGTATAATTGTATGCCTGACGATAGCAGCATCGATGAAAGGTAACACTGAACCTTCTACTGACTGACAAATGGACAGTAGCGACATACATAAATAAAGAGGTGACAAACGGCTCCTCAATACATTTTAGAGGGCTGGATAGATAAATCTAGAGTGTCATCTGTCAGCAATAGTAAAGATTTTAAAATCTTTAGCAATACGAGCTAGTCTGAGCTATTACTACTACCCGCATCTTGTACTCAAAATTGACAAGGTATTTTGGGAAGCTGTTGTAATGATGTAACATCGCAATCTTTAAACCCCAAATCACTTCAAATCCAACTCCATACCATCATATAGATACGAGAGCAAGTAAACATCTGCCATAAGTTTCATGAGTCGAGAACTACACTAAGAAATATGATGGATTTTGGGTGGCAAGTTTGCTCTCGGAATGGAGTGAGCGTGGTGGGGTGGAAACTACTTAAGAACATCTGAAAAAGCTTAAGAGTACAATCTCTACCTTCTCGCCTGCCTATAACAGATGAAAGGTGTGATTTATTCTTTGAATTTTATATACCCTAACGCTCAACGTCATCCATCCATCCATCAGCCTCTTAACATCCACTGCTGGACATAGGCCTCCCCAAGAATGGGTGATAGTGCCGTAATTCGTAATTTTCAGTGATCAAACGCTTTGGTGGTTCAGCGGTAGTGTGATCAACTACTGACCATGAGGTCTCTGGTTCGATCCTCGTCGGGCATTGTTATTGTTCTTTTTCGTAAATTGGAAATGTGCCTATAAACGGCAATAGGCTCGACCCCTGTTACGTGGGACATAAACACAGTTGGCGAACTGTGGGTGTGTAATACAGCTCCGCCTACTCCTTCGGGGATACAGGCGTGAGACCATGAGATTAAGCTTTGCAGTGCTTCGGACGTCATTTCGAGTCGTGGTTACCGACTCTTGAGTGGAGTCCTGGCAGTTGTCACAGCTTGTCAGAATCCTAAACACAAATTGGATATAGTTTTGAGGTCGCCAGTTGCTCCCTGGTTGGATGGTGAAGGTCGGATAGGCATTGGCTCGGTGTAAATACTAAACAACTAGCGCCGGATGATCGTAAGGCTATTCCAACCAAAATTGGTATGATGAGGACAGCATTCAGAACGATATTCGTGCAGTCCAATCAATACAGTCAAAGAGTCAGAATTAAGTACAGAATAGAATCCGCAGCAAATACTCGGGTTACATTTAGCTGTGTTAAATCCGTTTAATTATTTCATTATACATATCAATTTTAGTTAACAATAAAAATTACCTACACATTATAGCGTCTTTGCATTAAGCGCACCAAGAGATAACAAACACGTCACTCAATATGGATTCCGGATATTGATACAAAACAAATAATAGAGAGTTTTACCATAAAATAAAACTTACCTATTATTTTTTCATCAATATCCGGAATCTAGGTAAGGGCTACCTGGTGCATAATTAGTGCCATAATGATTAAAAGTCGGTCAGTCGCCCGACAAGCGCTCAACGGCAAAGTGTAAGTCAGTATAGAGGGCGCTAATTACGGAGAGAACCGGAAATCGCTGACTTCAAGATAGAAAGACTGATGCTTGACTCAATATGGATTCCGGATATTGATGAAAAAATAATAGGTAATTTTTATTTTATGGTAAAACTCTCTATTATAATGTATTAAAATGTAGTAATCTGAGTGTTAATAGAGTAGAAAAAATATTTTATTAGAGCTACAAAATCTAAATATCAACGCAAGAATGACAAGTTTTATAAACGGTATCTATAATCGTTTAAAATATGTTTGAACAATAAAAATCTGCTCGTATGAAATTTAATATCATGGAAATGTATTACAATTTCGTTCCCTGATTTGATTGCGAATATTTAGAGTAAAACGATCTTTCGCGATATTGTTATTTAAAATATTGGAATTTGTACGGAATGTTGATGACATTTTGTGAGTGGATTGTTCAGTTTTTTTTTTATAATCTTTACAATATTTATATATGAATTTTATAGTAGAATGTGACAAAAACCATAATTAGTTTAGGTATTCGCGCGAAAATGGAGACATGATATAAACAAACCTAAGAAGAATTTTTAGCATGTCTTTGTCTAGTGAATACTCAAATTCTTAAAGTCGTGTGCTTATGTGACGATACAGGTAGCTATAATATACATCAATATAAATCATAGCACAGCGATATATTACGATATATTTTTTATACAAATTTTAGTGACCACACGTGCAGCTATAATATATATTTCTATAACGTTACTAACTTATACCGTAATTTATATTACAGTATGTTAATATATATTATAGCTACGTGTGTGATGGGCTTTATACTGAATATAAAAGTGTGAATGTTTTCTTTTATTGCCAATTGTGGCAGACGAGCAACGTGAACCGTCCTCTCCACTTGGTATCTTTTTCCTTGGAGTTGGTGCCACGCGAGTGAGGCCTCAGTTGCTAGTTGCTAGTGGTAAAAATGTACCCTACTGCAAAGTGGAATGGTTCGGCGGTATAAAAGTGACGTTGATATCACCTCAAGCAAATTCTAAGAGTATCTCCATTGAAGAATTGATAGAACACGAAGAGAGACCCAAAGTCTCTCAGCCGCTTTAACGACTCCACAACATCAATGAGATTGGGATCATCGATAGTTCAAATATTATGCCTTTGCAGGGAGTCAAGTGTATCGAGCTAGTACTTGGGTGCGTCTTCTGGCAAGAGATATAAGCAGTACTTCTTATGAGGGCAGACTTGCGCTTTGTATAGCACTCGTCGTACCTTGGTGTGAAGTACCATTCGGCTCTGTTTGTTGCCCAGTTTAAAGTCTCTCGGTGATCCCATCCCATAGCAGGGCCTCTCCTGTCGAATGATTTGGCAATTTCCAGGCTAAACGCCAATCAAAATGAACTCTTTATTAAACTAATGATTGGTAGTAAATTGTCTAAAATGAGTAAGCTATATTGATGTACGCCATAAGGAGATAGGATGAGGAGAGTGTGAAAGTATGTCTGTTAATTTCTATAATTTTACAAATTTGGCATTACAAATGGAAGCAGTTGACATATAGATATTGCTTGCATCTTTTCTTTTAATGTTTTTTTTTATTGCTTGTAGAGACGAGCCCAGCCCATCTGATGGTAAATGGTAACCGTCGCTCATGGACTCAACTATACTGAGAGTATTGTCAAGCTGCTGCTCACCATTTCATCAAATTGAAATGAAAGAATAAACGTCTCTCCTGCTACAGCTAAAAAGCAACGATGTGCTTCATGGCCAGTCACACTGGAGATGGTGGTACCAACCTGCTCGGGCTCGATACCACGTGAGTACTCCCACTCGGTACCCAGCCCTGCCACCAATCATGCAATGGATGATAATTGCTTACTTCCCTTAGTCGCCTCATACGACACCCGTGGGAAAGAATGGGATGGTGACACTTGTATTCTTTGTCCTTCACCACACGGAAAAAGTTTGTAGAGCACAATTAAGAAAGATAGACCTAAAACCTTTTAAATTTAATTTAATTCACAAAAGCTCTCCTCTGTATCTGCAAATGCTTCCATACATCGTAGTCATTACAATTCGTAATTACTCAATGATTAGTTAATTAGCTTTTTTTTATACTACATGGGTGGCGAACAAGTATAGGGCCACCTGATGGTAAGCGATTACTGTAGCCTATAGACGCTAGCAACACCAGAGGTATCACTCGCGCGCCATCTCCAAAGAAAGGGATAGGAGGTCGATAGGAACGATAAGGAGAGGATAGGGAGGGGGTTTGGGCCTCCGGCACTCTCACTCACCTTATGAAACACAACGATAGGCTACCGTTTATTCGTGCTGGAATAAGCAAGGGTCTACCACTAGCTATCTACAAGATCCGTTATTTTTTCTCAATTTTAAATATGGATTGTTCGACGTTAGTGTCTACTTTTATACCTGATTTATACCCTTAATAACGTGTAAACAGTCGCATTAATGCTTTCATTTTGGCAGGTGAGGTGATGGACCTAATGGCGCTTGTGGGATCTGCGGTGAACTTCGTGTTGTATTGCAGCATGAGTCGTCAGTTTCGTTCTACGTTCACCAGATTGGCGAGGAAAGTGATTTCGTTTGGTCGAATGCGAGGCGAACGAATCACAACAAATAAAGCCTAGCGTTCCCGCGGTGCGAGTGCCTCCGCAGTCGCCCATCTTTAAGTATTTATTCTTTCTGGACTCAACAGGGAGTTATAAGTAATGATCTAGTCACGTGGCGGTGTACCAATTTTAATATAACTTAAGGTTTATATATGAATTAGAGATTATAAGATTTAATAACAGCTAAAATTATATTGGACAAGAACTTCATCACTTGTCGAGTAAAATTTTTAGAAGGGTGCTCATTGTCCAATATTAGGAATTACTATTATATACCTAAACTTAATGTCATTTGTTTGATCTTAGCAACAAAATGTAAATTAATTACACTTGCGGTGGCAATGTAATTATTGTTGTTATGTAAGAAACATGTTGTTTGTGCTATTGCATGTTAGTTTTTATAAGTTATATTTTATAATATCATAGACTTTTATTTATAGATGTAATTGTAATATAAATGTAATATATTTAAAACCATTGAACATATTGCAGAATAGACAATTTATATTGTTTGACAATATTGATGTTCGCAATATTGATAAGTACCTGAATGTTTGCGATGAAAAAGATTACCTACCTATAACGCAATAAAAGTATAGTAACAGAAAAGGGATTCAATCTCGAGTCAAAATTTTGTAATTAATGATTTATATTTTTGTTAGACTTCGAAGCAATCTTTTTATATGAAATAAAATAGGTTTTCCAGATTCACTCTTGTTTCAAACTGTTGGAAGTTTGTTGAAAAGAGAAAAAAAGAAAGTGAAAGTTCGAATTTGTTTAATCAATTTGAAATTAAATTATCCTGTAAATAGAGTTTTTGTTTTTCTTTTCATAATTATTCGTCCTACTTCAAAAGAATATAAGTAGATATTAGATTCTTATTTAATACTAGCTGCAACCCGCGATTACAAGAGCGCGGAATTTAGTTATTTAATTTTTTGTGGGTTCCTCTAATTATTAATACAAAATGAAAATAGCCCCCACTCTAGATACTCCACTCCGTATAAAGTAAGTTATCTGTCATGTCTAAATCGGTCCAGTCGTTATGGAGATTAGCCGGAACAAACATACACACAGATAGACAAATAGATATATATATATATATATTTGCATAGTGAACAGAGTGCAAAAGCGAGAGATGTATCTAAAAGAAAATTTTTGGATACATCTCTCGCTTTCTCAACATTCATAATTCTTTTCATACTAACTCGCCGATTTCGAACACTCTTTGACTTCATCTTCCTTCAATACATGATCTATATTTAGGTGGGTTAATCTCGGTCTTCCCCTATGCCTATATCCTTTCACTTTCGCATTTTATATCTTCCTAACCAATCACTAACCCGGCATTCTTTCCACATACCCGAAATATGTATTCCTATTCGCATCTTTACACCAATACTCTTTCAAATCAACTCGATATTACGTCACCATTATAAATGCAGTCAGCCAGCCCCCACAGATTTTCAACAGAGATCGCATTTCACTTACTTACTTATTATCACGCCATCTCCCTTGCGGGGTAGACAAGATCGTATTTCGACCGCATTAATTCTAATCTCATGCTTCTTTTTGCATAATCAGCTCTCGCTTCCATATAATAATGCTGGGACTAGCACCGCCTTATGTCTTATGACAATTGCCTTCTTGCTGAGGTGGTGGCTGCCGAGAAGTTGTCCCAATGGAGCATTCACTCTATTTCATGCATTTACTTGTCTCTCTATCTCAGAGTTATCTCTAGATCTTTCCATCCCGAGTGAATACACTTCCAAAACATGTATCTATAGGAAAACTAATATAAATAATTAACTAAATAAAATGATATCTAAGTAAAGTAGATTATAAAAAAATTGACACTCCCATTAAAACTTTCATAGTGATTTTAGGGGCGGTTAAGGAGTGCCTTATTTATTGAGTTCGCAAAATTAAGACATATTCCTTGAATACTGCGCAGAAAATGTTACATTCATATTACCACTACTTATACAATATATTATTAATATTATGAACTATTATTGTAATTTTATAATTTTAATCCTGAATTTTCATAATCGTAATTTTTATCATGACTTCTAAAATAATGTTATTAACAATTTATGTGAAATAAATGGTTGAACAACAAAGAAGAAATAATATAATAATGTACCAAAAAATACTGTCATTCTTTTTAAATCTATGTTCATTACATAGTTTAAATGTACAAAAATTCAAATTAGGTATTAACAAAAATTTGAAAAGAATTCTAGAGCCCTAACAGGGTCAAATATCTTTATAATAAATATAAACGCAGCCCAGTATGCAATTAAATTATGACTTAAAACTGAGGATGGATTGGTAAATCGGTTTGATACGAAGATGACTAACCTTCTCTATGCATTAGTCTTTAGTACAGTTATATTCATTTGTCAATGATTCCTGGAATTATTTAATACAATTTTTTACTTTGTTATACTTGGATTTATGGGACGGAATACCTTGCGTGCTCTGAGAAGTTTATTCGTGGTGGTAACAACATCGCATGTTTACGATCAAACCACGAGACATCGCAATAGGGTTCATCCATACCACATTACCGTTTACTTTAAGATAGGCGCTTGCACTTCTGCCATCGTTGGCAATAAAAAACTAATGTACATACATTAGTTTTAATTTACAAAGATATTTATAACATTCCTTAGTCTCCTGGAATGATTATATATATATATTTTCAACTGTTATATTTGGAATTACAGGAATGTCTTGATAAATGTAAGTAGAGTCATAACATATTTGTAGTGGATTTAATTCGTTGCTCAGTGGGTTGGCTCCTGGAATGATTGAACAAATATTTTTACTTATTGTACTGAGAATTACGGAATATCTTGGTAAGTGTATGCAAACTTATAATAGTATATATTGAATACATGTGCAATTTTAATATTTAATCAACCTTTGAATTTAAAAAAATAATATATTTTATAGACTCTATTTTATAACTCTACGTGATATTTATTATATTGTTTGAATATATTCTTCACAAAAATTAAAAATACCTGGCTTACTGTACTTACCTAACATATTATAGGTAGTGAACATGTATGTAGTTTTATTCTGATATAGGATTTTATGGATTCTTGGTTTGTTTTTGATTTTTGAGATTTATGAATGGTTCTATTTAAACGTGACATTATAAAAACGATGTATGCACCTAAAATTAGTTTACATGAAGTAAATATTGTTTTATTGTGATGTACATCTATAAAACCAAAAAGAAGAAAGACGATATGCTAATAATGCAGATACGATACGCCTAAATTCTTAGATACCCTGTGATCAAATCATCACTGTTAATTAAGATAAATTAATGATGTTTTCTTCTTCTTTCCGTATCATTAATTAAGTATTTAGAATAAGATTGTTCTAGAATACTGTATATATAACTGTTAAGAGACATATTAGTGAAATGTTTTGGACGTATAGATGTAGTCAGTGATTTTGTATAGGTACTTCTAAGATAAAAGAAATAAAACCCAACTGAAATAAGTAGCCTTGTGGATACTTATGCAAATTTCATAATTCAAACATCTAAATCTGCCTATATCTAAGGTTCTCGCCACGGTTGGTATATTTATATGTTTACTAAGGAGTTATTCTTAGGTCGTGGGGGACATACAATTTAACTGACACCAAGTACACAGAGACTCAGAACAACCATTTGTGAATCACACAGTTGTCCTGTGTGGGAATCGGACCCACAGCGCTCGGATGGGAGGTCGGTATCTAAACCACTTCGCCATCTGCGCATACTTTTCAATGAACTATATATTTTGCTACCGACAGAGAATCATTAGAAAATATACTAACTATTTAGGCCCACGAATGCTGGGTTAATGATACTGTTCGGGCCCGTAATTAACCATCGTGAACGCAGCGCAATTGACGCTGCGACTATGACAGGTCACAGGACGTGATCAACCGAGGAAATACGAGGGAAGTGTGCTATCCTATCCATCCCTTATTTCCTACCTACATTATTCATTTCAACTAAGTACTTATCACAATTTCATCAATTTTCGGCTATAATTCCTAGATTTAATATCATTTAGTGAATTGGAAAAGTAAAATTGTTTCATTTGCCAAAGATTTTCCCTTTAGAATCAATCTACTCGTTGCCGTGTGGTAGCGGTTACGAATATCTACCAATCCTTATATAGCTCGTGGGTGTCGTAGAAGCCGACTAAGAGCAAGTTTAGACCTAGGCCAATTCCATCCAGGCTATTAGGTCAGGAATTTCCGTTAATATTTGCAATCTACCCGTTGTTTTCTCATTATTACAATTTCATTAAATAATCGCTTAAAACTTATGAAAAAGGTTTCCCACTATCAAATCACGCAGTTATTTCGCCTTCTAACGCTCAGTTAACCATAATTAAAAAGAGTTTAATATAATCGCCGATTTAGTGCAAAAAATGAACTTCGCTTAAGAATTGGTAAATTGCGGGATTTATCAAATAGGTACATTTGATAAAATTCAGTCACAATTGGAAATGTTGGATGAAGATTCTGAAACACAAATGATGGATCGCGAGACAACTGAGAATTTAATGTTCAGGCTTATTGCTAAAGCAGAATCTATAGTAAATAGTAATGAGGATAACGAGTCATCATCCAGCTGCCAGTTGTTTGAGGGAAATGCTAATATTTCACACAAATTAAAATTGCCACCAATTAAAATAGCTTTATTTAATGGTGATACAACTAAGTGGCTTTCCTTTAGGGACACATATTTAGCGTTGATTCATAATGAGCATGTTTGCTCATGCTCATCGATAACATGAGTAAGTATAATTATCTCAAATCTTATCTAGAGGGTCCAGCTCGTTCAATCGTTGATTCTGTGTCTAGGTCTGACAAAAACTACACAATTGCTTGGGAGCTTTTATGCCAGCGTTATGACAATAAGCGGTTGCTTGTAAACGAGCATTAAGTGTTTATTTTCTATTGAACAACTACTAAAGGAATCGGATATAGGAATTTACAGTTTAATTGATACCTTAACTAAAAATCTTAATGCATTAAATTTGCTTGGGGAACCGACCCACATGTGAGATATACTCATCATCTACATGGCATTAATTAAATTAGATAATAAGACAGCTAGAAAATGGGAAGAGCAAAAAAGTGAGTTGGAATCACCCACACTACAGTTTTACACATTTCTGCGTCAAAGAGCCACAGTTTTAGAAACTGTGCAAAAGGGTAGTAGGGCTGTAGTATCATACAAAAATGACAAACGTCATAGTTTGCCTAAAACAAGGTCATTACTTGCTTCTACTGTGGGTTTCTGATCATCGTCATATTAACTGTACCATCTGTAATCAAAGCCACAAAGTGTATGAGTGCACTAAATTTAAATCTGTACCTGTTGAACAAAGAATATCTAAAATTACTACATTAAATCTATGCAAAAATTGCTTAAGTGGTGGTCATAAAACACATCAGTGTCGGTTAGGTGGCTGCCAAGTGTGCCAAAGGAAACACAACACTTTACTACACAAACAACATTCTCTACAAGATACAAATAGTGAACATAATAATACAACAAGTTCTACCAGCAATACTAATACAGTTAAGAGTGTAACAATCTCTTCTAATCTGGTAGAAAATGCCACTGTATCTAGTCTCTCTAATTTAATCTCTATGTCTGCTGTCTCCACCAGTCAAGTTCTACTAGCAACTGCATCGGTTAAATCAATACTATTTATATTTTTTTGGACTGCCTTGGCAATTCTCGTATTTATACCATTGACTCGTTGAAGTGTTTTAGCGATTAGCTATAATCTGCAACAAATATTTTTTAAATGGTTTCTTACATTTTTAGGTTTTACGCGTGGACTTTAGAATATAAATACATCACTTTACGGTATATTAACTAGGTAAATGTAGCTAACCCACGCCAACTATTCATTTTCCTTGTTTGTTTATTTACACCTCTTACTCACTATCACTTAGATATTATAAAAGGTTTGTACATACAATATATCATAATTCAACTTTTTTATAAGTAGGAAAATCAATGTTATGTAATCAAGTCATTATAAAATAAATTGTCATGGTTTAAGCAGGCTAAATATTAAGAGACATCAAAGAGATTTTTTTCTTATTACTCGTACTTGGCGGATCCCTGGTTATTATAGGTACCTAATTATAAAATATAACTGAAAATTTCTAAAGATTTTATAAGTAGTTAATAGGTTTGTAAATAAAATTAATACAATCTATGCCCAAGTATTTGCAGGATAAGTTTAAGTAAGACTAATGTTAGTATAATATGACTATCTCAGAAAAATGTCTTCTGAAAAGAAACTTAAATGTATTTATCTACCAATATCGTATACATAATATTGAGCTAATAAAAACGATAGTGAATATTTTTGTATACCGTGTTTTTTTACCTCTAAGCGTTTGTCTATAAGAGGTAAGTAATTGGCAAAATACCTGTGGATGGCAAAGAGCAATAGTAAAAACATATTCATACTTTTTTGCAAGAGCCTACCTATCCTGCTTGGTTGATATGCTGGTATCAGCAGCTTTGCACGTGATAAACTAGGACTATGTGCTATATTTATAGATAGGTATAAGTCAGAAAAGCTTTATACTAAATTATTTAACATTTATTTAATGAGATCTCAATAAAATACAGTGTAGGGCTTACCTTAGAGCAAATTGAGTATTTTTTCTCCGTTTCTTTTGACTGTTTTTCATGTTGACTTCCTTCAATCTGCTCGTTACGTATTCAATTTTGAAAATGGTTGTTAGCAAACCAACTCAAATAAAGGATATTCCAAATCACTTTTGGATTTAGGAATAACTGACTATCCTCGTTTGTGCAAGTGTTAGTGTTCATCACAACCCAATTCTTAGTGATCATCACTTTTAATTCATTACATACACTATACACTTTTAATTACTAGAGTCTCCGGCCATCCAAAGGTTTTGTCCTATAGGTCAAAATTTTCAGAACGAAAACGTTGGAACCAAATACGTACCGTGTTTTCTTCTACCGTAGCTCCACCATACACATAATTAATCCTTCGAGTTGTTTCTGCGGCGGTGCCACGCTGGAACTCGTATTCGTAAATAGCTCGATATTTTTAAGTTTTCCATATTGTGAACAGAACGATGTCAAAGAAAAATAAAATGGTGCATAAATAAATGAATCTTTAAATTGGTAATACAAATACGCAAGCCTAAACTTTAAATGGATTCGAATTTGGAATTCCTAACCAAATGCCAGCCCTGCTATTCTGTAAAAATCATTCTCGAACTCGAATTCACATGTTGAATTCACTGTCACTTCAACAGTCACTTTCAGTGCGAAAAATTTGGTATTCTTTAACTTGACACAACGTCGCGTGTGGTGAAAAGTGACCATCGAAATCTCTGGTAAGATCGTCTGATGACACTAGTGTCGGCCACTCCAAGTTACGGTTTTGATCAACGTTTACGATTGCATTTTTCTAATAATTACAACAAGGTAAAATTTTGTTTATTGGTATTTTAAGCAATACTCAACACACTCATTATTGTAACTTTATTTTAAGCAATATAAGTTAATATTAAAGTAATCATAAATAAATTTAGGCTAAATGCAGTATACCTTAGCCTATTTCGATGTTTGTTCTAAAATGATTTACCTACGTGGTGTAACCATGACAACCTAAGTAACATTATTAGTTGTCAGTGGACTACTTCAATATTATATATTATTATATTAACATTCCTTATATATTTTTGTAATTTATATTATGCTCAGTATTTCCCTACGTGATCGAATCCGCAATACGGAGGTCCGTAGGAGAACAGGAGTGACCGACATAGCCCGCCGGGTTGGCATGCTGAAGTGGCAATGGGCAGGCCACATCGCTCGACAAACCGACATTAGTTGGGAAAGAAAGGTTCACGAGTGGCGACCACGTATCGGACGGCGCAGCGTAGGACCACTCCCCACCAGATGGACCAACGATCTGATCAAAGTCGCAGGGAGCCGTTGGATGCGGTCGGCGCAGGACCGCTCATTGTGGCGTTCTCTTGAGGAGCCTCCCCACGTCCAGCAGTGGACGTTGAAAGGCTTGATGGATGGATGAATTTTGTAATTTTCAGTAAATAAATAAATTTACTGGAGTATGTGACAGGATTTCAACAGCTCGCCATGACGTCCCACCAAAAACCAATGACGACCTCAGAAGTGCTATTAAAACAAACTTTGTTTGTTTTCGTTTATCGTTTTCGTTCTCTAGTTATTCTTGTAAAATTAAGTTTACCTGGTCGGTATAATGTATGAAAATACGTCCGACAGATGGCGCAGGCGTCACCCAAAGACGTTAAGTATGATGTGTTATCGAAATTAGCAGTCAGGAGCAATTGTCAGGATAGCTGAATTGGTAAAGCATCTGGACGGTATCCAGAAGATGCAGGTTCAAATCCTGCTCCTGACTGTTATTTTCGATTTCACATTTTTCACTTTGTGTTTAATGTAGTTATTCTTCGTTATGTGACTATAGAAATATACAGTGAATAATAGTTACAATGGAATAAGTGTTCTATTCATTTCTTGTTGACTTATGACGTAAAAATACGTGGAAGGAATTTTATTTTAAATAAATATTGCGAATTCGAAATAGATTTATTTTATTATACCCAATATTATGTAGGTACCTTTATAATAATTTACAAGCAATAAAGCAAGCTTTGTGATATTTAAGTGCCTGCCAATCTAAACACCATGCACCTTATTGTAAGCCCTCTCCTCTGCCGTTTATTTGTTACTAACAAAGTACTTAGTTCATTATCCATATCTTGGATCAAGTTTTCCGTAATTCTATAAATATTGACGAATTCGTCACTGGGACTGGTAAATTTCTTATAATTTGAGCTTACGGACGGCTGCTCTTTTTTTTTTATTGCTAGTGTTATATGCTCTTTGTTGCTAATGATGGCAGACAGGCCACGGCTCACCTGATGGTAAGCGGTAATCGTCGCTCATAGACTCAACAATACCGACAGTATTGTCAAGTCACTGGTACCATTTCATTTCTCGGATGTGAATTGAAAGAATAAACGGCTATTTTCTGCTACGGCCAAAACATACTGACGTGCTTCATGACCAAGTCACACAGACCCAGAACAGGACCCGTCGGGCCCGACAGCAAGTGCGTACTCACACTTGGTACCCAGCCCTACCACCAGTAATGCAATGGGTAATAATTGCTTACTTCCCTTAGTGGCCTTATACGACATCCGCGGGAAAGGATAGGATGGTTACACTTGTATTCTTAGTCCGTCACCACACGGATAAATTCACTTCTAAATCATGGCCTATTTCAGAATACCTTACAAAATAAATTACCTAGCCATATACAGATGATTTTAATTGAAGTATAATAAAGGATTGCCGTATGGGGCCGACACCAAGAATAGCTCCACCCTGTCTCTTCCTATGGGAGTCGTAAAAGCCGACTAAGGGATTACCGGGGGACCGAGCAGCAGCGTTCCCCTGTGTACTAAAAACGTCCACTGTGATCGCCAACCCGCCTGCCAAGCGTGGCGATTATGGTAAAGCCCCCATTTTGGGTAGGCCTATGTCCAGCAGTGGACGATGAAAGGCTGATGGATGGATGGAATAAAGGATATATTAAATAATATTGCTTAAGACATATTCTTTCATTTTACACGTAACTTCTCAGGAAGAAACGTCTTTATTCCCTTTTAAATTAACAAAATCACTATTTATTTAGTTTTCACTTACGATCTCGCACGTAAATTATTAACTTTTAATTTGACATAAAAAATTGAGGTGAGATTCGTAGTGAATATCGAAATCTTTAGTACAGAATTCGAAATAATGTCAAATACATAAGATCTAACTTGAGAATAGTTCGCTTCACCTACATTCTCACCATGTGGCGCTACTGTAGATTTCACGTAAGTTACAGAATGCCTAATAGTATTTTCACGTCAAACTCAGAAGTGAGCTCGCTAGTGAAATCTTACAGAATAGCCTAGCAGATATTTGAAATCAAAATGGCCAGTTTGATAAAACGCCATTTCATATATTAGGTAGTTCTAAGATTTGTTTATGAACAGTTATTGTATAAGAGAGAATAATAGGAGTTTAGCATCAATCTCAATAATAATACCTCATGGAAAGTAATTTTAGTTAATCGAACGTTAACACAAATCCCGCTAAAACCAAAATACACGGAGGTTCTTCACAGTCACACAGCAGATGGTGGTATCGACTCGTTCAGGCTGTTGTATAACAGGTGAGTATATACATTTGGTTGGTACTCAACCTTGGTATTGGTATTGGTTCGGCGGGCTGTTCTCCGCAACTCCATATCTGAGCGCGTATTTGCGTGTGGGTGGGTGTGAAACCTTCACTCGATCCACACCAGCTCCCAGAAGAACGCCAACAGCCCCTTGGTATTGCTGATGATCTCCCGGAGAGAACTTGAGCTCCCGAAGTATTTGGTCCTGTATGAGGCGACCTGCGCACAGTGCTGCAACACATGGACCGCCGTCTCCTCCTCTTGCAGGCACGCTCTGCAAAGTGAGCTGTCTGTGATTCCTAAGACAAATAAATGTTTGTTAAAGGATCCGTGACCAGTGATAGCTGCCGTGACTATCCGCAGTTGCTGCTTAGTTAGCCGAAGTAACTGTTTAGTGATTCGGCTGTCTAACAGCGGTAATGCTTCCTTGGCCTGTCTACACTCACCGTGACTCGATCAATAGAGTTGACGATGGTCCCTAGTTCTTTCCCTTACCAGAGTCCACAGCTTGGCAAAAGGCAAAGCTATGATGGGTTACGGTCCGACAGCAGCCATATCAGAACCTCTTCTAGCCAGCTCATCTGCTCCATCATTGCCTCTGGAGCCACTGTGTCCCGTGATCCATTGTAGGGTTATGTTATTGAAGTTAAGCCTACCTGATTTAGTCTTTGGTGGCATTCGTGTATGAGTCCAGATGTGACCGTATGGCTGTTCAGCGCCTGGAGCACTGCCATACTGTCTGACAGTATTCGGATATTCTTACCCTTTATCTCTCTGGATGTGATTGCAGATGCTGCTAGGGTGATACCCAAATATTCTGCCTGAAAAACCGTGTTATGCCTACCTAGTGGCGTAGCTATATGTACATTGAGATCTTCTGAGAATACTCCGGCTCCAGTGCCTGTACCTGTTTTTGATCCATCTGTGAAGATACGGAGTTCGCTGGGCCTTAGTCCCTCGTAGTGTCCGTCTTCATACAGTTGGATCTTGTATTTTTTATCAAACATAAATTGTTTTGGTATACGGTCACTTACCGCTGTGATAATAGGGAGCTCCTCGGTGAGCTCTTCCAGTAAGGCCGTATGCTGTGTCTTACAGTACATCCATAAACCCAAGGTTTTGAGTCGTAGAGATGCTAAAGCTGCTTTCTTTGGTACTCAACCTTACCACCATTAGTTATTTTGAAGGTGCTATTTAGATTTATTAGTTAGGTTAGCTTTTATTTTGTAGTTTATATCCTTAACATTGACAGGGTGACGTTATGGAACCACTGATGTAAGTCATACATTTCCAGTGGTGACTGGCGGAGAGATAACACATGGCTGGTTTATTCTGTGGCTGAGGGTCCCACATTACCCTGTTCGTGTGCGGTTTAGTACGTTTTTACCGCCTTAACAAAGAAAGGCTAACGTTATGGATGAACAAATGTTTACTAGTTTTGGCGCCGACCGAATATCCTTTGAGAAAAAAATAACAAATTGGAATTTGGTTAAAAAAAATCTTTGCGCTTCTGTATACCTATATGATGTCTATTGATGTCAAATATAAAGCCTGGCTCTTCATGATGAGCATAAATTCGATAGACAATCTCAATTATAACAAAATGGCATTCTATTTATACACGGTATTAAGTACCTAACTGGGATATAAGTTTATACAAAAATATGAGAATTGTATTAATTACGTGGATTTTTATATATTTATAATTGATTTGGCATTCCACCACTGAATATCTAAATATACATAGTGAGGACAACGGGCCTCGTGGCGTTGTCGGTAGTGTACTGACTTCCGTACACGGGTCGTGGGTTCGATTTCTACTCAGGACAATTATTTGTGTGATGAACACAGATAATTGTACTGTGTCTGGGTGTTTTCTATCTATTGTATGTACGTATTTACAAAAAAAAGTAGTATATGTATTATATCCGTAATCTGGTACACATAGCACGAGCGTTAAACTTAGTTTGGGACCAGAGGACGTCGTGTGAAAATGTCCATGAATACAAATTATAAATTGTGAATAAGGAAAAAGAGTATTTTAATACGAGCGGGAATCGAACCTGCATGTATTCATCCAATCAAAATCACGCCATAATGCATTGCCGATAGAGGGCGTTGGTCGTTAAGACAAATGTGATGAGGAAATTCGGTATTTCTAGAAATGGTACGATAGCTCAATGGATTAGAGCACTTCCCTGGAAAGGAAGGGACGCAGGTTCGATTCCCGCTCGTACTATAAAACTCTTTTTCCTTATTCACAAATTATAATTTGTACTTTAAGAGTAGCTGAGCATGTCAAGTGCTAAAATATAGATCAAAATGTCCATGAATATTTATTATTTAAAGTATTTTAAGACAATATTCCGCAACAAACAATATTTGCTTCCTTAGCAGAAAACTTACAATAAGTTAACGGACATAGAATACCTTTGCTCAGACTCAAAATAACCCGTTATAGATCGCACATGTAGTTGTTCTATTTGCAAATCAGTATCTACCTAATTATTATAAAGCTGTAATAGAGATATGTCTGTACACTTAAGCTATTAGAGAAAAATACTGTATTAAGCTATTTAATTAGAACACAATACATTTTTTTTTAGAATTTCTTTCTATTTTTGTTATTTTTTCTTTGATAGCTCCTGATTTAGCATAAAAATTGGTATGCGTTTTAATACTGCTACTATACTGAGAACCAGAGCTAGTAGATATGCATATAAACACGACAAATACTGTATACAATGATATGAAGCGTGACAAGTGACGATAACAACTCGACTGTTTAGTCTTTGATACGTGTCTTTAGTCTGATTTCCGTGTGTATTCATGAGTTACATCAACAAATAAATATTGTTATGTCACGGCAGTCATTAGTGCAAAAACCCTTGCATTTTAATTTTTTTATGAAATTACCACCTGTATATCGATAGCTCTCACGTAAGTTGTTGTATCTCCAAAACTGCAAATTTACAGTAGAGCGTTTCAAAGATTCAAAGCGAACCAAAACCTGCATTTATTGTTACATCTTTTTGAAATTTGATATTTAAATGTAATATAATAGTCGTCTTAACTTCGTTAAAAGATATGAAAATACTTCCGACAGATGGCGCAGGCGTTACCCAAAGACGTTAAGTATGATGTGTTCTCGGAATTAGCAGTCAGGAGCAATTGTCAGGATTGCTGTATCCAGAAGATGCAGGTTCAAATCCTGCTCCTGACTGTTATTTTCGATTTCACATTTTTCACTTTGTGTTTAATGTATAGTGCTAAGCATGTCAAATGCTAAAAATATATATAAAAATATCTAAATATTTAAAGGGTTTGCGTCATTATTAGGTAAAATCTTAATTGTAAAATTAAGTTTACCTGGTCGGTATAATGTATGAAAATACTTCCGACAGATGGCGCAGGCGTCACCCAAAGACGTTAAGTATGATGTGTTATCGGAATTAGCAGTCAGGAGCAATTGTCAGGATGGCTGAATTGGTAAAGCACCTGGACGGTATCCAGAAGATGCAGGTTCAAATCCTGCTCCTGACTGTTATTTTCGATTTCACATTTTTCACTTTGTGTTTAATGTATAGGAAGACGGTTGGAATACAAGGGGCATAGCTCAGCCATACTATTCCTTTGGCGTCTACGGGTATTGGTATTGAGAGCGATTGTCATAGCATTACTGTCTGCCAAATCGTAAAGATACATAATTTTAAAAGGATCTTCTGCACATACACTTACTTCTTTTATTTTATTCCATCTAACTGCGTTCCCATTTAAATTTTTTGACCAATTACGTCCATTCAAAAGTGTTTTATAGTTTAAAAAATCTGTATGCTGCATTTCGATGACGTTATATGGTTTGCCCTCCTGTTTAGCCCATCTAACTAAGCTAAACCATTCAAAGGGTGTATAAATAAGTTTATTTTTAGACGAACGTTCTATTAGAGCATGTACGCTATCACCTTCTGCCTGGGTGTCGCCTTTTTCTAGAAATGTATGTTTGATAGTAATATTAAGCTTATGAGCAATATAAACATCGCGACGATTGCGATTCTGACCGGCACAATTGTCAGACCAGAATCGAAATTCTTTTGCACCCTGTTCATGCATTTTATGTATGAAATGAGAAAGACAGCCTGATACCTCATTAGAACCACGTTTGGCTTCTCCCTCGTGCCACATATAACAATGACCTTCTTTATTTGCTAGGTCAAATATAGTAAAATTAAAGACGGACAGCTTCCGTTTGTAATATAAAATACTCAATTGGCCATGGGGTGCATTAAGAATCTTTTGGAAATCAAAAGTACCAGCAATTATTTTCCCTTGAGAAGATTTGCTTTCCTCTTTGTCAGACTTCATAAGCTGTCGGGACAACTTCTTGTTAGTGACGTGAATTTCATGATCCATGACTTGCTGTTTTGATGGACAGTTAATATTTCTAAAGATGTGGCACTGATCGCACTGATCTTTCTTCGGAATATAAAAACTGAGCTTAAAGTTTTCATTTACAATGTCTCGATATAGACGTTCGGATTTAGCTGTCTCTTCATATGTATTAGACTGAAGCCACTCATTATACATTTCAAATAATTTATGAAAATTTAAATCTCCATCCAAATATAACTTATTTGACCTTTGCCTAGTAAAGTGTGACTCAACAGGCTGCAAACTCTTAATATAGTCACACACACTAGTTATAACAGACTCTGTCTTTTTTATAGGGTGGTTTGAGTGTTTTCCTCTTTGATCTGGAATTAGTACTCCAGTAGTCATATCCATCTTTTCTAGGGCCTTATTAATAACCTGATCACTGACGGAAATAGTGCTCAAAAAATGTTTTTTGCACACATCCACATAATTGTCTTCACCATGATCTAGTGGCAATGAGTACTTTAACGTGTACTTACGCCTTGAAGTGGTATCTGTGTAGACTCTGCGTTTAATATTTTTTTACTTAGCTGGCTATATACATCCATTGCTTTTCTCGATTTCCCAAACTCCAAAAACTCAAATATCTTCTGTCTTTCTCCTTCACTAAATTTATCAAAACACTTCTTGCGGCAGCGACATGGCGGGCCCATCTTTGTCTTTGCTTGAATTTTACTATTTCTTGACATGTTCTCTTTTCCCATATTATGTAAATTCTTTCTCTTAGTATCTATCCATTCATTAAAATGTCTTTTTCTTATATTACCTTTATCTTTCCTTCGTTGACGACGGCGCCCGCTTGTGCTAGGACTATTATTCGAAATATCTGACAGTGGACTATAATTGTTTATTGAATATGTTGAGCAGCTAGACAGATAACCTGGTGAGGGTACAGGCAAAATATCAAAAGTTGATAAGTTTCCCTTTTGTATATAATAAGGGCAAAAATCATTATCACAGTCGTAGTCTAAGTGGTTGGTACTACAAGAAGGTGAAGGGTGCAGTGTTTCGAGATTTGCAATATCAGAATCTGAAGCAACTTCTGGGTTATTATCAAAGAAATCTGTATTAATTATGTTTGCTAGCTCATTAATTTCCGACTCATTAAAGCTTATTGGTAATGGAGGCTCTGAAACAATAATAATGTTTTGTATAATAAATGATCAGCAGATTCGGGGAATCGAACCTGAGACCTCGGCGTGCTAATAAAATGCACTAGGTACGCATCTAGCTATCGAGGCAGTCGTACTTACCATTTAAAGATCGACTTTTCAATTGACGACTTGACTTACAACGTAAATTTTAAGTAAAAAAAAAAGTAAATCCAACGTAAAATATAGCATTTCACTATACAACAACATTTTAATGAACGATTTCCGAAGTAAAATGTTACATATAAATTTATTACATACAACAAAATGTTTAACTTCAACGAAAACGTAAAATGTTGTATGTATCACATATATTTTTAATGAACGCCCACCGGCGAATAGTGTCGTAAGTAATCTATACAATATTTTAGGTTGGTGCCACCATAAAAAGTGTTAGTAACCTAATTCATGCTACTGAAATAATATTAAAATAAACTTACCTATAATATTTCGTAGGCTTGAATCAGGAAAACTGTTTAATTCTATTTCGTTTAATGAAATATTGTTGTTTTCAATTTGTGTATCGGCATTATTACTTTGTATATTCGCATTATTAAGTAGTAAATCACATATTCGACGCCCTCTTGATATACTTGTACGATTCATTATAACAAATATGAAGTAAACTAATTACGTCAATGAATTAGCAAATTAATTATAAGCGCTTGCAACGTGCATGCGGCCGGTTGAAAGTCCGGCGTGGTCTGTTGTATGTAACCAATACGAGGCGCGAGCGCGTGATTCTACCCGCCCCGCGCCCCGCGTACACAAATGTATAGGCATATACATTGGTGTAATCCGTTCGCGTTTGAAAATTACAACATTATGCGTCTGACAAATCCTTTAAAAATTGTGTTTTTGTTGTTTTTTCACTTTGAATGGATATAATGATTCATATTAGGATATTTTTCAACAAAAAAGCAAAATAGCATTTTTGTGGCATACAACAATTTACGTGGGAGGTATCGATATACATAATGACAATATAAATAAGACCGCGTTCACACTATGTCGTGACGATAAACTTATCGTTGCACGACTGTTGTCTGTAGCTGTTGCCCATATAACGACTGTTTGTAGTTATTGTGTCGTCGACGATATTTTTATCATGGCTACAATACATAGTCGCGACGACACACGATTTGCCGACAGAATTAGATCGTGAAGTGTTTTTATCGTTTTAAGACTGTCGTGTCTCTTTCGTCACAGCAAAAAGAAGTTGTGGACGATAATTAGTCGTATCGTCGTATATGTGAACTCCGCAAAGATTTCGAAGCATAAACTTCTTCAGGGTTATAAGATAATATGCCCAATGCTATACTCCAACACGAACGAATAGCTGTACACTGAAACGTTTTAATATAAAAACTGTGAATAATATTAAGTTATAGTATATATATATATATATATATATATATATATATATATATATATATATATATATATATATATATATATATAGCCTTTGCCAGTGGCTTCGCCGCAGCCAAAAGCTATTTTCTAGGCTATATCTCAGGTTCCCGATATAGTAGCGGGATAAAATGTTTACCAGTTTTTAAGTCTAGTCAAGAGCTACCAAAAAGAAAAGTTGCATCAAAATCCGTTCAGTAGTTTTTGCGTGATGCGCGAACAAACAAACAGACAAACTGACAAAAATTAAAAAAAAAAAATGTGTTTAGACACGCCTATAAATCCTATTACAGTATTTTTTTCTCAAATATCTTAAATGTACAGACATAGCTCTGTTACAGTTTTATAATAGTATAGATTCCACATTTTTTGTATTTGAATCACATGAATACTACAGCTTTTTTCAATAAATAAATGCTATCCAATGTGCAGTTCATACTTCACTCAACTTAAATTAAAAAATAAATTAAATCTAGTCAATAACAAGCACAATATAATATTATTGCTTTGCAGGAAAAAATGCAGCAAAGGACGTGTTTATAATTTATTTAATTATTTAAGTATATGAATTGGTTTATGTATCTCTTATTTTTTCTTTAGTAGAGGGTGAATACCTTCATTTCCCCTTGGAGTACCAAGGGGAAATTAAAGTATTCATTTTTCATTGACAAATTACTGAGTACTCAATCTATCACACTGTTGCTTCCTTTTATTCTTTTTTGTGAAGATTTTCTCGTGAGTCATGGTAAATCAAAACCGATAGGTGCTATATTTACTTATATAGATGCAAGTAAATAAGATGTCCACAGAAACGTAAATATGCACAGTAGATAAATTGTAATCATGTGTTGTGCAAATGTGTTGTAATTTTATTAATACGTTGTTAATTTAGCAGCTATTCATATGGGTTTAGAAAACTAAGGAAAAACTGAATTTCGAGTACATTTACAAAAATATATCAAGCTATTGAAATAAAATCGTGCCTTAATTTTTTTAATCGATAGTTTGTCAAGGAAGTGGTCAATCTAATACTAATGTATATAATGGCGAATGTAGTACCTACACCCTTTTTTTTGTTAAGGCGGAAAAAAATTTAACTAATCGCACACCCCGTCGTTCGGGGGCAACGAACAGGGTAGTGTGGGGCCCTAACCCACTAAAGGGACCGAAACCTGCCATGTGCCGTCTTTCCGCCTATATTGGCGGGCCACCGGAACCATATTACATTACTTCAGTGGTCCGCCGGCGGCTTACCCTTTCGGGTACCCTCTACTGAGCGACACATCCGTGCACGGAGCGTCGCACCTTCGCGGGAGGCCTTGCGGGTGCCGGACGTTTCCCGGTCCATCCACCCGCAGCCTCAGTTAGGGCGGCATCAGGCGCCAGTACTGGCGCATGCGCCGCCTCAGTCGCTGGCAGTTCGGGTCTGCGGAAGGATTGGCCTCCCTGGCCCTCTCCGCCGCTTCCTTCTGCGAGATGATCACCTCGCAGAAGGCATCGACCGCAGCCCAAGTCCTGTCACTGCCAAGCATCGCTCTAACGACGCCTGACAGCGAGAGGTCTTCCCCTATTGCCGCAACGAGTTCACTGCGCTGCCCCGCTCAAGCCGGGCACGACTCAAGTGTGTGCCGCATCGTGTCCTCGTCACAGCCGCAATGGTGACAGCACGGAGTCACTTCCTTCCTCGCGACTATGTGCAGGTATCTGCCGAAGCAACCGTGCCCCGACAGCACCTGCACCAGTCGGAAGGTGAGGACTCCGTGCCGCCGCCCAACCCACTCCTCCAGCACCGACTGAAGCGCCCCTACGGTCCAAAGACCGGCCCGGGGCACCTCCAGCCGTGCCCTCCAACTGGCCATGGCAGCTCGACGGGCTTCGCCCTGCCACCTGGCCACCTCACGAGGTTGAGGGCGCCCGCGTCCCGCCCGCTCTTGCAACGCCCACCGATACACCTCCGCAAACCTCTAAGTCCCATGGGGGGATTTCGGCCAAT
The DNA here is from genome assembly GCA_948253155.1 of Leucoma salicis. NCBI lineage: Eukaryota > Metazoa > Arthropoda > Insecta > Lepidoptera > Erebidae > Leucoma > Leucoma salicis. The sequence goes on along the minus strand of OX411809.1, from coordinate 12,361,365 downwards.
GCACAGGACGTCTCCGTCGACGCCGTGCGGTATCCGCGTATGACCCTGGACGCGACGAGTCTCTGTGGTCTCCACAGAAGAGCCCTGTTCAGTGCGTCCAGGGACTCCGCCTACACGGGTGCGCCGTACAGCGCCATCGACCGGACCCCCCCGCGTAAAGCCGTCGGCACGCATTGTTGGGTCCGCCCATATTCGGCAGTTGTTGGGTCCGCCCATATTCGGCATTGAGCAGTGCAAGGGCGGACGCCGCGCCGCCGAGCTTCGGGGACAGTTGGCGGAAGTGCTCTCGAAAGCGCCACCGCCCGTCCAGCACCAGGCCCAGATACTTGATCTGGGCCCGAACTTCAATTTGGACCCCTTCCACTGTGATCGAGGCACCAGCAGGTGGCCGACGTCAGGGCCCATGGAAAGGTAGGGCCTCAGACTTAACCAGGGCCACCCTAAGCCCCAGCGCCCCTATCCTCCTGACCACCTCCGAGGTCAGTACCTACATCCTGCCGGGCGTTTCCACGTTGATCTATGAGGTAGTTAAGTGGGGAGTGATGTCGAACCTAAGCTAAGAAACTGTAGATTTTTTCTAATGATGTCGAGTGCGGATAATAGGAACCGATATCTGTATATATACTCGTATGTATTATAACATAAAAACCCTTCAACATTAGATTTGAAAATTGAATAAATAATGTCTCATTGTGACATTATTATAACTCTTAGGTAGGTACTCGTAGACATGTAAAGTATACAAGAAAATCGACGAAACTCGAGTGTGATATTGGATTATTGACGGTAATGGTTATTTAGAATTATTGTATGAACTATGCTTTGTCAAATCTGTACATTTACAATTTTATGGATTTTTTTATTCTAATATGCATATAAGTAGCTTTTTTTGGAGGTGACAGGCATTTACACAAGTGTATAAAAATGGTATTTGTAAAAATATGTATATACCATTTATCAGGCGGGTGGAAGTGTTGTACCGGATACAATTCCTGGTAGCCCCGTCTGGCTTGGAGGGCCTAGCCCTTCCTCAAAGAGAGTTGCTCGCGGGACACGTGCACCGCTGTCTCAGGCCTGTTTCTGTTAGGGTGACAGAATGCTGTATGCCCGTCACCCTCAGGTCAGCACTTGTAATCAATTTATTTAAAACTAATAGCTAGCCGCGACTTCAACAGAGTTAAACTATTCACTTTATATGTTAAACCCCTATCTATCCAAGAATTAAGTACCTACCAAAGATACTTTAGGGTCACAAGCTTAGTAGTATTTCTGGTAGGTACACTGCTTCTTATACATAAACTAGGTATAACCCGTGTCTTCGATGGCACTGCTGTTTTCTTCCTTAAATTTCTATACATATTCAACGTCTTCTTATGGGGATTTCGCAAAGTAAAACCAATCTATCTATACTATTATAAAACTGTAAGAGAGCTGTGTCTGTACATTCAAGATATTTGAGAAAAAATGGCTGTAACAGGCTATATAGGCATGTCTAAACACAAAACAATTTTTTTTAGAATTTTTGTCTGTTTGTCTGATTATCTGTTTGATTTTTTGTACGAGCGGGAATCGAACCCGCGTCTTTTCCAATCCGGGGAAATGCTCTAAGCCACTGAGCTATCGTACAGATCTTGTGATCATCCCAATCTCCTTATCACATTTGTCTTTACGACCAACGCCATCTATCGGAATGCATTTAAACGGATTGGAAAAGACGCGGGTTCGATTCCAGCTCGTACAAAAAATCTCTTTTTCCTTATTCACAAATAATTTGTACTTTAAAAAGTGGCGGAGCATGTCAAATGCTAAAAAATATAGATCAAAAACTAGATGGATTTCAATTAAATAAAAAACGTTTTATTTCTTAGTCATTTGGTTCTATATAAAAAAATCTGGAAAACGGTTGACCCTAAAGGCCATCCCTGCAACTTCCCTTTATTTTTTCGACAACGATATCTTACGAACGAATCAACCGATTTTGACCGGACTGGCGACGATCGACATGGTTTTTTGATGAGAGCTGATTATTTTTTTTGGAATCGATCGGTAAAAAGGTTTCCAAAATCATTTAAAAGTTATTAAAAAAAAATACATTTGAAAATTTTTTTTGTGGTTTTTTTGAGATTTCTCAAGATCGACCAGTTCGAATCGGTCCTAATTGTATTCAAAATCTAAGTTTGGTCAAGTCCTTTCGAATGACGTCAACCGCGATGAAATCGGTCAAGACACACACACACACACACACACACATACACACACACACACACACACACACACACACACACACACACACACGCATACAGACACACACACACACACACACACAAACACGGCACAAAACATTCGGGGAAGCTTCCTAGGACCTCAAAACATCAATTGATAACGAATGGATTTTCGAAAAACGGGGTAAAACCAATTCAAAAACACTTCAAAACTTTCCAAATTTTTGAAAATTTTCAATTTTCTTACCTGGAAGTTAAAAATACTGTTGGGTCTTCATCTATACTATTTGACAGAAAAAAGAAGAAGCTGTAACAGAGCTGTGTCTGTATATTTAAGATATTTGGGAAAAATTACTTTATTAGGCTATATAGGCGTGTCTAACCACAAAACTATTTTTGTAGTATTTTTGTGTTTATCTGTTTGTTTGTTCGCGCATCACGTAAAAACTACTGAACGGATTTTGATGCAACATTTTTTGTTTATTAGACTTAAAATCTGGTATACATTTTATCCCGCTACTATATCGGAAACCTGAGATATAACCCAAAAAAAAGCAAAGGCAAAGGCTATTTTAATATAAAGTTTGCAGAAACAACTATTTTTAGAAGCAGTACATGTTCAGTGATGTGTGTTTTCTGTTAATATAATGCTTAACGCAGATAAAATCACGGGTATCAGCTAGTTATTATATAAAAAAACTTAATTAAGTAGGGTAAACTGCATAATGATTGGCACTCTAAGCATATTTAAGATTAATATATAAATTTTTTAAATCGATAGGCATTTAAAAAGTCAGCAAACATTGATAGAGCGTTCTCTGTTATAAATATTTTCAATTGAAAATGAATTAATTAATTTAATTAGAGATTTTTAATAGAAAACCAAAAAAAGAACAAAATAACATTCGAAATTACAGTCATTGGCACCATAAGTAATTAACACGTAGAAATCAGTCATTGGCACCAAATAAAGTAAGATTATAACAGAAAATTGGTCAGAAAAAGCACTCATTGCAATTATTTACCTAAAAACTAAGCATAATAATAAATAATTTATGTTATAGTCGTTAATTGATGACCCCTTATTAGAAAGTGATGTTTTAACAGTTCTGGATGGCGCCGGTATATATTTATTTTCTTTAGTGCTGCCAGCTATAATATTATAAAACCTACTTTTTTCTGCAAGCCAATGTTACTATTGCAGATTATGAAAAAAAGTAGAACAGATGTTTTTTGCTATACCAGTGCTTAATATTTGCATTTAAAATCCAAAGTGCCAATGACTAAGAGGGTGCCAGCAATACTACAGTTTACCCTACCTATTTTATAACTAAACACAAAGCATTGAAATAGGTATTATGACCAATCCTGTCAAATGCCTAAAAATATATATAACAATAATAACTATCTCTATTACCCAACACCTAAAGATGATTCACGACTGTTTCAAAAAACCAGTCCTGGGTCTACGGTTTTACCAAGAAGCGCCCTTTTTCTACAGCATTTGAGATTAATATTATATATTTTTTTCAATTTTATTAGTGAGATTTTTGTGAGCTCTTTTCATGTGATTTCTTTAGTGTTTTTATTTTTACCGGAACTAATATTATTATAATAACTATATCTCAAAAGTGCTTCTTGTCACTTTGAAATATTCAATTTGATACGCCCATTTGACAATAATTTTTGACTCACAGTCAGAACAACAACATATTTATTTAATGTTTCCTATAGAAAAAAATAATTCTATCGTGTTAATAAAACGGATGGGTACCTTAACAAGATAACAGAATTTTAAAAGAACAAACTGTTGCTAAATTTACTTTAATACCGCATTACTTTAATACGTCAATTTGCGAGTGAAAAGTAATCAAACTTAATTATGTTTGATTTTTAAACTTGCTTTAATAACAAAATAAGCAAATAACGCTTACTGAAATCGTAATTATGATGGGCGTCAAGATACTGATGTCTTCACAAAAGGCAATAGTATCTTGCACGTTCGCGCAATTCATCTACATAGTTTTAGTTGGTTTCTATTATCGCTAAGTTATGTTGTAGATGAAGTCTGGTAACTCGCACTGAGCTTTATAATACAGCGGAGTTTTTGGGGTGACGTCATGGCAAGCGTTTGAAATCCTGTCACGTACCTACTCCAATAAATTAATAAATTTACTGAAAATTACAGAAATGTATGAGGTTAATGAAGTATTCCACTGACGTACATAGTTTACACGGTGATGAATAAATCCACTCCAGATACAATTTATACTACAGCTATTTTCCTATATTAAGTACTGCGCAAGTTATATGAAGCATAAAATTTGTGTAACTCATTCTTTAGTTCTTTTTGGCTGGATTAAACTCTGAAATCTATGTAGATGACGTGGCAGAAAGTAGCTTGTAAGTTAATAATAAAAAAATATACGAGTAAGTGTGCCTATTGCAAGAATGATGTGAATTTTTTGGATTCAGTTGTAGATACATAATTGTATTTTGTGGATGAATACATGATTTTCATTTGGCGTTTGCAAAGGGAACAAGATTTATCATAAAATTTTCGACATAAAAGTTATTTATTATAATGTATTCTAAATTTGGTTTGGTGAAAGTTCGCAAATTAATCCTCAAGTATGTTGATTGGATAAATGTGTATAAATGTTTATTGGGGGTCTCAAAGTGCTGCTTTAATTGAAACTCAACCAATGTTTATCTTTCTCAATGACTTTGCAGGCATGAGGTGCGTTCTCTTGTGTTGTAATTAGTAATTACACTTAGTATTCCTACTTATAGTGGTAATTGCAAAATAAACATAGGTATTTTGTTGGACTTAGATTATAAATTAGCTAGAGCAGTTTTATCAAAGCACGTTAATGCTACTTCACTTAATAAAAAAAAATACCTAAATGTGGATGTTTACATTCGGAATGAAGATTATCAGCTTTACATCCTTCCTCGTGAGTGGATTATTTGGAGCAGTTTGGTTTCGCCAGTCACGTCTGTGCAGACGGTAACGGATAATCCAAAAGGTCGTCGTTGACGGATATGGTAAAGGAGAGTATTTATATGTGAATAATACTATCAAGATACATATTTGGAGGATAAGCCGCAGGCTATTGACATAAGCAGACTTATCGTAACTATATACCGGTATGATTACATTTGCATTATTGAACCATTAAGGGGGGGATCTAAGTTACCTTGTCTGCTAATTAGTGTAATACCATAAAACTACTCCTACAATAACGCTAGAATATTTCCAACATTCCTACAACTTAACAGATAACCAGATATAATTATACTTATGTACTATTATTACTGTCCCTTGTCGTCCGTAATACATTAGATCAACAAGATAACACACGTCTGGACTCTACTGAGCGATCAGTTCGACTGTCCACTTTTAGGAACAGTAAGCCACCACTGCCATTTTATTTTTGAATTAATGACTAAAATCATGACATTCGGCCATCCGATAATGTGCTGTCTCCCGACGCACACTCCACTATAATGAACACAATTGAGTTTATACATATAAATTATTATAGATACTTATTTTAACTTAATTAAATTTATTTATGGCATTATGCCATCAGCGTATAAGTCGCTAGTAACATAATTTACAACGTAAACGAAATCATGACATTAGATACCTACATTTGGATGTTTTTTTTTTCCACAAGATATTACTGTTGCATTGTAGAAAACGGATCTCCTCACAAAGTAAGTCAGATTTAGATCATAATCCACTGCACATGCTGGTCCAATGCGGAAAACACCGGGCAGTGATCGTTTTTTAAATTAATTTTGTGGTAATTGTCACAGATGTCTTTGAACTGGTTCTTAAAGAGAGATTGTTCACTACTCCCTATCTCTCTTTCACGCACACACACACAAAGCAAAAAATACAGTTTTTTTATTGCCAAGCGGGCCACCTGATGGTTAGTGCTGAGGAAAAACTGCAACAGGAAGTTTTGTGTAGAGCTTACATGTACGCGGTAGAATATGGCGCTAAAACGTTGAGTCTTGGACATTGGGTGACAAAGTAGTCAAATAGTTTTGTAATAAAACGGCAAGGTTGTACTAAGCCTTAAACATCCCTCAGAGCATTCCCCATTGAAGTGTTGATAGAACAGGTAGAGAAACCCAAACTCGCCTCCGCCACTAATTACTCTAGGACGGCCTGATATTTTTTTATGTATTAGATAAATAATAAATATTCACGGACATTTCACACAACGTCCTCTGGTAACTAAGCTTAACGCTTGTACTATGGGTACCAGATTACATGGCAGAATAGCTGGAGGACCTTGGCACCATGCTCAATGATCTCAGCAGGGTTTCCTGACTAGTAGGTCTCAAAATGAACATGGACAAGACGAAAGTTATGTCTAATATCCATGTCATTTGAGCTTCACTTCTCGAAGTTGTCGACCATTACGTCTACCTGGGACAAACAGTCCAGTTAGGTAGGCACAACTTCGAGAAAGAGGTCAATCGACGAATCCAACTCAGCTTGGCAGCGTTCGGGAAGCTAAGGAAGATCTTCTCGTCCAATATTCCGCAGTGTCTTGAAACGAAGGTCTACGACCAGTGTGTGTTGCCAGTGATGACATACGGAACAGAGACGTGGTCTCTGAATGTTGGCCTCGTTTCAAGGCTCAAAGTCACTCAGCGGGCCATGGAGCGGGCTATGTTTGGTATTTCCCTACGTGATCGAATCCGTAATACAGAGATCCGTATGAGAAGAGTGACCGACATGGCCCGCCGGGTTGCCATGCTGAAGTGGCAATGGGCAGGCCACATCGCTCGACGAACCGACAACCGTTGGGGAAGAAAGGTTCTCGTGTGGCGACCACGTATCGGACGGCGCAGCGCAGGACGGCCCCCCACAAGGTGGACCGACGATCTGGTCAAAGCCGCGGGGAGCCGTTGGATGCGGTCAGCACAGGACCGCTCGTTGTGGCGTTCTCTTGGGGAGGCCTATGTCCAGCAGTGGACGTTGAAAGGCTGATGGATGGATGGATGGAATTATGAAACATTAGTTTGATAATAATATAAAGAATATATTTATTGTTTACTAGATCCTACTTGCCATTTTGTTTACTTGGAATTTGGAATTCAAATTTGGGTCCAAGGAGAAATCAAAATGTGTTTAATGTAGCGCCATGTAATGATGAAATTAGTATTTTATAAATAACTAAAACATAGGTTGATAATATTCGGAATGGCATTTTTTGGGATAAAAAGTATTCTGTGCTAATCCAATTTATGATTTTTTTTTGTTAAGGCGGAAAAAAATTACTAACCGCACACCCCGTCGGGCAACGAACAGGGTAGTGTGGGGCCTTCACCCACTAAAGAAACCCGCCGTATGCCATCTCTCCGCCTTTATTGGCGGGCCACCGGAACCATATTACACCCCTTCAGTGGTCTACAGACATCGACCCAATAAAAAATATCGAGACATACAAGCTATCCATCTATTACATTCATTGGTAGTAAGTAGGTCAATATTAAGTGAGCAAAATAAAGCTTTAAGCTCATAGCATCTAATCAGTCTTTTACTGTCTAAGCGTTACTTCAACATATTTAGGCCACAACATCCGGCCGTCTGCCATCCGCCGCATTACTTCCTTCCGCTTTCGTTGCAGAGTTTGTTTTTCAGAGAAACTCGACCATGTCTCATTAGATTGTAAATAGAGCAAAATTAAAGAACATTGTTGATGGATGTATGATATGATGTCCTATGTCTGTCAATAATATTGTAATTAACTAGATTTTTGATGAATCAGTTGTAAAGACTATTTTTATCCCGGTAAAATGAACGGTTCCTGTGGGATAGCCGTTTTAGTTATTTTAAGTTTTGACCAAATTCTGAAGTCCACGCGGATGAAGTCACGGGCAGAATTTAGTCATTTATATGTCCGTTTGATGACACGCTAAGAATGCGAGTGTATTCATTCGCGCGGATGTCATGAAGTTCCTTTGCACACTCTCCCAAAATGCAATCTACGGGATAACCATGCAATCTACGGGATAACCAGAGAGTGATCACTCCATTGACTATGAGTTGGAGATAGAAAATCACTCAGACTCAGTTTATCAGATCAAAAGATAGACCGTACGGGGGGACTTTAAGGTCAAACAAAAGGCATGCCAGACCCTATCAAACACCATTACCTACGAAGTGAGAGATATCAAGCAATTGACTGTTCTTTTCAGAGCCCCACCCAAATGTATTTACCGAAAAGAGACTAGAAAACACGTATGTATTACCGTTCCATAGTTAATATTATGGTAACAATTTTCAAATAAATTATTTTAACAATATATTATAACATCACACAAGATTTTGTTACACTACGTACATATAATTTGTGTAAATAAACTACTACAAAAACTGTAAGAACGCAAAAAATAATGTGTAATAACTTGACACGCATTGCTACTTAATAGCCGTAAGAACAAAGTGATAATAAATTTCGAGCGGTTAATGGAGATGTTTACTGACATCATTTCACCGTTGATGGCGTAATTATCGTCATGGCCATTTAAAACTGTAATTTCCATTTTCTCGTAATATGCCTCTATGTGCTGTACCAAAATGTAATAACCCTGGTGTACATTTATTTCCCAAAGATCTAACATTAAAAACGAGGGAAAGGCTAAAAAATATTGTGGCTACACAGCATAGCGTCTTTCAATTCTTTTATCTTCCAGGTATTATACAGTTTAAGAATATACCTGATCAACCGGAATAATATATCTGATCAACTACAAAATATAGCAAACAATTCTCAGGCAATCAAAGCAACTACAATTTGACAGTGGCCATCTCGAAGATCAGCTTTGCCCGTCGATTCGCATTGCATATTTCGCACCACTTAATATTCTTTAAATTTACTTCTATTTCTGTAAAATTGTCACATACATCCCTTAGATACAGTACCCAACCGATAGCATGGGTTTGTACAATTTTGTATTCTTAGTCCGTTACTACACAGAGACACACTCATTTGTATTCATTGCTTACCCTCAAGTAGTTCTGATATTTCGCTATATTATTTAAAAGCTTTTACTAGACGTCTATGGAAATTTCATAAGATCGTAGAAACAAGACTATCTATAGTACATTTCAATCAAAACTGAAATCATTGTAAACAAACCATCACTCAGCATAAATCGTCGATTTCATACTTATTTCGTTTTCACTACATTAAATACTGATGTCGGTATCTTCAAAAATATAGTTTCCTTCACATTACACTCATTTGAAAAGAAAACATGTAATAAATATCGAAATTATAAAATTTGTATTCATTTGACGTTATTTTTCTTCTAAAGATATAGTGAAGTACTGATGTGTACGATATTGAATGAATGACACACAGATTCAAAATAGTGAAAAGGCAAAGGAATTATGCTATTATGCCAATTTCATTTTCGGTTAGTTTAGAAAAATTAAGAATATCGTTTTAATTTTTAGTTCCTATCGTTTTTTTTTTCAAAAATAAATAATAAATAATCGGAATAGACACTCTCGTGAAATCTTTTTAAATAGTGTGTATGTTTATGTTGTACTAGCAATAATGGAGTAGAATAAAGAAAAACATTGTTTATAAAAAAATCTAAATCTATCTTCAATTTTCCATTTTTGATAGATGTTGAAAGAACGTTACTGTAGGTAGCTAACAAAATATTCCATACTCAATAATTTTATAATGATACATCCATATATCGAAATAATAAATATCGCCATAAAATATCGATATATTGAAAAAAATCTATATAATTATATCGATATTTATTTTGCAAGCCTATTTTCATATTTTATTATTATTAGGTTATTGATTTTATTTCATAATATCTATGTAAAGAAACCGATACCTTCTAATCAAGTTAATTCCATCGAATTAAAAAAATCAATTCACTCATTCTTTCATATTTCTTACAATATGCAATAAGCACGTCACTAAAACTATAAAAGGTTATTAACGTTTCTTTGTTTACTAAGTTTTCATCTTTGATTGAAATCCACTATACTAGATAGATTAGATAAATATCAGTTGTATCCATGTTTATAGCACAATGTTTTATGTCTCATTTTAGACTAGCGATTTTTTATGGATTACATATGGATTAGTTGACAAAAAAAGACTTTTTGAAATAGGAATAATGTCACTGGGTATGAGAAGTTACATTTTTGTCGGGCTGACAAAAACATTTTTATTTTATTAATGGCTTACATGATTTGGGACCGAAACCCATTAGCCCCTGTCGTATTTTACTTAAGTAAAATGGGAATTTAATATAGCTTTATAAAAAATATAAGCTCACTTATTTTAGTACTATGAAAAGTGTTTTTTCTTATGTTTATGGTAAATATAATGAGAGTAATGGTTATCTTAATGTCCTTTTTTATATTAAACACAAAGTGAAAAATGTGAAATCGAAAGTACAGTCACGAGCAGGATTCGAACCTGCATCTCCTGGATACCGTCCAGATGCTTTGCCAATTCAGCCATCGTGACCCTAAGGCGTTAAGTATGAATGTGTTATCGAGATTAGCAGTCAGGAGCAAGGGTCACGATGGCTGAATTGGCAAAGTATCTGGACGGTATCCAGGAGATGCAGGTTAGAATCCTGCTCGTGACTGTTATTTTCGATTTCACATTTTTCACTTTGTGTTTAATGTATGTTGCTAAGCATGTCAAATGCTAAAAATATATATAAAATATCCTTTTTTATAATTTCCACTTTTAATTAATATTCCAGAAAGTTAGTTTACTTTTAAAATGTTGTCCAAGGAGATGAGCTATAAATTTGATACTTTTATTCATGTTTCATCGCCGCTACACACCATTAATCCAAAACATCGTTAAATCTTCAGATGAAAGTTATTTAAATTATTCAAAAGTTGTTCCGGACATTAACACTTTTGAGCGTAAAACTTGATGTAAGTATTGGATATAATTGTTCAGGTCAATATAATATTATCTTAAAATCATGACAAAATCAAAGGTAAATTCAAATCCTTTCAGAAGTTCTAGCCGTGATTTCACGTAGTCTCTTTATCAGCAAGTGAATTATTTTTGTTTGATTTAAAGTTATTATATACTAGCTGCATCCCACGACTTTGCGCCTTGGAATTTAGTTCTTTAACTTTTGTGCGGAACTTATGGTTCCGCACAAAAGTTAAAAATAAAAGTAGTTTTCCAAAATAAAAGTAGCTTAAGTTACTCCCTAAAACATCAGGCTGTGAGTAAAAGTCCCGTTCAACCGTTCCGGAGAAAAACTGATAGACAGACAAGCAGACAAACTTTAAAATTGGTATTTTGGTATAAGTAGGTATAAATTATTATATGATATACAAATTACTATATGATATTTATTATTCAGATGGTATTGATAGCCCAGGTGTGTACCTTATTCGTCAGAACTTATTCCAATGATGAAGAAATTCTGCTTTAGTTTATGGACGAATCACTTTGAAATGGCTTCTGCGGATAAAGGCCTGTGGTACAAGACTTTCCATAAAGAGTTACCTCGAGTTCCTTGGTTTGATGATGTAAGTCTGTCACGAGAATTATTAGTATTAGCTTTTAGAATTAGGTCTGGTCATGTACCTACTAATAAGTTTCTACATTTAATGGGTGTTAAACCATCACCTCACTGTGATATTTGTTCCACTAAAGTTGACGATTTATATCATCTTTTAATCGAATGCAGTTTGCTTTCTAGTATTAGACAATCGCTGTTACAACGTCATATTGGTTCAAATATTTACAGTGGGATGATAAATATAATTTTGAGCCCACCTGTTTCTGATAAATCTATAGCTATTAAGAGAGTAAATAGAAAGAGACAATTGACTATATACCTACAAAAACATCTTTTATTATAAGAATCTCTTGAATCTATAATAATATACTTTTCTTATAATTTAATGGAATTACCATTGAAACTGGTATCATTACGCACGCACACAAACACAAATTGCACAAGCGTAATGACAGCTGTCACACACATTTGCATAATAATTCCCGCCTGTTTTTTATATGGTTTATAAGAGTGACACTCCATCTAGACATATTATTAATCTAAGAAAGAAACAAATGACAAATTGACAAATTGTAAAAAAGTTACAACTTGCGAACACAAAGTGCGGAATAGGTAATATAATGCGTTCAGAAATAAAAAATATTACTGCTGCAATTTATAATTTTTTTACTTAAGGTAATAAGTGAGTTACAGCAAACTTAATAAACGCACTGTAAACAACTAACGATCACAGTAGACAGCATCTCGGTATCCACGCAAAAAATATAGATACTAACATACTTTGCGGGAGTGGTATCTATAACGGTGGTTATTAAACACGGACCAACTGGGTTAGTTTCCGTGTTATTAAATAACCTACATACATTTCAGACACGAGTTGACCTAGTTTGCCATGTTTACAGGAAGTGGTTGTCAGTCACTCTAGGAATATATACATTGTGTACTAAAGGCAAGGGTTAAGAAAAGGTATATAGTGTGTATTAATTTAGATTAGTTTTTGACCACGGAGAAAACCGCTAAGTAGTCATAAAATTGATAGTGGTGAACTATAGAGGAGGATAAATTGCGGTCGGTACGCCCGAGGTTAGCTGTTATAAAAGTGGTTTTAGAAAATTGCGTTCGTACAGAACATACATGTGAATTCTAATATTAAATTTCCTTATACCCTTAATCCTTAATCCTTCCTGTATACCTCTTCATCCCCTCTTTGTCATTCTTCCTATCAATTTCCACCCATAAGAAGTATCAGCCTATTCACAGGACTGAATATCATTTTATCCGGCTCTTATTATTTTTCATATATTGAAATATAGCCCTTATTAAATTGAATAGCCATATTCCGTGTTTTTCTTTATAAACGCTAGTGCATGTATATGTACAAATTTTGCGTGTGATGATGTTCTAAGAAATTCAGTTACTTTATTTATCATTACTTTTGTGATACTTTTCTAAATATAATGTCCTATCGATATAAATTATTAAAAAGGCATTATAGGATACAAAGAGTGCTTTATTATTTTCTGGTCACGTTCCACGGATTGGGTTCTGTAATGAGACTCCAGAGCTTGGGATTAATATTATTTCCCTCATGAAACACAACATTCTTTCAAAATACCACAATTTATTTATATATACGTTAGCGACCAGCGGTTACTATATACCATAATGAAACATAGAAACGTATATATATGAAACATATGTGTGTTTGTTACTGAACTCTTCCTAAACAGCTGAACCGATTTTGATTTTTTTTTTGATATTTTTATTGAGCTTGGTAGGCGGCACTGCGTGTTAGTCGTCTTTTTTCAGCCTTTTATTTTCTGGTATTTATCATAATGTTTCACTCCAAATACACACCACCAGCCTTATTTAACATTCAAATACCTACTGAACAAAATCTAGAGCCGTCAACGTTCGGGCGGGATGACATAAGTATTATAGATCAAGCCCACACATATTTAACTTTTAGAAATTGTGTGCGCATTTTCTTAAATTTGGAAAAACCTTCCCGGTGAAGTTGAATATAGTGAAGAAACTTGCATGTCTAGAGATTTCTCAATGGCTTATGATGTCTGACAACCTTTACTGGGCCAACAGTGCGACAATAATAGGGTGTAAAAAATAAAGATTTGAAAAATTCTTTCATTATTCAAATCTTACATTATCCCTGATGAATAATATAGGTGATAGAATATTTTCAAAATGTTAGAGATCCGTATGAAAACTTCGATAATGTAGTCCACGTGTCAAAAAAATACTAAAAAAACCCTATATCGCATACGTTGTCCAAATTATTGACAATAGAGCAAAGTGATGTACTACAGTTTTATAGAGAACATCTATGTCTACAATACAACACACACATACAATATAACAGTTATGTCACAATAACTACTTTTTCATGTTAAAATATGCAAGAGTAACGCCGTTACAAACTAATATTATAACGAGGAAAGATTTGTATTTGTGTATGTATACAAATGATATAGGCTACATTTATTACTTAAATATATATCTTGCATAAAAATATATTTACTTTATCCCAAAATGTTTAAAAATAAATGTCTACATGCGAAGTCATGTCCGTGCGAAGCCGGGACGGGCCGCTAGTAAGCAGTAACAAATAATTTTCCGTGGATTAGATAACAGGATAAAAATCCGGGTGTGTCATACTTACTTCCTTACTAACATTATAGATGTTAAAGTGAGTTTGTTTGTTTAATAAGCTTTCACATCATAACTATTGAAACAATCAATAATCAATTCTGCAAACATATACTCGAGAGTCCAGTAAAGTTACACACTTTTCATTGCGGAAAATAAGTGGTTCCCGTCGGATAACTATTCTAACCCGTTGTCCTATAAACGACAAACGCGTTAATACTACGTGACGCGACGTGACACGAAAATATCAAATAGAGTTTGTATGTACTTATGGCCTACATTGTCGCCTAATTTGAACGCGTCGCGTCGCGTCGTGAATCTCACCTAAGATAACGGGTTATATAGAGATAACTAATGTGCCGTTGAGTGATGTATTTGTGATCTGAAGTCCACGCGGATGGAGTCGCAGGCACAATCTAGTATTATTATAATTAAATACAAAAATAAACAAACAACACATTTATTCCGTGTGGTGACGGACTAAGAATACAAGTGTCGCCACCCCATCCATTCCCTCAGGTGTCGTACAAGGCGACTAAGGGAGTAAGCAATTATCACCCATTGCATTACTGGTAGTAGGGCGGGGTACTAAGTGAGAGTACTCACTAGCTATCGCGCCCGAACGGGTCAGGAGCACCGTCTCCTGTGTGTCCGGTCGTGAAGCACGTCAGTGTGTTTTGACTGTAGCAGCAGATAGTCGTTTATTCTTTCATTTCATATCTGAGAAATGAAATAGTGCGCAGTGGCTTGACAATACTCTCAGTATAGTTGAGTCTATGAGCAACGATTACCACTTACCATCAGGTGGGCCGTGGCTCGTCTGCTATCATTAGCTTACAAAAAAAGCGTAGCGCCGTATAGCGAGCCAAGAAGCTATTGTCTCTTGGTATTGCAAGCCTTTGCTTTGAAGTCTAGAGCCATCTGTAATTTGTAAAACTCATTTTAATCTCAATAAAAGTGTTAAAGTTTCAATTTAAATGGGCACAGCCACAATATGAGAAATATATATGTATATACCTACACAAATATCTATATAATACCAAATAAATTAAGCATTTGATTTTGAATTCCTAAAGTAACAAGTTTTTCCCATTAAACACGTAAGAAACAGATTGATATGATTACGAGCCCCGAACCATTCATGGTTTTTGGAACACCTGGGCCTTATTACGTATTAATGACTGCCTCTGTAGTGCAGCGGTAGTGAAAGCGACTGCTGATCATAAGGTCTCGGGTTCTATATAGCTTTTTCGTAAAAAGAAAAATTCTCAGTAGCAGCCCGGAGTTTGGAAATGTGCCTGGTAATAGGCTCGCCCCCTATTGCGTGGGACTTAAATATAGCTGGCGAACCGTAGGTGTGTAATAATACACTTGCCGCCGGCGGACCTTTGAAGTAATCCAAAACAGTACCAGTGGTCCGTCAACGCAGGTGGAGCGACGGCACACGGCGGGTTCTTTAGTGGGTGAGGGCCCCACACTACCCTGTTCGTTGCACCGAACGACGGGGTGACGGTTAGGTACATTTTTCCCGATTAAACAAAAAAAAAACATGGTGTGTAATACACCTCTGCCTACCTCTTCGGGGAATACAGGCGTGATGCTATGTAATTTAATATGATTGTGTAGTCATATTTTCATATCTATAACGTTATTAATAATGCGGATGTTTCTAAAATAACATTTTTTACTTATTATGAATATTTTAACATCTGAAGTAAAAACTGAATTAGTAGTCTTTTCGTGATCGTATGAAACATCAGGATAGTAGAAAATTAATGTGAGATAGATTCCACATAAGTAGTTTTATCTTGTGATTAATTAAAAGTTTAGCAATGTATATAAGCATTATACGTCAAAATAACACATTCGTGCTGGGAGAAGCAAGGCTCTACCAGTCCTTTGACCTCTAGCGAGTACTGTCATTTGAAGGTCCTATAGCTGTTTTAGTATCAAAGATTTTGGATTAAAAATTAAATAGATGGGTGTCTTATAATTACACTATTAGATTTCAAGACAAGTTTGCATTAGTATTATTAGTCGCGTGTTATAAGATTTATTACGGTGCCTATAAAAGCTGCCATATCATAAATTAATGAATTTAGTATAGGGTGCTTAAATTAATTGAAAATTACTATTTGATTTCCATCAAGAATATACCACAAACACAAATGAAGGCAATGAAGTTAACAAAACTTAGATTGAAGTTATAAAGAATATAAGATAATAATTTTAGGATATTTTTGAAATATATATTATATTTTTTCTGATTGCATACATATAAAAATAATAGTTATGTGCATTTAGTTGTTTAACCAAAATATGTTGAGGTTTTAGGTTATATCTCAGGTTAATCCCAATATAGTAGCGGAATAAAACGATACCTGATTTTAACCGAGGCGTCACTCGCGCGTTGCCATCTCCAAGGAAAAGTATAGGAGGTGGATAGGAAAAATAATAAGGAGGGGTAGGATACTAAGGAGAGGATTGGAAGGATAATAAGGAGAGGATTGGAAGGATAATAAGGAGAGGATAGGGAGGGGTTGGGGCCTCCGGCGCTCTCACTCACCATACGAAACACAACAGTAGGTACCGTTGTTACACGCTGTTCTTATGTGAGAGGGTGGTACTTCCCCGATCGAGCTGACCCATTCGTGCTGGGATAAACAAGGCTCTACCACTAAAATTATAATAATAGAGCTATTAAACAAAAAAGTTTCTTAAAAATGGGATCAGTAGTTTCTGCGTGATGAGCAAACTAAAATGATTTTGTGTTCAAAGACGCCTAAATAGCCTAAAAAGTATTTTTTCTCTATATATTAAATGTACAAGATATATCATATTATATAATATTTCTGAATATAGAAGATATACTTATAATATTTCTGTTTTCATAACTCGAGATTCCGGAATCCTGGTCGGGATAAATTGCATGCCACATAAATCTAAGTAGTGTCTGAGATAAGTAGTATTATTGTTCTGTGATATTAGCCAGATTCAAGAAAGAAAATATATTCGTGTTGTTCTTTTATTTATCTTAACATTTTCATTTCTGCCAGAATTAACTTTTTTATTATCTTCATCTTGCTTAAAAAGCAAGTAAAAACTAAAATCACATGCATAACTTATTTACCCAACTATCTTTAGATCTTTTTAGTTAACATTAACTAAATATGTTTAATGTTTTTTTAAAGTACGAGTAAAACTACTTTTAGAGAACCAAATGAACATGAATTCTGTAAAGTATTTGAAATAACAAGATGGTAGAGAATCAAGCAAAAGCGATGGATTCCTTAAAAGTCGTTTTATTTCTGTAATCCAGAAATAACTGCACAGATGGCGGAGTGGTTTAGATATCGGCCTCCCGTCCGAGTGTTGTGGGTGCGAATCCCATGCAGGACAACTATTTGTGTGATCCAAAAATAGATGAATGGATGAATACCTGGCTGTGTGGGGCCGGCACCAAGAATAGCTCTACCCCGTCTCGTCCTATGGGAGTCGTAAAAGCCGACTAAGGGATTACCGGGGCACCGGGCAGCAGCGTTCCCCTGTGTACTATAAACATCCACTGCGATCGCCAACCCGCCTGCCAAGCATGGCGATTGTGGTAATATTGGGCACATGAGTGCACACACACACACACACATCGGCCTCCAGTCACGGCAGCTCCGCCATTCCGTGGCCTAACAGAAGCGGGCCCGGTAACGGCGGAGCAGGGGGTGCTAAGAATCACCGGTCGCGATCCGGCTACCATAAACAACTTCTGACCCTGGTAACGCACAACGTCAGGACACTGAGGACTGACGATAGGATCACCGCGCTGAAAGAGGAACTGAGCAAGATCCGATGGGACGTTGTAGGATTATCAGAAGTGCGAAGACAGGGTGAGGGCACGATAATCCTTCAGTCCGGAAACTTGCTCTTCCACCGGGAGGGCGACCACCAGTCCCAGGGTGGTGTCGGGTTTATCGTTCGCAGGTCTTTCATATATAACATGGAGAAGATTGAGAGTGTGTCGATTAGGGTAGTGTACCTTATACTCAGAATAACCAAAAGGTATTCGCTGAAGGTCATACATATGGAATTTGATGATGAACGGGCTATGCTTGACATCTCTCTACGTGATAAGATCCGTAATACGTAATTCATAATTACTGGTAACACACACTGGTCGTAGACCTTCGTCTTCAGACACTGTGGAATATTGGACAAGAAGATCTCCCTCAGCTTCGCGAACGCTGCCCATGCGAGCTGGATTCGTCGATCGACCTCTTTCTCGAAGTTGTGTCTACCTAACTGGATAGTTTGTCCCAGGTATACATAGTGGTCGACAACTTCAAGAAGCGCACTCCCGACCAGGACCGGTGCTGAAATGACATGGACATTAGACATGACTTTCGTCTTGTCCATGTTCATTTCTAGACCCACTAGTCGGAAGACACGGCTGAGGTCGTTGAGCATAGTACCAAGGTCCTCCAGCGATTCTGCCATGACCACGATATCATCTGCAAATCGAAGGTGAGTGATGTATTCGCCATTTATGTTGATGCCTAATCCGGTTCAGTCCAAGAGCTTGAAAACATCTTCCAATGCAGTGGTGAAGAGTTTCGGGGACATGACGTCTCCCTGTCTAACACCTTTCTGCAGTTGGATCGGTTTTGTGCTCTTGTCCTGAACTCGGACAGACATAGTGGCGTATCTATACAAACACTTCAATACTTTGATGTATCGATAGTCAATTTGGCACCGCTGAAGAGATTGCAGCACCGCCCAAGTTTTGATCGAATCGAAGGCTTTCTCGTAGTCCACAAACGCTAGACACAGAGGCCGATTATACTCCTCGGTCTTCTGTATAATCTGGCGTAGCGTATGTATGTGGTCTACGGTACTAGCCTTTTCGGAAACCAGCTTGTTCGGGAGGCTGGAAGTCGTCGAGCCTGCGCGTGAGTCGATTTGTAATGACCCTCGAGAACAACTTATAGACATGGCTCAAGAGTGAGATGGGTCTGTGATTCTTCAAGAGGGTTCTATCACCTTTATTGAAGAACAGCACAACCACGCTCCTGGTCCACGACTATGGAACGTCGCCTCCGAGAACGACGGCATTGAATAGCCTCTGGAGGGCTTTGAGGACCGGCTTTCCGCTTGCCCTCAGAAGCTCTATAGTAATTCCGTCGTCTCCCGGTGCCTTTTTTGGTTAAGAAGATATACAACGCGAAAGTGGAAGGATGTAGGTATAGAGGGAGACCAAGACTCACCTACCAAGACCAAATCGAGCTTGTATTGAAGGAAGGTGGAGCCAGGAGTCTCTGAAACCGGTGAGCGTGTATGAAGAGAATTATGAATGTTGAGGAAGCGAGAGATGTATGCAAGAATAGAGCCTCTTAGCACTCTGTTCTCTCTGCCTACCCCGCAAGGGAAATGGCGTGATGATAAGTTAAGTAGTTAATGTTTAAAATTTTAAAAGCTGCTGTATCAACATTTTATCTCGCTATTTTTCCATCATTGTTATCCAGCCATCCATCCAGCCATCAGCCTTTCATCGTCCACTGCTGGACATAGGCCTCCCCAAGAGAACGCCACAGAGAACGGTCCTGTACCGCCTGCTTCCAACGACTGCTTGCGACTTTGACCAGGTCATCGGTCCACCTGGTGGGAGGCTGTCCTACACTGCGCCGTTCGTTGCGTGGTCACCACTCGAGAACCTTTCTTCCCCAACGGATGCCGGTTCGTCGAGCGATGTGGCCTGCCCATTGCCACTTCAGCATGCTGACCCGGTTGGCTATGTTGGTCACTCCCGTTCTCCTACGTATTTCCGTATTACGGATCTTATCACGTAGAGAGATCCCAAGCATAGTCCGCTCCATAGCACGCTGAGCGACTTTAAGCCTTGATGTAAGGCCAACGTTGAGAGACCACGCCTCTGTGCCGTACATCTCCAGTCCAGTGCTCTAAACCACTTAGCCACCCTACTGATCCTTTGATCATCCCAAATTCTTAATCACATTTGTCTTACGACTTAACTTACTTAGAGCACTTCCCCGGATTGGAAAAGATGCGTGGTTCGATTCCCGCTCCTACTAAAAATCTCTTTTTCTTTATTCACAAATAATTTGTACTTTAAAAAGTAGCGGAGAATGACAATTGCTAAAAGAAATAGAGCTAAAATGTCTCATGCTCCTTTTTGCATACCCAACTCTCGCTTCCATATAATAACGTTGGGACAAGCACTGCGTTGTGTATTGCAACACGTGCCCTCTGGCTGAGGTGATGACTGCTTAGAAGTTGTCTCAATGCTCCGTTCACTCTTTTTCCCGCATTCACTCTTCTCTCTACATCAGTGGTGTACCTTCCATCCTGACTGAATCCACATCCAAGATATACAAATTCATCCACTTGTTCTAGCAAACCATTTCCTATTGCTACTCTATCATCTGTTCTGGCTTCTTCTCTTTCAAAAACCATTATTTTGGTTTTGCTCACATTCACACATTAAACATTAACGTTTTAACAAAATCGGTGCAGTAGTTTTTGTGTGATAGTTTTCTGTTTAGACATGCCTAAATTACCTCATACAGTCACTTCTTCCGAAATATATTTTAGAGACACAGCTCTGTTACAGTTTTATAAAAGTTAGTGCGATCCGAATTTGGTTCAAGTCAAAAACAAAATATAATAATGTGAAATAATAATAAATGGTCCTCGTTGCTCGTACAATAGCGGAGTACCGACAAGACATAGAAATGTGAAAACCTCGAAAACCGGTTCCACTAATGAATTTTCGTGGAACATTTTTCGATTGCATTATAAAGGTTTAAATGAAAATTTACCCATCAAAAGGTGCCAATCTCAATTACAACAATTAATCGAAAAATATGAATATATTTTTTATTAACTTTAATAATAATTTAAATTATTTTGGTCAAAAAAATTACAGAAAGAAAATGACATTAAGGCGAGGTCATCGTAATCGTAATTATGATGTATTAATAAAATAGATTAGATTTTTAGAAATTAATAGAAATACGCATAAACATCTATACTATTATAATGCTGTGACAGAGCTGTGTCTGTACTTATAATTACCTATATTACTAGCCTTTGCCAGCGACTTCGCCGCAGCCAAAAGCTAGTTTTTCGGTTATACCTCAGGTTCCCGATATAGTAGTGGGATAAAATGTATACCAGTTTTTAAGTCTAATCAAGCCTTTCAAATAAAAAAAGTTGCATCAAAATCCGTTCAGTAGTTTTTGTGTGATTCGCGAACAAACAAACAGAAACAGACAAACAGACAAAAATTCTAAAATTCTTTGTGTTTAGACACGCCTATATAGCCTATTACAGTAATTTTTTTCTAAAATATCTTAAAGATCAGATCTGTTACAGTTTTATAATAGTATAGATTTATTTATAATAGATTACATGAGGTTATCAACTTTGTACTTGTAACTCTGCTACGTGCCCCTGAAAAGGCTTTGAGTGGTGGCTATGTTTGGAAACTTGGAGCATGTGCTACAATGCAGTGTGCTGTATACCATAGCGTATAGCTATGATCGGCTTGGAATACAAACACACGTAAGGTATATAAGCTACCGTAGCAGTTGTAGCTGCGCTTAATGTAGGCGCTTTAATGGCTTGGAAATCTGTATACCACACTAATATTTTTTCACAGAGACATTTTCCATGTACCTTTTGCTATATTTGATGATAAACTGCATTTATCTTATGTTAGATTTTTACCTAATGTGACATTGGGCAATACTTTTTGACGGTATCTATAGTGAAACGAAATTTCGCAAGAGTACTTACATTTCATTAATATGCGTCAAGTTATCTGTTTTATCTATAAAACGAATAATATATTTTTCATACTAAATAAAACGAACAATATGTTGCAAAGAGTTTTGATATGATTGATGAAATCAGAGAGAAACCTCTGTGATTTCATTCGCAGTGTACCGCAAAAACAATAATTTTAATCAAAATTACATCAAATTTAGCCTAATTTCGTTAATTATAAATTAATTCACGAGCTGCTTGAACTTACAATGGTCTAATTAATTTATTATTCTGACGTTTAAATTAAAAGTTGTTTAAATTTTCCTTAAATGGTTTTAAGCTTGAATTGTAATATCTATAAAAGGTTTTGTCAAAAAGAATAATTATAATTACAATAGAAAACCTATCCAAAGTACTAAGAGGTCCTTATGCTGGTATTAATTATGATTATACTCGTAATAACAGGACAAATTCCTCTTCATCATAATTTTGTTATCTTGTTTGACCCTGTACCATGATTGGTTTAACTAATATTAGCCAAGGTAAGCTTCAATGCCATATTTTTTTGATCTTTTGAATGTACTTGCTTTAATTTCATCTATCTAGTTTAATTTAAACTTATTAAATTTAATGTGTCGCTCAAAGACAAGCTCAAGAAACGCAACAATTTTGCGAACTCTTGGGATTCAATGTATATTCATTGTTAGGGCAGTCGCCCATACCACTGAAGGAATGTAATATGGTTCCGGTGGTCCACCAATAAAGGCGGAGAGACGGCACACGGCCGGGGCGGTCGCCCATACTTTATTTAGCCATGTCCTTTAAATCATTGAAGTAAAATTTATAAGTAATATTTGTAATAGTCGCATCTCGGTCCATTTAAAAACACTTCAAAACTGATTCTATTTTCACACTGAGCTTCGGCGCTGACACTGAGCTTTCAGCTTAGCACAACGGGTTTATTTAGTGGGTAAGGGCCCCAAACTAATCTGTTCTTTGCCCCGGACGACGGGGTATGCGGTTAGGTACATTTTTTCCTGCCTTAACAAAAAAAGGGGCACACGTTATACGTTTCTGCGTGATAAAGTAATCTAGCTGTCAATGGTTTGAGCTATATGAAATTTAAAATGCTAAATCTTGCCACTAAATTGGTAATACCACTTTAGTGGCTGTATCTAATCTTAAATATCTCAAAGGCGTCATATTCAGATTTGCAAAATATAATAAAGCCTCGACGAATAAATGATGTTGATATGAGGATTACAGCTTAACAAGATAGTCTCGCGCACATTTGTTTTATAATATTAATGAAGCAAAGTAAATCCGTACAGACGAGCTATGGCCTATCTAATGTTATTATGGATTTATCATATCAAAGATATGTCCTAGATACTGTTTGCCAAGATAATATATCATTACGTGTAGAAGAGGATTGCCTGTAGACATTCAACCTATTGTAAAATCATTATACAACTGGGTCACCTAATCAGGCTTTACTCTACTAAGACTTACTCATAATCTAAAATATTGTCTTAGGATACCTACCATTTCATGGCCCTGAGTGAGAGTGGCTGGGATGCCCCCATAAGCGCTGGCTTGAGGGTGACGGATCTAGGGCAGTCCGCCACCCTAGCAGAAGCTGGCACGAGACGGTGGCGCAAGTGTTCGCGATTACGAGCGCGCCTCCTGACGAGGAAGGGCTATGTTCTCCAAAGGAGACAAGGCCACCAGCATTGGAAGCCCAGACCTATCAGGGGTGGAGGAAACCATGCGTAGAGCGTATACCTAAACTATGTCACACATGCGTCATTTTAATTTAATGAACTAGCTCAGTTACATCTTTGACTTCTTCAAGGTAAAAGCTTACTTTCTTAATAGGAGACCTATTTTACCCCTTTGATAATAAGAAAGTAGTATGGTCATCTTTTAAATACCACTTTTCACAAGATGCATGTCCTTTTTGAATTGTAAAAGCATATATAGACAGACCGACAAAAATGGTAGAATTGGCGTCAAATATTTATATAGTAGTATAGATATAGATTTACTACGAATAATGGACAAGACGCCGACAAAATTTAAAGCATATTTTGGCAATTTGTTAATTTATATATCGCTCCTTAAATAATTTCTACAAAATTTTGATTTTAATTGGATGATTTAAATGAAAATAAATATAAATTTATAACATAATAATACCAAAGAGTTTTGAGGTCTTAGTAGGTGTTTTTTTAGGCAGGAGCAGTATTCTTATGTACAACACTGTTAGAGTGGTTTAAATGATCAATTTTGACGACTACTTACATTTTTTAACGCAAGCAACCTGCAGAATATTTCTTGAGTCGCGGGCACTTTATAAACATAAAATTCAGATACAAAGTACACAAAGACTCAAAACGATCATTTTTTTAATATTTCGTGGGTGGCTTACAAGCATACGGCCCACCTGATTGTAAGCGGTTACCGTAGCCTATAGACCCCCTCATAAGGTCAACCTAAGCCCAGCGCCTTAATACGTCTGATAACCTCTGTGGTACCCGAGGTGGCCAGTAACGCCATCGAAGGTCCCTCTGCGGGTCGTAACAGATTACGCCCAACCCAGGGGGGAGCCGGCCGCGCAGGAACTAGTCTTGCCCGATGTCCCACAGGACTGATCCCTGTGGGACACCGCACGACGTCGGCCTCCTCAGAACGTCCCCCTCCCGTCTAACGAAGAGGACTCTGTGGCCTTCGAGGTAGTCTACCACTAGCCTCCGGTAGGCAGGCACCCTGTGAAATCAGATTGCCTCCCTGATGCAGGTGAATGGCAGACTGTTAAATGCGCTGGCAATGTCCGGCGACACCACCAACAGTACCCTTCACTGAGCGTCGGCCTTCGTGGCCGCAACCTTCAGACGCAGGATGGCGTCGACCATTCAATGCCCCGAACGAAAACGGAACTGAGCGCTCGCTAGGTCGAGGCCCAACTTTGCAAGGTGCCGGACAATACGCGCGGTGAGAATCCTCTCGAGCAGCTTACCCGCATCGTCAAACAGCACCCTGGGGCTAAAGGCCACGACTGAATCCGGGGACCGACCCAGCTTCGGCAGGAACACGAGCTTATCCTCCTTTTTTTTGTACAACATGGGTGGTAATCAAGCATATGGCCCACTTGATGGTAGGCGGTTACCGTATCCTATTAGCCTATAGACACCAGCAACACCAGAGGCATCACTACATGTCACCATCTCCAAGAAAAGGGATAGGACGGGAAGAGGAAGTATAGTAAGGAGGGGATTTGATCCTCCGGCGCTCTCACATACCATACGAAACACAAGGGTAGGAGTACCTACCATGGTTTCACGCCACTATTCTGTGAGAGGGTTCTACTTCCCCGATCGAGAACACGCACACACATCAATATAAACTACCACGAATACTACTAGTACTATTATTACCACCATTAGTAATACCACTAATACTACCGCCACAAAAACTACCGCCGTGCATGCTGAGATATGCAAGACTCTACTACTAGAAGCCTTCCAGATATCATGAAACCGTCCGGACACCAGGCTCGCGTTGAACGTCTCCTGAGGCAGTTTTAGTATAGCTACACCATCTTTAGAGTGCATTACTTAAACATATTTTATAATACTTATTGCGATAAAATAATATCCAAGATATCCAAGTAAGATCGTCAAGAGTCCTACGACTCATCTTACAAATACTCCTTCAGAAAGGTCTTCAACGTGATTCTAAAAACTACGCCATCAGTAATTTGTACGCGATACTAATGCGATTAATACTCTTCAAATCATTCAATTAATAGACTTCAAAGTCTAATTCTCTTAAGTTTATATTCTGTTTTAAATATACAAATCGAAGTATATTCTAAAAATTTAAAATTAAATTGTTTAAGTTCATTTACCATTTTCATGAATTGAAATAAAATAAATTCTCCGAACATCGGAGAGAATATTATTAAATTTTATGAAAATCTTGTAATTAGTAATAAGAGCATATTATTAATAAAGTGAATACAAATTTGCCTCTGTAGTTAAGTTATATTCACTTTATACAAAAATAAATATTGGTAATAATAATGTATTTGGAAACAAAGGGGATTTTAAATTTTTTTAAATAGTATCACATTTCGTTGATTTATTGGAATCAACGAAAAGTACACCAAGAGAAGTGATTATGTAGTAGTTAAAGATTACGTAGGTACTCTATTAAAATAAACTAGCCTTTGCCCGCGGCGTAATGTAGGGATGTTTTTTTTCTCGTCTCATAGTGTGGGGTGTCGTTGGATAGGTCTTTCAAAAATATTGTATGTATGTAAAAAAAATTTTTCGAATAAGGCGTTTGTGATATATTAAGTTTAAAAGCGCTATTTTTTGTTGTTAGACTCAAGTGAGCCAACTTAATGATTGTGTTTTACAATCATTATTTATTAGAATATTATTTATTTATTTATTTGGGACATATAACAGTTACACGCTAAATATTACATTGTATAAAGTATAAAATTAATAATACTAAACGAGTAACCCACACAAATGTCCACGAATTGATATTTAAAAATAGTAAAACGCATAAGAAATGCATATGTAAATAGTATAAGAGCAAAGTTACAATAGTCATAAAATTTGTCTTATTTATTAATTAATGCACTAATAGCCATTCTTTTAAATGTTGCTTGTGGCAATGCAAAAATATCAATATCCACAAAGTATGTGTTATATGTTATATTTATTACTTTTTAGTTCACTTAGATATTAGAGCGTGTTATTTAAACTATCATTTATTTCTCTCTCTCTTGGTGTTAAAACGTATCTCAATTTTAATGAAGCCATTGTTTGCTCATCAATTTCACTGAATAATTCGTTGTCTTGTTGTGAGCGTTGTCTTTAAGCCATAAGTGCCATTTGTTTAATTAAAACAACACTTAAACCGACTTTAATTATAACTTCGCAAACTGTAATCCTTCTCATCGATAAACCATTAAAATATTATTGCTTAGTTTTGAGTCTGTTGTTCCCAGAACTTCTTCAGTATAAAAGGATGGTTTATGATGTAACTAGTTGCTGACCGCGACTTCGTCTTCGTGGGCCTTAAAAATATAAATACGTACATCTTTCCTCACGCCCCACGTTTGACGCTTGAGGTGTAACTCCTTGATAACTGCTGCTGACCTCCCAAGGGCGTTGCTGGACGAAGAAGAGATTTTTCATCTGCTTTTGATTCCGTAGGGAATTAATTTAAGATATATGAGCATGTCGTATTGAAGTACTCTTCCATCCATCCATCCATCAGCCTTTCATCGTCCACTGCTGGACATAGGCCTCCCCAAGGGAACGCCACAGCGAACGGTCCTGTGCCGCCTGCATCCAACGAATGCCTGCGACTTTGACCAGGTCATCGGTCCACCTGGTGGGAGGCCGTCTCACACTGCGCCGTCCAACACGCGGTCGCCACTCGAAAACTTTCTTCCCCAACGGTTGTCGGTTCGTCAAGCGATGTGGCCTGCCCATTGCCACTTCAGCATGCCGACCCGGCGGGCTATATCGGTTACTCCCGTTCTCCTACGGATTTCCGTATTACGGATCTTATCACGCAGAGAGATCCCAAGCATAGCCCGCTCCATGGCACGCTGAGCGACTTCGAGCCTTGATATAAGGCCAACATTTAGAGACCACGCCTCTGTTCCGCAAGTCATCACCGGTAACACACACTGGTCGTAGACCTTCGTCTTCAGACACTGTGGAATATTGGACAAGAAGATCTTCCTCAGCTTCCCGAACGCTGCCCAGCCGAGCTGGATTCGTCGATTAACCTCTTTCTCGAAGTTCATCCATCCATCCATCCATCCATCAGCCTTTCATCGTCCACTGCTGGACATAGGCCTCCCCAAGTGAACGCCACAATGAGCGGTCCCGTCATGGGGGATAATGCCGTAATCGCCACGCTAGGCAGGCGGGTTGGCGATCGCAGTGGATGTTGTTAATACTCGAGGGAGTGCTGCTGCCCACTCCCGCGGTATTCCCTCAGTCGGCTCTTACGACTCCCGTGGGTAGAGAGGGGTGGGACAATTCTAAAGCCAGCCCCACACGGTAGCGCCACGGCTTTCTCGAAGTTGTGCCTACCTAACTGGACTGTTTGTCCCAGGTATACATAGTGATCGACAACTTCGAGATCCGCGTTCCCGACTAGGACCGGTGCTGAAATGACATGGTTATTGTGCATGACTTTCGTCTTGTCCATGTTCATTTTTAGACCCACTAGTCGGGAGACACGGCTGAGGTCGTTGAGCATGGTACCAAGGTCCTCCAGCGATTCTGCCATGACCACGATATCATCTGCAAATCGAAGGTGAGTGATGTATTCGCCATTTATGTTGATGCCGAATCCAGTCCAGTCCAAGAGCTTGAAAACATCTTCCAGTGCAGTGGCGAAGAATTTCGGGGACATGACGTCTCCCTGCCTTCTGCAGTTGGATAGGTTTTGTGCTCTTGTTCCTGAACTCGGACAGACATAGTGGCGTTTTTATACAAACACTTCAACACTTCGATGTACCGATAGTCAATTTGGCACCGCTGAAGGGACTGACTTGTCCTGAACTCGGACAGACATAGTGGCGTTTTTATACAAACACTTCAACACTTCGATGTACCGATAGTCAATTTGGCACCGCTGAAGGGACTGCAGCACCACCCAAGTTTCGATCGAATCGAAGGCTTTCTCATAGTCCACAGACGCTAGACACAGAGGCCGATTATATTCCTCGGTCTTCTGTATAATCTGGCGCAGCGAATGTATGTGGTCTATGGTACTATAGCCTTTTCGGAAACTGGCTTGTTCGGGAGGCTGGAAGTCGTCGAGCCTGCGCGTGAGTCGATTTATAATGACTCTCGAAAACAACTTATAGACGTGGCTCAAGAGCGAGACGGGTCTATAATTCTTCAAGAGGGTTCTGTCGCCTTTCTTGAAGAACAGCACCACCACACTCCTGGTACACGATTCTGGAACGTCGCCCCCGAGAACGACAGAATTGAATAGCCTCTGGAGGGCTGAGGACCGGCTTTCCGCCTGCTCTCAGAAGCTCTATAGTAATTCCGTCCTCTCCCGGTGCCCTTCCGTTCTTTAGTTGTTTGAGAGCCATTCTGATCTCGTACAGGCTGACGTCCGGGATATCTTCGGTAAAATGCCGAGTTAACTTGGATCTGGGCTTATGGACCAAGCTGAAAACAGGGTTCTGGGATCTGTATAACTGTCCATAGAACTCATGGACCTCTCTTAATATCTCATCTTTGTATGAAACAACAGTGCCATCATTGGTCTTTAGCTTGGTCAGCTGGCTTTTCCCAACAGACAGATCTCTCACGAACACTTTGGAACCTTGGTTCCGCTCTATCGCCTCTTTAATACGCAGGGTATTAAATCGGCGAATGTCTTGTCGCATAGACTTGTTTAGTCGCCTCTGATTGGACCAATCAGCCGAAGACTGCACCGTCATTTCTGTCCGTCTTGCCTTGAGCTTAAGAGTTTGGTCCGTACATTTTTGAGTCCTATTGACGCGACTGGTCTTATAGAAGGTCGACCCGACCGCGTGGACAGTTTCCACGAACCTGTTGTTCATATCGCTCGCTGATTCGCACTCGTCTAGGCATTGAAAGCGATTTTGTAGTTCGAGCTGAAAGTTTTCGGGGTTCTGGTATTGAGCAGGTGTTGGTCGGAGCGTAGACTTCATCAAGCGTGACCTCTCGACTTTCATATTTAGATTCAATATGCCTCTAACTAAGCGGTGATCACTCACAGTTTTAATCCTGCTGATCACTGAGACATCATTGAGTATGTCCCGTTTGTCCGTTAAGATGAAGTCAATCTAATTTTTCACAGAACCATCAGGGCTAATCCAGGTCCATTTCCGCTGTGGCTGCTTTCTGAAGAAGGAATTCATCATAAAGAGGCCTTCCTTCTCCAGAAAATCAGACAGCATCTGACCCCTGTGGTTCCTCTGCCCAAATCCATATTGCCCCACCCTCAGCTCATCGTCTCTCCTTATGCCTAGTTTTGCGTTGAAGTCTCCCATAACCACCGTGAAGTGACATTTAGACGTGTAAATAGCTTCTGAGATGTCCTCGTAGAGGCCCTCTACTTCGTCGTCGGAATGCGTCGAGGTAGGTGCGTAAACCTTTATGACCTTCAGCGAATACCGTTTGGTTATTCTGAGTATAAGGTACGCTACCCTACTCGACACACTCTCAATCCTCTCCACGTTACCTATGAGAGACTTGCGAACGACAAACCCGACACCACCCTGGGATTGGTGGTCGCCCTCCCGGTGGAAGAGCAAGTTTCTGGACTGGAGGATTATCGTGCCCTCACCCTGTCTTCGCACTTCTGATAATCCTATAATGTCCCATCGGATCTTGCTCAAATCCTCTTCCAGCGCGGTGATCCTCTCGTCAGTCCTCAGTGTCCTGACGTTGTTTGTTACCAGGGCCAGAATCCGTTTGTGGTAGCCGGATCGCGACCGGGGATTCTTAGCACCCCCTGCTCCGCCGTTACCGGGCCCGCTACCGTTAGGCCACGGGATAGCGGAGCTGCCGTGACTGGGGGCCGATGTTTATCTCTGTGCACTCATTTGGGGGTTTTTACCATAATCGCCACGCTTGGCAGGTGGATTGGCGATCGCAGTGGAAGTTTTTAGTACACAGGGAACCGCTGCTGCCCGATCCCCCGGTAATCCCTTAGTCGGCTTTTACGACTCCCATAGGAAGAGACGGGGAGGAGCTATTCTTGATGCCGGCCCCACACGGCTCAAGTACTCTTATGACACGTTATTTATAAAATAATCGCAGTTCTTTTCATCGAACTTGCACAACTTGATATGATTGTTACGGAACTCTTGCCAATATGAGTCAAAAGAGCTCAAACGATTCTTGGTATTTGTTGGTGTTTTGCGTTCTGCACCATCTTCCTTGGAGTTTCTCCATAGCTCCTATGATCTGCTGCTGAGTTGCCAGGAGATCTTCTATATCGATAGCTTGGCTGCTTTAATTAATAATATTGTGCCGCAGTGGCGTATTAACATTATGAATCCACGTAGATCGAGTCTCCAACAGAATCTTGTTGTATTATAAATATGAATGAGAGTTTGTGCATTTGTTACTCACCTTAACTACTTAATCAATTTGTTCTACTTAAATTTTTTCTACTTAATCATAAGTAGGTACTTAAAGTCCGGATTATTGAGAAGGATATAGGGAAAATAGAGGATTCTTTAGAATACTTGTATTTGTGTCAAGGTATTTAGTATCTTTGTGCCAGAGGGAGTACGTGTTAAAATTAGAGGTGGTTAGCTTTTGGTAGCACAGGCAAGTGAAACATTAAAATTATGGCTTATATGGAAAAACCAAATTATTTCATGAATAAAATGAAATTTTAAGAAGTACGATATCGCACTGACGTCTATGTATCTTTTTGAAATTTTGAAATAAAACTACGTTTACGGAATCTATCGCGTTTACTTGATTTTTATACCATCCCGACGTTTCGAAAACTTTACAGCATTCATGATCACGGGTGGACTTATATGGTTGGTGATGGGTTTACGTGCACAAGGATTTTATTATGTAAGAAATATCCTGAACAAATATGTATATATCAGACTACACTAGCACATTTTATTAGATGTATAAACTATTATTACGTCCGTTTTATTTGTAGTTGTCAATACGCTGGGAAACAAAACTATTAGGCGGAGTAAATTTCAAAAAGATAATACTTTCTAACATTTACGCGAATTTTACACATTTTGAAATAAAACTACGTTTACGGAATCTATCGCGTTTACTTGATTTTTATAGTATTCCGACGTTTCGAATACTTTACAGCATTCATGATCACGGGTGGACTTAGATGGTAGATGTCCAAAGCTGATATGTTGTTTCAACGGTTTTATCT
This sequence comes from Leucoma salicis, assembly GCA_948253155.1. Classification (NCBI taxonomy): domain Eukaryota; kingdom Metazoa; phylum Arthropoda; class Insecta; order Lepidoptera; family Erebidae; genus Leucoma; species Leucoma salicis. Next base: position 12,329,188 of record OX411809.1, on the reverse strand, counting down.
ACCCACAGTAATATGATTTTACAAATTTTTGGTTTATTTATTTCAACCCACATAATATTCGTTTACCGACAACCCACATAATATTCGTCGACCTAATAATAATTTCTACATCTAATAAAATGTGCTAGTGTAGTCTGATATATACATATTTGTTCAGGATATTTCTTACATGATAAAATCCTTGTGCACGTAAACTATCACCACTTCCAACCACATTGCATGCAAGAATGACAGTTTTAAACATTAAAAATGATACAAATATAATTACGTCTAATCCTAAGCTGTCACCGTCTAACAAGTTTTACATGTCAAACAGCTTATACCGGGAGATTTTTCGGATTAAAACTGCAGTTAAAAATAACAGATCTAAATCAGCCTGTTAGCGGAATGTTACTATTTTGGGCTATCGTCATTATTTGCCTTAGGTTTTTGGTATACAGCGACAACTCATTCTCAGGTAATCAGCACGGGAAAGCAAATCCTCTTCCGTATTCTGGTGATTTCTTTTTGAGTTCAGGGATCGTTACCATCAACTATATTTTTTTTTCTAATGGAATAGTGATCATAAAAATCTGTTTCTTTTTAAATATTCGAGCTGTTTTGTAAGACAAGTTTTGTAAAATAATTTTGAACGCTTCGATGCTTACATTATTTTATTCTAGTAATTTTAGGATAAATAAATATCAGACACCCTATCCGCTATAAAGGTATAATATACCTAACCTACAAAGCGAAACTTGAACAACGAAATATGAATTACTTTTCAACATCGCTGACTTCTGTATTTTTCTTCACGAAACCGTATTCGTGATCTACATAAAGCTTGTTCATTTAAGGACCTCTTTGTAATTTGAAGTGCGAAGGATAGAAAGTTTGATGTTGAAGTGTTTTGAATTTGTTACCTTGGTGACATTGAACTAATTGGATGTCTCTTAATTCAAGACGTCTTTAAAAATTGGGAAACATCTTTAAACAACTAAGTGGAGGGTGTAACAAATTCACAATTAACTAGAAAAAAGAAGGTACTTGAATATATTAATTAATCGCCAATAAGATAGAAGAGTAAATAATTTCCAAGAAAAGAAGAATCAACTAGCTGTCTCCCGTGACTTCGACTGCGTGGATACTAAAACGAGGATAACATATTTCCTAACTAATGAAAATTAAATATTGCCTATATTTTGCTTGAAACCAAACTACAATCTATTTTTAGAAATCTCATTAAAATCTGTTGAATAATTTTAGAGCTGTGCTCCAAACAAACAAAAAAAAATCGTCATTAAGTGTCCTATTATCGTTCTCATTACGTCCCTTCTTATCTCTTCTTATTTGACAAATGCATTCAATGTACAGACATACTGGGTTCTACTATTTTATTATAGAGAGATTTAGGTATAAAAACGGAGTTTGCGACTGGGGCTGCTGCCCAAGCTGTGAATCCCGCTGCGCCAGGGAGCAAGCCGCGCAAGCTTCAAGCGCCGAAAACGGCAGCGGTTATAATCACCATGCTGCCGGAGGCGGAAGCGGGCCTGACGTATCAGGCCATCTTGAAGAAGGCCCGGGATGAAATTGACGTCACCAACATCGGAGTCGTCGTCACCCGGACCCGCCTAGCACGCACAGGGGCTCGAATTCTCGAGTTCCCTGGGGCGGAGGTCTGTTTGGCGAGGGGAGTGGAGTCCGTATCACCAGACCGATAAAGTGCGCTGAACTGCGCATTTCCGGTCTGGATGACTTAGTGTCGGCGGACGACGTCCGGGAGGCTATTGCCTCAAAAACTGGATGCTCGAATGCCGTCAGAGTGGGCTCCATTCGGACCGGTCCCGGCGGCGTAGGTGCCGTCTAGGCGAGTTGCCCTGTCGTGGCGGCCAAAACCTTGGCCGACGCAGGCAGGCTCCTCGTGGGCTGGAGTTCCGCGCGGGTCACCGTGCTGGAGCCTCGGCCCGCGAGGTGCTTTAAGTGCATGGCGGTTGGACACACCCGGCCGACGTGCACTAACTGTTTTGACTGCAGCGGTCATTGTTTACGCTGCGGTCAGGCAGGGCACCGGGCAGCAACTTGCACCGCCACCCCTCACTGCCCCGCGTGCGCGGCAGGCAACAGGCCTGCCAAGCACTGCATAGGGCGGGAGGGATGCAGACCCCCGACGACAGGCCCAAAAAAGGGGGGACCAGCCAATCGGCCCAGGCTGCCCCCCCTAGCGTGGCTTCGCCACCGTCTCGGGTGGAGGAGGATATGGTTACGGCTTAAAATTCAACCGTGACACTATCCTCCTTCAGGCGAACCTCAACCACTCCGCCAGGGCGCAGGATCTTCTCCTGCAAACCATGGTGGAGAGGTTGATTGGTTTAGCCGTAGCTGCGGAGCCTTATTGCGTTCCTGACCGTCCTCATTGGGCGGGCAGCCGCGATAGGGACCTACTGGCGGAGGCAGCCATCGTCCAATCGTGGCTGTCCTCACCGGCCCTGACCGAGGGGGTGGACGTTGAGGCTGGCCGATTTCGCGCTGCGATGACGCAGGTGTGCGACTCGGCCATGTCCCGTGTGCTATGTCCTCCTCCAAGGAAGGGGCTCTACTGGTGGTCCCAGGAGCTGGCGGACCTCCGTGCGGCATGCATTCGTGCCCGGAGGTCCTACACCTGCAGTCGGAGGCGCAACCGCGATGGGGGAGGGCCAGCTGTACGAGGCGTACCGCACTTCGCGGGCCGCGTTCAAGTTGGCCATCTGCCGCGCCAAAATGAAGAAAAGGCAGGAGATGCTGGACGGTCTCAACCATGACCCCTGGGGTCGCCCGTATCGTGCGGCGCTGAACAAGCTCCGCACTCAGGGCCCCCCCTCACAGAGCGGGCGCTCCAACCGGTGCTGGAAGAGTGGTCGGGGCGACAGCACGGAGTCCTTACCTTCCGACTGGTGCAGGTGCTGTCGGGGCACGGTTGCTTCGGCAGGTATCTGTACATTGTCGCAAGGAGGGAAGCGACTCCGGGCTGTCACCACTGCGGCTGTGACGAGGACACGGCGCGGCACACGCTCGAGTCGTGCCCGGCTTGGGCCGAGCAGCGCCGTGAACTCGTCGCGGAAATAGGGGGAGACCTCTCGCTGCCGAGCGTCGTTAGAGCGATGCTTGGCAGCGACAGGAATTGGGCCGCGGTCGCTGCCTTCTGCGAGGAGGTTATCTCGAGGCTGCGGGTGGATGGACCGGGGAACGTCCGCCACCTGCTATGCCTCCCGCGAAGGTGCGACACTCTGTGTGCGGATGCATCGCTCAGTAGAGGGTACCCGAAAGGGTAAGCGGCCGGCGGACCACCGAAGGAATGTAACATAGTTCCAGTGGCCCGCCAACAAAGGCGGAGAGATGGCACACTGTGGGTTTCTTTAGTGGGTGCAGGCCCCACACTATCCTGGTCGTTGCCCCGAACGACGGGGTGTGCGGTTAGGAACATTTTCTCCCGCCTAAACAAAAAAAAAAGGCATAAAACATGCATTCTTCACAGAATGTAAAGGTTGGAAGCGCTTATTCTGTTTTTATGCGTATGCTATTTGAAAATCTTACTTACAACATAATACTCAAGTCAAAAAGAAAAAAAGTATGTGTGTACTTATGTACACGCGTTAGAAGTTACTCGTATACTTCTTATTATTCTTTATTTAAATATCACAAAAAAAACTAAGACTTAGATAAGGGTGTCTAACTTCAGGGTGTCGGATTTTCGTGACGGTGTGCGCGCGCATCGTAAAAATTTACTCTCATAATTTTTCCCTAACGCGCCAAAAGAAATATAACTTCAAAAAGACTCGATTAGTAAAGTATTGCGGTTGTTATCGTGTTAACATACATTACCTACAACAAACGGACGTCCAAGACAGAACTTTTTTTCAACAGTTTTTTAACTAGTTTAAATAACAAAAATGGCATAAAAAAGTGTCAAAAATTGTGTTTTTCTTGATATGTGTGTGTAATGTATATATTGTTTTACAAGTGCAATATATGATAAATAGAGACATTTTAAATTTGAAAAATCAGTTGTTCTGTGTAAAACGAGAATAGTACCCACCTCAACGCTTCGCTTATGAGGCGTGCAATAAACGATTAAGATCGGTTCTATCAATCTACAAAGAATCTTGAAGAATCGACTGACAGCCGTTAGAATGCCAAGTTTAAAAGATAATTATTTTAAACGTGTGACATGAGTTGATTGTAGACATAAATAAGGCTTTGAGATTTAATTAGGAAAGTTTATTAAGTATGTACAAATATCTAATTTTGTTGTTGACGTTGTTTCTCAGTGAAATTCGAAGCGAATTATTAAAGTTTAAAAAGCCACCTGGTGGCAGCTGGTAGCCGCCGCTCATATATTCGAAACAAAGAATAATGCCAAGCCGCTAATCACCATTTTATTTCGCGGAAGGGAAATCATACGAAAGGCGGATACCGACCCACTCGCGGCCGGTAACACCACCAGTAATGTAATGGATAGTAGGTATTGCTCATTTCTCCTAATCGCCACTATTACTATGTGTATAATTAGGAGTTAATAATCGAAATTCAATTCAGCACACATAACTAAATACTTTTAGTACCCATAATTGTAGTTAAATTGCGTTAGCGAAATTATCCGTTCAAAGGTAGTGATTTCGAAATTACCTAAGTTCTTACTTCTGAATATAAAGAAAATTTTACGTCATCCTCTTTTCTACTTTTCGCTGTGCCCAACAGGGTCCATAATCTTCTTTAAAATAAATAAACCAAAAGTTTTGTAAAATAATATACTGTGGGTAGATGAGACCGTTGAAATAACATATCAGCCTTGTACGTCTATGATCATGAATGCTGTAAAGTATTCGAAACGTCGGGATAGTAGTAAAATCAAGTAAACGCGATAGATTCCGTAAACGAAGTTTTATTTCAAAATGTGTAACATTCGCGTAAATATCAGAAAGTATTATTCTCTTCAAATATTTTTTGTTTAAATAAAAACTTGTAGGTTTCATTATAGTTGAAACCGGTTATTTAAATACCAGTAAATAATCATTGCATGCAGGCGGCTCAATGGTCGTTCTGTCGTTTGTTTTGGAGAGGTTTACGTCTAACGATGGATAATAAAAGGCTTATGGAAGGATGGAATGGTAATTTAATGGGAAAAAATATTGTAAGCATAATTATCTTTAGATCTGAATGTCATTAAATTATAAATTAGTGAGTTAGGAGAAACCACAATGTGTATGACTAAAATGTAGATTGCACCCAGTGAATATTAATTCACTCAGTAATTAGTTACTAAGTAATTTTCAGGCTTCAGATGTTTTGAAGAAACTAGAAATTAACATTTAATTATTGCTGCAATTTACGAGCATTCACCAATTGTTTCCAAGTCTTTGAACACCTGATAAGTTGTTATTTTCCAATATAATAAACTCTTTTAACATAACAACGTAATGTCATCGACCCGACGCGACGTCGTGATCGTGGGTGCTTTTCTCACACCCATTATACCCATAGAATTATCCGTTTTACTCTTAGACAAAGGTCAACGACGCTGGCACAGTGTGGGTTGGTAGACTTCGCAAGCCGTCGAGAAAATCTCTCGACATGAAGTGATGATTTACGAAAAATACCTACAAATATAAATGTGTAATTTGTGAAGATTGAGGTTTGAATAATTTTGTCCTTCAATCACGCTCCAACGTTTTTGTTATTGGTAGAGATTAAATTTATGAGAAAAGAGGTAAAGGCCGCCTTTTTTTTACCCCTACCATCCTTTCACATAAAATCGGCGTCAAGCAACGGTAAATACTGAGACTGTCGAATCAAAACGTCGCGGCGACAATTCGCTAATCGCACAAACGTTACAACTCGGTAGTATCGATGTTCCCTCAAATCTCACAGTCGTTAAATGTCTTTAGTGCGATAAACATGAATGCCATATATCGGGATCCTAAAATATAACCTAAAAATAGGATAGTTATAACACTGTTGTATCTGTCTTAATGTCTGGGATATAGCCGTGAGACTGAGACAGTATAAATACACAGTTAATTTAAAAAAACAATATCCGTCTTGACTGGTAGCTCATACATAAAACAAAACATAGAATCACGCCTGTATTCCCCGAAGGGGTAGGCAGAGGTGTATTACACACCCACGACTCGCCAGCTATGTTTAAGGCCCACGTAATAGGGGGCGAGCCTATTGACGTCTACCGGGCACATTTCCAAACTCCGGGCTGCTACTGAGAATTTTCCTTTTTAGGAAAAAGCTCAATAACATTGCCCGACCCGGCCCGTTTTAGCTCATAATTTATACAAATTGCAATCCTTGGATTTACTTTCCGGCGATAATTACTAGGTACATTCAGGTAAATTCAAATTGTTAAGTAATAATAAAAGACCGATGAATTCTATGAATTCAGTTTTTTAGAGAAGAAAATTCTGATTTAAAGATGTGGAACCCGTGTATGTACACGTAGTACACATAGTATGTACTATACAGGAATTTCTGGACCAAATAAAATACAAAAATAGATGTTACTCTTAGCAAACTATATTATAATCTAGTATTTCATACACGCAATGTTTTAATTACGTCAGATTGTTATTATTATCATATACCATAATATAATACGTATGATATCGATAGTACTAGTATTATGCTGTGCACTGTACTCGTATTACAAAATATATACTTATGGGTTTGGGTAGACATTTTCATGACAGACGGTTACGTTATCAAACAGGATATCGTTAATTTGTAATATATCGTTTTTGTAATATATCGCTATTTTACATTATTAGACGTGGTTTTATAGCAACAAAGTACGTTGTTTTCTTGGTTTCAAAAGGGTGGTCAACGAGTGTTTTTTGTCAAGAAAATAAAAACAATTCCATCAACCATGACAATTAAAATTGACAATCCATCAGGGTAAAAGCCGCGTGAGAGGTGTACACCTGCACGAAACCCACTAAAAATAGAACGTACATTTTGTTTGAACATTTATTGTTCGGATGGAATTTGATATTTGTTTAAATATAGACCATTATGAAGCAAAAGAATGACTAAAATATTATATTATGCCGAAGTAGTCCAAATTATTTATAATTTTACTAATGAGATTTTTTTAGATTAAAAGTTAAGTAAAACCGCGTAGATGTGCCATGCGTTTTCATGGGATATACTATTACAAAATTATAAAGACTGCTGTGTCTATACATTAAAGATGTTTGAGAAAAAAAAAACTGTTTTAGGTTATTTAAGATTGTCTGCTATCAAAGTATATTCTGGAATATTAGTATATCTGTTTGTCCGCTCATCAAACAAAATATATCATTGTGATAAAACTCTTTTTTGTTTAAGAGCCCTTGACCACATTTAAAAGCCAGAATATAATATTATTTTCGCTACTATGTCGGAAACCCGAGATAGCAGACAAAGGCTAATATTTTATGGTAATACTATTATATAATATATAATACTATAATAGGAGGTCTTTAACATTGATATATAAAAAAGAGAAGATCCAAAAATATCGAGTAATTATGAAACGCCGAGGCAGCAACGTGGCACAAGCGGCACGCAACATCATCGATATAGATCCGTAAATCTAACACTACAAACCAACGCACCGTCTGTAATTGGTTTGCCCGCTTTGGTTCTAGAAATTAAGACCTGAAAACCGTTTTTCATGGTCGCCCGAAAACTTTGGTCGACAATGACAAATTAAAGGCGATTGTGGAAGCTGTTGATACTCGCGCTACGGCTAAATCAGCAGCAGCTTTCGACGTTAGCATCAAAATAATATTGGTCCATTTACGTCAAATTGGCAAGGTAAAAAAGCTTGACAAATGGGTGCTCCACGAACTCAATGAGTGCCAACGCGAGGTGAGCTTAGAGACGTGGCTTGTACTGTTCAACGGGCACAAAAACGCCGCATTGTTACCTGTATCCAAAAATTAATTCTGTATGATAATCGCAAGCGCTCAGCAAGTTGGTTGGATCCTGTTTTAGCACCTAAACTATGCCCTAAGCGAAAACTTACACCTATAAAAGTGATTGTCACTATTTGGTAGTCTAGCGCCGGTGTGATTCATCACAGATTCTTACCAAACGGGATGAGCATTACTGCAGCTGTATACTAGCTTTGGTTCGTCCTTCGAATCTGCTTCTCCATCAAGAGAACGCGTGACCTCATAGTGCAAAACAGACTAGAGTCTCCAACTTACAAGAGCAAGGGTTGGAAGCTCTCAGTCATCCATCGTACTCACCAGGCCTTGCGCCTACAGACTTCTACTTTTTCCAGAATTTTGATAACTTCTTGGCGGGAAAAAAATGGAATACCCGAGTGACAGTAAAAAATGCCTTAGAAGAATTTGTTGCCTCCCATCCAGCTGATTTCTTCAAGAAGGGCATCAAAAACTGCCATTACGTTGGCAAAGAGGTATCGATTACATGGGTGATTATTTTGATTAATAGAAATAAAACATAGAAAAAAATCGTTTGATTTTTTTCATATACCTTCAACGGTAATTTCATAGGTAAAGGCCTAATATACAAATTTAGACCCCATTTGTGGTGATCATTTATGTTAAACGCAATGATATGAAATACGTACCTACCTATAAATAATTTAAAAACATTTCAAATATGGTGATATACCTATCTTTATTAAATTTATCACAAAAGAGCTAAAGGTGTCAGTATCTGCGGCAACGTAGATAGAATTTTTGTATTATAAGCACGTAAAGTGAGCAAATTGACGTTTAGATATATTTCATCTTTAAATTGAATTTTGTTGTGGAAAATTCTACTGCTGTATTGTATATTATATGGATACTAATGTTAGATATACCGACAAAGATGTATAGTTATCAATTGTAAACCTACTATAAAGGTAAATTACTATAAAACCTTTATAGTAGGTTTGCAATTGATAACAAATGTTGAAAATGAAAAAAGTTTTCTTAGAATTAATTAATGAAGGAAAAATGATGCAACAAGGAATCGTTGTTAACGAGAGTTGATAAGTATGAAAAGGTTATAAAAAGATTAGTAAATGCAGGTAATTAGGTGAATGTAGTGTGATGCACCCTGGGTGGACGCGACGGCCCCTAGAATCAACTTTTGGGAGCTATCTCTTGCGATAAATATCTGGCAAGGCAGAGGGCCTATTCGGTGAATCAAACCCCTGCTTTGCTCCGTAGCCTTAGAGTGCTCAGGATGTGAAGATCATCAGGGTCCAGTTACTCGTTTATTCGGGATCTGGACAGGCCTTTATGCCAACCGCGACAAATCGTAAACTTGATAACAGGTGGCTGTCGTGGTCATGTCTCGTAGCCCAATTAAGAAATGAGGGTTTTGGTGTTATCGCCCAGACTGCGAGGAAGATAACCTTCATAAAACTTACAGCGAATTATGGCGCATGGCGAGGGGATGCATGACTGACGGTTTGTTTAGTCTTCAGCATGGCCCCATCCAGGATAGCTGTGGACCCCTTGTGTTGGGAAACAAATGTACGCTTACCTTAGTATCGGGATCTCTGCCCGGGTGGACTTCTTCTCTCCCATACTTGTGGGAACATAATGGAAAATACATTAAACACAAAGTGAAAAATGTGAAATCGAAAATAACAGTCACGAGCAGGATTCGAACCTGCATCTCCTGGATACCGTCCAGATGCTTTGCCGATTCAGCCATCGTGACCCTTGCTCCTGACTGCTAATCTCGATAACACATTCATACTTAACGTCTTTGGGTGACGCTTGCACCATCTGTCGGAAGTATTTTCATACATTTGTGTTTAATGTATGTTTTAGCAATATTTACATGCTAAAAATATATATAAAAATATCTAAATATAATGGAAAATGTTTAAAATATTAAAAGATAGAACATTTAAGAGCTGTTCGGGCTCAAAAGCCTAATAGAGATTTAATAAAACACTATTGGTTGAATTTTCAAATCGCAATAACTTTTGAATTAATGAACCGATTTTCTCGTAGTTTACGGCATTCAACGTAGATTTTTGATCTCTTTGAATAATCTTAAAGCTCAAACTGGTCAAACTGAAAATTTCGTAGAAATTCTGAAAAAATATATTTTTTTATTTTTTTCGCCAACGATATCTCATGAACGAATCAACCAATTTTAACCGGACTGACGGCGATCAACGTGGTTTTTTTATTTTAAGACATGATTTGTTTTTGGAACCGATCAGTAAAACCGTTTATAAAGTTATTAAAAAAAAACACATTTTAAATTAAATTTTTTTGGAGTTTTTTCGAGATTTCTCAAGATCTACGGGTTCGAATCAGTCCTAATTTCATTCAAAATCTAAGTTTGATCAAGTCTTTTTGAATGACGCTAACCCCGACGAAATCGGTCAAGCCGTTCAAAAGTTATGAGAGGTTTACATACGGCCACACACACACACACACACACACACATATACATACAGACATCATCGCGGAAACATTCGGAAGCTTCCTAGGACCTCAAAACGTCAACATCCGTTGAAAACTCGATTTCAAAAAACGGGGTAACACCAGGCATAGGTACATCACTCGCTCAAGGCCCCGAGTTAAATGCCTACCGCTTCGCGTACCGACTAAGGTACAACCGAAAGAAGGCTATCACACGCGCGCCTAAGCGCTCGCGCTTGTAGTATTAATTAAAATTAAATTATTTACGCGATTTAGGGTATTTCGACAATAAAATTTAATAATCGAAAATTCAGAGCTAAATTCTAAACGAATATTATGATCAACAAAAAAACAATTTATAAAAAAATAGTCCGACTTGAAAATAACATTTAAAATGATATAAAAAGTAATCAAATAGAATCTACTAGAAAAATAAATTTTGAAGTTTTATAAACGACAGCTTTGTTGCTGTCGGTGGAGTCAGGAGTCTCCGAAACCGGCGAGCGGAAACCGGAGAATGTATGAAGAGAATTATGAATGTTGAGGAAGCGAGAGATGTATGCAAGAATGGAGCCGTTTGTCACTCTGTTCTCTCTGCCTATCCCGCAAGGGAGATAGCGTGATGATAAGTAAGTAAGTAAAATCATCATAGGTGTAACTCTAGCGCATTCGTTGAATGACGCGGTTGCCGGAGGATCATGCGGCGGACAAAAAAAAATTATTACTGTGTACATAACGTACATTTCCTCTCGCTACGAACAATTGGTATTATTATTAAGATTTTGTAGGCTATTATTATAGAAAGATTTTGGACAAGTTATAATGGAAGTTATGTTTCCGTCCGTAGGACTAGTATCTATTCTGTGGTAAAACCAATAACTTCCCAAATTTTGAAAATTTTCAATTTTGTTAGCGGTAAGTTAAAAAAATGATTGTAGTAGGTCCTACATAACAAAACAAAACTTGACTCAATACTATGACAAAATCTGATTAACTTGTTAGATACTTGTATGATTTATTCATTTTAGGCTATTGAGAGTTACAGGTGTGAATACATTTTTAAAATGTAATATGTTTACGCTTTGAATTAAAAGTAAAGGCAGCATGCAACCTAAGTTAGATTTAAAATTTTGTTGTTGTCTGCGCACCAAGCAACTCATCGCGAGTATGACGGCGCGTTAGCCGCACCACCGGAGGCGCGGGTGGCGCTACGGCCCTGCACCCTGAGTTGCGGTAATGTGCTACCCACGCACGCACTACGCATTTATGGAGTAGCCCTCCTCGATAGTAACCCCAATGTAGTCACGATCACTCCCACTATGTGTAGTCCCCAAGTGTTTCGCTATCTCAACATTATTAGCTAAAAGCTTCTGGTCACTGGCCTGGTAGTAGCCTAAGTTATTCCTTATAACATCAGGTATCTGCTAGTGAAAGTCTGGTCCAAATTGGTTCGGAAACTAGCCGGAATAAACAGAGAGAGGTATTTTTTTACACTACTTCGGTACTTTCATTAAAAGCTAATTAGACGTTACAAACAGACACTTCAGTTTTATTTTGTGTAGATGTGAATAGCATGAACTCATTTTAGCTGTTTAAGAGTTGTTTTAAAAGCGAGTTTTCATCGTGAAATCTCAATTCCCTTTATGAATACTTTAGGGTCTCTTGTACATACTTTGTGAAGTTGAATAATAAAAGTTTTAAGAACAATTTTATAAGTTATTTGTTGACAGAATACACTTCTGTATTTAAATGAATAATTTTTTTACTTTATTTTGAACTGATTGGTCGTTGAAGTGTATTTATTTTTCTTTATTAGTAGGTATTTTAAAATAGGTAGATACTATTGTTATTGTTGTTGTCTTTATAATATTAGTTAGTACCGGCGTTACTATTGCATATTTTAACATGAAAAAGTAATTATTGTGACAACTCTTATAGTTAAACGCATGGTATCGCAGATTTTTATGTAGATATTGATATCCTCTATAATACTGTAGTAAGTAAGTACATCACTTTGCTCTTATGTCAATAATTTCCGCAGTGTACGTGATATAAGTAAGGATTTTTTTTTGGTATTTTGGTCATACGTTGGAATACATTATCAAAGTTTTCATACAGATCCCTAACTTTTTTGTAAATATTATATAGCCTATGTTCACCAAGGATAATGTAGGATTCTAATGGTTCAATCGCGGCGCCATCAACACGTGTGTGCGGCAGCGGGGCGGATCCATAGTAGACGTATCATTCGCTAGCCCTGCTGTTGCGCGCCGCGTGCACGGCTGGTGCGTCGTTGAGGGGGTGGAGACACTTTCTGACCACCGGTATATCCGGTTTGATGTCTCCGCCCAGACCCGCGACTCACCGGCCCGTGTTGCCCCGGTTGGGGGCTGTCCGCGTTGGGCACTGAAAAGCCTCAATAGGGAGGCCCTTTTGGAGGCCGCCATCGTCCAGGCCTGGGCACCAGTGCCAGATAGGCCGGACGATATAGAAGAAGAGGCTAGATGGTTTCAGGTCGGGCTGTCGCACATCTGCGACGCGGCGATGCCCAGGATTCGTTCTACGAACCCGAAGCGACGGGTGTACTGGTGATCGGCGGGAATTGCAGAACTGAGACGTGCGTGTATCGCTGCTTGCCGCCGGTACGCCAGGCACCGTGGAAGGCGTCGCCGCTACGACCATGATGCGACAAGTGCGACAGCCAGGGAAGTAGAGCTGTATGAGGGGTACAGAGTAGCGAGAAAAACGCTCCGGGTAGCGATCTGGCGGGCGAAATCCCAGGCCCGCCGGGAGTTGATGGAGGCTCTGGACAACGATCCGTGGGGGCACTCGTACCGTCTGGTGCGTGGTAAGTTGCGCCCGTGGGCGCCCCCACTGACCCAGACCCTCCGACCGGAGCTAGTAGAGAGCGTGGTAAGCACTCTGTTCCCCACTAGGGCGGAGTTTACGCCACCGCCCATGACTCTGCCTCCCTTAGCAGTGCCTAGCGCGGAAATCGACGACGACGTTCCCGAGGTGACTCGGGTGGATCTAGCGCGGGCGGTGCAGCGTCTTAAATCTAAAAGCACCGCCCCGGGACCTGACGGCATTCCGGGCCGAGCGTGGGTTCTAGCCCTGGAAGTCCTAGGGCCCCGGCTAGAGGGGCTCTTAAGCGCATGTCTCGAGCGGGGCCGGTTTCCGAAGATTTGGAAGACGGGAAAACTGGTCCTTATCAGGAAGGTGGGGCGCCCAGTGAACTCACCATCTGCGTACCGGCCCATAGTGCTGTTGGACGAGGTGGCCAAGCTGTTCGAGCGAGTGATCGCTGACCGCCTCGTCGCGCACTTAAATGGGCCGGGCCCAAATCTAGCCGAAATCCAATATGGATTTCGACGCGGGCGCTCCACCGTGGATGCGATCATGCGCTTGAGAGCCCAGGCGGAGGAAGCAGTTTCCCAGGGTGAGGCAGTTTTGGCGGTGTCCCTAGACATCGCCAACGCCTTCAACACCTTGCCCTGGGCTTGCATTAGGGAAGCACTCGTTTTTCACCGAGTGCCGAACTACCTCCGTCGAATAGTCGGGGCCTATCTTTCGGAGAGGGCTGTAGTCTACCCGAGCCACAGTGGCTGAAGTCGGCGACAAGTGTCGTGCGGTGTTCCCCAGGGGTCGGTCCTAGGGCCGCTCCTGTGGAACATCGGATACGACTGGGTGTTGCGAGGTGCTCTCCCCTGCGGTGTCTCCGTGACGTGTTACGCCGACGACACGTTAGTCATGGCGCGGGGGATGACGCACCGGCAGGCAACCGAGCTTGCCATGGTCGGGGTTGCACGTGTCGTGGAGAAAATCCGGCTGCTGGGCCTTCAGGTAGCTCTGGACAAAACCGAGGCTCTCTGTTTTCATGGGCCTCGGAAGGGGCCACTGCTTGGGTCCGGCATGAAGGTGGGGGGTGTTCGCATCGGGATCAAGCCAACCATGAAATATCTAGGTCTGGTCCTTGATAGCCGGTGGACCTTCGGGCCTCATTTCCGAGGGTTGGTCCCCAAATTGATGCGGGCGGCAGCTGCACTCTCACGATTACTGCCCAACCTGGGGGGACCCGACACCTCCTGCAGGAGGCTCTACGAGGGGATCGTGCGGTCTATGGCCCTTTATGGGGCTCCAGTGTGGGCGGATGGCCTGACGGCCAGAAATGCTGCTGTATTGCACCAACCGCAGAGAGCGATGGCCGTCAGGGTCATCAGGGGATACCGTACGGTCTCCTACGAAGCTGCGAGCATCCTTGCTGGAACTCCGCCGTGGGATCTAGAGGCGAGGGCCCTCGCGTCACTTTACCGGTGGCGCGGGGAGGCGCTGGAGCGGGGATTACGGCCGGCGCCTCGAGACTTTGAGGCGCACCGGTTGGAACTTCGCCGGATCCTACTGGCGGACTGGAGTGCACGACTCGTGCGACCGAGCGCAGGGCACGCCGTGATCGCGGCGGTAAGTCCCATCATGGAAGAGTGGCTGGAGAGGCGTCATGGCGTCCTTTCATACCGGCTGACACAGGTACTAACTGGACACGGTTGCTTCGGGAAGTACCTATGTCGAATAGGCAAGGAAGAGTCGGCCCGGTGCCATCACTGCGGAGGTTGCCCGGAGGACACGGCGCTGCATACGTTGGTGGAGTGCCCAGCGTGGGCAGTGCAGCGCCGTGATCTGATCGTGGCAACAGATGTGGGAGTGCTCTCGCTACCGACCTTGCTCCTGTCCATGGTCCGGAGCGAGAGTGCATGGGAGTCCGCCGCTTCATTTTGCGAGGAGGTGATGTACGCCAAAGAGGCGGCGGAAAGGGAACGGGAGGCTTCCACCAACCTCCCGACCCGCAGAAGACGCACCGGGCGCCGGAGGGCGCTGAACGATCTCCGGCCCCCATGAGCGCTGGCCTGAGGGCAATGGACGTAGGGCCGTCCGTTGCCCTAGCAGAAGCAGGCCCGAGAAGGTGGCGCGCCCGTGTTCCGCGTGCACCTCTCAAAGGAGGGAGGGCTAGTCCCTCCAAAACAGGCGGGGCCGCCTAGGAATGGAGCAAGGCGGCCAAGACCTGCCCGGGGGGGAATGAGGAATACGATGAGTGTGACCCTCCTCCCTGGGCTACAGGTAGTCTGAAGGAACACTGTCAGGTTTTAGTCGGTATACGGCGTGGCATTGCACTAGGCATCTCCATTTGCCAATCGCCGCGTCCGGATTCCGACATAATCTCCCCGTCGCCCCGGCGGGGGGATACCTATAAAAGGTTTCCTGACAATAAAAAAAAAAAAAAAAAAAAGGATTCTAATGGTGAAAGAATTTTTCAAATCGCTCCAGTAGTTTCAGTGCCTATTCAATGCAAACAAACAATCAAATCTTTGCTCTTTAATATAAGTATAGATCACATTGAATAGAGTATCTACACTAGTAGTATAAAAATTGTAATTCTATTTCATCACTCAACAGTATTTTTTTACGCATAAGGTAGTTATAAACATTCGGATAACAATGAAAATTTATTTTAAATTACATAAAATCTATACTTTGACAAAGTTGCGTTAATTATTATAACTTGACATGGGCGAATTCAATTATTATGTTGTGAACGTAACAACGTTACCTATGTATAAATTACTTTCAAGACATTTTCCGTAGGGGTTTTCTGCTTTTGATGCGCGGCGGTTTTTAAACTTATTCGTGTTTTGTAGTGATCTAAATTTACACATTTATATAATTTCATGTATTGCATTTCTGGAGGTCGATAAGGCGGTATACATTCTATCTTTTCTAATCTCAATGAGTTTGTAATGTCAGTAATTAATGTTTTAAACCAATTTACTTGAACTTTATTTAAATTAATCACTGCGTCATAATCTTGTATAATCGATAATACCTCTCGATGTTTTTTGCATAGTTTCGATTTCCTTGGCTTAGATTCTGCATCGACTTTAACGAGGATATTTGATTCACCAGCGCTACGGTCTAGATGTTTCGAGCCTTTATCTATACTTGTTGCTTTGGATACCTTCTTGTTAATTGACCGTTCGCATTGGATCGACACTTGATGTCTTATTGTAGTTCCACCATTTACTTGTACACCGATTGATTGCATATCTGGTATTTTTTTCATATTATTCTTACTTGCAGAGAAAGAAGCCATTGGAGAAGAAGCAGCATCACATTGGCATATAGATTCAATATTGTTATTTGAGGTAATATTAATCTCTTCTCTAGTAATTGTTGTGTCACGTTGAGTTCGTCTAAGCACATGATTTCGTATATCATTGAATAGAACTGTAGTAGGATCGTTTATTAGCTTACCTAGTCCCCACACAAAATAAGACATATTACTTTATCAAAGGTACAATTTTGAAATATGACGTCAAAGACATTGAAATAACTTCTTATTTAATCATAAAATTCTTTTGTTATATAAGATATGGACCACAGAGCCAAGTGCTATTTAAGGTTTTATGCAAGCAAAAGTAGTTAAGTGCAATTGTAATTTATTCATAACAATCTCATTTTATTATTAAAAGTGACAACACAATACACCAATTAGCTTATCGGAAAATTCTAATTCAAAATAATAATTTTAAACTGTAATCTTTCTACCAATCTCTATCAAGAAATTAAAAACGCGGATTGGTTCTCAAAATTCTCAAAATCTTCTTTTCCATCTTCTTACAGTAGTTTTATTTCATAATGTCTAAATATCATGAAGTAGGTATTTATACACAAAATAAATAGTACCTACTATGTAAGCTTACTTGGTCTATCTTGAAGTTATTTAGGAACGCATATATTAGGAACGCAGAAACACGCCAACTCTTCTTCCATGTTTTTTTTTCTTCATACATGAACACTTAAAGTTTCTTTCTGATAATTCTGTCAGAGCTTCAAATTAGTTCATGATCATTTTTATAAAACTATTAGCGCAGTCATGTCTCCGTGGATTTCAGGATCGGGTCAATATGATAAGTATAGGTACCTACTTAACGTAGGCAATTAATAATACTATTCAAACATAGCACCCTTATTCTGTGATGAAAAAATTGCCTTTATTGTATTCTATAAATTATACATTCATGACAGTACAACCGACAGAACAGTAACAATAACTTTTCAAAAAAGTTGGGGTAAGTATCTAATTCTACCCAAAGTGCGTTTTCCATATACAGTTTGATCTAAAACAAAACTTGACCTTGCTTCTTTAAAACATTGCTGCAATAGGTAGACAGAGGATATAAACTTAGTCAATGCTACAATATTAGCAGCCTGAGATATTTGAGTTAGCAGGATTTTTTTTTGTCTTTTTCTAAGATGACCAGCAGGACTACCTTCAATTACGACGCAATTCAAAATAGGTGTGTTGTTGTATTTCGTACTATGATGTCTAATGTGCGATCTTATTTAGGTTGTCAAGTAACTTCATGGTACGAATTTCAATACAAAGATGTCATGTTTGCGATTCAGATTATGTGCTGATTCGGCAAAAAACAAAAGATTGCGTCTTTGAAACGTCATGGTACGAAATTGCGATTCAGTTCAGTTTTGGGTCCTAAACTGGATCGCAATAAGAGTTCGTGGTAAGCCTGCTGTTGTCCCCTTAGTTGGATCGTAGAGGTAGGCTGATAGGCAGTAGCTTCGTTTAAATACTGGTAATCAGCTAAAACCAAACAGATTGAAAGCCGACCCAAAGAAAGTGTGGGATAAGGCTATGGAAATAATAAGTAGCATCATTTAAGGTGAATTTAGAGAATTGTGTTTCAGATAAGGAATTTATCCATTCGTCATCCATCCATCAGCCTTTTAATGTCCACTGCTGGACATAGGCCTCCCCAAGAATGGGGAATAGTGCCGTAATCGCCACGCTTGGCAGGCGGGTTGGCGATCGCAGTGGATGTTGTTAATACACGAAGGAGTGCTGCTGCCCACTTCCCCGGAATTCCCTCAGTCGGCTCTTACGACTCCCGTGGGTGGTGGGGTGGGACAATTCTAAAGCCGGCCCCACACGGCTAAAGAATTAGTAAAACAAATTTTAAAGTATATAATTTAGGTAATCCTTACATATAATGCGACAAATGTCAGTTAACAATATAGCACCGGGGTTTATTTTATTTAGGAGCTTTGAGAAAAATATTTCACATTCTTGAAAAGGTTCAGCTGATTGTTTGTAAGCGGAGATTCACCAAATCCTATTTCCGATATATTTTGTAGTCAAGCGCCTTGCTCGATTCTTTTTGTTTTGTGTGTTAATATTTGTATTTTTGTTTGTTTTTAACGCGTCATTTTGTAACATCTAGTGCCACCATCCACATATACCACATATACACACATACTACAATGGTATAAAAGATCAGCGTCAAACAACGGTAGGGGCTCCTACCGTTGTAGTAGTAGTGAGTGAAAACGCCGTAGGCCCAAACCACCTCCCTATCCTCTCCTTATTATCCTTCTATCCTCTCCTTACCCATTTATCCCCTTATCCTCTTCTTATATTATCCTGCCTATCCACCTCCTATCCCTTTTCTTGTAGATGGCGACGCGTCCGTGATGCCTCTGGTGTGTGGAGGCTATTGGCTATGGTAGGCCGTATGCTTGTTTGCCACCCACGTATTATAAAACAAAACATCCAGAAATGTATGCCAGTATACACATTAGCGGTTTCCTCATTAGAAGAATCATAGTAAAATCACTCCAATAACTAATGAGCTAAGTCACACGGATTTAAAAAGCTTACAGTTTTGTTGCCCAAAGACATAATTATATAAAATCATTCATACCTACTAACTGTTGATTAATGTGGTTAACCTTAACACCAATCCACTCATCACACCAAAATACCAAAATACTTAGATTATCGAGCTTCTACGCCGCCAATAGTGGGTCAGAAAAAGGGTTGAAAAAAAGAAAAGAAAAGGGCCTTACAAATTCCAGCATTAATAAGCCGGCACAACAGAGAAAGTGTTACACTCTCACATATTCCTGCTATGAAGTTTCGTTCAGTGAGAGGGAGCCTCGAAGACCCCTTTCTAATCCTCTCTGTAGCATTCCTTCTCTCCCTCTCTGTAGCATTCCTTCTCTCCCTCTCTTACATCCCTCTTTCTTGAGGTCAGCAACGCGCGATGCCTCTGGCATTGCTAGTGTGTATAGGCACTTACCATCAGGCCGGTCGTAGGTATACTTGCTATTAATGTAGTACCTATAAAAAAGGATTACTTTGTGTCTGTTAAATGTACCTATAATTGTGTAGTTCTTTGTGATACCTGAAATAAATAAATAAATATTCACGGATATTACACACAATGTCCTCTGGTCCCAAACTAAGCTTAACGCTTGTGCTATGGGTACCAGATTGGGGATATAATACATATATAGTTTTTTTTTTGTAAATACATACATATAAGGGTTGCTAAATACATACATATAAGGTGCTTTGTTCGAATTTTGTTTTTTTTTTCAATTTCAAGATGGCTGCCGCTTACTTTGTGTAATTTTTCAATATGAGTGTCGATTATGGGGTTTTTTAAGGGTACTTCGTTCGAAGTTGTTTTTTTTTAATTCAAAGATAGCTGCCGCATACTTTGTGTAATTTTTCAATATGGGTGTCGATTATGGGGTTATAAAGGGTGCTTCGTTCAAATTTTTTGTTTTTTTTATTCCAAGATAGCTGCCGCATACTTTGTGTAATTTTTCAATATGGGTGTCGATCATATGGTTGGTAAAAAAATAGAGTTCATAATCAAACCTTGTCCATGATTTCTAATTGATTTTATAATAAAATTATTTATAAGGATGCGAATACATTATATAATAAAGTTTAATAATAGGAGTTTAAAATCTGGTAGTTCAAAAAATCGAAAGTATATATCAGCTGTATATTTGAAAATTATTGTAATTTTACGAGTATGTTTTGATTTGTATCCTAGTAGGGTATTTGTGTTAGGTTACTTTTTGTTACGTAGAGGAAATTTTTTTTTAGAGCCGGTACAATAGATTATTAATTGCTATACGTCGTTGTACAATAATTTACTTAAATTCTAATATACTTAATTTGTTGAATGTGTAAAAAAAAAAGAATGTAAAAAAATATAGTTATGCTAATATAACATTTGAAAATTATTGTAATTTTACGAGTATGTTTTGATTTGTATCCTAGTAGGGTATTTGTGTTAGGTTACTTTTTACGTGGAGGAAATTTTTTTTAGAGCCGGTACAATAGATTATTAATTGCTATACGTCGTTGTACAATAATTTACTTAAATTCTAATATACTTAATTTGTTGAATGTGTAGAAAAAAAGAATGTAAAAAAATATAGTTATGCTAATATAATGTATTTTAATTTATTGCCGATGTGACAACCCTAGCACTTTTATTCATCACAACGAATGTCTAGACGGATTCGGCTTTTTCGACAACATCAAAGGCGAGGACTGAAAGTATGGTTCTTCGACTGTGACCAAACTTACTTAAAATATATATAATACTCTTTTACTATGCAATGAACGTTTTGGTAAGTTGCATAGTATCACCCAAATTAACAGGTTCCCTGTCCTATGAATTATATTGATACATAACAAATATATTTCTATTCTGTCTATAAGCGGACAGGGAATTTGTTATGACCTGAATGAATTGTTTAACTCAGGTCACAAAGTTAAATGTTAGGGAAACCTTTGCAGTTTCTAGAATAGACATATTATACGCCTCGAGTTAATTGGGTAATAAACCTGAAAACACGTCGCTGTTACATAAAATTTTTATTGGGGTCACTCTTCGAGATACTTCGTAATTAACTGATATAATGAAGGATTGGATACACAATCTTTTAGGTCATATTTACTTTCAGGTTAGACTGTTTATTTCGAATAATTTATTTAAATAGTCAAATTAATTGGTATGTAAGTGTGTAAGAGAGTATTTGGTGTAAAGATGCGAAAGGGTTGGTTCAGACATGTCGAAATAATGCTGCACGATCGACTGGTTAAGAAGGTATACAATGCGAAAGTGGAAAGATGTAGGTACAGGGAGAGACCGAGACTCACCTACCTAAACCAAATCGGTCATGTAGTGAAGTAAGGTGGAGTCAAGTCTTCGAAACCGGCGAGCGTATATAAAGAGAATTATGAATATTGAAGAAGGGAGAGAAGTATGCATGAATGGAGCCTTTTGGCACTCTGTTATCTCTACCTACCCCACAAGGGAAATGGTGCGATGATAAGTAAGTATTAATAATTAGCGTAAATAAAGTAGTATCTCATCAATGGTCGAATACATAATTATGTACCTACACCTTTGTTTTATAAATAATGGAATGAAAAAATATTTTAAAACGTGGTAAATATCACAACAAATTTATGTATAACAACAACATACAACATTATAAGACGAATCAAACGCTTAACTTTTGCGAAACAAGCTAAAGAAATTTGAGAAAAAGAAAATTTACCTATAACCCACTTAACAAAGTACATTGTGAAATATTTAGTAAGAACACAGTGCTTTTGTTTTCTTGGAAGAGCGAACGTGATTAAGTGTCAATCACGAAGAAAGCATTTACAGACTCACTTGTTAATAGATTTCTTGATAAACGCTCGCCGAGGAAATATAAATGTTTCGGTAAGAAGTAGGTACCTACTCTGCAAGAGTCTTTGAATGTAAATGTAATTAAGGCAATAATACGTTTGCGAGAGAAAGAAAATTTTAAAGAAAGCCTTTTTTAATCTAATTTCTCTGCCGTAGGCTCGTGCCTAGCAATAGTCAAGTGTTTAGTATTGTATTTATCTTCTTGGGTTATTCCTCTGTTCTGATTCCTGAATGTCAGGCCTTCCAAAGCGAACTAGTAAGGACTTTTAAAACTAGGCTCAGACGTTTTAAAATTTTGCTTATATTTGCTGGATGTTATAATTCTATATTGATAATTTTTATTTCGTTAAAGTTGAACGTTCTTGACTACTAGCATAACATATAGGTAAGCTCGAAATATCAACCAAAATCCCCACTGTCTGTCGACATTTCAAATATCGAAAGAAATATGGGTCTGATAATAGGGGTAAGCCAATATTCGCGTAGGACAATGTCTGCCAGATAAACCTAGAAAGAAATAAAGTTGATATTAGATTTAAATTATGCCTTCAATTATAAACTAAGAGATATTGAACGTATGAAGTGTCGTAATAACTACAATCTCATCATCTTAAGGATCAATTATGTTCACAGTAGCAGTTCGAATTTACAAGGAAAATTTAGATGAGATCATGGATAGAACGCGTACTCGTAGTTTGCCAAACCTAATTTTCACTCAAACATAACATATCCATTATAATTGCTACAATTCATATAGTTGTTTGTGCCACATCTGTGATATCAGTTTACTCTGAAACTAGTTCGAATTAAAAGCAATTAACTAATCAACAGACATCCATTTATAGTAATGATTTTACTTGTAATAAATTTTGAAGGATAAGGTTTATTATGATAGGTTTAGATATAGAATTAGTAAAGTTCACTGTGCCTTAGAATTTTTATTCTGCCGTGATTTCACTGCGGTTATTCAGTGTATTGGAAATGCCAGCCAAATAATGAGTAAAAAGCTTCACTCGGAACCAGCAACGTCACAAAGACCTACTCACAAGCCAGCTAGAAATTATATAATATTTTAATTATTTAGATATTTTTATATATATTTTTAGCATTTAACATGCTTAGCAACATACATTAAACACAAATGTATGAAAATACTTCCGACAGATGGTGCAAGCGTCACCCAAAGATGTTAAGTATGAATGTGTTATCGAAATTTTATTCGATTTCACATTTTTCACTTTTTGTTCAAAATATTTTAATTCTTCGACTTATTAGCATCGATCCTATTATGGTCACAATTAACTTGAAAAAATCTAAAATGTGTGTAGCCAAAGACTCATACATATTTGTGGAGGTTTCATTGTTACTATGCAGAAGCAGCTCTGTTCGTCTAATCTGAGAGCCTCATGATTTCAACCATACTTCTGTTCATCCTAGAAAGCGAGAAAGCATAACATTATTTTTCAATTAGTGAGGTAAATTATTTAATAGAGTTTACGGAAAAGGGATGTAAATGTTAAGTTTAGAAGTTACAGTGGGCGTCTGTGGATGATGGACGTTTCCGTCGGCCTCCATGAATTCTACTAAAAGGGGTTCCTCGTCTTTATTGTCCTAATGCAGGCTAAGGAAGCATTGTTAATGTAATGAATAAAGTTACACATAAATACAGACATTTAATTAAAATACATGTCAGGCACACAACATGTTATTCAGGCCAACATCAGAACCCTGAATAATTTAAATAAGCAAAGCCGAAAACGCGTGGCTACTTTAATTATCAACTTTTTTTGCGGCTCAAAGGTCAAAGTTAATTACAATATATTTGTATTTAAACAATATCTGCGATACATGTAAAGTGAAGCCTTTTCAAAACAAATACATATCTCTTTTTTGTGAAGATACATTTGTGGTATTTAATGTTTGATAGATTAAGTATTATTTATGTTTCAAGCATAACAGATATTAGATACTGTAAAATAAAACATTGTTTCCTGTTTTAAAGACATCAAAAGATCCTTAAACACAAAGTGAAAAATGTGAAATCGAAAATAACAAGTCACGAGCAGGATTCGAACCTGCATCTCCTGGATACCGTCCAGATTCTTTGCCAATTCAGCCATCGTGACCCTTGCTCCTGACTGCTAATCTCGATAACACATTCATACTTAACGTCTTTGGGTGACGCCTGCACCATCTGTCGGAAGTATTTTCATACATTATACCGACCAGGTAAGCTTAATTTTACAATTAAGATTTTTTACCTAATAATGACGCAAACCCTATAAATATTTAGATATTTTTATATATATTTTTAGCATTTGACATGCTTAGCAACATACATTAAACACAAAGTGTTATTTTCGATTTCACATTTTTCACTTTGTGTTTAATGTATGTTGCTAATAGGGTTGCCACCCGTACTTTATTATAAAGTATTGTACGTTATTTATGGTAATTGTACTCTATACTTTATGAGAACAATAAAGTACGCGAAAATACTTTATTTCGCATGATTGCCCAAAACAGAACGACAGAGTTACTGGGGTGGATCACGGTATCAATTGTTGCCGAATAGGTTCCCTCTAGAGTGGCAGTCGCCTCGTTAATGCTCATTTTTAAATGCAACCTATCCTTTATTAAACATTGTCATTTTGTCAATATCAGTATCAAAATTTCTTGTTTGTTTTGTGATTTGTTACAATTATATTCAAAATTGGTCTTCACCTGAACTGACTAGTATAATTCGTTTTAATGACACAAGCTAGTTATTTACCATTCGAAAATAAATTAATGTAATGTCGAATTTAATAATTTTGTTGACTATATAAGTGGAAATTATAAATCTGCTAAAACTTAATGATATGGACTGTCTTTATGGATAAATTTCTTCATTAAACAAGTTATATAATCTAAGTATATAGTTCTACATGATATTCTGATGTTTTTAAGCATTTGACATGGTTAGACATATAAATTAACACAAAGTGCGAAAATGTAAAATTGAAAATAACAGTCACGAGCAAACGTGATTCGATTTTGATTACACATTTTCGCACTTTGTGTAAATTTATTAAACACAAAGTGAAAAATGTGAAATCGAAAATAACAGTCAGGAGCAGGATTTGAACCTGCATCTTCTGGATACCGTCCAGATGCTTTACCAATTCAGCAAATTTGCTTTACAAATTGTCAGGATTGCTGAATTGGTAAAGCATCTGGACGGTATCCAGAAGATGCAGGTTCAAATCCTGCTCCTGACTGTTATTTTCGATTTCACATTTTTCACTTTGTGTTTAATGTATAGTGCTAAGCATGTCAAATGCTAAAATATATATAAATATTTGTGTAAATTTATATGGCTATGCATGTCATGCATGCTTTAAAATATATAAATAGATTTATCAAAAATGATAAAAAAAATTTGATCTATATTTTTTTAGCATTTGACATGCTCCACTACTTTTTAAAGTACAAACTATTTGTGAATAAAGAAAAAGAGATTTTTCGTACGAGCGAGAATGAATGACAGTGCCATCGTTGGTACTTAGTTTAGTCAACTGGCTTTGACCAACAGACAGATCTCTTGCGAACACTTTCGAGCCTTGGTTCCGCTCTATCACCTCTTTAATACGGGTAGTATTAAATTGGCAAATATCGTGCCGCACAGCCTTGGAGATCTGTCTGTTTAACCGCCTTAGGCAGGACCAATCGGCTGAGGACTGAACTGTCATTTCTTGTCTCCTCTCCATGAGTTTGAGAGTATGGTCCGAGAGTTTACGAGTCCTAGTGACGGGACGGGCCTTGAAGTAGGTCGACCCGACCGTGTGGACAGTTTGCACGAACCTGCTGTTCATATCGCTCGCTGATTCACACTCATCTAGACATTGGAAGCGATTTTGTAGTTCTAGCTGAAAGCTCTCGGGGTTCTGGTATTGGGCAGGTGTTGGTCGGAGCGTAGACTTCATCAAGCGTGACCTCTCGACTTTCGTGCTAATATTCATGATGCCCCTGACTAGTCGGTGATCACTCCCGGTTTTAATCCTGCTGATCACAGATACATCATTGAATATGTGTCGTTTGTCCGACAAGATGAAGTCAATCTCATTTTTAACTGAACTATCAAGGCTTATCCAGGTCCATTTCCGCTGGGGCTACTTCCTGAAGAAGGAATTCATCATGTAGAGGCCTTCCTTCTCCAGAAAATCAGCCAGCATCTGGCCCCTGTGATTCCTCTGCCCGAAACCATAGTGCCCCACTTTCAGCTCATCGTCTGTCCTTTTTCCTAGTTTCGCGTTAAAGTCTCCCATAACCACCGTGAAGTAGGTTTTAGACGAGTGGATGGCCTTCGAGATATCCTCATATAGGGCCTCCACCTCGTCGTCAGAGTGTGTCGAGGTCAGTACGTAAACCTGTATGTCCTTCAACGAATACCGTTTGGTTATTCTGAGTATAAGGTACGCTACCATACTCGACACACTCTCAATCCTTTCCACGTTGCCTACGAGAGACCTGCGAAAGATAAACCCAACACCTCCTTGGGACTGGTGGTCGTCCTCCCGGTGGAAGAGCAAGTTCCTGGACTGGAGGATTGTCGTGCCCTCACCCTCTCTTCGGACTTCTGACAACCCTATAATGTCCCTGCGGATCTTGCTCAATTCCTCTTCCAGCTCGGTGATTCTCTCATCGGTCCGAAGCGTCCGAACGTTGTGCGTTACCAGGGCCAGAGGTAGTTGTTTTTGGTAGCCTTTCCACGATCGGAGATTCTTCGCACCTCCTGCTCTACCGTTACCGGGCCCGCTACCGTTAGGCCACGGAATAGCGGAGCTGCCGTACCTGGGGGGCATTTGAAATTGTGTGCTCGTCATGGGGGATAATGCCGTAATCGCCACGCTTGGCAGGCGGGTTGGCGATCGCAGTGGATGTTATTAATACTCGAGGGAGTGCTGCTGCTCACTCCGCTGGTATTCCCTCAGTCGGCTCTTATGACTCCCATGGGTGTAGAGGGGTGGGAAAATTCTAAAGCCGGCCCCACACGATACCGTCCAGATGCTTTGCCAATTCAGCCATCGTGACAATTGCTCCTGACTGCTAATTACGATAACACATTCATGCTTAACGTCTTTGGGTGACGCCTGCGCCATCTATAAAATTTTTACCTAATAATGACGCAAACCCTATAAATATTTAGATATTTTTATTTATATTTGTAACATTTGACATACATTAAACACAAAGTGAAAAATGTCATTTTTCACTTTGTGTTTAATGTATAGGGTTTGCGTCATTATTAGGTAAAAATCTTAATTGTAAAATTAAGTTTACCTGGTCGGTATAATGTATGAAAATACTTCTGACAGATGGCGCAGGCGTCACCCAAAGACGTTAAGTATGAATGTGTTATCGAAATTAGCAGTCAGGAGCAATTCTCACGATGGCTGAATTGGCAAAGCATCTGGACGGTATCCAGGAGATGCAGGTTCAAATCCTGCTCGTGACTGTTATTATCGATTTCACATTTTTCACTTTGTGTTTAACGGTATTATACTTTATTATATATGTAGTAGGTATAACTAAATCAAGCCAAAAAAGTGAAAATAATTTAAAGAAACTTCTTAAAATAGAAAGATTATATTTTTCATGTGTCGACTTTATTGACACCTACTGTCATACGTTGTTAAGTTAGTTTTATAGTTGTTCGTTAAGCTTTTTATTAAAGATAAATCAAAATGTATAATAGACTAAACAAATGAATTAGTCTTTTTCGTAATTCAGGAGATTATGAATCAATAAACACAATAATTTAAAATACTAGTAACACCCTTACACCGACTATTTTTTTTATTGTTTTACGAAGTTATCTTTCATAAATGCCCCCATGACGGGACCGCTCGTTGTGGCGTTCTCTTGGGGAGGCCTATGTCCAGCAGTGGACGTTGAAAGGCTGATGGATGATGGATCTTTCATAAAAAAATACTGACAGTACCATGACCAACCATGAGGACTAACATTTCCTGAAAAAGCACACACCGAAGTTTGGCCGAACTCCGGCCAAATTTTGTATGTTTACCGAATGTTCGGCCGAAGTTCGTATTCGGTTAAAATCACATTCGGCCCATCTCTAACGGCAACCCTTCCTCTTCTTTCATAACTACGTATATTTTTCCGACTAAAGGTTTCATTAAAACGGGCGCTGATAAGCTGAATAGCGTAAACGAGCTGTCAGTCAGTAAAATGGAGGCGTAGTCCGGTATCAAGCTATAGTAATTAATACCATTGAATCGTAATTTCTTCAGTGCTAAACATAAAATTAAAAAGCATTGATCCTAACCAATCGGTATTAATTAATTACTGGTAAGTGTTATAAAGTGTATGAAAAGAAAGGTAACTAATGTAATATTTTCTTTGCAAGGAAATCATATAAAATTAGTATTCGACCTTCTTAACTCCTGTATCTACATAATTTTCTTAGAATATCTAGTTAGTAGTAATTTATATACAGAAACCATATAGCTGAATAATCTCAACTCACAGATGAATCGAGAAACACCTACACAGCACAGAATTAATATGTGGTATTATTTTCAACTAGACTAATGCTCACGACTTCGTCTGCTTAGACTTGAGAACAAACAAACGCACTTACGCATTTATATCTAATAACGATAATGAACAAATTATTTGTGAAAGTGGAAAAAGAGAGCATTACTGCGAGCAGGATTTGAAATTGCGTCCAATCCAATCCGGGGAAGTGATCTGGACCGCTAAGCTATCGCAGTCAATTAATGGTGACCCCTAAATCTCCACTACATATTTGTTTTAGATGTAATTTTCCACTTTTACAAATAATTTGTTCTTTAAAGTAGCTAAGTATGTCAAGTGCTAAAAATGCAGATTAAAATAACGATACCAAATATTCAAAAGCTCAACTAGTAAGTTTTCAGAACTTAACAAGTTTTATGATTTAATTAATTCAACATTTTTAGTGATTATTTTTCTTAGTACTATGTTTTAATGAGGTATTCTATGAGTGAGTAATATAATTAGCTGTGAACGTAATTAGGTTTTGAAATTCTAACTAATATTATATAGAAAAACAACTACCTACTACAAGTAGTTTGTTTGTTTGTTATGATTTCACGCTGTAACAACTAAACAAATTATCATGAAATTTTGCACAAATGTGATGTATGGAGCGCAGAAAAGAACAGGCTTATATTCTATAAAAAAATATTGATCCTGTGGGATGTGCCATAGAGTGAGGAATAGTAATCTCTAGAAAGAAACAAAATAATTTAATTGTTGCCTTTAACAATATCATTATTATCATTTTATTAAACAGTATATTTGCTATTTATAAATAAATACATTCCTTAAATATTGTAAATAGAAATTATAATTAGTCTTTTTATTATTTCCTGGTAAGGATTTTTTAGTTATTTAGTTATATTTAGATATTTTTATATATATTTTTAGCATTTGACATGCTTAGCAACATACATTAAACACAAAGTGAAAAATGTGAAATCGAAAATAACAGTCACGAGCAGGATTCGAACCTGCATCTCCTGGATACCGTCCAGATGCTTTGTCAATTTTTTGCAGTCGGGAGCAAGGGTATAATGTATGAAAATACTTCCGACAGATGGTGCAGGCGTCACCCAAAGACGTTAAGTATGAATGTATTATCGAGATTAGCAGTCAGGAGCAAGGGTCACGATGGCTGAATTGGCAAAGCATCTGGACGGTATCCAGGAGATGCAGGTTCGAATCCTGCTCGTGACTGTTATTTTCGATTTCACATTTTTCACTTGGTGTTATTTAGTTATGTTATAAAATAGACAACAGAGGAACATTTCAGTAACGTCACATCCCTAATCTATACTATTATAAAGCTGTAACAGAGCTGTGTCTGTACATTTAAGATATTTGAGAGAAAATGACTATTAGGCTATATAGGCAAGTCTGAACACAAAACGTCTTTTTTTAGAATTTTTGTCTGTTTATCTGTTTGTTTGTTCGCGCATCATGAAAAAAATACAGAACGGATATTGATGCATTTTTTTGTTTGATAGCTCTTGGTTAGACTTAAAAACTGGTATACATTTTATCCCGCTACTACATCGAAAACCTGAGATATAACTGTTGCCGCATTCTACTGGTGATATCTAGTTTACCCCGACCAAGTGCTGGTACGTTAGCTGTACGTTACTATATTTTATGGTTAGCTGCGTAGGCAAACGAAGCCCGACAAATAGGCCCGAATGAAAAATTTAAATTTTATAACGACTCTAAACTTGCACATGTGCGTACTGTCTTTGCTATTCAATTGTAATAAACGTTTAATAAATCATTCTATACGAAATTTAAATAAATTCGTTCATTAGAGTAACCCTGAAGCCACCGTTCCTGACTAATAACCCAAAAACTAGCTTATGGCTGCGTCGGAGCCGCGGGCAAAGGCTAGTAATATTATAAATGTGAAAGTGAGTTTATTTCTTTCACGGCGTGACTACCGAACTAATCATCACGAAATTTTGTATACCTACATTTTAGTGTGGAGCCCAGAGGACATAGGTTAGTTTTTATCCCAGCAAAATGAGTTGTTGCTGTTGGTACCTGTTTTTATATAGCGATAATTTATGTTCCCAGTGATGCATTTATATTCTGAAGTCAAGGCGGACAGGGTCGAGGGAAGAATGTAGTTGTTTATAAAGCTTAAACCTATGTAAAACAATATTGTGTTTCAAACTATTTCTTTTTCAAAGTTAACTCGAAATCATAAAGTAATTATTTAATTCATGTTAGTAAATACTTCATCCATCAGCCTTTTAATGTCCACTACTGGATATAGACCTCTCCAAGAATGGGGGATAGTGCCGTAATCGCCACGCTTGGCAGACGGGATGGCGATCGCAGTGGATGTTGTTAATACTCGAAGGAGTGCTGCTGCCCACTCCCCTGGTATTCCCTCAGTCGGCTCTTACGACTCCCATGGGTTGAGAGGAGTGGGACAATTCTAAAGCCGGCCCACACGGCTAAATACTTACTAAATAGTTATACAGGGAAGTTAGATCTGAAATAAATATTTTTATAAAATAAAATATGAACAATAAGATACATCTTTAGAATAGTGTTTACACTATAACGTTCCTCTAGTATGTTCTCATATTTTCAAGAATACTATACATTAAGAAATAAAACTACTATTATGGAATCCATTGCGTTTACTTAAGGGATAGCATCCTGACGTTTCGGTGATCGTGGTTTGGGTCCACCCGAGGTCATAAGTACTTAATGATGCGAAGCGTTTTATAATAGTGTACCTACCTGCTTGGTGTTTTTATTGTTGGAAGGCAAATCACGCCCCATCTCATGGTGAAGAAAAAGTAAAAAGTATATTTATTTTAATCTTGAGTATTACAATGAGTGTTCTCAATATTTAAAAAAAACCATTGAAACGGCATTTGCAAGAATAAGGTTTTATTTGGTCAAATTGAATTTGATCTATATTCGTCGTTAAGACAAATGTGAAATTGGGTATGACCACCAGGTAGTACGGTAGCTCAGTGGATTAGAGCACTTTCGCGGATAGGACGGGACGCAGGTTCGTTTCCCGCTCGTACTAAAGTTCTCTTTTTCCTCATTCACAAATAATAATTTGTATTCTAACAATGAAACATCTTCTTAATGTATTCTATAGAAAATATATCGCAGTGATTTTATGGTAGTAATTGGTAATAATCATTAATAGACACCCATATACAACCAGGCACGAATAAACTTACTAAGAAGGGGGTGGATGGATAGCAATAACTACCCTGACTTTACTAACCAAAATTAATGGCTGTATTATTATTTAAATTAAGACAGGAAAATGGCAACCACCCGTTTGCCTATCTCGGATATTAAATGAGGAATTTCCTTTAATACCAAACCGCACATTCAGCAAAGAAATATGCTTGGATATAAAGCTAGCCGTCGTTGATGTTGTGTTATAAGTATGCAAAATAAATGGTGAGATGTCGAGTTTTTTTTTCTTAATAGCAGTGCGGGATTAGGAAATTGGCATGTGTTATACCTAACATGTAATAGAAAACTGATGCACCTTGTGTCTAAGTTTAAATATATATCAGTTAAAATACATAAAATCAAAGTCCAAAAATCATTAGTATTTTTACGATTGTTTTGATTGGCGAGATAATTTTTGATGATCATAAGCTGATTGACTTCCTTATGAATTATCAAATCTGAGTTTTAATGAATGTGGCACCCTTTTCCAACAAAATGAATTCATAGAAATCAGAAAATATAGCATAAAACATAAGTAAATACTCGCTTCAATTGAATAACTTCCCCGTTTATTTTAAAGAAGAACAATTCGCATAAGTTTAGTAACTTTTTCGATTAAATTGTTAAAGAAAAATATAACCAGATATTTGTGCTAAAGATAATTATGCTTATACACGTGCAGAGCACGAGGCTTATAAGTGCAGTCATCCCCTAACTAGTGTGACATAGTTCCAGGTGTAGACCTAGGTACCACAACAACCAAGTTACATTATTATCTCTTACTAATGCACTAATCCATCCATCCATCCATCCCCCTTTGGACATCCACTGCTGGACGAAGTCCTCCCCAAGAAAGCACCACAACGAGTATGGGAGGCTGACCTACGCTGCGCCGTCCGATACGTGGTCTCCACTCAAACAATTTTTTTCCTTAAAGGTTTTCAGTTTGACGAATGATGCGGCCTGCCCATTGCCACTTCAACATGCCAACCCGATGGGCTATATTCTTTTCTCCCGCTCTCCTGCGGATCTCCTATCTTATTACGAATTCGATCACGTAGAGGAATACCGAGCACAGCTCACTCCATGGTGTGCTGAGCGACTTTGAGCCTAGTTAGAAGGCCAGCATATAGAGACTACGTCTCTGTTCCGTACATTAACACTGGTAACACACACTGATCGTAGACCTTTGATTTTTTAGTTTCCCGAATGTACCTACTATGAAGTGTATTAATGTAAGTATAGGAAAGAGATTTTCAGATTATCAGATTTATGCCATAAAGAGATTAACCGCAACTGTGTACAAATCTGTTTCGTTAATATTTACAAGGCGGTAACGTAAAATGACATGTGGATCGCAGGTATATATTAAGCTCGGTGGATTATTGTGGCTTTATTAGATTTACAAGAGGGACTATTCACATACACAATTCAATCTTCATTGTTAATAAATCTCTGAATAATATCAAACCAGTAATTGAATAACCATGTTATTTTAATATTTCTATTGTTTTTTGTGAAGAAGTTTTAATATTTACTTTAGTGGTAGAACCTTGCTTATCCCAGCATGATCGGGCTGGCTCGATCGGGGAAGCACCACCCAGAACACAGAAGATCGGCGTGCCACAACGATAGGTACCCCTGCCTCCTTATTATCCTTCCTCTACATCCCCTATCCCGTTCGGTGACGCGCGAGTGATACCTCTGGTGTTGCTAGCATCTATAGGTAACCAGCTACTATCAGGTGGGTTATAGTGACTGTTGATACTGGCCACCGTGAGCGAAATTACAATCAGAAAATGTTGTGTGGATAAATATAAAATAATTTAAAAAAAATGCCTCTATGGTGCCGTGGTAGTGTAAGTGACTGCTGATCATGAGGTATCGGGTTCGATCCCTGGGTCGGGCAGTGCTATTGAGCTTTTTCGTAAAAAGAAAAATTCTCTGTAGCAACCCGGAGTTTGAAAATGTGCCCGGTAGACGGCAATATCCATCATCTATCAGCCCTTCATCGTCCACTGCTGGACATAGGCCTTCCCAAAATACCCCTATTTTGATGGATAGAATAACCGTAAATCAGAACTTGGAACTTGCTTACTGTTGGAAAGCAATCAGCGAGAAAACCTTCTAATTTTATCTTCTCATATGTCATACACCGATAGGTAAAAAGTGAGTTCATTCGCTCGATGTTAAGTGGTATCCATCCATCCATCCATCAGCCTTTCATCGTCCACTGCTGCACATAGGCCTCCCCAAAATGAGGGGTTTTACCATAATCGCCACACTTGGCAGGCGGCTTGGCGATCGCAGTGGATGTGTTTAGTACACAGGGGAACGCTGCTGCCCGGTCCCCCCGTAATCCCTTAGTCGACTTTTACGACTCCCATAGGAAGAGACGGGGTGGAGCTATTCTTGGTGCCGGCCCCACACGGCAATATGCTCACCCCCCTATTACGTGGGATTTAAAAATAGCTGGCGAAACGTGAGTGTGTTATACACCTCTGCTTACGCTTTCGGGGATACAGGTGTGATGCTATGTGGATAATTATATTTTACTTTGAAGTTATTAATATAAGAGGTAACTCGCAATTTTATTGCTAAGTATGAATACAACAAAATATGCATTTATTTTAGTTGATTGTCTGACAGTCTATATACCACTGACACCAGATGATTTGTTTAATTACAAAGTATTGAAGTTTAGTTCTTGTTTTTGCTTAATATTCCTCCGGGACCCTTTCTTGGAGATTACAATCTAACGTTTGTTATCAAACAAGATTAATTTTGAATTACTTTGTGCTTTAATTGACAATATAAATGTTGGAATAGTAATGAATTCCTGAGCTCTTTTCAAAACCATAACGAACTGTTGCCATGAAAAATAAATCACGCTTTGTCTCTTCATATTGTTTTATTATAATTTTAATTAATGTTAAGCTACAGGGTGCGGTGTTATATTGCTAACATTACCGCCACGTTACATATTATGAAGAATTGCTTATATTAGCTTCTGCCAGCGAGTTTGTCTCCGTGGAGTACAGAATTGTGTTATAAGTACAATAGTCTATGAAAAATATCTGTGATAGTAATAGCAGCGATAGCCTAGCGGTAAAACCAAGGACTGCAAAGACAGTGGTATCGAGTTCAATCTCGAGTCCAAAGTGCAGACCTCGTCTGTCACACACCTCTGACTTTTCAAAATTATGTGTGTATTTGTTTACAATTATTCATCACTGCTCGGTGAACGAAAACATCGTGAGGAAACCTGCATGCCTAAGAAATTTTCTCCCTGTGAAGGTGCTTTAGGCCAGCGTGGTGGATTCAAATTCAAATTCAAATTCAAAAATATCTTTATTTCGTAGGCCTATGAAGTAGCACTTAAAATCGTCAATAATACACTAATAATTAAAATAATTAACACGAGCGCCTGAGGCGAGTGCAACCGCAATAACAAAGTGGCGATTGCAATCGCCACAAGCGGCCGGATTCCGTAGTAAAGCCTTTCATGAGAAGAACCCGGCAAGAAACTCATGGGCCACTTTTTTAAATTGCAAATTTATTACAATTTAATATAATCTTTATAACATTACATTATTTCTTATAAAACAATTTTGAAAATTAATGAATGAGGAGCAGCTCAAGCCCATTTAGTTTTATCCTCAAGATAATCCGAAACAGTGTAATAACCTTGATTACAAAGTCTAATTTTTATGGCTTTCTTAAACTTATTTAGTGGCATGTTTCGGACATTTTCAGGAATTTTATTGTAGAAGCATATACATTGCCCCATGAAAGATCTACTGATTCTGTGGAGACGAGTACTGTGAGCAACAAGATTGCCTTTGTTCCTTGTATTAATGTGACTAATGGACTACGGCCTTATCCTTCTCACTCCGAGTGGATACCCGTACCCAATGGTGGGACAGAAAAAGGGTTGAAAAAAATTCGAAGAAAGAAAAATATCCATCCACAGGAGCCGTTCATTTTTCCAGAGTGGGACCTAAATGTGTATGTATCCATCATCAGTCCTTATGCTTATTAGTATCATAAATGCAATAAGTTTTTTTTATACTACGTGGGTGACAAACTTGCATACATATTAGAACGGAATTCTTAGTTATTAGCTTTTTTTATATTGAAGAAAGTCTGAGCTCTCTTACTTCAGAAACTACAACTGATGGTAAGCGGGGGCTAAAAGACGCTAGCAACACCAGAGGCATCACTCGCGCGTCGCGATCTCTAAGGATAGGGATAGGAAGTATGTTAAGGAGTTGATATGTAGGATACTAAGGAGAGGATAGGAAGGATAATAAAGAGAGGATTCAGGCACTCTCACTCACCATACGATACAGAAAGATAGGTACCACTACTATTGGTTCATGCAGTTCCTTTGTGAGAGGATAGTACTTTCCCGATCGAGCCGGCCCATTCATGCTGGGATAAGCATGGCTCTACCACTAGCACTACACTAGTAAGTTTCTTTGTTACGCTTTTACGCTGTAACTATTGAACCAATCGTCATAAAATTTTGCATACTTATAGTATAGAGCCCAGAAAATAACACTTTTTATGCCTGAACCATGAATGGTTCTTGTGACATTATTTATTTGCGGCAGAGTGACGAACTCCATGCGGAGGGAGTTGCGGGCAGAGCTTAGTAAACTATACGTTAGAGATTACACAGCAGACAAACTTTATTATGAAGCCTCTCAGAGTAACTTTGCCTGCGGCTAATATTCTTATATTAATATTGTTTGTAAAGCTTCTTCTATTATATGCCTAATATTGTTATGGACGATTACTGCCTTCAGACAACTTTATCTTACTAATCTCACCATATAAATGCGAAATTTTGGCCAGTTCTTTGCCACTCAATCACACCAAAATGGCTGAATGGATTTGGATGAAATTTGGCACAGAGATAAATTATAGTCTAAAATACTGGTCCCGGAAAAATATGATTACGGTTCAAATTCTCATACATTTAAATAGTTTTCTATTAGCGTTAGCCATCATAGAATGCAATTTGGCTAGGCCCACTGTTTTTCTGACAGTCCGCGAGGTCATGCTTATTCCTTCATCAAACTCCATTAATTACCCCTCATATAGACTGGCGGTTTAAAAATGTAACACTTCTCTTAAATTTGAGATTAAAATTATTGAAGAAGAGGTCCTTTAACGTGCTATAGAGTGTCGTATTTCTGAGGTCAACGCGGACGAAGTCACGGGCCGACTCGAGTAAGGACATAATTTTGTCAAATGTAATTAATTTATATTTATATACAAAACTAGCAGTTGCCCGCTACGTTTTCCATGTTAAAGTTTATAATTTTATCGATATCTGTTTAGTGGCTTACACTTTCCAAACAAAGTTTTAACACTGTGAGCTTATAGCGTATAACAGCCAGATCGTTGGAGCCAAATAGCCTTAAGTAGTATTAGTATAGTATGTATAGTGTGAGTATGAGTATAGTATTAGTATATTCTATTCTTGTCATGGCCTCGGAGAAGCACCACCCCATCTCAACCGGTAAGAGTTCTAAGATCTAACTGAGGAAACACTGAGTGAGCAGCAGCACTTTCTCATAGGCAAGGGGTGGATAGGATTAAAAGTATGTCGAGTAGGTTAACGTACTTAGAATAACCAGACGGTATTCGCTGAAGATCATACATGTCTATGTCTCAACGGTCTCGACACACTTCGACGATGAAGTGAGGAACATCTCGAAGGGCGTCCACTCGTGTAAAACCCACTCCACAGTGGTTATAGGAGGCTTTAAAGTGAAGCTAGGCAACAGGACAGTCGATGAGCTGAAAGTGGGACAATATGGATTTGAGCAAAGGAACTACAGGGGGCAGACGCTGGTTGATTTTCTGGAATTTTTTTTTTCTTTTATATCGTTTGAAATTGCGACATAATTACTTCTCGTTATTGAGTAACAGTATGACAAATAAACAAAATAAAGAACTACATAACATAACATAGTTTCACGCCTGTATTCCTGAAGGGTTAGGCAGAGGTGTTTTTTTTGCCACCCACGGTTCGCCAACTATGTTTACGTCCCACGTAATAGGGGGCCAGCCTATTGCCGTCTTCCTGGAACATTTCCAAAAAACCCAATAACTATTTTTGCCCGGTCCGGGAATCGAACCTGAGACCTCGTGATCAGCAGTCACATACGCTAGCCAATACGTCACGGAGACAATAGTAACTAACCGTAATAATTGTAGGTAAATAAGATTCGAAAGTACAATAACCCTCCTTTTTGCTTCGCGTAGTCAGGTAAAAATAAAGCTGCATAGTGACCTAGCTATTACTGACACGAGGACGGTCATAGATATCCGTTTCTGACTAAATTTATCCGTGAAGAATATTAACTTAATAGGATCCTATTAGAATTATCTTTATTGGGTAATTAGGTGTTTTACGAAAGTAAATACAAATATAGAATGATTTTCAATGTCAGCTAAAAAAATTTCAAATAATCCTACATTAGAGTACTTACTTATCAAAAATGTGAACTGAATTCATTTCCAAAATAATAAAAAGATGTTGAATTAAAAATGGTGCAGTGTACATTACGCTTTAGGTGTCGGCATCCTTTGTACAATGTTTTAGTTAAAGCGCGGCTTATTTCAAAAGAAATCGGTGTCACTGTCGGCTTTTAATAAAGATGCTCGGTTACCCAATTAGGTAGCCCGGTTTGGAATAGGCGTGTCAAAATAATATCTAATCACGCAACTAACAAATGTTGGATGTTGGTGTTGGATTCTAAAGAGTATTAGGCAGACAGGCCGATCTTTTTAACCTAAATGTGTAACATAACATAGTTTCATGACTGTATCCCCGAAGGGTTAGGCTGAGATGTATTCTTTTTCACCTACGGTTAAGCCAACTATGGTTAAGTTTCACGTAATAGGAAGCGAGCCTATTGCCGTCTACCGGGCACATTTCTAAACTCCGGGTAGTTACTGAGAAACTTCTTACGAAAATCCCAAATAGCACTTTTTGCCTGGCCCGGGATCAACCCCGAGACCTCGTGATCAGCAGTCGCATACACTAGCCAATACGCCATGGAGGCAATATGAACTAACCGCAATAATTGTAGGTACATAAGGCTCGAAAGTATATACAAATAAAAAAAGTAAAAATAAGTAAATAAAAAAAATAAAGTGAATACAAAGTAAATGCACATTTGAAATGATTTTCAATCTCAGCTAAAGAAAATGCACAACACAAAATAAGTTCGTCTTCATGGCAAAACGGGATCAGAGTTAGGCATTTTACTATGATCTGATACTATGTCACATCTACGTTATTGATCTTTATTAGGTCAAAGAAAGTTCAGAAAAACAGCTGATTAGGGTTGCGGGACGCATAATTTTTGCGAAAACCTAGCACATCAAAAATCGTATTAAAATATAATGCAAATTAATTTCTGACTTCACATAGTCATTAGTGATGACCTAAATAATGTCTGGTTTCGACTATAGTATATGCATAAAGTTTCGAATTGTATATAATATATATATTAAAAACAAAACATAGCATCACGCCTGTATTCCCCGAAGGGGTAGGCAGAGGTGTATTACACATCCACGACTCGCCAGCTATGTTTAATTCCCACGTAATAGGGGGCGAGCCTATTGACGTCTACCGGGCACATTTCTAAACTCCGGGCTGCTACTGAGAATTTTTCTTTTTTGGAAAAACTCAATAACATTGCTCGACCCGGGGATCGAACCCGAGACCTCATGATTGGAAGTATATATATATATTATTGTTTCACTAACAGTCCATAAATTTGAAATTACATGTAAAATCTAAAGTTCTACTTTAAAAAGCATAATGAAAGTCAAGTTGAATGTTTGCAACTAGCTTCCTTCCAACTAAAATAATTTAAGTGAGCAAAAGTTTAAAATAAAAGAGCTTGTTCTCTCGAACCGCGTGCCTCAATTACAAAACAAATAATTAAGAAAAGTGGTTGGAGCGGCTGGACAGACTCATATAAAATTTCATTAAATCTTTTATATGTAGATACTAGTCAATATTTACCTATGATATTACGAGTACGTTTGAACAATAATCGAACCTCCATCTTGATGCTATGCCTTAGTAGTGCCTATTTAAATGATCTGGAAAGTGGAAGTTGCAAGTTTCCAATGAGTTTAAATAATCCATACACATATACATATTATATTTACGTTTACAAATAAATAAAATTAAAGTGTCTGTTTGTAATGTCAAAATTACAACTTTTTACAAAAAAATATTTGAGATTATATACGCTAACTATAGCAAAATAGCATTTTTTTAAATTTTTGTCTGTCTATCTGTCTGTCTGTCTATTTGTTTCGGCTAATCTCTGGAGAGGCTGGACCGATTTGGATGGGACTTTCACTACTAGCAGATAGCTGTTGTTACAGGGAGTAACTTTGGCTACGTTTATTTTGGAAAAATAATTAGGGTACCGCGTAAAAAAACAAAACCTATAAAATTGGGAATGAATACCACTCTGGAACGACACGACCGATTGGACGAGACTTTCACTATAGCTGTGGTTATAAGGAATAACTTAGGCTACTTTTATTTTAAAAAAAAATTAAAATTCCGCGCGAAAAAAATAAATCCCATGAAATTGTGAATGAATACCGATTCAAATAGATAAGTATATAGGTACATCAAATATACATCCATAGCTAATCTCCTGAATGGCTAGACCGATTTGGACAAAACTCACAGGACTCACTACTTTTATTTTCGATTCTAAACTAAAAAAGAAAAAACACTAAATTCCACGCGGATGAAGTTGCGTTGCCAGCTAGTAGTTATATTATAAAGTAATATTAATGATACATGCCATTATATATAAAAAGTTACGGTCGGTAGAGTATGGACTGAGTGAGATTCTTTGCATACCGTTACGGGTATAAAGGTTTCATGATTCATATACTTACAGGCTATAAACATTCCAACCCAGCCACTCCTGAATTTTTACTCAGGAATCTACCCGTAGGTTGCTATAGCTAACAAAATTCAAACTTCGTAACTATGTTCTGATAACGGGCATAAATTCATACTTGTATAAGTAAAATTATTTATTTTAAAGGTGGAAGTAAATTGAAATCTCACACTATTTTAATAAATACTCGTATTTGCTGACCTGACCGACATCGTACTGGCCAAATTTCAAGCCACTGTGATTAAATGATGACAATTTTATTTGTTTAACGAAAAATTAAAAACGGACAATGAACCATAAGAGTAAATAGTACAAGGTAGAAGCGAAACTATTGCCTCAGGCGCCTTTAAGTTCACAACAATAGTCTACTGTTACTCACATTTGATTTCCATTAATATCTAATTTTGAAACATTTTTAAACAAAAGTTAAAGTTAGGAACATTATTTTACTTTTGTTTATATAAATATCTTTGTAACCATTTTTTAGGGCGGGAAAAAATTTACCAAACTACAACTAACTACTCGTCGTTAGGGGCAACGCTCATGGTAGTGTGGGGCCCTCACCCACTAAATTAACCCGCTGTGTGCCGTCTCTCCGCCTGTATTGGCAGACCACTGGGACTGTGTTACAATACTTCAGTGGTCTGCCAGCGGCTTAACCTTCCGTGTACCTTCTACTAAGTGACGCATTCACACATGGAGCGTCACCCTCTCGCGGGAGGCATTGCGGGTGGCGAACGTTCACCAGTTCATCCACCCGCAGCCTCTGCTAGGGCGGCATCAGGCGCAGGTATTCGCACCTGCGCTGCCCCAGACGCTGGAGGTGTTTGGGATCTGCGGAATGATACTTCTCCCTGGTACTCTCCGCCGCATTCTTCTGCGAGATGACCTCCTCGCAGAAGTCATAGATCACGGCTCAATTTCTGTCATCGCCAAACATCGGTCTGACGACGCTCGGAAGCGAGAGGTCCCCTCCTATTGCCGCGACAAGTACACGGCGCTGCTCGGCCTAAGC
The DNA here is from genome assembly GCA_948253155.1 of Leucoma salicis. Taxonomy (NCBI): domain Eukaryota; kingdom Metazoa; phylum Arthropoda; class Insecta; order Lepidoptera; family Erebidae; genus Leucoma; species Leucoma salicis. Next base: position 12,287,439 of record OX411809.1, on the reverse strand, counting down.
CCCGGCACAAGTCGAGTGTGTGCCGCGCCATGTCAGCAGCATGTCCAGCCACTCTAGCTCGTCTGCTGCCATAGGCTGTACAAAAAATTGACGATCGCGATACAATTGGGAACCACTGTGTTGTAACCCCCTCATGCCGCTTCCTGATGTTCTCGATGTTGTTCTTTCTATCACTTCTTTTCTAACCTGCGTTTGCTGAACCTGTGAAGCTTCAGTGGCTTTAATCTCCGAAATTATTACTCCTATTAAATTGCCTTTGTACATGAATCAGTGCAGATGTAAAATGTACATGTAATTAGTGCGAGTTTCTCATTAAATTTAGTAGCGAGTTAAGAGCTCGTAATGTGTATATGTAGATGTAATAGGTAATAGCCGCGCTTTCGTGACGTTAATTAAGACGAATGACTTGTGTTGGCAATTACGCAAACTTTAGCGATCAAGGCGACGTAGAATCACATGAATATCTTTGTCTTTGAAAGTTCAGCAAAAAAAATAATAAATACGGTTAGTTTTATGAACAAAGTTGAAACTCCATTTTCGTCACTTGGTATGAATTCTGTGGTCATAAAACAATGGCAATCCTTCAATTATATCAAATTAAATTGGATATTATTGCAGTAATAAATTCACTAATAAAATAAATACATAATAAATACCATATTGCACTGAAACTTTTATTCTAAACTCCTGTATAAAAATACTAAAAAGTATTTTATGTAAGAGATGACACGACACGCTGAAACGCTATTTCAATTTGAATTTTTGATTAAACTGCAAAATTTAAAGTGACACTTCGTGTCTCATAAACTTTTCTCGACTTATTGAAAAGATCCGATAAATTATTTAAAACATTTTTGACGATGATGAGGCAGCATAAAAAAAGTACTCGGGAAAAATATTAAATATCTGAGATGCAGCGGTCCCTAGCGAACTTAGCTTTATAATAGTGTATATAATATAGTAATATAATAGTATATGGACTACATTATAGTCACCTACCTATTAATATTTACAAATCCACGAAAATCCGTCGGAAGCTGCTTACTCGTATATTTACTAAAATATTTTTTGCTGAAGTGGCATAGGCATATTAAACATGATTTTCGTGTTATCCAAGTATATTTTTGGACCCAATAGTAGGGAAACCCTGCTGTGGTCATTGAGCATGGTACTAAAGTCCTCCTGCGATTCTGCCATGACTACGATATCGCCGGAAAATCGAAGTGTTGATGCCAAATCTGGTCCAGTCCAAGAGTTTGAAAACACCTTCCAACAAGGTGTTGAAGAGTTTTAGGGTCATACCATCTCTAACTAACTTTGTGCCTAACATCTTTCTGTAGCTAGATCGGTTTCCACGATTCTGGAACGTCACCCCCGAGAACGACGGGCTGAATAGCCTGGATTTTGTGGACCGGCTTTCCTGCCCTCAAAAGCTCTGTAGTAATTCCGTCGTCTTTTGGTGCTTATCCCTTCTGTAGTTGTTTGAATGCAGAATGGAAGGCATTCTGATCTCGTATAGGCTGACATGCGGGATATCTTCGGTCTCATATAATTATGTTTATTAAACTCCATTCGTATATAGAAAGGTGTAGGTGGGTGTAGGCATAAGAACAAATAATACCTACTATTTATTCTAATGGTGTGGGTTTTTACCCAAGTGGCTTACATACATCATTACAACCAAATGCGTATAAATATGTATAGCAATAATTACTAAATCTGTATAAAACTGAGATACAACAAAGAAGAAATTCATGAATATTGCCATTGAATGTAATATAATTATGTAATATAATATGTCAGAATAAGTCATATAAAGATCATATATATTTAAGCGGTAACACCCAATAAGGCAAACATAAATGATTGACGCATGACATAACACAGATGTTGTATTCACAAGGAATATTAATGTGAATTCTACGTCGTTATACAATATTGTTCAATGGTGTAAAATTACTGGGATTCTTCCATATAAAATAACCTATGTTATTTTTCAGCAGCTAACATAGCACCACGCCTGTATTCCCCGAAGGGGTAGGCAGAGGTGTATTACACACCCACGATTCGCCAGCTATGTTTAAGTCCCACGTAATAGGGGGCGAGCCTATTGCCGTCTACCGGGCACATTTCCAAACTCCTGACTGGTACTGAGAATTTTTATTTTTACGAAAAACTCAATAACTCTGCCCGACCAGGGAATCGAACCCGAGACCTCTGTTCAGCAGTCGCTTACACTACCGCTGCACCACAGAGGCAGTTAAGAGACACATAACTATTTATATGCAAAATTCACCTTCTTCATTCACGGATTTGGAACACAAAGTGCGAAAATGTTAAATTGAAAGTTATATCCCCGAGGTGGGTTTAATCTGTACTAATGAAGTAATGTCACACAGTTCCAGTGGTCCGCCAATATAGGCGAAGAGATAGCACACGGCGGGTTTATTTAGTGGGTGAGGGCCTCACTTTTGCCGTGTGGGGTCGGCTTTAGAATTGTCCCACCCCTCTCCACCCATGGGAGTCGTAAGAGCCGACTGAGGGAATACCGGGGGAGTGGGCAGCGGCACTCCTTCGAGTATTAACAACATCCACTGCGATTGCCAAGCCGCCTGCCAAGCGTGGCGATTACGGCACTATCCCCCATTCTTGGAGAGGCCTATGTCCAGCAGTGAACGTCAAAGGCTGATGGATGGATGGATGGCCTCACACTACCCTGTTCGTTGCCCCGAACGACGAGGTGTGTGATCAAGGACATTTTTTCCCCATCCATCCATCCATCAGCCTTTCATAGTCCACTGATGGACATATACCTCCCCAAGAGAATGCCACAGCGAACGGTCCTGTGCCGCCTGCATCCAACGACTGCCTGCGTCTTTGACCAGGTCATCGGTCCACCTGGTGGGAGGCCGTCCTACACTGCGCCGTCCGTTACGCGGTCGCCACTCGAGAACCTTTCTTCCCCAACGGTTGTCGGTTCGTCGAGTGATGTGGCCTGCCCATTGCCACTTCAGCATGCCGACCCGGCGGGCTATGTCGGTCACTCCCGTTCTCCTACGGATTTCCGTATTACGGATCTTATCACGTAGAGAGATCCCAAGCATAGCCCGCTCCATAGCACGCTGAGCGACATTAAGCCTTGATATAAGGCCAACATTGAGAGACCACGCCTCTGTGCCGTAAGTCATCACTGGTAACACACACTGGTCGCTGACCTTCGTCTTCAGACACTGTGGAATATTGGACAAGAAGATTTCCCTCAGCTTCCCGAACAATGCCCAGCTTAGCTGGATTCGTCGATCAACCTCTTTCTCGAAGTTGTGTCTACCTAACTGGACAGTTTGTCCCAGGTATACATAGTGGTCGACAACTTCGAGAAGCGCACTCCCGACCATGATCGGTGCTGAAATAACATGGACATTAGACATGACTTTCGTCTTGTCCATGTTCATTTTAAGACCCACTAGTCGGGAGACACGGCTGAGGTCGTTGAGCATGGTACCAAGGTCCTCCAACGATTCTGCCATGACCACGATATCATTTTCAAACCGAAGGTGAGTGATGTATTCGCCATTTATGTTGATGCCTAATCCGGCCCAGTCCAAGAGCTTGAAAACATCTTACAATGCAGTGGTGAAGAGTTTCGGGGACATGACGTCTCCCTGTCTAACACCTTTCTGCAGTTGGACCGGTTTTGTGCTCTTGTCCTGAACTCGTACAGACATAGTGGCGTTTCTATACAAACACTTCAACACTTTGATGTATCGATAGTCAATTTGGCAGCGCTGAATGGACTGCAGCACCGCCCAAGTTTCGATCGAATCGAAGGCTTTCTCGTAGTCAACAAACGCTAGACACAGAGGCCGATTATACTCCTCGGTCTTCTGTATAATCTGGCGCAGCGTATGTATGTGGTCTATGGTACTATAGCCTTTTCGGAAACCGGCTTGTTCAGGAGGCTGGAAGTCGTCGAGCCTGCGCGTGAGTCGATTTGTAATGGCCCTCGAGACCAACTTATAGACATGGCTCAAGAGTGAAATGGGTCTGTAATTCTTCAAGAGGGTTCTGTCACCTTTCTTGAAGAATAGCAGCATCACGCTCCTGGTCCACGACTCTGGAACGTCGCCCCAAAGAACGACGGAATTGAATAGCCTCTGGAGGGCTTTAAGGACTGACTTTCCACCTGCCCTCAGAAGCTCTATAATAATTCCGTCGTCTCCCGGTGCCTTTCCGTCCTTTAGTTGTTTGAGAGCCATTCTGATCTCGTACAGGCTGACGTTCGGGATATCTTCGGTATAGTGCCGAGTTAGCTTGGATTTGGGCTCATGGACCAAGCTGACAACAGGGTTTTGGGTTCTGTATAACTGTCCATAGAACTCGTGGACCTCTCTTAATATCTCATCTTTGGAAGAAACAACAGTGCCATCATTGGTCTTCAGCTTGGTCAGCTGGTTTTTCCCAACAGACAGATCTCTTGCGAACACTTTGGAACCTTGGTTCCGCTCTATCGTCTCTTTAGTACGTAAGGTATTAAATCGGCGAATATCTCGTCGCATAGACTTGGAGATCTGCCTGTTTAGTCGCCTCTGATTGGACCAATCAGCCGAAGACTACACCGTCATTTCTGTCCGTCTCGCCATGAGCTTAAGAGTTTGGTCCGAAAGCTTTTGAGTCCTATTGACGCGACTGGTCTTAAAAAAGGCCGACCCGACCACTTGGACAGTTTCCAGGAACCTGTTGTTCATATAGTTCACTGAATCACACTCGTCTAAGCATTGAAAGCGATTTTGAAGTTCGAGCTGAAAGTTTTCGGGGTTCTGGTATTGAGTAGGTGTTGGTCGGAGCGTTGACTTCATCAAGCGTAACCTCTCGACTTTCATATTTAGATTCAATATGCCTTTAACTAAGCGGTGATCACTCCCAGTTTTAATCCTGCTGATCACTGAGATATCATTGAATATGTGTCGTTTGTCCGCTAAGATGAAGTCGATCTCATTTTTCACTGTACCATAAGGGCTAATCCAGGTCCATTTTCGCTGGGGCTGTTTCTTGAAGAAGGAATTCATCATAAAAAGGCCTTCCTTCTCCAGAAAATCAGACAGCATCTGGCCCCTGTGGTTCCTCTGCCCAAATCCATATTGTCCCACCATCAGCTCAGCTCATCGTCTCTCCTTATGCCTAGTTTTGCGTTGAAATCTCCCATAACCATGACCGTTAAGTGACTTTTAGACGCGTGAATGGCTTTCGAGATGTCCTCGTAAAGGGCCTCCACTTCGTCGTCGGAATGTGTCGAGGTCGGTGGGTAAACCTGTATGACCTTCAGCGAATACCTTTTGGTTATTCTGAGTATAAGGTACGCTACCCTACTCGACACACTCTCAATCTTCTCCACGTTACCTATGAGAGACTTGCGAACGATAAACCCGACACCACCCTGGGACTGTTGGTCCCGGTGGAAGAGCAAGTTTCCAGACTGGAGGATTATCGTGCCCTCACCCTGTCTTCGCACTTCTGATAATCCTACAACGTCCCATCGAATCTTGCTCAGTTCCACTTCCAGCGCGGTGATCCTCTCGTCAGTCCTCAGTGTCCTGACATTGTGCGTTACCAGGGCCTGAAGTCGTCTCTGGTAGCCGGATCGCGAACGGAGATTCTTAGTACCCCCTACTCCGCCGTTACCAGGCCCGCTAACGTTAGGCCACGGAATAGCGGAGCTGCCGTGACTGGGGGCCGATGTTTGTGTGTGTGTGCACTCATATGGGGGGTATTACCATAATGCCACGCTTGGCAGGCGGGTTGGCGATCGCAGTGGATGTTTTTAGTACACAGGGGAACGCTGCTGCCCGGTCCCCCGGTAATCCTTTAGTCGGCTTTTATGATTCCCATAGGAAGAGACGGGGTGGAGCTATTCTTGGTGCCGGCCCCACACGGCCGATTTTTTCCCCACCTTAACAAAAAAAAGGGTTTGAATCTGTTTTTGGTTTGGTTTGTTTTTGATTATTGTTTTAGGTTCTCTGTAAACTGAGTTATCGTGACAATCGCTCGGGGACCTTAATTTCCATAACAGGTACATTCCTTTTTAATGTCTTCGGTGATACCCACGTTATCATAGGATCAGATGATCTATCTGAACTGATGATATTCAGAAGGTGCGGCTTCAAATCTCGCTCGTGGCTATAAGTTTCTTTTCCATATTTTCGCACTTTATTGCTCATGTTTATAATCTATTTCTTATATATTGTTTTAAGCCAGACTGGTGAGGTGACTTTCTCATTATCCAGTAGATAGGTAAACTTAGTTGCTACAGTGCCAAAACTTTATCTCTCAAGTTATCTCATCACGTAAATTTAAATAAACCAAAGCAAACTTGCGAAAAGAAAGAACTTTGCCAATATACAGTTTAAAATGAACGTATCAGATTCTTTTAGTAAATTTCTACTTAATCACGTACATGTTTTTGTATTCAGTGTGTTCAGTCTGAAATAAATTAAATTCTAACGTGTACTCTTGACAATGAAACGTTCAATCACTGGATCGATTGGTCTCATTTCGGTACGTGAACTTATTGACTACATTTTTACCTAAGAGAAATTTAATTTTGCAGAGTTTCAGGATCTGACAACTATCAGTATTTTGATTTTAACTCCGTCACCATTCTAGAAATATTAATAGTGAGTCTTTTACGTGGTGTAATTATATTTGACTGTTGACAGAATATTTAATTGTTTTTTTTTTGTGTTTTCATATATATAATCTGAATTGTTTACAGGTTTTACATGGGTTTCAATTATTATCTATTTATTATTTTTTAATTTTGTTTAAATAGTTCTGTTACATCCCTAGTTAGTATGTATTGAAAGCCTAGTCAGCTACTTTCGCGGAATAGTATCATGTTAATATGATCCTCTTCATTTATTCATTTTTTAAACTTAGTTAGATCTGGGACGCGACGGTAAACGGTTGTGAAGCCATTCTCGTGTGATTAGGGCAGTACGGTGTTGAGGTCAATAAAAAACCTTCAAAAGTTTTTGGGCGTTTTTTTTAAAAAACTAACCAGCTCGGACTCCTAACAATTGGTGTCAGAAGTGGGATGTGTCATATAGAAAGCCTTCATACGGCATTGGCACATCATTTTTTTTCTTTGGAGTCCTGTGTAATCGTCACTGGTCGACAGTAAGCCTTAGCCGAATCTAAGCCTGCATCAGTCAAGGAAAGTGTTACCACAGAAGACCCTTGGACGACGTTAAGCCTCCGCTCTGTAAGCGTGAGCCCGCTCCAGCATCGTGACTTCGCCGTATTATCCAGTCAGGTAGATGGTAAGACTCAGCAGCAGCTACAGCCCGCACCAGCCAGGTCTAACTCACATTTCCATTTTTTCTATTTCATATTCTATTTCTACCATATCTTTCTACTACTTGGAGTCGTTCTCGTGGGAAACGTGGGACAGAAGAAGCAAGAAACACTTGACACTATCATCAAATTACACAAGCCGTGCCGCGTGTGACAACGGTGTGTATTCGCCAAGTTCCAAGAATGGAAGCGTCGTGTTACATTACCTTATACGTGTGAGTGTTTTGCAATTTCTGATTAAGTGCATAATACCTAAGTTTTCTATATTTTCTATATTTTTTGTTTTTTATTTATGTGTGTGTGCGCGTCGTTTAATATTTTAACGTAAATTTACTTAAAACAATTTATTTTCAGTTTTATATACACAAATTTATATTTTTCTATTTTACAATTTTACTTTCTATTTTACAATTTTATTTTCTATATTTCTTTAAAATCTGAAAAAAGTGAAATGTCTGACAAGATCACCTTAACTTTTTTAACTAAATTTATCAAATCATATAACGGTGATAAGGAAACCTTGCCAGCGTTTCTCACGAATTGTGATAATGCCATCTCTTTGGTTAGTGACGAGCAAAAACCAATATTGTGTAAATTCATTATTTCCCGACTTGAGGACAAAGCCCAAGTTGCATGTTGTCTAAGAACTTTTGTGCAATGGTCTAAATTGAAATTGTTCTTGAGGAAAACGTTTGGCGAGAAAAAACATTCTACGCATCTATTGGTGGATTTACAAAAGTGTAGGCAGGATGTATCCGAGGATGTTACCAAATTTTCTCTCCGCGTAGAACGGATTCTAACAAGGATCCTATCTGATACGCAATATAACTGCAAGGATCATAAGGAGCTTCCTGGTAGATTAGCTGCCATGGAGGACCTAGCCTTAAATACTTTTATTTTAGGTTTAAACTCCTCTATATCAAATATTGTAAGGTATCGAAACCCTTCCACTCTCAATGAGGCCATACAACACGCCATTGAGGAAGAAAAAATATTAACTCTTCAGTCTCAATCACATAAATCATATAACAGAGATTTCCAAAATAATTTAAATCGTAATTTCAAATTTAAAACTAAACCTAATTTTAACTCAAATTTTAATTCTAATTGAAATAATTTTAAATCTAATAATTTTAATCCTAACAATTCAAACATTAAGTTTAATTCTAATTTTAAAAATCTTAAATCTAGTCAATTAACTTGTAATTATTGCAAAAATTTAGGGCACACTATTGAACAATGTCGTAAACGACAGTATAATATGCCACGTCACACTTTCAACTCTTCTAATTCTAACTCTTATAAACCTAACTCTAGCACTGTGCCTGTGCATGTGTCTCAAGAAGATGTACCATCTACTAGCAATAATCCTTTAAACTAGCTCAGATTTCGGTGCCGAAATCGCGAGTTTTTAATGACACGAATTTACTACCTACTAGTTCTACTAACTCTTTTACACCTCAGTCAAAGACACTGAGTCCTACTAACTCTTACACATCTCAGTCAAAGAGGCTGAATCATACTAACTCTACTAAATCTCATACATCTCAGTCGACAACGCTGAGTCCTACTAATTCTTTTACTAATTCCACATCTCAACCCCAAAAGTTGAGTCCTATCAATTATACACCTCAACCTCACGAGTTGAGTCCTACTAAATCAAACTCACCCCTCGTCTCTGAGAAGGTGCAATCAAATTTTATAAAATCTACCAACTCTTATACTAATTCGTCTGTTAATATCCATACTAATTGCCATGATAATTCAAAGGTCAAATGTCCTAATTCTAATGATATTGAAACACATCCAATTCCTATATGTAAAGTCTCTTTACCATATACAACCTTATTTACAAAACATTCGCCTAAAAATCTTGAGTTTCTTATCGATACAGGTGCAACTATTAGTATTATAAAACAAACTAGTTTAATTCACGATTTTGAACGCCTCCCCGGTACAATAAAAATAAGAGGTATAAACGATACTAGTTCTTATAGCGAGACGTTAGGCTTGATTTACTTATCATTTTCTATTTCCGAACAGCCTTATGAGTATAAGTTTTATGCTGTAAATGACAGTATTAATTTAAAAGATTATGATGGTATTTTAGGCACTGACTTCCTCCGATTTTATAACGCAAATATAGACTATAGCTCTAAAATAATAACCATAGGCGGTCACAAAGTTCCGATTCTATTTCATCAACCTTATTACATAATACCGGCACGCTCTGAATCTGTTATCGAATGTGCTGTATCAAATTTCAATGCCGAGCTTTATCAAAACAATGAAGCTCTCGTGTTAGACACCTTAGGCGAAGGTGTTTATGTCGCAAATTGCATTGTTTTTATTAAACCGAATAGAAACACCACACCGTCCGTCACCACCGTCACCGTTCTAAATACTACTAACAATAACTTTCAAGTCAAAGATTATGTCGTAGAGTTGTCACCCTACGAACAACATAACTACTTAGAATATTCTCAGAATATAAATTCTATTTCACCTTCTAACTCTGTACCAAATCGCGTAGATTAAGTATTAAATCTAATTCGCTGTTCTCATCTTCACGACGAGAAATAGTCTCTTATTGATTGTTGTTCCGAGTATACAGATAGTTATCATATCGAAGGCGAGCCTCTATCTTTTACTAACGCCGTTGAACATTCCATAGACACGGGTAATGCACCTCCTATTCATGTAAAATCGTATCGCTTTCCCGAGTGTCATAAGGAAGAGGTTGACACTCAAATTCGCAAAATGTTGCAGCAAAATATTATACGTCCCTCTGTTTCGCCTTGGAGCGCCCCTGTATGGATGGTCCTTAAAAAAATAGATGCTTCAGGTAAACGAAAATGGAGAATAGTTATAGACTATCGCCGCCTGAATGATGTCACTGTTTCTGAGAGTTATCCTCTGCCTCTTATCACTGATATTCTTGACCAGTTAGGTCATTCGAAATACTTCAGTACACTTGACCTGACAAGCGGTTTCCATCAATTGAAGGTCAGTCCCAAGGACACGCCAAAAACAGGTTTCACTATAAGCACAAATTCAAGTATGTCTGGACATTACGAGTTCACCAGGATGCCTTTCGGGTTGAAAAATGCCCCAATTACCTTCCAACAACTCATGAATACCGTATTATCAGGGTTGCAAGGCATACACTGTTATATTTATTTAGATGATTGTATCTTATATAGTTCTAGCTTAGAGTCACATATTCAAAAATTAAGATGAGTATTCGACAGATTGCGTGAATATAACTTAAAACTCCAACCCGACAAATGTGAGTTCTTAAGACGTGAAGTGACTTACCTAGGTCACATCATCACAGACAAAGGTGTCTCCCCTAATCCGGAAAAGGTCAAGGCCGTATAACAGTTTCCAGTTTCTAAAAATCAAAAGGATATTAAATCTTTTCTAGGTCTAATAGGTTATTATCGCCGTTTTATAAACAATTTTCTAAGTTAACTAAACCACTTACCTCTTTGTTGAAAAAAAGATGTCTCGTTCCACTGGTCTTCCGAGCAGCAAACTGCTTTCGATATCCTGAAAGAGAAACTACTTACCGCACCGATTCTACAATATCCCAATTTTTCACAGCCATTTATAGTTACCACTGACGCAAGTAACTATGCTGTAGGAGCAGTCCTTTCTCAAGGACCCGTAGGAAAAGATAAGCCAATAGCATATGCGTCGCGTACTCTAAATCGCCCCAAAGGCAATTATTCTACCACTGAAAACGAATTGTTAGCTATCTTATTCGCAGTTACAACCTTTCGTCCTTACCTGTATGGTTATAAGTTCCAAATCGTAACGGATCATAGACCCCTCGTGTGGTTATTTAATGTTAAAGATCCAGGAAGTAGACTCATTCGTTGGCGCCTCAAACTCGAGGAGTATGATTATGAAATTATCTATAAATAAGGTCGTCTTAATTCTAATGCCGATGCACTATCACGTTGTCCCGTCAATGTAATTGATATCAATAATTTATATATCTTACGAACAGTACTTTAAACTTCATATTCCAACTTCTAACACTATTATTCAAGAGTATACTCAAGCATTACATTTAACAAAATTAAATACTATCATTCTCCCTGTCTCTTTAGACTTTGACTATTCTATTCCCACTGTGAGGAAATCTTTACACAGTTGGAGAAACGTGATGATTTAATAAACTCTGAACGTGAACCTTTTATTATAGAAATGCTAATTGATAAAAATAAAACTTACTATTTCCTCTACACTAAAATTCATCATTATGAGGACACAAAGTTTAAAGATATTTACAATTTACTCAAAAATCTGAGAGATAAAAAAATACTTGAAAACTCTAATATTACCGATTTAGCAATACCAGACTTCTCTGATCCATTTTCTAGATTAGCGTATACTAAAATTTATAATATGATTACTTATATCTTCAATAATACTAATATTAAAATACATATTTATAAAAATCAATTAATTTACCCTACTCCAGTAGAAGTTCCTAAAATATTAAAAGAAAATCATGACTCTCCAATCGCGGGCCACCCGGGATCGAACCGGATGTATAAACGGATTAAAGCCGCATATTACTGGAAAGGTATGCGTTCTGATATTGTAGATTACGTGAAAAAATTTCAGTTAAACCATTAAGAATGTCAAATAAATCTCCCATGGAGATAACTTCTACTTCTACTAAACCTTTTGAACGACTAGCGATTGACGTTGTAGGACCGTTATCCGAAGCGGGTTTTCAAAAATTCAAATTCATCTTAACCTTACAGGATAATCTCACAAAATTTTCAAGTGCCTATACTATGGTATCCGCTACTAGAAATCTCGTACATTTTATGTCTCTCTTCGGTTTTCCTAAAACTATTTTCACTGATCTCGGTACTTGTTTTACTTATGATCTATTTAAACAATTGACCAGAATTTTGAAAATTAAAAGTCTATTTACTACCCCTTACCATCCGCAAACAAACGGAGCACTAGAACGGTCTCATGCTACCATGAAAGAGTATCTCAAATCTTTTGTAAACGAGAACCAAAATGACTGCATTGTTATCTATTTACTGCAATTTTAGCTTATAATACCACTCCGCATTCTTCTACTAGTTTCACTCCCTATGAGTTATTATACGGTTATAAGCCTAGTATCCCTTCTTCGTTATATGAAACTAATAATAATACTACTTACAACGAATATATTCGTGCTTTACAATATTGAATGCGTTTTAGTCGCGAAAAAGCTATACAAAATTTAATTAATAATAAGGAAAAATCTAAACAATATTACGATACTAACTCTCGGCAAACGACTTACAAAGTCGTTGACTTAGTTTATTTAAAACACCACCGCCGACTCAGGAAAGCCTTATCTCCAATATGGAAAGGCCCGTATAAAATACTTCAAGTACATAATAATCATAATGGTTCTTTACAAGTAGGTCGCAAGCACATAAAATACCACACTAACGAAATCAAACCAGGAGTATCTTCTTAATTACTCTATAATAAATATAGGTACTATTCTAATTATTACATTATTCTAATTATTCTATTCTAATTATTTTCGGAACCATATGCACCTTATGCATAGGCATCCAAGCAGACTCGAGCATTGTTCCTATTTTTCATAGCCCTGGAATTTATTTCGAACCTGTTAATAACAAACATTTCTATAACGATTATTGGAAAGTCGTAACGTATATTGATTTAGTTACTCTTGATCCTTATCTCAATAAAATCGAAAACTTACTGCAAAAATCTCTAAATCTTTGTACTAAAATTCAATCGGCAGATTTAAGTGATTGTAAAGATTTTTCAAGTCCGATAGAAGTTTTAATTCAATCAAATTATATTAAATTACAATCTCTGTCTCATATTATTAACAACCAATCGAAAACTAAGTTTAAACGATCTTTGGAATTTGGTGGCGAAATTCTTAAGTTTTTCTTCGGCACACTAGACGCCGACGATGCCAGGAAATACGACGCCGCAACCGAGTCCTGTCGCAAAAGCGAAAATTAAATATTTCATTTATTTTGAAATAAAACTACGTTTACGGAATCTATCGCGTTTACTTGATTTTACTCCTATCCCGACGTTTCGAATACTTTACAGCATTCATGATCACGGGTGGACTTAGATGATAGACGTCCAAGGTTGATATGTTATTTCAACGGTTTCATCTACCCACAGTATATGATTTTACAAAATTTTTGGTTTATTTATTTTAACCCACCTAATATTCGTTTAGAAACACAGTGAAAATATCTACTTCAAATGTTTATGCTTACAATGTATGAGACTTTAAATTAGTATATTAAATTGAGTATAATACTCCTCTTTAAATTGTAAAATTTTTGTTTTTATTTAGTGCTCAAAAATTCTACCACAAACTACCAATTACTACCAGTAAGAAGACAATCTTGGTTATTAGTTTATATTATTAAATATATTGATTTTGCCAAAAAACTAAGACTAAGAAGCTACCACCGGATCGGAACGCGGCCTGACTGAGAAAGATCCGGCCAGAAAACTCAGTAGGCAACAACTGTTATGGATTATTAAATTTTGTACGGAATTACTGAGATCTAATAAGGTTTAAATTTTAAATTTTTTATAAAAGGCAAAAACTAATCACTACTGTGGGTTTTATCTACACAATAAGCGCTAACTGTGTCTTGCAATCTTGTGGTGTGCCTTCTTGTATTCTGTTTGGTGAGGCCTATCACAGGATTCCAGCTTGATGGTAAGACCCAGCCGTCTTCTCTATTGAAATTGGGATGTTTCTTAATTTCAATAGCCTCACGTATCATTCTAGGGCGATATCGATGTTCTTTTGCGAGGATTTGAGGTTTGTCAAACCTAATGTAATGGCGGGTGTGGTCCTGTGTGTGCTCACAAATTGCAGACTTTGTATAGCGACTGTGCTTCACATCAGCTATGTGTTCTTTGATCCGAGTTGTTATGGATCTCTTTGTTTGCCCAATGTAGGAGAGACCACAATCACAATCCAGCTTGTATACTCCTGCATCCTGTAAGGGTATATGGCACTTGACTGGTGGTAAAAATTGACTAATTCTTTTGAGTGGCTTATAGTAGGTTTTAATTGAAGCTTTTTTAAGAATGTAGCCAATCTTGTCAGTGACTCCTTTAACATAGGGCAGGACTGCAGGGAGGCGCTCAACTGTGGGTGGCTTCACTCGGTTTCTGTGACGGCGGCGTGGAACCTGCAGCTTATTTGCATGTAAAACTTTCTTTACATGCTGCAACTCTCCAGCCAGGTGTTCTTCATCACAGATTCCTTGTGCTCTCTGAAACAAAGATTTAGACACGGTAGCCAACTGTGAAGGATGGTGGTGAGACTCTCCATTCAGGTACTTATCGGTATGGGTTTTCTTTCGATACACTGTATGACTCAAGGTGTTGTTGGGGTTACGGATTACCATAACATCTAAGAAAGCTAAAGAGTTATTTGACTCCAGTTCCATAGTGAATTAAATTTTAGGATTAATGGAGTTCAGATGGTTTAGAAATACGGTTACTTTATCAGATGGTAATATAGTAAAAGTGTCATCTACGTACCGCTTGTAGAAACGGGGGACCACAGGTGAGGTTTTTAGGGCAGTCTCCTCGAAGTCTTCCATAAATATGTCGGCAACAACGGGAGAGACTGGCGAACCCATGGCCACTCCGTCCACTTGCTTGTAGAAGCCATCATTCCACATAATGTAGCCGGATGTGAGGCAGTACTTTAACAGTTCATCGTATTCCATAGGTATGTTGTTCTCTGATAGTTTCTTAGATACAATTCTGATGCAGTCTTCCACGGGTAAGCAGGTAAAAAGTGACTGGACATCAAAACTCACCATAGTTTCATTGTTAGCGAGATGAAGGTGTTTAATCTCACTTACAAAATGGTATGAGTCCTTTATGAACGCATCTGTGTGTCCTCGGAGTTGTGAGAGAACTTTGGCCAGTAGCTGAGCGACTTTATAAGTAGGTGAGTCGATCTGACTTACAATAGGTCGTAGTGGTGCGTTCGGTTTGTGTATCTTAGGCAACCCATACAATTTAGGTGGCTTTGCACAAGGTGGTATCAGGGTTTTTACATCTAGATTTAATGCTTCGGAGTGCTGTTTGAGTAACTTTTTCATGTTATTTAGTGTACAGTTGGTCGGGTCGGTTCTGACCTTTTCATAAGTAGATTCATCCGATAAAAGGTGTTCAATTTTGGCATTATAATCTGACGTGTCCATCACCACAGTAGCGTTACCTTTATCTGCCGCTACGCACCACTACGACCTATTGTAAGTCAGATCGACTCACCTACTTATAAAGTCGCTCAGCTACTGGCCAAAGTTCTCTCACAACTCCGAGGACACACAGATGCGTTCATAAAGGACTCATACCATTTTGTAAGTGAGATTAAACACCTTCATCTCGCTAACAATGAAACTATGGTGAGTTTTGATGTCCAGTCACTTTTTACCTGCTTACCCGTGGAAGACTGCATCAGAATTGTATCTAAGAAACTATCAGAGAACAACATACCTATGGAATACGCTGAACTGTTAAAGTACTGCCTCACATCCGGCTACATTATGTGGAATGATGGCTTCTACAAGCAAGTGGACGGAGTGGCCATGGGTTCGCCAGTCTCTCCCGTTGTTGCCGACATATTTATGGAAGACTTCGAGGAGACTGCCCTAAAAACCTCACCTGTGGTCCCCCGTTTCTACAAGCGGTACGTAGATGACACTTTTACTATATTACCATCTGATAAAGTAACCGTATTTCTAAACCATCTGAACTCCATTAATCCTAAAATTCAATTCACTATGGAACTGGAGTCAAATAACTCTTTAGCTTTCTTAGATGTTATGGTAATCCGTAACCCCAACAACACCTTGAGTCATACAGTGTATCGAAAGAAAACCCATACCGATAAGTACCTGAATGGAGAGTCTCACCACCATCCTTCACAGTTGGCTACCGTGTCTAAATCTTTGTTTCAGAGAGCACAAGGAATCTGTGATGAAGAACACCTGGCTGGAGAGTTGCAGCATGTAAAGAAAGTTTTACATGCAAATAAGCTGCAGGTTCCACGCCGCCGTCACAGAAACCGAGTGAAGCCACCCACAGTTGAGCGCCTCCCTGCAGTCCTGCCCTATGTTAAAGGAGTCACTGACAAGATTGGCTACATTCTTAAAAAAGCTTCAATTAAAACCTACTATAAGCCACTCAAAAGAATTAGTCAATTTTTACCACCAGTCAAGTGCCATATACCCTTACAGGATGCAGGAGTATACAAGCTGGATTGTGATTGTGGTCTCTCCTACATTGGGCAAACAAAGAGATCCATAACAACTCGGATCAAAGAACACATAGCTGATGTGAAGCACAGTCGCTATACAAAGTCTGCAATTTGTGAGCACACACAGGACCACACCCGCCATTACATTAGGTTTGACAAACCTCAAATCCTCGCAAAAGAACATCGATATCGCCCTAGAATGATACGTGAGGCTATTGAAATTAAGAAACATCCCAATTTCAATAGAGAAGACGGCTGGGTCTTACCATCAAGCTGGAATCCTGTGATAGGCCTCACCAAACAGAATACAAGAAGGCACACCACAAGATTGCAAGACACAGTTAGCGCTTATTGTGTAGATAAAACCCACAGTAGTGATTAGTTTTTGCCTTTTATAAAAAAATTAAAATTTAAACCTTATTAGATCTCAGTAATTCCGTACAAAATTTAATAATCCATAACAGTTGTTGCCTACTGAGTTTTCTGGCCGGATCTTTCTCAGTCAGGCCGCGTTCCGATCCGGTGGTAGCTTCTTAGTCTTAGTTTTTTGGCAAAATCAATATATTTAATAATATAAACTAATAACCAAGATTGTCTTCTTACTGGTAGTAATTGGTAGTTTGTGGTAGAATTTTTGAGCACTAAATAAAAACAAAAATTTTACAATTTAAAGAGGAGTATTATACTCAATTTAATATACTAATTTAAAGTCTCATACATTGTAAGCATAAACATTTGAAGTAGATATTTTCACTGTGTTTCTAAACGAATATTAGGTGGGTTAAAATAAATAAACCAAAAATTTTGTAAAATCATATACTGTGGGTAGATGAAACCGTTGAAATAACATATCAACCTTGGACGTCTATCATCTAAGTCCACCCGTGATCATGAATGCTGTAAAGTATTCGAAACGTCGGGATAGGAGTAAAATCAAGTAAACGCGATAGATTCCGTAAACGTAGTTTTATTTCAAAATGTGTAACATTCGCGTAAATATCAGAAAGTATTATATTTCATTTATTCAAAGGCAATATCCATATAATAAAATTTACGATAAATAACTTTAATTCTACTATCTCAAAATTATATCAAAACGAAATTAAATTAAATTTACAAATTAACACTATGAATGAAATATTTTCTCAAATAACTAAAACAGACAATTTACTTCTTTATATCTCTAGAATAAATAATTTACTTGGCGTTATTGAAAGTTCTTTACTATCTATTTCTAATTTACTAGACACTACGTTAAATGATATTTTATTTTCTAAGATAAATGTCTTACATCCTAGTGTTATAAGTCCTCTAAATCTTTTTAAGGTATTATTTGGGCATAATCATCAGATAAATAAAAAATTTGATTTTCCTGTTCAATTAAATATTCATAATATTAATTCTATAATTGATGTATCGCAACTTAGTTGCTATTACTATAATGATAAGGTTATTTTCATCTTGCAAATTCCATTAATTATGTCGGATAAGTACAAATTTTATAAAATTATACCCTTACCAACTCCTCACGAAGATTCACAATTGCATATTCAGACTTTCGCTCTAATTCAACCTACAAATTCCTATATTGCTCTAAGTGATGACAGAATGCATTATACTATGTTAAATAACCTAAATGACTGTGAAATTATAAATAACGATTATTCTATTTGTGTATTAGTCAAGTAGTTAGTATATTTTCAAGTTCTAATAATCCGAATTGTGAATCAAAGTTATTAACCGAAGTTACTTTAACTCTCCCTAAAGAATGTAATTCGAAATTATGATTTGGTAAAATTGATATCTGGCAAAAGTTCATAAATAATAAGTGGATATTTGTTCAGTCAGATAAAACCCAATTAACCATTAAATGTGATGATGACATTAAAGACTATCCTATTGTTGGCACAGGAATTGTAAAATTGACAGAAAACTGTATAGGCTTTTCTAAAACTATTCAACTGTTGCCAACCAGTATTTACTCAACTTCTGTAAAATCTCCTATTAGTATAAGTTTTGACATAACAAATGATGATTGTTGTAAGAAGGACATATTTAATAAAACTTTACCACATTTAACGCCTCTCTCTTTAAGTAAAATTGACTTAGAATCATTAACATACCAAAATCATCAGTTGAATAACTTGGAAAATGAATTAAATAACATAGAAAAACAATCTCATTTTATTAAATATGGTCCATACTATTCTACATTTACCTATATTCTAATTGTATCTTTATTTTTATACATAGCGTATAAAGTATTTAAGTGTTTTAAAAACCGTACTAATTATGGATGCTGTATTCAAATTTTCAATAAGAGAACTACTAAACATAGTTCAAAAATTACCAATTCAATTGAGAAGACAGACATCTCAACATCTGATGATGATAAATCTGTAAATTCATTACCTAGTCTTGCTTTTAATAAACCCTGTAACACTCTTCACAGGGTTCAATTTAGTTCAAATCGGAACCTTAAGAAATTTTAATATTTTATTAATACAAATTGATTTCAAATATTTTCAGTAAATGTACTTTCATTTTAATTTACTTCTATACTATTTTACTATTTCCTAATGTGTATTTTACTAAGACTTATATTTTAATTTTAATTATATTAATTCAATATAATTATATCATGACCTACATTTGTATAATTGCATATCTTAATGATTTCCAAAATTGTTTTAATAATTACTATATTTTACTAAATCAAGTCTAAAAATGTTTTATATGTTTCTGTGTTTTGTTTTCAATGTTTTCCAAATTACAATGGCTTCAAAATCGTTTTTCAATATCTGACTTCGCTTTATCTTAATTTAGATAATGCTCCGTCAAAAGGGGGCTGGCTGAAAAGCTGTTACATCCCTAGTTAGTATGTATTGAAAGCCTAGTCAGCTACTTTCGCGGAATAGTATGTTAATGATCCTCTTCATTTACTCATTTTATAAAGTTAGTTAGATCTGGGACGCGACGGTAAACGGTTGTGAAGCCATTCTCGTGTGATTAGGGCAGTACGGTGTTGAGGTCAATAAAAAACCTTCAAAAGTTTATTGGCGTTTTTTTTAAAAACACTAACCAGCTCGGCCTACTAATAGTTCGAACGATCGACAAGTTTTAAAACTTTTTCGGTGGACAGCTCTTGATTGGTGTACACGTTTTATCTGGTTACTACATAGGGAATTCCAATAGGGAAACATAGCATCACGCCTGTATTTTCTGAAGGGGTAGGCAGAGGTGTATTACACACCTACAACTCGCCAGTTATTGTCTAAGTCCCACGTAATAGGGGGCGAGCCTATTGACGTCTACCGGGCACATTTCCAAACTCCGGGCGGCTACTGAGAATTTTTCTTTTTAGGAAAAAGCTCAATAACATTGCCCGACCCGGGAATCGAACCCGAGACCTCATGATTAGCAGTCGCATATACTACCGCTACACCACCGAGGCAGTTAATCCACCGAGGCAGTTAGTCCAATAGGGAATTAGAGATATACCTAAAAAAGTAGCTTTTGACAGGGACGGCGCTCCAGCTACCTCAAGTAGTTAAAAATTAGATAATACTCGTTAAATATAACTAATGTAAATTGTTTAAATTTTCTCATTAAATTCCATTTACAAATCTATATAATGAAATATTCTACTCACGAATATTTTTCATGGTCAACGAGAAATCCGCTCAATATAACCAACAAATTCATGTTACGAAATTGACCGTCGTGATTCATAAAGTTCATGTTACGGTACGATAAAAGCGTGCTGACAATACTGTGCCCTTAGGAAATTGACAATGGACCTTCGTTTCTTACGACCCTTTTGGCGTTTTATATAGAGTCGCTTAATATTGTTACGAAAATATCAGATAGGCTCCATTAAGAATATGTAATTTATCAGATTCATGTCGTGTTTTCAAAGGTCAATTGTGAATCATGAAAGTTACTACAGTCTGTTAGTAGAATCAAAGTAGCTTAATTTATCGCTTATGGTGGCAGACGAGCCAAAGCCCACCCCATGGAGGGAGGGTAAAACCGGCTGTTAGCGTGGCGACCTTATACCTAATAATAGGATTTTTTTATTGCATATAGTAGCAGACGAGCCACGGCCCATCTGATGGTAAATAGTAACCGTCACTCATTGACTCAACTATACTGGGAATATTGTCAAACCGCTGCTCACCATTTCATTTCACAGATATGAAATGAAAGAATAAACAGCTATGCCAATCTACAATCAAAACACACCGATGCTTCATGGCCGGTCACACGGGAGATGATGGTACCAACAAGCGCAGGCCCGATAGCAAGGGAGTACTCCCACTTGGTACCCAGCCCTACCACCAATAATGCAATGGGTGATAATTGCTTACTTCCTTTAGTCGCCTCGTACGATACCCGTGGGAAAAAATTAGGAATTATAATATAATAATAAGAAAAATTCTTTGTCCGTCACCACTTAGACAAGATACAATTTTACTTTACACACTTACAAAACACTTACAAAAGAAGCAATTTTATAAATTAATTCTGATCGATTACAGGCAATCATTTACATTATTAAACATGAGGAGATTGCTCTCATCTGAACGTAATACGTACGGTAATTGAATCAAGGGTGGTGCTGGCAAGAGTATATTCATTGAACTTGAAAAAGCTCAAAGAGCCGCCATTGAAGTGATTCTAAAAGCTATTTCGTTACTCTTCTTATATCTGTAAAATACTAATAATGCGTACTATTTTAGGAGGTAACACTCAAGGTACAAATTTCTCTGAGAACTCTATAGGATTTTGGTGGGAACTCACTACTATTACTAGATTTTTCCAAAACTCGTGTTATTTCAAGTATTAAGTAATATGCAAAATTAGTGGTATTTTACTAATTAACTATTTGGTGTATGTGTAAAAGTGTTGGCATGTGATTAAAGCGGCGTAACGTATTGCACGCCTCATAAGCGAAGCATTGAGGTGGGTATTACTCTCACTTCATGCAGAACAACTGATTTTTCAAACTTAAAATGTCTCTATTTATCATAATATATATTGCACTTGTAAAATAATATACACACCCACACAAACTCACATATCAAGAAAAAACAGTATTTTAACACTCATAATATTTTGATGCCATTTTTGTTATTTAAACTAGTTAAAAAACTGTTTAAAAAAGTTGTGTCTTAGACGTCCGTGTGTTGTAAGTAATGTATATTAACACGGTAACAACCGAAATACTTTACTAATCGAGTAGTTTTTTGATTTTACGATTCAGTATAATTACGAATAGAGCCCTATCACTTTTCACGGTCTGATTCGATGTAGTTTAATTGTTATTAAATAAACAAAAAAATAGTGAATATTTACGCTCAATTCGACACTAAAACCAGCGCTATCCTTATTTCGTGAGAACTACTTCTGTAGTAGAAGTACGTCTTAAAATTAGCGCTAGATGGCGTATAAGACATGAACACCGCAGTAATTTTTTAAATTAGCGCTATCTATGTGATTTATTGAAAACTACTTAGTAAGACCAATACATTATTAGTTACTTATCTTGTGAAAAATGAAGATTATGAGGCGTGCACTTTTGTATTTTCCAAAGTATTTTTTTCTGTAGCCTCCGAAACTCCACAGTAAGCTTCTCAATAAAATCGCTATCGCTTTACTGAGGCTTGACTTTGTTTTGAATTTATGACTAGTTTTATATGATTTTAACTGTGACTACAGTTAAAGTCATGTTTGATGAATAAAACTTACCTACCTGTGAAAAAGAAATATTTCCTTAATAAGTCATTGGCAAATACTCATACCGAGTAGCCAATATATAAAAAGAAACAAAAACTATTCTATATAGGCTATTAATTTCTTTCTCAAGGAAAAGGGTTACAAGTACCTATCGCTATCTACATTGTTACCATTTACCAACTATTTTTACAAGTATGTTTTAGGTATTTTCTTTGGTTCGGAGTGCTTCTATATGTATTCTTATAGAAATTTGACCAAATGTTATTTTTGGAAACGTGAAATAATAGCATGGTAACCCATATACCTACCTATTATCGACATTACTGCCGATGATCGGCATTAATTTGATGATTTATGGCGATGTTTTTAAATAGATAAGGTTAGGTAATTGTCAAGGTCCCTTGTTTCAAACTATTTTAAAGTATGAAATTGCCGTTTTATAATGAAAAAATCAAAAACAACCACGTATTTTTTTATAAAAGTTAACTCTTTATTGTTTTCTTTAATCTATTCTCGTATGATGGTTTAGTAATTTGGTTTTAATGTATTAGTGACGTGTTTTAATATATCACATAAATTATAGTGATAAATAAAAAAAATATTACCTGTAGTACCACTAAGTTAGTAAATACTAACAATCTAGCTAAAACGTTCTTCAACACAAAGTGTGAATATGTGAAATCGAAAGTAACAGTCACGAGCAGGTTTTGAACCTGCATCTCCTGGACCGTTCAGATACTTTGCCAATTCAGCCATCGTGACAATTGCTCATGACTACCAATTTCGATAACACAATCATACTTAACGTCTTGGGCGACGCCTGCGCCATCTGTCGGAAGTATTTTCATACATTATACCGATCAGATAAACTTAATTTTACAATTAAGATTTTTACCTAATAAATGATGCAACCCTATGAATTGGCAAAGCATCTGGACGGTATCCAGGAGATGCAGGTTCAAATCCTGCTCGTGACTGTTATTTTCGATTTCACATTTTCACACTTTGTGTTGATTTATTTGGCTAAGCATGTCAAATGCTAAAATATATATAAAAATATCAAAATAAAACTCCCTCCGCATTAAATGTTTCACATCAAAGACATAGGTTCTGGATAAGTAATCACCAACACATCATATATTAAAACCTGAAACACGCTGCATCTTATGGTATTTTAAGTATGATTCCGATCGGTTCAGTAGTTTTCGCAGTATAACCGAACAAAAAAACCGGCCTTCCATTTATTAGTATATATAGAAGATGTTTCTTTTCAACTCATTGCTTTTTTTGCATTTTTTTTGAGCATGAATCTTGTTGCATAAAAGCCTATTGCGGGGTGGTAAGCTTCAAAAGCTATCAAGAAAATCTATAAAATATACAGGTTTATTTATTAAGCACAACGCTATATCTTATGAATAATTTATAAATATCTGAATGCCATTAATCACTTGAAACTATTTATCAACCACAAACTATCTAAACTCAACTAAAAGTATCTACCAAGTTATCTTGAAAACGGACCCGAACGATTTTAACTTTGTAACCTGAAGAAGGGACGGTGAAGTTGACCTAGTCGATATATACTTTTAAGAGTTAACGAAACTTTCGTAACTACGAGTATAAGAATGGCTAAGACTGTAATGGAATTCTGTTCAGACCAGACTGAATAATATTTAGTCTGTAAATCAAGACAATGTATAACAAATTCGGGTATCGTCAACGTTAGTATGAATAAAAACATGGTATATATATAAAGTAGGTATAGTGTCTGTTTTTCCGCTTACTTCTTTTCAGTCACGTTTATCACAATAGAGTTTAATATTTTTCATATAAACCTGTTTGGCTCCTAAGATATACACACATCTATACTCTGCATCAAATCTTAATGATATAAAGGTAAACATTAAGGTCATTCACCCGACGAAATCTGATTTAGTAATGACAATATCATATAAGTATTCGAGTCTCATGATAAACGATTTTTAATAAATTAATAAAAATGTACCTAAATAATTCCTTGTAGTTAGTAATGGGTTATTATTTCATTAAACAATCTACTTTGAGCATCAAAATTAAAGTATTTCATCAAAACGAATATTTCATTAAATCGAACTGAAATTTTAAAATTAAAACAAGAATTATTCTTTTTGATATTTCAATGTTCAATAATCGTCATTAAGACTTAGACATTTGATAAAACGTGGAGATGTACCTACTCCTTACTTTAGTATATTTTAAAGAACAAATTATTTGTGAAAATGTGTAAAAAAAATATTTTACTGCGAGTGGCATTCGAACCTGCGTCCCTTCCAATCCGGGGAAGTGCTCTAGTTAGACAGCTAAGCCACCGAAGCCACCGCAGTAACTGACGGCCATACCCAATCTCCACATCACATTTATCTTTACGAACTACGCAACTTATCGGATGCATTTACATGCACTATTCCAATATAGTAAGTTTAATTTTGCAATTAAAATGAATACTATCATATGGCGCGATTTTTTAAATATGTTGATCTTTATTTTTAGCATTTGACATGCTACTTTAGAGAACACAACAAATTATTTGTGAAAATGTGGACGGCCGATGACCTGCGTCGGTCGGTCACTGCGATAGCTTAGCGGTCTAGAGCACCTACCCGGATTGGAAGTGACGCAGGTTTGAATGCCGCTAACAGTAAAATTTTCTTTATCCACGTTTTCAAAAATAATTTGTTTTTTAAAATAAACTATTTAAAGTACGAATACATACAGTTTTACACAAAGTTAAGCCATTGGACATACCTGTAAATTTGTTACTTATGTCATTTAGTCAGTGATTGTGTGGTAATTTTTATGTAAAATGTTTGCTAGGTTCCCTTTGTAAGTTTTTGGGACCAAGTAGTTAAGTTAGTTAACATCAGGAAACGCAATTGACACTTATTAATATATTGAAGTGTTTGCAATCTGAAATAGTATATTTAATTTTTCTTATTGAATCCGATTTTGCCGAGAGCTACAATCGAAAAAGGGTTCACTACTTTTACACACCAATAGACATTGAAACTTTAATTTGGTAAAAAAGGGTTTAGGGCACATAAAAACATTTTGATAGGCTACTTTTTTATAATACGATATAATTAAATTATCATATTTAGAAAAAACATAAATAAATTAATATATAAAATTCTCTGCTTGACTGAAATGGCTTGACCGATTCTTATGAAATTTTGTGTGTATATTCTGTTGGTCTGAGAAGATGTAAACTATTTTTCATACCCCTAAGTGATAAGGGTGGTCCAACCCAAAATTATATTCTTATTTTTTGAACATTTTTGTTATTTAATTTTATGATTCGGCATTAAAATATACATACGACCCTACATTTTCATAATTCTACTGCCAACCCCTATTTTTTAATTTTTCTGAGATCATATGATTTAACAGGTGGACTATGTGGTGACGGACTAAGATTACAAGTGTCACACCCCATTCTTTCCCATGGATATCATACGAGGTGACTAAGGGAACAAAGGAAATATCACCCATTGTGTTACTGGTTGGCTACTAAGTGAGAGTTGCTGTTACGCCTGAGCAGGTCGGTGCCACCGTCGTGACCAGCCATGAAGCACGTCAAAATGTTTTGGTTGTAGCAGGAGAGCCGTTTTAATCTTAAGGTTTCAATGCTACAAATTTTATACTAAACATAATAGACATATCGTAAAATCGAATTCTACTTATCTCTCAATCGTACTAGTTTTTACGACACTATTTACACGTGCTGTACGCAGTCACTATCTTAAATTACTTATTAGATTATTATCTTAGTTCATGCCACCTTTTACTGCAGATTTTTTTTATCTATCTATACTTTTTCACTTTATATTTAATGTATATGCCTAAGCATGTCAAATGCTAAAAAAGTATACAAAAATATCTAGATATCTATCTATACTATTAAAAACCTGTAACAGAGCTGTCTGTACTATTGAGATATTTGAGAAAAAAATACTGCATTCAGCTATTTAGACGTCTCTGAACACAAAAATCTGTTTTAGAATTCTAGTATGTTTGCTTCTTTGCACATCGCGAATAAACTACTAAACAGATTTTGATGATATATTTTGTTTAATAGCTCATTATCAAATTTAAAAAAATGGAATATTTTTTTCTTTATATACTTAAAAACTCTTATACATTATATCCCGCAGCTAGATAAGGAACCTGAGGCATAACCTAAAAACTAGCTTTTTACTGGAGTGGAGACGGGGCTAAAAGCTAGCGTAATCTATATACTATAGTTAAACATATCTATATCAACACAATGACTGTCAAAAAGCCCAGTTGGCAATTGATATTACTGTTGTCTAAGCTTTATGACACCGTTAAATGTGTGGGGAAAAGTTTATGTCCTATGTTTATGCCGCTGTTCATGCTAGTGGCATTTATTATCTTGCTAACGTAATATTTATACTAAGAAAATAGTTTATGGGTGTCTATGACGTAGCTCAAAATGGCTGTCCCCAAAGGAGGGTACTAAGTGACGATAAGTCACACTTACGTATATACAAATTGCATGTATTTGGTTAAACACAACTTCATTATCCAATTGTGATGCTTTGGATGTTTTATTAGGCAATATTGTATTCGCATCTGCGGCACTAAGTCGCTGACGGCGCTTCGGGTCAGCGAGAGGATTTAACTCCCTGGCCCTGTCCACTGCTTCTTTCTGCGAGATGACCTCCTCGCAGGAGGCAGCATTGCTCTGACAAAGTTCGGCAGCGAGAGGTCAAGGCCAGCACTCGGGCGGGTATCCCATCCGAGCCAGTGGCGGTATTGATATATTTTTTTTATATATAACGTGGGTGGCAAACAAGCTTACTGACCATCTGATCGTAAGCATTTACCGTAGCCTATAGACGCGCCGATGCGCGCGTCGGCATCTCCAAGGAAATGGGTTGGAAGTGGATGGGAAGGATAATAAGGAGAGGATAGGGAAGGGGTTTAGTCCAAAAGCGCTCTCATTCACCATATGCAACACGCTGCTCTTTTGTGAGAGGGTGGTACTTCCCCGATCATGCCAGTCCATTCATGCTAGGATAGACTCTACCTCTAGAAATACGTATATTAAACTGTTTTGTATAAAATACGTATTGTAAACTGTTTTGTATAAAATACGAATTGGTTGTTGTAGGAATAATTTCTAAGACTTCAGATTTTTCAACCCTTTTTTTGTTCCACTATTGGGTAGGACTCTCTTCTCATAGTGAGAGGGATTAAGCCAAAGTCCACCACGCTTCAGATTTGGCTGTATATAATATAGATACGTAAATCTAAAGCATATTTTACTAATTTTATATCCCCGCATTACTAGCTTATCACAGAAATCCTAACGTTATTCAGAATATAAAATAAAGTAGAGTACCTCTTTGGATACACTATTTATTTGTGTTTATCTAGATCAGGAGTCTCCAAACCACCAGTGCCATCAATCCAGCCCGCGACAGTTTAAGACTAGTGTCATCAATCTGACCCGCGACAGCCAATGTCGTATTATTGTTACTATTGCTGTGATAAGTTGGAGAAGAATGATACTTACTTACTTGGTTTTGTTTTATACTTGATATGATTTTTGGTTTAATTTACTTGCAAGGTAAAACTTAACGACAGAAATGACGATCATCAATCATCAAATTATAATTTAAATTGATAAAAAATAATTATTATTAAAAAAAAGGAAGATACAACTTAAACTAATTTTATGAATCAATTTAGATGCATATAAAAACTCTAACCTGCCTCGGTGATGTAGCGGTAGTGTATGCGACTGCTAATCATGAGGTCTCGGGTTCGATCCCCGGGTCGGGAAAAAGAAAAATTCTCAGTAGCAGCCTGGAGTTTGGAAATGTGCCCGGTAGACGTCAATAGGCTCGCCCCCCTATTAAGTGGGACTTAAACATAGCTGGCGAGTCGTGGGTGTGTAATACACCTTTGCCTACCCCTTCGGGGAATACAGGCGTGATGCTATGTATAAAAACTAGTATGATCACTTGAACCAATTCTAGATCAAATAGACTAAAATTCATTCAAATACTAGCAGCTTTGCCTCACTGGATAGCGAGGCTAATCTTTTGGCCAAGATATAAGCCAGGCGAGTTCCCCAAAACGCAAACGTATCCTCTGTCGAGGTTAGAATACTTGCGCCGTTTATGTGATTCAGTTTGTGCGTAATTATCAATACTAGGATAGAGCCATAGATATGACCATAAACTGATTAAGATATAAATATACAACACTTTGCGGTCATAAACCGAAATGCTACTTTTCACGAATTTTGCAAGTACTCTAATCATCTCTTTGCAGTGCAAAGGGGCACGCGTTTTATAATGTAAAATATATTTCTTTAAAGCTAAAATTAAACCAATCAGTTGAAAAATGTAATAATTATTCAATCAGTTAACATATTTATGTGTTTGTTTTGGCCTACTAGAATAGAAACGTACATATTCGAAGTGATTAGCTGATTAGTTACGGCATAACAGAGCGTCGAACAAAAAAACAAATTCACTTTCATAGTTACAATAAGGACGCGTCTTTGTGTAGTCGATTGTTTTTATCGTAAAACTGTTAATTTACCGTCACGATGACGTTTTTTTATTGTTTTACGACTGTCGTGCTAGCCGTTCCCATTGATTCGACAATCTCAGAAAAAACAAGTCGTGGACGACAGATTAATCCTGCCGTCTTGTATGTGAACACCTCTATTTAAAATATACAAGCCATGACACTAAACCTGCAAGACTATCTGACGTCACGATATAGTGGAGCGCGGCCTTTTTTTTTTGTTTAGGCGGGAAAAAATTGACCTAACCGCACATCCTGTCGTTCGGGGCAACGAGCAGGGTAGTGTGGGGCCTTCACCCACTAAAGAAACCCGCCGTGTGCCGTCTCTCCGCCTGTGTTGACGGACCACTGGTACTGTGTTGGATTACTTCAGTGGTCCGCCGGTGGCTTACCAGCACCTGCACCAGTCGGAAGATAAGGATTCTGTGCTGTCGCCACACCTAGTTCTCCAGCACCGGCTGAAGCGCCCCTACCCTACGGTTCAAAGACCGGCCCGGAGCGCCTCCAACCGTGCCCTCCATCTGGCCATGGCAGCTCGGCGGCTGTCGCCCTACCACCTGGCCACCTGCCTGGGTCGAGTGCGACTACCCCCTTCCTGCTCTTGCGACGCCCGCCGATATACCTCGGTGAGCACCTCTGCCTCCAAGTCCCACGGGGGAGTTCCGGCCACTTATGACCCTGGACGCGACGACTGCCTGTGGTCTCCACAGAAGAGCCCTAGTGGGAACGCGGCCAAAGGTTAAATAAATTAAACAAGATTATTTATACCATAATATTGATACCTACTTACATATTTTAACCCTTTGCCAAAATACTTAAATTCTCTCCCCACTTTCATGTTCCATATTTGAAACAGTGTATACACGAAACCTTTTTATAAATAATATAAATCGAAAGGTTCCCTTTGATCTATATATTTTTATGTAAGTATATTTTCTTATTCAGACTTTACTTGTATTCCAGGAATATGCCTCTGGCGCTTGGTAAATGAGATATTCCAAGATACGTCTATGACGTCTATCGTAACCTATTTGTGATAGATTCTAATTTTTATCAATATCAATAGTACTTATTTCTTAATTTATTTAATCTAAAAATAACTAAAAAAATTTTAAAAGTTACTCATAAATTACCATGATAATAATTTTATTTAGTGCCCCAATATTGGTGTCTTCTCTTAAAGCGAGAGGGAGGATTTAGGCTTTAGCCCATCACGCAGTCCAAACGTTATAGGCAAAGATTATAGATGGCGGTCGTCATGAAAATCTCTCAGGCATGTAGATATTCTCACGATTTTTCGTTCTCCATCAAACAAATATACATATAAATCGAGAACTCTCGAAAAGTCACAGGTGCATGCATTTTTTCTGAAAACGGTAACAAGTGAATCGAACATATCAATATGTATACATAGTAAACACCCTTTTTTTTTGTTAAGGCGGGTAAAATGTTCCTAACCGCACACCCCGTCGTTCAGGGCAACGAACAGGGTAGTGTGGGGCCTCACCCACTAAAGAAACCCGCCGTGTGCCGTCTCTCCGGAACTATATTACATTCATTCAGTGGTCCACCGGCGGCTTACCCTTTCGGGTACCCTCAACTGAGTGACGCATCCGCACATGGAGCATCGCACCTTCGCGGGAGGTCTTACGGATGGCGGACGTTCCCCGGTCCATCCACCCGCAGCTTCAGCTAGGGCAGCATTAGGCGCAAATACTTGCGCCTTCGCCGCCCCAGTCACGCATTTAGTACGAGTAAATTAAAATATCTTAATTCAAATTTTATAAGAACACAATCCGAGCTATAACGAATACGAATAATTTTAAACTATGACAAACAATGTTCATTGCGCGTATACCCACTCACCAAACGAAAGCTTGTACATTAGGAATATAATAAAAAGTTATTTTTTATATTACTAATTGCTATGTAAACAAAATATATTCTCGCTAGCTTTAATAAATCAATTAAGCGAACAACGGTTCACTTCTTTTGATCTTTCGTTCGTTAACTTTATAGGAAACATTAATTTCTTAATTAAGCAAAGTTCTGGCCCAAATATAGGAATTAATTGAAATACATAGCTATAATTACAGAAAATGTATTGTTTATACATTTTTAATATAACCAAGACGTAAATGAAGTAGGAGTGAAAATAACGTCTCAGTTTACTGTGTAATTTATGAGACAAGCGGACGAAAACTGGAACGCTATTCAATTTTAAGCCTAGCTTGCTTTTTAATAAAGAATAATCATTTTCCTTAATTTAGAAAAGGCTTTCTAATTTTTTTAATAGTATTTCAGGATATTCACCTAAGGTTGGTGAATATCCTTAAAGTAATAAATAAAAACTGTGTTAACACTTACTTGTATGCTAACTTGCATGCATGTGCATCTGTTTGTTAATTCCAAACACCGGCCAAAATATTTGAATTAAAGATTATAGAGGATGTGTCTCTGACCCATATTATTCGTGGTCAGGTGTGAGCCAGGGAAGCAACTTAGGACCTCTTGAATTCTCAATAATGATAAACGATTTACCAGAGGTCGTGAGCCATGGCTGTTGTTTGTTATTTGCGGATGACCTTAAGTTGATGCTCGAGGTCAGGGGTGAGCGTGATTGTAAACACATGCAGGACGATATAGATAAAATAGTGGAATGGTCACGCTCACAAACTTTATTTTAACACGTCTAAGTGTACTGTTATGAGTTTCACCCGCGCACGATCACCGCTATTGTATGGGTGCTCCATATGTGACAGTCCTATGGAGGGAATCATACAGGTACGAGATTTGGGAGTATTATTTACTCCGCAATTATCATTCCGGGATTACATAATGAATATTTATAAAGTGGCTTTTAAAAAATTAGGATTTATACTGAGACAAACATGCAACTTCACCAACATCACAGCAGTTCGAGTATTGTATGACACACTAGTCAGGAGTCATCTGGAACACAATGCCATGGTATGGTCTCCACATAAGATTAAATACTCTGTGATGTTGGAGCGTATTCAAAATAAATTTACGCGGCATTTGTACAAAAGATTGTATGGCGTATATCTGATGTACCCTTTGATGTATCCTAGTCTCTTTGTACTTGGTATGGTTGGGTATAATCGGTTAAGTGTAAGGCGAGAGTTCGCACTCGTCACTTACCTAGTAAAGATAATCCGAGGAATCAAGCAAAAGCCAGGAGTGCTACAATACCTGTGGTTTTGTGTTCCGGACCGCTACATATAGGTACAGACAAAGGAGCCCGCCTCTGCTAGCTGTGCCCATACCAAGAACGAATCTTTTGAGCAAAGCACCCTTGACTCGAGCGATACAAGCTATCAATAAGATTCACCCCCAAATGGACATACTTACATGCCCCTTGGGTGATTTCACAAAAAAATATTATTGTTTATATTATGTTATAAAAGTAATGGGATAATCGACTAATTTAATTTATATTTTAATAATTATTATTTTTGTACCAAATATTAGGTTTAATTATTGAGTGTTTTGTAAATTTCATATATTGTAGCGCATTGGTGTAATACTGTAATGCTATAGTATGTAATTAAATAAATAAATAAATAAATTTCGAGGGTTAAACTGTCTTATTTGATGTTTATAAAATAACAATATTGCTGTAAAGTTTATAAAATAGCAATTAGGTATTTTTACTATTTATGTACTATTCATTTGCATGAGATAAAAGTATTTAGTAAAATCAATATAGGTATAGGTAGAGTTATCTGAAATTGATTTCAGTTGTGTTAATTCCAATATTGACAAAAATCATAGGCATAAAAGATAGGCAATTGATAAATTATTCTTCATATGAAATGAAACGGTGAGTAGCGGCTTGACAATTATACTCTTGGTGTAATGAGTCCATGAGCGACGGTTAGCATTTACCTTCGATCAACAAATGAAGGCATTTACATGCATCTTGAATATTAGAACAAAAGTCGAGAGGTCGCGCTTGATGAAGTCTACGCTCCGACCAACACCTGCCCAATACCAGAACCCCGAGAGCTTTCAGCTCGAACTACAAAATCGCTTCCAATGTCTAGATTAGTGTGAATCAGCGAGCGATATGCACAGCAGGTTCGTGCAAACTGTCCACGCGGTCGGGTCGACTTACTTCAAGGCTCGTCGCGTCAGTAGGACCCGTAAACTCTCGGACCATACTCTCAATCTCATGGAGAGGAGAAAAGAAGTGATAGTCCAGTCCTCAGCCGATTGGTCCTGCCTGAGGCGGTTAAACAGACAGATCTCCAAGGCTGTGCGGCACGATATTCGCCAATTTAATACTACCCTTATTAAAGAGGCAATAGAGCGGAACCAAGGCTTGAAAGTGTTCGCAAGAGATCTGTCTGTTGGCCAAAGTCAGTTGACTAAACTGAGGACCAACAACGGCACTGTCATTTCTTCTCGAGATGAGATCTTGGGAGAGGTCCAGCAGTTCTATGGGCAGTTGTACAGATCCCAGAGCCCTGCTGTTGGCTTGGTCCAAGACCCCAGATCCAAGCTAACTCGGCACTTTACCGAAGATATCCCGGACGTCAGCCTGTACGAGATCAGAATAGCTCTCAAACAACTAAAGAACGGAAAGGCACCGGGAGACGACGGAATCAACACAGAGCTTCTGAGAGCAGGCGGAAAGCCGGTCTTAAAAGCTCTTCAGAGGCTGTTCAATTCCGTCATTCTCGGGGGCGACGTTCCATAGTCATGGACCAGAAGCGTGGTGGAGCTGTTTTTCAAGAAAGGTGACAGAACCCTCTTGAAGAACTATAGACCCATCTCGCTCTTGAGCTACGTCTATAAGTTGTTTTGAGGGTCATTACAAATCCACTCACGCGCAGGCTTGACGACTTCCAGCCTCCCGAACAAGCCGGTTTCCGAAAAGGCTATAGTACCATAGACCACATCCACACGCTACGCCAGATTATACAGAAAACCGAGGAATACAATCGGCCTCTGTGTCTGGCGTTTCTGGACTATGAGAAAGCCTTTGATTCGATCGAAACTTGGGCGGTGCTGCAGTCCCTTCAGCGGTGCCAAATTGACAATCGGTACATCAAAGTGCTGAAGTGCTTGTATAGAAACGCCACCATGTCAGTCCGTGTTCAGGATAGGAGTACGAAACCGATCCAACTGCAGACAGGTGTTAGACAGGGAGACGTTATGTCCCCGAAACTCTTCACCGCTGCATTGGAAGATGTCTTCAAGCTCTTGGACTGGACCGGATTCGGCATCAACATCAATGGCGAATACATCACTCACCTTCGAT
Source organism: Leucoma salicis (assembly GCA_948253155.1). Taxonomy (NCBI): domain Eukaryota; kingdom Metazoa; phylum Arthropoda; class Insecta; order Lepidoptera; family Erebidae; genus Leucoma; species Leucoma salicis. The sequence goes on along the minus strand of OX411809.1, from coordinate 12,253,138 downwards.
ATGCCGACGACATCGTAGTCATGGCAGAATCGCTGGAGGACCTTGGCACCATGCTCGATGATCTCAGCAGGGTTTCCCGACTAGTGGGTCTCAAAATGAACATGGACAAGACGAAAGTCATGTCTAATGTCCATGTCATTTCAGCACCGGTCCTAGTCGGGAGTGCGCTTCTCGAAGTTGTCGACCATTATGTCTACCTGGGACAAACAGTCCAGTTAGGTAGGCACAACTTCGAGAAAGAGGTCAATCGACGAATCCATCTCGGCTGGGCAGCGTTCGGGAAGCTAAGGAAAAACTTCTCGTCCAATATTCCGCAGTGTCTGAAAACGTAGGTCTACGACCAGTGTGTGTTACCAGTGATGAAATACGGAACAGAGACGTGGTCTCTGAATGTTGGCCTCATATCAAGGCTCAAAGTCGCTCAGCGGGCCATGGAGCGGGCTATGCTTGGTATTTCCCTACGTGATCGAATCCGCAATACGGAGATCCGTAGGAGAACGAGAGTGACCGACATAGCCCACCGGGTTGCTATGCTGAAGTGGCAATGGGCAGGCCACATCGCTCGACGAACCGATAACCATTGGGGACGAAAGGTTGTCGAGTGGCGACCACGTATCGGACGGCGCAGCGTAGGACGGCCCCCCACCAGATGGACCGACGACTGAGCTGCGGGGAGCCGTTGGATGCGGTCGGCACAGGACCGCTCGTTGTGGCGTTCTCTTGGGGAGGCCTATGTCCAGCAGTGGACGTTGAAAGGCTGATGGATGGATGGATGGAGGTACATTGATTTTTTGTATTTAATGTTAAGATAAACAGAGGCTGGCTAATTCGTGTATGTTCTAATTAACTATAAATACCTAACATTATTTATTCATTAGTCATAATGACATTCGCGTTTAGCGACTCGAAGTTTGGGTGTCACGAATTATATAGCGTTATCCATAATAGATTCGAGTTATACTAATACAGTTGACCTAAATAAACCCGCCGTTTGCCGTCTCTCCACCTGTATTGGCGGGCCACTGGAACTATACATTACTTCATTGGCAAAGATTTGAATTTGAATAAAACCTGTTATAAAATTTGGCAGTTATAATTTATTGTTTTATTTTGAGATTCAGAATTGAAATGATGGGAAATTCTGAGGTCTCAATATATTTTTTTTTTATTTTAATTATTGCTTGTGGTGGCAGACGTGCAACGGCCCATTTGATGGTAAATGGCAACCGTCTCTCATGGACTCAACTATACCGAGAGTTTGTAAAGCCGCTGCTCACCATTTCATTCCACAGATATGAAATGAAAGAATAAGCGGCTATCTTCTGCTACAGCCAAAACGCAACGATGTGCTTCATGGCCGATCACACGGGAGATGGTGGTACCAACCCGCTCGGGCCCGATACCAAGTGAATACTCGCACTTGGTATCCAGCCATACCATCAGTCATGCAATGGATGATAATTGTTTAATTCCTATAGTTGCCTCATAAGACATTCGTGGAAAAGAATGGCGCGATACTAGTCGGCGTTGCGCTAAGTGGTGTGGTCCTAATCAAAAAGTGGTGAAATATCTCTATATATCATAGGGTACTTTAATGTCAATTTCAAACCGATAAACTTTCATGTTTACAAAGTTGTTCCTAAAGTGAAAAGATTACACATAAACATGGACGTATTTAAATATTCGGACATAGTCTCGCTAACAAAGCTTTGTGTCGCTCAGAGTCGGCCAGTTTGCTGTACTTACATGCCTACACGCACACATTCACACGTTAGTCAGCCATTGCGTGAGTAAACGTTATCACAGTCAGTAGGTCTACGCTGCAAAAAAATATAACAGCATGTTTTGTGTGGTGAAATGGTGTAAAAACCGAAAGAAAAAAGTCCAGGACTCACGTTTCATAGGTAAATTAATAATTTGTTCACTATTTCCCGATTTTATACATTAAAATCAATATTCATTCCCCAGAACAAAGTAATTCCTCACAAGGCCAGTATTGCTAATATTCACTTGTGCAAATAACCCGAAATATGGGAATTTTATAGTTTTTATTTATTAAGTGTTTATTTAGGTTAATATTAATGGTATTTGCCGTGTAATTGGCCATGTGGGGCCTAATTTAGAATTGCTCCACCCCTCTCCACCCATGGGAGTCATAAGAGCCGACTGAAGAATACCGGGAGAAGTGTGCAGCAGCACTCCCTCGAGTATTAACAACATCTACTGCGATCGCCAACCCGCCTGCCAAGCGTGGCGATTACGGCAGTATACCCTCAATTTGGGGAGGCCTATGTCCAGCAGTGGACGTCAAAAGGCTGATGGATGGAATGATATAAACGTGTGTTGACTTTTTTAATTTTGTTGACTAAAATTACATTAGGTTGCCACGTAATCGTTAAGTAATATAGTGTTTCTGTAGTCTGAGTTATCGAATATCCATCCATCCATCCATCCATTTACAAAATCTAAATTAAACAAATAATACCTATTTGAATATGTTTTAACGTAATAAAATTGCTCTTGAAAGTGTTATTCAAAAAAACCATCTCGGTAAATAACAGCGCACTTGAGAAATACGAGACTTATTTTGTTTAGTTCAAAAAGTATTTTATTTGTTGCGAGAGATGCGCAATTGTCTACTGAAGGAAACTTATATTTTCATAGATTAATAAATTTGATAACCATAGGAGGCTTACGTTTTCCATCGGTAGATTTATTCAATTCATGTTGCATTTGCGAAATGGTTATCTTTAATTTTTTGTGTATTATACACACCCACCATTCGCCAGCTTTGTTTAAGTCTCACGTAATAGGGGGTGAGCCTATTGCCGTCTACTAGGCACATTTCCCAATTCCGGGCTGCTACTGAGACTATTTCTTTTTACGAAAAATCTCAATAACACTGCCCGATCCGGGGATCGAACCCGAGACCTCACGATAAGCAGTCACTCACACTATCGCTGCACCACAGAGGCAGTTATTTTTTTAAATTGTTATAATAGGCAACATAAATATTTTTTCACAATAATTATATAAACATTTTGTTAGCAATAAACCTCTCAAACAAGACACTATTCTAAAAAAAATACTCAGCATTTGGGATGTTAAACATTTGGTACCTACAGTAAATAAGTAAACAAACATCTTCTTTTACTATATATACTCTTTCTTCTACTATACTCCTCCATTGTACAGATTTGTGCAGGAAGATTTAAATAAATGAATTCAGTAAAACTGTGTTTCTATGGCATATATTTTAATAGGGATATTTGCCCACCATTATCCTTTTCAAATAGTACGATATACCTACATATTTTGCATACATTTTCAATAAACTTTTCTGCCAACTTGTATTTCTTTTAATATAGTAAAAAGGGTAAATTTGGCTAACATGGCAACCCTAAATTCATTCACACATAGATAGCCGCCGCCATTACGCTGCCTCAATTTTGCCTTCTGTCCGTTCTTTTACGTCCATGCACATAAAGAAAACTATATAATGTGCATATGATTATCGTATAGATGTTTAAAATATTTTGATATGTGTGTATGTGTGTGTGTGTGTGTGTGTATATATATATGTGTGTGTGTATGTGTGTGTGTGTGTGTGTATATATGTGTGTGTGTGTGTGTATGTGTGTGTGTGTGTGTGTGTATGTGTGTGTGTGTGTGTGTGTGTGTGTGTGTGTGTGTGTTAAAATAAATATAATAAAAATAATAAATATTCACCGACATTTTTCACACAACGTCCTCTGGTCCCAAACTAAGCTTAACGCTTGTGCTATGGGTACCAGATTACGGATATAATACATAAACTACTTTTTTTTTGTAAATACATACATATAATAGATAGAAAACACCCAGACGCAGTACAAATATCTGTGTTCATCACACAAATAATTGTCCCGAGTGGGAATCGAACCCACGACCTCGTGCACGGAAGTCGGTTACACTACCGACTACGCCACGAGGCCGATTTTTAACACGCTTTTATCAGCGTATTGTATTCATACGTATGTTAGTATGTATGTAACGGAATATTCGAATGTGATTTTCAACCACTTCAAAACGTCGGATTGATTTGAAAGTTAATTTGCAAACTTATCAAGGACCAATGACCCTTGATAAGTGTGCCTAGAACCCTAACCGTCTTATTACAAAACACGGACTAAGTCGCGGTTTAAGCCTGAACTAGTTGGTCCAGGTCTAACTTATAAACCATTGACTAAACTTAGTCTTATTAGAAAAAATAATTAAACCATGGACTTCCTAGTACTGCGATTTAGGTCTTTTTAAATAATATTGTTCGTTCAGTGCGTCACCATTCATTGCGTACGCTAAGAAAGGAACGTGTTTTATAGAAAAAATATTGGCGATTTATTAAGGAACGAAGAAAATAAATAGAAATTAGTATATTTTATATCAGTTATCACTTTTCTTTTGATTACCATTTATTCTGATACATTAATTAATTATGCTGGTACTTTATTACAACACGATTACCTTTTTTTTTTTATTTTTTTTTTATTTTAGGTGGGCAAAAATGTCCTACCGCACACCCCGCTGCCCGGGGAGACAACGGGGTGAATGGGGCTCTCACCCACTAAAAACCCACCGTGCGCCTCCACCCGCCCTTGCTACGGCGGATCACGGGTATCGCGTCGTTACGACCGCAATCCGCAGGCGGCTGCCCCTTCGGGCACCCTCTCTTGAGCGACGCCTCGCGCACTTTGGCGTCGCACCTTCGCGGTAGGCTTCCGCGGACGGCAGGGTACTCCCCGACCCCACCGCCCGCAGCCTCGGCTAGGGCGGCATCAGGCGCAAGTAAGCGCGCGCACGCCGCCCCTCGCGCCGGCGGCGAATCGGGTCCGCGAAGGAGGATTCCTCACGGGCCCTCTCCGCCACCTCCTTCCGCGAGATGACAGCCTCGCAGAAGGCGGCGACCGCGGTCCAGGCCCTGTCACTGCCAACCATCGCTCGCGCAACGGCCGGTAGCGACAGGTCCACGCCTATGACTGCAACGAGTTCCCGGCGCTGCACATCCCAGGCCGGGCACGACTCGAGCGTGTGCTGCGCCGAGTCCTCGTCGCAGTCGCAGTGGTGACAGCCTGGGGTCGTCTCCCTCCTTGCGATCGTGTGCAGGTATTTGCCGAAGCAACCATGCCCCGACAAAACCTGCACCAACCGGAAGGTGAGGACCACGTGCTGCCGCCCTGCCCATTCTTCCAAGATCGGCTGGAGCGCCCCCACGGTCCAGAGACCGGCCCGGGGCGTCTCCAGCCGAGACTTCCACTTTAGGACGGTGGCGCGGCGGGCATTTTCCCGCCACGATGACATTGCGCTCGGCGAGGGGCGGCTGCCCCCCACCCGCGCCGTCGACGCCCGCCGATAGACGTCGGCGAGCACCTCCGCCTCCAGATCCCACGGGGGGGTTCCGGCCAACGCGCAGGCTGCATCGGTCGAGACCGTGCGGTACCCGCGTATTGCCCTGACCGCTACGACCCTCTGTGGGCGCCACAGAAGGGCCCTATTGCGAGCGGCCAGGGACTCCGCCCACACGGGCGCGCCGTACAGCGCCATCGACCGTACTACCCCCGCGTAGAGTCGTCGACACGCAAGACTCGGTCCGCCCAAATTCGGCATAAGTCGCCCGAGGGCGGACGCCGTGTTGACGAGCCTTGGCGCAAGACGGCGGAAGTGCTCGTCAAAGTGCCACCGTCCATCCAATACCAGGACAAGATATTTGATGTGGGCCTGGATTGGGAAGCCCACACCGTTGACCGTTATCGAGGCGCTGGCGGGCGGGCCCCGTCGGCGCCCATGGAAGAGTAGGGCCTCCGACTTATCAAGGGCCACCCTAAGCCCCAGCGCCTCGTTCCGCCTGACCACCTCCGCGGTACCTGAGGTGGCCAGCGTTGCCGCCTCCTCGAGGGTCCTGCCCCGGGCTGTGACAAGCGTATCGTCTGCGTAGCAAATTACGCCCAGCCCGGGGGGGAGCCAGCCACGGAGGACCCAGTCGTAGCCGATGTCCCACAAGAGCGGCCCAAGAACCGAACCCTGCGGGACGCCGCACGACATAGCCCTCCTTACAACGTCTCCTTCCCGGTCCACGAAGAGGACGCTGAGGCCGTCCAGGTAGTCTGCCACCAGCCGCCTTAGATAGAGGGGCACTCCATGGTACCGGAGTGCCTCCTTGATGCAGCCGAATGGCAGACTATTGAAGGCGTTGGCGACGTCGAGCGACACCGCCAACAGCACTTCCCTCGAGGCGACGGCCTCCACAGCCGCGGCCTTCAGGCGCAGAATGGCGTCGACCGTAGACCGACCCGCCCGATATCCAAACTGGGCGTCGGACAGGTCGGGGCCAACCGCTCCTAGGTGCCGGACGATGCGGGCAGCGACTACCCGCTCGAGGAGTTTGCCCGCCTCGTCCAGCAACACGATGGGCCTGAAGGCCGAGACCGTATTCGGAGGCCGTCCCGGCTTCGGCAGAAGCACGAGCTTCCCCTCCTTCCAGCAGTCAGGGAACCGTCCGGACACCAGGCAAGCGCCGAACAGCTCCCCGAGGCGGGGCTCAAGGTGGTCGAGGACCAAGGCCAGCACTCGGGCGGGAACCCCGTCCGGCCCGGGGGCGGCGCCTCTCCGCATACGCGCAGCCGCCGCCCCCATTTCCGTTGTCGTCACGGGCGGTACCTCCCCGTCGTCGGCCTCCCGGTCACCATCTGGCGGAGCCATGACCGGGGGCGTGTGCACCGCCCGTGAGGGGAAAAGTACCTCGACCACCTCAGAGAGGAAACCCGGCTGGAGGGTCTCCGTAAGGGGGGGGCCCTGGGCACGGAGCTTGTTAAGCGCCGCGCGGTACGGGCGTCCCCAGGGGTCACGGGGGAGGCAGCCAAGATTGAAAAATGGCCGCCTCCACTAGCAGGTCCCGGTCGAGCCTACCCACAGCCCATCGCGGAAAAGCGGGAGTTCTGTCCGCCGCGTGACCCCTGCTGGCGCCCTGAAGGGTCCGGAAGACCTCTATCTGAATGTATCTGTGGTCAGATAGGGTCTCGACCTCCTCCAGGACTCGCCAGCTCCTTACGCGTGCGGCGACACCGGGGCTAGCGAACGAAAGGTCCACTATCGACCCGCCCCCGCGCCGCACGCACGTTAGGGCGGACCCTCGGTTTAGCAACACGAGGTCCGCCGCTGCCGCCCACTCTTCGACCGCCGCACCTCGGGCGTCCGTCCCGGGGGACCCCCACGCCGTTGATTTGGCGTTGAAGTCCCCCAGCACGAGCACAGGGCTCGGTGCTATACGCCGTATCGAGGTCTCCAGATTGTGCAGGAGGACCTCGAAAGCCGCCAGACTACGACTAGGGGAGAAGTACACGCCATACAGCGTGACCCCTCCCCATTCAGCCGCCACATATCCCGTGCCCTGGTCTTTGAGTGACAAGGGCGGGGAATGCGGCGCCGCCGAACCGACGACCGCCACGGAGCCATCCCCGCTACCCGCCCAATTGGGGCGATCCGGGACTATGTAGGGCTCCGCGGCTACGGCAACACCGATCGACCGCTCCGCCATGGATTGCAGGAAGAGGTCCTGCGCCCTGGCGGAACGGCCGAGATTCCCTTGGAGGAGGATAGCGTCGTGATCCGTTATTGGACCACGATATCCTCCTCCATGCGCTGCGGCGGTCCAGCCGCGCCGGGTTGGGCAGCCGGGGCCGATTGGCTGCCCACCCCCCTCTTAGGGCCTGACTTGGCCGGAGGCCTGCACCCCACCCGCCCCATGCAGTGGTTGGCGGGGCGATTGCCCGCCGCGCACGCGGGGCAGTGTGGGGTGGCAGAACAGGCAGCCGCCTGGTGCCCTGCCTGACCGCAGCGGAAACAGAGCCCGCTGCAGTCGAAGCAGTTAGTGCACAGCGGCCGGGTGTGACCGACCGCCATGCACTTATAGCACCTGGCAGGCCGGGGCTCCAGCGCGATTACCCGCGCGGCGCTCCAGCCCACCAGAAGTCTACCGGCGGCGACCAAATCCTTGGCCGCCGCGACAGGGCACGAGACCCAGACGGCACCCACGCCACCTGGACCTGGGCGAATGGTGCCCACCCGGACGGCGCTGCTGGGAGACCCGGTTTTCGAGACGATTGCCTCCCGGATCTCTTCCGCCGTCACGGAATCGTCCAGCCCGGAAATGCGCAGTTCGGCGCACTTCACGGGTCTGGCGACCCGGACACCACTCTCTTCTGGGAACAGGCCCAGCAGCCTAGCGGCCATTGCGTCGGCCGTCTTGGCGCCCTCTGGCCCCAGGTACTCGAAGATTCGAGCACCTGTCCGGGCTTGGCGGGATCGAGCGGAAACGTCTCCGTGATCTGAGACGTTTATATCCCGCCGGGCACGCTTCAAGACGGCCTCGTAAGTCAGGCCCTTTTCCTTGGCCTCGGGCAGCAGGGTGATGACCACCGCTGCTGCCTTCGGCACTTTGAGCTTACGCGACCTTTTTCTTTTAGGCGGCTTTGGGGTCTCCCCCGTTTGCGCCCCTCTTTGCGACATTGGCGCTGCTTCGCGTTCCGCGGCAGCACCACGACCCTTGGCCCGGGATCGCCGGGGCCCCACCACTTGCCAGCCCCCGTCTGAGGACGTAGGAGCCTTATTGCCAGGAGCGGAATCCTGGGGCGTAACCACCGTAGCTCGCGAGGGTGTGGCCTTTTGTCGCGGTTCTGTAGCACGTGGAGGCGCTGCGGCACTTAGCAGAGGTGGGAACTCCTCTCGGGGCTGGCCCTCGAGGCTTGTCCCACCTGGCCCTTTTTCTTGCCCTTTTTCGTCGTTTGCGCCTCCGCTGGCGGCGCACTCTTCCGGCTCGGTGTTTTGGCCGCCTTAGCGGCAAAGGACACTTGACCACCCTGGCACGGCAGGGGTGTCGGTGCCGAGGACAATGCGGCACTTCTTTTATCAGCCGCAAGCGGCGACCGAAGTCGGGGCTCCGGTGGCAATCTTGCGGCTAGGGCCTCAAACCGCGGGCCAAAGACCGCATCCATGCGGTCGATGACCGCGCGGAGCATTCCATCGTCGAGCCCAGTGACAGGGCCCGACTGAGCGGCAGACGGAGCCGAGGCGGTCGCGGAGGTGGGGCGGAGGCGCAGCGGCTGCGGCGAGGCGGTCGCGGGGAGAGCAGGCTCGACCCGCATTACGGAGGCCGATGCACTTGGAGTGGCCTCAGGGAGCCCAAGCTCGACCCTCATTTTTGCCATGCCCCGGTGCAGCTCTTCGACCGTCGCCTCCAGGCGCTGGTTACGTGCCCCAAGGTCAGCCACCTCCGACACAAGCCGCTCCACCACGTTGGACAGCTCCGTGGCGGCGATTTTGAGGCCCCGGACGAAGCTACCTTTTAGGTTCTTCGAGCCCGTGGCCACCGTCGTGATTATGGCCACGCTGTCCGCGGCTCTTTCTGCGAATTTGGCCGCAGTGGGCGGCCCGCCGCTGTCGATAGGGAGACGGAGCTTCTCAGACAGGAGCGCCAAGCGCTCCTCTGAGTGTTGCACCGCCTCAACCCTCTTCAGGCATCGCGTCTCAGCCGCTGAGGCGGCACGTGGGATCGGTGTCCCGGGTCGGCCGATGCCTCGACCCCTAACCGCTGCGGGTATTTTTGGGGGAGGCATCTCAGCCGAGCTCAGGTCGGAGTCCGAGGCAGCGCCCCCTGAGATAGGGTGCGCTTGCGCCAGAACCGCGACTCCGACACCACCTCTGCCGACCGCGATGGCTGACTCTCGGCAGCCTCAGTCAGGCCACCCTCTTCAGCGGCGGACATCTCGGCGGCTGAAGTGCCGGCCGAGCTGCTCGTTATCGAGCCGTCCCTTGACGACTGGGACGCTCCCTTGGTCGTCTTCGTATTGCCCTTGCGGGACTTCTTGCCGCCGCGCGTTTTACGCGCAGCTGCACTAGTAGGGGCCGCATTTACAGCCGGACCCCTTACGGCTGAGGCGTCAGGTGCATTACCCGACTCCGTCGAAGCTTTATTTGAGTTATTTAAATCCATATGATTCTTACGAGTATGGGAGAAAAGAGGTCCATCCAGGCAGAGCTCCCTGTACCCGGGTAAGCGTACATTTGTAACCCAACACCCCTGTGTCCGTAGGTACCCTGGCTGGGGCCGCGCTCGAGACTGAACTACCCATCAGCCATGCATCTCCTCGCCGCGCGCCAGAGCTTGAGATTCGGTATTACACGATTACCCGGGTCAATCTTTGTGGACGTAAAACGGAATCAAGTTGTTGCGCTAGGATATAGCACTAGGATATGTCATAATGACAATAAAACACTAATTTGTGAAACCTTGAACAATAAACAAACAAAACTATTTCATCGCAGCATAATTTAGTTAACTTTTCAGCTTTTTCATGTTCGGAATTACTTCTATGTATGTTTGTATTTTCGTAGTACCTATTAATAAATATCTCTGTTCTCTAACGAGCGAAGTTATATATGGTACGCAAATTGAAGTAGACCTCTGGAATGCACTGGACCATGCTATTATTCCATAGTGAATTATTATTACTTACTTAAAACCTCAGGATACAATACGATTCTTATTAAATTAATATTAAACAAAACTGTTGTGAATATGTAATACTGAATACCATGGAAACATTTTTGTATAAATATAATTGTGAGGCAAAAACTTTATTATTAATAAAATAATACTTAGTGCATCATTTAATACTGTTTTGTTTTTCTATATATATTATTGCCATTTAAAGTTATTTACCACGGTGTTAATACCTAATCACTGTGCAAGACATACCTATAGGTCTGTGAAGAGTTGAATCCTTTGAGTGAAATGAAAGTAACGTATTAGGAAAACAAAGAAAAGAAAGATAAATACCTATTTATTTAGTTTCTACAACATTCAAATCACATTCACTATACTTATGCAATATTATACAACTTGTAGAAGCTAAAAAGGTCCTACCTCAGCCAACCAACATTTGGCTGCTGCAGCACTGATTTTCAGGTATAGGTACCAATTCGAGCACGATTCGACTGCCACAATACAATGCTCTACCGTTATATTAACTATATAGATAGAATTAATTAATTAGACAAGAAACATAGATGTAAAATTTTATTTATCCTAATACAAATTCACTCATTATATAAAATATAAACTTTAATATCTTGCTAGCTGATTCTCATCTATTTGTCTTTAGTGTCCACCAATGGATTTTTTATTCAAATGTGATAGTTGTTATGTAGAAGGTATAGGTTTATACCTATACTACTAATATGATATTATTGTCATATTGTTGTATTTTATTACTCCTCTCTGTTTGTCCTTTGGCAAAGTCCTGCCCCACCTTTTCCATTTTGTATCTTCTTTTATGTACAAAGGTAAATTACAAAAGATGTGCGCCAACTAATTGTTTGTCAATACATTTCACAACACATACACAATTTGGATGTTATCTTGATTGAATCCAATTCTACAGGAGATAATTCTGTAACTAAGAATTTATGTGTAGGTATATTGGCTCGGCATGGCATTTCTGAGAGAGCGGTCACTTAATCTTTCACATAAATTAAATCAAACATATTATTATTCACTTTCACATAAAATCATAATATAATATTAACCATAACTTCCAATAAAAATAATTGACATTACTTTGACATTTAGACTTAGACCAGCCTAAACTACTTAAACTAGGTTTCCCGGTAGTTTTTCTTTTAGTACATGGTTTAACGCTTAGAACTGATTTTGTAATAATAATTTTGTTAAACCGTGGTCTAAAGATGATATAGACCTGGTTTAGGAGTTAGACTATGTTTTGTAATAAGTTTATCTGTTTTTAGGATTCCGTAGCCAATAAGGAACCCTTATAATTTCACCATGTACGTACGTCCGATGAAATTTAAAGGCAAATTATCACAGCTTAAAAGGTTTTATTTCTTTTAAATACATTACTTTTGATACTATTTTGAGACTAAAAAGAAGAAATAAATTATAGTTTAAAAAACTAAAATAATACGCTTTAAATAGCTGGTTGAATTAAAAAGTAGTAAATAATATTACAATAAATAATGATTATTGTAAAAAAGCGTGAGGTGCTTGAAATAAATGTTACAAATAGTTCACATATTTATAGTAAAAAGCACCCCACGATTTTTACAATAATTATTTATTGTAATATTATTTAGTAGTTTTTAGTCCAACTAGCTATTTGAAGCATGTTATTTTAGTTTTTTAAGCTATAATATATTAATAACTTACATGTAGTAGCAAAATTAAAGTTTTGATTGGTAATTTATCCTCATTGATATTAAATATTGATGACAAATTATCTATAAATAAAAATCGTAATATAAGATAGTCTGCGATATACCTCTACAATATCTCTGCTGGTTTTCCGATTCCTTCATTTACGTTTCATTCATTTTTGTATTTTTTTTTCTAAGAGATTCTTAAACTTTTACGCCATTACCCTGTCTCACCGCAGAAGAGGGTATTCCTTCGCATAATCCGTCCATTTCACTCGCTTGCCTTCTAAGAATTAACCTATATTGGCAATCCACTTTCTTATATAATATAAATCCCTAGAGTAGGTAATATACGAATTTTGTAGAAACCCGTAGAATTTCAGAAATAGTCATGGAATATACTTTGATTAAAATGAAACCAACGCGTACATAATTTAAACTTTATAGTTATTAATTAAATAAAGTGAAAGAAGTATGTTTAATGTTACCTTTAGACATTGACTCAGCACTTGGTCCAGCTGACACGCGTCCCAGTTAAAATAGTGATTTGGTTGCATCTTACACGCATAAGACCCAAAGATTATGTATGTTGTGTGTTAAGAATAAGTAGTACATGCTGTAAATAAATCATATTTGAAATTTATATTCTTATCTCATTAACCCTCACTGTGTCCACGATACCTTTAGCTATCTCCGATCAGTCTCGTGAGTCTGTGGGACTGGCAATGAGTGTACTCTTCCTGAACCAGGAAACCCTGTCTACTATCCGTATGTAAACGTAGGTCACATGTTGCAGACATCCTGAACATATTTATATAGTTACTAATAGACCCATGCCCACTTCATTGGGCGGTAAACATTTTTCAAAAACCGGCCAAGTGCGAGTCAGACTCGCACGCAAAGGGTTCCGTACCATTGACTAGGTAAACAAGGTTTTATCTTCATTTAATTATTTATTTTCAAAGTTAATATATAACTAAATATTCTGTAAACATTTCAAGCGTCTACCTGTTGCCGAAACAAATAAAAAACACGTTTGTGTATGGGAGGTCCCCTTAAATATTTGTTTTATTTTAATTTAATTATTTATTTTTATAGTGAATATATAACAAAATATTCTTTGAATATTTCAAGCGTCTACCTGTTGCCGTTATCAATAGCGAGCAAAAAAGGCCAAAAGAATCACGTTTGTTGTATGGGAGCCCCCTTGAATTTTTTTTTTTTGTTTTAGTTTTTGTTGTTTTAGCGACAACAGAAATACATCATTTGTGAAAATATCAACTGTCTAGCTATCGCCGTTCTTGAGATTCAGCCTGGTGACAGACGAACGGACAGACAGACGTTGTATAGGAGCCCCCCTTAAATGTTATTATTTTTTTGTTTTTAGTATTTGTTATTATAGCGGCAACAGAAATACATCATTCGCGAAAATTTCAACTGTCTAGCTATCGCCGTTCTGGAGATACAGCCTGGTGACAGACGGACGGACAGAAAAACAGAGAAGTCTTAGTAAAAGGGTCCCGTTTTGACCCTTCGGGTACGGAACCCTAAAAACCGTCTAATAGAAATATCACTCAATAGATTACGACACGGTCGCGGTTACCTATACCTATACCTATATACCCATACCTATGTCGTGTCCGCTCTTTAACCATTCGTCCAAATATTATATGCAGTAAAAGGGAAAAGTATTTTGTTTTAAACACTTGAGACGATAAATTTACTCATTTTGATAAGAATTCATAATTGTTGATAATATGACCAATAAACATGACCTACCGATTTAAATTATTTTTTTAATATAAATAACTACTTTTTGTGACTTAAATTGCCTAATAATGTTACTTAAATTAAGGAGTTGATGTTTCCCTAATTCATTACAATATTTAGTCATTTCATTACCACTCACTTGTACAATTGCAATTGTCATTTTCTCAGTAACAAAATGAGATAAAAGAAACCCATTTTTTATGGATCTGGTGACAATCTAAGCTTGATTAATTTAAAACAAAAACATGAAACTAAGCCACAAAACCGTAATATTTTTTATTATTGCAACATTAGTTAAAGGTGGGTGTACTAAGTAAGTAGATAATATTAAACATGTATAATTATACTTACTCAACATCACGCCATCTCCCTTGCGGGGTAGACAGAGAAAACAGACTTTCAAAATGCTCTATGCTTGCATACATCTCTCGCTTCCTCAACATTCATAATTCTCTTCACACACGCTCGCCGGTTTCGGAGACTCCCGACGCCTACTTTCCTTCAATACATGACGGTTTGGTCTAGGTGGGTGAATCTCGTCGGTACTACATCCTTCCACTTTCAATCTTCTTAACCAGTCACTCGTCCGGCATTTTTTCCACATATATGAACCCTCGGAGCATTCCCCTTCGCATCATTACACCAATACTATTTTTCATATCTATTCACTCTCTTACGTCGTCATAACGAATGTGGTTAGTCAGCCTTAATCCTAGATTTTCCGTAGACATAGCATTGCGACCACCTTATTCTTCTCTAATACAGGAGCAGAATTGGGTATGCAAAAAGGATTTTGCATATCCAACTCTCGCTTCCATATAATAACGTAGGAACAAGCACTGCCGTTGTCTATTGTGACATGTGGCTGCCGAGATGTTGTCCCTAAGCTCCGTTTACTCTATTTTACGCATTTAGGTACACTTATCTCTATATCAGCAGTATACTTTCCATCCCGACCGAATCCACATCCAAGGTACCTTGATCGTAACGATTAACACAAAAAGTGAAAATGTGAAATCAAAATAACAGTCACGACTAGGATTTGAACCTGCATTTCCTAGCATAATAGGTCTCAGATGCTTTGCCGCCACTGGCGGACCACCGAAGTAATATCTACCAGGTCCAGTGGTCCGCCAGTACAGGCGCAAAGATGGCACACGGGTTTCTTTAGTGGGTGAGGCCCACACTACCCTGTTTGTTGCCGCAAACAACGGGGTGTGCGGTTTCGGTACATTTTTCCCACCTTAACCAAAAAAGGCTGGATGCGAAAGACATTAGACTGGATGTTGGCACTTGGCATTATATAATATATTATTATGTATGCGTAGTCTTACTTAGGTCTAATCAGTATGAATTACTTATAGCAACTTAATACAGATTGTGCTAGTATACAACATAAATAACAATTATCTGGGTTTGGTTTTTAGTATGCATGATAAAAACATACTTGTATACCTAAGTTGATTTTACCACAGCACTTAGGAAAATGAACATCCTCGAAAAACACAGAATTTTAGCTATACAATTTCATGCCAGGTGTGTGATGGAAAATGAATGAAAAACGAATTAATGGCTCAAATGCATTAGTATATTGGCCTATGCTATTTCACATAACCTAGTTTTATGGACAATGGTATTATAACGCGGTCAACAATCAAGCATAGTAATGGCATGTGTTTTAACTACAAGAGTAACAAACAAATAAACGGCTGGCCTGATAGTAAGTGGTAATCCATTTGCTGACAATGTTGTTTTGTATACACATAATAATACACAGTGTACCTATAGAGGCACCATTAGCGCGATGGGAACTCCAGGGCAGGTGAAGATGAAAAATGACGAGGAAAGGAATAGATATTTAGATATTTTTTTATATATATTTTTAGCAGTTGACATGCTTAGCAACATACATTAAACACAAAATGATAAATGTGAAATCGAAAATAACAGTCACGAGCAGGATCTGAACCTGCATCTCCTGGATACCGTCCAGATGCTGAATTGGCAAAGTATTCGATTTCACATTTTTCACTTTGTGTTTAATGTATAGTGCTAAGCATGTTAAATGCTAAAAATATGTATAAAAATACATCTAAATATTTATAGGGTTTGCGTCATTATTAGGTAAAAATCTTAATTGTAAAATTAAGTTTACCTGGTCGGTACAATGTGTGAAAATACTGCCGACAGAAGGCGCAGGCGTCACCCAGAGACGTTAAGTATGAATGTGTTATCGAAATTAGCCGTCAGGAGCAATTGTCACGATGGCTGAACTGGCAAAGCATCTGGACGGTATCCAGGAGATGCAGGTTCAGATACTGCTCGTGACTGTTATTTTCGATTTCACATTTTTCACTTTGTGTTTAAAGGTATAGATTTTTAGCTCTTTAGCGTCTTCGCTTATCGAGCAAAACTTAAAAGTAGGAATCTACCTTTACTATGCAGCGTTATTCTATGAGAGAAATACATCCCGACCGAGTCCGACCATTGAAATAATGACGTGTTCCGTTTATGAAGAAGTTGACCTAATGAAGAAAAAGAAAATACGCGTGTACAATACATTTGCGTTTGCTTTTTAAATTAGTGTTAAAGCTATATATTTCATAATAACTTCTCTGGGCATAAAGGCAACAATAATAAACAACAGTAGTTTAACTTAATATTTAACTACGACGTAGAGATTTAGATTGCAACTTCCTGCGCCTTTCAATAATTCACGTTTATGTGTTAAAATTGCAAGTTTCTAATCCACCTAGCGTTCGTTCAGAAATAAAAACAAATTGGCATTTAAATATTTCTTTTATAAACTAACAATAGTAACTTTTAAAATAACATAAATGGGTCTCTTTTTGCGTATATAATAGATGCATTTTAACTACCTTTAGCCCGATGTTTCAACTGCAGTAGCCGTGGCGGGGGCTGCTGCAACGTAACGCAATGCTTATTGTATATGCGAAACGAGAAGACAAACGTTTATGTTACTTTATAAACAATATGTGAATATTCTAACGATTATATATAAAGCGGTAGGTAGTATTAATTAGATTTTTTTAAATCGTTATAATATTGTGAGTAGCTGTTGACAATTGATTGACCATTGGACGTCTAACATCTTAGTCTACCCGTGACCGTGAATGCTGTAAGGCATTTGAAACGCCGCGCCGGGAGATTGGGAAATTAAGTAAACGCGATAGATTCCGTAAAAGTACATTGTTCTATTTCATAACCTCAGTATTGCTTTTACTTGTGTAAAATAAGTTAATAAAGCACAATACTATTAAAGATTTATTAGGTCACGACGCAAAAGTTCCTTTCATAATATATATTGTAGATAGCCGTAATATAACAGTTGACATGGCTAGGTGCAATTAAAACAAGTTCTTATCATCCTATGATTCTTGTCACGTTTAATTTACACCTTTTAGTTAATTACATCATTCATTTTTATTTGCATGATTTGCACTTTGTGTGTTTAATTGTAACAAAGGTCGCCAGAAATTGATACGATGAACCCGTGTTCAGTAATTCCTTTGTGTCATCAACGCTTTTATCAAATGACAAATTCATTTTGGTATTAGGTACATATATAGTATTGTTAGTACAGGTAAACTAACATACATACAAAGATAATTTATTGGGTAAAAATATACGTATTTTGTCATACTTTAAAATTGATCTTGCTTAACTTGCTTGAAAGGGTCGGTTCGATCGGGAAAGTACTACCGACTCGCAAAAGATCAGCGTGAAGCAATGGTAGGTACTCCTACCGTTGTATTTTATATAGTGAGTGAGAGCGTCGGAGGTCCAAACCCCCTTATTATCCTCCCTATCCTCTCCTTAATATCTTTCCTATCCACCTCCTGTCCCTTAACTTAGAGATGGCAAAGCGCGCGTGGTGCCTCTGTTGTTGCTAACGTCTATATAGGCTACGGTAACCGGTTACTATTAGTTGGTCCCTAGGCTTGTTTTCCACCCACCACTGAAGTAATACAACATAGTACTAGTGGCTCGCCAATACAGGCGGAAAGACGGCATACGGCAAGTTTCTTCAGTGGGTGACGGCCCCACACTACCCTGTTCATTGCCCCGAATGACGGAGTGTGCAGTTAGGTATATTATTTTTTCCCGCCTTAACAAAAAAAGGCTTGTTTGCCACCCACGTAGTATAAAAAAAAGAATCAAGTGACCTTGCTTACCATAGCATGAATGAGCCGGCTCGACCACGACACTTACAGAATATCGGCATGAAACAAGTTGGTATTCCTAATATTCTTTCGTTTGATAATAAGAACGCTGGAGACCATACCCATTCACATCCCCACTCTATCAATCTTCCACTACGTCATTGTTTATATCTGGATCTCATCCTTTCTACCCACCTCCTTATCCCTTGTCTTCGTTTGTATTTGCCATAATCCTACATTACCCCCTGGGGCTGGCAATGTGTGTGTCATCGTCCTGGTGTTGCCAATATCTATAAGTTAAGGGTATACCACTTGCCGTATGGGGCCGGCACCAAGAATAGCTCCACCCCGTCTCTTCCTATGGGAGTCGTAAAAGCCGACTAAGGGATTACCGGGAGACCGGGCAGCAGCGTTCCCCTGCGTACTAAAAACATCCTCTGCGATCGCCAACCCGCCTGCCAAGCGTGGCGATTATGGTAAAACCCCTCATTTTGGGGAGGCCTATGTCCAGCAGTGGACGATGAAAGGCTGATGGATAGATGGATGGATACCACTTAACATCGAGCGAATGAACTCACTTTTTACCTATCGGTGTATGACATATGAGAAGATAAAATTAGAAGGTTTTCTCGCTGATTGCTTTCCAACAGTAAGCAAGTTCCAAGTTCTGATTTACGGTTATTCCATCCATCAGACTTTTGACGTCCACTGCTGGACATAGGCCTCCCCAAGAGAACGCCACAACGAGCGGTCTTGTGCGCTCATATGGGGGAATAGTACCGTAATCGCCACGCTTGGCAACCGGGTTGGCGATCGCATTGGATGTTGTTGATACTCGAGGGAGTGCTGTACGTAAATAAAATGATAGAGGTCTGGAGATCTCACGAAAAATATATTAGATAAATTTTAATTACGATTTCTTAGTGTTATTTTTTAAACACTTGTGATTATTTGGATAGGGAATCTAAATGTAATGTTATAAAAGTTTTGAAATCGTTTTTTTTTTGTTTCAGTGATGTGTGTTTTCATGCCGCGAAAAAGTGGGGAAGACGGGAAATCTTTTCTGCCTGCCTTATGATGGTAATAAAAAAGTCACGCATACGAAGCTAAATGAGCAATAAAGCAAAGTACCTAAGTTATCCATCCATCAGCCTTTCATCGTCCACTGGTGGACATAGACCTCCCCAAGAGAATGCCGCAACGAACAGTCCTGTGCTGCCCGAATTCAACGACTGTCTAAGACTTTAATTAGGCCATCGTTCCACTGGTAGGCCGTACTATGCCCGTCACTCCTATTCTGCTACAGATTTCTATATTAGGGATTCTGTCACGTATTATAGAGAGATACAAAGCGTAGCCCGCTCCATGAAACGCTGAAAAGCTCTGAGCCTTAATACAAGACCAAGGCTCAGACACCACGCCACTGTTCCCTAAGTCAGTAACACACACTGGTGGTACCTTCGTCTTCAGACACTGTGGAATATTGGATAAGAAGATCTTCCTCAGCTTCCCAAACGCTGCTCAGCCAAGCTGGATTCGTCGATTAACCTTTTCTCGTGTTTACCTAACTGGACAGTTTGTCCCAGGTAGACATAGTGGTCGGTTAATATAACAGTCAACGAAGACAAAGTTGCGGGTATCAGCTAGCTAAGTAATAAAGCAAGGTGCTTAAGTAATTGCCAAAATTAAGTTATAAATCGTTTTGTTAGTTCTTTTATTGCTGCTCTGTGCTCTATGTCCACTATGTGCTTATCCAAATAAGTGAGATAAAACATTATATATATTATATATATTATTTCAGCATTTACCAAATATTACGGACAAAATATATTGATCAATTAGCCGTTATTATCTTGCTCACTGGTTGACTTGCCTGGTAGTGGGCTTCAGCATTTTTATGGTATTTAAATGTTTGACAATAATGGTGGTGGTCGTTTGTGTTGATACTCTGTGGTTTTATGTTCTGACTTGCAAAAATATGATATAATAAAAATATATTAAGTTTTTGTCAAAAAAATTCTAATTACCGAACCTAAACTGTCCAAGAACTGCTGTTATATTTAATTGATTCTCATGTAAGTAGATTCATTCTTTTAAGAGAATAAAGTTTATTTTAACCTAAGAACCTACCAAAATCGAGCCTGCTTTTTAGGAGTTCAGTGACTAACTGAAGTACAGAGAAATTGTACGTATTACTTATAAAAAGATCAATATATTTATTTTAATATTACAAATTTGAAAGTTTGTATATTTAAACATTTGTGTGTTTGTTACTCAACCATGTAAAGCTGCTGCACAGATTAGAATCAAATTATTAAACCGATAGTTTGTGTCCTGGATTAACTTGTGGAATAGGTACTTTTATGTCGGAAAAGTGTAAGGTTCCCGTGGGATAGCTATTTTTGTATAAAGATAATTGATGTACCATAGAGTTAAGTTGATTGACTATTTTTTGTCACCTAGAGCTTTTTTAGCATGTTTTTATTAGCTTCGCCTGTATCTATGTATGTAAGAAATCTTTGAACGTGATTTCGACCCAATTCAAAATCTCGGATTAAATTAACACTTACACTTATCACGGACTGATAACAAAACAATAATTTTAGAAATTAGTCCGGTTTTTTATTACATATTGGTACTATCATATCTAAAAAAAGGAACAGGATCTTTAAAATAAAAGTATTATGTTCCTTTTTTAAGACTAAAAAAGAAAAATAAAATAACGCTTACTACGAACTAAAAAATGGAAAATAATATTATAATATTAATAATAGTTATTGTAATTAATTTGGTATCAAATGCCCCACACTTTTTTAGAATCATAATTATTAATTATGACATTTTACGCTGGTGGCTAACAAGCATGCCTACCTGATGGCAGTAAGCTATAGACGCTAGCAACAACAGAGGCATCACTCGTGCATCGCCACATCCATGGAAAGGGACAGGAGGTGGAGAAGAAGGATAACAGGAAAAGATTAAGGAGGGGGTTTTTGGGCTTTCGGCGCTCTTACTCACGATACGAAATGCAATATTAGAAGTACCTACATTCTACCTCATTGTTTCATACCGATCTTATGTGAGAGGGTGATTTTCCCCCAATGGGCGCATTTATGCTGGAACTACTATTAAAATGCTTATAAGTATAAGAGTAGGTATACAACTAAATCAATTTTCAATTTAATATCCGGTGGTGCCATATTTGTTTGAATAACAGACTACGAGGGAAACTAGCTCAAAGCTAACTCTGGCAGTTCCTTATATACTCAACAGATGCCCCCATTTAAATTTAATAAGAGTAACTAGATGTCGCTGTGAGACTTTAAAATTGACTCTTGCACGTCTAGGGTAAGATTAATGACCCTGTAAAGCAACAAAGAGAATCCAATTTAATTTTAACTTGGTATACAAAACCGAGATTCACATTTTGAACTCTCATGTAATTACGAGTACATGAGAGTTCAAAATGTATGTATCAGGTCTTCTTTTCTCTTTGAAATAATTTTGAGAACTATTTGGATACTTCATTTTAGAAATAATGTATTGTTAGCTGAATAAGTATTAAGTAGTACCTATATATAATTTGAGAGATGAAATAATATAAGGTAGGTATCTAAACTCCACCGAAGGAATGTACCATGGTTTCAGTGGTCCGCCAATAAAGGCGGAGAGACGGCACACGGCGGGTTTCTTTAGTGGGTGAGGGCCCCACACTACCCTGTTCGTTGCCCCGAGCGACGGGGTGTGCGGTTGTGTACATTTTTTCCCGCCTAAACAAAAAAACAAAAAGAAAGGTATCTAAACTCTTACTAATATTAAAAATGGGTTACGCTTTCACAAAAATTTTATATTGTCTGGAGCCTTTTGCCTTTGCTCGCAGCTCCGCCGCTGCCAAAAGTTAGTTTTTGGGTTATATCTCAGGTTCCCGATATGGTAGTGGGATAAAATGTATACCAGTTGTTAAGTCTACTCGAGAACTATCAAACAAAAAAAGTTGCATCAAAATCTATTAAGTAGTTTTTGCGTGATGCGTGAACAGATAAACAGACAAAAATTCTAAAAAAATCGTTTTGTGTTTAGACACGCCTATATAGTCTATTACAGTATTTTTTTCTCAAATATCTTAAATGTACAGACACAGCTCTGTTACAGCTTTATAATATAGTATAGATAGATTAATGTGCCGTAGAGCGATGTTATTATATTAAAAAATATATACTACCTGGGTGGCTATTGAATAGATACTAGAAACAAACAAGGCATCATTAGCGTGTCGGCATCTTCAAGAAAAGCAATATTAGGTGGGTAGGAAGGATAATATGGAGAGGATAGAGATGGGAAGGGTTTTGAGTCTATGGCGCTCTCACTCACATACAAAACACACCGTTGTTTCACGCTGATCTTTTGTTGGCACGTCTCCGATTGAGCCGGCCCATTCATGCTGGTATAAGCAAGGCTCTACCATTTGAAAACCCTGAAGGCCACGCGGACGGAATCACAGGCAAATTCTTCTAATAATTCTATATATTATTACTAGCCTTTGCCCGCGGCTCCGCCGCAGCCAAAAGACAGTTTTTGGATTATATCTCAGGTTCCCGGTATAGTAGCGGGATAAAATGTATACCAGTTGTTAAGTCTAATCGAGAGCTATCAAATAAAAATGTAACATCAAAATCCGTTCAGTAGTTTTTACGTGATGCGCGAACAAACAAACAGACCAACAGATAAACAGACAAACAGACAAAAAATCTAAAAAAAATCGTTTTGTGCTTAGACACGCCTAAAAAGCCTATTACAGTAATTTTTTCTCAAATATCTTAAATGTACCTACAGACACAGCTCTGTTGCAGCTTTATATTAGTACCTATAGATAATAATTTAATGAAACATTCATGTATAAACATTTATACTTAATTATTCTCTACGAGCTTATGGCAAAAAAAACACACCATCACGCGTATGTCCCCGAAGTGGTAGGCAGAGGTGTATTTCACACCTACGGTTCGCCAGCTAAATAATTCCCACGTAAATAGGCATTACAAAAATACCTATCCCACAAGAACCCTCCATTTCTCCGAGAAATATGTATGTCAATAAATAATTTTAACTAATACCACATGCCCTTCTCTGTACTCTGGACTAAAAAACTCGTATGCAATATGCGTAAGTAATTTCTTGGTGATTAGTTCAGTAGTTTCATTGTGAAAGCGCAACAAACAAACAAAATCGCTTCCACATTTATAAAATTACTAGCCTTTGCCCGCGTGTCCGCCGCAGCCTAAGTCTAGTTTTTAGCTTATATCTCAGGTTCCCGATATAATAGTGGAATAAAATGCATAGCAGTTTTTAAGCCTAATCAAGAGCTATCAAATAAAAAAGTTGCATCAAAATCCGTTCAGTAATTTTTGTGTGATACGCGAACGAACAAACCGACAAAAAATCTTAAAAAGATCGTTTTGTGTTTAGACACGCCTATATGTATAGCCTGATTTAGTATTTTTTCTGAAATATATTAAATGTACAGACACAGCTGTTACAGCTTTATAATAGTATAGATTAAGAATAAGAATGTGAGCGTGAAAATATTTCGTCTAAGATTTCGATTTTAGATTGCAAATTTTGTTAACAATTTCTTTTAGCTTTGAATATTTCAAGTTTGAAATTTAATGCCAAAATCTTGACATCATTTAAGATTTCAAAAATACTACTTAGTTTGTTTCTAAAGTGTCCACAAAAGAGATGCTTACGTCACTTGAAAGTTTACTACGTTTCATAGAGGTATCAAGCTGAAACTCTGTTAGGTAATTAATGTAATTATTAGGTGATTGATGGTCATAATACCAAGATCGGCACTGATATATATTTAATCATTACCAATACGACTACGTCTACTAAACCATGGTGTCCGTGTGGTGACGGATTAAGAATACATTTGTCACCACTCTATTCTTTCCCACGGGTGTCGTCGTTGACTAAGGGAAGTAAGCAATCATCACCCATTGCATTACTGGTGGTAGAGCTAGGCACCAAGTGGGAGTACTCACTTGCTATCGAGCCCGAGCGGGTTTAATACCACCATCTCCCGTGTGACCGGCCATGAAGCATATCGGTGTGTTATGGTTGTAGCAGGAGATAGCCGTTAATTCTTTCATTTGGTATATATCTATGAAATTAAATGGTGAGCAACGTTTACCATTCACCGTCAGGTGGGTCGTGGCTCGTCTGCCAACATATGCAACAAAAAAAATCAGGGTTATATTTCCCACGTAACTTCTAAACAACTAAGGTATCGTTAGAAGCGTATTGGTTATCCGCTGGTTATTGCTTATGTGACGTCACAGTAAATTTTATAATTATAGCGTCTCTGTGAAGGAGATTAAATTATGAATAATTTTATTTTTCTTTTGGAAGGTATCTTATTGGGCATCAAGTGAGACTTAACAAGCATATTTGTATTTATATATATTTTTAGCATTTGACATGCTTAGCACTATACATTAAAACAGTCTCGAGCAGGATCCTGCTCGTGACTGTTATTTTGGAATAAATATGTTCTAAATAAACGCAATAATGTACAATCGATATAGGTAAATAAATAAATAAATAAATATTCACGGACATTTTTCACTCAACGTTCTCTGGTCCCAAACTAAGCTTAATGCTTGTGCTATGGTATCAGATTACGGATATAATACATATACAGTCAAACCGTTTATGGCGACATCGTTTAGAACAACATACTGGTTATATTAACCCAGAACAGAGGTCCCGGCTGAATACTATATGACCGCCTTATCAAAAACATTGCTTTTTACGACATTGCTTATTACGACATACCTCATTAAACGACTACATTTAACTAATATTTTAGGAGAATTAGATCTGTTAAAATGACCGGCTAAGCTGTATTGTTAACAATTTGAATAGGTATCCACATCTGGCACAGTATAATGATAAATGGCTATTAAAATCGCAAAAGTAAACAAATAAGTGTCGAGTGTAGGGTCTTTTGTAATTCTTAGAAACAAAACACGTGCATGCAGTTTGACTCTACTGCCCGCTTCTTCATATCTCTTCAGTTAGTTTGTTGTTATCTGTACACATAAGACGTACCAAAACATATTGTGGAGTTATTTGTGAAACTTTTAACATGTCGCAAAGAAAAAGGAAACAAATAAATATCGTAGAAAAATCGCGTATTATATCAAAGCTAAAGAGCGGAATTCCAAACAAAGACTTAGCAAAGGAATATGGTTAATAATACCACTTAGTAAAAAAATAGGACTTCGTATCTCAAAAACATCACCGGTTGTTACGACTATCGGTTTTTACGACTAAATATTACTCATATTTCCCCTTCCGTCCCTTCGATGTCGTTATAACAGATTTTGACTGTACTACTTTTTTTTTGTAAATACATACATATAATAGATAGAAAACACCCAGACGAAGTACAAATATCTATGTTCATCACACAAATAATTGTCCTGAGTGGGAATCGAACCCACGACCTCGTGCACGGAAGTCGGTGACTAGATTCTGCCTGCGATTTCGTTCGAGTGGACTTTACAATATAAATGTGACATATTTATACGGTACATATTAATGTACCGTATAAATATGTCACATTAGATAATTATATCTCTATGCAAAAATAGGTATTCTACAAGAACTATCAATTTTTTCTAGGATAAATTATAATAGCTTGTATCCTTTTGTTAGCTCCAAACTATATATACCATGCTAAGGAAAGGCCAATTATGGCCAGCAGTTAGCGGGTATAATGCTTTTAATAGTTAAAATTAAACTAATATAATATTCTCGTGTCACAGTGTTTGTCGCCATTATCCTCCGAAATGGCTTGACCGATTCTTATGAAATGTTGTGTGTATATTCAGTAGGTCTGAGAATAGGATGTAAACTATTTTAATACCCCTAAGTGATAAGGGCGGTCCACCCCAAAATTTTTTTTGGCATTGAAAATACATACAACTCTAAATTTTCATCCTTCTACTGCTAACACTTTTATTTTAATAGCGATGAGGTGTGTATTACTCTCGTTTCACACAGAACAACTGATTTTTCAAACTTAAAATGTCTCTATTTATCATATGCACTTATAAAATAATATACATATACACACATATCAAGAAAAAACACTATTTTTAACACTCATGATATTTTTGATGCCATTTTTGTTATTTAAACTAGTTAAAACACTGTTTAAAAAAGTTCTGTCTTGGACGTCTGTGTGTTGTAGGTAATGTATGTTAACACGATAACGACCGAAATACTTTACTAATCGAGTTTTTTTTTCTTTTACGGTTCAGTATAACTACGAATAGAACCCTATCACTTTTCACGGTCTGATTCGATGTGGTTTAATTGTTATTAAATAAACACAAAAATAGTGAATATTTACGCTCGACTCAATGGTACAGTGGTACACTAAAACCAGCGCTATACCTTATTTCGTGTGAACTACTTCTTCATAGACCAATATAGAAGTACTTCTTAAAATTAGCGCTAGATGGTGTATAAGACATGAGAACCACATTAGTAATTTTTGAAATTAGCGCTATCTATGTGATTTATTGAAAACTACTTAGTAAGACCAATACATTATTAGTTACTTATCAAATAATCAATTTTATTGTGAAAAATGAAGATTATGAGGCGTGCTTCTTTTGGATTTTCCAAAGTATTCTTGTAATTACGTTGTTATTTTTAATCAAATATTCGATTTTAAGGTATTTCAAAATCATGTCCATCTTAGATGTCTTTTATCTCATCATCCTATAGTTTTATTGTGAAAAGAAGATACAGAGGGAATCAGAGTAGTAATTTATCCTCATAAAATATATTGTTTTATGTATGTTCTTTCCAGGGCAAGAACGCATGGACATTTGGCACATCTCCTTTCGTGATGACATGTTCAGTAATTAATAATATTATTTTGGGTTTATGAACTCATTATAATTTATCAATACATAATATCATGTAATATTATGTATCATTGTTAGCGATGCACTTTCGGCATTTTATTGGTAGTTCAATGTAATCAATGATTTCTTTGCTGAAAAAAATATGAGAGCGAGAATAAATAAAATCTTTGAAGGCAGTTTTGACAGTCTCATCGGAATAGATTTTTTTTCTTTCAAGAAGTTGTCCAAATTCCGGAATAAGTAGTAAGCTGTTGGAAAAAGGTCCGGGTCCGGGTTTCCACAATCACTTTAAATTCTTTTATTGTCTACTAGGGTTTTCGGCCGTCCACGGGGATTATTCTTTAGATCAACATTTCCAGAATGAAAACGTTAGAACCAAAAACGTACTGTGTTTTCTATTAATGTAGCTTCCCTATACACATTATTAATCCTTCGAGCTGTTTCTGCGGCGCTGGTGCCACGATGTTTTTTCCATATTGTGAACAGAACGATGTCAAAGAAAAATCAAATGGCACGAAATCAAATGAATCGCTAAATTGGAAACACAAATACCCAAGCCTAAATTTGAAATAAATTTGAGTTTGGAATTCCTAACCAGACGTCAGATATTTGAGATCAAAGTGGCCAGTTTGACAAAACGCCAATTTCATTATGTAACATAATTTTGTAGAAAATCTTGTAGAAATCCGATAGACTCACTTTACGATGGTGCTAAGGCTTTAAAGACGTCAGTCTAAATAATTGATCTTATTGGTTCAGTTGACCGTAATATACATTAAGCTGTCTCTGTGGTACAGCGGTAGCGGGTGAGCAACTGCTGATCATGAGGTCTCGGGTTCCATCCCCGAGTCGGGCTGTACTATTGAATTTTTCGTAAAAAGAAAAAAATCTCAGTAGCAGCCCGGAGTTTGGAAATGTGTCCGGTAGACGGCAATAGGCTCGGCCCCTATTACGTGAGTCTTAAATATAGCTGGCGAACCGTGGGTGTGTAATACACATCTGCCTACCTCTCCGGGGAATGCAATCCTACAGATTGCGTTTCGTTGAGGTTGCGTAAGACCATGTTCCAATTCGTCAATAAAAAAAAAACTTAAAAGCAAAGTTTTAAAAGCATTAAATATAGAATAATCAAGATAAGTAGGACTTACAATAAAAAAGTATTCGAAGTCAATATAATTTTAAAGCTTTGTATAAAATTCATGTTTTCATTAGAACTCCATTTATGTATCAGAGTTGCGTCGTTCATTTAGACTAAAGAAGTAAGAAGCTTACATTTTTCCTTTCGTTTTTTTATTCCAACAGATCCGTCTCTGATTTAAATATTTTTAAAAACCCGTTGCCATTATTTTTATTGTATTTTTTTTAGAAAACAAATTCCTTTATTGTTTTGATAGGGAGAGCCCCTTTACTTTAATATTCTTGTCGAGCTTTTATAATACACATTCTTGTATTATATTAAAATATAGCAAGTATCTACATTTAACACAAAGTGAAAAATGTGAAATCGAAAATAACAGTCAGGAGCAGGATTTGAACCTGCATCTTCTGGATACCGTCCAGATGCTTTACCAACTCAGCAATCCTGACGATCATCAGCATCTGGACGGTATCCAGAAGATGCAGGTTCAAATCCTGCTCCTGACTGTTATTTTCGATTTCACATTTTTCACTTTGTGTTTAATGTATAGTGCTAAGCATGTCAAATGCTACAAATATATATAAATAAGTATCTACATTTTTCAGAACCCATCACTGTCACACCATTGTTTACGGGTCTTCTCTCAGAGTGGAGGAATCCCAGCATCCTGACGTCGACCGTCTCAGTATGGGTTAGCAGACTTCACACGCTGTCGAGAAAATCTCTTAAGCTTATGGTAGATAAGTAAGTAGGTATCCTCAAGATGTATTGTTTCACTAAGCAGTGATAATATCAACAAGTATACCACGTATCGTCATTTTATTTATTACGAAAAATTAAACTCTAAATTGAGACCACCAATCATAATTATTACAAAAAAGTTAAAAGATCCGCAACAAGACTATAAAATAATGTGACATGGATATTGATCATAGAAAAAATAAATAATGATGATAAAAACGATAATGATAAAAAAACCAATGATAGCTTAGCATAGGTATTAGATTAATAGTTGCGGGTTCTACTCCCATTCGCAATCATCTCATTTTATTTTTAATACTAGAAAAGTTAGATTCGTTTTTATTTACAAAATTATTATAGGAAGTTTTTAGTATTAAATAAAAACCACTCATAATTTCTTAAGTACATAAGCAAGTACAAGTGTCTGAAAATGTATATGAGTATGTACAACATTTTCAACTAAATATACAGTTAATGTAATCAATGTTTACATTTCTCCAAACAGGAAATAAACAAATGGATAAATAAACGAACAGTTTGAAGAAAAGTAAACGTGACCTCAATCCAAGTCAATATTATTCATGGTACGTATTGACAAAAAATACGTGTTATGACACATCTGACATATAATATTGAACGACCAATAAGACTTTCAAGTGCTTGCAGACGAATTCGCGGGTAAGAACTAGTATTACTACAACTGCCTCGGTGGTATAGCGGTAGTGTATGCGACTGCTAATCATGAGGTCTCGGGTTCGATCCCCGGGTCGGCCAATGTTATTGAGCTTTTTCCTAAAAAAAGAAAAATTCTCAGTAGCAGCCTGGAGTTTGGAAATGTGCCCGGTAAACGTCAATAGGCTCGCCCCCTATTACGTGGGACTTAAACATAGCTGGCGAGTCGTGGGTGTGTAATACACCTCTGCCTACCCCTTCGGGGAATACAGGCGTGATGCTATGTTTATTTAAGAAATTAGTGTTACGCTTATGCCATTTCAGGCAACCCTTATTAACCGTACTCACAATCAAGTTTGACAGGCTTCACTCAACACTTCAAACAGTATGAGATTGATGCAGAATCAATTTTAATCAAGTACTCTGTAGAATAACTTCCATTAATTCCATCATGCATACAAACTAGGGATAAGTGGAAATGCTGCCTTAGTCACCACTTCTAAGTAGCGTAAGAGTCAAAATAACAATCTAATATGAGAATATTCTTCTTCGAGAGAATCAAATGTTGTCAAAACCATATAACTAACACAGTACAGTACTACTGTAAACCGCTTTCAAGCGGGAGGAAGATGAGAAGGAAGGCTCTCTAGTGGTAGAACCTTGCATAAATGGGCCGGCTCGATCTAGGAAGTAAAACACCCTCTCACAAAAGATCAGCCTATAATAACTACCTAAATAACTACCTAGTAGGTACTCCTACCCTTGTGTTTTGTATGCTGAAAGAGAGCGCCAGAGGCCCAAACTCCCTTATTATCTTCCCTATCCTCTCTTTAATATTCTTGCTCCTATCCTTTCCCTGGAGATGGCAACCCCCGAGTGATGCCTCTGGTGGTGCTAACGTCTATAGGCTACGGTAACCGCTTACCAACAGGTGGACTGTATGCTGGCTTGACACCCACGTAATATAAAAAAAGGTGGAAAAGACCTGTGTCATACAGTCGTACGTATTATGGATCGTAAAAGAAAAGCAAAACACATAGTTCCAATGCCAATATAGGCGGAGAGACGGCACACTGCGAGCTTATTTAGTGTGCGAGGGATACTCACTAATCTGTTCGTTACAAAATAACTTGTAAAAAAAGATACCCATGATAGATAGATAAAAACTATTTGAGCTTGCAACCATGAATTTTAATATACCATCAAGCTATGATCTCATCCTCACTGAATGTGTATTTTCTTTTTCTTTTTTTTATAAATATTAATGTATTGTTTGTGTAATAATTATATGTATGTATATAGGTGTAGTTTATTTGTACAGAGGTTTATGTATTTGCATGTAAGTGTATGTATTATATTTATCATATTTTATTTATATATATAAATAAATATATATATTTTTTTTTTTCTTGTCTATATAGGTACCAACACCTACAACTACCATTGTCCAATTAAAAGTTGTGTCCATCCAAAGGTTGCCTGGAAGAAATTACTATTAGTAATAAGGCCGCCCATTGTACCACTTATGGGTTTTAACATTTCTTTTTTTCTTTCTTCGCATTGTACCTTAAAATTTTATAACATATGGTGTACAATAAAGTATAAATAAATAAATACCCGTAATTTGTATAAAAACATTTTCAGAGTAATAGTTAGAAAGCCGAACTAGGAACTTTACATATTATATGAAACGTTAGGAGAGTTCGTCATGGGATAACCTTGTTTTGTAAATAAAAGGATCGTGAAAATAAGCTACGTGTGAAGTTACGCATATTTCCTGTCAAAAGTTTACACGTGTTGGAGAACGTTCTGCGTATATTGTTCTCCCAACGTGATGTTGTGTATAACGTGTTTATATATAAACGTGTAACACTTACCCTTTTGTTACCTACACATAAAATAAGGTTGTTATAGTAAAGGTCAAATTGAAACATAATTCTTGTAAGGGCTTTTCAGGAAAAATATTAAGGGAGGTTAAGTAGGATAATAAGGAGAGGATAGGGAGGGGGTTTGGACCTCTGATGCTCTCACTCACGATACGAAATACAACGGCAGGAGCACCTACCGTTGTTTCACGCTTATCTTTTGTGAGAGGGTGGTTCTTCTCCGGTCGAGCCGACCCATTTATGATGAGATAAGCAAGGCTCTACCACCAGAAAACCTCCTGATATAATAAAAGTATAATTGAGTAAATCAAGTAAGATATCAAGAAGGTGCTTTTTTAATTGGTAGCAGCAGTACTGTTTTACGTGATGGTCATCACTTACCATTACGTAAAACCCTTCATGGCCTCTACAAGTAAACCCGCGAACACTCAGCTATTTCAGTTTGTAGATAATTTCTATGAGATAATTTTAGTTTATTATTATCAATCGTGACCTGAACTTTAATAGGCATGCATGCACAGTTTAGCTCTTTTAGCTAATGTTCGGTCCTTGCTGTGAGAACGAATCCTTTGCACCGCATGTCTTAAGTTTATTGTTCAGTAAGTGCAAAAATGTGAAATAAAAAATTATATCAACCACAAGTGGGGTTTGAAGTTATCTAATGTAATAAAATTAACAATATTGCGCAAAATAATGGATTATATTTTTTATTATATTTGCTTATATATATATGACTTTGAGGAAAAGCAATCTTTAAAATCTCATAAATTTGGATACAGTATTAAAGGGCATTTTCCAATGTTACAAATATTATTGTGTTAAATAATAGCATTCATGATAGCCTGTCACTATGAGAGGAGACCCGTACCTAATAACGAGATAGTAAATAGTAAAAAAAATAAAGCAATCTATGAACCAGCCGTAGCAAACGCTTAGTAGTTGGTGCATAGAATTGGAAATCGTAGCACTAAAGTGTAGCGTTTGGGCTACACTACTCAAAGGTACCTTATTCTCGTTTTTTTTAATATTATTCTTTTTACAATATTATAATAGTCTTTGCAAAAATTAGTTTATTGCAGTAAGTACCTAATTAAGCATCTAAAAAATAGCTTACGATGTTTAATACCTATTTCAAACAGTGTAGGTGACGTATATTGTTCTGAGTCTATTTTTAGAACATGAGTTCATTCCTACGATATTAACACAAAAATACCCTTTACTTTATATTTATTTTGAACAATAGTTAAAGCTGTCTTTGTTTGATAAATGATAAATAAAAATTATAATAGGTAGACATAAAACAGAGTTGCTGTCTAAGTCTGTTTGTGACTTCACTTGGATACTTTTTCCAAAATCT
Source organism: Leucoma salicis (assembly GCA_948253155.1). Lineage (NCBI taxonomy): Eukaryota > Metazoa > Arthropoda > Insecta > Lepidoptera > Erebidae > Leucoma > Leucoma salicis. The sequence goes on along the minus strand of OX411809.1, from coordinate 12,220,202 downwards.
TTTTATTAGACTTTACAAATGTACAAGTTGTCGGACACAAAGTACACCTAGATCCAGAACAACTATTTATGGTTCAAAAATTTGGGTACCTGCTTATATAATTATGTTGTGTACAGAAAAGAACATAGATTGTTTTTTATCACGGAAATCCATCCATCCATCCATCCATCAGCCTTTCGACGTACACTGCTGGACATAGGCCTCCCTAAATTGGGGGTATAGTGCCGTAATCACCACGCTTGGCAGGCGGGTTGGCGATCGCAGTTGATGTTGTTAATACTCGAGGGAGTGCTGCTGTTCCCTCAGTCGGCTATTACGACTCCCATGGGTGGAGAGAGGTGGGACAATTCTAAAGCCGGCCCCACACGGCTACACGGAAATATAGTCTGTAAATTATATTAACTGTTATGAAGTTTATGCGAGCTAAATCAAATAAATACAAATACAAAATTATTATAAACTAGCCTTTGCCCACCGCTCCGCCGCAGCCAAAAGCTAGTTTTTATGTTATATCTCATGTTCCCGATATAGTAGCGGGATAACATGTAAACCAGTTTTTAAGTCTAATAAAGGGTTTGTAAAGTTGCATATAAATCCGTTCAGTAGCTTTTGTATGACGTGCGAACGAACAGACATAAAATAAAAATAAAAATAGTTTTGTGTTCAGACACGCTTTTATAGCCTAATTCAGTCATTTTTTTCTCAAATATCTTAATTGTCCAGACACAGTACTGTTACAGTGTTATAGTAGTTAGGATAAGACGAACTTGACAAACGTTCAAATTATTTCAACAATCTGGTGTATTATTAATTAAAGAACATTCCAATTATCATTTTATTGCTGTAGGTAACTGATAAGCTGTAGCCAACCTGATGGGATTCCAAAGAGCGAAATTATTAATTGAAAATTATTATAAGATCTCAATTACCCCCTACTCAATAAGCTCTGCGGAGATTTATAACTGTGAAGTTAATAAATTGTAGGTACTTCAGTTCCATAAATTTTACATTATAATATCTTTGTAGATATACCGCCAGCATTGGTACGGTTTTGCTTTTGTTTAAGCGTCGAACGAGCATACTAATAGACAAACTACTAGTGTAGAGTCTTGCTGGTCCCAAATGAATGAGCCGTCTCGATCGGGGAAGTACCAACCTCTCACGTAAAATCGACGTGAAACTGTGGTAGGTACCTACTCCTACACTGTTGTGTTTCTTATAATGAGCGCCGGAGGGCCGGTTGCTTATTAACCAACCACGTAGTATATAAAAAAAAAACTATTTGAAATAATGAGTTATCTTTTGAATTCTATAATTTGAGCTCGAGAGAATACGTCATTAATATGTCATGTAAAAGAATAGTTTACAATTTTTAGTATGATTTAATTTTTGAGTGTAAGAACCGAGATAGTGAAGGATTGTTATCCATTAGCAACCGCCGTTCGCCTTTATACTTCTTGCTGGTGAACTACCTGCTATGACGTGTTATCGATAGCCATAGGTAAACGCCTCTATTTGCGCTAGCATTTATATGAAACGCAATATTAATTCATGGTTGTAATATTGGCAAGATCCCGGGAAGTGCTCTAACCGCTAAGCCATCGCACTGACCAACGGTCATTCCCAATCACCACAGCGATGCTTAGCGGTTAGAGCACTTCCTCGGATTGGAAGGGACGCAGGTTCGATTCCCGCTCGCGCTAAAGTTCTCTTTATATGGACCTCCCGCCCGGGTGGTGTGGGTTCAAATCCCACACAGGATGAATTTGATCCACAAATGGTTGTTCTAAGTGTGGGTTTATCGTTTCCGTTAAATTGAATGTTTGTAAAGTCACAATAATTATTTATTAGTGCAGGGTGTCGTCTTTTTTTTTTTGGGGTGCGGGTCGGGTAACCTCCGCGTTGGTGCACCCCGGGCAACGTCGGCACTTTGGTGCCGGCGGCTGAATCCCGGCAGGGGACGGGTCTCCGCGTGTCCCTCTGACTAGCAGAGGGCACAGTGGATAGGCCGGACGTCCGCCGTGGAGGGTCAGCGGGGCCATAGTGGCCCCCCCGACTCTGGGAGGGGGACAGCAGGGTCACAGTGACCCCCCCGTCCCCGGAGACGGGGATTTTAGCCCGAGTGGCGACGGGCTCACTGCTTACAGTGGGCTAAACATCTGCCGTGGAGGGCCAGCGACAGCAGGGCCCCCCCATCCCCTGGCCCTGGGAGACGGAGACGGGGCTTTTAAGCCTGAGGGGCGACGGGCTCACTGCCTGCTTTGCGAGCGGTGGGCACGGTCTGATACAGACCACTGTTCGGCCCGACTCGTAACCCTGAACGGACAGGACCGGGGGTCTTCGGACCGCGGGGAAGAAAACCCACCCCAATCCAAGCTCTGCCGCCCGGCGAGGGATGAATGGCTGGAGGGTATCTAGTCGCGAGGGCGGCACAATAGTCGAAGGACTCTAAACTTAAAAATGGTGGACAGTAAAAATACTATTATTCCTCAGGAGGGTACCGGGTGCAATTCACCTGGAGAATCTCTCACGGAGCCGGGTACCAAAACCGGCTCCGTCAGCCCCATGTATCTGAGGGGAGCAACTTACGCCAATGAAGAAAAAAAAACGGAGAAAACAAAAAAGCGGAGGACCCGTGGGAGAAAAAGCACTCCCGGCGGCAAGTCCAAAGGGTAGTAGTTCTACCGCTGACACAGTGGAGACGTCGGACGCCGGTAGCGCTCTTGCTGCGGTCGCGGATATCTGTCTGCCGGAGCCGTCGGGGTCCCGTGCGGGCGCAGCCGGTGTGGTGAAGCGGCCTTCGCGGCTCTTGAAGCGCTCGATTGCGCGCGAGGGCGACGCTTCGGAGTCCGAGGGCAGCTCTACGTCGATGCCCCCACCGGGCAGACCGAGTAGAACGGCTAAAAGCCGATCAGAGACAGGGGCACGGGATACGTAGCAGCCGACTGGGGGGAGTTATGCTGTACGGCGTATACTTCTCCCCCAACTGGAGTCTGGCTGATTTCGAGGTCTGGCTTAACAGCCTGGAGACCTCGATACGGTGACTGGCACCTAGCCATGTCCTGGTCGTGGGGGACTTCAACGCCAAATATTTTTAGCATTTGACATGCTTAGCCTTATACATTAAACACATTTATGTGTTGCGTCATTTATTAGGTAAAAATCTTAATTGTAAAATTATGTTTACCTGGTCGGTATAATGTATGAAAATACTTCCGACAGATGGCGCACCCGTCACCCAAGATGTTAAGCATGAATGTTTTATCGAAATTAGCAGTCAGGAGCAATTGTCACGATGGCTGAATTGGCAAAGCATCTGGTCGGTATCCAGGAGATGCAGGTTCAAATCCTGCTCATGACTGATACTTTCGATTTCACAGTTTCCGCTTTGTTTAATCTATTTATCTGTTTGTCTGTTCACGCATCACGCAAAAACTGCTGAACGGATTTTGATGTAACTTTTTATTTAATAGCTCTCGATTAGACTTAAAAACTGGCATACATTTTATCCCGTTACTATATCGGGAACCTGAGATATAAGCTAAAAACTAGCTTTTGGCTGCGGCGGAGCTCTGGCAAAGGCTAGTATTTTAATAAAAACACCGAAGAAGGAAAACTCTCATAATGTTTTCTTCAATAATAACTATGATCAGTTTTTGCCATGCAAACACTAGCTTAAGAATTGACTGTCAGTTGTTTTGCATTAAAATGAATTTGTAAGTAATTAACAATTAGATTCTGTCTGCAACTTCCTTGCTTAGATTTCTCAATTTGATCAAATAATATAACACACTTCTATCCTGCAGGTAAGGAAAAATAGATGTACCATTCTAGGTTCCAGACTATTATGTATGCTATATTTCATGCATGCAAACAAACAACGCACTTTCTTTATAATATTAAAGTAAGGACTATTTCAAATAAGGGAAGAACAAATATTCTTCTATATTACAAAATCAGGATAAGTTCTGTATAACAATTTTAGCTCAAGTTTTTTCCCGCTCCAAAAAATCTATTTGTGTTTCTACAGAATGACTTTAACATTGCGAAAACAAACTCAACGTAACGGCTAAATATATTTGCGAAAATGTGGAATTTTAATTGTACTGACAGTTTTTTAAGGTAGGTATCATTTTCTTGGAATGGAAAAATATCAAATTATATTTTAATTTAGGTATTATAACAGTTACTACAGATTGTTGGCAGTTTTTTAAGTTATGAACTTTTCGCTATAACATTTATATAGCTGGCGCCATCTGTAATTTGTAATTAAATTATTATTAAAATATAAATAAATAAAATATTATTACTATTATTATTCATTTATATTTTATATTATATGATAATTTTGTTTATATAATTGAGAATGGGTTTTTTGATAGTGGGTTCATTATTTCCTTTATTATGTAATACTTTCTGATATTTACGCGAATGTTACACATTTTGAAATAAAACTACGTTTACGGAATCTATCGCGTTTACTTGATTTTACTCCTATCCCGACGTTTCGAATACTTTACAGCATTCATGATCACGGGTGGACTTAGATGATAGACGTCCAAGGTTGATATGTTATTTCAACGGTTTCATCTACCCACAGTATATGATTTTACAAAATTTTTGGTTTATTTATTTTAACCCACCTAATATTCGTTTAGAAACACAGTGAAAATATCTACTTCAAATGTTTATGCTTACAATGTATGAGACTTTAAATTAGTATATTAAAATGAGTATAATACTCCTCTTTAAATTGTAAAATTTTTGTTTTTATTTAGTGCTCAAAAATTCTACCACAAACTACCAATTACTACCAGTAAGAAGACAATCTTGGTTATTAGTTTATATTATTAAATATATTGATTTTGCCAAAAGCTAAGACTAAGAAGCTACCACCGGATCGGAACGCGGCCTGACTGAGAAAGATCCGGCCAGAAAACTCAGTAGGCAACAACTGTTATGGATTATTAAATTTTGTACGGAATTACTGAGATCTAATAAGGTTTAAATTTTAATTGTTTTATAAAAGGCAAAAACTAATCACTACTGTGGGTTTTATCTACACAATAAGCGCTAACTGTGTCTTGCAATCTTGTGGTGTGCCTTCTTGTATTCTGTTTGGTGAGGCCTATCACAGGATTCCAGCTTGATGGTAAGACCCAGCCGTCTTCTCTATTGAAATTGGGATGTTTCTTAATTTCAATAGCCTCACGTATCATTCTCGGGCGATATCGATGTTCTTTTGCGAGGATTTGAGGTTTGTCAAACCTAATGTAATGGCGGGTGTGGTCCTGTGTTCCTTTATTATGACTACTACGCACTCTTGTTAGTAGTTCCAATGAAATGTTCTTATGTAAAATAGCAACAACGTGCATACGCGAATAAACTATCAATTACTATAGTTATAATTGCACTTCTATTTGCTTAGTTAAAAGCGAGTGAAAAATTTGTTTTTGAAACTGTGGTGCTTCCTCCCCTCTTGGGAAACGTATCTTAATATGAAACAGCCAAAAAGCATGGCAAGTGCTTAAAAATATATCAACAGAATAGGTATGTATTTTACATTATCAAAAATATAAATTTGACAAGTTTTATTGATTTCTTTAATTTGTACCCTACTATATGAATTTCACCTAATCGACCTCGTAAAACGTTATAAAATCATGCTATAAAATATTTGTGTTTATGACTTTACCAACTTAATTAACTGAAAAACCATTTTAAAAACATTTTTTTACGGATCACGTACATGTTTTATGTAAACTCACGCAGAATGTATTGAGTTAAGGATATTTCATATTGTATTCTTATTGTCAAATACATTTATAAGCACGTACACGTGAGAAATATACTTATACTTCGAATATTTATATCCCTTATACAGATTCCCTTTGAGAAACACATAATTGGTTTAGGCACAAATATATTTGACATCTGCCCGGGTTCCCCCGGATTTGTTCTGATTTCGAGAGCAACTAACGACCACCTTTCTTTTTTGTTAGGGCGGGAAAAAATGTACCTAACCGTACACCCTGTCGTGCGGAGCAATGAACAGGGTAGTGTCGAGCCCTCACCCACTAAATAAACCCACCGTGTGCCGTCTCTCCGCCTGTATTGTGGACCACTGGAACTTTACTTCAGTGGTCCGCCGGCGGCTTACCCTCTCGGGTACCCTCTACTAACCAAAGAACATCTAGACGGATTTTTGTACAACGTCTCTACTATTAAAGTGGTTATTAAGTTCTACTTTTACTGTGATTAGAAACCTAGTCAACTTTATCTAGCAAATAAACTATTTGTTTTTATAATGCGATACGCGGACGATCCCCAAACCATACACCAACGGCATAAACGAGGGCGGCATCAGGCGCAGGTACGCGCGCCTTCGCCATCCCAGTCGATGGCAGTGGTTCGTAAGCGTATTTCCCTGGCTCTCTCCACTGTTTCCTTCTGCATGATGACTTCCTCGCTATTATTATATTATTACACAACGAGTTCACGGCGCTGTTTGGCTCAAGCGGGCCACAACACGAGCGTTTGCTGCGCTGTGTCCTCAACAGACGTACTCTACAATGGTGACAGCACGGAGTCGCTAAGTGCAGGGCTCTGCCAAAGCAACCATACCCTAACAGCACTTGCTCCAGTCGGAATGTAAGGACTCTGCGCCGGCTGGAGCGCCCCTACGGCCCACAGATCGGCCCGGATAAGCCTGATAAGCCTCAGCGCCTCGATCCTCCCGACAATCTCCAAGGTCATAAAATTGTATAATAGTGTACCAAAAATACAATGGAATAAAATATAGTCCTTCAGTTTTTTAACTTGTTCCAGCACGTTGAAATGTTCCGGATTAGACGAGATGAGGCGCACGTTTGACAGATTTACGTGCGGTATTATATCGCCAACTTTAATTACTTTGGGTTGCTATGACGAGAAAAAAATTGGGTTTTATATAGGTAATATGATTTTATGTTATAGGCTAAAAAAATATAAAATGTAGAATATAAAAGGAAGTTCACTATTTATTTAGTGAGTGCGGGCTCCACACTACCCTGTTAGTTACCGAGAATTTCAGGGTGTGTGGTTAGATATATTTTTTCCGGTCTACACCAAAAATATGACTTACATACTGATGAGTTTTGGTATTAGTTCGACGGGTCGTTCTCCGCAACTCCACGTCTGAGCGCGTGATTTGCGTATGGGTTACGTACCTACTGACGATATCAATTCAACTGTCATATTTTATCTTTCTTTTACTTGGTGCCGAACACAGCGACCGCGATTAATTAGCGGGCGATGTCATCGCTTCTTCATCGGAATGTATGTGCTAAAAGGCTATTAATTGTTAGAACAATTTTTTGTGAAAGTGGAAAAACATGAGTTTTCTACAAGCAATATTCGAACTTGCGTCTTTCAATGCCCTGCCATGGAGGACTGCTTTACACCTCTAAAATATCGTAGAACCTACTTGGAATTCCCAATCTCCACCTCATTATTAAATCCGCGTCACCTACCATTGTGTCTTCTACAATGGACACATTTTTGTTCCCATAATTATTAAGCTTAATTATGACAATTAAGGATCATACTAACTGTGAGGTTATATAAAACTAAATGTGAGGTGGAGCCTTGTGAAACTCACACTAGTAGCTCGAATATTGGTATAAGGATTTCGAGGAGCATCTTAAAATAAAAAATATGGACGTAAGTTATCAATACTTTAAAAAATTCTATGATTGTTTTTAGATTGAAGATAAGTTCGATAGACGTAACTTCTCTGGACACATTGCTAAAAGCCACTGCCTGAAACAGACAACTGTTGTTAAGTGACAAGGGTACTTTCTCTTTTGTTCAAAAATTACAAATATTTTACTTTGAGTTATTCTGCATTATACCATATTATTTTTGTAATGTTGATATGAATACTTGTTATTAAACACAAAGTGAAAAATGTGAAATAGAAAATAACAGTCACGAGCAGGATTTTCTATTTCACATTTTTATGTATAGTGCTAAGCATGTCAAATGCTAAAAATATATATAAAAATATCTAAATATTTATAGGGTTTGCGTCATTATTAGGTAAAATCTTAATTGTAAAATTAAGTTTACCTGGTCGGTACAATGTATGAAAATACTTCCGACAGATGGTGCAGGCGTCACCCAAAGACGTTAAGTATGAATGTGTTATCGAAATTAGCAGTTAGGAACAATTGTCATCTGGACGGTATCCAGGAGATGCAGGTTCAAATCCTGCTCCTGACTGTTATTTTCGATTTCACATTTTTCACTTTGTGTTTAATGTATAGTGCTAAGCATTTCAAATGCTAAAAATATATATAAAAATATCTAAATAATACTTGTTATGTTGAGGTAAAAATATAAAGCGGCAAGTGTAAAATATACTGTTTTTTTTACAAATTACCTAATAAATAATTATTTATTTATATTTTGAGCATTTGACTGACAAACAATACAGAACAAATTATTTGTGAAAATGTGAAAAAAGAGATTTTTTACTGCAAGCGGGATTCCGGTCGTGCTTCGCATATCAAGTAACAATTAGAGTTAGGTTAAGAAAAAAAGATTCTGTAATTTTGTTATTTACACTCACATTAAATACGTTTAAAATATTTTTTTTTCATATACCTACCTACCCGCCCTTGGGTACAAAGAACTCTGATTTTTCTTTTTTATAACTTCAAATTACTTACACATATTATTTTGTCCTATGTGAACGACAAACGCGTTAATGACGCGACACGAAAATATCAAATAGAGGTTATATGTACTTATGGCGTACGTTGTCGCCTAATAATATAAATGCGACGCAAAGTGGTTATAGTATTAGCCGCAATACGTCGCATCGAGTCACGTCGCGTTGTGTCGCTCACTTAGGACAACGGGTTACATTGTTGTAAGAAGCTTATATGTACTTTACAACAGTTTGTCGGCACCATTATTTATTAATTTAGAATACCTCCTTTAGCATAGACAATATATTTAGTCTTTGTTTCATGTCGTATATATACTGATAAACATAGCGTCACGCCTGTATTCCCCGAAGGGGTAAGCAGAGGTGTATTACACACCCACGACTCGCCAGCTATGTTTAAGTCCCACGTAATAGGGGATGAGCCTATTGACGTCTACCGGGCACAGTTCCAAACTCCGGGCTGCTACTGAGAATTTTTCTTTTTTAGGAAAAAGCTCAATAACATTTCCCGACCCGGGGATCGAACACGAGCCCTCATGATTAACAGTCGCATACACTACCGCTACACCACCGAGGCAGTTACAGTTACTGATTTCTACCACAAACTTTATTTTTCACTTAGTCTTCTTTCTGACTTATTTATATCCAAATACTTTCTAACATTTACGCGAATTTTACACATTTTGAAATAAAACTTCTTACTTGCTTTCTTTACTTGATTTTTATACTATCCCGACGTTTCGAATACTTTACATCATTCACATTTTTATCCTTAAGTTCGCAGCGTGACGTTAAATAGCCGATAGCTTTCCCCCAAAATTGGGGAATTTAAGGCGATCTGCTTTGCCAAAAAAAAAAATTGTAGTTAGTTCGAGACAGACCAGTGCCGATAATTTTCGAAACCAAAAAAAATAATAGTAGGATGAAACCCATTGGAAAAGTAAGAAAATATTACAAAAATAAAAGGAAAAATAATTTACGTGCGATTTGAGGTCGGGAAAGGGGTGGGGGTGGGCTTTTAAGGGTAAAAATCGGTTTATCACGATTTCCGGCAAAACTAAGAATTCTATCGAAAAAAGTTAAATGGCAAAATTGTAGGCAATAAAAAGATCTACAACTTTTGTATAAACACGTTTTTCACATAACCTCAAAATATATGTGAAAAATCTCAAAAAGCGACTTTTTGGTGTTTTACTTTTAACTTCCACAAAAAATAATATTTTTTTGCGAAATTTGGTGAAAACTTACCTTTTTATATCTCAAACACATTGTATTTTTTTTTTGGTGCAAAATATTTATTTTTTCCTCTTATTTTGATTAAATATCGAAAAATCACCCTATATTTCAATCAAAAATTCTCATGTCAAAATATATGCTTTCTGAAAAAAATCGGTGTGCTTTTTATATGTTGAAATCTCTACTTTTTGATGGTTCAAAAAAAAGTATACATTACTATGGAAAATTTTCTCAGAAAATGCCAATTCTTTCTCAGAAATTGAAAATTTTTATCTAATCTAGGGCGTCACCCAAATACGTTAAGTGTGATGTGTTATCGAAATTAGCAGTCAGGAGCAATTGTCAGGATGGCTGAATTGGTAAAGCATCTGGACGGTATACAGGAGATGCAGGTTCAAATCCTGCTCCTGACTGTTATTTTCGATTACACATTTTTCACTTTGTGTTTAATGAATAGTAGTCTTAGTTTTGCCGGAAATCGTGATAAACCGATTTTTACCCTTAAAAGCTCACCCCCACCCCCTTCCCGACCTCAAATCGCCCGTAAATTATTTTTCCTTTTATTTTTGTTATATTTTCTTACTTTTCCAATGGGTTTCATCCTACTATTATTTTTTTTCACTTTTTACCATTTTCAAAGGCAGGTAGGCACTAGGTAATTTTAATAAAAAAAAAATCAAATTTTCAGCTTTGTTATGGTACCTACTATATTGGTAATAACAGTAAAAGCTCTTCATTAAATTAATAGCCTATTATTTTAGCCTAATATTTTAGCTAAACCTTCCCATGAGAGAACGGCAAACAGGGTAAAGGTCATAGCACACATATCAACTCGGAAAGGGATCGGCACCTTATCAACTCGAGGCGTTCAGTATTATTTGTATGAAACTCCCTACTGCAAAGCACACTAATCGGAATCGTAACGTAAACGACTCGCCTCGGGACAAGCTCACGAACCGCCGTACGGCGCGTGGTCAACCAGCGGTCCCCGCGCTTACGGCTCGCCGTTACGCGCTTACGCCTCTCTGCCGCCGCGCTTGCGTCTCTTCATCCTAGTAGCCTAGCCTGCCTGCAGCAAACTTCCCTTCCCAGTACCACACCACGTACTTTCATGTCATTCACAAGGCAACATCACGTTGTGTTGCGCTCGTGTTTTATTGAATTTGTAGATTAGTTTTCAAACATAAAATAACAATAAAAAGGGAGAAACTTATTGAAGAAGTGAGAAAATATCCATACTTATATGATTTAAGTGACTCTAAATACAACAATAACTTGAAAAAATGTGAACCGGGACATAACCGTGCGCTACAATTCACTTTCGGATTCAAACTGATTTGGGGCCAGACATATTAACGAGCGGTCGGCGATCCGTAAGCGCGGCGTCGCCTAGCCGTAGCCGAGTCGAAGCAGGGGGTTTAGGCAGAATCTCACGGCGATGTCATCACGATACTATTGACTCGACTTGGTTGGGAGCTAGACTGTATCACGATATAGAATATATCGTCATGTCGCACAGATCGGCATAAAAAAACGAAATTAATGTTTTTAGATGTCATATGTAGACATGTTTGGAGAGATTATGACGATTAAAATACTTAAAATTTGATACTTTTGCGCCATTTTTCTGGTTACGTAGGTATTACTTTTTGGCGCCATTCTTGAATTCAATTTGAAATCCAATTTGTGTAAGAAGAAATAAATACGTAGTTAGACAATCAATCAAAATTAAAATGGCTAGATACGTAACCCATGAACAAATGATAATAATGGTGGAATTTATGGAAAGGTATGTATGTACCTATTATATATATACGTTTCAAATCAATTTAACGCAAGACTAGTAGGTAATGTTGAATCTGCAAATATGTAATATTTATGTATTGCATTTTCAGACATGGGGACATATCATCACTTGTCCATTGTCCCGATGGTAGAAAACGACGCCAGGAACTCTGGATGGAGTTAAAAATGCTGCTGGGACAACTTGGCAATGGTCCCGATAAAAGTGTAGAGCAGTGGATAAAGGTTGGTTAGACAGTACATCCTGAATAATTAAAGCTTGTGATAGTTTAAAAGCAGTTATTTTTTTTTTCATATGCACGTTTTTGTATGTATTTTATTTATGCTAATGCTGCATAACATAACTGCTTTATTATTTTGCATGGTACCTTAAGACTTGGACTGACCTCAAACATCAAATGAGTCAAAAGAAAAGTTCTCCACAACAGGACCAACCAAGCACAGACTGGTGGTGGGCCTTGTAAGAAGGTCTTCCTAACAGAAATAGAGCTTAGGATTAGTGCAATCCTGGGCTCCAGAAACCTTTATGGGGGATCAGTTCCTGAAACAATAGTTGTAAGCTTTTTACCGGTTATAATATATATATATGGGTACCTACTATGGTTCATTACATAAATTAATTTATTTATCTAAGTATAGGTATTTATAAGTTCATACACGCCAATTGTATTACATATTGGCTTACTTTCTAATTATAAAGTAGGTACATGACTGTTATATTTGTTAATAATGTTATTTATTTATTATACCTTTTTTATTTGAACATGCCTACTTACTTATTTTAAGAAAGTTGGAATAATACATATTTTAATTATATATTTCTGTAAACATGAAGATTTAAACATACAGAAACACTAAATTATTATCAAATTTAAAAAAAAACTAACATCAACTGATTTATTTTATCTTATTTTGTTACCATTAAGTATTGGTATTTTTGAAAGACTTAATTACTACATATTTAATTTTTGTTTTCTGTATCAAATTAAATATCAATATCAGTGATGCACTTGGAAATTGTGTTTAATTCTCTATGAGTTATACTTAATATGAAATATTCTAAGTTTTTATAACAATCATTTCTATAGATTCACACTTAAAAAACAACAACTAAAAATAATTTCTATCTATATTCATACTTTGAAAAACATATAAACATGATGTGTATATATTATGTTTTACATAACTCAATTTTTCTAATGTTATTGTGTTTTAGGAACCACCAGTCTGTGAAAATGACCCAGCAGTGCATCCGAGTTCCTATAGTGTGGTTGAAGTTCTAGAAGGTAATGCATTTATGTACACATAGTATTCCTTCTTCCTAGCCTCATCCCAAACATTATTGGGGTTGGCTTTCGATCTTTGTAGTTTTAGTTGATCACCAATATTTGCATTGGGCGACTATCTGACTTCCACAACTCAAATAAGAGGGCAACTGGTGACCTCACAATAAGATTGGAGTGGCGTCTGATTTTTGTTTCAGGGTTCTAACTCTTAAAATGATGTATTGGACTTAAACTACACAAATATGTGCAACTATTAGAACTCTAAGTTTTGATGAAGTAATGGTTTAAGCCCTTTTTTACATTATAAATATAATGATCTGGAATAAGCAATTTGAATAATAAATTAAATAATTTATTATTCAAATTGCTTATTCCAGATCCAATAACGGTACCACCCACCGAGGTACATGCTCCTTCCTCCACAGAGGTATATGCAGGCACCTCCACAGAGGGATATGGAGGCATCTCCGCAGAGATTTTTTTTTTTAATATGCACAAATCAATCAATTTCTTCCGGGAATAGTAGGTACGTAGTGGGCGGGGTCAATGCCATCGTACGCTCGTATCAACCGTAGGTAGGGTCACTGTGAACAACAGGAACAACAGGAACAAGAGGAGAAGCCAGAACAGGTGTTAAGAGTAACCATAGGCAATAGTGTGCTATAATAAGCGGATGAATCTGTAGGTAGGTATATCTTGGATGTGGATTCAGTCGGGATGGAAGGTAGGTACCTACATACACCGCTGACACAGAGAGAAGAGTAAATGCGGCAAATAGAATTAAACTGAGCCTTGGGATAACTTTTCGGCAACTGCCACCACAGCCATAAGGCACGTGATAGGTACAATACACAACGCAGTACCTACTTGTTCCAATATTAATATATGGAAGCGAGAGTTGCAAAAAGGAGCATAAGAGTAAGATTAATGAGTTTGAAATGCGATCTCTGCGGAAAATCTGTGGAGGCTGACTGACCGCATTCGTAATGACGACGTAAGAGAGCGAGTAGGTTTTAAAAGAGAGTATTGGTATAAAGATGCGAAAGAGAATGAAAAACTTTCAAAAAGCTTTTAGCTTACAGACTAATAGTAAACCATCAGCTGATCTTTTCGAACTACAGGTAGGTAGGTCTTTTCAAACTGAAAACTTATTCAACTTACTAACGACTTTCGGCTTACAGTGACCGTTTTAATGTTTAATTTGATAAATCATAGATATACTTAGCTACAAACCTCGAAGTCTACAAATTGCTAAGTGGGTAGGTAGGTAGGTACATTTCCATCGCGGCGAAGGCGGCTTTTGTCACAGGGTTTACTTGTATAAGGCAAGGTCAACACGTCGCCTTCTACAAATAACTTTCCAACCATGGACGTATAAGAAATTCCAACTGATAACTTTGTTTTGTACATAAACTTCCTTTAAGTAATAATTTCTACAATTTGTTTTATAGCTTCATACTTTCGCCATTGTGAACGTAACACTATTATTCCAAATATTCACCATTAGTAAAAAAAAGGAAGATGATTTGCGTGCTCCGCACAGTATTTTCGCTTGCACCGAACGATTCACCCTTTTCGCGCGACCTACACCGGACAACTGACTCATCGTCATCTATCTATAATTTCAAAATCATTTTTCTTTGTACCTACCTATCTATTATGTAAATGAGGCAACGGGCGCGCGCGGGGGGCCGGGAGTTTATGAAATGTGATCTCGTGCGCATCGCCATCGCATAGTGCAGTGCAGTCTTCAGTTCACTGCAGTGAGCTGCCCAAATGTTTTTTTGTAGGTAACGTGTTGTTTTTCGATGCTGAGTAAGCACAAGCAATATATAGAGTTAATAAAAATACACCGGCATAATTTATATAGCTTATAATAGAATGTTGTTGTCCACCACTGTATGTTTCCCCGAAGAAGTGTCACGAGTATCACGACAGCTCACTCAGTTGGCAGTGTCTGAAGGGTTTTCAGAGGAAACGTGATATACCTATTTAAATTATTTTATCGAATATAATAGCAATGATACTTGTTAATCCTGCGGTTTCTACTGCTGATATGTATTTTTTTGGTCTGTACGAACATGTAGGTATAATATTAAATTCTACATATTGATGGATGAACTGCTTTTGCATTCACCCAGTGAGCAGAGAGTTACCTACCAAAAATTCACGCATACCTAATGGAGTTGCTAGTTGGGTACCTAGGTATAAAAAAGTTTATAACAACTCTAAAGCACTATAATTGTCAAATGCTAATTATATTTACAAAAACTCGCCAAACTAAACGCCGACGCCTCATGCGGTCTCAGCGGCGGACTCCGTCGACTGAGTCGCCATTTGAGTGCGTCGCGAATTTGTTTGGAGGGTACGAATCCAGAAGGATGCAATTTGAGGAGGACTGCGTTAGGAGGCAACATGACCTCGAGCAACAAAAAATACACAACGACGAAAAACGGCTTGAGCTGGATACCCTTCGTGAAGTCAATCTTCATGAAAGGGCAGCTGTTATGGCCGAGATTATGAGGAATGCCGTACAAGAGCTGCTTAATCTCTTACAGCAAGCTATTGACAAACTTCCTAACAAGTAGGTAGTTTCTCAAATTCTGGGTTTATAATTTATTTATTTATTTATAATATAGGTACTAGCCTTTGCCCGCGGATCCGCCGCAGCCAAAAGCTAGTGTTTAAGTTCCCGATATAGTAGTGCAGTAGCAGAAGTTGCATCAAAATCCGTTTAATAGTTTTCGCGTGATGCGCGAACAAACAAAGAGATAAACAGACAGTCAAACATTGTTTTGTGTTTAGACACGCCTATATAGCCTAATAAAGTAATTTTTTCTCAAATATATTTAAATGTACCTACAGACATAGCTCTGTTACAGCTTTTTAATAGGATAGATTAGTCGTTTTATGTAGGTATATATATATTTTTTTCTATAAATGTAGATATTTTCCCGTCTAATGTTTTGTGGAGTTTCTTTGTGTCGTAGAATGTATTTACTTATTTAGAAAAAATAAAACCAATATTTTAAATCATTGTCTATATTATTCATGTAAACTATTAGGTATATCATTTATTAATCATCAGAAAAAGCTAACACCCGTTCGGCGTGTCATTCCAGTGGAGAAGAAGGGCAAGAAACTCCATGGTTACTACTATAAAACTATGTTTTTCTGTGTACATACATTGTTGTGGGGCATGAGATTAACACATAGATATTAATAACGCCATGGAGAGTAGATAATTTTAAGAACAGTTACTCGTAAATGTATAGCTACATGTTTCACTCATTTACAAATAAGATTATTAAAAGAAAAGGGCTTGAGTCTTCAAAAGGCGTAATTGATGTGCTTGTAGTTTCTCATTAATGCTATTGCTAGCACCAGCGGGTCATCACTTTACTGTAATTTAAAATTAATTTGAGTATTAAGTATAAGGATTAAGAGGAATTCTAATTGCTTTGAAAGATAAAAAAAATAAGGCAAGTACAGGTATAGCTCACACGTACAACAAAACTAAAGTGCAAGTTAATAAGTGAACTTGTTAGTGGTCTAGGTACCACTGGCCTCCCATGCCATGCTTTCGTAAATATGGTAGGTGTCATGGTAGAACAATTACTTGTGTGATACACAAATGGTTGGGTAAAATTTGTGTTAATTTATTGTATATTTCTAAAGGCCCGCATGATACAGGGATTACTCTATAGCGCAAGATGTGGTCCTAATAAAACTAAAACTACTCTTTTTATTAAAAAAATTAAAGATATTTGAATATTCTCCCAATCTTGAGTGCTGAAGACCTGTCAAAGGCTCGCAGCTGTTGCATGTTGCAGCGAGCAGTCATCATGCTTCTGTAATTTAAAAATTTGTGTAAGAAATAAAACGCACATTTTTTTTTTATATATACTTTATGAGGATAAGGCGAGGATGGAGAAAGAGGACGGGGGTTTGGGCCTCCGGCGCTCTTATCATACAACACTCACTGTATGATTACCTGCCGTTGTTTCACGCTGATCTTTTGAGAGAAGGTGGCACTTCCCCTATCAACCTGCCCTATTAATTCTAGGACAAACAAGGCTCTACCAATAAAAAAAATTGTTATATTTGAAACACAAATTATTGTTTTGTGTCTCAGTGTATTCTCATGAACTCTGCTTGTAAAGACCCACACAATACTGGTATACTCTATAGTGTAGTATGTTGTCTTCATTAAAAATCTTTTTATTATAAAATCAATAAAGGTACTCCCCCAGTCTTGAGTCCTCAAAAAAGTGCTCTCAGATTCTTCAGGTTAGCAGGTGAATTAACTCTGCAATAAAAAAAAAATGGCGTTGGTACTAATACAAGATAGAATAAGTGGTAATTTTTTTGAGTTAAATATTTTCATTATTTCACCTCTGCAGTATTAAAACACACATATTATGTTTTAATAATGCAGAGGTATAATAATGAAAATATTTAACCCAATAGATAATTAACTTGAGGGAGACAAGTTACCTAATAGCCAGTGGATTTAGAAACTATTTCTGATTAATCTGTCTCTCACAGCCCGCCCTACAATTAGATCTGGTCCATTGTCTTCGATGACTGGCTGTTGTACTGGACCAGTAGATAATGAATCTTCATACTGATCTGTAGGAGCTCCTCGGGATTCTATCAGTATATTATGCAGTACTACACATGCAATAACAATTTCTGCTGCATAGTCAGGATGATAATATAGGACCCGCTGTCCCAACAAACAGCGAAACCTGGCCTTTAGTACACCGAATGCTCTTTCAATGCAATTGCGGGTCTTTTTTTCTTTTGTGTAATTCTCTTCTCGAGATCCTGGTACTGCATTTAGGATTGGTGTCATCAGGTAGCCCCTTTGAGGATAACCACTATCGCCTGAAATGTTTGAAATAATATAATATTTAAAAACTACAATTATTAATTCAAAATGATTTTTTTGTATTAATAAATTATTTTCTTAATATATTGGTAATAAGTATACTCATGTTACTTTAAATCTATTGTAAGTAGGTATATTATGTAATTATGGAGAGCTAGTAAAATATTGAATTGCATTGAATATTATAGATGGATATTAAATTGAATTGCATTAAGTATTACAGCATGATATTGTAACATTGAATAATATAAATGTGTATATAGCAAATGTAATTACCTAACAACCAAGCTGTTTCACCAGACCGTTGTAGGACTTGCATGTGGTTTTGCAGGCTACTACTTGACCAAATATGGCTATCATGGGTTGACCCACTAAATTTAGCATTTACATTTATAAATTTGAGGTCACTGTCACACACCTAAAATATTTAGTTAGTATTAGATCTTACAATATCTACTTAAATCATATTACTATTCAACAGGTCAATACCTACCATTTGTACATTCAGAGAATGATAGCCCTTTCTATTGTAAAAGCATGGTTCATTTGCAGCAGGACGAACAATGGCTACATGGGTGCAGTCAATAGCTCCAAGTACACCCGGAAAGTTAAACTTACTATAGAATCTGCAAGAAAACATTTGTAGGCTTATGATGATGTAAGCAATTAAAGATTGTCAAATAGATTTGTAACATAAAGTGCTTACCCTTGTTTAATCTTTGTCCTTTGCTCTCTTGTGTGTGGGAATCGTATCCACAAAGTAGATAGCTCATTCGGAGCCCATGTAACGTCTTTGAGGCACCTACTAACAGTTCTTTGGTCCATGTGTACTTCTCTAGCAATACCTTTTTGGTATGATCCCGTTGCATAAAAACTCAGGGCTGTTAAGACCTAAAAATTTAACAAGTAGGTATATAGTAGATGCAAGTACTAATTTGATTATATCGACTGTTTTTATAAGCACCATTCAAGTTATTTACCTTGAGTTCCAATGAGATATTTCTAGATCCTTTTAAACTCGTATTTCATCGCAGATCACCACACAAACACTGAAACTCCTCCTTATCAAATCTGTAATGCGATTTAAAATGCCAATCCGGGAACTGCCTCAAAAACTTTTCACGCTGATGTAATTTGCGTTGAAGCATTCTCTGACGAGCATTGCTTCTGTCTTCGGCATCGGCAGCTTGTAGAAGCATTAATGTATTCCAAATACTAGACATAACTCAGTTCCAGGTGTAATATAACTAATAAAATATAGGTAAATGTCGATATTGATACTTATTTCCAAAGCACAAACACAAACTGTAGAAATTTAAAACTCAACTGACAATCCGTGAGATTTAACTCCAACCAACTCGAGAGGCTTTAGGTGATCGAGAATAACATTGTCGAATATGACGCAATGTCATCACGAATGACTCGACAATCGAGTTAAAGTCTAACTATTTGTATAGGAGACGTTCTCGATACAAGTTCATTTCGATTGAATCGACATGTCAAATTTGACAAAAAATTGCAGTCTAACTTTTTAACGACACGAGACGATGTGACGTCACATGCCAGCCTCTCGAGCAATCACAGTGGTCACGATACGATGTCGATTGTGAGATATGAGATTCTGCCTAACCCCCCTGATCCGCTCCGAGTTGATATGTGTGCTATGACCTTAAGTGTCTCTGAATGTGATTTACTAAATGTTAATAAATTTTAACTACGTTTTTGATCATATTCAGAGAGGCAATTTAAGGATGCATCCTTATTGGTAGGTTCTTTATTTTATTATTAAAACTGATATCTGTAACTTGTTTTAATATGTAACCTAATTATTATTTTTACAACCCATATTTTTGTTAATTTCTCTTACTTGCATTACTAATATAAGGGTATGAAAGGGAAGAAATCGTATGACCATAAATAAGCTACCTATATTTTCGATTTTAAAACTGAATTAATTGTTTTATTTGTTTAAATCTAAAATAGTCTTTAACATTTTTGATCTATATTTTTTAGTATTAAACATATTTTGGTTGTAAAGACAAATGTGATAAGGAGATTGGGATGATCGAAAGATCTGTACTATGGCTTAGTGGCTTAGAGCACTTCCCCGGATTGGAAAAGGCGCGGGTTCGATTCCCGCTAGTACAAAAAACCTCTTTTTCCTTATTCACAAATAATTTGTACTTTAAAAAGTGGCGAAGTATGTCAAATGCTAAAAAATATAGATCAAAAACTATTAATTTGTATTCATTTTATGTCTAATAAAGTTGTATTTATTTATTTAGCTGAAGAAGTGTTGGTAATACTACTTAAAATTTATGAAATATTTACTTAGGACTATGTGAGATTGAACACACTAACACCACCTTGAACGCAAGCGACCCATTTCACGACATTATCCACATCAGTCGATATATGGCTGACATACAGCAGGTGACATTTTGTAACCCTATCATGTCACCCTTTACCGCAGACCTTAAAAGCTTTTAGAACTAAGAGCACTGTTTCATACTCTTATGTGGACAACTAATACAGTTGAAACTATTCCATTGCACAGATTGCAACTAATGGAGTTAAATGAAGACTATAATTATTCACGAATGTTAGAGAGTTATAAGGATCTAAGAAAAGTAATGAAGGTTCTGCACAAAAAAAGAAAACAATTATGTAAATAGGTAGTAAAATAACTGAAAAAAGTAAGTAATACGAGTGGCTATTAGATACTAAACAGAAGGACAAGATATTCTGTTGTTATGAAATTGGAAAAATACATGAAAAATGTATGGATTGTGTGACTTGGAGAAAATGAAATAATGTGTAATTATTTAAGAGCATTTTTTTATTTTTAAGCGGTTGATATGCTGGGCTTTGAAATACCTACAATTTAATGAAATTAGTGATTGATGATGAGTGCAGATGGTATTGGAATCCATGGCGTTTTGGAAGTCGATTCCAACCATTTCAATAATTGGACAAAACAAGGGTCATCATCTTAGCCGTGTGGGGTTTGAAAGGCTGATGGATGGAAGGGTCATCACATCATTCTTTCCCGCGGGTGTCGAACGAGGTGAAGTAAGCAATTCTCAACCATTGCCTTATTGGTGGTAGGGTTGGATACAAAGTGGGAGTATTCACTTGTTATCGAGCCTAAACGGGTCGATACTACGTCTCTCGGGTGACAGACCTTGAAGTACTTCGGCGTATTATAATCATGTGAGTTGGTAGTACTTTCACCATAGTTTAGTTCCTTTAGTCTTTGTCATATACATACATAGGTATCCATTTCATAACACTACAATACACATTCCAAGTATATAAATACTTTTATTTATGGAATTGGCTGCTATGTCCCTAAAATATCATTGTAACATCAGGGGTTTAGGGGTTTAGATGGCTTCCCTTTAACTCCCAAATTCTTCCCAATAACAAACATAGTATGTTGTCTTAAATCCTTACTTTACACTTTATAATAAATACTTCTAATACACAAATACTACTATCCGGGTCTTAAATCGCGTATATATACTGTGGTTAAATACATTTATTCCTGATGTTTCGACTTTTTTGCAATAGTCGTAGTCAGTTTCGGACAGAAAAACATAAATACGGCGAGGGTAGTTGCAAACACCCACGCTTCACTGAGGCGACCCGAAACTACATCAGTCAAGCCGGCTTTAACCTCGCCGGTATTTAACCTCAGTATACCTATATACGCGATTTAAGACCCGGATAGTAGTATTTGTGTATCATCCATCCATCCATCAGCCTTTTAACGTCCACTGCTGGACATAGGCCTCCCCAAGAGAATGCCACAACGAGCGGTCCTGTGCCAACCGGATCCAACGGCTCCCCGCAGCTTTGACCAGATCATCGGTCCATCTGGTGGGGGGCCGTCCTACGCTGCGTCGTACGATACGTGGTCGCCACTCGAGAACCTTTCGTCCCCAACGATTATCGGTTCGTCGAGCGATGTGGCCTGCCCATTGCCACTTCAGCATGGCAACCTGGCGGGCTATGTCGGTCACTCTCGTTCTCCTACGGATCTCCGTATTACGGATTCGATCACGTAGGGAAATACCAAGCATAGCCCGCTCCATGGCCGGCTGAGCGACTTTGAGCCTTGATATGAGGCCAACATTCAGAGACCACGTCTCTGTTCCGTATGTCATCACTGGTAACACACACTGGTCGTAGACCTTCGTTTTCAGAAACTGCGGAATATTGGACGAGAAGCCCAGCCGAGTTGGATTCGTCGATTGACCTCTTTCTCGAAGTTGTGCCTATCTAACTGGACTGTTTGTCCCAGGTAGACATAATGGTCAATTTGTGTATGATGTATACAAATTGCGAAAGTTTAAAAATACATCTAATAGTTAAGTATGTATTAAAACTGCGTGTGTTATATGATTTAGTTGGTAAGAATTAAAAAATACCATCAACTTTTAATAAAGTATAACATAATTTAAAAACTCATTCATTTGTTATTTTTAAATACACCGTAGTTCATTAACATGAAGTAAACGAAATTACTTGGAATTATTCCTAATTTAGTTAACTTTATTTTGCTGCTTAAAGGTAAAAGTCTGCGGCTAGTTTAATATCGAAACAATCCCAAACCATCCTATTCATCCTGAAAATTAAATACTTATATAACTTTTGAAGGACGTTGTAACTCTAAGACCGGAAAATTGTTTTGTGAAAATAAATGAGTTGATTATTAAGATGTTGTCTCTAGTTGTTGTTTCAGCTGTGGATTTAACTTCTTTGGTATCATGTAACTTTATTAAATACGCATAAATAATTAGCTCAGAATTTATAACTTACGAAAATTGGAATCATGTATTTTGAGGTTTCAGTAACATGTTTTTAAAGGAAATACTGCTGAGACTGTTCTTTTCGATTTCACATTTTCGGACTTTGTATTCATTTAGGATATATTTTAGCATAGGCCCTTAGCTATTGTATAGTATTTAATGCTAAATACAAGGTAAAATTCCTTATAAATCACACAAAGTGTGAAAATGTTTAATCGAAAATAACATTCACGAGCAGGATTTGAACCTGCATCTCCTGGATACCGTCCAGATGCTTTGCCAATTCAGCCACCGTGACAATTGCTCGGGATTGCAAATTTCGATAACACATTCATTCTTAACGTCTTGGGTGACGCCTGTGCCATCTGTCGGAAGTATTTGCATAATTTTACAATTAAGGTTATTTATAGGGTTGCGTCATTATTTGTTAAAAATCTTAATTGTAAAATTAAGTTTACCTGGTTGGTATAATGTATGCAAATACTTACGACAGATTTTTACACTTTATATTTATACGGCTAAGCATGTCAAATGCTACGATAGATGGATCCCTCATCAACACTCGGTGAGGTAGTTACTCCGATCGGACATGCGTGCTGTCAGTTCAAGAGAATGAATCGATCGATAAAGGCCGAATGGTAATTCCCACGTCTTTTCTTTTCTATATATTTTCTCTTAGCGAGCAGACAGCGTTGTCGATCGATCAGTCAAAGAACTTGTTACGAACACAAAATAAAGTTTTTATTTATACGACATTTATTTATGTTTGTAATACTTGTAATAAAAATAATACATACTAACTTATTTTCAAAATATGGGCAAAAGCTAGCGCCCGTAATATAAATACGCCGTCATAGAGCATAATTTCCTATCAACAGCTCAGGAACATTTCATTTTTCTGGCACAAAAAATGTAGCCATTCTGATCAAAAAAAATCCGACAGCTGGAGGACAAAAAAAATAAAATTCCATAGAATAAATTTATTATCATTACAAAAATTACAATATTACAGGGTATAGCCAAGTTGCATTCTATGATGTTTATATAGAAAACGATTAAAATGTATGGAATTTGAAATCTTTAACGATATCTATAAAGCTAAGTCATGACTTAACGTTATAAATATCGAGATGAAACAGAGAGATGCAACGCAACTTGGCTAGGCCCATGGGATGATTTAGTACTGAAGTGAGTCTATTAATTATATCTATGATTCAATATTAAAATGGGCATTAGCACTTTTCATTGAGTTGGCGGTGCTGACACGAGGCACCATTTGGCTGATGTGGTGTTTCGACATCGGTGGACCTTGTTCGATGTAGGGTGGCATGAAGCGCCTCTATTGCTGATTGAGGGATTTCGACATCGGTAGAATTTGGTGTTTGAAATTTGGCTTCGCCGCAGCCAAAAGCTAGTTTTTCGGTTATATCTCAGGTTCCCGATATAGTAGCGGGATAAAATATCTACCAGTTTTTAAGTGAAATCAAGGCCTTTCAAATAAAAAAAGTTGCATCAAAATCCGTTTAGTAGTTTTTGTGTGATGCGCGAACAAACAAATAGATAAACAGATAAACAGACAAACAGACACAAATTCTAAAAAAAATGTGTTGTGCTGAGACATGCCTATATAGACTATTACAGTAATTTTTTCTCAAATATCTTAAATGTACAGACACAGCTCTGTTACAGCTTTATAATCCATCCATCCATCAGCCTTTTGAAGTCCACTGCTGGACATTGGCCTCCCCAAGAGAACGCCACAACATGTGTTTCGCTCATATGGGGGATAGTGCCGTAATCGCCACGCTTGGCAGACGGGTTGGCGATACAAGTGGATGTTGTTAATACCCGAGGGAGTGCTGCTGCCCACTCCCTCGGTATTCCGTCAGTCGGCTCTTACGACTCCCATGGGTGGAGAGGGGAGGGACAATTCTAAAGCCGGCCCCACACGGCACAGCTTTATAATAGTATAGATTATTATTTTGAGATCGACGCAGTATATTTTCTTTTTCCGTTCATCGTTAATCTTTTTATATTGTTTCATTATTCAATGTAACATAAAGGGATATCATATAACTCATTAAAGATACATTTTGGATGAAACCGAGACTTGCCAGAAAATAGAAGAATGTGTGTAACAATATTCATATTACAATTAAGAAATTCTACAGAAGCGAATGCAATTCGGATTTGGACATTTGCTTGCATTTGCTCATATCTACTTTTATTATGTAGATAAACCTATGGTAAAAAAAATATATAAACCTATGCTAAAACAAGAATTATCAATCTACATATATAGGTACCTACTATAAAGCTGTAACAGAGCTGTGTCTGTATATTTAAGATATTTGAGAAAAAGTGACTGTATTCGGTTATATAGGCGTGTCTAAACACAAAACAATTGTTTTAGATTTTTTGTCTGTTTGTCTATTTGTTCGTTAAAAAAAGTTGCATCAAAAACTACTAAACGGATTTTGAAGCAACTTTTTTATTCAATAACTCTTGATTAGATTTAAAAACTGGTATACCTTTTATCCCCCTACTATATCGGGAACCTGAGATATAACCTAAAAACCAGCTTTTAGCTGCAGCGCAGCCACTGGCAAAGGCTAACAAAATTTCCAAACTAATAATGTTAAACGTGATTATTTCCCGTTATAACGCAAGCAATAATTGTCCAGTCACATAAGAATAAAAATGGGGCAAGCTCAGAATAAGAGATAATAAGCTGGGAACTCGTATACACCTTCATTTTGGCGCTCTAAAAGATGTCTCAAAAGTATCATAAAACCTCGCGCCTGCTTCGTAAGTTATTCAACAGGTCACAAAAAACAGATTATCTCGGTTTCTATAGCTCCAACGATGTTAACATTTAATATGAATACTGTAGAGCTAAAAGGCATAGAGCCTTTTAGCTCTACAGTACAGCTCTTGCTCTACAGTACATCGCTCGCTTCCTCAACATTATTAATTCTCGTCATGCACGCTCGCCGGTTTCGGAGACTCCTGACTCCACCTTCCTTCAATACATGACCAATTTGGTCTAGGTAGGTGAGTCTCGGTCTCCCCCTGTACCCACATCCTTCCACTTTCGCATTGTATATCTTCTTAACCTTGAAGTCTCTGCCTACCCCGCAAGGGAGATGGCGTGATGATAAGTAAGTAATTAATTTCTAATACTATTTCTGATTTACTTGATAGATAGACAACTTGAGATCAACATTGTGGATGAATCATGATA
The DNA here is from genome assembly GCA_948253155.1 of Leucoma salicis. Taxonomy (NCBI): domain Eukaryota; kingdom Metazoa; phylum Arthropoda; class Insecta; order Lepidoptera; family Erebidae; genus Leucoma; species Leucoma salicis. The sequence goes on along the minus strand of OX411809.1, from coordinate 12,194,212 downwards.
TCGATTTTGTTAAGGTGGGAAAAAATATTCCTAACCGCACACCCCGTCATTTGGGGCAACGAACAGGTTAGTTTGGGGCCTTCACCCACTAAAAGAACCCGCCGTATGCCGTATTTCCACCTTTATTGGCGGGCCACTGGAACTATGTTACATTCCTTCGGTGGTATGGTTTGCATCCCTAAGATTCTTTTGAATAGGCATGAACGTTTCGCAAGTCCAATGCAAAATTTAATGTTTTATTACCTTTTAATTTAATGAAAACTTGGTATCTACTTATTCAGTGAAAATAATATCCAATAGACTAAAAAGTTACTACTAACCTACACAATTACTTTTTTGAAATAATTGTTTCGAAAAAAGGATATAAGGCGTTAGGAAGTTCAAACTCTGCAAAAGTTTTTCTCAGACAAATGTACCACCTGCAATGCGCCTAAGGCTTCCAGTCTTGTTTGAAAATTGTTCAAAGGCACGTCATGTCAGAGCACCGGATGTACTTTCAACATTTCTTGTAAATAAATATCTGTACGTATTTTAGTTTAAAATTACTAGTTAATTCGCCTATAACTGATTAATCTTGCAATAAGCAATCTATTTTGTTTTACTTTGAGAATATCAAAGAGCAGACCTAGAAACTAATTATATTAATAAAAAAGTCTAAGCTTACTTATTCTGTCCGTATGCATATTAATAGCGGATATACTTGTATATAATCTAGCAGATTGTGTTCGACCAAAGGACGAACATTTAAGATAACATTCTTTCATATTTATAAAAGTCCGAACTTGTTCATACATATTGTATGGATGTTGTAAGTTTTATTTTACGATCAATCTCCTAGTGTGAACACTCTTTGGCAATGATTTATGGACCAAACCTTACAATATAGTATTTCCACAGGTATGGATATGTTCACAGTAGATTTATACGAAACACGCAAAATCTAAGAGCTAGTAGTAAATATCTATCTATACACGAATGTCACATCGCCTTTGAACAAACCACTAAACATTTGTCTGTTAAAACAGTATAAAACACTAGTAAGTTGAACAATCTTAAAGCTATCTAGACACGCGATAGCGTGTCAAGCCAATTTCAAGCTAAAGAATTGGGGTGAGGGCCCCACACTAACCTGTTTGTTGCCCCGAACGACGGGGTGCGCGGTTAGGAACATTTTTCCCACCTTAATAAAAAAAACAGGTTGACCATTAAACTTGGCACCCATTTAGATCTCACTTCTTTTGTCGTTGAAGTCAACAACCAAAACTATGTTTTTTCATAATATTGATTGGCTCTCATTTCACATTTACTCGTATGTTTTGATGGGTTGAAATAATATTCCTATAACAAACAAGATAAAGCTTGCATGATTGCAAAGGCGTGTTTTATTACTTATGATGGCAGACGAGCCAGGATCTACCTGATGGTAAGTGATATCACAAACAATGACAAATGACAAGTCGATGTGTTGATGTCTGTAAAGTTTAATCAATACGTTTGATAGGAAAAAAGTCAGACATGTTGTGAGATTTTTCACAGTAGGCTGTGTTTTGCTTACCATGTAGACAAAACACAGCCTACTGTGTAATCCTGTAATATTAAGTCTCTGAGCAGTAATTACCTCATCCGACCAGATGTATAAATGATAATTAAAGTTGAAGAAGGAACACGAATAAAATAGGTTTATTAAATTAATTATAATGTCAGTTTCAATTTTTAATACATAAAGAAATTATTTACACGTAAATAATAGTTCAGAGCTAAGACCACATCTCGTCCCTCGCTAAAAATGATTAGGTAGAATCTTAGTTAGGTATATTAAAATAAATTACTTCAAAGGCTTTTGACTAAGCACAACATATTTATAACTGGTTTGTTTAGCACAAACAAAAAAGATAATTGTTTTAGTAAAATATTAATATGTTTCTAATAAAACTATTCGCTTTTGAAACAACTTTTAAAACTAAAATTCTGATAAAAACACAAAACAGCATCTTGACGTGGCCATAGTAGGCTTTGATTAATCACCAAAAACTAACAAATGGCAACAAAATAATTTTAAAAGTTCTCTTTGTTTTAATAATATGGGTAAGCAATTTATCAAAACTTATGTCGTTCTTATAAAAAATATGTTAAATTAACATTTAAATTATGTTTAATTTTACATTTGTGTACATAGATTGCTACAAGATTTATACTAATTAGTAGCTTAACACGCGGGGAGTCTAGATTTTATAACTCCCGAAATACACAATAAGTGGTACCATGCTCTTTTCAAACCTCGTTTAAAGAAGGATGTGTCGTAGCGCTGTGGAAACACAGCAGCAGGAAGATCATTACAGAGGCTACACGTAGGTACGTAAAAGAAAAGAGCGCTGAAAACTAACCTTATTGGACGAGATCGTCTCCAAATGGTATGGATGAAGCCTACTGCAATATCTCGTACGCGTACTTCCTCCAACAGTTCCTTAGAGTACTCCTCTTTAAATAGTCGATAGAGAATATACAGAAAATATAATAATCTCTTTCTAGCTGTGATAGGAATGGTGATAATTTCAAATTTATTGATAGACTAATAGATAAGTGATTCATTTCAACGGTGCATATGGTGATAAGAATCAAAACGAATATTATTAAAATATTAAATGAGTATTATTATACTTTTTTAAATAGTGTATTCCGACTTTTGACCTTTATCTATAATCTTTATGTTCAGACAAACAAAAACTTATGGCAACATATTAAGTTTTTATTCATTAAACACAAAGTAAAAAATGTGAAATCGAAAATAACAGTTACAAGCAGGATTTGAACCTGCATCTCCTGGATACCGTCCAGATGCTTTGCCAATGCAGCAATCGCGACAACTGCTCTCGACAGCTAATTTCGATAACACATTCATACTTAACGTCTTGGGTGACGCCTGCGCCATTTGTCGGAAATATTTACATACATTATACCGACCAGGTAAACTTAATTTTACAATTAAGATTTTTACCTAATAATGACCCAGCCCTATAAATATTTACAAATTTTAATATATATTTTTAGCATTTGACACGCTTAGCTATATATATTAAACACAAAGTGAAAAATGTGAAATCGAAAGCATCTGGATGGTATCCGAGATGCAGATTCAAATCCTGCTCGTGACTGTTATTTTCGATTTCACTTTTTCACTTTGTGTTTAAAGTATATGGCTAAACATGTCAAATGCTAAAAATATATATATAAATATTTCTAAAAAAGTTTTTATTCGTTAATTTATTGGTAAGCATCACATGGCTCCATTTTGAAATATTTTAGATTTGCATAAAATAAAGTTTGGAGCACCACGAGTCCCTTTTAATTCTGTTCAGCATAATTTCTAACAAAATTTGGCTCATCTTCTATACATACAAATAAAGCTTTTTATTAAATGCATATATAGGATATACGTAGGTATATATAATAAATACGTTACCAAACAACACACCAATTTTTTAAGTTTTTGTCTCTCCGTCTGTTTGTCTGTCTGTTTGTTCCGCCTAGTCTCCAGAACGGCTGGACCGATTTTAGTACTTTCACTAGACGTATTTTGGATCACAGTACACAGTAGTTAAATGACAAATTTTTCACGACAGCTTATTTATTCGCATTGTTACAAAATATTATTATATAATACAATTTATGTACCTACCTAGTTTATAAGTCTTACACCAAAACTATAGCAGCTTAGACATTGCGCTGCGTATTTCTGTTTACGTGCATATTTATTTCGTAACTTTATGTAACTTTCCATATAAGATTTAAAATGTGTGAACGTGACAAAGAAAATACACCCATACAAAGATATTTAGTACATATAATCTAAATATTTGCCTTCCGTATTCTAAAATTATAATGAAAGGGGTATTATTCTATTAAAGGAACATTGTTAAGCGGGATGAATGGTGTTGTTTTTGAGGTAACATCGAAAACATTTACGTAAGTAAAGGTCCAAAAATGTTTATTTTTTGTGTAGGTATACTATGTATACCAGCCGCAAACCCAGTCTTCGTCTACGTGGAATTTAGTATTTTATTACGTTGTGGATATTTTTTTGAAAATTAGCCGGAATAAACAGCCAGACTGTATCTCCTATCCTATCTGCCTATGTACCTAGTCTACTACAGTCATTTTTTATCAAATATTTTAAACTTACAGACACAGCTAAAGCTGTAACTTTATAATATGTAGTTAGAATTAATATATTACGAACAAGATGGGAAAATGAAGTACCTACCTATTATAGCCTTGTTCATTTCTAAGCTGACTCGATGTAGTATCAAATTACTCCGTGATTGACTTCCTCAGGGCCGGCACAATATACATTTAGTAAAAAGCTATTATTTCCATATTACAAACAGCTATCGATATTTATTATAAATATATACATTTTTTGAACCTTGCTCAGGAAATCAGTCAATGTCAAGACCCACCTAATGTCCTTTAAAAAATATAATGTCTTTTTAGTAGACGAAAGTTCAGCATAGGTATATTAAGGTAATTGAATATCGATTTTACAAATGAGAGACAAACAGGCCGCCAGTGAACTCTAAGAAAACAATGCTAATGAGGCAAAAATGGGAGTTGATCAATTCATAAAAAGTATATAAGTACAGGCCCTGCCATATCAGATCGTAAAAGTTCACAAATCTGTGCGGTTATAATCTAATCAAATAAATCTAATATCATTATTCCAAATATTAGAAGATTGGTACTTTGCTACTTTGTTGTTTGAATATTAAAAACTAGATTCTGTCCACGACTGCATCCGCATGGACTTCAAAATATAAACACATCACTCTACAGCACATTAATTATATAGGTATATTATGTAAGCATAGGTATCCCACAGGAAATATCTCTTATTCTGGGATGACGAGAGCTCATGTCCTTTATTGGGGTCCAGAATATATACATGCAAAATTTCATGATGATTGGTTCTGTAGTTGTGGCGTGAAAGCGAAACAACAAGCAGTCGCTTTCGCATTTAAAAGAATAACATTGCTAGAAGATACTCTTAGATGTTCTTATTTCGAATAAAATTTATAGGTAATGGAACACAATTTTTAATTTAGGATTTCTTTGAAGTGCTTTTATTTTCAAACTTTCCCAAAGAAAATTTCATATTTTTTAAACTTTTGGTTCACGTTATTCACTTGTTTAATGTCTTCCTATGTTAGGGCAATTTAAAACATTGAACAATGAACATTAAGATTTCAAATTTAGATATAGGTATAATAACTTTGAGTATTTTAAAACGCCAGTAAAGTACTTAAATGACAATTTTTTGCAATATTCGTAATACCGTGTATTTCCGAATACTATTGTGACTTATTTATATGGTCCAAATCTACCTACAATTTTAATTCTTGTAAGAAATAATAATAAACCTACATTTTGTTAAAAATGCTCATACGATCCTTCAACTTGGATACAATAAATTGATGTTATTTAGTACAAAAAAAATTTAGACATTTATCGCTCACTTGATATATGATGGCTGTAGCAAAATGTAATAATAAACACACATACTTTCACGCATAAGACTGATCGTGGTCACGACAGTAATAACGTTCGTTTAGTTTGGTCACACCATCAGGGTATTACAATACAACATTAAATTACGTATATTATCTTGAGAAGAGCACTTTACTAACGGCAAGCGGCGACTTGGCTGTGCCCCTGGTGTTGCCATAGTCCATGGGCGGCGGTTACTACTTACCATCAGGTAAGCCGTTTGCTCGTATTGCTCGTTTTTTTTAATGCCAACGGTGGCCGTTGGCAATAAAAAAAAACAACAACAACTCGGCCATCTTTATAATTTTAACTTTAGCACTTGACATGCTCAGCTACTGTAATAGAACAAATTATTTGTGAAACTGGAAAATGAGAGATTTACTGAGAGCAGCTGGACTGTTAAGCTATCGCAGTCATTCTAATAGTGAGATCCAGTCTCCACTTCACATTTGATTTTTGATGTCTTTAATACCCACGCCACCTATCGCTCCACTTTTTCATTTTTATTTTACTTTCTCGACTCTTAAATTGTAAGAATTAGCTTAGTACACCAAACTAAAAATGTATGCAAGTACATCCGATATGGCGTGGGTATTAAAGACATCTAAAATAATGTGAAGTGGAGAGTGGGTGTCACCATTAGGTCACTGCGAAAGCTTAGTGCTTCAGAGCACTTCCCCGAACTGAAAAGGACGCTGGTTTGGATTCTACTTGCAGTATAGGTATCTTTCTTTTTATCGTTTTACAAATAATTTGTTCTGACAACACAGACAAATAAATATTTCCTGCTGCAGAGAAGAAATAATACATATAATCGACGACTTTCAACTGTTAGTGCATTAGTGCGACATTTTGTACTTAAATATTTTTACACTGGTAGTGAAAATTGAAAATATGTGATTTCGTGCACTGTAAAATATATGGAGCTATATCAAATACTAACAGAGTAAACAAATAAACGTAAATACTTTTCTTGTAAAATACCATGTAACAACAAAATGGGAAATACAGTGTATGACTTTGCGAAAGCGCTGCAAATACTTAAGTATTTCACGAGAAAATGAGAAAACTTGGCAAATCTTTCTATTGGTAAGAAAAATAAAGGGATTAAGTTTGTTGTTTTTTATAATATTTTCTGATATTTACGCGAATTTATCACATATATGAAATACAACTACATTTACGGAATCTTGTTGTAGAGCCTTGTATATCCCAGCATGAATGGACCGGCTCGATCAGGGAATTATCACGCTCTCCCAGAAGATCAGCATTGGAACCAACGGCTACCTGCCGTTAGTTCCATATGGTGAGTGAGAACGCCGAAGGCCCAAACCACCTCCTTATCCTCTCCTATATATTTTTCCTGTCCTCATCAGGTGGGCCCATATGCTTGAATGCCACGCAATTAACTTGAAAAAAATCTATCGAGTTTACTTCACGTTTCGAATACTTTATAGCGTTCACGAAACGTAGGGATAGTAGTAGTAGTAGGAAGGCAAGTAAATAATATAGATTACGTAAACATAGTTTTAAAGTGTTTATTTGTTCCCGCTTTTATAATGCGTTTTGCTACGGATTTTGAATGATTTATTCTTGGGTCTCTTAATATCATAGTATGTACCTCTGTGGTATGCCTATTAAAGAAAATCATTGTTTGGAGTCATAGTGAAATATTTACATTATCTAAATTGTAGGTACCAAAATAGAGTGTAATACGACGTGTGTATATGTTCAATAAATTTAGCAATCCAGCGGACAATTACATTAAGAGATAGTAAGGAGGATATATATATAGGTATATGCCATTATGTTTTCGGGTCGCAGAGGCGCTCCAGGTGATGCCGAAACAATGGGTAGAGCGGCGGCAAGAGATTCTTAATTACCGGCTATTGCGGGTTTTCTGGGCGGGGTCACTTCAATAAATGCGGTCAACTACTTTTATTGCCCCCCATATCTATAAAAGAGAGGTGAATCCTATGCTGCCATCACAGGAATTGAAGCTGTGGAATACACGCTTGAGTCGTGCCCGCCTTGGACTTAGACTAATAATGTTATCTGATCAACAATGATTATCATAAAGGTACGTTGGGTTACGTCCCTTTGAAGGAGATTAATCGTCTCGGTTATTGTTAACTTACTCAATTTATCTTCTCTGTAGGTATGGGTACTTAGTTTTATCCTCTAAATTCATCTATCTGTCTGTGCTATTACAAAGCTGTAACAGAGCTATGTGTCTCTGAACTGATACTATTATACATAAAAAACACATAACATCACGCCTGTTTTCCCCGAAGGGATCGAATCCAAGACCTCATGAAACCATTATTATTAAAATTATTGTCTATTTGTTTGCTGCACATCATGCAAAAACTACTGAACGGATTTTCATGAAACTTTTTTTTTTGATAGTTCTTTATTAGAATTAAAACTGGTATACCTTTTATTCCGCTACTATATCGGGAACCTGAAATATAAACTAAACACTAGTTTTATCTGAGGTGGAGCCGCGAGCAAGGGGTAGGGACTATATCAAGCTGTAACTGAGCTGTGTCTGTATATTTACGATATTTGAGAAAAATATTATATTAGGCTATTTAAGCACCTCTAAACAAAAAACAGTATTTTTTTCTAGATTTTTTTTGTCTGATTTTCTATTGTTTGTTCGAATATCACGCAAAAACTACAGAACGCACTTTGATGAAGCGTTTTTTTTTGGAAACTCTAAAGTACCATCGTAGATATTCTACCAAATTGCTTTGCTCACAAACTACAAGGCACACATTTATTTTATTATTTTTTATGTTTTAACCTTCTGCACTTTAATTCGCAATACATATTGCAACATAAATAATAGGTACATAGAATTGTACACACCTGTTCCTGAATGATTAGACAGAGACAATTGCGCTTCATTTAAATAGGTATATTTATACGTACTTGTATGTTCTTCTGTTTATGTTGACAACTCTTATCTTATTCCCTATTCACAATATTTTTGACATAGAGTGGATTCGTGCGATGAAATGGTAAAGTGGAGGTTGAGAGACAGCAATAGGTAGCTTAGTGGTCCAGAACACACCCCCCGGTAGATTAGATTAGGTTAGATTCAGCTCGCAGTAAATTTCTCTTTTTCCACTCTCACAAATAATTTGTTTTAGAAAAGTAGCTGAGCAGAAGTATGAGTGTCACGATTTTAATAACTTAAAAATAAAATAAAAACATGACATAATTTTAGCAGTTACTTTAAGAATAATATGGCAGCACTGGTAACAACTGTCTCCTGGCATAGGCCATAGTAGGCGAGGGGGAATGGTAAATGAGAAACCAAGGTCTCAGAAAACGATACATTCTGGCTTGACGGCAGAGTGAAGTCGCATGGAAGAGAGCTAGTTGCCCCTGCTATGTTGGATAGCAAGTAGACCGTAGCTATAGTACTCAAATATAATAATTGATAATTTAGTAAGTTATAACAGTCAGGCAAATATATGATATTAACTGTAGATGTCTCGTTTCTTTATAATCAGAATGAAGCGTATGCGAATATATATATTTTTTTTAATACGTGGGTGGCAAACAAGCTTGATCCACCTGGTGGTAAACGATTACCGTAGCCTATAGACGCTAGTAACACCAGAGGCATCACTCGCATGATGATCTCCAAGGAAAGCGATAGGAGGTGTATAGGGAGGATATTAAGGGTAGGATAGAAAGAATACTAAAGAGTGGATAGGGACGGGGAGGTTCGGGGCTTTAGTACTCTCACTCACTATACAAAAGACCACGGCAGGATTACCTGCAGGTGTTTCACGTGGATCTTTTGTGAGAGGGTAGTAGTTCTCCGATTGAGCCGGCCCATGCTCGGATAAGCACGACTCTACAACTAGATGATAGGTGGCATTGGTCTCAAAAGACTTTTAACACAAAATTATGAAGTGCCCTTAGCGATCCAGAGCACACCCGCAGATATGGAAGGAAGCAGGTTCAAACCCTGCTCGCAGTAAATTTGGTTCTCGTTGTAAATAAGTACAGACCTACCTACATTATGCTTATATTGTTATCGTACCACCCATATAAACCTTGCTCTCTTTACTCGTTATCTTCTCCTATGAAAATCCAATTACCTTGTAATATATTTAGAAATTTGAATATACAAGTAACTAGGTTAACATGGAACGGTTCCACGATGATTTTACTTTTAATATTACCTGTGCTAAATTATAATAATTTGCATGTTGCTAATGTGCTTTAGTGGGAGTAGGCTTTGATTACCCTAATGAACGTAATGCATATTTAGTAACTATCTTCTAAATGGCGGTGACGCGGTTCACCACTCGTCATTTCACTCTCACGGGGGCAAAAAGGCACTGGAAGGCCCTTTTTATGACAAGTAGCAATTCGTTGCCTCTGCCTAACTGGAAAAGAGGCGTGACTATGTATGTATGTGTAAGTATTATGTTTGCCTTTTCTATGTGATAATGGAACTCCCTACAGAGCATTACTTTAAAGAAGTACTCGCATATAACATCGGTATGGTAATTATGAAAAAAAACTACAATTTATGTGCAATAATAAATAAATAAAATATAATTAGATATGCATAAAATTCACAAAAAAAAAAACTACTTTTTCGAACATACTTATTATTTGGTTACTGAAAAGGCAAAAAAAACATGTTTTCCAACGTAAATAAGCATTGTTCTTCTCATGAAAAGCCTTACTAAGGAATTTCCTTTGCCTCAAGTACTCGTATTAGTTATCAGCAAAGTTTCGATGATATAAATATAAATATAAAATACCTAATATAAGGCTTATGAAATTAATTTTTATTCGAATTTCTATTCGATTTTGCAGGTTATATGTACCACTACACAAGAAAACAGAAATTCAAAAGAATAAGTAACTACGCTGTTTGTGGGGTACCAACTGAGTCAATTGCTGCTAAACCTGAATGAAGATATTCTATTTTCTTGTTTATTGAGACTGTTTATCGAGATCTTGGTGTATTTGTATTTATAGGAGAAGTATAATCGAAATAACCTATCGGTAAAACCCAGAACTGCAAAGACAATGCTATTGAGTTCGATTCTCAGTCCAAGGTCCAGACCTCGTACGGCACAAACCTCCAACTTTCGAGAATTTTCAAATTTATCTATGTATTTGTTTACAATTTATCACTGGTCGGTGAAGGAAACCATTGAAATCTGCAGGCCTGGCAGCTTTTCTCGACGGCTTGTGACGTCTGCTGACCCGGAATGGGCCAGCTTTGTGGACTATGGTCTATTCTCTCTCAATGTTAGAGGAGACCATTGCCTAATAATGTGATGGAAAAAGGGTTGAAAAAAAATTATAGTCGTGTGTGTATGGTAGTCGAGCAATCTGTATATTTAGTAACGCACATACACATATAGTAAGTGACGTCACGATTATGGCCGTTAATATTGTAAGGATTTTATAAACACCCTTTACACCGTCAATTAAGCAATAAATAGTTATCTATCTCACGCCACTTGACAAGATTTTATTGAAAAAGATATACAACCTTATCCCATTTTCTAATATGATTTTAGAAGCCTTTTTTTCGATCTTACTTAAACAATTTTATAGCAAAATAATCTAAACAATTGTGTAACAAAATTAAAACAAACACAGCATCACGCCTGTATCCCCGAAGGGGTTGGCAGAGGTATATTACACACCCACGGTTCGCAAGCTATGTTTAAGCCCCACGTATAGGGGGCGAGCCTATTGCTGTCTACCGGGCATATTTTCAAACTCCGGGCTACTGCTGAGAATTTTTCTTTTTACGAAAAAGCTCAATAAATATTGCACGACCCGGGAATCGAACCCGAGACCTCATGATCAGCTGTCGCACTAACTACCGCTGCACGACCGAGGCAGTAATGTGTCGTGATTACGTAATCATAATATATTTACGTAATCACGACACAGTTTAACAGGGTGCGCGTTGTTCACCTGTATGTCATAGGTATTATTTAACTACATGTTCTAACAGCTGTTAAAAGATTATCAAATTAGCCACATGATATTTTTTTTTAATCTCATCAAAAATAATAATTCTTAATACTAAAATTCTTATTTAATAATATAATGTACATATTCACGGACATTTCTTAATGATTCTTATAAAATCAATAATAACGTTCTTACATTAATAAGAATATATGTTAATTGAATCGGTATTAGCGCACTTAAATACTATTACAAACTTTAAAAAAGAACACAATAAAAAAGAAAAGAAAGAAGTTAAAATTATGCATAATAAAATTCATCCGCATCACTGGCTACTGGCAAAGTGCCCAGAAGGCTGACAGCATTGCCAAATTGAATGGCAAGCTAATCCTTTGTGCTAGGTAAAGGCAGCAGACTTCTGATCACGTGAAGCGTCGATCAGTTCACTCGCAATTTCTTTATAAAATTTGCAAACGTTCGGGCCCCATGACCCAAGCGTTTCGACCCCAGACGGTTCGAAAATATAATTATTTTTTATTAATAAAATTGTATTGTAACTTTTAAATATTCGCGAATTGTCTTTTTTCGCGTATAAATTACGTGAAATTATGAACTACCTTTTACCCGACGTTTCAACTGCGTTGCAGCAGCCGTGGTCACGGGACAACTGGAGGGGTGAGCTACTTTATTTTTCCTCGACAGTTTGTAGGGTAAATTGATCCACACCGATATTTGCCCGACACACAACACTCACTATAACGCAAGACGAATGTGAATATATATTAGATAGTTTGCACTTATTAATCAATCTTATTCTCAGACCTACTGAATATACCTACAAACAAAATTTCATAAGAATCGGCCAAGCCGTTTCGGAGGAGAATGGCGACAAGCACTATGACACGAGAATTTGATATATTAGATATAATAGTAATTTGACCTAAACATGGTCCTTATCCTCTGCTTATTATCATTCCTCTTCACCTATAACTCTCTTTAAAATTAGCAACGCGCGAGTGATGCTTCAAGCGTTTTTAGTGTCTATAGGCTACGGAAACCTCTTACCATCAGGTGAGCCGTAACTTTGCCACCTGCATAGTATAAAAAAAAACTTGTAACGATCAGTTTTTACAATTTTAGGTACTCATGGCCCCTGTAGTAACCATCATTCGTGACGCGAATCTAATTACCCGTATAAAATTTATAGGCCAATGTATGGAAAATCTATTAGATATACTATATGTTGAAAACAATAGTTTCGTCATATTAGAAAACGTGCACTAATTTAATTATTCTCGACCGATTACTGTCCCATTCTCGGGTACGGTTCTCCTCTCAAAGCGAGAGAGATGCAGCAGTTCATCACGCTGACCCAGTGTGGGTTGGTAGACTTCACAAGTCATTGAGAAAATCTCTCGTTCTAGCAGGTTTTCCTCCGCTTGATTTTCTTCACTGAGCGGTAATAATTTGTAAAGAAATACCCTTTTTTTTTTGTTCAGGCGAGAAAAAATGTACGTAACCGCACACCCCGTCGTTCGGGGAAACAAACAGGGTAGTCTGGGGCCCGCAACCACTAAAGAAACCCGCCGTGTGCCGTCTCTCCGCCTGTGTTGACGGACCACTGGTACTGTGTTGGATTATTTCAGTGGCTTGTAAAGAAATACCTACACACAAATATTCTCGCTGTGGCCTTGGACTAAAGATCTTTGCACATTGATTGGTCTATTATATTCTGTTCTACTAGCGTTTACGCCACTTGTATAGCGGGCAAGTTATAGACACAAAAATTGTGACGGGTGATAGCTTTGTATTCTATTATAAAGCTGTAACAGAGCCGCGTCTGTACATTTAAGATATTTGAGAAAAAAATATTCTATTAGGCTTTATAGGCGTATCTAAAAACAAAACATTTTTTTTTTAGATTTTTATCTGTTTGTCTGTTGGTTCGTTCCGCATCACGCAAAAACTACTGAACGGATTTTGATGCAACTTTTTTATTTGATAGCTCTTGATTAGACTTAAAAACTGGTTTACATTTTATCCCGTTACTATATCGGGAACCTGAGATCTAACCTAAAAACTAACTTCTGTGGTGTGTGTCTGTGGCTTAACCGCGGGCAAAGGCTAGTTTATGATTAAACCTGTATTCCTGTTCTCTTCGGCTTGTGATATTTATCAATCCGCATTGGGACGACAAACGGTTGATGATTGACGTTAGTCCTTGCTTACAGTTCCATTGTTTAAAATGACGAGGGTAGCTAATGTTATCACATCTGGTTCTGAAAACCCGTATTGACACACCGTACAATGTACTACAATGTAGAGAATGTAACATCTGATGAATCTTGAATTTTGTTCACTATAGGTAATCAACAGAGTAAAAATGGTTATGTGTTTGCAAAAAAAAGGGTTTGCATAAAAATAGACCCTTGATAATTAAAAATGAATTAAACTTTTACTGCATTAGGACATGCAACCATTATTAGAGACAAGGTATTATAACACTTACCACTGAAGTAATGGAACAAAGTTTCAGTGGCCCGCCAACACAGACGGAGAGACGACACGCAGCAGGTTTATTTACCTACTGGGTGAGGGCCCAACCCTTCACTGCCCTGTTCGTTGCCCCGAACGACGGGTTGTGCGTTTAGATACATATTCTCCTTTAATTAGAATTAACAAAAAAAATTACAGTTAGAAGTTTACATTGTAATGTACATCATATATTTTTTTAGAAGTTAGTTAGTTAGGTTTGTACGCATTTTACCACTTTGGAAGTGTCTCTCGCGCAAACAATTCAGTTTAGAAAAATATGATATTAGAAACCTCAATATCATTTTTAAAGGCCTATCCATAGATACCCACACATATAATTTTTGGGTTTCAGTTCTAAGTATGGGGAACCCCCAAAATTTATTGGTTTTTTCTATTTTTGTGTGAAAATCTTAATGCGGTTCACAGAATACATCTACTTACCAAGGTTCAACAGCATAGTTCTTATAGTTTCGAAAAAAAGTGGTTGTGACATACGGACGGACAGACATGAAGAATCCGGGTTCCGTTTTTTGCCATTTGGCTACGGAACCCTAAAAAAGTGTTATAACACTTAATGCGTTCTAAGCAGGTTCAATGGACGCGGTTTACAAGGTATTAAATAGTGCATGTGGGCCGGCTTTAGAATTGTCCCACCCCTCTCTACCCACGGGAGTCGTAAGAGCCGACTGAGAGAATTCCGGGGAAGTGGGCAGCAGCACTTTCTCGAGTATTAACAACATCCACTGCGATCGCCAACCCGCCTGCCAAGCGTGGCGATTACGGCATTATCCCCCATGCCGGGACCGCTCGTTATGGCGTTCTCTTGGGGAGGCCTATGTTCAGCAGTGGACGTTGAAAGGCTGATGGATGGATGGATGGAAATAGTGCAATCTGATTAACGATGTACGAATGTTTATATAATAATTGCATAGTTTATAATACGATTGTAGTTCTGTTATAGATGATTCATGTTTCTTATTTGTCTTACCTTCCCATATGGTTGTAATCATAGCAATATATGGAACAGATTATTGGTTGCAATATTAACTCTGCAACGGTTGGCCACTAAGATTTGCATAGAAAAAAAAAGTTTTTCAAGGAGGTTTGAGGGAAAAAAGAAGTCTGAGAAGTCGTATTACGAACATATAGAAACCTGAAATTTAATATAATTATCTAAATAGTATTTTTAAATTAAGATATTTTTATATATTTTAGCATTTGACATGCTTAGAACTTTACATTAAACACAAAGTGAAAAATGTGAAATCGAAAATAACAGTCACGAGCAAGATTTGAACCTGCATCTCCTGGATACCGTCCAGATGCTTTGCCAATTCAGCCATCGTGACAATTGCTCCTGACTGCTAATTTCGATAACACATTCATACTTAACGTCTTTGGGTGACGCCTGCGCCATCTGTCGGAAGTATTTTCATACATTATACCGACCAGGTAAACTTAATTTTACAATTAAGATTTTTACCTAATAATGACGCAAACCCTATAAATATTAAGATATTTTTATATATATTTTTAGCATTTGACATGCTTAGCACTTTACATTAAACACAAAGTGAAAAATGTGAAATCGAAAATAACAGTCCTGATGGTAAGGGGTTACTGTAACCTAAAAATGCCAGCAATACCACAGGCAGCACTCGTTGCCAACCAAGGTCCAAGGGAAGGGATAAGAGGCGGAGGAGAATAATGATGGTGAGAAGATGACGAGGTGTGAGGTGGACAGTAAGGAGAATAAGGAGAGGATTTGGGCTTCGTCACTCTTACTCAGCATACGAAGCGTACCATACCGTTACTTTACGACGATCTTTAGCTAGAGGATGGCACGTTCTTGGTCGAGCCGACCCTTTCATGCTGGGAAAACAATTCGTTGTCACGTCTTGTTGTTTTTCTGCTAATTTCTTCTACTATAACCAACGCAATGCAATAAAAATTTATACGGTATTCATCTAGATGTTTGAAGAAGGTTTAATACAATGTGTTGTAATATTTTTTTATAAGTGGAGAAACGCCATAAATATGTTATAGTTAAGCAAGTTTAATTCGCGAAAAATATAAAAAAATATGGTCTACGTTGGCAATATTACAAGATTTTCTATAAAGTGTAATGGTTGATCAAAAGTTTTAGATTTTTCATTGGCAAATGCGAAATAGTATCTTTTTTTTACAACACCCTGCAGTGCCGCTATCTAATAGTTATTAAATCGCGAGAGGCTTTACAAACATACAATTTCACGGACGTAATTTACTTATCGAATATAATTAGCTTATCAGGTGTAAATATATTAGGGGTTAAAGTATGAATTTGCCTTGCATTTGTACTGAAAAATTGTTTTTTTTTTTCATTTAACATATTTATTTAATCAAAATATCTACCATTATTATCTATACATTGCTGCCATCTAATAGGAAGGTCATTTATGCCTTTGCGATAGAACTCTGGTGATCTAGATTCTACAAACTGTGTGAAAGAATTTTGTACTGCCTCCTGGCAAAAAAACTTTATCACGTAGAAAATTGACCAAATCGGGAAAAAATGGTAGTCCGTTGGAGCAAGGTCTGGCGAATACGGAGGGTGACGAATGGTTTCTAATTGCAGTTCCTGTAGAGTTAAAACGGTTTCCTGTGCTGTATGAGGTTTCGCGTTATCATGGAGCAATAATGGTGAAGATCGATTCATGAGTGGGGGCTGTTTCACTGCAACTTTTGCTATCATTGTTCGGAGTTCGGCACAGTAGACATCTGCCGTTATTGCTTGACCAGATCGGAGAAAGCTATAATGAGTAACACCATGCTGCGACCACCAAACAGTTACCATAACCTTTTTATTAGTAAGCTTTGCTTTAGGGCACTGTTACGGCGTTTGACCTGGGGTCAGCCATTGCATTTTTCGCTTAGGTTTATCGTAAAGAATCCACTTTTCATCACATGTCACAAGTCGATCCAATATTCCTTCATTTCTGTATCGCTTCAACAAGGCAACACAAGTTTCAACACGCGTTTCTTTCTGCAGATCAGTCAAATCATGAGGCACCCATTTTTCATATTTTTTAATTTTATTGATCTGACGCAAATGAGTTAATATTGTTGGTAAGGTAACGTTAAACCATCCCGCTAATTCCTGGGTAGTTTGGCTCGGATCGGCTTCCACCATCTCTTTCAATTCATTGTTATTCACATGTGTGAGGGGTCTTCCACGTAGTTCGTTCTTCAAATCAAAATTTCTATCACGAAAGTGTTTAAACCAAAATTGCACGGTGCGTTCATTAGCAGTCCCCTCTCCAAACGCAACATTGATATTGCGAGCTG
Source organism: Leucoma salicis (assembly GCA_948253155.1). Lineage (NCBI taxonomy): Eukaryota > Metazoa > Arthropoda > Insecta > Lepidoptera > Erebidae > Leucoma > Leucoma salicis. Next base: position 12,176,839 of record OX411809.1, on the reverse strand, counting down.
TTTCTGCAGCGTTAGTTCCGCGTCGGAACACGTATTCAAAAATCACTCGAATTTTCGAAGTATCCATCTTTCTTGTCTAAGCTGAATAAAAAAACAACTGAAAGTCTATAATCGAATGTTGCACATTTTTTAAAAAAAGAACCTCATAGCTAGGGGATACTGTTGACACTTGATCACCATTTTGGTTTTTCATTAATATCTCTAAGGTTATTAAAGTTTTACAGAATATTTTTATATGATTGCCTAGAAAATTTATCCTTCTATTCTTTTGCATCATTAGATTATGAAATTTATCTGTGTTAACCTAATTTTTTGTCGTTTTTCCTGAAGACTACAAAAGGATCAAGTGTCCACGTTCTGGGACACTTGATCATGGTATGGGGTAGACTTGATCATAAGGGAAAAAATGCATTTTAGTGTATAATATGCATGAATAAAAGGTTTGTTTAGTAGGAAATTTGTAATTTATGAAACTTTATATTTATTAACATATTTATTACCTCATAGGTACCTAAGTACTATAGTTTTCCTAATCCTTAATATTAGGATTTTTTACAAACGCATTATGAATTAAAATCTTCTAATTTATTAATTATTATTACAGTTACTTTGGTATGAAATCAACATTAATCTTCTAAATTCTTAATCATATTCATGCTACTTTCGTTTCCTTGAATACCTTTTCAACGTCATTAGAGGCACATTGAAGGTCTTAGCTGTGCTTTTTAAGCTATTATTAGGTACCTTTTAGGACAGCTTTGACGACTGGCTTTTATTTTGTTTATTGGTTGGAGTTTTTCCACCCTTCCTTTTGTATATTCTAGGCATTTGAAAATCTATAGTAAGTAACAAAGCAAAAACTAATATAATCTTGCAAGAATGTAGGGGATACTTGATCCCATAATCAAGTCTACCCGAGTTTGCCATGATCAAGTGTACCCTGGACCGTTATTTTACAAAAAAATATTTTTCGAAATCAAAACAAAATGTTAATTAAAGAAAACATATCCCTACACACACTTTAATAAATCAGGTATAAGCAATTTTAATTGTAATCCGTAATTTATTTATATGAATATATTAAAATAATAATCAAAATACTTAAAAAAATGTGTTGACGCGCTGTAAACAAAATTGCACCACTGCTTTGAAGTGTTCGACATTAAGCTTTCAAAATGATAGTTGTTCATTGACGATGACATTTAGGATCAGTGTGGCATGTTACGAATTTAAAAATAAATTTTACTTTTGTAGTTATGGCCTAGGGATCAAGCGTCCTCAGTCTCCCCTACCATTTGAAAAAAGTTTTACTCAAAAATCTCAAATCATGAAGGTTCTATGTCAATTCGAATTACCTATTACAATAAAACGGCAATTACATACTTTAACCCCTATAATCTACAAAATATTGAACTATTCAATTAAAAGAACGGTTGCAATGTTGCAATTGTTGCAATGTTTAGAAAAAAAATGTTTGAGGAATGAGTAGACAACTGCATTCACGACTTTTTTTTGTTACTGCAAAATTTTATTCTACAATTTATAGCATTCGTCAGTTTTGCTATCGCTGATGATTGAATCGCTTACATTTTTATATTTATATAAAATTATATTGGCCCAAATGTACTTACAGCGTTGCTCGTACAGTTGTGGAATATTGAACTCCTTCACTCATTCAAAGGGGTAAGTGGAGCACATAACATCGTAAATTACCTACTCAATTTAAATTTAAAATAAGAACTAAATTATTCAATCATAAAATATGACCATGAATATATTGAAACAGATTTAGAACAGTGATATCAGGGTATTGACTTTGAAGTCTGAGAAATTGAAATAATCTAAAAATACATTAACGTTCAGGATGAAGTAGCAGTCATATAGTACAGCATATTGTACGAAATAATGTTAAAAGTTTTTACTAAAATATGATCGTGTTAAGAAAATTTTATTTCAAAATAGTTATTAGCAAATACCTAATCAATCATCCTATTACAGGCCACTGCTGAATATGGCACTTTCCCAATTCACGCTACACCACACAACAACACCTGGTTGGTTTTAGCTGTGACTCTGCAAAATTACATGTTATGAGCAAAACTAAGATGCGAGATATATTCACCGTTCACCAGATTCTCTGCCCGGTTCAATTCAATGTCTTGAAGCAAATTTAATTTAATTCCCTTTTCTTGCACGGGGATTATCCGCAAGAATTGCGTTCTTGCGGTCATCATCTCATAGTCCTATCCCAAACTGTTGTTAGAGTCGGCTTCCAATCTATTTGATTTTAGCTAATCCACCAGTATTTACGCAGAGTGACTGCCTATCAGACCTTTACGACACAAGTTCGACCTCCACTTAGTAAGGAAACAACTGTCGACCTTAGAACAAGATCGTCATATCGTCGTCAGATTCTTTATTCCGGACTGACAAGCTCTAATGACTGCTAGAATCTTATTTAACAGCCGGTACCCATTGCTTTATGTACCGTACTATTTACTTTTTGATTACCCGATCGCCAGCCGAGTACTACAAGCGCACAATTAAGCTATGACTTCTTCATTACGTTCTTTTGGTAGCCACATGCTAAAGTTATTCTATAGCAATTTTCCAACAACTATCTTATACAATTCCGCGTTCCTTTCCCTATAACTGGCCCATCATCTAAGTGAAATAAAATTAAACTTTGGCGGATTTTACTCCACTGTGTCCTTGGGTGTAGTAAATAAAAAGTTAAATAAAGATCTAAGCCAGCTTATGAAATCAAACCTAAGAATAATGATAGCTAAGTAGCGAAACAAGAACCACACTTGAGGCATTCCATGAGAAGCGAATAGATGATCTATTCATATTTTTTAGGTACCATTATTCCCACACATGTCCTCAATCCAAATAATTACAAAATAGTTTTACATTGTAAGGTCTGACGGACAATTAAATGGAAGGAACCAGTTTTCACGACTTTGAAACCCATTTTACAGTATTAAAAAAAACTAGACGTCGTGGGACATCTACCAGATGTGAATCATCGAAATTATTTTGTAGAAATAAAATGATTATAACTTGACAAAGTACACCACAAGACGAATCAAACGAGTATACACTCGATAGGGTTGCGTTGTTTCATTACAGAGTTACTGTGGCCATCTTCCAGCTGCATCATCAGACCCTGGATACCATCTAGAGACAAAGTACTCGTCAAGATGAATCATACGAGCCCAAAGTCGATGGGGTTCGCCGTTTCATTATAGAGCTCCTATGTCCTCCTTTCAGCTCCATCATCAGATCAGCTCCATGACATCATAATATTGCATTGTCACGCGATATACATGTGCGTGTAAAATTTCAGCTCAATCGGAAACCGGGAAGTGTGTCAAATCTAGCTTTCGTGATTTGAACAGGACAAGTAAAATAAAAGCGTCACCACGCTAACAGCTGATTTTACCCTCCCTCTGCATTAGATGTTTCACATCAATAATAAAAGTCAGTTTATCTAAAACTTCATGCAATTGGCTTTTTAATAACACTTAACTAACATATTTTTATTTTGTGATATTTTCTTTTTTTACCCGACTACGGCGAAGCCAAAAGGAAGTTATATTAAATGTTTAGTTTCATAATGTGAATGGAAGCTTATATTATTTTGTAGTTCGGACCTAAATTAGTTACACCACTGTTGCACTGTGGCTAGTCTCGCCAGCTAATGCAAGTTACCCGAAACTTTAAATCGAAGTGATACTTATGTAATTTTTGGACTATATTTTAATCTATTTAAATATTACAGATAGGTAGGTACTTCTGCTACAGTACGATGTTCATATGATGATTAGAAGTAGGTGAAACTTGGCTTATAAGATTTAATAACGTTGTTAGTCAGAAGTCGAGTTGTCAATCGTGTTAAAAAATAATCCTTAATGATGTAAAACTATTGCCGATGTACTACGATAATATAAAGTTTAGCAAATGAAGGTCTAATCTGTAACAACAACGTGGGAATCCATTGTTTGTTTATCAATTCATCTTCCGCATAGTGTAGTCATCTGTGGAAACATTAAACATTCATTTCAAATCATTGCATAATAACAGAAATCTTGTGGGTCATCTGAAAATGTTTTATCTGAAAATGTTTTAGGCTAGTTCTTATTACGATTATCGAATCATTTAGATGTAATATGCATCATACAAAATTGACTTACCGCGGTTACTAAAATTTTATGAAATATTAGCGTTTGCCCGAGGCATCGCCGCAGCCAAAGGCTAGTTTTTCGGTTATATATCAGGTTCCCGATATAGGTAGTAGCGGGATAAAATAAAAAAAGTTACATCAAAATCCGTTCAGTAATTTTTGCGTGGTGCGCGAACGAATAAACAGACCAAAATTCTAAAAAAAATGTTTTGGTTTTAGACACGCCTATATAGCCTAATACAGTAATATTTTCTCAAATATCTTTAATGTATAGACAGCTCTTTTACAGCTTTATAATAGTAGTAGCGTTTGCCCGCGGCTCCGCCGCAGCCAAAGCTGGTTTTTGGGTTATACCTATCACAAGTTCCCAGTATAGTAGCGGGATAAAATGAATACAGTTGTTAAGTCTAATCAAGAGCTATCAAATAAAAAAAGTTGCATCAAAATCCGTTTAGTAGTTTTTGCGTAATGCACGAACAAACAAACAGATAAACAGACAAAATATCTTAAAACGTCGTTTTGTGTTTAGACACGCCTATATAGCCTATAACAGTATATTTTCTCAAATATCATAAATTTACAGACATAGCTATGTTACAGCTTTATAATAATAGTACTAGCCTTTTTTAAATTTACAGACATAGCTATGTTACAGCTTTATAATAATAGTACTAGCCTTTTTTAAATTTACAGACATAGCTATGTTACAGCTTTATAATAATGGTACTAGCTTTTTTAAATTTACAGACATAGCTATATTACAGCTTTATAATAATAGTACTAGCCTTTTTTAAATTTACAGACATAGCTATATTACAGCTTTATAATAATAGTACTAGCCTTTTTTAAATTTACAGACATAGCTATGTTACAGCTTTATAATAATAGTACTAGCCTTTTTTAAATTTACAGACATAGCTATGTTACAGCTTTATAATAATAGTACTAGCCTTTTTTAAATTTACAGACATAGCTATGTTACAGCTTTATAATAATAGTACTAGCCTTTTTTAAATTTACAGACATAGCTATGTTACAGCTTTATAATAATAGTACTAGCCTTTGCCCGCGGCTCCGCCGCAGCCAAAAGCTATATTTTTTTGGTTATATCTCAGGTTCCCGATATAGTAGTGAGATAAAATGTATACCAGTTGTTAAATCTAATCAAAAGCTATCAAACATAAAAGTTGCATTAAAATCCGTTCAGTAGTTTTGGCGTGATGCGCGAACAAACAAACAGACAAAAAATCTAAAAAAATGGTTTTGTGTTTAGACATGCTTATATAGCCCATTAAAGTCATTTTTTCTCAAATATCTTAAATGTACAGACACAGCTCTGTTACACCTTTATAATAGTATCTAAAGATAATAGATAGAAGTTGCTATTCGTCTTATACAGCAAAGAATTAATAGTGTACTTTTTAATGTATCTGTTGTAGTAGTATAGATGTCTTAAATGTAAAAAAAAATAGACGTCGCGGGACGTCTAGCAGAAGTGAAAACATCGAAATTATTTGTCGAAATAAAATGATCATTACTTGACAAAGTACTCCTCATGACGAATAAAACGAGTATAAACTCGATAGCGTTGCGTCGTTACATTACAGAGTTATTGTGGCCACCTTTCAGCTCCATCGTCAGACCCTGGATACCATCTAGAGACAAAGTACTCGTCAAGACAAATCATACGAGCCCAAACTCGATGGAGTTATGTCGTTTTTTAACTAGCTCCATCATCAGACCCTGGATACCATCTAAAGACAAAGTACTCGTCAAGGCGAATCAATGGATTCCAAACTCGATGGGGTTGCGTCGTTTCATTACAGAGTTACTGTGGTAATCTTCCAGCTCCATCATCAGACCCTGGATATCATCTAGGACTGAAGTTTTAGTCAAAATATTTCAAACGAGCCCTAACTCGATGGAGTTGTACCATTTAATTACAGAGTTCCACATGGCCACCTTCCAGCTCCATCATCAGACCCTGGATACCATCTAAAGACAAAGTACTCATCAAGACAAATCAAACGTGTCCGAACTCGACGGGGTTGCGTCGTTTCATTATAGAGTTACTGTGGCCACCTTCCAGCTTCATCATCAGCTCTTGAATACCATCTAGACACAAAGAACGCGGCAAGACGAATCATACGAGTCCACACTCGATGGGGTTGCGCCGTTTCATTATAGACTTCCTATGTCCACCTTCCAGCTCCATCATCAGATCAGCTCTATGTTATCATAATATTGCATTTTCACGTGATATACACATGCGTGTAAAATTTCAGCTCAGTTGGAAACCGGGAAGTGTGTCAAATTTAACTTGCAAGATTTGAACGGGACAAGTACTTAAAATAAAAGCGTCGCTACGCTAACAAAAAAAATCGGCATTTTACCCATTAGCATTAGATGTTTCACATCAAAAATATATGTAACAATCTGATAAAATTATGGAGCAGCGGCGAAGCTTTGGGTCTCTATAAATATTAGGTAAGTATATAAACTTTTACACGGGGACGGTTTTTGGAGTTGTTGTTTAACTTGGTGCCGTCACCATCATTCTATCACTCGATGGAGCTGTTTAGGGTTTCTCTGAAGTGATATCGCCTCGGATGTACTACTAATCATTTACGGATTTTGTGACAGAGACATGAAACAACAAGAAAAAGAAGTGTTTTCAAAAAAATAATTATTATGCTTACCTCAATAAGTAGGTAAGTATATTAGTTAACTGATAAAAGTACGTTTAATTAATCGTATGATAAGCGTTTAAATATTTGCCGTATGCTTGTTGACCTCCCGTGTACTTTATAATAACGACCATAGAGTACGATGTTAGTAGCCAATGCAGCACCTAGATAGCGCACTGAGATTATAATAATAGTAAACGTTTGTAAATTGTTATATCTACTTATGTTATTTGGTATATAATGTACGAATGTATTATTAAAATCTATACTATTATAAAGCTGTAGGTAATTGTATTTAAGCATCTCTGGACACAAAACATTTTTGTTTTATATTTCACCTGTTTGTCTGTTAATCTGTTTGTTTGTTCGGGCATCTCGCAAAAACTACCCAACGAATTCTGATTAAACTTTTTTGTTTGATAGCTCTTAGTTAGAACTTAAAACTCGTATACATTTTATTCCGCTACCATATAGGAAATCTGTGATATAACCTATAAACTAGCTTTTGGCTGTGGTAGAGCGGCTAGTATAATATATTTAGGGAGTTCCTGGTTCAATAAATCTATAAAATGTTATTCTTTGACAGATAGCTTCGCGTTTACTTCTTTTGTAGTTTTTGGATCTTTATATAAGGCTACATACTTACAGTACTAATATAAAATAGTAAATGTCTACAGCATCAAAAAGTTATTAATTAGTAAACTGTGGATCAATCACAAAAACAGTCTATTATTTACCTATTATAGGTCTAGTTTGAAATAGTTCATTATTTTACAACATTCAATAAGGCATATTTCATCCTTCTAATTTATCTAATTCAAAAATTCAACTCCGTGTCATATTCTATTTCGCAAAATTCTATAATCGGTGAAACATATATGTGTATTAATTTTTCGTGCGTTGCTCCCCTTTGCTCTACTTGTCTGCAGTCTAGTTATATATACATATATAGCCCAACCTGTTCTCACATCCTTTGAAAGAAAATCTCTTTCATCAAAGCGTCTATGATATTAAAATTGTTTGATAAATATTATTTACAAGCTATGCCAGCAGCCCGGCTTGCGCAAAATTAGAATATACGATCGTTCCACTTTCTTCTAATACTTGACCAGTATATACTTTTCAGTTGACAAAAACTCTACAACCCTGAATCTAAACCTGATAAAAGGTTGGCGTTAACCCTTTTTTTTTGTTAAGGCGGGAAAAATTTTTCCTAACCGCACACCCTGTCGTTCGGGGCAACGACCAGGGTATTGTGGGGCCTGCACCCACTAAAGAAACCCGCCGTGTGCCATCTCTCCACCTTTGTTGGCGGGCCACTGGAACTATGTTACATTCCTTCGGTTTTTTGTCCACCCACGAAACTATTTTAGTACCTATTTATTTAGTTATCCTAGTACCTAATAAAATCTTTGAGGAATTAACTGTGTAGCTATATTAAGTACTAGCCTTTGCTCGTGGCTCCGCCGCAGCCAAAAGTTAATTGTTAGGTTATATCTCAAGTTCCCGATATAAAAACGGGATAAAATGTACATCAGTTTTAAGTCTAATCAAGAGCTATCAAATAAAAAAAATGCAATCAAATCAATTGAGTAAAGTATTCGAAACGTCGGGATAGTATAAAAATCAAGTAAACGCGATAGATTCTGTAAACATAGTTTTATTTCAAAATCTATATTCGTACTTCACAAAAGGGCTGTTCGCGCTATCTATAATATAAGGGAGTTTCCCTTAAATTATTCACATAAATAAATATTCTAACTGCTGCGTCATAATTTCTTATTCGTCCAGAAAAAAACATTAGAATCTTTAATAAGTACCTATAGCGACGTTCATCATATTAATACTAAGAACAAAGGCAATAATACAATAAAATTCCTAAAAATCTAAATCATGCGATTAAATAAGTTTAAGAAAGCTATAAAAGTTAGACTGTAATAATATTTCGTAATAAACGTTTCGGATTCTCTTGAAGATAAAACAAAATGGGCTTGAGCTGCTCCTCATTCATTTATTTTCAAATTTTGATTAAATTCTGGAATGTTAAGTTGTATACAGTAAAGGAGTCCTGTGATAGATTGTGCAATATTTTAACTAAACGATTTATATATAGGCATAGGTACTGATAACTTCTATGATACTTTTCTGTGTTCATGTGGCTGGATCATGCGCACGTAATGGTCAATTTGTTTCCTCTTATATGGTAAGGGTGATGATGGTAGAATCATATTCGATAATCCTTTCTCTTTTCAAATACACATACATTAATTTCTTTAATTATTTGAGTACCATATTCTAGTCCCAGAAGCCTTTGCTAAATTTTGTGGTATGCCTACTTTAATAAGTTATAAGTATAAAGTATGTGATATATAGTATGTCATCTTGGTTGCAGTATTTTTTCATGTCATTTTAGTTATAATAATTATATTAAGCTGCAATAAATTGGTGAAAATAAGTGGCCCATGAGTTTCTTGTCGGGTTCTTCTCATAAAAGGCTTCACTACGGAATCAGGCCGCTTATGCCGATTTCAATCGCCACTTTGTTGTTGCCTCAGACGCTCGTGGTAATTATTAGTGAATTCTTCACAATTTTCAGTGCTATATAATAGGCCTATTGAAATAAAGATAATATTGAATTCTGCAGTCCTTGGTCGTACCGCCCGTCTATCAGTGTAACGTTGGACGGTGAGGAAATTAAATTTACATAGCTCGTGGCAAAATGTCGCTTATTAAAAGCCTCGATATGGTCTATTTATTTATTAAGTATTTTTAAAGATCGATTTCATACATGCACATCATTATCATTTATTTTTCTTACAATGTTTCATACATTCTTGTTTGCATGTGCATTATAGGTATATTCTACTAATAAAAAAACCTAAGTAACTCCGGCATGTCTATTCATTGTACGACTTTTATAAAAAGAGCAGGACAGTCGTATCGGCATATCGCAGAATATTTAGATCAACAGCTCCTTGTCAATTTGAATGATCATGCAAGCTTCATGTAACCACGCACATTGCTAATTATTGATTAGCAAATCGTTTTTGTTTTTCACTTTGCAAGGCTAAGGACCGCATATTATATAGCAAGCAAAGAGTAAAATAATATATACGGAATATAGCAAGAACAAGATCAAATAATTTCATTTTAGTGAGATTGATTGACATGCGTTTTGTCAATTTATAATTATCAAATTAACGTTTAAAATATGTACAAATCTAAATACTCTTCGTTAATAATTTTTCTTCTATATTTGCGCAAGAATTTCTGTGTACAAGACTTAAACAAACAACAATAATAATTTAGCGAATGGAAAAGGTGCAGGTGGAATTCTTGAAAATAAATAAAGAAGTAAAATAAAAGATACAAAACTCTTTTACAGTTTAGCATACTTTTGTTTGTAGTACCTATTAGAGTGGGTTTATAAATGGTAATGTTGATAGCTAAGTAAACTATGGATGAGTGAATACACATTGATATGTTTTAAAACAATAACTGTAACGATTTTTTTTTCGTTAGCAACCGGTGAAAGCAGCATATGTTTTCACAAACACATTTTAGATGCTGCAAGCAGTAAATATCCGCTTGTAGTATTCACTTGTAGAGGGATATATCCAGTGCATAAAATGCACGATGGATGGATATATAATTTATTGATAAAAAATATACTTAAACTAGGAAAGCAGATGCGTAAATTATGAAACAAAAAATCTTTTCTTGAACATCGTAATGCTATTTTCAGTTGTAAAAACTAGTTGGAACAACACTTTATGCATTTTAATTTTTATTTTGGGACAAAACGTTTTCATGCAAATAAATGTACTTATTATTATTATCTTTATTTATTTTCTTACATAATTCATACATTTTTAAATACATTATAAAAATACACAAGCTCACACACAATTACTACTATAAAAACACAAACAAAAAATAAACATAACAGAATATTATTAATTTAAAAATGTAAGTGCACGGCTCTCTGATCGGTCCACCACCACTATATCAGGCTTATTAGCAATAATAGTCCTGGCAGTAATGATAGACCGATCCCAGTACAACGTGGCACGGTCATTTTCGAGAACTGGGTCGAGCACATATTTATAGTACGGTACTTCTGCTTCCACCAGATTATATTTAAGAGCAAGTTGCTGATGGACAATCCTGGCTACTTGGTTATGTCTATGCAAATAATCGCCGTTGGCAAGTCGAGTACAACCAGAAACAATATGCCTGAGTGATTCTCCAGGTCGGTGACATGCCCAACAGATGTCAACTGTACCATCTTTTAGGATATATTTCCGGTAGTTATTCGTCATCACTACTTCGTCCATTATTGCAAAGACAAAACCTTCAGTTTCTCCGAAAAGATCACTGAATTGTAGCCAGGCAATAGATGCAGCAACGTCAATATCAGGCCCGTGTAAGGCCCGATAAAAATGCCCATGCAGCTCCTTGCTCCTCCATATCTCCCGACGGTCCTCAGTGCTGAGTACCGTAGGTTTGTGCCAGTTCTCTTTTGCCAAACCTAGCGGGGTTAGTCCTTGGTCCACTCTGACCACATCACAATGCACTCCCACGTCAGTATTGAGAAAATATTCTCGGAGATACCTTGCGGTTATGAAGGGTCTTGATATTAAGGAGACCACGATATACAACCTCATAACCGTGATGATCGTGGGTGGTGCATTCGGTATGTAGTCATATGCGTACGTACCTTTCTGTCAAGGACGTCCAGCTCAGACTGAGTCCATCTGAGTATGCCAAAGGAATACATCAAGACAGGCATGACCCAACTGTTACAGGCGCGCACCTTATTGCCGCCAGTAAGTAGACTATTAAGTACTTTTCTTAAGCGGCAAAAGAAGCACTCCTGCAACTTTTGTTTCATGTCAGAGATGCATAACGCCTGTGACATACCCAGATATTTGTAGGTCTCAGTAGCAGACAGAGACCGGAGTTGTGTGAAATCTGAAAGTTGCATTCCTTCAGATTCCACGACTCCACTTCTCTTTACATGTAAGACTGCAAATTTATCCACACCAAACTCCATCCTGATAGATTTACTAAAAGTTTTATTTACCTTTAGTAATGCCATCAGTTGGGGTTTGGTGGGGGCAAACAACTTTAAGTCATCCATATATAGGAGGTGCGATAGGCCCCGACTCTCTCTCTGCAACCGATAGCCTAGGCCTGAATTCTCTAGTAGAGTACTGAGAGGATTCAGGGCCAGGCAAAACCACAGTGGACTCAGGCTGTCCCCCTGGAATATACCTTGCTCAATTTTTATGAGTCCACCATCAACCTGAAGCCAGCGACAACTTGCATAGCAAAGCTCCGTTCTCCATTGCCTCATACATGCCTTCAAGAAGGTACGTAGAGTTGGATCTATTTTATATAACTCTAGTACCCTCAAGAGCCATGTATGTGGAACAGAGTCGTAAGCTTTTTTATAGTCTATCCAGGCTGTCGCCAGTTCTTTCCGGCTGCGACGAACCTGTTGGCTAATGACCGTGTCAATGGTAAGGAGTTCCTTAGTTCCACGTGCCCCACTCCTACATCAATTTTGAGACGTGGCCAAAATTGAATTATTCACAATATGCGAAGATATTTTTGCTGTCAAAATGAATGTGAGGAGCTTATATAAGGTAGGCAAGCACGTTATTGGCCTATAATTTTTACGGTCCGTGGAACTGTCGGATTTATAGATAAAGTAGGTCGTACCGATTGTTCAAAACTGTGGTAACGAACCCGATATTAAAGATAACTGAAGTTAAGATGCCAAACGAGCATGTGAATAGCGTAACCACTTGAGCCAAAAATTGTGAAGTCCGTCCGGTCCCGCTGTTTTCCAGTTAGGTAACGAATGGACTGCAGTGGTTACGTCATTTGTTGTTATTGTTATTGGTTCCATATCAGGAATGTGTTCACATGATCGTTCAACATCCCGTATCCAGTCAGCCTCTTCATGGATGACAGGCCTCGACCAGATGTTTTGCCAGAACATAGTTGTGACATAAACATTTGGAAGATGCCTGACATTTAGGTTTATATCAGGTCGTTCCCATTTACGGTAGACCTGCCTTTCCTCCTTTTGGAATGTGTGGTTTATAGTGCATCGATCCATTCTCCGCTTGTAGCGCCTAACGTGATTTGCCCACGCATAAATATGCGCTCCGTGACACGATACATGTATTCTCGAGGATTTATTCCAGTCCCCAAAAACGACTGGTTCACAAAGCGCATAACCCTCGGGCGTGTATTGCCCGACCTGAAGCAGGTAAGCTTGCCGACCCCCCCGGGCTGGGCGTAATTTGCTACGCAGACGATACGCTCGTCACAGCCCGGGGCGGGACCCTCGAGGAGGCGGCAACGCTGGCCACCTCAGGAACCGCGGAGGTGGTCAGGCGGATCGAGGCGCTGGGGCTTAGGGTAGCCCTTGAAAAGTCGGAGGCCCTACTCTTCCATAGGCCCCGACGTGGCCCACCCGCCGGCGCCTCGATAACGGTCAACGGTGTGGGCTTTCCAATCCAGGCCCACATCAAATACCTGGGCCTGGTATTGGATGGACGGTGGCACTTTGACGAGCACTTCCGCCGTCTTGCACCAAAGCTCGTCGGCACGGCGTCCGCCCTCGGGCAACTGATGCCGAATTTGGGCGGACCGAGTCTCGCGTGTTGACGACTCTACGCGGGGGTAGTACGGTCAATGGCACTGTACAGCGCGCCCGTGTGGGCGGAGTCCCTGGCCGCTCGCAATAGGGCCCTTCTGTGGCGTCCACAGAGGGTCGTAGCGGTCAGGGCAATACGCGGGTACCGTACGGTCTCGTGCGATGCAGCCTGTGCGTTGGCCGGAACCCCCCCGTGGGATCTGGAGGCGGAAGTGCTCGCCGACGTTTATCGGCGGGCGTTGACGGCGCGGGCGGGGGGCAGCCGCCCCTCGCCAAGCGCAATCTCAGCGTGGCGGGAAGATGCCCGCCGCGCCACCGTCCTAAAGTGGAGGTCTCGGCTGGAGGCGCCCCGGGCTGGTCTCTGGACCGTGGGGGCGCTCCAACCGATCTTGGAAGAATGGGCAGGGCGGCAGCACGGGGTCCTCACCTTCCGGTTGGTGCAGGTTTTGTCGGAGCACGGTTGCTTCGGCAAATACCTGCACACGATCGCTAGGAGGGAGACGACCCCAGGCTGTCGCCACTGCGACTGCGGCGAGGACTCGGCGCAGCACACGCTCGAGTCGTGCCCGGCCTGGGATGTGCAGCGCCGGGAACTCGATGCAGTCATAGGCGTGGACCTGTCGCTGCCGGCCGTTGCGCGAGCGATGGTTGGCAGTGACAGGGCCTGGACCGCGGTCGCCGCCTTCTGCGAGGCTGTCATCTCGCGGAAGGAGGTGGCGGAGAGGGCCCGGGAGGAATCCTCCTTCGCGGACCCGATTCGCCGCCGGCGCGCGGGGCGGCGTGCGCGTGCTTACCTGCGCCTGATGCCGCCCTAGCCGAGGCTGCGGACGGTGGTGTCGGGGAGTACCCTGCCATCCGCGGAAGCTTACCGCGAAGGTGTGACGCCCAAGTGCGCGGGGTGTCGCACAAGAGAGGGTGCCCGAAGGGGCTGCCGCCTGCGGATCGCGGAGAAACGACGCGGTTCCCGTGATCCGCCGTAGCAAGGGCGGGTGAGGGCGCACGGTGGGTTTTTAGTGGGTGAGAGCCCCACACTACCCTGTTGTCTCCCCGGGCAGCGGGGTGTGCGGTAGGACATTTTTGCCCAGCTAAAAAAAAAAAAAAATGGGTAAGCTTGCCGATGATTACCCTGGTTTCGGCTATACGTCGCTCAACCCTACATTGCCAAGCTGGTACGGCTGTATTTGACCGAGTAACAGCACCTTTTTCAGAAATTTTAGTCCCTGCTACTCGATATACCGCAACAGCTGCACAATATAGGATTGAGTGTATATCCGCCAAATTTTCAGAGAATCTAGGGCCCTCACCAGCGCTATATTCTTTTTATGAGTAGGCAAACGTGGCAAGCGGGGTCTACACTCAGGAGTTATGAAGCGATACTGCTGTAAAGCACATTCCAAAGCACTCCTTAAATGATCGTTGTACTGAGTACTTACTGTTAAAGTCCCATTGTCCTCCACTACCTCAGCGAGGTCCAACTGCGGTATGAGCGCATCCCTTGGCGTAGGCTCCGCAGTTTGCAAGGCAGTGGGGGGAACAATGTTACTTCGTACATCTGAGCGAAGCCGTTCAAGTGCAGTGTCATCCAACAGGTGACAACGTTGAATGACCCGCACCTGATCCGATAATCTTTGTGCCGTAACGTTGACAGCTGGCTCAAGCTCCTGAAATACGACTACGATACGCTGTGAGATTGCTTCTTCCCTCTGTAGCCACAAAATATGCCCGCATGACATTTTCATTCATTTCTTTAGAACATCTCACACACACATTGCACATCACCACCGGCAGCGGGGGCCCTATTTGAGACCGGTTGGCCTCTGGGTCCCAAGCGTGTCGATGGCCAGCCTCTCCTCTTCCGACGTACAGGCGACGGCGACGTAGGTGGGGAGAAGTACTTGCCGATGTTGAGCTCGATGCCTCAACAGTAACCGATGTCACTGACACTGGTTTTGTCAACTGCGAGGCGGAGCTGAGCGACGAGTCCAGGGTTGTTTTTAGTGCTGCTGTAAGCCTGGCTTTTGCTCGAGAACATTTCCTTTTCTATATTTCATTTACATAAAACACAAACATTGATTTTTTCACTGAACATTTTATCTGACATCTGTCAATTTTCTGGTATTTATGGATATATTGACATTATTCTATTTAATTTCTTCATATCTTCAGGTTTTCTATTGCTGATTTTGTAAATGATTAGTATTAGAAAATGATGAAAAGTAGATATCAAAATGAGTGTATGCCGTGTGGGGCCGGCTTTAGAATTGTCCCACCCCTCTCTACCCACGGGAGTCATAAGAGCCGTCTGAGGGAATACCGGGGGAGTGGGCAGCAGCACTCCCTCGAGTATTAACAACATCCACTGCGATCGCCAACCCACCTGCCAACCGTGGCGATTACGACATTATCCCCCATGATGGGACCGCTCGTTGTGGCGTTCTCTTGGAGAGGCCTATGTCCAGCAGTGGACGTTGAAAGGCTGATGGATGGATGGATGGATGGATCAAAATGAGAAATATTTATAGAAAAACGAATTTTGGTAAATAAGAAAACGTGACTCGATGCGTGGTGTTGCCAGTTACTGCTGTTGGGTGTCGTAAAAGCCAAATAAAAGTTATAAATCAATCTGTACTAATTCTACCTGTTGACGTATGCGGCAATCATATTAACATGAAAAGTTGATGGTGATCGGATGCCTTAAAACGGTTCTAATGCATGGGTACACGGGAAATAATAATATTTATTATCTCATTAACCGCTAGTTTGGGCAAACAATGTCGACCTGAATTTAACCCACCTGACATAAATAGAAAGCCACCAGCCACGCCAATCCTACGCCACCACCATTCCATCAGCCTTTCTACGTCCACTGCTGGACATAGGCCTCCCCAAATTGGGGGTATAGTCCCGTAATCGCTACGCTTGGCACCACAACAATCCTATATTATAGCGCATTATCTGCGGCTTCGCTCGCGTCATAGTGATGTCTATAAAAAATCTAGAATTTGCATTTTCATATAATATATGAAGGTATTTATTAAATTTCCCAAAACTATTTACTTCGCTCTTTCAAGTTTTAGTTTTACAGAAAGCCCACCTTGACTGTTGCAAAATTACACACGAGTTATGAAATATGCAGCTGATTTGCTCTTTACACTACTAAGTACTTGTGTAGATATATGAAAAAATAAAAAAGTATTTTTAGACCCTAATAACACGAACACAAAGTGCGAATGTGTTCATTTATGTATTTGCCTGCATAGATGGCGGATTGGTTTATATAACAACCTTCCGTTTATGTATTGTGGGTTCGATTCCCACACAAGACAACTCTTTGTCTGATACACCAATTGTTATTCTGAGTCCGGTTGTACTGTGTGTACGAGAAAATGTATGTTTGTAAAGTACCCTTTTTATTTAATTCCTAACCGCACACCCCGTCGTTCGGGGCAACGAACAGGATAGTGTGGGGCCTGCACAAATTAAAGAAACCCGCCGTGTGCCGTCTCAGCGCCTTTATTGGCGGGCCACTGGAACTATAACATAGTTCATCATCACATAGCTCGTCATTCCTTCAGTGGTCCGCCGGCGGCTTACCCTTTCGGGTACCCTCTACTGAGCGACGCATCCGCAGAGGAGCATCGCACCTTCGCGGGAGGCCTTGCGGGCGGCGGACGTTCCCCGGTTCATCCACCCGCAGCCTCAGTTAGGGCGGCATGAGGCGCAAGTACCTGTGCCTACGCCGCCCCGGTCGCTGGCGGCGGTTTGGGTCAGCGGAAGTATCCTCCTCCCTAGCCCTCTCCGCTGCTTCCTTCCGCGAGATAACCTCCTCGCAGAAGGCAGCGACCGCACCAATTCCTGTCACTGCCAAGCATCGCTCTGACGACGCTCGGCAGCGAGAGGTCCCCCCTTATTTCTGCGACGAGTTCACGGCACTGCTCGGCCCAGGCCGGGCACGACTCGAGCGTGTGCCGCGCCGTGTCCTCGCCACAGCCGCAGTGGTGACAGCCCGGAGTCGCTTCCCTCCTTGCGACTATGTGCAGATGTCTGCCGAAGCAACCGTCTCTCCGACAGCACCTGCACCAGTCGGAAGGTAAGGACTCCGTGCCGTCGCCCCGCCCACTCCTCCAGCTACGGCTGGAGCGCCCCTAGAGTCCAAAGACCAGCCCGGGGCGCCTCCAACCGTGCCCTCCATCTGGCCATGGCAGCTCGGTGGGCGTCGCCCTGCCACCTGGCCACCTCCCTGGGTAGAGGGCGTCCGCCCCCCTCCCGCTCTTGCGACGCCCGCCGATACACCTCGGCGAGCACCTCCGCCTCCAAGTCACACGGGGGGATTCCGGCTAACGCGCAGGCCGTCTCCGTCGACACCAAGCGGTATCCACGTATGACCCTAGACGCGACGACTCTCTGTGGCCTCCATAGAAGAGCCCTGTTCAGTGCATCCAGGGACTCCGCCCACATGGGTGCACCGTACAGCACCATCGACCGGACCACCCCCGCGTAAAGCCGTCGGCACGCATTGTTGGGTCCACCCATTTTCGGCATGAGCCGTGCAAGGGCGGACGCCGCACCGACGAGCCTCGGGGACAGTTGACGGAAGTACTCGCGAAAGCGCCACCAAGTCAAGCACCAGGCCCAAATACTTAACCTGAGCTTGCACTCCAATTCGGACCCCGTCCACAGTGATCGAGGCGCCAGCAGGTGGCTGACGTCGGGGCCCATGGAAAAGTAGGGCCTCCGACTTGTCCAAGGCCACCCTAAGCCCCAGCGCCCCGATCCTCCTGACCACCTCCGAGGTCCCTAAGGTTGCCAGGAACGCCGTTTCCTCGAAGTTTCCACCCCGGGCCACGACCAGCGTGTCATCCGCATAGCAGATGACCGCAAGCCCGTGATACCGGAGCGCCTCCCCGATGCAGCTGAATGGCAGACTGTTGAATGCGTTGGCGATGTCAAGCGTCACCGCCAACAGCACTCCACCGCCGGTGACGACCGCCGCGGCCGCGGCCCTCAGGCGCATAATCGCACCGACCATCGAACGACCAGCCCGAAAACCGAACTGGGTGTCCGACAAGTCAGGTCCAACGTCGCGCTCCAGCAGCTTACCCGCCTCGTCCAGCAGCACGATGGGCCTGAAGGCCCCGACTGAATCCGGCGTTCGTCCCGGCTTCGGCAGGAGTGTCAGCCTCCCCTCCTTCCAGCAGTCAGGGAACCGTCCGGACGATGTTTGTAAAGTACCCTGCGATACAAGGATTAGTCCTTAGTGCAGCGTGTTGTCTTTTAAGAAACAAAAAAAGAAAGAAAATATATGGTTGAGTATGTCAAATGCTTTAAACATTAGCATTATATAAAAAATATCTTAATAATACATTTTTCACTTCAGTTAACCGTTACAAAAGGCGAAAATTTGTATTAAGCGTGAGTACATGAGTATAGCATTTGTGATCCCAAGGGTAAAACGCCTGAATCATTTGCCAAAATGAAGAATGTAACTAAATTTATGTGATAAAAATCCCATTCATTTTATCGCGCAGCTTCCATACTTGAGAAATAAAATAGACGTTACAGCTATTTGACTCAATTTTGTATGAACTAAATTATATAACTTTATTAACTTAGTCGAAAATTATAAAATGTAAATCCATGGAAATAAAGCGTGACTTATTATAGATTCCATCCATCCATCCATCCCTCCATCAGCCTTTCGACGTCCACTGCTGGACATAGGCCTCCCCAAATTAGGGGTATAGGGCCGTAATCGCCACGCTTGGCAGGCGGGTTGGCGATCGCAGTGGATGTTGTTAATACCTACTCGAGGGAGTGCTGCTGCCCACTCCCCCTGGTATTCCCTCAGCCATCTCTTACGACTCCCATGGGTGGAGAGGAGTGGGACAATTCTAAAGCCGGCCCCACACGGCCTGCCATTATAGGTTAGCTATATATTAATAATAAAAAAACGAGCCTTACAGTATCTAGTCGCATATGATGTGTGACATCTTACCTTAGTAAACCACCATTATATTCTGAAAAAACATGATTGAGGTATTATTTGAAACGATTTTTCGTAAGGAAGCATATTTATGTTTAATGAAAATTATATTTTATTTAATTAACAGTAGGAGTAATGTAATGTTTTGTTGCAGACAGTTATTTTCCACAATTTGGACAATTGACTTATGATATGATAACTAAAATATGAGACATATAAGTACTTGTGATTTAAAAATATTTATAATGTATAAATCTTTCAAAATCTGCGTGAATAATTTTCTCGTGGAAACTTCTCTGAACAAATTAGAAACGTTCTCAAAAAGGTCAGGAATAGGTACCCCTAACAAACGTGCAAGTATGAAGAATATAATGAGAGCGAATGAGGCACAATAGGATCGTGGCAAGTGGAAATCCGTTATCTCTGCCTACCCCTCTCGCAAACGCACGTGAGCCTATGTATGTGTATGTACAATATTTTTTTCATGTTATAATATTTGATAGCATGGTAGAACTGAGGACTGCCGAGATAGGGGTGACGAGTCTAAAAGTCTCATGTCCGATGTCGTAATTTCTCATGTCAAAATCGTGTGTATTTTTTTATAAATTTATTATAAGTCTGAAGCTTAGGTTAAGATTTATTTTCGATGACTCGTAAAATATGCCAAATAGCACTGGCCCAGCTTAATGCATTATAGTAAAAGGTTCTTTCACTCTGAAAGAAGACCTTTTTTTGTTAAGGCAGGAGAAAATGTACCTACACCCCGTTAGGGTCAAATAATTTTGTATATTACCTATTCCATACTAAAAATAAATAGTGTTTGCGCTCAATATGACACTTACTAAGCCCATATTATCATTATCTTGGTAAACATTTTCACAATAAAACTATTTCATGTCTTTACTTATGCACAAAATTTTTCATAAATAACATATCCATTATTCTCATTATTTCAATAGAATTAATAATATCTTTTATTTGTGATAACTCACTTGCTTTTTTATCAACAATCTGCACTTTTTTCAGACATTAATTGATATAGTTTTCACATATACCTACATTCGTTTATATTACAGTATATTTTATAAACAACACAATAGGTTAAGCGCACAGCTGATGCGTTCTCCTTCTCTATCTCCCTTTTTCTTTCTTGACACACACGTGCAAACACCGTTAGCTGACAGTAGTAACCTCTCGGAAAGTGGGTTGGTACCATCTCACGACCAGCTCTAGCACCGCAAGCGTTCATTGGTCAAATCAAATACCGCGCACTTCTCCGGCTTTCTATAATACACTTTCGCCCCATTTAACAAAATCACTCCCATAGTTTGTGTAGGAAAGCGAGAGGAAAGATGTTACACAACAAAAACATTATTATAATATTTTACATATAAGTGTTTCACCGTTAACTCCTGAAAGGGTAATTAACCTAACCGCTGTAATATCGAGTACTGTTTACGCGTGGAAATCCTTTATGGATACCCGTCCGCCGGGCTGACGGAGGGGTTATGCCGGACTCCCAGTGGAACTGGTCTACCTGCTAAAACCACGGGGTGTTCCTTCAGACGATCTTTAGCCAGGGGTGAGGTATACGCTCTACTCATGAGTTCTTCCACCTCTAGTAGATATTGGCCTCCATTTCTGGTAGCCCCGTCTGTTTTGGAGGGCCAGGCTCCCCTTCATCGAGAGGCGCTCGTGGAACACATGCGCCGCCGTCTCAGGCCTGCTTCTGCTAGGGTGACAGGTTGCCCTAGGCCCGTCACCCTCAGGCCAGCGCCTATGGGGGCCGGAGATCGTTAAGCGCCCTCTGGCGCCCAGTGCGTCTTCTGCGGGAAGGGCGACTGCTGGTCCTCTCTCGTTCGCGCTCTGCCGTCTCCTTTGCGTACATCACCTCCTCGCAAAAGGAGACGGTGGCGTTCCAGCCACTCTCGCTCCGAAGCATGGTCTGCACCATAGCCGAGAGCGAGAGGTCAATCACGCCAACTGCCGCGACGAGTTCACGGCGCTGCTCTGTCCATGCTGGACAGTTTACCAGCGTGTGCAGCGCCGTATCCTGAGGGCAGTCCCCGCAGTGATGGCACCGGGCTAACTCTTCCCGGCCTATGCAACACAGGTATTTCCCAAAACAACCATGCTTAGAAAGCACCTGCGTCAGCTAGTAAGAGAGGGCGCCATGTAGTCTCTCCAGCCACTTATCCATAACGGGACTTATCGCCGTAATCGTGGCGTGCTCTGCGCTCGGTCACACAAGCCGTTCCCTTCATTCCGCCAGTAGGATCCGGTAGAGCTCTGCCTGTTGCTCCTTAATTTCGCGAGGCACCGGTTCAGTTCCCCACTCTCGAGACTCCCTACGCCAGTGGTATAGGGAAGCAAGGCATCTTGCCTCCAGATCCCACGGCGGAGTTACAGCGAGGAGGCTTGCTGCCTCATAGGAGATCGTACGGTACCCTCTGATGACTCTGACGGCCATTATCCTTTGTGGCTGCCTCCTGCCCAAACTGGAGCCCCATAGAGTGCCATGGACCGCACGATCCCCACGTAGAGCCTCGGGTCACCCCAGGTTTGGCAGTAGACGCGAAAGTGCAGCCGCGCTGCGCATTAGTCTGGGGACCAACCCTCGGTGATGAGGTACGAAAGTCCATCGGCTATCAAGAACTAGGCCGAGATATTTCATGGTCTTTCCGATACCGATGCAAACACCCCCTACTCAAATTCAAATTCAAATTCAAATTCAAAAATATCTTTATTTCATAGGCCTATTAAGTAGCACTTAAAATCGTCAATAATACACTAATAATTAAAATAATTAACACGAGCGCCTGAGGCGAGTGCAACCGCAATAACAAAGTGGCGATTGCAATCGCCACAAGCGGCCGGATTCCGTAGTAAAGCCTTTCATGAGAAGAACCCGGCAAGAAACTCATGGGCCACTTTTTTAAATTGTCAATTTATTACAATTTAATATAATCTTTATAACTAAAATTACATTATATCTTATAAAACAATGTTGAAAATTAATGAATGAGGAGCAGCTCAAGCCCATTTAGTTTTATCCTCAAGATAATCCGAAACAGTGTAATAACCTTGATTACAAAGTCTCATTTTTACGGCTTTCTTAAACTTATTTAGTGGCATGTTTCGGACATTTTCAGGAATTTTATTGTAGAAGCATATACATTGCCCCATGAAAGATCTACTGATTCTGTGGAGACGAGTACTGTGAGCAACAAGATTGCCTTTGTTCCTTGTATTAATGTGATGAACGTCGCTATACTTATCAAAGCTTCTGATGTTTTTCTTGACATACAACAGATTTTCATATATAAATTGAGACACGACAGTTAGAATATTTATTTCTTTAAATTTCTGTCTAAGGGAAACTCTTGGGCCAAGATTATAGATTGCACGAACGGCCCTTTTCTGAAGTACAAATATATAATTTAAATCGGCGGAGCATCCCCATAGCAGTATGCCATAGGACATAATACTATGAAAGTAACTGAAATAAACTATTCTAGCCGTTTCAACATCAGTCAATAATCTAATTTTTTTTACCGCATATGCCGCTGAGCTAAGCCTACCTGACAATTTTTTAATATGGGGGCCCATTGGAGTTTGTTATCTATAGTGATACCTAGGAAAACCGTGGACTCCACAAGGTCCAGTTCGACGCCATTCAATTGTACATTGGTTTCTACATGCCTTACATTGGGTGTAGTAAATTTTATACATTTAGTTTTATTTTCACTTAAAACTAGGTTATTAGTATTGAACCAATGAACAACTTTAGAGAGTGTGTTGTTCACATCGTCATAATTAAGTTGTTGCCTTCTTATTTTAAATAATAAAGATGTATCATCTGCGAACAACACAATATTTCGATTATCTCCTACGTAGTATGGTAGGTCATTAATATAGACTAAGAACATAAATGGCCCCAAGATGGACCCCTGCGGCACACCCATTGTCACGACAGACCCATGTGATAACGTGCCATTAACATCGACCCATTGAATTCTATTGCTCAAATAAGAAGTCAAAAGCTCGAGAGCCCTGTTCCTGATTCCGTAATGGTATAACTTTTTAATGAGGGTTTCATGATGTACACAGTCAAATGCTTTAGACAAATCGCAAAATACGCCTAACGCATCGTGCGAATCTTCCCAAGGTTAAATATGGTTTTTAACAATTCTAGACCTGCATCAGTAGTAGAGCGATTCTTAGTGAAGCCGAACTGGTTTTTATGAAAAAATTTATGATTGTCAAAATGATCAACCATTTGTTTGAGAATAAGCTTCTCAAATACTTTACTTAGTGTCGGTAGTACAGAAATTGGACGAAAACTATTAAGGTCTGAGGTACTGCCAGATTTAAACAAAGGAATTACTCTACTAAACTTCATAAGGTCGGGGAATACACCATTAACAAAACAACCGTTAAACACAGATGTCAATTGGGGAGCAATAATATGAATAATTGAGTTAACTAACTTAACAGACATACCCCATAAATCCGCAGTTTTTTAATATTAAGACTTTTAAAAGAATTTATAACACTGTTTACATTGACATCCGAGAATTTAAAGGAAGTATTACATATCGGAACACTTTGCCTAAGGAGCGATTCGGCTGCAGTAGGAGACAACGTCAGATGTTTTGTTGTTAAAACAGGAATATTAGTAAAATAATTTTCAAATGCTGTTGCCACTTCTCGATTCGCTCTTACATTTTTGTCATCTATTTTCAAGTTAAAGTCCCTCTTGCGCACTGTTTCTCTACCAGTTTCACTGTTTATCACCTTCCAAGTCATTTTAATAATATCGCCGGATTTATTGATTTTATTTTTCAGATATAGTGATTTAGCACAGGAACAGGCCCGTTTGAATGTTTTGGAATAGTTTTTTACATATTCCAAAAATATTGGGTTGTGATTATAAGTTTTTTCATTATAAAGTTCATATAACCTTAGTCTACTTTTATAAACACCACAGGTAGCCCATTCACTAAAGCCCGCGCGAGCGCCAATAGTTACAGTTTTAGGTTTAAAATTCTTGCTGAATTCATTACTGATCAACTGGAATAGAACAGTATATAAATCGTTAGGGTTGTCATGAAAAGGCAACCGTGGTACTTTTTCAGATAGATTACATTTAAAAAGCTCTAAGCGGCTAGAGTTCATTGGAACAAAGGTAACTTTATCTTTATGGACCCTACTAGTTCCAGGAAATACCACAAGTTGTCCACAGTGATCAGATTCCAGTTTATTTATGATAGATTTATTAATTGGTTTTGCATTTGTAAATATATTATCTATACAAGTTGCGCTCAAAGAAGTAATCCTAGTAGGTTCCAGAAAAACATTGTACATGTTATAAGATTTCATTATAGTTAAAAATTTTTGAGTAATAGTACTATTTTCAAGTAAATTTATATTAAAATCTCCACAGATCACAATTGTTTTATTTGAACAGGAGGCTTTAAATAAAATATCCTCTAAGTGTCTCTCAAAATCATCATATGGTGAACATGGGGGTCTATAAACACAAGCGACAATGAACTGCTCAGACTCAATACAAGCAATTTCAATAACCCGTTCAACAGAGAGGCTCATAATATCATTACGTACTTTATATTTAATTTTATTATCTATAATAATTAGGGCACCACCCCGTATACTAATGTCTCTGTTGAATGAGCAAGCAACCTGGTGATTGGGAAAATTGAAAATGAATTGATTGTTTTTGAGCCAATGTTCTGTAATACAAAGAATATCTAATTCACAATCATTAATAAATAATTCAATTTCCAATTCTTTACCAAGCATACCTTGAATATTTTGATGTACCAGGTTGATAGGCTTTAATTTATTATTATTACACAATATACTATTACTAGAGCAAGAGGATGTCTCTTTTGTCTTTAATAGATTATAATTGGTTGATAAACTATTTTTAAAGCAAGAGGATATCTCTATTGTCTCATATTGTAATTTAAATTAGTACATGAAATGTCATTATTTTTATTACTATAAATGTCATCATTTAAATTACAAATGTCAAATCAATTACTGTGATGCTGGACCCTGCCGGTGGCCTCTTCTGGGACCCATGGAAACACAGGGCCTCGGTTTTATGTTAAGCCACCTCTAAGCCCAGCTGCTGAATTCTTTCAACGACTTGTGCGAGCCCAGCCCCAGCCACAAATTTCAAACACTTCTAGCAGTCCGCTAACACGCATATCCGCTACAGCACCCGGCGGGACACACTACTCTTTTGTTGCCTCGAATGATTGAGTTCCCAACTTGTCTGTGTACGAAATAGTATCTTATTAAAGATATTTTTTTTTCATTAGTATACTGTTTATATTCTGGACCATTTCAATGTGCTTTAAAAACATCAGTATTATATTTCGTGTTTCAACAAATCTATATAGTTCATTTTTTGCATAATTGCTTAACAATCCATTACTCTGCACCGCTCAAATCTTTTCTAAGGATGAGATAGATTTGCGCCTTTATTTTAACCAAGCAGTTAATTTACCCATGAAATACACACATTTTTACAATACATTATAAATGTATTGGCTACAAAAACACATTGTCACAGCGACAAACTTTCACGCTGTCGTAAGTGTCATTGATTAAAGAAGTAATACCTAATTAATAAATAATTGATAAAAGTAGCGATACCACAACAATATATAATAGACTAGCCTTTGCATGCGCCTCCACCGCAGTCAAAAGCTAGTTTTTAGTAGCGGGATAAAATGTACACCATGTTGCATCAAAATCCCTTCAGTAGTTTTTGCGTGATACGCGAACGAACAAACAGGGAAACAGATAAACAGACAAAAAGTCTAAAAATATTGTTTTGTGTTCATACACTCCTATATAGCCTAATACAGTCATTTCTTTCTCAAATATCTTAAATGTACAGAAACAGCTCTGTTACAGTTAAATAAAACCTAAATAAAACCATCTCGCTAAACCTAACTATATCTAGCATCGCAGCTCGAGGCTATACGTCAAAATGAGCAAATAATAGCAACTTAGGTCTTCATAAAATATCACACTCACCATGCAGCCAATATACCATAGCAATCAAAATATCTGCCACTGCTGAGGAGGTCCACGCCCAACAGTTGGACAGAAAATACAAAATTGTTTTAAAAAACAAAGGTTTCCTTATGCAGTGCCCACATAATTATATTCCTTAAGAATTTTCTTGTGAGCGAAAAGGAAAACAAAATACCGCGCTGAAACGTATTTCCCCTCGTTAGCCGTATAGTGCATTACAGTAAATAAAAGTGTTTGTTTATTATCATGGCAACAAAAACACGTTGCTTGTGTACCTTTTCTTCA
This sequence comes from Leucoma salicis, assembly GCA_948253155.1. Lineage (NCBI taxonomy): Eukaryota > Metazoa > Arthropoda > Insecta > Lepidoptera > Erebidae > Leucoma > Leucoma salicis. The sequence goes on along the minus strand of OX411809.1, from coordinate 12,149,951 downwards.
AACAACGTATTTTAGTCATGTACTCAATGACATAGGCAAAGCTGTAAATTAGCACACATATTTAAACGTTTTTTTTTTACTTTCGAATCATAGGTGCTAAGAAGTAAAGGGTAATAGGTTTGCGGGGATTTAACACAATCTGCGTTTAGTGGAACCACAATGTATATTCTTAAAGCAATGGAATGTCACCATTCTCTCAGCACTGAGCAAGTCATCTGTTCTACCTTTCGCCACCTATATATAATATAATAGTCCTTATCTACTCGTATAATGGCCTTAATAATAGGTACTCACAGAGACGTGCGGGAAAATGAGATACAAGTACCTACTTATCCATTGTTATTAAAAACCTGCCTGTCTCTGTGGTGCAGCGGTAGTGTAAGTGACTACTGATCATGAGGTCTCGGGTTCGATCCCCGGGTCGGGCAATGTTATTGAGGTTTTTCGTAAAAAGAAATACTCTCAGTAGCAGCCCGGAATTTGGAAATGTGCCCGGTATACGGCAATAGGCTCGCCCCCTATTACTTGGGACTTAAACATAGCTGGCGAATCGTGAGTGTGTAATACACCTTTGCCTACCCCTTCGGGGAATACAGGCGTGATGCTATGTTATGTTATTGAAAACCTGAATCTAAACGAATGCGTTATTATATCGACAAAATCGAAAGAGAATAGAGAAAATTTTATAGAGGTATGTTCGCGATTAACTGTGTCTGTCGCGTCATGGCCGCCGTGCCGTCCTTACTTATAGCAGTACGATTCATGTGGCCGATGTTGCTACACGTCTTATGTACTCCGCTCTCTGTCACTCCCCGAATTTACGAGGTGACTCGTACACGCGCTTCAGTCAATATAATATTGTGAATAAACTTACAGCAATGATAAAGTGTGTCAACTATAATAACCGGTAAGTAATGTTCATGATAAATTAACCGTATTATTAATTTTATTAAGCCTTTGAAAGTGACTACAATACTAGTCCTACTTCCTGATAATATTATAAACTATCCGATATCCACGACTTCGTTTGCGTTGCTTATTATATGAACAGAAAACACACATCACTGAAATGAACATATCGAAATATTTATTTTGATAAAAATCATATTTCTAAGAAATAATACTTCCATCCATCCATCCATCAGCCTTTTAACGTCCGCTGCTGGACATAAGCCTCCCCAAGAATGGGGGACAGTGCCGTAATCGCCATGCTTGGCAGGCGGGTTGGCGATCGCAGTGGATGTTGTTAATACTCGAAGGAGTGCTGCTGCCCACTCCCCCGGTATTCCCTCAGTCGGCTCTTATGACTCCCATGGGTGGAGAGGGGTGGGACAATTCTAAAGCCGGCCCCACACGGCAAAGAAATAATACTTAGGAAATTTTAATAGATAACTATTGAGTAGTTTTTCATTAATGCGCGCCCAACGGCGGAATTTTATCATTTTATATAGGGATTTACTAGTTTGCCTGCGGCTCTGCCGCAGCTTAAAGCTAGGTTTTGCGTTATATCTCAGGTTCCCGATATAGTAGTGGTATAAAATGAATACTATTTTTAAGTCTAATCAAGAGTTATCAAATAAAAAATGTTTCGTTAAAATCCGTTCATTCAATAGTTTTTGCGTTATTGCGAACGAACAAACAGACAAACAGATAAACAAACACACAACACACAAACAAAAAATCTAAAAAAAATTGTTTTGTGTTTAGACACGCCTATAAAGCCTAATACAGTATTTTTTCACAAAAATCTTAAATGTACAGACAGCTCTGTTACAGTTTTATAATAGTAGGTACTAGCCTTTGCCCGCGGCTCCGCCGCAGCCAAAAGCTAGTTTTTGAGTTATATCTCAGGTTCCCGATATATATAGTAACGGTATAAAATGTATACCAATTTTTAAGTCTAATCAAGAGCTATCAAATAAAAAAGTTGCATCAAAATCCGTTCAGTAGTTTTTGCGTGAGGCGCGTACGAACAAACAGAAAATCAGATAAACAGACAAAGACGCAAAAAGACTAAAAAAAATGTTTTGTGTTCAGACACGTCTATATAGCATAATACCTACGTTATTTTTTTCTCAAATATCTTAAATGTATAGACACAGCTTTATAATAGTATAAATAGAAGATTAGATGTGAAATTTGTAAATATATTCGTCAATCGTGCCTAAGAATATAAGCGGGTATCGATGAAATTTTGTATGTAGATTAGAGAAATTTCGTAGATAAATGAGACAATGTATTAATTTATAGGATAGTTTTCTATATTCTATATCTTTATTTAAAATGTTAACAATATTTACACAGCCATTTGCAAATATGATTAGACCACACACACATACATACCTATAATGTACTGATACATTTAAACTAAGTACTCATATATCAGAATAATTATGGTTTTCCCACGGCATTCCCATTTTTAAGATGTATGCCTAATAAATTTACCTACATATTATAATTTAAACAGGGAGACAAATAATATCATTTTTTAAGTTTTAACTGACTTGTCCTAGTTCTTATATCGGTAAATAAAATAACGAATACTCAGCTTTACACTTTTTAATTATTTTAATATGTACATCTACTGTGTATGTTACTACCTTCCTCACGTACGCGTGATGTGTAGTTTCAACGTTAATCGTGTTTATAACTAAAGATCATTAAGCTTATAAGCAATTCTAACGTACAGAAAATTTACAATCACGACAATACATTAGAATAATTGCGCCAAATTATTCGGAACTCTACATAAAATGAAATTGATCGCGAAGATTGTAGCAAGTTTTTTGTCAGCATACTAACGATAGGTACCTATTTTTTACAATAGAACATGCCCAAATCTGATATTTAATTGGATTTCTAAAGAGGCCACTGCTGATATAGGTAACCAGTTATATTAAGACTCGACATAAAGTAAAGGCAATATTATTTATCTCATACGGTACTAACTGGGGTACCCTCGCTCAGGGAATATATGAGATTGAGTGAGAGTTGCAGTAAAATTATAAAATTTTAAATATAGCAGGTACAAATTCTTTTGGTGTTTTTATAGGGCGTAGTTTTGGAGTTAATAGTTTGACTCTGTAGACATTTCTACAACAGTTGAAAGTATTATACAGTACCTATTACCAGACGCTTCGTTGAAGTTTTAGGAATTGTTTGGACTTTTTATAACATTCTCGAGTATTGTAGAGTGCTCTCGAATATTCACGAAAACTCTGGACTGTTGTAGAAATTTCTAGAAAACATAACTTTAAGCCCTTATATTTCCGAAGGTACGCCCTTTAGGTAAAAACAAAAACATTCTTGTTTGAGGGGGATCAAAGGGTAACCACTGCATGTAAGTCTTTTATCGTCCCTTAATTAGTTTTGAGTCTTAATGGCACGCACATTCCACCCTTTCTTTTATAATATATATTGATTATTTACATAATATACATTACCTAATATACGCAATTATTTATATTATAACAAGGGACATAGTACAGACTCAGCGTTATTTACCGTTAGGTATCAGTTGCATTATTTAATAAAGATTCTGGAGTGTTTGAATTAAGTAGCTAATATGTTTACCAAATCATGTGCATAATAACTTACCTGTGCTCACTCGACTGAAGATAAGGAGCGGAGACAAACATTTATTTTGCATCATTATTTTCATGAGTTTAAGAACACAATCTGGAGATTGAAGATTGTTGTCTCTACAGAAATTCAATGTAACTTGTATTTATTTAAATATGATCCTGTATTAACTTAAATAAATAATAAATAAATATTCACGGACATTTTTCACACAACGTCCTCTGGTCCCAAACTAAGCAAGCGTTAAGCTTGTGCTATGGGTACCAGATTACGGATATAATACATATACTTTTTTTTTGTAAATACATACATATAATAAATAGAAAATACCCAGACGCAGTACAAATCTGTGTTCATCACACAAATAATTGTCCTGAGTGGGAATCGAACCCGACCTCGTGCACGGAAGTCAGTTACACTACCGACTACGCCACGAGGCCCGTCACTTGGCCAAAGTTTACCCAGTTATTTTGGTGGGTTGAGGCGGTATTGAACTATAGCTGTATTTTTAAATACTGGGTTTAGGCATAGTCCTTTATAGATTGAGGACCGTGGCCATCATTTAGAAAATCACAAAAATCATGAATAACTTCAAACGACTCAAAAAACTTATTTTATCTGATATAATTTAATATTTCTTCAATCTGTCGTCATGGTGCTGTTAAAGTCGATTTACCTAAAAAAATATTTGTTAAGTCTTAATATTGACCGTAATTTTTATTTCATTAGCGATCTACTGAGGCTGTGTTAGCGATGTAATGTAACAAGATGGCAGCCTTATCTCCACTGATTTTACTACGAAATCATGGCATGAATTTCAAATCAAGTGTAAACTAAATTCGTATGCAGGATCGATATCATGCTAATTATCCAGTAAACTTCTCAACGAATTACAGAGAACAAAGACTCCTTTTAGATGTACATAAGTAAAAGATAAAATGAGTACTGCAAAAGAGACTTATCGCAATTTATGGTTTGTTAGTGTTAACGTATATCTTAACATGAATATGCGTAATGCTTGTACAATGTTGTTCTGACGACGTTGAATCTGGGGTACTAGTTTCAATTTTTAGTAACGAAATATAACCGTTGATTACCAGTCTTCTACTTCCTTGCTTTGTCCCATTATCAGTCAGCCCTTCTCATTCTTAGGCGCCAAGCCATTATGTTCTGTCTTGGGCTGGCGGATTCAATTGTGCCCGTTCCATCTCTTTGGTAACAGTTGTCCACAACGTGGCCAAGGGTCGCCCTCTGCCCTTCTTCTTTTCTGGGATGGCCAAAGCTTCCTGAACAGCGTACTCTTCGCCTCTCCTCCTCACATATTCGAGCCATCTCATACGACTCTCGTCCATCTTTTCAGCGATCGGAGCAATTTTGAGGAAGCCTCTGATGTACTTTTGCCTTTATTCATATTAACGAGGGGGAGGTGTTTAACTGTAGGTTTTACGGCTGGTTGTCACTTGATGCCAAGACTGTATTATGCATCAAAATCCTTACTAGAATTCTTTCGCCACCGTCCCTTTTATGCGCTCCAGCCTAAGCACTCAGCATAGCACAGACCTCGCCTTCATGTACGCCAAACAAGCTGTCTGCAGGAGTATGTTGACGAGGTGTCCATCTCCAGCCTATTGGTCCGCGGAAGATATTCTATTTTCCTCCTACCCGGCATATCTAACGGGCGTTCCACTATCTGTCACCAGAACCCAGGTGACGATTCTAGGGTGAAGCTCCCCCTAGAACCGTTGATTACGAGTATGTCACAGAATATGTCTAATAATTTTAATATACCTATATATAATTATGTGCATTTAGTAATAGGATTTAGTAAAGACAACTAATTGTTATATAAACTAACATACCTCTAAATATTGCTACATAGTAATTTAAAGCACTTATTTTAGAAAACAACTATGTAGCCAAATAGTTCAACCAAAAGTTTCTTTGTGGAAATTCTAGCTTGATTGAACTTTAAATGCTTTGTGAACTTTGTTATTAGTGGTGAATCCTACGGGTTTTAAATTTCATTTTGTATATAAAACGCGTTAATTTCCCTTACATAGCACATTAACTATGTGCGCTAAGTAAGGGTATTAAACTACAAGAATGTATTTAAATATCTTAATTTACATCATAACTTATTTGGTCCGTCAAACATCATTTGATGCAATACTAGCTTTTGCCTGCGGTGGAGCCGTTTTTTTGCTTAGAACTATCTCTGGTTCCTGATATAACAGCAACATAAGATGTATGTCAATTATTTAAATAATAAAGAACTGTTAACTAAAATTAAAAAAAAAACAGTTTAGTAAACACAAACGTTACAAGCAGGATTTGAACCTGCATCCCATGGAAAACAGTCCCATATGCTTTGATAATTCAGCATCGTGACATCTGCTCAGAACTACGAATTTCGACAACACATTTCTTCTTAATATATTGAGTGATGCCTGCGCCATCTGTCGAATGTATTTGTATACATAAATACCTATATAAAAATGATGATAAAACGTTTTTGTAATTAAAATGGTTTGAATTTAATTTGGAAATAAAATTGAATCGCACTTTTCAATTCCTCGGCGGTGTAGCGGTAGTGTATGCGACTGCTAATCATGAGGTCTCGGGTTCAATCCCCGGGTCGGGCAATGTTTTTGAGCTTTTTCCTAAAAAGAAAAATTCTCAGTAGCAGCCTGGAGTTTGGAAATGTGCCCGGTAGACGTCAATAGGCTCGCCCCCTATTACGTGGGACTTAAACATAGCTGGCGAATCGTGGGTGTGTAATACACCTCTGCCTACCCTTTCGGGGAATACAGGCGTGATGTTATGTTTCAACGTATAGTGAAAATTGATTTTTACGATATACATTGACGCACGGCAATGCAAAATGGAAGACAAGCGGGCAGCTGCTGCAGTGAATATAGCCAACAAAATGTAAATATAATCACTGTATAAGAGATCTTGGATCTTTGTTATTTACGAGCGAAAATATTTCAATATATTGCCGTGACTCATCATGCTCTGAATGTTTTATTCACAGAGGAAGAAAAATATCCCTAGAATATTTTAATTACTAATGTAGGTACTCCGGTAAATTTACAAGTATTCATAAGTTTAAAAGCTTTATTTAAGTAACTAATAAATAATTAAGATAATATACGCAGTGAGGAACTTGGCTAATTCCAATTCTACTGCCTATTTTTATTATAAATGTGAAAAATAAAGATGTTTATCCGTCAATTACGCCTAAACGATTGAGCGAATGCGAATGAATTTTTGGTAATTACAAGTAGATAGAATTATCCCGAAAAAAATAATAGTTCCTATAACTTTTCGCAAATGACCTATGAACTAAATTGTTTACGATTTTTTTATACAGGCTAATATACCATGGATAAACACTTAAGCCTCAATCGACTCTATGGACCAAATTTTGCAGTCACAGCCAGCATCAAAACTTAAAACTGTATAAGATATTAATTTATAATTTTACAGTATGCATAGTTATATACTTTTTCTAGATAAAAGATAAAAACAAATCGATTATTAAGAAATTTATAGGCGATCAAAGCCTTATAACAGTTACATATTTCAGAAACAAAATTATCAAAAAAAAAAATTTTGAAATTGTAATAAAATGTCGTTATTTTCCAAACAGATATTCCGTATGTCACATAATTCTGTCAGAGCTAATAAATGATAAGTCTCCTACAATTTCCCAAGGCGGTAGAAATTTATCATTACAAATTATAGTCGTAGTAGCTCAAATAGAACAGCAGATGAATTTTCGCATTAGGGACTGTAGATTAAAGTAGGTACTAGCCATAGCATTTTTTTTATTTTAGTATAGAGTTATTCTTTTTTCAATCTATTACTTTCCTACTCTTGGGCAAGGGTCTCCAGAATGAGAGGGATTGAATGAGAGAAAATATCAAATCATCAGAGGTATTTGCCGTGATCTTGGACTAGAGATCGAACTCTTTGCAGTCCTTGATTTTACCACTAACTATCTCTGCTATTACTAGGTACTACTAGAGTTAATACTTTAGCTAAAATAATTGAAATAAATACGACGCTATTTTTCAAATAGCGTCGTATTTATTTCAATTATTTTATACAAAGGCAGTGCTGCACATTTTCTTCGAATAACATTTTCTCTAATACAAGAACATTACCTATACAGGTATGTATTTTTTCTTTTTTGGATTAAAGAGGGCTAATATGATATGGTTAGGGACCTGTTAGGTTTGAGATAAGATTTCAGTGAAAAGATGCACCTAGTAAAAATGAAACAGCATTTAGGCTGACCGCCCAACATTCAAACCTTTCACCAACTCAAACGGTCCAGACACACAACTAAAAGACGGGATTAAAAAGGAGGTGACTATAATACCTGTCCGATCAGGAAAGTGTCAACTTTTACTTGGTGCCAAAACTTGTAACTAATGCAGTATCATTTCAAGTTTGACTTTTATTGCAACATTTTTGAATAAGGTAGTGAAGTGCTTAATCCTTCAACAGACAAACAGTTGAAGATATATTTTATCATATTATCATCTATACTATTATAAAGCTGTAACAGAGCTGTGTCTATACATTGTGAGAAAAGTTTACTGTATTCGGCTTTATAGGCGTGTCTAAACACAAAACAATTTTTATTAGATTGTTTGTCTGTTGATCTGTTTTTTCTGTTTGTCTATTTGTTCGTTCGCGCATCATGCAAAAACTACTGAACGAATTTTGATGCAACTTTTTTTATTTGAGAGCTCTTGATTACACTTAAAAACTGGTATACCTACATTTTATCCCGCTACTGTATCGGGAACCTGAGATATAACCTAAAAACTAGCTTTTAGCTGCGGCGGAGCCGCGGGCAAAGGCTAGTACTATATAATAACGATATGATCATATAATTAAACTAGATAATGTTACTAAATTGGCAATAAAATTATACTCTTATGTTTTTATTCATAGCTCACAAAATACTTAGGTACCTATTATATTAAAGCCACAATAAATTAAAACTTCATAGTAAATCGTTCATTAAACTATTTTAACTCTATGAAAACTTAATTTGAATCTATATTATTTATTGATATACGACCAGTGTGTGTTACCAGTGATGACTTACGGAACAGAGGATTGGTCTCTGAATGTTGGCCAAATTAAGGCTAAAAGTCGCTCAGCCTGCCATGGAGAGGGCTATGCTTGGGATCTCTCTACGTGATAAAATCCGTAGAACGAGAGTGACCGACATAGCCCGCCGGGTCAACATTCTGAAGTGGCAATGAGCCGGCCACATCGCTCGACGAGCTGACAACCGTTGGGGGAGAAAGACTTTGGAGTGGCAAAACCACGCATCGGACGGCGCAGTGTAATACAGCCTCTCACCAGGTGGATCGATGACCTGGTCAAAAATGCAGGCAGTCATCGAATGCAAGAGGCACAAGACCGTTCACTGTGGCGTTCTCTTGGGGAGGCCTATGACCAGCAGTGGACGATTAAAGGCTTATGTATGGATGGACACTACATGTATGTAAAATTTCATAATGATTAATATAGCAGCTACAGCGTCAAGGGGAACAAACAAACTGAGTTTCGCATTTATAATATTAATAAATAAATATAAATATTCACGGATATTTTCACACAACATCCTCTGGTCTCAAACTAAGCTGAATGCTTGTGCTATGGGTACCAGATTACGGATATGATACATATATTACTTTTTTTTTGTAAATACCTACATATAATAGATAGAAAACACCCAGGCGCAGTACAAATATCTGTGTTCATCACACAAATAAGTGTGAATTGAACCCACGACATCGTGCACAGAAGTCGGTTACACAACCTACTACGCCACAAGGCCCGTCTCGAATATTAGTAAGGATTATATATATTTTTTTGTTTTCTTTAGTCGTATTATCATTATCATCATTATAATAGTGGAAAGGTATAAAAACAAATTTCTAATGTAATCGTGGGTGTGTAATACACCTTTGCCTACCCCTTCGGGAATACAGGTGTGATGCTGTTTGTTTTTTTTATGTTCTAATGTAATGTAACAGCAGTTAGCCTTACCTATTATTAAGAGATTATTTCTTTTGATGGAAATGTATTGACATATCATATTTATAACTATATTTTTTTTTTATTGCATGTAGTGGCAGATGAGCCACGGTCCAGCTGATGGTAAATGGTAACCGTCGCCCATGGACTCGACTATACCGAAAGTATTGTCAGCCGCTGCTCACCAATTCATTTCACAGATATGAAATGAAATATAAACGGCTATCTCCTGCTACAGCTAAACCGCAACGATGTGCTTCATGGCCGGTCACACGGGAGATGGTGGTACCAACACGCTCGGGCCCGATACCAAGTGAGTACTCCCACTTGGTACCCAGCCCTACCACCAGTTATGCAATGGATGTTAATTGCTTACTTCCCTTAGTCGCCTCATACGACACCCGTGGGAAAGAATGGGGTGGTGACACTTGTATTCTTAGTCCGTCACCACACGGATATAAATAGATAGTCAATATAATTATAAATAATTGCATATAAAATATACTACATACAAATAAATTAAATGTATACATAACTATAATTATGTACGTTTATATTTAAACAATACTTAGATATTATAAAAATACTTTGGAAATTCCAAAACTGCACGCCTCATAATCTTCATTTTGCACAATAAAATTGATTATTTGATAAGTAACTAATAATGTATTGGTCTTACTAAGTAGTTTTCAATAAATCACATAGATAGCGCTAATTTCAAAAAGTAATAATTTGGGTTTTATGTCTTATACGCCATCTAGCGCTAATTTTAAGAAGTACTTCCTATAGAAAAAGTTCTCATGAAAGGTATAGCGCTGGTTTTAGTGTCGAGTCGGGCGTAAATATTCAGTATTTTTTTGTTTAATTTAATAACAATTAAACTACATCGAATCAGACCGTAAAAAGTAATAGGGCTCTATTCGTAGTTATACTTAAGTTAAAAAGAAAAAAAAGACTCGATTAGTAAAGTATTTAGGTTGTAATCGTGTTAACATACATTACCTACAACAAACGGACGTCCAAGACAGAACTTTTTTAAACAGTTTTTTAATAGTTTAAATAATAAAAATGGCATAAAAAATATCATGAGTGGCAAAAATAGTGTTTTTTCTTGATATGTGTGTGTATATATTGTTTTACAAGTGCAATATATGATAAATAGAGACATTTTAAGTTTGAAAAATCAGTTGTTCTGCGTAAAACGAGAATAATACCCACCTCAACGCTTCGTTTATGAAGCGTGCAATAAATACTTATACGAATTAATGCTTAAAAATTCAAAGATGAAAGAAGAATCATTTATTTACAAGTTAAGCATTCAGATAATGATTTTTGACGAATAATTTAAATTCAGATTGGGTCTCTGGTCGTCTTAATTCTACCGGTAGAGTAAAGGATTTGCCAAAGAGGTTAGGCATTAAAATTCAATGGCATTTGAACTTAAATTTTTGCTATGACCTTAAGCACTTGTGTGTCATGGAGGGATTTAAAACGCCTTTTGAGATAGGAAGAAGTTAAGAGTAAACTGTGTTCACGTAGCTGTCGAAATAATTGAGACTCGTAATCTTACTTGCGGAGATCAAATATAAATCTTATGCCGACATTTTAGAGGAGCTTAAGTCGTTATTGATCTATAAAGATAATAACAATCAAATTTATCTTTGCTAAAAACTAACTATTATAAACTATTACAAAAACACATTTTGTAATAGTTTTAGATATTAAATGAAATATGTACTAATATCGCATAGTAATTTGACAGTGAACCAAAGTAATCTACATAGCTCAACGCATTATCCAGCTGATGTGGCAATTGATGCAGACGAGTTCTGGAGTAGAGACCTGGACCCCGATTCTCGTGCATTAGACTTTTATCTCGAACTCGACATATGTCGAAAAAAATGGCAAATGTCGAGTAAAAACCAATTTTCGTATTCTCGGAATGTCACGTTTGAGATATGTCTACCACTCAGCGCACGACATGCAACGAGTAGTCTATAGCAATCGACATCATGTGTCGAATGCAAAGTCGAATGATAATTCAAACGTCACTTTGTTTTTGTTGTGAATAGTTGTGGACTTGTGGTTGTGAAACGTCTTGTAAACTTAAACTTTGTTCCAACCCAATCCTTGATATCAAGTGGAAGTCGAGAAAATGGATGATGAGCTAATTGTCGCATTTATTAATAATCTGGTGGAGGCTACAGAAGATGCGGCACTGGGTATTCCACGTCGGCAAGGTCTGTGGCGTTATAACGCTATGGAGTTTGTGATGCAGCGTTCCAAAAAAACTTTCGCCTATCGAAGGAACTGACGGATGAACTAATAGACATAGTGGAACCAGTCTTATGTCATAGGACACGACGCTTTTTTTTTTGTTAAGGTGGGAAAAAATGTTCCTAACCGCACACCCCGCCGTTCGGGGCAACGACCAGGGGTAGTGTGGGGCCTGCACCCACTAAAGAAACCCGCCGTGTGCCGTCTCTCCGCCTTTATTGGTGGGCCACTGGAACTATGTTACATTCCTTCGGTGGTATAGGACACGACCCTGCATTTTTTAATTATTCTACACTTAGAAACACAAATTAACAAACAAACGACACTGATAAATATAATACTATATTGTAGGATTTTTACTTTTTATCGTTTTGGTAAAACATTTCGTATAATGCAAGTAGTCTTTCTACAATTTTTTGTTATACTATATATATTGCAGTAGGAGATCTTCTAACTGTGCAGTAATGAATAGAATTATAATATTAAATTGACGCTACATATATATATATACACCTTCTTTTTTTTTTAAGGCGGGAAAAAATGTTCCTTACCGCACACCCCGTCGTTCGGGGCAACGAACAGGGTTGTGTGGGGCCCTCACCCACTAAAGAAACCCACCGTGTGCCATCTCTCCGCCCTTACTGGCGGGCCACTGGAACTATGTTACATTCCTTCGGTGGTATATGTATATATAAACACCTAAAACATATTTTAAAACATTTTTATCGCTTAATCGATATTTTTCCCAACACAATCGATACTTTTATAAAATAATCGAGAAAACGAAACGTCATTTTTATATGTCTATAGAAAAGTCGTAGACAAGAATCTCTATTGTGACCGAGAATACAATTTTATGATACTTTAGACATTTTGGCGACATTTTCCGTAGAGATTTTAAAATTAGAGATTATCTCTAATTAGACATTATCTCTACAAAACGAGAATCGGGGTCCAGGAACTCGTAAAAGTAGGATAAGAGAGCTAATTAGAGCGATGACATACAAATCATCAATCTAGGCTAAATTATACGAATACTAGCCTTTGCCCGCGGCTCTGCCGCAGCCAAAAGGTTTTTAGGTTATATCTCAGGGATAACATTATAGCAAATTATTTGTGAAGAAGGAAAAAGAGATTTTCAGTGCGAGCGGGAATCAAACCCGCGTCTTTTCCAATCAAAAAAAGTGCTGATGACCTATTCGGTCATCCCAATTTCCTCATCACATTTGTCTTTACGACCAATGCCATCTATCGGAATACATTTAATTCAATATACTAAGTTTAATTTAATTCAATATACTAAGTTTAATTTAATCCAATATACTAAGTTTAATTTTGCAATTAAAATTCGATAATAATTGGGATGACCGAATAGGTCAGTACGATAGCTCAGTGGCTTTAAAAAAGTAGCGGAGCATGTCAAATGCTATAAAATATAAATAAAAAAATATAGCAGTTATTTAGTCTAATCAAGAGCTATCAAATAAAAGTAGTTGCATCAAAATCCGTTCAGTTGTTTTTGCGGGATGCGCGAACAAACAAACACAAAAAAAAAAATCGTTTTGTGTTTATAAACGTCTATATAGCCTAATACAGTCATTTTGTCTCAAATATATTATATACTCTGTTACAGCTTTGTAATAGTATAAAATTACGGGCAAAAACTAGCAAACAATATTTTCATTGTAGTTACTTTAATTTAATAGAAAACATAATTTCGTTCAATGTCACCAATGTCTTAACATTCCAACTCTCTACTCAACCTTTTTACCTTTCAATTACATATATTATGTACATACAGTAAATAAATTACTGATTATAATGGTTTAAATAAACGAAGTACAAATTCAGACTTGAATGATTTATTAGCTAGGCACTAGAACAGATTGTGGTTGAGTAATGATTTTTAGTGTTCATAGCTCAGCGAGCTTTTACTACTGTTTTAGTAATTTACAGTTTGCATGTAAAATAAATTAATATTTAAATAGAATTTAATGTGCTAATAGTCATTATATTTTATGTTTTTTTTATTATATTGTAAACATAATATCATAGAGACAGCTCTCAAATGTTATGACCTGCGATAAAACCTGTGCCGGCTATGTGAAACACATTTGACTATGTATCTATGTATACGAGCACCTTTTGGTGAACAAACAGAACGGTAGGTTACTTTACCATTGTGTTTCGTACGCTGAGTGAGAGCGCCAGAGGCCTAAACCCTTACATGGAGTTAAAATTTCGTACATATAATTACGTAAGTCTGTGCCCCAAACATGTACGCGTAATATAAATAAATATATTTTAATCAAGGGGCCACTTTTTGGTGGTAATTCAAAGAATTAAAAAACAAAGTAATGCAAATGATATCCTGTGAAATGAAAAAGTCAAATGAAATGAAAGTCAAATGAAAGAGCTTATTGTGAGAATCTCAAAATATCTTTTTTTATAACTTATTACTTTTAAGTTATTTAAGAACTTTGAGCTTTGCTAAAGAGAGGGGCCCAGAGAGGGGCAATGTGGGGGCCCCTCTCTTTATCTCCAAAACTACTGAGCCTATAATTCTGAAAATAGAAAATAGTTCTGTACCTATAGATTAAATAAAAGCTATAAAATTCTATAGTATTTATAAAATAAAATAAAACTTGGAACTTAGATAATCATATACGGAACCCGCTCCAGGAGAGTTGAGCTTGCACGGTTATTTTAAATTCTTGTTTATATTTTTATATGCTAACAATTTTAAAACTGTCTTTAAAGGATATAATCCGTATATAGTAAATGCATTCTTTAAACTACTCAAACTATTTCATGCATATTTTATTTTATGAAAACTATTTGTTCAGTAAAGCTATCAAAAAATAGTCCTGATACCTACAGTGTATAATAATGTTACTGTAAAAGCCCGAACAACGGTAAATCCTAAGATTTTACAGTAAAACCTAAGATTTACCAACTCTTAATGGTAAAAATCCGAACCTTTCTATGATCGTTGTTTATTTCGAACTACCTACGGTAAATCCTAAGATTTTCCAGTTAAACCTAAGATTTACCAACTTTTACGCCGTGTGGGGCCTTAGAATTGTTCCACCCCTCTTTACCGATGGGAGTCGTAAGATCCGACTGAGGGAATACCGGGGGAGTGGGCAGCAGCACTCCCTCGAGTATTAACAACATCCACTGCGATAGCCAACCCGCCTGCCATGCGTGGCGATTACGGCATTATCCCGCATAATAAGCACACAGTTCTCTTGGGGAGGCCTATGTTCAGCAGTGGACGTCGAAGGGCTGATGGATGGATGGATGGAAGTCTGAACCGTTCTATGATGAACTACTAAGTTGATAAAATCATGGGGAGCGTATTAAGGAGATAAAAAAATAAGAACCCTGTTAACCTATATAATAATATATGGATACCTACTTAGCACTACAACAAATATACATATTGATAATCGCGTTCCTTTTTTATATATTCTTACATTTACCGACTCGTGTTGGTAAATCCTAAGATTTACTGGCAAAAGCAAGATTAACCAATAGTCGGGTTTTACAGTAACATATACATAATACAGCCATATACAGCTGTTGCTTAGCGTAGACGGGTAAAATTTGCATAATTATCACGTAAATTATACTCTTTGACTGTTCCATTAGTGACTACGCAATTACGCACTTTGCAAATTAAGCAACTATTAAGCGAAAAGAATGTATACATGATATATATATCATAATTATTTAAATATAAATCGCAAGTTACTAATGATCAGATCCGTGTATATTAACAGCGTAAGGATAAAGCAATGTGCTTAGTTTAAGATTGGTCTGCAAAACCCTACTAATAATATAAATAATAAAATAATTTAATTGCTTGTTACTTCTTGACGTCGTAACTACTGAACCCATCACCACGAAATTCGTCAGAGTACATACGAGGACCAAGACCATTTTTTTCCTCGAAAAATATTGTTAAGTTTTTTTAGAGATTATTTGTGTGCTTGGCGTAGGTATCTATATCACAAATAGGGTGGGAGTTTGCGCGGCGGAGGCACGGGCCTGGGGTGATAAAGAACATAATAGCTGAAAATGTACATTCCTTCTACAGGGAAAAGATCGTTTTTTTTTTAAAGTCTTTGAAACAAAGAAACAGGTACAATGAAGAATCTTTTGTAGACAATTCGGTTTTAAGGTTTTATTTTTTAAACGTTACGTAAAGTCAGTATTACTACCCACGGGTTATACTCACTCTAAATTCATCGGTACATAAATAAATAAAAGAAATCACCTTTTAATGTAATGTATTTATTTCATATTGTTATTAACTCATTACTTATATTAGAAGTTAATTTAGACTTATATTAAAAGTTAATTTGTAATATTTATGTAGGTAAGTATGAAATTAATTAAGCCTATATCTAATGCAGTTCTCAATAATAACGGCATAAAATGCAAAAAAATACGTAGAGTACAGCTTTTAAAAGTAACAGCTTTAAAAGTTATGATAAGACTTGCATAATAGATGAGAATCGACCAGGTAACTATGGTTAGTGTTCCCTTCCAACATTTCCAGTGCCTTTTTTTTTTAATGGCAACGGTGGCAAACTAGCAAACGGCCCACCTGACGGTAAGTGGTAACCGTCACTCATGGACTTTGGCAACACCAGGGGTACAGCCAAGCCGCCACCTACCGTGAGTAAAGTGCTCTTCTCAAACCTCGTTTAAAGAAGGACATGTCGTAGCGCTGGGGGAACACTGCAGCAGGAAGTTCATTCCAGAGCCTACAAGCACGTGGTAGAAAAAAGCGCTGGAAACGACCGTCTTGGACGAGATCGTTTCCAGGTGGTGCGTATGAACCCTGGTGCAACCCTTGGTGCGCCTGCCCAGAGATGTGAGCAGTACTCCACGTGAGGCCGGACTTGTGCCTTATAAAGTGCAAGTCTCTGCCTCGGTGTGAAGTACCGCTCGGCTCTGTTCAAGACGCCCAATTTTTTGCTTGACAATTTGGCTTTGTCCTCCAAATGACTCCTGAATTGGACTTTGCTTGAAATATCGATGCCGAGGATCCTAATACTGTCAGAGATTGGGAGAGTTACTCCTTGGAACTGTGACGCCACGACAAATGCGTCCTTCTTTGCAGTGAACGCGCAAACCTGTGTCTTCGTAGGATTGAATTGAACCAAGTTCTTTCCGAGGCCCGCCCTAGAGAGCTCTCGATTTCAGACACAAGTTGTGCCCATCTCTCCTCCAGCATGTTCTGAGGAGCTTTCTGATGGCCGGCATATCGCGCATCACCCGTACTGTCATCCGCATAGCAACGCATATTCTCTATCGAGAGCATGTCATTGATATGCAGGATGAACAACATAGGGGAGAGCACCGAGCCTTGTGGTACGCCAGCATTAATTTCCATGGTATCGAAGCAGCAGCTGTCTACTACGACTTTGACGCTCCAACCCCGCAGAAAGCTGGCGATCCATTTGCAGAGTCATTTTAGGTATACTAAGCCAGTGTCACTTAGTTATACATATATATATTTGTTTATTGCTTATTGTGCGGCCCGCCTCATGGTAAGTGGTAGTAGTAAACCTCCTTATGGACTAAAAAAAGTGAAATACTATCAAACCGTTGCTCATATAACAAATAGGTGTTTTTTTAAATGTGTTTTTATATATTTTTTGAGCATTTGACATGCTTAGCCAGCGGTGGATTTACACTAGGGGCAGTCGGGGCAAGTGCCCAGGGCGGCAAATTTTTTAAGGTGGCAAAATTTTGAAATAGAAAAAAAAATGTTTTAGTCTTATCAAGATTGCTCAATATAATTAATTCATAATTTTCTGTTTAATTGACAATTCAAGAAATTCAATTCATCCATTATTTGTGAATTATAATTTTGGTAGTTTTGGTAAAAATTAATAATCATTTATTTAATTTATTTCCGAGATTCGGATTCCGAGAGAGATTTAAAATAATAATTAATTTTTCTATTTTGTATTTATTAATAATAATTAATAACCTAAAGAAATTTAATTAATACTTAGAATTTATTTTTTGAAAAATTGAAAAAAAATCATAATTATTTTTTGCATTTTTCAAAACTAATAAATCAATGAATTTAAAAAAAATGTTGATGAAAAATAAAATATATACACTATAAGTTTAAGTAAAATTCCATTATGGGGGCGGATCTTTTTCCAGTGCCCAGGAGCGGCATTAAGTTTAAATCCGGCCCTGTGCTTAGCCATTAACAACCAATTAACACAAAGTGCGAAAATGTCAAATCGACAATAACAGTCACGAGCAGGATTTGAACAGGCTTCTCCTCGAATACCATCCCAGATGCTTTGTCAAATCAGCCATCGTGACAATTTCTCGATCATTAAGAATGAATGTGTTATTGAAATTCGCAATCCAAATCCTGCTCGTGACTGTTATTTGCGATTTCACATTTTCGCACTTTGTTTTATTTTTAGCTGATGTACATAATAAAGATATATATCTATCTATTGCCCAATTAATCTCAAGAATCTACCCGTAGATACAAAAAGGTTTGCAAAAACCGTAATATGTCCATAAAATTGTAATTAGACGTAGTTAAAATATACATCATACCACTACATTAAACATTATCACAGCATCAAAAATATTTTTCTTTAAAACACTAAATTGTGGTAGAGTTGTTTAGCATTTACTAGAAAAAGCTATAATCAGTATGTGCTTAAGCATGCGAAAAAATTGTTTGCAGTCATAGAGAAATAACCTTTAGATAAAGTTCGTTGTTGTGTATTTGTGAAAATAGCACGAGCACTGAACAAATTGTGATAGCAATTTTCAACCTTGTGGTTTAATTACCAACATGATATTTCAAAAGACAAAATGTCTTCCATATTAAAGCTGTGCCCGGAGGTAGATGAGCCTTAGGATTTGATTGATATTAGGAATATATCGAGGGTAACATTATTTTTGTAATTACCTATCAATTATTGTTATAACATCTCATTATACCTTTTGAATTAAAAATTCGATAATTTGCAACTCACTCTAATCTAAATTGGCATATTTGCTAATTTAACGACGGCGGCCCGGGCACCGAAACTGCATAGCTAAAACGTCAGTGACGTGTGTGACCGATATCTTCAAATACATAATCCCAACTATTATAAAGTCGTAACAGAGCAACGTGTCTGCACATTTAAGATATTTTTTGAGGAAAAAAATTACTGTTAGACTATATAGCCGTGTAAGAAAACAATTTTTTTGGTCTGTTTATCTGTTTGTTTGTTCGCGCATCATGCACTGAACGGATTTTGACGCAACTTTTTTTATTTGATAACTCTTGATTAGACTTATAAACTTGTATTATACGTATTATTATATATTTTTTCTTGCTACTATATCGGGAACCTAAGATATAACCAAAGGCTAGTAAGTTTATAAAATTGAGTAGCTACATATGAAATTGTAATCGTGACATTACTGCTACGGATGCACTTGTCTCAAGCGCCCTTGTAAGTTATTAGTAAACCGACGATATTAATGCTATATTTTATAATGAATAGTCCTATGAATTAAAGATATTTTAATGAATTTGACTACATAGAGGTACTAAGACTACAGAGCTGGATCGTACTTTATTTTTTTTATTTTTTAAAATAAGCATTCGCTATAAAAGGCTTTTTGGAAGTTCTAACTTCAAAGGGCAGGAGGAACTATGTATAATTATTTAGACATTTTTATATATTTTTAGCATTTGACATGCTTAGCCATATACACTTTGTAAACACAAAGTGAAAAATATATGTATAAATATTTGACCTTTGTCGATAGAAATAGGTATGTAGATTTGAAATATTATGTTTAGTAGTTAGTAATAGTTTGTTTTCATATTCACATATTATATATGAGGGGAACATTTTGAATGGTAGTATAAGCACAGAATAGATACTAGTCCTACGGACAGAAACGTCACTTCCATTAAAACTTGTCTAAAATCTCTCTATAATAGCTTACAAAATCTTAATAATAATACTAATTGTTCTAACGAGAAGAAATGTACCTTATGTTTACAGAAATACAGTTGAGATTGTTTTACCCGACGCATGATCCTCAGGCAACCGCGTCATTCCACAAATGCGCTAGGGTTGCACCTATGATGATTTTACTAAATCACGCTATCTCCCTTACGGGATAGGCAGACAGAACAGAGTGACAAAAGGCTCTGTTCTTGCATACATCTCTCGCTTCCTCAACATTCATAATTCTCTTCATACACTCTCCAGTTTCCGCTCGCCGGTTTCGGAGACTCCTGACTCCACCGACAGCAGCAAAGCTGTCGTTTATAAAATTAAAAAAAAAAAAACTAGTAGATTGTATTTGATTACTTTTTATATCATTTTAAATGTAATTTTCAAGTCGAATTATTTTTTTATACATTGTTTTTTTTTGTTGATCATAAGCGTTTAGAGTTTTAGCTCTGAATTTTCGGTTATGAAATTTTATTGTCGAAATACCCTAAATCGCGTAAATAATTTTATTTTAATCAATACTACAAGCGCGAGCGCTTCGGCGCGCGTGTGACAGTCTTGTGTCGGATGTACCGTGGTCGGTACGCGAAGCGGTAGGCATATAACTCGGGGCCTTGAGCGAGTGATGTACGCCTGGTATAGGTTTATTATTGCTTGAAAATTGAAATTTTATACTCGTATATTTACTTATCACAATAAAAAATGACGTGTTTGAGTGTTTTTGGTAATTTCTAGTTTATGAGGGAAAAAAGTGGTGATAATGTTTCATTTTTAACAAGAACTTTAAATGTCATATTATTTAGCAAATTTTTTTTTATATTATTGTATAAATCTGTTTTATGTTAAACACACGTGCTACCAGCTAGTAACATAGATGCCCAGTTATTTTTATGAGTTCCTTACGACATACAGTCCATAAATTTTCCGAACATAGTACTGATATAATTTAAAAAGAGAAAGCGAGAAAGAATATTTTTCATTATATTAAGATTAAACACTGAAATTTTCTTAAATGTATTGTTAAACGTGATGAAAAGAAACATGCTAAATTTTGCTCTGATAACGACGGACATAATCCATTAAGCTTGCTAAGAGCCCATTTACATTCTATGCTATTAGCAGACTCAAAGTAGATATAAAACCTTTTAAGTTCTTAGGTAGCGTTTCCATCCATCAGCCTTTTATCGTCCACTGCTGGACATAGGCCTCCCCAAGAGAACGCCACAGTGAACGGTCCTGTGCCGCCTGCATCCAACGGCTGCCTGCGACTTTGACCAGGTCATCGGTCCACCTGGTGGGAGGCCGTCCTACACTGCGCCGTCCGTTACGCGGTCGCCACTCGAGAACCTTTCTTCCCCAACGGTTGTCGGTTCGTCGAGCGATGTGGCCTGCCCATTGCCACTTCAGCATACTGACCCGGCGGGCTATGTCGGTCACTCCCGTTCTCCTACGGATTTCCGTATTACGGATCTTATCACGTAGAGAGATCCCAAGCATAGCCCGCTCCATAGCACGCTGAGCGACTTTAAGTCTTGACATAAGGCCAATATTCAGAGACCACGCCTCTGTGCCGTAAGTCATCACTGGTAACACACACTGGTCGTAGACCTTCGTCTTCAGACACTGTGGAATATTGGACAAGAAGATCTCCCTCAGCTTCCCGAACGCTGCCCAGCCGAGCTGGATTCGTCGATCGACCTCTTTCTCGAAGTTGTGCCTACCTAACTGGACAGTTTGTCCCAGGTATACATAGTAGTCGACAACTTCGAGAAGCGAGCTCCCGACCAGAACCGGTGCTGAAATGACATGGATATTAGACATGACTTTCGTCTTGTCCATGTTCATTTTTAGACCCACTAGTCGGGAGACACGGCTGAGGTCGTTGAGCATGGTACCAAGGTCCTCCAGCGATTCTGCCATGACCACGATATCATCTGCAAATCGAAGGTGAGTGATGTATTCGCCATTTATGTTGATGCCTAATCCGGTCCAGTCCAAGAGCTTGAAAACATCTTCCAATGCAGTGGTGAAGAGTTTCGGGGACATGACGTCTCCCTGTCTAACACCTTTCTGCAGTTGGATCGGTTTCGTGCTCTTTTCCTGAACTCGGACAGACATAGTGGCGTTTCTATACAAACACTTCAACACTTCGATGTATCGATAGTCAATTTGGCACCGCTGAAGGGATTGCAGCACCGCCCAAGTTTCGATCGAATCGAAGGCTTTCTCGTAGTCCACAAACGCCAGACACAGAGGCCGATTATACTCCTCGGTCTTCTGTATAATCTGGCGCAGCGTATGTATGTGGTCTACGGTACTATAGCCTTTTCGGAAACCGGCTTGTTCGGGAGGCTGGAAGTCGTCAAGCCTGCGCGTGAGTCGATTTGTAATGACCCTCGAGAACAACTTATAGACATGGCTCAAGAGCGAGATGGGTCTGTAATTCTTCAAGAGGGTTCTGTCACCTTTCTTGAAGAACAGCACCACCAAGCTCCTGGTCCACGATTCTGGAACGTCGCCCCCGAGAACGACGGAATTGAATAGCCTCTGAAGGGCTTTGAGGACCGGCTTTCCGCCTGCCCTCAGAAGCTCTATAGTAATTCCGTCGTCTCCCGGTGCCTTTCCGTCCTTTAATTGTTTGAGAGCCATTCTGATCTCGTACAGGCTGACGTCCGGGATATCTTCGGTATAGTGCCGAGTTAGCTTGGATCTGGGCTCATGGACCAAGCTGACAACAGGGTTCTGGGATCTGTATAACTGTCCATAGAACTCGTGGACCTCTCTTAATAACTCATCTTTGGAAGAAACAACAGTACCATCATTGGTCTTCAGCTTGGTCAACTGGCTTTTCCCAACAGACAGATCTCTTGCGAACACTTTGGAACCTTGGTTCCGCTCTATCGCCTCTTTAATACGCAAGGTATTAAATCGGCGAATGTCTCGTCGCATAGACTTGGAGATCTGTCTGTTTAGTCGCCTCTGATTGGAACAATCAGCCGAAGACTGCACCGTCATTTCTGTCCGTGTCGCTATGAGCTTAAGAGTTTGGTCCGAAAGCTTTTGAGTCCTATTGACGCGACTGGTCTTAAAAAGGGTCGACCCGACCGCTTGGACAGTTTCCACGAACCTGTTGTTCATATCGTTCACTGAATCGCACTCGTCTAGGCATTGAAAGCGATTTTGTAGTTCGAGCTGAAAGTTTTCGGGGTTCTGGTATTGAGCACGTGTTGGTCGGAGCGTAGACCTCATCAAGCGTGACCTCTCGACTTTCATATTTAGATTCAATATGCCTCTAACTAAGCGGTGATCACTCCCAGTTTTAATCCTGCTGATCACTGAGACATCATTGAATATCTGTCGTTTGTCCGTTAAGATGAAGTCGATCTCATTTTTCACTGAACCATCAGGGCTAATCCAGGTCCATTTTCGCTGGGGCTGTTTCCTGAAGAAGGAATTCATCATAAAGAGGCCTTCCTTCTCCAGAAAATCAGACAGCATCTGGCCCCTGTGGTTCCTCTGCCCAAATCCATATTGCCCCACCTTCAGCTCATCGTCTCTCCTTATGCCTAGTTTGGCGTTGAAATCTCCCATAACCACCGTGAAGTGACTTTTAGACGCGTGAATGGCTTTCGAGATGTCCTCGTAAAGGGCCTCCACTTCGTCGTCGGAATGTGTCGAGGTCGGTGCGTAAACCTGTATGACCTTCAGCGAATACCTCTTGGTTATTCTGAGTATAAGGTACGCTACCCTACTCGACACACTCTCAATCTTCTCTACGTTACCTATGAGAGACTTGCGAACGATAAACCCGACACCACCCTGGGACTGTTGGTCGCCCTCCCGGTGGAAGAGCAAGTTACCCGACTGGAGGATTATCGTGCCCTCACCCTGTCTTCGCACTTCTGATAATCCTACAACGTCCCATCGGATCTTGCTCAGCTCCTCTTCCAGCGCGGTAATCCTCTCGTCAGTCCTCAGTGTCCTGACGTTGTGTGTTACCAGGGCCAGAAGTCGTTTCTGGTAGCCGGATCGCGACCGGAGATTCTTAGCACCCCCTGCTCCGCCGTTACCGGGCCCGCTACCGTTAGGCCACGGAATAGCGGAGCTGCCGTGACTGGGGGCCGATGTGTGTGTGTGTGTGCACTCATATGGGGGGGTATTGCCATAATCGCCACGCTTGGCAGGCGGGTTGGCGATCGCAGTAGATGTTTTTAGTACACAGGGGAACGCTGCTGCCCGGTCCCCCGGTAATCCTTTAGTCGGCTTTTACGACTCCCATAGGAAGAGACGGGGTGGAGCTATTCTTGGTGCCGGCCCCACACGGCAAGGTAGCGTTTAGGTATTTTAATTTCTAAAACAGCTTTGTACCTCAGATCTTTGTTAGACATAATACCATCAAGTCTATATCTAAGTGGTAACTGATGAGAATTTTGCTTTATATAGATTTTCAATAATAGCCATGCCTCGAGAGACACATTATTATTATTTATTTATTTATTACCAGAATTACATAATTATAAAAATAAATTACTCTTCCAGTGGAACTTAAACCTTCTAGGTTTGTGTGACACCCATAGCTCTTAGGAGTGGAGGAACTCAACCGTAGAGCGTATACCTCACCCCTGGCTAAAGGACGTCTGAACACCGCGTGGTTTTAGCAGGTAGACCAGTTCCACTGGAAGTGCGGCATAACCCCTCTATGCCCTATATATGCCCGGCGGACGGGGTATCCATAAAGGATTTCCACGCGTAAAAAAAAAGTGTGTGTGTACTTATGTACACGCGTTAGAAGTTATACTTCTTTGGCGTAACAAGATAAAAATCTTTTCAAAAATTTTATCGTTCGCCTTATTCTACATTTGTAGAAAAAACGACACTTA
This sequence comes from Leucoma salicis, assembly GCA_948253155.1. Taxonomy (NCBI): domain Eukaryota; kingdom Metazoa; phylum Arthropoda; class Insecta; order Lepidoptera; family Erebidae; genus Leucoma; species Leucoma salicis. The sequence goes on along the minus strand of OX411809.1, from coordinate 12,125,128 downwards.
CAATAGAAAAAAGATATTTAATACATTGAAAGTTTTATTATAACGCATTATCTAGTTAAACAAAGTCTATTTAAATATCACAAAAAACAACACTTACAATAGAAAAAAGATATTTAATACATTGAAAGTTTTATTATAACGCATTATCTAGTTAAACAAAGTCTATTTAAATATCACAAAAAACGACACTTACAATAGAAAAAAGATATTTAATACATTGAAAGTTTTATTATAACGCATTATCTAGTTAAACAAAGTCTATTTAAATATCACAAAAAACGACACTTACAATAGAAAAAAGATATTTAATACATTGAAAGTTTTATTATAACGCATTATCTAGTTAAACAAAGTCTATTTAAATATCACAAAAAACGACACTTACAATAGAAAAAAGATATTTAATACATTGAAAGTTTTATTATAACGCATTATCTAGTTAAACAAAGTCTATTTAAATATCACAAAAAACGACACTTACAATAGAAAAAAGATATTTAATACATTGAAAGTTTTATTATAACGCATTATCTAGTTAAACAAAGTCTATTTAAATATCACAAAAAAAAAACTAAAATGTTGACTATAGCTAACTTCCGGGTGTCGGTTTTTCGTGACGGTGTGATCGTAAAAATTTACTCTCATCATTTTTCCCTAAAGCGCCAAAAGAAGTATAACTTCAAAAAACACATAAAGCCGTAGGTCTTGAGGCTGAACTCTCTCCGGTTTTTTTGGAGTGTCATCTTACGAGAGCGGGGTAACAACGAGTGCAGATGTATTTGCGCGTGCACTCGTGCACTATAACATCTCCGTCTATACTTTAGTGGTGTCTGTTGACACTGTCTGCCGTAACCTAAATCCATCTGTATATCATAATCAAGATCTTACTAGTTAATAGCAAAAAAATATAATAATTATTATGTATCATAATAGAATTAACGATAACCGCCTCAGTATTACTAATTTTACAACACGCCCCTTTGAGCGTAATGTGCTCATAACGCGTTACATAATAGGATCAGAGACGTTCTAATGTTTAACAAGTCATAAAATTTTGTCCAAAATCTAGGCAATATGTAGTGCTTTTTTTCCACTCTGAATAGTAGAATTGGAATTCTTTTAGTTACTATAACGTGTTACTGTAGATAACTCATACACTTAAAACTAGGACTTGTAGTAAATATAAAACTTTTATAAACTTTAATAATACATAATTATTAAAGTCGTAATTAATACAGAATTATCATTTTTTAACAGATGTTATGATTTAGATGTGATAGCTAATAAACCGTAGAAAGAGTAGGTACTTATTGCAATGATTATACCATTAAATTTCACATCCAGGTTACGTCATTTGTTTTGCCCACAAGAAGTGTATGGCGTACTCGTGGGTCTTCGCTCACCTGACCTACAAAATGTTTAAAGAAATCTATGGAGTTTGTCGTCCTATTAATAAGTCAATTAGCAAATTTATGCTTTGACTGTGGTGAATTTTACTGTTTTCAAGAGCTCTATAATTACTTAAGTGGTTTAAGTGTGGAGACACAAACGATATGAATAACAATCGTCCTATTTAAGTTTTACTAATATATTAAAAAAATCATCAAAAGACTGTTAAAGCATACACTAAAGAAATCCTTTATTTTGAAAATTATCTATTAAATCGATAACAGCAGGTTAAAATAAATAAGTTAGTACCTAACTAATTTCCTCTGCTTTATTCCAAATCAAAAGTCAGAGTCAGGTTCCAATTTAAAGTGATTATTCATGAGAGTACCAAAATAGCTAATCTTAAATGCCACTGTCAGAATAGAAAGATAATTTATATTTTGTAAATATTGCCCTGCGTAATGCAGCACATACTCTTAGCAAAATATATACTGACTAGCAGTGCCCGCGGTCTCCGTTCCGCGTTAGAAATATTTTTGCCCCGGCCCGTTTGTCCCGCGTAATACTTCAGGTTAAAAGTTCGGGATAAATAAAAATTATGATGATGAAGATTTTTTTTATTTTGGTTTTTGGTTTATTTTAGTTTTTTGTTTTTCTTTATTGGTTTTTGTATGTTTTGTTTTTTATGTTACTGTTTTTTGTTGTTATTTTTATTACTTGATGTTAATATACATCATGTTTACTTATTTTAATTGTATAAAACTATATTAGTAGTAATGTTATCATTTGGTACTAATATAAATTGTCTTTCAGGAGTTCCAACCCGAGATAAGCCAACATATGCTGCCCATGGGAAAAACAGTGCTTTCTCAGGTCAATGCCCACCAGAGAAAATGTTTGACCCTGGGAATTATTAATAGTGAGGGTAAAAGAGACCTTGACGGGATACTGTAACGGTATAGGTAAATCAGTCGGAATCATGGGTATCCGCGGAATATAAGCAAGTTGTCCCACTGCTGACCCTGTGAGAATGGTCGCCACGATTATATTCTGCCGCAACTCTTTTACGAGCAGCCTTGTGCCATTACACATGTTGGGGGTCTCAAGTTCCTTAAAAGCATGAAAGGAATGCCAACTTTTAGCATAAGGTCGTGGGGAGGTAAGCCATAAGGACTCAAAGAATTTAAAAATTCTTGAAGATAGTGCACTGTATCCTCAATATTACACACCGTGTCAATGGACCAGGAATTTTTCCTAAAATTATTTTATTTATCTCATTCACTGAATCGTTTCTGGGTGAGACTATTGCCCTAGAACAAAGCCAATGATAATCTCTTTCTATTAAACTTTCAAGACCGGGATATATTGCGTCTATCAGATCTTCTAACTTGTGTAATATGTGACCTAACCGATTGTCAAGTTTAATGTCATCCCTACTGTTGGTGTTAGGACAGCAAATTTTTCCTTCTCCAAGATTCAGTAGTTGATGTGGAAAGTCGTTATCGTAGTTGTCGCTCAAGTGGGCTCTCATGTTTGTTCGTAAATTGAGAGTTTCAACGGAACTCCATAAGCATGATGATTTTAAGCATGCCCTGATGACATCGGCGCGTGTTCCTTTTGTTATTACTGGCAGCGTTTGCCGAAAATCGCCCGCAAAAACAAAAGTAGTAGATGTATACTGATGATATGCTGATGACTGATGTATGATACTGCCTATATCGCAACGCAACGGACGGGGCGGCGCGCACCGCACGTTTTTATTTTGCTAATATCTTTGAAGATATTTGTTTAAACTGTATAGAGTAAAGGGCACAAATATTCTACATTGAATTTCCGTTCTAAAAACATATTTATAAAGATATAAATTAATACCATATGGGCTAAATAAGCTTCACAAAAAATATTTTTAATCCACAATTTTAACAGTAAAAGCAGTTATTGTGAGTTATCTGTAGAAGATAGGCATATGCTATCGCGGACTTTTTTTACAGATTTTGATACGTTATTTAATATTGTAGTAGATTGTTTTGTTCTATCCTCAACAGTTTCCGCATCGCACGCGATGAAAGCAATTTTTTTTACAACTTGGATTACATTATTCAAGTTTAAGTAAAGATGCGTAATTAATTTTGGAAATTATTATAGCCTATGACACTCCACAATAACGTAGCTTTCTATTGGTGAAATAATTTTGAAAACCGGTTCAGTAGATCCAGAGATTACCCCTTACAACATCACAAACTCACAAATGTTACCTCTTTATAATCTTTATATATATATTTCTTGTGTGCGTGTGTATGTCACTGAACTCCTCAAAGACGGCTGGACCGATTTTGATGAAATTTTTTGTGTGTGTTCAAGGGGATTCGAGGATAATTTAGATTCACATTTGGACCCAGTAGGTGGCGCCACAATAGGATTTCAGGACTTTTTCTTCTATTTATTTGTAAATGTTTGAGTAAGTACCGGGATGGTTTAGGTTCACATTTGGACCCGGTAGATGGCGCCACAATAGGATTTCAGGTTTTTTTCTTTAATTTTTTCTAATGTAAAAGGCCAATATTTGGACAGGACAACGTCTGTTGGGTCCACTAGTAATAGTATAGATTTAGCACAGTCTGTAGCAAGGGATGCCAACAAAATTAATTTCTGGTTTGAAACATGCTCAGAGGTGCTTATCAAGGTATTTTAAGCCCTATATTATTATAAAGGTATTCTACAGAAAACCGGATGTGGAAATACAGATTTTTAAATACACCGAGGTGCTTCATAGTTGGTCACACGTTACACGGTGCGACCAAAGTTATTTACATACATACTACGCTACTACTCCCGCTTGTTTCCCGGAGGGGTAGGCAGAGATAACGGATTGCCACTTATCATGATGCGGCCTCTCGCTACCCGTTTTTCGCCCCCGTGGCAACAAGATGTGACGGGTTACCAACTACATCGCCACCATTCTCATGATTGTTGTATGCTCATTGCGCTCCCACGGAATAATTTTTTTTGCCTGTTTTGACTATTATTATTTTTGTAAATAAATAAGTTACATATCTATCACATTGAGCGGAAACACGATTATTTTTTCAGTGACATATATTAAATTTATGAATTCTGCTGACACGTAATATTTCCATTTGATTTTCAACAATCGTGGGCAAGATGATTATGCCACCATTATATATTTTATTATATGTGAATATAACTATTATTAATGCGTTCTTAGGTAACGATACTAGGGTAAGCTTTTAAAACGGTTACCAAAGCATTAGTCTCAGAAGTTGTGTAAACTATTCACGTTGATGGAGTGAGATGAGAGCTATGCATTCATTGTTTATCTTATATGATTTTAGTTATTACTGACGGAGCTTTTTTCACATTAGCAAATGATTGAACTAGATTCTCGACTCGCTTTTAAAAAAAAGTTTAGTTATCTAAACGCTATTGAATAAAAGAGATAGTATATATTATGTATGTAGTATGTACCTAATGAGTCATAAATCAACGATGTTACATTTTTGTTCTGAAGTAAACCATAATATTGTTGTTTCAGTAAGTTTAGGATTTGGGACAAAGAATAGCAGTATCCTTAATTAAGCAACAATGTAAAAAATTAATTGTGAAAATATTGCTCCTTTTTAACTTTATTTCTAAGAATGAATAGTGTTTATTTCATTAAATTTAATTAATTTCAAATAATGTATTCAAAAGTACATTGTGGAAAGTAAAAACAGACGCAATCGCTTTTGCCTATAATAATATTGGTAAAAGCAAATCGTTTTTGTTGATTGAATCTGGTTTTGACAAATCTTTAACGTTTCCAAACATTATTATATGAAAAAATCATTTCGCTACAGTAACATTTAGAATATCCTATAAATCGGAAAGACTGATATCTTACAAATATAGCCACATCCATCCATCCATCAGCCATTTAAAGTCCACTGCTGGAAATAGGCCTCCTCAAGAATGGGGAAAAGTGCCGTAATCGCCACGCTTAGCAGGCGGGTTGGCGATCGCAGTGGATGTTGTTAATACTCGAAGGAATGCTGCTGCCCACTCCCCGGTATTGCCCGGTTTTACGACTCCCATGGGTGGAGGGGGGTGGGACAATTCTAAAGCCGGCCCCACACGGCAAATATAGCCACATAGGTAATGTAATATACTCGACTCGAGCTAGAGGGGTCACAAAAGAAAAATTGAATTTATATTTATTAGGATATTTCAGAAATTCTTAGTAAGTATGCTTATGTTTATATACAACTAGCTGACCCGGCGAACTTTGTTCCGCCTTAGGGGCAATAAATGAGCAGATTTTGGATTTTATTTTTGTTATAAAAATATAAATAAAAAAATCAAGTATTTTAAAGATTCTTTATTGGCCATGTATTTTGATGCATGGGTTGCACTCTTTAGTGAAGCACCTTGTGATAGACGACATTTTTCGTTTTATTATCATGCGCAAGAACAAATAACGCAGATGGTCTTCCGACCCGTGAACATGCCACATAATTGACCATGGGAAAAACATGGATTTTCTAGATTAAGACCACAAATTTTCAAGGATTGACCTTGTGATTTGTTAACGGTGGCAAATGCAAGACGGATCGGAAATTGAAGTCGTTTAAACTCAAACGGCATATCGGTTGGGATCATCGGGATCCTTGGAATGAGAACTTCCTCACCTTCGAATTTTCTTTTGAGTATCGGGGCGTAAATCACACTGTTCATCAATTTACTTACCACCAAACGCGTTCCGTTGCACAGCTTTGGTTGGTTTATGTTTCGAAGTATGATATCTACGGAGCCAACCTTTAGTCGTAAATTGTGCGGTGGTAAGCCAGGCACATCCAAGTAGTTTAATCCAATTGGATAGTTGGTAGCTTCATCTTTATTTGTTACACAGTCAATAGATTTGAATGAATACAGTGTACCAATGATTTCATTCTGTATTATGTAGTTTAAGTCATCTACATCTTTAAATTTAGCCACCAAAATTGCTCGCTCACTCAACCATTCATTATTTTTTCATTACTCATACTCGGAAAGTAGGTTTGAAGTTGCCTGAGGAGCGGGTTGAAAGTAATACTTTTCAGCCCTAGGGAGAATCGTTTTCAACTGACAGCTATCAAATTATTTAAAAAAAAACTAGTTCTATTTTCACATTTCTATTGAACCTTATTCGAACTTACTACATCCACTCAATCACAGCGCGATGTTTAATTGAAATAACAAAGTTGTATTAAATAAAGTTTTTGAAAATGATGTTTGGGAATACTTTGTTGATAGTTCGTCTTTCGATGAGACAAAGTTACAGAAATTCGGAGGAAATAGAACTCGATGCGTCAACATGTACTCGACCATTACCGATTGTCAGCTATTGCTCAGAGAAATTTTCAGCAGATGTATCGTTCAGCAATGCAACTCTCATATTTGTTGTCAGCCGTAGTTTTTTCACATAGCGCCATAGATTCGATGATTTAAGGCAAGCGTTTATTTCATCAGCAGCAGTTGATCTTTGAATTACTGGCAGTGTTTGACTAAAATCATTGCGCCTCCAAAACATCTCGAGTCATTGCGTAGATCTTTCAATGTTCGGTTAAGTGCTTCCAATGCACGTTTATGCGCCATTGTGCATTCGTCCTAGATGATGATTTTCGATGCTGATAAAACTTTGGCCATTGCGGAGTGTTTTGCAATATTACATGTTGGTTTTTCAATAGTTTGAAGATTTAAAGGTAATTTTAATGCTGAATGAGCCTTACGGCGTCCTTCTAACAATGTGGCTGCTATTCCAGATGATAACAACTGCAACCGCAATGTTGGATCTCGCACGAACAGTGGCTAAAACTACTGCCACGAGGGATGTCTTACCAGTTCCATCAGGGGCATCCAGAAAATATAAACAACCATTTCCATCATCAATTTCCTTCATTAATGTATCTTAAACTTCCTTTTGTTGGGGATTCAATAGGGGTACATTCGTTTGAATTACTAAATCTGATTCCTGATGATCATATTCACGTTCCCGTTCCAATTATCGATTAAATGCGCCATTAATTTCACTATTTGGCGCTGGCATTCCTAACTTGACTGACTGACTACCTCACATGAGGTAACACATGTCTTCGATCAAGAGCAAAGCCCGATTATTTAAATCAAATAAATAAATAAATAAATATTAACGGACATTTTTCACACAACGTCCTCTGGTCCCAAACTAAGCTTAATGCTTGTGCTATGGGTACCAGGTTACGGATATAATACAAAATATATTACTTTTTTTTGTAAATACTTACATATAATAGATAGAAAACACCCAGACACAGTACATATATCTGTGTTCATTACACAAATAATTTGTCCTGAGTGGGAATCGAACCCACGACATGGAACGACGTGCACGGAAGTCAGTTACAGTATCGTCTACGCCACGAGGCCCATAATTTATTTCCTGATTCATCTCAAGATCGGGATTTCTTGAACTGATACGAATTTGAATATGTCTTCTGACATATATTATTATCCTTGTATTTGTGCCATAGGTTAGATGGGTTTGATGGAATGCATGTCGAAATGATGATAAAAAATAATGTGCGTATCAGACTTGGCGATGCAGAGATAATTGCTTCAACGTGTCCCAGTGGGTATCGTTTTCTAGTAAATTGAGTTCTTCACATGCAGCACGATATGTTGGGAATATTGTACCATTAACAGTCCGTAGTGACTCAAATGACGTTGGCCCACGCATATGTTAGTGGCGTTTTGTTATACCACGTTATATGTCACGTTCCACAGGAACGGGATAAAAAAAGAAAAAGTATCTTATGTCCATCTCCTGACTCTGAGCTACCTTCCTACCAATTTTCAGCCAAATCGGTTCAGCCGTTCTTGAGTTATAAATAATGTAACTAACACGACTTTCTTTTATATATCGTGTGTTAAGAACTAGAGAAGCGTAAGGGCAAAATGATAACTTCACTGGAGAGCCGAAAAACAACTCAAATTTACCTGCCGTTATCTTATAACTCTTTTATGACAAAATCTATAGTAGTTAGATGTCTGATTTTTACTAATAATAAAGCTTTATTTATTGGCTACAGAATAGTGTAACTTTTTGGGCAATCAAAAAACGTTATTACTTTAATAAAATTTAATTTTCAAAAAATGGTTGACGTACGTCTTTATGGCTGTTACATAAATTTAATATTGTATGGAATGCAACGGAACTTCCGTTAATATGGCCTTAAAAATCATAGGCTACATAATCAATCTTTCTGCGTTAAAAACGTATGACAAGATACGTTATTTGAGCGATTATATTCAAGGCATCTTCGGTGTCCTATTCGCTCTGTAAATCGAGTTTCTATTGTTGTGCTCGTAACTTGTTTGACAAAATAATGTCAAGATTATTGTAAGTAGCAACACTTCATTTTGGCAGTAAACAAAAATCATTTTTATTTGATATGTTATTTTTGTACTAAGCAATCTACACACTACATCGACCCAGTTTTTTGGCACATAAAAATATGGGGATGAAAAAAGCGAATGGTCAAAAAAAAATTTTTTTGAATTTTTGACTTTACGCTATTCTTGTTCTTAACCCACGATATACACGGATCTACGCAGACTGATGGGGTGACTTCAGTATATAATACTAAGATGACCGGTTCATGAAATTAGTTCAGGAACCTTATGGAAATCCAATAAACTTATTTGTTTTATTAGCGCATACACAATGTATCGTTAACGCTGCAAAACCCACGTAGCGGACGGCCGCCCTTCCCGCAACAGCGTCAACACTTAGCGTCGATCGCGCTCATACCACGTGATTTATTACGTCAGGTTTGAGAAGCCGGTGTGACGTACCTACAAATAAACAACAAAAAAACAACACCAAAAAAAAAACATAAAAATGCCCTATAAACGACAGTACTTAAGCTCGATTTAAACAATAATAATAATAATAAGACCTAAACCACAGAATAGGTAATAGTACTCGTACTACCACAGAATAGGTAATGTACCTAAGCCCGTGACTCACGGGCTCACGGCGGCGCGGTGCGCGCGTGTCGCTCCCGGACCCCCGCAATTAGCAGGTTGCCGTTCGGTGGCAAATGTAGTACCTACAGGAGCAGCTACACATTTGGCACAGAACTGCAACGTCGCGGTGTCCTACGTTAAATTAAACTATTGATTTACCTACTTACATCATTTCTTTTTTTTAGGCGGGTTTTTCATAGTTCTAGGATCAAGCCCACTTCTCAAACTTTTACCCGCACACCGTGCGGTTTATAAGAGAAAATGCTAAACGCCACCCCTACTTACTACATCAGTGTAGTCATTTATAAGATAGGTACCTAATAACCGTATCTAGTCGGCCAGTCGCATAGGTAGGTACTTAAATAAATGTATCATACAAAAATTATACATTTTAACTGCCTCGGTGGTGTAGCGGTAGTGTATGCGACTGCTAAGCATGAGGTCTCTGGTTCGATCCCCGGGTCGGGCAATGTTATTGAGCATTTCCTAAAAGGAAAAATTCTCAATAGCAGCCCGGAATTCGGAAATGTGCCCGGTAGACGTCAATAGGCTCGCACCCTATTACGTGGGACTCAAACATAGCTGGCGAGTCGTGGGTGTGTAATACACCTCTGCCTACCCCTTCGGGGAATACAGGCGTGATGCTATGTTTTGTTATGTGTTGTTTACAAAAATTCATAAAACTATTGTTTTAAGTAAGATGAAATCTTTCCTTACTTAAATAAAATACCTACGTCTTGACTCAAGCTTGATGGTTTATTTATGACAACTACATTTCATTTAGTGCACACTGAAGTCCATTGAAATGATAAATTTTTTGGGCTTTATAGCTTGTAAGTTTTTGAATATCAAGATTTTTCTACTTTTAAGCATTTCACATGCTAGGCAATCTAAATTAAAATTAGTGGGGTGGCCGACCGGATAGGCAGTCGGACCGGATTTCTGAAGACGCGGGTTCGATTCCCGCCCCTAACTGACATTTTTGTATTTTCACCTATTTAATATCAATATGGGGTGTACTCAAAAGTTAAATCCATCTTTATGGTCACAACCATTGTCCCGTGGCCGCCGTGGTATAAAAAGGGGTGCGAAGGGTTTTTCCGCTATATCGGCAAACTATTAGAAAATTTTCTAAGGGGCAAACTACCTACATATTCGTAGCATAAACTAGGTAATAGAATTTATTTACAATTTTAGTACCTACCTTTTTTTTTTTTTTTTTTTTGTTAAGGCGGGAAAAAATGTTCCTAACCGCACACCCCGTCGTTCGGGGCAACGAACAGGGTAGTGTGGGGCCCTCACCCACTAAAGAAACCCGCCGTGTGCCAACTCTCCGCCTTTATTGGCGGGCCACCGGAACTATATTACATTCCTTCAGTGGTCCGCCGGCGGCTTACCTTTTCGGGTACCCTCAACTTAGCGACGCATGGAGCGTCGCACCTTCGCGGGGTATTTTTTTTTAAGGTAGTACCTACCTACTGTAACTTTTAGTCGTAGAACCAAAACAAAAAGTTTACTAGTAGGTAGTTTATTATTTTTTTCGAAACATGATTTTTAGACTTACCTACGTCACGGTAATAATACCTACATCGCTTTTTGACGAACATACAGACCGCAAAGTAGGTACATAACTTTAGGTAAACGCCGCGCCAACTAGACTATCCGATCGGAAGCGCACTGGTAGGTACGTTGCGAGGGCTAGGTATGCGGCGAGTACAATGAACTCTGTAGCTAGGTGGAAATTTAACAGCTGATTAGCGGCCTTCGTAAGAGGAGTTCAACATCCATTGCTGTTTTTTTTATTTTATCTGTTTTATTTAAATTAATGAACTGCTGCGTGCAGAGAATGTAATTATACATTAAAATAAAGGAACATTAAATGAAAAAGACCATGAAAAAATTTAAAAAAAACCGGAAAAAATTTCCAGTGGAATATGACTCAGAATTAGGACCTGAATGCATCCTTTCAGTTTATGGAGAACCGTCTCTTCCACCCGGTATATAGATTAATATACCATAGATACCCCATTTGTAAGCACGGTTATCCTAACTATTATAAAGCTGTAACAGAGCTGAAATATATAAAACATTTAAGATATTTGAGGAAAAATGACTGTATTAAGCTATATCGGGTTCGATCCCCGGGTCGAGCAGAGCTATTGAGCTTTTTCGTAAAAAAAAATTCTCAATAGCAGCTCGGAGTTCGGAAATGTGCCCGGTAGACGGCAATAGGCTCGCCCCCTATTACGTGGGACTTACCATAGCTGGCGAATCGTGGGTGTGTAATACACCTCTACTTACCCCTTCGGGGAATACAGGCATAATGTTATGCTATGTTTATTAGGCTATATAGGCGTGTCTGAACACAAAATATTTATTTGAAATTTTTTGACTGTCTGTTTGTTTGTTCAATCACGCAATTTTTTTTTTAGAGATAATATATCCTAGAAAACGCTCCGCCGCAGCTAAAAGCTAGTATTATATACTGCATGGTAGAGATATTAAATATGTTTTTTATACTAGGTGACTGGCAAACAAGCTTATGGCATACCATGAAAACGGTTACCTTAGCCTATGAGGCTAGCAGTGGGTACCAGAAACATCACTCATAGTAATTTTAAAAGGGTGAAGACAATTTGGGTCTCCAGTGCTCTCATGTATCATGTCTTTCTCTAATCTCTCAACTTTCTCTAATCTCTCAACTTTTTCTAATCTCTCAACTTCTCGCAACTCAAAACATCGTCAGTCAGTTTACTACTACCTATATATATTGTTTGCCTAAAGTTACTTGCTTACATAACTGTTACAAAATACTCGTGGATCTGACAAGGATTTATGGTCTTAGTCTATGATCTCATAGACAAAAAGAAATAAGGCCAAATAAGACAGCACATTTTACGCAAGCTTTAAATGAAAATATAAAATGTACATATATATGCATAATATTGTAGACCTAGTGAATATCTCACAATTTAATGTAACCCTGATTACCTACTGTACAAAATACATCTCGATCTTATTATTGCCAAGAATCTTTGAAATACGATGTCAGTACTAATAAAGTATGCACACACAGTTTTACTGCTGTCACAGTTTTAAAATGCATGAGGAAAAAAGGGTATCATGTTTTGGAATGAATGTAAAAAGATTAAAGAAAGCAAGTGTCAGTTAAATATTATATAAAGAATCATGTTTAACGCTTCTGGACGAAATAGCTTACGTTTTGAAGAAAGGATAGTTCAATAGAACCCTAAAACGGAGAGCATGCTTGAAAATCGTGGTGAATGTGAATGAAGTGATAAAAGTGTGTCAAGATCTTTGTGAGTGGAAACTCATTGCATATCCCGATGGCGTGAATTATTTAGTTTTATATATTTGTAAGGTTGGATAACAGGATTCGTTCCCTCTAATTCATGGTGACTGCATGACAGTTGAAGCACTTTGCGAACGACCCTTAAACATAAATTAAAACTTACCTTATTATTTAGATATTTTTTATATATATTTTTAGCATTTGACATGCTTAGCACTATACATTAAACACAAAGTGAAAAATGTGAAATCGAAAATAACAGTCAGGAGCAATTGTCAGGATTGCTGAATTGGTAAAGCATCTGGACGGTATCCAGAAGACGCAGGTTCATATCCTGCTCCTGACTGTTATTTTCGATTTCACATTTTTCACTTTGTGTTTAACTTACCTTATTACTATCTTATTACATAATTTTACAATGTAAAAAATAACATATTTGCCCGAAATTTAGATTAAAAAATTACTATAAAACACCTTTTTTATGATGTTCACTCCTATTTTAAAAATCAACATTAGAATAAACGTTTTATCTAGAATAATCTAGATAGAAGGTCCGTGTGCATTCAAGTGGGTCGATAAAATCAATTATTTTGAGACACCAACTTCAGAAAGAACCCAAGTCTGTTAGTTTCTGTAATGATTGTGAAAACTAATCGTATTTTCTGAAGTTATAAACAATAGAAGTAATTATCTGTATAAAAAATCAAATTAAAGAAAACCAGATAATAAAAACTTGTTTATTATGATATTATGTAAAATATTAAGTACAAATAATATGAATATATTAACCTTAACCATGCCATCTAAATCTTGATACGCCATCATGTTCGCCTCTAATACTATAAATCTTGCGATGTATTTACGAATTTCAGCGATGTAATAAAATAAAAATAATGCTCACATTTATATTGAGTGCGAAGAATTTTTCGACGAGAATTATTAAAAACAAATATATAATAATATTTATGACGCACGTGGGAGTATAAAACGCTCCGTCAACATTTAGTGAATAAGATTAGGCTGTAGATATAAGATTTACCGCTCCCGCAACCTTGTCGATATTGTGCATTATTTACTAATATAACGATTTATTATTTCTCATAAAATACTTTAAATATCAACATCGTAGACTAACCTTGTAAACATAATTTTGTCGGCTGAATGAGGGGAACTAGCACTTTTAGTAGAAGTACATAACTAACCAGACCAAAAATAGAGTGATGGCCTGCCAAGTGCTGTTAGAAATGCACGGATGTTAATTACTATTTTAACTAAGACTTCTATCTATGTCATTTAACGAAGGAAGAAATAAATCTACCCTCTTTCTCTGATAGGAGTACATTAGGGTTATAGGGCAAAGTTTTATGCAGTTTTAAAATGAGTTTAAGAACGTATAGTTTTCTAACTGAAAGTAGACCACCTAGTGTGTATAGTTCATTAGAAGGAAATCTATATGGTTTGAAATACATTACTTTCAGTAAAGACCTTTGAGCACGTTCAAGTTCAAGAAAATTTATTTTGGTAGCACCACCCCATACGGGTATGCAATAAGTCAGGATTGATTGGGCTAACGAGGTGTATACTTGGCATAAAGTTTTTTATCTGTCACATGACGCAATATTTTAAAAATCCACATAAGCTTTCTAATTCTTGTCATAGTCATTTCATGTGTAAATGCCATGAAAGTCGTTGGTCAACTATAACTCCTAAGTATCTTACGCTAGTTACTTTACCAATTTCATCACAAGAGTAGGTGTTATTGTGGCTGTAAGCATATCTACAAGAATGTATTTTTAATGTTAAGTCCGAGTATGGTTGAGTATTATTATATTTAGTAAATGTGATGAATTTAGTTTTACAGGTATTCAGCGTAAGTAAATTTGTAGAGAGCCAACCAGCAACTATTGCAAGTCCTTTTTCAGCGATTTTTTGTACAGTTTTCCACGTGTCAGCAATGAAAGTAATAGCAGTATCATCTGCATACGAAAATATTTGCCCATAATCTAATTTAATTTTGCAGAGATTATTAATGTAAATTAAGAATAACGTCGGACCTAAAGCGCCTTGTGGGACGCCAAAACTAATATTTTTCTCCTCACTCAAGTGTTCTCCTATTTTTACCCTTTGTTTTCGTTCGTGGAGATAATTTTTTATTAGGGCTAAAGGTGTGCTTCTTATTCCGACATTCTCTAGCTCACGAATTAGTGTATAGGATAGAGACGGTATATAGCCGTGTGGGGCCGGCTTTAGAATTGTCCCACCCCTCTCCACCCATGGGAGTCGTAAGAGCCGACAAAGGGATACCGAGGGAGTGGGCAGCAGCACTCCTTCGAGTATTAACAACATCCACTGCGATCGCCAACCCGCCTGCCAAGCGTGGCGATTACGGCTCTATCCCCCATTCTTGGGGAGGCCTATGTCCAGCAGTGGACTTTAAAAGGCTGATGGATGGATGGATGGAGAGACGGTATCAAAAGCCTTCTTCAAATCTAAGAAGACGGTTAGACACTTTTTACATTTATCAACAAGTGACGTTAGTGCAGTAATAGCATCTTCAGTTGACAAACCTAACCTGAAGCCAAATTGGGACTGAGAAATAATGTCATACTTATTCAAGTAATCAATTAAGCGCTTATTAGTAATTTTTTCCATGATTTTAGATATTGCAGGCAAGACAGAAATAGGTCTATAATTATTTATATCATCTTTATCCCCACCCTTATGTACTGGAGTAATAATGGCTTGCTTCAAAGGAGCAGGAAATATCCTTTTATCAAAACATAGGTTAATAAGATGAGAAATTATAGGTACAACTATGACATGTGCGTATTTTAAAAATGTTGATGGTATATTGTCCCAACCTGGAGCGCTCTCGGTTTTGAATCTCATTAATACGTTATGAACTTCTAAGGGGTCTGTTTGTAGCAGCACAAAGGATGACAGCTGTGATTTCGGTGTCGAACAACTAGAATAATTTTGTGATACACCCTTAGACATATTGACTTCTGCGAGATTTTGACCTACATTCGAGAAGTAGTCATTTATGTAATTGACTGACTCGTAAGGAATAGCCTTTATGCCTAACAATTCAAGCTTTTGTATTTTATTAGATCTACGATGTGTGATGTCATTTACAGCGTTCCACATCTTTTTTGTATTTTTCTTAGCCTTTATGAACTGTTCCTGTCATATTTTCTTCTAAGTTTTTTTAATAAGGCTATTGCAATAGTTACGATACCGTCTATAAGTAAGTTTAAGTAATTCATTTCCGGGATCTAATCTTAATTTTCTTTGCATATTGTTCCTATTTCTTATACAGCGTAAAATACCAGGAGTAATCCAGGGTTTAATAATGCGATTATTTCTGGACACTAAAGTAGTGATAGTGTTTTGCATTAGGCAGTTTCTTAAATTGTCTATAAATTGTATTTTCAGTGCAGCAGGATCGTCAAGTAAAAGTAGATCACATAAATTACTTTCTTTTAGTGTGTCTAAAGCTTTTTCTAAATTAAAAGTGGTTTTAGATTTAGAATAGTGATTCAATTTAATTATATCAGAAGACTTTAAAAAGATCATTAAGTGATCCGTTATACTGGTATTAAGTATAGTTATAGCGGCAGCTTTCTTATTATTATCAATTTTTAATATAAAATGGTCCAAGCAGTTATTCTCTCTAGTAGGTAATGAATGTCCTGGTAACAAACCATGCATTGCTAACATGTTAAGGTAATTAATTATGTTGCTGCATTCATGTGTTGATTCTTGTATTTTATTTTTTATATTTATATTAATGTCACCTGTTATTATAATATTATTGCATGATTTAGTAGAGTCTAGGTGCATGTTTAATTAATTAATAAAATTATCAGCATTTTTATTAGATGGAGACCGATAAATACCGAGGATAATGAGGTTACTCATATTAATTTGAAGGCACGATGCCTCAGCCAGATAAATTTTCTTAACACTGACTTTATGAGTGTTTTTAACATACATAACCACTTCATCACAACGGTTTATATGCTGAGTAGTAGAATAGTTGCAATATAGACCCATATACGGAACAGGCTTATTGACATTGATTCTGCATTCACTAAGTACTATTAAGTCACAAACAAAACAAAATTGACTAAGGGTGATTTGTAGATCATGAAAATTACTATAGATACTTCTAATATTTTGTGAAATAATTGTGAGATCTGAGCTTTCTACACGAATTTGCTTAGAGAAAGTATCGATATTAGATTCATATAATTGTGCAATAGCAAAATCATCTATACCACCCAAAACAATTTGTATACTATCCATTAAGAATATTATATGGACTGAGGTTACAGTATCTCAATTTTATATTAATAAGATGATTTTTACATATTAATTTGGTATTATGAAATTTACATTTTATATAAATGTGATCCCGAAATATTGCATAATTTAATTTAGGTTTATTGTTTATAATATTAATATTGTCTGTATCCACTATGCATGAGTATGCTTTAGTAATAATATTAATTAATTTTAATATGTCTAAAGTATGAATTTGTACGAATAAAGGTGATGTAGTGGGATTTGTGATGAGAGATTGATTGAAGAGTATGTATATTGTCGTTCGTGTGGATGGTTCGTATGTGTGAGTACAGGATGTGTTCAAAGTTATATAACTTATTCTAAAATGATTCTTAAAATACTTAAAGCATGCATGCAAAAGTTATGATTTGGAGATACATAGTAATTGGAGATACATAAAAAGACATTTAGTTTACATAGTCACATTGCATTAGAGTTTGTATTTGAAGTTCATTTGTTATAAGATGAGTAGCTGAGTGATCGTGTGTTTTGAAATAAACTTTACCATAAGCAGTCCAGCAGTATTTGTATCCTTTCAACTTAGCGAGATCCTCTGCAAGAAAATGTAGTCTGGATCCTTTTACGGTAAGTTGTTCTGAGGCATAGATAGGTGTGTCTTCATACAATATTAATGGTCATGCTGTTTCGGATCTGTTTACCAACACAAGCCGCTCGCCCTCATAGGTACAATATACGGATCGTTCGAGCGACTGATCTGAGTTTGGATCTTTCTTTCTCTGTGCTTCCAATAGCTCTATTTTCTTTTTGAGTTCATCATTATGGCAATCAGATGTAATGTCATATGTCAAACCAATGATTGATGATCACCGTGATTGGCCAACGAATTATTGCGACATCACGCGTCGGTTTCTCAACCAATCACAGTGATCGCGATACGATCGACATGTGAGATATGAGATTCTGCCTAACCCCCAAGGTGACAATTAATATATTTTATATGACAATGACAGTTTGCTAATATGACAGTGACAACTCACTATGCCAAGTTTGACGTAGCTCGTTGATTATCTCCGTTTCACTGATTCTGTCTTCTTCGCACCACCACTCTGTGTATCTTCACACTTTATGCGCGCCTGGTACTAACTCAGAACTTATTTATTTATAAATTTGGAATAGAATACTGATTTTTAATGGCAAAAATAAACAAAAAATGTACATGCACACGTCTAAACACTTTCGAGATCCGAGGGGAAGAGGACTGTGCCCAAAAATTAGATAGTAATCGGTTAAAAAAATCCATGTCTATCAATTTACTGCCATAATAATTACGAGTACTTATATTTCAATTGTAATCAATACAAATAAAATTGAATCGTTAAATGTTTTGCTAAGCGCAAAACTCGAGAACGGCTGAAGCGATTCGACTGATTTTTTCCAATGAAAGCTCTTATTATAAAGAAAAAATTAAAACTTAGCCGTTTAAACGTAGAGACCCTATTTACTCTTTCCCACCCAAACTGTTCCTAGCTGAAAACTTTTCAATCAAATTGAGTGGATATAAAATGGATTGTTCCTATAGGATAGCAATTTTTGCATAGAGCGCATTATTTACGCAGAATATACTAATCCTAAAATAGATCGAGATTTTTATGAACTGCTGTCGAGGAACCTGATAGTGATGACGAACATGATTTACAGACGGTTTGTTGAATGCAACAGTGACACACCGTGCAAGATTTGTTGCCATCATGGATAAAAGCGACATATCTGTATTTGGTTTTGTAGCTCAATATAAAATATATAAAAAAGCAAAGAGAAAATATCTTTTCATTTACACGGGAACGTTCGTTATCCCACTGTGGTGTGTTTAGCTGTCTATATGGAGAATGGAAAACTAGTTTATTTTAGAACAGCAAAGGCAGGATAAAGCGCTGAATGACCACAATAGTGACAGCGCTGATAAGTTTCTTCGTGTCATCCGCAAACTGATCCATTTATAAGGACAGTGCTTTACTCGGGATGCCAAGATTCCATATTCACATAATCAGAAAAAAGTCAGAAAGTCAGATTTTTGGAATACATACGTGAGTGTATATTCAACAAATGCATAATGAGTATTTACTCGGTTGATCCAACCAATCATGAATATTTTCACCATTGATTTATTATTCACGGAGCGCAATACCGAGAAGGGTGTCAGTGTTTACATTTACTCGAGGATGACATTAAATAACGATCATAGAATCGCTAATGCTGTTATTATTTTCTAACGTTATCGACATGTTTTCCATCGAACCCACTTCATTTGTTGAATTAAAACTATAAAAACAATTAAGTGAAATCTGAACAAGTACCTAGAAGTAGTGCTAACAGAATCATAGTTGATAAACATGATTCTAACATTATATTATATTGAAGTCTATCATCCGAGCTCATGTACGGTAGTTTAGCAAGAACTTGTTATTTATTTACTTTTTTCTAATTGTGTGTTGTAGGTACCAATGTAAAATATGGACGCTGTCTGCATAAAACAATATTTATTATTATTATTAAAAACGGTTGGCTATTGTGATTAAAAAGGGTGTAATTTATGATCTAATAAATTTCGTATACGTTACCGTCAGTTTCGAGATAAATTGTTTAAATATAAATTTTAGGTCTGCGAAATATTTTCTAGACAATATTGAAATACTAAAATAAACTTTTTGATTAATCATAAAGTAGTAGGTGCTGGTTGGTGCTTCAGTATTTTTTTATTCAGTATTAGACTTTTTAATTAAAGTTTTTTGTCAAATAAGATTTAAAGTACAAATTATTTGTGAATAAAGAAAAAGAGATTTTTAGTAGGAGCGGGCCTACTAAAAATCCCGCTCCTACTAAAAATCTTTTTCTTTTTTCTCAAATAATTTGTACTTTAAAAAGTAGCGGAATATGTCAATTGCTAAAAGAAATAGATCTGAAATGTTTAAAATAAGATTTAAATTACTGCAAGGAAATAAAATACTAAATAGTAGCTGTCACCCGCAAGTTTGTCTGCAATGTCTTTAAATGAGGAAAGCTTTTATCCTGACAACCCCTGGGCCCAAACCTACCGGTGGGTAGGTTTGGGCCCAAGCAAGTTTAGCTCCTTAGTAGGTGTACTAAGGAGCTAAACTTGCGGATACACTAGGTATCGAAAACTAGATCGATGTTGGATATGACATCATGCTATTTGGTATCAGTTCACTACGACAAAAAAATAGTTTTACCTATGTATTACTTGTGCGAAACCGGCGGGCGGGTTGCTAGTATACAATAAATTGCGATAA
Source organism: Leucoma salicis (assembly GCA_948253155.1). NCBI lineage: Eukaryota > Metazoa > Arthropoda > Insecta > Lepidoptera > Erebidae > Leucoma > Leucoma salicis. Next base: position 12,104,767 of record OX411809.1, on the reverse strand, counting down.
TCATCGAAAACTAAAGTTTAACTTGAATTGTTACAGGTTTTGACAGCACAGTGGGCGACGAAGTTGTTTGAAGCCAGGCTGCCTCATTTCTAGCGCCGATGATAAAACGTAGCGCGTCGCGAGTAAACCGCGATTATGGCGAACGTAACAGACGCATATTGCGTGCCTGGTGCCACCAACTTCAACAAAGCTTACAGTCGATTACACGGGTACATCGCACTAGTGATATGCATCGTTGGTTCAGCTACAAATTCTATCAATATCGCGGTACTCAGCCGCCGCGAGATGATCAGCTCTACCAACTCGATTCTCACCGGCCTCGCAGTCGCAGATCTACTAGTCATGCTGGAGTACATACCCTACGCACTGCACATGAACGTCAAAATTGGACCGCAAGTCAACAAGAACACTTACGCTTGGGCAGTCTTTGTTTATTTCCATTCCATATTCAGTCAAACATTTCATACTATTTCCATTTGGTTAGCGGTGACATTAGCGGTGTGGAGATACGTAGCGATAGCATATCCCCAAAGAAACAGTACCTGGTGTAATAAGAAAAATACAACAGTGGCCATTGTAAGTGCGTATATTTTATGCCCCTTTTTGTGTCTTCCAATTTATTTTGCAATGAATATAGTGCCTAGTGAAGTGACACCTCATAACAATTCCGAATTTGCAGAGGATCTATCTCTGCCTGACAATCGGACCGTTTATGTATTAGAAATGTCTACAAATGTGCAGCTGGTAACAGCAATCATGTGGATTTATAGTGTTATACTAAAACTTGTTCCTAGTTTTGCGTTATCAATATTAAGCACTTGTTTAATATCGAAGCTAACAACCACAGAGCGAAGAAGGCAGAAACTTTTGAAGCGCTCCACTATGGGATCAAATGAGGTAAGTGGAAATTTCTGCTTCACAGATTAACTGTACGTTATAATTAATTAAACAACATCCATCACTGTCATTCTCTGGCCTTATTCCAATAGAATTAATACCGGGTGCATAATTTTTTTCTCTAGATTCTGGTGAAAGAAACATTAAATCGGTACCTAAGTACCGAAAATACACTCTCTTGAACGACGTGTTAAAATATTTGTTGTAGATATAATTTATTATTTTAACCTTCTCGTTTAGTGTTATAAGTTACAACCACCCACGTTCACATTCTGGATCGTGCAAGACGGTAAAAGTGCTCATCAAGCGCCAATTGCTCTTTCTTTTCTGTCAGTTGATTCAAATGCCTTAGTCAAATATATAGCCTATTTGGCTGAATAAATATATTAATTACATTAATATTAAATGAGTATTAGATAATTTGTCTCTCTATGGGTCTGCTGCATGAACGGTTACCTTCCTCTGCAAATAAAACACACGAGATGTTTTACCGTTAGTTACACGGGAGATTGTAGTACTGACCTGCTTGGGACTGATTAAGTAGTCTCAATCGGCACCCAACCTTACCCATAATGTAATGGGTTATAAATGCTTACTTCCTTTAATCGCCTTGTACAACACCCGCGGAAAAGTACAGGATGGTGACACTTGTTTATTTAATTTCTTTGAAAAGACAACAACTTGTACTTTGGGATATCGCATGGGACTTTATAAACATAAAAAGATAATTAAGATTGATGGATAAAAAGTACACCCAGACTCAGAACAATTATTTGTGGATCACATAAAGAATTGTCGTGTGTGAGAATCGAAACCACAACACTCGGCACGGCAGTTTTGTATCTAAACCACTCCACCATATATGTATTCTTAGTCCATCAATATAAGGATCAGAATTTAAAATTAATTAAGTTTAAACGTAAACTGTGAGTACCTGAGATGTTAAATTATAACTAATTTTGGCTTCCTTAGATTAAAATACCGAGTAAGAATTTATTTCTTAATAACTATTATTACTTAATTAATACCAGTAATTATTGAATTAGTAGTTAATAATAAAAATGTCCTTGGTAAAACTCCACAATAATTAGTTACGATGTCTGAGGCCGCTGCTTTACTTTTAGCTTTGTGGAGGACCTCATTCCAGTAACGCGCGGTTATTTGGTCATATCCTCTTGAGAGAAGTTTGCTTCTTTGCGAGCCGTCGTAGCAATAAATATTTTGTCATTACTTGATCTAAGGTTGTGTGAGTGGCCAACTTTTATAAGCTTGAGAAAATAGGAGTTCACAGAATTAGAAAACATGATATGAAGATATCATTAAGGTTACGTAATCAATACTTATTATAATATTATAAATCCAAAATTGAACTTGTTTGTTTTCATGCCGTAGCAATTGAACCAATGATCATAAAATTCGCCATACATTATAGCCTGAACCTCAGAAAAAGATTACATAGGCTTTTTATTTATGAAAAATGGATGGTTCATGTAGGATGACTATTTTTGCACAGAGATAATTAATACATCATAGAGTTTAGAGTTTTAGATTTATATACTGAAGTAAAGGTGGACGAAGTCGCGGGCAGAGCCTAGTTTTATTATAAAGCAAATCGATTCTTGATATTGGTATTTAAACAGACAATTCAAAGGTTTTCAATGCTATTCATAAGCAAATAAAAAACAAATTGTCTGTAATAACATATAGGGATAGAAGAGTTACTTAAAAACTTTGAATTTTGATAGCAAATGAAACCTATAATCTAGCGACGTCTGAATACAATAGAGTTCGTTGACGCTTCAATAAAAGAGTTCTGAGACCAAATAAATAAATTACTTGGTCATCCATTCATTCAATTGAATGAAATATTTTTAAATCATACAAGCTGGTCATCAATCACTGGTTATCACAAGATACCACTAACTTCGAACGTGATTTTGTCACGAATATTAATATTTATTAATACTTTATTTATTCTTTAAATAAGTGAATCTAAGAGGGATAGTTAGAATGCATTAAAATTATAATCAAATTTATATCAATATTCAGAGATTTATCTGCGGGAAGACATTAATGCAAAGATATTATTGTATCCTAAATCTAGACTAATTTAACAAAACTGTAGAGATATTTATTTCCTTAGGTTATAACGGGAATGATTAATCAAATACCAATACGATTTATAAGGCTTACAACGTGAAAATATTGAATTTACACACTTAAATATGTATAGACCAATATGTACTACACCCATCGTATGTTTTGCAAATAGAAAGCTCCAAATTCCATCTAGAATAGCGTTTATTGCACTTGCGCTATAACTACATATTTCGGTCAGTAGGTATATTTGAAGCATCACTATTTCAATACAAACGACTACTCAACAATGTACTCATGATAACTGTGAAAAATCATCGGAGAACGTTATAACATTAATCTGTGTTTAAGTTAAAGAATTCGAAGAGTTTATGACTTTGAGATTGCAGTATTTTCATATTAATGTGTTCAATTTGTGCAAAGTAATCGTACGGTAAAATTGAATGAATATTCATTCAGGGTTTTTAGTAAAATTTACGGGTAGTAGCGCTCGGTACCAAGTGGGAGTACTCTTTTGCTATCAGGCCCGAGCGGGTTGGTACCACCATCTCCCGTGTGACCGGCCATGAAGCACATCGATGTGTTTTGGTTGTAGCAGGAGCTACTTAGCCGTTAATACTTTCATTTTATATCTGTGAAATGAAATGATGAGCAACGGCTTGACAATACTCTCCGTATAGTTGAGTCCATGAGCGACGGTTGACATTTACCATCAGGTGGGCCGTGGCTCGTTTGTCACAACATGCAATAAAAAATCAATTAGGTGTCAATAACATTGACGCGTTAATGTGTACAGATTAAACCCATCTATGCTCTAATTGATATTACCGCAGCAAACTGAAATTTCTTTGTATCCTAAAACTGTACACTGTAAAGCGTGATTCCGGAGACATATATTAAATTCACCGCCTGCTTGTAATTATTATCTAAATCGTTTATTGCTTTGGGCACTTCAAAAGGGCGCAACCTATTTAATATATTGAATTGGGTCCCTAATTTCATGAGTGTTACTAAGTAAGTTGCTAAGGGAAATGTGTCATTACGTTCATTAAATATTGTGGTTGTAATTCGTATTTTTCTTCAAAATATTAATGATGACCTGAACAGCTTCTCTCCGAACGTCCTTACTAAATTATTGTAGGACACTTTTAGGGGTAACTATATTTAATCAAGCAAACAAAATCTCTCGGGCCTCGTGGCGTAATCGGTAGTGTAACCGACTTCCGTGCACGAGGTCGTGGGTTCGATTCCCACTAAGGACAAATATTAGTGTGATGAACACAGATATCTGGACGGCATCTGGGTGTTTTCTATCTATTATATGTATGTATTTACAAATAAAAATAATATATGTATTTCATCCGTAATCCCATAGCACAAGCATTTAGCTTAGTTTGGGACCAGAGGACGTTGTGTGAAAATGTCCGTGAATATTTATTTATTTATATTCTTTATCAATATTATATCGCTGTAGATTATGTACATAATAAATAATAGAAAAACAGGTTACGGCTGGGTTATCTGGTAAAATGTAGGCCATGTTTTATATTAAATCTAGTGGAAATGTGTCACTATAGGAATTAATACACAAAAAATATATATCCTAATCAAAAATAGATATTGTGATTTATAATTTACAGTACTTGATAGTCCCAGTTACTTTAAAGAACACATTATTTGTGAATGTGGAAAAAGGGATATTTTCTGCGAGCGGAAAATCTAAGGGTAACTTGATCTAGAGAGAACGTGCCAAGTGTTGTGAGTTCGATTCCCATAAGGACAATTTTTTATGTGATCCACATTTTTCCGTGTGGTGACGGACTGCGAATACAAGTGTCACCACCCCATTCTTTCCCACGGGTGTCGTATGAGGCGACTAAGGGAAGTAAGCAATTATCATCCATTGCATGACTGGTGGTAGGGCTGGGTACCGAGTGGGAGTTCTCACTTGGTATCGGACCCGAGCGGGTTGTTACCACCATCTCCAGTGAGACCGGCCATGAAGCACATCGTTCCGTTTTGGCTGTAGCAGGTGTAGGTGTTTTGGCAAGCCGTTTATTCTTTCATTTCATATTGATGAAATGAAATGGTGAACAGCGGCTTGACAATACTCTCAGTATAGTTGAGTCAATGAGCGACGGTTACCATTTACCATCAGATGGGCCGTGGCTCGTCTGCCACTACAAGCAATAAAAAAAATGTGGATGTTCTGGGTCTGGGTGTACTTTGACAATTGTATTTAAGTATATAAAGTCTCCGCGATACAGGGTTATTCCCTAACGCATCTTATCTTTATTAAAAAATAAGTCTGTACTGCCGTTAGAAGACTGCTTTCACCAGCTTACAGAAGTGGTATTATATTTAGGCTTATTGGAGTGATCTCAATGAATACATTATAAAAAAGACGATAACCAGGATTTGATGATCGAGTAAATGTGGCGTGATGAGGTCTGAGGGTCGGGGGATTTTAAATTGGTATATATATATCTAGTTCACGTTTTCTGTTCGTGTAAGTAAACTCTAGCTATTTTTCAGCCAGAGAAGCAATTTCTATCCGATGAGTCAAGTGTGCGTCGGTCCAGTCGCACCGACCGCACGACACGTATGCTCCTTGCTGTACTGGGACTATTCCTCTCGACTGAAGTTCCTCAGGGGCTATTGGGGTTGGCCAGTGCCCTAGCACCTGATTTCTTCAAGAGCTGTTACAGCATGTTTGGTAAGTTTTCGTTACATCTTAGAGCATTACTGTATGATGATAAATAAAGGTAGGTATTGTAAATACATCAAATGTTTATGAGTTTATGGTTTCATACCTAGGGTCAATCGCATCGAAATCGTTGAATCAAATATAGCTATATAGCCATATAAATTAACCATATAAATTGTGCACCAACAAACCATGTGAATTTCGATAACACATTCATTCTTAACGTCGGGTGACGCACACACATACATAGTAGTCCCGAGCAATTGTCACTATGGCTGAATTGGCAAAGCATCTGGGATGGTCTCAAGGAGATGCAGGTTCAAATCCTGCTCGTGACTGTTATTTTCGATGTTAGATTTTTATACTTTGTGTTAAAGTACTACTATTATTTTAATATAATGGTAACTGCAGGCTTATAAAAACAAATATAACTTTTATGTTACAAACAGAAAGCAAATTTTTTAAGTTCTTTTTATGAAGGTAACACTAGCGAACTACCCTGCTGCTGTAGTATTTCGCACGGGTACTGTTTACTGATGCAGAGAATGTGTAGGGTGACTAAATTTCCCTACTTAAAAGTATTTAAACACTAGTGAAAACCGTTTAAAATCCGCAGTTCCGTTTAAAATACGAAAACGGAAAAATAAACGGAATTTTAGATGTTTTTAATTAGGTAAACCGTGGGTGCTATACATTATACAAGTGAGGTTCGAAACGAAGTAGAGGATTCTGTAAAAAACACGACAAATCACGAGGGGAATGGGGAAGGTATATGTAGCGAGATGTCACATGTACTTTTTATTTCGTTGAATCTGCGATTTCTAAATACAATTAAAAATATTGTACTTAAAGTTAATACGTTTTCTAAAAAATTTGAAGATTCATTGTACCAAAAAACACGTGATTTTGTTTAGGGAAAGGGGTTAGTTTAAAACTTACCTAGTGATACGTACAGGGGGATAGTACGATTAAAATTTGCTAAAAACATCACGTGATTAATAGGAGACCCCTTAATATTATAGACGAAAAATCATTATGTGTTATATTATTATAGGGCAACAATGCAGCCAGTCCTCAATAAATTACACAAACTATTCATTGTCTCACAGAAACATACAGATAGAAAAAAATAGCTTAAAGAACATCCATCCATCAGCCTTTCAACGTCCACTGCTGGACATAGGCCTCCCCAAGAGAACGCCACAACGAGCAGTTCCGTCATGGGGGATAATGCCGTACAATCGCCACGCTTGGCAGGCGGGTTGGCGATCGCAGTGGGTGTTGTTAATACTCGAGGGAGTGCTGCTGCCCACTGCCCCGATATTCCCTCAATCGGCTCTTACGACTCTCGTGGGTAGAAAGGGGTGGAACAATTCTGAAACCGGCCCCACAGGGCCCAAGAACATTCAGTTCTTGACAATTAAACAGACAAACCTCATTACAAAGTTAATTTTATTTTTCTTGCAATGTTTGAATAAGCCTCCCCATTGTCTTTCTGTTTAAACTTCTTTAGTGCAAACTTTATTGCTCAATGCCATTATTTGTTTTGAATTCAAAGAGAGAGATTATGGAAGTTGACCGTTGGACCCATTTGATTTTATAGAGGGTTTGTTTTTTTTTAATGTTATTGAACTATGAATAAGGGAAATATTTTTATTTCCATATAGGTACGTTACATAGTACTAAAAATCGTCAAGAATCCACTAATAAATAAGACGAGCACCTGATGCAAGTGCACACGCAACAACAATATGGCGATTGAAATAGACAAACTCGAACAAAAAATATTTTAAAAATAGAGAGCAATAAATTAAACTATACATACGATTTCGGTGCTAGACACCTACTAATGTGTTTAAAGTATAATATGGGTACGCCAAATAAACGCACTGCCCCAACGAAACAGCGAAATTTCAGAGTAAACAAAAAAAAACTAGACGTCGCGGGACGTCTACCAGATGTGAAAACATCGACATTATTTTGTAGGAATAAAATGATCATAACTTGACAAAGACTCTCCTTAAGACGAATGAAACGAGTATAAACTCGATGGGTTTGGGTCATTTCATTACAGAGTTACTATGGCCATCTTACAGCTCCATTATCAGACCCTGTATACCATCTAAAGACAAAGTACTTGTCAAGACGAATTAAACGATTCTAAACTCGATGGAGTTGCGTCAATTCATTACAGAGTTACTGTGGCCAACTTTCAGCTTCATCATCAGACCATCGATATCATCTAGGACTGGATTACTAGTCATGACCCTTCAAACGATCCCTAAATCGATGGAGTTGCGCCATTTAATTACAAAGTTTCGCGTGGCCGCCTTCCAGTTCTATCATCAGACCCTGGATACCATCTAGAGACAAAATACTCGTCAAGATGAATTAAACGATTCCAAACTCGATGGGATTGCGTCATTTCATTACAGAGTTCCTATGGCCACCTTCTAGCTCCATCATCAGACCCTGTATACCATCTAAAGACGTTGTACTTATCAAGACGAATCAAACAAGTCCAAACTCGATGGGGTTGCGTCGTTTCATTATAGAGTTGCTGTGGCCACCTTCCAGCTTCATCATCAGACCCTGGATACTATCTAGAGATAAAGTACTCGTCAAGACGAATCATACGAGCCCATACTCGATGGGGTTGCACTGTTTCATTATACAGTTCCTATGCCCAACTTCCAGCTCCATCATCAGATCAGATCCATGTTATCATAATATTTCATTGTCACGCGATATACATATGCGTGTAAAATTTTAACACAATCGGAAACCGGCAAGTGTGTCAAATTTAACTTGCAAGATTTGAACGGGACAAGTAAAATAAAAGCGTCGCCACGCTAACAGCCGATTTTACCCTCCCTCCGCATTAGATGTTTCACATCAAAATATTAAGTTTTTAGATTTTTGTTGATTTTTTGTCCGTGTGGTGACGGACTAAGAATACAAGTGTCACCACCCTATTCTTTCCCACGGGTGTCGTATGAGCCAACTAAGGGAAGTAAGCAATTATCATCCATTGCACGACTGGTGGTAGGGCTGGGTACCAAGTGAGAGTACTCACTTGGAATCTGGCCCGAGCGGGTTGGTACCACCATCTCCCGTGTGACCGGATGATCATCACCGGCCATGAAGCACATCGTTGCGTTTTGGCTGTAGCAGGAGATAGCCGATTATATTTCATTTCATATCTGTCGAGTCGAGTGCATGGGTGACGGTTACCATTTACCATCAGATGGACCGTGGCACGTCTGCCACTACATGCAATAAAAAAAAACCTCCACCGATAAAAAATATTAACATCCGAATTAATAACCTCCTCCTTTTATTGAAGTCTGTTAAATAGTAAACTGTTTCATATTTTTCATGGGTAAGCTAAAGTTAAACAGAATTAGAATGCAGTAAGTACATAACTATATTTCGGTAATTCGGTCATCATCTCCCTAGTCTTATCCCAAACATTAATGGGATCGACTTTCAACCTGTTCGGTTTCAGCTGATCCACCAGTTATTATACGGAATGACTGCCTATCGACCTCCACAACCCAACTAAGGGGACAACTAGCGACCTTAGAAAGATCGGTGTCAATTTTTTTCATATTAAGAATCCAATGATAAACCAAACTCTGTGTGTTAACGTAAACAGGATAAAATAAAATACTTAACAATAATACTACAAAAAATGTTAAGATAAATGACGAATAACGTTTATACTCTCAACTCACTCACTGGCAATCACTGCATCACGTAGATTTTGATTCTAAACTTGGTTTCTAAACTTAAAATCAATATTTGAACGTTTGATATGTATGTAACAGCTGCAGCACTTTGATTGGATAACTTAATCTACTCATAAATAGTATCAAGTTGATGTCCGCGTCTGCTTCTCGGCTTCTTTTAAACAACGCAACGAATTTTGAAATGGTTTTACTGCCGTTTCGATAATTTTTCTATGAAATTTTAAATGTATAATAACATCCTAATTAATATTTTTAAGTGGAGAATTTAAATATTTAGTACTTAATTTGCAGAAAAACCTATTTAAGACTAAAAAGCTTTAACTAACGTGTGCTTAAATAGATACATTGATAAGGTTTACCTCAAAAGATATGTGATAATAATCTACTAAAAACTATGAGTTCATTAAAAACTCTACAGATATCAGTAGAAAAATGCACTTGTACGAAGCGAGGGTGGGTCACTTGTCATTGATAAATGGTTACCTTATTTTATTTCCTAAACCACGTTTTTACTGCGAGAGCTGCACTTAATAAATATGTATCCTAAGTAATATTATAAACGGGAACTATTCATTTTCCAGGATGAGAAGTAGCCTGCCGGCGGACCACTGAAGGAATGTAATATAGTTCCGGTGGCCCGCCAATAGAGGCGGAGAGACACACGGCGGGTTTCTTTAGTGGGTGAGGGCCCCACACTACCCTGTTCGTTGCCCCGAACGACGGGGTGTGCGGTTAGGAAAAATTTTCCAGCCTTAAAAAAAAAAAAAATTATGAAAAGTAGCCTTTGTCCTTTTCTGATCTCCAGACTAAGTCTATGCAAAATTTCATTTTAATCGCTTCAGTATGCCAAAGAAACTCGCTTCCGCGTCCTCACTGATATTATAAATGCGACAGTGACTTTGTTCCTTTGTTACGCTTTCACCGCTTTAACTAATGAACTTATCGTCACAAAATTTTACATATTTAGATATTTTTATATATATTTTTAGCTTTTGACATGCTTAGCAATATACATTAAACACAAAGTGAAAAATGTGATATCGAAAATAACAGTCACGAGCAGGATTCGAACCTGCATCTCCTGGATACCGTCCAGATGCTTTGCCAATTATTAGGTAAAATCTTAATTGTAAAATTTAGTTTACCTGGTCGGTATAATGTATGAAAATACTTCCGACAGATGGTGCAGGCGTCACCCAAAGACGTTAAGTATGAATGTGTTATCGAGATTAGCAGTCAGGACCAAGGGTCACGATGGCTGAATTGGCAAAGCATCTGGACGGTATCCAGGAGATGCAGGTTCGAATCACACACAACACACTTACATATAGTCGTACACTATATGTAAATATATAAAATTTAAGTTTCCATATACAACATACCCGTGCACGATCGCACTATATCGGCACGCTGATACACACAACACATACACATTCACATACACACGCTATCGCACGCACATACACACTCACACACACACACACTCGCACACACATACACACTCTCTCACACACACACACACACATTCGCTCGCACACACACACACATTAGTTTATAATATTTCTGATAACTATCTGGCAACTATCTGGTTTAATTTCTCATTGTAATGTATATTTTGTTATATTTTTGTTGTTTACATAACTAAAATTTAAGTGTGTAATCATAACATGTGACTCTTTCAGTGGAATGGTGGTCTGGTTCTCTGAGCACAGGTTTTTACTTAGTTTGGAAACCAGTCTCCCGTTTTATTTTCTATGCTACTATTATTGTGTATCTTTTTTGTGTTATGGAAGAAAATAAATAAATATTATTATTATTATTATAGTTTGGAGCCTATAAAAGGACTTAGGCTACTTTTTATCCCGGGAAATTGGACTATATCTCTGGGACAGTATTATTTGCTCTGAGATCATAAGAGTGTCATAGAAGAACGCGTTTATATTCTGAAATCCATACGCACGGAGTCGCTAGTCGAAATCTAATATTCAATAAAGACAATCGTGCTTGTGTCTCGTGCCAATCATTCTTTTTATATTCATGGTCTGATAAACTCAGTACTTGAAGGCAACATAAAAGTCAATTATTATGAAAATGAGATAAGGCAATAACATTGCGAGTGAAAGAAATCATGAAAATAAAACTTTATGTTAATAGACACATTTTCCTTGAAATTTGGAAGAGATTATGCCAAAAAAATAGGAGTACTTACAAATGTTTCTTTACATCCCATGCTTATAAGAAAGGGGTGAAAAAAAATAAAGGAAGCAATTTTTCTGCCAATATGGAATTAGTTCTTTCTTGTCTCATTTGCATTAAGTTCTAATTAAATAGATTTAGTAGTTATTTCTTATATTTGACGCCGTTTTATCAATCACAGCTACTCGTAAAAAAATACCTTTTGTCTATTTATTAAAATTAGCTCCCAGTGTAGTTTTTTTTGTTAGGATTTACTTAGCTTCGGCAAGTTGTTTACAGAAAAACCCGCGAGTAATTATTACGTTTTATCATATATTTTTAGAAAGCGTCGCAGTTTCAGTATTGTCACCAACTTACGTACACCTGCTACTCAGTTTATAAAATTCACAGAGCATATAAAATAATAGAATTGCTTCTATACGTCAACCTTGGAATATCAAAACTGTTATGAATATTAATAAATTTTGATAAGTTTGTTTAACAATGATACTTTTATTAAAAAAACAATGAATATAATACTCTTTCAAGAGTTACGAATAGGTATTTATTTTTTACTCTGTTTCAATATTTATAGCGAGCAATCGATTTTATAGCTTTTGTTCTGTCGCCGGTGTAGAATATTATAGTTTATTCAAAAACGAGAGGTGGTCAATGCGTTAATGGCTTAAAACGTTCATTGGTGAGGAAGATTAATACAGTAGTTATTAATGGATGGCCAATTTGCACTAAAATAACTAAAGCATTTTATGAATTACTATAGTTATAATTTACTCATCAGTAGAATTTCAGATGTGCTTTTGAAATTTTCCGTCCACCTGATGGACTGACGTGACAGTCTGGACAAAGCCACAAGGTGTCATTGGCTCCAGTCTGCACAGTAGATACCGCCTGTTGTTACGATTTATGGGGAATGTCTTTGTCCAGCAGTAGACGTCAAAGGCTGAGGGATGATAGCTTACTACCTTGTACAAAGGTTTTGATAGCAGATTAATTAAAAATTAGCAGTGCATTTTTTAATTAAAAAAGTCTATAATATTAATTTCTGTTTGGCAGGTGATCTGATGGACGTTCTGGCGTTATTTACGTCGTCAGTAAACTTTGTACTGTACTGCAGCATGAGTCGACAATTCCGGTGTACCTTTGCACGGTTAGCCCGCCGGATGCTTTCACCTACCGCGGAACCAGCCAAATTAGCTAATAAATTAGAAGCCACAACGCAGGTATCACAATGTTAGCAATAGTTTAATTTATTTTATGTGTGTACACCCTTTTAACACCATTAGTCTCAATTTAGGATTTTTTTATTGCTACTAAGTATTTACAGTCAACCTTTTGTTTGATACAAAATTTGTATCTGTTCAGACAATATGTTTTTGTTTGTAAACGATATTATAAAACTATCATATATCTTTTAATAACTATTGTTATAAAGTATTTATGATAGCTACTACCCGCGATATCACCCGCGTGGAATTAAGTTATTTAATATTATTATGCGGTACCATAGCTAATTTACCAATATAAAATAGCCTTAGTTATTCCTTATAATATCAGTTATCTAACAAGTCCCGAACAAGTCTTTCCAGCCGTTGTGGATATTAGCCAGAACATACATACAGACAGACAGAGTTACAGACAGACAAAAACTTAAAAAAATGTATTTTGTTATAGCCAAAATTTAACTTTCTTATACATTTGGTAAAATGCTGTTATTTAGGCATTATCAACAGATACTTCAATTTTATTTATTTGTATAGATGACATATGAGTGCAATAGTAGGTACTATAATTTATCAAAGCTGTTATTTTATTTTATTCTGTATTAGAACGAATTTGGCTAAACGTTTTACTTATAATAATAGGGACGACAACAAAAGGTCTCTGTAATAAATTTTATATGGTTGAAATTAGTAAAAAGTTTAACATGCAATAACATATTTTCACTAATTGAAATAATGTAAAAGAGGTGCAGCCTTAACGCTTCGCATGATGAACGTAGACAATAAAAGCCACTGGGACTACGCTACGCATACGAGTAGCTCGTACACGATACGAACCGAAAAGCATATTATACAAATTCTGCCAGTTCAGATTTTATGTCTCCAAAATTATGTCAAATTAGGGCTCACAGAACATTAAACATAAAAATGCAGAAAAAATAGTAACAAAAAAAAACAAAGCAGTCTAAGAACTGCCGACAGAAGTGAAAACTTAAAACTATAATCAAACAGTTGTTATTTTTAGATATCCAAGTTAATTGTTCGGTCTTAAATTAAAACTTGTAAATCAAAATTATTCATTCAGGCAATAAAAAATTAAAATAATCATAACTTGACAAAGTACTCCTTAAGACGAATTAAACGAATATAAATGTGATGGGTTCGGGTCGTTTCATTACATAGTTACTGTGGCCTCCTTCCAGCTCCAAATCAGATCCTGGATACCATCTAAAGACAAAGTACTCGTCAAGACGAATCATACGTGCCCAAACTCGATGGTGTTATGTCGTTTTATAACGGAGTTCCTATGGCCACCTTCTAGCTCCATCATCAGACCCTGGATACCATCTAAAGACAAAGTAATCATCAAGACGAATCAAACGATTCTAAACTCGATGAGGTTGCGTCATTTTATTACAGAGTTACTGTGGCCACCTTCTTGCTCCATAATCAGACCTTGGATATCATCTAGGACTGGAGTACTAGTCAAGACATTTCAAACGAGCCCTAACTCGATGGAGTTGCGCCATTTAATTACAGTTTCGCATGGCCACCTTCCAGCTCCATCATCAGACCCTGGATACCATTTTAAGGCAAAGTACTCATCAAAACGAATCAAACTCGATGGGTTTACTTCGTTTCATTATAAGAGTTACTGTGGCCACCTTCGAGCTCAGGCGCTGGATACCATCTAGAGACGAATCATACAAGCCCAAACACGTTGGGGTTGCGCCATTTCAATATAGAGTTCCTAGGTCTACCTTCCAGCTCCATCATCAGATCAGCTCTATGTCATCATAATATTGCATTGTCACGCGATATACATATGGGTGTAAAATTTCAGCTCAGTCGAAAACCGTCTGCCGTGTGAGGCCGGCTCTAGAATTGTCCCACCCCTCTCCACCCATGGGGGTCGTTAGAGCCGACTGAGGGAATACCGGGGAGTAGGCAGCAGCACTCCCTCAAGTAATAATAATGCCCACTGCGATCGCCAACCCGCCTGCCAAGCGTGGCGATTACGGCAATATCCCCCAAAAAAATGAGCACCATAACAAAAAACGGCCCCCAGTCACGGCAGCTCCGCTATTCCGTGACCTAACGGTAGCAGGCCCGGTAACGGCGGAGCAGGGGGTGCGAAGAATCTCCGGTCACGGCAAGGCTACCAAAAACAACGACCTCTGGCCCTGGTAACGCACAAAGTTCGAAAACTTCGGACCGACGAGAGAATTACCGAGCTGGAAGAGGAATTGAGCAAGATCCACTAGGACATTACAGGGTTGTTAGAAGTCTGAAGAGAGGGTGAGGGCACGACAATCCTCCAGTCCGGGAACTTGCTCTTCTAGCGGGAGTCCACCAGTCCCAAGGGGGTGTCGGGTTTATCGTTCGCAAGTCTCTCGTAGGCAACGTGGAGAGGATTGAAAGTGTGTCGAGTAGGGTAGTGTACCTTATACTCAAAATAACCAAACGATATTCATTGAAGGTCATACAGGTTTACGCACCGAACTCGACACACTCCGATGTCGAGGTGGAGGCTCTATATGAGGACATCTCGAAGGCCATCCACTGGTCTGAAACCTATTTCACGGTGGTTATGGGAGACTTTAACGCGAAACTGGGCAAAAGGACAGACGATGAGCTGAAGGTGGGGCACTATGAATTTGGGCAGAGGAACCACAGGGGCCAGATGCTGGCTGATTTTCTGGAGAAGAAAGGCCTCTTCATGATGAATTCCTTCTTCAGGAAGCAGCCCCAGCGAAAATGGACCTGGATTAGCCCTGATGGTTCAGAGAAAAACGAATTTAATACTACCCGTATTAAAGAGGCGATAGAGCGGAACCAAGGCTCGAAAGTGTTTGCAAGAGATCTGTCTGTTGGCCAAAGTCAGTTGACTAAACTGAGGAGTAACAACGGCACTGTAATTTCTTCTCGAGATGAGATCTTGGGAGAGGTTCAGCAGTTCTATGGACAGTTGTACAGATCCCAGAGCCCTGCTGTTGGCTTGGTCCAAGACCCCAGATCCAAGCTAACTCGGCACTTTACCGAAGATATCCCGGACGTCAGCCTGCACGAGATCAGAATGGCTCTCAAACAACTAAAGAACGGAAAGGCACCGGGAGACGACGGAATCACCACAGAGCTTCTTAGAGCAGGCGGAAAGCTGGTCTTAAAAGCTCTTCAGAGGCTGTTCAATTCCGTCGTTCTCAGGGGTGACGTTCCAAAGTCGTGGACCAGAAGCGTGGTGGTGCTGTTCTTCAAGAAAGGTGACAGAACCTTCTTGAAGAACTATAGACCCATCTTGCTCTTGAGCCACGTCTATAAATTGTTTTCGGGAGTCATTACAAATCGACTCACGCGTATGCTTGACGACTTCCAGCCTCCCGAAATAGCCGGTTTCCGAAAAGGCTATTGGACCATAGACCACAGCCACATGCTACGCCAGATTATACAGAAAACCGAGGAATACAATCGGCCTCTGTGTCTGGCGTTTGTGGACTATGAGAAAGCCTTCGACTCAACGGTGCCAAATTGACTATCGGTACATCGATGTGCTGAAGTGCTTGTATAGAAACGCCACTATGTCAGTCCGTGTTCAGGACAAGAGTACGAAACCGATGCAATTGCAGAGAGGTGTTAGACAGGGAGACGTAATGTCCCCGAAACTCTTCACCACTGCATTAGAAGATGTCTTCAAGCTCTTGGACTGGACCGGATTCGGCGTCAACATCAATGGCGAATACATCACTCACCTTCGATATGCCGACGACATCGTAGTCATGACAGAATCGCTGGATGACCTTGGCACCATGCTCAATGATCTCAGCAGGGTTTCCCGACTGGTGGGTCTCAAAATGAACATGGACAAGACGAAAGTCATGTCTTATGTCCATGTCATTTCAGCACCGGTCCTAGTCGGGAGTGCGCTTCTCGAAGTTGTCGACCATTATGTCTACCTGGGACAAACAGTCCAGTTAGGTAGGCACAACTTCGAGAAAGAGGTCAATCGACGAATTAAACTCGGCTGGGCAGCGTTCGGGAAGCTAAGGAACATCTTCTCGTCCAATATTCCGCAGTGTCTGAAAATGAAGGTCTACGACCAGTGTGTGTTACCAGTGATGACATACGGAACAGAGACGTGGTCTCTGAATGTTGGCCTCATATCAAGGCTCAAAGTCGTTCAACGGGCCATGGAGCGGGCTATGCTTGGTATTTCCCTACGTGATCGAATCCGTAATACGGAGATCCGTAGGAAAACGAGAGTGGCCGACATAGCCCGCCGGGTTGCCATGCTGAAGTGACAATGGGCAGGCCACATCGCTCGACGAACCGATAACCGTTGGGGACAAAAGGTTCTCGAGTGGCGACCACGTATCGGACGGCGCAGCGTAGGACGGCCCCCCACCAGATGGACTGATGATCTGGTCGAAGCTGCGGGGAGCCGTTGGATGCGGTTGGCACAGGACCGCTCGTTGTGGCGTTCTCTTGGGGAGGCCTATGTCCAGCAGTGGACGTTGAAAGGCTGATGGATGGATGGATGGATGGACGGAAACCAGGAAGTTTGTCAAATTTAATTTCCAATGCACACACTATAGCTGCGTCTCATAACGGTGTCGCGGGTCCAGAGAGTTTATCTCATCTAAAAATATGCGTACCGCGCTAAAAGAAGTTTTCACTTCAAAAACTAAAGCACTGAAGTTTTTATTATATAGCGGCACAATCACTTAGGCTATACCTACCTACTAGGTGCTCCTAAAAACACATTGTCAATATTAGACGAAACTCAGCGCTACTACAATCTTTGGTAGAAACTTAATTAATTGAAATTGGGCTCTTTGGCAAGGTAAAACTTAAAAAGATAGAAAATATCAGTTACGATTTAGGTACATTTTTGTTGAATAAATTGCTAGTTGAGCTCAATGATATCACGTTGTATTTTATCTATGACGTCGTAAATACTGGCATGACTGAAGGAAAAACTGTTTTAATGCCAACTTTTGATTGAAGAGAGAGAGAGAGAGAATTAATTAGGAAAGTTACCAATTATGATTTCAAGCAGATAAATAATTGCGCAGTTGTACAGCCAACGAACCGTTTGTCCATGTGGCGACGGACTAAGAATACAAGTTTCACCACCCCATCCTTTCCCACGGGTGTCGTACAAGGCGACTAAGGGAAGTAAGCAATTATCATCTATTGCATGACTGGTGATAGGGCTGGGTACCAAGTAGGGGTGCTCACTTGGTATCGGGCACGAGCGGGTTGGTAACACCATCTCCCGTGTGACCGGCCATGAAGAACGAAGGAGATAGCCGTTTATGCTTTCATTTCATATCTGTGAAATGAACTGGTGAGCACAGGCTTGAAAATGCAATAAAAAATAAATAAAAAAACGACATTTTTATTGAGATTAAATTTGTACCAAGTTCTAAAAATACAAGAAAAGTATTATTCTTATAAAATTTTAATTTGGCATATATTATGTAGCCAGGATGTGCTGCATTGTAAAAAGTATAGTTTTAACAACTAATAATGTTGAATTTACTTATATTTAAAATTCGAGTGACTAAAAAACTGTCAGGGACAACGGAATCAAGAAGCATTTATTTCAGCATATTATCCTGCGACTAGACTAATGAATTAGTTCATAAGTCTAGTCGCAGGATAATAACGTGATATTGTAAAAAATAAAAACTATTGATATAGGCTTCCATAAAATAGGTCTAGTCGTTAATATCTCTGTATATCATAATATAGTATTATAACCAGTTACGCTTGTGTTATGACAAACCCCGCATAATGTCTTGACATATATTATCTATGTTGTTTGAAGATATCTAGAATAACAATTAGTTATGTACTTACACATCTTACATTTGTGAGTATTCTGCTTTGTACGTATTATCCTTATGTATAGGTACTCAGATCATTATATTAGTCTAATTGGTATATTTACAAGGTTGTGGTTGAAAACATTCTCCCAAAAGCTATAATTATCGGTATTGAGAATAAATACCTATTCATTATTTAGAGGAAAAAAATAACACAGCAATAATTTCTGTCCTTTTCTTCTTATATTCTCTTTTATCTTTTAAATATAACATGTTTCTTATTTCAGATACTAATTACGAAGTTTGTTTAATACACAGGTCACCGGACCACTATAGCGCCAATTGCCCGCCCTGATACGGGTGGTGGAAGAAAGCATTATATAAATGATACAGGTACGTTAATTGTACTATTCTTGTATATAGATATTACAATAAAAATAGAACGCACAACAAGCCCACCCCCCATACCCCATTTTTTGTAACATCACAGATTCATGTACTCGTAAAACAATGACCATAATAGCAACTAGCTACTAACGGGTTAGGACCACTGGGCCGCGACTGTATTAATACAGAGTTGCTGAGGGCCACCGGTCCTCAAAGCCCTTCAAAAGCTGTTCCATTCCATCGTTCTCGGGAGTGGCGTTCCAGACTTGTGGACTTGTGGCGTAGTGGTGCTTTTCTTCAAGACGGGTGAGAGAACCCTCTTGTATAATTATATACTCATCTCGCTCTTGAGGCACGTCTATAAGTTGTTTTCGAGAGTTATTACATATCGACGCGGGTGCAAGCCTAACGACTTCCAGCCTCCTGAACAAGCCGGTTTTTGAAAAGGCAAAGTATGATAAACCATATACATATGCTGTACCAGATTATATAAAAAACCGAGGAATACAATCAGCCTCTGTGTTTAGTATTTGCGAGCTATGAAAAAGGCTTGGATACGGTCGAAACTTGGAAGGTGCTGCAGTCTTTTTAGCGGTGCTAATTTGTCGAGAAAGAGGTCAATCGACGAATGCATGGAGCAACCACAGAATCAACGGATTGTCTGATTGACTTGACTCCCTAACTTTTGACCTCCATGGAAATGAGCCAGGAGGCGGACCACGTCGGCGCCATTTGGATGATTGCTATTAGAAATCCCCATTGCGTTCCTACGGGATAAAAATTATAATTAAAAGATAATAGAGGAAACTACGGTACTTGTCGGTACAAGGCATATCATATCAGTACCGTCAACAATCAACTATCATAATAATGTAAAGTAAAGAATATAAGCATGATGATTATTTTATTCTAATTCCTTATCAGAACCGTCTTATAAACAACTAATCTATCTATTCATTAGCCTTTCTAAAATGCCTTGTTACGCTGGCCAAAAAATCTTTCTATGTTATAATGGTTATAAATCTTCCAAACGTGACCCTTAATATTTCGTTTTAAATATTCATTCAATGTTTTATGAAAAGGGCTACCCTTGACATCTTTCTACGTGATAAGATCCGCAACAAGGATAGCCATTAAGGAAAAAAAATGTCGAATGACCTTTGTAGTGAACAGTTGATAGACAAATCATAATAAGAAGAACGATAACACTTGGGGAAAGGGTTTCTTACAAACCAAATACTGATTGAATGAATTATGTACTCGTATATATATATGATATATATTATAATAAATAATATCTACTTTCAAAATAATTGTATGACCAATTAAATTAACATTTTCATATTATTTTTGTTTAGGCGGGAAAAAATTTACCTAACCGCACACCCCGTCGTTCGGGGCAAGGAACAGGGTAGTGTAGGGCCGTCACCCACTAAATAAACCCGCCGTGTGCCATCTCTCCACCCGTGTTGGTGGGCCACTAGAACTATGTCGCATTACTGTAGTGGTCCGCCGGCGGCTTACCCTTTCGGGTACCCTCCATTGAGCGACGCATCTGTACACGGAGTGTCGCATCTTTGCGGGAGGCTTTGCTTGGGTGGTGGATGTTCCCCGGTCCATCCACCCGCAGCCTCAGCTAGGGCGGCATAAAGCGCAACTACTCGTGCCTGTGCCGCCCCATTCAGTGGCGGCGCTATGGGTCAGCGGAAGAATCCTCCTCCCTGACGCTCTCCGCCTCTTCCGTCCGCGAGATTACCTACCTACTCACAGAAGGCAGCGACCGCGGCCCAATTCCTGTAGCTGCCGAGCATCGCTCTAACGACGCTCGGCAGCGAGAGGTCTCCCCTATTGCCGCGACGCTGCTCGGTCCAAGCCGGGCACGACTCTAGCTTGTGACGCGCTGTGTCCTCGTCGCAACCGCAATGGTGACAGCCCGGAGGAGCTTCCCTTCTTGCGCCTATGTGCAGATATCTGCCAAAGCAACCGTGCTCCATAACCACCTTATGGTACCTTAGGTGTTACAGCGCTTTATTTTCTCATTCGTGTTTTGATAGAGTAAAATTTCATTGCAGCTGTGTGGAATAATATGCCTAAGAAAAGAAGACAAAAATCTTCTGGCTTCTGTTTCTACTGTAAGTCAGTTAGTCTGTCAACATATCAGCATTTTGTTTAAATATGAACCATGAAATTTACATAACATCCGTGACAGTGCAACATGTTTATTATCTTATACAATAGAAACCACATGTCTTGCATAATACTTCAATAATTTATATAAACGTAGGCAGTACGTAATAATATTGAAAATATTTTCTTTTTTAAATTGCTTGTAGAGGCAGACGAGCCACGGTCTGGTGGTAAATAGTAACCGTTGCTCATGGACTCAACTGTACAGAGAGTATTGTCAAGCCGCTGCTCACCATTTCATTTCACCGATATGAGGAAATGAGAGAATAAACGGCTATCTCCTGTTGCAGCTAAAACGCAACGATCTGCTTCATGGCCGGTCACACGGAAGATGGTGGTACCAACCCGCTCGGGCCCGATACCAAGTGAGTACTCACACTTGGTACCCAGCCTTATCACCAGTCATGCAATGGATGATAATTGCTTACTTCCCTTAGTCGCCTCATACGACACCCGTGGAAAAGAATTGGGTGGTGACACTTGTATTCTTAGTCCGTCACCACACAATCCATCAAGCTTCCGACAGAAGGCGCAGGCGTCACCCAAGACGTTAAGAATGAATATGTTATCGAAATTCGCAGTCCCGAGCAATTGTCACGATTGTTAATTTCGACTTCACATTTTCACACTTTGTATTAATTTTTATAACTAATTAAAATTTGTTGTACCTATAGTTAATATTAAAACTTGTTGTACCTATAGTTATAAAACTTAACACAACGTGCGCAAATGTGATATCGAAAATTATGGTCACAAGCACTTTGTGTTCTGATAAGCGGCTGCGCGTGTCAAGTGCTTACAATATAAATATATAAAAAGTAACCCTAAATATTTTTTCCATCCATCCATCCATCCATCAGCCTTTCAACGTCCACTGCTGGACATAGGCCTCCCCAAGAGAACGCCACAAAAAATAAATATTTTTTGCAGTGATCAATGTGAAGTTATAATTTTCAAAAAAAATAAATTATTGTTAAAAAAACTTAAAATTCCCTTTTATCGTAGGTGAGCACGCCAATACAGGCGGAAAATAAAACAATACTTTGGAATTAAACACAAAGTGAAAAATGTGAAATCGAAAATAACAGTCACGAGCAGGATTCGAACCTGCATCTCCTGGATACCGTCCAGATGCTTTGCCAATTCAGCAATCGTGACCCTTGCTCCTGACTGCTAATTTCGATAACACATTCATACTTAACGTCTTTGGGTGACGCCTGCACCATCTGTCAGAAGTATTTTCATACATTATACCGACCAGGTAAACTTAATTTTACAATTAAGATTTTACCTAATCTGCATTTGACATAAATGCTAAAAATATATATAAAAATATCTAAATAATACTTTGGAAAATCCAAAAGTGCACGCCTCACAATCTTCATTTTTCACAATAAAATTGATTATTTGATAACTAACTTATAATGTATTGGTCTTACTAAGTAGTTTTCAATAAATCAAATAGATTCAATGTCATCAATATTAATGTGGTTCTCATGTCTTATACGCCATGTAGCGCTAATTTTAAGAAGTACTAGGTAATATATTGGTCTATAGAAGTAGTTCTCACGAAATAAGGTATAGCGCTGGTTTTAGTATACCACTGCCATCGAACCATCGAGTCGAGCGTAAATATTCACTATTTTTTTGTTCATTTAATAACAATTAAACCACATTGAACCAGACCGTGAAAAGTAATAGGGCTCTATTCGTAAATATACTGAAGTTGACAAGAAAAATAAAGACTCGATTAGTGAAGTATTTCAGTCGTTATCGTGTTAACATACATTACCTACAACACACGGACGTTCAAGACAGAACTTTTTTAAACAGTTTTGTAGTAGTTTACATAACAAAATTGGCATAAAAAATATCATTAGTGTTAAAAATTTTGTTTTTTCTGGATATGTGTGTGTACGTATTATTTTACAAGTGCAATATATGATAAATAGAGACATTTTAAGTTTGAAAAATCAGTTGTTCTGCGTAAAACGAGAGAAGTATTTTTTTTATTTGAAAGGCCTTGATTAGGCTTAAAAACTGGTATATATTTTATCCCGCTACTATATCGGGAACCTGAGATATAACCTAAAAACTATTTTTTGGCTGCGGCGGAGCCGCGGGCAAAGACTAGTCATGTATGAAATCCTTTGGTGTTCTGTGTGTTATATTTAATGAACACGTAAATAGAGCAGGGAATTGCCTATTTCTGAGTTAGTAATCAATTTACCTACTTAAATATTTAATCTGAAGTATTTAGTAAATTAAATTTGATGTATATTACAATTAACATGATTAACCCACTTACTTTCTAAGCAATGTATGTATGTATATTAACGAGACCTAAATTAGGGACTTATTAGGTTTGGGAATTGGGGTGTGTGTGAGGCTTAAGATTCTCCTCGAGGCAATCGACGTTTCATTATTATAATATTAAATCCAATTTGTTGGTTACTTTTTTAAAAAAAATGTACTCTTTTATTCTGTGAAGATCGTGCTCTCGCATGTAAACGAATAATATAAAAAAAATATATTAGAAGATTTAAGTAACCCCTGACACAAATAAAACTCTAAAAAGTATAATAATATTATTTTTCTGTCGGCCTTTTAACTTCATTAAAAGAACCTATTAATATTTTAAAAATGAGCGCCGCCGCGTCGAGGGACCTCTAAGTAAATAAAAGGAAATTATAATACAAATAAAAAGAATATTTATAATGATAAAGTATGGATTATACAAAGAACTACTCTATGTAAACAACGTAAGTACGAGCTTACTTACGTTAGAGCTCCATCATAAGAGTAGCTCACTGGTACCAGCACACATGGGTGTTTCAGACGTTAGGACACAGATCCTAGAGTATATGTTTGAAAGTAAAGTAAATATGCACATTAGGGTCAATTCAGATCAGGCGAAAAAAATATCGCGTATGTTCGAGCTTGTTCTTCACACTTAGCGCAAATAGCTCGCGGATACTCAGGCAGTCTCGCGTATGCTCTCACAGTCGAACCTTCTCTCGGGTGTTGATTCTATGAACGGCATTATCACTTGCCGTCAGGTGGCTCATGACTCATGTGCTACCATATGAAAAAAAAAATATAAGCGATCCCAGCATTCCTTACCTCACCTAGACGATGGCTATGTAGTTTTTGAAAGAAAATATACTGAATTTATATTATATCTTGAGATTAATGTATATTTTTAGTGACAACACGTTTTCGGTGACTGTGATAGATTACGACTTGTTACCATAATTTAAATAAAGTATCGTTCAAATATCACAATGTTAATTAAAATGACAAACAACAAGTTATTTACAAAAGCTAGCATATCGTTTACTTTTGACGAGAAGAACCCGCTTGTTACTGCAGAATTAGGTCACTGAAAGCAATATTATCCGTGGCCGTGGATATACTGTCATGTTTTTATTAAACAATTTTAACAGTCATCGTAGAGATGACTGTTAAAGTTGTGAAATTATATGAAATTAACCGAGGAAGTATTGCCCTCTCACTAAAGATTAGCGTGAAAAAACGGTATGTATCTCTACTGTTATGTTTTGTACGGTGAGTAAGAGTGCCGGACCTCTAAATCCCTTCCTCATTCTTTCTTTATTCCCCTTCTTCCTTATCTCCTGCCCCTTTTCTTAGAGGTAACGACACGTAACTGATCTCTGGGGTTGCTTACATCTCTAAGCTACGGTAACCGTTTACCATCATGTGGATCGTATGCTTGTTTGTCGCCTCCGTGACCTTATGAAATTTAGTAGAGTGATTCCTTTGCTTAATTCGAGTAGTACCTTAGACCTTAACAATTTTTGTCTAATTTACGTTCTATCAAAACTAAGTAAAGTATTTGAAAAACTTATTCTTAAACAGATAATCCACTTTCACAATCGTAAAATCTTACATAAAATCCAGTTTTGCGTCACAAAGAATAGAATCTTTAAAATCATTTTTAAGGCCTGGGAAGTTGCGTACGATGCGTGAAGTGTATTTTAAGATTAGTCTAAGGCATTTGACTATATACACCATGAAACCTTCATTCAACTTCGACTATTAATGATCACGACAATTAATTGAATGATGCAACACTTGGCGGAAGTCCATTGTTATAATTATAGAATGGATATTTTAGGAGGAGAGCACACCACTCACCCACGGATTGCTAATACCGGTTATCTTTGGACACACACAAAATAACCCCAGTTTGCCAATCCGCACACTCACAAATAGAGGAGAATTTTATAACAGCAGAGTAGCATGCACGATAAGGACAAAATATCTCCATTTTATAATAATAACTAGCTTTTGGCTGCGGCGAAGCCGTTTTTTCGGTTTTTTCGGTTATATCTCAGGTTCCCGCTATAGTAGCGGGATAAAATGTCTACCAGTTTTTAAGTCAAATCAAGGTCTTTCTAATAAAAAAAGTTGCATCAAAATCCGTTTAGTAGTTTTTGTGTGATGCGCGAACAAACAAACAGAAAAACACAAACAGACAAAAATTAAAAAAAATATTGTTTTGTGTTTAGACACGCATATATAGCCCATTACAGTATTTTTTTCTCAAATATCTTAAATGTATAGACACAGCTCTGTTACAGCTTTATAATAGTAATAGATGACTACGACATAAAAAGTATGACTATATTCTCACACAGTATGTTAATGTGACTGATGCAATCTACCAAATTGATATTATGTTGAGAAATATTGATATTATGTTTTAATTATATTATTGTTATATATTTATGTTTTTTAAATAATTTGAGAGTGGTTATCATTGACAGCGCTCTCTATTTCATTGTTTATGAAACGTATCTGCCCCATTTGAATTAAAAACGAAACGTTAGATGAACTTTCGTTTCGAGTCATTGTGATTGGTCGCCTGAATCAGGCGTCAAAATCTCGACTAATCAAGAATCACGTGTCGGACTGTTGATCAAACACAATGACTCGAAACGAAAGTTCGCCTAACGTTCCGTTTTTCATTCTAAGGGGGCTGGTCGGTTATTATGAGTTACGATTAGCATTTATGTACTTTTTCTGTTACAGGTGCGATTGCTCTCTACAAACTGGGACACTTAGTTCATAGTAACACATATAGGTAGTGGATAATAATTGTTATTATATACTTATTATAATCCTTTAAATATTAGTAGTTAAATGTTATTAGATGTAAACTACTGTAAACCTAACTGCCTCAGCAGTACTATGTGACTGCAAATAATGAGACCTTGGGTTCGAATCCCGGGCCAGCATAATTGCTTATTGAGTCTTCTCATTAAGAAATTTATAATGGCAGCTCGTAGTTAGGAAATGGGTGATATTTATTTATTTAAATGCATTTATATTCAATTCACCCTCATGTCTTGGAAATCTTATAAAGCCCGTTGTTCCTACTCGCTCCTTCCGTTCAGGTAGTTGAGATTGTCCGCCATTCTAAAAATTGGTTAAGTAGCTCTTATCATTATTATTAATACTGTAAACCAAAGTTAAGTTAACATTATAAGCCAAAGTCAGTAAGTTTATTATATTTTATGGCAGTCTTTGCGTCTTATGAGCCATGGCGCAAAAACTGCGAAATAAAATAACTTGTAAACTGTATATAGTTTGTAATACTAGATATCACTAAAATAATTATTTTACTTAGGGTCCAATATGTATAAGAATTTGTAATAACAAATGTACATATTTGTTTAATATTTTTGTGAATATTTGCATTTAAAACATAACTATAATAATATACGAGTAAATATAATATCATATTCTTGTAGCTATAATGCAGTAAAACGTCAGTATCACAAATAATTGCACATTATCAAATCACACATAATATTTTATAATATAATAATTAGCATTTTTTATTTTTTGTTAGTAATCTGTTCATAGAGAATTTTATGTGTATTAATAATTAAATCTTTATCGAATTCGTATTAATGTACTGCCTACGTGTTCATTATTCACACTGTTATAATTAAATAATACCATTTCTATTTGTTTTTCTATCAAAATTGTTTTATTTACACACTGCTATTTATTTTATTAAGTACCTACAAAACTTGTTTCTCCTGCTGTAGAATAAACTATATTTATAGGTCCTCATCAGAAATTAATAATCTAACTCTGTACCTAACTTATTTAGAAGAGTACATCTTCTAAGTTAATTATTTTTATGTTTGCATTGATTTTACTGGTGTACAATAAAGAATATAATAAATAAATAAACTCTAACTGTATCAGCTACCTTAGTTTAGTTGCAATTTACTACCTATTTTATTATGCATACCCATATGCGATTGGACTAAATGAATTGAATACCTGGTCCGTAGGCAGATGACACTTTAAGATCTACTACAGCGGCCGGAGTGATTAACACAACTGAATGCAAACTAGATTTCTACTTCTTAGACGGCTAGGTTCAAGATTTCTTCATTTTCTTGGATGATTCCTCGTGACTAAGGAATGTATCCACACTCAATTGGCCTCCGTGCAGTTCAAGTGGGCCTCCTGTGAAAAACTATATTTGGCAGCCCTTTCGATTAATCACTCCTGCACTTAAACCCTACTGTTATCGCGTTTGCCGCCCTCCTGTTATCTGTTTGTTTCTCTAGATTATGCCTAAATGAAGTCATGATAAGTCCAAAGAAATAAAGAGTCCTTTCTTGATAAATGTTCATGAGTCATGGCATTTCATGGCACATTTCAAAGGCTTTTTATGTGTTCACGGCTCTTTTTTTATGCATAAAGTCCCCGAATTTTGGCGGGAACACGAAGAAGATCATGTCGTCGCTCTGCATTATTTTCCTAAACTTGTGTTATTTCAAGTATTAATGTGTAAAAGTGGTAGCCTTTTGCTTATTAACTATTTGTGTATGTGCATAAGTGTTGGCAAGTGATGTAATGCGACATAACGTAATTTTTCCTGTTGTCTCCAAAACTCCATAGAAGCTTCAGTAAGATCGCCATCGTCTTACTGGAGTGGGACTTTGACTTGACTGACTTATTTTATATGACTGACTTCGACTATGACTTGTTTTATGAACTAAACTTACGTGTGATGAGAGAATAACGATGTTTATAAGTTACTGTTAGGCTGATGGTTCTTCCAATGCCTTAAACAAACAAAAACAAAAAAAAGGCTACGTGCTCATTTTTAACACGCTTATATTAAGCTTCGCTTGTGTCTATGTAACGGAATCTTTGTACGTGTTAGGTACGTGGAGTGCTACAAATAGGTAGTTCATTAATATACTCGTAGTAAAAAGCACCCCACGCTTTTTTACAATCATAATTTATTAACCGACTACAAAAAAGGAGGAGGTTGCCAATTTTGATGTTAATATTTTTTTATAAGTAATATTATTAGTTTGGTGTTGTACCGGTATTCATGATTAATCCAACCAGAAAAAAGAAACTGTAGATCCAAATAAAAAAAATATCCAAACAGGATTCTGTATGTTTTTATTTTAATTCAGTGTAGTAATAGTTTAGTAAAATTTATAGCTATATAAAACAGTTAAACGGGCGTCAATGCTACTCAAAATATATGTGCTTCTGAAATACTGAACGATCCCAATATTTATACAGTAAAAGCATAACATTTTTTCTCTTTAATCTGACAATAACAGGCTTTCTTCTAGTCTATATTGGACCCTTTATATTTAACAAGGTTATAGTGGCACTTTCAAACCACATCGCTGTTGCAATTGGAACTAAGTGCTCGGAAACATTGGCTATTTAATTGGAGACTATCGCGTCGTATACGCATAATGTACTCTCATTTTATAGAGATAGGTTATTCAGGGCAAGCTAAATTTTGTATTCCCAGAATAATCCCTCTGACTGCGGCTGTGAGTAGTCTTAGAAGTTTGTACGCAATACAATTAATTACTGCAATAGGTATAGATTGAACTCTTCATGTTTAGAAAGTTTTAAACTTAATTAATTATTTGGTACATGATCCCAAATTAATTAAGATCAGATCTATATATTCGGATTTTATCCTCTTAAATATATTATATTCAAAGGATAAAAGTATTTTTAATAATTTCTAGCGTAGAAAATAGTAACTAACTTATATGCCGAATCATAAAAAAACTAAAACAAAAATTTGGTTCCTATAAAAGTAAAATTTTTGGGGCGGACCTTATCACTTAGGGGTATGAAAAAATAGTTTATATCCTATTCTCAGACCTACTGAATATACATACAGACATAAGAATCGGTCAAGCCGTTTCGTAGGAGAATGGCGACAAACATTGTGACACGAGATTTTTTTTGTATTAGATTAATTTTAATAGATAGAATAAAAATTCTATGGATATCTTTTATAAATCTTCTGTCCATGTCTGCTCCTTTTGTTTTTTTTATTGCATATACCTAGTAGCAAACGAGCCACGGCCCATCTGATGGTAACCGTCGCTCATGGACTCAACTATACCGAGAGTATTGTCAAGCCGCTACTCACCATTTCATTTCACCGATATGAAATGAAAGAATAAACGGCTATCTCCTGCTACAGCCAAAACGCAACGATGTGCTTCATGGCCGGTCACACGGGAGATAGTGGTACCAACCCGCTCGGGCCCGATACCAAGTGAGTACTCCCACTTGGTGCCCAGCCCTACCACCAGTCATGCAATGAATGATAATTGCTTACTTCCCTTAGTCCCCTCATACGACACCCGTGGGAAAGAATGGGGCGGTGACACTTGTATTCTTAGTCCGCCACCACACGGACAACGCCGCCTAACCGCCTGGACCGATTTCGATGTTTTTTTGGGTATGTTCAAGTGGATTGAAGGACGGTTTAGATACACAATCGGATCCGGTAAATAGAACTGTGATAGGATTTCAGGATTTTTTATTAAATTTATTCTAGGTAATGTAAAAATATACCCCACAACAAAATTTCACACACCAATAACCCCATTTTTCAATGAAATAATATCTAGATATTTTTATATATATTTTTAGCATTTGACATGCTTATGCATGCTTTCACTTTGTGTTTAATAAAATAATATCCTTAGTAACTGAAATAAATTATTTTATCCAAACGAAACGCCAATGTTCGAACAGGACAACGTCTGTCAGGTAGGTATGTAAAACATACCACCGAAGGAATGCAACATAGTTCCAGTGGCCCGCCAATAAAGGCAGAGAGACGGCACACGGTAGGTTTCTTTAGTGGGTGAAGGCCCCACACTACCCTGTTCGTTGCCCCGAGCGACGGGGTGTGCGGTTAGGAACATTTTTTCCTGCCTAAACAAAAAAAAGGTATGTAAAACATGAAACCGATTTTATTTTTATTTTTCTCAAACAATTTGTCTCTTCTGATACGCCATTAGCTAGCTAGCTTGATATATTATAACTTTTTTTAGTCGGATAAAAACGTATGTAATCGTTGCCCCGAATAACAGGGTGAGCGGTTAGGACAATAATTCCCGCCTAAAAAAATTGTTGGCAACCTGACCGGCCAGAGTGGATTGATAGGCCAATTTCCTTTCATTGTACATATTACCATACTTATAGTATTTACCATAGCACAATACATACCAAGATGACTTGTTTATAAAACACTGAAATTTACAACTTCAAAAAAGTTTTGTCCCCTCCCAAACCCCCTACAAACAAACAAGTTATAACTGCTCTAGGCATTGTAGATTGATTATGTTTAACTGTTTGTTCGTAAGTTCAAAATAAAATGGATGTAAATTTTAACACAGCTCATGTATCAATTTTTTTTTCTTCTGTATTTTAGCTATTAAAAGGGAAATAAATAAAAATTGCACGCGTACGGAGTCGCGAGTAGCTGCTAGTAATTAATATAAATAAATGAGTTGCAAGCAAAGTTTATAACTAAGATATCAGGTAAAAATTACATATTGATAATTACACACGACAGTACATTAGGCATAATACATCAATGACATTAGGCATGTACAATATGCCCCGAAGGAATGGGGAAAATTATCTGATCAGATTTCTCACTAATCTACCCATATCTAGTTCATACAATGTATTAATTTTATCAACAACACGGTTCATATTCTGTAATATCCTGCAAGATATATAAACAAATCTCATTTAAAGATAAAACTTGATAACTAACTTTAATAACGATAGCAAGTGAGTACTCCAACTTGGTACCCAACCCTACTACCAGTAATGCAATGGGTAATAATTACTTACTTCCCTTAGCCGCCTCGTACGATACCCGTGAGAAGGAATAGAGTGTTGGATGATAGAAAATTTGAAAAACAATTACTGTTATTTCATACTACTTACAAGTACATTATCCAGTTTATTGATTTATATTCAAATAAGCAGTTTACTATTAGTTATGACTGTTAGTAATCAACGGCTACTTTGTGTGGGGTTTCCCGCCGTAACCACAAACACATATTTTCATATGCACCTAACGACACACCCTAGCAACGAACAGGGTAATGTGGGGACCTCACACACTGCAAAAAGAGGCCGTGTGCCGTCTGTCCGCCTGTATTATTATGTACGTGTTGGGTAATGTATGTATGTATTGGGTATAACATTACTTCAGTGTTTATCAACAATTACCTACTTCACATCCATGAGATCATGTTGTGTTTGTTTGTTGGCCTAATCCTTACTAACGTAGTAATTTTATAAATGTTAATCTATATTTGTTTATTTGTTTGCTAACGCTGTAAATACTGATCTTTTTTGTATGGGGAAAAATGGTAGTTCCTATGGGATAGCTATATTGGCATAGAGATAATTAGGGTTTATTGTGCCGTAGAGTGAGTGAGTCTTTATATGTATATGAAACACTCCAGTTATACATAAATCACCACTACTAGATAGTATTTAGACACAGTATAGATATACACAGTATAGATATACTGTGTCTTAGAGTCGGTTTCGGGAAAGATTAAGACAAACATAAAAGTCTTAGGTTGCTACGAAAACGCACCACCGAAGGAATGTAACATAGTTCCAGTGGCCCGCCAATAAAGGCGGAGAGACGGCACACGGCGGGTTTCTTTAGTGGGTGCAGGCCCCACACTACCCTGGTCGTTGCCCCGAACGATAGGGTGTGCGGTTAGGAACATTTTTTCCCGCCTTAACAAAAAAAAAGGTTGCAACGAAAACGCAAACTGAATTTCTGAATTCTTATGAAAAACAGTTTAGTGAAAATAAACAAAAAAAAGTTTTTGTACAAAAATAATTCAGGCAAATAAAAATATAATCAACGTAATGGCAGCCCTCAAGCCTTCACAAAATTGTAAAAAAATATTATTCATTAGAATAAGATGAAAGGATGTTTTCTTTGCTAGGTCAAAGCTTTTATACAACCTTAAATATAGCAGGTTATATATATTATATACCATGCATTTGAGTATTTCTTTCAGAATTTACGTTATTTTTTGTGAATATACGATGAATTGCAAGAGTTAATTGTAAGTTTAAACACGTTGTATATATTTTAAGGTAACCAAAGTTATTCTGACGACTTATTTTTAGTTAATAGATTATTGTTTTTATTGTATTTATTTTTCTACATAATACTCGTATGTTATGAGAATGCCGTTTATTCCCGGTGAATATTAGAAATGTTATTCTTTTAACATTTTTTATTTGAGTCGGCAACATCAAACTCCTACTTTTCACCTTATTACCTAGGTTTTGTTGGATTTTAATACTACTCTTTTGCTTTTCTTGACATTTATCATACCGAAAACTGCTTTAAGTCATGTTTAAAATAATCAATTCAAAGACAAAAGTAAACGATTCTGACAAAAACTTTGAACGCTGTTTGTTAAACAATTCATGAAATAAAGAATGTTTATCTATTAGTTAAGTTTTTATACTATTGTAAAAAACAATTGAACTTGTTTAAACCAAATAAGGAGGTCGTTAACTTTTGAGTAACTATACTATTCGAGTGAACTGATGAATTAGATTTTTCGGTTGTTGGGTATACTTAAGTATGTGCCCTCAACCGCTGAACCTTTCATCAATGTAGGTAATATCACTAGCACTGAGCCATCTGACCCCGTTACTGCACTATACTGTTTTGATTGCACTGACCTATTTTTTTATTGCTACTATATGGTAGTAGAAAAACTAAAACATGCATTCGACGTGTGTCGCATAACTTTGTTACTTTACCGTAACGGGAGCCTGCACGAGGTCTCGTTGAATAGCAATTTATTTTGTGCAACAATCAAAGTGAATAACGACATGAGGCCGTAGTTAACTGAGTACACGCTTACCTTAGTGGGTAAAGACCCCACACTAGCCCTTTGTCTCATTGTAAGTAGGTCAATGAATTTTAACTACAAAGTAGGTACCAATATTGTGTGCTCATACAAATTTAGTATTTGGCATCAGAGTGTGTAAAAGTCCATAGAGAAACACCTAATAAGTATCATGCTAGTTTATGAACAAGGGAAGAGTCTCCCTGTTGAGGATGCGGGAGACGTATGCATGAATAAAGCATTTTGCCACTGTGTTCTCTCTGCCTACTCTGCAAGGGAGATGGTGTTTTGATAAGTAACTCTCCCTTAGCTACCTTTTCATCATTTTCAGAAAATACTAGTGGAGTAATAAGTATTTAATAACTCGTGTTTTTATACTCGAGTATATGCATAAACCAAACAACGTTAATTACAATAAATCCCAATGTTGTGCCTAATGTGACCCAGTTCCCACAAATGAAGCTGCTCCGTGCATTTAATCAGTCGTCAAACTAATTAAAGTTACGTATTTCTCTTGGGACGTAACCTAAATAAATTTGAATTATCGATTATAATTACTGGTGAGGCGCTTTATGGTACTTACCTATAGTATCTCACATATCTTATATAAATAGATATATTTATATATTTAAGTTCCCCATTCTTCGCTGGTCGATGGATAGTGGGGACTACGGAATCGCGCTGGCCAATGGGCTGAGGAAAGTCCTCAAGAAACCCACTAGATGGCACTACATGCCTACATCTGTGGCGATTACACTCGCGTGTGATTGGTGGGTGGAACGTGCTAACGCCATATGATATACGCCTTTTCGCGACCGTGGCAGGAGGACACTTACTTACTTCGCTTTTGTCGCTGGCCCTGGCTCCTCTGAATTTTTGAACGCTCGCTTGCATAGATACTGTTTATTTTGAAGATATAGTACATAAAGTGCTTTCTGTTTAATTATTTTAATAACCAATAAACTTTAACGCACGGCTCTGTGAGGACATTGTGACGGTTCGATCCATATAGTAAGGACTCCAGGCTGCCCATCTACCCATCGGGAAGACGCGCAGGACGAGTACGAAGCACCGGAGGTAAGTGCATTCCTGTGGTTCTCATTTATCATATCGATCGGCATTCCTCACGAGTTAAAAATTTAATTCGGCTTTAAAGCCACCCGTGGATGGGCTATTTACACGCCCCTCCAATTACAAATTGAATGTTTGCTTGTTCGGGTCTTAAACTCCATAACCATTTATCCGATTAGGTAAAAAAAATAATTTTGGTCTATACAAGCTCTGTAGAATCATTCATTATGTATTATAATATTATTTTCTACTTGTTATTTCAAGTTTTTTAAACTATAATGTATTTTCTTTTCTTTAGCCTAAAAACATCATCAAGTTCAGTAGGTACTTCAATTTAAAAGAAATAAAGTCTAATTAGCTATGATCATTCTCCGTGTGGGGCCGGCTTTAGAATTGTCCCACCCCTCTCCACCCATGGGAGTCGAAAGAGCCGACTGAGGGAATACCGAGGGAGTGGGCAGCAGCACTCCCTCGAGTATTAACAACATCCACTGCGATCGCCAACCCGCCTGCCAAGCGTGGCGATTACGGCACTATCCCCCATATGAGCGAAACACATGTTGTTGCGTTCTCTTGGGGAGGCCTATGTCCAGCAATGGACTTTGAAAGGCTGATGGATGGATGGATTCTCCGTTTAACTTCGTCATTGCCATGAGTTTTTTCACATATCCAAAAACAACATTCATCTGGCTCACATGATTCTAACAAAAATTTGCGCTTTAAGGCTTAATATTTCACTAACGGATCCATTACTCGAAAAATTATTTTTACAAACCCACAATAGTTTTGAAAGACCTATTCAATGATACATTGGATAGACGAGAGAGAAAAAAATACTACGTGGAAGGGCCACGTAGTATTTTTTTCTCATTATGCATCAATAATGTAATGTGACAATATCTAATGCGAAGGGAGGGTAAAACCGTCCTGTTAGCGTGGCGACATCGCTACGCAAATTTGTTTAATTTTTTAACGCCATCTGTTGACAAAAGCATATAATTAGGAAGCATAACGTAAATCAATAAACCAATAATATTTTTAATTCATCTATGGATAATGAGAGGGCGGTTACCTAGAATTATATAAGACCCAAACAATTTTCTCATTTATTAATCACTAGCCTTTGCCAGCGGCTTCGCCGCAGCCAAAAGCTAGTTTTTCGGTTATATCTCAGGTTCCCGATATAGTAGCAGGATAAAATGTCTACCAGTTTTTAAGTCAAATCAAGGCCTTTCAAATAAAAAAGGTTGCATCAAAATCCATTTAGTAGTTCTTTTAAATAAATTCTACAAAAAATTCTAGCTTAAGTAATTTTCTAGTTTTTCGGTTATATCTCAGGTTTCCGATATAGTAGGGGGATAAAATGTATACCAGTGTTTAAGTCTAATCAAGGCCTTTCAAATAAAAAAAGTTGCATCAAAATCCGTTCAGTAGTTTTTGTGTGATGCGCGAACAAACAGACAAACAGATAAACAGACAGACAAAAATTCTAAAAAAAATTGTTTTGTGTTTAGACACGCCTATATAGCCTATTACAGTCATTTTTCCTCGAATATCTTGAATGTACAGACACAGCTCTGTTACAGTTTTATAATAGTACCTATAGATAATAAAGTAATGGGATACATTCACACTTACTTATAAGTTCATTGCCTTGATATCCATTTCTGTTATTTTAAACATGTCATATCTAGTTTTATACAAACACACATTTAAAAAGTTATGATCATTTTATTTCTACTCATTATTTCTACAAAACGAATCTCGATATTTTCACATCTGCTAGACGTGCCGAGATGTCTATTTTTTTCGAGCTTTTATTTTATCATTTAGAAGATGTGACTAATATGTATATTCATGCTAAATTATAGCTTTTTAGTACTAAGTCTCTGAGCTAAGCTACGAACAGCAGGTGGACGAACAACATGGCTTGTTGCTCACAGTACTCGTCTCCACAGAATTAGTAGATCTTTCATGGGGCAATGTACATGCTTCTACAATAAAATTCCTGAAAATGTCCGAAACATGCCACTAAATAAGTTTAAGAAAGCCATAAAAATTAGCCTTTGTAATCAAGGTTATTACACTGTTTCGGATTATCTTGAGGATAAAACTAAATGGGCTTGAGCTGCTCCTCATTCATTAATTTTCAAAATTGTTTTATAAGATATAATGTAATTTCAGTTATAAAGATTATATTAAATTGTAATAAATTGGCAATTTATAAAAGTGGCCCATGAGTTTCTTGCCGGGTTCTTCTCATGAAAGGCTTTACTACGGAATCCGGCCGCTTTGTTATTGCAGTTGCACTTGCCTCAAGCGCTCGTGTTAATTATTAGTGTATTATTGACGATTTTAAGTGCTACTTAATAGGCCTATGAAATAAAGATATTTTTGAATTCGAATTTGAATTTTTGAATTTGAATTTGAATTTGGCAAAACCATAGTTAAGGGTTCCTTGTTGGCTACGGAACCTAAAAACGGATAAACTTCTCAAATTATTGTATTGTCATCGGTTGACTTGATAAGTGTGCAAAGTTTTTCGAAGCGGGTTGTACTGTCACCCGGTAACACGTCACGTAAGGCCACACTAATATATAATGGTGTAACAGTACATGTAACTATATAATAAGTTAGAGAACCCTACTACGACCTACAAGCCTAACAGTCCCTACCCCTATATTATATGATAGGTTGCATATACGTGATAAATAATTATATATGTTCAGGAAGTCTACACCATGCGACCTAAGGTTACAGACGGATAGTAGACGGGATAACCAGGTTTACGAAGAGTACACTCACTGCTAGTCCCGCAGACTCACGAGACTAATCAGATATAAAAAGGCTAAAGGTGTCTTGGCCACAGTGAGGGGTAATGAGACAAGAATATAAAATTTAAATCTGATTTATTTACAGTATGTTACAGCTTATAAACTACTTCTTCTTGATACACACTAACATACAAAATCTTTGTGTCCTATGCGTGTAAGTTGCAACCAAATCGCTATTTTACCGGGGCGCGCGCCAGCCGGGCTGAATGCTGAGTCAATGTACAAAGGTAACATTGAACATCGGTCAAAATTATGTTTAAATTTTCCGTAACATAGATACTTACATAGACACAGGCGAAGCTAATAAAAGCTTGTTAAAAACATGATTTAACATAGAAACACTATAAATATACCTCAACCGTAACCATAACGTTTTTTAGCATAACCCTAATAAATCAAGTTAAGCGCACGTCCCACATAGTAGGTAGATACCTATTACTTTAAAGTTAAAGATAACTCAAAATAAAGGAATCTTGTCCGTGTAGTGATGGACTAAGAATACAAATGTCACCACCCCATTCTTTCCCACGGGTGTCGTATGAGGCGACTAAGGGAAGTAAGCAATTGTCATCCATTGCATGACTAGTGGTAGGGCTGGGTACCAAATGGGAGTACTCACTTGGTATCGGGCCCGAGCGGGTTGGTACCACCATCTCCCGTGTGACCGGCCATGAAGCACATCGTTGCGTTTTGGCTGTAGCAGGAGATAGCCGTTTATATTTCATTTCATATCTGTGAAATGAATTGGTGAGCAGCGGCTTGACAATACTCTCGGTATAGTCGAGTCCATGGGCGACGGTTACCATTTACCATCAGATGGACCGTGGCTCGTCTGCCATTACATGCCATAAAAAAAAACGGGATGAATAATATTCATCATCTAATATATAAAATTCTCGTGTCACAGTGTTTGTCGCCATTCTCTTCCGAAACGGCTTAACCGATTCTTATGAAATTTTGTATGTATATTCAGTAGGTCTGAGAATAGGATGTAAACTATTTTTAACCCCTAAGAAATAAGAGTGGACGGTGGTCCACTCTCCAAAATTTTTTTTGGACCAAATTTTTTATTTTGATTTGATTATGATTCGGCATATAAAAATACATGCAACCCTACATTTTCACCCTTTTATGCCAACTCCTATTTTTTAATAGCAATGTTAGTACTTTAATAAATTTTCATTTCTATATTCACTAACAAAAAAATATGGCGGTACGAAGTTCGCTGGGTGAGCTAGTAATATATTATTATAGTTGATTCTGGCCGCGACTTCAGAACACAAATACGTCACACTAACGATCTCTGTACAAAGTAGCTATATGGAATTATCCATATTTAAAGTAGCATAAACGGGTCTTTTTTCGCGTGTATAAAATAGGTGAAATTATTGCAGCAGCCGTGGTCACGGGACAACTGTCCCGTGACCACGGCTGCTGCAACGCAGTTGAAACGTCGGGTAAAAGGTAGTTAATAATTTCACCTAATTTATACGCGAAAAAAGACCCGTTTATGCTACTTTAAATATGTGTACAATTCGCGAATCTTTAAAAATGGAATTATCCAGTTTTCAGAGAGTAAAGTAAGAGTAACTTTTATCTCTCTGGGTTCTAAATATTTATGTGCTTATTTGTAGTAATGATTTTTAGTTGACGTGAAACAAACAGACACACGCAATTTCGCATTTAAATATTAGTAACTAAGGATTATATTGAATCACTTATATTGTGTCGCTTCAAATTACCTATTTTTTTTTTTTGCCTGGAAAATTGTTCTTTACCGCACACCCCGTCGTTCGGGGCAACGAACAGGGTAGTGTGGGGCCCTCACCCATTAAAAAAGCCCGCCTTGTGCCGTCTCTCCGCCTTCAGTGGCGGGCCACCGGAACTATATTACATTCCTTCAGTGGTCGCTTCAAATTACCTAAACTATTTAGGATGATATTCACCGTATGCACTTTATATTATTGTACTGAAACTACTTGTTACTAGTGGTAGAACCTCGCTGGCTCAATCAGGGCAGTACCACCCTCTCACTAGAGCTCAGCGTGAAACAATTATTATTTATCCATGTAGTGACGGACTAAGAATACAAGTGTTACCACCCCACTCTTTCTCACGGGTGTTGTACGAGGTGACTAAGGGAAGTAAGCAATTATGACCCTGTGCGTTACTGGTGGTTGGGCTGGGTAACAAGAAAGTGGAAGTGCTCACTTGCTATCGCGCTTGAGCGGGTTGGTACCACCATCTCCCCTGTGACCAGCCATGAAGCACATCGGTGTGTTTTGATCGTACCAGGAGATAGCCGTTATTTTTTTTATTTCATATCTGAAATGAAATGGTCGGCAGTGGCTTGACAATGCTCCCGATGTAGTTGAGTCCATGAGCGATGGTTACCATTTACCTTCAGGAGGGCCGTGGCTAGTCTGCCACAAAATGGAATAAAAAAATAAGCTATTTATTTATTCCATTGAGTTATATCTTATAACTTTATTGAGTTATACCTTAGATTTCGGATATAGTAGCTGTATGCTACTATATCGAAATAAAAAAGCAAAATCGAACCAGTTTTAAGTCTCATTCAGAGCTAGAGTCTCATAAAAATCCGTTCATTAGTTTTTGCGTGGTGTGGTACAAACAAACAGAAATATAATCTAAAAAATTCAGTACTGAACGTTTTCTCAATTAGCAAACTTGTTCGATCAAAAACTCATGGCGCATGGAATCGTTCCTGATTTTCCAGTATACAACACTTTGATGGCATTGTTACCAAATCAGGTCAAGTGTCCATGTCTAGTGAGTGACCTTTGAATTACACTGAAATAGACTATATCGTGTATATTTTTCGGGTATTCCTTTGCGGTTGCACTATGTCCATTAAAAGGGAAGATTAAAATCTTTTAAGGTCACTCATACACTGATTGTCATTGTTGTGAAAACTCTGATGATAGATGTTTTTACACTATTTGTCGATTTGACAATGTATATTATAGCACTGTCCAAACGATATCTTATGAGTTGTCACTCCATCAATTTTATTTCTTACTAGCTGATACCCGAAACATTGAAATTTATCAAGAAGTTTTTCCGTGATGTGCGCCCAACGTCAGACCTCTATTTATAGTATTTTATGTATATAGATATATCCACTTAATTTTAAAGGTTTTAGACAACATATCCATCCATCCATCCATCAGCCTTTTAACGTCCACTGCTGGCCTCCCCAAGAATGAGGGATAGTGCCGTAATCGCCACGCTTGGCAGGCGGGTTGGCGATCGCAGTGGATGTTGTTAATACTCGAAGGAGTGCTGCTCTTACGACTCCCATGGGTGGAGAGGGGTGGCATAATTCTAAAGCCGGACCCACACGGCTAGACAATATTTAGTAGAGACGATCTTAATGGCTGCTCATTCAAACACCCTCCTATCTATGTGCATAATTTTATTGCTCATTCATCCGGATTATCTACATGGGTAAGAGCTTCAATTATTCTAATTTTATAACGCTATATCTCTCACGAGGAGTTGTTTGTGTCAAAGGATTTACTCATATCACTTCTCCGCTATTTTGTACCAATTTTATAAGAGTTTTAAAGCTATAATATCAACCTATACAGTACATAAAATTGCTTGTCCGACGATCAATGCACACCCAAAATTGCTAAGACTACGAGGCTGATATTTAGAACCTAGGTTTATTTTATAACGTAAATCTCTACTAAGAAAGGATTTTGGGAAGAAAATCTTCAAGCAGGAGAAATGGGAGGGACAACTTCTTGTGGAAGTATTTATTCTTTGTATGTACAAATGTAGAAACATGAAATATTGAAAAGGTGTTAAAAACAAAACAAAACTAAACATCAGTAAATAACGACGAGTTTCAACTTCCTTGTACGTTCCCATATCATATGAGGGAAATGGAGGGTTAACTTTCGTATGGGCTTATTAGTTTTATTATATACTAGGTAAGGTAATTCAATAGGTAATTCAGTTATAGTTTTTATTTTTTATTTTGTATATTTTTTAACCTATAAATCTTTTAATTTTCTCTGAGGCAGATGTCGAAAATTGCTAGTACCAGCTAGTTTGTAATATAGTTTTAGTTATTCCAAATAATAAAAGGTTGATATTGACGTAATTTACATTATAATTTTATTATTGACCCTTCTACGTGATTAAATCATACGGATATCTAAGGGGAAACTAAGGTAACCCATATACACTGAAGTGGCAATGAGCAAGTCATTCGCTTGACGAACCGACAACCATTGAGGAAGAAAGATTCTCGAGTGGTAACTACGTAATCGATAGGACAGGATAATAAGGCAACCAGATTCAATTTAAATTCAAATTTAAAAATATATTTAGTTCATATAGCACTAAAAATCATCAAATTTTACTAAGATATTAATGACTAACACGAGCGCTTGAGTCAAATGCATCCGCGATGTTGCGATTGCGATCGCCACAATCGGCCAGATTCAGATGGTCCAACCATCTTATCCAAGCTGCGAGAAGCCGTTGGATGCGGTCTGCACAGAACCACTCTTGATATTGTTTAGGGAGACATCAAAAGGCTGATGGATGGATGGATGGATTGTTATGATGGTTTGATAGTGCAGTTGCTATGTTCTTACACAATAAAAACTGTACTATCACCTCCAGAGATTTAGTCAGAAGTACGAGTACATTTAGATCGAAAAATTGTTAATTTACTATGTAGCCAACGGCTACTTTGATCGTGACACATTTGTGGAATTGGAACATCAATTATAACTTACGAGTAAATATCACATCGTGTGAGCCACGCCGCTTGGTAAATAGGCTTATTATAATCGTGTAGGCAGTATAAATTGTACGTATAAACGTTTCCTTTTTATTACTATGTTTTTATTAACTCGCTTTCTCGTCTGTCCGATTGGAATTTGTAAATGATTTTAAACTAACTTCCCGATGAGCTAGACACTTGAAATTTGGACCACAGCTCAGAAGTGGATGACAATGCATGAAAATGTGAAAAAAGAAGAAGGGTTATGTACCCTAAAAAGCAAAAAAAAAAAATAATAAAATAAAAAACATTTTAATCGACCGAAGATTAGAAAAGATAAACATGGGGCACGCTATTAATGCATCAATTATCTGCTGCATGCACCCCTTTTTTTAGTTTCCAATCTTACAAGTATTTTAATTATTTTATACTTTTTAGTCCGTAATAAAAACATGGTATAATTATTATTATTTAATCTGTAACCTAAAGGGGAAATAAGTAAGCCGTGTGGGGCCGCCTTTAGAATTGTCCCACCCCTCTACCCACGGGAATCGTAAGAGCCGACTGAGGGAATACCGGGGGAATGGGCAGCAGCACTCCCTCGAGTATTAACATCATCCACTGCGATCGCCAACCCACCTGGCAAGCGTGGTGATTGCGGCATTATCCCCAAGGACCACTACGTTGTGGCATTCTCTTGGGGAGGCCTATGTCCAGCAGTGGACGTTGAAAGGCTGGTGGATGGATGATGGATGAACCTTAAGGAAACTTTACTTCAAAATGAAATTGCGCTACCAGCATATAAATAAATAAGACTGGGTCATAGGGAAAATAAAGTTCTTCAGCTAGTAGTTGAAAAGAGTAAGGAATGGAATCGCCTCTTTTCTATTATTTATCTCATAACTACTCCAGAGCATATACACTGTATGACATATGCATACGTAGCTTATTTTACTTGATGGATCTTCGGTTATACGCACGAGACTCTTTACGCCTATCGATCTGGTCACTAAGTGTATTACCATATATATGATAAGCTATTAACCTTCCTATAATCGCGTTGGTCTATGGGGCCGACAAAACCACATATCGTATTTTTTTTAGAAATGCTAAGAATTCGAGTCTTTTGCTAGTTGTCGTATTTGTCGCTAGCTACATGTTAGATGAGTGAGACTTAGGTACCTACTCGTAGTCGCATTTGGCCCCAATAGTTCTACGAGCCCCGATGCAAAATAGTTCGTCTAGTATGGAAAGTAGTGCAAAGCGTAAAATATAGAAAGTAAATATTGGTAAAATAATTAAGAACGTTTAATAAAAAGTAAAACACAATTTGAGGAACATTTTAAAGTTTATTTTAACATAACTGAAATTCTTTCATGACTTTACGTAACATAAAAAATTTTAAAAAATATTCTTAAACATATAACGCAAAAGTATTCGTCTACCCTTGTCAGTCACGCAAAATAGTTCGTGTACCACTTAGTAGTGTCGCCTTTGCTCTCAATGACAGCTTTAATGCGAAGAGGCATGGTTGCAACCAACGCTGCACACTCCTCAGGCGTAATTGACTCCCAGACAGCCAAGAGTTTAGCCTTTAAGTCGCTCTTCGATCTTGATGGATTTTTACGGAGAACATTTTTCATTTTCTACCATAGGGTTTCGATCGGCGACAAGTCCGGGCTGTTAGATGGCCATTCGATTGTAGGGATGCTATTCGCCAGTAGCCACGTCTTTGTTGCCCTTGCAGTATGGCAGGAAGCACCATCCTGTTGAAAAGTGAAGGAATCTTGATGCTTAAGTGACGGAATAAAGGGCAGTAAATTCTCTTCCAAAAAGTTTTAATACCTTGCAGCATTAATAGAACCATCCACAAACTGTATACCACCAACACCTTGTGCAGACATGCAGTCCCATATCATTCTAAGCATAAAAATTTGAAGTAGATATTTTCACAGTGTTTCTAAACGAATATTAGGTGGGTTAAAATAAATAAACCAAAATTTTTGTAAAATCGTATACTGTGGGTAGATGAAACCGTCGAAATAACATATCAGCCTTGGACGTCTATCATCTAAGTCCACCCGTGATCATGAATGCTGTAAAGTATTCGAAACGTCGGGATAGTGGTAAAATCAAGTAAACGCGATAGATTCCGTAAACGTAGTTTTATTTCAAAAATATACCTAGCTTTATGAAATACAGACTAAATTAAAGAATATTTTAATGTGCTTAAATGAAACTAAAAAAAAATTAAAAATTTAAGCTTTTTATTTTTAATTAATGTAAAATAAATACAGATGTGCTGTTTTCACGCACTTTAGTACTTTGTTTGCCTCCATGAGCTCACAATACTGCTGTTATGCGATTTTGCATACTTTCTACTAGGTTTTTGAGACGATGCTGCGGAATATTCTGCTATTCCTCTATTAGAGCTTCTTGCATTTCATGTAGCGTGATTGGCGGCGGACTCCGCTGACGTACACGTCGTCCGTGGCCGTGTGGGGCCGGCTTCATAATTGTCCCACCCCTCTCAGCCCACGGGATTCGTAAGAGCCGACTGAGGGAATTACCGGGGGAGTGGGCAGCAGC
This sequence comes from Leucoma salicis, assembly GCA_948253155.1. NCBI lineage: Eukaryota > Metazoa > Arthropoda > Insecta > Lepidoptera > Erebidae > Leucoma > Leucoma salicis. The sequence goes on along the minus strand of OX411809.1, from coordinate 12,059,995 downwards.
ACTCCCTCGAGTATTAACAACATCCCCTACGATCTCCAAACCGCCTGTCAAGCGTGGCGATTACGGCAGTATCCCCCATGACAGGACCGCTCTTTGTGGCGTTCTCTTGGGGAGGCCTATGTCCAGTAGTGGACGTTGAAAGGCTGATGGATGAATGGACACGTCCCAGTTCGTCCCATGCACGCTCAATGGGGTTTAAGTCGGGGCTGCGTGCTGGCCACTCCATGTGTGTGAAGAAATCCCAGCCCACACGTGAACAGAGCCTCTGCTGTATGGTACTTTTTCTTCTATACAGGCTTGGTTTGGTTATAGTGTTCTCCCAGTCCTCTGTACACTCTTTGCCTCCCATCGTGCCTTTATAAACAGAAAGTCTAGATTCTGTGACTCTCTCTCTCTGAACTCTGAAAACATAACTCTTGACCAGTCATTCAGCGTCCAATTCTCGTGTTCTCTACCATAACTCAACCTTGAGTTTCTGTGGTGTCTTTGTAGTTTTGGGACATTTGCAGGTTTTAATGGCTTTAAATTTTTTTCAACCAGACGCGGCCTTACTGTATCCGTACTAAGATTGTTTTCTGCAGCTCGTAAATGATGATTCTTTACTTTAACAGCCGTAAAGCGATTTCTCAAAATTGTTGACACCATATAGCGATCCTCCCGCACCGTCGTGCACCTTGTTTGTCCTGTTCCTGATCTTCGAAGATTGGATACAGTTTCATGGAAACGATCGAGTACTCCCTAACTGTGGAAAGAGTCACACCAACAGTTCTCGCTGTATTCCGCTGACTATGCTACATTGTCAGGATCCTGGTACATTCTTCAGGGGTTAGCGGCATCCTGGGGCGTCGAAGTACAATGTCGTAAGATGATCCTCTGGCGCCCCACTAATAGTCATGGAAGGGGCTGCTGTGGTTTTAGTGGGTATTCCGGGCGTAATTTGAGCGCCCGGCGAGCCCCACATACCCCCCCGTCAGTTTGTTCTGACGGGAGGGATGCGTAAATGCATTTCCACAGCGATAGCAAAAAAGAAAGAGGGATTAACGACATGATGACTTCAGAATAATAGAATTTATAAGGCAGAGACACCATTTTTATAACTTTTTTATTGCAAAACTAAAACATACGTGAAACAATTGCTTTAAATTTTTTGGTACTAAATTAAAAAAGACCATGATTGTTACATTTTCAGTGTTTATACAATTCTCAATAATAAATAAAAAGGTTTTATATATATATTATTTTATGTGGCATTAAATATTCTTTAATTTATTTCATATAGCTAGGTTAGGTACTTTTAAAGATATTGAAGATTTTTTAACCGACCCTTTTTCTTTGCGGTCGAGCGTATATTCGATGTGTTTATATATCTATTTGAATCCGTATTCATTCACTATTTCGTAGGTGTTAATTTTTTCGCGCGCGCAAAAATAAAAATAGCCTAAGTTACTCCTTATAAAAATAGAATCTAGACAACAGAATCTGCTAGTAAAAGTCCATTCCAAATGCCTGGGGCATTCCGGAGTGGTATTCATTCGCAATTTCATGGGTTTTATTTTTTTTATGCAGTACCCTATTTATTTTTCCAAAATAAAAGCGATCTGTTAGTGACAGTCCTGTCCAAATCGGTCCAGCCGTTTCTGAGATTAGCCGGAACAAACAAACTGACTGAGAGATAAAATCTTTAAAAATTGGTAATATGTTGTGGTAGCGTATATTTTCATATACATTTAGTAAAAAATTGTTATTTAGACATTACAAACACACCATCCATCCATCCATCCACCAGCCTTTCAACGTCCACTGCTGGACATAGGCCTCCCCAAAAGAACGCCACAACGAGCGGTCCCATCATGGGGGATAATGCCGTAATCGCCACGCTTGGCAGGCGGGTTGGCGATCGCAGTGGATGTTGTTAATACTCGAGAGAGTGCTGCTGCCCACTCCCCCGGTATTCCCTCAGTCGGCTCTTACGACTCCCGTGGGTAGAGAGGGGTGGGACAATTCTAAAGCCGGCCCCACACGGCACAAACACACACTTCAATTTATTTGTATAGATTATTGCTACTCTAATACTGCGTCCTGATTTTAAACTGAATTGTCCTGGTTTTTTTCAACTTGAAGGCCTTGTTTTTGAAATTAGCGGTTGGCAACCCTATATTAGACCAATGGAGATCCAATTTTTTCGTCTGCATAAAATTCATAAAATGCAATAAATGTATTATCGCCTTATTTATGTAAGTTTTGGTTTGTTATTGCACAAGGTATATTACGTAATAAGATGTATAGCAATCGAATCAGACTGACTTAAGGAAGAAAGTTTTGGCTCAGGTCTGAACCTGAACGGTATACTAAAGCCTCGTCTATCATAATCGTGTAAAATTTTTATTTATTTTGCACATGCTAAGTACCTACAAGGCGAGCTTAATGCCTCATTATTATATAATAATAATCATATACTTAACAGGAATTTTAACTTAACGGAATTTTACAGGATTTGTATTTTGTCTTGTGAGGCAGAAAAAGTCCCATTGCTCAGTAAATGTTGCAATGCCGGATTGCATTCCAACGCTGATTTTCAGCAATGTCCTGGACTTTACTTGACACTAACAAGCACTGTAAAATTATTATTTCCATTTTCTTGTAAATGGACACATTCTTATAAATAGACATAGTTATATTTAAATAAATACCCATATTTGCCTGTTACTGACATATATGGCATAATCACACAAAAAAATAAAAAAAAGCCTGCGCTATACCTACGTATTCAAAATTCTATGGAGCAACAACAAAAATTCTCAGCCACAGAAAACCTCGGGCAGAAGGTAGTCTTAGGAAGCTAACCTGTGTTATACATGTTATTTCCATGATCTGTGTACATTCTTAGTCTGAAATGTACATACTACATAGCGATCCATAATGCAATAAAATGCCAATGTTGAAAAATATAATATTGTCAATTGGCAGTCTATGTACTTTCAGTTTTCACTGTGTTTTCAGCTTAGACGAAGAATAATATAGACTCGCTACTATTTAGACATTAAGGATGAAGAAAAGGATGCACATACTAGGTTTTACCAAGAGTGAGAGATACACAGGTATAAGTATATTTATCTTTTTCGCGTATGCGTCAGTTGTATTTGGAGCCAATGAACTGGGTCCAAACAATAAGGTGGCCAACCGTCCCCATCATCAGTATGTAAGCTTGTTTTTGTATTGACGTAAAAAAACCTTTATTAATCACGTTTTATACGCTAATATTACATGTTCTAATACATTTTAAGCAAAATATAGCATAACTGCAATTTCTTTTGTCCTGTCATTCTTTTATCCGGCTAAAACAGGTAGTACATTTTTAGTCAACAAAGTTATAATCATAGTTATCTTTTAAAATTATTCCGGTTATCTATTACTATCTCGATACTGCATACGCTGATAGCTTGTCTATAATATCCTTCGTCTAAGGTTTACAGCCATATTAATAGAGCAAAGAGAATATAACCTAAGCACCCTGTCTAAGCCTAAATAGGTACTACGAAGTTTAATCATATAGTTTCAGAATGTCTGTGTGAGACGGCATACGTACTATTCAGTTAGAAATCTATATTTTACAAAAGAAATTAAATATAAACAGACGTCAACAAATCAAACAGAAAAATACATACAATAAAAACACATTGGAACATGGAAACTGGATACAAAGGATGGTCCTGTAAGAGGATTACTAGATTTAAGGTTATCCCTTGTTTTGCCTGGATTTAAAATTGTAATTCAATTTATCCACTTGAATCCAGAATAATTATGCTGCAAAACCAAGTCAATTTACAACACATAAAAGTTACAAACTACTACGGCACAGTAATATGTCGACCATGTGAAATACTAACAGGACCATGGTTGCATTGTGTGCACACTTCTACCCTAAGTTTTATTACAGCGCAATATGAATATAGGGCCGAAGGACTTACACACCCACACTGCTACAGATCTGGGCCTCACCTGAACTGACAACAGAGGTTTGTGTAATTATTAGAATAATGGTATACTGACATCTATTTATTTATTATATAAACCTAACTTATAAGTGCCTTACTTATATTTATTATATAACCTTGGTAAGTAAATATGGATATTAAATATTTTATTATTATAATAAGTTAAAGTAATAGAACATATAATTATATTTGAGACTGTATTTGTTTTTTAAGTAAATATTTTTTTAAGTTAGTATTATAGCATTTCCTTGTTTTCAGTGTACGCCCCGGTGGCCAGAGAACATTCCAGCAGTGTGTGGCTGCGTATTTGAAGCTTCCCCTAAATGCTGCGGTTTTGTGCTCTGGATTAGTTAGAGGACTCACTGCTGACCTAATTGGGTATTTATGACTGTCCTGTTTCCATCTTAATTTTTTATATAAATATATAGGTTTTTCATTGCTAATGATACTGAATGTAAGGGTAGGCAAGTGTACCTTCTTCCTAGTTGTCATTTTTTAAATATTATTAGAATTTAAATAAGGTGTAACATGGGATCTTCGTGGTATCTTGAAAAAAATGCGCGCATGCATTCTGAATCCTCTGAATTAGGCATTCTGTCCTCTTCAGCAAGCATGGCCCATAAACTGAGTCACAGTAATCAAGTTTCGAAAGTATGAGGCTATTCATTAGCTGAATCCTTAAAGGTACGCTAATGTAGTCCCGTATTGAATATAGCACCTTCAATTTGTAAAAACATGACTTCAAAGAATGATTAATGTGTCTCTCGAAACGCAACTCTGGGTCTATTATTAGTCCAAGATTCTTAGCATACTCAACCCTACCAATTTTTGCAAACGAAATAAAGACTTCTGGGTTTTCAGAAAGCACTGCACTAATCTGATGTTTGCTTCCAAATACCATAAACTTTGATTTTAGTGGGTTCAAGACTAGTGCATTCTGCTCTGCCCATGAAAAAATCCTCTGAAGGTTCTCGTTTACCTTATGAACCGCGACTTGTGTGTCTTTTGGCTTGAAGGACAAGTATAACTGTATATCATCTGCATACATAGGATATTTGCAGTTCACTATAGATTTTGTTATATCTGCACTATAAAGAATATATAGCAGAGGCCACAAAATAGATCCCTGTGCTACTCCTCTAGTTACCTGACAGGATAAGGATTCAGAGGTCCTACCATCCACTCTACGAATTTCCACATGTTGTTGTCTGTTTGTGAGATAGCTCCTGAACCACTCCACCGTTCCTTCATCAAAGCCATAATATATTAGTTTGGCAAGCAGTAAATCTCTATTTATACCATCAAAAGCGCGCGAGCAGTCCAGCAAGACAAGTATAGAGCCCTTACCCTGGTCACGAGCTTCCAACAGGTTTCCCACAACATCCAATAGTGCGGTTGATGTGCTGTGACCCTTTCTAAATCCAGACTGTAATTCTGGCAAAATATTATTCTTCTCCAAGTATTCTGCAGTCTGCGAATGTACAATCCTTTCCAGGACTTTGGACAACAATGGCAAAATACTGATTGGGCGCAGATCTATAGGAGTAAGTGGGTTGTTTTTTTTTCGGTATGGGTCTAATTATTGCATGTTTCCATAACTCTGGGCAAGTGTGGGTAACTATTGATCTGTTCACAATGTCAGATATGATTTGTAAAGTTGTAGGCAGTGTAAGAACTAACATTTCCAAACTAATACTATCTACACCTTGGGCATTTGACTCCAAATTATTAATAATCATTAAAACACTGTATCCTGATCTACTGTCTTTAGCTCAAAAGTAGAGTTGCAATACCTATTGGATTGAAAATACGACCCTACTACCATGCTATTGCAACATTTACCAGGCACATTGAGAAATTCTTTATTTATATCATCAGGGTTATCAAAGTGATCAGGCAACAGGTAATCTCGGTGATCAGGCAACACATCTGACTTGATGTTTTTCCACAATGACCTAGGGTTCTTAATTTTGTTGTTGATGTGATTGGTGAAATATTCTTTTTTTTCACTTTCTAGTGCTCGCTTGGACTGCTGCTTGAGATCTAAATAGTATAGTTTGTGCCCTTCCTGACCTGTTTTATGAGCTCTGTGCCTGGCCTTGTCTCCCAATTTAAACAATAAACGAACAGTATCAGTGATCCAGGGAGTCTGTCGTTCTTTAAAAGTTTGTATTTTAATAGGAGCATGTAGATCAAACAACTGAATAATAAGCGAGTTGAATATCCCTACCATAACGTTAACATCTAACGTGCTGTCTATAATGTGCCATGGCAATAAGTCCCTGTCAATAATAACATATTCCTTCAAAATGTTCCTTATGGGACGATACAACAATGTACAAAATGTATACATAAATTTTGCAGCCTCTCAAGCTTATTTAGAAGCTCCTCAGTAGCATCTACACTAATTATCTAGTCAGATTATATTTTGCCACCTTTATTACAACTGGAGTTATTGTTGTCAAGCTGACGTTATTGTGGGTCACGCTGACCTCTAACTTAATCAGATGCGGTCTAAACCAATATAGTTCTGGAAATCTATATCCAGCTTATGCAATTCAGTTTCGCTTTATTGTTTTTAAATATATTGTCCATTGGTATAACATTTATGTATTCTATTCAAATTATGCTTGTATATTTGAGTTACAACAACATTAAAATTTTTGCTGAGAAATTTTGCAGTTAAATATTTAAATTGCTTAGTTCATCTGTGTGATGTGTTTATACTGTAGCGTGTAGGCACTTTAATAATGTAAACATAGTGAGTGATAAAAGTTCTCAGTTAATGTAAATAAACCAAGCATTATTGTATATTCATTTTCAATTAATATTAAAATAGCCAGTCTCAGTCAGCGAATTTCAACCACTGAGTACGCATTTTATTTCTTTGCCCAAACCTTCTGATAAACTTCTCATTTATACCAACCAGCGGTCACCTACTATAACCAAGGTGGGGACTAACAAATTGACATTAAAATAACGGCAAAATACCATAAAAACTGTTGTAACTACATTTGGTATTTATACCATAAAAACTGCTGTTCCTAGTCATGTTATTTATAGGATGCAAATTTTATTTGTTATATAAAGATACTAATAAATAAAATTGTAGTATTTTTGTAATGATACGCACGTAACTTTACTTAATGGGTATAAATGTTTACACATTATAATAGCAAAAAAAAAAGTGTTTGTGCCGGATGATTTCCAAAATGGCTGAACTGATTTTGGCGTGTCTTGTACTGGTAGATAGATATATTATTTTAGGAACAGAGTTAGGTTTTGCAAATAAAAGTAATACATCCTGAAACTTAGGAACATTTCCACTGGAGCGAAACAATAGGAAATTGATATTAAAATTATTATATCAACAATTTTGTATTTATTTTTTACTTCGATAAAAGCACAAATGCCAAGGAGATTCGGTACTCGCAATTTTTTTAAACATTTATTTGTTCAAAGGCATTCAAAGGCTTTCTTGTTCTTTAGATACATAAAAGACGTCTTTGTGCATGCATTATATCTACAGCAATTATATGGCTTTATACTTTTATGTAACAGCTGTTGAAATCGTTTATATTTTTTACAAATATCATGAGAAAACTTTTAGTTTGAAATATAAAATAGGTGAGTGCGAAACCGTGAAATATGAAGCAATATTTGGAGAATCTGTCCACGGCTGTTAAGCCTCGTTGCAACAATAAAAAGATACTTTTGATTCATACTCACAAGGTTATGGCGAGACAGCATTTACCGATTTAATACCCTGCGTGTGAAGAAGAAATTCCTGACCAAGCTGAAAACCGAAACGAGAAAGTACTAGAAGTACTTTCTAACATTTACGCGAATTTTACACATTTTGAAATAAAACTACGTTTACGGAATCTATCGCGTTTACTTGATTTTTATACTATCAGAGAACTCAGTAGGCAACAACAGTTATGGATTATTAAATTTATGCGGAAATATTAACTAATCACTACTGTGGGTTTTATCCACACAATAAGCGCTAACCTGAAGATGACGGAATTACCACTGAGGCTGGGCGTGGAAAGCCAGTTTTGGGTCAAACTTTAAATTCATACGGCACAAGACTATTCACTGTGGCGTTCTCGTGAGGCCTATGTCTTGGTCTATTTTTTGAATGGATGGGTAGACACTACCATTTATCTTGCATTCACGATCACATCTTGGGTCAGTCCGTTCGAACAAATATACCTTTAGCTCTTGGCTATAGTACATAAGGGTTGGATAATTGGTTTTTGTCAATTTTTGTAAAATTTTCGACTTTATGGTTTGATAGTGCATCAACCTATCAGCTTTTTTTAGTCTATTTATATAAGCCTCTCCAAGTAAACCCCACAATGAATGGTTTTATACAATCGGCATGATTTTAGCCCCCTCCGTCCAGTCAGTCCTCTTTGCCAATCTATGTCCGTTACATGGTTGCTACTCGAGATCCTCCATTCCTTCCCATCGGTTGCCAATTGTTAAGCAACGAGGGCCGCTTTCACCCACTATTTCAGTGCGCTAGCTCTTCAGGCAAAGTGTGTCATTATTTTCTGTTCCTCTGTAGAATGGAAATCTGTAGAAGAACTTTTTAGAATTTTAGGAACTTTTTTGTATCGTAAATAAATCCCAAGCGTAGCCCTCTAAGGCATGCTGCATGAATTTGATCTTATTTATGAAATCAATTTTTTTATACATATTTATCGCACATAACTGTTATGCATTATTTATTTTTAAAGGCAGTAACGTAACAATGTAGAAATAGTCAAGTGGCTAATTGACAATAAAGTTTAACAGTCGGTACTACCTGCTGCCATAAAAATCTTTTTATGTACTTTTAGCGTCAAAATACGATTCAAGTACGAGCGTGAGTGATAAAGGTATCTTGAAATTGTAACGTTGCTGAATTGCTTCTGTAGCATGTCAGTAGTGTCTCTGTAGAGTGGCTATATCGAAACTGAGAAAATTTGTGAAATTAAATACGCTAATCCATTGTAGTCCAGAGTTGCAGTCCAGAAGCGAGTTGGTGCTGTTTTTTGTGGACAATGAAAGAGCCCTCTTGAAAAATCAAAGGCCCATCTGGCTTTTGAGTCACGTATATAAACAGTTATTTTTGAGGCTCGTTGCAATTGAGTGGCGCAGGCTCAACAAAATCCGGCCTCCCGAAAAATGTGGTTTCCGAAAAGGTTATAAATACATACTACGCTGTTAGTCCTGCCGTTGTTTCATATAAAAAAAGTTATGTGTGATAAATATGTATGTAAAAAAGAACACTGAAACCTTGGATTACTCCTGGGCTTTTAAGGTGTATAAGAAACCGCGACAAAATGTGTTTAAAATCAAAAAGAGATCCCGACAACCTAATTCTTAAAATTACTTACACGCGTCGTAGAACATTTTACAACAACCTATTTAAACAAACTAAAACGTGAATATGAAAGAACAGAATTTTATAAATTCCACAAAAATCCAAAAGAAATCTGGAAGCTTATTAAAACTATTTCAAACCTACATACCAACAAATCAGCTAGTAGTGAGCTATTGTCCATAACTACCGATCCATCTCATTCGCTTGATATTATAAACAAGTAATTCGCTAATATAGGTAAAAATTTGGCCTCAAAAATTTTATCGCAGTGTAACTTACAGCTTCAACCTAATTATAACTTTAATAATTTAAGTCCTACTCCTGACTTAATGGTCCTCTTTAGCACTGACAACGTAGAAAGTGAACGCATAGTTTTAGGTCTTAGATTAAATAGCGCTGTGGGTTCGGATGGCATATCAGCTGTCCTTATTAGGGCTTCTAGGCATATACTTATCCCAATTATATCCCATGTATTTAATCTCGCTCTAATGACAGGTGTCTTTCCAAAGGTATTCAAGAGAGCCATTGTAAGCCCAGTTTATAAAAATGGAGACAGATGCAATATCAGCAACTATACACCTATTTTAGTTTTAACTCCATCCATCCATCCATCCATTAGCCTTTCATCGTCCACTGCTGGATATAGGCCTCCCCAAGAGAACGGTGCAACGAGTGGTCCCGCCATGGGGGATAATGCCGTAATCGCCACGCTTGGCAGGCGGGTTGGCGATCGCAGTGGATGTTGTTAATACTTGAGGGAGTGCTGCTGCCAACTCCCCCGGTATTCCCTCAGTCGGCTCTTACGACTCCCGTGGGTAGAGAAGGGTGGAACAATTCTATAGCCGGCCCCACACGGCCACTTTTAACTATATTATCGAAAATTCTTGAAAAAATTTATAAAAATTGACTTCATTTTTTACTCTAAAAACTCTATAAACATTCCAGCTGGTGACCAATATGGTTTCAGATGAAGAAAAAACACTGAAGACGCTGTTATAGAACTAACCGGTACTGTTGCAAGAAATTTACAAAATAAGCTCAAAACTATTGCTATTTTCCTTGATCTTCCTAAAGCTTTTGATACTGCCTCTGTCCCTCTCTTACTCACTAAACTCCAAAACATTGGCATTAGAGGGCTACCTTTTAATATTTTAAAAAGTTACCTGAGCGATCGTACCCAAGCTGTAAAAATTAATAATTATATGAGCAAAGAGGAAGTTTTTACTTATGGAGTTCCACAGGGTAGTATTCTAGGACCTACCTTTTTCTTGATATATATCAATGAACTATGTAAATTGTCCCTTACTAACTCTAAAACCCTAGTTTACGCAGATGACACTGCATTAGTTGTTCATGGCAATGATTGGATGGAAACCCGATTTCATGCCGAGTCTGCGATAAAAATAATTATGAATTGGCTCACAAATAACTTACTCACCCTTAACTTTGAAAAAACAAAATTTATTACGTTTGTCCCAATGACTGAATCACAACCAACCTCTCCTTTCGTCCTAAAGGCACACAAATGTAGTTCTATTCTTGACACAAATTGTGGATGTAACACAATTTCACGCATAGAAAAAATAAAATACCGACAGTAAAATGTCATGGAATTAATAAATCGAGTCTTTAGTTTTACGGGTCAGAAAATTAATATTTATGTTTAAAAATTAGGTTAGCGTTAATAGCTACGACACAGTTTATAGTTGTAGCTGATAATGTAGACAAAGGTTATAAACTTTTTATTGTGTTTCCAATAAAGTCATCTTATCTTATCTTATATGGTGAGTGAGTGCGCTGGAGGCCCAATCCATCCATCCATCAGCCTTTTAATGTCCACTGCTGGACATAGGTCTCCCCAAGGATGGGGGATAGTGCCGTAATCGCCACGCTTGGTAGGCGGGTTGGCGATCGCAGTGGATGTTGTTTATACTAGAAGGAGTGCTGATGCCCACTTCCCTGGTATTCCCTTAGTCGGCCCTTACGACTCCCATGGGTGGAGAGGCGTGGGACAATTCTAAAGCCGGCCCCACACGGCTCGGGCCCAAGCCCCCTCCCTATTCTCTTCATGTTATCCTTCATATCCTCTCCTTGTTATCAATCCTATCATCTCCTTAGGTTACCATCAGGCCGTATGCTTGTTTGCCACCCATGTAGTATAAATAAATATTCACGAACATTTCACACAACGTCTTCTGGTCCCAAACTAAGCTTAACGCTTGTACTATGGGTACCAGATTACGGATATAATACATATATTACTTTTTTTTTGTAAATACATACATATAATAGATAGAAAACATCCAGACGCAGTACAAATATCTATGTTCATGACACAGATAGCCGTCCTGAGTGGGAATCGAACCCACGACCTCGTGCACGGAAGTCGGTTACACTACCGACTATGCCACAAGGCCCGTCAAAAAAGATTACATAGAAAACCAGAGTAGTAAAATCATCTCCCGCTTCCTCAACATTCATAATTTTCTTCGTACATGCTCGCCGGTCTTGTTTTTTGAACAAATATTCCAAAATTATTCATCTTACTAAAAGATAAGATGTATTGAAAGTAAAATATAATAAATCGCAGTAGTTTAACTCGTACTTTTTAAATAAACAGTTTTGTTTTTGTAAAAGAATCGAAATATTTCATTTATACATAATATATTATATTATTATCTCCTCATTAAAAAAATAAAGATATAACTAAAAGTCCATGCAGAATATGCAGATGCAATCGCCAGCGATAACTAGTAATAAATCATAGATCATTATTCAGTAGAAATGTATACCTTTCTCCTTTGTTATTATGAGATAAATTGTTATCTGCTCAACAATTTCCCCATAATTGACTCCAATAAAATTACGCAGGTAAAATGAAATTTATTTAATAAATCCAAGATTACTATTCATCTAATTAATGAATGTAGTTAACTAAAGTTTTTTGTATCACGCCAAATACCCAGAGAGCTTTTTAATTACTTCATTAACAATGTTATAAAGAGTTTTATCTAGAAATTTCGATGTAACTCGAAGTTCGAGTGGTTCTGAAGCAATTAATTGTCAATGACAGCTAGGACTATTATATTTTCGTAGAGTCGCATGTATACATACATTATATACATACATGTGATAAAAACTAGCAATACTAAAAAAACTAGCAATCATTTCATATTTTAATATATTCAAAAACATTGTTATTATATTGTTTTCTTGTGTTATCTTAAAGTGATAACTATTTTATTTGTCACATCAACTACCTATAAGTAAAAACTTGATGAAAACGTAAATTGCATGATTGTAGGTACTTAAAACCCATAAAATGTAACCTAATTTGATCAACTTTTTCTCTAAAATCCGGCGAAGTAGGGATATTGTATTATTTGTAAGTGTGTTTATATTATTTGTAAGTCTACATAACACTATAAATGAATATTTATATATATTTTTAGCATTTGACATGCTAAGCACTATGCATTAAACACAAAGTGAAAAATGTGAAATCGAAAATAACAGTCACGAGCAGGATTTGAATCTGCAACTCCTGGATACCGTCTAGATGCTTTGCCAATTCAGCCATCGTGACAATTGCTCCTGACTGCTAAAATTTCGATAACAGTTTACCTGGTCGGTATAATGTATGAAAATACTTCCGACAGATGGCGCAGGCGTCACCCAAAGACGTTAAGTATGAATGTGTTATCGAAATTAGCAGTCACGAGCAATTGTCACGATGGCTGAATTGGCAAAGCATCTGGACGGTATCCAGGAGATGCAGGTTTAAATCCTGCTCGTGACTGTTATTTTCGATTTCACATTTTTCACTTTGTGTTCAATGCATAGTGCTAAGCATTTCAAATAATAAAAATATATATAATCTAAATAACCGGTACTATTGCAAGAAATTTACAAAATAAGCTCAAAACTATTGCTATTTTCCTTGATCTTCTTAAAGCTTTTAATACTGTCTCTCTCCCTCTGTTACTCACTAAACTCCAAAACATTGGCATTAGAGGGCTACCTTTTAATATTTTCAAAAGTTACCTGAGCGATCGTACCGAAGCTGTAAAAATTAATAATTATATGAGCAAAGATGAAGTTTTTACTTACGGAGTTCTACAGGGTAGTATTCTAGGACCTACCTTTTTCTTGATATATATCAATGAACTATGTAAATTGTCCCTTACTAACTCTAAAATCCTAGTATACGCAGATGACACTACATTAGTTGTTCATGGCAATGATTGGATGGAAGCCCGATTTCATGCCGAGTCTGCGTTAAAAATAATTATGAATTGGCTCACAAATAACTTACTCATCCTTAACTTAGATAAAACAAAAATTATTACGTTTGCCCCAATGACTGAATCACAACTAACCTCTCCTTTCGTCCTAAAGGCACACAAATGTAGTTCTATTCTTGACACAAATTGTGGATGTAACACAATTTCACGCATAGAAAAAATAAAATACCGACAGTAAAATGCCGTGGAATTAATAAATCGAGTCTTTAGTTTTACAGGTCAGAAAATTAATGTTTATTTTAAAAAATCTGAGATCTTCTGCATACTTCTCAATTCTGAAAACAGTTTATTTTGCCCTGGTACACTCTATTATTAACTACTGTATACTGTAGCCTGGGGCAGTTCTAGTAAATGCTTACTACTGCGGCAGACCTTCCAAAAACACAGGCACTCACTCTCTCTATCTATCAGTCTTTCTCACCCACATTAACACACACGCGCCACGCATATATACACACACCACACGCACAAACACACACACACACACAACATATTTCATTATTTATGTAATACTAGTATTTAAATAATATTTCTCATTTAGGTTTAAGATCTTTTAATTTAATTAGGTTAGCGTTAATAGCTACGACACAGTTTTTAGTTGTAGCTGATAATGTACACAAAGATTATAAACTTTACATACGAAAGTTAAAGCTATTTAGAAATCCGCGCGAATTGTTGTTGACACGATGATAAATTAGAATCAACATTTCCAAATAGCCTTACGTATTTTTTTAATATTAATGATCACAAACAGTACTGCAGAAAGATCTTTTTCAAAACTAAAAATTATAAAAAAATAAAAAAGTACGACCATGGGTTTATATAGATTAGATGCATTGTGTTTATTATATATCGAATCCGATATGCTCACTAATAACTATTTACCAGTTTCACCACAAAAATCGCAATTCGCATAAGAAATAAATATTTCTAATAATAATTCACTCTTTCTACGCTACCTACATATCTTTTTGTCCTTCATATATATATGTATATATATATGTATATATATATACGGCGTAGTTAGTAGTGACCCTGCCTTCGACGCCCGGGGTCGTGTGTTCGATTCCCACCCACGATCAAATGTGACGAACACATATGTTAGCTGTATAAGATGTTCCCGAGGTGAGTTCTAGGCAGCCGTCGCAAAAATATAGTCGAATCTACTAAATAATAGCACTTCTAATTAGGACAACATGTGAAATCATGTTGTGCCGACCCCAGCTAGCATGGGATAAGGGCAGGAGGAACAACACATACATATTCTACCTACGATACGTATTGATATTCTTTTTTATTAATTCTTTGTAGTTTACTTAAAGATAGGGGGGCCCGCCGGAGAAGATTGCTTAGTGCATCAAGTTACCTCGGACCATTGAAGTAATCAGATTATTTCTGCATGCCGCCGTTTCCGAAATTCTTCAAATAATGCAACATTAAACTGTAGCCATCTAGGTATAACATCAATCAACTGCAACATTTATATTTGTGAACATCTTTCACCTGATTGTAAAACATTATACTCTGCGGCTAGAAAGAAAGCCAAGGAACTTGACTACAAATTCATATGGGTTTAAGTTTGGTAGGGTGTACTTCAGAAAAGCCGAGAGATCTTTACACATTCACATAAAAAATTTTGACACATTAAATAATTTAACTTAATTATTGCTATTTTATAAAGGTATGTGCTTTTTAATATTTTGTTCTACCTATTAGGTTTAGTTCAAGCCTTGTTTATGTTAATTTACTATCAGAATGTAAATCGTATAAGGTCTAAAATTAATGATTTTAATTTAAATGTTCTCAACAGTGCTTATGATGTGATATGCTTAACTGAAACTAATCTGAATTTTGAACTGTTCGACAATCGGTATAATATTTTTCGCCGGGATAGATGTGACACTTCTGTTATGAAGAGTGAGGGTGGCGGGGTGCTTGTTTCCGTCAAAAAAACTTACAATATTTTTAGACAATCATCTTGGGAATGTGTAGTGGAGGATCTTTGGATAACTATTATGCCTAACTCTAAGACTGACAGAGCTATTACCTTGTGTGTCTGCTATCTGCCACCAGACTTGCCTCTAAGCTTCATTAACATATTTTATCATAACTGTCAAACTATAATTACAGAAAATTCTAATCAAAATGAATTTATTCTTTTAGGTGGTTTTAACACTCCTTTAGTTACTTGGTCTGTTACATCTAATTCACATTCTTTATTGCCTAGCCTACCACTGGACAGAAAAGCAGTTCTACTAGTGGAGACAATCAACTTATGTGGCTTACATCAGCTTAATAGCATTCCCAACAAAAACTATCGCTTTCTTGACCTTGTCTTATCTACTCTTCCTAATACCACAGTACAAGTTTATGGCGCTGAACCACGTAGTAGAATGGATGCTCACCAACCCTCTTTAGTGGTTAATTACAGTAACACTATAACAAAGAGCTTAAGATCACGCAGGCGGCGAAAATTTTGTTTTTTTTAAGTGCAACTACATTGGGGTCATGGAGGACTTGGGCAAAGTTGATTGGTTGGTTATTTTGGATGACACTGAACTTGATTTGATGGTTGTGAAATTTTACAATGTTTCGGAGGAAATAATCGCTCGACATACACCTTTGGTAAACCTTTTTTACCCTACTTGGTTCTCTTCATCTTTGAAACGTACTTTAAAAGAAAAGTTAAAGTTTAAGATCTATTTCTTTTAGCAATTGACATGCTCCGCTACTTTTTAAAGTACAAATTATTTGTGAATAAAGAAAAAGAGATTTTTAGTAGGGGCGGGAATCGAACCACGCATCTTTTCCAATCCGGGGAAGTGCTCTAAACCACTGAGCTACCCTACTGATCCTTCGATCATCCCAAATTCTTAATCACATTTGTCTTAAGACTAACGCCATCCACCGGCAAGCATTACATGCATCCAATATAATAAGTTTAATTTTGCAATTGAAATTCATACTATTTGATGGCGCAGATGTAAAAAGTGAATGAGGGAAGATTACAGTTTGTTCGTCTCATCTATCGAATCAAGTCTAGAATCGGATGTTAAACATTTTTGGAGGTATGTTAATAGCAAAAAGAACACAAATGCTATTCCAGTAGCGATGACGTATCGTGACAATTGTTCTTCCAATCTTAAAGACACTTGTAATTTGTTTGTTTTTTATTTTAGCTCTGTGTTTCACACGGCTGAGCCACTAAATAACTGTGTAGTACCTTTGCCATGTAGTGCATTTGCATTTGTAAGGCATTTGCCTTAGGCTTCATTAATATCAATCAGCAGGGTGTTCTCGAGAAGATTCGTAAACTTGACGTGAACAAAGGTGCTGGCCCAGACGGAATACCACCATCTTTAGTCAAGATTTGTAGCAAAGAGCTGTGTTATCCATTGTCACTTATTTTTTCGAAATCGCTTCGTATGGGTGTATTTCCAACTAAGTGGAAACTCGCACATATAGTACCGATACATAAATCTGGTGACCGATCCTGCTGTGAGAATTATAGGTCAATCAGTATTTTGTCTTGTTTTGCTAAACTTTTTGAATCCGTTGAATACGACTCGCTATATTATCACTTAAACCCATATAATATCTTTAAAACAACATGGCTTCTTAAGAAATAGATCTTCTTAAGATATATGTCGTGCAATCGGCAAGAGACAGCAGGTCGATTGCATATATACCGATTTTTCCAAGGCGTTCGATAAAGTTGGTCATAATTTATTATGTACTAAATTATCATCGTATACATGGTGATCTGCTAAGGTGGGTCAAGTCTTATTTGGATCAAAGAAGTCAACTTGTATGTATCAAAGGAGAAGTGTCCACTCCTATAATTGCTTCCTCTGGTGTTCCTCAGGGCTCATATTTGGGTCCATTGTTCTTTGTAGTCTTTATTAATGATCTCAATAACGGACTGACAAGTCCGTGTCTATTGTATGCTGACGATCACAAGTTTTACTCAATCGTAAATAGTACTCATGATGCTGAAGTTCTTCAGAGGGATCTTGAGTTTGTTAGCGATTGGTGTGTAGACAACAATATGTTACTTAATGTTGCTAAATGTTGTAGCATTTCTTTTACCAACAAAACTAATAAGATATTATTTGAATACAATATTAACGGTCAAACAATTGAAAGACAACATATCCTGAAGGATCTGGGAGTTATATTTGATGAAAAACTAATATTTCACATGCATTATGATTATATTATTAGTAGAAGCGCCAAACTTCTTGGCTTCATACTGAGAATTACTAAAGATTTTAATAAGCCTCGTAGTTTGCTTTGTCTGTATTATGGTTTGGTTCGAAATATACTAGAATACAATTCCCCTGTATGGTCACCTTTTTATACAGTTCATATTGACCGAATTGAACGTATCCAAAAGAAATGCCTTCGGGCATTATGTTTCAGATATGCACTAAATCACGAACGTTGCTCATATGGGCAAAATTGTACAAGTTTAAAATACTCAGTTTGGAGTCGTGGCGTAAGTATTGCGATCTCGTGTGTCTCCACAAGATTCTCCACTCTGTTATCGACTGCCCCGACCTGTTGTCCTTGATTAATTTTAACATCAAGTTTAGATCACGTCAGCCTTACCTCTAAAAGTTTTATTTTGGATGATCACATTAATAACACCTCGTTTTATAATGCCGTTGTAAAAATGTGTTACTTGTACAACGAGTTATTGGCAGAGCACTTCAAGGACTCAGATATATTTAACAGTAAACTGCAACAGTTTAGAAATGTTGTTAGGCATATCATGTCGAAACAGGCACGAGAAAGCTGTTGTCTCAATTCTGTGTAATAATTATAATAATAATAGGACATTATTGCGTTCTTTTGATATTTTATTGCATTATCTTCTTGATAAAGTCTTATATATGATAAACGTTAACCGCAAACCTAATTTTATAGACGTTTAAATTAGATAATTAAGTCTCATTTTATATCACCTCTGTTTCGTACCGTTTTGTTTTTTTGATCATATTGTGTACACATATTTAGAGACATAGTTAAGCTTAAGTACCTACTCTCATTGTAAATTTAGCATTGTTAGTACTATGCCTTGTTTTGTGTGCCTTATAAATAAATAAATAAATCCAACATAGTACCAGCGGTCCGTCAACACAGGCGGAGAGACGGCACTCGGCGGGTATATTTAGTGGGTGAGGGCCCCACACTACCTTGTACGTTGCCTCGAACGACGGGATGTGCGTTTAGGTAATTTTTTTCCCGCCTAAACAAAAAACAGGGTATCAAGTTACCTTAATCCGGCACGAGTCAACACTGCCCATTTGCCCAGTTTAAACGAAACGAGTTAAGAGAGATTTGTCCGCGTCCATTTTTCTACGTAACTCCTAAACGTTAATGAGATTTACCTTTTATTATCAGGTTAACCTAATAGCCTGAAAGAATAACTTTCGGTACATATTATGTACGTATAATTTTGAAAGAATTTTCTTTCAACTCCTAACTTCTGCCTCCCAAGATACAGGCTTAGTTATTAAATTAATAAATATATTATGTAAATAAAAGAAAAACAAAAAAAAAATACTTTAACAGCTTCACAAAATATATGAAAACCGTATTAAGGGCTTATTAAATTTCAGGGTTGCCCTTGATTTCGCTGGGATTCCAATATCAGATTCTGACTTGGTGACAATTGAACCAAATTGGAAGTATCCAATTTGGTTCAATTGTCAAGTACCGAACGTAAGAAAAAAATTTGAAACCTGTCAGCAGTTGGCGGAGAAATCGGTGAACATACATAAAGAAAATAAAGTATACGGTGGAACATAGAACCTCCTCCTTTTTTGAAGTCAGTTAAAAATGGTCATACAAATTTAAAAAATACATATGAAAAAATACACCTTGTTAAAGCGAATTAAAAATATATAAATATAACTCAAATAATATTGTCATACCAGGTAATTGAAATAAAAGGAAGCTCCCGAATGACCGCCCGAAGGTTTTTGAAATTATGTTAACATTATTAAATAATAATGACCTACCAGATTATTATCCTTAACATAAATCAGAATTTCCTGTTCTTAATGT
Source organism: Leucoma salicis (assembly GCA_948253155.1). NCBI lineage: Eukaryota > Metazoa > Arthropoda > Insecta > Lepidoptera > Erebidae > Leucoma > Leucoma salicis. The sequence continues at coordinate 12,040,247 of OX411809.1, read as the reverse complement.
ACGTGAGCAGATGTTTAAAAATGTTGTAAGTATAAAAAACACATAATATAGTGCCACTGGATGAGTGTGTGAAGCAGCGACTTAATAATTTTGAACCGACATATTGATATTTTGATCCGTATTTTAGCACTTGACATGCTCAACTACTTTAAAGAACATATTGACCTTAACCAAAAATATAGTTGAGTAAGTAGTTTTTATAGCAAATAACGACAAGCGAACCACGGCTCAACTAATGGTAAGTATTGTATATGGACTAATTATAATCATAGACACAGCCAATCTACTAATCCGCAACAGCAGACCGGCCTCCCGCCGTGTCGTGGGTTCCATTTTCGCACGGGACAACTCTTTGTATGATCCACAAATAGTTGTTCCGAGTCTGGGTGTACTTTGTGTCCTTGAAATTGTATGTTTATAAAGTCCCCGGCGATACCAGGATTATTCTTTAGTGCAGGTGCCTTTGTTTATTTTTTGTTGTCTTTAAAAAAAGTCAAATACAAAAATGGACTTGGGGCAAACACCACACTGGCCTAGTGTAAGTGGACAAACTCCGCAAGCCGGCGAGAAAATCTCTCAAGTATTTTTCATGATGATTTCCTTTAACAGGCAGCCAACTCCTAAAAAAAATAGCCCTAAGATCATGATGAAATACCCCTAAATAACCCTAAATGCAATTCAAAAGCACCAAAAAAAGCCCTGTATTATGTATTTATTCAAGGGTACTGTTTCCGGTTTTACATCAGGGTCAATAATTTATGAGACCAAAAAAATTTTGAACTATTGGATAAGTTATAAAATATAACAAAACTAAAAGAGAGAAATCATTTAGGGGCTATTTGAGGACAGTAAGTAGGAGGGAGTGAGATTTTAAGGGTGGAAAAAGGTTTATCATGATTTTCAGCAAAACTAAGTAGGTACTATCGAAAAAGTTATATGGAAAAGTTTTGGTCAGTCAAAATTATTTATGCCTTAGAAGATTTATGTCCCTAAAAAATTGCCCTAAATGTTTTTAGGCCCTAAAAAGCCCAATACGCATTTTTCAGCCCTAAATTTGGGGCTAAAAGCCCTAAGTTGGGAACCCTACAGGCAGCTTATAAAAGAATTCAGAACTTACGGGTTCAACCTCAGATTCGGGATTAGAACTCTATCATATTTGCAGTCCATAGACTACAATTAGGATATCACTTTATCTCGTGCTACGAACTACCTGCCGCAAAGCATAAGCGGTTAAGATTTCCGTTAAGATCGATCTGTAATAACATTAATAAACAATAAACCAAAATTATAATAAAAATGTGAAACGAAATAATTGTTTCGGAAATTAAATTCTGTGAAGTTGGTTTAAGGCAGTGATTTCCGCTATGAAGCAATAAATATCATTTTAATAATATACCAATGTTTTGCTCATCAAGGTCCATAAATTACACAATATATCGTAATTTGAATTTGAGGTTAACGTATAGAATCCTGTCCACAAACAAATGTTGTCCAATTTAAAATTTTCCATTAACTTACAAACACAAATGTTAGGTAATAAATATCACATGTATGTATATAATGTATGTATACATGCGACTCTACGAAAATATAATAGTCCTAGCTGTCATTGACAATTAATTGCTTCAGAACCACTCGAACTTCGAGTTACATCGAAATTTCTACATAAAACTCTTTATAACATTGTTAATGAAGTAATTAAAAAGCTCTCTGGGTATTTGGCGTGATACAAAAAACTTTAGTTAACTACATTCATTAATTAGATGAATAGTAATCTTGGATTTATTAAATAAATTTCATTTTACCTGCGTAATTTTATTGGAGTCAATTATGGGGAAATTGTTGAGCAGATAACAATTTATCTCATAATAACAAAGGAGAAAGGTATACATTTCTACTGAGTAATGATCTATGATTTATTACTAGTTATCGCTGGCGATTGCATCTGCATATTCTGCATGGACTTTTAGTTATATCTTTATTTTTTTAATGAGGAAATAATAATATAATATATTATGTATAAATGAAATATTTCGATTCTTTTACAGAAACAAAACTGTTTATTTAAAAAGTACGAGTTAAACTACTGCGATTCATTATATTTTACTTTCAATACATCTTATCTTTTAGTAAGATAAATAATTTTGGAATATTTGTTCAAAAAACAAGACCGGCGAGCATGTACGAAGAAAATTATGAATGTTGAGGAAGCGAGAGATGATTTTACTACTCTGGTTTTCTATGTAATCTTTTTTGACGGGCCTTGTGGCATAGTCGGTAGTGTAACCGACTTCCGTGCACGAGGTCGTGGGTTCGATTCCCACTCAGGACAGCTATCTGTGTCATGAACATAGATATTTGTACTGCGTCTGGATGTTTTCTATATATTATATGTATATATTTACAAAAAAAAAGTAATATATGTATTATATCCGTAATCTGGTACCCATAGTACAAGCGTTAAGCTTAGTTTGGGACCAGAGGACGTTGTGTGAAATGTCCGTGAATATTTATTTATACTACATGGGTGGCAAACAAGCATACGGCCTGATGGTAACCTAAGGAGATGATAGGATTGATAACAAGGAGAGGATATGAAGGATAACATGAAGAGAATAGGGAGGGGGCTTGGGCCTGAGCCGTGTGGGGCCGGCTTTAGAATTGTCTCACCCCTCTCCACCCATGGGAGTCGTAAGGGCCGACTAAGGGAATACCAGGGAAGTGGGCAGCAGCACTCCTTCTAGTATAAACAACATCCACTGCGATCGCCAACCCGCCTACTAAGCGTGGCGATTAAGGCACTATCCCCCATTCTTGGGGAGACCTATGTCCAGCAGTGGACATTAAAAGGCTGATGGATGGATGGATTGGGCCTCCAGCGCACTCACTCACCATATAAGATAAGATAAGATGACTTTATTGGAAACACAATAAAAAGTTTATAACCTTTGTCTACATTATCAGCTATAACTATAAACTGTGCGTAGCTATTAACGCTAACCTAATTTTTAAACATAAATATTAATTTTCTGACCCGTAAAACTAAAGACTCGATTTATTAATTCCATGACATTTTACTGTCGGTATTTTATTTTTTCTATGCGTGAAATTGTGTTACATCCACAATTTGTGTCAAGAATAGAACTACATTTGTGTGCCTTTAGGACGAAAGGAGAGGTTAGTTGTGATTCAGTCATTGGGGCAAACGTAATAAATTTTGTTTTTTCAAAGTTAAGGGTGAGTAAGTTATTTGTGAGCCAATTCATAATTATTTTTATCGCAGACTCGGCATGAAATCGGGTTTCCATCCAATCATTGCCATGAACAACTAATGCAGTGTCATCTGCGTAAACTAGGGTTTTAGAGTTAGTAAGGGACAATTTACATAGTTCATTGATATATATCAAGAAAAAGGTAGGTCCTAGAATACTACCCTGTGGAACTCCATAAGTAAAAACTTCCTCTTTGCTCATATAATTATTAATTTTTACAGCTTGGGTACGATCGCTCAGGTAACTTTTTAAAATATTAAAAGGTAGCCCTCTAATGCCAATGTTTTGGAGTTTAATGAGTAAGAGAGGGACAGAGGCAGTATCAAAAGCTTTAGGAAATAGGAAAATAGCAATAGTTTTGAGCTTATTTTGTAAATTTCTCGCAACAGTACCGGTTAGTTCTATAACAGCGTCTTCAGTGTTTTTTCTTCGTCTGAAACCATATTGGTCACCAGCTGGAATGTTTATAGAGTTTTTAGAGTAAAAAATTAAGTCAATTTTTATAAATTTTTTCAAGAATTTTCGATAATATAGTTAAAAGTGGCCGTGTGGGGCCGGCTATAGAATTGTTCCACCCTTCTCTACCCACGGGAGTCGTAAGAGCCGACTGAGGGAATACCGGGGGAGTTGGCAGCAGCACTCCCTCAAGTATTAACAACATCCACTTCGCAGTGGATCGCCAACCCGCCTGCCAAGCGTGACGATTACGGCATTATCCCCCATGGCGGGACCGCTCGTTGCACCGTTCTCTTGGGGAGGCCTATATCCAGCAGTGGACGATGAAAGGCTAATGGATGGATGGATGGATGGAGTTAAAACTAAAATAGGTGTATAGTTGCTGATATTGCATCTGTCTCCATTTTTATAAACTGGGCTTACAATGGCTCTCTTGAATACCTTTGGAAAGACACCTGTCATTAGAGCGAGATTAAATACATGGGATATAATTGGGATAAGTATATGCCTAGAAGCCCTAATAAGGACAGCTGATATGCCATCCGAACCCACAGCGCTATTTAATCTAAGACCTAAAACTATGCGTTCTCTTTCTACGTTGTCAGTGCTAAAGAGGGCCATTAAGTCAGGAGTAGGACTTAAATTATTAAAGTTATAATTAGGTTGAGGCTGTAAGTTACACTGCGATAAAATTTTTGAGGCCAAATTTTTACCTATATTAGCGAAGTACTTGTTTATAATATCAAGCGAATGAGATGGATCGGTAGTTATGGACAATAGCTCACTACTAGCTGATTTGTTGGTATGTAGGTTTGAAATAGTTTTAATAAGCTTCCAGATATCTTTTGGATTTTTGTGGAATTTATAAAATTCTGTTCTTTCATATTCACGTTTTAGTTTTTTTAAATAGGTTGTTGTAAAATGTTCTACGACTCGTGTAAGTAATTTTAAGAATTAGGTTGTCGGGATCTCTTTTTGATTTTAAACACATTTTGTCGCGGTTTCTTATACACCTTAAAAGCCCAGGAGTAATCCAAGGTTTCAGTGTTCTTTTTTACATACATATTTATCACACATAACTTTTTTTATATGAAACAACGGCAGGACTAACAGCGTAGTATGTATTAATAACCTTTTCGGAAACCACATTTTTCGGGAGGCCGGATTTTGTTGAGCCTGCGCCACTCAATTGCAACGAGCCTCAAAAATAACTGTTTATATACGTGACTCAAAAGCCAGATGGGCCTTTGATTTTTCAAGAGGGCTCTTTCATTGTCCACAAAAAACAGCACCAACTCGCTTCTGGACTGCAACTCTGGACTACAATGGATTAGCGTATTTAATTTCACAAATTTTCTCAGTTTCGATATAGCCACTCTACAGAGACACTACTGACATGCTACAGAAGCAATTCAGCAACGTTACAATTTCAAGATACCTTTATCACTCACGCTCGTACTTGAATCGTATTTTGACGCTAAAAGTACATAAAAAGATTTTTATGGCAGCAGGTAGTACCGACTGTTAAACTTTATTGTCAATTAGCCACTTGACTATTTCTACATTGTTACGTTACTGCCTTTAAAAATAAATAATGCATAACAGTTATGTGCGATAAATATGTATAAAAAAATTGATTTCATAAATAAGATCAAATTCATGCAGCATGCTTTAGAGGGCTACGCTTGGGATTTATTTACGATACAAAAAAGTTCCTAAAATTCTAAAAAGTTCTTCTACAGATTTCCATTCTACAGAGGAACAGAAAATAATGACACACTTTGCCTGAAGAGCTAGCGCACTGAAATAGTGGGTGAAAGCGGCCCTCGTCGCTTAACAATTGGCAACCGATGGGAAGGAATGGAGGATCTCGAGTAGCAACCATGTAACGGACATAGATTGGCAAAGAGGACTGACTGGACGGAGGGGGCTAAATTCATGCCGATTGTATAAAACCATTCATTGTGGGGTTTACTTGGAGAGGCTTATATAGACTAAAAAAAGCTGATAGGTTGATGCACTATCAAACAATAAAGTCGAAAATTTTACAAAAATTGACAAAAACCAATTATCCAACCCTTATGTACTATAGCCAAGAGCTAAAGGTATATTTGTTCGAACGGACTGACCCAAGATGTGATCGTGAATGCAAGATAAATGGTAGTGTCTACCCATCCATTCAAAAAATAGACCAAGACATAGGCCTCACGAGAACGCCACAGTGAATAGTCTTGTGCCGTATGAATTTAAAGTTTGACCCAAAACTGGCTTTCCACGCCCAGCCTCAGTGGTAATTCCGTCATCTTCAGGTGCCTTCTAGTACTTTTTTGAAATAAAACTACGTTTACGGAATCTATCGCGTTTACTTGATTTTTATACTATCCGACGTTTCGAATACTTTACAGCATTCATGATCACGGGTGGACTTAGATGGTAGGCGTCCAAAGCTGATATGTTGTTTCAACGGTCAATATTCGTTTAGAAACACAATTAAAAATATCTACTTTAAGTTTTATGCTTACAATGTATCAGATTTTAAGCTAGTACCTACAATAAAATTATTATAATACTTATATTTAAGTTTTAAAAATTTTTTGTTTATATTTAGTGCTTAAAAATTCTACCACAAACTACCAATTACTATTTTTAAGTAATCAAAAAACTACCAGTTAGAAGACAATATTGATTATTAGTTTATATTATTAAATATATTGATTTTAATAGAAGCTAAGACTAAAAAGCTACCACCGGATCGGAACACGGCCTAACTGAGAAATATCCGGCCAGAAAACTCAGTAGGCAACAACAGTTATGGATTATTAAATTTATGCGGAAATACTAACTAATCACTACTGTGGGTTTTATCCACACAATAAGCGCTAACTCTGTCTTGCAATCTTGTGGTGTGCCCTCTTGTATTATGTTTGGTGAGGCCTATCACAGGATTCCAGCTTGATGGTAAGACCCAGCCGTCTTCTCTGTTGAAATGAGATGTTTCTTAATTTCAATAGCCTCACGTATCATTCTAGGACGATATCGATGTTCTTTTGCGAGGATTTGAGGTTTGTCAAACCTGATGTAATGGCGGGTGTGGTCCTGTGTGTGCTCACAAATTGCAGACTTTGTATAGCGACGGTGCTTCACATCAGCTATGTGTTCTTTGATCCGAGTTATTATGGATTTCATTGTTTGCCCAATGTAGGAGAGACCACAATCACAATCCAGCTTGTACACTCCTGCATCCTGTAAGGGTATAAAAATAGGGATAGTATAAAAATCAAGTAAACGCGATAGATTCCGTAAACGTAGTTTTATTTCAAAATGTGTAAAATTCGCGTAAATGTTAGAAAGTACTTCTAGTACTTTCTCGTTTCGGTTTTCAGCTTGGTCAGGAATTTCTTCTTCACACGCAGGGTATTAAATCGGTAAATGCCGTCCAAAGGCGTCTTTTATGTATCTAAAGAACAAGAAAGCCTTTGAATGCCTTTGAACAAATAAATGTTTAAAAAAATTGCGAGTACCGAATCTCCTTGGCATTTGTGTTGATATAATAATTTTAATATCAATTTCCTATTGTTTCGCTCCAGTGGAAATGTTCCTAAGTTTCAGGATGTATTACTTTTATTTGCAAAACCTAACTCTGTTCCTAAAATAAAATATCTATCTATCAGTACAAGACACGCCAAAATCAGTTCAGCCATTTTGGAAATTATCTGGCACAAACAATATGTTTTTTTTTGCTATTATAATGTGTAAACATTTATAATCATTAAGTAAAGTTACGTGCGTATCATTACAAAAATACTTCAATTATATTGATTAGTATCTTTATATAACAAATAAAATTTGCATCCTATAAATAATATGACTAGGAACAGCAGTTTTTATGGTATAAATACCAAATGTAGGTACAACAGTTTTTATGGTATTTTGCCGTTATTGTAATGTCAATTTGTTAGTCCCCACCTTGATTATAGTAGGTGACCGCTGCTTGGTATAAATGAGAAGTTTATCAGAAGGTTTGGGCAAAGAAATAAAATGCGCACTCAGTGGTTGAAATTCGGTGACTGAGACTGACTGTTTTAATATTGATTGAAAATGAATATACAATAACGCGTGGTTTATTTACATTAACTGAGATCTTTTATCACTCACTATGTTTACATTATTAAAGTGCCTACACGCTACAGTATAAACACGTCACACAGATGAACTAAGCAATTTAAATATTTAACTGCAAAACTTCTCAGCAAAAATTGTAATGTTGTTGTAACTCTAATATACAAGCATAATTTAAATAGAATACATAAATGTAATACCAATGGACAAGATATTTAAAAACAATAAAGCGAAACTGAATTGCATAAGGTGGAACAGATTTCCAGAACTATATTGGTTTAGGCGGCATCTGATTAAGTCAGAGGTCAGCGTGACCCACAATAACGTCAGCTTGACAACAATAACTCCAGTTGTAATAAAGGTGGCAAAATATAATCTGAATAGATAATTAGTGTAGATGCTACTGAAGAGCTTCTAAATAAGCTTGAGAGGCTGCAAAATGTATGTATACATTTTGTATATAATCTCAGAAAGTACGACCACGTTTTACTGTTTCGAAATGAGCTCCAGTGGCTCTCAATTAGACTTCGTAGAAATACTAGATTATTATGCGTATTATATAACATCCTGCATAATCAGGCTGCACGATCTTATCTCAGGGAGCGGTTCTCTTTTGCCCGTACCAATGATGCACCCTGTAAGACCAATCTTCGTACCATGCTAAAAGTTCCATCTCATAAAACTGATTTCTATGCATACTCTTTTACTGTGCATGCAGTAAAACTATGGAATTCACTTCCAACGGATATCAGGGATTCTCCCACTTCCGTATCATTCAAGCACAGGGTTCGTCAATACTACCTGTCTACTGTTTCCTAATAAATCATGTGCGTTCGTGATGGTATGTATACATAATATTATTATATTGGGGGTATTTAATTTAATTTATGTATCTAGTATATATGTAGTTATGTATTTGTGTACATGTATGTATATATAAATAATGGATACATCTTATATGTGTAAGTATATGATTAATATAATGTATGTATGTTTACGTCCACCTACACACAATTCACTTCTTTTACTAGAAACTTTCCTCTGGCGGGTCTGCTGGAAGTGATTCCTTAAGAAATAAGCAGCACCTTTTTGCAAATATTTATAAATAATTTAGTTTATATGTGTTACTATGTGTGTGTACATAAATAAATAAATATGTTATATACCATGCTCTTTGTTCTGTCATCAGACATCAAGCTAAGTTTAATTCCAGCTTAGTATAAATACTTACTTGATTCTGCCCGCGTCTCCATCCGTGTGGAATTGAGAATATAAATAGGTACGGTACATTTATAATGTTAAGTAAAAATTGCTATCCCATGGGAACCACTCATTTTTCCGTGATGAAGTTACCCATTTCCTTTTTTGGGCTCCAGACTATACGTACGTACGTATCTATATACGTAGAATTAGTAAGGATTTTAGTGTGATAGTCGAAGGTTAATTTTGTTTTTCATTATCTAAAAACTTTTAGCCTTCAATATTTTTCATCCTAAATTAAAATTGTGATCCTGTGGTGCAATATAAGTGATTACAATAATAGTCCGCATGGACTTCAGAATATATTACGTATATATTATATACGTCACATCAATAACCTCCTATGAAAAAATAGTTAAATAAATATAAATAATATTTTATTATGATTGGTTCATTAGTTACGGCGTGAAAAAGAAAGAATAACGTATGCAAGAAAAGGAAAAAAAAAGTTTTACTGCGAGAAACGAGAGAAGAAAACAAGAAAAAGAACAAGTTACTTGTGAAAAGGGTAAAAGCGAGTTTTAATGAGAACTCTCTTTTTCCACTTTTACAAATAATTTGTTATTTAAAGTAGCTGAGCATGTCAAATGCTAAAATACAGATGATTATATAATTAGGAATGATTATTAAAGATATATATACTGCATCAGTATTACTTATATTCATCAGTGATAACCTGGCTATAAAACCAAAGAGCAGTTAATTAACAGCTTTATAATAGTAACTGCAGATTTTTTTATAATAACGAAGTGCATTTCAAGTAGCTGAAATAAGGTTGATGATAGAAAAATAAACAAAATCAAAATCGGATTCAGATAAGAAAATATTGACACCTTTGTATTTGGGCCGAGAGAGTGTAAAAATATAACTTTCTACTAGGTGTGTGTTATGTATCTCTAAAAGAGACTGTGGAGACCGAGAGCAGCTAGTTTATCATCAATTTACAATTTACTCCATTGATGACTAACTAAGAGCACAACTATACATATATAAATATATTCCAATAGTTTTGATACGCAGTTCTTTATACAGCACTACGTATCACTCTGTAAAAACTGCAATGTCCAACAAAGTTAGGTATATTAAAACCCTCAGCTAAGCCTCGAGCATTTCACTACATCCTCGTCGGAAATTGGCTATTGTAACCTAAATAAATGAAAAATTGTAACAGAACAATTCTATTCTACATTTATTGTTTTTATATTAACAATAAACTAGTGTTATTTATATTTTAACAGTTGGTTTAACATCACGTTAAGCAACCATAAATCATAGTGATAATCTAGTCGTAAAATCGAAGAATGCCAAGACGTTGCGGACAACGTCTCACGGATGTGGTGACGGACTAAGAATACAAGTGTCACCACCCCATTCTTTCCCACGGGTGTCGTATGAGGTGACTAAGGGAAGTAAGCAATTATCATCCATTGCATGACTGGTGGTAGGGCTGGGTACCAAGTGGGAGTACTCACTTGGTATCGGGCCCGAGCGGGAGGGTACCACCATCTCCCGTGTGACCAGCCCTGAAGCACATCGTTGCGTTTGGGCTGTAACAGGAGATAGCCATTTATGCTTTCATTTCATATCTGTGAAATGAAATGGTGAGCAGCGGCTTGACAATGCTCTCGGTATAGTTGAGTCCATGAGCGACGGTTACCATTTACCATCAGATGGGCCGTGACTCGTCTGCCACTATATGCAATAAAAAAAATGTATTTAGAAGGCAATGAGTTCGATTCTTAGTGTAAGATCGACACTTCGCAAGGTACGTACCTCTTTTTTTGCTCGGAAAACATTGTGAGGAAACCTGAATGTCCGAAAAATATTGTGTGTGTATGAGAAAAAATATCTATGCTTGGCCAGTTACCTATTGTACACGAGGCTGGTCCATAATTGAGCTGAAAAAAAATAAGATATCTATATGAGTACTATACAATATAGAAGTCACGTGTATAGTGGCGTATTACTTGCGTGACGCATCAACGTCCAAGTCCAACAGATATTGCCGTTATTAACCTTGCAAAATGCCGACGGACAAGGGTCGTGGTACCTACTGGCTTTCCTTTTAGCCCGTAGCAAAGTCGCTTGTCAAGGGACAAAGGATTAAATCTTTGCGCATCAAATAATGTTCCTTCTACGTAATACGTATACTTATATTCTTCACGGTATCCCATGAGTTACACACGCGACTACACTTTATGTAAACATAAAATATATACAGCTACAATATAAACATGCCTCGTGGGGAAAAAAACCTGTATTCGTTATCTTCTGGGTGTATCCTATATAGTAAAAATATTAAAGTATACGTTCGTCGTTGTTATCAAGGGATTAAATAAATATCCCATAATTTCATATAGTGACAAAGAAAACGTATTTTATTTCTAGCCTAGTTGTTTTAGGTTATAGGTTGTTGCAGGTTCTAGATATTGTAGCGGGATGAAATATACCAGGTTTTAAATAGGTATTATCGAAAAAAAAGTGCATTAAAATCCATTCAGTAGTTTTTGCGTAATGTGCGAACAAACAAATAGATAAACAGACCAACAGACGATAGTTATACATAGCATCACGCCTGTATTCCCCGAAGGGGTAGGCAGAGGTGTATTACACACCCACGACTCGCCAGCTATGTTTAAGTCCCACGTAATAGGGGACGAGCCTATTGACGTCTACCGGGCACATTTCCAAACTCCGGACTGTTACTGAGAATTTTTCTTTTTAGGAAAAAGCTCAATAATATTGCCCGACCCGGGGATCGAACCCGAGACCTCATGAATAGCAGTCGCATACACTACCGCTACACTACCGAGGCAGTTATAAAAAGTTAGTTATAAAAATATGTTTTGTGTTCAGAAACACCTAAATAGCCTAATACAGTTTTACTTAGATATCTTAAATGTTTTAAACACAGCTCATTTACAGCTTTATAATAATAGTATAGATTGAGATCTAATTTAGTTAATAAGCGTACCAGTTATGGAGAACCAGCAAGCCAGATTAAAATAAATAAATAATTAAATATTCTTGAACATTTCACACAATTTCCTCTGGTCCCAAACCAAGCTCAACGCCTGTATATATTACTTGTTTGTTTTTTTTTGTAAATACATACATATAATAGATAGAAAACACCCAGACACAGTACAAAATTAAATATCTGTGTCCATCACACACATTATTGTCCTGAGTGAGAATCGAACTCACGGCCTTGTGCACGGAAGTCGGTTACACCACCGACTACGCCACGAGGCCCGTCAATTCATTTATATTTATCCTTATTTCAATCCAAGATGATTCTTGTGAATTTCTATCCCATAAAGAAACTGTCATTTAAAAAGGGCTTTTCCAAAAAATATGTGCTTATGAATGTTGTGATATTATGGAAAGAATTCAGCCAAGCCATGAATATTATTATCGTACTTCTATTTCCAATTCCCTGCTGAGCTTTTCTTATTACAAATGTTCAAATGTTATAGAGAGAGAAACACGAGCATTTTTTTCAATTTTGAACTATTTACTCGTCGCGTCGCTTTACTGCATCACTAGTCGCACGGTGAGTGACACGTCAGGTTTCTATCTTGTTAAGCCATACAAATAGGCGCTCCATACAATTATTATGAATGTTGATGTTAGTAGCAAAATACAGGCCAGATATGCGGTCTTCCTTATACGCCAGAATTTACTGAAGGTCTTCAACTTTATGTAGAAAATGGTTTGCTCGTCACTTATAATTATATAAGCTTGCTCGCACATAAATAATTAAGTAATTTACTTCAATCGCACTGGATTCCCGATGCTTATATTGTGTGAAGTGAGAATGCGTCAATTCTCGTTACTTTACACCATACCGGGTAGTTTGCTTACTGCCCCAAAAGCAGTAGTGGTGAATCTAATTCTGTATTACACGTACTTATTTTGATATAATTTTAAATCATTGTCCCCTTTTTTTTTGTTAAAGCGGGAAAAAGTGGTCCTAACCGCACACCCCGTCGTTCGGGACAACGAACAGGTTAGTGTAGGGCCCTCACCCACTAAATAAACCCGCCGTGTGCCGTCTCTCCGCCTTTGTTGGCAGGCCACTGGAACCATAATTATTACATTCCTTCAGTGGTCCGCCGGCGGCGTACCCTTTCGGGTACCCTCAACTGAGCGACGCATCTGCACACGGAGCGTTGCACCTTCGCAAGAGGCCTTGCTGGCGGCGGAAGCTCCCTGGTCCATCCACCCCTCAGCAGCCTCAGTTAGGCCGGCATTAGGCGCAAATACTCACGTCTGTGCCGCCCAGTCGCTGGCGGCGGTTCGAGTCTGTGGAAGGATCAGCCTCTCTGGCCCTCTCCGCCGCTTCCTTCCGCGATATGACCTCCTCGTAGAAGGCTGCGACCGCGGCCCAATTCCTGTCGCTGCCAAGCATCGCTCTGATGACGCTCGGCAGCGAAAGGTCCCCCCCTATTGCCACGACGAGTTCACGGCGCTGCTTGGCCCAAGCCGGGCATGACTCGAGCCTGTTCAACGCCCTATCCTCGTCACAGCCGCAATGGTGACATCACGGAGTTGTTTCCCTCCTCGCAACTACATGCAGATATCTGCCGAAGCAACCGTACCGCGACAGCGCCTGCACCAGTTGGAATGTGAGGACTCCGTGCCGTCACCCTCTCCTCTAGCACCGGCTGAAGCGCCCCTACGGTCCAAACACCGGCCAGGGGTGCCTCCAGCCGTGCCCTCTATCTGGCCATGGCAGCTCGGCGGGCGTCGGCCTGCCACCTGGCCATCTTCCTGGGTGGGGGGCGAACACCCCCATCCCACTCTTGCAACGCCCGCCGATACACCTCGGCGAGCACCTCCGCCTCCAAGACCCACGGGGGTGCTCCGGCCAATGCGCAGGCCACCTCCATCGACACTGTGTGTGTATCCACGTATGACCCTGGACGGGACGACTCTTTGTGGTCTCCACAGATGATTAAATAAATAAATAAATATTCACGGACGTTTTCACACAACGTCCTCTGGTTCCAAACTAAGCTTAATGCTTGTGCTATGGGTACCAGATTACGGATATAATTACTTTTTTTTTGTGATGTACATATTATAATAGAAAATACCCAGACGCAGTACAAATGTTTGTGTTCATCACACAAATAATTGTCCTGAGTGGAAATCGAACCTCGTGCACGGAAGTCTGTTACACTTCCACCAATTGTCCTCGAGTCCTGTTCGGTGCGTCCAGGTCCTCCGCCCACACGGGTGCGCCGTACAGCGCCATCGACCGGATCACTCTCGCGTAAAGCCGTTGGCACACATTGTTGGGTCCACTCATATTCAGCATGAGCCGTGCAAGGACGGACGCCACGCCGACGGGCCTCGGGTAAAATTTGCGGAAGTGCTCACAAAAGCACCAACTCCACCTGTAATTTCCGACAAGGTGACGGGCGGTGCACTGAAGTCGGCCACCCGGTCGGTATCTGGCGGTGCCATGACCAGGGGCGTGTGCTCCACTCGTCACGGGAATAGGGCCTTGACAACCTCGGTGAGGAGCTGGCCTGCCTTTTCTCGGGTTTGGCGCGCCAGATAACCAGCTTAAACTCGGCCCGTGAAGTGCGGTACGCCTTGTACAGCTGACCTTCCCGCTTCCCACCGCGGTTGCGCCGCCGTGGACCTCCGGGCACGAATGTACGCCGCACGAAGGGTAGCCAGCTCCTAGGACCACCAGTAGAGCCCTTTCCTCGGAGGAGGGCGTCGCAAGCGGGGCATGGCGGAGTCCCATACCTGCGTAATCGCATCGCGAAACCGGACAGCCTCGACGCCCACCTCCTCGGTCAGAGCTGGTGAGGACAGCCACGACTAAGCGATGGCTGCCTCCGCCAGTAGTCCCTATCCAGCTTGCCCACAGCCCACGCGGCTGCTTGCTCAATGACGGTCAGGAACGCAATAAAGCTCCGCAGCTACGGCTACACCAATCAACCGCTCCACCATGGTTTGCAGGAGAAGATCCTGCGTCCTGGCGGAGTGGTTGAGATTCGCCTGGAGGAGGATAGTGTCACGGTTGAATTTTAAGCCGTAACCATATCCTTTTCCACCCGAGACGTTGGCGAAGCCACGATAGAGGGAGCAGCATGGGCCGATTGGCTGGTCCCCCCCTTTTTTGGGCCTATCGTCGGGAGAAATCGTTGTCTCCCTAGCCTTATACCATATATATATATTTTGTTCACCCATCTAATTGCTATCCGAGATAACGTTGCTTAACCTTGCTGATCAATGGAACTGCAAGTACACAATTAAGGCTACAGCCTCCTCCGTTGAAATTATTTTTATTAAAGCTAATAACACAGCATTAACTGGACGTAATTTTGTCCTTGAAAAAAAATACCATAATGTGCCACAGGGCGATCATAAATAAAAATTCTACATGTTAATAGCATTAACATGACGTAGAATAACATCGCTGAGGTCATTAGTTCCGTGACTTAACATTTCTGTTTATAATTTCGCATAAAAGTTAATATTACTTATACTAACCATATGTATTATGTAGTAGTATTAGTACATTACAAAGACTTAAAATTTATAGTAAACTAGATTTGTCACTTTTACTACTTCTATGTAAAAATAGCTATCCCATGGGAACCATTCATTTTGCCGGGATAAAAAGCCTTATAACCTATTTTGGGTTTTAAGCTGTACGTATGCAAATTTTCCTGGTGATTGGTTCAGTAGTTACGGAGTTAAAGCTTAACAAAAAAAACTTGAGAGGTGTCAAGGGACACCCGGATGGATCGAAGTTCCTTTCTAAAATGTACTAAATTAAAAGAGTTCGAGTTACTAGGGGATTAGATTTTTATACATACAAACACCCACACACACACACACCCACACACACACACACCCACACACACCCACACACACACACCCACCCACACACCCACACACACACACACATATATATATTATCTGTATAAAATCTCTACTTACCTAACTCCATCAGCAATATCCGCAACTTGTGAAGAAACACTGTCAGGATTCATTATTATAATTATTTATTATGTACAAAAAACCTGTATACACTCAACAAAAATAATCGTCGCGACACCACACTGTTCCATGCGAAATAGAAATGAAAATAATATAAACTTATATAAAAGCATATAACAAAAAACAAATAAAAAAATATAACAAAAAACCAAACAAAAAGCAAAAAGTGTCGTGACAACTTTTCGTAAGAATTTTTTCCGTCTAGCCCCCTTTCACAACGCGCGATAAGGAACTTCGTTACAATAAACTCACTTTCCCATTTTCAATATTAGTAAGGACACTAGCTTTTTTCCACGGCTCCACAACAGCCACAAGTTAGTTTTTAGGTGTTATCTCAGGTTGCCAATATAGTAACGGGATACAATATACCAGTTTTTCAATTTAATCTAGAGATATCAAACATAAAAATTATATCAAAATCCGTTCATTAGTTTTTGTGTAAATAGAATATAAAAAAATATTGCCTAAGGCAGAGAAACAGACAAGAATATAAAAAAATATTGCCTAAATACGTTCATTTTTATTTTCAAATATCTTAAATGTACAGACATAGCATATTACAGTTTTATGACAATACTGGCCCTTGCAAGTGGCTCCGTCGTAGACAAAAGCTAGTTAAATCAAATCAAGAGCTATTAAACAAAAAAGTTTCATCAAAATTCGTTCGGAAGTATTTGCGTGATGCTAAATAGATATGTGCTAATGTGCCCGGTAGACGTCAATAGGCTCGCCCCCTATTACGTGGGACTTAAACATAGCTGGCGAGTCGTGGGTGTGTAATACACCTCTGCCTACCCCTTCGGGGAATACAGGCGTGATGCTATGTTTTGTTTTTGTTCTAAATAGATATATTAAAATATGTAACTAAAAACACACCCAGATTTATAAAGTTTATTGGTGATCAGTATAGCAAGAGGTATCAGTATCCTACGTACCTATGTTTCAATACGTATATTCCCTTTGTGTCAAACGAAACTCCTTCAACATACGAGTAATACGCTAATAGATGAGAGACACTTGAGAACTCGAGCACTTACTTCGTTTGTGTAGAGCACTCAATTAATAAATAACACTAATTGGTGATCATTATAGGTACTGGCTTACAGAAATAACAATATTGCGAACGTGTGTCAAAATTATTACATTTTTTTCAGACACGTGACGTACCTATAACTTAGAAGTTTTGGCGGGAACACAATGCGGGAAAGAATCATGTTGTAATTCTACATTATTTTCCAAAACTTGTTTTATTTCAAGTATTAATGTTTAAAAGGTGTGGTACTTTACTAATTAACTATGTGTATATATATATGCATAAGTATTGGCAAGATGTAATGCAGCGTAACGTGTTTTTTATTGTTGCCTCCAAAACTCCATAGAAGCTTCTCAGTAAAGTCTTCACCACTTTACTGAGGCTTGACTTTGACTTGACTATGACTAATTTTATATGACTTTGACTTCAACTGTGATTTGTTTGACGAATTAAATTTACCTTTGAATAATACATGTATCCTTAATACGTCATCGGCAAATAATCAAACGAAGTAATAAGTAAAGTATTTAATAAGAAAAAAAGTAAACCTAGTAAAATTTTAAATTGTATAACAATTAAATGGTTTACAGTAACATTTAACCATTTATAGAAAAAGCAACTAAAATACTAAGATCTCAACTAACAATAATTACATGGCTTTTAACAAATTATGGGCTATTATTACATTAAGTATATTAAAAATAATAGATTTATTCATTCAAAGCACGCGTGAAAAATATAGCATCAATACATAGAAGGCAAATATTTATTCCATGACAATCCATCATTTTTTGCCGGTGACATAAAATTTTGTCTTCATAAAATATGAAAAGCTTTGATAACATTGTTGAGAGGAAGGATCTTACCGCAAAGAAATCGTAGGATTAATGAGTGTTAGGCTCACATTCAATTATATATTCCATTTGCGAAGTTCCTAAGCTTTACGAATAAAGACTCTTTGTTTAATTGATAATGAGTCTAAAGCTGAAGATAAGTATTCAGAACCACGAACGAGAAGTTACTTATGTACTCGTACATTCGGGCTTCAAACGATGAAGTTTTGTTTATTTACCTAATCGATATGGACAAACCACAAAACATGATTATAAGTTTGCGGAGTTATCATGTATCTTGGATAAACATTGAATAGAGTATACAGTAAGCACACTTCAACTTTCGTTATGAGTTCAATTATACTCTCGAACGCAATGAAATCATGTCACTAACAAAAACTTCAGTAACTTCTAAATATTGGAGCTGACTATGAAATAAAAGACTGTATTATAGCAAATTTTGTAGTGCTTAAATGAAACTCATAAAAGTTTACTTTAAATAAAAGTAAAAGTAAAAATTACCACTTTTCACTAGATTCGAAAAATGTGCTTAATATTTTTCACATTTTAATATTTTGTATTGCCACCACGAGCTGTTGATACAGATGTTATACGACTTAGCATGCTTTTCACCAGATTTTTGTTCCAATGCTGAGGAATTTCTCTCATTCCTTTGGCTTCTTTCAGTTCACGAAGCACGATTGGATGAGAATTTCGCTAGCGTATACGTCATCAAGTATGGGCTGAGTGCTGGCTACTCCATACGTGTGATAGTGACATCTTCAACGTAGTCAAACACTATCAGAGCTTTATGGGGACGAGCGATATCTTGCATAAAGATGGCTCTCACGCACTTTTACTAAAAATGGGCCAACATACTCACTTAAGATTTTATACACGTATATTTCTACAGTTAGTACCATTTTTCATCACCACTAGCTCAGTGCAGCTTTTGAACGAAATTCCAGCCCACACGTGTATGGTAGATCCGACGTATCCGGCACTTTATCTTCAATGTAAGTTTGGTTTTGACGCTCTCCCGGGCTGGTCTTCTGTAGACTCTTTGTCTCCCATCGTGCAAGTATAGCGTGAACCTCGACTCATTTGAAAATATTATTGTTGACCAGTCATCCAGAGTTCAATTCATGTGTTTTCTAGCGTAACTCGATGCTGATTTTTGAGTTTTGGACCATTAGCGGGTCTAAATGGCTTTAAGTCTGCTTCAACAAGACGCCGCTTCACTGAATACGTACTCGGATAGCGACACACCATAAGTTCTCATTGTATAACGCTGACTACACCCGTCTTCAAGCTGTGTCGAAATTCTGGTACGTACACTCTTCAGAAGTTATTAGTGGCATGTTTTTAATAGAATTTGGTCAGAGTAATGAATTTCTGCAAAAGAAAAGCCACATTTATATGGCAGAACAGAAAATAAAATTAATAGCTTTATGGTTTTTAATACAATTGCCAAAAATAAATATAAATGCTTCTTGCTATATTTGTAATGAAATAAACATTAATTTTAAAAATTTTGTCTTTATTTCATAAAGCTAGCTTTAGTATTTTAGTAGTTATTGAGATTTAAATTAGCTTTCATTGCGGTCTAGTAAAGTTATTTGTTCAAGGCCTCCATTAGTTAAAACTATTCCAATATTACATGTGAAATAGTGTTCAAACATCAAAGTAAACATGCAAAATTTGTTAGTAGAGATGGTGAAAAATGATACTTAGTTCTCTTTTAAAACCTATATTTATAAGTTGTAATTTATACGCCATAAAAACTTTTTGGTGGCAGGTTTTGATCCAGCTAAAATAGGCCGGCTCAACTGGAGAATTATGACTTTCTCAAGAATATCGGCATAAAATAACAGTAAGTATTCCTATAGGTGCATTTCGTTTGGTGAGTGAGAGCGTCAAAGGCCAAATCAATACTGTTTATATCATCACCGTCAACTTACTCCACACTTTCTCATCCCTTCGCTATCAGTATTACACTGGGATTAGTTACGCACGCGTAATACCTCTGGTATTGCCACTATGATATAATTTTGTTGATATAAATACCTTTTTTTTTGTTAAGGCGGGAAAAAAATTTTGCTAACCGCACACCCCGTTGCTCGGGGCAATGAACAGGGTAGTGTGGGGCCCTCACCCACTAAAGAAACCCGCCGTGTGCCGTCTCTCCGCCTTTATTGGCGGGCCACCGGAACCATATTACATTCCTTCAGTGGTTTGACATAAATACCTATAAATCAAAAAATCCAGTACAAATTATAACAATTAACCTGAGGAAACATCATACGCAATGATATCTTAGACGGTAAACACGTGTGTTTCTATTCTTAGACAGAGTAAAGACACATTGTAGCTAGTGCACCTGATAAATAGTTGTTTAAAAGTTGTGAGTAAACTATAAAAAATACTAAGCCAGAATAATCTACGCAAAAACCGCCTCGGAGGTGCAGCAGTAGGAGCAGCAGCGTGTGCGACTACTGATCATGAGGTCTCGAGTTCGATTCCCGGATCGGGTAATGTAATTAAGCTAATACGTGGGACTTAAACATAGCTGGTGGACCGTGGATGTGTAATACACCTCTGACAACCCCTTCGGGGATACACCTGTGATGCTATATTTATCTACGCAGAAAATACATATAATTACATAGAACTCCCTTATCTTCCAGTATTCCTTATCTTCTACTTTAAGGCACTCTGTTGAGTAAGACATTATCTTACATTTGGAAAAGGCTGGAATTAGTTACACATTTTATATTCGTATATATATTTTATACTCGTGTACTAACTTGACCCAACAGCGATGGAACATTATCTATTTAATTTTATTTTCGTCGTCAACTTTTATCATTCCTGATTAATGGAATGGAGTAAGTACGAATCTCTAAGTTAATCCGAGTTTTTAAACTCGGATTTGCTTTTGTTGTTTGTAATCTCAAATGTAATTTTGATTAATCTAATGGTGTTAGAGCGATAGAGAAAGCTCCTTTGGTTATTCACTATCAGATTTGAGTCCACAAAGAAATAAAAAAATGTGAGACTTTCATTTAAATAGGAACTCCTTGTCGAGTTAAACAATGTTCTATATGTTAGTCCCGGTCATAATTATTTAAGTGTATACCTAATGTCTGCGTTCAATACGTGTTCTACTAAAAGTTCTACAAGCAATTATTAATATTTTTTCGGGATAAAAGTATAATATAATATGTTAATCTTTGTTTTATTAATCCCAACAAAATTTCATCCCAATTCATTCCATCCTAACATTTAAACATTTTTACAAAACTTATGATATTAGCAGTATTTACTCGTGGAACACAACGCAAAATATTACTCAAACCATTTATTTGTTCAGTATGGCCTTTTAATATGTCGTAGGCTTAAGACGCATGAATTCACAGTAAGTCTACAAGACACGTACGACGGAAACACACATTTTAAGCCGTGTTGTATAACGTATATATTCAGTAATGCTACGCCGTAGCTTATAGATGCTATCGCTTGGGGTTTAAGTATTCGCTGCTACAACGGATTACCATAAGCCGGGCCGCATTCTTTTTTGCTGCTTGTGTAGTGTAAAAACCTATTACATTCCACAGGTTTATTAGCAGATGATTAAAGAAACAAACAAAGAAGGCTATATGACTGCAAAGGAAATAAAACTCGAACTCAACGCCATACCAAACTAACTGGCCAGTGTGGGCAGTGGCCCAATATAAAATGATATTGCGGAAAAAGGTTGTTCTTGTTGTACAACATTTTTATATAGTTTTTTTTTAAACATCACCCTGCATAGGGAATAAACCTTGTAATAGGTACGCGGGAGACTTTACAAATATATAATTTCACGGACACAAAGTACAGCCAGACTCATAACAGCCATTTTTGGATCACACAAAGAGTTGTCCTGCGTGGGAATCGAACCCACAGTGCTCGGGTGGGAGGACGGTATCACCACTTTCTCATCAGTTCAGTCAGATATTAAATTAACTGTAAAAATCACCACCCTATTCTTTACAATGACGCTATTAAGGAGTCACTTGGCAGTACTCTTTTTTTTTATTGCATGTAGTGGCGGATGAGCCACGATCCATCTAATGGCAAATAGTAACCGTCGCTCGTGGACTCAACTATACCGAGACTGTCAAGCCGCTGTTCACCATTTCATTTCGCAGATATGAAATAAAAGAATACACGGCTATCTCCTGCTACAGCCAAAACGCATCAATGTGCTTCATGGTCGGTCACACGGGAGATGGTGGTACCAACCCGCTCGGGCCCGATACCAAGTGAGTACTCCCACTTGGTACCCAGCCCTATCACTAGTCATGCAATGGATGATAATTGCTTACTTTCCTAAAAGCAAATTTCTAGCCAGAAATAGCAAATTTCTGGCTTAAGTTTTATAACTAGGTATTTAAATATCTGCTTTGCTAGACATGATATTCATATATACTATTATAAAGCTGTAATAGAGTTGTGTCTGTACATTTAAGATATTTGACAAAAAAATACTGTATTTTATATATATATAGGCCTATATAGGCTAGGCGTGTCTGAACAAAAACATTTTTTTTAGATTTTTTGTCTGTTTGTCTGTTTATCTGTTTGTCTGTTTGTTTGTTCACGCATCACGTAAAAACTACTGTATGCATTATGATGCAACTTTTTTTATTTCATAGATCTCGATTAGACTTAACAACTGGTATAAATTATATCCCGCTACTATATCGGGAACCTGAGATAAAACCTAAAAACTAGCTTGTTTGCGGCGGATCCGCAAGCAAAGGCTAGTACTATTAGGTATAAGTAACAGAGCTACGTCTGTACATTCAAGATATTTGAGGAAAAAATTATTTTAGGCATTTCTGAATAAAAAATATTTTTTTTAAGAATTTTTGTCCGTTTGTTTGTTTGTGCTTTACGCTAAAACTATAGAACGGATTTTAATAAAACTTTTTCGTTTGATAGCTCTATTGATTAGACTTAAAAACTGGTATAAGTACATTTTATTCCGCTACTATATCGAGAACCTGAGATATTTTTATTAAGGCGGGAAAAAATGTTCCTAACACCTCATCGTTTGGGGCAACGAACAAGGTAGTGTGGGGCCCTCACCCACTAAATAAACCCGCCGTGTGCAGTCTCTCCGCCTTTATTGGCGGGCCACTGGAACTATGCTACATTACTTCAGTGGTACCTGAGATATAAACTAAAAACTAGCTTTTGTCTGAGACGTCGCCGCGGGCAAAAGCTAGTTATAATATAAGGCCGTTGAACTTATTAAATTCTAAAACAAAGGAAGTACAAGCTTTTAGCTTTTTATTTTTACACGGTTTATACATTGTTTTGGCGCGATAATCATGAGATCACAATTAATTACGAAAATAAAAGCCACAAAGTTGTTTTAATTTATTAAGTCCATTAATCTTTTAATCTATTTAATACCTCCAGATATATACGGGAATGTTACACATTAGGAAATAAAACTACTTTTACGGAATTTATCGCGTTTACATAGAAAACTCTCAGCTATCAGCCATGGATATCTAACATCAAGTGCAACCGTGGTCATGAATGCTATATAGTAATACTGCTGTATTAAGTATGGCTTATGAGACAAAAGAGAAAATGTTAATATGAGGGTCTTTATAACAACAACAGAAGCCATAACATAACAATATAATAGTAAGACAGTATAAGCCATACATTTGAGACAAAAGAGGACAAAGAGACCAATTTCGCAAGTTATAATGTACCGAATTCTAATATTCTATCCGTGTGGAGCCGGCTTTAGGATTATCCCACCCCTCTGCACCCATGGGAGTCGTAAGAGCCGACTGAGGGAATACCGGGGGAGAGGGCAGCAGCACTCCAATCATACCATGGACAACTCAGCGTAGGCAAGCCAGTGACCAGTGAGCCTAGCCAAGTTGCATTCAATGATCGCTAACGCTACAGAAAACTGTTAAAATGTTTAGAAATTTGACATCTTTAACGATATCTATATCGCTAAGTTACGTGACTTAACGTTGGTGATGTCAAATTTCTTTATATTATAATTCCTTCACCCACCTTCAACAGCCAATAATGTATTCTTTCATTTATCCGCTAACCTCAACAGGTTATTGCTGAAAAATAACGGCAATGAACACTTCATATTCTTACAATAAAAATAGCTGTACTGCAAAGTTATTAAACATATAAGTGTTTTATAGATTGCCATTAAGACAGTATCGGAAATGGAATCTTTTACTTACTTACTTATTATCACGTCATTACCCTTGCGGGGTAGGCAGAGAGAACAGCCAAAAGACGCTATTCTTACATACATCTCTTCCTCAACATTCGTAATTCTCTTCATATAGGTACGCTCGACGGTTTCGAAGACTCCTGACTCCACCTTCCTTCTATACATGACCGATTTGGTCTAGGTAGGTTAATATCGGTCTCCCCCTGTACCTACATCCTTCCATTTTCGCATTGCCTATAGTGGCAGACGAGCCACGGCCCACCTGATGGTAAATGGTAACCGTCGCTCATGAACTCAACTATACCGAGAGTATTGTCAAGCCGCTGCTCATCATTTCAGTTCACAGATATGAATTGAAAGAATTAACGGCTATCTCCTGCTAAAACCAACACACCGATGTGCTTCATGGCCGGTCACACAGGAGATGGTGGTACCAACCCGCACGGGCCCGATATCAAGTGAGTACTCCCACTTGGTACCCAGCCCTACCACCAGTAATGCAATGGGTGATAATTGCTTATTTCCCTTAGTCGCCTTGTACGATACCCGTGGGAAAGATTAATGGGGTGGTAACACTTATATTTTTAGTCCGTCACCACACGGATAAAATTTTGTAAAGCAAATGTTTACACATAGTTACATAATTGTAAAATATCTACCTAAAAATAAAACATTTTACTGTTAGTTTCAATTAAAACTATTTTTGGAACTTATTTAAAATAATAGTAAGTACCTTATCCGATATCATAATAAAATTGAGCACATCAAATAATTTACGAAACAATATCTATCCATTTATAAAATTCTTCATCTTTTGAATAGGGTATATATAATACACGTGACTTCACGGTGGTCACTATAATTATTTTAATCCACGTAATAGTAATTCAGAAACAAACAGTCATATATTATATTAAGAAAATATGAAATCTATGACGAGTCTTACCATCTATCCAACTGATTTGCTTATTATTTCTTTTTTCGTAAATTAAAGGTATTGATGGACAGATTATTTGAAATTAACTTTTACCCATCTCGAGTTAAACTCAAACGCGATTTCTCGTTTTCATAGCTTTCTTTCTCTATTTCGCCGGTTCTAATTGAGTTACGTGGTTCATTTCGGTCTAAGAACGAGCTCTTTAATTTATTTTATTTTTTGCTTAATTAAATTGGTCGAGTTGGAGAGAACTTTTACAAATAGGGATGTTTAATGCCATGATTTCACGGCAGATGGCGTATTATCGACATGGTCATTGAAAGCTGTAATTTCCATACCATTTGTAACCTGTATTTTGGTATTTTTTTTTTAATCTCTATTTGCTGTACCAAAATGTAATAATCACAGTGTACTTTTATTTCCCAAAGATCTAACATTAAAAAAAGTGGGAAAAGACGCAAACATGCTGTGGCTAGACAGCATGGCATCGTTCAATTCTTAAATCTTCTAGGTACTGTATTGACACTTTTTTTTTTTTTTTTTTTTTTTTATTGTCAAGAAACCTTTTATAGGTATCCCCCCGCCGGGGCGACGGGGAGATTATGTCGGAATCCGGACGCGGCGATTGGCAAATGGAGATGCCTAGTGCAATGCCACGCCGTATACCGACTAAAACCTGACAGTGTTCCTTCAGACTACCTGTAGCCCAGGGAGGAGGGTCACACTCATCGTATTCCTCATTCCCCCCGGGCAGGTCTTGGCCGCCTTGCTCCATTCCTAGGCGGCCCCGCCTGTTTTGGAGGGACTAGCCCTCCCTCCTTTGAGAGGCGCACGCGGAACACGGGCGCGCCACCTTCTCGGGCCTGCTTCTGCTAGGGCAACGGACGGCCCTACGTCCATTGCCCTCAGGCCAGCGCTCATGGGGGCCGGAGATCGTTCAGCGCCCTCCGGCGCCCGGTGCGTCTTCTGCGGGTCGGGAGGTTGGTGGAAGCCTCCCGTTCCCTTTCCGCTGCCTCTTTGGCGTACATCACCTCCTCGCAAAATGAGGCGGCGGACTCCCATGCACTCTCGCTCCGGACCATGGACAGGAGCAAGGTCGGTAGCGAGAGCACTCCCACGTCTGTTGCCACGATCAGATCACGGCGCTGCACTGCCCACGCTGGGCACTCCACCAACGTATGCAGCGCCGTGTCCTCCGGGCAACCTCCGCAGTGATGGCACCGGGCCGACTCTTCCCTGCCTATTCAACACAGGTACTTCCCGAAGCAACCGTGTCCAGTTAGTACCTGTGTCAGCCGGTATGAAAGGACGCCATGACGCCTCTCCAGCCACTCTTCCATGATGGGACTTACCGCCGCGATCACGGCGTGCCCTGCGCTCGGTCGCACGAGCCGTGCACTCCAGTCCGCCAGTAGGATCCGGCGAAGTTCCAACCGGCGCGCCTCAAAGTCTCGAGGCGCCGGCCGTAATCCCCGCTCCAGCGCCTCCCCGCGCCACCGGTAAAGTGACGCGAGGGCCCTCGCCTCTAGATCCCACGGCGGAGTTCCAGCAAGGAGGCTCGCAGCTTCGTAGGAGACCGTACGGTATCCCCTGATGACCCTGACGGCCATCGCTCTCTGCGGTTGGTGCAATATAGCAGCATTTCTGGCCGTCAGGCCATCCGCCCACACTGGAGCCCCATAAAGGGCCATAGACCGCACGATCCCCACGTAGAGCCTCCTGCAGGAGGTGTCGGGTCCCCCCAGGTTGGGCAGTAATCGCGAGAGTGCAGCTGCCGCCCGCATCAATTTGGGGACCAACCCTCGGAGATGAGGCCCTAAGGTCCACCGGCTATCAAGGACCAGACCTAGATATTTCATGGTCGGCTTGATCCCGATGCGAACACCCCCCACCATCATGCCGGACCCAAGCGGTGGCCCCTTCCGAGGCCCATGAAAACAGAGAGCCTCGGTTTTGTCCAGAGCCACCTGAAGGCCCAGCAGACGGATTTTCTCCACGACTCGTGCAACCCCGACCATGGCAAGCTCGGTTGCCTGCCGGTGCGTCATCCCCCGCGCCATGACTAACGTGTCGTCGGCGTAACACGTCACGGAGACACCGCAGGGGAGAGCACCTCGCAACACCCAGTCGTATCCGATGTTCCACAGGAGCGGCCCTAGGACCGACCCCTGGGGAACACCGCACGACACTTGTCGCCGACTCCAGCCACTGTGGCTCGGTTAGACTACAGCCCTCTCCGAAAGATAGGCCCCGACTATTCGACGGAGGTAGTTCGGCACTCGGTGAAAAACGAGTGCTTCCCTAATGCAAGCCCAGGGCAAGGTGTTGAAGGCGTTGGCGATGTCTAGGGACACCGCCAAAACTGCCTCACCCTGGGAAACTGCTTCCTCCGCCTGGGCTCTCACGCGCATGATCGCCTCCACGGTGGAGCGCCCGCGTCGAAATCCATATTGGATTTCGGCTAGATTTGGGCCTGGCCCATTTAAGTGCGCTACGAGGCGGTCAGCGATCACTCGCTCGAACAGCTTGGCCACCTCGTCCAACAGCACTATGGGCCGGTACGCAGATGGTGAGTTCACTGGGCGCCCCACCTTCCTGATAAGGACCAGTTTTCCCGTCTTCCAAATCTTCGGAAACTGGCCCCGCTCGAGACATGCGCTTAAGAGCCCCTCTAGCCGGGGCCCTAGGACTTCCAGGGCTAGAACCCACGCTCGGCCCGGAATGCCGTCAGGTCCCGGGGCGGTGCTTTTAGATTTAAGACGCTGCACCGCCCGCGCTAGATCCACCCGAGTCACCTCGGGAACGTCGTTGTCGATTTCCGCGCTAGGCACTGCTAAGGGAGGCAGAGTCATGGGCGGTGGCGTAAA
This sequence comes from Leucoma salicis, assembly GCA_948253155.1. NCBI lineage: Eukaryota > Metazoa > Arthropoda > Insecta > Lepidoptera > Erebidae > Leucoma > Leucoma salicis. Next base: position 12,012,170 of record OX411809.1, on the reverse strand, counting down.
CTCCACCCTAGTGGGGAACAGAGTGCTTACCACGCTCTCTACTAGCTCCGGTCGGAGGGTCTGGGTCAGTGGGGGCACCCACGGGCGCAACTTACCACGCACCAGACGGTACGAGTGCCCCCACGGATCGTTGTCCAGAGCCCCCATCAACTCCCGGCGGGCCTGGGATTTCGCCCGCCAGATCGCTACCCGGAGCGTTTTTCTCGCTACTCTGTACCCCTCATACAGCTCTACTTCCCTGGCTGTCGCACTTGTCGCATCATGGTCGTAGCGGCGACGCCTTCCACGGTGCCTGGCGTACCGGCGGCGAGCAGCGATACACGCACGTCTCAGTTCTGCAATTCCCGCCGACCACCAGTACACCCGTCGCTTCGGGTTCGTAGAACGAATCCTGGGCATCGCCGCGTCGCAGATGTGCGGAAGCCCGACCTGAAACCATCTAGCCTCTTCTTCTATATCGTCCGGCCTATCTGGCACTGGTGCCCAGGCCTGGACGATGGCGGCCTCCAAAAGGGCCTCCCTATTGGGGCTTTTCAGTGCCCGCGCGCACGCGGACAGCCCCCAACCGGGGCAACACGGGCCGGTGAGTCGCAGGTCTGGGCGGAGACATCAAACCGGATATACCGGTGGTCAGAAAGTGTCTCCACCCCCTCAACGACGCACCAGCCGTGCACGCGGCGCGCAACAGCAGGGCTAGCGAATGATACGTCTACTATGGATCCGCCCCGCTGCCGCACACACGTGTTGATGGTGCCGTGATTGAGGACAAGCAGGCCCATCGACAGTGACCACTCCTCCAACTCCTCACCCCTGGCGTCCGTAAATGGGGAACCCCAAGCACTAGATTTTGCATTGAAGTCCCCAAGGACGACAACAGGGTGAGGGCTGCCACGACTGACGATGGAGCCTACTTCCATCAACCATCGCTCAAATTCAGCGAGGGACCGGTTCGGAGAGAAATAGCATCCGACGACGACGACATTCCCGATCTGCGCCGCTACGCATCCCCGTCCCCTGGTGACATTCTCCAGGCACGGAGTACCAGTGGCGGGTCTCACAATTAAGGCTACCGAACCGCCCGCGTCACCCACCCAGTCGTCTCTGGGGGGGACGAAGTATGGTTCGGCGACCACCGCAACATTTATCAACCACTGCGCCATGGTCTGAAGCAGAAGATCCTGAGCAGCAGCGCAGTGGTTGATGTTGGCTTGTAAGAAGCGGAGGCGTGCAGACATTAATGAGTGTCCATCTCCACCTCCGCCTGACGATTCTGCGGCGCTTTCGCTGCTGAACCGCCAGGAGTCGGCCTATTCCTGGCCCACTCTTGCCTCGGACCCCCTTTATCAGACGCAGCACATGCTTTGGTGCCAGCCTGGTGCTCCACCGGCTTTCCCGTCGCCGCACAAAGCACGCAGTGTGGTGTTGCACTGCACGAGCCAGCAGTGTGACCGGGCTTGCCGCAGCGATAACAAAGACCGCTGCAGTCCACCTCCGAGGAGCATTTAATTCCCACATGTCCTGTTGCGAGGCAGCGAAAGCACCTCGAGGGTCTGGGCTGCAGGAGCCTTACCCGCGCCGATACCCAGCCCACCAAGATTCGGTGGCCATCCACCATCTTCTGCGCTGCCGCGACGGGGCAGCTGACCACAGCAGCCCCTAGACCATTCAAGCCGCGACGGATCGCACCGGCTTTTATTTGCTCCGGGGGACATTCAGCCACCCTTGCCACGGCAGCCACCAACTCTTCAGCTGTCACGGAGTCATCCAGGTCTAGGACGCGCATGGATGCGCATTTAGTAGGCCTAGATACCGCGACCTCACCTGGGTCGAAGATTGCCCTCAGCCGGTTAGCGATAGCATCCGCCTTTGGTCCACTTGTGACACCGGGCACCTCTATGAGGCGAGCGCCGGTCCTAGTGGTCTTCAGCCAAATCCCCGCTGGAGAATCCAGATCCGCGAACGGGATGACCTCTTTCGCCTTGGTTAGAATGGCGGAGTAGGTCATTCCCTTCTCCACGGCTTCTGGCTGCAGTTTTAAAACCACTGCCGCTGACCGTGGGGGGCGGAGCTTTTTTGCCTTTTTGGCCTCCTTTGCGGCCTTGCGCTTATTTTGCTTAGCCATCTTCTTTTTGGCCCCCACAACTTCCCACCTCTCCCGGTCTATCGGGGCAGCTATAGTTGTCTCCGAAGAAGCAGGTAAGGATTGGGCTACTTCTTTTAAGGCCCTCTTCCTCTTCTTTTTGCCCAATTTGGAATCGGAAGTTGGAGCCGAATGTGCCGATTGTGCACTGGAAGCACTCCCTTTTTTGGTGGGGGCTGGCAAAGACTTTGACGCCACCTGAGTCTCTGCTGCTACTCCGGCATAAGACGTGGAAGTTGTAGTTCCCGCACGGGAACCCAACGGGGGACGCAGTAGCCTACCTTCCATGAAGGCGAACCTCGCATTTAAATTATCAAGTTCCGCCAGGATGGTGGTATTGTCAGTCTGTCGTGCTTTTTCCACGGGCATCTCCATTGAGGCAGTTTGGTTGCGCCGCCCCTCCTGCAACTTGGCGAGATCTTTCCGCATTGTGTCCAGTTCGGCAGCCATATCTGCTACACTCTTGGAGAGACGAGCATTTTCCGCCCGCATTTTTATTAGCTCCTCCGATTCCGGTCTGCTGGACACAATTGCAAAAGCATCAGCTATGCGAGCAACCGACTCCCTCAGTGTCTTTTGACACGTGCCTTTGAGGCCCTTTGACACTCTGGAGACTTCTTTAATTTCTTCTAAAGCCTCCCGTATTGTTGCACTGAGTTCGACAGCTGTGCACTCCTCCGGAAGCTTTTTTGCTGCGGACGCCGCCCTAACTAGGCCCGTTGAGGCCAATGCCTTGCCACGCCCCCTCCGGGCCGCGGACACCTTTGGAGGTGGCATGTCAACACCGCTTCCCTCTGACTCCGACGCAGCATCACCCATAGACCGGGCACGCTTGCGCCAATAGCGTGATGGCGGCGGCTGTACCACTAGAGACCCAGGACGCAGCCCCGGTGTCTGCCGTGCATTTTTCGCACTTGCGCCTGCAACTACAGATTGGGTTGCTTCGTCGGCGGACATTTCAGCTGCCGAGTTGGCCGCTGAAGTCGACGCTGCTTTCCGGGCAGAGGCCCTAGTTGACACTTTCCGCGTCGACTCCTTCATTCTTCCTACAACATTTGCCACCGCTTCCACAGCATGATCCACGGTCGCAACGTTCTTTTGGCCCGTTTTCGAGTAGCATGCCAGGCTGTCGCAGTGAGAACAGACAGGTCTGATTTCACTATTCCCCCCCTCCCCAGACGAACACACACATGAATTTTTAAGAGAATCAGAGTCCATAACTGTTCCCACGAGTACGGGAGAAATACACGGTCCACCCGGGCAGAGATCCCAATACCCGGGTAAGCGTAAATTTGTAACCCAACCGGGGGGTCCGCTGGTACCCCAGCTGGGAGCGCGCTCGAGACTGAACTGCCCGTCAGCCACGCATCCCCTCGCCGCACGCCAGAACTTAGGATTCGGGGTAATTTTTATAGAGGTTTTCTTCCTCGCAGTCCGGGCAGTTAAGCCAAGACCCTCGTTCCTGAATGAGTCAGGTTTACGATTTGACGCGGTTGGCATAATAGCCTGTCCAGCTCTCGAATAAACAAGTAGCTGGACCCGTCGATCTTTACGTCCTGAGCACTCTAAGGCTAGAGAGCACGGAGCAAAGCAGGGGCTTCAACCATAAAGTAAGCCCGCCGTCTTGCCAGATATTCGCCGCGAGTGACAGCTCCCAAAAGTAGATTCCAGGGGCTGTCGCTCGCGCCCAGGGTGCACCACGGGGAGGTTTCTGACACCGCACCCCTACTGTATTGACACTATAGTATCGCTGATCAACCGGATTAAACACAAAAAATAACAAACAATTCTCAGGCAAACAGTAACCACAATTTTGACAGTGGCCATCTCACTCAACTTTGCCATATATCGATATGCATTGGAAGAATTTCATATATGCATCGTTAGCTTTATAAATACCGTTAGTGAAACAATAACATGTACAAATTGTGCTGCATGCATGCTGCATATCACGTGACAATGTTTTGCATGAGCAGCTTGCTAGAAACATTTAATTTTAAATGTCTGTTTATGAATTTCGATGGTGACCAGTGTTTTTTTTTATGCTACGTTGGTGGCAAACAAGAATACGGCCCCTCTGATAGTAACCGGTTACCGTAACCTATTAGACGTTAGCAACACCAGAGGCATCACTCGCGCATCGCTATCTCCAAGGAAACTTGGAGATTGGGCTTCCGGCGCTCCCATTCACCGTACTAAAGACCCGCGACTCCACCGCAGGAAACATTAGTTTTTAGTTTTTATTTCAAATTCCCGATATAAAAGCGGGGTAAAGCCAGTTTTTGGGTCTTATCAAGTTCTATCAAAGAAAAAAGTTTAATCAAAAGCCGCCCAGTAGTTTTTGTGTGATGTGCGAACATAAAAAATATCCTAAAAACTGTTTTCTATTCAGGGCCTCCCAAACGACCCGACACAGTATTTTTTTCTCAAATATCTGAAATACACAGACATAGCTTTATTACATCTTCATAATAGTAAAAGATACATATGTAATGTATAAATCATTATATTACTCTGAGATTTATTTTTAACCCCTTCTTTATATGCCTCTTTCATTGGATATTCTACACAACATTACCTATATATGAAAGATAATCTTTTCTCACAAGCAAGCTAAGGGTAACGCCCTATACGTATTGTTTACGGTAGATAAGTGTTAACGTACCTATCGCAAACAACGTATTGTTTGTTGCATGAAACTTTTGCAACAATGCTGTCAAGACACTCAAGATGTCGAATGATCCATTAGCATCAAGTGCGTCATAAGAACAAAAATAAGTAAAACAAAAAGAACAAGTAAGTACTTAAGGTTGAGCATAAAATGGATGTGGCAGTGGTTTAGAGAATATAACGGCGCATATATGATAAATAATAGCTTATAAAGTGAAGAGTACAACCGCGAGTGCTTTTTACTTTGTAATTGGGCGCGTGTGGTTTTTAGTGGGAGGTATGCGTAAATTTATTTGTGTACACAGTGACCATAAATATCAATATTTTTTCATATCGAGGTGCTTCATGGCTGTGCACAAGGGAGATAGTGGTATCGACCCGCTCGGGTGCGACAACAAGTGACTACTTCCACTTGAAACCCAGTCTTTTTTTTTGTTATGGCGGGAAAAAATGTTCCTAACCGCACACCCCGTCGTTCGGGACAACCAACAGGGTAGTGTGGGGCTCTCACCCACTGAATAAACCCGCCGTGTGCTGTCTCCCGCCTTTATTGGTGGGCCACTGGAACTATGTTACATTACTTGAGTGGTACATGAAACCCAGCCCTACCACCAGTCATGCATGTTTTGTGTTGTCGTAGTAGATAGTCACGATGAGTCGTTTGCACGTGAATAAACGACGTTTGATGTATCCTACTATGAGTTCTTAAGTATCCCAATTTTCTTTTTTTAAAGTTACGACGCGGGTCCATATTCGTTCCACAATGTATGTCCATAGCTTTGAGGCGGGTTAAAATCGCTTACTGAGTGACTTCTTAGATTTTAGCGAGTTCTTCTTGAGTTTGTCATGAATCAATTTTAAATTAATCAAGTAACGCCTTCAACTCAACATCTTCAAACTGACTTCACGCTGTTTGTACCTGGTGTCAAAATCACCATCTTAAAAACGCCGAAATGAATACTACTATAATATTTACATTGATAGAGGGTGTTCCGCATATGCTTCACACAGCAGTCGAACTACTTCAGTTGTAGTTTTCTTTAAATTAAAACAAAACTAACACTTCCCGTAAATTGGGTTTTTTGTCATAAACCTTGTTATAGTTAAAGACAAAGTACTAAAAAAGTATGTTGCACTGCAGAGAAATGACATGAATATAGTTTAAAATGGGCCGTTGCGATTCAATACTATTGTCATATCTTGTAAATATCTCAAAAGTTATTGGTATTCCCATTACAAAATATTAGTATTCTTTTGACAGTTGCACCCCCCGTGCCCCAGGGCCGCCACTGAGCAGGACTCTGTACAATGTTACGTTTTCTGCCTAATCCTGCACAATTGGGGGGCGAAGCATGCCATTGACGCAATTTTGTCCATCTGCACCGGCTGTCAACACTCGTCCCAAAACCTACTGCAATGCAATTTTGTAGCTCCCCACGTTGCTCGTTGCGGGAATAGCGTTTGGGAGAATGTTAGCCCCAACGTGTGGAGCCAAGGTTAGTCACAGTAACAGCATAGGTGGTACATATCCAAAACATGTTGCCATGTACGAGCCCCGATGCAAAATAGTTCGTCAAGTATGGAAAGTAGTGCAAAGCGTAAAATATAGAAAGTAAATATTGGTAAAATAATTAAGAACGTTTAATAAAAAGTAAACCACAATTTGAGGAACATTTTAAAGTTTATTTTAACATAACTGAAATTCTTTCATGACTTTACACAACATAAAAAATTTAAAAAATATTCTAACAAAAAGCAATGCAAAAGTATTCGTCTACCCTTGTCACTCACGCAAAATAGTTCGTCTACCACTTAATTGTGTCGCCTTTGCTCTCAATGCGAAGAGGCATGGTTGCAACCAACGCTGCACACTCCTCAGGCGTAATTGACTCACAGACATCCAAGAGTTAGCCTTTAAGTCGCTCTTCGATCTTGATGGATTTTTCCGGAGAACTTTTTCATTTTCCCCCATAGGGTTTCGATCGGCGACAAGTCCGGGCTGTTAGATGGCCATTCGATTGTAGGGATGCTTTTCGCCAATAGCCACGTCTATGTTGTCCTTGCAGTATGACAGGAAGCACCATCCTGTTGAAAAATAAAGGAATCTTGATGCTTAAGTGACGGAATAGAGGGCAGTAAATTCTCTTCCAAAAGGTTTTGATACCTTGCAGCATTGATAGAAACATCCACAAACTGCATACCACCAACACCTTGTGCAGACATGCAGCCCCATATCATAAGAGACGCCGGAAACTTCACTTTGCGTTTGAGACAATCAGTATGAAATGCCTCATTTTTGTTCCGAATCACTTTTTTCCTTTCATCGCCGACTGTCACTTCAAATTTGGACTCGTCACTCCAAATGCTACTACGCCACTGATCGGAAGTCCAATTTAAATGATCACGAGCAAACATCAACCTCTTTTTCTTTTGTACAGCAGTCAACAGTGGTTTCTACTTAGCGGTGTAAAATCCGTAACCCATTCTTTTTAGGACTCTTTTGCAAGTATCAGCTGAGACGTCTTTGTGAATCATGTCCTTCCATTGCACCGTGAGTTCTCTAGCTCGAGCACGACGATTATTTTTGATAATTTTCTTCAGGTTTCTGTTTTCTACGGCACTTGTGATGCGTGGTCGTCCAGTTTTCTTCAAACAAGAAGTCGTTCTATTCTTTTTATAGTGCTGAATGATAGATTGGACTGTAGACCTGGGAAGTATCAAGTCTTTAGATATTTGGTAACTTGATTGGCCAGCATTGACCCCACAAACTATTCGCTTTCGAAGCTCTTCATACACGGGTTTGCCACGACCCATTGAAATTTGAAAACTAATGAAAAAAACAGAAATTTTCAGAATTTATACTGACTCACTTGACAACTGACACAGAATTACTTTTACAAATTTAAATTATGCAACATAATTGTACAAAGAAGGAATAATCTTATTTAACTCACCGATAGACGAACTCTTTTGCATCAATTAACAATTAGACGAACTATTTTGCTTATAACTTCTTCGAATTTAAAACAAGATATGTATAAATTTAAAAAGCTAAAATAGTTTAAAGGTTCATAATTAAAAAATGGCATAAGTAACGCGACATATGATAGTAGAACAGCCTAATATTTTATATAGATATACAAAAATAATGAAGTTAGAAAAAATCTCACAGAGAAAATTTCACACTAGACGAACTATTTTGCATCGGGGCTCGTAATATTTATTTTTACGCAGTTATAATGTAAACGTGAAAGCATATTAAGGAGTTAATTTTATGAACGTAAAAGAAAATGGGAAAATACTTTACTTATTTTTTCGATGGTATCTAACGTCACGCTTGTTATTGTGACATAACGAAGTGTATCACAATATTCGTATATCGTTATGTTATTAAACTTTGTCGTTTTAATATTTAGAGCTTTTTGTAAATGATATCAGATTTCTCGGGCTTAAAAAATATATTGGCGTTGGTAAACAGTTCATATTAAGATATTGTTTAAGAAATAAGCTCATAAAATTATATATATATATGAATGTTAAAAATAGATATCTGTAGCAGTCAAAAATAATTCGTACTTATATAAGCTGTTTTACAACAAATATCAACCGTTGTCTCTGCCAAATCCTCATGGAACCAGGCGAGAGTGGATGTATAATAATAATATTAATCTTTATTGCACGCTTTTTAAAATATCATAAGTACATGGAGAATCAGAAGGGTCTATATATAAGAGTATACATATACTCACGCTGTATATGTAAGTAGGGATGAATATACTTAGTCAATTAAATTCATGTTGACATTAGTTTCAACGATACACTCAATGACATCATAACACTATTAAATATATATACATATATATGGATAATAGTGCCTCTGTGGTGCAGCGGCAGTGAATGAATACCACTCCGGAATGGTTAGACCGATTTGGACGCGACTTCACTAGCAGATAGCTGTTGTTACAAAGAGTAACTTATTCACTTTTATTTTGAAAAAATAATTTGGGTTCCGCTCAACAAAAACCCATGAGTGAATGAATAGATTCAAATGGATAAGTCGGTATATAATCGAATACACATCCGCGACTTAATTCCTGAACGGCTGGACTGATTTGCACGGGACAGAGCTCACGGGACGGAGATCACTACTTTTATTTCGGAAAAATAATTAGGATTCTGTACTAAAAAGAAAATAACTAAATTTCACGCAGACGAAGTTGCGGGTATCAGTATAATAAATTAACACAAAGGCTGAAATCGAAAATAACAGTCACAAGCAGGATTTGATCTCCTGCATCTCCTGGAATACCGTCCCAGATGCTTTGCCAATTCAGCCATCGTGGTTGACGCCTGCTACATTTGTCGGAAGAATTTGCATACTTTAACCCGACCAGGTAAACTTAATTATACAATTAAGACTCTTATCAAATAATGACGCAGCACTACAAGCATGAAATAAAAATATCAAAATAAATAATAAAATTAGATTAAACACAAAGTGAAAAATGTGAAATCGAAAATTTGGGTGACGCCTGCGCCATCTGTCGGATGTATTTTCATACATTATACCGACCAGGTAAACTTAATTTTACAATTAACCAAAGACGTTAAGTATGATGTGTTATCGAAATTAGCAGTCAGGAGCAATTGTCAGGATGGCTGAATTGGTAAAGCATCTGGACGGTATCCAGAAGATGCAGGTTCAAATCCTGCTCCTGACTGTTATTTTCGATTTCACATTTTTCACTTTGTGTTTAATGTATAGTGCTAAGCATGTCAAATGCTAAAAATATATATAAAAATATCTAAATAAAATTAGATTTACAATGTATATGCTACAAGTGTAGATAAATATAATGAATTTTGCAAGTTTATTGGTGATAGATAAATCCATTTACAATTGTTTTGTTCTGACGTTTCAGATATCCTACCTCCCAAGTACTTCTTATTGTGTTGATTTCGTAAAATCAATTTTATTTAACGTTTAACTAATTGTATCCGCGACGTCGTTCCTGAAAACGAGAGTTGCCTTGATGGAAGAACATCTTAATCTAATTTTAATATAATTGTAACGTGATGTTGAAAATGAGTTATAATTTATAACATTTTGAAGTGGATCTTCTTCGGCGGCAATTTGAATTGCAAATGGGACGAGAATTTAGGATGAAATCCGAGGATGCGTCACGTTTACACTTCATTACATGAGAGAGAAGAAAGATATAGGTAATATAGAGAAAAGAAAAATGAAAACTATACATTCAAAAGGAAGCGACGTATGTAGGACTACCTATACGAACGATAGGTATAAGGAGATAGAATAGTATCGGGCATGCGTGGGTTGTTGATTTGATATTTAAATTTTGATTGTAGCGTCAGAGGCTGTGTAATTAGTATTTTGTGATAATTTATGCTCATATTGTGAATTTTAGAATACATACATGATGAGTTTTTAAAAAGTTTTACTCACGTCATGAGTACGGTATTTATTTGATTTAACATCTGATTTCAAAACTTAGTGGAACTAAAGATTTTAATCTATAAAGATGTAACAGAGCTATGTATGTACATTTAAGATATTTGAGAAAAAATTACTGTTATGGCTATATAGGCGTGTCTAAACACAAAACGATTATTTTTAGATTTTTTGTCTGTTTGTTTGTTTATCTGTTTGTTTGTTCGCGCATCACGCAAAAACTACCGAACGGATTTTGATGCAACTTTTTTTGTTTGATAGCTCTCGATGAGACTTAACAATTGGTATAAATTTCCTGCTACTAGATCGGGAACCTGAGATATGAGCTAAAAACCAGCTTTTGGTTGTGGCGGAGACGTGGGCAAAGGCTAGTTAGTCTTATAAAATTGGAACAGATATTGGAAAATAAACAATAAAGTAAATTTTCTTATCAAGCTGATAATTAGCCGCGACTTCATCATCGTCGCTTTAATATTGAACACAGTCCTTTTTTTTGTTGAGGCGTGAAAAATCTCCCTAACCGCACTCCCCGTCGTTCGGGGCAACGAACAGGATAGTGTGTCACCCACTAAAAAACCCGCGGCCCAATTCCTTTCGCTGCCAAGTATCGCTCTGAGGACACTCGGCAGCGAGAGGTCCGCACCTATATTGCCGCGACGAGTTTACGGCGCTGCTCAGCCCAAGCCGGGCACGACTCGAGCGTGTGCCACGCTGTGTCTTCGACGCAGCCGCAGTGGTGACAGCCCGGAGTTGCTTCCCTCCTTGTGACTATGTGCAGATATCTGCCGCAGCAACCGTGCCCTGACAGCACCTGCACCAGTCGGAAGGTAAGGACTCTGTGCCACCGCCACGTCCACTCCTCCAACACCGGCTGGAGTACCCCTACGGTCACCTGGCCTGCTCCCTGGGTGGGGGGACGATCTATATGGATCTATTTAAAGTGGATTCAAAAAGAAGAAAAGTAACACATCAAATTTAAAAGAAGAACAAAGTGAAAAACGGCTTTCGAATATTCATAAAGGAGTTATAAGAATTAGAGGAAATCAAACCGAAGAAGAAAGAGCGAGCACGCACTAGCGAAGAAACCTGATCCCGAGTAAAATCGATTAAAGGAACCATGCTTTGCGCAGGGCCAATTTTATTTCAGGCTCATCCTGAAAACAATTTACATGGTAGTAGTTCCGTCTCCACGGAGCTCTCGCATCTTTAGATTCCTATAAACAAAATAAATATATAGTACGCGGCTATACAGTCTTGTTGTCATGGGTGACATTAGCTGTCGAATCACTTTTCGACTTCGCGCGCTCTCTCTCTCTCTCTCTCTCTCTCTCTCGCGTAGATATTCAGTATTGTGTAATCTGTATGTTTTAGTGAATTATGCCTAGTTCTGACGTGGATAACTTGGTGTTAGAAGAATTAGCGAGAATAAAACAGAAACTGAAGAAATTATCTCGCTAACGCCGCCACCGCCATCGCTTTCTTTATCGGTTCCGGTCCCGGCAGTCTGCTAGTTGCCGGACCCGATAGGTAACAAACCGATCGGCAAACCCTATGCAGTCTCACCGTCAGAACCAATCCATGTCCCCTTTAACGCCTATGGAGGGACAACAAGACAAAGAAAAATGTCAGTAAGTGGTATTTCAAAATTGTTTTTAGGTTACGGAAAACGAAATTTCACTGCGAAATGCCTTTATTTACTACAAAAGGAAATAGAACCATGGAACGACATTCCAAAAAGGTTTCTTTGACCAGACGATGAATGATGAGTCTGAGAGTAATCTTGACCGTCGTCCGTGCCAGTACGAGATACTTTTTTTTTATTGCATGTAGTGACAGACGAGCCGCGGTCTACCTGATGGTAAATGGTAATCGTCGCCCATGAACTCGATTATACCGAGAGTATTGTCAAGCCGCTGCTCACCAATTCATTTCACAGATATGAAATGAAATATAAACGACTATCTCCTGCTACAGCCAAAACGCAACGATGTACTTCATGGCTGGTCACACGGGAGATGGTGGTACCAACCCGCTGGGGCCCGATACCAAGTGAGTACTCCCACTCGGTACCCAGCCCTACCACCAGTCATGCAATGGATGATAATTGCTTACTTCCCTTAGTCGCCTCATACGACACCCGTGGGAAAGAATGGGGTGGTGACACTTGTATTCTTAGTCCGTCACCACACGGACAAAACTTCCGCACGAAGATCAGTTTTTGATACGAGATATCAATTCTGGTATACCCTATCATATGATAGGGAATATTGTGCCTGACACAGAGCTTTCAAAATGTTTCTATGTTTAGAATGATGAATCTGGAGTGACCTTGTCCACTGTCCGTGCCAGCACGAGATACTTCTGCACGAAGATCAGTTTTTGATACGAGATATCAATTCTGATATATACTGTCATATTGTACATGACACAATATGATGGTCATCATGGTCCTAACATATATAGGTACCTACCTACCTTATGGTAGTTGGTCTTGAGTCACAGGAAGATAACTTCATATAACTAAATATTGGAAGAGTTATTATGGTCACCTTGGGTGATGAAAATCTCACAGAAGACAAATATGGACCGGCACTAAATAGTCTTATAAGCCCAAGGTGGAAAACCTTGGTTTCTAAGGACAGTGAAGAGATGAAAGATACTCTGATGGTATACAAGATATCTATAAGATGTACCCTCCCAGAAGCACCGGATTTCTAAGCAGAGATGCTGCAAGAAGAACAACAACAGTTGGGTATTAAACCTGTCTTGCCTTGGTCAGGAAATTACTAAAATTTTTCCCGGACAAGAGGTACTTGAAATCTTAAAATTGCTTAGTAATGGAACAAATCTTTGACAGCTCTACTTCATAATGAAACTAACATCAGGAAATTATGAGTGGTGCTTATTTATTTATTTTAAAGTATTTATTAAAAATTGCAACAACAAAAAACAAAGAAAAATACGGAAATCTAACCCTGCTGCAATTAAATGTCTGGGAAACTGGAGTGACCCCTCATGCCAGAATACGCAGCAGAAGAACACTATGAGTGAAGGGCCCTAGCATCCACCAGTAACATAGTAACGCAAAGACGTGTCACCAAAACAGACGCTGAAAGGAGCACCGGTGAACCAATCTGAGAGAGGTTATTAAGTGCTGACCATTGTCGCTGGTCCCACGACAGGTACAAAAGCCTGGTACAGGTAATTACAATCACAGATGATAATATGGTTATACTGGTATGAATTCAACAATACCTAACCTAATACAAACCATTTATATCTTCAAACCAGAATACTCTTAATAATTTTATCTCTGAATTTGGGTAACTCTTCAAATATTAAGAGCTCAATTAACAATTTACTCCAGTTTAGTGATATACTCGTATTACCCTGTCAGTCTGAAAACTGACAATATTTATATAATATATTCTTGGTACCCAAGCTTATTGGTAGAGATAGGTTAATTTTAAATCTAAACACTCTTATTAATTTTGTCTACACATCTTACTTTAAGATGGAAAATTTATGAACCCCTACATATACAGATTGTATCATGACAACCATGATTTAAAAGAAGCATATCTGTTAGTCCCAATTGCTGTACAACACAGGAAATATTTTAGATCATCAACTTTAACAGTTGTATGGATTTACACCACTACTATAAATATGGTTTGTGTACAATACTTAGTGTGTTTACAAAATATTAAGACCTGTGATGTCATACATGAGGATTACGGGTATACAACAGTAATTTACTTCATGGCATTTAACGATTAGCAACAACACATGATAAATGCCAATCTCAAACATGTCATATTATACAGATCTCAAATATTTAGGTTTTACACTAAACTATAAAAATAATAACTTATTCCTTAGTAGACACTAGACAGTGTAAATTTCTTTGGTATATTATTAATTCCGACTAAGGCAAGTAAGCAATTGTCACCACTGGCATTAGTGGTGGGGGGGTTGGGTACCAGGTGGGAGTACTCACTTGCTGTCAGGCCGCATACCATGTGAGAGTACTCACATACTCCCGTTAGACTGGCCGTGAAGCACATTGGTGTGTTTTGGTTGAAGTAGGATTTATTCTTTCATTTCATATCTGTCAAATGGATTGATAAGCAGTGGCCTGACAATACTCCTGGTATGGTTGAATCCACGAGCAACGGTTACCATTACGATCAGGTGAGCCGTGGCTCAGCTGCCACCATAACCAGAAATGAAACTATGTCTTCAAACAGAAGACCCAATTGCCTATGACATGATAAAGTAACTATTCACATTAGATTGTAGTCAAATTTTCCTTTATGGATTTCCCTCCCTTTCAGTAATAACTAAATGTTAAGAAAAATTAAGAAATTATCAAACTGAAAATTTTTTTTTTGTTTCACTGGTGGTGAGCACAGTCATGGTTTCCTTTTGCTTCTATCATTCCAGGTAAGACTATCACTTCAAGCTTCCTTGGAGGTAACGCCAGATACTTAGCTCCAGTTACAAATTATAATTGTTCATACAAAAAATGGTCCCTCTGCCACACCAACAATATTAATTATTTTCAAGCGACTGTACCTCTGTGGTGCAGCGGTAGTGCGTGCGACGGCTGAGCACGGGGTCTCGGGTTAGATCCCCGGGCCGGGCAATGTTATTGAGTTTTTCGTATTAAGAAAAATTCTGAGTAGCAGCCCAGAGTTTGAAAGTGTGCCTAGTGGGCGGCGGTGGGCTCGCCCCCTATTATGGGGATTTGGACATGACTTGCGAGCCGTGGGTGTGTGGTGCACCTCTGCCTATCCCTTCGGGGAATACAGGCGTGATGCTATGTTTACTGTAACATATAATAATAAGCTTTTTTCAGAAGCATTTAATATTTACTGGTTGTGACTATTCTAAATTAAATACAAATTGCTCAGGGTTGTCTCTACTAGTAGGCTCTGAAGTTGGGAAGGCTGAGCCACTTAAGGGAGCGTTTAGACTGAGGCCCTCTCTTCCTATGTATACAATATCCTGGGAAGCTGCATTAGCAATAGGATTCTGAAATAACATGCTAAATATTTTGGATCTAAAAGACCTGTCAAAAAAATTAGTTCTGGCTACTGCCCCCCTTATTAGCTCTGACTACTGCCTACTGAGTGAGAACATTAGTTTCAATTAAAATTAAAGATATTAATTTTACATCTGCTTATGTCATTATGAATATTTTTGATATTATTTTGATATTTTTTTTAGCATTTGACACGCTTAGCCATATACATTAAAAGTAATTGTCACCATGGCTGATTGAGCAAGGCATTTGAGACGGTATTTCCGGGGATGCAGGTTCAGATCATGCTTGTGAACTGTTGTTTTCGATTTGCATTTTCACACTTTGTGTTAAAGTTTGAAATTCTTAAAATATCCAATAAACTAAAAGAAACACCATTTTGTAGTTACAGTAATATGAAAATGAGACAGTGTGTCCAGCTCATACCTTAAAAACATACATATACACGAAGGAAGTTCAAGGATATATACCTTACCTGTTAAATACCACTAAGAATCCTTGTAAAAAGCTACATCCCAAACAAAGCAGTTGGACCAAAAAATCTTTATATGCTTTGACACAATTTTATTTTTATTTTTTCTTTCTCTGCTTATAATAACAGAGACATGCTGCCTTAAAGGCTCTATCAATCAATTGCAGAGATGGTGTAGTGGTTTAGCTACCAGCCTTCCGCCCGACCGTTGTGGGTTCGATTCCCACAGGACAAATCTTTGTGTGATCCGCAAGTGGTTGTTCTGGGTCTGGGTGTGCTGTGTCTGTGAAACTTTGTTTGTAAAGTTCCCTGCGATACAAGGATTATTTCTTAGTACAGGCAATTTTCAAAAATTTCAAAGTGACAGAAATTATCTTTATTTTGCAAATTCTATTTATTTATGATATCACTAATATTAATTACATTTTTCATGAATATAATTGCTAATTAACATGTAACAAAACAGAGTTCTTTTAATTTTGCTATGCTACCTACCTAAATATATAATTAGGTCCATCAATCCATCCATCCATCGGCCTTTCAGCGTCCGCTGCTGGACATGGGTCTCCCCAATAAATGGGGGATAATGCCGTAATCGCCACGCTTGGCAGGCGGGTTGGCGATCGCAGTGGATGTTGTTAATACTCAATTATTCATATTAGGTATTAAATATTATTACATTGGTAGCTTCTAAGGGTGGAAATTTATAAATTATTTGTGATTCCAAAATATGGGTTGTAACCTATATTGGATTTCATTTCGATCTCTCTATTTTTTTCAATCCTATTAATAACACACAAGTAAGTATATTGCCATTTCGATCTCTAAACATCTACTATGTAAATTGTTTTCAGGATGAGCCTGAAATAAAATTAGAAAATCCGACTAACTTACCTTAAGTGACGTCTGATGGTAATTTTATGATGGCTCATCCTGAAAACAATTAAAAAGACAAAAACAATTTAAGTGACGGGCCTCGTGGCGTAATCGGTAGTGCAACCGACTTCCGTGCACGAGGTCATGGGTTCGATTCCCACTCAGGACAATTATTTGTGTGATGAACACAGATATTTGTACTGCGTCTGGGTGTTTTCTATCTATTATATGTATGTATTTACAAAAAATAACATTGTTCGCCCACCCATCGGAAAATGACATTGTTACTCTAAAAAAGTGATTTGACAGCTAATGTCACCCATGACAACAAGACTGTATAGCCGCGTACCATATATTTATTTTGTTTATAGGAATCTAAAGATAGCGAGAGCTCCGTGGAGACGGAACTACTACCATGTAAATTGTTTTCAAGATGAGCCATCATAAAATTACCATCAGACGTCACTTAAGGTAAGTTAGTCTGATTTCCTAATATTATACTCACGAGTAGGATCACCTCGAAATTTGTTTATTTACAGTCCGAACCATAAAACTATAAATGTTGTATATAAGCATGTATTGTAAAAATAAATTTAAAACAAAAAATAGATACTAAAATAAAAAATGTTAATATATGATATATGTCAATGTAATATGTATATTGATAATATAATACGTAGATAATTATGTAAATAAAACATAAAATTTTCATTTACTAAGCTATTTCTTAAAATTATTTCACTCAACTAGATATACTCTATATACACTGTATGTTTAATGGCTGAATAAGTCTCTCAATATCTAAGATATAAATCTATAATATCTACCTTAAAATATTGCTCCTTATATATTTTTATACCATTAAATATGCTATGTATTTTAACCCGAGCAACCGGTTTCGCTGCTAGTAGTTTTTATAAAAATAGTTGTTTATTAAAACTTTAATAGCTTTATATTAAATAGATAATAATATCATGATATATATAGTATTATTAGATACATATCAGGACAAAAAATATTGTTTTGTGTTCAGACACGCCTATATAGCCTATTACAGACATTTTTGTCAAATATCTTAAATGTACAGACACAGTACTGTTACAGGTTTATAATAGTTAGGATGCGAAAGTGCACGACGGGCGGAGCACACGCCCCCGGTCATGGCATCGCCAGGTAGCGACCGGGAGGCCAACCTCAGTGTACCGCCCGTCACTGCGTCGGAAATGGGGGCGGCTGTTTCGCGGATTCGTTCGAAGAACACCGCCCCCGGCCCGGACGGGATACCCGCCCGGGTGCTTGCCCTGGCTCTGGACCACCTGGAGCCCCGCCTCAGGGGACTGTTCAACGCGTGCCTGGCGTCCGGACGGTTCCCTGACTGCTGGAAGGAGGGGAGGCTGGTACTCCTGCCGAAGCCGGGGCGAACGCCGGATTCGGTCGGGGCCTTCAGGCCCATCGTGCTGCTGGACGAGGCGGGTAAGCTGCTGGAGAGAATCCTCGCTGCCCGCATTGTCCAGCACCTGCGCGACGTCGGACCCGACTTGTCGGATGCCCAGTTCGGCTTTCGGGCTGGTCGTTCGACGGTCGGCGCGATTATGCGCCTGAGGGCCGCGTCCGCGGCGGTCGTCGCTGGCGGTGGAGTGCTGTTGGCGGTGTCGCTCGACATCGCCAACGCATTCAATAGTCTGCCATTCAGCTGCATCAGGGAGGCGCTCCAGTATCACGGGGTGCCTGCATACCTGAGGCGGCTGGTGGCGGACTATCTTGAGGGCCGCAGCGTTCTCTATGAGAGCCGCATAGGGGACGTTGTGAGGAGACCCATGTCGTGCGGTGTCCCGCAGGGTTCGGTTCTAGGGCCGCTCCTGTGGGACATCGGTTACGACTGGGTGTTACGAGGTCGGCTCCCCCCTGGGCTGGCGGTCATCTGCTATGCGGATGACACGCTGGTCGTGGCCCGGGGCGGAAACTTCGAGGAAGCGGCGTTCCTGGCCACCTTAGGGACCTCGGAGGTGGTCAGGAGGATCGGGGCGCTGGGGCTTAGGGTGGCCCTGGACAAGTCGGAGGCCCTACTTTTCCATGGGCCCCGACGTCGGCCACCTGCTGGCGCCTCAATCACGGTGGACGGGGTCCAAATTGGGGTGAAGGCCCAGATCAAGTATCTGGGCCTGGTGCTGGATGGGCGGTGGCGCTTTCGCGAGCACTTCCGCCAACTGTCCCCGAGGCTAGTCGGCGCAGCGTCCGCCCTTGCACGGCTTCTGCCGAATATGGGCGGACCCAACAATGCGTGCCGACGGCTTTATGCGGGGGTAGTCCGGTCGATGGCGCTGTACGGTGCACCTGTGTGGGCGGGGTGCCTGGACGTGCTGAACAGGGCTCTTCTGTGGAGACCACAAAGAGTCGTCGCGTCCAGGCTCATACGTGGATACCGCACGGTGTCGACGGAAGCGGCCTGCGCGTTGGCCGGAACCCCCCCGTGGGACTTGGAGGCGGAGGTGCTCGCCGAAGTGTATCGGCGGACGTCGCAAGAGCGAGAGGTGGGTGGTCGGCCCCCACCCAGGGAGGTGGCCAGGTGGCATGGCGATGCCCGCCGAGCTGCCATGGCCAGATGGAGGACACGGCTGGAAGCGCCCCGAGCCGGTCTCTGGACCGTAGGGGCGCTCCAGCCTGTGCTGGAGGAGTGGGCGGGGCGACGGCACGGAGTCCTTACCTTCCGACTGGTGCAGGTGCTGTCGGGGCACGGTTGCTTCGGCAGATATCTGCACATAGTTGCAAGGAGGGAAGCGACTCCGGGCTGTCACCATTGTGGCTGCGACGAGGACACGGCGCAGCACACGCTCGAGTCGTGCCCGGCTTGGGGTGGGCAGCGCCGTGATCTCGTCGCGGCAATAGGGGGGGACCTCTCGCTGCCGAGCGTCGTTAGAGCGATGCTTGGCAGCGACAGGAATTGGGCCGCGGTCGCTGCCTTCTGCGACGAGGTCATCTCGCGGAAGGAAGCGGCGGAAAGGGCCAGGGAGGCTGATCCTTCCGCAGACCCGAACCGCCGCCAGCGACTGGGGCGGCGCAGGCGTGAGTATTTGCGCCTAATGCCGCCCTAGCTGAGGCTGCGGGTGGTTGGACCGGGGAACGTCCGCCACCCGCAAGGCCTCCCGCGAAGGTGCGATGCTCCGTGTGTGGGTGCGTCGCTCAGTAGAGGGTACCCGAAAGGGTAAGCCGCCGGCGGACCACCGAAGGAATGTAACATAGTTCCAGTGGCCCCCCAATAAAGGCGGAGAGACGGCACACGGCGGGTTTCTTTAGTGGGTGAGGGCCCCACACTACCCTGTTCGTTGCCCCGAACGACGGGGTGTGCGGTTAGGTACATTTTTTCCCGCCTAAACAAAAAAAAAAAAAAAAAGGATGCGAAAGTGAATTTGTTTGTTTGTTACGCTTTCAAGCTGTATCTACTAAAGCATTCGTTATTAAATTTTGCATACATGTACCTATTCAGGAGGTCAGAAAAGAAATTCTAAATCTAATTAAACAATAAAAAGACAAAATAGTCGTATGAATCTATCTCTTACTTAGTCACAATGACTGAATCTCCACATGCCGCATTCATATTTTCCCCCTGGCCTTTTCGGTCCGTAAGCCATCAAGTGTGCCGGCAACCTACGTCACATTTCCATTATTTGAAAATTCGTTGTAACTGTTCTGAGATCTTTCTACTCCAGTGATCATCGACGTTCGCCGATTCGTGATAATTATCTACTCGTAAGATCTTTCTACTTCAGCGATCAACTGTTCCTTGGCAGATATAGCCATTCCGTTGCCAGTATCCATTTTCTAGTCCACTACAATTTGATGATTGTTCAATCAATAAGCTTTCAAAAACAGTTTTTATATTATAAGGTCTGATTAATAACATCATCTTCTTCACAAAGAATGAAACCGATGCTTTCGTGTTATAGTTTTGATATATACTGGTATCTATATATTACTTTTTACCTTGGCTATCGAGTTTTGTGTACAAGCTGTACTTATGTTGAGAAGTATACCCTGCAGATGTCACTCGATTCCAAGGTTTCAATGAAATTGCGTTCACAGCTTTTTAAGTGGCTCTCATTGGAGTTTTGATATCTACATCTTTTGAATTATTCAGTGTTTTGTGTGTTTTTAATATGAAATATGAAAAAAATGCAAGTATATTTTAATTTGTATTGATAACTGGCATTTTAACTGTTCAAAACTAAAATAATACCAACATAGTGTGTGGTATGAAACGTAGAATAAGTACGTGCTTTGATATGAAACCCCCTATTCTAGATTTTCTAAGAGTTAATCCTATAATGGACCATTTTATTTAATCCAGAAGTACCATTTTGTGATTATTTATGATTAATGCCAGAATTGACTTCTAGCATAGCATCACGCCTGTATTCCCCGAAGGGGTAGGCAGAGGTGTATTACACACCCACGACTCGCCAGCTATCTTTAAGTCCCACGTAATAGGGGGCGAGCCTATTGACGTCTACCGGGTACATTTCCAAACTCCGGGCTGCTACTGAGAATTTTTCGTTTTAGGAAAAAGCTCAATAACATTGCCCGATCCGGGGATCGAACCCGAGACCTCATGATTAGCAGTCGCATACACTACCGCTACACCACCGAGGCAGTCTTACTTGTCAGGCAGACTTCTATCTATTAATATCTATTATAAAGCTGTTACAGAACTATATCTATACGTTTAAGATATTTGAGTAAACATGAATTTTTAGGCTATTTAGCCATCTCTGAACACAAAACATTTTTTTTGTATTTCTCTCTGTTTGTCTGTTCGGACATCACGCTAAAACTACTGAACGAATTTGATGTATTTTTTGTTTGTCAGCTCTTGATTGGATTTATAAACTGGTATATATTTTGTCCTGCTATTGTACCGGGAACCTGACATAACATAGAAATTATCTTATGACTGCGACGAAGCCGCGGGCCGAGGCTGGTTCTCTATAATTTTGACATTTATTGACAAAACATATTATTATTATTATTTTTATTGCATGTAGTGGCAGACGAGCTACGGCCCAGCTGATGGTAAATGGTAACCGTCACCCATGGACTCAACTATACCGAGAATATTGTCAAGCCGCTGCTCACCATTTCATTCCACAGATATGAAATTAAAGATTAAACGGCTATCTCCTGCTACAGCCAAAACGCAACGATGTGCTTCATGGCCGGTCAACGGGAGATGGTGGTACCAACCCGCTCGGGCCCGATACCAAGTGAGTACTCCCACTTGGTACCCAGCCCTACCAACAGTCATGCAATGAATGATAATTGCTTACTTCCCTTAGTCACCTCATACGACACCCGTGGGAAAGAATGGGGTGGTGACACTTGTATTCTTAGTCCGTCACCACACGGATAATTTACCTATACTTCTTATTATCCTATACCACGGGATATCCTTTATTTAATGAAATATACTTGATAAAAATACTCTTCCACTTACGGTTAAGTACAGTAATACATTTACCAAACTTTAATCTTCTAATAGAAAAATTCCATTATCCAAATCATAAGTACCTATGTATGTAAGAACACACAATTTTAAATATAATACGGGAACAACGAGTCAAGTACTCTTCGTCTTGATAAGTAGGTATATTATACGAGATTCGTGGCATTTTATTGATAAGTATCTATAGGGTTTTTTAACAAGAACTTTGTTTTTTAAATCAAAATAAAACATTTTGAAATAAAACTATGTTTACGGAATCTATCGCGTTTACTTGATTTTTATACTATCCCGACATTTCGATTACTTTACAGCATTCATGATCAAAATAAAACAATAAATTTAGATGATAATGATTAATTTTTTTATTGTATTACAATAAGTAAGGTTTGGCAATTATTAATGAAAAATAATATCTGATAAATGTCCACCACAACCACGGTGACAAATGTCGATTCTTTCATCAGTTTTTAATCACTTTTTTAGAAAATGGTGGGTTTATTTCGTTAATCTCTTTACGAATTTTGAGTTTTAAGGCTGCAATTGATTCGATTGGCTTCGTATAGACTCTGCTTTTAACATAACCCCACAAAAAATAATCCAGCAGTGTTAAATCACATGTTCGAGCTGGCCACTTGACAGTTAAATTTCGTGAAATTATGCGATCGGCAAATTTAGTTTGCAATAAATTCATTGCTTCGGTGGCTATAACCGTGGTCGTGGTGGACATTTATCAGATATTATTTGCCATTCATAATTGCCAAACCTTAATTATTGTATAACAACAAAAAATTGAGTCATTATCATCTCATCATTTCACTATGTGTTTAATGGATCTCATCATTGTTTTATTTTGATTTAAAAAACAAAGGTCTTGTTGAAAAACCCTATACATACTCTTACCTAAGTAAAAATGGAACTGTTATTCATATCATCATTTTCCGAGAGAATTCTTGTAGTGAGTAACTACAGACATTTAATTCTCATTTCATCAGAATTTGGATATTTCATATGCTTCTTTTAGGTTTATTTTAATATAGGTCATAATTTATTATGATCCATCAAGAGGCGGCACACGGCGCGTTTATTTTGGTTGGGTGAGGGCCCCACACTACCTTGTTTGTTGCCCCGGTTAGGTACATTTTTTCCCGACTTCAAGCGTACAACTACTCGTCTTCGAATATAGGGTCTTATAAAAACAGAAGCAGGCCTTGGGTTCGTATGCAGATGACACCAAGGAAATCAAGTTAGGTAGCTGAAATATGAAAAAAAAAAAACCGGCCAAGTGCGAGTCGGACTCGCGCACGAAGAGTTCCGTACCATTGATCTAGAAAGCCTCGTAAAGTACGCTAAGCCATTAGTCCTAGTTGCCATGAATACTTCAATAGTTGTATAGAGGCTCAGTTATTTTTAATTGACCTCTGGTTTAAACTTGATTTTCATTGCCCTTGCCTCAAAGATCCAGATGTCAGTAACTTGGTAGAAAATACGGCTATTATGCTAACTTATAAATTTAATAAAATTGTAGCAATGTAAAAAGCTATGGACGAATAAAACAATAAAAAGGGGAAAAAAATCACGGTTGTTGTATGGGACCTCTTAAATATTTGTTTTATTTTGTTTTTATTTAGTATTTGTTGTTATAGCGGCAACAGAAATACATCATTTGTGAAAATTTCAACTGTCTAGCTATCACCGTTCTTGAGATACAGCCTGGTGACAGACGGACGGATAGACAGACGTTGTATGGGAGCCCCCTTAAATATTATATTTTTTTTTTCTTAGTATTTGTTGTTATAGTGGCAACAGAACTACATTATTTGTGAAAATTTCAACTGTCTAGCTATCGCCGTTCTTGAAATACAGCCTGGTGACAGACGGATCGACAGACAGACGTTGTATGGGAGCCCCCCTTAAATATTATAATTTTTTTGTTTTTAGTATTTGTTGTTATAGCGGCAACAGAAATACATCATTTTGTGAAAATTTCAACTGTCTAGCTATCGCCGTTCTTGAGATACAGCCTGGTGACAGACGGACGGACAGACAGACGTTGTATGGGAGCCCCCCTTAAATATTATTATTTTTTTGTTTTTAGTATTTGTTGTTATAGCGGTAACAGAAATACATCATTTGTGAAAATTAAATCAACTGTCTAGCTATCACCGTTCTTGAGATACAGCCTGGTGACAGACGGACGGACAGACATACAGACAGCAAAGTCTTAGTAATAGGGTCCAGTTTTGACCCTTCGGGCACGGAACCCTAAATAGAATATATATATTATATTATGTAACACCAGCGGAATTAACATGCCATACCTTCTTTTTTGTTAAGGCGGGAAAAAATGTTCCTCACCGCACACCCCGTCGTTCGGGGAATGAACAGGGTAGTGTGGGGCCTTCACCCACTAAAGAAACCCGCTGTGTGCCTTCTCTCCGCCTTTATTGGCGGGCCACTGGAACTATGTTACAATCCTACGGTGGTCCACCGGCGGCTTACCCTTTCGGGTACATGCCATACCTAACTAAAAGTGTAATACACTATACATATAAAATCAATTATGTAATATTTGTTGTTAATGTACGTTTTATATTTGAAAGAGGAAGCAATAAATATTTTACAATTTCTGAACCAGCGGTCACCGTGTACTTCATCGTGTGTTTCATTAGTGGGAGAAGTCATGTGTGTGATACATACTGACAACTAGGTAATGAGCTTTGGGTTATCGTACCCAACCCCTACCTATTGAAGCTTTTGGGCCGCATATTTTGCTTGTTATAATTACTTTTTTTAATAAATGAGAACATAAAAATATAATATATTAACATTTCTTTTTTATTTAAAGTCAACACCCTGTTCTAAGGAATAATCCTTGTATCGCGAGGGACTTTACAAACATACAATTTCACAGACACAAAATATACCCAGACTCAGAACAACCATTTGTGGATCACACAAAGAGTTATCCTGTGTGGGAATCGAACCCACAACACTCGGGCGGGACTAACAACAACACTCTTTTACTATCCCACTATTAGGCACGGGTCTCCCCTCATAGCGATAGGGATTTAGGCCGTCCATCAAGCTAGCCCAGTGCGTTATCGGCAGACTTTACTGGCGTTCGAAAAAATCTCTCAGGCATGTAGGTTTCCTCGTGATTAATGACGAATACAAACATAATTTCAAAAAAATAATTAAATAGATTACTTCAAAAATCTCGAAAAGTCTCGACCTTGGACTGAGGATGGAACTTAACATCACTGCCTTCACAGTTCTTGGTTTTACAGTTAGTCTATCAATGCTACTAACACTGCAATTAATCGCTACTTAGCACGAAATAAACTCATTATCCGTATCTACCTATATGAGAACGCTCCGATGGTTCGGACATGTGGAAAGGATGCTGGATGAGCCCAACGGTTTAGAAGATATACATTGCGAAAGTGGAAGGATGTAGATACAGCAGGAGACCAAGACTAACCTACCTAGCACCAAATCGGTCATGTATCGCAGGAAGGTGGCGTCAGGAGTCTCCGAAATCGGTGAGTGTGTATGAAGAGAATGAATGTTGAGGAGGCGAGAGACATATGCAAGAATAGAGCCCTTCGGCACTCTGTTCTTTCTGCCTACCCTGCAAGGGAGAAGATAATTATTCTTGTTTATTAATTGACATAAACTTAATCTGTATTTTACTACTGTGATTATTACTGACAGTGGCAGATTAGCCATAGTCCATCTAATGGTATGTAATATGTGAGGTTCGTGTACTGGAACTCTATGGAATGCAATGGGCACAATCAAGTCATTCAGACAATCTGTGCATCTCTTAATATAGAACTGGATCGATTATTTTACATTGTGAACAAAATACTCTGTGATTATTTACAGCTGGTTAAGATAAAAAATTTAAATTATACCAATACTTACCTGATCAAGTCCAAAAACTACGTATTTAAAATATTAAATAAAAATACAATGATGATTCGATCGATGCTAAAGTATTGACCCGTGTTTTCTTTTGAGAATTTTTATTTTCCTATTTTTCTTCACTTGCAGTTGATAATAGTGTTCTAATGCTATCTGGATCCGTTACTACTAAACATAATTAATCAGACACTAAATATCAAATACACGGTTAGGTACTGGTTATTTTCACAACAACTGAAATGTAAACGAAGTGATTTATGTGTAGTTTAAAGGAACAAAACGTAATTATACGAAGTGACTGGCTAAAAGTACACATTGACTAGCTACAGACGCAAGAATAGAATTTTCAGTCGAAAAGGGTTACAGTTTATTTTATACTAGCTGCAATCCGCGAATTCATCCGCGTGGAATTTAGTTAATTACTTTTTGTGCTGAATCCTAATTGTTTTTCCAAAATATAAGTGTAGTTACGCCTTGTAATATCAGCTAATTACTAATGAAAGGTCTGTCTAAATCGGTCCAGCCATTCTGAAGATTAGCCGGAACAAACAGATAGACAGACGGACAGACACAGAAAAACTTTGAAAACTTGTATTTTGTTATATTGCAACGCATAATACCTAAAGTACTTTTATACGCATTTAGTAAAAAATCGGTATTTAGACATTACAAACAGATATTTTATTTATTTGCATAGATGAATTATTATATTACGAGTAGTACATCTACTAATAGTTTCACCAACGAGCTGAAAATTATCCCAAATTGTATAACTATGCTAAAACTTTATCCATTCTATCATCTAGTTGCTCTAATCAAAGTAGTTATAGAAACGATATACTATTATATTGGGAGGGAGTCGTAAGAGCCGACTGAGGAAATACCGAGGGAGTGGGCAGCAGCACTCCCTCGACTATTAATAACATCCACTGCGATCGCCAACCCGCCTGCCAAGCATGGCGATTACGGCATTATCCCCCATGACGAGCACACAATGGCCCCCAGTCACGGTAGCTCCGCTATTCCGTGGCCTAACGGTAGCGGGCCCGGTAACGGCGGAGCAGGGGGTGTGAAGAATCTCCGATCGCGGAAAGACTACCAAAAACAACGACCTCTGGCCCTGGGAACGCACAACGTTCGGAAACTTCGGACCGACGAGAGAATCACTGAGCTGGAAGAGGAATTGAGCAAGATCCGCTGGGACATTATAGGGTTGTCAGAAGTCCGAAAAGAGGGTGAGGGCACGACAATCCTCCAGTCCGGGAACTTGCTCTTCCACCGGGAGGGCGACCACCAGTCCCAAGGAGGTGTCGGGTTTATCGTTCGCAGGTCTCTCGTAGGCAACGTAGAGAGGATTGAGAGTATGTCGAGTAGGGTAGCGTACCTTATACTCAGAATAACAAAACGGTATTCGTTGAAGGTCATACAGGTTTACGCACCGACCTCGACACACTCCGACGACGAGGTGGAGGCCCTATATAAGGATATCTCGAAGGCCATCCACTCGTCTAAAACCTTCTTCACGGTGGTTATGGGAGACTTTAACGCGAAACTAGGCAATAGGACAGACGATGAGCTGAAAGTGGGGCACTATGGTTTCGGGCAGAGGAATCACAGGGGCCAGATGCTGGGTGATTTTCTGGAGAAGGAAGACCTCTACATGATGAATTCCTTCTTCAGAAAGCAGCCCCAGCGGATATGGACCTGGATAAGCCCTGATGGTTCAGTTAAAAACGAGATTGACTTCATCTTGTCGGACAAACGACACATATTCAATGATGTCTCAGTGATCAGCAGGATTAAAACTGGGAGTGATCACAGACTTGTCAGGGGCATCTTGAATATTAGCTCGAAAGTAGAGAGGTCACGCTTGATGAAGTCTACGCTACGACCTACACCTGCCCAATACCAGAACCCCGAGACCTTTCAGCCTGAACTACAAAATCGCTTCCAATGTCTAGATGAGTGTGAATCAGCGAGCGATATGAACAG
The DNA here is from genome assembly GCA_948253155.1 of Leucoma salicis. Lineage (NCBI taxonomy): Eukaryota > Metazoa > Arthropoda > Insecta > Lepidoptera > Erebidae > Leucoma > Leucoma salicis. Next base: position 11,984,076 of record OX411809.1, on the reverse strand, counting down.
CAGGTTCGTGCAAACTGTTCACGCGGTCGGTTCGACCTACTTCAGGGCCCGTCGCGTCACTAGGACTCGTAAACTCTCGGACCATACTCTCAAACTCATGGAGACAAGAAATGACAGTCCAGTCCTCAGCCGATTGGTCCTGCCTGAGGCGGTTAAACAGACAGATCTCCAAGGCTGTGCGGCACGATATTCGCCAATTTAATTCTACCCGTATTAAAGAGGCGATAGAGCGGAACCAAGGCTCGAAAGTGTTCGCAAGAGATCTGTCTGTTGTTTAAAGCCAGTTGACTAAACTGAGGACCAACGACGGCACTGTCATTTCGTCTCGAGATGAGATCTTGGGAGAGGTCTAGCAGTTCTATGGACAGTTGTACAGATCCCAGAGCCTTGCTGTTGGCTTGTTCCAAGACCCCAGATCCAAGTTAACTCGGCACTTTACCGAGGATATCCCGGACGTCAGCCTGTACGAGATCAGAATGGCTCTCAAACAGCTAAAGGACGGAAAGGCACCGGGTGACGACGGAATTACTATAGAGCTTCTGAAGGCAGGCGGAAAGCCGGTCCTCAAAGCCCTCCAGAGGCTACTTAATTCCGTTGTTCTCGGGGGCGACGTTCCAGAGTCGTGGACCAGGAGCGTAGTGGTGCTTTTCTTCAAGAAAGGTGACAGAACGCTCTTGAAGAATTATAGACCCATCTCGCTCTTGAGCCACGTCTATAAGTTGTTCTCGAGGGTCATTACAAATCGACTCGCGCGCAGGCTTGACGATTTCCAGCCTCCCGAACAAGCCGGTTTCCGTAAAGGCTATAGTACCATAGACCACATCCACACACTACGCCAGATTATACAGAAAACTGAGGAATACAATCGGCCTCTGTGTCTGGCGTTTGTGGACTATGAGAAAGCCTTCGATTCGATCGAAACTTGGGTGGTGCTGCAGTCCCTTCAGTGGTGCCAAATTGACTATCATCGAAGTGCTGAAGTACTTGTATAGAAACGCCACCATGTCAGTCCGTGTTCAGGACAGGAGTACGAAACCGATCCAACTGTAGAGAGGTGTTAGACAGGGGACGTTATGTCCCCAAACTCTTCACCGCTGCATTGGAAGATGTCTTCAAGCTCTTGGACTGGACCGGATTCGGCATCAACATCAATGGCGAATACATCACTCACCTTCGATATGCCGACGACATCATAGTCATGGCAGAATCGCTGGAGGACCTTGGCACCATGCTCAATGATCTCGGCAGGGTTTCTCGACTAGTGGGTCTCAAAATGAACATGGACAAGACGAAAGTCATGTCTAATATCCATGTCATTTCAGCACCGGTCCTAGTCGGGAGTGCGCTTATCGAAGTTGTTGACTACTATGTCTACCTGGGACAAACAGTCCAGTTAGGTAGGCACAACCTCGAGAAAGAGGTCAATTGACGAATCCAACTCAGCTGGGCAGCGTTCGGGAAGCTAAGGAAGATCTTCTCGTCCAATATTCCGCAGTGTCTGTAAACGAAGGTCTACGACCAGTGTGTGTTACCAGTGATGACATATGGAACAGAGACGTGGTCTCTGAATGTTCGCCTCGTATCAAGGCTCAAAGTCGCTCAGCGGGCCATGGAGCGGGCTATGCTTGGTATTTCCCTACGTGATCGTATCTGTAATATGGAGACCCGTAGGAGAACGAGAGTGACCGACATAGCCCGCTGGGTTGCCATGCTGAAGTGGCAATGGGCAGGCCACATCGCTCGACGAACCGACAACCGTTGGGGAAGAAAGGTTCTCGAGTGGCGACCACATATCGTATGGCGCAGCGTAGGACGGCCCCCCACCAGATGGACTGACGATCTGGTCAAAGCTTTGGGGAGCCGTTGGATGCCGTCGGCACAGGGCCGCTCGTTGTGGCGTTCTCTTGGAGAGGCCTATGTCCAGCAGTGGACGTTGAAAGGCTGATGGATGGATAGATGGATAATATATTAGTAACTGTTACTTTTAACATTTAACAACTCTGTGGTGCAGCGGTAGTGTAAGCGACTGCTGATCATGAGGTTTTGGGTTCGATCCCCGGGTTGAGCAGTGTTATTGAGATTTTTCGTAAATAAATAAAATTGTTGGAGCTGGAGTTTAGAAAAGTGCCCGGTAGACGTCAATAGGCTCGCCCCCTATTACGTGAGACTTAAACATAGCTGGCGAATCATGGGTGTGTAATACACCTCTGCCTACCCCTTCGGGGAATACAGGCGTGATGCTATGTTTATGTTTTAACAACATTTGGGTAATTTCTACTAAAAAGAAATAATAAACTCTGAGTTATTATTGTCACTTGAACGGACTTTAGTCCACTTAGTCTAAAGTTCGATCAAGTGTTCATATATCATATTTCTTATATTATTATGTAATACATAAATTAATTATATTAAAAGTAAATAATCAAGTTATAACATATTTCTATTGGGTGATTCTTCGGAACGTAGTTTTAGAGTGTTTTTCGCTGAAGAACATATGAAAATAATCTCCAATTTAGATATCGATTTCAGGTTTTATAGTAAATTATGATGTCTATCGAGGCCTCTATACCGAATTATCGTTACTTAAAACAGTAATAAATTAAGTTAGCAGACAACAGTCAAAACTAATTAATCTGGTATGGACATACCATCCCCAATTTGTGTAGGATTATTATTTTTTGGTAATATAATTGCGGCAATATACTGGCATAAGCAAGTTCCATCGATATTCAAATACTTATTACTTGATATTATATTATTTAAATGAAAAATAATTGTACATTTTCGTAATTACACTATTTAAAAAAATGTCCCTAACTAAAATAATAATTCAGCTGGCGCAATTTCGTCATCCGTTTTTTTAAAGTATTCGATAAAATAATATCGACTCGTGATTGGCCGCGTCGGTTAGTACCGTCCTGTTAAACGAAGTGCTCCAAAACATGGTTTAATTTGGTCAAAAATTCTCTCTCTTATTATCTGGTGTTTATCACGTAAGTTGCATAATTAATCTGACTTCAATAGATAATTATTTATGATTTACTTAGTTTTTAGAAATTAACCAGGGTGTATAATATTGATATGTATTCATGGTAATTATATCTTTTATTTTAAATTTTAATAAATAACGAAGCTAGGCTTACTTAACTTCAAATTTCTAATTTATCTGGGTCGCATTAATCTGGATTTACCTGGCCCTTAATACCAGATAAATTTGAACATAACATATTAATTAGGTTCTTCTTACATTCTTCTTTCAGATTTAGGTACTATTTTAAAAAGGGCAAATCAAAAGAAACAAGCAAAAGAAGAAAAGCTAGTAAAGACAAGACTCGCGAAGAAAAAGAGATATAAAAAAATCTAAAATAATGAGAAATTATGGAAGGAAAAACAAGAAAAATATCGACAGACTTACATACGCAGAAAAAAGAAAAAGAAAACAACTATCAATAAACTAACTGAAAGAAAAAGATGGAGAAAGAATTATAAGTTACTAGCTGTTTCCCGCGACTTCGCTCGCGCAAATAAATGAATATTAAAATAGGAACGATTTTGTAAAAAATACTATCTCTAATGGAAATAAAACTATTAGTAATCGACCAACGCCATCTATCGGTAAGCATTTACGTGCATTCATCCAATATAGTAAGTTTAATTTTGCAATTAAAATTCGTACTATTCGATGTAAATGCTTACCGATAGATGGCGTTGGTCGTAAGACAAATGTGGTGAGGAGATTGAGATGATCGAAAGATCGGTAGGATAGCTCAGTGGCTTAGAGCACTGCCCCGGATTAGAAAAGACGCGGGTGCGATTCCCGCTGCTACTAAAAATCTCTTTTTCCTTATTCACAAATAATTTATACTTTAAAAAGTAGCGGAGGCATGTCAAATGCTAAAAAATATAGATCTTAAAGATTAGTTATCATCAGTTTTAGGTTTAATTACTATAGTAGGTAACTCTTTGTAAACGACGTTTTCTTTTTTTTTGTTAAGGCGGGAAAAAATGTTCCTAACCACACACCCCGTCGTTCGGGGCAATGAACAGGGTATTGTGGGGCCCTCACCCACTAAATAAACCCGCTGCGTGCCGTCTCTCCGCCTTTGTTGGCGGGCCACTGGATGGTTCTTATTTTATTACATTCCTTCAGTGGTCCAGTGACTTTCCTAGGGACTTGTAAATTATTATGCCAAAGCACACGTTAAGAGGGATCTGTATTCTTTAATATTATTTTAATTTCTTAAGTATACTCTGATGGAATTAACAGTTTTCGTGGAATTAAATAAAATTTCCTTGACCGCGTTCGGTAATCTGTGGCTCCTACGACGTTTTTACCCTTAAGAGGGGTGAAATTTTCAAAAATTCTTTCTTAGTGGATCCCTCCAATAAAAAAGGCATCAACTACCAAAATTTCAAGTTTGCAGCCCCAGCGGTTTAGGCTCTGTGTTGATCGTCAGTCAGTACAAGCAATTATATGTATATAGAAGATGATAGATATTACTATAGAAAAAACAACCTATCTAGTATTTTATTGCAGGCTGAACCAATAGCTTTTCTAATATCTATAGACTCTACAAGCTTTTCCGCTAAGTCTTTATAAATTTCAAAATCGCCAGGTCCCCAGGGGCTTATTGTCTCTAGCCATAACGGCACAAATAAGTAACCTCTGCCGCGGTTAGATATTTGCGCCATTTGTGATTCAGTCATTATAGTACTGTCACCAGCACTCCGAGAAGACTGCAAGATGAGACAAAGACAAGGTATACATAGGTAGCATCCCATACCGCCGTAAATCTTCTACATTATCGCTGCATGTGCATGGGTGTGGAACACCGATACGACGTCAAATGGCTACACGGAATGTGTTGTTGCTTAAAAGCGTGCCTAATGCATTTGATGGTAGAGCTTTTAACCAAAGACCAGACTCCCAACGCGAAACAGCTAAGAGACAATCACACTTTGTAAGGCACGTTCGTAAAAGATTATTCCGTACCAGCTCAGAAAGTGGCTTGTCCCACTGCTTTTGTGAGGACGGGTCCTTGGGTAGGCAACCATCTGGGCAGGCTATTCTCCATTTATGAGTCGATTTAGAAAATGTCGATCCATATTTAATAGACTCTATCGATAAACAGTTGAACATTTTTGAATTTTTATACTTTTATGACTTTAATACTCACATTCAAAGTCCCTGTTGCAGAATTAAGTCTGATTGTCTTATTTTATTAAAGAGTTAGCTAGAGTTTTATTTTAAATTTAAATTGTTTAAGATTAAACACAAAGTGAAAAATGTGAAATCGAAAATAACAGTCAGGAGCAGGATTTGAACCTGCATCTCCTGGATACCTGGATGTATGAAAATACTTCCGACAGATGGCGCAGGCGTCACCCAAAGACGTTAAGTGTGATGTGTTATCGAAATTAGCAGTCAGGAGCAATTGTCAGGATGGCTGAATTGGTAAAGCATCTGGACGGGCCCCAGGAGATGCAGGTTCAAATCCTGCTCCTGATTGTTATTTTCGATTTCACATTTTTCACTTTGTGTTTAATGTATAGTGCTAAGCATGTCAAATGCTAAAAATATATATAAAAATATCTAAATATTGTTTAAGATTTTTGTTTGTCGTTTGGGGCAACGAACAGGGTAGTGTGGGGCCCTCACCCACTGAAGAAACCCACCGTGTGCCGTCTCTCCGCCTTCATTGGCGGGGCACCGGAACCATATTACATTTCTTCAGTGGTGGCTTTAGTCGCCCTGGACCATTATCAATATTTCATGGCTATCGCTATTGTTTAACTGCAATAGATCGTTTTTCATGCTCGCCTAAAGTGATCCCACTAGGAGATATAATAGCTGAGAGTTTATGACGGGCTGAATTGCACGTTTTAGTTGTCCATTGAGAAGAACAACTGATAGGGCCTGAAAATTTGAATCAAGCTATTCAAACAACTAGCGAAACTAATCGGATCTAACCATCTAACACTACTGCGTATCATCCTGCAGCTAATGGTTTGGTTGAGAGATTCTACCGCCAAATAAAAGCAGCAATTATGTGACATAATAACACAAGCTGGTACGAGATACTTCCACTTGTGTTGTTAGGTATACGCAACGCATGGAAGGAAGACATAGCATCTACCTCCGCAGAGCTGGTGTATAGCGAGAGTCTTCGATTGTCTGGCGATAATATAATACCAACTACATCCGAATTAACCGATTACAGCGATTTTCTATCTTGACTCCGTAATCACATTCGCAATCTTAAGCTTACACCGATTGTCCGTCACGGTACTTCTAAGACCTTTGTTCACAAAGACCTGACTGTTACTGCTTCCTTTCTTAGACTAGATGCCGTCGACAAACTCCTACAACCACCTTACTCTGATGCGTTGAGCGTATAAAGAAGACCTTCAAGATCGATATCAATGATCAAATTATCACGGTATCTATTGATCGACTGAAACCGCCGTATATACTTAGCGAGCCTAATTATCTCGCACCAGTAGCTCCGGAATCGTCTTTTACCAAACCTAGTTACGTTACTCGGTCTGGCAGGCAGGTTAAAATCCCTCGACACATTTAAGACTTAAAGGTCTCCGGGGAGTTGATGTGGAAACCAACCTCTATAGCAAATAATAAAGTAAAATATTTAGTAACTAAGGAATTGTTGATTGACAGGGAAAATATATATGCCTATATAACGGTCGGTGTTCGAAGAAGCAGTTTTATTTTACACACTCTATATTATTATTATATACTAGCTGACCAGGTGAACTTCGTACTGCCATATTTAATTTTCAGAAATATTAAGAGTTCTTCCCCGGAAAGGAAGGAACGCAGGTTCAATTCCCGCTCGTACTAAAATACTCTTTTTCCTTATTCACAAATTATAATCTAAACTTACTACATTGGATGAATGCATGTAAATGCATTGCCGATAGATGGCATTGGTCGTTAAGACAAATGTGATGAGGAAATTCGGTATTTCTAGATATGGTACGATAGCTCAATGGATTAGCGCACTTCCCCGGAAAGGAAGGGACGCAGGTTCGATTCCCGCTCGTACTAAAATACTCTTTATCCTTATTCATAAATTATAATTTGTACTTTAATTGTTTGATCTTAAATTAAAACTTGAACTTAAAACTTTAAATTAAATGAAAACTGTTTACATTTATCGGGTTTTGACATCTATCGGCACTCTGAGCAACGATTATATACGTGACATTTTAACGATGAAGGAAAAACCATGCCGATGACGACTTACATGAATTTACTCCAAACCTTCCTATAAAAGTTTTCACTTCAAAAATTAATAACTGGCGTATATCGTTATACTCGTAGTTATCTCTTCACTTATATATTTACTTGATCTATTTTAGCACTGGCCGATATTACTAAAAAATTTGTGATTTTTTTTTTAGGAACATAATTGATATGGAACTGTAGAAGCCAGTATTTTTGTATTGTTTGTCTATCATTATTCATTACTGATTTTGGTGGCAGACTATTAAGGTACTCCAATGGACACTCGTTACGAGTGTATAACTGTCATTGCCCAGCTATTTCCTTCTAGTATACATGTATCCATAACATTCACTTACGTGTAATAATATTTCAGAATAATAATGTATAATTCAACTCTAAATCTTTGATTTATTGTGTAGACTATAGATGTATAAAGTATTAAATTCAGTACTAACAAAACATATCTGGGCATTCCAAAAACAAGGTGTAACCGGCCCCTACAAAATATAAAATTATAATTTATACAATTGTGCAAGTTAATATAAGAATATGTACATTCAACAATAATTCATCACATTATTATAATAACTTGGCAGTTAGTACTTATACATTATACAAACATTGTTAAAGTTAATGCGCTATGATTTATTTACGAGTAACAGTTTTACAGGCAGATTTATAAGTGTCAAGAACATTTGTAAAAAACAGTTCGAGAACATTCGATGTTTTCCTTGATTTTATTTAGTATAATTACATAATCATGTGATAAAAGGCGTCACATTTTTTTAATCTTATACTATTATAAAGATGTAACAGAGTTGTGTCTGTACATTTTTTTTTAATAAATAGCTCTACCTAATAAACTACTTATGATGCCTCTGAAAACAACACATTTTTTTTAGATTTTTTATCTGATTGTTTGTTTTTTTGTAAACACTTCACGTAAAAAATACTGAACGGTTTTTGGTGAAACTTTTTTGATTGCTCTTGATTAAACTTAAAAACTGCTAAGTACCTATACCTTTTACTCGCTACTATATCGGGAACCCAAGATACCTATGACCTAAATACCAGCTTTTATCTGCGCCAGGCCAGTTTACAAATAAAACATGAGTTACATTTAAAAAAACATCTCACTCATAAATTATATGATACCCTAACCGTTATACAGCTGCAACAAAGCTACTTCTGTGCATTTAAGATTTTTGAGAAAAATAATACTGTATTTAGGCTATTTAGACGTGTCTGAACACAAAATAAATTATTTTATAATTGACTAGCCTTTGCTTGCGGCCCAGTCGCAACGAAAAGCTAGTTTCTAGGTTTTGAGGTTATATCTACGGTTTCCGATATAGTAGCGGAATAAAATGTATAACAGTTGTTAAGTCTAATCGAGATCTATCAAATAGAAAAAGTTGCATCAAAATTCGTTCAGAAGATTTTGCGTGATGCGCAAACAAACAAACAGATAAACAGACAGACAAAAATCTAAAAAAAATTTTTTATGTTCAGTCACGCCTATATAGCCTATATCTTAAATGTACAGATACAGCTCTGTTACAACTTTACAATAGTACTAGCCTTTGCCCGCGGCTTCGCTGCAGCCAAAAGCTAGTTTTTCTATCTCAGGTTCCCGATATAGTAGTGGGATAGTTTTTAAGTCTAATCAAGGCCTTTCAAATAAAAAAAAGTTGCATCAAAATCCGTTCAGTAGTTTTTTGTTAGACGTAACGTAACGTTTTGTGTTAGACACGCCTATATAGCCTAAATCAGTCATTTTTTCTCAAATATCTTAAATGTGCAGACATAGCTCTGTTACAGCTTTATAATAGTAGGTATAAATACTAGTTGATCCTTACGAAAAAATTATCCATCCATCATCCATCCATCCATCCATCAGCCTATCAACGTCCACTGCTGGACATAGGCCTCCCCAAGAAATGGGAGATAGTGCCGTAATCGCCACGCTTGGCAGGCAGGTTGGCGATCGCAGTTGTTGTTGACGAAAAAATATACCTATTATAATATTGAGAAAATTCTATCTAATAGCTGTTGTGATGCTTTGACCATTTTTGATACTTCCCCGTTCGAGTTGGCCCATTTACATGGGCAGAATCAAAGCTATTTAACTAGTCAAGCGAAAGACAAACAGCCTAAAATAAATAAGTACAGCGCAAGCTACATACAACGCGCGTTCGAGCAACGCACACAGAGACATCGCTCAGTTGCTCACGGACACGATATTTCTGTATGGTTTCGGTACAATGCGAGAGCGAGTGCCGTCCGCTTCAATAACTGTTCAGTTGATGTTTAAATTCATTCTCGTTTTTTAACCCCTAGACCGTCGATCGCTGCAACGCGATGATTCTCAATTCCTTGCAAGAGATTTCCACTAGCTTTTTTTAACTGCCTCGGTGGTGTAGCGGTAGTGTATGCGACTGCTAATCATGAGATCTCGGGTTCGATCCCCGGGTCGGGCAATGCTATTGTGCTTTTTCCTAAAATGAAAAATTCTCAGTAACAGCCCGGAGTTTGGAAATATGCCCGGTAGACGTCAATAGGCTCGCCCCCTATTACGTGGGACTTAACATAGCTGGCGAGTCGTGGGTGTGTAATACACCTCTGCCTACCCCTTCGGGAAATACAGGCGTGATGCTATGTTTTTTTTTTTTTTTTTTAAACACAAAAATCCGAATTTATTACGCTTTAAAATACCTGTAAGTAGGTATAACAATGACATACAATAAAAAAATAGTTATTATTGGTTTTTATTGCCGTTCTTCCTGTTTTATTCTCAACAATCAATCAAACAACTAGATACGATTGCAACTACCACGATAGTTTTTTCACATAAGCCAGAGTTAGCGCGACCGCCGAGCGTAGGTATGAGGTGATACATGAGCTTGCCTTCTGTACCTATTTATTTTGTGCAAACAAGGCGTAGGTCTGGACTAACAGTTTTAGCCAACTTTTACAACAGGCTTTCTGTCTGACATCCTCCTTAAGTCAAATGAAAGAAAAACTTTTTAATCGGCTATACAACATTCACAAGTAAGCAAAGTTGTGTTTGTTTTGTAGTTAAATCATTACAACATGGCCTCATCATTCTTAGTGATTTATCTTTCTTAATTTAATCGCAAATATTTTGTACAAAGATCACAAAGTCGGCATGCACGTTTATAAAAAGACTTGAACGATAGCTTTGGTCAATATTTATTCGTGTGTAGTGCAAGCGTGTCAGCGATGATAACGACTATGGTTATATTTGCGGCCATAACCAATGCAGTGGCTGGAGTTGAGCTCTCGAGTAAGATTTTATAATATTACCCTTGATGTTTTATGCTAAGTTCCAAAATTGATTTACAACGAGAAATCAGAGAAAATCTTACTTATTATGGTAAAACGCTACAATATGCCCCACTTTTACGTGATGCTTAATAAAATGGCTTCTTAACTTTTTCAATCAAATAAAGAAACGATTTTGGCATGCGATGTATTCGTCTGTCACATTCGCAAACCTTAAATAACTTTAAGGATTGGGGAGATGTAATAAATGGTTTTGAACCCTAAACCAGTAAAAAAAAAGTTGAACCCTAAAGTAGTAAAAAAAAAGTTATGTATATTCGTATGTTGCTTCAATGTTAAAGTATATAATTAAAATATACAATAAGTAGAATGGGTAAACTCACCATGTTGCCCAAGTTTACCGCAGACCTTGAAGACTCACTGATTCCTTTAATAAAATTTCGGGCCGAGATACTTTTATATATATATATATATTATACTTTTTCTTAAAGAGGAGTATTATACTCATTTTAATATACTAACTTTTAAAGCCTCATACATTGTAAGCATAAAAAATTTGAAGTAAATATTTTAATTGTGTTTCTAAACGAATATTAGGTGGGTTAAAATAAATAAACCAAACATTTTGTAAAATCATATACTGTGGGTAGATGAGACCGTTGAAATAACATCAGCCTTGGACGTCTATCATCTAAGTCCACCCGTGATCATGAATGCTGTAAAGTATTCGAAACGTCGGGATAGTAGGAAAATTAAGTAAACGCGATAGATTCCGTAATCGAAGTTTTATTTCAAAATGTGTAACATTCGCGTAAATATCAGAAAGTATTATGTTTTTTTTTTAATTTTAGTTGAAAAAATTTAAAAAAAATATTAAAAAATCTCAGTAGCAGCCCGGAGTTTGGAAATGTGTCCGGTAGACGTCAATAGGCTCGCCCCCTATTACGTGGGACTTAAACATAGCTAGCGAATCGTGGGTGTGTAATATACCTCTGCCTACCCCTTCGGGGGATACAGGCGTGATGCTATGTTTTTTTTTAGATGAAAAATATGCGAAGTTTCCTCGATTATTTCATTTGGATGACTACGAGAATTGCCTCTTGCAGCAGGGCGGTCTGTATTCTGCAGCGATCTCTGTTTCCGCTGCGGTCAGGCAGGGCATCGGGCGGCAACCTGCACCGCTGCCCCTCACTGCCCCGCATGCGCGGCAGGCAATAGGCCTGCCAAGCACTGCATGGGGCGGGAGGGATGTAGACCCCCGACGTCAGGCCCAAAAAAGGGGGGGACCAGCCAATCGGCCCAGGCTGCCCCCCCTAGCGCGGCTTCGCCACCGTCTCGGGTGGAGGAGGATATGGTTACGGCTTAAAATTCAACCGTGACACTGTCCTCCTCCAGGCGAATCTCAACCACTCCGCCAGGGCGCAGGATCTTCTCCTGCAAACCATGGTGGAGCGGTTGATTGGTGTAGCCGTAGCTGCGGAGCCTTATTGCGTTCCTGACCGTCCTCATTGGGCGGGCAGCCGCGATGGCTCCGTGGCAATCGTCAGCTCCACGGCGCTGCGCTCTCCGCCCTTGTCGATCAGAGACAGGGGCACGGGATACGTAGCAACCGACTGGGGGGGAGTTACGCTGTATGGCGTGTACTTCTCCCCCAACCGGAGTCTGGCTGATTTCGAGGTCTGGCTTAACAGCCTGGAGACCTCGATACGGCGACTGGCACCTAGCCACGTCCTGGTCGTGGGGGACTTCAACGCCAAATCTACGGCGTGGGGGTCCCCTGCGACGGACGCCCGTGGAACGGCGGTGGTAGAGTGGGCGGCGTCAACGGGCCTCTGTTTGCTAAACAGAGGCTCCGTCAACACGTGCGTGCGGCAACGGGGCGGGTCGATAGTGGACCTTTCGTTCGCTAGCCCCGACGTCGCAGCACGAGTGAGGAACTGGCGTGTCCTGGAGGAGGTTGAGACCTTGTCCGATCATCGGTACATCCGGATTGAGGTCTCCCGGTCCCTTCAGGGCTCCAGTAGGGGTCACACGGCGCGCAGAACTACCGCGTTCCCGCGGTGGGCTGTGGGCAGGCTGGATAGGGACCTACTGGTGGAGGCAGCTATCGTTCAGTCGTGGCTGTCCTCACCAGCCCTAACTGAGGGGTTGGACGTTGAGGCTGGCCGATTTCGCGCTGCGATTACGCAGGTGTGTGACTCGGCCATGCCCCGAGTGCAACGTCCTCCTCCGAGGAAGGGGCTCTACTGGTGGTCCCAGGAGCTGGCGGACCTCCGTGCGGCGTGCATTCGTGCCCGGAGGTCCTACACCCGCAGTCGGCGGCGCAACCGCGATGGGGAGCGGGAGGGCCAGCTGTACGAGGCGTACCGCACTTCGCGAGCCGCGTTCAAGTTGGCCATCTGCCGCGCCAAAACTGAGAAAAGGCAGGAGATGCTGGATGGTCTCAACCGTGACCCCTGGGGTCGCCCGTACCGTGTGGCGCTGAACAAGCTCCGCACTCAGGGCCCCCCCCTCACGCAGACCCTTCAGCCCAGCCTCCTCACCGAGGTGGTCGAGGGCCTATTCCCACGACGGGCGGAGCACACGCCCCCGGTCATGGCATCGCCAGGTAGCGATCGGGAGGCCAACCTCAGTGTACCGCCCGTCACTGCGTCGGAAATGGGGGCGGCTGTTTCGCGGATTCGTTCGAAGAACACCGCCCCCGGCCCGGACGGGATACCCGCCCGGGTGCTTGCCCTAGCTCTGGACCACCTGGAGCCCCGCCTCAGGGGACTGTTCAACGCGTGCCTGGCGTCCGGACGGTTCCCTGACTGCTGGAAGGAGGGGAGGCTGGTACTCCTGCCGAAGCCGGGGCGAACGCCGGATTCGGTCGGGGCCTTCAGGCCCATCGTGCTGCTGGACGAGGCAGGTAAGCTGCTGGAGAGAATCCTCGCTGCCCGCATTGTCCAGCACCTGCGCGACGTCGGACCCGACTTGTCGGATGCCCAGTTCGGCTTTCGGGCTGGTCGTTCGACGGTCGGCGCGATTATGCGCCTGAGGGCCGCGTCCGCGGCGGTCGTCGCTGGCGGTGGAGTGCTGTTGGCGGTGTCGCTCGACATCGCCAACGCATTCAATAGTCTGCCATTCAGCTGCATCAGGGAGGCGCTCCAGTATCACGGGGTGCCTGCATACCTGAGGCGGCTGGTGGCGGACTATCTTAAGGGCCGCAGCGTTCTCTATGAGAGCCGCATAGGGGACGTTGTGAGGAGACCCATGTCGTGCGGTGTCCCGCAGGGTTCGGTTCTAGGGCCGCTCCTGTGGGACATCGGTTACGACTGGGTGCTACGATGTCGGCTCCCCCCTGGGCTGGCGGTCATCTGCTATGCGGATGACACGCTGGTCGCGGCCCGGGGCGGAAACTTCGAGGAAGCGGCGTTCCTGGCCACCTTAGGGACCTCGGAGGTGGTCAGGAGGATCGGGGCGCTGGGGCTTAGGGTGGCCCTGGACAAGTCGGAGGCCCTACTTTTCCATGGGCCCCGACGTCGGCCACCTGCTGGCGCCTCAATCACGGTGGACGGGGTCCAAATTGGGGTGAAGGCCCAGATCAAGTATCTGGGCCTGGTGCTGGATGGGCGGTGGCGCTTTCGCGAGCACTTCCGCCAACTGTCCCCGAGGCTAGTCGGCGCAGCGTCCGCCCTTGCACGGCTTCTGCCGAATATGGGCGGACCCAACAATGCGTGCCGACGGCTTTATGCGGGGGTAGTCCGGTCGATGGCGCTGTACGGTGCACCTGTGTGGGCGGAGTGCCTGGACGTGCCGAACAGGGCTCTTCTGTGGAGACCACAAAGAGTCGTCGCGTCCAGGCTCATACGTGGATACCGCACGGTGTCGACGGAAGCGGCCTGCGCGTTGGCCGGAACCCCCCCGTGGGACTTGGAGGCGGAGGTGCTCGCCGAAGTGTATCGGCGGACGTCGCAAGAGCGAGAGGTGGGTGGTCGTCCCCCACCCAGGGAGGTGGCCAGGTGGCATGGCGATGCCCGCCGTGCTGCCATGGCCAGATGGAGGACACGGCTGGAAGCGCCCCGAGCCGGTCTCTGGACCGTAGGGGCGCTCCAGCCTGTGCTGGAGGAGCGGGCGGGGCGACGGCACGGAGTCCTTACCTTCCGACTGGTGCAGGTGCTGTCGGGGCACGGTTGCTTCGGCAGATATCTGCACATAGTTGCAAGGAGGGAAGCGACTCCGGGCTGTCACCATTGTGGCTGCGACGAGGACACGGCGCAGCACACGCTCGAGTCGTGCCCGGCTTGGGGCGGGCAGCGCCGTGATCTCGTCGCGGCAATAGGGGGGGACCTCTCGCTGCCGAGCGTCGTTAGAGCGATGCTTGGCAGTGACAGGAATTGGGCCGCGGTCGCTGCCTTCTGCGACGAGGTCATCTCGCGGAAGGAAGCGGCGGAAAGGGCCAGGGAGGCTGATCCTTCCGCAGACCCGAACCGCCGCCAGCGACTGGGGCGGCGCAGGCGTGAGTATTTGCGCCTAATGCCGCCCTAGCTGAGGCTGCGGGTGGTTGGACCGGGGAACGTCCGCCACCCGCAAGGCCTCCCGCGAAGGTGCGATGCTCCGTGTGTGGGTGCGTCGCTCAGTAGAGGGTACCCGAAAGGGTAAGCCGTCGGCGGACCACCGAAGGAATGTAACACAGTTCCAGTGGCCCGCCAATAAAGGCGGAGAGACGGCACACGGCGGGTTTCTTTAGTGGGTGAGGGCCCCACACTACCCTGTTCGTTGCCCCGAACGACGGGGTGTGCGGTTAGGTACATTTTTTCCCGCCTAAACAAAAAAAAAAAAAAAAAAAAAAAAAAAGGGCGGTCTGTATTGCCTCGGTACTTTCCAAATCTCACCGCTCAAACAGGATGACCTAACCTTTGCTATGATGAAGGTCAGTTTGTATTTCCTTAAATATCACTAAAGCAGCAGCAGCAGTGAATGTCAAGCAATAAACTACTCCTGAAATACAGGCGCTAAATGTTTACTGTAGGTATATACTGGTCAACTAATACATACAAATGACTGGCCTCGTAGCGTAGTCGGTAGTGTAACCGACTTCCGTGCACGAGGTCGTGGGTTCGATTCCCACTCAGGACAATTATTTGTGATGAACACAGATATTTGTACTGCGTCTGGGTGTTTTCTATATATCATATGTACGTATTTACAAAAAAAAATAGTATATGTATTATATCCGTAATCTAGTACCCATAGCACAAGCGTTAAGCTTAGTTTGGGATCAGAGGACGTTGCATGAAAAATGACCGTGAATATTTATTATTATTATTAACTACCTCCGTGGGACAGCGGTAGTGTGTGCGACTGTTGATCATGAGGTCTCGGGTTCGACCCCTGGGCTGGGCAGTGTTATTAATCTTTTACGTAATAATAAAAATTCTAAGTAGCAGCCCGGAGTTTGGAAACGTGCCTGATAGACGGAAATAGGCTCGCCCCCTACTACGTGGGACTTAAACGTAGGTGGCGAATCATGTGTGTTAATACACCTCTGCCTACCCCTTAGGGGATACAGGCGTGATCCGATGTTTTTTTTTTAATTTACAGGAATACTCTCAAGACCCGTTCAACTTCATCCGTACTGAACTCCACCGGGGCTACTGCGTCAGTTCTCGTTGCCCTGATCTTATTACTGAACGTAATACTACTTTTCGATTCGAACGTTGTGCACAGCATTGGGCTAGTCGTGCTTCACTCCGCACGACATTATCGAAGTTCAACTATTGCCGCTCGCACGCTCAAGAGTACCCACAGACACCTGAAATATATAATACATCACAAAAAATGTTTATATCGCTACTGATGTTATTAGTAGTGATGAACATCATTGGAACCGCATATGACGTAATAACAGGAGATAGAGCAAAAAGTAAGTGGCTTTTAGATTTAGCACTAAATATTTTAGTGACGCCCTTACTAATATTTTAAATGTGAAAGTGAGTATATTTGTTTGTTATGCCTTCTCGCCATAACTATTGAACCTGTCTAGTCTAGTCTGGTACCCAGAAAAGCACATAGCCAACATAGACTACGCTTCATCCCGGAAAAAATTATGGTTATATTCTGAAGTCCATGCGGACGAAGTCGCGTGCTGAATTTAGTAATCTACTTAAGCTTATGAGTCATAATATTATATTTTCTTATTTAAACACGCTAATCTCTGTTAATACCAGTTGGATTTCAAAAAATGTTACTCTTGTGAAGACCTAAGGCTATAAATATAATTTAACAACACGTTACGACCCCTTACGATTACGACTTCGGCCCCTACGTGATACCGAGGGACAATGCTAGTTTATAATAATTTCAGAGAGTCAGTTGCTGGTGCTTTGGTCTGTACGTAATAACTGGAGGCGGTTGACAACCGCGTATGAAGACCCAAGATTTTCTGCACTGGCATCCGTTCATGGGCTCAGGTAATGCAGGAATATAATACTAAGCATTTGGCTGCTTTTGAGCTTTTGGTAGCGACGGAGTCGCGGGCAAAGACCAGTATACTATAAATACCTACTTGTCTATTATATACAACCATCTATTATAATTTTAGGGTGGTTCTTATGATAATTATAATGCACGCACACTGTGGCACCATTCACTTAACGCTGTACCTTAACAACCCAAGGTTCACAGAGCAGGTGAGTGTTTAAACACTGTTAAAATTTACTCGTAATTATATCATTATTATAATTGTGAGTTGCATTGTGACGGAGTAACGATACCTATACCTATATTGTAACCAGCCCATTCCATAACATTGGCGTAAAGTAAATTAACATGTAAAACTAAGAAAATAAAATACGAAAAAGAGTGAATCTACACGCATACATAACATCCATTGCATCACCCTCGTTTGCCAGAGGAGTAGGCAGAGACAACGGATTGCTACTTCATAAAACGGCCTACTGCCGCCCTCCTTTTTCTGTCCCGTGTGTGTATTGGGAACGGGTCCTCGTGGTGAGAGGGATTAGGCCATAATCCACCACGCTGGCCCGATGCGGGTTGGCAGACTTCACAAACCATCGAGCGAATTTCTCAGGCATTCATTCACCAAGCAGTGATAAATTGTAAACAAATACACATATCATTTTGAAAAATCTCGAGGAAAATCTCTTGAAAATACGAGGTCTGAACCTTGGACTGAGGATCGAACTCAATATCATTGTCTTTGTAGTCTTTGGCCGTCTTCTTAGCTTGGTAAAACCTAAAAAAGCACCATGTTGATTCATCTAATCGGTATGGTATAGCAGATATATTTCTCCACGATTGTGAAGTAGGAACCTATTCGCCGCGTTTCTAATCCAGGACCACGCTCTTAGAAGTTGTCGTATGAGTATCAATGTCATACTGTAGTCAAAATATCACGTATTTCGAGTACTATGAGCTTTTAAAAATGAGATCTACGAAGAGAATTACTTACACGGTAATCAACAGAGAGGTCTGGTTTACGAACACGCGGAGCGTCGCGCGGCGTGTGTGGCGTTGCGTTGCGCGGTTAAATTAAGCATATGGTAATGTATGATAGCGTTCATGTTTTGCATTCTTCGCTTGTACATAGGTACACGGAGTAAACGCACACACGCACTGCGCAACGCCCCGCATGTCTGTAAACGAGGCCTTAGACTGTGTGTTACTAAATTAAACTATTAACTACAATTTATCATCATGATATCATATTTTATTTTCTCTAAATGGAAAATCCAGTTCAATCGTCACCCCTTGCTGGTATTGCTAATGAACGGCACAGCGTTGGTGCAGATATTTGTGATGCTATCCAGCTTTTTGCTCACCTATAAGAAACTCCTCTTCTCCGAGAATAACGTGCTTAGCTTCAAGTTACTTCCTGACATTTTAATAAGGAGAATCGCTAGGTAGGTGTACCTTAATTTATTTGTTTTCTAAAATAGTATTATGAACATTGATCATTAAAGTGCGCAAACACAAGACCGCTCTCTGTTGCCTCACAACCTCACATAGTCTGGAAAAACCCAATATTTTTATTTTGTTGACTCGAACGGATATTGAACCCAAGACCTCGTAATCCGCAATCGCATACGCAGCCACCAGACAGCCGAAGCTTTTCGTCTGTGAACAGTAGGTTTATTAACTATAAAGCTTATTATTATAGGATAAGAAGGACACTTTTATTATCCTACCTATCATCTTCTTATTATCGTTACCCTCCACCTCCTGTCTCTTTCTTTGAAGATGGCAATGCATGACATCACTCACGTCATCCTCTGGTGTTGCCAGCGTCTATAGGCTACGGTAACCGCTTATCATCAGATAGGCCGTATGCTTGTCTACCAGCTGCATAGTATAAAATACTGTTTAATAATTACAGAAATTATTTAGTTTTTCCAGAATAAACACTTTTACAGGATGTCCCCAGTTTACTTAATAGTGCTTGGTTATGCAGCGACGTGGTGGGTCCATGCCAATTCCGGCCCCATATGGCCAGCGACGGTTGGAACTGAAAGTCAGGTCTGTCGGGAAAAATTCTGGATACAAATGTTTTACGTGAACAACCTGATACAACCTGAGAAAATATGCATGTTGCCAACATGGTAAGAATAGGCATGACGACTATCTATGAGTACCTAGCTGCTTATTATCCAACATTACTTTTACTCACAACTTCGCTTGACCAATATTAATTACTGCCCGTGATTTCTACCGTGTGGACTTCAAAATATAAATACTACAACACTTATTATCTATATGCAAAAATTACTATCCCATATAAATCAATTTTGCCGGATAGCGTACTTTAAAATATAAATATTACAACACTAATTATCGATATGCAAGAATTACTATCCCATATAAATCAATTTTGCCGGATAGCGTACTTCAAAATATAAATACTACAACACTACTCATTCCGCTTATTGCAGTGGTTGAGAGTGGTATTCTGCATTCGTAGTTTCTAAATAATTGTATAAGGCTCGTGCAATTATAAATCATAGTGCAATTGACACAGTGCAGTGAATTATGTGTAAACATTTAACGTCTAGACAGCGAACTATGTGATTAAGTAGCGGTCGACTCTTTCACGCATAGCATCCCCCGATCGTGACAGTGCGGACCTCATTTCCTCACCTGTAGACTGAAGGACAGCGCATTATTTTTTAACTCTGTTACACTCGTATAGTTACTCCGTCTGAATCATCTAGTACGCATACTATAATGTCTATGCAACGCACACCACCGAACATGTTTTCTTCTGATGGTAATATTCCTGCATCGGTAAAAAAGAGTAGCGGCGAAGTATTTGTAAATACCCGCAAACGTAAACAAATGGAACACGATTTAATAAATTTTGAAGAAAAATTTGATAATCAAATGCTGATATGGAATAAAAGTATCACTGATTGTATCACAAACAGTATTGCCACCGCTATAAACACGACTTTAACAGGTGAGCTGTCAAAGATTTCATGTGCTTTAGTAGATTTGAATGCTAGTGTGTTGAAACTGAATACGGATAATATTAACATCAATAAGTCGCTGAACGAAGTTAACGCCCGACTCTGTGATATGGAGAAATCGCTAAATTTCTCGCATGAACGTCAGGATGCTTTTGACAATCGTTTAAAAGTAATAGAACAGAAGTTGCCTGAAAATTATGATTTTACAAACCAAATTATGTTACTAGAAAGCAAAATACACACAATGGAACAGCAAGCAAGACAGTGCAATATAGAAATAACTAATATTCCCGATAGGCGGGGTGAGAATCTTATTCATTTAATAGAACACTTAGGTGAGGCAATAAAACTTCCTATACAACCATCCAATATAATTGCTGTTCATCGCGTACCTCATGCTGACCAAAACGATCGACGCCCCAAGAACATCGTTGTAAAATTTGCGAATAGAGTATTACGTGACAATGTATTAGCAGCCTGTCGTGAAGTAAAAGGATTAAACTCGAGTTTGTTGTCAATAACCGGGCAGCCAGTCGCCATTTACGTCAACGAGCACTTAACGTTAAATAACAAATTTCTGTTTCGTCAGACCCGGGAGGCTGCTAAGAAAAATGAATATAAATATGTGTGGATTAAGCACGGAACCATTCTGGCCCGTAAAGTGGAAACTGCCCCCGCTATCGTTATCCGTTCACTTAAAGATATCGCCCGAATTAAATAAACAATATCTCGCTTGCTATAAACATCATGGATGCAACATGACTAGGATACCAAAATTACTAGGTTTACCCCCGCATGGTCACATTACCCATTTATATATTATTAGTTATAATTATTGTGAGGCATACGTTCTTTCTAATTGGTTATGTCAATATCGCACAGATTATATTGTTATAACAAATCATTGTACTTTTCTAACTGGAAATGGTATGTTTTCCAGGTTGAATACTTATTGTGAAAAAAATATATTTAATTTTGTCGATTTAAGGTGTACTTATAACAATTATTATGTTTTTTATATGTTTTCTCTACTTATTTTGTATTTAAATAATAAGCATTGTTCACACTATAGGTTGGGTATTTCAATGAGTCCTAATCATATCGGCCAACTCTTTATATCTCATATTTTGTATAACAACAATAACGGCATAACATTGCTACTTATTCTATTAAATTCTAAATCACGTTTAAGCGTTTGCATTCGCTTGGTTCTCAATATGCTTGTATGTATCTACTGTGACTCTAAACACTGGCGCTTAATATCTTGTATTAATCTTATAAATAAAATTCAACAATAACGCCTTGTCAGTTTACTATCGGAACTGCCGTGGATTGAGAACTAAATTAAACACAATTTATATAAACATATTATCGCACAATTATGATATTATAATATTGACCGAGACTTGGTTGCATGAAGGCATATTAAATGGCGAATTTATGGACAGCCGTTATAATGTGTTCCGATGTGACAGAGACCGCGTTGCATCCAATCGTCGTGACGGTGGCGGAGTGCTGGTAGCCGTGCTCCGCTCGCTGAGAGTAGTGCAATGTGCGCCTTCGCTCCCCGCCGCCCCACTTGACATCCCGCGCATTATAGACTATCTCATATTGGAAGTATGCATTGGTAATTCACTACATTTTATTTGCGCTTCTTACATTCCACCCGGAACGGATTCTGATGTTTATTCCGATTATTTCGTTAGTCTACAAAATTTTATACAAATAAAGGGCTATGATAGCTTTTATCTAATTGGCGACTTCAACTTACCTCATCTTGACTGGTTTCTTGATGGAACACAATTGAAGCTCCTGGGTATAAATTCCCTATTGCCGCCGTATACTCATTTATCGAATTTTATGTATGTTATGAACTGTGTACAAGTAAATATCTATAAAAATAATATAGACAGACTGCTTGATTTATGTCTAACTAGTAACCGCGCATGTAGAACTTTCTCTGCACCTGTCACGCTGGTACCACCGGATTTGCACCACCCTCCCTACTATATTCTTATACCAATTGGTAACAATTTATCAAAGCCTATGCCGACTAAGCCATATACAAAATATTGTTATAGCCGTGCCAATTATGATCTAATCATAAATGAAATTTTAGAAATTAACTGGTGTGAATTATTTCAAAATTTGTGCGCAGAAGGCAGCGTAAGTATTTTTTATGAGTATATTTATGACATTATACGAAAACACGTTCCTACTAGATGTGTCACAAAAACTAATTTCCCGGTTTGGTTTAATTCTGCATTGATTCACTTATATAAAGATAAAAACAAAGCTTGGACTAAATGGAAAATTTACAGAAATCAATCGGACTATTCCTTATTTTCTATGTTTCGAGACAGATTCAAGAAAGAATCACTAAAGTGTTATAATGACTATGTGAACTCAATAGAAGTTAGCATACCTAATAATAATAAATACTTTTGGATCTATTTACATAACCGTAAAAATCACTCGGACATTCCAATCAGTGTTCATTATAATGACATGGAAGCGGATGGTCCGGAGGATACTTGTAACCTATTCTCTTTCTTTTTTCAGTCGGTTTTCCAGCCCTCAAACGTAACGGACTACTTTAGCACAAATAATATTGTTGATATAGATAAAGAGATACCTGATTGCACAATAATTAGTGATATTTATTTACAAGAAGCTTATGTGCTAAAAGAACTAAAAGCCCTCAATAGTTTCAAAAGCCCAGGACTCGATAATATCCCTCCTTATATTTTTGAAGAATACTGCTGTAGCCATAGATAAGCCATTGACTATATTATTTAATAAGTGCCTTTTGGAGGGCGTATTTCCTTCTATATGGAAATCCGCCAGAATAACCCCTATACATAAAGGAGGTACAAAACGAGATGTAACTAATTATCGCCCGATCTCGATTCTGTCTGCACTGTCTAAGCTTTTTGAAAAACTGGTACACCGTAATATCTATCCGTTGTTACACAAAGTTATTATTCCACAACAGCATGGTTTTGTCCATAAACGCTCCACTGTCGCCAACCTTATGGTTTATGCATCTGAGCTTTTTGATAATCTTGACACTAACAAGCAAACAGACAGCGTCTATACAGATTTTCAGAAGGCCTTTGATCGTATAGATCATAGAATCCTGTTAGAAAAACTCGCCTTCAACGGTATTCGTGGTAATTTGTGGAGATGGTTTAAATCTTATGTAACAAACAGAACCCAAAAAATAGTTATGAATGGATACGAATCTAAGACAGTGGTCATAACTTCTGGAGTCCCACAGGGATCTATTCTTGGTCCTCTACTATTCGTCCTGTTTATCAATGACATTCACAACTGCTTCCAACATAGTAAATATTTATTATATGCAGATGACCTAAAAATTTACCGAACTATTAATGACCTTAATGACCAACGTGAATTTCAGCAGGATCTGAATAGGTTTGCTAATTATTGCAACATTAACAAACTGCGACTCAGTCTCGACAAATGTAAAGTCATCACATTTACCAGAAAACGTTCGTTTGCTGCACATACTTACTCCATAGGCGGCCATTGTCTTGATAGAGTACTGACTATCCGTGATCTTGGAGTCACACTAGATACTAAACTAACGCTAGACGCTCATATTGATGGTATTTGTAGTAAAGCGTACAAAATGTATGGGTTTGTTTTGCGGGCCAGCAATGATTTCAAGCGTCCAGACACATACTTACATCTCTATAAGTCCTTGATTCGCTCGCAATTGGAATATGCGGTATGTGTCTGGGACCCATTATATGAAAAATATTCCGATTGTGTCGAAAGAGTGCAAAAAAGGTTTCTACGATGTGTGCATTATAAATGCAGTGGCAGTTATCAATCCTATTCTAAGCTATTACAAAAATATAAACTATTAGATTTAAAATCTAGGAGGAAACAATTGCAAGCAATGCTCATATACGATATTTGTCATGATAGATATGATTCTCCAGATATTGTTAATAATATCAACTATAAAGTGCCCACGAGATCACACACGCGAGCTTGTCGTACAACTCCACTATTTGCTATAAAGACATCACGCACTAACGCAGGCAATCGTGCACCCATTCGTCGTATACTAGAAGTCTTTAATAGTAACTTCAATGATATTGATATTTATGCGAATAGTAAGGGAGCATATAGAGAGTTGGTCCTTAGGAAATTACGTGAACATATAAGCTAGTTATATTGTGATTTATATATACAACTAGGATACTAATTACTGCTGCACATACTTGTCACTTATTGCGAGCTGATACATATACTGTATGTAAGTAATAATATAATGTACAACGCAAATGCTAAGTATACTTCTCTCAACATGTAATACGTTTTTTATATAATAATATGTTAGTCTTTCTTGTGGTAAACGGTGTGGATATCACTATTATTCATATTATGTAACATATATTGCTTTGTTACCCCATTATTGTGATGTTGTTTGTTTACCCAAATAAATGAGAAAAAAAAAACACTAATTATCTACATGCAATTACTATCCCATATAAATCAATTTTGCCGTATAGCGTACTTCAAAGTATAAATACTACAACACAAAAATTACTCTCCCATATAAATGAATTTTGCCTGATAGCGTACTTCAAAGTATAAATACTACAACACTAATTATCTATATGCAAAAATTACTATCCCATATAAATCAATTTTGCCGTACAGCGTACTTCAAAATATAAATACTACAACACTAATTATCTATATGCAAAAATTACTATCCCATATAAATAAATTTTGCCGTATAGCGTACTTCAAAGTATAAATACTACAACACAAAAATTACTCTCCCATATAAATGAATTTTGCCTGATAGCGTACTTCAAAGTATAAATACTACAATACTAATTATCTACATGCAAAAATTACTATCCCATATAAATCAATTTTGCCGTACAGCGTACTTCAAAATTTAAATACTACAACACTAATTATCTATATGCAAAAATTACTATTTTTTTTTTTTTTTTTATTTTTATTGATTGGGAAAACATACAGTGTAAGGTATCTCACTAGGTAAAGTATATATAACGAGTACGTCTAAACACCATGGGTGACGGGCTCTAAAAAAATTAAAAAAACATGAAATGTCAGTTTCACATCTTACTTATATCTTGCTTCCTATCTTTATATATAAATTCTAGTATCACGTTGTTTGTTCGTGATGACCTCCTAAGTTAATAAAACAATTTTAAGGAAACTGCCGGAGATTTTATATTATTTTCTATCAAGATGAAAACGGTGAAACTCTTACATTCATCTCACACAATAATCTAGTACTCGGATAGCATAAGAATACAATTACTAAAATTTAATGAAATTAAGTATCCAAGATACATTGCCATAATTACTCCTCCGATCATCATGAGAATTTAGCATACACATAGTCTAGAATCCAGAAAAGGAAACAGGCTACTTTTCTCCCGGAAAAATATATGTTTCATGTGGGATAACTATTTCTGTATAAAGTTAATGAACGTGACCTAGAGTGACGTCATCGTGGACGAAAGTTCGGGCAGAATCTATAATATTGTAATAATTAAAGTACAAATTATAATTTTTGGATAAGGAAAAAGAGTATTTTAGTACGAGCGGCAATCAAACCTGCGTCCCTTCCTATCCGGGGAAGTGCTCTAATCCACTGAGCTACCGTGCTATTTGTTAGAAATACCCTATCTCCTCACCACATTTGTCTTAAAGACCAACGCCACCTATCGGAAGCATTTACATGCATTAATCCAATATAGTAAGTTTAATTTTGCAATTAAAGTTCATACTATTTGATGGCGTGATTTGTTAAACATTTTGATCTATATTTTAGAACTTGACATGATCAGCTACTCTTAAAGAACAAATTATAATTCAAAATATAATTGAATAAGGAAAAAGAGATTGGGTATTTGTAAAATGGTACGGTAGCTTAGTTAAGAGTAGCTGAGCATGTCAAGTGCTAATATATAGGTCAAAATGTTGTAATAATTAATTAAATTAAGCATTCCTATTTTCATCATCTCAAACTTTGTTGGGGCCGGCTTCCAATTAGTTCTGCATTAGCTGATCCACCGCTATTTACACGGAGCGACTGCCCCTGACCTCCACGGCTCAACTAAAGGGACACCTTTTTTTTGTTAAGGTGGGGAAAAATGTTCCTAACCGCACACCCTGTCGTTCGGGGCAACAAACAGGTAGTGTGGGGCCTTTACCCACTAAAGAAACCTGCCGTGTGCCGTCTCTCCGCCTTTATTGGCGGGCCACCGGAACCATATTACATTCCTTCAGTGGTAACTAAAGGGACACCTGGCGACCTTATAGCATTATATATTTTAAAATTATTACTTATAGCATTTTATATTTAAATATATTGATACTTAGAAGTCTTACATTTATAATAATTTATATTTCTCCTATATTAAAGAAAAATATATTAAGGTTTAGCGGTCTAGACTACTTCCCCGATTTGGAAGGGACGCAGGTTCGAATCCCGCTCGGACTAAACTTCTCTTTTTTCTCTTTTTCCACATTCACAAATAATTTGTTCTTTAGAGTAGCTGAGCATGTCAAGTGCTAAAACACAGATCAAAATATTCTCCTATATTAACTGATGAGGAATTAAAAACAAAACTCCTTGCAGATCTGTAAGATAAAATGACATATAGATCTGTAAGATAAAATGATAATGACTTTTCAAGATCAGGTTATCAATATAGGGCAATACGTGTTCAGTAATTCAAATTATATGTTGTTATAATGTTCCAGGTTCTTAGCAGTAGACATGCAGCTTCACATTGTAGCAGCTGTAATAACTCTAGGGATCGCTCACATGAGAATTCGAGCGCTGCCATACATTGCTGCTCTAGTGATTGCATCCTCCATACTCAACGGGCTTCTCGCGTACTACTTCAACTGGCAGCCTTTGATATACTATGCTTATACACAGTAAGAATATTCACCATCACCGATTCGCACTCTATAACAATCAGCTTACAGTATTCTGTAATAATAATGAATTCATGATAATGACAAATTTTGTTCAGTTCACACGCTCGTTTGACTTCTCATTTCCAGTCGGCTGTGGAATCGGGGACGTTGCCGGATTTTATCTTTGACTACTGGTATTTGCATTTGCTCCATAAATCAGGCACTACATGGCTCTGGTTGCTAGAGTTATATAAAGATAACGATATTTTATGCACCTTCCTGAAATTTTGTATGCTCTTAGCTATCCAGTGTGTGCGCAGACATGTCCTTTATGGTTCTGCTTAGCCATGAAATCTCTCAGTGCACTATTGAGAGTTCAGGACCCACCTGTATTACATTGATGACCTTAAACTGTTTGCCCCCACCAGATTTCAAATAATAGAAAGTTAATAGAAGACAATAGAATTACATAAGAACTCGATCCTTTAATTATTTTATAGGGATGGAATTTGGTGTAGACAATTTTCCGGTCATGCATATAAAACAGAAAAGGGTAGTGGAACTCAACTCTCAGATTCTACTCATTTACGATCACTCCTCGTAATTCACACCTAAAAATACATGGGAATATCGCAAGCTTTGGGCATCAGTGAGTTGGACATGAAACAATATTTGCAGAAACGGTTCTTTGTATGCCTAAAAAAGTACTGAATAGCCTTTTATTATGTGGCATAAGATGCCGGCAACGGTTGGATTTTATCACTACTTCACTCTTTCGGCGTACTCAAGTGGACTTAAACCTTGGAAAGAAGAGGCCTCTTGACTGCATATCGTATGCATCAATCTCATTCATCAGTAATACCTATAAAAGTAGAGGATGAAGTTTTTTTAAAAATTCCAATTTTAACAGTAGTGAAAAAAAGTTATAATCATAAATACACACGACCGGAGGACGATCAGGCGTATGACCAACGACTTTACTGAAGCAATGTAACACAGTTCCAGAGTTCCAGTGGTCCGCCAATATACAGGCGGAGAGACGGCACACGGCGGGTTTATTTAGTGGGTGAGGGCCCCACACTAGCCTGTTTGTTGCCATGCACAAGCAGGTGTTTGTTAAAAAAAATAAGACCAACGATTTTACGTGCTTTCTGAGATATGGGAGTGAAACACCGCCAGCTTCCTAACTCCATTGAGAATATCTTGACCAAAAAACCCAATAATATTTTTTTGTTTGCCTGACTCTGGTATTGATCCCGAGACCTTATAATCCGCATTTGACTCAAGATTATCTCACTAGTTAGCGTACCTTAAGGTATACAAAAGACTAGCGCATTACTCGTGACTTCACTCGCATCATAATGACCTATTTTGTGTTTTTAATATGTGTTGGTGAATGAAAAGTTCATATTGGATAGCATTTGCGTAAAAACTTTTCCTAGTGCTCACCTACAGTATCAAAGAAAACCATATATGTAGGTAAATTTTCACGGTCCTAGGAGTTTGGGCTGTGCGTTGATATATCAGTCAGTTATTCTTTTAACAACATAGCATCCCGCCTGTATTCCCCGAAAGGGTAGGCAGAGGTGTATTACACACCCCACGGTACACCAGCTATGTTTAAGTCCCACTTAATAGGGGGCGAGCAAACTTTGGGCTGCTACTGAGAATTTTTCTTTTTACGAAAAAGCTCTATAGCACCGCTCGACCCTGGGATCGAACCCGAGACCTCTTGATCAGCAGTCGCTTACACTACCGCTGCACCACAGAGGCAGAGGTCTTATATATATATATATAAATATATAAGTTTGCACTGAAAGTAAGTTAATGATATTGTATATACTCAAGGTAGAATAGAATAAAACTCTTTATTGGAATACTAAAAAACTGTAACAACAACCAAAAAAAGAAATATAAAGCTAATAAGGCTTAACTTAATTAAGTCTTCCAATATTTCAAAAAATTCCATTTACAGATTCATTTCCAAGTTAAATCAAGGGGTACCTTCATTCTTCCGATACTACCAAGCACCCTGGGCCAGTCTTCCGGCTTGTCTCATTGGCGTGTTTAGCGCGTTTCTACATTTCGAGTTATTAAAGTCCGGAGTCAAAGTGGATTCAAACAGAGTAGGTTTTATTGTTATCTTATTTCTAGTCATTAAACAACCCCCATTGTGGTCACGTTACACATACTATGTTCACAAGAGAGCCATTCTGTCAGCATTGCTTAAGTTAACTCTATTGCCTTGATTATCAGAGAGATATACTACACAATGTCCAAATAACAGCTTTTTACTAAATTCATATGGAAGTATATGTTTACGTAATGTATAACTACTTAATACACTTTTTTTTAATTTTTGTCTGTCTGTTTGTCTTACTGTTTATTCTGGCTAATCTTCGAAAAAGCCGAACTAATTTAGCCAAACTAACTTAGGGCTATTTTTCAGTGTGATTGTGTTATGATTGTGTTATAATAGTATTTGCGATTTTATATTTTCGCACTTTTTTGCCCTCGACTTTATAATATAAATACGTTGCTAGAGAGACGTATGATCATGCATAGAAATCTTTATTAATGATTTTTGCAAGAATTGCTATCACTTCGGAACTCTGTTTCCGTACTTTGTACTCAGGAACCATCTACTGGGATAAAAAATAGCCCATATCTTTTGAAATTTTGCACACATACCTAGCCTCATAAAAGTTACCTATTTTTTAAAAACAATTTCTCTAAGACTAGGGTACAGGATCACTAGCTTTTTTTACAGTGGCTGAAGTTGTCCTACTACTTGACACCTCTAGCAATAATCGGATGGATCCTGTCAGGCATCTTCTTGAGGCAGTATACAGAGCCATGGGTTATGGCTACTTATGCAGCTGTTGAGAGACCTGTGGTTTGCGTGCTGACTGCTTTTATGATGTTGGGAATGTTTCATGGATTAGAAGGTACGCGTTAGCAGCATTTTAAATTTAAAAAAGGAGTTGAACATGTAACACGCCTTAGTGATCGTCATTTATTCGACAAAAGAATTATTCAAAGAAAACTCACACTAAAAAAAGCATTAAAGTAATTGTTTATTTTCTTTTGGCCGTGTGGGGCCGGCTTTAGAATTGTCCCACCCCTCTCTACCCACGGGAGTCGTAAGAGCCGACTGGGGGAATACCGGAGGAGTGGGCAGCAGCACTCCCTCGAGTATTAACAACATCCACTGCGATGGCCAACCCGCCTGCCAAGCGTGGCGATTACGGCATTATCTCTCATAACGGGACCGCTCGTTGTGGCGTTCTCTTGAGGAGGCCTATGTCCAGCAGTGGACGTTGAAAGGCTGATGGATGGATGGATGGATTATTTTCTTTTTAACGTTACCATCAGCCCTGTACCAGATACAGTTATTTTTGTGAGTTATTATTTGCATTTTTTTTATATTTTGATATTTTTATAAATTATTTTAGCATTTGACATGCTTAGCCATATAAATAAACACAAAGTGTGAAAATGTGAAATTGAACATAACAGTCACGAGCAGGATTTGAACCTGCATCTCTTGAATACCCTCCAGATGCCAATTCAGCCATCGTGACAGAGATGCAGGTTCAAATCCTGCTCGTGACTGTTATTTACGATTTCACATTTTCACACTTTGTGTTTATTTATTGTTATCTTCTATACTATCATAAAACTGTAACAGAGCTGTGTCTCTACATTCAAGATATTTGAGAAAAAAATGGCTGTAATAGGCTATATAGGTGTGTCTAAACCCAAAACAATTTTTTTTAGAACTTTTGTCTCTGTTTATCTGTTTGTCTGTTTGTTTGTTCGCGCATCACGCAGAAACTACTGGACGGATTTTGATGCCAATGATTTTTTTATTTGAAAGGCCTTGATTAGACTTAAAAACTGGTATACATTTTATCCCGCTATTATATCGGGAACCTGAGATATAACCGAAAAACTAGAAAATTATTTAAACTAGATTTTTTTTAGAATATATTTAAAAAAAACTACTAGACGGATTTTGATGAAACTTTTTTTTATTTGAAAGACCTTGATTAGAATTAAAAACTGGTATACATTTTATCCCGCTACTATATCGGTACCTTGAGATATAACCGAAGAACTAGCTTTTGGCTGCGGCGAAGCCGCGGCGCAAAGGCTAGTTATTTATAACATTGACTAGAGGCGTATCTAACGAGTTATTGGTTGTCGCTAAGCCGATTGTATATACAAGTATGTGAAACACAGGTTGGCTACAGGCCCTGTTGTCGTGGCGTGGCTGGTTGGTGGGAAGCCGTATTTCTATGTCAGCTCTCTTGGTACACTGGTGCGTTAATATGAACATTGCTGCCCCCAGACCATTCCCGTTGACCTTCTCAGCATTCAATGTGGTGAGTAAACACCACAAAATTTACTCTAATATGCTATTGAGACACCTGTCACATCTATGTATAAGTTCGTGTACAACTTCTGACTATATAACACGCGCTATGGTACAACGACTTACAGGAAATTAATTTGTTTTCTCGCAGCACAATAAAGTTTGGTTCAAAGTAGGCTCTACCAAGCGCTATTATACATAGCAGCTACGCCTACAGACGAGTAGGTACCGTGTAATGATTTTTCTTTCGCATTGCAATACCAGTGTTAGTGTATTAACTTTTAGTATCATCTTACACTGGTTTTAAACTATCGATTTACTGCGAGCAGGATTCCAACATGCATTCCTTTCAATCATGTCAAAAACGTCTTTAAGTCTGAAATGGAGATCGGTGTCAGTATTACGTGACTGCGATAGCTTAGCAGTCCAGAGCACCTCCCCAGATTAGAAGAAACGCAATTTCAATTCCTTCTTAGTGTAAATCTCTCATTTTTCACTTTCACAAATATTTTTTTCCCCAAACTAAGCTTAACGCTTGTGCTATGGGTCCCAGATTACAGATATACTAATACATATGTAAATACATACATATATATGATACATAGAAAATACCCAGACACAGTACAAATAATCGTGTTCATCACACAAATAATTGTGCTGAGTGGGAATCGAACCCACGACCTCGTGCTCGAAAGTCGGTTACACTACCGACTATGCCACGAGGCCCCTGTTGAAATAGAGCCTTCACCTGTATTGTTACTATTAGCAAATGCCAATACTTTCTATCAGTGTCTTGAGATAAACAATGTGAATTTGTCTGAATGGTGACAGACTAAGAATACAAGTGTCACCACCCCATTCTTTCCCACGGGTGTCGTACAAGACGACTAAGATAAGTAAGCAATTATCACTCAATGCATTACTGGTAGTAGGGCTGGGTACAAAGTGAGAGTACCACCATCAAGCCATGAAGCACATCGGTGTGTTTTGGTAGCAGGAGATAGACGTTTATTCTTTCATTTCATATCTGTGAAATGAAATGGTGAGCAGAGGTTTGAAAATACTCCCAGTATATACTCCCATCTATGAGCGACGGTTACCATTGATCATCAGGTGGGCTGTAGCTCTGCCACATACATAAAAAAAAAAAACATATAATTTTAGATGGTGGATAGTGCAGCAACGATGGTGTTCTCCAGCGCCCTTGCAGTACCACTTACCGTTATGGTGGAGATGCCAGTCCAGATGTTCATTAACAAGTTGATCTCAAGAAAATTCTCATAGACAGAAATATTACATTACAGTATTATTGACGTGGATAACTGAAATCCTTCTAATATTATAAAAATAAATTTTTTTATGTTGCTTAAATGTTTTTTACCAAACCGTTCGATGTAATTTGTAGCACAAATAGTTTATAAACTGGACTATTATATGTATACCTATATATCCTTATCCTTACTTGTGTTGTTGTTGAGCCTTATCTATACAAGCTGGATTGTGATTGTGGTCTCTCCTACATTGGGCAAACAAAGAGATCCATAACAACTCGGATCAAAGAACACAATAGCTGATGTGAATCACCGTCGCTATACAAAGTCTGCAATTTGTGAGCACACACAGGACCACGCCCGCCATTACATTAGGTTTGACAAACCTCAAATCCTCGCAAAAGAACATCGATATCGCCCTAGAATACGTGAGGTTATTAACATTAAGAAACATCCCAATTTCAATAGGGAAGAAGGCTGGGTCTTACCACCAAGCTGGAATTCTGTGATAGGCCTCACCAAACAGAATACAAGGACAGAATACAAGATCGCAACACACAGTTAGCGCTTATTGTGTAGATAAAACCCACAGTAGTGATTAGTTTTTGCTTTATAATTTTTCTTTTAAATTAATTAGCTTTCTGTATTTCTGCACAAAATTTAATAATCCATAACAGTTGTTGCCTACTGAGTTTTCTGGCCGGATCTTCCTCAATCAGGCCGCGTTCCGATCCGGTGGTAGCTTTTTAGTCTTAGCTTCTAGTAAATCAATATATTTAATAATATAAACTAATAATCAAGACTGTCTTGTTACTGGTAATTATTTTGTTACATTAAAAAATTTTAATTGGTAGTTTGTGGCAGAATTTTTAAGCACTAAAAAAACAAAAAATTTACAATTTAAAGATGAGTATTATACTAATTTTAATATACTTACTAGCTTAAAATCTCATACATTGTAAGCATAAAATTTGAAGTAGATATTATAATTTTGTTTCTAAACGAATATTAGGTGGGTTAAAATAAATAAACCAAAAAAATGTAGGAAGTCTACCATCTAATTCCACCCGTGATCATGAATGCTGGAAAGTATTCGAAACGTCGGGATAGTAGAAAATTAAGTAAACGCGATAGATTCCGTAAACGTAGTTTTATTTCAAAACACCTTTCAACTTATGTTAAGAATCACAAAAAACATTATAATCTTTCTGCAAAGTTCTACCAATAAATGGAAACCAGTATGATTTTATCCATTGAGTCGTCCGCTAGAGGCCGTAATTGGCCAATTTCCTTTCGCAAACATATATATATATATATATATATATATATATATATATATATGGGTAGTCTAGTTTTTATACCGAAAATAGCTAGTATTTACATGAAGATTTTTTTTCTCGGCTGTACTCAATTCTGACGACCCAGTTGCGTAGCTAATAGATATATATATCTATACTATTATAAAACTGTAACAGAGCTGTGTCTGTACATCCAAGATATTTGAAAAAAATGACTGTAATAGGCTATATAGGCGAGTCTAAACACAAAACATTTTTTTTTTAATTTTTGTCTGTTTATCTGTTTATCTGTTTGTTTGTTCGCGCATCACACAAACTACTGAATGGATTTTGATGCAACTTTTTTTATTTAAAAGGCCTTGATTAGACTTAAAAACTGGTATACATTTTATCCCGCTACTATATCGGAAACCTGAGATATAACCGAAAAACTAACATTGGCTGCGGCGAAGCCGCTGGCAAAGGCTAGTATATATATAAATATATAGTATTGTAATTAATGAAATATTATATGAACGAAATACATACGTGTATGTGTTAAACCAAGCATTCCCGAAAATGTATAGGTACTATAAAATCTATAGGTAGGTACCTACTATTATAAATCTGTAACATAGCTAAGTCTGTACAATTAAGGTATTTGAAAAAAATACTGTAATAAGCTATATAGGCGTGTCTAAACACAAAACTAGATTTTTGGCCCAAACGGGGGGATTGGGCCTCCAGGCGCTCCCTATCCTCTCCTTATTATCCTTCCTATTCTCTCATTAGTATTCTGCCTGTCCTCTCTTTATTGTTCTTCCTATTCACCTCCTATCCCTTTCCTTGTGATGACGACGAGCGAGTGATGCCTCTGGTGTTGTACGCGCTGTAATAATACTGTACCTCATTAAGTACTTACTTCTTATTTTTAAAAATAGGTTTAAGAAAAGACAGGCATTAAAGAAAAAAAAATTGTGTATAAAAAATGTATCTCTCGAATCTGGAATATCAAGTCCCGAGAGCTGTGCTCGCTGAGTATAAATGTCCCTTAGAGCTGTGTGGAGGATTATTCTGGAGCGGACCAAGAAACAGCAAAGACGTGGCCATGTTAGGCGAATCTGAGAAAAACTTCTGTTTGAAAAGTGAAATTTACAGTTCACGAACTACTGCTGAAGATAAATATTATTTTATTACTAATCGTTGATGCGTATATATTGTAAAGCCTCGAGGTATGATCAATACGTTATAGTTACCACACAGAATCGGCCTTACGTTCACTCGCTCATAAGAGCGGGGAAGAAACTTAAACTAGAAGAGTAAATTAAAGTAATTTTATTGGACTTCATCTCTCAGGATATTACATAATTGAGTTAGTTTGTAGTGCCTATATTTCTAAGTACGTATTTATATATAGTTAATAACGTATACATACCCTCGAGGTATGATCAATACGTTATTTATAGATACCACACAGAATCAGTCTATCGCTCACTCGCTCATAAGGGAAAAAAAAACTTAAAATAGACTAAGTATATTGGAACTATTATTTTTGGACTTCGTCTATCAAGATATTGTACTCAATATTTTGATATAAAGTTAGTTGGTACCTATATTTCTAAGTATTATTATTTAATAACTTATTAAAACTCTATAATTATCTATACAAATAAATGGAGAGGCGGTTTTTTGTTCGGTTATACTGCGAAAATATACTTATACCGTATACTTATACATCTTAATGTATCATGTTTCGGAGGTTTTAGTATATGATGGATAGTTGGCGATTACTTATCCGGAACCTATATTTTTGATGTGAAACATCTAATGCGGAGGGAGGGTAAATCCCGACGGTCGGCGCGATTATGCGCCTGAGGGCCGCGTCCGCGGCGGTTGTGAGGAGACCCATGTCGTGCGGTGTCCCGCAGGGTTCGGTTCTAGGGCCGCTCCTGTGGGACATCGGTTACGACTGGGTGCTACGATGTCGGCTCCCCCCTGGGCTGGCGGTCATCTGCTATGCGGATGACACGCTGGTCGTGGCCCGGGGCGGAAACTTCGAGGAAGCGGCGTTCCTGGCCACCTTAGGGACCTCGGAGGTGGTCAGGATGATCGGGGCGCTGGGGCTTAGGGTGGCCCTGGACAAGTCGGAGGCCCTACTTTTCCATGGGCCCCGACGTCGGCCACCTGCTGGCGCCTCAATCACGGTGGACGGGGTCCAAATTGGGGTGAAGGCCCAGATCAAGTATCTGGGCCTGGTGCTGGATGGGCGGTGGCGCTTTCGCGAGCACTTCCGCCAACTGTCCCCGAGACTAGTCGGCGCAGCGTCCGCCCTTGCACGGCTTCTGCCGAATATGGGCGGACCCAACAATGCGTGCCGACGGCTTTATGCGGGGGTAGTCCGGTCGATGGCGCTGTACGGTGCACCTGTGTGGGCGGAGTGCCTGGACGTGCCGAACAGGGCTCTTCTGTGGAGACCACAAAGAGCCGTCGCGTCCAGGCTCATACGTGGATACCGCACGGTGTCGACGGAAGCGGCCTGCGCGTTGGCCGGAAACCCCCCGTGGGACTTGGAGGCGGAGGTGCTCGCCGAAGTGTATCGGCGGACGTCGCAAGAGCGAGAGGTGGGTGGTCGTCCCCCACCCAGGGAGGTGGCCAGGTGGCATGGCGATGCCCGCCGAGCTGCCATGGCCAGATGGAGGACACGGCTGGAAGCGCCCCGAGCCGGTCTCTGGACCGTAGGGGCGCTCCAGCCTGTGCTGGAGGAGTGGGCGGGGCGACGGCACGGAGTCCTTACCTTCCGACTGGTGCAGGTGCTGTCGGGGCACGGTTGCTTCGGCAGATATCTGCACATAGTTGCAAGGAGGGAAGCGACTCCGGGCTGTCACCATTGTGGCTGCGACGAGGACACGGCGCAGCACACGCTCGAGTCGTGCCCGGCTTGGGGCGGGCAGCGCCGTGATCTCGTCGCGGCAATAGGGGGGGACCTCTCGCTGCCGAGCGTCGTTAGAGCGATGCTTGGCAGCGACAGGAATTGGGCCGCGGTCGCTGCCTTCTGCGACGAGGTCATCTCGCGGAAGGAAGCGGCGGAAAGGGCCAGGGAGGCAGATCCTTCCGCAGACCCGAACCGCCGCCAGCGACTGGGGCGGCGCAGGCGTGAGTATTTGCGCCTAATGCCGCCCTAGCTGAGGCTGCGGGTGGTTGGACCGGGGAACGTCCGCCACCCGCAAGGCCTCCCGCGAAGGTGCGATGCTCCGTGTGTGGGTGCGTCGCTCAGTAGAGGGTACCCGAAAGGGTAAGCCGCCGGCGGACCACCGAAGGAATGTAACATAGGTCCAGTGGCCCGCCAATAAAGGCGGAGAGACGGCACACGGCGGGTTTCTTTAGTGGGTGAGGGCCCCACACTACCCTGTTCGTTGCCCCGAACGACGGGATGTGCGGTTAGGTACATTTTTTCCCGCCTAAACAAAAAAAAAAGGGAGGGTAAATCCGGCTGTTAGCGTGGCGACGCTTATTTTACTTATATCGTAATATATTGGTGTATTTTTCCTATCTCTGATCAATTTAGACTGGTTCAAAAGAATATAGTAACTTTTTTAGGTTTTCCTTTACTCCTTAATAATTGTGACGTGACGGCCTCAACGTCGCACTACATATGGTTGGTTGCTACACAGGTGTAATGTCTTAAGAAAATAATAATATTCTTTTGTAGTAAATAGGTACACCTTTACGGCGTATTTTATCCCAGTATAATATAATAAGCTCTAGTCGATTTCAGCATACCTATTTACCTTTGAAACTTAGATCGTTTAGTAACTTCACAGTAATTCGATAAACAGGCAGGATTTTGTATGTTATCCTTTGCTCAGCATTGAATATTCGATATGAATACGGAATATCTATACTCACAACTCGAAGCCAATATTTGCAATGTGATCTGGATAAACAATACTTGAATTTCAGAGACCTCTTTTGAAAGGTCAAACATATAATTAAGTTACTGCCAATACAGTTCCTAAATATTATCTTATTTTCCGTGTGGCGACGCAATAGGCATATTTAGTACGGAAACTACATCTTATTGTTTGTTATATATGCTTTATAGTACAGGAGCCGCCGCCTATTTTTTTAAGTGATTAATAACAGGTTCAATCTTTGTGAGTAAGTTCCGTTCGACGAGACGCCCAAGTTTTTCTCTGTGAAAAATCTCGATAGAGGTAGCTAATAAAAAGCGCAGGTATAAAAAAAATCGATTTGGTGGGGTGAAATCGAAATTGTCTGACTAACAGTAAGTTTAAATGTTAAGATAATTGGATAATAAACTCGGAATAACAATTGTCCGAAAAAATGGGTAGTTTGACTGGAGCGTGCTCCACTACAAATATAGAGAGACAAATATAAATAAAGAGGTAATTCAAATTACTAACCATCTAATTTTTTGAATGCAGCTTTGGAAATATTTGTATAATGAAATGGCCATATAGTCCTCCAAATTTAGTGGTACCTACGTTTTCTTTGTCCCACGCTTGGAAGTTGTTGAATTCACGGACACTTAATAGCTACCTCTTACAAGATGTTTTCACTGAGAAAAATTTGCGTGTCTCATCGAACGGAACCTACTCAAAAATATTCAGCCTGTTATTAATCACTAAAAAAAAATTGGCGGACCATTAAATTTGTATAAGACATAAACATAATAATAAAAAATCTAACTTGGAATATGACCAGTAACCATTATTATAATTATAATGCCCATTATTTCTTCAATCCTTATCATATCCTTACTAATATTGCAAAAATGAAGGTTCTCGTGGGATAATTATTTTTACATAGAGGAACTTAAAGTGTCATAAAGTGACGTATTTATATTCTGAAGACCACGCGAAATAAATAATAATAATTATCTTTATTTATAACCAACATGAGTACCAAAATTTTACAATATCAATTAATTTACATAGTTATTAGCAGATAAGCTATCAATAATGTCTCTGGACCCCACACTAGGATCCTAGGGACCCCTGTGTCGTGAGGGCCAGTCTCTTCCCAAGTTACAAAAGTAATTATAACTATGTTTTACAAAGACACTTATGATCATAATATGTGTGTTTGTGTGGGTGAGTGCATGTGTGTGTGTGTGTGTGTATAGTGCGTGCGTGTGTGTTATTAAGACTTTGTGTCTGAATCTATGCGTTATAATCCAGTAAGTATTACATTTTCGGTTTCTTCATAATTTTTAAGTCTTAACCATCTAAATATTGCAAGCTTACAATGAAAAGAGGTGCTATGAATTACATCTTTGTCAGTTTTATAAAATTTACTATAGGTAAGGCCCGAGAAAAGAATAACATCTGCGTGCAAAAGAGGTACGTACTCTTGGACTATTCCATTTCAGAGTTCTATAAGATGTACGAGCCAGAGCCTTGGCTTTTTTATGAAATAGTAATAGTGTCGATGAAATAAACAGCTGTCTCATACGGAGAAGATTACAGTCTGAGTACAAGGCATCTGTAGAGTAACGCCAAGGTTTTTTGTATGCTATTTTTAGTATGCGTCTTTGTGCTCGCTCCAGTTTAAGTAATAATGTTTTATTTGCAACTCCCTAAACCACTATGCAATAACGTAATATTGTTTGACAAAGACTCAAATATACTATTCGGATTAGATCGGGTTCGGCGATAGACTGCAATTTCTTAAATATATGAGACATCTTCCTAATACGAGTTGTAAGTGCATTTATTTGTGGTTTCCATGTAAGCCGCTCATCAATCAGTACTCCCAAGTACTTGACATGGGAAACCTGTTCAATGAGAGCACATGGGCAACTTGGTCCAAGCTTAGGGTCACACGTATGAAGTTTAATTTGTAGTGCTTGCTCAGGAGCAGATCGATTTGATATTCGAAATGCAATCATTTTTGATTTAGTTGCGTTTGCCGTTAATAGATTATTTTGCAGCCAGCTTATTATCTCTCTAGTTCCATCTTGGGCCATACAAATGACCCTTTTTTTTTTTTGTTTACGCTGTGGAAATGCATTTACGCATCCCCCCGCCAGTGACAGACGGAAGGGTATGTAGGACTCGCCGGGCGCCCAGATCTTAGTTGCGCCCGGAATACCCACTAAAACCACAGCGGCCCCTTCCACACCTATCAGTGTGGCGCCGGAGGGTCGTCTTTGACATTCTACTCCAACGCCCCAGGTAAATGGCACACTAGCCCCGCCCTGTCGTCATCAAGGTGGTGGGAAGAGGTGGGCGTAACGACGCCTTCTTCCCCCCGGCCGCCGCCTGCCGAGCGAGTCTGCGTGGGCTAACGCCTCGCGTTCCCGCTCCGCGGCCTCCTTCCGCGAAATTACAGCCTCACAGAAGGAGGCCATGGACGACCAGCACCTGTCACTGCCAAGCATCTGAGAGATTACTCTTGGCAGCGACAGGTCTCTTCCAATTATCGCCGACAGGGCGTGGCGCTGGGCCCCCCAAGCGGGGCATTCCTCCAGAGTGTGCGCGCGTCATCGACTAGCGCGCCACACTCATGGCATCCGGGGACCCCTTCCTTTCCAATACGGTGCAGGTACTTACCGAAGCACCCATGTCCGGTAAGTACCTGCGTCAGCCTGAAATTCAGGTTGCCGTGCCTTCGACTTAGCCAGCGATGGAGGTGCGGCGCAACCGCCTCTACAGTCCCCCGTCCTGCTCCGGGGGACTCCAGCTCTTCCCTCCCCCGCCGGATCATCGCTCTTCGGACCGCTTCATGAGCTCTGCCCAGGTTCCTTGCGGAGACTTCCTCGCCCCTGGCCCTCACCGCGGCACGAAACCAGTAGGCCTCTGCCAGCGCCTCGGCTTGGAGATGCCAAGGCGGGTCGCCTGCCAGCAGCGTCGCCGCGGCCTACGACACCGTACGGTACCCCCTTATGACCCTCACCGCTATGGCCCTCTGCGGACGTCGCAACAGGGTCTTATTGGAGGCGGTGAGGGCGTCTGCCCAAATTGGGGCACCATATAGTGCCATAGACCGCAATATACCGCTATAGAGGCGGCGGCAGGACGATCCCGGACCTGCCACTGCAGAATTGATGAGCCTAGGGACGAGCTGGGCAAAGTGCGGCCCGAATCCCCACTTACTATCAATGTGCAGGCCCAGATATTTCATATGGGCCTGCACAGGCACGGCAACACCCTGTACAACGAGGCGTGCTTCTCGGGGGGGACCTCGGCGAGGGCCGTGAAAAAGGAGGGCCTCGGTTTTGGATAACGAAACCCTCAGACCCGGCGGACCCTACTCCAAGTGTCAGCAGAAAAAACTATCTGTATCATCTGCGAAAGTAAAAATACTAGCATTAGGGAGTTTCAAAGTGCATAGATCATTTATATAGACCAAGAAGAGAGTAGGACCAAGAACACTACCTTGGGGTACTCCATAAGAAATCTCTGCATAATTACTAGCATTGTCTCCTATACGTACACGCTGTTTTTGTTGCTGTAAGTACGATTTGAACCAACTTAGCGCAAGACCCCTAATTCCAGCCCTCTCCAGTTTTTTTAACAGTATCGATCGGGAGACAGTGTCAAATGCTTTGGTAACATCCAGGAAGGTACCAACACATTTTTGGCCTGCATCCGTTTTGCCAATAACATGATCAACAAGTTTTGTGACTGCATCCTCCGTGGCTGCACCAGCACGAAACCCGAATTGGTTCTCCGCCAAGAACCTACTACTTTCAAGGTATTTGAGCAATCGAACATTAACCACCTTTTCAACAGCTTTAGATATTGCACTCAGAAGTGAGATTGGCCTGTAGTTATAAATCACGGGGAAAGTAAGTATTAATTATTTTGTTGTATTGTTTTTTTTGTTAGCATTTGAAATGTTGAAATGCTACATAGCATTCAATTGCTTTTTTTTTAAAGACCACACCCTGCATTCAGGAATATTCCTCGTAGATATATACTTTACAAACATACTATTTTACAGACACAAAGTCACCCAGACTCATTCACTCAACAATCGTTTGTGGACCACACGAAAGAGTTGTCCTGCGTGGGAATCGAAGCCACAACACTCGGGCGGGAGGCTGGTATAAACCACTCCGCCATCTGTGCAGTCTAAACGAACAGTATACACCCAAGTGAATAACAGAACTAAACGTTTACGGAACTCATTATCTAACAAAAGATTCTGAGATAATTATGGTCTTTAAGATGTTTAGCTAGCTGCTAGTTTTTTCGCGTTCTTTCATCGAAAATATTAACAGACAAGTTTGAAGCAGAAACACAGTTTTCCTACAGGTAACACACATAACATAGCATAACGCCTGTATTCCCCGAAGGGATAGGCAGAAATGTATTGCTCACCCACTGTTCGCCAGCTATGTTTAAGTCCCACGCAATAGGGGGCGAGCCTATTGCCGTCTACCGCGGACATTTCCAAACTCCGGGCTGCTACTGAGAATTTTTCTTTTTACGAAATAGTTCAATAACACTGCCCGACCCGGGGATCGAACCCGAGACCTCATGATCAGCAGTCGCTCACACTACCGCTGCACCACAGGGGCAGCTTCCTACAGATAACAAATCTATAAGATGACGTTCTGTACCTATATTAATTAATTTATAGGGGACTAGCTGAACCAATTGGCATGGCATGTAACTAAAATAATAAAACTATGTATTTAATTTCCATTCAATACTAACCTACTGCCATTAATGCCCATTTTCAGAGTACAACATTTTTACGCAAAGAATTGTCAAACAATGGACTCGACCGTGTTATGTATTGTTTAGTTACATATTTATTATTTTTTATGCCTTTGGGTTTCTTTCAAAAGACTGTAAGAGGTTGTTAAAGTGAAGTGTATGTCCTTGTAGACGACACTCGATTTCAACGGTTCAATGAAACTAGGCTCACAACGACTGAGAAAGTCGTGTAAAAGCTTTAGTACCTTTTTAAGTACTTTCTTTGTAAATGTTTTTAATGTTGCCATATTTTGTATTGTTCTGGGTTGTATTAGACTTTTGATATTTATGCTGTTTAATTGACTGTGGCTTCCGACATGGAACTTCGAACATGACCTTGAACCTTTGCCAGCGGCTTCACCGCAACCAAAGGCTAGTTTTTAGGTTATATCTCAGGTTCCCGATATAGTAGCGGGATAAAATGTATACCATATATATATATATATATATATTTAACATTTGACATGCTTAGCACTATGCATTAAACACAAAGTGAAAAATGTGAAATCGAAAATAACAGTCACGAGCAGGATTTCAACCTGCATCTCCTGGATACCGTCCCGATGCTTTGCCAATTCAGCCATCGTGACAATTGCTCCTGACTGGTAATTTCGCTAACACATTCAAACTTAACGTCTTTGGGTGACGCCTGCGCCATCTGTCGGCAGTATTTTCATACATTATACCGACCAGGTAAACTTAATTTTACAATTAAGATTTTACCTAATACTGGCGCAAAAAAATTTATAGGGTTTGTGTCATTATTAGGTAAAAATCTTAATTGTAAAATTAAGTTTACCTGGTCGGTATAATGTATGAAAATACTGCCGACAGATGGCGCAGGCGTCACCCAAAGACGTTAAGTTTGAATGTGTTAGCGAAATTACCAGTCAGGAGCAATTGTCACGATGGCTGAATTGGCAAAGCATCTGGACGGTATCCAGGAGATGCAGGTTCAAATCCTGCTCGTGACTGTTATTTTCGATTTCACATTTTTCACTTTGTGTTAAATGTATACCAGTTTTTAATTCTTATCGAGAGCTCTCAAATAAAAAAAGTTGCATCAAAATCTGTTCAGTAATTTTAGCGTGATACGCGGGCAAACAAACAGACCAACAGCCAAACAGACAAAAATTCTAAAAAAAATTGTTTTGTGTTTGGACACGTCTATTAGCCTATTCCAGACATTTTTTCTCAAATATTTTGAATCTACAGACACAACTCTGTTACAGTTTTATAATAGTATAGATAGATTTATATATAGAGAAATACCTTGACTGATTTACAGTAACTGGAATTAATCCGACTCGCCTCTGCTCTCAAGCACACTGAGATTATAAAGTCTTAATCGCAGCTTCTCCCTTCTTCCTGACCTTCACACAATCTCTAATGGGAATGTTGGTAATAAGTTTCTACAGCATTGGCGACCTCCGGCTTCTCAGTGCCTTTCGACATGTGTGCTAAAACACTCTTCAACCCTACCAGCCAACTCTGCACAATCTCAGCCCGGTCTTGTGGTCTTCGGCAATGCATCACAGAACAATAATTTACCACAGCATAGAGCCCTGTATACATAGTTATGTGCATTCGCCACTGTTTTTCTCTTTTTTTAAAGTATTATTTTGTATGTGGCAATAAAAGATTTTTGTTATTATTATTATTAAACCGTAAAGTATAATGAAAAACCAACATGACGTGTAAGTTAGTTACCGGGATGAAATTTAAAAAAGTATGGCGAGATGAACGGTTTTAAACTTAATGAAACATCTAGCCTCTCGAGGTGGACAGCATCGAGCTGAACTCTGAGATTTAGTGCCAATTAATTAAAACGAAGAGG
This sequence comes from Leucoma salicis, assembly GCA_948253155.1. Classification (NCBI taxonomy): domain Eukaryota; kingdom Metazoa; phylum Arthropoda; class Insecta; order Lepidoptera; family Erebidae; genus Leucoma; species Leucoma salicis. The sequence goes on along the minus strand of OX411809.1, from coordinate 11,939,617 downwards.
AAGATGTATAGAACTATTGACCCCTGAGAAACATTGTCACTGGCACCTGCCAAGGTAATTGTTTTCGCATTAGTCTTTTCTAATAGTAGGAGGCTAAGTTGTATAGGTACAAAAAACGGTTAATCTAAACAATACACCTTTCACTTATAAAATACCTATGTGAAATTGCAACTCTTGTCATAGCTCGGATATCTACTTGTCTATTTTTTTGAAGTGAAAACTTCTTTTAGCGCGGTACGCATATTTTTAGATGAGATAAAATCTCTGGACTCGCGACACAGTTACGAGACGCAGCTACTCGCGACACCGTTACGAGACGCAGCTATAGTGTGTACATTGGAAATTAAATTTGACACACTTCCCGGTTTCCGATTGAGCTGAAATTTTACATTCATATGTATATCGCGTGATAATGCAATATTATGATGACATGGAGCTAATCTGATGATGGAACTGGAAGGTGGACCTAGGAACTCTATAATGAAACTGCGCAACCCTATCGGGTTTGGGCTTGTATAATTCGTCTTGACGAGCACTTTGTCTCTAGATGGTATCCAGGGTCTGAGGATGAAGCTGGAAGGTGGCCACAGTAACTCTTATAATGAAACGACGCAACCCCATCGAGTTTGGTCTTGGTGAGTACTTTGTCTTTAGATGGTATCCAGGTTCTGATGATGGAGCTGGAAGGTGGCCATGCGAAACTGTAATTAAATGGCGCAACTCCATCGAGTTAGGGCTCGTTTGAAATGTCTTGACTAGTACTCCAGTCCTCGATGATATCCAGGGTCTGATGATGGAGCAGGAAGGGGGCCACAGTAACCCTGTAATGAAATGACGCAACCCCATCGTTTGGAATCGTTTGATTCGTCTTGACGAGTACTTTGTCTTTAGATGGTATCCAGGGTCTGATGATGGAGCTAGAAGGTGGCCTTAGGAACTCCGTTATAAAACGACATAACACCACCGAGTTTGGGCTCGTATGATTCGTCTTGACGAGTACTTTGTCTTTAGATGGTATCTAGGGTCTGATATGGAGCTGGAAGGAGGCCACAGTAACTATGTAATGAAACGACTCGAACCCATCATGTTTATATTCGTTTAATTCGTCTTAAGGAATATTTTGTCAAGTTATGATAAATTTTTTTTAATGTTAGAATGAATAATTTTGATTTACAAGTTTTAATTTAATCGTTCAATTAATTTGGATATCTAAAAATAACAACTGTTTGTTTATCGTCTTAAGTTTTCACTTCTGTCAGCAGTCCTTAGACTGCTTTTGGGGGTTTTTTAGTATGTATAGTACCTACGTATCTATTTTTTTTTAGTATATTTGTATACCTACATAAGTAAAATTAAAAATTGATTTTTAAAAATTTTAATTTCAAATTAAAATTAATATATATGGACTAAGAATACAAGCCTCATCACCCCATTCTGTTCCGCGGGTTTCGTACAAGGTAGGTATACCTACCTCCATCAGTCTTTCAACGTCCATTGCTGGACATAGGCCTCCCCAAGAGAACGCCACAACGAGCGGTCCCATCATGGGGGATAATGCCGTAATCGCCACGCTTGGCAGGCGGGTTGGGATCGCAGTGGATGTTGTTAATACTCGAGGGAGTGCTGCTGCCCACTCCCGCGATATTTCCTCAGTTGGCTCTTACGACTCCCGTGGGTAGAGAGAGGTGGGACAATTCTAAGCCGGCCCCACACAGCCTACCTACCTACCCAAGGACAATGCCATTTTTCGCCCTGTACGATAATAACATCGGACATTCATGATAATTACTAGTAATTTTTTTTTAAATTGCATATTTCTCCATAACTAGGACTAGCTGTATGCCATAATGAAGAAAAGTATTCGAAGGGACTATTATACTTACATCCGTTGCGCCTGCCATGTTTACCTAAAGTCAATATAGTCGATCTTTTGTTTTTTTAAAGCTTTGTTAGGTTATTTTTGAATCTGAAATACTCGTACATTTTTAGAAAAGTTTGTAAAATGTCACAATGAAAATCAAGATCGGTTCTAATCGGACAAAAAAAAATATTTCAATGTTAAAATAACTATAATGGACTTTTCTACAACTGACTCTTAATCCTATTTAGGTTAGGGAGCTGGATGCCAAAATTTCTATATGATCTGTTTGTGTGGCAGACCTGATTAAAATCGATGAGTGTACCATAAAAATCATTATGGACCTCGTCTGCCACCATAACAGGCCTGCGTTATCAATTGACAGCACTTTAAAAATATAAAAAAAAACTGTATGCTAAATCATTTGTTCGTCTCTGCCTCTTGAACTGGTGGTCAGAAACATCTTCAAAACGAGGCACATCGAAGCGGCAGATGTCCAGCCCTCTGACTTTTTAAGTAATTAATTTTTAAACAATTTTTTATGATTTAAAAATTTGTATATGAATTGTTCTCTTGGCAGACCCGAATTGTTCGATTAATGACGATATAAAGAACCACAGAAAAATAGTCTGCCACCATCATGGTCAGAGCTCATGGTCATCAGAGGTCTGGACGTCTGTCTCTTCGATTTTTATCGTCTTGAGGATGATTCTGACCATCAGTCCAAAAGGCAGATACGAACAAATGATTTAGCAGATATTTTTTTTTACATTTTTGAAGCGCTGTAACTTGAAAACGCAGGGATATACGACTTTCATTTACAGGACCAAATCGGTTTGTATTGGCATAAACTTTCATCCCTATTAATATGAAAGACGAACAAATCATATACCAAAATGGCACTCAGCTCCCTAACCACTATACGTTAAATGTGTGTTTCTTTATCGTGACGCATTTTCGTTTCATCGAGTTTCAAATTACGATTATAAGGAAATATTTACTTCAAAAATAATCTCACTCACATTTATAGTAAGTAGTAAGGATTGCACTATTACTATAACATAAATTTATCATATCACACTGCTATAAACTGAACTCTATTTGAATCTATTGTTGCAGTTTCTGCGCGACAAAAGTACACCAATTATTTAAAACCTTTGCTAATTTGGTATTCCGGTGACATTTACGTTAGGTGGAAAAGCGAATAATGACAAGAAACACAAAACATAAAAAAAATCTTCAAATGAGAGAAAATTTTGCAGCATATCTAATAAATAAATATACTTAATTTAAAAAGGCAGAAGGTCTTTCCAAAGTTTTCTATTCATATACATTTGAAACTTAATTTAGGCATTTTGAACGTTATATCTGCCTTTATTGTTCCAACTTTTTGTTCGAAACTCTTCTTCATAAGCGTTATCTAAACGCGATCCAACAAACCTTTTTCACATTAATTGCTAGTCTTTTTTATATGGGAACTCAATTTTAATTTGAGTATGGACACTGTTTTCTGTTTCTAGGTATTTGTCATCTTTTTTTTTTGTTAAGGCGGGAATCACTTACCTTATCAAGTTAGTGTTGAAGGTAATTATAGCCACTAATTATCATAGTTATCACTTTGACTACGTTGTAGTCGTCTGTGAGAAAAGAATCTAAACAAATAAATAAAATGAAGTGTATGTTTGCAGATATGTCTAAATAACAGCTTCTTAATAAAAGCATATGAAAGTATACTTACCATATTAACACAAATAATTTGTTCTATAAACTACTTTAGCATGTTAACCCCTTACCAGGCCTTGGACAAACCATGCAATAATAGTGATTTTTTATAGATTCGTATGAGTAATAACGTTTAGTTTAAGATTTTATGAATTATATTTAGAAAATTAGCTAAAAATAAAAAAACACACGGGAAAACATAATCCCATTGCCTGTCTAGATGGTGCATTAATTATCTATATATATATAAAAGACGTGATGACATGAGGTCTTATTTTAGAAAGTTTAAATGAAAAATGTAATGCAGTTATTATTTTATTCTTTATTGTTATATGAAAAAAGTGTAAAACGATTAAAAAAAACCTTTTTGTCCATTCTCAATGGACAGAAAGGTTTTTTTCACCGGACAATGGACATATAGCTCCCACAACAGGTTATCTAAGTCCTCACAGGGTAAGGTCATATGGTTGCCCACATGTTTTATTTTGTTATATCATAGTATTTTTTAAGTATTTACATATAATTTATGTATATATCACTAGGAAAACTCAAAATCTACAACATATCAAAAAATTGTACGATTTATCTTTTTCCGATTAGCCATTATGAATAAAATACGCTGCACTTTTCACTTTTGGGTGATCATAGTCCGGAGCGTGCACGTCGCGATCCCTGCCAGCCTGCAATCCACAGGCTGCAATCCGGCTCGAATGCGTACCGCAGTGCAGGTTAGGGCGTGCCCCAGAGGCGACGCGTACCGACCCGCCCCCGTCGGTACGAACAACGGCAGATGCGGCGATGGGGGCCGCCACCCATCACGCCTTGCCCAGTTTGGCGAGTCGAGGGGAGCAGAGTGTCGAGTAGGTACGTGGAATGTAAGAGGTGGTGTGGAAGATAAGTTACACGAGCTGGTAACCGTCATGTCGGACAGACAGCTTGATGTGCTCTGTGTAACAGAGACCAAGCGAAAGAGTAGCGACGCCTGTGAAACAGAAGAAAGGCTGACCAAAAACTTCGAGAGCAACACCAAAGGTGGAGGGAGGTGAAGAAATCTCGGAGTGGTTGGTCAGCTTTCAGAATGAATAAAATAAGGTCTAAAGGTGGAGACATTGTTACGCAAACACAAGTTGTGTTAAACCGATGGAGTGAATATTTTGGAGATATGTATGCGGATGTTCAGGGTGATGCTGGTGCCACTTATGATCTAACAGATCAGCATTCGGTACCGGCATCCTCTGATAACATTATGGGCGATTAGAAGTTTGAAAAATGGTAAGGCAGCGGGTATTGATATGGTGTCTGCTGAGATGATCAAGCTTGGAGGCTCATGTGTCTGGGAATCCTTCCTGATGCTTCTCAATTTATGTTGGAGCTCCGGAATGGTTCCCAAGGACTGGAGAAGCGCAGTCATTGTGCCCTTTTTTAACAACAAGGGTTCATGTTATGACTGTGCAAACTACAGAGCCATAAGCTTGACCAGTTTGGCAGCCAAAGTGTATGGTAAAATTGTTGAAAGGAGAATGAGGATGGTGTCTGATGAATTTTTGTGTGAGGCACAAGGAGGTTTCAGGTGTGGACGAGGATGCATGGATCAAGTGTTTTCTCTGCGCAACATTGTGGAGAATTATCTGGCTGTAGGCCAGAGGGTTTTCTGCAGTTTTGTGGGTTTGGAGAAAGCATTTGACACTGTTGTACGAAAGCAACTTTGGGACATTTTGCCGGAGTATGGTATTAGCCAGCCGGGATTGGAAACCGAGACCATCTGAGTAAAATAAACGTACAGAGCTTCTAAAGAGAGTGCAAACCACTTTATACCAATTGCGTTATGCTCGATCCACACGATCATTGGATCGTAGACGGCTGAGAGCCGAGGTGTTGTTTAAAGCAAAGTGCTAGCGCACGTTAGCACGTAAAAGCAATATGGATGAAATGTATAGTCCTGAGAATACCTACATGAATATTAGGTATACCCGGTATACCCAACATGCATGAATATTCATTTATAATCATGAGGCTGGCATAGTCGCCTAGTGCTTACTGTAGCCTCGATCAAAAATCAGAAATAAAAAATACTTTTTTTTTTCAATTCTCCTTTGTATACGGTTCCTCGTACTATATTTTTTTTACAATGAAATCTGTCTCTTGGTGCCACTTCCTTTAATTTCTGTACCAAAATGTCATAGGCCTGAGTCTTCGTAACATGACCTATTCTTTTGATTCAATATTTCTCATGGCTGGTTCTTTTGTCGGGAATATTTTCGCAGGTCATTACTTTTTACCCTTTACCACTACAACAAGTTTTAACATGCGTCCACGTACTGCAAAAGTTTAGTGGTTTGTGCTTAAACTAATATTTTTGCACAAAATACAAATAAAAACCAACTTTCGTGCCAACTTCATGTGACGTCCATACGTCCCGTTTGCATGAACCTTGTTTGTGCAAACACGCTGCATATACTTAAGCTTTGTGTAGTGTTGATCCGGAATCAGCGTTGGCATAGGCGACCACTGAAGTAATGTTGTACAAGTTGTCCTCCCTGCGCCACTACAGGCGAAGAGACAGCACAAGGCGCGACGGGGTTTATTCAGTCGGTGAGGGCACAATTTTTGAAGTAGGTAGATAAGTACTATTTTGCCCTCCTCAACAAAAAAGGCCACAAGCGCATAACATTAAATAAACCTTATCTGTGAAATGTAATGATGAGCAGCGACTTGACAATACTCTCGGTATGGTTGAGTCCATGAGCGACACCATATGCAATAAAAAAAATAGGACTTTATATTTGTATTATTTTTAATAAATTACATCTTTTGGTATTTACATGACAATATTCAAATAACGTAATTGATCTTACGTTACTTGTATGTACAGTAATAACATTTTTTATTTTGCAGTTTTCATCATAATGAGAAATTATAAATAAGAAAAACAACAAAGGATCATAATGTAATAAAGATGACCTTCATGCAACAGTACTGGCAGTCCGGAATGGCACCTTAATTGAATATAACGGAACGCAACCATATCAAATTCTGAGAATGACTCTCATGGATGATCATGTATCCACAAAAAACACTTCAAATACACCGTGCAGGAAACACTACGAATTTTTTGGATGTTGAATGAAATATAGCATCCTGTTTTCATTCATTAGAAAAGTACGAGCTTAGCCTTAACAGGAAAGAGGTTGCCGAATTGCTCAGATATTTTGTAACCTGCTTTAAAAATAAACATAATTATTAGGTATTATCAAATTTTATTTTAATGAGAGTTTATATTTGAACACCAAGAGAATCAACATTAATAATATAGTAGGCTTAATATGGTTCGCTTGGCGTTTTTAAACTATGGAGAAGATACTTATCTATTTATATACGATACACGTAGGTACTTATGTAAACTGCCTTATTAAGGCAATTTTAAACTGCCATGTTTATCATAATGCTAATTATTAAATCCTACAAGTCCTCTGTATGTTTGTTGTGTGTACCTATATGCAGCGTACGCGATATAAGGATTTTTTGGGTATTTTTTTACACGTTGGATTACATTATCGAGGTTTTCATACAGATCCCTAACTTTGAAAATATTTTATCACCTATGTTTAAGTAATGGATAATTACGGCTTCTATTGGTGAAAGAATTTTTCAAACCAGTCCAGTAGTTCGGAGCCTATTCAATTCAAATAAACAATCAAATCTTTCCTCTTTATAATATTAGTATAGATATATTCCAACTATGTATCTTCTGCCCGCATTTTCACCTACGTGGCCTGTAGGCAATAAATGACATATTTTTTTCAGACACAAACATTATGTTAATTATACATAGGTATTATCGATACACCTACAAATTCTACATACCTACTATTAGGTAAATACTGCATCGCCGTGCGCTTAATGCGTGCGTTAATTTGAAGAGCTAAAAAGAATCATAGAAAACTCAACCCTCCACTTCAACGTCTTCGGGGAGGAATTTCGAGAAAGTCATTCTCAAATGGATACCCACACTAAGCAAAGAACACACCTTTTTTTTGTTAAGGCGGGAAAAAATGTACCTAAGCGCTAACCCTGACGTTCGGGGTAACGGACAGGATAGTGTGGGGCCCTCACCCACTACCTAAATAAACCCGTCCTGCCCCGTCTTTCCGCTCGAACTGTGTTACATTCAGTGGTAAGCAAAGAACACACCTGCCAAACTGTAGACCAGTGGTTTAGGTTGTACGTTGATATATCATTCGAGTAAGGTAAACTTTAATGTCATAAAATTATCCCATTCTTGGGGAGGCCTATGTCCAGCAGTGGGCGTTAAAAGGCTGACGGATGGATGGGAATAAGTAAATATCCATATATCCCGAAAAACACACGTGAGAGATGTAGTGGAAACCATCGCGCGGCAAAAGTGGACATGGGTACCTGCCTGACCTCATGTTGCTCGAATGAGCACAGATAGATGGGCATGGAAAATCCTAGAGTGGAGGCCGTGGACAAACACCAGACAACGTGGTTGCCCACCTAAGCGATAACGACTCCCCGCGCGCGCATCGTCACGTTCGCTTCGGCTCTGTGTTTAAAAATTTATTAAAGTTATATCTTTGCGGGTTTTGCTATTTCTTAAGGTTTATTCGGATACATAAGTTATAAGAGTTAAGTGTGAGTGTTATCAAAAACTAATTCCCATAAATTAAATTAAAACAAGAAATTATGAAAACGGCCTTAATTAACAGTGAGTGTATAACTGAAAGAATATAATTATTTAACAAAATTAAAGCCTAACAAATTGCAAACATATAAGTGACAGAACAGTGACATAAAATTAATATAATTGAGCATTAATACATAAAACAAATAAATAAAAACCACTACACCTATTCAAACTATTTTTTACTAAGTGCACACAAATATAGATAGTGATAATATTAAAATAACTCACTTAAAAGTGTAAAAATGTATGAAAATTTTAGTGCTATAAGTAATATATGATCACAGTGACACAGGACAGTGCAAAAAATTCCAATTCGATGAGTCATATCTAACAGATTTTCTTAGTTTGAATTATTAGTGTGCTTATAATCATCAATTAAGTCATGGTAGCCAAATGGCGTAATGCGACTATGCTCATATTATGAATCACTTAGACAGGTCGGCGTTCGAATCCTGCTATAAAATCCTCTTTTTGAATTTTATAAAATATTTATTACATTACTAGACAGTCTTATAAAGTCCAGCAAGAGCTTTACGAATAATAAATAATCAGTAAAAAATGGATATGGCCAATATTAATGTTACACACCGTAAACCAATTAGAACAAGCTCTTTGTGTAAGTCACACGCAATTATCACAAGAAAAAACAATATTTGATACAACCATGATGAGTATACCAGACAGGCTACACGACAATAACAATGACACTTTGAGTAACTTAATTGAACATAATAAATTACTGTCTACGGAATTATTAAGTGCCCATCAAGAAATTGAGAATTTAAATAATGAAAACTATCGTTTAAAATGCGATTTACAAGACATGGTTAAAAAAATTAATACATATAAAAAATATGTTCAACCCCTGATAAAAAAAGGAAACACCTCAGCGCAATCAAAAAATATTGCATCAAACAAATTCAGGAACCGTGAACACCATGCAAGATTATACAAACGAAAAGCTTCAAGAATTCTCTATTGGTACAGGAAAAAATACACCTATCGTTTCAAGAACTTCTACGCCCCTTATAAAAAGGAACAGTAATAATAATTATAGTTTAAATAAAAAAAACCTTGCGGGAAAATCATAACGTTACAATTTTTGTGGACGATAATGACGTTAACATACGACAATATTTGCAATTCATTTTAGGGCCATCTTTTTCAGTAATACTTATATCAAAACATGGTGCAACAACAGACAAAGTCCTAGAACGTAGTTTAAAATTGTGTCAACACTATAAAAAACCGACTTTATAATAATTTTGACAGGAAAATATGATAAAAGTCCGATTATAACTCAATCAAACTTATACTATTATTTAGATAAATTATCCCATACAAATGTATTACTATGTGATATATTTAGATGCTGGCACCTTAGTGAGAATAAGTTAAGACAAATGTTTAGAATGGTGTGTAGTCAATTTACACACACAAATTTTTTTGACATGAATTATCCTTAACCTAGATTTCTATATGATTATAAAACTTCAATAAATAAACTTCTTTTGAGAACTATCTTAGGTATTAACTATAAAAATAAATATGCTTCCTATAAACAAATAATGAATACTCACAAATTTACACAAAATTGTAGTGTAGCTACACAAACTGAATACACTAACAATGAATTACTTTGCATGTGTAAACATGATTGCATGAGCGTAGGGACACAGACTGAAATCATGAAGGGCAATTTTACCCGCTGCACTTTGAATGAAACTAATGAGAGAATCAATGAGCTTTTTCGTGACCAAAGAATCAACGCTGACCATACTTCACCATAATGTGCAGGGTATACGCTCTAAGTTAAGTGTACGTGGAATCTTATAAAGCAACATACAAAAGCTTCAAATAATATGAATTCAACTTTTGAACAAATACAGAATAATAATACTACAATAACTAATCCTATGAAAATAGCAGAAATATTAAATGATTACTTTATTGCTCAACCCAATACGCAAAGTGATAATAATACTTATTTAACAAGCACAAAAACAATATGTAATAGTATTTTCTGGATACCTACTAACCCAGAAGAAATAAAAAAAATAATCCGACAAATAAAAAATAAGAAAGTTTTGGATATGATGACATACGAGTACCAATTCAAGCTGTTAAATCATGTATCGAATATATTGCTGAGCCACTTTCCTTTATAATAAATCTAATGTTTGAAAAAGGAATATTTCCTGGAAAATTAAAAATTGCAATAATTAGGCCAATTTATAAGAAAGGGCTTAAATGTGATAAGAGTAACTACAGACCTGTAGCGTTATTACCAATATTTGCTAAGGTTTTTGAAAGAGCTATATATAATCGGCTTGTAAATTATTTAAATAAACATAATGTTTTGGATACAAACCAATTCGGCTTTCAGAAGGGAAAAACGACATCATTAGCAATATTTAAAATATTTCAACATTTGTGGCATGAAGTTAATAAAAAGGTATAGTGTGTGGGTGTTTTCTTAGATATGTTAAGGGCGTTTGACTGCGTGGTTCATAAAATATTGTTAAAGCAACTTCACATTATAGGAATACGAGGGAATGCCCTAAAACTATTTGAAACTTATTTAAATAACCGAAGGCAAGCAGTTATCATTGAGAAATATAATAAAAACACTAAGACGATGACAAAGTACAGATCCAGTTTTAAAGAAATAGTTATGCGTATACAGGGAAGTGTTTTAGGTCCCCTTCTTTTTCTCATTTATGTCAATGAATTACCGAAAATAGTCAAACACCTTTGTGTAATGTTTGCTGACGATGCCGCAATACTGATTTCTGGCGAAAAATTGAAAAAACAATAAATCTAAATGTTAGTCGGCTTTTACGACTCCCATAGGAAGAGAGGGGGTGGAGCTATTCTTGATGCCGGCCACACGGCTAATAAATTCAAGTAGAAGAAGTCAATCAAATAAAATTTTTAGGAGTTAATATTGACACATTTAAATTGGAAATCTCATATTGAAGCTATAAATAATAAAATATCTAGTCACTGCTATGCGTTATCCATACTTTCCGAGATTACTAATGAAGATACTGTTAAACAGGCTTACTTTGGTAATGTGTATCCACTTTTGGCATATGGAATAATATACTGGGGTAATTCAATTAACGTTCAAAGTACATTCAACCTGCAAAAAAGGTGTATTAGAATTATATATAAAATGTATAATTATGAATCTCTTAGATCAATTTTTAAGGAGAAATCTTTAATCACTGTGACTGGGATATATATATATATATATTTAGATATTTTTATATATAGTTTTAGCATTTGACATGCTTAGCAACATACATTAAACACAAAGTGAAAAATGTATAGGTAATCGAAAATAACAGTCACGAGCAGGATTCGAACCTGCATCTCCTGGATACCGTCCAGATGCTTTGCCAATTCAGCCATCGTGACCCTTGCTCCTGACTGCTAATTTCGACAACACATTCATACTTAACGTTTTTGGGTAACGCCTGCACCATCTGTCGGAAGTATTTTCATACATTATACCGACCAGGTAAACTTAATTTTACAATTAAGATTTTACCTAATAATGTAGAAAACACCCAGACGCAGTACAAATATCTGTGTTCATCACACAAATAATTGTCCTGAGTGGGAATCGAACCCGTATAAAAGGACTTTTATTACGGATGTGCAAAAGGTGAGACGGTAATTAAACCACGAATTCCCATAATACCGTCGAATTTATTTTCTCTTTAAATTCAAAAGACTAATTTCAAGGGTTGCTTTATTTATTTTTATGAAATTCCTCGCGGATGAAATCGCGGGTAACAGCTAGTTGTTTATAAATAAACGTTTATTAAACACAAAGTGAAAAATGTGAAATCGAAAATAACAGTCAGGAGCAGGATTTGAACCTGCATCTTCTGGATACCGTCCAGATGCTTTACCAATTCAGCCATCCTGACAATTGCTCCTGACTGCTAATTTCGATAACACATCATACTTAACGTCTTTGGGTGACGCCTGCGCCATCTGTCGGACGTATTTTCATACATTATACCGACCAGGTAAACTTAATTTTACAATTAAGATTTTACCTAATAATGACGCAAACCCTTTAAATATTTTAGATATTTTTATATATATTTTTAGCATTTGACATGCTTAGCACTATACATTAAACACAAAGTGAAAAATGTGAAATCGAAAATAACAGTCAGGAGCAGGATTTGAACCTGCATCTTCTGGATACCGTCCAGATGCTTTACCAATTCAGCCATCCTGACAATTGCTCCTGACTGCTAATTTCGATAACACATCATACTTAACGTCTTTGGGTGACGCCTGCGCCATCTGTCGGACGTATTGTCAGGATGGCTGAATTGGTAAAGCATCTGGACGGTATCCAGAAGATGCAGGTTCAAATCCTGCTCCTGACTGTTATTTTCGATTTCACATTTTTCACTTTGTGTTTAATGTATAGTGCTAAGCATGTCAAATGCTAAAAATATATATAAAAATATCTAAAATAATAAACGTTTATTTAAATACAGACGTAGATATTATATTGCTTACAAATTACTTTAACAATAATTATTCGTTATCATTCGCTAAATTTAATTATAGTACCTACTTAAGTTCGCCAAATGTAGTCATTTATCAATATCACTATCAAAAAATATGACGGTCATGTCCTCAACGACCCCTCTTATCAGTACATAAAATTTTTGGGGTGTGCAGGTACCTACCGCAATTTTCTTGTTGTAGCTTTGGCGCCGCAATAGGGACTGAAGCGACTCTCACCTACTGTACTCAGTTCCACATAAAGAAAAACGCTACCGTAAAGATAAAGGCAACTACATATATAATATTCCGTTCTCTTAGATTTACGTAATTGGTGCTCATAGAGTAAATAGGTATGTCTATGTTGATAAGAGCTTAGTCTTGATAAGCGGTTTGGCGCCCCAAACAATACATGTTCTGGGAGTGTATTTGATAGGGGTCTGATACAGGAGAATATTAATTCTCAGCGATTTAGTGTAATTGAATTACGTAATAACACACGTTGATGTTAGGTAATTGTATTACCATAGTTTATTAATCTTCAAGAAGCTAATAGTTAAACGTGACTACGTTACAGTTTCTATCCATTCGAAGTTCTACTGCCTGTGTGGGAACAAATAGTTCTAGTATCTGTGCGTGTATTTGTTTGTGTGCATATGAAAATTAATCGTATGAATGTTATAATCTCCAGACCGCAATGTCGATCACGGCGGCTAGTATCAGCAAACATAGCCATCTACGCAGGAGATATTATAGCGCACGACTGTGTGTGCTAACAATAATGCAGTCTCTGTTCCATAACTCTCATAGTCCAATAGACCGTAGATAGATTAGGCGCAGGACCAAAAACACCGCCAACTTCATAACTCCGAGCTAAAACCCATTGGTTATTTTATGTTGGTCCAACCCGGAAATCGAACACGATCATGATATCATGACCCGCTAGATCACCGAGGCAGTTAAATATTGCAACAATGTGAATCCTAAACTTGTTTTTACTCCCGCGCCACGCCGCCTTGTGATGCACCTTGTGTGATAACCAGCGGTGGATTTACACTAGGGGCAGTCGGGGCTAGTGCCCAGGTCGGCAAATTTTTCAGGGCGGCAAAATTTTGAAAGTGAAAAATATTTTTTTTAGTCTTATCAAGATTGCTCAATATAATTAATTACGTCTAAAAGATAGTACTGTAGCTCAGTGGATTAGAGCACTTCCCCGGATAGGAAGGGACGCAGGTTCGATTCCCGCCTGTACTAAAATACTCTTTTTCCTTATTCACAAATTATAATTTGTACTTTAAGAGTAGCTGAGCATGTCAAGTGCTAAAATATAGATCAAAATGTTTAAAAAATCACGCCATCAGATAGTATGAATTTTAATTGCAACGTTGCACGTGCGTGGGGCTTCACACAAGAGAGGGTGCCCGAAGGGGCTGCCGCCTGCGGATTTCGGTCGATACGACGCGGTACCCGTGATCCGCCGCAGTAAGGGCGGGTGAGGGTGCACGATGGGTTTTTAGTGGGTGAAGGCACCACACTACCCCGTTGTCTCCCCGAGCAGCGGGGTGTGCGGTAGGACATTTTGCCCACCTACAAAAACAACGGTGTATGACACCCCACGCGCCCAATTTAGGGTTAATTAATAATTTTCTGTTTAATTGATAATTCAAGAAATTTAATTCATTAATTGTGAATTATAATTTTCTTTTGGCATCTTTTCTGGAGGGAGGTGAAGAAATCTCGGAGTGGTTGGTCAGCTTTCAGAATGAATAAAATAAGGTCTACAAGTTGTGTTAAGCCGATGAAGTGAATATTTTGGAGATATGTATGCGGATGTTCAGGGTGATGCTGGTGCCACATGTGGTCTAATAGATCAGCATTCGGTACCGGCATCCTCTGATGACATCAGTATGGATGAAGTTGAATGGGCGATTAGAAGTTTAAAAAATGGTAAGGCAGCGGGTATTGATATGGAGTCTGCTGAGATGATCAAGCTTGGAGGCTCATGTGTCTGGGAATTCTTCCTGATGTTTCTCAATTTATGTTGGAGCTCAGGGATGGTTTCCAAGGACTGGAGAAGCGCAGTCATCGTGCCCTTGTTTAAAAACAAGGGTTCACGTTATGACTGTGCAAACTACAGCGCCATAAGCTTGACCAGTTTGGCAGCCAAAGTATATTGTAAGATTATTGAAAGGAGAATGAGGATGGTGTCTGATGAATTTTTGTGTGAGGCACAAGGAGGTTTCAGGTGTGGAAGGGGTTTGTACTTTAAGAGTAGCTGAGCATGTCAAGTGCTAAAATATAGATCAAAATGTTTAAAAAATCACGCCATCAGATAGTATGAATTTTAATTGCAACGTTGCACGTGCGTGGGGCTTCACACAAGAGAGGGTGCCCGAAGGGGCTGCCGCCTGCGGATTTCGGTCGATACGACGCGGTACCCGTGATCCGCCGCAGTAAGGGCGGGTGAGGGTGCACGGTGGGTTTCCAAGGACTGGAGAAGCGCAGTCATCGTGCCCTTGTTTAAAAACAAGGGTTCACATTATGGGTGGGGTCACTTGACCACTGAGCTATAGTACAGGTCTTTCGACCATCCCTATTGCACTATAGCACTTTCCCTATAGCACTTCCCCGAATTGGAAAAGACGCAGGTTCGATTCCCGCTACTACAAAAATCTCTTTTTCCTTATTCGCAAATAATTTGTACTTTAAAAAGTGGCGGAGCATGACAAATGCTAAAAAATGTAGATTAAAAATGTTTAAAAAATTGCGCCATCAAATAGTATGAATTTTAATTGCAAAATTAAACTTACTATATCGGTTTAATGCATGTAAATGCTTCCGATAGATGGCGTTGGTCGTAAAGACAAATAAATGTGATAAGGAGATAGGGATGGTCGAAAGACCTGTACTATAGCTCAGTGGCTTAGAGCACTTCCCCGAATTGGAAAAGACGCAGGTTCGATTCCCGCTAGTACAAAAATCTCTTTTTCCTTATTCGCAAATAATTTGTACTTTAAAAAGTGGCGGAGCATGACAAATGCTAAAAAATATAGATTAAAAATGTTTAAAAAATTGCGCCATCAAATAGTATGAATTTTAATTGCAAAATTAAACTTACTATATCGGTTTAATGCATGTAAATGCTTCCGATAGATGGCGTTGGTCGTAAAGACAAATAAATGTGATAAGGAGATAGGGATGGTCGAAAGACCTGTACTATAGCTCAGTGGCTTAGAGCACTTCCCCGAATTGGAAAAGACGCAGGTTCGATTCCCGCTAGTACAAAAATCTCTTTTTCCTTATTCGCAAATAATTTGTACTTTAAAAAGTGGCGGAGCATGACAAATGCTAAAAAATATAGATTAAAAATGTTTAAAAAATTGCGCCATCAAATAGTATGAATTTTAATTGCAAAATTAAACTTACTATATCGGTTTAATGCATGTAAATGCTTCCGATAGATGGCGTTGGTCGTAAAGACAAATAAATGTGATAAGGAGATAGGGATGGTCGAAAGACCTGTACTATAGCTCAGTGGCTTAGAGCACTTCCCCGAATTGGAAAAGACGCAGGTTCGATTCCCGCTAGTACAAAAATCTCTTTTTCCTTATTCGCAAATAATTTGTACTTTAAAAAGTGGCGGAGCATGACAAATGCTAAAAAATATAGATTAAAAATGTTTAAAAAATTGCGCCATCAAATAGTATGAATTTTAATTGCAAAATTAAACTTACTATATCGGTTTAATGCATGTAAATGCTTCCGATAGATGGCGTTGGTCGTAAAGACAAATAAATGTGATAAGGAGATAGGGATGGTCGAAAGACCTGTACTATAGCTCAGTGGCTTAGAGCACTTCCCCGAATTGGAAAAGACGCAGGTTCGATTCCCGCTAGTACAAAAATCTCTTTTTCCTTATTCGCAAATAATTTGTACTTTAAAAAATATTCATCACAAACTGCTTAGCAGTTTTTACGTGATGCCCTAAAAACAACAAACGAAAATTTATAAAACAAATGGTTTGTGTTCAGAGATGCCTAAATACTTAGCCTAATAGGTACTAAATATTTTTCTCAAATAACATAATTGCAACTTGTATCTCTTTTAGCTTATAATATAATATTTGGTTAGCCTGTAAGATATTGTAATTGAGTTTAAATAAATAAAAATCATTATTCCTGCACAAATCATTCTTTACAAAATCCATCCCTATTTCCTTCGGTTGATTTCCCACATTCAGTAACTTTTGCGCTAGATGAATGCATCTCTGCGCATAACATGTCCGTACCAAGCGAGGCGAATTTACCTCATGACTTTAACGCTAGGTTTCATAATAAATACATCTCATTTGTAATGGTTTATGAATTACGAGAATACCTTTTTAAACTACAAAGACAATGGCATAATTATTCTTACTGTCCAAATTACAAGCCCTTTTAATAAATCACTCCTCATTAACCTTTCGCGCGCCAAGCCAACCGATTAATCAGCTTTAGGTAAGCTTAGATAGATACTATTTATCATGAAAATACATTTTTAACAATAAGTATATCATGAAAAAAAAATATTTTAGCAGCAGCAGCAAGTACAATTTTTGTGTTAAGGCGGGCAAAAATATACCTAACCGCACACCTCGTTGTTCGGGGCAACAAACAGGGTAGTGTGGAGCCCTCACCCACTAAAGAAACCCGCCGTGTACCGTCTTTCCGGCGATTTACGCTTTCGGGTACCCTTTTTTGAGGGACAGGTCCCCCCCCCCCCCCTTTTGCCGCGACGAGTTCAAGCAGGACTCTAGCGTGCGCGCCGTATCCTTGTCGCAGCCGCAATGGTAACAACAGCACGCAATCAATTCTTCAAATCGGTATGGTAACCATCTTATTTTCTACCATTTGCTTTTTCGGGATATAGGCCCCTTTCGGATTTTAGACCAGGCCGCACCACCGTTTCCGCTCTCCTTAAAGTGACTGGCGATGTTAGAGCTGGCGTGGAGGACACTAAAATCACCGCGCTTGTCCTACTTGACTTCTCTAATGCCTTTAATACTGACAATCATTACCATCGATCCTCCGAAAGATGGAATTAAGATCCCTGTCAAAGCACTGGAATGGTTCTCAGCTCACCTTCGGGAGCGTGCCAGTGGTCTGCCAATACAGGCGGAGAGACGGTATACGGTGACTTTATTAAAGGCGGGAAAAAATCTACATTAACAAAAAAGGGTCTTTCTGTCCAAAACATAATAAGAGTTGTTTGGTGCCCATATATACATAATCATGTCCTCAAATATCTAAACGTCTGGTTTAATCACTTACCACTTTGTTCACGGATCTCGTAAGATAATCTTATTAAAATTATTCCGTGGAAATAATATTCTGTTCAAGCGGGATTGACTAAAATAGTAAGCCGAATAGACAAAATTGATATTAAGAATATTATGGTCTAGAAGACAGTACCTTTTTTTTATTAATACGGAAAAAAATGTACGTAACCGCACACACCGTCGTTCGTGGCAAGGAACAAGGTAGTGTGGGGCCCTCACCCACTAAATAAACCCGCCGTATGCCTTCTCTTCGCCTGTGTTGGCGGTTCCTATAGTATTATTTAACTCTTTGGTTGGCGGGCCACCAGAACTGTGTTACATTACTTCAGTGGTAGGAGACAGGAGTACCTACCTATAATAAAAATCATAACCATTTGCGAAGCGTCACAACATAGTTATTTATCAGTGATCACCACACATTACAGCCAAAAATAAAAAACTAGACGTCGCGGGACGTCTAGCAAATGTGAAAACATCGAAATTACTTTGTAGAAATAAAATGATCATAACTTGACAAAGTACTCCTCAAGACGAATCAAACGAGTATAAACTTGATAGAGTTGCGTAGTTTTATTACAAAGTTACTGTAGCCACCTTCCAGCTCCATCGTCAGACCCTGGATACCATATAGAGACAAAGTACTCGTCAAGACAAATCATATGAGCCCAAACTCAATGGAGTTACGTCGTTTCATTACAGAGTTACTGTGGTCACCTTCCAACTCCATCATCAGACCCTGGATATCATCTATGCCTGAAGTTCTAGGACATTTCAAACGAGCCCGAACTCGATTGAGTTGCGCCATTTAATTACAGAGTTTTGCATGGCCACCTTCCAGCTCCATTATCAGACCCTTGATACCATCTAAAGACAAAGTACTCATCAAGACGAATCAAACGTGTCCAACCTCAACGGGGTTGCGTCATTTCATTATAGAGTTACTGTGGCCACCTTCCAGCTTCATCATCAGCCCCTGGATACCATCTAGACACAAAGTACTCGGTAAGACAAATCATACGAGCCCAAACTCGCTGGGATTGCGCCGTTTCATTACAGAGTTCTTGTATCCACCTTGCAGCTCCATCATAAGATCAGCTCCATGTCATCATAATATTGCATTTTTACGTGATATACATATGCGTGTAAAATTTCAGCTTAATCGGAAACCGGGAAGTGTGTCAAAATTTTACCCTCCCTCCGCATTAGATGTTTCACATCAAAAATCAATAAGGGTACCTACTTCATATTTGTCATAAATCACATAAAAAGATCAAATACTGAAAATATATGATATCCAGACTCATATTTATTTAGTGGTGATATCAGACTGAAAACAGTTGACCGTCAGTTCCGACTTTACATTTGAATCATCAAGCGTGTTACAGTTATAAAGTGTACTCGCCCTGTTACTTTCATCATGTCTAATGCGCAACTCATAGATAAATAACCTTAGTAAATATCTATACTGGGAAGCGCAACTTTTTGCATTGTCTCGTGTTTTCAATACATGAACATAAATAATTAAATATTTTGCAACATTGTATAGAAATATTAAATTTAAAGCTGGCAATATTTCGTCACCTTCTTACTTCCTTTATAACAACCATTTGTAACATGTACGGACAGTAATTTTTTGCAATAAATTCCAAGTTACTCTCGTGAATTTGGAGGCTTATGGCAGGCAGGTGTTAAAAGTGTAAAGTACCACCTCAAGAAATGTAGTAACTCCTATAACTACACATCACGAAGTCTCCAAAACCCGAGTTTTGAACGTATCGTGCAGCTATATTTCGTTAAATCCAATGCCTCTGTGGAGCAGCGGTAGTGTAAGCGACTGCTGATCATGCGGTCTCGGGTTCTATCCCCTGGTCGGGCAGTGTCATTGAGGTTTTTCATAAAAAGAAAAATTCAGTATTCAGTAGCAGCCCAGAGTTTGGAAATGCGCCTGGTAGACGCCAATAGGCTCGCCCCCTATTACGTGGGACTTTAAACATAGCTGGCGAATCGTGAGTAATACAGCTCTGCCTTCCCCTTCGGGGAATACAGGCCGCTAAGGTTGACCCCCTGTCAACCTTAGCGGTAGTGTCTAACAGTATTCTTAGATCTCAAAAACGCTTTTAACACTGTTTCAGTCTCCACCTTATAAACAAACTTGAAAAAATTGGAATTCCTCTGTTCCTTTTTAAAATCGATTTGCAAAACCGGAAACAGCAACCTAAAATTGATAACTTCACAAGCCTGGAAGAAGACATAGTTTACGAAATTCGTCAAGGAAGTGTACTCGGCCCTATACTGTTCCTGATATATGTAAATGGTCTCTGTAATATTGGGTGCAGTGACAGACAGATCTTTTTTTCCTGCAGATGACACCGCAGTTGTCTTTTCAGGAAGGTCATGGTTTGTTGTACCGGGTGACGCAGAACGGGGCCTGACTATGACAGCTGGCTTAAATCTTATTTATTAGCTCTTAACATTTGTAAAACGCACGTTATTGGCTTTACGACGGCTATGAGGTGAACTGAGTGTTGGTATTGGTATTGTGATTCATGGATGTGCTGGGTCGCTTGATCCGGATTGTAGGCGATAGTGGAGTATAGGGATGTTTAGCTGTACCAAATATCTGGGTGTTTTATTAGACCAAAGATTGACATGACAACCCATGACTAGAATCAAAAGGATTATTATTATAGGATTTTTAAAAACCTACGCCAAAACACCCATGGTTTTCCATGTACCACCCCGTACAAGGAAAACCAAACTTGAAAGAGCCCAGAGGTTAATTATTAAAATACTTTGGAAAGTCCAAAAGTGCACGCCTCATAATCTTCGTTTTTCACAATAAAATTGATTATTTGATAAGTAACTAATAATGTATTGGTTTTACTAAGTAGTGCACATAGATAGCACTAATTTCAAAAAGTACTAATGTGATTCTCATGTCGTATACGCCATCTAGCACTAATTTTAAGAAGTACTTATATACTGGTCTATAGAATTAGTTCTCACGAAATAAGGTATAGCGCTGGTTTTAGTGTACCACTGTACCATCGAGTCGAGTGTTACGCAAGCTAACTATACCAGAACTGCTGATCCAGAGCCTCATGTATATCATCAACACCAACTTCCACCGATGACGAAATTCCTTCAATCAGCAATACAGGCGCCTCGTGCCGCCTTACATTGCACAACCACCGATGTCGAAACTCCACATCAGCCAAATGGTGACGCGTGTCAGAACCGCTGACTCCATGGAAAGTGCTAATGCCCATTTTTCATTTAACATTTTTGCATTATATAGATTATAGAATCACTTCGGTACTAGCAACGTCCGAGTAATAATAAACCGACTTAAGCCCTAATTGTAACTATAATAATTTTAATAAATTTATTTTAA
Organism: Leucoma salicis; assembly: GCA_948253155.1. NCBI lineage: Eukaryota > Metazoa > Arthropoda > Insecta > Lepidoptera > Erebidae > Leucoma > Leucoma salicis. Next base: position 11,918,082 of record OX411809.1, on the reverse strand, counting down.
TTAATTTCGGTTTTTTTAAGTCCTCCGGCTGTCGAATTCATAATTGGCACAGTCGGTAGGATATTCGAGGCAGTGCGCGGCGCGGTATAGGTTTCCAAAAATCGTTAACCTGCTGACCGGAGTCGCTGTCGGTATTGTCAAGTACCTCGTCGAATATCCGAACTTGAAGAAGTCGCAGCCGAGGGCGTATCCAGACATCGATACACGAGAAAAACCATGTAAGGTACTTGCGCCATAGATGGCCCAGTTCGTAAGATGGCCCACTTTCAAAATGTCATATTTTTACAGGTTCGAATGAGTTTAAATTTCGCGGCCATATTCCGTTAGTACCATAAACAAAACTGCAAGTTCATATGAAAGGAAGGGAGCCGCCATCTTTGCAATGGTTGACAGTTTGTCAGTGACGTTGCAAATGGCTTACGTTTTATAACCTCGTGTTCACAAACTTTTTAGTGTTTCTTTATAAAAAAGAACTGTTTTCGTATATTTTTTATAATACAACGTTACTTAGATTTATGGGTACTCTTGGGAAGTTAAGTGTTGTTTGTATTCTTTATTAATTTTCATTTAAAATAAGTAGTTCTTGTTACCGGGTATAGTCCCTATAAAGGCCCACTACCCGGGTTCCCAAGATGACCCGGGCCGTATTAGGACTATAGAATATGATAGTTTGTTCGGAACCTATAAGAGAAAATGAGTCCCTATGATTATTTTTTATTTTATATACAGTTTTTAGTATTTTAGTAGACCATCGTTCACTTGCCCTTATCCCATTATTAATTTAATTACTATACTTTATACTAAATAAATAAAAAATATCTTAAAATCGAAGTGAAATTTATTTTCAGACTTTATAAAATGGAAACAGTCAATAAGAAACGACGAGGTGAATGGACTGAACAACAGCTTAAATCAGCTATTGAATCTGTAAAATGTGGCCGTATGTCACAACGAAAGGCAGCAGCTACATTCAGTATCCCAAGAAGAACTCTAAGGAATCACTTAAAATCTGGCAGTGACAAAAAGATAACTGGTCGAGCAACTACGCTAACTAATGCACAAGAAAAAGATTTAGCAAAACGAATAATAAGACTGGCTCAAGTAGGCGTACCGTTGACCCGTAAGATTGTGAGAAAGCAATCTTACACTTGTATTTTGTAATGCGCATGAAATACCAAATTCTTTCAATGAAAATAAATGCATTGCAGGTAGAAAATGGCTAAAGAATTTTTTGAAGCGAAATCCGGAAATTTCTGTTCGCAAAGCACAGTTTATGAACTCTGTAAGGGCTAAAAAATTAAATAAGCATATAGTACAACAACATTTCACTGAGATTAAACAATTGTATGATGAGTTAGACATTCCTCGACACCCAGAACGTTTATACAATATAGATGAAAAGGGTTGTCGGTTAACCTTGCACCACCAGCAACAAGTTCTTGCACAAAAGGGAAGCAAGAGAGTCCATTTTATCGCACAGGAACATGCTGAAAACGTCACGCCATGTGTGTCAACGCTTCAGGTAATTCAGTTCCACCTATGATATTATTTAAAGGCAAAAGACTAAGGCCAGAATGTAACGACAATTTGCCTGTTGGCACTATAGTTAGCATGGCACCAAAAGGTAGCATGACTACAGAATTGTTTACTGATTTTATACATCATCTTGGCAACTATAAGTCGCCCGGGAAATATTTGCTGGTTTTTGATGGAGCTGCTTCGCATTTGGATGCAAGGATTGTGGATGCCGCAGATGAGAACAACATTGTATTATATTGTTTACCATCAAACACAACCCATGAGTTACATATATAATACGAAGACCAGTGATCAATTCTTCTACATCAGACTCAGACAATGAGAATATTGATATAAATAAATTACCAAAATACTTTCAATATCCTGCCAGGAACTCTAAGATTTATACATCATCAGAATCCGAATCAGAAGAAAAAATACAGGATCCATTTGATGAACAAGCTGCTCATACAGAGCAATAGACACAACGCATCCAAATAGAGGATTATAATTCTGATTATTCTGACAACGTGCCACTGTCAAATTTAAAACAATGTAATAATAAAACACAAAAGAGGTCTCCTTTTCACGAACTTATACCAACGCCTAACTTTGGAACAATCAAAAGTAAACCAAGGAGAAAAGCGATTAATTATATTGGTCAAAAAGTAACCAAGGATTTGTTTGATGCTGTTCAAGAAAATAAGGCAAAGGGATCAAAAACACCAAAACTGAAGACAAAATGCCGAAGAAATAACCAAAGGAACAAAAATGATAAAGGAGACGAGAATATAGAGAGGAGAAAGCTAAAAGAAAAAAGAGTAAATATAAAAAATAAAGACTTAAAAACAAGGGAAAATAAGGCTGAAGGATGGTATTGCCGAGCTTGTAAGCTGAACGAGTCGCAGATATGCGACAATGCATTGGTTGTTTTTTGTGGTACCACGAAGAATGTGTCGGGCTAACTAAGAACGACGTAGACGAATTCTTATGTCCAGAATGCAACTAGATGCCTTTTAAGCTATGGGTTTTTGAAGCTATTCCACAGTTTTTTTTCTATACTCTTAATAAGGCTCATCGAAATTGCGAAGAAAAATATTTCGGCGATATAATTATTTTTTCCTTTGTTATACCTACAGTGATTGTTGGAATTACAACACAAAAGTGTTATTTATTGAGTTTATTTAGAGATTTTTGTTTTGTAGGTTGATTAAGTTTTGCTAAGTCTAAGATAGCCCACCGTGCAGTTTATGACCAAAAAAATTATTGCAACAGACTGATTAAATAATATTTTCATATGTTAGGTTAATTTATACTTACGTACATATTTGTTGTTTTGATTACCTTAATAAAATATGTAATTAATATCGGGCCATAATAAGTATCTATGTTCCTAAAAAAACACACATTGAAGGTTTTTAAAAACAATTGTTTTCTTAAAGGAATTTTATCAAAAATGATGATTAGCGTATTGTTATTATTCACAAATAAATGAGTAATGTATAGTTTGTTTTAGTAAATTAGTTCAATTATTTTATTTATTTCAATATTGAAAAAAATGGGCCTTACAAGGTGCAAGTACCTTATATGTAAGTCCTTGAAACTTTTTTAAGTGTTGCTTCCTTGTCCTTCCTTAGATACGTATTAAGCTAGATTAGTCAAGATTTTTCATCCACGGGAAACCAATAGGAAGTCTGTCTCTTCCAGACAGATAAATAGGCGTAGGAAATTAGATTCTAATAGATATATAGACTCGGATAATTCTGATTCAGACTCTTGTATTAATAATCTTACTACAATGGCAGTCAACCCTGATACTATTTACCAAGCCTTACGCGTAGTTCCGGACTTTGATGGCAATCCGAATGTTCTAACACGTTTTATTAAATTATGTGACCATATCGTTTTACAATATGTGAAACACGAGCCAAAGTATGAATTGAGTAACTTGTGTGTTATAAACGGTATTCTAAATAAAGTCACAGCTTCGGCAGCCCGTACAATTAACGCCTATGGTATTCCGGAGAATTGGTTAGGGATTAGAACCGCACTTATTAACAACTTTTCCGACCAAAGGGACGAGACCGCCCTTTATAATGACATGTCGTTATTAATGCAAGGAAACAGCACTCCTCAGAAATTTTGCGACAAATGCCAGACCCTTTTTAGTACCATAATGACATACGTTACGTTACACGAAGAAATAGCCATCACTTTCGAAGCCAAACGAAACCTTTACAGTAAACTCACTTTACAATCTTTTGTTAGAGGTCTTAAAGAACCCCTAGGGTCCCGTATACAGTGTATGAGACCCGAGACTATAGAAAAGGCTCTGGAATTTGTGTAACAGGAAATGTATGTCATGTATTTGCAGCAACGTAATGAAGGTAACCCCGAGCGTCGTAACCCACCTATGCAACAGATGTATTCTACGCATAAAACGCCACCAATGGTCCCTATGACCACACATAAAGGTTTTAGTTTTCCGACCCCAGGCCCTAGCTGGCAAAGGCCCACCTGTATTTCAGCAGCACCAATGGAGACCAGTTTCCAACATAACCACATGCCCTATCGTACACCTAATGTTTAGTCGTACCCAGCAAATGCTTCGCGCGCCCCCGCCGAATTATAATCCCCAGAGTAATGTATTTAAATTGCCTAATAGGAATCCTCAGACACAGTACACCGGCCCTAAGGCAATGAGCGGCGTCAGTCATTTTGTTCCTAAACTATTGTTATGTTGTCAGGACACGATTGGCGTAAGTCAGGAAACCCACCACCTACCAACTATCTTAAAGCACGCGAGATGAATTTTAACCAAATGAATAACTTTGACGACACATACAGTCGTAGTCAACTAATTAGAGACAATCTCTAGTTGAGCCAAATAGTGAATTATTTTTTTATTTTCCAACGAGTCTTAACAATATTCCATATCTTTTACATGGAAGTATAATTAGTCATTGACGTGCCCGATTATACAAACAATAACAACTTCTTAAACATTAGACCTCTTTACAGTATAGCTGATAGATTATCATAGTGCTATTTCTTCAAAGAATGCTGACTGGCCATTTAATTAGGGACACTGAGGTATTGCATTCTAATTTCAGAATTTGAATTTTAATACTTTTTTATTTCTTCTCTTATTGTTTTGTGGTAGTTTTGGCGGCAATCCAGATTTTTAATTTTAAGATTTGAGGATTATTTGAAGAAAAATGGGCAAAAATAAAAGTTGCGATCCAACACTACGAAAAATTATCATGAAGTTTGTCGAGCGTGGTTGGTCATACCGAAGGATAGCACAACATTTAAATTGTTCAAAAACTATGTTATGCAGTGCAGTGCAGCATTTCAGGCGCTATAACACAGCTTTAAATGTGTCCAGAACAAAAAGATCGAGAAAAACAACTCCGCAAGAAGATAGAATGATAACCAGGTTAGCTAAGAAAGATCCGTTTCTAGGCTCTATTTTAATAAAACACAAAGTGTTTGGGGCAGACGAAAGAGCCGGCGTATCAGCGAGGACCATTCGATGACGTCTGGTAGAAGCAGGGTTGTTCGGAAGAGTGGCTCACAAAGTACCGTTGTTGAAGAAAGAACATAGAAATGCTTGCTTGGCGTTTGCACGTAAATATGGACATTGGACCTACGCCCAATGGCAACATGTATTATTCTCTGACGAGACCAAGGTTAATTAGATTTCTTCAGATGGAAGGCAATATGTACGGCGTCCTGTAAAAGCGGAAACGAATCAGATTCACAAAAAAACAGGTGAAACATGGCGGTGGAAACATTAAAATGTGGGGTTCATTTTTTGGACGTGGTCGTCGGGCTTTCCTTGCTTTTGTTTTACTTTGCTTGTATTTGAAATAAAAGTAGGTTAAACCAAACTTAATAGCCGATACAAGTTCGGTGTATGCCACGCTTGGATATACGTAGCACACTGACGCATTCACAAGCGTTTAAACGACTTCCAAATACCAAGCGAGATTTGTGGACGCTTGGAGCTTGTGGACGCTTGCCGAGCCTTGGCAAGCATGGAAACGCACCTTTAAAGATATTATAATACTGCAGATTATTAGTTTTGTTTAACTCTATTTTTCATTATACTTTACTGTCCTTAATTAAATAGCTACAGAATTGTACCTTAAAATTTAATACAAACTGATTAACCTTAGATATTAAATACTTTTATCTATTTATTTAATCTTTTATTTACAGCCATTTATAGCATAATAATCGGACCAAATTATGCAAATAATAGGTGCTGAGAAATCTATAGGGTTTTATATTTATATGTACATAACCGGTTATAGCTCTTCACTATCTTGAATGTCCCTAATTAGTTGACCACGACTGTATGACTATGACTGTTACTATGAGCAAACCGACTACTGTGACTACTCTAACTTCTGTGAGTATGACAACTATGCACCCGACCTTTATTCTTACGAGCCAAACAGTATGCAATGTCAGGAAATAAATGAGAATAACTGCTTAGAAATGCCACAACCATCTACTTCCGCTAACCGTAATAGCCAGGATTTTTGCGGAACCAGAGTCAAAAAGAATTAAAATAGAATTAAATTTGCAATCTAAAAGGGAATTACGGTATATTGAATTTTCAGATCCTCCTCTTAAATTATTAGGCGACACCGGTGCTAACCAGTCTTTCATTAGCCCGGAAGCGGTCACAAAATACTTTTCTAATATACCATTAAATTTTGACCCATTTGAGGTAACCAATGCACGCACTACCAGTGTGCATGAGCATTCAATTACCATACCAAATTTTTCTGAACTTAATAATCTAAGTAAAAATTTTCATATATAAATTTCATAATTATTTTGACGGTTTAATAGGATTAGATTTACTAGACGGCGCACAGATTGCTTTAAAAAATAACTATTAACCACAGACCATGCAACTATACCCATTCGCTTTTATCAGTGTAAAAGGCCCAGTTACCAAGAAACCATCTCAGCTAACTCGTCAAAATTATTAAATATACCAATTTGCCATCCTGACGTCGTAATGTCACAGCAACTCTACTGTAATAGTATTATTCACGAGTGTATTACTCGAGTTACGGGCGGGATTGGTATTGTTGAAATTGAGAACCCAACCGATCGCGATATTCTTATTACTTTCGAACGCCCTGTACAAGCCGTTAATTAATATTCAGTGCACACGCACCTAACATAATACAAACAGTGCTAAGCATGTTCTATCGCGATTACGTACTGAGCACCTAAACGTCGAAGAAAAAACTAATTTAGAAACTTTATGTGCACGTTATGCTGACGTTTTTTATATTGAAGGCGAGCTCTTAATTTTTAAAAATAAAATTAAACACCGCATTAGGACAATCGATGAGCTTCCTGTATACACAAAAAGTTACTGCTATCCATTTATTCATCGTCAAGAATTTAGAGACCAAATAACTAAGATGCTGGACCAAGTCATCATAAGACCATCTGAATCAGCTTGGAACTCACTTATCTGGGCAGTTCCCAAAAAGGCAGACGCTTCTGGTCAACAAAAGTGGCGAATAGTTGTAGACTTCCGTAAATTGAATGACAAAACCAAAGATGACAAATACCCCATTCCCAACATTACTACTCGACAAACTTGGCAACTGCCAATACTTCACGACACTTGATTTAGCTTCTGGATTTTACCAATGTGAAATACACCCCGACGACATCCCCAAAACAGCTTTCAAGGTTGAACATGGGCACTTTGAATTTTTACGCATGCCCATGGGATTAAAAAATTCTCCATCAACTTTTCAAAAAGTTATGGACAATGTACTTAGAGGCTTACAGAACGAGATCTGTTGAGTATATCTGGATGACGTAATTATATTTAGTACGTCACTACAAGAACACATGAATAATTTAGATTTTTTTTTTAAAGATTGCAAGAATCTAACTTTAAAATCCAGTTAGATAAGTCTGAATTTCTTAAGTTGGAATCAGCATTTTTAGGACATATTATCAGTGGGGAAGGTGTCAAACCAAACCCTGATAAGATAGCAGCAATAGAGAAATACCCCCTACCAAAAACCTCTAAAGAAATAAAACAATTCCTTGGACTTTTAAGATACTATAGGAAATTTATTCCCAACTTTGCCCGCATAACTAAGCCTTTGACTAAATGCCTCAAGAAATCAAATAAAATCACTTTCGACTCTGACTATACAGACTGTTTTAATAAATGTAAGACATTATTAATGAATGACCCCATTTTACAATATCCCGACTTTAACAAATAATTTATTTTAACGACAGACGCTTCGAATGTAGCTATCGGCGCTGTTTTATCGCAAGGAAATATAGGATCAGACGAACCCATTTGTTACGCCTCTAGAACCCTAAATGATAGTGAGTGTAACTACAGCACTATAGAAAAAGAACTTCTAGCCATAGTTTGGGCTACGAAATATTTTAGACCATATTTGTTTGGACGTAAATTCAAAATACTAACCGACCATAAGCCCCTACAATGGATAATGAATCTTAAAGAACCTAACTCGAGACTGACTAGATGGCTTAGTGAATACGACTACACTATTGTTTATAAAAAAGGGAAATACAATACTAACGCAGACGCACTATCACGAGTTTAAATTAATAATGAAGAGACTGAATCTATGATAGCCAATGTTTCCGAGAGACCATCCTCGCGTACAGGCTCCTCAACAGCCACTGCTCATACAAGTATAGAAAACCCCATTCTAGAAGTCCCGATAACTGACGAACCACTAAATAAATTTCACAGACAAATATGCATAACCAATAACCATAGTAGGTGACATTAAACGACGAACAGCAGCCACTAAACCCTTCGACACGCACACTAGAACGTTTATTCAGGTCTCAGAATCAAACCTAGAACAAGACGTAGTAAATGCAGTAAAAGAATACGTTAACCCTAAAGTTAAAACTGCACTAAAAATAACTCCTCCTCTAGGCATGTACTCTATCATCCCTATTATTCAAAATAATTTCAAAAACTCAGCCATGAACCTAGTCTTAGTAAAAACCGAATTGGTAGACGTAAAAGAGTATTTGCGACAACAGAAAGTGATAAAACATTATCACGAAGGTAAGACCAATCATAGAGGCATAAACGAGTGTTACCTTGCTCTTTCAAGAAAATACTATTGGCCCAAAATGAAAGACAATATCTCTAAATACATCAATAAGTGTGCTATTTGCGGACAGACAAGATATGACAGACATCCAATCAAACCACAATTTAATATAGTACCCCCAGCTACAAAACCTTTTGAAATTGTACATATGGATCTATTCACAGCTCAAAATAAAAAATACCTAACAATAGTAGACGTCTTTTCTAAATACGGACAGGCTTACTATATAAGAGATGGGACCGCATCAAGCATTCTACAAGCGGTATTAAAGTTTTGCACCCATCATGGGCTTCCATTAACCATAGTTACAGACAATGGTACCGAGTTCACCAATCAGTTATTTTTAGAATTTATTAGACTACATAAAATTAATCATCATAGAATTTTGGCGCAGTTCAACGTTTCCACTCCACACTACTAGAACACTAACGTATACTCCGATTACGTCAAAAGAACGAACCAGTAATTAACTATATTAGCTTATAATAGTTCTGTACACAGCTTTACTAAATGTAGGCCCCATGACATAATAAGAGGACATTTTGACTCCAGAGACCCCCTTTGACCTGAATATGACTGAACATCTCATGCAACAATATGTTTTAACTCATAGAGACCAAATGAAAACTGTATATGACCTTATTAATAACTACACTTTGACTGACCGAACTAATATCATGCAGAACAGAAACAAAGATAGAGACCCGGAAGTTGAGTATCACCCCGACCAACAAGTCTTTATAAGTAACCCAGTGGCTAGCAGATAAAAACTAGCACCCCGTTATACCCATGATACTGTGTTAGCCGATCTTCCTATTCACATATATACGTCTAAAAAGAAAGGCCCCGTAGCAAAATCCCGACTGAAACGTACTGCTAAGAGACCTAAATTGTTACAGAACGCTCCTGATAATGATTGTACACCCAATACTGGCGCACGAGATAAGACTTGAGAGCTTAAACAAAAGACCAGGACTATTACCTTTCAATCTTGGACAGGCGAGACTTATTACACATTATCACTCTTTCCTACAATATATTGAGACTACAATATCAAAGACAGACTTAACTCCGTAATAACCCAAATTAGTTACTTTAAAAACAAATTAGATAGTGAGACTTTTGCTTTATATGAAATCCGGATAAGTTCTCAACTTAAAACCCTAGAACCTAGCAGTTCTAAAAGAGGTCTCATTGACGGACTAGGATCAATAATTAAAAGTATAACCGGAAACTTAGATCATACAGATTCCCTATTATATAATAACGCAATTAAACAATTAGAAAGAAATAATGACAAATTAGTATCAGACTTGTACAAACAGTAATAACTCTCAATAAAGCCTGGATGACCCGACACAATGAAATATTGTCGGACATCATAAAAAACCAAGAAAGAATTAACTCTACCTTGGAACTTCTTATAGATGAGGATATTACTACTAAAATTGACTGTATTCGAATAACAAGTTCGCACAGCTTTTGTCACTAATTAGCGATAATATAGATGATTTACTTTTAGAAATAAATAAGATAGAGAATACATTAGTTTTTATACATGCATCGAGCACACATCATAGTTCGTTAGATATAGATACCCTAGGTAATATGATTAGTAAGTTAAAGTCAATATATAGTTCCGAACATATATTAGATATAGATTTAAGAGAATATTATTCCATAATAAAACCCGGTAACTACTATACAGAAAAGAGAATAGTTATCATATTTAAAGTACCAGTAATTTCATCAGACAGTTTTAATTTATATAGGTTAGCAATAGTCACAAATAAATTAGGATATACTCTTATTCCTCCTTATCCTTTCATTGCAACAAATGGAAAAGCTTTCAAGTACATAGAGGCAGAATGCCCGAAGCTCAGCCAGTATCATGTCTGCGAAGAAGGATTAAATCATCATCTGGGAGATCACTTCGATTGTATACAAAAACTCATCTACAACCAGGCCCTACACGAATCATGCATACCGACCAAGATCACTTTAACAAAAGAATTCATGGAACGACTGGACGACCAACGCTACGCGCTAATCTTTCCACAACCTACTCGAACAGAGCTTCACTGCGAACGACAAGAGTTATCTTCCTTCATGGCAGCTATCTCGCTACAATCCCTCAACACTGTTTACTGCGAACTAAAGAATTCACAATTATTAACACCAATAACGTAATAAAAGGACAGCCGCTAAAGATTACTGAAATACCTATAGAACGAGAAGCAATCAAGGCAATTATTCCTCATTTAAAACTCAACTCCGTAAATCTAAGAAACCTACATGAAATTGAAGTCAAGATTCTCATGCAGCATCCGAGACAAGATCGAAGATTCAATTTATCACACGATTATACCATTATATGTCATACTCCTATGCGCAAACGTACTGACGATTACTCTCATTATACGTCGGTATAAGATTTGTTCGATGTTCAAGAACTCAAAGCAACGCGAAGAAAATCCTGAAAACCATCATTATGAAGGCACAGAATTACCCAATAACCAGACACAGATTCCAGCAACATTTTCGCTCAAAGTTCTCAAATAGTTGCTGTTCAGGTGTTACGCAAGCTAACTACTCCAGAACTGCTGATCCAGAGCCTCATGTATATCATCAACACCAACTTCCACCGATGACGAAATTCCTTCAATCAGCAATACAGGCGCCTCGCGCCGCCCTACATTGCACAACCACCGATGTCGAAACTCCACATCAGCCAAATGGTGACGCGTGTCAGAACCGCTGACTCCATGGAAAGTGCTAATGCCCATTTTTCATTTAACATTATTGCATTATATAGATTATAGAATCACTTCGGTACTAGCATTGTCCCTAATTGTAACTATAATAATTTTAATAAATTTATTTTAATTAATTTCGGTTTTTTTTAAGTCCTCCGGCTGTCGAATCCATAATTCGAGCGTAAATATTCACTATTTTTTGTTTATGTAATAACAATTAAACCACATCGAATCAGACCGTGAAAAGTGATAGGGCTCTATTCGTAGTTATACTGAAGCGTAAGAGAGAAAAAAGGACTCGATTAGTAAAGTATTTCGGTCGTTAACAAAAATGGCATCAAAAATATCATGAGTGTTAAAAATAGTGTTTTTTCTTGATATGTGTATATTATTATTTTGTGTTAGTGTTAATAATAATAGTTAGTGTAATATATGATAAATAGAGACATTTTAAGTTTGAAAAATCAGTTGTTCTTAATGAAGCGAGAGTAGTACCCACTTCAACGCTTCGCTTATGAGGCGTGCAATATATTTTAAACCATTTAGATAGTCCATAGACAGCCTTTATAAGATTAGCAATTTACTATTTGTAAGAAAATTTAATGTTTGCAGGGTACCTTACAATGCAGAATATCAGGTTAAGCGACGTAAACATTACACGCCAAATTCGCCAAACTCATTCGTCTAGACTTCGTCAGAAGTCAATATACTACACAATCAACGTAAATCTATAATAAAATATACCCAAAAATAAACGAAGACACAAATACGCACATGCACACACACGTTTCGAAGTTTCACATTTAATACCAGCAAAGTGAATTTATTGATATTTCAGAGGCTTATAAAAAATAGGATTGAAACCAAACAACTAAGATAGATTAATGTGCGGTTATATTATTATAAAATACTTTCAGCCTATCGAACATAATTCTATCGGTTTTAATAGATATTTACACAAACATAGACGGGAGGATATAGACAAATTTAAGTCATCTATACTCTTAGTCCGCCGGTTCTCAGATTACTGGTTACTTATTATGCATAACACTAATATGAAAACAGTCATAAAAACACGTGTGCTTAAATTAAACGTCATGCAAACCAGGTCCTGAGCTGGTGCATGGTATTTTATACTCTATCGAGTTCACATACAGTTCTAATATTAAATATAGGTTTGAATTACACATCCGCTGTAACGGTCAGTACGCACTCCTCGGGGGCGTATCGAAACGAATCCACTCCATATCGATTGTAGACGGCGTTCTCTCCTTCAATGCAGTTTCTTCTTCTCAGTTTATCGGCTCAAAGCTCCCGCAATCAAAGATTGGAGTGTGGAAGAGAATAGCACTTACAGGCTGCGATTACTGATTCGCAAGACTCACAGTTGCTAAAACCACACTAAGCTCGAATAACATTAATTATCACGACTTTTAGGTTTAAAAAGTCCATTAACATCATGATTAATGTTAATAACCTAGTAGCTTTAACAAGTGATCAGACGCCTAGTCATCATGCGGCCGTGGTTCGGGAAAGCCGCGGGCCGACATGGGGTCGGGCGCGGGGTCGGCGTGCGGCGCGGGGGACGCGGCGGGGGAGGGGGCGGGCGAGGCGGTGGGCAGCGGCGAGGGCAGCGTGGCGTACACGGTGGGCCGCGGCGGCTGGTACGACGGCGCGTACGAGTCGCTGCGCGGGTTGTAGAAGGGCGAGTCGTCGGCGCAGCACTCCAGGTTGGGCGAGTAGGGCGTGGCCGCGCCGCACGAGGGCGCGTCGTCGCTGGGCCGGTACGCGTACACGGTGCGGCGCGGCGGCTCGGCCTCGGGCCGGTGGTGCGACGACGGCGCGTGCGCGTCCGACCAGCGCGCCTTGCTCGGCGTGAAGTCTCCCTTCACGTACAACTGGATCGGTCGCCGGAATCCCTTGCTCGCGTGCTGCGGTACGCCTAAAATGCAGCATTTGCTGAATCCGACCTCCGGCGACAGCAGATACTCGCGAAACTTATTGGGAAACATCTCAATGGAATTGAAATTTTCGTATATTGTTGGCTGGAACAAATAAAGAAAGTAACGTTTATAATATAATATATAAATATCACGAACATATTTATGATATGGCTAATGTGATATCAATGTTTGTAAAACATAATATATAATAATTATTATTTTAACTAACGATCATACTTCCATTAACAATATCAAATCATTAAAATGACTATCTCAGATCTCTGACATCTAGTCTTAACTCTATTATTTTTTGTTATTGGGGAAAAAAAATACCTAACCGCACACCCCATCGGTCAACGCAACGAACAGGGTAGTATGAGGCCCTCACCCACTAAATAAACCCGCCGTGTGCCGTCTCTCCGCCTGTACTGGCAAACCACTGACCCTGGAAGGCATTACTTCAGTGTACGGTGACGACTTACCCTTTCGGTCTAACCCTAAAATATCATTATTATATTCTTCATCGTCTCCTCTACTTCTCCACCTCCTATCCCTTTCCCCGGGTTAGTACCACGCAAATGATGCCCCTGATATTTCTAGTTTGTTGAATCTTTATTTTATGCAACAACAAAGTAAGGGATCGACGACAATAATTAGTTTACCGGAAAGAGCGAGCCTTTTTTTATTGTGAAAAATGGCAGATGAGCAGACGACCTGATGGTAAGTGGTAACCGCCGCTCAAGGACTTTGGCAAGACCAAGGGTACAGCCAAGCTGCGTGGTAGAAAAAAGCGCTCGAAACGCACAAACTTGGACGATATCGTTTCCAGGTGGTGTGGATGAAGTATGGGAAATACTTCTAAGCTAACATTTATTCCAGAAAGATGCACTGAAATAAAGACGGAATATTATTCTATAAACGAAATTAAATAAATATTCACGGACATTTTCACACAACGTCCTCTAGTCCCAAACTAAGATTAATGGTTGTGCTATGGGTACCAGATAACGGATATAATACATTATATTACTTTTTTTTTCTTGTAAATACATAGATAGAAAACACCCAGACGCAGTACAAATATCTGTGTTCATCACACAAATAAATGTCCTGGGTGGGATTCGAACCCACGACCTCGTGTTCGGAAGTCGGTTACAGTACCGACGCCACGAGGCCCGTCGAATTTATTAAGTAAAGATAACAGATAAATTGTATATTTGTAATATATTTACCGTTAAACGCTTCTTCTTTTTATAGCTAGCCCAATTCTGTGCTTCTAGCACAAGTTTCCCGCCCGGACGAAGATCAGCAAACATTCGGCGAAAGGCACGTTTGAGGCCACCATCACCCCAATTCAAATGCATCCACTTTGTGGTTGACAGGCACAGGATAAGATCGAACTGAGGAATCTCAGCACCACAGCCCACCGCGACCTCTTCACGCGGGACATAGTTGCCCTAGAAAATTTATAAAATAAAATAATATTTAGTATTAATTAATATTAAATTTTTTATTTTCTCCTGTAAAGTTGGACACACACGCACAGACGTTTTTCTCTTGCACGTTTATTCGATGCGGCCATCGACAAGTGTACTATCTGTTCTCTCAAGTCCGATGGGCGACGATAATACGACATTTCCGACACGACCGCAGGGAGCCCAGGCGCGGCTTTAAGTGGTTTTCACAGAAGAAGAAGGAGAATGCCCACAAAAGTGTTGGCTTTAGTTTCATATTGTATCATGTTGTACATTAATGAAACTTACCTTCATTTATAATTAAACACAAAGTGAAAAATGTGAAATCAAAAATAACAGTCACGAGCAGGATTTGAACCTGCATCTCCTGGATACCGTCCAGATGCTTTGCCAATTCAGCCATCGTGACAATTGCTCCTGACTGCTAATTTCGATAACACATTCATATTTAACGTCTTTGGGTGACGCCTGCGCCATCTGTCGGCAGTATTTTCATACATTATACCGACCAGGTAAACTTAATTTTATAATTAAGATTTTTACCTAATAATGACGGAAACCCTATAAATATTTATATATATTTTTAGCATTTGACATGCTTAGCACTATACATTAAACACAAAGGGGAAAATGTGAAATCGAAAATAACAGTCACGAGCAGGATTTGAACCTGCATCTCCTGGATACCGTCCAGATGCTTTGCCAATTCAGCCATCATGACAATTGCTCCTGACTGCTAATTTCAATAACACATTCATATTTAACGTCTTTGGGTGACGCCTGCGCCATCTGTCGCCAGTATTTTCATACATTATACCGACCAGGTAAACTTAATTTTACAATTAAGATTTTTACCTAATAATGACGCAAACGTCACCAAAGACGTTATACGCCGAAATTTTAACTTGATATTTGAGTCTGTATTGTAGATAATAAAAATTTAATTTTTTAGACCAATTTGATTCTCATACAAAACGAAACCATGTATGTGTTCTCCCTTCATATTTGCCATGGACCAAAATCTGGGTACGCCTATGTATCTCAAGTTTCCAAGGCAACACAGAAAACAATTTTTAAAACTAATCAAGAGCTGTCAAATAAGTTTTTGCTTTGGGTTCGCCTTTATACATAGATATGACACCTTTACAGTAGCACAAGCAGATGCCCGCGGCTCCGGCTCTGGTAAAAACTAGTACCTATTTAGGTTATAACTCAAATTCTCGACGCAGAAACGGCATAAAATGTATAATCAAAAGTCAAAAAGTTTCATCAAAAACCAGCCAGTAGTTTTTGCGTAATGTGCGAACAAACAAACAGACAAAAATTCTAATAAAAATTAGTTTCGGTACAGAGACATGGCCAAATACAGATTTTTTCCTCAAATATCTTCACATAATATCACAGCTTTAAAAAAGTACAAATACAGATAGAATAACAACCTATGTATTAAGCAAAATTTCATTTTGAGTATTTCTTTCAATATACACAAAAAGGTATACTTGGAATAAGCTCATACCAAACAGTGAGACTTTACACAAAAAAGAAGTCAATTTACTTAGTATTTGTAGTTTGCACATGTTATCAAATGATGTGATGAGATAATCTATTTTTAGATTGTTACCACATGCAGTTAAGATAAATATCTCTGCATATATATTAAAAACTCAATTTACCTGTTTAAACGTAACATTGCAGGGAAATGCAGGCGGCTTGACATCAGTAGTAGAGTCACCAAGTGGACCGTATAACATAGACATTGACATTGGAAAGAAGCATTGACCCCCTTCTTGTTTATTTAGAGCCTTTCTGTTTTTCCGTGGCCTCCTCAGTTTCCTACTGGGCAAAACTTTCTTTGAATCTTCAGCCTTGTCTTGTTTCTGATCAACACAATCCTCACATTTTTCTTCTTTACACTTCTTACAATCTGTCTCTGCCTTTTTATCATCTTCCAAATCAATTTTCTTATCTTCCTCTCTCTTTGGTTCTGGTGGAACCGGAATGAATGACCTCAAGTTTTTTCTTGCTCTACCTGAAACGTGCAATTAACAGTTGTTACAAGTTAAATTTTAGATCATCAGGAATCATCTAGATTGCACATGCAACTTCTTGCCATGAGTAATTTGTGTAATAAAAGTTTACAGCCAGCGGCTAAAATGTGAAAAGACTACAATATATTTAACTGCTTTGAGACATAAATAATAGTCTAGTTTAATTTTTAATTAAACTGCCTATCTATAGATGCTCACATGTTTGTAAAGATAAAATCAATCACCGTTTATACAAATAAATAAAATTGAAGTGTCTTTTTGTAATATCAATTTTTTTTACTAAATGCATATGAAAGTATCTATGTTACGTATAGCAAAATACTGTTTAAAGATTTTGTTTGTCTTATTTGTTTGGGCTAATCTCCGTTGGGGAAGAAAGGTTTTCGAGCGTGTATCGGACGGCGCACTGTAGGACGGCCTCCCACCAGGTGGACTGATGAACTGGTCAAAGTCGCAGGCAGTCGTTGGATGCAGGCGGCACAGGACCGTTGGCTGTGGCGTTCTCTTGGAGAGGCCTATGTCCAGCAGTGGACGATGAAAGACTGATGGATGCATGGATGGAATCTCCGAAATGGCTGGACCGATTGGGACAGGACTTTCAATGGTAGATACCTGATGTTATAAAGAGTAACATAGGCAAATTTAATTTTGAAAAATTTATTAGGGTTCCACATAAAAAAAGAAAAAAATAACTAAATTCCACAAAGACATAGGCACAGAATAGATACTAGTCCTACGGGCAGAAACATCGCTTCCATTACAACTTGTCCAAAATCTCTCTATAATAGCCTACAAAATCTTAATAATAATACCAATTGTTCGCAGTGAGACGAAATGTACCTTATGTAAACAGAAATACAGTTGAGATTGTTTTGCCCACCGCATGATCCACGTGCAACCGCGTCATTCAACGAATGCGCTAGGGTTGCACCTATGATGATTGTACTTACTTACTTATCATCAAGCTATCTCCCTTCCGGGGTAGGCAGAGAGAACAGTGACAAAAGGCTCTATTCTTGCATACATCTCTCGCTTCCTCAACATTAATAATTATTTTCATACACGCTCGCCGGTTTCGGAGACTCCTCGACTCCATCGACAGCAACAAAGCTGTCGTTTATAAAACTTAAAAAAATATTTTTCTAGTAGCTTCTATTTGATTACTTTTTATATCATTTTAAATGTTATTTTCAAGTCAGATTATTTTTTTATAAATTGTTTTTTTTGTTGATCATGCATTTAGAGTTTTAGCTCAGAATTTTCGGTTATTAAATTTTAACGTCGAAATATCCTAAATCGCGTAAACAATTTTAGTTTAATCAATACTACAAGCGCGTGCGCTTAGGCGAGCGTGCGATAGCGTTCAGTCGGTTGTATCGTGCAAAGCGGTAGGCATTTAACTCGGGGCCTTTAGCGAGTGATGTACGCCTGACATAGGTAGCAGTTATTTTTTTTTATTGCATGTAATGGCAGACGAGCCACGGTCCATCTGATGGTAAATGGTTACCGTCGCCCATGGACTCGACTATACCGAGAGTATTGTCAAGCCGCTGCTCACCATTCATTTCACAAATATGAAATGAAATATAAACGGCTATCTCCTGTTACAGCCAAAACGCAACGATGTGCTTCATGGCCGGTCACACGGAAGATGGTGGTACCAACCTGCTCGGGCCCGATACCAAGTACCCAGCCCTACCACCAGTCAAAACCAGTTAGTATTT
The DNA here is from genome assembly GCA_948253155.1 of Leucoma salicis. Classification (NCBI taxonomy): domain Eukaryota; kingdom Metazoa; phylum Arthropoda; class Insecta; order Lepidoptera; family Erebidae; genus Leucoma; species Leucoma salicis. Next base: position 11,899,455 of record OX411809.1, on the reverse strand, counting down.
AAAAAGTTTTATTCCAGAGATATTATAATGGTATACATTTACATTTTAATGGTAGATATAAGGAACTCTGGTACTTAAGTGGTAACACCGTTCACTGCCATAGCAACTTGTAGCCTAAGAGAATCTCTACAATATCCGGGGGGAGTGGAGATAAAAACAAAATTTGCAAGCATATATGTAACATGTCCGGCGGCGTAACTTGGGTTTAAGCCACCAGGGGCACAGGCAAATGTTCCTGCCTCTTTATTGAGGACTGAATGAATTAGACTAAAAAGTCTAGATTAAAAGATATGTGAGCTTGCAGTCTATACCAATGGAAAACTCTTAAGCTTATGATGACCCGTGGCCGTGTGGGCTTTAGAATTGTCCCACCCCTCTCTACCCACGGGGCTCGTAAGAGCCGACTGAGGGATACCGCGGGAGTGGGCAGCAGCACTTCCTAAAGTATTAATAACATCCACTGCAATCGCCAACCCACCTGCCAAGCGTGGCATTACGGCATTTTCCCCAACGACGGGACCGCTCGTTGTGGCGTTTTCTTGGGGAGGCCTGTCCACCAGTGGACATTGAAAGGCTGATAGATGGATGGATGGATTATGATGACCCAGTTCTTAATATTGTGTCCATGTGAAGCTAATAGCATAAATACATACCTATCAAGACAGGATCAATATCCATGCCCACAACTGATCGGGCTCCAAGTTCCCGTGCAACAGCTATGGAAATATGGCCTACATTGCACCCAACATCTAAAACATCCTTGTTTTGGAATAAATGCCGATGCATTTCAAAAACCTGCAGCCGAATATCCATCATTGCATTTAGGTTCCGATAACCATAATATCTGAAATAACAAAATAACAGTTTTGAAACATAAAACATGGTGACTACAATACTGACAGGAGGAAACAATGTACAAAAGAGTCTATATGAGGTCAATCACTTGTCATGCAAATACTATCTTTTTGTTAAATCTTGTATGTATTTCATTTAACAGCATCATATTATGAGTTACCTCATTATTTTTATTTTCGGAACATACAGTATTGCATGCTCTCAGACAAAAACAATCATCATCAAACAATCAGCATCCAAAAATGTACCACAGAAGTTATCTATCTATTATCTATATAAATAAAATGATAAGAGGTCTTGCGTTGGGAAAGCATTACAAAAAAACTACTGGATAGATTTCAACTGAGTTTCCTAAATTTAATTTTGAGACATTTAAGTAGTCCTTATCTAAAAAAAATTATTGCATAGGTACATATCTCAATTTAATATAAAGTTATTAGTTGTAGAAAACAACAATTTTAATAAGCAGTATATATTAAGATGTGCTTTCTTGCTAAGGAAAAGTGGGGGAGAGGGGAAGTCTCTTCTACCTCTGCCTCATAATGTTAATAGAAGATCAGAAGTCACGGGTATCAGCAAGTCATTTATATAATTGGATGTCTCCATAGAGAGGCATAGGCATTTAGATAATAATTTTGGGTGTCAGCTGTGGATTTGTTTTTGGAATGAGGCAAATATTTGTGTAATTTACAACTGCTGCCCATTCAATGTGTTTTATATTTTACTGACACTGTCACAACAAGGATTTGATAAGGCAATACATAAGCCGTCAAAAGTACAATAAATATAATAATAATCACCTGTCATAATTGCCATATTGGTATCTTGAATTCTTAGGGTGAAAGGTAGGCAGCTTTTGCTCCTCTTCAGTTTTGGGTTTGGTACGGTGTGGTGAGACAGGACGTTCAGGTGGAGCTATACGCTGTTGTGGCCTGGCCCGCATCCAAGCACCTGGTTGGGGAACTACTGGACTGACTATTTTATCTAATGAATCCATACGGCGTAGTTTTTTGGGGTCCTTCCCTTTCTGTGATGCATTATCACTATCACTGCAAGATCTTTTGCGTGATTTAAATGTTGATGTTGAAGGTTCTGGTGGTGGAGGCTCTTTTATACCTTCAACTATGTTTTCAGGAGTCTCTTTGACCACATGCACTGGTGATGAGTTGTCTGTGGTACGCCGTCGAAGCCTTGCTCTTTTACGAGGTTTACGCTGCTGCATTTCTAGCCTCTTTTCATATTCTGCATTATCCACTGATTCCAATAAATTTAAAGGATCCTGAATATTAGGAGGTATTATAACATCAATCTTAGCTTTATGCCGTGGGGGTGTTGGAAGTGGTGATGATTCTGGTGTTACAGCATTCATAGCTCTATTAATATCTTCATCTTGGAGACTATTCAAATTGAGGGGATCAGAAATATTTCCGCCTAACAAGAATTTTGTTGGAGGAATGAATGCTTCCTTTCGTGGTCTCTTGTGTGGCAAAAAAAACTTAGAAATAGATGGAAAACTCTGAGCTCTTTTTCGGCCTAACTTGAATTTCGTACCAAGGTAATTAACGCGCCGTACGGTAGCCCTATCTGGGTTATCCTTGGCAGGAGTATGGCCTTTTTTGCCATGACGAAATTTCTTTTTAGCCTTTTTCGAATTACCCACACTTGAGACATCACTTTCTTTGGAAGTATTTTGATCACACGATTGCACACCAGTAGCCTCATTTACACTAAGAGACAATTCTGAACTATCACCAACATCATTATCAGAAGTTTCACCAGCTGTTTCATTTTGAGGATTTTCCTCATCGTTGCCCTTACAAGTACTGACACACTCTTCTGGACTCCCCATTACGTAAGATTAAAAATAACGATAACCAATATTCTACGGTCAAAATTATAAATCATTTGAAAACTCAAATTTACCGCCACTAAGATTCTTGCAAAATTTACAAGGCCATCCGTCAATGGTGATAAACAGTTCAACAACGCGGTTTGTTTGTTGTAATACTTGTAATTAGATTTACACTAATACGATATTCTAAAGCAATGAAACGATTTCAAGAACTATTTCACTCTTACACGCCATTTAAAAACAACTAAGGCAAGCACTAGTACTTCGTAATAAAACAGCAAATAGCAATGCCAGTGAATATGCCACTATATCTATCTTTACGACACAGACTAGTCTAGTCGGACTACTAACCTTCATTCTTATAGGTACGTACTCTCAGGCCTACAAGAACTCGAGTTGACTAAACTAACAGACTAAAAACGCAGAGAATTTATCGTTTTTGTCGTTGTTGTGGTATTATTGTATTACCTTATCCTTTTGCTTCTTAGACAAAGAATATTACCTACTTTTTGCATGTATCACAGATTAAAATAAAATAAAATGCATATACGCGCGTGAGAAGTTATACTTATACTTCTTTGGCATCATTTAATAAATAAATTAATTATTAAATTCGTATCTTCAAAACTTGTCACTGTTATGTTTTTAAATACCTTGATCGATACAGTAATTATGTCTAATGTCACTAGATGGCGTATTAATTATTTGTTGGACTTGGGGCATAAACATCTGGCTTCACTTCACTATATAACATCAAGCTAGATCCCGAGTTGCGCCAGTTGACTTTGAGAAATATTAAATCAACTTTGAATGCAATGTTTTTTCGGCAAAATTGAATATTGAAAGCACAAAAATATAATAATATATAATAAATACTGAGAAAGAGAGAAAGAAAATGTGTGCTTGCACCTGTCTCTCTCTTGCCCCTACAGTGATATACGAAACGTAACTCTCTCTCTCTCTTTCTATCTTCACTAACTTATATCTCCCTCTCAATTTCCGTTCGCCTCGCCTGATCAGCACTTTTCGTAACGCTCACGTCACGCATTCATCAGCTTACTCCCTAAGTCAAGCGTGCGTAAAGAAGTATTTACTTCAAAAATATTTAGGTGTTATTTGGAATTATATTATTATTTTTAATTAAAATTGATGAAGATGCGTGGTAAGACCAAGATAACGAGCCTAATCTCAAGTGCGATGTCGTAATGTCTCATGTTGAAATCGAGTGTCATCAAATCATGCACAATCTATGGGAATGATTTCGTGAAATGGGACCAAAGTGTGTAACAGGAGGCCGGGAAAGCACGCGTTGTTTGATATTACTAATGAGCGCTTGCAGTGCTAGATCGATCTTTCTTCGGATGGAAGCAACGGTTTTGAGTGGAAGTGACGTTGAGTAAAATAATTTCTCTTTCGGTATGGAGATAGTAACGTAATTGATTTACTTAGTCAATTGTCAATGTAATTATTCTATTCTATTCTTTTTGGCAAATAGTGCCGCAAAGCACGACAATTCTGCCAACCACAAATAGTGGAAACACGTGTGTATCTAATAGCAAATTTGACAAGCAATTTTGTCGCACTAAGACTTGGTGTGGGCCTCGTTTAGCAGGTACATAAGCTGAAACAAAAGGACAAATGTATACATATTATAGATAGGGTATTAGTAGTTTTTTTTTCTTTTTCTGTATTATTATTATAATTTAGTGGGAATACAATCATGACGCGTCACAAACGAATGTTATTATATTGAATAAAATGTATGAGCACTCTAAAAAGTTTTGGCGAAGAAAATGAAAGGAGGGAAGGGAATTTAATCGGAACCGGGATTCCTAAACCAATAACAGCTCTGTAGAGGTCAACATTCGGTTTGTTGTTAGAGCAGCCAAAGAAAATATGTTCGAGGTGACCATCGTCCAAACCACACTCGCATAACGATGAATCCCGGATTCTAATTTTGTGCAGGAATACCGGGGAGCAACAATGCCCCATCCAAAGTCGACATACAGCTGATATGGATGATCGCGATGTTTTCTTAAAAAGATTAAACCAGGGTTTACTCGGGATCACGTGTTGTATAGAGCGGTATAAGAACCCCTTTTTCTTACTGCTACTGTCCCAGTGAGATTGCCATGCCACCATCATTTGACGCTTCGGGAGACTCTGGAGATCGTAATTATGGTGGGCGAAGTGTTTCAGGTCACACAACTGCGAAGAGACTACTGACTTGGCCAGCTTACCCGCACATTTGTTGCCCGCGATACCACAATGACTCGGGATCCAATTCAGTTGGATTTCCTTATGATTCATCGCACAGAACTGTATTGATTTTTTAATTTCAATAATTAATTGGCTTTGGATTTTACTTTTTAAAGGGTTCTGCTGCAAAGCTTTGAGGCAGGATAAAGAGTCTGTAAATATCACTGCTTTGTCAATGTTATGAGCTTCTATGTATAGACACGCTTCCAATATGGCCAAGCATTCTCCGGTGAAAACAGAAGACTCCTTGGGACATTTAAATTTTATTATTATTTTAGAATGATATATATAGCCGCCCCTGTGTAACTCGTAATTGTCAGCTTCGAAGCATCTGTTAAGAATCCCTGATATCTCTACCAACGTTCTTCTATCAGAGAATTAAATACCAAGTCTGATGAAGCTGATTCCTTTAAGAACCCGAGGTCGAAGTGAATAGGCGGTTGGTAAGACAGCACTTTATAGTTGCAACTAAAAACAGGAAGCCTATCGAGCGATATGATGGATCCTTCCAAATTTTGGAAATCTCTCTACGCCTTTACTGTAAGAGGGTTTTCTTTACATCGCCAAAAAATGGACGTACTACACATATTATTTAGATTAGCCAGCTTATACAAAAGAGGGTGTGATTTTTTGCCAATGACCTTTGAAATAAACCGAGCCGCCAGGTATTGCCTTCTCAATGACAGGGATGGATCCCCCGACTCCACCTGTAGGGCATTAATTGGAGAAGACTTCATGCAACCCAGGATGATCCGAAGTCACTTTGCTTGAAGCTTGTCCAATCTTGCCAATGCAACTTTATTACAAGGGATTAGCAAGAATGAACCGTATTCAATTTTACTGCGGACCAAAGCGTTGTATACGAGTTTCACGGTGTAGGGATGGGCACCCCACAGCCTTCAAAATGTTTATGGTCTGTTCACATTTCTCTAATAAGTGGTTTAGGTGTGCCAGGCTCGTAAGTCTAGAATCAATGAAAACTCCCAGGAGTTTCGCCTTGGGCATAAGAGGGATCGTGTGACCTTGTATATTTAAATTTATTTGCGTGACAGACCTTTTCCGCGTAAAAACAACAGCCGAGCTTTTTTGGATAGAAAGGCTCAGGCCATGGGCCAGTAACCATTGATTGAGAGACTCCAGTGAGACATAGAGGGATAGGGCACCTGCATCAATAGAGGTGCTGCTCACATATAAAGCCAGGTCATCAGCATACTGTAGTAAATGACAGTTGCTATTAAGGCAAGAACCCATGTCTGCTGTATACAGGTTATAGAGCAATGGGCTTAAAACTGAACCCTGTGGCAGCCCCTTCCAAACCAATCTTCTTCTCCAATGGGGCACCCTGTACTCTCAGCATTAGGGAGCGGGACATGAGGATTTCATACACGCAGTTGATCATCTTACCCGGAATTCTCCGCTCGTGCATTTTCTGCCTGAGAATGGGAAGGAGAACACTGTCGTATGCGGAGGATACATCTAAAAATGCTGCAACTACGGAATCCTCTCTCCTCTTTTCTGCGTCCTTTCTCTCCTTTACCGCTTGGGAACACTCATGATCCCACCATAGTGGCGATGGAATTTTACCCCTTGCACTGTTTTTAATTGGAAAGCATTCCTATGCACTTGCATTTACCGCCGCCATGAAGTACTGGCAGCAGGTTTGTACATGGTAGCGACCTGAATTCTCCAGATCAAGTTGGTTTATGTTAGGAAGAAAACTAATTTTGTTGTCGAGAGTCGAGGAGAATTTTGACCAATCTGGATTTGAGAGATTGAATTTTAGAAGATGTGGTACTGATTTTTCTAAAAAAGTTGTTCTTAGAAAAGACTCTATAGGGAAATGGTCGCTACTATGCGACAGCATCGTACATTGCCAGGATAGAGATGCGGCCAAATTCAAAGAGCAAAATGTGATATCCACACAGATTTTTTGTTGTTCTGGGAGAGTTCTCCGAGTAGAGCAACCATTATTTAAAATACATAGATTGAGATCATCAAAAATATCCACTAATCCTTCTCCAAAAGAATCACAACGGGTTGAACCCCATCTATAATGATGACTATTAAAATCACCCATTACAAGTACAGGGGTTTCTATCCCTTCTAATATGTTCCTTAAAATAGGGAGGAAACTTTGTTGAGGATGAGCTATATACACAGAGAGCACAGTAATACCCTCAATCCTGGCTGCCACAATATTCATTTCATCAGGGAGTGACAGCATCACTATAGGTAGGAAGGCAATATTATTTTTAATTAAAAGAGCAGTGCCACCATAGCCATCAGATCTATCGCATCTTATTATATTATAATGGGGGATACGGAAGCTGAGGCTTGGGGTAAGCCAAGTCTCAGCTACAGAAAATACAACAGGATGGTATTTGTTCATAAGAAATGTGAGGTTATGCTTCTTATGAAACAGGCTCCTCACATTCCACTGTAAAAATACCCGGTTGGCCGTACTTGTGTCTAGTTAGTAGGGATATAAGTTTTTCAGCATCGTTGTTCGGTAAATTTGGGGAAAGAGAAGGCGGTAGGGAGGAATTGTTAGACATGAAATTGGATAGTAATTGGATGAGTAGCTGGATAATAGAAGATATATTGTTAGAAGATGATAAGGAGGAGTTATCCAGTGCGCATCCATTAGGTTATGAAGATTGGGGAGATCTAACAATATTTCTATGACTAGTCTTATCATGGGAGGGAGAAAGAGGAGCAAGTGACTTTGGTTTAAGATAAACAGTTTTTCTATAAGACTGAGTGGAAGGAGTAGGTGCACTCTTTGTGACAATAGCGTAACTTTGGGAAACGGTAGGGATTATTTTGCTAGCCTCAGAATAAGAAACCATTTTCTCCGCCATCACAGTTTTGATGGCTCTCTGCCTCCCAAACTCCGGGCATGACTTGCTGTTAGCAAAATGATTCCCGGAGCATAGGGTGCAGAAAGCATCACGTTCTGAAATATCACAACCATTTCCAGGATGATCATGTCCACATTTAAAGCAACGAGGATCTACAAATAGATTCAACATGCCCAAACCGACAACACCTGTGACACTGTATTGTCGGGTATATGTACTGCTCCACTGGAAGGGACGTATAGCAACAGAATACTCTCTTGGGTAATACCTGGCCATCAAAAGTAATAACGCAAGTCTCCGTGGGCTTCCATTCTGGTACACCATCCTTGAAAACCTTTCTGTTAATTCGCCTAACTTTAAGAATTTTACCACAGCAGTAGGGGCAGTAATATATTTAATAGCTTCCTTTTCTGTCATGTCAGTTAGTACACCCGAGACTACTCCCATCTGGGTGACGTTAAACGAGGGAATATTAGCCCTAAATTTGTACTTGATTAGGATATTGTTGGTTAAAAAGGAATTAGAATCTTGAGGAGATGCAAACTCCACGGACACTCTGTTTCTGCCTACTTTTTTCACTCCATCCTGTACAATATTAGCAATATTATTTTGAAAAAGAAGAAGTCCGAAAGAAACAGGATGTAATGATGTTCCAGCCTGAGGGTCTGTCTTAATACGGGATACGTGAACAATGAATGGAGATATATCATAATTACCGTATCTTTCTCTGGCAACCGGATTTTTTGGCTACTTCGGAGGCCTGGTCTGTTCCGCATTTGGAGTTACGTCGACATCATGACGTTTACGGGAATTAATGATCTGCATTTCAGTATCAACTACTGCAAACCACCTCTGCAAATTGCGTTAGTGGATTCGTGTTGGGGACATAGGGAAAGAAGGGGGGGGGGGGGGGGGGGAATAGGAGTAGTCGGGATGGAAATTTCCGGAGGATCTGGCGGTTTTGTTTTATCCGCCATTATAAGTAAACACGGTTAGAAACACAAAAACTAACCTTTCACCACACAAATAGGACGTAGCACAGACACACACAATACTAAAACAAGTCACAGAAGTCACTAAATATGGTAACAAACGCTGAAAAATTCTAGACACACGTGACAGCCACCATACCTGTCAGCAGAATCTGTCAATGTAACAGATTTTTAGAGAAATACACACATCATAAAAAGTATGAGATCACTTTTAAAATACGAAATATTTCTTCCCTACTACTAGTAGTCTGTGATTTGGCATAAAGACTTGTAGTTAGTGCTTGTACCAACTTGTACTGAATTGTATTAGAAAAGCAAATGTATTTGAATTTTGAATTTATGTCCGTTGCTGTTGGTGTTTGTTGTGTTGTTGACATTAAATTAACTATATTATACGTTTGTAATAAAAGGGAAGCGTTAATATTACAAAAATAAATTTTGTAAGTATTTACTACATATTAGAATATGTAGTATAGGCAAAACTTGCTTTTTCATATTAAACCGAAGATGTAACTTTCGGCAGCAGAATTTGTTACTGATTGGGATTCGTATTAAATTTCAGGTAACTAGGTACGCGGGCTGCCCTCTGTTGTTTCAACAGTATTTGTGTTAAAATTTCCCTAATATAAGGTTAGTACATAAAATGTAGATTAATGATATTTATGTTTATATTTTCACAATATTCATTTTTTACTTTTCTAAGTAAAAAAGAAGCATTTAATATGTTTTAATATGATATAGAGGCACATTTTACATTTTTCATTTAATTATTATAAGTACATATATGATTATTGAATTTTAAAGTAATAACAAAACACTAATATCATAAATTCATGTGCTAATTATACTGCTATATTATAACAATAAAGTTAAAGTTTATAAGAAAGTATTTACAAAAGTATTTTTCTCATTTCACTTTTAATTAATTTCAGATGTCTCGAATACCCAAATTGCCTTTAATGGTTACATCAAAAGAAAACAAACCAAACTTGCAGAGTCGACGTCCAATATCAAGGACATTAGGCAATGGTCTCAGTGATGCTGATAAAAAAGATCTGATTATGAACCACACTAAGCCTGTGGCACGTAGTGGCCCATCAACAACTATTCCAGCACAGCGTCTCAAAAGATCTGCTACAGCTCCTTCAGCAGTTAATGTACCCCTATCTAAAATAAATAAGGTAGAAAAGAAGGCAGTTGTGGCACCTAAAATTCCACCTTATGACTATAAAGCAAGATTCAATGACTTGTTAGGTAAACATAAGAATATGAAAAATGACTTTGAAGACTTAAAAGAAAGACATGTAGAAATATCTGATAGTTATGAAAAAACTAAAGATTCAGTACAGACTACCATAAATGAAAGAGACAGATTAAAAGAAAATTTATTAAAATCTCTGACAGAGCTACAAGAGAAGACAAAGGAATTTGATAAGCTAAAGATTGACTTGGATATTCAGAAAATTGAAAATGTAAATCTTCAAAGAAAAACTGTGTTATTAGATGAAATAACAATCACTTTGAAGCAAAAGACAGCAGAGTTAATTAAAGTAGAAAGTGATTTTACTGAATTGACTAGGCAACACAAAAGTCTTAAAGAAGAGACTGAAGCACTGAGAGCGCTCACTGATCATTTGAAGAAGATATCAATTGAATATGACAAAATGCAACTTGACTTTAAAGAAGCACAAGAAACTATAGCAAAATATAAATCAGAAGCAGAAAAATTAAGGAATATTTTAGACGCTATGTACAAAGAGCAAAGGGACTTGAGAAATACAATTCAAGACTTAAAAGGAAACATTCGTGTGTACTGCAGAATCCGACCTCCACTAGAATCTGAAATAAATAAACCAATGTTCAATCTCAACGTCCTTGATGCCTGTTCTATAGAAGTTGAAAAAATCGAGTTATTGAATTCAGCTAGAAAAGGCAAATCTCAACATTCTTTTTCATTTGATGGTATATTTACACCTCACGCAACACAAGAAGATGTATTTTCAGAAGTATCCCCAATGGTTCAGTCTGCACTAGATGGCTACAATGTGTGTATTTTTGCATACGGTCAAACTGGGTCAGGTAAGACTTATACTATGGAGGGTGGATGTGGAACTGAGCAGTATGGCATTATACCTCGGGCATTTAACATGATCTTCACCTGTATGGAGGACTTGAAAAGTATGGGATGGGAACTCACAATACGGGCATCGTTTTTGGAAATATATAATGAAATCATTTATGATTTACTCACTTCTAGCAAAGACCAAGAGAGCCATGAAATTAAGATGGTTAACTCTAAAGGCACTGATGTTTATGTTTCAAATTTGAAAGAAGAAGAAGTTAAGAACTCACATGATTTTATCAGGCTGATGATATTTGCCCAACGTAACAGACAAACAGCTGCCACACTTAACAACGAGCGTAGCTCTAGATCTCATTCTGTCGCTCAAATTAAGATATCAGCTATACATGAGAAACGCAAGGAAAAGTATACAAGTAATTTGAATTTAGTAGATCTAGCTGGATCCGAGAGTGGGAAAACCTCTCAACGAATGGATGAAACAAAGCACATCAACAGATCATTGTCTGAGCTATCAAAAGTGATCTTGTCATTGCAGACAAATCAATCACATATACCTTATAGAAATTCAAAACTTACTCATTTGTTGATGCCCAGTCTAGGAGGTAACTCTAAAACCCTTATGTTGGTAAATATCAATCAATTTGATGAATGTTTCAGTGAGACTTTAAACTCCTTACGGTTTGCTACTAAAGTCAATAACTGCAGAATTGTTAAGGCCAAGAAAAATATTACCATGTTTGATTCTTAGGACATGTATGTTTATAACAGTTATTACTATGAAAATAGTTTGAAATTAAGTTAGGCAGTAATTGAAAGCTCCACCTACCCTTTATTTTTTAGAGGTAGTTTTATGTGCACATTAAATAACTTATTGTTTTTTTTAGAAAAAGACAATGACAGCAGGCTTGTACACCATAATATTGTTGTTTTAGTATATAAAAATGTAGGATTTATTACATACTAATATCTTGTAGAACTTTTTCTGTTTATCTTATATCTGAAATTTTGAATTAGGTTACAACATTATCTATGTGCAATGGCGAATTATTGCAAGAAACCATAGGAAGTTATAAATATAATTCATATTTGTAGAAATATGTTGCATAAGATACAATCTCATATAGATACACATAATTCAGTAGACAACCGGTTTAACAATTTTGTTAAAGCTAGTTACATGAATTTTAACAAATGACAAGTTAAAAATATGACTGACCATACAATAAATAAAATAAAATTAAGCAAGAAAAAAAATATTTAAGACGCTACCAATCTATGTACAAGATTGGTAGGGTCTTACATAAATTTTAGACTAATTCTCAACTTTGAAATAGAAAAGGATATGTTTCTATTATATCCTGTTGATAGTGATCCTGATTGTTCTCATTGCATGGATTTTGTATGCGTGTTGCATAGTCTGTCGAGATTTTTAGATGTAAACTGTATTTTTATTCTGAAGCTTTTAATTGACTATTACGAAATCTATGACATCCGTTAATACTCTTGATTTTGATTCCTAATATGTTTGGAAGTAGTAGATAAAATAGTTGGAGATTAGTAGAAGTAAATAATTTCAAAGGTGTTAAACTAAGAACGAAAATTCGCTTTTTAAAAATTTTTACTATAGATATTTTCTGAAACGCTATTGGTTAGATTGGCGACTGAAGTAAAGTATTAAACAAGTTAATATAAGTACAGCCTGTTTCTCAAAAATCAAACCGGGAGTTTGATGGAGGGAAATATTCTTTAAATTGTATTTTATTTCTTAGAGATTTAGACGTGACCGTAGCTTCCTATTTAAAAAACTTCAAACTTCGAAAACTACCTAAAGTTTTATAACAATGAAGAAAAATCTATGTACAAGGGATAACCCACCCTATTGGGCTATATACCCGCTTTGGCTATTTTTGTCTTTTTTATATGTAATAATATTGTATGTTATTCATTTATATGTATTATGATTTGAGTCTAATATTAAATAGTATAATCTCTAAAAACACCTATCTCTTAATTCTGATGATGTAAAAATTTATTTAATTAATGCAATTGATATAACCGAGGCAGCTAACCGTACACTGATTAAATTATGTTTCAATGTATACACGGTGTTTGTTAAGGCGGGAAAAATGTACCTAACCGCACACCCCGTCGTTCGGGGCAACGAACAGGGTGGTGTGGAGCACTCACCCACTAAATAAACCCGCCGTGTGCCGTCTCGTCGCGGGAGGCCTTGCGAATGGTGGACGTTCCCGTGGCGAAGTGGCCCCGAGTTAAATGCCTACTGCTTCGCGTACCGACCACGGTACAACCGATTGAAGACTGTCGCATGCGCGCTTATACGCTCGCGCTTGTTGTATTGATTAAAATAAAATTATTTACGCGATTTAGGGTATTTCGACAATAAAATAACCGAAAATTCAAACCTAAAACTCTAAACGCATATGATCAACAACAAAAAACAATGTATAAAAAAATAATCTGACTTGAAAATAACATTTAAAATGATATAAAAAGTAATCAAATAGAATCTACTAGAAAAATATTTTTTTAAGTTTTATAAACGACAGCTTTGCTGCTGTCGGTGGAGTCAGGAGTCTCCGAAACCGGAGAGTGTATGAAGAGAATTATGAATGTTGAGGAAGCGAGAGATGTATGCAAGAACAGAGCCTTTTATCACTGTTCTCTCTGCCTACCCCGCAAGGGAGATAGCGTGATGTAGTAAAATCATCATAGGTGCAACCCTAGCGCATTTGTTGAATGACGCGGTTGCCTGAGGATCATGCGGTGGGCAAAACAATCTCAACTGTGTTTCTGTTTCCATAAGGTACATTTTCTTCTCGTTACGAACAATTAGTATTACAGATTTTGTAGGCTATTATAGAGAGGTTTTGGACAAGTTTTATGGAAGTGACGTTTCTGTCCGCAGGACTAGTATCTATTCTGTGGTTCTAGTCTTTATTTGTATAGTGTATTTTATTCAAAGTATTGTCCAACTTTTTTTATCCATCCTCCAGGAAGCATATGGATTCCACAATAAAAAATAACTTCGTCTTAAGGCGATACAAGAATCGAACCAATTTTTAGTTTTTCCGTAATTAGTGAAACGTTAGCCATCCTATAAGTAATGGACTGAAGCAAATGGTAGTCTAAATGAGCATTATCTGGCGAAGGAAGGCGGGTGAGATAGATGTGTCCGAACATGTTGAAAAATCACTTCATTTTGTCTTTTGGGCCAGGGAGGCAGTTTTCTCCCACTGGCCCGAATCTCCGTCGGCGTGGGCGCTATATCCGCGCCCTAGCGGAGGCAGCATGTGGTTGGTCCGGCGTTTTTCCTTCGACTACTTCAAGCCTACCTAGGTCATAGGTGATATCCCAGATGCGCGGATCCCGGGCCCACGACAATATTGGCGTCCCCCTAGAACGGCTCCCGGTGTGGTCGCACCGCCCTAGGGCCGGCACTGAGTAAACATATAAGGTCGACCTTTTTTTTGTTAATGTGGTAAAAAATATACCTAACTGCACGCCTCGTCGTTCGGGGCAATGTACAGGGTAGTGTGGGGCCTTCACCCACTATATAAACCCACCGTGTGCCGTCTCTCCGCTTGTATTGGTGGAACACTTATAAGGTCGACTGGATGGAATGGATTTTCATACGGTTTTAACTGTACAGAGATATATGAGCTATAGGAGGTGGATAGGCAGAGGATAATATGGAGAGGATAGGTAGGATACTAAGGAGATTGAAGAAAGTGGGCTTGGGCCTCCGGCGCTCTCACTCCATACGCACCATACCTGCCGTAGTTTCACGCTGATCTTGTGGTACTTCACCGATCGAGCCGGCCCATTCATTTTGGGATAAGCCAAGGCTCTACCACTAAGTGTGATAAGTAGATACCATTCCAAGTTTCCAGACTGCACATATGGTGGAGTAGTTTATAAACCGGCCTCGCCTGAAAGTTAGGAGTTCGATTCCCACACAGGACTACTCTTTGTATGATCCACAAATAGTAAATCGACCTTACTTTCTGTTCACATAGATGGCGTAAGTAGTATATTGGTCCGACATTCGGCTAATGTTATACTAGATTTTTTAGAAGTCATCTATCATAGCTTGCTTATGCTTATCGCTCCAATCAGATTTCGGTCACGGCAGCCGTATCAACGGGCATTAACCACAGAACATTTTTACTCTACGAGGTATTAACCATAGATATACCTAGTAGGTATTATCTATGGTATTAACCAACTACGGATATATTATATTATTATAGTGCACGAGTGTGTGCGCAACCATAAGTGTATTCTTTTGGCCCGACGAGACGGCATTTCTACACGACCGGAGAGAGATTAGGCGCATGACTAACGGCTTTACCTACGTGCTTTTCGAGGTACGGGAGTGAAACGGCGCCAACTTGCTAACCCCTTTTTAAAATATTTCTTGTAGAAAAAATAACATCTAAGAATAACATTTGAACCCACGATTCGAACTCGAGACCTCATTATTCGCAGTCTCATACACAATCCTAAATTTTATTTCCAGTCTCCAGTCCGCGTAGGTACACGTAAGTTGTTGATGTTGTATACACAAATTCATAGATGGCGTTAAAAGTATATTGTAAAGCTAAAAACTAAAAAGAAACTGTAAAGAGACATAGTACATAAATCATAGTACACACACCATATCATAAGTCTCACGGGCGAAGTCGATATCCTTGACTTCGGGTCTATTTATTGCCCATTGTGCAGTGCCAGGGTCCAGGCGTGTATTTATAAGTACCCATACGAGACTGTTGAGCGGTACAAAATAGAAGAAAACAGCGGTACAGAATAGAACATAATCCCCGACACCTAAGGATTGGATGTTTTCAGGGTGGAGCTAGAAAAGTAAATAACAACTCCACATAATCTTCAAACTTTATTTGAAACTATTAGCAAAAGTGAATTTACTTCTTTCATAGTTTTTCATTACTCTTCAGTCTTCATACAAAATATACATACCTAGTTCGGCAAGACTATTCTGTCACGGTCGGTACCAAGTTGTGATTTAGGCATTGATATTAAACTAGATCATTTTATATTCTATAGGTAGTTGCATACATGCAGTGCAAGGTAGTGTATCTACTTAAGTGAAATTAGAAGCGGTAATTTTTTCAGTCCGTGTGGTGACGGGCTAAGAATACAAGTGTCACCACCCCATTATTTCCCACGAGTGTCGTACGAGGCAACTAAGGGAAGTAAGCAAGTATAACCTATTGTATTACTAGTGGTAAGGCTGAGTACCAAGTGGAAGAATACTCACTCGCTATCAGACCCGATACCGCCGTGCCGTGCCGTGTGAGGCCGGCTTTAGAATTGTCCCACCCCTCTCTACCCATGGGAGTCGTAAGAGTTGATTGAGGGAATACCGGGGTAGTGGGTAGCAGCTCTCCTTCGAGTATTAACAACATTACTGCGATCGCCAACCCTCCTGCCAAGCGTGGCGATTACGGCTCTATCCCCCATTCTTGGGGAGGCCTATGTCCAGCAGTGGACGTTAAAAGGCTGATGGATGGATGGGTCAGACCCGAGCGGGTTGGTAGGTACCACCATCTCCCGTGTGACCGGCCATGAAGCACGGTATGTTTTGGTTGTAGCAGCAGATAGCCGTTAATTCATTCATTTCATATACGAGTATATCTGTGAAATGAAATGGTGAGCAGCGGCTTGGCAATACTCTTGGTATAGTCGAGTCTATGAGCGACGGTTACCATTTTCCATCAGATGGGCCGTGGCTCGTCTGCCATTGTATGCAACAAAAACAAAATACAGTACATTCTTCAGTTAGTTATTACGGCATTCAGGGTTTGCGTAGTATCGTGAATACTGGTGCACGTTGCCACGTATCTACGCGTCTTATTGTGGTCTACCAGCCTCATCCACGTGCAATGTTTTAGGTTTTAATCTATGTATAACTATAAAATTGGACGCTCTATGATTTGTCATCCTTCAGCCTTCTCTATTGCTCCTCCTCTATAATCCTAAGAATGTCAGAATGTCTAATGAATAATTCATAGCGTTTGTTTTTTTTACGCTTTAACGCTATAACTACCTACAAAACCGATCATCATGATATTTAGTATACCTACATTAAAGTTCAGAACCTAGAAAAGGACTTGGGCTTTTCACAAGAAAAACATTATAAGTACCTAGTTCTTGGGATAGCAATATTTGCATAGAAGTCATTAGTGTCGTAGAGTCGCGGTCAGAATGTAATAGTCTCATATTCTTGTTCATTGTGAATACCAATTTGCGGCTTGCTCAGGTTTTACTTATTGTAATGAACAATACTTATAGGGTGGCTAATTAAATAGGTCCTATTGTAGTTAATCTGAAGCCGATGTAGATATAGTCAAACAGTTATATCTATAGGATAATACTATTTTAAGTAGCCGCTTAAAGTGTCTAATCATATATTTTGAACTTAGCTTTAAAAACATGTCCAATGTCACCATTGTTTAGCTATATAACGGTATACTTACTTACGTATCATCACACCATCTGCCTTGCGAGGTAGGCAAAGAGAACAGAGTGCCAATAGGCTCTATCATTGCATACATCGCTATCTATTTATAAGCTACTACGATATTAGGGCAATTAATATGTAGGTAATTTTATAATTTCAGTTGTAATATGCGCTAAATAATTGGTTGTTATCAATGCGCATAAATTAACAAGAACTCTGAGTAAACACTATATAAATGTTATAGCTATTTAAATAAAAACAAGTTATTTAATCATTACAGTTTATTTAAATAATTAAGGACTAGATCAAACCATTAAGCGAAAATCCGCATTCTCATTCTAACGCAAAATATACATAGTTTTATTATACATCTCTCCGCGCGTCAACTCGGACGCGAGTGGAACTGTATTGGGGCGCAAGGCCAGGTGAGCGGTGACAACGACCGAGGGGCGAGTCCAGGGTCTCTCGCCAGGTTCTGTTCAACGTGACACATCGGGTTCCGTAGGTTCTGCTGGTGGAATTGCAGTTTCTATTGTGTGTATGAGTCTATCTAATCCATACAGAAAGCCTTCCTCGTGATTTCCTTGCTCCCATGAGGCACGATGATCAACCTGAAGACCTTCCGGTACTTTTCTGGTCTTAGCAAAGTCAATGAGCCAGGCGCCGGCGCGTTCATCATCGTAAATAATGAATATACTGCTGCCAACTATTTCATGGGTCTTAAAGAATTCCGACCGTTCAAAAAGATCTCTGATTTCACGAAGACGAGCAAGGATGGCGCGGCGTGCACGTTCATTTTTGCCCAGGAACCTTGCAACTGTGGATGCTATTTGTTGCGGTTTGCGTATTTTTTGTAGATCAGTGAGTGGTGGCTCCCCAGGAACCTTCACAGCTTCAATGCGAAAACCTTGCTCAGCAGAAGAAGAGCATTGCTCACGGAACTGCATGTAGCGCAGTTTAGTGACAGCACGAGATTCATGTTCAGATTCGGTGGGTGCTTTAGGATCTAAGCGAACCATTTTCTCATATAAATCCGAACGAGCGCGAGCGTTGCTAACTTCATCTTCTAAGAAAGTGCGTGTGCCCATTTTCACATCCATCACATGAGGATCCCGGAAGCCGTGTAATAGGTCTTGTAGTTCAATAAATCGTTCACCATCATATTCCAACTCGCGATAATAGCGCGGGATTACAGAGCGCATGTGGGGACAAGAACCAAGCGCTTCATACGCGTCACGTTCGGGATTATGTGCCGGATGGTCACCAGCGGCGCGACGTTTCCATACAGTCCCGGGACCAGCGGGCGCCAGAGAGCCTGGGTGCCCAGCCAGTTGGAACCATTCTGATGAGCGAGATTTCAGCAAAGCATCAGATGCGGGTGCTGATAATTCCAAAGCATTCTGAAAAAAATAAAATAACATTTAATAAGAACTAAAAATATTTCTGAATCTATTGCAAAGGGATTTATAATTTAGGACACGAATAAGTAGTAAATATCTATATGTATACTTTTACTGAACTGAGAACAAAGTGTTGAAGAGAGTTGTAATTAGGACTTATTATTTATCAAACACTACTTTCTTTTCTAAAAATAAAAAGATAAATAATTGTACAAATAAAAAGAAATACTACTGATAGCTATGATTGCAATTATTTATTGAGGTATCAGAGTTTTAGAATACTTACAATAGCTAAAAACTTCAGTAGCTCAGAGGGTTGTGGAGGCGGTGTTGCAGGTGCCGAGGTGGGAGCGGCTGTTTCAGCAGGGGATGTCGTGCGCCGCCAACGTTTGAACAGCGCACCCTCATCCTTGCTTCGCCAACGTTCGTCCTCTTTAACGGGCACTGCGACCTGAGAACAACAAAACACTAGTTCAAACACAATATCACAAACTTTTAAGTGTCTAGTTCACTTTCACAGAATACAGTGTACACTAAGCACATTTTGATGACGTACCGCTAAAATTTTATTGGCAGCATAAAGTAGCCCGCCAGGGCCCAAGCGGCTAAGCATGGACTGACGGGAAACACTATTCATCTTGCTAGTGACGGTCATAGCGTACGAGTATAGACGTTGAAGGCGCAAATACGAATAAACGATAACAATTAAAACACTGAAATGGAGTGAGCAAATGTAAGGTAACGACTGCTGCTAGTCAGCGTGTGATGTAAGTGGGAGGGCGCCAACGTTTATATAGTGCCTTTGTGGCTTTCTCGTGACGTACACACCGCGTCGGGCTCACTGCCCCGCACCTACCTTGCATGCCTCGACGCCTCTTTAGTTTTTCTAGCGTGGCGATTTTCATAAGGAGTCGATGCTGTTGATGTGCATTGATTGATTACTAGTAGCGACAGATGCACGCTTTGATGGGGAACAGACTAAGTGAATGATTATGCTATGACAGGTGACCCCGAATTATAGCGCCTTGTAATTGTAGCGTTGCTGCGGTGCAGCTGCTACGTTCCGATATAAAATTATTAGATTCTGTCCACGAATTTCGTCCGTGTCGATTTCAGAATATAAATACGTCACTGTACGGCGTATTAATTTTCTCTCCAAAAAGTAGCATCTCCACAGGAACTATGCGTTTTTCTGGATTAAAAAGAAGCCTCTTTTTCTGAGTGGCGGATATGTACTTATGCAAAAAAAATATGATCATCGGTTGAGAAGCTTAGACGTGAAAACGTAAGAAACAACTTCACTTTAGCATTTATAATATTGACTACGTTTTTAATTTAAAACTAGCCTAGCCGCGGTGTAAAATTAAGTTTACCTGGTCGGTATAATGTATGAAAATACTCCCGACAGATGGCGCAGGCGTCACCCAAAGACGTTAAGTATGATGTGTTATCGAAATTAGCAGTCAGGAGCAATTGTCAGGATGGCTGAATTGGTAAAGCATCTGGACGGTATCCAGAAGATGCAGGTTCAAATCCTGCTCCTGACTGTTATTTTCGATTTCACATTTTTCACTTTGTGTTTAATGTATAGTGCTAAGCATGTCAAATGCTAAAAATATATATAAAAAATATCTAAATAAACAGATAAACAGACAAAAATTCTAAAAAAAATTGTTTTGTGTTTAAACACGCCTGTATAGCTTATTACAGTATTTTTTCTAAAATATCTTAAATATACAGACATCGCTCTGTTACAGCTTTATAACAGTATAGATACATAACAATGTGAAGGCACCCGAATGCATCAACCTACAACTGACAATTTTAATAAGGGGTATCTACAACTAATTTTACTAAGGGGAAGCACACTAAACCAATCATTGCGTTTATGTTGTATCTAACTTAAAGTAGCCATTCAACTCAACTCGCCAATCTGTATTCCTTCACCCTAGAAATTGTTATCAATTATATTTTGTACCTATACAATACATTTAACCTCACGCTGTCGCGACTAAACCACGAAGCTTAACTGACTGTTGCTTAGAAAGATCTTGGCATTTGAATAGAATTGCTAAATCAATACTACTTTAAAAAGTATTGTCTTAAGAACGCGAGGGAACTTATACCATAGTAATCATATCTTTGCAAAGAATATTTTTACATTCCTAAAGCATCGCGATGTGCTCTGCAAACATGTAGATAACAGACCAAATGTAAATTCTGTACTACGCAGAAATATTTGCCCATTGTTTCAATTTGAACAACGAAACTGACCATTTGGTACAAAAAGTCACAACCATAAATCTCCTATGATATAAGTAGTCATAATCATCATCACCCTGGCTCATCGCAATAGGGCTAATTAATTTTCTGAAAATACACTGACATCATAGCCGTTCTTAGCATTCGAATTAAGTATTTTATACATAATTATAATGGTAGCGATGGTTGCGAGCGTGAGTAGCGTGACGCAAGCATTGGGAAGGAAGACGCATCGATTACTGAAGAACAAAACAAACATGACGGCAGCGATCCAGATAGCACGACGACCAGGCAAACACGACAAATCTACTAGAAGTTACTCTGTGACGTCATCAAATATACCATGAATATTAATTACGCATTAAACTATAATGACAACATTTTATCCAGTGCTGCACCTGTGGGTTCTTATGACGATTAACATAGTGCCTCTATCTCATTTTATGTCACAGGAGAAGCGGGTGTTGTGATAGCCTAGCGGTAAAACCAAGGACTACAAAGACAGTGGTATCGAGTTCGATTCCGAGTTCAAGGTTCAGACCTCGTACACCACTGACATTTCGAGATTTTTCGAAATTATGTGTGTATGTGTTTACAATTTATCACTGCTCGGTGAAGGAAAACATCGTGAGGAAACCTGCATGCGTGAGAGATTTTCTCGATGCCTTATGAAGTCTGCCAACCGGCATCGGGCCAGCGTGATGGACTATGGCCTACTCCCTCTCACTCTGAGAGGAAATCCTTGCCCAATAGTGAGACAGAAGAAAAGGTTGAAAAAAAATCAAAAAAAGTGGGTGTACACGGGCAAAATCAATGAGTGGTACCGTAGGCCAATTTCCCTCATATTGAGGAGGAGTGTTTGCTGTAGGACATAAAATTATTTTGCACAAAAATGTTACTTATTTTAAACATATGTATTTTAGCACTTGACATGCTCAGCTACTTTAAAGAACAAATAATTTGTGAATGTGGGGAAAAAGAGAAGTTTAGTGCGAGCTGGATATTTTGCCCAGAAACCGGACGAAGGTAAAACTACTGCATAGTGAAATCTTCGTTATATAAAAAGTTAATGACGCACTTTATAGCAAAAACTCGAAGTTGTTAACATTGAAGTGTTTAGTTTAACGATTAAGAAGAGACTGGTATTATGTATTTATCAACGACAATAATTAAATACCAACTTAGAGTAATGATTATGACGTATCGTTAAGTTCAACTGGGAAAGTGAATACATTCAGATACCTATAGATAGTGTGTAATACAGCATTAAAAAGTGGCCTCAGTAAGGACAGAATTTGTTTAAGAATTAACTGTTTGTACGCGGTCGTTGATAGTAGTTTCGTAGTCGCCTCGTTTTGTATTTGAAATTGCATCTTAGGCGTTGTGGTTTAGTTACTAACAACCCATGCTGGGTATTGTGGGTGGGATTCATACCGGACAGATTATCCTATCTGGGTTTGGTTAGTTTGTTTATCGGGTGTGTGTAAAGAGCACTATGACAGTAAACGTCTTAAGTACCAAGTGTGTTAAAGACACGATTGTTAAAAATTTTGGATGGATGGGAATAATAATTATATAGGGATATGTTCATAATATATGTGTTGTTAAAAACTAAAGTAGATTTAATTTTTCGTAATGATTTTAAATAATATATAGATTCAATGTTAATATTTTGTAACGATGTAGGTATTTTACGCATGTAAATGGTTGAACAGATGTCTGTGAACTGCACCATAATATTTAGATCTGTTATATAAATTTCTTTATTCGTCTCATCGTATTTGATGCTGAAAGGCGAATTATTTAGTAACAATGTTTTAATGATTGAGTGTATCATATCCAAACATCGTAAAAGGAATGTATAAAAACATTAGCAATTTTTTGAAATTGCTGGTAGGTATATACTGTTCTTCTCGGTAGCTCTACGCTCAAACTCGTGATCCACATCTTAGATTGATCACTTCATGTTGTAGCCGACCATTTTGTGAAATGGTGAGGTGTCTTTAGGTTAGATTTCATGAAATGGTCGGCCACATTATTAAGTGGCCAATTTTATGATCTCGCTACGACATATAAATAATTGACTGACTGAACAGCTGGCGGAGTGGTTTAGATAATGGAAATCACGCTCACGATGAATTAAAGCTCTTCCATCCATCCATCCATCAGCCTTTCAACGTCCACTGCTGGACATAGGCCTCCCCAAGACAACGCCACAACCAGCGGTCCCGTCATGGGGGATATTGCCGTAGTCGCCACGCTTGGCATGCGGGTTGGCGATCGCAGTGGATGTTGTTAATACTCGAGGGAGTGCTGCTGCCCACTTCCCAGGTATTTTCTCATTCAGCTCTAACGGCTCCCGTGGGTAGAGAGGGGTGCGACAATTCTAAAGCCGGTCCCACACGGCTAAAGCTCTTGTTTAATGATTATTACACATTTTTTCGTAGCCTATAAAATAAACACTTTTTGACTTTAACGTTGTAATTTCGGTGTTGCAGATAATCCATACAGGATAGATAAATAGTAAAACTAAAAATAACTTATTAAACAAGAAGAATACAGGTACAATAAATTTACTATCGCGTGTTGAAAAACGTGTTGCAAAATACTTTTAAATAGCTATGAACGTTATGTCAGTTTTCTTATGATGATTAATTAATCATTAGAAATTTATCGCCATCTTTATTTTAGTTAAATATTAATTTAATTCCTAGAGTTTGCTGTTAGGTAATAATACGTTCTAGATCTAAGATTAAATAACTGCCTGTTTATTATATTTCTTCTGTAACAGTTATCGAATTGATTACAAATTATTCCTAAATGATTGACTATTTTTTTAAACCAAGTATTATATCTTAATACAGCTACAAAAACAGAATCTAGGATAGTGCTTAAATGTTACCGATATTCATTTACTTACTTACTTATCATCGCACCATCTCCCTTGCGGAGTAGGCAGAGAGAATAGAGTGCCAAAAGGCTCTATTCTTGCATACATCGCTCGCTTCCTCAACATTCATAATTCTATTCATACACGCTCACCGGTTTAGGAGACTCCTGACTCCACCTTCCTTCAATACATGACCGATTTGGTCTAGGTAGGTGAGTCTCGGTCTACGCCTTTACCTACATCCTTCCACTTTTGCATTGTCTTCTTAGCCAGTTGCACGTTCGGCATTATTTCCACATTTTCTTTAATCATTTTTAGAAATACACTAAATACTAGGTATTATATAATAAATTTGATCAGGTGTTAATTAATTACGTTTTATGTGTCCCTGGCACAGTTAACAAAATGTGGTTTTGCTGAATGCAACGTAATCTAACAGTTGTTATTTACACTTATATTTCATAATTCACTAGTAAAGCGTATGACACCGAGTGAGTATGGGCGGACACCGTGTCTACTCTAACTACGCGCGAAGCACCTCAATTTGTTTTAAACATGATTGATTGATTGATTTCCCATTCTCCTTCCGAGTATAGCAGTGTAAACATAATCGGTAAGTAAATACGTGTTCTGGTATATTTAATAAACGATCAAATAGACAAATTTATATTAAAAATGTGTCATAAATACGCAAAAAGCCTGTTTATTTAAAAATATTACCAAAGTCCAATGTGGCATCTAACTAAATTAACAACATTAATTTCTAACTATAATACCTAAGTGAAACTAGTCGACCCGTGCGGAATTCAACATCCATTATCTAAAGGAATAATTTTAACTCTTAAAGGAGGCGTTCCATACAAGGTTCCGTTTTGGATCAGACTCAAATTGATCTCAAAAATTCGACGGATAAAAATCTGCTAATTAAAAAGTAATTTACCTACTTTGATCGTCTGAGTAATACCATGTAATAGTGGGCGAGCCTATTGCCATCTATCGGGCATCTCAAACTAGTAATAATTAACATTTACTACGTTCAAAAACATTGTAGTTATATTGTTTTTCTTAAAAGTGGTAACTATTTGTCACATAAAATAGGTACCTATAAGTAAAAACTTGAGGAAAACTCAATATATTTGTATGATTGAAGGTACTTAAACATTTAAAATATAACGTAATTCAGAGCTTCATTAGACTTTTTCTGGAAAAATCCGGCGAAGTAGAGATATTGTATTATTTGTAATTGTATGTACATACATAAAACACTATAAATTAAGGTAAGTTTCATTAATGTACGACATGATACAATATGAAACTAAAGCCTCACTTGCGGGCATTCTCCTTTAAGAGAAGCGGTACATTTTTTGGAATTTACTTTTTCTTGTGTTTATTTTTCGTTGTTAGTTGGCACGATAAAGCTTATAGAAATTGAGGGGTAACTCATGGAATGTGAAAAAGGAATAAGGAAGATCTCGCGGACCGATAGAAAAACAGGCTAGAGAAATAATATATAAGATTATATAATAACTAAAAAAAAACAATACAAGTACCGTTAAAGTATCAACATCTTATGTTTTATAGAATGGTAAAGTAATTCATGATATCGTATGAATATCAAGATTCGCGAAAGGGCGGCTGCATATAGAGGTCAGGTCAGGGTCGCCACATCAAAGTTATTGCTCTTCGTATCTAGTTACGTTCGTGTTGCAACAGCAGTAGGCACTTATGTATCAGTTAGGGTTGATACTGGGGCAGTCTTTAACTTAATAGAGGCCCTGGGCACTTTAGAACAAAGGGATAACTATGACTATTAGCTACAAGGATTATTTGTCTTTTTTCCGATACTTGTTATTTCCCAATATTGGGCACGGGCCGCATTTCATGGTGAGAGAGAGATAGGCTTCAAAAGCCTTCGAGAAAATCTCGCAGGCATTCAGGTTTCCTCGTGAAGTTTTCCTTTGCCGAGCGGTGATAGAGTAAGTAACCATACAAATATACATATAATTTCGAAAGATCTCGAAGTCAGAGGAGTGCCTTTACCACTAAAGGAATGTAATATGGTTCCGGTGGCCCGCCAATAAAGGCGGAGGGACGGCACACGGCGGGTTTCTTTAGTGGGTGAGAGCGACCATGTTCGTTGCCCCGAACGACGGGGTGTGCAGTTAGGAACATTTTTTCCGGCCTTAACAAAAAAAAAGGCTATCAAAGCTGTGATCTGATTTGTTTAAAACAAGGAAAAGGAGTGGGTGCCCATAAGGAGCAAAATTCTGCATTTATCAAAAACAGTTTTACATAAGTATTTTTATGTTTTATTTTAAATAAGGTTTATATGTTTGTCAGCATTATCTACTTATCGGATGTCTAT
Source organism: Leucoma salicis (assembly GCA_948253155.1). Classification (NCBI taxonomy): domain Eukaryota; kingdom Metazoa; phylum Arthropoda; class Insecta; order Lepidoptera; family Erebidae; genus Leucoma; species Leucoma salicis. The sequence goes on along the minus strand of OX411809.1, from coordinate 11,873,134 downwards.
CTATTTAAGGGTAGCGAAAATGAAGTTGAGACGCGTAATCCTACGAGTTTATTCTGTGTATGTAGAGTAATATTATAACATATTAAATCAAAGATATAGAGAATTGGCAGTGTTATCATAACTTTTAGTATTTACAATCGAAAGCAAACAGTGTTATTTAAACAGAGAAAAAGGCGAAGTAACCGCAAATATAATTCCACTTGTTAATACTTATTAAAAAGATACATTTATTCTGTAAAATGTAGTAGCCCTGTTTGCAGTTGAAGTACGTTATGCATAGCCACCGCATAGATTTAATGCGCTTTAACGCATGCGCACGTCTCTACTAGACAATATTGGTTTACCCCATCACAGATCTGCGGTGCACTCTTCTATACTATTATAAAGCTGTAACAGAGCTGTGTCTGTACATTTAAGATATTTGAGTAAAAAATACTATAATAGGCTATATAGGCATGTATAAACACAAAACAATTTTTTTACAAGTTTTTGTCTGTTTGTTCGTTCGCTCATCACGCAAAACTACTCTACGAATTTTAATGCAACTTTTTTTATTTGAGAGCTCTTGATTAGACCTAAAACTGGTATAAATTTTATCCCGCTACTATGTCGGGAACCTGAGGTAAAACCTAAAAACTAGCTATTGGCTGTGCCGGAGCCGCGGGCAAAGGCAAGCAAAAAGTTTTATATTAAAACTAGCACGTTACACGCGGCTTCACTCGCTTCATAGTGATGATATGTGATGGTAGATGACAATTTATATAATTGTAGAAGATCAAAAACGAACAAACTATAATCCTTATCAGGGTATCCCCATTTTTTTTTGTTAAGGCGGGAAAATATTTACTTAACCGCACACCCCTTCTCACCCCCTAAATAAACCCGCCGTGTGCCGTCTCTCCGCCTTTATTGGCGGGCCACTGAAAATGTTAGGTACATTACATTACTTCAATAGATCAGAGTATGCCCTGAAAACCTTTTTCTGTATACTAACTGTTATAGAGATGTAACAGACTACATTTCAGATATTTGAGAATAAATGACTTTATTAGGTTATTTAGGCGTGTCTGCAGAATCATTAGTATGAAACAACGGTAGTTACCCTACCGTTGTGTTTCGTATGGTGTGTGAGAGCGCCGGAGGCCTAAACCCCCTCCCATACCTCTTCTTGTTATCCTTCCATTAATATCCTACCGTTTTTTGGTTAAGGCGGGAAAATTGTTCCTAACCGCACACCCCGTCGTTCGGGGCAACGAACAGGGTAGTGTGAGGCCCTCGCCCACTAAATAAACCCGCCGTGTGCCGTCTCTCCGCCTTTATTGACGGGCCACTGGAACTATGTTACATTCCTTCAGTGGTATTAGTATCCTATCTATCCCGTCCCTAATATCCTCCTATCCACCTCCTATCCATTTCCTTGGAGATAAAGACGCACGAAAGATGCTTCTGGTGTTACTATAGCGTCTATAGTCCTACGATAACCGCTTACTATTAGGTGGGGGCTGTATGATTGTTTGCTACCCATGTACTTACTACAAAAATTTTAATGTTTGTCTGTTTGTTTGCACTGATGTGCGCTAAAACTACTTAACGGTTTTTAATGCAACTATTTTGCTTGATAACTTTTAAACAGACTTAAAATTAGTATATATTAATTTATTTATGGCGTGTGGGGCCGGCCTTAGAATTGTCCGCCCCTTCTCCACCCATCGGAGTCGTAGGAGCCGACTCAGGGAATAACGGGGGAGTGGGCAGCAGCCCTTTCTCGAGTATTAACAACATCTAGTGCGATCGCCAACCCACCTACCAAGCGTGGCGATTACGGCACTATCCCCCATATGAGCGAAACAGCACAGGACCGCTCGTTGTGGCGTTCTCTTGGGGAGACCTATGTCCAGCAGTGGACGTCGAAAGGCTTATGGATGAATTTATTCCGCTACTATATCGGGAACCTGAGTTATATGTAACCTAAAAGCCGCAGACAAAGCCTAGTTAAGTACTTACCTATATAAAAATAAAAATAAAAATATTCTATAATGAGCTATTTATGTGTAGGTAAAAAAAAATATAACCTGATCCATTTGGCTAAAGGTAGGTAATTTGGCTTAACGACTTGTGTTACACTTTAATACACGACGGGATTATCTATGTATTTGCCGCATTTTAATGAATGTGAATGTCTATACAAATTTATGTAATAAGGAAATAAAGTAGCTTTATGTAATACACAAGTACAATTTAGTCAGTTTTTTTAAATACATACAATAATATTAGTTAATACATATTTTTCATCTATATCTAATAAATCGTATTATTGAAATCGTAAACCGAACTAGGTAGCTCAATAAGTGTGAGAAGGGCTCGGAAGCAAAAGACGATTCATTGAAATCGGATGACTCCGGAATCGCGTAAGTTGTAATAGCGTTAGTCACGGCATTAATGTACGAACAAGCTCAAATACCTCAGCTCTGTGTGTTAATTAAGAAATAGAAGTTATTAAAAGAAGATAATCTTAGCTTCGGTTGAAAGTGTTTTTTTTTTTTTTTGTGTGTGACATTGGTTGTTAGCCTCAGATGGCTATGACAACCTTACCCGGACAATTGGTGAGCGCAGAGGGCTCTCAACCTGACATTTAAGCAACGCTACCCGGGGGCACCCCCTCTGGGGTAAGGACCTCGGCTCGGGCTGTTGCTGGCAAAGTGGGATTTCCCACGTTTATGATTTGACCGCGACACGTCTTTCGCCCCCGTCGGCGGGGACGAAACCGTGGATATTTACTTGTATTAGCTGCGCGAGCTGTGTGTGCTCTGATCTGAGCGTGAGTTATGTCGTCGTCGACTTCGTCGAGGCTATGTCGCGGTCTGCGTACGCGCGATATGTTAGAGGGTTTGTACCTAGCCGACTCAACCACTAGAGGGTTGGCGTGAGTAATGGCGGAGTCAAAGAAACTACGTGAACACCGTTTCATAAATTGCTTGATGGTAGGCAATTGCAAGTCTATGTGAAGGTCGACATTGCGTATGAACCACGGTGCACCCGTAGCTCTGCGCATGAATCTATTCTGTAATGTTTGTAATCTATGGATCCTGTGTGCCTTGGCGTGTGAAAATACTACACTGGCGTACGTCATGACTGGACGTATGCAGGCAGTGTAGAGTCTGACCTTATTCCTAAGCGAGAGTTTTGACCTAGCGTTTAACAGATAGTGCAAACGTCCCATGACAAAGGCTGCGCGCGAGCGTACCACCTGAATGTGACGGGCGAATGTTAATCTGTTATCTAGAATTACACCTAAGTACTTGGCTCGCCTACTCCAAGGAATAGGTTTACCAAAGATGCTAATCTGTTTGATCTTCTCCGGGGGATACAGTCGGGGTAGTCTCCTATGAAACATAATCGCCTGGCTTTTCTCGGGGTTGATCTCTATTCTCCATTTGCTAAACCACGTACTGAGGGCAGTGGCCGCTGATTGGAGTTTCCTATGCACTGTGATAGGGTTAAACCCTGCATAATAAATAGCTGTATCGTCTGCAAAAAGTGCTGTCTGCACTTCCCGATGCTGAGGCATGTCGCTGGTGTACAGCGAGAAGAGGATCGGAGAAAGCACGGATCCCTGTGGGACCCCGGCGAGTATGTGGTGGGGGGAGGATAGTACCCCTTCCACTCTGTAGCGGAAACTGCGATTAGTTAGGAAGTCTCGTATGATGTAAACGAGATACCGCGGTACTCCTAAGTGGAGTAACTTGTATATTAGGCCGTTGTGCCAGACTTTGTCGAATGCTTTCGCTACATCGAAGAAAAGTGCACCTGTAAAAAGGTTATTTTGTTGCATTTTAGAGTAGGTATACTCTACTATGCGGTGGACTTGTTGCACGCTGGAGTGCTTGGCTCTAAAGCCGAATTGGTGGTGGGGGATGAGGTTATTAGCATCGGCGTATGCTTTCAGCCTACACAAAACTAATCGCTCGTAAATCTTACCTAAACCTTTAAGCAGACTTATCGGTCTATAACTAGATGGTTCGGATCGCTTTTTGCCGGGTTTGTGGATTCCTATTACCACGGCCTCTTTCCACTGAGGGGGAAAGATGTTATTGTTGAGCGCTGCGTTATATATACATGTCAGAAAGAAGGCGGGTGGAAGGTTGGGTCTGTTAAGCGGAGGCATGGTAGACACACTGTCGTTTTTGAAAGTGCGGGACAGTTGCCAGAAGGCTTGATGGGTCGGTTCTAGGCCTCTCAGCTTGGTTTCCCACTCTGATTGACGTAGAGAATCAATTGATTTCTTAACAGCCCTTTGTAGTGAGCGCATTATGATGCGGTTATCCTCGCTGGGATGACGATCATAGGCACGTATAGCGGCGTTCTTCTGCCTCAGCAAGTCACGGACGTCGTCGGGTAGGCGCCATCGACGATTTCTCGTGTCTGGTACCTGCCGAGAACAATCGTTAATTAACGATTGTATGTGGCTTGTGAAACAGTCGACCGCAGCCACCGTGTCCTCTACAGTACTAATAATAGGGGGGACTTGGTCTAGGTGTACAGACGACGACGACTGGAGTTTACTCTCCAGCCGTCCCCAGTCTGTCACCGTCATCGTTTTGTCCTGTTGGCCAGAGGGGCCAGGTGAGGGGGAGGCGAGATCTAAGATCACAGGACGGTGAGTTGAAAGTGTGTAACGCTTTACTAAAATATAGAAAATCGTGTATTCGCGTCTGCGAGTATTGACAATAAGCTGAGCCGTACTTTTCCAATGTTTGTAGTAGTCTAGTTGTGGCGTTAGCTAACGCCTTTGTAATGTCCAAGTCAAATACGTTTAACAACAGCTAATGTATTAGTTTATACACTTATATAAGTACAATACCTACACCAATATTCGATACAAAATGTCTAGCATCCTAAAACTGATAATACACATGGAATCCAGAATTGTAATTCCTAATAATTGTATCATTTAATAAACGAATATAAAGTATAATCTAGATTCGCTGTATTTATTTATATTAATTTACAATAAATTAATAATCCGAAATTTATGTTTTATCCATTGCTTAAATTTTACTGCGTTCCTTAACCTTCTTAGTAATATTATGCGATTATATGTAGTATCTATACTTAAATCGTATTAATATCTCTTTCTATACAAATAATAGAACAGAAGCATTTAGTTATATCTCAGATTCCCGATATAGTAGAGGGATAAAATATATACCACTTTTTAATTATAATCGAGAGCAATCAAATAAAAAAAGTTGCATCTAAATCCGTTCAGTAGTTTTTGCGTGATGCGCGAACGAACAAACAGACAAAAAATCTAAAAAAATCGTTTTGTGTTTAGACGCGCCTATATAGCATAATACAGTAATTTTTTCTCAAATACCTTAAATGTACAGACATAGTTGTTGACATGTTACAGTTTTATAATTATTTAACTATAACAATGTAACAAAAGTTTTTACTTTTAGGCAAGTACACGTGTCAATGTTGATGCAAATGAGGGCCCGATTTCATTGAATTCATTTAGATATAACGTCATTGCTACTGTATTTACTTTAATTATACCAATGAATATTCATAAGAAGAATTTGCTTGATGAATGTAATATTGTTCAGTAGGTAGTGTTGTGTTGTGCTGTGTCGAAATTAGTTGAATGACGCAGGATGGTGTTTGGTTCTGCGCAGGTGTTCATGTTGGCACAGCTGTTTTGAACCAACTCAGCAATGTTGATAATAAATATTAAAATAAATTTTAAGCAACACTATGACTCATATTTCATTGCATTAAATTTAGTTGTTTCTTATTTAGTGCACTTATTGATTTGAACATTACTCGAGTTGTTAATTAGGTATACCTACTTATATAATATATATTTAGGGATGTTATAGAGCTCCGTATCCGTAACCGAAACTATCGGATAAGTATCCGAAATAAAAAATTATCCGTAACCGTAACCGAATCCGATATAAAAGTTTCGGATAGGGCGGAGTCTAAACGCGACATGTTGTGACAGGTTTTTGTTTTTGTCCAGTCGAGCGGACAGTTCAATCGCGCGCTTAATTGTAACTACTAGTAACAAGTAATAATAACTACTAAAATGTAATGTTATCTCACAATTAAATTTTACAATGTAAATTAGCAAATACATTGTCAGTGTCTGGGAAAATGCGTCCTAAGTCTAGTTTAATTTGGGCATTGTTTGATGAAGATAATGTAGATTTAGCGAAATGTAAACCGTGTAGTAAAAATTTTTCACGCAAAGGAGGTGGCACCACTTCGCTGAAACTTCATCTTAAATCTCATCACAGTGTGTGTATGTATGAAGAACTGTTGTTGCTGAAAAAAACACAAACAATGACTTATGAAAACTAATTGATATGTTCGTCCATCCATCAGCCTTTTAAAGTCCACTGCTGGATATAGGCCTCCCCAAGAATGTGGAATAGTGCCGTAATCGCCACACCTGGCAGGCGGGTTGGCGATCGCAGTGGTGTTGTTAATAGCTACTCGAAGGAGTGCTGCTGCCCACTCCCCCGGTAGGTATTCCCTCAGTCGGCTCTTACGACTCCCATGGGTGGAGAGGTGTGGGACAATTCTAAAGCCGGCGCCACACGGTATTGTGACGATATGATTGATATGTTATGTTGTGTTATTTTTTATAAAGATGTTGATTAATATGTTAAAAATTACGAATGGTAATTTTGATTTATACTATACCTATAAAACATCAAAACGATGTTTTATAGGTATAGTATAAATAGCAAAGCTAGCTATACGAAAAAAATAACTTGTATGACTGATTGTAAAACCTATAAAGTACAATTAAAGTCAAATCATTTGTATTCCCATTTGTATTTTACTTTTACACTTTCTTAAAAATCTTATATCCGTAACCGAAACTAACCGAAACTATCGGATAATCCGAAATAATTTAATATCCATAACCGTAACTGAAACCGGTATAATATTTTTCATATATCCGTATCCATATCCGGATTCGAAATTATATATCCATAACATCCCTGATATATATCTAACACTATGAAGGAAACGTCACACCACACGATATTGCCCCCTAGACTGCGAAACACAAATTCGTAACGAATTATTTTATTGTGATTGGTTGAAAGACCGGTGCGTGATGTCACAATATTTTCTCGGTCAATCACGGCGATCCCTCAACCAGTCACAAAGAAACTATGCGATATCGATAACAACAGTTACTTTGTCTTTTACACTGGTTTGATGGTTTGACATAGGACTTTGTTTCCAGTAGGTAGCTATATTATACGATATTTTTTTATATTACGGTGCTGTACCGTAATCTGCTCAAATTGACTCAAAATTGTGATATATCGATACAACTTTATCTTTTACACAGGTTTGATGGTTTGACATAGAACTGTTTCGAATAGGTATATTATATGGCTACAGCACTATACTCTGCTTAGTTGACTGTTACGTCACCCGTGGAATAGAAATACGTGCCATCATAACCATCATATTCGACGGACACATGTTATTTATAAAATGGATAAAGGAATTGTGTGCCTAGTTTAAGTGTTCATTATAACAAAAACCGTCTAACGATTCCGGGTCAAATGTTAATAATATCGGCAAGCGGAAATATGTTCTTGTGAATACAAAGTAACAAACCAAGTGTGGCCTGAGCGGAAGGTAAAGGCAGCCACCATGGCTAGAGGATAAATTCGTTGACTAGGACACTTCAAAATGTAAAATAAATGTAACCTATGCAAATAATGGTATTTTTAGTAGTAGAGCCTTGCTTGTTTTAGCATGAATGGGTCGGCACTATCGGGGAAGTACCTCCCTATCACAGAAGATCAGCGTCAAACAACTATAAGCCTTTTTTTGTTTTCTTTTTTATTAAGGCGGGAAAAAATGTTCCTAACCGCACACCCCATCGTTCGGGGCAACGAACAGGGTAGTGTGGGACCCTCACCCACTAAATATACCCGCCGTGTGCCGTCTCTCCGCCTTTATTGGCGCGCCACCGGAACCATATTACATTCCTTCAGTGGTCAAAACAACTGTTTTCGTATGGTGAGTGAGAGCGCTGGAGCCTCAACCCCCTCTTAATTCTCTCTTTATTATCCTTCCCTTCCACGTCCTGTTCTTTTCCTTGGAATTGGCGATGCGTGAGTAATGCCACTGATCTCGTAGCTTTTTAAACTACGGTAACGGCTTACCATCACGTGGGGCATATGCTTGTTTGCCAAATGAATGAATGAAAAAATTATGCTTGTTTGTGGTATAAAAAATAAGCCTTTGCCCACGGCTCCGCTGCAAGCAAAACCTAGTTTTTAGATAAGTGTGCCGTAAAGTTACGTATTTATATTCTGATATCCGCAGAGGCGAAATCGCGGGCAAAATCAAGTATGAAATAAAGCCGAGAATAAAACTGATATTATATCGATGTGAAAACCCGCAAACCTATATATACAGTTAATTAAAAGTAACCGAATTACTCGTAAACCAATATTTATCATATCTGGTTAAATGAGTTTACAACTTGAGAAACACAATACACTAAAATTAAGTATAACAAATATAGGTATTTATAATTTTGGGAGTGATAAAAAGGAACGTGATAATTGCTCCATCGAAACAATACAAGAACGGAAGTGTTGATTGTGTAAGTACACATTGTGAATTATATATCTGGGTGTATCAACGATAACGATTATATTGTGTCGTCGAGATCATGACAATATCTGTCATGACTCACGATGTTGATGCTGAATTTCGAACTGTTCTTTTGGAGGGTAATTTGTTCTCTCACGAACAAATTACCAATGGGGGCTAAGTGATTTCTAGCGTTATAAAAGTTAACTTTATAGACAGGTAAAATAAATTTTGACAATAATGTGTGCAGTAAAAATAGGTTGATTAGGTTGTGCCACATTGCGCTGATGTTGCCAACAATAATTATGCTAATGGTGATTCTGAAATGCCACGCAGAGTCAGTCACCTTCAGACTGTAATACTATTTAGGCATCTCTGAATCCAAAACATTTTTTTAGACTTTTTCGCAAACAAACTTGCGCTTCACGCAAAAAATACTGTTTTTTGTTGGACATTGTATTTCGCTTCTGAACCAAAAACATATAAGCCAGAACTCCAGGTGACATTTCAGTAAGGATTTACCAAATTTGTAAGTTATTGTTTTCTTAATATGATTAGCATTTATATGTACCTAGCTAGAAACGACTAATTCTACGTTTTAAGTATTGTAACTTGTATAACCATTATGTTTTCTGGCTTTGTTAAAATTGAGGCCAAGGTGCATTACATATTTTTGTATTAGTTGTTGTTACAACTGTGACCACAGCTGCTTAAATTGCTGAGTTGATGAGAAAATCATCACGAACGACTTACAAGATATCACAGAACTATCACCATATCCCTAACATCAACGAAAACTTTGCTGATAAGAATAAATTACTTTAATATAAGTAATTTTAGTTATCTCGTTCCCCGTATTTGTTTTCCCTTGTCTGTTACATTCAAATAGACATTTGGGTCCTTCTAATATAGTTATTCATCATCATATCATTTAAGAGCTTAGCTCTTGTCGGTGGAGCATCCTCCAGCTCTGTCTGCATAGTGCCTTTTCCTTAATTTCCTGATACGACACGATATCCAGACTTTCCTTCACTTGCTGTATAAATGTCCTTCTTGGTCTTCTTCGCTTCCTCTTTCCCTCAATCTTTCCCTCTAGGATGGTTTTGACTAGATCATCGTGTCATATCAAATGGCCCAGCATTTGGCCTCTTCTGTTGTCGATGGTATCATATTATTATAAGGTAATATAGTTATTACCTTATAATAATTAATGCTTAAGGTAATCCGTTTCTCAAACAAAACCGTATTGATAATCCTGAGCTTGCTATTGAGATTTTTACTGCTCATGAAGTAACATATTATGTCTAATTTAGTTTTAAAGTGTCGCAAAATCAAAAATTTTGTTCATTTATAGTTGGGAAACCTTTTCCCAACTGAATATTTACTCAAATTTTATTATATATATGTATATCTTATCTCATCTAATTACCTATTATAAAGCTGTAATAGATCTTATTAAGGAAAAACGGCTTCTTAAGCGTCTCTGAACACAGCAACGTTGTTTATAATTTTTGTGTGTTTATCTGTTTGTTTGTTCTCACATCATGCAAAAAAAATTATCGGACGGATTTTATCAAACTTTTTTTATTTGATAGCTTAATAAATTATAAATCAATAGGTACATGGACACCATACCAAGTATGGGATAGACCTCATAGATAATTACGATAAATATCAATCAGAAAGGGCTAATACTTATGAAAATGTCAATTCAAAATTCAGGATGCATATCGGAAGGGGAAAATTGTGTCGGTATATCCTGGGGTCCTTGTAAATTATCCTGTTGAATAGATCGTGTGCACATATAAATGTGATTACCTTTGCCTTCAGATCCAGCATTTATTAGTTTGCTTCTTAGAGTACACATCATATATATTATAACCTCTATAGTTTATTTGCATTTTTTTTTGCAAAATACGTTAAGGTGTGCCTGGTATTCCAAGGTAAAGAGTGAGCATATATGTAAGTTAAGCATTATATTAGCAGGTACCTTCTATGAGATACGAGTATAGCATATTAATCTATACTATTATAAAGCTGTAACAAAGCTGTATCTGTACATTTAAGATATTTGAGAAAAAATGTCTGAATTAGGCTATATAGGCGTGTCTAAACACAAAACAATTTTTTTTTAGATTTTTTGTATTTGTCTGTTTATCTGTTTGTCCGTTTATCTGTTTGTCTGTTTGTTTGTTCGCGCATCACGCAATAACTACTAAACGGATTTTGATGCAACTTGTTTTGTTTGATAGGTCTTGATTAGACTTAACAACTGGTATACATCTTATCCATACTATATCGGGAACCTGAGACATAACCAAAAAAACAGTTTTTGGCTGCGGCGGAGCCGCGGGCAAAGGCTAGTCTAAATTATAAATTAGTAAAAGATTGCGACAAGTGGGACTCAAAGCGCTCTACGATCTTTCGGAAATATTATTAATATTTTTGCCTGACGTAATCAAGTACTTTTTAATCTGGATGACTGCACAGCTGGCGGGAGTGTTTTAGATACCGGCCTCCCGACCGCGTGTTGTGGGTTCGATTCTTTGAGTCTGTAAAATTGTAAAAAGTTAAGTTCCCCGCGATACAAGGATTACCTATAACGCTCACAGCAGGTTGTTGTTGTTAAAAAAAAATCCAACTCACGGTCAAAATTAGTAAATATCTTTCATGTGCCATATTTTTCATCAATAAATTGAACTTAAGCCGAATCTTTGTATCTGTACTCTAACCATATTTGAATAAATTACTTTACTAAGTCTGTATTCTCATTACCATGGCGCGCCAAGCATGGAATCTTTATCAAGGATTTTTTATGATATATAATATAAATGAATTTACATGATTTTAATAACAACTATATACAACATTAAACTTGACCAGAAAATAAACAATAATAAAAAAAATACTTATTGTAGTTGGTGCATTGAACAGTGTATGCCTTGTTATTTATTAGAATTTATTACCGTGATAATTCAGTTTCAGAAGGTGATATTGGAGCAAGAGGACTACTTAAGTCCTCGTAATAAAAATTATGAAATAAAAATGTTCACATTAAATACCTACATTGCTTTTCTCGTGTGCACATTGGTTATGAAATAAGGCGCATCAAACAAGGCTAGAGTTTGCGTCACGTTGTCGATATTATTCACGAAACGTTTCGACACTTTATTTATCGACTTGAGACACATAAATATTAACACATTTTTTGTCCCTAAAACTGTTTCAATTTATTGAACATAGTGTTGTTACATAAAAACAATACTGTTTGCAAATATTTTACTAGTGTATAATCTATAGTATTTGTTGTGCTATAGCTGAGACGAGCGGGTTGAGTAGCGATGGCTTAAGCGATTTAGATGTGAAACGATAGTGGACGGGCATGATGAATATTATTTTAATTAACAAACAGACGCCAAAAATAACTATATAAGTATATTAAAAAGATTATAATTTTTCACAAAATTTATTAAGTAAATATAACTTTTTTACGCTTCACATTTTGATGTAATTTTTTAATTACTGTCCTACAAAATGATCTATGCCAGCTTAATATTACAGCGCGACAAAGTTAGTACATAGAGTAGGTACATTTAGTGAATGTACGCAAGAATGATTGGAAAACTTAAGCAATGTCCGTTCCGATTAGAGAAAGAAATTAGTTATTAACTTGTACATTTAGAAGAATATTGACTAGAAATCCTAATTTTTTATAATTAATTATTAGCAATCGGTTCTAATTTAATAATGACGAAATAAATATAACTAACTCTCTAATCGAGTATATTATTTAGACATACAAGTACGTCACGTCGTAAGATTTCATCTGCGTAAACTATAAATTAAATATTGTCCATTTTAGAGACTTGTTTATAAAACTTTTTTTTTTAAACATCTTAAATTTATCTAAAGGACAGTGAAAACTACATTAAGATCCATAGCATGTTTTTTTGAGTAAGCGGAAAAACACAAAGCGACAGCAGCGAAACGGAGCGGCGAACGGTGTTATGTGTTTAAGATGTGTAACGGTGTACTTGTGTCTGTTTGTAAAGGTTTCAGACTACTGAACATATTTTGATTTAGATTATGTTTGAAAAGTGCTCTTAGCTATGATTTGACATAATCTATTGAGTCGTTCGAAGACTATCAGCTCTCTGTCAGTTAATGGATGTGAGCATCTCCTATGCACATAATTAAGTTGAAATTCGTTATTCTATTACTTCAATGATATTAAAAGCACACAGTATCCTGGAAATGATGCTACAACAGCAACATATTGACGGAATCTGCAGGACACCAAAAAATTACAGCAGAGATATTGTATTTGGGCGCATTAAAATACTCTCAATTAATATCTATGTTATAGACAGACTATGAGCATCTATGGTCCGATGATGGAGCAGAGAAGAGAGAGAGGTTTATAGATCTATTATATATAATTCTTGTGTCACGTTGTTGCTCACGATGAACTTCGAAACTATATAACAGATTCACATTTTTTGTTAATGCGTGTTTTGCTGGCGTCTTCTTTTTTTTTTAAGGCGGGAAGAATGTTACTAACCGCACACCCCGTCGTTCGGGGCAACGAACCGGGTAGTGTGGGGCCCTCACCCACTAAATAAACTCGCCGTGTGCCGTCTCTCCGCCTTTGTTGGCGGGCCACTGGAACCATATTACATTCCTTCAGTGGTTTGCTGGCGTGCCTAAGATAGGATAGTTCTTATCACGATTTTTTTATTAATTAATTGTAAAATATTCACGAATAATAATATGGCGGTATGAAGTTCGCCGGGTCAGCTACTATTTTTATAATATATCACTAGGCATACTTTAAATCAAATTGTTAAACCAATTTTATTTTATTTTATTTATTTGGAATGTTTAGTATAAAAATATTATGCAACAAGCCAATTATGTTTGGTGTCGGATTATTTTGATATGTAAGTGTGAGCCCACGATATGTATAAAGTAATAAAGTGATCTGAGGAAACCCACGAATTTGTTCTAGTTTAATGTAAACTTGAAGACATCGATCACAATCACAATTGTTTTATTATTCTGACGCAACTACATATGTATTAAAATATAACATCGAATTTATACATAAACAACATTATTCGTTACTCCCAGGGAAATTTATGTGTTTTTAAATTTTCTCCACCGCATCAGTAATACCTACTTATGAACACGTGCACTTGACGTGTCCTTCCAATTCGACGTTACAAAACAGGTGTCAAATGACATAATAGTTCAGTAGCATTATATTTTTTTATACCCATCTATTCGGAATAACTATATGCTAACAACAGTATTAAAAGTTAGGCATCAGTATCTGGGGACCTCTTACTGTCGAACGTCGTCAGAGAGATGCTTGGCAGCGACAGAAATTGGGCCGCGGTCGCTGCCTTCCGCGAGGAGGTCATCTCGCCGAAGGAAGTGGCGGAGAGGGCCAGGGAGGCTGATCCTTCCGCAGACCCGAACCGCCGCCAGCGACTGGGGCGGCGCAGGCGTGAGTATTTGCGCCTAATGCCGCCCTAGCTGAGGCTGCGGGTGGATGGATGGGGTGGAACAGATTATATCTGTGCTATTATATTGGCTATTTATAATGAATAATATTAATTTAAATAAGTAGGTAAATGTAAATTACAATTTTTTTATGGGTACAGGACGTTAACGACGCAATTGTAATTGGCTTTAGAATTGCAATACAATTTGGTACAAGAGTATAAGGAATATCTTATTGGAGTTTTGGACTCTATATATTAAGAATTTAAAATTATTTATCTATTTATATTAAACTCAATTGCCATGCATTAGTTTCGCAAAAACCGATTAAACAGATTTAAGAAAGTTTGATGCACGTAGAGCACTTGCAATCAGAAGTAATATGTTGCTTATTGCCAGACTTTCAACACGTGTAGTATGTGGTTCAAATATACACATAGAGCGTTAAGTGTTCTACAAATCCAGTACAACAATGGATTTAGGATATTGAAGGGACTGTCCCGTTTTTGTAGCGCACCTGGCATGTTTGCAGACGTAGAAGTTGATGGCTTTTACGTATATCATTCGCAAACGAATTGCTTTACTGTTGTTCAGAGAACGGGGCAGCGCTAACAGTATCCTAAAGGTCATTGTTGATAAACATGTATTCTAATATATTGAAGTCCTTCATCCGAGCTCATGTACGATAATTTGGCAAGAATTCGTTTTTTATTTACTTTTTTTTATGCGTAGTACTTACCTAAGTCCGAATAAAAAATATTTATTATTATTTGTTATTAACGCCTGTGTGCTTGAACGTGTGGGTCCATGGATGGTTTAGATTTATAATTAGACTCGGTAGACAGCGCTGCGTTCGCATTAGTTTTTTCAGTATTATTTCACCCGAAACCTCTACTAAAATCTGGGGTCGCTAATAAGCAGGCAAGTCAAGTAGCTCGGGTAGGACCAACTCTCTCTATTTCAGCTAGTTTATAGAGATACTTTCTTTTTTATGTAGGTATTCAGCATTCCTATAATATCAGTTGGAAATAACACTCTCTTCAGCTATCTCAGAAATACCAAAGTTAAGTAAATAGCACATATATCTAGGTATTCTTTGCTTTCACAGCGCTTGGCCTTTATTTTTTGGAAGATGTAAAATCCTAAGACGAGATGCAATACTTCGTCAACGCTTGACAAGAGATGATTCTCTAGAGTCTATTGGTCTCCTGAAACTAGTATAAATATATTTTGATAAGAAAAAATGGGATTCGTGGTGTTGAACATGGAACATTATTATTTAGTTAGAAATAATGCTATCATTAATAACGTATGTTTTATTTGTCGATCAATCAACCAATGATTTAAGTTAATAGATACATACATGCTATAGAAGTAAATTAACTTTTAAATAATTTAGCCTATGTATTTACAATGCGTTGGTTAAATTAACCTATCCGAACTATGTAGGTATGTGTTGTAATAATAATATAATTTTATTTATGTAACCTTATTACATTTTATTAATTTCATATTACATAAAATCTACTCGCTGTTTACAAAACTACCAAATTATTTTACCAATATGCGTAGATCATAGACTATGCCATTCAACCAATAAGAACAGCAATTGTGCTAATTTAATTATCGTATTATACTTCATTAGCATAAACAAACAAAACATAATTATTTGTTCTCTTTCATTCATTTGTTATTTGGTTTTATTTATTTAAATAATATACCTATACAAGAGTTACACATGTTTACGGCATCGCTTCAGGTTAGAGGTGCCAACTAGGAAGTAGACAACCTTAGAAATCACTTCCGGTATTATCAATGTAAAAGGTATTCGACGAACATGTCAGCTAGTACGTAACATATGGCGACAGGCTTGCATATGTGGGTCTATTGAGAAATATGATCGTGATAATGTGTTTATACTACATTTTGTTTGTTTTAGATTAATGAACGGCGGTCACGCATATTGTATTATTTCCGTTCATGTTCAAAATTCCTAGCAGCGACACCTTACCTTACTGAGAAGATCAATGAATTGCCTCAGACAAGTTTCGGCTACGAAAATTGACAGATTTACGTATGCACATCACAGAAAACGTAGAAAAATTTTTGTCATTGCCACCACCCTTTTTTTTTGTTTAGGCGGGAAAAAATGTTCCTAACCGCACACCCCGTCGCTCGGCGCAACGAACAGGATAGTGTGAGGCCTTCACCCACTAAAGAAACCCGCCATGTGCCGTTTCTCCGCCTTTATTGGCGGGCCACTGGAACTATGTTACATTCCTTCGGTGGGCCGCCGGCGGCTTACCCTTTCGGGTACCCTCATCTGAGCGACGCATCCGCACACGGAGCGTCGCACCTTCGCGGGAGGCCTTGCGGGTGGCGGACGTTCCCCGGTCCATCCACCCGCAGCCCCAGCTAGGGCGGCATTAGGCGCAAATATGCCTGCGCCGCCCCAGTCGCTGGCGGCGGTTCGGGTCTGCGGAAGGATCAGCCTCCCTGGCCCTCTCCACCGCTTCCTTCAGACATTTAGGATTGACATTTAGAATATAAATTATGTCATGTATAATGTCAAATAAACAAATAGATAAATAACTATACTTGGAAAGCATACGTGCTTCCTGGCACAACCTCACCTGATTTGTTACGTGGTTCGCTAAAAGACTAAAAACTTTAATGCAATAATATTGGGAATAACAGGAGGGTCACCTCTTGTTGATGTGAGTGATCTATGAATACAAAGCATATTGTAATGTTATATAGGTAAAAAAGGATTCAATCAGAGATCAAAGTAACACTACTTGCAATGCAACCACTGTTGGTATGAATATTTAAGTAAGATACTTGCAACTAATGCTATATTATGAATCAACTGCTTATAATACATTACCTTTACTTATTTACCGCTCGCCAAATCCTTACTAATATTATTAATGCGAAAGTGTGTTTGTTTGTATCAATCATCATGAAATTGCATATTGCATATATATAGCCCAGAAAAGGACATATACTACTTCTTATCCTGAAAAAATTGTTAGTTTCTGTGGGATGGTATTTTTGCATAGAGATCATTTATGTGTTACAAGTATAGAGTGCCGTCCGTCACTCTATATAACACATATATTCTGAAGTTTACGCGGCCAGAGTCGCGTCAAGAATCTAATAAGTTATAATAGGTAGCTTTAAAGAGCAAATTATTTTGTGACCGTGGAAAAGACGAGTTTAGTGCGAGCAGAACTTCTCTTTTACCACAGTCATAAGTAATTTGTTCATTAAAGTAGCTGAGCAAAAATACAGACAAAAAGGTGAAAAGCTTATTTGTATTATTATTATAAGAAATATTTGTGCTATAAAATTTATGATTTGTGTTATTAATTGTATGTAAATATGAATGAATATTCTTTGTACAAGGCTTTTAATAAATATATTGGCCTCTAGGCCTAGGCATTGATTGCCGCCCTACCTGAGGCTACGGGTGAATAGACCAGGGAACGCTCTCCAGCCGCAATGCCTCCTGCGAAGGTGCAACGCTCCGTATGTGAAAGCGTCGCCGAAAAGGTAAGCCGCCGGCGGACCACTAAAGTGATGTCACACAGATCCAGTGGTCTGCCAATACAGGCGAAGAGACGGCACACGGTGGGTTTATTTAGTCGGTGAGGGCCTCACACTACCCTGTTCGTTGCCCCGAACGACGGGGTGTGCGGTTAGGTATTTTTTTTGCAACTTAACAAAAAAAAATGGCCTAGGCATCGACAGAATTGGACCACTGAAGAAATGTAATATAGTTCCGGTGGCCCGCCAATAAAGGCGGAGAGATGGCACACAGCGGGTTTCTTTAGTGGGTGAGGGCCCCCACACTACTCTGTTCGTTGCCCAGAGCGACGGGGTGTGCGGTTAGGAATTTTTTCCCGCCTTAACAAAAAAAAAAAGCATTGGCAATTCTCTTAATATTTATATTAATTAAAGGTGAAAAGCTTATATGCGCACGTGTTCCACGGGAGCCTCTTGATGGGGGAGGGCTAGGCTCTCCAAAACAGATAGGGCACTAAGAATGGAGGCCCAGACTTGCTAGGGATGGAGGAACTCATGCGTAGAGTGTACCTTGCCTCTGGCTAAAGGAAGTCTGGAGGAACACCACGGGGTTTTAGCAAGTAGGTATACCAGTTATCAAATTGGGAATCCGGCATGGTTATGCTACGCCCGTCCGGCGATGCATAAAGGATATCCTCGCGTAATAAAAAAAAATGATGTTGTCTTTTTAATAATATTTTGATCTGTACTTGACATTTCATTAGACATACTCAGCTACTTTAAAGAATAAATTATTTGTGAAATGAGGAAAAAGACACACCCACATTTCATAAATAATTTGTACATTTTAAACATTAAAACATCGCGCCTTCAAATAGTGTGAATTTTAATTGCAAAATTAAACTTATTGGATAATAAGCATATTGGATTAATGCATGTAAATGCATCCGATAGATGGCGTGGGTCGTAAAGACATATCTGATAATACAAAAAGCAGAAAGAAAAATAATGTTACTGTGTTAACCATGTGCGCCTTATCTTATCGCTCTGAATCTTACATGTATAGGTACGAAAATATTTATTAAATGGATCAAACACGAATTGCTGTTAGTTATGTAATTACCTTTTTATAAGGCGAATTAAAATATACCTACTGGTGGCTATTTTATGTTGTATACTAGCTGCTACCCGCGACTTTAAATATCTTCAATGCAATGCTTCCATTTTATATCCCCGAAATGAAATGGCGAGCAGCGGCTTGACGTGCTTAACTTGGGAAAATAGCATCACGGTTCCACAAGTTATTTAATATTTTGCGGCACGCCTGTCTTTTTGTCTATATGTTTAACGAATAAAGATTACAGTAGCATTTTGAGATATTTGAGTTAAATATTACCAATTCCTACAGTCTTAACATTTTTCTTTAGCCTCATTATAATGAATGGCACTTTGTTAAAAATCATTCATATCGCCAAATTACCATTTAAGCACCAATTCATTAGAAATCTTTTGATAAATGAGCTTGTTAATTTGTTAAAGCTACTTTGTTGTCCACGACTGTGCACAGCTGACGGAGTGGTTAAGATACCGGCCTTCCGCTCGAGTGTTGTGGGTTCGATTCCCACACAGGACAACTCTTTGTTGGCACAAATGGTTGTTCTGAGTGTCAAGTCCCCGCGATACAAGGATTATTCCTTAGTGCATGGTTAAAAAAAAGTGTACCAAATTATTTTTACCATAAAACCTCTAAAATGTATTTATTGCAACAATATCTTTTTATGTTGATATAAAAATGGAACATACGTTTTTGTTCAAAATTGTAGGACGATAAATATAAGAAGATAACAGTTTTGCTATCTAAAATTTCACAGCAACACTTTATTATAGATCTTGTTTAAATAATAACAATTTGACAAACACGTTATGTAATCGTTGTTAATATTTTAGTAACACGCGGTGTCCACTCATTCGTTGCTTAGTACGTTACCTATTATGAAACAAAAATACTTTATTTGTTTGTGTACGTAACCTTAAAATGTCACCTTGTTACTTTTTTTATTACGCAGTTGGCAAACAAGCATACGTACCTGATGGTAAGCGGTTATCGTAGGCTATAGACCCTAGCAACACAAGAGACCTCACTCGCGCGTTGCGAACTCCAAGGAAGAGGAAGAATAAGCTCTCTCACTCACTATAAGGTACACAACTGTGAGTAGATACTTAAAATCGTTTACACTGATCTTCTGTGAGAGCAGGTGACTCTGTTGTTATTAGCACAGAACATATAAATATTTTTTTGTTATTCTTTACTAGTAGCCTAATTTCCCTACCACAGCAGAGGAGGCTCGCCCCTAACACATATAGATTATGGGCGGGCCTCCATGGAAAAAAATTAGAAAATCTCTTCATAAACTATGAGGAACTGAAAATAAAGTAGAATTTAAATAACAAAAATACAAATGAGTTATTTAAGAACCTCTACATTGAATTAGGCCATTACCTACTTATTACATAGTGTTATCTATACTATTATAAAGCTGTAACAGAGCTGTATCTATACATTTAAGATATTTGAGAAAAATTTACTGTATTAGGCTACAGCGTGTCTAAACACAAAATATTTTTTTTTGTCTATTTGTCCGTTTATCTGTTTGTTTGTTCGCGAATCACGCAAAAACTACTGAATGGATTTTGATGCAATTTCTTTTATTTGATAGCTCTTGAGTAGACCTAAAAACTGATATACATAATGTATATCAGATAACCCGCTACTATTATATATCGGGAACCTGAGATATAAGCTAAAAACTAGCTTTTGGCTGCGGCGTAGCCACGGGCAAAGGCTAGTACTTACATATTAACATAATTAAGAGATCTAGCAAGTAACACGAGAGATAAAAAAATATAGAAAGCTCAATGTTGATGCCTATTTTGTTGCAAATAAGTCTCAATCGGTTTAGACTTTACACTAACGAACTAACACAAACGAGGTGATTAGAGACTCAATAATGTGTTTGTATTTATTAAAGTGATTAAATGCGATATAATTTAGGCACTTAATCACATCTTAAAGTGGATTTCATATATTATATTTTAAAGAAGTAATATGTTTTTGACCCGCAATAAACTTAATCGGCCACATTTGCGTCAGAGCGCGTCACATTCCAACTCCTCGCTCACTGGTTGTAGTGACAGTGGTCTGACGGCTTATTCAACAATAACATTAATACGTTTTATAGCAAAGGTTATCATTTGTTTAAATATATAATACGCAGAAACATGGCATGCTATTTTTGTTAAATAGCTAAATTATTATCTGCCCCATAACCTCAGACTAACTAAAAAATATAGACGGAGCATTACGAACAATCCAGTGAAGCCATATAAAACCATGCCAAACTTGTAATTACACGCACTCACGCACACAAATACAAACAAACCCATGCCAAAACGAAGTCTCATGAACCACGAGTGTTACCAGAGTATGATTTAAAATTACCCCAAATGACTCGACGATTTCGTACATACGTTACGTGTATGAATACGTAGTCAGCGCCATAATATTCCTTATATGATTTGCTGTAAACTTACTTTATACTTTTACTTCCTTTATGTTTTGTACATAAAACTTAAAAAAAAATACCCAAGTTACAGAGATTATTTTTTTCCGGTGACAACACTTTCACGCACACATCTTTATAAAAGTGGCTTCATTTTTCAGTTCACAATGCGGTGTCCTTATTTTTTAGTTAGTCTAAGCCCATAACATATTTTGAATTCATCAACGACTTACAAATATTCTATTCAAGTAAAGAATAAATACACTTCTCAGGTGATTCCAACTTGTCTCTTTGGGATCTACAGAAAATAATAGCGAGATAGTGAGAGACTCGATTAGAACTCGATAACAGAGAACCTATTTCCATTTATAACGTTTAAATGGAATACAATTCTACGTATTTAGTCAAGTTTTGTCTACTTCCATTGCTTGCGTCGCCAAAAATAACAATAATACTCAAGAAAATTTGCGTTTGGAACAGGCTTTATTCGATATAATGAAGTAGATTTTAAAAATAGATAACAATAGTTACACAACATACGTATAACGTGTAACGTGAATAGCCTAAGTAATTACACGTTATTACAACACGTACAATGTTACCCCAAACTGCTTGTCTTACTAATGGAAATCTTAAAGGCACTTACACTAATTCCCATGAGGTTATTACTAACAAACTCCAAAATAATCTATTTCTAACTATTACTGCTACACTTAAACTAAATTTTAGTTCCATTAATGTTGACAGTAAAAGAATAACTATAAGCCATATCGCTTCAAAATTAACGTAATCCCACTATATCTCTTTTTTTTAATGCATGTAGTGGCAGACGAGCCACGGTCCATCGGATGGTAAATGGTAACCGTCGCCCATGGACTCGACTGTACCAAGAATATTGTCAAGCCACTGCTCATCAATTAATTTCACAGATATGATGAAATATAAACGGCTATCTCCTGCTACAGCCAAAACGCAACGATGTGCTTTGTGGCCGGTCACACGGGAGATGGTGGTTCCAACCCGCTCGGACCCGATACTAAGTGAGTACTCCGACTTGGTACCCAGGCTACCCAGCTCTACCACCAGTCATGCAATGGATGATAATTGCTTACTTCCCTTAGTCGCCTCATACGACACCCGTGGGAAAAAATGGGTTGGTAACACATGTATTCTTAGTCCGTCACCACACGGTCTCGGGCAAAGTTGTAACTATATTTAAAACAAAATAAAAATATTAAAATGGTACGGATTTTATACTGAACATGAGTTATAATAATAACCATTTATTTTATAATTCACCTTAATTTCTTAAAAGAATCGGTCCGTTTTTGAATGGTTTTCAAAAGGACGAAAGACCTGAATAACTTCTTTATTTTTATTCGTTCTTTATTTAATATAATTTAAAAACTCTCGTTGGTTTCTATGATCTTGTTTTATATTTAATGGCGCGATTACACGTGCGCCGCGCAGCCCGGCAAGCAGCTCGGGAAGCAGCTCGGCGCGCAGCCCGCCATTCAAAGTAGCAGCCGGACAGCCACGGGCAGATCGTTCACACGCTTGTGCTCGTGCCCGTTGAATGTCGCTTTGAATGGAAGCATGTGAACGCACCATAAAAGTATGGAAAGTAAAAAATATATTGTACTTTTACATTCATAAAAGTGCAGGAAAATAATAATTTAACAGTTCTACCTACCTACTGAAGTTTTAATTTGTTTTTGGACTTCCTATATTAGTATTTTTACTACTAAGTGGGTGATAGTTATAACAAAACGATGCTGTCAACCTGTAGCGACTGCTAGGATGTTATCTGACACTCAGGGCCCATTGCTTAACGTGCTTTACGAATCACGGAGGTCTAGTGTCCACAAATATGTGTCACTTATTACTTACCCATCTGATTGCCAGCCAAGTGAAAGTTGCTTAACCTTGCCGATCGTTCGCGCTGCAAGTGCACAAAAGAAGAAAGAGAGTATATATATGTATACGAGTATATGTATACTAATTGATTGATAATTTCTAACTATTATAAAGCTGTAATGGAGCTGTGTCTGTACCTACATTTAGGATATTTGAGAAGAAATGACTGTATTAGGCTATATAGACACATATAGAGGTGTGTTGTTCGTCCCTCACGCAAAAACTATTGAACGGATTTTGATGCAACTTTTTGACTTAAACTGGTATAAATTCTATCCCGCTACTAGATCGAGAACTTGAGATATAACCTAAAAACTAGAGAGTTTGTGTACTACGATTTCACGCCGTAATTACTACATCAATCATCATGAAATTTCGCACACATACAATCTGGAACCCATAAAAGGTTATAGACTACCTTACATCTCGGAAAAATGAATGGTTACCGTAGGTTAACTATTTTAACATAGAGATGATTGATTTTCCGTAGAGTTATGTACTTATATTATGAAATATGACGATGTATAGCAATTCAACTTATCAAGGACGAGCATATTAGATTCTACCAGACACAATGTCGGAGTTTTCAGTCTCGATACAGACACATGACAACGCGGTTAATCACGCATTAAAAAAATATTATTATATAATACGTGCCCGTTTTGGGATTTCCTTGCGTAATAACAATTTAAATTACAACATAATTGTTACGTGGTTCTTATTATTCTAAAACGAGCTAGCGAGACAAAAATATTAACATAAACCTTTTGGAAGTTAGGAAAAATATGCAAATATTTATTTAACGTATCTTTTTTAATCGCTAACATACTAATAGAAGCTCTTAGTTACTTATTTATTATCATACCATTTACCTTGCGGGGTAGGAAGAGAGAACAGAGTGCCAAGAGGCTCTATTCTTGCATACATCTCTCGCTTCCACATGTCCGAAACATCGGAGCATTCCCTTTCGCATCTTTAAACCAATACTCTCTTTCATACCTACTAGCTCTCTTAGGTCGTCGTTACGAATGAGGTCAGTCAGCCTACTGCACAGATTTTCCGCAGAGATCACATTTCGACCGCATTGATTTTACCCTTATGCTCCTTTTCGCATACCCGTCTCTCGCTTCCATAGAAGCTCTTAAAATGCCTACACTGTTAAAAAATCCATAAGTATCTATGTTCATTAATCATTATACTAATTGTAACTGTCTTTTTTAAGCGACTTAAAGCGTTAAACACAAAGTGAAAAATGTGAAATCGAAAATAACAGTCAGGAGCAGGATTTGAACCTGCATCTTCTGGATACCGTCCAGATGCTTTACCAATTCAGCCATCCTGACAATTGCTCCTGCATTTTTCACTTTGTGTTTAATGTATAGTGTTAAGCATGTCAAATGCTAAAAATATATATAAAAATATCTAAACGACTTAAAGCGCTTGACTTGTTCAGTAGTCTTAAAGCGCGTGACTTATTCAGTAACTTTTTTTTGTTTTAAATTATGGCTACTCGGTTTGAGTATTTGCCAATGACTTATGTAAGGTATATTTCTTCTTCATAGGTAAGTTTAATTCATTGGTCCAGTCAAAGTCACACTACAACAAAGCGGTGGCGACTTTACTGAAGCTTCTATAGAGTTTTGGAGGCAACACGAAAAAACAAGTTTAGCCGCACTACATCACCTGCCAACACTTATTACACAAATAGTTAATAAGCAAAAGGTCACCACTTTTACAGATACTCGAATTAACACAGGTTTAGAAAAATAATGCAGAGCGACGACATGATCTTCTTCGTGTTTCCGACAAAACTCAGTTCAGTACTTATAAAACAAATTCTTGTTGTAAAAATACAAAAATATTTCATGCTACTTGTAGTTAAGTAGAATGTTAAAGTTAAAATTGCTTAAAACCGACTGCTGCGTGACCTACGTAGCCTCGTTAGATTTATACTATTGATGTTAGTTAAAAGTTATGTTTGAGAATAATATTTATTCAAATGCTTGTAATGATTTAGATATGTTTGGCTGCATTATATTATAAAAGTAGATACAAATGTGCGAGATGCACCCTTTTTTTTTTGTTATGGCGGGAAAAAATGTTCCTAACCGCCCACACCACACCCTATCGTTCGGGGCAACGAACAGGGTAGTGCGGGGCCCTCACCCTCTAAAGAAACCCGCCGTGTGCCGTATCTCCGCCTTTATTGGCGGGCCACTGGAACCATGTTACATTCCTTCGGTGGGGCGAGATGCACCCTAACCAAACTCGTCACTGTATCACCGTTCTATTTCAGATTTCTAGCACTACTCTACTCTTTACAAAAGCAGTTTTATATGTACCAACAATTAGGTGTTCTGTGATATTGGTTTACATCAATTTTAATGCTTCGCATTACATGTTATTGTACAATAATAGCAGTTCCTAATGTAATAGTGCTGTACATTCGTAAATATTAATAAAAAATTTGCTATTTTACAAACAAAATATTATTAAGAATTTTTTATGTGGGGACAAATTATACTAATTACATCATTTAGTTTACGGTTGTAAGTATTAATACAAATGAAACAAAAATACAGGGAAGACCTTAGAATGTTTATTTATTATTGTATTTATAAAAAATCCGTTAACTTATGTCCATGAAGATGAAGTCGCGGGCAGAAACTAGTAGTTACGGTACATAATATATGTTGTGGTAACAGTAGTCGGCGCCAGTGCTCAATAGCCTTCAGACCGATAAAACCCTTGGCTGAGATTAATATTATAACGACAATAAAACTACGTACGTCATAGCCGCTGAACTTATCCTTAACCAACATTGCTGATTATCTTATAAAAGTTTATAAGTAAGACCGAATTGTTATCAGGGACAAGTCAATCAAGTATCTAAAGTAAAATATGTATTATCGAGATAATCGCATGTTTAAAATTCAAATTAAGTTTAATAATGTAGGTACATAATGAAAAAAACAAACAAATCATGCACCTTAAATGCCATCTGTAGGTACATGATTGTATGTATGTATGTAGATATGTTTTATGACAACCAAACCTGTTCTAGTACAGGTATCACTCGTGAATATTCTTGAGTCCGCTTAGCGGGAATTTAAAATCCTATAACTAATACTAATCCGTCCTGTGTGATTTCCAAATACACACAGGACGTAAGTACCTACCTAGCTATTTCTAGTTAAACTGAGTATTGAAGTATTCAACTTGAGGATGTACGGGCATGTACATATATGTCTACGTTATTTTAATACGAACATAACATTTCCTTGAATTACCGACCACTGTAAAACCCCATTGAAATTCAGGAGTTTCCAGGAATATCACACATGTTTCAACTAATTTTTCCTTCATTTTAAAATTTATAAAGACATATACATATTAGGACTACTGGGAATAGTATATTATGTTATCTGTTGAATAAAGAATACGCACTATATGGAATATTATGTTCTCCTCTACAAGTAATTTTTCAGAATAAAATTAATAAACGCTCCCTAATAATTCAACGAAGTTTTATATAAATAATAGTAACGTCTACAATAAAAAAAATATTTTAATTAAAAGTGGTAAGAGTTATTCGTTATTATGGCAAGTAATTTTGAGGACAATGCTTACTTCGTCTTTGGTAGTTAAACGACGCAGGTCAACAAGCTTTTGGTACTGACGAAGGGCACGTACATAGAGCCTGACTGGTAACTCCACAGATAGATGCACCTTCTCCGTCATCCGGGACGCTACCCCCGCGCCACTCATTGCAATCCAAGGCACACACACACACTCGTTCTTTATTCATAAGCACCAAGTGGCGTCATAGACGCTAGCTCCAATCGCGCGTCCGAAGCGAACGTAGGTTCCGTGCAACACTGACGTATAGCGTGCCTCGCGCATGCGTACCCAACATGCTACGATTGCAAAAAAAGAAACTACAAGTTATGCTTGAGTGACTTTCCCTACTTCATCCGATGGTTGTTGGCCACGGACATGACCCGCTTTTACCGATGTCATCGTGGTATCCAAGTACCGTAAAGTTTAAGCAAGCGGGCGACTTATAGGAGGCCTTCTATTTTAAGATACCCACATTTAAGTTACAAATGGTTCTAGAATACTAGAGACTGGAGAATTTCAAAGTCAGCTTTGCTTTTATACTCGTATGTCGTAATATTGTCGATAAATCATAAACCTGACTAGACAACGATGCCAATGAAAGAGGATCAAATAGTCTACATGCATTTTCTTCCACTAAATCCATAATTGAAATATGATTGAGAAGCAACAGACCAAATTTGGTAGTCCAATGGACCTGCACTTTACAACGTTACCAGAAACATCGATATGAATGAAGTGGCATCGCACATTTGTAAGGAAGCCAAGCCTCCTTACTGTTGCTTCCGCATTAGATTCAATAATTCGTCCAAAGATAAGGAACATTTTAAAAAGTAGGAGCCAAGGTAGGCTCCTTTTAGCGGTAGTAATAATTGATTACGCTGTCAAATTTGTAAAGCTAAAGTTCTCTTTAAAAATGCTCTTAAAAGTAAGGTAGTTGAGATTTCTTTTACTAATTCTGATGACACTTAAAAGGTAACTTGTTAGTTAATTTACAAGAGAATGTACAATATCAGAATGGTACTTAAACTAATAGCGAAGAGCACACAAGGCACCGAGAGACAAGGCATTTGAGTTTCTCAGGGTAGGCGCAATGCAAAAGCTAGTTCTCAAGGTCCGGTCCCATATTGTTTCCAGGGTGTTGTTTAGAAAATATGTCTACAAGTCCCAAGAGTTATTACAAATCAACTTGCCAGCATATATTATTAAATCCAATCTTCCCTATAACCCAGTTTCCAGTAGAGAAGGGAATAACTGACATAATCGTCCTCCTCAATGAAAGAAAGGTTCTCAACAAATATTGACACAGGATCACTCGTAGTGACACATTTTTGGATGCCTTTAACCTTGGAGACATCAGATTTTATATCAATAACATTGATTCAAAGTCTAGTTAGATTATGTTTACATATACTTTAATCATAGTATAGTACTTTTAAGTATGATACAGAGATCTGAAGTCCGAGGTAATTACAAACTTGACGTTAATAATACTGGATAATTGAATTGATTATGCATTGATGTAGAACGGAACGGAACTATGACGTTATCGTGTTTATGTGTTGCGTATACGCACTTATATAAACTAGTATGCCTTGGGAACTTGGGACTCTGAAACAATCGATCGTTTTATCTCGTCAACGCTACCTATCTCTTGAATAGCATTGCCATGTTGGTGTGACATTCTGAACCGGACTTAACAATTAATTACAAGTACGCGATTACAGCTGGTTGTTTCTGGTTCGACACTTAAAATTGAGTCGTTTCAGTGTTTGGCGGGGGAGATACAATATGTTTGGATTAGGCCCTCGACTGGCTGCATAGGCAGTGGCATAGATTTAGACCTCCAGTCTGAGGTCAAGACCTCAAAGGCCACATTTTTCAAAATGATGATTGTATTTGCTCACAAATTATCATTCCCGGATAATAAAATCATCGTAAGGTAACCTGGCTAAGACACTTTCTGTGGTAGAGCCCTGCTCATCCTAGCATGAATGTCTCTCCTTGTTATCCTTCCTATGCTACTATCCGCTCCCTAGTTTCCTTACTATGCTCTTCTTATTAACGTTCTTCTCCACCTCCTATAACTTTCCTTGAAGATAGCGACGAGCGTGTAATGCCTCTGATGTTGCTAGAGTCTATACTACAGTAACCGGTTACCATCAGGTAGGCCATATGCTTGTTTGCCTTCCATGTAGTATAAAAATAAAGTCCACCAATTCGCACTAAGCCAGTGTGGTGAAATGGAATACGGCCTTAACCTCAGACAGGACACCAGAGAGGACTCAGTGAGGGCTCAAGCTCATAGAGGATACTCGTTGTCAACAGTGAGACACCTGAGCAAAAGTAGATCCTCTATCTACTCTCTGAATAGTGCCTGGTCGGAGGCTTGAAACTGCACTTAGTTAAACCTAACCTTTTTTTTAGGTGGGCAAAAATGTACCTAACGCATACCCCGCTGGCCGGGGAGACGGCAGGGTAGTATGGGACTCTTACCCACTAACAACCCATAGTGCGCCCTCTCCCGCCCGTACTCGGCGGACCACTGCTGCCGCGTATATTCACTTTAGTGGTCCGCGTGGCGCCAGTTAAACCTAACCTAGCGCAGCTGTGCGATTTAATGATGGATATTGTTTTCAGTGCGCTATCAATGACTGAATGACGTATTATAAGACGGACTCTTGGTCTACAATTAGTGAATGAAGTTAGCGGTCGATTATCTTCATAATAAGAGTTAAAACTTGCATAACATCGTAATTAATCTTACTAATTATAAATGCGAAAGTGTGTAAAGATGATTAGAGGTTTGTGTATTTGTACGTACACACAATCACGCTAATAATAAACGGATATGAACGAAAAACTTGTGTACAAATAAATGATATCCTGGATTCATATATAGAATATTTGAAGGAGTTCCTTGGAGATATTACTAAGCGACTTCGTGGATTTGAATTTAGAAGTTGACACAGACGGAGTAACTAACACTAATATGTAGATATTTTAATACCTATTTCTATATCGAACCTCATATTTTAACATAATATATAATAATTATGACTTTAAACAGGCTGCACAAAATAAATAATACTATATGTAACCATAATATATTATTATGGTTGTCGCTCGTAACATTGTGATGATAACAATGTAAACATATACGTATTAAACAAGTAAAATGCCTTATCATGTGAGAGATAGGTTCACATGGATTGGTTTTCTGACACCTACAACGACGACTAAATTTTATCTAGCTTTTAGAGATTTTTAAGTTGACCTTGCATTTTGTAATTGACTAAATTTAAGGAGGTCTATTCAAGCCAGATACGATACCTATACAAATACTTTGTACCTATACGTTTGGTTTTAATTTCAGTTAACTATCCGCTATTTCTTAAATTAGTATAAGGCGGCCAACCGTCTCGTATTCTGCGGGACTGTCTCGAAATAATCCCGCTTTCTAATAATTAGTAAAATATTGGATGCGTCCTGCATATTTTTTGACTCTTCTACACTCCACGCACGGCACATCGCATTGCTGCGCAGTTCGTATCTAGGAAGTGACATTACGTAAACAATAATATTCTCAAGAGTTACTTACAGAACAACGAATGGAAGACTTTGAAATATTACCAAAAAAGGGAATATCATTAAAAACTGCTTGGTTATTGTCCACAGTACCTTTGCTTAACAGGGACAAATGCGTCAACTGAAGGTGGTATTTTCGTTGATGAATGTACAGGACGTCTGAGAACACGTCATTGAAAATAGAGCCCCTAAGTGCAATTTATGATAAAATTGAATATAGGCAATTGTGAAATTTCTATGAAGTTCTAAACAAAAACCTTGAACTAGTCAGACTAGTCATTAAAGTTATTTTAGCGTTAGCGTTAGTATGATTTAAAAAATAAATAACATTTAGTAAATTCCGTCATTGTTTACTCTCACTGACAGGCATTCTTAGCAAAAACCAAAATTGGCCGACTTAAATTAATACTACAAACATAATTAAATGTATCTATCTATACTATTGTAATCAATCTTTTAAATAACTCGAAAATAATATATTTAATTACTTTTAGCACCATTATAATCAACGCGATGCGCCCTTTCTAAACCTCTAGTACTAGTCTAGTTATATCAAGTTAAAAAATGTTACTTACTTATTTGCAGTAAATCAATAACAAGTAACTATGTCTCACTGTACTATGTTTTATGAATATTGAAATTAATAAGAAAGATGGTTAGGTACTTACTCGTGACCAAAGCTCCTTTGTCAACATAACCTCTTTTCAATTAAACGTGCACGAATACATAAAAACATGAGACAAAAACGCACTTGCCCATTGATTTCACTTTTTTATTGAATACATTAATCTGTTTAGCCGTTGTAGAAGCTTTTGAAACATTATGAAGTATAATAATATGCAATATTATAACGCGTCTGTAGTACGCATGCACTCGGTAAGCATCCTACTATCCCCTCCCCGCGGATATCTCGTCGCTTCTCAGAGCATCCCGTGTTCCCGTTCATTTGTTCATTTCATTGTAACGGTTATTCTGTTAACTGGTACAAAAGGGTGCCGGTGTGACTGCTTCACAATTAATTAAGTATTTCGATTACCTAATTAGTTGCTTTAGGTTGTGTTATAATTATTTTTATTTTGTCATTGGCTAATATTCAAGGTCAAGGACAGTTTACTTTAACAGGCACAATTACACTAATATTTAGTTATTGCGTTTGAAACTTAGTTTAAAAAGTTTTAATAATGACAAATTAATACGTACCTATACTTACCGGTACTTTTTTGTAATTTTAAATACGTTTAAATACTGACAAATTGGTTATTTTTAACAATGTTATGAAGTGGAATATTTTTTTCAATAACTAATTCTTTGAATTACATTATTATATAAATAGGTTCTTGGTTAAATACAAAAAAGATTATTATTCGAAAAAATAGCTATATAAAGCCGTCAACCACTTCTTTTATCTCCTTTGGAATAAATAAATAAGGCCAGCTTACTGGGCACTACTCTCTTTATTACAATTTCTAACTGAAATATACGATTACACGGTATGACGTGTGTTTTTTTAAAGCTAATTCTAATGTTCTTTTATAAACTCTACATATTAACACACGGTATTGACGATATCCAGGAGATGCAGACTTAAGTCCTGCTCGTGCCTGTTATTTTCGATTCCCAATTTCGCACTTTGTGTATGGCAAAGCATGTCAATCAAATGCTTAAAAAATATATATAAAAATATCGAAATATGCTCTACATATTCTTTCTGTGTCTATAAGAACGCAATAAACTAAAAAACTACTTAACATATTTGCAAACGGTTTTTGCTAATGGATTAAATTATTCATGAGAAGGGTAAGTTTATGATGATGATTGGTTAAGATACAGGAAAATATCATTCCAACTGGCAGCTTTACTAACATAGGCCGCTTAAAGTTATAGTTACAAAAAATAACTAGCTAGATGCTATATAAAAGCTGGTCTATGATTATATAATAGAGTATATGGAGGATCATACCCAAATGATTGATAATAATACTATTACGGTATTAAACAACTAAACGGATTAATTTGGTAGTAATATAGATAAGATGCAGTCTAGGAACGCAATAAAGATGTTTAGTAACAATCATTTGAATGGCGGAGAAGTGGATCGCTACCCGTCACGTCTCGTTATCACGGAGGCGAAACATTGACAGTGGCGTTTTATGACAAGGGGCAATCCATTATCTCTGCTTGTCCCTCTGAGAAGCAAGTGTGAGTGTATTAATGTATATGTTATCCTGAAAAAAAAAGACTTCCCGTAGGATACCTAACTATTTTTGCTGTCACTAAAGGTATATGAACTGGGTTTATAGATAAATAGCGGCATGGATATACACATATTTTTTATCCCGATAAGAAGCGCTTATGGTATATGCTTAACCAACCGATCTCACATTTCTTAATCGAGTCTTGATTCATTGCTAAAATATGAACATCGAATGCTAGTAAATAGCTTATTTTAGTAATATAATATTTAAATATAAGACCCACTTCTCATAAATTGCATCACATCTACATTAAATTATATGTTTTTTTAGTTAGTTAACTTTCAGGTTACTTATATAATTGTTTATTCTCATTAAGTTTTTAACGGTTAAAGTTAGATTAGGTTATGAGCACTGACGTCATAACCTAATGATATTTAGATGGTAATATGATTAGAAATTATGTTAACAATAAAAGTCAAAACAAGTTATTAAAGTTACATTATATCCGTATTAGAAAAGTAATATTGCTTTAGTAATGAAGTTTTAGATAACCGAATTCCCGAACCTACCCTATGACGTCATTATGACGTAAATGTAACACTAGACGAGGGCTGGGCTACTCGTGTACAGTTTACAAGCGTAAAAGCAGGCCATTTTCAAAATATTTGGAGGCCCTGGGTACTTCAGAATAATGGAGTCTATCGTACTCTTTTATTAAAACTAATAAAAGGAGTTTATTGATCGATATTTTTTAGCATTTGACATGCTCCGCTACTTTTAGTACAAATTATTTGTGAATATGGAAAAAGAGATTTTCGTAAAGACAAATGTGATGAGGAAATTGGGATGACCGAATAGGTCAGTACGAGAGCTCAGTGGCTTAGAGGACTTCCCCGGATTGGAAAAGACGCGGGTTCGTTTCCCGCTTGTACTAAAAATCTCTTTTTCCTTATTCACAAATAATTTGTACTTTAACAAAAGGAGTATAATTTAAGTAAAATTCCAATGAGTAAATCAGTCGACAATTATTGTTTAATTTTTACTCTAGTAGAAGAACCTTGCTCGTCCCAGCAATAATGGACCGGCACGATAGGGGAAGCACCACTTTCTCGCAGAAGATCAGTGTGAAAAACTGTACTGTACCCCTTACCCCTTGTTACCCCTTTATCCTCTCCTTTACACATCCTATATCATTCTTGGAATTGGCGACACGCGAGTGTTACTTCTGGTATTGTCAGCTACGGCAGCCGCTTACCATTAGGTGGGTCATATGCTTATTTGCCACGCTCTTAGTATAAAAAAAATATATTTATTTACACTATCAGTTGTTAAATACTGAACTGGCAGACACTAGAGGGCATTTTGGATAGGCACTTGCCGAGAGTGCCCGCAGGCTGCCCAGTGCCATAGAAAAACATTAGAATATCTAGAACCATTTATAATGCCGTAACTCGTTACAAATATGTACTAGTAATAGGAATAAATAATAGTAAAATAATCGGGTTTTATTTATTGCACATATTACCAAAGATATCAGTCACAAATCTAAGGTTGCGACTTCGTGACGTACGCCCCTCTGACTTTTCAAAAGTAGTATATTTAAACACAAAAAAACGCTGGCTGCTGACGTAATCGTGTAAAATATAATACGTGACATTTAGACATTATTAGGAGACACATATTGCTTCTCTTTGTTAGAAGATAAGTACAAGTGCATGAGAAGTCTGTCTACTAGCCTTGGCGGAGGCGATCGATTGACTATGGTGACTTGTAGTGGGAACAAATAGGCATTTGTTACCCAGCGGTCTTGAGGATGCCTCGTGTAGAGGCGAAACACGTATCAAATTTATGTTTGGAGTTTGGCGAATATTGCAACGTTGTGGTTCTGAGAATTCTGCCGTATCGCATGGTTGCATCGCCTTGGTAAGATTTTTTTTTACTACTACTAGCATACTTTGTTACTATCACATTCTCCTCTATCTATAAGAGTGCAGATTGGGAATCTTAGGTTATTTTTTGTGTGTGTTCAAAGATAACCGGGATTGACAATCCCTGGGTGAGTGACGGGCTCTCTTCCTAAAATATCCATTTTATAATAATAACAATGGACTTCCGCCAAGTGTCGCCATTATCTTTCATTTTTTAAATAAAATGGTGAGCACCGGCTTGACAATACTCTCGGTATAGTTTATTCCATGAGCGGCGGTTACCATTTACCATCAGGTGGCGTAGCTCGTCTGCCACCATACGCAATAAAAAAAACGTTAACAGCGTATTTAGCAATCTGAAATAAAACAAGTAAAAAAACATCGTCTTCCATATGTAATCTACAGGCTTATACCTACTCAATGTGTTTTAAAATTGTTAATAATTACTGTCAATTTTGTAATTTGATATTTTACATCAAAATTGAAGAGCTGATTGTAATAATTAATACCAACGACTTATCGTAGCTTCGCACGTGATTTACTAATAAAGAAGATATTTGGGATTTTTGAATAACCACAAGTCCCCAATACTTGCATTTTTTTACAGCGCGGGTGTACAAGCATAATTATAGCGCACGTGATGGTGAGTGGTTACCGTAGTTTATAGACGCTAGCAACACCAGAGGCATCACTCATGTGTTGCCAACTCCAAGGAAAGTGATATGAAGTTGAGAGGAAGGATAATAAGGAGAGGTATGGCCGTTTGGGTTTGGGACTCCGGCTCTCTCACTCACTATACGAAACACAACAGGGTAGGAGTACCTATCGTTGTTTCACGCTGATCTTTGGTGGATGATACTTCCTCGGTCAAGTCGACCCATTCATGCTGCGACAAGCAATATACAATGCAGTGTTAACTATGAATAAAAAATTACGAGTATTGTCTATCAGAAGTTCGTTCGAAATTTATTTTGTAAAGAGTTAAAAAATGCACTTAATGAAATCCTTAAAATTGAGAAATTTTTGTGCTAACAAAAACTTCGACCTGTTTACATGCTGGTAAGTGCCAGAGTATATTCCACTACGACATGCGCACATACACACACTTTAGTGTTACTTACACCGTTTACGGTAGTGGTAAAATAATAAATACTTTGGAAAATCCAAAAGTGCACGCCTCATAATCTTCATTTTTCACAATAAAATTAATTATTTGATAACTAACTAATAATGTATTGGTCTTACTAAGACTAAGTAGTTTTCAATAAATCACATAGATAGCGGTAATTTCAAAAAGTACCTTCTAATGTCTTATACGCCATCTAGCGCTAATTTTAAGAAGTACTTATATTGGTCTATAGAAATAGTTCTCACAAAATAAGGATAGCACTGATTTTAGTCCCACATCGAATCAGACCGTGAAAAGTGATAGGGCTCTATTCGTAATCATAATAATTCGTAAACGAAAAAAAAGACTCGTTTAGGAAAGTATTTTGGTCGTTATCGTGTTAACATACATTACCTACAACAAACGGACGTCCAAGACATAACTTTTTTAAACAGTTTTTAACTAGTTTAAATAACAAAGATGGCACAAAAAATATCATGAGTGTTAAAAATAGTGTTGTTTCTTGATATGTGTGTGTATATATTATTTTACAAGTGCAATATATAATAAATAGAGACATTTTAACTTTGAAAAATCAGTTGTTCTAGGTAAAACGAGAGCAGTACCCACCTCAACGCTTCGCTTATGAGGCGTGCAATAACTAACTAAGATTAGTCGATGCGGAATGCCGCACTTCGATATTTGTCGAATCCGATTAGATATCTATCGAAAAATCGCCGCAGCCATTAAAGGACTTCTTCTTAGATAATTTTAAAACTGAAATATAAGAGAAGCGGTACATTTAATGACGAAATTTAGACCTTGGGTCTATATTTCGTCATTAGCGGGCCATTAAAATGAGGGGCAAATTATGAAATTTGATTAAGGAATAAGGAAGATTTCGCAGACCGACAGAAAAGGACAAGCTAGAGAAATAATATAGTATAAAATTATGAATGGATCAGAAAATCTGGGGAAGTACGCGTACTACCATCTCAGGGAATATAAAAAGAAAGAAAATAATTTATTTTGGTTTCTACAATAACATAAACTCAAATCTATTAGACACAGAATAACAACAAATAAAAATACTAGAATACAGAAAAAACAAAATAGGTTTCATCTCAGCATGTGCTGCAGCACTAATGTACTACAGCGCTGATTTTCAAAAAATAAAATAAAAAAAATAAAAAATATCTGTATATATAGGTTATATCTACTATTGCGTTTTGTTCAAATTTAAAAAAAGCATTTATTTTGGCGTGGTGGAGCCTTACTTCCCTCAGCAGGAATAGCCGGATCGACCGGGGAAGTTTCTCTAACAGATCATTGCGAAAGGCATCGGCAGGGAGACAGTACTACTACTACCTAATTTTGTGTTTCGTATGGTGAGTAAGACTACCGGAGATGATGTCTCGTCCCCCCATCATCAGCTCATACGTTTTTATACACCTTCTCCAGAATGGGTAGTTTTTGTATAATTTATCTCAGCGACAAATTATGTCTACAAATAGTTTATACATTTTCACAAATTATTTGCACGCACTGGCATGTGAAATGCGAACATAAAACGTTGTACGCGCTCGTCTTAGACCTGTTATTGTTATACCTAAGCAAACATTTTGATTTGTATTCATTTAGGGTGTAGTTTAGATACGGTATGATAAATATGTCGAGCATTGTGTTAAGTTTTAGTACTAACTAGTAAGAAAAAAAAACCAAAGAATAAATTAGAACAGAAACGACAGTTATAAGTTTCCTTTTGTTTACTTCGTAACCGTTACCGTATGTAACGCTTTTAGCATAAATATTCAAGCTGATGTACTTAAAAATTAACTTGAGCAAAGATTAAATTCAATTTTTAAAACATTTATTTTGCCACAACACAGAAAAATAGTGGGTAGGTACACTATTTAAAATGAAACTTGTAGCAACATAAACTGCCATTCGTTACGTAAAAATAATCTCACTAATAAGTTATACCAAATAACAAAATGTGTGGCGAGGATTTGGGCTCAGTATACACTGGCAGACATGATACAACCGGGTATACGCAGCACTGTTTTTCAGACCAAACCTCTATTAAATAAAGTACGATTAAAAATTCGCCTTTAATCAAGATCTTAATTGTATATCTTATTAATATTGTAGGTATATTATGGTATACAGAAGAAATGAATTGCATTAAGTATAACAATTATTACAAAAGTCATTCCGTACAATCTATCTATCTAGTACATTCCAATTTCAAGAGATTGCAGAGGAAAAAAACGAGATTCATATAACAACTAACGATTGAGCACCAAGACCCCGGGGTATCTTGACTTGTTTTCAGGCATTGACTTGTTTTCGCTTTAATAAATAATAATGTTCATTATCTTCCAGTATAAAACTGCACGCACGCCCAATATCTTTATCTTCATATGCAAAAAAGGAGATCCTGTAGACGCCATTATTTTATCTGTCAGTTCATGCTGCATAAAAAGGGGGTATGGATAAAGCGTATAAGCATATAAAGACTATAAGGTACGTAGGTACTTATACATTTGAAGTTTTCGACAAATCTTCCTGCTATGGATTAAGACTGTAAGCAATTGATAAAGGGTATAGGTATGTCATATATTGACAATGAGCAGGTATATTTTAATAAAAAAATAAGTATTATTATAGAGTATTGGTATATTTTTGTGACTTATTTTAAGGTTATGACTGATTTGCTTTCTCAAAATTTTAGTAGAAATAGTGCAGGTGTTTAATTTTTTTCTTATGCCGAATGTTCGGTATTTAAACCGTTCAACCCACCGAAATTCGGTTAAACCTAATGTAAAACGAATTTCGGCCCATCCCTAAAAATGAGTTTATATGTATGTGTATATTTTAAAATACAAACTATATTTATTAAATTGCAGAAATCGATTACCAGTAAAAGTGTGCATTTTTTAATTACTCTCCTATCTACAGCATGATCACTTATAGTTTATTAAAAAAGCGTCATTAATATAAAATGCAGTGTTTATATTTTGATTAAATTTATATATCGTTACGAATTAACACTACCTAGTGAAGTGTACTTAGATTGTGCAATAAAATATAATTAACACAAGTGTGCGTATTTAATGGTAAATACAATTCGTCACATGTAAAACTTACAAAGTTCACGGTTATCAATGCCAAATATACCTATCTACACATATATCTATAGCATTTACGTGGATTGTTGCCTAGCGGTAAAGTATGTATTCATTTTAAAATTACTTTCAACGCTATGAAAATCTCGAAATACGAATAGACGGGACATAAGTTTTGTGATTTATAATAAGTATAAATGTTATCTGCCATGTGGGGCCGGCACCAAGTATAGTTGCACCCCGTCTCTTCGGATGGGAATCCTAAAAGCCGACTAAGGGATTACCGGGGGACCGGGCAGCAGCGTTCCCCTGTGTACTAAAAACATCCTCTACGATCCCCAACCCGCCTGGCTGGCGTGGCGATTATGGTAAAACCCCCATTTTGAGGAGGCTTATGGCCAGCAGTGGACGATGAAAGGCTGATGGATGGATGGATGGAAATGTTATAATACCTATATTTAACAATAATATTTTATTTATTATAACGAACTATATCAAAACAACATTTTGTGGACAAAAAGAACAAGATGCAAGTTCAAGCATTTTAATCCATGTAGTAAGTACTTAAGTAATATTTTG
Organism: Leucoma salicis; assembly: GCA_948253155.1. Classification (NCBI taxonomy): domain Eukaryota; kingdom Metazoa; phylum Arthropoda; class Insecta; order Lepidoptera; family Erebidae; genus Leucoma; species Leucoma salicis. The sequence goes on along the minus strand of OX411809.1, from coordinate 11,833,840 downwards.
TTATTTTTATATATTTTTATGCAATTGACATACCTACAATACATTGCTCTTTGTGTTTACGCAATTTCAAGTTTTGCTTACAGAAATCCCTTTTTTCACAATAAATATTTCTATAAAGTATATAATCATTAAAATTTTGAAATAAAACTACGTTTACGGAATCTATCGCGTTTACTTGATTTTCTACTATCCCGACGTTTCGAATACTTTACAGCATTCATGATCACGGGTGGACTTAGATGGTAGACGTCCAAGGCTGATGTGTAACATTCACGTAAATATCAGAAAGGATCGTATACAATTTAAATGTTAATTAGAACATATATTTTAATTTATTAAATAGTATGGTCGTCTAAGACACGGCTTGTCTAGCTATAAATGTTTTAATGACGATAACGGGCTCCTTGCATGCCAGACAACACTATAAAAAGCATATTTATACTGATAGCGTTAGAACACAGCCACAACCCCATTTTTATAGAACATTAAAAGTTAAAACGTTTCAAGGTTAAATTAATCTCGTCTAAAAGATATGATACAATATATATCCACCACACACACACACCATATTAAAAAATTACCTATTATATACTACTAGTTTGTTAATTATGCATTAAATGTGTACATTTTTGTTTTAGTGTACAGCTATCCTAGTAGTAGTTTAACTGCCTCGGTGGTGTAGCGGTAGTGTATGCGAGTGCTAATCATGAGGTCTCGGGTTCGATCTCCGGGTCGGGCAATGTTATTGAGCTTTCTCCTAAAAAGAAAAATTCTCAGTAGCAGCCCGGAGTTTGGAAATGTGCCCGGTAGACGTCAATAGGCTCGCCCCCTATTACGTGGGACTTAAACATAGCTGGCGAGTCGTGGGTGTGTAATACACCTCTGCCTACCCCTTCGGGGAATACAGGCGTGATGCTATGTTTTTTTTGTTCTATCCTAGTAATATTATAAAAAGTTTGTATGTTTGGATATTTTAATGTCTGTTACTCAATCATGCACAAACGGTTCATCAGATTTGGATGCTCATATATCATACTAAATTTGTCACAGATAGTTTATTACTAGGCTAACACATAGGATATTTTTTATCACAGAAAAAGGTTACGCACGGCGGGTAAATTTAGTGGGTGAGGGGGTGCCACACTACCTTCGTTACTCCGAACGACGAAGTGTGCGGTTAGGTACATTTTTTACCGCCTTAACAAAAAAAAAGGTTACCGTCAGATAATTAATGTACCATAGAGTGAAGTACTTATATTATAGTTACCTAATTCTGAGGTACCTTTTTTGTTAAGTTGGTAATAAATGTTCCCAACTCTAAACCCCATCATTCGGGGCAAGTAACCAGGTAATGTGGGGCCTTAACCCACTAAATAAAGTCACTGAGTGCTCTCTCCGCCTGTACACTGGTGGGCCACTGGAACTAGAATATTACTTCAGTGGTCCGCTGGCGGCTTGCTCTTTCAGGCACCCTCTTTGAGCGACGCTTCCACGCACTGGAGCATCATAATTTCACGTGAGGCATTGCGGGTAACAACGAGAGGTCCCCACCTATCGCCGCGACAAATAGTAGGCATCGCACTGCTCATCCCAAGCCGGGCACGGTCGAGTGTGTGCCGCGACGTGTCCTCGTCGCAGCTGCAATGGTGACAGCATGTAGTGGCTTCCCTCCTTGCGACTGCAGGTATCTGCCGAAGCAATAGTGTCCCGGCAACACTTGCACCAGATGAAACGTAAGGACCCCATGACTACGCCCACCCGCTCCTTCAGCCCGGGCCGGGGCATCTCCAGCAGTGTCCTCCAACATCAGTAGCTCGAGGGACGTCGCACTGCCATCTGGCGACCTCGCTGAGCAGAGGGCGATTGTTCCCTGCTCGCTCTTGCGACACCCACCAATGCACCTCCACCTAATTCTGAGCATACACGCAAACAAAGTCGCGAGCACCAGCTAGTACCTATTCATTATATCTGTTGAACATAACCTTATGTCACCATAAAACATAATTTATGAATCGATTTTATTACTCATAAATTTTAAATTTTATGATAACCCTCATAATTATTTTATTAATTTTGCTACTTATAGAAGTAAAAAGATGCGTTATTGATAGACAGTTTCTTCTCACATCCAATCCCTTTCCTGGAGTTGACAAGGCGTTTTAAGTAACACCCTGCACTAGCGCCATCCTGTACCGCGGTGGACTTTACAAACACAATAATTTCAGGGGCAGAAAGTAAACCCTGACCCAGAACAATAATTTGTAGGTCATGTTTTTTTTTAATTGCACGTAGTTGGCAGACGAGCTACGGCCTATCTGATGGTAAATGGTAACCGTCGCTCATGGACTCAACTATAGCAAGAGTATTGTCAAGCCGCTGCTCACCATTTCATTCCACCGATATGAAATAAAAGAATAAACGGCTATATCCTGCTACAGCCGAAACGCAACGATGTGCTTCCTGGCCGGTCACACGGGAGATGGTGGTACCAACCCGCTCGGGCCCGATACCAAGTGAATACTCCCATTTGGTACCCGGGCTGGGTTGGTACCACCAGTCATGCAATGGATGATAATTGCTTACTTCCCTTAATCACCTCATACGACACCCATGGGAAAGAATGGGGTGGTGACACTTGTATTCTTAGTCCGTCACCACACGGACACCTACAAAGAATTGTCCTACGTGGGAATCGAACTTACAACAGGCATTGGAGGTCGGTATCTAAACAACGCTGCCATCTGTTTATCTCTAGTAATAACAAAAAAAATTATAATTGCCAGTTGTTGATAATAAGTGATAAAACGGTCTTAGATGGCAAAGTGGATTAACGTCTTTTAGTATCTTGAACCGTCTGTTCATGGGGATCTCCTCGTAAGGATACCCTCGTGAGAGAAATTTGTAGCGATATTAATGATCCATCACAAAGTGTTTTAGAACTATTGCTTCTGTAGATTACACAGAAACCTAATAAGTCTTACTAACTACAGACAAAACCTATTTGTGAACGTCTAACCTCGTCCGTGCTTCGGGAAGCCCAAATAGTCCTAAATAAAAAAATCGTTCTAAAGTTGCCAGTGGAGCCGTTAGTTGGGTCGTGACGGTCAAATAAGCTGTCACTCCGTGTAAGTACGGGTGCATTAGCTAAAACCGAATAAATCTTAAGCCGACCACTAATAAAGTTTGGCCGGGACGGTGATGAGAGATAAAAGTAAACTTAACTTTGATATATTATGACATGAGTGTAAATAGAAAATTTGCGTGCTTATGATTCGTTATGTGAAAGATATCAGTGTAATAAATTAATGTTTGTCGTGTGGGGCCGGCTTTAGAATTTTCCCACCCCTCTCCACCCATGGGAGTCGTAAAAGCCGACTGAGGGAATACCGAGGGAGTGGGCAGCAGCACTCCTTCGCGTATTAACAACATCCACTGCGATCGCCAACCCGCCTGCCATAATAATATCACATTACATCATATAATGTATTATATAAGAGATATCGAAGAATATCGATATATTTACATGCAGTCTGGCAGATTTTACAAGAGTTAGCACAGGCTCTGTGAAAATACTAATCAAAACTAATATTGCTTAGTATTTAATAATCATCGTCATATCATTGCTTTAGCAATAGGCGTTAAGATGATATGATTTTTATAGTAAATAAATAAAATAAATTATGAGATACTCGTATAACGGATCTCGTATAAAGAAAAAATGTATTGAGAGTAAAACTTCTGTACAGATTCTCCAAATAATTGCTGAGAGCAGAGCATGTCGGCTATCCAGTCTATCATTTAACAGTTAAAATTGACCCAAGTAGGTACTATACTATCCAGGATAAAAATAATTTATTTCATGTTAAATGTTTTATCAGTTTTATTAAAATACACGATTTTCTTCGATAGAGCACCTTTTGTCCTATATGTTTTTCTTTAACAATTGATAATGCATACATTCATATGTGTGCGCTAGCGTATCTTATTAGCGTCCAGTGACGTAAAAGAATACCTACACTGATTTCAATCACACCACAAAAGGTATCATACATTTCATGATATGGAAATGGCAAGGTGATTGTTTGACTCAAAAACCTACGAGTATAACGGCTTGTACACGTGTGTGTGTATAATAACGTCACGATTTCGGCATTTGTCGACATTGAAATGTCTTAAAACATATCAGCAAAAAATTTACCAATAAAATCGTTGAATGTATTTTTAGGATGAATCAATCATTTATATAATTATTAACAGTTTCGTAGTTATTAATAAAGGTATAAATAACGACATTTTTATTGAAGTAGGACTATATTTTATTTCTGACATCGGATTAAGTTTATATTAACATCTAAAAAAACCTCCCACACAAGAGGCCAATGTGCCCAAACAAATCTGTCTATTTTGCCTGACAAGATGCGTGCAGTCGTGCTGTTAATCTATATTACCTATATAAAACAATAGCTGACTAAATATCAATTCCTGGCTGTACGTTGATATGTCAGAAGGGCCTCCTAGGGCCTGTGAAAAATTAGGGCATAATATACCTACATTACATACCTACACAATAGGTACGGATTTATATTAGAACTAGCCTTTGCCCGCGGCTTCGCCGCAGCCAATAGCTAGTTTTTGGGTTATATCTCAGGTTTCAGATATAGTAGCGGGATAAAATGTATACCAGTTGTTAAGACTAATCAAGGGCTATCAAACAAAAAAAGTTGCATCAAAATCCGTTCAGTAGTTTTTGCGTGATGCGCGAACAAACAAACAGATAAACAGACAAAAAATCTAAAAAAAATGTTTTGTGTTTAGACACGCCTATATAGCCTATACAGCCTATATGCCGTGTGGGGCCGGCTTTAGAATTGTTCCACTCCTCTCCACCCATGGGAGTCGTAAGAGCCGACTGAGGGAATACCGGGGGAGTGGGCAGCAGCACTCCTTCGAGTATTAACTACATCCACTGCGATCGCCAACCCGCCAGCCAAGCGTGGCGATTGCGGCTCTATCCCCCATTCTTGGGGAGGTCTATGTCCAGCAGTGGACTTTAAAAGGCTGATGGATGGATATAGCCTATTACAGTCATTTTTTCTCAAATATCTTGAATGTACAGACACAGTTCTGTTACAGCTTTATAATAGTATAGACTAGATTCTGCCGGCGGTTTCGCCGCATTACGCAGATAGTACTGCAGAGTTATTTTTGGTTTGATAGCTCTTGATTGATTAGGTTTAGAAACTGGAGTTCTACTTATCACGCTACTATATTGGAAACATGAAATGTAATATTAATACGTCACTATCTATATACTGTACATTAGTTATATTTACTTATAAAACATAGCAAATTAGCTCTGACACAGAAACCGTCCACTTTTCTAAAATAAGAAGCATGTCTTTTTCTGGGGTCCTGACGATGTATTAGCATTACAATATCTTGCGGGTTTGTACAAGTACGAAGTGTTATGTACAACTCTCTCAATTGGACTATATGGTCAAGAATTTCACGGTATTCCTAGGCTGTGGGCTGTGGTTGATTCATAATTTCCGAAGTCCACCCCGATTTGTACTTCCTAATTTTCATTGTTCCTGTATACGTAACGTCCAACGGAAAGTTCCGAACTTCACATCTAAATTTTATCACATATTTTTAACTCAAATGAGCTAAAAATAGAAACTAATTATCAGTGTTATTAGCGACTATTTATCATTGTGATCTATTCTCGGTTGAAAATACGTCAACTATGTGATAATTACTTATTTTGCAAGTCGTGATATTTATTACAACGAAATGTAAGATATTAACAGTCGCTGTCGTACGTAGACTTGTTTTGACCATTATTGTGACGTATCGTCCTGCTTTATCAAATAATATAGCAGTAATGAAAAAAATAGGGACAGTGGTATCGAGACCCCAATCCGAGATTCAGCAGCACTCACCTTACAAATTATCACTGCTCGTTGAAGGAAAACAACGTGAAGAAATCTACTAGCCTGAAAGGTTTTCTTAACGGCTTGTTGGCTTGCCCGGAAGCAGGAAACCTGCACGGGCAGCGTGGTGGACTATAGTCTAAATACTTATTTATTTATTTATGTACATTACATAGAGCTTAACTGCAATATAAGAATGGAATAACTTATAGTAATACTCGTAGTACAAAGGTACTGCTTATTTCTAATAGAAATCTCTTCCAGCAGACCAGCGACAGGATAGCGTGAATATTATAAATATGATTGTGTATAGCATAGATTTATATACATATACTCATAGAGCAACTCCGGTTCGCCGGGGGTCCGCGTTGCTCTATGACATATACTATACTATTACATACAGTACATATATATACATACATACAAATATAATATATAAGTACTTAAATATCTAAATAACTATACAATAAATATTTTATTGTATAGTTACGTATCATATTATACTTACTTAAATATATAGTAACTAGCCTTTGCTTGCGGCGCCGCCGCAACCCAAAGCTGGGTTTTAGGTTGTATCTCAGGTTGCCGATATAGTAGCGGGATAAAATGTATACCAGTTGTTAATTAAGTTGTTGATTAGACATCAAGAGCTATCAAACAAAAAAAGTTGCATCAAAATCCGTTCGGTAGTTTTTGTGTGATGCGCGAACAAACAAACAGACAAACAGACTAATTCAGTCATTTTTTCTCAAATATCTTAAATGTACAGACACAGCTCTGTTACAGCTTTATAATAGTATAGACTAGCCTGACCCAGCGAACTTCGTACCGCCATATATATTATGAATAAATATTGCAATTATAAATTGAGATATGAAGTATCCTATCTCTTAAGTTGGGACAAAACACACATTTAAAAAAAAGCTAAAATCTGTTCATTAGTTTCGGAGTTTATCCCGGACAAACGTCGTGACACTGGAATTATATAAAATAGATAAGTACTTAAATATCTAAATGATATGTAACTGTACAATAAAATATACTTAAATATATAGTAAAGATAATATACCTACTTCGTACTATGAGAGGAGACACGTAACGTGGTGGGCCAGATGGTTCAAAAAAAAAACATTGCTCATTAGCAAACTTTGAAGAAATTGACCGACTTCATAGTTTTTAAGACATTTTTTTTTATTGCATGTAGTGGCAGACGAGCCACGGCCCATCTGATGGTAAATGGTAACCGTCACTCATGGACTCGACTATACCGAGAGTATTGTCAAGCCGCTACTCACCATTTCATTTCACCAATATGAAATGAAAGAATAAACGGCTATCTCCTGCTACAGCCAAAACGCAACGATATGCTTTATGGGTCACACGGAAGATGGTGGTACCAACCCGCTCAGGCCCGATACCAAGTGATTCCCACTTGGTACCCAGCCCTACCACCAGTCATGCAATGAATGATGATTGCTTACTTCCCTTAGTCGCCTCATACGACACCCATGGGAAAGAATGGGGAGGTGACACTTGTATTCTTAGTCCGTCACCACACGGACAATTTGCTGTTTGTTTATTGTTTTTCTGAGTATTTTGCATCAAAATTAATGCACTAGGGATGCGCTCAAACCACCCTGGAAACAATTGCCTAACTCGATGTATGCTACCGGCAACTAACTGCATTTTGGAAGGTATCGACTGCTTCTTCTGGTACAGTTGTTCACGCAATTTGTTACCTATTGATTTTTGTACAGATAAAGTAAATCAGAATAACTATATCATATTCAAAGCTATAAAAGAACATGCACATTCCTGTGACATAATATATAAGACTCCAATCAAAACTGAAAGCGATCATAAACTTGGAGGGCAACTGAAATGAGTTGGTGACATTGTGTAAAATTGGTCTATAGAACGATTTACCCCTTAAGGGATCGACATTTTGTAACTTGATTATGCAAAGACTAATCATTTCAATACAATTCTTTGTAACATTACATTCGTAACACAAACGGGTATGTATGTGTTACAGCACAATATTCGTATCCTGTGTATGGTAAAATGTTTTTATTATAAAATGCTTATTTTTTCAAATATATTTAAACATTTATTTCATTATATACGTACATTATTTTCCACTTTAACCTTACAAGAAAAAAAAATGCAATAAAATTAAAAGTAATAAATTGCTATCACAAGCAAAAAACATGTCGTTGCGTCGTGATGTGCACACTATATAATATACGAGTTTCTTCAAGTGCATTTTATGATATAAAAAAATAATTGATTAGTTAATTGTCTTGATAACCTATGATTATTTGTAGGTAAAAAAAAAATTACCTACTTGATGTGTTACTATGCCACTTTCTTTACCGAAAAGAAATAAAATAAGATGTATTATACTGCTTTATCAACGGACTAACCAATCTCCTTGGTTCGTAGTTATATCAACGTATAAATATTGGATGTGCCCGGTAGACGGCAATAAGCTCGCCCCCTATTACGTGGGACTTAAACATAGCTGGCGAACCGTGGGTGCGTAATACACCTCTGCCTACCCCTTCGGGGATGCAGGCGTGATGCTATGTCATAAATATTAACGCAGAGCTTGTAACGCGAAATTGTATCGCATTGCAAATATAGGAGTACAAGCGTACTTCCAGTGTGATCTGTAGTTTGTGTATTGACATGCACAGCTAGTTACTAGATAAATTTTGTAAATGTTGAATAAGTATGACTGCGAGTAGAGGGCTGTTCATAAATTACATCGTACGATAGCCTAGTATTTTAAAAACAAGGACTGCAAGGACAGTGGTATAGGAACGGACTATGTGAGGACCATCAATGTGACCTAGGTCCTCGCGTGGCACACATCTCTGACCTTTCGAGATTATTCGAAATAATGTATATTTTGTTTAATAAATTATCGCTGGTTGGGAAAGGAAAACATCGCAAGTAAATCTGATTGACTGAGAAATTTTCTCGATGGTTTGTGAAGTCTGCCAACCTAGCCTTTTGCCACGCTCAGCGAGGGTCTTCTCGTGCCCAAGAATGTGACAATAATGGATTGAAAAAAGATCTACTTTCTTGGAAGCCCATATCATTGCACTGCATCACAATTTTTGCGGTCCTCCTATAAACGTTATGTCACGTAATCCAGATGCTGTCCCCTTTCTTACCTTGGACATAATCAAAAAATTGGTAATTTTTTGCAGTGGTTGCTTCTCTCAGCATGAATGGGCTTGGCTCGATCGGGAAAATACCACCGTCTCACAGAAGATCAGCTTCAAACAACGGTAGGTACTCGTACAGTTGTGTTTCGTATAGTGAGTGAGAGCGCCGGAGGCCTGAACCCCCGAACCCCCTACTTATTCTCCATTCTCGCTGTTGTCTATATACTATTATAAAACTGTAACATAGCTATGTCTGTACATTTAAGATATTTGAGAAAAAATTACTGTAATAGGCTATATAGGCGTGTCTAAACACAAAACGACTTGTTTTAGATTTTTTGTCTGTTTATCTGTTTGTCTGTTTGTTTGTTCGCGCATCACACAAAAACTACTGAACGGATTTTGATGCAACTTTTTTTATTTGAAAGGCCTTGATTAGACTTAAAAAGTGGTATACATTTTATCCCGCTACTATATCGGGAACCTGAGATACAACCGAAAAACTAGCTTTTGGCTGTGGCGAAGCCGCTGGCAAAGGCTAGTCATATTCATACATAATGCATGTTAAATGCTAAAAATCTTTACTATTATAAAAATATGTCTGTACATTTAAGATATTTGAGAAAAAAATACTGTATTAGGCTATATAGGCGTGTCTAAACACACAACATTCTTTTTTTTTTTTCGATTTTTTGTCTATTTATCTGTTTGTTCGTTCGCGCATCACGCAAAAACTACTGAACAGATTTCGGTACAACTTTTTTTATTTAATAGCCTCGATTAGACTTAAAAATGGTATACATTTTATCCCGCTACTAAAAGTCTGCATTCTAAATCCGTCACAATATACAAAATTATCATTATTAATATTCAGTAAAATTTTAATGAAATTCTATACAAGCCTTATTAATTTTTACATTTTCATGGCAATTTTTTTTGTCACATGTACTACACTACTCAGTAGACAGTACCCGAGATGATAAGCCGCCGGCGGACCACTGAAGCAATGTAACACACGTCCAGTGGACGGTCAATAAAGGCGGAGAGACGGCACACGGTGGTTTTATTTAGTGGGCACCATACTACTCTGTTCGTTGCCCCGAACGACGAGGTGTGCAGTTAGGTACATTTTTCCCGCTTTAATAAAAAGAAGGTTGAACCATGATACATAACATTGCAACTGTCAGTGAACTGTATCGCTTAACTATTCAATGGTCCTTGTTAGATATTGGCCGAACAATTTGCCCAAATACGTGCAAATATATAATAATATATTTTAGCTTTTAACATATTTTTAGACTGAGATTTACATGTCATTTTACGTAAATAATTGCCTTGATTCTGTTTGAGATTCGTATTCTCATATTTACATGTCATTTTACGTAAATAATTGCCTTGATTCTGTTTGAGATTCGTATTCGATATAGAGTTAGTATACCTACGGACTATAGAACGTAGTAGAAGTTTTTTAATAGAGAAAAATTCTATAAACTAGTGTAAAATAATATCCGTTCAAAATTAAGTGCTCGATAAGGAAGGATATTTTTATATAGGTAGTTATATTTTAAACATTTGGTTTACTGGGCTATTTGCCAAAAGACAAAGTGTGAAACCAGAACGTGTCACGAGCAGGATTTAAACACGTTTCCTGGATTACTGTTCCTGAATTAATTACTAGTTGTTACAGAAATAAATTAATTGTATAAGATATCTGGAGAGTACCTTATTTTAATTATTCACTCTAGCCAAGACCCTAACAGTGCATAGAAGGCTGCCATTCGTCGCAAGGACTGTGGAAGATGCAGTTTCATATGCTCTAAGTGTTATTATTTTTTAATAGTTGTCTCGGCATAAAAAACTTCTTCCATTTGGCAAGAATTTCAAGTTTTTTTAGTGCTATTTTTTTTATAGTCTTGCTTGTCCCAGCCTGAATGCGCCGGCTTGATTGAGAAGAGAGGCAAGAGGTACTTCTTGTAGAAGATCAGCGTGAAACGATAGGTACTCCTACTGGTGTGTTTCGTAAAGTGAGTGAGAGCGCTGAATGCCGAAATTCCCTTCTAGTCCTGTGCTTATTATACTTTCTCACCACCTCCTATCTTTTTACTTGGAGTAAGCGATGCGCGCGTGATGCCTCTGGTGTTGCTGGCGTGTATACTTGTATAAGCTACTAGCCTTTTCCCAAAAGCTAGTTGTTCAGTTATATCTCAGGTTCGCGATATAGTAGCGGGATAAATGTATATAAGTTTTCAATCTAATCAAGGCCTTTTAAATAAAAAAAGTTGCATCAAAATCCGTTCAGTAGTTTATGCGTGATGCACGAACAAACAAACAGACAAAAATTAAAAAAAAAATTGGTTGTCTGTAAAGTCGGTTTACTGACGATAGTTGAACGTGACAACGTCAAAGAATCATTACCTTTATCGCTGTAATTATCGTTGCTATAAACAATTGACACCACATTCACTTTTCACTGCACTTGATACTCGGTCAAAACATGTAAATGTACTATAGTATAGCAGCTGTCCACGCAGACGCATCGCTCACTCAAGTAGGAGAGAGACGGATGTCGAACGCTGCCGAACGCAAAGGCCGATTGTGCTTCTTTGTCGCTCGTTCCGTGCTCTCGCTTGCACTTCAAGCCTTACATGGAACGCCTCAGAGCGAGGTAACGCCGCATGAGTCATGTTTTTTCGTGCGTGCAGCCGACTCTATCGAATTATAAGACGTTGTCACGTCAAAAATTGTTTTGTATTTAGGCATGCCTATACTAATTAATAATATTGCAGTCATTTTTTCTCAAATATCTGAAATGTACAGACACAGCTCTGTTACAGCTTTATAATAGTATAGATGATTACTGCTTACCATCGAGTCAGCTGTATCGTATTTGCTACCTAAGTAGTATAAAAAATATAACCTCAAATACAATGAACGGTCCAAAATGTGTATACTTTGTATTGTTACTTGATGTTTAACACTTATGCAAAATCCTACTTATGTTATAAAAGTGAAAGTTAGAGAAGTAGCTTCGTTGTTTGGATGTTTAGATGTTGGATATTTATCCCACAATAGCGTCTAAACGACTGGGTGGATTTGGACGAAATTTGGTAGGTAGATAGATGAGAGACTCGATTAACTTGGTTTATTTTGTTACAAGATTAAAACAACACAGAATACACGACTATTGATGTCCAACTGCAACCTTCCGTTTAAACATTATCCGTCTTATTACAAAACACGGACTAAGTCGCCGTTTTAAACCCGAACTAGTTGGTCCAGGTTTAACTTGTAAACCATTGACTAAACTTAGACTTATTACAAAAAATAATTAAACCATGGACTTCATAGTACCATGATTTAGGTCTTTCCAAATAATATTGTTCGTTCAGCGTGTCACCATTTATTACGTATGCTTAGAAAGTAACGTGTTTATAGAAAAAATATTGATCTAGTTTAGGAACAAAGAAAATTAATAGAAATTAGTATATTTTGTATCAGTTATCACTTTTCTTATAATTTATGTCCCATTTATTCTGGTACATAAATTAATTATTCTCGTACTTTATTACACGATTACCCGGGTAAATCTTTACGGACGTCAAACGGAATGAAGTTGTCGCGCTAGTAGGTGTAGGTATATGTCATAATGACAATAAAACACGAATTTGTCAACAAACAAAACTATTTCATCATCAATCAACATTATTTAGTTAATTTTTCAGCTTTTTTAAGGTACGGAAGTATTTACATCTATGTATGACTGTGTTTTCGTAGTACTATTAAATGTCTTAGTTCTCTAACGAGCGAATATTGATTAAAACACAGTATGAAAGGGCGAGTATTGGTTAAAGTTATAAATGTACGCAAATTGAAGTAGATCTCTGGAATGCACTGAACCATGCTATTATTTCATAGTGAATTACTTAAAACCTCAGGATACAATACAAATCTTATTAAATTAATATTAAACAAAACTTTGTTGTAAAAACAATTGACATTACTTTGGCGTTTGACCAGAAACTACTTATATATAAAAACGGATAAAAACGATATATAAAAACGGCTACTATTTATTTATTTAAAAGAAGCAAGCCGTTACAATTATTATCTGTACCTATTGTTTAATACAGATTACGATTCATACAGTAAGTATAACGTGATTTAAAAGCCCTATCATATATAAATATTTAACAGTATAAAATAATAAATAACGGAACTGCCTTAATATTTATATTAAATTCCCCAATATTTTGTTTTAAATACAAGCAAATTACATACGATATATCGGAAATATCAATACATTGTTCGATATTATCACAGAGTATCGATAGAACACTACGGTATATTATATCGACAAAAATATCGATATTTTTTGTACGTGGACATCCCTATCTGACAGACATTTTGTTGGAATGCAGGACGGCCGGCTTGAGAATAGTCCATTAATCATGATATGTGATGTTTTTTTAGCATTTTTGTCATACGTGGTGAGGCTTAAGACTAACCCCCTCCCCCCAATATCACGTGTATCTTCTTAGTATCTTAAAAAATTCAGAATAATATCTTTTATTTCAGGTAAGTATAATGTAATTCAAGCTCGCACGCCCCCTTTCGGTTGTTAAGAAATCGCACGTTCAACAAAAACATAAATACGTGATATCTCACTACACCGTCCTTGTGATATTTCGTGATTTTTGTCAAACCACCCACCCCCCTTTACGCCTCACATGATTAATGGACGACCCCTTATCGGATGCACCGGCGAGCCGACCATGTCTAACCAGCATTAATAATAATATGATCGACCGACCACCGTTTTGGTCATCGTCGTGTGGTTGGAACCAGTGAAATCGGAACGTCTGTTAGTAGTCTTAATCTAGGGTTCCCGGCAGTTCTGCCGTGCCATGACAAAACACTGTATCAAAAAACATATCACTTTTCAGAAATCACGTTTTTCTGTTTTTTTTTTGGAAAATTTGTTAAAAAATCTTTAATATATTTCGGAATTCTTTGAATTTTGGATATATTCATCATGAGATTAGCTTCTAATCGGCCATGTAAAAAAAATACTCATTTTACGCAATTTTTTATGTCTAGACCTACAAACGTGTTCTGTCAAAATCTCTATGTTCACAAAAAGAGAACATTTGTTATTACAGAACACTGTATTTATAGTTACAGTGATATGTCAACACAAATATGATTCGAAACTAAACTAAACGTAAGAAATGTAACCTAAGCTTACTATAGATAAAACTGTATCTATAGAAAAATATTTTCCAGAGATACAAAGTAGCCTATCATCGTCACCATCATCATCACACTGAAGACATCAACTATTATGGATCATAAAAACTTAATTTCCGTAAAATCATAGTCATCATCATGTCTTCAATGGAAGTCGAGGAATCGTTTACCAGTTGGACTAAATCTGAGAACAAAAAAAATTTTGGGCGTTGCAAGTTGCAATTGATAAAATAAACTTATTTGAGATCTCTGCAAAACTTCAGCAAAAAGTTCATATAAGCACTAGAAATATTAAAGGATTTTTGTCCACTTTCTGCTTTGTGCCATAAAACACCAACAGCTAGTTTATTTTTGCTGGGCTGAGCAAAAGTTTCTTCAAATAAAATAAGATTTCTAGAAAAATAATATGCCTTTGTCATTAGGTAAAGGCATACAAATTTCTTTTTGCATAACAGCAGTGAATAATACGTTGTCAGGAATACTAATTACTGCATAAATTTTTTGTATCTTTGAGGTGTGGCGAAAATTATTTTTTCTGTCGTCTTTATTTTTTTCAAATGATTTTAGTTTGCTGCAATTGCATGATTGCAATACAGAATGCTTCTGCCGTGGCTTTTCAAAAGTTTCAAAGTTTCTTGAGATTCTCTATCTCGTTTCTTTTTTGATATTGAAGGGGATGATGGAGATAAAATATTAGTATTTTAAACGACATTTGAGGCCGTGTGGGGCCGGCTTTAGGCCGTGTGTGGCCAGCTTTAGAATTGTCCCACCCCTCTCTACCCATGGGAGTCGTAAGAGCCGACTGAGGGAATACCGGGGGAGTGGGCAGCAGCACTCCCTCGAGTATTAACAACATCCACTGCGATCGCCAACCCGCCTGCCAAGCGTGGCGATTACGGCATTATCCCCCATGACGGGATTGCTCGTTGTGGCGTTCTCTTGGGGAGGCCTATGTCCAGCAGTGGACGTTGAAAGGCTGATGGATGGATGGAAACGACATTTGACTTCAATCCAACCGATTGTTATGACAAAACACTGTATCTTATAGATAGCAGGTGACTATACCGTTAGCTGTGTTTTACAAAACACTGTATTTGATGTTGCAGTGTTTTATCAAATTTGATCCTTATAATTTTTGAAATACAGTGTTTATTCTCTTCGGTTTTCTCAGTATTTTTAAGACATAATAAAAGAAATTAAATGCTATAACTATGTAAAGATGTGCGAAAATACGATTTATTCTTGTTAGCACAAAACACTGTATCTGAAGTTACAGTGTTTTGTCATGGCACGGCAGAGTTTATCTTTAGTACGTGGTTTAACGCTTAAAACTGATTTTGTAATAAGAATTTTGTTAAACCGAGGTCTAAAGATGGTATAGACCTGGTTTAAAAGTTAGACTATGTTTTGTAATAAGGCGGTATATATATGTATCACTTCCCAGTGCAACATTCGTGGATAGGTATGTTTGTGTATTTGTATCTATGAATAAAAATAAGGAAAATCAAGATCTAAGTACGATAACATATATATCGTAGAAAGATATTAACAGGCAGGTATGAGTATCTTCTTTTAAAAAACATTTGATTTGGTTTATTTTTTGAAATGACAAATAAAATTTGTGAGATATAATTTTAAGAGAACAACTGTTTATTTTGCGTTATCTTAATTATGATACAATTTGCCGCTAATATGTCGTAATCAGCTGCGAATTAAATAATAACAAAATATAAACAAGCAGGCGCCAACCTCGTGGCAAATTCGCAGACTGGGCAGACGCATATGAGTAGGGTTATCTGCGTGCTCTGGGCTGTTTCCATTTGCGATATCGTATTTACACAAGGCCTACGTACGTACATCAGCTGTAACAGATCCAGAGTTACCGGGAGTCGCTACGTTTTATTCAGCGCTTTTTATAGTTTGTCATTTGGATCCCACGAATATTATTTATGCGAAGATGTATGGTATGCTTGTTAGTCAATCACGCCCTATAACGACTGAACGGATTTTGATGAAATTTAGAATGTAGATAAATGAGGTATTGAATTAATATAAAATTTATATTTTATATTAATTCAATACCCCAAGAAAATAATAGTTCCCATAGGTTATTTATTGTTACCACTGAAGGAATGTAATATGGTTCCGGTGGCCCGCCAATAAAGGCGGAGAGGCGGCAGACGGCGGGTTTCTTTAATGGGTGAGGATAGTCACACTACCCTGTTCATTGCCCCAAACGACGGGGTGTGCGGTTAGGAACATTTTTTCCCGGCTTAACAAAAAAAAACTTTATTTATTGTAACTCACATTTTTTAAACGAAGACTATGTAATTGAATTGTTAGCCTGGCTTCTCCCAGCAATAAACGGGCTGGCTCAACCGGAGAATTACCACTCATTCACAGAAGATCAACGTGACACAAAACGGAAGGTATTCCTACTATTGTATTTCGTATGTTGCGTTGTCTGAAGGTGAGGATTATCTTATTATCTTATGTTGGAGAGGAACTCCACCTCGTATTCCTTTCCTTCCAATAAGTGACGTGAAAATAACAAAACAGAAACATTTTGTTAATATATACATTTAAGTCAAATGTGTTATAACATACCATCACTATTTACGAGGGGGACTCGGTTATCTATTAAATAATTTATAAATTAATTAATAGATTTACATATTATGTTTAAACTACAAGTTAATGAAATTAAAATATTTCATTATAAGGTACATTTGCTGATAAGCTAAACAAAAAAATATATTTGTGGGATTCCAAACAAAATACAATTTAGTGACCAAAGTTTAATTAAACATTAATTAATGTTTTTTAATAGTTTGCTGTGAATTAATTCTCAGCATTGGATAAGTTTAACGAAATCTATGTTTATGGTATATTGTTATCAATGAGGGCTATCATGTGAGAACGTCCCACGGTTAGTCACAACATCCGTCAGTAGTTAATTACTTGTCACTGACGTCGCTTTACGTAATAACTCACAATCGATGCACATGAATTAGAGATAATTACTAGTACAAAACATTACAGTAATAACTCGACTCAATACTATTTTTAATATAAACATGTATCATAATATAGGTGTTTGTTATAAACGTTTTCATTATATTAGAATATTGAGGTCATGTCCCAATATCCAGCTAAATACGACATTAAATACCTTGTATTATTATATATATTTATGTTTGGCCTTCACAGCCTGGGATAACATTCTTATAGGTACAAGGATAGATAAGAATATTATAGTATGTCCATATTGTGGAATGATACATATATGGTTATCTATCCATGGTTTGAATTTAAACTTTAATTCTGTATAATTTAGCAGCTAAATTCTAATAAACTACAGTATTAATGAATCCTGAGAAACTGTAAGAAGGCTGACAGTTGTGTAAGATATTTGTAGACCAACTACACACCTGGCTCTTACAACACAGTTTATAACTAGTAAAGCCAGAGTTCAAATTTTGGTGAACATGTTTATAAAGAATTATTATTATTATTATTTGGTAAATGGGCATGCAATTTATCCCAAATTAATGATATATATACACAAAACTACAAATCATACAAAAACATAGCATCACGCCTGTATTCTCCGAAGGGGTAGGTAGAGGTGTATTACACACCCACGGTTCGCCATCTATGTTTAAGTCCCACGTAATAGGGGGCGAGCCTATTGCCATCCACCGGGCACATTTCCAAACTCCGGGCTGCTACTGTGAATTTTGCTTTTTACGAAAAACTCAATAGCACCGCCCGACTCGAGGGTCGAACCCGAGACCTCATGCTTAGTCTTACTAATTATTAGCACAAAATATTATTTAATCAATTTAAAATTAGTTAGTATGTATCGGTTGGTCAGATACCGACCGTTAAATACCTCAGTTTGCTCTGGTTGTAATGGAGAAGCCTCTTATTATTTTACTGCCGTGATAACTAAGAATGCAGTACATGCAAAATGGCGGTTTCGAGAAAAACACGGAAAACATATTTTTAGAAAACTGAGCAAGGTGTTCATATCTTACGGCCATAAAAATATAGGTATATCATAAAATTAAGAAAAAAATCAAGCTTTTGAATGATAACCTTCTTTTATTTAATTTATCAATATATCCAAATGCGTATTACTGCGTTTAGGTTTAGCATCAGATCTTGTGAAAATTAGAGACTACTAAAACTAAGTGCAGTTATTGCGCAAATTACTGCATTATGACCTAGCACATGCCGATTGTTGTCCTTGTCTACTTCCAAGTCGATGGGCTACGTCGGTCACTCCTGCACTCCTGTAGCAGACTACGGATTTTCATATTACGGATTCTAACACGTAGAGAGATTCCGACTAGCTCACTCCATAACACACTAAGCGACTTTGAGCCTTGATACAAAGTCGACATTCAGAGACCACGCCTCTGTTCCATAAGCAATCGTCAGTAACACACACTGATCATATAGACCTACGTATTCAGACATTGTGGAATATTGTACAAGAAGATCTTCCTCGGCTTCCCGAACGCTGCCGAACTAGATTCGTCGATTGATCGTTTTCTCAAAGTTGTCTACCTAACTGGACTGTTTGTCCCAGGTAGATATAATGGTTGACAACTTCGAGAATTGTATTTCCGACTAAGACCTATGTTGTAATGACATAGTTATTGTACATGACTTTCGTCTTGTCCATGTTAATTTTCATACCCACAATTCGGGAAATCCTTTTTTTTGTTGAGGCGGGAAAAAATGTACCTAACCACACATCCCAGCGTTCGGGGCAATGAACAGGGTAGTGTGGGGCCCTCACCGCTGAGTTCGTTGAGCATGGTTCCAAGGTATTCCAGTGCCATGAGCACGATATCATCAGTAAATTAAGGTGAGTTATGTATTTGCCATTGATGCCGAATCCGGTCCAGTCCAAGTGCTTGAAAACATGTCTCAATGCGCCCTGAATGAGCCCTGTCTAACACTTTTCTGCTGTTGGATCGGTTTCGTGCTCTTGTTCTGAATTCGGATAAACATGGTGGCGGTGTTTCCACACAAACACTCGACTCCTCGATGTACCGATAGTCAATTTGGCACTGCTGAAGGGACTACAGCGCCACCCAAGTTTTAATTGAATCGAAGGCTTTCTCACAGTCTACAAACGCTAGACACAGAGGCCGATTGTACTCTTCGACCTTCTGTATATTCTGACACAGCGTATGTATGTGGTTAATGGCCTTTTCAGAAACCGGCTTGTTTGGGAGCCTGAAAGTCATCGAGCCTTTAACTATACTCATGCAAAAAATCACTTTAATACCCATTTCTGTTGCGACGTAATGAAGAAAAACTAATAAAGCAACCACTTTCAAATTTAAGTACGAGTATTTAGGGTTATTAAAAATGAATTC
Organism: Leucoma salicis; assembly: GCA_948253155.1. Lineage (NCBI taxonomy): Eukaryota > Metazoa > Arthropoda > Insecta > Lepidoptera > Erebidae > Leucoma > Leucoma salicis. The sequence continues at coordinate 11,814,088 of OX411809.1, read as the reverse complement.
ACAAAATCTTTTGATGTATTTAATCAATTTGGTGTATTAAATAAATAAATAATAATAAATAAATATTCGCGGACATTTTTCACACAACGTCCTCTGGTCCCAAACTAAGCTTAACGCTTGTGCTATGGGTACCAGATTACGGATATAATACATATACTACTTTTTTTTTTGTAAATAGATACATATAATACATAGAAAACACCCAGACGCAGTACAAATATCTGTGTTCATCACATCACACAGATAATTATCCTGAGTGGGAATCGAACCCACGATCTCGTGCACGGAAGTCGGTTACACTACCGACTACGCCACGAGGCCCGTCATTCCGTAATTGTGATAATTATAGGCCTTATTAATTCAAATATCCTCTCTGAAAAATAAGAGTCATTCCAATTCAACCATCTGGTAACACTGATTAAATGGACATAAACTATACCTAACCGCGGCTCCACGCAATACGGCCAACGCTCACCCCAACACTCGTTTGCCACAACACAATTTTGTCAATCCACACCGGCTGCCAAGGCTCACCCCAACGCAATTCTGTCGACTTGTTGATTGAACAGTGTTGGCCCCAACGTGTGGACGTAAAGGCTTCACTACACTCACATGCAATAACATGGAGAACTGCGTTTTGATTTAGCAACTGGTCTATTGATTCCGAAACAAAATGTGGCAGTGGTGGCTATTACTGCATTTAGCTCTAGCGTATTCTTGCAAGTACTGCATTCATTTTTAGCACATGTTTAGGTAATGCTGCGCTTCTCCTTAGCATTGATTAAATTTTCATGCAAGTACGGCAAAAACGTTAGTTAAAAAACATTTTTCCAGTGAAAATTTTTATGAAAATATTTTTTTTTCCATGTAGGTGAACCCCTTGGGATGCCATTTATGGTAAAAAGTGAAAATCCCAAAAATGCCGATTACTGCATTCTTTGTTATCAGGGCAGTTTACCATCCTCGAAATACAATAGTAAGCTTGGCTATAACCTCAAAGGTGTAAAAAACATTAAAGGAATGCTTATTTATTATAAGTCATATTAGTAAATAAATTATATTGATATTTATTTGTAACTTAACAATTTTACCTTTCGTGATTGTACATTATTATGCCTAATCCTGATAAAAAATCAAATCCAAACAAATGCTCAGCGAAGACAAACATTACGTGAAAGCCTGGATGCCTAAAAGATCTTCACGACGTTTGTGAAGTTTATTAATCCGCACTAGGACAGTCTAGTAGACTACAAACTAAAGCCCCTTCAATCAAGACTCGTGCTTAATAGTGAGAAATTAACGGGTTAAAAAGAAAATAGTGACTTTGAAATATCTTGTGTTTTTAGCAATCTATTACGTTTATTTAACTTACTGTGGCTGTCCACAGTATCCCCCTGTCAATGTGTAGTATTCGCGTAAGAATCAAAAAGAATAGCAATCATAATAAACCGATTTATGTCCGTGTGGTTATGGACTAAGAATACAAGTGTTACCACCCCATTCTTTCCCACGGGTGTCGTACAAGGCAACTAACTAAGCAATTATCATCCATTGCATGACTGATGGTAGGGCTAGGTACCAAGTTGGAGTACTCCCTTAGTATCGGGCCCAATCGGGTTGGTACCACCATCTCCCGTGTGACCGGCCATGAAACACATCGTTGCGTTTTGGTTGTAGCAGGATATAGCCGTTTATTCTTTTATTTCATATCTGTGAAATGAAATGGTGAGCAGCAGCTTGACAATACTCTCGGTATAGTCGAGTCTATGAGCGACGGTTAACATTTACCATCAGATGAGCCGTGGCTCGTCTGCCACTACATGCAATAAAAAATACTTTGGAAAAGTCAAAAGTGCACGCCTCATAATCTTAATTTTTCACAATAAGATAAGTAACTAATAATGTATTGGTCTTACTAAGTAGTTTCAATAAATCACATAGATAGCGCTAATTTCAAAAAATACTAATGAGTTTCTCATGGCTTATACGCGATCTAGCGCTAATTTTAAGTATTAATATATTGGTCTATAGAAGTAGTTCTCACAAAATAAGGTATAGCCGGTATGGCGCTGATTTTAGTGTACCAATGTGCCATCGAGTCGGGCGTAAATATTCACTATTTTTTTGTTTATTTAATAACAATTAAACCACATCGAATCAGACCGTGAAAAGTAATGGGGCTCTATTCGTAGTTATACTCAAGTTAAAAAGAAAAAAAAAGACTCGATTAGTAAAGTGTTTTATCGTGTTAACATACATTACCTACAACACAGGGACGTCCAAGACAGAACATTTTTAAACAGTTTTTTAACTAAACATTAAACACAAAGTGAAAAAATGTGAAATCGAAAATAACAGTCAGGAGCAGGATTTGAACCTGCATCTTCTGGAACCGTCCAGTTTCACTTTGTGTTTAATGTATAGTGCTAAGCATGTCAAATGCTAAAAATATATATAAAAATATCTAAAATATTTAAAGGGTTTGCGTCATTATTAGGTAAAATCTTAATTGTAAAATTAAGTTTACCTGGTCGGTATAATGTATGAAAATACTCCCGACAGATGGCGCAGGCGTCACCCAAAGACGTTAAGTATGATGTGTTATCGAAATTAGCAGTCAGGAGCAATTGTCAGGATGGCTGAATTGGTAAAGCATCTGGACGGTTCCAGAAGATGCAGGTTCAAATCCTGCTCCTGACTGTTATTTTCGATTTCACATTTTTTCACTTTGTGTTTAATGTATAGTGCTAAGCATGTCAAATGCTAAAAATATATATAAAAATATCTAAAAAGTTTTTTAACTAGTTTAAATAACAAAAATGGCATAAAAAATATCATGAGTATTAAAAATAGTGTTTTTTCTTGATATTTGTGTGTATATATTATTTTACAAGTGCAATATATGATAAATAGAGACATTTTAAGTTTGAAAAATCAGTTGTTCCACGTAAAACGGGAGTAGTATCCACGCTTCGCTTATGAAGCGTGCAAAACCCATTGCATTACTGGTGGTAGAGCTGGGTACCAAGTGGGAGTACTCACGGGCTATCGAGCCCGAGTGGGTTGGTACCATTATCTCCTGTGTGACTGGCCATGAAGCACATCGATGTGTTTTTGTTGTAGCAGGAGATAACCGTTAATTCGTTCATTTCATATAATAATATGTGAAATGAAATAGCGAGCAGCGGTTTGAGTTGACAGTACCTACTCTCTGTATAGTTGAGTCATTGAGCGACGGTTACAATTTACAAATAAAAAAAAAAGAAATAAAAAACATCACAGTGCCGTAACTTTATCCTTTATTTCAAGATAGCCAGTTATAACTAGTATTAGTGTAGTAGTGTGTTTAGAGTATATCGGACGCCTCATTTGAATATCTCGGCAGCAGTACTAATACACTAATGATTACTTGCCAAAAGCCGGATGTGTGTGGGGCAAGCCATTGTTTACCTACTTTAGAAACGTCTGCTTTCAACATCACGTGGGAAGAGTATTATTTATAATGATGTGGACTTTATGGACACTATAACTCTTAAAACCTCAAATCATATGGCCAGCGGCTTAGTGGTCATGTTAAAGTAAAGTCGATAAACGCTCATACATATATTTTGCCCTACGGCACCGTGCATTAAGTAGCAAACATTCGCATATATAACCATTATTATATAAAATCTACCGCGTAATCGGCACTTACTGAATCCCGCATCGTTGTACTGTTTACTGGAATTGGTAAAGAACGACAACGCTTATCTTTGTCACCCACGTAACAGGAATGAAACGGAAATATTCCACGAGACTCATTATACGTAAGAGTGGGCGGCAATTTGGTAAGTAGAGTCATTTGTCAGAAACATGTGATTACGATGTCAGACAGGTTCCTAGACAGGCCGCGACCCTTTATCTCTAGCAAGCGGCTGTAGTGCCCGGCGCGGACGCCTATGCCGCCGTCTGCCGGCCCTGACATACTCCATTATGGGCTTGTTATTTTATTATCCATTCATGATTCAAACATTGTTCCCTATTTATAAATGAGTTTGACCTTTCCGCGCTTAATACACGAAAAATGCTTATGTTTAAGATTATGCGAGACAATAGTAGAAGTCAAATTACTTACTTACTTATCCTCACGCCATCTCCCTTGCGGGGTAGGCAGAGAGAACAGAGTGCTGGGCTCTATTCTTACATACACCTCTCGTTTCCTCAACATTAATAATTTTCTTCATACTCATGAATCCACCTTCCTTAAACACATGACTAGTTTGGTCTAGGTAGGGTACTCGGTCTCCCCTTACCCTCCAATGTCGCATTTTGTAACAACAACACAAATTGCTAAAATATTAAATAGAAAATGATAGCCACGAGCAGAATGAACCTGCGTCTACTGGATTGCCGTTCCAGACGCTATGCTAATTGAGCTATCGGGACATTTGCTCGGGACTATCAATTTCTGTAACACATTCCTTCCTAATGTCTTGGGTAATCCAGAATACGCAGGTTCAAATCCTGGTCGTGGGCTATCTTTTTATATTCCATATTTTCACGCTTTGGTTTCTGGTAAATGACCGGGCAGTGCAAGTGCTTATATGTATAGGTAAATTCACCGATAATTTTTGCATCATGTACGTCGCTTTAATGATTCTTCTTCTTATATATTGTACCAGAGATGATATTAAATGCCTGATTAATTATCTCTCTGATTAATGTCAAATGGTCATATATATTTTGATATTGTATGTAATATTAATTATATACAAATCATTGTTATATGACATTAAGATATGTAAAACAGTAACTAATTAAAGATTTTATAGATTACGTAAATATACTTACGTACTATACTTATGCGGAAAAATAAATCCACGTTGTCGGCATAAGAGGTCACTCCGCACTCGCATTGGTCAGGTTTGGAGTCTCTGCATCAACATTTTGAAGAATTTAGTTCAATGACATGTACCTACCTATCTTGACAATTAAATATATCATGCTATCTGCATAAATGATACGTTCGTTTTGAAATATTATCCCTATAACTTATCATTGTCTGACACCCGTTAAGGTTAACAAAAATAATATCACCTTATTGATAGGTACTATTGATTTTGATATTTTTATATATTTTTTGAGTATTTGACGTGCTTATCCATATAAATGAAGACAGTGTGAAAATGTGAAATCGAAAATAACAGTCACGAGCAGGATTTGAATCTGCATCTCCTGGAATACCGTCCTAGATGCTTTGCCAATTCAGCCATAGTGATAATTGCTCGGACTGCGAATTTCGACAGCACATTCATTCTTAATCTCTTGGGTGACGCCTGCGTTAGCTGTCGGAAGTATTTGCATACATTATTCCTACCAATTAAGCTTAATTTTACAAATAAGATTCATACCAAATAATGACGCATCCCTATAAATATTTTAATATTCTTAATAGGTTTCATATGAAATTGGCGTTATCTATAGAAAAAGCAAAACTACTTTTTTTGAATGCAATTATTTTAATTAATCAATCAAAGTATGTACTATTGTTATCTATGAACTTTCACCATTTTGTCAGTAATTCATTGATTCCTTTGCTGGAAAAATTGTGCGTGCAATAAAATCTTCAAAGGCGGTTTTGACAGCTTCATCGGAATTGCGTTTTTTTCCTTGGAGGAAGTTGTCCAAATTCCGAAAGAAGTGGTAATCTGTTGAAGCAATGTCCGGTGAGTACGGTGGGTGTCGGAGACATTCCAATCGCAGCTCTAATTTAGCGGCCATTTGTTATGCAGTGTGTGGTCTAGCGTTGTCCTGAAGCAGCAGTGGGCTAGAACAATTGACCAGTCTCGGTTGTTTAACGGCTATCTTTTCCATCATGGTTTGCAATTGTTGACAATACAGATCTGCCATAACCGTCTGGCCAGATCTTAGGAAGCTGTAGTGGATGACACCAGCACTGGTCCACCAGACACTTACGAGTACCTTTTTCTAAGTCAACTTTTGTTTGGGGCAGGATTTGGCCGGTTCTCCTGGGTTTAAAGCATTGTCATGAGCGTTTTCGATTATCGTGCAAGATTCATTTTTCATCACAAGTAACGATGCGATTCAAAATCCCCTTGTTATTGTGAACATGTAACGCAGCACTCTATTGATTACCTTTACTCAATTCATGCGATAACTACCCATTTTTCAAGCTTTTTCACTTTTCCAATTTGTTTCCAGTGAATTAAATTTGTTTTATCACTCACACCGAGGCCTGCCTTCAAGCTGTTTCTGCAGCGCTGGTGCCACGGTGAAAATCGTATTTGTAAATAACATGTATTTTAAGTTTTCCATATTATGAATAGAACGATGTCAAATAAAAATCAAATGGCGCGAAAACAAATGAATCACGAAATTAGAAACATAAATACACAAGCCTAAATTTGAAATTGGAATTCCTAACCAAACGCGCCCAGATATTTGACAGACTGCTTTTACAGGCCAGTTTTACAAAACGCCAATTCCATAATATATGTAAGGACCTTAGATTAATAATATTAAGGTAAGGACCTAATATACATATATTTTTTGAGCATTTGGACGGTATTCCAGGAGATACAGGTTCAAATCCTGCTCGTGACTGTTATTTTCGATATTTAGATATTTTTATATATATTTTTAGCATTTGACATGCTTAGCACTATACATTAAACACAAAGTGAAAAATGTGAAATCGAAAATAACAGTCAGGAGCAGGATTTGAACCTGCATCTCCTGGATACCGTCCAGATGCTTTACCAATTCAGCCATCCTGACAATTGCTCCTGACTGCTAATTTCGATAACACATCACACCTAACGTCTTTGGGTGACGCCTGCGCCATCCGTCGGAAGTATTTTCATACATTATACCGACCAGGTAAACTTAATTTTACAATTAAGATTTTTACCTAATAATGACGCAAACCCTATAAATATTTAGATATTTTTATATATATTTTTAGCATTTGACATGCTTACCACTATACATTAAACACAAAGTGAAAAATGTGAAATCGAAAATAACAGTCAGGAGCAGGATTTGAACCTGCATCTTCTGAATACCGTCCAGATGCTTTACCAATTCAGCCATCCTGACAATTGCTCCTGACTGCTAATTTCGATAACACATCACACCTAACGTCTTTGGGTGACGCCTGCGCCATCCGTCGGAAGTATTTTCATACATTATACCGACCAGATAAACTTAATTTTACAATTAAGATTTTTACCTAATAATGACGCAAACCCTATAAATATTTAGATATTTTTATATATATTTTTAGCATTTGACATGCTTAGCACTATACATTAAACACAAAGTGAAAAATGTGAAATCGAAAATAACAGTCAGGAGCAGGATTTGAACCTGCATCTCCTGGATACCGTCCAGATGCTTTACCAATTCAGCCATCCTGACAATTGCTAAAAAACAAAAAAAAAAACGAGACGTTAGGTGTGATGTGTTATCGAAATTAGCAGTCAGGAGCAATTGTCAGGATGGTTGAATTGGTAAAGCATCTGGACGGTATCCAGGAGATGCAGGTTCAAATCCTGCTCCTGACTTATTTTTCGATTTCACATTTTTCACTTTGTGTTTAATGTATAGTGCTAAGCATGTCAAATGCTAAAAATATATATAAAAATATCTAAATATTTATAGGGTTTGCGTCATTATTAGGTAAAAATCTTAATTGTAAAATTAAGTTTACCTGGTCGATATAATGTATGAAAATACTTCCGACGGATGGCGCAGGCGTCACCCAAAGACGTTAGGTGTGATGTGTTATCGAAATTAGCAGTCAGGAGCAATTGTCAGGATGGCTGAATTGGTAAAGCATCTGGATGGTATCCAGGAGATGCAGGTTCAAATCCTGCTCCTGACTGTTATTTTCGATTTCACATTTTTCACTTTGTGTTTAATGTTATTTTCGATTTCAAATTTTTCGCACTTTATGTTAAGTTACTATTGATATTGTCTAATGTCGTAAGCTACCTATATCTATTATTAACATTTGTTTTATATTACGCAACGATATGACGTTGTTTATTTCTTGTATTTCTGTCCGTAATACGTAGACATTTCTTTCCCAGCCTAGAAAATTATCCTTGTGTCACAGCTCAAATATAATTATTTGACGCGCAGAGCATTTATTTGTGAACCGTACCATTTTAGTCCTGCGTGGAACACTGATTCGTAATTTAAACTATTTTGCAATCTTCATATAGACAATCAAATCTAGCAAAGATAGACATAACAGCTACGAAGGTGTTTCCAAAGAGGCTTATTGTCGGGAGGCTTAGTTTGTAATTGCTCACCAACTTACTAAAGAAGTGGGTATTATGTATGTAAGTGGGTACTATAGTTCATGTGTTATTTAGCTAGGTACTTCAACTTGGCAATCGTCACCGTACAATGAATGAGGTTGCTACAAAAAGTCTATGATTGACGTAGTTAAAACTCTGTTTTTGATTCATTGATACCTACACATAAGCGATATAGCGACTTGACGACATTGCTTCTAACTCGAAATGAGTGCTAGAACATTTAGGTATATAATTAGCTCCAGAAGAACTAACAAGATCAAGGAAAACGTAACTTAATTATGTTAATATTAATTTAATTATTAAGCTATGAACTTTTAAATTTCGAGTATGTTGACTAGCAAAACTTACTTAAGATGCACAGACGTTATTAGCAACTCAAATAAATAATTAAATGCGTGTCGAAAAATTTTGTTATGTATGCGTGGTATCGGTTTGACGTCAACGGCCTCCGCTGCGAAGGGGATACGTCGTTGACTCGTTCGTGGCTGCGCAGTCAACGCTCATGCTGACAATCCAATCTACAAGCGGACATTTACCTTTTAATGTGGAGCTTACTTCCAGACTATTCGGCATAAATACAAATGAATTACTCTATGATTAATTCATATCTCAGTAACATAGGGAGATAAAAAGCGAGTGACGGTTTTGGAAGCTAATAGCCACTAATGCCAATTTATGCTGGATAGCATGAGATTAAACCAAAATCACTTGCTACGAGCATTTCAAATGATATTATAAAAATAAAGTACCTTGCCGCGTCTGTCTTAATGCATGCATGTCATGAATATACTGAAAAACTACCAAACGGATTTTCATGCGGTTTTCACCAATGGCATGAAGTATCATGAACATAATTATTATTGAAGATGTCAGAAGAAAACATATATTGAATGGGAGCTTTAAAGCTTTAAGATTAACTGATACCAAAACAATTATCTTATGGTCAAGCTGGAGGCAAAGCTGGTCTTAAATAATACTAAGCGTGAATATGAGCGCTAAGATATATGTTGTTATAAACATAGACCTTTAAATAAAACGCTAAATACGTTAATATTTTAAAAACAAATATATGTGCCCGTCACTGCAACTTCAGAAGTGTCATCGTAGCTACAAAATAACGTATTCACAATAATATTGAACTCGTGGCGTGATGAGTTAAAGGTAGAGATGAAATTATGTACCTACACTTAATATGTAGATACTAAAATACCTATATATAAGGGACGAAGGCAATCTAAAACGCCTTACGCATCATCCATCTTGCTGTACGTCCCGCCAAGGACATGCACGATGCACGACAAAAAACGACAGTGAATAGTCTCGATGTACGTCAATAATTATTATTAATTGCTTGCTGGACGTGCTGCCGTGTGGGGCCGGCACCAAGAATAGCTCCACCCCGTCTCTTCCTATGGGAGTCGTAAAAGCCGACTAAGGGATTACCGGGTAACTGGGCAGCAGCGTTCCCCTGTGTACTAAAAACATCCACTGCGATCGCCAACCCGCCTGCGAAGCGTGGCGATTATGGTAAAACCCCCCTTTTGGGGAGGCCTATGTCCAGCAGTGGACGATGAAAGGCTGATGGATGGATGGATGGATGATGATGCTGGACGTGCACGGCCCATTTTGCATTCAGCAAGCACCCCCACCACTTCGAACGTCGTGCAGATGGACAGTAGGCGTGGATTGTATCGCTTTTTCTGAGAATCGTATCTGAATCAGATTTCGATTTTCAATATAAGATTTCAAAATCTTATATTTTAATATCTAGATATTTTACGTTCGCGTATCCATCATACGAGTAGATTCAGATTTCGGAAATCTAATCCGATGCGCATCTTTAAATAGGGTACGACAATATCATAGATTTCAATACAATTCGGTATTGTAGATATACTCGTACTTATATAATAGATGTTTAATTCGGTATTTATTTATCATTAGCTGACCCGGCAAACGTTGTTTTGCCATATAAATTATATCTAGAGTATTTTTAGGGAATTTCTAGCGTAGAAAAAAGTAACTAACTTATTGTAAGTGTGTGAGGATGTGGACCTACCTACATATTAATTAAAAAATCCATTAAAACAGTCCCCAACGTCCATAACGCACAAATCATCTTAATTTTAAAACGCGAAGGAAAATAAAAGAAATGAAACTTTCTTCCGCAACTATTCGAACACAATTAAACAATAAGTACCTAATAAAACGCACCATATGAAACGCCACAGTAGGTGTACCTACCGTTGCTTCACGCTGATCTTCTGTGAGAGGGTGGTAGTTGCCCGGTCGAGTCGGCTCATTTATGGTGGGAGAAGCAAGGCTATACCTACCACTAGAAAATATCATTATTAAAACCTTTTCTTTTTTTTTGTTTAGGCGGGAAAAATTTTCCTAACTGCACACCCCGTCGCTCGGGGCAACGACCAGGGTAGTGTGGGGCCTTCACCCACTAAAGAAACCCGCCGTGTGCCGTCTCTCCGCCTTTATTGGCGGGCCACTGGAACTATGTTACATTCATTATTAAAACCTAGGACTGCAGACAGTGGTATCGAGTTCCATTGTTTTTACGAGTTTTTGTGTATACCTAGTTAGTACAAATTATTTGTGAATGTGGAAAAAGAGAGCTTTAGTGCGAGCGGGAATCCAACCTGCGTCCCTTCCAATCCGGGGAAGTGCTCTAAACCACTGAGCTATCGCACGACCTTCGGCCATACCCAATCTCCTCATCACATTTGCCTTTACGACCAATTGGTCGTCCCTCGGTATGACCGAAGGTCAGTGCGATAGCTCAGCAGCTTAGAGTAGTTCCCCGGATTGGAAGGGACCCAGGTTCGATTCCCGCTCGCACTAAAGTTCTCTTTTTCCTCATTCACAAATAATTTGTACTTTAAAGTAGATAAGCATGTCAAGTGCTAAAATACAGATCAAAATATACCTAGTCATTTACAAACTGTTACTGAAAGGTGAAGGAAAACATTGTGAGGAAACCAGCGTGAGAAATTCATGAAGGGGTCGTGGGAAATATTTCTAAACAGCTTGTGAAGACGCCTAAAATCAATCGCACTGGACCCTCGTAGACGGACGGACTACGGCCTAAATATATCACTCTCTCTTTAAGAGGAGAGCCGTGCTCGACAGTGATACAGTAATAGTTTGAAAAAAAACTATATAATTATATACTAGCTGATAACCGCGACGGCCGTGTAGGGCCGGCTTTAGAATTGTCCCACCCCTCTCTACCCACGGGAGTCGTAAGAGCCGACTGAGGGAATATCGGGGGAGTGGGCAGCAGCACTCCCTCGATTATTAACAACATCCACTGAGATCGCCAACCCGCCTGCCAAACGTGGCGATTACGGCATTATCCCCCATGACGGGACCGCTCGTTGTGGCGTTCTCTTGGGGAGGCCTATGTCCAACAGTGGACGTTGAAAGGCTGATGGATGGATGGATGGATGGACCCGCGATTTCGTGCGTTGCTTATTAGATATATTAACAAAAAACACACATCACTAAACACGTGCTTTTATAAATCGTTGTTTGATGAAACTTTATATTAAATTAAAATATAGCATTTATTTATTTATTAGGTAAGGAACGAGTGTTTAAGAAATCAAACTTACTAATTTTAATTTTAATCTTGATAGAATAATGTAATGTGTGTATAGTGTGTATTATGATGCAATACTTGTAATTTGAGGAGCACTCTAAGCTTTTTAAATTTAGTTAAAATATTGTTGCGCCATCCGATTCATATCGTCATTATCGGTCCAGTTCCCACACTTTTCAACGTTTTACTAATAAAGAGAATTGTTTTGAGAACAGCACAGTTGATGTTGTTTAAACTGATTACAGTGAATCAAGGTGACAATGTCAAACGATGCACAGAAAACAACCCGACTGTGTGAAACATCTAATGGCCTATGAATGAATTGTTTATGAATAATAAACAATAACTAGTCGACCCGTGCGGAATTCTGCATCCTTTAAAGGACCTCTTCTTTTCTTAGATTATTTTAAATCTCATATTTAAGAGAACCCGTGGGATTTTTCGTCATTAGCCGGCACGATAAGCTTTAAAATGAGGGGTAAATCATGGAATTTGAAAATTAGGTAAGGAAAATCTCCCGGACCGACAGAAAACCAGTATAGAGAACTAATATACAAGATAGGTATTCGGTATACACTATAATGGGATGGGCTTTTCTGCTATCCAAAAATGAAATAATTAACATTGCGAAATATTTTTTTACTGTAAAAAATATTATTTTATATTCTAAAAATTCAAAATAATTATGCTAAATTTCTCACGCAAATAAATGTGTTATTATCATTTTGTAGGTAAGGCGACGTTTAGTAGCTCGTTTAGTAGCTATAAGAAGTGCAGTTCAGAATTATTTAAGTATATTAGAAGAAATTTCGATGCCGAACTAGTGGCCCATCTAAGATTTCCGTATATCACTAAAGATTGTTATTTTGAAACAAGGCCAAAGCCTTGTAGTAAAGACAAATCTTTACTAGAATAGTTCGAACGTGGGGTGAGGTGGGCGTCGCCTAAAATATATAGTAGAGACGATACACCACCTGAACTAAAAACAAAGTAGCAAGTAGAATCAAGTTTTATACAGGACTTACTAATTTGTTGAGCTAAATAGAACACAATTCACGTCATTAGGTGGGTACGCACGTGCAATGCGCCTTAAGAGAGACCCGTTGGGTGCGTTTGCGCACGGAGCTACCATACAGAAACCGAACGACCGACGTGACCAGGGTACTAGTTAGGTCTTTTACGTAGGATTTTAATTATGTAACAATTGCAAGTGATTTATTGACGTGATACGCTGCCAAGGAGGAAGGATTTAAGTCTCTCAACTGCTTACATTACCGCACAGTCGTCATAGCATCTACAGTAATATCCGTAAACATGTATAATAATGTAATTATGTAGTTTTACATCTCCGCCAGATCAGAATTGCTTGGCTCATTCAAAGTTCATTTATATTTAGTATTTTTTAAATATTATTGTGTAGGTAGGTATGTTACAAACTAGCTGAAGCAGCAGAGTTAAATATAGTCAGTTACCATTTTTTTCTTTGCGTGGTTAGATATCAATATTTACAAAATTGTTCGTCCTGACTGAAGATCAACACAGGCAAAATTACAAAGTAGGTACAGATAACTGCAATTTGAAACATAATATATAATTATTTTATATTAGTGACCCGTCTACGATTTGCACGGGTGCAAGTTACCAATATCTCTTCGGTTTGAAAAACTACAAATCTTTAATCCATTATTTTTACTCTTAAGATTAGCCAGCATATGCCTTTTTCACGGCTTGCTTACAAAACATTTAATGTATTTACTTAAAAGGGATGTATTCTACTTGTAGTGACCTTCACTGAAAAATTATCTAAACAACAATGAAAACTATTTCAAAATTCGTTGCTCAGTTTAGAATATAAAAGCGGACAAGCAGACAGACGCAGAGGACAAAGGTACTAAACTACGAGTGTGGATGATACACATAAAGGCAATGCGCTAAGAAATAATTTTTAGGATTTCTAACTTTAAGGCATGGATACTATATTTGTTCGTCCAGACTTTAAGGACGGGAAATAAGAAGGGGATCTTTGGAAGTCTTTGTTTGCAACTAATGTGAATAAGTGGGTACCTAATAGTGACGAATGGAGAGGAAAGGGGAGGTGAAATTTTGTATGGGATTATCAGCATTGAATATTGTGATGTCTAAATAATAGCTTTACTAAATGCATAATTATGAAAGTATTTACCCCGTGAACCCTATAACAAAAAACAATTTTTTTTTGTTTTTGTTGGTAATCTCCGAAACGGCTGGATCGCTTTGAATGGGACTTTCACCGTCAGGTAACGGATGTCATAAGGAGTAAGTTAGACTACATAGAAAAATAATAAGAGAACTGTTCAAAATAAATTCGACGCGGACGAAGTCGCGTGTAGCAGCTAGTGATAAAGAAAGAGACGTATTTCTTAGTTTTTTGATTATCATATTTTAAGAGAGATAATTTGCTAGAGAATTTAAATACCTATTAGCTAGCTGTAGTAAAAACAACACTAAATGGTAGAAACTAAAAAAGTAGTAGGTACCTACTACAATGTCTTGTTAGATGATAATGTCTAATAATATCATGATAACCATTTCGCGCTGGAACTGGTTCTCCTTGCGAATTGTGAGCGGCAGATCTTTTCATTTTAGGGTTTCGTCAAATATGTTTCCAAAAAGATTCCATCGCCATAAAGGTTAGAAAACCACAGCCCTAATACAATTGAAAACAAAAGACGTTAAAAAGAAATATAAATATAAAAAAAAACAAAATAAATAAAATTAAAAAACAGCGTGTTTTGAACACTCGAGCGACATACGCGAGTTGGTGCACTCGTAACGCGATACAAAATCGGATCCAGGACGTTTTAAGGATTAACGGGCCGCAAGATAAAGTAACTTTCCACTCAAGTAATGTCTACCAGTTCCAGTGGTCCGCCAATACAGGCGAAGAGACGGCACATGGCGGGTGAGGGTCCCACGCTGCCCTGGTCGTTGCCCCGAACGACGAGGTGTGCGGTTAGGTACATTTTTCCTCCTTATCAAAAACAAAGGTAAAGCTACTTTCATCTTGCTGGCAATTAGATTGGTGACCATACAAGACACCTATTTGTGTAAACACCTAGTAGACACATCAGCACCTTTGTATAAAAATAATCATGTGTACAATTTAGAAGACTTATATATCAAAAATTATGATGCACTTAGAAAATAACAATAATTTTTAATGATTAACCAATCTTACCTAGATAACCTACCGGCCTGGATACCCAGACCTGTTTTCAACAAATATCTACATGTTGTGCGAAAGATACTAGCGCATCGTAGGCCATTCACATTTGGAAATAGTTTTAATATTGCCATTAGTTAGCGGCCTAGGTGTAATCTAAATGCATGAGTCTATGTATAATATGTATATTTGCTAAATCAACATGGAGATCTTAAAGTTAAACCCATGGAATAATATCGTTATCTTCGTTTATCGCATCAAAATCAGCATTTTTGAAGCGCAATGTGTAACACGTCGGGTTATGAAACACAATCCTCAGTTTGACGTCAATGGCGACCGCTAGTTTGCACTTTCTCTATAAAATAACTGAACATTACGCACGAACATTATACGGTATACGTGTCTACTAATCACATAGCCAATCTTAATACATTTCTGCATTTCGGACAATTCCAAAAATAAACTAAATAGGAAAGAAAAATATAGAATTTAAGTATCTTTAAAAGTTATATTGTTATAGAATGGATATTTTAGGAGGAGAGCCCAACACTCACCCAGGGATTGTCAATCCCGGTTATCTTTCGACAGAATAACCTAAGATCAATCTGAGCCAATCCGCACTCTCACAAATAGAGGAGGATAATAGTCTCATTGTTGCTGAGAGTTCTTGATAATGCCTTGTTTAGAGGCGAAACACGCGTCGAATTTGTGCGGAAATTGATTTTTGCGGAATATTGCAATATCACAGTTCTGAGAGTCCTGCCGTATCGCATGGTTGTGTCGCGTTGGTGAGTTTTTTGTCATTATCGTGCATGCTACTTTGCTATTATCACATTCTCCTCTAACTGTGAGAGTGCGGATTGGCAATCTTAGGTTATTCTGTCCAAAGATAACTGGGATTGACAATCTGTGGGTGAGTGGTGGCCTCTCCTCCTAAAATATCCATTCTATAATAATAACAATGGAGTTCCGCCAAGTGTCGCCTCATTCAATCAATTATTATAAAAATATTTTAAAATTATTTTAATGACCACCAGAACATGCCTCTTCATGCTTACAGGCGAAACTTGAAAAATAGTATTATTTACTACGGTTGAAGACTAACCATCGGCTCACCGAACGATAACTTCAGTAACCGCAGCATATTACCACAATAATATCAGCTGACCCGCTGACTACCGAGAAAACCCATTACCACATTTAGGTATCGAAATAGACTTACCTGCATTTATACACTGGCTAACTTCCTAAGCCCTTGTATATATATTTAGGCTTAGATTAAATTAACACACACATACCTATATCTATACTAGTATAAAATCTTGTCTCTAGTATAGTCATCCTGTAGCCACTTTATTCTTCTAAATCACGCAAAAATAATGAGAAAACGAAGTAGATTTTAATTAATCAATTTCTCCCGTGTTATAAGAAGGTGGATATTTAGTTATAAATATATAAAAAAAAGTGTGTGTACTTATGTACCACATTAAACTTCTTTGGCGTAACAAGATAAAAATCTTTTCAAAAATTTTATCTTTCGCCTTATTCTACGCTTGTAGAAAAAACGACCCTAACAATAGAAAAAAGGTATTAAATACATTGAAAGTTTTATTGTAACGCATTATCTATTTAAATAAGATTATTTAAATATCACAAAAAAAAACTAAAATGTTGACTATAGCTAATTTCAAGGTGTCTAACTTCAGGGAGTCGGTTTTTCGTGACGGTGTGCGCGCGCATCGTAAAAAATTTACTCTCATCATTTTTCCCTAACGCGCCAAAAGAAGTATAACTTCAAAAAAGTTTATTAGTGGAAAAATATTTTACAATATTAATTCATATTGTAAGTCACAAATATTTCACACAAAATTACTGTCTCTTTATCCCAAACTAAAGCAAATGTCTGTATTTTGAGAGGCACTACTCAGCCAAAACTATGACACAATGTCGAAACATTAAAGAAACGCTTAGTTATAATTGTTGTGTTAAGCATTTTTATTTACTTTATATTTTATTTGTATATACCACTTTACGTAGTCAAGAAAGTATTGGGAATGGATGATTTGTTTATGGTTTCAAATTCAAATTTTTGTTTTTTTTGTTGTTGTTAGATTGGCACAACTGTTATCCATTTCAGCGCGGAGTTTGAGTTGCATCTGTTATTTATATTAAATACAGTGCTGTTTTTAGTTATATCATATCTAGCGTGTATTGCGAATTTCATAATGGACAAAAACATCGAACAAAGAGGTTGTCTTAAATTTTGCATCGCCAATGGAATTTCGTGTTCGGAGTCACTGAAAATGTTACAGAAGGCTTACGGTGAATCGACTTTATCAAAAACACGTGCTTATGAGTGGTACAAAGCGTTTAAAAGCGGTCGAAATGTGATGGAAGATTTGCCTCGCTCTGGTAGGCCATCAACGTCTGCAACTGAAGATAACATTGCAAAAGTGAAGGAAATAGTAAATGAAAATCCTCATTCAACTTTGAGAGAGATAGCCGCCGAACTTTCTGTGTCTCACGAGTCGATCCGTACCATTTTAAATAATCACTTAGGTATGAAACATGTTTCCGCTCGGCTAGTCCCAAAAAACCTGAATTTTCTCCAAAAACTCAATCGCATGAGAGTCGCTGAGGACATGCTAGAACGAGTCAATTCCGACCCAACATTCATGAAACGCATTGTTACTGGTGACGAGACGTGGGTTTACGAGTTTGACATGCAAACTAGTCAACAAGCTTCGGAGTGGCGACTTCCAACTGAACCGAAACCGAAAAAACCACGCCAAAGTCGATCAAAAGTCTAAGTCACGTTGACTGTTTTCTTTGACTATCGCGGTATTGTGCACTCGGAATTCTTGCCAAAAAGTCAAACAGTCAGGTTATGCGGCGTTTAAGAGAGCAAACTCGACGAAAAAGGCCAAATTTGTGGAAAGAAAATTCTTGGATTTTGTACCACGATAGTGCGCCTTCGCACAAGGCCATCATTGTGAATGAATTTTTGTCCAAACACTCAACAAATACCATCGAGCAACCACCATATTCACCAGATATGGCTCCAGCGGACTTCTTTCTTTTTCCTAAACTCAAATTACCACTTTGTGGCACCCGTTTTCAACCGGTAGAAGACGTAAAGGAGAATTCACGGCGAGAACTGAACTCAATTCCGGAAACAGCGTTTAAAAAATGTTTTGATGATTGGGTTATTCGTTGGCGTAAGTCTATCGTTTCTGAAGGAGCATACTTTGAAGGTGATAAAATAAATTTGGATGAATAACAAAAATGTTGTGTATTATTGATCTTTTCCCGGTACTTTCTTGACAGAGTAGTACTTGACTGCCTCTGCGGTGTAGCGGTAGTGTAAGCGACTGCTGATCATGAAGTCTCGGGTTCCATCCCCGGGTCGGGCAGTGTTATTGAGCTTTTTCATAAAAAGAAAAATTCTCATTAGCAGCCCGAAGTTTGGAAATGTGATTACGTGGGACTTAAACATAGCTGGCGAATCGTGGGTACGATACGCCTCTGCCTACCCCTTCGGGAGATACAGGCGTGAAGCTATGTTTTTATTGTTTTATACTACTTGACACTCGTTATGAGCGGCTTTTTATTGTTACGGTGGCAATAGTTCCCCTTATGGTAAGTGGTAATCATCAATACCGGGAGCACAACTAAGACGCCGGCCACTATGAAGACGATAATATAGCTACAGTAATTATGTAGTTATGTACCTATGTGTATTTTTAGACGTAAAAATCCTGAGATTTTTAAATTACTTAGATCGGCAGTTAACAGTCTAATTGATGGAACCAGTTGCTGACGTATTTACTCAAACCAGCTTTACAAATTAACACTGCCAAATGTGTTTAATTTAAAAATTCTATCTGATTTAATTAAATCAAATCTTGACGCGGTATCGACTCATTTTAATATTTAATGCGAAATTTAATTCACAATTGTTGCGTAGTAAAACCCGCTACGAAGTATATAAGGACAAGAAGTATAATATAACTATTTTTTATTGCTTATTGTGGTTGACGAACCGCGGCTCACTTGGTGGTAAGTTATATCCGCCTGTCATGGACTCGACAATAAAAGGAATACTGTCAAGCCGCTGCTCACAATTTCTGGTATGGGAAAAGTGCTTCATGGTCAGTCACATGGCACATGCTGCAAACCGCTGGGGTCCGATAATAAGTCAGCATATTCGGAAATGCGTCTTTTCGTTACATATATAAATAATATTCACGGACATTTTCCACACAACGTCCTCTGGTCCCAAACTAAGCTTAACGCTTGTTCTATGGTTACCAGATTACGGATATAATGCATAATACTACTTTTTTTTGTAAATATATACATATAATAGATAGAAAACACCCAGACGCAGTACAAATATCTGTGGTCATCACACAAATAATTGTCCTGAGTGGGAATCGAACCCACGACCTCATGCACGGAAGTCGGTTACACCACCGACTACGCCACGAGGCCCGTCACATTAAATACTTGTAACAAAAAATAACAACAGGTTTTATCAGAACTTACAACCCCAGAAGTAATGTCACACAGTTCCAGTGGCCCGCCAGTACAGGCACACGGGGGGCTTATTTAGTGAGTGAGAGCCCCACACACTACCCTGTTCGTAGCCCCGAACGACAGGACGGTTAGGTAAATTTTTCCCGCCTTGACAAAAAAAAGGTTTAATCAGAGCAGAACTTAGTTTTATCAAAACACTAGATTCTGCCCGCGACTTCATCCGGAATATAAACACCTACGTCAGTCTACGGCAAATTAAGTAATTACATATCTCTGAAGCAAAAATAGTTATCCCACAGGAATATTCTATTTTTCCGGAGAAAATATCCTTTCCTGCGCTCCAGACTATGCGACCATGAGCCAAAAGAGATACAAAATGCCAAAAGAGATACAATCGCGAGCCAGTCTTTATTTGGTCGACTAAATTGACTATACTCACGTGTAAAAAACTACTCAAATAAAGTGGAAGATGGTGTGTCATATTTTCAGTAAGTAGACAATTGTTTTATCATTTACAAGTATTATTTTGCTTAAACACAAAGAATTTTATTTAAATGTTGTATACCTACTTATTTGTAAAAATAAATCATCAACACATAATATTTACTAGAAGCTTCATAAGGTGATTGATCATGGTGCGGCGTATAGCTAGAAGCTATATAAGCTAATTTGCAAAGAAAACTCAACGCTATTAAAATAGTAAAAGGTTTCAAATTAGTTAATATAACGTAACTACGTTTATGTAGGTTGACTAGAAACACTTTTTTCGTGAATTTTGTTCTAGACCCGACGTCCATTTTTATTAGGTCAATGGTCCTAGCCTACGTTGTTTGGGCTGTGTGTTGATGTGTCATCAGTCAGTTTGTTATTCTTACCTTAGCCATCTCTTTACCCGTACCAACTCAACATCTATTTTCAAGCTCATAGGGAAATGTGGTCCAAATAAAATACCACTTTGATATCTTCAGTGAGTGTACTTGATCTACACTGAACTAAGCAATAATCCTTGTATCGCGAGGGACTTTACAAACATACAATATCACGGACACAAAGTACACCCAGAATCAGAACAACCGTTTGTGGATTACACGAAAAGTGGTCCTGTGTTGGAATCGAACCCACAACACTCGGGCGGGAGGCCGATATCTAAACCACTCCGCCATCTGTGCAATATTAGTATATTGTCTGAAACTCTTTGATATGCTTCAAATAGGAAAATTTGGTAATCTTGTTTTATGAGTCACACTTAAAGTAAGTCATACGAGCATATTGTCGTCATAACTGAAAGCTGAATTGCTGGAAATGAACAATAAAATATGTTACCATGCGTTAAGAATGACACAGGCGTATGAATTAAAAAATGAAGCCAGTCTCGCAATGGTACCCGAAACGAATGCGGATCCGCAAACAAAAGTAATGAATCACATCTATAAAGGAAAGCGGGACACAGTGGCTAACGTAAATATTTGTAAAGATAAAGAGTAATATGATAGTGTAGTACAACTGCACATACCTGGGTATGGCTTAGGTATTGACGTCTTGTGGTGAGCTACTTCATCACAGAGCACAGACGTTTTTATAATATTTGATTACTTTTTTATTTATACTACGCGGGTGGCAAGCATACGGTCCAGACGTTAAGCGATTACAGTAACCTATAGATCCCATCAAAAACATAAATATGGAATGAGAGCCAAGTTCAATACTTACTAGCCTTTGCCCGCGGCCCCGCCGCAGCCAAAAGCTAGTTTTAAGTAATATCTCAGGTTCCCAATATAGAACCGGGATAAAATGTATACCAGTTGTTAATAAATAATGTTAACTTCAGTTGCAGACGTTGATGGCCTACCAGAGCGAGGCAAATCTTCCATCACATCTCGACCGCTTTTAAACTTTGTACCACTCATAAGCACGTGTTTTTGATAAAGTCGATTCACCGTAAGCCTTCTGTAACATTTTCAGTGACTTCGAACACGAAATTCCATTGGCGATGCAAAATTTAAAACAAACTCTTTGTTCGATGTTTTGTCCATTATGAAATTCGCAATACACACTAGTAAGATATAACTAAAAACAGCACTGTATTTAATATAAATATAATATAAATAACAGATGCAACAACAAAAAAAAAACAAAAATTTGAATTTGGAACCATAAACAAATCATCCATTCCCAATACTTTCTTGACTGAATGTATATGCCTTGGTTGTTGACATTAACGACAAAAGAAGTGAGATCTAAATTGGTGCCAAGATCAATGGTCAGTCCTGAAATTTATTTATAACAACATAAAATATTTTATAATGACTTAAAATATAATTTCTTCTTATAACATAGGATAATAATTATATTGAAGCTTGAGGTCTGACTTAGCTAGTTTTCTTATACGAATTATATTATAGCCTTCGAAAGTTCTAAAGCTGTAAGTTTATTCTTCCGAAAATTTGGCTTGCTGGTAGAAACTAGCCATCGAACATGGGGCTCTTCCATTACTGTTTTAGTAAGTACTTAATAATAAAATTAGTATATTAGAACTAGCCAAGTAGCAACACAAAGTGGAAAATGTGAAATCGAAAATAAGCCATGAGCAGGATTTGAACCTGCATCTCCTGGATACCGTCCAGATGCTTTGCCAATTCAGCCATCGTGACAACTGCTCTCGACTGCCTGGGTGACGCCTACGCCATCTGTCGGAAGTATTTACATACATTATACCATTGAGGTGTTTAATACATCAATGCATTATACCGACCAGGTAAACTTAATTTTACAATTAAGATTTCACATTTTCCACTTTGTGTTTAATGCATATGGCTAAGCATGTCAAATGCTAAAAATATATATAAAAATTTCTAAATTGTATTAAAAATAAAACCTGATTACTTTTTTAACAAATCCAAAAAAATAATCCTTCAGATTGTGGAAGAAAAGAAGAACGTCTCATCAGCAACATCTCAATACCAGCCTCCTTAGCCAAGTGGCATAAACGCTAGTAGAATAGAATAATCATTGTATGAGATTGACATAAGGCTTACCACAAGGTAAGCGTAACCGATTGTCAATCCCAAACATTGATTATTCTATTCTATTTCTATTCTATTCTATAACGTTAATGTAACTTGGCTAAGGGGGCAGTACGATTCCGAATACAGTCGCGGCCTTCAGGCCCATCATGTTGCTGGAGCAAGGCGGGCAAACTCCTCGAACGGGTAGTTGCTGCCCGCATCGTCCGGCACCTTGGAGCGGTCGGCCCCGACCTGTCCGACGCCCAGTTCGGATTTCGGGCGGGTCGGTCTACGGTCGACGCTATTCTGCACTTGAGGGCTGCGGCTGCGGAGGCCGTTACCTCGAGGGAAGTGCTGTTGGCCGTGTCACTCGACTCTACGCGGGGGTAGAACGGTCGATGGCACTGTACGGCGCGCCCGTGTGGGCGGAGTCCCTGGCCGCTCGCAATAGGGCCCTTCTGTGGCGTCCACAGAGGGTCGTAGCGTTCAGGGCAATACGCGGGTACCGCACGGTCTTAACCGATGCAGCCTGCACGTTGGCTGGAACCCTCCCATGGGATCTGGAGGCAGAGGTGCTCGCCAACGTCTATCGGCGGGCGTCGAAGACGCAGGCGGGGGGCTGATGCGCAATCTCATCGTGGCGGGAAGATGCCTGCCGCGCCACCGTCATAAAGTGGAAGTCTCGGCTGGAGACGCCCCGGGCTGGTCTCAGGACCGTGGGGGCGCTCTAGCCGATCTTGGAAGAATGGGCAGGGCGGCAGCACGGGGTCCTCACCTTCCGGTTGGTGCAAGTTTTGTCGGGGCATGGTTGCTTCGGCAAAAAACCTGCACATGATCGCTAGGAGGGAGACAACCCCAGGCTGTCACCACTGCGACTGTGACGAGGACTCGGCGCAGCCTACGCTCGAGTCGTGCCCGGCCTGGGATGTGCAGTGCCGGGAACTCGTTGCAGTCATAGGCGTGGACCTGTCGTTGCCGGCTGTTTCGCGAGCGATGGTTGGCAGTGACAGGGCCTGGACCGCGATCGCCGCCTTCTGCGAGGCTGACATCTCGCGGAAGGAGGTGGTGGAGAGGGCCCGGGAGGAGTCCTCCTTCGCATACCCGATACGCCGCCGGCGCGCGGGGCGGCGTGCGCGCGCTTACCTGCGCCTGTTACCGCCCTAGCCGAGGCTGCGCACGGTAGGGTCGGGGAGTACCCTGCCGTCCGCGGAAGCCTACCGTGAAGGTGTGACGCCCAAGTGCGCGAGGCGTCGCTCAAGAGAGGGTGCCCGAAGAGGCTGCCGCCTGCGGATCGCGGTCGTAACGACGCGGTACTCGTGATCCGCCGTAGCAAGGGCGGGTGAGGACGCAATGGGTTTTTAGTGGGTGAGAGCCCCACACTACCCCGTTGTCTCCTCTCCCGGGCAGCGGGGTGTGCGGTAGGACATTTTTGCCCACCTAATTTAAAATAAAAAAAGGGGGGGCAGTACGATTTTTTTTGAATGGAGTGGTCATTTTGAATTCTAGTTCGTCGCTATACTAATTTAAATAAAGTATCTATAAGCCTCTGCCTATTATTGTGTAGGTTAATTAAATGGTCTGCGTAGGTGGGCGAGCCATTAGTTGTACGACAGTACTTGTTATACCTCATTGAGAGTAAATTATGCTATCAATATGCAAGAGATCACCTATGATAGTAACCAATGACGCCAAGAATATTGGTGGTATGTATTTATCAAGCAAACAAGAAGGTCATATTTAATTATACATGCCGTTAATGGCTTATCAGAGTCAAATCAAATTACTTTTAAGATGGCTATCTCTAATAAACATTAAATGTTATAAATTATAATATAATATTATACAAGGTTTCGATGTTATCACAGGAGTTTTTATTGAAAAGGTGAGTAGAATAAATAAGCTTTCAGGTCAATGTGGACATCTCAATGAAACAGAAACTTCGTACTAACTGCTGGCTGTCCAAATGTTAAGACACTTTGAAAACACTAATAATTTATACTATCCTATGAATAAAATAGACTTCTAGAACACTGGTTCTCAAATAGAACACATAAATGCACTTTCTTTTTCTTGTTAAGGCAGGAAAAAGGTTTCCTAACCGCACCCCCCGTCGTTTGGGGCAACGTACAGGGTAGTGTGGGGCCTTAACCCACTAAAGAAACCCGCCGTGTGCCGTCTCGCCGCCTTTATTGGCGGGCCACACATGTAAATGCCCTAGTACGTTAGGTATTAAAATATTATCGTGTAAGTAGACACACATTCAGAATAATTATTTGAAAAATCATATTTAATAACATACTCGTATATTCGTATTATAGACTAGCTGCCACCGTGATTTCGTCCGCATGGAATTTTACTTATCTGCATGTAATCCATCCATCCATCAGCCTTTTAACGTCCACTGCTGAACATAGGCCTCCCAAAGAATGGGGGATAGTGCCGTAATCGCCACGCTTGGCAGGCGGGTTGGTGATTGCAGTGGATGATGTTAATACTCGAAGGAGTGCTGCTGCCCAATCCTCCGGTATTCCCTCAGTCGGCTCTTACGACTCCCATGGGTGGAGAGGGGTGGGACAATTCTAAAGCCGGCCCCACACGGCAACTGCATGCAGATGCAGCCATTTCGGAGACTAGCCAAAACAAGTAGATATACAGAGATATTTGATATTTTTCGTCTTTGATATTTTAAAATTGACGTAAGATTATAAAAAGCTGTTATTATGGCATAACAAACAGTATCTTCAAATTTTTCAATTTTATTTAATAGGATGTGATCTAACTATTTTGCAAGTGTGTTAATCATTAAATAAATAAATATTCACGGACATTTTCACACAACGTCCTCAGGTCCCAAACTAAGTTTAACATAGCATCACACCTGTATTCCCCGAAGGGGTAGGCAGGTGTATTACACACCCACGACTCGCCAGCTATGTTTACATCCCACGTAATAGGGGGCGAGCCTATTGACGTCTACCGGGCACATTTCCAAACTCCGGGCTGCTACTGAGAATTTTTCTTATTAACAATTTTTCAAGCTTAACGCTTGTGCTATGGGTACCAAATTACGGATATACTACATTATACTACTTTTTTTTGTAAATACATACATATAATAGATAGAAAACACCCCAGATGCAGTACAAATATCTGTGTTCATCACACAAATAATTGTCCTGAGTGGGAATCGAACCCACGACCTCGTGCACGGAAGTCGGTTACATTACTACGCCACGAGGCCCGTCAAAAATTATTACGACACAAACACAAACGAACGAATAGACCGATTTTACTGTTTTTTTTTTGTGTTTAAAAGTGGGTCCATGGATGGTTTAGATTAACAATTCCTCACGGTTTTATGGCAGTTATTATTTTCTCTTATATTTTTTCCGAAAATTAGATAAAAGAAACAGAACGTCATAAAACCAAGGACCACAAAGATTCAGTCCAAGGCAACGACATACACCTCTGACTTTTAAATTTGTTTCGAATATATCAGTGTATCTGTTTACAAATTATCACTGCTGGGTGAAGGAAAATATCGTGGGGACATCTGCATGCCTGAGAGATTTCGTGACGGCATGTGAAGTCTGCAAACCCGCACTGGATCAGCGTGGTGGACTACAGCCTGAATCCCTCCCACTCAGAGGAAATCCATGCTCAATAGTGAGAGTAATGCGTTGAAAAAAAATAGCATGTTTGTGGTTATACAAAATTTCACTTCAAATATCCCGGTCATCCGTTCCTTAACAAAAATCCAAATATCGATTAAAAATCTAGAGTCGGACAAGCAAACTTCTGGGCTGAACAATGTCTACCCGATCCACTAAGTACTCATGTATTCCTAATTATGTATTTGTCTTTACATCACAAAAAGTTTTGCAATGTAAAACAATACCTACAAATTTTATCACAATTGAATAGGTGGGTTAAGTCATTTAGTGTGTGTGGAGCCCACGTACACTGTGAGTGATATGGCGTCGGTGATTAAATCGTGGTATAAACCGTGTGCAATTCCAGAACAATATACGTCAATTCTATTTTTAGCGAGAAGGACATATTAAAAATCTTCAATGACAGCAAGTAGGGCCCCGTCTCCAAACCTTTTGTTAAACATGATGTAAAAATTGAAGAAACCTCTCGATAAAAGAAAGTATCGTGAAGATTCCCGACAACTTGCATGCCAGAGAGAATTTCTCGACGGCTTTGAATGAATGATTAAAATTTCTCTGTCACGATGTTTGACCGCAATGAACTCCGAAACTACTTATCCGACCTTAAAGTTTTTGAAATGTGTCATTTGTTAAAACTTAAATGATAGAATAATTTGTATGGCGATTATTTATTTTTTCTATTGCAAAATTAACGAATGTATTATGTGTGTGTGTGCCACAGCAACCCGTAGCGAGTCTCCTAGTACTAATAAGAAAAAAGCGAGTTACGTTTTTGTTTGGTTAAAGCATCTCTTCGAGCCCCATTCCTTCTGTCCTGTTTTCTGTGGGATGTTTGACTAGTGAATTTTATTTTTTCTATTCATGCCTACAGCCATGACTCTTCCAAGCCTATTTTATTTTCATTATCCATTTATTTTCCTTCTTGAACACCGATCTTACCTCAGATTGAGAAGGATTTATGCCACAATACATCACGCTGACTCGACACACGTTGACAAACTTCTCATACCGTCAAGAAAATCTCCCAGACCAAAATGTTTGGGCTCCTCAAAATGTTTTCTTTAAGGGGGGACGAGAATTTGTGAAAATACGCATAAAATATAGAGAATGACTTCTTTATTTCTCATGTGCTAGAATTGACAACCCTCTTTAACCCTACTAAAGAGTTTCGTAGACTATGCGTGACAGATACTCTTCAAAGCAGCACCTGAGTTATTTGATTAAAGAGATATCCTTTTAACAGCCATTTTATTCACCATCTCAATCGGTTGCAAGACTCGATCTCTCTATTCTATATACAAGTATGGCAGACTTAAATCAGTACTCCTCAACTTTTGGAAGCGCTGCATCCCTGGATCTAATGTCTCTAAGGCCACTTGATTGGTTTCGCTTCTAGATCCTACTATAGAGTTTGTTATTGCTTTTACTACCTATAGAGTTTAGTGTGAAAGAATAACAAAATTTGCTGAAGTTTTCCTAACTTTTTTTTCTTAATTTCTTATGTTGGCAGATGAGCCACGGCCCACCTGATGGTAAGTGGTAATCGTCGCTCATGGACTCAACTATACCGATAGTAGTCAAGCCGCTGCGCACCATTTCATTTCTCAAATGTGAAATGAAAGAATAAACGGCTATCTTCTGCTACAGCCAAAACACACTGACGTGCTTCGTGACCGGTCACACAGGAGACGGTGGTACCGACCCGTTCGGGCCCGATAGCAAGTGAGTACTCTCACTTAGTACCCAGCCCTACCACCAGTAATGCAATGGGTGAAAATTGCTTACTTCCCTAAGTCGCCTTATACGACACCCGCGGGAAAGAATGGGGTGGTGACACTTGTATTCTTAGTCCGTCACCACACGGACAAACTCAGCTAAACTAGGAATTGTTAGCGGGTCATGACCCTAAATAAAGCCTTTTACCGATTCTAGATTCAATGCTTTACCAGATCTTTTGTAGATTGCACAAACATTAATTGGGTGGACTTGAAACTGATATTAATCAGTATGTAATACTAGTACTCAAATCATTACACTGTGCATCTGCAGTCAGTTTAGTCAGATTCTGGATCCAGATGTATCTGATAGCTCACGTTTAATGTTATATTTGTTACGATCCTCGATATGAAGAAAAAAAAGAAACAATAGGTAGGTACTCAAACACTCGCACACGCATTATCTTATATATCTGAAATCTGAATGTGAATACATAATGTAATTTTATATTAAGATAATTTACAAAATAATATCATAAGACTAATTAGCGTTGCTAATTAGATTTATGGTTTGATATAGCTTTTTTTGTTTTGCCGTATGGGGCCGGCACCAAGAATACGAGTAGCTCCACCCCGTTTCTTCCTATGGAAGTCGTAAAAGCCGACTAAGGGATTACCGGGGGACCGGGCAGCAGCGCTCCCCTGTGTACTAAAAACATCCACTGCGATCGCCAACCCGCCTGCCAAGCGTGGCGATTAAGGTAAAACCCCCATTTTGGGGAGGCCTATGTCCAGGAGTGGACAATGAACGGCTGGTGGATGGATAGTTTGTCTTAATAAATCTGAAACATTTTTACCACAATATAGTCGTATTCTCGATTGCTTTTGGATCATTGACTGGTTGAGTGATAAGGTTATCACTCAATCAAAACAGTGCTCTAACAAAAATAAATCCTAGAGCAGTATGACAGAGGATGGATACAACGTGTAGTTGGAATACATTGAACCCGGGTGTGCTCTAAGTGAACCCGAAGATATAAGGACTCCCGTGCACTTTCGGACTGTGCGATCTCACATATCTTTGGAACATCGTTTAAACGATGAAATAAAAGTTAATTTATCAATTCCAAGGCATTCAACACTACAAATTAATTTCCAGATTTCTTATGCAACAAATTATACGATATCCCAATAAAATCAAGTAGATAATATCCTGATTTTGTGTTCAAATATTCTACCATCATTTGAACGTTACTTAGAGCAAGTCTAGTAGCTGCTAAAAAGTACATTAACTACGAGTAAATAGTTTTTTAGAGAGCGTTTGTCGCACATATTTGGATATGTTCAATCTGTCGCAATTTATTGGGGAACAGACACGATTTGTCGTCAGTTGAATGCATGGTCTTTAGTCTGTGGGGACACATGCGCGTAGGTAGCTATGTGACTCGCTGGATGACCGGTCCATGGCCGAGGTCGCGCTGAATATTCAGTGCTTTGAAACGCGTTTAATATTAATATAAAGCTTCTTAAAATACTATCCGAGGGAAAATCAGAGCTATAATCAGATGTAGATATGGTATATGAATGTAGACAAGGGTAGTTGACCTGCCTGCCCAACATTGGTTAAAATAATTTCTACTTTTGGAATTCGTAAAAAAATTAAGAAATTTACTAGAACATTTTATTTAAGGAGTTTGAATACCGACATTAATTTTGAAATAATTTAAGAGCAAAAATGCTTTTCACTATGATACTATTTGCATTCGATTTCTTGTCTCTTAACGTGTGGGATCCCTAACAACATCCATTGCAGAACTCCAGCGTTTGATTTTAGTCATTGATGGAAAGGTATCAAGGAACCCAATTTCCCAATTGGGCACTCTAAATATTAAATAAATAGATATTCATGGACATTTTCACACAACGTCCTCCTGGTCCCAAACTAAGCTTAACGCTTGTGCTATGGGCACATAGCACAAGCGTTAAGCTTAGTTTGCACATATTTATATTACTTTTTTTTGTAAATACATACATATAATAGATAGAACCCCAGACGCAGTACAAATATCTGTGTTGATCACACAAATAATTGTCCTGAGTGGGAATCGAACCCACGACCTCATACACGGAAGTCGGTTACACTACCGACAACGTCACGAGGCCCGTCAACTCTGGGTCCCCCAAATCCCCAGATCAAAGAGGGCCTTAGTTACTGTCAGAACAGCATTCTAAATAAGCGATACTATTTGTTTTGAGAAATCAAAAACTAAAGTGCCAAGGGCTTCAAATATGTTCAAAACGGAGGTCTGTATCTGCGACAATGTTGTTAAAATCCACGGAAGGGTGTCACAACATTGACACAGCATTATTTACTAAATTAATTTGGTCACAATACATAGATAATAGAAAACATTATTAAGGTAGGCAGAGAAGATCACTATAGAGAAGTCCGAACCAAACCTATCACTAATATTGCTAAATGAGTTTTATAAAAATACTAGCCTTTGCCCGCAGCTCCGCCGCAGCCAAAAGCTAGTTTTAAGGCTATATCTCAGGTTCCCGATGTAGTAGAGGTATAAAATCTATTATGATATTGAGTCTAATCGAGAGCTCTCAAATAAAAAAAGTTACATCAAAATCCGTTCAGTAGTTTTTGCGTGATACCCGAACGAACAAACAGACAAAAAATCTAAAAAAATTTTGTGTTTAGACACGCCCTGTAATAGTCTATCTATTACAGTTATTTTTTTGTCAAATATCTTAAATGTACAGACACAGCTCTGTCGGCTTTTAATAGTATAGATAATTCCTTATATAAAACATTTTGAGCATAGTCAATCAAATCGAGGACAAAGACAGAATATTGATCTACCTATACTATCGCTACTGGAGAAATTATCTAAAGGTAAACAACCCGTAGGAGATATCTTTGTAATTAGCCTTCAGCATTTCTGTATACAATTATGCATATTAAAACCAGGTATTCGTGGCCTTTGGAAAAACTATTATTTAAAATGTACTACTACAACAATAAATTGCATTGACAAATTAATATTACAGAAGCTTCGATTGTGCAATGTAAGTTTTTATACTATCCGTATATTGATGGACTATGAATATAGCGTGTATTGATACGGTACCTATTTGTTATGATGTATAATCTCGAAGGGATTTGAACCTGATGGTACCTATATTCATCAAGCCATCATATCGAGCCATTATCTAATTTTATTCAATTTATTGTACTTTTTTTATGCAAAATGCTAGTGTTTTGATGATAGGTCACAGTCTGAAGAACTTGTGAGATGTATATATGTATATGTTGAATTAATTATACGGCAACTAACCTGAAATGCGTCAAACTTTTTACAAGTTTTTCATATTAGATATTTAGAAAACAATTCATAGTCTTTCACGAGAATAATGTTTGTGATTTTTAAAATCTTGTAAATTAGTTTTATACCACGATACTCATTACAAAAACAACAAACGTCTAATTTCCATAATTATATTAATGGAGTTCCGATTCTTCAGTGATCAATATGCTGGTGAATGACATAGGAAATTGCAAATGCTTATAGAGATTTTGCATAAAATTTAATGATAATTTATGTTATACTAGCTAGCGTCTGTCTGTGTCTTCATCTTCATATTCTACATGAACTTTACAATTAAAATCCTTAAAGAAGTTTACGAATATCGAATCCTTAACGGATTTAAATATTACTTTTGTTTATCTGCCAAATTTTGTTCCACTCCGCTTAGTCTTCATAGATACTCTTGTACTACTCGTATTATGTATGCTGTGTACGTACAAAAACTCACGCCTGTTTTGTCGCTGATAATGTTCCTAAACTGTTCCAAAATTATTTTTGTATTTGGAAGGACAAAGAGACAGTAAATGTTTTTTTTTGTGACTGAATGAAACGAGCTCTTATTAGTAGCAGTCAGACAGACGCGGAGGCGACTTTAGTTTATAAGTAAGTACCTACTTATTATTGATAGAAAACATTAAAACATAACATCATGCCTGTATTCCCTGGAGGGGTAGGCAGAGGTGTATTACACACCCACGGTCCGCCAGCTTAAGTCCCACGTAATAGGGGGCGATCCCATTGCCGTCTACCGGGCACATTTCCAAACTCCGAACTGCTACTGAGAATTTCTCTTTTTACGAAAAAGCTCAATAACATTGCCCGGGGATTAAGCCCGAGACCTCATGATCAGCAGTCGCTTATATACACTACCGCTGCACCACAGAGGCAGTTATTGATAGATATATTTATAAAAGAATATCACAATAAATGAAAATGCATTATCTTAGACTCTAGGCATTAGGTAGTTAATATACATAAAGTAAGTATAAATTACAAATTTATTTATAGATCACAATTCTCCACACCAATGTATTACGCATTTATTGTTGTGGGTAACACAACAGTCAATGTTTTTAAGGCGAGATGCACATGATGCGCAAATAGCGACCGTGGACCCACAATCGTCTGAACAACACCCTTAAAAATGTTAATATTATAAGCAACTAGTCTCACCTCCGTACAAGTAGAATTAACAAGTAACTTTAAAATAAAACTACGTTTACGGAATCTATCGCGTTTACTTGATTTTTATACTATCCCGACGTTTCGAATACTTTACAGCATTCATGATCACAGGTGGACTTAGATGGTAGATGTCCAAAACTGATATGTTGATGCTTCCTATATTCGTCAGTGTTGTATAGAACCATCCAATATGTACTCTAAAATGTGCGTTGTCGGCGCTCACGAAGAACTTTTCACTAACGCTCCGCATGCGTCTACCGTTTTTTTTCGTGCTTAACTGTATTTTTTATTACTATTTTATTTACCAATACCATAATTAATCTATTTTTAACCATAATTGAAAATAAAAATTGGTGGCACACAGGCAAAACTTTTTTTAAATAGCTGGCATGGAATGGGTTAAAGGTATTTAAAAAAATAACTGCATTAGTATTTACGAACTCAAAAGTGTTAATGGTGGCTGATGAGACACTGCCCACCAAAATTCAGACAAGAAAGTCTTAGCAGTTTTTGGTTGTGCGTTGATCGTCAGTGAAGGCGAGCAATATTATAGATATACAAGCAATTTTACCCCTCTCCACCCATAGGAGTCGTAAGAGCCGACTGAGGGAATATCGGGGGAGTGGGCACTCCCTGGAGTATTAACAACATCCACTGCGATCGCCAATCCGCTTGCCAAGCGTAGCGATTACGGCACTATTCCCCCATAAGAGCTCACAGGACCGCTCGTTGTGGCGTTCTCTTGGCCTATGTCCAGCAGTGGACGTCAAAAGGCTGATGGATGGATGGATGGATAAGCAATTTTATATATATATATAGAGATTTATTTCAAAGTGAAAATCTAGTGACGTATTTTGATAAAATTACACGTGCGATGATTTCAATTTTTTAGCATTGATGATTTTGACCTAGAAAACTACTAATGTGTTTCAGCCTATCCTGTGCACGCTTTAATGTCGTGCTTGGGGCAAATAACAAATGTTATATATTAAAACTGAGAGCCTGTCACGCCCAATTATGATTTAACCTATGTTTAACCTCAATTAGTTAACGATTACTGATTTTCACGCAACGTGAAATGATTATACCGTGATTCCCAACTGTGGAAAACACGAGTTTAAAACACGATCAAATTTAACATGACGACAATATATATTACAACGTCAGGTAGATTGTAGATGGCAGTGCAGGCCATCAAACATATCCATGTGATGTTCAACGTGGGTCTAAAGGTAGACCCGCCAATGAATCCTGAAAAAATCTGGCCTACGTTGTTGAATGCTAAAGTGGCCGCATAAATACAGACTGCCCCCTTAAAATGAAATTCACAAAATCGTATCGACATCGTAACGTCTTATTTGTGATTGGTAGATACATAAACGCGTGATGTCACAATAATCGCTCACCCAAACCCGGTGATCTCTCAACCAATGACAATGGCACGATGCGATGTTGATAAGACTTGTGAGTTACATTCTACGGGCCCATCGGTCACTACTACCTAAATCTGTGGCTATCTAGAGAGGTTTCAAAGGCTAACGCTGGAGCATAATAGAGCTGCCCTGTACCATTGACAGATTATATTAATGGACGTATTGCAAACAAGGCACAAAAATTAGTCTTGGTCTTGCATAATTTAGTTTTGGTGTTGCATTTTCGGTATCAATCCTGGTGTGGATCTTGCTAGGGTCAAAGTAGTCTTGGTATTGCTAAATCGCAACAAGGCCGATTTTGCTCATCAATAATTAGGTGCAGTAGAAAAAAAAAATACCAACAAGGAACTCCAGCGATTAGATAAATTGAATATATATTTTTATAGATTTATTTTCATCTAATGAAAAAGTTAGAAGAAAATAGACGACTATTTATAAGGCTATAGTTTTGTATAAATAAAAATAAACTTAGACGTTTGAGGTTTTCCTTTAATATAAGTTTTATATCGATATCTGTAATTAAGTTAGTGACAACAAGATAATAATAAAAATGTAATAATGTTCTCCAGAGCGAGTTTGGTCATTACAGCCAGTATCACCAGTAGCCATATCATTTGTCCAATCTACCAGCGTTTTGACGTCCACTGCTGGACAGACTAGCCATATACTCAAAAGATGCTATAGTGTACATATGACTCCCTCAATCTGAAAGGCTAATTAGACGCCATAACGAGATGACTGGAGATAAATCAGGCGCAAAATCAATTACCAATTGTTTTACGTGCTTTTGACGTCCACTGCTGTACAGACTAGCTATACATATACTCAAAATATACTATAGTACACAGATGACTCCCTCAGTCTGAAAGGCCAAGTACTTTCTGAGGTGCACGGACGAAACACTGCTAATTTCCTAACGCCCACTACTTTTTTGACCGAAATACCCAATAAATATTTGATAGCACGAGGCGGAATTTAAACTCGAGATCTCATAAACCGTCATGAACTAATGTGACGTGCGAGAAGTGCGGGGGATAGCAAAACTAACAGTAATCAAATAACCAGTGAAACATTTAACATTATAATATTTGCTGAAGCTCTGATTGTATGCAAAGATCGTTATTTAAACGCAAAATATTCTGCACCTATGCATAATGCACACATCTCAGAAGTTTCTGCATCAAGTTGAAATGCAGCTATAAATTGAAGGAATATTTTATTATAAGCATTTTCCTTGTCGGTTTGAGTGATGTACGTGCGTAATTCCCCACAGGGATAAGCAACATTAGGTGAGGTAAATACTCCAACAGTCCACTCATAAAAATCCATTATGCATATGAACAGAATGAACCCTCGGTCACAAGTACGTTTACCCCAACGCGTCTGCTTTGTTATGGGCCTGGAATCACCATACGATATTCGTAGATTCGATTTAAAACTAAACGAAATTCCAGGAAAAGTGTTTAAGTTTAGTGGACTGGCAAAACGATTAATTCATTATCCTTAGCTACTAACATCATAATCGCGAAAGTGCGTTTCTTTCATTTGTTTAGGGGCTCAGTAAAGGACATCGGCTCCTTTTTTCCTGAAAATTGAATCACTATTTTATATTCTGAACTCCACGCGGATGAAGTCGAGTAAATTTTTTAAAGAATATTTAGACTTGTTAACTTCAGGCCCAAAAATCCCAATCTCCTTTGACAGTTTTCCGGAAGAATTCGACGATGTAGGAGAAATATTGTGAATACATATTTTAATTGTGATTAATTTTCAGTAATTTTTGTACGTATCTTCTACGTATTAAAATGAATATTTTCTAAATTTATTTATTAAACAAAACCAACTACGTAAATAACCTGTATTCATACTTCCTTACTAACATTATCAATGGGAAAGTGCATTTGTTTATTTATTTGTTAGACTTTCATGCTATAATTACTCAACGGATCATCATGAATTTTAGCATACATATAGTCCTGAACTCAGAAAAGGATACAGGCTACTTTTTATCCCCGTAAAATGGATAATGGATCATGTTTTTTTTTTTCAACCCATTACTGTTCGAATACTGGGAATGGGTCAGTGTGAGAGGGATTCATGCCATTATTCACTATGTTGGCCCAGTGCAGATGGACCGTGGCTCGTCTGCCACTAAATGCAATAAAAAAAAACAAGTAACAATTCGCAAGCAAATACACAAATATTTTCAAAAAATCTCTAGAGTTCAGGGATGTTTGCCGTAATCTTGCATAGAGAAACAAACTCGATACCATTGTCTTTGCAATCCTTGGTTTTACCACTAAGGCTATCAATACATATCGTTTACTTTATAGTGACTGTATTTATATAATCAAGTGCAAGATTTCGAACAAAAGTGGAAATTTGTGATCTTAAAAGGAATTAATTCTTATCCCGGCCAGGCAGCAGGAGCTACCACAACATATAATTCTGATTACGGTGTTATGACGTGTGCAGAATGCACGTTTATCGCAAAAATTTTGTAAGAATAAGCCATCTAAAAGCGCACAATACAGTTGATCACCCAAGCTCTCCGAAAACGGCTGAGTCGCCAGTCACTCTCATGCATAGCAAACCTTCTAGTTGTAGAGCCTTGCTTGTTCCAACATGAATGAGTTGGCACAATCGAGGAAGTAGAACAGAAGACCAGCGTGTAACAACGGTGGGTACCTACCCCTACTGTTGTTTTTCGTACGGTGAGTGAAAGTGGCGGCGGGCCACACCTTCCTTATCTTCTCCTTATTATCCTCATTCTCCACCTTCTATCCTTTATTTTTCCCTTGCTAGGGTCTTGCTACGGTAACCGCTTACCCTCAAATACGCTGTATGCATGTTTGTCAATCGAGTAGAATAAAAAGTCAGTAGTTATTACGGTTTAGCCCCGCTCTCATAGACCACAAGGAAAATCTCACAAGAAACTCCGCATAAGTTATTAATGATCAATTAAAAATTGATCAGCAGACCCGCCTAATAAACCTAATGTCGTGACACACTTGGATTTTGTCACGTACGCTCCGGACAACTTGATTTTATTAAATCACTATCACCCGTTAATGAGAGCATCCATCATAAGAACCACACTAGCCTTAATTTTGTCAGCAATCAATTAATAACCGCAAACAATATTAATGCCATCTACCATAATCATCATGTTTATGACGTACTAACGAGATTTAAACAATTTATGTAATACTTCTACGTGTTAGAATTTTATTTTCATTCTGGGAAAAAATGTAAAAGAGAAGTGGCTGGCAAATAAACAATTTTAACATTTTCCTGCTTGCTGTTAAATAATGCAAACATTCACTACGTCATAGTATTCCGTCAGAAATATTTATTGAATAAATATTTTTTGATACGCTGTTATTAGCCTTGCCTGTATCTATATAGGATTTGTAAATCTTGATCAATTGTTGCATATTGCATATAGATATAGTAAAACGCACCCCACGCTTTTTTACAATCATTATTTATTGTAATATTATTTAGTACTTTTTAGTTTAACTAGCTATTAAAGCCTGTTTTTTGATGTGAAACATCTAATGCGGAGGGAGGTAAAATCGACTGTTAGCGTGGCGACGCTTTTATTTTTGTTTTAAACGCCATCTGTTGACAACAGCGTGTACTTACAAGCTTGTTTCTAGTTAGAAAGCATAATGAGCAATCAATAAACTAATAACAGTTTTAATTCATCTATGGATAGCGAGAGGGCGCTAACCAAAATTTAAGTATATAAGACTCAACAATATTCTAATTTATTAAATAATAATTCAAATAATAGGTAAATATTCACATATAAGTTCATTGCCTGAATGATTATTTCCTTTATTTTACATATCTCATAATTTTGTACAGGCAGACATTGAAAATTCTCATATATTAGATAAATAATATGTAATAGGATATTTCCCGTGTGGTGACGAACTAAGAATACAAGTGTCACCAGCCCATTCTTTCCAACTACTTCTACAAAATAATTATGATGTTTCACATCTGCCAGACGTCCCGCGACGGCTGATTTTTTAGTTTTATAAACTATATTTTTTTATTTGAAGCACGCGTGCATAACTGTTTGTAGGTACCAGCTGGTAATATTATAATAAACCGCAAGATCACGATGTAAGAACACAATATAATTATTGTCATCGACCCATTCCGTCTTGGTCTCAACTCTCTTATCTCTCTTATCATTGCGGGATGCCGAAAACTAACAAATAAGTCATAATATAAGTATTATGCTAATTACTCTGATGTAATACAATGTAAAAGGAAATTTCATATCCTTGTGAAAGAGGTTCGTATCACAGCATTTACATTGTCAGAAGACATTAATATGTTCCGCTCGGGCCCCATAAAGAGTGAATACAGCAATGCAATGGCTTATACCTGCTTACTTCCATTAATCGCCTTGTTAGATAACCGCGGGGAATATGGGGTAGTGAAACTTTTGTATTCTTAGTCCGTCGCCGACATAAAATGATCACTCTAATAACATGAAAAGGAATCAATCAAGCCCCCTTAGAATTAAAAACGAAACGTTAGACGAACTTTCGTTTCACTTCATTGTGATTAAGTATTTGTGATTGGTGGCCTGAATCACGCGTCGAAATCTCGACTAATCAGGGATCACGCGTCGGACTGTTGATCAATCACAATGACTCGAAACGAAAGTTAGTCTAACGTTTCGTTTTTTGTTCTAAGGGGCCAGATCAGCTATTGAGTCACCATTCTTCAGATTCTAGTGACCATACGTATAATCTTCAGTAAGTAAACTTTATGTTATTTATTAAAGGCATCCAATTTAAAAATGTAGCATTACTGCATAAACTCTGCTGCAATTAAGCTAAGGCACGCGCCTGACTATGAACTAAAAGCCTACGTGACTTTTGCATGGCACGTAGCTCTTATACCTACCTAGCCCTAATCGATTTACATTAAGAATCAATTTGATGACCGTATTCTTAATTATGATGAATAACTATCGTGTTATATTATTATTATATTTGTGTAATACTTTAACATCTTTTAAAGAATAAATTATTTTTGAAAATGTCTTCACTCACTTCCCCGGATCCCTTCCAGGACGCAGGTTCGATTCCCGCTCGCACTAAAGTTCTCTTTTTCCACATTTTCCCAAATGATTTGTTCTTTAAAAGTAGCTAAGCATGTCAAGTGCTAAAATATAGATCAAAAATTTAAAAAATCAACAACTGTTTAAGTTAAGACATTTTCTGTTTAAACAATAACGTTACACATTTAAATTCGCGAGAAAAAGAAATGTTGAAATTATACTTACTTCATATTCGTGTGCGACCTCATATTGAAGTAGGACATACTACATTACTCACGTGAATATCCAAGATGGCTCAGACAACGTGTTTGGTTATTTTGTTTTGACTGTCCTCGCTCTAAAAATCGTAACATTAAGTACCAATATGAACCAAAAAATTTACTAATAAATTTTACCTAAAACTTCATAATATGATATTTATTTTTTGACGTCCCACCTGATGAGAAGTAGTAACCGCCGCTCATGGACTGGCAACACCAGGGGTACCGTGAGTAAGTGCTCTTCTAAACTTCGTTTAAAGAAGGACATGTCGTAGTGCTGGGTAACACACAGCAGGAAGTTAATTCCAGAGCCTACACGTGCGTGCGAAACGAACAGTCTTGAACGACATCATTTCCAGGTGGTGTGGATGAACCCTACTACGATGTCTCGTGGTCTGGTGGTAAAAAAACAGCACTCCCCAATGACGAATCGATAGAGCACACAGAGAGACCCAGTCTCTCCGCTACTACAACGACTCCAGTCCAAACGTGAGATTGGGATCATAGATATTTTGAACAGCACGCCTTACTTAGACATGTGATTTATCATGCTTCCAACCATCTCTTTGGGAGATCTCCGGCCTCATAAGCCATTAGGTATATTTCGACATTAATGTTTAAACCTGTACTTTCATAGCCTCTCAATAAACCTCAATAGGATTTGTCATTGTCCTATTTTCTGTTTCCTCTTAAACATACCGCAGTATTTTATTCCTTATCATTACAGAAGATTAACTTAGCTTTTTGAAAAGTAAATTATTAGCTATAGATATAGATAACTTACAAAATTGTGTTTAGGTACCTACCTACCTACTCTGTTAATACACGTTATATTTTTCAAGAACATTATAAAAATGTACGCAGAATAGCGAATACTGCCACAAAATAGTTTTATGATTCAAACATCTAGATAGGTATGTATAAACAATACACACAATACAGCTACCTAATCCAAAGGTCAATATCATGAATTGAGAAACAGAAAAACAGAAAAATCAGAACAAATGCTAAACAACACTTATAAAACATGTTTTTTCACTAACAGAATTTTCTAACTACATAAATATGTGTGAAAAACACGCAACTATTCCGCAGATACCTATTATTTACTTCAACATCAACACAGAAGACAATGGGTTGGCAGTTGACACACATGTAACGCAGAAGGATTTATTCTTTTTACATTAAACTGTATCAAGACACTCGCAATTTAGAAATAATCTCACTATTTTGAGGATCTATACTAGCCCATCAAGCATATTTCTATTATAATTTAGGTATAATAGAAATATGCTTGATGGATAAATCACGGACAGAGAAACCTGAAATAGGATTAAGATCGTGGTTAACGCGTAAAATGTAATGTGAATTATTATAAATAAATTTAAAAAAAAAAAGTAAATTTTAGGGAAATTATAATTATTATTATAAGTAATATAGCTATTGTTACAAGGCGTAACAAAGGCAACTTTTATTTTAGAAAAATAATTAGGGTTCCGTGCAAAAAAGAAAGCTATGAGATTATGAATGAATACCGATTCAAATAGATAAGTAAGTAGGTATATACATCGAATACACATCCACGGCTTACCTCCTGAATTACAGGATTTGGACGGGACTTACGGGACGGGGGTCACTACTTTTATTTTGGAAAAATAATTAGGATTCTGTACTAACAATAAAAATAACTAAATTCCACGCGGATGAAGTTGCAGATAGCAGCTAGTGCAATATAAAGTGAGTAGGTAGCTATTTATGAATAAAATATGGACTGTCAGTGGGCAGGTGCCTACAAAATGGCAAGCCATAATCGCGGGGCATTATTTTATAATTATCCATAGTAGGTAGCACAGGTTTATACTTAGTATGGGCTCCTAATGTATTATATTGTAAAATTTTGTATAAGTTCATATTTATGTGGGAGAAAATAAATAAATATTATTATTATTATATTATTGTACATTAGATAAGTAACTAACAGCAGTGGCGTGCCCAGATATTTTTTACAGAATAGGCAAAAACAGTACTGAAGCACTGTAGGTAACAGTTCCAGTGGTCCGCCAATAACGGCAGAGAGACGGCACACGGCGGGTTTATTTAGTGGATGAGGGCTCACACTAGGTACCCTGTTCGTTGTCGAACGACGCGGTGTGCGGTTAGGTAGGTAAATTTTTTCCCGCCTAATAAAAATCCTATATGGTGGTCTGTAAAGTCGGTTTACGGAAGATAATTTTACGTGATAACGTCATATACCTATATGTTTTCTGAGTTTTTCACAAACAATGCATCGGTCACTATACATTTTTCGGAACATACCAATTTTCCGTTCGTGCAGCCGGCGTTCATCGATTTACAAGACGTTGTCACGTCAAAAAAGGTAGGTATATGAGGCAGGTGCAAAATGTTTTCAAGGTGGCGCGGCGTCGCAAGAACATTTTTCGTTGTCGGGGTACGCCCATTGTTATTTACGAGAAGATTTTAGAAAGACTCGAGCTTAGAGTTACAAAATGTAGGTAGGTACTAAAAAACCGCGTGTGAATTCAGTTATGTTGAGAATATCAAAAGCGCACTCTAATTGTGTGATTGCAGCAGTATGTAAAGAATTTTAAATGCGCCTAAACGAGTCTTAAACTGTATGAAAATATGTTACAGAGTATGATTGCTATGGAAATATTGGTAGGCGCGAAGTTATTTTTACGATGTTCGCTTTCTTTAACTTACAACGGACATGTAACATTATTATTTATTTTTAAACACCCTGCACTAAGGAATAATCCTGGTATCGCGGCGGACTTTACAAACAAGAATTTCACGGACACAAACTACACCCAGACTCAGAACAACCATTTGTGGATCACACAAAGAGTTGTCCTGTGTGGGAAGCGAACCCACAACACTCGGACGGACGGGAGGCCGGTATCTAAGCCACTCCGCCATCCGTGCAGTCATTACCTATATAAAGCTAATTCATAAGCAATAGCTTTTATAAATTTTGATGTAATTAGTAATTAGGCCTATGAAATTAAAACTGTTCGATATCGTATTTGAATCAAAAACATGTTTTTAAGCTATATTGGTGGAAAACAAGCATAGCTCATCAGCATCACCCAAGCGCCGCTAGCTCCAAGGAAAGGGATAGGAGGTGGAGAGGAGTAGTAACTTGATTAAAAAAAACGATTTAATTTCACTAATTGACAATAACGTAATTAGGATGTAGTTATTTATAAACCTTCTTTAGAAAGTTATTTAATCGACAACAAAAACTGTTTCCAAATTCGTTGCTCGGTTTAGTCGAAGGCAAGTAGATAGACGCGGATAGCGACTTACTTTATAGGCACTATGTGTGTATTAGACATAAAGAAATGTTATTGATATACTTAAGTACATTTTTACTCCAATAAACTGTACCTAAAGTGACACGGTCGAACAGCCAACATTGCCTAACAGCAATGCAATGCACGCGCACAACCGCGTTCTGGCCTGGTAGGTATGTAGTTCTCGTACAATGCGATCACGTGATTCCATTGACGTCAATACTGACCTCTGGCAAGCGGCGTCGCGGTTGCCTTATGCTTGCTTATCTGACTCAAAATACCCTACATGTTCACAAATGAGAATAAGAATTTTATACATTTTCCACGCCCTGTTTACGATGGTCTAAAGTTTTTAGAAAAAAAGGCAGATATGGCTGATACCTGTGAAAATCTGTTGGTTCTATATAGCCTTTTGCTTATACTGAATTCTAATACTACTTTGTGTATGCGACTGTGGATCATTAGGTCTCGAGTTCAAATCCCGGATCGGGCCAACTAATTGCTATTTATTTTTACCGTCGAGAAATTCTCAAGAGCAACTCCGGAACTAGGCGGTGTTCCAACACCGCCACCTTCCCGACCCCGTGCAACTAACTACTCCAGCGTACCCGTACTAACTATAATACCTATATCCTTTTTTTCTTCTGTTTTTGTTAAGGCAGGATAAAATGTACTTACCTAACCGCACATCCCGTCGGTCGGCAACGAACAGGGCAGTGTGGGCCCTCACCCGCTAAATAAACCCGCCGTGTGGCGTCTCTCCACCACCTGTACAGGCGGACCACTGGAACTGTGTGACAATACTTCAGTGGTCAACTATAATATATCCTGCGTCCATGCTGTGTCTTTGAAATTAGCCGTCGTGACCGAAATTGGTCTGGCGACAGAGAGGATATCATCAAATTATAACGTTTTACCGATCCATCAAACAGTGTCCACTCATCCCCACCACTATTACCCGGCGTACAGACAATCATGTTAAAATATTGCATATTAATATTACACTAGCTGATACTCGTTACTTCTGCTGAATATATTATCAGAAAACACACATCACTGAACACGTAGCGTAGTGCTTATCCGGTTGCGGACGGGAACGCTGCACAAGTTTACTAAAATCGTCGATTCTAACGTTAATAAACTGATATTAAATTAATATATCGCAATACTTTTTTTAGATAAGGACTGTGTCTAGGAAATAAAACTTAAATAACCTAATGGGTCGTGTGGGGCCGGCTTTAGATCTGTCACCCCTCTCTATCCACGGGAGTCGTAAGAGCCGACTGAGGGAATACCGGGGGAGTGGGCAGCAGCCCTCCCTCGACTATTGACAACATCCACTGCGATCGCCAACCCGCCTGGCGATTATGGCATTATCCCCCATGACGGGACCGCTCGTTGTGGCGTCCTCTTGGGGAGGCCTATGTCCAGCAGTGGACGTTGAAAGCCTGATGGAAGGATGGAACTAACCGCACACCCCGTCGTCCGGGGAAACGAACAGGGTAGTGTGGGGACCTCACCCACTAAAGAAACCCGCCTTGTGCCGTCTCTCTGCCTTTATTGACGGGCCACCGGAACCATATTACATTCCTTCAGTGGTATCTATTCAGCCCCCTAGCCAAGTGGCATAAACGCTAGTAGAAAAGAGATTGAAATAAGGCTGCAACTGGGGCAGTGGGTTTTCCGTTATGCTCAAAGGCAGACATTTTCTATACTATTATAAAGTTGTAACAGAGATGTGTCTACAGATGCATTGAAAAAAAAAAGTACTGTAATAGGCTTTATAGGCATGTCTAAACACAAAACATTATTTTTTAGAATTTTGGTATGTTGGTTCGTTTGCGCATCACGCAAAAATTATTAAACGGATTTTGATGCGTTTTTTTTTATTTACATTATCCCGCTACTATATCGGAAACTTGACTTGACTGCGGTGGAGCCGCGGGCAAAGACTAGTATTAATATAGATTTGCAAACATCTTGCAG
Source organism: Leucoma salicis (assembly GCA_948253155.1). NCBI lineage: Eukaryota > Metazoa > Arthropoda > Insecta > Lepidoptera > Erebidae > Leucoma > Leucoma salicis. Next base: position 11,769,369 of record OX411809.1, on the reverse strand, counting down.
TACTAGCCTAGTGTAAAACCGATGACTCACAGTGAGACAGTCTTAAGCCTGTCTCACTGTGAGTGAAGCCCCATGACAAACAGTGGCACTGCTGTCCTAAATGGGCGTTATGGGTTAGAAAAAACATTACCTGGCATCTAAATTAATATTTAGCTTTTCATTATTGCATACATCTCTCGCTTCCTCAACATTCATAACTCTCTTCATACACGCTCGCCGGTTTCGGAGACTCCTGACTCCACCTTCCTTCAACACATGACCGATTTGGTCTAGGTAGGTAAGTCTCGGTCTACCCCTGTACCTACATCCTTCCACTTTCGCATTGTATATCTTCTTAGCCAGTCGCTCGTCCGGCATTCTTTCCACGTGTCCGAACCATCGGAGCATTCCCTTTCGCATCTTTACACCAATACTCTCTTTCATACCTACTCGCTCTCTTACGTCATTGTTACGAATGCGGTCAGTCAGCCTCACTCCACAGATTCTCCGCAGAGATCGCATTTCGACCGCATTGATTTTGCTCTCATGCTCCTTTTTACATACCCAACCCTCGCTTCCATATAATAACGTGGGGACAAGCACTGCGTTGTGTATTGCGACACGTGCCTTCAGGCTGAGGTGATGGCTGCCGAGAAGTTGTCCCAATGCTCCGTTCACTCTATTTCCCGCATTCACTCTTCTTTCTACATCAGTGGTGTACCTTCCATCCCGACTGAATCCACATCCAAGATATACAAATTCATCCACTTGTTCTAGCCTACCATTTCCTATTGCTACTCTAACATCTGTTCTGGCTTCTTCTCTTTCAAAAACCATTACTTTGGTTTTGCTCACATTCACACGTAGGCCCCTTTTCTTACAATCTTCTGCCATTACGTCGACTAGGGTTTGCAGGTCAGTCGCAGACTGCGCTAATAGGACCGCATCGTCTGCATATAGCAGCGAGTTAACCACTGAGTCGCCCATCTGAACTACCACATTCATTTCATTCAACCTTTGTAGACATTAATCCAGATATATGATAAACAGTCTGGCTGATAGAACGCAGCCCTGTTTAACGCCGATATTGACGTCAAACCAGGGTGACATTCCATCATCCAGCCGCACACAAGCTCTGCAGTCCATGTAGTTGGACTGCACCGCTTGTAGCAGTCTACCGCTAATACCATATTCCGGCTTATTCTTTTGTTACTAAATTTAAATTTATATACTTAGATAAGTTTAATGCAAATGGGTTTTCACAAATTGTTGACGGGCCTCGTGGCGTAGACGGTAGTGTAACCGATTTCCGCGCACGAGGTTCGATTCCCACTCAGGACAATTATTTGTGTGATGAACACAAATATTTATACTGCGTCTGGGTGTTTTCTATCTATTATATGTACCTATGTATTTAAAAAAAAAAATTAATATATGTATTATATCCGTAATCTGATACCCATGGCAGTAAGCGTTAAGCTTAGTTTAGGACCAGAGGACGTTGTGTGAAATGTCTGTGAATATTTATTTATTTATGTGTATGAAATGGAAAAATTATATAAAAATCGAGATAAAAGTTTTTAAGCGCATGCATTTATTGGACATAGTGAAATTATTCAATGAATACGTATTCGAACATTATAATATATTCCAAGCACATTTGCCCGGCGAGTGAGAGCAATGCAAAACAGCCACCTAAATTTTTAAGAAAAAGCAGCCAAATCCTCGTGACAGGCCCCAACTTAATATTTATGATGTGTATGGAAATGTTTAGATTCCTTTTTATTTTGATAAATTTCTTTGAAATATTGATGATGTGACTACTTCATATTTCAAGGAATAAGTAATAGAGAAATAAACTTTCATTTTTAGTGATTTATAAATATGGTAACAGAAAAAAAGTTAAGAATATTTATTTTTTAGACTTTACCAGTGGCTCCTACGAGCTACAGCTCCGTGAGCACCGAGAACAGGATTTTTCGCAAATCCTATCTAAAATGAATTCATATAAGTAGTAGGAAGAATAGCAATAGGTAATTAAAATTATGATGTATGACGTATATATATCGCTCCTGCAATTGCTATAAGAGAAAGGCATTATTATAATCAAATGTCTTGTGAAATGCTACTAAGGTTTCTCTAAGTTTTATTATAGTTAAAATTCTATGGACAATACAATAATATTATGTACTTTTTAAGCATAATTTTGTGGCATAGGTATTAAAGACTATAAATATGTATACATTACGAAAGGGGTGTTAGCTATTCATAGGTATTTACATACACAATATTTTTCATGAATTAATAAAAATCTAGTTCCACGAGTGTATCCCGCGGCGTGCAAGCGCCATTTTGTATCGTAACGCCGAACCCAAATACGTTTCATAATTAATTAATTCTACACGATGCCGACGCAACAATACATCGAACATGCTTCTTTTTCTCGTGTTTTTACACGTGATATCCAGAATTAAATTAATAGGTAACCATGATGATTTTTTTATACTTACTACGAAGATGACTAACAAGTATACAGATCGTCAAAACGTTGTGTAAACCCTAGGAAAGAAAGGGTTAAAATTATAGAAGAAGGAAGACAGTAATATCTATGAGTAAGGAGTTTCGGCGTTGAGCACTCTCATCACCGAACGAAATGAAGCAATAGAACCACCTTTTTTTTTGTTTAGGCGGGAAAAAGCAGTAGAAACACCTACCGTTATTACAAGCTAATATAAATCACTTTCACAGAACCAGCGCAGATTCTAAGATGAATCTAAAATACCATCCGATGGGATGGGATTGCTATTGAATGTATGTTACATTCAATAACAATCCCATCCTGGATTTGGGATTGAATGTATGTTACATTCAATAGCAATCCCAGCCTGCGTTCAAACATTTATGCAGGAAATATTTAACTAAATTTTATCATTCAGTCTGAGTACCGGTCTAATCTGTGTAATAATCGTACTCCCAGGGTCTTATTGCTCACAGCTGTATTGAGACCGGCATTCTATATTATCTACCAGCTATATTATTTCCTATTCCATATAATTAAACACAAAGTGAAAAATGTGAAATCGAAAATAACAGTCAGGAACCTGCATCTTCTGGATACCGTCCAGATGCTTTACCAATTCAGCCATCCTGACAATTGCTCCTGACTGCTAATTTCGATAACACATCATACTTAACGTCTTTGGGTGACGCCTGCGCCATCTGTCAGAAGTATTTTCATACATTATACCGACCAGGTAAACTTAATTTTACAATTAAGATTTTACCTAATAATGACGCAAACCCTTTAAATATTTAGATATTTTTATATATATTTTTAGCATTTGACATGCTTAGCACTAAACATTAAACACAAAGTGAAAAATGCTCAAATGCTAAAAATATATATAAAAATATGTCAAATGCTAAAAATATATAATATAAAAATATCTAAATATTTAAAGGGTTTGCGTCATTATTAGGTAAAATCTTAATTGTAAAATTAAGTTTACCTGGTCGGTATAATGTATGAAAATACTTCTGACAGATGGCGCAGGCGTCACCCAAAGACGTTAAGTATGATGTGTTATCGAAATTAGCAGTCAGGAGCAATTGTCAGGATGGCTGAATTGGTAAAGCATCTGGACGGTATACAGAAGATGCAGGTTCAAATCCTGCTCCTGACTGTTATTTTCGATTTCACATTTTTCACTTTGTGTTTAATGTATAGTGCTAAGCATGTCAAATGCTAAAAATATATATAAAAATATCTAAATATTCCATATAACTTCTTTAGTCAGAATATTTTTTTTCTAAATAGTAATGACAACTGATATCGGTGATCTAAAGGGAATGTTATATTCAAAAGACAGACTAATTATTTAGATATTTTTATATATATTTTTAGCATTTGACATGCTTAGCATTAACTAATTGTTGAAATATTTGATGATACTGACTCCCCATTACGACTGACATAAATATTAATGACAATCAGGACCAACTCTTTACTTAACAAGGCATGGAGCCTAACGTTAATTATTACTAAATATGCACATAACTTTGAAACCTTTGAGGTGTGCACCGTGAGAATTGTATTTGAAACTTCGACGTAAGTCTATCGATCCACTGAGCAATCTAGGCTGGTATTCATACTCGATTGCCTGGTGGTAAAACCAAGAACTGCAAAGACGGTGATATCGAGTTCAATCCCAGTCCGTGGTCCACTAAGATACACATCTATGACTTATTCAAACTACAAGTATGTGTGTAATTGCTAACAAATAATTTCTTCTCGATGAAGGAACATCGTGATGAAACCAGAATGCCTTCGAGATTTTGGGGTTGTGGAGTCTGCCGCCCCGAATTGGGCCAGCGTGACCACACGAGTCAAGGCCTAAATCCCTGTCTCACTCTGAGAGGAGACCCGCGTCCAATAGGCGGGTATTAAAAGGTTTAATAAAACGTAATAACTCCAAAAGCCACCCCGATACCGCTACGTCATCTTTACAACTTATAAAACATCCTAAAAAAACTGTTCGACAATGTTACTTTTCCCATAGACATATCAAAATAGATCACGTGTTTTCCAAAATTCTTATAACGTAAAACACTCGCCCTGCCTTCTTGATAATGTAAGCTACAATTACTATTCACTCACGCACGTGCTATTCAAACAAATAAAAGAAAGGAAATCGTATAATACGTAAAGTTCGCTAAATTGTGAAAACGTGAGTAAGGAATGTACTAGTAGGTCGTAACATTCGGCGCTGGTCACTCACCCACCGCTGATGCTCGTGCACCTCATTACCAGAACCTTCACTGAATACACAAGTGACCAATAAAAATTATTTGTATTTTATAAATAGAAATTACCCCCCTTGTTTAATAAATATGAATGAACTACATACCTGAGGGAGTGCACAAGTCATTTACCTTTAAAGTCTACACAATGTATTTTTCTCATGGAGCGAAAAATGTATACAATACTAGTCAAAATCACAGTTTCGCTTTCGAGGAATTCATTTTGACACAAAAATTCTTATTGAACAATTTTTTAATATGAACGATTAACCCCCCTCTCTACCTACGGGAGTCGTAAGAGCCAACTGAGGGAATACCGGGGGAGTAGGCAGCAGCACTCCCTCTAGTATTAACAACATCCACTGCGATCGCCAACCCGCCTGCCAAGCATGGCGATTACGGCACTATTCACTCACGCACGAGGACGAGGCCTATGTCCAGCAACGGACGTTGAAAGGCTGATGGATGGATGGATGGATGGATGGAACGATTAACATCATGTTCAACATTAACGTAAGAAATTTAACTACATCATTAAAAACTGTGCACATAATTATCTATATTTTCCCCACGAGGCATTGGTCAAGCTTCTGCCATGCCAAATTTCCTTAAAGAAACAAATGCAAGAAAAGAGGAAGAATCGGAAACAGCCAGTCCTTACTGGTTTAGACTACCAGTCTGGTAAAAGCTTTTTACAGCTTCTTCGTGAAGCGCTCTGGGTTTTATCGGCTAAATTGGGCTGAACTGATAAGACTTACAAACCGACAACCTGACACAATACGCGATATTTTCAACAATACGGCGGAAAGCATACAATTATATTTGGACACAAATACCAGTGTTTATAACCATGTTAGATTCAACGCATGTAACAAACTCAAATATGATATAATCGCCGACAAATAATATGTCGTCGACCTGGGATTTTTAACAGTTACTTCTGAGGACCTGCTAAACTTGACTTAGCGTGCTATAAGTTTGGATTCAAGATCAATGTCACAAAAACAGCAATAATGCAAACAGATACAACCTTGCATCTAAAGAACAAATTATTAGTGAAAATGGAAAAAGGGAGCTCTCTTGTTCTCTCACAAATAAATTGTTCTTTAAAGTAGCTGAGCATGTCATGTACTGAAATACAGATCAAAATATCCTTGCATCTCTCAAAATTAGTAACTTTTAGTTTTTAGTTGATCAAGCAGGTGGGAAAATTCAATTAAGCACCTACCTCGGAAGCTTTTAAAAGCGAATTCATGGTTGCTGCTTCGGCTGCTTTTCACAAAATTAAGATAAATCTACTGACGAATAAATTGGCCCACACATTTGGTGCCTAGAGCGCCACAAACGAACAAACATGGGCTGATAAACACATTACACTCATCTATATCGCGTAGTCGTCTAACAAAACGTAGCCTCGTGGAAATCTGATATTGACCTCTACAGAATATAAGCAACTAGCAATATACTCCCGAAAATAGTCTATATTAGCAATATAGAAGCGTATCACCCTCACACAGCGTATTAAGAAGTCATAACAGCGTCCGCGCCGGAGACGAGATCGGCATGCGGCATGGAGAATTATTATTATTCCTTAACCTTCGATCACGAGTTTCTTAATTACATAAGCTAGGATAATGTGTTAGAAACAGCTTTACTTATTATCTTGGGATTTGCAATACCCGTTACAGGTACCTATAAAAACATCCCTACAGTAGTCTATGATAGGTTTTGATGTTATAAGAACTGTATCAGTATATTTCAAGAATCTAACAAAGTTAGTAACCGCATTACCGCAGTAAGTACCTACCTTTTTACAAATAGCACAGCTCTAATATTATATGAAAAGATAACAAACACCACATGTGACTAAGGTTTTTTATAACATGCAGGAAATAATAAAATAAGGAAAGCGCCAGGAATTTCCTAAGTGTCATACTAACGTATTTAATATTCTAAGCGATCTTTTACATCTTTCCTTATTACTATACCCGATGATTATATCTGTTTAAAATATTAGTTAACGACCTACAAAACCTAGTAAATTATAATTCAAAGTAAGAAAAACAATGATTATTTTCGATGATGTCTGTAGAGAACTCCTAAGCTAATGAACCACTTTTAAAGAAATTTCGCACACTGTGCAGTCAGGTCTAACTTGAGAGATAGGATAGTTTTTTTTATTTTTATCTCAATTTAACATTTTTATATTTATATAAAATTCCCTGTGACAGTGTTTGTCCGCGATGAACTCCTAAACTACTTATCCGATCTTAACGTTTTATTTTTTTAAATGTGTGATTTGTTTCCACTTAAAAGATAGTAGGTATCTATAGTTATTATTCCGATTATTTCCTTCTTTTTTATTTCAACAATAAAAAACTAATTATGTGCGTCACAGCAACGCGTAGCCCTCCGCTAGTTTATTATAATTTATAGGTTAGATACCTAGCTATTGCTCTTGTCACTTTAATTAAAATCTTCATCGACCTATTATACATTTCAGATGAAGAGCAATAAAATAAAATCAAAGTGCAAATCACCTATTTAGGACTATGTTTCTAACTAAAAGATTTACGCGACAATTATACATTAGGTAATAATACTTAATTAATTAATTACCTTATGATTGGTGGTGATATGATTCTTCTTTTTATGCTTCTCTCTCCTGGTGAACTTGATTCCATTATGGAACTGCAAAAGAAATTCTGTGTTAAACATTTGTGTACTGAATACATTTCAAATTTATACAATCTGTAAAACATTGGCCACACGTGCTGTTCAATAAAAACAGCAGGTCACATATTTCATGCGGTGAAAGTTTCACGTTTCGGGACACGTTTCTTTACCAGTGATAGTTGTATAAATCATAGTAAGTATTCCATGTTGAAACATGTATATTTAAATCAGACGTTATATTTAAATTAGTGTGGGATGCATACGTTGAATTTTAGGATGATTGTTAATGGCGGCTAGCAACCAAAATATTGAAAATTATTTTTTATAAGCAGATTATTTATTACACTTACGGCACAATGAAAACAGCTAAAAAGTGAAGAGGGTGGCGTGACAGCTACTTCAGGGGACGTCGCAGACACTTCACAGGAACCAGTAAAATCACACTTGCTTACTCCCTGTCAAGAATTTATTAAATCAAATCAGTTACTCACGCATCTCTTAAACTTTCAAGTTACTTCTTAACAAAAGCCATACAAAATACTAGTGGACTTTACAGACGTCCAGTCCGAACATTGTAGTTTCGTTTGGATGGAGTAATTTATTTCAGCTACATACTATAACGACATTATTTCATTAAAAAAAATGGGGTTTTTGGTGTGTGAAATTTTGTTGTGAGGTAGGTATATGTTTTTAGATTAGAATAAATTGAATAAAAAATCCTGAAAGCATATCGCGGCCGGGTCCAATTAATTATCTAAATGATCCTTGAAGTCACTTGAACATACACAAAAAATAAGTGTGTGTACCTACTTATGTACACGCGTTAGAAGTTATACTTCTTTAGAAAAAAGGTATTTAATACATTGAAAGTTTTATTATAACGCATTATCTACTTAAATAAAGTTTATTTAAATATCACAAAAAAAACTAAAATGTTGACTATAGCTAACTTCAAGGTGTCGGTTTTTCGTGACGGTGTGCGCGCGCATCGTAAAAATTTACTCTCATCATTTTTCCCTAACATATGGCGCTATAAGAAGTATAACTTCAAAAATTCCATCCAACCGTTTAGGCGGAGTTCAATTACATAGACACGGACAGAAGATTCATATTATTATATAAAAAGATTTTTATCTTTCATTCCTATTCATAACTTTTATTTTTGTATCTTCAGGTTGCTCTTCGTCCCAAATGCGGCAATTTTGTTTGTTTACATACCCATTGAGCCAGAAATGGGCCTCATTAGGTACTTTGTTGTTACCACTGGAAATGCTCGAACGAGTCATCGAAAATTGGACCCAACGGATGGACCATCTGCGACGTAGCAACGGCCAACATTTGATAAGTTTTTTCAAATGATAATAAACATTCTGCATTAAATTTGAATTTTCTGTTTTTTTCTTTAAAAAAGTAGGGAACCTCGAAATGGATCACCTCTTATTATGCTGTACTGTAATATAAGCCTACGCATGATTCGTTTCGTATATTAATTATTCCTAAAAACATTCATAGGCAAGAGTTCAAGAGCACAATGTATTTACACTTCTTCAAAACTGTATTTTATATCACCTTTCATGAATCACAATCAATTTGGATGAAATCACAGTGCCATCGTTGAAGCGCTTGCTCAATTGGCTTCCCAGCATAAAGATAAATAGACTTGTAAGAGTAAAAACTTTGGAGCCTTGGTTCGTGTTCGCGGCGATATTCTAAAAGATAAATGTGCTAGTCCTTCAAATAATATAAAGTGATCGGTGGCAAATACACTAAAATTGAACAATTTAAAGTGTTGTATAGGATTTTAAACTATCGTGTTTCATTACTATGTATTTAAAAGGTTATAACGGGACTTAACGGGTTTCACCAGCGGTGGTCACGGGTCCCGTCCACGGCTGGTGAAACCCAGTCGAAACGTCGGGAATAAAAAGGTATTTTACCACTAAACAGCACTAAACAGATACGCGTTAAGTCCCGTTATAGCAGTTTAAATACTTAAAATGTTGTAGTTGTAAACATTGCGTATCTCTAGAGTAACTAGTTACATACTCGTAGTTTTGGAATTGTATAGAATCAAGTCATAGGTATACAGAATCGGTCCACTGAAGTAATGTCACACAGTTCCAGTGGTCTGCCAACACAGGCGGAGGGACAACAGACGGCAGGTTTATTTAGTCGGTGAAGGCCACTACCGTGTTTGTTGCCCTGAGCGACAGGGTGTGCGGTTAGGTACATTTTTTACCACTTTAACAAATAATATAGGTCTACAGAATCGGTATAGTTTTAATTATATAGATATACGAGCATAGATTATAAGGACAACATCTGTGGTATATCACTAGCTGAACTGACAAACGTCCTGTCTTAGCTATGATTATTTAATTACTTGCGAACTGTGACTGTGCGCGCTAAGACAAGATTGATGTTTTTGAAGAATTTCAATTTTCTGCACATTTTTATTATTTTTTCTTTTATAAGAACCTTCTCCTGACAATAACAAATACAACAAAAAAGAATTAAAGAAGTTGTTCCATCCATTCACGCGTGACGCGATGACCAAGTGAAATAGAGATTCATTTTTATATAAATATATATATACTATATCTATGAATACGAGTAACAGATAGCATCCGAACTCGTCATTTTCAAAAATCTCCGACATGTTCTCGATAAAAGCTTGATAAAAACGACCTATTTTGCCATATGCCAGTGGATCTCCACCTATGACATACTTGTTATAGGGCGGTTCTCCCAAAACAACGATAATGCCTGTGGAAATAGTACATCTAATAAATATTTTCATACCCAACGAAATTGTTGTATAAAAATTGTGAAGTGTGAACCATACGCCAATGGCATATACTGGCAATTATGCTGGCAACAAAATAATGTATCGCCTATTGCTTTTACACCTGGTTATATATTTCGGAGAGAGCCTGGAGCTCTGTAGCACAGGTTTCGACCTAGTTCAGACTCCAGACTCTCAAAAGAAGTGTATATAAAAAAAGAAAAAAAAAATTTTTTAAACTTGCAATATGTAAATATCCATGTCTTGTGAGAAGTGAATAAACTATTTATCCAAATTGAATAAATAAAGATAATCTTGTCTCTTAATAGTAGATATAATAGTGTTTAGATTTGTCTATTTATGTAGTAAGTACAATAGCTTTAGTTAGTAGAAAATAGTGTGTGTTGTCTTATTGTAGCCTAGATAATTTATATTTTTAAAACCAATTTCAATAAATCTTTGTGTGATCGTTATTTTATTATATAGCCCTATAGAAGCGTATCATACACAGTGTAATTATTAAACATAATGGTTGTAGTAAGACATAACAGGTTATTTATACAGTTATTATCGATTATAGCTCTCATGTTACAACACCAGAAGATACGGGGTGAGACAGGGGTGTCTATTCTACGAGTAGATAGCCGCCACAATATAGCGTATTATTGCGCTATACAGTATGCAGAAAGGTTAGGTATATCAGAATAAATAAATGTTTTATAGTTTCTTTTTTATTATTAATGATGGCAGGCGAGCCGCGGCCCTGGACTGTCGCTTATGGACTATACCGAGAGTATTATCAATCCGCTGCTCACCATTTCATTTCTCCGATATGAAATTAAAGAATAAACAGCTATCTTCTGCTACAGCCAAAACACATTAACGTACTTCATGACCGGTCTCACAGGAGACGGTGGTACCAACCCGTTCGGGCCCGATAGCAAGGGAGCACTCTTACTTGGTACCCAGCCCTACCACCAGCAGATTATTGCATTAGCAATGAGTGATAATTGCTTACTTACCATAGTCGCCTTGTACGACACCCGCAGAAAACGGTGGGGTGGTGACACTTGTATTCTTAGTCCGTCACCACGGACACACAATAAACAGCCGCATAGTGAGACATTTGCTCTGGCTCTCGTTACGGTAAATTTAGGGATCAGTTTAAGCAACACTACAGATCGCCCGTATTTTCGTAGCTCACACTACCACCAATAGAAAGTATAGTACGAGTAAGTGATGCGGTCTGTATAATTAGGACATTATACGGTAACGGGGTTGGCAGATGTGTCAGTGTTAGTGTGTAACTTGATCAAGAGTATTCTTAACTATGATTTCCAATAAATTATTGTTTAATAAACTAAAAAAGCTTGTTTTAAAATAAAAATAGGAAATAATATCATATAATAAATAATTCTTGTAAAAAAGCGTGGGGTGCATTTCATTATATCAATGAACAATTTGTAAAATTTGATGTCAAGCATCCGACGCTTTTTTACAATCATTATTTATTATAATATTATTTTCTACTTTTTAAATCAACTAGCTAGGTATTTAAAGCGTGTTTTTTTTTTTGTTGTTTTAAGCTTAATTTATTGTCTTCCTTTAGTCTCAAAACAGCATCAAAAGTACTTCAATTTAAAAGAAATAATGCCTACATATTCATGGCTTAGTGAGAGATCACGTATATTTGTTTTGTTGTTGAACGCGCGATTTCAAAAAAACCGACAAGCCGCAGGTGAGCTTGAATTAGATTATACTTATCTGTATTCAAAGATAATATTCAGGATATTTTAAGATACGTTGTACTAAAAAAAATCACGTGATTAATGGACTATTCCTTATCGCTTTAAGACTTACTATTTCATCGAAAAATTGTTTTCACAAGCCAACAATATTTTTGTGACTAATATGTATCACGCCAAATTACAGCTTTCTAGTACTAAGTCACTGAGCTAAGTTCCAAACAACGGACTTAGTGAAACTTAGAGTTCCTTGTTGGCTACGGAACGCTAAAAAGGATAAAGTAAAATTATTGTATTGTCATCGATCCTCGATAAGTGTGCAAAGTTTAGATTTAATTCGACATTTTCAAGTGGATGAAAATCACGTTCATAGATTCCGTTTCATACAAATTAATTATTTAGACCGCCTTGAAAAGACACCCAGGAACTAAAAAGCAAAAAATAATTGGTATTTACATACGAGTTCTGTGCTAAAATCCTATAATGATGTGTTTAGGTAGGTTTTTTGGTCCTAGGTATTTGGAAGGCAGTTTTCTTTTTTATTTAAAATGATTTATTTTTTGCTTTTTAAGGGTTTTTCATAAACTAGGTGGGTGGGTTAGGGTAGGTGGTACATGATGGGGAGGCCTTGCCGGCTGTTGTCCGAGCCATGGTTGGTGGCGACAGGTACTGGACCGCGGTAGCCACCTTCTGCGAGGATGTCATCTCGCGAAAGGAAGCGGCGGAAAGGGCTAGAGAGGCTGATCTCTCCTCTGGCCCGACCCGTCGCCGGCACGCGGGGTGGCGCGGACGCAACTATTGGATCGGGGATTGTCCGCCGCCCGCATTGAGCCTTCCGCGAAGGTGTGATGTTCCAGGTGCGCGGGGGCGTCACTCAGAGGTGGAGTCCGACAGGGCTAGGCGCTGCGCGGACCACTGAAGAGAATAAACTCGGTACCAGTGGTCCGCCGAGTACGGGCGGATGAGGGCGCACGGTGGGTTTTAGTGGGTAAGAGCCCCACACTACCTCGTTGTCTACCTGGACAGCGGAGTGTGCGGTAGGTAAATTTTACCCCGCCACAAAAAAGGTGGTACATGATGGGAAGCTATTCCTCTTATGAGAAAGCGTCGAGCACAAGAGGCTGAAAATGACAAAGATGAGCGCCTAAAGCGCAGTAGAGAAAGAAATAAAGCACAGCGAGTCTTCGAAGACCGTGAAGAAAGGTTGGCGTACCCATGTATATAATATGGGTACGCCAACTAAACGCACTGCTCCAATGAGCCAGAGAGGTTTTGAAGTAAACAAATATCATCGATCTATACAATTTTTAATTTTTTAGATTTTTGTTGATTTCTTAAAAACCGCTCGACCGATTTTAATAAAATTTAAATGACCTCTGAAGTATAACCTACCAAACAAAAAGAATTATTGCAATGAATTCATAATTGGCGGAATAATCGCGTAACAAACATATAAAAAAAAATACAGCTGAATTGAGAACCTCCTCCTTTTCGAAATCGGTTGAGAAACTACGAGTACATATCAAGCTAATAAAACCGTACAAATTATTTGTGAATAAGGAAAAATATATTTTTAGTACGAGCGGGAAACTAACCCGCGTCTTTTTCAATCCGGGGAAATGCTCCAAGCCACTGAGCTATCGTACTGACCTATTCGGGAGTGCAAATTTCCTCATCACATTTGTCTTTACGACCAACGCCATCTATCGGAATGCATTTACATGCATTAAAGCAATATAGTAAGCGCGATTTTTTTAATATAATTGTATATATATATATCGTCCGCCAAAACTACTAAAGCGCCATTTTGGCCAAAATGAGTTATATATATATATATATATATAGTTGGATTTTTATTTTATTCGGCGTCGATTGGTCTAGGTTTCACGGCGATCTGTGCACTTTTGTGGCGTGTTAGCACCTCAAATGTCAGACTTTTTCATAATTTTGCTTTTTTGAGAAAAAAAATTTTAATATAATCTATGAGTGATTTTTAACATTTGTCGTTTTAGTATTTTTATTAGCGGACATTAGCCACATTGAGCTCGTACAGCAAGTCAAAATACGCTAATTTAATAATTGATGTCGCTTTAGTACTTTTTCCAGCGGAAAATACTAATCGTTACGGTATTTAGTAAATTTGCTTGACATAGAAACAGATGAGAGTGACGCATTAGTATATTTTGTTTACACACTTTTTAGTAGATTAATAGTGTTAGTATATTTGCTTTAATTAACTATTTGTATGAGTATTCAGTTAGAATATTTGAAATCAGTGAAATTGAATAAAATTGTTCTTTTAGTATGGGCTATTTTACGGAAAAATATTACTTTAGTCGTTTAGTATATAGAAGTTCGAAAGCTTTTCAAAAATATTAACTTTAGTCTTTTGAAAATGAAGTTCTGGTTAATTTTTTTAAGTATTTATTATACATACTCGTGCGGGATTTGACGGCGGTTCAGTTGACCTTAGCAGTCGGTTTCGAGCAGATGAAAGCGATATTGGGTCAGACTCAGAACAGGTTAATTTCGTCACAAATTTAAGACATCCAGTCAATGAAGAATATACAATTTTGGAGATACAGCAAACAAAAGACGGTGAGATTTCAGCTGCTTATTTCAACTAGCACTTAGCTATCAATACTATTATTATAGCTAAGATAACTCGGCCTGTCTGAGGATATGGATGAATGTCATGTCGTGTGTATATGTGTGACTGCTTAAAATAAACAACACTGATTATAATACTAATTATACTTATTTACTATATTTACACTATAAGTTAGTGTAATTATAATATTTATTCTATACTATTAAAAATATAATTAAAGGAAAGTAATATGTATATACAAAAAACAAGAAATGGGCATTCAATGACTTAGTACTTATACTTGTCGTTTAAACAGGTATGATTAAAGAAGCTAGTTTTTCACAAAAAGGATTGGATTTATTGCAATTTATACATTCAAATCCATCAGAAATAGAAGGCTGTACTTCTCAAGAAGGGGTATCCTTAGTCCAAGAAAACTATCCCATACAAACAATGATCTAATAAACAGGGGATTTGGTACGGGCAGAAATATTCAATCATATAAGATTATCCTCTAGAAACAGGAGAGAATGCTCAGGAAGGAAGATCCTTCGCCCAAGACATACATTCCATACAGCCATTAATTTCACAAATAGGCGATTTGGTATAGGCAGAAACATGCATACATCCAAATAATCCACTAGAAACAGAAGAACACACTCACAAAGAAACATTTTTTGCTCAAGACATACTTTCAACATAGGCACCAATCTCACAAACAGACGCTTTGACACAGGCAGAAACATACATTCATCAAGACAATCTACTACCAATAGAAGTACATGCTCAGAAAGGAACATCCTTTTTCCATGACATACATTCTACACAGGCATCAATCTCATAAACAGGCGATTTGGTACAGGCAGAAACATGCATACATCCAAATAATCCACTAGAAACAGAAGAACACGCTCACAAAGAAGCATTTTTTGCTGAAGACATACATTCAACACAGGCATCAATTTCACAAACAGGCGATTTGACACAGGCAGAAACATACATGCATCAAGATAATCTACTACCAATAGAAGTTCATGCTCAAGAGCATCCTTCTTCAATGACATACATTCTACACTGGCATCAATAATAAAACATATGAGCCATTTCATACAGTCAAACAGGTTCATAGAGCCAACCATACATCATTCATTAACATTAATTTCGCTAATCGACGTCCTCTTGGAAGAAAAAGTAGCTGCTATAAGAGAAGCATATAAAGACAATCAACTAGCAACCACATCTTTTGGATGTACATTTTCTGAACTGTCTTTGAAGCAACCATATAAAAAACGAAGATTATACGAGCATCTTAAGGAAATGGTCATCTGTATACAGCAAATTAGATATGAAGGAGCTTCTACTGAAAACTTAAATGACTCTACTATAGTTATTGACATTGAACCAGAAGAAAACAATGAGTATAAAGAAGAGATTGAAAATATGAATAATATAATAAACCAAGAAAATGCAAAGAGTAATCGAATTTATAAGCATATTGGTTTTTTGTCAGACGATTTGGCACAGACAGAGTTCGTTTATAGTTTAAGCTCTTGGCAGGATTCAAGAGAATCAAATGAAATGGATGGCGTCTTGGAATCGAATGAAAACTGTGTTAATGAAAAAAAGAAGCGTTTAAAGAAGAAACGTAAAACAAAGAAGTTTAAGAAAGAGCAAAAGATTAATAAAAACAAAGTCAGAAAGCAATTAAGAAATAGTGGAAAGCAGTATGTATCTATGACTGGCAAAGTTGTAGCAGAGAAAAGTATGAAGGATAACTTATGTACATCTGACATTGCCATAATGAATGCTATAAGATAAGTTCCGAAAAGAGACAAGCTATTTTCAATCATTATTGGAGTCTAAGCACTGAAAGACGAAGAGATTGGTTAGTGGGAAATGCCAAGAAGACGACGATTAAGAGAAAGCGTATCAAGTAGTCGTAGACTTTGGTCTTCTTTGATACTATACTTTTGATTATTTTATTAATGAAGGCGAAGGAAAAAGAAAAGTTTGTTTAAAGTTTTTATTAAACACATTAGATATTAAACAAAAATATTTACATAACATTATTACAGAAGCCGGATACGGTTCATCTAAAGAAGATTTACGGGGAAAGCATGTTTCAGCAAATAAAACACCAGACATCATTGTAGAGGAAATAAGGAATTACATTAAAAGCCTACCATATTTACCGTTCCAATATTGCCACAAAAACTCAAAACGACTTTATTTACCTCAAGAATTACGAAATATGACTAATTTGTACAAAATTTATAAAGAAACTATGATACGCGAAGATAAATGAATAATAGGAGAAAGAGTTTTTCAGAAGATATTTCAAGAATTTAATATTGGTTTCATATTATACCTCGTAAAGATAATGTATATGTGTGAGTTTCGAAAAAGAAAATGGAGAAAAAGAAAAAGAGAGATTAGCTCATCTGAAAGATGATGAGAGGAAACTTATGAACGATTTCAAGCGCATCAGAAAATCCAAAATGGAAACATACTTTGCGTATATTTTTATTTACAGAACGTTCTGAATACGCCGTATGGTCAAAGTATGTTACTGTATTACAGTCGAAAGTTGGCTATATATAATCAAACTTTTACTAATCTGGAACTAGAGAAGATTATTGTTATACTTGGACGGAAACAGAAGGAAAACGCGGAGCTAACGAAGTGCACTATCTTAGAAAAATATATCAAAATGGTAGATGGTCGTGGTTCTATCAAACATCTTCTATTTTACAGTGATGCCTGGCCCGGACAAAATAAAAACAGAGTCGTCCTTACATGTATCCATGCATGTCTACAAAATTGTGAGAATATAACTAGTATCAAAATGAATTATCTCTTGCCCGGACACTTATATCCCAGTGGACTCAATGCATTCTGTTATAAAAAAAAGTCTTACAAACACAATTATTTGGGCTCCTTTTCAACGGCCGACAGTGTTTAATTTAGCTCGAAAGAATCCTAAGCCCTATCTTGTTTGAAGACTGTTAAAAATAAGATTCTTTTATTTATTGCTTGTAGTGGCAGACAAGCCACGGCCTTTCTGGTGGTAAATGGTAACCGTCGCTCATGAACTCAACTATACCGAGTATTGTCAAGCCGCTGCTCACCATTTCATTTTACCGATATGAAATTAAAGAATAAACGGCTGTCTCCTGCTACAGCCAAAACGCAACGATGTGCTTCATGGCCGGTCACACGGGAGATGGTGGTACCAACCCGCTCAGGCCCTATACCAAGTGAGTACTCCCACTTGGTACCCAGCCCTACCACTAGTCATGTAATGGATGATAATTGCTTACTTCCCTTAGTCGCTTCATACGACACCCGTAGGAAATAATGGGGTGCTGACACTTGTATTCTTAGTCCGTCACCACATGGACCAACGGATGTTAATTCTGTTGGTCTGAGCAGGTTTCAGAACGAAAACCGCTGATTAACCTATTATGGTTTATTTTAGCGTAGATATAGAACTACCTAGTCGAGGCCTCGCGCGACTGCTATTAAACAGGATCGAGTTATTTTGTTGCCAGCTAGTTTATAACCATAATTTACTTAATGTTAACTACCCCATGAGTAAAAAAGATTTAATTTTTAATCTTATTTTCATACATTAGTTTTATTTTATGTCACAATAATACTAACTTACTATAATATAAATCGTTTTAACGTACGGTATATGTTAAATAGTAGAACGTTAAGTAATAATACCCTTAGACATTATTAACCCGCAATACATGCTAGTAATATTTGCGTTAGCACAATTTAACAAACCTTGTTTTTTTTTGTTTTTTTTATGTTTAGGCGGGAAAAAATGTTCCTAACCGCACACCCCGTCGCTCGGGGCAACGAACAGGGTAGTGTGGGGCCTTCACCCACTAAAGAAACCCGCCGTGTGCCGTCTCTCCGCCTTTGTTGGCGGGCCACTGGAACTATGTTACATTCCTTCGGTGGTACAATTTAACAAACCAGCCCTGTTAGTATTTTTCGACACCGCACCCAATATCTATTTTGCAGATTAAGTACTTTCTGTTTACTAACTTAATAAAGTAAAAGTACTAAAGCGACAGCTATTTCCTGAATTAAAAGAAATATGCAGAAGATTTTAATTTCAGTAGATGCGTAACACTATCACAAAAATTATTCGCCTTGGCCATTTTTCGATTAATAAATCAGAAAAAAAGTTATGTCTGGTTTTGTGGCAAAAAAAACTTTAAACCGCTCTACCGTAAAATGGCCTTTTGGCGCTTTAGTACTATTGGCTTTCCAGTGACGATATATATATATTTATAGAATATAGATCAAAATGCATAATAAAACCGTGTTAAAAACCTGATTTGTGTGTGAAGACTAAAGCTTTCTTTCACCATTTTCTATTAGTGGTATCATGTTTGGGCTTGGCTTTTGGCATGACTTCGGTAGGTAGACGCATTGGTCATTATTGAACCGATAATTTAAAAATGAATGAGATAGTAAAATAAAACAATTTCTTAAGAGTATGCAAAGGGAGACAACAGAAAAAATTTATTTACTGGCGAGATTTTAATTGTCGAGCAACATTTTAACAAGCAGAATGTCCGAGTTTAAGCTCAAAGCTCTATATAAGCTTCTCAATTAGTCAGCAGAGCACTACAACATTATTCTCCTTCAGTGATGGTTTGGTGGTGTGCTAACTATCAAGAAGTGACTAAGCTATATTTTTGTGAAAAAAATATTAAGACGTAAGCACATAATGTATCAAGATACGATTCTTGAAAAGATGGTTAAGCACAAAGTGTGAAGTTTATTTATATGGCTAAAGCATGCCAAATGCTAAAAAAGTATACGGTGGTTAAGCTTCTACAACGTCATGTTCAAAAACAAGAATAGTACTTTCAGCAAGACTCAGCACCGGGCCTTAAAGCTCGAGCCGCACAAGCGTTGTTGGAAACGAACGTTTCTAACTTTATCAAAGTTGAAGACTAACCGTCATCTAGTCCCGATCTTAATCCGCTGGATTATCATTTAAGCCTAGTTTTAGAGAGTACGGCATGCTCTAAACGCCATGATAATTTGGAGTCCCTAAGACATTTAAGATTTTTTTCCATGGAAAAAGTAAGTATTTTAAATTTATAACTGGCCTAAACGTTTACAGGATTGTATTAATGGAGATCATTTTAAATGAGCTGCATATTTTTTTAATATTAATTTACACGCTTACTAACTACAAAAATAAATGTTTTATGCAATAGAAAAAAAAAATATTTTGCTTGTCACAATATATTTGTGGCAAGACTATTGTAGGTACCTATATTATAAATCTATAATTATTCCTATGCTGTACCTAACCCAGGTACAGCACGAAGGCGCGGCGTAACAAACTTCACATTTTATAATATTAGATACCAGCTTCTCCCTACTACTTACAAAACGAAAATAGTTATTTTACAGGAACTATTAATTTTTCGAAATGGTACGTATTCAAATTTATCCAAATCCGTTCAGTCATTTAGGTGCGATTGACGGACATCCATTGTATAAAATGTACATTAATGTTTTATTTATTTAAAGTACAAATATTAATATATCTACTGACCCTGTTCTGCACTGGCTTGATGATTACACTGTATTCATATAGCATTGGCTTATTTGCTGTGGTTAATGTATACATTAACCACTTGTATACAAGGGTAATGGTGGAACTATGAATTCGCATGCGACGTGTGTTTATTTATACTAAAAATATATTTTGATCTATATTTTAGCACTTGATATGCTCAGCTACTTAAAAAAACAAATTATTTGTGAAATTGGAAAAAGAGTGTGTGAATCCCAATCTCTACTTCACAATTGCTTTTACTCGTAGATGTATTTACGACTCACGCTACCTATCGGATGCATTTACATACATTATTTCAATAAAGACATCGAAAAGCAAAATTGTGAAGTAGAAATTGGGAGTGACCGTCAGTGACTGCAATAGCTTAGCGGACTAGAGCACTTCCCCGGATATTAAGAGTCGCAGGTTCGAATCCCGCATATACAGTACAGCTCTCTTTTTCCACTTTCACAAATAATTTGTACTACAAAGATGGCTAATGGGAATGGAGTAACAACCAAGGCTCTACCACTGTCAATTAGGTCTTATTCCACTGTAAGGCTGACTACAAAGAGTCTAGTAAGAGTACCTGGTGTTATTACACGCAGTTCTTCTGTGGGAGGGTAGTACGTCCCCGTTCGAGCCCAATTATTCTGGGAAAAGCAAGTTATTCTCTCAGTAACTAATCCCAATGAAAAGACTTATTGTATACTATCACAGTAGGCTACACTGCAAGCGAATGTCCTGGGTAAGGTGCCTAGTTTGTCACCACCAGTCGCATAGCGAAGGAGCGTAATTGTGATCTTTATTAGTCGCCTAGTGATCTTACAATAGAAGAGATTGTGAGTGCTGGTTTTATCTTAAAGGAACCTAGTTTGTGGCCCAAAAAGGAGCTCATAAATTATCGTAAATCCTCATATCATGGCAAATTTTTTGCACAAACGTTCAATTTCTTCACGTCGGGGTCTTAATTTCTTTAGCTTAAAGAGTTTTTTGTTCTCTACTCACCAATAGAAAGACAGCGTGAAATTGAATTACCTGCCACCAAGCTTTTTATCTGTCTTGTACACAAGCATAGCTCCTAGCGTATCTCTAAGCTTAAAATTTAATTTTATGTACCTCCACTGGAGGGGTAGAATATTAGATAAGATAGGTATATGGTGGTAGATATCCTAAACACTCGTGTGCCTTTGATTCGGGGAGTGGCAGCGTCCGAAGCCCAAAAGCCCTTCTCATCAACTCTCTATCGTCTTTGAACCTTTCTCTTTATTCTCTTGTGGCAGTAGCAGTAACAATAGCAGAATATCTTTATAGGTTGGTACAATGACTAATAAGGTAACATATGCATATATTAATCGTCGCTAGTGCTAATTCTAAAATCGTACAAGTGTTATAATATCCTTCAAGGAGAACAAACAGCTTATGTAGCAATAATATTCCATATTAGGAGCTTGTATTAATTTTTATGGTATGAGCCTATCAATACAAATGTGCGCATAGGAGCTAGCTAGTAAGTACCTATATATTACCGATGAGTGTTTAAAAACCTTCCCACAAGTCGTCTCATAGCTACTTATACCTACTAATTTATACAAATTTTCATGTTAAGTACAATAATAAATCTCTTAATAACATTGATTCTTTGTATCAGAGTGCAATATAAGTAACAGTCTTATAAAATGATAAGAATAAGTAATACCAGTTCAATGACCTTGTAACCTATATCAGTGAATAAATTATAATCTATGATTACCTAGTAGTAATTTGTAATGTAGTAGATAGGTACCTAATTGGTACTAGCTAACATTTAAAGACCCAAAAATATAGAACGAAATGGATATATCTCAGCGTACTTTTAAGAAAATTTTTATTACTCTTACGAATGTAACGTACTCTTAGATCATTAAATAAGCTAGACCGGACCAGAAGCTGGGTCGCAGTCGCAGTATCTATTCATATTAAAACAAATTCAATGCACCAGTAGACGACGTCGTCGCGACCTCTTTGGGTATTGTAATCTTTGGCGACCTCGCCATTGTACCGCCAACGGACACTGTGATAGCGACGACGCCTTATTCGATTCGCCACCCACGAGCATCTACTCACATTGGCATTTGCAGTTCCATCAGCCTTATAAAGTACAGAATAACTCTCCGGCGGAAAATTGAACTGTAGAGATGACATCTCCGCTCAGTTTCACAACACTGACACTGAATTCGAACACAGGAACACAAGCACTATTAACTAAGACGCGGTATGTCCGGCGCCGGAGATCCCATTGACTCATTATTCCTTATTGATCAACGCGGTGCGAAGGCGGAGTGCGACACATTGCAAACACAGAGACCGAGGCGCATGAAGGTATTTGACGACGACGCCTTTACAAATATGGATTATCGTTCCTTATGCCGATAATAACGTAAACTTCCCGTAAAATTGGCGTTGGTCGCGGTGTGTCGATTGTTCGCTATCGACAGCAAACCTTATCGCGGAACCGGCCACGTTGCGACTGGTTATACGAGACGTATGTATTTGTTGTCAGTTATAACACTGGATCCTGCGGGTACGCACGCCATTATTTATACTTTATGTACCTACACATGTTCAACAATAAATAAACAATTGAACGTAGCTACCGACGACGGAATCAGTACCGCGAATACACAATACCTACACTGAACTATTATTCTTCCTTTACATGTAATTAATGTCAAGAATTATGTAGGTACATATACTGTGAGTTTAAACACGAGCTAATTTTAATTGAGAATAACAATGAAGCATTGATTAAACCTAACTGCTTGTTATTAGGTATGTTGTTATATTATTAATTAGTAGGTCAATTTTAAAATTTACTACACGAAGGTATGATAATGATATTATTTCAGTAATAATTCCTGTGCTGTATTATTTTTTATTTGTAAGAGGAGGAGGGTACATACCTATATTTCCCTGTGCAGGGCATGAACCTCGTACATTGTTAAATTTTGAATTTAGGCTATTATAAAATGCTTCATTTTAACTTGCCTTTTCTGTGATATTAGAAATGGAATACGATGGCAGATTACCTATGTAATGATGTGCCCAACTCCAACCGGAATTTATCTATAAGTATAGAATGCCTATACAAGGGACAATTATTTTTTTTCAGAGGTTCGTTCGAGTTTATTCTGTCTCAAAATGCTGCAAATGTATGGCGTAACTAATGGTTACTAAGTCATTCATTATTTCATTGCGCTAAAATCGCTCTGGCGCCATCCCCACTCTTGTAAATCAATCAGTGTTGTCCTATCTCGTCACATTTAGGTAGGTATCTAAAATTGCTAAAAGCCCACCTTTACCCGTATTGTCACGTGACAAATTGTTGTTTGGAATTATGGTAAACTGTAGTATTGCTGACACCCCCTTAGTCATTAGCACTTTGGATTTTAAATGCAAATATTAAGAACTGGTATAGCAAAAAACATCTGTTCTACTTTTTTTCATAATCTGCAATAGTAACATTGTTTGCAGAAAAAAGTAGGTTTTAAATATTATAGCTGGCAGCACTAAAGAAAATAAATATATACCGGCGCCATGCAGGACAGTTAAAACATCACTCTCTAATAAGGGGTCATCAATTAACGACTGTAACATATATTATTTATTATTATGCTTAGTTTTTAGGTAAATAATGGCAACGAGTGCCTTTTCTGACCAATTTTCTGTTAATATCTTACTTTATTAGGTGCCAATGACTGATTTCTATGTGTTAATTACTTATGGTGTACAGTCATTGCTGTAATTTCAAATATTATTTTGTTCTTTTTTGTTTTTCTATTAAAAATAAAAATCTCTAATTAAATTGATTAATGCATTTTCATTTGAAAATATACATACCTACCAGAGAACCCTTTATCAATGTTTGCTGACTTTTTAAACACCTATCAATTTCAAATATATATATATCAATCTTAAATATGCTTAGAGTGCCAATCATTATACAGGTTACCCTACTACCAAAACACCTTGCTTAATGCTTTATTCACTAAACTTGCTATAAAAATATTAAAGCTTATAAAGTTTGCGTTCCGTGCACTACCAGCACGAACACATTAGGTATTAATTGCTATGCTAAAATTAATTAAGTTTTTAGTGGTAGCCATGCGTATCCCAGCACGAACGGGCCGGCTCGATCGGGGAAGTAGGTACCACCCCACAGAACAATTTATACCACCCTCTTGCAAGAACGGTAACAACGTGCGTGAAACAACGGTAGTTACGCCTACCGTTGTGTTTCGGATGGTGGGTGAGAGTCCCGGAGGCCCTAACCACCTTCCTATCCTCTCGTTCGTATTCTACCTATCCTCTCCTTGTCCTTCCTATCCACCTCCTATCCCTTTGCTTGGAGATGGCGACGCGTGAGTGATACCTCTGGTGTTGCTAGCGTCAATAGGCTACGATAACCGCTTACCATCAGGTGGGCCATATACTTGTTCGCCACCCACGTAGCATAAAAAAAAGTTATGGTGTTTTCTATCTATTATATTATTATGTACGTATTTACAAAAAAAAGTAATATACCTATGTATTATATCCGTAATCTGGTACCCATAGCACAAGCGTTAAGCTTAGTTTGGGACCAGAGGACGTTGTGTGAAATATCCGTGAATATTTATTATTATTATCTGCAAGGCTAAAAAAACAGGATTTTACTGTGGGTTTCACAAGGCGAAAAAAAAATTTTCCAGAGGGCCTCGTAAAAGGCGCTTAAAGAAAACAGCCAAATAATAATATAAGTATTATACTACAACAGAGATAAAACTTCAAAATCGCATTGCGCACTTTAGTGCCGAGCTGGACGACATAGACAAACTAGCTGCCAAAACACTGTATTTCCGCCTTTTTTTGATGAGGCGGGAAAAACCCTAACCGCACATCGCGTCGTTCGGGGCAACGAACAGGGTAGTGTGGGGCGCCCATCCGGTTCTGTATTTCAGGAAAATAATGGGTCTTATTTCTATTATTTTGCAGGGTATTACTGAATCTTCATTATGGGCAATCGTATATCCCAGGCAAAGTCCATTAGTGACGATATGATGGCAACCAGTTACTGTAGCCTACAGACGCTAGCAACACCAGAAGCATCACCCGCGCGTTGCCAACCCCAGAGGTGGAGGAAGGATGGTGGAGAAGAAATGAGATGAGGACTGTAAGGACAATAGGGAGGAGATCAGTACCATTCGAAACAACAGTATCAATACTTACCGTTGCTTCAGACCAATTTTCGAAAGCGATATTTATTTCGATACAGCCTATCCATTCGTGCTGGTAGATTTGCAGCTCAGACCTTTATTTTTTAGTGCAGCGTTACGTTATATGATCATTAAATAGTTACTTAAATCAACTTACAAAAATAATTGTCGACGAAATTCTTGTCAAGTCTATATCGGTGTGAAGCATATTGCTTGCTACGCAGGAATGTTATAAGGGAAGAGCAAACTATTCGTATGAGAACTAGTATAATAGTACGTATATATAATAGTTCGTAGTTCGTTCGCTATATGTATAATAACTAAAAATATGTAATCCATCATCCATCAGCCTTTCATCGTCCACTGCTGGACATAGGCCTCCCCAAAATGGGGGTTTTACCATAATCGCCACGCTTGGCAGGCGGGTTGGCGATCGCAGTGGATGTTTTTAGTACACAGAGGAACGCTGCTGCCCGGTCCCCCAGTAATCCCTTAGTCAGCTTTTACGACTCCCATAGGAAGAGATAGGGTGGAGCTATTCTCGGTTCCGGCTTCACACGGCATGAATATGTAAACAGAATTTAAAATATTTTTTTCGCTAGAAGTAGTATGGGTATTGATCTTGTTACCTTTATTTCCTTTGATACAGTTCTTATGATGGATTGATTGTAGAAAACACTTATACTATAACAAATTCAATGCTACATATGAATTCGTAAATAATTTAATAATAGCAAAAACTTATACAACAAACAGATCATTTTTATTACAAACGCGGGAATAATCCAGAAAAAAACACCAACAATAACTTGGAAAGCAAATACTGCAATAACTGCTTTATCTACTGCTTATAATACCGAAATGCTTTAATGTAAACGTAAGATTAAATTGTAATTACATAATACACAGTCTTATCGGACCATATGACTGGGATTTGCAGCAGTATGAGGGAGGCACGTGTTCTTTGTTTGAAGAAGTTTATTTGAGATGGTCACGAGGTCTGGAGCACTGTGTTGGTGTACATGAGCAGTTGTATGGCTCTCTGTGTGTCAGCTCCCTGGCTGCCCCGCTGCAGCCGCTGCAGCGTCATGTGCACCGCGGCCGTCGCTCCCGCACTCCGCAGCATCAATTTAGCCTTCACGTAAAATCACAATATCATTACCCAGCTAATATTATACTAGTTTATATGCACAAGCACAAGTTTGTGAAGACTTTTATAATGTTTGAATGTTTGTGAATCACGACTAAACGGATTACGATAAAATTTTGAAGAGAAGGTATTAAAATCACTGGATAAACTTAAATTATACATTTTAAACTGAAAAAAATATCTTACCCATTGTTATTCATATCAGTGGTATGGTTTTTATAAACTTGTATGTTCCAAGTAATTGCATTATATCTTACTGCTTTGTATTTATGAAATAAAACTACCTAAGTTTAAGGAATCCATCGCGTCAACTACGTTTTCTACTATCCCGAAGCCTAGAATACTTTACAACATTCATGGTCACGGGTGGACACATGTGACCATGTCAACGTAGTTTTATTCCATAATGCTTGTTGGTATTTTATAAAAATAATAGAGACATTGTTGCATAAATCCGAAAATAAAGCACTTAACTGTATGTGATACTTATAAATAGCAATATATTCATATATTTTACAAGGAAAAGGTTGACTTCGCAAATCTATACTATTATAGTATATACACTGTAATAGGCCGATGTATATCTGCGTTGGTTGTACTTTTGAGATATTTAGAAAATTGTAATATGTTAGGTCTTTATAAATGATATTAAACATACAGAAAGACAAACAAAAAATTTAAACCCATTTTAAGAAAAATTATAAATTAATTTTTAGAATTTTCTGGTGTTTTGTCCGACTGTATGTTCGTTAGCGCATCACGCACAGACTACTGAATTTCGATGATACTTTTATGTCTGATAGCTCTTGATTAAGACTCAAGAACCGGAATACATTTTATTTCGCTACTATACCCGGAACAGTAGATATAGCCAAATGTTAGCTTATTAGACATTAATTAACATCTAAAATGTTAAACTAGGAATAAAATATTGTTAATTACAAAACCTGTTTGTCTAGCTCTAGATTCTAGATTATTATAGATTGGTATCAGTTTCTCGCGACTTTTCTAAGTGGACTTTAATTTTATCTAAATAGATTTAAGTGAGAATATTTTTTCTTAGATATCAGAGTCTCTAACTTACTTATTTACTTACCATCAAGCCATTTCCTTTGCGGGATAGGCAGAGAGAAAAGAATGCAAAAAGTCTCTATTCTTGCATACATCTTTCGCTTCGTCAACATTCATAAGTCGCCGGTTTCGGGAGACTCCTGACTCCACCTTCCTTCAATACATGACCGATTTGGTCTAGGTAGTTGAGTCTGTCTCCCCCTGTACCTACATACTTCCACTTTCGAATTGTATAACATCCTTTCACTTACGTATGTGTATATCTTCTTAACCAGTCGCTCGTCCGGCATTCTTTCCACGTGTCCGAACCATCGGAGCATTTCCTTTCGTATCTTTACACCAATACTCTCTTTCATACCTACTCGCTCTCTTACGTCGTCGTTACGAATGTGGTCAGTCAATAGATTCTCCGCAGAGATCGCATTTCGACCGCATTGATTTTACTCTCATACTCCTTTTTGCATACCCAACATTCGCTTCCATATTATCCTATGCCACGTTGGGGCACTGCGTTGTGTATAGCGACACGTGCTTTTTGGCTGAGGTGATGGCTGTCGAGAAGTTGTCCCAATGCTCCGTTCATTCTATTCCCGTATTTACTCTTCTCTCTATATCAGTGGTGCCCTTCCATCTCGACTGAATTCACATCTAAGATATACAAATTCATCCACTTGTTCTAGCACACCAGCGAAAAATTTCAAATCCGAGTTTCAAATAAAATAAAGCTTATACAACGATAGTGAGGACTCTATGCTGCTGCATGGCCAACTCATCTAAAATGGGCTGGGGCGCCCCTAAGGTCTCCGGAAGACCGGCCTTTCCAGTCGCGCCCTCAACAGAAGGTTGCGGCGCGGCGGGCATCGTTCCGCCATGGAGGCGCATGCACTGCTGACACCCGCCGGTAAACGTCAGCGAGACCTTCCAGATCCCACGGGAGGTTCTGGCCAATATCTCGTACGACACCGACGGTAGTCAAGTATGAAAGAACAGAAGAAAGAAATATACCGGCAACGTAAGAATGACACCAAAGCCTTAGTGAAAGAGAAACGTGATAGAGCAAATATGAAAGGCTGACCAAAAACTTCAAGAGCAACACCAAACTTTTCTGGAGGGAGGTGAAGAAATCTCGGAGTGGTTGGTCAGCTTTCAGAATGAATAAAATAAGGTCTAAAGGTGGAGACATTCTTACGCAAACACAAGATGTGTTAAGCCGATGGAGTGAATATTTTGGAGATATATATGCGGATGTTCAGGGTGATGCTGGTGCCACATGTGGTCTAACAAATCAGCATTCGGTACCGGCATCCTCTGATGACATTAGTATGGATGAAGTTGAATGGGCGATTAGGTAAGGCAGCGGGTATTGATATGGTGTCTGCTGAAATGATCAAGCTTGGAGGCTCATGTGTCTGGGAATCCTTCCTGATGCTTCTCATTTTATGTTGGAGCTCAGGAATGGTTAAAAAAAAGGGTTCACGTTATGACTGTGCAAACTACAGAGCCGTAAGCTTGACCAGTTTGGCAGCCAAAGTAAATGGTAAGAATCCTTTCAAAGGAGAATGAGAATGGTGTCTGATGAATTTTTGTGTGAGGCACAAGGAGGTTGCAGGTGTGGAAGAGGATGCATGGATCAAGTGTTTTCTCTGCGCAACATTGTGGAGAAGCATCTGGCTGTAGGCCAGAGTGTTTTCTGCAGTTTTGTGGATTTGGAGAAAGCATTTGACACTGCTGTACGAAAGGAACTTTGGGACATTTTGCCGGAGTGTGGTATTAGCGGTAGACTGCTACAAGCGGTGCAGTCCAACTACATGGACTGCAAAGCTTATGTGCGGCTGGATTATGGAATGTCACCCTGGTTTGATGTCAATATCGGCGTTAAACAGGGCTGCGTTCTATCAGCCAGACTGTTTATCATATATCTGGATAAATGTCTACAAAGGTTGAATGAAATGAATGTGGTAGTTCAGATGGGCGACTCAGTGGTTAACTCGCTGCTATATGCAGACGATGCGGTCCTATTAGCGCAGTCTGCGACTGACCTGCAAACCCTAGTCGACGTAATGGCAGAAGATTGTAAGAAAAAGGGCCTACGTGTGAATGTGAGCAAAACCAAAGTAATGGTTTTTGAAAGAGAAGAATCCAGAACAGATGTTAGAGTAGCAATAGGAAATGGTGTGCTAGAACAAGTGGATGACTTTGTATATCTTGGATGTGGATTCAGTCGGGATGGAAGGTACACAACTGATGTAGAAAGAAGAGTGAATGCGGGAAATAGAATGAACGGAGCATTGGGACAACTTCTCGGCAGCCAACACCTCACCAGAAGGCACGTGTCGCAATACACAACGCAGTGCTTGTCCCAACGTTATTATATGGAAGCGAGAGTTGGGTATGCAAAAAGGAGCATGAGAGTAAAATCAATTTAGTAGCAGGATAAAATTTACCAGTTTTTAAGTCTAATCGAAACCTATCAAATAAAAAAGTTGCATCAAAATCCGTTCAGTAGTTTTTGTGTGTGACACGCGAACAAACAAACAGATAAACAGACAAAAATTCTAAAAATTATTATTGTGTTTAGACACGCCTATATAGCCTATTACAGTCATTTTTTCTCAAATATCTTAAATGTATAGACACAGCTCTTGTTACAGCTTTATAATAGTATATAGATAGATAAAGCTGAAGAATTAGTTTCTCGCGGTAATCTCTTACAATACTACTTCTTTCATTTCATAGCACAACTTTTGATTAATCTCATTTAAAGTAGCGATAGTTGAATTGTTTTCGCTTTAAAATCCAAATTAAGGGTAAAGTAATCACTGCGTGATGAAACTCTCCTATAAATAAAGATTTGAAAAATCCAAATAATAATAAATAATAAGCGCCATCCAATGTCAGAAAATAAAACTGAACTGCGAACACTAAAATATAGATGGCACTTATATATAAAAAAGATTAAAAAAGATTTAAGATAAAAATTGGACTGTTAACAAAATAATAATTGGGACGTTTTAACAAAATAATAATTATTTATTAAAATAATCAGTTTTCTTTATTAGAATGCAGATAAAATCATGGGGCACAACTACTACTATAAGAAAATATGTAGCTGGAATATACGGCAGCATCGTTCTAGCAAAGAAGTTCTGTACTAAATTATCTATGTCATTAGAGTACAAATTATTATTTGTGAATGAGGAAAAAGAGAACTTTAGTACGAGCGGGAATCGAACCTGCGTCTCTTCATATCCGGGGAGGTGTCCACTGAGATATCGTACTACCTTGCAGTCATACCCAATTTCCTCATCGATAGATGGCGTTGGTCGTTAAGACAAATACTAACGCACAATATACATGAATGTTTTTTTTCTTAATGCTTCTCAGTAGCCCTCAAAGACGGTGTTAACTTGTATAATGACAATTATGCTAACTTTAACAACTTTATACGACAAAAATTCCATACAATCATTCATAAACCTTTTGATGTCCACTGCTGGATATAGGATAAGAGAGTGCCACAACGAGCGGTCCTATGCCAACTGCATCCAAGGGCTCCCTGCGGCTATAACCAGATCGTCGGTCGCTCTGGTCGAAGGTAGCCCTACGCTGCGCCGTGCGATACGTGGTCGTCACTTGAGAAACTTTTTCCCAGCGATTGTCGGTTAGTCGAAACGATGTGGCCGGCGCTACGCCACTTCAGCATGTCAAACCAGCAAAATCTTTATCGTCCATTAAATTGGGTCAACAAACTGCCGGAGAAACTGCAATGATGGGGGGCCGGATGAGGACGTTTAAAATGGCGTCATTAAGCTAATACTGTTCTAGAGTGTTTAAGAGATTATTCGCTGGCTTTTGATCTTAACGTAGATATGCGTATAAGTATTTGGATAAACTGGCTACTGTTGCTATTGTTTGAGAAACTAGGTACAATGGGGATCCACGGGCAAAGCTGAGCGCAGATGGCGCTATCGTCGAGATGACCAGTGTCAAATTATAGTTGCTTTATTTGCCTGAGAATTGATTCCTATTTTTGGTGTATAATCCAGTTGATTAGCGATATTGTTAAAATGTATAATACTTGGAAGATTAGGTTAAAGAAAATTGAAAGACGCTATCAGAGAATAGATACTAGTCCTACGGACAGAAATATCACTTCCATTAAAACTTGTCCAAAATCTCTCTATAATAGCCTACAAAATCTTAATAATAATACTAATTGTTCATAACGAGAATAAATGTACCTTATGTACACAGAAATACAGTTGGGATTGTTTTTCCCGCCGCATGATCCTCAGGCAACCGCGTCATTCAACAAATGCGCTAGGGTTGCACCTATGATGATTTTACTACATCACGCTATCTCCCTTGCGGGGTAGGCAGAGAGAACAGAGTGACAAAAGGCTCTGTTCTTGCATACATCTCTCGCTTCCTCAACATTCATAATTCTCTTCATACACTCTCCGGTTTCCGCTCGCCGGTTTTGGAGACTCCTGACTTCACCGACAGCAGTAAAGCTGTCATTTATAAAACTTGAAAATTTATTTTTCTAGTAGATTCTATTTGATTACTTTTTGTATCATTTTAAATGTTATTTTCAAGTCGGATTATTTTTTTATACATTGTTTTTTTTTGTTGATCATGCGTTTTAGCTCTGAATTTTCGGTTATTGAATTTTATTGTCGAAATACCAAAACCAGTAAATCATTTTATTTTAATCAATACTACAAGCGCGAGCGCTTAGGCGCGCGTGCGACAGTCTTGTGTCCGTTGTACCGTGGTCGGTACGCGAAGCGGTAGGCATATAACTCGGGCCCTTGAGCGAGTGATGTACGCCTGACACTATGCTGTGTAGTCGGAAAGTCTGCGATTTTTCCTACTCTTTTAATAGATGAAATAAATGTACATGGGGGTTATTACATTTTGGTACAGCACATCCCCATTACTTCTAATAATCAATTAGTAACGTTAAATTTTAAATTATAATTGGATAATATCCCATATTGGACTAACCTAACAGCTAGTGTAGCAGCCTAGGTATTTATGTTAAATAGTGTATCTTGTTTCTAGTGGCTAATGTTATTACAGTAGCTGCTATAACTGCGGTCAGAAAGGTGAAACACTAATAAATCTGAGTTTAGCAACCTTTCTTATTAATTCCTGCATCATTGCTGAGGTTTTGCTAGCACCAATAGGTTTCAGCGACTATTTCACCATGAGGCGGGTCATAAGTTTGCTTTAGTACCCTGTAGTATTAATAAAAATAATAACGATAGTACCTTGTGATTGTTGGCAGCTAAAGCCCATAGAGCACGTGCAGCGGACACGATCTCCGCCGTATCACCGGCCATTAACGTGTCACACAGTAACTCCAGCAACTCCGCTAAAACATTAATAATGTTATTAATGGTAATATATAAAATTACAGTTATATAAAGCTATTTATTGTCGTAAAATCAAACCTATAATCTATTTCGCGTGAATGAAACGGGGGAATATGTTTGCGAGCGACAATTAAGTGCTACTGATATGTGTGATGAATTATGAAAAATAAATATTTACTCAAAAGAAACACGATAGTTAATATAAACTTGTTCATTTTCATTTATTAATATAGAATGGATATTTTAGGAGGAAAACCCACCATACACCCACGAATTATCAATTTCGGTTATCTTAATAAGCCATTATCTTTGTTTATAATGATTGCTATTGATAACCGGTATTGATATTCTGTGGGTGTGTGGTGGGTTTTCCTACTAAAATATCCATTCTATATTAATAATAATGAAGTTCCGAAAAGTGCCACCTTATTCAATTATCATTTCCATTTAGGCTGTGTTCCGATATGCACTGCGAGCACTGTAAGGTGTAACGTCAATTAATTAGTATACTGCGAAGTCTTTCCTTTATACTGTGGGCCTAGCCAAGACGAACAAGAAGACGATCAGAGAATGCAACTTGGCTAGGCCCACAGGTTGTTTAAAACGGAACGCAGTCTAGTATACTGTTATCTGTCATTACTATCATTTCATACAAATTATTGGTTTCACACTGCAATAAACACAATTTCTTGAAATTTTCCATGTTTGTTTTTAACGGCCGGTATCTTTGAATAACAATATTCGATAATAATAATTATTATCAATAGTGCAAGTTGTACAATTTCTGGACGCTGTTGACTACGTGATCGAAGCACTGAGACCAGTTTATCTCGAAAAGCTTTTGTGCTCACAGTACAAAAATGGTGACGATTTATGATGTCATATTTCCCTAGGATACTGCGGCAGAATACTGTCAGTCCACAACGAAACGAATTTCTCACCAGTAAGAGCACTGGCCAGTGCTCTCAGTGTATATCAGAACATACCCTTAGTCTTCATCTGTAGTCGAATCTTATTGTATTTCAAGGCGTCGTAACGGTGAAACAGAGTAACAATTTATTAGCCTTTGCCAAGATAGTCTGTAGCTGTGCCCCAGAGAAGACTATAAGTACCCAGGGATAAGGCCACAAGTCTAATAAAAAAACAAATGATGTCACATGGGATAACTGGTAGATGTGAAATATAACAATTAATAATATTTTCTATATTGTAAAGTATTGTAATATTTTTCAATTAAATCGATAAACATCAATAAAATATGCACATAGTTATTAATAGGAAAATATCAAATGTATATTATTATTTTCCAAAAAATCAAATAGACACGCAGAGAGGCACGTACACACATATAGAAGCTCGCGCGAAGGCTTTTTTGTGTGTGTGTGATGTGCAACTGTGGTGATGGATCGCGGATGGTAAGCACTTACAAAACGAGTGGGTGACCGAGTTGGTCTAAAAATCAACTTTCGGTTTAGCACGGGGGGCCATATTGCTATACTATTCCTGCAGGGGCACGAAACTAGACTGGCTGGTTGCCCTGTGCTGTCTTCGCGAGCGACATAAAATGATGACTCCTGACAGGATAGATAGACATCCGAGTCGTTCGCCAAGTCTGGCAACGGACTTCACCATAGTACCTTGGCTCTGTTTGCTTCTGGAAGCATGAACTTTGTAATGTTTGTCTGTTTGTAAACAAGGGATATGTGAACTGCTAGCCAGCTACGCAGATAGCCGACAAGAGGGGATGTGTGTGGATAAGTGGCATTAACGCTAGTCCATCCATCCATCCATCAGCCTTTCAACGTCCACTGCTGGACATAGGCCTCCCCAAGAGAACGCCACAACGAGCGGTCCTGTGCTGACCGCATCCAACGGCTCCCCGCGGCTTTGACCAGATCGTCGGTCCACCTTGTGGGGGGCCGTCCAACGCTGCGCCGTCCGACACGTGGTCGCCACTCGAGAACCTTTCTTCCCCAACGGTTGTCGGTTCGTCGAGCGATGTGGCCTGCCCATTGCCACTTCAGGATGGCAGCCCGGCGGGCTATGTCGGTCACTCTCGTTCTCCTACGGATCTCCGTATTACGGATTCGATCACGTAGGGAAATACCAAGCATAGCCCGCTCCATGGCCCGCTGAGCGACTTTGAGCCTTGAAACGAGGCCAACATTCAGAGACCACGTCTCTGTTCCGTATGTCATCACTGGCAACACACACTGGTCGTAGACCTTCGTTTTCAGACACTGCGGAATATTGGACGAGAAGATCTTCCTTAGCTTCCCGAACGCTGCCCAGCCGAGTTGGATTCGTCGATTGACCTCTTTCTCGAAGTTGTGCCTACCTAACTGGACCGTTTGTCCCAGGTAGACATAATGGTCGACAACTTCGAGAAGCGCACTCCCGACTAGGACCGGTGCTGAAATGACATGGACATTAGACATTACTTTCGTCTTGTCCATGTTCATTTTGAGACCTACTAGTCGGGAAACCCTGCTGAGATAATTGAGCATGGTGCCAAGGTCCTCCAGCGATTCTGCCATGACTACAATGTCGTCGGCATATCGAGGGTGAGTGATGTATTCGCCATTGATGTTGATGCCGAATCCGGTCCAGTTCAAGAGCTTGAAGACATCTTCCAATGCAGCGGTGAAGAGTTTCGGGGACATAACGTCTCCCTGTCTAACACCTCTCTGCAGTTGGATCGGTTTCGTACTCCTGTCCTGAACACGGACTGACATGGTGGCTTTTCTATACAAGCACTTCAGCACTTCGATGTACCGATCGAAATTGACTAATTTGGCACCGCCGAAGGGACTGCAGCACCGCCCAAGTTTCGATCGAATCAAAGGCTTTCTCATAGTCCACAAACACCAGACACAGAGGCCGATTATACTCCTCGGTTTTCTGTATAATCTGGCGTAGCGTATGGATGTGGTCTATGGTACTATAGCCTTTTCGGAAACCGGCTTGTTCAGGAGGCTGGAAGTCGTCAAGCCTGCGCGTGAGTCGATTTGTAATGACCCTCGAAAACAACTTATAGACGTGGCTCAAGAGCGAGATGGGTCTATAGTTCTTCAAGAGGGTTCTGTCACCTTTCTTGAAGAACAGCACCACCACGCGTCTGGTCCACGACTCTGGAACGTCGCCCCCGAGAACGACGGAATTGAACAGCCTCTGAAGAGCTTTTAAGACCGGCTTTCCGCCAGCTCTCAGAAGCTCCGTGGTGATTCCGTCGTCTCCCGGTGCCTTTCCGTTCTTTAGTTGTTTGAGAGCCATTCTGATCTCGTACAGGCTGATGTCCGGGATATCTTCGGTAAAGTGCCGAGTTAGCTTGGATCTGGGATCTTGGACCAAGCCGACAACAGGACTCTGGGATCTGTACAACTGTCCATAGAACTGGTGGACCTCTCTCAAGATCTCATCTCGGGATGAAATGACAGTGCCGTCGTTGGTCCTCAGCTTAGTCAACTGGCTTTGGCCGATAGACAGATCTCTTGCGAACACTTTCGAGCCTTGGTTCCGCTCTATCGCCTCTTTAATGCGGATAGCATTAAATTGGCGGATATCATGTCGCACGGCCTTGGAGATCTGTCTGTTTAACCGCCTCAGGCAGGACCAATCGGTTGAAGACTGGACTGTCATTTCTTTTCTCCTTTCCATGAGCTTGAGAGTATGGTCCGAGAGTTCACGAGTCCTACTAACGCGACGGGCCTTGAAGTAGGTCGACCCGACCGCTTGGACAGTTTGCACGAACCTGCTGTTCAAATCGCTCGCTGATTCGCACTCATCTAGACATTGGAAGCGATTTTGTAGTTCGAGCTGAAAACTCTCGGTTCTGGTATTGGGCAGGTGTTGGTCGGTAGACTTCATCAAGCGTGACCTCTCGACTTTCGTGCTAATATTCAAGATGCCCCTGACTAGTCGATGATCACTCCCAGTTTTAATGATGATTATTGATGCTGATCACTGAGACATCATTGAATATGTGTCGTTTGTCCGACAAGATGAAGTCTATCTCGTTTTTTACTGAACCATCAGGGCTGATCCAGGTCCATTTCCGCTAGGGCTGTTTCCTGAAGAGGGAATTCATCATATAGAGGCCTTCCTTCTCCAGAAAATCAGCCAGCATCTGGCCCCTGTGATTCCTCTGCCCGAAACCATAGTGCCCCACTTTCAGCTCATCGTCTGTCCTTTTGCCTAGTTTCGCGTTAAAGTCCACCGTAAAGTAGGTTTTAGACGAGTGGATGGCCTTCGAGATATCCTCATATAGGGCCTCCACCTCGTCGTCGGAGTGTGTCGAGGTCGGTGCGTAAACCTGTATGACCTTCAGCGAATACCTTTTGGTTATTCTGAGTATAAGGTACGCTACCCTACTCGACACACTCTCAATCCTCTCCACGTTGCCTACAAAAGACCTGCGAACGATAAACCCGACACCTCCTAGGGACTGGTGGTCGCCCTCGCGGTGGAAGAGCAAGTTCCCGGACTGGAGGATTGTCGTGCCCTCACCCTCTCTTCGGACTTCTGACAACCCTATAATGTCCCAGCGGATCTTGCTCAATTCCTCTTCCAGCTCGGTGATTCTCTCGTCGGTCCGAAGTGTCCGAACGTTGTGCGTTACCAGGGCCAGAGGTCGTTGTTTGTGGTAGCCTTTCCGCGACCGGAGATTCTTCGCACCCCCTGCTCCGCCGTTACCGGGCCCGCTACCGTTAGGCCACGGAATAGCGGAGCTGCCGTGACTGGGGGCCAATTTTTGTTGTGTGCTTATCATGGGGGATAATGCCGTAATCGCCACGCTTGGCAGGCGGGTTGGCGATCGCAGAGGATGTTATTAATACTCGAGGGAGTGCTGCTGCCCACTCCCCCGGTATTCCCTCATTCGGCTCTTACGACTCCCGTGGGTAGAGAGGGGTGGGACAATTCTAAAGCCGGCCCCACACGGCCAAGCCGGCCCTACACGGCCAACGCTAGTAGAATAGAATAAAATAGAATAATAAAGTATGGGACTGACATAAAGTTACGCCTACATCGTCGTAAGTTTTCGTCAATCCCATGCAACGATCATTTTACTCTATTTTACTAGCGTTTATGCCACTCGTCTACAGGGCAAGGTGCTAGTCGCGAAGTTTGATTAGACTTTTTTTATTTTTGATAAAGAGAAGAAGGAAGCAATATAACGTGTGAGATTACGCGACTGCAGGAAGGCCTGCCGCTGGTGGTGCGCGGCGTGTGCCAGCGCGGGCAGCAGCGGCGCGCGCGCGCGGGGCGGCAGCGCGGCGGGGGAGGGGGCGGCCAGCAGCGCCGCCGCGCCGTCCGCGTGCCGCGCCGCGCTGCAGCACAGCCGCGCCCACGCCGCGCACGCCGCCTGCGCGCCGCACGCTCGCTGCAGGCTCACCAGGCACCCGCTCTGGTAGTCACGACGGATTATTGTGTCTATGAAATTGGCTACAAGACGCTGCGCAGTAGCTATTTTTACGTCGCAAGGGAAGTGCGTCTTCTACAGTTTACATTATTCAAAAAATGTTCGATATAATTTAACAATTGTAATTCACATTACTTATCAAGCATATTTAAAGATGTAGACTCTCCTATATCTAGATAAAGCTTATTCACTAAAAGCGGGCCCGACAGGTTCAGTACCATTATCTTCCGTACGATCAATCATGAAAAATCTGAGCGTGTTTTATCGAGGGGCAGCCATTCAATTAGTAATTTCCAAGTCCATGAGCGACAATTATCACTCATTATCAAATGGATCGTGAGTCGCCTGACACCGTATACATTCTATAGTACATTGTTCAGTAAAGGAATAAAAGTGAATAATTACCATCGAGTGTGTAGTTTCAGAAAAAACTTATTTTTTCTGAAACTACACCCTCGATGGTAATCTCAACTTCTATTTTCTATCATTATCTCATTAAATGAGGTACACATACATGTGCATTATTTCAGATGTTTTGATTAGGCTGATGGCACTGCTCAAGCTTTTATTAAGTTAACGATGTCAACCTTTAAAAAAACACCACGTTAATAATAGTTTTTCATAAGTTTTGTCTCCCCCTCAGCGCGCTAGAAGGGATTTTCAAAATTACGTACTTTTTACTACTACTCCGCATTCAGGAAAAGAATAATGTATTTCCTTAGAAAATGTAGTTTAAATATTCTAAGTGCATCTATTTTGGCAGGCAGTAGCCGTTTAATACAATACGCCAAGCCCATACGAAAATACCTTAATTATAATGGCGCGACAGTGGTGGTGGCGGGCGAGGCGCGCCAGCGCGTCCAGCGCGCACGGCAGCAGCGGCGCGCGCGCGGCGCGGCGCGGCGCCGACACCAGCGCGCACAGCTCGCCCACCAGCGTGCGCCCGCCCGCGCACGTGCACGCGCTCGCAGACGCTGACCAAACAACTTATAATCGCATCATAAACATAAACGTATTCCGTAATCCAAATAGTCTTGTCGGTACAGAGAAAACTTGAGATTTACGTTTTCACCTGATAATACACGTTATAGCCACAATCAATAATTTACACATACGCACTACAAAGGGACAGCAGAATTCGGAAACTTATTTGGAGACTAGACTCCGTGAAATAGTAGCACTCCTTAAGGGTCTTCAACCCTTAAAGTGTAATACAGTTGTCAACTAGGCCACTACGGTGCTGCCAATCAATAATATCAGAATGTCGGCAACATGGTTGGCCACCCGTCACGTCTCATTCGCACGGCGGTAAAAAGTAGTAACGAAAGGCTTTTGATAAGTGGCAATCCGTTGTCTTTGCCTACCCCTTTGGGAAAAAGGCGTAAGTTTATGTATATATTTATATACATAAACTGAGTGAGAAATTTTAGAGGCATGTTTCTCGGCATTCACAAGCCATTTAGCATGATTACTTTAAGGGTTAGACTTACACCGTCTTATTACAAAACACGGACTAAGTCGCGGTTTAAGCCTGAACTAGTTGGTCCAGGTCTAACTTATAAACCATTGACTAAACTTAGTCTTATTACAAAAAATAATTAAATCATGGACTTCCTAGTACTGCGATTTAGGTCTTTCTAAATAATATTGTTCGTTCAGTGCGTCATCATTCATTACGCGAGCTTAGAAAGGAACGTGTTTTAAAGAAAAAATATTGGCGATTTATTTAGGGACGAAAATAAATAGAAATTAGTATATTTTATATCAGTTATCACTTTTCTTTTGGTTACCATTTATTCTGATACATAAATTAATTATGCTGGTACTTTATTACATGATTACCCGGGTCAATCTTTGTGGACATAAAACGGAATAAAGTAGTTAGCTAGGATATGTCATAATGACAATAAAACACTATTTTGTGAAACCTTAAACAATAAACAAACAAAACTATTTCATCGCAACATAATTTAGTTAACTTTTCAGCTTTTTTAGGTTCGGAATTACTTCTATGTATGTTTGTGTTTTCGTAGTACCCAGTACCTATTAAATAAATAATGTCTCAGTTCTCTAACGAGCGAAGTTATATATGGTACGCAAATTGAAGTCGACCTCTGGAATGCACTGGACCATGCTATTATTTCATAGTGTATTATTATTACTTACTTAAAACCTCAGGATACAATACGATTCTTACTAAATTAATATTAAACAAAACTATTGGGAATATGTAATACTGAATACCATGGAAACATTTTTGTATAAATATAATTGTGAGGCTAAAATTTTATTATTATTAAAATAATACTTAGTGCATCATTTAATACTGTTTTATTTTTCTATATAAAATATATGATTGCCATTTAAAGTTATTTACCACGGTGTTAATACCTAATCACTGTGCAAGATGTACCTATAGGTATGTGAAGAGTTTAATCCTTTGAGTGAAATGAAAGTAACGTATTAGGAAAACAAAGAAAAGAAAGATAAATACCTATTTATTTAGTTTCTACAACATTGGAATCACATACACTATACTTATGCAATATTATACAACTTGTAGAAGCTAAAAAGGTCCTACCTCAGCCAACCAACATTTGGCTGCTGCAGCACTGATTTTCAGGTATAGGTACATTAGGTACCCATTCGAGCATGATTCGACTGCCACAATACAATGCTTTACCGTTATATTAGCTAGATAGATAGAATTACCTAATTGATTAGACAAGAAAAATAGATGTAACATTTTAGTTATCCTAATACAAATTCACTCATTATATAAAATATGAACTTTAATATCTTGAGATTGCTAGCTGATTCTCATCTATTGGTCTTTAGTGTCCACCATTGGATTTTTTATTCAAATGTGATAGTTGTTGTGTGAAGGTATAGGTATAATGTCATATTGCCTTGTTGTATTTTATTTCTCCTCTCTGTTTGTCCTTTGGAAAAGTCCTGCCCCACCTTTTCCATTTTGTATCTTCTTTTATGTACCAAGGTAAATCACAAAAAATGTGTGCCAACTAATTGTATTTCGATACGATAGACCCCTATTTTTCCATCGCGATTTTTCTTTTTTTTTTCTTTTTAATTATTTCCTTTAATTATGATTTTTCTTTCTCAATTCAATTTGATCTTCCGCCTTCACCGGTCGATAACTGATCAACTATCAATCGATCAGTTATCCCCGCTAGATGTCTACCGTTGTCACCTCTCATCCAGCAAACATCACGGAGTAAGGACGAGAACGAAGCCGGTCTCCTGTCTTACTCACTATACAGTTTTCGACCATTTTTTTGGTTTTATTTGTGTATCGATCGTAGCAGTGACTGTTTTACGTATTATTTTAATTTTTCTGTGCAACTCTCATGTTAATTTTACTCTCATCGTAAATTTATTATTAATTTCCAGTGCAATAATTATTTATTCGCAATTTATTAATAACTGATAAAGAAAGTTTTAACTATTAGTTAATTAAGTGATCTCATGTAAATAAACACGTGTTGTGAGCTCCCGCCAACAACCGCTATTACCGTACCTGTATTATATTGTACTTAACATTTTTTGGAAATAGTTTTAAATCAAAACGAAAACGTGTACGTGTTTAATAAATATACCTAATTTATTATTGTGAAAAGTAAGTCAAATAATAAGCAAATGAATACAATATTAATTCACTGTTTTTCACCAATACACTGATAGAAGGAGTTATTAATTATTAATAATTTAATTTATTTGAAGACATTTTTAATAAATATTTTTTTACATTCAATAAATATTTATTTGGGAATAAAGTAAATCCTAAATAAAGCATACTTTCATTGTCTACAACGCTTTCGATTATAAGTAAATCCCCGCACGCTTATAGTAGATAGTTATTTTTATTTAACTAAAAAAATGTTTCCCAGAAATAATATACATGGCAAAACAACGTTCCGGGTCAGCTAGTCTAATATATAAAATTCTCGTGTCGCGGTGTTTGTTACCAAACTCCTCCGAAACGGCTGGACCGATTTGTATGAAATTTTGTGTGCATATCGAGTAGGTCTGAGAATCGGCCAAGATCTATTTTTCATAGCCCTAAATGATAAGGGTGATCCACCACTAATTTATTTTTTATTTTTTTGGGCAATTCTTTTTATTTTTATTTTATTATGATTCGGCACTAAAATACAAAATACACACAACACTAAATTTTCACTCTTCTACTGCCTGTTGACATAATTTATATGGCAAAACAACGATTGCTGGGTCAGCTAGTATATAAATATAATATTGGCTCGACATGGCATTTCTAGAGAGCGGCCACTTAAATATCTTTTACATAAATTAAATCAAACATATTATTATTCACTTTTCACATAAAAACATAAAATCATAATTTAATATTAACCATAACTTCCAATAAAAAAAATTGATTTTACCTACTTTGACATTTAGACTTAGACCAGCCTAAACTACTTAAACTAGTTTTCCCGGTAGTTAACTTTTAGTACATGGTTTAACGCTTAAAACTGATTTTGTAATAAGAATTTTGTTAAACCATGGTCTAAAGATGATATAGACCTGGTTTAAGAGTTAGACTATGTTTTGTAATAAGGCGGAAGGAGTTTTATTTCATGAAGTCTTGTCCCCAAATGAATTTCACGACACGTGATGTACCCTTGCTTATAGTAGCACTTAATAGTATTACCAGGCATACATCACTCGCTCAAGGCCTTAGTTAAATGCCACCGCTTCGCGTACCGACCACGGTACAACCGATAGAAAGCACTCGCGCTTATAGTATTGCTTAAAATAAAATTATTTACGCGATTTAGGGTATTTCGACAATAAAATTTAATAACCGAAAATTAAGAGCTAAAACTCTAAACGTACCTATATGATCAACAAAAAAACAATTTATAATAATATATATACGAGGAGGGATCAAACAGTAGTGAGAACGACATACTCCTTGGTAATAAAAAAATAAATACTGGCAGGCATAGCTCAGATACATATTTGTAATATTAAAAAAGAAAAAATATTCGATTCTCTTTTGTTTTTTTCTGAATGTAGTCATTTGTTTGCTTCGTGTCGGAACGTGTTCTGGAATGTGGAGAAAAACTAAGTGCGAGCCGTTATTAAATACCTCTGTTTAAAAAAGTTAACGACGCAAGAGATTCATTGCGATTTGGAGGCAACATTAGGAGAGTCTGCTCTGCCGTATTCCACTGTTGCAAGGTGGGCTTCTCAATTTCGAGTAGGGAGAACGAGCACGGAAGACGAACATCATTGCGGCCGTCCATCGACATCAGTCACCCAAGAAAATGTTGCGAAAGTCAAGAAAATTGTATTGAGCGATCGAAGAGTTACCATCCGATACTTAATTCAAGAAACGGGCATTTCATATGGAAGTATTCAATCCATATTGAAACAATCTTTGACTCCGCAAGATGGGTGCCGAGAATGTTAACCGACAGTCAGAAACAAAATCGACTTGACATTTTGAAGATACTGTTGGACAAGTTTCAAGAAGATTCTGAAAACTTTTTGTCTCGTTTCGTAACAATGGACGAAACATGGGTCCATCATTTTGATACCGAGACAAAACAGCAATCTTCGCAATGGAAACGGCCATCATGACCGACCCCGAAGAAGTTTCGTGCCGTGGCATCGGCTGGCAAGGTTATGGCCTCAATATTTTGGGACTCAGAAGGGATATTATTGATTGATTACCTGGAGCGTGGAACCACTATTACAGGCCAATA
Source organism: Leucoma salicis (assembly GCA_948253155.1). Taxonomy (NCBI): domain Eukaryota; kingdom Metazoa; phylum Arthropoda; class Insecta; order Lepidoptera; family Erebidae; genus Leucoma; species Leucoma salicis. The sequence continues at coordinate 11,725,190 of OX411809.1, read as the reverse complement.
TTATGCACCTTTAGTTCCCAAGTTGAGGAATGCCATCAAAGAGAAAAGCAGAGGGAAACTTCGAAGTGGCGTGCTGTTTCATCACGACAACGCACTCGCGCACAGGTCAGCAGTTGCGATGGCTGCCATTCAGCAAGCTGGCTTCGAATTGGTTGACCCCTTATTTACCAGATCTGGCGCCTAGCGATTTTTATCTGTTCCCCAAATTGAAAGAATACTCAAGGGGAAACAGGTACGAAGACGATAACGAGGTGATGGATGCCGTGAAGAGCTTTTTGCAGGACCAAAACAAAACTTTTTTTTTGAAAGGGATTGAAGTCTTAGAAAAGCGCTGGACTCGGTGTGCAGAGAGACTCGGAGACTATGTAGAAAAATAAATTATTAAGTATTCAACAGTCATTATATTCTATCTCATTCTCACTACTTTTTGATCCCTCCTCGTATATAATCCGACTTGAAAACAACATTTAAAATGATATAAAAAGTAATCAAATAGAATCTACTAAAAAAATATTTTTTTAAGTTTTATAAACGACAGCTTTGTTGCTGTCGGTGGAGTCAGAAGTCTCCAAAACCGGCGAGCGGAAACCGGAGAGTGTATGAATAATTCTCATGAACTGTTACGATGTAACCGATCAAATTACTAAATAAATTATATAGTTGCATATTCAATTGATACCGGATACAATATCCGCAAATTTAAAATGCGCGCGTACCTAGGCCCCCTACCCAGTTAGATTATCGCCAATGGGTCGCCTGATTCCACTCCCACAAAGGCCAGAATCTCATTATATTACCATATTTGGCCAGCATGCGATCCCGGATGCGAGCAGAGTACGCCAGGGTTCGAGAACGTTCTATGGCTACTCCAATCGCAAGCGTATGGATAGGAAAAGTTCTAGAACAAAAATTTTTCTACCAATGAGCAGGCCGGACGCAATGCGCAATGGCAAAAATAATCTTAGAACTGGGGGTACTATCAGAAAAAATATAAAGACGAGAGCGGGGAGAATCCTTTTTTCTCCGACTCTCAATTATTGAGTGACTCGCGGCAGAAATATAACGCTGCGTGTAAATTATATATAAAATACTATTTTTGCCTAGGGCATTTGAAAGTAAAAGTGTGTGACTAGGAAACCCCAAAGGTACGTTTTATAATCCATTCTATTATAGGACTCATTTTCTTTCGTTTTACTTTATTGGTATGACCATATTTGAAAAGTAGATTTTTACGTGTAACTGTTCTATAAAGTTCGTTCTAACGAGATTTATTAGTATAATCATAATTGAAAAGTAGATTTTACGTGTAAGTAACTGTTCTATAAAGTTTGTTCTAACGAGATGATTAGACGTATTGTATAATACATACCCACGAATCATTTGTTTCAAAGGTATATAATTATCAAAAAACATCATACTGTTCGTACAGAGATTATTACCTATTTATTTAGTACTACACATTTTTTCGTACCCACCATATAATTCTTAATTTTTAATTGGTTAACGCCACAATGTCATAAAGTTTAAAAAAGTAGAATTCCTAAAAGTTTTGACACTGTACTTTCCCTGCAGAACTGAGCTGTAGCGAGCGTCGTGTCTTAAATATACCGCGCCCCAAAATAAATAACTAAAACCCGAATAAAAGGTAACGTACATTTCTTTTACAATTCCAAATTAACCTTTAAAAATAGCCCATGTCTGCTGCACAATTTCGTGTGTGTTTTAAAGATTCTTATGGAGGAATATTTCACCCTTTGGCACATATATTTTTATTGTTACTACTCGTCATTTTATTACGTTAGGTAATTTTATTTTACATATCAAAATTTTTACACTAATTTAGTTGACCGAAACTCCTCCAATAGAATTCTTTATATAATATCTATACTTGTAAATGCTTTGCAAAATGCCTAGTAACACTCATAACATAGTTGTCATTCCACAGAATTTTATTCCAAATTTGTCAATACTTTTACATCTTTTATATATTTATTCGTTAGAACCAATTGGCCTACAGAGGAATAAATAATTATTTAAGATTGTAACATCTATCTAAATGCAGTTGGCATTTAGAATTTTATTCGCTTCTACCTGTAAAATATAATAGTTCGCATACTGTATATAATTTAAGAATATTGCTTTTTGCTACTTGTTACTTAACATCACGCCGTCTCCCTTATGGGGCAGACAGGCACTTTTAAAACAGTTTTTTCATAAATGTTATACATCATCACGCCGTCTCCCTTATGGGGCAGACAGGCATTTTAAAACAGTTTTATCATTAAATTTTACTTATCATCTAGACGTCACTCTTAGGAGGCAGTCATATATTAGGCAATGGGTTTTTTTGTTTCATATAATTATTCTGTTTGTACGTTGCTATATCATCTCACCGCCACCCTTAGGGGGCGGTCATATATTATGCAACTATATTTTTGTTTAATTGTAGTTAAAAATTATTCTGTTTGTATGTTGCTATATCATCTCGCCACCTCCCTTAGGGGGCAGTCATATATTACGTAACTCATTTTTTTATCAGTGTCAATGCAAATGCGTCAATGCAGAATGTAGGGGGGTTCTGATTTATTTTTATTAAACTTTCTCCACGTTCTATATTATGGATGGTTCCTCCCCTCCCCCCATTCTGTTAGGATAGTTTTTTTATAATTTAATATGGACGCTGTAATGGTCGGCCGACACCCTCGGACCTGAACCTAGTTCGGATACAGGGGCTCGGCGGGAAGAACCACAACAGTGTCCCCAGGAGTTGAGACGTTCCGCCCTGTGTTTTCCAGCTCCTGGGGTTCCTAGTTCCTGGCTACGATCAAGTTCCTGGCTTCGACTGTTCCTAGCTGCAATCGAGTTCCAGGTTACGACCTTCCGGGTTGCGGCTGCCCTACGGGTTCTGGTTCCGGCGCCGGTTGCGCTGGCTTCACCCGCCTACCGGCATATATCTGCGCACGCCGAAGGACGAGGGCCTGCCCTTCGGCCCAATTACAGCCGGCCCGCAGTTGAGTACCCGTAGGTGACGGTCTTGGGGAAACCCCCTGAGTTCCGAACCACCCCCTGAGTTCTTATTTCTCTGTCTCTTTCTAATTTGTTGATTAATTATTTTATTATTTTTGTTAAATATTATTTTTTATCGAATTATATTGTAATTTTAAAATTCTTCTTTTATTTTAATTGATAGGGATTTTCCCCACAACAGAACGTTGAGGAAGCGAGAGATGTATGCAAGAATAGAGCCTTTTGTCACTCTGTTCTCTCTGACTACCCCGCAAGGGAGATAGCGTGATGATAAGTAAGTAAGTAAAATCATCATAAGTGCAACCCTAGCGCATTCATTGATAGACGCGGTTGCCCGAGGATCATGCGGCGGGTATTTCTGTGAGCATAAGGTATACATTTCTTCTCGCTACGAACAATTGGTATTATTATTAAGATTTTGTTGACTATTATAGAGATTTTTTTTTATAGAGAGAATTTGGGCAAGTTTTAATGGAAGTGATGTTTCTGTCCATAGTACTAGTATCTATTCTGTGGTATTACTTAGTCGTAGCGCTCTACTAGACACCGAATTATAAAAATCCGTGTCTATGTAACAAATATATTTATATTTTAACAAAGAATGGCAAAACTAACCTTCAGGACAATCGTTAGTAAACGTATACAATAAATGTACAGCTGCGTGCCGCAATTGTTCGTTCATCATACTCCAAGGCCATAGTCTGATGAGATAAACGGCAATGTTCTCGTCTGCAAAGCTCTTCTTCGCCGCCAAACAGTTGACCATGCAGCAATCAATGACGGTCAGCACCCAGAACAAAGTCTGTAGGACTGGATTCTGAACAATATAGTAATTTCATTATTAGGAAACTGAACATTCGACAAGTTTTTAACTCTAGGGTAAAAAGAGTGGCAACCTACATTCTCATCACTAAAACATTCGTACCTATGACATTTTTTGAGCCTTAAAATTTCAAGTTTTTTCTTTTGCTCTAAGTACTTATCATGACCCGCTCGGGAAGCCAAATCTCTAGCTTTATGATCTAATAAATCGAATTCAACATTATGTAAACGAAAAGAAAGTTCTAAGTGTAATACTTTTAAATGACTTCTTAAATTATCTCTAATAGTGAACCAACGTCTAGACTCTTCACCCAACCATATTTTCTGAGCTTTTTGTATGGCAATATTGGCAGACTTATTATGTGAATTGGTTCCGGTATTGATATAATTAGGGATAACGTTATGATATTTGCATTGCTGATTGAACCACACGTTTTGACAAGCAACACGATGGAGCTTAGAGATCTTAATATATAATTTCGCCTGTATAGCTATGCTTGCTGATTTAAGATAATTAATTGAATGAGGCGACACTTGGCGGAAGTCCATTGTTACTATTATAGAATGGATTTTAGGAGGAGGTATAAAAGCAAGTTGCACGAGTAAGCTTCGCTCATTTGTTGCCGAGCGTTCTTGAGAATGCCTCGTTTAGAGGTGAAACACGTGTCGAATTTATGTTCGGATTTTTGCGGAATATTGCAATATTGTGGTTCTGAGAGTTCTACCGTATCGCATAGTTGTGTCGCGTTGGTGAGTTTTTTGTCATTATCGTGCATGCTACTTTGCTATTATCACATTCTCATCTATCTGTGAGAGTGCGGATTGGCAATCTTAGGTTATTCTGTCCAAAGATAACCGGGATTGACAATCCGTGGGTGAGTGGTGGGCTCTCCTCCTAAAATCCATTCTATAATAGTAACAATGGACTTCCGCCAAGTGTCACCTCATTCAATTAATTATCTGTTATTTATATTAAATACAGTGCTGTTTTTAGTTATATCATATCTAGTGTGTATTGCGAATTTCATAATGGACAAAAACATCGAACAAAGAGTTTGTCTTAAATTTTGCATCGCCAATGGAATTTCGTGTTCGGAGTCGCAGAAAATGTTACAGAAGGCTTACGGTGAATCAACTTTATCAAAAACACGTGCTTATGAGTGGTACAAAGCGTTGAAAAGCGGTCGAGATGTGATGGAAGATTTGCCTCGCTCTGGTAGGCCATCAACGTCGGCAAACTGAAGTTAACATCGCAAAAGTGAAGGAAATAGTGACTTAAAATCCTCATTCAGATCAGAGAGATAGCCGCCGAACTTTCTGTGTCTCACGAGTCGATCCGTACCATTTTAAATAATCACTTGGGTATGAAACATGTCTCCGCTCGGCTAGTCCCAAAAGACCTGAATTTTCTCCAAAAACTCAATCGCATGAGAGTCACTGAGGACATGCTAGAACGAGTCAATTCCAACCCAACATTCATGAAACGTATTGTTACTGGTGACGAGACGTGGGTTTACGAGTTTGACATGCAAACTAGTCAACAAGCTTCGGAGTGGAGACTTCCAACTGAACCGAAACCGAAAAAACCACGCCAAAATCGATCAAAAGTCAAAGTCATGTTGACTGTTTTCTTTGACTATCGCGGTGTTATGCACTCGGAATTCTTGCCAGAAGGTCAAACGGTAAATAAAGAATATTATTTGAGCGTTATGCGGCGTTTAAGAGAGCGAATTCGACGAAAAAGGCCAGATTTGTGAAAAGAAAATTCTTGGATTTTGCACCACGACAATGCGCCTTCGCACAAGGCCATCATTGTGAATGATTTTTTGTCCAAACACTCAACAAATACCATCGAGCAACCACCATATTCACCAGATATGGCTCCAGCCGACTTCTTTCTTTTTCCTAAACTCAAATTACCACTTCGTGGCACCCGTTTTTAATCGGTAGAAGACATAAAGGAGAATTCACGGCGATAACTGAACTCAATTCCGGAAACAGCGTTTATAAAATGTTTTGATGATTGGATTATTCGTTGGCGTAAGTCTATAGTTTCTGAAGGAGCATACTTTGAAGGTGATAACATAAATTTGGATGAATAACAAAAATTTTAAAAATAAAATGAAATGTAACAAACTTTTCCCGGTACTTTCTTGACAGAGTAGTATATTGTTTACTTTATTGAACAATATAAACGAAATTTTTGACAATAACTTGGGTTTATAATTAAATCGGATTTCAACCAAGAATATAAACTTTATATTCTTGGTTGAAATCAGTATGATTATTATTATTTTGCATTTGCTATTTACATTTTTTTTTTCGTTTTATATATTAACGGATAAATGGATATATAGGACGGCCTCCCATCAGATGGACCGATGATCTGGTCAAAGCCACAGAGCCATTGGATGCAGTCAGCACAAGAGCAATCGTTGTGGCGCGCTCTTGGGAAGGCCTTTGTCCAGCAGCAGACGTTGAAAGGCTGATGGATGGATTATGTATTGGCAATTGTCTCAATTGGAAGAGGGACACAGCAAAAGTGCTGTGAGATTCGAGTATGGTGATAATTTCTTCAAATTGATAATAGTACAGTCAATCTGGGTAACTTTGATTCCTTCGGGCAACATTGACAGTGTGACTATGATAATGTTTTAATGTTTTTTCCCTATGAAATCAATATTTTTTGTTAATGCTTGCTTTAGATTTTAATTTTTAAACAAGCTCCGTAAACACACCTTAAAATAAAAGCGAATTTGTCAAACAGAGTTAATGCCAAAACTTGGTCCGAAATTAGCGCGCGAATTTGAGTTCATGAGACAGTGAATAACTTTTTTGATATTCTGTGATTGTATGGATGACAATTTACTCTATATGGAGTCCATCCATCCATCAGCCTTTCACCGTCCACTGCTGGACTTAGGCCTCCCCAAGAGGACGCCACAACGAGCGGTCCCGTCATGGGGGATAATGCCGTAATCGCCACGCTTGGCAGGCGGGTTGGCGATCGCAGTGGATGTTGTTAATACTCGAGGGAGTGCTGCTGCCCACTCCCTCGGTATCCCTCAGTCGGCTCTTACGACTCCCGTGGGTAGAGGGGTGGGACAATTCTAAAGCCGGCCCCACACGGCACTCTATATGGAGTAGGGCGAATAAATACTTCAAACCCAAGTGTTTACATATTTTTTGTTTGTTTTAATTATTTTAGTTTGTCTTCATTTTAATATACTTAACGGTTTGTTAATTATAGGATTTAAACGAGGTTTTGAGGCGAATTAAAAAAATATACTTGTAACTGCTAAATTTTGATTGATGGACCTTTTTTTACAAATATATATATGATACTACTACATATTTACGTTTTTATTGCCACAGCCACATCCCTAATTTGAGAGTAATATAAACTTATGTTACCCAAAGTAATATAATAATCAAATATTACCTCATTTATGTGACGGATCTAACGTGTGTCAAAGTTACACTTTTGTGAGTGGTAACTTTGACATACTACAAAAATAGATTTTTCTCTATAATTAATGGATATTATAGTCTTTCATTATTGTCTATGAATAAAAAATATTCTGAGAACACTAGCAAAGTTTAATATTGTCATTTAAATTTTAAAACATTTAAATGACAAATATCGCTGTAATATGTCAAAGTTACCCAGAATGACGGTATTTACTATTTTATTTATTAACCTAGTTTGGTACATGCAATGGGCGTTCAACTAACGATAACCTACCACGCAGACCTCTTAACTCTTATCTACCACACCATGTAGATTTTCGAAATTATATATTATTGTGTCTACGAAGGTAGGTACCTAACCTTAGAATATCGTCATCCTGTTGCGATACTGAAGTCAGATATAGCTCTATAGCAAAATATTATATTACATTATATACAACTGGGAATAAGGGTTAAAAAATTAATGATGATTGTATTCCCAGTAAATGACTGTTTTGTGAGTTAAAGTGGCTTCTGGGCATCTGATACTCTCTACGGTAAGTATACCAAGGCACTAGATGGTAAAAAACAGGTTATACCTGCGAATCCTACCACTCGTCCGGGTTCTTAAAAAAACACCGGACGAAGGACTACGAGCGAAGAAGATAATGCAATGCGAAAGTGGAAGGACAGGGGGAGCCCGAGACTCACCTACCTAGACCAAAACGGTCATGTATTGAGGAACGTGGAGTCAGAAGTCTTCAAACCCGCGAGCGGGAATTATGAATGTTGAGGAAGCGAGAGATGTATATGCAAGAATAGAGCCTTTTGCCACTCTGTTCACTCTGCCTGCAAGGCAGATGGCGTGATGATAAGTAATATATCTAAATGTAATAAAAAAAACATCTCACGTTATTAGTATTCTTGATGGCATCTGCAGTTTTGTCATGCAAGGACAAATGGTCCCGCAATGCTTGCAACGAGGACAAGAGTATCCCTGGCAACTGGCGATGTACAGCGTACTGTCGACTGCGTACACTTATTGACAGCACCGATGATAAGCACGCACATGTTCGTATCCAACGCTCATCTGTACGATATATACTTTATGAAATCACATAATCATAATAGGCTTGATGACAGTAATCAAGTATCGCCAAAATATTGAAGTGATCTAATGAAATAGGATTCAAGGATTGCGAAAAATGTATTCATTCTTATTTTAATGACGAGATTAATAATATATTTGATAAAATAAACCTACAAAATACAACAATCCGCCATGATAGCTTAAATACCAATCAGAGCGACTGACGTCACGCCTTAGTAAGCGTTATAGTAAAGTAGTGTCTTACATTCTCTTTGACTCTAATGTTTACTGTTGTCGTACTTAGGCGTGATGTCATGACAAGCGGAATGACATCGGCGTGCGTTTTGACGAGAGTTTGAAACATAAAATTTACATTTCATTTTATTGCATAAAAAAACCATTATTTTTACAGAAATATGATATATTTTTATATATACTTTTGAATATCATAGATTTTGAAAAACAGTCATAATGCCTATTATATGTACTTCATCTATACTATTATGAAGTTGTAATAGAGCTGTATCTGTACATTTAAAATAATTAAGGAAAAATTACTGTATTAGACTATATGGGTGTTTCTGAACACGAAACGATTTTTTTTAGATTTTTTAATTTGTTTGTTCGCGCATCACGCAAAAACTACTGAACGGATTTTGATACAACTTTTTTTATTTGATAGCTCTTGATTAGACTTAAAAACTGGTATACATTTTATCTCGCTACTATATCGGGAACCTGAGATATTACAAAAATAAACACACGACGGGTCAACGGTCAGAAAAAATCTTTAGAATAAATTTAAATTTTTATACTATGTAATTGTTTGCAGTCCAAAAATAATCAAAAAAAAAAGCTAGATTGCAACATAAAAAAACACATTACATAGACTGATTTGTCAGCATATGATTTTTAAGTAACTAGGTCATAGTTCAAGTAGGTATGGCTAAGCGAGTCACAAGATAAACATTTATTTGATCGCTTTGAGTACACATATTTAGTGTGCAAGAGTAAAGCGGATTCTACTAAATATATACGTCATGAATATTTTTTTATGATTTATGGCGAGGCAGTAGTTAGCTAGCGTCGGCAAGAAGATAAAAACATTCACCAGAGTATAGTCATATCATACCTTGACTAGACTGATACTTATTTTCCAGCGATAGCTTCAGATATAAATCAATTAGCGCTTTACACAATTCTTCTGCTAGATACTCAGGTTGACAATCACGACTTCTGGCACTATCTCCCGCACCAGCTCGCTCACTTTGCACTCCGTCCCAGAAAGGAGATTTCAAGTCATCGTAGAACTCCGAACATGTCTTGTCTTTAGATTTGTCCATATGTTTTTTATACGTCATAGACTGTGCTAACTGTGTGAGACAGAATAAAGCGGCATCTTGCAGTTCTGTGAAGTTATAAAATAAATATCAATCTTTTAGATCATACAAAACATATCAGATACCATTTAGAGCCTTCCATCGGTTATACCATCATATTGGAGTAGGTTAGGGTACATAAATTGATTTTCTTTTTAATTTAAACGAATTATTTTTTTGAAATCACAGTATATACAGTAGTATGGTAGTAGTATATGTTAGTGAAAGTTCCGTCCAAATTGGTCCAATCGTTTCGCAGATTAGTCGGAACAAACAGGCACAGACAGACAAACACTTTAAACATTACTTACTTTACTGTTTTTGGTATTTAGTTATAGGTAATGTATATACTGTCAAATGCATTTAGTAAAAAGATGTTATTTAGACATTACAAACAGTCACATTAATTTTATTTATGTAGCGATCTGCCCTCGCTTTGCACGTATTCAAATTACAACTAATCTCTAAGATTTTTGAAGAATATAACAGAAATATATATTATATAAGTATGCCAAAATTGTGCGTAAGCCTTGAGGCAATAATTCTTATAAAGTGCCGTTCATAAATTCAGTCCTAATGCATCATAATTTGTGTTACTTCTGATTGATGTAGCTTTTTAGGGTAAAATAATTATTAAAATCTGTTTAGTGGTTTCAGAGCTTATCGATTTATAAATAAACATTATCTCTGTATAAAATTTCTAATAGATGTGCAAGTTTTTAGCGTCCCTACCGACTTACCATGTTCCTCGCTCTCTAAGCACTGCAATAACAAATGGAAGAAACTGACAGCGGGTACATCTTTGAGCAACCCCCAGACGTTATCAGCTGCCGCACGCTCACTTAGTAACGACGCCAAGAGAGCTAAACCCTGCGCACACACTCCTAAGTACTCTCGGTCTGTAAAATGTTTAGTAAACATTGATCATTGAACATAGATAAGGAAATACGCATTAATGGTTTAGTCTAAGTTTTCAAAAGCAAGTCAATGTAATACATATTATTATATAGCTTAATAATCGACTATCTTCAGCCCGCAACTCAGATGAACGCGCAGCATAAAATAAAATAATTCAAGTGATTAAAATAATAGAAAGAAAAACTCTCCCAACATAATTGTGCAAATTATTCAACCAAAACCATTTACATCTAATAATACAATCCATATAAATTAATTATCTTAAAGGCAAGAGTTACGAAGAGAGCCGAATAGGGGTATATGTGAACTTCTGGCCAATTCTCGTTGGTCATTGACCGATTATTTAGTTTTCGTTTGATGTTTTCATTTTTACCGGCTCCCTAACGATCGTGACGTGATATTAAATCTTCCAGAAGAATCGGATTAGCCAATGCACAAAGATTTTTTTTGATTGGGACCTGTCGCCATTTCATTTATCCCGCATTTATACCATATTTAACGTCACGGTAAATATTGTTAGTCATTTTGAATCAAAGACTCGAGGTTCGGGAAGTCGGAGCAGACTGGTAGGAATTTACCGTCTAATGCAATACGTTAAAACTCGATGGATGGAAGTTGCAAAGTGTTTCGAGTTTGTTCTGATAATCTTCAGTCAGATATTCTCCAGTATTTCTTGACATTTTCCCAGCTTACTCTGAACCTCCAGTGCATTATCTGCGACAAGTTCAATGTCATCGGCAAACAGCATACGCCAAGATCCATTTTATTATTCGAGAACGTTAGAATGGACGTTGCAATAACCCAACCCACTAATACCGGAAGATTTTTTTCTTTTATAACCACCAAACTACCCACTCGTTGCTCGGGTCTGTCATTCCATGTTGCGCCATAGGCTCTCCGTGTCATCCTTCTAAAGGCTATGTCGTGGAGCACTTATACCACCAGAGATAAACTTGTTTTCGTATTTTTGAAGTGAAAACTTCTATAGGAAGGTTTGGATAGGGAGTAAATTCATGTAAGACGTCATCGACATGGTCATGTGACGTGTTAACGATGAAGTGAAAACTTAAAAAATGTTTCATTTATCACAAGATTATATTGGTAAATGTACTAGCTATATATATATATATAGTACATATGTGAGTAGTTGAAATACATTATAATTCATAATATATATATGACACTTACATAATTTCTCCAAATCTGTGGAGCTATTTCAAACAATTAACTAAGACCAAACAATTAATTTGGATATCCAAAACTAGCAACTGTTTGTTTATAGTTTTAAGTTTTCACTTCTGTCGGCAGTCCTCATGACTGCTTTTTTTTATTTGTGGAGAATTGTTCAATACTGTGATTATAAGTAAATACTAATGAAATATGCGACCAAACCACGTCGATATTGGCCGACTTAAGTTGTTTTTTTAACACCTATACCCTAGTGAGAAACAACCATGTGCAGTATTAGACGACTACGCCTTTACGACTACTGCGTGGAACTGCAAAAATAAATAAACCTAGACTGAGAACTACTATTTGTGGAAATAGAAAATATTGTTGAACAAAATTTGCCATGTGGTTACAGAACTCACAACAATCCAAGCGGACGACCCTGGGAGATAGGATTAAAATATACTCTTTTCCACACCACCCAAAGAGGTGGAGTGCTAGGCGCAAGGTGCTTCCTCCTGTATGTCCGACGTCAGAGCGTTCATAGTCAGGAGGAACATGTAGGGGCTTAAGCCCGACCCTCGATGTAAGCCTACAGCCATAGTTTTTCTCTAACTCAAGCTTCAGACTGGACGTGAGCGTTGGCTCTATCATACATCTTGAACAAGCCATGCACTACTTTTTCATTCATGGCCCACCACAGAATCTTAAGAAGGACCCTATTGTACGCCTTTTTCAGGTCAATGAAGACTATGTGGAACCTGTATTTTTCCTATAATCCGTTGTTCCCCGTCCCGACATGAACCCAAACTGGTTTATTGCTACCGCACCCTCCTCTCTTAACCGATTCGCTATCACGCTCTCCCATGTGTATAAATACAAAAATACTGTTCAGCTTTATATTATATCAGTATATAATTTTCTTTATATATATAAATCTTCTGTCCGTATCTATGTAATTGAATTCCTCCTAAACGAATGGTTTGACTTCAATGAAAGTTCTTGTGTGGATTCAAGGCTGAATTAGCTATAGATTCACAATTAGATCCAGTATGTGGCGCTGCGATAGGGTTTCAGGATTTTTATTCCATTTATTCTAATGTAAAAGCATATACCTAATAATAAAATTTCAAAAACCAACAACCCGGCGAGCATGTTTGAAAAGAATTATGAATCTTGAGGAAGCGAGAAATGTATGCTAGAATAGATCAAGAATAAAGCTTCTTTGCACTCTGTTTTCTCTGCCTACCCCGCAAGGTAAAATGGCGTCATGATAAGTAGTAATAGAAACAACCCCATTTTTGTAATTAAGTAATATCGTTAGTAGCTGAAATAAATTACTCCATATAAATGAAACACCAATGTTCGGACAGGCCAACATCTGTAAGGTCTGCTAGTTATAATTATCGTCAATGTCTTGATAACAAGTAATGATACAATAACGTTTTGGTACACTGAATTATTAGCTCAGATTGTTTTGACTATAGTGCAATGTAGCCTAAACATCACGTGTTGTATTTATAACTGTATTAACTATTAAAAACATTAGGCAATTAATCTGCCTGCCTCGGTGGTTTAACGGTAGTGTGAGCGACTGCTGATCATGAGGTCTCGGGTTCGATCCCCGGGTCGGGCGATGCTATTGAGCTTTTTCGTAAAAAGAAAAATTCTCAGTAGCAGCCCGGAGTTTGGAAATGTGCCCGGTAGACGGCAATAGGCTAGCCCCCTATTACGTGGGACTTAAAAATGTTGGCGAACCATGGGTGTGTAATACACCTCTGCCTACCCCTTCGGCGATACAGACATGATTTTATGTTATGTTAATACACGAGTGTGAACGCAAACTCAAATGCACTCTCCGTTTCCTCACTGTCATAGTCCGATTGGACAGCAATCCGACACGACCGATTAGACGCAGGACTAACGCAGGCTTTACGTGCTCTCCGAGGCACGGGAACACCACCAACTTCCTAACTCCGGGCTGCTATTGAGAATTTCTTGACGGAAAAACTCAATAACTTTTTGTTGCCACTACCCGGGAATCAAACCCAAGACCTCATGATCCGTAGTCAAATACACTACTGGTAGACCACCGAGGCAGAGAGCAGAGAACATTGCCTATCGCGTCATCATTATAGCTTACCATAACGGAAGAAAAATATATGCAAATACATTTACGATAGACGGTATGGATCTTGAAATAAAGATGTGGAATTTTAAATCTCTGAACAAGGTCTGCGGTAGCTTTAAGCTAAGCGACATCCAATATTAACAATTTAAAAGTAATATCTTGCCCATAATCATTCCTTTTTACAAACACTAATAAGCTAAGCATGTTAAATGCTACAAAAAACAAATCACAAAAAAAAAACAATTACTCACCACCATCAAATGCAGTTAAGGTCAGCAACAAATTATGTAAACAGTCTTTTGTAGTGGCGAGGGATACACGCACACATTTGTGTGACGTCACGGCTATCAGAGCACGGAACGCTGCAGCACGAACTTGACGGGTGTCCTGAACTGCTTCACCCGACCACGAACTACATCTGATAATAGACAAGACAATTTTAACCCGGGGATTTATATTCTGAAAGAAAAACTCAAATCAAACTCTAACCCTTTAACCAACGTGATTTTTATAGGCCATAGATATCCCCAACATGGAGGCACAGCCTCATACACAACAGTGGGATATAGGTACAATGAGCTCTAAGATGAAAAATAATGTTTGATCAACTGTGCATTTTTGGAGCTAGGTATAAGCAGAGCGGCGTTACAAGTAGGGACGATCCTCACCAATAATTTCTATAATTATATAATTTTGAAGAACGTTTCCGCAGTTTATCTATTGTTAAGACAAATGAGCTATTATTCAGTCAGATTGCCGTTCCATGAGATTATGAGAATAAAAATCGTACAAGTGTACACACTTAGTGAACCTATCCTGACTTCTGTTTTATTAAAAATGGAAGGTTAGTACTTACATTTTTATTATATACCTTTCGAAAAACAGAACAATACAATGTGAGATAGCAACTCCTTCTGGCGGGAATTTGTCATAAAAACGTTAACATTAAAAATCCTTAACCAAAACAAATCATTGCTAATATATCAACTCAATAATAGATAATGTTTTATCTTATCATTTTCTACTTCAACAACAATCCCATCAGGTTTATGTAAATAAACGCTAAGTGTTTTTAAGAAATGCGTAGATAACTTATTTCTATAGAAAGACTTGAAGACTAGAAACTTGTTAACATACACTTAGTAAATAAGCGATTCTTACGAATATTATTCATTACATCATCAAATAAAACGATTTTTACGAAAGTATTTCATAAATTTTTACTACAGACATTCTGGGTAACTTTGACAGATTACAGGGATATTTTTCACAGTATTTTAAATGTTTTGACATTTAAATGACAATATTATACTTTGTTAGTGTTCTCAGAACGTGGTTTATCCATAGACAACAGAGAAAGACTATAATATCCATTAATTATAGAGAAAAATCTATTTTTGTAGTATGTCAAAGTTACCACCCACAAAAGTACAACTTTGACACACATTAAATCCGTCACATAAATGAGATAATATTTGATTATTAAATTACTTTGGGTAGCATTGATTTATATTATTCCCAAATTAGGGATGTGGCTGTGGCTGTGGTGGTATACAAACATAAATTTGTAGTAGTATCATATATATATATTTGTAAAAAAGGTCCATCAATCAAAATTTAGCAGTTACAAGTATATATTTTTTTAATTTGCATCAAAACCTCGTTTAAATTCTAAAAATGAACAAACCATTAGGCATATTAAAATGAAGACAAACTAAAATAATTAAAACAAACAAACATATGTAAACACTTTGGTTTGAAGTATCTACTACATATAGAGTAAATTGCCATCTATAAAGTAAGTGTATGGAGTGCCATACAATCACAAAATATTAAAAAAGTTATTCACTGTTTCACACTCTCAAATTCACGCGCTAATTTCGCAAAGAGTTTTGACATTAACTCTGTTTGACAACTTCGCTTTTATTTTAAGGATACGGAGCTTGTTTAAAAAATATAATCTAAAGCAAGCATTAACAAAAAATATTGATTTCATAGGGAAAAAACATTAAAACAATCTCATAGTCAACTGTCAATGTTACCCTAAAGAATCAAAGTTACCCAGATTGACTGTATCCGTAGAAATATTTAAATGTAAGTGTAAGTATAGTATACGCATAAATATTTGAAATAATGTGGAAAAAAAAGACCTGAATAAAAGTCTGTACAATCCTTGTTCATTCCAACGCTGCACGGGGCAGTTCTTGAAAGCGCTGATGTTATGGAGTGCATCCGCTAGAGATATGACCAATATCGCTGTGGGGGGCGGTGGCTGAGAGTGAACACGCGGCTGCGATAAACACACATCGCTTCCTTTCTGTGCACGCACTTCTAATTCACTCCTTCGTTCTAATAGCGATATGGGAACGTTCGACTCTAGAAAACACATGAACAAACATTTATTTGAACATTTCTACTATCTACCAATCTGTAAACATTAATCAGTAAGATATGATATAATAGTTTAGATTGGTTATCATTAATGTGATAAGTATATAGTAAAATTACGAGTCAAGTACAAAATACAGTCATACTGCACAAAATTACGCAAAACTAGTCCGTGTGGTGACGGATTAAGAATACAAGTGTCACCACCCCATTCTTTCCCACGGGTGTCGTATGAGGCGACTAAGGAAAGTAAGCAATTATCATCCATTGCATGACTGGTAGTAGGGCTGGGTACCAAGTGGGAGTACTCTCTTGGTATCCGGCCCGAGAGGGTTGGTACCACCATCTCCTGTGTAACCGGTCATGAAGCACATCGTTGCGTTTTGGCTGTAGCAGGAGATAGCCGTTTATATTTCATTATATCTGTGAAATGAATTGGTGAGCAGCGGCTTGACAATACTCTCGGTATAGTAGAGTCCATGGGCGACGGTTACCATTTAACATCAGATGGACCGTGGCTCGACTGCCACTACTTGCAATAAAATAAAAAAAAAACGTATTTACTAAATAGATCAAAACAATTCTGGTTTAGTTTAAAACTCGATCAGTGTGTTGTGTTGTTTACATAATATTTAAAGAGACTCTCTGTGACAATCTGATCACAAGGAAGTTGCCAGTCATCTCAAGTGACATTCCCATAAGAATAATAATAACGTACTGTAGTTATCTTAAATTTTGCTATGATATAGAAAGAGACGATGAAGCATGTAAAGTTCGTAAAGAATCGATAATATTGAGATGATATGAATCTACTATCAGTCGAAGTGCCGTATAGTTTTATGCCAAATATCTAACGAAAACTATATCATCTCTAAAAAAATAAGTATTATTTTTTAAAATATACGTTTGACTTACGAAACGATTGTTTATATTCCTTTGCATTGAAGAAATTGATCAGAACTTCTAAACAATTCTCTAAGAAATTATTTTCTTGCAGCTGCTGCAGGATATCAGACTCCAATACCTTGAAAATAAATAAATTTTATGAGCCAATAACAGATAGAAATATAAAAATGTGTGTGTCAGTTCTGGCGCACAACTGGAATTGTAAGAGTATTTGAATATGCAATAGGCAAAGAAGGTAAATAAAAGCATATTTATTTTATAATAGGTACATAATGAAAGCATGTATTTTTATTCTTTTCAGATTTTTCGTATTGAAGCAATGGGTTAGTGACATTATTTTATTATTCTGTCCAAGGTATGGGTTGGTTACATATGTCTGATAATCTCTGTAAGCAATGGGGTGGTGATAAAATCATAACGCTTATTATTTATTTGTATTATTTTTTTCATGATATAATTTCCATACCGGTCCTTATATAAAAATGCATTCTTAAGGAGTAAACCCCAATATGAAATACGAATAATCTTAATCATTTTAGATCTATTTCTTTTAGCAATTGACATGCTCCGCTACTTTTTAAAGTACAAATTATTTGTGAATAAAGAAAAAGAGATTCTTAGTAGGGGCGGGAATCGAACCACGCATCTTTTCCAATCCGGGGAAGTGCTCTAAGCCACTGAGCTACCCTACTGACCTTTCGATCATCCCAAATTCTTAATCACATTTGTCTTACGACTAACGCCATCTACCGGCAAGCATTACATGTATCCAATATAGTAAGTTTAATTTTGCTATTATTAAAAAAAAATATTAAAAAATCGCGCCATCAAATAGTATGAATTTTAATTGCAAAATTAAATTTACTATATTGTATGCATATAATGCTTGGCGGTAGATGGCGTTAGTCGTAAGACAAATGTGATTAAGAATTTGGGATGATCGAAAGGTCAGTAGGGTAGCTCAGTAGCTTAGAGCACTTCCCCGGATCGGAAAAGATGCGTGGTTAAATTCCTGCCCCTACTAAAAATCTCTTTTTCTTTATTCACAAATAATTTGTACTTTAAAAATCTTAATCATTTTATTAGAGTTGTAAAATTTTATTAAACCAGCATTAATACCTATATTCTGCCAAACAACTAGGTTATCGAAATAATTCGTGGGCAATCAAGAGTATCAACATTTTCAATAAATGATAATTTAAATACAGTAAACATCTATGCAAAGCAATATAAATTTACTGCCACGCAGAGGTCAGGGGGCTTAAACTACAGCGCGGACCTCTGACTATGTGATTGTTAATAATGCATATTTAAATAGGTCATCGTCAGTTTAAACAGTTCAAATAAATCTTGCACGAATCATGAGGAAATCTGTAATATTGTGAGCGCGTTATGAGGCTGATCCAGGTTGTCTTGAAGTGGATATGGACGTGGATCCTTTAACTAGACATCTGATTTTCTCTTGAAATATATAACGTAGCTACGTCGATAAGTTGATGTCCTGTTTTCGCTACAAAGCCAACCCTAATACTATCGGGGATAACATATAGGCTGAGAAGTCCGGGACCAACGCTAATCATGTAATCATTTGCAATAGTCACATAATAAATTTAATACAAAATATACCTACTTGTTATAAATAAATTGTAAAAAAAATTAAACAATAGGTAGGTACTATTGTCCAAATCGTTTTTGTCAATGTCGTATATATATTCAAATACTACAACGTACTTTTATCGCAAGTTGTATAGTAGAATAGTATTATACAGCCCAGTGGTACCTAAATAAAACCAAAGACAGCAAAATAGTGGAAGCGACGAGGAAACAAAACAACGTCCAACATCTTCATACGGCACACACCTCAGACTATTCGAAGTTTCTCGAAATTATGTTTTTGTATTAGTTTACAAATTATCACTGCTCGGTAAAGAAAAACATGGTGAGAAAACCTTTTTTTTTGTTTAGCCGGGGGAAAATGTACCTAACCGCACACCCCGTCGTTCGGGGCAACGAACAGGGTAGTGTGGGGCCCTCACCCACTAAAGAAACCACCCATGTGCCGTCTCTCCGCCTTTATTGGCGGGCCACCGGAACCATATTACATTCCATCAGTGGTATAGTGAGAAAACCTGCATTCCTAAGAGAATTTTCTAAGGCTTGTTAAGTCTACCAATACGCACTGGACCAGCGTGGTTTACTATGACCTAAAACTCTCTCACTATGAGAAGACACCCGTGCCTAATAGGGGAACAGTAATGAGATGAAAAAATACTTTGGAAAATACAAAACTGCACGCCTCATAATCTTCATTTTTCACAATAAAATTTATTATTTGATAAGTAACTAATAATGTATTGGACTTACTAAGTAGTTTTCAATAAATCACATAGATAGCGCTAATTTAAAAAAGTACTAATGTGGGTTTCATGTTTTATACGCCATCTAGCGCTAATTTTAAGAAGTACTTCTATATTGGTCTACCTCTCAGTTCCGGGCCGCGCGCACGCCAAGGCCACGCAAAAAAGAAAGAAAGAAAGAAAGAAAATATTTAATTCGTGCTACAAAAGACTGCATATTTGTAACAAAAATAAAATTTAATATACCTAAAAACTACCTATAATAAAAAGTTGAAACAGAATTATACAAAAAACATTGTGGAATGTAAAATGTTTTTTTCGTGTTTTAGGTATAACGTTGGTGTGTTATTATTTACGTGTGTTTAGTGTTTTTAATTATTGTTATGGATAAATAGTTATTATACTTGACAAATATCATCAGTTCGTCAAGCAAAGGTAAGAACTTTCTTTTAACAAAAAACAACGTACCGACCGGGCGAACGGCGTTCTGTTGACGATAGTAAAACCACCGGTGGCTAATTGGCTATGCGTACGTAAAAAGGTAGTTCTCATGAAAGGCGCTGGTTTTAGTTTCGCGTCGAGCGTAAATGCCGTAAATATTCAGTATTTTTTTGTGTATTTAATAATTTGTGCTTTATATGTGTGTGTAGATATTATTTTACAAGTGCAATATATGATAAATAGAGACGATTTTAAGTTTGAAAAATCAGTTATTCCGTGTAAAACGGGAGTAGAACACACCTCAACGCTTCGCTTATGAGGCGTGCAATATACCTATATAAGTAACTGAAACATAAAGTGCCGACTGTGTTATCAGGTCCATCTGTTATCAACATAATATGTAAAGCTATAAATCTTCGTGTGGTTATAGTTTTTTAATGTTACGTGGCATTAAATATTGAGTGAAAGTAAATTGCAATTTGTTAGCGAGTTATTTCAGGTCACAATACTCAGTATTGATACGGTGTTCTGATAGACACAACGATCTCCTCTACAAAACTAAACATTTTCGTTTATTCATTTCATTTACGTTCTTGACGTTTACCTAATAGTAATCAATACAAACAATATACACACACGGCAATATTTTATATCTAGTCAATTTTCATATACACAAAACTGTGCTAATATACGAGTATGTCTGTCGCACATGCGAAGGTTCCAAAGACGATGTAGTAGGTAGAGCGAATTGAAGAAGAGAAACGCAGAAAGCTGGCCCCACTACTGCTCATGGACTAAACTACTTGTACAAAAAGTGCTGGCAAGCCGCTGCTTACATCCGTGAAATGATCTCCCGCTAAAACCAAAACATAACGACGGTCGATCACTTCACATATAGTAGTATCGACCCGCTCGAGTCCGATAGCAAGTGAGTACTCCTACTTGGTACCCAACCATACCACCAGTAATGCACCTGCTGATAGTTACTTATTTCTCTTAGTCACCTCGTAAGACACTAGTAGGAGAGAAGGGCTTATTTATATACTTAGTTCACCCACACAGATAGCCGCGAAGAAAGCGAGAGGAGAAAACTTAAGGCCCTATCTCTCCATGCTAGCTGAATTATTATTACCTATATCTGACTAGAGAGCCGATCCAAATACACAGGATAAGTTATATAGAATAATGGTGATTACTGATAAGTTTTAAATTTACTAAACAGAAATGAAATTAATAAGTTAAATATTTTATAATTTTTTCATTGTAATTGTATATTGACTATAACGTGTACGTGATATGAGCCATTGCACATAACAAGGAAAAATAATAAAAATGTTAAAAACGTTGCAAACAGCAGTTGCTGTCACTCATATAGGTACAAAACTATTGTTGGTTTAGAGAGGAAGGAAATTTGTTATAAATAATAGTAATATAGAACTAAAACATTCGTGTGGGTATATAATATTGATCATTTACTCCATACAAATAGGTGTTTGTTTGTAGTGTCTAAATAATAGCTTTTTACTTAATTCATATACAAATACAGAATACAGTATGAATATAAGTACTCATAACAAGAAAACATTATTATTTTTTCATTTTTGTATGTGTTTGTACCGTTAATCTCCGAAATGGCTGGGACCATTTGAACGGAATTTTCATTGGCAGATATTATAAGTTTTGAGTAAGTATTTATTTTGGAAAAATAATTAGAGTACCACGCAGAACATAAAACTAAATTCCACATGGAAGAAGTCACGGGTAGCAGCTAGTTTAAAATAAGTTGCCTATGTTTTCTTTGGCTATCGCATTTAAAACATACAAGGCTCAGTGACTATAACTATTGTTTTAGTAGATCTACATCAATTATTTTCCGAAACGAAAAGGCTGTAAGACTATTTAGAATGTTAACAGATCATCATAAACGAATACGATTATATAAAAACAAATAATTTTCGTCGAACATCATGATGACTGGTTAAGATTGGTTTTAAAAAAAATCACACTGGCAAGGAGATTAACAACTTAGAACTCTGCACACAAACCTGAGATTGTTCGTGTGCTTTATCAACATACTTCTACCTACGTAAATAACGATTTACGATGAATGATTTCAATTCAATTTGTTAATTATTATTAACAAACAAAATGTTTAACATAAGTTAAAAATATTTAAGGATAAGATGACTTAATGAATGTTACGAAATTTAAAGATGACCGCGGGTGGTATTCGAACACATAATTTGTGAGTCAGTCAGAGCGGTCAGTCAATCTCAAAGTGTACTCCGCGGAACCCTAGGGATTCGCAAGGATATCGTGGGCTCCACAAAATACTGGCGGTTATAAGAAAAGTAGGGTCCGGTTGCTGTAAAACTAACTGTTATACCATTTTATTTTGATTAGAAGTACTATTTCATAATTCTACTACTAAATTAATAATGGAAAATAGACATAATAACAATTTTTGTCTTAATTACGGGATTCATTAAATATTTATAGTTTTCTAAAAGGGATCCCTCGTCATATTCGTCTGAGAACCGCTGATATAGTATATGGAAATTACGGCACAATCTAATATTAATCCAGGACAGTTCTTTTGAAACTTGAAAAACAGTACCTACCTAATCAATTTTAACAATTTATATTAACATTTTGATCTGTATTTTTAGCACTTGAGATGCTCACTTTTAAAGTACAAATTATTATTTGTGAATGAGGAAAAGATAACTAGTGCGACCGGGTATCGAACCTGCGTCCCTTCCAATCCGGGGAAGTGCTCTAATCCACTGAGCTACCTACCGCATCACCTTTCGGTCATACCCAATCTCCTCATCACATTTGTCTTAACGAACAACGCCATCTATCGTAACGCATTTACATGCATTAATCCAATATAGTAGGTTTAATTTTGCAATTAAAATTCACACTATTTGACGGCGCGATTTTTTAAACATTTTGATCTGTATTTTTAGCACTTGACATGCTCAGCTACTTTTAAAGTACAAATTATTATTTGTGAATGAGGAAAAAGAGAACTCTAGTGTGAGCGGGAATGGAACCTGCGTCCCTTCCAATCAGGGGAAGTGCTCTAATCCACTGAGCTACCGCACCACCCAATCTCCTCATCACATTTATCTTAACGACCAACGCGACGCGTAGTAATGGCCTAAACCCTTCTCACTTTGAGAAGACACCCGTGCCTAGCAGAACAGTAATGAGATGAAAACAATAAGTAACTGAAACTGATAGTGCCGACTGAGTTATCAAGTCCATCTGTTATGTAATGTTATAAATCTTCGTGGGATGACCTCCTCGCAGAAGGCAACGACCACGGCCCAATTCCTGTCGCTGCCAAGCATCGGTCTGACGACGCTCGGCAGCAAGAGTTCCCCCCTTAAAGTATAAAAACTATAGAGCGCGCGTATCGCTTCGGTCCAGTTGTGCCAATTGTAGGCAAATGTGTTATAGGTACTTAACTATGGTATAGCGGTTTTATAGTGACGTTCCATGCGTGACGTAATTTCTGCAAATATATCGATTGTTTGCCGGGAATATACTTAAGTTAGGAATTAATTAATTATATGTTCAATATCCTAATAAATTGCGAAGCGGTAAAACCAAGGACTGCAAAGACAGTTTTATCGAGTTCAATCTCCAGCCCGAGGTTATGTACGCCATACTCCTCTCACTTTCCGAAGTTATGTGTGTATTTATTTACAAGTTATTACTGCTCGGTGAGGGATGAGGATGAGAAGACCTGCACGCCTGAGATTTACTCCACGGCTACGTGCTTGTGAAGTCTGCTTACCCGCACTGGGCCAGCATGGTGAATTACGGCCTAAATCGCTCTCAATCTGATTAAATAGGGTTGGAAGAATAAATTTGTCGGTTTGCTATGATAGGTATTTAATACTTACAAATAATTTAAAAAAGGTAGGTATCATTTTAAGTATTTTTTTGTTACGTCTATATATTTTTCCACTACTGCACGTATCAAATTAATAATATAATAGCATACATGTACCTATATTTATATTATTTAATCACCAGATTATTTATTAGACAGACAAAATATTTTTATATAAAATTACACTATTAAAAAAATATCGTATAAAATGAATTGCGGTACAACACTATCGTGAAGAAAAAATGACGGTTGATAGCGTGCCGGGACGACCAACCCCGCGTACCGACCCTTCTGAATTTTGCTAAAACAAGTGATTTAGTAACTAAATTCTACTTATTGATGAAAAGAAATGTTAATATTCCTTTTATTGTGTTGCCAGGAATCGATTTTACAACCTGGCACTGTACATTTCACCATTTTTATCAAAAAATAAATAAAAGATTGCTCTCCGACTTAATATGAACCGTATTGTTTTGCTACTGATTGAGCGTTTCAACGACGCGCGATACTGTTCATACTTGTGCTTACGGTTCATACTCAGTAAGGCGCGCTCTACGCGCCCTGCAGGTGACCATGGCAGCTCGGCGGGCGTCGCCCTGCGCCCTGCCATCTGGCCACCACGCTGGGTGAGGGACGACCACCCCCCTCCCGCTTTTGCGACGCCCGCCGATACACCTCGGCGAGCACCTCCGCCTCCAAGTTCCACGGAGGGTTACGGCCAACGCGCAGGCCGCCTCCGTCGACACCGTGCGTATGACCCTGGACGCGACGACTCTCTGTGGCCTCCACAGAAGAGCCCTTTTCGGTGCGTCCAGGGACTCGGCCTACATTGGGCGGGTACCTAGTAGTAAATTGCAATTTGTCTAGTTATTTCAAAGCACATTACCTAGAATTGATGCAGTGTTCTGATAAGCAGAACGATCTCCTCTACAAAACCCTGATGATTTTTTTGGCATTTAACTAATAGTAATCAATACAAACAACTTACACACGGGCATATGTTAATATCTATTATAGTGAATTTTCATAAACACTTCACAAACTGTACGTAAGGTGATACCGACACGCTCGGGTCCGATACCAACACACACAACCCTACCACCAGTAATGCATTGAATAATAATTGTTTACTTTCCTTAGTCGCCTGGTATGCACCCACCGCATCTTAGGCCGGCACCATCCTGACGGAACCTAATTAGCAGTGTACAAAGTGTCTGTGATACGTACCTAAGAGCGCATGAATATATTTTGTTAGGTTCACACATACTAAAGATGTAGACACACAGAGTTCATCCTTAGAGCGTCCCGTATCCGATTTTGTATCGCGGTACGAGCACATATACCCACATATAACGCTCGAGAGATTAAAAGTTGACGCGACATGTTCGACGCTACCAAACGGCACAAAACAAGATTCACTATAAAAGCAGACCATTGTCTGGGATAACTACTTCGGAAAATTTGCAAATCTAGCATTTTTTTCCGCATCCAAATGTGGATAAAGAACGTCATAAAAAAAATTGCGTTCTGTGAGATATCGAGTTTAAAAAAAAACATAGTCTCACGCCTGTATCCCCGAAGCGGTAGGCAGAGGTGTATTTTACACACCCACGGTTCGCCAACTATGTTTAAGTGCCACGTAATAGGGAGCGAGCCTATTGCCGTCTACCGGGCACATTTCCAAACTCCAGGCTGCTACTGAGAATTTTTCTTTATAGAAAAAGCTCAATAACGCTGACCGACCCGGGGATCGAACCCGAGACCTCATGATCAGCAGTCACGCATACTAACAATTTAAGAATAAGTATGTACATAAATGGATAATAGATTACACAACTTAAACACGTTCCATTAATATCTACAGGACCATTTAGAAGACTAGACGCCAGAACACTAGAAAAAAATTATATGTAAAAAGGACAATAAAACTAGTAAAAAGTTAATTTAAAATGCTTACCATTTTGTTCCAGAAATCTTTTTTATGATCTCTGTACCAGGCACTCTGATAAATGACACGAAATTAATAATAGCTTGTTCTGCTGGCTGTTGATGGCTTTTCTTCTCCTGTTATAGGTATGACTTATACTATAATACCTTTAATCGATAGAGGTAATAAAACAAATATTTACAATACATATATAGGTAAGCCATAATGTGTAATCCAGTGTGAGTCACACATTTATTCTTCATTTTATTACGTACTAAGAGAGTCTTAAAATATAAATCATTCTTTATAGATTATAACCTTCATTGAATGTTGATAAATATCTTTGTCTAGATTATATAGAACGTACCTACGTTATGCTCTTTAAATAGATCTTGTATGTTATTAATACTAAATAATAATAGCTTTTAACAACAAGCCATTGGTATGCGTTAAGTTAATCTTAAGCACATCCTCGTTGAGATTTATTTTGCTTGTTTGATAAGAAGTATTTGCCGAGTGAAACCAGTTTTAAACGCACATTGAGAGTTTGAGTCGCGGTACACTCTGTGATAATTATGTAGATTACTTATATGGCGATCCTTTGCTTCATCTACATACGTACTACGTATTACAAAACTAACAGAACTGTGTCTGTATATTAAAGATATAAGGTAAAAAAAAAAATTTGTCATTTAAAGTTTCTGGACCAAAACATTATTTTAGAATAAAATTGTCACCGTTTATTGTTTGGTTCGCTATTCACGCAAAAACTGCAAACCTTTTATTATTTGATAGTTATTGATAAGAAACAGCAAAATACCCAGGCACCAAGATAAATATGAAAAGGTACCCTTAGTCGGAGCTTTAGGCAGTAAATGTACGAGATATTTACAAAACTAGGATAAGCATATATCAGTGGTCAAAGTTTATAGAGACATGTACCCAATACTTATTTATAAATGTAGGTATAGATAAAATACGGGCTTTACCCAAATAAACACTATATACAATTATATTAAGTAGATTTAATTTAATTTAATGGTTTGATACTGACACAAAACTGATAAATACACATTTTTTATCTAAACATAAACAAACATTTTCCCGATTAAATCATAAAACTCGAGCTTTTTAATTAATGAATTAATTGTTATCGTGTCTTAGAATGGTACATAATACATATAATAGCTCATAATATTGTGTTATTTTCCACAAAATTTTAGCCATATGCCACCTTTGTTCTTCAGCATGACACTCCGGGGATCGTACTCAATGCTCGGAGTAGTAAGGGCACACGGTTCCACTTCGAAAGAGCTTAGTAT
The DNA here is from genome assembly GCA_948253155.1 of Leucoma salicis. Taxonomy (NCBI): domain Eukaryota; kingdom Metazoa; phylum Arthropoda; class Insecta; order Lepidoptera; family Erebidae; genus Leucoma; species Leucoma salicis. The sequence goes on along the minus strand of OX411809.1, from coordinate 11,697,955 downwards.
TACGGCCAAGGCAGCAGCCACCGTCAGTTGCGCAAACCGAGCTCCTGTACATCAAACACATATTTTCCCTTATATTCAATATACTGTTACACGCATATTCTTACGTCTGGATATAAAATTAAACATAAAATATTTCTTTTAAAAGTACAACATCGACATGCATTAATGATCAAATTGTAATATGGGGGCGATTATTTGGGAAAAATCATAGCAAGCTGTTAGGAAGTCAAGGAAACGAACATCGATTTTACATACAGGTAAATAACTATAACCCATCCATCCATCCATCAGCCTTTCATCGTCCACTGCTGGACATAGGCCTCCCCAAGTGAACGCCACAACGAGCGGTCCCGTCATGGGGGATAATGCCGTAATCGCCACGCTTGGCAGGCGGATTGGCGATCGCTGTGGATGTAGTTACTACTCGAGGGAGCGCTGCTACCACACACACCCTTGGTATTCCCTCAGTCGGCTCTTACGACTCCCGTGACCGAGAGGGGTGGGACAATTCTAAAGCCGGCCTCACACGGTCTAAATAACTATATACTGATGGCTAAAATAACAAAATATATAGGCCCCTAAACTATCCGGATCGGTAAATCTCGCCTGCCAGAGAAAATATTTGCACATAATGCACACTTGCAAGGAATATCAATGTGATATGTTATAAATATAGTATCAAGTAAAGCGTTTGCCACGTTGTTACTGTTAGTACCAAATTCTAAGATACATTATCCTACTCTGATTTTTCTAGATAAGATTGAAGCAGCTGATATAATAAGACATAATAACAAGACAACACCCTGCACTTATGAATAATTCTTGTATCGCGGGGAAATTTACAAACATACAATTTCTCCGACACAAAGTACACCCAGACTCAGAACAACCATTTGTGGATTACACAGAGTTGTCCTGTGAGGGAATCGAACCCACAACACTTGGGCGGGAGGCCGATATCTAAACCTCTCCGCAATCTGCGCAGTCGACTACTATTTAAAAATTAGATATTTAATATGAAATATTATGATTAAAACCCTCATGAAATACTTTGTTTTCTAAACTGCATGTCTCTGCTTTGTTCGTATGTATTTGAATTCAGTTTTATAAACACAGAAACAGATACAAAACAATTAGCAGACTTTTAAATATTTTTATTAGATGTAGACAATGGGAACAAAAGAATGTTTATACAGACAAATTCCCATGAATAAACCGCCGTGTCTCGCTGCAATATTCTCCGAACATTATCGAATTATTACACTTAGTTAAATTAAAGTACATCAGCCTAAATCTGGAGTTTTGTCTTTATTTAAAGCCATAATTGGGCATTCATTTTCGAGTATTTTCAAAAATGGCAGGGATATTGGCTTACTAAAACACACTGCCCAGAAAGTTTGCATGGGTTCAAGTAGCCCTTCCTTCCATGTAGTCAGCTTCCTAAGTTGACTCTAACGACACCTGCGGAATGGAATCAGATACCTATTCCATCCATCCATCCATCAGCCTTTTAAAGTCCACTGCTGGACATAGGCCTCCCCAAGAATAGGGGATAGTGCCGTAATCGCCACGCTTGGCAGGCGGGTTGGCGATCGCAGTGGATGTTGTTACTACTCGAAGGAGTGCTGCTGCCCACTCCCTCGGTATTCCCTTAGTCGGTTCTTACGACTCCCATGGGTGGAGGGAGGTGGGACAATTCTAAAGCCGGCCCCACACAGCAATTAGGTTCCTACTAATTTTAGGTACTCTTAGTCAATCATGACATATAAATAATGTCTAAAGAACAAAAATGTTTATTTACCTGGACAATTTCTTGGTCCGTCGCCATATGCCAAAAAACCTGGTGGACACAAATTGTCTTCAAAACGGCTAGGATCAAACTTATTAGGATTAGGGAAATTTCTCTCGTCGCGTTGTATACACTGAATTGGTATGAGAACCACATCTTTAACTTTAAAAGTCAATTCTCCATCAATCGTGCAAGGTGCTGTGCACAGCCTGGTTGTCATGGGTGTAGGTGGGTGTAGCCTCAACGTCTCCGCCACAACTTGTGCCACAAATCGCATTGCAATCACCGCATCATAGGTTAGGCCGCTATGACGATTCAAACATTCAGTTATATCTTTTCTTACGGTATCTTGTAATTCTTTATCTTTAGCGAGTTCATACAAACAAAATGATAAAGTAGTAGACGAAGTCTCCAAGCCCGCCAACATAAATATAAAAGAGTTAGACGTTATTAAAGCATCTGTCATTGAAAAGCCGCTTTCAGTCTTTTGTTCATTAAGCATTAATTGGAGAAAATCATGTCTTTGAACTCCAGACCGCCTTTCTGCAAGGACTTGGCTTATAATTGTAGTAAAGAACACTTCAACATCTGAAGAGTATGACCTAAGATTTAGTAATTTAAACAATCTGGGGAAAAATGCGCGGCAATAGCGTTTAAGTAGCGTCGAACGATCGATCTTAAACATTTTTTGCGACATTTTTAGAAAAGGTGACTCCGGATTTTTTAGTGATCCGGGATCTACTCCGAAAGCACAGCTGCCTATAACGTCAGTTGTGAAACGCATCATTACACTGGGCACGTTGACTGCATCTGAAGATTCATTCAAAAGAACATCTTTCAAAGTTTGGCCACAAGCAGCTATCAATGGAAACATTCCCTTCATCTTAGCCGACGAGAATGTAGGGGTGACGACATGTCGCATTGCTTTCCATTCAGCACCACTCATGTTTGCAAGGTTCCGAAGTAGCGGCTCGCGCTGAGTATCTGTTGAAACTGATACACGGTCACTGAAACACTGGAACTCCTTGGAGAATACTGTTTTTACAATATTCAAGTCTATTAGCATCAGAGAAGGTCTACGAGCTTGAAAAATTCCAACATATCTCTCGTGTTTATATTTGTCATAGAAAAATTTTAACATTGTTGAATAGCTCCTTTTCATAGTAAATGTAGCTCCGAAATTTCCAAATATCGGACAAGGCTCCCTGTAAGGCACATTTCTGTAAAGCCAATATTTTCTTCCTTTTGTCGTATAGTGAAATACTGTTAGTAAAAGAAGTAATGATAATAGAATCACCAGCAGTGAAACAAAAATCCACATTTTCACTATATTTCACTACACTAGCTAAAAATGTTTGATATTTACACAACCGGCATTTGTCTCGTATGTATATAAACAACAACACGACGCGCGCTCGCAAGCGTGTTTTTATCACTCGATTACTGCCGCCAGCGCTTGCAGCGGTCGATCGTGATGGCGTCTTGTGGTCAAGTGAAGCGTATCGTCAGCGTGTACTAAGATAAGCCATAGGCGTACGCACTATACCGCGCCGCGCAGCCCGCGGACGGCATTACGCCATGTGCTCAAGGCCATTCTGCGATCACTAGCACAAAGTACATTTGTATATCACTAGTGTAGTATGCCCGTGACTCGAATTAACTACATAATATATACATACTCATATAATAATGCGACGTGTATTAAAAAACGGGAATATAAGAGACACAGGCTAGTCATCTTGACGAAGACTACCAATTAGTGTACCTACCAATAACGTTTTACTATGCGTGGTATGGGCGTGTGATAAGGAGGGATGAATGTGACGTACATACGTATAAGAGCGATAAATGCAATGTAGGCATGAAGGTAGATGGATGGATAGCCGTTGGTAAACTAAGTATAATGGGATGACGAAGTATCAGAGAGGAGTAGAAGAATAATAAATTCTTCTACTTCGGAAAAAAAACACGTGCAAATCCCACGTGAAGTGGGAAAAGGGCAAAAAAATAACAACTACATTTAGCAATGCAAATTCTAGCATAACAGGTTATTCTAAAAATATTCGTAGATCTTCTCAGTATAAAACAAAAACTAAATTATAAACGACTCCAATGAATGACGGAGCGTGACTTTCAGAGACCTTAGCAGTTCTCTTGGATGGCCTCGACATTAATGATTTTTTGAGTGTAACGATTTTGGGATCGGCTCGCAGCATCTGCAAATTACCTAACATTTCACAACTAAACTATTTACCTTACTTTAACAGTTTTGTGCCTATATTATACACGCCAATGTTCTGATAGCCAGTTACTTAACAGTCGAGAGACCAGTACAAATATGATAATTTCAAAGTGCGTTAATTTGTTTATTACGCATTAAGGTCGCAATAATCCGTAACCCGGAAAATAGGCATATTAGGATACTTTTTAATTTCACTACAATTTACGGTTCCCGTAGGATTGCTATTTTTACATGAATATAATGAGCCAACTCGGACTAGGCCAGCGTGGTGGACTATGGTCTAGTCCCTCTCACCAAGGGACGAGACCCGTGCCCAATAGTGGGACAGAAAAAGGTTGATAAAAAAAAATAAAAAAATAATAATGAGCCTTAGAGAGTGGAGTAGTATTTACATTAAGTAAGTATGTTGACCTAATTTTGAAGACCACGGAGACGAGTTTGCAAGCAGCGTCTAGTATACAATAATTTTTATTTCACTGTAATATTAGTTTAATATATTCTGTAACGTTTAGTAACAATATAGTTAATGCAAGTCCACTTTATGGGAAATAATTAAATTATTGCTTACTAAACGACTACTCGTCAATTCAATGTTTTATTTTTATTGACTATCTTACAAACCGCTTTTTACTACTAAATAGAGTAATAAATATCGTTATTTCTGACATAGAAGTAGACGAGAATAACCACTAGTGACGAGCAACTGCATATTGTTATATTATAAGGTGATGACTGCCTCTGTGGTGCAGCGGTAGTGTGAGCGACTCGGAATCGATCTCTGGGTCAGGCAGTGCTATTGACCTTTTTTTTAAAAAGAAAAGTAGCAGCCCAGAGTTTGGAAATGTGCCCCGTAGACGGCAATAGGCTTGCCCCCTATTACATGGGACTAAAACATAGCTAGCAAACCGTGGTTGTGTAATACACCTATGCCTACCCCTTCGGGAACAGGCGTGATGCTATGTTTGTATGTATAAGCGATTTCTTAAACGTTGTAAAGTTTATCATTTTCGGCTCAATTTGTGTAGTGTCATGTGATATTGAAATGGAGTGAAACGTTAAAGAGGACCGAATTAATGCTATATCTTTACACAAAGTAGGTATGGAGTCAAATGCAAATTTTATAACTCTCTATCCGCTTGGTATTAGTCGAAAGTTTGTGTAGAGGGCTATTGATAGGTAAAATGAAACTTCCTCTGGATCTGGACATCCACGTTACACGTAGTTTTCGTACTAAAAAGCTAATCAAATCAGTGAAGGAAAGAACTCGAATAAATCCTGTCCAAAAACAAAACAAAATGTTATCTCGGATAATGAATATATTTTATAGCACCTAGAACAATGTCACGTATTTCAAAAGGATGATTTAGGACTTTCAGCTTATAAGAGACGCACTAGTCTTCTTCTCTTCTTCTTTGATTATGGTAATCAGCCTAAGCCATTGTTGCCAGTGTCGAGTTTCTTCTTGCAACAAGTAAGTTTAGTAAAATTAATTAATCACAGTGAAAGGGATAGAAAATTAGTCATAGTCAAGTCTGTTATGCCTCAATAAAGTGATGACGATTTTACTGAAAGCTTCTATGGAGTTTTAGAGGCAACACAAAAAAAAACATGTTACGCCACATTATAATATATCACTTGCCAACACTTATGCACATACATAAATAGTTAATTAGTAAAATGCTACCACTTTTACACATATATACATGAAGTAACAGAAGTTTTGGAAAATACTGTAAAGCGACGATATGATTCTTTCATGTTCCCGAAAACTCCATGTTACCGACGCACTGAGCATTATTTAACCGATAATTTAAAAATAAAACATAGCATCACGCCTGTATTCCCCGAAGGGGTAGGCAGAGGTGTATTACACACCCACGACTCGCCAGCTATGTTTGAGCCCCACGTAATAGGGCGCGAGCCTATTGACGTCTACCGAGCTACATTTTAACAAGCAGAATGCCCGAGTTGATGCTGGAAGCTCTATAGAAGCTTCTTAATTACTAAGCAGAGTACAACATGGGCATTATCCGACTTCAGTGATGGTCATCCATTCATCCATCAGCCTTTCGACGTCCACTGCTAGACATAAGCCTCCCCAAGACAACGCCACAACATGTGTTCATATATAGCATCACGCCTGTATTCCCCGAAGGGGTAGGCAGAGGTGTATTACACACCCACGACTCGCCAGCTATGTTTGAGCCCCACGTAATAGGGCGCGAGCCTATTGACGTCTACCGGGCACATTTCCAAACTCCGGGCTGCTACTGAGAATTTTTCTTTTTAGGAAAAGGCTCAAAAACATTGCCCAACCCGGGGAACGAACCCGAGACCTCATGATTAGCAGTCGCATACACTACTGCTACACCACCGAGGCAGTTAAAAATAAAAAGGTTGGTAAAATCAAAACAACTTTTCAAGTGGTCAAAGTGGTAGTCAATAGTGGTAAAAGGAGGTCACAGAAAAAAAAATACTGACGAGAATTTTTTTACTACCGAGCTACATTTTAACAAGCAGAATGCCCGAGTTGATGCTGGAAGCTCTATAGAAGCTTCTTAATTACTAAGCAGAGTACAACATGGGCATTATCCGACTTCAGTGATGGTCATCCATTCATCCATCAGCCTTTCGACGTCCACTGCTAGACATAAGCCTCCCCAAGACAACGCCACAACATGTGTTTCGCTTATATGGGGGATAGTGCCGTAATCGCCACGCTTGGCAGGCGGGTTGGCGATCGCAGTGGATGTTGTTAATACTCGAGGGAGTGCTGCTGCCCGCTCCTCCGGCATTCCCTCAGTCGGCTCTTACGACTCCCATGGGTGGAGGGGTGGGAAAATTCTAAAGCCGGCCCCACACACAATCATCATCAGTGATGGTCATCTAGTCCAAATCTTATTTCGCTAGTTTATGATTTATGGCCAGTTTTAGAGAGTATAGCGTACTCTAAACGCCATGGTAATTTGGAGTCCCTAAAGCAATCCATAAGATCGTGTTTCAATTGATAACTGAACATTCTAACATTCTCGCACTATGTGTTGTGATACTTAAATCCATCCATCCATCCATCAGCCTTTTAACGTCCATTGCTGGACATAGGCCTCCCCAAGAAACGGGGGATAATGCCGTAATCGCCACGCTTGGCAGGCGAGTTGGCGATAGCAGTGGATGTTGTTAATACTCGAGGGAGTGCTGCTGCCTACTCCCCCGGTATTCCCTCAGTCGGCTCTTACGACTCCCGTGGGTAGGTGGTGTGGCGATTAAGGCATTATCCCCCATGACGGCACCGCTCGTTGTGGCGTTCTCTTGGGGGGGCCTATGACCAACAGTGGACATTGAAAGGCTGATGGATGGATGGAGCTCATGCCTGCGACATCTTTAAATTGGAATAACTTTTTCTGACATCTGATTCAAACGAAATAAAGCCTATATTCTGATCTATTAAGCCAAGTTATAAACTGCATTAAAATCGTCCATTGCATTACTGGTGTTAGGGCTGGGTACCAAGTGGGAGTACTCACTTGGTATCGGGCCCGAGCGGGTTGGTACCACCATCTCCCGTGTGACCGGCTATGAAGAACATCGTTGCGTTTTGGCTGTAGCAGGAGATAGCAGTTTATATTTCATTTCATATCTGTGTAATGAATTGGTGAGCAGCGGCTTGACAAAACTCTCAGTATAGTCGAGTCCATGGGCGACGGTTACCATTTACCATCAGATGGACCGTGGCTCGTCTGCCACTACATGCAATAAAAAAATAATTCAGGCAGACACGATAACAATTATGAAGTTCAGGGGCCATGATTGAATTACCTAATCTTACTTTTCAATTCTAAATAGTTTATTATAGTACTTATAATATATACTGTAACATCAGTCTCGTTAGTCTAGTGGCATGAATATGGGACTTAACACCCTTTTTTTTATTTAGATATTTTTATATATATTTTTAGCATTTGACATGCTAAGCACTATACATTAAACACAAAGTGAAAAATGTGAAATCGAAAATAACAGTCAGGAGCAGGATTTGAACCTGCATCTTCTGGATACCGTCCAGATGCTTTACCAATTCAGCTATCCTGACGTCACCCAAAGACGTTAAGTATGATGTGTTATCGAAATTAGCAGTCAGGAGCAATTGTCAGGATAGCTGAATTGGTAAAGCATCTGGACGGTACCCTTTTTTTTGTTAAGGCGGGAAAAAATTATCCTAACCGCACACCCTGTCGTTCGGGGCAACGAACAGGGTAGTATGGGGCCCTCACTCACTAAAGAAACCCGCCGTGGACCGTCTCTCCGCCTTTATTGGCGGGCCACCGGAACTATATTACATTCGTTCAGTGGTGGGACACCCCTGAGCGTTTAAATTATGATTGAGTTAGTGTTATTTTTATGATAGCTCGAGGTCATGAAATTCAATTCAACAGTTTCGACGTCTGCATCTAACTTCTTTCTGGTAGTGTCGAATCATCGCTGATAATTGGATTATTGGAATGGGCAAATTATTGTGTTTGTCACGCGTAAATACTTGCGCACTATAATACACACTGCGCAATTTTCAAATGAAGACATGTTATTGTACATATAAACACATTTTAAATTGGTTTAATGACAGGAAACTTGGTATTTTTTCATCACATAATAACTCAACTGCCGAAATTATGTTGGAAGTCGGTCATTTACAATTTTAATTTTGAACAATCTTAAAATAATAAGACGCGATCTTACAAATGTTCACAACCCCTGTTCAGTACGTCGTAGGTGTAACATGATGCTATTTACACAACGGTGGGCCGTACTGCGTGTGGTCCTATTCACATTCGCAAGTGGTATTAGCAATTTATATAACGTTAGAACGCGCGCTTAATGGTAGGGGCTGCCTTTATTTAGTTAGTCATAGAATTAATCACTTGTTGAATAGGTTCAATCAATTCTTCATTATGTCGCTCCCGTTGATTCCGCCAATAACCAGTTTTCTGGGGCTTGCGTTGATGGTGCGTATTTCGACGGTTGGGCTTAGTATGTGTATCATGGTCTGACTCTATTTTCCCCCCCTTGACGTTGCTAGCTTTGTGAAAGTGCTCAGTTAATAATGCCACGAAGATTAAAAACAAGGACACACACAAAATATATAAAACACATGTTAGTGGGTTAGAATGTACAATCACAGTTTAATGTTATTTGTGTTAATAAAGTTGCTTAATATATATGCAAACGGGGAATATACCTTAGAAAGGAGAGATGAGAGGTTAGAAGGGAGGGGGACGGAAGGAGGCATTCATATAGGGAAGGGGAGATTTTAGCTAAAGAAAATGTGCTCTGGGGTCCCTTCATCCAATCCGCATTCGCAGAGAGATGAGTCTCTGACCCTAATTTTTGCGAGGTGGACCGGAGTACAAGCATGACCAAGCCGCAGACGGCAAATAACTGAGGTGGCTCGTTTACTGATGTCCCGATATTTGGAAAACCAAGGTTTTGCAGGGATGCTATCCTGAATAAATCTGTAGTGTTTACCCTTTGCCGTACTGGATTCCTTCCAGGATGCATCCCAACCAGAGCACATTGTATCTTTGGCCAGGGGGATTAGGTCATGAGTGTAAACTATGTATTCAGATAAGGACCCACTAGTTGAAGCACACTGGTCAGCAACTTCATTACCCTCAATACCACTGGGACTCATATAAGATGGACCTGGATGCCCCTAACACTGCATTGGTAGAGAATGTTTCTAATTTTAAGTATGATCGGGTTTCTGGATCTGGATTTGAATATGTTGGATTTAATAGCCAATAAGCAACTTACGGAGTCTGTAACAATCACAGATTTTTGAATGTTATGAGCTTCCAGGTAAATCAGTGCCTGGAGGATAGCAGTGGATTCTCCACTGAATACTGAACATTCGGGTGAGCATTTAAAACTAAGAATTATTTTATATTTTGAGATCCACACAGCGGCACCTACTCAGTTTTCGGGGGAAGTTTTTGATGCATCTGTGTAGACAATCAGCCAATCCTTCCAATTGCTGTCAATTGCAGCTTTTAGCCGGACATCTGAGTCAGACGAGTATTTATGGAAGCCCAAATTCGTTTCAACATTAGGTTGATAAATTAAGCAGTTAAAGGGAGTAGCAAAAAGTGGGTTCAACCTGCATTGAAAAACTGGGCAGGGAAGGCGCGGAAGTGAGAGGAGGCTAATGATTAAACAAGGGGGTTCTTTGTGGGACCAGTGTTCGCTAGTTGTGATCAGGTTAGAGAGTTCCAGTAATTTATTAATGAGAGGGTGGGAAGACAGTTGAAAAGTTTTGTATAGGAACCGATCCGATAAATATTGTCTCCTAAGCCTGAGGGAACCCCCAACGCATTGCACCTGTAGTGCGTTTATAGGGGTTGAACTCATTGCTCCAATCATGATGCGAAGGCATTTTGATTGATTTTTTCCAATTCTTTCAATGCAGATTTATTGCAGGGTTCAAGTAGAAATGAGCCATAGTCTAGACGGCTGATTATGAGAGCATTATAGATGAGCTTTTGCGAATAAGGGTGGGAGCCCCACCAGGCTCCTGATAGCGCACGGAGAATGTTGATGTTTTTTTCACATTTACTAATAGTATGAAATGGCAAAATCTGGGATTAATCTATGTCGGGTGAAAACGGTAACATTGCTTTTTTGTACTGAGATAGTAAGTCCATGGTCAGTTAGCCAGTCCCGCAAATATGCTACAGCAGAGTTTAGACGGTTGGAAGCCTCAACCACGTCATCCACTGCAACATAGAGTGCAAGATCATCAGCATACTGAAGCACACTGCAGAAGCTGTTTGCAGATAATTCCAGGTCGTAGGTATAAATATTGTACAGGAGGGGACTAAGCACCGAACCTTGTGGAAGGCCTCTACATACCGTTCTTGGTGAGAGAGTTAAATTTTGAGTACTAATTACTATTTTCCTGTGTGAAAGATAATTAGAAATGAAATTTGTAATCTTCGCTGGGACACTCAGATGTTGCATTTTCTGCCTGAGCATAGGAAGAATTACATTATCGTATGCTGAACAAATATCGAGGAAAACTCCCACCAAGTATTGATTTTTGGTAAAAGCTATACGGATATCGGAGATGAGAGTACCAAGGCTATCAATAGTACTTAGGCCCCTTCTGAACCCAAATTAACTTTTAGGTAGGGCATCTTTGCTTTCCAGGAACCATTCCAGGCGGTTTTTGATAAGATGTTCAAGAATTTTAGCCATTGTGCAAGATAGCGCAATAGGGCGGTATCCTGTGGGGTCAGGACTCGATTTGCCAGATTTTAAGATAGGGATAACGGTATATGATTTCCACTCCTCGGGGGTATCCCACATGAGAAAATGTGGTTCATAATTTGGAGAATAAGTTCCTTAGTTTTGGGCCCACTGTTAACTATAAAGGAGTATGGGATACCATCATCACCTGGGGAAGAATCCCTCAAGTTATCCAAGACCATATAGAACTCCTCCTGCGAGAAAGGCGTATCAAATTCACTCACAAAGGTTTGGGTATTGAGATATGTGGTTGACTCTTCATAAGATGCCACATATGGAGGCGCTAACCTCTGAGCAAATTTTTCAATGTGCTCTAATATATTATTTGTGGTAATATTATCATAGGCAGTAGCGTCCCGAAATCTCCTGACTCTTTTCCACACAAGGGATGTGTGATATCTGGGGGAAAGAGTTTCACACAATGTGTGCCAACCTGACCTTTTTTTATCCGAAAGAATTTTGACTGTTTCTGCAGCTATTCTTTTGTAATTCAAGTAGTTTTCTACAGACATACTGGAAGCATAGGTACGTTCAGCTTTTTTTCTTTTTTTTACTGCTAAAGTGCATGATTGATCCCACCAGGCAGGGGAAGAAATATGCTTTTTGGGAGGAGTTTTGAGAGGGATATAATTATTGGCAGATAAGACCAAGACCTTCTTGACTTCTGCATGTATATTGAGGAAATTGTTTTGATCAATAGGTGGGAGTGAATTTACATGTTGATCGGTGCAGGGAGTAAACTGGTTCCAGTCAGCCCTAGAAACAATATGCTTTAGCCGAGGGTTGAACGGGGTCATAGGGTTAGTAGGGCCGGAGCATAATAAAGAAATAAGGATGGGGTAGTGGTCGCTCCCATAGGAGCTACTCAGTGTTTTCCAGGACGTTATTGTAGAAATGTTAGGGGAGCAAATTGTTAAGTCAACAACACTATTAAAATGCTGAGTGGGAGAGACCCTCCTGGTAGGGCAACCGTCATTTAAAATACAAATGTTTAAGTTGTTAATCTATTCCAGGAAGTAGTGGGATATAGTATCACAGTGATGGGAACCCCAAGAGGTGTGGTGAATATTAAAGTCACCTAGTATCATAACTGGTGAGGGTAAAGAGGTTATAATGTTAACCACATAATTTATTATTGGGATGTTTGGTTCAGGTATATATACAGAAACAAAAGTAATATTTAAGGCACGGGTAGCAACTATATGGAAGGTATCAGGGTGAGCAGGTAGGGTGATTTGGGAAAATATTATAGGTCTGGAGATTAAGATGCAGGTACCAGCACAGCCATCATCCCTGTCATCCCGGAGACAGGAATAGCCCGGTAGTCTAAAGTAGGAACCAGGTCTAAGCCAAGTCTCCTGGACACACAGAACGGCAGGCTGATACCTGTTAATAAGATATATTAAGTCAGCTTTTTTATTTCTGATACTCCGACTATTCCACTGTAAAATTAGTGGGAAAGTTATGGACTATGGAGATAAGCTCAGTAAGTTTTTTATGGGAATTCAAAGGTAATTCAGAATCGCTGAATTTCGAGATAATATTTATTAAGGTGGATAGGAGTTCTAATAAATTATCATTTGGGGGTTCAGTAACAGCACATCCGTTGGGGAGAGCCGAGGTTGGGGTATTTACAATTGCCTGGTGGGCTTGTTTGTTGTAAGATGGGACAGAAGCTGGAGAGGGGGGTCGGCGGGGGATAAAAACCGTCTTCCTATATGAAGATGTTGGGATAGCGGAAGAGGTTGGTTCAGTGGGTTGGGTGGGTAGAACATTAAGATGGTTTTCCGGTGGGAGTGTGATCATGGTAGTGTCAGCAAAAGACCTTCTGACCTGAGGGAATCTTGCCGAGGCTTCTAAGTAAGATACATTTTCTTGGGACATGACCAGTTTGATTGATTTTTGACGGGCATGTTCAGGGCAACGGGTGTCTTTTGCTTGGTGATTGCCAGAGCAAAACAAGCAGGTTGGTGTCTGTTTAGAGCAAGTTGCACCTTCATGATTCTGGGCACACACAAAGCATCGTGGGTTAGACTGCACTGTGTAGTTACATGGCCGAATTTACAACATTTAAACATTGTATGGATGGCAGGATATAGGTCTCAACGGGCATTGATGTATAAAAACTATAGATGTGCGAAGGTAGTTTTTGCCCTAGGAAGGTAAGCACTACCGTCTGGGTTGGGATCCAACTTACACTACCGTCAGATATGGCTCTTCTATTGAGCCTGCGGGCCCTAATAACATTGCCATAGCCATAGGGCACATCTATGGCGGTGACAAACTCTTCCAGGGACCATTCAATAGGTACCTCTCTCACTACACCCATTCGGGTAATGCTATAGGATGGGATAGTAGCTACATATTTTCCAGTGGTCAAAGAGGGATGAGCGAGAAACAAATTGGCGTCAGCAGCAGTATTAAATTCAACTGAGACCCTGTTTCTACCGACACGCTTGACTCCGCCACGCGTAATATTCTTGATATTATTTTTATACAAAAAATTACCGAATTTAATTGGGTGAAGGGACATGGACGAAGAAGGTTCATCAATAGGTCTACTCACGTGTACCAAAGACGGGGCTGCATCTATGTCTGAGTAAACCTGTTTATCTGTTGTAAAATCTGGGTGTGAGTAGGTGTATTGTATGGATGGCGTGGCCTGTGAAGGGTCGGCTATATTTTTTTTGGATGGAGGGTAAGTTGACAAATCCTTACGGTTTTTGGTACGCTTTCTGCTAGCCAAGCTAGCACTTAATATATCTTCTTCCATATTAGTGTTTGTCGATGTTTGCAAAGGCTGTGTTACCCTAATGGGGGATCGTGAACGGGATCTCGGATCGGTAACGCCACCACCCGGGTCGGGTGGTTCGGCGTCCATTTTACGTATAAAATATAGTAAAAAGGGAAGAGAAACTTACAATACAATGATATATCACCTCCACCAACACAAAAATAGACAGAATAATGATAAATCAACAGTAAAATGTTAAAATTTTCACCGAAACGCCAAAGCACGTGCAGCTTTCACTCCACCAACGCGTCGAAAAAAAACGTTGAATAGGTTACAACTTGACTAATATTAATTTGACAAATGACAACATCGTGGAACACAATAAATGACAATATCTATGTATAAAAATTTTATGACACGTTTTTTTTTGTCCGCGATGAACTGCGGTACTATAGATATCCGATCTTAACGTTTTTGTGCGTATTATTTCAAATTGAGATAAAATATACCGATTATTACCTTTTTATTATTGCAAAACGGTTTTTATATTCGGAGAAGGATTTTGGAGAAAGAACCTGAGAAACGCTTACCCCATCAATATTAAGTATTATAATATATAATAGTTAAATGAATTATAAGTGTGCCAAAGCAACGCGTTGCCGATTCCGCTAGTCTATATATTATGTATACATATTATACCTAGATCCATCTAATCGGGGGAAGTGCTCTGGACCGCTAAGCCATCGCGGTCACCCACCCATTTTTTCAATATGTAGGAGTAGGTATGATCAGCTAGGCTATTCTGTAAGATTTCACTAGCGAGCTCACTTCTGAATTTGACGTGAAAATACTGTTAGGCATTCTGTAACTTACGTGAAATCTATAGTAGCGCCACATGGTGAGAATGTAGGTGAAGCGAACTATTCTCAAGTGAGATCTTATGTATTTGACGTTAATTCGAATTCTGTACTAAAGATTTCGATATTCACTACGAAGCTCACCTCATTTTTTTATGTCAAATTAAAAGTTAATAATTTACATGCGAGATCGTAAGTGAAAACTAAATAAATAGTGATTTTGTTAATTTAAAAGGGAATAAAGAAGTATCTTACTGAGAAGTTACGTGTAAAATGAAAGAATATATCTTTAACAATATTATTTTATATATCCTTTATTATACTTCAGTTAAAATCAACTTTATTTGTAGAGGGCTAGGTCATTTATTTTTTTAGGTATACTGAAATAGACCACGATTTAAAAGTGAATTTATCCGTGTGGTGACGGACTAAGAATACAAGTGTCACCACCCTATCCTTTCCCGCGGATGTGGTATAAAGCCACTAAGGGAAGTAAGCAATTATTACCCATTGCATTACTGGTGGTAGGGCTGGGCACCAAGTGTGAGTACTCACTTGCTGTCGGGCCCGAACGGGTCGGTATCACCGTATTCTGTGTGACTGGTCATGAAGCACGTCAGTATGTTTTGGCCGTAGCAGAAGATAGCAGTTTATTATTTCATTTCACATCTGAGAAATGAAATGGTGCCAGCGGCTTGACAATACTGTCAGTTTTGTTGAGTCTATGAGCGACGATTACCACTTACCATCAGGTGAGTCGTGGCTCCTCTGCCATCATTAGCAACAAAGAGCATATAACACTAGCAACACATATATTATAACACTGCTTACAATAAGGTGCATGGTATTTAGATTAGCAGGCACTTAAATACCACAAAGCTTGCTCTATTGCTTGTAAATTGTTATAAAGGTACCTACATAATATTAGGTATAATAAAATAAATCTATTACGAATTCGCAATATTTATTTAAAATAAAATTCCTTCCACGTATTTTTACGGCATAAGTCAACAAGAAATTAATAGAACACTTATTTCATTGTAATTATTCACTGTATATTTCTATAGTCACATAACGAAGAATAACTAGCGAACAAACACAAACAACGAAAACAAACAAAGTTTGTTTTGATTAGCACTTCTGAGGTCGTCATGGGTTTTTGGCGGGACGTCATGGCGAAGGATTACCACTTAATGTCAAATCGGCAGTGTAGCTCATCTGCCTTCGTAAGCAATAAGCCAAAACTTCCTTAAAACTGTTTTTAATTTACGGAAAACATACATTGAATAGTAATATCAAAATAAATTGAACAAAAGAATGTAGTAGATTTATTACTATACCGACAAGAACTCACGTTTAGGATCGATTACGTCGACCCGGGTTTCGAACATATCCGATGTTCATCATCAGGACGAGTGCGCAGCGGCGTCTGCGAGCTCACGCCGAGCATTGGATATGTTCGAAACCCGGGTCGACGTAATCGATCCCTCTTGTCCGTGTGGTGACGGGCTAAGAATACAAGTGTCACCACCCCATTCTTTCCCACGGGTGTCGTATGAGGCGACTAAGGGAAGTAAGCAATTAACATCCATTGCATGACTGGTGGTAGGGCTGGGTACCAAGTGGGAGTACTCACTTGGTATCGGGCCCGAGCGGGTTGATACCACCATCTCCCGTGTGACCGGCCATAAAGCACATCGTTGCGTTTTGGCTGTAGCAGGAGAGCCGTTCATATTTCATTTCATATCTGTGAAATGAATTGGTGAGCAGCGGCTGACAATACTCTCGG
Organism: Leucoma salicis; assembly: GCA_948253155.1. NCBI lineage: Eukaryota > Metazoa > Arthropoda > Insecta > Lepidoptera > Erebidae > Leucoma > Leucoma salicis. Next base: position 11,681,245 of record OX411809.1, on the reverse strand, counting down.
TATAGTCGAGTCCATGGGCGACGGTTACCATTTACCATCAGATGGACCGTGGCTTGTCTAGATGCAATAATAACGTGAGTTGCTGTCGGTATAATAATAAATCTAATTTGTATCAATCTCACGATAATTTCAATAGGTATAAAAAAGGTAGTTTTCGATTAACCATTTTGAGCAAATTTGGTGTGTTTTGCATATTTACTTAAATATTACTCAGTTATAGTGATGTATCTACCAGATAGTCTTCTGTAGCAGTAGAGCAAGTACTTTTTTATCAAGCTCATACAGATTAAATATTATTATAGACTTGTGAATGAATGTGAATGTGAGTTTATTTGTTTCTTACACTTTCACGCCGTAATTACTTGACCATACATACCTCTAAGAAAAGAGACACATGTTACCTTTTCACCCAGAATAATGGACGGTTACTTTGGATAGCTATTTTTGCATAAAATAATACTGGACCACAGTGATGTACACTGTTGTCTGACTGCTAGACTACCAAGACTGCAATGACAGTGGGATCATTTCACGGCTCGGTGACCAAACCGATCGTAAGATTGAGATTTTCGGGATAGCTGTGAAGTCTGCTAACCCACACTATATGTATGTATGTAGGTGTAGTGTGTAATATCCCTATAAAATAAATGCATATCTAACTTACATCTGATCGCGAGGAAGCTCGTGAAGCGATGGACGTAATTAAGCTGATAGAAGCAGCGCGTACGACATTCGCTTCTCTGCATTGGGAAAATATTTGCGTAGCGAATTCCGACAGAGACGATTCTTCTATAGCTGTTAAACAATAAGCAAAACTCACTTAAAATTAACAGCTTCCATAGCAAAATGATTCGTAATTATAGTTGAACTTGCTTAGGTTTATTATTGTTTTTGAGGAATTAATAATGACGAAAACGGAACAGTTTCACTCATCACCAAACTATCGTACTGCTTGCCTCGGTCCTCCTCACAGACTAGGATGGGTTCATCCACCACAGTATAGTCAATAAATAGAGAAAACTTCAAAGCCCAGCTGTCAAACCAACTACTGTTGTTACACAACTGCTGAGCCGGACTTTCTTAAAAACCTCGGACTCAGTGGGGGAAGAAATAATTAATTTCAAAACTCCTAAGCAGTCACTCATCTAGTGAACCCGCAAAACTTGATTAATAATTAATCTTACTATTGCCTAAGTACTTGTTTACGGACACGCGGGGCGTTAAATTGCGCGTTTCGCGTTGTGCTTGATTAGACGAATCAAACATATGGGTAACGAATGAGAGCGTTCATGTACAAGCGTCATCACGCGCGTTTTGTTTTCTTAGCTTATCCATATACGCAGAAAACGCACAAAGTGCCACGCGTGTCCCTCAACGAGGCCTAAGGAGCAGAGAATGTGGCTATAAAATAATACGTCAAACATAAATTACTTTTATTAAACTACACCTACCTTGCAATAAATGTGGCTGCATCTGTGCGTAATAAGCAAGTGCTGATATTACATAAATCGCTGCAGCGCGCAACTCTGGACGTCCAGCGCCAGCAATCCTTACTACTGCAGATACCACGTCACTGTTGAACACTTCGCACCATCTCTGTTGTATAATAAATACTTATCAAATATATATTTCTCTAGGAGCGCTAAGCCCCCTTAGAATGAAAAACAAAACGTAGATGAATTGAGGATTGATCTTTTGTTTAGCTTCATTGTGATTAGTTGCTCAATCAAGAGTCTAAATGTATATCTATACATTTATACATCGATATCTATAGATCTTATATATAAAAATCATATGCGCTACCAAACCGTACATCTTATCATTATGAAATTTTACATACTATATGTATCTGGTCTATAGGAAATACCTTAGCTTTTTTTTAAGACACAACCTGCACTAAGGAATAATTCTTGGTAGCTTTACAAACATGCCATTTCACGGAGACAAAGTACACTCAGATTCGGAACAACCATTTGTGGATCACACAAAGAGTTGTCCTGTGTGGGAATATGGGAAACAAACCCACAACACTCGGGCGGGAGGGAGACATCCACTTTTATCCCGAAAAAGTACAATAACTGAGCCAGCAGTAGCGCGTGCCGGGTTTGCTAGTACTATTATAAAGTAACAGAGCTACATTTGGAAATGTAAGATATTTGAGAATAAATGACTATATTTGCCTATTTAGGTGTCACTAACCACATAACATTTATTTAGATTTTTTGTTTGAGAGCTCTTGATTAGTCTTAAAAAACTGCTATACATTTTATCCCGCCACTATATCGGGAACCTGAGCCATAACCTAAAAACTAGACAAAGGATAGTGTGTTATAATTTCTTAAATCTGAAATTCGAACCTATGACTTGGCTGCGAACTCAATAAATTAGTCTTTTATTAATTTTTCATTCCGCACCTTTAAATACAGACTAAAATAATAGGCTACTGGTAAGCTTTTCAGCTTTCATAGCCATTACGGAAAAACAAAGAAACTGGTTTTACTAACATGGCTCGAAAATCAGCAAACTGCAGCGGTAAAAAACATGTTGGGTATTTTACCAAATATGATAAAAAATGTTAACTAATCTTTTATTGCAACAAACGAATACGTACATAATTTTAACATGAATTATGGCATCAAATTTGATAATACGATGTTATCACTAAATTTGTGTAATTCAATTGATATTTAAATTATCAAAAGAAAAAATCTTTGTATAGCCAATATTTTAGTAGGCAAAAATATAAAATACCGATATCTTCAAAATTAAACAGTGATAGCTTAATGGTAAAACCAAGGACTGCAAAGACATTGGTATCAAGTTCGATCCCCAGTCCAAGATCAAGGCATGCACCTCTGAATATGTGTGTATTTGTTTATAAGTTATCACTGCTTTGTGACAGGAACCATCGTAAAGAAACCTGCGTGCCGATTAGAGATTTTCTCGACGGCTTGTGAAATCTGCCAACTCAAGGCAAGGCAGACTTCGTGTGGTGAGGAGTACACGTCTCCAATAGTGGGACAGTGATGGGAGAAAAAAATCTTCAAAATTAATCATTATTTTTCATTACTCATACTCTGAAAGTAGGCCTGAAGTTGCCTGAGGAGCGGGTTGAAAGTAATACTTTTCAGCTCTAGGGAGAATCACTTTCAACTGAGAGCTGAGTAATTATAAAAAAAACAGTTCTATTTTCTGTACAGCCAGTCAATTACAGCGCGATGTAAAATTGAAATAACATAAAGATAGGTACGTATTTATTAGATTTTTTTTTTATATGACTTTATTTTAATATAGTTGCAACTATATCTTTAAAATAAGGAAGATTTATATTTTTTCAATGATTAAAATGAAAAATAATGGCTGAATAGCTGACAGGCCACAGAAAAAAAAACAAAATCGGAAGGAAAACTGCGATTCCAAATTCAATTTTTTAAAGTCTCCCATTTTTTCATTAGCTAATTCATGATTTTTATTTTTAGTTTCCTCGTATTTGTAATGAAAAGTACAGTGTTTACCTCGGGATAAAGACTTATTTAGTCCCGAGACGGGGTTTGGCGCCCGAGCGTAGCGAGGGCTCCAATAGTTCGATTTTGATTGCTTTCATCCCTAGGGTAACAATGTACTATTTAGAGGCTATGAAAGACTGCCGTATGCAGTGATATAACGTCCGTGATTAAAATAACAATGTAACTCTCAGATAGAGATAGCATATCAATAAAATTGTAGTGCTTGTGGTGCTGTGTACGCCTGAACGTGAACAGCAAATTAACTTAGCAATCGACGAGCAAACTTAAAAACGTTTTCTAAATTAAATTTAAACATAGGATTTCTTTAAAGTTTATCTCTCTTCTAATGGCCATAATAGCTGAAAGAGCTACTTTTTATTTTAGTGGGTATATTCATATGGTTGCAATGGTGAAACCCATTTGGGGAAATCTGAAATACAACTACCACAGCATAAATGGAGAAAATATTCACAAGAATTATACTCACCAACATTACAAAAATGTTAAAGTAAGTTTGTTAAGCTAGAGTGATTGTTATTTTATATGCATCTCTCTCTCTCTCTCACACACACACACACGCACACGCACACGCACACGCACACGCACACGCGCACGCGCACGCGCACGCACACGCACACGCACACGCACACGCACACGCACACACACACGCACACGCACACACACACACACGTATATATGTGTCTCTGTTCTACTGAATTGGGAAAACGCTGTTTACATTATCCCAAATTAAAAGAAAAAACTAGTGTAATAAAATAAACGTAAACTAAAGCCCTTATGCTAACCCATCTGAACTGTGCAGTACATACAGTAAGCCTGTTCCATACCAATGCTAAGACGACATAAGTAAAGTGAGATGAATAAGGGCTGTAAAATAACCTACCTGCACTGGTATTGATTGTTTCTGGATGTGTCTCAACAATGCCAATAACGACAGCGTAGCATCCAGCCTGCACGCCTGACCTTTGCACCCGCCACCAGACGCACAACTCATAGTCCTTGACACTAGTTTCAAGCACTGCATCAGAGTTTCTTCAGACAGCTTACAGTGACGGGAGTTTAAAGCATATCTTATACATTTCATAAATTCGTTTAGATATCCTATAAATAAAAATATTTTAGCAAGTTATGATGACACACACACGTATGCATTATAAGCGTAATATAAGAGCGTTACATCCAGCGCTCGATTAATACGAGTTGATGATGCTAAATGCGGTAAATTTACAAGGCCGGTAAAATTTATCGTGTTAGAAAAATTTTACAGACAGCAAGGAGATAAGGTGGATAGAGAGATTGAAAAAATCTAGCACCAACAGACAAACAGCTTACCTAACATGTGAAAATTCTTCAAGTCAATTTTATCCAGACACGCCAACAATATTTTGATTAAGCTTTCTAATCTACTACAATCGTAGTCCTTTTTTTCCAACATTATAATACATCGCAGCATTACTTTTATAATGTTTATGTAAAGCTGTGTCATTTCTATATTCTCTTGAACTGTTTGTTGTGGATAAAGTTCTTCACGGCTCAACAGAGAAAGTATGTTCGCATCGTTCCCAAGGAAGGATGATACTATCCATGACATAGTCTCATCTAAAAAAAAAGCGCTGTTAGGAGCACTTCGATAAGCCCCCCGAAACAAGTGGCTTAACCGCTAATAGATTAGAATAATCATTGTATGGGATTGACATAAGGTTACGCTTCCGTTGTCGTATCCTTATGTCAATCCCTTAAATCGATTATTCTATTCAATTATATTAGCATTTATGCCACATGTCCACAAAGCATGATAATATTTGATTTGCTTGCTTTAACGCCGTAACTATAACTGATCTTCGTGAATTTTTGCATATAATGTAAATTTTTTAGAGTCCAGAATAGGGCATAGGCTTGTTATCCCAGATAGATTAATGGTTCCTGTAGTATTACCAAAAAGTACAAGTATAGGATGTATGCACTTGAAATTTAGGTTAGATGCGCCTTATGGAATCGTTTCTCTTAATCTAGATAAACTATTGGGAGCCCATATTCAACCAAATTCGTTCAGCCGTTTCTGCGTGATGTTCACGTTCGTATCGTTTTAGTAGCCGCGGGCAGAAATTATTAAACAAAAAATAATATACTTGTATTCCCAGAGCCTGCACTAAAGTTAAAACTACAAAAAACAAAAATAACTACATATTCTGGTAATTTGTTTATACTATACCCCGCTTAGTAATAAACATTGTATATACCAATAATACTATTATAGAATGGATTTTAGGAGGAGAGCCCACCACTCACCCACGGATTGTCAATCCCGGTTATCTTTGGACAGAATAACCTAAGATTCCCAATCCGCACTCTCACAGATAGAGGAGAATGCCCTTGGGCCCTTGAGCCCTTGGGCTCATTTGTTGCCGAGCGTTCTTGAGAATGCCTCGTTTAGAGGTGAAACACGTGTCGAATTTATGTTCGGATTTTTGCGGAATATTGCAATATTGTGGTTCTGAGAGTTCTACCGCATCGCATGGTTGTGTCGCGTTGGTGAGTTTTTTGTCATTATCGTGCATGCTACTTTGCTATTATCACATTCTCCTCTATCTGTGAGAGTGCGGATTGGGAATCTTAGGTTATTCTGTCCAAAGATAACCGGGATTGACAATCCGTGGGTGAGTGGTGGGCTCTCCTCCTAAAATCCATTCTATAATAGTAACAATGGACTTCCGCCAAGTGTCGCCTCATTCAATTAATTATACCAATAATGTCAAACTGTCATATTAGTGACAAAGACAAAACACTGAATAACTATTCAGGAGTTATACAACGTTTATTAGTAAGGCAGTACATGTACAATCACGTGTGTGTTGATAGGGGTTATAGCTAAGATCGTGATGACTGAATATTTTTTAATCTAAAAATATATAAGGCAAAATCGCAATAAACGTTAGTATTACAAAACTTACCGCTATCAGGCACATTGTCCAAGTAAGCTATAACAAAGTGCAGCAAGGTACAAAGCAGCGTGGTATCACGGGAAGATGCAGGAGGAGAAATCAAAAATCTGTTTGTATGTTCCCACGGCAAAGAGCTAAACTCTTTCAGTTTTATGTTAGCGGAAGGAACTAAATATATGTAGCTAAAACAATAAAAAAAATCGAACATGATAAAAGTAAATTCACTACAAATTAAGCCAACATAAATCAACATCAGTTTCTATTTCCAAGTCTAAACGTTTATGTGCACAAGCATATACTTAAAAATAACAATATAATTATTTACAACAATAAAATTCTTGAACATAAGGAAGGTTCTCGAACGGTGACCACGTATAGGACGGTGCAGTGTACGACGTCCTCCCACCAGGTGAATTATAACCTGGTCAAAATTGCAGGTATCCATTGGATGCAGGCGGCCCAGAACCCTTCTTAGTAGCGATCTCTTGGGGAGGTCTATGTCCGGCAGTACGACCAAGGGCTGATATTTTGCAAATAAATATAACAAACCTTTCTAACACATGGAGGTTTTCAATAACTTGTCTATGTGTCGTTGCGTTTTGTAGTGCCAGTAGCGCTTTGGTACAGCTAAACAAAGGGCAGGCTGCTCTTAAAGCGGCTAGGTCTCGAGACGTGGGGCTCAGAGCCAAAGGGGCCGTAGGAGCAGCCCCTGTAAGTAATCTTGAGCTGCCCGAGTGTAGACACCACCAACGCACGCGAATCGCCGTTCGCCATTCCTCTTCTGCTAGGAGCCATTCTAAAAGTACCGAAATATGATATACTATAGTATAATTTATGATATTATTACGTAATTTATAAAATAGTATCTAGCGATATATAGCTATGAGGTTCTTTATGTTTTATGCATTTGGATGTTACTAAGTATATTCATTTTGTAATATTAAGTAAACCCCACCAATGTTTGCTCTGTATTGTGCGCTCGACATATAAAGTAGCTACGTCAACCACTGCGCCACCTGTGCAAATTATGGTGCAATTAATTGATAATTTATATATTATCAGAGTTATACAGCTTAATACATCCTCTCCTCATTACCCTACCTGTCCACCTCCTATCCCTTTGCTTGAAGTTTGCGACGCGCGCGAGTGAAGCTAGTATAAAAAAACAGTCTTATATCAGTTCCCCTTACTGCGGCTGTACACATTCGTCGAGACACCCCGAGACAGGCCGAGGGCGAGTGTGTACATGGTAGCCTCGTCTCGTCTCGGGGCTCTCGCTATGTCTCGGAAGAATGTCGGCTTTTTATGCTCGAGTCAAAGGGTCTCGGTGAGTCTCGCCATATAACGAGACCGCGCCTGTACACACTCGTTTGCTTAATTGCCCGCCAACTGCGTTCGCGTAAAGACGTGCTTTCTGCGTGCGACAACGATGTGTTCTAACGCTTTTTAGAAGCCTATCAAAGTCAATCACTATTATGGAATCCTAAGAATGTCAGGCACAAGGATAAGCAACTATTACACGACGCTTGATGAAGTCATTATGGATTTTAACCCAAAGATATTTTTAAATTAATACCGCTCTATAGGGAAATACAATAATCCTTGTGTCGTATACCATAAACGGGCACAGAGTATACCTAGAGTCAGAACAAAGTCCACTGTGAGAATCCACTCAACGCGAGTTTCAAATCACCATGTCGTACCTCAGTAAATATTCAAATATGCACTTTATACGATTTAAACATCGTAGTACTATTGAATCATTTACATATGTCGTTCTATTTTTATAATAGCAACCATTTACGCATATCATTGTAATGCAAAACGATACTTTATCGAAACGAACGTCATTTAATAATCCGTATGACTGTGTTACTAAGTACGGAAACTACGTCCTTACAGCATCGTTTCCATACATAGGTAGCTTTATAAACACGTGAGGCGCATAATCAACTGTTCTGCACATAAAAATATTGACCCTAATCTAAATTTTAAACTACCTACAAATGTTGCATTGAAACTATATTGGAACCATATAACTGTTTATGAAGATCTCTAAAGCCGCCTATAGGTCTCCGAGTAACCAAAAAATAAAGACACCGCATTGTCAACTAAAAAGTGAAGCCACTTTTTTGAAGATGTGTGCGTGAGTGTTGTCACCGGAAAGAAATAATCTCTATAGCGTGGCTAAATTTTTAAAAGTTTTATGTTTTATATCATTAATAATATTATGGCGCTAGCGACGTATTCATGTACGTAACGTACGTACGAAATCGTCTAGTCATTTGAGGTAATTTTAAATCATACTCTGGTAACACTTGTGGTTTATGACACTTCATTTTGGCATGTTTTTTTTGTATTTGTGTGCGTGAGAGCGTATAATTACAAGTTTGGCATGGTTTTATATGGCTTTACTGGAATGTTCGTAATGCTCCGTCTATATTTTTTAGTTAGTTTGAGCTATAGGTATACTTACAGCGACAGTCAATGAGTAAGTTCAAATATAGCCTAAAATATTTCAGATTAGTTTTGAGAACTATAGAAACGTTGTAAGAACTCATGCATTTTGAAGAAACATATACCAAGACTTTTTACAACAAGAGAAAGATGGGGTTGTAAATATATTTGAATTCAGCTCTATTTTTATTAAGAGTTTAATTAAAATTTATATTTATTTATATAATGAATATACACCTAGTGTGTATAAACACATATATCTATGCTATGTTATGTAAATTATTTCGTTTAGGGTATTTTAAAGTCTAGTGATGTCTTCGTAAATGTCTCTAGACCCATGCAGTACAAACTTTTATAAACCTTCTTTTTGGCTCCGACATTAATTTGAAATTGAGTGTAAGTATTTATAGGTTAGGATAGGTTATAGCTTAACTGTTTAGGGCATTCCCTCTGGGAAAGAAAAAGGCGCAGGTTTGAATCCTGCTTGCAGATAGCGACCATTTTCTATGTTCATATCTTTTTTTTCTTTTACGGGTTAGGGTAAGCCGCTAATGCTACGCACAGGTACAAATATAGATAGATACTTTAATGGATGGAATTCTTGATTAAGTACTGACTTGTAGGTCTATCATAGACAAAAGATGCATCACCCAACGAATCCAGTTAACCTTGGCGTTTGTCCAGCTACGGTCAGGACTTTATTATAATAAACTTCTCAATATTCTGTACACAGCAGTTTACTATATAGAACTTCACGTACCTACATATGAATGTTCGGCGTTAGGACTTGTATTCCAATAACTATGACAGTTAAACGGTAAAATCGTTCGCTGTGTCACACACTGAGGTAAAGCCGGTATTCGGTGTCGAGATGAATCCAACTCTTGTAAAGCGAATCCAGCCCAGGAGACTAATGAGAGGATTTGTGACGTCATTAACACGGAAGAATCATTGGCAGGAAACACTAGGATCACTGAAACAAACAATGACACTGAACTCTTTGTCACTTTAAATTTTTAAATAATAACCATATGCAATACAAGTGAAGAGTTGTACCTCTTATTAGAAGTGGAAGCAAGTCAGTAATTTTAGACAAATAATGACGAGTTGCAAAACAAACACTATTCAGTATGGACACGCAACTGATTGCGCATTCTGGAAATGCAAAATAATCGTCCACCATTAAAGACATCCTGAAATTTAAAAAAATGTTAACGGGTAATAAGCTATAAATTAACGTAGCCACCTTCACGTGTGGAGTATTGTGGGCTCAACGTTACAACAGGAGGGATTCAATGACAATTGTACAGTCTTTTTTTTATACTATGTAATCAAACAAGCATACGGCCCACGCGATGGTAAGCAGTTACCGTAATCTATAGACGCTAGCAACACCAGAGGAATCACTCGCTCATCGCTATCTCCAAGAGTGGATAGTTAGGATAATAAGGAGAAAATAGGAAGGAAAACAAGGGAGGGGTTCGGGCCTCCGGCACTCTCACTCACCATACGAAACACAACGGTAGGTATCACTACTGTTGGTTCACACTGGTCTTTTGTGAGAGGGTAGTACTTCCCCGATCGAAGCGGCCCGTTCATGCTGGAATAACCAAAGTTCTTTCTACCACTAGGGCTCTACTCTGCTTTCCGAGTTCATAATATTAGGGTACCCTGAAACTATTAAACATTTTTCCTTTGATTAATTATATTTCCAGATGGAGCCTCGGCGTAGTAAACGCGTCAAAAAAAATTGGGGTGAACTTTTCATCCCAATGCTGTTCTATGGCTGTTAGTATCAATCGCGACGTCACTTGACAAGGTCGTATCCAGGAGCATTAGTGTGTCATTTAAAATGTCAACGTGTGTATTTAAAGTGTGCCGAAACTAAAAAATCGGAAAATGAGCACTAAAGATATTTCTTATCATCGGTTAGTAACATTATTTCATACAATAACTGGCTAAAAATAAGTCATTTAAATATTCCGAAAATAAATTAATTGTAGTTCGTATTTTTTTATATGATACCAGTTTATGAACTTAAATTTCCCGCGTAATCTTGCAAAGTTGATGATATGTTAACGATAGAGAGTAATAGAAACATTACCTAACATAATTATTAGCGTTTTTAATAAATCCATAAAGCTGCACAGTCGTCATTTTCGGAATTAATTACAATATTACTATTTGTAATATTATTATTTATTTTAATGATGAAGATTGTTTACATTTTTAAATTTATAATTATCGTGGGTTATAGTAGTATTCTCATTAAAGAAGAGGTTATAATATAGTATATATTTTTTATAATATATGGCAAGGAGGGGGCCCTCGCACTAGCATCTTCCTCCATCTTCCGTCGCAGATATATATAGATCGCAGCCCATAGTTTCTAGCACTGACACACAGTAGAAAGCTTTGATTTGTAACTAAATTTAAATTGGCTAGCTTAATAAATCTATTTATAACCAAATTATTATTTTAGCAATAAACAAAGCTAGTTAGAATTATTTTAGATTTTTGATTTATTATTTTAAACAAATCGCAACTTGAAACGGAAACACAAAATCGTAGCAAAATTTGATTTGGTTTGTAACAGATCTAAATTGACTAGTAATTCTAATTAAAATAAGGTAATAATATTAACATGTTAATTTTAATTATTTAAATAATTTATTAACTAATTCACATCACAACATGATTAGTCTAACTTTGTTGTGATTCCGTTTTAAAGCGATTAAGTAGAAAAAGATTTTCATGTGCTATTTCGATATAGAAAATTAGATTACATTATTTCTGATTTGAAATGAATTCTCGTAATATTAATTTAAGAAGCGCAATAAATCAAGGCATGAATCTGAACGATAAACACAGGCGCCATCTTCCTAAGACGTCACATAACGTCGGTTTATTAAATGACTTATTGATTGCACTTATTACACTTTTAAAAACCTCGAAACTATAAACAGATTTAAGTTTATTAAATTTACTTTTAATTTAGAGCAAGACAGATTAATTTAAATGCTACAAATACATCGCCAGTATTGATTAATATTTAAACCAAGTACTAGATGGCGCTGCTAGTAAATAAATTAAATCGTTAAGGATGGTAATCATAGGCCTATGATTAAAATCATTTGTTAATATAAGTATTAATAAAATATTCATTGTTATAATTGAGGAACTAAATGCTCCCGCGGCGACATATTAAGATTACGATAGTAAATAGAAAGAGATAATTGACTATATACCTACGAAATATTTTGTAGTATATGAATGTCTTGAATCTATGATAATATAATTTTCCCATAATTGAATACTACTACTGAAACATAAATTGCACAAGCGTAATGACAGCTGTCACGCACACTAGCATAATAATTCCCGCCCGATTTTTATGACACAGTCCAAAGTAAAACGAGCCGTTAAGCAAACGTTTCGCTTCTATGTGTTTGGTGTGAAATCCGACACACGAGTCTTGCTTGGTCGAGACTGACGAGTGATTCTCCCGACCAATCACAATGGAACGAAACGGACGTTCGTCAAAGCTTTGTTTTTCATTTCAGGGATCTTAGCTCTCTATAGGCTGCATTGCATAGGACACTGATCTGGCGGCAATTAGGAGGCCACACAGATATCGGGGGCCCGGGAACTAGTCCATAAATAATTGGTGCTACTAAAAATACAAAAGCCTATAATTTTTATAATCTACAAGTTATTAATGAAGTATTGTCATTAAAATTTGGCTTAATAATATACCTAAGAGTTGCAGCAATAAGTTTGACTCCTTCGCTTTGTATGAACGTATCGTGTATATCTTGTTGTCGCATCATTACAGCGAGTTGTTGCAAAGTGCTCCGTCGCAGCGACGGTTCCAGGATCGGCTGCGTTGTTCGTCGCACTACAAATTCGTCATTTTCATCTAGCATTATATCTTGTCTTAAAACATCAAGCATTTGTATCAAGCCAGTAGTCTGAAAAATTAATAGACAATATTTCATGGCAATCAAAGTATATTCTTGCTACATCCCTACTAATATTATAAGAGCAAAATTATGTGAAAGTAAAAAGAGACATTTTCTACGAGCAGGATACGAACTTGCGTCTTTCTTAATCGTTGTAAATTACTCATCCCGTCACTAAGGAAGAAATACTTTCTAAAAAGAAGTAAGCTTTTTCGCATTCTTACAGCATAATGACAGACACTTACATAAAAGGACGCAATTCCTAAAATTTAAGGCCCCGGATACACTAAGGGCCTTTTTGTCCTCCAACACGACGAACTACACCTAGTCCACGTGACGCAGCAATGTTGCTCAGTGTCCCACAACAAGTCCCGCGACAAATCTCACATGGGACTTTTTTAATTGAGTCCTTCGACATTAGTACTACTTTCACGACTTATATGACTACACAGAGGCGAAGTGGTTTAGATACCAGCCGTCCGAGTGTTGTGGGTTCGATTCCCACATAGGACAAATCTTTGTGTGATCCACAAATGGTTGTTGAGTCTGGGTGTACTTTGTGTCCGTGAAATTTATAAAGTCTATTTGTACAGTATGTTTGTGAAGTCGCCCGTATTAATTAATAGAAGTTATTTTGTTAAAGTAACATTTATATAAAATAATATACACATACATACCTGGAACGTTTTTGAGTGTAAACTAGTTAGGTCAATATTAAATTCCTGCGGTTGAACTCGGCGTAATGCACTCAGTAATATATCCGCTCGTAATGATTCTCGTGGTGGTAAGTAACGCTCATCATCTAGTGACATAAAATGTGTTAAACTTGAGCCTGACAGAAATTTTATCACTATCTTTATTCATAGAGCTCATAGACATAGCATCACGCCTGTATTCCCCAAAGGGCATGGCAGAGGTGTATTACACACCCACGACTCGCCAGCTATGTTTAAGTCCCACGTAATAGGGGGCGAGCCTATTGACGTCTACCGGGCACATTTCCAAACTCCGGGCATTTTTCTTTTTTGGAAAAAGCTCAATAACATTTTGGCCGACCCGGGAATCGAACCCGAAACCTCATGATTAGCAGTCGCATACACTACGCTACACCACCGATAGAGCTCATGGAAGTCGAAAACTTTCACATAACTTATTATATCAACCTATGTAATCTATGGACGTTAGAAGTAGTTAAGAATTATTTTTACATATTATCCATATAAACCACGGCCTGATTGTAACAATGATATAAGCTTTTATTTAAAAAGACAACACCCTGAACTATGGATAATCCATGTATCGCAGGGGATTTTGCAAACGTATATTTAACAGGCACAATGTACACCCAGAGAAACCATTTGCGGATCACACAACGAATTGTTCTTTATGTGAATTGACATCACTTGGGATGGGAGATTGGTATTTAAATCACATACCACTTATGCATTTGAAAACTAAGTAAGTATGTATGGTAAAGATTGATAGTAACCTATATATCTACAAAGAGTATGTGCCGCGTCCAGCTGTACAGCGACGCACTGCACAAACAGCAACCGTACGAGGCCAGCAGTCACTTCGCACCGCGACACGCCCATACAATCCGCTATAGAGTGTTCTAAGGACTTGCATATGGCTTTACCTAAATATAACCAGTAAATACAATAACATTATTTTTTAAGCTTGTTAAATGCTTGGAGATGGCGGCGCGCTATATAAATAATGCTTCTTGTATTGCTAGCGTCTATAGGCTACGGTAACCGCTTATCAACAGGTATGACCGAATGCTTGTTTGCCACCCACATAGTATTAAAAAAAATTGTTTAACCCTTATATCAGCTCTTGAATTTCGAATATTTTATGTTTTGTTATTGTGGCCTATGTCCAGCAGTGGACGTTGAAAGGCTGATGGATGATTGTGGCCAACATGATTTCTTCTGATGATTACGATTTCTTATTTATTTTGTTGTCACTATTGCGATATTCTTTGTCCAAAAATATTATTAGTTTTCAGTGTACTTTAAAAATTAAATATAGTTACATAGATGATATAAAAATATAAAGTATTATAAATATGATTCTGATTAAATGTATTGACATAAAGACAATGTAAGTCAACTGCACTAATGTTTTAAATCAATCGTGTTTTCAATAATTATGTCTATTTTTTAGACTTTCAGTACAGGTTTAGAACCGTAGGAATTTTAATTATTGTCCGCTGTTTTGGCTTTAGTCTAGATAAAGATAGGGTGAATTAAAGGTACTCACAATACCACTGACTCGAATTTTCTTGAATTTTACACACTCCGAATTAATATGTGCGGCCGCCGCGGCGGCGTGGGAAAACTCAAAACACTCATTATTGTAGATGGCGCGGCGCACGGCGGTTTAGATTCGTGAGTGAGTGAGATAAAGGATTGGATTTGATTTAGGGTGGGATATCATTAGGGAATGATTTAAAGCCTTTACATCCGTAATAATGTCATCCGCTGACGCTCAAGCCTTCGATCAACAAATATTTCACAATTGCTCGTTCTTAATTATTAACCTATACAATAACTAATTCGTTGTTATCGACCATTTTGTTAAGTTTCAAAGGAAGCGCGCGAATCTGGGCCTAAACGTTACACAAATCAAAAGTTCATCAATATTTCTTTCTATATTTTTTGTTGTCAATTGCGAAATATTCACTCGTAAAAACATGGGATAGAAAGTAAAATGATAATTAAAAAGATTAATGATTCCCTTCATTTCCAGTTTTATAATGTTGCTAAATGAAATAAGTTAATCGATTTGTCGAACAACATTTTTAAAATGATTTTTTGAGTTTATATTTTTTATAATGATACACTTATTTTTAGTATATAAAGAAGTCCGAAACATACTTTACTTTAAAAGTACATAATAGTAGCTTCTTTAAGGCAATTATATTTAAGTTTTTTTAAAAAGTTGTAAAACATTGATCTCAATATCGATCAGAAAAATCGATAATCGCATTTTTTTAACAGGCAACAAAGTGAATAATGTCAAATTGTCATGACAGACGTCAAGTCATTCATTTATCATTTCGTTTAGCTTGACCTTGCGTTATTAATTTGACGAACGACCCATGCATTTCTATACGGACTTTAATAACTTGCCTACTTACCTGATCTCGAATTTATTTATTCGTACTGTTTTAATACCTAGTAGGTAGATACCTCTTCATTTATTTCTTATAACAACTCAGGTGTTATTATTAAGTACAATGCAATTGTTTGGTATCCTATGTGTATAAAATGTACAATGCAAGAGTTCATTCTGATGAAAATGACGTTGTGATGTGCCTAAAGATATATACTTTTACGACCTATATTTTGGTTTTGCAATATTATATTCATAATTTTTTTAGTTTTTTAGAAATGGTATTAATTTATAAATCAAATTATGCGCGAATTAACACTGTAACGTCAAGCCCAACTTTCGATGAATTTTCGCCCGCTTCCTTTAATTTTTAGTTACAATAAAAATATCATGATGCCTTTATTATCCAACCCTGCCATCCAGTCCAGTCCGTAGTCCTTAGTCGCCCCGTACGAAACCCGTGGGAAAGAATGGGGTAATACACTTGTATTCTTAGTCTACCACGACACAGCCAATACTACTAGACTGGTACTATTGCAGTTTAATAAATTCATATTAAGTACCTAATTCTGTCTCATGAGCTCCGTAAACATGCAACAGCGGCAAGACAGGTAATAAACTGGCCAATAGTCGCCACCAACAATTCTCACTGAGTATTAGCCGGCCGCGTAGAAAATACATCATTATATCTGAAGCATTTTCCTCCACCTGAAACATGAGTTAGTTTATCCTTACTAATATTATAAATGCGAAAGTGAGTTTGGTACCCTTTCACACTGTACCTACTGAACTAATTATAACGAAATTTACACATAATGTATATATATATAGTCTCGAGCCCAGAAAAATATATAGGTAGTCTACTTTTCAACCTACGGAAAAATGCATGGTTACTATGGGATTGCAATTTTTGTTCAGAGATTTTTGTCTTTTTTTTTAATTTTTGTCTGTTTATCTGTTTGTTTGTTCGCGCATCACGCAAAAACTACTGGATGGATTTGATGCAACTTTTTTTACTTTACTTAAAAACTGGTATACATTTTATCCCGCTATTATATCGGGAACCTGAGATATAGCCGAAAAACGAAAAATACTAGATTTTTTTAGAATTTATTTGAAAAAAAACTACTAGACGGATTTTGATGAAATTTTTTATTTGAAAGACCTTGATTAGACTTAAAAACTGGTATACATTTTATCCCGCTACTATATCGGGAACTTGAGATATAACCGAAAAACCAGCTTTTGGATGCGGCGAAGCCGCGGCGCAAAGGCTAGTAGTATTATAAAGCTGTAACAGAGCTGTCTGTACATTTAATATATTTGAGAAAAAATTACTTTATTAGGCTACATAGGCGTGTCTAAACACAAAACAATTTTTTTTAGACTTTTTGTCTGTTTATTTGTTTGTTTGTTCGCGAATCACGTAAAAACTACTGAACAGATTTTGATGCAACTTTTTTATTTGATAGCTCTTGATTAAACTTAACAACTGGCATACATTTTGTTCCGCTACTACATCGGGAACCTGAGATATCACCTAAAAACTAGCTTTTGGCTGAGGCGAATCCGCGGAAAAAGCCTAGTCTTTTTATATTTATGTTGAATTTCTCTTGGATATTGTAAAGAATCTCTAGCGTGTCAAATACTGGTATCGAATTCGATCCCCAGTGCGTGGTCTAACGCACCTCGGACTTTTCAATTTTATGTTGTTTATTTACAAATCATCACTACCCGGTAAAAGAAAACATCGTAAAGGAACCTGCATGATATTATTATATTCTTTTCAAGAAGCCGTAAGACAGAAGTTAAACAAAGGTACTTCCTATATTCCTACTAATACAAATTTTCTCAAGGATGCAAACCCCGAACCTCATTGTTATTTAGTTACTTACCATCACGCCATTTCCCTTGCAGTCAAGAAATTAAAGGGCCAAGAGACGCTATTCTTGCATACATCTCTCGCTTCTTCAACATTCATATTTCTTTTCATACACGCTTGCCAGTTTCGGATAGGAGAGATCGGTCATGTATTTAAGGAATGTGGAGTCAAGAGGACTCCACCTTCCTTCAATACATGACCGATCTGGTCAAGGTACGTTAGTATCGATCACCTTCTGTCGCTGCACCTTCTACTTTCGAATTGTATATTTTGTTAACCAATCGCTTAATCAGCATTCTTTCCACATGTCTAAATCATCGGAGCATTCCCTTTCGCATCTGTACACCAATACTCTCTTTCACTCACTCTCTTACGTCGTTGAACTCTACAAATTTTCTGCAGAGATCGCATTTTTACTCTTATGCGTTTTTCTGCAAACTCAATACTCGCTTCCATATAATAATGTTGGGACAAGAACTGCGTTATGTATTGTGCCTTCTGGCTGGGGTATTTTCAAACGAGAAGTTGTCCCAAGGCTCCATTCACTCTATTTCTTAATCTTCTCTATATCACTAGTGTAGCTTTCATGGCGACTGAATTCACATCCAAGATATACAAATTCATCCACTTGTTCTTGGTCAGCATTGCCTATTGATACTATGATTGATATTGATCCCCACGTCTGTTCTAGTTTATTCTTCAAAGACTATTATTTAGGTTTTACTCACATTCACGTTGTTATAAAGATAAATGAAATTACCTGTTTTAATTTTGAAGACAGGCCATGACAGCATAATTCTGTTAATATCTCGACATCGCACAATAACTTAAGGGATTTTTCATTGTCGGCCTGATAATTGTCGTCACCAACCAATACAGACTTCACCATGTCCGCTAAGAGCCTGTAAAAGGTAGTCTGCACCCACTCCAGGTTATGAGACATTAATGTCAAAGCAATACTTCGCGCAATAGACCAATCACTGTCATTCAAATCCATATCTTTTGTACCTTTAAGTAGAATATCGGATATATCATGGAGAAGTTTTTCGTTGTGAAATAATTCTAAAACAGGAAGTGACTTTTTAATATGTGTTAAGATAGTCTTGTAGGTGTGTGACTTTTTATTTTTTATAAACTGCACGGCTTCCTCCATACTCGCGAAAAGATTTTTCAACTCTCTATATTTGCTTTTATATTCTTGGTTAACAGCTGCGCGTGTATGCTGAAAATAGCATATACTTAGATATATTTTGATGTTCGATCGAACAATGTTTCTATTCAAATGATTATATAACATAGTCATTCTAAAATTACCGTAAGTACAAATGAATAATATACTAATCAAAACAAATAAAAATAAAAATGCCAACATGCCTTATCACATTTTTAGACAAAATATACATACCTGCAAAACAATTTCAACATTTTTACTCAATTCCGGATAAAATAAGTCCAATGCGGGGTCCAACTGCGCAAGCTGTATGGCATTAATTAACACATTAGGCGGTAAAGCAGATTCTCTGGCCCAATGTAACAGTTTTTCAGCACACATCACCAGACGCAACCATGCCAAGCGATGGTGTGACCTGTCCGGATCTTTAGCGAATGAATCCCTGTAATTGAAAAAAAAAACGACTAAACGGATTTAAACAAAATCTGGTATACAGATAAATTTTAGCTTGGGTAAACACATAATTAAAATTAAAATGCTTAAAGTGCATACAACCAAAATATATCCAGGTTACACAGTCGATCGTTGCCCTGAATGACCAGGTACCTACATTATTTCCCGCCTTAACAAAGCAAAAGAAATGAAATGCAAATCGAGTGATAATTAGTCTTTATAAAATAAATAGCAAAAAAGGGCTAGATTTATTAAGGTAATTAACTAAACAGGATCCTTTTCATTACCTGTATTTGATTATTACATCTCCCAGTAGACGCATAGCCATGCAGCTTTTATGGGATATATCCCTGTAAGTTTTGACTGAATGATCCATATTCCAGAAGCTTGGATCAATGCAGTCAAGTAATAGGCCAATAAGGCTTTTTAATAAACACAGGCACTTATTCAGCTCTTTCTGAAAACAATCATAACTTATTTAGAAGATTGAAATATTAAGAAACGTGTTCATAATCAGTCACTATACAAATACAACTATATTTGTACACATTGCAATGAAACAGTAAGACCAAAAAATGGAAAAGGAATGATAAGGGAAACCATTGACCTACCAACAAATGGACGGATAAGAGATACAAAACGCCAAAAGAGATACAATCGCGCGCCAGTCTTCGTTTGACGACTTGACTATACGTTCAATATGCCGTACTGTATTGTGAAAACGTGTAAAAATTACTATAAAGTGAGACGTTTAGTAGACTATTGTTTTATTTATCATTTGCAAGTATTATTTTGCTTAAAACAAAGAATTTTATTTAAATTATGAATTATTGTAAAAATAAATCAACTCACTAAAAGCTGTATAAGGTGATCATAGATATAGATCTATTGGTAGAATTTACATAAGCTAATAAATTATTGCAAAGAAAACTTTACACTGTTATAATGATAAAAGGTTTCAAAGTAGGTTGGACTAGACAATTTTTTCGTGAATTTTATACTAAGCCCTACCATTTTATTAGGTCAATGAGAGAAAAAATGATTACAAATTTTTATGTCTTTTTTTTAGAGCATATGAAATTACTGAACGGATTTTAATGCGGTTTTACAGATAGCTAGAACTAAGCTTAGAGCGAATCACTGAGATTGGGTGAGCGTTAATTACGAATCACATTCTAAGGGGGTACTTGGATCTAACACTAGGTATCACTGAACTACAATAAGTAAGTGAAACTATAAATAAAATAAGAATAAAATGTACATTATGAAGACTACAAAATTAACTTACTACATCCAATAATTCAGTGTTATTAACAGAGTCTAGCAGTACAACATTCCTAGCCAACATTGACAAAACAGTATGCATGGTATCCAATGCATACACTGGAGCAGGCAACTGCCTGACTGCAACCAGTCCATCGTCCATTTCCGGCGTATGGAGATGCCTCTCACCAGCTATTTCTTGCAGCTCTATATTGACGTCAGCACCTATGTGCTCATCTGACATCTAAAAAGGAACATGGAAAACATCAATATTTTCCCGACATTTGGTAATAAAGAAATATTCACGGACATTTCACACAACGTCTTCTGGTCCTGGCTTAACACTTGTGCTATGGGTATTAGATTACGGATATAATACATAATGTATTACTCTTTTTGTAAATACATACATATTAATAGATAAATAACACCCAGACGCAGTAAAAATATCTGTGTTCATCACACAAATAATTGTCCTGAGTGGGAATTAATCCCACGACCTCGTGCACGGAAGTCAGTTACACTACCGACTACGCCACGAGGCCTGTCAATAACTTAAGTATCATTCTGGTATATCGAAAAGTGCGATAATTATCTTTTTTATTTTAAAAAGACAACGCCCTGCACTAAGTAATAATATATGTAGGTATCGCGGGGGACTTTACAAACATAATCTCACGGACACTACCCTCAGTCTCAGAACAACCATCTGTGGATCACAGAAAGAGTTGACCTGTGTGGGAATCAAACCCACAACACTCGAGGGAGGCCGGTATCCAAACCACTATGATATCTGTGCAGTCCTAACCTAATAGAAGAAATTACATTTTCTTCATCTTAGATAGTAAGCTATTCTGCTTAAAGAAAGTCATCAAATTAGGTCTCCTTTATTACTTAAGTCCTCAATGAAACATTAATTAATTATTTGTATTGTGTTTACCTTAGCAGCTTCATGTATGAGATCTAACGAAGAAAGCTGCAAAATTCTCGTCCGGAGAGCATGTGTTATACAAAGTAGTACAAACAAAGCTTCTCCTGGTTGTCCACCATGATTACCATCACATATAGTCAACAAACTCTATAACAAAACATCTTATTAATTTCACACTAAAAGAAAAAAACGAGTGTGCTTTAGACCACACGACTGAAGTAAAAATTAACAATAAATATATATATTATTAATAATGTTAATATCAATTAACAAGTGAACACAGTTATGTGAAAAAACTATTTCATTAATTTAATTTAAACTTGTGTAACAATCGACGTACGACCAATAAAAACGTCGCAATTTACTTATCGTTTCCGAAAATGTATTAACTAAACCCCACATTTGACATACAGTATTAATGATTTGTTGGTCTTGGGGCATAAACATCTTCACTTCACTTCACTAACATCAAGATAGATCCCGAGTTACGCTAGTTGACATTTTGAGAAATATTTATTTGAGAAATATTTAATCAACAATTCAACATTGAATGCGGTAGATCCCGAGTTACGCTAGTTGACTTTTTGAGAAATATTTATTTGAGAAATATTTAATCAACAATTCAACGTTGAATGCAATAGATCCCGAGTTACGCCAGTTGACTTTTTGAGAAATATTTATTTGAGAAATATTTAATCAACAATTCAACGTTGAATGCAATGTTTTTTTGGCAAAATTGAATATTGAAAGCATAAAAACAATATAAACAAATAATGAAAAAGAAAGAAAGAAAATGTATGCTCGCGCCTTAACTTTTGCCCCTAAGTAATATACGAAACGTAACTTTCTCTCTTTCTATCTTCATTATCTTACATCTCCCTCTCAAATTCCGTTCGCCTCGCCCGATCAGCACTTTTCGCAACGCTTACGTCACGCATTCACCAGCTTACTCCCCAAGTCAAGCGTGCGTAAAGAATTATTTACATCAAAAACATTAAAGCAAACGTAACATTCGCGAAACTAGAAGACAAATGCCCGCCCAAATTAGTTAATAAGGTGAATATTGGTCTTGCATTACTCAAAAATAAAATCTATATTGCTCATCCATAGTTTTGATACAACTATTATTAAGTAAGTAATGGAATATTACAATAGAAAACATCACCACGAGTGGAATTCGCACCACTGTTATGTATTCGAAATTTATATACTTACTAGATAAAAACCCGGCTTCGCTCGGGTGAAATGTGACTCATAATACACAACCTTTTACAAAACGTGTGAATTGACCTTAACGAACTCAAGAGTGGCCAATATGGCGACTGACATTTGCACCATTAGAATTTAACAAAATAGGTACTCGACAATCTGAATTTTGCGGATATATGTAGTCGACTCGAAATTATTATTTTTTTATGTTTTATTATTCAGGTAAGTTTTCAATCGAGTCTACCTTTGACCGAATTATTAATATACATCATCATGTAACGCTTCACACCATTTATACGTTACGATACACCTAAGTTTTCATACAAATGATGACTTGACCTCATAATTTCTATTTTTTCAAGCAGTGATGTGAGAGCGAGTGAAAGAAAATATAAGAATCCTCCATGACTTTTTTAAGGCGGGAATTAATGTATGTCGTTGTATATAATAAAAAATAAATTAAAAAAAACCTAACCGACACCGAACACCCCGCCGTCCTACCTATCGCGTGAGAGCGATAAGGGTCTGACTACTGTCACGAATAGCAGCGTGGTTGTCTGGCAACCGTAGCTATATATTGTAGATAGAGAAGGCGCACGTAAGTGAAAAGAAAGGACATACTTTTGACATCTGCTTTTGAGTCTCTCTTTAATTTTAATGACGCATGCGAGTCTTATATAGGTAATCGTATCTGATTTATAACGAGTACGTATCTGTAATTTATGCGCGTCATTAATCTATTGATGTGAAACATCTAATGCGGAGGGAGGGTAAAATCGGCTGTTAGCGTGGCGACGCTTTTATTTTACTTGTCCCGTTCAAATCTTGATTGAGCTGAAATTTTACACGCATATGTACATCGCGTGACAATGCAATATTATGATGACATGGAGCTAATCTGATGACGGAGCTGGAAGGTGGACATAGGAACTATATAATGAAACGGCGCAACCCCATCGAGTTTGAGCTCGTATGATTCATCTTGACGAGTACTTTGTCTCTAGGTGGTATCCAGGGTCTGATGATGAAGCTGGAAAGTGGCCACAGTAACTCTATAATGAAACTACACAACCTCATTGAGTTTGGACTCGTTTGATTCAACTTGATGAGTACTTGGTCTTTAGATGGTATCCAGGGTCTGAAGATGGTGCTGGAAGGTGGCCATGCGAAACTCTATAATTACCTAAATGGTGCAACTCCATCAAGTTAGGGCTCGTGTGAAATGTCTTGACTAGTACTCCAGTCCTAAATGATATCCAGGGTCTGATGATGGACCTGGAAGGTGGCCACAGTAACTTTGTAATGAAACGAGGCAACCCCATCGAGTTTGGAATCGTTTCATTCGTCTTGATGAGTACTTTGTCTTTAGATGGTATCTAGGGTCTGGTGATGGAGCTAGAAGGTGACCATAGGAACTCCGTTATAAAACGACGTAACTCCATTGAGTTTGGGCTCGTATGATTCGTCTTCACGAGTACTATGTCTCTAGATGATATCCAAGGTCTGATGATGGAGCTGGAAGGTGGCCACAGTAATGAAAAAACGCAATCCTATCAAGTTTATACTCGTTTGATTCGTCTTGAGGAGTACTTTGTCAAGTTATGATCATTTTATTTTTACAAAATAATTTCGATGTATCACATCTGGTAGGCGTCCCACGACGTCTAGTTTTTTATTCTAGTAGAATCAACATTATGTCTTATTTGCTTTCTCCAGCCCCCATGAGCGCAGGCCTGAGGGTGATAGGCCCAGGGCAGTCTGTCACCCTAGCAGAAGCAGGCACACGTACGTGTTCCGCGAGCGCCTCTCGATGAAGGAGGGCTTGGCCCTCTAAAACAGACGGGCCACCAGGAATGGAGGCCCAGAACTGCTAAGGGTGGAGGAACTCGTGCGTAGAACGTATACCTCACCCCTAGCGAAAGGTAGTCTAAAGGAACACCGCGTGGTTTTAGCAGGTAACCCAGTTGCTATACTGGGAGTCCGGAATAACCCCTCCGCCTACCCGGCGGACGGGTATCCATAAAGGATTTCCACGCGTAAAAAAAAGGCCTTATTTGCACATTGCTTTCAATAATCTTAGTGAACATATAATTAATTACCTTTATTATTTCAGGTCGGTTGAGAAATATTTCCGGTGGGAAATCACAAATAAACACGTCACAAATAAACCGGCAGCATCTTCGAGTTGATTTTAATAATCGCAAGGCATCTTCCACAAGCAACAAAGTCTTTTTATCAGATCGACACAGATTTATCCATGGGAACAATAGTATTTTAATGCTGTCTGAAGTGTTAATGCTAAAATAATTAAAAATGATTTTCAATACATATTGACCAAAATATTTTAAACTACCACAAGCATACTCTGGTGAAAATAATTTATACATCCACAAATATTTTTTCTGAGTACTTATTTCCCATTAAGGCAGAGTATTTACTTTAAAAAAATGGATACGTTACATATATAGCCTAAATTTTCTTTAAATTTTTAAATATGTTATTATGTTTTATCACAGGATTTAACAATGAGCCCACGTGATTTTTACAGAAGATTGAGATCCTCGGCATTGACGTCTCTCACAAAATGTTTTGGAGTAATTTCGAGGGCTAACATAAATTAGAGAGTTATTGGAGTTGTCGATGATCCGTGTCTCATGGGCTGCTCATAGTCATAGCTGCAGTGGAGAGACTTTGGGTATCTCTGTGTGCTCTATTGACATTTCAATGAGTGGTGCTCTGGATGAGAGCTGTTTGTGAGAACATTACCTTGTTACCACTGAACCATGAGAGGTCGACGTCGTCGTCACTTAGACCATTCATCTACAGTCATATTGTTAAATGCTTCAATAAGATCAGGCCACACTAAGGGGCAACGTCAATACCCATCATTGCAATAACTATTGCGTTAACACGATAAATTGGGTGGGCACACTTGAGTGTTCAATGTTTTAAATGTACGGCCACTGCAGTTATCACCTAACGTCAAACGGCAATACCGTTGTCGAACCGCAATAAGTAGTGCCTACACCAACGTCAAACATCCATTATCGCGATAATTAACGTAGTTTCCCGTTAGTGCGGCCCGTTAGTGTGGTGGTGAGCATCGCTGGAAATAGGAGTGCTATTTAATACTTACGTTTCGAAATTTATGTTAGAACTATTGGATATTGATGTTTCATTTGATGATTGGATATTTGGACCAAAATTATAATAACTGCTCCTAGAGTGATCATCACTCTCCGAGCTGAAATCATAGAAAATACATGCATAAGCATTTGAACATTTGTTATTTAAGTATAGGTGCTTACAATAAAGTCCTTTTCACGGAAAGAACATTCAAGATCAACAGTTTAATACTTACTTACTAAAATATTAACTATATAGTGAAATTCTATTTAATAGAAAACTTACTGTACTTGCCTATTATACTCTTAAACACAAAGTGAAAAATGTGAAATCGAAAATAACAGTCAGGAGCAGGATTTGAACCTGCATCTCCTGTATACCGTCCAGATGCTTTACCAATTCAGCCATCCTGACAATTGCTCCTGACTGCTAATTTCGATAACACATCACACCTAATGTCTTTGGGTGACGCCTGCGCCATCCGTCGGAAGTATTTTCATACATTATACCGACCAGGTAAACTTAATTTTACAATTAAGATTTTTACCTAATAATGACGCAAACCCTATAATTGTCAGGATGGCTGAATTGGTAAAGCATCTGGAAGGTATCCAGGAGATGCAGGTTCAAATCCTGCTCCTGACTGTTATTTTCGATTTCACATTTTTCACTTTGTGTTTAATGTATAGTGCTAAGCATGTCAAATGCTAAAAATATATATAAAAATATCTAAATATTTATAGGGTTTGCGTCATTATTAGGTAAAAATCTTAATTGTAAAATTAAGTTTACCTGGTCGGTATAATGTATGAAAATACTTCCGACGGATGGCGCAGGCGTCACCCAAAGACGTTAGGTGTGATGTGTTATCGAAATTAGCAGTCAGGAGCAATTGTCAGGATGGCTGAATTGGTAAAGCATCTGGACGGTATACAGGAGATGCAGGTTCAAATCCTGCTCCTGACTGTTATTTTCGATTTCACATTTTTCACTTTGTGTTTAATGTATAGTGCTAAGCATGTCAAATGCTAAAAATATATATAAAAATATCTAAATATTTATAGGGTTTGCGTCATTATTAGGTAAAAATCTTAATTGTAAAATTAAGTTTACCTGGTCGGTATAATGTATGAAAATACTTCCGACGGATGGCGCAGGCGTCACCCAAAGACGTTAGGTGTGATGTGTTATCGAAATTAGCAGTCAGGAGCAATTGTCAGGATGGCTGAATTGGTAAAGCATCTGGACGGTATACAGGAGATGCAGGTTCAAATCCTGCTCCTGACTGTTATTTTTGATTTCACATTTTTCACTTTGTGTTTAATGTATAGTGCTAAGCATGTCAAATGCTAAAAATATATATAAAAATATCTAAATATTTATAGGGTTTGCGTCATTATTAGGTAAAAATCTTAATTGTAAAATTAAGTTTACCTGGTCGGTATCATGTATGAAAATACTTCCGACGGATGGCGCAGGCGTCACCCAAAGACGTTAGGTGTGATGTGTTATCGAAATTAGCAGTCAGGAGCAATTGTCAGGATGGCTGAATTGGTAAAGCATCTGGACGGTATACAGGAGATGCAGGTTCAAATCCTGCTCCTGACTGTTATTTTTGATTTCACATTTTTCACTTTGTGTTTAATGTATAGTGCTAAGCATGTCAAATGCTAAAAATATATATAAAAATATCTAAATATTTATAGGGTTTGCGTCATTATTAGGTAAAAATCTTAATTGTAAAATTAAGTTTACCTGGTCGGTATCATGTATGAAAATACTTCCGACGGATGGCGCAGGCGTCACCCAAAGACGTTAGGTGTGATGTGTTATCGAAATTAGCAGTCAGGAGCAATTGTCAGGATGGCTGAATTGGTAAAGCATCTGGACGGTATACAGGAGATGCAGGTTCAAATCCTGCTCCTGACTGTTATTTTCGATTTCACATTTTTCACTTTGTGTTTAATGTATAGTGCTAAGCATGTCAAATGCTAAAAATATATATAAAAATATCTAAATATACTCTTATTGTCTTTGCAGTATATTTTTTTAATTTCAA
The DNA here is from genome assembly GCA_948253155.1 of Leucoma salicis. Classification (NCBI taxonomy): domain Eukaryota; kingdom Metazoa; phylum Arthropoda; class Insecta; order Lepidoptera; family Erebidae; genus Leucoma; species Leucoma salicis. The sequence goes on along the minus strand of OX411809.1, from coordinate 11,653,146 downwards.
CATTTAGAACTGTAAGGCGTAGCTAAACTGTGTAGTGAGTAAGAGAAAGACTGTATTGACCAAAAATTGTCATCATATGAAGGTAAAACAGAAGATTTTAATTCTCCTAAATGAAAATGGCAATTTCGCAAAACTTTAATTTCGCAAGTTGAATATCAAAAGTTATGAGGTACTACAACAACTAATAAAAAAAATTTTACATACTAATAAATCTGAAACACTTAAAAAAACCCTTGACAGATATTTAAAACGTAGTTACAATGAAAACCAACCTGTTCCCTTCTGGTAATTTAAGTCTAGGTACAACCACATTGCAGTCAGACTCAACAGTGTTTATAAATTTGAGAGTTTCCACAACATCATCATATAGTTCTATTGCATTACTAGCAATTTTATGCTTAATATTGTTTAAATTTGACAATATTGTAGATATACCAAATTCTCTTGTAACATAACTGCCAGCTCTAGTCTGAAACATTTAGAAAAATTAAGTATACTTATATAGGAAACTATTAAAGAGGATTATCATCACATTTCCATTTTTAAAATGTCTAATATTGTTTTTATAAAGCTTCATTTTTTATTCTACTGATATCATAAATGTAAAAGAGAGTTTGTTTGAGAATTCTTAATGCCATAAATCCCTATAAATTTTGTCAAAAATATATTTAGTATATCGTTATTCTAAACAGAGTAACAGAATACTTTGTACCCTGGCAAAAGAAGGGCTCCTATAGGTAGACCTATTTTTGTACAAAGATTATAGATGTGCCAGATTAAATCTAAATCATATTACATGTTGGCAGCTTTTGGCAGAAGTTATAACATATATTGTAAATTATCCTTAAAAACAGTTCATATTTTTTTCAAGAAAATATGGTATACAGTGCACAGACAGAAAGGTAACCTAATTATTGCCCTTAACAGTGACAATTATCAACAAGCAAAGATATAATTACTAATATACCATTATAGTTATGCTATTTAAATAAAATGGTGGTAGAGCCTTGCATGTTGCATATTGAATGAGTTAGATCAACTGGGGTTGTACCATCCCCTCATAGACGATCAATTTGAAACAATGATAGATACGCCATTGTTTTTCCATATGATGAGTGAGAGCACCTGAGGCCTACAACTCGTCCTCAAACCTGTTCTTAATATCATTCCTCTCTGCCTCCTATCCCTTTCCTAGGAGTTAGCGACGCGCGAGTGATGCCTCTGGTGTTGCTAGCTTCTATAAGCTACAGTAACCGGTTACCATCACATAGGCCGTGTGAGTGCTTTCCACCCTCGTAGCATAAAAAAATCTTTTACCTTAATAGTAGCAAGCAGTAACTCAAATGCTTCGCGCTGTAGCGATGGTAGGGGAGTATGAAACCACGCTAAAAGTGATTCAAGTAATTGCCTGGTGCCAGATAACTCATCTTTTAATTTCCAACCCAGTTTTAGCTTTGCAGTCAACAATTGAAGAGACCGTTCTCGAATCTCCTTTAGAGGGTGGTCTAAAACAAAACGTAAGCTTCTTTTAACACGAAAAATACATGTAAGTAGGGCAGTAATTACGAATTACAACTTACTTAACTTTTGGATGTATACAGATAGAATCTCAGTGTCGTCCATCGTTTTATATTACTAAACAAATAAATAAATTTTAAAAATCAAATCCATTGTTTATTTACAACGGAAAACAACAAGAAGTGACAAGAATAGGGACACGAAAAAAGTATCGACACTTTGTAGTATCGAGTACTTTTCCTTTCGAAACCGATACTTTTGTACTCAATACTTTCTATTCAATACTTATACTCAATGAGTACTTTTACACAGGTATCGTATCGAATAAATCTCAGAAAATACCTTCCTAAAACTAGGCTTTGCGGTTCATATTTATAGCAACACCATCTAGTTCAACCATGTCAAACCTTCTAAAAAATTAGATTGCGTTCGTATTTTTCATTCCGTTCACAGTTCACTTGATTCACTTCATGAATTAAAAACTCTCATTCGTAGTAATTGTAATTTGTGAAAGTGTAAAAAGGGAACTTTACTACAAGTAGAATTCGAACCTGCGTGCCATCCAATCCGAGGTTGATGAGATGCAGTTTCAAATCCTGCTAGCAATAAAATTCCCTTTATCCTTTTTCACAAATAATTTATGTTTTAAAGTTGCTGAGGATGTATAGTGCTAAAATACAGATCAAAATAATTGTAGTTGTATCAGGACTGTGAATGTAATCTAAAAGTAGACATCTTCTCGGTGCAACTTACTCGAAACTAAACAATTGACACTTAATGAAAGTTCTATATAAAAAAAACCATTTGTGTGCAATTCACAAACGGCAGAAGTAAAACTTCTGAAAAGTAGCCTACGAGAGATTGAGATGGATATAGAGTATCTGGAGCATTAGGATAAATGTAAGGTTTATTATTCTTTACCAAGATTAAAATGACCTCTTATTAATTAAATTTCATGGAGCATTAAAATTCATTTAAATGTTGTTTTCTGCAACGATATAATGGATCCCATAGGAATTCATGGGACAACTTTGGTGATAGATCTTGTAAACCTCACCATAGCAACATAATTAACAGAAGTATATATGATTCACAGAAACTGGAGACCGAGGTTTCAAATAAACTACCAAGAAATACATTTTGTAAAAAAATTTTTTTAAAGTTAAAATAACTTTAATTTACTTTGCTGCAACTGACTGTCAACCCTATAAATTTATGTGTTTGAATTGAACCTGTTCGTGACGCATTTTCGTTTCATCCAGTTTCAAATCGCAACGATTCTAAAGAAGTGTTCACTTCAAAAATAGGATCGATATGAGTAAGAATCGATATTTTAGGGGCATTTAGAGTAGTAAAAGATTCGAGTTCTACTTATATGAGAAGGTGGGTATACCTCGTGGGTATCGGAACATCCCTAGTCACTGACCGTCCCTTGGGACACGAAAAAAGTAGCGATACTTTTTGGTTTCGAGTAATTTTCTTTTCGATACCGATACTTTTGTACTCGATACTTTGTAAGCGATACTTTTATTCAATGAGTACCTTTAGGCAGGTATCGTATCAAAAAAATAGAGATTACCTAAATTAAACTTGGCTTCATGGCTCAAGTTTATGGCAAAGCCATCTAGACCAATCTTGTCAAAACCTTCTAAAATATTTTGATACCATTCTTTCATTCAATTCCTTCAATCAATAACTCACTTGCTCGTTCGTCGTTGTTTCTATTACCATGGAGGTGAAATTAGATGTATTGGTATTGATTGCTTATTGCACACTTGATTGTTATTTTCTTTATTCAAGTATACTCTGAAAGTACTTACAATTGAAGAATTGCTGAAGCTTATTAACAAAAATTGTTCGATGCCTAATGGTATCAATACATTTAATGCGATACTTAACTTGGGATCGATACATTTGAAGTGATACTGGTATCGATACATTCGTTTAATATCAAAACTTTAAGCGCATTATACCGTAAGTAAAGTACTCGATACCTTAAAGTATCGATACTTTTGTGTATTGGTATTTATTGCTTATTGCGCACTTGATTGTTATTTTGTTTATTCAAGTATACTTCTAAAAGTACTCACAATTGAAGAATTGCTGAAGCTTATTAACAAAAAGTGTTCGATTTCAAATCGTATCGATACATTTAATGCGATAGTTAACTTGGGATCGATACTTTTGAAGCGAGACTGGTATCGATACTTTATCATATCATAACCTTAAGCGCATTATACCGTAAGTAAAGTACTCGATACCTTGAAGTATCGATAGTTTTGATTCGATACCTTTATGAGTACGATACTTTTTTTCGATACTACTCATGAGTAATACTTTCTATTCGATACCGTGTCCCTAGACAAGAACAAACGATGACTGACACTGACAGTACTGACTACTGACACTGCCAGTAGACTAGTAGTAGCCACAGACTACTAAGGCTGTGTTCCGATATTTACTACGAGCACTGTCCAGTGCTCTTACTGGTGTGTAGAGCATAGATAATTCACTTATATTGTAGAGATTAAATACCATTTCAAAATAAATATGGCTTTATTCGTTTAAAATTCTGGATATAATACATTGACATAAAGATTATGAATACTACACAACCCATGTTAAATATCATAATCCTGTAAATAGGCAGGAGATCTATGCTCTCGTGCTGAATGCCGAGACACAGGACTTTGTGAGCTTACAGCATCTGCAGTAATTGCTTCATCAGGAACTTTTGGTTCCGGCTTTGCAGAAGTTCAGCTGTTGTCAGACTCTACTTCATTATCAGAGAGGACATTGCCAGTAGGCGCCAAATGTCGATTGGAAATTATTAACTCTCTGCCATTGCTTAGAATTACATGAGAATGTAAGGGATTAGTTTCGATGAGTTCTACTTCCTCTAATATGGGGTCGTATTTACTTTTCCTGGCATTATACTTCAATAGTGCTTTTTCTGCGCCTGTCAGCCATGTTGGAATCGATTGACCATTTGAATATCTGCGAGGATGGGTGAACATTCGCTCATGTGGAGTGTATCCGGTTGCAGTACATAACAAAAATCGTATGGAATGTAAAGACTGTTCTTCTAGAACAGTTTCCCAACGATTGATAGGAAGGTTCAATGTTTTTAATGACAACTGTATCGTTTACCATATTATACCATTGTATCGCTCTGTTTGGCCGTTGCCTTGTGGATTATATGGCGTAGTATAGCTGGTAGCTATACCATGTAAGAAATTCTTTAAATCGCTAGATATAAATGAAGTGCCTCTATCCGAATGTACATAAGTTGGCTTACCAAATACTGCAAATAATTCTGATAATTTATTTTTAACTGTATCTGTGCTAAGGTCAGAACAGAGAATGCAAAAGTAAATCTGGAAAATTCATCGTCCACAGTGAGCATATAACGGCTGCTACTGTCACATGGCAGCGGACCTTTGAAGTCAATTGAAATTCTTTCAAACGGAGAAGTTAATCAGTAAATCCTAATAAATCTAGGTTTTATCTCAGCATAGATAGAGCATAATCCTGTAATTAGTCTGACATCCTCAACTGAATAAGGCAAATTTTTAATCCTAATCCAGTGAACCATGCGTGTTATGCCTGGATGACATAAATTCTTATGTAGCTGAAGAAGATTATCGGAGACTGATTATGTTGAAGCCGTAATATTTGCACGTGAGAGCGCGTCAGCAACTATATTGTCTTTGCCCGGACGATATTTGATGTCAAAACTATAGTTGGATAGTACCAAGCGCCATCGTTGAATTTTGACATTTTTGATCTTTAAACTATGTTTCTGATCAAACATAAATGACACTGACTTTTGATCAGTTATCAGGCGGAATGTTTTACCTCTACACTTCCTGACGCTTTCTATAATAGCTATTGCTTCTTTTTCCATCGCTGGATGATTGCGTTCGTGAGTACGGAGAGTCCTTGAAAAAAATGTTATTGGTCTCCCTTCTTGGGTTAATGTTCCAGCTATAGCATGATCAGATGCATCAGCTTCGACTGTTAGTTGGACATTTGGGTCAATAACCGTGATCGCTGATTTGGCAATTTCTGATTTTAATGATTCAAAGGCTTCTTTAGCTTCAGATGATAGTGGAAGTGTCTCTGATTTTGTAAGAAATTTTATCTTGTCTGAGAATTTTGGGACACACTTTGAATAGTGTGCGAAAACGCCCAAAGTTCTTATAAGTGAGCTTTGATCTGTAGGTACATATCTAAAAGAGGACGAAGGTGTTCTGGATCCGGCTTTATTACATTGTTACAGATATTATAGCCTAGTAAATTTATTTCTGTTTTTGAGAATTTATATTTCTCAAGATTTAAAGTTTAATTTTAGTGAGCTAGGACTTTTTGAAAGGAGCTTAATTTTTTATCATTATCAGGTTGATTAGGATATAATAGTGATATCACCGAAATAAACATAAATACCTTGTAAATATTCTTTTTCTATTATAGCATTGATAGCTCATTGAAAAGCTGCTACTCCGTTGGTTACACCAAACGGAGTAGCAAATTGATATAAGTTCCCGCAGGCTTCAAAAGCCGTGTACGGTTTTGCGCAATCTAATGTAGGAATCCGATGATACGCGCTGCGCAGATCTATTTTACTAAATATTATATATTTTGCTACCTTTTAAATAAGTCCATCCATAGATGGTAAAGGATAAGCATCAAGTTCTGTGTACTTATTTATCGTTTGCGAGTAGTCGATGACCATTCTTTTCTTATGATGCTCATTAGATGTAACTAATACTTGAGCTTTACTGAGCCATTTATATTAGTACATAAGTTCGTAGACGTCGCCATTGTTATCCTTTGCTGAGCTTTTAAAGGATGATATTTAGATTGCATAACGTAACAAGACGTCTATCGATAAAAGTGCAGTAATATATAATAAGCAGTGACTTTTCCAATTTTTAATCACAAACGGTATGGTAGTTCTGTATTATTTTTTTTTGCTGCAGCCGATATACAAGAGAAAGTATTTGAGGAGTTGGACATAGCATAAGTGATCTGTTTATCTTCTGTTGTCTCAATTGCGGCTGTATGTGTAACTCTGCTAAGGCAAACTTTACAAAAATGGCCTTTTTTACCACATGTAGAGCATGTAACGTTAATAGCAGGACACTCGTAGCGAGGGTGACGCTGATTTCCGCAGAAATAACATGATTCATTTTTGGTGATTTACATGTTGTGGCAGCAGCAGTGTTGTCAGTGGAATTGTAATTAATCATAGGTGTCTCTCGACAATAGCTGTGATTTTGAATTTGTGCCATTTCCAAATTTCTAAGATCGTGCTTGTTGATACGCTTCATCGAGAGTAAGAAAACTGTTTTTTAGAAGACGCTGTCGTATTGCCCGTGACGAAAATCCAGAAATAAAAGCATCTCTAACGTAGGTACTCACTTTCATGTTGTTCAGCATTCACAGATTTGAAGTTGCAATCTTTTGATAAAAGTTTTAATTTCTGAATATATTGATCAATTATTTACCCAGATTGTTGTTTGGCTAGTCGATAACGAGAGTAGATTTCATTTGGTGGTTTTAAGAATAGCATAATATCTAGTTTTTGTATAGCAGTGTCGAACTCTTTGGCATCTTCGATGTATGTATAGAGAAGTGGCGATATATGATTAACCAACAGTAGGTATTTCGTTTTTTTTTTTATTGCTTGTAGTGGCAGGCGACCCACGGTCCATCTGATGGTAAATGGTAACCTTCGCCCATGGACTCAACTATACTGAGAGTATTGTCAAGCCATTGCTCACCAATTCATTTCACAGATATGAAATGAAATATAAACGGCTATCTCCTGCTACAGCCAAAACGCAACGATGTGCCGGTCACACGGGAGATGGTGGTACCAACCCGCTCGGGCCCAATACCAAGTGAGTACTTCCACTTGGTACCCAGCCCTACCACCAGTCATGCAATGGATGATAATTGCTTACTTCCCTTAGCCGCCTCGTACCACACCCGTGGGAAAGAATGGGGTGGTGACACTTGTATTCTTAGTCCGTCACCATACGGACGAGAGTCCGTACTTACTGAATGGTCTTTTGTTTGTATAGCTCGTAAGAAATTATTGAAAGTTCATTTCCAATGTATCCATAGTGACGATTGATCTGAACTCGATGTTGGGTCCGCTTTGAATCGTCCTGGTCTTAGGCACTTGTCCATTTTAATTAAAGGAATAAATTGTAGAGATTAATAGCATTTCAGAATAAATATGGCTTTATTCGTTTAAATATATAGGTAGATTATGAATACTACACAAGAAATGTCATTTAGAGTTATATAAACCGGCCCGTTGCATATCATGACATGGTGAGAAATTCGTTCGTTATAGACTGCCAGTATACTGCTGCTGCAGCAGTGCTGCAGTATCCTAGGGAAATATATGACGTCATAAATCGTCGCCATTTTATACTGTGAGCACTAGCGTTTTCAAGGTATTGCTCCCAGTGGTTTGATCACGTGAACAACAGCGTCCAGAAATTTAACAAATTGCACTATTGTTAATTATTATTATTATATAATATTGTTACCGAAACATGGAAAACTTAAAGAAATTGTGTTTATTGCAATAGTGTGAAACCACTACTTTGTATAAAATCCAAGTAATGACAGATCAGGAAACTTCACTGCATTCCGTTTTATACAGTAACCAGTATAGCTAGGTATAAAAGAACGACTTCGCAGTATACTACATTGACGTCACACCTTACAGTGCTCGCAGTGCATATCGGGACATACCTAGAGATATGCACCTCAGAGTAAGAAAACAGAAGGAGACAGCATAATCTTCATGGTATATGAAGATTATGCCGTAAAAGTTAATTTGTAAAAGTGGCGGCCTTTTGCTTATTAACTATATTTTGTGTATGTGCATAAGTACTGGCTATTAATATAGTATGGCATACCTAACTTGTTTTTTCGCGTTGCCTCCAAAACCCCATAGAAACTTGAGTAAAGTCGCCACCGTTTTGCTGAGGCGACCTTTGACTTTGACTTGACTATGACTAATTTTACATGACTTTGACTTCGACTACGACTTGTTTGATGTAAACTACCTGTGAAGAAGAAATATTCCCTAAATAAGTCATTGGCAAATACTCAAACCCAAACCGAGTAGCCAGCCATTATTAAAAAAAAACGTCAATGTCAATGAAACAAGTTCTGAAAATCTCCAATTTATAATTTTTAATTCGAAGCACAATTTTTTATAGGTACTCGGCGAGATTCGAAGTTAGGTAGGTATCCACAAAGTAGAAGCACTTCAATTAAAAAGCACTGCAGTGGTCTGGTTATAGTGGTTATGTCAGATGGACATTTTTTGATAAAACTACTCGATTTCTTGTGTTTTAGAGAATAGTGGCACTTTTATCTTTGTGGTAAAAAGGTCTGTTTTGCTACTAGAGTATATATATTAAACCGGGAATTGCTACGCGGCCACGGCGCGTCTGAACTGAACTCGTACGTATGATAATAAATTTACTATAATATATACTTATAATAGCAATACTTTATGTAGGTACTTATCATAATATATGTACCTATATTAATGCTGAAGCTTCGATTGAATTCGGCGTAGGCATATAAGTATTTCATATCTTTGGCAATGTTTCACACTGAGTATAGGTTTTATTGCTGTTATTCTTACAATACCAACCTTATAATATGTACCTATAATACAAAATTGAGAAAACAATCATTGTGTAAACTGTGCTACCATTCCATTCCAGATGGCAGACATTAAAACCTTACTAAAAGATGCAAGAAAACTTATAGATGAAAAAAAATATACCGAAGCTCAAGAATGTTGCAAAAATATTTTACGTAAAGACAAACAAAATTATTTTGGTTTAGTATTACTTGGTAAGGCCCTTCAAGATTCTGATCAGGCACCACTAGCATATCAAAAAGCAATTGCAAATAAACCTGATCATCCCCTCGCGTGGCAAGGACTTGCTAGCTTTTATGAAAGAAAAGATAATGACAGTGATAAAACAAAATTATTTACCATTTATAATGAAATGCTTAAATTGCAGTTAGAAGAAGAAAAGGCATTAGAAACACTATCAAAACTTGGCCAGTTAGGTTGTGCTTTAAAAAGCAAAGAATGTCTTAATATTTTAACTAAATATTTGGAAACAAATCATAACACAAAACTATCTAAGGCTGCTGAAAAATACTTTATAGAACTTTTGAAAGCAGATGTTGCATGTGATGAACAAGAAATACCAATCATTCTAAAAATCCTCAACAAAATTTACATTGAAGATCCTAATGACACTCTTGAAATGTTGCATTGTAAAGTAATTATCCAAAAATCAGATTTTACTTCAGCTATTGAAGAAATAATGCAACTTAATTTTGTCCCCACAAATTTCTTGATAAGAGATTGGCTCTGTAAACAAATTTGTGTTAAATATGTAAAGAACATGTCATTCTTTGATTTTGATATTGAACATCATATTGATACGATAAGTGAAGGTATTATTAACTCTAAATATCCTAGCCTTCTACGATGCATGATATGCTATGATAAAGGCTTATATTTAGAAAGTTATAAGCAATGTATTCCCTTGATTAATTACCATGAAGCAGATATCACAGAAGCAACATTTATTATTAAGTGTACAATAATGCTCAAAAAATGGTCAGTCACTCAGAAACTTGCAACAAATTTTTTGACTAAGGTAAAGGATGAAATGTTTGCTCTTGTTCTTAAAAAGTTATTATTTGTGTCATTGACTAAACAACAAAAATGGAAACAAGCTATAAACATTGCTAAAGATATTCCAAGTGACCTTATGGATACAACAGAACTAGCTAGTCTTGCAGAGTGTTATATAGAAGCTTCTGAATCTGCTGATCTCATAATGAAACAATTAGAGACATCAGACTGCTATAAGCAATTAAATGCTTTGTTACTTCTGAAACAAGGAAAATATGAAGAAGTGGTTAATTTACTTGAGGGTTTAGCTGATAATTCAATACATGCATTTTATTTGGGCAAAGCCTATTGGGAACTTAAAGAATCTAATAAATGTTTGATAAACCTCCTTAAAGCAGCTAAACTGAACCCTGACCATGCTGATACATTCATATATTTAGGCCACTATTACCACATTTATAAAGATGATTTGAAAAAGGCTAAAAAATGTTATGAAAAAGCATATGCTCTTAATCCTTTTAATTGTAATACTGCTAAATTGTTGAGTGAAGCATACATCAAATTACAGGAGAAGGATGCAGACTTTGAACTACTGAACACATTGGTGAAAAATGTAACAACAATTGAACCATGGATTAACTTTAGATTAGGTCTACATTATTTAAACAAAAGAGAATGGGAAAATGCTATTTTAAATTTTAGGAATGTTATAAAAACTAACCACAACAATACAACGGCATTTGAATGTCTTGCTGATGCATATTATTCACGTGGGTCCTTTACATCTGCTTTAAGAGCATATAATAAAGTAATGGTGTTCAATCCTAGCAAAGCAGCACATTGCCTGACAAGAATAGGGTATATTCACTCCCTATTGACACAATATGAAGAAGCCATAGCAACATTTGAGAGGGTTTTCAAAATTGAACCTTATTCATTTTTGGCATTAAAAGGAGTTGCTGAAACTTGGATGAGAATTGCCAAGAAAAAAGCTGATGCTAAAATATATGGATCTGCTAGAGATAGTGCACAACATGCAATAGACTATATAATAAAGGCCTTAACAAAACAACAGTTTTTATGTTTTTGGAAACTATTAGGAGACAATCTGATGTTTATCACTAAATTGCCGGATAAATATGCATTTGTATATATGCCAGAATTAAATAAAGAAAGTTGTACAAACTTTGAGACATTGAGAAAAGAAAAGCTTGAAATATTTCTTCAGGCCATTGCTTGCTACTCATATATAACAAAACAAAAGCACCAAGTAACATCATATGACTTAGCTTCAGCTTACTTGGCCTTTTATTATGAAACTAAGATTGTTAATAACTGTCATGTCTCTTACAAATTGGTTATAAATTGCATTAAAGAAAGACCCACAATGTGGAGGCACTGGAACTTACTTGGAAAAATTTGTTTGGTTCTTCAAAAGTATGAAATAGCACAACATTGCTTTATTAAGGCTTTATCGGTTACCAGAAAATGGTCAGTAGCAAAAGTATGGTGTAACTTAGGGGCACTTTATCTCAAACTACAATTATACAAACAAGCTAACTACTGTTTTTGGAGAGGCCAATCGATACTACCATCTTATCCTCAAAGTTGGATTGGTCAAGGACTAATTGCAGAAGTAATTCGCGAAGAGGAAGCAATGGATTTGTTCAGACATGCATCTCGCTTGGGGTATCATCCTGAAAGTGCACTTGGATATGCTGATTGGGTGTGTAGAACTTTAAAAAGTAATAAATACAAAGAAAGTTTAGAATCAAAATATGAAATTGAAGGTCTCTATGCTGTACCATATTCCTTAGACTTAGTTGAATGGTTTTGTAACTTTGAATCTGAAAATGCATGTGCCTACAATATACTGGGTATATTGCAAGAAAGACATGGTCTAATTAAATCTGCATTGCAGACTTATGAAAAATCATTGAAATACGTAGAAAATGATAAAAGAAATATAGTTTTGCTGAACATTGGAAGAGTTCAGCTAAGGATGGATAAATATGATGAAGCAATAAAAACATATAAAGAAATAACTGAGGCCAGCTTTAACTCCACTGTTGGCCTTGCATTGGCACTCTACAAGAAAGGTCTATATGAAGAGTCATATTCTGTATATGATACTGCATTACAGTGGTTGAGTAATGATGACTCTGAAAAAGCAGATCTCCTAGTAGCTATGGCAGGCATTGTCTACAAGTTCAAGGGTGTTGATGAGGCAAAAACACTTTTATTTCACAGCATTCAAGTGTCACAGAAAAAGCCTACTCCACAAAGTTTATTTGCAATTTGTTCTCTTGGATTGATACATTCTGATCAAAGCTTATCAAAACTTGCTTTAGGTGAATTACGAAAATATGAAAAAGAGAAGGACTATGGGTTTGATATAGGTTTTTTGAAATCTTACCTTTCTTTTTGTGAAGGCAATACAGATCAAGCCATAACACTCTTGAGTGACAGCCTTCATGATCACCCTAGCAATGCACTATTATGGTTCTGTATGTCCCAGTACTGCCTTAGAATCACCAATACAAAAGCTAAAGTTGCTAGTTCTTGTGCTCAAAAAGCTTTAAATACATCTCGTTATGGTAATTATGACTGTAATGCAGCTAAAATCTTGTCTTGTGCCAGTATTGCAGAGCATTTGGCGGGATACACTAATAAGTCCTTGGTGTTGGCCAAAAGCGGGTTACATATGTATCCAAGTCAGGCAGAAGTATGGGCTGCACTTTTGTTTTCACTTCTATCACATAGTTTGTGGGTGGAAAAGAAAAGTTGGCTCTTAGGAGCTGCTGGTCATATGCGCCGTCACTTAAACATTTCGCGTCCAATTAGCAGGTGGATTATTCTAATGGAAAAAAAGTTGACCAAGTAATAATTGGCCGACATTTGTCCCATTTTTATTTATTGTGCAAATAAAGAAAATGTATATTCACCTGATGGTTGACTTTAGTAGTGACCTACTTATTGCTCCCCTGGTTAAGATTAGCATATTTTTCGCGGCTTCGGTCGCTTTAGTGATAAATCTGTTTTGGATAGGGTTCGCGTAAAATCCTTAGTGTCCACCTACCAAAGAAACACATCATTTTCACGGAGTTTGGTTCAGTCTGTTATTCTTTTATTGTAGAGTAACTAAAGCAACCACCAGCTCCATTTTTTCAATTCATAGAGAAAGGATAATTAACATATTTAAAATATTTTTTACTATGATTTTTTAACTAATTCTACAACTCTGAATGTACCAATATCATGCTACATTTTTTTTTGTCCAATTTTTTATACCTATATGCAAAAACTCGACTGTAACCCAAACCAAATATATTGGTAAAGTATTAGAAAGAAAGCACTGTTCTAACATTAACTGTTTAAACATTGAACAATTTTGAGTAAGTCTTTTGAGTTTGTCCTGCCATAAATTACTATAAGCTTTTATTTTTCAATAGATTAAAACGCAGTTGTATTGTGTGATAATTTAATTGTTTTTATAATAATGTCATAAGTATAACAAAATAAAATGTATTTACGTCAACAAGTGTTTAACATTTTATAATTATCAGGAATTCTTCTGTATACAGCTACAAACTTGTCCCCATTATTTCTAGACACTTTTTTACCCTCTTCAGTACTTTCATATAACTTTTCTACTATTGGGTCAGCTTTCTGAAATAAATTTGAAATATTTGTTTAAATCATCATGCAATATATCAACTTATTGGTGTCACAACGAAGCTGTCTCGAATGGCTACCTCGTCAATGCGTTTCTTATAACCAGGACCAGTTCCAGTTTTGGAAATTGGCATCGCCCCTCTTAGCAGAGGCTCGAAGGCCATTAAAGGCCAGGGCCCGTAGAATGAAACTCACTAAACCGTATCGACATCGTGTCGTCTCGCGTGATCTCTCAACCAATCACAATGACACGATGCGATGTCAATACGTTTAGTGAGATATATTCTAACCTAGCACACTATTTCGCGGAATCAGTCATGTCCGAAGGTGTTTGTCTTCACCCTGTCAGAACAGACTATCCACGACACTCCCGACCTCCACTCCGACAGTTACTACCATTATTTTCCATCCATCCATCCATCAGCCTTTTAAAGTCCACTGCAGGGCATAGGCCTCCCCAAGAATGGGGATTAGTGCCGTAATTACCACGCTTGGCAGGCGGGTTGGCGATCGCAGTGGATGTTGTTAATACACGAAGAAGTGCTGCTGCCCACTCCCCCGGTATTCCCTCAGTCGACTCCTACGACTCCCATGGGTGGAGAGGGGTGGGACAATTCTAAAACCGGCCCCACACGGCATTATTTTAACCCAACAAATTCGATATATGGGATACCAAACGTTTAATTTCTCAGTACTTAAGTTTGAAAACTCACCAATTCTTCATCAGATATTCTTTCAAAAAGTGGATGCTCTTCAAAATGCAGCACCATCCATTCATTCAAATCTTTTACATCAGTAATTGTATACACAATGCCCTGAAAATGTTGATAATTAACATCCGTTACAGCACTACCGTCTTAGAGTAAATAATAAAAATTTGGCAAATACAAAAGTGCACGCCTCATAATCTTCATTTTTCACAATAAAATTGATTATTTGATAAGTACAAACTAATAATGTATTGGTCTTACTAAGTAGTTTTCAATAAATCACATAGATAGCGCTAATTTCAAAAAGTGCTAATGTGGTTTTCATATCTTATACGCCATCTAGCGCTAATTTTAAGAAGTACTTCTATATTGGTCTATAATATAGTTCTCACGAAATAAGGTATAGCGCTGGTTTTAGTGTCGAGTCGAGTGTAAATATTCACAATTTTTTTGTTTATTTAATAACAATTAAACCACGTCGAATCAGACCGTGAAAAGTGATAGAGCTCTATTCGTAATTATACTGAATTGTAAAAGAAAAAAAAGACTATTAGTAAAGTATTTCGGTCGTTATCGTGTTAACATACATTACCTACAACACACGGACGTCCAAGACAGAACTTTTTTAAACATTTTTTTAACTAGTTTAAGTAACAAAAATGGCATCAAAAATACCATGAGTGTTAAAAATAGTGTTTTTTCTTGATATGTGTGTGTATATATTATTTAACAAGTGCAATATATGATAAATAGAGACATTTTAAGTTTGAAAAATCAGTTGTTCTGTGTGAAGCGAGAGTAATGCCCACCTCAACGCTTTGCTTATGAGGCGAGCAATATGGTCTCATAGAGCTATTTAGGCTGTACCCCCCAACCTGTTGAGTGGCACCATACTACAAAGCATATTACAAACATACTAGCCTTTCCCCGCGGCTTAGCCGCAGAAAAAAGCTAGTTTTTGGGTTATAACTCACGTGAATACGTTTAACGTACGTACGTTCCCGATATACTCATATTAGTGGGACAAAACATGAGTTTTTAACTCTAACCCAGAGCTATCAAACAAAAAAGTTTCATCAAAATCTGTTTAGTAGTATTTGCGTGATGTGCAAAAAAATATTATATATTTTTTTTAATTGTGTTCACGGACGCCCAACAGACATTTTTCCTGAAATATCTTTACAGTTTGTCCGTGTGGTGACGGACTAAGAATGCAAGTGTCACCACCCCGTTCTTTCCCACGGGTGTCGTACGAGGTGTCTAAAGGAAGTAAGAATGTACAGACTCTTTTACAGATATATGTATAATAGTACAAAATGGACACTGCCCCAATTCGGGCTTCCTCACTCACATCGCCAGCAATTCTATGCATAAGAGGAGTCTGCTTGAGTACGGGACACGCCGTAAGCGACGACTCAGCGATACACTCGTCTTTTTTTAATACTACTTGGTGGCGATCAAGCATACGGCCCACCTGATGGTAAGCGGTTACCGTAGCCTATAGACATAGAGAGGATAGGAATGTAAATGCATCCGATATGTGGCGTGGGTCGTAAAGACAAATGAGATTGGGCATGACCGTTGGTCAGTGCAATGGCTTAGCTGTTCTCCGGATAGGAAGGGACGCAGGTTCGATTCCCGCTCGCACTAAAGTTCTCTTTTTCCACAAATCACAGATGATTTGTTCATCAAAGACCTGCTGTGTTGATACCTTATGACTATCATAAATAAACAATAATAAACTTTTTTCTATACGCACAATTGCGCGTATATGTAATAGGGGTATATAACGCGGCTTTGTATATATTTTATTTAATCTAGTAATACATACTGTTTACTAACTATACTGTGACTGTGTGTCTGTATGGAGATGATAATAAATGAGATGATTCTTTCATTTTCATGATTTCAAGATATTTTGTATAATGTTTCAAACCTAGCGACACCCTAGCAGGAAATTAAGAACTGCAAAGAGTAGAAAAATTCTTTGGAAAATCCAAAAGTGCACGCCTCATAATCTTCATTTTTCACAAAAAAAAAGATTATTTGATAAGTAACTAATAATGTATTGGTCATACTAAGTAGTTTTCAAGAAATCACATAGATAGCGCTAATTTCAGAAAGTAGTAATGAGGTTTTCATGTCTTATACGCCATCTAGCGCTACTTTTAAGAAGTACTTCTACATTCTATTTGTCTTGACGGGCCTCGTGGCGTAGTTCGTAGTGTAACCGACTTCCGTGCACGAGGTCGTGGGTTCGATTCCCCCTCGGGACAATTATTTGTGTGATGAACACAGATATTTGTACTGCGTCTGGGTGTTTTCTATGTATTATATGTATGTATTTACAAAAAAAAGTAGTATATGTATTATATCCGTAATCTGGTACCCATTGCACAAGCGTTAAGCTTAGTTTGGGACCAGAGGACGTTGTGTGAAAAATGTCTGTGAATATTTATTTATTTATTGGTCTATAGAAATAGTTCAAGTAGTTCTCACGAAATAAGGTATAGCGTAGCGTTGGTTTTAGTGTCGAGTCGAGCGTAAATATTCACTATTTTTTTATTTATTTAATAACAATTAAACCACATCGAATCAGACCGTGAAAAGTGATAGGGCTCTATTCGTAATCATACTAATTCGTAAAAGAAAAAAAAAGACTCGATTAGTAAAGTATTTTGGTTGTTATCGTGTTAACATACATTACCTACAACAAACAGACGTCCAAGACAGAACTTTTTCAAACAGTTTTTTAACTAGTTTAAATAACAAAAATGGCATCAAAAATATCATGAGTGTTAAAAATAGTGTTTTTTCTTTGTGTGTGTATGTATTATTTTACAAGTGCAATATATGATAAATAGAGACATTTTAAGTTCAAAAATCAGTTTTTCTGCGTGAAACGAAATTAGTACACACCTCAACGTTTCGCTTATGAGGCGTGCAATAGTATCAAGTAGGTATCGAACTCCGACTGACCTATAATATTGGTTGATAAATTATCACGGCCTGATGAAGAAAAATATCGTGAGAAACCATTTTTTTTTTTTGTTAAGGCGGGAAAATGTACCTAAGGCACATCACGTCGTTCGAAGCAACAAACAGGGTATTGTGGGGCTCTCACCCACTAAATAAGCCCGTCGTATGCAGTCTCTTCGCCTGTGCGGCAGAACAGTGGAACCATGTGACATTTCTTCAGTGGTATCATGCGAAACCCTGTAAGCAAGATTTTCTCGACAGCTTGTGAAGCCCACGCTTTTTCGAAATAAGGATCAAGAGCTAATAAATACATATTTTCATATTTACCTGTTCTGCCAAAACATAGGCATACTCAGATAACAGCCACTTATTTATTATTCTCCATTTATGCTTAGCTTTCTTAAAATGTGGATCCGGATACAGGAAAAACATTTTTTTGAGCTGGAAACATAAAATAGTTACCAGAGATGTAAAATAGAGTTATATCAATTATAATCTTCACAAACTATACATGTGTCTTTGTTTAACTGCAATAAGCTATGGAACTACTCACTTATTGAATATCGGACCTATAATGTCATCTGTCAGGTGGGGAAAAGTGAAGCACCTTGGTGTATTTTGATTGTAGCTGAAGATAGCTGTCCATTCATCCATTTATCATACACAAAAGAAAATGTGGATGGAGGCTTGGCAGTATTCTTAGGTCAATGATAATGGTTACCATTTATCTCCAGGTGTTTTTATAAATAATCTTAATAACAAGATCAACGATAAACACAGGATACATAATAATAAGACTGGACTCAAGAGATGTGAGTGATATTATGGGGTAGGTACCTTCGTTCAACCTGATAGAGGTCATATGGGGGACTAAGATTAATTTTATTATAGGTTGGGGTCCCTATAGCCTAAGAGCCTAATCTAATTAATATGGCATTAGAGCAGTACCTATGCTTCTACAAAGTACATACCTGGCCTTTGCGAAAAAAATTGGGCAAATATTTCATAGCATTAGTCCTCAGCACTGCTATATTCTGATACTGATCCACATGTTGTGTTCTCAATGCTTGAATTCTGTCATTAACATAATCTGATACTTTTACACGTATTTCTAGTCCCAATAACAGGTTGTGAGGAAACATTGGAGAAAGAGTTACTGTAATTCAAAACAATTAATTTGTACTAATATTTGAGGAAGCCAATTCATAATTTTTTTTTGACTCCTTTTAATGTCCCACTATTTAAGCACAGATCCTCTCTACTATATTCACCAAGCAAGTTCAAAGCAAAAAATACACATAATTCTCAAAATGTCTGTCATGTATGCCATGCAAAGTCTGGTCTTTGGACTGCGGATTGTACTCAATACCGCAATTCTTGTTTCTGCCAATAGGCTATCACTATATTAACTAACTGCTTGTAATTTTAAAGTTAAATATATTTTACTAGCTTGTTATTTACGGCTTCATTCGCGTCATAGTGTGAAATTCCATTGAGACAGATTTGTGTGCCCTGGGGGGTTAGGCAGAATCTCATATCTCACATGTCAATTGTATCGCGATCACTGTGATTGGTTGAGAGATCACGAGATTGACCAACGGATTATAGTGACATCACGCATTGGTTTCTCAACCAATCACAGGGATCACAATACGATCGACATGTGAGATATGAAATTCTGCCTAACCCCCCTGGGTTGTGCATTGATATGACAATCAGTCAGTAGGTTATCTGTACCTACTATTATAAAGCTGTAAAAGAGCTGTTTCTGTACATTTAAGGTATTTGAGAAAAAATGACTGTAATAGGCTATATAGGGGTGTCTAAACACAAAACATTTTTTTCAGAATTTTGTCTGTTTGTTTGCGCATCACACAAAAACTACTGAACGGATTTTGATGCAACTTTTGTTGTTTGATAGCTCTTGATTAAACTAAACAACTGTATATACATAACTGTGTATACATTTTATCCCGCTACTATATCGGGAACCTGAGATATAACCTAAAATCAAGCTTTTGGCTGCGGCGGAGCCCGCGGGCAAAGGCTAGTTCTCTTATATACCAATATATTGATATATGAATAAATACTAAGAACATACATTTAGATACAAACCTAACAAACCTCCATATCCACACCCAACATCCAAAAACTCAACTTGTTTATCCTTACACTCTTTTATAACAGGATAAAGAACAGACCAGTCATAGTCGTCAGGATGAAGAGGACTAAAAGAAATAATGTTGTTAGTATGTGTGTAGTTATAATAGCATCGAAATTAAAAAGATTTTCAATAATTTTCAACTCACTATTCAAAACAATGATCGGCAATAGGATTAGAATGTGCACGTTGTCTGTAATACTTTTTTTGCGGTAGAGACATGCTGATAATTGTAATCAATACTTTAAGAATGTTATGAAAACGATAAGGCAGAATTTATAAATATTTGAATACCAGTAGCGTATATTTACAAAACAGTAAAACTGAATTGAGCAAAGAGTATATACTGAAGAGAATTGAGGTTATAATAGTTATGCTACAGTATAGCGATGGGCGTAGGCATGGGCAAAAAAATATACGATATATATCGTCAATATATTTAATCTTGATATATCGATATTCGATATTTATATTCACATATAAATTGCGATATATTTTTTAAATGAGATTGATTAAAAGAGAAGACTAGAAAAGCTTAGATTGGCTGTATGAGACCAGTTCCCTTTGCCTGGGATATTGCTTTTGTGCAGGAACTTTTACACTTTTAGCAATGATTACTTTTCTCTATGGCAGCCACTGTGTTATGGCATCCATCCATCCATCCATCCATCAGCCTTTTAACGTCCACTGCTGGACATAGGCCTCCCCAAGAATGGGGGATAGTGCCGTAATCGCCACGCTTAGCAGGCGGGTTGGCGATCGCAGTGGATGTTGTCAATACTTGAAGGAGTACTGCTGCCCACTCCCCCGGTAATCCCTCAGTCGGCTCTTACGACTCCCATGGGTGCAGAGGGGTGGGACAATTCTAAAGCCGGCCCCACACGGCATACTGTGTTATGGCAATGGCGGTTAATTGCGTGATATTTCAAATGTTCAATATTATTTTATATTTTTTTATGGTGTTGTAAGTCTTAACTTCAGTATCATCCAAAAGAGTTTCTTCAGCTGTAAATCTAGCAGTACCAGTTAATAGAAGCAGATTGACAGGAGAACATATCAAACATCGAGTACTCTTGATGTCAGTACCAGACGAATACTGTTTTGATTAACGCAATAGTTATATAGTATATTATATTCTTGTTAAATCTTATTTAAGGAACTTCGTCAACATGACAATGTCACTCTGTTAAGTAAAAACTATAAAAATTAAAATTACGTAAAATATTAAAGAATAGGTACCGATCTAAACAGTTGACATGGAATTATTATATAATTTGTACAATTTCATAGCTTCTTCGGAAAGTGGAGAGGCCAAAACACTATTACATAGTTCAGTATGAAATTTATGAATCCTAAATAACTTTCTCCTTATATTGTCATTTCGGACACACTCCAACAATACGTGATGGACATCCTCTATGATCCTACATATTTCACAATTAGGAGATGGTACAAAGCCTATGAGATATGTAAACCTTCTAGTTGGAATATGCCCCGAGTAAAGTCTTAGACCATTGACAATATTTGGCCTGCTTAACGAACAGTTATCGATCCAAGACGTATTTAAAGGTTCTGGCTGTGTAGTCCTATACCAAATGCCCTTGTCCAGGGATCTCTCATCAAAATATTCTTTCCATAGGTTATAGCAGTTATTTCTTATCAAATATAGACAATCGGTATAATAAGGTTGAATATTTGTGGGGATAACCTCGTCGCATGTCTTTCTCGCCAGTATGTCTACATTCTCATTATAAAATATGCCGATATATGAGGGGATCCAATGAAGTTTAATTGTTTTAGAATTTTGCTGCAGGTCTATAATTTGACCTATTATTTTGTATGCTATCGGTGTTCCTCGAATCGTCGAGATACAACGAGCAATATGCTGTAGTGAACTTTTCGAATCACTTAAGATTACCAATTTGTGGAAATTTATCGAGTTTATATACGAAAGCGCTTCACTTATGGCTATTAATTCTATATACATAATGGATACTTTGGCACCTATTTTAAAACGTGCAGATGAATCGGCTTGTGGATCTAGAAAGGCTGCACCTCTTTATTGTTACTCCTAGAAAACAACATAAACATAGCATCACGCCTGTATTCCCCGAAGGGGTAGGCAGAGGTGTATTATATACCCACGATTCGCCAGCTATGTTTAAGTCCCACGTAATAGGGGGCGAGCCTATTGACGTATACCGGGCACATTTCCAAACTCCGGGCTGCTACTGTGAATCACGAAAAATCTCTATAACACTACCCGACCCGGGGATCGAACCCGAGACCTCATGATCAGCAGTCGATTACACTACCGCTGCACCACAGAGGCAGTTAAACTACTACTCCTAAACGAACCATCAGTAAAAATTTTATAGTGGTTGGAATACTCCCTAAATAAAAACAAATTGCATAATTTATTTATAACTAACTTATTGATGTGAAACATCTAATGCAGAGGGAGGGTAAAATCGGCTATTAGCGTGGCGACGCTTTTATTTTATTTGTCCCGTTAAAATTTTGCAAGTTAAATTTGACACACTTCCCGGTTTCCGATGGAGCTGAAATTTTACATGCATTTGTAGATTGCGTGACAATGCAATATAATGATGATATGGAGCTGATCTCATGATGGAGCTGGAAGGTGGACATAGGAACTCTATAATGAAACGGCACAACCCCATCGAGTTTGAGCTCGTATGATTCGTCTTGCTGAGTACTTTGTGTCTAGATGATATACAAGGTCTGATGATGGAGCTGGAAGGTGACCACAGTAACTCTGTAATGAAACGATGCAACTATATCGAGTTTATATTCGTTTGATTCGTCTTGAGGAGTACTTTGTCAAGTTATGATCATTTTATTTCTACAAAATAATTCCGATGTCTTCACATCTGCTAGACGTCCCGCGACGTCTAGTTTTTATATGATTTTTTAGCTTCAATTAATAATTGTGGATAAATCTATTAAGCTAATCCATGTTTGAAACGCAAACATTTCTAACTGTTTGCTGACCGCGACTTGTGGATGTTTAAACATGTTATGCGTATTAACTAAGATAGGTTTACTTTTCTTTTCCACATACTGATTTTTGCTGATGAATTGTCTAATAATTCTATTCTTTCATTTTTGTAGTATAAAGATTTACATTTAAACAAGAATTCTCCCGCTAAGTAGCATCTCCGGATATATAGAGGTTGTAAGGACATTTCATTATTCATTATATGAATTGGAGTAGACCTAATAAGCCCGCCTATAATACGCACTGCTTGATTTTGCACCTTGTCTAATTTATATAGGTGAGATTGGCTGTAATCGCCGTATAATATACTAGCATAATCCATGCGACTTCTGATGAGAGATATCTAAACGCGTTTCAGATGTTTAGGGTGAACGCCCCATCCAGCCCCAGCGAGTACTTTCAAGGTATTTAGGTATTTTACAGACCTCTCGGCGGTTTCGTGTATATAATATATTTTAAGCAATAAATTGAATAACAACTGCTAGTTATATTTTTTGAATAGTTTGAGACTAGATTTAGATTACCTCTACTTCGATAAAATATCGAAATATCGATATTATTTATATCGATATTTTTTCATCAGTTGCCCATCCCTAGATGGGCGTTGAATTAGCGATGGGAGATTATTACTGAAATAATTTGAATTAGTCGATTGTTCAGTTTAGTCGACAAAGTCAATAACAATCAAGGTTAGTCGATTGGCATCGACTCAACTATAACCACTAATTTGTCGCGCAGCGCCATATGCAGCGCAGTTATTACTATACTCGTACTACTAAATAGGTAAGTAATTACAAAAGACAACGCGCCGGCGTTTGGCGCTGCGCGACAAGTCAGTAGTACTTACAACTGCAGTTATTAAGCAATTGGCTCTTGCAAAAAAATCCCATACTAACGATCTTTTAGGCATTGCGTCAAGCAATCATAAGGCATAAAAAGCGCGCGTGACCTTGCGCTAAAAAAAAGACCAACTACTATCAACTATCAAGTAATACTTCGAGGAGGGATCAAAAAATAGTGAGAACGACATACTCCTTGGTAAGAAAAAAAATAAATACTGGCAGGCATAGCTCAGATACATATTTGTAATATTAAAAACGAAAAAATATTCGATTCTCTTTTATTTTTTTCTGAATGTAGACATTTGTTTGCTTCGTGTCGGAACGTGTTCTCGAAAATGGAGAAAAACTAAGTGCGAGGCGTTATTAAATACCTATGTTTAAAAAAGTTAACGACGCAAGAGATTCATTGCAATTTGGAGGCAACATTAGGAGAGTCTGCTCCGCCGTATTCCACTGTTGCAAGGTGGGCTTCTCAATTTTGAGTAGGGAGAACGAGCACGGAAGACGAACATCGTTGCGGCTGTCCACCGACGTCAGTTACCCAAGAAAATGTTGCGAAAGTCAAGAAAATTGTATTGAGCGATCGAATACTTACCATCCTATACTTAATTTAAGAAACGGGCATTTCATATGGAAGTATTCAATCCATATTGAAACAATCTTTGAATATGAGAAAAGTCTCCGCAAGATGGGTGCCGAGAATGTTAACCGACAGTCAGAAACAAAATCGACTTGACATTTTGAAGATACTGTTCAAGCAAGCTGTACAAGCTTCAAGAAGATTCTGAAAACTATTTGTCTCGTTTCGTAACAATGGACGAAACATGGGTTCATCATTTTGATACCGAGACAAAACAGCAATCTTCGCAATGGAAACGGCCATCATGACCGACCCCGAAGAAGTTTCGTGCCGTGGCATCGGCTGGCAAGGTTATGGCCTCAATATTTTGGGACTCAGAAGGGACATTGTTGATTGATTACCTGGAGCGTGGAACCACTATTACAGGCCAATATTATGCAGCTTTAGTTCTCAAGTTGAGGAATGCCCTCAAAGAGAAAAGCAGAGGGAAACATCGAAGTGGCGTGCTGTTTCATCACGACAACGCACTCGCGCACAGGTCAGCAATTGTGATGGCTGCCATTCAGCAAGCTGGCTTCGAATTGGTTGACCCCTTATTTACGAGATCTGGCGCCTAGCGATTTTTATCTGTTCCCAAAATTGAAAGAATACTTATGGAGAAACAGGTACGAAGACGATAACGAGGTGATGGATGCCGTGGAGAGCTTTTTGCAGGACCAAGACAAAACTTTTTTTTGAAAGGAATTGAAGCCTTAGAAAAGCGCTGGACTCGGTGTGCAGAGAGACTCGGAGACTATGTAGAAAAATAAATTATTAAATATTCAACAGTCATTATATTCTATCTCATTCTCACTACTTTTTGATCCCTCCTCGTAGTAATAGGTACTTAAAATCAAAACAACCATCGCACCCTCGTATCGCGCGCGCACCACCCCGCGTCCTCTCGCCACACAGCGCAATGCATTGTAGGACGCAAAGACTACAATTGTTTAAATGTATACTGGGTAAAGCGCATTGTTAGTTTTAAGTAGTTCAGTTAGTATTTTATCGATTGTTATTCGAAAGATCATAGCGAGGAACTACAAATCGACAATTGAATGCGCAATGGCACAATTTTTGATTCAGTCGATTGCTTTTTTTTGCAACAATCGCCCATCGCTACGTTGAATCAACGAACTAGTTAAATTAACGGTTGATCGTCTGTCAACTAGTTAAATTAACGGTTGATCGTCTGTCAACTAGTTAAATCTGTTAACGAATTTAGCTAGTTGATTCGTTTATTCAACTATTATGTTAATCAAACTATTATGGGGATCAAACTCGAGACCTCATGATCAGCAGTCGCTTACACTACCACTGCACCACAGAGGCAGTTGTGATTTCATCTTTGTAAGTAAAACTCAATTCTAGATTATGACTACCGCTGTAGTAATAATCTAGAATTCAGAGAAATTGATTTGCTCTAAGTTCTTATTCAATTAGTTAAATCAGCGCTGGAAGGAAGATAATTATTTTCTTATTTGACCCAGAAGAGAAAGAAAAGATGATTTAATTATATTCTTGTGTACTTTTATTTTATTAAAAATAACTTATTATTATTTACCAGATGAGATATCGAACAGAACGGCAATTTATGGAACAGCAATACTTACCTTGCAACAAGGCTCAAAGTCTTGGTATTTCCCTACGTGATCGAATTCTTATTACGGAGATCCATAAAACGTGAATATCCGACGTAGCCTGCCAGGTTTGCATGCTGAAGTGGCAATGGGCATGCCATATCACTCGACGAGCTGACAACCGTTGGGGAAAAAGGTTTTCGAGTTGCGACCACGTATCGGACTGCGCAGCGTAATATGGCCTCCCACCAGATGGACCAAATATATGGTCAAAGGAAGGCAGACCAACTTGCAAAATCAGCATCTTCGAGTAGTATGTACTATGAAATATTTCCTCATTACAGCAGCGAAGTAATCCCTAAATACAAAAGCAAATTCTGCAATAAATGGCAGGAATATTTTGATTTAACATCAAGATAAAAGGGTATTTGGTATAAAACCATACAGTGCTCAATCTTTCGTAGCCCCTGGTCCGGAGATGTCAATTTTAACAGCCAATATTTAAACATTGATTTCGAACTCCGTTCCGGTCACTATTCATCTGCAAGTATGCATTTCTGTTTAAAAAATGCACCTCATCCAAATGTGAGATATGTGATGTGGTGGAGGAAGTGCATCATTTGTTAGTAGAGTGTGATAGGAATCGGAGTCATAGCGAAGCGTTGCTGAGAGAGTTTGGGCTGATTAGAAGCAATGTGGGTTTTTTCGAATCCATTCTGGCAGAATCCACTTCAGTTGCTGCAAGAAGGGTATATGAGATGGTGGTTGTTTCTCAGCAGCACCTACCTGCTGCTTGGATTAGATTACGTTTAGACTGTTATTAGTTAAGAGTACAATGGGACTGGCATATCCATGTACGGTAAAAGTCCTCAAACTAAATAAAGAGTAAAAACAATTATACATTTTATTTATCACAATATCCGATGTGAAATCGCTACAACACATTTACTAATAACTACGTGATGTTGCAGAATTTTAGTGTTGAACATATAAAATAAAACCTTTTCTAAATAGTAACGTTAAAATTTTGTGAGAGTTTATTATCTCTAAGCTCTGACCTAATTTTGCATTCACAATATTAATCAGGATAGTAAGTGATTGATATTAATGTATTAATCAATTAGTGATTTATTTATATAGTGGTAAAAATAATATCGCGATCTTCATTTAATTTTGCCACATTTAGGGCGTATAGCCGTAACCATAGCGTAATAGCCACACTGAAGTGTAATATTGCTGTCTCATGAGTGGCCACGCGATGGCTCATAGCCGTCTCTATTGACACATAGAGACGGCTGTGGATGGCTACATCTATAGGTTTTTTATCTAAGGTCTAGTTAGTCTGAGCCTCAGACTTATGTATTTAGTCTGAGGAAAAAACACGTTATGTCGTTACCAGAGTCTTAGATAAAGGATATTATAGACACGCTATCACGTATGCATTGTCGAGATAGCTAAAAGTTTGACATATGATAACCGGAACAATTTTAAAATATAACTATGACTGTAAGTTAAGTTTTTAAATCATCCATTCATCAGCCTTTCAACGTCCACTGCTGGATATAGGCCTCCCCAAGAGAACGCCATAACGAGCGGTCCCGTCATGGGGGATAATTTAAATAACTAGAATAAAATCAATGCGGTCGAAATGCGATCTCTGCGGAGAATCTGTGAAGTGAGGCTGACTGACCGCATTCGTAATAACGACGTAAGAGAGCGAGTAGGTATGAAAGAGAGTATTGGTGTATAGATATTAAAGGGAATGCTCCGATGGTTCGGACATGTGGAAAGAATGCTGGATGAGCGACTGGTTAAGAAGATATACAATGCGAAAGTGGGATGTAGGTACAGGGGGAGACCGAGACTCACCTACTTAGACCGGTCATGTATTGAAGGAAGGTGGAGTCAGGAGTCTCCGAAACCGGCGAGCGTGTATGAAGAGAGTTATGAATGTTGAGGAAACGAGAGATGTATGCAAGAATAGAGCCTCTTGGCAGTCTGTTTTCTCTGCCTACCCCGCAAGGGAAATGGCGTGATGATAAGTTAGTTAGTAACTTTGTTGAATAAAAATGTACTAAATGTTTTAGCCGGTTACAAGAACGATAGGACAAAATAAATTGCAGTTATGCTTATATTTTGCATAAAATGTATTATGGTTAGGGAGCTGAGTGCCATTTTGGTATATGATTTGTTCGTCTTTCATGTTAATAGGGATGAAAGTTTATGGCAATAAAAATCGATTTGGTCCTGTAAATGAAAGTCGTATGTCCCTGCGTTTTCAAGTTTATTATTGTTATTACTAAGAGTTCACGAATTAGTACGTAAATTTTAATCAATTAAAAATATAAAAAGGTTTGTTTAAAAAAAAAACATAGCATCACGCCGAAGGGATAGGCAGAAGTGTTTTACACACCCACGACTCGCCAGCTATGTTTAAGTCCCACGTAATAGGGGGCGAACCTATTGACGTCTTCTAGACTAAGTATATAATGACTATAGATCAAAAATGTTTAAAATATATACTATACTACATGAAACACAAAGGGTAGTACATGCCTTCAATGCTACGTTATGTAAGCCATATGTGATAGTATTGTGACGTTTAAATTTTAATAAGTCAATAAAAAAATAAAGAAACCCTACAAAATAAAAATAATATTTTTCAATTTCTTTTCTTAGACAAACCTAACTTTTGAAGAGACCGCCATTTTTGGGTGGAGCCGTTGTTTATAAACAAAGTAAGGTAACCTACTTACGGACGTAAGGCCTACCAAAAACATAAACAAAGCGTAGGTACATACCATCCCTCTTATTTGTATCCTTCGCAACTTTACACTTCAGAAGTTTCACAAATTAAATACACGGAATACACCACATCACATGTCATGTTGGTTTTGTTTTAGCTAATTAGTAAGTTGTTAGGTTAAGTATGTAGTTATTTTATCACTAGTACTTTTAAATCAGCACAGGTACATCACAACATTATACAGGATACAGATGGAAATAGGTAGGTAGGTTTTGCAGCCACGCCACTAAAGGAAGGGTTCAATGTGCCGTCCTTCCCTTTCAATACATAATTCGGCTCGGTGAGCTACGGACCGCGTCGCATTCCGGAGCATTTGTGGAGAGACCGTGCTAGAAGCAGAAATAATTTTGTCACGCATTTCTTGGACAGTTTCACAGTCAGTGGCATGACCTACTCCTTTGAGGTCCCCCACAGAAAAAAGTCCAACAGAGTTAAGTCCGGAAATCGTGCCGGCCAAGGCACTGTGCCACCGCAGCCTATCCACATCGTAAATCGGCAATCCAGGTATTCGCGGACACCATTGGCGTAATGCGCCGGCGCGCCGTCTTGTTGCAGCACCATGTCCCGGCACAGACTTACTGGCAATTCTTCCAGCGGAAACAGGCGTATGAGGGAAGCCTCCTATTCCGGTACCGACGGTGGTACAATTCGCGGTTGGCTTCTAGATTGTTATTCCTCACCGCACCGACACACAATATCATGTCGTAATATTAATTGTTTCCATAATCTGCCATGATTATCACACAAAGTCACTGCAATCCATATAGTCCAACGCGACGAACTAACAAGTACGACAGTAGGAAGACTACTAAATTTATTTTAGTTAGTAGGTAAATATCCATTGAAATTGTGACATAATTAAGGTGTATGCACACTAGACTGAACCATACAAGAGCGAATAATACGGAAAGGCATGCACGTGACTTGTGTTTATGTAAGTATTTCACCATACAATTACAATAACACTTCTCGTTATTGAGTAACAGTATGACAAATAAACAAAATAAGGAACTACATAACATAGTTTCACGCCTGTATTCCTGGAGGGTTAGGCAGAGGTGTATTTTTTGCCACCCACGGTTCGCCAACTATGTTTTCGTCCCACGTAATAGGGGGCCAGCCTATTGCCGTCTGCCAGGAACATTTCGAAAAAACCCAATAACTATTTTTGCCCGGTCCGGGAATCGAACCTGAGACCTCGTGATCAGCAGTCGCATACGCTAGCCAATACGCCACGAAGGCAATAGTAACTAACCGTAATAATTGTAGGTAAATAAGATTCGAAAGTACAATAACCGTCCTTGTTGCTTCGCGTAGTCGGGTAAAAATAAAGCTGCATAGTGACCTAGCTATTACTGACACGAGGACGGTCAAAGATATCCATTTTTGACTAAATTTATCCGTGAAGAACAGAAACTTAATAGGAGCCTATTAGAATTATCTTTATTGGGTAATTAGGTACTTAACGAAAGTAAATACTTATCAAAAATTTGAACTGAATTAATTTCCAAAATAACAAAAAGATACAAATTATAATTTGTAAATAACAAAAAAGAGTATTTTAGTACGAGCGGGAAACGAACCTGCGTCCCTTCCTTTCCGGGGAAGTGCTCTAATCCATTGAGCTATCGTACCATTTCTAGAAATACCGAATTTCCTCATTACATTTATCTTAACGATCAACGCCCTCTATCGGCAATGCATTTTACATGCATTCATCCAATGTAGTAAGTTTAATTTTGCAATTAAAATTCATACTATTTGATGGCGTGATTTTTCAAACATTTTGATCTATATTTTAGCATTTGACATGCTCAGCTACTCTTAAAGTACAAATTATAATTTGTAAATAAGAAAAAAGAGTATTTTAATACGAGCGGGACTCTTTTTCCTTATTTACAAAGTATAATTTGTACTTTAAGAGTAGCTGAGCATGTCAAATGCCAAAATATAGATCAAAATGTAACAAAAAGATGTTGAAATAAAAATGGTGCAGTGAGGTTATGATTTAGGTGTCGGCATCCTTTGTGCAATGTTTTAAACATTTAGAGTTAACTCCCGCCTGTATTAAAATTAAAAAAAATCACGCCATCAAATAGTATGAATTTTAATTGCAAAATTAAACTTACTATATTGGATTAATGCATGTAAATGCGTTCCGAAAGAGGGCGTTGGTCGTTAAGACAAATGTGATAAGGAGTTTGGGTATGTCTAAAAGATAGTACTGTAGCTCAGTGGATTAGAGCACTTCCCCGGATAGGAAGGGACGCAGGTTCGTTTCCCGCCTGTACTAAAATACTCTTTTTCCTTATTCACAAATTATAATTTGTATCATAAAAATTGTTTAAAAATTAATTACTTACTTAAAAAGTCAGAGGGCTGGACGTCTGCCACTTCGATGTGCCTCGTTTCGAAGGTGTTTCTGACCATCAGTTCAAGACGCAGAGACGAACAAATGATTTAGCATACCGTTTTTTTTACATTTTTAAAGTGCTGTCAATTGATAACGCAGGCCTGTTATGGTGGCAGACGCGGTCCTTAATGCTTTTTATGGTACAATCATCGATATTAATCATGTCTGCCACACGAACAGATCATATAGAAATTTTGGCATCTAGCTGCCTAACCATTAGGACAATGTAACATTAGCGTAAATAACGTGATACGTAAAAATACAAAAACAAGCTTACATACTGATGATGGGGACGGTTGACTAGCTTATTGTTGGAACCCAATTGATTGGGTCCAAATAAAAATAACACATACGCGAAAAGTATAAAATACTTAAACATGTCTTTCTCACTCTTGCTAAAACCTAATATGTGCATTCTTTTCTTCATTCTTAGTGTCATAATAGTATCGAGTCTATAGTATACCTACTTTGTCTGACCAGAGTACTTTTTATCATAGGTAACAGAGTAACAGACAATGAAGTTAATAATACGTCAAAATAGTCAAAAATTCAAATGATTAGCGCAAGTGTTGTTACATTATACAATTTAATTAAGTATATTGTTAAAATTTCATATTAAATAAATAACAATTAATGCCTTGTGGTCGGCAGAAATTCCAGAAACACCCTTATTTAAATTAATAAATACTATTGGTTTTTAAGTAATGAAAAAGTTTTTTATCTCATCTAATTGTGCTACTGTACTGAATTTCCCTGTAAATAAAATGTGAACAAAGATAAATAATTGTAAAATCTCTATCCCAGAGAATTTGTGTTACTTTCGTGCGCCCTTTCAGTTCCAGACATTGAAGAAAGTTATTTCAAGTAAGTTGTGTGATTTTGTTATTTTTTTTTATATATAAATATATTTTCTGGCTTTACAAATACTTACAATAGACTGGATGATTTTTTATAAATTTGTTACATTCACTTTTTCTATTAAAGATGTTTTTAAAATCTAGAGGTATGTATACCTACTATTGTTGTAAGCTGCATTCTGAGTTTTGATGCAAATACAACTTTATACCTATTATAAATATTATTACAGTAGGGCTTGCATACCCTTGTAGAAATAATTTTTGCATTATTCACCTATTAGGTTTATAAGGCTGATGCCCTAAGTGGTGTGTAGCATAAACAAAGACTCCTATTATAAATGGTTTGGCAAGATCTATATATAACATATAATTTCATGAAATAGAGTTTGTATGATG
The DNA here is from genome assembly GCA_948253155.1 of Leucoma salicis. NCBI lineage: Eukaryota > Metazoa > Arthropoda > Insecta > Lepidoptera > Erebidae > Leucoma > Leucoma salicis. The sequence continues at coordinate 11,620,870 of OX411809.1, read as the reverse complement.
CATCTCATGACACGCTTCAACAGTCGAAAACATTTTTAGAAATCTACAAGTTTAGCAAGCTTTAGGCAGGGTGCACAAATTAAATTGCTTATAATTATTTCTTAGTATTAATTTATTAGTCGCAAATTTTAATAACTGCACAATTTTGAATAACTTAAGTAAATTGAGATAATATTCCAACTTAATTAATTAGGATAATAGTAAGTTGTTATTAAAAACTTTAAAATGAGTACTTAAATGATAACTTTTCATTTTTTATGTATATTCTTTTTCTTTGGTTTTACATTTGTCCAAGTATGTGGACTATACTTTTACAACTGTAAATCTACTTTTGGTTACAAAAGTAAAGGCCTTCGTTGTATTATTTTTATTTGTGATTAAATACCTAAACATTTTAATAAGATGAATATGTTTAAATTACACCTATGTTATAAAAATTAATAGTTCTGAGCAAATATCACGATATCTAAATTGGCAGAGTATTTGGAACAGTAATCCAGACGGTGCAGGTGCAAATCCTGCTTATGGTTATAATTTTCTGTTTCACATTTTAACACTGTGTTCCGACACTTAAATACCTCTGTCTTGAATGATTTTTATTAAATGCTATTCTAGTAAGGCTTATACATTTTTAACTTTGATATAATGTTGACCCAAGGATATTTGTTAGTAATTCAATCACTCAATACCTACTACTATTGAAGATAACATACATGGATCTCAAAAATCAATATGCTTTCTATTAGGACTAGTTACTTTGAACTTGTTAGAAACTTGATGCTGTTATGATCAGTACCTACCCTATGTGGTAGGTGATAAAATTTACATACAAATGCATGCAATTTTTAGGATGTAAGAGGTCACAGCGTTGTTTTGTAGTCGTCGCCCACGTGCGCGAGCTCCACGCACCGCAGTCTCGTTCTTGCGCCGTCCGCGCCGCACGCGATACGAGAACTAGCACCATCCTTTGCGATCCGACCACATATTTTGGCAAATACAATAAAATTAATTTGCCCTTCGTGATGTGTAATTAGTTCAAAATGAAGAAAGAGGATTCTCAGTGTGGTCCCAGTGAAGGTGGTCGTGGGACAAGGCCGATACGGCTGCTCACAGATAGCATGTCTTCTGATGAAGGACCAGAAACGGAATGTCTGCTGTCCGCGCAGCTCCAGGCGGTTGTGGTGACTCCAAATGTGGGACGTCGTGAGTCTCTTACTGCGCCGCCTTCCCCTACAGAATCCAGGAAGAAGCGATACCACTATCGCCAACATAATTATAAGAATCATTTGCACCACCTAATTCACTGGAGAGATATCTGGAGCGGCGAACCTCACAAAGGTCATGAGGTATAACAGCTGACATATTCTAAACTCAACTAACAAACTCCCTGTAGCAATACTAACAAAATCCTAAATAGCATGTCTGTTAATGTTTATTATGATCGCTTTCTGTTGTGTTTTCTGCCACTGTATCTCGTAAATTTGTTTTTCGTAACATGTTATCCGTCTCTAACTTTCCTAATTAAACATTTAGCTGGGTATTCACTGTTCAGTAAAAAAACTATTTTACTTAATATGAGTACACCTAAATGTATCGGGCCTCTTTTAACCTGCAGTTTACAGTTATCTATTGCTATACTGAGTACTTCTTAAAGGTGTATGGGATCTGCACTTATTAATTTTCTAGCATTAATAAACATACCTTTTGGTAACGTGAATTTTCCTATTTTATCGGTCACTAGAATGATATCGCGTACCTACCTAGTTCAGAAAGATCTTTGTTAAAATGTACTCTATAAAAACACATTGCCGCGGTCTGCTTGTGCAGTGATTTTTATACGCTAAAAAATAAGGTCATTTCAATAATAGAGCTTTACCGCGAACCTTTAAGTGTCGTATCAAAAGGTCATGGGTCATGATACATAATGTACTACCTATAAAACAAACAGCGTTCTTGAAAGTATTATGTACATTACAACAGTTACTTTTGAAATGTATTTCAACCATAATTACACTCTGAATCACTTTTATTGGCATTGTGAACACATTCTGGTTACACGTGATTGTAATTTTTAAGCTTTGTGTGTAATTTGTCGCTGGTGACAATGAAAACAATAGAGCATTACAAATTGTTGCAACTTATATCGAGTGTCTTACCTCAGAGGACAATGAAACCTTTAAGATTTTGCTAAATGATAAAGACATAACAGCACCGTATAGTGGACTGGTGACCAATCATTTATTATGACATAGGACTACTGATGTCCTCCTTTTATTAAACACACACATAATAAACGAGTAGTAAGTTATATCTCTTGTTTGTCCATAACATGTCAATGAAATATATTATGTAAAATCAGCGCATGGTTACAATTCAATAGCTACGCGACATCGCTGGTGATATGACACATGACTGATAAATTACTAAGAATGAGTCGCGTGCATTCAATTTAATTCTGACAATCAAACACGAGTACCATCACATGAGACGCACGCCTCCAGCTCGCTATGTTACGCAACAATTCATTTAAACATCAAATGATTCTCTTTTATGTTTCTAAGGTACATCGATTTAGGTACCTACGTTCATTTTTTTTACTATCCATAACTACATTATTGGGCACATGTCTCCTCTCAGAGTGGAATGACGTAGACCATAGTCCACCACGTTACCTCAGTGCGAGTTGGCAGACTTCACCAGCTGTGAAAATCTGTCGGGCTTGCAGGATTCCTTACTATGTTTTCCTTCGCTAAGCTGTGATAATTTGTACATGTATAATTTCGAACTCTATAAGTAATATACTTCTTTGCAGTCCTTTGTTTTACGAAAATTGCTCTAGCCTCAAAAGTTATTTTGTACTAAAAGCAAAAATCAGTCTACTAACAAAAATCACGTTAACTATATGTTTCACTAAAACGCTGAAACTGATAGGTCACTTTCGGTGTATATTATACGTTATAGGCTAGAATGTCTATAAAAAAAACTAAAATACTTATCTTTCCCAATCAGTATCTCAGTTTAAGGTTGTTGCTTTTCAAACCACAATAGGTCAAAGAACAACACATAAATATTATTTTTAAAACGGCAGAATTTACGAAGCTAGAACCCTAGAACTATTTAATGTTGATTACCATTGAGTTAGCTACCAGCGGTAGGGGGTGCCATCAAGCTTCCTTTTTAATAGAAAAGAAAAATAAAAATATAAAACATTTTTACACCGTTCTCAATCCCGTTAACCGGCACTCCCCGAGCGCTTTTATGGTTTACCTAATACCTAAATAATTAGTTAGCTAGTCAATCAGCTAACGCCGGTAAAAAAAATATGTCTATTTTTAATAAAAATAATTTACACAAAGTAGAAAAAGAGGGCTTTTTCTGCCTCTTTCAGAATAATTTGCTCTTTAAAGTAGCTGAGGATGTCAAGTGCTAAAATACAGATCAAAAAACTCTTGTGTCATTGCACGATTTTATATTAGTAAATACTGTAAAGAGTAATAAATAACGTCATATATTTTGGGGTGTGCACACTAATCTTTTTGAAAAAAAAAATTTGTTATTTGTCCTAGATATTTAGAGCCATGAGACATCGTTGTTGGACCTTCTGCAGACTATAATACTCCTGTATAATGATTAGATGATCCTCTCTGGTACGCAACACAGCCCCTTTTGCGAGGACCAATAGTTTTTTTGCAAATGAGTCTCGCAAGTATTCAATAAAAAATAAGTAGTAACCAATACCAGGGGAGTTCAATAATTAATGAAAATGACATATTCATGAGAAAAATAGCAAATGGGTCTCGCAAGTATTCAATAAAAAATAAGTATTAATTTATACTGTTCAATAATTAATGAATTAACTGCCTCCATGGTGCAGCGTTAGTGTAAGCGACTGCTGATCATGAGGTCTCGGGTTCGATTCCCGGGTCGGGAAATGTTATTGAGATTAAAAAGAAATTCTCAATGGCAGCCCGGAGTTTTGAAATGTGCCCGGTAGACGTCAATAGGCTCGCCTCCTATTACGTGGGACTTAAACATAGCTGGCGAATCGTGGGTGTGTAATACACCTCTGCCTACCCCTTCGGGGAATACAGGCGTGATGCCATTTTTTTTTTTTTATATTTAATGAAAAGGACATATTCATGGGAAGTATTTTGATAAAGTAATTATGTTCTTTCATACCTATAGTATTAAGTATATATAAGGATACTGAAAAATTCATTTAATTATTATCAAGCTGTGTCAATGGTGTATGTATTTGTTTGTGACTAAACTTGTCGATACGTTTTGATAAACATAGATAACATTAAAATTTGTTTACAGATAAAATGATTTGTTTGTAAAAAAAATGCTAAACATATTTTTCAAGAACTATAGGGAACATTAGGGGAGGATGTTCCGCTATATTCTGCAGTGGCACGGTTGTGTAAAGCGTTTAAAAGTGGAAGCACAGCGGTTAAAGGTGATCCACGCTCAGCTGGCATTTCGACGTAAGTCACTAAGGAAATCCTTAAAAATGTGAAAAAAAATGTTTAGGAAGATCTTTGCGTACGAGTCCGTTTTATTGCTGCAGAGTTAAACATTTTGATTTAGAGAGCACATATCGCTTGATGGTAGAGGTGTCTGCGCGTTGGCTACCCGTTGCTGTACTTAAGCGCAATAGCAAATTGATGAGACTCCAGGCCTCCAAGGTTCCAGTACGACATTAGAATAATTTAAACAAGCCCTTTATCGTTTTTGAGCTCGAATTATAATAAAAATTTCATAATTTCTAGACAAAACAGTCAATGACGTGGAAAAACCATCAGTTTCCAACCCCGAAGAAATTTAAAACACTTCTGCCATCAAGACAAGGGCTCTCTTTTCTAGGACAGTCAAGGACTTGTAATGATTAATTACCTTGATCATGGTGCTGCTATAATGGGGAATATGTAAGCAGGACAAATAAAAAAACACGTCACGGAATTCATGAAACACGACGAGGAACTTAAGAAAGATATATGATAACTTAAGAAAGAAGTTCTTTTAAATTGGGTTAACACGCTGGCACACAAGCCTTCAGTCGCTCTGGCAGCAATCCAATATCATGGCTTTAGGACACTCGTACACCCGCACTATATTTATCGGACTTGGACCCAGTAATTTTTACTTAACGTCAAAAAGAACATTTGAGAGGTATACAATTTATAAATGAAGAAGTGGAAACCGTTAAACACCGTTCCGTGTGGTGACGGACTAAGAATACAAGTGTCACCACCCCATTATTTCCCACGGGTGTCGTACGAGGCGACTAAGGGAAGTAAGCAATTATCACCCATTGCATTACTGGTGGTAGGGCTGGGTACTAAGTGGAAGTACCTACTCACTTGGTATCGGGCCCGAGCGGGTTGGTACCACCATCTCCCGTGTGACCAGCCATGAAGCACATCGTTGCGTTTTGGCTGTAGCAGGAGATAGCCGTTTATATTTCATTTCATATCTGTGAAATTAATTGGTGAGCAGCGGCTTGACAATACTCTAGGTATAGTCAAGTTCATGGGCGACGGTTACTATTTACCATCAGATGAACCGTAGCTCGTCTGCCACTACATGCAATAAAAAAAAAACTATTTTCAGTGCCCAAGATGAAAATTGTGTTAAAGGACACATTTTTTAGGCTTTAGAAAGAGAAAATTTAGTGAATAACTTAAAGCATGAATATTAAACATCTTCCAACTTAGTTATTGTTATTGATAATTATTGAAAATCTTCGATCAATAGTAGATCAAAGTTAAAAATCCCTCTTAGAATAAGTCAGCAGATTGGTACTTATTGACTTTGAGAGTTTTTCGCGCCCTTACCTTTAAAAGAGGAACTGCTTCTCTTTTGAGAACTATATACAATGCTAAATTATTATCACATCACACTGAGATAGGAAACAGAAGCTCAGTGTCACATCATCATGAAAATACATTGGAAGAGTTTTACTAAATACCCTTTAAAACAGTTTTATTACATTACAATAATATTAATAGTAGATAAATGTTCAGATTATAATGAACAAGTGTGCTCAGCGCTAAGGTCATGCCTGTGAATATAATGAATGTTTACGTTATACTCGTTTTCCCCATGGAAATAGGTCACAGGTCGATATGACTGTGTACATAGTCACTCGTGAAACCGCTTAGTCGGCTTGACCTCCAAATTCGACGGTTAATTAAACTTGTAAAGTTGACTCAATAAATATGCCCTTTTCAGTATAGGCCTAGTAGTAGGCCTACTTCAATCAAATACGCAACATGGTTACATAGCTTGACATTTTTAATTTATTTTTTCTATGGGTCTCTCACACACGATTCAAGCGATATATATGAGTTTTTTTTTATTTTATTGTACATGTTATGAAATGCTACTTTGCCATTATGTATGTAAATAATGATCCATCCGTCCATCCATCCATCAGCCTTTTAAAGTCCACTGCTGGACATAGGCCTCCCCAAGAATGGGGGAAAGTGCCGTAATCGCCACGCTTGGCAAGCGGGTTGGCGATCGCAGTGGATGTTATTAATACTCGAAGGAGGGTTGCTGCCCTCGCTACTCCCTCGGTATTCCCTCAGTCGGCTCTTATGACTCCCATGGGAGGAGAGGGGTGGGACAATTTTAAAGCCGGCCCCACACGGCAGAAAAAAATAATGATAGAAATTCTTTGTGAAAAACATTTTAACACCATTTTCCAGAAGCATTATACCTACTATGCTTCGATCAGTTATACACTGATCGCAGTATGTATGTATGTGTATGCTGAGGCAGTACTTAGTGTTGGTCAGTTTCTTAAATTGTGCTTTTACAACTTAAAAAACGTAAGTCATAGAGGGTTCTGAGTAACAAAATCTTCTAAATAAGCAAATGTTCAGAATTCCCACAATTGTTGTTAATTCTGTATTTCCTAAACGTTTTTTCACTGTGTTAGCACCCTTTGTTTATAATAAAACTACGACAAAATGTGTTACAATAAATGTGACTATGAAGAGGACAAAGAATTTGTTAAGAAAATGGTTTTAAATACCTTAAAGGCTAATAATATCATTAAACTTAAAATATATTACATAGTAGTTAAATCGCCCATATATTTTGAGATATACTGAACACACACATAATACACGATACAATTTAAATCTTTTGTTTTTTCTATACTTATTATTTTTACTTTTAATTATAGTAATAATTGTCACATTGTTTTTAAATTTGTTTTAACAAAATATACTCAGTGTGAGGACCCTCGCGATAAAGACCGCGCTTAGTGTGAGGACCATAAGAAAATTGTTTTTGTAAAATATATCTTCCAAAGTTTCTCTGACCTTTTATGTTTAGAACTGTAATTTTTGTTGTCCTTTGGATATAATTAAATGATTATTATCATTAATTCACAAAATGATCTCATAAACATTTATTGAAATTTAAACAGGACGACGTATGTTGGATCAACTAAAAAGTAAGTAGTATTTTTATGACCAACTTGTTTTTAAAAGTGTTAGATATGAATTTGGTACTATCTAGACGGTAACATCCTTATCTTTTGTTCCGTGATCATAGCAAATAATTTAATCATGTCCAGATCTTATTGTATTAAAGTAGACGACTTTATTACAAGGTCTTTTTAACAAGTAAACAAGAAAATAGCTCTTTCAGATAATCCAAAAACGTTCAACTTTACCGGAATGACTCTATTCAGTTTCAACGCATGTTACATTAATTTGAACTGCCTCAATATTGCCATTTACAATCAATTAGCATTATTGTCAAAATAAGTTTTGGTTCTGACAAAACAATTCTTCTAAGTCATTAACCTAATTAAAATGGACGTCGTCTTGGGTACAAAAAAAAAGTGTCTCTAGTCAATTAAATAGACTACAGCTATAGAGTTTATGTTAAAACATACAAACTTCAACATTCTAATTTGAAACTTGTATATTTAACATTAGAGTTGAGTTTTCTTTGTAATAGTTTATTAGCTTATGTAGCTTCTACCAATAGGCTGCACCATAGATATAGTATATACCTAAGTAATATACCTACCCATATACGTATCATCTATGGGCTGCACCATGATCACCTTTGCAGCTTCTAGTGAATATTATGTATTGATGATTTATTTTTACAAATATGTATTCAAAATTTAAAACATATTCTTTTCGAAATAAAACTTCGTTTACGGAATCTATCACGTTTACTTGATTTTACTACTATCCCGGCGTTTCGAATACTTTACAGCATTCATGATCACGGGTGGACTTAGATGATAGACGTCCAAGGCTGCCAGGCAATATGTTATTTCAACTGTTTCGTCTTCTTACTGGTAGTAATTGGTAGTTTATGGTAGAATTTTTGAGCACTAAATAAAAACAAAAAAAAATAGTTTATAGAGGAGTATTATACTCATTTTAATATACTAACTTAAAGTCTCATACATTGTAAGCATAAAAAATTTGAAGTAAATATTTTAATTGTGTTTCTAAACGAATGTTAGGTGAGTTAAAATAAATAAACCAAAAATTTTGTAAAATCACTGTGGGTAGATGAAACCGTTGAAATAACATATCAGCCTTGGACGTCTATCATCTAAGTCCACCCGTGATCATGAATGCTGTAAAGTATTCGAAACGTGGGGATAGTAGTAAAATCAAGTAAATTCGATAGATTCCGTAAACGAAGTTTTATTTCGAAATGTGTAACATTCGCGTAAATATCAGAAAGTATAACATATTCTTTGTTTTTAAGCAAAATAACGTTATAGTCAAATTACTGAAAATATTCTTATTTCACTTTATTTGAGTAGTTTTAACAAGTTTTTACAATATAGTACGGCATATTGAACGTATAGTTAAGTCGGTCGATGGTTGGTAGGTCAATGTTCTAAGTAAATAATGTAATATATTTATTTAATTCTTCACAGGTATTAATGCCCTTATCTGTAGCCGTGACCTCAATGACGGAGTAATCACACATTAAGTTTTTATTAATTTAATTTGTTACAATATCTCGAGACCCACCATTCACAATTTGTAAGCAATAAAAATGTTACCTGACGAGCATTTAACTGCACCTTTTTTTTTTTGCTTTATTTTTTTATTTTATCTTTTTTTTTTGGGAATATGTTAGTCTCATCGTAACCTAAAGTTATAGAAATACAAATGTAATTTAACAAAAAACTACTTAGACTAAGTAACACGATGAATAGCCAACTCACATAAACGCTTTGCAGCGTCCAATGTAGGGTTGGCCAAGATAGTTTGGACAATGCCACCACCAAAATGATTAATACAAATACCATCCATAACATCACGTTCATGCTGGTTCTGGGCACATACCAGCAATAAATGCTTGAACATCGTCAACACCACCTCATGTATCACAATTTGGTGAGTTTGTATTAAGGTGAGCAAACTTATTTGATGGAAAATGTCCAGAGCGTGAGCTTGTAATCTATTAAAATTACAATTGGAAGACCAAGGTCTTTGGGGACACTGATACTGCATCGTTCTATACCAAATTCCTTTTGATTTAGATATTTCTTCAAATTGATTTTTCCATTTTTGATGACAAAACTTCTTTAATTTTATATTATTTCCAAAAAAGTATAGTTTTATATTTATTTGTATACCCTGCTCTATAACCAATTTTGCAAGTCTATCAGCCTCCTCATTACCACGTATACCCACCCACAAGCGACGGAACCTACTGCAATCTCAGTCTTATTAGTCGAGCAGATCTCTCATTATTTTTAAATATATTGTAGGCTATCAAAACACCTCTAGATACAGAGGCGCATCGAGCCAAGTGCTGCAGAAAAGATTAGAAAATCCAATAAAAAAAAAAGGAATAGAAAAAAATCAGTAAATATTACAATTAGTTTCTCATTTAAATTCTGAATAAGGGTTAAGGACGTGGCTCGTCTGCCACCATACGAATAAACTAAAAATTTAGACATTGCATCCATCTATGTAAAAAATGTGTCCATCCATTATATTTTTCGCGTAACTCGTGATTGACCTCATGAAAAACTAAGATTAAATTATAATTTTTTTTAGGTCCTTTTATACAAAATCTAATTTTAACACTGCACCTAAAAATAACTATTTAGTCGCAAGTGCAATCTAAAATATTTTATATCTTACAAAAAGTGTAACAAATAGTATTGGTAGAGTTAAAACTAATTGTAGTCTGTTGGTTATGAGGCCCCATATCAATTTGTTTTGAATATGAGTACAGTAATAGATTTTTGGCAAACCGTAATCTAGCAGACTTAAAAGTCCATAGCAAGTGCCTTGATCTTCGTTAAAAAGATCATTAATGTATGGTTGACTCTGATTAAAGATTTTGATTTATCAATAAACCAAGATAAGATTTCTTGATATCTCACTGTTCGTATGTAATGTCTTTGTTAATTTTTTATATTATCACAATGGTCTCACGCTAAGTTCTCATTCCCGATTAATATTCTATCGCACTTATGCCCGACCCAGAATTCAAACCTATTTTATCCCTAGGCTAGTCCCTAGCTGAGGCTGCGGGTGGATGGACCGGGGAACGTCCGCCACCCGCAAGGCCTCCCGCGAATTTGCGACGCTCCTCTGTGGATGCGTCGCTCAGACGAGGGTACCCGAAAGGGTAAGCCGCCGGCGGACCACCGAAGGACCACCGAAGGAATGTAACACAGTTCCAGTGGCCCGCCAATAAAAGCGGAAAGATGGCACACGGTGGGTTTCTTTAGTGGGTGCAGGCCCCACACTACCCTGTTAGTTGCCCCGAACGACGGGCTGTGCGGTTAGGAACATTTTTTCCCGCCTAACAAAAAAAAAAGTCTAACCATGCAGGTCCCCAAACGTGTTAAAAATTAAATAACCGTAGGCATTAGCATTATTTTTACAAACTATGAAATATTAAACAAGGAATCAAAAATTAAGTAGATTACACTTAAAGAACAAATGATTATTTGTGAATGTGCAATAAGAGAGCTTTGCTACGATCAGGATCAAAACTCTCTTTTTCCGCTTTCACAGTGCTCTGACAAAATTCTTGGCTTGTGTAACTTATAATTTATATGAAGTACCTTCACAGTACCAGCTAGCTACTTTTCATAAATCAATTTAGTTTTTAAGTAAGCTACTCTTAAGGGCCTTTTATCTGAATGTTGCTCTTTGTAAACTTTCTAGTCTAGTTAGAATCTGCTCCAGCTGTCTAGTCTAGTTAGAATGGGTTTCGAAAAGCGATTGACATCAAACCTAACTTCGCATAAGGTTATAGGGTTTTACAAGGTGAGGGGCAATTAATCCGCAGCTGAAGGTTCCAGTGTGCAAACGAGCGTGACGAGGTCAATAGTGATATATTGTATCCCTAGCCCTCACCACTCTGACGTAATATAGTCACTTTAAATGTACCTACATACTTTTTAATAATGTTGCAACCTTTTGAACTGTTATCTGTTTGAAAGTTTCCTATTGTTCATGTATTAACAAGGTTGGACTTTGTAAACTAGATTTCGTAACTACGTGGTTATATTTTATACAAATAGTGACTCTAGCTGGCCTGTAACTGAATGCTCAAGGTCTCGTTATCAAGCGTTACGGATCATTCCATAATATGTCATGATCACGCCTTCCTACAAATATATATTTTATTTAAATTTTAGTGAGAGAGCCTTGTTTGTATCATCATGAATGGGCTGGCTCGATAGGGGAAGTACCACCCTCTCACAGAAGATAAGCGTGAAACAACTGTGGGTACTCCTGAGGTAGAGATGAAGGATTTTTTTATTGTGTATGATTGCATACGAGCCACGGCTCATCTGATGGTAAATGGTAACCGTCGCTCATAGACTCAACTATACTTGGAGTATTGTCAAGCCGATGCTCACCAAATGGTGAAACGAAATCATTTCATAAAAATGAAATGAAAGAATAAAGAGCATCTCCTGCTACAACCAAAATACACTTGGTACCCAACCCTACCACTAGTAATGCAATGGGTGAATTACTTCCCTTAGTCGCCTCGTACAACACCCACGGGAAAGAAGGGGTGACACTTGTATTCTTACTCCGTCGCCACGCGGATAATAAGAATAGGATAGGAAAGACACTAAGGAGAGGATAGGGAGGATAATAAAGAGATGATAGGAAGGATAATAAGGAGAGAGTGCGTAGAGGGTTTGGTCCTTTCAAGGTCGGACATAGACAAAAAACATAGTGTCTGCCTCTGAAAGTGTACTTATTTCACTTAACCGGTCATCATTAAATTTTGCATACGTACAATCTGGAGCCCAGAAAAGGACATGGATTTTTTATCCCGGAAAACTGGATGGTTCCTGTGCTAGCTATTTGATGTGCTGTTGAGTTATATATTTATATCCACATAGATAAAGTCCCGAACAGAAACCAGTTACCCATAAAATGGATCAAATACTACTTTGATGTTTGTATAAATTATAAGAAGGAAAAATTTGTGACGGTAAGATTTTTCCTTCCCCACAAAATCCAAAAGGATCTCGAAGAGGCATCTTTCGTCTAGATCTTTTCGTCCTTGATCTAAATGAAAGTTCCTCTATAAGGGAAGGAGTTTGAAGGAGGTGTCAAAGCCTTTTTTTTTTGTTAAGGTGGGAAAAAATTTTCCTAACCGCACACTCCGTCGTTTGGGGCAACGAACAGGGTAGTGTGGGGCCTGCACCCATTAAAGAAACCCGCCGTGTGCCGTCTCTCCGCCTTTATTGGCGGGCCACTGGAACTGTGTTACATTCCTTCGGTGGTCCGCCGGTGGCGGTGGAGGAGGTGGCGGAGGTGTCAAAGCCTAAGTGTTTACTAAAGCGTTTAATTAAAACCCAATCCCATACAAAATTACCATTCCGTCACATGGTTTGTGAGTTGAGTTGCCTCGTGACAGATGCGTAAATTAGAAGTGATCGAGGCTCTCAACACCTACTTCATAATAAATTGTTTATAAAACTGGGCCTATTGGAAATATTTACCAGGAAGTAATAAAATAATTTTACGAAACAGTAATTACTATAGGTTTAATAATATACAGTCACAGTCAGTACAGTCGTCCACTTTGTTCTTCAAATATCAATCTATACCCTATTCAGGATGCAGTAACACAGAATTTAAACAAACCTTAAAAAGGGTACCTACTTTTATGTCACTTTTGTATGTTAAAATTAGTGGTGTGCCGGACCGTTAAAAATGTATATCCGCGGATACGGATACGGATTTTCAGGGTCCAGATCCGCGAATACGGATACGGATCTTAACTTATCTACTCAACTAAGCGGTGTTAGTGCGCGTAACCTTGAAACTACAGTTGACGTTTTGCGTTATTATTATTCTGTTAGTAAGACGACAATGCAACAAGCGTTCCAAGTGAGCAGTTTTTCATTGCAGCAGGAATTGTTTATGATCCTCATCGTAGTAGACTTTAGCTGCCAAATTTCTTTATTATAATATAATTTACCACTATTGTTTTAAGTTACTTCAAATGTGATTGTTAAATTTAGTGCTTCACTCAGCAGTATTCATTTGTTTTGAATAATCACGATGATTTAAGCTTTGATCTCATTAAAAAGAGAATTTTATTAATACATATAATTTTCTATATTGCTCAATTAAAATATGTTATTATTTTTATGTGTTATCTCTTTATAACTTTAATTAAATAGTTTAATTAGTACCTCATAAGGCACTTATTTTTTTTATTTTTATCATAATAAGGTAGTCAGTAAGAGAGTTGACAAATTTGTGATTTTTATGATATAAAAACTATTTTAATGTAATTTAACGATAGTTTAATGCTATCTTTCCTTATACATTCATACATGCAATGAAACTTAATAAGTCACAAGATCCGTTCAGATCCGCCAAAAAATAACGGACACGGGTACGGATCTTTATTCGCCCTTGGATATCCGCGGATACGGATACGAATATCCGGCACATCACTAGTGAAAATATTAAATTAAAATAAATAATGCAAGTTGTAAGTATGAACGTACACTAATAACATTGCAAATGGTATTTTAGTGTTGTTTGTGCAGAACTTAATGTATTGTTTGTTTAAAAATGTAATCCGTCCAATAGGTGCATTAATCTTAAGATACCTATTTGATTTGCAAAATTCAAGACTTCAAGTTAAACTTCACTGTTTCTTCCATAATAGTATCAAAGAATCTACCATAAACCATAATACGTAAATATAATACCCGTAGGTAAATTTTCACGGTCATCCATAGGATTTTGGGCTTTACGTTGATTCATTCTTTATATATAGATACTACTAATTATAAATATGTAAGCTCGTATGTAATTTCTTTTTTTTTCTCTTAATTTTTTGACAGGTCTCATAAGACTTAGTAATTCCAATTCTACCATTTTAAAATTTTTGTCTGTCTGTATCCCCCTTTATAACTCTAGAACAGCTGAACCGATCTTAATGAAAATCATTGTGTACAACGAACACGTCACCGGACACATGATGACATGATATATAAATCTTATGGTAAAAAAAATCCCAGGTCGCCAAACCTTACTTCTTCTCAGCTGAGTACTTCAGTGCTGTGCGTGCTGTTCGGATTGTCGATAATCCCAATGTCACGAATGAGCTGGAGTCGTTGGGGCGGCGCAGACACTTTGGGGCTCTCTGTGTGCTCTATCGACTTTTCAACGGGCAGTGCTCTGAGGAACTGTTTGAGGTGGTACCAATATCGCCGTTTTACCACCAGACCACGAGACGCCGTACTAGGGTTCATCCATACCACCTGGAGATGATCTCGTCCAAGACGGTTCGTTTTCAGCGGTCTTTTCTATCACGTACGTGTAAGTTCTGGAATGAACTTCCTGGTGCGGTGTTTCCCCAGCGTTATGACTTGTCCCTCTTTAAACGAGCTTAGCTTTAAGAAGAGCATTCACCGTAGGCGGCGGCTTGGCTGTGCTCCTGGTGTTGCCAAAGTCCATAAGCGGCGGTTGCCACTTACCATCAGGTTGGATCAACTGCCACGTTGGCAATAAAAAAAAATATTATTTTTTTTGGGTTTGAGTGGAGATACTTGTATAAATGTACGCATACTCGCTAACCTAGGCCGATAGCAGATTTCCAGGTAACGAGTGTAAAAACATTGATCATTTATCTTAAAGTGCGTACTGATTTAAATTATGTTTCGCAGAATATTGTTAAAATGTTTACTATAAACATGGTACCTATTTTTAAATTGTGTATGCGCAAGTATTTAGATACCTTTTGTCTCTATCCAGATCCAGACTAATCATAAAGACCAAACTTGCGGTCTTGCTTTTATTACTTCAACTTGCTTTTATTGTTGACGAAGTCGCGAGCAGTTTATGTATTATAGATCAATCCTCTTTTTTATGTACATACAACTAGCCTTTGCTTGCGGCTCCGCCGCAAACAAAAGCTAGTTTTTAGGCTGTAATGTACAGACACTGCTCTGTTACAACTTTATAATAGTACCTATAGATATCATTGAGATCAATGTATTTGTTGCTCATAAAGTAGGTGTGTCATCAACACAGTGTGAAAATGAGAAATCGAAAATAACAGTCACGAGCAGGATTTGCATCTCCTGGAATACCAAATCCTGCTCGTTACTGTTATTTTCGATTTCACATTTTCATACTTTGTGTTGATTTACCCTGTTTGGCTAAGCATTATGCATGTAAAAGCTAAAAAATATCTAAATAGGTGTGTCATTGTAGGCCTATGCAGTTAAATAGATAACTTGACATGCCATGTAGCATTGCTGTGATAAATAATGTTCAAATCTTTAAACGGAGCGCCATCTATATAGCATTAGGTCCAACTTTAGCGCATTTAGCTTCTATTGAATGTAACCTCTAACAGATAGAGCTATGCGATACTAAGCTATATTACTAGATGGCGTTGGCGTGTACCTTCTAAGTGGAAATGTTTACTAAAATTGTACTAATTATGTTACACTCTCAGCTGATCTTATTTAATACTCACTAATTCTCATCAATATGGTTATTTTTTTTACTACGCAATACTTTTAATACATGTGTACGTGTCCTCACACAGGACTTGGCAAATAAACAGATAATGTTGATAAGCACTCCTCGTGTAGTACAAATTACAAACCCGATAGTTAGCATCTTATCAATTCCACTGGGTGAAGTTTAACGTTGCTCGTCTCAAACTGTTATAACTTATGAATTTCTCTACAAACGTTAGTTTAATATATTTAGCAATACCGTCATTTAAATTATATTAATCAATAAGTGCCAAGGGTCGCTTTTCCAGTCTCCTGGGTGCGTTTTTAGAACAGTGCAAATGTTGATATGGCATACTATGTTTAATGTTAGAAATTGTCGGACTAGTGTTGTGTTGAGTGTAAAACTATGTCTCGGTATAATGTGCCCGGCCCATCCACACCCATGGCCGAGCGGCGACCACTCATGTTGGCGCTTCGGATGCCAAGAAGCTACGGAAGTATTTTTTCGCATTACAAGTTCTTGAAAGACGCTGCAAATGAGGCTTTTTACACTGAGGTAATTCACATAATATACATATTAACAAATTGCATAAAATGTAAATGCAAGTGTGATTTTTTTAACGGCAACGCGTAAGTTTCTATTAGTTTAGCAATCAAAAAATACTATTTATAGTCAAGCACTTACATGGGTAGGCTTTGTTATTACTTACCTATTATATTTAGGTGCAACATTCCTTAATCCATATCAGATTTTAATCATCCACCCATCGACATAAGCCTCTCAAGTGAACGGTCCCATATTGCTTATAAAGAAGCCTAAAAACCTGCCGCCGGTTTTCCTTTTCTTTTGTTCCGAAAGAGCCCGAGCTTGCCCAATATATTGATACTAAACCAAATCAGAATCACTGAAAGTAGTTACGCAAGCTAGTCTACTGATTACAACTTTTCAACAAAAACATTGAAATGTATGGTTTAACAACATCAGCCCCAAAGTGTTATTCTAATACCACCGGAAAAATAAAAAGTTGTAACAGAAGTTACCGCGATCGCGAAACATGTATATTTTATGGGACTGGGAGTCCAAAAAAACAGGGTGCCTAAGCTAAGGGTTTTGTTACAGCTTTATAATAGTACTAGCTGTACCTACCCTCTCGCTGCTGAGCTCTCGTGCCACGATTCGCTGTGGCACATTATGGTTGCATGGATGAGTAAATGTGGAACAAAACGCGCCAATCAGAGCTCGTTCACTGAGCCAATCTTGATTCCTATAATTAATTTGAATATTATGAAATACTTTTTCGGATGATTCTTTCGATGTTACCAAATTACAAAAATTATATTAATCTTGTCGTCTCATCGTTTGGCAGCTGCCTGGTCTAAGTATCCCCCGGTCAAGTAACTATCGTGAGAATACCTCGCCTGATTGATCATTCTGTTGCTGGACACGCATATTCGTAGTCAACTGCAATGTACGTACACTTTGGAAATATTGCACGTGGGAGTCTCTATTGTTTGTATGTTCAATTGTAACTTCAGAGCTGAATGAGCAGTCCTTCCACCTGGCAACAATGTCGCAGCTATTCCTGACAAAGCGAGAGAGAGAGACATTTTTTGATCGAACCGTTGCTAGAATCAATTTGATAAAGAATGTTTTCCTAGTTTCTCCTGGTGCATCGAAGCAGAAGGTCGGAGTTGGGCTCCGTTATTTATCATTTGCATTATGCGATCATAAATGCACTTCTGTTCACGCTTTAATTTGGGAATCTTTGATTAGACATATACTGTCTTTACGGCGCAAATCCACCAAAAAAAATCCACATCAAATGAAGCAGTTGCAGCACGAGTGGGTGCTGGCATTCCCACATTCCCAATTGACCAAGAACTTTATTTACAATAGCTAAGCACTTGTCTTCAATATTTATCAATGTTTCATCTTCTGTAAACTCCATGGTCATATTGGCATTTTCTAGACGTACTCTACGCAAAATATCCTCGGCCATATTAGATCGATATCTTTACTATAACTCTGTGAGAGAATGGCGAGTGTTCCCCTCGCTTTCAACAGATGGCGCAGTTGCTGATACACAGCTAACCGTTAAAAAAAAGGTCTTTTCTCGCAGTCGCGGTTATGTTACTAAAGTGAATAAACAATATAAATTTTATAAAATTTGATAAACCCCCGATAAATGAGTTTATAACTTCTAAACGGCTTAACTGATTTTCATGAAACTTAGTTTTGTAATGTACACGTCATGCCCTTTTATTCAATACCCCACTTGGGTATACTTATTTGAAAATATTCGATCGTTCATCCCCACGTCCACCCCCTAAATCCCCTTCAAAAATATATAAAAACAATATTTGAAGGGGGTTGTATATTGTGATGAAATTTGATCCTAATCGATGCAGAAATTTGTTAGTTTTTGAAACTTACACAAACCAACTTAACATTTTATATAGTATATACATACTAGCCTTTGCCCGCGGCTTCGCCGCACCCAAAAGCTAGTTATTATCTCAGGTTCCCGATATAGTAGCGGGATAAAAGTATACCAGTTGTTACGTCCAATCAAGAGCTACCAAATAAAAAAAGTTGCATCAAAATCCGTTCAGTAGTTTTTGCGTGATGTGCGAACAAACAAACAACAGGCAAAAAATCTAAAAAATATCGTTTTGTGTTTAGATACACCTATATGATAACCTAATACAGTATTTTTTCTGAAATATATTAAATGTACAGATACAGCTCTGTTACAGCTTTTTAGATTTTTTGCCTGTTTGTATGTTTGTTAGTTCCCGCATCACGCAAAAATTTCTGAACGGATTTTGATGCAACTTTTTTTATTTGGTAGCTCTCGATTAGACTAGAGAGATTGCGGCTATGTAACTTACCGTCGAATACTAAAACGATTCTTAATTTTAGTACTTACCCTTTACTGACTACAGAGTATGAAAATGTGAATATGTGTGTGTGTGAGTGTGATGTGCAGTGTTTCGTATGGTGAGTGAGAGCGCGGGAGTCCTAATCCTCTTTCTCATTTTGTCCTTATTATTCTCTCCACCTCCTATCGCTTCTTTATGTGTTGCTAGCGTCTATAGGCTGCGGTAACCCCTCATCTTTAGATGGGCCATATGCTACTTCGCCATCCTCATAGTATTTAATAAAAGAAGAATTGAATAATCCAGTTACAATACTGTTTATAATTATACTTACTTTGTCATCCAATCGTGCAAGCTCAAAGTGTAATGGCATACGTTCATAAATGTACATTTAGGAGATAATTTAGTAGTTACTACACATGATTGTACTGTGTAATTACAACAACTAATATTTATTGAGGTCTACGTCTTTCTCTGTTTAATTTTTGTATAATCTATGTATTCGTAGTAGGTATAACTGAAAAAACTATATTTAAGTACTCAAATTGAAATTGAAACTCCTATAGCACCTCGTCTTTAGATAGATATATGGTCTAACTTCTTATCTATGCTCTCGCTGATATATATAGATATATAGATAGATGATAAATAAATGAAGATTCCATAAAAAAAAAATATAGTTTAAAATAATTAAAATAACACGCTTTAATAGCTAGTTGAACTAAAAATAAAAAGTAGTAGGTAAACTGTATAACGATTGGCACTCTAAGCATATTTAAGATTAATATATATATTTTTTAAATTGATAGCTATTTAAAAAGTCAGCAAACATTGATAAAGGGTTCTCTGGTAGGTATGTATATTTTCAAATGAAAATGCATTAATCAATTTAATTAGAGATTTTTAATAGAAAAACAAAAAAGAACAAAATAATATTTTAAATTACAGTCATTGGCACCATAAGTAATTAACACGTAGAAATCAGTCATTAGCACCTAATAAAGTAAGATTATATCAGAAAATTGGTCAGAAGCACTCATTGCCATTATTTATCTAAAAACTAAGCATAATAATAAATAATCTATGTTACAGTCGTTAATTGATGACCCCTTATTAGAAAGTGATGTTTTAACAGTTCTGCATGGCGCCGGTATATATTTTCTTTAGTGCTGCCAGCTATAATATTATAAAACCTACTTTTTTTTCTGCAAACAATGTTACTATTGCTGATTATGAAAAAAAGTAGTAAAGATGTTTTTTGCTGTACCAGTTCTTAATATTTGCATTTAAAATCCAAAGTGCCAATGACTAAGAGGGTGCCAGCAATACTACAGTTTACCCTACTCAAATTATAAAAAAGCGTGGGTAGCTTGACGTCAAAGGCTACAAATAGTTCAATTGATATAGTAAAAACTTAAAAAGCTTTCATATAATATTATTTACTACTTTTTAGTATCATCATATTATATCAGCATATTATAATATTATTTTTATTTACTACTTTTTAGTTCAACCAGCTTCAAAGCGTGTTATTTTAATTTTATAAACTATAATTATTTTCTTCTTCTAGTCTCAAAACAGTATCAAAGGTACTTTTATTAAAAAAGAAATAAAGCCTACTAAGCTGTGATAATTTTCCTTTAAACTTCTACATATATTTATACTGCTACCCAATGATTTTATTAGCTAGCTCACTTTACTCTAACAACAAAAATTAATTTAAATTATTTATTTTCATAAAGATTTTACAATCGCTTGCGAAAACCGCAGACAATAAACTTATTTTATTTCTTGGACACTAAGCCCTTAGTAATATTAAATATTACGATCGATAACTTTATTCAATATAAAGAAATAACATTTTTTTTATAAGCACTACGGGTTTGAGAGGGGAAGTCTCTTCTATTATTAACACCTCTGCCTCTGCCCGACAACGTCGGCGGTTAAATTATTTAACATTAACTGATATGTCAGTTAATGTTAAATAATTTTCACGTGTTTTATGTTACAATTAGGATACTTACAGCTTTTATGTTTTGACTATTAAATTAATTAGTTTGCTTAGAGTTCATTTTAGGGCTCAGTATTCGATATAAGATTCTTAAAAAAAGAATCCGTGCGTACCCAAATGATATCCGAACATGCTGTGCTTTTTAAATAGCTATCTATTTTAAAGATAGCGAGATACATAAAAAAAAACATTTGACACTGTTGTACTAAAGGAACTTTGGGATATTTTGCCGGAGTATGGTATTAGCGGTAGACTGCTACAAGCGGTGCAGTCCAACTACATGGACTGCAGAGCTTGTGTGCGGCTGGATGATGGAATGTCACCCTGGTTTGACGCCAATATCGGCGTTAAACAGGGCTGCGTTCTATTAGCCAGACTGTTTATCATATATCTGGATAAATGTCTACAAAGGTTGAATGAAATGAATGTGGGAGTTCAGATGGGCGACTCTGTGGTTAACCCGCTGCTATATGCAGACGATGCGGTCCTATTAGCTCAGTCTGCGACTGACCTGCAAACCCTAGTCGACGTAATGGCAGAAGATTGTAAGAAAAGGGGCCTTCGTGTGAATGTGAGCAACACCAAAGTAATGGTTTTTGAAAGAGAAGAAGCCAGAACAGATTTTAGAGTAGCAATAGGAAATGGTGTGCTAGAACAAGTGGATGAATTTGTATATCTTGGATGTGGATTCAGTCGCTGGGAAGATAAACAATGCGAACGTGGAAGGATGTAGGTACAGGGGGAGACCGAGACTTACCTACCTAGACCAAATTGGTCATGTATTGAAGGAAGGTGGAATCAGGAGTCTCCGAAACCGGCGAGCGTGTATGAAGAGAGTTATGAATGTTGAGGAAGCGAGAGATGTATGCAAGAATAGAGCCTCTTGGCACTCTGTTCTCTCTGCCTACCCCGCTAGGGAAATGGCTTGATGATAAGTAAGTAAGTAAGTAGAGATACATAAAGAAATAGAATAGGTTTGTACGTTAATTGCAAAGAAGGACCACATATCATAGCGTACAAAGGAGCTCTCCTTAACTCTGAGAGTTCGGCATCTTCAGTATCGACATTTCTAGAAAAAAACAGTCACTTGGAGGACAAAACCAAGATGACGAAAAATTATCATCGATGTGTAACAATATTTTAGATATTTGTTGATTTTTTAAAAACCCCCTCTGAAGTAGACTCTACCAAACAACAAAGAATCATTGAAATCAATTCATAATTGGCGGAATAATTGCATAACAAACATACAAAAAAAAGCTTACAGACGAATTGAGAACCTTTTTGGTCGGTTGAAAATGAAGCCTCCCCGCCTCGTTGGTCTATTTGAACATAATAAACTTAAAAACTATCAAACAGATTTCCATGCGGGCCAATGGATGGAGTAATTAATATACTTTGGAAAATCCAAAACGGCACGCCTCATAATCTTAATTTTTCACAATAAAATTTATTATTTGATAAGTAACTAATAATGTATTGGTCATACTAAGTAGTTTTCAATAAATCACATAGATAGCGCTAATTTCAAAAAGTACTAATATGGGTTTCATGCCTTATACGCCATCTAGCGCTTTTTTAAGAAGTACTTCTATATTGGTACTTGACAAATATCATCAGTTCGTCAAGCAAAGGTAAGAACTTTCTTTTAACAAAAAACAATGTACCGGCCGGGCGAACGGCGTTCTGTTGACGATAGTAAAACCACCGGTGGCTATGCGTACGTAAAAAGGTAGTTCTCATGAAAGGCGCTGGTTTTAGTGTCGCGTCGAGCGTAAATATTCAGTATTTTTTTGTTTATTTAATAACAATTAAACCACATCGAATCAGACCGTGAAAAGTAATAGGGCTCTATTCCTAATCATAATAATTCGTAAACGAAAAAAAAAAACTCGATTAGTAAAGTATTTTGGTCGTTATCGTGTTAACATACATTACCTACGGACGTAAATAAAAATAATGGCATCAAAAATATCATGAGTGTTAAAAATAGTGTTTGTTCTTTATATGTGTGTGTAGATATTATTTTACAAGTGCAATATATGATAAATAGAGACATTTTAAGTTTGAAAAATCATTTGTTCCGTGTAAAACGGGAGTAGAACCCACCTCAACCCTTCGCTTATGAGGCGTGCTATAGAAAGTTTCGGTGAAAGTCATGATGGTTTTATGAAAACTGAATTATAATGATAGATATTTTTATATATATTTTTAGCATTTGACATGCCATATCAACACAAAGTCAACACAAAGTGTTAAAATTTGAAATCGAAAATAACAGTCACGAGCAGGATTTGAACCTGCATCTCCTGGATACCGTCCAGATGCTTTGCTAATTGAGCCATCGTGACAATTGCTCATGACTGCTATTTTCGATTAACAAAACAACACTTTGTGTTGATTTATAATGTTTTAGATGTCGGAAAACGATTGTACAGAATGCAAGCTTAATGTGGGCCGCGTAAATCAACTACACATTCTGCCTATGGCGGGCTGGCGACAATGAACTTTTCAGCATCGTGATAGAGAACTATCAATCCGTACGTTGGCAAATGTTAAGAATCCCGACAAATATCCCCAATTAATCGCGTTATTTCATCTACATCAAAATTAATTTACAATACCTGTATATAGACTCACGCCTGTTCCCCAAACGGGTTGTGGCAGAGACAATGAACATGAGGAAAGAATGTCAAATGAACATGAGGAAGCTTTATTAGGGCTCTCCTGAAAACAATAAATAAATAAATTCGAATACTATTGTTTCCGTAACTACTTTCGTTTCTTTACTTTTGGGGCAATGAAAGTACCAAACCAACTTTAATTAATTTCGAAAAGCCATCTTTAATTAATTTACGCAATTATATCACCTTTCGTGACTCATACACGGCATAACTGCACATTGTTAGCGTACTGTATATACTTAATTATTTGAACATCGAACACTGATGTGCGCTTAAAAACCGGTACGGGTTTGCCACGGAGGTGCACTATGCCAAATGCAAATATTTGTTAGAACTTTTTGTATATGGGCATTATACCAGCTACACTTCGCGCTACCAGTATAAAAAGCCCTTCTAATTCATACAGCACACATACCCAAAACACGTTAAAGTCAATTTCGTATCGTGTAGTAGTAAATACATGTAAGCATGTAATCTCATGTTATTATTTTAACGTTAATTGCGGCTAAATATATGTGGCGTTAAAGTATTCTAATCCTAGACGTTTGTTTGTTATGATTTCGCACCGTAGGTACTAACTTATCCGATCATCATGAAAGTTTGTATTATAGGTATCTACATTTCCGCCGCTACGAAAAGGATGTAGGCTCGGTACTTCCGTACTACTTTTGGCTAGATTGAGATTATTATGCTGTAAAGTGACTTATTAGCAGAAGCCAGTATTCAATTGTTGATAGTAATCCCAATTCGGCTCACAACTTCGTACTTCGAATTTTCTCGTTGGCATTGAAATCGCATTCTCTATTGGCATACGCATAATTGACAAATCGATGAAAGCATTACTATTTAGTTGTATATAGGTAGGTACTATTAACAGTTCAGTTTATATGCATGGTACCTAGGCATTGACGTAATAAAAATGGACGACGGATCTAGTACAAAGTTCACGAAATAAGTGTCTCTAGTCAACAGACTACTAACAGTCAATAGCCAGTCTATATTAATACATACAAACTTTAACATTCTAATTTGAAACCTTGTGCTATTATTAATAGTGTTGAGTTTTCTTTGCAATAATTTATTAGCTTATGTTGCTTCTACCAAGAGGCCGCACCATGATCACCTTATGCAGCTTCTAGTGAATATTATGTCTTGATGATTTATTTTTACAAATATTCAAAATTGTTATTAAGCAAAATAATTCTTGCAAATGATAAAACAATACACTCTACTTACTGAAAATATTCTTTTTTCACTTTATTTGAGTAGTTTTTACACGTTTTCACAATACCTACTGTACTATATTGAACTTATAGTCAAGTCGGTCGACCAAACTAGAATGGCGCGCAATTGTTTCTCTTTTGGCGTTTTCTTTCTCTTTGGGTTCTGACACTTATGAGCGCGGACACGAGGTCCATTTGTCGGTAGGTCAATGATAGTAAGTATTTACTAACTTTAAGGATAGTAAGTATTTATTTTACATACAAAATAATAGGTATATTATTGCGTTTGGCTCTGTTCTATCCCACAAATATACATCATCTGACGTTACCTTTGAAAAAATAATCATACAGTTTTTGCATTTCATTTAACTATGCATTATTTAATGATAAAATAAAATCATCGATGAAGTCCAGTAGCTATTTTATTTTTTATTACACATCAATACTAGAAACTGAAAATCCAATATGTTTCTTGATAAGCAACATGATTGTCAATGGGAATAATAATCAAGAATATGATACATTTCATTTGTGTTTTTAAGTAAAGTGCTGGTGCCCTTGATCTATTGCAAATGTTTGCGGTTTGTTTAAAACGCTGCATATTATGTGGAAATGTTTTTTAGGAGTTTTGTAAATAGTGGTGTTGATATTAGTCTCAATTTACAGATTCTCTTTCTAGAAGCCACAAAATAAAGGACAAGACCTTTCCGCCAGAGAACAAACTCACAGCATCATACACTATTGTTAGTGAACGTCATCCTTGTCCAGAATTATTATGAGTATTAAACTAGCAAAGGCGAATCCTGCTCGTGACTGTTATTTTCGATTTCACATTTTCACTATTTGTGTTAGATGGCTAAGCATGTGAAATGTTAAAAAATACATAAAAATATCACAGAATAACTGTCAACGTACGTATTAATTGGACAATATAAGACAAATAAAAAAAAATCTAATTATAAATAATAAAATCTTATGCCACATTTACCACGAAGCCACAAATGATAATGACTAGTTCAAATACGTTAGAGGCAGCGTTAAAAGCTAGCACGCATATTTTGGAGTTAACTCCGATTATGATAGAATTACTTACATGTGTATAATAATCACACCTATTTTCTGAAAGGCCATGCAGAAACTATACACCACACTTGCCACTCTGAGCCTAGATCCGTAGGACTAGTATCTATTCTGTGGTCCAGGCCACCTCTGATGCTAGCATAGAGTAGTATTCGTTGATATAAAATATTCCTAATTTTAACGGACTTTAAAAAAAGAAGTAAGTTCATAATGCGACTCGAATGGATTTTTTGTTCATATTCATATCGTTACAGTATACGTTTTAAAAATTAGCTTCGCCGCGGCACCCCTTCCCTGATGGTGTGTTATTACCGCATAATTGACGTATCATACTTTTTTCTACACTTTTATTTACCTACTATTGGTTACGTGTCTCCTCTCATATTGAGAGTGTAGCCCACCACGCTGGCAACACATTTCACGATGTTTTCCTTCCCCGAGCCACGATAATTTGTTACCAAAAAGATTGACTAGCAATGTCGTGGGCATTTTAATTTAAATACCTACAATAATTTTATTTTTTTAGGTTATATCTCAGGATCCTGATATATTAGAGGGATAAACTATAAACCAGTAAGTCTAATCAAGAGCTATCATATCAAAAAAGATGCATTAAAATCTGTTTAGTAGTTTTTGAGTGATGTGCGTACGGACAAACAGATAAACAAAAATACTAAAAAAAATGTTTTGTGATAGTCTCCATAGAGTAATTTTTTCTCAAATATCTTAAATGTATGTGTATATAGACACAGCTCTATTACAGCTTTATAATGGTTAAGAAACATGATTTAGTTACTTTTCTCAACTTTGTTTAGCCCGCTGTCCTAAAACATAGTTATGAAAGTAAGTAGAAAGCTTTTAGAATTTTTAAATAGATTGTTACAGGTCAAATTAAAGTAGAGTGCAAAAGTCACACATACCTACTTAGCTAACTTTAAACTATGTTCTGTTATCATGGCGTATTTATAACCCAACACAAATTATGTTAAATCTGTACTATCCTTGTTATCGGATTAACCTATTGTTTAGACTAGAGAATAGCCACAGAAGATTCAATGTTAGCACAAGTTAAGCTTACATTAAACATCTTAGGATATAAGTACGGCTCCTAGCTGGCGACATTGCATAATTTACTCGTATTTTAATCGGAACTCTAGGTCTCACGTAATAAAGCACCCAAGTGAATTGAAATCTATAGAATGAATTTTTTTTTATATAATATTACTTCTTTATATTTTTTTAATATGACGAAATACGCAGGTGTGATTTAATATATATTTTTTTTAAATGTGCTAAGTTCATTTGTGCTTATTATAACAAAAAAAAAATATCATTGTTATTTTAAGTATTTGAAAATAGCATAAAATACGATTCTCAAATTCTACGAGTATAGATGCAGTATATAACTTTATGGTTTTAATAAATTGAGTTTAGTAATTATTTAAGAGTGATATATATTCGCAATACGAAATGTTCCGTGCCGCTTCTTTTATACGAGCTTACGGACAGGTATGTTATTTTATTAGTATTATTTAATCCTTTATATTGCATACACAATTATAAAACAACAAACAGGCCTCATTGACATGCAGTGTGGCGCCTGCATCCGAGCGCTTAGCTGGAATCCTACAAACCCGTTAATCTTTTTACTCTACTTAGCCTGCGGATTTTAACCTCATGCATCTCTCTATACTTACCTAATACAACCGTTTATTTTACGTAAAGAAGAAAAGCTGGTTACAGTACTGGTTGTTACTTGTGTTTTACCCGCGTATTTAATAGGTACTCATAATACATAATGTCCACATTGTATTTTTTTATAGATGCATACATAATATTACTGGTGAATAATAGTAACCAGTAGTACATAAATTAAAATTATATACATGTGCATAATGGTATCTATGTGTTTACAAAAAAACAATTTTTAACAAAAACTGGATAATTACATGCAAAATTTAACGTATGAAAATGTGTGAAGTTTTTATTGAGCAATAAAGCATAATAATATATAACAAAACCGAGTCTGCATAACAAAGACGTGAATTCGTTAACATTTATCAAATATAATATAGGAACTAGCTGTGCTCTTGTACAAGTTCAAAAGTTTTGTTAATATATCATAATATTTATTTAGATACTCTATATTGTCTATATGTTTGAATTGAACGTCTAGTAACACGCTTCCTCTGGGTTTTTAGACAACTTCGCTACACTCGCTATTCAGTGTTATTTTTTTTTACTTATAAGGCGTTTTATAATAAAAGCATTTCGTTCATTTACTAAAAGGAGTTTAGTCTTTTATATAATTTCTTAGGTAATGAAATAATCGGTAACCCTAAATATTCCTTGCCTTCAATTGCAGATGCTTTTTAGTATCCCTGCTCATAGAAACAGGATAAAATGTATACCAGTTTTTAAGTCTAATCAAGAGCTATCAAAAAAAAAGTTGTATCAAAATTCGTACAGTAGTTTTTGCGTGATGGGCGAACCAACAAACATAATAAACCTAAAAAAATGTTTTGAGCCGGACACGCCTGTTTAGCCTAATACGAGTACATTTATTCCCCAAATATCTTAAATGTACAGACACAGTGCTGTTAACTTACAGCTTTATAATAGTTAGGATGCGAAAACCCACTATCCTCTATCCTCCCCTTTCCGAGAGGAGAACCTTAGCTAATAGTGGAACGGGAATGACTTGTTTAAAAATACATAAATACAAACAAAGTAAAACATGAATTAATACGCTGTAGTCTCAAATCTTAAATAAAAATGTTACTAATCCAGTTCGTGGTAACACACGACGCTTGAGTTTACGACTTGGACCAACGTGATGAATAGACACACCGTACCGTACGATACGAGCTGATGGGAGGGAGGGTGCATCGGTAGCCGGCTCTGGGAGTCTCGAACTTGACTCAACAATCTCGACATAGTCTGGTTAGACGCCGCGCAACATGCTGCCCCCTGAGAGAGCCGCGAGCCGCTCTGCAGCCGCGATCTTCAAACGCATCTCAATGCGCTCATACAGTACATACACACTTGTATGTATCGTTATTCGTTATACACATACACAGTAATAGTTTAAATGACTCCTATAGTTTTAATAAACTAACATTCGAAATGTATAAATTTTAAGTGAAATGTAGTTGTGCCGTGTCGGTAAAATCTTAGCTGTTAGTTAATGCACAGAAGCGCCTAAATTTTGGGTTCAAATTCATTTTTCAATTATTTATCTAATGTGATTTGTATATTTTTCGTTAGATATGTTTGTTTGATTTTATGCCTATTATCTAATATGATGTCATCGGGTAAGTAAACCAGCGAAATGTGATAATCATGTCACCATCTTCCTAGACTTATTAAAGTCTTTGTAGGGGATGGCTTCGTTGGTTTTAGCTGATTACCAGTATTTACACGAAGTGGCTACCCCCACCATCCAACTAGGGATCCAACTGGCGACCTCAGAACAAGTGAAGTCAATTCTTTATTCGGTAATCTGGAAACCAGTTTCGGCTGCCTGGATGTTATTAAACAGCTGGGACTACTGCTTAGCGGTTAGAGCGCTTCCTCGGATCGGAAGGGACGCAGGTTTGGTTCCCGTTTGCAATAGGGTTCTCTTTTTCCACATTTTCACAATTAATTTGTTTTTACAAGCTGGGACTACTGTTTAATGTGGCTTCCAAAGCACGGTTACTGTGTCATCGTTATGTCACGTAAATAAAATATAGTTTAAATATAGCATCGTGGTGGGGACTACATAATTATACAATTAAAATTAACTCATTAAACAGATTCGCATATTTCCATATGAAAGTTGAAGTTTCGGCCATTTAGGTTACTGCTTATCCTACTATGCCATGTAATTGTACCAAATTGTTATACTTGTGCCGCAACCCTAATATTGAACTCGTAATCATAAAGAAGAAGTGCTTCGATGGATTTTAATAAAATAAATGTTTTTCTTTTTTATACAAAGTAAGGTAAATATGACATGAAGGTATAATTATATACCAATTAGCCTAGATTTTTTGATGGTCACACTGACATACGCTTTCATTCATAGCCGCCTAACGCACGCCCTCCCGCGCAATAGTGCGCTCTAAATAGTAACCGCCCAATACAAGTCGTGTCATAATGCTCGTAGCGCGGTTCGCTCACCATATTCACAAATCTGTCACAGATGCAGAGCAGGTCACGCGTCTTTTTATGCGTATGGACACCACAATATGTCCCTCCATCCGCAGCTTCCCGACCCCTCAACTAGTGGTGAAAATGAATATGTGCATATACGGTGCCTCATCGCGAACATACACAAGCCGAAAAATGTGGCTCGGCCTCCTTCTACGCCGCCGCTGGAAATGGTATTGGAATCACCGTCCTCCTCAAATACGGAACGAAGTGCTTCGGGGTCAGAAAACATCGAAATTAATGCACCCGAAGAAGTAATACCACCACAGCGTGCTAAAAGCAACAGTATAGCTGGATCTACACTTGAATTGCCCGCACCACAAAACAAACGTCGACGGCCTTCTTTCTTGCATTTACAAGTCGGCCACCACGACCATGACGGTCCTCAATCGGCAGGGGTACACCTCAACGTGCCTCGGTTTACTGTCACCGCTCCGCCTGGAGAACAACGTCGCTTCAGCCACGGTTTTGCATTCCATGGTTTCGCACTTCGGAGACATTCTAACACGGTCTGGCCTAACGATAATGAGTGGGTGTTCTGTGCTGATTATATTTGTTAATTTAATTACTAAATACCAGAGAAGAAATAACCTCAACACGAAAATGGTCTGTGTTCTGTGATTTTGTGATATTGCATGCCTGATTTCGTGAATTAAATTCCCGAATGCCTGTGTGAGTTTTTTTTTTATAGCAGTTGTTTGTTTGTGCATTAACTCATGTGGAATATTAAATGACCTAATCACCTTGCGTAACTGGAAAGACGTTGTATAAGTATGTACCTATCTAGATAGTATGTAGCGCTTGTAACATAATAACAAAGTTGTTAATTATACTTACACAATTATAATATTACGTTAATTTTGGATAATAAATGCAAATTGAATTTTAGAAGTACTATTTTTGGGAATATTATATGCTTTAGACATTATTATTTTCTGCCCAAATGAAATTTCTCTTTTATATAGAATTAGATAAACAAAACAAAAAAACAATTATTCAAATCGATCAAGCCATTTTTTAGTTTTAGCGAGTCTAACGAGCAGCAATTGATTTTTATATATGTATATAGATTATTGAAAACGGATACCATAATTGATCATACCCTTTGAACATATTAGTAGTCTGTTTGTGCAAAATTTGATCTATTGATTAGGTACAGCTGTTTATAATATCTTTAACTATCTACTTTGATAGAACAACAGAGTATTGTAAAGTGTACTGTTTTATAATACTGCTTGTTTATTAATTATATTGGGCTACCTTGTGATATCATCCGTTATCACTATATCTATAAATTGTGTTCAGTATAAGTCGCAAATTGTGTCGAGTAAACGTTTACTCGTTATTGTGTATTTTGCGTTGATTGTAGTTTTTTTCCCTTGTGTTGTAGCATAAGACAAAGTGGTTCTCTGAAAGATTTTAAGTTATTCATACGACTGTCTTCCACAATGCGTTTTAGTTTACAGCCAAGTGAGGTAGATGTGCACCCCCTTTTTACCTGCCTTTTATTACAACTGGACAGATCAAACGAAATATTCCTGAACACTTATGTGTGTTCAGTGGTATGTTGTTGTATAGATTTTGAAATAATTTGATCTGATTCTAGTGCCTGTTTTGATTTACTTGTTTGAAATATTTACTGGTGTTTATGTTTGATAGTTAGAAATGTCCCGGCTACTAACAATTTGAAAATTAATTTTATCAAAATAGCTAATCAGCGGTCAATATATGCAACAAGTTTCAATTGTCACTTTCTTTAGTTCTGTACACGAGATGTGGAGTGTTTCTTAACCACATGAGGTATCCTTCCCATTATGAAAAAAAACTTACAATCTTTGAAATTACTTCTAACCGGTTTACAACTCTTGTTTATACTGTAACCTGCTTATAACCTGATAATTCCTTACTATCTTATGGGTTAATGGTTTTTATTTTAAATATGCCTTTTGTTTGGATAATAATGGTGTTTTTGTAAAATTATTAGGCATCATCCTATTTCATTCTTATTATAACGGAAGAGTTGGTTAAAGAAGTAAACATTGGGTGAAGAAAGAATACGTGTCGCACAGTGGGACGTGTAGGCGCTGAATAATATTGAATTCCATTCAAAAATCAGTACCTATATCTTATGATGTTTATTGACAGAGCCTGCACCGGAGCGAATCGATGGTGTCGCTAGCCTGCTTCAGAACGCTATCACAGTTGGTGAATAGTGACAATCCTGGCGAATTGCAACAGTATCTGGCCGCCACTAAAAATGTCAACGTCGATGATAAAGATGAAGTAAGTCACTAGCCATTAATTTGTCATTGTTATTTATATCTTAGTCTATGTTATATCTTAATTGAAAGTTAATTTATACTTGCATGTACTAATTTACAACTATCAAAGACAAATAATAGCATTTTTGGGCTGATCGGTGAACTGTTAGTAGGTGCATACTTGCAGCAACTCAACGGAGCAGTATAAATATAAAATTATAACTAGACCATGAATTTCATATTATTATATTTTTTCTTGCAATTTACTTATCGATGTCAATACATTGTTAGAACCCAGAACGTCTGGAACGGTAATCCAAACGACGTGGGTTCAAACCCCACTTGTGTTTATCATTCTCGCACATTGCGTTCTGGTGAATGATATCTGCTGTGTGGGGCCTGCACCAAGAATAGCTCCACCCTGTCTCTTCCTATGGGAGTCGTGAAAGCCGACTAAGGGATTACCGGGGGACTGGGCAGCAGCGTTCCCCTGTTTACTAAAAACATCCACTGCGATCGCCAACCCGCCTGCCAAGCGTGGCGATTATGGTAAAACCCCCCATTTTGGGGAGGCCTATGTCCAGCGGTGGACGATGAAAGGCTGATGGATGGATGGATGGATGGAATGATATCAAGTGCTTAAAATATCTAAAAAAAATAATAAAAAGAAACGGTAAAAAAAAATATTATTATTAGATATAAGTGAACTTCTATAAAGTTGGTGACAGATTACTGAGACGATCCAAGTTGCCTAAATCAGCCATTACAGAAACAGTATTTTTTTTTTTTCAAAAATGGGTGAAATTGTAGTTATATTATTCCTAAAATGATTTAAGTATATCAAATTGTAATTATTAGGAAACAAGTTCAATAATTCTAAACGTTTTTACGGGATTTATACCATGTAAATTTTTACTTAAGGCAAGCGCCATAATCACGGAGCAAAGTTGCTCCGTGATCATGGCGCTTGCAACAGTGCCGAAATATCGGAAACTCGTAAGTAAAAATTTACAGGGTATAAATCCCGTAAAAACGTTTAGAATTATAAGTGACCATGAAAGTTTGAAATCCTATAAGTTCAATAATATAAACTCGTATAAGTATTCATAAAATGTTGTAAGACGACGACTTTAAATATCGTAAACCGACACGTCCGCCTAAGAAAAAATCTGAGTTGGACAAGATAAGGTAAACTTCAAAAAATGCGCTGCGTATATTAATATTCCTTAAATAATTCAGATACAACTAGATACATCTGGGTTTTATCACAAAATAAAAATACGGAGTAGGTATATGATAACATATGACTCATGCGTTTATAGGAAATACTTTTTATTTATACATCAATTTGTAGAATAGTATAGTCATCGATATATTCCCCGAGAATATTTTTTAACGTTCCGAGATTATATAATAATATGTCTCGTCACTTTAATTGCGCGTCTGCCAAGTGTATTTAATCAATTCTTGGTAAATACGTCGGAACATGCGTATTTGTTAATGATAGAATAATAAATTAATAGTGACGTATTGGTAGAATTCCTAAAGATATATAAAATCCGTTGAAAAATGCACATTCCCTGTATTTTTTTTTTTTATGTGGCAGCCATAAGCAAACACAAACAGTCGTCGTATATATTATATTACGCAATTTAACCGCTAGATATGACTTTTGACAGCACTAGCCCAAATGTAAAAAAACAAAAACATATCTCTGCTTTGTACTGAGCCGCTTCATTGTGAACTTTTGCCACACATCTTTTCTGTTTTGAATCCATTATGAGTATATATATAATCTATCCTGCTATAACCCCCCTTTTGCGTGATCCTTCCCAATATTCACAGCAACGAAACAAATTGCCGACGCTCTATTTACCTCGCTAAGCTAATGAGCTTCGCCTGCGTCTACTATCAATACTATTTATGTAACGGAATCTATGAACATGATTTTCACCCACTTCAAAACGTCCGTCGGACCTATGACGATACAATAATTTATGAAGTCTATTTTGTTTTGTTTTTATATTACAAACCAGTACTATCGTCAGACATATGATCAAAAGATATTGTTTTGTGACTAAAAAAGAAGAATGAAGAGAAAAGAAGCATAGATTAAAAACCAAAAAACATATTTGTAGCAAGAATCCTTTTCAGCCTTAGGATGATAATGAAATGAGTTTAAAGTACAAATTATTTGTGAATAAAGAAAATGAGATTTTTAGTAGGAGCGGGAAGTTTGAGTGTAGTTTAGTCGTAAGACAAATGTGATTAAGAATTTGGGATGATCGAAAGATCAGTAGGATAGCTTAGTGGTTTAGAGCACTTCCCCGGATTGGAAAAGATGCGTGGTTCGATTCCCGCTCCTACTAAAATCTCTTTTTCTTTATTCACAAATAATTTGTACTTTAAAAAGTAGCGGAGCATGTCAATTGCTAAAAGAAATAGATCTAAAAATATTTATATATTTATATATATTTGTAGCATTTGACATGCTTAGCACTATACATTAAACACAAAGTGAAAAATGTGAAATCGAAAATAACAGTCAGGAGCAGGATTTGAACCTGCATCTTCTGGATACCGTCCAGATGCTTTACCAATTCAGCCATCCTGACAATTGCTCCTGACTGCTAATTTCGATAACACATCATACTTAACGTCTTTGGGTGACGCCTGCGCCATCTGTCGGACGTATTTTCATACATTATACCGACCAGGTAAACTTAATTTTACAATTAAGATTTTTACCTAATAATGACGCAAACCCTATAAATATTTATATATATTTGTAGCATTTGACATGCTTAGCACTATACATTAAACACAAAGTGAAAAGTGTAAGATCTAAAAATGTTTAAAAAAATCGCGCCATCTAATAGTATGAATTTTAATTGCAAAATTAAACTTACTATATTGGATGCATGTAATGCTTACCGATAGATGGCGTTAGTCGTAAGACAAATGTAATTAAGAATTTGGGATGATCGAAAGATCAGTAGGATAACTTAGCGGTTTAGAGCACTTCCCCGGATTGGAAAAGATGCGTGGTTCGATTCCCGCTCCTACTAAAAATCTCTTTTTCTTTATTCACAAATAATTTGTACTTTAAAAAGTAGCGGAGCATGTCAATTGCTAAAAGAAATAGATCTAAAAATGAAATGAGTTGATACATTTTTATAATACATTTGTTTATCTAGGTGTGGTGACAGACTACCACTAAAGTAATGTAACACAATTTCAGTGGTCCGCTAATAAAGGCGGAGAGACGGCACACAGCGGCTTTATTTAGTGGGTGAGGCCCCACACTACCTTGTTCGTTGCCCCAAACGACGGTATGTGCGGTTAGGTACATATATCCCCGCCTTAATAAAAAAAAACAATCTAAGAATACTAGTGCCACAACCCCATTATTTCCCTAGTACTAAGGGAAGTAAGCTATTATTACCCGTTGCATAACTGGTGTCAGAGTTGAGTACTAAGTAAGTATTCACTTGTAATCGGGCCCAAGCGGGTTAGTACCACAGTCAATGATGAGTTCGTAAACGCCGTCATTTATCCTACAGAATGGTACGACGGTACTTATGTTGGCATCAGAGAATGGTCGCGCGGCGGTGGTACGGCTGCTCCTCACATCCGGCGCGGACGCAAATGCTGCAGATGCAGACGGCTGGACCCCACTGGCGTTTGCGGCACGCGGCGGCCACCTCTCAGTCGCTAAGGACTTGCTAGATGCTGGTGCTAAAGTGGATTATAGAGATTGTGTAAGTATGAAATCATTATATTAATATTTTTTTTAGTATATATTTATTAAATGGAACGAATCTACTGTCTATTTTCAATCACATCTGCTCATAGTAACACGTATTAAACATGTCATGTACAAGTATGTATAAAAATCTTACATTTCTACTGACTAGTTAGAAACCGTTGTAGGAGAGACAAGATAAAAAATGAAGGTGCTCTGCGCACTCGATCCGTGTGGTGATGGACTAAGAAAACAAGTGTCACCACCCCATAATTTCCTGCGAGTGTAGTACAAGGCGACTAAGGGAAGTAAGCAATTATCACCCATTCCATTACTGGTGGTAGGGCTGGATACTAAGTGAGAGTAATCACTTGTTATCGGTCCCGAACGGGTCGGTATGAATGGGGGGGATCAGTCTTAAAGCACGTGAGTTTTGGCTGTAGCAGAAGATAACCGTTTTGCTTTCATTTTATATCTTAAAAATGAAATGAAAGCGCGCAGCTTGACAATACTCTCGGTATCGTTGAGTCCATGAGTGACGGTTACCACTTACCATCAGGTCACATCACCAGCAATAAAAAACTAAGGAAGAGAATGAATTATTTTTTCTACTTCTAGAATCCATGCTGATACATACCAGTGCACACTATTGCATAATAAGCACTATTATGCCTTAATATTTTTTTTTATTTAATTTAAAAGGCTTTCCCGCTTAGCAATTATATCGCCTGATACAAAACTTCTTAAGTAGGTATAGTATAAGTCTTAGCACGTACTAATTAGTTAATTACAATCCTATATATTATACCATCTTATAACTAGTTGGTACAAATCTATAGCCTGACTAGATAGTGGAAATGCAGGTATAGACTTACAAAAACCAATATCATAGTTCTTATTGGGCCCGAAAGCCCTAATTCTAATGTTGCCTTAATA
The DNA here is from genome assembly GCA_948253155.1 of Leucoma salicis. Classification (NCBI taxonomy): domain Eukaryota; kingdom Metazoa; phylum Arthropoda; class Insecta; order Lepidoptera; family Erebidae; genus Leucoma; species Leucoma salicis. The sequence continues at coordinate 11,583,871 of OX411809.1, read as the reverse complement.
TTTATTAGGTATTGACAAAAATAATCAAAAATATTGTTATGCTGCACTGTGTACTCAAAATTAGTATATTTATACTTGACGTGGAGCTTTGCCAAGATGTCACTGACTTACAATCATATAGTAAAATCTAACGAAAATGTAATGTAGCCACTCGTTCATCCAGAAACCTATGTATCTTATATGCAGTTAAAAAATACAGTAATATAGATACTTGTATCACGTTTTTATCTTATAAAATTCGTATAACAAGTTTGTAAAACGTGTACCTATCAACTTTGACCAATTTAATTGATCACGTGTGTTATACTTAATTGGTTTGTGTAATCATACTACACGAAATTTTCATGTAATGACTATTGTTCATCCTTTTTTTGTTAACGCGGGAAAAATTGTTCCTAACCGCATACCCCGTCGTTCGGGGCAACGAACAGGGTAGTGGGCCTTCACCCACTAAAGAAGCCCGCCGTGTGCCATCTCTCCGCCTTTATTGGCGGGCCACTGGAACTATGTAACATCCCTTCGGTGGAACCTATTGTTCATCCTAACTATTATAAAGCTGTAACAGAGTTGTGTCTGTACATTTAAGATATTTGAGAAAAAATGACTGTATTAGGCTACATACTCGTAGGTGTGTCTGCTGAACACAAAATATTTTTTTTTTCTGATTGTCAGTTTGTCTGTTTGGTTGTTCGCGCATCACGCTAAAAATTACCTACTGAATGGATTTTGATGCAACTTTTTTTATTTGGTAGCTAAATTAGACTTAAAACTGGTATACATTTTATCCCGCTACTATATCGGCAACCTGAGACATAACCTAAAAAATAACTCGGCTGCGGCGGAACCGCGGGCAAAGGCTAGTTACGTATATTTTTGTTTTTGTTTTAAATGTTTATATTAATGTATATTTACGTCATATATATTGGATTTTTAGTTAAAAGCGTGTTATCGTACCTGATGTTCACGTAATTTAAATAGTTACGCTTATTGAATAGTAAGTACCTACTTACTTTAAAATTGCGACTAGCCACTAAAAATGTACTTCATAAAAGAGAAGAGATTTATTATCAACACCCGTGGAATATCAAAGGAATTTCTTTACAGTACATATTTCGGGTGAATATATTTAGGCAAAGGACAAATAGAATGAGGTCATGATTTACGCAATTAGTTGATGGTGTGTCTCCAAATATTTACTTTGGGGCGAGCGTTACCAGCGTCTTCCCTGTGACCGTGAAACACCTCGGTGTATTTATGTAGTAACGGAAGAGATCCGTCCATTTATTTATTTACCATCCGAGAAATTAAATTATGAACAGTGGCTTGGCAGTACTCATAGTATTGAAGAGTTCAACGGCGGTGACTTAGATGATATGATCAGATGGGTGTCGGTGCAATAAGAAAAATCTGCCCTGAACTTGAATTATATTATTATAACCTATGTATCTGACTATTAGATATATACTAAAAGAGCTATGTCTGTACATAAAAGATTTGGTTGGTCCTTGTTAAAAATACATACATACATACATAGGCTCAAGTCTGTTCCCCACAGGGGTAAGACCGGGGGTAAGCGTAGACCCCTCCTTATTATCCATCCTCTCCATCTCCTATACCTTTCCTTTGATATGGCGACGCTCGAGCGATGCCTCTAGTGATGGTAGCGTCCATAGGCTACGGTAACCGCTTGTCATCAGGTGGGTCGTATGCTGTATGCCACCAACGTAGTATAAAAAAAAATAGGCAAAGGCTGCATCCGCAGCATTTACACTTTCCATTTTTTTTTTTACATTTTCTATCGACTTCTTTACCTTTATCAAGTTCTTCATTATAGTTAAGCTTTTAGCCGTTAAGTGTTTCCTTATATAGAACGTATTTGTGTAAGTAATTTCAATCCTCCAAAAAAAAATTTTAAAAAGTAGGATTTTGAACAGCAATTATAGTTTTTAGTCTGTCGCTATGATTGCTTTTTGACAGCATAAAAAAACACTCAACTGTATACATATTTAAATTCAGTGCTTGGTGAAATCATTAACGTTTATGCTTATAGGAATATTGATTTAAATTACGTAGGTACCTATATATGGTATAAGAGCTAGAAATTACACAAAAAAGTAAATTTTAATAATTAACTTTTTCCTTCCTGAATGAATATTTTTTTTGGATGGAGCACTTCTGTCGGGTAATAACGATTGCGTACACCTATGAGCTAAAAAACCTTTATATGGTAGAGCTTTGCTTATCCCAACATGAATGGGCCCGACTTAACCGGGCAACTACCACGCTCTCACAGAAAATAAGCGTGATACAACGGTGGGTACTCCTACGTTTTCGTATGGTGAGTGAGAGCGCCAGAGGCCCAAACCCCTCCCTATTCGCTGCTTATTATCCTTCATATTCTTTCCTTAGTATCCTACCTATCCTCTTGTTATCATTCCTGGATAGGAGGTGGCCGCGTCATAACCTTTTCCTTAGAGATACAACGCGCGAGTAATGCCTCTGGTGTTGCTAGCGTCTGTAGGCTACGGTAACCGCTTACCATCAGCTGGGCTTATTTGTCATGCACATAGTGTAAAAAAATGTGAAATTATTATTTTATTTTAATCATTTTAATGCCATTGACGTAAAATAATTAGTAAATAATGTATAATAGCCAGATACATGGAGGCCATGCCGCCTACTATTGAACTGTGCCTTCTTCATATTGGGAGAGAAGTTCGCATGGTAACCATACTACCAACAAATGCGGAGGTGACACATACTCTTAGATGGTAACTACTTGGATAGTGCTTTTATGTATTTGTTGTCGTATTACGAAACTTCTATTTTCTTCAGGGTGGGTGGTCGCCGTTGCTCTGGGCTTCGTACAAGGGCCACGAGGAGGTCGTAGCGCTACTACTAGAGAAAGGTGCAGATGTACACGCCTACGGCCATTACAATATTAAGTATGTTTAGTTTTTTTTACAAATTAATATATAAACAAACCAAAACCAATCTGTCACACAAGTCTTTAGAATTTTTTAGGTGTTCAGCGGTAATTTTACATAATTATATATTCTTATCCTTACTAATATTATAATTGCGAAACTGCGTTTCTTCCTTTATATTTACGCTTTCACGCCATGACTACTCAACCGATCATCGTGAAGTTTAGCTCATATATATATCCAGAATCTAGAAAAGGACACAGGCTACTTTTTAACCAGGAAAAATCGATAGTTCCTTTGGAATATCAACTTTTGCATAAAGATCATTAGTGTTCTATAGAGTGACGAGTTTATATTCTTAAGTTTACGCGGACGAAGTCGCAGGTAGAATATAGTAGGTACCTATATAAAGAAAAAAATAGGTACTTGGTAGTGTACCTTCAAAAGAGATTATTTAGAATTAAACCGTTACAAGTGTATGGAGAATTCCATTCCAAAAATGACAAAGACAGAAATACATACCTACATATTGCATATAAAAAGTTTTAGTGCAAAACAGTACAAATGTTTTGTTTTATTTCATAACAAATTTCCTTACTAATATTATAAATGCGCAAGTGAGTTTGTTTGTTACGATTTCACGCCGTAATTTCTGAACCAACCAAAACGAAATTTTGCATACTTCATCTGGAGTCTAGAAAATGGACTTTAACTCGGAAAAATGGGCAGTTCCTGTGGAATAGCTATTTTGGCATAGATTCCAACGGACGCGGACAAAGTCACGGGCAAATACTAGTAATACAATAATCGTAAGCGGTGAGCTCCACAGTAACTGCATATTCTTGCTTTACAATGAGAGGCACTTTACAATATCTCATTGTTATTGAGATCGTCATTAAGGTTAGGTACAGATTTAGAACACAACATGCAACTATAATATGTATTTACAGCATAGTATCCTTCTTATCATCGTCAATCTATGACCGCTGTTTTTGTTTAATACTAAAATAACCTACTTATTAATTTATTCTAACTATTATGAAGCTGTAACAGAGCTGTACATTTAAGATATTTGAGGGGGATTGTTAGGCTATATAGGCGTGTCTGAACATAAAATATTTTCTTATAATTAAAGTCTGTTTTTTTTCTGTTTGTGTGATAGCACGTCACGAAAAAACTACTGAACGGATTTTAATGCAACTTTTTTCATTTGATAACTGTTAATTAGACTTACGTTATATCCCGTTACTTTCTCGGGACCCTGAGACACGGCGGAGTCGCGGGCAAAGGCTTGTTAGGTATTTATTAATATTATAAATGCGTAAGTGGAATTGTTTGCTACGCCTGCGTGAAGGCTAGCTACTTAACCGGTAATCATCATTTTTTTATACATACCTATAGGCCGGAGTACACAAGTATATCCTGTTGTGTACGCTGGACCATGTTTGAAAAATTTATCTCCCTTTAAAATAATTTCCTGAAAAATGACAGTTCCTGTATGGATAGCCATTTTTAATAGAATTATTAATAACTCGTAAGCCAACGTGTTTATACATACTATGATTTGGAGGAAATTACTTACCAATCTAAATTTCTTTTCCCAAGTAAACTGTTGTCAAACTGTTATATTCGTATTTCAAGTATTCGTGTATCCGATACTAAACTAAGGTACTACTAAAATAAATAAATGCATAATTATCGATATTTCAGTTCTCTAGTATGGGCAGCGGGACGAAAGCATAGTGGTGTGGTCCAACTTCTTCTAATGGCGGGTGCTCGGCCTAATTCATGCGACAAGTATGGGACATCAGCGCTAACCTGGGCAGCGCGGGCCGGTGACGCAACGTCCTGTGGCGCCTTACTGCGTGCCGGGGCTGACCCCAACACTGCTGGCATGTACTGCTGGACGCCACTGCTACAAGCTACCCATGGTGAGACTTATCACTGCCTTCACCTAGCATGTTTTAGTTTTCAGTATTAGAGCTGGAATTTTGAAATTTAAACGTTTAATTAGCTTCCCTTCTCCTAGTGTATTGACTGATTAATTTTACTCCGTTACCTCTTGTGTGTGTGTTTGTGGTCCCCACTTGTCGGACGTGTTCTTGCTCTGTGCATACCATTTAGATATCGGATTCGAACGAATGTGAAAAATTAATTTGGATTATTTAAATGTATTTTGAGGAAACGTGTTCATCAAAAAATTGATGACGTACGGGCGTGAACAGTTCAAAATGTTTTCCTCAAGTGCACGTTTTTTGTGTTGAAAGACCTTAGTGCATCATATTTAAAGATTTATCATAATAATTACTATATATCTCACAAAAATATTTTGATAGATATATGTGTTTCATACGCTCAGCTGCTTTTCTAGAACAAATTTTGTGGAGCAAACCCCAAGTAGCAAAAATGTTATATTAAATTAGATTATACAACTAACAGACATATAAGGGCCTTATAACTGTTTTACAGCAACTAAACAGTTGTAAAATGGTACTCAATACAACACATTAGTTATATATAATTAAGTTATATTAATGTGTCTGATAAACGTCTTTTCCATCATTTTTTTATGACTATAATATAACGTCTCTGCCATAACGTTTACACGACCGGGGTTTAAGCCGAGTTAATGTATCAGTTAGATAATAGTCATGAGCCGACATTTTTGTCTAAATTAGAACCTTTTATACAACATCTAAACTATTAAAACAAAAGTAATTATTAAACACTTTACAAAAATACATAATGTTGTCTATTGTTTGCACTGACATCTAGCTTAAAAATTTTGATATACTCTTTTTTTTAAATGTCTGTATATACAAGGTTATATAGTCATATAAGAGATTTAAAGGTGACGATTAAAACTGTTAATATAACTTAGACATTGCATATTTAATTAATATAACTATTATGTGATTTTTATGCAACTTAATTATCGTCAATACGACCACAAAGCGATCCTTACACGACTAAAATATAAAGTGCGCCCAAACCCGCATTATATATTCATATATAAAACTATTATAAAACCTTAAACACAAAGTGAAAAATGTGAAATCGAAAATAACAGTCAGGAACAGGATTTGAACCTGCATCTTCTGGATACCGTCCAGATGCTTTACCAATTCAGCCATCCTGACAATTGCTCCTGACTGCTAATTTCGATAACACATCATACTTAACGTCTTTGGGTGACGCCTGCGCCATCTGTCGGCAGTATTTTCATACATTATACCGACCAGGTAAACTTAATTTTACAATTAAGATTTTACCTAATAATGACGCAAACCCTTTAAATATTCTTAGCACTATACATTAAACACAAAGTGAAAAATGTGAAATCGAAAATAACAGTCAGGAACAGGATTTGAACCTGCATCTTCTGGATACCGTCCAGATGCTTTACCAATTCAGCAATCCTGACAATTATTTTCGATTTCACATTTTTCACTTTGTGTTTAATGTATAGTGCTAAGCATGTCAAATGCTAAAAATATATATAAAAATATCTAAATATTATAAAACCTTTTTATATGACTAAAAGTGAAATCAAAACGTTAGTCCACCCTTTATATGACATAATTTTGTTAGTTGGGACTTAATGGTAGGGTATACACATACATTGTGTGGTACCACTAAAGGAATGTAATATGGTTCCGGTGGCCCACCAATAAAGGCGGAGAGATGGCGCACGGCGGATTTCTTTAATGGGTGACGGCCCCACACTACCCTGTTCGTTGCCCCGAACGACGGGGTGTGCGGTTATGTACATTTTTTCCCGCCTAAACAAAAAAAAAGGGTAATGTGTGGTGTAGGATGGATTTACACTAGTAAGGGGCTAGGGGTACTTAGCGCACCCACACTTCCCTGTTCGTTGCTGCGGTTGGGGACATTTTTTGCCGCCATAACAAAAAAAAAGGGGGTACTTAGCGCACTTACTTGTGCTTTTTAAGCACAACATGCTTAGCCATATAAATTAATACAAAGTGCGAAAATGTAAAATAGAAAATAACAATAAACACAAACATTTTTTGATCTATATTTCTTAGGATTTGACATGCTCCGCCACTTTTTAAAGTGCAAATTATTTGTGAATAAGGAAAAAGAGATTTTTTGTACAAGCGGGAATCGAACCCGCGTCTTTTCCAATCCAGGGAAGTGCTCTAAGCCATTGAGCTATAGTACAGATCTTTCGATCATCCGAATCTCCTTATCACACTTTGTGTTTAATAATAATATTATTGTAGTTATTGCTTAGATGCACTGAATATATGAAATTCAGACTATACTTTCGGAAATGGCAAAACTTTGCAGCTTCTAGTTGTCACAGACTCACAGCCTCTCATCAGCATCGTAACTGTTACTCTAATAGAGTTCGCTAGAATGTTATCTTGAAATTCAAGTTTTTCATCCACCATTCCACAGTTGGGCACACACTACGTAAAATCTGAAAGTCGAAATTGTACCTATCGATATCGTATTGTCTCATTATAATTGCTCGTCCCGGTCTGGTGATGTCACAATAGTTCCTCAGCCAAACAGCGTCAACCAAGCACAATGAAACAAGTGATATCCTATGATCTATTATGAAAGTGGTAACTGCCGCTCATGAAATCAACAATACTAAAAATACTGCCAAGCTGTCTATCTTCCGCTACAACTAAAACACCTAGGTGTTTTACGATCGGTCACACAGCAGACGGTGGTACTGACCCGCTCGGGCCCTATAACAAATGAGTACTCTCACTTAGCACCCAATCCTGGCTTCCAGCAATGGGCGATAACTGGCTATATACCTTACCCTGGCTCCACAGTCGGGGCCAACGCTCGCCTCAACGCTGTTCCTCCAACATGTGAATCGACAATATTGATTGAAACGCGTGTTTGGGCGAGCGTTAGTGTGGATTAGCCTTTAGTCTCTGATCCTATCAGGCGGCCTGCTGTCCAAGCTTTGCATATCCCACTACAGCGATTATTGCCTACCAGCAGCAATTCGTTCATCGGCTCTGGGTATACACACTATCACTCAGCAGTTTCACACTGCAAAATTGCGTGGCAACGATGACTGACCATAAATGACCAACGCAGTAAAGACTTTCGGTTCCCAATGCACGTGCAACCTAATCCCTAAATATCTACAGAATTTTGTTATGCTGTATTACACCTTACCTTCCGACTATGATCAGACACGAAAGTGCGTGTGTGATATATAGAACTTTTTGAGTGTTCTCTTTACTTTCTAAATATATCTAACAATATAGTATTTTCAAGCAATCTGCATTTTGACCTTCAGGTAACCACTTCGAGATCGTACAAATGCTTCTTGAACACAAGCCGAACGTGAATGCGTTAGACAAGGACGGCTACACGGCGCTCGCCATCGCATGCAAAGAGGGCTACTACGATATCGCTTTAGCACTTATTAACACTGGCGCTTATATTAACGTTCAGGTAAATTTCATTCACTACATAATAACTATATGATTGAACTGCGACACGTACTCACAAAATAGAAAATATATTTATTTGTATATTAATTCATTCAGAAACTCACTTTACCTTATTACGTTTCACTAAACACGTTGTGTTCCAATATTGTTGAACCAAGAAGAGGCTCAGTGTTAGTCTTGCATTCTCGGTACTAATTTTAGTCTTGTTCTTGCTAATGTCCAAAACAGATTGTGCTCTTAAGCATAATAATTGATAGCACAGAAGGTCTAAACCCCCTTCATCCCCCCTTGTTACCCTTCCTCTACACCTTCTATCCCTTTCCTTGAACTTGGCGACGCATGAATGATGCCTCTGATATTGCTAGCGTCTATAGACTACGGTAGCCGCTTGCCATCAGTATTTTTTTTTATATACGAGGAGGGATCAAAATTTGTGAGAATGAGATAGAATATAATGACTATTGATAACTTAATAATTTATTTTTCTACATAGTGTCCGAGTCTCTCTACACACCGAGTACAGTGCTTTTCCAAGGCTACAATCCCTTTCAAAAAAATAGTTTTGTCTTGGTCCTGCAAAAAGCTCTCCACGGCATCCATCACCTCGTTATCGTCTTCGTGCCTGTTTCCCCTTAAGTATTCTTTAAATTTGGGGAACAGATAAAAATCACTAGGCGCCAGATCTGGTGAATAAGGGGGGTGGTCAACCAATTCCAAGCCAGCTTGCTGAATGGCAGCCATCGCAACTGCCCACCTGTGCGCGGGTGCGATGAATGGATGAAACAGCACGCCCCTTCGAAGTTTCCCTCTCCTTTTCTCTTTGATGGCATTCCTCAACTTGGGAACTAAAGCTGCTTAGCTTGTAATAGTGGTTCCAGGCTCCAGGTAATCAATCAACAATATCCCTTCTGAGTCCCAAAATATTGAGGCCATAAGCTTGCCAGCCGATACCACGGCACGAAACTTCTTCGGGGTCGGCGATGATGGCCGTTTCCATTGCGAAGATTGCTGTTTTGTCTCGGGATCAAAATGATGGACCCATGTTTCGTCCATTGTTACGAAACGAGACAAAATTTTTCAGAATCTTCTTGAAACTTGTCCAACAATATCTTCGAAATGTCAAGTCGGTTTTGTTTCTGACTGTCGGTTAACATTCTCGGCACCCATCTTGCGGAGACTTTTCTCATATTCAAAGATTGTTTCAATATGGATTGAATACTTCCATATGAAATGCCCGTTTCTTGAATTAAATATCGGATGGTAACTCTTCGATCGCTCAGTACAATTTTCTCGACTTTCGCATTTTCTTGGGTGACTGACGTCGGTGGACGGCCGCAACGATGTTCGTCTTCCGTGCTCGTTCTCCCTACTCGAAATTGAGAAGCCCACCTTGCAACAGTGGAATACGGCGGAGCAGACTCTCCTAATGTTGCCTCCAAATCGCAATGAATCTCTTGCGTCGTTAACTTTTTTAAACAGGGGTATTTAATAACGGCTCGCACTTAGTTTTTCTCCATTTTCGATAACACGTTCCGACACGAAGCAAACAAATGACTACATTCAGAAAAAACCAAAAGAGAATCGAAGATTTTTTTCTTTATTAATATTACAAATATGTATTTGAGCTATGCCTGCCAGTCTTTATTTTTTTTTTCTTACCAAGGAGTATGTCGTTCTCACTACTTTTTGATCCCTCCTCGTATAAGTACTACGTGCGTGGCAAACAAGCATACGGCCCACCTGGTGGTAAGCTGTTACCGTAGCCTATAGACGCTAGCAACAACAGAGACATCTCTCGCGCATCGCCATCTCCAAGGAAAGGTATAGGAGGTGGATAGGAAGGATATTAAGGAGAGAATAGGGAGGGGATTGGCCCTCCGGCGCTCTCACTCACCATACGAAACACAATGGTAGAAGTAAATACAGTTGTTTCACGCTGATCTTTTGTGGGAGGGTGGTACCTCCCCGATCGAGCAGTCACATTAATGCTGGGATAAGCCAGCTGGGATGCCACTCGAAAAGATGATGGCTTGTTTGCAATACTCGCAGTAAAAAAATAATGCTATAGGTGTTCTAAGCAACGTATTCACCTTTTCAAAAGCACCAATTGATGGACGCCACGCAGCATGAATTTGTTAGCAGTTGTTATCATTTTGATCATTCTTTGTGTATTAACAAGCATTTTTGGCATGTTTATCGTTACGTGTTTGTAAGGACGGTGCAATATTTTAAATCGCCCTTTTAGGCGATGTACTTACAGACTGCACAAGTAGTGGAATGCGTTACATATAAACACGGAAGGTTTCCGAGTGTGCTGAGTGTTGCGGGTTCGATTCCCATGCAGCACAAACGGTTGTTCTGAGTATCAATATATATTTTGTGTCCGTATTTTAATGCCCCGCGATACAATTGTTTTTTGTTTTTGGAATTTAATGACCTAGCAACAAATACATATATAAATTTCACTTTTTATTATACTTCAAATTGTTTTAAATTGTTCTTCAGTAAATTGTTGGGCACTTTACTGAGAAGCTTCTATGGAGCTTTGAAGGGAACACGAAAAAAAAAACATTACGCTGCATTACATCGCTTGCTAACACTTGTGCACATACTCAAATAGTTAATTAAGTTAAATATCACCACTTTTCCCCGCGACACAAGGACTGTTCCTTAGTGTAGTGTGATGACATTAAAACAATATTTTTGATAGTTACGAATATATAAAGTCAAAAGTCATCTACATTATAAACAAACTAATTATATTTTTGAATTTATTGTTATCTTAACAGGACCAGTCAAAAGACACTCCACTCATCCACGCAGTGAAAGGTGGTCACAAAAATATAGTAGAGGCGTTGTTAAAGAAGCATGTGGATGTTGATCTCCCTGGGAAGGAAAAAAAGACACCAGTGTATACCGCCGTTGAGAAGGGGCACGTTATAATACTTAAATTATTGTTGGCTTCGAATCCGGACCTCGAACATAGTACAATTGTGAGTATTTTTTACACAACACGATCAAGGCCATATTATACGGCCCATTCTAATCAATAATTCCTATATTATTAGTATAAATAGTGATATTTAGGTTAATATTTTCTGATCCTTGAAATTTCCTGTCTTTACGATTTGAAAATCCTATAATTGGTGTGTATGAATGTAGTGAGCAGAAATGATGAGAAAGTAAATAGTGCCTGCAGCAAATTGATGTCAAGCATACGTCTCAAATACTTTAAATTACTGTTATATTACCTCAGTCAATTAAATTAAGATAAACATCAGTTTGGCAGTTTTTGTGTGATGTGTAAACAAACAAACAGTAAAAAAAGCTAATAAAAATTGTTTTGTGTTTAAAAAAATAGCCTAACACGGTAATTATTTTATCTAAGATCTCCAATGTACACAATTGGCTCTGTTACAGCTTTATAATAATACTTTTTAATCAATATGCCACTTCCATTATAGTTTGGCATGGGTTTAAAGTCTGTTATAATCATAAGTTGCATTTTTTTTTATCAGACTGGTGACACACCTCTGATGAGAGCAGTACGGTCTCGCAATGCTGAAATGGTTCAGTTACTGTTGGAAAGGAAAGCGCGCGTGAATGTTGCAGATAACCGCGGCGATACAGCCCTGCATATTGCAATGCGCGCACGCTCAAAGGTAACTAACCATTAAATTGATTTTTTTGTGTTACATTTTTACACTATCCTCTTCCGGAATAGTGTACAAAATTTGCTTGCTAATGTACTACACTGGCCAGATCATTTCGAATCTACTTCCTTCAACTCCGTCACCCTTCATCTAATATATAAAATTCTCGTGTCACAGTGTTTGTCGCCATTCTCCTCCGAAACGGCTTGACAGATTTTTATGAAATTTTGTATACATATTTAGTAGGAGAATAGAGTGTGAACTATTTTTCATACCCGTAAGTGATAAGGATGGTCCACCCCAAAAAAAAAAAATTTTTTGGACAAACCTTTTTATTTTATTTCTTTTTATAATTTGGCGTTAAAAATACATACAACCCAAAATTTTCACCCGTCTACTGCCAACCCCTATTTTTTAATAGCGATATTAGTACATTAATAATTTTCTACTCTCGGCGGTCGATAATTGATCAGTTATTCCCGCCGGGCTGGTGTCATTTCTCACCCCGTAAATAGCAAATTCTCTAGAAATAATTTTCAATGGCAAAACAACGTTTGCTGGGTCAGCTAGTAATATTATAATTATGTAACCTGAATGTACCACAGCGACGTATAAATAAGAGATAGAAAGCTCATAGTGCTAAATTCTAGTTAGAACTATTTTCGCCTTGTCTAACATGCTTTACAACATTGAATAATGTATACTTAGCGATATAGTTTGTTTCACGTTATATTGCTTAATATGATCCTATATGAATTAGTTTTTTATTTATTTATTTATTTAATAAGGGCAACTTGCGAAACATATACTTTATAAAGTTAACACACAGTTGTAAGTAGGTCTATAGCTTAGTGTTGTTCTAATTACAAGTTACCACGGCATGCTATAAAGTCGACAGTTTAGCTTTAAACTATTTTTTTACATTTTAAACTACAAAAACAACGATATACTTAAAAAAAGATATAGTTAAAGTATCTTTGTGATTTGTATTTTTTTTTGCACAAAAACTGTGGAAGGGACGCAGTTTTGAATACTGCTCGCAGTAAATCCCTCTTCAATTTCACAAATATTAATTTGTTCTTTAAATTGATAATGAAAATTTTGATTGATGAGAAAAATCGTTGAGGTGTTAATATTATTTTCCTCTTGATAGGTTTAAAATTGTTTGATTGACTTTAATTAATTAGCACATAACATTTTCAACTTTAACGTAACAAGAAACGTCAAAATGAAATAAAATCTGTAATGATGATATATAATATATTTAGAGGTCAACTTTAATAACTTTTAAGTTTTTTACAATAATAGAGGAAATACAAAAAAGTGCCAGTCAACATTGCTATTGGATTTAATGAAGGCATGCTGATATAAATCAAAATTTATATTTTTTCGAACTTGGTTAAATTATCATCGGTAGACCTCTTCATAGAAAAACTCAATGACGTAGTATTTATAGTAAGAGATAACTTATTGTTTTGTAAAGAAATACGTATATGGCAGTTTTTTTTTTGTTTCACAACAATTTAAAAATATATAATACATTCCAAAAATAGCCATTTTACGGGAACTATACATTTATCTGGGTAAAAAGTATTCTATCTCATCTAATCTGGCTATCCATTTACTTAATTAGGTGTGATTGACGTACAAACACCCAAACGTCTTCACAAACTATCGCATTTATAATAGTATATAGTAGGTTAATTCTATATAGATTTTCTTTTACAAACTGTTACCCTTAATGCCGGGCAAAGGTAATCAGGGTATTTAATATTTAGTGGAGTTTCATAGGATTGTATAGCTGTAAAAGTTTACATTTATAATAATAAAAGTTAGAAATCTACTGTTCGATTTAAAATATCTGTCGATTTGTTGTTAAATAAAACAACATCACTTCTCACTTGAAATTATTTTTGTCGTTTCAGCAAATAGTGGAAATCCTATTACGTAATCCTAAACATAGCCAGTTGTTATACAAACCGAATAAATTAAAAGAAACGCCCTACAATATAGATATGAGTTACAACAAGACGATTTTGGGCCAAATCTTTGGCGCTCGGAAGCTGAATACGAATGAAGATAATGAGAACATGCTGGGTTATGAATTGTACAGCGCGGCTTTGGCTGACATGTTATCCGAGCCCAGCTTGTCCGTGCCCATTACCGTGGGGTTGTACGCGCGGTGGGGATCTGGAAAGTCATTTTTGCTCAATAAACTTAAAGGTGAGTAGGTATTTATATACATTTCTATGTAACTCAACAACTCAAACACTTCAATTCTTCTAACGATTACCACTACAATAATGTAACACAGTTCTAGTGGCCTGTCAATACAGGCGGAGAGACGGCACACGCCGGGTTTATTTAGTAGCTCCACAGTGCTCTGTTCGTTGCCCCGAACGACGGGATGTGCGGTTAGGCACATTTTTTCCCGCGTTAAAAAAAATAAATGTTTTATAATGATTGCGACAGGAAAAGCCTTATTTGTTAATTGCTGATGTTATGATCTATGTATATACGAGAAAGCTTTTAATATATTTTCTTAATAAAGCAAATGTATATTTAGATATGAGACACGCCCTCTAGCTAATTGTTCTCATTGCCAAGTTGGCAGATAGCTACAACAACATGCCACGGGAGTCGTGACAAGAATAGAAGGGCGTGGTTGACTCACCGTTTAGTAAGTGGGTGATGCATATGTTTATGTTCATTTCGGTACACACAATGTTTATCCGTTGTAAAAATAATTGTATTTTTGTACGCATTTGTATATGTATATACGTACATCATGACTACTAGCTGTTTTAAATTGTACTTACATTTTATCATTTTACTACATAAAATAAAAGAGATTACAGGTCAAACTCAAACAGATTCAGCTTAGGAAAACACTTAGCGAAAATACATTGCCAATTCAGCCATCGTGACCACTGCTCGTGACTGTGAATTTCGATAACACATTCCTTATTAATGACTTGGATGACGACAAGTGACAAATGGTTAAAAAATGGATAAAAACTAGGGGACCCGACAGGCGTCCGAACATTGGCGTTTCGTTTAGATAGTCATTTATTTTAGCTACTCAGGATTATTTTCATAAAAAAGGTGTTGTTGGCGTGGGAAATTTTGTTGTTAGGTAGGTACAGATTTATGTTTTTTTACATTAAAATAAGTTGAAGAAAAAATCCTGAAATTCTATCCTGGCGCCACCTACCGGGTCCAAATGTGAATCTAAACCATCCCGGTACTTACTCAAACTTACACAAAAAAAAACATAAAAATCGGTCCAGGCTTTTGGGAGGAGTTCAATGACTAACACACGGAGACAATAAATATATAATAGATATCAAAATGTGTATTCAAAATTATAACACACAACACAACATAACATAGCATCACGCCTGTATTCTCCGAAGGGGTAGGCAGAGTTGTATTACACACCCACGACTCGCCAGCTATGTTTAAGTCCCACGTAATAGGGGGCGAGCCTGTTTACGTCTACCGGGGACATTTCCAAACTCCAGGCTGCTACTGAGAATTTTTCTTTTTAGGAAAAAGCTCAATAACTTTGCCCGACCCGGGGATCGAACCCGAGACCTCATGATTAGCAGTCGCATACACTACCGCTACACCACCGAGCCAGTTAAAAAAAAATTATGACAAATGAAAATGGTTGAAATGGCATATTGTTATAATGTTATGAATGTGAATAGTATATTTTTATTGCATATAATTGATGGCCACGCTAGCGAATAGTAAGTTCCACCAGTACACTCAGATATGCGGTAGAAATTTGTAATTTGCTCTAAATGCTTAAAGATACATCACGAATGCGGAAACTCGCACTCTGTATGAAATACAACGACTAGTGTGGTTTAATCTTGCAGTGGTACACCTTTTTTTTTTGTTAAGGCGGGAAAATATCACCCTAACCATACACCCCGTCGTTCGGGGCAACGGACAGGCTAGTGTGGAGCTTTCACCCACTAAATAAACCCGCCGTGTGCCGTCTCTCTGCCTCTATTGACGGGCCACTGCAACTGTTATATATTAATTCAGTGGTATGCTTAGACAGGCCTGAACTAGTAAAATAATGGGATTTTGGCAGTAAGCTACTTTTTCGCATTAAGTACTCTATAAAAGCAGTCTTTTTTATGTAACGCTTTATCTGTATGTTTTGCGTCAGAGGAGATGAAGAACTTTGCGCGTCAGTGGAGCGAGAGCGGGTGGGCGTGGTCGTGGGCGGTGTCGTGGGGGGCGTGGCACGTGGCGCTGTCCGTGGCCGCGCTCGCCGCCGTACTGCGGGCGCCGCCCTACGCCGCGCTGGGCCTGTGCTTCGCGCTGTTTGCCTTCCTCTACATAGCCTTGTACATGCTTTGGTATACAGGCAACAGGTTAGCGTCCACACTATAGTTGTTCTTCCTATTTTCTTTACAGCTTGTACGAGTATATGCCATAGAATAGGCTACCTACTAACTCATGGTTGGGAAATAGACTGCTATACCATGCTGGCTAGCCAAATTTTGTTTTGAATTTTTGTTGTTTCATAATTCTATTTTTGGCTTAATGTTTGGCTCCAAATACATGATCACTATAGCAGTGGTTTAGATACCGGCCTCCTGCCCGAGTGCTGTGAGGACAACTCTTTGTGTGATCCACAAAAGGTTGTGTGTCTGGGTGTACTTTGTGTCCGTGATTTTGTATGTTTGAAAAATCCCCCGCGATACAAGGATTATTCCTTAGGGCAGGGTATTGTCTCTTTTAAAACTAATTGCATTTGCCATGCTTTTATAATTTGTTATTCATTAGAAGTCGCAATTTAGACTTTGATCAGAAACTTACCATCTCAACTCTGAAGAAACTGGTATGCTTATTTTTTTATAAGTCCTCATTGTAGTTGACACGCTTACCACCTTAGCTTAATACAGACGGAAATGATTATCTTTTATGTTTGGTTCTAGATATGAGTGGTGGTGGGCTGGTGGCGTTCTATCGGCCTTTGGACGAAGATTCAGTTCTCTGCTATTAGCTTTACAAGTAATGTTCTGTCACCCGCCCGGACCGAATGACCCAAGAGCGTTACCCGCCACGCCGATAAGGTAAGTCGTACTTGTAAAAATATTTGCCCAACTGATGCCAATGTTTGCTTAAGATTAGTAGTATTCAAGGAGTTAGTTATCAGTATGCTGTAGTATTAAGAACTATTTTATGATAATTATGTGGGATTTAAGTCACTGCTGCTGTTATCATGGTTTAGTATGATTGTGCATATTTTTAAACATTGTACAATTTTAATTTCTGTTACATATATTTTTACATTTATGTATATGTATATCTTATAATAACATCGACATTCGAAAAATCAACACATCCATTTACAAGTCGTATCGAACTTGAAACCACTGTCTTTGCAGGCCTTGGTTTAACCGCTAGACTATCACTGCTTAATTATAGATACTGCAATGTTTTTATCATAACAATAAAATTGTACATGAACTAATGAACATTTATTTTAAAGCCATTAAAACCGATGGCTTCATTCTTGGCTAGAAATCTACTTAAGGGGTAAATTAGGGATAGAAATATCGCTTAAGTCAGAGTGGGATGGGACAGCTAGTTTTGCTACAGTTACGTCATTAATATCTTGTGGGAATGGATTGAGTGGGATTTTTAGTAACAATCATCCGAATAGTGGCGAAGTGATTCGCCATCTGTCACGAGCTCGTTCTCACGGTGGAAAAATAGGCAGTGGTAAGCGGTTTTGTGAAAAATGACAACCCGTTGTCTCCCCAAGGCATGAGTATATGTATGTACATAAAATAATAGATACCACGCTTACTTATATTTTTATTTTAGATTTCACTTCACGGAGGGTTTGAAGAGTAGCGGGGGTCAAGAAGGAGAAGCGATGGTGGTACAAATGATCGCCAGTTTAGCTGAAGCTCTTGAATGCCAATACGGACGAATTTGCACCAGGCTCGCGAGAGCTTTCAGACCCAAGCCTGTATCCTCTACCTCAGGATGGAGGTGCGCCATAATGTTTTCTTTGTATACTATTAAAAATAATTAAAAGAGAGCCAAAATTTATAATATTTGAGGACATTTTATATTACTATAGCGAATGCTATAGTAATATAAAATGTCATGTATGAATATATAGGGTTAAAATTCTAAAGCACTACTACAAGTGATCTAGAAGTGAGTTCAGTTACAATTTGTTTTGCAGATGGCGCCGAGTGTGCTGTATCCCTTACATCTTGACATTTGAACTGTGTTTCACTTGCATCATAGTTGGGCTATGTGTACTTATCATTTATGTGACCGACACAGATTCTGACGCGCAGTAAGTATTTCCACTTTATTAGCCTTTTCACGTTAAAATATTAGGTAATAATGTCTCGTTGTATTTGTTATTGTACTACAGTAGTATTAAGTCATAGAGGACCTGGATCTATGGTTTCTTCCAATAATGAGTGTTGTAAAAGAAATTGGAAATGAGTGTTGTATTCTACTTGAAAACTACTATACAATACCCTCTATTTGAAATGACGCATCCATTCAGAATGCTGTATTTGAAATTTTTAGTTTAGTTGAGTGTGAGAAAATTTCGGATTTATTATATTTATACTCTCTTAATGTTCTTGTTAATTATCTACATAATTATGTCACATAGCTATAACTAATAAGTGAAATAAGAAAAAATATGTCAGTATTTATTTTAAAAGTTTATTATCAAAGTACCATTTTCTTAAAGATAAAACATTTTTTAAAGAACATATTGAATTATGGTAAGTACAGCTATACAAATCTTCAGAATATTTATATTAATCATACAGATAGACTACAGGTATTAAAAAAAAACTTCATATAGGCGTGGGTCGTGAAGACGAATGTGATGTGGTGATTGGGTATGGCCGTTGGTCAGTGCGATAGCTTAGCGGCCTAGAGCACTTCCCCGGATTTCAAGGGATGCAGGTTCGTATCCCGCTCGCACTAAAGTTCTCTTTTTCCATATTTACAAATAATTTGTTCTTTATGGTCAGATTTTGTAAAATTTGTTTATATGTATACATAGAGGGCCAGTCACATTTTTATTATATTTGTCAATGGCATAAATATTAAGACTTCTGTTATTATTACTTTCGAATAATTTGATGTCTTGATATGTAACAGGAAAACACATTCCTTCAGTATTTATAACAGAACTATAGTGAGGGTATAACGAAGGCTTAATCGTTCATCTGAACGGGATACAGTGTTGGAATATTTCTTTTTTATAATTAGTCAGCAGTCATTTATCAGTTGAGTAACTATAAAAAAAACAGTTCTATTTCCTGTACAGCCAGTCAATTACAGCGCGATGAAAAATTGAAATAACATAAAGTTAAGTATTTATTAAAGAATTTGTTTTTTTATATGACTTTATTTTAATATAGTTGCAACTATATCTTTAAAATAACGAAGATTTATATTTTTTCAATGATTAAAATGAAAAATAATGGCTGAATAGCTGACAGGCCACAGAAAAAAAACAAAATCGGCGGAAAAATGGCGATTCCAAATTAAATTTTTTAGTCTCCCATTTTTTCTTTAGCTAATTCATGATTTTTACTTTTAGTTTCCTCGTATTCGTAATGAAAAGCACATTGTTTACCTCGGGATAAAGACTTATTTAGTCTTTCATCCCTAGGGTAACAATGTACTATTTCGTTACTCATATTCTGAAAGTAGGCCTGAGGAGCGGATTGAAAGTAATACTTTTCAGCCCTAGGGAGAATTACTTTCAACTGACAGCAGAGTAATTATAAAAAAAAATTGTTCTATTTTCTGTACAGCCAGTCAATTACAGCGCGATGTAAAATTGAAATAACATAAAGTTAAGTATTTATTAAAAAAATTGTTTTTTATATGACTGTTTTAATATAATATTTCAACTATATCTTCAAAATAACGAAGATTTATATTTTTTCAATGATTAACCCTCAGGGGCCTGAGAGCCACCAGCGGCTCGGCTCCTAATATACTAGGGTATTCTGTGGGTCCGACTTGGGCCGGAGGCTCCGGCAAACAAAGAGTTTTTTTTAAAGAGGTCAGTACCTCAACGCCAAAAAAAAATATTGTAACGCGGAGTGTTAGTGCTCGGTGGAAATTATTATTATAAAAGGTAAGAGCATTATTTTACGCAATAAATAGTATGTTATTTTAGATATGATAAAGTTATTTACATAATGGATTTGTGGATTTCATTGTAGTTTTATTAATACATGCCGAAAATCGGCAATATAAATTACGCTATATTGGTGTGGCTAAGAAATTTTGTAAAAAAAAATATAGGTAGTAATAGGCTGCATAATGGCATTCATAATAATTATTTATGCAAGTAATTGTATAATACTAAGAATAAGTCGAAAAATGAATAAGGAAAAATTCATTTAATTTTGTAAAAATGGTTGGTGTTATAGTGATGGGCATCGATTATGTTAGTTGTTGATAGTTTCACCGTCGTCATGTATCTACCTTTTATTATATTATTACTATATAGATTTTATCCTAACTATTATAAAGCTGCAACAGAGCTGTACAATTAAGATAAAAATAAGTGTCTGAACACAAAACATTTTTTTTTAGGATTTTTGTAGGTTTGTCTGTTTGTTTGTTCGCGCATCATGCAAAAACTACTAACGGATAACTGATTTTGATGCAACTTTTTGTTTGATATCTCGTATTTGTTTTATCCTGTTATCATACCAGGAATCTGAGAAATAACCTACTTTCATCAGCTTTTTTCGTCCACTGCTGGACATATAGACAAACGCTTCTCTAAGGCAGCACCCCATCGAGATGTTCTATGCCGCCTGCATGCAACGGTCCCATATAACATATATAAATCTATATCTTTTTGTAAGTATTTATGTTAAGAGAAAATGAAGTGGGTTAATTAATAAATTTCATGTTTATATTTCATATTAATATTATTTAATTTTGTATGGATAGTCAGTAATTATTATCATTGAATTGACAGAGCGCCCATTGGCTACCACGGGCCTGCTAACGTTTTAGGAAAATCTAGTTGATCGACAGACTTCGTTACCGTCGCCTCTACCATACACTCCCCTTACGCCACCATGGCGACAGTCTAAGCGAGTACTTAATTCACGGTTGGTTTTATGTTTTTATTGCTTATAATGACTGACGAGCCACGGCCCACTTGATGGTAAGTGGTAACCGTCGCTCATGGACTCAACTATACCAAGAGTATTGTCAGGCCACTGCGCACCATTTCATTTCTCAGATATGAAATGAAAGAATAAACGGCTATCTTCTGCTACAGCTAAAATACACTGACGTGCTTCATGACTGGTCACACAGAAGACGGTGGTGCCGACTCGTTCGGGCCTGATTTCATGAGTTGCGGTTACCACTTGCCTTCAGGTGGGCCGTGGCTCGTCTGCCACTACATAATAATGGCAATGTATTTATTTCAGTTCCACATCACACTGGATGCCGCCCGCTTCTCACTCGACCTCCAGCGAGCCAGAGCAATATAAAAATAATAGTATATTTATATAATTTAATAGCCACGAACGAATGTCAAGACAGCGTATTTGGAAGAACGTCTGAAAGTAGGTAACTCAGAAGGCCTGGGTTCGATCCTCGCTCGTGCCTATCATTTTCTATTTAATATTTTCTCACTTTGTTTTAGTCTAATGTTTATCCACGGGGTCAATTTATTTACTGAAATGTCATAGGTGGGAATATATATATTAATAATGTTAACATTTTATTCTTGTAATTACAAGTTTATGTAAAATCTTAATACTATTATACCTAATATTTTGTATCTATGTAAATATCTATAAAAATTACGAAAAATCTAAATTGAACAGACAAATTAGCACCTACAGTTCCCAAACAAGTTATAGTACTCAAGCTAAGATAAGGGTGGTAAACATTTTATTCTCCGAGTACGTTAGATATTTCTGATCCTGAACAATTAACCGGCTTTATGAAACCGAAAGAATATTTTTGTCGATTCCTCTAAACTTTATAGTTTATAATATTGAGAAGTATATAGCATTATCTGGTCCTAAACTAAAGTCGTCATAATAATATTTATTTACTTGTAAGGTGGTTTCCAAATAAAACAATATGTTTAGAATAACGATTTTTATGTTTTATTAATACACACCTACTACCTATAAGTCTAAATAGCAATTATAACACATACAGTTAAAAAACGATATTACGATTCTATCGATCGCGGACGACGCAGACGCAGCGCATCACAACAACACTAAAAGTAGTAGTTGTAGTATGTTTTCGTACGAAAATGAAGAAATTCAGATTTCAAAATATTTCTTATTTATACGAAGCAATATATATTATTATTGAAATATAAAAAATAGACTTTCTTTATGCCTTTCTAATTAATTTCTAACCACATAGGTAACATTCTATTTCTTATAAAAATATACTTATAGGAATACAACGATCTTTGCCGTAATTTTTCCGTTTTTATGTAGTCTATTGTTGATATTAGTTTTAGTGCTTTATTACTTTATATAAAGTAAAAATTCACAAAGCCAATACTGTTTACAGAACTAGGATAGGTGGTCTAGATATTTTTAGGTAAGTATTTATCTGAATGGTACCCTAAATATACGTAAAATAAACGTAGTGGTTAAATTCTCTTTGCTGTAAAATATCAACAAAAAAAAAAACAATCCGCACGACTGTTTTTTTTTTACATGTGTTCTCATAGTAGTCCGTGCACCTGTCGTGAACTGAGCTTGGAGGGGTTAAAATGAAAAATAATGGCTGAATAGCTGACAGGCCACAGAAAAAAAAAAGTCTAAAGAGAAAAAAAAGTTTAGTCTCCCACTTTTTCTTTAGCTAATTCATAATTTTTATTTTTAGTTTCCTCGTATTCGTAATGAAACTCAAGTGTTTACCTCGGGATAAAGACTTATTTAGTCCCGAGACGGGGTTTGGCGCCCGAGCTTAGCGAGGGCTCCAATATTTCGAGGGTTGCTTTCATCCCTAGGGTAACAATGTACTTAGGGGGGGACCTCTCGCTGCCGAGCGTCGTTAGAGCGATGCTTGGCAGTGACAGGAATTGGGCCGCGGTCGCTGCCTTCTGCGACGAGGTCATCTCGCGGAAGGAAGCGGCGGAAAGGGCCAGGGAGGCTGATCCTTCCGCAGACCCGAACCGCCGCCAGCGACTGGGGCGGCGCAGGCGTGAGTATTTGCGCCTAATGCCGCCCTAGCTGAGGCTGCGGGTGGTTGGACCGGGGAACGTCCGCCACCCGCAAGGCCTCCCGCGAAGGTGCGATGCTCCGTGTGTGGGTGCGTCGCTCAGTAGAGGGTACCCGAAAGGGTAAGCCGTCGGCGGACCACCGAAGGAATGTAACATAGTTCCAGTGGCCCGCCAATAAAGGCGGAGAGACGGCACACGGCGGGTTTCTTTAGTGGGTGAGGGCCCCACACTACCCTGTTCGTTGCCCCGAACGACGGGGTGTGCGGTTAGGTACATTATTTCCCGCCTAAACAAAAAAAAAAAAAAAAAAGGGGTAACAATGTACTATTATCCGATGTGATAAAAGGACGAACGCTGCGTTTTACACACTCGTGTATGTTGCAAAGCATTGAAAGCATATTTGCGCATATGGCACACGTGGAGTGAAGACAAGACGAGCTGCGAGTTTCGGATTACTTCACACACACACATAAAAAATGACGAACCATATTGACAAAAAAAAAATTAGTAGGTATGTATATTAAAGCAATACAAAATACCAAAAATTAACATTCAAGTTGATCTTCTGCTCTACAATGTCGGTAAGTAAAATATATCTTAGCAAAAAAATAAATTTATTAGTACTTAATATTTTCATTGGAATGTTTCTTAAGATAGTTCACCAGATAGTCATTATGAACGGATTATAATTTTAGTATTATTAAATATATATTTTTCTTGTTTCAGGAATCCAGTGATATTTTCATTCTGAATACTTCGCACTCGCCTTTTCCTGCTGAACAAACTTTGAGGCAAAAATTTGACAACTATTTGGAGGTAGAAAGATCATTTGCACTTATCCAATTTGATAAAACATCACATTGCAGCACCGGTAATATCAGCAAAAATAATAAAAGACGAGAAAACGACGTCATATATTCCATAGGTATATAAAAAAGCCTTCAACAGATTGCGCAGTAAAATAATACGAATACAAATTTATGACGCCTAAGAATTCACAAATTCACAATATAATATGCTATATATATATGCGCTAATATGTGTGTCCAACATGTTGTTGTTTTTGTTTTTTAAGTAAACTGCATAAAAAAATGTGAATAAACTACCTAACAATTAAATATTTTGTTGTATCATTTCTATGACCCTTTAAAAAATATCTACTATTCGTACCTACGTCTTGAGCATTACCATAGTGGTGTAATAATAAAGAGGTAAATACATTAAAAAATCCATGATTAAGGTACAAACGTCCATGCTCATCACACAAACATTTAACGCTACAGGGATTCGAACCCAGGACCCTTACCACGGAAGACAGCTTTTATTACCATTTCGCTAATCGGGCGCCGCCGTTGATTTGGTAATCCATCGATTATACCAAAAACAAAATTTATCACACATGTAGACGCATCTTATTGTATCTTACTAAGTACTACTGTACTTGTTATATAAACCTGTTTATTTGTCTCAATACAACTAAATATTTAATCGTAAACTAGTACTGGAATCTATAGGGTCGGAATATTGGCATCATGTCGTGCGATTTCAACACTAATCTTCTTTCTCCTACATCTCCTCAGTCCGTAAAGCTCCTTGATATTATTAACTCCTCCAATTTTCATATCCTACCTCTATTTGCCACTCATCATAACAGTGACCGAAATGACACGTGGCGAGACCTAATTCTGACCTCTGTTCCTTCCTTAGTTTCTTCTCACGGCCAACTTCTTGCTCCAGGTTTTTCTCATCATGACCTAACTTTCCGTACCTACTTACTTAAGCCCCCAAAAGCTGATCCGCAATACCGATACATGCGAAGTTTTGGACGTATGGATATAGAAGCCTTACGCAAGGATGCTTCTGTTATTTGCTGGGATCATTTGGATTCTGTCCTCTCGATAGACGATAAAGTGGAATACTTCAACGACTCTGTCCTTAAGCTTTTTGACTTACATGCGCCTATTAAAAGAGTGAGACTGAACGTTCCCCTGCGCCATGGATGTCTAGTGGCATACGTAAAGCCATGAAGAAGAGAGATCAAACATTTCGTAGATATAAAACTGTATGCTGTGAACAAAATTGGCTTAGTTTTCATTCCGCGAGAAACCGGTGCAATCAGATGATACGTAACGCTAAACGCCGCCATATTCTCGAAAACACCACCCGTTCTTCGGCTTCCACGATTTGGAAATTTCTTGGCAATTTGGGTATAGGCAGACAACGTCAGCAGGGCTCTTGAGCGGCGGTTGGTTTGGATGATCTTAACAATCATTTCTCCACTATAACTCCTATGAATCACCAAACCAAGCGTAGTACCATGAGTTATCTGGCTTGTCTGCCTCAACCCAATTTAAAATCCTTCCATTTTTCTCCAGTGACAATGGCTGAGATTAAAACGACCATCCTATCCATTAAATCAAATGCAATTGGGTGCGATAATATCAGTCGCCGTATGATCGTTACCATATTAGAGCACCTTCTCCCAACTATCTGCCACATCATCAATCATTCCCTAATTTCCGGACACTTCCCATCCCAATGGCGTAAAGCTTACGTAATTCCTACCTAAGATTCCCAATCCCTCTCTGCCCAATCACTTCCGTCCTATATCCATACTCCCCTACCTCTCAAAGGTGCTGGAGGCCTGCGTACATAAACAACTTTTCAATTTTGTATTTGGTAATGGTCTGTTGAGTACCTTCCAATCGGGCTTTCGACCAGGCCACAGCACTTTATCCGCTCTCCTCAAAGTGACTGGCGATATCAGGGCTGGCATGGAGAATACGAAAGTTACAGTTCTCGTTTTAATCGACTTCTCTATTACTTTTGATTCCGTCAGTCACGATATCCTGCCGTCAGTCACGATATCCTGCTTTCTATCCTTTCCCACTTTAAGATCACACCCATTGCTCTGGATTGGTTCAGTTCGTATCTTCAGGAGCGTCAGCAGTCGGTTCGCCTCAGTGAGACCATGTCTCGTTGGCGTGTTCTCGATGCTGGCGTACCTCAAGGCGGTATTCTTTCTCCTTTGCTATTTTCTCTGTTTATAAATGCTCTTTCCGAAAACCTTCAATGTGCGTATCATCTATATGCTGATGACCTACAATTGTACTGTCAGGCAAGTATTGACAATGTCTCCTCAGCTGTCCTTAGGCTAAATAGCGACCTGGAATACATCTCTGATTGGTCTGCCAGAATTGGATTAGTAGTATACCCCAGTAAGAGTCAGGCAATTGTTATAGGTAGCCAGCGTATGTTAAGTAGACTTGATCTACAATGTCTTCCACCTATCATTCTTAATGGTGTGACGATACTACTAAGTACCTGTGTCAAGAATCTGGGTCTACATATTGACTCCTCTCTAAGCTGGAGAACTCAAGTTGCGAGTGTAAGTCAAAAAGTTACAGGTACGCTACGAACACTTTATCGACTGAAAAATTTTTGACCTATTAAATCCAAAACTTTATGACTATGGCGACATGTGTTATTTTGACCTGAATGCAGACCTGCTCAACAAACTCGACCGTCTTCTTAATAACTGCATTCGATTCATTTTTAATCTTCGTAAGTATGACCATGTCTCTGCTTATCGTTTCCGTCTCAAATTCTTACCCATTCGTCAGCGCAGAAACATGCGAGCTCTCACTTCACTTTATTCTATTTTTATGTCTCCTTCTTCTCCTTCCTACATAAAACAGTATCCATCTTCTAATCATGATAGGGATTTACGCTCTAGTGACAATAGACTACTTCTTTGTCCATCTCATTCTTCTGGTTTCGTAAATTCTTCCTTTCCTGTACAGTCTGTTCTCCTATGGAATACACTCCCACTCAATATCAGGATGTGTAAGAATCGCTACGAGTTTAAAACTAAAGTCCGGTAACATTTCTTGGCGGAGTTAGAGGAATCACTACATCACTTGTGAATATTGTATGTATTTGTGTATTATTGTATGTATGTGTTTTATTATATATATCTTGCTAATTGATATCTTATGTTTATTATCTAGTATATGTAACTTTTTACTATGTATATCTCTATGTATAGATATGTATCGTATTTATAAGTTGTCGTATAGTCGCATAATTATTTAACTCTTGTCAAAATTATTTTTTTTGCCTCTTGTTTTCTGATGTAAATGTACCTACCTCCTATAATCTCTGCATCACCCATGGTTGACTGGTAGAGAATACCTCAGGCATTAAGTCCGCCATTGTAAAACTGAAAATGTACTTTTGTTTTCTGTTTACATAAAGTTAAATAAATAAATAATATGTAATTAATAATACACAGTGAGGCACATGATGGGTAGAAAGGAATGCGATCAGTTTCCTTTGCGAGCACGGTGATATATTACCTATGGAAATAATTGATCGTGTTTAGCAACAGAATGAAATTCACAGAATTTAAATTAGGTACGGGATTATAATATTTTAATCAGAGACCAAACAATGATGTTATACTCGTATGTATACAAAAAAGAGTAGATATATCGCGTTAGCGTACGATAGGTAATTGCTGCGCGCAAAATCAGTCAATTGGCCGAATTTGTTTTAGTTGGTGATCTTTATCTATTGCGTAATGTACCTATGCGCACTTATAAATCAGTACGTTGTCATAATGGATAATGGAACAATATCGGTAAGCTATTTAGCATGAACGAGGCCTATCATTGAAGCCATACATCTCATAGGAAAAAACACACATCACTGGATCATATTATAATGCAGTGACCTCTTTTTCTAAGGAATCAATGCAAGTAAATGATAAATAATTTGTAAAAAGACAATTAGAGTTTTTTTTTACTTGTCCATATCGTAACTAGAAAAAATATCTCACACTCGTTTTATGCTACTTTAGATTCTCGTAATATTGCAATGTGTAAAAATTTAAAATAGAGTAGGTACTCTGAACAGAAGACTCACTTCAAATAGAGAGCACTCTGAATAGAGTTGAATACCACACTTATTTCGAGTACCTAGAGGATTCTGAATACAACACTCATTTCTGAACATACAGGTTTCAATATAGGTGTGTACGAATAATAAGTGTTGCATGCGCATTTATCTTACGTATATATAACCTGCCTTCACACAAAGTTTGAACTCTTGTAATGAAATAATATTTTTGAAGAGTCAGTCTGGTAATAAATTATTTTTACATCTTGTGAAAGGTTAGAATTTTTTATTGAAATTTGGAAATCAGAAGGTCTTAGGTACAAACCATGCAAAATTTTATGTATTTAGGATAAATAAATTTGAAGTTATGGAGCGAAAGTAGCCAGAGTTGGTCTACCTATAGGTATAACATAAACTGACGTGTCGCCTTTTAGCAGTATATGTTGAAAAATAGGCGGACACACTGTAGTATGTCCTGATCTTAATATACCTAATAATTCTTAATGATGGCTTACTATCAGCGTAGCATAAATAGGTGAACGATTAGTTAAGTGCATGAGGCATAAAACTGGTCATTGTAGTGCTCAGTAGCGAATGATAAATGTTAAGAGGATGGATGGTAGGATGACGGGGTGTAGTTAAATGAAGCCTATTATCATTAGACTAGCTTATGTTAATTCTTTAGTATACTGTCCTCGATATGAATGACCTGGGTGTATCGTACTCGGTCTAGAGAACGACGACAATGGGGTTTACAGCACGAGGACTCACACTCCTCTTGCTATTCTCTCGTCGAGTTCCTTAGCGTACTGTCGCGAGAGCCGCGGGCGGTGACACTGCGTTATCTTAGTTCGTCACCACGCGCTCAGGCGGCGTGAAATCCAACAGGCGGTGATGATAGCCGCGGGCGCGGTGAGCGGCGCGGCGCTGCTGGCCAACCTATACACGTGCGGCCGCGTGCTCGCCGCGCTCGCGCTGGCGCCGCGCGCGCGCCTGGCGCGCCGGGCCGCCCGCTCCACCGCCACGCTGGCGCTGCGGCCCGAGGTGCACGCGCTCACGCACATGGTACGTACACGCACATATCTTGGGGAAATCTGCCAACCCGCACTGGGCCAGCATAGTGGACTACGGCGTGAGTCCCTCTCACTTTGAGAAGATACCCAATTAGTGGGGCAGTAATGGGTTAGAAAATAAATGTGCTGTTTTTGTCAGTAGTTGGTTAAAAATACACACTATAAACATGTTTTTCTTATGCAACTTATTAAAAAATGGCATTTTAGAAATATTCTACGCAAAATATTACTTTAAAAGTAATAAACAAAAGCATCTAAGTATAAATGTGGTCCTGTGCTTATCCTAGGTGTCATGTCTAGACGCTTTCACCGGTCAGCAGACTCGGCTGGTCGTGGTGGTAGACGCGCTGGACAGTTGCGAACAAGAGAAAGTGCTGGCGCTTCTCAACGCTGTCCACGCTCTCTGCTCGGACCCCAAGAGCCCCTTCATATTGTTACTCGCTATAGATCCGCATATTATTAGCAAGGTAATTCATTTGAAATGTTCAATATTATTTATAAGAAGACAATTGAATTAAACGGTTTAGTTTAAGATCAGAAGTAAAAACAACCTTTACCCGTCTGTTTAGTCGATGAAATGTTTTTGTTATAAATTTTAGTGTTAGAAAATAAATCGCGAGGGGGCTGGCCAAAAATTTCCTGGGCAGGCTATGAATTATAAAAAAATGGAAAATGACTTTTTATTTAATATTGCACAAATATAAAAATAAGGTTGTTTTTAATTGGGATCCTCTAATAGCTTATTTTTTTTAATTCTACACCTTTTATATCTTTGTATTATGTTGAATAATATAATATTTTCTTTTTAAATTAATAAATTGTTGTCAGTATTATTTATTGTATTTATATCGTAATCGAATAAAACTTTCAAAGTTGATTTTATAACGCAAAATTGAATCACAATCAGTTATAAAAGTTATAATATCTCAATTAATTACCTAATAGACACATATCATTATTTTCAACTTGTAGTATGTAATATTGCTTTAAATCTAAAATAAGTGAATTCTTTCTCGCTTTAAAACACCTAGATTGCAATTAGACCGGAGATTCGAAAATGATAAATGTGTGTTGCGTTTGTACAAGTTCATGCCAAAAAACATCACATATTCTTAGGCATGTAGGTTTCCTCACAATGTTGTCTTGCACGTTCTTTTATTTCTTTAACAATTTCACGTAATTTTCATCATGAGTTCGACTACCAAACCATAGTTTAAGAATTTTAAAACTTGTAAAGGCTATATCTTATTAGTACTAAACGTTCCACACAGGTCGCTTGGATGGAGGTCAGTCCAGAAACCGCTCTATATTTGGTGTTTACCTGTTCCATTAGACAGACTATAAATCGATGTTGTTTAAACAGCTCCTTTACATATACTCAATATTAAAGATGGCGAACCTTTAGGTACTTACTTATTATCACGCCATTTCCCTTGCGGGGTAGGCAGAGAGAACAGTGCCTAATGGCTCTATTCCTGCATACATCGCTCACTTCCTCAACATTCATCATACACGCTCACTGGTTTCGAAAACTCCTGACTCCACCTTCCTTCAATACATGACCGATTTGGTCGAGGTACCTTTATGTATACACGGCAATTTAAATATTTTTATCTGTATTTTAGCACTTGACATGCTCAGCTACTTTAAAGAACAAATGAATTTTGAATTTGGAAAAAGAGAATTTTACTGCGAGCGAAAAGCAAAAGTAAGTAGCTGAGCATGTCAAGTGCTAAAATACAGATCATTATATTTAAAAAATCGCGCCATCAAATAGTATGACTTTTAATTGCAAAATAAAACTTACTATATTGGAATAATGCACGTAAATCCCTAATCGGTTTGTATGCCGCTCATAGTAAAATTTTCTTTTTCCACATTCACAAATAATTTGTTATTTACCGTAATTCAATTTAATTTCAGTAATGCCGTTTTGCGTAATTACATTATGTAATTAATTAAGGGAGTATATATTTATTCCCTTAACATTTTTTGGATCTTCAATGAATGGGGCATTCATTAATATTAATAAGTTTCGGAGCTTCAATGAGGTTACTGTGTACCATTGGTTCGCCATTTTTGCTCTATCTTCTCCTTGCATGATTTAGAATCCAATACAAGTTATATTCTGTAAGATCTGAGATGCCTTGTGTGGTGTTGCATGATAAATTATTAAGTATTGTTGTGTTAAATAAGATTTTGTACCCGCACGCAAACGTAAAATAAATTACGTAATATTCTCATTCATCTTTCATCATAGTCGCTGTAGTATGATATTTTTTATATTTTCAGTAAATTAATTAATTTACTGAAAATTTATTTATTTCTTTTTTTTTATTGTTTTTCCATATTCTGACGTTATTGGTGTTAACCTGTTTAGGTACTTCTACAGTTACGCCTCAAATATACGTTTATTGAATGTAATTCGTAGAGTGGGGATTATAACGTCCCCATTTTTTTTCGAATTCTGTACAAAACTTTTAATTCCGTAACTGCTGTAAGACACAGATCTCTAATATAAATCCGCGGTTACAGGAAACTGAAAAAGTCTTCAAATAGCCTCTATCCGAACAATACTACATTAAAATAATGTAGTATTGTTAGATATAATGTACTTTGTTTGTGTAGGCGGTAGAGATAAATAGTCGTCGCGCCTTCTCCGAGAGTAATATTGGCGGGTGGGATTACTTACGTAATATGGTGCAACTGCCTTTCTACCTGCAAAACTCAGCACTGCGCAGAGTGAAGAGTGCTCAACAAACTGCTATGAAAAGAATGCAGGGGCTTGCTGCCGACGACTTCTCTACATCGATGCAGAGATCAGTAAGTTTTTGTAACACAGCGGGTATATATAAACTAAAATAGCAAATACGAATAGGAGACCAGCCCCCTTAGAATGTGATTCACAAAATCGTATCGACATCATATCGTCTTATTTGTGATTGGTAGAGACATAGACGTATGATGTCGCAAAATTCGCTCAAGCAGGCACGATGATCTTTTTAGATCTCTCAACCAATGACTATGTCACGATACTATGTCGATACGATTTAGTGAGTTACATTCTACGGGCCCAGGGGGGTTAGAATGTATCTCACTCGATCGTATCGAAATCACATCGTGTCATTGTGATTGGTTGAACGATCGTGTGATGTCGATACGATTTATTGAGATACATTCTACGGGCAATCGCCATAATGCCGATACTCTTCCCGTTACTCTCTTGAGTGTAATAGTAGATTTTTAAATAGTAGAACTGAAAACAGTGATTACCACTTACCATCAAGAAAGTACAGGCTGCGGTCTACGAACATTATCAATAAAAGAGATAGCTTGCCAACTCTGACAGATTACAATTTTAATATTGCACAATGCTAGAATTTTTTTTTTTTTAAGAAAGTTCTATGAATGAAAGATGCTGCAACTAAGGTAACATACTTCGTCAACCTGCCAATCTATACTTATTTGTCTCTCCAGGTGTCCGCACGTCGTTTGTCCTCAACGTCAGAGCTAATGTCAAGTCAAGAGCGTATCAAAGGACAAGCTGCTCGCGAACGCCGACTTCGTCCATCGGAATCCGTCGCGTCGTCGGTTGCGTCGGGGCTACACCGCGGGGGCACTGGCTCTGGGGGAGCAGGAGCCGCTGATTTAGGAAGGGTGTTACTAACTGATGATTACTTCAGCGATGTCAACCCTAGGAGCATGAGACGACTTATGAATGTCTTATACGTTACAGGTAATTTTACTGATTATATTTTTTGTCTTAGCACCTGATGGTAAGCGGTAACCGACTCACACGGAACACGGCGGTACCGACCCGCTTAGATCCGAAAATAAGCCAGTACCACAGAATAGATACTAGTCCTAGGGACAGAAACGTCACTTCCGTTAAAACTTGTCCAAAATCGCTCTATAATAGCCTACAAAATCTTAATAATAATACTAATTATTCGTAACGAGAAGAAATGTACCTTATGTACACAGAAATACAGTTTAGATTGTTTTACCCGCCGCATGATCCTCGGGCAACCGCGTCATTCAACAAATGCGCTAGGCATTAAACACAAAGTGAAATGCTAAAAATATATATAAAAATATCTAAATAAATGCGCTAGGGTTGCACCTATGATGATTTTACTACATCACGCTATCTCCCTTGCGGGGTAGGCAGAGAGAACAGAGTGACAAAAGGCTCTGTTCTGCAATACATCTCTCGCTTCCTCAACATTCATAATTCTCTTATACACTCTCCGGTTTCCTCTCGCCGGTTTCGGAGACTCCTGACTCCACCGACAGCAGCAAAGCTGTCGCTTATAAAACTTAAAAATGTATTTTTCTAGTAGATTCTATTTGGTTACTATTTATATAATTTTAAATGTTATTTTCAAATCGGACGAAGATTTTTGTTGATCATATTCGTTTAGTTTTAGCTCTGAATTTTCGGTTATGAAATTTTATTGTCGAAATATCCTAAATTCGCGTAAATAATTTTATTTTAATCAATACTACAAGCGCAAGCGCATAGGTGCGCGTGCTGACAGTCTTCAGTCGGTTGTACCGTGATCGGTACGCGAAGCGGTAGGCATATAACTCACACCACCGAAGGAATGTAACACAGTTCCAGTGGCCCGCCAACAAAGGCGGAGAGACGGCACACGGCGGGTTTCTTTAGTGGGTGAGGGCCCCACACTACCGTGTTCGTTGCCCCGAACGACGGGGTGTGCGGTTAGGAACACCTTTTCCCGCCTTAACAAAAAAAAAAAAAAAGGCATATAACTCACGGCCTTGAGCGAGTGATGTACGTCTGCCAGTACTCCCACATAGTACCCAACTCTACTACTATGCAAGTATAAGTAAGTATATAAAATATACCTATGGTCTTATTCTAAAAAATATCTCAATATGTTATCAATTGTTCCAGGTCGTCTTTTGAAGGCATTCCAAATCGAGTTTAACTGGTATCAACTCGCTTCGTGGGTAAACTTGACTGAACAATGGCCATTTCGCACTTCCTGGATCATATACCATCATGAGACTTATGAGGACCACATTGATGATTCCACGTCGCTCAAAAATATCTACGAAAAGTAAGTTTCTTTGTGAATATTGAATAGCTTATATTAATTGTTAATGTGTATGTAATTTACACTAAACTCTTTAAATATTTTTTTTGAATTCTGTGTCGGTAACGGCTATTAATACATTGGTACGGTTAATATTTGGTGTAAGTATAATGAATCGTAGTAATTTATTTGTTTTTATACGACAACACCCTGCACTAAGGAATAATCCTTGAATCGCGGGGGACTTTACAACCATACAATTTAACGGACACAAAGTACACCCAGACGCAGAACAAGCACTTGTGGATCACACAAAGAGTTGTCCTGTCTGGGAATCGATCCCACAACACCCAGACTGGAGACCGGTGTATAAACTACGCCGCCATAATATATGTGCAGTAATATTTTTATATGATATCTTTTAATAGTTAATATCTTATTTGTATTTAACCATGGAACAAGTTTTAAATTTTTGATCTCGAGCTACTCGAATTAAAGTAATGGGCAACTCGAGTTGAATCGGCTCGTGGTCGTGTAACTGCGACTGCATACTTCAAAAACGACCGTTCTGTATTTATTTTACTGAGTACTTACCGATGTCGAACCTGTCACTCTAACTCCTGTCTCGCTCATCGGCAAGTTCATGGGTCAAAGCCAATCGTCGATTGCGGTGGTCGGCTCGAATCACAACATGATTGCGTTGCCGTCTGCACACAACGCAATAGCGTCATCATGTCGCATAGCATAATAACACTATCTATGCGACATGTCGGTTTTCGAGTTGATTCGGGTTCATATAAAAATAAATCGAGCTGATTCATTTGGAGAGTAACTCGAATTGACATAGTTAAATTAGTTGGGTCGTCCATCGCTATTTATATTCATAATATTTTGTATTTTTTATTACTAGAGTAAAACCTCTAATGAACGGGCTTCGCGAAGCGAGTACACTAATGGAATTAGACCGCGACGAACGAAAGCTGGAAGTGTTCCTGAGCTTCCACCGCTCCACACTCACTGCTGCAGACCTTAAAATATTCCTGCCTTTCACCATCAACCTGGATCCCTACATCAAAAAGGTTATAAAAGGTATGATATTGATGTCTACACCCTACAATAAGGAATAGGTAATCCTTGTATTGCAGGGGATTTTACAGACATACAATTTAACGGACACATTATACCCAGACTCAGAACAACCATTTGTGGATGACACAAAGTCAAATCAAATCACTTTATTGTTAAGAGTTGTCCTGTGTGGGAATCGAACCCACAATACTTGAGCAGGCCGGTATCGAAACAGTAGACAAATTATTTTATAATTCTATGATATGAGCTAATAATGTAAATAGCGGCAGACTACGACAACATTTTGACATCCTACAATACAGATCAAAACTTATTTGTATTTTAGCACTTGACATACTCGGCTACTTAAAAGAACAATTTATTTGTGAAAAAGCAGCTTAGCGATTAGAGTACTTCCCCGGATTGGAAGGGACGCAGGTTCGATTCCCGCTTGCACTAAAAGTTCTCTTTCACATTTCACAACTAATTTCTTGATGGAATAATTTTATTGTAATCAGGTGAAGACCTTTGTGTTAGTAATGATGTGTCTTGTTCGTCGTCAATAGTACACAAAGGACCGCTATATTTTAATTTTAAATATTTCTATATATTAAACAAGTAATTTTTACCGTTATTATATTTAATTTTATATTTTTAAAATAAAATAAATGTCAGTATATTAATCATATAATTAAAGATTTAATAAAATACAGCAAAATATCACATAGATAAAACAATATGCTTTCTCAGTCAAAATTAATTAATTCATCACTGGACAATGATCATAAGCCGAGATTTTTTATACATTTTTCTAGTGTATTTACTACTAGCACTATCTATCATCTACTAGTTACATCCTATTCTTTAATTATATAATCGTGGATTAATTATATTATTTATGCAAATTAAATATCGTATTTCAAAGAGGAACAGCTGCAGTCTGGTGTTGAAGAAGACACGGGAGGTAGCGGTGCGGCTGGCGTGCTCTGGGGCAGTCAACAACACCGACCACCGCATTCCAAACTATTCCAGAGAAAACACGTAAGTGGGAAAAATAACTGAATGTAAAAAGCCACGCCTGTATCACGCAACAGTAGGGAAAGATTAATTTATGAGTTCCACTTGCGACAACCTTCGCATACTTATTTTTCTTTCTTAACATTGATCGCGGTTTTTTTACACATGCTGTTCGAGATGAAAGCTACTTTTTGTCGTTTTCAGACCTCATTCACATTTATTTTGTACTAGCTGATACTCTCGACTTCATCTTATTATATTAAGATCATGAAGCAGAGATAGTAGAGATTTCCCCTCTCTTCCCACTTCTCCATGGTAAGAAAACACACATCACTGAACACGTAGTGCTTAAAAAATATTTGTTTCTTAAAATTTTAATAATATTTATGATATTTTTTAGCATTTGACATGCTTAGCCATATAAATCAACACAAAGTGCGAAAATGTGAAATCTAAAATAACAGTCACGAGCAGGATTTGAACCTGCATCTGTTTATCTGGTCAGTATAATGTATGTAAATACTTCCGACAGATTGTGCAGACATCACCTAAGACGTTAAGAATAAATGTGTTATCGAAATCGCAGTCCCGAGCAATTGTCACGGTGGCTAAATTGGCAAAGCATCTGGGACCATATATACCAGGATATACAGGTTCAAATCCTGCTCGTGACTGTTATTTTCGATTACACATTTCCGCACTTTGTCTTAACCTTATATATTAAATTAAGATAACGCAATATTTTTTTAGTTAAAGGCGAAGTGTGTTCGAAATTAAAATCTATTCAGTATTCTTTCTGTGGTGCGTGTCCAACGGCAGATCTCTATTATTTTATTTATACAGATGTATATATGTATATTGCAGACTCTCTCCATTTATTCCTTATTGAACAGAATTTGAATTACTCAAAGCATTGGATGAATCTCGTATATAAACATCAATGTTTGTTTATATCTTATGCGCTGCAACACCGTTCATTCTATCATCATGAAATTTTACATACATATGTCGGGTCTACAGATAAAGTTGGCACATTTTATCCTGATCAAATGGATGGTTTCCGTGGCTATCCCAGGCTTTATAACAACTAAGCTACAGCACAGGATGGCCTGGTTTGCTTATCTATTATAAAACTAAGTAGAATACAGATTAATAGTATATAAGTTTTAAATATATCTTGGTGCCTGCAACATTTACGAGTGAGTATATAAATTCATTTCAGCGTTCGTCAACTCCAAACCATGTCCCCGTCCCAGGCCCAGTACCTCCACAACAAATGTGGGTCGGCTGGGCCAACACTGGCAGTGAATTCGTTCCACAAACGATGCAACCGCAACAGTTTCAACAACAGCAACTCCAGCAACAGCAACAACTAGTGCCTTCGCAGAACCCCTACCACATGCTACGCATGGCCTTCCCGAACTTGGTGAGTATAAATTTGAGATGTTCTTCATCATCATCATCAGTTCTCGGAGTTTTATAAGGCCGTTATTAGAAGCAATTTTTCAATAATGTTATTCATAATCATTCTATAGAGATAATACTACGTTCATTATCTTTTCAATAAAACCTAGGACCCTTCTATAAACCTATTGTAAACGTTCCATAGCAAATAATCGGCTGATGTCACTCAATTTATTAAAAATACTAATTAAGGTTACCCGCAAGCATTAATGTGTAAAAGTGGCTATTTTACTAATTAACTATTTGTGTATTTAACTATTTGCACAAGTGTTAGCAAGTGATGTAATGAAACGTAATGTGTTTTTTTTGGTGTTGCTTCCAAAACTCCATAGAAGCTTCCAATAAATTCACCACCACTTTGATATGGTATGACTTTGACTTGACTATGACTAATTTTATATGACTTTGACTTCCACTGCGACGTTTTTGATGAATTAAACTTACCTGTGAAAAATAAATATACCCTAAATAAGTCATTGGCAAATATCCAAACCGAGTAGCCATTAAAAAGTTGTCTTTTTTTTAATGGTCCATAACACAACAGCGTTGAAATCAATTGGCAACACGTTCTTTCTTTGAAATTGGCAGCTTTGTGTTCGATAACGGCATTTTAGTTATTAAAACTTTAGCAAACTAATATGAATAAAGAATTTTATCGAACGTTCGATAGGTTTATACACATTTTAACTATATCCCAAGAGCCCACGACGGCCAGACCTTCGTCATTTTATAAAAGCTGAAAGTTCCTCTGTGCATATCCCCAACACAGTTAAGAACGATCCGCAAGTATGGAGTTTGGATTGTGGTTACTTGGGCAGGTAACAGGATGTAAAGGTGTATAAAATAGTACCTCAAATTCGTTAAAGTATAAAGCTCATTTCTTTTTATATTTTCTTCGGAAAAACATTAGAAATTACGTCATCCATTGTCATTTTCCAATACCCAGACATTATTGTTTGGTTGAAGTATGATTGGATTTTCAGATGAGCATTGTTCCAAGTGGTACATATATAGTTTGGTAGATTGCTAGCTAGCGTCAAAGTTTCGCAACTTCTGTCGGTCAAAAACTTCGTTTATATCAGAGACTGTATACTAGTCGATGAACATTATTGAAGTCGAGCGGCATCAACATCAATAACATTACACACAAAGTGTGAAAAATCCTGCTCGTGACTATTATTTCCGATTTCACATTTTCACACTTTGTGTTATTTTTTTAATGTTGTGTAAGGTTTTAATTTTCCTTTTCTGAAGAACACAGGATTATAATTACGCCATGTGATTGCTTGAAATCCATAAGCTCTGACAAATTTACTGTCCGTCTTTTATAAAATAAGGAAGGTCTGGCCGTCGTGGGCTCTTACTCTAACTAGTAAAGGTCCTTCGATAAGCATTTTATTGTGATTAAGACTATTTATGAACATCTATAGAAATAATGCAGATTTTTTTGGTTATAATCGTGATGCTATCAGATCAAATAATTACTGGGAACACTTCCTCTGTGGAACAACCGGCAGGAAATGCTAGGGAACCAAAGTTCCTCCGCAATAATTCCAATGGATCCAGATGACGGCCACCGACACCTAGGGTTGGGATCATCGGCGATTCAGATGGCACATCACTGCAACGAGTCAATTAGCTCGAGCTGGTATATTAGTGCGCCAGCCAGATATGAGAGTAGTTCTCCATATGCAGACGAGGGCTTTATACAACATTAGCCGTTAATCCGGCGTGAATTACCGCTTAACTTTAAGTCAGCCAGTTTAAGCCAGTTTAAGCGCAATTTGATTTTTTCTGCCAGATTATTTCTAAACTGTACCTCGCTCGAAATTTCAACGTCGATAATTCCAATCGTGCGAGTGTATCCCTGAAACTGAAGCACCATGAGAGATGGTCATTCGCATTACATTTTGTGTGTGTGGGGGCGCAGGGCGACGTATCACACGTGCGGCTGTCGACGCTGAGCGTGGAACGCGTGTGCGAAGTGGTACGTGGTGCGCTGGGCGGTGCCGCGTGCGACGCGCTGCGGCGCCACCGCGTGTGCGGGCTCGCGCTCGCCGTCTGCCGCCTGCAGGATCTCGAGCCGGTAACCGCTCCTGTCATACGTACTCACTTGTGTGCGACGCGCTGCGGCGCCACCGCGTGTGCGGGCTCGCGCTCGCCGTCTGCCGCCTGCAGGATCTCGAGCCGGTAACCGCTCCTGTCATACGTACTCACTTGTGTGCGACGCGCTGCGGCGCCACCGCGTGTGCGGGCTCGCGCTCGCCGTCTGCCGCCTGCAGGATCTCGAGCCGGTAACCGCTCCTGTCATACGTACTCACTTGTGTGCGACGCGCTGCGGCGCCACCGCGTGTGCGGGCTCGCGCTCGCCGTCTGCCGCCTGCAGGATCTCGAGCCGGTAACCGCTCCTGTCATACGTACTCACTTGTGTGCGACGCGCTGCGGCGCCACCGCGTGTGCGGGCTCGCGCTCGCCGTCTGCCGCCTGCAGGATCTCGAGCCGGTAACCGCTCCTGTCATACGTACTCACTTGTGTGCGACGCGCTGCGGCGCCACCGCGTGTGCGGGCTCGCGCTCGCCGTCTGCCGCCTGCAGGATCTCGAGCCGGTAACCGCTCCTGTCATACGTACTCACTTGTGTGCGACGCGCTGCGGCTCCACCGCGTGTGCGGGCTCGCGCTCGCCGTCTGCCGCCTGCAGGATCTCGAGCCGGTAACCGCTCCTGTCATACGTACTCACTTGTGTGCGACGCGCTGCGGCGCCACCGCGTGTGCGGGCTCGCGCTCGCCGTCTGCCGCCTGCAGGATCTCGAGCCGGTAACCGCTCCTGTCATACGTACTCACTTGTGTGCGACGCGCTGCGGCGCCACCGCGTGTGCGGGCTCGCGCTCTCCGTCTGCCGCCTGCAGGATCTCGAGCCGGTAACCGCTCCTGTCATACGTACTCACTTGTGTGCGACGCGCTGCGGCGCCACCGCGTGTGCGGGCTCGCGCTCGCCGTCTGCCGCCTGCAGGATCTCGAGCCGGTAACCGCTCCTGTCATACGTACTCACTTGTGTGCGACGCGCTGCGGCGCCACCGCGTGTGCGGGCTCGCGCTCTCCGTCTGCCGCCTGCAGGATCTCGAGCCGGTAACCGCTCCTGTCATACGTACTCACTTGTGTGCGACGCGCTGCGGCGCCACCGCGTGTGCGGGCTCGCGCTCGCCGTCTGCCGGCTGCAGGATCTCGAGCCGGTAACCGCTCCTGTCATACGTACTCACTTGTGTGCGACGCGCTGCGGCGCCACCGCGTGTGCGGGCTCGCGCTCTCCGTCTGCCGCCTGCAGGATCTCGAGCCGGTAACCGCTCCTGTCATACGTACTCACTTGTGTGCGACGCGCTGCGGCGCCACCGCGTGTGCGGGCTCGCGCTCTCCGTCTGCCGCCTGCAGGATCTCGAGCCGGTAACCGCTCCTGTCATACGTACTCACTTGTGTGCGACGCGCTGCGGCGCCACCGCGTGTGCGGGCTCGCGCTCGCCGTCTGCCGGCTGCAGGATCTCGAGCCGGTAACCGCTCCTGTCATACGTACTCACTTGTGTGCGACGCGCTGCGGCGCCACCGCGTGTGCGGGCTCGCGCTCTTCCGTCTGCCGCCTGCAGGATCTCGAGCCGGTAACCGCTCCTGTCATACGTACTCACTTGTGTGCGACGCGCTGCGGCGCCACCGCGTGTGCGGGCTCGCGCTCGCCGTCTGCCGCCTGCAGGATCTCGAGCCGGTAACCGCTCCTGTCATACGTACTCACTTGTGTGCGACGCGCTGCGGCGCCACCGCGTGTGCGGGCTCGCGCTCGCCGTCTGCCGCCTGCAGGATCTCGAGCCGGTAACCGCTCCTGTCATACGTACTCACTTGTGTGCGACGCGCTGCGGCGCCACCGCGTGTGCGGGCTCGCGCTCGCCGTCTGCCGCCTGCAGGATCTCGAGCCGGTAACCGCTCCTGTCATACGTACTCACTTGTGTGCGACGCGCTGCGGCGCCACCGCGTGTGCGGGCTCGCGCTCGCCGTCTGCCGCCTGCAGGATCTCGAGCCGGTAACCGCTCCTGTCATACGTACTCACTTGTGTGCGACGCGCTGCGGCTCCACCGCGTGTGCGGGCTCGCGCTCGCCGTCTGCCGCCTGCAGGATCTCGAGCCGGTAACCGCTCCTGTCATACGTACTCACTTGTGTGCGACGCGCTGCGGCGCCACCGCGTGTGCGGGCTCGCGCTCGCCGTCTGCCGCCTGCAGGATCTCGAGCCGGTAACCGCTCCTGTCATACGTACTCACTTGTGTGCGACGCGCTGCGGCGCCACCGCGTGTGCGGGCTCGCGCTCGCCGTCTGCCGCCTGCAGGATCTCGAGCCGGTAACCGCTCCTGTCATACGTACTCACTTGTGTGCGACGCGCTGCGGCGCCACCGCGTGTGCGGGCTCGCGCTCGCCGTCTGCCGCCTGCAGGATCTCGAGCCGGTAACCGCTCCTGTCATACGTACTCACTTGTGTGCGACGCGCTGCGGCGCCACCGCGTGTGCGGGCTCGCGCTCGCCGTCTGCCGCCTGCAGGATCTCGAGCCGGTAACCGCTCCTGTCATACGTACTCACTTGTGTGCGACGCGCTGCGGCGCCACCGCGTGTGCGGGCTCGCGCTCGCCGTCTGCCGCCTGCAGGATCTCGAGCCGGTAACCGCTCCTGTCATACGTACTCACTTGTGTGCGACGCGCTGCGGCGCCACCGCGTGTGCGGGCTCGCGCTCGCCGTCTGCCGCCTGCAGGATCTCGAGCCGGTAACCGCTCCTGTCATACGTACTCACTTGTGTGCGACGCGCTGCGGCGCCACCGCGTGTGCGGGCTCGCGCTCGCCGTCTGCCGCCTGCAGGATCTCGAGCCGGTAACCGCTCCTGTCATACGTACTCACTTGTGTGCGACGCGCTGCGGCGCCACCGCGTGTGCGGGCTCGCGCTCGCCGTCTGCCGCCTGCAGGATCTCGAGCCGGTAACCGCTCCTGTCATACGTACTCACTTGTGTGCGACGCGCTGCGGCGCCACCGCGTGTGCGGGCTCGCGCTCGCCGTCTGCCGCCTGCAGGATCTCGAGCCGGTAACCGCTCCTGTCATACGTACTCACTTGTGTGCGACGCGCTGCGGCGCCACCGCGTGTGCGGGCTCACGCTCGCCGTCTGCCGCCTGCAGGATCTCGAGCCGGTAACCGCTCCTGTCATACGTACTCACTTGTGTGCGACGCGCTGCGGCGCCACCGCGTGTGCGGGCTCGCGCTCGCCGTCTGCCGCCTGCAGGATCTCGAGCCGGTAACCGCTCCTGTCATACGTACTCGATTGTGTGCGACGCGCTGCGGCGCCACCGCGTGTGCGGGCTCGCGCTCGCCGTCTGCCGCCTGCAGGATCTCGAGCCGGTAACCGCTCCTGTCATACGTACTCACTTGTGTGCGACGCGCTGCGGCGCCACCGCGTGTGCGGGCTCGCGCTCGCCGTCTGCCGCCTGCAGGATCTCGAGCCGGTAACCGCTCCTGTCATACGTACTCACTTGTGTGCGACGCGCTGCGGCGCCACCGCGTGTGCGGGCTCGCGCTCGCCGTCTGCCGCCTGCAGGATCTCGAGCCGGTAACCGCTCCTGTCATACGTACTCACTTGTGTGCGACGCGCTGCGGCGCCACCGCGTGTGCGGGCTCGCGCTCGCCGTCTGCCGCCTGCAGGATCTCGAGCCGGTAACCGCTCCTGTCATACGTACTCACTTGTGTGCGACGCGCTGCGGCGCCACCGCGTGTGCGGGCTCGCGCTCGCCGTCTGCCGCCTGCAGGATCTCGAGCCGGTAACCGCTCCTGTCATACGTACTCACTTGTGTGCGACGCGCTGCGGCGCCACCGCGTGTGCGGGCTCGCGCTCGCCGTCTGCCGCCTGCAGGATCTCGAGCCGGTAACCGCTCCTGTCATACGTACTCACTTGTGTGCGACGCGCTGCGGCGCCACCGCGTGTGCGGGCTCGCGCTCGCCGTCTGCCGCCTGCAGGATCTCGAGCCGGTAACCGCTCCTGTCATACGTACTCACTTGTGTGCGACGCGCTGCGGCGCCACCGCGTGTGTGGGCTCGCGCTCGCCGTCTGCCGTCTGCAGGATCTCGAGCCGGTTACCGCTCCTGTCATACGTACTCACTTGTGTGCGACGCGCTGCGGCGCCACCGCGTGTGCGGGCTCGCGCTCGCCGTCTGCCGCCTGCAGGATCTCGAGCCGGTAACCGCTCCTGTCATACGTACTCACTTGTGTGCGACGCGCTGCGGCGCCACCGCGTGTGCGGGCTCGCGCTCGCCGTCTGCCGCCTGCAGGATCTCGAGCCGGTAACCGCTCCTGTCATACGTACTCACTTGTGTGCGACGCGCTGCGGCGCCACCGCGTGTGCGGGCTCGCGCTCGCCGTCTGCCGCCTGCAGGATCTCGAGCCGGTAACCGCTCCTGTCATACGTACTCACTTGTGTGCGACGCGCTGCGGCGCCACCGCGTGTGCGGGCTCGCGCTCGCCGTCTGCCGCCTGCAGGATCTCGAGCCGGTAACCGCTCCTGTCATACGTACTCACTTGTGTGCGACGCGCTGCGGCGCCACCGCGTGTGCGGGCTCGCGCTCGCCGTCTGCCGCCTGCAGGATCTCGAGCCGGTAACCGCTCCTGTCATATGTACTCACTTGTGTGCGACGCGCTGCGGCGCCACCGCGTGTGCGGGCTCGCGCTCGCCGTCTGCCGCCTGCAGGATCTCGAGCCGGTAACCGCTCCTGTCATATGTACTCACTTGTGTGCGACGCGCTGCGGCGCCACCGCGTGTGCGGGCTCGCGCTCGCCGTCTGCCGCCTGCAGGATCTCGAGCCGGTAACCGCTCCTGTCATAC
This sequence comes from Leucoma salicis, assembly GCA_948253155.1. Taxonomy (NCBI): domain Eukaryota; kingdom Metazoa; phylum Arthropoda; class Insecta; order Lepidoptera; family Erebidae; genus Leucoma; species Leucoma salicis. The sequence continues at coordinate 11,539,110 of OX411809.1, read as the reverse complement.
GTACTCACTTATGTGCGACGCGCTGCGGCGCCACCGCGTGTGCGGGCTCGCGCTCGCCGTCTGCCGCCTGCAGGATCTCGAGCCGGTAACCGCTCCTGTCATACGTACTCACTTGTGTGCGACGCGCTGCGGCGCCACCGCGTGTGCGGGCTCGCGCTCGCCGTCTGCCGCCTGCAGGATCTCGAGCCGGTAACCGCTCCTGTCATACGTACTCACTGGTGTGCGACGCGCTGCGGCGCCACCGCGTGTGCGGGCTCGCGCTCGCCGTCTGCCGCCTGCAGGATCTCGAGCCGGTAACCGCTCCTGTCATACGTACTCACTTGTGTGCGACGCGCTGCGGCGCCACCGCGTGTGCGGGCTCGCGCTCGCCGTCTGCCGCCTGCAGGATCTCGAGCCGGTAACCGCTCCTGTCATACGTACTCACTTGTGTGCGACGCGCTGCGGCGCCACCGCGTGTGCGGGCTCGCGCTCGCCGTCTGCCGCCTGCAGGATCTCGAGCCGGTAACCGCTCCTGTCATACGTACTCACTTGTGTGCGACGCGCTGCGGCGCCACCGCGTGTGCGGGCTCGCGCTCGCCGTCTGCCGCCTGCAGGATCTCGAGCCGGTAACCGCTCCTGTCATACGTACTCACTTGTGTGCGACGCGCTGCGGCTCCACCGCGTGTGCGGGCTCGCGCTCGCCGTCTGCCGCCTGCAGGATCTCGAGCCGGTAACCGCTCCTGTCATACGTACTCACTTGTGTGCGACGCGCTGCGGCTCCACCGCGTGTGCGGGCTCGCGCTCGCCGTCTGCCGCCTGCAGGATCTCGAGCCGGTAACCGCTCCTGTCATACGTACTCACTTGTGTGCGACGCGCTGCGGCGCCACCGCGTGTGCGGGCTCGCGCTCGCCGTCTGCCGCCTGCAGGATCTCGAGCCGGTAACCGCTCCTGTCATACGTACTCACTTGTGTGAGAGATGGTGCTTGCCGCGTGATTTGAATAAATTAAATAAAAGATATCTTTTTTATATTGAAATGACGAAATGAATTATACCGTGTCTTTCTAGTTAAATAGTTCCATTATGATATTCTAGGCCAAAATGTCCCGTATCAATTTAAAATAAGATGCCTTCATATTGATCAAGATGTAATGACGATTCTTCGGTCGTCATTACCTCTTTGATTATGGCATAATTATTGTCAAGATATATCTAATGTTATAATTTTCTGTTCAGCTTCTAGAATTGCCGTTTGGCGATTGGGAGTTATTTAAATTACTCATCGTGAACCTGCGTGAGCTTGAGGCTAACATGCCGTCAACTGCCCCAACTGTTGCAGGTAACTTCTATATTAATAACTGGTTTCATTCGAGTCAGCATAACTGAATAACAACCGGTCATAGATACCAACTAGCCCTTAGCTTCAAAATATAACAAACTAGATTGTGCCCGCGTGGACTTCAGAATATAGTTACGTCACACTAATGATCTTTATGCAAACAATGCTATCCCACACGAACTATGCAATTTTTTCCCGAATTCAACATGATATGCCTTTTTCTGGGTTCTGAACTAGGTATATGTATGTTAACACTGGTCGGTTGAGTAGTGCTGAGGAAGCGTAACAAGCACAAAAACGCCCTTTCATATTTAGAATACTTATACTTAGTAAGGATAATGTTGTTATTTTTATTATTACTAGAAATACAAACTCGAATCAAAAAATGCTGATCGCAGTGTGGTATAGAGTAAGCTAGTTTCCTCATTAATAACTATAAAATAAAACCTTTCATAGACCAATCATTATAGTAATTGGAAATCCACTTTTCAGTGATATCCGATAAACCAGCTGATGTGGAGATTGATTCCGCTAAACCTAGTAGACCTGTTTTGGAGCATCAACGCAGTCGTCCTTCAAACGTTGAGAAACAAGTAAGATATATATTTATTTAAAACATTCATTTGTTTCTTGTTTTCATCGAAGGTACTATTACGTCGTTGGACGTTGGAAGGCGTATTAAATTTGCATTTTGGAATCGTAGATAAAAATGAGTATTAATCATCAATATTTTTTTGTTTTTCAAATTTTTTATCTCATTAAATTGATTTGAAAAATGTTTTGCAGCCATACGCGGAATATCAGGTGATTATTATAACAGTTGTAGAGCTCACGTTTAGTATTTGCTTCAGTATCTAGTCATTTCACGCTGATCACGTACATTTTTGCATACGGGTACCTGTCGCAGCTGTAAAAAAAAATACATGCCAAGATCTTGTTTTTTTTCGAAAACCATTACTGTCATACAGTTAGAAACAGATCTATGGTCAGAAAGAAAGGGTTTTGGGTAAAAGGGGGTCCCACCCTGGGCTAAAGCGAGTAGGGTAGACTTCAAAAACTGTCAGGTTTCCTCAGTGTTTTCCTTCACTTTATGGTGAAATATAAATATAAAGTTAGAGGTGTGCCTCGTGAAGTTTTAACTTAGGAACGACAATACAATTAGACACTTCTATCATGGCCATTATGTTGCCATTGTTTGAGCTGAACTGGAATGTATTGATACCTATGGAATATGAATACATTATTCGTTTGATTATTATTATCGACTATAATTTGGTATACCATCAAATACAGTGACCATAAACTTATTTTCAATTATCTAGTAAAATTCTGATATATTATGTAAAAATTATTGTAAAAATCCAGACGATTTTTACAATGTTATGTTATTTACAGTTTCAACGTATTTTAACACGAAAATGCCTTTTGCATTTAGTGCGTGCCACCATTTAGTTTCTATGTAAATAATTTGCATTTCATACAGTCATCATATGACATATTCTAATGCTTCTTAATATTGATTTCATTTTGCAATTTAAAACAGTCGAATTATCATATTTCCTAAATTATGTCTGAAATGTGCTTAGTGTATTTAGTAATACTAAAATCGAGGACAGAAATATATATTTGCAAGATTTGCTATCGCAACATGTCCGCGTATGCCGCGCGTGGTGTGATTCTGTAGCAGTTGACATGAGGTCTTAAAGTGTAATGTGAGCGGCGATCACGTGACTAGAAATAAATCATTTTATTTCACTCGTAGGTAACATTGGAGGAGCAAATGATCTGTGGCGCTCTTCAAACGCTTAACGAGGAGGCGCTGGAGGATGTCCTGCAGTCGGAGACCCCCTCCCACCAAGGTGAGCCCCTCCACACCATCCGCGAGAACCCACCCACTTCTCCAACCACTAACGAATCTAAGCACAGCGATTCCCTCACCCAACCGCAATCCTCCCCTTCTACCTCCGACGAGGAGCTGGACTTGCGCCGTGACCATGTCGTACTAAACTTCAGTGATGATTCTTTTATGTAATAACTAAACCAACAACTACTACGACTCTGTGATGAATCTTGATTCTAGTTGTCTAGATATCATAACCTTTGATATACGACAATCGATTATTACTCGTTTAATAATAAGATTATCGTTTGATAAGGAAGTATACGAGTATACAGAGCTATTTAAATAACTCGAACAATAATAAGACGTTAGTCGTATAATATCGTTGGCGCTCAAATTCAGGAGAAATTTGTTAAACCATTAATGTAATGGGTGATGATAATAAAACATATCTGTACTTAATTATCTTCTTTTAAAATAAATTAATAATGGCAAAGGCATTTGAGTATTATATGCCAAAGATTTTAATTTTAATGTTATATTAATAAATGCCTATTAAATTAAAATGCAACAATTTTAAATATGTTTATAACTTTGTTTAATTTATGTAAAACTCTTTTAGATGATTGATTCTTCGAATACCTATGAATAATCTATGAATGTATAGTCATTTAAGGGTTAGTGTCGTTACTATATTCGAAGGAATCTAGACGGAAGGTTTATCTAGACAGTGTATCCCGAAATATGAATTGGAAATTTGTTTAAGACCATTGTGTCATAATCCTAATGTTTTATTAGGAATTAAGTAATCATAATATACTTTTTAGTAATACTAAGGTATGTAATAATTAATTAATTTTGCTTTATATTTTTGAAAGGCCATACAACCTTCGAGAAAATTGTGTTACAATTGTAATTTATACAATTTAATTTTACATTCCAATCAAAAATTGTTTCATTGTGATAAAAATATATGGACTGTGCCGTTTTTACATGCAACACAAAAGCAAAATCGTGTACCTTCATTTACATCAACTTATTATCAGTAATATTATCTATGGTATCATGTATCACCTATATAGTCTCTAAAAAGGCGTCGGTTACCGATTCTAATGTTGTCGAGCCGTCTAATTGTTAATGTTCCATTAAAAATCATATTTAGAATTAAATAAGTGAAATTTATTATTATATTTTTAACTGCCTCGGTGGTGTAGCGGTAGTGTATGCGACTGCTAATCATGAGGTCTCGGGTTCGATCCCCGGGTCGGGCAATGCTATTGAGCTTTTTCTTAAAAAAAAAATTCTCAGTAGCAGCCCGGAGTTTGGAAATGTGCCCGGTAGACGTCAATAGGCTCGCCCCTATTACGTGGGACTTAAACATAGCTGGCGAGTCGTGGGTGTGTAACACACCTCTGCCTACCCCTTCGGGGAAAACAGGCGTGATGCTATGTGTGTGTGTGTGTGTGTGTGTGTGTGTGTGTAAATAACTGAAATAATGTTACACCACACTGCAGTGCGGATATGTCGTCATGGGCATGGACTTCATATTAAAATCAAACATTGTATAAATATTGTGATTTGTAGGGTCATGAAGACGATGAAGGTTACATCTTGTCGATGCGTGTTTACTAATATGAATGTTGCAAGAAGCAATTAAAATTTGCTACTTTTTTTTTGCTTTCTGTAAATAATAATTAGCAAATTTTGTCACTTGCTTACTCGATTCAGATATACCAAGATAATGATTCAAGGCCGGTCTCTCGAATGGGCAAGCAATAAAATTATTTTAATTTTCACAAAAAAATCATGAAAATATTATTAAAATTTTTAGATACCTACGTAATATTTTATGAAAAGTGACATACTTTTGTTTTATTGTAAATCATCTATAAATAATAGCATAAAATGTGAAAATTGCATACGTATTTATGTTGTATTTTAGATTTTAGTAATAGTGAAATTATTTTAATTATAATTTAATTTTCCATGAGAAAAAGACATGTATGTTATGTGTATAACTTTCAAGGTGATTATTCTAACATATCGGTACTAAACTTAAGGTTTTTATTTATTAGTAAGTATTTCAAGTATCTAATAGTGTAATGAGGACATAATGAAGATCCGTATTTTTGTAACTGTATCGCTAGAAATGCAAACTCGTTATGTTGGCAACTAAATTCAGTTATTCAACTTTAGACTTTGAGAGCCGGTTCAAACTAATCTGTCAGAAATCAGTTGCCTTGAATTTAGATAGCTCTATAAACAAAACACAAGCACGTTGATAAAGCTACTGAATGCTGCCAACATAATGATATTTTGATGTAGGTGCATGTTAAATGATTAAATTGAGATAATACTAGATAAGCGTGTAAAAGATGTATCATTCCTTTTTACAAATAACGTTTCTACTAACGGAACAATAAATATACAACAGTTACATGATGTGTTTGATTTCTAGTTTCCGTCTTTTTCAGGCAAGCAAACGGTCGCTTCTACCGAATCACTGACTCCCGAGTGGCGTCAACCGCGTCGATATTCCCGTCCATCCCATTCCATCCCCAGTGCACTGCTTGTAGGTAGGTGTCCCCGCGCGGGGTTGCCTGCCCGGCTCATGACTCGCGTGTACGTTTCAGACGAGGAGAGCGCGCTGCAGCTGCCCGCCGCCTCGCCCCGCCGCGACCCCTCCATCCTCCGCCGCGCCGGCTCGCGCCGCGCCGCCGACCCGCCCAACGTCACCTTCTACGTGCACGGCGACCACGACTCCGACGACGACGGACACATCACCTTCAGCGCGCCCCGCTCCCGCCCCTCCTCTCTGCTCGTGGCTCCCGAGGACGCGCACGACGCGCCACCGCTAAACGCGCGCTCCCACTCTGTGGAGGACTCTACGCGCACCGACTCTCCCGTCATCGACCTCAAGCTGCGCGGCTTGCGCCGCACCGCTGAGATATTACGCAAGGTCAGCTCGGCCGAGCGCCTGTCGCGGCTCCGAGATAAGATCATGTCGCGAGGCGGCGGGTCTCGAGAACGAAGCCCGGCTCGCGAAGAGCTCAGCGACGAGTCGACGCCGCTAGTGTCGCCGCCGCCCGAGGCCGCGTCGCCCCCGCCCAAGGCGGCGAGCGGCGCGGGCGGAGAGGCCAGTCCTGTGGAGGTGACGACGAGCGCCGAGCTGTCACCGCACTCCGACTTCACGGAGCTGGAGTCGCCACGCGACGCTCTCGACCTGCTGCCGTCCGACAAGTGCGACGTCGAACGAGCTGTACATTCACAGCGTTCACACAGTGACGCCTCCCTCTCCAACATGATCGAACCCTACAACATGCGACTGCTGGCACATGGCGCTTCAGACGGCGCCAGAAGTCTGTGGCGTCAGGACGCGATGGATTCAGACCCCCCGTGGTCCTGGGAAGAACCCGACTCACCCGTGTGAACTACGCCTATTTATCATCACAACTTCTAACAAGTTGCGTAGCGGTTTTAATATATTTGCTAGGCGTCATTGTACGACAAGTAATGTTTTTAGCTATTTTTATGGCTCACTGTTTCCTAAACTTAGATAATGGAAGATATCGAGACCACCCATTCATTTGACTATTCTTTGTACAAATTAATTATCTCTACAAAAATATTATGCATTTAATTGTTGACATGGATCTGTTGTGATCATAATATATGATGAGTGTTACTTGTTCATAAGTACTTACCATTTAAAACATTGCTGTTGCACATTGTTTAAAAAAAAAAATTAATAAAACGAATTTGCTATCAATATCACTTGTTATTCATCAACATGTCCCTAAATTGCACAAAGCTATCACATCTACGATTTTATTTTTGTATATAGGTACCTAGTATCTAATATTGGCAAGTATTTACATTATCAAACTATTAATTATATTCCACCGTTGGAGCAATTGTGCAATATAATTAATATTCTTAAATGGTATCGAAACTTATTAACTCTGATGAGATAACAAATTGGACATAAGTTCAAGGATGTCTTAGGCATATTTTGTTACATGAAAGGTTAAAAAAACATAATATATATTATTTAGTAGCAAAATAAATTTATACATTCAAAAGAAAGTAACGTATGTATATACAACGATACAAAGCGTTGGAATAATGTTGCTCTTGCGTGTGTTTTAGGCTTTTGTTTTTTGTTAAGGCGGGTAAAATGTTCCTAACCGCATACCCCGTCGTTCGGGGCAACAAACAGAGTAGTGTGGGGCCCTCGCCCACTAAAGAAACCCGCCGTGTGCCGTCTCTCCGCCTTTATTGGCGGGCCACCGGAACCATATTACATTTCTTCAGTGGTCATGTGTTTTAGGCCTTCGCGTCAGGCACTGAGTAATTAGTATTTTGTGATTATTTAAGTTCGTATCCTGTCATTGTTTGATTATTATACCCATGACGAACTAAGTTTCACTTCTATCATATATACTATGCTGCTTATTCGCACACTTTTTTCCTGAACGTTTTTATTTTTTCGATAATAACATTAGGATACCATTCTTGTTGGGCATGAATATGACCAACCCATAACTCAAACAGAGCAATATAACCACGAGTTTAATAATAAAATTGAGTTATAATTTTGTTTTACAATTGGTTTATATACACGTCTATAATCACAATTACATATATATCACAAACAAAACGTTAGAGATCACAAGCTATAGTTATACATAAATAATACATCATTATATCTACAGTTTAGTATATACACAATTTTCTTATACTTATATCCAACATGACTATGTATTGGAAATGTATCGAGTTATAAAACATTATTAGGAATAATAATAATAATCTCAGGAATAGCGTCGATAGATTGATATTTGTGTTGCAAACTTTTCAATTATTTTAGACTACGAATTATAATATTATGAAATTACAATTTATTTATTTTTTGTCACCAAATTTTTATGGTAATAACCAAAATCTTTAAACATTGCTTTTAACCTTATTATTTGTTAACCGTAAAGTTCAAAGTCAACAATGATGTATTAGGTTGCTAACCTAATGTGTGAGAAACCCACTGTGACAGGTATACGTAACATAGCAATGTAGCATAATCCTGGTGGATATGCAGCTATATGAAAATATTTGTGCGTTACATATTGAAATTACTAATATACATTTGTTTCGTTGCAAATTACTATTTCTTAACAGCTTTCTTTTTGATCACTACAGCTTACATAGTATAGTCACTAAAGATATTGAAAGGTGATTTGTGTTTCAGTTAGTATTCAAATTCAAATTCAAATTCAAAAATATCTTTATTTCATAGGCCTATTAATTAGCACTTAAAATCGTCAAGAATACACTAATAATCAACACGAGCGCCTGAGGCGAGTGCATCCGCAATAACAAAGTGGCGATTGCAATCGCCACAAGCGGCCGGATTCCGAAGTAAAGCCTTTCATGAGAAGAACCCGGCAAGAAACTCATGGGCCACTTTTTTAAATTGCCAATTTATTACAATTTAATATAATCTTTATAACTAAAATGACATTATATCATACAAAACAATTTTGAAAAATAATGAATGAGGAGCAGCTCAAGCCCATTTTGTTTTGTCCTCAAGATAATCCGAAACAGTGTAATAACCTTGATTACAAAGTCTAATTTTTATGGCTTTCTTAAACTTATTTAGTGGCATGTTTCGGACATTTTCAGGAATCTTATTGTAAAAGCATATACATTGCCCCATAAAAGATCTACTAATTCTGTGGAGACGAGTACTGTGTGCAATAAGATTGCCTTTGTTCCTAGTATTAATGTGATGAACATCGCTATACTTATCAAAACATCCGATGTTTTTCTTGACATACAACAGATTTTCGTATATAAATTGAGACACAACAGTTAGAATATTCATTTCTTTGAATTTCTGTCTAAGGGAAACTCTCGGGCCCAGATTATAGATTGCACGAACAGCCCTTTTCTGAAGTACAAATATGGAATTTAAATCGGCGGAACATCCCCATAGCAGTATGCCATAGGACATAATACTATGAAAATAACTGAAATAAACTATTCTAGCCGTTTCAACATCAGTCAATAATCTAATGTTTTTTACTGCATATGCCGCTGAGCTTAACCTACCTGACAATTTTTTAATATGGGGGCCCCATTGGAGTTTGTTATCTATAGTGATACCTAGGAAAACCGTGGACTCCACAAGGTCCAGTTTAACGCCATTCAATTGTACATTGGTTTCTACATGCCTTACATTGGGTGTAGTAAATTTTATACATTTAGTTTTATTTTCACTTAAAACTAGGTTATTAGTATTGAACCAATGAACAACTTTAGATAGTGCGTTGTTCACATCGTCATAATTAAGCAGTTGCCTTCTTAGTTTAAATAATAAAGATGTATCATCTGCGAACAACACAATACTTCGATTATCTCCTACGTAGTATGGTAGGTCATTAATATAGACTAGAAACAGAAATGGCCCTAAAATAGACCCCTGTGGCACACCCATTGTCATGACAGACCCAAGCGATAACGTACCATTAACATCGACCCTTTGAATTCTATTGCTCAAATAAGAAGTCAAAAGCTCGAGAGCCCTGTTCCTGATTCCGTAATGGTATAACTTTTTAATGAGGGTTTCATGATGTACACAGTCAAATGCCTTAGACAAATCGCAAAATACGCCTAACGCATCATGCGAATCTTCCCAGGCTCTAAATATGGTTTTTAACAATTCTATACCTGCATCAGTAGTAGAGCGATTCTTTGTGAAGCCGAACTGGTTTTTATGGAAAATTTTATGATTGTCAAAATGATTAATCATTTGTTTGAGAATAAGCTTCTCAAATACTTTACTTAGTGTCGGTAGTACAGAAATTGGACGAAAATTATTAAGTTCTGAGGTACTACCAGATTTAAACAAAGGAATTACTCTACTAAACTTCAGAAGGTCGGGGAATACACCATTAACAAAACAACCGTTAAATACAGATGTCAATTGGGGAGCAATAATATGAATGATTGAGTTAACTAACTTAACAGACATACCCCATAAATCCGCCGTTTTTTTAATATTGAGACTTTTAAAGTTATTTATAACACTGTTTACATTGACATCCGAAAATTTAAAGGAAGTATTACATATCGGAACACATTGCCTAAGGAGCGATTCGGCTGCAGTAGGAGACAACGTCAGATGTTTTGTTGTTAAAACAGGAATATTAGTAAAATAATTTTCAAATGCCGTTGCCACTTCTCGATTCGCTCTTACATTTTTGTCATCTATTTTCAAGTTAAAGTCCCTCTTGCGCACTGTTTCTCGACCGGTTTCACTGTTTATCACCTTCCAAGTCATTTTAATAATATCGCCGGATTCTTTGATTTTATTTTTCAAATATAGTGATTTAGCACAGTAACAGGCTCGTTTGAACGTTTTGGAATATTTTTTTACATATTCTAAAAATATTGGGTTATGATTATATGATTTTTCGTTATAAAGTTCATACAACCTCAGTCTGCTTTTATAAATACCACAGGTTGCCCATTGACTAAAGCCCGCGCGAGCGCCAATAGTTACAGTTTTAGGTTTAAACTTCTTGTTGAATTCATTATTGATCAACTGAAATAAAGCAGTATACAAATCGTTAGGGTTGTCATGAAAAGGCAACCGCGGTACTTTCTCAGATAGATTACATTTAAAAAGCTCTAAGCGGCTAGAATTCATTGGAACAAAGGTAACCTTTTCTTTATGGACCCTACTAGTTCCAGGAAATACCACCAGTTGTCCACAATGATCAGATTCTAGTTTATTTATGATAGATTTATTGATTGGTTTTGCATTAGTAAATATATTATCTATACAAGTTGCGCTCAAAGAAGTAATCCTAGTAGGTTCCAAAAAAACATTGTACATATTATAAGATTTCATAATAGTTATAAATTTTTGAGTGATAGTACTATTTTCAAGTAAATTTATATTAAAATCTCCACAGATCACAATTGTTTTATTTGAACTAGAGGTTTTAAATAAAATGTCCTCTAAGTGTCTTTCAAAATCATCATATGGTGAACATGGGGGTCTATAAACACATGCGACAATGAACTGCTCAGACTCAATACAAGCAATTTCAATAACCCGTTCAACAGAGAGGCTGACTATATCATTACGTACTTTATATTTAATTTTATTATCTATAATAATTAGGGCACCACCCCGTATACTAATGCCTCTGTTGAATGAGCAAGCAACCTGGTGATTGGGAAAATTGAACATGTATTGATTATTTTTCAGCCAATGTTCTGTAATACAAAGAATATCTACAACACAATCATTAATAAATAATTCTATTTCCAATTCTTTACCAAGGATACCTTGAATATTCTGATGTACCAGGTTGATTGGCTTTAATTTCTTATTATTACTAGAGCAAGAGGGTGTCTCTTTTGTCTTTATTAAATTATAATTACTTGATAAACTATTTTTTAAGCAAGAGGATATCTCTATTGTCTCGTATTGTAATTTAAATTAGTATATGAAATGTCATTATTTTTATTAATATAAATGTCATCATTTAAATTACAAATGTCAACATTAGATTGCTCAATAGAAGCAAAGTTGTTAGCCAAGTTCTTGGCTGATGTATAAAAAAAATATGATAGCGAAGCAGCTACCTGTTGTTTAAAATATTTACAAAGATAATATCTATCTTCTATCAAATAATGATAACGCTTATTAACATAATTGTTAATGTCAATGACATGCATTTTGTCACTAATAACATAATTGCATTGAGTTTTTATATTATCCAATGTCATATTCAAAGTGTAAGTATATTCATTTTCCAACTTCGTCAATTTTCTTTTATAGGGAAATGTGAACATAACTATTTTCTTTACATTTAGATTAGAATCAATCAGTATCAGAGGCTAGATCACATCCAGACAATGGGAGTGGTTGCAAAATTAAGTTATTAAGTAACCAAAGTCAGATTTGGGGGTACCGTTTTAGTAGGAGATATGAAATCGGCTAACAACATTACAACAACTACAAAAGTTTTACTTCTTTTACTACACATAAATAACAAGCAGTTGCATATCTATACTTATACACATACGAAATTCATTCAAATACATAAAATAGAGAGAATAATTTTAGAGGTCTTATTTACATATTTTAGTATAAAATACTTAATTTTACGGTAATTTTTCTAAACAAAATTACTGAGTACCGTTTGGTTACGGCAATTGTGACAATAATTATAGTTTATTTCAAGTTGCACTAGAAATTCTTGGCTCCGTAAAAACATGTAACGTAAGAAGATTCAACAAGTACTATCACAATGACTAAATAACTTGTATATTACTGAGATTATTAGTAGTATCTTCTATAGATTTGTCGGGAGGTTCTGGCGTGTCTGCGCACTGTTCTTTTCTGTTGTCATCGTGGATCTGTTGTGGGGCATCGTCGTAGTTCTGAGGTTTATCTTCAGGAGGAGAGTCACCAGTAGGCGCGGTAAGAGAGCTCCACCAGCCAGAGAGGGCGCCACGTGCTTGAGAAAGAGCTCCGCCCACTGCGCGAGATGTACTAGCCACCGCACGTCCCGTGCTTGCCACTGCCGCTGTCACCTTGCGACCGCCTTCCGTCGTCGACATCGTACTGAAATTACAACCATTCTATTACACCTCAAGATGACTAAATATCAATTAACACTATATGAGCCTGGACAGGCAAAAGTGGTCTTACTAAATTTTTTGATACTAAGATTTACATAAAACATGTATTTTTGAAGAAAATAGTATAACATAAGTTTAATAGTCAATTATGACTTGCAGACAATCCTGCGGCCCACCAAATTGTAAGTGATAAATGCTGCTTGTGAACTTAGCAATACCATTTAATATACCAGGGACACATCAGTGTGATGTGTCCCTGGTATATTAAAACTTGCTTGAACACTGGTTGAAAATGCACAACAAAATATTTCGATATTTTTATAGCATATTATGTACTTGACATGCTCGGCCATTTGCCAGAACACAGTGCGAAGTCGTTATAGACGCTTTGCCAGGTAAGCCATTGTGCCATTTGGTTGGGATTATCAATTTGAGCGTCACCTAAGTCGTTAACGAGGAATGTGTTATCGTTATAAAATAACGAAATTCACGATCCTTTGGTCGAAAACAGATATTTCAGAGCAGGTGAGCTGTATAGAAAGTTGGATTGAGTTACCAATCTTGGCTTAACTTAGTTGTTCAGTCAAAAAACAAGGTATCATGTAGTTTAAAAAACTATCATTAGACTCACATTACCAAGCCCAATTAACTGGGACACATCAAAGCAAATCACGTGAGCGCATACTTGAGAGGTGTACTAGCAGCCAGTGGGAAGGTCCACTATCCTGACTGGAGACAGAAAGTGGATAGTGAAACTGATGGTGATGGATCATCAGACCAGCACCCAAGGTACAAAGTATAGTATTGTCATTCAACTGAACACATATAAAGTATCATTTGATATTTACAAGACACATAAACAGGTTAAAAACAAACTTACTGTGCAAACTTCAGTTTCATATCCGCTACAGACAACTGCCCAGAAAATGGATGGATAGGAGCAAGGTTCATAAAAGATTCTATTTCTCCATTATTTGTATTTTGTAGCCACTGCTGATAAGCAGGAGTTAATTTAAAAGCATTCATAAATTGAGAATTGTAGGAGTCAATCTCTCGGCTACCCTCTGTAATAAAAAGAATTATGAAGGTTTAAACATTTCCTGACATTTATTTTAAAATATGTCTACCAAAAAATTAAAATAATACTGTGTTGAATAGTTACCAGGTAACAAAGATGTCCTTAATAGATAAATTAAATAACTTGCAAACTGTTCTCTAATCCAATCATCACCTTGAGTTGGACCATGGCGCACAACATGATCAGCAAAGCGAAGATCCTCTGTGCCAAGAGTTAATTGCCTCCTTAGCATCATATCAGCAGTTTCTATCCTCATTTCATTTACTTCTACCAGAACATCAAACAACTGTCTCTTTTGTTTGAACAATACATTAGATGCTCCAACAACAAAGCCTTGTACAGCAGGATCCGATAAAATATCGAGATATTGCAAAGACAAATATGGTAAACAAAGATAACCTTCCTCAAATAAAGGAAGGGGGAGTCCACACTCAAATTGATCTATTTGGCTGGTAAGATTGTGTAAGCCATCAACACTCATATCTCTTGTTAAATGTGGAGTCTGTTGAGCTTCTGTCACATTCTTCTGTAACTTACATTTTTCTCCAATGCTGTGGCATTTTTCCCTTGTACCTGTGAAATCTTGTCTATCAACAACATCTGCTAGCAAATTCTCATCAAAACTTTGCCGGCTTACTCTATCTTTCTCTTCTAAAAGATTTCCAGTTTCCTTTGGGGACAATTCCTCCATTTGTGTTGTTCCATTGTGTAAGTGACCAATAGTTACTTGTGTTATTTCAGTACAATCTGTAACATCTTGGTTTCCGTTATTTACTGTTGCAGTATCTGGTGACAATGGTCTAGATAACCTACAACAGCATTATACAATATCAATACACACATAAATAATAATGACAAACTTATGTAAGTGAAATACATTACAATGACTATTTTAGTATATTGTATGCATAATACTCACACAACATTGGCAGACCGAGTGAGCCCGCTTTCCAAACATAGTGGCAATAACGAGACAAGTGTCAACAAAGCAGTAGATAAGGGCCCAGCTGGAGCACCATAGATGAGTACCTTGCGTCTCAATAAGATCAGTTTAAATAGCAATAGTGCTTTATGCTTCCAATTTTCGAGTAATCTCTGCACAGACAAGCCTAAAAATTGGATTAAACTAAAAAGCTATGTAAGTACTGATAAATTCTAAACACACAATGTATGCAAAACAGGTATGGGTGATTATGAATCCATAGTTATTGATTAGGAATACCAGGAAAAAAATTATGAAATTATCATGAGTACCTTCAACTATTTGATCCATTTGAACAGGGCAATTATTTAAATGATTATAAGCATCTTCCAGTAATTTAGTTTGAGAGAAATCTCCTTGTAAGAACCAAGCTCGAACAACTAGTTCCAATTTCACTGCTAGACGGCCAAATAGTGGTGCACGGCATACAACACATACACTTTTCTGAACGGAGCTGCGAGTCATGTCTTCTGTCTTCTGGGCTACTTGCTAAATAAACAATCCAAAATACAATTGAAAAATACAGTCAGTGTTTGACCAAACTTTCAGCAAAGACCTTGTTTTGGCATAACACAGGTTAGATTGTAATCTCTGATGCCGTGCGGCCTAAAAGGAAATAACATTCTGGGGATTCTGTACTGCATTTTTGTGTGTTATTTTTTACTTTAGTTTTCACAGTAACATATTACTTTAAAAGTTAGGTATCTATTTGAATGTTATAACCTATTAATAAATAATTATTATGCTTAATAGAAAAGCAATTGGAAGTTCTTTTTTGTATTAGTTTTGATTTCTCACTAAACTAATTCCGAACACAACGGTTTCGCCTGTAATAATACTTTTAGGTCAGATAGTAAATACGTTAGGTACATTTATTACCTTTATGCAGTTCCATTTATATATACAATTGCATTACATTTTTATACTTGAAACATTATTATTAACAGCAACAACTGTTAGCAGTCTCATTTTTCCCAGGTTACTCACCTCGATAGGGATTTGTCTAAAACATGAGACACCAAATACTGTATGTGCTGGTTCAGATAAACCTGGTAAACTGAAGAATATTGTATCTGATAAATAATTATGAGAGCCATCTGGTAACGCAAGCGCGGGTAAATGTCTCCATGCTGCTGGCAGCTCTGTAGGGTTTCCGTAAACTAGTTCAGGATAGCAATGTTCTACCTAAAATTCAAATGGTATTCGATAAATGTGTTAAAATATTTATCAATGATTTATATGAAATAAAGCTACAAAGCTTGCGGCTTAATACGAAATGCAAGGTACATCATTCCAAAATAGGAAGCCGAACTTTAGCCGATACTTACTTCTACAAACATATAATATTGATTGATGAAACCACACTACTCACTTGGCATCCTTTTTTATGATGAAATCCTACCACGATGATATTAAGTACTGGCTCATTAATTAGCGACATTATAATTAAATATCAATTAGAGTAAAAACATAATTGATTTCGTAGCAAACTTGAAGATCTGCATCCCCAAAATTTTGCTTCTCGTAAGTCTTAACTTCAGTATATACTCTTTGTCGTAAGCATAATAACCACAGAATACTTTTTAACATAAGGAATAGAGACCTAACTTCACAGGGTTTTAGGTAGGAGTTATAAGAGCCACCTGGATTTCTCAGGTCGCAACTTTATCTTTATATAGTTTATATCTCTATACATACACTATAAATAGTGCCATCCACGAAGACGCGCCCCACTCTTTTTTCTAATTACTTACAATGCAAGTGTGTATCGCTTCACCGAATTGCCTATTACGCACGCACACATAGATGAATAAACAAAATCACGACAGAGCGATACGGTCAACTAGGAAGATGCTCTACTTTAATATTATAAACCGACTTCAAAAAGGAGGAGGCTTTCAATTCGACTGTATGTTTTTTTTTTTGCTGTGCTTTATTACTTTCTCTACTACGCTCCTGTACTCGATGCTTTCTTATACGAGATGCACCCAAGGAATTCCTCCCTATCGTGCACCACCTACTTTGGCCTATTTTATAGAAAACACAAAAAGCAAAAAATAAATTACATACGATATCCGTGTTAGACACCTACTGATGTGTTTGAAGTCGACCAATTATTTTTTGCGTTTTAGTTTCAGGGTGTCTTTTGAAAGCGGTTTTTTTTATTTAAAAATAATAAATATTTCATGTTGTCGTTCAGTGTGGGTATTGTATGTCATTATTAGTTAATACAGTGTAATATTACCATGTTAAGGAAGAAATTATAAACATTAATAGTATACTAAAAAAACTATATGGTTGTCTGTAAAGGCGGTTTGAGGGCGATAATTTAATGTCATGTATGTTTTTTGAGACTTTCACAAAATGTAATACTGATAGTAATTGAATAGTACATTTTAATATTCTAGACATTTTTTTTTTTTTTATTAAGTAGAGCAACTTTCTTGCCTAGCCTGGATTCAAGCAACGTGAACTGTACAACCCATGTGCATCGAGCCGCTGATGGCTCGCGACTGACACTTGGCCCAATCGTCCCACACCCCGCGGCCCCCTCGCCAAATTTTGAGGGGCACGTCTTCGTGAATGGCACTATCTATAACCTACGTGAGTTATATTTATTTGTAAGCTTTATGATTTCAATGAAATAAATCAAATGTTCAAGAATATGTGTAGTTTCAAAGTTCTTCAAAACAATTAAAAATCCATACATTAGTATTATAAATAAAACATCATAAACTGTCTTATTACATTTTTTATTTTAACTGTCTCTTAAAACGTTTTATAAAATATTTTCTGGCAAATATTTGATATTAATACAGTCAGTCGTGAATGTTCATAGCAACCGCACGCATTACACATATTCCAAGTACCTATACGCTTAGTCATATATAGTCAACCTTTGATATTAATATGCGCTGTGCAAATTGCGGAATACTTTTTAATGATGGTGTGCAATGTACTGCCTGCAAGAAGCACCTGGATTTCGGTTGTGCTCAGATAACTGAAACTGGATGGAGAAAGTTGGGATCAGAGAGACGTGCAGTTTGGAAGTGCACTACCTGCAAGACTACGTCACCAAAACCACCCAAACCAACACCTGCTGTCAGTGGATCTGAGCCTGTATCTCTCAAAATCTTGTTAAAGGAAATCCAAGACGTTAAGTCGCAACTTGTGGGACTACCAACACTGATTGAAGATCTGCAGTTAATAAAAAATGATCTATCGGACTTGAAGGCTACATCGGAATTTATAGATGGCAAAATAAATGATCTTAATAATAAAATTACTACTCTTGAGACCAGACTCTCACATGTGGAACAGTGTGAAGCGAAAGTGAATTCCTTGCTCTTGGAAGTTGACGTACTGAAATCACACCTGGAAGCGAGTGACCAAAGAACACGTCTGAATAATGTGGAGATAAAGGGTATACCATTCGGAAAAGACGAGAATCTCTTTACGTTGGTGGAACTAATCAGCAAGAAATTCAACTACTCCTTCCCTAAATCACAAATTAACTACGTTTACAGAGTGCCGACATTTAACCCTAAAGAAAAAAATGTTATAGTTAATTTCGTTAATCGTTACATAAAAGAAGATTTTGTGGCATCTGCGCGAGCTCATAAATAATTACCGGCGGCTGAGATTGGATTTCAGGATTCAAACCAGCGTATTTATGTTAACGATCATTTAACATTGCAGTCCAAGAATCTATTAACTCAAACAAAAGTAACGGCAAGAGAGAAGAATTATCAATATATATGGGTGAAATTTGGCAAGACCCATGTTCGCAAGGTTGAAACATCGCAATTACTAGTCATAAACAAAGTCACAGATTTAAACAAAATCGCTTAAAATGTATCCATTTTATAACTTTCGTTATATTTCTTTTCGGCTTAAACTTTATTTTGCTATCAACAATTTACTTATTTAGATTCATATCTTTATTTATTGTATTGTATTCAAAACGAACCAACGCTACGAAACGACTACAAAAGTGAGGCGATCGAGAAGCGCAGGGAAAATTTTGATCGCTAGTTTCTTCACTTTGACGGGATATCTGGTTTCAATTCCATTCCAAAGCAGCATCAATAATGAATGGTACACCACAAAATGCCTGCCAGAAGTTTTGTCTGCAATGAGCAACAAGCGAACGAACACCGGGCTCCGCAGGGTACTGCTTCACCATGACAACGCGCCTGCACACTCAGCTCTCAAAACGAGCGTCTTCCTGGACACCACACCGGTCAGTCTTGGGTCACCCTCCTTATCTGATCTGGCACCATGTGAGTTCTTTTTATTCCCTAAAATAAAATATCAGCTGAAAGGGATACAGTTTTCATCGCCGGAAGATACACAGCGCTCGAGAAAGCCGTGGAAGATGTGTCTGCCGTGGACTGGAAAAATGTTTCGAAAATTGGTTCAGACGCATGAAACTTTATATAGAGGCTGGTGGAGAGTTCATTGAAAAAAATTAATTAAAATATTTTATCAATAGAAGTTCTTTTTTTAGTTTCTCAAAACTTTATGAATGCCCCATGTATTAATAAAACATGTTTTATTTCAGTTTTATTTCTATTCCCTCGAATATAAAATTTATTTGAATTCACTTTGCACTTTCACTTTGCTTTGGGAAATGTCGTGATGATAAGTTAGTTTAGTTAGTTCAGTTTTCTCTATTAATCATTTTAAGCCATTTTTGTCGAACACCAATATTCTGAGGAAATATAAAACGTTAAATTAAAATATAAACTTTAACTATCCAAAGATAAAAATATATTTATTCAAAAAATGATAACTTAACCGTATAGAATGATCTAACTCAATTTTTTTTTAAATAATAATAAATATATTATATTATTATAACCTTATCTATTATTATGTTTCAGTAAAGGTTAATATATATATTATATAAGCTTCTTGGTAGGTAGTATTTATTACTTCAATGCTGCCAACCTACTGAACTATGACGTTTACATACAGCCTGCCATCATTTCACGGCAGATGGCTTAGTAGCTTAGTAGGTACTTTATCAGTACTTTATCCATGGGCCTAGTTCCATACAACAGGACTGTGCACTTAGTATTTCTGTGTATACAAAAATACACTTTATTTTAATAGGGAAATTTTATATTTCATATGAAAAGATCACCGAGCCAGCTTAGACGGTTAGTACGGGATTGGTTCTTTATCTGACGAACGGGGTGACGGTGTCGGGTATCTTTTTCCTTCATTGACACATGAATACATAGGCTTAGCACGCACTGCGAGTTTTATTCTCGCGGTTTATTACTTAAAAATCTATGACATCTGGAAATTGTATGAAGCTCCACGCACTTGAGAAAATAAAATCATGAAATTATTCTTGTAAAATTATTGGATTATTCGTATCTTATCTTGCGGACATATCATCACCCAAAGGTAAAGTCTATGGTTTGCTTAAGCTAGGTCTGCAGCGCCATGCATCGTGTTTGCAAACACAATATCATGATAATATAACCAAGGTCACGGTATTGGGGATTATGATTTATCACCTTTAATTATCAGCAATTACAAAAACAAGCTTACATACCCATGATGGGGATGGTTGGCCACTTTATTGTTTGGATTCAGCTGAATTGGGTCCAAACAAAAATAACGCATACGCGAAAAGTATAAAAAACTTATACACGTGTCACGCTCACTCTCGCTATGACCTAAT
Source organism: Leucoma salicis (assembly GCA_948253155.1). Classification (NCBI taxonomy): domain Eukaryota; kingdom Metazoa; phylum Arthropoda; class Insecta; order Lepidoptera; family Erebidae; genus Leucoma; species Leucoma salicis. The sequence goes on along the minus strand of OX411809.1, from coordinate 11,518,536 downwards.
ATGTGCATTCTTTTCTTCATCCTTAGTATTAAAATAGTAGCGAGCCTATTATATCCTCTGTCTACGACATTGCCATTGAAAACATTAATTTTCATTCAATTTATAACCTGTTATTTGGTAAATTTAAACTGTCTTGTGTTGTGTGAAATGCTTACCAGGCACTCTTTTACGGCGTTAAAATTAATGAAAGGATTTTTCTATGTAAATTACAAAGCTTATTAAAAAAAATTTTCGGGTATTTTAGAATGACTATAATAACATTCGATAACTTACTTACTACTTAGTATAACTATTTTACTACCTGAAGGACCGAGCTTTGCTCGGTATTTTCTTTTTTGTTAAATCGTGAGTTTTTCTCACAAAAGAAAGAATTGAAAGAAAAGAAACGAACTGGAGACACCTGGACTTGAACCCGGGTCTTCTGGTTTTGGGACCACCCGATTTCCCACCTGAGCTATTATAACCTTGTAGATGGTGGCGAAATTTACCTTTGTATTGCAATAATATTGTAGCGGTTTTTCATTGCCTGAAAACCCGGATAAAACAACGTTTTCTAAAAATGAAACCTAGCTAGATCGATTTATCGCTCCCGAAAACCCCTGCATACCTAATTTCATGAAAATAGTTGGAGCCTTTTCCGAGATTCAGACTATATATATATAGAAGAATTGCTTGTTTGAAGATATTAGATAGGTTATATCTCAGGTTCCCGAAATAGTAGCGTAGATACAAGGTAGGTATATACCAGTTTCACGTGCATAAGCTTATATTGACATAAGTTTGAACCTAGACAATTTTATTTTACGAAATTTGATAATATTAAGATATTTACCTAAATAATACATCTATACATATATTATGTAATAAACAACAGACTATATTAACAATAATACATTGGTTCGTTAATTCACCTGTGTAAGATTCTACTTAGGAATCTAGCGAGGATGCCAGAAAATAAGTGCTGATAAATAAAGGCGATAAATCTTAAATATCTACTTTATTGTTTTACACAGATACAGATTTTATAAAACAGGATTTATATAATTATATTACTGAACAGAATCGTTTCGTGTTATTTTTGGTATGCCAACACGGCTTCCTAAGCAAGCCATAGACTTTCACTTTATGTGATTGTGATTATGTGTCTGCAAAGTAAGATACGAATAAGACAATAATTTTACAAGAATAATTTCGTGAATTATGAATATTGAGGAAGCGAGAGATGTATGCAAGAATAGAGCCTCTTGGCACTATGTTCTCTCTGCCTACCCCGCAAGGGAATTCGCAGTGCGTTCTAAGCCTAAGTATTCATGTGACAACGAAGGAAAGGGACACCGTCACTCCGTAGCTCCGTACTAACCGTCTCAGCTGGCTCGCTGATATTTTTATTTGAAATATTAACCTTCGATTTTAAAGAATAAAGTGTATTTTTGAATACATAGAAATACAGATTACACAGTCCTTTTATATAATAGGTTAGACGAAGAATAATATAGACTCGCTACTATTTTGACATTAAGGATGAAGAAAAGGATGCACATACTATAGTCAGAATTTTAATTCGATTCCAGATTTGACAATTTCAGTTTTGCAACGTTATGACAAGTACTAAATAGTGACGTTGCGAAATTATTCGATATGGAAATGGATTATTTCCGGATCGATTCCTCTCGTTTATAGTAGTATATCTAAACAACTACTACTTTAATAGAAACTAAGTATATCAGGAAATTAAATATTTCTGAACGGTTAATTTAGTTATGACGATTAATTTTATTAAGGATCTGAGAGTTTTCTTTAATAATTGTGTGTGAAATAAATAAAAAAATGTGATCATGAAGGAATATGAGAAATAAAACAAATAGATGTATTATGGTAATATTTTATTTTATAAATCGTCGCCGTCATCGCTATCGCTATCGCTGTCACTTTCTGTAACATTTATTATAAATGTATCTGTGTTATTGTCAATTAACATATCTAGCCTACTCATTTTTTCCTCTTCTTTGGCAACATGGGACGCATTTAGACCATTCGGTAGCCGTAATTTTTTGAATGCCTTCCTCAAATAAATTTCTCACGTCTGTCAATTTGAAGGTTTTATTATTTTGAGCTACATGCCCCCTTACCTGCGCCCATATCAATTCGATAGGGTTCAGCTCGCAATGGTAAGGGGGCAGTCTTAAAACTGTGATCCCATGTTGTGCTGCCATTTCGTCTACAGTGTACTTATTAAAAGACTCGTTATGTGGAATCAGTTCTAAAAGCGTAGATTTAACCATATCTGGTTCGTAATGAATATTTTTATTTAAAAGCCAGTCTTGAATTGCAGCTTTTTTCCAGCTCATTTTTTGGTGCAGTTTCCAATTTTCGGGAGTGGTATGGTGCATTATCCATCACCACAATTGAGTTTGGTCTTAATTTTGGTGAGACTCCAGCGAACCACTCCTCAAAACAAACTGCATTCATCTCATCACGGTAATCTTCACAATTTTTCTTTGCTTCAAAAATCATGAGCCCCTATTCCAGGAAGCCTTCTTCACTACCTATATGGCTAATTATGAGACGTTTGCCTTTTCCAGATGGATTTTTTAATCCAGTGGTCAGTCCCTCCAAAAACGCTTGCTGAGATGAGGTGACTTTCTTGTCCACCCAAGATTTTTTACAGTATGACCTAAAAATAAATATAGTACATGAACATTCAATATTACTATTAAATTTAATGTAAAATGTATATAAATTCAAAATGTTAGCCTTACCTGCGTTAACCCAAGTTTCATCTTGATAATATATATGTCTCCCTTCTCGTCGAAACTGACATATAGATCGCAAGTAACGCTTGCACCATGTTATTATATCATGTGCAACAAATTTAAAACTAAGATGCTTCAAAATTTTTCTGAGGGTGTCTTTGGAAACCTTGGGCATTTCTGGATCATCGTTCATCACTTGTAAAATCTAAAATAGTAAATTTTATAATAGTTTGGAATATCAGTTATATATAAAAGATGTAGGTATAAAATAATACTGTCTGACTGATTGACTAACCTTTGCAATGGTTGGAGGTTCATTTCGGTAAAAGAACTGATGAACAATTCTTCGTATTGCGGAGAATGTAAATTCATCAATTTTATCTTTGAAACTTCGCTTTGGTCCAGTTTTTTTAGGAGGAGTTGGCGGCGCACCTTTATTTACTTCCTTCAAAACGTTACAAACAGAGCGTGAGCAACTTTGCTCATATGTCAATATGTCAGCAACTTTGCTCATACATTCATTTTCTTCCACAACTTCAAAGGGGAGGCCTTTGCGCAGAAGTTTCATTTTTCTCGTACTTGGCGTTGCGGATCATTACTTTTTCAGTAACAGTGAAAGCTTTTCGTGGACGTTTTTTTCTTGGGGACAAGAAAACATCCACGTCTTTTTGTGATGTACTTGGCTGAGGATCTATTTTGATGGAAAACCAATACAAATAGATTCACTCAAAGTTCACAAAAAACTATAAACGTAACAACAAACACAACGTAACAAAACTTTAACAAAAACCCAACAAAATAACAAAATATCGATTCGCAATGAAACAAGATATTCGGGCAGTTAGACTGGGAGAATGAAGCCGAATGACAAGATAAACAAAATGGCGATAGCTGCCAATACAGAAAACTATCTAGGCTCTTTTATTATAAGTTTTGTTTTTAATATAAAAAAACAAAAATATTAACTTTTTATAAAATAAAGCAGCGGTTACTAATTAATAAATAATTATTATGAATAATTATGTATTTATTTAAATAAAAATCAATAATTTAGTCTTTAATTGGCACAGCAATATTATGATTACATAAACCTAAATCGCGATTGCTTATCGATTTTTGTGTTCATTACTACACTATTAATATGTGGTATCATTATTTTACAGAATGACAGTAGCTAATGTCAAATGTGGAATCGAATTATAATTCCTACTATAGGTTTTACCAAGAGTGAGAGAAACACAGGTACAAGTATATTTATCCTTTTCGCATATGCGTCATTTGTATTTGGACCCAATGAACTGGGTCCAAACAATAAGGTGGCCAACCGTCCCCGTCATCAGTATGTATGCTTGTTTTTGTATTGACGTTTAACCTTTATTAATTACGTTATATACGCTAATATTACATGTTCTAATACATTTTAAGCAAAACATAAGCATAACTGCAATTTCTTTTGTCCTGTCATCCTTTTATCCGGCTAAAACAGGTAGTACTTTTTTAGTCATCCAAGGTAAAAACATAGTTATCTTTTAAAATTATTCCGGTTATAAAATTATATGTTGCTATCTCGACACTGCATACCCTGATAGCTTGTCTATAATATCTTTCATCTAAGTATTATAGGTATAGGTCCATGCCTCAGATTAACGTCCATGCACTATGGTGGGTCCATGGTCCATGATGTATTCATTATAGTATCTCTAAGTAGTCTGTGCATATATAGAAATTAGAACATTATGCCGTAGGTATGTAATACTCTTTGACATTATGGTCTCTTGCATTTATATTTCGTTTTACGGCAGTATATTTAAATCTATGGTATACCCAAAAGAAAGAGTAACGAGTTTGTACGGAAAGGTATACCTATCAATACCTATTTCTTTCAATTTATTTCACCTTCGAGTTTAAATGTCATGCAATACAGTAATTTTATAGTAATCTAAGTTTATTTTTAATGTATGTTTAATATACAAGTGATTTATTCGTGAAGTCGTGAGTTCATAATTTAGTGGAATTAAATTGTGAATGAATGTTACAAAAGCTGTGATGTGTTGATTGGTAACGTTAGAAATAATAAAAAGTAGTACACAAGACATCTACTATGTACTGTTGGATTGGATAATTTTAGTTTAGTTCATTTTTGTTGCTTATTTCGTAGTCGGTGCTGTGAAACTATTATTTAGCTAAATACTTTTGAAGTTTTAGCGTTGTGTGATTGTGATCAGGGACGGTTTGGATTTATGTGATTTTTTTTCGAGTAATTGTAACATGGTTCGACAGTTCTTCGTGTCTGAGGTTAGAATTGCGATTTTATATTAAACTAATTAATAGTACAAGCAAACGTGTGCCCTAGAATGGAGCTTTCTAAAAATCTATTTGATTTTAGAACACTGTTGCACTTTTAGCGAACATAAATTTTCATTGTTGATATCAAGTCTTACTTTATAAATCACCACATTCGCCCTTTTTGCTAGGATATTCTAAAGAATTTTCATTATTTAATGTTCCTTTTTTTTTAATGCAGCAGGAAAATGGGTTTTGTGCTTATCTATCACATGATGATATTTTTCTCAAAGGGCCGTTAAATATTTTGTGCTCGCAAGTAAGAGGGGAAGGGGTATCTGTTGTGACTGGTGGACGGATGGGTTGGACGTGACGTTTGCATTTCATTTTTGTTAAACAATATGTCATAACAACGTTAGAGAAGTCTACATTTCGTGACGTAATACACGTTCACAGGGAGGCCGCAAAGATTGCGCTGGTATGGGAAGTTAAAAAAAAATAACAAAAATTACGTCACGTAACTTATGAACGGCCTTTTAAATACTTACATACTTAACAACAATGAACACTTCGTCAATATAACTTCGCGAGTTCAGTTGAATAGTGAGTCACAATCTTGGACATCCTCTACATCCACTGAACACAAACATATATGTTTACCTATCACATGCGTGAAATGTGCTTATAGGTGTAACATAGAATATTTGATTAAAAAAATGCATATGATAAGGAAAGAAGAAATATAACTTTCATAAATAGCAATATCTTTTTGTTTATATACTGTGTGGGTGGTAAACAAGCATGCTGCCCACCTGCTGATAAGCGGTTACCATAGCCTATAGACGCTAGCAACACCAGAGGCATCACTCCGTGTCAACATCTGCAAGGAAAGGGATGGGAGATGGATAGAAAGGATATTATGAAGAATATATGTGGGATACTAAGGCGTGGATAGCTAGGATACTAAGAAGATGATAGGAAGGATAACAAGGAGAGGATAGGGAGGGGGTTTGGGCTAATATCTAATTGTTATTAAGGTTATTATTAAAACAGTGACTGATATGTTAGTGTCATTTCAATGAGTGCTGTACTTTTAATATTCCAGTATTTATTTAGACATCAGTTTAAATAAAGTCGTCAGTCAAAAAATAGTAACCTGTGGTACATCATTAATATCTGCATGAAAAACTTGATTTCAACAAAAACATTAGTTTCTCACCACATGAAGGTCTTAATAAAATCCTAACTAGGAAAGTAGCACATTCTCCCAACATTTTGCTCTTAATGAAGTAGTTTCATGAAGGCTTGTACACTTTTGGCATTAAAAAATTTAAAACTACTGACATTAACTTGATCTTTATGTATACATCTATTGAAATAATGGAATCTTTCAAATTAATTTTAATCTATTTTGATAGGATTGAGTCCTGCTGACTATGCAAGCAATAAATCACCAGTGTGGTGTACACTTTCACTTGCTGTGTCACAAACACCTGAGGGGGAGGACAAGAATCAGTATCCCACTTAATAACAGATTGTTCTGAAAACGTTAGGCAAAGCTGTGATTTGGCATGTCTCTATAGATGATAGGCAAAAATTTACTGCTTTCCCAGAGTGGTAGGCAGAGAACTGTTTTCCACTTGCCACAATCTTTGCTCACATCTTTCATTCTCAATGCATTCTAATAATAAAATATGCATGTTGATTAAGAGTTTTCCTGACTTGGGTGTACTCAAGAACACCACTGATTTGGTTAGAGAGCATTTGGCAGGGTGTTCCCTCCCAACTTCACCATTCACACTCACCATATATATAATATTTTTTGAAGACCTATAATTTTTTTTCTGAACAACTTTTATGTTGGTTTAAAGGAGGCACCTTTAAAATTTCAGAATCTTTTATCTCTCTAAACATTATTATCTCTCATAAACATTATAAATAAATAAAGTTCCCTGATTTAAGAAATTACAAGTTATTTATAGCGCCCTAAATACATTTGTAAAATATATTATTTACTTCCTTGAAGTTACTCTATCTATTCTTATCTCTGTATTATAAGTATAGAAATTTAAAAATAGGTAGGTAGGTATATTAGTTAGTTAATCACATCACACCACACATTAAGAGGTGGGTGAAACTGCAGGGCACATCAAGTTAAGCCATAAAATACATGTTAAGTGAATAAAGTAAAATTATAAGTTTAGGATGGGCTGTTCCAACAGGTTTCATTGAAATATATTAACTTGTAGCAACTCTCAAAATCTGCCTTAAGACCCTTGTTCAGATGCGAAAACATAGATTTTCTTCCTTTCATCAAAAATTGTTCGACACTTATATCGCCACTGCGATCGCCAACCCGCCTGCCAAGCGTGGCGATTATGGTAATACCCCCCCATATGAGTGCACACACACACATCGCCCCCCAGTCACGGCAGCTCCGCTATTCCTTAACGGTAGCGGGCCCGGCTCTCAAACAACTAAAGGACGGAAAGGCACCGGGAGACGACGGAATTACTATAGAGCTTCTAAGGGCAGGCGGAAAGCCGGTCCTCAAAGCCCTCCAGAGGCTATGTTCTTCAAGAAAGGTGACAGAACCCTCTTGAAGAATTGCAGACCCATCTCACTCTTGAGCCATGTCTATAAGTTGTTTTCGAGGGTCATTACAAATCGACTCACGCGCAGGCTCGACGACTCTCAGCCTCCCGAGCAAGCCGGTTTCTGAAAAGGCTATAGTACCGTAGGCCACATACATACGCTGCGCCAGATTATACAGAAGACCGACCAAACCACCCCCACCCCATTCCCGACATTTTAATTTTTTTTTTATGCAAAATATTTATTTTTTCCTCTTATTTTGATTAAATATCGAAAAATCACCCTAATTTTCAATCAAACATTCTCAAGACAATATATCTGCTTTTTGATAAAAATTGGTGTGCTTTTTATATGTTGAAATTTCTACATTCTGATGGTATAAAAAAGATACATTACTTGAAAATTTTCTCAGAAAATGCAAAAAAAAAAAATTATATTTTGACAGAATTCCCTTCAAATCTTATCTTTAATATTTAGAAAAGTAACTATTTTCACATGTTATTTGCAATATAATATGTTTCATGGATTAAATATTTTTTTAATTTATCAAATTAACATGCAAACTTACTTGAGTAATTAAAGTGCAAATATTAATAAATAGCTCAATATTTTACATAAAGATTAACAAGAAGTTATTTCGCTTTTTTGCATTTTCTGAAAAAAAATTCTAAAGTACTTAATGTATATTTTTTTTTGTACCATCAAAAAGTAGACATTTCAAAGTATAAAAAGCACACCGACGTTTTTTTAAAAAGCAGATATTTTGGCATGAGAATTTTTGATTGAAAATTAGGGTGATTTTTAGATATTTAATCAAAATAAGAGGAAAACATTAATATTTAGCATCAAAAAAAAAATTACAATGTGTTTGAGATATAAAAAGGTAAGTTTTCACCAAATTTCGCGAAAAGATAGATATATATTTTTTGTCTAAGTTAAAAGTAAAAAACTAAAAAGTCGGTTTTTTAGATTTTTCACATAAATTTTGAGGTTATGTGAAAAAAGTGTTAATACAAAAGTTGTAGATCTTTTTATTGCCTACAATTTTGCCATTTAACTTTTTAGATAGGACTCTTTAGTTTTGCCGGAAATCGTGATAATCCGATTTTTACCCTTAAAAGCTCACCCTCACCCCCTTCCCGACCTCAAATCGCCCGTAAATTATTTTTCCTTTTATTTTTGTTATATTTTCTTGCTTTTCCAGTGGGTTTCATCCTACTATTTTTTTTTTCACTTTTTACCATTTTCAAAGGCTTCGGCACTGGCCTTATATCATTACAACGTTTTTGAATGTATTAAATATTAATTATTGGTAGTTTTAGATGTGCCCAATGGATGTCAATAGGCTCGCCTATTATTACATGGTAGTATTCGAACGATCAAAGTAGGTAAATTACTTTTTAATTAGCAGAATTATCCGTCGAAATTTTGAGTTAATATTTGAGTAGGTACTTATTGTACGAGCCCCGATGCAAAATAGTTCGTCTAGTATGGAAAGTAGTGCAAAGCGTAAAATATAGAAAGTAAATATTGGTAAAATAATTAAGAACGTTTAATAAAAAGTAATCCACAATTTGAGGAACATAACATAACTGAAATTCTTTCATGACTTTACATAACATAAAAAAATTAAAATAATATTCTAAAAAATATAACGCAAAAGTATTTGTCTACCCTTGTCACTCACGCAAAATAGTTCGTCTACCACTTAGTTGTGTCGCCTTTGCTCTCAATGACAGCTTTAATGCGAAGAGGCATGGTTGTAACCAACGCTGCACACTTCTCAGGCGTAATTGACTCCCAGACAGCCCAGAGCTTAGCCTTTAAGTCGCTCTTCGATCTTGATGGATTTTTACGGAGAACTTTTTTCATGTCCACCATAGGGTTTCGATCGGCGACAAGTCCGGGCTGTTAGATGGCCATTCGATTGTAGGGATGCCTTTCGCCAGTAGCCACGTCTTTGTTATCCTTGCAGTATGGCAGGAAGCACCATCCTGTTGAAAAATGAAGGAATGTTGATGCTTAAGTGACTGAATAGAGAGCAGTAAATTCTCTTCCAAAAGGTTTTGATACCTTGCAGCATTGATAGAACCATCCACAAGCTGCATACCACCAACACCTTGTGCTGACATGCAGCCCCATATCATAAGAGACGCCGGAAACTTCACTTCACGTTTGAGACAATCAGTATGAAATGCCTCATTTTTGTTCCGAATCACTTTTTTCCTTTCATCGCCGACTGTCACTTCAAATTTGGACTCGTCACTCCAAATGATACTACGCCACTGGTCGGAAGTCCAATTTAAATGATCATGAGCAAACTTCAACCTCTTTTTCTTTTGTACAGCAGTCAACAGTGGTTTCTCCTTAGCGGTGTAAAATCCGTAACCCATTCTTTTTAGGACTCTTTTGCAAGTATCAACTGAGACGTCTTTGTGAATCATGTCCTTGTTCCATTGCATCGTGAGTTCTCCAGCTCGAGCACGACGATTATTATTTTGATAATTTTCTTCAGGATTCTGTTTTCTACTGCACTTGTGATGTGTAGTCGACCAGTTTTCTTCAAACAAGAAGTCGTTCTATTCTTTTTACGGTTCTTTTTACTGTTTGACGGTCCTCGTGGCGTAGTCGGTAGTGTAATTGACTTCCGTGCACGAAGTCATGGGTTCGATTCCCACTCAGGACAAGTATTTGTGTGATGAACACAGATATTTGTTCTGCGTCTGGGTGTTTTCTATGTATTATATGTATGTATTTACAAAAAACAAGTAATATATGTATTATATCCGTAATCTGGTACCCATAGCACAAGCGTTAAGCTTAGTTTGGGACCAGAGGACGTTGTGTGAAAATGTCTGTGTATATTTATTTATTTATTATTTATTTATTTTATAGTGCTGAATGATAGATTGGACTGTAGACCTGGGAAGAATTAAGTCTTTAGATATTTGGTAACTTGATTTGCCAGCATCGACCCCACAAATTATTCGCTTTCGAAGCTCTTCACTCACACGGGTTTGCCACGACCCATTGTTATTTGAAAACTAATGAAAAAAACTGAAATTTTCAGAATTTATACTGTCTCACTTGACAAATAACACAGAATTACTTTTACAAATTTAAATTATGCAACGTAATTGTACAAAGAAGGAATAATCTTATTTAACTCACCGATAGACGAACTCTTTTGCATCGATTAAAAATTAGGAACTATTTTGCTTATAACTTCTTCGAATTTAAAACAGGATATATATAAATTTAAACGGCTAAAATATTTTATTGGTTCATAATTAAAAAATGGCATAAGTAACGCGACATGTGATAGTAGAAAATGCGCGGCCCTTGTAAGTCCCGTAAGGGGAAGAAGGCGATGGAAGGGTCCCACACATCCAGGAACAGCTCGGCGGCGGATACCTCGGTAGGCACCTCAGCCACTGAGATGTCTGCCGCTGAGGAAGCTAAAGCTAAGGGGCTCGAATCCTCGAGTTCCCTGGGGTGGAGGGCTCCAAAACGGCTGACCTCGTGGCTGAAAGGCTGAAGGGTCGGGTCTGTTTTCCGGGGAGAATGGGGTCCGAGTCGCCAGGCCCGTGAAGTGTGCAGAATTGCGCATTTCCGGACTGGATGACTCCGTGACGGTGGCCGATATCCGGGATTCTATCACACGGGTAGCCAGATACTCTGCGGACACCGTTCGGGTGGGCACCATTCGCCCCGGTCCTGGTGGTGTAGGCGCCGTATGGGTGCAATGCCCTATCGCGGTGGCCAATTTCTTTGGCCGCCGCGACTGCCACGCATGTGCGGCGGGAAAAGGTCCCGCCAAGCATATCATGGGGCGAGAGGGGTGCAGACCTCCAATCGGAAGCCCTAAAGGTGGGGGCAGCCAATCGACCTAGGCTGCCCCACACAGCGCGGCGTGACCGCCGGCGCGGGAGGAGGCAATGGTCACGGTCTAATCACAGACCGTGATACCGTTCTCCTCCAGGCGAATCTCGGCCGCTCAGCCGCTGCGCAGGATCTCTTTCTGCAGTCTATTTTGGAGCGGTCGATTGGTGTAGCCGTAGCCGCGGAGCTCTATCGCATTCGTGACCGTCCCAATTGGGTGGGCAGCTGCGATGGTTCTGTGGCGGTAGTCGGATCTTCGGCGCTTCATTCCCCGCCCTTGTATATCACGGACAAGGGCACGGGATAAGCCGCGGCCGATTGGGGGGGCGTCACGCTCTATGGCGTCTACTTCTCCCCCAATCGGCCTTCGAGGTCTTCCTGCACAACCTGGAGACCTCGATACGGCGACTAGCACCTAGCCACGTCGGTGCTGGGGGACTTTAACACCAAATCCACGGCGTGGGGGTCCTCCAGGACGGACGCCCGCGGAGTGGCGGTTGAAAAATGGGCGGCAGTGGTTGACCTCTGTTTGCTGAACAGGGGGTCCGCCAACACGTGCGTGCGGCGGTGGGGCGGGTCGATAGTGGACCTTTCGTTCGCTAGCCCCGTTGTCGCCGCACGGGTAAGGGACTGGTGTGTTCTGGAGGAGGTTGAGACCCTGTCCGATTACCGGTATATCCGGATAGGGGTCTCCCGGTCCCTCCGGAGCCCTAGTAGGGGTCACACGGCAGACAGAGCTCCCGCTTTCCCGCGGTGGGCTACGGGTAGGCTGAACCGGGACTTGCTGGTGGAGGCGGCCATTGTGTCGTCGTGGCTGTCCTCACCCCCTCTGACTGAGGACGTGGACGCTGAGGCTGGCCGCTGGCGCGAAACAGTGTCGCAGATTTGCGATGCGGCTGTGCCCCGCGTGCGGCATCCGCCCCAAAGGAAGGGGGTCTACTGGTGGTCCCGCGAGCTGGCGGACCACGGTGCGGCTTGTATCCGTGCCGGAGGTCCTACACCCGCAGCCGGCAGCACAATCGCGATTCAGAGCAGGAGGGCCTGCTTTACAAGGCGTATCGCAATGCGCGCGCCGAGTTTAAGCTGGCCATCTGTCGCGCCAAAGAGACAAAGCGGCAGTAGATGCTGGAGGGCCTCGAACGTGACTCTTGGGGACGCCCGTTCCGTGCGGCGCTGAACAAGCTCCGCACTCAGGGCCTCCCCCTTACGGAGACCCTCCAGCCGAGCTTATTCACCGAGGTGGTCGAGGGTCTTTTACCACAGCAGGCGGCGCACACACCCCCGGTCATGGGTCCGCCGGAGATAGACCGGGAGGCCGACGATGAGGGTGTGCCGCCCGTCTCCGAGATGGAAATGGAGGCGGTGATGTCGCGCATGCGAAAGAACACCACCCCGGGCCGGATTCCCTTCCGAGTTCTGGCCCTTGTCCTTGACCACGCGACGTTCGACGCGAGCCTGGCGTTCGGACGCCACGCACGTTCGACGCGAGCCTGGCGTTCGGACGCCACGCACGTTCATCGCGAGCCTGGCGTTCGGACGGTTTCCTGTCTGCTGGAAGGAGGGGAAGCTCGTGCTCCTGCCGAAGCTGGGGCGGCCCTCGGATTCAGTCGCGGCCTTTAGGCCCATCATGCTGCTGGACGATGCGGGTAAGCTGCTTGAGAGGATACTCGCCGCCCGTATCGTCCGGCACCTTGCAGGAGTGGGCCCTGACCTCACGGACGCCCAATTCGGTTTTCGTTGGGGGCGTTCGGCGGTCGACGCCATCTTGCACCTTAAGGTCGTGGACGTGGAGGCCGACGCACAGCGAGGAGCACTCCTCGCTGTACGACGGCTACGGCGACGGCATTTAACAGTCTGCCATTCAGCTGCATCAGGGAGGCACTCCGATTCCACCAGGTGCCTGCCTACGCGAGGTGGCTTGTGGCAGACTACCTCGAAGGCCGTAGCGTCCTCTTCATAAGCCGGGAAGGGGACGCTGTGAGGAGGCCCATGTCGTGCGGTGTCCCACAGGGATCCCTGGGGCCGCTCCTGTAGGACATTGGGTACGACTGGGTCCTGCATGGCTGGCTCCCCCCCGGACTGGGCGTAATCTGTTACGCTGACGATACCCTCGTCACGACCCGGGGCGGGAACTTCGTTGAGGCGGCGTTACTTGCCACCTCGGGTACCGCGGAGGTGGTCAGACGTATCGAGGCGCTGGGGCTTAGGGTGGCCCTCAACAAGTCGGAGGCCCTGCTTTTTTTGATGTGAAACATCTAATGCGGAGGGAGAGTAAAATCGGCTGTTAGCGTGGCGACGCTTTTATTGTAAGTACTTGTTCCGTTCAAATCTTGCAAGTTAAATTTGACAAACTTCCCAGTTTCCGATTGAGCTGAAATTTTACACGCATGTGTATATCACGTGACAATGCAATATTATGACGACATGGAGCTGATCTGATGATGGAGCTGGAAGGTGGGTATAGGAACTCTATAATGAAACGACGCAACCCCATCGAGTTTGGGCTTGTATGATTCGTCTTGACGAGTACTTTGCCTCTAAATGGTATCCAGGGGCTGATGATGGAGCTAGAAGGTGGCCAGAGGAACTCCGTTATAAAACGACATAACTCCATCGAGTTTGGGTTCGTATGATTTGTCTTGACGAGTACTTTGTCTCTAGATAGTATCCAAGATCTGACGATGGAGCTGGAAGGTGGCCACAGTAACTCTGTAATGAAACTACGCAACCCTATCGAGTTTATACTCGTTTGATTCGTCTTGAGGAGTACTTTGTCAAGTTATGATTATTTTATTTCTACAAAATAATTTCGATGTTTTCACATCTGCTAGACGTCCCGTGACGTCTAATTTTTTTTTCATGGGCCCCGACGCCGTTCACCCGCCGGCGCCTCGATAGTGGTGAACGGGGTAGGAGTCCAAATCCAGGCCCAGATTAAATATCTGGGACTGGTCGTCGACGGGCGGTGGCACTTTGATGAGCACTTTCGCCAGCTCGTGTCGAGACTTGTCAGCACGGCGTCCACCCTTGGGCGTTTGATGCCATACCTGGGCGGACCCAGCATCACGTGCCGACATCTGTACGCGGAGGTGGTCCGGTCGATGGCGCTTTATGATGCACCCGCGTGGGCGGAGTCTCTGACCGCCCGCAATAGGGCTCTCCTGTGAGACCGCAGAGAGTCGTGGCGGTCAGAGCAATCCGCGGCTACCGTACGGTGTGTCGTGTGAGGCTGCATGCGCATTGGCCGGAACCCCCGCCGTGGGACTTGGAGGCGGAGGTGCTCGCCGAAGTTTATCGACGGGCGTCAGCAGCGCCCGCGGAAGGCGTCCGCCTCCTGCCCCGTCAAATTAGCGCATGGCGGAGCAACGCTCACCGCGCTATCATTGCCCGTTGGGGGGTTCGGCTGGAGACGCCTAGGGCCGGTCTCTGGACCGTAGGGGCACTCCAGCCGGAATATACGCAAAGCTCTTTCACCGAGTAGCGAAACAATTTGTAAACGAACACAAATTTTCGAAAAAAAAATGCGATTAATTAGATGTGTATCGTGTGAGGAATTTGTACTCGGGAAGGAAGTCATTGCCTCTGACTTTGCAGTCCTAGCTAAGCTTTAGCCTAGGACTGCAAAGCTTTTTGATTCAGACCTAACTTCACGTAATTGACATTATCAGAGTCGTCTGTTTTTTGAAGCAGATCCAAACAGAATATGGCAAAAGGGATAAGGATAATATCTAATTATATAATAAATAAAACGAAAGAGGTAGGTATGTCGTTGCCCGCGCATTTCGGAAAAACTACTGCATAAATTTCGATTATGTTTTCTAAGTTTTATTTCTGAATCATTTGATCTTAACTAAAAAAAAAATCTGGAAAACGGTTGACCCTAAAGGCCATCCCTGCAACTTCCCGCTAATTTGATACTTAAGCGCTCAAAATTGCACTTGTTACGTTTTCGAGCTCTTTGAGACTGGCGGCGATCGACGTGGTTTTATAATTTTAAGAGCTGATTAGTTTTTGGAATGGATCGGTAAAACCGTTTAAAGATTATTCCAAAAATCCCACATTTGAAAAAATAAATATTTTGTAATTTTTTTGAGATTTCTCAAGATCTACCGGTTCGAATCGGTCCTAATTGTATTCAAAATCGCCAACCCCGATGAAATCGGTCAAGCCGTTCAAAAGTTATGAGAGGTTTATATACGCCCCCCCAACACACGGACATACAGACATCATCGCGGAAACATTCGGGGAAGCTTCCTAGGACCTCAAAACGTCAACATCCGTTGAAAACTCGATTTTCGAAAAACGGGGTAAAACCAATAACTTCCCAACTTTTGAAAATTTACAATTTTCATAACGGGAAGTTAATATTGCGATATCTTCATCTATACTATTATAAAATTGTAACAGAGCTGTGTCTGTACATTTAAGATATTTGAGAAAAAATGACTGTAATGGGGCTATATCTTAGGTGTGTCTAAACACAAACAATTTTTTTTAGAATTTTTGTCTGTTTGTCTATTTGTTTGTTCGCGCATCACACAAAAACTACTGAACGGATTTTAATGCAACTTTTTTATTTGAAAGGCTTTGATTAGACTTAAAAACTGGTATACATTTTATCCCGTTACTATATCGGGAACCTGAGATATACCGAACCGAAAAACTAGCATTTGGCTGCGGCGAAGCCGCTGGCAAAGGCTAGTTTAATATAAAGATCAATCAAGTTTTAAGAAACAACCATTTTTATAAGCACTACGTTAACCATGATGTGTTTTCCGTTAATATAATAAGCAACAAATATACACCTATGGAATATTGCTGTCGCACGTTAGTTAATTTTTTATACAATGGTACTCATATATATGGATAAAAATATTGTGGAATATTACAGCTGACAATATGTATGCTTTAGGCGTGCAAAACAAATGTGACGCATATTGTCTACATTCAATATAACATAGTCACTTATATTAGATGTTTACTGTAGGTACTATTACTACACCAAGCTATACTTAGTACCTACTAGCCTTTGCCAAGCTAGTTTTTCGGTTATATCTCAGGTTCCCGATATAGTAGCGGGATAAAATGTCTACCAGTTTTTAAGTCAAATCAAAGCCTTTCAAATAAAAAAAGTTCCATCAAAATCCCTCTAGTAGTTCTTTTAAATAAATTCTACAAAAAAATCTAGTTTAAATAATTCTCTAGTTTTTCGGTTATATCTCAGGCTCCCGATATAGTAGCGGGATAAAATGTATACCAGTTTTTAAGTATAATCAAGGCCTTTTAAATAAAAAAGTTGCACCAAAATCCGTTCAGTAGTTTTTGTGTGATGCGCGAACAAACAAACAGATTAACATACAGACAAAAATTCTAAAAATAATGTTTTGTGTTTAGACACGCCTATATAGCCTATTACAGTCATTTTTTCTCAAATATCTTGAATGTACAGACACAGCTCTGTTACAGTTTTATAATAGATTACAATTTTATTAAATTATCATAATACCACTCTCAACGTTAACTATTAGTGGTTTTAGTTATAATTATTATAAATTTATTACGTATTACTCAATATGATAAAGTTAGGTACGAATTAAATCAAGGCTAGCTATTGCTGTCTGCCAATAGATAACATTTTTTTTTATTCGTAGGATTCGAAGGAGCGATATCAAGATCCGCAGGCATGACGGAAAAGGTGTTGTACCCAAGTAAGTTACGTAACATTTGTTATTATAGTTAACCATAGTATGTAATTATTTATTGTTAATATGAAAGTTGGTATGTAATACCATAAGCCTATAATAACATCAGGAGTGTTCTGGAGGTATATTTACATAAAAGAAAATTATTTGAAATAATTTATTAAGTATTTAACAAAAACCCGCAGCAAAGTAGCTTAAAATAAAGGGTACTTACAAAAAAGTAGATAGGTACTACATATTTATGTATAAAGCTAGAAGGGGTCACGTTACAGTTACGTCACAGTAAGGCAGTAACAAGATCAATAAGGAGTCGAGGTCATTTGTTTTCCGTGAGGGCTGACGAATACAGTATATAGATACAGATTTAATACAATCTACCCCCCCAATGATATTTTAAATATAACATTATTGCCCCTCATATAATGATATCATGTATACATTAGAGTTTGTTAAGTAGGGAAAATGGGAAGAATTTATTTTTAAAATTTCACCAGTAATACCTACCCAGGATTGTTGTACATTTTACCGTACATTTATTTGAATATAATTTTAATTTTTAACGTTGATTATAATATCTATTCACTAAACAAGTTTGAAGAAAGTCGGCCGTTATTTTCTTGATCAAGAAGGAAAACTAAGGCTAGGAACTCATGGAGCGATTTTAACCTGCCCGCGGTGGCGGGACCGCAACGCTCTTACGTTATAAGAACACAGTACATTTGTAATTGTAGCTAGTAACCATGATGCTATTGTAGGCTTAATTATATTATAAGCGAGATTTATCCTCAGTTTTAGTATAATAGTTTGTGATTATAATATCGATTTATAGAACTGTCAATATTATTCAGTATCATAGATTAATTAATCGATTAAAGTCAATATTATCAACCGTCATGTTACATTATAAAATGATATGATCTGATGTTCAGTCTGTTGGTGAGATTCGTAGTGAAAGCACAGAATAAGTACTAGTCCTACGGAGTGAAAGCATTAAAAAACTAGAAGTAATTTTATTGTATTTAACTGACCTTCGTCCTAGTAGATAATACTACGTGATGTTCTACTGTTAGAACCCTCTTAATTCGATCACGTTTAATATGATTTCTCGCATAATACGTCATTTTATGTCAGTCCCTGCAACTTAGGCATGTTTTCATATATTTTTATCACGCTTTATACGATTCGTCATCCCGTCTAATACGCTATCTGTGAAAGAGAATCCGCGATGTTCAATATATAAATTATTAATACATCAATGTTGCACGAAACCCGTTCAGTGAATATCTTATTGAAGATGTGAAAAATGAAAAATCTTATAGAGGTCCTAGGTGGTGACGATGAAGATGAAGGAGAGTCAACTGCGATTTTGTCAGCTCGGGCATTATCAGCAGTAAACAATTTATATCTTCATCTTCATGTTTAGGGGAAAGTGAAGACGTGGGTACTGCAAAAGTTATATTGCAAGCCTTGTTTACATTACATTACTAATGCATCAAAATCTATTTGTCAAATCCAAATACATAAGTGATTACTTTAAGTAATGTCATTACAAATTATAATATAAATTATGATGTAACGTAATAAATATTTACATATACAAAATATATGTATAATACTTTATCAAATTTATAAATACATACATATGCCTATAATTCAATACGTAAGTACACGAAATTAGTAAACGATGTCTTTTATTTTCTCAATCCCGTATAATACGCTTTCCCGCCTAAGACGCGTTTTTGGCTGGGTCTTGTATATGTATAACCGCGGCGTACGCGATTGTTTGCGAGTCCCACTGCACCGGCGGGCAGTACCCTCGCGCGGTCGCGGCGGACGTAGTATAACGCAACCGCTCGTTTTGGGTGTGCATGGCGGTGTGGGATTTAATGCTTGCGATCATTGCCCGCAAACTTGGGTGCGTAACGAGACGACACAAACAATCGGACTCGTAATGGGCCTGCAACGCGGTTGTAAACCAACGCCCCAACAGAGGTGACCTTGCTTAAAGGCCGATTATCTGTTTTCAGATTTGGTTGCAAACTGCTGTATACACGGTTATAAACTAGCAAGGTCACCTCTGTCGGGGCGTTGGTTCACAACCATGTAGCAGGCCCTTAGGTTTAGAAATAAAACAGGTGTTGCGCCACCGCGGCGGGCGCGGTTGAAAATCGCTCCGTGATATCTTAGCCTAAGTGGGTGATCGACGTACGAATAAAACCGTGGTCATATGGCTTGTCCGTACATCACTACAATACCGCAGTTTATATATCCGATGAGCCTCCTCCGGATCCTGGCTCGGATTGTATTAATTTTTACTTGGCTCGGCACTAAATTACTGTTTGGCTCGCTGATCGCTCATGCCCGGTGAGCCACGAGTAAAAAACTGTCGATTCTTAAACCGCGGTATACGGCTCATGCGTCCATCACCCGTATTATAGAACGCATTTGACAATGCGTCCACATGTCACTTATCTCTGATATACTATCCTGGTATATTACATCAAAAATTATTTTTATTCCAAAGTGTAAATACCACACCACCATTAGTATGTATGTTGATGTTTTTTTTTTGTCCAAAAATATATAATCTGTGTAAAGTCGAGTTTTCTATTGCTAGCTTTGGCATTTTGTATGTACGAGTAGGTACCTCTTTAGTTTAGTAACAGATTTTGCCCTCCGAGCTCCGGTGCAAATGCAAACTCTTCTTATATAGATACAGAGGATGTTCTAGTCTTTTAACCCCACAACAATTGACAATGTATTGTAGTACTTTCTGCTGTAATACTTATTGTAAAATATTTAAGGCACCTTCTTAATTTTTGTTTGAGAAATATCAAATAATAATAATGATTGGTTCTTCTCAGTGGTTCTTGTGCGTGGGTGATGATTTGTTTAGGATTATGTAGAACGGATTTATTTAGGTTACCTACCTACTTTCTTAGCGCAAAAGGATAGGTACTCACGTTTTGTGTCTAATAAAGTTAATTACACAATTGCTTATAAAACTCTGAAAGATATATTTTAGAAGAACAGTTTTAATTCATTAAGTATGGAATTTACCCACGATAATGAAATATATTATACCTACTTTTTAAAATATAGTATATAATGTTGTTCATTAGCGCACTGCGTAGGTAGGTTTAAGTTATGCACATACGCAAACAAATGAGCGTTTCTCTGCACACATGAAAGGTCATCGTTTCAAGGTTATAAGCAATAAAACGAATGGAATCAATGAATATGGTGGCGTTGGTGAGATCTCAGTGCGGCAGTTACGTATGAGGGGGTGTGCACAGACGCGCGGCGCGAGGTGCATGTGCCTTGCATCGGTTGACGCATCGCGGTTGAATCCCCACATAGAACGCGAGGAGCTATGTAAAAAGGTACAGGTATATAAGACGTGGATCGATGTCGGAGCCAACACCCACCTACCTACTACTGCATTATAATTTCATGATAAACCTATTCAGACTGCTGTCTTTGCTCACATCTTTTATTTGACCATAAAATAATTATATTACCTATTTTGATTGAGTAGAAGTAGGTTAAACATTCCATGTATGTACTTAATTTCTTTATTTAAAGTAGGTACTTATATTAGATTTGCGAAGTCGCTTCGCTTCAGCTTAAGCAAAAAACTTTTAAGTGGGCAGCTAGAGATTACTTCGAACATGAAAAATCTTTAACACTCGAATCTTCGCACATGCGCGTTTCTCTGACCTTGACGATTTGTGAGTGTGGCGACAAACTAGTTAGGTAGAGGAGAATCTAAATTCATACCTACCTACCTAACTAATTTAACTAATTTGAATTTATCAAAATTATTTCACTGCGCTAGTGCGCAGGCTTTTTGTTCACAACATACCTACCTACTTACAATGTACTTACCTATATATATCATCAAATTAAGGCTACAGCGAGTCAATTTTAAAATCGCAACTAGCATTTATCTCGAATAAGTGTTGTTGCCACGTATTATCGCTAATTTAGTAATAATATAATTTTTGTATGGACGTGGCGCTTAGTTGCACAGGGAACCCCATTCACAATCTATTCTAATAATCTGTTGTGAACTCGCTCACGCTAACACCGTCAGTCAGCAAAGCACGAAAAGGACAGAAATTATTTAGCGAATCAACAACGTACTAGATTTTGTCGTCTTGCATCATTGCGCGCGATATCCAAAAAATGAAAGTTACTTTATCTAGTTTTGTAAATATTTAGTTTGTGAAAAGTAAGTACCTATTAATAATTATTCTAATATATTGAAAATAACATACATATTATGTTTAAAAAAATGACTACTCCCAAATTATGTGTTGACTGCCAAACGGGAGGACCAGATTGCAGAAAACTGGTAGGTATGCTGTCTTGGGGCTTGGAATAACTTAGTTTGATTACATCGCCATTACAACCAACTCAAACATAAATAGAACGATGATAAAATGGTAACTAATAATAGGGCCACTGAACTGAACGCTTCTACAAGAGTTAAACCCGGTCCACTTCAGGTCAATGAACTGTTCATTTCGCTGCATCCGTTGCAAATACTGTGCGGCACATCGATGCCGCCACGAATTCTGCCGACTACATGACTCTTTTCATTTAGCTAAACAAAAAGTAGTCTGAATTTTTAACAAACCACTAAAAGTAGTGATTGATCTGCCAATAGAAAGTGCATATTGCGGCGTCATTATTACAACTACATTTCGTTCTTGTCACGATTGTTATTATTGGAGGATTTTTGATTATTAAAAAAATTAAAGCCGCACTGCGAAGTGCCAATATTTTATTGTTCATTACATTTTAGGTTTCCGTATAGTAGCGGTATAACGTATACCATTTTTTAAGTATCAAAGATTATCAAACAAAAATTTCATCAAAAACTGTGCAATAAATATTTCGTGATGTGCGAACAGAGGCAAAAATTCTATACAAAAAACTAGGCTACGGTAACCGCTTACCACGTTTGTCACCCGTGTAGTATAAAAAAAAAATTTGACGTCACGGGACGTCTAGCAGATGTGAAAACATCGAAATTATTTTGTAGAAATAAAATAATCATAACTTGACAAAGTACTCCTCAAGACGAATCAAACGAGTATAAACTCGATAGGGTTGCGTAGTTTCATTACAGAGTTACTGTGGCCACCTTCCAGCTCCATCATCAGATCTTGGATACTATCTAGAGACAAAGTACTCGTCAAGACAAATCATACGAACCCAAACTCGATGGAGTTATGTCGTTTTATAACGGAGTTCCTATGGCCACCTTCTAGCTCCATCATCAGCCCCTGGATACCATTTAGAGGCAAAGTACTCGTCAAGACGAATCATACAAGCCCAAACTCGATGGGGTTGCGTCGTTTCATTATAGAGTTCCTATACCCACCTTCCAGCTCCATCATCAGATCAGCTCCATGTCGTCATAATATTGCATTGTCACGTGATATACACATGCGTGTAAAATTTCAGCTCAATCGGAAACCGGAAAGTTTGTCAAATTTAACTTGCAAGATTTGAACAAGTACTTATAAAAAAAGCGTCGCCACGCCAACAGCCGATTTTACTCTCCCTCCGCATTAGATGTTTCACATCAAAAATCTCGAAAAGTCAGTGGTGTGTGATCTGTAAGGTACCTGGGAATGGGGGTCCAACTGGATACTCACCGTCTTTGCAGTGCTTGGTTTTACCGGTGGGCTATCACTGCTACATAAATATATGATTTTTTTCATTGAAACTGACTCATCACGGACTGAGGACAATATAATAATTTAAAAAGTTTATTCGTTCTTAGGGTTCCGTAGCCAACAAGTAACCCTTACTGCGGCTGTACACATTCGTCGAGACACCTCGAGACAGGCCGAGGGCGAGTGTGTACATGGTAGCCTCGTCTCGTCTCGGGGCTCTCGCTATGTCTCAGAAGAGTGTCGGTTTTTTGTGCTCGAGTCAAAGGGTCTCGGTGAGTCTCGCGATAAAACGAGACCGCGCCTGTACACACTCGTTTGCTTAGTTCACTTAATTGCCCGCCAACTGCGTTCGCGTAAAGACGTGCTTTCTGAGTTCGACAAGGATGTGTTCTAACGCTTTTTAGAAGCCTACTAAAGGCAATCACTATTATGGAATCCTTAGAATTTCAGGCACAAGGATAAGCAACTATTACAGGACGCTTGGTTGCGGATAAGCAACGATTTTGATATCCCCGTGGAAGATTTAAAAAATATATATATTCCTGTTGAATAGTTAAAAAGTTCTTTTTCGCCATGGTTTAATATATTTCTTTTTAAGGTAAATGATTAAAAAATTACAATAACTAATAAAAAAAAAAAAGTTTCAATTGTTTTTTCCACGTCCGTCACGACGGGCATCCGAAGTTCAATTGATACAACGAGCGTGCAATCGAGCGTGTACATGGTGTGCAGTGTTGCCAACCCCAGCATAGAGCAAAACTGTAGATATGCTTCAAAAAAACTGTAGAAAACTGTAAATATCAAATTAAAAAATAGTAAATCTACATCTTTATCTTTATATTATATTTTGTATAATTAAATGATAGTAATAAATAGAATACATTATAGGGAGGGCATTAAAAACAAGAAAAACATGTAATTATCAAAGTTTTAATCAAATTAAATGTAATAATCAAAAGTCTCAAAGTTGCAATTTTTCCAGTGCCTACATGTTAGATAGTATCACAAGCTACTCTTTCATTTTCAATTTGTAAGTCTTCTTGATTTTCCGTTTCATCTTTACTTTTGTTGAAATCGTACATATTTTTTTGAAATGGTCATTTTGTCACATTGAACTTGAAACAATTTTTAATTTCTGACTATGTGTGCCAGGTGCCTTTTATTGTGGTCGTAGAAAGTTTATTTCTTAGTTTCGTTTTCATAACATTTATGCTTGAAAACAAGCGTTCTACCGTAGCGGTACTGTGTGTACGGACTAATAAAATAGATGACGCTAGCATCTTACATAAAAAACTGTAGATTTCGAGGCCTAAACTGAAAACTAAGAGAATTTCCGAAAAACTGTAGATCTACGATAGGTTCGCGAGACAAATAGACGAGTGTGTAGAGCCGCCGTTATAGTTTCGCCATGTCCGTCCGCCTTTCGAGTCTCTGAGCTAGACCCTTTTTACTAGAAAGCTGTATTTGCCATGGATATATGCACACTTATCAAGGACTGATGACAATACAATAATTTGAGAAGTTTGACCTATTTTAATTTCTTTTTTTATTACAAACTGGTACTATCTAGTGCGACACCTACGACAAAAAAACGAATAGGATCTTCAAGTATTTTACGCTGTTTTGAAACTAAATAAATTATAGCTTAAAAACTTAAAAAAACACGCTTTAATATCTATTTGAACTAGTAACTAGTAGTAAATAATATTATAATAAACAATTATTGTAAAATAAATCGTGAGGTGCTTTTTACTATCATAACAATGAACTATTTTTGTAACATTTGATGTCAAAAAACAACTACATATTTCTGCTGGCTCACTTGACTCTAACTCTAAAAACAAAAATTAGCCCTTTAAGGTTTAATATTTCACAAATATTGTAGGTTTGTAAAAAAACAAATTTTTCGATTAAGGGATCCGTTTGTGAAATATTAAACTAAATTTTATGTTTGGATATGTGAAAAAATTCACAGTATACATATAACAAACTTTAAAGGATCCCAGCTAAATAGGCTTTACTAGTTTACGAGTTAGGTAATAGTCTACCACAATATATGTAAAAAGTTGTACTTAGAAAAGTAAAAAGATCCATTTTACCATTATACCATTTTTTAAGTCTTAACCAAGAGCTATCAAACAAAAAAGATTCCTCAAAATCTGTTCACTAGTATTTGCGTAATACCCGAACAAAAAATTCTAGAAAAAAATGTTTTGTGTTCAGAGAAGCCTGATAGTATATACTATATACATACATTATTCTCAAATATTTTAAATTAATAGACACATTTCAGTTACAGCTTTATACTAGTGCAGACTAGATTCCACCTGCAATTTTGTCCGCGTAGCCTTCAAAATATATACGTTCCCCGCAGGAACCATGCATTTTCCAGGATAAAATGTATCCGATATTCTTTTCTGGGCTCTAGACTATTGTATATGCTAAATTTCATCGTGATCGGGTGGGTTGTTGTTGTTATGCTGTCAAAGCCGTCCGATGTTTTTTCCTTGTGCTGACGGACTAAGAATATAAGTGTCACCACCGCTTTCTTTCCCGCGGGTGTCTTACAAGGCAGCTATAAGCAGTTATCATCCATGCTTTTTTCGGGGGTAGGGTTAGGTACCAAGTGGGTGTATTCATTTGTTATCGGACTCAAGCGGATGGCTACCACCGTCTTCCATGTGGCTGGTCGTTCTACTTAATCTCCTAGTGTGTCTTGCGCGGATAAAGTCGCGGGCTGAGTCTAACCCATTATAAAATAAAAAAAAATATTTCCTAGTGGTAGAGCCTTACTTATCCCAGCATGAATGGGCCGATCTGGGAAAGATGATCTGGCATGATCTGGGAAGTACCACCTCACAGAAGATCAGCGTGAAACAACGGTAGGTACCGTTGTGATTCGAATGGTCACTGAGAGCGATGGAGGCCCAAACCCTCTCCCTATTATCCTTCCTCCTTAGTATCCTACCTATCCTCTCGTTATTATCCTTCCTATCCCTCTCCTGGGAGATAGCGACCCGCGAGTGATGCCTCTGGTGTTGTTAGTGTCTATTATAGGCGACGGTAACTGCTTACCATCAGGTTGGCCGTATGCTTGTTTAGCCCCGTAGTATAATATAAAAAAAACAATACAAAATGCAGGCAGTGTCAAGTACACTGTTATAACACACACTGACAATAAGTAAGTTTTTTTGCTGTCTAAATAAACGAGGTTCCCTCGATTGTAGAGCCCCTAGTTTTTGCTAGATCTTTATCCGATAACCAATATTAGCGACAAATATATTTTGTGTAATTAAAACGATAAGTACTACAACATTTTATAGCCCTACAGTACAGCTACTCTTGGCGTGTTTCAAAAAATGTCTTTATATCAAATTTAACCCATTCCCGTACACTAAGCGACAGAAACTTTTGTAATTATAAAATCATTACTGTAATTCTGCTGACTACGCATGGATACCGGGTAGTAGTTAACGCTCATCTGGGCTCATTTGATCACAGCCTGGTCCGTGACACAGTTCCTATTGGGAGGGCAATGACAATAAATCAATTCCAATTAATGCAATAAAGTAAACTTGGGATGATCTTCTCAAGCTCTTCGCATTGGAAGGGATGGGGTTATTCATCCCCAACAACAAAATACCGGTTGGCGAACATAGTAGTCCTTGGTTGAACAAAACATGTACGCCAGAATCAGTCCGATAATTGGTCTGGAATAGGGCCAGGAAGTGTCGGGATCCGAACACCAAGAAGGAGAAGCGAAAGTTTGATGCCGCTTCCAGGTTCAACAATAGGTCTATTGTTCAAGCCAAGGCATAACCCGTTGTCAATCCGTTGTTGTGTATTAGCGAGTGGCTGGGGAGTTATTCCACCAGGTATCGTGCTTTCTGGAGCCTCGCCAACGCAATTTAAGGTAAAGTTCGCCAGTCCACCACTGCAAATACCCGATGGCATGACCCATAGCGCCAAAGAAAAGGCTGGTCTTTTAGGTCAACTTCTTACCTCCAATTCTACTTTGGACGCTGGAGCAATCACATTGCCTACCAACCCGCGGTGTAATAGCTCCAAATCCTTGTGCGCGTTCTGGCGTGAGCTGCAGCTGCTGGACGTGAGCTGCTGGGGCTCGGAGGGCCCATGGCGAAATTCTCTAAGTAAAAATCAATTATTTTCTAGTTTTTACACATTATAATATAATTGATGATTAATCTTGCGACGTACCATACTACTATACAACAATATTTACATAAAATAGCTAACGCCCTCCGTCTGTGATTTAGGGGAGAGTATTACGTAAATCTCAAGACACCGAATCCGCTTCTGACAAATCTACTTCCTAACGTAACTCTATGCGTTGTCCCAGTGCCTGTAGTGTGCACAATATATTTTTTTCCATCGAATATGATATCAATCTATTATTTATTCTCGTTAATCGATCGAATATCGTTCATTACATTAAAAAAAAAGTTACGACGTCATGCATCTTTCCAAAATTGATATATTTCTTGCTCTATTCGTATATGCTTTCAATACTTTTGACAGAGGCAGTATAAAGTGTTGAAAAGTTGACATGCATATTAAAATGTGAAAGTATATACATAGAACATTAATGTTTTTCTGTTACATGTTATCGTTAAACGTCCTAAATCTGATTTAAAATATTATCATTGAATGTAGAGTTGATGCAAAATAAGCAAAATTAAATAGCAACTGTGTCGAGTTGGAGGATCGGGTGGTGCGGTGTATACTACGCCTTTCGCCCACGGGAACTGGTTTCACGCAACGTTTGTTAACTTGTGGGCTCTTCGTGTCCACTATAATTCATTACCACTTGTAATAAGGACTGGTTTTCAACAGGGTTCGATATCACCACGTTTATATTGTATATATGGACGAGTGTAATAAAAGAAATAGAGTTTCTAAAATTGAGACAAAAATATTTAGTGCGATTGAGGCGAAAGGGAGAACTGGGTGTTTAGGGGGCGCTCGTTGTAGGAGGGATTTATATGTATAGTGGCGCGATCACGTGTACATTTTGCAGCCTGTATTGATCTTGTCGAATTTTTCTTGTTTGTACAAAGCTCTACCTACTGGTATATTGATATGTTTTACAAGACTTTTTTTGGATGTATTATATTTTTTTATGCCTTAAGAACAGTTTGTTGTTTTATCCGAACTAAGCAAATACACATTAATAAATTGAGATAGATGATCTCGTTTATTTTATGTTAGTGTTTGTTATCGTAGACACAGCTATTTTACTGTATTACGTATTGATGTAATAGAGGCGTTAACAGCTAAGATACATCTAGTTGAGTTGAACAAGATACGTGATTTTGTATGTTCACACTATTTTGGTCGCGGTGGCGCACTCAGTGGCTAATCACCGCGTCACGTGACGAGCGTTCTAAAGACGGGGGTGAGGGCGTGCGAGCAGGCGTCAGGGACTTCGGAATGCAGTCACCACCGCTCGATGCACACCCAGCATAGCTGGCCGATTGAACGTCAAGTCAAAGTCTTGCTCCAATTTACAATTTTACAGCACGTACAGGCAGAACACAATGCTGCTAGATATGAAATGCTGCTCGCTGTATTGAGGAAATTGTTGTGAAACGTTGCTATTCGAAGTTGATTGTCAATGGTCTGAGATTTTATTACACTCAGCTAATAAAGTATAACAATACTAGAGCTTATTAGCAAATGAGAACGACTACTAAAACAGATAATTATATTGACCTCGGGTAGCTGATGAAGAGTCGATAGGTAATTTTATTACTTTCCATGTACAATATTTTGAGATAAGAAAGTATCCTTTATACATAGATATGTACTAGGTTAGAATAGATGTCTATACTTAGACATCTATTCTAACCTAGTCTTCAACGCTTATAGGATGGATGGTTTTTTTTTTTGCTCTAGCAGAAAGCTGGGTACTTATTACCACTATCCATCTACAATATCACTAGTATAGTATAGGCTAGAAATAAAATAGTAGGTAGGTACATTATCATTGTAGACTGAACATGTGATTGAAGTTCGTGTGTTTTTTGGTGGCAGGTTAAGCACATAAATGGATTGTAAATGGTTGATCAATCAATAGGCATGTGAATATTACATTCGTGTTGGCCTGAGTTGGGATGAAATTGTGTAGTAACAAAAAGCAGTAATTGCAGCGTGCGGATTGCAGGAGATTGCCCCCCGCCCTGCCACTCAGCCCCCCTGCGTTCGAACACCGTAAGTAAACAGTCTGGTGTTTATCCGCGTCTCGCTCACACCGACCGCGACGCGTCGCGCCTCTGAGGTGCACTCGCTGTTCCTATTATTTTCGTGACGGGTATTGCGCCGAAGCCGATTCCCGCATCCTCGCCCCCGAGACGCGAAGTCCGGTCTCGCGGAGGCGACCGCCGTTCGCATCGCGCGCCAGTCCGCACACGAGGCTGACTGTCGCATTGGTCCGTGCCTACTACGAAACGTTCGCTGTTGTCGTTGACTCGTCGATGTGTTGAAATTGAAAATGCGGAACGTTCCGAGTGCGTATCGAGGAGGCTGACAGGCGTGTGACTCCAGTTTGAATTTCGTCGGTAAACGTAGCGTGGGCTTGTTGGTGACAGTGATTGGATTGTGTATTTGCGCGCCAATGATACACGTGAATGTGGATGGAGTGCGGAGTGCTGTTGGAAGATGCATTTCAAGGAGTCGTTCGCGATGAGCGATCGACCGACCGAGCGCGGCCGCCGCAACTCCCGATGCAAGGGTAGGTGTCTGTATACAGTGACGGCCGCCAACCGTCTGCGCTCGAGACAGTCAAGACCACAACAGTCACAACACACGATCTTACAATTTTATTACGTGGCTCCATTCTGTCCTCTTCCAACCAATACTGCACGTCATACAAACTCGCGTTGTAAATTTATACTTACAACCGTTTTATTTATTAGATATTTGCATTGCAAAACAGAACTCCAATTATTATTAGGTATTATTTGTATTAGTATATTTTAGGGGAGGTTTAATTTGCCGTAATAATATGATACGCTAGCTATGAAATCAGTCAGAAGTGAAATGTAGAGTCAATACGAAGCAAAGGTTTGAGACGTACCTAATATCTACCTATTAAGCCACGAAAAATCGATTACTTGCAAAAACTTCGTCAATTTTATCTGTCTGACGTTCGCTATTGTGACATAAATAAGCGATCAGCTGTAGCGTCCCCGTGAATTCTAGTGCATTTGCACACTCTCTAATTTCTATTTCTAGTGAAAATGACAGGGTAATATTAAATTAGTTACTTCATTCTCACCTCACTTATTTGAGCGTAGGTGTATAGGTTATATGTCATCTGCATAATCATCATTACTTTTAACCTCTGCTGTTGGACATAAAACTCCTTGAAAACAAACACCATAACGAGCGGTCATGCTTGAGGGTTGTATTGTATCAGAATTCAGGAACAACGTTGCTTATGTAAGTATATATCATAATAAATGCAATTTTGTTTATCAAAGTAAAGAGCGGATGCTCTTTCGAATTTTGAAAAACCAAAGACTAGAGTTGCAGCTACGACACGTAAATCACTATTGAGATAAACAATTCTCTCAAATGTCACGTGATTCATCTTTTAGCACGGTATTCACCAGTTTACGAATTCGTGTTCTTTATTTATTTACAATTTAAAGATAGGGTGGACCCTTGTTTTGGTCGCTTTACAGCAACAATGTTTTGCGATAAAATAATAGATGATAGCTTATAGAAACAGCTCTGAAACATTATTTTGTCAGTCGAACTTAAATATTTATATATTTTCCCTTCTAAAGGTAACTTACACAAAAACATTAAATTTGTTTATGCATTATATTCAAATATCGTAAGTACTTGTTAATTAAGAGGTTTTCGTAGTATAAGATCGGAACGGATTGATGTTTATTTACCCGACTGCGAAAGAAGGAGGGTTATGTTTTTCGAATGTATGTATGTATATTTCTTTGGCACGCCCTAGAGCCTAAACGGGTTGTCGTATTTTTATGTCAGTGGTGTCAATAGATTCGTCTTAGTCGTGAGAGAGACACTGGGTACATCAAAATGAAAAAAAAAACAAAATTAAGGATTTTTGTCGGCAAAAAGTTATCTCAAAAAAATTATGTTTTCAAAATACATCGAGTGTGGTATCAAAATAAAGAATTTTTAACGGTGATTACGAATATATAAGTAACTTAAAGTATATGTTTTATTGGAGTTTGGAATAGGAAATGCTAATAAAAATCACATCATTCACACTAATAATATAAATTCGAAGTTTGTGTTAGTTTGTTACTTCTTCACGGTACAACTAAAAAGAAAATTAATAAAAAAAATCCGATCGTCAATATCTACCATCATTATTAAATTCATCGAAGAACTGAAAAGATAAAATTGGTGATATAGGTAGAGCAACAAAATCTCGGAGTGAGCAGATGCCTCCGAATGCGTTTGTGAACACTGTCAACTAAGATTATTCAAAACCAAAATAAAATATTCAAATTAAAATCTTGTTTCTATCTAAATATAAAGTAATATTGACGCAGTCGGGGCTTTTTTTTAATATTTTTTTTTATTACCAAAAATTCTTAGATACCTAGAATGTCATGTTACGAAAAGTACTACATAATTACAATTCAATTGAAATGGCAGATAAATTAATAGGCAGAGAAGGAAATATTATTTTATAATATATATCACGTAAATAATAGTTATACTGTTATCACTCGCGACATAATATCTTGCCTAGTGTAACACCAGTTGATTTTTAAAACGCGTAACATTTTGTTGATTGTTTCTTATTTAGGTTACAGTTATTTAAATTACAGTTACAGCAACGATTACTTGTTAGTTATTTTAGTTGTTTCTACTATCTTTCATCTCCACCACCTATCCCTTTATCTGAGAGGTGCAACCCTTGAGTGATGCCCCCGATGTTGTTAGTGTCTAGGCTACGGTAACCGCTTATTAACAGGCGGGCCTGAAAGCTGAAATTTATTCAAAAAGTAGACTGGCACCTAATTGCTTATTGTTCCTATAGTTAAAGTGATTAAAAAGAAAGGTTTCGTACAAAATTTATAAAAATATGTCAGATAACCAAACTTTATTTGAACTTTACTAAATTAGTCGAAATCATCATCATCATAATATAACTGTCTGATATCACTGATACTTATTTCGTCTACTTCTATCTCTCATATAATCTAACACTTGTTTGGATAGTTTAAAATAAGTACAATTTCCTTCGGCCTGGATATATTGTTTTACTATAATAATATGTTGTTGATGGTGGAATTAATGATTTTGTTTCTGGATTTTGTCTTGGTTGTATTTACTATTTACACTACTAAAAATTCTTTCGCAATCTGCGATATCATGAAGTAGGGTCTCCTCCTTCTACTTGTTTACCATCCTCGCTTTAGTCTCAAATCTCGCAGCTTATACGTTTCTCAGATTTAAGCTGTAAGCTACTTCCTATCGCTTGCAAGGCGTTACTTTTAGTGTAATTATTCTTATGATCAAAAAATTTCGGTATGTTCGGTAGCTGCAAAGTTAGTCGTAAATTTTGCGTGAAATATATCTCTGAAGACTGTATAGCGCTACGGATCTTCGCTCGGATTTCAAGCTTTTCAGAGATCGGTATTATCCGTTATCGTGTTACGAGCTGATTCTGTCCGTCTAACGGTTATATCAAGTCGTGGTTCACTACTCCCTTGATACCGGAATAATAAATTTTGCCTTGGCCTAATATCAACATGCGGGTTTTAATTTGAGAGATATTACATTGTCAGTTGTTATTTGTAAATTAAAGTATGGTAATAGATCACAATACTGGAGTGTGATTTGGCAGTTCTATTCCATTCCTGAGGTGTGTGGGGACATAGGAAATAAAATTAAGTAATATAAACTACCTCTGTAATCCACCCATTTGCCAAACTAAAACAGTTGACTAATTAGGACTAGTATCCGATAGCAGGACTCATAGCAGTTTTATGAAGAAAGTAAGATTACAAAGAATTCGTTCGATCCAGCTCGTTTTAAAATGAAAAAATAATAACTTTCTTCAAAATTGGTTTAGTGGGTTTTGCATGATGCGCTAACAAACAAACTGACGAAACTTCCGAACTACCTAACTATTTAGGTCAGACCCTCAAAAAGGAACTATCCATTTTCCCGGGATAATTTAAGTTTTTGCCCGTATGTCTGCTTGTTCCGGCTAAATTAATTGTCCTTTCTGGATTCTGAACTATCATGATGATCGTTATGACGTATTAATAGTTATGACTTGCTGTGAGGGGCCGGCTTTAGAATTGTCCCACCCCTCTCCACCCATGGGAGTCGTAAGAGCCGACTGAGGAATACCGGGGGAGTGGGCAGCAGCACTCCCTCGAGTATTAACAATATCCACTGCGATCGCCAACCCGCCTGCCAAAAAATATAAAGTGATGTGCGCATAAACTGTTTTATAACGGAGTTCCTATGGCCACCTTCTAGCTCCATCATCAGACTGGATACCATCTAAAGACAAAGTACTCGTCAAGATGAATCAAACGATTCCTAACTGAATCGGGTTTCGTCGTTTCATTACAGAGTTACTGTGGTCACCTTCCAGCTTCATCATCATACCTTGGATAAATCTAGAAAGAAAGTAAACTAATATCTAGAAAGAAAGTACTCGTCAAGATGAATCATACGAGCCCAAACTCGATGGGGTTATGTCTTCTAACGCAGTCCTATGGGCACCTTCCAGCGCCATCATCAGACCCTGGATACCAACTAAAGACAAAGTACTCATCTAGACGAATCAAACGAGTCCAAAGTCGAGGGGGTTGTGTCGTTTCATTATAGAGTTGCTATGTCCACCTTCCAGCTCCATCATCAGATCAGCTCCATGTCATCATAAAAAATATATATATAAAATAAAAGCGTCGCCACGCTAACAGCCGATGTTACCCTCCCTCCGCATTAGATGTTTTCAAATAGCTACCTTACGGGAACCATTCATTTCTTCGGGGTGAAAAGTAGTCTGTCCTTTACTGTCCTATCTGACTATATGTATGCAGAATTTCATGATGATTAGTTCAGTAATACATACTTTGATATGAAAGCGTAACAAACAAAGTAACTTTCGCATTTATAATATGAGTAAGGACAAAATCTTGTGTTCATGTGGTGACGGACTAAGAATACAAGTGTCACCACCCCATCCTTTTCCGCGGGTGTCGTACAAGGCGACTAAGGGAAGTAAGCAATTATCACCCATTGTATTACTGGTGGTAGGGCTGGGTACCAAGTGAGAGTACTCACTTGCTATTGGGCCCGAACGGGTCAGTACCACCGTTCCTGTGCGAGCGGTCATGAAGCACGTTACGTCAGTGTGTTCTGGTTGTAGCAGAAGATAGTTGTTTATTAATGGTGCGCAGCGGCTTGACAATACTCTCGGTATAGTGGAGTCCATGAGCGACGGTTACCACTTACCACCTGGTGGGCCGTAGCCCGTCTGCCATCAATAGCAATAAAAAAAGTCCTAATTTGGTCTTTTATACTTATAATTGTTTTCTTACTCGCATTAATCGGCCGCACTGGGATATTTACATAGGAACCTTCGATCATGTTGATCGAAGATAGGAACTGACCAATTTAATGATTAAAATATCCTGTAGCGTTAATTTAGATTATTTTGAGTTTTATTTGACACTAGCTGCTACCGGCGGCTTTGTCCGCGTGGATTTTAGTTATTTAATTTTTTATTTTTCCAAAATATAAGTAGCCTAAGTTAATCCTGATAAACCACAGCTATCTGTCAGTTAAAGTCCCTTCTAGCTTTTCCGAGATTAGCCGGAACAAGTAGACATAAGGACAAAAACTTAAATTGGTATTTTGTAACGTAGGTATATACTTTCAATATGCATTTAGTAAAACGCTTTTACATTACAAACAGACACTTCAATTTTGCCTATTTATTTGTATAGAATTGTCATTTGTTTTTAACATTCATGATTCGCGAAAGATCACTGTTCACTGCTCGTGTGCTGATTACAAAACTACTATATAACTATATGCACACGTGTGATCACATGAGTGCTGGATTTAGCTTCTTTGTGAACTATGAAATATATTTTTTTAATTGATACAATTTTGAAATATTATACCTGTAGTATATAACGTTACACACCGTAGTGGCGGATTTTATCTTGGTAGAAAGAGATATCAGAGTAGATTTGAAGTCAAAATATATTTTTTAATCAAGTGAATCAACCATACATTTCACTTGGCAGCGACATTCGTTAAAGGCCTCGGGTTTTGCGGTAGGGAAAGAGGTGTTGGGGGGACGGGAGTCGCAATGGATGGAGGTGAGATCATAGTGGCGAGTGGCCCGGGGAGGCGATCGATATGTACATTGAACATACATACGTATCTATATAAATAACTGTACCTAACTTCTCACAACTCGATTGTCTGCTCCAGATACTGCGCCAAAACCCTACCCCCTCCGGCCGCTACCCCTGCCTTGGATATCCTTTAGCAAACTGTTCTAGTTTTTAAGGAGAAAACATTAAAGTCAAATCGATCCGTCTTCTGTTGCGGAATTTCAATTAAAATCTCCAAGGCTTACTTTTATTTTAAATATTATACCAGTGCGCAAGGTTTAGTTCTACTTAATAATAAATAAATAAAGAAATATTCACGGACACTTTACACAACGTCCTCTGGTCCCAAACTAAGCTTAACGCTTGTGCTATGGGTGGGTACCAGATTACGGATATAATACATATATATATATCACTTTTTTTTTGTAATTACATACATATAACATAATAGATAGAAAAAACCCAGACGCAGTACAAATATCTGTGTTCATCACACAAATAATTATCCTGAGTGGGAATCGAACCCACGACCTCATGCACGGAAGTCGGTTACACTACCGACTGCGCCACGAGGCCATAACATATTAGGAAAAAATCCTTAGTAACATTATAAACTTGAGTTTGTTTGTTAATTAATTATGAAATTTAGTAGGTACTAGGTACAGGTTGGTAGGCATAATGGGTGGGTAGGTAGGGTACCCAGTGGTAATACTCACGTCGGTACCACCGTCTTCCGTGTGACCGATTTTGAAATATCTCTGCAATATGTTGGTTGTAGCGGGAGATAGCTGTGCAGTCATTTCCCATCCGTGAAAAAAATGATGAACACCGGTCAGGCAGTATTATTAGTATTGCGGAAACTCCATGACCCGGTGGGGGGAGCGTCATTCAAGATCAGGTGGGTCGTGGCTCGTCTACTCCCATTATCAATTAAAAAAAAATAGGCTACTTATCCCGAAAAATTGAGGGTTCCTCTAGGATGGTTATTTATGTACAGAGATTTATTCGTCAGAAGGTGACGTTCGTTACATATACCTAGTAATTAATTTGTCGCTTACGCACTTGTACTGAGGATGTGGTAACACTACCACTTCCACAGGTCCGTTGTTGTTATCGAAAATGGTCATTTATAAATCACA
Organism: Leucoma salicis; assembly: GCA_948253155.1. Taxonomy (NCBI): domain Eukaryota; kingdom Metazoa; phylum Arthropoda; class Insecta; order Lepidoptera; family Erebidae; genus Leucoma; species Leucoma salicis. The sequence goes on along the minus strand of OX411809.1, from coordinate 11,482,109 downwards.
TGTCATTTTTTTTAGTGAGCCCTTACGACAGTATCTAATCAAGCACACCATGATTAGTACTAAATGTTTGTTATTACATATTTACAGTTATGCCAAAAAAAATGAAACTAAAACAAACTAGAGAAAGTAACTACATAACTATTTACTGCTGAACAGTTTTTATGTTTATTTCGTTCTTAATTTACTCCATTTCCGTTTAGTTTTTATAACGTTATTTCACCTACATTACACTATTTTATCTGAATTTCTATGGAGGAAATACGGCGAATCCACTTAGAAGTACTAGGCAACAGAAAAAAAAAACATACGTATAAGTTCTACAGTAGACAAAGGTTGATCACCAGGCACCAAACAGCTTAACGTATTCGCATCATTCAAAATTAAAGCGTCCATCAAGTTGGTTTTAGTCTTTCTTCTTATATTATGATAAAGAAAGTTATTACCTACCTAAATCACCTATACGTATAATGAGTAAAGAGAGAAATAAAATGTGTAAATGGGTGTTATTCCGAACATTTCATTGGATTCAATCTACATAATATAAAATAATGTTTGTCTGGTTGGTATAGCCTTTTCACTATAAGAACGCACACCTAATCTGTAAAACGTATTAACATATTGATATTTTTATATATTTTTCGAGCATTTGACATGCTTAGCCATATAATACTGCATTACACGTATTACACTTAAGAGTATGACTATTTGGGATAATTCATAAACGATCTTCTAGTGTTGGGGATTAAGACCTTATGTTACGTCGGTTTGGCGCTACAAACCTGATACTGGGCCCCCAACGTTCTGTACGTTCTCAGATCCGGAGCTCTATCATTCGTATTCCTACTGCAAATATACCTCTCTACCATTCATATCATTGATAAAACATTATGTAATATTAATATTTCTCGGGATTTTATTCACATGCAAAGAATGAAACTCATCGGTAGTATGGTAGACCATACTAGCACTACAATAGTAATATAGCAGTAGACGATATAACATCAGTTAAAACATACATCGCATTTAACAGGTGCTGGCGTCAAGATGGAGCACTTCCAAGCGGCGTTGGATCCTCGCAAGCAGGAGCTGCTGGAAGCGCGCTTCCTAGGCGCCAAGGTCAGTTTCTGTCCGTTTGGTACTATGTAGAACATTGCTCTACCAAGACGCGTCGAGTTGCAAACATGCGTCATGATTTGTTTAAAAATTTAATTAAATGTTTGATATTACATTATAAACGTGGGATGTGCGTATCAGATTCTTGCATCCGTTAAACCATTTGAGAGCTAAAATATATATACCACCATTTATATTAATTGATATGAAAACTCAAAAAAATGGCACTAACAGCCATATTTGTATTAATGATACGCTCAGATAAAGGGAGGTGTGTCATTTGAATGGATTCAATCTACAGATAAATGAATATTTGACAGTATTAAATTAACGTAGAGTGCTGTTAATTCATCCTAACTATTATAAAGCTGTAACAGAGCTGTGTCAGTACATCTATATTTGAGAAAAAAATACTGTATTGAGGCTATTTAGGCGTGTCTGAACACAAAACATTTTTTTTTTAGATTTTTTGTCTGTTCGTTCGCGCATCACGCCAAAACTACCGAACAGATTTTGATACAACTTTTTTAATTGATAGCTCCTGATTAGATTTAAAAATTGGTAAACATTATATCTCGCAACTATATCGGAAACCTGAGATATAACGTAAAAACTCGGGCAAAGACTAGTTAAATGTAATAATATTCTATAATCGGAGTAAAAAGCGGAACACATAAATAAATAAAACGTCAATAGAAATAAAAATATTTCATAACAATTTAATATTATCGAATTAGGTGTTCAATACATATCAGCAGGTAGCTTTTAATATTAAACACAAAGTGAAAAATGTGAAATCGAAAATAACAGTCAGGAGCAGGATTTGAACCTGCATCTCCTGGATACCGTCCAGATGCTTTACCAATTCAGCCATCCTGACAATTGCTCCTGACTGCTAATTTCGATAACACATTCATACTTAACGTCTTTGGGTGACGCCTGCACCATTTGTCGGAAGTATTTTCATACAGTATACCGACCAGGTAAACTTAATTTTACAATTAAGATTTTACCTAATAATGACGCAAACCCTATAAATATTTAGATATTTTTATATATATTTTTAGCATTTGACATGCTTAGCACTATACATTAAACACAAAGTGAAAAATGTGAAATCGAAAATAACAGTCAGGAGCAGGATTTGAACCTGCATCTCCTGGATACCGTCCAGATGCTTTACCAATTCAGCCATCCTGACAATTGCTCCTGACTGCTAATTTCGATAACACATTCATACTTAACGTCTTTGGGTGACGCCTGCACCATTTGTCGTAAGTATTTTCATACAGTATACCGACCAGGTAAACTTAATTTTACAATTAAGATTTTACCTAATAATGACGCAAACCCTATAAATATTTAGATATTTTTATATATATTTTTAGCATTTGACATGCTTAGCACTATACATTAAACACAAAGTGAAAAATGTGAAATCGAAAATAACAGTCAGGAGCAGGATTTGAACCTGCATCTCCTGGATACCGTCCAGATGCTTTACCAATTCAGCCATCCTGACAATTGCTCCTGACTGCTAATTTCGATAACACATTCATACTTAACGTCTTTGGGTGACGCCTGCACCATTTGTCGGAAGTATTTTCATACAGTATACCGACCAGGTAAACTTAATTTTACAATTAAGATTTTACCTAATAATGACGCAAACCCTATAAATATTTAGATATTTTTATATATATTTTTAGCATTTGACATGCTTAGCACTATACATTAAACACAAAGTGAAAAATGTGAAATCGAAAATAACAGTCAGGAGCAGGATTTGAACCTGCATCTCCTGGATACCGTCCAGATGCTTTACCAATTCAGCCATCCTGACAATTGCTCCTGACTGCTAATTTCGATAACACATTCATACTTAACGTCTTTGGGTGACGCCTGCACCATTTGTCGTAAGTATTTTCATACAGTATACCGACCAGGTAAACTTAATTTTACAATTAAGATTTTACCTAATAATGACGCAAACCCTATAAATATTTAGATATTTTTATATATATTTTTAGCATTTGACATGCTTAGCACTATACATTAAACACAAAGTGAAAAATGTGAAATCGAAAATAACAGTCAGGAGCAGGATTTGAACCTGCATCTCCTGGATACCGTCCAGATGCTTTACCAATTCAGCCATCCTGACAATTGCTCCTGACTGCTAATTTCGATAACACATTCATACTTAACGTCTTTGGGTGACGCCTGCACCATTTGTCGGAAGTATTTTCATACAGTATACCGACCAGGTAAACTTAATTTTACAATTAAGATTTTACCTAATAATGACGCAAACCCTATAAATATTTTGATACAACTTTTTTAATTGATAGCTCCTGATTAGATTTAAAAACTGGTAAACATTATATCTCGCAACTATATCGGAAACCTGAGATATAACGTAAAAACTCAGGCAAAGACTAGTTAAATGTAATAATATTCTATAATCGGAGTAAAAAGCGGAACACATAAATAAATAAAACGTCAATAGAAATAAACATATTTCATAACAATTTAATATTATCGAATTAGGTGTTCAATACATATCAGCAGGTAGCTTTTAATATTAAACACAAAGTGAAAAATGTGAAATCGAAAATAACAGTCAGGAGCAGGATTTGAACCTGCATCTCCTGGATACCGTCCAGATGCTTTACCAATTCAGCCATCCTGACAATTGCTCCTGACTGCTAATTTCGATAACACATTCATACTTAACGTCTTTGGGTGACGCCTGCACCATTTGTCGGAAGTATTTTCATACAGTATACAAATAGAAAATATATATATATTTCATATATATATTTTCGATTTCACATTTTTCACTTTGTGTTTAATGTATAGTACTAAGCATGTCAAATGCTAAAAATATATATAAAAATATCTAAATATTTATAGGGTTTGCGTCATTATTAGGTAAAATCTTAATTGTAAAATTAAGTTTACCTGGTCGGTATACTGTATGAAAATACTTACGACAAATGGTGCAGGCGTCACCCAAAGACGTTAAGTATGAATGTGTTATCGAAATTAGCAGTCAGGAGCAATTGTCAGGATGGCTGAATTGGTAAAGCATCTGGACGGTATCCAGGAGATGCAGGTTCAAATCCTGCTCCTGACTGTTATTTTCGATTTCACATTTTTCACTTTGTGTTTAATGTATAGTGCTAAGCATGTCAAATGCTAAAAATATATATAAAAATATCTAAATATTTATAGGGTTTGCGTCATTATTAGGTAAAATCTTAATTGTAAAATTAAGTTTACCTGGTCGGTATACTGTATGAAAATACTTCCGACAAATGGTGCAGGCGTCACCCAAAGACGTTAAGTATGAATGTGTTATCGAAATTAGCAGAGCAATTGTCAGGATGGCTGAATTGGTAAAGCATCTGGATGGTATCCAGGAGATGCAGGTTCAAATCCTGCTCCTGACTGTTATTTTCGATTTCACATTTTTCACTTTGTGTTTAATGTATAGTGCTAAGCATGTCAAATGCTAAAAATATATATAAAAATATCTAAATAGCTTTTAATATATTGTATGACATAGCGGGTAATGTTAGTCGTTTTTAGTTATGAATAGGCGCGTGGTTGGAGAGTGTAAGAAATGTAAGGATCCATATTTTTAGGTAATAGCAGTACTTCTTGGTAAAATGAAGAGTTTCTTACTTGGTAAAATGACGATAATAATGACTGGCGAAACTTCTTAAAGCACGATAAAAAAATAGGAGACGCATAGTGAAGAAACCTAAATTCCGCAGACATTTTCTTTTAGACATTATGACTTATGACATATTAATCCATACTACTTTTAATAATTATGGTGATGTGATGATACCTTCGTGTTATATCAAAAATGTTTTTGTCTTTGTTTAACGAGAAGTGAATAATACAATCTTGTTTTCGTAACGAATCCTTTGTTCTCACATTCCGTACGCATAAGAATATCAGTTAGTCGGTTTATAAGTAACTAGCTTACGCATACCTCAGCCGGGGTAAGTGCAGTTGCAACGCCTTATTTATTTCCTTGGAGGTGAATTTCCAATAAGTAATTCTGAAATACGCACCTAATTATTTGATTACTATACGTCCAAACTTTGATTTTCTTGACATAATAATCCATCGGTTTTATTACACAAGATTTTTATAATACTCTTTCTTAGCAAATGCATTGGAACGTTTTATAGAAAACATAAAGGTCTTAACTAACTTGCTTTGAGGGTGATAACTAACTAACGCCCATCTGAACTCCCACATTCATTTCATTCAACCTTTGTAGACATTTATCTAGATATATGATAAACAGTCTGGTTGATAGAACGCAGCCCTGTTTAATGCCGATATTGACATCAAACCAGGGTGACATTCCATTATTTAGCCGCACATAAGCTCTGCAGTCCATGTAACTGCACCGCTTGTAGCAGTCTACCGTTAATACCATACTCCGGCAAAATGTCCCTAAGTTCCTTTCGTACAACCGTGTCAAATGCTTTTTTTGATGGTGATGGACTTAATAAATAGATGCAATTCACCCAATTAGACCAGACATGGCTAAGTAGGTATTTGCAACTCAAGGCGATTTCAAATAATCTAAATGCAAAACTCATCCATTCTATTTAGTACTTGTACTAAATAGAATGGATGATTGTGTTGCGCTTAAGAAAAGAAAAACATAATTATGGGGTCTAACAAAATCTAAAATAACATCAATATTATGCCTACCTGTAGGTACCCACATAGCTGTTGTTTGTGGTATCGCACCCGTCGCCGTCTGCGTTAGTTCGATTTTTTAATATAAAAAAATTATAACTCCAAAATTCAAAAAATTCGTTCCTAATTTAAAACTTTTTTGGGTCATAAAAATATTAAAAATTCATCTAAATAATGTCTCATATTAGTTCCAATAGAATACAGAAGTTTTTATTAAAAACTGATACTCAACAAACATTACAATATTACAGTTTAAAGTTCAATGATTCAAAAAATCGTTTTTAGCGCATGTTTGATAAAATAAACCTGCAAATTTCACATAGTTTTTGATATAGGTAGGTGGTTTTGAGTGTGCGTTGACTGTCAATCTGGGCAAACAATTTGACATATTTATAGACATATTATTAGTCGCATATCTGATGTCGTCAACGCAACGGCGTGATATTTCCATAAAAAAAGATGTATTAGTGCGGCACCAGTACACTAGCGAGTAGATGTTGACATGTAAGAGGCCGATCACGTGATCACACTGATAATGTAGAGCGGTTCCAGCAGGCGAGCTCACCTGCCCCGCTGCCTCGCCTTCGCCCTCCGCTTTCCGTTCAAGCGACTGCGACATTACGCCGTATGTGCATACATCGTTCTCGTGTACAATCCAATCTAGTGATATTATATATGTGATTCTATTATATTTCTTGTCTCTGTCCATGTGCCAGCCCCCTCTTCATCTACTTCACCTCTGGTTCGTGAATAACGCGTCATTTCACAGCGCTATCTGGCCCTCTCGTTGTTTTGATGTAATATAATATGTATCTATATTTTGGGTAGGTAATTGAATTGATCTATGTATCAGATCACGTTCTCTTTATTTTTTATTGACGGGCCTCGTGGCGTAGTAGGTAGTGTAACGGACTTCCGTGCACGAGGTCGTGGGTTCGATTTCCACTCAGGACAATTATTTGTGTGATGAACAGATATTTGTACTGCGTCTGGGTGTTTTCTATCTATTATATGTATTTAAAAAAAAATAGTATATGTATTATATCCGTAATCTGGTACCAATAGCACAAGCTTTAAGCTTAGTCTGGGACCAGAGGACGTTGTGTGAAAAATGTCCGTGAATATTTATTTATTATTATTATTATTTACGGAAAATAATATGAACCTGTGACCTAATTAAAAGAACAATGGTAGTTTCAACACGAAAGATTTTTATGATCTTGCCTTGCCCGTTGCTCTACCATTTAGCCGTTGACTTACCCGATGGTTCGCCGCACCGTTTATGGGCTTATACGATCATCCGAATGCTGCGCAGCGGCGTGGTAACGCGCTGGCTATTGAATTCGTGCCGTGACCGTGAACAAGGCGCTTATAGAAAGATTGTTGTATTTGTCACTACATGTAACCATTTCGTCATTCAACGACAAAATGGCGGACGAACAAAGATCCATGATGATTTTTACCTAAAATACATCACAATAAAATATTTCGATACACATCCAACATTTATAATGTTGCTTTGGTAAAAATATGCGATATAAATAGATTAGTAATTTTATATCCCCTGTTACGTTACGACTTTGATAAGCTTATCGCTAAAAATATTGGCTTACATGCAGCCATTTGAACAATAATAGTTATGATTACTTAATTAAATATTATATTTTATAATTGAATATTACTTGCTGTATTAGGTATTACTTTACAAAGGTGCCTATTGTAAAAGACAATCAATTGTAATAGTGGGGAGGCCTTTTTTAATAGGTTGCTTTATACTGAGCGCATTGATCGCGTGTTTACAGGTCAGCACAAGGGAGATTGTAGTAGAAACTCGACGCGCGCCCGAATTCAAAACGGTGAGTTTTTATAAACATTGTAGGTAACTACGCATAGGGCTTATTCATTTTAGAGCGCCAATATAATAATATATATGCAAAATTAGCTATCAATCGCACTCAGTAAATGTAGCCATGGAAAAAAAAAACCATTGCACGTTATTATTAAGAGTATTATTATCTTTGGCTTTTGTGATGTATCATAAATTCATGACGCATTTCGGATGTCAATAGATAGGTTGGAGACCTACGATATATACCTACTTACGCCTTCAAACATTACGTCATTTTTTTAATATAATGTCTAATATGTTAACATGTATTTATAGAATGAGATTTAAGTTGTTAATGTTTGTATTAACTGTTTTAAGTTTGATTGGTGTGTTGTTTATAACATTGTGAGAAATTAGTTTTATTTATTAACCAACCTAAACACGTACCGTGGTATCACGCGCTCAGTTCGTACAAGAATGTAGAAATATGAACTCGTCTATAAATAGGTTGTCTTACTAAGTAAACGCCCCATTTACATGGAGAATTTATATTCTACGTGTAATACGAAGACATGAAGTGAAAAACTAATTCGTGTAATCATTCGCGAAAACAGCTCTGCTTCGTCATTAAGTATATTATAAACGAAAATAAGGCTAAATGTTTGTGGTACTGATTGATTATTAGGCCTCTATTTATGGTGAATTTTTTTCGTCTCGGTAATAGACACCTCGAAAAGAAAACCCTTCGTGGTAAACATTCGCGAAAATAGCTCTTGTAGAGACGAAGACAGCCTTGTCATTCATTGAATATCCATTTATTTATCTGTTGATAAATATGTAGGTGTAGATATTTTATATTAAATGATAGTAGTAGTTTAGTTATTTGATATCCATTGCAAATAACACGTGTATAAATATTGAAAATTACTATTATCACGTGTCATCAAATTGCTTAGAAGCTACATACCTACCTACTTAATTATATTTAAAGTTTTTTGTTCAGTAACATAAACCTAATTTTAAAGATTTGAATGTTCTTTGACCTTAGCCAGTATTTTATAAGAGATAATAAATCGCCGCGTCTGTCAGAACGCAATAAACCTAAAATAATAAATAAAGGTTTAGCCAAGACACATAAGCTGTGAGCCATTCATTCGTTACCTTTATTGAGATCGTCCAAATTTCAACAAAACGTACCTATGTAAATAAATATTTTATGTAAATAATAATGATAAAGCAAGCATTGTAAGAAATAGTTTCTGCAATCTGGACAAAGTATTTCTAAGTGAACAATAGCCATAATCTGTGATAAACAATTTTTTTATCTGATCCGGTAAATTTAGAGAAACGCGCTTCTTGTGATCTTTCATTCTATAATATTACTAGGTTAGGGTAATTGTTATTAATGAGTTTGCAAATCATTTTGATTAGTCGCTTCGTTTATACAAACTTCCAACATTATTTTCAACTTAATACTAAATGCTATGTTACCGCTAATTAAGTATAAATAAATCAACGGCAAGGGACATAATTTAATAATAGCGGGTAAGGGAAATACGGCAACTGTTGATTTTTTATTTTATAAGATAATAATTCAGATTTTTTTTACATACTATGTAAAAAAAATCTTTACGCTTTCCACTTTTCGCCCCCTGACGGATGGCAAACCACGTCGCAATCATTACTCATCAATAAACATTTTCTTAAATTTTCTTAGAAGTTCAGGAACTTTAGTTAAGCCAACACACAACTGCACATGTATGATGGTTAATCGGCTCCATAGTGTAGGCAAGCCACGGGGTCACCGACACAGGCGACGGCCCCCGCTCTCCGCTCGTCACCGCCGTGCCTCTATCACTAAACGCTATCTAGAATGAACCTTGTAGCTATTCTCTCGACTATTTTAGTTTTATTTGCCAATATCAGAATTTCATCGTTTCTTATTGCATACTTTTTACTTGTTATCTTTCGGACATTTAAAGTAGCTAGAAACAGCTTTTTCCCCTCATGTTTATGTTATGTGTAGTGTAAACATTGTAGATTACATAATAGGTCCTCATATTTATGTAGGTAGATAACTTTTTTTATTGTTATTAGCTTATATATTTTGTATTAATTTAATGCTAATAGACTAACTCGAGTTTACGGCTGTTTATATATGTGTGACCAGAATAAAAAAAAAATACATTTTCCCAGAGTAATATTTTTTATAATCAGTTTTATTGAAAAATCTGGAAAATTACGGATGACACAAATGAATAAATAGATAATTTATTATAATTATCTCGAATATTATTATGATAGTTTATTATTTTTAACTGTACAATATTTAATATGTAATGTAAACATCGCATTAGATAGAAATTATGTGTATGTCCAACATTGTTATAGGAGTTATTTCATAAACCCACTTAACGGTTGGTTTGAAATCGACCCATTACCTGTCATTCATACATCTATTATTGAAATCGTTATGGCTAGTCACTCATTTTGAGTAGGTATCTGTATCCAACAATGGGAGAAAAATTAATTCATCCCTTTGTCGTCGAAGGTGTCATTACCTAAACTACCTTTGTTGTAGGTACAATTACATATACCTATTCACCGTAAACAGTATGAACAGTTGATACATGTTTTAATTACTTACAATTATGTAGTTTCTTCATAATTTACCTCTTTACTAGGTAACCGACTACAAATTCTCTGCCTAAGTGGATACAGAGATTGTATGGCGTTTTAGTAATCACAGTGTAAGGTAGATTGGCAAGCTAAAGTGGGTTGTCTCATTCAACAAGCATTCTGTATTCGCACTGATAGAGAGAGAAGTAGGCACAGCGCAGTGTTCACTCAGTTGTTGGTTTGCACATTCGACGCGAAGGGAAATTATAATATGGCGCACACGGCCTCGCCCCGCCTCGTCTACAATGTGCCGTCAAACCTCATTCCATCGCTTAGACGCTTGGTTCCGCAGTTATTTTTACACAGGCCGACCTTTCGCACCGGCCGTCACCGCACTCCAGTATACTAATTTTATATCAGCACTACGCACTCACATAGCAATAAGAGCTAAAAATAAATTCACATTATCACAAGAAACTTTCTATATTATTCTTGTCTAACAGCTTCATTATCATTATGGTGGCAATGTTTTATGGTCTCGTAAACATTTATCAATGAAAGTCGCATACGAGACGGCCGCTCACGTCCGATGCCACGAAGGCAATGAACGCGCGGGAGCGGGGCGAGCGCGGCGCGCAGCGGGCGGCCCGTCATCAGCTGAGCGTCACAGCGCGACATTGCAAGGTCCGCCCGTATTGCCTCGCCTGACCTAGTGTGCCGCGCTTCGTGGCACGCCGGCCGGCGTAGCGCGGCGTGCTCACAAACCATACCATCAACATAAAATCATGGTGTTATCACTTTTTTACAATTCTCATAGAAAATGACGACGTGGCGAACGTAACGTTTAGCAAATTATATTATTGGATTGGAAGAATTAATATTACTCGTATTAGACAGTACCTATTCCTCCTTAGAAGGTTATGTAAACGTACCTATAAACCCTTTTTTGAGCTGTAATCTACCTAACCGTTAAAAATGTGACGCTTTTTCCATTGTCGGAATAAGAACGAAGGAAACGTCGCGTTAGTAATGCCAGGACAAATCACTTAAAATCAAAATAAGAATAGTCTAATTATCCATACTATTTATAAAGCTGTAACAGAGCTGTGCCTGTACATTTAAGATATTTGAGAAAAAATGACTAATCTATACTATTATAAAGCTGTAACAGAGCTGTGTCTTTACATTCAAGATAAAATATATGAGAAAAAATGGCTGTAATAGGCTATATAGGCGTGTCTAAACCCAAAACAATTTTTTTTAGAATTTTTGTCTGTTTGTTCGCGCATCACGCAAAAACTACTGAGCGGATTTTGATGCAACTTTTTTTATTTGATAGCTCTTGATTAGACTTAACAACTGGTATACATTTTTAGAATTTTTATATTATAGTATAGATGAATATTATAAATGAGAAAGAAAATTATTAATTGTTTAATATTGAATATTAATATAAATATACAAAATAAAGTACAATATTTATCAGATTTTATTAGCTTTTCTACTGACGCACCAACCCAAGGTATCTGACATTATGGTCACAGGATATCTGCCAAAATAGTAATTACAGAACTTATAACAAAACTGCCTAGTTAGAATACGCGAATATTTAGGTACCTATATACCTACCTACATTTCCTTGTTAGGTGCGCACAATAAAGTGAATTTAGCAGTGTACGAGCGTGAGCGGTGTTAGCACTAAAAATAATCAATAATGCAGGCTCTGGTTCGAATCTCACGGTGCTTCGACTGTGTTGCACACTTGCGGTTAAAGTTGCGACGCACCCTTCCTCTCGCACCCCGCATCCTACAATCTCCCCTCGCACTAGAAAATTAGGTTATACAGTGCCGCTCGCTGAACGAACGAACGACGCCTGTACCAGAATAGGGATTTTGGGTTCTACAGAATTGCGATTCTATTATGAATGCGGGACAGAGATGTGACTGAGTATTGATTATCTTTCACAACGAGTCACTAGACAGTGCCAATCCTGCTGTCTAGTTTTATAAGTAACTGTACCTAAAATTCCTTACATATTAAATTGGCGTCTTGTCGAACTGGCCAATTTACTTACTTAATAATCATCACGCTATGTTTTTTTATTATTTTTCTTTTCTTGCATACATCTCTCGCTTCCTCAACATTCATAATTATCTTACTCTTACACGCTCGCCGGTTTCGAAGATTCCTGATTCCACGTTCCTTCCATACACGACCGATTTGGTCTAGGTGGGTTAGTCTTGGTCTCCCCCTCTACCTACATCCTTACACTTTCGTATGGTATATCTTCATAACCAGTCGCTCGTCCGGCATTGTTTCTACATGTCCGAACCATCGGAGCATTCCCTTTCGCATCTTTACACCTATACTATTTTTCATACTTACTGGGCGCACTGGCTCTTTTATGTCGTCGTTACGAATCCGGTCAGTCAGCCTACTCCCAACTCCACAGATTTTCCGCAGAGTTCGCATTTCGACCGCATTGATTTTACTCTTATGCTCTTTTTTGCATACCACCCGTCTCTCGCTTCCATATAATAATGTTTAGACAAGCACTGCGTTGTGTATTGTGACACATGCCTTCTGACTGAGATGGTGGCTGCGGAGAAATCTTCCAAACGCTCCGTTCACTCTATTGCCCGCATTTATTTTTCTCTCTATATAAGTGGTGTACCTTGCATCCTGACTGAATCCACATCCAAGATATACATATTCATCAACTTGTTCTAGCACACCATTGCCTATTGTCACTCTAACATCTGCACTGGCATCTCCTCTTTCAAAGACTTTGATTGTAGTTTTGCTCACATTCACACGTAGGCCAATTTGGCCTCAAATACTAAGCATTGCTACGTCAGCAGCAGCTTCCAACATCCAAACGTTATAACTTATAACGAACTTTTGCATTTATAGGTAGGTACTACGAGCCCCGATGCAAAATAGTTCGTCTAGTATGGAAAGTAGTGCAAAGCGTAAAATATAGAAAGTAAATATTGGTAAAATAATAAAGAACGTTTAATAAAAAGTAAACCACAATTTGAGCAACATTTTAAAGTTTATTTTAACATAACTTTCATGACTACATAACATAAAAAATTAAACAGCTTTAATGCGAAGAGGCATGGTTGCAACCAACGCTGCACACTCCTCAGGCGTAATTGACTTCCAGACATCCAAGAGTTTAGCCTTTAAGTCGCTCTTGGAACTTGATGGATTTTTACGAAGAACTTTTTTCATTTTCCACCATAGCGTTTCGATCGGCGACAAGTCCAGGCTGTTTGATGGCCATTCGATTGTAGGGATGCTTTTCGCCAGTAGCCACGTCTTTGTTGTCCTTGCAGTATGGCAGGAAGCACCATCCTGTTGAAAAATGAAGGAATCTTGATGCTTAAGTGACGGAATAGAGGGCAGTAAATTCTCTTCCAAAAGGTTTTGATACCTTGCTGCATTGATAGAACCATCCACAAACTGCATACCACCAACACCTTGTGCAGACATGCAGCCCCATATCATAAGATACGCCGGAAACTTCACTTTACGTTTGAGACAATCAGTATGAAATGCCTCATTTTTGTTCCGAATCACTTTTTTCCTTTCATCGCCGACTGTCACTTCAAATTTGGACTCGTCACTCCAAATGATACTACGCCACTGATCGCAAGTCCAATTTAAATGATCACGAGCAAACTTCAACCTCTTTATCTTTTGTACAGCAGTCATTAGTGGTTTCTCCTTAGCGGTGTAAAATCCGTAACCCATTCTTTTTAGGACTCTTTTGCAAGTATCAACTGAGACGTCTTTGTGAATCATGTCCTTCCATTGCACCGTGAGTTCTCTAGCTCGAGCACGACGATTATTTTTGATAATTTTCTTCAGGATTCTGTTTTCTACTGCACTTGTGATGCGTGGTCGACCAGTTTTCTTCAAACAAGAAGTCGTTCTATTCTTTTCATAGTGCTGAATGATAGATTGGACTGTAGACCTGGGAAGTATCAAGTCTTTAGATATTTGTTAACTTGATTGGCCAGCATTGACCCCACAAACTATTCGCTTTCGAAGCTCTTCACACACGGGTTTGCCACGACCCATCGTTATTTGAAAACTAATGAAAAAAACAGAAATTTTCAGAATTTATACTGTCTCATTTGACAAATGACACAGAATTACATTAAACACAAAGTGAAAAATGTGAAATCGAAAATAACAGTCAGGAGCAGGATTTGAACCTGCATCTTCTGGATACCGTCCAGATGCTTTACCAATTCAGCCATCCTGAAAATTGCTCCTGACTGCTAATTTCGATAACACATCATACTTAACGTCTTTGGGTGACGCCTGCGCCATCTGTCGGAAGTATTTTCATACATTATACCGACCATGAAGCATGTCAAATGCTAAAAATATATATAAAAATATCTAGACACAGAATTACTTTTAAAAATTTAAATTATGCAATATAATTGTACAAAGAAGGAATAATCTTATTTAACTCACCGATAGACGAACTCTTTTGCATCGATTAACAATTAGACGGAACTATTTTGCTTATAACTTCTTCGAATTTAAAACAGGATATGTATAAATTTAAAAAGCTAAAATAGTTAATTGGTTCATAATTAAAAAATGCCATAAGTAACGCGACATGTGATAGTAGAACAGCTTAATATTTTATATAGATATACAAAAATAATGAAGTTAGAAAAAATCTCACAGAGAAAATTTCACACTAGACGAACTATTTTGCATCGGGGCTCGTATTAATAGGATATCTCAAGAACAATCACTGTGTCAATCAATCGTTTTGACAAGTTTGTAAAAAAATAATATAATATTTAGGCTCGGCCAGATATTTTGGAAGTGTTTTTTGGGAGGCTAGATGGTGTTGTTATTAATTTCATTATGAACTTTTTTCTCATTCCGAAACTTATAATATACACTCAATGAGGAAAATACTGTTATTGCATCAGCAGTCAAATAGTAAGTATATTATGACGTGCTTTTTTATTGTTATTGGAAGCAGATGTATCACGGTCCAGTTGATGGCAAGTGGCAATCGTCAGCAGATACCAAATTATTCATCAGTGATACAGGTACAGTCAAGCCGTAGTAGAAAGAGTGGGAAGTAGGTTATCTTCATACAAAGCACCGCGCGCGGCTTGTATGTGTGCGCCATAGTATCGTACGCACACTCTAACAAAATCTCGACCCGTTTCTCAGTGCGCCAGTCAGGGCTAACGCTGCACAAGGTTCGCGCGTCACGGCTTTTCGGCACCGCTAAATAAATAAAAAATGTGTGATAATCGCAGGAGAACTTATTGCTGCGTGTTTGGCTGTCTAAATAATTCATCGATTCCAGAGTTGTCTCTGTTCAGATTACCTACTGAACAGGAAAGGTAAGGAAGCCACTTATCTATACTATTATAAAACTGTAACAGAGCTGTGTCTGTACATTCAAGATATTTGAGAAAAAATTACTGTAATAGGCTATATAGGCGTGTCTAAACACAAAACAATTTTTTTTAGAATTTTTGTGTTTGTCTGTTTGTTTGTTCGCGCATCACACAAAAACTACTGAACTGATTTTGATGCAACTTTTTTTATTTGAAAGGCCTTGATTAACCTGGTATACATTTTATCCCGCTACTATAACGGGAACCTGAGATATAACCGAAAAACTAGAAAATTATTTAAACTAGATTTTTTTGTAGAATTTATTTAAAAGAACTACTAGATGGATTTTGATGGAACTTTTTTTATTTGAAAGGCCTTGATTTGACTTAAAAACTGGTAGACATTTTATTCCGCTACTATATCGGGAACCTGAGATATAACCGAAAAACTAGCTTTTGGCTGCGGCGAAGCCGCTGGCAAAGGCTCTATAATTTTTACATGTACTCGTAATATCTATAATTTTTACATGATGATGAGTGAGATACCTACTTATTTTTTTGTTGTATTAGGTAGTGTTTTATCAGACAGACGAAGTAGGCACGCCTACTTGCCCAATATAATGTATTACCTAGGTATTTTTGATCTGTCAAATTGATACGCCGTTATTGCTGTTTACGTTTAGTCATGTCGATTTCTCAGTGTTGTAGGTATAGTGACAAAGTAATAATCGAAAGTAAAAATCGTAAGAAAAGTTAAAATAATCTGCGTTGTGTCGTCTGGGTTCAGGGTTAGTGAGGTCGGTTTTACTTAAACGATTACAAGTAAAAAATACAACTTCCCGGCCCTTTCTAATTTCTAGGCACTGAATTAAAATTTAGTTAAAAGTGACAACCCTGAGACAGGCAAGTATGGTAGGTAATTATATCGCTAGTCTGCCATTTAGCTGCATCAGGGAGGCGTTCCGGTATCACGTGGTGCCTGCATACCTGAGGCGGCTAGTGGCGGACTATCTTGAGGGCCGCAGCGTTAAATTATAAATACACGTAAAAACAAAACATATTTCTTTAGCATTTAGAAAATTTAAGCCACAATAATTAATATGAAACAAATAATTCGTTATGTATTAATATTGAAGGTACTTTACGCTCGTTGTGGCGGTCTCTTGGGGAGGCCTAAATGTTCAGCAGTGGACGTTGAAAGGCTGATGGATGGATTGTACTTTACTTCGCTAAATCCAAAATTAAAGGGCAAGCATAACCTACTTATGTTTACAAGTCTATTCATTTTAGCTTGAGACAAAATGTAAACAACAGCACCAATGAGAACAACATTAAAGAGACCAGATTCACTCATATTTGAAGCCACGAAAACGTCAGCATTACAATAACATAACAAATAATATAATAACTAAACATATCACAAAAATAAGAAACTCAACTAAAGTGATCAGGAAATAACGAAATCAATTTTATTTCGAAACAGCATTATCGTATCAATAATTCGATCGATAGTAAAAATGGCGAATATATATTTATCTAAGATATTTATATAATATGTATATCAATTTTCAATGTAAAATGTTAATCCTATACTTACTGTACTTTACAATTTGGAAGTATGAAAATGCATTCAACTTTGAGAATATACCACTTAAAGTGTTATTATTTGTGTATTACGAGTATTTCCATGCCTATTTTCCATTTAACATTTTCAAACTTAAACACATATGACATATAAAATAAAAGTACCCCTATAATAGTATGTTTACTTTTTGTCTTATGGCTGAATATCCATTTCCCTCCATATCCCTTACCTTGGCGACGCGCGAGTGATGCCTCTGGTGTTACTGACGTCTATAGGCTACGGTAACGCTTACCCTCAGGTGGACCTAGTATAAATTAGCAGAGCTTGAATTGGATCGCATACTCAAAAAATCTGATTGAACTGAAATGCATAGAACTGGACCTTTTCTGATGCTTAAATTAGCTTTTCTTGTAACCAACAATCAAATAAAATCGTGACAGTCAAAAAACCTATATATAATTGTCGTATGTATTTTGAATGAAAATACTATAATTTGGTATCTTGGCGCTGATCAGATGATGGAGCTAGGAGCGATAGTGAAACTCTTCAGTGACTGCTTGTTTGTGTTCATGTGATTCGCTCTGACGAGCCCAGTAGGGCGAGCTTGGTGGGGTCAGTGGCGTGTGGTCTAGCCAGGTGGATGGATATGGATAGTGAAATTCTTCAATAGCTAATAGCAAAACCCTCGATTTAGGACTCATACGATTCGTATATATTGTACGCGAATAGATTGTACGCGTTTAAAGTGTGATTTTTTTAAACTACCTACATAATATCTATATCGCTGTAAAGGAGTCCTAAATTAATTATCAGTGTAACAACACAGTTTAATATTCAGCGCGGTATCTGGAACATTAAGGATAACTTTAATGGACATGACTCGTCCACACAACTTGTACAGCTTTCTGCTTAACGCGCACCCTTTCCAGAGACCCTCTAAAATTCTGAACTACGGTATCATTGACAAAATAATCGTATTTGATATAGTCCCTCTGCGGACCTGTTAAAACTGCGGATGGTCAGAACTACCATTCGCATCGAATCATCCGTCCGCAGGGCAGGGTCTTCTAGTATTGTTATATTTCTGAGATTTATTATTTTACATTATTATCGGACATCCATAGGAGAATGACGAGTGACTGACATAGCCCACCGGGTTGGCATACTGATGTGGCAATGGGCAAGCCGCATCGCTCGTTGAACCGACAACCGCCGAGGAAAAAGGGTTCTGGAGTGGCGACCAGGTATTGGACGGCAAAGTGTATGACTGCCTCCCACCAAATGGACCAAAAATTTGGTTAAAGCCGGGATCCGTTCAATGCAGTCAGCACCACAAAACAGCTCGTTGTGACGCTCTCTAGGGGAGGTCTAGGTTCAGCAATGGAAATAGAAATGCTGATGAATGATGTATGGATGTTTGTTAGATAATTCTATATTAAATTACTCGAAATCTGCAAGATCTTATTTATAGATCACCATGCCAATGCTGGATGAAGCATATAAGTATTTCATTATGTTTCGGATAATGTCGATATGTGCCTCTACACTAAATTGTGCTACTAGTATGTACAAATATATACAGGTATATATTGTATGATGCGTATGTTGTCAACTCGATAACTTTCCACTCGTCTATGTATAGGTATTGCGTTATAAATAGACACGACATTACGTTGGTACTCACATTGCATGCACCATGAACCAATCAATAAGTGATTAATATTTTATTACAAACAACTAGATATATTATTACATTAGGTATGTACCTACCTACCTACTTACTTGGTTTTTTTTGAATAGTATATATTAAAAAATAATCGTTTTAAGTGATATAGTTAGTTGGACACACATTAGTGCATATAGGTACCTACATACTTACCTCAGTATTGTCATTGGCTTTGGTCTATTTTCATTTATGGATATTTATTTATTCGTAGAGTAGGTACCTACCTAAATACCTATCTATTGATCTTATCTGTTTACCGTCATTTAGCCTTGAAACTAATCGTTAAAGCTTGCTTGTTTATAAGACGAAATTATGACGTTATTCCATTATTATCCATACCTAACGTGACCATACGTCCCGCTTTGAGCGGGACAGTCCCGTTTTCAGCCTGTCTGTCCCGTTGTCCCCAGCCAGAACAAAATTGTCCCGTTTTTGCAAACAGACAATACTTACTTATCATCACGCCATTTCCCTTGCTAGGTAGGCAAAAATAACAGTGCCAAAAGGCTCTATTATTGCATAGTTTTTTTTTTATTGCATTTAGTGGCAGACGAGCCACGGCCCATCTGATGGTAAATGGTAACCGTCGCTCATGGACTCAACTATACCGAAAGCATTGTCAAGCCGCTACTCATGATTTCATTTCACAGATATGAAATGAAAGCATAAACGGCTATTTCCTGCTACAGCCAAAACGCAACGATGTGCTTCATGGCCGGTCACACGGGAGATGGTGGTATCAACCCGCTCGGGCCCGATACCAAGTGAGTACTCCCACTTGGTACCCAGCTCTACTACCAGTCATGCAATAGATGATAATTGCTTACTTCCCTTAATCGCCTTGTACGACACCAGTGGGAAAGGATGGGGTGGTGACACTTGTATTCTTAGTCCGTCACCACACGGATCTCTCGCTTCCTCGAAATTTATAATTCTCTTAATACACGCTCGCCGGTTTATGTGTGATACAATCATGACCGATTTGGTCTAGGTAGGTTAGTCTCGGTCGCCCTCTGTACCTGCATGCTTCCATTTTCGCATAACAATAGATATTAAGATATTTTTTTTAATTAATTCCGCAAGTGTCCCGCTTTGACACCAAAGATAAATAAATGGTCACATTATCCATACCTAATGCTTTGATATAAGTAACAGAAATGTTTAAAATCGTATAAAAGCTTTACCTTTTTTTGGTTAAGTAGGTAACTAGACGATTAATGTTTAGCTTCAAATCGCTCTACGGGGTCGCTACGTACGGGAGAGGAGCAAGAGGCGCCGAAGGGAGAGTACAATACAATTTACAAAACACACAGCAGCGGCAACGTTACCGCGTTTAATCTAATGTCTAATTTGTCGTTTGTTATTTTGGCACACATCGCGGATTTTAGATGCAAGTTATTGGATTATGCAGGTATATAGGTACCTAACTACTTAATTAATATCAAAACTCAATCGATTTTCAGCGTTTTATCACATAGGTCGTCAGGTCGCGGTACCTTTATTTATTTTTTGTTAAGGCGGGAAAAAATGTTCCTAACCGCACACCCTGTCGTTCGGGGCAACGAACAGGGTAGTGTGGGGCCTTCACCCACTAAAGAAACCCGCCGTGTGCCGTCTCTCCGCCATTATTGGCGGGCCACTGGAACTATGTTACATTCCTTCGGTGGGTCAGGTCGGTACCTACCTAATAAAGATCTGCATCACAGGCCCAATGCGTGATTTGTATGGTGCGGGCTTCAATAAAATAGGAAATTAAATTTTAAGTAGATAGGTAGGTAGTATTAGTCGGGACAGACAGACTGATGTGTTGTGTCCACGAAAGACAAAGCTCTGCTTAGGAATGTAGTGCTACATTACACTATTATAGGTACCTACGTAGCTAAGTACCTGGTCCGACGTAAAAGTACCTTGGTACAGGTACCTAGATATTTTATTAGCACACTAATCTAACTATGCCGTTAGCCCGTAGGTACCTACCTGGCTTACTTTATTTACTTAAGTAGGTATAACAACTTAACGTTGCCTCACATAATAAATACCTACGCAAGTGTGCGTGCAACTTGGTTGAATAATAAACAGCTAGCCTGAGAAAAACGTACCTACCTATATAGGTACTTACACTAACTGCATGCATGGTAGACGTAGATACCTATATTTATGTTGATAACTACATCGCGGCACAGACGCCTACGTAACACGTCCAGTAAGCAGTTTGTTGTGGGGCACGAGCGCCGATATCACGTACCTACTCGTTCACCGCGGTCGGTGGCATGCCGCCCGCCACCCGCTAGTGCCACCTCATTGCGGGTATAATCGGTCAAGTCGACTTCGTACCTATTTACATTTTAAGTTTTAATTTTGTGTGTGTTTAGATACAATTAGCCCGTATAACTACATAAAAGTCATAACTAACATTGCAAATATTAGTGCAAAATTACTTAGTCAACGACACGAACGAACAAACGCGGGCTATTGACCTGTAGCTTCCCGCGAGAATACTTTTGTACGCTCAGCGGTTTCCTGTACCAGGTACTAAGTGGAATTTATAAATTGTTATAGGTATTCATTTCATACCATACAGAAGAATAAATTTTCATAGAACAACAATGCTTACTGGCCTTGTATCCTTGTGAAATGGCGCCTCCCTCCTCACCCGTCTGTCGGTTGGTATTATTATTACATTCGAAGTTTCGAAGCAAACTTCGTGACGATCTCTACCGTCCCCCTCTTCTTCTCCCGCCCCGCTACCCCGCGGATGCGTATCCGATTGTCGCGACTGGCATTTCGTTTACTACTTGTCAAACTAGTTAGGTTATTTGGATATAAAGTGAGAAATAGTAAAATGATTATTATGGTTTTGTTGCCTTACGCGTAGTTTGTGAGTATGGTGATGTCTTTTTAACGCAAATTATTTAGATCAAAAGTAATCGCAAATATAACTGGGCGAGTCATATGTAAAGACGCCATCTTTCTTTACAGATGTCAGCTGGGTCACAAATTCAGATGGCACCACAAACTACTGTCAACACGGGGCAACCTCTACACAATCAGGACTCCAATATGAGCACAGGTAAATTGTGATTTAGTGTTCAAAGTGATTTTCATGTTTGTGATTTGTGATCAGTGCTCTCAGTGTTTACCACACGCCGGCTTGTTATAAGCCTAACCTTTTGACAAACCTAAGGAACTAACTTGTGAAAAAACTGTCAATATACGAATGATTGTGACGTCATTTATCGTGTATGATGCCGGATAGGAATCGAGAAAGTGCCGTTTTTCTCCATGAAACCCAAGACTATTGCGTGCCACAATGCATGAGTATAAAAGCGGAGCTAGCATAAACCCCATCGGCCTACTGAACACCTTATCAAAAAGTGAGTTTAACTACTCCTCATTTTATTGACATAGGTAACAAACACATAGTATTTGTTGACAGATGCCTTCAATATAATGAAAGCAGTGATTAAAGTAAAAAGTGCTAGAACACTTGTTATAAGTTGTAGGTGACTAAAATATTAAGTTTCATGGTTATGTATTGTCTATCTAAGTTTCAAGATTATCTGTGATTTATCTATTGTGTATTATGAATTTTGTTTATATTTGTCACAAAAAAATGTGTATATTTTATAAAATAGGTTCTTAGGCCATGTTTATAAAATTATGTTACTTTATGTTATGAATGAGTTTCACTAGAATACATTGGCACAATTTTCTTCTTTTTTAGTTTCATAAATAAAATCAATCTTTATTGTGTAGAAGAATTTTATGTTTTTAGTAGTTTAATAATACCAATTATAAATGAGGTGTTCTAAGCATGACACTGGATTTAATTATATTTTGGTTTACTAATTTCACAATAATGAATATAAAAGTCTTAACATGTGAAACACCAGTACTTACACCAATTCTGAAATAAAAATCATAAGGTATAGATATTGAAAGTAGAAAGCATATTTTTTACTGTCTGAAGTTTTATAAAAGAATAATTGAACACAACTATATTGTTGGAAACAATGATACATGTTTATGTCTATTAGGAAGAATCATTATTATCTAATTCCAGGATCATCTCATAGTGATAAAGAAGTTGATGCTTTAACACCAGAGAAATCTGCAGTGATGCGAGGATCAACTACTGCCCCTGGATCAGCATTAGTGCCACCTAGTGGAGCCACTCCTACAATAGCTATTACAGACAGAAAAAGGAAACGAAAAGGTAAGCAATAGTACTTTTATGCATTCATTGATTATTAACCTGCTGATCATGGCTACACCCGTTTCTGCTTCACAGTTAAGTTCTAATGCACACAACGGGTTAATACTATAATGGACTCATTGTCTATCAATATAACATAATAGTGTAAATCATAAAATAATTGTAATACTTTACTCATGTTAGGGTGCACCCTGATTATTTTTACATTTCCAATTTCTACTTTGACTCTGACAATGCTGAATCAAAGTTTCCAACTAAGATTGTATTTACAATGTATTTATTATTTTTAGCTTATACACAATATCTAAATGTTATATCTGGAACTAACAGTTGCCTATGTCCTTCTCTGTACTTAGTACAAGATGTATGCCAAATGTTGTTAATTGATTCAATATTTAATGGTGTCAAAAATTAATAACTTCATTAATAATATTAAGTACATATTTCTATGTTATGGGTTAAAAAAAACTTCATATTCCCTTAGTTATTTATATTGCATTACTAGTTTATACCTGTATAAACTAGTAATTTACTGTCTAAAAAGGTTTTATTATTTTTACTGTCACTTTTTCTCAGCCCTGCCATAAGCAGAAAGTAACACAATGAGAAAGTAGGAAATAGATTTGTTAGTAAGATATAGTAAGCAAGCAACCAATCAAGGTATTGTTTTAGCTGTAGTTTTGTCAGTTTAAAGTTTAATCTCTCACTCAACTCTTATAACACTTATGTAACGGAATGGTGTGGCTTTAGTTAGTTTTAACCATCTTATAAGTATTTTGTATCAGATATGATAGTAATTTGTTAGAGAAAAGTGTAAAATGATATAAGTTCTTCAAAGTCAATCTTATAATGTTGTATGGTTAAAGATTTTGGAATATAGAAAGTTTGTTCATAAATAATGTGTGTTTTTTCAGGAGATGAAGGTATTGGCGGAGGAGGGGGTGGTGGAATTGGTGGCAAACAGCGGCATAACTCGTCAGACAAAAACATTAGGGAATACTTCTCTAAACATCCGTCGTCAAGTCCTGTGAGACATACTGGCGCCAAGTCACCGTCGCCACAAGGCGCTAGTTATCCTATGGTAAATAAAAATTATGTACTTGTTAGTTGAACACACTCATGTGGCAAAAAAATTGTAAATGCATTATTAATGGTATTATGGCTGCAGATTGTGTGAAAATATTTACTAAAAGATACCTAAAAACATAAAATTCTTCACTCTGCCCATGATGATAAGTAAGAGAAATAGGATCATATGTTTTCTGCTGTATAAATTAACATTTTGTGGGGCCGGCTTTAGAATTGTTCCACCCCTCTCTACCTACGGGAGTCGTAAGAGCCGACTGAGGAATACCGGGGGAGTGGGCAGCAGCACTCCCTCGAGTATTAACAACATCCACTGCGATCGCCAACCCGCCTGCCAAGCGTGGCGATTACGGCATTATCCCTCATGATGGGACTGCTCGTTGTGGCGTTCTCTTGGGGAGGCCTATGTCCAGCAGTTGACGTTGAAAGGCTGATGGTTGGATGGAAATTAACTTATTACTTTTAGATATCCAAATATGTAAATGAAATACTTGTGGCCAATGACTAGAATTGTAGTTTCCTATTTTAATATCATTTTTGTTTGTATAAACTATGTTAAAATACATTACTTAATAGCAATTTATATCTAGAGTTTTTTATATTTTTCAACAGGGTAAAAATATGTATTTTTTGTGTACAGTACCCACCATCTCCTTCATCATTACTACCTTCGGGCGCCGACTTCCTACGGACGGCGTCACAGCAACGACCACACACTTCTGTCAAGCAGGTAAATTCCGAAACTGTAATTCAATAATATTATATATTTGTAATTTTGGATCAATGTAATCCTTGCAATTGTTCTTAGGTTCAAACAGACCTGACATGTCAGAGGATACAAGAGTTAGAAACTCAAGCATCTTCTGATTTAGAACTAAGAAATAATAAAATAGAAGAATTAACAAGATCAAATGAAGAATTAAAACACCAAGTTCAAGCACAGAACAAGGTATCACAAGTATTTATTTACTCAATACTAAATAAGAATGTCTGGAGCTACATCACCTGCTAACACAGCACCTAATTTATTGTTTCAGGTAATAGAACAACATAAATCACACATCAATAAATGTATAGAAGTTGTAAAGAAATTATTAAATGAAAAAAGCACTATAGAGAAGAAAGAGGCTCGACAGAGATGTATGCAGAACCGCCTGAGGCTCGGTCAGTTTGTGACGCAGCGTGTCGGCGCAACTTTTCAAGAGAATTGGACTGATGGATATGCATTTCAAGAATTAACAAGGTACTGTGACTTGTCAGAAGTCATCAATCTCTGGGTATAAACAGTACCTAGTGTGCAATATAATTAAGTTTGAACTGTTAGTATAGATATCAAGTTGCAAAATCTAAAAATAGCAAATATTTTTTTAAGTCCTACTATATCTTAATTAAGGCTTTCATTCGAAAATAGTATTACATTGACAGAATAAAGTAGTATTTTATTGCCATGATGCTAAACACAGTCTTAGCCTCTGCAGCATTTGGTTGGTCTAAAATACGATAAAAGCAGCATCGAGTCTGAAGAAAACACAGATGAGAGTGGTTAAGATACCAGCTTTCCGTACGAGTGTTGTGGGTTCAATTCCTACACAGGACGACTCTGTGTGATGCACAAAACCGTTATTCTGAATCAGGGTGTACTTTGTATGCGTGAAATTATGTGTGTTTTTTATGTCCCCCGTGATACAAGGATTATTGCTTAGTGTTGTGTTCCTATATATAAAAAAAATTTTGTTGCCCCAAAACATACACATTGCAGTAACATATCATATATGATGTCCTCATATGTTCCATAATTTCGTCAATTTGGTGAAGGTGTCTTTCGCATCAAATAGTTAAATTTGTTGCAAGGGATGCGTTCGGTTTTCTGAGTCAATAAGGCATTAACTTTCTTTTTAAGTTAGGATTTATTTACCAAGGGATATGATAGGGGCATAGTTTTATACCATTCCACAGACCTCTCATGAAAGTACTCTTTCCATTTCCCATAACACATTCTTTTGTATTTAGATATAAACTCCCAATAGTCTAGTTTAACAGAATTTTCTCATCTGTTATTAGCTGCATATTTTGCCAAATTGTCAGCCTCATTGCTATGTAGTCCTATAAGCAATGGATTCCACTGCAACAGAAAAAGCTAGGTTTTATGTTATATCTCAGGTTAATATTATAGTACAATTGAGCAATATTTAAGTAAAGAACAAATTATTTGTGAATGTGGAAAAAGAGAAGTTTAGTGCCAGCGTCCCTTCCAATCCGGGGAAGTGCTCTAGACCGTTCTAGTAAAGACAAATATGATGTGTAGATTGAGAATGGCCATTGGTCAGTGTGATTGCTAGTCTAGAGAGCAGTCTAGTGCACTTCTCTGAATTGGAAAGCATGCAGGCTCCCACTCGCACTAAATTTCTCTTTTTCCACATTCACAAATAATTTTGTAGCTGAGCATGTCAAGTGCTAAAATACACATCAAAATATGTATTGTAACTAATTTACATTATAAAAACAAAGTAATTATTGATGCCAATGTCAATATTTAGTCTCATGTTTTACATAGGCGGCAAGAAGAAATAACAGCAGAAAAAGAGGAGATAGATCGACAGAAAAAATTGCTTATTAAAAAGCGACCGGTGAATAACGAGGGTGGAGGCGGGCGGGGCAAGCGCATGTCGATTGCAGCGCCCACAACGCCACAACCCTCGCCGCTACACAATGGAACTGAAGCCCCCACCTTCCTCAAGCCAGACCCACTGCCCAGCATGACTTACCAAGAATATTATGAGGCTGATGAAATTCTTAAGGTATATATATTTATTTCAAACTGCATCTAATCTTGCATCAGTGATCCTTTCCTTCTATCATATTTAAATTTTATACTGTCCTGAGATTTATCAAAATTCAGCCTGTTTTGGAGACTTACGGGAAAAATCAAATGGACACAAATGTGATTTAGCTAATGTGAGATAACAATATGCACTTTATTTCTATATATTATTCTGCATGTATGGAGTACATAATTTTTATCAGTCTGAATCTAGGTCAAATTATTAGTTATCTCAAGGCTACCCACCACTCATTTGATTTTGTAAATGTTGTTCTACGTTTTAACCTACTTCAAAAAGGTGTTTTTCTATTTTTTTATGTTTTCTGACACAATACAGTGTTCATTGATACCCACCAAATAATTTTGGTCAAACAAAGTGCTTGTATTATACTTTTACCACAATTTCACTAGGAAATGATGGCTAACATTGCGGGTGTACTACCTACATATAAAATTAAAATAAACATAAAAAGTACATGCCATTACATGCTTTTTTAAAGTGTTACATAAAATGATTTTAAATAACACAAGCATTATTAGTATTAAATAAAATTGGTAAAAGTTTGTTTTAATTCCCACTAATTTTGTTTTACAGTTGAGACAGAGTGCGCTTAAAAAGGAAGACGCCGATTTGCAGCTAGAAATGGAAAAATTAGAAAGGGAAAGAAACCTACACATTCGGGAACTTAAGCGGATACACAATGAGGACCAGAGCCGATTCTCCCAACATCCTGTGCTGTCTGACAGGTAAACACATACTTTGTCCACATAGCTTTGCTGGTGATCAAAGAGAATTACTAAGTACTATGACTAGTACTAAGTGTACAACATTGCAAAGTAGTACAACATCAGCCAATGTTTTTGATAAACACTTTTCCTTTTTCTTTAATGTTCATTACATGACCACAAGTCTTCAGAATGGGGGAAATATTGTCGTGTTATACAATGCTGATTGTTTGGTGTAGGGATTGAGTACAATTGTTTAGTATAGTGTAATATAGGAATTGAAATGTGTCTGTATGTGTACATATTGTGTATAGCTATGCCTGAAGCTCATACACATTAAGAACTAGATTCTGCCCTCTGTGTGGAGTTCGCAATATAAATATCACTATGCAACACATGCAAAAATAGCTTGTTTTCTTTTTTTTCTACCCTTTTTCTGTGCCACTATTGGGCACGAGTTTCCTCTCAAATGAGAGATTAGGCCATAGTCCACCACGCTGACCCAGTGCGGGTTGGCATGGCAAAAATAGCTATCGCCGCTGGTCTTTTTCCCGATGTAAATGAGTGCTGATACCAATTGATAATAATTTAAATGAATTAAATAAAAAACACTAACACTATTGACTTCTTAATATTTGTTTTACAAATAATTATAAAACTTTTGAGGCGGTGTTGTATGCTTATTTGGTGTTGTATGCTAATTTATAAAGTGCAAAACGTACAAATATCATACAAATAAATAAAATAGAAGTGTCTGTTTGTAAATAAAATGTGTACATAAAACAGTTTTTTACTAAATGCATGTATATTATAATAAGTATATATGTACTATACTTATAACATTTTATTTTTTGTCCATTTGTCACTCTGTTTGTTCGGATAATGACCGAAACGGCTGAATCGATCTGGACGGCACTTCGCTGGCAGATAGCTGATGTTATAAGGAGTACCTTGGCTACTTTTGTTTTGGTAAAATAAGTAGGCCTCTGCACAGACGAAGAAATAATCTGATTTTCATGCGGACGAAGTCGCGGTTGTCGCGAGGTTGTCTGGCAGGCATTGCTATTAGCAATAAGATCGCCCATGGTGTATTTACTCTTCAATTTTAATATAGTGTTCTTTTCGTGTATTTTGGTGCATTTTGGTGCACAATAAAGTACACATTTATTAATTCGAATGAATTGGCGAACACTGGCGGACATCTTATGAATATAAGATGTCCGCCAGTGTGGACATTTATTACAGCCCTAAATGCTTGCGATCGAGAACAACTAGTCACTTGTTATTAGTAATTCTCTGGAACTGTCTCTACACTCATAAGTGGTAACCGTCGTTCATGGACTCAACTATACCAATTCGACTCAACTATAGAGTATTGTCGAGCCGCTGCGCACCATTTCATTTCTAAGATATGAAATTAAAGAATAAATGAAAGATAGAAAGTGTAAACGGCACTTCTGCTACAGCCAAAACACACTGACGTGCTTCATGAGCGGTCACACAGGAGACGGTGGTACCGACCCGTTCGGGCCCGATAGCAAGTGAGTACTCTCACTTGGTACCCAGCTCTACCACCAGTAATGCAATGGGTGATAATTGCTTACTTCCCTTAGTCTCCTTGTACGACACTCACGGGAAAGGATGGGGTGGTGACACCTGTATTCTTAGTCCGTCACCACACGGACAAAAATTCATGAAGAATAATAAGAAAATATATTTCCTACTCAATCCATCCATCAGCCCTTCATAGTCCACTACTGGGCATAGGCCCCCCCAAAATAGGGGTTTTACCATAATCGCCACGCTTGACAGGCGGGTTGGCGATCGCAGTGGATGTTTTTAATACACAGGGGAACGCTGCTGCCCGGTCCCCCGGTAATCCCTTTACGACTCTCATAGGAAGAGACGGGGTGGAGCTATTCTTGGTGCCGGCCCAACACGGCATATATAGATTTTTTTTTATATATATTTCCTACTATTTAACGGTTTTATCAAAACATGTTTTATCATAGTTCATATTGATATAAATGCTATAGGTATCTCCTGCTGATGTTGCTTGGTAAAGGTGGCTTCAGTGAAGTTCATAAGGCGTTTGACCTTAGGGAACAACGGTATACTGCCTGCAAGGTCCATCAATTGAACAAAGACTGGAAAGAAGATAAGAAGGCCAACTATATCAAGTGAGTCCGTGTATGATGACATTGTCATGCTATTCTATTGATCACTATTAAATTAACTAACTTGGTAACTATTAGTTTGATGTTGTCAAGGTGAAAAAAACATACAGCATTGAAGTACAAACGGAAGTACAAGAACATAAAATAAATATGCAAGAGTCAATTTAAAAATTAGAACAATACTGAGCAAAATGGTTTTTTTCAAGAAAATGAAATTAAACCTAAATTTTTTTTTCCTTTTCAATGTACTTTTAAATAATTTGTTTAAACTATTATAATAAAATTATAATAAAATACATGCCTTTTAAATATGCTCCTAACACTGATCAGATCAATTTGTATTTTTGGGGAATCCTTTCAGTCCAGAACATACTTCTTACTATAACACTAACATACTTGTAATTTAAATTGTGGTAATTCCTCTTTTCTATGATAAAAATAACAAGAGAACGGCAAAATTAATTGAATCGTGCTTCAATATTGACATTACGTTGAGAAATTTCCGTACAATGATTTTTGTTTTCGTCACTTATGTAAACTAAACAGGCATGCAAGGAATTAAGTTACAATATTGTGTCTCCTTTTACAGACATGCACTACGGGAGTACAACATTCACAAAGCTTTAGACCATCCACGTATTGTAAAGTTATATGACGTATTTGAAATCGACGGAAATTCATTTTGTACAGTTCTTGAGTACTGCAATGGACATGATCTTGATTTTTATCTCAAACAGGTATTTTGTTTGTTTTATAATAAATTTAGTAAGAATAATTTAACAAATATTTGTTTTAACAAAAAGACGGGTCTCGTGGCGTAGTCGGTAGTGTAACCGACTTCCGTGTACGAGGTCGTGGGTTCGATTCCCACTCAGGACAATTATTTGTGTGATGAACACAGATATTTTTACTGCTTCTGGGTGTTTTCTATCTATTATATGTATGTATTTATATGTATGCTGTGTGGGGCCGGCTTTAGAATTGTCCCACCCCTCTCCACCCATGGGAGTCGTAAGAGCCGACTGAGGGAATACCAGAGGAGTGGGCAGCAGCACACCTTCGAGTATTAACAACATCCACTGCGATCGCCAACCCGCCTGCCAAGCGTGGCGATTACGGCGCTATCCCTCATTCTTGGGGAGGCCTATGTCCAGCAGTGGACGTTAAAAGGCTGATGGATGGATGGATTTATATGTATGTATTTACAAAAAAAAAGAAGTAATATTTGTGTTATATAATTATATCCGTAATCCGGTACCTATAGCACAAGCGTTAAGCTTAGTGGGGACCAGAGGACGTTGTATGAAATGTCCGTGTATATTTATTTAACCTCTCAAAGAAAGTGTCAACGAGTCTGGTACATTTAACTATATCGCTGCAAATTAATTATTTTATTCATAGACTTTCGCCTCCAAGAGAGGTAGGAAGAGATATAGTATTGCCATATGCCGTAAAGCGGCCATTTTTCGCCCCCGTGGAAACGAAAACAAGCATATCGCCGCCATTCGGATAAATTCTAAAAAAAAAATATGGAATAGTCTTTGGGAACTGCCGATAGAAGTGAAAATTAAGTAACTTGTGAATTGTATCGTCGAGCTATTAGATTATTATTTTTTGTTTGTAAAAAAGTGTTAATGACCAAAATTGGTATTAAAGAAGTGTTAACGACCAATGTTGGTTCTTTACAAACCAAAAATTATTCAAAAATAATAATCTAATAGCTCGACGATACAATTCACAAGTTAATTAGTTTTCACTTCTATAGGAGCGTTCGGTGACGATGACGCGAGTTCCATGATTTTCATTCACCCAAAAAGTGCTCAACGCGCCTAGAGAAGTTCACTTAACTTAGCGTAATTATGATTCACGCTACAAATTGAATGGTCAGATTAAAATATGCTTATGACAATTTCAGCACAAAACGATTCCAGAACGTGAAGCTCGCTCAATAGTGATGCAAGTTGTGTCAGCATTGAAGTATTTGAATGAGATTAAACCTCCCGTTATCCATTACGATCTGAAACCTGGGAACATACTTCTGACGGAGGGTAATGTGTGTGGCGAAATCAAAATTACAGATTTCGGCTTGTCCAAAGTCATGGATGAGGAGAATTATAACCCTGATCATGGCATGGACTTGACTAGTCAGGGAGCAGGCACCTATTGGTAAGTAAAATAGTTATCAATTCTACTATGCTACAGCATTGCTGTATAAACAAGAAAAGATCCACAATTAGTCACTAAAAGTGTCCACTATAAATGAGTGCAGATTCGCATTCCTGCACTCATTTCGTTTAGTGTTGTGTGAGCAGCCGCAGCGGCCGCAACGTATCAATACATAATAATACAAAAATCTATTTTAAAAACCTCATTGACAGCTTTTTTTCTCTTGTTCTTTCTGCACACAGTTAAAAGTTGTTACTAATTTATAAAATGAATGCTATACATTTAAGTTTATCTATAAAACTTTTACCACGATTTCTATACGCAATTCTGTAGCCTTAATTTTATAGTTCAATGTGCTATAGTCTTTCACTAAAGCTGTTTGATTTTTTGATTTGATACTAGTTTTTTTTAATGTGTATTGTCCATCAAAATATTGTATGAACCATAAAACCACCATAAAATTATTGTATGAACGTATAATATATTTGATTATGATTACGTAAGTTATTATAGCCTTTCAGCTTTCTGCAGTAAAATGTCTAATGTTATTAGCAAATTTTCTATACTGGTAATTTTATTAATATGTCTAATTTTGTATTTTAGGTATCTGCCACCTGAATGTTTTGTCGTTGGCAAAAACCCACCAAAGATAAGCAGTAAGGTGGATGTGTGGAGTGTGGGGGTTATTTTTTATCAGTGCCTGTATGGAAAAAAGCCCTTTGGCCACAATCAGAGTCAGGCAACTATACTGGAGGAGAATACTATATTAAAAGCCACAGAAGTGCAGTTTGCTAACAAACCCACAGTCAGCAATGAGGCTAAGGTGAGTTTATATAAATGTTTTTACCAGGTTTTTTTTTAAGTATGCTGAGATATTTTTATTTTCTTTATAACATTGTCTATACTATTATAAAGTTGTAACATAGCTATGTCTGTACATTTAAGATATTTGAGAAAAAATATGTAGGCTATATAGGCGTATCTAAACACAAAATGTTTTTTTTATATATTTTGTCTGTTTGTGTGTTTGTTCGCGCATCACGCAACTACTGAACGGATATTTATGCAACTATTTTTGTTTGATAGCTCTCGATTAGACTTAAAAACTGGTATACATTTTATCCCGCTACTATACCGGGATCCTGAGATATAACCCAAAAATTAGCTTTTGGCTGCGGCGGAGCTGCAAGCAAAGGCTAGTCATATATAAAAACGCGATCCTTCATAATTATTCAATATCCCAGATGAAGATCTTTAGACCAATTTTGATGAGGGCGACCAGTGTCTAGTAGAAGATGTTATAGTGCACGTGTGTGTGCATAAACACAAGAGCAATGTGTTTCCTCCCTCTTATAGTAGCAAAATATAGCATTCCGACACGACCGGAGAGAGATCAGGGGCCGCACCAATGGCTTTACGTGTTTTCTGCATAAAGGCCCCCAACTTCTTAACTCGACGAAAAAACCCAATAATGTATTGGTGGCCCGACCAGGGATCCGAATCAGAGAGCTTATGATACACAGTGGCTAGACTACAGAGGCAGTTGAATTATTAATTCATTTTCATTATCAATTTTTTATTGTAACCCATAACTCAATATATTTGTACTAAGATATGTAAATAAATATTTTGTATACTATAGTTGCGGCACGCTATGATGACCGTTTTGGCATATTACAATAGTGATGTAAAATGTCAATTTATTCTCGAAAAAAATATAATAATATCTATAAGTTTTTATTGCAAGTAGCACCTGATTAAAAAGGTTTAATAAAAAAATATAAACAGTAAAGCAGTATCAATATCCGAAATCCAAAGCCAGGTTAAAACTATATCATAATCGCAGTGCACTCACAGTTTGTACTTTTCGAAGCAACGTCAAGTCGAAGCTGCTTTGTTTTGCATTGAGCATTGACGCGAGTTTTTTGGAGGTAGTAGTTGTGCTGGCCAGCTATCCTAGTGACGATCATATTAGATTTAATTTAAAAAAAACTTGAAATTCGAAAAACAAATGCCGAGTTATGTGGTAAATAAGTACACCAATAACTATAATCTTATAAAAATTAAAAATAAATGTTCGTGGGTCCCTGATATATATAGTTTAGAAGTCAATGTAATAAATAAATTTTGTGTCCTAAAATTATACATTCGATAAATTTTATGACTAACTGCACGTCACTATTAACAATAAAGAACAGCAATTTGCTCCTTCAAATGTAATTATTAATTAATACGAAACTTCATGAGTGGACAAAGGTCAAAACGGCCATCATAGCGTGCCGATAGTTCATTCCATTACCCGCGGCTTTGCTCGCGTCATATTAATAAATGCAATTTGGATAGGATTTGCGTAAAATCCTTTCTTAGTCCTCAGTTACAATATCAAATATGTAATTTTCACGGTCCTTGCCTCAGGACTTTGGGTTGATATATCGGTCAGTTATTCTTTTATATATATTGTGTGTGTTTTTCGACAGAGCTTCATCCGTGCGTGTTTAGCGTACCGCAAGGAGGAGCGCATCGACGTGTTCGGGCTGGCTCGGCATGAGTACCTGCAACCGCCCATGCCTAAGTCGCGCGGAGCGGGCGCGGGAGCGAGCAGCGGGGCGGGCGCGGGCGCGAGCGCGGTGAGCGGCGCGGGCGCGTCCGTGTTCAGCTCCAACATGTTCGGCGCGGGCTCGTCCTCCTAGCCGCGCCGCCGCCGCCCCCCCCAGCCGGCGGCGCAGTGAGCGTGCGAGCCAGTGCCACGTCAGTGTACATAGTGTCAGTGTCGGAGTGGGCGCGGCCTGGCCCCCGGGCGATCTGTCGATTGTACCGAGTACGCGTACTTTTTAGTTTTGACTTTGTCAGTTAAATATCCACAGTTGTAAAATGACTAAATATCATTTACAGATAAATTGTTTAAGATTATGCTTACTGTTGACTGTATTTATTGAGCAGGTGATACATTGTGATTCTCCATTTGTGAATGGTTTTATCCTTTTATCACTAAAGAGGAATCCATGGGACTATCCCTTGCATATTATATAAGTTATCCCTATTAAAAGTTGAAAAATATAAGAGCATTTTATTTAAGACAAACCATTGACTGAAACTTCTTAAAGCAAAGCTAAGTTCTTAAAGTTGGGATGGAAGATACACCACTGATATAGAGAGAAGAGTAAATGCGGGAAATAGAGTGAACGGAGCATTGGGACAACTTCTCGACAGCCGCCACCTCAGCCAGAAGACACGGGTCGCAATACACAATGCAGTGCTTGTCCCAACGTTACTATATGGAAGCGAGAGTTGGGTATGCAAAAAGGAGTATGAGAGTAAAATCAATGCGGTCGAAATGGGATCTCTGCGCTCTGCGAAGAATCTGCGGAGTGAGGCTGACTGACCGCATTCCTAACGACGACGTAAGAGAGCGAGCAGGTTTGAAAGAGAGTATTGGTGTAAAGATGCGAAAGGGAATGCTCCGATGGTTCGGACATGTGGAAAGAATGCCGGACGAGCGATTGGTTAAGAAGATATACAATGCGAAAGTGGAAGGATGTAGGTACAAGGGGAGACCGAGACTCCTACTTAAACCAAATCTGTCATGTATTGAAGAAAGGTGGAGTCAGGAGTCTCCTAAACCAGCGGGCGTGTATGAAGAGAATTATGAATGTTGAGGAAAACGCGAAAGATGTATGTAAGAATAGAGCCTCTTGGCACTGTTCTCTCTAACTACCCCGCAAGGGAGATGGCGTGATGATAAGTTAGTTTCTTAAAGATTTAGTTATGAGGGACCATTTGACAAAAATGATCTAACTGCCATTGACCTACCAACAAATGGGCCTCGTGTCCATGCTCAAGTGTCCAAACCAAAAGAGAAAGATAACGCCAAAAGAGAAACAATCGCGCGCCAGTCTTGTTTGGTCGGCCGACTTGACTATACGTTCAATATGACAATATACTGTATTGTGAAAACGTATAAAAACTACTCAAAGTGAAAAAAACAATACTTTTAGTAAGCAGTATAGACTTGTTTTATCACTTGCATGTATTATTTTGGTAAATAACAAAGAATTTGTTTTAAATTTTAAATATTTGTAAAAATAAAACATCAACATCTTTGTGGACTACTTCAGATGCTTTCAGGGACCACAAGTGGTCCGCGGACCACCGGTTAAGAACCATGTCCTAATGTGATATTAAACCAGGATACTAACTATATAATTCGTATATGAAAACTAGCCAAGTTAGACCTTAGGCTTCAAATATATTATCCTAAGTTATAAGAAGATATGATATTTTAAGTTGTTATAAAATATTTTATATTGTTATAAATAAATTTCAGGACTGACCATTAAAATTGGCACCCATTTAGATTTCACTTCTTTTGTCGTTGAAGTCAACAACCAAGGCATATATTAAGTATAATATTGAACTTGGCTCTCATTTCACATTTATGTTTATGATGGGATAATTTAAGTATAAACGTTATAAATTATCTCTACTACAGGCCAATAGAGTTTGATGAATTTAGGTTGTATTTTAAAAAGTCGAGAACCTATAATTGTATGATATATTTTAACCATTTCATCAAGTTTTTACTTATAGGTGTTTGATGTGACAAATTTTCGATGTGCCACTTAAAGAAAAAAACATTATATATTAATTATCAAGAGAGGTCAGAAGTCCGAAGAGAGGGTGAGGGCACGACAATCCTCCAGTCCGGGAACTTGCTCTTCCACCGGGAGGGCGACCACCAGTCCAAAGGGGGTGTCGGGTTTATCGTTTGCAAGTCTCTCGTAGGCAACGTGGAGAGGATTGAAAGTGTGTCGAGTAGGGTAGCGTACCTTATACTCAGAATAACCAAACGGTATTCGTTGAAGGTCATACAGGTTTATGCACCGACCTCGACACACTCCGATGACGAGGTGGAGGCCCTATATGAGGTCATCTCGAAGGCCATCCACCTGTCTAAAACCTATTTCACGGTGGTTATGGGAGACTTTAACGCGAAACTGGTTAAAAGGACAGACGATGAGCTGAAGGTGGGGCACTATGGATTTGGACAGAGGAACCACAGGGGCCAGATGCTGGCTGATTTTCTGGAGAAGGAAGGCCTCTTCATGATGAATTCCTTCTTCAGGAAGCAGCCCCAGCGAAAATGGACCTGGATTAGGCCTGATGGTTCAGTGAAAAACGAGATTGACACATATTCAATGATGTCTCAGTGATCAGCAGGATTAAAACTGGGAGTGATCACCGACTAGTCAGGGGTATCTTGAATATTAGAACTAAAGTCGAGAGGTCGCGCTTGATGAAGTCTACGCTCCGACCAACACCTGCCCAATACCAGAACCCCGAGAGCTTACAGCTCGAACTACAAAATCGCTTCCAATGTCTAGATGAGTGTGTATCAGCGAGCGATATGAACAGCAGGTTCGTGCAAACTGTCCACGCGGTCGGGTCGGCTTACTTTAAGTCCCGTCGCGTCAGTAGGACTCGGTAAACTCTCGGACCATTCAAACTCATGGAGAGGAGAAAAGAAATGATAGTCCAGTCCTGAGCCGATTGGTCCTGCCTAAGGCGGTTAAACAGACAGATCTCCTAGGCTGTGCGGCACGATATTCGCCAATTTAATACTACTCGTATTAAAGAGGCGATAGAGCGGAACCAAGGCTCGAAAGTGTTCGCAAGAGATCTGTCTGTTGGCCAAAGTCAGTTGACTAAACTGAGGACCAACGACGACACTGTCATTTCTTCTCGATATGAGATCTTGGGAGAGGTCCAGCAGTTCTATGGACAGTTGTACAAAGTCCCAGAGCTCTGCTGTTGGCTTGGTCCAAGACCCCAGATCCAAGCTAACTCGGCACTTTACCAAAGATATCCCGGACGTCAGCCTGTACGAGATCAGAATGGCTCTCAAACAACTAAAGAACGAAAAGGCATCGGGAGACGACGGAATCACCACAGAGCTTCTGAGAGCAGGCGGCAAACCGGTCTTAAAAGCTTCAGAGGCTGTTCAATTCCGTCATTCTCGGGGGCGACGTTCCAGAAGCGTGGTGGTGCTGTTCTTCAAGAAAGGTGACAGAACCCTCTTGAAGAACTATAGACCCATCTCGCTCTTGAGCCACGTCTATAAGTTGTTTTCGAGGGTCATTACAAATCGACTCACGCGCAGGCTTAACGACTTCTTAAAAGGCTATAGTACCATAGACCACATCCACGCGCTACGCCAGATTATACAGAAAACCGAGGAATACAATCGGCCTCTGTGTCTGGCGTTTGTGGACTATGAGAAAGCCTTCGATTCGATCGAAACTTGGACGGTGCTGCAGTGCCTTCTGCGGTGCCAAATTGACAATCGGTACATCGAAGTGCTGAAGTGCTTGTATAGAAACGCCACCATGTCAGTCCGTGTTCAGGACAAGAGTACGAAACCGATCCAACTGCAGAGAGGTGTTAGACAGGGAGACGTTATGTCCCCGAAACTCTTCACCATTGCATTGGAAGATGTCTTCAAGCTCTTGGACTGGACCGGATTCGGCATCAACATCAATGGCGAATACATCACTCACCTTTGATATGCCGACGACATC
Source organism: Leucoma salicis (assembly GCA_948253155.1). NCBI lineage: Eukaryota > Metazoa > Arthropoda > Insecta > Lepidoptera > Erebidae > Leucoma > Leucoma salicis. The sequence goes on along the minus strand of OX411809.1, from coordinate 11,443,349 downwards.
GTAGTCATGGCAGAATCGCTGTGGCACCATTCTCAATGATCTCAGCAGGGTTTCCCGACTAGTGGGTCTCAAAATGAACATGGACAAGACGAAAGTCATGTCTAATGTCCATGTCATTTCAGCACCGGTCCTAGTTCTCGAAGTTGTCGACCATTATGTCTACCTGGGACTAGTTGTCCAGTTAGGTAGGCACAACTTCGAGAAAGAGGTCAATCGACGAATCCAACGCGGCTGGGCAGCGTTCGGGAAGCTAAGGAAGATCTTCTCGTCCAATATTCCGCAGTGTCTGAAAACGAAGGTCTACGACCAGTGTGTGTTACCAGTGATGACATATGGAACAGAGACGTGGTCTCTGAATGTTGGCCTCATAGTAGCTCAGCGGGCCATGGAGCGGGCTATGCTTGGTATTTCCCTACGTGATCGAATCCGTAATACGGAGATCCGTAGGAGAACGAGAGTGACCGACATAGCCCGCCGGGTTGCCATGCTGAAGTGGCAATGGGCAGGCCACATCACTCGACGAACCGATAACCGTTGGGGAAGAAAGGTTCTCGAGTGGCGACCACGTATCGGACGGCGTAGGACGGCCCCTCACCAGATGGACCGATGATCTGGTCAAAGCTGCGGGGAGCCGTTGGATGCGGTCGGCACAGGACCGCTCGTTGTGACGTTCTCTTGGGGAGACCTATTTCCAGCAGTGGACGTTGAAAGGCTGATGGATGGATGGATGGATTAATTATCACTAGCTTTATATGTGGCCGATAGATGACTATATAAGCTCATACCTTATTTCAATGAGACATAAATATGACTGGTGAAATATGGGTGTAATACACCTTCAGCGATAAACAGGCGTGAAATCGTGAAATTATGCAATGTGACATAATTGTAGTGCATGCATGTAGTGCATACATGTAGCTACGTAGTTAATTAAATACCTATAATAATATTTACATAATTAAAATATTATATTAGTAAACAATAAAACTATAATCTAAATAGTATAAAAATATTTTTAAGGCGATACCTATAAAAATAATAGTTTTTTTGGGGATTAGACTAAATGTTAAGTTTTTTAAGAAACCCCCCTTTTCATCCCCTCCTTATCATCCTTCCTCTACCTCTTATCCCTTTCCTTGGAGTTGGCGGCAAGCGAGTGATAACGGTAACAGCTACTTCTCTTACTGCTTACCATCAGGTGGGCCTTATGCTTGTTTGACATCCTCGTAATATAAAAACCAGAAAACACTACAGATGGGATTGGAGTAACCTTCCTCAACCAAAGCTGTTAGAATTTCTCTACAGATACTTGCAGTCACCAGGTAAGGTCGTAGACTCTGTCCGTATTTCACTGACTGGTTGACCTTTCTGCTATGAAATTTCTACCTCTAGAGCCTATCTGCGTAACCCCAAGGGCAATAAGGATTGAAATGAGGTTTAAGTTTATGAAGGATCTAACTGACCGCACTTGGAACATCGTGAAAGTATAGGATTTCAAACTTTCATGGTCCCGTAAAAACGTTTAGAATCGTGAAAGTAATAAGAAAATGCAACGTGATGTCCAGCAGTTGACGATAGAATAGCCTTCTAAGAAGGCTGAGAGCACAGAGTACTTTTGCTGAGAGATAGAGATTGTTTTATTGAGAACTTCCGAATTAAGTATACCAGGCCAAGCAGAAAGTTTTGCAAAATAAAGTTTTTTTGTATAAAGTATATATATAGGCACTCGCCACTTATAATTATTTTGAAAATATGGTTATTTAAAAGTAAAAATACCATTGTTGGAATTTCGATTTTCCCTTCACATTTTTTCTAGAGCCAAATTAACCCTAAAATCCCTAAAATCTGATGACTCATTTGATCGACTTCAATTGGCTTTTATGTATGAAGGACCTTCAAAAGCAACCATCTACCGTTGGCATAGCGAGTTCAAGCGCGGTCGCCTTACTTTGGGGGATGAATAAAGGAGTGGTCGTCGTACGACGGCTATCACGGAAGAAAGTGTAATGGCAGTAAAAAATTGAATTCAAGAAAACAGACGAATTACATACGAAGAGATTCAGCATACTCTGCAGATTGGTTCGGGAAGCGGTTACAAGATTCTACACGAGCACCTTCGTGTGAGGAGGATAGTTTCGCACTGGGTGCCGCACAACCTCACCGAAGCTCAGAAGCATGTTTCAAAAATTTGAACGGGGCTCGTCTCGGCGCCTTTACGACATTGTGACAGACTGAATTTATCAATACGATCTAGAAAGAAAGTGTCAGTTGACAGTTTGGCTGTTTCAAAACGAACCAACGCATACTAAAGTGAAGCAATCGAGAAGCGCACGGAAAATTTTGATCGCTAGTTTCTTCACTTTGACGGGGTACTTATCTGGTTTCAATTCCATTAAGAGACCAAAGCAGCATAAACGCCGAATGGTATACCACATAATGCCTGCTAGAAGTTTTGTCTGCAATGAGCACCAAGCGACCGAACACCGGGCTCCGCGAGGTACCTACTGCTTCACCATGACAACGTGCCCGCGCACTCAGCGCTCAAAACGAGGGACTTCCTGGACACCCCACCGGTCAGAGTCTTGGGTCACCTTCCTTACAGTCCTGATCTGGCACCGTGTGACTTCTTATTATTACCTAAAATAAAAAATCTGCTGAAAGGGATACAGTTTTCATTGCCGGAAGACGCGCTAGCAGCGTTTGAGAAGGCCGTGGAAGAAGTGTCTGTGGCGGACTGGAAAAAATGTTTCGAAAATTGGTTCAGACGCATGAAACTTTGTATAGAGGCTGGTGGAGAGTTCTTTGAAAAGATTTAATTAATATATTTTATCCATAGAAGTTAGTTTTTTAGTTTCTCAAAACTTTGAGTGTCCCACGTATAAATATGGTAGGTACTCGACTATAAGGCACAATGATGATCTCTTGAAAAAAATGTTATACCAAGGGTTCACAGGTTTGTTTTCTTTCTTATTTTTTTAAGAACCCCGCACTAAGTATTAGTAAAGCAACAGAATAAACAAGACTTAGGTCGCCTATGCATCTTAGATCGACGCCGTCGGTACTCTTTATGACTAATATTATAAATCTTGTTTGGTAAGCTTTCCCACGTAACTTAAAATAGTTTATATGAACTATCATAATATATTGGCCGTGTGGGGCCGGCTTTAGAATTGTCCCACCCCTCTCTACCCACGGGAGTCGTAAGAGCCGACTGAGGGAATACCGGGGGAGAGCGCAGCAGCAACCCCTCGAGTATTAACAACATCCACTGCGATCGCCAACCCGCCTGCCAAGCGTGGCGATTACGACATTACCTCCCATGATGGCTCGTTGTGGCGTTCTCTTGGGGAGGCCTATGCCCAGCAGTGGACGTTGAAAGGCTGATGGATGGATGGATGGAACTATCATCATGAAATTTTAGTATTCATATACCTAGTCTGGAGCCCAGAAAAGAACAGAGGCTAATTTTTATCATGGAAAAATGGAGCTTGTGTTGGATAGTTGTTAATGAATAGACATTCACATAATGTGCGATAGAGTGGCGTACCGGCATATTTATATTGACCCAATTCTGAAGTTCACGCAGACGAACCTATTCAGGCTTTGGCTAAGTCGTTGTTTTTATTTATATTATTAAAACTTTATAACATAGCTATATGCTCGGCATTTTTTATACTGCGTGGGTGGGAAACAAGCATACGGCCCAGCTGATGATAAGCGGTTACCGTAGCGGATAGACGCCAATGATCTTATATACCAAAAAAGAGTAGATATCGCATTAGCGTATAATTATGTACATTTGTGTTTTAGTCGGTGATCTTCTATATCATGAGTATGCGTATTATCTATCGCGTAATGTATGCACACATATATAAATTAGTATTTTGTCATAATGCAACAACATCGGTACGCCATTTAGTAGAACGTAACTTATGTTTACTTCAATATTATTAATACACGCTAGCAACACCTGAGGCATCACTCGCACGTTGCCATCTCCAAGGAAAGGGATAAAAGGTAGATAGGAAGGACATTAAGGAGAGGCTAGGGAGGGGGGTGTTCCTCCGGCGCTCTCGCTCACCAAACGAAACGCAACGGTAGCAGTACCTACCATTGTTTCACGCTGATCTTCTGTGAGAGGGTGGTACTTCCCCGATCGAGCGGGCCTATTCATACTGGGATAAGCAAGGCTCTACCACTAAACTAGAACTTTGAGAAAATAAATCAGCATTATTATCTTCTAGCTATAAAAAATTTAATAGTAGCTACCAATAAGAAGGAGGATATCTTTAGAAGCTATTTTCACAATCACATTTTAAAATGAACATATAACTCATTTTATTAAATTTATAGATGATGAAATAAGAAATGCATATTTAATTTTCTATTGCCATTTCTCAATAGATTTTTATTCTGAAAATTCTTTATCGTTGTTAGTAGAATTCCTTTGTATCACTTCAATCTTATTGACTCGGATATTAAATCGTTAATATTCCATCTATCTTGTAAATATTTTAAATCTATGTATGCTATCGCGTTCTTTTTCAGCTTAAAAGTATTGATAATAGTTCAATTACTTAAGTGTTTCATTTTAAGCACAGTAAAGATTGGCAATAGAGTAGTTTTACATACTTTATTTTTATGCAAAAGCTTAAAGTATATTTACTAAAAATCATGGACTTAATAGAAAGAACGGACTGAGCCTTGCTAACAAAAGATTGTGTCACTAAGAGTCGGCCAGTTCGCTGTACGTACATTCACACGCACACATTCACAACTTAGTCGGCCATTGCGCGAGTAAACGTTATCACAGTCGGTACGTCTACGCTGCAAAAAAATATCAAAATACAGCATATCTTGTGTAGTCAAATGGTGAAAAACCGTAGTGACAGAAAGAAAAAAATCCAGGAGTCACGTTTCATAGGTAAATGAATAATTTAATCACTTATTTCCCGATTTTATACATTAAAATTTATATTAATTCACCAGAACAAAATAATTCATCATAATGCCAGTATTGCTCATATTCGCTAGTGGAAATTACCCGAAATATGGGAATTTTATAGTTTATATTTATGAGGTACTATTTGTCTAGGTTAAATTACTATACTTTGATTTTTTATTTTGTAGACTAAAATTATATTTGAATGCCACGTATCATTAATAGTGTTGTTGTAGTTTGAGTATATCGAAAACACATAATTAATATATTTTTTTTATTATAATAAATTTTCTGATGGTTTATTAATTTGAATTTGCGTTGATCAGTAGTATAAGTAGCATGAATTTATTATTGTAGCATTTACAAAATCTAAATTAAAGTAAGCATACCTATTTTAAAATGTTTTCTATACTATTATAAAGCTGTAAAATAGCTGTGTCTGTTCATTTAAGATATTTTAGAAAAAATTACTGTAATAGACTATATAAGCGTATCTGGTTGTGTTTACTGTCACTAGGCCGATCTATGCTGACTAGGACGGTAATGATAGACTTTAGACGTCTTTAAAATAACTGTAATGTTCAATGAAAGGTACAAGGTAAAAATATTAGGCGCGCGCGATCACTGCGTTGCTCTGTCTCTTCGGCGAATGAATCGGGTGGGGGCAAGACGCGCCAGCGCCGCGGCCAGCGGCCGCGGCCCCCTCGTCCCTACCCCTGCACCTCGTTGGCCTGCGCTGGAGAACCGGTCGCTTACGATGCGACCATAACTCCCGGGGTTGAAGAGTTATCTTCAAAATTATTAAGAGGGCAGAGCACGTTGAATGCCCTGCGAAGAACTCCCTTCTTGGTCTTGATGTCGGCGACTCTGGCGACGCCGTCTCTCCCAGGATGCACACGAAGGACGCGGCCGAGAAGCCACATCAATGGTGGAAGACCCTTTTCCTTCACGATGACCAGAGCTCCCTCCTTTAGTTGTCCTCTAGAGTGATGCCATTTTGCTCTCTGCTGAAGGGAGTACACATACTCATTAGAAAATCGATTCCAGAAATGTTGCTTTAGATATTCTATCCTCTGGAACCTCTGCAGATTTGTAATCTTCTCGCTAATGACTTGCGGGTGAGGCAAAAACATGAGTGACCTTCCAATTAGGAGATGGGCTGGAGTGAGAGGAGTGAGGTCTGAAGGATCATCGGAAAGGGCTGTAAGAGGCCTCGAATTCAAAATTGCTTCAACCTGAACAAGACATGTACTCATTTCCTCATAAGTGAGATGAGAAAGCCCTAAAATACGTCTCAGGTGATGTTTGACTGACTTGACAGCTGACTCCCATATGCCTCCAAAGTGCGGAGCGTATGCGGGTATAAAATTAAAATTAATACCTGTTTCAGACATCTCATTTGTGAAGTTTTGATTTAAAATGTTTGATAGTTCCTTAAAAGTACCTACAAAAGTCGTACCGTTATCCGAATAGATATTTTTCGGCTTACCCCGACGAGCTATAAATCTGTTTAGAGCTGCTATAAATGCCTCTTTAGTGAGGTCAGACACGAGCTCGAGATGCAATGCCTTGGTGGCGAGACAGATAAAAACACAAATGTAGGACTTTATGAGACGACATCCTCTCCCCTTACGATCGGCTACAAGAATTGGTCCAGCATAATCTGTCCCGGTCTCTAAGAAAGGAAACTCTAGGTGTAGTCGTTGCTTGGGAAGGTTTCCCATAAGAGGCTGAATGGTTTCGCCTTTGAACCTAAGACACTTCACACATGCGCGTACAATATTTTTTGCAAGGTTTCTACCTCCCAGTGGCCAATAACTATGCCTAATGGTTGTTAAAAGCAGTTGTGGACCTGCATGGAAGAGACGTTGATGATAAGCGTTAAAAATGAGTCTAGTCAAGTGATGCTTGCTACATAGTAATATAGGATGTTTCACGTTGTAATCATAAAATGAATTATGCAACCTACCACCTACTCGTATCAAGCCATTGTCTATGAAGGGTGATAGGGCGATAAGTCGATTTTTTCTGTGTAAACTCTTACCGGAGTTGAGCAGTTCGTATTCAGTAGGAAAAGACTCCTGCTGAGCTATGCGTAGAATATGCTTATTTGCTGATTCTAATTCAATTGATGTTAACGCACCGCTAGCTTTAACACCGGAAGGCGCACGACAGTTATTTAAAAATCTATATATAAATGCTATTATTCTTTGTAGTTTTGAAAATTTAGATGAATTGTTAATTAAATTTTGAATTGAATTTTTGTGATGTTTAGCGATTGTGTGCAGCGACCGGACCATCTCTGGTAACTTGTTTTCTGTGTTTGGCATGATGGGCCAAGAAGACGGACCCATTGCCAAATAAGAAGGGCCGGACCACCATAAGACTGAATCGCTAATGAGATTAGCGCTTAGTCCGCGAGAGACTAAGTCTGCGGGGTTCTCTTTGGAAGGAACATACTTCCAAGAGCAAGACCCAAAGCTCTCTTGAATTTCACACACACGATTCCGCACAAATTGCTTAAGGTGAGCTGGAGAAGATTTCAGCCAACCCAATACGATTGTGGAATCACACCAGAATATGCAATCGTCTGGCTTTATAGTAAGAGAGCTCAGTATTTTGTTGCATAACCTCGATCCGAGTAATGCTCCGCACAGCTCGAGTCGAGGTATTGTTGTTGGCTTGATAGGAGCCACCTTACTCTTTGATGCAAGGAGTTGAACTGTGACAACGTTGTTGACTGTTGTTGTGCGCACGTACACGCAGGCCCCATATGCCTTTTCAGAAGCATCTGTAAATATATGAAGCTGTATAGAAGATGGCTTATCACAAAAAATGTATCTGGGAATTTTGAGGTTATTGAGATGTGAGAGATTAAATGCAAAATTATTCCACAATATTTTAATCTCTTCTGGAATCTCGTCATCCCATGAACACTTTTCTGTCCAAAGTCTTTGCATTACTATCTTGGCTTCAACTATACAAGGGGAAATTAGCCCTAATGGATCGAAAACCTGCGCTATAGTGGAAAGAATTAAGCGTTTATTAATCTTTGTCTCTCCATGTACAACGGGACTGATAGAGAAGGTAAGATTATCTGTATTACATTGCCAATTAAGACCTAGAGTTTTTGAGAGCTCATTGGCATCCGGCTCGAAGGACCTTATGGTTGTGTTTACTGTCACTAGGCCGATCTATGCTGACTAGGACGGTAATGATAGACTTTAGACGTCTTTAAAATAACTGTAATGTTCAATGAAAGGTACAAGGTAAAAATATTAGGCGCGCGCGATCACTGCGTTGCTCTGTCTCTTCGGCGAATGAATCGGGTGGGGGCAAGACGCGCCAGCGCCGCGGCCAGCGGCCGCGGCCCCCTCGTCCCTACCCCTGCACCTCGTTGGCCTGCGCTGGAGAACCGGTCGCTTACGATGCGACCATAAACATAATACCTTATTACATAGCGAGGAAAACTCAAAACCTAATAACGAAAATGTTGCCTTATCAGCTAATATTCATTCATCCAACTCATTCCGTTATGTCATACTGTCCACAGCACTTGTGAAGGTGATGGACAGAGAAGGCAAGCAGCAGTGCGCCCGAGTCCTGCTTGACAATGGAAGCACGGCAAACTTTGTGACTCAGGACTTGTGTCGTAATCTTAATTTAATTACTCGTACAGCCAAGTCTAGGGTCACTGGCATAAATAATCAATTTTCTGACAGTACCAAATCTTGCTATCTTCATTTAGAGTCTTATAGCAGTGATTACAAAATGGAAATTGACTGTTATGTTATGCCTAAAATAACAGCTCACATACCAAATACATACATAGACACGCACGACATGCCTATGCCTTCTGGTATTTGTTTGGCAGATCCGTCTTATAATGTCCCATCTTCCATTGATATACTCGTGGGAGCTGACGTCTTTTGGAACGTAATAGGCACTAACCGTATTAGCTTAGGTAGGAATCATCCCCATATTTTTGAAAGCAAGCTGGGATGGATTATATCAGGTACCATTCATCAACCATGTAATCAGAAACCCTCTTGTTTGTTTGTACAAGACGATCATGCTTCTACAGACTTGACTCGATTTTGGGAACTCGATTCCGTATCTTCTAGGCATAATTACACAGCAGAGGAAAATTCATGTGAACAATCTTTCATTGATAACACTAAGCGTAAGAGTGATGGGCGTTTCGTAGTAGCTATTCCTCTTAAAGAGTCGCCAGAGGTCTTAGGAAACTCCTACGAGATAGCCAAGCGCAGGTTTTTTTCATTAGAGCGTAGGCTAGAAAAGGATATCGCCTTGAAAACTCGTTATGTTAAATTCATGAAAGATTATGAAGATTTAGGTCACATGTCCTTAACTAAATATCCCATATCGACAGATAAGTCCTACTTCTTGCCACACCACGGCGTTGTACGGGAGTCGAGCGCGACAACAAAGCTGCGTGTTGTGTTCGACGCATCAGCCGTCACGACATCTGGCAAGTCTTTTAACGACATACAGTCAGTAGGTCCCACCATTCAGGATGACTTGCTCTCCATTCTTCTACGCTTTAGGCAACATAAAATTGTTGTTTCAGCCGATATAGAGAAAATGTATCGGCAGATAGAGATCAGCGCCCCCAACGTTCTCTGCAGCAGATATTGTGGAGGACTGACCCATCTCAACCACTTAAGAGGTACACTTTAAACACTGTTACTTACGGTACAGCTTCTGCACCCTTTCTGAGTACCCGCTGCCTTCTTCAATTATCTAAGGAGACTACGGATCTTAAGACAAGTCAAGCTATAGCTCATGACTTCTACGTAGATGATTTCCTGAGTGGAGCAGGCACTACTTCCGATGCTATAGCTCTTTGTCGTAATGTAACAAGTGTGTTGAAGTCAGCGCAATTCAATCTCAGAAAGTGGCAATCCAATGATCTCGAAGTCTTGAACACCATGCGTGAACATAGTTTGGATTCGAACACCGTAAATCTTAGTGCCAATGAGCTCTCAAAAACTCTAGGTCTTAATTGGCAATGTAATACAGATAATCTTACCTTCTCTATCAGTCCCGTTGTACATGGAGAGACAAAGATTAATAAACGCTTAATTCTTTCCACTATAGCGCAGGTTTTCGATCCATTAGGGCTAATTTCCCCTTGTATAGTTGAAGCCAAGTTAGTAATGCAAAGACTTTGGACAGAAAAGTGTTCATGGGATGACGAGATTCCAGAAGAGATTAAAATATTGTGGAATAATTTTGCATTTAATCTCTCACATCTCAATAACCTCAAAATTCCCAGATACATTTTTTGTGATAAGCCATCTTCTATACAGCTTCATATATTTACAGATGCTTCTGAAAGGGCATATGGGGCCTGCGTGTACGTGCGCACAACAACAGTCAACAACGTTGTCACAGTTCAACTCCTTGCATCAAAGAGTAAGGTGGCTCCTATCAAGCCAACAACAATACCTCGACTCGAGCTGTGCGGAGCATTACTCGGATCGAGGTTATGCAACAAAATACTGAGCTCTCTTACTATAAAGCCAGACGATTGCATATTCTGGTGTGATTCCACAATCGTATTGGGTTGGCTGAAATCTTCTCCAGCTCACCTTAAGCAATTTGTGCGGAATCGTGTGTGTGAAATTCAAGAGAGCTTTGGGTCTTGCTCTTGGAAGTATGTTCCTTCCAAAGAGAACCCCGCAGACTTAGTCTCTCGCGGACTAAGCGCTAATCTCATTAGCGATTCAGTCTTATGGTGGTCCGGCCCTTCTTATTTGGCAATGGGTCCGTCTTCTTGGCCCATCATGCCAAACACAGAAAACAAGTTACCAGAGATGGTCCGGTCGCTGCACACAATCGCTAAACATCACAAAAATTCAATTCAAAATTTAATTAACAATTCATCTAAATTTTCAAAACTACAAAGAATAATAGCATTTATATATAGATTTTAAATAACTGTCGTGCGCCTTCCGGTGTTAAAGCTAGCGGTGCGTTAACATCAATTGAATTAGAATCAGCAAATAAGCATATTCTACGCATAGCTCAGCAGGAGTCTTTTCCTACTGAATACGAACTGCTCAACTCCGGTAAGAGTTTACACAGAAAAAATCGACTTATCGCCCTATCACCCTTCATAGACAATGGCTTGATACGAGTAGGTGGTAGGTTGCATAATTCATTTTATGATTACAACGTGAAACATCCTATATTACTATGTAGCAAGCATCACTTGACTAGACTCATTTTTAACGCTTATCATCAACGTCTCTTCCATGCAGGTCCACAACTGCTTTTAACAACCATTAGGCATAGTTATTGGCCACTGGGAGGTAGAAACCTTGCAAAAAATATTGTACGCGCATGTGTGAAGTGTCTTAGGTTCAAAGGTGAAACCATTCAGCCTCTTATGGGAAACCTTCCCAAGCAACGACTACACCTAGAGTTTCCTTTCTTAGAGACCGGGACAGATTATGCTGGACCAATTCTTATAGCCGATCGTAAGGGGAGAGGATGTCGTCTCATAAAGTCCTACATTTGTGTTTTTATCTGTCTCGCCACCAAGGCATTGCATCTCGAGCTCGTGTCTGACCTCACTAAAGAGGCATTTATAGCAGCTCTAAACAGATTTATAGCTCGTCGGGGTAAGCCGAAAAATATCTATTCGGATAACGGTACGACTTTTGTAGGTACTTTTAAGGAACTATCAAACATTTTAAATCAAAACTTCACAAATGAGATGTCTGAAACAGGTATTAATTTTAATTTTATACCCGCATACGCTCCGCACTTTGGAGGCATATGGGAGTCAGCTGTCAAGTCAGTCAAACATCACCTGAGACGTATTTTAGGGCTTTCTCATCTCACTTATGAGGAAATGAGTACATGTCTTGTTCAGGTTGAAGCAATTTTGAATTCGAGGCCTCTTACAGCCCTTTCCGATGATCCTTCAGACCTCACTCCTCTCACTCCAGCCCATCTCCTAATTGGAAGGTCACTCATGTTTTTGCCTCTCCCGCAAGTCATTAGCGAGAAGATTACAAATCTGCAGAGGTTCCAGAGGATAGAATATCTAAAGCAACATTTCTGGAATCGATTTTCTAATGAGTATGTGTCCTCCCTTCAGCAGAGAGCAAAATGGCATCACTCTAGAGGACAACTGAAGGAGGGAGCTCTGGTCATCGTGAAGGAAAAGGGTCTTCCACCATTGATGTGGCTTCTCGGCCGCGTCCTTCGTGTGCATCCTGGGAGAGACGGCGTCGCCAGAGTCGCCGACATCAAGACCAAGAAGGGAGTTCTTCGCAGGGCATTCAACGTGCTCTGCCCTCTTAATAATTTTGAAGATAACTCTTCAACCCCGGGAGTTATGGTCGCATCGTAAGCGACCGGTTCTCCAGCGCAGGCCAACGAGGTGCAGGGGTAGGGACGAGGGGGCCGCGGCCGCTGGCCGCGGCGCTGGCGCGTCTTGCCCCCACCCGATTCATTCGCCGAAGAGACAGAGCAACGCAGTAGTCGCGCGCGCCTAATATTTTTACCTTGTACCTTGCATTGAACATTACAGTTATTTTAAAGACGTCTAAAGTCTATCATTACCGTCCTAGTCAGCATAGATCGGCCTAGTGACGAAATACACAACCATAAGACCAGTATCTAAACACAAAAAGATTTTTTTAAATTTTTTGTCTGTTTATCTGTTTGTTTGTTCGCGCATCACGCAAAAACTGCTGAACGGATTTTGATGCAACTTTTTTTTGATAGCTCTTGATTACACTTAACAACTGGCATACATTTTATACGCTACTTTATCGGGAAGCTGAGATATAACCCAAAAACTAACTTTTGGCTGCGGCGGAGCTGCGAGGAAAGGCTAGTAACGTAATAAAATTGCATTTGCGAGTGTTATTTATGTTCATAAGAAAATCGCATTTAACGAAAGCGACTTAAAATAAGGTGATAGATGCCCACCGTAAATGCATATTTGTCTGCTTATTATCATTTTAGTCAAAATGGAAAAAATAAAAGCCGAACTTTCTTAATCACAATTTTTTTCTGAACTATTACTTTCAGAATCTACATTTACTAAGTATCTTTCTGTTACATTATCAATAAAGTGAACGAGTAGCATCATTTTATTTCGTTACTTTAAGTATAATAACATACTCGACATATCTCAACTACCATTGCAGTTTCAACAACTTTAGCCCTCAGTAAATATTCTTTAATTTCAGCCATTTTAAAACATTTGTTATTTCTTGCGACACGCCCCTTTACCTGTGCCCATACTAGTTATGTGGGATTTGATTTACAGTGCTAAGGAAGTCTTTTGAGATGTTGATACCATACTCAAGAGTGAACTCCTCAACTACATTTTTTGATAACATTTACAGTAATTCTGCTTTAATCAGTGTATTCATTTATTAATTGTTTACATTCTTTGAGTTTAGCCACTTTTGATCTGAGCCTTACGCCACCCGGTAGTGGCAGTTTTATTCTACCTTATGGGAGTGGTAAGAAGCGTTATCTAATACCAAAACGAAATCATCAAAATTACCTTTACCCACTCTTCAAAATATTCTATTTTAATAATAATATATCTGCTTACAATTAGAAACTCTAGCGGCCCATATAGATAACATAAAACTGTTTAAAACAATCTTTGTGTATTCCGCTCACCTCAAAAAAGAGCAATAGTTTCCTAGAATTCTGTGAACCCCATCTGCTCTAGAACAATAACTCTAACGATTACAACTGCATCGGATTCCTCGGAAAAACATTAATTGTCAAAGCAGTAAAGACACCTTGGCCACTGTAGTCCCGACAAACATGCAAGTTAATCCCGTTTTATCGACATAATTATGTTATCCTTTATTACCCATTATCTGCCGATGATTTATTTTAAGTTTTAAATAAATACAGTAAAATTGTGTTTTTTGCACTATTAACCTTTTCAAATAGTACGGTATATTTCATATACATTTCCTATAAATTCATCTGCCAACCTGTTTTTTTTTAAATATGTATAATAAAAAGGGTAAATTTGGCTAGCATGGCAACCCTAAATTCATTCACACATAGATAGCCGCCGCCATTACGTATCTTCAATTTTGTCTTAGCGAGGCGCTGTCCTTTCCTTTTATACGTCCATGCTAAAAATAAAGTAGGATACGTTATTATAAAGTATCGTTGACAACCCTACCAGCAGCGTCACATGAAATCTTGTAAAAACATTTATCTAAAATATTAACGGCAGATTATGTTATTTATTACACAAATAGAAATAATTATTAAAATGAACTGTATAATATATTCTTTAATGCTTCATAAAGACAATAGCAAAAGTTGACCTGAAAAAATCCTTTCATTTGAAAATAAAAACTGTTTGCATTTACTGCGTCACACGCAGTAGAAGGAAGAGCTTTGTATTCCACTGCATAAATAGTCCTCACGGGAATGCTTCATGGGGAGTTTGCAACCTGAATAATAGCTTATATTTACGTACTGCGATTACATACCATCAGACAGTCGCGAATACTGCTCTGAAACTTAATATAATTTGTTAATATGGAGACATGGACATGATATATAAAACCTGTGGAACCTGTAATATATAAAATTGTGAAATAAAAAGAGATCATCTCGGGTGGGATTGTAGCCATAAGATTGCAAATCTATTAAAAGTTAGGTAAGTTTTCATTATAATTAACATTAATAATAATCCATAATAACTTCTACTCGTATCGCTAAAACTTACTGGTAGTGTATAAATCGATTATAAATTATAGTTTATTATCCTTATATGCGTGCGGGAAGCTGAGGAAGATCTTCTTGTCCACTATTCCACAGTGTCTGAAGACGAAGGTCTACGACCAGTGTGTGTTACCGGTGATGACTTACGGATTAGAGGCGTGGTCTCTAAATGTTGGCCTTATATCAAGGCTCAAAGTCGCTCAGCGTGCCATGGAGCGGGCTATGCTTGGGATCTCTCTACGTGATAAGATCCGTAATACGGAAATCCGTAGGAGAACGGGAGTAACCGACATAGCCCCCCGGGTTAGCATGCTGAAGTGGCAATGGGCAGGCCACATCGCTCGACGAATCGACAACCGTTGGGGAAGAAAGGTTCTAGAGTGGCGACCGCGTATTGGACGGCGCAGTGTAGGACGGCCTCCCACCAGGTGGACCTGGTCAATGTCGCAGGCATTCGTTGAATGCAGGCGGCACAGGACCGTTCGCTGTGGCGTTCTCTTGGGGAGGCCTATGTCCAGCAGTGGACGATGAAAGGCTGATGGATGGATGGATGGATAATAAATGCGAATATGAGTTTGTTTGTTACGCATTCACGCCGTAACTACTGAACTAATCATCATGAAATTTTACATGCACGGGTCAGGAGCCCAGAGAAGGACGTTTCATTTTCATCCCGGAAAGAGTCTAAAAAAAATGTTTTGTGTTCAGACGCCTAAACAGCCTAGGTTCCCTTGGGATAGCTATTTTTACGCGCTTTTTATTAGCTTCACCTGTATGTTTGTTTGTATGTTTGTAACCGACTCCTTTGGGTGCGATTTTGACACACTTTAAACGGTCAGATTTTATTCAAACTTTGTAGATTTATCGAGGACCGATGACAATACACTATTTTGATAAGATTATTCCATTATTCAATTTGCAAAATAACTATTCTTAATTTATATAACGTTAAAAAACACGCTACGCAATCTTCGAACGTGATTTTCAACCACTTCAAAACGTCGGATTGATTTGAAACTTTGTACAATTGTCAAGGACCGATGACAATGCAATAATTTGAGTTATCGAGGTTATCAGTTTTTAGGGTTCCGTAGCTCAGTTTTTGGGTTCCTTAGAGTTTAGCCATGTCCGTCCGTCGGATGAAGTGTAAAGGCAAATTATCACGGCATAAGTAGGTTTTTTTTTTCTTTTAAATAACAGTACTTTTGATACTATTTTGAGACTAAAAAGAAGAAAATAAATTATAGTTTTAAAAACTAAAATAACACGCTTTGAATAGCTAGTTAAACTAAAAAGTAGTAAATAATATAACAATAAAAAAATTCCCGCCTTAACAAAAAAAAAAGGTTTCTGTCTAAAATTAAGGTCAGAAAGACTTAAGACTCGCGATTTACCGTCGAGAACGCCCATGAACCATCTCCCGATACAGCAGACGACGCAACGCCGAGCACCGTCATTACGTTCGTGATCATGGCTGCACAGATTACTACAGATACAGATTCTACCAATATGGTATTTGGTTATATGATAATATATATCTCAGATTCCCGATAATAGTAGCGGGATAAAATGTATCCACTTTTAAAGTCTAATCAAGAGCTATCTAACAAAAAGTTTCATCAAAATCCGTTTAGTTGACAAACAGACAGCAAATCTAAAAAAATATTTGTTTTCAGAGAAGTCTAAATATATTCATTAATTTTTTCTCAAATATCTTAAATGTACAGACATAGCTCTGTTACAGCTTATAATAGTATTTAAGTATAGTTAAAAAAAATACACATTTTATTTATTATATATATAGTAGTAACTTATTTCTTTTTGTATATATAGGATACATTTATTCTCCAGTGCTCCAGTTTAATAATTGGGTCTATGATTAATTGGTCGATGTCCGACTCGACGACTAATTTGGCCGAAAGCATTTGTTCTCCATTGTGATAAGTTATTGCTGGTAGCATAATGAATGTCGGTGCTAGTACACTTAACACTAACGAATGCGTAACAAAAATGTTAATTGAAATGCTTAGTAGCAATTATACAGTTAGTTAAAGTGCCTAATACTGCGTGCGTTCTAAATATTGAACTTAATATACACTGAATATTACTTGTTGCTGTTAACATTAGAAAATTAGCCACATCTTGGTCATAGACTTAGCAATAACAGGGCCAGCCAGCTTTTTTTTAAGGTGGTAAAAAATTTACCTAATCGCAAACCCCGTTGAATGGGGTAACGAACCGGGTACTGTGGGGTCCTCAACCACTAAATATACGCGCCATGTGCCGTCTCTCCGCCTATACTGGCGGACGACTGGAACTGTGTGACATTAAGTGGTAGGGCCCGCCATGCTACCTACTCATGATGTATGCTCATGAGAGGCGTGAGAGCCGGCTACAAGCAAGATATTTACATAAATGCTTATATGCGGACAACAAGGTGGCATCTGGTTCCGACAACAGACGACAATTCGCACTCGTACCAAATGTGTATCTAGGTGGGATTTCAAATCCCACCTAGATACACAATGTGTATATTTCGCTATGCGAAACTAAAAATATGATGAACATTTTCCCCGCACATAGAGATGTGTGGGGAAAATGTTCGCGTTATTATTTAAGTTAAGTCATAATTCGTCTTCATAGCACCCGTCGTTTTTTGTGAAGTCCAACTCCAGTGGTCAATGGGTACCTACCCTAGGTTTCTGGCCTCGGAGAAGGGATTATGTTTTAGACAACGGACGATCTACCGATTTCCAAAGAAAATTCTTCAAGAGAACTAGGTACTTACTAAAGTAACTAAAGGAAGATCTCATAATTCAAGCAACTATTTCTTTATGAAGAGTTTAATGGCATAGAAGCGACTTTAGTTCTTCCTAAAGACGCTTGTTTGTCAGTTCGTCCGTTCCTTTACGAGGACCGATTTTAATGAAGTTATGGTGGGTTTGCATAGGACTGTTTAGATTTCCAATTGGATTCCATAAGTGGCCTGATAGATAGGCTTATAAGATATTTATTTTGCTTTTTTTATACTATTTATGTAAGTTCTCATTATGTGAGAACGCACACAATTTCATCCTAAAAACGCCATGGATAGCGACTATCGAGAATCCAAAATCGAAATAAAAAACATTTCTGAAACCAAGGCAGGCAGGCCAACTTTTGAAAAGAGAAACGTCGACTGAATCCGCTAGTTAAACATATAAAATCTCATTTAAGTGAAGAATAATATAAAATGTTCACATTAAGGGAGAGTGTCATCATATCATAACGAGTAGCCCTGTTTGCTCGAGAGTATAATTTGTAAGCCTCGAGAGGCTTTGATGTTCAATGGCCTTGGACTAGCATGCGGCGAAGCGTGAGCCTGCAACTGCCTCTTCATCGAAGAACTTGACCTTTATAAAAGTATACCTCGCGCCTAACACAATCGGTACACGTGGCATTTAAAAAAAATAACTTTTGATATTGGACGCTTTGGTTTTTTTAAAGGTTAAAGGTACTTATTTATTTTTGTGCTTTGATAAAGTATTATTTCTTACTATTACAAAACATACTCTTTATATAATACTGTTATAACGTAGGTATATAATTAAATGTTAATTGATACATATTCTCTGTTTCTAATTCCATGAACTGATCATAATGAATAAATAATAATATAATAATATTTACGGACATTTTCACACAACGTCCTCTGGTCCTAAACTAAGCTTAATGCTTGTGCTATGGGTACCAGATTACGGATATAATACATATATTACTTTTTTTTTGTAAATACATACATATTATAATAGATAGAAAACACTCAGACGCAGTACAAATATCTGTGTTCATCACACAAATAATTGCCCCGAGTGGGAATCGAACCCACGACCTCGTGCACGGAAGTCGGTTTGGTTACAATACCGACTATGCCTCGAGGCTCGTCAAAATCAAAATCTTATGATATCTTTCGCCCAAAGCTGACAAAATCCTTAATATTAGATGTAAATGCGAAAATGAAAATTTTATTTATTTTTGTAAATAGTAGATCGATTATCAGGAAATTTTACGTACATATAAAAGGACACAGGGTTTTTATCTCGGAAATATGATGGTTCCTGTGACATTGCCATTTCTACGATAAAAAAAATATTATAAAATAGATTTTGGTCTGTATTTTAGCACTTGACATGCCCAGCTACTTTAAAGAATATGTGATTTGGACATTGGGAATGGCCATCGCTCAGTGCGATGGCTTACCGGTCTAGAGCATTGGGGTAATGCTCTAGACCGGATTGGAAGGAACGCAGGTTCGTATCCCGCTCGCACACAAACTTCTCTTTTTCCACATTCACAAATAATTTGTTCTTTAATTATAAAATAGGTTCTATACTAACGTACCTAACTAGGAAATTGATAAAAAGGCATCAATGTAACATGCTATAAAATCTGACACTGAACTTTAAAAGACCAAGGAGAACTCCGCTATTCAATGTCACATTAGCATTTAAGCTACTCTATGTAGGGTAAATTCCAAGGGCTATGTAGCCTACAGCATATTTCCAGATGATTACCCAACACTTTATTGCTTTAAACTGCACACTACTCAGTATGTATAAGTTACTCTATGCTGCACACTTCATGAGGTCAATATTAAAAATATTTTTACCTTTCTATCAATAACAGAATTTTTTATTAGAAAACTACTTCGTAATTTGGCAGGCTACGGAGATAATTTCCACAGTAAATATATAATATATTTAATGTGTCATTTCGGTATAATATTATAATTATTGTCATGTAACATTATGATTTAGGCATCAATCATAAGACCATTGAAATAATGTCACACAGTTCCAGTGGTGTGCCAATACAGGCAGAGAGACGGCACACGCCGGGTTTATTTAGTGGGTGAGGGCCCCCACACTACTCTGTTCGTTGCCCTGAACGCCGCGCGACAGGGTGTGCGGTTAGGTACTTTTTCCCGCTTTAACAAAAAAAGGCATAAGTCATAAGTAAAATATGGCCATGGCGATATCTCTGCCTGTCAACTTGTCCATAGTTAATATGACCAGATAATTACAGGAGTACCAATCACTGTTATTTTTAATGTTCGCAATAAACTATTTCGCCCTCGAAAGCTAACTCGTCGCGTGCACGCTCCGGCAAGGTTGAAATCCTCTGACCTTACATTTACAATGTCAATGTTTCCCGATCCACCCCGATAAGTTTATAAGCATTAGGCGTTGCCGTATAGGTACCTATACGTATATTCTATATGACAAATTATGTTCAATATTTTGTTTCATAATTACCTTGATCGAACGTACGTGGAATATTAAATAAATCCATTATGTTCTTACTTACTCACTTATCATCACGCCATTTCCCTTGCGGGGTAGGCATAGAGAAACAGAGTCCCAAGAGGCTCTATTCTTGCACACATCTTTCGCTTCCTCAACATTCATAATTCTCTTCATACACGCTCGCTGGTTTCGGAGACTCCTGACACCACCTTCTTTCAATACATGACCAATTTGGTCTAGGTAGGTGCGTCTCGGTCTCACCCTGTACCTACATCCTTCCACTTTCGCATTGCATTGATTTTACTCTCATACTTCTTTTTGCATACCTACCCAACTATCGTTTCCATATAGTAACGTTGGCACAAACACTGCCTTGTTTTAAAGGTTTAACGTCACTTAAATCAATAGCGGGGTGATTTATATAGTTATTACGCTCTGCCTGCAAGTATGTCAGTATGGATTTCATAATGGGATTAATATTGTATAAATTACGTCATTGTACAGCCATTAATTATTGATTTTCAAAAATATTTAAATAGAGCTTTTTTGGGTTACCGGCTATACGTATGCGAAATTTCATGTTTGTGGGTCCAGCAGTAGGTATTTGAAACACAACTAAGTCGCTGTCTACAGTAGAAAACTATCAGTATGGTCAAGAAAGGGATGGAAATGTGATGGGCTTAGTTTCAGTCTAAACTATATTTGAGATGATTCTTACCCCGATTGTAGCTCTCTATAAATGATGTGACGATAAATATTGTTTATGGAACCTATCGTAAATAGAGGGTTACTATCGTCATATTACGTCACAAATTCTTACTCAATGTGGAAGGGCGGAGGGGAGCCTTCCTTGTCATATTTTGTCACACCAAACAATACCCTTTCTCTATTGTTTGGCGAATATTTTTTTGTTGATCGGCCCTTTACTAATATAGCTAATAGCTGTTGATGCGATATTCACGGTGACCTTACCCAATAGTCTTTGTATTTTCAGCAAGCGACCTTGTCATCGATCGTGTGCATCCAGCCGGTAGCGACTTCAGCTCGACATAAGCCTGCTGTATATATTTTATAGACTACCGAATCAAATATTAAACTGTAGCGGGATTATACGTATCCCTCATCCATATTCACTCCTGCATTTTGTAAGGTTTTATTTATTTACCAGTTCATTTATTTTGGCTTAAATTTATTGATACTGAATGTTTAAAACTAACAATTTTGCTGTGTATTGAAGATGAAATGGAGTTGGTTTTAGTGTCAGTGGTTGGTATTCGTGTCAACTACCTTCTAAGTCAAAACTTGGTGCTCCTGGTTGGTCATCTTGATCAAGTTTGGTCATCCCCTACCATCTGATACACCCAGGTACAATTGTACCTTGACGCTAAATTACTTACAGCACGCAAACTATACATTTTTAATGCAACATCTACTACAAGTATACTTCTTTATTTATTAGACCCACCACCTGGACCGGGTAATGAGCGATAGCTCATTGTAAGTACCATTGAAGACAAAGTATATGTATTCTATATTCTTGAAGTGCTTCACGTAATTGTGACTTGTATGTATCGACCTAAGTGGATGGTTGAGGGTCAATGCGAAACTATTGTTGAAGTTTCGTATCGTGAAGTTTGTAAAAAGATATGTTAATTTTAGCCAATCTATTCTAACTATTATAAAGCTGTAACAGAGCTGTGTATGTGAACATTTTAGATATTTGAGAAAAAAAATACGGTATTTTGGCTATATTAGGCGTGTCTAAACACAAAACATTTTTTTTTTTAATTTTTTTTTGGTTGTTTGTTGGTAGCGCATCACGCAAATACTACAGAACAGATTTTGATGCAACTCTCTTTATTTGATAGCTCTTATTAGACATAAAGACTGGTATACATTTTATCCCGCTTCTATATCAGGAATCTGAGGTATAACTTAAAAACTACCTTCTGCAGCAGAGCCGCGGGCAAAGGCTATTTATAAATGTAATATCTAGATAGGACGAGCTCAGTAAACCCAATAAAATTACTTCCTTTTAATGCGTACTTACTTTTAATGCTTTCACTACGTATCTCACAAACCGACTGAACATTAGATCATATTATGATGTAATATGACGGTTGACCTTAACCGATTAATTAATCTATAGTATTTTGCCGTGTGGGGCCGGCTTTAGAATTGTTCCACCCCTCTCCACCCATGGGAGTCGTAAGAGCCGACTGAGGGAATACCGGGGGAGTGGGCAGCAACACTCCCTAGAGTATTAACAACACCAACTGCGATCGCCAACCCGGCTGCCAAGCGTGGCGATTACGGCACTATCTCCCATATGAGCGGAACACATGTTGTGGCGTTCTCTTGGGGAGCCTATGTCCAGCAGTGGACTTTGAAAGGCTGATGGATGGATGGATGGATTATTTAGTTCAGCTGTATGTTTTGTTTAAGTAGTTTCTTCAAGGTCATAAAAACAACAAGCAATAATATTTCTGCCGTGTTGGCAGAAATATTTTTTTAATAAAATACTAGCTCAACCGGCGGACTTCGTACCGCCATATTTTTTTTTCGGGAATACTTATTTTGCAATGAAAATTATTAAAGTACTAATATCGCTATTAAAAAATAGGGGTTGGCAGTAGAAGGGTGAAAATGTAGGGTTTTATGTAGTTTTGCCACAAACACTGTGAAACGAGCATTTTATACATATACTAGCCTTTGCCCGCGGCACAGAATAAGTACTAATCCCGCGGCTTCGCCGCAGCCAAAAGCTAGTTTTTCGGTTATATCTCAGGTCCCTGATATAGTAATGGGATAAAATGTATACCAGTTGTTAAGTCTAATCAAGAGCTCTCAAATAAAAAAAGTTGCATCAAAATCCGTTCAGTAGTTTTTGCGTGATGCGCGAACAAACAAACAGATAAACAGACAAAAAATCTAAAAAAAATCGTTTTGTGTTTAGACACGTTTTATAATATAGCCTATTACAGATTTTTTTCTCAAATATCTTAAATGTACAGACATAGCTCTGTTACAGCTTTATAATAGTAATAGATTAGAGACATTGAATAAGAACTCAACCCAATACAATTCAAATTAATGTTTAATGATGCCGTTTTTTGGTGGACATCCATTAGTCCGCACGCACCACAGAACAAGCACGCACGCACCGTACGCATCGCAATGAACGCATTTGTCGAAAGGGTGCGTCCATTGCTTCAGCATTATGCTGATGTCAAACTTTTGCTAATGAGGTTGCCATTACTTAAAAATTGGTTGCCGTGTTTTGTGGTAAAACCTGAAAAATTGCCGTGTCTCATACAAATTTAATCAAAATGTAGACTTAAACACATAAATGGATATTGTTATTATAGTTATAGTGATTAAACGATATTAAATACAAATATGTAATATCCATACAAAATTCATAAAAATATTTCAGATTAACAGACAGATTTTAGGGGGCTGTTAAGTGTCACTTTTTTTCCTCTGCATATTATATTACAATCTTCTTTCGCTATTTTTGTTCATGCTTGTAAGTCTCGTAACAGTAGAATGAATATCGTAAGTACGTATGAAAGAACGAAAACGATCGATTGAAGAACATCTAATCTTCCGGGGAATTCTCTACTAGTGCCATTATTAACTTATCATACTAGCGATGTGAATTCAATAATCGGACCTCTTTTCTCCCATACTCGTGGGAATAATATGCAAAACTTTAACTCACAAACATATTCAACGGAGTCAGGAGTAACACCTGACGCTACAGCCGATAGGGGTCCGGCTGTAAATGCGGCCCCTAGTAGTGCCATCACGCGTAAGACGCGTGGCGCGCGCAAGTCCCGTAAGGGAAGGAAGGCGGTGTCTCACAGGGACGGCTCGATGACGGACACTTTGGTAGGTACCTCAGCCACTGATATGTCTGCTGCTGAGGAAGGCGGCCTGAACGATGCTGCCACAGCTCGGTCACCACGGCAAGCTGAGGTTGCGGTCCCGGTGGAGTCACTCCCGTCAAGATATTGGCGTAAGCGCACCCTTTCTCAGGGAGGTGCTGTGTCGGAGTCCGACGGGGGTTCAGTGGAGATGCCTCCCCCTAAAATCACAACAGCCGTTAGGGGTAGAGGAATCAACCGGCCGGGGACGCCAATCCCCCGTAATGCTCCAGCCAACAAGGCCGAGGCAACCAAATTGAAGAGGACGGAGGCGGAGCAAACTGCAGAGGAGCGCTTGGCGCTCCTCTCCGAGAAGCTCCGCCTCCCAATCGACCGCAACGGACCGCCCTCAGCGGCCCAAATAGCCGCAAGAGTCGCGGACAGCGTGGCTATCATCTCGACGGTGGCCACGGGCTCTAAAAACTTAAAGGGCAACTTCGTACGTTGCCTTAAAAATGTCGCCACGGAACTGTCCAGCGTGGTGGAGTGGCTGGTGGCGCGGAATGAGCACCTAGAGATGGAGGTGGCTGAGCTTGGGGCGCGCAGTCAGCGACTCGAGGCTACAGTGGAGGAGATGCGCCTCGAAATGGCCACTTTGCGAGCCGAACTTGGGCTCCCAGAGGCCGTCCCGAGAGTCTCGGCTGCCACCACGGGTGGCCCCGCACCCCCAGTCGATGCGTCAGAGGAACTGATCCGCCAAGTGCCCGACCGCGTTGCAGCGATCTTCGGCCCGCGGATCAGCGCCCTCAACGCCCAACTCCCACCGGAGCCCCGCATCCGTCCGCCGCTGGCTGCGGATAAGAGGAAAGCCGCACCATCCCTGGCACCAACGCCATTACCTTGCCAGAGTGGTCGCATGGCTTCTTACTCTGCGGCAGCGGCGGAAACGCCGCCGGAACGTACCCCGAAGGGCAAAAAGGGCGCCAAGGCTGGGAAGCCCGTCAAGGCCCAGCCACTGAGGGCCCGGCCTCAGAAGTTTCAGGGTCGGGAGGAATTGCCCGGCTCTGTCAGGCCTTCGCGGGAACAAGCAGTTGCACCCCAGGGCACACATCCTGCCCCCCATCGCTATGCATTGTAAAGAGGGCTGGCAGGTTGTGGGCGGTGGGAGGAAGTCCCGGGGAAAGCTTCGGGAAGGCGCTGCAGCCCGAAATGTGGCGCCTGCTACACTTAGGGGCGTGTCCGGCGGTGAAAGAAAAGAAAAGAAAAGAAAAGAAGGCCGCGAAAGCCGCGCAGCCTCAAAATGCCGAAGACAGCAGCGGTGGTCGTCACCCTGGTCCTAAAGCGAGCCCGGCGGGAGATCGACGTCTCTGAAATAGGAGGCGTCGCCGCAAGAACCCGCCAAGCCCGAACGGGGGCACGAGTACTAGAGTTCCCCGGGGCGGAGGCCCGAAAACGGCTGACCTCATAGCTGAAAAGCTGCGAGGTCTATTCGCCGGGGAGAGTAGGGTCCGGGTCGCCAGGCCAGTGAAATGCGCAGAATTGCGCATTTCTGGACTGGACGACTCTGTGACGGTGTGGACGATATCCGGGAGGCGATTGCACTGAAAACCGGATCCAATGCGGATACCGTCCGAATCGGCACCATTCGCCTCGGTCCAGGTGACGTAGGCGCTGCAAGGGTGCAATGCCCTGTCGTGGCGGCCAATACCTTGGCCGCCGCAGGTAGACTTCTCGTGGGCTGGAGCTCCGCACGAATCACTGTGCTGGAGCCGAGGCCCGCGAGGTGCTTTAAGTGTATGGCGGTCGGGCACTCTCGGCCGACATGCACCAACTGCAGCGGTCTCTGCTTCCGCTGCGGTCAGGCAGGGCACCAGGCGGCGACCTTTACCGCAGCCCCTTTCTGCCCTGCATGTGCGGCGGGAAATCGTCCCGCCAAGCATAGCATGGGGCGGGAGGGGTGCAGACCTCCTGCCGGAGGTCCTAAAGGTGGGAGCAGTCAACCGGCCCAGGCTGCCCCACCTAGCGCGGCGCGACCGTCGGCGCGGGAGGAGGAGGTAATGGTCACGGTTTAGTCACGGACCGTGATACCATCCTCCTCCAGGCGAATCTCGGCCGCACCGCCGCTGCGCAGTACCTTTTCCTGCAGTACATGGCGGAGTGGTCGATTGTTGTAGCCGTAGCCGCGGAGCCTTACCTCGTTCCTGACCGTCCCAATTGGGGCGGGCAGTTGCGACGGCTCCGTGGCGGTAGTCGGATCTTCGGCGCTTCATTCCCCGCTTTTTTCTGTCAGGGACAAGGGCACGGGATATGTTGCGGTCGATTGGGGGGGCTCTGCGGCGTCTACTTCTCCCCCAATCGAAATCTGGCTGCCTTCGAGGTCTTCCTTCACAACCTGGAGACCTCGATACGGCGACTCTCACCTAGCCACGTCCTGGTGCTGGGAGACTTTAACGCCAAAAGCATGGCGTGAGGGTCCCCCCGGACGGACGCCCGCGGAACGGCGGTCGAAGAATGGGCGGCAGTTGTGGACCTCTGTTTGCTGAATAGGGGGTCCGCCAACACTTGCGTACGACAGTGGGGTGGGTCGATAGTGGACCTTTCGTTCGCTAGCCCCGCCGTCGCGGCACGGGTAGGGGACTGGCGTGTCCTGGAGGAGGTTGAGACCCTATCCGACTATCGCTACATTCGGATAGAGGTCTCCCGATCCCTTCGGGGCCCCAGTAGGGGTCACGCGGCGGACAGAGCTCCCGCTTTCCCACGGTGGGCTGTGGGTAGGCTGGACCGGGACTTGCTGGTAGAGGCGGCCATCGTATCGTCACGGCTGTCGTCACCCCTCTCGATCGATGACGTGGATGCCGAGACTAGCCACTGGCGCGAGGCGTTGTCGCAAATATGCGACGCGGCCATGCCTCGTGTGCGGTGTCCTCCCAGCGGAGGGGAGTCTACTGGTGGTCCAGTGAGCTGGCGGACCTCCGTGCGGCTTGCATCTGTGCCCGGAGGTCCTACACCCGCAGTCGTCGGCTTAGCCACGACACAGAGCGGGAGGGCCGGCTTTACGTGGCGTATCGCAACGCGCGCGCCGAGTTTAAGCTGGCCATCTGTCGCGCCAAAGAGGCAAAGCGGCAGGAGATGCTGGAGGGTCTCGATCGTGACCCCTGGGGACGCCCGTACCGTGCGGCGTTGAACAAGCTTCGCACTCGTCCCCCCCCCCCCCTTACGGAGACGCTCCAGCCGGGCTTCCTCACCGAGGTGGTCGAGGGACTTTTCCCACAACGGGCGGCGCACATGCCTCCAGTCATGGCTCCGCCAGAGGATGACCGGGAGGCTGACGAGGAGAGTGTGCCGCCCGTCTCAGAGACGGAAATGGGGGTGGCGGTGTCGCGCATGTGGAAGAACACCGCCCCCGGGCCGGACAGGGTACCTGCCCGAGTTCTGGCCCTGGTCCTTGATCACCTGGAGCCCCGCCTCAGGAGACTATTCGACGCGAGCCTGGCGTCCGGACGGTTTAGACTATTGGAAGGAGGGGAAGCTCGTGCTCCTGCCGAAACCAGGACGGTCTCCGGATTCTGCCGCGGCCTTCAGGCCCATTGTGCTGCTGGACGATGCGGGTAAGCTGCTGGAGAGGATACTCGCCGCCCGTATCGTCCGACACCTTGCGGAGGTGGGCCCTGACCTGTCGGACGCTCAGTTCGGTTTTCATTCGGGGCGTTCGACGGTGGACGCTATCCTGCGTCTGAGGGCCGTGGCCACGGAGGCCGTCACTCAGCGAGGGGTGCTGTTGGCGGTGTTATTGGACATCGCCAACGCATTTAACAGTCTGCCATTCAGCTGCATCAGGGAGGCACTCCGATTCCACGGGGTGCCCGCTTACTTGAGGCGGCTAGTGGCAGACTACCTCGAAGGCCGCAGCATCCTCTTCGTAAGCCAGGGAGGGGACGCTGTGAGAAGGCCCATGTCGTGCGGTGTCCCGCAGGGATCTGTTCTGGGGCCGCTCCTGTGGGACATCGGGTACGACTGGGTCCTGCGCGGCCGGCTTCCCCCCGAGCTGGGCGTAATCTGTTACGCTGACGATACCCTCGTCACGGCCCGGAGGACCTTCCATGAGGCGGCGTTACTGGCCACCTCGGGTACCGCGGAGGAGGTCAGACGTATCGAGGCGCTGGGGTTTAGGGTGGCCCTCAACAAGTCGGAAGTCTTGCTCTTCCATGGGCTCCGACGTGATCCACCCGCCGGCGCCTCGATAATGGTGAATGGGGTACGGGTAGAAGTCCAGGCCCACGTCAAGTATCTGGGTCTGGTCCTCGACGGGCGGTGGCACTTTGACGAGCACTTCCGCCAGCTCGCGCCAAGACTTGTCGGCACGGCGTCCGCTCTCGGGCGTCTTATGCCGAACTTGGGCGGACCCAGCATCGCGTGCCGACGACTGTACGCGGGGGTGGTCCGGTCGATGGCGCTTTACGGCGCACCCGTGTGGGTGGAGTCTCTGATCGCCCGTGATAGGGCCCTTCTGTGGAGACCACAGAGAGTCGTGGCGGTCAGGGCTGTCCGCGGCTACCGAACGGTAACGTGCGAGGCCGCGTGCGCATTGGCCGGTACCCCTCCGTGGGACCTGGAGGCGGAGGTGCTCGCCGAAGTTTACCGGCGGGCGTCAGTAGCGCGTCCCGCCCAGTCAAATTAACGCATGGCGGAGCGACTCTCGCCGCGCCATCATCGCCCATTGGAGGGTTCGGCTGGAGATGCCTCGGGCTGGTCTTCGGACCATAGGGGCACTCTAGCCGATTTTAGAGGAATGGGTGGGGCGGCAACATGGGGTCCTCACCTTCCGACTGGTGCAGGTGCTGTCGGGGCACGGCTGCTTCGGCAAGTACCTGCACACAGTCGCTAAGAGGGAGGAGACTCCTTGCTGTCACCACTGCGACTGCAGCGAGGACTCGGCGCCGCACACCCTCGAGTCTTGCCCGGCGTGGGCTGAGCAGCGCCGGGACCTCGCTGCAGTCATCGGAGAGGATCTTTCGCTACCGGCTGTTGTCCGAGCCATGGTCGGTGGCGACAGGTACTGGATTGCGGTCGCCACCTTCTGCGAGGATGTCATCTCGCGGAAGGAGGCGGCGGAAAGGGCCAGGGAGGCTGATCTCGCCTCTGGCCCGACCCGCCGCCGGCGCCTGGGGCGGCGTAGGCGCAACTATCTGCGCCTAATACCACTCTAGCCGAGGCCGCGGGCGGTTGGATCGGGGATTGTCTGCCGCCCGCATTGAGCCTACCGCGAAGGTGTGGTGTCCCAGGTGCGCAGGGACGTCACTCAGCGAGGGAGCCCTATAGGGCTAGCCGCCGCGCGGACCACTGAGGAGAATATACGCGGTACCAGTGGTCATTTATAGTAATCAAAATAATGACATTTCATGTACTAATTTAAATTACAATATGAGACAATAGAGATATCCTCTTGCTTTAAAAATTGTTTATCAACCAATTATAATCTAATAAAGACAAAAGAGACATCCTCTTGCTCTAGTAATAGTATATTGTGTAATAATAATAAATTAAAGCCTATCAACCTGGTACATCAAAATATTCAAGGTATGCTTGGTAAAGAATTGGAAATTGAATTATTTATTAATGATTGTGAATTAGATATTCTTTGTATTACAGAACATTGGCTCAAAAACAATCAATTCATTTTCAATTTTCCCAATCACCAGGTTGCTTGCTCATTCAACAGAGACATTAGTATACGGGGTGGTGCCCTAATTATTATAGATAATAAAATTAAATATAAAGTACGTAATGATATTATGAGCCTCTCTGTTGAACGGGTTATTGAAATTGCTTGTATTGAGTCTGAGCAGTTCATTGTCGCTTGTGTTTATAGACCCCCATGTTCACCATATGATGATTTTGAGAGACACTTAGAGGATATTTTATTTAAAGCCTCCTGTTCAAATAAAACAATTGTGATCTGTGGAGATTTTAATATAAATTTACTTGAAAATAGTACTATTACTCAAAAATTTATAACTATAATGAAATCTTATAACATGTACAATGTTTTTCTGGAACCTACTAGGATTACTTCTTTGAGCGCAACTTGTATAGATAATATATTTACAAATGCAAAACCAATTAATAAATCTATCATAAATAAACTGGAATCTGATCACTGTGGACAACTTGTGGTATTTCCTGGAACTAGTAGGGTCCATAAAGATAAAGTTACCTTTGTTCCAATGAACTCTAGCCGCTTAGAGCTTTTTAAATGTAATCTATCTGAAAAAGTACCACGGTTGCCTTTTCATGACAACCCTAACGATTTATATACTGCTCTATTCCAGTTGATCAGTAATGAATTCAGCAAGAATTTTAAACCTAAAACTGTAACTATTGGCGCTCGCGCGGGCTTTAGTGAATGGGCTACCTGTGGTGTTTATAAAAGTAGACTAAGGTTATATGAACTTTATAATGAAAAAACTTATAATCACAACCCAATATTTTTGGAATATGTAAAAAACTATTCCAAAACATTCAAACGGGCCTGTTCCTGTGCTAAATCACTATATCTGAAAAATAAAATCAAAAAATCCGGCGATATTATTAAAATGACTTGGAAGGTGATAAACAGTGAAACTGGTAGAGAAACAGTGCGCAAGAGGGACTTTAACTTGAAAATAGATGACAAAAATGTAAGAGCGAATCGAGAAGTGGCAACGGCATTTGAAAATTATTTTACTAATATTCCTGTTTTAACAACAAAACATCTGACGTTGTCTCCTACTGCAGCCGAATCGCTCCTTAGGCAATGTGTTCCGATATGTAATACTTCCTTTAAATTCTCGGATGTCAATGTAAACAGTGTTATAAATTCTTTTAAAAGTCTTAATATTAAAAAAACTGCGGATTTATGGGGTATGTCTGTTAAGTTAGTTAACTCAATTATTCATATTATTGCTCCCCAATTGACATCTGTGTTTAACGGTTGTTTTGTTAATGGTGTATTCCCCGACCTTATGAAGTTTAGTAGAGTAATTCCTTTGTTTAAATCTGGCAGTACCTCAGACCTTAATAGTTTTCGTCCAATTTCTGTACTACCGACACTAAGTAAAGTATTTGAGAAGCTTATTCTCAAACAAATGGTTGATCATTTTGACAATCATAAATTTTTTCATAAAAACCAGTTCGGCTTCACTAAGAATCGCTCTACTACTGATGCAGGTCTAGAATTGTTAAAAACCATATTTAAAGCTTGGGAAGATTCGCACGATGCGTTAGGCGTATTTTGCGATTTGTCTAAAGCATTTGACTGTGTACATCATGAAACCCTCATTAAAAAGTTATACCATTACGGAATCAGGAACAGGGCTCTCGAGCTTTTGACTTCTTATTTGAGCAATAGAATTCAAAGGGTCGATGTTAATGGCACGTTATCACATGGGTCTGTCATGACAATGGGTGTGCCGCAGGGGTCCATCTTGGGGCCATTTATGTTCTTAGTCTATATTAATGACCTACCATACTACGTAGGAGATAATCGAAATATTGTGTTGTTCGCAGATGATACATCTTTATTATTTAAAATAAGAAGGCAACAACTTAATTATGACGATGTGAACAACACACTATCTAAAGTTGTTCATTGGTTCAATACTAATAACCTAGTTTTAAGTGAAAATAAAACTAAATGTATAAAATTTACTACACCCAATGTAAGGCATGTAGAAACCAATGTACAATTGAATGGCGTCGAACTGGACCTTGTGGAGTCCACGGTTTTCCTAGGTATCACTATAGATAACAAACTCCAATGGGGCCCCCATATTAAAAAATTGTCAGGTAGGCTTAGCTCAGCGGCATATGCGGTAAAAAAAATTAGATTATTGACTGATGTTGAAACGGCTAGAATAGTTTATTTCAGTTACTTTCATAGTATTATGTCCTATGGCATACTGCTATGGGGATGCTCCGCCGATTTAAATTCTATATTTGTACTTCAGAAAAGGGCCGTTCGTGCAATCTATAATCTGGGCCCGAGAGTTTCCCTTAGACAGAAATTTAAAGAAATAAATATTCTAACTGTCGTGTCTCAATTTATATATGAAAATCTGTTGTATGTCAAGAAAAACATCAGAAGCTTTGATAAGTATAGCGACGTTCATCACATTAATACAAGGAACAAAGGCAATCTTGTTGCTCACAGTACTCGTCTCCACAGAATCAGTAGATCTTTCATGGGGCAATGTATATCCTTCTACAATAAAATTCCTGAAAATGTCCGCAACATGCCACTAAATAAGTTTAAGAAAGCCGTAAAAATTAGACTTTGTAATCAAGGTTATTACACTGTTTCGGATTATCTTGAGGATAAAACTAAATGGGCTTGAGCTGCTCCTCATTCATTAATTTTCAAAATTGTTTTATAAGATATAATGTAATTTTAGTTATAAAGATTATATTAAATTGTAATAAATTGGCAATTTAAAAAAGTGGCCCATGAGTTTCTTGCCGGGTTCTTCTCATGAAAGGCTTTACTACGGAATCCGGCCGCTTGTGGCGATTGCAATCGCCACTTTGTTATTGCGGTTGCACTCGCCTCAGGCGCTCGTGTTAATTATTTTAATTATTAGTGTATTATTGACGATTTTAAGTGCTACTAATAGGCCTATGAAATAAAGATATTTTTGAATTTGAATTTGAATTTGAATTCCGCCGACTACGGGCGGGTAAGGGCGCACGGCGGGTTTTAGTGGGTGAGAGCCCCACACTACCTCGTTGTTTCCCCGGACAGAGGGGTGTGCGGTAGGAACACTTTACCCCGCCTTAAAAAAAAAAAATTACGTTATTGAGTAGCTGTATCCCGCGACTTAATGCGTTTTGTGAGGGTCCCCTGATTGACAATTATAATGCCTTGTTCCGTATTTTTTTCAAATGGCACCAAATACTGTATAATACGGCAATTGTCATGTTAATGGCAACACTGGATGTCATACGTCTAGTTTGTATGGTTTAAGGTTGGCGATTCTTCTGGCGAAAGATTGATTTTTATATAAATTATTAAATAAGGGTGGATACCCAAAAAAATAGAGTTCAAAAAGGCGATCTTCCAAAATCGATCCTTCTTTTGGCTTGTTTTAATTTATAGCTATTTTTAAAATTATAATATGAACAACA
The DNA here is from genome assembly GCA_948253155.1 of Leucoma salicis. Classification (NCBI taxonomy): domain Eukaryota; kingdom Metazoa; phylum Arthropoda; class Insecta; order Lepidoptera; family Erebidae; genus Leucoma; species Leucoma salicis. The sequence goes on along the minus strand of OX411809.1, from coordinate 11,410,341 downwards.
CGAATTAATCTGTCGAAACTTACTCGGTATCGAAACGTAAGTACTTGGTATCAAATCAGACTACGTGACTATTTCTTTTTAATTTCTCTCTCGCTCGGTTCCTGTACTTAAGTTATAGAAACGCGCCAGCTGAACCCGCTCGAGGTCATTAATCTCCATAAATTTAAATTCAAATTAAAAAATACCTTTATTTCATAGGCTTATTATATAGGTAGCACTTAAAATCGTCAAATTTAGTAGTAGTAGTAAGGCTTTCCTTGAGAAGAGCCCGGCATGAAACTTATGAGCCAACGCCTCATGAAAATGAAATTTCAATGGAGATGGAAACGCTTCCATACATTTTTGGGCCCAGGTGGTAACAGGATGAAAGTTGCACCATTTGGAAATTTACATCGAAACATTTCATAATATAAAATTTTGTTAGATTTGGCAATCTAGGAACCAAGATATAGAAGATTATATAAAAGTGAGGTTAAATATCAAACTACACCCACTAAGTGTCATCATAACATTTAAAAGCCATACATTTAAAATAGTTATACATATCGTTCATTATGCCCCATGACGGGACCGCTCGTTGTGGCATTCTCTTGGGGAGGCCTATGTCCAGCAGTGGACGTTGAAAGGCTGATGGATACATATCGTTCGTTTCGCTAGGTGAGTGACAGCGCCGGAGGCACAAACCCCCTCCCTATCCTCTCCTTGTTACTCCTAATTATCCTTCCTAACCTCTCTTCAGTATCCTTTAAGAGAATACTCTTCCTATTATCCTTCCTCTGCACCTCCTAACCCTTTTCATGGAAATGGCAACGCGTGAGCGTTGACTCTGGTGTTGCTAGTGTTTGTAGGCCACGGTAACCGCTTACTAGATGGGTTGCTTATCAGTTGCGCCATATGCTTGTTTGCCATATAAAAAGGTAATACCTTTCTTAGGTACATTTACGAAATAATCAAGTAAGTATTTAAGGTAAGTAGTGTCATCTACTCAAATAACACTAAGAGTCTTATTTAATAAACTATCCCACTGCTGGCTACGAGCTTCTTTGAATTTCAAGTAAAAGAACCGTCGTCAAGCAGATAGTTTATTCCAAAATAACAAGGCTAAGACCATTGTGTAGACAAGTTCTCAGTGTCCAGTAACGAAGCAAGGGTCAATAAAATAAGCAAAACAGTATAATAAATAACGTTAATTACATATAAAATAAAATTAAACTGCCAAATGTAGTGTTGCTGTGGAAGCGTTCAAAAAAGAGGATTTCACTTGTGTATCAATTTAGTATATCAATCGATATAGTGATATAAAAATGTTCTATATTATTTTTCCTCGAATAATATTTTTTCATTAATTCATTCTTTTGAATAAATGATTAATAATGAAACTAAACATTTAGATTTACCTTTATTTATCAATCCAAATGAGCATTCATTCTAATGTAAATCGACTAAAGCAATCGATTTCCTTCATCATTTCTTTTTTAATGTTTTTTCGATTTCTAGATTGCAAAATAAGCTAGTTTTTTGAATTTTATATTAGAAAAATACTCCCAATTTTTTAAAGAATATTTCAACTTGTTAACTTCAGGCCCAAAAATCCCACCACTGAAGGAATGTAACGTAGTACCAGTGGCCTGCCAATAAGGTGTAGAGATGGCACACGGCGGGTTTATTTAGTAGGTGAGGGCCCCACACTACCCTGTTCGTTGCCCCAAACGACGAGGTGTGCGGTTAGGAAAATTTTTCCCACCTTAACAAAAAAAGAAAGGCTCAAAAATCCCATTCTCCTTTCTTATAATGTTTAAATTGTTATGGTACTTAATTGTAATGGGAAACCAGCTTAATATTGGCATATTCCTAAACCCTTGCTATACAAAAAGAGTACTTATAACGTAAACACCATTATGATACTAAGCATAAAATTAAATTTGCATTTTTGTTTATTTGTTTGTTTCTTGTTAATTCGTCATTTCTTAATGAAAATTAAAATTAAAATTACAATAAAATGTCTTTAAATTTAAAATAATATGATAATTGCGGCCCGCTTTCCTTTATATAGTCCGCCTGTGTCCCCTGAAAGCCAAAAGGTAGCCGACCCATGGCCTAGATTATAAAATAATTGTTAAGTTTATGGGCGCGTCTCGCCAATAAACGTTAAAGTTTGGCGAGTACATTGAAGCTTACAATATGTACTATGTCAACAAATTAAATAAATTTAAAAAAAACCATCTGGAAATCAGAACAACGACAACCCTAGGTGAACCTAAGCGAAAAATGCGAATAACGTCATCAGCATTTTTGAAAAATGCTGATGGCGTCATCCGCATTTTACCAGATAGCTATTATATGCCTGCCTGCGGCGCGTGCTTGCGGAACAGTGAACGCAGTGCTAAACAAATTCATACAGAGCGAACAAAAGTGCCTGCCTGCGTTGCGTACAGCGCGGATAAATGGACGCATAGCTTTTTGCTTCAATTAGGCCTTCTATGTGTCAGGCATGCTCTATAAATATTTTTGCATGTTGTTGAATCTCATTAGTGTGATGCCACTCCCTGATTAAAGTTTCAATTAACTGGCGCCTGGTGGTAATTGCTTTTTCGACGATAGTCCGTTTGGTGAGGTCCCACATGTTTTCAAAGGGATTAATATCCAGTATTATTTTATTAAGCCAGGTATGCAGTGACACTACTGGCTTTATGACATGGTGCCGAATCATTCACAAAGATACATTTTTGCCTTCGAGTCGCAGCAGCAAACGAGCTCCTTACCTGTAGTTACTACCATAAACTGGTCTTGCTTCAAGATTCCTTTCAAGATGTATAAGCGTCCTATGCCCTTGAAAAAAATTCAGACTATGAAAATACTTCCGACAGATGGCGCATACGTCACCCAAAGACGTTAAGTATGAATGTGTTATCGAAATTAGCAGTCAGGCTGAATTGGCAAAGCATCTGGACGGTATCCAGGAGATGCAAGTTCAAATCCTGCTCGTGACTTATTTTCGATTTCACATTTTTCACTTTGTGTTTAATGTATAGTGCTAAGCATGTAAAATGCTAAAAATATATATAACAATAACTAAATACAGACTATACTATGATGCTGACCCGCTTTACAGGACCACCTTGATGGAACTGTTCCCCAGGGCGTCGTCGGATGGTACAGCTTTTCTTGACCAATGTTAAAAGTTGATTCGTCGGGGAAGCATGCACGTTTTAAAAAACACGTCAGTAAAATAATAATTACGTGATTCCAGTCTTCGTATACTAGTACTGTCTATCTCATCATAGTCACTTTTTGTCATGGCCGCGAGTTATGATTGTTTGACGGGTCGATAACCATTCGCTTCTTTTCAACCAATCTTATTTGGATAATCTTAGTGGACCCTTCGGTATAAGTATATAAACGGAGAAATCCGTTTATACAAGCAATGCCTCTTCTTTAGATTTTCGGGGCATAGGTATATACCTGATTTTGCGATTAGTACTAGGAGTGGTTATGGGTTTGCCGCCGCATCTACCTAAGCGGCGCGCATTGGTCAATTTTAATTTCGATACGTCTAGACTTCGCATCTGTAATATTTGCATTAGCTTTTTTGAAATATATTTCTTGTAATATTAGTTAGGTATGTAGTAGTAGAGTAATATACTATATTTCCGAGACGAAGAGCGAAGAGACGTTTTTGAAGTCTTGCTTCTTTAATTTTTTATGTTTTTGTCTGCCTAACCGAAAGGTTCATACACGAATGTGAAAAATAATTAGGTTGGCTAATTTTGAAATAGCCGCCATACAAATCTTTAAATATGAAATTCGTGTGTCGTTGTTTTTCCGCGACGAACTTCCTAAACTAATTAACCAATTTATATTAAATTTTGCACACGTGTGCAGATTGGTCTAGCTTGAGAGATATAATATTTATCCCGATTATTTTCTTTTTTATTGCAAAATTAACCAACGAATTACATACATGTGCCACAGCAACGCGTGTTAGTATCCTAACAAAAAACATGAATAGTTTTTGCAATAAAAAGTCATATTTCAAAATATTTTTGAAATTTTAATTAAGACTACAAATTCTAGCGATAGCTCACTGATCTTGCAAGTTTCAAAATAATATTGAAACTCTTGGAAGTCCAAGTTTTCTTTTGGCTCTGTGATGATCCTTTTGTGAAATTAAGAACTTTAGGTTGAATAAATAATAGGTATCAAGTATATATATATATATATGAACTTGTTCAACTGATTTTGTGGGGAGGTGTTTAGATTTAAAATTGGACACGGGACATGGCGACACGATCTCTTTCCAGATTTGTTTATCTACTATTTTCTTACATGAATGTTAAATTAATTGAAATATTTGATTTTGTACTAGAAAGTAACGGTAAGGTACGGTAAATAACCGGTATTTGGTATTTAGTTCATAAAGACAAACTTCTTTCCTCACTTGTCTACGTGTACCCCAGAATTTGCTTAATATACTTACCATTACTCTACAGCACAATAATCTCTATTAGATGCAAAAATAGCCATTAACTCCAAAGGAACCGTCTACTTTCCTGGGATTAAAGTTACAGACAATTTATCCTTTTATGTATTGTTATATTAGCGACTGACCTGCAAACCCTAGTCGACGTAATGGCAGAAGATTGTAAGAAAAGGGGCCTACGTGTGAATGTGAGCAAAACCAAAGTAATGGTTTTTGAAAGAGAAGAAACCAGAACAGATGTTAGAGTAGCAATAGGAAATGGTGTGCTAGAACAAGTGGATGAATTTGTATATCTTGGATGTGGATTCAGTCGGGATGGAAGGTACACCACTGAACTAGAAAGAAGAGTGAATGCGGGAAATAGAGTGAACGGAGCATTGGGACAACTCCTCGACAGCCACCACCTCAGCCAGATGGCACGTGTCGCAATACACAACGCAGTGCTTGTCCCAACGTTATTATATGGAAGCGAGAGTTGGATATGTAAAAAGGAGCATGAGAGCAAAATCAATGCGGTCGAAATGCGATCTCTGCGGAGAATCTGTGGAGTGAGGCTGACTGACCGCATTCGTAACAATGACGTAAGAGAGCGAGTAGGTATGAAAGAGAGTATTGGTGTTAAGATGCGAAAGGGAATGCTCCGATGGTTCGGACATGTGGAAAGAATGCCGACCGAGCGACTGGCTAAGAAGATATACAATGCGAAAGTGGAAGGATGTAGGTACAGGGGGAGACTGAGACTTACCTACCTAGACCAAATTGGTCATGTATTGAAGGAAGGTGGAGTCAGGAGTCTCTGAAACCGGCGAGCGTGTATGAAGAGAGTTATGAATGTTGAGGAAGCGAGAGATGTATGCAAGAATAGAGCCTCTTGGCACTCTGTTCTCTCTGCCTACCCCGCAAGGGAGGTGGCGTGATGATAAGTTGTTATGTATTGTGGACGTGGACAATATGTCGGTAAAATTTTGTGACAATCAATTAATTAGTTACGGTTTTTTTTTATTGCTATTGCTGATGTCAGATGGGTCACGGCCCACCTGATGGTAAGTGGTAAACGTCGCTCATGGACGCAACTATACCGAGAGTATTGTCAAGCTACTGCGCACCATTAATAAACGGCTATCTTCTGCTACAGCCAAAACACACTGACGTGTTTCATGACCGGTCACACAGGAGACGGTGGTACCGACCCGTTCGGGCCCGATAGCAAGTGAGTACTCTCACTTGGTACCCAGCCCTACCACCAGTAATGCAATGGGTGATAATTGCTTACTTCCCTTAGTCGGCTTGTACGATACCCGCGGGAAAGGATGGGGTGGTGACACTTGTATTTTTAGTCCGTCACCACACGGACAAAAAGGCGCGTGTTGAGGCATAATAAATAATGTATAATATTAATAGTTGAATAGTACCATGTAAATCGACAATTCGAATTTATACTTTTGATAATGCAAAAATATGTAGAATTAACTTCTTTTGTATAAATTTCTTCTGTGCAAACGTTAATCTAATAATAATCCAGTTGGGAAAATGTCTGACAACAATGATTTTAGCCGAACTATCGGTTAACGATTGCCAATAAAAGTTTTAGCAGTATTTTAGTGGAGTTGAGACCGTGGACCGAGGATTAGCAATTAGGCGGGTCGGACTTCGAGGGCCATAGAACATTTTATGTAGGGACTCTTATCTGACAAATGGAGCTTACGAGGATGTCGATGTCGGACCTTAGCATCAAACGTTATTATCTAACCTCACACAATTGCCGTAAATATTTTCTTGTTCAGATATTAAGTAACAGTTTCAGTTATTTCTTTGATTGGAAGAAAATGTACTAATGACATATGATACATATAACTATGAAACATAATATTGATACATGAATGCATTATCAATTACGACCTGAAATGGGATTCATTAGAAACTAATGAGTATATATATAAACACAAAGTGAAAAATGTGAAATCGAAAATAACAGTCAGGAGCAGGATTTGAACCTGCATCTCCTGGATAACGTCCAGATGCTTTGCCAATTCAGCCATCCTGACAATTGCTCCTGACTGCTAATTTCGATAACATTTTTCACTTTGTGTTTAATGTATAGTGCTAAGCATGTCAAATGCTAAAAATATATATATAAATATCTAAATATTTATAGGGTTTGCGTCATTATTAGGTAAAAATCTTAATTGTAAAATTAAGTTTACTTGGTCGGTATAATGTATGAAAATACTTCCGACAGATGGCGCAGGTGTCATCCAAAGACGTTAAGTATGATGTGTTCTCGAAATTAGCAGTCAGGAGCAATTGTCAGGATGGCTGAATTGGCAAAGCGTTTGGACGGTATCCAGGAGATGCAGGTTCAAATCCTGCTCCTGACTGTTATTTTCGATTTCACATTTTTCACTTTGTGTTTAATGTATAGTGCTAAGCATGTCAAATGCTAAAAATATATATAAAAATATCTAAATATGAGTATATATATACATAAAACTGTTAATACTTATGTACAACTTGAAAATTATAATGATCATGTAAAGTCTCTCCAAACTTCGAGACAGTAAAATAGTTGTTTAATGTGATAAAACATTGTTTAGTATTGGCGTAAGCACGTAGAAGAATTTATTATTTATATATATTCACAAAAAGTGTATTGCAGTGTCAGGCTAAGTAAAAAATACATACACCGCATTGTCAACTAAAATATGAAGCCACTTTTTGAAAGACGTGTGCGTGCAGTGCGTGAAAGTGTTGTCACCGGACAGAAATAACCTCTGTAATTTGGGTAAATTTTTAATAGTTTTTTTTTTTAAACATAAAGGAAGTAAGTTTACAGCAAATCATATAGGGAATATTACGGCGCTGACGACGTATTCGTGTAGGTAACGTACGATATCGTGGAGTCGTTTGGGGTAATTTTTTAATCATACTCTGTTAACACTCGTTGTTTATGACACTTCTTTTTGGCATGGTTTTGTTTGTATTTGGGTGCGTGAGCGCATGTAATTACAAGTTTGGCATGGTTTTATATAGCTTCACTGGATTGTTCGTAGTCTGAGGTTGCAGTTATGTGCATATCTATTTTGAGGCTTTCAATTGCTAATATTATGTAATGTAGGTACTTATACTTACCCTGCATCGGATTTTTTCGCAAATTCAGTGACGCAATAACGCTTTAATATTTGGGGGTTGCTATGGTCTTGATACGACCACCTTCTCACTTAATATGTCGAACCCCAATATCTCGACTGCGTGTTCAAAAGAATTACAACTCCAGATTTACTCAGCAGATGTTTATTTCGTCTTGCTTATTCTCACAAACACTTCGATACAAACACTGTTATAAAAATCTAGTTATACTGAACTGCAAGACTTTAATAGATAGTACACCAACATTATATCATAAGTACTGGGAAACTTTATATAAGTATCAAGAAACACTGTGACATCAAAGAGTGAGGACCTTAAGGGTCGCTATAGAAGATCAGATGCTTCCTTCCTAAAATACTCAGCAATAATGTTAATATATCTTAGTCGATATATGACATCGACATTTTAATTTTAAATCTTGACATTAATAAATGTTTCTAATATTGTCAGAACATCATAATTCAAAATCACAACAAAGAGTTTCGTTTGACTACATTTAGGTAAAGAGGTTGAGTGGGAAATACTATTATTCCCACAAATCAATTATTTAGAGTAAGTGCTTACTTATAGAGTATTGGTGTAAAGATGCGAAAGGGCATGCTCCGATGGTTCGGACATGTGGAAAGAATGCCGGACGAGCGACTGGCTAAGAAGATATACAATGCGAAAGTGAAAGGATGTAAGTACAGGGGGAGACCGAGACTTACCTACCTAGACCAAATTGGTCATGTATTGAAGGAAGGTGGATTCAGGAGTCTCCGAAACCGGCGAGCGTGTACGAAGAGAGTTATGAATGTTGAGTAAGCGAGAGATGTATGCAAGAATAGAGCCTCTTGGCACTCTGTTCTCTCTGCCTACCCCGCAAGGGAAATGGCGTGATGATAAGTAAGTAAGTAAGTAAGTACTTACATCAATGATGATTAAACGAACTTACCTGTAAGTACATGAAGTTCAATCATAATTATCTATACTTTTTATCCTCGAGATTAGCGGTATTAAGTCATCATATGAGTCTCATAGGATCCTAAAGTGTTTGTCATTGTGGCCCTTTAACGATTTCACCACAAAATTGTTATTTTTATCTTATTGTTAGCACCACATAGACAGTAAGTACAAAATAGTATCTATAAACACAAACTGAAGTTGTTTTGATCATGCTCTTGCGTAATTCAGTATAATTAAATTAAAATACGATTAATGCCCACACAGGTATCAACAAATTTAACAAGAGATTTCATCACGTACGTGGAGTTATACACTTTGTTTATGCAAATGAGAATTTGGTAAATAAGTCGTCCATTTGAATTTGAATCGAGCCCCGCGTTTAGTTAGCGTAGTGTTGAATTAGCGAGGCTCAGTCGGATATTTAGTTCTAAACTCGTTTTATGATTTTTTATCATATCTTATAAATAAAATAACATTCGATTTTTAAGACAAATACTGAGTTTTGATGAAGAGAACTTAGGTTTTAAGCTTCCGTGAACCGTTAATTAATTTCCCACGGGTATCGTAAAAGGCAACTAAGAAATTACAAATAAAATTCAGTAATTTATTTTGGTGAACTAATTCTTACTCGAGTTATTATCTGTAAAAGCCCGAGTATTTTTCAAGTAACCGGTTGCATGTCTTTCTTTCAAATAAATAAATATCTATAAAACCTGAAAAAAAGAGCTCGGCAGGTTCTAAGTTAATGTAACAGAGAGAGATTTATTGGGCACAGGTCTCCTCTCTTAGGGTGTAGGTCATGACCACCGAAGGAATGCAACATAGTTCCAGTGACCCGCCAATAAAGGCGGAGAGACGGCACACGGCGGGTTTCTTTAGTAGGTGAGGGCCCCACACTACCCTAATCGTTGCCCCGAACGACAGGGTGTGCGGTTAGGTACATTATTTTCCGCCTAAACAAAAAAAAAAGAAGAAAAAAAAGGGTTTAGGTCATAGGCCACCAGAAGTCCTTTCCTTCTGATTGGTGCTGGTGCTGATTCCTTGAATTCCTGTCAAAAATAAACCCACATAATTTTCTATTATCTCGAAAAGTCTGAGGTGTGTCGTGTAAGGTCTAGACCTCGGATTTTGGATGAAACAAGATACCACAGTCTTTGCAGTATTTGATTACTTCTAGAATATCCAGATTTTTTCTTGTTAAAATTACTATGGTATCATGCAATAGATATTATCAGGATAAATTATTATATGTTAAGTTTAGCAGTTTCATCTCAGTGGGCCGCGGTGCTCCCGGACCGGGATTTTTGTTACTAAATAGTATTTAACTTAGGGCTCGATGGTTCTACAATTGGTACAGGAAGTATACTTAACAAATTTCTAGACATCGGCATATTAGAAACTAAAGAAACGTAGCTATTAAATCATTGTTAGATACGTTACACAAATCCAGTACCTACCTAACCAAATAATTAAAATTGTATTGTGTAGTGTGTTGCTGTCTGTTCCGGCTAATCTTCAAAATGGCTGGACCGATTTAGACGGAACTATCACTGGTAGATAGCTAATATTATAAGGATTAAGCTAAGCTACTTCTATTTTGGCAGATTAATTAGGGTTCCGTACAGAATAAAACTAAATTCCACAGGTTTTCTTTCTATTTAAGTAGATATTAATATGATATACTAATAGATATTATTTAGTATTTTATATAAAATACTAGCTGTTTCCCGCGGCTTCGCTCGCGTAAATAAATGAATACGAGTATAGGTTACTGCAAAAAAATGAAAAACTATGTTCCACGTGAATGAAGTCGCGGGTTGCACTTAGTTAACAAAGTTTGTTACTTAAACTTTATATAAGACAGCTGTTACCCGCGACTTCGTCCGTGAGTAATTTCATAAAAATAAATAAAGCAACCCTTGAAATTGTCGGTAATACAGTGCAACGGTATTACAGTACTCGGGGTTGGAACTTCATTACTGAAATGCTAGATGGCGTTGAAGTTGCTAGATTTTGAGATTTTGTGACAAACAATTATTTTTTTTTGCGTATTTTTTTAATAAAAAGTATCCTATGTTACTTCTAATACCTCCGAGAATATGTGTACAAAGTTTCATGATGATCGGTTAAGTAGTTTTCACGTGAAAGCGTAACAAACAAACTTACATTCACATTTATAATATTATAGTATGATACCAAATGAACAATACCTAATACTAAGAAGGGTAGGTACCACTCAATGGAAACTTAGTTGCATCTGACGCTAGGTTTCAACTAGACCCGATTGTAATCATAGTGTGGGCAGCAAGATATCTTTGTAATATTTTTCAATGAATTTTCTTTTTGTTTTTCCTTTTGGACTTTATTGAGTTCTTAATTAAATTTCTTAAACAACTTACATATTTTCTAAATTGTAGCTTTGTAAAGTACCAACCTACCTATTCACGTACAATATTTTATTATAACCATAAAACGCCTCCGTACACTCCTTCGTAAACTAGTTGATAGTTACGTCAATATTTTTATTAGATGCGCGGCAGAAGGAAAAATGATTGAAATAACTAAGGTACACATATACATATAGGCAGGTATATATACGTTGGTATCATATTAACTATTTGAAAGTAGTTCAAAAAGGTGAAGGTGATACAAATCATTAACTTTGTCATTACTTTTTTGAAATAGTAATATGAATTTCAAATCCGAATTAAGTAGAGAAAGAAAAGGACATCGGCTATTTTTTTAGAAGTCTAAGTAACGTTAGAGATTTCTCGCGAACACACGATACTGTTCATATTGGCGAGATATCTCATTTCTGTCTCTATATTTATCCAATATGGCCGCCATGGCTTTGGTTTTAGAGTTCTCGGCTCCGGGGCTTCTCGTCGAGTCGAATTTTAGACCTTATTATTAACTAAACAAAGTAAACCCCACTTACTATTGAATACAAAGGTGAATCACGCAACTTTTTAAAATTGTCTAGCTGGTGCCAGTGCTATAAAAAGTGCTGTTTTTTTATATTATTTTGATATTTTTATGTCCTTGTTATTTTTTTTTATGGTTGGAAATACATTCAATTGATTGTGCTGGCGTCACCCAAGACATTGAGAAGAAATGTGTTATCCAAATTCACAATCCCGAGGAATTGTCACGATAGCTGAATTGGTAAAGCATCTGGTATGATATTCCAGGCAGGAGATGTAGGTTCAAAGCCTGGTCGTGATTGTAACTTTCGATTTCACATTTTCGCACTTTGTGTTAATTTATGTAGATATATTTTATTATAGAAGTAACCTTAAATAATCGATTGAGGGTGACTGAGTAGTGGCAAGCTATTTTTTTATATTTCAAAGATGTTTCAAAGTATCATTAGCACCTTATCGATGTTACTTTTTACGTTTAACACGTTCCCTGCACCATAATTTTCAAAGAACTTTCAGCTGGTGCCTTGGAGACCTAAAAGATCTCGAAACTAACCTACCCTTTGGTGCGTTTGAGACCTAATCAGTCTCCTAAAAATACAATTTGGAAAATAATTTATATCTTCCAAAAAACCAATGACATATATTTTGAAGTTTTTGTGGGTCAAAGATAGCCTATTGCTCTATATTATGCTAGGTTCGCACGCAGTTATGATAAATATTAGAATAAACTACAAATACAAAAAAATAATTTGATATCGATTGTATCTCGTACCGCAACCGAAGATAGTTGAATATGTGTAGTAAGTAGTGATGGGAATAAAATAATATCTCAGTTGTCGATTGAAAAAGTTTTTAAAGAAGTTTATTTATAAGCTATGCAAAGTGTTTTTCATTAAAACATGGTAAGCACATTGATTGCTTGCATTGCACGCAAATGGTAACAATTCTATTAGCTTTTTTAGAAGAATCAGTGCTGTTTAGTGTGCGGCGTAACAACCCACACAACAACTTTTTTTGTCGCCACGTTGGAAAACATGATCTGTACATCTTCCTTCGGGGAATTCTGTAATAAAATGCATTATATACCTCTAAATAAACAGCATGCAACCACGTCAGTGAAGTAAATGCAATGGAATCTAATTTTATTAGTTTTTATAATAGTGAAAAGTTATTCGAGTGTCTTATGTGTATTTTTGTTCTAGGGCTGTTTTTGCTTTAAAAAATATATGGTAGTATTAAATTAATGACCTTTTTTGAAATGGGGATTACAGAAGCAATAACTGAACACGTTCTGAATATTTAAAAGTCAAAATTAAAAGGTTTTTTTTCCAACTTTATTATGGCGGCATAGCGCAGAATAAAAGACTATCAGCAACAAACTCAATTTTTTAAATATATTTTATTTCTAATTTAAATATTCAGAATGTGTTCAGTTATTGCTTCTGTAGGTACTCCCTATTTCAAAAAAGGACGTGAATTTAATTCCATGCTATATATAATACATTGCCATGGGACATCTGTATAGTTCATACATTAAAAGTGGACTTCAAAGGTTTCTTGTAAGTTTACTAAGTATAGCAACGTTTTTGTTATAAGTACTAATATAATAACCTCCCACGTCGATGCTAGGATAACACTAAATCGAGTCACGCAGCGCCCGCGCCGCCCATTCTCTCTCTCTTGCGTCTACGAGGCGTACGATTCCACGAGTATCGACATGTCTCCTAACGCAATTAATGAATATAATTATACTACTGTTCGTTAGGGACCGAATCCATCTCTAATTTTTTATTTTATGTCCTTAAATTCACCTTTAAGTAGGAAGCAAATATGTATATTTGTCTTACTCATACTTAAAGAACTTTACACGTTAGAGCCTCCCGCAAGGAGTGAAACAACACGATTATAGTCAACGCACAATACAAAAGTCCTGCAAGAGATCTGATAGATTTCGTAATGCAACGAACGTGTTAAAGATTGATTAATAATTTTCTATATCTTCCATATATATTATATTCATAGACAACAAACTCCAATGGGGCCCCCATATTGGAAAATTGTTAAGTAGGCTTAGCTCAGCAGCATATGCGGTAAGAAAAATTAGATTATTGACAGATGTGGAAACGGCTACAATTGTTTATTTCAGTTATTTTCATAGTATTATGTCCTATGGCATACTGCTATGGAGATGCTCCGCAGATTTAAATTCTATATTTGTACTCCAGAAAAGGGCTATTCGTGCAATTTATAAATTAGGCCCAAGAGTTTCCCTTAGAGAGAAATTCAAAGAAATAAATATTCTAACACAATATATATATGAAAATGTGTTATATGTCAAGAAAAATATCGATAACTTTGATAAGTACAGTGACGTTCATCATATTAATACTAGGAACAAAGGCAATCTTATTGCACACAGTACTCGTCTCCATAGAATTAGTAGATCCTTCATGAGGCAATGTATACGCTTCTTCAATAAAATTCCCGAAAATATGCGAAACATGCCTTTAAATAAGTTTAAGAAAACAGTAAAAATCAGACTAATTAGTAAAGGTTATTATACAATTTCGGATTATCAGGAAGATAAAACAAAATGGCTTTGAACTGCTATCTCATTATAATATAAATAAGCACATACCCCTTTTAATTTTATTATATTGTTTTCTCCACAATATTGTGTGTTCTGGTGAGCACCTACTTTAGTTAAGTATGTTTAAATATTGTAAGAAAATTAAGATTTAAAAAAGTGGCTTATGAGTTTCTTGCCGGGTTCTTCTCATGAATAGCCTTACTACGGAATCCAGCCGCTTGTGGCGATTGCAATCGCGACATTGCGGATGCACTTGCCTCAAGCGCTCGTATTAGTTATTAGTAATTAATTTTGACGATTTTAAGTGCTATTATAATAAGCCAATATAGTTTTCTTTGAGCGTAGCCAAAGTGGAAATCGCTGTGAGTATCTTGTCAATACTTAAACTGTTATAAGTGATTAAAACACGCAACGATACTAACGAGATAAAAAAGCTAAAAGAATTATAAAACTCGTCTCATAAACCTCTGACACTAATGTTTTTTTAAAACGTTTATAAGCTTAGAAACTTTTGAATACAAAAAATGGACAATGGATAATCTGGGTACCAACAAATTGTACAATTTGTAACTACTGCGATTGTGGTGGCAGGTTCAACTGACTTCTCTTGAAATCAAAACACTTTGTGATAATTCACAGCTATTTAAGGAAAAGATAGTGGTACAACTGCCTAGATGGTGCAGCGGTAGTGTAAGTGACTGCTGATCATGAGGTTTCGGGTTCGACCCCGGGTCGGGCAGTCTTATTGAGCTATTTCGTAAAAAGAAAAATTCTCAGTAGCAGCCTGGAGTTTGGAAATGTTCCCATCCATCAGCCTTTCGACGTCCACTGCTGGACATAGGCCTCCCCGAGACAACGCCACAACATCTGTTTCGATCATATGGGGGATAGTGCTGTAATCGCCACGCTTGGCAGGCGGGTTGGCGATCGCAGTGTATATTGTTAATACTCGAGGGAGTGCTGCTGCGCACTCCCCCGGTATTCCCTCAGTCGGCTCTTATGACTCCCATGGGTGGAGAGGGGTGGGACAATTCTAAAGCCGGCCCCACACGGCAAACAAAATGTGCCCGGTAGACGGCAATAGGCTCGCACCCTATTACGTGAGACTTAACATAGCTGGCGAATCGTGGGTGTGTACGTGTGTGTCTCTCATACAACATTTTTGCTTCAAAACTGCAACACGTTGGACTAATTTATATATATTATTTTATGCACCCGAGTATAGCTTTAACATAGACACATATTATGAATGTATCTCAAAAACTGTACTTATATAAAACTACTTTAATTAAATAACTACGAGATGCTGAGTACAATTTGCCGGACCATGGTACTGCAAATTTTGCTTGCAGATATTGCTATATATGATAGAGGAGTAAAGTTTTCACAATGTACATTTCATAATTTCATAATCACCTCGAGCCGGCAGTTTCAAAATAACTTATTTGTCCAAATCTGCCAGGAAATGTAGGTAAGTATCTGTTTAACAGACATTATTAAATAAATTATCTGTAAATATGTAGATACCTAAAATCATGAATATCTAACTTTTTGGTATCAGTTCAAATAACATTTAGAAAGTGTATGATATTCAAGGGTCACCAAGCTAAAATAAAAACCTTAATACCTACTTATAATATTAATATAGGTAGAGTAATATTTTAATACAGGTAGAGTAATATTAATTTTGCTTCCATTGAATTGAAAAGTTTTCTAAAAAGAACGCGGGACTGTAGCAGAAACGCGACTCGCTTGTTATAGTAAAGTTTAAATTACTTTTGGTCTTTAACGCTGTTTCCTTGCTTACAATTCAATACTCGTATTTTAAATATAGTATTTCAGAACATTATAGTAGGTTCGGTTTTTGAAAAAAGGAAATACTCACGACATATTACAGCTAATTTAATATAACATTTAGAAATTACCTATTAAGCATGTGTAAAATAACAAGCGGGACAAATGCAATACAACGCGATTCTTTTATTTGAATGTAATTTAAATATATACAGTAGAACCCGCTTAATTCGATCACGTTTAATACGATTTCTCGCATAATACGCCATTTTATATTAAACACAAAGTGAAAAAAAAATCCTGCTCCTGACTGTTATTTTCGATTTCACATTTTTCACTTTGTGTTTAATGTATAGTGCTAAACATGTCAAATGCTAAAAAATATATATAAAAATATCTAAATACGCCATTTTATGTCAGTCCCTGCAACTTGAGGCATGTTTTCATATATTTTTATCACGCTTAATACGATTCGTCTGATGATCTGTGAAGGAAAACCCTGCATTATCGCGGGTTCTATACCCGCAATAATGCAGGGTTTTCCTAATTATTCTTCCATTGACGTCCTATGAAACCGGTTCAGTGGAATATCATATTGAAGATGTGAATAAAATCATAAAGAGGTCCTAAGTGGTGAAGATGAAGATGAAGTAGAGTCACTCACGATTTTTTCAAATGCCCAGGCATTATCAGCATTAAACGATTTAATATCTTTTTAGGGGAAAGTGATGACGCAGGTACTGCAAAAGTTAAATTACATTGAAAGCGTTGTCATTACTAATGCATCAAAATCTCGTTGTCATACCAAAATAAGAGATTACTTTAAGTAATGTAATTAAAAACTATGATATAACGTAATAAATATGTACATACAATATATATGTATCTATAACATTATAACAAATTGATAAATATATACATATACCTATAATTCAATACGTAGATACACAAAATTTGTAAACGAACTTTTATTTTCCCGTTCCCGCATAATACGCTTGCCCGCCTTAGACGTGTTTCTGGCTAGGTCCCTTCAAAATCGTCTTAAGCGGGTTTTACTGTACTAAATATAACTGCGAAAAATATGTTATAGGTAAATAAAATTACACATTTATGTTATCAATTATAGACAATCATGTTTATTTGATCGAGAAATGCGAGCAGTATTTCAGCTAGCCAATATAGGCAAGGATAACTGGAGCGGCGCAGGTTTCCGCCAGGGTCGATATCGTCGCTTCCCACTGGCGGTTAGAACTACTCCGTTATCTGTGCAGTATTCCTGCCTTTACACGAGTTGCAACTGCATTTTATTTCGTAGGCGCAGGAATATATTAGGTGAAACTGACTGAGATTGTGGAACTATAATTTTACAATTTCAGAACAAAAAATTGCTACTAGGAGTATGTAGCATCTTGTATTTAGTTTATACATATATATATAACATGTTAGAAATCTAAAAATCTAAACATGTTTTATTTTATTATTTACTCGTTAACGTGTTTTTAATTATCTTTAACTAATTTCCTAATTTACTTATAATTCGTATTTCTCTCGTCGTATTAAAATGATTATGATTATGTAGGTTCATGACGATGAAGTAAGATCCAGTAATTGACAAAATATTTACCGCAGCGATGAATAATAAGAATTTAAATTCATTTACGTTCGTACAGTCTCGTCGAGAATGAGGATAAATCATGCAAGCACATCCATAATGCAGGAAATAGTCAAAGGACGTGACGCCAACCTTTCCAGATCATTCTTAGAGGTCGTCCAACGAATAATGCATTATTCCTTCATTGGCATTCTTACAGGTATATTGTCAATGTCAAACGATAATCTTTAATGCTCCTTACATGTACAAGTGCTTGATACCCGAGCTCACTAGAAATGAGATGTGCAACGAATAAATACCGCCTATTCGAGGCACCCCAAAAGGTCGAGTCATGCTCACAAATTTCGTTTCATCGTAAGATAATTTTGGTATTATGCTTACGACGTATGATATTACTATTGTGACTATAGATTACCTGTGCAAAGTATTCGCACGGGTCGTCAAATAATAGTATCTTAACGCTAATGGTTAGATATGGTTGGACACCATGACCTCTGAAAAATACCATAACTAGGTGCTAGTACCAATAGCCTACCCCCATCGACTACAAATGGGCCAGTAATTCATGTGGCTCAATGGCTTATGCATGACAACGCCTGTAATTTAATACAGCGCGAGTGGTAAACAGCTGGTTACAGGAGCACGACGGGTCGGTCTTAGACTGGCCCGTGCAATCACTAGACCTAGACCCCATAGAGCACGCGTGGGAAATGCTCCAAACAAGGGCTTTGAATAATTTTCCTGCAAACATTGCAACTGAAGGGCAACTTTTTTATCATCTTAGCAGGACCTGAGACAATATCCCGTAGCAAGACTTTGATAACTTGATTCGAAGCATGAAAAACCATTGCAGGGACGTTGTTAGGCTAAGCGTATGCTGAGAAACAGGCAACGCAGATCCACGCAGCGCAGGGCAGGGCAGATTTTGTAATGCATAATTGCAAAAACTGAAAAGGCTTTATAAAAATATATACATGTTGTAGGACATTAACAAATTTTGAGTAAATTGAGAAAATTAGAAATATGCCTAGACGATGTTGATGTGGTTACATGCATATGCCTTGCATTAAGTTCTTTTTCTGCAAGTATGTTATTCAAAAATGAGTAAGAGAAAATTGGAATGAACTTTATTCATTGTCAAAACGCGAGCAAAGTTGAAAATCGATTGCACAGTGACTGCACAGATGGTGTTAAGATATCAAACAAGTGTTGTGGATGAGACAGATGGGTCATGGGACAAACAATTGTAATTTTCACAAATACTTGTTGTGTGCCTTTGTGTCCGTTAACCGTACAGTCCTCTACGACAATTATTTGTGAAAAACAGTTTAGCTGCCTTTTAATTGCAAAATAGGGTTTTTCAATTAAAACTTTGTTTTTTAAATAAAAATAAAACAATAAATTTAGATGATAATGATTCAAATTTTTATTGAGTTATAATAAGTAAGGTTTGGCAATCATGAATGACAAAAAATAATACATTCAGTCAAGAAAGTATTGGGAATGGATGATTTGTTTATGGTTCGAAATTCAAATTTTGTTTTTTTTGTTATTGTTAGATTGGTACAACTGTTATCCATTTTGGCGCGGAGTTTGAGTTGCATCTGTTATTTATATTAAATATAGTGCTGTTTTTAGTTCTTTCATATCTAGTGTGTATTACGAATTTCATAATGGACAAAAACATCGAACAAAGAATATTTTAGATATTTTTATATATATTTTTAGCATTTGACATGCTTAGCACTATACATTAAACACAAAGTGAAAAATGTGAAATCGAAAATAACAGTCAGGAGCAGGATTTAAACCTGCATCTTCTGGATACCGTCCAGATGATTTACCAATTCAGCCATCCTGACAATTGCTCCTGACTGCTAATTTCGATAACACATCATACTTAACGTCTTTGGGTGACGCCTGCGCCATCTGTCGGAAAGTATTTTCATACATTATACCGACCAGGTAAACTTAATTTCACAATTAAGATTTTACCTAATAATGACACAAACCCTTTAAATATTTTAGATATTTTTATATATATTTTTAGCATTTGACATGCTTAGCACTATACATTAAACACAAAGTGAAAAATGTGAAATCGAAAATAACAGTCAGGGGCAGGATTTGAACCTGCATCTTCTGGATACCGTCCAGATGCTTTACCAATTCAGCCATCCTGACAATTGCTCCTGACTGCTAATTTCGATAACACATCATACTTAACGTCTTTGGGTGACGCCTGCGCCATCTGTCGGAAAGTATTTTCATACATTATACCGACCAGGTAAACTTAATTTTACAATTAAGATTTTACCTAATAATGACACAAACCCTTTAAATATTTTAGATATTTTTATATATATTTTTAGCATTTGACATGCTTAGCACTATACATTAAACACAAAGTGAAAAGTTTCTACGCAAACACAAGATGTGTTAAGCCGATGGAGTGAATATTTTGGAGATATGTATGCGGATGTTCAGGGTGATGTCGGTGCCACATGTGGTCTAACAGATCAGCATTTGGTACCAGCATCCTCTGATGACATTAGTATGGATGAAGTTGAATGGGCGATTAGAAGTTTGAAAAATGGTAAGGCAGCGGGTATTGATATGGCGTCTGCTGAGATGATCAAGCTTGGAGGTGTCTGGGAATTCTACCTGATGCTTCTCAATTTATGTTGGAGCTCAGGAATGGTTCCCAAGGACTGGAGAAGCGCAGTTTAAAAACAAGGGTTCACGTTATGTAAGAGTGTACTGTGCAAACTACAGAGCCATAAGCTTGACCAGTTTGGCAGCCAAAGTGTATGGTAAGATTATTGAAAGGAGAATGAGGATTGTGTCTGAAGAATTTTTGTGTGAGGCACAAGGAGGTGCAATCCAACTACATGGACTGCAGAGCTTGTGTGCGGCTGGATGATGGAATGTCACCCTGGTTTGATGTCAATATCGGCGTTTTAAACAGGGCTGCGTTTTATCAGCTAGACTTTTTATCATATATCTGGATAAATGTCTACAAAGGTTGAATGAAATGAATGTGGGAGTTTAGACGGGCGACTCAGAGGTTAACTCTCTGCTATATGCAGACGATGCGGTTTTATTAACGCAGTCCGCGACTGACCTGCAAACCCTAGTCGACGTAATGGCAGAAGATTGTAAGAAAAGGGGCCTACGTGTGAATGTGAGCAAAACCAAAATAATGGTTTTTGTAAGAGATGAAGCCAGAACAGATGTTAGTAGCAATAGGAAATGGTGTGCTAGAACAAGTGGATGAATTTGTATATCTTGGATGTGGATTCAGTCGGGATGGAAGGTACACAACTGATGTAGAGAGAAAAGTGAATGCGGGAAATAGAGTGAACGGAGTATTGTGACAACTTCTCGGCAGTCATCACCTCAGCCAGAGGGCACTTGTCGCAATACACAACGCAGTGCTTGTCCCAACGTTATTATATGGAAGCGAGAGTTGGGTATGGAAAAAGGAGCATGAGAGTAAAATCAATGCGGTCGAAATGCGATCTCTGCGGAGAATCTGTGGAGTGAGGCTGACTGACGACGTAAGAGAGCGAGTAGGTATGAAAGATAGTAGAGAGTATTGGTGTAAAGATGCGAAAGGGAATGCTCCGATGGTGCGGACATGTGGAAAGAATGCCGGACGAGCGACTGGATAAGAAAATATACAATGCGAAAGTGGAAGGATGTAGGTACAGGGGGAGACTGAGGCTCACCTACCGAGACCAAATCGGTCATGTATTGAAGGTAGGTGGAGTCAGGAGTCTCCGAAACCGGCGAGCGTGTATGAAGAGAGTTATGAATGTTGAGGAAGCCAGAGATGTATGCAAGAATAGAGCCTCTTGGCACTCTGTTCTCTCTGCCTACCCCGTAAGGGAAATGGCGTGATGATAAGTAAGTAGTAAGTAATTAAGTACGAATATGTATTTCGCTAGAAGTCCGTGAACGTCTTAGTATCTAATAATTATAGATTTAGACTAATTTGCTATTGTCGATATTTGTCTATCATTAACATAAGGAAAAGTTTCTAACGGGCGTTTATTTGTCTCGGTTTGTTGTACCGAACAACCGTTACTTTATTATTTGGGATATATTTGTTATATGTACCTACAACAGTTAGTTTCAGTTATTAGATATTAACCCATTCCCTGTCCGTTTGTAGACACAATAGAAATTTAATTGTTATATATCATATATGATTCATGGGACAGGGAACCTGTTAATTCTGCTGGCACAACCGGAGAACTACCACCATCTCACAGAAGATTAACGTAAAACAGCAGTTGGTACTCCTAAAGTTGTGCTTCGATGGTGAGTAAGAGCACCGGAAGCCTAAGCCCCAAATACCTCCTTCCTTATCATCCTTGCTCTCCACCTCCTTACTCTTTCCTTGGAATTGGCGACGCGCTTGTGATGATGCCCCTGTTGTTCCTAGCGTCTATACTCTATAAATAAATAAATAAATATTCACGGACATTTTTCACACAACGTCCTCTGGTCCCAAACTAAGCTTAATGCTTGTGCTATGGGTACCAGATTATGGATATAATACATATAAGTACTACTTTTTTTTTTGTAAATACATAGACGCACTACAAATATCTGTTTTCATCACACAAATAATTGTCCTGAGTGGGAATCGAACCCACGCCCTCGTGCACGGAAGTCAGTTACACTACCGACTACGCCACTAGGCCCGTCAACTCTACAGGCTATGGTAACAGTTTACCATCAGGCCTACTAGTTTGCCACTCTCGTAGTAGGGCAAAAATAGGTTTATTTTAAAAAGCGAGCTAATACTGGGCGTTATGCAGAGGTGACCTGTGATTCACACCAGAGTATATATTTATATAGGTACACATCGAAAAAAGTTTGAGATCACTAGCAAAAAATGCTGTATTTTTAAATTTCACCCTATAAAAGAGAAGTGCTTACGTGATATGTTTTTTTAAAACGAAAAAACTTTATTGAAACTAAAATATTAACTGTTTTTAATTATTTTACACATAAAAATTTGATGTGAAAATTTTAATGCAATTGTGACTAAGAAATAAATGAAAGAAAACTAAGAAATAAAACATTCCATCCATCCATCCATCAGCCTTTCAACGTCCACTGCTGGACATAGGCCTCCCCAAGAGAACGCCACAATGAGCGGTTCTTTGCAGACCGCATCCAACGGCTCCCCGCAGCTTTGACCAGATCGTCGGTCCATCTGGTGGGGGGCCGTCCTACGCTGCGCCGTCCGATACGTGGTCGCCACTCGAGAACCTTTCTTCCCCAACGGTTATCGGTTCGTCGAGCGATGTGGCCTGCCCATTGCCACTTCAGCATGGCAACCCGGCGGGCTATGTCGGTCACTCTCGTTCTCCTACGGATCTCCGTATTACGGATTCGATCACGTAGGGAAATACCAAGCATAGCCCGTTCCATGGCCCGCTGAGCTACTATGAGGCCAACATTCAGAGACCACGTCTCTGTTCCATATGTCATCACTGGTAACACACACTGGTTGTAGACCTTCGTTTTCAGACACTGCGGAATATTGGACGAGAAGATCTTCCTTAGCTTCCCGAACGCTGCCCAGCCGAATTGGATTCGTCGATTAACCTCTTTCTAGAAGTTGTGCCTACCTAACTGGACGGTTTGTCCCAGGTAGACATAGTGGTCGACAACTTCAAGAAGCGCACTCCCGACTAGGACCGGTGCTGAAATGACATGGACATTAGACATGACTTTCATCTTGTCCATGTTCATTTTGAGACCCACTAGTCGAGAAACCTTGCTGAGATCATTGAGCATGGTGACAAGGTCCTCCAGCGATTCTGCCATGACTACGATGTCGCCGGCATATCGAAGGTAAGTGATGTATTCGCCATTGATGTTGATGCCGAATCCGGTCCAGTCCAAGAGCTTGAAGACATCTTCCAATGCAGTGGTGAAGAGTTTCGGGGACATAACGTCTCCCTGTCTAACTCCTCTCTGCAGTTGGATCGGTTTCGTACCCCTGTCCTGAACACGGACTGACACGGTGGCGTTTCTATACAAGTACTTCAGTACTTCGATGTACCGATAGTCAATTTGGCGCCGCTGAAGGGACTGCAGCACCGCCCAAGTTTCGATCGCATCGAAGGCTTTCTCATAGTCCACAAACGCCAGACACAGAGGCCGATTGTATTCCTCGGTTTTCTGTATAATCCGTGTGGATTAAGAATACAAGTGTCACCACCCCATTCTTTCCCACGGGTGTCGTATGAGGCGACTAAGGGAAGTAAGCAATTATCATCCATTGCACGACTGGTGGTAGGGCTGGGTACCAAGTGGAATTACTCACTTGGTATCCGGCCCGAGCGAGTTGTCACCACCATCTCCCGTGTGACCGGCCATGAAGCACATTGTTGCGTTTTGGCTGTAGCAGGAGAAAGCCGTTTATAATTCATTTCATCTGTGAAATGAACTGGTGAGCAACGGCTTGACAATACTCTCGGTATAGTCGAGTCCATGGGCGATGGTTATCATTTACCATCAGATGGACCGTGGATCGTCTGCCACTACATGCAATAAAAAAAAAAAAAACTGGCGTAGCGTGTGGTTGTGGTCTATGGTACTATAGCCTTTACGGAAACCGGCTTGTTCGGGAGGCTGGAAGTCGTCAAGCCTGCGCGCGAGTCGATTTGTAATGACCCTCGAGAACAACTTGTAGACGTGGCTCAAGAGCGAGATGGGTCTATAATTCTTCAAGAGGGTTCTGTCACCTTTCTTGAAGAAAAGCACCACCACGCTCCTGGTCCACGACTCTGGAACGTCGCCCCCGAGAACAACGGAATTAAATAGCCTCTGGAGGGCTTTGAGGGCCGGCCTGCCTTCAGAAGCTCTATAGTAATTCCGTTGTCACCCGGTGCCTTTCCGTCCTTTAGCTGTTTGAGAGCCATTCTGATCTCGTACAGGCTGACGTCCGGGATATCCTCAGTAGTTAGCTTGGATCTGGGATCTTGGACCAAGCTAACAGCAGGGCTCTGGGATCTGTACAACTGTCCATAGAACTGCTGGACCTCTCCCAAGATCTCATCTCGAGATGAAATGACAGTGCCGTCGTTGGTCCTCAGTTTAGGCTTTAACCAACAGACAGATCTCTTGCGAACAATTTCGAGCCTTGGTTCCGCTCTATCGCCTCTTTAATACGGGTAGTATTAAATTGGCGAATATCGTGCCGCACAGCCTTGGAGATATGTCTGTTTAACCGCCTTAGGCAGGACCAATCGGTTGAGGACTGGACTGTCATTTCTTCTCTCCTCTCTATGAGTTTGAGAGTATGGTCCGAGAGTTTACGAGTCCTAGTGACGCGACGGGCCTTGAAGTAGGTCGACCCGACCGCGTGGACAGTTTGCACGAACCTGTTGTTCATATCGCTTGCTGAACAGCGCAATAAAACAATATTAAGTAAGAATTTATTATCGAATTGTTTTTATTTAGTACAAGATAACTACTCTACTAGCTCGAACACAAGCAGCAATCATCCTGGGCATGATGAGAATCAAGTTATTCAGGATTTCTTGCGGTAACCTGTCCCATTCTTCAATAGCAGTTTCCCTGATTTCTGGCATTGTCTTGGGAGGTGGCTGACGGTTCCAAACAGCTCGCTTTAGAACATCCCAAGCGTGCTCGATCGGGTTCAAGTTAGGCGAACCGGCATCACAACATTGCCAGTCTAACCTGGCAATGTTGTGATCCCGGAGAGCAGCATTGACTCGTCGAGCTCGATGTGCGGGTGCATTATCATTAACCAATACGAATTGGTGGCCACGTTTTATTCTATATGGTTTGACGATTCCATCAATAACAACATTTTGACACAAAGCAACAGTCATCGAGCCCTGATACGGGATTAAGGGCGCTCTAGCTCCAATCATTATTCTGCTCCAAAAGGACACGGATTTCCCGCCTTGTTGAGCAGTTCTTTATCTATTTACATCCCCACGTCTCCTACACGGACACGTCGGTTGTCTGAATGAGTACTTATTCTTGTTCCGTTAACGAAGAAGCAATTTTGCCAAATGTTTTCCTCGTCATCATCTTCATTTTGTCGGAGCCTAGTCCACTGCAATCTGCGCTGTTGTCATTGCTGTGAGTTCAGAGGTGCTCGCCAGGATCTCCTTGCTCGTAATCCAGACTGGTGTAAGCAATTCCTAATGGTATGAGTGCTAACTTCTAGTCCAGTGGCAGCCTGCAACTCGGCTCTTATTTTAGTGGCATTGATTGTCGGGTCGCAGGCACTCAGCAGTCTGATATAACGTTTCTAGGCAGAAGTAAGAACAGTTGGGCGACCATTGCAAGCTTGATCAGCACAGTTATCCATGCCGCGATACCTTCGCAACGTGTTCACGACACAGGATTGGGATACAGCAACTCGGCGAGCTAGTTATCTCATAGAATACGTATCCTTCTTCCCCCAAAATAACAATTCTTGCTCGTAAAGCTTCCGGCAAGAAAAGCTTCAGAAAGAAAAATGGTAAAAATATGCTTGAATCTTGTCGGTCAGATTTCTGAATAAGCGTAATCAAAGATTACGTATGTATGTATATTATATTATGTGTGTATATATATTAGTATGTCTTGAAATGTTTTTGATATTATTTTTGATCAAATATATGTGATATTTGACCAAAAAAAATTTAAATGAAGAATCACAGACATAAAATAAAAAAACTAGACGTCGTGGGACGTCTACCAGATGAGAAACATCTAAATTATTTTGTAGAAATAAATTACAGAGTTACTGTGGCCACTTTCCAGCTCCATCATCAGACCTTGGATACCATCTAGAGACAAAGTACTCGTCAAGACGAATCATGCAAGCCCAAGCTCAATGGAGTTATGTTGTTTTATAACGGAGTTCCTATGATCACCTTCTAGCTCCATCACCAGACCTTGGATACCATCTAAACACAAAGTACTCGTCAAGACGAATCAAACGATTCCCAACTCGATGGGGTTGCATCGCTTCATTACAGAGTTACTGTGGCCATCTTCCAGCTCCATCATCAGACCCTGGATATCATCTAGGACTGGAGTATTAGTCAAGACATTTCACACGAGCCCTAACTCGATGGAGTTGCGCCATTTAATTATATAGTTTTGCATGGCCACCTTCCAGCTCCATCATAAAGACACAGCACTCATCAAGATGAATCAAACTAGTCCAAACTCGATGGAGTTGCGTCGTTTCATTATAGAGTTACTGTGGCCACCTTCCAGTTTCATCATCAGACCCTGGATACCACCTAGAGACAAAGTACTCGTCAAGATGAATCATACGAGCTCAAACTCGATGGGATTGCGCCGTTGCATTATAGAGTTCCTATGTCCACCTTCCTGCTCCATCATCAGATTAGCTCCATGTCATCATAATAGTGCATTGTCACGCGATATACATATGCGTGTAAAATTTCTGCTCGATCGGAAACCGGGAAGTGTGTCAAATTTAACTTTCATGATTTGAACGGGACAAGTAAAATAAAAGCGTCGCCACGCTAATAGCCGATTTTACCCTCCCTCCCCATTAGATGTTTCACATCAAAAAAGTTTCAGCATATTGCCAACAAAAATATTTCGTATTTTCAAAGTGATCTCAATTTTTTTTTGTTGTGTACACTTACAGACAAATAGTTTCGAGATTCGAATAGTCCAATATTGAATGATATTGTCGCTTGGCAGGCGGGTTGGCGATCGCAGTGGATGTTGTTAATACTCGAAGGAGTGCTGCAGCCCACTCCCCCGGTATTCCCTCAGTCGGCTCTAACGACTCCCGTGGGTAGAGAGGGGTGGGACAATTCTGAAGCCGGCCCCACACGGCAGACCATATAGGTACCTGAATACAATTGCTGCTGGGAAGTATGGAAATGAAGTAAGGAGGCACATTTAGATATCAACAAATGGATTAATGCAGTTCAAATACAAGAAAAAGGAATAGACTTTCGTTGACAGTTATAGATATGAAAGAAATAAATAAGATTAGAGCTCCACTTGTTCATTTTTGTGCCATAAATCGAGATAGGGAATTATTGGCACCGCCTGCTAACAAATTTGATTCTACCCAAGTCGATGTTACGAGACTTGGTCCCGCTGGCTCTAATACCAATCTTCGTTTGTAATTTGCGCGTGTTCATAACGAAAGACAGGGTTTTACGGAATGCAATATCCCTTCGGCTTTTAAGGTTCACTTAAATGAACTTTATTAGCTTTCGAAGGAGAGATATGTTAGGCGTGGGTTTAAATTCATCTATTTATATTATATACATTTTAGACAGGTCAAATCGCTTTAGGTGTATATAATAACTTTCAAGTTTATCATTTAATTATAACTATGTCACGTACCATATTAATCTGAACATCGCGTGACTTTAATGTTTCTATGTCACATTTAGTCTAATAGATAGCCCAGCATGCTTCGTAAGTACTTCAAAATAATAATTCATCCTGATAATATTTATAAAAAAGCCTTGTTCAGTTCCTACTTTTCACAGCAAATATAACTAATATGCTTCTAATTTGTTAGTGCTTAGGTAACTTTAATCCAATCTTCCTTAATAGCGTCCTACGTACTATTGAATGTATCCACACTTCGGCTGCCAGGTAGGAGATGGAAGATCTTAATAGTGATCTTAATAAAATATTCATTAAAAAAACCTCTTACACAAGCGAGTACAATTTGACAATTTTAAAAGATTTTTTTTTATTGCCAACTGTGGCAGACGAGCAAGCGGCCCACCTGATGTGGTAAGTGGTAGCTCATGGACTTTAGCAACACCAGGGGCACAGCCAAGCCGCCGCCTACCGCAACTTAAGTGCTCCTTTCAAACCTCGTTTAAAGAGGGACATGTAGTAGCACCGTGGAAACAACGTAGCAGGTAGTTCATTCCAGAGCTTACACGTACGTGGTAAAAAAGATCGCTGAAAACGTCTGTCTTTAACGAAATCGTTTCCAGGTGGTGTGGATGAACCCTACCGCGACGTCCCGTGGTTCGGTGGTAAAATGGTAATGTTGGTACCACCTCAAACAGCTCCTCCGAGCACTCCCCATTGTAGAGCCGATAGAGTACACAGAGGGATCCGAAGTCTCTCCGCCACTCCAACGGCTCCAGACCCTCCGTGAGATTGGGATCATCGACAATTCGAATAGCACACCTTTGCAGGGAGTCAAGTGGGTCGAGTTGGCACCTGCCCAGAGATGTGAGCAGTACTCCATATGAGGGCGGACCTGTGCTTTATATAGCACAAGTCGTTGCCTCGGCGTGAAGTACCGCTTGGTTCTGTTCAGGACGCCTAGTTTTTTACTCGCCAATTTGGCTTTGTCCTCGAAATGACTCCCGAACTGGACTTTGCTAGAGATGTCGATGCCGAGAATCCCAATACTCTTGGAGACCGGGAGAGTTACCCCTTGGAACTGGGGCGCCACGACAAATGCGTCCTTCTTTGCAGTGAACGCGCAAACCTATGTCTTCGTGGGGTTTAATTGAACTATGTTCTTTTCACCCCATTCCGAGGCCCGACCAAGAGAGCGCTCGACTTCAGACACAAGTTCGATCCGTCTCTCCTCCAGCATGTTCCGAGGGACTTTCTGACGGCCGGTATATCGCGCATCACCCGTACTGTCATCCGCATAGCAATGTATATTCTCTATTGAGAGCAAGTCATTGATATGCAGGATGAACAGTGTTAGGGACAGCACCGAGCCTTGTGGTACGCCAGCATTAACCCCCATGGTATCGGAGCAGCAGCCGTCTACAACGACTTTGATGCTCCGACCATCTAGGAAGCTGGCGATCCATTTGCAGAGTCCCTCGGGGATTCCATAAGATGGTAACTTCGATAGAAGGGCCCTATGCCAGAACCTGTCGAACGCCTTCGCGATATCCAGGCTGAATGCCAAAGCTTCTCCTCCACCCTCCAAGCCTCCGCCCAACGGTGGGTAAGATACATGAGAAGATCACCAGCAGACCGACCGTGACGAAAGCTATACTGGCGATCATTGATCAGCTGGTGATCCTCTAGGTACTGCAAAAGTCGGAGGTTTATGACTTTCTCAAGAACCTTGGAGAGCAGAGATGTCATCGCGATTGACCTGTAATTCGACGGGTCCTACCGATCACCCCTTTTGGGAATCGGGTGAACATGGGCTACCTTCCACGAAGTAGGAACCCTGCCGGTACTGTATGAGAGAAGGTACAGGCGCGTTAGGACGGGGGTCAACTCAGGGGCGCACGTTCGAAGAACCACTGCAGGGATGCCATCCGGCCCGCTCGACTTATGGACGTCCAGCAGCCGCAGCTCCCTCCTGACCGCACGTTGCGTAATGCGGATTTCAGGCAAGGAGCTTTCACACCGCGAGATGGTAGGCGATGTGGCTGCTCCGGCGTCCAAAGTCGAGTTAGAAGCAAAGAGTTGGCCCAAAAGTTCGGCCTTCTCCTTGGCACTGTGAGTTTTCTGAAACACTGGTACCTATGGTAAGATCAAACTTGAGTTATGGGTACCAGGCTTCAACATGTAAGGGGTTGGCGATCGCAGTGGATGTTGTTAATACTCGAGGGAGTGCTGCTGCCCACTCCCCCGGTATTGCCTCAGTCGGCTCTTACGACTCCCGTGGGTAGAGAGATGGTGGATGGGACAATTCTAAAGCCGGCCCCACACGGCCTCATTATGTGTTATAGTATGGTAAAATTCAACAAATACAAATTAAGTAAGTAAGTATTAAACATTTTATATCTATTTTTTTTTAGCAATTGACATGCTCCGCTACTTTTTAAAGTATACATTATTTGTGAATAACGAAAAAGAGATTTTTAGTAGGAGCGGGAATCGAACCCGCGTCTTTTCCAATCCAGGGAAGTGCTCTATGCCACTGAGGTATCCTACCGATCTCTCGATCATCCCAATTTCCTGATCACATTTGTCTTACGACCAACGCCATCTATCGGCAAGCATTACATGCATTCAATATAGTACGTTTAATTTTGCAATTAAAATTCATACTATTTGATGGCGCGATATTTTTAAACATTTTATATCTATTTTTTTTAGCAATTGACATGCTCCGCTACTTTTTAAAGTATAAATTATTTATGAATAAGGATAAAGAGATTTTTAGTAGGAGCGGGAATCGAACCCGCGTCTTTTCCAATCCGGGGAAGTGTTCTATGCCACTGAGTTATCCTACCGATCTCTCGATCATCCAAATTTCCTGATCACATTTGTTTTACGACCAACGCCGTCCAGGTAGGATAGCTCAGTGGCATAGATAAATAATTTATACTTTAAAAAGTAGCGGAGCATGTCAATTGCTAAAAAAATAGATATAAAATGTTTAAAAAATCGCGCCATCAAATAGTATGAATTTTAATTGCAAAATTAAACGTACTATATTGGATGCATGTAATGCTTGCCGATAGATGGCGTTGGTCGTAAGACAAATGTGATCAGGAAATTGGGATGATCGAGAGATCGGTAGGATGGCTCAGTGGCATAGAGCACTTCCCCGGATTGGAAAAGACGCGGGTTCGATTCCCGCTCCTACTAAAAATCTCTTTTTCCTTATTCACAAATAATTTATACTTTTAAAAGTAAGTATTTACCTAAAGAAAATATCCAAAGTTGTGAAAACTAGGTAACTAACAAACTACCTCTGTATTTTTTTTATCTCTTTGGTGCAGTCAGAGAATGTTAGTAACAGAGAAATACTTTGGAAAATCCAAAAGTGCACGCCTCATAATCTTTATTTTTCACAATAAAATTGACTATTTGATAAGTAACTAATAATGTATTGGTCTTACTAAGTAGTTTTCAATAAATCACATAGATTCAAAAAGTACTAATGAGGTTTTCATGTCTTATACGCCATCTAGCGCTAATTTTAAGAAGTACTTCTATATTGGTCTATAGAAATAGTTCAAGTAGTTCTCACAAAATAAGGTATAGCGTAGCGCTGGTTTTAGTGTCGAGTCGAGCGTAAATATTCACTATATTTTGTTTATTTAATAGCAATTAAGCCACATCGAATCAGATCGTGAAATGTGATAGGACTCTGTTCATAATCATACTAATTCGTAAAAGAAAAAAAAAACTCGATTAGTAAAGTATTTTGGTCGTTATCGTGTTAACATATATTACCTACAACAAACGGACGTCCAAGACAGAACTTTTTCAAACAGTTTTTTAACTAGTTTAAACAACAAAAATGGCATCAAAAATATCATGAGTGTTAAAAATAGTGTTTTTTTTATATGTGTGTGTATATATTACTTTATAAGTGCAATATATGATAAATAGAGACATTTTAAGTTATAAAAATCAGTTTTTCTGCGTGAAGCGAGAATAGTACACACTTCAACGCTTTGCTTATGAGGCGTGCAATAAAGTAGCTAATTTAATTTAATTTTTATTACAATTTAATTTAATATCATATTATGGAAGAAATAAAAAATAGACTAACTTTAAATTCCAATGACGTTGCTTGTAGAAATCTAATACATATCTTTCTAGCGACGACATTATACAATACACACGGCATTGTTTGTACTTGCCCTGGTGGACTACAGTGCGCTCAGATCACAGAACAAATTTACTCTACGAGGCTCAGATAGGTAGGTATATGCATGAGACAAAACGTTCTAATCATATTTTGATTCGTTCATGTCTCCTTTTTTGACGTGGTAACGACGTACCACAGCCTGCCTACTTGATGGAGAGTATTGTGAAACCGCTGCTTACCATTTCAATTCACAGATATACATAAAATGAACGAATTAATGGCTATCTCCTGCTGCAACCAAAACACACCAATGTGCTTCATGGCCGGGCACATGGGAGATGGTGGTACCAACCCGGTCGAGCCTGATAGCAAGTGAGTACTTCCACTTGGTACCCAGCTCTACCACCAGTAATGCAATGTGTAATAATTGCTTACTTCTCTTAGTCGCCTCTTACGACACCCGTGGAAGAAATGGGGTGGTGACACTTATATTCTTATTCCGTCCCCACACGGACAAAACGTTTTATTATAATAAAATACATACCTACATAAATACATTTAGATGTTAATCAATGACAATAATACAATTGACAATTGCAACACACATTACGATAAAATGCAAAAAGTTAATATTGATATCCGTTGGCAATAGAATAATAGTTGATGCATGTGTTCATTGATTTATTGTTAAAGGAACTCACAAATTAAAGTCATATATAGTCAATATGATATGATACACCATTTTATTTTCAACCCTTTTTACTGCCTGAACATTGGGCACGTTAAGGGGCTCTCATACTGCGAGGGATTTAGGCCGTAGTCCACCTCCCTGGCCCAGTGCAGACATCACAAGGCGTCGAAAAACCTCTTTCTTCAACAATTAGCGATAATTTGTAAAGAAATACAAATAATTCCGAACAACGAATCTCGACAAAAAGAAAAAATCCAAAGTGGAAAGATGTAGGTACAGACCTAGACCAAATCGGCGACCTATTGAAGGAAGATGGAGTCAGGAGTCTCCGAAACCGGAGAGCTTGTATGAAATTAATTATGAATGTTAAGGAAGCGAGAGATGTATGCGAGAATAGTGCCTTTTGGCACTCTGTTCTGTCTGACTACTCCGCAGGGGAGATGGCGTGATGATAAGTAAGTAAAAATCTCGACAAGTCAGAGCTGTGTGCCGTGCGAGATCTGGCCCTCGGATTGGGGACAAGAAACTCGATATCTTTGCATTCTGTTTTACCGCTAGGCTATTACTGTTTTTTAATAAATTATTAATATTGGCGCATAACTTAAATGCCTCTGTAGTGCTGTGTGTGTGTGGTGTTTAATTCTCAGTAGCAGCCCGGAGTTTGGAAATGTGCCCGGTAGACGGCAATAGGCTCGCCCCCTATTACATGGGCTGTGCCGGATTAAGGTAACTTGATGCCCTAAGCAATCTTCCCCTGTGGGCCCCCTATCCTTAAGTGAACTATAAAGAATGAATGAAAAAAAATGTTATTACGTATCGTAGGTAGAATATATACGTGTTGTTCCTCCTGCCCTTATCCCATGCTTAGTTGTCGGCACAACATGCTTTCACATATTGTCCTAAGATTCAGCTATATTTTCAACTGACTTCCAAAAGGAGGAGGTTCTCAATTCATCTGTATGTTTTTTGTATGTTTGTTACGCGTTTATTCCGTCAATTATGAATTGATATCAATTATTCTTTTTTTTTGGTAGACTATGTTACTTCAGAGGTGGTCCCATTTAATTTTTATCAAAATTGGCTGAATAGCTTTTAAAAAATAAACAAAAATGTATTCTGATGATGGCGTTGGTCGTAAGACAAATGTGATAAGGAGATTGGGATGATCGAAAGATCGGTAGGATAGCTCAATGGCTTAGAGCACTTCCCCGGATTGGAAAAGTCGCGGGTTCGATTCCCGCTATTACTAAAAATCTCTTTTTCCTTATTCACAAATAATTTATACTTTAAAAAGTAGCGGAGCATGTCAATTGCTAAGAAATATATATATCTAAAATGTTTAAAATATTTAAAAGTTTTTTACATTAATGATCTTTTTTCGTTTACTTCGAAACCTCTCTATCCCACAAGAGCAGAGTGTTTAGTTGGCGTACCCATTTTATTGTATATAAAGCCTTTCTATTCGGTCTTCGGAAGGCTCTCCGAGACGCTGTGCTCTATTTCTTTCTCTTCTGCGCTTTAGGCGCTCATCTTTGTCATTTTCATACTCCTGTGCTCGACGCTTTCTCATACGCGATGCACCAAGGAAGACCTCCCCATCATGTACCGCCTATTCTAACCTACGCACCTATTTTATAAAAAAAACACTAAAAAGCTAAAAATAAATTATTTTTAAATAAAAAAAACCGCCTATAAAAGACACCCAGGAATTAAAAAGCAAAACATATTTACATACGATTTCCGTGCTAGACACCTATTGATGTGTTTGAAGTCGGTGCCTAGTCCAAAAATAAAAAATAATACTTATACTCCAAAAAAAATACTAAAGAAAGATAATGTACTCGTATATACTCGTAATATTTATGTAAATTAATAACATTAACATCATTTTTGGCGCCGACTTCAAACACATCAGTAGGTGTCTAGCACAGAAATCGTATGTAAATATGTACCTTCGATCATCAATACCAAGATACAGTGACACGAACAAAATCAAGCTAAAAACTGCCCATGTGAATATATACTTATAGCTACGTCTAGCTAACGAACTAAGAGAGACAAAAGTTTTAAAACAGTTTTAAGTTCAACGTAATTACAATCATGGCACATAGTAATAAAGTCACAAATCTTTAAAATATTATCTTACATTTACGATCATCCGTCACAAAAATGAGCAAAACAATAATTTATTACTGCCACTTAGAAGTGAAAAGACAAAGTAACATTTACTGTAAAATCAAGCTTAAATAGCGTACTAGAGAGAGATAAAGTAAGTACTTTTTGAACTAAACTAAATAAGAGCTCACTTCTCACTCACTTCTCAAGTGCGCTCTTATTTTGTGGGGGCCGGCCCGATATCTATTGTATTATTGATCTAAGGTAATTATCAATAAAATTATGTTTTGCTTTTTAGTTCTTGGGTGTCTTTTGAAGGCGGTTTTTTTATTTAAAAATAATTTATTGGATTTCGTGTAGGTACTCGTTTCTTTTCTCGATCGTCTTTGGTGCTCCCTAGACGGGAGGCTCTAAGCAATTGCTTATAGCTTATTGGCTAATCCAGGACTGTACGTGGGACACCACCGAAAGAATGTAACATAGTACCAGTGGCCTGCCAACAAAGGCGGAGAGACGGCACACGGCGGGTTTCTTTAGTGGGTGCAGGCCCCACACTACCCTGTTCGTTGCCCCGAACGACGGGGTGTGCGCTTAGGAACATTTTTCCCGCCTTAACAAAAAAAAAAAGGACTGTACGTGGGACTCTAACACAGCTGGCGAACCGTGGGTGTGTAATACACCTTTGCCTACCCCTTCGAGGAATACAGGCGTGAGCCTATGTTTTTTTTTTTTTTTTTTTTTTTTTTTTTTTTTTTTTTTTTTTTTTTTTTTTTTTTTAACTTAACCTTCACTATGGGGATTAAACGTTTTTTAGTTCAACATGCGTAAATGAGCACTGGCATTGCTCCAGGAGCCGTATGTGGGGGGGCAAGGCTCAATGAAGGCGTATGGGAGCACGAGGATTTACCAAAACATAAACCGC
This sequence comes from Leucoma salicis, assembly GCA_948253155.1. Classification (NCBI taxonomy): domain Eukaryota; kingdom Metazoa; phylum Arthropoda; class Insecta; order Lepidoptera; family Erebidae; genus Leucoma; species Leucoma salicis. The sequence continues at coordinate 11,374,582 of OX411809.1, read as the reverse complement.
GGTGATGGTACCATTAAAGCGGCAATAGCAGTATTTGACCCGAACATTATTGTAGAACCACAAATAACGTTAACTACAAACAATATAGCAGTCGTCAAAATCAAGTCAGGGTGTCGGTGGATCCTCGTGCTCTCGTGCTACTTTGAGCCCAACCAAACTTTGGAGCCTTATCTCGAGCACTTGGTCAGAATTAGACGTGTAACTAGACCATTAAACATTTTGTTGGGTGGCGATATGAACGCCAAAAATGTATGGTGGGGAAGTAGGGTAACCGATGGGAGAGGCGAAGACATAGCTGGCACACTAACTGAAATCGGAATGGAGGTAATGAATATAGGTAGCACGCCAACCTTTGACACGATAAGAGGGCAGAATAGGTACACCAGCTGTGTGGACGTGACGGCCTGCACAGGAGACATGCTACACCTGGTGGACGACTGGGCCGTAGTCGAGGACCTGACCAGCTCCGACCACAACGGGATAACCTTTGGGCTTTATGCGGAACCAGTGATGAACGCAATAATAAAAAGGACAACAAGGAAGTACAACACGAGGAAAGCGAATTGGACCAAATTCCGTAATGAAATAGCAAGGCAAAAAGTCGAGAATAACATAAATGTACAAAACATTCAAAGTACAACAAATACACAAGACTTAGAGGCCATATTAGAAAAATACGAAACGGCTATAGCAAAGAGCTGTGACAAAGCTATTCCCAGGAAAAAAGAGCAATCAAAATTTACTATCCCGTGGTGGTCTGTCGAGCTGCAGGAGATGAAGCGTGCCGTCGCTAGGAGGAAACGTAGGGTCCGATGTGCAGCACCGATCCGTAGAGCCGCAGTGGTGGAAGATTACTTAGCTGCAAAGAAAAGGTATGAGGAACAAGTACAGGCCGCGCAGACAGCCAGTTGGAAGCTGTTCTGTGAAAGGCAAAACCGGGAGAACGTTTGGCAGGGTATATATAGAGTCTTACAAACCACAAGGAAACGGGAAGAGGATCTCCCCCTGGTCAGGGATGGGATTTCATCGGGATGGGAAGGCTCGGCAAAGGTGCTGGCAGAAACTTTCTACCCTGAGGACACGGCAGAAGACGACAATGCGGAACATCAGCGGATAAGAATGGAGGCCGAACTTATAAATATGCAAACAAGTGGAAGTACGGAACCAGAATTTACATGCGAAGAGCTGAAATCGGCGGCCTTGAGTTTTAACCCGAAAAAGGCACCGGGTGAAGACGGTTTCACGGCAGACATTTGTGCTGAAGTTGTAACAGGGGATGTACAGCTGCATTTAGCTATATTGAATAAGTGCTTAAAATTTGGCCACTTTCCAAAAAGATGGAAGTCAGCAACTGTTGTAGCACTAAGGAAACCGGGCAAACCAGACTACACCGACCCGAAAGCCTATAGACCTATTGGTTTGCTACCGGTCATGGGGAAAATTTTTGAGAAGATGTTAGTTAGAAGGCTAACGTGGCATGTGCTGCCTCGACTAAGTACGAACCAATATGGGTTTTTGCCTCAGCGCGGGACAGAGGACTCCCTCTATGATCTGGTGGCACATGTGAGGAAGCAAGTTCAGCAGAAGAAAATTGTCACAATTGTGTCGCTAGATATAGAGGGGGCCTTTGACAATGCGTGGTGGCCGGCCATTAAGACGAGACTTATAGAAGAGGAATGCCCGGTCCAGCTGCTCAAAACACTGGCTGATTATCTCCATGATAGGAAGGTAACGGTGAGATATGCAAGCCAGCAATATACGAAGTCCACCACAAAGGGCTGTGTCCAGGGTTCTATAGGGGGTCCCATCTTGTGGAACCTTCTACTCGACCCGCTGCTGAAAGGTCTCACGGGGAGGGGGGACTATTGTCAGGCATTTGCCGATGACGTAGTCCTCGCCTTCTCAGGGGACACAGCAGCGGAAATCGAGGATAGAGGTAATGCCGCCCTCGAGCATGCTAGGAGGTGGGGTGTCCTGAACAAGCTGAAGTTTGCGCCACATAAAACGAGTGCCATGGTGATAACTAGGAAGCTCAAGTATGACACTCCACATCTGAGCATGGGCGGGGTTGATATTGCTTTTGTCGAGGAGGTAAAGATCCTGGGGTTGACGATAGATTGCGGGTTGACGTTCGGAGCCCATACTGCAAACGTTTGTAGGAGAGCACTGAGTGTCTACAAGCAGCTATCGAAAGCTGCCAGGGTCAGCTGGGGCCTCCATCCTGAAGTCATTAAGACCATTTATAGTGCAGCCATAGAGCCCATGGTAACCTATGCTGCAGCAGCGTGGGCACCAGCCACCTCTAAACAATATGTACGCAAGCAGTTAAATGCAGTGCAGCGGTTGTTCGCGCAGCGGATATGTAAGGCATACAGGACGGTCTCCCTCAATTCCGCCCTGGTGCTGGCCGGGATACTCCCCCTGGATGTCCGTATAAGGGAAAATGCTGCCCTTTACGAGTCCAGGAGGGGGGGTTCCCGGTTTGTACCGGTGGACAGGGAGATCGAGAGACCAATGCCTTATATGGAGAGGCCGCACCCTGCGGAACATGTGTCCCGCCGTATTATATTCCTCAATAGCGAAGAGGATGTGGTGGCACTGGTAGGCGGTGCAGTTAAAATATTTACGGACGGTAGTAAGATTCAGGGGGAGGTTGGGGCGTCCATCTCCGTTTGGGAGGGGGATGTTGAGGCCTGCGCCCGAAAATTCAAGCTGCCGTCCTACTGCACCGTCTATCAGGCAGAACTTCTGGCCATCAGCAAGGCGGCAATGGTGGCTAACCAAGGTGGACATGGCAAGTATGCGATTATCAGTGACTCGAGGGCTGCTCTAGAAACTGTAGCAAATAACGAATCACTCCATAGGTTGGCAAATGAGGCGAGGAGCCTTTTGAATTATTGCACAATGAGCGGAAAAGATGTTTCTTTGTGTTGGGTTAGAGCACATGTAGGTATCGCGGGGAACGAAAGGGCAGACTACCTCGCTAAAGAAGCTGCACTCAAAAGTAAAATAAGACCACAATATGATAAATGTCCGGTTTCATTCGTCAAGAAGATGATCCGTAAGGAGTCTCTTGACGAGTGGAACCGGAGGTATCAGGAGGGAACAGTTGCAGCAGTTACCAAAGTGTTCTTCCCTGATGCAAAACAAGCGTATAACACTGTAATTGCTTTGCCAAAGAACAGCATTTTGACACAAGTATTCACGGGGCACGGTGGGTTCTCCGAGTACCTACATCGTTTCAGGTGCAAGGACAACCCATCGTGCACCTGTCAGACAAACACACCAGAAACAATACTCCATGCCATCCTAGACTGTCCCGAAAACCACGTCCTGAGGTATGACCTGGAGCAGAGACTAGGGGAGGCGTTAAGCCTTACAAATATACAGAAAATAATAAAAGACCCAGACAAAAGAAATCCTTTTTTGGAATACTGCATAAGTGTTGCTCGTAAACTCATATTAAAAAATAAAACATGAATGGGAATTGATAATAAAATAAATATAAATCTGGACATCCTTAAATTATAATTATGTTCGTATTAATAAATTGGAATTATAATATTTTGTATTTATAACCAAAGTTTATGTATATGTATAGTAGCTATTTTGTATAAATCATCATCAATAAATCTATATAGTATAATATCAAATCAATATCTAATATCGAATTGTTATTGAATAATTGTATTGTCATTGTGTTGTCTAAAACAATTTTTCTATAATTGTATCTAATCATTTAATTGTTAATTATGTGTTGTGTTGTTTGTTTATTCTGTCTAAAAAGTCTTTCCTGTACTAATAAACCTCCTATTTTCTTTGTCTTGGGGGTCATGCACTTTATTTTAATAAAATGCAGCTGATCGAAAAAACTTGTGCAATATTGTCACAAAGTCCTAACATTTTTAAATTAAAGTGCTAGAGACCGAGTGACAATAGAATTTTAAAAAATTTCTACAGCTAACTTTAACTGTTGTTTGTGATATAATAATAGAATGTAATTATAATAATAGAAATAATATATAACAACCAATATAATTAATTATGTATAATTTATATAATAATTTAATGTAATATAATAATGTTAATATAAAATAGTGTTGTGGAAAAAATATTAATTTATTGTAATCTATGCGAATATTGTTATTGTAAAATGAGTATTGTCGGTCACTTTGTCATAAAAATGTCATAGACGAGAAATAATTTAATATAATAGAATATATATATATATACATTAATTGTTATGTATGTCGGTCAGATATTTTGTGTAAACAAAATGTTTGTGACCACACGAAATAATATTTGTTTTGTATAATTAGAATATGATAGAGATAATATAATTTAATATTGTATCAATAAAAATGTCCTTGATAACCCATTAGATATTATAAATAAGCAAATGTAAGAAATATTAATTTGAAATAAATAATATTTAAAATAAATAAATAATAAAGATGAGAGTAGGTGTTACCTCCCAGATTGGAGGACCAGGGAAATAAAAAACATTTAATGGATAGGCTTAAGAGTAGGGATTTCGAGTAGGTGCTACCTCCCACGATGGAGGACTAGGGCCTCAGAAAAGAATAATGGATAGGCGTAGAGTAGGAAATCTTAGGTCTTGGATTCTGTCCGAGGTATAGCTCGCGGGCCGGGCCACAGCGCCCGGACAGGCAAAAAAAAAAAAAAAAAAAAAAAAAAAAAAAAAAAAAAAAAAAAAAAAAAAAACATGCGTAAATGTAGACGAGGTCGCTGAACTTGACTAATTGTTACTTTAGCCAATGATGATAAATATTATACATATACAAAAAGAGTAGATATCGCACTAGAGCGCGATAATTGTTATGGATGGATTCAGGCAACTGGCCGAATTTGTTTTAGTTGGTGAATAGCAGCGAGCGAAGCGTAACATGTACATTTACATAAGAATGAACAAGTCATATAACATAAGTATACAAAATTTTTTTTTTTTTTAACATTTATATTTTGTCATTTTTGTAAATACAAATATATTGAATGTGACTTCTGATTGTCACCTACTCAATGATTCCCCCTTATTTTTTTGTTACATCCATCCATCCATCAGCCTTAAGTTCATTGCTGGACATAGGCCTCCTTTTTTTTGTTTAGGCGGGAGAAAATGTTCCTAACCACACACCCCTTCGTTCGGGGCAACGAACAAGGTAGCGTGGGGCCCTCGCCCACTAAAGAAACCCGCCGTGTGCCGTCTCTCCGTCTGTTTTGACGGACCACTGGTACTATTTTAGATTATTTGAGTGGTACTCAATGATTTCCTAGGACCTAGAGTATTACAATTCACAATATACAGCTCTCTTTCTGTAGCATGCGTTCCGTATTATCTATCACGTAATCTATGCATACTATACGTCTATAAATTAGTATTTCGATCGATACGCCATTTGTATGTACGTAACTCATCTTTACTTATAATCATTGACTTATAGCAAAAGAGAATTTACGCATACGATCACCTTCTGTCTCTCCATTGATAATGTGACTAATTATTTGTATGATTGCTTCTTTGGGGGCAACAACCGCACTGACTATGACGTACACACTGGCTATTTACGTCCCCTTTTGAAGGGTAGCCATCAAACAGAAGATTAGCAGACACATGAGATGCACTTGTAACTCATAAATTGCAATCTGCACTATACTTTAACCCAGCACGCTTAGAATATAAATACTTACATGCTATCATTGACCAACAAAGTAAATTATTAAAATCAATAGTGGCGATAAAGAGAATTAATTTAGATGATTGACAAAGAGCTCCTTCCATTACGTGATTCCTTCATTACGTGTTTATGATCCTACATTTTTTTTTTAATTTTTGTGACCATAACCTCTAAAGCAGACGATCATCGTAGATGGACGACTACCTCCCGCTACAATCAACAGCACGCTGAGGTGCTTGACTGTCGATCACAAGGCAAAAGGATTTTTTTATAAAGACAACACTCCTCTAAGGAATAATCCTTGTATCGCGGGGGACTTTACAAACATACAAATTCACAGACACAAATTATACCCAGACTCAGAACAACCATTTGTGGATAACACAAAGAGTTGTCCTAGGTGGGAATCGAACCCAACAACAACACTCGGGCGGTAGGCTGGTATCTAAACCACTCCGCCATCTGTGGGTGCACAGTCGGCACAGATAACCTGTGAGTACGTTCACTCGGTACCTAACCCTACCATAGAGTACAGACAGAAGACAGCATTGTGAATGTTTATGGCAATTTTAATTAAATTTGATTGGTTAAACAATCAGCATCAGTGCCTCATCTCAGAAATAAATTGTTTAAAATACTACCAGCCATATATCCAAGACAACGGTAAAACAGTTTTCCAGAGGAAAAATCATAAACAATATGCAGCAGTTTTTATAAATATACCCGCGAAATGAGACGAGGGGAACGGAAATAACAACTTATTAAGTAGGTATAATAGATAAAGAATTATTGCATTCACTATAATTAGCCACACTACTCGTATATTGAATTTTATATTCTTTCTCTTCAGAACATTATCTGATGATGAAACTTATCATTTGCCAATATTACAAAATCTAACTGTCTCGATGTATTCACCAAGTTACCAAGGTACTCGTACACCGATGACTGGTCGCTTATCCACGTCGTCATTATTGTCTCTAGTCTACAATTTCATGATGTTCTGGGTTGAAACTCAAGTCAGTCAAAGTGAGTGGCCCCTATAATGCATTATTATATTGTATTAGAATAAAACAGAATTCAAATTCAGAACTAAATCGGTAATTTTATAGTTATAACAGTCGTGCGAACGGGATTTAAACCTGCGTCTCTTCTAATCCGGGGAACTGCTCTAGACCGCTAAGCCATCGCATTAAATAAAAAAAAAAAACTCGGTTAAAACCGCGGGATACAATTGCTATAAATTTATTTTTAACCAATTTTCACTCTTTTCATTCATTTGATATTATACTACCAGATAAGGAAGTTATGCATAGTTCCCCGCACTCCACTCTCCCCGCTTCTTTTGTCGCGCGCGTCATGAATAAGCCGAATATACTATACAGATGGCGCGCGCTTGGCCCGCCGGTTCCGTCACCCGCCAACCCGCCAGCCGCCACGCCAGTCATCGAGCGACGGTCTTGAGAGATGCTATTGGGCAGAACTAAAATATTACTAACGGTGATAAATTGACATGCGCGCAGTTCTTTCTGAATAGTGAATAAAAACAAACGAGAAATTGGATTTCAGTGGTCGAACGTAGTGTATTTACTTTGTGGACTTATTTAACCAAAGTTTACTTATTATCCGCGTAGGTTTTAACCGATTGGTGCAGTGTTTATGTTGGGTGGTGCGCGCTTCGCGTTTATTCCGGTGTATTAGAGGGACGGACGTCGCCCTCGAGGATTCTTATAAGAGGTAAAACATAAACTTATTATTTTAGTCTTCGTTTGCCAGCTTGGCGACAGCCAATATACTTACGAACCCAAAATATCTTAGTAAACATTACACAACAATTAAATAGTCTAGTTGTCTTCGGACGGTAAACTGATATATAGTGGCTCGAATTCGAAAGCCGGTTTCTACCCCAAAAAAAACCGGACTAAAGATGCATTCAAATCCAGTTACATCAAAATACATATTTTACAAAACCGATAAAATTTGATATAACATGTAAATAATATCATAACATTGTTTTAATATAAACAACTTAAGGCTTAACACATGCCAACTATAAGTACTTTATAATAACGTATTCTACTTTATTTTTGGTAAATATACTTTATAGGTGCTTTGGCATAAAAATAAAGTATGTAAAAATACTCTTATTTCCAATCTTTATTGTATAATAACTATTATCGATACTTTTAAGCTGAAAAAGAACGCGAAGGCATACACGATTTAAAATATTTACAAGATAGATTGAATATTAACGATTTAATATACAAGTCACAAAGATTGAAGTGATACAATAGTACATTGTTACCCTAGGGATGAAAGCAAGCTCAAACTATTGGAGCCCTCGCTACGCTCGGGCGTCAAACCCCGTCTCGGGACTAAATAAGTCTTTATCCCGAGGTAAACACTGTGCTTTTCATTACGAATACGAGGAAACTAAAAATAAAAATCATGAATTAGCTAAAGAAAAAATGGGTGACTAAAAAATTTAATTTGGAATAGCCTTCCCGCCGATTTTTTTTTCTGTGGCCTGTAGCTATTCAGCCATTATTATTCATTTTAATCATTGAAAAAATATAAATCTTCGTTATTTTAAAGATTTAGTTGCAACTATATTAAAATAAAGTTATATAAAAAACAAATTCTTTAATAAATACTTAACTTTATGTTATTTCAATTTTACATCGCGCTGTAATTGACTGGCTGTACAGAAAATAGAACTGTTTTTTTTTATAATTACTCAGCTGTCATTTGAAAGTAATTTTCCCTAGGGCTGAAAAGTATTACTTTCAACCCGCTCCTCAGGCAACTTCAGACCTACTTTCAGAGTATGAGTAATGAAAAGAAATTTTACGAACTATAAAGATTTTTCAGAAAAAATCTATTGATAAATGGCAAAACCTATAAAATTAAAAATACATCTGATACTCTGTGTAGCCGTGTGAGACCAGCTTTAGAATTGTCCCACCCCTCTCAACCCTTGGGAGTCGTAAGAGCCGACTGAGGTAATTCCGGGGAAGTGGGCAGCAGCACTCCTTCGAGTATTAACGATTACGGCACTATCCTCCATTCTTGGGGAGGCCTATGTCCAGCAGTGGACGTTAAAAGGCGGATGGACTCTTGTGTAAAGAAAATGATTTCTTATTTCATCATCTATAAATTTAATAAAAGATATTATTTGTTAATTTGAATTTAAATTAGGATAGTGAAGATAGCTTCCAAAAATTCAAGGACAATAAAAACTGTAAATAAAACTGTGAATAAATAAATTTGGTTTTAAATACATTTTTCTTGCAAATTTAAATTTTTTTTTTTTAAATGTTACTTTATTTTTTCCAAAAAAAGTTGGCAATCCTAGACCTTCCCGCTAAGTTGTACCAAGATGCTTCTAGGTACTTACCTATTTAATAAGACATTTCGAAAATAGTTTTAGATTTTTAAAACTGATTTACTTATAAGAATAAAATTGTATTAAAACTTATTTCCAATATAAGTAGATATAGTATCTAGGTAGGTGGTTTGGTTATGTGGTGTGTTGTTGTTATAGGTAAATACGAAAGTGAGGAGTAAGAGAAGAGGTAGACCAAGGAAAACGTCGATGTAGGTATTATATGAGATATAATACGTTATGTTAGCGATGATTGACATTAACATAAATAATTTTTAATCACAGACAAATTAGATTTACGGGTTATAGGTACCTATATTGATATATTCTATTGTAGGTACCTAGGTACATGCAGGTGGTTAAAAAGGTGATGAAAACATATGTGAACTTTTTTTTCAACCCATTAGGTTCTCCATCAAAGCTGACCCAGTGCGGGTCGGCAGATTTCTAACATCGCGTTAAAGCCACAAAATTCAAATAGGCAGGACACGACTGTATTAAGTCATCAGTTAAATTTCTTCCGTGCTACTATTATAAGACTAACGTGACTTATGCCTGTATATTTATAAGATTAAAAAAAATACAGTACCTACCTAGGTATATTAGGCTGTTTAAGATTCTCTGAACACAAAACATTTTTTTTAATTCTTGTCTGTTCGCATGCTGTTCCCATGTAATGTCGCGTCACACGTCACGCAAAAACCAATAACCAACAGATTTTGTTGAAACGTTTTTTGTTTGATAGCTCATACGGCTTAAAAACTAGTAGGTACCTACCTACCTATACGTTTTATCTCAATACTAGCCTATATCGAAAACCTGAGATAGCCAAAGCCCAGACAAAATCTAGTTTTATTTATTTTCTTTAAGGTATTGTAGCAAACCACTGAAGTAATATAACATGTACCTACCTAGTTCCAGTGGCCTGCCGATGCAGGCGGAGAGGCGGCACACAGCGGGTTTATTTAGTGGGTGAGAACCCCACGCTAGGTACCCTGTTCGTTGCCCCGAACGATGGGGTATGCGGTTAGGTACATTTTTCCCGCCTTAACAAAAAAAAAAGGTTATTGTTACAAGGCATAATTTAATTTCCCAAAATTACCTTGAATCTGCTAAATAGCGTCATTAATGTTAACATTAATAGATTATAGCTTGCACACTTTTTACTATCATTATTAAATAATTTATGCCATTATTATTTTCTGCTTTTAAGTTTAATTAGCTAGTTTTGAAGTGGGTGAAACTGAAAATCACGTTTATATTCCCTTACATAGATAGATAGATACCGGCCGGGCGGCCCGGTTGAGCATTAGCATCAAAAAGCGTGTTAAAAAGTGCCTGTACATAAAGCGAACATACTATAACAGAAATTATGATGTTTATCATAAAAATATATTAAGTACTATTAACCTGTTATCTACTGTGTGTAAATCTAAACATAGGTACAAAAACATTAATCTGATTGACAGCGCTCACCACTGAGCGCTTATTTATACCTATTGATAACCACGAGATTATGGAATCACGCTGTTTTACTGCTTAATATTTTGTGTACCAAAAACATAACAATGCTCACTATAGCTATTTCTTATAATAGTTACTTATATGTTTATTATGTAAGGTGCTACCACATAATAATAGAGCTGGTTAGTAATTTATAAAATTATACATCAATGACAGCTATCATATCAAGAAGCGTATCTTGCGATTATGGTGCAACCGACTTCGTACGGATGGTAGGCGGGCTAAAGCGTAACCCAGTTTTACGGGTCACGCTGTTGACTGCTCACCCGGCGTAATATTCATTCGTTCGACAACTTGCCCAAACATTTTCTATACCCTATTATCATTATTTACAATTTATTATGATTTATCTTTAACAAATTGTCGGTATTTGGACAACAATACTGTGTTATGTACTTACGTATAAGATATTTATTTAAATATTTAAGTTATAAAACAATTTTTACGAAGTGTCTTGTGTATGTCAAGTAAAAACTAATCATTATTATACGACTTGTCTCCTTTCTACCCAAGTCATAAGCCCTGTATAATCTCTTAAATAGAAATAATTGACGAGAACAAGAGATAAATTTAAATTTTAGAATTTGACCTGAATTTTCGATTTTTATTATCAAACCCGGATCCTAATCTATCTATAAATATTACGATACGATTGCAATGATCCCAACACGATACCTTTGCTGTAACTTAGTGAGGCAGTTTGGTGTCCTACATAACTGCAGTTGGCAGCGCAGCATCATATTAAGATTACTAAGTTCTTTTAACATTACCGAAAACAATTATGTTTTCGGCATTCACCGATATTCAATTCAATCAGGCTTTAATAGCGAGGTGCTATCATGACTTACATCTATTCATTAATTAGGTAATATGATAATGGGTAAATAATAAAATAAACCTTTCAATAATACCTTTCAAACAAAAACTATCAAAATTCATTCAGCCGTTTGGAAGTTATGATCACACAGACCTGCAGCAGATTTATTTATTTTAACGTGGGTACGTTAAACTTATATAATACCACATCGATGCGAAGTCGGGGGCTGAGTCCGAAATTTCTGTTTCAGCTGCAAATCCTGTTTTAATCGGATTTTAATTATATGACAAAACTAAAACCTGTTTTACAACTTCATTGAAAGTTTTTAGTTGAATAAAAATAAAAATAAAAATCGTAAAAGCTGTATTACTTACGCATTCCAGTAGGTACAGCCTGAAAGTAATTTTTTTTTATTTTTTTTTATTGCATGTAGTGGCAGTCGAGCCACGGTCTATCTGATGGTAAATGGTAACCGTCGCCCATGGACTCGACTATACCGAGAGTATTGTCAAGCCGCTGCTCACCAATTAATTTCACAGATATGAAATGAAATATAAAATATAAACGGCTATCTCCTGCTACAGCCAAAACGCAACGATGTGCTTCATGGCCGGACACACGGGAGATGGTGGTACCAACCCGCTCGGGCCCGATACCAAGTGAGTACTCCCACTTGGTACCCAGCCCTACCACCAGTCATGCAATTGATGATAATTGCTTACTTTCCTGAGTCGCCTCATACGACACCCGCGGAAAAGAATGGGATGGTGACACTTGTATTCTTAGTCCGTCACCACACGGACACGCTTTAAACTATTTTAAGGAACTAAACTCAATGATCTTTTTCGATTTAAGTAAGGCCACAGTTAAAAAACACATTATGGCCTTCGATTCTTGTGGACTAATAAAATTTATTATACTAATTTAAGTATTTGTGCCAATTTTATCATTATATTGTATATATTTTTTGATAGTCAGAGGGTGACTCGTTTTCAACACGGTTTTATTAACTTTCTTTGTATTTATCTCTGTAGCTATGCTTTTTACTATATTATCTATTAAAGCGTGTTTTTTATTTTTTTAAACTATAATTAATTATCGGATATGACTGATAGAAGATCGATTTCAATCGATTTGTTAGCATCAATAAAACCGAGCTGAGAGTCCCTTACTCCGAACAGACTTGAATAATGATTGAAATGCTAAAATTGCGACCTTTTATTATGTAAATAGATATGGTAGTCATTTTTCGTTTACGTACCTACTTATTTTATGTCTTATGATTTTGATATGGTCTGTAGGTATGTAATACTTTCTGATATTTACGCGAATGTTATACGTACAATTCTAGTACGAATATCGCCCTAGAATGATACGCGAGGTTATTGAAATTAAGAAACATCCCATTTTCAATAGAGAAGATGGCTCTGCGTCTTACCATCAGGCTGGAATCCTGTGTCCTGTGTGAGGCCTATCCTCACCAAACAGAATACAAGAAGGCACACCGCAAGATTGCAAGACACAGTTAGCGCTTATTGTGTAGATAAAACCCACAGTAGTGATTAGTTTTTGCTTTTAAAAACATTTTTAATTAATTAGCTTTCAGTAATTCCGTACAAAACGTTTAATAATCCATAACATTTGCTGCCTACTAAGTTTTCTGGTCGGATCTTTCCCAGTCAGGCCGCGTTCCGATCCGGTGGTAGCTTTTTAGTCTTAGTACGTAGTAGTAGTGTAGTCTTCTGACAAAATCAATATATTTAATAATATAAACTAATAATCAAGATTGTCTTCTTACTAGTTCTTTTGTTACTAAAAATTTTAATTGGTGGTGCGTGGTAGAATTTTTGAGCAATAAAAAATAAAAAATTAAAGATGAGTATTATACTCATGATAATATACTAGCTCAAAGTCTCATAGCATAAAATTTTAAGTAGATATTTTAATTGTGTTTCTAAACGAATATTAGGTGAGTTAAAATAAACAAACTAAAAAATGTTGTAAAATCATATACTGCGGGTAGATGAATCCGTTGAAACAACATACATCAATCATCATCAACATCCTGTGCCTAATGCCTTGGACGTCTACCATGTAAGTCCAGTCGTGATCATGAATGCTGTAAAGTATTCGAAACATCGGGATAGTAGAAAATCAAGTAAACGCGATAGATTCCGTAAACGTAGTTTTATTTCAAAATGGTATGTATGTTTCCCTGTGTATGTAGAGTGTGAGCCTCCTCTGAAATGAGAGGATAAGATCTTTAGAGTAATGGTTTAGATGTTCAATACTTATTAATCTAATATTATAGGAAATAGTTTCGATATATGTTTGAGATAAGTATCGGGGACGGGGAACAATAAAACACGAATTATGAAGTCATCAGCACTGGCGCGTGCGTGATGTAAGCGACTTTTGGTTCACTGCCGCGGCCTGCGAGGACAAGTTTTACTGCACCCATCATCTTATTCTATTACGCTATTAAAATTGGCTTTGAAATGTTTGTAAACACAATCGCGTGTTTTCATCCTATTTGACTATAAATATTTTGTCACGGCCAAGCCATATTTATAAATCTATAAATATTAATTAAAATAAATTAATATTGTACTCTGATAACCTTTACTATTTTTCATAATTTGTTGGATGATTTGAGTTCGTCTTAAACAGGATGGTAAAAAATCTTGGGCGTTGGCACTTTTTATTATTCGACGGCATTTTATATGATGGTATGATTATAGCGATTAGGTAATTTCCAAGCCAGCTATACTGCGTATATGAATAAGACCATTGAAAACGTCGAATAGATATAGAGATAGATGAACTCTGTATTTCATTGAACATATAGGTAATTTAAATTAAAAAAAGATTACGGAAGTTACAATTAATTAAAATGTCCTTGGCTTTATCGCATTAGCGATTTCTTCCAGTCATCCATTGTATAGAAAGTAAATGAAGAAAATATATGGATCTTAATATGAATAAATAATAAGTAAATAAATAACGTCACAAAGCGTCACGATTTTGGCAACCCCTCCTGTAAATATTACATTACAAAATCTAGACCACATCACGTGTCCTTCACGGGTGGACTTAGATGGTAGGCGTCCAAAGATGATATTTTCAAAATGAAGTAAATTTCAAACCTTTCCTTAGACTCCCTCGTCCTTCTTGTCTCACTGTCACTTGGCCCCTTCCTACCTTATGGTGGAATCGATTTAGGATGTTGTGGATGTTGTAAAACCTCATGGGCGTGTTTAAAAACAATACTAAATTAACAGTCAAATATCTATACCGGGAACAAACTAGGTAACAACAATCATAAATCATCTATTATTGCGGCAATTGGAACAGCTTCTCAGTTTGGTTTTGACTATATTGCATGTAGTGTTTTGGGATTATTGGTTTCAAACATTATTTGTTTGAAACTGGAGCGCAGTAAAACGGGGTTTTTTGAGTTAGGGAAATATTCAGACGAACGGCAATGTGTAGAATTAATGATGACTATACTCTGTTGAGAAAACCCTGAGATAAAATGTAAACAAACCATAGAAAGTCCCTTTGTCCCAAATCGATGCATGTCACAGTCTCTTCTTTTTGCCTATGGTGGCAGACGAGTCACGACCCACCTGATGGTAAATGGCAACCGTCGCTCATGGACTCGACTATACCGAGAGTGTTGTCAAGCCGCTGCTCACCATTTCATTTCACAGATATGAGATGTTTATGATGAATTGATGTTTTTATTATTAATTTAATCCGTGTGGTGACGGACTAAGAATACAGGGTTTTCAGGGGTGGAAAGGGATGAATATGTAAGGTGTATATTATATGATGTGGATTTAGTCGCGATGTACGAGTAAGGTACCACTGATGTAGAGAGAAGAGTAAATGCAGGAAATAGAGTGAACGGAGCATTGGGACAACTTCTTGGCAGCCACCATCTCAGTCAAAAGGCATGCATCACAATAGAGAATGCAGTATTTGTCCCAACATTACTATATGGAAGTGAGTTGGGTATGCAAAAAGGAGCTTGACAGTAAAGTCAATGCGGTCGAAATGCGATCTCTGCGGAAAATCGTAATCTGTTACCCATAGTACAAGCGTTAAGCTTAGTTTGGGACCAGAGGACGTTGTGTGAAATGTCCATAAATATTTATATTTATTTATTTTACTTAATCTATGGAGTTAAGCTGACTGACCGTATTCGTAACGACGACGTAAGAGAGCGAGTAGGTATAAAAGAGAATATTTGTGTAAAGATGCGAAAGGGAATGCCCCGGAGGCTCGGACATGTAGAAATAATGCCGGACGAGCGATTGGCTAAGTCAATATACAATGCGAAAATGAAGGGATGCAGTTACAGGAGGAGACCGAGGCTAACCTACCTAGACCAAATCGGTTAATTGCGTCAAGTTAATTGCGATTAACCATTCATCAAAAGTAAAACAATTACTATAATAAAAAAAAACATTTGAATAATTTAGGCGAGATAATATATTTTGAAGTGTTGAAGTTCTTATTGGCATTTACCATGAAATTTGTGACAACCAACTGACTTACTGTGCAAACTGGATTAATCTACCTGTATAGTGTGTGAGACCGCTTTATTGCTTCGCTGCCTGTCTACATCCGGTTCTTATTTTTTTAAAACGAACAAAAAGAATCCGAAATTAAGTGAACCTTTTTGAACAGAAGATTACATTTAGGTGTTTATTAGGCCGCGTACTACTGGTCCCGACTTTTTCTACGTTGTTTAAGAAAGATACCCGTATAATAAAGTTATTCGGCCTATTTGAAGATTAAATATGACCTTGCATAGTCTTGTTTCATTTATGCTAAGGACTTACTTTATGTAGCTAGTTAATGTCTACATAAAGATGGATTTGTAATACTTAGTAGCGTTATTTTACTCAAGAAAAGTTTTCTACGTACTTATATAACTTTAGTAGGTATTATTATATTTATTATATTTTGTCAGTCCCTTGTACATGTTCTCGGAGGCTCTCTATTGAGCAGCCAATTTGTTCATTTTATGCGAACGTGCTCTAGTATTTTGTATTCAAAACTTATGATAGGTACTATCAACGGAGTTTTAGAATACAAGGGCTTATACAATTAACGCAGTTAGTAGAATACAAGTGTAACAGGCTAATATCGTATGTTATTATGTTTTTCTACAATTTGTATTTAGTAAAATGAAATCGAAATTTCATTAGTACTTTAGTACAATGTACAATGCTACAATTTATCGAAAAAATAACCGTACGCACAATATCTTTATGCGATATGTATATTATGTATTTTGTGCCGTACGGGTACCGAGTATCTTAGTACATTGAAATATTGATAGATAAAAGTATATCCGCCAGCTGTGTACTTCTTATCGCTTGTGGACAATATAATTAACCGTTATAAATAACTAGCTTCTGCGCTGGACTTCGTCCGGTGGCTTTGAGGGTAGTGCCCAAGAGAGAAAAAAAAATTGTTTAATATCCAGGTAAAAATATCTGTATAAGTAGAGTACCGAATTTAATTTTAATCCTAAACATCTTAAGTTCTTCGTGGAATACTATCTATCTCGGATTGAGAAATAGATACGGAGCTTCAAATCCCGGGTACATATGTATTTAAAAAAAATCTCCATTATATGGGAGTTATTACTTTATTTTTATTGCCAACGGTAGCAGAGGAGCAAGCGGCCCACTGGATGATGATTCCTACCAAATTTCATGCAAACTCATTCAGTTGCTTAGGCGTGATTGAATGTCTGTGCATTCAAACATATTCACAAACTTTCACATTTATAATATTTCTAAGATAAGTAGGAGACGGTATAGGAGAGATAAACTGATTCATAAACCCAAAAAATCAACATAATGTTAAGATTGTTACTCAACATGACCTCTACAATGTCGATTGCCTTGGAACTGTGATCATTTTGTTTGCACTTTATTGCCATAACTTCATAATTTTGCCCCAAAATACTGTATTTCTATAACTAACATTGTTTTTATCACATTGCATGACTATAAAGACAGGAATATATTTTCTGGCATATATATGGCTGGGTGATGTGTAGCACTTTATAAATGAGAGAGCCACGTGACGGAAATAGAAAATGGCTAAGTGGACGTAGAGTTAACAGAAATCCTACAAATAATAAAAACAGGTAGAAATAGGTATTTGAACCAAAATAAGTTTATTAATTATAAATAATTACATTTAGTAAATAAGAAAAATTGTGATAACTGTTTGTTATCCCAAGTAAATTAATAAGTTAAAAGTAGCATTTATCGCTACTCCGCCGCACGCTTTTTTTTTTTTGCTCAAATCTCAGGTTCCCCGCGTAGTACTGAGGTATCAGGTAGTTGTTCAGTTCAGTAGTTTTTTCGTGAGGGACCAACCAAACATTCGGACAAGTTAAAAAAAATGTTTTGTGTTCAGAGACGTATAAACAGACCAACCCAGTCATTTAATTTTTAAATTTCTGACTGATCTGTAACAGTTTTTTAATAGATAAAAAAAAACACTTAGACAATAATACCATGTTAGTAAGGCTGAGCTCTACAATGTTTGTATGTTAATGTACAAGTAAACTGGGCATTAATAATCTAGTCGAAGATATATCAAAATCTGATGATAAGAGAAGGAAATATATATATCTGTTGTCTGTCCCTTTGCTTGTTAGCGCATATCGCTTATATTACTGAACAGATTTTAATGCGGTTTTGATGGGTAGATAAAGCTAAGCTTCGAGTGTAGTCTTCATGTACCTACATCATAGATATGTCAGTAAAACCTGGTAAGTGGGTCCTGTGAACTAGAGCAACAACAGAAGAAAATAATATTTTGTATGAGGTTTATTAGGATAAAGCATTTTGTGTAAATGTGATATGGTAGGCTTGGCTTTGAAAGATGATAGTACCTTTGGTTAAGAATCGATAGGTTACATAATAACGTACTCAGTCCTAGCCTCCGCATATATTTATTGAGGTTGTGATTACATAATATAATATTATATTTGTTATTCGGCTTGAAATATAGGTCGTGTCAAAACAACTGGTTGTTTGTCATACTCTGTTCACGTCATGCTCTGCTTGAACGACAGTGTATTTAAAAATATAAATTTTGGTCGTCTTTTCTGGGATATTATTGAAATAACTTGTTATAAGTATATACATATTTATATGTAAGCAAAATAATGCTTTCATTGGCATTTATATCAGGCATTTAGCTGTAAGAGCCGAGTAGTAAAACCAAGGACTGCAAATAATAATATAGAGTTCGATCCCCAGTCCAACGCCATATCACACACTTCAGACTCTTTGAGATTTTTCGAGCATATTTATGTACTTATGTATTTCCCGATGTATACGGGTGAAACTAAAGCAGACAGAGGTATCGAGTCCGTTCGAAACCACGCAATAAGAAGTGTGTATTTTTTTTTAAATATATATGTAGGTATATCCTTTCGAATGACGCCAACCCCGATGAAATCGGTCAAGCCGTTCAAAAGTTATGAGAGGTTTACATACGGCCACACACACACACACATACACATACATACAGACATTATCGCGGAAACATTCAGGGAAGCTTTCGATGACCTCAAAACGTCAACATCCGTTGAAAACTCGATTTTCGAAAAACGGGGTAAAACCAATAACTTCTTCATCCATTCATCATCCATCCATCACAGCCTTTCAACATCCACTGCTGGACATAGGCCTCCATAAGAGAACGCCACAACGAGCGGTCCCGTCATGGGGGATAATGCCGTAATCGCCACGCTTGGCAGGCGGGTTGGCGATCGCAGTGGATATTGTTAATACTCGATGGAGTGCTGCGGCCCACTCCTCCGGTATTCCCTCAGTCGGCTCTTACGACTCCCGTGGGTAGAGAGTGGTGGGACAATTCTAAAGCCGGCCCCACAGGGCCTAATAACTTCTTAACTTTTGAAAATTTTCAATTTTCTTAGCGGGAAGTTAAAAAAAACCAAACCTAGCATCACGCCGGTATTCCCCGAAGGGGTAGGCAGAGGTGTATATACACACCCACGATTCGCCAGCTATGTTTAAGTCCCACGTAATAGGGGGCAAGCCTATTGACGTCTACCGGGCACATTTCCAAAGTCCATAAGTATCTTATATTATTTCCATCTTCATGGTAAGTCGGTTAAACCGAATACGGGAAATATTTTCTCAAAATTGTCGTCGTCAGAAGTTGAAGACGTACTTACACTTGTACAAGTTATTAATATAAATAGGAATGATTTTGAATACACCCATATTTAAGACATAATGACAGAAGAGAAGCATTCAGAGCTACACATGACTAAAGAAAGTAGAGGCGCGTACGGACACAGCAACACCACCGAGACTCCTCCTTGACCCCGCGGAGGCCGTGCCTCGACTTCAGTATGTGAGCGCACTGCCATTTCTCCCTAAAGAAAACGTAGATGTTACGCGCTGCTTGTGTCCCTCGCTATAAGGCCGCCTCCACTCGCTAGTAAGCGATGCGTCTTAAATTGGTGACTCGTTTTGTCACAAGGAAACATTGTAGTATCTATTTGACGTCAATGTTTGTGTACCGCGGAGCAATCTAAATGTAGAGTAACTCAATGTTCTTTGAGAGGAGATATTTCTTATTTAATAGCAACGCTACTAAGTTGTCATCGATAAATTGGGACAGGCTCATTGTTGTCTCGTACACATCGGTAATATTCCTTCAAAATATGTAAATTACGCGTTTGGAACATAATAGTGCACATGGGAGGTCAAGGCTGGGTGTAAATTGTAACATTTTTATCTCTGTTATTTGCATTTCCTCTCTGAGTCTATTTTGCTCTCATTCTCTATAAACTAAAGGCTATAACATCCATCCATCAGCCTTTCGACGTCCACTGCTGGCCTCCCCAAGAGAACGCCACAACGAGCGGTCCTGTGCCGACCGCATCCAACAGCTCCCCGCGGCTTTGACCAGATCGGCGGTCCATCTGGTGGGAGGCCGTCCTACGCTGTGCCGTCCGATACGTAGTCGCCACTCGAGAACCTTTCTTGCCAAACGGTTATCGGTTCGTCGAGCCATGTGGCCTGCCCATTGCCACTTCAGCATGGCAACCCGGCGGGCTATGTCGGTCACTCTCGTACTCCTACGGATCTCCGTATTACGGATTCGATCACGTAGGGAAATACCACGCATAGTCCGCTCCATGGCCCGCTGAGCGACTTTAAGCCTTGATACAAGTCCAACATTCAGAGACCACGTCTCTGTTCCATATGTCGTCACTAGTAATACACTGGTCGCAGACCTTCGTTTTCAGACACTCCGGAATATTAGACGAGAATATCTTCCTTAGCTTCCCGAACGCTGCCCAGCCGAGATCGATTCGTCGATTGACCTCTTTCTAGAAGTTGTGCCTACCTAACTGGACTGTTTGTACCAGGTAGACATAGTGGTCGACAACTTCAAGAAGCGCACTCCCGACTAGGACCGGTGCTGAAATGACATGGACATTAGACATGACTTTCGTCTTGTCCATGTTCATTTTAAGACCCACCAGTCGGGAAACCCTGCTGAGATCATTGAGCATGGTGCCAAGGTCCTCACCAAAGGCTATGAATATAAAATATTTTAGCGTAGTAAACAAACGTCTACTAAAAATTTAAGTTTCAACTTTATGGGGTCGACTTCGGTATCTTCGCGAAGTTGCAGTTAGTTTAGGAGATTTTTGGGGATTTTTGGGGATAAGCAAACGAATGGAAAGTGGTGGTAAATACTTAATTCTTAATGTGAGTAATTCTGTTTAAAGTGAATAATCTTTATTTTCTTCGATAGTCACTTAACTCCTGCCAATGTTTGGTCTGGACCTACTTTACAGACAACCATATACTTTTAAAAAACTAAGTATATGGTTCACTGTAAAGTCGGTTTACGGACGATAATTTTACGTAATAACGTCATATATGTTTTCTGAGAGTTTCACAAACAATGCATCGGTAGCCATACATTTTTCGAAATGTGTAAATTTTTCGTGCCTGCAGCTGGCGCTTATTAATTTATAAGACGTTTTCACATCAAAAATGTGTTTAAATGGGTCTAGCTAGATTATTAATTGTAGGTTCTTGGTAGGTGGTGCTGTGATCGTGATTCAGGGTTTATATATATCTGTCTAAACATTCATGAGAGAGCTCTTGAAATTCATTCCATATACCTAATAATTAATTATAATGTATTTTCTATATAAGTTCGAATCAGTTATATAGTTTTGCATGAAATATTGTCCAATATGCGAGTATTATACGCACTCGACACTCTTCTCCCCTCTTAACATCAGTGCTCTATACATCTATCTATACTATTATAAAGCTGGAACAGAGCTGTGCCTGTCTGTACATTTAATATTTATGTATTTGAGAAAAAAATTACTGTATTCGGCTATTAGGCGTGTCTAAACACAAAACATTTTTTAAAGCCTACCAAAGGCAAAGCACTATTATGGAATCCTAAGAATGTCAGACACAAGGATAAGCAACTATTACACGACGTTTGGTTGCGGATAAGCAACGAATTTGATATTCCCGTTGAAGAATTAAAAAAAATAATATTCCCGTTGAATAGTTAAAAAAGTTCTTTTTCGCCATGGTTTAATATATTTTTTTATGGTAAATGATTAAAAAATTACAATAACTAATAAAAAAAATTACAATAACTAATAAAAAAAATAAACGCCGCAATTGCTTTTTCCACGTCCACCGCGACGGGCATCCGAATTTCAATTGATACAACGAGTGTGTACATGGTGTGCTCTCGTGTCGAGCCTCTACGAGACGAGAGTGGACGAGAGGTTCGCGAGACAAATAAACGAGTGTCTACAGACGGGGTTACAATATTTAGAAGAATATTATCGCTAGTCTAGAAACTACGATGACCACGCCAATATACTCGTAGCTTTGTTTGTGACTCTTAAACAATCCCAAGAAATTATTGATGACCTTTGACCGAGCATCCCGTTGACTTATTGAAAACATTAAATGCTGCCGGACATCTTGTTAGTTGTTTAACTTAAAGTTCTTTAATTCATTTGTTACATAGTTGACCTTTTTTATGTTTATAGTCATTAAATTATCATTATTATGATCCGTATTGGGTACATTTACCAGTCAGTCTCTCAATGTCAAACGATTCGAAATAAAGCAACTCTAAATAAAGGCATACCGGTGCTAAAATGACATTATTTTCCGAAATTATTTAATATATTCTCGTATAACATGTTAATCGATATGCACGTATGTCATTTAAAAGACTGAATTACATACATGACGACTTTATACAACACAAACTACAAAGTAATGAAAGATATCCTTGTTAAAAACACTCGCGTACAACAACTTTTATGTCCTTATTATTCTGTACTACTACGATATTCAAGTCAGACTCATGTCAACGAATCAAACTTACTATCATGTATAGGTTACTATTACTATTATTATTACTGTCTATGCTTACTATGCTAAAAATACCATTTGAGTGTAGGTAGTTTTAATGTAATACGTAACACACATATAGGTAATACACATACTGTAAATAATATAAGTTCTTAAACTACTTAATAAGCGTAATATAGTTAGTGTTCAGAAACATTCTCATATAAATATGTATAAATATATTATAATTTATGAGCCTTTATTTATATATATTTGTAGCATTTGACATGCTTAGCACTATACATTAAACACAAAGTGAAAAATGTGAAATCGAAAATAACAGTCAGGAGCAGGATTTGAACCTGCATCTTCTGGATACCGTCCAGATGCTTTACCAATTCAGCAATCCTGACAATTGCTCCTGACTGCTAATTTCGATAACACATCATACTTAACGTCTTTGGGTGACGCCTGCGCCATCTGTCGGACGTATTTTCATACATTATACCGACCAGGTAAACTTAATTTTACAATTAAGATTTTTACCTTTAATGACGCAAACCCTATAAATATTTATATATATTTGTAGCATTTGACATGCTTAGCACTATACATTAAACACAAAGTGAAAAATGTGAAATCGAAAATAACAGTCAGGAGCAGGATTTGAACCTGCATCTTCTGGATACCGTCCAGATGCTTTACCAATTCAGCCAATTGAGCATCTGGACGGTATCCAGAAGATGCAGGTTCAAATCCTGCTCCTGACTGTTATTTTCGATTTCACATTTTTCACTTTGTGTTTAATGTATAGTGCTAAGCATGTCAAATGCTACAAATATATATAAATATTTATAGGGTTTGCGTCATTAAAGGTAAAAATCTTAATTGTAAAATTAAGTTTACCTGGTCGGTATAATGTATGAAAATACGTCCGACAGATGGCGCAGGCGTCACCCAAAGACGTTAAGTATGATGTGTTATCGAAATTAGCAGTCAGGAGCAATTGTCAGGATTGCTGAATTGGTAAAGCATCTGGACGGTATCCAGAAGATGCAGGTTCAAATCCTGCTCCTGACTGTTATTTTCGATTTCACATTTTTCACTTTGTGTTTAATGTATAGTGCTAAGCATGTCAAATGCTACAAATATATATAAATATTTATAGGGTTTGCGTCATTAAAGGTAAAAATCTTAATTGTAAAATTAAGTTTACCTGGTCGGTATAATGTATGAAAATACGTCCGACAGATGGCGCAGGCGTCACCCAAAGACGTTAAGTATGATGTGTTATCGAAATTAGCAGTCAGGAGCAATTGTCAGGATTGCTGAATTGGTAAAGCATCTGGACGGTATCCAGAAGATGCAGGTTCAAATCCTGCTCCTGACTGTTATTTTCGATTTCACATTTTTCACTTTGTGTTTAATTTATGAGCCTGTTTTATTACCGTGTAAATTCGTGAAAATGCCGAATAAAAATGTAAAACAAAGAAATAAAGATTTAATTTTGGAAGTAAAATGAAATACATTGACTATATTAGAATACAATTAATTTAAGCCATTTATTTCATTATCTATTTCATTGGAGAGGGACAGTACTGATAATATTAATTTTATTTATTTTTTAATAACAATTGTATATAAAAACTGATTAGTAAAATAAATATATTTAAATTCTTATTATCACTATATAGCCAACCTTTACCCTACATTCTAACCCCCTAGATCCTACAGTCCACGTGGAGGAAGTCACTGGCAGATTGTTGACTGAATAGGACAGTTTTCATACGTCTACAGTTGTGTACCTCGAGTTTGAAGTTAACAGTTCAAACTGGGCATCGTAGTTTAGCCTAGTATTATCACTAAGCTATGACGGCTAATAGCGCCTTCAAATTATTATCGTTTACGCCATCGCTGAGCTGGCGCGGCAATTTGAGGTTACCCGACGACTCGCCATATTTTAAATGTTTTCAATAGTGTTAATGAATACTAGATATAACTACATAATGTAATGACATAATTCTCGAACTGACAAATACGAAGTGACTAATCCAGTGAGCATAACAACGACTAATTAATTAAACATACCACACCCAAATACAATCATTCTAGAGTAATCTTGACTTATTAACCTTAACGGGTCAAGCTTAATATTTCTTAAATAACTAATTAATGTGTTTTAATTGTTATTGATCTTCGATTCTTATACACAGGGACAGTGTTAGTATTTTTTATTTTACATAATATTATTATTGACAGCAAACCAGTTGCGGTGAGTTAATCTGTTTATTAAGATGACGTTGTTGACGGGTTTACGTATGTTAAAATATGATTGTAAGTATGACTGTGCTTAGGGTTCTGTCTTCTTACAAATGTTAGTATAAGCGTGAAAGTTAGTATGTTTAGGATATTTGGGTGTTTGTTGCTAAATGGATTCGGACAAAATTAATCATGTACAGGAACTTTATAATCTGTATATATATATATAGCATTTCTTTATTCCCATAGATCAACGCGGCCCGGAGTAGTCTCCGGTTCGCCGGAGGTCCGCGTTGCTCTATGTTTATCCCGGATGAAATGGAAAGGTTATGGTAAATAATAAATAAAACGGTAGATATCTGCCGTCAGGCGCGCATCACGGAAAAAAACTACAGAATGGATTTCAATTAAGCTTTCTAAGTCTTACTTCATAGACACTTTGCCCTTATCTAAGACAAAATATAGCGATATCTTCATTTAATACCAAGTTATTCGGAGTTTTAAGAAACAACGTTTTTTATAAGCACTGTGTTCAGTGATGTTGTTTCTTGCCGCGAAGAGCAAGAGGGTAGTCTATTCTATGACTCTGACTCATGACGTTAATATAATAAACTAGCCTTTGCTTGCGGCTCCGCCACAACCAAAGATGGTTTTTAGGTTGTATCTCAGGTTCCCAAAGTAGTAGCGGGATAAAATTTATACCAGTTGTTAAGTCTAATCGAGATCTATCAAACAGAAAAGGTTGCATCAAAATCCGTTCAGTAGTTTTTGCGTGATGCGCGAAGAAACAATCAGATAAACAGAAACAGAAAAAAAATCTAAAAAAAATGTTTTGTGTTCAGACACGTCTATATAGCCTAATACAGTAATTTTTTCTCAAATATCTGAAATGTACAGACACAGCTCTGTTACAACTTTATAATAGTATAGATAAGCACCGCAAACGAAGTATAATATGACAATTCATGTCACTATTCTTCTATTGCTTCTCTCAGATTGCATACAAGGCAAATAAGTGAAGTTAGCTGATAGTATTCCTTCAATATCTTATCTACACAAAAATAAAAAATAACGTCTGATACCTAAGTACTAACGTCCCCACATAAATTAAAGTGATTGGTATCATCATCTTATCAGTTGAATTGCAAAAAATACATTAAAAAGACAGGAATCAATAATGATTGACATGATTTATTAAAATGTAAGTCGAACTAAATTATCTAACTATGCGGAAGTTTTCATAATTGACTGACCAGCTACCGGTTAATAAAAAAACTAACAAGATTATGTTGTGATTAGGCGCGATCGCCGTGTTCTATGTTGAGGTAATAGATCGAGATCGCTGAAGCAAAATGTCAGGCAGTAATTATTGACAATATTATGCCAAACATACATTAAATCAGTACGCAGGCTGGGAAAAGAGTGAGTGATGTCTGTATGTAACTTTAGCACCTGATACCTGAAAACTAGTCATTGGCTCAAGCTAGCAAATAGACGTACGTTCAAACTCCAATAACACGACTCTAAGCCATATTAAATATTTTGTTTCTTAGAAAAAACGGTCTTACACACAATATACGTTGTACCGACCGACCAGCCCATCTTTCCATATTGCGGCACATACACCTACGTCTATAACTGTCGTTCGTCGATCAGGATGATATCGAATTTGTAAGACATGACATAACGATACAATTTTAGACGTGTCATTGGCCGCTCTTTGGCTGAGGGATCGCTTTGAGGACAAGTTTACAGCACAAGGACACAACAAAAATTTTACGTGATTTCAACTAATATTTTGAATTCTGGCCAAACATAACACAGAGCCGACAGGGCCAGCAGTCATGTCGCGCATTATTTATTTTTATTCTGGAAAATGAGCAACAGGCGTATTAAATGTTATAATGTAACCGAAATAAAACAAAATGTGTTTGTAACGTTTGTTAGTTGAGTGTTTCCATTATTTTTCATCTCTGAACCAAATAGATAAGACCTTATTATGAAATTATATGTACTTTACTTGCAGAAATTAAAATAAGTTGAGTTTGAAAAATTTTAACGTCGTCAGTTATCTATAGTCTAACAATGACCGGTTGTATTGAGCTTTATTTTCAGGTACAGACATTCAAAACAAGTCCTTATGGATTAAAAGTTTTAGGTGCTCCTGTCCTCTTGTGCATAAATGTGGTTTTCTACCCAGCAGTTGCTATATGGAAGTTGGTATAATCATAATTACAATAAGACAATCTGCTAGTTTATCTGCCATTTGTAATAAAAAAATGAAAGTAAGGTAATCCACGCTTCGGTTAAGGCCATCCGATTGTCATACAATTGGGGACATGGACAGTACTCTGCTCTCACACTCCTGACCGAATAAACTGCTATTATATTTTCACGACCTCCTACGCATTCCTCTGTATACACGTAAGAGTGTTTTTTTAAAATCCAGTCTGTTAATATCAGTTCCAAAACATTTATATGAAAACACTGTTGCCTCAATATTATTAGATACTAAAGCGTTATTTTTATTTTAGTTGGATATAATGCGTAAATTATGCTAAGACCAACATCTGTGTTCCCTAATGGTTATTTGAAGATATGTAATATGATTAATAACACCTCACCGAAATCATTACTCAAAGTCAATAAACCGTAATCATGTTTAGATTTGTTGATAATCTAATTTTGTTTAAGTATCTTTAAATAATTTAGATGAACAGTGTAGGTGTTAGCGTTTACGTTATACTCGTATATTATTCTTGTAGACGGAAGCAATGTAATTGCACCGTTCTGTATAGTACCCTCAATATTTATTCATATTTCGAGGTGACAGTCTATTTTGGTGTCGGCATCCAACTCGCCGGCTGATGACAGATCTGCGTGTACATAGCTGACGTATTTAGAGAGAGAGAGAGAGAGACTTAATTAGCATTATATTAGAATTTCTAAACGATAAGATGTCTAACTAGTGCAAAGGTTAAAATTTACTTATCCTAAACATACATAAATTACGATAGATAATATGACATAATTTTGTTTTTTGGGTAAGTATTGAAGCGTTGATCATCTTGAAATAATGTTATCTGGTTAGATTCCATTATTTACATCGCAATACGAACATGCAATGCTTTTTGAATTTTCATCGATTCAAATGAAAAGTATAAAATATAACTATTTTAATTATGTTATGGACAAATTAGAGTATACATTTGTAGATACGAGGGCTCGAGTCTAGTCTAATACTGATAGTTGAAACGAGAGACTGATGACATGGTACTTATTTTCTTGGTTACAAAGAAACCGTAATATAACAAGTAGCTTAAGAGTTTTATTTTTATAGCCCATGTTGAGCTACTTTTACTGCTTTTGAAGGGTCTTTTAAGGAAACGAAACAGGTAAAGGGTACTCATTTTCATAATTTAACTGTGTTGTAGATTTTTTTTTATTAATAATTTGTCTCCTTTGTTAAATGGGCAGTTACCTTCCGTTATAGTTTATTTCCGCCATGTAGCAAACTGCACATATATAGTAACAGCCGTAAAAGCAAATGCCCGTTTTCCCTATACCCTTGGGCCTAAATGTACAGTCATGAAATTGTTGTCATTTATTGGAGATATACAATCAAGTAAATTAACAATTGCGTGTCTGAAATTTTTGAAAATAAATAGAAAAGGGGTCACGTTATAAGCCTGATGCTACATTTAAGACACATTTACATGGAAGATAATTCTTATTTATCAGCGAGATGTGGCAGTATCACAGTTGAATGCAGGCCATATTGTTAATTAATAACGAATTCCTTAGAAACAAGCCGTAGTCAGTCAGAGAAACAAATACAGAGTCCGTGTTTGAGCTGATTTCTTTCGTGAGACGTCTTTTTCAGATTCCAGAAATAGGCCGGAGTCGTTGATGCAATCACAAAAAAGACAAATATAAGAACAGAACACATTTACTGGTGCAATGCACATAGCGGATGAATGAGCTTTTTAATTTTCACGTCAATGCCGTAAGAAACTTGACAGGTTTTTTTAATGCTTAGGCCCAAAGTGGGCATGCTCCTTTATTAAACATACTAATGTTAACTGAAAAATAAAATTTTAACTAAGCTAATTAAAATGGAATTGGATGCAGGCGGCACACGACCGTTCGTGGCATTCTCTTAGGGAAGCCTATGTTCAATAGCGGACGTCGATAAGCCAATGAAAGGAGTCAACCGCAGAATTCAGATTGTCTGACTGTGAATTCAGAGTTCTGTGGAGTAAACAGCTTCAACTTAATTTATCGCGGTACAACAATATACCTCTTTTCAGGGTTCCGTAGGACCGATTGAATTGAAGTTCGAATCGGACGTATAACGTAAGTAACTAAATAATAAATAAATAAATATTCACGGACATTTTCACACAACCTCCTCTGGTCCCAAACTAAGCTTGTGCTTGTGCTATGGGTACCAGATTACGGATATTATTATATATGTATATATATATATATTACTTTTTTTATATATACATATAATAGATAGAAAACACATATCTGTGTTCATCACACAAATAGTTGTCCTGAGTGGGAATCGAACCCACGACCTCGTGCACGGAAGTCGGTTACACTACCGACTATGCCACGAAGCCCGTCAAATGAATTTGGAACAAGGGCGCCATTTTTGGGGGCCAAATTAGAGAATTAAAAATTATGTAAATGTAATTTAGTGACTACTGAGCCTAAATATTGAAAAAATTAAAATGTGTGTACTTATGTACACGCATTAGAAGTTATACTTCTTTGGCGTATGGAAAATGCCATGCCGTGGTTAATATAAACAAGTATAGAAAATTTATTATTTTTTTTATTTATGCATAAAATTTGTTAATATACCAGAAATAAAACAAAACGAAAAAAAAATATTTTTTAGATAATAATGTAATAATTTTTAGTTAACGATGTATATAAATTATACATACCGACAATTAACCACAAATCTATAAATGCACTCAAAACAGTTTATTCAAATCAGTTCTATCACTAATATTCAATATATATAGATATACTAATAAATAATAAATTATTAGTATCACCGTCGTATATGAAATTGATTTAATAAAAACACCAAAATAATATATATTTATTCACACTGTTTGGAACACGAAACACGTGTTCTAAATATAAAAATACTAGAATATACAACTTGAACATAGTTATCAATTTTCATGCATACCACCTAGAACTAACTTCACGATGTAGAATTTAGGTGTCGGTGTGCGCGCGCATCGTAAAAATTCACTCTCATCATTTTTCTCTATCGCGCCAAAAGAAGTATAACTTCAAAAATAAAGATACAGAAAATAGTCCTTTATTTACAGATTACAGAAAAACCGACGAGAAGCTATAACATGGTAAATGTTTCAATATTTTACGTACATTGGCACTTTGAATTTATTAATGTTAAGTTTGTTCTTTGGATAGTTATCACAAACAAATTGGGATCAGATATAAAAAAAAACATGGTATAATATTCAACGTACGAAACCCTCTCGCACTGGTTAAAAACGCTTGACAAATTTTTTTACAAATATGTAGTTCATTGATATACTTAGTAAAAAGTATCCCACGCTTTTTACAATCACTATTTATTATAATATTTTTTTTCTACTTTTTAGTTCCACTAGCTATTAAAGCGTGTTTTTTTTTTGTATTTTTAGTTTAAAGGCAAGTGAACACTCGCATGGACTTAAAAAAATGTAATAACGATAGTTAGGGACACAAAAGGCTTCCAGATAATAACTTGTATTTTTTTTTAAATTTAACTTTCAATACAATGGCACGAGATGTGGGTTACAGATACAATATGGAAATGAATGCTAGAAGTTAGAGTTGCCTGAAATTATCCTTACGGTAGCACTTATTGAGATGTCATCTTCTACATCCTTACTACTATTTTTATAAATATAAAAGTGCGTTTGTTTGTTTGATACGTTTTCACGTTGTAACTTCTCAAACCAATTATCATCAAAAATTTCATACATGTAGTCTGGAGCCCAGGAAAGGACGTAGGGTACTTTTGTCCGACCACTGAAGTAATGTAACATAGTTCCAGTGGCCCGCCAATACCTACAATACAGGCAGCGAGACGGCACACGGCGGGTTTATTTAGTGGGTGAGGGCCCCTCACTAATCTTTTAATTGCCCCAAACGACGGGATGTGCGGTTAGGTACATATTTTCCCGCATTAACAAAAAAAAAGGATACTTAAGTCCAGGAAAATTGAAGATTCTTGCGGGATCTTAGAATAATAACGCTTAGAACCCGAGTAGGTCCAAACGGAGTGAAGCACTTTCAAGTTAGCCTTAGAAGGCTAATTGCGTTGCTCCTTCTGTCAGTGTCCATGATAAAGTGTCATTGTAAACATCTCGCATAATTTTATTTAAAAATGACTTACTGCACCGTGAAAGGATGTCACAACGCGTCTCATAACCATAATAATGATAGGAAGATTACATTTCACTCGTAAGTACTCTTTGATAATTAATAATTTTCAGAAAAACATTAATCTAAACGGAAAACTAAATAAAACTAAATTGTAATCAAAATATTGCCAGCTCTAGAAAAAATATTTACCCTGAATCAAAAAATATCTATTTAATTGTATTCGTTTTTAGATTTCCATCAAATCCGATCATTTCTGTGCGATGAATACAACAAATCTTGGAAGCGAAGAATGTTGGAAACCAACTAGATACACAAAAATATGTTCCGAGCAATTCGGTGACAAAGAAAAGTATACTACCTTATGATGGTACTACTTGGTATTTCTTGGTATGGTATTACTATGGTATATACTTACTATGGTATTACTTGCTTATGGTGTCGGACGAGCAACGGCCCACCTAATGGTAAGTGGTAACCGTCGCTCATAGACTCAACTATACCGAGAGTATTGTCAAGCCACTGTGCACCATTTCATTTCTCAGATATGAAATGAAAGAATAAACGGCTATCTTCTGCTACAGCCAAAACACACTGACTTGCTTTATTCTTCTCTTCATTCACAGGAGACGGTGGCACCGACCCGTTCGGGCTTGATAGCAAGTAAGTACTTTCACTTGGTACCCAGCCCTACCACCAGTAGTGCAATGGGTGATAATTGCTTACTTCCCTTAGTCGCCTTGTACGACACCCGCGGGAAAGGATGGGGTGGTGACACTTGTATTCTTAGTCCATCACCACACGGAAAAATGGTAATTTAAGTTCCATTAATTACAGTTGCATTATTAATAAATTACAAATTTTGTCTAAGTTCAGTGTGTCTACTTAAATATCCCGTCCTCTTTCCATACAAATCTGCTGTTTATTACAATTTTCTATCGGAAAACTATATATGAGTATCGTGGTTTGGCAAAACTGGAATAGTGTGCCATTTTCCTCACTTTTTGGGGAAAATGTTTTTATTTGTATAATTATTTGATCGTATGTGTGGGGTGCCGTTGAATGTAATTACGTGACGTTTACGCACACATTAATCGTTAAGTTGCTTCAAATTTGAGTGGAATTATAAATGAAACTATCGTTCTGAGCGTTATTATTCTAAGTGCGGGATAACTAAGTATGTTTACTTACAGCTAACTGTGTTGTAGGGTGACGTAATTATGTTATTAAGTCTAGGCGGACATAGCTCCCGGTAATTTTTTTTTTCGCTAAAGATCATCGCAGTTATTAATTGTGAGTGAGGCTGTTGCATTTTGCTTAGGTATGCACAAGTACCCTTCTATCTAAGATAAATTACATATACATAGCTAAACTAAGTCAGACTTCCCAGTAGGAAGTTTAACCTATCTCCTTGCACCAGAGCGAAAATAAGCTAAGCTATAAGATCAAGTCATCCTTTTGGAAGATTTGACACTTACCACCACAAATAACGTGTAAATGTGCTCTAGGTTGATAATAGTATAATTATATTAGACCCGAATGCTTATATTATCCATGAATATTTCTGAAATGAGTAATGTGTAAACAAAAATCTTTACTTGCCTAAGGTTACTTAATGACTTTTTAAGTAATCATTAGTCAGTAAATAATAGATACATTGCTTTGTAAACTAATTATGTTTAAGTTAGCGTAAGCTCGCCATGTACGAAGCACAGGATATTTGTGCACCAGCGGATATTTGTACTGCGGACAAGGTTATTTTTACATTTACCTCCTTGAAATGGTTATTGCCATGATTGTAAAATCACTTTCATATTTTAAGCGCTTATTTAGTCGAATTGTTTGCTTAAACGGTATTTAGTTGAATGGCTTGCTGCATCCATTCTACAAAAACGACTGAGCGTATTTGCATTGCGTTTGGATCCAGATACTTAATAACCTGGATTAACACATAATTTCTATACTGGTAAAAGATATTGATTTACACTGTTAACTATTTATGTTAAAAATACCGTTAATAATTTATATTGTAGATCCATTTTCAATGAATTCCATCACTAGATATGACTTCCTTACGCTGCATCACCCACACATTTTCTTTGGTACCTAATTGTGTCACACATGACGCAGGTGAAATTGCGGGAAGAATAGTCCAGTCAATATTTGATAATTTATTTAACTATCAACTATTGACTGGGCTGCTTCTATAATGTACTGTATCACAGTATTTTTATAAATTTCTTTATGTTTTATTTACATTAAATATGCCAAATTTTGTTGCTTAAATTGAGTATTCTCAACAAATACTAAATATAAATCTAAAATTACGTTTTTTTTTACTGTATGAATACTTTCGTTAATTATTTACGTAGTTATTAATAATTTAGAAGTTATACCAGCAAGCAATTACATACAAACTGTTATGTAGAGGGTTATATTATAATATGAAAATAATATAATAATTGCTGGTTAATAAAAACAATTCTGCGTCCAATTCTTTTGTTACACTGTGTACAATCAACGTCACAGTTATGATATACAGCTTAATATCCGTCTGTCTATTATGTTGTCGCCTCAATCGATCGTAACAAAGAGCTCATTATGTCTGGATCTGTAAATTGTGCCTATTACTTTGGCTATACGATCGGTGGTTCGATTACAGTAACATGACCGGAATCATAATACTATTAGGGATATAGCCTGTCCTTTTTGAGCAATACGGCTCAGTGGAAGTATTATATACATTATTATCGGTCGGACTTGCATACATGACACCACGTACATACAAATTCCTACATTTTGAATTTGCAACAGACGTTATTATCGGCAACAATTATTAATACGCACATCAATGTATTAAATAAACAATGCGCAAGTCGCTTTAAAATCCACTGCTATATTCTTAACCTTAGATTAATTATATATCTAAATGAACCCTCGGCGCTGTAAACGCGTCAAAAAAAATTGGGGTGAACTTTTCATCCCAATGCTTTTCTATGGCTGTTAGTGTCAATCGTGACGTCACTTGACAAGGTCATCCAGGAGCATTAGTGTGTCATTTAAATGTCAACGTGTGTAATTAAAGTGTGCCGAAACTACAAAAATCGGAAAATGAGCACTAAAGATATCTCTTATCATCGGTTAGTAACATTATTTCATACAATAACTGGCTAAATAAATCATTTAAATATTCCGAAAATAAATAATTTTAGCTCGTATTTTTTTATGTGATACCAGTTTATGAACTTAAAGGAGATGTACCAAATGCCCATACATTCTCGGCCTGGAAACGACATACATAAAACAATATGTTTTTTGAAGATAAATGACTACTCTATTGCCCTGTGTATTTCTTTTCACACTAAAACTTCTGGATGATGAGATAAAAGACATCTAAGATGGATATAATTTTGAAATTGAAATACCTCAAAATCGAATATTTGATCAAAAATAACACCATAATTATAAATAAATAAAATAATATCTACATATATAAACAAATAATGAGGCTTAATATCACTAAATATATAACTTACACTCATAAAATCACAATACAATATTCACGATACACAATAACAATAGTAGACGAGTAGAATGGCATGACATGACAGATGTAAAATGTTTTGCCAATATTTTGAATCATAATTGCTACTCTTGATTAGAAATAATATCAGTTTTCACCAAATAATCATAAAAAATATTTTCTTAAATAGTCATATTACTGTTCTCACGAAATTATTTCAGAAATAACTACGTAATATTGTTTTGTAATATAATAATACCAAAGTTTTTAATGTTGTCAATTCAGCGTAGTGGCAATATCCTATTTGATTGTCAACAGATAGCAATAATTCACCAATAACCATTACGATACAGTACAAATTTAAAATAATAGCTTTTTAAACTATAATCTTTTTCTGAAGTTCTATCAAGAAAAGAAAACCACTGACGGATTTTATAAATTATTAGTTTAATTTTAAATATTGAAAACATTATGGCCGCCACAGGCCGTAAATGGTACATGTCCTTTCCCGCGTAATCTTGCAAAGTTGATGATATTTTAACGATAGAGAGTAATAGAAACATTACATAACATAATTATTAGCGTTTTTTAATGGATACATAAAGCTGCACAGTCGTAATTTCCGGAATTAGTTACAATATTTCTATTTGTAATATTATTATTTATTTTAATGATGAAGATTATTAAAATTTTTAAATTTATAATGATCGTGGGTTATAGTAGTATTGTGGCCGTGTGGGGCCGGCTTTAGAATTGTCCCACCCCTTCTCCACCTATGGGAGTCGTAAGAGCCGACTGAGGGAATACCGAGGGAGTGGGCAGCAGCACTCCCTCGAGTATTATCAACATCCACTGCGATCGCCAATTCGCCTGCCAATCGTGGCGGTTACGGCACTATCTCCCATATGAGCGAAACAGCAGAGGACCGCTCGTTGTGTCGTTCTCTTGGGGAGGCCTATGTCCAGCAGTGGGCGTCGAAAGGCTGATGGATGGATAGATGATAGTAGTATCCTCATTAAAGAAGAGGTTATAATATAGTATATATTTTTTTATAATATATTAAGATTATGAGAGTAAATAGAAAGAGATAATTGACTATATACCTACGAAATATTTTGTAGTATAAGAATGTCTTGAATTTATGATAATATAATTTTCCTATAATTTAAACTGAAACTGGTATCATTACGCACGCACACAAACACAAATTGCACAAGCGTAATGAAAGCTGTCACGCACACTAGCATAATAATTCCCGCACGATTTTTATGACGTTTATGAGAGTGACAGTCCATCTAGATTATAATTTAATCTAAGTTCTTAACATTTAAATCCCAGCTTTTATCACAGTATCGTAAGATTTTTTTTGAAATACATAATTATGACATTGAAATTATTTGTTACCATAGAAACAGTGTTTTCGGGATAAAAATATGCTAAATTACTCCTATGGGGAATGTTCACGAATGTATAGTGGCAGTGTTATTACAAAATTTACTTTTGTTCTGCAGTAATTATCTAACAAAATGAGCCTTTGTTTATGAATTATATAAATTGGAATTAAACCAAATGTAAACTAAAAAGTATCCATTTACCAAATATTTATACATGTCATAGTTTGCTGTTTGGACAGTCACGATGGCCAGTTAGCCTTCGCGCTCATATTCCTAATTAGTCATAGTTAAAAGTTTAATGCCATCTTTTCATCAACTTCTAAACATGCATGGATAGCTTTATCCATAAATGAAATTAAATATACTTAGTAACAAATCACTGTTAGTATTTTAGGTTATTTCACATATTTAAAAGGTCTCAGATATAACTACAGAAGAATATATAATATTCGGAACCCAGATTCAATAAGGAAGAACTTAAAACCAGTGGATATTAGGAGCTTGTCCCACGGTTCACTAGCACTGGAATTTCTCAGAGAGAATTAGGTCACACTGATGCTCGTAACGGTTACTATTTCTCCCTACATATTATTGCAGTCTCCTACACGGCAAACCTTCCCAATTTATTTTCGTTCTACATGGAATTACATAAACTTATCTAGGTAGTTGTATTTTTTACAGCATGAATATCCAAATAGAATTTAACTGCCTCTGTGGTGCAGTGGTAGTGTAAGCGACTGCTGATCATGAGGTCTCGGGTTAGATCCCCGGGTCGGCCAGTGTCATTGAGATTTTTGGTAAAAAAAAAAAATTCTCAGTAGCAGCTCGGAGTTTGGAAATGTGCCCGTTAGACGTCAATAGGCTCGCCCCCTATTACGTGGGACTTAAACATAGCTGGCGAGTCGTGGGTGTGTAATACACCTCTGCCTACCCCTTCGGGGAACACAGGCGTGATGCTATAATATAACTATATTTGATGTATTCATTCGCTAATTTGATTATTATTTTAATCGTTATATTAATCCCAATGCAACTTTTTGCGAATTCGTAATGGTTTCTTATAACAAATTACAATCAATGAAAGTTGCCACAATGTTACATATTAATAACAATATCATCCTATGAATCCTGCTCGCAATAAAGCTCTCTTTTTCCACTTTCACAAATAATTTGGTCTGAGCATGTCAAGTGCAAAAATACAGATCAAAACCACACATACTTCTTAAAGCTCTCATATCTACTGCATTTAATCTTTTTATCTAAACAAACGAAACAGTAGATCCTCGTTCCTGTACCATCAAGGTATGTACGCAAAAAAGAGAGGGCACTATAAGAGAAAGGTAATCAATCTATAGGCACATACTTGTATTATGAAATAAAGTCCCCTCGGTGCGTCTGTCTGCTGAACGCAATACTAAAAAAACTACCACGGATTTTATGCGATTTCCATTAATGGCTGGAGTCATTAAATGGGTTGGGCTAAATTATTTTATTCATTTTTATCGTATTAATAAAGCTGCATAGCTGTGCCTGACTTTAGCATTAAGATATTTGAGAAAAATGACTATTATGCTATTCTTACCACAAAACATTTTTTTTAGAATTATTCTACGTTTGTTTGTTCGCACATTAACTACTGACCGGATTTTGATGAAACTTTTTTGTTTGATAGGTTTTGATTAATTCCTTAAACTGGTATTATTCCGCTACTATATCGAGTACCTGAGGTATAACCTAAAAACTAGCATTTGTCTGCGGCGGAGTCGCGTGTCTAGCTTACTTGTCTTATAATTTGCATTTTGTGGAATACAAAAGTCTTTAAAATCTCGACGCGCTGTTAATACCACTTTAGCTCAAGTCCATGAATAACCTGCATTTTCATTGACTGAATTTCATGAGCCGTATGAAGGAGCGTGAGTCGGCGGCGCGCTGTTGCCGCTTTATCGTCACCGCGATGCTTTGCCGGGTTATTGAACCGGCGACCGTGACCCCTCCTCTCCCTCCACTTTGCAGTCTTAACCATCTTCTTCGCGGCTTGCAACAGCTTTACAACTGTTTATTTGGTTGTTCTCTATCTGTTTTTAATCGATGAAGTGACATCGAATTTACGATTGATTTAGTGAATAAATCATCTTACTTAACTCTTTTATCGATGACGTTATTATTTAAATAAAAAATGAAATTAAATCAAATAATTATTGTTTTCTGTAATTTTTACAACGTAGTAAATTTAGGAGTACAATTTGATGCCTAGTAAACTAACATTGACAGCATGTGGGCCGGCTCGATCGGGGAAATACCACACTCAAAAGATCACGTGCAACAAGAGTTACGTGTTATAAAAAAAAAATCAATATAGGTACATACTACATGAGAATAGCGGCCTATTTCAGCCATAACCTGTGATTAATTTTTTCCACGCCCGACGTAACCTTTTACATAATTACGAGTATATGGGCCTCGTGGCGTAGTCGGTAGTGTAACCAACATCCGTGCACGAGGTCGTGGGCTCGATTCCCACTCGGGAAAATTGTGTGATGAACACAGATATTTGTACTGCGTCTGGGTGTTTTCTATATATTATATGTATGTATTTAGAAAAAAAAGTTATATATATATATATATATATATGTACTATATCCGTAATCTGGTACCCATAGCACAAGCGTTAAGCTTAGTTTGGGACTAGAGGACGTTGTGTGAAATGTCCGTGAATATAAATATAAAAAATAAAATACTGTCCATAATACAGGAACGTAATAGTTTCTAGCGACGATGTTTTCTTCTGATAACGCTGGTAAGTTAAGTCTAGTTTGCATTAATATGGACTCGAAAACTACAAATCTCAGGCGAGTAGACTAATACGAGTGATATAGAATCGATTAGTAACGTCATGACGGCTGAGTTCAGATTGAATCGTAGTACATACGAACACTACCGTTTCCGTTATTAGTTGCAAAACCTCACATAGTGCTGGACTAAGATGCGATTAACACATGGCAACCAAATACTAGCTAGAGATAGATATAAAAAGATAATAATATAGAATATGTATTTAACATTAATTTAAAATAGCCTACTGACAGAACAAGATCAATTACATAGCAGTTCTGCTAAGTCGGTACAGTTAAACAAAAATAAAGACACATTTACTTTTACCTTTTTTATTATTTAAAAAAATAATGAACTCAAATATTCTTTCAACAGTGTAAATTTACACAAACTGTATAAGCAGTTTGTAATTCATTTCTATGAAATAGGTCAAATTGAATCGCAAACGTAAATATCGTTTGCTGTCAATGGACATAAACTGCATTTATCATTTTTCTTACATTTAATAATAAAAGCACATTATTCACAGTTGGTTAATTAATTGTTATCGTTATGCTCATATTATGACCGGTTACGTAACTTACTGAATGCATCTTTGCCATTCATAAAATACACTTCTGTGAACTGTCATATAAACTTATCAGAACAATGTCAGACATATTCATTTATCATCTATAAAGATAAAACATTTCCTACCATAGTGAGTGTATGAGTTTTCGTTTTATATCTAATTGGGTCGCAATGATAGCTCTGTTCAGGAATGGTATAGAAACTTTACTAGTTTTAATTAATTTAAAAAAGCATATCTACGCGATGCCGAATAAAAATTAAAACTTATTTCTACTTTTAATTAATACTGCTTATACATATATTATGATTCTGCCCGCGACTCCCTCATTCTATGCTACTAATATTATAAAAAAGCTGATGGATGGGCAGAATTACTAGTATACCTAAGCACTGATGAGTTCCATTTCTCTTCCATTATTAGACCCTGGTTACTAAGCCTAATTTATTGGAAACATGAAAGGAATCATATGACCCCAAACTCATGGGTTTTACTAGAAGTCAGTGAAGAATTCCACTATCTATCTCTTGTTCTCTATCATTAGGTCAGCTCCCTATATAGGTACCAGATTATAACCGTCATCTCAACTACGTTATGCATACAAAGTATAATTTAGATAAGATAATCCGAAGTACGAGGAGGGATCAAAAAGTAGTGAGAACGACATACTCCTTGGTAAGAAAAAAAATAAATACTGGCAGGCATAGCTCAGATACATATTTGTAATATTAATAAAGAAAAAAATCTTCGAGTTTCTTTTGTTTTTTTCTGAATGTAGTCATTTGTTTGCTTCGTGTCGGAACGTGTTCTCGAAAATGGAGAAAAACGAAGCGCGAGCCGTTATTAAATACCTCTGTTTAAAAAAGTTAACGACGCAAGAGCCTCATTGCGATTTAGAGGCAACATTAGGAGAGTCTGCTCCACAGTATTCCACTGTTGCAAGCTGGGCTTCTCAATTTCGAGTAGGGAGAACGAGCACAGAAGACGAACATCGTTGCGGCCGTCATCGACGTCAGTCACCCAAGAAAATGTTACGAAAGTCGAGAAAAAATTGTATTGAGCGATCATTTCATATGGAACGAAGAAACGGGCATTTCATATGGAGGTATTCAATCCATATTGAAACAATCTTTGAATATGAAAAAAGTCTCCGCAAGATGGGTGCCGAGAATGTTAACCGACAGTCAGAAACAAAATCGACTTGACATTTCGAAGA
Source organism: Leucoma salicis (assembly GCA_948253155.1). Classification (NCBI taxonomy): domain Eukaryota; kingdom Metazoa; phylum Arthropoda; class Insecta; order Lepidoptera; family Erebidae; genus Leucoma; species Leucoma salicis. Next base: position 11,333,519 of record OX411809.1, on the reverse strand, counting down.
TATTGTTGGACAAGTTTCAAGCAGATTTTGAAAACTTTTTGTCTCGTTTCGTAACAATGGACAAAACATGGGTCCATCATTTTGATCCCGAGACAAAACAGCAATCTTCGCAATGGAAACGGCCATCATCACCGACCCCGAAGAAGTTTCGTGCCGTGGCATCGGCTGGCAAGGTTATGGCCTCAATATTTTGGGACTCAGAAGGGATATTGTTGATTGATTACCTGGAGCGTGGTACCAATATTACAGGCCAATATTATGCAGCTTTAGTTCCCAAGTTGATGGCATATCAAAGAGAAAAGGAGAAGGAAACTTCGAAGAGGCGTGCTGTTTCATCGCGACACGCACCCGTTCACAGGTCGGCAGTTGCGATGCTTGCCATTGAGCAAGCTGGCTTCGAATTGGTTGACCACCCCCCTTATTCACCAGATCTGGCGCCTAGCGATTTTTACCTGTTCCCCAAATTGAAAGAATACTTAAGGGGAAACAGGTACGAAGACGATAACGAGGTGATGGATGCCGTGGAGAGCTTTTTGCAGGACCAAGACAAAACTATTTTTTTGAAAGAGATTGTAGCCTTGGAAAAGCGCTGGACTCGGTGTGTAGCGAGACTCGGAGACTATGTAGAAAAATAAATTATTAAGTTATCAATAGTCATTATATTCTATCTCATTCTCACTACTTTTTGATTCCTCCTCGTAGTTTAGAATTGAGTTCCAAGATTTTATTACATCGTTGTCATTGTATACAAGTCAAACTATTATAAGTGCGTTAATAACAATAAAAAAACAACGAGCATCAGTTCTTTACAACGATATTGTATTATCTATTATATGTATCTATTACCTATGTTTAAAAATATTTATGGCAAACGTGATTCACAATATTTAATTCCTTTGCTAATCAATAATTTACCAATAGAAACTCGAGATTTAATAAAAATAACTAACATTAAAAAAGTGTTACTATACAGTAATATTTAAATAAACTGGAGTAATTCGGAGCACGCTGTATTTAATTACCGGGGCCCAGGCGACTGCCAGCGACTATTGTTCGCCGCAGGCCGAGCCGAGTGACGTGACGTTACACTGTAGCAGGTAAGCGCTCGGGATCACTCGGTTGATATAGTTCATTGTTGATTTGTTATTTATGTATACGCATAATATTTAGCTGATATGTATTTTACTGTATTGCTTTAAACTTGATCGAGAATGAAACGCCAAGACAAACCTCTGCGAGGTTTAATGGTGTTCAGAACTATTTTGTTAAGGTTTTAAATTTTGAGAAAAAAAAAAAAATACAAAAAAAAATTAATATATGTATTATATCCGTAATCTGGTACCCATAGCACAAGCAATTATGCTTAGTTTGGGACCAGAGGACGTTGTGTGAAAATGTCCGTGAATATTTATTATTATTATTTATAGATAGTGCTTAAAACGCCTTTAGAAAACTTCATCATTCGTAGCCATTTTTATAATAATTGGTAGCTTAATTACTGCACCCGGTAAGCAGGAAAATACATGTCGCCAGTATTTTATGAATATTCCCTGTGGTGACGGACTAATAATACAAGTGTCACCACCCCATTCTTTCCCGCAGGTGTCGTAAGAGGCGACTAAGAGAAGTAAGTAATTGTCACCCATTACATTACTGGTGGTAGGGCTGGGTACCAAGTGGGAGTACTCACTTGATACTACTTGTGTGACCGGCCATGAAGCACTTTTTTTGACAAGTTTTGGCTGTAGCAGGAGATAGCTGTTTATTCTTTCATTTCATATCTGTGAAATGAAATGATGAGCAGCGGCTTGACAGTGCTCTCGGTATAGTTGTGTCCATGAGCGACGGTTACCATTTACCATAACTTGGGCCGTGGCTCGTCTGCCATAATACGCAATAAAAAAAATATATACACATTCCTGACGAAAGGAAAGCTTAGTGGTTTCACCAATGTTTCTTGTTTTGGATTTCGAATGTAATTTTGTATAACTGTTTACTGCAATTATCTATTTATATCGCAATATTCGCGGATCATTAAAGTTGACCATTCTGTATTAGTAATTAGTCAGCCTTATAAAATTTTCCTATTAACTAAATTATGTAGTCAAACTCATTGACATCGTGCATACTTGCCTGGCAGTAAACCAACTGATACATAATGTAATGATTGGTGTGTTATATCCTACTAAAGGACCCTTAAAGGGAACTTCGAACAATAAATCTCATGTGTTAGGTAAAGCGGTACTTACAGTTCAGAAGTTTTGACAACTTTATACTTTAACACTTCAGATCTTAGAGTAAAGCTTAAGATACGATTAAAGAGCTGTTTTTCCTTAAATGGATTCTCGAGCAAGTCATCGTATTATATGCCGTTTAACGACAAAAATGTTGTGTTTTGTTTTTTTTTTCTCAGATTGTTTTATGTTTTATTCGTTTTTTGTATGTATTGTATTTATTCCTAATTACTTTTTTGTAGATAATTGTGATTACTAAATAATAAGCTAAAGACTCTTCTGGTTTAGCACCGGTTAATTTTTAGCTTCAGTAGTTAGGATGTGTTTTTTTGGTAACTGTTTTACTGACGTAGGGTAAGTCCTCGATGTGATGTGAATTTGTAAACAAATACATAATTTCAAAAAGTTAGAGCTGTGTGCCTTGTGAGTTTTGGACTTCGGACTGGGATTGTACTCGATACCACTGTTTAGTGTAGTTAGGTTAATAGGTAGGCACTAATTTTATTGTTCCGGCGATGGAAAATGTCACGAAGAAGTCGGCATATCTAAGAAATTTTGTTAATGACATGTAAATTGTGCCAACCCGCACTGTTCTAACATGGTGGACTAAGATCTGAAGCCCTCTCCCTCTATTGCACGCCTCATAAGCGAAGCGTTGAGGTGTGTACTATTCTCGTTTGCGCAGAAAAATTGATTTTTCTAACTTAAAATGTCCCTATTTATCATAATATGTATATTGCATTTGTAAAATAATATCTACACACACATATAAAGAACAAACACTATTTTTAACACTCATGATATTTTTGATGCCATTTTTGTTATTTAAACTAGTTAAAAAACTGTTTGAAAAAGTTCTGTCTTGGACGTCCGATTGTTGTAGGTAATGTATGTTAACACGATAACGACCAAGATACTTTACTAATCGAGTCTTTTTTTCGTTTACGAATTATTATGGTTACGAATAGAGCCCTATCACTTTTCACGGTCTGATTCGATGTGGTTTAATTGTTATTAAATAAACAAATAAATAGTGAATGTTTACGCTCGACGCGTCACTAAAAACAGTGCTATCCTTATTTCGTGAGAACTATTTCTATAGACCAATATAGGAGTACTTCTTAAAATCTAGCTAGATGGCGTATAAGACATGAGAAGGTACTGTTTGAAATGAGCGCTATCTATGTGATTTATTGAAAACTACTTAGTAAGACCAATACATTATTACTTATCAAATAATCAATTTTATTGTGAAAAATGAAGATTATGAGGCGTGCAATGGATTTTCCAAAGTATTTGAGTTTTGTATCCGCTTCGGACCCTGAATTTTAATTTCTTATGGCATTCATATTACCAATTGTGGTCCTCCTGATGGCAATGCTGCTCATGTCAGCACGAGAGACACTTAAACAAGAGCAACTGTTGTTAGTTTACGAGGGCATTCTCAAAGTAACTAAACTGAAAACTTAGTTGCTTGTTTTCAAAAGTTTGTGGAACAGTTACAAAGGATAGAAGTAGGTACTTTGTACTTGATGAGTAACTTATATCCTTCCAGCATTTTCCCTGTCGCATTCAATATGCTGTTTGTACCGTGTAGATGTTTGCCTTTTTAGATGTGGCTGCCATTCGTTACAAGTTATCAGTGTGGTGTCTTAGGCATAGCCGCTAGCTATATATATAGCTATATATATATATATATATATATATATAAAGTCTTGGATTTAAAATTTCATTTGGTAGACGACAGCCAAGACAATTTGTGCAAAATATATGTAGCTACTTGATATTCATATGTAACGAAACAAACTGTCAAGTCCCGAAATTATCTTTTCTTTTCATAAAATAAATATCCCTTCCCATCATTAAAAATCGTTAAATAGTGAATACTTTCTGTTTGTAATCTAGTCAACGAGACTGCGAACGAGATAAAACCAAACTGGTTTTATCAATATATAAAAAAGAGATAAAATATCATTCGGTTTTGCCGTTAGCGAAGCGTTTACTGCTCCTAATTTACAATTAATTCACACATCGCAAGCAACAATTGCCAAAATATATTCCATTCATAAATCTCCCGTCTAATGGGATAACAGACTAGTAAATCTGTTGTTTTATTAACGCTTACAACCTATTTTAAGTTACGGGACGGACTGTCAATATATCAGTTGTGTTTTATAAGTCATAAACACTTTGGGAACTATCTCGCAGTAGTTAGCCTCGTTTACAAAACAGATTTTTACTTAAGGCTTTCGGGTAGGCACCACTGAAGTAATGTAATACAGTTTCAGTGGCCCGCCAATAAAAGCGGAGAGACGGCACAAGGCGGGTTTATTTAGTGGGTGAGGGCCCCACACTACACTGTTCGTTACCCGGAATGACGGGGTATGCGGTTAGGAAGATTTTATCCCGCCTTAACAAAAAAAAAGGCTCTCGGGTAGGTAAAGAAAAAGTTGTGCTCTCAGTGGATCCCACAAATTTTAACTGAGGCTCCAAAAACGGACTGCGTCACTTGGTGTGGGACATAGTAAAAAGTGATACAACATGGATTTATTACTACGATCCCAAAACAAAGCAGCAACCGAGCTTATGGGTCTTTCAAGATGAGCCGAAACTAACCGAATTGGCGCGCGTGCAATCTGCCGTGAAGCGGATGATTGCTTCATTTTTAATAATACTGCACTTTTCTACTGATGCTTTCGTCGTACCGTGAAGTGATTGTCGGAAGTTATTAATATACCAACGACCAACGGCTTTACGTGCTTTCCCAAGCACGGGGGTGAAACACCGCCCACTTACTAACTTCGTATTGTTATTGAGAATTTCTTGACGGAACTTCCCAATTACTTATTGTTGGTCCGATCCGAGAATCAAACCCGAGACCTTGTAATATTATCTAAATCCTCTTTTCTAATATTACCTAAATCCTTTTTTTTCTAAATAGATTACAAATGATAGGCCTCTCTAAGAAAAGAAACATTTATTTTGAAAAAAAAAGTCTGAACCTTGAACAGTCAAGTTCGAAGAAAAAGCTATATATACTGGAACATAGACGATTCTGGGTCATTCTAGACGCAGGCATGGTCCTGTAAACATAGCAGAAGATTCTGATTCATTCTAGATGTATGCATGGTCCTGTAAACATAGCTGAAGATTCTGATTCATTCTAGACTCGGACGTGGTCCTATTGAGATAGCTGTCAAAACTCCGAATTATCTTAAAGTTCCTTGAGAAGTCAAGGCTCTTCTGAAGATTGTCTTGAAGTTTTGGTTCTTCACTGGAAGCCGTTTCAGACATTTCAGGTGTGATCTGTTGGACTTCAGGGTTGGTTCTGAGACCGGGTCTGACCTTCTAGAACGGAAGGGATTGTACGGAACGCTAAAGGGAGTGAACCTTTGTACATGTACGGAATGCTAAAAGAAGTGGACCCTTGTACAAGAACATCTTTTGAGGTGTCCCAAGTGTTCCGGTGAATACTAGGTAAAGACAGTAATAACTCTAGTAGTACATTTATTAAAATTTGTTTCGATCTGTTTCCCATTTAATTTCTTTTAAGACCCCTAGGTAGGTCCTAAATAATTGTGGCGTGACGGCTTCACCGTTACGCTACAACCTCATGATCCGCATACACTGCCGTCATTTTTATATATCTACTTTCATCGTCGCAATAATTTTTGAAGCTACGTTAATTTTGACTTCCTTGGTGAAGTGGTCTTTCCTGTAAGGTATTTATTTGGGATTGGGGAGGTCAAACACACCGTATTATATTAGTCTATGTTCGCATATCGTATGGAACCACGTAACATTTATTGAATAATGTTATTTTGATCCTGCTCGTAGTAAAACTGTCTTTTTCCACTTTTACAAATAATTTGTTCTTTAATTATTTTATTTAAAATTTTGTGACGAGCAATTAAAAATATGACAAAATAATCGTAACAAAAAGAAGCAAAGTGAGTTAGACACAACTTTTTTTTTAAGGCGGGAAAAAAAGGTTTCTACCACGAGTATTATTTATGTGAATATTTTAGTAAGGGAACTAACTATTTGGCAAATCAAGTTTGACTGTGTTACACCTATGTGATAAATTATGTTAATTATTGTGTAGGTGTACGACTGTTATAATCATCTGTTTTTTAAGCAACGGTGAGCTGCAAGGGGCAAACACGACAATAGGAGTACTTGACGTTGTTTCGCGCGGTTCTATGAGAGGGTGGCACTGTCCGGGTCGATCCAGCCCATGAATGGTGCTTGCTGGGAGAAGCAAGGCTCTACCAGTATATATCCTGTGAGATTGCAATTTTTCCATAAAGCTTATTAGTGTGCCTTACAAATAGTATTTTTATTCTGTAGTCGTTCTGAAGTTGGTATTAACGTAAAAAAAGCTGCACGGTAAGATAATAAAATAGTAGGTACCCCTATAATTAATATTGAATTATTGGAAGTTTCTGACCTTTGATGAGTTGTCAATGGCAAAAAATAACTTGTAAATAGAGATCAATACAGGAAAATGCTTCACGCCTAATTGAAGTAGTCACGAACGTCTGCAAACTAGTTATTATTATGATTGCTTGATATTATTGTATTCTTTGGTATTCTTACTATCGCATGCTATAAAAATTCTATAGTAAAATACTTCAAATCGCAGTTTTACTTTTAACTTCCCGCCAAGAAAATAGAAAATTTTCTAAAGTTGGGAAGTTATTGGTTTTACCCCGCTTTTCGAAAATCGAGTTTTCTACGGATGTTGACGTTTTGAGGTCCTAGAAAGCTTCCCCGAATGTTTCCGCGATGATGACTGTATGTGTGTGTGTGGCCGTAGTGGCCGTATGTAAACTTCATAACTTTTGAACGGCTTGACCGATTTCATCGGGGTTGGCTTCATTCGAAAGGACTTTACAAAACTTAACTTAAATTGTTTTTTTTTTAATAACATTTAAACGGTTTTACCGATCCATTCCAAAAACTAATCAGGTCTTAACATTAAAAAACCACGTCGATCGCCGCCAGTCCGGTCAAAATCGGTTGATTTGTTCGTGAGATATCGTAGACAAAAAAAATTGAAAAAAGTTTTTTTTTCAGAATTTCTATGAATTTTTCAGTTTGACCAGTTCGAGCTTTACGATTCTTCAAAGAGCTCAACAAGCTGGGTTTGATTACCGTAAACTACGAGAAAAACGGTTCATTCGTTTAAAAGTTATTGTCATTTGAAAATTCAACGAATAGTGTTTTATTAAATCTCTATCAAGACTTGTGAGCTCGAAGAGCTCAAAAGCATAGAACAGTTATCTCTTTGAGCTCGGTGAGCTCAAAATGACACAAAAATTATACTTTTAAACTCTTCGAGCTCAAAAAGTAGTTTTTGAGCTCGAAGAGCAAAAAGCAGAAATGTAATAAGTGCAATTTTGAGTGCACAAGAATCAAATTACCGGGAAGTTGCAGGGATGGACTTTAGGGTCAACCGTTTTCCAGATTTTTTTACATGTGTTCTAAGCGAGTGCTGGACTATACCCCACCTGATGGTAAGTGGAAGTATAGTCTAGGACCGTAAGATGCAAAGATGTAAAGACCTATTCAATCTAGCCTTGAAGACATCCACATTGTAATTGGACGGGAATACCGAAGCTGGTAATTTATTCCATTCCATTGCTGTGCGTATTATGAACGATGAAGCGAATCGTTTTGTTCGGAAAGATGGGATTTCTTGTTTTTTTTTTTTTTTTGTTTTTTTTTTCTCAGATTGTTTTATGTTTTATTCGTTTTTTGTATGTATTGTATTTATTCCTAATTACTTTTTTGTAGATAATTGTGATTACTAAATAATAAGCTAAAGACTCTTCTGGTTTAGCACCGGTTAATTTTTAGCTTCAGTAGTTAGGATGTGTTTTTTTAGTAACTGTTTTACTGACGTAGGGTAAGTCCTCGATGTGATGTGAATTTGTAAACAAATACATAATTTCAAAAAGTTAGAGCTGTGTGCCTTGTGAGTTTTGGGCTTCGGACTGGGATTGTACTCGATACCACTGTTTAGTGTGGTTAGGTTAATAGGTAGGCACTAATTTTATTGTTCCGGCGATGGAAAATGTCACGAAGAAGTCGGCATATCTAAGAAATTTTGTTAATGACATGTAAATTGTGCCAACCCGCACTGTTCTAACATGGTGGACTAAGATCTGAAGCCCTCTCCCTCTATTGCACGCCTTATAAGCGAAGCGTTGAGGTGTGTACTATTCTCGTTTTCGCAGAAAAACTGATTTTTCTAACTTAAAATGTCCCTATTTATCATAATATGTATATTGCATTTGTAAAATAATATCTACACACACATATAAAGAACAAACACTATTTTTAACACATGATATTTTTGATGCCATTTTTGTTATTTAAACTAGTTAAAAAACTGTTTGAAAAAGTTCTGTCTTGGACGTCCGATTGTTGTAGGTAATGTATGTTAACACGATAACGACCAAGATACTTTACTAATCGAGTCGTTTTTCGTTTACGAATTATTATGGTTACGAATAGAGCCCTATCACTTTTCACGGTCTGATTCGATGTGGTTTAATTATTATTAAATAAACAAATAAATAGTGAATGTTTACGCTCGACGCGACACTAAAAACAGTGCTATCCTTATTTCGTGAGAACTATTTCTATAGACCAATGTAGAAGTACTTCTTAAAATCTAGCTAGATGGCGTATAAGACATGAAAAGGTACTGTTTGAAATGAGCGCTATCTATGTGATTTATTGAAAACTACTTAGTAAGACCAATACATTATTACTTATCAAATAATCAATTTTATTGTGAAAAATGAAGATTATGAGGCGTGCAATGGGTTTTCCAAAGTATTTGAGTTTTGTATCCGCTTCGGACCCTGAATTTTAATTTCTTATGGCATTCATATTACCAATTGTGGTCCTCCTGATGGCAATGCTGCTCATGTCAGCACGAGAGACACTTAAACAAGAGCAACTATTGTTAGTTTACGAGGGCATTCTCAAAGTAACTAAACTGAAAACTTAGTTGCTTGTTTTCAAAAGTTTGTGGAACAGTTACAAAGGATAGAAGTAGGTACTTTGTACTTGATGAGTAACTTATATCCTTCCAGCATTTTCCCTGTCGCATTCAATATGCTGTTTGTACCGTGTAGATGTTTGCCTTTTTAGATGTGGCTGCCATTCGTTACAAGTTATCAGTGTGGTGTCTTAGGCATAGCCGCTAGCTATATATATAGCTATATATATATATATATATATATATATAAAGTCTTGGATTTAAAATTTCATTTGGTAGACGACAGCCAAGACAATTTGTGCAAAATATATGTAGCTACTTGATATTCATATGTAACGAAACAAACTGTCAAGTCCCGAAATTATCTTTTCTTTTCATAAAATAAATATCCCTTCCCATCATTAAAAATCGTTAAATAGTGAATACTTTCTGTTTGTAATCTAGTCAACGAGACTGCGAACGAGATAAAACCAAACTGGTTTTATCAATATATAAAAAAGAGATAAAATATCATTCGGTTTTGCCGTTAGCGAAGCGTTTACTGCTCCTAATTTACAATTAATTCACACATCGCAAGCAACAATTGCCAAAATATATTCCATTCATAAATCTCCCGTCTAATGGGATAACAGACTAGTAAATCTGTTGTTTTATTAACGCTTACAACCTATTTTAAGTTACGGGACGGACTGTCAATATATCAGTTGTGTTTTATAAGTCATAAACACTTTGGGAACTATCTCGCAGTAGTTAGCCTCGTTTACAAAACAGATTTTTACTTAAGGCTTTCGGGTAGGCACCACTGAAGTAATGTAATACAGTTTCAGTGGCCCGCCAATAAAAGCGGAGAGACGGCACAAGGCGGGTTTATTTAGTGGGTGAGGGCCCCACACTACACTGTTCGTTACCCGGAATGACGGGGTATGCGGTTAGGAAGATTTTATCCCGCCTTAACAAAAAAAAAGGCTCTCGGGTAGGTAAAGAAAAAGTTGTGCTCTCAGTGGATCCCACAAATTTTAACTGAGGCTCCAAAAACGGACTGCGTCACTTGGTGTGGGACATAGTAAAAAGTGATACAACATGGATTTATTACTACGATCCCAAAACAAAGCAGCAACCGAGCTTATGGGTCTTTCAAGATGAGCCGAAACTAACCGAATTGGCGCGCGTGCAATCTGCCGTGAAGCGGATGATTGCTTCATTTTTAATAATACTGCACTTTTCTACTGATGCTTTCGTCGTACCGTGAAGTGATTGTCGGAAGTTATTAATATACCAACGACCAACGGCTTTACGTGCTTTCCCAAGCACGGGGGTGAAACACCGCCCACTTACTAACTTCGTATTGTTATTGAGAATTTCTTGACGGAACTTCCCAATTACTTATTGTTGGTCCGATCCGAGAATCAAACCCGAGACCTTGTAATATTATCTAAATCCTCTTTTCTAATATTACCTAAATCCTTTTTTTTCTAAATAGATTACAAATGATAGGCCTCTCTAAGAAAAGAAACATTTATTTTGAAAAAAAAAGTCTGAACCTTGAACAGTCAAGTTCGAAGAAAAAGCTATATATACTGGAACATAGACGATTCTGGGTCATTCTAGACGCAGGCATGGTCCTGTAAACATAGCAGAAGATTCTGATTCATTCTAGATGTATGCATGGTCCTGTAAACATAGCTGAAGATTCTGATTCATTCTAGACTCGGACGTGGTCCTATTGAGATAGCTGTCAAAACTCCGAATTATCTTAAAGTTCCTTGAGAAGTCAAGGCTCTTCTGAAGATTGTCTTGAAGTTTTGGTTCTTCACTGGAAGCCGTTTCAGACATTTCAGGTGTGATCTGTTGGACTTCAGGGTTGGTTCTGAGACCGGGTCTGACCTTCTAGAACGGAAGGGATTGTACGGAACGCTAAAGGGAGTGAACCTTTGTACATGTACGGAATGCTAAAAGAAGTGGACCCTTGTACAAGAACATCTTTTGAGGTGTCCCAAGTGTTCCGGTGAATACTAGGTAAAGACAGTAATAACTCTAGTAGTACATTTATTAAAATTTGTTTCGATCTGTTTCCCATTTAATTTCTTTTAAGACCCCTAGGTAGGTCCTAAATAATTGTGGCGTGACGGCTTCACCGTTACGCTACAACCTCATGATCCGCATACACTGCCGTCATTTTTATATATCTACTTTCATCGTCGCAATAATTTTTGAAGCTACGTTAATTTTGACTTCCTTGGTGAAGTGGTCTTTCCTGTAAGGTATTTATTTGGGATTGGGGAGGTCAAACACACCGTATTATATTAGTCTATGTTCGCATATCGTATGGAACCACGTAACATTTATTGAATAATGTTATTTTGATCCTGCTCGTAGTAAAACTGTCTTTTTCCACTTTTACAAATAATTTGTTCTTTAATTATTTTATTTAAAATTTTGTGACGAGCAATTAAAAATATGACAAAATAATCGTAACAAAAAGAAGCAAAGTGAGTTAGACACAACTTTTTTTTTAAGGCGGGAAAAAAAGGTTTCTACCACGAGTATTATTTATGTGAATATTTTAGTAAGGGAACTAACTATTTGGCAAATCAAGTTTGACTGTGTTACACCTATGTGATAAATTATGTTAATTATTGTGTAGGTGTACGACTGTTATAATCATCTGTTTTTTAAGCAACGGTGAGCTGCAAGGGGCAAACACGACAATAGGAGTACTTGACGTTGTTTCGCGCGGTTCTATGAGAGGGTGGCACTGTCCGGGTCGATCCAGCCCATGAATGGTGCTTGCTGGGAGAAGCAAGGCTCTACCAGTATATATCCTGTGAGATTGCAATTTTTCCATAAAGCTTATTAGTGTGCCTTACAAATAGTATTTTTATTCTGTAGTCGTTCTGAAGTTGGTATTAACGTAAAAAAAGCTGCACGGTAAGATAATAAAATAGTAGGTACCCCTATAATTAATATTGAATTATTGGAAGTTTCTGACCTTTGATGAGTTGTCAATGGCAAAAAATAACTTGTAAATAGAGATCAATACAGGAAAATGCTTCACGCCTAATTGAAGTAGTCACGAACGTCTGCAAACTAGTTATTATTATGATTGCTTGATATTATTGTATTCTTTGGTATTCTTACTATCGCATGCTATAAAAATTCTATAGTAAAATACTTCAAATCGCAGTTTTACTTTTAACTTCCCGCCAAGAAAATAGAAAATTTTCTAAAGTTGGGAAGTTATTGGTTTTACCCCGCTTTTCGAAAATCGAGTTTTCTACGGATGTTGACGTTTTGAGGTCCTAGAAAGCTTCCCCGAATGTTTCCGCGATGATGACTGTATGTGTGTGTGTGGCCGTAGTGGCCGTATGTAAACTTCATAACTTTTGAACGGCTTGACCGATTTCATCGGGGTTGGCTTCATTCGAAAGGACTTTACAAAACTTAACTTAAATTGTTTTTTTTTTAATAACATTTAAACGGTTTTACCGATCCATTCCAAAAACTAATCAGGTCTTAACATTAAAAAACCACGTCGATCGCCGCCAGTCCGGTCAAAATCGGTTGATTTGTTCGTGAGATATCGTAGACAAAAAAAATTGAAAAAAGTTTTTTTTTCAGAATTTCTATGAATTTTTCAGTTTGACCAGTTCGAGCTTTACGATTCTTCAAAGAGCTCAACAAGCTGGGTTTGATTACCGTAAACTACGAGAAAAACGGTTCATTCGTTTAAAAGTTATTGTCATTTGAAAATTCAACGAATAGTGTTTTATTAAATCTCTATCAAGACTTGTGAGCTCGAAGAGCTCAAAAGCATAGAACAGTTATCTCTTTGAGCTCGGTGAGCTCAAAATGACACAAAAATTATACTTTTAAACTCTTCGAGCTCAAAAAGTAGTTTTTGAGCTCGAAGAGCAAAAAGCAGAAATGTAATAAGTGCAATTTTGAGTGCACAAGAATCAAATTACCGGGAAGTTGCAGGGATGGACTTTAGGGTCAACCGTTTTCCAGATTTTTTTACATGTGTTCTAAGCGAGTGCTGGACTATACCCCACCTGATGGTAAGTGGAAGTATAGTCTAGGACCGTAAGATGCAAAGATGTAAAGACCTATTCAATCTAGCCTTGAAGACATCCACATTGTAATTGGACGGGAATACCGAAGCTGGTAATTTATTCCATTCCATTGCTGTGCGTATTATGAACGATGAAGCGAATCGTTTTGTTCGGAAAGATGGGATTTCTTGTTTTTTTTTTTTTTTTGTTTTTTTTTTCTCAGATTGTTTTATGTTTTATTCGTTTTTTGTATGTATTGTATTTATTCCTAATTACTTTTTTGTAGATAATTGTGATTACTAAATAATAAGCTAAAGACTCTTCTGGTTTAGCACCGGTTAATTTTTAGCTTCAGTAGTTAGGATGTGTTTTTTTAGTAACTGTTTTACTGACGTAGGGTAAGTCCTCGATGTGATGTGAATTTGTAAACAAATACATAATTTCAAAAAGTTAGAGCTGTGTGCCTTGTGAGTTTTGGGCTTCGGACTGGGATTGTACTCGATACCACTGTTTAGTGTGGTTAGGTTAATAGGTAGGCACTAATTTTATTGTTCCGGCGATGGAAAATGTCACGAAGAAGTCGGCATATCTAAGAAATTTTGTTAATGACATGTAAATTGTGCCAACCCGCACTGTTCTAACATGGTGGACTAAGATCTGAAGCCCTCTCCCTCTATTGCACGCCTTATAAGCGAAGCGTTGAGGTGTGTACTATTCTCGTTTTCGCAGAAAAACTGATTTTTCTAACTTAAAATGTCCCTATTTATCATAATATGTATATTGCATTTGTAAAATAATATCTACACACACATATAAAGAACAAACACTATTTTTAACACATGATATTTTTGATGCCATTTTTGTTATTTAAACTAGTTAAAAAACTGTTTGAAAAAGTTCTGTCTTGGACGTCCGATTGTTGTAGGTAATGTATGTTAACACGATAACGACCAAGATACTTTACTAATCGAGTCGTTTTTCGTTTACGAATTATTATGGTTACGAATAGAGCCCTATCACTTTTCACGGTCTGATTCGATGTGGTTTAATTATTATTAAATAAACAAATAAATAGTGAATGTTTACGCTCGACGCGACACTAAAAACAGTGCTATCCTTATTTCGTGAGAACTATTTCTATAGACCAATGTAGAAGTACTTCTTAAAATCTAGCTAGATGGCGTATAAGACATGAAAAGGTACTGTTTGAAATGAGCGCTATCTATGTGATTTATTGAAAACTACTTAGTAAGACCAATACATTATTACTTATCAAATAATCAATTTTATTGTGAAAAATGAAGATTATGAGGCGTGCAATGGGTTTTCCAAAGTATTTGAGTTTTGTATCCGCTTCGGACCCTGAATTTTAATTTCTTATGGCATTCATATTACCAATTGTGGTCCTCCTGATGGCAATGCTGCTCATGTCAGCACGAGAGACACTTAAACAAGAGCAACTATTGTTAGTTTACGAGGGCATTCTCAAAGTAACTAAACTGAAAACTTAGTTGCTTGTTTTCAAAAGTTTGTGGAACAGTTACAAAGGATAGAAGTAGGTACTTTGTACTTGATGAGTAACTTATATCCTTCCAGCATTTTCCCTGTCGCATTCAATATGCTGTTTGTACCGTGTAGATGTTTGCCTTTTTAGATGTGGCTGCCATTCGTTACAAGTTCTCAGTGTGGTGTCTTAGGCATAGCCGCTAGCTATATATATAGCTATATATATATATAGTCTTGGATTTAAAATTTCATTTGTTAGACGACAGCCAAGGCAATTTGTGCAAAATATACGTAGCTACTTGATATTCATATGTAACGAAACAAACTGCCATGGTCTACCGGCTTGAATATTACACGAGACAGTCAAGATAATCAAGTCCCGAAATTATCTTTTCTTTTCATAAAATAAATATCCCTTCCCATCATTAAAAATCGTTAAATAGTGAATACTTTCTGTTTGTAATCTAGTCAACGAGACTGCGAACGAGATAAAACCAAACTGGTTTTATCAATATATAAAAAAGAGATAAAATATCATTCGGTTTTGCCGTTAGCGAAGCGTTTACTGCTCCTAATTTACAATTGGCTTAATTCACACATCGCAAGCAACAATTGCCAAAATATATTCCATTCATAAATCTCCCGTCTAATGGGATAACAGACTAGTAAATCTGTTGTTTTATTAACGCTTACGACCTATTTTAAGTTACGGGACGGACTGTCAATATATCAGTTGTGTTTTATAAGTCATAAACACTTTGGGAACTATCTCGCAGTAGTTAGCCTCGTTTACAAAACAGATTTTTACTTTAGGCTTTCGGGTAGGCACCACTGAAGTAATGTAATACGCCAATAAAAGCGGAGAGACGGCACAAGGCGGGTTTATTTAGTGGGTGAGGGCCCCACACTACACTGTTCGTTGCCCGGAATGACGGGTTATGCGGTTAGGAAGATTTTATCCCGCCTTAACAAAAAAAAAAGGCTCTCGGGTAGGTAAAGAAAAAGTTGTGCTCTCAGTGGATCCCACAAATTTTGACTGAGGCTCCAAAAACGGACTGCGTCACTTGGTGTGGGACATAGTAAAAAGTGATACAACATGGATTTATTACTACGATCCCAAAACAAAGCAGCAACCGAGCTTATGGGTCTTTCAAAATGAGCCGAAACTAACCGAATTGGCGCGCGTGCAATCTGCCGTGAAGCGGATGATTGCTTCATTTTTAATAATACTGCACTTTTCTACTGATGCTTTCGTCGTACCGTGAAGTGATTGTCGGAAGTTATTAATATACCAACGACCAACGGCTTTACGTGCTTTCCCAAGCACGGGGGTGAAACACCGCCCACTTACTAACTTCGTATTGTTATTGAGAATTTCTTGACGGAACTTCCCAATAACTTATTGTTGGTCCGATCCGAGAATCAAACCCGAGACCTTGTAATATTATCTAAATCCTCTTTTCTAATATTACCTAAATCCTTTTTTTTCTAAATAGATTACAAATGATAGGCCTCTCTAAGAAAAGAAACATTTATTTTGAAAAAAAAAAGTCTGGACCTTGAACAGTCAAGTTCGAAGAAAAAGCTATATATACTGGAACATAGACGATTCTGGGACATTCTAGACGCAGGCATGGTCCTGTAAACATAGCAGAAGATTCTGATTCATTCTAGATGTAGGCATGGTCCTGTAAACATAGCTGAAGATTCTGATTCATTCTAGACTCGGACGTGGTCCTATTGAGATAGCTGTCAAAACTCCGAATTATCTTAAAGTTCCTTGAGAAGTCAAGGCTCTTCTGAAGATTGTCTTGAAGTTTTGGTTCTTCACTGGAAGCCGTTTCAGACATTTCAGGTGTGATCTGTTGGACTTCAGGGTTGGTTCTGAGACCGGGTCTGACCTTCTAGAACGGAAGGGATTGTACGGAACGCTAAAGGGAGTGAACCTTTGTACATGATACCCGAGACCTTGTAATATTATCTAAATCCTCTTTTCTAATATTACCTAAATCCTTTTTTTTCTAAATAGATTACAAATGATAGGCCTCTCTAAGAAAAGAAACATTTATTTTGAAAAAAAAAAAGTCTGAACCTTGAACAGTCAAGTTCGAAGAAAAAGCTATATATACTGGAACATAGACGATTCTGGGACATTCTAGACGCAGGCATGGTCCTGTAAACATAGCAGAAGATTCTGATTCATTCTAGATGTAGGCATGGTCCTGTAAACATAGCTGAAGATTCTGATTCATTCTAGACTCGGACGTGGTCCTATTGAGATAGCTGTCAAAACTCCGAATTATCTTAAAGTTCCTTGAGAAGTCAAGGCTCTTCTGAAGATTGTCTTGAAGTTTTGGTTCTTCACTGGAAGCCGTTTCAGACATTTCAGGTGTGATCTGTTGGACTTCAGGGTTGGTTCTGAGACCGGGTCTGACCTTCTAGAACGGAAGGGATTGTACGGAACGCTAAAGGGAGTGAACCTTTGTACATGTACGGAATGCTAAAAGAAGTGGACCCTTGTACAAGAACATCTTTTGAGGTATCCCAAGTGTTGCGGTGAATACTAAAGACAGTAATAACTCTAGTAGTACTTAGTGCTTACAAAACTTGTTCGTGTTTTCTTATTTATTAAAATTTGTTTCGATTTGTTTCCTATTGAATTTCTTTTAAGACCCCTAGGTAGGTCCTAAATAATTGTGGCGTGACGGCTTCACCGTTACTTTACAACCTCATGATCCGCATACACTGCCGTCATTTTTATATATCTACTTTCATCGTCGCAATAATTTTTGAAGCTTCGTTAATTTTGACTTTCTTGGTGAAGCGGTCTTTCCTGTATGGTATTTGGGATTGGGGAGGTCAAACACACCGTATTATATTAGTCTATGTTCGCATATCGTATGGACCACGTAACATTTATTGAATAATGTTATTTTGATCCTGCTCGTAGTAAAACTGTCTTTTTCCACTTTTACAAATAATTTGTTCTTTAATTATTTTATTTAAAATTTTGTGACGAGCAATTAAAAATATGACAAAATAATCGTAACAAAAAGAAGCAAAGTGAGTTAGACACAACTTTTTTTTTAAGGCGGGAAAAAAAGGTTTCTACCACGAGTATTATTTATGTGAATATTTTAGTAAGGGAACTAACTATTTGGCAAATCAAGTTTGACTGTGTTACACCTATGTGATAAATTATGTTAATTATTGTGTAGGTGTACGACTGTTATAATCATCTTTTTTTTAAGCAACGGTGAGCTGCAAGGGGCAAACACGACAATAGGAGTACTTGACGTTGTTTCGCGCGGTTCTATGAGAGGGTGGCACTGTCCGGGTCGATCCAGCCCATGAATGGTGCTTGCTGGGAGAAGCAAGGCTCTACCAGTATATATCCTGTGAGATTGCAATTTTTCCATAAAGCTTATTAGTGTGCCTTACAAATAGTATTTTTATTCTGTAGTCGTTCTGAAGTTGGTATTAACGTAAAAAAAGCTGCACGGTAAGATAATAAAATAGTAGGTACCCCTATAATTAATATTGAATTATTGGAAGTTTCTGACCTTTGATGAGTTGTCAATGGCAAAAAATAACTTGTAAATAGAGATCAATACAGGAAAATGCTTCACGCCTAATTGAAGTAGTCACGAACGTCTGCAAACTAGTTATTATTATGATTGCTTGATATTATTGTATTCTTTGGTATTCTTACTATCGCATGCTATAAAAATTCTATAGTAAAATACTTCAAATCGCAGTTTTACTTTTAACTTCCCGCCAAAAAAATAGAAAATTTTCTAAAGTTGGGAAGTTATTGGTTTTACCCCGCTTTTCGAAAATCGAGTTTTCTACGGATGTTGACGTTTTGAGGTCCTAGAAAGCTTCCCCGAATGTTTCCGCGATGATGACTGTATGTGTGTGTGTGGCCGTAGTGGCCGTATTTAAACTTCATAACTTTTGAACGGCTTGACCGATTTCATCGGGGTTGGCTTCATTCGAAAGGACTTTACAAAACTTAACTTAACTTGTTTTTTTTTTAATAACATTTAAACGGTTTTACCGATCCATTCCAAAAACTAATCAGGTCTTAACATTAAAAAACCACGTCGATCGCCGCCAGTCCGGTCAAAATCGGTTGATTTGTTCGTGAGATATCGTAGACAAAAAAAATTGAAAAAAGTTTTTTTTTCAGAATTTCTATGAATTTTTCAGTTTGACCAGTTCGAGCTTTACGATTCTTCAAAGAGCTCAACAAGCTGGGTTTGATTACCGTAAACTACGAGAAAAACGGTTCATTCGTTTAAAAGTTATTGTCATTTGAAAATTCAACGAATAGTGGTTTATTAAATCTCTATCAAGACTTGTGAGCTCGAAGAGCTCAAAAGCATAGAACAGTTATCTCTTTGAGCTCGGTGAGCTCAAAATGACACGAAAATTATACTTTTAAACTCTTCGAGCTCAAAAAGTAGTTTTTGAGCTCGAAGAGCAAAAAGCAGAAATGTAATAAGTGCAATTTTGAGTGCACAAGAATCAAATTAGCGGGAAGTTGCGGGATGGACTTTAGGGTCAACCGTTTTCCAGATTTTTTTACATGTGTTCTAAGCGAGTGCTGGACTATACCCCACCTGATGGTAAGTGGAAGTATAGTCTAGGACCGTAAGATGCATTAGTTTCGTAAAGACCTATTCAATCTAGCCTTGAAGACATCCACATTGTAATTGGACGGGAATACCGAAGCTGGTAATTTATTCCATTCCATTGCTGTGCGTATTATGAACGATGAAGCGAATCGTTTTGTTCGGAAAGATGGGATTTCCACAACATATAGATGGAAGCCCGCCGTTCGTCTGGTCGTCCGATGGTGGAAAGGTGTGGGTGGTATTAGATCATATAATTCACACTCTCCAAAGTGCATCCTATAGTTATTGTGAGGCTGGCTACCTTACGCCTAAGTTCAAGGTTCTGAAGATTGGTTGGTCACCAATTAACCTTTTCGCACGTTTCTCCATTGAATCCAAGACGGATAGATGCAATTTGTTTTTATTTATATTATTATAATTCCACGAGCAGGACTTGAATCTGCGGCTTCTGCGTAGATGTATCACATTTTCGCACTTTGTATTAATTTACCGTTTTATTGAGAAACACTCTCAATAAAAAAAGGAGTTGGTACTAAAGAAGTAGAGAAAGAAAATATAATAAATACACGTCGTGTTTAAAAGTATGCGGACTTGACTGCACAGTTGGCGGAATTGGCGGAGAGGTTTAGATACCGGCCTCCCGTCCGAATGTTGTGGGTTCGATTCCCACACAGGACAACTCTTTGTGTGATCCGTAAATGGTTGGTCTGAGTCTGGTCTGGGTGTACTTTGTGTCTGTGAAATTGTATGTTTGTAAAGTCCCCCGCGATACAAAGGTTATTTTGAAATAAAACTACGTTTACGGAATCTATCGCGTTTACTTGATTTTACTACTATCCCGACGTTTCGAATACTTTACAGCATTCATTATCACGGGTGGACTTAGATGATAGACGTCCAAGGCTGATATTTTATTTCAACGGTTTCACCTAACCTAATATTCGTTTAGAAACACAGTGATAATATCTACTTTAAATTTTTTATGCTTACAATGTATGAGACTTTAAGTTAGTATATCAAAATCAGTATAATACTCCTCTTTAAACTGTAAAATTTTGTTTTTATTTAGTGCTCAAAAATTCTACCACAAACTACAAATTACTACCAGTAAGAAGACAAACTTGGTTATTAGTTTATATTATTAAATATATTGATTTTGCCAAAAGCTAAGACTAAGAAGCTACCACCGGATCGGAACGCGGCCTGACTGAGAAAGATCTAGCCAGAAAACTCAGTAGGCAACAACTGTTATGGATTATTAAATTTTGTACGGAATTACGTAGAGCTAATACAGTTTAAAATTTTTTAAAAGGCAAAAACTAATCACTGCTGTGGGTTTTATCTACACAATAAGCGCTAACTGTGTCTTGCAATCTCGTGGTGTGCCTTCTTGTATCCTGTTTGGTGATGCCTATCACAGGATTCCAGCTTGATGGTAAGACCCAGCCGTCTTCTCTATTGAAATTGGGATGTTTTTTAATACGTATCATTCTAGGGCGATATCGATATATTCTTTTGCGAGGATTTGAGGTTTGTCAAACCTAATGCAATGGCGGGTGTGGTCCTGTGTGTGCTCACAAATTGCAGACTTTGTATAGCGACGTCGGGATAGTAGTAAAATCAAGTAAACGCGATAGATTCCGTAAACGTAGTTTTATTTCAAAATGTGTAACATTCGCGTAAATATCACTAGGGCTATTTCTTAGTGCGGGGTGAAAATGCTTCTTGGTTATCTCTTTATGTATGAAAATGCTCTGGTTCTGACAAGTAGGAGGTTAAGTATGCTCCACCGTACATCTCAATCGCGTTACTATCACCGGGCATCAACCGGAACTATGCCTGGAAAATCTTGGTAGAAATTGACTCTAGTTATATAATAGTAGAGTGAAATGTCCCCGGTTTTAGCCAGTTTTCGGCTAATATACGTACGTTGACAAGTAAAACCTAAATGAGGTCTTATGTGCTAATAATATTCTGTACCAAGTTTTTACGTATTAGACTTGTTATTATGACAGTTCCGTCGACTGGTCCTATCAGGATTTGCTCCATGACCGACTATAGTAATGTACTTACGTGTGATATTTGTTCATAATTATAGCGAATTCAGGCCAAGAAATCAGCTTGTTTACAACGCACCTCGCGGTAAATAACACCAAGTTAATACTTTTTCTTAAACATGTCCTTGTGACACAAAACTGCTGGCTCTTTCAATTAAGAATTTAGTGATTTTTAATAACCGATGGCTTAACATTGTCGTAAACTACATAATTATAGTATCAAGTAACCGAATTGAGTTATAACATATACATATAAATTGCAAAATCGAGACTGGACTTAGTTATAATACCTAAACGGGATCGCTCCAATAGTTTAAAGCCCTAATAAAATTCTTTTATAAATTGTACAGGATTAAACGTGATTGATTACCTATTATAGTAATTAAAAAAATAATTTATAAAATATATTTTCTGTAATTACAGCAACTGTTGCGTCAGTTTAAATATAGTTTAAATAACAAAGCTGTTTTTAATTTCTAATAGCTGTCTGTCTTAGGTAACACAGTGGTCCTCTTTGCAGGATTAAACCGCAATTAAGTAGCCAGGGGTACAGCCGGGGTGCTGTCTATAAAAACCATTACTACATTATTCATAGAACTACCTCCTCCAAAAGTCATTAAGATAAGCCTAAGAGCATGAATAATTATTTGTTACAGATGAAGCGGCGGGTGATATTGAGTGTCTACGCGGTGGTGAGGTGAAATAGTGGCGGCCGGCATGGACCACGCGGTGAAGGCGATGTCGGCGCGCGGGCCATTCTCGCGACTGCTGGCGCGCCGCCGCTTCGAGTCCGCCGAACTAGAGGAATTATACGCACGCTACGCTTGCAAGCTACAGCGGACCTCAGTGGGATCAGCGCTCGCACTCTGGGCACTACTAGCCGCTGCACTCGCTGCCGTCGATGCCACTCGTGGCTGGCGAAGGGCTCCTCAGGTATATCTCCAAGTAATCTCCTTATACTGTTAAATACCACTATCTCTTAATTGGCATGTAGTTATATAAAATACATGTAGGATTGACATACCTAACTTTATATAATCATAAATGCATAATACCTGCAGCTGTACTTATGTAATGTAATACACTATGAATTTTGGAGGAATGATTATTGCACGCCTCATAAGCGAAGCGTTGAGGTGGGTACTACTCTCACTTCACGCTACACAACAGATTTTTCAAACTTAAAATATCTCTATTTATCATATATTGCACTTGTAAAATAATATATACACACACATATCAAGAAAGAACACTATTTTTAACACTCATGATACTGTTTAAAAAGTTCTGTCTTCGGACGTCCGTGTGTCTGTATGTGCGGATTCTGTATGTTATCACGATAACGACCGAAATACTTTACTAATCGAGTCTTTTTTTTCTCCTACGCTTCAATATAATTAGGAATAGAATCCTATCACTTTTCACGGTCTGATTCCATGTGGTTTAATTGTTATTAAATAAGTTTGAATATGTATGGTCGATTTGATCATACACTAAAACCAGCGCTATCTACCTTATTTAGTGACAACTACTTCTATAAACCAATATAGTAGTACTTCTTAAAATTTGCACCATCTAGATAAGACATGAGAACCACATTAGTACTTACTTACTTACTTATCATCACGCCATTTCCCTTGCGGGGTAGGCAGATAGAACAGAGTGCCAAGAGGTTCTATTCTTGCATACATCTCTCGCTTCCTCAACATTCATAACTCTCTTCATACACGCTCGCCGGTTTCGGAGACTCCTGATTCCACCTTCCTTCAATACATGACCGATTTAGACTAGGTAGGTGAGTCTCGGTCTCCCCCTGTACCTACATCCTTCCACTTTCGCATTGTATATCTTCTTAACCAGTCGCTCGTCCTACATTCTTTCCACATGTCCGAACCATCGGAGCATTCGCTGTCGCATCTTTACGCCAATACTCTCTTTCATACCTACTCGCTCTCATACGTTGTCGTTACGAATGTGGTCAGTCAGCCTCACTCCACAGATTCTCCGCAGAGATCGCATTTCGACCGCATTGATTTTGCTCTCATGCTCCTTTTTGCATACCCAACTCCTGCTTCCATACAATAACGTTGGGACAAGCACTGCGTTGTGTATTGCGACACGTGCCCTCTGGCTGAGGTGATGACTGCCGAGAAGTTGTCCCAATGCTCCGTTCACTCTATTTCCCGCATTCACTTTTCTCTCTACATCAGTGGTGTACCTTCCATCCCGACTGAATCCACATCCGAGATATACAAATTCATCCACTTGTTCTAGCACACCATTTCCTCTTGCTACTCTAACATCTGTTCTGGCTTCTTCTCTTTCAAACATCACTATTTACACTCTGCTCCCCTCGACTCGCCAAACTGGGCAAGGCGTGATGGGTGGCGGCCCCCATCGCCGCACCTGCCATTGTTCGTACCGACGGGCGCGGGTCGGTACGCGTCGCCTCTGGGGCACGCCCTAACCCGCACTGCGGTACGCATTCGAGCCGGATTGCAGCCTGTGGATTGCAGGCTGGCAGGGCACATTAGGCTGACATTGGTACTTTTTGAAATTAGCGCTATTTATGTGATTTATAAAGCAAGCGTGGCGATTACGGCACTATCCCCCATTCTTGAGGAGGCCTATGTGGACGTTAAAAGGCTGATGGATGATGTGATTTATTGAAAACTATTTAGTTAACTACTTAGTTAGACCAATACATTATTAGTTACTTATTCAATTTAAATTACCACCCAATTCAACAGTAGTGAAAAGATCTTGTAATAAATTTTATTGTGAAAAATGAGCTGATGAGGCGTGCACTTTTGGATTTTCCAATTTTTTTTTATTATCTTTTAATAGTAACTAGGATTACTTATGTATTCATAAAAGAGAATTGGTAGTGCTTTTTCTAACTTGTAGCTGGATGAGACCAATAGGCTATCACAGGGTTCAGCTTAACTGACATGATTTCATGGTATCTTAAGATGATCACATGCTTTAGTGGTAAAGATACTTAGGAAATCCGTACCTAAAACAGCATTTATTCATTGTTTTTGTTTATACTTATGGGTGGCCAACAAGCATACGGACCACCTGACGGTAAACGGTCACCGTAGCCTACAGATACTAACAACACCAGGGGCAACACTTGCGCAGCGCCATCTCAAAGGAAAGGGATAGGAGGTAGACGGAAAGAATATTAAGGAGAGGATAGGTAGGATTCTAAAGAGAGGGATAATAAGGAGAAGGCCGGAGAGGGCGTTGGGCCTCCAGTACTCTCACTCACCATACGAAACAACTGCAGATACCTACCGTTGTTTCACGCTGATCTTTTATGAGAGGGTGATACTTCCCCGATCGAGCCGGCCTATCCATGCTGGGATAACCAAGGCTCTACCAGTAGAGCTTGTCATGATCTTGCTTATCTATGTCTAACATTTAACCTTAGAATATACGATGTCATTCACTCTGTGATACTTATACTCTAAAATCTTATATGGGTATATTTAAAAGCCGACTCCAAAACCATGGGAAACATAAAGAATATATATAAAGCCTTGCTTTTTGGTGCAGGTTGGGGTGTTAAGTGCACACGCCCTGTTATGTAGCGGCCTCGCTTGGTGGTGTGGCCGAGCGGGCGTAGCGCCAGAGCGAAGACTTCCACGGGCCTGTTGGCTGGCACTTGCGGGAGGAGCTATCGCCTTAGCTGCCACTTTACCAGCTTGGAGTACCGGTGCAGCGGTGGAAGGCGCGGTTCATGTTGTGTGGGCAGTTTTCGCTGCTTATGCTCTCCTTCCAGTCGGTGCACCCGTCGCAGCAGCGTTCGGCATTCTCCTACCAACTATGCATACGATCGCATCTGCACTCGTCGCTTACCGTTTTCCATATCACATCTGGCAACAGGTCAGTCATCTTTTATAATCTTTGTAGACATAACTTTCACACGTGGATAATGGTTGTATTGCACTTTACAAACATACAATAAAATTAAAAGAAAAAAGTAAAAAAAAAGAATATTACTATCGTAAGTATAGTATATTTGTGACTCATAAAATATATTGTGTGGCAACCTCATCAATTGTGGCAAATTTAAATATTCTATTGCCGCAAAGCGAGACAGCTTTATTGATCAAGAGTCATCGTGTGACTTAGAAATATAACCGTATATTTGTAGCAAATAGAAATTCTGCAATATGTTCAGCTTCGCAAACTTATCCTTGCCCTAGACTCGTTACGTATACTATCTATATCGACGTCACTACGTGAATATGTCTTTAAATATGCTTTCTTATGAGGCAATTGAAAAAATTATCAAAATCGCGGGAAATAGTTTGGTGTTACAGTTATAATTACACGCAATGCGCTCGGTGGGTAAGGTACGCCAACCCCAATTTGAGCACGTATTCAGCCGTGTCCACCTAGCAGCTACACCCCGATGTGGTTAAATAGTATTTTATTATATTAGCCAATCGAAAATATTAATGTATCCACCATGTAACACTGTTGTGCCCACAGACAACTCAACTTGTGCTCCACGGCCTTTAAGTATAATAGAATGCTTTAGAGTACATCAGCATAGACAACATTTTCAATCACATTGTTGTATTAAAAAAATATATATTTAGGCAATATTAATTTGACGTCCGCAGAACAAATAAGATTATTATTCCCAAAATAGACTTCGGTATATTCGGTATATAGGTATATTATAAGGTAACGCAACATTTTGTTTTTGCGTTGTGTTTTCCTTTTGATTTTTATTATTGCTCGGTATTTAGGGTCTTAGCGTGATGTTAATAGTCTACTATAGGAACACCTAGTCTTCTTCAAAAATTTGTAAAATTAAAAAATTATACATAATGTTCAGTTTTATTACATTAGTATAGATTGAATTAAATAAAGGATTAAATATTAAATTTTTGTCTATATGTTTGTTTTACGATCTATGGTAATACGATTTGTAATGCTTTTCAGAAATTAGTTACTTTATTACTAATATTCAATAGTTAGATTTATTATTTAGAACTTTCAAAAACAGCAAATCGTTGCCTCAGCCGCTTGGTTCCCACCGTATGCTGTTATTAATCACTTCATCGTGATAGACATCATGCGTCTCTTTGCGTGAGATCATTTCATTGTTACCAGGAAGGATTTGAGTCTAGAAAATATACCTACTTATAATATGATAAATGATTCTGAGATAGACACTACAGGTCTACAGTAGTGTTTTGTGTTAATAAAATATACGTAAAACTGCCAGACGCAACAGATTTTTCAATAAAATCTGGGCATTTATATCGCGCTAATAATAAAAAAGGCAATAAAACGATCGCTTGTTGTTTCTCGTATTTGTGGCGTTATAATGTTGATTGCATAATATAGTTATACATTTTAGAGGGTTTTATGTCAAACTCGTTAAAAACTCATCGGGACTGCTGTGTCAGATATTTTCTGAGAATTTTTTTTATTGATGTTAGAAGTTATTGGCTCCAAATAGCAAAACTATAGCTTCAATAGTGTTTACGAGTAGATATCACATCCCTTAATAATGGTATCGGCTTAGTGATATACTTTAGTGTTAAACTGTGTACTGTGTAGCATAGTTGTCCAGTCCAACCAACTACTATCTAAAGTCTGTTTAAGTAATGAGTATATAATTATTTTTCTGAAATACGAGTCCTGTAGTACTTTTTATAATAATGTATTTTTTTGAGAGTCCAACCTGCGTTGCACTGACACCTTACCATAGTGCGACGGCCTACATCCTCCTTATTCTAAGCGAAGGCACTATCACTATACACTAATAAACAGTTCCTATTTGCATCTAGTACCTATTGACTATATATTGTCCGTATGGTGATGGACTAATAATACAATTGTCACCACCCCATTCTTTTCCACGGGTGTCGTATGAGGCGACTAAGGGAAGTAAGCAATTATCATCCATTGCATGACTGGTGGTAGGACTGGGTACTATGTGGAAGTACTCACTTGGTATCGGGCCCGAGCGGGTTGGTACCACCATCTCCCGAGTGATCGGCTATGAAGCACATAGTTGCGTTTTGGCTGTAGCAGGAGATAGCCGTTTATTCTTTAATTTCATATCTGTGAAATGAAATGGTGAGCAGCGGCTTGACAATACTCTCGGTATAGTTGATTCCATGAGCAACGGTTACCATTTACCATTGGATGGGCAGTGGCTCGTCTGCCACTACAAGCAATTAAGAAAATATATTGAAAATGTATGAAATTATATTTAAACATATTATCCGTTATGACAGTAAGCAGAATGACGCCTCGAGGCTGATGTGCTAATGGGCGTAAGCCTACTGCGTATTAATTATATAATTGTACGTTCCATCATTTTAATTAATTGAATGTTAATGTTACTAACAATGGATTATAATTCAGTAAGAAATAATATATTATTTGGACAGTTCTGATAAGAGAACGCAGCCAATTAAGAGCGCTTTATTGTTTATAGTTTGCACGCAGGTAGAATTTGAGCTTTTCCCTCGAGAAATTACCTAATGGGCTTGTGAAACAACAGTTATGGTAAGGTTGTATTAAAATTTTTATCGTTGATAATCTCTAATGTATTTTTGTAGTCATTACTAAGATATAGTCACAAACCAAACATGCAGGAGCATGATGCATATAATATGCATATCATCATTCGCTTGACCTTATGGCGTTTATTTGGTCGGTGCAGTATGTTTTTTTTCTTCCATCTATATTCTACCCTATCACCCTTGTCATTTAAATATTAACATTCTTTCTACACATAGTATTCTTCACACAATCCGTCAATCTTTTCTTCAGTCGCCCACTTTCACAACATCCGTCTACATTCAAATTGAATATGCTTTTCGCTACGTGCTATTTGTCTCTTCGCATAATATGTCCAAGATAGCCGATGTCCTCTCATTTTCTCCACATTTGTGTATTTTTTCAGGCATCCTTTATGTAAACCAGTCTTAATTATATCTATTATAGACTCTACACATCCATTCAGCATTGGCATGTCAGTAGCAGTAACATAGTTGTTATGACCAGTCGAAACCAACTAGTAGAATTCTAAAGTTTATTAAATTATTTTTATATTGAAATTATCGTGAGATTGACACATTAATATGTGTCAATCTCACGATAATTTAATGCGCTAACATTATTATTAACAAGTAACTAACGATTAGGCTCGATTTCGTTTATCCGGGTTTCGAGCATATCCGATGCTCATCATCAGGACGAGCCCGCGCAGTAATTCATTTACAATTATTATTCATAAATACGAATACTGTAGTATTGCGATGGCCTAATCTTCATAATTTTAAGTGAGAAACCCGACAGGGAGACCAATAAATGAGTGATAGAAGTAAAGTAGTACCTATAAGTTTGCGATAAACCAACAAGCGTACACCAGGGTGCCTCTTGTATGTCAAAGCGAGAAGAGGTAAGGACTTAGAGCCGATCCTTGTTGTAAGCCCACGTCCACACCGAACTCATTACTTTACATTTATACCAGCGATTGGGCTCGTGGACTAGATGTACTAGATGGATTTACATAGTACGAATTAACTCTACATACTTTCCAGGCACATATTTCTATTTCAAACACCACCACAAAACCTCGTGAAGCACGCGATCATAATGCATTTTCAAGGTTAACAAAAACGAAGTGCAAATTTATGTGCACCTAAATATGTTCCTTGTGACATAGTTGCCTAATTTGAGTCCTGTAGTAGAGATTTGTTTCGACATGTGAACCTTCGATAAAAGCGGTACTTAGCGGAGGTTTAAGCTGATATTTTCTGGATGTTGTAACGTGCGAAAAATATTAAAAGACGTGAAAAAGTACAATTTTATTTTTGATTATATTTTTTTAAGTATTTGTCATGCTTGGCCATATAAATAAACACTAGAAAATGATATATCTCCATCTGTGGTACAGCGGTAGTGTGAGCGACTGCTGATTATGAGGTCTCGGGATCGATCCCCGCGTCGAGCAGTATTATTGAGCTTTTTCGTAAAAGGAAAGATTCTCAGTATCAGCCTGGAGTTTGGAAATATGCCCGGTAGACGACAATAGGCTCGCCCCCTATTACGTGGGACTTAAACATACCTGGCAAACCGTGGGTGTGTAATACACCTCTGCCTACCCCTTCGGGATACAGGCGTGATGCTATGCTTTTTATGTTTTTAGAAAATGATAGCCACGGGGCCAGCGGGGCCGCGCCTTCTTAATACCGTTCCTACATCTACATTAGCAATGTAAATGTTAAACAAGGAGGTTAACCAAACAGTTTGCGGTTATTAACAGCGCAGTACCTATACACAGTGATACCGACTGTCTGTAACATCTGGTTAACATAAATCGATAGAGCAATTTGTAGATAGCATTTGTGCGATCGGCTATTAATGTCGGTTACATAATGTTGTTATATTATAAATTGATGGCTTTGTAACTCGACTAGTAGTTTGATCTAAGAATGTAATAAATTTGAGGGGCTAATATTGATTGATAATTCATATCAGATGAATAAATATAGAGCAAGGATTTTGGGAGTTGTTGGTATAAGTCTGGTGTTAAGCCTAGTTTTAGTTATTATTTATAACTTTGTTAATATTATAAATGCGAAAGTTGCACGATCGATCATCCTGGAATTTTGCATATACTATAGTATTTCAAAACCCGGAATGGGATTTATAATAAGCTTCGTTTTATCCCGAAAAAAATAATGCTTTTTGTGGGATAGCAATTTTTGCTTACAAATAATTATGTGTCGTATAGTGACTCAGTTATATTCTAAATTAGACGCGGATAAAGTCGCGGGTAGAATCTAGGATGGACTAATTTAATATGGGCTTTAAGCCCATTGTCTGAAGGTATAAAGTAGCTGAGTTTTATTGTCCTATTCCCAGTGACCTGAGCCAAATGTTGGATTTTCATTGTAGACAATAATGCCAGTGCAAGAAGCACTGGCATTATTGTTATAGTTAAATCGCTAGCAAATGTTTGTATTTATGTATAAATTGTGCGTTGCTAATGTTAAATTAGAGTATGTTAATTATCGCTATGTAAAATTAGCTCCTATGGGAACCTTTTTGCCAAAATCCATGGAAACCATGGATTTTGCCTGGATAATAAGTAGTCAATGTCCTTTTCTGGGCTCCTGACTATATGTGTGCAAAGTTTCATGATGATTGGTTCAGTAGTTACAGCGTCAAAGCGTAACAAACAAACAAATGCACTGTAGTATTTATAATAATTGCTGTTATCCATTCCAGACGGTGAATAATCGGTCACATGAGTCAGTTCGACAGTGATATTTTGAAGGTTTTCCTCTACGTTAAAGTAAACAATCCATCTGTCTATTCGTCAGCATTTTATCGCCCACTGTTGGATATAGGCATTCCCAGAGAGCACAACAAGCCGTCTTATTTCGACTGTATCCATGTATCCAACAATAATATTCCACCATTATAGATTTTTAATAGGTAATAAAAATAAAATCTCTGATCGAGTTTGTCATTACGTTATTCTAGTGGTATACAAACCGCTAATTATTACCAAAGAGTACGGGTCCGCGAGGCAGTTTTTCTGCTATGTTTTTATAATTTATTATCAGGTCGTAACCTGATATTATTTTATACTTAGAACATATGAAAAAAATTAATGTACCATAAACATATTGTAATGGGTATAACACTAATATACGAACAAGGGGCTAGAGTCTTCTCTCCGAAGACTACCCAGGGGGGTTAGACGGAATCTCATATCTCATAATCGACATCGTATTGTCTCGCTTGTGATTGGTAGAGAAACCGACGCGTGATGTCGCAATAATCATGGTGATCTCTCAACCAATCACAGTGATCACGATTCGATGTCGATTGTGAGATATGAGATTCCGTCTAACCCCCCAGATCCAAGACAGATGTGTCGAAATTGATCCCCAGTCTCAGGTTGAGATTATAGGGGAATCAAAGCGCATTTCTGGAACACAATTCCTTCCATGGAGTTCATCACACAAGACATCTAAAACAAATGTGAAGTGGATATTGGGTGTGACTACGATAGTTTAGCGGTCCAGAGTACTTCCCCGGATTAGATGGGACGCAGATCCTGCGCGCAGTAAAGCTCTTGTTTTCCACATGCATAAATAATTTTTTCTTAAAAGAATTCGTATTGTCATAGAAGATTAGATTTCTTTGATACCTTAATAATGTGATTAACTTGTTATCGTATGTCCTTATTAGCTTGTTTACTAATGTTTCTACAATATACACACTTATTTAATCCACTGCAATAAAAAACAACATAAAGTATAAGCAAACATTAATTAATTGTACGAGTTTGCCTATGCACGTCATGAACGCATTTGTATTCACATGTTTTCAACATGCTGAAAAGTATATTTCGCTCATTCGCAACGGAAATGGACGGCTGGCGGTCGGCTAATTCAGACAAATTCCTATAATAATTCAGTCGGCCCATTTTACACCGTATAAACTACGGTCATATCAATTTATCCGCAGCAAGTTATAATTTTCTATTCAATGCCTTTGCTTATCCCGCAACGATCATGGATTATTCGTTTGTTAATTCGTCTATCGATATACATAGTTATGATCTTAGTGATTGACTATTGGACGTAAAGATAAGAAATCAATGAATGGCCGGTTTCAACTAGAAATCGAACTTTCAACATAATCCTTCACCTGTTCTTGCTATCATTAAGTACATCAGAAAGTGTTTGTAGGCGCCACTATGCTATTTGTGTATGATAATGAACACGTCTTGTCTTAAGACTTGATCACACCCATTTACCATTTCACGTGCCTAATGCGGTTGGACAAGTGAGTTTTCTTGTAGTGGAGTTGTAAAACGCTACGTCATGTCTCTGAATAGCATTGGATAAACTTTATTCAATTGTTAGAGCTCTTTAACAGATAAACTGTCCTGTAATAATATAAGCACAACGTAAAATGTACTCAAAAGAGGGTCATATTATGACCTTTTCCTTTGTTACAACTATCTTGTGTAACCCTTTTCTTAGATACAAAGTCTGTACAAAAAACATTTCAGCTTAACATACGATTCTTATCTTTGCATTCATTGGATAATACAGATCTTTCTTTACCACCGAAGGAATGTAATATAGTTCCAGTGGCTCGCCAACAAAGGTGGAGAGACGGCACACGGCGGGTTTCTTTAGTGGGTGCAGGCCCCACACTACCCTGGTCTTTGCCCCGAACGACAGGGTGTGCGGTTAGGAATACTTTTTCCCGCCTTAACAAAAAAATAAGGTTAATCTGTTTGGTCGATAAATATTTGATGATAGTAATCGAGTAGATTTAATATTTTCTATCCCTAAACGTCTTTATTAATTTACGCGCGAACGATATCAAAATTCAGTTTACAAGTTCCTCACACCAAAATTACTATACCTAGTGTTTATAATGTATACGAAACTATTAAAACTGTTATAGTTGTATTGTTGTGATAACTAAATTTTATGCAGCTTAAATGTGTAGTAGTTGTGGATAAAATACTTTAGATATTTTTATATTTATTTTTAGCATTTGACATACTTAGCACTATACATTAAACACAAAGTGAAAAATGTGAAATCGAAAATAACAGTCAGGAGCAGGATTTGAACCTGCATCTTCTGGATACCGTCCAGATGCTTTACCAATTCAGCCATCCTGACAATTGCTCCTGACTGCTAATTTCGATAACACATCATACTTAACGTCTTTGGGTGACGCCTGCGCCATTTGTCGGAAGTATTTTCATACATTATACCAACCAGGTAAACTTAATTTTACAATTAAGATTTTACCTAATAACGACGCAAACCCTTTAAATATTTTAGATATTTTTATATTTATTTTTAGCATTTGACATGCTTAGCACTATACATTAAACACAAAGTGAAAAATGTGAAATCGAAAATAACAGTCAGGAGCAGGATTTGAACCTGCATCTTCTGGATACCGTCCAGATGCTTTACCAATTCAGCCATCCTGACAATTGCTCCTGACTGCTAATTTCGATAACACATCATACTTAACGTCTTTGGGTGACGCCTGCGCCATTTGTCGGAAGTATTTTCATACATTATACCAACCAGGTAAACTTAATTTTACAATTAAGATTTTACCTAATAATGACGCAAACCCTTTAAATATTTTAGATATTTTTATATTTATTTTTAGCATTTGACATGCTTAGCACTATACATTAAACACAAAGTTAAAGGCTGAATTGGTAAAGCATCTGGACGGTATTCAGAAGATGCAGGTTCAAATCCTGCTCCTGACTGTTATTTTCGATTTCACATTTTTCACTTTGTGTTTAAGATAAAATACTTATTTTATTTTACACACCGTTTTTATTTTCATACTTTTGAATCCCGTTTCAACATAAATAATATTTCTAATTCAGGATGCAGCTGTTGTTATTGTAAATTTAATAAAAATGTAGAATGCATGAATACTGTTGACGTTAAATTAGTTTTTCAATGATGAGTCTAATTGCGGAGGCGGACGAGGTGACGCAGCCGGTGACAGGTTCTATTTGCATAACTGAGACGGAAAAGTTCACGGCTCACTTAACTTTATCAACGCTGTAAATAAATTAAACGCTCATTAGCTTGGCCACACAGATCGCTGGACGAATAAAGTTATAAACATATACCAAGATTCCTATTATGGTGTAACCTAATAGGTTGCAATATCCTTTTAAAAGCATATATACTTTAAATTATTTACATTTCTATATGCATACTATTTAGAGATTTCCGAAGAAGTTAATGACATAACGCAAATACAATTTGTGATACAGCTATGTTACGGATTTTTATAAACATAGCATCACACCTGTATTCCCCGAAAGGCTAAGATGTGTATTACACACCCACGGTTCGCCAGCTATGTTTAAGTCCTACGTAATAGGAGGCGAGCCTATTGCCACTGGCCACAATTCGAAACTACTAATTCAGAATTTTTCATTTTACGAAATAGCTCAATAACTGCCTGACCCGGGGATCGAACCTGAGACCTCATGATCAGCAGTCACTCACACTACCACTGCACCAAAGTGGCAATTTTTTTTATTCTTTAGTATTACGTTTAACTTAGCCGAAGTACTCGTATAATAATTCATCTACATTTCTCCTATACGTGACTTTGTATACCTAACATAGGGCTGACCTTTTAACCGTATATCGGTTTGTGCTGCTGCTAAGAATTTCTTGACGGGTAAAGACCCAGATATTTTTTTAGTAATGCAGGAAATCGGCACCGGGCTATAAGTAGCAAACAAATGTGTCTAAGTCCACGTGCCTATTCGACACTGCTTCCCTCTCAACAAACATTAAGATACCCACTTTCATAATATTTTTATTACTCTGGTGATGTTTCAATAGTTCATAATAGATATAACAAAAAACTTTATGTCCCTCGTGACGCCGGCACTCAACTATGTACTTAATTATATTAATGAACTTTCCGAAGAAGTCGTGGCCCCTTTCACAGCGTGTCTGTTCCGAGTTGTGTAAGTGATGTATAATGGAAACTTGGTCCCTGGTTCCACTCTACATAAGTACGTTTTTTTAGAACTATGAGTGTATTCAGTGCGTGTTTAAATAAATTGTAGGTTGACGTTTAAAACACATTTACTTGAATGTATAAATGTTTATTAACATTTATCATCGCATTTTTAAGAGAAAGTAATGCTTTTAAGGTTCTGAAATATTATAGTGTCTAAGATTTCATATTTATGTAATCTATATTGAATTGTTGATAAAACAGATAGGCTTATATTTTTTTATTGATTATGATAGCAGTCGAGCCATGGCTCATCTGATGGTAAGTGGTAACTGCCGCTCACGGACTCGAAAATAGTAGAAATAAAAAACTACCAAACCGCTGGTCACCGTTTCATTTTGAGTATGGGAAACAAATCTCCTCGTAACAAACAAAACACGGAGGTGCTACGGTCAGCACCACGGAGTTCCGTACTCCGTGGTCCACCGACCCGCTCGAGCCGAACAAGTGAGAACTCTCATTTAATACCTAAACCTACCACCAGTAATTCAATGGTTGATAATTATAAGTGTTCACTTCCGTTAATTTCGTCTATTACGCCACCTGCGCGAAACAATGGGATGGTGACACTTATAACCCTCTCACGGAAGATCAACGTGAAACAAGCAGGTGCAGCAGATACCCTTACCGTTGTTTCGTATGATGAGTGAGAGCGCTAGAGGCCCATACCCCCTCACTTTCCTCTCCTTATCATCCCTCCTCTACACTCCTATCCCGGAGATGGCGACGCCTTATGCCTCTGGTGTTGCTAGTGCCTATATGCTACCGTAACTGCTTACCATCAGGTGAATTGTATGTATGTTTGCCAGCTACGTAGTTTAAAAAGATAGGATTTTTTGATACGTTGAGCACTAAGAAAAGATTTTCCGCAAATCTTAAGCAGAATGGTTTTTTATCTACCGTCACATTGACTACAGGAACCTAAAAACACATCCCCAATAAGACATCACTAAGACGCGAGCGAAGTCGCGGGTAATGCGTGTACATATATTTAGAAAATATAATTTATTCTTACTTCTTTAAGATCTTTCTATTGTACCTAAGTTTTTTAATTTGTTGCAATTAGAAAACGTTAAAACCCCTTGTAATATGCAATTTGTTTGAGTTTTGCATAATATACAAAATGTATTTACGTTTAGAATCGGATTAAACACGCTTCGAAAGACATAAATCACAATGCGCGTATTGTGATTAGCAATTAAAATCGTGATTTTAACGACCTCGATAGTTCATTTATGAAAGATTTGTTTAGGAAATTATTTAGATTTTAAATTGGTTATTAGTAATTACCTCTGTTTTAAAGAGTTTAGCTTCCGAGTTTCCATATAAAATATAGCACTGACCACTGCTATATGTGGCTATCGCTATGTCGACAATGAACTACACTAAATAGTAGGTCCATTTTCTTCCCAAACACTTTTTTTTATACTACGACAGTGGCGAACATGCATACGGCCCACTTGATGGTAAGCAGTTACCGTAACCTATAGACGCTAGCAACACCAGAGGTATCACTTGCGCGTTGCCATCTGCAAGGAAAGGGATAGGAGGTGGATAATAAGGAGAGGATAGGGAGAGGGTTTGGGCCTCTGGCGCTCTCACTCACCATACGAAACACAACGGTAAGATTAACAACCGTTGTTACACGCTGGTCTTTTGTGAGAGGGTGGTACTGCCCCAATCGAGCCGGCCCGTTCATGTTGGGATGAACAAGGCTCTACCACAAGCGTGGTAGAGCCCAGGGTTCCGGCATCGATTGGTCCCCTTGCTAAGTGCTACGTCAGCATTCAAAAGCCGATTGCCAGACCACCGAGACAGTTATATATTTATGTACCTAAGTAACTCCTTCGGTGTTCTAACGGTAGTGTATGCGACTGCGGATTATGAGGTTTCGGGTTCGATTACCGGATCTGGCCAACAGGTTTTTCCGTCAAGAAATTCTTAATATAAGTCCGAAGTTAGGAAGTTAGCGGTGTTTTACACCCGTGCTTGTACAAGGTCAGTGTCTTGACACTGGCCAAATTACCGTCTGGAGATCATTATTATTGTTATATGTTCGCAACATTGTCCGCGTGGACTTCAGAAAATAAATATTTCACTGCTATTTCTTATTTTTAAAATTACTGCATAATATTTAGCATAGATTTAGATTGCCGATTCATTTTCCGTTCTCTGTGTTTTAAATACACATCGAGAATACTGCAAAACGACTACAGTTACCTTGAATTTTCATTCGTACAATAACAGTTCAATAGATCTGGAAAATATCCAGTGTGAAGATGTTTAGTACTTGTGACTTGATTTATATTAACCTCTTAATAAACTACAAATCTTACTTAAAAAAACTTGTTGTTAGATGGTGGGCAACGTGGTTGTGTTTGTGTGCGTGAACGTGGTTGGCGCGTTGATGCACTCGCTGATGGAGACAGCGCAGCGACGAGCTTTCCTCGACACCAGGAATTGTATCGCTGCAAGGCTCGACATGGAGGATGAAAACGAGAAATTGGTAAGACTTGTAAATATCTAATATATATAGTAAAATTACATTTAAGATATTTTAGAAAAATTGACTGAATTAGGCTATAAGGCGTGTCTGAACACAAAACAATTTTTTTTAAATTTTTTGTCTGTTTGTCTGTTTATGTGTTTGTTCGTTCGCGCATCACGCAAAAACTACTGAACGGATTTTAATGCAACTTTTTTGTGATAGCTCTTGATTAGACTTAAAAACTGGTATACTTACATTTTATCCCGCCACTATATCCGCAACCTATAATATTAGCTAAAAACTAGCTTTTGGCTACGGCGGAGCTGCGGGCAAAGGCGAAGGCTAGGCTGCAAAATTATCCAGGTTGAAACGGAAGAGGGCTTATTAGTGTTGAAAAGGCCTACTATGAAAACTAATAGAAATGATTCTTAAGAAATTGTTGGGTTATTTAACGTTAATATGTATTACTTACTAAGTATATTTTGGGATGTTCTGGAACTTTAAGGCAAAAATTCGTTAGTCTCTTAAAGTGATCCTTCATGAGCTGTGTTTTATCTAATGTAGACCTCACAAAATACTACCTTGTGCTGTCATTGGACCCACACCACATGAATAAACCCATACCATAAAACCATACATTTATTGTTTATTAACCTTAATGTAAAATATTTATACAGAAATCAATCCATGTCTTTAGAAAAGTGATGTAGAAATTTACCAATAAAGTCATATTGGTAAATGTAACAGGAATTTTCCAAAGCAATTTTTGTAGATGCGATTTGAGGGTTCGTCGGTAAATGTGATAAATAGCGGTGCCATCCCGTCGGAAATGGGTCTTTTCTGTTATTTGGCGACAATCTTCCACGAGGGAACTTTTCACGGCATCCTTAAAATTATATTACAGTTATTATTACCGTAAAAACTTCGTAATTGTATTACCTTTCAGATTTGTTTGTGACTAATCCGCCATCTGAGGATTTAAAATTATACAGGCTATGGCTTGCTCATGTAGTATTTAGAATATTTTAGAGTGACAGTTGAAGACATATACATAATGTATCTCATACTCGGGCCACACTAATAGGAAACGCCGTGAACTATCGCGATGGCGGACGTTTAACGTTGGAGTAGCCACGACTTATCGCGAGAATTGGACATTGGTATTCAATTTGCCGTTTAACGTTAGGCGATAACTCCAGTGGCGGTACATCAAAGAGATTGAACCGTTTAAGTGTGGCCACCCAATTTTTCGCGTTTACGCATTAATTACTATACAATAATTTGCGTGATGATATTGATTGCAGTTTGTTGACTAAGCAATAGAAAAGCTTTATGCATTTAAATTACCTTCAATTTTGACGACAATGACGTATACTTTATTTAATTCTATTGAGCCCTTTTTTCTACCGGGTCTTCGAGAAGCCCATTGGACACTAATGCAAATTCAAAGACGCTCAGCGTTCAATTAAACCAGTTACGGTTTTATTGAAGGACAAACTTGGAAAATAAATTTGGTAATGAATGAAGCGATGGTCTGGTTCTGTTTGTCGCTGGAGCAGCAAAGAGGTATTTGCGTGGAAGCAAAGAATCGGCAAATCTAAAGTTTTCGGACCAGATGGATCTCTGATATGAAAACCTTTTCTGAAATAAACTGGATGCTGAAGACGCAGCCATAAGTTTAGGGAAACATGACCAATAGTGCGTTGACGTAGGCTGATTTATACATTGTTATGATGATGAATCATTTTTAAAAAACTTTTTTGTTAATGCTTATGGTTGCAGATAAGGCAGAGATTACCTGATGGTAAGCGGTAACTGCTGCTCATGGATTCAACGCGGACGGACAAGAACGCGCTCTTTTACGCTTTGTGTTCTAGCTATTGACTGAGCATGTCATGTGACGAGATATTAAAATAACAACAGATCAAGACTATTTTTACGGAATCTAAAGCAATCCCGGCGTTTCGAATATGTACTTCACACTATTTACTTTACAACATTCATGGCAACATTCAGTCCACCCGTGTCCATAAAAATCAAGTAAACGCGATAAAACATAGCATCACGCCTGTATTCCCCGAAGGGGTAGGCAGAGGTGTATTACACACCCACGATTCGCCAACTATGTTTAAGTCCCACGTAATAGGGGGCGAGCCTATTGACGTCTACCGGGCACACCGTAAACGCGATAGATTCTGTAAAGTAGATATTAGGTCAATACTTTTTCAATGCTAAGTAGAACCAACGGACGGCGCAGCGTAGGACGGCCCCCCACCAGATGGACCGACGATCTGGTCAAAGCTGCGGGGAGCCGTTGGATGCGGTCGGCACAGGACCGCTCGTTGTGGCGTTCTCTTGGGGAGGCCTATGTCCAGCAGTGGACGTTGAAAGGCTGATGGATGGATGGATGAAGTAGAAACCAAACGTTATCAAAAGACCCGCAGTGCAGTGTTTATTGCAATGCAATAATTTGTTTATATATCTAATAGTAATTTCCAGACAACAGAAATAACGTTAAATGCTTTGAATATTTATAAATCGCAGACAGACAATATGCATATTTACATAATGTATACGTCTGAGTGACTACTTTACTTAAATTACAATTCATTACCATGACTTGTCTCATATAATTGGCTAACGGCTTTTTTCGTACAAACCAGTTAAGTATACCTTTACGCTGTAAATACATAACATTAAGATAACTAGTAATATAGCTACTGATAAAGCCTTGTTTATCCTAGCATTAATGTGCCGGCCCAATCGGGGAAGTACCACCCATCCGACGGCATGTTACTCCTTTAGTTGTTTTTCGTACGGTGATTGAGAGTGCCGATAGCACAAACCCCCTTCCTTTCTTTCTTAATCTCTTCTGATTATTACTCCTCTCCACTTATTATTATTTTCTTTATTGGGACAAATAACACTTCCTAGCCCTTCCCTTGATGTTAGCTTGATGACTCTGGTGTTGCTGGTGTCTATAGGCTAATGTAACCACTTACGATCAGGTAGGGGGCTGTTTGGCATCCGCGTAGTTTAAAAAAATAATAAGGAATAATATGAAAAGCACACTTTTTTTCAAGACAATATCATGCCCTAAGGAACAATCCTTGCATCGCGGGGAACATATAATTTCACGGACACATAGTACACCCAGACTAAGAACAACCATTTGTGGATCACACAAAGAGGTGTCCTGTGTTGGAATCGAACCCACAACACTCGGGCGGGAGGCCGGTATCTACTCCAGCATCTGTGCAGTCAAAAATATAAATACTATCTTGTAAATGATATTGTTTTATTCACGTCACTTGGTTCTGTATAAAAATGTTAGATGCTTGTTTTAGTGACGCTAACAAATTGGCTCGAGGGCTGCTATTAACTCGTTTATACAGAATAACTAGAGCAGGATCCTGCTCCTGACTGTTATTTTCGATTTCACATTTTTCACTTTGTGTTTAATGTATAGTGCTAAGCATGTCAAATGCTAAAAATATATATAAATATTTCTTACAACGTTTTTGTAAAATATGTAACGAATAGCTCGAATTCTAGATCACTTAACGAATTGCTTATTAATTGACTTACATAAAGGAACTATGCATAAATAAACTACGCGCATATGGATTTATGGAACACATGAGCGTTTAACGTAATTTGTTTCGAAATTTAAGATCTTCAATGCCGTTACGTTATCTTTTTATGTGCCAACAAAATTTTCATTTCATTTCCATCAGCCTTTCATCGTCCACTGCTGGACATATGCCTCCCCAAGGGAACGCCACAGGAAACGGTCCTGTGCCGCCTGCATCCAACGAATGCCTGGACTTTGACCAGGTCATCGGTTCACCTGGTGGGAGGCCGTCCTACACAGCGCCGTCCAACACGCGGTCGCCACTCTAGAACCTTTCTTCCCCAACGGTTGTCGGTTCGTCGAGCGATGTGGCCTGCCCATTGCCACTTCAGCATGCTGACCCGGCGGGCTATGTCGGTTACTCCCGTTCTCCAGCGGATTTCCGTATTACGGATCTTATCACGTAGAGAGATCCCAAGCATAGCCCGCTCCATGGCACGCTGAGCGACTTTGAGCCTTGATATAAGGCCAACATTTAGAGTCCACGCCTCTGTCCCGTAAATCATCACCGGTAACACACACT
The DNA here is from genome assembly GCA_948253155.1 of Leucoma salicis. NCBI lineage: Eukaryota > Metazoa > Arthropoda > Insecta > Lepidoptera > Erebidae > Leucoma > Leucoma salicis. The sequence goes on along the minus strand of OX411809.1, from coordinate 11,291,765 downwards.
GGTCGTAGGCCTTCGTCTTCAGACACTGTGGAATATTGGACAACAAAATTTTATTAACACATAAACGCCTGAACAGATTTTGATGAGGTTTGGCACGCGGATAGTTTATTATCCAGATTATCATACAGCATAGATAACACATTTTTATCTCGGAAAAAGGTTAGTTTACCTATGGAACAGCTATTTTTACATAGAGATAATTAATGTACCATAGAGTGAAGTACCACTAAGCGACTAAACGAACTAAGTAACTAAACGAAGTCGCGTGCTGTAGTGAATTAAAAACCTAATTTTTAAGTTTTGTTTACTCGAACAGAGTAGAAAAAGAGGAAGAGAAGAGCATTGAGTGAGCATGAGTAGAGGATTCTCACTTGAAATGAGAAAGTGGCTGGTTCAAATGCTGCAATTTCTGTCTTTTTCCGTTCTCACAAATTGCTTTTAGATTATAAATCCGTTTCACCTGCATACTAAATGCCAGTCGTGAATTATGAATTAATTAATTATTATTATTCGTCTATGAATTATCTTCGACTTTTTAAAATACTTTTTCCTCTAATATTCCGTTATTTTTTTATATAGGAGCGTTTGTTGCTGTCAGTGCTGCCCCAACATGTGGCTATGGAAATGAAGAACGACATAATTTCACCTGTCGAAGGCCAGTTTCATAAGATCTACATCCAAAAACATGAACAAGTCAGGTGAGTTTTTCTGTATTTGATAGTAATATTACAAAAAGCTATATGGATGCATGTTAGATAACTAAAATAACAGTAACTAGGTTGCGCTTATTAATTTTCTGGGAGTAATCTTTACTTATACGTGACACGATTTTGGACTAGTTCCAACTTTATCTAGAAACAATTATTCTCTGAATACCCACTATGCATTCTATGCATATGTAATAAAAGCTGGAACGGCAATCCGAATCGGTAGTTTGACATACCTCAAAGCATACGACGCAAATATCTATTAATTGTGATTTGAAGAAGGATGACAAACGATTGGCAATTATTAAAGGAAATCTACAATTCTTTTATATTAGATTGGATCTTTGACAAAAATAAAATACTTTAGGCGTAAAAACTAATGGGTCCAGAGTGTTCTCCATCCAAATGAGGGTACGTGATAAGAGAGCGCCATGTCTATCATTAGAGAAGAAATATCACTGGGACAAAGTGATACTTAACGCCAGATAAAAGGAAGATAAAAGAATATCTTTTAATAATTTTTTTCTTTAAATATTTTTTGGCTATTTATTACATGACTACGAAAAGAAGTTTGTCGATTGTATTTCTGTAGCCTAATTTCATTGGTATTCAAACAAAAACCACGCTAATGTGGTTGAAACACTAAAGGTTTTTTTTTAAAGATATGATTGAATTGAGTGATATTAACTTCTAGAGACAAACGAATGAAATTCATTTGCATGAATGAATAATACGTAGATTTACTCGTACATCTATAGGATTTTTTAGGGTGAGTGAGGTCGAGTTCTTTATTTATTCACTTGATTTATTCTGTTTACTATTCAGAAACACGGAAAGTGGAAAATTAGCCATTAACCACAGATATTCTATTTACTGAAAACGTTGAAACGTCAAATATTCACTTACTTACTTATCATCACGCCATTTCCCTTGCGTTTTAGGCAGAGAGAACAGAGTGCCAAGAGGTTCTATTCTTGCATACATCTCTCGCTTTCTCAACATTCATAACTCTCTTCATACACGCTCGCCGGTTTCAGAGACTCCTGACTTCACCTTCCTTCAATACATGACTGATTTGGTCTAGGTAGGTGAGTCTCGGTCTCCCCCTGTACCTACATCGTCAAATATTCATTTGCAAATTTAAATGAGTCCTCGCCGATTTTTGTCTATAAAGGAATTTCTCTGCAGGATTTTTATCCCGATAAGGATTTCAATTTTGAGGATCACGCAGACAAAATCGCAGCCATCGTTGGTAAAATTTTCCTACAGTAATTACTTATGGTTAAAAAAATATTATCAGTTTAAAAATTTCCATCAACATACCCGCACTAATTGTCAGCCATCAACATTTGCCGCGGTAAGAGGTATTCGTATTAAGATTAACCTTATCGTTATACTAATTAGGTACATACAGTAGGTACTGTTTGTTATTACAATAATGTAGTAGCTAACAACTATGTGCCATATGAGCCTCTTCGAATTTAGTGCGTCTCCATATTCGTCTTCATCTATCATCTTACGACATGTGCTTTTGTTATTAGCTTTGAGTATGAGTTATTGTAATGGATGAGTATTGTGTTGTAAAGAATATAGTTATGGTTTGGATTTCTATTAGTCTAATAATGTATAACTTGTGTTATTAATTTTCCCTATTACGCATTTAGAATTGTTTGTTTTGATCCATCGAAAGGAAATAGCTTTGTTGTGAATAATTAACGTCTCACAAATTATGTTTTGCTATTCATTTTAAAGTTATGTCTGTATTATGCGTCATAACTGCCTCGGTGGTGTAGCGGTAGTGTACGCGACTGCTACTCATGAGGTCTCGGTTTCGATCCCCGGGTCGGGCAAATGTTATTGAGCTTTTTCCTAAAAAGAGAAATTCTCAGTAGCAGTCCGGAGTTTGGAAATGTGCCCGGTAGACGTCAATAGGCTCGCCCCCTATTACGAGGGACTTAAACATAGCCGGCGAGTCGTGGGTGTGTAATACACCTCTGCCTACCCCTTCGGGGAATACAGGCGTGATGCTATGTGTGTGTTATGCGTCATTGACGTTACAAGCATTACTATAAAAATAGAAAAATATTGTTTTTAGATATTTTTATATATATTTTTAGCATTTGACATGCTTGGCACTATACATTAAACACAAAGTGAAAATTTGAGTGAGCAATTGTCAGGATGGCTGAATTGGTAAAGCATCTGGACGGTATCCAGAAGATGCAGGTTCAAATCCTGCTCCTGACTGTTATTTTCGATTTCACATTTTTCACTTTGTGTTTAAAATATTGTTTATTAAAATAAATCATATTATTTATGACCATATTAATTAAATTCATTATAAGAACACCACCCCGAAATCTGTGACGTGGCCTGATACCGACCCGATACTTTACAATATGTTCCCCCTACCCTCCGTAACTCAGAGCCCCATTATCCTAAAGTGCTCAGGGCCTTTAATAAGTCCAACACACCCATGAATATGTACAATAATACTTTGGAAAATCCAAAAGTACACCCCTCATAATCTTCATTTCTCACAATAAAATGGATTATTTGATAAGTAACTAATAATGTATTGGTCTTACTAAGTAGTTTTTAATAAATCACAGAGATAGCGCTAATTTTAAGAAGTACTTCTACATTGGTCTATAGAAATAGTTCTCACGAAATAAAGATAGCACTTATTTTAGTGTCGCGTCGAGCGTAAATATTCACTATTTTTTTGTTTATTTAATAACAATTAAACCACATCGAAACAGACCGTGAAAAGTGATAGGGCTCTATTCGTAATCATAATAATTCGTAAACGAAAAAAAAAAAAGACTAGATTAGTAAAGTATTTTGGTCGTTATCGTGTTAACATACATTACCTACAACAAACGAATGTCCAAGACATAACTTTTTTAAACAGTTTATTAACTAGTTTAAATAACAAAAATGGCATATAAAATATCATGAGTGTTATAAATAGTGTTTTTTTTTTGATATGTGTGTGTATATATTATTTTACAAGTGCAATATATGATAAATAGAATTTTAAGTTTGAAAAATCAGTTGTTCTAGGTAAAACGAGAGCAGTACCCACCTTAACGCTTCGCTTATGAGGCGTGCAATTACTAATATTCGGTACTTGACAAAGCGAGATGTTTAGTATTAACATACTTTGTATTTTAGCACCTGACATGTTCAGCTACTTTAAAGAACAAATTATTGTTAAAGTGGAAAAAGAGATATTCCGCTCACAGTAAAGCTCTATTTTTCCACTTTCACAATAGTTTGTTCTTTAGGATTAACATATCGATATTTCGTGCATTTTAGGCTCTGAAGCTGAAGATTGTATGACTGCATAGAGTATTCCCGCGGTCTATAATCTACGCAATGCGGATCTTTGTCAATTATTACTTGGTACATTCCTAATATAAATATTATTATGAAATATATAGGAACATTTTGTTTGGAAATAACGCAATGAGTGTTGATTGTATTGCCAAGAAAGTCCAAACGAATGATTTCCTCCAATATAATCTTTACGGTATTGCGAACAATAAATATATATTTTATTAATACCTTAAAACATGTTGCCTCTTTTAATTAACTAACTTCTGCCCGCCAGAGTTTGGAAATGTGCCCGGTAGACGGCAATAGGCTTGCCCCCTATTACGTGGGACCTAATCATAGCTGGCGAATCGTGGGTGTGTAATACACCTCTGCCTACCCCTTCGGGGAATACAGGTGCGATGCTATGTTATGTTAAATTCTGTCCGCGACTTCGTACATGCACTCTACAGAATTGTGTCAAATAATTATAATCCTACGGCACCATTAATGATTTCTATGCAAAAGTGGCAATTTCGCAAGAACTGTCCATGTTTTCGGAAAGTAAAATAACCTATGTCCTTATCTAGGTTCATGATGATTGGTTGAGTAGTTACAGCGTGAAAGAGTAGCAAACAAACAAACGCTCTTTCGCAATTTATAATACTAGTAACGATAGGAGTAAAGTAGTAAGGATGAACGCGAACATAAATATTTTGAGCGTTCACGCGTCATTATTCGACTCCTGATCCCTGACTTCATATCCCGATTAAGATGTGTCATTAGATTGTTCTTTTTGCGGATTCCGTACGACAGGGATGAGGAAAGTTATGTTAAATCTTGTGTTTCTGACGGCCTATCTGATAATATTAGTTCCACTCGGCTCGGCAACAGCTTTATTTTAGGGTGGACATAGGGTTTTAATTGCTGTTCTTTTTCTTCAGTAGAATTTACCTTTTTTAGTCAATTCCAGGGAGAGGTCTTGGAATGGAATGTCAAGGTGACGATACTATGTATTACATCTCGTTCAGTTCGAACAAACTGTGTAAAATAAGAGATGATATTCATTTGCGAGCAGGGATTGAACGTTTCTTCTGTAATGACTGTCCATAAAACGCTGGTTAATCCCAGCTCGTAGTTGCCTTTTTATATTTCACAGTTTCAAACAATTTGTTTTTAGTAAATGTCCGAAATCATAAATTTCAATTCAAAATTGGCAGACTTCATAAAACCAAAGATTTGTGCATTAATGCATTCCTTTAAATAAACTATGAAAAACAGTTAACCTCAATGTTTGCCTTTTCTATTGTAGAGGTATGTACTATGAAAATTCACATGTTAGTTTATATAAATGTCTTTTGTTCAGAGAATAGATACTGTTTCTGGTACACAGTCACAGCTAGTCTAACTACGTTCAGCTCAGCTGAATCATCGTTCTCATTTAGCCTGAGGCTGTTTGTTCGTGTTTGTTACATTGTGTTGGCAACCTTATATCCATAAGAATGGATCATCGCGTTTTCAGTTCATGCAGAGAACCGGTTTTGTTACAGGTGTTTTTATCTTACCCCGTGAAAAACATGCTGTTGCATTAGGCTCATTAATACTGTCATTAAAATTATTTACTCATGCTCATGCCTCTCCTATATCAGAAATGAGGAAATGAAAGAAAGTTCCATTAGTTCTGCGTAAAGTTATAATAAATAATCAGTCCTTGACCCGTCAAATGCGAAACGTCGTAAAATCGTTTAAAAAATAGGAAAATAAATTATATTTTCCTGTTAAGAGCAGATCTTATATTCGGATTTTAACATAGGTACATAAATATCTACTGAACTAACCGAGAAAATATGCTATCGGGTTACTAAATTCCTATATTGAATTATTTTGTTGCGTTCTGGTGGCACGCGTGCCAGAAGCTCGTCATCACAGTAATAAACGTATAAATTTTGTAGTGCTGTTTTAGTGGGTAGCGAGCAAATCATTATATTTTTATATTATTAATAATTTCGGCTAAGTAATATATTAATTTTATAATTTACATATATGTGCAAAAAGTGCACTCTACATGTTATGGTTTTGCTGTTATTGAACATTTATGAAATCTCTAAGCTCTATCATTGTCTCTAAATAGGCACAATATCATTTGCAAAGGGTATTTTACTATAATTGACGTCACAGAAGTTACATATAACAGAACAACTGATTACATTTTACATGCAATTGGCTTTTTGAGTAAACATAATGCCCCAATGAAGCTGCGAATCGTGATCTTTATTTTAGATATTCTTTCATTCGTTTTTTATGACGACTGTTTATATTATGGTCGGTATTACGTAATTTTTGGTTTATAGATAATCAAAATCTAACTGTCAGAATGATTAACTTATTAGCCTTTATAGCTCTATGAATACTTGTCATAACTCAGACTAACTAGACGGAGCCACGGCGTGGCCGCACTTGAAACAGCAATATTTTTTTTAGATGTTGCCAGGTTGACAAATTTTTAACCATATTTGGGCAAAATAAACGATAGTTAGAATGAGGTCTATAACTTGATCGTAAATAAGAAACTCTTCGTAACAAATATTTAATTGAAAATCACAACGTTTATCAAAATAATTATTTAAAAGTAAATCTACCACCCCTTCTATTCATCCAACCATCAGTCTTTAAACGTCCACTGCTGGACATTGGCCTCCCCAAGAGAGCACCAGAACTAGCGGGCTTGTGCTGACTGTATCCAACGGCTCCCTGCAGCTTCGACCATATATTTGGTCCATCTGGTGGGAGGCCATATTACGCTGCGCTGCCCGATATGTGGTCGCAACTCGAAAACCTTTTCCCCCAACGGTTGTCAGCTCATCGAGCGATATGGCCTGCCTATTGTCACTTCAGCATGCAAACCTAGCAGGCTATGCCGGATATTCACGTTCTACGGATCTCCGTAATAAGAATTCGATCACGTAGGGAAATACCAAAATACTTTGAGCCTTGATGCAAGGTAAGTATTGCTGCTCCATAAATTGCCGTTCGGTTCGATATCTCATCTGGTAAATAATAATAAGTTATATTTAATAAAATAATAGTACACTAAGAATATAATTAAATTATCTTTTCTTTATTTTCTGGGTCAAATAAGAAAATAATTATCTTCCTTACAGCGCTGATTTAACTAATTGAATAAGAACTTAGAGCAAATCAGTTTCTCTGAATTCTAGATTATGACTACAGCGGTAGTCATAATCTTGAATTGAGATTTACTTACAAAGATGAACTTACAACTGCCTCTGTGGTGCAGTGGTAGTGTAAGCGACTGCTGATCATGAGGTATCGGGCTCGATCCCCAGGTCGGGCAGTGTTATTGAGATTTTTCAAAACAAAAAAAAATTCTCAGTAGCAGCCCGGAGTTTGTAAATGTGCCCGGTATACATAGCTGGCGAGTCGTGGGTGCGTAATACACCTCTGCCTACCCCTTCGGGGAATACAGGCGTGATGCTATGTTTTTTGAAGTTACAAAGACTTTAAAAGCTATACTTACATGAACTGGCAATGATTTTGCTCCCAACGTTACTATTTTCTTATTATGTATAATGAAACATCAACAAAATGTCGTGGAACATATTTTGGGTATTTCGTGGGTTGCCTCGTTTTCCCGTAGCATACACCCATTTCGATCTCGCATCTGGATTAGAGGGAAATCTAAAATAGTAAATATTTATCATCATCTCATAAATTACATATAAATTTTAGTAAAGTGAAAACTGGGCAAATTAAATTCGCAATAAGGCAACACCGAAACAATTCTCAGTAATAGAAAGTTAGCTAGAAAACGTGTTTTGCGAGCGTATCTTAGTAGCAATTATTAATTTTGAGTAAAAAAGCCCATTTTATATCACATTATAGCATTCAATCATTGATTTTTTTCATTTTCGACTATATTTGAATGAAAAATGTTATACCTGTATTTTTTCGCTCGCTGTAGCTTTTGTAGCATAGTACACTATTTTACAAGCACTATTATCACGTAGTCTTTTTCTCAAAACACTCATTAACACAAATTAACATTAAATTTTAATTAAAACCCGTTTTTTTTATACAAATTTTCGATTATGTCAGTTGAATCGTGACAGACAAAGCATTTTGACATCGTGACAATCCCAAAAACACGGCGACAAAGTCAAAAATCTATGACTGTCTGTTTTATGCACCAGTAAATTGCATCTTACGTTCTCGCTCATACATGTCAAAGAATTTTCTTCGCTCTGTCTAGGACGTATTTAGTCTGAGTGTCGTAATAATATTGGATCGTAGTTATATACAAATTTAATTCAATATTTTCCATAAAAGTACTATTATTCTTAATACCGTCTAAAGCTAAGAAATTAATCCGCATTCTGACGAATATAGAGCAAACCGACAGCTGTAAACCCTTATTCCAAAAATATAAAATTCTCACCCTTCCATGCATCTACATACTAGAGATATGTAAATTTGTCAGGAGATATATAACCTTTTTCACAAGACGCGAAGACAAACACAAAAACCGAACACCAAGACATAAGAATATGTTAATGTTTCCAACTTCCCGTATATCTCTACACTCCAATAGCCCCTACGTAATGTGTATCAAAATATACAACAAATTACCAAACTCGATTAAAGATGTGATCAGCGACACAAGGTTTGTAGCCAAACTGAAAAAAATGCTCATCGATAGGGCTTACTACACGATTAATGATTATTTGATTGATAAACACATGATGTAATAAATAGATAGATACCATATGCAATACGAATTATTCTAATATAATTAAGTACGTAGTACATTTATTTTCGATCACGATTTTATATAATAAATTAATTTGTTAAAATAAATAACAATAATATACACATATATACTAATATATATATATATATATGTGTTTATACTAATAAATAATTTAAATACTTAATACTTATTAATATGATTTAAAAAAATATATCTTATGTAATTAAATTATAATACAATATATAATAAACATAATTAAAATATATAAGTATCATTTACTTACATAAATAATATATATAATGATAATAATATTTAAAATGAATAATAAATTTAATATTAACAAAAAATAATATAATAGTAATAAACAGTACGAATAATTACCAAAAATACCTTTTACGTCACCCTCTTTTCTACTTTTCGCTGTGCCCAACAGGGTCCATAATTGTTACTCTTTTATCATTATGTTACCACCTACTATATACATTGTGGAATACGAAAATAAATGAATATGAATATGAATAAGCTCTCAGCATCGTGACTTTGATATCTAACACAGGAAAAATCGTCTTGTTTCTCCTATTGAGGTACACGTACCGTGTTTCTAGCGGTGAATGTTTGCAGTTGTGAAAATTAATCTCAACTGAATGACGTATTGCGTGGATTTCTCAGCGTTTGTTATGAATTGTTTAGACAGACAGCACTCGAATTTTCATACTTTTTGTTTTGAAATGCGGACATTTTATTTGCTTTCATATGAATAGGTTTATAAAAAATAGCAAAAACATTCGGTGCGATATGTGGCGTAAAAAAATCTTACGTTTAGGATTAATTAGTAAAGCAAGGGCTTTAATAAATACCAGCACTATTTGCTTGATTAAAGAAACAATAGTAGTCATATTAATATTAGTATTTGTAGACTCGTAGAAGTCCAATAGCCTTTGCCAAACTATTGTATGGCTAACACCAAGACTGTAATGCAAGTAGCATTCCAATTACCAATCGATATTATTTTCCTAAGCTTTATTCTTCTTAAAAGATTATGAAAATAATTTTAGAACATTTTATGATTTATGTGCTTATAATCACATAAAGCAGTTAGCATGGTTCGCCATTAATCCGGCAGACCATTGAAGTAATGTCACACGGTGTGTTTATTTAGTTGGTGAGGGCCATACTCTAACCTGTTCGTTGCCCCGAAGCTCCGAACGACGGGGTGTGCGATTAGGAACACTTTTTCCCGCCTTAAAAAATTATAATGGTTCGCCATTAATGGACACGTCAAAGAGAGATATTAACCAATATAGCGTTATCTTAATATACTTCAAACTCTTAGCTATAACTTATAAAGTAAATGTAGTGGTTTTGTGGAAACAGTTTATATTATAAACGAGATACTCATCAATCATTAAAGCCGTATTAGAAACTTATTAAGTATTTGAGAAAACTTTTTATTGAAGTTTAGAATGAAGGCAAAATTCATACCTATTTATTGACTCTTCTTTGGCGGGTTTCCAAACACTCAGACACGAGTATTATAAAAAATAATTTAATGATTCGATGATTTTTAAACTATTTCTGTTGATCTTCTGAAAGTAGCCGTCACTCAATTTAAGGCCTAGTCGTAAATGACTTCACAACAAATAAACATTAATCATAAACATATCATAAAAATTATGAAACGGAATCACTGTAGGTATACTGAAAGTTTATTGAAATAGTAGATAATTATAATCCATCCATCCATCCATCAGCCTTTAGACGTCCACTGCTGGACACAGGCCTCCCCAAGAGATTACCACAACGAGCGGTCCCGTCATGGGGGACAATGCCATAATCGCCACGTTTGGCAGGCGGGTTGGCGATCGCAGTGGATGTTGTTAATACTCGAGGGAGTGCTGCTGCCCACTCCCGCGGTACTCCCTTAGTCGGGTCCTACGCCTCCCGTGGGTAGAGAGGGGTGGGACAATTCTAAAGCCGGCCCCACACGGCGTACACGTAGTACGTCACGTAGAACGTCACCAAATGATCAGTCTTGAGATGAATGATTTCTAAACAACCGAAAAGCGGCGTGTGTGCTTGAATTAGATTATACTTACCTGTATTTAAAGATAATAACCTGAAATTTTTGAAATACTTTGTACTAAAAAAATACACGTGATTTTGGGTAGGCCCCTGCCCTGTTGGCTAGTCTTAAACCTCACCACGTATCACCAGGGGGTAGGGGAGGATTATAAAATGCCAAAAAACATCGTGATTAATGTACTACCCCTTAAGTTAGTTCTGTTTTTACGACATCCTTTGTAAAGGGTAATGACATTTTGCATTCTTGCGTCTTCATGCCACTAGTTCCTGTACATTGTATCTATTACAATGCCACTTCAAAGAGTCCTTATTTATGTAATTATTACTGAGCGATATGTCCTTGTTATATAGGCGGTAAGTGTCTTAAAATTATTTATGTATTCTAATAATGCATCCAGTGAATCATCTGGGTGAGTTAATGCAGATTGTAAATGCAGTCGTAGTACTTGATGTATTACTTGTTTCAAACACTTCTAAATTGATTAACAATAAATCGTGGTAAACTGATGTTTGGTAATAATAATACATATTTTACAATCTTATTTTTTATTCTGTTTAAAACTTAATTAATTACATAGCATCACGCCTGTATTCCCCGAAGGGGTAGGCAGAGGTGTATTACACACCCACGACTCGCCAGCTATGTTTAAGCAGCTGCTTACTGCGATTTTTTTTTTATGAGAAATCTCAATAACAGTGCTTGTTATTTTATTATTTAAATGTAAATTATCTAAACGAATTAAAAATATCTGCCCGCAACTACGTCCGCGTGATCTTCAAAATATAATACGTTATCTATCTCAAAGAATCCATCCATTATTGCTGGGACAAAAAGTAGCCTATGTCCACTTCTGGGCTCCGGATTATACCCATGTATGCAAAATTCACGATTGGTTAAGTAGTTACGACTTGAAAGCGTAAAAAACAAATAAACTCACTTTTGCATTTATAATATAAGTAAGGATAACACTTCCTACAGTTCCAGTGGTCCGTCAAGACAGGCGGAGAGACGGCAAACGGATGGTGGGTGAGGGCCCCACACTACCCTACCCTGTTCGTTGCCCTGAACGACTGGGTGTGCGGTTTTTGTCCCGCTTTTGTCCTGCCTTAACAAAAAAAATTATAACACTTCCTGTCATTGTTAAAAACGTCAAAAATATTGTTTTCCCAACTGAATTAAGGTACATTGTGCAAACATTACGCCACCAAACTTGTATGGCACTGAAATATTTATGAAATTTCAGTTTAACATTATGACTGCTGACGCTGACCTAAAACCGCTCATCATCCAGGGCCTAACGAAACTCCTTAATTATACACGTTAACTAGACAGGTATCACCTTACAGATAAGGAGGCCTGTAAAGCCCTATGGGCTTGTTCTTTGTTTAAATACAAGCATGACGCAGGAGCCGTTTGTAATCGAATTATATCGAGTGTGCTTATCCATCATCTATTTCTAACCATCGGCTAAGCTGCACCCTTTGTTTTGTTTCCTGCCGGTGGGTTTGTACGTATATGAGTACGTGTCATCGCAATAAAGACAATTTAGGTTATATTTTATAAAACCCGATGAATGACATTAATTTTGGTGTTTCATACTAATTTAATTACGTAAAATTGACGCATTTTTCACGTCGTGTGAATCGGTCTACATAGATTCCTGGTAATAATATTTACTAAGTATAAAAAAAAAGTTCACGCTTTGAAATTCTCGCCTGTCGAATTTATTTAATATTAATTGCCATGGATATTATTTATACTTTCAAATTGTGTTAAAGTTTGTACTTATGAATGGCTAACATTTACCCTCGGATCCACCGCAACCAAAAGCTAGTTTTTGGGTTATATCTTATTTTTTCAATGTAGCAGTGGGATAAAATGTATACCAGTTTCTAAATCTAATCAAAAGAAAAGAACAACTAAAGTTTCATTAAAATCCGTTCAGTAATTTTTGCGTGATGACCTAACATAAAAAACAAACAGACAAACATTCTAAATAAAATTGTCTTGTGTTCAGAGACGCCTAGATATAGGAATACATGTTTTTTTTTTTCTCAAATATCTTATTGTATTATAGACTTAGCCCTTACAACTTAATAATAATAGTTAACCATTAAGAGTCATTACGCACTGTCGACTATGAGTGTTCGCAACGGCTATTTATTAAAAACGTTAAATAACGATGTGCTATTTTTAAAACGCCTATTATTTTTTACGCTTTAATATATTAAACGATATCTTTTGATTTGATGATTATCGTCGTAGCACATCGTGTGCTATTTGAGGTTACGTTATTTAATATAGCTATGTACGCGCGTTGAGCAGTTAACAATCTTAACAATAGATTACTGTCTACTTAAGTGAATTGAAATTGTGATCTAAGATATATGTATTTAGATTCTGCCCACGGCTTCGTCTGCGTGGACTTCAGAATTGGTTCAATACTTACTAATACACTTTATACACTAAAATGTCCATAACTACTGGCCCAATGACATTTTTGATTAAATTTAAGTAGACTTTTAAAGATATTATCTAACCGAAAATTATTTACACTATACTACAACAAAATTTTATTTACAGTTTTATAATACACTAAACAAACAGACACAACACACCAACACCACGAATAATTTAAAATCAAAAACTATAAGTACATCTAAACAAATAACGCGCGGCAATCGCTCAAAAACTCAGGATAATCATACGTTATTCCAGCTTAAGCGAGTTATCCGTACTGATTGATTATATCATCGTTCAAAAATATAACGAAATAAAATTAAATAACCAAACGATGTTTTAGATATAGATTATTATGTACATTATTTTTATAATTGACAGAAATATAGTTCATAAGTGGTAAAGTTAGAGCATAATTTCGCATGTGACAATGATATGAACGGGTCAGGGTCATTCCGTTCTGTCCCTTTCTTCCGCGGTATGACTGACTGAAGTGACTGACTGTTCAAGTGTGCATATGACTGTGATATTTTGTTAGTGTAGTGTGTCGTCGACGTCGTGGTATAGCGGTTGTGGTAGCGCTTATATAATAAAGATAATCGAAAATAACGCTTGCCTGGTAAATAAATAACAAGGCTATGGATTATTTATAAATAGCAAGTGATTTTATTAGTTATTTAATATAAAGAACACTCCTACTGTTGACTAGTCACCGGCGACTCGGTCTCTCTTCGACCAAAACATAGGCAACTAGAGCCGGAGACCAAGCCGAGCGATCGGCGTATATTGCTGTATGTATCAGTACTTTGGCGACACGGTCTTTACGATAGTTGCTCGCAGTGCGAAGTGCCATTTGACGCCGTGCTCCGGCGACTGGCAGTCGCTTGTGAGTTGCCACTACGCGGCGAGTCGTCGAGTCACCCGGGTGACCAACAACCAAGTGCGTAAACATCTCCATCCATCCATCAGCCTTTCGACGTCCACTGCTGGACATAAGCCTCCCCAAGAGAACGCCACAAAGAGCAGTCCTCTGCTGTTTCGCTCATATGGGGGATAGTGCCGTAATCGCCACGCTTGGCAGGCGGGTTGGCGATCGCAGTGGATGTTGATAATACTCGAGGGAGTGCTGCTGCACACTCCCCCGGTATTCCCTCAGTCGGCTCTTACGACTCCCATGGGTGGAGAAGGGGTGGGACAATTCTAAAGCAGGCCCCACACGGCGTAAACATCTATTTAAACTATAGTAAGTCACAGTCGACAGCGACCGAGTTGCCGGCGACTAGTCGACAGTGCATAATGACTCTAAACCTGAGCTGACCGCAACTCACGGTTTGTAGTAATTTCAAGGAGCAATAACCAAAAGCAATATTACAAACTCGTCTTCGTCTGTCATTTTACTTTTAGGTAACATTGTCTTTATTTTTTTTTGTTAGGCTAATTACCAAGTTTAGGAACCGACTAAATGTATCGCCCGCTCGTAATCCCCCTCGTACAACAAATCTCTTTTTTCCTTATTCACAAATAATTTGTACTTTAAAAAGTGGCGGAGCATGTCAAATGCTAAAAAATATAGATCAAAAATGTATAAATGTATCCTTGTAATATAAGGAACGTCCGCATTAATGTCGAGTAAATATCATTGTCCTTTTTAACTTATGAAGCTTATGACGGGTCTCGTGGCGTAGTCGGTAGCATAACCTACTTCCGTGCACGAGGTAGTGGGTTCGATTCCCACTCAGGACAATTATTTGTGTGATGCACACAGATATTTGTACTGCGTCTGGGTGTTTCTATCTATTATATGTATGTATTTACAAAAAAAAGTAATATATGTATTATATCCGTAATCTGGTAATCCGTAATAGCACAAGCGTTAAGCTTAGTTTGGGACCAGAGGACGTTGTGTGAAATGTCCGTGAATATTTATATTTATTTACTTATTTATTGAGTTTAGTAAGCCTAAAGAAGTATCCATCCATCCATGCATCAGCCTTTTGTCTTCCACTGCTGGACATAGGCCTCCCCAAGAGAACGCCACAGCGAAAATCTTCTATATACTATTATAAAGCTGTAACAGAGCTATGTCTGTACATTTAAGATATTTGAGAAAAAATGACTGTATTAGGCTATACGCTATATACGCATGTCTGAATAAAAAAGATTTTTTTTTAGATTTTTTGTCTGTTTATCTGTTTATTTGTTCGCGATTCACGCAAAAACTACCTTTAAACCTAAAAACTAGCTTTTGCTTTTGTAAAGCAAAGGCTAGTTCTAAATAAAATTGTCTAGAGTTCAGAGACAAACTATATACATTAGTTTTTTCTCAAATATCATAAATGTACAGACATAGCTCTGTTGCAGCTTTATAATATTGTAAATTAACCATTAAAACTGAAAAAATTAAGGAAGTGTATTTGTTGGAACTTATAGAATGGCCAGACCTACTATTATTAAAGATGTAACTGAGCGTGACCGAGCTGTGCTCTATCTATACATCCTTATTTACTTACTAATAATATAATGCGAAAGTGATTTTGTGTATTTGTTTGCTTGTTACTCTTTCACGCTCTAATTACTGAACTGATCATCATAAAATTTTGCACAGGTATAGTCTGCCTATGCAGCGCAGAAACTGACTATTTTTTATCCCGGAAAAATAGATAGTTCCACTGGAATAACTATTTTTGCACAGATAATTAGTGAGCCGTAGAGTGACGTATTTATGTACTGAAGTCTCGCGGGCAAACTCTAGCTTCAAATATTGAAAAAAAAAATTATATCAGGTTATTAATAGGCGTCACTGATCACAAAACCGTTTTTCTTTTTAGAATTTTTATCTACTTGTTCGAGTGTGAACGCAAAACCTATAAATGGATTTTGCTAAAACTTCATTGTCTTCGTTAGGCTTAAAAACGGGTACTTATACGCACGTTTTAACGCGCTACTATATCGGTAATCTGAGTTTTCAACCACAATCTAAAATGTATTTCAGCTAAGTGCCATTCGCCCCTCGGCATAACATATCCATACATAGACAGCCGATGTCCTTTCATTTCCTCCATGATTGGTGTTATTTTCAGACTTACCTTTATGTAACCATTCTTTATGTTATCCATTGTCGATACTTATGGTTAATGCATGTAAATGCATCCTGCACAGGTGGCGTGGGTAAAGATAAATGTGATGTGGAGATTGGGAATGGCCATCGGTCAGTGCGATGGCTTAACGGTCTAGAGCACTTCCCTGGATTAGGAATGCAAGTTCGAATCCAGCTCGCACTAAACATCTCTTTTTCCACATTCACAAATAATTTGTTCGTCAAAAGTTTGTTTGAGTGTAATTCAAGGAAAGTAAGGTGCTATTATTAGTGCGTATTATTGAGCTACTTGTAACGCTTTGTATAAGTGCACTAAATCTTCTAATTGATATTGGTTAGTGAGTAATCAATTGATTTAAATAAATAATTAAATTTTAATGATACTCGTCAATAGGGCAGGTTGTCCCGAATAACATCCAATCTCATTATGTATGCATTAACTTTCGGGTCACGTACCTATATGTAAGTAGAAATGCGCAACGCATCCAAACACTCGGTGACGTCACGTAGCCAGGAAGTTTATTATCGCGCCGCACCGCCCTGTTTGATGCTTTTAGTAGACAAAACGGATATACTTTGATGGGATTGTTTGTCTGTCTGTCTGCCTCCTTATAATATTATGTATGAAGTTACATTCGTTTCATTCATCTCGATATTGACTACTTTTCTTTCCACTGAGTCTATCAGCCTTTCGACGTCCACTGCTGGACATAAGCCTCCCCAAGAGAACGCCACAACATGTGTTTCGCTCATATGGGGGATAGTGCCTTGGCAGGCGGGTTGGCGATCGCAGTGGATGTTGTTAATACTCGAGGGAGTGCTTCTGCCCACTTCCCCGGTATGCCCTCAGTCCCACACGGCAACTCCACTGAGTACATATGAAATTATAATCACACATATAACTTAATGTCGGGCCTCGTGGCGTAGTCGGTAGTGTAACTGACTTCCGTATACGAGGTCGTGGGTTCGATTCATACTCGGGACAATTATTTGTGTGATGAACACAGATATTTGTACTGCGTCTGGGTGTTTTCTATCTATTATATGTAATTATGTATGTATTTACAAAAAAAGAGTAATATATGTATTATATCCGTAATCTAGTACCCATAGCATAAGCGTTAAGCTTAGTTTGGTACTAAAGGACGTTGGGGGAAATGTCCGTGAATATTTATTTATTTATATTTAATTAAGTAGACTAACAATCATAATAATGGCTTTACTTCTACCTGCAAAAAGGTTTTGTAATTTTATTACATCTGGAAATTATATACTTTTATGAATTAATTATTAAAATTCAGTACATTTGTATACATAGAATTAAAAATAGGATAATTTGTCTATAGTGGTTTTATGTTTAGCCTTTGCCAGCGGCTCCGTCGCAGCCAAAAGCTAGTTTTCAGATTATATCTCAGGTTCCGGATTGGTTAGGAAGCTGGGTGTCATTTTGGTATATATGATTTGTTCGTCTTTCATATTAACAGGGATGAAAGTTTATGACAAATCGATTTGGTCCAATAAATGAAAGTCGTATGTCCCTGCGTTTTTGAGTTACAGCGCTTCAAAAACGTAAAAAAAAAACAAGATACTAAATCAGTTTTGATCTATATTTTTTAGCATTTGAAATGCTCAGCTACTTTTAAAGTAGAAATTATTTGTGAATGAGGAAAAAGAAAACTTTTAATGACCGCATGATTTGATGTGGAATGCCCCATAGATAAACCCCAACTACCTGGGGAATTATACCATTGTCACTCTCTTCTCTCAATTGTACAGAATGGTCTGCCCTTGAAAAATCAGAGGTCTGTACGTCTGCCTCTTCGATGTTTATCATTTTGAGGATGCTTATGACCATCAGCCTAAAAGGCACACGAACAGATCATATAGAAATTCTGGCGCCCAGCCTTTTTTTTGTTAAGGTGGGAAGATATGCTCCTAACCGCACACCCCGTCGATCGGGGCACGAACAGGGTAGTGTGGAAAATGTATATCAGTTTTTAAGTCTAATCAAGTGCTATCAAATAGAAAAGTTGCATCTAAATCCGTTCAGTAGTTTTTGCGTGAAGCGCTAACGAACAAACAGATAAACAGTCAAAACAATCTAAAACAAATTGTTTTGTGTTTAGACACGCCTAGCCTAGGCTATACCTAATACTTACAGTATTTTTTTCTTAAATATCTTAAATGTACAGACACAGCTCTGTTACAGCTTTGTAATAATATAGATTAAAGGACTGCTCCAAATGGTCTTCCGTGGAAGGACAGGAATTTTCTGTGGTCGCCCATTTAAATTTCTTAAAGATTTATATGTGCACCGCTGATAGTCAGCGGTGTCTATGAGGCGGTGCTATCGTTCAATATATCGTTCATAGCGAGGCGGGCTGGATAATAGTTTTGCAATTACCCTTCAATGAGTTTTGCTTTAAATTTTATTTACTACCTGGTCTGTTGATCTTGAGAGAACGTATAATTTCACGTGTAATGTAATAAATGATGATAGATGATTCCCATACAAAATTACCTTTTATACTACCCTAGACGCCGTATATAAATAAATAAAACTGTATTTACAATGTATTCGTATGTACCTAAACAACTGCACTTGTTTTTACTGACGTTGAGAAAAATCTGTATTCGATCTGTCTTTGTCAATGCGACTTGGCATATGCCCATCAAATTCACTCTAGATTGCATAATTTGTAGCGTACGCGAACTGCAATCGGAAATCCATTGTGATTCCAATGAGCTCAAGTCGTTTGTCAGCTGTCACGGTTACCCCCCAAATTTATGCTTTTGTAATTCGATTCTGAATTTAAAACTGACTACTAATTGTCACGTGGTTTTATATTATATACACTTCTGTAACTAACTGACGTGTAAATTGATTTTTTCGGAGTTTCTAAGCGCTCAATATCTGGTTCCAAGCTCACAGTCATTATTAAAACTGTCTAGACTGCCAATCAAACAATGAGGCTAAAGCTGTTAGTTGTTAGTTACATTGCATCGTTATCATCTCCTTAACATTATGCCAACACTTTGTGGAAGTCGGCTTCCGATCTTTTTTTTGATGCTAAAGGTGGCAGACGAGAATAAAAATGAATATCCTAATATTCCGGAATAAAAATAAATATCCAACTATGAATTATGAGGATTAGGACGTCTCTGCCTATCAAGATAAAGTCGCAGCGACGTGATACATTATTCTCACACACTTGTACTTAGTATGGGGATTTGTTTCTATTGTAATAAGCGCAGAAAATATCTTACTATGAATAACACTGCTAATACGTGTGTTTAAATAGCACTGGTCGAAACCGCGTCCGGTATTTAATGATATATCGTTAATAAAGGCGAGCACAACTTAGCTCTTTTTGGTTATGTTCTATTGTCTTCGGCAACTGTCCTCCGTTCCCGACTAACTGCTAGTAAAACGAACCAATGAATATTATAAAATTTTCAGAAGAATAAATACAACAATGTACTAAGTGTTCAAATTAAAATAATAAATAAATATTTACGGACATTTCACACAACGTCCCTTGGTCCCACACTAAGCTTCACGCTTGTACTATGGGTACCAGATTACGGATATAATACATACTACTCTGTCAAGAAAGTACCGGGAAAAGATCAATAATACACATTTGTACACATACACAATAATACACATTTTTGTTATTCATCCAAATTTATTTTATCACCTTCAAAGTATGCTCCTTCAGAAACGATAGACTTACGCCAACGAATAATCCAATCATCAAAACATTTTTTAAACGCTGTTTCAGGAATTGAGTTCGGTTCTCGCCGCGAATTCTCCTTTATGCCTTCTACCGATTGAAAACGGGTGCCACGAAGTGGTAATTTGGGTTTAGGTAAAAGAAAGAAGTCGGCTGGAGCCATATCTGGTGAATATAGTGGTTGCTCGATGGTATTTATTGAGTGTTTGGACAAAAATTCATTCACAATGATGGCCTTGTGCGAAGGCGCATTGTCGTGGTGCAAAATCCATGATTTTTCTTTCCACAAACCTGGCCTTTTTCGTCTAATTTGCTCTCTTAAACGCCGCATAACGCTCAAATAATATTCTTTATTTACCGTTTGACCTTCTGGAAATAATTCAGAGTGCACAACACCGCGATAGTCAAAGAAAACAGTAAACATGACTTTGACTTTTGATCGACTTTGGCGTGATTTTTTCGGTTTAGGTTCAGTTGGAAGTTGGCTACTCCGAAGCTTGTTGACTAGTTTACATGTCAAACTCGTAAACCCATATCTTGTCACCAGTAACAATGCGTTTTATGAATGTTGGGTCGGAATTTACTCGTTCTAGCATGTCCTCAGCGACTCTCATGCGAGTGAGTTTTTGGAGAAAATTCTGGTCTATTGG
Organism: Leucoma salicis; assembly: GCA_948253155.1. Taxonomy (NCBI): domain Eukaryota; kingdom Metazoa; phylum Arthropoda; class Insecta; order Lepidoptera; family Erebidae; genus Leucoma; species Leucoma salicis. The sequence continues at coordinate 11,270,945 of OX411809.1, read as the reverse complement.
GACTAGCCGAGCGGAAACATGTTTCATATCCAAGTGATTATTTAAAATGGTACGGATCGACTCGTGAGACACAAAAAGTTCGGCGGCTATCTCTCTCAAAGTTGAATGAGGATTTTCAGTCACTATTTCCTTCACTTTTGCAATGTTAACTTCAGTTGCAGACGTTAATGGCCTACCAGAGCGAAGCAAATCTTCCATCACATCTCGAACGCTTTTAAACGCTTTGTACCACTCATAAGCACGTGTTTTTGATAAAGTCGATTCACTGTAAGCCTTCTGTAACATTTTCAGTGACTCCGAACACGAAATTGCATTGGCGATGCAAAATTTAAGACAAACTCTTTGTTCGACGTTTTTGTCCATTATGAAATTCGCAATACACACTAGATATGATATAACTAAAAACAGCACTGTATTTAATATAAATAACAGATGCAACTCAAACTCCGCGCCAAAATGGATAACAGTTGTGCCAATCTAACAATAACAAAAACAAAAATTTGAATTTGAAACCATAAACAAATCATCCATTCCCGCTACTTTCTTGACAGAGTAGTATATTACTTTTTTTTGGAAATACATACATATAATAGATAGCAAACACCTAGACGCAGTATAAATATCTGTGTTCATCACACAAATAATTGTCCTGAGTGGGAATCGAACCCACGACACGAAAATACGACCGTAACATTGTCAACTCTTTATAGCTCTGGTCACACGGACGGAACTGATGAAGAAAAGGAAATTAAAGATACACTTGCCAGTCTGTTGTCGTTTATGTTTTAGACAGCTTATTATACGATATGTTCTGAGAGAAATATTTAATATTCATGTTGCGAACTCCTGATGTCACCGCCACTTTCCATCCCGAAGTAATTGAGAGAGTGAGCCGAGCGAGCGAATATATTTTATTTCAAGTAAAAAACCTTATACCTAAAAAAAGTATTTAGGGACTTTGACCCCTAGTGAGAATTCTCGCTTATTACAGCCGGATCTTTTCAGACGGATAAAGATCGTCGTGATCTTGGCAAAATTGTATTGATACCATCCCTACTTGACATTTTAAATGCGAAAGTACTTTTGCTCATTTGTTACGCTGTCACACCGGAACTACTAAACCGATCAACATAATATTTTTCGTAACATTGTCTGGAGGCTAGAAAAGGATATAGCCGACCTCTTTTATCACGCAAAAATGGAAAGTTCTTGTAGCTATTATCTATACTATTATAAAGCTGTAACAGAGCTGTGTCTGTAAATTTAAGATATTTGAGAAAAAATGACTGTAATAGACTATATAGGCGCGTGTCTAAACACAAAACAATTTTTTTTAGAATTTTTGTCTGTTTGTCTGTTTGTTTGTTCGCGCATCACACAAAAACTACTGAACGGATTTTGAACTTTTTTTATTTGAAAGGCCTTGATTAGACTTAAAAACTGGTATACATTTTATCCCGGTACTATATCGGGAACCTGAGATATAACCGAAAAACTAGAAAATTATTTAAACTAGATTTTTTTTAGAATGTATTTAAAAGAACTATTAAATGGATTTTGATGCAATTTTTTTTATTTGAAAGGCCTTGATTTGATTTAAAAACTGGTATACATTTTATCCCGCTACTATATCGGGAACCTACGATATAACCGAAAAACCAGCTTTTGGCTGCGGCGAAGCCGCTGGCAAAGGCTAGTTTTATAATAAATGTGATTTAGAGTGGCGTATTGAAGTACTAAAGTTCACGCGAATGAAGTCTCGGGCAGAATTAACTAATCTATACTGTTATAAAGATGTAACAAAGCTGTGTTTACATGTAACATTTAAGATATTTGAGAAAAAAATACTGTATTAGACTATATAGGCGTGTCTGTAAAACAATTTTTTTTAGATTTTTGGTCTGTCTGTTTTGTCGTTCGCACATCACACAAAAACTACTTATCGGATTTTGATGCAACGTTTTTTAATAGATAGCTTTCGATTAGACCTAAATGCTGGTATACATTTTATCCCGCTACTATATCAGGAACCTGAGATATAACCTAAAAACTAGCTTTTGGCTGCAAAACCGCGGACAAAGGCTAGTAAATAAATAAAAACATGAAGTAGTAATAAGGATATAGTGCATAAAAGTGGTTAATCGTGTTTGTAATGCTGTTATGTGGGATATTATGTACCCAAAGGCCATTACAGACGCAATTTACACGCGACTCCGGTAATGGGGAGTTGTTTTACATGATATTAAATGTATGTACGATAGTTATATGATGTTATAATACATCAACCCTTACTTTGTGTGAAGTGCGATAGCGTCATAGCTCTCACTAACAAGACTGATTTTTATTTATGTTATAGTAGTATGTCTATGCAATATGTATAATATATACAAGTCTCTGTATTATTGCACGATACCCAGACTTCGTCTGCTGTACTTATTATATGAACATCATGAGATAGAGGTAAAAGAGCATTCCCTCTCACTTCTCCGCGGCAAGATTGCTATTAAAATACAATTTAAATAAGATTTTTTTTGTTGCAGTATTTTGTTTGCCGATATCGTAGGCTTTACGGTGCTCGCATCGCAGTGCAGTGCACAGGAGCTTGTGCGGTTACTTAACGAACTATTCGGAAGATTTGATCAACTCGCTAATGTAAGTCTTACTAACAATTTATTATCAGTTATTTTGTGGTATAAAATAGTTTGATAGAGCTTCCCACCAAGCTGATCGCGTGTTAAAGGAGCTGAAATTTCAGAGTACATGATAAAACTACCTGGCTTGTGATGGATCACGTGCGTGTAATGGACTCTACAAAAGACATAATAAATAAATAATTAAATAAACATTTTAAAAAAAAGGGTTTCTTTTTACGAAAGAAAAAAAAATTGTTTTATGTCATACATTTCCGCTAATAACGAAGTTCACTGGGTCAGCTAGACATATACCCAATAAATATTATTACAACTACTTGCACTAACCATTAATTAATATAACGGCATAATACTGATTGCCTAAACTCGTCCACGTCAGGCTAACCCAGTCCCGCAGGGAGATACACGATTATATACGTTATTATAATTATTGCGATCCTTCTAAGTCTTGGATCCATTATAGAGGACAATAAGTCCTCTAAGGAATACTTTATTCAAAAATGTGATTGTTTCTAACATATCTTTATTGTTTAGGATAACCACTGTCTCCGTATCAAGATCCTAGGTGATTGCTACTACTGTGTGTCCGGATTGCCCGAGCCACGCTCCGATCACGCCCGCTGCACCGTAGAGATGGGTCTCGATATGATCGATGCTATCGCGTAAGTTGAATACTTATACGAACGATTCCTCTATGTCGGCACTAATTTTATATTTCATTGTCTTTGTAGATTTACAGAATATCTACACGATGATTTAACGACAAAGAATAAATCCTAAACGTATCGTTACAATTTCTTGTAAAGTAATAATTGCCAAGATTTTTTTTTATTTTGGCATCAAATTCTTTTTTGTCTCTATTGTATGTAGCTGTTAAGAGACTCGTGATAATATTTTATTTTCTCGTGAAGTGAATAATTACTCCCTTAATAATATGCATACTTATAATAAAAATCGCTGTTATTTTAAACTTGTCTGCAAAGAGTAATGCGTATAACCAGAAACTTGTCTAAAAGAGCAATGGCAGACCCACATCGCACGAACAAACTTGACATCGCCTTGACTTGCCAATTTATGTCTGCTGTAGAAACAATAAAATTTAATTGTTCAATAGAGCTGAGACGCGCGCGGAGTTAGTCTTAGTATCGATCAAATATAAATACGTACTCCATTTCAAGTAAATATTATTACTCAGGTGTGTAGAAGTAGCTAACTAATAGCCCCGTAATAGATTTCTAACCCTCGCTATATATATAAAGCTCTTCTGATTCTTCGCTCTCACTACCTACATAGTAGAACGTAGTCCCCTGTGGCGTTTGTCCGTATTACTCTGTATGTATGCGTTAACCTTATAAAGTAGGTACTGAACAGATTATTTTCCCGATTTCATCAAAGGAAAGACTAATGCTAGAGGAACGTTTGCGTAAGATTTCTGTGCGTGTGTACTAAATTCCAACCAATAAATATACTGTTTCGAAATTTTCTGCATGCCTAAGAAATTTTTTTGACGGATTGCGGCCTGAATCCGCTCACTATGAGAGGAGATCCATTCAGACTAGTGGGACAGGATTGGGTTGAAAAAACAATACTGTTTCATAATGACCATGTTTTTATTTTTACGGACGGTGGCACAAGAGCCACGATCCACGTGATAAAAGTTGGTAACAGCTATTTATGGCTCATTTGTCAATACTCGGAACACTACTACACTTGGTAAGACAAGAACGGGTATAACAGATTTGGTTTCTAATCATCATCACGATCCTTTTAACCTGTTAACCCTTGGGTCGGCTTCTGGTCGGAACTGGTGACCAAAGAACAAAGACCGTGGTCTGAATTTTATTGAAGACTAACACCGTAACACCCTGTAACGACTGCCAGAATATTATTTAACAACAGGGTGGGTCCCTGCTTCGTGTGAAGTATGGAGATCAGGCGTTCACAAATATGTGTCAATTCTTGAACATCTTGTTTTTAACCAAGAAACCATAATACTGCACGCCCTTAAACGGAACCTCCAATATTGCACAGAACCAATATTGCAGTTTGAGTAACTTTTTTCTCTTAGCTAAAAGTGTGAAAAAGAAATTTGTGTTTGCTTTTGGAGAGACAAATTATAGTACACTAATTCACAGTAATAGTTTACTAATATTCCATCTGATTATAAGAGGCAATGAAGTAAAAATAACACTAATTTTGCAAAAGCAAGACTAATTAAATGAATAGATGCTCTATTCTTTTCCTCTCTCCCCTTTAAACTAATCAAAATAGTGTTTTTTTTTTTCCATTATTTAGTTTTTGAACTCATACCTATATATTTAAATAGATTAAAACATAATATAGTATGGCTGGCAATCATATATATACTATTTACGTGATCCAGGCGCTATACTATGTAGTTTGTAATAAATAAACTTGTGTTAAGCGCGCCTCAGCCCGAGGGCGAAGCAACGGAGCATGTCGCGATATGTGCTTATCTGCGTATTGGCTCATCAAAGGAAAACAGCTAAAAATATACTCTCCGTGATCATTGTACCCACCTCCTCGACATTCTGGGTGGCCCTCCCTACTCTATGAAGGCCGATGATATACCTGCTCACATTATTTTACAAGTACATTTATAATACCTATCCGAGACTAGTTCGATACATATCTCGGATATTTACACACTATATAAAAAGTACTACTTTGCTGAGTTTTGATCCCATAATCAACTCAAATTATACAACACTATGTAAAAAGTTATGGGTAAGTGTTAGAAATTTTAGAGAAATATAGTTGATACCACTTACTTACTTATCGCCGTGTGGGGCCGGCTTTAGAATTGTCCCAAACCCTCTTCACCCATGGGAGTCGTAAGAACCGACTGAGGGAATACCGAGGGAGTGGGCAGCAGCACTCCTTCGAGTATTAACAACATCCACTGCGATCGCCAACCCGCCTGCCAAGCGTGGCGATTACGGCACTATCCCCCATCCTTGGGGAGGCCTATATCCAGCAGTGGACTTTAAAAGGCTGATGGATGGATGGATTTACTTATCATCACGCCATCTCCCTTGCGGGGTAGGCACAGAACAGAGTGCTAAAGGCTCTATTCTTGTATACATCTTTCACTTCCTCAACATTCATAACGCTCTTTATACATGCTCGCCGGTTCCGGAGACTCCTGACTCCAACTTCCTGCTATACATGACAGATTTGGTCTAGGTAGGCGAGTCATCCCTGCGAGGATAACCGCATCATAATGCGCTCACTACAAAGGGCTGTTAAGAAATCAATTGATTCTCTACGTCAATCAGAGTGGGAAACCAAGCTGAGAGACCTAGAACCGACCCATCAAGCCTTCTGGCAACTGTCCCGCACTTTCAAAAACGACAGTGTGTCTACCATGCCTCCGCTTAACAGACCCAACCTTCCACCCGCCTTCGAGGACGAGGAGAAGTCCGAGTGCCCAGCCGAAAGTCTGGGGCGACAATGTACGCCGAGCACATTACACGTAGATGATACACACCACGCCTTCATTGATAGGGAAGTGGAGTCGAGGGCCTCACCCTCGGCCCCACCGGTAGACACTTTAGGTAGGGACCTAGTGGAACAGCCACCTCCAGTTACCACCACCGAACTGGAATCAGTTATCAAAAATCTTCATAGGAAGAAAGCTCCCGGTTCGGACGGAATATCGAATAGGGTCATCCAACTCTTCCCCCATTAATTATTAGTCCTTCTGACATGTATATACGAGTATAACGCAGCGCTCAACAATAACATCTTTCCTCCTCAGTGGAAAGAGGCCGTGGTAATTGTAATCCACAAACCCGGCAAAAAGCGATCCGAACCATCTAGTTATACGCGATAAGTCTGCTTAAAGGTTTAGGTAAGATTTACAAGTGATTAGTTTTGTGTAGGCTGAAAGCATACGCCGATGATAATAACCTCATCCCCCACCACCAATTCGGCTTTAGAGCCAAGCACTCCAGTGTGCAACAAGTCCACCGCATCGTAGAGTATTCCTACTCGAAAATGCAACAAAACAACCTTTTCACCGGTGCACTCCTTCGATGTAGCGAAAGCTTTTGATAAAGTCTGGCACAACGGCCTAGTATACAAACTACTCCATTAAGGAGTACCGCGGTATCTCGTACTCATCATACGAGACTTTCTATCTAACCGCAGTTTCCGCTATAGAGTGCAAGGGACACTATCCTCCCGCCACCTCCTACTCGCCGGGGTCCCACAGGGCTGCGTCCTTGCACCGATTCTCTTCTCGCTGTACACCAGCGACATGCCTCAGCATCAGCAAGTGCAGACAGCACTTTTTGCAAACGATACAGCTATTTATTATGCAGAGATTAACCCTATCACAGTGCATAGGAAACTCCAACCCGCGGCCACTACCCTCAGTACGTGGTTTAGCAAGTGGAGAATACAAATCAATCCCGAGAAGAGCCAGGCGGTCATGTATCATAGGAGACTACCACGACTGTATCCCCCGGAGGAGATGAAACAGATTAGCATCTTTGGCAAACCTATTCCTTGGAGTAGGCGAGCCAAGTACTTAGGTGTTATTTTATATAACAAGCTAACATTCGCCCATCACATTCAGGTGGTACGCTCTCGCGCAGCCTATGTGAAGGGTCGTTTGCATCATCTGTTAAACTCTAGGTCTAAACTTTCACTTAGGAATAAGGTCAGACTCTACACTGCCTGCATACGTCCTATCATGACGTACGCCAGTGTAGTATTTTCACACGCCAAGGCACACAGGATCCATAGATTACAAACCACCGTGTGCACCGTGGTTTCTTTGACTCCGCCATTACTCACGCCAACCCTCTAGTGGTTGAGTCGGCTAGGTACAACGCTTCTAATATATCGCGCATACGCAGACCGCGAAATAGCCTCGACGAAGTCGACGACGACATAACTCACGCTCAGATCAGAGCATACACAGCTCGCGCAGCTAATACAAATAGTTATCCACGGTTTCGTCCCCGCTGACGGGGGCGGAAGACGTGTCGCGGTCAAATCATAAACGTGGGAAATCCCACTTTGCCAGCAACAGCCCGAGCCGAGGTCCTTACCCCACAGGGGGTGCCCTCGGGTAGCGTTGCTTAAATGTTAGGTTGAGAGCCCTCTGCGCTCATCATTGCCCGGGTGAGGTTGTAATAGTCATCTGAGGCTAACATCCAACGTAACACAAAAAAAAAAAGGTAGGCGAGTCACTGTCTCCCCCTGTACCTACTGTCCATCTTTCTACTTTCGCATTGTTTATCTTCTTAACCATTCGCACGTCCGGCATTCTTTCCACATTCCCTTTCACATCTTTACACCAATACTCTCTTTCATACCTAATAATATAGTTGATGGACTTTAATATTACTCGTAGTTAGATTATGACACCCTTGGTACTCCCCGCAGTCGTGACCAGTGACCACAAACCTCAAGCTCATATTCTATATCTATGTATATATATACTTTACGGATTGTGTTTCTAACGCGTGTCACGTTTGCTTTTTTATCTCAAGTAATCAAAAGTACCATACATGAAAATATACTCAGCGGGGTTAATCCGCTATTCTCAGTCCTCGTATGTACATACTACAAGCCTTGTTTCTTAAAAAATATAATTAGCTAGTCACCGAATTTGTCTGTATAGGTACATCGAATTGAATAGATTAGATACTATTCTTCATTTCGAATGTCCTAATATACGAACTATCTAATCGTGTCTAGTGAAGGCAAATTTGTTCGCACGAGTACATGTCATTTTGTGACAGCTTAGAGTTACAATGTACAAAGTCACGTAGAAAACTTGTCAAGCGTAACTTGGATATCTCTTATGACCGGACACCTAATCGAAGGACATGCCCATTCGTTTGTAAACGTAGATCACTTCATTTATTTTCTTATTTTAGAAATGATATCTAGACTTATAAGCCTGAACAATAAGTCAATTCATGCCAGATATTTATTAAAATTTTCGCTTTTTTATATTAACATACTAATAAATGTGATTAATATCATCATATGTTTTATAACTTTTTTGTTTAGGCAGAAAAAATGTACCTAACCGCACACCCCGTCGTTCGGGGCAACGATCTGTTCGTTGCCCCAAACGACGTAGTGTGGGGCCGACCCACTAAAGAAACCCGCCGTGTGCCGTCTCTCCGCCTATGTTGGCGGGCCACTGGTATTATGTTGGATTACTTCAGTGGTCCGCCGGCGGCATATTATGTTTCATAACGAATCAATCAAATCGATAATTATGCATTGCATAAAAGCAATTTTTTATTTTATATTTGAAGGGATAGCTATTAATACACATTTAAATACAGTTAAAATTACTTTTACCTATAAGCGGTAAAGCGGTAAATTATCAAAAACATTTTTGTGTACGTTTAACCTTTCAACCAATTAGAGATTTCCTCGTAGGCAACTCAGTATAAATTTGTTTTATATCTAACGGTGTTCATCTGAATATTGTATTTTACGCGTTTAAACTAAAATATTACATTTAAAATTTACGTAATAAATAAATAACGTTATGTTCGATCTTTTGATTAATTTATAATAGGACACTCTTTTTATATTTAGTTTATTGTAGATACCTATCAAATGGCCATGAAACAAGCTACTGAAATAAACGATTAGGTTCGATTCGTATTATAGGAGTGTACCATTTTGCTTTTAAATTAACTAGTATGTGTGATTATAGGCCGTCGACTCGCATTTATTTGCTCAGAGGGTTATAGAGGTGATATTTATATGTTATGTGCTAGACTAGTATTTGTGACATGGGTAATAGAGAAAGTGACATGAGAAATATCTGAAAAAAGAAATTAAATGAGTGCGTGTAACCTTTACGCGGTTGAAGTAAAACTTAATAATATAGTAGATATTTCTAAAAAGATTAATCATAAAATAAATGGAATTTCGCACGTTCAACCCTAATACTACCAGTAGGACCCACCACTGACACATAAAAATTATCTTAACTAACAATTTCAGGGTTTTCTTTAAGTCTGTATCTAAAACTGCCAAAAAATCAATTCCTCACTAATTTGAAATTACAAATTAATGCCTTTTACCTTTACATCCACGATATGCTCACACTATAGTTAGGCTACTCCTGTAAAGGAACTATGCGTTATTTTCCTGAACGTCACTTCCGTTTGAATTACTTCCTTCCGAAAAAATCTGAGTTCGTTTCAAGTCGCAACTAAAGAAATATTTACTTAAAAAATATAATCTATACTATTATAAAGCTATAAAAGAGCTGTGTCTGTACATTTAAAATACTTGAGAAAAAATTACTGTGTTTTGAAATAAAACTACGTTTACGGAATCTATCGCGTTTACTTAATTTTACTACTATCCCGACGTTTCGAATACTTTACTACAGCATTCATGATCACGGGTGGACTTAGATGATAGACGTCCAAGGCTGATGAAAATATCAGAAAGTATTAAAAATTACTGTAATATGCAATATAGGCCTGTCTAAAGACAAAACATTTTTTTATAATTTTTGTCTGTTTGTTCGTTCAAGCATCACGTAAAAACCACTGAGTGGATTTTGATGCGTTTTTTATTTGAGAGCTCTTGACAGACTTAAAAACTGGTATACATTTTATCCCGATCTACTACTATACCGGGAATATGAGATATAGCTAAAAACTAGCGTTTGGCAGCGACGGAGCTGCGGTCAAAAGCTAGTAGGTTATATATATTTGAGCCACAACTGTCTTCTCAGTGGCATATTCCATTTAAACTAATATACAAAATGATTGACAGTAGATTTATACAGAGTACCAAAAGCAGTCACAATTGTTTTTTTAACCTTTTATACTTGTGACGCAACATAACATTGATGCATACTCGTACCGTTCTTCATATCATGACCTAAATGTATTATTCCCTCATTATATGTGTCTTCACTGGGATATGCGTTAAAATATACAATTCTGCACCTGTCCATCGTATACATTGTCGTAGTTAAGCGGTTAATAAGCTTTTGTTTACAAATAGTCTCATTTAAAATACTAGACATAATACCCACTGGACTGATTTGTAAAATGTGCCGGCGTTCTTTTTACGTTTGCTTATAAATATGTATGATACCAAAGTAGGAATACATATTTAATGTTTATTTATTATTTCTGAGTGAATTTGGTACAATATTCATCGTAACTTTGGTGGTGGTCATATTATTGCGCGACGTTTTTTTTTTGTGTTTTAAGCGTCATCAAAAATGTTCCTCCTTGCATTTTTTTGGAATTTGCTGTATATTAAATAAGCAATAAATATTTATTTTCGTTTTCTTTATTTTATTTATGACTCAAGGTGCATCAATGATGACCTAGTATAAACTTATTCAAAATCTGAAACTGTTATTCAAGATAAAATAATCACACTTATTTGTTTACAATTTGTATACTTAGTCGGTCTCTAAACGTACAGGTGTAAAAACTACGTAATAATAATAGAAAATACATAAATATTATTTCCACAACATTAGATAATGTTCATCGACGTGAGTACCTCTGGACTTACAAGAGTAATTTACAGTCGATCGGTACTGAATAAAATACATATATCCATACTTACCTATGATTCTCTCTTATTGCGGAAGGGAGGAATCGACCTTTACCACTTGTTGATACGTGAACCATCATGAAATGGTTAAGATTTACATAGCTTTATCCTTATACTAGAGCCTTTGCTCGCGGCTTCGCCGCAGCAAAACCTAGTTTTTAGGCTATATCTCAGGTTCCCGATGTAGTAGCGAGATAAAATGTTTACCAGTTGTTAAGTCTAATCAAGAGCTACCAAATAAAAAATGTTGCATCAAAATCCGTTCAGTAGTTTTTGCGTGATGCGCGAACAAACAAACAGATCAACAGACAAAAATCTAAAAAAAACTGTGTTTACACACGCCTATATAGCCTAATAAAGTCATTTTTTCTCAAATATCTTAAATGGACAGACACAGCTCTGTTACAGCTTTATAATTGTATAGAGTCCTATAACAACAGTATATAGTCTATACTATAGACTATATAGTGTTGTTATTTGTATTGTATCAACAGCTAACATGCGACTTAAGCTATGGTCCTATAGTTTGAAATATAGATACACATTATAATTTTGATGGTAAGTGTAAGTATTTTCGTTTATCACTGTCTGGATCCTTGGTGCGTCTCCTCGTACATATAATAAACTAGCTGCTTTCCGCGATTTCGTATCCGGGAGTTTAACTTTGCTTCTTTGAATTATTATAGTGTTAATTTGTGCAGAACCCTCATTGTTATTTTGTTGAAATAAAAGCACCTAAGTTAAATATATAATAGCTATTTCCCAGTTAATAACCAATTAAAATTCTAATCGTTTTGATAATAAGCCGGAACAGAGACAAAAATGTTTCAAAACTATTTAAGTAAATTGCTGTTAATTTTGTCATGACAAACATACTTCAATTTTCGTTCTTTACTCTACTGTAGATTCAGATTCATGAGCGACTGCAAGAAAATCTTTCAGGCACATCGGTTTCCTTCAACATTTTAAGCCGCCATATATAATAATTAACTGTCAAATAATTTAATTAATGAATTTAGGAGAGCGTGCCATAGGTTGAGCTGCGAATCCATTGGAGGAAACTATGTATGTACACGCTACTAATTTATTAACACCATGAGCTACTCAAAGCTGCGTACGTGTTTCGTAGCCACGTTTATATTTGCGAGAATTTAGGTTAATATTAGTTAATTTTTCATGCGTTCCTTTAAATTTGCTTGTATTTATATTTTTTTTTACTGTATTATGTTTGCAGTAACAGACTAGTGGTAGGAGGAATAAATACTACAATGATAGTGCTATCAATTACTATCTGCAGTCCAAGATTGATACCTCCCAATCCCAAGACACACACATCCGACCTTTCGAAACGATGTGTGTTTTTGTCACAAATTATCGTGAGCAAACCTGCTTATATCTGGGAGATTATCTTGACTACTTATGCAGTCTGCCAAACCGCACTGGACCAGCGTTGTAACCCTCTCATTTTGAGAGACCATCCGCGCCCAACGGTAAAACAGTAATGGGTCGTGTTGAATAAATAAATATGACGTACAGTGTGTTGTGTGGAAATTTGCGTATTCGTACAAATAAATAATGCCGCATAGATTGTATCGCACTTACAGCAAGAACGATTTAATTTGTATTAACGTCAGAAGTGGGTGTTACATATATTACTGGCGCTTTTATATTTAGAACATGTAATTTATGATGCCTTGCTACATGATTCGTGTTTACGCACGCTAAAGTAATACATCTCATTACTTCAACAGTGATTAACATTAACATATTATTTTAAATGAAATTCTTGGCTTTAAGTGTAAATATTTTGTACCAATTTACCAATTTCGTTCTGGGTTTCCTATTAAATAGATGTAATTTATTTGATTAAACAAATCAGCATTGCCGTCTTCGGTATGTATGTAGGCGAAGATGAATCCAATTATTTATATAACCCAATTATACTATCACTATCTATTACTGTACGTTGGTCTCCTCTAAGAGTGAGAGATAGTAGCCGCCACGCTGTCATAATTTCATATAACATTTTTACGGTCAATTGAACCTGACAATTTGGCTGGTGAAGCCTGAGGTGTGGCGAACTTTTCACTCGGCTAGAAGCCTCGTGTCCACGAATGGTACCTATAGGTACATTAAGAACCCTTAAAAAATGGAACTCAAATAGTTGACATTTAATCCAGTTTTAAGAGTTGTATAACACATTAGCTTACTATCATTGTTAGTTAGACAAATGAGATCATCGGTGCTTTTAGCATATTGACGTTCGCATACATGAAAAACATAATCGAATTAATTAAATGTGGTAACTTTACTCTTTTCAAAAATTTACCGTGTAAAATGTTTTAGAATTTTCCTGCACTACATATTTTATAAATGACTGTTTAAACGAATTCAGAGTGTAGGTGTACAACAGTATATGCATGGTGCAAAGAAAACCCTATCCGATGGTGATATCCATGACGTGTAGGTATCCCAACGACACCACCGAAGGAATGTAACACAGTTCCAGTGGCCCGCCAATAAAGGCGGAGAGACGGCACACGGCGGGTTTCTTAAGTGGGTGCAGGCCCCACACTACCCTGTTCGTTGCCCCGAACGACGGGGTGTGCGGTTAGGAACATCTTTTTCCCGCCTTAACAAAAAAAAAAGGTATCCCAACGACAGTTCCACAAAAATTATAAATATTTCTATCGATTAAAATAAAATAATGTTATAGTGTATATTTTTAGTACCATAATCAGTTCAATTTCCCTAAATAAATGCAATTTTTTAAGATGTGACAACACCGTCTTCATTGGCGATTTGCGAGTTATGTCGTGACGTCATGGCAAGCGGTTGAAATCCTGTCACATAATCCAGTAAATTTATTACCTTACTGAAAATTACAGAAATATATGAGGTAATGAAGTATTTCACTGACGTACATAATTTACATGGTGATCAAAAAATTCGCTCCAGATACCTAACAACAATAAAACTGTGATATGCTCTCTGTTTTAATCGTATCGTACCTACATTGTTATTGTTTGGCTATCATAGAACTAATTTATTAATAAAATTATATATTCGCGTATCTTTTAATCACATCACTGACCATTAGTTACTCGCACAATGCAAACGGACCTCAATTGGACTATTCCGATCTTGTATACCTACATAATAGTTATGTGTAGTGTAGTGTATGTGTGAGTAGGTGCTCAAATTACAGTTTAATTACACTACATGTTATGCAAATTCTTCCTTTATTCTTTTATTCCACATATTCATGAGCGGATATGGATACCTAAGAACACCTCTTCGGATCGCACAGGGTTTAAATAACGTATTGTATATAGACAGCGATACAAAGTCATAGATCGTTAAAACAAATATTTTAGTTATGTTCGTGGCTTAGAAAGTAGATAAATGATAAATAGTATATAAATAAAATTCATAATAAACAACTGCACAAAGCCAGTTGCAAACATGGCTGAAGCGTCGACACATTTTCCTGCGCGCATGAACGGAACTGACAAATAATATTAAATTAGGAGAGAAGGAAATTTCAAACAAAACCAACCTTAAAAATTACGAAGGGGCTTAATTTTCCTTGAATAAATAAGCTGTTTGGCCGAACTCGAGACCCGAGTAATTTCATATTACAGAGATGTATATGCAATTATTGGAAGTGGTAGATGATATGTGTGAAAGAGTGTAGATGATATGTGATAAAGGGAAAACTTGGACAAAACGTAAAATATTTTTTGTTTTTGGCTCAAATATATAGGTTATTATTCTTGTTTTTCAAAGGAATCTCGACTTGTTTCTATTAGAAATAGGACGAAGTTATTACAAATGCAATTAACATATCATAATTACGTTAGGAGTTCTTGGATTAACTTCTCATCCACATACGAGTTACGCTTGGATTATAATTCAATTTAGCTTGTAACATCAGTGCGCTGTCTATCTAGACTAAAGTATCTAATAATAAAGAATATATACATAATATACATAGACTCACGGCTGTTTCTCATAGGGGTAGGCAGAGACAACGGATTGCTACTTATCATTAATTACTTATTATAATTATTAATCAAAAAGGCCATTCACTGCCTATTTTTTACCCCTGTGGGGAAAAAAGTTTTATTTTCAGATTTTTGTTTTGGTTTGCCTTGTAATTACAGTAGAGAGTCTGGATACAAAGGCTTATATAGTATTGTCTCATACAATTTGCCTACACTTTACTATGTACACCATACCCACCTAATTGATTTCCCATAAGAATATTAGATAGAGCTAGTTTTGCTTGTTTGGCTGTGTAGGTAATTACAAATATTATGTCAACAAATAAGTTTGTATCTGTCATAAACTAATCGTTGAACTATTCTTGTTGAAAATTACTTTGTTATTTTCAGAGATTAAAATTTAAAAGCGGTATTAACTAGTCAGTATTATGTAGTTTTTAATGACATAACTACATAATGTAATTAATAAAATTAAAATGAAGTCTCATATTTGGGAAAGTGTTTCTCAGAGTGAGAAAGTTTTAAGCCGTACTCCACCACGCTAGCCCAATGCAACCTGCATTCCTTCTTCACAGGCTGTCGAGGAAGTATCTCAGGCATGTTTCATCATGATATCTCCCTTCAAAGAGCAGAAATAAAATACAACTAAACACACAAAAATTTCGAAAAGCCAGAAGTGCGTGGATCTTGCACTGAGCATTGAACTTAATACCATTGTCTGTGCAGCACTACGCTATCACTGTTCTCTGAATATATTTTATAGATTACTAGCTGACCCGGCGAACTTCGTACCGCCATATATTTTTTATGAATAAATATTTCAATTATAAATTGAGATATAAAGTATCCTTTCTCTTAAGTTGAAAAAAGTTAAAATCGGTTCAGTAGTTTCGGAGTTCATCCCGGACAAACATCGTGACACTGGAATTATATATAATAGATTAAATGACTCGGTGAACTTCGTACCGCCTTAGTATCAATAAATTTTGTTTTAACTTATTATAGGTATTTGCTATATTATTTGCTATATATTCGCTATATTATATTATAGCATCAGTCTTATTGTTTAAAAAATCGTATAAGTATACTAAATGTATCAGAAATATAATTTTCTTCATAATTATTTATTCGTGATTTTTTTCCCATTGTTTTAATAGTTATTCCGGGTGGAGGCAAATTCAAAGAATTAAAGACCATAAAAATCGGTCCAGCGGCTCTTAAATTATAAATAGTATATAACACACCCTAGTTTGTTATATATGGAATATAAGCCCACCTAACCCCGCCTCGGGACTAAATAAATCTTTATCTCGAGGTAAACACTGTGCTTTTCATTACGAATACCAGGAAACTAAAAATAAAAATCATGAATTAGCTTATTAATTTATTAAAGAAAAAATGGGAGACTAAAAAATTTAATTTGGAATCGGCGTTTTCTCGCCGATTTTTTTTTTTTGGCCTGTCAGCTATTCAGCTATTATTTTTCATTTTAATCATTGAAAAAATATAAATCTTTGTTATTTTAAAGATATAGTTGCAACTATTTTAAAATAAAGCCATATAAAAAACAAATTCTTTAATAAATACTTAACTTTATGTTATTTAAATTTAATGTAAAATGCTGTAATTGACTGGCTGTACAGAAAATAAAACTGTTTTTTTTTTATAATTACTCAGCTGTCAGTTGAAAGTAATTCTCCCTAGGGCTGAAAAGTTTTACTTTCAACCCGCTCCTCAGGCAACTTCAGGCCTACTTTCAGAGTATGAGTAATGAAAAAATAATTACAATATTTACGAGAATAATACATATTATAAAATATACGTATCGAATACCTACTTTACAGTATTCATGATATAAAGTACTTACCTATTGTTAATATATGAGTTCTGTAAAGTATTCGAACCTTCGGATGGTAGCTATATTTCAAAATTTGATTAATTATATTGATTAATTCTCTAAAATGTTACTTGTGTCTGTCTGATTTTATTAGTGTTGGGAGAACATCCTAGTTCGCGATACAATTATGTTCACAAACTAACTGCGCGTGTGCTGTTTTACAACGGTCGTTCAAGGTAGACATGAAACCTAACGAATAAGTAAATTTTTTTTGCATTTACAATACCACTTTATTTATCCGATAGCGCTGGGTTTCTTTGTTCTATGATAATGCATTATAAAGTTATACAAAACTAATTCAATAAATTTAGTATGGTAGTAACTACGTTGTTATTTGTTTAGTAACAATTAACGACAGTTAATGATAAATTTATATAAGTATTTACACTAACGGAATCAATCACAGATCAGTTCTGAACGGTACGAAATTGGTTTATGTGCTATTTATGTACTATTCCTGGAATCGTTACTGTTATTGACAGTCAATTGCGGAATTAAATCCGGGCTGTATTCTTAAAGGATTTTGACCTAATTTCTTCCCCTGAAATCCAATAACAAGGTAATTAATTTAACGTCTCGCTTGTACCCCACGACAGTTAGTAATGATCTAAAGATTGGAGGTTGGAGAGGGGATTCATATCTGTACACAAAATTTTACATATTTTATGTGCAGATATTGATCGTGTATATAGTAGCTAGATAAAACATATACCAGTTTTCAGTCTCATTAAACAAAATGTTCATTAAAATACGTCTAGTAATAAACAGATAAAAATAAAAAAAATATTGTCTTATGCCGAAATAGCCTAATAGAGTATTTTTTTCTTAAATATCTTATGTAGTTTTGTTACAGCTTTATAATATTACAGATATACTCTAAAAAAAGAGATTGGACGTTAAAATAAAGCTAAGAAAACACAAAATAACTGTTTTGTAATTTTTGTCTTTCTTTTTTTTTTATTGCATGTGGTGGCAGACGAGCGACTGCGAGATGGACATCTGATGGTAAATGGTAACCGTCGCCCATGGCCTCGACTATACCAAGAGTATTGCTCTCACCAATTCATTTCACAGATGAAATAAATAAAATAAATAAATATTCACGGACATTTTCACCCAACGTCCTCTGGTCCCAAACTAAGTATGAAATTAAATATAAACGGCTATGTCCTGCTACAGCCAAAACGCAACGATGTGCTTCATGGCCGGTCACACGGGAGATGGTGGTACCAACCCGCTCGGGCTGGATACCAAGTGAGTACTCCCACTTGGTACCCAGCCCTACCACCAGTCATGCAATGGATGATAATTGCTTACTTCCCTTAGTCGCCTCAAACGACACCCGTGGGCAAGAATGGGGTGGTGACACTTGTATTCTTAATCCATCACCACACGGATAAACTGTCTTTCGCTTCTTTGTAAAACATGTATAATTTGTCTATTCTTTTTGCTGATGTTTTTTATTCTGTCTTTCCCCTTTCTGTTACGATTTGGCTACGAAATGGTATTACTAAATTCAAGGACAGCCAATAGGCCAATAAAAACTCGCTACCACAAAGTTAACGAAACTACTATGACATTTCTTATATTCACTTCAGTAATTGTTAAATTCATATAATTTCCGACGACGGATACTTATCTTAATTTAGTGTGCTGTCTCGGTGTCTTAAAGTAATAAAAAAATATGGCTCTTTGTGTTATGGTCTGGTGCTGGGTTGCCTAAACTTAAATATACTGGGCGGTTTCAGCCGCGTATAATTTTTATTTTCATGCACTCACAGTCGGGTCATTCTCTGCCCGCCCGCTTAGACTCGTTAATTGCTTCGCTTCGAAGATCATAGTGAGATATTAAATATAGCCTTCCCGGGTAAATAGGTTATATTAAAATGCGTTTCTTAGTTATAAGAGTTCAACAAAAAAAAAGAAAATTAACAACTAATCAACTTTATTATATTGCTATAGTTTAAAACATAATATATAGTAAGATATTAAAAATTATGTTTAATACATAATAAGATATTAAAAAGATACTGTACTAGGCTATTTAGGCATCTCTTAACACAAATATTTGTTTTAGAATTGTTAGGCTGTTTGTATTCGCACAGGACGCAAAAACTACTGAACGGATTTAGATGAAACTATTTTGGTTTGTAAGCTCTTGAATAGACTTATAAACACTGGTAGGTATACGTTATATCCTGTAACTATACCTAGAAATATATGTCTGCGGCGGAGCTCCAAGCAAAAGCTAGTACGTACTTACATAATATACGAATACAAAAATGAATATCTTTTTATTTTATTTATTTGTGTAAAATGTTTGTTTTTCAAGATTTATGTGCATTTTACAAGTAATGGATCGTAAATACGTTGCAAATTATATTAACGATTTATTGGCGTTAAAGTCCATTTTTATTTATTAGTATCTACCGCTCTTAAACAATATCAACATTGTTCTGAGATTTTAAATTATATGAGGATCACATCGTAAGTACTTTAAGTCTGTATTAGTAGCTAAGGTGCTAAAAAGCACTTAAAGTCATCAAACAAGCTTTGGCCTAAATTGAATTGTAATGTAATGGAAAAATATTACATCGATTCACTGTAAATTAAAATTAATTAAAATACACCCCCACGTTGTTTTAGCGACTTAATAAGATAATTAAATAAAGCTTTGGAAGACATTTAAAATTAATCTGCTAGAATTACCGAGACGCCTCATTACGCCAATCTCGCACAAAGCTTTTGACTTCAATTCCATTAAGAAAATCGTTTACTTAGAAGGTCATGCAACAAAACACTACAAACATACAACTTACTTTGTAGTGGGATTAATAACCAGCCTATCATTTAAACATAGCGTCACGCCTGTATTCCCCGAAGGGGTAGGGTGAGGTGTATTACACACCCACGACTCGCCAGCTATGTTTAAGTCCCACGTAATAGGGGGCGAGCCTATTGACGCCTACTGGGCACATTTCCAAACTCCGGGCTGCTACTGAGAATTTTTCTTTTTAGGAAAAAGCTCAATAACATTGCCCGACACGGGGATCGAACCCGAGACCTCATGATTAGCAGTCGCATACACTACCGCTACACCACCGAGGCAGTTAATATTTAATTCTAAATTACACAATTTAAGTTTTTGTTTTGGAATAATCCTTACTTAATATTATATAGACCGTTTGTTTGGGGGCCATTGTCCCACCCCTCTCTACCCACGGGAGTCGTAAGAGCCGACTGAGGGAATACCGGGGGAGTGGGCAGCAGCACTCCCTTGAGTATTAATAACATCCACTGCGATGGCATTATCCCCCATGACGGGACCGCTCGTTGTGGCGTTCTCTTGGGGAGGCGTATGTCCAGCAGTGGACGTCGAAAGGCTGATGGATGGATGGAATATTATAAGTACCTGGATGACCTTAGCTCGGTAGTTTTTTTTTCTCACAAAAGAAGGAACTTAAAAAAAAAAGGAAACATAATCGGACTGGAGACATCTGGACTCGAACCGTGGTCTTCTGGTTTCGGGACCGCCCGATTTCCCACCTGAGCTATTACATATAACCTTATAATGGTGGCGATATTTACCTTCGTATTCTAATTATATTGTAGCAGTTTTTCATTGCCTGAAAACACGGATAAAACGACATTTTCTAAAAATTAAACCTAGCTAGATTTTATCGCCCCCGAAACACCCTGCATACTAAATTTATGATTATCGTTGGAGCCGTTTCCGAGATTCAGATTCTATATGACATATATACAAGAATTGCTCGTAAGGTTTTAGATAAATACGAAAATACGTTTGTTTGATTTTTTTTCATTTTTCCAGGCCGTAACTAAACAGATTACCGTGAAACTTAGCACACAGATAGCCCAGAATACAGAAAACTACATAGTAGCTTGTTTTATCCCGGAAAAGGGATAATTCCTATGCGATAGCAAATACATAGAGATTTTTGGGGTAGAGTGGCGACATTAGTGTGACGTATTTATATTCTGAAGCCCACACGGATGATACGATCAGTCGTAGGCATAATCTAGTGTATACTATAATCGCAATATGTTTATAGCAGTTATCTTTAGAGTTAAAGCGAAACATCTTAATAAAATTGTGTCTCGGCAAATTATAATAAGTTGGTCAATATAAGCTTTTATATGTTCAACAAGGTTGGAGGAAGACAAGCATACAGCCTATCTGATGTAGAATAATTACCGTAGTAACACTAGGTATATAAGGAAACTAACATAATTTTATTTTAATTATCTAAGTAGGTACATGGATATAGCAGAATTAAATTATTATTATTTTCATTTATTCTTAATAATTGATTTTTCATAACTAATTCATAGATTGTAATTAGAATTAATGAACTCATATTATTCCAATGAAAGTATGTAACTTAATATTGTAACCGCACACCCCGTCGTTTGTGACAATGAACAGGGTAGTTTGGGGCCCTCACCCATTAAATAAACCCGCCGTTCCGTCTTCTCATGTATTGTAATATTGTAAACGCGGGCTTATTTTTCCGCAACTTGACGTTGTAAGTGCGCCTATTTTGCGTGGTCTCCATCGGTGTTGCCAGATCACTGGAATATGTGACATTACTTCAGTGGTTCACATGCCAATCCTGGGCTAAGTATATTGGACTTTAATATTATGACTGACTGACCACCTATTGTATGTACCTACTATTTAGTGAGAATAAATAAATTTCAATTTGAGTAAGTATGTCTAGAGCTAAAAAATAATAAGAACAAATTATTTGACAAAGTGGAACAAGAGAGATTAACTGCGATCAGTATTCGAATCTGCGTCCCTTCCAATCCGGGGAAGAGGTGGACCGCTATCGTAGTCACCTAATAATAGTGATACCTTAATCTCCATTTCACATTTATTTTTAGTCATCTTTTAAGATCCACACCACCTATTGGATGTATTTGTATACATTTTATTCCGACGTAGCAAGCTTAATTTATAAGAGATGAAAAAATCTTTAGCTATCAATACAAGTTTTTTATTTTTTATTTACCGTAATAGGCATGGGCATTAGTGCCAAGTACATAATATTTGCCGTGTGGGGCCGGCTTTAGAATTGTCCCACTCCTCTCCACCCATGGGAGTCGTAAGAGCCGACTGAGGGAATACCGGGGGAGTGGGCAGCAGCACTTCCTCGAGTATTAATAACATCCACTGCGATCGCCAACCCGCCTGCCAAGCGTGGCGATTACGGCAATATCCCCAAGAAAATGAGCACCCAACAAAAAACGGCCCTCAGTCACGGCAGCTCCGCTATTCCGTGGCCTAACGGTAGCGGGCCCGGTAACGGCGGAGCAGGGGGTGCGAAGAATCTCCGGTCGCGGATAGGCTACCATAAACAACGACCTCTGGCCCTGGTAACGCACAACGTTCGGACACTTCGGACCGACGAGAGAATCACCGAGCTGGAAGAGGAATTGAGCAAGATCCACTGGAACATTATAGGTAGGTGAGGGCACGACAATCCTCCAGTCCGGGAACTTGCTCTTCCACCGGGAGGGCGACCACCAGTCCCAAGGGGGTGTCGGGTTTATCGTTCGCAGATCTCTCGTAGGCAACGTGGAGAGGATTGAAAGTGTGTCGAGTAGGGTAGCGTACCTTATACTCAGAATAACCAACCGGTATACGTTGAAGGTCATACAGGTTTACGCACCGACCTCGACACACCCCGATGACGAGGTGGAGGCCCTATATGAAGACATCTCGAAGGCCATTCACTTGTCTAAAACCTATTTCACGGTGGTTATGGGAGACTTTAACGCGAAACTGGGCAAAAGGACAGACGATGAGCTGAAGGTGGGGCACTATGGATTTGGGCAGAGGAACCACAGGGGCCAGATGCTGGCTGATTTTCTAGAGAAGGAAGCCTCTTCATGATGAATTCCTTCTTCAGGAAGCAGCCCCAGCGAAAATGGACCTGGATCAGCCCTGATGGTTCAGTGACAAACGAGATTGACTTCATCCTGTCGGACAAACGACACATATTCAATGATGTCTCAGTGATCAGCAGGATTAAAACTGGGAGTGATCACCGACTAGTCATGGGCATCTTGAATATTAGAACAAAAGTCGAGAGGTCGCGATTGATGAAGTCTACGCTCCGACCAACACCTACCCAATACCAGAACCCCGAGAGCTTTCAGCTCGAACTACAAAAGCGCTTCCAATGTCTAGATGAGTGTGAATCAGCGAGCGATATGAACAGCAGATTCGTGCAAACTGTCCACGCGGTCGGGTCGACTTACTTCAAGGCCCGTCGCATCAGTAGGAATCGTAAACTCTCGGACCATACTCTCAAACTCATGGAGAGGAGAAAAGAAATGATAGTCCAGTCCTCAGCCGATTGGTCCTGCCTAAGGCGGTTAAACAGACAGATCTCCAAGGCTGTGCGGCACGATATTCGCCAATTTAATACTACCCGTATTAAAGAGGCGATAGAGCGGAACCAAGGCTCGAAAGTGTTCGCAAGAGATCTGTCTGTTGGCCAAAGTCAGTTGACTAAACTGAGGACCAACAACGGCACTATCATTTCTTCTCGAGATGAGATCTTGGGAAAGGTCCAGCAGTTCTATGAACAGTTGTACAGATTCCAGAGCCCTGCTGTTGGCTTGGTCCAAGACCCCAGATCCAAGCTAACTCAGCACTTTACCGAAGATATCCCGGACGTCAGCCTGTACGAGATCAGAATGGCTCTCAAACAACTAAAGAACGCAAAGGCACCGGGAGACGACGGAATCACCACAGAGCTTCTGAGAGCAGGCGGAAAGCCGGTCTTAAAAGCTCTTCATAGGCTGTTCAATTCTGTCGTTCTCGGGGGCGACGTTCCAGAGTCATGGACCAGAAGCGTGGTGGTGCTGTTCTTTAAGAAAGGTGACAGAACCCTCTTGAAGAACTATAGACCCATCTCGCTCTTGAGCCACGTCTATAAGTTGTTTTCGAGGGTCATTACAAATCGACTCACGCGCAGGCTTGACGACTTCCAGCCTCGCGAACAAGCCGGTTTCCGAAAAGGCTATAGTACCATAGACCACATTCACACGCTACGCCAGATTATACAGAAAACCGAGGAATACAATTGGCCTCTGTGTCTGGCGTTTGTGGACTATGAGAAAGCCTTCGATTCGATCGAAACTTGGGCGGTGCTGCAGTCCCTTCAGCGGTGCCAAATTGACAATCGGTACATCGAAGTGCTGAAGTGCTTGTATAGAAACGCCACCATGTCAGTCCGTGTTCAGGACAAGAGTACGGGACTGATCCAACTAAAGAGAGGTGTTAGACAGAGAGACGTTATGTCCCCGAAACTCTTCACTGCTGCATTGGAAGATGTCTTCAAGCTCTTGGACTGGACCGGATTCGGCATCAACATCAATGGCGAATACATCACTCACCTTCGATATGCCGACGACATCATAGTCATGGCAGAATCTCTGGAGGACCTTGGCACCATGCTCAATGATCTCAGCAGGGTTTCCCGACTAGTAGGTCTCAAAATGAACATGGACAAGACGAAAGTCATGTCTAATGTCCATGTCATTTCAGCACCGGTCCTAGTCGGGAGTGTGCTTCTCGAAGTTGTCGACCATTATGTCTACCTGGGACAAACAGTCCAGTTAGGTAGGCACAACTTCGAGAAAGAGGTTAATCGACGAATCCAACTCGGCTGGGCAGCGTTCGGGAAGCTAAGGAAGATCTTCTCGTCCAATATTCCGCAGTCTCTGAAAACGAAGGTCTACGACCAGTGTGTGTTACCAGTGATGACATACGGAACAGAGACGTGGTCTCTGAATGTTGGCCTCATATCAAGGCTCAAAGTCGCTGAGCAGGCCATGGAGCGGGCTATGCTTGGTGTTTCTCTACGTGATCGAATCCGTAATACGGAGATCCGTAGGAGAACGAGAGTGACCGACATAGCCCGCCGGGTCGCCATGCTGAAGTGGCAATGGGCAGGCCACATCACTCGACGAACCGATAACCGTTGGGGACGAAAGGTTCTCGAGTGGCGACCACGTATCGGACGGCGCAGCGTAGGATGGCCCCCCACCAGATGGACCGATGATCTGGTCAAAGCTGCGGGGAGCCGTTGGATGCGGTCGGCACAGGACCGCTCGTTGTGGCGTTCTCTTGGGAGGCCTATGTCCAGCAGTGGACGTTGAAAGGCTGATGGATGGATGGATGGATGACATAATATATATTGTCACTTAATAACCTTGAAAATTTTGCGCAATAAATTTATGTACGCTCTGTTGTTTTATAGAGATTTATATAGGAAGTTAATAACGTTGTTTGAAAATTATTACTTTAGTCCGCTTGATTTATTTTGTGAGTTTTGATATCTATTTAATCCTCGTGGATATAAGTGCTTCATATGTCAGGAATAACAAATTGTTCACGCTAAATAGTAAGTAGTTTATTTACATTCAAATTAAATTTTCAGTGGCATTTGTTTATTTATCTTTACATGATATATATTATCTAACAAAAAAAAAATTAAAAAATCTGAAAGTCGTTTTGAATTTAGATTTATATAAATAAAAAGCTCCTAAAAGATACTCTGATGTCTAAATCTGTATCAAATAAAAATACAATTGTAGCACTAATACTTACTTATCTTAAACACAAAGTGAAAAATGTGAAATCGGAAATAACAGTCACGAGCAGGATTAGGTTATTTTCGATTTCACATTTTTCACTTTGTGTTTAATATGTAGCGCTTAGCATGTCAAATGCTAAAAATATATATAAAAATATCTAAATACTTACTTATCTCTTTAGACTGTCAAAATTTTACTTATATTTATATTATTACGTTTCTAATATTGTTTTAATTCATGTGTAAATAATACTAGTTATAGAAAAAAAAATACAAGAGTTTAAACAGAAAATAATAATAAAATACACGAGTTAGTTGTAATTAATGTTGTTCTATTAAATTTCGTGTAATACTCGGGCCACACTAATTGGCAACGTCAATGCCCATCATCGCGATAATTATTGCGTTAACGCGATAAATTGGGTAAATTGTGATAAATTGGTGGCCAACCATTGATATATTAAAAAGAGTATCAATGGTGGCCACACTTAACAGTTCAATTTCTTTACGTAGTGCCACTGGAGTTGTCGCCTAACGTCAAACGGCAATGTGAATGCCTTTGTCGAATTCTCGCGATAAGTCGTGGCTACAACAACGTTAAACGTCCATCATCGCGATAATTAACGCAGTTTCCCATTAGTATGGCCCGAGCATAAATCAATATAGTCTCTGTATAGACTATAAAATAGTCTTTTACATATAGTTTCTGTATACTAGCATTCTGAAACTTCATATCCCAGATGCTAATAACATTGGTTTTATCCCCGTTTTAGTCTCTGTACTATCACCGACAAACAAGGACCTGAACTACACATTAAAATCAAAAAACAAGTAACTCCATAAATATATACATCAGTCCCCGTTCTGCCTTTGTTTGTACTTACCACGTGAGAATACTAAATGTTTCAATTAATAACAATGCTCTTGAGATTTAATAATCTTGTACATAAGATAAACAATTAAGTAAACCGTATTCATTAGATATATTTATGAAAAGATAAAGAGGATTATATTCTAATTAATTTAACGCTATATTTTCACTAGCAAACATAAGAAAACTTGTAAAAAAAATACACATACAACCACGCTCCCCGAAGGGGTAGGCAGAGGCCCACGGTTCGACAGCAATATTTAATTCCCACTTAATTGGGGGCGAGCCTATTGCCGCCACACATATCCAAACTCCGGGCTGTTACTGAGAATTTTCTTTTCACGAAAAAGCTCAATAACACTGTCCGACCCGGGGATCGAACCATCAGAGAGAGATCGAGACCTCATGATCAGCAGTCGCACACAACCGCTGCACCACCGAGGCAGTAAATTTGTATAAAGTACAAAAAATCGTAAAGAAATCTTATTAAGTCTTCGTGAAAAAAAGAAAATAATATTCTGATTGTTTTTTATGTATAATAGAACCGTCTAATACTTGGTGAGAAGAAAATCTAATACTTGGTGAGAAGAACCGTCTAATACTTGGTTCTTCAGCTCAGCCAAAAACATAGCTGCCATTTAATGACGAAATTTGTTTTTGCATCACCAGTTCAAATTATCGATGTGTCTGTGATTTGAATTTTTTTAGCATTCGATGTGTTTTATTCAAAAATTTTTGGGAAAAAGTTGGAGGTCTTATATATCCAGGAAAAAACGCTTTAATAGCTAGGCTACTAATTCTACTACTACTAGATTATATCTAATAATTCGAAGTGAACTTTATCCCTAAAACTAAGTAAACACGTTCACCCTCAGATCTGTGGTGGAAGCAACGGATGTGCAGCTAAATATGCGCGTGGGCATTCACACGGGACGCGTGCTGTGCGGTGTGTTAGGCCTTCGCAAGTGGCAGTACGACGTCTGGTCCAATGATGTTACGCTAGCTAACAATATGGAGGCGGGTGGTGAACCAGGGTGAGATTGAGTACTTATTTTAATCTGGTTAATAACTTACAAACAGGCATAAATTTTACTGTAAGGTAGTTGTTACGATGTAACCGAACAAATTACTAAATAAATTATAAAGTTGCATATTCAATTGATACCGGATACGATATCCGCAAATTTTAAATTCGCGCGGTTGCCTAGGCCCCCTACCCAGTTAGGTTATCGCCAATGGGTCGCATGATTCCACTCCCACAAAGGCCAGAATCAAATATTATTACCATATATGGCCAGCATGCCTGGGACGGCTTTATCCATCAGTATTTTCACATATTCTTAACAGCAGAGTGAGTCTGGGACTAAATCGGAATCAATACTCTCCAACTTCGGACTTATAACATGACCGAATTATGAATGTGTTTTAACAGTATATCCACCCACAACACACAGTAAAGAAGTTAGCTTGGATCCCCAAGCATGGAATTATAAAATTTGATATGTTTTTAATAAATAAGAAAACTAAGTTTTAGAAATCCATCCATTTTATATGTGATCCACAAACTGCTATAGTTTAATATAACTATGAAATACACAAAGCGATAATTTGTTTTATCTAAACATAACTAGTACCCTATTTGTTTTCATAAACTTTTCAGACGTGTACACATAACACAGGCCACGCTCGAGTGCCTTGGAGGCGCTTATGATGTAGAACCCGGCCACGGCGCCAGTCGGAACGCATACCTCAGAGATCATTCCATACAGACGTACTTCATTATACCACCGGCGAGACGAAGAAAAGTATGTTATGTGCTACAATGACTAATTCTATAAATTCTACTGTAATTACTACTAAAACAAATTGCCCTTACTACTCTGTCAAGAAAGTACCGGGAAAAAATCAATAATACACAAAAATTTTGTTATTCATCCAAATTTATTTTATCAACTTCAAAGTATGCTCCTTCAGAAACGATAGACTTACGCCAACGAATAATCCAATCATTAAAACATTTTTTAAACGCTGTTTCCGGAATTGGGTTCAGTTCTCGCCACGAATTCTCCTTTATGTCTTCTACCGATTGAAAACGGGTGCCACGAAGTGGTAATTTGAGTTTAGGAAAAAGAAATAAATATAAAAATATCTGGTGAATATAGTGGTTGCTCAATGGTATTTGTTGAGTGTTTGGACAAAAATTCATTCACAATGATGGCCTTGTGCGAAGGCGCATTATCGTGGTGCAAAATCCAAGAATTTTCTTTTTCGTGGAATTTGCTCTCTTAAACGCCGCATAACGCTCAAATAATATTCTTTATTTCCCGTTTGACCTTCTGGCAAGAATTCCGAGTGCACAACACCGCGATAGTCAAAGAAAACAGTCAACATGACTTTGACTTTTGATCGACTTTGGCGTGGCTTTTTCGGTTTCGGTTCAGTTGGAAGTCGCCACTCCGAAGCTTGTTGACTAGTTTGCATGTCAAACTCGTAAACCCACGTCTCGTCACCAGTAACAATGCGTTTCATGAATGTTGGGTCGGAATTGACTCGTTCTAGCATGTCCTCAGCGACTCTCATGCGATTGAGTTTTTGGAGACAATTCAGGTCTTATGGGACTAGCCGAGCGGAAACATGTTTCATACCCAAGTGATTATTTAAAATGGTACGGATCAACTCGTGAGACACAGAAAGTTCGGCGGTTATCTCTCTCAAAGTTGAATGAGGATTTTCAGTCACTATTTCCTTCACTTTTGCAATGTTAAGTTCAGTTGCAGACGTTGATGGCCTACCAGAGCGAGGCAAATCTTCCATCACATCTCGACTGCTTTTAAATGCGTTGTACCACTCATAAGCACGTGTTTTTGATAAAGTTGATTCACCATAAGCCTTCTGTAACATTTTCACTGACTCCGAACACGAAATTCCATTGGCCATGCAAAATTTAAAACAAATTCTTTGTTAGATATTTTTGTCCATTATGAAATTAGCAATACACAATAGATATGATATAACTAAAAACAGCTCTATAACACATGCAACTCAAACTCCGCGCCAAAATGGATAAAAGTTGTGCCAATCTAACAACAACAAAAAATAAACAAAAATTTTAATTTGGAACCATAAACAAATCATCCATTCCCAATACTTTCTTGACCGAATGTATAAACCATTACATTTAAATTCTTTTGCGCAATTACACGACAAAATAATGAGCTTTTTGGGTGAACGACATTTATCCTAAAGTAACAGAAAAATTGTAATAATTAATTCAAATTTCGCAGATATTTAAAGTGTTCGCTTAATTGAGCTAATGAATTTATGATATTTAAGAGCAATTAAAAATATAGCAGTAATAGGCTTGTGGTAAGACCAAGGACTGTAAAGATAAAGATATATAGTTCGATCCGTAGACTGTGCAATGCACCTGTAACTTCTCGTAATTATATACATATTTCTTTTCAAACTATTATTCTCCAGTGAAGAAAGTAAACTGCTTATCTGAGAAATCTTTTCAACAACTTCTCTATCAATGCGCGCTGGGCTAACGCACGTGATGGACTAAATGAACTTACTCTGAGAAGACCCGTTCCCAACAGTGGGAATTTTTGTATTATGAAATAATGAAATAACCCAATGATTTTTACATTGATAACATTTCTATTAGTATTGTTTCTTCTTATATTAACATCGTTGTTACAAGATGACGGATTTTGTGTCCGGACAAGTTCGGGTACATTTATTAAATCTTATGAATGTGAATATATTTATATTCTGAAGTCCACGCGTATGAAGTCACGGGAAAAATCTAGTTTACTATAACCTGTTCATTTAGATATTTTGTGTTGTTCAAAATTGCGAACATTATTACCTATTATAGAGATTTTATTTTGTTTCAAGATAATATGTTTGATGTGATGTTCGCAGATGTGTCTCTCAGCAGGCGTTGGTTTGGGTTCAGCGTCGCGTCGGAAGCTCTCATTCAAAAATGTATCAAACGTAGTTGTGCAACTGCTACACTCTATTAAGTTCAACGTCGATGTACCATTTTCCAACATGGCCGCCTCCCCTCAGGAACTCAAGGCTAATGCTGCTAGGAAGGTACACAATCAATTCATTTCTTAAGATCGAGCTATATAGCCGAATATATAAGAATTTGTTACCAGTAACTAAAATTGAGAGCGTCCCTCTAATTTTGCTGCCAAAAGACATGCAAAGAAAACGCTTGGGAAGCTGTCGGTGTGATTTTATCAATGAATCTTTCCGAATAGTATTTTTTATATGTTTATACATTTAATATTATTTTATGCACTTTTGACTATTTAGCAAAAGTTTTGCACTCTTGAGGACATGGCTATACAATACGAGGTCATTGTCCACGGCTTTATCTCGCTCTTCAGAATTGTCTCGAGTGATATCATTTTTCGTCTCGATGACCTACATACTCTTCGCCAAAGGTAAGTTCTTGATTTTTTTTTTCATTTTGTTTTTATGTTTATATGGTATAATTTGAACGTCGGAGTATTTTCTTTTGTTAATTTCGTAATCCCCTATAAATTTACAATGGTAGTAACTGGTGTATTAGTTAAAATCTTTAATATGTAAGTATAGGTAGTTATACGTTATCCTATGTAAATCTCGCTAAGAGATATGACAGCTGGCTAGACGACCTTCTTAAAAAAACTCAATCTTTTATAATTATAAACTGAATGCAAAATATATTAAATAGCTGTATTTTTTTATACATTGATCTGAAATTTTAGCTATTTCCCTACAAGGCTGTAGTTTGATGTTAGGAAGGTAACGATGAGTGAAAGTGCACATAATTATGTGTTATATACTTTCCTCTCTACTTTATATGTATAGAATAAACAAAAGATGACCAGCAGTCGTATCTCTTTCGCTCGCGCCTAATGAGCTATCGCTTCGGCGGGCTGACGTGGCGTGTGCGCAGGTGCTGGACCTGCGGCGCGCGCTGCAGGCGGAGCCGGGGTCGGCGGAGGCGCTGCGGCTGGCGGCGCTGCGCGCTGCGGACGTGAGCGCCGCGCCCGCCCCCGCCCCCCACCAGCACACCTTCGACGCCGTCATGCAACACCACGCCCTCCGCACACAATCCACCGTCGCCATGACCACCGCACATGTTAATACGCACCTTCTTTGATCTGTGCTATTTGATTAGGCATTGTTTGCATTGATTTTTTTGCGAACGGCCTCACTAAAGTTTAACTAATCTGGCACAGATAATTTGCATTAGTGCGTAAACTTAGTAATGAACCGTGCGTTCGTCACCACGCCGATAAATCCGTTAGAATATCGAATGGCGACGTACGCGTGTTTTCATTTGCATAGTACGGATGATGTAGTGTATGGTTCTTAGGTCTAGTTCGGCAATAATGAAGCCATACTACAATGTCGCCCGCAATCCCGAGTTTTCACGCTTCAGATACTCGAGACGCATCGATACATTTCCGATGCGTTTCGTCCACTTGTGTGTCGAATGATAACCTCGCTTAATGATTTCGTAGTAGTTAGTTTGGTTTCGAGTGGTGATTTCAAACTAAATCTTTACTGCTTTTTAATACATCGTAAGATATGCACTGAAGCTTTTATACGAATTCTACAAAAATAATATTGCGAGAAACTTGAAAAACATTTAAAACGTTTTGCACAACATTTACGACTTTCATTTTCTCCGACTTTATTGTTATGTTTATTCAGCACGAATTAAATAAACACTGTTAGTTATTTATCTGTTCCCCGAACACATCTACACCAAAATACAAAGTTGTTACCTCTACCTACCAAACTTCCTTCGTATTTCGTAATTGTACCCGAGTATTTAGTTGCTGGTTCGTTCATGTCTTCCATTGTTAAAACGTGCCTAAATATAATTTAAACAAGTCACTCGTTCTTGCGTTTAATACGATATTTTCCAACAAGTTAACAGCCCAAACAGCATTTGTTGTCTAATGTGAAAATTGTATAGAAGACTGAAGTATACCAACAACTAATTTAAGACGTCTACTCATTATTTTTCAGATAATTCGACCTTGGACTTTAGTTCCACAACAAATACCCGCTGAAACCGTAAGCGCAGACATAATGTTGTTCATGTGTTATTATTTTTCACCATTTACCGGGCGACACGTTATATTCCCTTAAACTTAGTAGGTATACGCAATTGACCACGAGCATTACTCTGTGAAAAGCACCTGCGCGAATACGTTCGATATTCAGTTTCTGATCACAAAAAAAAAAAACGGAAGGGGACCTCAGCTAATATCGACGTGAGCACATAATACCACACACCAACACTTTATTACTTATAAATTGTCAAACTACTTATATAATACTTTAAATTGTTTATAGTTTTTTTCTGTTTGATAATAAAGCCGGACGCACCGAACTGTGTTTCACTCGCTACCCCAAGATTAGTCACCTGCGCACTTTGAGCATGGCATGACCCCGATTGTCGACTAACTTGCATGCGCCCAACCGCCCGCCCTCTTGTTATAAGTTACACTTGATATACTTTGTGCTTGATTATTTCAACTTCTAATACTACTGTCTTGATTAAACTGTTTTATTTTGTGAAATAATCAAACACAAAAACTTTAGTCTTAAGTACTGATACCCATATTATGTCTCTAAGTAAATTCTTGTAAATTTCAAGTCAATTCATATAATATTCAGATATCGAACAATCTTAAAAGTATCTCTCAATTTCTATGTCTAGTTTGTATTTCATTATTATTCTTGTAATGTGATGCTGCTTCGGATTCCGGAACTTTTGTATTTTAAGGTCAGTTCTTAATGCCACATTGTGTCGCATGCAGTTGGCATGGACCTCTGTGTATCCTGACCTCAACTGTCGGAACATTTGTGCCCTTTTTAATATGTGTTACTCTTCCCTTTTTTTCCATCAGATATGTGTATGCCATTATAATTGTTCTATAAATCGGTGTTAGATAATTTGTGGAATATAAAGTCGGTTATATGAACGTGCCATGTGGGTGCTTGCAGAATAAAGTGACGGAGAAATTCAAGCGGCCGCTGAAAAAGCGTCATTCGTCTATATATCACCAGCCAACCAACCGCGTGAACAAGTACCTGGCGCAAGCGATAGACGCGCGCTCCGTTCACCGAGAGAAGGCTGCGAACGTACATCTGCTGACATTATGCTTTAAAGATGCAGCTAAGGAAGCCCAAGTGAGTAAGAATAAAAAGGCATTTTAGTATTTCTAACTCTGACGCGCACTTTATTTTTATACCGTGAAAGTGACAAAATTGTAATAAAAAAATTTCAAAGCAGTCATGAGGACCGCCGACAGAAGTGAAAACTTAAAGCTATAAACAAACAGTTGTTATTTTTGGATATCCAAAATAATTGTTTGATCTTAAATTAAAACTTTTAATTCAAAACTGTTTACATTTATCGAGTTTTGACATCTATCGGCGCTCTGTGTTATCGTTAACACGTCACGTGACCATGTCGATGCCGACTTACATGAATTTACTCCCTATCCAAAACTTCCTATACAAGTTTTCACTTCAAAAAATAAGGAAGATGGGGTCAGGAGTCTCCAAAACCGGCGAGCGTGTCTGAGGAGAATTATGAATGTTAAGGAAGCGAGAGATGTATGCAAGAATAGAGCTTCTTGGCATTCTGTTCTCTCTGCCTATCCCGCAAGGGAAATGGCGTGATGATAAGTAGTAGTAGTAATAAATATGGAATAAGAGGGCTTTAGACAAACGCATCTTGTATCTATTACTGATCCATTTGTCAAGAGTGAGACTCTCAGTTATGTTTCAAATGTAAACTTTAAGTCATTGTCGATCAATTTACAGTTAGAGTTCTTTGTTTCCAGTATCGAACTTCAACCGACGGTGGATGGGCCGGTTCTCTAGGCGCCGCACTCTTCGCATTAGGCGGAGCTGGAGCGCTTCAAGCATCAGTGTTACCACAAACGCTTATTCTTTTACTTCTCTTTGTTACTGCATTCGCTTGGTCTGCCGCAGTATTAGCATTAACTTTAGCAGCGAGATTAAGACTTATACCATGCGATGTGTCCAGACCGTTCACACTAAGGAATGCGATAACAACGTTTACCATCGTGCTGGGATACGCCGTTGGACAAGTTAATGTAGTAAGTTATTTAAACTATTAGGATACTGTGTTTTTGTGTGTGTATGCCTTTGAATTAATGACTTGATATAAAGCCATGACGTGCCACATATAAAGATCTTGAACAAACTGCAATTTTTATTTTAACTATCAGGTATTATAAATCTGTAACAGAACTAGAACTATACTTTTAAGATATTTGAGACAAAAAGACTGTATTAGGCTGTTCGTGCATCACGCAAAAACTATTGAACGGATTTTGATGAAACTTTTTTTATACCTCATGATTACTTAAAACTTAAAAACTGGTTTTTACACTGCTACTATATCAGGAACCCGAGATATGACCTAAAAACTAGCTTTTAGCTGCGGTGAGGCCGTGGGCAATAGCTAGTTGCATTATAAATTTGTACTAGCGGTTTACCATAGTCATATCAGTACATAAGTAAGTAAATTCATCCTCAGCCTTCCTTGGCCTTCATCTATCCTCCATTTATGAGATCTCGACATTTCGCTGAAGCGCAAATGGCGCTTAAGATAGTTAAGAATTATAAATAACACAAAAATGCTTTGCACATTGCTTATCCCTAAAAAGATTGACATTGCCTGGATTCGGTCCATAAGGATCCCTAAAAATTAATTTTTAGATCGTCAACAACACCATGTTGCTATATGATAATTATATTGCAGGTAACGTGCCATAAAATGGAGCTCTGCGCTAATCTAACAGGAAACACGACAACCATGGACAGTATTAGAGCCATGAGAGGCGATATCGCTGAAAAGCTATGGAGCAGCACAGCACATTTAGCGTGCCCCATCCCATTGTATATCACCCTAGGGTGTTGCCTCAGCATGCTCGTAGTGGCCGTGTTCCTGAGGTTGCCGATACTGTTGAAGAGCATACTCTTATGGGTGATGACGGCGGGCTACATGACCGTTATACTTGGTTACCATAAAGATCTGTTCGATTGCTACGATCTGATGACTGAGTGAGTATCTTTATACAATAACTTATACTAAGAAATTATTAATATATCATGGGGTTCTTTACAGAGAATATTTTTTGTGAATCGTGCGAAAAATTTACCTGTGTGTTCCACAGCACTCGGCTCGGAAAGTTGGTACATAAACCGTTAGCTATGCAGAATGTGCTAGATGTTTTTTACCGAAAGCACCAAAAATCTCCGTGTGGCGATGGACTAAGAATACAATTATGACCACCCCATTCATTCCAGCAGGTTTCGTAAAGAGGTGACTTATGCCCGGTTCCTATATTCAACGAATCGCCATTGTATAACAGCTACCCATCCGTCAGTTGCAAACTGTCAGTCAATTCACTTACGACTCGTATTTTATAGGGACAGATTATACTTACGCCTGGTAGAATATTCTACCAATCGTAAGTAAAACGATCCGTTTTATTATTATAGGAACCGGGCATAAGGGGAATAAGCAATTACCAATCGTTGCATTACTGGCGGTAGGGTTGGGTACAAAATGCGAGTACTCACTTATTATCGCGTCCGAGCGAGTCGGTTACACCGTCTCCCGTGACCGACCGTGAAGCGCTTTTTTGTGTTTTGATTATTGCGATAGATAGCCGTTCATTCATACATTTCCCATTAGCGAAGTAAGTTGGTCAGCAGCGGCTGGATAGTTAGTACTTTTAATATAACCTGTTGACCTAGGTGAGCGACAAACGCGTTATTATATTCAACGAATCGCCATTGTATAACAGCTACCCATCCGTCAGTTGCAAACTGTCAGTCAATTCACTTACGACTCGTATTTTATAGGGACAGATTATACTTACGCCTGGTAGAATATTCTACCAATCGTAAGTAAAACGATCCGTTTTATTATTATAGGAACCGGGCATAAGGGGAATAAGCAATTACCAATCGTTGCATTACTGGCGGTAGGGTTGGGTACAAAATGCGAGTACTCACTTATTATCGCGTCCGAGCGAGTCGGTTACACCGTCTCCCGTGACCGACCGTGAAGCGCTTTTTTGTGATTTGATTATTGCGATAGATAGCCGTTCATTCATACATTTCCCATTAGCGAAGTAAGTTGGTCAGCAGCGGCTGGATAGTTAGTACTCTTAATATAACCTGTTGTCCTAGGTGAGCGACAAACGCGTTAAAACGACGCGACGTGACACGAAAATATCAAATAGAGGTTGTATGTACTTATGGCCTACGTTGTCGTCTAATATGAATCCGACGCAAAGCTGTTAAAGTATTAGCCGTAATACGTCGCGTCTCGTCGCGCCGCTCACCGCTCCCAACTGGTAATAGAGTCCATGAGCGGCAGATACCACTTACCATCAGGAGGGCCGTGACTGTTTGACACCTTAAGCACTAAAAAATATATTAAGATAAATATAGATAATAGAGGGATAAAAGTTTAAATATTTATTTAATTAAAATTAAATATTATAATATAGGTATTAATAATGATCTATTGATCTCAAGAATACAATTTTACAGTCAAACACAAATAGCATTACACGCAAACAAAACAAGATATGCTGAAATGACTATTTTGTTAGTCATTTTGTGAACTCTGGAACCCATGGTAAGATTTAACTTGAGTTATGGGTTCCAGTAGATACAGTATTACGTTCATCAATTGATTCCGGATTTGTTAGCGATTGATATGTTACGTTTCATTATATTAAATCGCGCAATTTCATTTACTCAGAATTACAAATACCAAAATTGCTACAAAATGACCTGTAAATCACTTATAAATGGATTAGACATTAGCTTAGCACATCCACTAATGAAACCTGATATTGCGGCTAATCCTATTTAGGCCGATAGACAGATATGATAGGTTTACCTGTTCTAGCCAAACTGTTATTTGTTATTATTAATTTGTTGAGTAATTCTGATTAAATTTCAGTTTGAATGGATACTTTAATTAAATATTCGCATTTACTTTCTCTATAAGTAATTTGTTTATGGCCCCTATTGTGTACTCGTTGCACAGGAATATTATAAATAAATTGAATCTTGCAACCAATTTTTTTTACGTTTTATACTATTTAGTACATGTTTTGTGGACTTTGATAACGGAAGTTCATGAATATTGATATCTAAAGAAATAATTTAAGTCCCTATAGAGTATAACCCTAGATTTAGTACATGTTTTGTGGACTTTGATAACGGAAGTTCATGAATATTGATATCTAAAGAAATAATTTAAGTCCCTATAGAGTATAACCCTTATATACTTACTGCCTTACTAATAACCGTTGTATAACCTCTGAAAAGTTATTCAGCGTTTTGTCTTTGTCACGAATATGACAGTTTGACGTTGAAAAAACGGAACAAAACACTGAATAACTATTCGGAGCTTGGTTACCAATACCAGGCTGTCTGTGATTCCTAAGACAAATAATGTTTGTTAAAGGATCCGAGACCAATGATATCTGCCGTGACTATCTGCAGTTGCTGCTTAGTTAGCCGGAGTAACTGTTTAGTGATTCGGCTGTCTAGCTTATTAGTAAGGCGGTTAGACTATAATTCACTATAGGTAGACAAAAACATCTTTGACGTATCTTATATTTAAAGAGGGGTTTTTTAACCCATTCTCTGATCGCTTATATACACAATAGAAATTTAATTGTTACCTATATATGACGAATTTTATTTTTAAACAGTTCCTATTTAAAGTCCCTCTGTTCCAGAATTTTACAAATCGAATTATTTTTTCTTATTTTCGCAC
The DNA here is from genome assembly GCA_948253155.1 of Leucoma salicis. Classification (NCBI taxonomy): domain Eukaryota; kingdom Metazoa; phylum Arthropoda; class Insecta; order Lepidoptera; family Erebidae; genus Leucoma; species Leucoma salicis. The sequence continues at coordinate 11,232,428 of OX411809.1, read as the reverse complement.
GAAGGATATGTTCAGATGACAAACATTTTAATACGCGTTTTCAAATCGCGCCTCTAGACATCCTGATATTTATTTAGCAACCGATCTCATGCGCGCGTGTTAACGCGCGTCAGCTAGCGTTTTATACTAATGTAACGTCCATTTGCACTCTCGCAACGCGAATTTGCACTCGTCATATGAGCTCTCTTTAAATTTTATCGTGCGTTGACGTGCGTTAACGCGCGTTACATGTGAACTTAGAACTTAGCCTAAAACAACGCCTGTTTTGCAAATAACGTGTATCACCATGCCCAGAAAGGAATATAATTTTAATGAGATTTCTTATGTGTAAGTATAAATAAAGCAGACATTATCAAGTTTTAACTAAAATTTATTTTGTTTATTTCCAGTTCGGGTATAGTAGGGTCAGCGTATGTAGCAAGTGCTTGGACGATAGCGTTAGCTTTAGCGGTATTACTACATGCGCGTCAGACTGAGTGGACGGCGCGACTCGACTTCTTGTGGCAGGCCCAGGCAAGAGATGAAAAGAGAGACATGGATGCATTACAGGTAATTGTATAATTTAATTTCTTCTAGAATATAATACATATGATCTAGTAGCTGATTAATCGATTAATGATTAATGCGAAATAGTAATGTAATATGGAGATTGGGAATGACCGTCGGTCACTGCGATGGCTTAGCGGTCTAGAGCATTTCACCGGATTGAATGGGACGCAAGTCCGAATCCTGCTCTTAATAAAGCTCACTTTTTCACTTTCACAAATAATTTGTTCTTTAAAGGGTACAACACTGAAGTTTCTGCATCAATTTACTTTTTCAGGCATCTAACAGAAGAATCCTCTTCAATCTGTTACCGGCCCACGTGGCGACGCACTTCTTAGACAACCAGTTTAGAACAAACATGGTAACTACTCATGTCGATTCTGTAGTCCTCAAATTAGTTTCACTGCATCTCTCTATAGTAAATAAACTGTCATATTGTTATTTGCTTTGTTGAATATACATTTCTCTGCGTTTTGATGATTAGAGATAATGATAAATTGTAAATGTTTTCAGAACAAATACTGTCCTGGGGGGTTAGGCAGAATCTCATATCTCACATGTCGATCTTATCGTGATCACTGTGATTGGTTGAGAAACCGACGCGTGATGTCACAATAATCCGTTGGCCAATCACGGTGATCTCTCAACCAATAACAGTCATCACGATACGATCGACATGTGAGATATGAGCCTAACCCCACTGTTTCGTAATCGATAAGATAAAAAATCGTAGCTGTTATTTTATTTATTAAATACAAAAATAGCGGCACCCATAGCTAGCTTGACAATATGTTCTATTTGATGTACATTACACAATAAAACGGTTGAAATTTACCCAGTTTGTGTGCCTAGTTTTTGTGACTTTGTCATCATCTTATTATTTTTGTTAGACAGAGATGCAATGATATTAGGAAAACAGAACAGAAACATTGACTTTAAGCTTTCAAAGAAACTAGCTTTGTTTTTTCATTTAGTTCCATTTGACATTTTAGTTTAACAAAAATAAAAAAAATTGCTTGCATAAATTTTTGGTGAGCTTGATTGATGTGGCAAACGCACCATAAAAAGCTGGCTATATAAGTAAATAACTTTCGCACTACTCAAAGTGTATTTCATTCAAACTAATTGCACAGTTATTTCAATTATTACATGCGTATTTTAATCGTCGATTTCATTTAAATATTCAAATAATATCCCATTTTATGTCATTCAGTATCAGGAAAATAACACCCATTTCTCATTTTAATGCCCACGTCTTTACTCGCATTGCTTTTGTGTTGCACAAATCACAAAAGGGTTCTAGTGACAGAATTATTTATATATAAAACTTTTAAAATAATCGAACACTTCATAATTTGTGGAATTAATAGAATCCCAGATTAAATAATTGAAACATTTTGTCTCTAGTTTCATTTTAATACAAGTAGAAAATTATGCTGTAAATACAAATTCCATATAAATATTGAGCTTAAAAGTTTTTGGCAGAAGAGGTCATCGTTCGCTCTTGGGTTTGTAATACTTGTAAGTATGGTTATGAGGTACTGTGAACCACATATAAAGTCTGAATAAAACTGATTGTGGATTTATATTATTTTTCGGTACAAACGTAGAATCAATTGTAAAATATCCCCATATAACCTATAACTGATTGTAACCTTTGAGTTGACCTGTCACTGTTCCCTAACGTGTGTGGCATGGCTTTCGCACGCTGCGAACGATCGCCGTCTGACTCAAGAGGCGCGGTTGGCAGGACCTGTATCACCAGTCGTACCAACGAGCTGGGGTCGTGTTCGCCTCCATCACCAACTACCACGAGTTCTACATGGAGTTAGATGGCAACAACCAAGGCATGGAGTGCCTGAGATTGTTGAACGAAATCATTGCGGATTTTGATGAGGTGACATAATAAGTATTTTTTTCATATATTGTTCCTAAATCAATTGTAAAACATTTTTTGATATGATTACATGACTATTAAAAATAAAATAAATATCGGCCTTAGTAACAATTAAGTTTAATACGAATGTACTTCATGTAGAGGTATTACAATTTGAGACACTACACGCTTACTTTTTTAAATAATTGTCAATATAGCATTTACACTACGTTACTATATCTATGTTTACACCTTAGATTAAATATTTATCCAGATGGAGTATCACTCTTATAAACGTCACAAAAATCGGGCGGGAATTATTATGCTAGTGTGCGTGACAGCTGTCATTACGCTTGTGCAATTTATGTTTGTGTGCGTGCGTAATGATACCAGTTTCAATGGTGGTATTAAATTATGGGAAAATTATATTATCATAGATTCAAGACATTCTTATACTACAAAATGTTTCGTAGGTATATAGTTAATTATCTCTTTCCAGTTACTCTCATAATCTTATGTATATATATACAAAATGTATACTATATTATATATAACCTCTTCTTTAGATACTACTATAACCCACGATAATTATAAATTTAAAAATGTAAACAATCTTCATCATTAAATAAATAATAATATTACAAATAGTAATATTGTAACTAATTCCGAAAATGACGACTGTGCAGCTTTATGAATCCATTAAAAGCGCTAATCATTATGTTAGGTAATATCTCTCTATTGTTAAAATATCATCAACTTTGCAAGATTACGCGGGAAATTTAAGTTCATAAACTGGTATCACATAAAAAAATACGAACTAAAATTAATATATTTAAATGACTCATTTAGCCAGTTATTGTATGAAATAATGTTAGTAACCGATGATACGAGATATTTTTAGTGCTCATTTTCCGATTTTTGTAGTTTCGGCACACTAATTACACACGTTGACATTTTAAATGACACACTATTGCTCCTGGATACGACCTTGTCAAGTGACGTCACGATTGACAGTAACAGCCATAGAACAGCATTGGGGTGAAGAGTTCACCACAATTTTTTTTGACGCGTTTACAACGCCGAGCCTCCATCTAGATATATCATCAATCTAAGGTTTACACAATACAATTTTTATTTCCGGATGCTGAAACGCTAGTTAAGGTCTTCTAAGTTTAAAAATATAAAGAAACAACGTTGCTTCCTTTCAAAACCTGACCATTTTATTAATTGAAAAAAAAGGTTAACATTTTTTTCATAAGCACAGTTAAATTTTTAATTATAACGCGTTATAACGGTTTTTGTAGATCTAAATAAATAATAATACTATACAAATTATTACAGCTATTGGGGGACGATCGCTTTGGTGCAATAGATAAAATTAAAACAGTTGGTTCGACGTACATGGCCGCAGTAGGATTGATACCTGACAGGAAAATGGATGACGAATCTAGCACTCGTAAACATATGGCGACTTTAGTTGAATTTGTATTTGCAATGAGGGACAAATTGAAGGATATTAATGATAACTCATACAATAACTTCATGTTGCGAGTTGGTGAGTTTTATATTTATATAATTGCGAATAAGTTTCCATGAGGCTATATATATGACTAGCACATTACCCGCGGCTTCGCTCGTGTCGTAGTTATGTTCTATTTTATGTTTTGGTGTATGTAATGGTTGATGAAATATCCATTTTGTATAGGATTTGCATAAAATTCTTTCTAAGTGCTAAATGTAGATAGTAAACCTATATGTAAATTCCGGTTTTGTCCTGCTTGAAAATCTAACCCACGACTACTAGATATGGAAAATCGGAATAAAAAACCACCCTGCCATTTGTGCAGCTTTTTTTTTTTTTTTTTTTTTTGCGTTTAGTGGTGAAGTAGCCACGGTCCATCTGATGGTAAATGGTAACCGTCGCCCATGGACTCAACTATACCGAGAGTATTGTCAAGCCGCTGCTCACCAATTTATGTCACAGATGAAATGAAATATAAACGGCTATCTCCTGCTACAGCCAAAACGCAACGATGTGCTTCATGGCCGGTCACACGGGAGATGGTGGTACCAACCCGCTCGGGCCGGATACTAAGTGAGTACTCCCACTTGGTACCCCCTACCACCAGTCATGCAATGGATGATAATTGCTTACTTCCCTTACTCGCCTCATACGACACCCGTGGGAAAGAATGGGGTGGTGACACTTGTATTCTTAATCCGTCACCACACGGAAAAGGTTATACCATGCTTAGTTGTAGAACATTTTTTTTTATAGACACTTGTACTAAGGAATAATCCTGGTATCGCGGAGGACTTTACAAACTCAATTTCACGATGAAATGTATATGGCTAAGCATGTCAAATGCTAAAAATATATATAAAAATATCTAAATACAATTTCACGGATCATAACGACCATTCGTGGATCACACAAAGAGTTGTCCAGTGTGGGAATGGAACCCACAACGCTCAGGAGGCCGGTATCTAAACCACTCCGCCATCTGTGCAGTCAACGTTGATTTAAGCCTCTGTTTGCTTCGGGTATGACGATCAAATCAGTACCATACTATTTTTATAAGTATAAAGCTACTCGTATATTAGCTTGCTGACTAAATCAATTGTGACTATATGTTCCGTTCGTTTTGTAGGTATCAACGTTGGCCCAGTAGTAGCCGGTGTGATTGGTGCTCGGAAACCACAATACGATATATGGGGTAACACAGTCAATGTTGCCTCTCGGATGGATTCCACGGGGCTGCCAAATCACACACAAGTCACTGAAGAAGTATATCAAGTACTAAAAGATATGCCATACCAGTTTGTGTGCAGGGGTAAAGTGAAAGTAAAAGGGAAGGGAGAGATGACTACCTACTTTCTCACGGACAGGGCTCCAGCGAATGGGACCGTACAAACCTCCTCCGGTGGTCCAACGTCCAATACGCCGACCGCTTACGGTGGAGTAGCTACACCTCTCGCCATGTTACAAAACTCTGCGAGAAGAGCTGCAGCTCAACCTTCAAGACTGCCTCCATTAAGGGAATCATCAGTTGTTGCTGAAAATGAGCCGTTGTTGCCATCTAATGGGCATCAAAATAATGGAAATAATAAAGGGAGTAAGGGAAGAAGGAACAAGGATAATGGCGAAAACCCTCCGCCGCCGCCTCCGCATGGTGTTGGAAATCCCCGGTGGCCCCCACCACGGGCTCTAGTGCCGCCGTGGCCTCGGCCTCAGGAGACCCGCCCGTCCGCTCATAAACGCCGCGCGCCTACGAGACTACCACGACCGCGTTCCAGTGAAAGCTTACCTCTAGCCCGCAGTCCCCGCGTGCACTCTTCGGCCGATGAACTTAGCTCACTAACACGATCACCAAGCCTTAGTTCATCAGATGAAAGCTACTCACGAACCACAGATGCCTCACCATCTCCACCGCGGCCATCACAATGGCTACCAAATTCTCGACCACCACGAACAGATCCAAGTCCCGCTTACGATTATCCACCGATTCGACACAACAAACCGACTGTCAACCACGTAAGCGAAATATACGCGAAGCATAAAATTCCCAAAAAGCCATCACTCGATGACAAATTAATCGATGGCAGTATCGATTTCCAGAAAGAGCAAGAAAAGTTGCAGAGGAGTATTATAAATATGCTTCAGGCGTCTGCAGCGAAACGAGACGGTTGTTGTCAGACTGATAAATTGGACGTGGCCGCACGATTGGCGCCGCGAACCAGCTCGTTCTCAAGTTCTGGGAGTCGACCAGCGAATCACAAACATAATGAATCACGGGAGCCATTTGCGAAGCGAAGTCCATCCGATGTGGCGTGTGTACCACCGTTCGAGAGAGAAATTCAACGATTACTTGACGATAAGAATCTCATGAAGATTAACCCACCTAAAACTGAGCGGAAAGAGTTGAAACTCGAACTTAGGTAACAGTACCATCAATTCATTATGTTTTCTTTTTCATTAATCCGCTAATCTACTTTAGTTATCTAAGTTTATACCAATGGACTACCTCAAGGTGTCTTATGGATACAGTGTGTGTACAGAACAGTGTCTTATGGATATTGGCTTATTTTTAGATCAATTCATTCAATATCAGTAGCATAGGTCGAATTTAGCCATAATTATAGACCCTATCAGATTTTTTGTATGCCTTGAAAATAATTAAAAAATGTATTAGGGGGGCGAATCCATCCGTGGAGTCGATGCGAAACTGTAACAACAACAACAGCAGCCCGCTTCACGCAGTAGGCCTGGCGGCCATCACGCAGCTAGCCCGGCACGAGGCCACCAGCCCAGGCCGCCCGTCCGCGCCGACAGAGTTCCCTGGAGTGTTACCGACTGACGTTGTAGTGGAACTACCCTCACCGACACATGAACCGCATCGGGGCAGGTAACTGAAAACACGTTAACGTACTGAATACCAATGATCACGGATCTTGTTGGATCAGTGCTAATGCTAGTACATGACTCCAAAGTTATCCTAATTTTTTTTATCATTTTTGACTATATGAACTATCAAAAATTCTAGCCTAAATATTGATCTGATCATTATTGGGAAGATCTGCATATGACCATGAATCAAGACTGGGTCTAATGGTGTATTAAACTTTAGTGCCGTAATCAGTCTTATTAGCTACATTAGAATGCCGTAAGTATCAATATATATATATATATATAACTACAATCAATTCATGTTATTCGATGTCTTGGATTTTTAGTTCGCCAGTGACCCTTTAACATTTACTGAAGCTGTGTACTTGAAATTACTTGTACCAGTTGAGTCTTTTGCCAATCTATAAATGCATTTTCGACCTTAATCTCAAATTTATTATTGTGATTTCTAGTCCGCCGAGTGAGAGAAAAGGTGAACCAGCTGCCATCAGGGAAAAGGAGAAAGAAGTTCAAGATATACTAAATCGGGTGATTATAAATGAACTGTTTACATCATAGCATATTATATTGTAAATTAATAACAAATAATAACCATCAAAATTAATTAATCATGTTTTTAGGGGACCACTTCTAATCATAGAGAAATGGGTCTCTACGCAGAGAGTCAATCTGAATGGAGTTCGTCGTGTTCAGAGGGCGAAGGTGACGGTGAGGGGGGACAGCCGGAGAGCACTGGGTATACCACGGATGACCCTGCGCTGGAAAACGTATCCATGCTCAACGAGGCCGGCCTCACGGACGCTGAGGCGGCGCTTAGTGATGTGAACTCTTGTTATTTCGATCGCGATGACGATGTTTCGTCTCGCGCTTCGTCACGTTTGCTTGACTCTGAAGCACTTGTATCTCTAGAGTCGCTTAGCGCTATCTACGACTCAGACGAGCCCGCCCACAGATACCTTGCGAACATTCGCACTGTCAGCGAGTCAATTACAAGAAACTTCGGACAGCCCGCGCACGTTACTGATGGTGAAAGTGATGTCTAGTGATACTATGTGATAAAAAGTGCGAATTTTAGTCTGTGAATTGAGTGTACGTTTCGACTCATTTTCCTTGTACTGCCCTTTAGTCAATTGTGATAATAATAATCTCATTTATTGAAGACATGACAAGTACTTCTAAAGTTTTAATTTGAAACCTTGCTTATTGAGCGGTTAATTTAGCTCTCTTATTCGCCTTTATTTATTTATTTATAAAGGCGAATACTCACCACATTTTTTTGATGAATGATGCTGAGTTGTGTGTGAGGTCGTAACGAGTTGTCGAATTTTTTTGGACTCGGTTAATGTTGTATCATGATTGACGTGCCTCTACCTTGATGATTTTGTATTATATAGATTGTGTCAATATGTACGTATTAATGTATGATATTCATGTACAGCAGAATGTGCCATGTGATGGCGCGACGCATCATCACTATTATGCGGTGATCTCTACAATTATAAGGTGCTCTGACATAGAATTATTTATGGGTTGTCTTGTGATAACAGTTTAGGAATTCGAATATGAGCGACCAATTTCTATTGTTGTCATTGTAGTAGAGTGTGGCTTACGGGCTGGTTCCCAACCTTAAAGTTTAGTCTGTCATGTTTTTGAGACGGCTGGCTTAGCGTAGTGGTATGAACTAACTGTATGTTCGCAAATATAATGCATTTCAGAATATCTTTAGGATTTACGTCACCACAGCCTGAATAATATGTTGCGTAGTATTATTCTTTTTGTCTCAAAAATAAATAATGTTATATTATCTATGGAGATAAAAACTGTAGAACTCTCTCTCTCTCTCAATAATAATAGTTTTGGCCTTTCCATAATCTAGTCACTAATGTTTTTCTTTTTTTAATGTTAACCTTTCGCTTAACGAGGCAGTGCCATTGTCAGCCTCTAGTTTAAGTTTGGTCACATGAATTATCTATTTATGGGAAGAAGGGTGATATCAAGTAGTTCTTAAGTAAACAGTCGTGAGAAGTATAAGTACAATCATACAAAGCACCACTAGCGAATATTGTTGTAGACTATTCTGTGTACTGATATATATATCAATTATTTTGTTTTATTTAATTGTAATATATCATGTAGGTTACATGTCAATTTCATGGAATTATTGTTATTTTAGAATTTAAATATAATAATAAATACTGATAGAGAATTGAAAAAACTAATAACTGTTTAGTGAATATAATATAGAAGCAATTGCATATGTCTACAAGAATGCGATGATATTTGATAAACATTTGTACTTAATTTGAGAAAGCTCTGACATTCGTTATGTACAAAGAAATTTGAAGCCTAAGAGACTGCCGAAAGTTGCTGAATTTTGAATTGCCAAGCTTTTGGAGACATTCTGTACAGCGAAATGTGTTTGACATGACGTTTATGAGGGCGTTTGGATTAGTTTTAATAGAAAATACGTGCTAAACTGCTTTGATTCCTTGCAAAAAAATAACGTAATTCGATACACACATTTATAGTTTTTATCAAGTGATTTTAGACAGAATAGAAATGAATATTTCTGGTCTTTAGGCTTCAAATCTCCAGTTATTCTGTTGGTTTAATTCAATGGTCTTTATGAAGTAAAACTTCGTTGGAAACATTTGGTCATGATTACACGATAATTTCACTTTGGTTTTACGCTTAGGAATGTATAAGTATTGTGTAATATTTTTATACCATTTTTTATTTCATTTTCTTATAAACTTCATTTCTGATGTGACTTGAATGTAAGGTACAGTTACCTAAAATATATTAATTACATTTTCAACTACTTTAGTCTTAAAAGTATTTAATTTCATGTAATTACTTTTAAATTAAATATACTATTAATTAAAACTGTTATTGAATTAAACTGTGTACTAATATGAATGCTCCATGAATGTGTGTGGGCTAATATGAATGCTCCAGTGAGATCTAGAAATCGTTAATATTTGTAAATATTGTTAATCACCTGTCAAGTACTATTCCACTTACAAATACTATGCTGTAAAGAAATATTATTTTTTGAAAGGATTCTCTTGTTTGCTCTTTTTATTCTCAGTATTTTGATGTTGATATACATGTATACATATAGTGCCAAACTATTTTATGTATAGCCTTGTAAAATTATTTATTATTTTGACATGTATACTTTTTATATTTAGTTCATTCTAATCAAAAGCAGTAATTTCCATTAATATCTAATCCGCATATACCATATTATTTATACAATGTCATTGCAATATTTTGTTGTACTTATGATTACTTAATAATTCTATAAATCATGAATGTATCGTACGACCGAATTATAGATGTTTAAAATAAAAGAGAATACAAAAATAAATACCTAAATATATTATTTAGCGTGGTGTTCACATTAATGCTCTTAACATAATTATAGTAAAAATATATCATGACTGAAAACAAATAAATCGGCTGTTCTTTCTTTTCTTGAATTTGAATAATTTTGCCAATATCCAGTGTTATAAATTAAAATTATTCTGTTTTTGTTGTCATTATAGCGATAATATTTTCAAAATATTTTATTATGCGCTTTAAATGTGAATAAGTAACAGCTGAGAGCTGAAATACAGATTACCTAAAGATATTATCTGATAGAAAAAATATTGATGTTCTCGGTTACCTGTGTATAATTTGTGAAGGGTACCTACATGTACCGCGAATTATGTAGCAAGTGTATTGTACTTTTATTTATTTAAATCCAATTACCTAAGCAATATTAATAATACAACATACAAATTAAAGGTGGTTTGAATCGCGTGGATTTCATTTCTTTTCCACCCTATTACCTCAGATTACCTTGATCTATGTTAGTCCCTTAGACCCTTATATTGTTTATATCTTTTGTTTCTTATGCTACGGTTCCGAACCAACCAAAAGCAACCTAAGATTATGCTCCATTGACGGGATCCTACACTGTTACGAGCATTAACATAGGTAAGCTATTATTATAGAATGGATATCTTAGAAGGAGAGGCCACCACTCATCCACGGATTGTCAATCCCGGTTATCTTTGGACAAAATAACCTAAGATTGCCAATCAGCACTCTCACAGATAGAGGAGAATGTGATAATAGCAAAGTAGCATGCACGATAATGACAAAAAACTCACCAACGCGACATAACCATGCGATACGGTAGTACTCTCAGAACCACAACGTTGCAATATTTCGCAAAAATTCGAACACAAATTCGACACATGTTTCACCTCTAAACGAGACATCCTCAGGAACGCTCGGCAACAAATGAGCATTAACATATTATAAGCTAAATATGGATGTGGTATAGATCTTTAATTATTGTTTCAGGGTTAAATGTATAATTTTATTAACATTACTAATAATATAAATAAAATTATATACATCTATACTATTATAAAGCTGTAACAGAGCAGCTGTGTCTGTACATTCAAGATATTTGAGAAAAAATGACTGTAATAGGCTATATAGGCGTGTCTATCCATCCATCGGCCTTTCAACGTCCACTGCTGGACATAGGCCTCCCCAAGAGAATCCCACAACGAGCGGTCCCGTCATGGGGGATAATGCCGTAATCGCCACGCTTGGCAGGCGGGTTGGCGATCGCAGTGGATGTTGTTAAAACTCGAGGGAGTGCTGCTGCCCACTCCCCTGGTATTCCCTCAGTCGGCTCTTACGACTCCCGTGGGTAGAGAGGGGTGGGACAATGCTAAAGCCGGCCCCACACGGCCTGGCGTGTCTAACGCAAAACATTTTTTTTTAAATTTTTGTTTATCTGTTTGTTTGTTCGCGCATCACGCAAAAACTACTGAACGGACTTTAACGCAACTTTTTTTGTTTGAAAGGCCTTGATTAGACTTAAAAATTGGTTGGTATACATTTTATCCCGCTACTATATCGGGAACCTGAGATATAACAAAAAAAAACTAGCTTTTGGCTGCGGTGAAGCCGCTGAAAGGCTAGTAGTTTAATAAAACTCAAGAAAACTATGCATCCATCAAGCCATAGTATTATAAGTCATACCATTGTAATATGACATAGGCTTGCTGGTCAGGTACGAAATGTCGGTTGAGTGTATGTACGAAGCATATTAATGCCCTTCGCCTTGAACTGAGCCACTAATAGTCACGAAGCCATAACAGACATGAGATAATGTTAAAAATACACGTGGTGTGTCCTATTACATTAAGACACAATTCTTAGAGTCGCATACAGTTAATTCTTTGTCCAGACCTGTCGTTATATTTTTTGTTTTTTGGAATACTTCAAAAATAATCTTCAATTTTCTGTCAAGGCATCCATGGTCTTTGTGTAATATTTAATACAGTCAGACTGAAATGTAAAGAACTAAATAATACGAGGAGTGATCAAAAAGTAGTGAGAACGACATACTCCTTGGTAAGAAAAAAAATAAATACTGGCAGGCATAGCTCAGATACATATTTGTAATAATAATAAAGAAAAAAATCTTCGATTCTCTTTTGTTTTTTTTTTTAATGTAGTCATTTGTTTGCTTCGTGGCGGAACGTGTTCTCGAAAATGGAGAAAAACGAAGTACGAGCCGTTATTAAATACCTCTGTTTAAAAAAGTTAACGACGCAAGAGATTAATTGCGATTTGGAGGCAACATTAGGAGAGTCTGCTCCGCCGTATTCCACTGTTGCAAGTTGGGCTTCTCAATTTCGAGTAGAGAGAACTAGCATGGAAGACGAACATCGTTGCGGCCGTCCATCGACGCCAGTCACCCAAGAAAATGTTGCGAAAGTCGAGAAAATTGTATTGAGCGATCGAAGAGTTACCATCCGATACTTAATTCAAGTAACGGGCATTTCATATGGAAGTATTCAATCCATATTGAAACAATCTTTGAATATGAGAAAAGTCTCCGCAAATGGGTGCCGAGAATGTTAACCGACAGTCAGAAACAAAATCGACTTGACATTTCGAAGATATTTTTGGACAAGTTTCAAGAAGATTTTGAAAACTTTTTGTCTCGTTTCGTAACAATGGACGAAACATGGGTCCATCATTTTGATCCCGAGACAAAACAGCAATCTTCGCATGGAAACGACCATCATCACCGACCCCGAAGAAGTTTCGTGTCGTGGCATCGGCTGGCAAGGTCATGGCCTCAATATTTTGGGACTCAGAAGGGATATTGTTGATTGATTACCTAGAGCGTGGAACCACTATTACAGGCCAATATTATGCAGCTTTAGTACCCAAGTTGAGAAATGCCATCAAAGCGAAAACGAGAGGGAAACTTCGAAGGGGCGTGCTGTTTCATCACGACAACGCACCCGCACACAGGTCGGCAGTTGCGATGGCTGCCATTCAGCAAGCTAGCTTCGAATTGTTTGACCACCCCCCTTGTTCACCAGAACTGGCGCCTAGCAATTTTTATCTGTTCCCCAAATTGAAAGAATACTTAAGGGGAAACAGGTACGAAGACGATAACGAGGTGATGGATGCCGTGGAGAGCTTTTGGCAGGACCAAGACAAAACTTTTTTTTTAAAGGGATTGAAGCCTTGGAAAATCGCTGGACTCGGTGTGTAGAGAGACTCTGTAGAAAAATAAATTATTAAGTTATCAATAGTCATTATATTCTATCTCATTCTCACTACTTTTTGATCCCTCCTCGTACAAATAACAAATGTTAGTTTAAGATAAGCCTTATAAGGTTAGACTAATAAGGCTTTTACTACAATAAAAATAGATAGGTACCTACATAAATAATAAAACATTTAAGTGTATGTTTATAATGTCTAATTAACAGGTTTTTACTTAATTCATATAAAAGTAAATAGGTTATAGTTTACATACAACAAAACACCAATTTTACAGATTTTTCTGTGTCTGTCTGTTTGTTCCAGCTAATCTCTGAAACAGCTGAACCGTTTTGGACTTTCACTTGCAGATGAACTGCTGTTATAAGAAGTAGTTTTAATTTGGAAAAATACTTAGGGTTCCCCATAAAAAAAAAGAATAATCAAATTCCATGCGGATAACTTAGTTTATTATAAAAGTAGGTATTATTAGGATTTATGGATTCTTAGCCCATTTGTGGATATACTTGCAAGCGCAGCACTAGTTGGCATGGCAATATTGATTAAATATTCAATGAAGCTACAAACAGAACAGTGGTTATGCTGGTAGTAGACCAGTTTGATCGAAGTGGTGTTTGAAGTACAACTTAGGTACTCTTAGAACTGTTTTTCTAGTATGTGCTATAAAAAAAACACATAAACCGTATCGGCTATCAGTATTTGAGGTACAGTTCTCGCAACTTATGACTCAATTCTTGGCAATCAGGGACAACATTCATTCAAAATAATGTGTAATAGTCGGTATGCGAGTGAATTACAAACCGGAGCGAGGCAGGTATGACGCGGCAAGACATAGACGGGCCACCACCACAACGCACAGCTGCGGGCCTCGGTACCGCCACGGATTGGCCGCGCACGGGAACCGGTCGCACCGCGTCCCGCCGCCTCGCCCCGCGCCCCGCCGCTACAAACAACTTCAAATTCTTATTCATGCTCCTTGTCACGACCGTTGCTGCCGTTACGAGTGTGAGCGTAGTGCGCCCGTGTTTCGCGTAATCTTATCGAAATGTGTTCAAAGTTGTATGTGGATATAGTGTTTTATATGTGAATTAAACATAACATTATGTGAACAGTGCGTTGGAGTACTGCTAGTAAAATCTCGGATTACGCTATGAAACCACATGTACGGCATAGTCTTTTTGTTCTTTTCGTATCGCGGATGCTTCGTGAACGACTGCGACATGGGATTACTCTTACCATGTGTACCAGATAATGTTTGAGGCTTCTATTAGTTTTTGACAAACTAATATGTTAGCTAGTGAATACTGCGACGTGTTGTAGTGGTGTGACACTGTTTTGGTGAATCATACATAGTGCGCGTAGTCGATATGAAGGTGACGGTTTGTTTTGGTTCTGTGCGGGTGCTGGTACCGTGTGGCGCTGGTGAGCTGCTGGTCAGAGACCTCGTACGAGAGGCAACACTACGGTATAAGAAAGCTACTGGACAGGTCAGTCACAGTCAGCTCTCAGCTTAATGTTTGAATTTTGTGTCATTTTAAACTGCGGGTAGTTTACGCGCAATTTCCAGTCTGTTTAGTTTTTAGAAGATTCATGGCTTGTGGTAATACAAAATATTGGATTAAGATATTGCGATTATTATACTTAAGTAGGTACTATAAAGTTAATATTTTATCTCAAACACTACATACGTAGGTATAACTGATTGCGTATAAATTTACTTCCAGTTCTTACCTATAAGTATATTTTTTATACCTATGTATATTACTAGACTAGAAGTTGCAACGCTACCGGTTTTTTTTAAATTTTTGGATGTCCTACTTCCTTTTGAAAACCTATGCATTTAAATTCTGGCTGGTCACCTACTATTAAAATAAATAAATATTCACGGACATTTTTCACACAACGTCCCAAACTAAGCTTAACGCTTGTGCTATGGGTACCAGATTACGGATATAATACCTACATATACATTTTTTTTGTAAATACATACATATTATAATAGATAGAAAACACCCAGACGCAGTACAAATATCTGTGTTCATCACACAAATAATTGTCCTGAGTGGGAATCGAACCCACGACCTCGCGCACGCGCTCGGTTACACTACCGACTACGCCACGAGGCCCGTCAAAATCAATTTTAAGGCTCGTGGTATGGTGTTAGATAGTCTATACTCCTCTCGCTGCCCTCGGCAGGTACCTATTTAGACTCGGAATTATTTGTGGAAATGGAAAAAGATAGCTTTACTGTGAGCAGGATTCAAATCTGCGTCCTATCCAATCCAGGGAAGTGTTCTAGACCGCTAAGCTCCGCAGTCACCAACGGTGACACCTTCACATTTGTTTTTAAATGTCTTTACGACTCAGTCAGTTCAGTTAAACATTATACGATTACTACACATCTATATACCTACAAATAAATAAAACTGAAGTGTCTGATTGTAGTGTCTAAATAACAGCTTCTTAATAAGTTCTTAATAAGCTTCTTAATTACGAGAGTATATATTATATACCTACCTACGTTATATACAGCAAAATACCAATTATTAACGTTTTTATTTGTACCGGCTAATGTCCAGTACAGCTGGATCGATTTGGATGGGTTTGTCACTGTTACAGAGCTGATGTTCTATGGAGTAACTTAGGCTGCTTTTATTTTGAAAAAAGAATTAGGGTTCCGCACAAAAAATAAAATAACTAAATTCCACGCTCATGAAGTCCTGGGTTGCAGCTACTGCTAGAGTCAAAATAATCGTCGATAATCCCAGTTGAGCTTAAAGGGAAGTTTGAGATAAGTTGTGTTGACACTAGGTAGCTGGTGTTCAATAATATATGATTTTTCTACTTGATTAGGTCCAGGACCACTTTCACAACTATGACCATAGCTAGATTTAAGCAGGGTTAGCAAAACCACAGCGACAAAACTAAACGACGACAAAACATAAACGTCATTGAATACAATTTATTCCATAAATTAATATTATACATATAATCGCATTTGAGCCTAGAATAGTTCCCCATATATGTATATAATAATAGAGATTTTTGATTACGTACGTAGTGTTTTTTTTTTGTGTGTTTATTTAACTTCGATCAAAAATGCAATAGATATCGCGTCGGCTGTTGGTATTGATGATCGAAGTTTTTTAATGATATTCGAATGCATGTCGCTAAACAATGTCAATGAATACCATGAACGAGGAAAACAATTATTCTTTTGTAGGTAGCCGCTATTCCAAAATGAAGATTGTAATAAATCATAACATTTTTAACTGGGCATATAAAATTAACAAATAACATGTATATATTTAATGGCTTCGATGCTACCTAAACCCACAGACATAAAACTACCACGGAGTGTTGAACCTTTAACACATGCATGCCTTCACTTTTTACCTGTCAAACTAGATTCATGGCGAGACGTTCGAATTTCAAAATGCAGACGCATTGGTCAGCACATTAAACTGCTATGGTTAAGACCTTCGCTAGATGTAAATCTAGCTAGTTGCTTGACAGTTACGAAATTATATACTTAAAATGAATAAAATAACGCAAGGCAATGAATAAAAATGTCTTTTTTGAAATAACTACTTATTACTAACTCGAAAGTTTTCTTTTACATGTGGAACATTTACAATTTGACAGGTACTTGTTCGCGTATTGTACCGCACTTTACAGATAAGGAATTAGGCTATTGTAGGTAGGTAGGTAGATATGTGCTATAAATATGGTTTAACTTTATAATGGATATTCAAATATACTGCAATGTATACTCATGTACTGCCTTTATTACATAATACATAGACTACACACAGTTCAATAAACGAAGGATTTTGTTATAATACTCATTTAGACTATTTTAGTAAAATCTTTCTCTTTAATAGGACCCATTATCCTAAAATGCCTACGGCCTCCAATAGCTTCAGACGGCCCTGTGTATACATATACGTCTCTACTCTTACACAACTTGAAAGAAACGGAGGCATATTAAAATATAATATGTCGATAGCCACAAGCTGATTATAATATAGGTAGATATCTCTATAATCCATAATACCAGAACAGGTGTGCGTCCCGAAAGGGTAAGCCGCCAGCGGACCACTGATGTAATGTCAGTTAGTTCCAGTACTCTGCCAATACAGGCGCAAAGACGGCACACGGCGGACTCATTCAGATGGTGAGAGCCCCACCACACTACCCTGTTTGTAGCCCCGAGCGACGAGGTGTGCAGTTAGGCACATTATTTTCCACCATAACAAAAAAAATTACAGGTGTACGGTCGTTTCTAAAGTTGCACTCTAGACATATATTACACCTGCATCGTTGCCTATATTAGAATTATTCTACGTAGGAAGTTGGTAACCTTGCGATTGCGATATTTACACCGTGATACAATCATGTTTGCAATTGAAGTACAAATTCGTGTGAAACCTATTTAATAATATTATAAAGGCATTCAATAGATTTTCATTTCGAAAATAGGGCAAAGGAAACTATCAGATTGGGCCAAACACTGGTATAACAGCTCTTTACCGCATAATATGAATTTTATACTAAAATAATCTACATAAATTACATGACTGTACGTACTGCAACTGTATTTAATGGTTTCCGTTTGCTTGGTGTAAAGGAATTATACTCGTAGTAAACAATTACAAATCACTCGCAATAATTGTAATAGGTATTTACCTACTTTTGATATAAATGCGTAAATAAGTAGTAGCCACGTTAGTTTGGGCAAACGTTAGCGTTTCTGTGTAATTGCTTGTCAGCAATTACAAAACACAAAAGGTCGCGAGCAAGCGGCGTAGGCAGTTAGGAATTTAACAAACGACTTACTATTTCGCGACTCATAGACGATGTGGTTCCGAAACACGCGCCGGTTTCTAATACTATAGCAAATTACCAAAACTGCATGTTCGTACAACTTATACCGTTTATTTTTATAGATATTAAATTCCGTCCTACAAAATCCTCGGATATGATCGGATACTGAGAGAAACCACACAAGTTTTTTGAAATAAAATTAACAACCCGTTTCAATGTAGCTACATTATTAGGTAAACGATCTTTAGGACGAAGACA
The DNA here is from genome assembly GCA_948253155.1 of Leucoma salicis. NCBI lineage: Eukaryota > Metazoa > Arthropoda > Insecta > Lepidoptera > Erebidae > Leucoma > Leucoma salicis. The sequence goes on along the minus strand of OX411809.1, from coordinate 11,213,916 downwards.
TAAGACTATAAAACTAGAAAGTATAATATATATGTATATGAGAAAATAAGTCAATAACCTTAAATATCTCTTGACCTTTGGGACAATTTTAGAACTTTTATATTATACGTAATATAACAGTGTTATTTCTCGAACACTATTGTCACGTCACGTATAACTTTACCTTGAGGCCTAATAAAAGTCCAGTTTGTTAAAACAGTCACAACTTGAAATACATTACTCGGTGGTGAAACAAAGGAATGATTGTCCCCATCTGGCTTAATGACCAGGCACAGGCACCAATCTGAGAGAAACAGAGCGCTATTATTGGTGTAAGCGACACATTTCGTACGAGGAGAGGGATAATATATTGGTAGGACAACAATTATTATGTATTATTAGGCCTCGTGGCGTAGTCGGTAGTGTAACCGACTTCCGTGCACGAGGTCGTGGGTTCAATTCCCACTCAGGACAATTATTTGTGTGATGAACACAGATATTTGTACTGCGTCTGGGTGTTTTCTATGTATTATATGTATGTATTTACAAAAAAAAAAAGTAGTATATGTATTATATCCGTAATCTGGTACTCATAGCACAAGCGTTAAGCTTAGTTTGGGACCAGAGGACGTTGTGTGAAAAATGTCCGCGAATATTTTATTTTATTTATTAAGTCCCTCAACATCGAATCACTGGATTAAATCACTTCGATGAAGATTTTTAGAATATAATCAATTTAATAATATGTACATACATAGCGAGAATTTATTAAAATTTGTCCCTCAATAACGAAGCTAAAAAGCAGAACGTTATTCCGTTTATGTATTAGATATAGTATGTGATGATCACAGAACTCTGAATAATGAGCTTTGTGGTGATGATGATGATGTAGCATGACCATGTGTGTTCTATTGTTTACCCCACATATAAGACCTTCGTCATAATGATTTGAATAATAAACTTATGTTTAATGTACAAGTGGGTTTCAGTTTTTTAGAACACCTTGTTTTATAGATTTTAACTAGGCTTAAATAAAAACTAGTCAAGTTTGATGCTCTTGATGTCTAACAAACAATAAAAATTAGAGCAACAGTGAGCACTATTGTTCGGTTAAATAACTACCGTCTGTCGCAAAATACTAGAACGTATACCATATAAATTTATCTTTTGTAGACCCCATGGAATAAAACATAAGCACCAAATTCAGTTACGGTCCTACGGTATACATATACCTATTTTCTTAGAAAAAATATAAAAACAAGTCTCATATCGCCATATGTTTGCGTTCCCGTCAAGTGGATAGCGCAAGGGTCTGTCCGAAGTATCAAGGAGTTTTTTCTTTGTTTCCGACTAATTAATGTTTTGCACATGTTGCCTGGTGTAGTGGTTGAACGACGTGGCGTGTTAAGGCATTGCAAAGTTCCGCACATCTTACACGCACTTAACGTGTAAGATGTTTCAAAATAGAAATTCTTTTTAAGGTACAAATTTATGTGAATTTATATTATATACACATAATACTAGCTCACCCGGCGAACTTCGTACCGCCATATTTTAATATGGGTTGGCAGTAGAAGGGTGAAAATTTAGGGTTGTATGTATTTTTTAAAGCCGAATCATAAAATATTAAAATAAAAAATGTTGTCCATAAAACAAAAAAAAAATTGGGGTGGACCACTCTTGTCACTTAGGGGTATGAAAAATAGTTTCCATCCTATTCTCAGACCTACTGAATATACACACGAAATTTCATAAGAATCGGTCTAGCCGTTTCGGTGGGGTATGGCGACAAACACTGTGACACGAGAATTTTATATATTAGATTAATTAAATAGTTTTAGGTTCGTCGGGGTCGGGGGCAATGACAATGTGATAAGCGATAACAGTAAGGCGGAGACCGTTTATAATAAAGTAAGTACTAGTATCTTATCACAAACGGCTAACGTAATTGGGTAAATAGGCCGTTGAAAAGAAGTTACTTAAAAGTATACAAAATATAATCTATAGATTACACTTCTTTTGAAATGCATGGCTAATCAGTCCGACATTTATCAGTTATTCAATTACATTGTCTAAATATAATTGTACGGAACTGGTTAGTGAGCTGGGGTCAAGATAGACAGTGTAACTCTTCAATTAGTAACAGCAAATAACCCACGATTGCTACTTATAGTTTTCACCACTTCATAACATAACATCACGCCTGTACAGTTTAGAGAGTAAGAAGATGTGTATACATAGCACACTCTCATTGTTGGAGCTCAGAAATGGTTACCAAGGACTGGAGAAGCGCAGTCATCGTGCCCTTGTTTAAAAAAACAAGGGTTCACGATAGACTGCAAACTACAGAGCCATAAGCTTGACCAGTTTGGCAGCCAAAGTAATGCTAAGATTATTGAAAGGAGAATGATGATGGTGTCTGATGAATCTTTGTGCGAGGCACAAGGAGGTTTCAGGTGTGGAAGGGTATGCATGGATCTAGTGTTTTCTTTGCGCAACATTGTGGAGAAGCATCTGACTATAGGCCAGAGGGATTTCCGCAGTTTTGTGGATTTGGACAAAAGCATTTGACGCAGTTGTACGAAAGGAACTTTTTTACCGGAGTATGGTAGTTAACGGTAGACTGCTGCAAGGTAATAGCGTGATGATGATTGTTGAGCCACTGAAATTTTGAGCGTATTAAATTGTTATATCTAATGGTGGAATTATATTGTATATGTTACGGATAAGGGATAGTCCATTAATCAGGTGGTTTTTTAGTATTTTTTTAACCCTTCTTTCCCCTCTGGAACGCAGGTTCGAATCCTGCTCGCAGTAAAGCTCTATTTTTCCACCTTTACAAATATTTTTTTCTTTACTGAGCATATCAAGTAATAAAATACAGACCAAAAGAATCAAATATTATTTTACACTTTTGACTTCGTATTTTCTGAAGACGGTTCCCTATTTCACAGCATTGTCCATGTCGCTGTAGATTATAAAATTATTTCTTCATAATTTTTGCATTTCTCCTGGATACATTGTAACATTGGAGGTACCTTCTCTTTATATTAGCGCTAGGTACCTATATATCGTACAATATACTTACTTTCTCTCACACGTAAGAATTTGGTGATGGACCGCATCAATTCGTTATTTCACTAGCTACTATAATGATACAAAGATCGTTGTTTATTTATTTGACTATTGGTAGTAAATTGGGCATATAGATCGATCTACGTGACAACGTTAAGAGATGTATGTATAATGTATAACGTTAAGAGATATATATGGTGATGGGTTGAAGGTTTCATAACACATATAGCATCACGCCTGTATCCCCGAAGGGGTAGGCAGAGATGTATTACACACCCACGGTTCGCCAGCTATGTTTAAGTCCTACGTAATAGGGGGCGAGCCTATTGCAGTCTACCGGGCACATTTCCAAGCTCCGGGCTGCCACTGAGAATTTTTCCTATTACGAAAAACTCAATAACATTACTCGACCCGGGGATTGAACCCGATACCTCAGGATCAGCAGTCGCACACAATACCGCTGCTCCACCGATACAATTTGGCAGAGAGACATCAGAGGCACAGCTTACAGCAGCACATATCATTTACATATATTATGTATAATGTATGTTATAAAGTTTCACATAACATTCTGAGTTTGAGAATAAACTGTTCGCGATCACTAAACAGTAAACACGATACAAGTAGATACAGGTACTGAAGTACATAACTATAAAACATATTAATTGTAAAGTTAAGTATGAGCAATCAAAATAGTAGTTAATAAACATTTATTGTATTATTAAATCTGTGCTATCGATCAATGCGGTTGCTTGTAGCTTTGTATTAAGCGTGTACAATTAAGGAAATAATAAGGACTTAGTCTAATGCGTTTTGCAACTGGGTACCGAGTTTCACTTAACATTTTATTTTTGTGTTTTTGCGAAGAAGATAGCCATCAAGTTCGCCAAACTTAAAAATAACCCCCTTGTCCTAAGTGAGACCTAATCCCCTCCTTACCCTCTCCCTAACTCCTTATTATCCTTCCCTTCCAACTCCTATCCCTCTCTTGAAGTTGGCGACGCGCGACTAATGCCTCTTGTGTTGCTAGCAGTTACCGCTTACCATCATTGGCCGTATGCTTGTTTGCCACTCTTGTAGTACCTATAAAAAAATATAATTAGTTCCTTGTAAAGCATTCGTTAAACAAGAAAAGCTAAGCAAGTACGAATGAAAAGCAAAATAGGTACCTATCATGTGTACTTTCATAATTGTTCACAATTTTATTTATAATTTCCACGCAAAATAGTAATGCTGAATGCATATTCACGACTATTATGATTATGACTGGTGATCAAATATTCTCGGAATCCAACAATGAAATAGTGCGAGAACTTATGAAAGTAAAGATTAAAATATGTGTCCATAATCAAAATCATATAACGGCTAGCGAGATGCGTGGGCACAAACGGTTAGTTTGCGCGGGCACATTGTCTGACTCACTCGCACGTGCACTATGCTAGTCATATCCAATGTCCATTTATGCGATAAATACCACTTAGAATTACTTACCTCTCAGTAATTCGAGCTTATGTATGCTACATACCTGAAGATATGTACCAGGTAACTCGATCTGTGTCTACAGTATGTTATAGGTACGACAGCGATTTCTAAGAAATGTTATTGAAGGTGCGCATAACAAGGGACAAGAAGGGAAGGTTGTAAATCTAATCTTCCTAAACAAATACTTTATATTATTGTATAATATAATTACTGCTTGAGTATAACTTTCTCCATCAGTGTACAAAATATGATGGCCATGAAGTTTGGCCACATTAAATATTTGTGCATATAATTAATGAATTACACAATAAAGATTACATGTTAATGTTTTGATTTCACTTTGTGTGTTTATTCTAGATCGTAATAATTACCATTTTTTAAGATTATAAAATCACATTTATTGTCTGTCGCGTGTGAAAATATTAGGCAAGTTCAATGATATTGCAGGAGACGGTCATGGTAACTTCTGTAATTAACAATTGGCTTTATGAGTTGTAGTTTAGTTATAACCGCTGACATAGGTACCTACATACATAATGAATGATTTTGCCAAATTGTGAGTCACACTGACTGACTGACGTACATAGTTAGTTCTCAACTAATCTGTATGTATTATACTGTAGCACTAAACAATTCATCATTGGTATATACAATTACTTTTTAACTTATTCGTAATGGAGATGGTTTTACTAAAATCTTCTTATTTAATGAGTGATGAATGCGGCTACAGTGTAAATTACTATTTCCAAATATACTAAGAAATATACATATAGATATAGCTAACAGCAGACTAATTAGCTTTGAAATCAATTAATCTTGCCTTGACTCAGCCATAAATACAACGCGTACCTAATAATGTTGGTGGGACTAAATATACATAGAATCAATTCCGAGTTCAAATACGTAGGTGAAGGCCTTATTGGGTTGCCATGAAACGTTTGTTTTCAGTAATTTCAGTTGTATCTAGATCGGATTTAGTTTCTTCACCATGAAAACTATGCTAGTGAGTGAAATATTTCATTATATTTTTTTATACAAGAAACTATCCGGATATTTCATAGTTTCTAATTAAAAAGGTGATCATCCCAGACATTTATTAAACATTATGAACTTCCTCGTTAAACAAGTATAGTTATGTACCTATACCATATAAAAATAACGTGCGTAAGTGGGATCTTATGCTTACCCACTTACGCTTATAAACAAACGTATGTGAATGTGGGAACTTGTAAACGATGCCACATGCTTTGTCCTGCCTCACATGCTCGTATTCACTGGTAATCAATCTGAAAGAACTTTATTACAAAATATCATCCGCCTGCGGTTTTACCCGAATTTTAATTTAAAAGAAATCTGATTACTTATAAGCGGCTTGCGGTATTTTTTTTAGAAAAGAGCTATGCACGTATTTATATACACAACAAATATACAATTTCACGGACGCAAAGTGCACCTAGACTCGGCACAACCATTTGTGAATCACACAAAGAATTGTCCTGTGTGGGAATGGAATCCACGACAAGGGTACGGTCGGAGTCTAAACCATTCCGCTATCTGTGCTAGCAACTGCTAACTACTTCGAAAGAATATAAATACATCTTGGTCTTATAGCTTGCTTTAGATAAAAACTTGACCAACAGGTAGGTAATTAGATTCGCTTGTGCCGGGAAGGGCTGTGATTAAATCATGGGAAATGCCCCTGTCACCAGACCGTAACGAAAGGAATACTTAATAGAGCATGTGTTTTTACAATAATGTACCTACCTGTCTATTGTCACAGGAAACTGGGTTTTATAAGCATTTTCAAAATTAAAACATAACTGTCTCTGTGGTGCAGCGATAGTGTGAGCGACTGCTGATCATGCGGTCGCGGATTCGATCCCCGAGTCCGGGCAGTGTTATTGAGCTTATTAGTAAAAAGGAAAATTTCTCAGTAGCAGCCCGGAGTTTGGAAATGTGCGCGGTAGACGGCAATAGGTTCGCCCCCTATTACGTGGGACTTAAACATAGCTGGCGATCCGTGGGTGTGTAATACACCTCTGCCTACCCCTTCGGGAAATACAGGTGTGATGCTATGTTAAACATAATGTGAATGCTTTAAGTCTATAAAATTATCAAAATAAACTGATGGATTTTTATGTTATTAATATAATGGTTATTTAATTAGCTGGAACATAATTATGTATTTATGTTTCTAGAACTTTTTGTTTCTATCGAATAGAATACACACAATTTTGTTTAATGATCTTTATCTCATAAAATGATGATACAACAATAGGATAACACAACTCAAAGAACATCTATTTTGGGTAACATTCAGAACGGTTTTAGAGTTAAGTCATAAAAAATTATACGGACAAAAATTGCTAGCCTTTACTATTTGCATTCAAGGTTAACTGATTTAGCAGGAACTTATTATGTTATTTGAAAAATATCTATATCAAACATATCTGTTCTTAGCTGTTCTTTAGAAAAATAAGGGGTTGTCATTGACTAGTAAAAACGCATTTCTTTAAGGCAATAATACTTATTTGTGAATCATACAAATTAATATTGATGCTGTAATCTGGATTTTAATCTCGAAGGAACGGAATTTGCAGTAAGTAAAGTTTAAGTAACCATGAGACCATTATCTAGGTCAGGGATATCTGTAGTTAACTTCTACTAAATTAATTATTCTAAAAATTAATGTACTAAATGATTTATTAATAATATATTAAGGGTTTATTTAACATAATTATCTGCGTTTTATGAAATGTCCCGGCTTCGCACGGGTGGACATTTATTTTTTAAACATTTTGGCATAAACGTAGAGTAAATGTATCCTTATGCAGGACATAAGAAGTTTTTTTTTTTAAATTACTATATTTATTTTTTCTTATAAAGTTTTATATTTTTATCCATAATAAATAGCTTATGTTACTCAGAGATAATGTAGCATTCTAATGGTGAAAGAATTTTTGAAATTGGTCTATTAGTTTTTGAGTATATTCGTTACTAACATACAAAAATACAAATCTTTCCTCTATGTAATATTAGTATAGAAAACCACCGCGCATGAGTATCGTTCTCAACGATGACAATATCTTACTGTCGTCATGTGAAATAATATTCTTCATCTACCTGTTCGTTACTTAACACAGTGTAGCCGCCCTTTTGATCATTAAGCTACTTTTTTACAAAGTAACTTTTTTGGAAATCCAATTCGTACAAAAACCCTAACCTTCTGCCGCTTCTTGAACTAGTCGATCCCTCTATTAGATACCATGCTGAAGTATCGTGATGAATAATTCGTTTAAAATTACAGGGTGTTCGGTTTAAATCCACGACGAGGTCATGATTCCTCGGGCACGATTATTGAATGTGTTATGTAATAATAACTACTCGGCTAAGGTTAGAAACAATGCTATCGCATTTTCCACTGTAACTGTGTGCATAAATTTTATAAAATCCAAGCCAACCTGGAAAAACCCTATAGATATAATTTAATTAGCTAAATAATTTAGAAAAATAATCTCTTACTTTTATCCAGATTAATTACATATAAATTTTGACTTAGTAAAAAATTTATTAAAAAAAAAGAGGATAAAAATGATGCTCTGATATTTTTCGTCCTCTCGCTCTAATATTCCTATTTCCTTACCATCCTTTTTTTTTTGTTAAGGCGGGAAAAAATATTTCTAGCCGCACACCCCGTCGTTCGGGGCAACAAACAGAGTAGTGTGGGGCCTTCACCCACTAAAGAAACCCGCTGTATGCCGTCTCTCCGCCATTATTGGCGGGCCACTGGAACTATGTTACATTCCTTCGGTGGTATTTCCTTACCATCCTTAAATATTATAAACATAAAATTGAGTTTATTAAGCTTTGACTTCATAAGTGTCACAAAATTGTTCATAGATATAGTCCGAAACTCCTGTGGGATAGCTAGCTGGTTTTGCTTAGAGATAATAATGCTAAAGTCCAGGCAGACGAAGACAGGAGCTATTCCTAATATTTCTAACACTTAAAATTTCCCTTCTGATGTTAATGGACAGTTCATGAAGTATTTAATTTACAAGCTACCCCCTTCTTTGGTGAATATCTTTCACTAGATAGTTTTTATTCGGCGTGGTAATTATTTGTTGGAAAGGGAAGGGTCCGCGTCCGGAATGTTACCTGCTGTCCTATTTCGATTTTAAAACGATGTTATTGCTCTTACAAGTCCAATGAGATGCTTGTTTTTGGTAGAGTTTTGGTTGAGTAGATCAAGTAGCGTTGTCCTGTTATTTATTTTTATATCCCACGTAACTTCTAGATTTGTGAAAATTATATATCTGATTTCTATGCCGTAACTCTCTTGAAATAATAATAAATAATAAATATTCACAGACATTTTTCATACAACGTCCTCTGGTCCCAAATTAAGTTTAACGCTTGTGCTATGGGTACCAGATTACGGATATAATACATATACTACTTTTTTTTGTAAATACATACAAATATAATAGATAGAAAACACCCAGACGCAGTACAAATATCTGTGTTCATCACACAAATAATTGTCCTGAGTGGGAATCGAACCCACGACCTCGTGCACGGAAGTCGGTTGCACTACCGACTACACCACCAAGCCCGTCAAAAAATGAAAATTATAGTTATGTCTATAATTACATTTCGTTATACATAAATTAAAATTTATTTTGATATCATATATGTGTTCTTTAACTCGCAAAGAAAATGTATCTCCTGATATAAACACTGACAATGGATAATATTCCAGTTTTTTTTAGTGACTTGCCTGTATTGAAACCTATTACTATTTATTCTAATTGTCCCACGTAATAGGGGGCGAGCCTATTGACGTCTACCGGGCACATTTCCAAACTCCAGGCTGCTACTGAGAATTTTATTTTCATTCTAATTGTTGATGCTTTATTATGAGAATATTTGTGAGCTTTGTAATGAAATGAAAATGAGTAGTATTACCTATTCGCATTTAAAGCCGAGCTAGTCGCTAACAAAACAAATCTAGAAACCTATACGACACTTCCTGCACGAATGTTATTATACTAAATTTCGATATAAACCAGTTCAATATCCGCCGGTAAATAATGCGCCGAGGTAAATTCAATTAAAATACCCAATAAATTACTTGCACAACAATGTGAAAAAAATTGGCAATCTATTTCTGCGGACACGTTACAGTATTCTATAGAACTGGCATCTGTCTGGTTATAAATTACTATCTATCATTACAAGTATTAGGTCGCTTTTATCGTAAGTGGCTCATCTTGTATTTGTTTGATAACATACCGTATCGTGTGAGGTTAGGCTATAGGTAGTAAACTACATTCACTTGTGTGTTAAATATTTTTCATATAATTTTGATTAAGTACAAAAATAGTATTATATATACTTCTACTAACATCCAATTTATTGCCATGGCAAGGTCATCATCTACCTAATTACCTGTACAAGTTCTTGTTTATATCGAGGTCTTTAAAATTTATATGACCTAATTAGAAAAATCCATAAAAGACATTGCTCTGCCACCATACATAGTTTGCCCTGAAAATCCCTCAAAACTAGACCATGTGTTGTATTAAAACATATTACTGAATTCCCATAGAATTATAATTGAATAGCGGACTAGAAAATCATACTATAGAAATACTGTCTGATTAACCATGAAGCTGGAATGTAAATGGACCAGTTTACGTATGACAGTAGATTGGTGTTTCACTACCTCTTGTAATAGTTTTCAATTCAGTTGGATTAAGTATAATCCTAGAGTTGCGTATTATCAACGCTAGATGGAGCTCTATTAAATTTTGACGTGTTTCAAAAAATATTTTAACTACTCATTTTCTATATATATACAATAAAGATTAGATTACTTTATTATTTTAATTCAGAATGACATTTTGAGCATTTTAAGTTTGTCTTATATAAATAATAAAATAAGTCTATTAAAAGCAGTGACATCTATTAACAAACTCTAATATTGACAATAAAAATGAGTCTTATAAAAGCAGACATCTATTAACAAAATCTATTGACGAAACAAATTGTGAGATCAAAAATCTTTTAATAACACAAAACTTCTGATTTTTGTCTAGATCTAGATTATTAATTTTACACACAATTTCTAAATCAATTCCAAAAGTGTAATTTAGATTTAAAAATAACTTAACAATGATTTTAAAAAAATTTAAGAACGGTTGTATTGATTGGTGATTGTACTTCAGGTAAACATGGCAGCGCATCGGATGTACCTACAGATAGTCCCTTCGAATACTTTTTTTCTTCATTATGACATGGAGCTAGTCCGTGTTAAATGGAAATATGTAATTTGTATTATAAAAAATACTAATAATTATCATAGCCCCGATGCTACTTTCGTACGGGGCGAAAAATGGCATTGTCGTTTGTATATTTATGAATTATTCTGCTAGCAATACAATTGCACGACCATAACTATGTACCTATATGTAATTTAAAATGCGAAATTGAGTTTGTCTGTTACGCTATAAATACTGAACCGATAATTATGAAAGGAGAAAGCCAATTTTGTTAGGCCATTAGGCCCAATACAAAAATCCACGAGCCTTCTTGATTTCTCATCTATCTAATAGGAAAAATTGTCTAGTTTCATATTCTATAAACAGTTTTCATTTCGGTACCCGAGTTTAAGAGAAACTCGTGTTTTTCATTTTATAAAAGTGAGGTTATAATATGCCTTAAATTGAATTTATTTAAAAATTTAACATTGATGATTTATTTGTTCAGAACAATAATTTCAATCAGGAAACTCTCAGTCATCAGTAATAGCTCGGAATCTGACTGAAACCACGACGCGTATTTGTACCTAAGTTGTTTCCCTACTTACCTATGTTTTATAGGGAGTTCTGAAAACTAGTCTATACTTTTAGTTAGAATGGCTAGAATATTCATCAATGTGGGTAGGGGTGGTCCTGTAGTGTGGACCATAGGGGCGCTTCAGCCGATGTTGAAGAGGCAAGGTGACAGCACGGAGTCCTTACCTTCCAACTGGTGCAGGTGCAGTCGAGTCACGGATGCTAAGGCAGATATCTGCACACAGTCGCAAGTAGGGAAGCGACTTCGTGCCGACACCATTGCCGCTGCGGCGAGGAAGCAGGTTCAAATCCTGCTCGTGACTGTTATTTTCGATTTCACATTCTTTTTATAGCTTATGGTGGCAGACGAGCCACGGCCCACCTGATGGTGAATGGTATCCGTCGCTCATGGGCTCAACTATATCGAGAGTATAATCAAGCCGCTGCTCACCATTTCATTTCACATAGGTACATATGAAATTAAATAATTAATGGCTATCTCCTGCTACAACCAAAACACACCGATGTGCTTCATGACTGGTCTCACAGGAGATAGTGGTACCAACCCGCTCGGGCCCGACAGCGAGTGAGTATTCCCACTTGGTACCCAGCCCTACAACCAGTAATGCAATCGGTGATAATTGCTTATTTCCCTTAGTTGCCTCGTACTACACCCGTGGGAAAGAGTGGGCTGGCGACACTTGTATTCTTAGTCCGTCACCACACGGATAAACATACTCACATTTTCATTTTGTGTTAACTTTGTGAATCATTTATATTTAATCTGGAAAAAGTATCCAGCTGAGAAGCATTGCTATTTTGAAAAATAATACGTTGCCTATTAATATTTTTCCGTCGAATGTAGTCTGTCTAATATTTGAGAATACTTAACCTAGCTAGAGTAATATCCAGATACACTATCGCATCAGGCCTGTCTTCAAATAGGTGGACGGATTTTATGTAAAGAAAGCCACCGTTGTTGGCATAGTGAATGATTTGTACGATATCGGGCGAAACTAGACATATTGTCTCAAAGCGAATAGTACCAACGTAAAAACAGTAGGATATTTCACAAAGTAGCCGCTATTGGTTCAAGGTACAAACAAAACTAGCGTATAATATCGTAAGAAAAGTATCTAACATAGATAAATTACTATACTGGGAAGTATCTAAGGAGGAATACAAATTCAACTCAATTGTTGTGATGGATCAGATGACATGTGTGAGATAAGATGACAGCTCTGTGAAGTATTAAATTATTGTTGCCACATTAATTATCGATTATCGATATCGAATAATAAAAATAAATAAAAAGCGTCATTATTAAAACAACTAATTTAAAATATTACAATTACGTGTGTTATAACTAAATCACTTATTCCAACTATATGATAGTTAGTTATTTAATCATTTTTGATCTATTTTTTAGCACTTGACATGCTCAGCTACTCTTAAAGTACAAATTATAATTTGTGAATAAGGAAAAAGAGTATTTTAGTACGAGTGGGAATCGAGCTATCGTACTATTTCTAGAAATACCGAATTTCCTTATCACATTTGTCTTAACGACCGACGCCATCTATCGGCAATGTGATAAGGAAATTCGATATTTTTAGAAATAGTACGATAGCTCAGTGGATTAGAGCACTTCCCCGGAAAGGAAGAGACGCAGGTTCGATTCCCGCTCGTACTAAAATACTCTTTTTCCTTATTCACAAATTATAGTTAGTTATATTATTATGCACTAGAACTCTCCTAAAAATAAATACGTATCTTTGCGTGTTGTATCGTAACCGAAATATACGATATCATACATTCAACACATACGTAACCACACAGTTATATGTTTTAAGCTTTGCTGCTTGTTAATTATTTCCTTTTAATTAGAATCGAATGGAAATCGATTTGATATTTTCTAATAATAACAAACTAATAATTCCTAGCATCATTTTATATGAAATTAAGATAGGATATCATACATAAGCAATTTCGTGACTAATTAATTATATTTTTTTTTGTCAGGTACGAACAGTTTTAATATTAATTGCCTGACAATAAAAAAAATGGTATGAATTTAGGTAAGTAATTTATTACAGCTCACTGTTGATTTTCTTGGGCCCAAAAATGGGCATCATTCAAATTTATAGTCATTCAAATTTTTCAATTGCAAATATATAGTCTAGAGTCGAGAAAATAACTTTTCATCGGAAAAATAAATGGTTACGGGCGGAATCTAGTTAATAGTCATGAGACCAACTTATAATTTTTTTTTATGTAAAACTATCTGACCCGGCAAACGTTGTTATGCCATTATAAATTATTTATAGAGAATTTTTAGTTTTTCTATCATATAGAAAAATATAACTAACTTATATGCCGAACCATAAAAAAATAAAATAAATAATTTGGTACAAAAAATAAAAAAATATTTTTTTGGGTTGGACCACCCTTATCACTTGGGGTATGAAAAATAGTTTACATCCTATTCTCAGACCTACTGAATATACACACAAAATTTCATAAGAATCGGTTAAGCCGTTTTTGTCCGTGTGGTGACGGACTAAGAATACTAGTGTCCCCACCCCATTCTATCCCACGGGTGTCGTATGAGGTGACTAAGGGAAGTAAGCAATTATCATCCAATTGCATGACTCTGGTAGGGCTGAGTACTAAGTGAGAGTCTCACTTGGTATCGGGCCCGAGTGGGTTGGTACCACCATCTCCCGTGTGACCGGCCATGAAGCACATCATTGCGTTTTGGCTGTAGCAGGAGATAGCCGTTTATGCTTTCATTTCATATTTGTAAAATGAAATGGTGAGCAGCGGCTTGACAGTGCTCTCGGTATAGTTGAGGCCATGAGCGACGGTTACTACGGTTTTATATTAGATAATTATACTGTCTTAAAATTTTATAGCGTTAAGTATATTTTTCTTTTCCAAATTCAAATAACATCGTTTATGTAGATACTAAAATGATCATTACAGACAGTGGTTTAAATCTTAAAGTTAGAACATTAATAATTCAGTATTCATCAGCATATTAAAATATATTTCTGGGAATTACTAAATAGTCTGTTGAAAACCTGGTGACGTGCAAGGGCGGGGTGCGCAAATACCTGCGCGCGCGCAAATCCTGCTCTTAACAATGCGCGTGGGCACAGCATGGCAAATTATCCAGTGTAATGCTATAGAAGGCGCAATTAAAAATGTCGTTTTTGTCATGAATTTGCCTATAATGATTTTGTGGAGAAATAGTCAGAACGAAACCCTAACGAACCTATGTGGTAAATGTACTAACATTTACAACTTAGGTGGTCTTTAGAGGACTTGTTTAGATCTTTTCGTACTCTTTGTTTTGTAAAACCAATTATGTAAAATGTTCTTATACTACGCGGAGTGATAAACAGGCATAGAGCATATCCGATGGTAAGCAGTTACCGTAGCCTATTATAGAAGCCAGCAACACCAGAGGCGAAGGAGAGCATAGGAAGCATAATAAAGAGACGATAGGGAGGGAGTTTGGGCTCCCGGCGCTCTCACTCATCATACAAAACCCAATGACATTATAGTACCTGTAATTGTTTCACTCTAATCTTCTGCGAGGTGGTGGTATTGTTCTTTCCCGATTGAGCCTGCCTTTTCATGGTGAGATAAGCAAGGCTCTACTTCTAGTACTGCTAGTAGTGCCTATACATATTGTAAATATAAGTTTTATTTTTATACTACCTATTTGGGTGGCAAACAAGCATACGGCCACCTGACGGTAAGCGGTTACCGTAGCCTATAGACGCTAGCCGCACCAGAGGCATCACTCGCGCGTCGCCACCTACAAGGAAAGGAATAAGAGGTGGAGAGTAAGGATAATAAGAAGTGGATAGGAAGGATACTAAGTAGAGTATAGCATGGATAATAAGGAGTGGATAGGAAGGATACTAAGTAGAGTATAGCATGGATAATAAGGAGTGGATAGGAAGGATACTAAGTAGAGTATAGCATGGATAATAAGGAGTGGATAGGAAGGATACTAAGTAGAGTATAGCATGGATAATAAGGAGTGGATAGGAAGGATACTAAGTAGAGTATAGCATGGATAATAAGGAGTGGATAGGAAGGATACTAAGTAGAGTATAGCATGGATAATAAGGAGTGGATAGGAAGGATACTAAGTAGAGTATAGCATGGATAATAAGGAGTGGATAGGAAGGATACTAAGTAGAGTATAGCATGGATAATAAGGAGTGGATAGGAAGGATACTAAGTAGAGTATAGCATGGATAATAAGGAGTGGATAGGAAGGATACTAAGTAGAGTATAGCATGGATAACAAGGAGTGGATAGGAAGGATACTAAGTAGAGTATAGCATGGATAATAAGGAGTGGATAGGGAGGAGGTTTGGGCTTCCGGAACTCTCACTCACCATACGAAATACAACGGCAGGAGTACCTAACGTTGTTTCACGTTGATCTTTTGTGAGAGGGTGGTACTTCCCCGATCGAGCCGACCCATTCGTGCATGAAGAAAATCCTTTCTGATTTGACTTAATATTTGACATGTTTTTATCGGTTGTTTGACTCTTACTTCATGTGAGTATTCTTACCCACATTATTATTACCTTAGAATTAATTTAAATATGTATTCATATACCTACTATTATCAACGCGTACTCATTTCATTAAGCCTACGTAATACATTTTATGGTGCGTATGTAGGTATTAAGTAGGTACTAGATTATGTGAGTCAGTTTCCTTCCCTGTAATGTGTAAACGAAGTCCGTTGAATCATAATATTATTGGTAAGGTAGCTACCTTAGCCTAGCTAGTTTATACAGTCAAAATATTAGTTATTGTATGTAAATAACTCATAGAAGTAATTTTGCCTAGCGGTAAAACCAAGGACTGAAAAGACAGTGCTATGAAGTTCAATTCCCAGTCCAAGGTCCAGATGGTTGAGTCCATGGGCGACGGTTACTAAGTGATAACGTGATAATTAGTATTGAATATATCCGCAGATTAGTGCGCTCTTAATTAACAGCCACACACAGCTCGGTGGTCTCCATCCATCCATCCATCAGCCTTTCAACGTCCACTGCTGGACATAGGCCTCCCCAAGTGAACGCCACAACGAGCGGTCCCGTCATGGGGGATAATGCCGTAATAGCCACGCTTGGCAGGCGGGTTGGCGATTGCAGTGGATGTTGTTAATACTCGAGGGAGTGCTGCTGCCCACTCCCTCGGTATTCCCTCAGTCGGCTCTTACGACTCCTGTGGGTAGAGGGGTGGGACAATCCTAAGCCGGCCCCACACGGCTCGGTGGTCTATTGGTAGTGTATGCGACAGCGGATCATGGGTGCGATTCCCGGGTCGGCCCAGCAAAAAGTTATTGGGATTTTCTGTCAAGAAATTCTTAATAGCAAACCGGAGTTAGAAGAATACCGCCCCACCCGACTAGGCGGACTAGGAGTATACCACCGAAGGAATGTAACATAGTTCCAGTGGCCTGCCAATAAAGGCGGAGAGACGGCACACGGCGGGTTTCTTTAGTGGGTGCAGGCCCCACACTACCCTGGTCGTTGCCCTGAACGATAGGGTGTGCGGTTAGTAACATTTTTTCCCGCCTTAACAAAAAAAAAGGCTGATTAGGAGTATGTGATTTTTTTTTTAAATTGCTAAGTATAGCAGTCGAGCGATCCACCTGATGATAAGTGGTAACCGTCGCTCATGGACTCAAATATACCGAGGGTATTGTCAAGCCACTGCGAACCATTTCATTGCTCAGATATGAAATGAAAGATTAAACGGCTATCTTCTGCTACAGCCTAAACATACTGACGTGCTTCATGACCGACCGGTCACACAGGAGACGATGGTACTGACCCGTTCGGACCTGATATCAAGTGAGTACTCTCACTTGGTACCCAGCCCTACCACCAGTAATGATAATTACTTACTTCCCTTAGTCGCCTTGTACGTCACCCGCGGGAAAGGATGGGGTGTTGACACTTGTATTCTTAGTCCGTCACCACACGGACTGAGGAAACAGAGAGTGCACTTGTGATGGCGCACACACTCGTGACCTATAATATCTCTTGCGTACCTACATGGCTAGGCTAGTGTCTGTTCCGCCGACGGACCCCTAAAGGAATGTAATATGGTTCCAGTGGCCCGCCAATAAAGGCGGATAGATGGCACACGGCGGGTTTCCCACACTACCCTGTTCGTTGCCCCGAACGACGGGGTGTGCGGTTAGGTACATTTCTTCCCGCCTAAACAATAAAAAAGGCTAGTTGACACTGGCCGCCGCGGCCGATTTTACGGTCTGGAGATCATTATATAACAAGAATATTTTTAATATTCTATGTATACCGTTGATTCATTAACGATGTAAGGTATCTAACAGTAAAAGTCTAGTGGTATCACCAAGGACTGCCAAAATAGAGGTTTTGACCTCGATTGGGAATTCACAATGCTTCTTGCACCTCTGACTTTTTTAAATTAAGTGCGCTTAACAACTTGTCACCGTCCGACAATGGTGGAAAATATAGAAGAAATATGTGTGCATGAAATCTCGTGAAGTTTATCCCCAATACCCCCCTCCCCCTATTAGTCAGCTTGGTCGACTATGGTCCAAATCCCTTTCATTACGAGGGGAAACCCATGCTCAATGTCTAATTATTGTCTATTATTACTACATACCTAGTGCACCAGTAATGGATGGCAAACAAAAGGAATGTATAAAAAGCACCTACAGTTAGCCTTATTTTCATCTATACCTAACTAATAATTTATAACTCATCAAAAATATAAATGTGAAGTGAGAGTCAACTTCAATATTATCTATATACTCCTAGTCAGCCTTTTTTTTTTGTTAAGGCGGGAAAAAATTTTCCTAACCGCACACCCTATCGTTCGGGGCAACGACCAGGGTAGTGTGGGGCCTGCACCCACTAATGAAACCCGCCGTGTGCCATCTCTCCGCCTTTATTGGCGGGCCACTGGAACTATGTTACATTCCTTCGGTGGTTCAATGGTCAGTCCTGAAATTTATTTATAACATCATAAAATAGGTAATTTATAACAAATTAAAATATCATTTCTTCTTATAACTTAGGATAATAATTATTGAAGCCTAAGATCTGACTGTATTTGATATGTTTATGTGAAATCAATTTTGAGTTATGATTTCAAAAGTGGCTCCAAATGGTTCGTGTAATGTTACACACGGTACTGCTCGCCAATTCTTTAGCTTGAACTTGGCTTGACACGCTACCGCATGTCTAGATTTTAGCTTTCTGCGTAAGTATATTTAAATTTGCCAGAGTGTACTGTGTACCCAGATTGTGCTAGTTCAGTATTATAGTACATCCAGTAAGTACTTTGTTATAATAAACTCCACGTTTGTATTATTTGTAGAACCTTTTGTTCAACAGTTAGTTTGTACAATGGGAAAACTATGTGTGAAGCATTTGTACCTGCCTATTGTCCAGGAATCTACACACTGTTTTGTATGTAGTCGCTAGTCTGGGTCGGTAAAGTAGGCAGACTATCAATATAAAAACTGGATTAATTAAACATAATCTATGTGTTTTAAATATGAACTATTTAACTCGAACTATTTAAATATTAACTTTATTTTGTAACAAACTCTAATTTAGTGATAAAGCATTCCTCTATAAAGCATTAGTTTAGTAGATATTGAATCTGTTTTCAGGTTTGTATCTCTCGTCAAATTCAGTCTTTACAAAAGCATTTGATTCTTTGAAACACAATCCAATTTGGACAGCACTCAGTCAACCAGGAATAAATAAAAGTTATATCAAAATTATACACAATATTTACTCTAAATTTAAAGCAAAGGTCAAACAAGAAAAAGAAGGATATGAATTTCCGGTAAAAAAAGGAGTTAGACAAGGAGATCCTCTCTCCCCAAAAATATTCAATTGCGTCATGGAATCTATCTTTAGAAATCTAGAATGGACTACAAAGGGTATAAAAATTGATGGAGAATATCTTAGCCATCTTTGTTTTGCTGTTGACATAGTTATCTTTGCAGAAAGTGCCGAGACACTTAAAAAAATGGTTATGGAATTAGTAAACGAAAGCAAGACGGCAGGATTGTCACTAAATGCATCAAAGACTTACTAAAGAATTACTAACTAACCAATGGGTCAACAGATTATACAATAAAAATACAAGGAATTACAATAGAATATGTTCTAGAATATATTTACCTTGGTCAATCTATTTCCTTTATAGACTGTACACAAAGGGAGCTACAGAGAAGGATAGCGATAGCTTGGAACAAGTATTGGTCCCTAAAAGAAGTAATCAAAAATAAACAAATTAGCTTGCGTATTAAACAAAAAACTTTTGATGTGGCAGTTTTACCATGCTTAACATACGCATGTCAAATATGGTCCTTAAGGAAAAAAGACAAAGAGCTCTTAGCAGTATGCCAAAGAAAAATGGAAAGAAGTATGATAAATATAAGATTAAGTGACAGAGTTAGCAACAAAATATTAAGAAACTTAACCAAAGTGTATGATGTAAGTGTAAGAACTAGACTTCTGAAATGGAAATGCAAGCTACCCTAGGTGCAAAATATATGCGTGTTGCACGAAACAGGAAGCTTTGGTGGGAGTTGGGGGAGGCCTACGCCGAAGAGGCGACTTCTACCCACATTAACTAATGTAAAGTAATTCTAGAAATGTAAATTTAGGTAGTAGAAATAAAGGCTTTTTTATTTATTTTATTTTATCTCTCGTCATTACAACTATTTGATAATCAACAACTACTAACAAAAGCTTTTATAACACATTTTTTATAGGATCGTTAATATGTAGTGGAAAGTGGCCTTTATATACAGCAAATCTTTGTCCCAGTGTGAATTAACCTTGAGGTAAACTGTACTTCATGATGAGACTACTACCAACATATTGATTGCAAAGGACATTGCTCTGCGTCCATACATAGTTATAATAAAATAAAACCATCTGATTTTTGACTAGATTTATTATAATGTAACTAATAATATACCCATTTTACACATATTGTTTTTAAATCAATTCCAAAAATGTAATTCAGATTTAAAAATGACCAAACAAAATATCCATTATATTGACTTTAGGTAAACATGGCAGGCGCATCGGATGTACAATAGTCCCGTTCAAATACTTTTTTTCTTCATTATGGCATGCAGCTAGTCCGTGTTAAACAGAAATATGCAACTAATATTAAAAAGAATACTAATAATTATCATGAATGTCCGATGCTATTGTCATACAGGGCGAAAAATGACATTATCCTTTATATTTATGACGCCTGACCTTATGATTGTCGACAACTTTGCCAGAGATTAGGAGAGTACGTCCAGAAATCTATAATCTTGACGAATAGTACATACTATTTATACTTATAGTGGAAAAACCACTGCAATGGGATTGGCTAAAGTTGATACGTAACCAAATAAACTAACATACTAACACATCAGTATGGCTTTATCCCCTACTCGGGTTACCTATCGATGGCTTTTATCAATACCCCACTCTGCTCATGACAAAATAGAGAAATCTAATTTTGACCTAATATTAAAATACTTAGTGAAGGTGAGTGGCTATGATTGGTTGGTTTTTGGTTTGAATTTACATAAAGATAGAGGGAACGTTGAAAAACAATGTACAGATGATATTCGATATTGCACTGGCTGGATATGATTCCATTTCGCACATGACTAGCAATTCAATAATATTAATTAATATTATGATAACGGTTATATTATAAAAAAGTTATGTTTTTTTGTTGTAGGTGGGCAATTATTTGGTTTGATGTAATTTGGAATATTTGAATAAAAAATAAAAAATATTTTTTTTTCGGCATAATGTTGATGCTAACGGATAGAGTAACGCGTAAATATTATTAAAAAAATGAAGGCCCTGTCATTTGACTCTATTTCAAGAAATTAGAAGCCTTCAAAGTTTTATGTGCCATGGTGATTACGATTGGAACCCACGGTAATGATGACCAATTACACGGTTATGACGACATTAGTAATAAGGTAATTGCAACCTAACGATATATATTATTCTACTGCCTTGTAGGGTGTTAATAAAATACATGTTAGGAAATCAAATATTTATTGAGAAATAAAGAAATTTAAACCGGGACCAAGAATATTAAAGCTTGTATTCACGCAAATTTTGCATTTTCTCTTCAGACATGGCTGATTATAAATGTCACAAACACTGGGCGACAATATCTCTTTCAGAAGACTGAAGACTTTGATAATTTTGTTTCTGTAAAGAGCTTCAGCTAGTCAATCCACATTTGCATGCAACTTGCACATGCAAGTATCCCTATCTTTTTCTGTAGGGTGCACTATCCAAAAAGGTGTCTTACTACTAAGTATGAGTATGATACTTTATAATCATGGGATCTTCTTTTACTTCTTCTTATTTTGTAGGGTCTTCAATATTTTTTTTAATTTTTTATTTCATATAGTGGCAGACGAGCCACGGCCCATCAGATGCTAAATGGTAACCGTCGCTCATGGACTCAACTATACTGAGAGTATTGGCAAGCCGCTGCTCACCATTTCATTTTACCGATATGAAATGAAAGATTAAACGGCAGGAGATATCCTGCTACAGCCAAAACGCAACGATGTGCTTCATGGTCGGTCACACGGGAGATGGTGGTACTAACCCGCTCGGGCCCGATACCAAATGAGTATTCCCACTTGGTACCCAGCCCTACCACCAGTCATGCAATGGATGATAATTTCAGTATAGCTCCTAGTTTTGGACCCTGCATTGACAGTTGATATCGGGGATGAATATGATGTGGTCTGAACTGGGTATCGTACTACTAAGTCGCGAATTAGATTTTGTTGAGATGATGATGTTCATGGTTGGCACATGTCGTTTTCAAATGACATTTGGTGAGGATCCTGTTCGTATGGGACCTGAGCATCATTCTCTTCTCGATCATCATCAGAATCAGTAAGTGAAGGAGAGTTTACTGCGAAATTCGTTTCAAAAACTTTTCTCTGATGTGTCCTAATTCTTTTTCTAAGTAAGTATTGTGCGTATAATTCTTGATCAAATTTGATTTTTTACCGTTTTTGACGCTCTTGTAGCTTCTTCTTAATTAATGCGTTTTCTCCATTTTTAGGACCCACCATCTTGTCGACCGTAGCCTGAAACAAAAACTAATTTGCAATAATACATCAAATCCGACGACCGTCTGGTGTAATGGTTAGAAGCCCTGACAACGACACCAGAGGTTGCGCGTTCGAACCCCACACAGGGCACATATTTGTGTGATGAACACAGGTGTCTGTATCTTGGTCTTGGATATTATATCTATATATTTAGGCTTATATATATGTACTAGATCGTTGTCTAGTTCCCATAGTACAAGCTTTGCTTAGTTTGAACTGTCCCAAGATATTATTATTATTAAATAAAAATAAATGTAAGTTTAATTTAGAACAAATTCTCATCTTTATTTTGTACTGTGGTTGCCATAGTGCAAAACATATCCGATCAATGTAAGATATGTAAGGCACAAAATAATCATTACCGTGGTTGATTTATCATTACCATGGTCCAAAATACCCACGGGAACCCATGGTAATGGCGTACACGGTAATGATAAAAAACATGTTTATTATCAATCGCAGCGAACATGTTAAATACTCGAGAATTATCGAATGATCGCGAAACAATAGAACATATAAGTAATCATCATACAGCACACTTATATATTTATCTTATGTACTTACCAAGTGATGGATCCCTCGGTGATGATGATTTTGGACGACCAAAGGTAGATTCACTCGGAACAAATATTTTTTCCAAAAATCTGGCGGCAACTAGCAACATGCGTTCACAATGACGAATAAGTTATGGCCTGGGGGCACACGGGAGGCGGGCAGCAATTTGTATAGGAAGATCTAGTGATGTGCAATATGTTAAAAAGTTTTCGACACGGTAATGACGCATGATGCTTGGGACAAAGTTCAATACCATTTATTTTGGACAATATTCTAATAAATAGTTAAATGTCAACATAGAAAAATAGTTGATCTATTTAACTTAATATAGAATAAATTAAAAGTCTTGAAATAATCGACTTTAATACGATATTTAATTTTGATTGATTAAATCTGGGTTTTGGGACACCCATGGTAATGACGTTTAGGGTCTTCAAATAAAAAAATATATATTAAATCGTTTAAATAATTATAATTATACTATTAAAATAGCTACACGACACTTGTGTGAATATATTTTGTTTGACACGGTACACTTAAAATTTTGTTTTATAGTTTATTTTTGTCCGGACATCCAAATGACGTCAAACCAAATAATTGCCCAGGTACCATAATATATTATCTACTCTGTTTTATGCACAATAGATATTTAAAAATGTTGCATCACAAACTCTCGGACTTGTAACTATTCCTTGCCATGAGCCATTGATGTATAAAATAATTAATAGATCAATGCCATAAACTTATAATTTTTGTAGGTACTAAAATATTAAATTATTTATTTTGCTCTTGAAGTATTTCTTTATTATTCAGTTATAACATATATCTAATAACTCAATGATTATTCATAGTTTTTGATATTATTTAAAAGCAAAATTAAGAATACCATTTCATTTCTCAAATGGAAAATTATTTATTAGACGCCTGTCTACCACTGTAACTAAAAACTTCTGGTGGTAGGTTTTGGTACTAAAAGGGGGGAATAGTTGTAATAGTTGTAATCAGGTCTGAGCGGGCCGGTACCACTTATTTTTCCATGAAAATTATTTTTCATTACTCATACTCTGAAAGTAGGCCTGAAGTTGCCTGAGGAGCGGGTTGAAAGTAATACTTTTCAGCCCTAGGGAGAATTACTCTCAACTGACAGCTGAGTAATTATAAAAAAACAGTTCTATTTTCTGTACAGCCAGTCAATTACAGCGCGATGTAAAATTGAAATAACATAAAGTTAAGTACCTATTTATTAAAGAATTTGTTTTTTATATGACTTTATTTTAATATAGTTGCAACTATATCTTTAAAATAACGAAGATTTATATTTTTTCAATGATTAAAATGAAAAATAATGGCTGAATAGCTGACAGGCCACAGAAAAAAAAAGAAAATCGGCGAGAAAACGGCGATTTCAAATTCAATTTTTTAAAGTCTACCATTTTTGCTTTAGCTAATTCATGATTTTTATTTTTAGTTTCCTCTTATTCGTAATGAAAAGCACAGTGTTTACCTCGGGATAAAGACTTATTGTCTCTCGAACTAGTTTTCATTTCATTATAAACAAAGTCGTTTATATTAACAAAAAAATATAATTATCTTATTCTGTGAAAATTATATCAAAGTATTATTAGATTATTACACAATAGGATATTAAATCATTCATAATTTAGTTTGGTCTGATACACATAATGAGTTCAAAGTCCGAAAACGTGAAATCGAAAATGACATCCACAAACAGGATTTGATCCTGCGCTCCTGGAAAACCGCTCCAGATACTTTGCCAACTAACACATCGTGAAAATTTAATCAGGTTCATCTATTTCGATAACACATTCTTTCTTCATGTTTTGGTCTAGCGTTTGTGTATGCGACTGCAGATTACGAGGTCTTGGTTTCGATTCCCGGGTCGGGCTAACAAGTTATTGGGTTTTTCCGTCAAGAAATTCTCATTAGCAGCCCGGAGTTAGGAAGTTGGCGGTGTTTCACTTCCGTAATTCGGAAGATCCGTAAAGCCGTTGGCCCTGCGCCTGATCTCCCTCCGGTCGGGTCACACTGCCATCCCATCGGACTATGAGTGCTTAGCTACTTTAAAGTACAAATTATTTGTGAATGTAAAAAAAGATAATTTTACTGCGAGCGGGATTCGAACGTGCGTTCCTTCCAATCCGGGGGTGATCTAAACCGCTAGGTTCGAATCCTACTCGCAGTACAGTTCTCTTTTTACACATTCACATTTTTTTTTCTATAAATGTGATGATGTTAATTATGTTATGTCAATACAAAGAATAAGCCACATTCTTTTGTCCATTAACTTAATACTAACACCGTCATGAGAACCACTACACCAAAATGGGTCGCGTAACCGAAACCGTAACAGTTATAAATACCTAAATATTTGTAAGTCTCATAGAAAAGCCATCACTCTCGATTTCTCTCCCACGATCGGTCATCGTCTGCTGATCACCCTGCACAAAATATTCACGTGTTAATGTTATATGAAGCTGTTTCAATGTTCGACACGGTCATTTACGCATTGTATGACTGTTTCCGCTTGTGAACTACGTACGTGAACTGAGATGATGAAAGTGATGTTTATAAAGTTATTCTTATCTTGCCTGTGTTACTAAAGTATGTATTTATATATAAAAAAACATCATGTCATGAACTTCGATTTGCATGCGTGATAATCCTAAAATGCTGCTACCGAGAATCGACTTGACGGACAAACCCAATAATCCCTTTATTATAA
The DNA here is from genome assembly GCA_948253155.1 of Leucoma salicis. Taxonomy (NCBI): domain Eukaryota; kingdom Metazoa; phylum Arthropoda; class Insecta; order Lepidoptera; family Erebidae; genus Leucoma; species Leucoma salicis. Next base: position 11,188,028 of record OX411809.1, on the reverse strand, counting down.
CGGAACTAGATGGTTTTTATGAGTAACGTAATTATGGAGTAGCTTTTGAAAAGGCCTTGATTTCTTTTTGAATCTTTAGGTGGATTGAACAGACATAAACATTAAGAAGTAAGTCTCTTTTACGCTGAACAAAATCTTTTTTTATAAATTTCTACAAGAAATAAGCTATTATAAAAACCATTATCAATCATTGAAAATGTAGAGTTGGGACCGAATAACACTGAAGAAAAAAAAAGGTATTCCAAAATGAGAAAAGACAATTGTTTTTCTTTGCCAACGAAAAGAAATATCCTCCTTGTATCTTTTAGAAAGAAGCAAGCTAAGTCGTAATGTACTGGAATAAAAATATGAAAAATGTTCAGTTGTCATGACAACCACACAACACAAACTCGCCCTAAAACACGGGAATGTAAACTTTGTTACTTGCTTGTAGAGCACGTTTAACAATAACAGATATGGAGTATACGCCTCAATATCACGGTACACTATTCTCATTAATTTATGCCGACAGCACAGGTATTTCAAATTTACGTACATGCTTTACTTAAATTAGAGTTGGTAGAAACCTGTTATGTTATTCCGTTAGCCGTTACATTTTCCTTAAAAAAAAACTAAAGCAATGTAGGTCTGGAATCTGTGATCAACGGTAGTCCATGAACAAAATACCTAGTGTTGTTATTTTTTTAAATTTTTATTTGACACGCTCAGCCATTTACTAAAATAAGTGTTGTGAAATACATAAGATGTTTTTTATACATATATACTACGTCGGTGTCAAGTAAAAGTAAGTAAAGTAGCCTATAGATATAGACGCTAGCAACACCAGAGGCTACACTTTATGGAAAGGGATAGATGGTGGAGAGGAAGGATAATAAGGAGATTATAGGAAGGATACTAGGGAGAGAATAGGATGGATAATAAGGAAAAGGGGGTTTGGGCTTCCGGCACTCACACTCACCATACGAAACACAACGGCAGGAGGATTGCCGTTTCACGCTGATTTTGATTGCAAAAGGCACGAGTTCAAATTAGGCTCCCAGTTACCTTTGTCAAAGAATTGTTATCTTCAAATCTTACGCAAATATAAGCGATGGAACTTGAAACGATTTTTGCTTTGATATTGTATATTTTTCAAGGAAAATTTTGAATAATAATAACGTAATAATTGTTAGTGATTGATTTTAATAATTAATTTGAGGTTGATTTTAATTATACCTACATTTTATGATCAAGTCGCAAACTAAATCATAAGATATAATGCATGAAAAACTCTTAGGACATTCAAAAATACATACTAAAGATTTTTTTTATTAGTAAATTGCATCCGTAAAAAGGTAATTTGGGTCGTCGTAGGTGATGCAACCAAATGTGTGTGTGGACAGTAAAAACTTATTGAATGCATGCTTCTATTCAACCAATCCCCTGGCCTTTTTTCCCTATTTTGGGTCAGGACTTCTGATACTTTTACCCGTCCTTTCGTCATTCCAGATTGTCCGCATCTAGTTCATAGGTGGTCGGCGTCTGCCCAGTCTCGTCACACCACCCTCGGGCCTCGGGATCCCTCGTTCCGGGGCAACGAACAGGGTAGTGTGGGGCCAGAAACCCGCCGTGTGCCGTCTCTCCGCCTTTATTGGCGGACCACCGGAATCATATTACATTCCTTCAGTGGTCCGCCGGCGGCTTACAACCCTCAACTGAGCGACGCATCTGCACACGGAGCGTCGCACCTTCGCGGGAGGCCTTGCGGGTGTCGGACGTTCCCCGGTCCATCCACCCGCAGCCTCAGCCGGCATTAGGCGCAAATATTCACGCCTGCGCCGCCCCAGTCGCTGGCGGCAGTTCGGGTCTGCGGAAGGATCAGCCTTCCTGGCCCTCTCCGTCGCTTCCTTCCGCGAGACGACCTCCTCGCAGAAGGCCGCGCCCGCGGCCCAATTCTTGTCGCTGCCGAGCATCGCTCTGACGACGCTCGGCAGCGAGAGGTCCCCCCCTATTGCCGCGCTCGTCACACTACCTACCCATCGCAGCATTTTCATCTCGGTGACATGCATTTTTAGCTCTTCATGTTTCCTTATCCCCCAGTACTCGGATCCATATAGTATTGCCGTTCAAACTGTTCGCGTAAACATGATTCCTTTAGTTATGACAGGTATTTTATGTCACAAAGGATTAACGAACGTTCGAACCTTTTTCTTTATAGGTACAGGATTCTGTCAAAGTTGTGGAATTAGTTTAATTTTCTCAGAATCCATGTCTTTAATTATGTATACACATAATAAGTCTTATAAACTGTCGCTTCCCAGTCTAATTGTTCACATTTGAAGGTCAAATTATTTGCAAACTCATTTTGGCCGTTGACCTCTATCATGAACAGTAATTATGTTTAACTTTTAGTCAAAACAACTTATTGAAAAGAACCTATGTATTTTAGACCAAGGAGGCAGTTAATTAGGTACAAGGGGTACAAGACTATAATATGTAAGAAAGCATTGATGCATTGAGTAGGTATTAATTACCTATTTATTTGTTTAAGTAAAAGTATTGGGTAGAAAAAAAAAAAAAAAATAGAACAACCTATTCGAAAGTTAATTATCATTATAGTTTTTTCAAAGGAGTTTTTTTTTTACTTATGGTGGCAAACGAGCTACGGCCCACCTCATGGTAAATAGTAACCGTCGATCATGTAGGACATGTAGGTACTCAAATGAAATGAAAGAATAAACGGAATAACTGTCTCCTGCTGCAACCAAAACACACCGATGTGCTTCACGGCCGGTCACACGGGAAATTGTGGTACCACCCTGCTCGGGCCCTATAGCAAGTGAGTAGATACTCCCACTTGGTACCCAGCCCTACCGCCAGTAATGCAATGGGTGGTAATTGCTTACGAGGCTATCGTACGAAACCAGTGGGAAAGAATTGGGTGGTGATGGTGACACTTGTATTCTTAATCCTACCACACGGACAAAAAAGGGTTATCGTTTATTTTAGGTTGACATCACAGTACGGCGGAGGCAGCCTTCTCTTGATATTAATGAGTGACTGAAGTGTATTACGTTCTTCTAAGGAATTTTCGATATACATGGAACAACGCCTTTCTCACGAGCTTTTTTTTAACACAACACCCTGCACTAAGGAATAATCCTTGTATCGCGAGAGACTTCACGAACATACAATTTCACGGACACAAAGTACACCCAAACAGCACCCAACCATTTGTGGATCACAAAAAGAATTGTCTGTGTGGGAATCGAACCCACAACACTCCGGCGGGAGAACGGTATCTAAACCTCGCCACCGTCTGTGCTGTCAATAATTAGGTATTAATATAAGCTTTATCTGTTGCACTTGCAGCGCAGGACATAAAGAGGCCCCAAGAGGTATAAAAGACCATAGCCAATATTGCGAAAAATAAAAAAAAAACTTAATTTATGTCATCCTTAGAGAAAATGGTTTGCCAATTAGTTAAATCAATTAGGTATCCCTCAAGTTCTGCTAGCCAAAGGATTTACAAATTCATGATATAAGTAATATTTTTTTTAATACATATTATTAAATGAAAGTTTTATTAGAAAAATATTAACTACTTAAGTAATTGACTTAGTTTAGAAGACGATTTCCACCACACCATTGTCTGAGTCGAACAAATGGGAAACTATTCTTGTAGCTAATGGATGGAAACAGGCACGTGGAAAACTCGTGACTAATGTAAATAAGAACGTGGAAAACTCTTAATTACTTATAAATTATTACTGCGGCTGTACACATTCGTCGGGACACCCCGAGACAGGCCAAGGACGAGTGTGTACATGGTAGCCTCGTCTCGTCTCGGGGCTCTCGCAATGTCTCGGAAGTGTCGGTTATTTGTGCTCGAGTCAAAGGGTCTCGGTGAGTCTCGCGATAAAACGAGACCGTGCCTGTACACACTCGTTTGCTTAGTTGCCCGCCAGGCGCCAACTGCATTCGTGCAAAGACGTGCTTTCTGCGTCTGACAACGATGTGTTCTAACGCTTTTTAGAAGCCTACTAAAGGCAATCACTATTATGGAATCCTAAGTATGTCAGGCACAAGGATAAGCAACTATTACACGACGTTTGGTTGCGGATAAGCAACGATTTTGATATCCCCGTGGAAGATTTAAAAAAATATATTTTCCTGTTGAATAGTTAAAAAGTTCTTTTTCGCTATGGTTTAATATATTTTTTTTATGGTAAATAATTAAAAAATTACAATAACTAATAAAAAAAATAAACGCTGCAATTGATTTTTCCACGTCCATCGCGACGGGCATCCGAAGTTCAATTGATACAACAAGCGTGTACGTACAATGTACATGGTGTGCTCGTGTCGAGCTTCTACATGACGAGAGTGGACGAGAGGTTCGCGAGACAAATAGACGAGTGTGTACAGCCGCCGTTAGATTTTGCCCGCGAAGAATTGGGTCAATATCTTTACCTAACTAATATTATAAATGCGAAAGTGAATTTGTTTTTATGCATTCACGTCGTAACTACGGAACCAACCATCTGCAAAATTTTGCATACCTACATATAGTCAAGTCCAGAAAAGGACAGGTTAGGTACCTTTTATCCCGGAAAAATTGAAGGTTTCTGTGGGATAGCTATTCTTATATCTAATAGAGATAAATAAAGTGCCGTAGAGTGGCGTAGGTATTTATATTCAGAAGTCCACATGTAAGAAGTCGCTGGTTGGATCTAGTATCTAATATTAAACGTGAGGTGACGGACTAAGAATACAAGTGTCACTATCCCATCCTTTCCCGCGGGTGTCGTACAAGGCGACTAAGGGAAGTAAGCAATTATCACCCATTTAATTACTGTTGGTAGTGCTGGATTACCAAGCGAGAGTACTCACTTGCAATCGGGCCCGAACGGGTCGATACCACCGTCTCCTGTGTCCGATGATGACCCCATGGTGTGACCGGCCATGAAGCACGTCAGTGTGTTTTGGCTGTAGCAGAAGATAGCCTTTAATTTTTTTTTTTATTATTGTTTTTTTTTTAGATAGGTGAGCAGCGGCTTGACAATACTCTCGGTATAGTTGAGTCCATGGGCGACGGTTACCACTTAGCATCAGGTGGGCCGGACCTCGTCTGCCATCCTTAAAAAAAAATATATACATTTTACTTATAAATAGCTATTCCCAGGGGCCGTCTATTTTTCTGGGATAAAAAGTAGGCTATGCACCTACTTTTGTAATAAAAATGATCATCTAAGCGTAACAAATAACAACATTATTCTTGCTGTTAGAGTACAAATAAATTTGAAGTGAAAACTAGCACCGTTGTCATTTAAAACTCGATGTAACGAAAAAGTGATACTAAAAAGAGCCCAAAACGTTTATAGGATTAGCTTACGATAGAATGAGATAGAATACGCATACTTATACAGTGTTTCCTATTATCTTCATTGCCCCTTTCTTGAGGTTTAGTCCTATCGCATGTGATCTCATTTATCTCGAGTAGTGAGCAGAGGTTTTATTTTAACACACTTATATTTTGCGTATTTTATTGTATAATTGTATAGGTACTATTTCGTAACAAAAAAAAGCCTAAAGCTTAATAATAAATCTGCGTATAAATGCTGCCTTTTAAAAAAATAATATTTATTTAATTTAAAAGTAATATAATCCATACAACTTATCTAAAACTGAATAGATCACCCTCCTTGCTATAGACACCACCAGCGATTGCCAACCAATAGGGTCAGATGCAGCGCTGCACCGCTACTATGCTAAAAACACGAAGTTTGCCTAGCAACGTTAAAAAAAGCTATGCCCTTATTATATCCACGTATATATACGGTATAATATGTCTAATCCCGTAAAGGGCTTATTCATTCCCGATAGCGCAAGCATGCCGACATTTTATAGGTTTCCGAGGATTTCTATTTGAATGATAAATAGGTAGGTAGCTAGGTAGGTAGGTACTATACTACCATCATTCTGCTACAACCAAAACACACTGATGTGCTTTTTACCTACTCGTTCGCGTGGACCCGATAGTAATTAAGGGTACTCCCAATTGGTACCCAGCCCTATCACCAGTCATGCAATGGATGATAATTGCTTACTTCCCTTAGACCACTCATACGACACCCGTGGGAAAGAATGGGGTGGTGACACTTTTATTCTTAGTCCGTCACCACACGGAATACAATAGCTTGTCGTAATACTTGTCCCGAGGATGCCCTGTGGAGCGGCAAAACACGTGTAGAGAGAAGTAACGGTATAAATGTGTAATTGGTGTGTGTTGTTGCACCACTTCTGCATATTGCATTAAGTTACAGGGGAACGGGCGGTGCACTTGACTGTCTTGCAAAGCATACCATCATTTGTGTAAAACAACAGGGCAACAACCAGGTTTTTATTAATTTAGAGATAAACACGAATATGCTGGGCTCGAACATAAAATTAATTTAATACGGTGCGTTACTGAGAAATACCTAAGCATTAGGTTCCACCATATTGCAAAGTTAGAAACAATTTCCAAATCGATTGAAAGTAAGAGGCAATCTTACAAGAAATTAATTCAGCACAAAGGTTTTAAATAAATAATAATAATGCACAAAATTAAATACAGTCATTCTCGGTAACTTTGACATATTACAGCGATTATTTTCACGGTATTTTAAATGTTTTAACATTTAAATGACAATATTAAACTTTGTTAGTGTTCTCAGAATATTTTTTATCCATAGACAATAATGAAAGACTATAATATCCATTAATTATAGAGAAAAATCTATTTTTGTAGTATATCAAAGTTACCACCCACAAAAGTGTAACTTTGACACACGTTAGATCCGTCACATAAATGAGATAATATTTGATTATTAAATTACTTTGGGTAACATTGGTTTATATTATTCTCAAATTAGGGATGTGGCTGTGGTAATAAAAACGTAAATATGTAGTAGTATCATATATATATTTGTAAAAAAGGTCCATCAATCAAAATTTAGCAGTTACAAGTATATTTTTTTAATTCGCATCAAAACCTCGTTTGAATCTTATAATGAACAAACCGTTAAGCATATTAAAATGAAGACAAACTAAAATAATTAAAACAAACAAAAAATATGTAAACACTTGGGTTTGAAGTATTTATTTGCCCTACTCCATATAGAGTAAATTGTCATCCATACAATCACAGAATATCAAAAAAGTTATTTACTGTTTCATGAACTCAAATTCGCGCGCTAATTTCGTACAAAGTTTTGACATTATCTCTGTTTGACAACTTCGCTTTTATTTTAAGGAGTGTTTACGGAGCTTGTTTAAAAAATAAAATGTAAAGCAAGCATTGACAAAAAATATTGATTTCATAGGGAAAAAGCATTAAAACATTCTCATAGTCACACTGTCAATGTTACCCGAATTAATCAAAGTTACCCAGTTTGACTGTACTCAGTAATATTATTTTTAAAATATTCTTCTTTCCATATCCTTTTCACTACCGCCACTACTTTTTACATACACTTCGCGTCCGAATGGCTGATAGAACACTTATTCTATCGTGTTTTAACATTTAACAATTAGTAACATTATTTTTGTAATATTGAGGTAATTTGAATTATGATTGCAACACCGACCCACGCACTACATCTTTATAAAACCGGCCTCACTTCGTTGTTCGCAAAGTTACATCTTGACTTTTTTATTTGATCTGAGTTTATCACATTGATAGAGCCGTAGATTCATGAGGTTTATACGGTTTATAACAAAAAAATCAATATCACTACTGCCATCTGTTGCCAAGAGAAAATATAACTTAACCGGCTAAGGAACGAAAGATAGGCCTACATATTTAGAAATTTTTGAACTATTATTAATTTCCCATCCGCATAATGAAAATAGTGAGCAGTGGTTTGGCAGTATTCCTAATATTATTGATTCATCGTCCATTAGCGGCAGTTACCACTTACCATCAGGTGGACGTGGCTTGTCTATAATCATACCCAATAAAAAAACTGCGATATCTAGAGCCATAGGACATGAATTTTATCTGATTGTCAGATTTTACTTCAGTTATTGACATGTTAGTTCACCATATTTTGCACAGATGGCGCTCTTATACAGATATAATATTATGCATAATGAAAAAAACAATGTTAGAAAAATTTTCGTTTCATGATGTAGGTACATAAAGTTTTCAATAAATAGGTACTTACATATTTTTTATTTTAGTGCTTACTTATACTGTTCTCTCTGCCTACCCCCCCCCGCAAGAGAGATGACGTGGTGATAAGTTTTTTTTTACAGAAAGCTATTATTACTTAAGTATCCAAAATATTATGGTATTCTGTTGACGCAGTAAATAACCTTGAATGAATATTTTCGTTATGAAGGTGGTGGTGCTGTTGGCAGTTAGCACCCCACGCAACAGACGTTCCGCTAGGTGCACCCGTCACGGTCGGCTAGAACTCACCAAGCCAGTAACCAGTGACCCCTGTCACCGTGGCTGCACGTCACCCTCCTCCATAACGAAAGATTCCTTATTTTACAACAGGTACACCTCCCTAACATCCGCAGGAAGTGAACTTAAAAGATTTTTAGTTTTTATTGTCTAGACTAGAATTGAATTAATTGTAAAAACATTTACAAATGCGTCCGGTGGCGTCCAGAACCTAAAAATGACATCAAATTGAATCAATCCTTCTATTCAACATTCAACGCGCCTCCTATCTATTTATTCAACTCGTCTATTACTAGGAAGGTCGACTCGACATTCAACATGTTGAAGACAAGCGTCAATAAGCCTCCTCACCGCGGAATTTGTCGAATAAATTCTATCAATATGAAATTGCATCGTGAGTAGCCACTTCTATTCAGAGTACCTACTACGGCTGGAATATCTATCAGGAACATCTGTCAGTTCATTATTCAAAGCTAAGAAATACTAGCCAGAACAAGACAAGTCTGTTTTTAAAGTAAAGGCGCAAATAATATACCTAGTGTAGCCTAGTGTAGAGTTTTTTGAATATGCAGTGCAAATTCATTTAGGTACGCGTTTACCTCGGGTGGTGGTGGCATCAAGTTTGTGTTATTGTAGGATAGGATTCACCTAGATCGCAACTGTGGCTTCTTTTTTAATAATACTCACATATTGTAAGGCATTAGTGGAGCCGTACCTGCTGCCTGAATTGCTAGTTTGTAGTTTTTTATACCTAAATATACATATAGTTTCACGGGCAGGTAGTGTTATTTAAGAGCACAGGTGAAATTATTGTTTATATGACGCGTAGTACACCTCTCAATGACTCGCTGTAGAGGTAGGGGGAGCGGTGACCTGAGGTTGTCCTCCCCTCGCGCCCTCCGCGGAGGCGTCGAGAACGGCGACCGGCGCACGCGCCGAAGGCAGAGCCAGTTGCCCGCCGCGCAGCCTCCAGTTTGTTTACAATCATTATAATATGTGACGTATACCTTTAGTTGATATATTTTACACGAATTATTATATCTACTAAAATAGGAGTGCAAGTGAAACATCTGTGTATTTTAGATCTGTTCGATATCTTTTGTTCCTACGTGGCTGTGGTGTGGCTGATGTTTTCATTTTCTGAAAGCATTGTGCCATTGTAGGTCTGTACGGTTGTAGGCAGTTAGTACCTTTGCATTCGCGGTAAAGTTGCACAGCTGGTTTCTGCAACCGTAGACAATGACGGGTGATGTGATTTAGTATTTGCGTTAGTGTTTATCGTGTTATGTACTCGTTAACAAAGTTGAAAATAATGGCCCATAGTTATACCTTACCAAGGTGAAATGCAATGTGATTCTAAACTAGTGATAATGATTATTAAAATGATACTTATAATATTTATGGAAAGAAATTACTTATGGTGGCCACAAATTGTAAAGGGATGTGAACAAGTGAATTAAATCGTGGCTATTGACTGGGAATGCAAACAACCTGGACTACCTATAAGCTATTTCATAACATATGTGCTTTTTCAATTAAAAATATTAATTTAGTTAGGAGGTTACTAACTCTAAAGTCGTCAAAAACATCTTTAACAGAAACGTTAGTTAACATGACACTTAGACACACTAAGTTCACTAAACATAAATGGCTAAATCAAATAAAAACATATAATTCTTCATAATTATTTAGTAAAAGTAGACAATTAATTTTCGCTTCAGTTTACAATTTTGTTATATTACAATGAGGTATTATAGTAATAATTATAACTTTAATGCAGAAAACGTTATATAACTATCCACAGGAATCCTAAGTGTGATTAATGTAAATATCAATAGGCGTGATGGATCTGCCAAAGACACTACAAATTAATTACTTTTTGAAGAACATTATACATTTCTTACTAGGTACCATTACCACATTCAACTAACTAACTAACTAACTTATCATCACGCCATTTCCCTTGCGGGGTAGGGAGAGAGAACAGAGTGCCAAGAGGCTCTATTCTTGCATACATCTCTCGCTTCCTCAACATTCATAACTCTCTTCATAGACGCTCGCCGGTTTCGGAGACTCCTGACTTCGCCATTCTTCAATACATGACCAATTTGGTCTAGGTAGGTAAGTCTCGGTCTCCCCCTGTACCTACATCCTTCCACTTTCGCATTGTATATCTTCTTAGCCAGTCGCTCGTCCGGCATTCTTTCCACATGTCCGAACCATCGGAGCATTCCCTTTCGCATCTTTACACCAATACTCTCTTTCATACCTACTCGCTCTCTTACGTCATTGTTACGAATGCGGTCAGTCAGGCTCACTCCACAGATTCTCCGCAAAGATCGCATTTCGACCGCATTGATTTTGCTCTCATGCTCCTTTTTACATACCCAACTCTCGCTTCCAAATAATAACGTTGGAACAAGCACTGCGTTGTGTATTGCGACACGTGTCTTCTGGTTGAGGTGGTGGCTGCCGAGAAGTTGTCCCAATGTTCCGTTCACTCTATTTCCCGCATTCACTCTTCTTTCTACATCAGTGGTGTACCTTCCAACCCGACTGAATCCACATCCAAGATATACAAATTCATCCACTTGTTCTAGCACACCATTTCCTATTGCCACTCTAACATCTGTTCTGGTTTCTTCTCTTTCAAAAACCATTACTTTGGTTTTTCTCACATTCACACGTAGGCCCCTTTTCTTACAATCTTCTGCCATTACGTCGACTAGGGTTTGCAGGTCAGTCGCAGACTGCGCTAATAGGACCGCATCGTCTGCATATAGCAGCGAATTAACCACTGAGTCGCCCATCTGAACTCCCACATTCATTTCATTCAACCTTTGTAGACATTTATCCAGATATATGATAAACAGTCTGGCTGATAGAACGCAGCCCTGTTTAACGCCGATATTGACGTCAAACCAGGGTGACATTCCATCATCCAGCCGCACACAAGCTCTGCAGTTCATGTAGTTGGACTGCACCGCTTGTAGCAGTCTACCGCTAATACCATACTCCGGCAAAATGTCCCAAAGATCCTTTCGTACAACAGTGTTAAATGTTTTCTCCAAATCCACAAAACTGCAGAAAACCCTCTGGCCTACAGCCAGATGCTTCTCCACAATGTTGCGCAGAGAAAACACTTGATCCATGCATCCTCGTCCACATCTGAAACCTCCTTGTGCCTCACACAAAAATTCATCAGACACCATCCTCATTCTCCTTTCAACAATCTTACCATACACTTTGACTGCCAAAGTGGTCAAGCTTATGGCTCTGTAGTTTGCACAGTCATAACGTGAACCCTTGTTTTTAAACAAGGGCACGATGACTGCGCTTCTCTAGTCTTTGGGAACCATTCCTGAGCTCCAACATAAATTGAGAAGCATCAGGAAGGATTCCCAGACACATGAGCCTCCAAGCTTGATCATCTCAGCAGACACCCTATCAATACCCGCTGCCTTACCATTTTTCAAACTTCTAATCGCCCATTCAACTTCATCCATACTAATGTCATCAGAGGATGCCAATGCTGATCTGTTAGATCACATGTGGCACCAGCATCACCCTGAACATCCGCATACATATCTCCAAAATATTCACTCCATCGCCTTAACATATCTTGTGTTTGTGTAAGAATCGAACCGAGAAAGGAACCTTTAGACCTTATTTTATTCATTCTAAAAGCTGACCAACCACTCCGAGATTTCTTCACCTCCCTCCAGAAATTTTTGGTGTTGCTCTCGAAGTTTTTGGTCAGCCTTTCTTCTGCCTTTTTTTGGCTGCGATCCAGCTCGAATGCGTACCGCAGTGCGGGTTAGGGCGTGCCCCAGAGGCGACGCGTACCGACCCGCCCCCGTCGGTACGAACAACGGCAAATGCAGCGATGGGGGCCGCCACCCATCACGCCTTGCCCAGTTTGGCGAGTCGAGGGGAGCAGAGTGTCGAGTAGGCACGTGGAATGTAAGAGGTGGTGTGGAAGTTAAGACACGAGCTGGTAACCGTCATGTCGGACAGACAGCTTGATGTGCTCTGTGTAACAGAGACCAAGCGAAAGGGTAGCGACGCCTGTGATCTTCCTGGTGGCGGGTTAGCTCTGTGGTCTGGTGTACCGCAGAGCGATCGGGCCAGCATGGGAGTGGGGGTGTTGCTGTCTGCTCGCTTGGCCTCAGGTGTGAAAGACTACGGAAGGTTTGATCCCAGACTTCAGAGAAACCCTTGAGTTATCAATTTATAATGACTAAAATTATAATAATAGCTAGCCTTTGCCCGCGGTTTCGCCGCAGCCAAAAGCTAGTTTTTCAGTTATATCTCAGGTCCAGGTATAGTATCGGGATAAAATGTATACCAGTTTTTAAGTCTAATCAAAGCCTATAAAATAAAAAAAAGTTGCATCAAAATCCGTTCAGTAGTTTTTGGTGATGCGCGAACAAACAAACAGATAAAAAAAGACAAAAATAAAAAAAAAAATGTTTGTGTTTAGACACGCCTATATAACCTATTACAGACATTTTTTTCTCAAATATCTTAAATGAACGGACAGCTATGTTACAGTTTTATAATAAGTATAGATAATGTAGAATAGGCTTACAATTAAACATGTTATCATATATTATCATGGACTGTAATTTATTCATGCAAATATCAAATGACCCGCATGATGTAATAAATCTGATTAGAAACTTTATCAAACGTAGTAACATTACAGAGTGTATACTCAATATACATTTCATTACGTCGCCCTTCCTCTTCTTTTTTTTCTGCAGCTTTAGTATTAGGCTTAGAAAATACATGATAAAACGGCACAAATACAAAAAAGTTGTTTATAGCAAGTACCTATATTATATTTCAGATATAGTTCTCCTCTGGGTAAAGCTTTAGGTTCCAGATGGAAAGGTGCGTCAAATAAATGTAATGCTAAAATGATTAGCCAAGTAGTACACCTCTGCCTACCCCTTCGTTATTTCTCACATGGAAATAACGTAAAATAATAACGATTGTTCTTTTCTGTAGAATCTAACGAGTAACAAAGGGGATTAAGCACAATCTCGTGATACATTTACAGAGGTAATAAAATTTGCTAGTTACTTGAACTAACTAACTTTTGGATCTTTAACAAACTATCTTGATAGACTAATTAAGTGTAGCATGTCTCATACTTTTCTCAGTAATGCTTCCATACAATGATAAAATGAAACGGGTCTCACGTTATTTCGTTAACGGAGCCTTGCAATTGTTGACAATGGTGATGTTGAATAGTGAAGTGTGTTTTAATCGTCGATTGTTCACCGTATTGCGTTTGTTCGATCTGGTACAGGACGATATATTATGCCAGCTTGGATTTTTAAACTACACTATTGTCCAAAAAAAATATACCAGAATGATGTACTTTAGTGATGTGATGTAGAATGTCGACCGTATTTCTTCAGGATCTAAAAACTTTTATATTAGACGTTGAGTTATCTGATATGACTATAGGTACTTAAATCCAGAGTCCATCGAAATCGTAAAATTTCAAAACGGCGACGTGAAACGACATAGGCAGGCATGCAACTAACGGAGTCAATGTATTGCCAAGTATGCGCTAATGTTCGCTATGTGGTAATTATTCCTGCAAAATGCAGCTTGGCCTTTACAATACAACGCACCGTGAGTTTTTGCTCTATTTCATAATACATATTACAGTGATATTTAGATATTTTTTTTTTTCACTTTGTGTTTAACATACAGTGATTCCATGATAAATGTTACCTATGAGTTAAATATCCTAACGGCTAAAAATTATTATTGAGAATGGGAAGTGAGTTTCAACTCTTGTTGTTGACTCTCTTACCTTTTCTGCCGGGCAGTCGAAAAGATTGCGCTGCACTTTTATTTACGTAACGCAAGTTTTTGTTCATTTGAGCATTGTGCTCTACTCAATGATATTGTATATAATTGGCTGATTACGAACATTTTCTTAATTTTCGTAAATCAGCCATATCATTGATTAGAGCAGAAAGTAAAGAAAAGAATTTTCTAAATCGGTGATTCCCCAGTTTACAAACTCCCCCGAAAGTAGATCCGTTTATGTTCCGGGTATAGTATAAAAATAAAATGTCTAATCAAGAGCTACCAAACAAATAATTTTCATCCAAATTGTTCTAGTTTTTGCGTGACGTGCGAACAAACATATAGACACAACACTGACAAACAAAAATGATTGTTAGGGCTTCTGGTGCTATTTTATAAACCCGTCATATTAAAATTTTCGAAACATCTCATAAGTATAAATTGGCTTCTAGTAACCTAAATAGTATTAAAAACGTGGCTTATGTTACCGGACATAACACTCATACATAGGTACTAAAGTTAATGACTTAGTAGACAAACGCTGGCATTCTTGCCAGAACCACCTCTCAAATAGCCGTGCGATGCAACCAGATCGTAGATAGAGCAGACATTTCTGTTGTTATACCTATATACCTAGAAGTGAAGGTGCAGTTTGGTGGGGGCGTGATCGTCAGATAACGAGTGCGACGATAACGGCACGGAGGCCGCAAAGCTTGCGCGTCGCACACTTTTTGCACGTCTCACAACCAAACAAGGTCTCAATCGCGTTATTTGTTATTTATAGTTTAGTTGATTTTGTGGCGGTGTAATCAGTTTTTATTGCCTAATATATATGTTATAAGGCGGTTACTAAATAACTTTAGTAAATTCCGTTCAGTATGATAATAACTTCACATTATACGACCGTATTATCTATAATGCACGCAACTATCACAACATTGACTGTATTCCGTTTTAAATAGTAAATGAGTGATCAGTGATAATTATGAAGGACTCCACTCCTCGATGTGAGGATGTAGCTGACAAACTGGTGCGTCTTTTTGGATGGAGACAGACATATCCTGTGCAGAAGCTCCAAAGAAGTATACTGGCCCAACAGAACACGGGAAAGGTAAGATATATTGAAGATAAATATTTATACTGGCTTGATACCGCCTTATGGTATCTTACTACTTCGTTTTGGAATAAAACCATTGGCCATTTATGGGTTAGAGTCCTTGCCATATTTATTCTGAAGATATGGTGTGAAATTGGACATGTTGTGCGGAGGGGCGAATGGCATGTAGACGAAAAGGTATTAAATTTGAAATATTTGAATGTGGATGGAAATTCTGGGAAAGGACGGCTGAAGAACAGATAGTTGGATAGTGTGAAGAATAATATGTGTAGGAAGAATTTTAAGGTTGAAATTACGGGCGATAGTGATAATGGAAGAAAAATTGCTGCGCCTAGTTTTCAAAGCTTTAGAGACATCAACTTAATTATGGAAGATCTCGATAAGTGCCAATACACCATTCATATAGATGTGTCAAAAGATATATTCTAACAATCATGCCGTACTTATAATATTATCATTGTATTAAGTAAAGTAGTTGACAAATGGCAATTTGAATTTAATATATATAAAGGCTCGTATTTCATAGACCCAGCATATTTTGTTATGATAAGCATTTTTTTCGTAAGATTAGCAACCTATTTTAAGTGCGTTAATGAATTACTCGCTAGATATAAAGATAACTTTATCTTTCGGTTTACAAATATACAATGAAGATTAATTAACCTTGGGTATTAAAATACATTTTATACCTTGCGTACTGTTGTGGTATCTAATAATAAGTTAAGTAGACTTAAGAAATAATTTCAATATACTACTAATCTGGTTAGAAACACACTTAGTCGTAACAGAATATTTACACGTAATTTAAAATTATCGGTTAAGAAATTCGATATCGTACATAGTAGTAAAGAACATTATTATTTATTATAATGGGAAAGTTATTATAAATATGTACGTATTATATTACATATCATGATTTTCGTTCTGAATTGCTGCGTCTTACTTTAATTTTGTGCACGTAATCCTCTTAGTTAGGGATATTTTATTTATACGTACATAAGTTAATCTATTTATAAGTAGTTTGTATTGACAATACTTAATCGCTTATTAAACCCTTTTTTGCCATAAGCATCAAGCTCTTCGGTCTTACATAGACAAGACACGAGGATAGAGTGAAATTTAATTATAAATGCAATGTGGAGTGTATTAATAATTTCCTACATTGTCGCGAAGTAGTTATGTACATTCACGTTCGTGCTATTGTCGCCAATTACTTTCTCGGTATCCGTACTGATTTCAAAGTGCTGGAAAGTACTTCATTAAATTGCCCCTCTGGAACTCGCGGTCGTGGTAACTTAATAACATCACCGGTGACACTCTGTTGCCGCTACTATTCACGCGAGCGACCGTTGAACCGTTCCAACATACGCGTGACAGCTACGGGACTAATTAAATTACTGTAACTTACTCAATATACTAATTACGACAGCCTAGTGGTAAATACCAAAGACTGTGGGGATAGAAGTGTCGAGTTCAAACCACTTTTGGATAACTATAACTTTTTTAAATTAAAATTAGTTAAAAAAAATTAGTTGAGTTACGGCGTGACTAAAGTTCATAAACTGTTAACAACAGAAATACATTAGCCTAATATGCTCTTACTCCTTACGTACTCTGTGATGACAACATTACTCCTTAGCTATCTGCTAATGTTCTCATCCTAAAGTCCCGTCAAGATTGGTTCAAATGTTTCGGAGATTAGCCGGAACATACAGGCAAAAAAAAATTCAGAAAAACATGTTTTGATGTGAAACATCTAATGCGGAGGGTGGGTAAAATCGGCTGTTAGCGTGGCGACGCTTTTAGTTTACTTGTCCCGTTCAAATCTTGCAAGTTAAATTTGACACACTTTCCGGTTAACGATTGAGCTGAAATTTTACACGCATGTGTATATCACGTGGCAATGCAATATTATAACATGGAGCTGATCTGATGATGGAGCTAGAAGGTGGATATAGGAACTCTATAATGAAACGGCGCAACCCCATCGAGTTTGGGCTCGTATGATTCGTCTAGCCGAGTACTTTGTGTCTAGATGGTATCCAGGGGCTGATGATGAAGCTGGAAGGTGGCCACAGGGACTCTATAATGAAGCGACGCAACCCCGTCGAGTTTGGACACGTTTGATTCGTCTTGATGAGTACTTTGTCTTTAGATGGTATCCAGGGTCTGATGACGGAGCTGGAAGGTGGCCATATGAAACTCTGTAATTAAATGGTGCAACTCCATTGAGTTAGGGCTCGTTTGAAATGTCTTGACTAGAACTTCAGTCCTAGATGATATCCAGGGTCTGATGATGGAGCTGGAATATGACCACAGTAACTGTAATAAAACGTCGCAACCCCATCGAGTTTGGAATCATTTGATTCGTCTTGACGAGTACTTTATCTTTAGATGGTATCCAGGGTCCAGGCCGTGTGGGGCCGGCTTTAGAATTGTCCCACCCCTCTCTACCCATGGGAGTCGAAAGAGCCAACTGAGGGAATACCGAGGGAGTGGGCAGCAGCACTCCTTCGAGTATTAACAACATCCACTGCGATCGCCAACCCGCCTGCCAAGCGTGGCGATTACGGCACTATCCCCCATTCATGGGGAGGCCTATGCCCAGCAGTGGACTTTAAAAGGCTGATGGATGGATGATGGATGGTATCCAGGGTCTGATGATGGAGCTGGAAGATGGCCATAGGAACTACTTTATAAAACGACATAACTCCATATTTTGGGCTCGTATGATTTGTCTTGACGAGTACTTTGTCTCTAGATGGTATCCAAGGTCTGATGATGGAGCTGGAAGGTGGCCACAGTAACTCTGTAATGAAACGACGCAACCCTATTGAGCTTATACTCGTTTGATTCGTGTTGAGTCGTCTTTGTCAAGTTATGATCATTTTATTTGTACAAAATAATTTCCATGTTTTATGTTTTCACATCTGCTAGACGTCCCGCGACGTCTAGTTTTTTTTTAATAATAACCTACTGTTTTAGCATTTATATGAATTATGTATAAAGTTACAGTTTTTTAAATTTATATGGATTAAGTAAAAAATACTGTTAATTTGACTTTACAATCAAAGACTTCAATTTTATTTATTAATGTCAGACAACTCAACTTATGGCTGTGATTAATTTAGATAACGAGTTCAGATTAACGAAATAATTACTTTTTACTTAAACCTTCCACGTGACATAGAACGTGTTCCTCTATTCTTATACACCCATTTATATGATTGTATGATCGATGGTCTTCTAGACATTTAACAAAAGACTCATTTTAATTACAACTAAAGTAAGTAATCCATCAAAAGCCCATTAGCGTTAAGTATTGTTTATCCTAAACTAGATTCCGTAGACGAGTTCTTTTACTAACATCATCAAAAGATATTTAAAAGTTCGAAAAGGCGATGGACTAATAATTACGGACTGTAGTTTTAAAATTTTCGCCAATTAGGGCTCCTAGCAGACGAAAACTATGTAGTAGTTAAAATTAAAGTGACCCTGTACTAAGGAATAATATTTTTATCGCTGTAGACTATAAAGTCTACCGCGATAAAAAGGTACAATTTCACGGATAGAAAGTGCACCTATGCTGAAAACAACCATTTGTAGATCATACAAAGAGTCGTCCTGTGTGGTAATCGAACCCACAACACGCGAGCGAACTTCGGCCGAATGCCGAAGTTCGGTTCAAGCCACCGAAATTCGGTTAAACCGAATGTAAAACGAATTTCGGCCCAACCTTAATTTACATACTCGTACATACATTATTCCAATATATAATAAGTTTAATTTTGCAATTAAAATTCAAACTATTTGATGGCTGGATTTTTGTAATATATATACCTATATAAAAAAATAGTCACGTTCTTGACAATGTAAGACTTGTCTCTGACTCTACACAAAAATAAATGTCTAGATTATTAATTAACATTAGCTTAGGTGTAGGTATTTGGAACCAGCCCCCATTTAATTATGTCAATCAAACAGCAAAAAACTTCATGGTTTCACCAACCGAGCACGAAAACAGGGATGTATTGAAAATATTGTACTTATTATTTATATCTTACTTACTCATGCGCGTGACTTCACCTGCGTGGACTCCACAAACGGGTCCAGACATTAAAAAAACTAAAACTGTATAATGATTGGTACTCTAAGCATATTCAAAATTGATATATATATATATATATATATATTTTAAATTGATAGGTGTTTAAAAAGTCAGCAAACAATGATAAATGGTTTCTAATTAGAGATTATAGAAAAACAAAATAAATATAAATTATTTGTGAATACAGAAAAAGAGATTTTTAGTAGGAGCGGGAATCGAACCCGCATCTTTTCCAATCTGGGGAATAAAGACTTAATAATAATATTTGTGTACAATCCGGGGAAGTGCTCTAAACCACTAAGCTATCCTACTGATCTTTCGATCATCCCAAATTCTTAATCACATTTGCCTTACGTCCAACGCCATCTATCGGCAAGCATTACATGCATCCAATAAAGTAAGTTTAATTTTGCAATTAAAATTCATACTATTTGATGGTGCGATTTTTTAAACATTTTAGATCTATTTCTTTTAGCAATTGACATGCTCCGCTACTTTTTAAAGTACAAATTATTTGTGATTAAAGAAAAAGAGACGCGTCTCTTCAAAATAAATATTTTTAATTACAGTCAGTGGCACCCTAAATACAGTTACTGTTATTAACACATAGAAATCAGTCATTGGCACCTAATAAAGTAAGATTATAACAGAAAATTGGTAAAAAAAAACACTCGTTGCCATTATTTACCTAAAAACTAAGCATAATAATAAATAATCTATGTTACAGTCGTTAATTGATGACCTTTATTAGAAAGTGATCTTATATCAGTTCTGCATGGCGCCGGTATATATTTATTTTCTTTAGTGCTGCCAGCTAATATTAAAAACCTACTTTTTTCTGCAAGCAATGTTACTATTGCAGATTATAAAAAAAAGTAGAACAAATGTTTTTTGCTATACCAGTTCTTAATATTCGCATGTAAAATCCAAAGTGCCAATGACTAAGGGGGTGCCAGCAGTACTATAGCTTACCCTAATTCCTGCAGTAAAAGGGAAAATAGCAAATAGAAAATAGTTTCGGGCCTGAAACTCCAGACTGCTATTGAGAATTTATTGACGAAAAAAAATATTTTTGGTAGCCCGACACGGGAATGGAACCCGAAACCTCATGATCCACATTACCGCTAAACCACCGACGCAGTTAAAAATAGATTTATGATATTAGTTGGTTACCTAATCAGCAATGTATACACAACTACCGATCCTTTACCAAATATTGAAACATGGTCGGGCTTGGCTTTTGTAATGATTGCGGCTCTCTATGATAGATAATAATTATGGTAAAGTATTGACCAAGTTTACACTATTTTAATGACAGTGAGACAAATAATTATTAAAATTTAAACATGTCCATATACTGAACTCACGTGTAAGTGCACAATGAAAAAGATATTACATAACAGTTACATACGAATGAATTCATGTGACAGTCATCTTTTGAAGTAGTAATAATGTACTATTATAGAATCTAGGTTCTTTAAGTAACATGACAATCAAATTATTTCACTAGTTGTCTTAGATAACATTATTTTTAAACACGCGTCATAAAATATAGGGGTACAATGGTATAAGGGTAATTTCCGTCGCATTGTAAAGACTTTTACTACAAGTGGGGCGTACAGCAGCGGCTATAAAAATAATAAAATTAGTAACAGTGGACTTGACAATTTTACACTGTCCAGGTCCAGGACTAGATGACTGGTTAAAGCTGCATTGAGATTCCCGCCAACGATTTCTATAGGTGAAAGTATACCTGGATTGTGTGAAATTACGTATAATTGAATAACAAATTATTTGTGATAGTGGAAAAAGAGAGCTTTACTGCGAGCAGGATTCGAACCTGCGTCCCATCCAGTCTGGGGAAGTGCTCCAGACCGCTAAGCTATCGCAGTAACTCTTTTTCCACTTTCACAAATAATTTGTTTATTATAGTAGCTAAGCATGTCAAGTGCTAAATAAGTACAGATCAAAATATTATAATTGAAGTTAACAATAGTTCAAATTCTCATAACAACTCAGTTAGTATAGTTAATAATATATTTATCAGGGTTTCTTTTCCGATGTCTATACGTCCTATTGATAGAAATAAGAGTTCTGCACGATCGACAGAAGAAATATTGGCTTACCACATTAGTCAAATGGGTTGACTTATTTCAAGTCAATGGCAATGGCAATCTCTTCTCCATATTTTTTATCACTTTGTTATGAGTTGGATAGACACAACACTTTTCGATGAATAAGGCGACGTAAGAGAGCGAGTAGTTATAAAAGAGAATATTGGTGTAAAGATCCGAAAGGGAATGCTCCGATGGTTCGGACATGTGGAAAGAATACCGGACGAGCATTATGAATGTTGAGGAAGCGAGAGATGCAAGAATAGAGCCTTTTGGCTATCTGTTCTCTCTGCATACGCTAGGAAGATGCCGTGATGATAAGTAAGTAAGTATAGCCAAATACCTGCTTGTAATACAAAATATTATTCTGACGTCAAATGTTTTAACTATATTCGTACCAAAAAAATCGAAACTTTTAGCGTATCAAAATAATCTCTTTTGACTTGCTTTAATAACTCCATATCCAATAAGTTGAGAGAAGTAAATTTATTTTATACTTATGAGAATAACACACATTTAGCAATAAAATATGTCTAATTAAAGTTTTGGTTAGTACATATATGTGACTAAATGGTCATGGTATATATATCTAAGAAATTAAAAACCGGTATTATTTAATTTGCAATTTTTGACTTCCCGCTAAGAAAATTGAAAATTTTCAATAGTTGGGAAGTTATTGGTTATACCCCGTTTTTCGAAAATCGAGTTTTCAAGGGATGTTGACGTTTTGAGGTCCTAGGAAGCTTCCCCGAATGTTTCCGCGATAATGTCTGTGTGTGTGTGTGTGCGTGCGTGCGTGCGTGCGTGCGTGCGTGCGTGCGTGCGTGCGTGCGTGCGTGCGTGCGTGCCTGCTTGCGTGCGTGCGTGCGTGCGTGCGTGCGTGCGTGCGTGCGTGCGTGCGTGCGTGCGTGCGTGCGTGCGTGCGTGTGTGTGTGGCCGTATGTAAACCTCTCATAACTTTTGAACGGCTTGACCGATTTCATCGCGGTTGGCGTCATTCGAAAGGACTTGACCAAACTTAGATTTTAAATACAATTAGGACCGATTCGAACCGGTAGATCTTGAGAAATCTCAAAAAAAACTATTTTTTTTTTCAAATGTGTTTATTTTAGAGTAACTTTTAAACGGTTTTACCGATCGATTCAAAAAACTAATCAGCTCTTAACATTAAAAAAACACGTCGATCGCCGCCAGTCCGGTCAAAATCGGTTGATTCGTTCGTGAGAAATCGTTGTCGAAAAAAATTTATATTTTCAGAATTTCTATGAAATTTTCAGTGCGACCAGTTCAAGCTTTAAGATTCTTCAAAGAGCTCAAAAAGCGATTGAAAACTACGAGAAAATCGGTTTATTCATTAAAAAGTTATTTAAATATTCAAAATTTCTAATTTCTAATTACATTTCTAGTAGTACACCACAAAACGCTGTCTGAAACAGAAAAAAATAAAGTAAATGGGGGTAATTTAATCTTTTATGAGCGTTGTTGTTGTGTAAATACCGTAGATGCGTGTTAATAGCTAAAGCTTAAGTGACATAGCTATTTTGGTACTAGACATGCTGTAGATTCGAAAGCCCTTGTTTTTTATTTCAACCTCCTGGAGTGAGATTTAGGTTAGAGTCTCCGCGCTGGCGGTTGGCAAATGGTCTAATTTTTGGAAAATGAGCTCTTTAATTTAATTAGTTTAATATATATAACAAACCTACACATACATATAAGAGTATATCGACCATAAAGAACGATTGAAGCCTTGTTTATACCTTTTTTTTTTGTTAAGGCGGGAAAAAATGTTCCTAACCGCACACACCGTCGTCCCTCACCCACTAAAGAAACCCGCCGTGTGCCGTCTCTCCATTGGCCTTTATTGGCGGGGCACTGGAACCATGTTACATTCCTTCGATGGTGGCCTTCTTTATACCTAGATGTTTTCTTTACTTTTTGCTAAGGCAACAAACTATTGGCCAGACTTGTATGTCTATCATATAGATGTCTATCATAAAGAACGATTGAAGCCTTCTTTATACCTAGATGTTTTCTTTCTTTTTCATCCTAGGGTAACAAACTGTTGGCCAGACTTGTATGTCTACCATGAAGAACGATTGAATCCTTCTTTATATCTACATATTTTCGTTCTTTTTTTATGCTAAGGTAATAAACTGTTGGCAAGACTTGTATGTCTACCATAAAGAACGATTGAAGCCTTCTTTATACCTACATGTTTTCTTAGATTCCTTTTTTATGCTAAGGTAATAAACTGTTGGCCAGACTTGTATGTCTACCATAAATAACGATTGAAGCCTTCTTTATACCTAGATGTTTTCTTTCTTTTTTTAATGCTAAGGTAACAAACTGTTAGGCTAGATTTGTCTCGATATAGGGAACCTTCACGAATCCCGATATGGATAATGTAGTTAGATAGAGATATAAACTCTACCTGAGCGTTTGCGGTTTTTTGTATATCCACTCAATTGTTTTAAAATTAAAAAAAAATGCTTTGTTTTTGTTAAATCCATTACCATGACGATATTCAAACTTAAACTAGATATACTTAGTCATTATTTGTGTAATAGGTACATTATGAAAATTGTATATTTTTATTAGGTATTTAATTACTTTTTTGAACTGTTTTGTCTACTTGATGTTAGGGATGTTCAAGCCACCTACAGGTGTTTAACTTGGTTTAATCTTAGCGCAATTTAACCGTTAGATGTAATAGCAGTGTATAAGTATAACAGAAGATATGCTTCGGTTATATCTAACCGCAAGCCTTGAAAAACATTGAAGGAGTAATCTTTATCGTTTTATTTGCGGTCTTTGCCGATCTTTCTAATCGCTTCAGTAGAACTCGCGGCGCGGCGCTGCGCGACTGTCACTTAGCGCGCGAAAGAAAACTCCGATAAAAAATATTCAGTGATAAAACTGTGTGCGTATTTCTAAAATAATCTACATTAAAAAAAAAATTGCAAATAAAAATAGACGTCCTTAGTAGTGTTATTACAAAAAAAACGTCTTTATTTGTGTTAAAGTGGGTTGTTATGAGTAGATAAGATCGTTTAGCAAGATTTTCTGTTATTGTTATAGTATCATGTTATTAACGATCTTTATAAAATTTTAAAACAGTTTTGTTTGATATTTAGGTACTTATGTGCGATAAAGATAAAATTTGTACCAGAGATGAAGAAACGAACGTTTATAAAAAAAGGGAAACGGATAAACTCGTAGGCAATGACCTAGTCTAGCACATAAATGTGATAAATGCACCAACATACCTGAATATTACTAGCTTTACCTTGGTAATTAGTAAAATAGAATGGATTTATACTACATATTTTACAGTATGTACTGGCAGAAGTGCAGATAACAAATAATGCACGATGGTTACAACGCTCTATTTACATAACAATTTCACAAGTTGTCGTCAGTCGTCACCATTAAAATCTATAATGTTTTCGTTTCCCTTATTATAAATTCGTACATTACATCAAGTCATACATTGCTGAATTACTTAATGTATACAAATACAATAACAAAATTAATAATTGACTGCTGATATTGGTATCAAGATTATAAGTCATTTTCAAATCCTCGCACTTCATGTAGCACATGAAACCCTACAGCTACTATTTTTGAATATGCGGTGTACCTGAATAAGTACTGTGTTAATGAATTAAAAACATTATTGACGCACTGTGGACCATTTAACATTCGGCACACACGTTATAGTCCATAACGGCCTGCATTTCCGTTGGACAAGCCACCGCATTTGGGCAGAGACAAATCGGCTTTGTTAATACTTCATGAATAGTCATTGTCAAGCATAGACAGTCGGGCTCTTAATTATAACTTCATGTTATACACATAAGAAACGCATGTAAGTAGATACTATACAATACTTGCGTGCCGCCATGCAGTTTAGCAGAGTCGTAGCAATGACTACTACAAATATAGTTTTTCTGTAACGTTCGAGTTCTTCGAAGGTAAAACGATCGCGTGCTCATTCTGGGAATACAAACCCATCATCAAAAATGTGATTCTAGAACATTATCAACTTTTTAATAGAACTCTAAAAAAAGCAAAGTTTAAAGGTATTTATGGAAACCATTTTTGTATACCTAGTCTAAGGCTTAGACTGTGGCAAATGCCCAATGGCTTAGACTCTAAGCCATTGGGGCATTTGCTATTCACTGAAATGTATTGCTAACTTTAAATTTGTTTTTATTGAAATGTGTTGCTAACTTTCAATTTTGATAACAGTTAATCGCCTTTGTCCGCAACAATTATTACCTAAAGAGGAATCACGGCCCAGATAAAAGCGTGCTTTAAAGGCAAATAGAATGACGTGGTCTCTTATGGGTGTAGCATGAAGCATCTGGTGCAAGGCACGTGAATAAAAGCCTGTGTTTGGTCAGTGGGGCGCGAAGGCCAAGGTTTAATTCGCGCCACTGACCCACAACTCCTAAACTACAAACGTTACTCGTTACATCTCTCGGTTTAAATTACACATTATCTATTTACCAAAGTATTTTTTTGTGGCGTACTCGCTGAAATTTATAGTAGGTGTTAAAAAAGAATTCGTTTCACGGTTTCGATTATGAAGTTAGTGAAATCGATTTGTGTAATAATAGTTCAGATAATAATAATGAGTATGTTAAGGTAATTAATACGGTAATACATATGTGACAACGAGACAAAAAGTGCTGTGTCGGATGGCATGTCGAATTCATGATGAACGTTGAGACGGCCGCTGTGCCTTTACCTCCTCCGAGATTGAAAAAGCTAGCCCGGGTGGCTGCTTTGAAACAAGAACGGAAGTCGGTGTCATGGGTACGAATAACTATATTACCAATATTTATATTAGAATAGAATAGCTTTACTAATCTTTATTTTATAAGAGCTTAGTACATGTTGTACATATTCGTTTTTCTTTAAGCAAAAGAATTAAGCCTTTTTGTAGTCGAATTGGGCAGTGCCCGTATTTCGACTAGCTTTATAATACCATAATTTGAAATTTGAATATAAAGAAGATCTACAATAATGGGGGCTCAGATTGTCAAGCTCACGTGTAGTGCTCATTTTTTATGTGGAGATTATATCGCAATCCTCTTCAATAGCCTTTTGATAATTTTACATAAAAAAAATCGTTTGCAAATAAAAGCACATTTGATACGAAACCACAGCGACAGCTGAACAATGGATGGATGATACGCACAAAACAGTTCAGGAACATGATCTCAAGTGTGGAACGTTCACGTCGTTGAATAGAGCGAACGCAATTTGCAGCGTGGGAACATTAAATGTTCCTCTTTATTATCTTGAAAGAAAAATGTATTAATTTGTGAAACCAACAGAATTGTGCATTTTCGCATTGAGGCAATTGCATGTCTCATAGCCTGTTCTGTTACGTTGGGTGACAGATAACATTGAGTCTTTAAAAGCATTTTCTACTTACTACGCTTTCTATGGCTTATGTTTGATGTTACTTTTTCTTTTAAGTGGGTATTTGTCTTTTAGTTTATTTATCCCAAATGAGCTGTTTACATAATTATATAAAAAGGCTTCACCATAGAATTGCAGCATAATGTGCAAGATGCAATGGCAACTCTATACTCGTAATATCTTAAAACCTCCAAGGAGTTTTTGGCGGGACGTCATGGCGAGCGGTCCAAATGCTGTTTTCAATAAATTTACTGAAAATTACAGAAATGTGTACTTATTAAGGTCTAATGAACTATTCCACACACCATGGTTTACATGGTGATGAAGAAATCCGCTCCAGATACAACAACAACTAAAACCTCCAAACATTTGTGATCACATTAGTTAAAAGGGTTTAAAAGTCAAATGAATTTCGATTGTAATATAATGGGTAAATAAAGATATAGAAGCTTAGATTAATATTATTAATCTAAGATTATAGTACGGTGCTAAAATGGTGTTTAATTTATATACTAAGTAGGCACTATCTAAATAATTGGGTATGGACGTTGGTCAGTGCGATAGCTTAGCGGCTTAGAACACTTCCCCTGATTGGAAGAGACACAGGTCCGAATCCCGCTCGCACTAAAGTTCTCTTTTTCTGCATTCACAAATAATTTGTACATTATGTATTATGATTGATTCACAGATAACTCTTATCATCGATAAATCAATATCAAAACTTATAAAAATATTTTTTAATTTGTGAGAAGGCTGCGATATCGCCATGTTTACATACTCTTATATTTTAAGTTTACATAAATATAAGATTTTCTTTATCTTATTTTTCTTTATAAGTAGGTACCATATAGAAGTGGGCAAGTAAAAGTGAGACTTGGGTCATAAACTCATAAGCCAAGGTAATGTAGCCAATGTAGCCGTTATGTAATAGCGGCGAGCCTTAAGTCATCTATCAGGAGTAGGACTTTACCAGACTTAGTGGTACTATCACTTTTTGCATAAATCAGAATTCGAGCCAAACTTATGCATACGAAAATTGCAGTTGTAAACCACCTACCAACCACCATTATAATAGTAGGTGAAATGATAACTTCATCATGTTCCTAGCATTATCCCAAGCTTTGTACGGGTCGGTTTCTGATTCACCATTTATATACACGAAGAGACTTCGTATCTGACCTTCACGACCTAACTAGGGGTCTATTGAAAACCTTAAATAACAAGACCCGAGCCAGATATTTTGTTCAGGCCTCTGACATCTTGTAACGACTACCATAATGTTATTTGACCGCAAAGAACCTACTGCTTGCCTTCTGAAACACGGAGGAGGTCAGGTGTACACATATCTGTCTCTTTTTGGTCACCTATCGGATGCCGGCCGAGCGAAAGTTACTCAATCTTGCCGATCGTCGAGCGGCAAGTGCATTGATAGCTTATACTCCATAATAAATAAAATCAATTCATCATTTTATTTCCAGTAGATTTCCAGGAGATACGGGTTTAAATCCTCCATCCATCCATCAGCCTTTCGACTTCCATTGCTGTACATAGGCCTATGTCCAGCACGCAGGCGGGTTGGCGATCGCAGTGGATGTTGTTAATACTCGAGGGAGTGCTGCTGCCCACTCTCCCCGGTATTCCCTCAGTCGGCTCTTACGACTCCCATGGGTGGAGAGGGGTGGGACAATTCTAAAGACGGTTACGGGGTTACGGGGTCCCCACACGGTTTAAATCCTACTCCTGACTATTATTTTGAATTTCACATTATCGCACCTTTTGTTCTGGTAATGACCAGCCATGTCTTAAAAACATACATAAAAATATCAAAATAATCATCCTTCTTTGCTCATCTTTTCTAGGGTCCAGAAACATGGGTCGGCGTGCGAACGCTACGCGCCAGTTCGGGTGGTATCCTAGATCCGGACGATCTGGTGCGTGACGTGGCGGATGACCGGGAGACCCTCACAGCCGAATATACCAGTCAAGCCCCACAGCCACGCGCTGCGCAGGCCGATGGCGCCAGCGGCTCTTCAGCAGGGACTGCCTCGCCTGATATGTTCCGGGTGAGTTTTACTATTATTATCACGTAAACTATTTGCCTAGAGGTAACACTCGGCAGATATAACTTTAATGTGTTTTTCTCATTCATTAATTAATCACTATATTTACTATGTTTTTCACAACTTTCTCGAGATGTTATAGCATAGCATACTTTCTATGTTTATGCTAAATACTATCTATACATGCATCTGCACGGCATGATTCGTATTTACAGAACTCGGAACAATTTTATTCAAATAAGGTAAAACCAAGGACTGCAAAGAGAGTAGTATCGAGTTCGATCCCGACCAAACCTCGTACGATACACACCTCTGATTTTTCGAGATATTTAAAAATTATGTGTGTATTTGTTTACAATTTATCACTGCTCGGTGAAGGAAAACATCATGAGGAAACCTTGATGCCTGAGAGATTTTCTCGACGGCCTGTGAAGTCTGCCAACCCGCATTGAGCCAGCGTGGTGGACTATATCCTAATGCCTCTCACCATGAGAGAACCGTGCCCAATAGCGGGATAGAAAAATGATAAAAAAAACCCTACCGCGAAATGAAATGGCAGTATTCTTGGTATTGTTGAGTCCATAGTCATAGGTTACGGCTTACCATCGGATGGGCCGCGGCTGACAGTTGTAACTGATAAAGTGTGCACAGTGCACAGCGTTGGTATGCGGCTTGCTTTTACGAGGTCTAGCGTCTAACCCACAAAGAACTCACGAAAAACAAGTGGATTACAACAAAGGACTTTAAAGATAGTGCGAGCGGGTATCGAACCTGCGTCCCTTCCAATCCAGGGAAGTGCTCTAACCGTTAAGCAAACGCACTGACCAACGGTTATTCCCAATCTCCACATCACATTTGTCTTTACGACCCACGCTTCCCCGAAATTACATAGAAATTCTGAAAAAATATTTTTTTCAATGTTTTTCGACAACGATATCTCACGAACGAATCGACCGATTTTGACTGGACTGGCGGCGATCGACGTGGTTTTTTAGTGTTAAGAGCTGATTAGCCATTTTCTGGAATCGATCGGTACAACCGTTTAAAAGTTATTCAAAAAAAAAACACATTTGAAAAAAATAAATTTTGTAGTATTTTTGAGATTTCTCAAGATCTACCGGTTCGAATCGGTCCAAATTGTATTCAAAATCTACGTTTGGTCAAGTCCTTTCGAATGACGCTAACCCCGATGAAATCGGTCAAGCCGTTCAAAAGTTATGAGAGGTTTACATACGGCCACACACACACACACACACTCGAAAAACGGGGTAAAACCAATAACTTCCCAACTTTCTTAGCGGGAAGTTAAAAAATGGGCCCATTTATAATAAATGGGCCCATTTTTCTCACGTAGGTAATTTGTTTTTAGATGAAAATAGTAGTAGGTAGTAAGTTTAAGTTATTGCACGCCTCATAAGCGAAGCGTTGAGGTGTGTACTATTCTCGTTTCACGCAGAAAAACTGATTTTTCTAACTTAAAATGTCTGTATTTGTCATATATTACACTTGTAAAATAATATATACACACACATATCAAGAAAAAACACAATTTTTAACACTCATGATATTTTTGTTACCTATATATAAACTAGTTAAAAAACTGTTTGAAAAAGTTCTGTCTTGGACGTCCGTTTTTTGTAGGTAATGTATGTTAACACGATAACGACCAATACTCTAAAGTCATTTAATCATGGTCAGTTGTAGTACGTTAAACTATAATTATTATAGATAAATTAAAAGGTATAAATTAATTAGTTTTTTTCGCCAATCCAAGAGTATATGAATCAACAAACCCAATAATTGGAAATACTTTGAAACCCTTACACTGAGTGCACATACCGAAGTTCGGCCGAATTTTTATTATTATTATTTACCGAATGTTCGGCCAAAGTTCTTATTTACAGTTTGTACCTTTCGAAGCAACATCAATTCGAAACTGCTTTGTTTTGCATTGAACATTGACGCGAGTTTGCCGGAGATAGTAGTTGTGCTGGCCAGCGATCTTAGAGACGATCAATCAGATTTCATTTTAAACAAATTGAATTTCGAAAAACAAATGCTGAGTTTTGTGGTAAATAAGTACAGCAATAATTATAATCTTATAAAAATAAAAAAATAATGTTCGCGTGACCCTAATATATATAGTTTAGAAATCAATGTAATAAATAAATTTTGTGTCCTATAATTATACATTCGAGAAATTTTATGACTAACTGCACGTCACTATTGACAATAAAGAACAACAATTTGCTCCTTCAAATGTAATTATTAATTAATACGAAACTTCATGAGTGGACAAACGTCAAAACGGCCATCATAGCGTGCCGATAGTTTAGTGACCACCGCTTACTTCCCTTAGTCGCCTCACACGACTCCCGTGGGAAAGAATGGGGTGGTGACATTTGTATGGTTAGTCCGTCACCACACGGAAAAATGACTTCCAAAATTTACTGATTTGTGTTGTTTTTTTTTGTATTCATTAGGTACTCATATACTTAATTGGCCGTGTGGGGCCGGCTTTAGAATTATCCCACCCCTCTCTACCAACGGGAGTCGTAAGAGCCGACTGAGGGATTACCGGGGGAGTGGGCAGCAGCACTCCCTCGAGTATTAACAACATCCACTGCGATCGCCAACCCGCCTGCCAAGCGTGGCGATTACGGTATTATCCCCATGACGGGACCGCTTGTTGTGACGTTCTCTTGGGGAGGCCTATGTCCAGCAATGGACGTTTAAAGGCTGATGGATGGATGGATGGATACTTAATTCAGTATTAATATTACTAATACTTAGACATATAAAACTGACGTCACGGATGTCAAAGTAGTGAAAGCTTATAGCGATTGCTTAGACGATTAAAAATCATAAATATACTTGTTATAGTGTTTAATTTATTTAAAATGTTATATAAGCAGTGCAACAAACAATATCAAACATTATAAATCGTTTTAGTGCAGTGAATAAACGATTTTGGATACTATAGCTTAAAATTATATTAACAATTTTACATACCTACCCTTATTACAAAAATAATTAAAGGTTTCTAAGCAAATGTTGTGCAAATTGTGGTGATATTCCTCCTGGAAGTGCACCTCTGTATGTATACTGGAACACTACCTATTGACTATTTTATGGTGTGAATATACTAAAACCTTAAATACTACATTATATAAATATTATTAACAGCGCCATCTATTGACCGCTCACGAGTTTTTAAATCATTGTCGATAAATTGATAATTACGTGAATATGCCGTCTATGAAATGCGGTGGTTGTGCTAAATTTTTAGCATTGGCGGAGGCTGCTAAATGTAATCAATGCTGTTTACCTTATCATAGAGGTTGCGTGCTCTTGCCCCTGACAGGGTCTGTTCCACCAAACTGGCGTTGTCCAGAATGTCTGAGGCACGTCGTTAGGGATAACAAACCAGATACCCCCGTGCGTGCTAGGGCAGACATTGCTCATGCCATGGTAAACCGCTCTGACGAGTTAATGGACACAAGCCATTTGAGCTGCTCGCCTGTAAACGCTTCCGCAGGTCTGATTGCAGAATTAGCTAGTGAACTTCGCCTATTTAGGGAGCAACTGCGAGAGGATATACGTACAGTGCGTCAGGAGCTTCAGGAATTTCGACAAGATATGGCCGACTTAAAACAATCCTTGAAAGCAAATGAAGTGCGTATAAATAGTTTAGAAGCAAGAATGGATGCTGTGGAAAGTAAGGTGGAAGGAAAGTTAACCTTAGAGAGAGACCCAGTAGAAAACACCATTTTTCAGCTACAACACCAACTTAATGAGCGTGATCAGCAGTTGCTGCTCAATGATATTGAGATCAGTGGTATCATGGAAAATAAAGATGAGAGTACAGTACACATCGTGAAACTATTATGTACAAAGCTCGATGTTAGCCTCGACGAGCGGGACATTGTGCTCGTGGAACGTGTTGGGTCAACCCGTCGCAACCGTGTCGCGGACAGCATTACGGCTGAGACTTCTCACTACCAGCGGCCGCGCAATATATGTGTTCGCTTTGCGCGCCGTTCGATGCGCGATTCGTTGCTGCGTGCCGCCCGTGTGCGTCGTGGACTCAACACTGACGACCTTCAGATCTCCGGGTCATCACGCCGCATATACGTGAATGAGCGCCTGACGCAAACTAATCGTCACCTATTTTATAAAGCTAGACAGGCGGGCGCTCTTCACAACTGGAAATACGTGTGGACTCGGGATGGTAGAATCCTGGCCCGGAAGGAGCCCGACCAAAAAGTCGTGCATATTAAATGTGAAGAGGATATTGACAAATTTTTTGGGAAACACTAAGTTTGCGTAATAGCGATCTTGTATGCAGTTACTGTACGGTATTTATATTAACATTTAATTTATCTCATTACTTTTGTCATTATGCAATTTTTTTAATAGTTCAACGTTTCACATCATTGTTAAGTTTTTGTTGCATAATTAAATTTGACATAATGGTTAAGGTATTGTTCGAGGAATCGGTTTACTTATATCCGAATATCCTCGGTCTCCATTGCTATTATGTTCAAATTTATTTACTAAAATGGAAAATTATTATTATTAACTTGGACATTAATATGTCAACTTACGGAATACTATTACTATTAAATTATTATAAAGCTTTGTTTCAGACTCTTTTTATAACTTTGTACTTAACAGAAGTTTTGTTGGTAACTTCTTTGCATGTGCTGCTAAATATACTGTACTTATTGCACGGGGCCAAACTTGTTATTTCCTCTTATTGTTATGTTAATAATGTCTTATGTTCCAATTATTTACAAATACCATCTGCTTACTATTTATTACTTATTTACAAAAACTGTCATATTATATATTTACAAATATTATCAGACTATTATAATATCATACCATACTATTTTTATGCATTTCCGTTGCATGGTTATAATACTCTACCTGCAATGACTGTTATTTTTGACATTGACACAAACATCAAATTATTATTTAGCATTCTAGAAATTAACAAATATTGTATACACATAATATGCTTAAAAACCTCCTTACACTCATTCTATTATGTCTACACTACCCTTACAATTTTTAGGATTGACTCAATACTATCATTTAGAAACATTGAATATTTTTTTGACAATATGCTATTAAATATATTATTGTTGTGCATACAATTGGTTGATAAATACAGTGTAATTAATATGTATATTAAGCAAGGGCTTACGCATATTTTTCTAGTGATAGTGTGTATGTTTGTTTCGATGAGAGTAATGCGATGGTCTCAATGATTAACAAACTTTTAAAAATTGGTTTGTTCAATGCAGGCTCCCTTGGTACTAACCATGACAATTTTATAGCCGCTCTATCTAGAAATGATATTGATATTTTGGCAGTGAATGAAACTTGGCTTAAAGCGGACGAGGACGGACGTGCCCCCACTCTGCCTGAGTACCGCTTTCGCCATATTCCCAGACCTCCAGAGGTACGTTCACGTGGAGGCGGCGTTGGATTTTATATTAAAAGAGACATGGTTTTACGTTCGTTAAAACATCCCGTAGATCCATTACACTTATGTGTGGAACAGATGTGGTTTACCATGACCCTTAACGGAAGGAGGCTAGTGATCGGCACAGCATATCGGCCACCTTGGCTGAATATTGACCTCTTTCTAGATGCTATTTCAGACTCTATTAGCTCATTTCATAATTTTGACAACTTAATTTTGTTAGGAGATTTCAATATTAATTTATTTCATAAAGATGACATCAAAACGTTAAAATTAAAGACCTTCTTGACCTGTTTCAACCTATCACAACAAGTAACAGAACCGACACATTATACAGAAAACTGCCAGACACTTATCGACCTAGTCTGTTCTAGTATTGGATCAAGAAATGTAATAGTGGAACATGTGGGATCCATTTATGGTCACTGTATTGTTGTTTGCGAGTTTCATATTAAACGGGAAAAACCCTCACCATATACAATTACATATAGACCTAAAAAAAAAATTAACATGGAAATGTTCAATGAAGACCTAAAATCAATTAGATGGAACCTTATGTCTAAACTTAGTGATGTGAATGAAATGGTTAGTGTCTTTAACTACAGTATTCTTACTTTGTTTAATTTACATGCTCCATCAAAGACTATCACTATCAAACAATGTTCCCATCCATGGATTACTGATACTGTAAAAATTATGATGAGGTTACGCGATGAAGCCGCAGCAGATTATAATAAAAACAAGTATGACCATAAGAAAGAGTACTACAAGAATCTTAAATCGGTTGTTAATAAGGCACTGTTCTATGAAAAGGCTGCCTATTTCAATTATAATATTAATAATAAGATAAGTAATCCAAAATTATTATGGAAAAATTTAAAATCTATTTTGATACCAAAGAATAACATAGAATTGCCTTCTTTCTTTAACGACCCTGAAGCTATTAATATGCATTTTTTAAATATCCCAGGTATCTCAAATGTCAGTATTTCGTTATTGTCATTTTTTGAGCACCATCAGTTTAGCGATAATACCTTTCATCTAAAAGAGGTCAGTTTGGATTGTATATTTAAAATAATCAACAATTTAAAATCAAATGCTGAGGGCGCAGATTGTCTAAGTCTAGATATGATCAGTATGACTTTTCCTCATACTATTGACATCATACAAGATCTGATAAATATGTCTATTACTTCGTCTATATTTCCTGAGGTTTGGAAATCTGCGATTGTTCGTCCTTTGCCTAAATTGCCACATCCCACTCACATGAAAGACTTGAGGCCGGTTAGTATTTTGCCATCTTTGTCAAAAATTCTTGAGAAAGCAGTTTGTAATCAGTTGGTTGCTTATCTAGAAAGTAATCAAATTTTACCTGAGACACAATCTGGCTTCAGAAAAAATCGTAGCACTGTAACAGCTATGTTGGATGTAACGGACAATATACTGTGCTCTCAAGATGAAGGGTTATGCACTTTACTGGTATTGTTGGATTTTTCACGAGCATTTGATACAATAAATATAGATCTACTACTGTCCAAGCTACATTATTATGGTTTTGATAATAAAACAATAAAATGGTTTGAAAGTTATTTGTGCAACCGATTTCAGTGTGTTAAGCTTAATAATAATGATGGCACAACTATAACATCTGATAGAGTGCCTGTGACCAGGGGGGTTCCGCAGGGTTCGATACTGGGTCCAATCCTCTTTATTTTGTACACTGCCGATATAATTACACACATTAGGCATTGTAAATTTCATATTTACGCTGACGATTTACAAGTATATATTTCCTTCAAACCGTCTGACATGGACAGTGCTATACTGCATTTGAATGAAGATCTCGCTAGTATTGCCACATGGTCAGCTAACAATTGTCTTCTGCTTAACCCAAATAAAACAAAATATTTGCTCTTTGGTAGTAAAAACCAACTTCGTAATGCACAGTCATCGTTAAGGGTCACAATTTCAGGACAATCCATTGAGTGTGTAGATGAAGCACGAAATCTGGGTCTTCATATGGATAGTGGCTTACGTTTTGAGAAGCATGTGGCTGACTCGGTGAGAAATTGTTTTTATAAACTTAAAGCGCTATATAAAATCAGGCCCTATATAAAGGAAAACTTGCGTATACAGTTGGTGGAGTCATTAGTACTATCTAAGTTAAATTATATGGACATAGTCTTTGGCCCACGTTTACTAGCTCGTACTCAGAAAATTATTCAACGGGTCCAAAATGCATGTGCACGTTTTTGCTTCAATATTCCGTTAAGGGCTCATGTTAGCCCATTTTTGAACAAACACACTATCCTAAAAATGAGACATAGGCGCAAACTCCACCTAGCATGTCTTCTTTTTGGAGTTTTAAAATATAAAACACCAAGCTACCTTCATAATAAATTATCCTGGATATCTGCGAATAGATCCTGTGGGCTACGGAGGTGTGCAGGACAGCTTGCCATTCGTTGCCATCGCTCTGCAACATTTAGGGGCAGCTTCCGGTATGCTGCAACAAAATGCTGGAACAACATTCCACCACCTCTGAGAAGTCTGGAAAATAAGCAAAATTTTAAATTAAAATTAAAGATTTTTATATTCCATCACCAAAAAAGCCAAGAAAATCTGAGGCATGACACTAGTGCAATTTAGGACCAATTAATTAAGTGTCTACTGATTGCAAGTGGAAGTTTTCTTTCTTATTGTTATCTCTGTTTTATTAATACTTACTTGTGGTTGTTGTGTATATATATATATATATATATATATAAGTATATATATATGTAATGGAATTACATTCATTTTTATTTTATTTTATTTTCCTACCTACTCCCAATTATTTGCGAATATGTAACTTATGCTTACCTTATGGTTTGGCTCTTTCGGCAAGAACGGGTGTGATAGATTCATAACCTCAATGGTTAGGTTCATAGAGTAAGGTTAGGTTGACTCTTAGTTCTTTGCTTTGTGCCTAGGAACACTATATTTGAGAGCTTTGTGACTGAGGTTATATATTTACTTTTCGTCTATAACGATATAACCTATGATGTGTGACGCACGCAAGGCCAAGGGACATTATACTTTTCTTGTTACACGTACTCCTTGATTATACTGATCTATCTTCTTGTTGTTTAATGGCTCTTGTTTGTGGCACTGTGAGCACAATTCCACCAAAATATTAGACTTATGCGGGTTTGATCCTGATTGATTTTGATTACTCAAGGAGTGACGTATCTCTTTGGGGTGACGTGTCACTAACGTGTCATTGCGCACGTGTTCTGTGCTCAGGCTCAGACTAAATCATATAATACATCGTTCTGTGAGATTCATATTATACTCTGTGAGGTGTCGAGGCAATTTTCATAGACAATGTAGACAGAGTTGGTGTCCTTTATTTATTTTATTAGTTATTATAGTTTTTGTATTTTGTTAATATACTAACTTAGTTTTAAATAGCTTTGTTTTATTTAGCATAATATTGTTACTTTTTAAAATAATCGGCATCTGTGACGCCAGCACATACGCACCAATGGAAGATCAGCGCAGGCTTATGCCTGCATTATGCTGAATTGGTGACGTTTTGTGACGAAACTTTTTGTTGTAATTTGTTTTATAAAACTATATTGTTCTTTTTCTGTTTTGTTTCATCACAATAAACATTTTTTCTTTCTTTCTTTCTTTTCATAAATCCGTTTAGAAGTTTCTACGTGATACGCAAATAAAAAAAATAAAACAAATTATTTTTGAAAGTGGAGAAAGAGTTTTACCGTTAACACAAAGTGTGAAAATGTGAAATTGAAAATCAATATAAATATATCCTATAAATATTTTCATATATTTTGACTAGTGGATCCGGCGAACTTCTTAGGTACCGCCATATTTTTATTTCGTGAATATTTTGCATTTAATTAATAAAAAATACGTGATAAAAACTATCCTATCTTAGGCACGCCAGCAAAACACATATTAAAAAAAAAGTGAAATTCGGTTAGATAGTTTCGGAGTTCATCGTAAGCAACAAAGTGACACGAGAATTACATATATTTAATAGATTGTATTTTAAAATAGTGTAATAAGAAATAGCTTTTGAGTATTTAATGTTAACGATTTATTATACGATAACCTAAAATTTATTATGATGTACCTAATATAGTGTTTTTTTTCGAATTACTTATTTAAAAAAACATCGACATCATCAGGCTGAATATAGTAACGCCTTTGCCGAAAAGTAGGGTAGTGAGTTAAAATACTAACAAAAAAGGCGGGAACGTGAAAGATAAATTCATTTTTTCATGTTAGTGTGAAGAAAATCATGTTGGAACTTGTCCGCTGAATTTGTCTTGTGTAGTTGCAAATCAGTAATCACTTTAACTAGTTCAGTTCGTGACATAATGACATGTCTTGGAGAAAGCACACTCACTTGTTGTGTAATTGTAATTATTATAAACTGAAAATGGGCCTATGTTTTTCGCAGTGTTTTAGTGCAGGAAGCCCCGAAAAGGTACATGAATTTTCGCTACTTCGCATTTATTACACTTTCTTATAATTGTACAACTTATTTATTAGCATTGACGTATAAAAATTGGCTTATTAGTAGGACCTATTATTTTAATAACCGCGTAATTATTCAACAATATATCATATAATATACAGGTACCAAGCCTTTGCCTTTTTTAGCTTATCTACCTATATTAAGTATCTCAGATTCCCGATATAGTAGCGGGATAAAATGTATACAAATTAGTCTAATCAAGTGCTATCAAAGCAAAAAAGTAATCAAAAAGTTTTTGCGTGATGCCCGTACAAACGAACAGACAAATATTTAAAAAAATTGTTGTGTGTTAAATAGCCCTAAAATTATTAGGGTATTTTTTTATAAATATATTAAATTTACAGCTTTATTATAGTACAGATAACCGAGTAATTCTTCAAATAGTTATTAAAGCATTGTAGTTTTGTAATAATTCAAACTAGAATGACAATCTAATTTGATTAAGGTGCTGTTTCTGTACTTCTGTAGCCTTCTGGAAGTCATGTAGTTAGTGAGTAGTATTAGTATCAGAAGACAAATCAGTATTCAATAGTGCTAGAATGTCGGCGCTGATATAGGTATATAATATACCTATATAAGATATTCGGCAGGGAAATAGAGCTATATGTATAATAAAATTGTTTGTTGCGATTTGTTATACCTATCTTTATTGTTGAATATATAGGTATAAGTATCTACAGAATTACCTACGTCTAATTAATTCTTCAATTCACAACCCACGTTCGTCCATCGCACAAAATATAATATAATATTTAGAGATGGGCCGAATGTGATTTTAACTGAATACGAACTTCGGAGAACATTCGGTAACTATACAAAATTCGGCCTAAGTTCGGCCGAACTTCGGTGTGTGCTTTCTCGGGAGTAACAAGTCATATTCTGTATGTATTTTTTATAAATACAACGCCGTAAAGCATTAAAAAAACAGTCAGTGTAAGAGTGACACCTTATTTCAAATTATTGGGTGTATTGATTCATAGACTCCTGGATTGTGAAAAAAACTAATTCATTTATACATTTTAATTTATCTATAATAATTATAGTTTAACAAACAACTGACCATGCTTAAATGACTTTCGAGTAGTGGTATATGTGACTTATTTTGCAGCTATGACAGATGTGATTTCTCTAAATTTGAGTATAAACCTTACCTTTTTCTTATACCGAATGTTCGGCATTTAAAACCGAAGTTCGGTTCAAGCCACCGAAAGGGCCCATCCCTAATAATATTGCTAACTAATATATTTTTTTTTATGCTCTAATACAGGTACTTACTGTAGTATGTTATGCAGATAACAACAATCTTAAATTGGGCTAATTGAATTATTGACAGCGCTCAAGCGACATAATTTATTGATATAGATAAGTACTAGATAAGTATAAGTAGGTTAAAGGCACATCTCCTCAGCCGTTTATTGATATTTTAATTATTTAAATAATTCATAGTTAGGTACATTTATAGAGTAATTTTGTAATAATATACATGTTAATATAAATATAAACTGCCTCCGTGGTGTAGCGGTAGTGTATGCGACTGCAAATCATGAGGTCTCGGGTTCGATCCCCGGGTCGGGCAAAAGTTATTGAGCTTTTTCCTAAAAAGAAAAATTCTCAGTAGCAGCCCGGAGTTTGGAAATCTGCCCGGTAGACGTCAATAGGCTCGCCCCCTATTACGTGGGACTTAAACATAGCTGGCGAGTCGTGGGTGTGCTGTAATACACCTCTGCCTACCCCTTCGGGGAATACAGGCGTGATGATATGTTTTTATATTTTTTTTACATATTAATATTATAAATATTACACTAGTAATTGACAAATTTATTGCCTTATAAACCGTGACCCTATGTGGCGAGTCATCGAATAAATGCTCAAACTATTTATCTATTTAGTAGTTACCTTTTTAAAGCAGCAATTGTGAATTATGTATACATTCTAAAAAAACAAAACTGTCATTAAAGTACCTATCTACTTACTAATAGCTACTTACCAGTACATGGTAGCTTTTAATTAGTATAGTCGATTACCACTTTTTTTTGATGTGAAACATCTAATGCGGAGGGAGGGTAAAATCGGCTGTTAGCGTGGCGACGCTTTTATTGTACTTGTGCCGTTAAAATTAAAAAAAAAAGTCGCAAGTTAAATTTGACACACTTCCCAGTTTCCGATTGAGCTGAAATTTTACACGCATGTGTATATCACGTGACAATGCAATATTATGATGACATGGAGCTGATCTGATGATGGAGCTGGAAGGTGGATATAGGAATTCTATAATGAAACTGCGCAACCTCATCGAGTTTGGGCTCGTATGATTCGTCTTGCCGAGTTCTTTGTGTGTAGATAGTATCCAGGGGCTGGTGATGAAGCTAGAAGGTGGCCCCAGTAACTTTATAATGAAATGACGCAACCCCATCGAGTTAGGGCTCGTTTGAAATGTCCTGACTAGAACTTCAGTCATAGATGATATCCAGGGTCTGATGATGGAGCTGTAAGGTGACCACAGTAACTCTGTAATGAAACGACGCAACCCCATCGAGTTTAGAATCAATTGATTCGTTTTGACGAGTACTTTGTCTTTAAATTGTATCCAGGGTCCGATGATGGAGCTAGGTGGCCATAGGAACTCCGTTATAAAACTACATAACTCCATCGAGTTTGGGCTCGTATGATTTGTCTTGACGAGCACTTTGTCTTTAGGTGGTATCCAGGGTCTGACGATAGAGCTGGATGGTGGCCACAGTAACTCTGTAATGAAACTACGCAACCCTATCGAGTTTATACTCGTTTGATTCGTCTTGAGGAGTAGTTTGTCAAGTTATGATCATTTTATTTCTTCAAAGTATTTCGATGTTTTCACATCTGCTAGACGTCCTAGTACGTCTAGTTTTTTTTAAATACAACATCGTGCACTTAACTAAAATCCTTGTATCGCGGGAGACCTTACAAACATACAACTTAATGGACATAAAATACTCCCAGACTCAGAACAACCATATTTGATATTTAGAACCTACAAAAGTCAGCACTGGAGATCGGTATTTAAACTATTTTGAACAACTCCGCCATCTGAGCAGTCAAGTATCAATTCACGTTAAATATCGAGGTGTTAAGGTGCCTAATTGTTATCCAGCTCTGTGATTGAGCTTATTTTTATAATAGGTACAATCGGTTTGTTGAATGCAAGGTCTTAAAACTATAACGCTGTTTTCGGTTCGTGAAACTTTTACACATTTCATATTAAAAAATACATATAGATATACTTATTTCAGTTAAAATTCTTTAAATCTGCAGCGTGATATGATGGCCTTACGTTCTTGACCGATTTGATTACAATAGATAAAGTAAGTACTCAAGCTCATGCGAATCTACATAGTTTAATATTTTGTCTTTTCGAGTATGTGTATGTAGTATAAACTAAGTAGTCATATTATCATTTTAATTGTTGCTGATTAGCTGTGGCATTGACGTTATTCGTCTTGGATACGGCAATTGTTTCCTTTTTATTTAAAAGGCGACTAATATGATAATACGGTATAATAACTCGGAACGTTAAATCTATATATGTATTATATATGTAGAATCCTTTCAAGTACGTTCGGTCACGCGAATTGTGAAACTGTGATAACATACTTACTATAAATCAACTTAGGTACCTACTTATTTAATGTTAAAGATAATCCTATTTGTTTCATCTTTAGCTGACCGACCACAGCGTTGTAGTCTAGATAAATAGGTAGGTATATAAAAATGTACTTTAAAAATATTAAAATACCGCATTTGTTGTAAAGTTACAAATTTTTATGAGGATGAGGTTTCTTTATTTTTTGAAAAATTTTCAAGAGCGTTTCATACTATACATTATACATAGGCTAATTAGGCATCTTTGAAGCCAAAACATTTTTTTACAATTTTTGTCTACTGTTTACGCATAGGCAATGCATAAACTACTAAACTGATTTTAATGAAACTATTTTGTTTGGTAGCTCTTGATTAAACTTAAAAACTGGTTTTATCTCACTACTATAACGGGAACTAGACATACATAACCAACAATGCAAGAAATATATACAAAAAACATAGCAGCACGCCTGTGTTCCCCTAAGGGGTAGGCAGGGTTGTATTACACACCCGCGGTTCGCCAGCTATGTTCAAGTCCCACGTAATAGGGGGTGAGCC
This sequence comes from Leucoma salicis, assembly GCA_948253155.1. NCBI lineage: Eukaryota > Metazoa > Arthropoda > Insecta > Lepidoptera > Erebidae > Leucoma > Leucoma salicis. The sequence continues at coordinate 11,144,711 of OX411809.1, read as the reverse complement.
TATTGCCGTCTACCGGGCACATTTCCAAACTCCGGTCTGCTACTGAGAATTTTTCTTTTACGAAATAGCTCAATAGCACTGCCCGATCTGGGGATCGAACCCGAGACATCATGATCAGCAGTCGCTTACACTACTGCTGCACCACAGAGGCAGTCAAATATGCATATACTTATAATGATTCAAACCATATTATAATGTCGTATTTCTGGCTTTTTCTAGGGTGGTGGTGGGATCGGTGGTAGTATGCGAGTCCCAGATACCGATTCATGCGTGGAAGTAGGTGCGGCGGACTTGGAGGATGGTGCCAACGGACTTCAAGTCAGAAGAGGCAGTGAACCCACATTACACCAAGATACACTACCGCCCCAAAGACAGGTAACAACTTGATTGAACATGATTATTCATATCCTAGCACTGGTTGCCTACCTTTGGAAGAGTTTTTTAAGCCATAGAACAGCAACTGGCCTAGTGCGATTTAACGTACGGTAGATACAAACATCTTTTGGACATCCTCCGAGATTAATAATAATAACGATTTCCACACCGATTTCGCTCACCGACGGCGGCCAGTGTCAACAGACACTAGCTCACTGCTCACTATGCACTATGCAGGAGATATTATAGTACACGAGTGTGGCAGCACAATTAGTGTCTCTCTTAGTCCGATGGAAGGGTCTCCTAACACCATTAGAGAGAATTTGCAAGCTTTACTGGTGAAGATATAATGTGAAAATGGAAGGATGTAGGTACAGGGGCAGTCCGAGACACCTACCTAGAGTCTAGGTAGGTCCTAGACCAAATCAAGCATGTATTGAAGAAAGGTGAGGTCAGGAGTTTCCCAAAACGGCGAGCGTGTATGATCTCTTCATATGAATATTGAGGAAGCGAGAGATGTATGCAAGAATAAAGCCTCTTGGCACTTTGTTCTCTCTGCCAACCCCGCAAGGGAAATGGCGTAATGATAAGAATGAAGTAGTAGTGTTGCAGGCTTTAGATATGTGCTTTCCCAGCACTGAGGTGAAATATCTCTAACTTGCCATCTCGCAGCTCTGCTGTTGAGAATTTTTTGTCGGGAAAACCCCAATAACAGGTTCAGTGCAAAACACGATTCAGTAATTATCTACAGCCTGAAAGCGTAACAAACAAACTTATTTTTGCATTTATGATATTAGTAAGGAGTTGCAGGTATCAGAACAAACGAAGCGCTGGTCGGCAGCTGTTGTATGTCGAGACGACAGCAGTAGGGTAACGCAGAAAGTGCACCCGCTAGACGGGCGACCGCCTGACCCTGCGCCGGACAGGCATCTTCACCCCGGGCAGCACTTCCAGAGACAATCCAATAGGCTGTCTATGCAGTTCTCCGGACCTGGGTACGTTGAATATTATTATTACCTTAACTAAAAATAAAAAAATTTAAAGGGAGCTCTGTGAAACTGATATAATGTCTATGTATGTATGTATGTATTTCTCAGACTTGTGTTCTAGACACTTGTGTTCTTAGTCCGTCACCATGTTGTTGTCTACATGGTGACGGACTAAGAACACAAGTGTCACCACCCCATTCTTTCCCACGGGTGTCGTACGAGGCGACTAAGGAAAGTAAGCAATTATTACCCATTGTATTACTGGTGGTAGGGCTGGGTACCAAGTGGGAGAACTGACTTGCTGTCGGGTCCGGGCGGGTTAGTACCACCATTTACCGTGTGACCGACCATAATGCACATCGGTGTGTTTTGGTTGTAGCAGGAGATAGTCGTTTATTCTTTCATTTCATATGAAATGAAATGGTGAAGACCGGCTTAGCAATACTCCCGGTATAGTTGAGTCCATAAGTGACGGTTACCAGGGTGGTAGGTCTGCCACGATACACAATAAAAAAAGGATAGATCAGAAGTACCAAATCGACGTGCATATCTGAAGATTGTAATGAGAGTAAAAGAGGTAGCAAGGATTGTAACAAACAGAAATCCATTGTCTCTGCCTAACAGGCGTGAGTCTCTGTAGGTAAGTATATTATTTATTTTTATAGTTTCATTCCTTTATTTCAGAAGGGATAAGTTGAAGTGTAACCACTTTACAAACTTTCAAAAATATCTTTTATTTATAGTACGTGGGTGGCAAACAAGCATTCGGTCCACCTGATGGTAAGTGGTTACCAGAGGCATCACTCGCAAGTCGCCATCTCCAAGGAAAAGGAAGGAGGTGGATAGGAAGGAAAAGGATAGAGGGGGATAGAATATTGTTGAAGAATACAATGACCATGGAGTATCTACCGTTTGTTCACACTGATCTTTCGTGAGAGGTCTTCGTTCTTCCCCGATCGAACCGAAATCTTATAACATTATTTCGTTGGTCTAGTGATAAAGGTGTGAGGCTATTTAAAATATATATTATGTTTACTTTTTAGGAGTGGTGTATGGTTAGACGCAGCGGAACGGGTTCAAAGTTATGGCAGCAAAAGTCTTCCGAGAGATGCAAGAAGAGAGCCACTTGGTCAGGACACACCTGACCATCAGAGTCATAGGTACCTAAATCAATTACATTAATATCCGGAGCCTCACACAAAGGTTAAGCTTAGAACTAAAATCTAGACGTTTCTGCCACAAGGCTCAAGTTAAGGTGGCGCTGTGGTCAAAAAAGTTATGAGATGATATCTGCCATAGAAATTAAAATAAGTTCTTCTGTTACGATTGGCTATCATAGTAGAAGTGTAAAGTTTCATGTGATAGCTTTGCGGTAAAGCCAAGGACTGCAAAAACAGTGGTATCGACTTCGATCTCCAGTCGCAGGTCCAGACCTTGCACGGCAGACAAATCTGACGTTTGATTTGTATTTTTACAAATTATCAGTGAGGAAAAATGAAAATGTCGTGAGGAAATCTGCATGTCTGAGAGATCCGACGGTTTTCTGATGTTTACTAATCCGCACTGGGTCAGAGTGATGGAATAAAGCCTAAAATCCCTTTCACTGTAACCCTTTCACAATAGCGGGAAAGTAAGAAATAAAAACGAAAATTATTAGACCTGCAATTCACTAATGCATCACACGAATGTCCTAGTTGACTGTGGTGACAGTTACCATTACGTTCCATTCCGTCGACGTGTGTCGTTAGATTCAACGATTCAATCAAAATAAAGCGGATCATTGGGCCTAGCCAAATTGAATTCTATGATCGCTAACGCTATAGTAAACTATTAAAATCTATGGGGATTTGATATCTTTAACGATAGATATAACGCTAAGTCACGTGACTTAACGTTGAAGATTTTAAATTTCCATATAATTTTAATCGTTTTCTATAGCGTTACCGATCATAGAATACAACTTGGTTAAGCCCACATATTGAAACTCGATACAAAATCCTTTAATAACCCATTTACCCAGTGTAGTATTAGTAGATGGAATGGAAACATCTGACTTGCAATAGGCTATAACGAATGTACGCAATCATATGATTAAGACCCTTATAGATAGAATGTAAGATGTATAGATAAATAATGACACCTATTTGGTTTCGTGTCTTTATAGGGTAGAAGATATGTTGAGGTGGGTGTCCGGAGTCAACAACGTAGCAAGCGTACATCCTGTGCAAGAACGTCCACTTGATCTCTTACCTGAAGGTAAGCTTATTAAATATTCTTGGGAAGAAATAAATCTTTATTCATAGACTAAGTACACTAAAATATTCATAATTTGTTTTATGCGGTTCCTGCTCTGCCTCTGTGGTGCAGCGGTAGTGTGAGCGACTGCTGATCATGAGGTCTCGAGTTCGATCCCCGGGTCGGGCAGTGTTATTTAGCTTTTTCGTAAAAGAAAAATTCCCAGTAGCAGCCCGGAGATTGGAAATGTGCCCGGTAGACGGCAATAGGCTCGCCCCCTATACGTGGGACTTAAAAATAGCTGGCGAACCGTGGATGTGTAATACACCTCTGCCTAACCCTTCGGGGAATACAGGCGTGATGCTATGTTTGTTTATTTGTTTTATGTGGTGGAAAGCGTTGGCATGATATTTATTACCCTAAAAAGGTCAACCACACGTCTTCGTACACGATTAGTAGGTTACGTCATGTTGACCGATTCTTTTTTATTAAATGATCAATTTTTTTTGTGATTTTAGTGGGCAGCAGCGAGCGCGCAATATCCGGTGTCGGGACTACGGGCTCGGAGATAGGGTCACAGAGCAGTACAGGTGCACACCGTGTGTGCGCGGCGCTGGTCAAGGGCGACAAGGGGCTGGGCTTCACTATCACCACCAGAGACAACCCCACTGGCGGACACCAACCCATATATATCAAGAATATATTACCTAAGGTGTGTTCTTAATTACTCCAACTGTATTTAACAACTCATATACGTCCAACTATTGATCACAGGCTTCTTTCCTTCCTTCCAGTAAGAAGGAAGGCCACTATACCACATTAGCCAAATACCTTGGCACGAGTACCATTATGAGTTTATTAGAAAGCCGGCTTCAATACAATAGGGAATTATTAACGTTAGGAGCATGGTTTTCTTTTTTAGATAAGTTATCGAAATGAAATTTGCCAAATATATGTCAAGACGTGCGAAATTTCGCATCTTGGCGCGCTCCTCAATACCAAAAACTGATTTTTACTATTGTTAGCGCGTGAACTACAGAAGCCATTCCAAAAATACGGTTGCACTAATTGTCATCGTATGGAGTGAGAAAATGTAATGAGGAAGGTCGGGGGCGTTTAAGGAAATAAGACTGTCGAAGTTTTAAACACACATTTTAGGTACTTTTTTTAATCACAGCTGAAATAAGGAGTCTAACTTGTGTGACGTAATATTTATAGGCGGTCGCAAAAAAAGTGACAACAAAAGCAGGCATAAAAGTACATAATATACAATTGACGTAAAAACTAATGACCAAGAACTTAAGTATCCTTTTTGCCAAGAAAACATTGACTCATCTGAAGTTAATCGCAGCGACGTTATCGTGGGCGTAGGTTTCTATTTGTGAAAGAACAGTTAGTAACTCGTTTATTACTCTGATATATATTATATTATGCACTTACCCGCTAGATGACCCGGTAAATGTGATACGATCATCTACAATTATTTTTATCAGCGATTATCAATCTAATCAAGCTGCATCGTCTATCGTCGTCGTTTATCGTCTGGGTTTGAATTTAGATACCACTGAAGTAATGTAACACAGTTCCGGTGATTCGCCAATAAAGGCTGAGAGACGGCACGCGGCCGGTTTATATAGTAACTGAGAGCCCGACACTACCCTCTTCGTTGCACTGAACGATGGGTTATGCGGTTAGGTAGTAGGTACATTTTTCCCGCCTCAACAAGAAAAATTGTCCGTGTGGTGACGGACTAAGAACACAAGTGTCACCACCCCATTCTTTCCCACGGGTATCGTATGAGGCAACTAAGGGAAGTAAGCAATGATCACCCATTGCATTACTGGTGGTAGGGCTGGGTACCAAGTGGGAGTACTCACTTCCTTCAGATGGGCCGTGGCTCGTCTGCCACCACATGCAATAAAAAAAAGTGGGTTCGAATTTAGATAGGTTATTTAATTGAACTTACTTGTAATTAAAATGAATTAGAAAGAATTACAGTAGCTGTAATTTTATCCTCTGTTAGCCAAAAGACAGTTCTCTAAACTCTGAAGAGGCGATTCCATACAAAGTTACCAGTTTTGAACTTTAAATTTTGATGTGAAACATCTAATGCGGAGGGAGGGTAAAATCAGTTGTTAGCGTGGCGAATTTGACACACTTCCCGGTTTCTGATTGAGCTGAAATTTTACACGCATGTGTATATCACGTGAAAATGCAATATTATGATGACATGGAGCTGATCTGATGATGGAGTTGGAAGGTGAACATAGGAACTCTATAATGAAACGGCGCAACCCCATCGATTTTGGGCTCGTATGATTCGTCTTGCCGAGTACTTTGTGTCTAGATGATATCTAGAGGCTGATGATGAAGTTGAATGGTGGCCACAGTAACTCCATAATGAATCGACGCAACCCCGTCGAGTTTGGACATGTTTGATTCCTCTTGATGAGTACTTTGTCTTCAGATGGTATCCAGCGTCTGATGATGAAGCTGGAAGGTGGTCATGCGGAACTCTGTAATAAAATGGTGCAACTCCATCGAGTTAGAGCTCGTTCGAAATTTTTATCTGTATAGATTTTTCTACAATCCATTGCTGTTTTGTTACTTTTGGGGTTTCCTGCTTTTTCTTGAGAATGAGAATTCTGTGAAGTAAAACAACGGGATTTAGTCGGGAAAAAATATCACACTTAAATAAATTTTCCAGGGTGCAGCAGTAACAGACGGTAGATTACGGGCAGGCGACCGTCTGGTCTCAGTGAACAATGTGTCTGTGTCCGGCCTCACGCAACAACAAGTGGTATCGTTATTGCGGAATACTCCCACCGACTCCACGGTGGAGATCGTCGTGGAGAGAACGGGACCTAATAGGACGCAGGTATACCTACTTTTAATATTATTACCTGTGGCAGACAAGCCACAACATACCTGATGGTAAGTGCTAGTTGTCACCCATATTCTACTAAGTAATACTGAAGGCACAATAAAACAACATTTTGATCTGTATTTTAGCACTTGACATGCTCAACATACTATATAGAACAAATCATTTGTGAAAATGTGGAAAAAGATAATTTTACTGCGAGCGGGATTCGAACCTGCGTCTATTCCAATCTGGGGAAGTGCTCTAGACCGCTAAGCCATCGCAGTGACCGACGGCCATACCCAATCTCCACATCACATTTGTCTTTACGACCCAAGCCGCCTATCGGATGCATTTACATGCATTCATTACAGAACATTTATTGGAACAGGACTTCTAACATAACATGTGCTATGTTTTTGTTTTGCTTGTTTTTAGACAACACCCTGCACTAAGGAATAATCATTGTATCGCGAGGGACTTTATAAACATACAATTTCACGAATACAAAGTACATTCAGACTCAGAGCAATCATTTGTGAAGCACATAAAGAGTTCTTTTGTGTGGGAATCGAACCCACAACACTCGTATCTAAAGCGCTCGGTGATCTGTGTAGACAAAGTACATCGAGATGATTTAGGGTTGGTCCGAGTAGTAATAAGCCGTATATAGTATAGTGAATACTGCTCAGACGAGATTTGGATCTCCTTTGAAGTAATTTCTCACGTAGTATTCAACAAAATAAATCTCCAATTCTAGAGGGTTGAGCCCCAACAAAGTCCGACGAAATACGTAGAAAAGGCGATAGGAGCACCTCAGTTGAACCCAGAGAACAAATCATCAGAGAACGGTCGCGTGTCAAGCATAGTGAACGCTATCAATCAGAACAGTGCCAACAGTTCCATGCGCGGGAGAATACCCAAGAGCTCGTCCAAAGATGATCTCTTAAACAAGGAGCACAGTACCGACAGTACGCTTGATGCCTTAAACAGCTCCACTCTTTCCGTAAGTATTTATGTACCTATTCGGTTTATGCAAACCCAACAACTTGCATATTCCTGCGGGTCAGCGTTATTACGCCATGGCGTAATTATTAACCAATCAAACGAATCAGAGTCAGTCGCGAAAACATTATTTAAAAGACTACTCGTCCCGCTTGAGGGTGTAGTCGACATCGACACAACAAGCTTCACCTAGTAACTCGTCACGCCACGACGTACACTCGCGCCCACTAACATCAACTCCGACTCATTTTGTGTATTGTGTAAGGACCAATAAACCGGAAATTCAATAAAAAAAAACACAAAGATGTAGGGGCTCTTGAGTGTTCCCTGTAATCTTATGGTTGAAATGATAACTCAAATTATTATTTGAGTTATTATGTTGATTAAGCGTACTGTTTAATTTAATCTAGATTAAGCATAAAAAAACAGTAACTGCATCTTCTAATCTGGCGATTCCGAGTTCTGATCGTCTATACAAATTAATAAAATTTAAGTGTCTGTTTATAATATCTAAATAACAGTTTTTTACTAAATAAATACGAAAGTACACGTTAACTATAATAACAAAAGCATTTTAAAAGTTGTTAGTCTGTTTATTCCGACTAACCTCCGAAACGGCTGGACCGAACCTTCGCTTGCAGATAGCTTTTATTATAAGGAGAATGTTGAGGAAGCGAGAGATGGAATATGCATGAATAGAGACTTTTGACAGACTGTTCTCTCTGCCTACCCCGCAAGGGAGATGGCGTGAGGATAGTTTGCGGTTCGCGGAAGTAGTTCACAACATAATGCTGTTATTTTTCTTACATCTACCAGAAGAAATAGGGTGAAATAAAATTATAGATCCATCGTGATCCATGAATTGTGGGTTTTTTAATAATAGTACATTGTTACCCTAGGGATGAAAGAAACCCTCGAACTATTGGAGCCCTCGCTACGTTCGGGCGCCAAACCCCGTCTTGGGACTAAATAAGTGTTTATCCGGAGGTAAACACTGTGCTTTTCAATACGGATACGAGGAAATAAAAATAAAAATCATGAATTAGCTAAAGAAAAAATGGGAAACTTTAAAAAATTGAATTTGGAATCGCCGTTTTCCCGCCGATTTTGTTTTTTTTTCTGTGGCCTGTCAGCTATTCAGCCATTATTTTTCATTTTAATCATTGAAAAAATATAAATCTTGGTTATTTTAAAGATATAGTTGCAACTATATTAAAATAAAGTCATATAAAAAACAAATTCTTTAATAAATAGGTACTTAACTTTATGTTATTTCAATTTTACATTATGCTGTAATTGACTGGCTGTACAGAAAATAAAACTGTTTTTTTTTTATAATTACTCAGCTGTCAGCTGAAAATAATTCTCCCTAGGGCTGAAAAGTATTACTTTCAACCCGCTCCTCAGGCAACTTCAGGCCTACTTTCAGAGTATGAGTAATGAAAAATATTTTATTTCAGTTCCTGGGTCTTAGAAATCGGTTAATACTCCGATTGGACGTGCCCGTGCATGACAGTGAGAAGGCTGGGCTAGGTATCAGTGTTAAAGGCAAGGTAACAGTGGGGCCCGACCCTCAAGACTTGGGTATCTTTATCAAATCTGTACTTCATGGAGGTGCCGCGTCTAGGGATGGAAGGTGAGTTAATAATTCGATATTTGTATGTGAATTATGTGATGTCTGTGTAGTGACGGACTAAGAATACAAGTGTCACCACCCTATTTTTCCCCCACGGGTGTCGCATGAGGCGGCTAAGGGAGTGGAAGTACTCGTTCGTTTCAGCTTTCATTTCATATCGGTGAAATGAAATAGTGAGCAGCGGCTTAACAATATTTTCGGTATAGTTGAGTCCATGAGCGACGGTTACCATTTACCATCAAATGGGTTGTGGCGTCTGCCACTGTCACCAGTCTCCTATTTTATCAATATTAGAGTACAGATGTAAAATTTATTACATAATCAATTGATCGTAATCAACTCGTATGATTCCAGATTACACACAAACGACCAACTTCTAAGTGTGAACGGAGTATCACTGGCAGGACAAAGCAACGCAGAGGCTATGGAAACTTTACGTCGAGCGCTTTTACACTCACCACCATCAAGGCTGGGCAGCATATCACTTACCATCGCTAGGCGGACCAACAGCATGGACAGTCTAGCAAGATGGAAGGACGATACACCACCAAACGGCAACGACACTACAAACTCGAACGACAATTCCAACTTCAACACTGTGATTTACACTAGCCGAGATAAGGAGAACAAACTAAATGATAACGCTCAGACTAAATACGACAATAACCAAAATGAAGGCCTTAATTCTCAAGATATCAGATCCAGCAAAAAACACGCTTCTATAGTCACCATAAATAATAATAACAGTTGGGTTTCCAATCAATCGGATGATAGTAAAGGGTATTTAGAAAGAGACAAAGATACGATACCACATGATAGTAAAAGAGATAGCTTTGAATGGAGTCGCTTGGATGGTTGGAACCCTGTGATAGATCGGTTGACTGGTTTGAGGAACGAGAGCTATTATATGGCGACTCAGACTGAGGCTCCGGTGACGAATGGTCATCATTATAGACAGAATTTAGGTCATGTACATATGTCGAGGTCACCTCCGGCGCACCATAACGTTATTATTGAAGAAGATTATGGTACTACAAGGTAAGTTTTTAAAATTACTTAATATTTTTAATTGGATCTCTTCTAATAAGTTCATAATGTCGATGAGAAAATTTCTGAAGTGCACAGGTTTCTTCACGATAATTTCCTTTATCCTTCAATTATGTTTCGTGAACTAAATACGGAATAGTCAAGAAGTTTTGATCTCACACTGGGGATCGAACTTGATGCCTCTGTTTGCCTGTTCTCGACTTCTGGTGTTACCAGTAGGCTATAACTAAACTTTACTACATTTCTTTCAGGTAATTCTATTACTAAACATGTTTCATATGACTTAAATCATCACTCTACTATAACATTGTGTGCATAACATCCTTACTAATTTTGAAATAAAACTACGTTTACGGAATCTATCGCGTTTACTTGATTTTTCTACTATCCCGACGTTTCGAATACTTTACAGCATTCATGATCACGGGTGGACTTAGATGTTAGACGTCCAAGGCTGATATGTTATTTGTCCTTAGTAATATTATAGATGTGAAAGTGAGTTTGTTTGTTATGCTTTTACGCCGTAACTATTGAAGCAATCATGATGGTTGACTTACAGTCAACCCGGAAGAATACTTCCGGGTTGACTTATATTTCTTCCCGGTAAAATCACTGGTTATATTTTTTTTTTATTGCATGTAGTGGCAGACGAGCCACGGCCCATCTGATGGCAGATGGTAACCGTCGCCCATGGACTCAATTATACCGAGAGTATTGTCAAGCCGCTGCTCACCATTTCATTTCACAGATATGATGAAAGAATAAACGGCTATGTCCTGCTACAGCCAAAGCGCAACGATGTGCTTTATGGCCGGTCACACGGGAGATGGTGGTACCAACCCGCTCAGGCCCGATACCAAGTGAGTACTCCCACTTGGTACCCAGCCCTGCAATGGATAATAATTACTTACTTCCCTTAGTCGCCTCATACGACACCCATGGAAAAGAATGGGGCGGTGACAATTGTTTTCTAAGTCCGTCACCACACGGACAATATTCTGAAGTCAGCGCTGACGTAGTCGCGGACTGTATCTATACTAGTTCAAAATAAATGTTAAGTAAACCTAATTTCATAGGGGAAGCGGTAGCGGAGGCGGGGGCGAGTCTGGTAGCGAGAGCGGCGGTGCGGGCTTCTCTCGGGACGCTGTGGGGCGTCGCTCTATGTCAGAAAAACGACACGCTGCGCTTGATGCCAAAGTCACTGGCACTTACAAGAAAATTAAGGAAATTAAGGCAGTGAATGGTAAATATTACTATTATTTTAGATAATTACTAATACTAACTCAAAATCATTGTACGTTTATTTGCATGACAACATTCATATCTTTGTTTTACATTTTACGATCAAAATAGTATTATGTATATACAATAAATAACGGAATTTTCTTCTGGAATGAGTATTTTAATTTTATGGCTGTTAGACTTAACACTTAAAAATAACTTTTAGCTATCACAGATTCAAGCACTATCACACACGTAACTAACAAAAAATAATATTTTAGCGATGCAAGTGGGACCGTCACTAGGGATGAGAAAGTCATCAAGTCTGGAATCATTACAAACGGCCATACAAGAAAACCAAAGGAACCCGCGCAACGAACCTATTTATGCGCGAGCACACCCACGTAAGTATTATATATATTTATTTTGTATCAGTACTGTGTTAAATCCTGTTCATACCTCATATTCCATTCTTTAAGGGTCGGAAACACGCGAGTAATACTCCTGATTAGCTAACGTCTTCTTTGGTGGTAACTGGCAGCTGACGACGAGCGAACCGGCGCTCACGGACTGACACCATCAACTGATGTTTCATAGCTAGCCTTTCCACCGTAAAACCCATCTTAAGAACCTCTAGTTACCATCGGAACGGCAATCCTAAATTTTGCTTACACAAATGTAATCCGGAACACACATTTGATTTTTTGAACAGACAAAACTCTAAGGAATAATCTTATCGTATCGCGGGGACTTGACAAACATATTGTTTCACACACACACACAAAGTACATCCAGACTCGGAACAACCATTTCTGGATCACACAAAGGGTTGTCCTATGTGGGAACGTGCGCACAACACTTAGGCGGTATCTCACTCGGCTCCGCCACTACCTCAATTGTTGATTTCCATCCATCCATCACCCTTTCAACGTCCACTGCTGGTCATAGGCCTCCCCAAGAGAACGCCACAACGAGCGGTCTCGTCATGGGGGATAATGCCGTAATCGCCACGCTTGGCAGGCGGGTTGGCGATTGCAGTGGATGTTGTTAATACTCGAGGGAGTGCTGCTGCCCACTTCCGCGGTATTCCCGTGGGTAGAGAGGGGTGGGACAATTCTAAAACCGGCCCCACACACGGCCATTTTGTTTGATTTATTAAACAAAATTAACAGTTCACTAAAGTTATTGAACCGAAAGTGAGGATAGGAGAACGTGCATGATCTGGGGGGTAAAATGTATCTCACTCGATCATATCGACATGACATCATGTCATTGTGATTGTTTGAGAGATCACCGTGATTGGCCGAGGGGTTATTGCGACATCACCCGTTGCTTTCTCTACCAATCACAAGCGAGACGATACGATTTAGTGAGTTGCATTCTACAGGCCCTGGACTAAATCACATTGTCATAAAGTGGGTGTTTGGGGATAAAAAACGATTTTAAAATAAAACAATTGTTACAGCATTGAAGCACTGGTTGACAGACGACAACAACGGACCGGACATAGTAAGGGGTTCGCCGCAACAGTCCTCATTGTCAACCAAAAAGCCCTCGATACTTAAGTCATTATCTACTATGTTTAGGTATGTACGTAAGATTGTTTTTTATATTATTGGCAATTAAATTTTTAGAGAATAAAAATCTAGTTTCGCCATGTCTAAAAATCAAGGTTTGCAACCAATGCACCCTATTTGTGTTCGTGGCAGTGATATCCTAGTGGTAAAACTGTAAAGACAATGGTATCCAGTTCGATCCCCAGTCCAAGGTCATGGCACACACCTCTGAGTTTTTTTAAGTAATTAATGCAGAGTGTCCCACAGAAAACTAGTGTTACCGGAGGTATAAATAATAACTTGCTCAGGAATTTAAAAAAATACTTTCATGTAAGCTTAATCTTAATAAGTAACGTTGGATTTTTTTACAGGATAGGTAAGCCGCATAAGAAAACTGAAGGAGAACTATACGGCAGATCACAACCAGGTCGGTCTTCAGAAAAATCACTATCAAGAGAAGCATTAGAAAGACATAACAGGATAGACGAAAGGGAGAAAACTGAAGAAAGTAGTTCAACACAACCACAAAGGTCAGTTTAAAAATGTCAGCAACATTTAATTCGTATGAGTAGGTACATATTTACTTAATTGTTATTTTGTTAAAGGTATATCCTATCTATTTAGTTGGCCACGACTATAAGTAGTATAGACTATAGGTAGTATATGGGATATAAGTATATGGATGATAAGGGTTACTTCATAACCCGTTCTTGTAGTTTAATTGATCGTTATAAGTTTATTTTTCGGCGTTAAGTCCCTAATCATTAAAAATAGACGTATATTTAATTTTGGCAGCCTTAGCATACAGGGTTATAGGTAACTAACGCAAAACCTTTTAAAAGTGACTTAGGTACATTAAGACGAAGTACTTTTGTTCTATGACTTTTGCTAAAACGTATACATTCCAAGAAAAAAAAATAGTTTTAGTAGGGATATCTATCAATCGTGAGCTATATGTCTGGTAAATAGGTAAGTAACTACCTATTCGGCTGTGCTACGCAATCTGCCGTCTGGGTCGATGCCTACCTATCACGTAGATAGCTGTTAGGTATGATACGAGTACCTAGTTGTAAGTAGTTTTGCACCAGTTCGCGGCTCTTAAACATTTGAAACGAAAACTTAAATAATAACGAACATTTTTTAATGTAGGTATTTGAAAAGCGGAATCAGTTTATTGACAATTATTGAAATATTCACCAAGACAATTATTGAATTATACCTGGGGTCCATTTTTATTTTGTCGAATGTAAGCTTCAGAGATATTGTCACTACACCTAGCATAAAGACACACTATTTCGGTGTATTCAACGTTAGGTAACTTATCAATATTATGCCATTGTGAATCGATCGTGTTACAGGGGGCACATTAATTACAAATCACAACCTGCGCCGGCGCGGTGAAGAACGCGACTTGCGTGAACTCAAATTAAATTCGGTCAGAGCCAAGAACAATTACCCGCCCCCGCCTTCCTCGGTTTCTTTGATAGCTACCCGCTATCGCCGCGTGCGTAAATGCCTACTTTATGTGGAGTTATGAAGAATTTAGAACTATAAATTTGATATTATTTTTTCTATTTTTTGCAGGTCGGAGGCGGCGCCCTCGCGCCAGGCCAGCGGCGAGCGGCGGGCGCCGCCCTACCGCGCGCCCCCGCGGCAGCACCACGCGGTGAGTGCGCACGTGCACGTGGGCTTGCGACATTTATTATTATTTTTTAAACACCTCTTTTTCCCTTCCTTTTTATTATAATATTTTATCCAAATCTATATTATTTTAAAGAAATATTTGAAAGTAAGTAAATTATAATAGGTGGTCGTTAAAAAAAAATCTTTATTTAATACTTTGTTATTTCAATTAAACATCGCGCTGTGATTGAGTGGCTGTAGTAAGTTAGAATAAGGTTCAATAGAAATGTGAAAATAGAACTAGGTTTTTTTTAAATAATTTGACAGCTGTCAGTTGAAAACGATTCTCCCTAGGGCTGAAAAGTATTACTTTCAACCCGCTCCTCAGGCAATTTCAAACCTACTTTCCGAGTATGAGTAATGAAATAGTACATTGTTACCCTAGGGATGAAAGCAACTTATTTAGTCCCGAGACGGGGTTTGGCACCCGAAGCGTAGCGAGGGCTCCAATAGTTCGAGGGACTAAATAAGTCTTTATCCCTAGGTAACTGTGCTTTTCATTACGAATACGAGGAAACTAAAAATAAAAATAATGAATTAGCTAAAGAAAAAATGGGAGGCTTTATAAAATTGAATTTGGAATCGCCGTTTTCCCGCCGACTTTGTTTTTTTTCTGTGGCCTGTCAGCTATTCAGCCATTATATTTCATTTTAATCATTGAAAAAATATAAATCTTCGTTATTTTAAAGATATATATAGTTGCAACTATATTAAAATAAAGTCATATAAAAACAAATTCTTTAATAAATACTTAACTTTATGTTATTTCAATTTTACATCGCGCTGTAATTGACTGGCTGTAGCAGCTGCAGCTGTCAGTTGAAAGTAATTCTCCCTAGGGCTGAAAAGTATTACTTTCAACCCGCTCCTCAGGCAACTTCAGGCCTACTTTCAGAGTAGGAGTAATGAAAAATAATTTTCACTTTTATCGGCAGTCTCCAAAGACTGCCAATATTTTTTTTTCAATTAAAAAAATAAGCCGTCTCTGGACGTCTCGCAAATGTGAAAACATTGATCTTCTTCCTTTCTTCAAATATTGTTACATACTTTTGTCACCAGATAGCGTTAAAAACATTTTTTTTAATGCCATCTGTCGTGTTACAACAGCCGGTTTTACCCTCCCTCCGCATTAGATTTTTTCACATCAAAACACTCAACAGTAGTTGTGGCAGCCAAATTAAAAAAATACATTAATTTAAAAGTTACAACATAGTTGTTTATCTTTTTAAAACACAATAGTTCTAATCTTATTTTTTTTTATTGTCTTAGCAAGCTATGGATAGTGCATGGGGACCAACCGGTCACTATGTCAACTACGAGGAAATACAACAAAATTTAAAGTAAGTTATTATTTGTATCGTTCGCCTATCAATTATTCAATCTATCCATCTGTTCTAGGGAAATTATCCGCGAAAAATGTTAATACATATTTTTAAATAAACGGAAAATTGATATGTAATCAAATCTCCTATGACGTGTATAGCAGAAAACCGTGTTTACCTTTACTTCGCTTTATTTTTATACTATGCGAGTGGCAAATGGGCATACGGCCTACCTGATGGTAAGCGGTTACCGTAGCCTATAGACGCCAGCAACACCAGAGAAAGACCCTCGCGTGTCGCCAACTCCAAGGAAAGGGATAGAAAGGGCAGAGAAGAAATAATAAGAAGATAAGAATGATAATAAGAAGAGGATACGAGTGATTTTCGGGAAAGAATAGGGAGGGGGTTTAGGCCTCCGGTGCTCTCACTCACCATACAAAGCACAACGGTAGAGGAGTACCTGCTGTTATTTCACGGTGATCTTCTGTAAGGTGTGGTACTTCCCAGATAGAAGCTGCCCAATACTGCTGGGATATGCAAGGCTCTACCACATTTCTACTACGTTTCTCGTACTAGACGAGCAATCCAAAAAAGTTTGAGGCTCTACTACAATCTACATTTTCAATAAATTGGCGTTGACAGTAGCGTTTTATTATTGCCGGGGCGAAAAATTAAACTTTACTATGCGGTTAGTGACAGCATGATGCAGTATTGAGGTATGGATATGGGGATATAATCTTTTAAGGATAAAAATAGCTGCAGTCCAACCAGTCACGGAATGCGTTTATAGTTATTTAAAAGTAATATGACACTAAATGAAAACATCCGGTAGTACAAATTACTGGTTACAGCTGCAATTATGAAAAATAGGTTAATAATTCTTATAGATATTACCATATAATTACTTATTGATTAGTAGATATTATTTATGATATGGGAAGTCAGGCAAGTCTTAATTACGAGTAGCAAAATAATTTTTGGCCAAATACAGAGTAGTCTACTGATAATCTTCATCATATTTGAAATCGGAACATCTTTTTTTATAAATATCTTAATTATTGTGGCATAAAATCTGTGTTACCCTATTTTACGAGTATAAGTATTTAATTATTACACAAAGACTCGGAAAGTGCACCCAGGTTCAGATATGTGAAAAATGTGGTTTGCTTGCGACATGGTCTTTCACCCTCATTCAAGTCAAGTAATTATAATAATAATTTATTCTTGTAGGTATGTGCGTATTCTAGCATCGAACATACATTTTCGAAATTGTAAATCAATCTTGATATTTATTGGTCTCATTACTTTAAAACAGTATCTAATCAAATGTAAAAGTCGAAAACAAAGTATTAAAGTATGGGTGTGGTTGCAGCGCGCGACGCGAGAAGTTAAGCGAGGTACAGATAGGACAAATGAGGCGTCAGGTCAACGCGCAGAGAGCTAAGGCTGAGGAGGAGAGGTGAATATCATACAAAAGGAGGCCTTACACGATACGTTCAGACGGTCATACCCAAAGTAGAAAACTAATGCTACTTAATACCAAATAGTTAAATTTACAAAGTACTTATGACGTCAGTTTCCTACTTCAGTTATGACTGCTTTCACGTAAAGTCAATGGCTACCTTGACGTTAATTCTATGTTTAACAATATCCATATTAAAACTACTATGTCAGGCATATAACTTAATCATTTTTATTAATGCTTTAAAGTTTTACTGCTGAATACTGTTTAAATGACAATTTAGTTTTTAGGCAAAAAAAAAAATATTGTAAAATTTAATTATGGTAAAATTTGATAATTTTCTTTTAAATATTTTTAATTATATTATAGTTTATAACGATTTAGTGCGCACTAAACAGTGTTAAAATATGAATAGTTAAATAAAATAAGCAGAAAATTGATTTTGTTTTCTTGTCCTTTCCTATACGTTTTCGTGGCTGTTGGTAAGATGCATGTGTTTCGTAAGAATGTAGATATTATTTAGTGTAGATGCTTTAGTTAAATGCTATAAATACATATCAAATAAATTTTAATTTTCATAGTAATTCATGTAGTTTCTATAAATACTTTTAAATTGTAAGTGATTTGCTAGTTCAATATACGTTATATATTGGTATATAAGATTTACCTAAACTTTAATTACTAACTCAGATTAATATAATAATTGTAGTCTTGATGTTTTATTCTATGATTTTATTCATAAAGCGAACTATTTTCCTAATCCTAATAGCCTGTTTAATGAAAAAAACAGCGAGACCTGCATAACTTTAAAAAAAATGTTCTTTGGTTGTCCAATACATATAAACAAATAAATATATATCATAGGGTGCATTACTTTCTATGTACGTAAAATATAACTATTTATAAAGTTATTTTCATATTTTTATTTATTTAGATACACAAAAATAGTGAGCCCTTACTCAGTCTCGGAAAATGCATTAACAACCGTTTGGGCACAGATTAGGACTTGGTACTTAAAATTAATATGGATCCTTATACTTGCATCTTTCCATAGAAGTAATTCATTAACAAAATCTTAAATATGTGGATAGTTTTAGCAATAAGATACTTAAGTACTATCTTTGTTAGTTCAGTACTGCATTTATTTTTATTTTTTTATGTCTGATGGAAAATAAACTAATTATTGTTAATAATATAAACCAATCATTTTTAATTAAAACTCTTCTAGAACTTGCATGTTATTAAGGTAAATTATAGTTATAGATAATAACAATGAATATCAAGATGTTTCGTAAAGTTCCGTTTCTGAAACGCCTGCACAGCAATAATAGTAAAAACGCTTATTAAACAAATGTCAATTAAAATGAATTAGGTATATACCTACCGTATAGACATTAGACCTCTGTAGTTATTAGTCTGGTTAGTGTATTGCTAGTTTCTGCGATTCTCTTTGTAGTAGTATATATTAATATTAGAAAAATAATGTTTTAATGGCAATATTAGCCGTGGGCTACTTAGATGTTCTATGTAAATTCCAAATATAAATAACAAAGAACAATACCGATATTTGTTTGTTAAAATAGTATATTGAATGCTTACAAAATTATATGTTTATTGCAATTTATAAATATTTATATAAATTTATTAAAGACTTGGCTTGCTTCCTGTAGATTTGTTATTTGGGTTGTTTTCCTCATTGGCGTACTATAATGGAATGTTTTCGCTGTGATTTATTTATTATCATCTACTAAGATGAACACTTTACTAAAAGTGCGATGACAACAAATTATGCAAATCTTGTTCTACTTCCGCCATGAATTGTAAAACCTAAATATTTTACATCGCGAATTATTAAGACATGAAGTGTCTAATGAAAAATAATTCCCAATTACACGAAACCAAATGTATAATTTTCCTTTCCCAAACTAGACCTATTATCAAATGCAACATAGCATTTAGTGTTAATGAATGTTTTTAACACACAGTCGTCGGGCAGGGGCGGCTGGCTACCACTCACAGCGCTCCTGTAGGGAGGGGGGCGTCCGGCCGCAGTCCAACTACTACGAATACGAGACCGCACCGCCCAGGAGGCCCGGCAAGCTCTCACACTACCACTGAACCAGCTCACGGCACATTACAGTATTCGTCACGGTCCGTATGTACTACAAATACTAACTTACTTTGGATCCACGACTGGCTGGTATACGAAACTCCTGTTTTCCAGTTTACGTGTTAAAATTATAACTGATTTAAAAAAGGAGGTTATTATTTATATTTACCAGAACACAAAGGAAGACCACTACCACACAAGACTGTAAGAAGGAATGTGAGATGGAAATTGGTGAACCCAAAGTTAGTCTAGAACTAGGTAATGTCTAAATCCAGAAGACGTGGTTCAAAACTTAACTCGTGACTATTATTTGAAATTTCACATTGTAGCCCTTTGTATTCTGGTAAAAAGGTTTTCCATTCATCTTAAGGTTTTTTGTGTATTTCCAGCGTTAATTATTAATCTCACGAACGCATTTCAATGAATCTTATTTCCCAAAGGGCGAGTGTTTGATTCTATTTAATTGACACTGTCTAAACCCAATTTTATTGAATAAACCTTAGACTTAATAATTATTATTACAGTAAAAGCAAAATTTAGTTGAATCTTTCTAAATTAGAATAAAGAATTATGCGATAAATTTATCAAAGTCAGTCCGAAGTATCAGATCTCATTTTAATTGGCGGTACAGCATCCATTACGTGTCTTTACTAGAGTAGTAATGCAATATCCCGTCGAGTCCTTCGTTATTAATCGCTTTAATTGTGTCTACTGGGACTGACTCGTTAGAAGATTGACTGATCGATTAATTAAATAAAAAAAGTTGTATTGTTCATTTGTTACTGATTTTAAAAAGAGTAGGTAAAGGTAGTAAATTACTGGCGTGTTTTTCTCTTAGAGTAGAACAATACTTCATTATGAAAACAAACATTTTTGTTTTATGTGTCATTTTAGAGAGACCAAAGGTCGCGTGCGTAGTGAGGCTAATGCTCGTGTTTATACATATATAATAAAATAGTATAATCCGGTGTGTCTGTACAATAATATACCTATATATCAAAAATGGAGTGGGTATACTATAAGAGAAAAGTAGTCGAACACAAAACGATGTTTTTTGTCACTGTTACACATCTCAGAAATTACTGAATTTCATGGTACATATGGATTGGAGCAAAAAGTAGGCTTTATTTAAATCGTATGTCAGGAAAAGTTACCCTCATTTAAATGTCCACGTAGATGAAGTCGCGGGTGTTTGCTAGTTAGCAAATAATCTTGTATAATGACTTAATTGAAATCGACGTTGGTATAATAAAAGTCTCGACTAAAAAAGTGTACGTAATATAAAGTATATAATTTGTGGCATTATTTGTGTTTAATTGTCTAAAGAAACACAATAATTAATTACACTTGTTTATAATACATACACAAAACAATTTTATATTTATGATGATATTACAAGTAATTGTTTATTTCATTATGGTACTGTAATTTCACATTGCAATTCTGCAACACTTCGAAAAGATTTTATTCACGACTCATGTTTGAATCTAAAATAATTCTTAACATTAAAGGCATTACATGCTATTACTTCCTCGAATATTTGATTAGGAGGTCAATAAATATAAATAGAGTTATATAAACGTTTATTTAAAAGGGCTTATTATGCTCATATTTAGATTTATTGAACGGACTAAAACATTAAAGTAAGTCTCTCTGACGCTGAACAGACTGATACTTTGTAGATAAATTTCAAGGATTTTTTTTAACCCTTCTTCTGTCCCACTATTGGACACGAGACTCCTCTCAATGTGAAAGGGATTAGGCCATAATCCACCACGCTGGTCCAATGAGGGTTGGCAGACTTCACAAGCCGTCGAGTTCCTCAAGATGTTTTAGAAGGAAATAAGCAGTCATAAAATACCATAACATCATTGGAAATCGTTGAGAATGTGGAATTGGGACCGAATTGGATTTAAGAAAAAAGATAAATATCTGAATAAGATTACTCATTTGTTCTCGAAGTCCATGGCCCGATAAATACTTTATGGTAGCTTTATCGTATTCGTGCACTTTATTTTAACTATTAGACACGAGACTCTCTCTCTTTAACCAAGATATTTCTTTTTTTAATTTGTGAGATCGTATGTACCTAGAGCTAGACGCTATTTTGGGCATTATCAATATTTCTCATTTACAATGCCTTCAAATGACAAAATTAAAACATTTTTATTTATAATGTTAAATATACGAGGAACTCATAATGTTATGTCTGACCTTAGTGCTATATATACACTATTATTTATATTACACTATTAATATAAATTCTATACGTTTATACCATCGTCACATTTAGTATTAATATCGTCTCGTCTCCATCTTATTGCATTATTTTTATGATCCGATCGTCATAGCTGTTAAATCAGTAACTTTATTATGACGGAAGAGATTTCCGTGTGCTATAATTCTCGCTCAATTTTATACATATAGCCCTCAGACTAACTAAAAAATAAAGACGCCGCATTGTCAACTAAAAAGTGAAGCCACTTTTTGAAAGATGTGTACGTGAAAGTGTTGTCACCGGAAAGAAATAATCTCTATAATTTGAGTAAATTTTAAGTTTTATTTTTAAAAGATTTTATGTTTAAAGGTATGCTAAAGGAAGTAAAAGTATAAAGTAAGTTTACAGCAAATCGGGAATATTATGGCGCTGACGACGTATTCATGTACGCAACGTACGTACGAAATACGTACGAGTCATTTGGGGTAATTTTAAATCGGACTGGTAACACTCGTGATCAACCATGCCAAAACGAACTGTCATAAACAATTCGTTTTGGCATGGTTTTATATGGCTTGTTCGTAATCTGTCTATATATTTTAGTTAGTCTGAGATATAGCCATAAGTCATAGTATTACAGCAGACATTTAATCCCACTGATGGACTCCCCGCTTTCATAATGATACAGAAATTGAGCCATTAATAAAAGGGTCGTTAAGTTTTATCCTGAAATCCGTCTCTCGTCATGCCAGTGTTGTTTTTATTTTTCCTAGGTTAGTTAGATTCTTACGATACCTATTAAAGTTGTTTATGAACCCTCGCAGTGCTCTAAATTCCATTTACACCCAGTACGTATACCTCACCTATATATTAATTTACTCGATCCAGAAGTAGTTAAGAGTATGATTGTATTTTATGTCTGATGTGTTTCTTTTGTTTTAAAAGTCCTGCGGAACACAGGCTTTTAGTGCAGAACGGCATCTAAAGACTTATTGAGTTCAACTGCCATGATTCTTGTATTATTGGGCCATGGTATGTGTAGAATTTGACTTTTTATTTTTTCTAAAGGTATGTTTGAGTACTTACATGTACATTCCTACTTACATTGTTAGTAAGTTTAAGAACGAAGCTTTAAAGTGTAGGTTAGATTTATAATTAAGTTTATTGAAATAAATCTGATAAAATTATGCGTGACTGAGTAATTTATATTAAAATTGTAATTCATTTAAATTTAATTGGTGGTAAGATGTTTGTCTTCAATGCAAAAATGATGATGTATTTTGATTTGTGTTTTTATTTTCATATTTTGTGATATCTGTAGGTAGTAGTAGGTATTTAGTGGCTAGCTCCTGTGAGGGCCTTCTATTGCTATGATACAAGTTAAGTTTTAGTTTACTTACAAATACTGTTACACGTGTAAATATATACTAAGCGTAATTCCAGTTTAATTTTGTATAGAAATAGATAATTAATTTTGATATTTTTATCGTCATGACTAAATATATTAGTCAATTGAACATGTTTACATATTAGACACTTTGCAAAGAGTATTTGCACCTACGTGCCCATAATTTGTACATATTTTGATTAATGTTATAACCTCAATATTTGTAGGTTTTCTATACGGGAAATATAGAATAGGATACAATGAATTAGGTACATAAATATTATTCGGGTATTAAATGTGAGTAAAATAAATAAAACAAATTTACGTGGTACCTACATCTTGTTTTATTTATCTTCTAAGATATCCTGTCTACCTCTATTAATATTACGTAAATGTAATCCTCTGTACTCTATAGTAGAGAATCATAGAGAATATATACAAAAAAAGTGTAGTGTCTATACGAATTTGGTTCTGTTTTAACGTGCATCATGTTTTGGCTAGTCGGTTCAGTAGTGAGGAGCGAAAGGGTGACAAAGAAACAAACTCATTTATTATAATATTAGTAAGGATTAGTAATTTTATTATATTATTTAGTTTTCTATTTGTCCATGATTCACATAGACGTTGAACTAAGAATACGTAGTCCATTTAATTCTCTGGATATCAATAAGCTGAGAACCACTGACAAAAGAAAACTATATGGCAGTCTGTAAAGTCGGTTTACGGACGATAATTTTACACACTTTTTATTAGCTTCAATCAATCGAGTTTATCGGTTTTTAGGGTTCCGTAGCCAATAAAGAACAATTATTAGCCAAAATTATATGTCTGTTGTAAATGTAGTTACAGTTAAATTTAGTTATTTTTTCAGTTATAATTTGTAAAATGACCCGGCTATTGGCCGTGTGGGGCCGGCTTTAGAATTGTCCCACCCCTCTACCCACGGGAGTCGTAAAAGCCGACTGAGGGAACATCGGGGGAGTGGGCAGCAGCACTCCCTCGAGTATTAACAATATCCACTGCGATCGCCAACCCGCCTGCCAAGCGTAGCGGTTACGGCATTATCCCCCATGACGGGACCGCTCGCTGTGGCGTTCTCTTAGGGAGGCCTATGTCCAGCAGTGGACGTTGAAAGGCTGATGAATGGATGGATGGATTGCATTAGGTTTTTCATTTAACCTGTAAGATAGCCATAAGGGATGTAGAGTAAATAAATAAATAAATAAAAGCAAATTATCACCGACATAAGTAGGTTTTATTTCTTTAAAATAACAGTACTTTTGATACCATTTTGAGACTAAAAAGGAAGAAAATAAATTATAGTTTAAAAAACTAAAATAACACGCTTTGAATAGCTATAGTTAAACTAAAAAGTAGTAAATAATAATTACAATAAATAACGATTGTAAAAAAGCGTGAGGTGCTTAAAATCAAATGTTATATATATAGTTCACCTATATAGTAAAAAGCACCCCACGATTTTTTACAATAATTATTTATTGTAATACATTCAGTCAAGAAAGTATTGGGAATGGATGATTTGTTTATTGTTCCAAATTCAAAGTTTTGTTTTCTTTGTTTGTTAGATTGGCACAACTGTTATCCATTTTGGCGCGGAGTTTGAGTTGCATCTGTTATTTATATTAAATACAGTGCTGTTTTTAGTTATATCATATCTAGTGTGTATTGCGAATTTCATAATGGACAAATATGTCGAACAAAGAGTTTGTCTTAAATTTTGCATCGCCAATGGAATTTCGTGTTTGGAGTCACTGAAAATGTTACAGAAGGCATACGGTGAATCGACTTTATCAAAAACACGTGCTTATGAGTAGTACAAAGCGCTTAAAAGTGGTCGAGATATGATGGAAGATTTGCCTCGCTCTGGTAGGCGATTAACGTCTGCAACTGAAGTTAACATTGCAAAAGTGAAGGAAATAGTGACTGAAAATCCTCATTAAACTTTGAGAGAGATAACCGCCGAACTTTCTGTATCTCACGAGTCGATCCGTACCATTTTAAATAATCACTTAAGTATGAAACATGTTTCCGCTCGGCTAGTCCCAATAGACCAGAATTTTCTCCAAAAACTCAATCGCATGAGAGTCGCTGAGGACATGCTAGAACGAGTCAATTCCGACCCAACATTCATGAAACGCATTTTTACTCGTGACGAGACGTGGGTTTACGAGTTTGACATGCAAACTAGTCAACAAGCTTCGGAGTGGCGACTTCCAACTGAACCGAAACCGAAAAAACCACGCCGAAGTCGATCAAAAGTCAAAGTCATGTTTACTGTTTTCTTTGACTATCGCGGTGTTGTGCACTCGGAATTCTTGCCAGAAGGTCAAACGGTAAATAAAGAATATTATTTAAGCGTTATGCGGCGTTTAAGAGAGCAAATTCGACGAAAAAGGCCAGATAGGTAGAAAATGCTTGGATTTTGCACCACGATAATGCGCCTTCGCACAAGGCTATCATTGTGAATGAATTTTTGTCCAAACACTCAACAAATGCCATCGAGCAACCACCATATTCACCAGATATGGCTCCAGCCGACTTCTTTCTTTTTCCTAAACTCAAATTACCACTTCGTGGCACCCGTTTTCAATCGGTAAAAGACATAAAGGAGAATTCGCGGCGAGAACTGAACTCCATTCAGGAAACAGCGTTTAAAAAATGTTTTGATGATTGGATTATTCCTTGGCATAAGTCTATCGTTTCTGAAGGAGCATACTTTGAAGGTGATAAAATAAATTTGGATGAATAACAATCATTTTGTGCATGTGTGATCTTTTCCCGGTACTTTCTTGAGAGAGTAGTATTATTTACTACTTTTTAGTTCAACTAGCTATTCAAAGCGTGTTATTTTAGTTTTTTAAACTATAATTTATTACGTGATAACGTCATAATATGTTTTCTGAGAGTTTCACAAACAATGCATCAGTCGCCATACATTTATCGGAACGTGACACTTTTTCGTGCGTGCGACCGCCATCTTACGATCCACAGATGAACCACGTAGTCATTACTTTAAATACTGCCACCTATTGTTATGTTTTAGCAACCCTGGGCGGAACGTGACACTTTTTCGTACGTGCGGCCGGCATTTATCGATTTATAAGAAAGACATCACATCAAAAAAACTAGAAACAAGATCTTATGCCAATATCATCCAGCCAGTATGACTACCTGTAAAGGGCAGTCTACCTGTAATGGATGCTAGCCTTTGTGGAGCAGTCTTGTGACTAATGAACGTATTGTGGTGGATTTTAGTTTGTACTCAAGTGAAAGATATTTTGACACGAATAAGTGACTTGGCTGCATAGTCTGTGGTAACTATAGTTAGTTTGGCATGTGCATTTAGGTTGCTTCGGCTGTCATAGGGACTTTACAACGACTAAACTAAGTCTTTTTACATAAATTGTAGCCCAGTTACCTACTTGATGCGATAGTAGGAACTTTTTGTGTTAAGTTATACCTACCTACCTGCACATAAAAAAAAATCTAGTTAGATCATGTTTTTCATTTTATATATTTAAAACTAGCAGCTAGATCGCAAGGTTATTTGTTACTGTAACTTCGTGTAAAAGGCACTTATCTCTTCCGTACACATTTGCAATTGAAATCACTTGTCATGTCATATATAATCCCAGCTCATTACGCGGGATGTCGTGCAGATATCGAGTAGCGTGTAGGTATCTACTATTCGTTACAAAGGGCAAGGTCAGACGTGGCGTGCCCGTTATACTAAATAGCAGTTTGTTTCAATGGCCGCCCTTTGCGTGGCCTTACCTGGCTTTACCCTAGTGCCACCTTGTACGACTTCGACCTGAATATTATTTTCTTCCCTATTAAAATGTTTATAGGTAGCTGGAATTGCTTGCGAACTATTTAAAGGGCTAACAAGGCGTGTTAACGGTTTGGATGTAAGTAGTGAGGCTCAAAATAAATGTTCGTTAAATCAAACAACTAGATAAATGTACAATAATAAATATTTGTTGCTATGTCTGCCCTTTGTCCGTGGAATGCCACGAGCGGGAATATCCACTCATCCAGCTACGCCTTAAGTCTTTGTTTGTTTCCGCAAAAGTACTAGTCCTTTTTTGATCTTTAAATCTAGGTACTTATATATCTTACCTAAATAAAAATGAATCAGTAATTTACTGTAGGTAGGTATGTACGTGCATAACTTGCGAACGACTGTACCAAATTGGATATCTTTTCTTTTTTTGAGTTCCTTATTGTCATTACAAGGTTTGTGTAACAATAAGGAACTCAAAAAAAAAAACGAAAAATTAATAAAGTCATAATATAAAAGTGAGTGAATAAGGCAGAATACTGTGAGAGATCTTCAATATATTGATATATTGACGTTTAGTGCAAGCAGCCAAAGTTAGGCTTTCTTTCAGGAGGAGAAATGGAGGAAATATGGCGGTACGAAGTTCGCCGGGTCAGCTAGTAGGTACTTAAAAAAACATTCCCGACCCACGCTTTGGTAAAAGCTCCACGAAATAATAATACAATACAATATCTGGTGAATTCCACGTAAACAAGTCATTATTTATAATGGTTACAAAATCGAAAGACTACGACTTAGTGGCTATTATGAGTGGAGGTGCAATTCCACTGTTTTTATACATATACTTAACATAGGTTCTAAGAATACAGGTTTGGCCGTGAAACCCCATGACGTCAAATGAATTAAGGCCCACGAGAACTTCTGCGGTCTCAGCCCATAACGGCGTGTATCCGGCGCGGATTTATTGTACGGCGATTTATGACTACATTATTAAAAGTAAGTAGTGATAATAGTCTAGCTAGGATGGTACATACATACTATTCACTAGTGCTTGCTTTAAAATACATTCTTATATACCTACTTAATAGAAGAAGATGCAAAGCGTTTCGTACGACTTGATGGGATGTCTACAAGGAATGAATGAAAACCTGCCTATAATCATTAATCTGAAGGTAAAAGGTAGGTAGATAAAGGAACTAAAATGGGTTATTTCCAGCGCATTCTTTAGAATGCAACGTAAGCAGGCAAGTTATGTAGATACTTGAAAAAGGTATATCAAGTGTAGGTATATCAATTTCAATGATAAATCTCAATAGTTATCGAGTATATTGTAAGTGAGTTGCGAACTCCTCATAATATATTAATTGCAGGGATAATGCATTGAACCTTTTTTTATTAAGGCAGGTAAATGTACTTAACCGCACACCCCGTCGTTTGAAGCGAACAGGGTAATATGGGGCCTTAATTCACTAATTAAATTTACATGATATCTATGCTAACAATATTGTAGAATACTTAGAAACTTTTACGGAATCGAGAGTTAGGTTCTTGGACGCAATATCGGTTTGTTCCAACCGACGGAGGTTCCTTTTCAATTTTATATACCTATTAGCTTTTGCAGCTGGACTCATCTGTGTATATTACAACCCGTTCATAACTGTCATAAAATAATAGTCTCAGCACAAAAATAGCCATTCTACAGTAACGCTCAAAGTTTCCTGTATAAAGCCCATGTCCTCTGTATTCTGGACTATACTTATGCCAAATTTCATAATGATCAGTAGTTTGGCGTCAAGAAATAATAATGAAATAAACTCACTTTCATATTTATTCAGATACAAATTAAAAAATGTCTTTATTTCATAGGCCGATTAAAATCATCTAAAGATTTTCTAATAACTAATACGAGCGCTTGAGGCAAGTGTTCTCGCAGCACTAATGTCGCGAGTCGCGATTACTGTTGCCAGTTGCGAGTTGCCACACTCAGTTCACTTCTTCCAAGTAACAACGGACATCATTGGTCCTTTTCAGTTTTCACTCATAGAGAGGGCCTTTTGTTGTCGTGTTTGTCCATTTTTATATTACTATGTTGTATCCTTTTGAATTTTTTGATTGAAAATTTTGAAATAACTTTCTAGTACCTACCTACTTGCTAGTCGCGTGCAATTTCTAAGTATGAAAATAAAACAGTCCTGTGGCACAGTTAAACGTTAAATTGACAATTTAGTGATAAAATAGCGAATTCTTATTGAATAAAATCATATTAGGAGCCTAAATAATCGTGATTTGACACATTTCTTGAAACCAAAATGTTGACCTTGCTAAGTTATTTCGCTTGTGTAACTCATATTGCTTATTAAGTACGCATGTATAATACCTTTTTAGAATCTACATAAACTAAGCATGTCTTTAAGATAATGGGCAGCTATAGCATAGTACATTTTTTTTCACAATCAATGTTAAAATTTTGACATAAAGAAAAAAAATTACTTACAAAGTCCTTAAAATGTAAAATTTGACAGTATTTTACATTAATAGCGTCTCTTATAGTAATCTAATATAATAATACAAGTATCCAGGAGTCAGATACAAAAAAAATAAGTACATTAAAAAGATACTTTGTTGAAATGGTGACCGAATGAATGTGCAAAGGAAAATTAAAAAAAAATACTTAATTGTCTACCGTTTTCACACCGATGACGACCTAAAATAAAAAGTCAATTTTCTTGTTGCTTGACATCGGGGCTATTTCCGATTAACGGGTTATCCATTATTTACGACAGACCCTATATATAGCAGTATAAATCAGCATAGTTATATGCCATATATAATACTATGAAAGTAACTGAAATAAAACATTTCGGAACACAGGAGCGATTAGGTTGAAATAGAGGACAAATTTAAATTATTTTAGACGATAATCACATTTAATTAGAAGGATTACTTATTACGAAGAAGTACTTACATAAACTAAACTAATTATGTCCTGTAGTAACTTATAGGTATCTGCCAGAAAGTTACGGGAACCCTTCGCTCGATTCTGCAATTAATTGTCTCTACCCAACGCACTGACCTCCATTATATAGGTACACGTACTTGTATATACGGAGGTCAGTGACCCAACGGCTCTATCTAGATTAGAATATTTCCTCTCTTTGAGTGATTTGCAGCAGTACCACCAGCACTCCGAGAGGTAGCATCCACACCGGTAGTAACCCATCTTCCAGGCTCATTGGCGGTTCCAATGGTTCGCCAGTACGGAGAGACGGCACACGGCGGCTTATTGTGAGGGCCCCGCATTACCCTGTTCGTTGCCCCGAACGACGGGGTATGCGGTTAGGTACATTTTTTCCCGCCTTAATAAAAAAAAGGCTTATAAGAGACATACCGTCAGGCCTTTTGCCATCATCCCTTAAAAGACCGGGAGACGGACTTCAAACTTACTTATTCTCTTCCACTGTGAATAGTGTGTAGCATTTTTAAAAGTCCCATAATTACAAAAAAAAAACCTTATTACTCTTATTACCATTACATTTTATTATTGGAATAGACTTTTTATTCTTTCGACACAATACATAATATGTATATGATGTTACTATCAGATACAATACCTATCTTGAGTTTAAAGATATTTTATTTTTCAAAGAACATACACTGTTCACCTAAAGATAAATACTTAATTACTTAGTAGGTATTACATAGTAAGCGTTCAACCATGTAACGAATAATAATTTTCTATGGTTACAAATGGGTTACAATCATTGTAGCGATATTTTAGGAACTGATGCACCATTTAGGACAAGCCAGAATACCTATTCTTTGATTAAGAAAGTAATGAAGGACTACACAAAACTAGTAGGTAGGTACTGTTCTAGTTGATATTAACACAATTGCTTATTTTATAATCTATAATGATATTATAGATTAAAATCTACTAGTAAAACAAAAAACATAGCATCACGCCTGTATTCCCCGAAGGGGTAGGCAGAGGTGTATTACACACCCTCGACTCGAAAGCTATGTTTGTAATAGGGGGCGAGCCTATTAACGTCTACCGGGCACATCTACTAATAAAGAACAAATTATTTGTGAATGTGGAAAATGAGAACTTAAGTGCGAGCGAAATCCCGCTTAAAAGTACCTAGCTGAGCATGTCAAGTGCTTAAATACAGATTAAAATATATACTAGTTTTCATAAAGTGTAGTTTTGTAGTGGATTCAATTTATTATATATATAGATACCTAATATCAAGCAAATGTACATATTTTTAAAAAAACAATATTCACAAGTCTATGTATGTAATAAAATACAAAGAAAGACACCGAAATAGCAAATGTTATGTAACACTAAAGCCCAGGCTCTAACAAATCTTTCCAAACTGTCTACCTAATGTAGATTTAGGAGAATCTGCCAAATTAATCGTTATTATAGGTACCCTTACTAGTAGAGTAGACCTACGCTTTAAAATAAACTAGTATGTTTTATGTTATTGTAAGTAGTGTACAAATAAAGGATATATATAAATATAGTTCATACGTATACTACTACCTCACCCGGCGATTTTGTATCGCCATATTTTATTTTTGTGAATATTTGGCAATGAAAATTATTAAAGTACTAATATCGCTATTAAAAAATAGTGGTTGGCAGTAGAAGGGTGAAAATTTAGGGTTGTATGTATTTTTTAATGACGAATCATAAAAAAATATATATTTTTCCACAAAATAAAAAAATTGGGGTGGACCACCCTTATCACTTAGGGGTATGAAATATTTATATCCTATACTCAGACCTACTGAATACACACACAAAATTTCATAAGAATCGGTCAAGCCGTTTCGAAGGAGAATGGCGACACTGTGACGTAAATTTTATATATTAGATGAATCATGAACTATATTTTAATTCCTACAATATTCATAAGGTGTACCCTTAAAGCGTCACCCAAGACATCAAGCAACTGTCACGATGGCTGAATTGGCAAAGCATCTGGGAAGGTATACCAGGCGATGCAGGTACAAATCCTGCTCGTAACTGCTATATTCGATTTCACATTTTCGCACTTTGTGTTAAGATAGAAAAGCTTCCACATGTCAACACGAGAAGACAAGTACAGGTTAAGTGACATTATCTTTGAAAAGTAAGTAGATATCCATTCCATGCAGTATAATTGGAGATTACAATTTCGGTTATGGCGGCCTGTGTCAATAGACACTAGCCATATTCTCTCACTCTCATAAACCGATGGGTTGGCATTACGACATGACCGCAGAGAGACTAGGGCCAGCACCAACAGCTTTACGTGCTTTCCGGGGCATGGTGGTAAAACACTGGCAACTTCCTAACTGGCCCAACCCGGGAATCGAACCCGAGGTTGCCTCCAAAGCGCAACTTGTTTTAATACTTAAGATGCAGTGCAACAGTTTAATTTTAATAACTAAACTAAACGTAAGCACTTTCTTAACCTCGGACGCTAACTGATAGGTTTAACGTATTTAACACCGAAATAATGTCACGTAGTTCAGTGGCCCTTTTACACTTGCGGAGAGACGGCACACGGCGGAATTATTTAGGGGGTGAGGGCCCTACACTTCCCTGTTCGTTGCCCCGAATGACAGGGTGTGCGGTTAGGTAACATTTTTCCCGCCCTAAAAAATAAAAAAAAGGTTAAACGAATTTATCTGTCTGTCTGTAGCTTTTAGTTATTTTTGCTTAAAAGGTGAATTGATAGAGTTTTTTAGCTATAATTTAGGGAAATATGGAAAGGCCTCTGATAGAGTAGTTCTTTTCAAGTTGATGAATGAATACGAGCACCTTAATAGGTGAATCTGATTGCCTTTTAATTAAATGATAATAATTCTGTAAGTTCAATGATAAGGTAAAAACCTTTTAACCTTAATGATGGTCCAATATCACCTGGAATGTACAGAGATTTGGGCACATTGCAAGTGTCTCAATAAATATGTTACAGATGGACTGTGATCACCGTGTGAAGATAGAGAATAGCAGAGATGGGTCAGACGGAGGGCCAGGTGGGAATTAAATTTTTAATTTCCCACTTGTTGAATTATTAAAAAAAAAATGAAAAATATTATACCACTGCTTTAGAATTGTCCCACCCCTCTCCACCCATGGGAGTCTTAAGAGCCGACTGAGGGAATACCGGGGGAGTGGGCAGCAGCACTCCCTCGAGTATTAACAACATCCACTGCGATCGCCAACCCGCCTGCCAAGCGTGGCGATTACGGCACTATCCCTCTTTTTGGGGAGGCCTATGTCCAGCAGTGGACGTTGAAAGGCTGATGGATGGATGAATAAATAAATTTCGTGTTAAATCGTATTCACCAAACATTCGTCTAGTTTAATCTTATGCATCTAGCACACGCGTGCTATATATCGTAATAACGTTATTACGATTCTGCATTACCAAATAATATAAAGATTGCGTTATCTTCCCATACACAAAATACATTCCTTGTGATTTTAATAGGCTTTTCTTCTGAATTAAATATAACAATTTAATATATATAGTTACAAATACTTCCAGTGCGTATATATAAAGTGTTTCTTGCTTATATGTATAATCTGCTTATCGTATGATTCTAGATAACGTAGGTTGACAGGGAAAGTGCGTTATGCAGACGACTAAAGTGCACGGCCATCGTCATTTCTAGGACGCTATAGCGGCAGGTTGTTTTCATTGGTGAGTGTTAAGAGTGGCCTGTTCGCCACCTCCACGGCGTAATGCCGGCGCGACAAGTCGGCCTCCGCCCGTTCTCTTATTCAGTACTTGTGTTGGAACCAAACGCGCCAGTTCGTCGTACTAATCCGTGCCGTTTACTAGGATAACTCATTCACGTGCGCTTGAGCAATGCTCTTTGACATTTTCGGATAAACGTGTTCTTCATGTACTATTTTTGGTTGTGTGTATCTGTTATATTCGTCTGAGTGTATTGACACAGATATATAGTCTTTTTGAGTGTCCGAGCAAAGTGCTAAGTGTTTGCACAAACGAGTGAAAGCAGTCAAGCGTGTGTCTGCCGACTGTGGAATTTAGCGGTGTAGGTGTTTTTCTCTGTGTTGCAATGGAAAATAAATAATAATGTTGAAATCTGGTTTATGAGGAGCTGCGTGAACGTGCTCGCGAGTCGGTCAAAAACGGCCACATTACTTATGTAAGGCATACCTGACGCAAAAAACAAGTGAGTAACCCACCTAGACCTACATTAAGAGACATTAATCAACACACAATTACAGCACAATTAATTTTATAATTAACATAATTTTAATATCGACGTTAGTTTGGGTTGCATAGTTTATATTGAAAAGTTTGTGAATATTTTAAGAGAAGACATTTTATTTGCATTCAGCATAATTATATATGCAGCGAAAATTTTTAATTTTTGTAGTGCAATACCTACGTTATGTATTCAACTGTAAGAATATAGAATGGTGTAAGAATAGAGAAGCTTATTGTAAAAAATAAACTCGTTTTAATTATTTTTCTTACTTTCAACAGTAAAAATAAATACAAAAATCCATAGGCTGCTCGATAAAATATTGGATAAACTAATATTGGCGCAGCCAGTTTATCGATGAGCATATAAAATTACCGCTATAACCTTATATATAAGTGGTTTCATATAAAAAACTCCTGGGTTACGCTGACGCTAAGCCAATTTGCAGGTTAGTTGTGGACATGCTGTGAACTAATCTAAATACTCGTATCTACAAAATTAACCTCGAAAACCAATCAGATAAACTTGAGTGCCTCCGAAATTTCTGCATACTATTCATATTTGGTCTTCGCAAGTATGGTCACGTTTCTCAATTTCAAACACAGTTTCAGTGGATACCAAGGTCGACATCAGCAATAGTACATTGTTACCCTAGGGGTGAAAGTAACCTCGAAACATAGGCGCCCTCACTATGCTCGGGCGCCAAACCCCTTCTCGGGACTAAATAAGTCTTTAACCCGAGGTAAACACGGTGCTTTTCATTACGAATACAAGGAAAGTAAAAATAAAAACATTCAAAAATTAGTGAATTTTAATTTACATCAACTGCAGAGATAAAATATTTATTTAAAGCAATTTTTTTTGTGGCCTACCAGCATTACAGCCATTATTTTTCATTTACAAACATTGAAAAAATGGTAAAATATTGTACCCAAATCTATATTATTTTAAAGAAATATTTAAAAGTAAGTAAATTATAATAGGTGGTCGTTAAAAAAAAATCTTTATTTAATACTTAACTTTATTATTTCAATTAAACATCGCGCTGTGATTGAGTGGCTGTAGTAAGTTAGAATAAGGTAAAATAGAAATGTGAAAATAGAACTAGTTTTTTTTTAAATAATTTCACAGCTGTCGGTTGAAAACGATTCTCCCTAGGGCTGAAAAGTATTACATTCAACCCGCTCCTTTTTTTTTATTTTATTTTAGGTGGGCAAAAATGTCCGATTATGTGCAGGTATTTGCCGAAGCAACCATGCCCCGACAAAACCTGCACCAACCGGAAGGTGAGGACCCCGTGCTGCCGCCCTGCCCATTCTTCCAAGATCGGCTGGAGCGCCCCCACGGTCCAGAGACCAGCCCGGGGCGTCTCCAGCCGAGACTTCCACTTTAGGACGGTGGCGCGGCGGGCAAATCCCACAGTACAGTGCCATCGACCGTACTACCCCCGCGTAGAGTCGTCGACACGCGAGACTCTGTCCGCCCAAATTCGGCATCAGTCGCCCGAGGGCGGACGCCGTGCCGACGAGCTTTGGCGCAAGACGGCGGAAGTGCTCGTCAAAGTGCCACCGTCCATCCAATACCAGGCCCAGATATTTGATGTGGGCCTGGATTGGGAAGCCCACACCGTTGACCGTTATCGAGGCGCTGGCGGGCGGGCCCCGTCGGCGCCCATGGAAGAGTAGGGCCTCCGACTTTTCAAGGGCCACCCTAAGCCCCAGTGCCTCGATCCGCCTGACCACCTCCGCGGTACCTGAGGTGGCCAGCGTTGCCGCCTCCTCGAGGGTCCAGCCCCGGGCTGTGACGAGCGTATCGTCTGCCCAGCCCGGGGGGGAGCCGGCCACGGAGGACCCAGTCGTAGCCGATGTCTTACAGGAGCGGCCCAAGAACCGAAGCCTGCGGGACACCGCTCGACATAGCCCTCCTTACAATATCCCCTTCCCGGTCCACGAAGAGGACGCTGCGGCCGTTGAGGTACATTCAACCTGCTCCTCAGGCAACTTCAAACCTACTTTCCGAGTATGAGTAATGAAAAATACTTATATTCTCTGTTTACTATATAATGTTCTTTTAACCCTTCAACTATTTGTGGAAGTTGAAATAAGAGAGCTTTACTGCGGCAAAAATGCGAACCTGCGTCCTAAGCTATCCAATCCGGGGAAGTGTTCTGGACCGCTAAAATATCGCAATCATCTAACGGTGACCCTCAATCTCCACTTCACATTTGTTTTTAGATGTCTTTACGAACCATCCTGCTCGCAAAACTCTCTTTTTCCACTTTCACAAATAATTAGTTCTTTAAAGTAGTTGAGCATGTCAATTACTAAAATACAGATTAAAATATTATATGAATTGCAAAATTAAACTTACTTTATCGTTTAGTTTTCTATATATTAGGTACCTATATTACATGATAACTATAGATAATATTATACTGACTGTTTAATTAAGTGCGTAAATGTGGGAAATTGAAAACAATAGGCACGAGCGGGATATGAACGTGCATCTCCTGGAAAACCGTTCCAGAGGTTGTGCTGTTTCAGCTATTGTGATTGAATATTATTTACGATTTCACATTTTCGCACTTTGTGTTCTCGTAAACAGGTGAGCATGTCAAGTGCAAATATGCATATAAATATTAAAATGTTTACTTAATTTGTTCGTTTCAGTAGGACTTGGCATAAAAATTAAACAAGTTTTACATTAATAGCTAGGAGTAAAGGCTTTTTGTTTTACTTATTTATACGTGGTTGATCAGCTATTCGTAGATGCAATGTATAGGAGAAAATCAAATAAGTCAATTTATATCAGGAAACTGTGTCTATACAATTTCCGTTTCAATAAGTGGCGTTTAGGAGAAGGGATAGCTTTAATATTATCTTCTAAAGAGCATATTATATGTGATATGAGCAGGAAGCAACCAACCTAGGTATATTTTGAAATAAAACTACGTTTACGGAGTCTATCGCGTTTACTTGATTTTCTACTAACCTGACGTTTCGAATACTTTACAGCATTCATGATCACGGGTGGTGGTATGGTAGACGTCCAAGACGAAATAAGAGAGCTGCGTAAGTAAACGCGATAGATTCCGTAAACGTAGTTTTATTTAAAAATGTGTAACATTCGCGTAAATATCAGATAATATTATATAAACCTAGGTATATTTCCGACTACACCTTACGTTCCAAATATCTCAAAAGCTCAAAGTAGTTCGCGTAACAGTTTTGTTATTTCCTTTAGAAAGCTTGCCAAGGGAAATTGTTTAAGTTTGTTTACAAATATTGAAACGAACTCTGACGCAAAAGGACATTTAAACAGTTTTTCGCTTACAGATATAACTACGAGTACTTACGCACTTCAAAGAGATTGCGAAATATAAAAGCTACAGACACAGGCCATTTCTTAACTTCAACAATTTTATTGACAGTAAAATTATTGGCTGTTGTTTTACTTGGTACCCACAATTATTATCACAGATATCTAGGTACTGTTAACTTTCATATCGCTGTATTATTTTTTCACATACCTATACTTATATGACGCACATTACTGAACAAGTCTGTTTCAAGCTGTCTTAGTGCTAAAATTCAACATACATTCAATCGAGAATAATCATCAGAGCTTTTTCAAAATCGTTTAATTTTTAAATTATGTATTTAAATAGTTTGTTACAATAAGATATTCCGTTAATTTGAAGTTCATTAAAGTTAAACTAGAAAAACTGGATTTTATAAATTCCAGCAATAAAGGGGAATCCAGGTGATGGGTCATGGCGGCCATGTAAAGAACAAGCAACCGGATTCAAAGATTTTAAGGTACCTAGGAGCAGAAGGTGGAACTTACGAAGGTGTCAGAGATATATCTACGACTCAAATGCATATTTTAGAGTCAAATGTAGAGTCTGTTAATTACAGTCAAACGAGGTTTTAAACGACGACCACTTAGATATTTTACGTAATCACTTTAGTTAATAGTGCCGCAACAAACTTGGAATTATGTTAATTTCTTCTAAATTTAAAATTTAATCTTGGCTGATTTTTGATAAAATCTACGTGAACGTTCGCGTTAATGATAAAAACTGTTACAATATTAAAGACAAGCTTGTTGTATATATTAATTGTTCCGCTCGAATCTGATTCCGAATGATAGTATCATTTTACGTTCACCGTGAGTATGTCGATCTGTAGTCAGTGTGTACTGTCCCTACGATTGTCTATGGTCTTTCTCTCTTTGTACTATATGTTTTAATTTTATATGAGCTGATACCTGCGATTTCGTCCGCATGGGTTTAAGTTTTTTTTTGTTTGCGTGGTACCCTAATTCATTTACAAATTACAAGTAGCCTAATTTATTCCTTATAACAGCAGGTAAGTAGCGATTAAAAAAAAATCTTATCCAAATCGGTTCAGCCGTTTCAAAGATTAGCGGACCAAATAGTCGGACGAAAATTTATAAATTGTTTTAAAGACATAATATCACGTGCATTTAGTAAAACGCTGTTATTTAGACATTACAAACAGACGCTTCAATTTTATTTATTTGTAGGTATAGATTACGGGGGTGACAACAAATCATATGGACGTTAGCAACACCAGAAGTGTCAATTACGGGTATAAGCCCCAGGCATAAGAGGTGGTGAGAAATGATGCGGAGGAGGATTGGTCCTCCGGCACTCTCCAAAGTAATCCATCGCTGCTTTATACATAGATTTTTTTAGAGAGGGTAGAGCCGACCCGATTTTTTAAAATCAGCATAGTGCTGCCATCAAAAGAGAGAGCTGTACCTGTCTTTTTTCTCTAAACAGGAAGAAGAGTTGAGAATATTTTACTAGATCGTCAATGGGTAATGTGTAATCTAAAGTAATGTGAGCGACTGCTGATCATGAGGTCTCGGGTTCGATCCCCGGGTCAGGCAGTGTATTGATATATTAATATTGAGCCCGGTGTTTGGAAATGTGTCCGGTAGACGGCAAATGGCTCGCCCCCTATTACGTGGGACTTAAACACAGTTAACCGTGGGTGTGTAATAGACTTCTGCCTACCCCTTCAGGGAATACAGGCGTGATGCTATGTTTGTTTGTTTTCTATGGGTAAGTTTTTGGATATTATTCACTTATACTAGTACTTATCTACTTACATGAATTCCACATGGGTAGGTATATTATTAGAAGTACAAAATAAAATACCCTCCCCCCTCAGCATGTAAATACCAATTCAAATTGTGAGAACTCAGTGAAGTAAAAAACTGTATAAAACACTAAATAAATAGACGTTATTGTTTTTTGAAGTTATACTTCTAATGCGACTTGCAAAAGGTTGTGTTATACGTTTAACGCTACCATGGAGAGGGTATGAAAGCACTTAAACTCTTAACATCGACTTGTAAGAAATTTCAAAATTTTACTAACGCCATCTAGTGACATTAGACATAATTACTTTGTCGAACAAGGTATTTAAAAACATAACTGTGACAAGTTTTGCAGTTACGAATTAAATAATTACGTTATTTATTAATGATGCCAAAGAAGTATAACTTCTCACGCGCGTACATAAGTACACGCATTATTTATTTTTATGTATTAGGTACCTTTATAATGGTAAAGGAAATTTCTATTTCTGTCCCAAATTTACAAAAAATCGCCGTCCTATGCAGCCACGACACCACTATGATATTTTCTCACACGTGTTATCTTCTGTCAGAGTACACAGATAAGATATGAATACGGATCCGGACATTTCGGTGCTCACTCGCGTTATCTAGTTCCTTTTGGAGTAAACGGTTCAACGAGATTCTCGGGTCAAAACTTATCGATGCATATCAATGCAACCTTCACCTCGACTTTTATGAAATGTCTGGCCGTCATAGGTTTTAAATAACATATCCTCTAACCTCCATAAGCTGTTGTCTATAGAATTGTCCCACTCCTCTCCACCCATGGGAGTCGTAAGAACCGACTGAGGGAATACCGAAGGAGTGGGCAGCAGCACTCCTTCGAGTATTAACAACATCCACTTCGATCGCCAACCCGCCTGCCAAGCGTGGCGATTACGGCACTATCCCCCATTTTTGGGGAGGCCTATGTCCAGCAGTGGACTTTAAAAGGCTGATGGATGGACTATATCGGGAACGTGAGATATAACATGCAAGAATTCTATATAATTATACACTTCATAACTCGGCCTTAACAAGAATTGACACGATAAAAGATTTAGGTGTAACATTTGATAGTCAATTATTATTTGACGACCACATTACTAACATAACTAAAAAAGCATACCGTGTTCTCGGTTTCGTTTTTAGATTGTCATGCGAATTTACAAATCTTAATACCTTTAAAATACTGTATTGTGCATATGTACGTTGTCATTTGGAACACGCCTCGCAAGTATGGAATCCCTGTTATGACGTCTACATATCACGATTAGAATCCATACAAAAAAGGTTCCTATACGCTGCCTACAGTTTCGAGCAAGATTAATGGTTAGGTACATGATTATGACTAGAAGTCGAAAATTCAATTTTCTTTCGCGTTATAAGCAAAGGGAAATGCTGACTTGTCTTTCCTATTAAGTATTGCAAATGGTACTGTTGATTGTCCTGAACTACTTGAACAAATATGACTGCGTACACATACAGCTGCACTGAGGAACCCAAATGTTATTTATGTTCCCCCTTTTAGAACAAACTATAGGCAGAATTTATTTATAGCTTCTACTTTGTTTAACAATTTAACTAAGACAAACTTTGATATAGATTTATTCAACATTTCTGTAAATAAGCTTAAAAGTTTACTGAGCACTTATTTTTTTTATGTATTTAATATTAATTAACTTTTTCGTAACCTATGTAACGTGTGTGTTCTTTCTTTTCTGTTTTGCTTCGAATGTATCTTTTATTTTAATTTCTTTATCTTTTGTCCTCTACTATCTTGAACAATTGTTTATTTTTTTATTGTACCTATCTGCGGAAACTTACAATTGGGCTTCATACATATGCAGTATGCAGTTGCATATGCTTAGATATATAATTAATTGTGTTACCTAGCTGTTAGTTTTCCTAAAATTATATTAATAAATAAATAACATAAAATCTAGCTTTTGGCTGCGGCGGAGCCGTGGGCAAAGGCTAGTTTTCTTATAACTCTATTGGTTTACGCGGGGAACATTAACACTCAGTTGGCATGATTATTTTCCGACATTTACACAAAATCTTAATGAATGATACATCTAAACGTTACTCATACAACATTCCATTAATTGGTTAAAATCACATGAAATCCTCTTCATAGTCTTTGAATTTATTGAGTTCAGACAGACAGACGTCGCGGGGACTTTTATGTAGTATTTATATAGATAGTGTACGGTCTAGTGGAAACGAAAACTCTTAATATTATTATATCGGTACTGATTCCACAAAACATAATGTAATTTTACAACATGAATCGAGAATCGCATTAAAATCTGTTGATTAATTTGGGAAATGTACGCTAACAAACAACAAAGCCTAAAGAACAAACTATTTGTGAAAGTGGAAAAACTTTATTGCGAGCAGGATTCGAACCTGCATCCCATCCAAAGCGGGGAAGTGCTCTGGAACGCAGTCACCTAATGGTGAAACCCAATCCTCACTTCACATTTGTTTTACATGTTTTTAAGACCCACGCCACCTATCGGATGCATTTACATACATTTTATTCCAATATACATAGTAGTTTAATTTTTCAATTAATTTCATACTAATCCTTCATAATAAAAATATATATTAAAAAAAATATAGTAAAAATGTCCGTGTGGCGATGGACTACGAACACAAGTGTCTCTCTACATACTTGTATCTTCTGCTATAGCCAAAACACGCTGACGTGCTTCAGTGCCGGATTAAGGTAACTTGATGCCCTAAGCAATCGTCAACTGTGGACCTCCTATTCAAGTGAACTACAAAGAATTAATAAATAACAATGTTAATACGTATCGTAGGTAGAATATGTTATAGGCTAATCCAGGACTGACGTGCTTCCTGACTCCTGACCGCTCACACAGGAGACTATGGTACCGACCCGTTCGGGCCCGATAGCAACTGAGTACTCTCACTTGGTGCCTTACCACCAGTAGTGCAATGATAATTGCTTACAACGTCGTCACTTTTATATTTGAATATGTTAAATGAAAATAAGTGTGGAAGTATAAAGACGAATAAGACTGTAAATAGTACTATTTATGCAGAACTACGTATTTTTTTCAGATTAATTTACATTTGAACGTCATTGTAACGTTATCTATAATGAATTTCTTTATTTGTATAAAATTATAATTATTCAACAGTTGGCATGCAAGTAAATCTAAATAAATCAGATTTCAAAGTTAGAATGCATTTTTATAGTTTTTAGTGGTGTTGGACTCATTTTTCACCGTTTATTTCTCTTTCACCGAACAAATTTCCTTCGTTTGACGGTCTACCTTAAATTAATACTCGATATTGGCGAAATTGTGCTCACACTGCCACAACAAGAGCCATTAAACAAGAAGATAAGATAAGATAGTTTTTAGTTATATTTTGTCATTGTTATATTCTTATATTCACGTATTTGTGAATTAAAACATGAGTGAACCCTGGATTCCATGAGAAACATTGATTATTTTGTTTAATTTTGTCTCAAGCTTAACTGAATAGGGTGCGTGCTACGACAGCCGCTTGCCATCACCAAATCTATGAAAATGAATTCGTTAACCTGAAAAATAATATTGATGTAATATGTATCACTATAAAAACAAATTTAACAAGAGAAGCAAAATTAACTTGACAAGAGAAGGTGAAATCTAAATAAAACCATACTGATAGTACCGCTTTAGTAACAAGTGAGGGCCCTTGCTTGTTAGACCCAAACGGGTAGGTACCACTATAGCTTTTGGTTTATACATTACGTTATCTAGTGGTAGAGAACTTGCATATCCCAGCATAAATGAGCCGGCTCGATCGGAGAGCTTACCCATCACTATCCTCTCACAAAATACCAGCGTCAAAATCAAAAAATGGTAGGTACTAGGCAGGTAACTAAGCCGGAGGCCCAAAGCCGCTTCCTATCCTCTCCTTATTATCCTTCCTATCTTCTCTTTACTATCCTACCTATCATCTCCTTAATATCCTTCCTATCCTCCTATCCCTTTTCTTGGAGATGGCAACGCGCGAGTGATGCCTCTGGTGGTGCTATAGGCAGCGTCTATAGGCGACGGTAACCGCTTGCAATCAGGTGGGCCCCGTATGCTTGTTTGCCACTCATGCAGTATAAATAAAATACGAGCGTGAAGTATCTCGATGCGTTTCGATTACAGAAGAAAATAGTTGATTATTCCTGCTCCTAATAAACTTAACTGCCTCTGTGTTGCAGCGGTAGTGTGAACGACTGCTGATCATGAGGTCTCAGGTTCGATCCCCGGGTCGGGCAGTACTACTATTGAGCTTTTTCGTAAAAATAAAAATTCTCAGTAGCAGCCCAGAGTTTGGACTTGTGCCTGGTAGACGGCAATAGGCTCGCCCCCTATTACGTGGGACTTAAACAGCTTGCCAACAGTGGGTGTGTAATTCACCTCTGCCTACCCCTTCGGGGAATACAGGCGTGATGCTATGTTTTTTTTTAAACTTAATGATTACACTGCATTGTGGCAGCGACTTGGTAATAGGCACCCCTAGTATTGGTAAGCCAATGAGTGGTGGTAATCACGGTAATCTGTTGTGTTAACATCAGGTGGTCCTTGGCTTGTTTATCGTTTAGTAATTAAACATTTTTTTCCTCAACAAAGCCATAATGAAGCACTAGTGAAATAATATAAATAAACACTGGTCACGAAGAAACCTAGTGTTACCAGAAAAACTTGTAGCTAACCAGTTCAGCTTATTGTCAGGTAAGTATAGGTTAGTATTAATTTTAACTGTCTTCTGGATATATGATTTGTGTTTAAGTTATAACATAATACAGCTAATACATATGCTATTAAATAGTGTATAATGCATAAAATAAGAAAGTTGTTAGATCAACATTATGCAACTTATATAAAAATTCGTTATATGCTGTTGCAGACAACCTAGATTTCGAATCAAAACGCTGATATCTTTTACGCGACGATGTGAAAAATATATCATGCGTGATATTCACAATCATTAATATTTATGGCCTATGGTTTGA
Organism: Leucoma salicis; assembly: GCA_948253155.1. Lineage (NCBI taxonomy): Eukaryota > Metazoa > Arthropoda > Insecta > Lepidoptera > Erebidae > Leucoma > Leucoma salicis. The sequence goes on along the minus strand of OX411809.1, from coordinate 11,100,378 downwards.
CCAGTTTTAACAAATAAGTATCTATTCCTATTGTGGCCCTTCTCAGTAATGCCTGGTTCTCATCGGGTTGGTAGGTAATCCAACGGCGCGCTACAGGGTACGCCCGAGCTCATTCGCTGATTACATTATTTCCAAGGGACGTAACTTTATCTAATACATCTATAGATGTATACATAGACTCACGCCCGTTCCCAAAAGGGTTTGGCAGAGACAACGGATTGACGGGTGACGCACCACGTCGTCATTCGGATGATCGATACAAAAGTCTCCATTTTTCTTTTAGAATTTGTATTGCTTATATTCTAAGTCCGTCATAACACGGTCACTTGTTTACCTATTTTCTGGTAAATAAGGAAATTTTCTTGATTTTCTGGATTCACTCAGAACACAAACCCTTGACCGCGGCTCCGACGCAAGCAAGCGGTAGTTGTGTTTATATCTCAGGTTCCCGAGATAGTAGCGGGATAAAATGGATACTGGTTGTATATATGATGAGCTGTGTAGCGGCAGCACTGAGGGGTTAATGAAAAGTGATAATGAATTTCGAAGATGTTGTAGGTTTAAAAATATAAGATTCGTCATGTTCACAACCAAAGTTGCATGTAATGGCGGTGCTTAAGCAAAATGTACAGAGCTCAAGGAGAGTGCGGGAACAATAATTTAAACTTAACCAATCGCGACCGATCGAAAAAGATATGGCGATGCGTTTAGTTTTATCTCTTGCAGCGAGCTGTCGAAAGCATATTGAATGTGTGTAGATGGAGTGGGAAGTATGAACAAACTATCAAACAAAAAATTTTCGTCAAAAGCGGTTCAGTAGTGTTTTGCGAACAATAGTCCCGCCAAAAACTCCTCTATTACGCTTTATAATAAATAGTACAGACAGATTACAACAAATATGATGAGCTTGCTTAAATATCACCATGTCATCTGGTAAACCAGTCTTGTGGTATACCAATCATAACTAGTACGATGTAGTAGCTAGCGGGGAATAACCATTTACCAAAATGGTCGTTTGTACGTCAGACTTTATTAGTAAGAATCCTGTACTTATGTAATTTTTAACTGTAGAGGTCAGATGGATGGCCATACAGTAAAAAATGAAATTTATTAATTTATATTGGCTTGTTAGTCAGTTTGATCTAATTATATATAATAATGTAAGGCCAGCGAGCAAAATAAGGTCTTACTTTTTTAAGTTATAAGTGTACATTGCCAGTGTAGTGAAGGCTTACGGGTTTTCTTAGTAGTTCATTAATATGAGACCAAAAACCAAAAAGGACTTCGATTCCTAATTTGAAAAGGTCTATTGCGATTTGCGACTTTATGTACAATCTTAACACAGACCGTTTATCAGGGACGTTTCATACCGACATAAAAATAATTATACGTAATAGCCATAAATAGTATTTCTATGGTTAGTTAGTACCTTCTTTTTTTTTGTTGCATGTAGTGGCAGACGAGCCACGACCCATCTGATGGTAAATGGTAACCGTCGCTCATGGAATCAACTATACCGAGACTATTGTCAAGTCGCTGCTCACCATTTCATTTCGCAGATATGAAATGAAAGAATAAACGGCTATCTCCTGCTACAGCCAAACCGCAACGATGTGCTTCATGGCCGGTCACACGGGAGATGGTGGTACCAACCCGCTCGGGCCCGATACCAAGTGATGTGAGGGTACTCCCACTTGGTACCCCGCCCTACCACCAGTCATGCAATGGATGATAATTGCTTACTTCCCTTAGTGGCCTCATACGACACCCGTGGGAAAGAATGGGGTGGTGACAATTGTATTCTTAGTCCGTCACCACACGTACCTACTTGTTATTTGTACGTTTGGATAGTATACCATTGCAGAAAGATGCGACTAGTCTGCTATAATGTTGTTGATAATTACTAATTATTTAATAATTCACAAAATTACCATCCATGTTATTAATAATTACTTTTCTGAGTCTGGGTGTACCTTGTGTCCTAACTGTATGTTAGTAAATTACCCCGCGATACAAATAATAGTCATAGTGCTGGTTGGTTTTTCCCAAAAAAAACGTATTATTCAGCTTAAAAGAAACGTATTAGCAGCATTATCTCAAATTTTATTAAAAACTTGCATTGCCTTAGTCAAAATCTGTGAACGATTTCCTTATATTCATCGTCGTACTTTCCATATTTTGTAATAATGCCAGAGGCATTTCCTCCGGTACTATTAATTATTCTTAACGAACCTCATCGTTAAATGTCTGTAATAATTATATTTATCTTCGCCACTTACATGTAATGGTTGCGTAATGAACCATGCATCACCGGTTGAAGCAACCAATATTTGCTTAACTGAAGGCCACCAGCGGAGAACTCTTTATTTGAACAAAGAAGCATACAACACATGAACTTCGACGTCATCTCGGATGATGCCAACGATTACTTCATTACGAGTAAACGACGCACAATGGACCAATCAAGGGTAGACTAAAAAATCGCAACGACTGAATCCGTTTTGCTGTATTGACGGGCCTCGTGGCGTAGTCGGTAGTGTAACCGACTTCCGCGCACGAGGTCGTGGGTTCGATTCCCATTCAGGACAATTATTTGTGTAATGAACACAGATATTTGTACTGTGTCTGGGTGTTTTCTATCTATGTATGTATTTACAAAATAAAGTAATATATGTATTATCTGGTACCCATAGCACAAGCGTTAATCTTAGTTTGGGACCAGACGTCGTTGTGTGAAATGTCCGTGAATATTTATTTATTTATTTACATGTTTTAGGACAGTCTGGTTGAATCAAATTCAGTAATGTTGAATATGGTCCTAATATTATTTTATTATCACACGTAGCTAGCCTATAATATATATTTTATCTGATACTATTTGCATGTCTCGATAACTTTTCACAAACTCTCCAGTTCAGAGGTTTTGGCTCGTGCAAAAACTATAATTGAGTTTCCCATCAATCAGACTCTTTGACAGCCTCGAGTCTCTAACTGTGGCCGATATTTAGTAATAGATATACTACATAGATATCCCCGTAACATACTTACATAAGCAAAATGAGGGAGTATTACTTTGTGAGAGTAATAATATGCTTATCTCTTTGGTATCACAAGTACGAGAGAATTAAATATGTTGCTCCCGTAGATAACAGATTAATTGAATTAAATATGTTGCTGCTGTAGATAACAGATTAATTGAATTAATTACATGTCACCCTTACGTTCACCATTGATATCAAGAGCATAATTTAAGTAAATCATTATTATATATACTCACTAATTCAGTAAATTCCTATATTTTGTTTTATTTTACATAAATAGTAATGTATAGTTTATAACCGTCACTACGCACGACCTTATGTTGAGCAAGTCCGCGAGGAAATTCCAATTAGCTGAGATCTAATTACATATAAAGAAAACTGGCAGTTTTACTTCATATTTAAAAAAAAATTACGGTACACGATACAATATTTTCTAAATGCCCAGTTTTGGTGTGTGGACATGAAAATGTGCATGAAATATGCTAAGATCAAAACGCAAATGTCCGTAGGCAGTTGTTATTTTTAACACGCTTATATTAGCACTTAAATTTATTGCTTTCAATCAATAAAAATCAAAAATTAAATTTAATTATAGTATATCCATCCATCCATCAGCCTTTCAACGTCCACTGCTGGACATAGGCCTCCCCAAGAGAACGCCACAACGAGCGGTCCCGTCATGGGGAATAATGCCGTAATCGCCACGCTTGGCAGGCGGGTTTGCGATCGTAGTGGATGTTGTTAATACTCGAGAGAGTGCTGCTGCCACTCCCCCGGTATTCCATCAGTCGGCTCTTACGACTCCCGTGGGTAGAGAGGGGTGGGACAATTCTAAAGCCGGCCCCACACGGCGAATATAGTATACATTCAGTCAAGAAAGTATTGGGAATGGATGATTTGTTTATGGTTCCAAATTCAAATTTTTGTTTTTTTTTATTGTTGTTAGATTGGCACAACTGTTATCCAATTTGGCGCGGAGTTTGAGTTGCATCTGTTAATTATATTAAATACAGTGCTGTTTTTAGTTATATCATATCTAGTGTGTATTGCGAATTTCATAATGGACAAAAACATCGAACAAAGAGTTTGTCTTAAATTTTGCATCGCCAATGGAATTTCGTGTTCGGGGTCACTGAAAATGTTACAGAAGGCTTACGGTGAATCGACTTTATCAAAAACACGTGCTTATGAGTGGTACAAAGCGTTTAAAAGCGGTCAAGATGTCATAGAATATTTGCCTCGCTCTGGTAGGCCATCAACGTCTGCAACTGAAGTTAACATTGCAAAAGTGAAGGAAATAGTGACTGAAAATCCTCATTCAACTTTGAGAGAGATAGCCACCGAACATTCTGTGTCTCACGAGTCGATTCGTTCACTTGGGTATGAAAAATGTTTTTGCTCGGCTAGTCCCAAAAGACCTGAATTTTCTCTAAAAACTCAATCGCATATGAGTCGCTGAGGACATCCTAGAACGAGTCAATTGCGACCCAATATTCATGAAACGCATTGTTACTGGTGACGAGCCGTGGGTTTACGAGTTTGACATGCAAACTAGTCAACAAGCTTCGGAGTGGCGACTTCCAACTGAACAGAAACCGAAAAAACCACGCCAAAGTCGATCAAAAGTCACATAGAGGATGGACTGCCTATAGATAAAGCCAACTGGTATGTTGACAACGGAGCAACAAGCCATGTTACTAATACAGGGGCCTTCTTCGAGAGCTTTGAATATTTTAAAAGTTCACATACGTTAACTGCGGCTAACGGAGAGACCATTGAAGCCATTGGCATAGGCAACATTCGAGCTGGAACTAATATTAATGGAAATATTGAAAACATACTTCTTAAAGATGTTTGGTACGTTCCAAAAATTAAAAGAAACTTATTCTTTGTACTGTCTGTGCATGATAACTCACCATCAAGTACGTTCGAATCTAATCCTGAGCAATGTATGGTAAAAGTTAATGGAGATATCAAAGCAAGAGGAACTAGATTAAAGGTGGACTATTCAAGCTGGAGTTGAAGTGTATTGCACCTAAAAACCGACAAGTCAATGAGTTATTGACAAATCCACTACAACTATTCCATGAAAGGCTAGTACATCAGAATAAAAGACACGTTCGTCAGGTGATTGAAAATGAATTAGGTTTAAAAATGAAGAACACACAATTGGACATTTGTGAAGGTTGTATTTATGGAAAGGCACATAGGCATTCTTTTGGTACAAGGACTAGAGCCACTAAACCAAACGAACTAATCCATACCGATTTATGCGGACTATTTCCACACTCTATTTCAAAGTTACGATATTACATAATGTTCAAAGACGACTTCACACGTTATCGTCACATCTACTTTCTACGTCAAAAGTCTGAAACAGCTTTAAAACTTAAGATTTTCTTAAATAACGTTTAGGTTGCAGGCCACGTAATTAAAGAAATGTTAAGTGACAACGGCGGAGAATTTGTCAGTGAAGAATTTAAAAATATACTAACTAAAAATGGAATAAAGCAAAAGCTGACAATGCCTCACACCCCAGAGCAAGCAGGCTGCGTAGAGCGTGAAAATAGGACAGTAGTTGAAGCTGCACGTGCTGTCATTTATGCTCACGATAAAATTCCTGATGGGTTATGGGCAGAAATTGTAAATGCAACAGTTTACGTGTTAAATCGCACGGGGCCGACAAGCGTGCCTATGAAGTCTCCTCATGAGCTGTGGTACGGAAAGAAACCAGCGATCAAACATCTTGGAATTCTAGGCTGTACTTGCTGTGCCCGCATTCCAAAAGCTAATCGCAAGAAACTGCAGAAAAAAGATCAAAAAGGGATCCTTATTGGTTACGAAGGAGACGAAGGCTATAGAATTTGGGATAAAAAATCCTTTAAACTGATTAGGTCCAGAGACGTTACATTTGAAGAGATTCCGTTACTGGAAAAATCTAAAGAGGATATAGCTGAACCTGAAAAGCCGACTCCTGTTCTCTAGAGAAATTTGAACCACAATTTCCCTAGTCTGCAAAGTCAACATGAAATGACTGATAATAGAGAAATAATTGTTGAACGAAATACTTCTGAGAATGAAGCTGAAGTGACTCCTAGACCCTCTACATCTAGTGAGCACACTGAAGAAGAAACAGATTTGAATGAATCAAATTTTGAATCCTTGCCCTCTGAAGATGAAAATGAGAACATGGATAACCATAGCAACGAGGGTAATATGGACCTCGAAGCAGAAGGAAATCGGAGAGTTCTCAGAGACCGTGCAAACATAAGGCCTCCTGTAAGATTTAATGATCATATTATGGCTTTGGAATCTAATAATATGTTCGAGCCTCAAACCTTTAAACAGGCAATGTCATGTAAAGATAAAGATAAATGAAAAAAGGCCATCCAAAGCGAAATAAACTCGTTAAAGGAAAACGAGACCTGGGAACTAGTTGAATTACCAAAAGGTCGAAAAGCCATTCCATGCAAATGGATTTTTAAAATAAAGAACAGTGCAGATGGCTCCATTGATAAATACAAAGCTCGACTAGTGATCAAAGGGTATTCGCAGGAAAAGGATGTTGATTTCCATGACACCTTCAGTCCAGTAGCAAGAAGCAGCACGATACGGGCTGTTTTAAGTATAGCGGCTAAGGAAAAGCTAAAGTTAGCACAGTTTGATGTGTCTACAGCATTTCTTTATGGCATATTAGATGAAGAAACCTTTATGAAACCCCCTGAAGGTTATGCTGAAAAAGGGCATGTTTTTAAGCTAAAGAAAAGCTTGTATGGATTAAAACAAGCCCCACTTTGTTGGAACAGATGTATAACCGATTATATCGTTAAATTGGGGTTCAAACAAAGTAATTCTGATCCATGTTTATTTATAAAAATGAATGGAGTGGATAAAATTATTCTAGCTTTGTACGTTGATGACGGTTTATTGGCGTATACTAATGAGAAGCTATGCAATTGTTTCTAGAACGACTTAAGGACGCAGTTCAAGATTACAGTGAAACCCGCAAGCTATTTTCTCGGAATGGAGATAGAAAGGCACCATGATGGTACAATTTTCCTACATCAAAAAGGATATATTACTAACCTATTGAAGAGGATTGGTATGAAAAATTGCAAGCCAGTGACAACACCTAAATTGAAGCAAAGTAATGGTCAAACTGAGGAATCAAATACGATATCCTACCCCTATCGTGAAGCTGTTGGTGCCTTATCCTACTTAATGACAATGACAAGGCCTGATATTGCGTTTGCAATAAGTATTGCATCTAGAAATTTGGAAAAACCAACAAAAGATAACATCATGACTGTGAAAAGAATTATGCGATATCTGAAAGGCACTATTAATGAAGGGATATGCTATAGACCAGATAATATTCACACGTTGGAATGTTACAGTGATGCAGATCATGGTGGTGACATAGAAACTGCCCGTTCTACATCAGGCATTATTTGCTTATATGCTGGAGGTGCAGTATCCTGGTACAGCAAAAGACAGAGCACCGTTGCAATATCCTCAACAGAGGCTGAAATTGTGGCAGCCAGTGAAACAGCTAGAGAAGTTATTTGGCTACAAAAGATCTTACTGGTGCAAACTGTCCAGCGACTTTAAGTGTCGATAATGAAAGTGCTATAAAGCTGACGAGAAATCCAACTGAGTTTCATCAGAAAACAAAGCACATAAGAATAAGATCTTTCTTTATAAGAGAGTGCATACAAAATGGAAGTATGTCAATCTGTCATGTAATGCATTTAAACAAACTGCAGATTTGCTTACAAAACCGTTATATGGACCCAGAATAGTAATGCTAAAGAAGATGGCTGGCATTATCAACAAAGGTGGTTGTTGAGGTATACAACCCCCTCCAACATAAAATAAAATAATACAAGTTATTCTTGAGTTACATATTTGTCGTTTTATTTCATATTTAGCGGATTATACACACGTCCACAATAACTTTAATATGGGTACCAAGTGGGAGTACTCACTTGGTATCCGGCCCGAGCGGGTTGGTACCACCATCTCCCGTGTGACCGGCCATGAAGCACATCGTTGCGTTTTGGATGTAGCAGGAGATAGCCGTTTATATTTCATTTCATCTGTGAAATGAATTGGTGAGCAGCGCCTTGACAATACTCTCGGTATAGTCGAGTCCATGGGCGGCGGTTACCATTTACCATCAGATGGACCGTGGCTCGTTTGCCACTAAATGCAATTAAAAAAAAAACTTTCTTGACAGAGTAGTATATCTAAGTAATTTATAGGCGAAATGTTACTAATAATAATAATGCCTAACAATTTGAGGGTTGTGAGCGACTGAGAGTTGGCAACCTACATTATCAACGGCATATGCATTTATATGACGTTTAATTTAAAAAATAAACAGAGACCTGCAGAAATATGCGTCCTGATCTCGTACTGAGAGTTTTGTATTATGCATCAAAACTACTACTACGTTACTTGAAGCCATTTTCTATGTGAAAGTGCATATAATGCATACCTAATAAATGGTTTTCACGTTATAACGGGTGATTCAAGTAGAGATACTTTTTTCAATAGCCTTTTTTTGACAGATCACGTGTCAGTCGTGTCATGCTGTCATGTTATTTTTGTTTAGTATTGTTTGGCATTTCATAATAAAAAGACTTACGCCTGAACAACGTTTACAAATCGTTCAACTTTATTATGAAAAATCACGTTCTGTGAGGAATATGAATTTTCGTCACTTCGCTCAACTTATGGTCAACATAATCGGCCTACTGAGCGTACTATTAGCAACACCATCACCCATTTTGAGACCCAGCATTCATTATTGGATAATATTCGACCGAATAGACCATGTCCAGCATGCTGTGAAGAAAATATAGCGGCCGTAGTTGAGAGTGTACACGAAGACCGTGGAGAGTCGATTCGGCGCCGTTCGCAGCAACTCTGACTGACGTATAGTCCAAATCAGTTCAAATCCTGCATCGGACAAAGCAGGGCTCGGTTCTAGGACCGCCCCTGCAGTACCTGGGTGCTGCGCTGTCGACTTCCTCCATATTAGTCATTTACTATGCGGTTGACACGCTATCCGCGGCTTCATGGTTACGGCTACCTTAGAGACAGAAAATAATGTGCTCTTCTCAAACTTCGTTTAAAGAAGGACAAACAACAGGAAGTATATTCTTCTACAAGTACGTGGTAGAAAAGAACGCTGAAACGTGACGTCCCATGGTTCGGTGGTAAAAAGGCGACGTTAATTCCAACTTTAACAGTTTCTCGGAGCACTGCCCATTAAAGAGTTGATAGAGCACACAGAGAGAGCCAAAGTCTCTCCGCCGCTCTAACGACTACGACTGGGATCATCGACTATTAAAATGGTTCGCCTTTACAGGGAGTCAAATTGGTCGAACTGGTATTTTGGTGTGCCTGGCTAGAGATGTGAATACTCCGCGTGAGGTTAAGTCCGTCCGCTTTATATTATATAGTCTAAGTCGTTGCCTCAGTGTGAAGTATCTACCATTTGGCTCTGTACAGGACGCTCAGCTCTTTGTTCGTCAATTAGGCTTTATCCTCCAAATGACTCCTGAACTAAACTTTACTGGAAATTTCGATGATGAGAATTCCAATACTATCGAAGACCGGGAGAGTTACTCCTTAGAACTGAGCCGCCACGATAAATGGGGCCTTTTTGCAGTGAATGAGTCTTTGTAGGGTCGAATTGAACTAAGTTGTGTACGGTTAAATATGTATATGTGTGTGTGTGGTTAAATACATTTCCTTCTAATTTAACAAAATAGTAATGCCTCTAATTACAAAAAAGTAACAAGTTAACAACACATTCTCTAGTGTCTCGAAGGGACAAATAAATTATAAAGTCGTTTTTATTCAAGCTATGAAGCAGTTATAAATATAAAACAAGAGGAAAATATCGAACGATTTTTTTATTTCTAGAAATTGTGGATTCTAATTGAACATTGTTACAACAGTTTATTATAGTCCAGGATCTCATGTACTTCATAAGGAAAAAGATAATTTAGAACTTAGTCGACCCGTGCGGAATTCCGCATCCATTTAAATCTCTTCTTAGATGATATTAAATCTCAAATTTAAGAGAAGCGGTACATTTTTAGACCGTAGCTGGGTCTATTTTTCATCATTAGCCGGCACGATAAGCTAAAATGAGGTACATCATGAAATTTGATAAAGGAATAGGGAAGATTTCGCGGACGACAGAAAAACAGGCTAGATGAACGCCTCAGGAGTTCAAGATGATAGCTTAAAAACGAGGAAAGTTAACCTGAATACCCACATTAGGTCAAGGTTGTAAAGAGACATTCAGACATATAACTTTAACTGTGGTCAGTGTTAAACTTATAACAATGCCGATGTTGAATAACGAATTGTTGTAACAAACAACGTCACTGCTATTTTCAGTATTTTCGTTCGCTACTGACGTTGACTCATTTTGTCTGTAGAATTGTAGATACGATATTATAAAGTCATAACAGACCTATATCTGTACATTTAAGATATTTGAGTAAAAAATGCTCTATTAGGCAACTGAGTCTCTGAACACAAAAACAATATTTTAGAATTTTTGTGTATTTGTTTATAACGAACATCACTCCAAAGCAACTTTATCATAGGTCTTGATTAGACTTAAAAACTGTTATACATTTTATCCCTCTGCTATAATGGAAAACTGATATACATAACCTAAAAACTAGCTTAATGTGTCTGCGGCGGAGTCGCGGTCAAAGGCTAGTTTTAGATAAATGTTATTACCATTTCTTTAACTACTATTATTATTTAACATACCTATACAATAATAATTAACTCAACAAAAGCTGGCAATCTATTATTTAATTTTATTTGTACCTTGACGATAAAAACAGTTGTTTACAAAATTGTATATATTCATGGAAATATCTAAAACAAAGAATAATAATATGAATAAATTATCTCTTTGAACTGTCACGGAAAACTCTTAGAATAGTATTATAATTTTTTTAAGATTATATTTGAAGGAGGTTTAGAAATATCGCAGGTTACTCGATCTTACATTATATAGACAAGAACTTATTTATTGTTTTTTTTTATACTATGTAGTTGGCAAAGAAGCTTACGGGCCCACCTGATGGTAAGCGGTTACCGTAACCTAGATGCTAGCAACACCAGAAGCTTCACTCGCGTGTCGCTATCTCCATGGAAAAGGACAGCGGGAAGAAATGTTCCTAAACGCACACGGCGGCGGCGGTTGGCGGGCCACTGGAACTATGTTAGATTCATTCGGCGGTCAATATGGATACTACCTACTCGTATTTTCAGTAAATTAATTATTTTTGCCGAATTGGACTCAATAGCTCCTATATTAATTTTTAATAGACCATTATTTAGTTTAATATATATTCAAAGCACGACTATTTAGGTAATAAAATAAAAACACGTATCATACACCCACTGTTTCCTCGCACGTGAGTAGAATATTACACTGTGGGATGTTTGACAAAACTACCTACTGCCAAATCAACCAATTTGTACGTTATGAAGACATGACTGCTAACGTTACTTATAGGTTGCGCAAAATGTTCATTGTAAAATACATATTTAAGCAACCAAATTCCATGACAACGCAAAACCAATTCAATTCTGTTCTTACATATTTAACAAAATATAGTTTAAAAAACAAAAACAGCACGCTTTAAAAGCTAACCCTCCTTCTTCTAAGGAGGCGGAATAATTGAGCTAAAGAATAGGAAATATAATATATGGATAGGCACTCCAAGTGTTACCAACTTTACGTTGCTATAGCAACCAAAATGTTTATTAGAGCGCACTAATTTTTTCACAAGCATCACTGTTATGTTGCTAATGCTACATTATCGGGACTCGGCGAAGGTTCGCGTTATAGTGACAAGTCTGGCTTGTTAACTTACTTCAATCCGAAATATATTATTTCTCAAATATTCAGGTAAGTCACGTGCATAAAAATGTCCGTATATGGACATCGCATAAATTCCAATAACGACTCAGAAGGCCCGATAACTCAGGCAGTTAAAGTAAGCATCTAATTCTTTTGCATGCAGATTTTTTGTAGAAACGTTCATTCTAAACTCGTACAGATTGTTTTTATCTTTATCCATAACTCGAAACGAATAATTAAAGTGAAGTAAAAAATATACCTACTAATGGAACTCTCAGGTTTATTGCTGATGTGATTACAAACGATGTCTATCACGTCATAGTGATTTTCCGACGACTGTGAACCGGTTTGCCGAAATAAATATAGTAAGTATTATTATTTTACTGTTAGTGGAGAAAGAAGAAGTCATTTTTTGTACTCTTATACTGTCCCCTATTGAGCACGGGATCTTCTTTCTCAAATTGCTGGCCCCGTGCAGACATCGCAAGCCGTCGAGAAAATCTCTCAGACATACAGGTTTCCTCACAATGTTTTCCTTCAACTAGCATTGATAATATGGAACACTATGGACAAATACACAAATATTTCGAAAAAAATCATAAATGGCATCTATATTGCTATATCTACACATAATATCGGCATAATATATTTATATTAAAATCCAAAGAAAATATTAGACGGCAATATAAAATGTTAATATAAAATTACAGGCTTGCATGTCAAAATCTCTATTTATCAGATTTTATTTATATTTTTATAAGAATTCAACTTATTTTTTAATATACTTACAGAATTTATTTTATCACCTTGACTACTATGTGACGTCTGTGCACGTCTACTATCATTTGGTACCCAGCCCTACCACCAGTAATGCAATGGGTGACAATTGCTTACTTCCCTTAGTCGCCTTGTACGACACCCGCGGGAATGAATGGGGTGGTGACACTTGTATTCTTAGTCCGTTGCCTAAGTAGTAGTCGATGGCAAAGGGCGCTAAAGTCTCACGTTCCACGATAAAGTACCTATGTACTAAAAATAATCATTTTACAATTAAAATAACAAAACTGGTAGAAGTATTCTAAATTATACGTAACCTATAAGGTCGCGGACTGTATATTATATACATACGTACGCAATATGCATTTCATTGATGTTTTATACTAGAACATGTTATTTTTATTTTCAAAAACAGTTTTATTCTCCGTTAACAGCAACAAAATCTTGACACAGTCGTGGAGTTGATAGTATGGGGGTTGATACATGTGGGTTTTCTTTTATTTATTTCAAATCAATATTCTTACTATTTGGCTTTAAAAATGGGTATAGTAATAAACTGGCGACATTGACTATTCAAGCCTTCCAATAAATATGGCAGTTCCGCTTATATCGAATTTAATAATATGTATATCTTTTTTTTATAACTTTGAAACCCCACTTCGCTTATTACTAAAATAAATACTAATAACATCATTATTCAAAAGACGATTTTTTATGTTTAGATAGTTAAGACGCACGACGGGCACAAAATAGCCTGGTTTTCGGCATTGTCTTTTGAAATATAGTTACTGAGTATAAATAAATAATGACGCGCTTCAGCTTTTGTAAATCACTGAAATAATTGTCCTGTGTAGGTAGGACAGTTTGGTTTCGATATCACGAAACAACATTATCCATACATATTCCAGAATACAGAAAAGAACATAAGCCACTTTTTAAATCGGAAAAATCAATGGTCTCTGTGGGATAACTACTTTTGCCCAGAGAGACGGTATAGTGGACATACGAATATGATTTAGAGGCAATATTGAAATGCGCGCAGGATTAGAACTTGCATCTTTTGGAAAAATCCTGCCAGATGTTACCAATTCAGTCATAGCTGGAATAATGTATGCAATTACATCATACATATGGCGCAGGCTTTTCCCAAGAAATTAAGTAAAAAAAGAAACATTAAGACCGAATGTCTTATTGAAAATAGCAATCCCAAGCAACTTTCATGATGACTTAATTGGCCAAATCTTGGACAGTTTTCCAGGAGATGCAGATTCAAATGCTTTTTTTTAAATTTTTTTATAGCATGTTGTGGCAGACGAGCCACGGTCCATCTGATGGTAAATGGTAACCGTCGCCCATGGACTCGACTATACCGAGAGTTCACAGATATGAAATTAAATACAAACGGCTATCTCCTGCTACAGCCAAAACGCAACGATGTGCTTCACGGCCGGTCACACGGGAGATGGTGGTACCAATCCGCTCGGGCCCGATACCAGGTGAGTACTCCCACTTGGTACCTACCCAGCCCTACCACCAGTCATGCAATAGATGATAATTGCTTACTTCCCTTATATGTCTCATACGACACCCGTGGGAAAGAATGGGGGGGTGACACTTGTATTCTTGATCCGTCACCACACGGATAAACTTGTACTATTATTTTCGATTTGCTAAGTAGAGTCTATAAAAATAGCTTAGTCATAAGACCACAATCCTACCCTTTCCAGCGCAGCATGCCTGCCTCATCTCTACAGATAGACGAAAAGAAGAAAGCACCACGAGCATAGTTGCCTTGCGATCTACCTGCCTGACTTCAACCCTTATCAGTAATAACTGATTGTATTCTATTGAATTAGGTATAAATTTCCAAGGGCGATGTAGAGCCTCGGCTTGTTCGTTTGGAAACTGACTAAGAATATGTAGTCACCAACTTATGCTATTGCGTGACGTCTTCTTAAGACTAGAATAAGAAATAAATTTATGTGAACAATACCTAATACCGATTCGAGAAAAATCATTCTATAATCACAAACAATCTTTGATAAACACACAGGTAATAATATCTTCCAGTTCCAGTGGTCCGTCAGTAGAGGCGGAGAGACGGCACATGGAGGATTTATTTAGTGCCCCACTACCCTAATTAACGGGATGTGCATTTAGGTACATTTTCTCTGCCTTAAAATAGGTATTTATAACTATGTTGCTAGGCTACCATATATAACTGTCGTCAATTTGCATACACCAAGTGTAATTCACAATATGTATACCTATATAATAATCACTACAACGATTGACTTTCGCAAAACTTATGTAGTAACTTAGTAAGTGTAAAATGACAAAATATTTATTTACCAACTCTATCCAGGTGCGTTAACATTTGTTAATTCTAATAAATATATAGAGTTTAATGACGAATATTCAAATACAATAAGTATTCGCACAGGTTATCTAGTAAATAGGTACCTACTCGTTTATTTTTATTGCTTGTCATACGTTCTTGTATTCGTTAACATAATATTTTACGAGTAGGTAGCTAGTAGGCACATAGGTATATCTGCAATCTCTACGGAATGACCGTACTTATCCTTAAGTTGCTTACAAGTAAGTGGATTTACAAACTGTACTATACTATACTATACTACGTCTCTTGTATTGTATCTTGTCTTTTGTATTGCGAATTAATGTAGTTTCAAAAACAAACCGCGGTGTATGATGTATGATGTCTAATAAATTTCTCTTTGTGATTCTATCGATATCTTTCTCTAGCATATTGAATAAAGTTATGTGTGAAAGAATAAGATACTACCTATGCGAGATTACTCGGCTAGGTTCGGTTCGATTCGTCAGCGGTACGGTAGTCGCGGCCGGTGCTCCGGTAGATACACAGGCAGGGCTAGTTGTGTTGCGTTTGCGGGTATCGTCGCGCGACACCGCGCCGTTTATCGGACAGCGGACACTATAAACGAATTGTATACCTATGACATAAATACATTAATTCTTCAATGAAAACTAGTTCCGAAGTTACTTTTCGTTGTTGCAAAATGCATTGAAACGGAGCCGGAGAGGCTAATAAATCTAGACGACCGGTCGCAATGAATTTAACAACAACCTTGTACCTACCTATATTCTTTGCAAATAAATTATTCTTTCTTTCTTTCTTAACAAAGCTGGATAAAAAGCTAAGTTATTTGGATGTTTTACAGTGAAAGGAGTCTTCGTCATTATTGGACATGCAACTGTGCTGTGGTCATTTTTACAATTGCTAAATAAGTAGAGCGACTGTCTGAGTGTACATAATGTACTTGGATTTAAAGTGCCGGTTCATCAGCAAAGACAAGCAGATTGAGTGCTAGTTACTTGTGTCGACTCCGAGTGCATCTTCTCCGTTCCCGATATCTCGCCTGTAGCGGCATTGCTGCAAAGTATGTACCTAGATACATTTTTATCGATAAACATAAATACTATATTATTAATAATTACTCGCTCATAAATAAAATAAAACATTGTAATACTAGAAAACATTTTAAGGAAATAAAAATTGGGAAAAGGCATAACTGCAACTCTTTTATCTCTAGTATTCGTTAGTAGTTTTAGTGTGTGAGACGAGAGAAAAAGAAATGTTCCATAAGTAGCCAAGCATATCAAACACTTAAAATAAAAAATAACAAAAAGAAAAATAACAACATACAATATTTTTTAATTATTAATTAAAGATCTCTTGAATTTGATAGAAGTGGCTGAACGGTACTTTCAAGATCACAAAAGTTCATTAAATGTTAGTTAAATTATGCTAAAATTACAATTATAATTTTTAGAATTTCGTAAAATAATAATGTTATGAGATTATTTAAAACACAATATACCTCCCTCTTTTACTGGTTTTAGTGGTGTTGTTCAGAAAAAAATATTAAATGATAATATCAATTAACAGAACGTGGCTCGTTCTGTTAATTGTTATCAATGTTTGTGGAGACAAATCTGCATAATTAATATAAATCACTACTAATTGTTATATCGCACAGGAAAATACGTTTCCTGTACATACGTAGCTACTGTGAAGTAAACTCTTGCTCCAGACCAATCTCTACAATCTTCTCAGGCTTTAATGCACCTGTAGTAACTTCTTGATGACTGAGCTTTTATTGCTTTAAATGTATTAATATTTTCTACGACGATGTTCAAATTTTGCAAAATACATCATATATAATAATATCATATATAATACTTAACAGCCTCGGTGGTGCAGCGGTAGTGTGTGCGACTGCTGATCATGAGACCTCAGGTACGATCCCCATGTCGGGCAATGTTATGTATATTCGTAAAAAGAAAAAATTCTTAGTAACATCCCGCAGTTTGGAAATGTGCCCGATAGACGGCAATAGGCTCGCCCCCTATTACGTGGGACTTAAACATAGCTGGCGAACCGTGGGTGTGTAATACACCTCTGGTTACCCCTTCACGTATAAAGGCTATGTTTTATAATATTTGGTGGACGTAACTACTTCACCTTTTTCGTTGCTGTTTACAATATAACTACAAGTCTTCTTCTTCTGCCGAACTCCAAAAGCGACCGGCCTTTTTATATAATTAAATTATATCTATCTCTGTATATTAATATGATATTTTTATCTCGTATAGACGTTTAAACAGCAAAATTATCACCTTTAAGTTATCTATATGTATACTTTATTTGTTTATCAAGGATTTTAACTGATAACATAGTTCGCTGTCCAAGAGATTTTAACCAATTTGGGATTAGGTATACAATTGATAGTGTACTACATTGCCAGTTAATTACCTATATGATATCGTTTCGTTATTGGTAATGAACCTATTTTTTTGATCTATATTTTAGCATTTGACATGCTCAGCTACTCTTAAAGTACAAATTATAATTTGTACTTTAATGAACCTATTTGTTTATATTTATTTCCACTTTTGTACAACCTTCAGCCCATTTATATGTCATCTAAGATAAGGTATATAATCCTTCTTATCAATCCAAGATTAAATTACCGTAATTTATTTACTACTTGGTCAAACTATATTGTGCTTGCTGTTGGTACCGCATCAATATTTTAACCTTTTTACTGTGTCATTATTGGGCACAGATCTCCTCTCAAAGTTTATTATTATCATATTTGATTTAGGACCACCACGCTAGCCCATTGTGCGTTGCAGACTTTAAATCCGTCGAGAAAATGTCTCAGGCATACAAATTTTCTCACGTTGTTTTCCGTCACGGAGTATTGATAATTTGTAAACAAATACACTTTTAAGTACCTATAATATCTGGTCAAGGTCTGGACCTCGGATTAGGCTAGGCTAACACTGCTGTACATTATTATTATACATTATAAAAATATATGATTTATATTTTATTAGCTTCTTCGATGGTATTGTAGTATAATTGCACAACTCCCGACTTTTCGCTCGTTGTCAAATGTTGTCAAAAATATTTTTTAATTAAGAAACTATTTTCAATGTATGAGGCGCGGAACACTTCTTAATAACCGTATTCTAACTATTTTTACATGAAAGACTAACTATAGGAACAAATAAGTTTGTTTTAATTCCTTGTTTCATATATAGATTCGTTTACAAATAGGTGTCCTCTAATAGTATAAAACACTCCATTCAAGAAAAGATAGAAAGCGACCGGAAAATGACCAATCTAACATTTAATAACAGGCACAGACGTGCCTTGTGTAATATTTTACGTTCATGAAATGTAGTCATACTTGGTACGTAAATTATATATTTTTAGCTAAAGCATTATAATTGGTTATGATGAGGCTAACAACCAACGTCACACACAAAAAACAAAAAAGACAAAAACGCCTAATGCAAAATATATTAAGTGAGTATTAAATTGATTTTTTAAGGTTCCAAAGTAACAAAACTTAGAGCGCTGATTAAGTATTATTTAGTTATTTAAGTGCTAGATTAAATCACGACTAATTAAATTGTTACAGCACTGGTTAAGTAGTATATAACCTATACCAGCAATTAAAAGTGGTATTTGAGAAATTGCTGCGTTTTTTTTCTAACACAGGATTTCTGTCTACTGAAAATATTAATATGAGAAACATATTTAATTCAAACCAGTTGGATATAAGTACTTTTCAAAACTGAAGTTCGTCTTAACTTGTGGTCTATATAAAGCCTACATCTACAGAGACGTAAATTAATCTTCAAAATTTATTTCACTGACTTTAATAAAGTCTAAAACATCTCCCTAAATATTATAAAAAAGTATCTAATTTATTTTTCCATCTACCTCTGAGTACCTACACTCCATTTATTCTGGCTGGGACTAAAACCACATCTTGAATTCTTGAATTTAACATGATTATATTACTTATGAGGTATCTATAGCTAAGAAAACAATTCACAGATTTAGAACATCAACGATGTATTTTGTTAAAGAAAAATAATAGCATTTATATTACACCTCTTTTACACCTTTATATATTTGTATTATATTGTTATTATTGATAAAATACATGGGCCGTTATGTTGTTGTAAGTTGTACTTTTAATAAAGTAACAAAAATATGATGATTTGGTCATCATAATTATGAGTCCAATAGAAGGTGTTTTAATATTTTTATATCCGTCCGTCAATAACGCTGAAACTACTGAATTAATTTAGATAAAATGTAGGTAAGTACATAAATAAGGTATTATTTCATCGAAAAAATATTTAGTTATCCAAATGATCATCATTTTATTTTGCAGTCACTAGTAAAAGCTAGTATTACTTAAGTGGTGATTGAGAAGACTATAAATTTCATTAATGGGAGGAAGCCTAGACGTCTATAATGTCCTGAATGTACTTTTATCATTGATTGGTTACACTTAGATATTAATATACAGGTACTGGTGGAAGTAAAAATTCTTTATTTATGCCCTTTGTCATGTTTTTTTACAATCATGGCGAATCTACCTATATAATATAAATACATAAAATTGAAGTGTCTGTTTTTAATGTTCAAATAACAGCTTTTTACTAAATACGTTACCTATAATGAAATACCAATTTTTAAGGTTTTCGTCTGTCTATCTGTTTTTTCCGGTTTTAATCTCCGATTCGGCTTTACCAATTTGAACTGAAATTTCGCTGGAAGATAGCTGATAGGTATTATAAGGAATAACAGGCTAGTTTTATTAATGAAAAAAAAAATGTGGGTTCTGTGCATAACTAAAATAACTAATAAACTTCACGCGGACGAAGTCGCGGGTGCAGCTAGCTTTAATATATTATTATAATTGCCTATAGTGGTTCACCTGATAGTCAGTGATATCCGCCGCAAGCACCTTGACTTTACCAAAAGCAAAAAGTTGCTCTTTTTTCTGTTCAAGAATCGAAACCGGGACCTAATGCAACCACAATGCTGACCATAAGTAATTGGCTACGGTAATAAAATACTAAATACAATCCCAAACAGTTCATCCGTAAAAAAAAATCCTATTCTGATTGTATCGTTAATAAATAAATAAGTAACCTAAATGTAACGAAAGCCAAAAATAGATAACATTACTTTTGAGACAAGTTACGCCATTATACGCGCCTCGGATACGTTTTTATTGCCATGATATTTATAGTAGCAGTAGAAAGTTGTGAGATAACGGTGTATATAAAGATATATACCTACCTAATAACAGTAGCCCGCACCTCGAGTCGCGTAATGTGTATGGTACATACACATTATTACCTGGTAAGTGTGAACAAATATCTAATATCTTATAAACTGCTTCTTTTATTTGAAGATTTAAGTTGTATCTCAAAAGTCGCTCAGAACTTCGATTTTTTATGACAGACGAGCCATGGCCCACCTGATGGTAAATGGTAACCGTAGGTCATGGACTCAACCGAGAGTATTGTCAAGCCGCTGCTCACCAATGAAAGAATTGACTATGAATAGTTGTAGAAGGAGGCTACAACCAAAACACACCGATGTGCTTCATGGCCTGTTACACATGAGATGGTGGTACCAACCCGCTGTACCACCAAGTGGTACTCCCACTTGGTACCCAACCCTACCTCCAGTAATGCGATGGGTGATAATTGCTTACTTCCCTTAGTCCCCTTGCACCCGTGGGAAAGAATGGGGTGGTGACACTTGTATTATTAGCCTATAGTGAGATTTTTTTTTTGTGTGTGACGTTGGTTGTTAGCCTCAGATGGCTATGACAACCTTACCCGGACAATTGGTGAGCGCAGAGGGCTCTCAACCCAACATTTAAGCAACGCTACCCGAGGGCACCTCCTGTGGGGTAAGGACCTCGGCTCGGGCTGTTGCTGGCAAAGTGGGATTTTCCACGTTTATGATTTGACCGCGACACGTCTTTCGCCCCCGTCGGCGGGGACAAAACCGTGGGTAATTACTTGTATTAGCTGCGCGAGCTGTGTATGCTCTGATCTGAGCGTGAGTTATATCGTCGTCGATTTCGTCGAGGCTATTTCGCGGTCTGCGTATGCGCGATATATTAGAGGGGTTGTACCTAGCCGACTCAACCACTAGAGGGTTGGCAAGAGTCAAAGAAACTACGTGAACACCGTTTCATAAATTGCTTGATGGTAGGCAATTGCAAGTCTATCGATCGACATTGCGTATGAACCACGGTGCACCCGTAGCTCTGCGCATGAATCTATTCTGTAATGTTTGTAATCTATGGATCCTGTGTGCCTTGGCGTATGAAAATACTACACTGGCGTACGTCATGACAGGACGTATGCAGGCAGTGTAGAGTCTGACCTTATTCCTAAGCGAGAGTTTTGACCTAGAGTTTAACAGATAGTGCAAACGTCCCATGACAAAGGCTGCGCGTGAGCGTACCACCTGAATGTGACGGCCGAATGTGAGTGTTATCTAGAATCACACCTAAGTACTTGGCTCGCCTACTCCAAGGAATAGGTTTACCAAAGATGCTAATCTGTTTGATCTTCTCCGGGGGATACAGTCGTGGTAGTCTCCTATGAAACATGACCGCCTGGCTTTTCTCGGGGTTGATCTCTATTCTCCACTTGTTAAACCACGTACTGAGGGCAGTGGCCGCGGATTGGAGTTTCCTGTGCACTGTGATAGGGTTAAATCCTGCATAATAAATAGCTGTATCGTCTGCAAAAAGTGCTGTCTGCACTTCCCGATGCTGAGGCATTTCGCTAGTGTACAGCGAGAAGAGGATCGGTGAGAGGACGGAGCCCTGTGGGACCGGGAGGATAGTACCTCTTCCACTCTATAGCGGAAACTGCGGTTAGATAGAAAGTCTCGTATGATGAGTACGAGATACCGCGGTACTCCTAAGTGGAGTAGCTTGTATACTAGGCCGTTGTGCCAGACTTTGTCGAATGCTTTCGCTACATCGAAGAAGAGTGCACCTGTGAAAAGGTTGTTTTGTTGCATTTTTGAGTAGGTATACTCAACGATGCGGTGGACTTGTTGCACACTGGAGTGCTTGGCTCTAAAGCCGAATTGGTGGTGGGGGATGAGGTTATTAGCATCGGCGTATGCTTTCAGCCTACACAAAACTAAACGCTCGTAAATCTTACCTAAACCTTTAAGCAGACTTATCGGTCTATAACTAGATGGTTCGGATCGCTTTTTGCCGGGTTTGTGGATTCCAATTAACCACGGCCTCTTTCCACCGAGGGGGAAAGATGTTATTGTTGAGCGCTGCGTTATATATACATGTCAGAAGGACTAATAATGACTGGGGGAAGATTTGGTCTAGGTGACGACGACGACCGGAGTTTACTCTTCAGTCGTCCCCAGTCAGTCACCGTTATCATTTTGTCTTGTTGGCCAGAGGGGCCAGGTGAGGGGGAGGCGAGATCTAACATCACAGGAGATGAGCATCGAATATGCTCGAAACCCGGGTCGACGTAATCGATCCTAAACGTAAGTTACTTGCCGATATAATAAATCTAACATCTAAAATATATAACCGTCTATTACTTGATAAATGACTTATGGTAGAATAATGTATTCTGATTTTAATTTTAATCTTCCTTCTCGTTGCAGTGAATTTACTTAACTATTTATTTGACGTAGTTTATTACCACGTTTGAAGTGGATAAATATTGACCAATAATTTAACTCTTGATTTACTTTGAGAAATCCCATTGATTGTAAATACAAATTACAATTTTCAGTTTTAGTAACAACAACGTATTTATAGAGCTCTCTCTGAATTAATTATGAAAATTAATTCAAATTACATTAAGTATATGTTTATGAGATCTTGCTCCTTCTCCTGTAAATTAACATATATTATACTAACATTACGAATTCTATGGATGATCTGGCTGCGTCTTTCACATAAACAATTGGCCCGTTAAAGAGGAATTAAAGATGGCTACATCCCATCCTCACGATATCTTTTAATATTTCTAAAGAGTTCTTCGAGTTTAAATGTCTGATATGGAAAACGGTGAGTGCTCTGAAGGTTCAAGATCATTGGTCGCCATGACATTTCATGGCAATTGCCTCACGGAATAAATTAATGCTCCTGCCACTGTCGGCAACGTGCATCTTGGATACTGGCAGCATTACCTCGCTGGACAGCGAGGTTAAAACTTTAAGCAAAGGTATAAGTCAGCATTTTAGTCA
Source organism: Leucoma salicis (assembly GCA_948253155.1). Taxonomy (NCBI): domain Eukaryota; kingdom Metazoa; phylum Arthropoda; class Insecta; order Lepidoptera; family Erebidae; genus Leucoma; species Leucoma salicis. Next base: position 11,077,037 of record OX411809.1, on the reverse strand, counting down.
CGTGTAAAATCTACAAGCTTACTCGCTAAATCTGTATAGATTTTAATAACGCCAGGTCCCCATGGGCTCATTGTCCCCAAACGGCACAAATAAGTAACTTCTTCTGTCGAGGTTAGAATATTTATGTTTTAATTAAATGAAATTAAACAAGCAATATATTGTGAAACTACAAATAACTACTGTAAATGTTGTAATAAGTACCAAATTTTTTAATTAAGTTATCTAGTGTGTACATTGCTATCGCATGCAATGGAAGGCAAATAAATTACGCGATTAGATTAGATACTGGCTACCCGAGTGAGACTGGTGTGCTGTTGCATCGTTGGTTGGTTTCTGGGCTAGTGTTCTGTGAGCCCCTACTCTATTTGCAAATAACCCTTTAATATTGTACTTTTTTAATATAGTTTGATTTTAACATTGTATTAACGCCGTCGCAGCGGAGATAAACTGCTCTTTAAATATTCAGAATTTAAATTCCATGACTAGTCTTAAAGCAATTTTTTTTGGTTATATCTCAGGTCCTCGATATAGAAGCGAGATGAAATATACATACACAATAATAGTAATTTTTAATTCTAATCAAAGCCATCATCATCTAAGCCATTAAACAACAAAGTGTCATCAAAATCTGTTTAGTACTTTTAATGTGGACAAAACAAACAGACCTAAAATTTAAAAAAAGTTTAGAGGTCATACACGCCCAAATAGCCTAAAACAGTTATTTTTTTCTCAAATATCTATAATGTAGAGGCACACACTGTAACTAACATCTTTATAACTAGTATAGATATAATTGAAATTAATTTATTATTTAAGGTTTTGTGGAATTTTCTTAAATTTTTCAAAAAAAAATCGTGAATGTTGCTTACTTATTTAGACAAATTTATTATTAACAGGATCAACTAAAGAAGAAAAAAGCTTATCTTATAGAAATTGCAGTAAACTACATCAGACGTTCTCGCGTGACCATGGAAGTTGTAAACTGTAAATTATATTATCAAAATCGACGACGTAGTAAATATTTAATAAACACAACAGATTTAATAAAAGGAGTATACTCATATCTAGCATTTGCGTAAATAATTGCCGCAATACAGCTCTACATCGGCGTGAGCCAATTTCAACCTAACCTACTCACAACGGCACAAAGGCGGCTGGTCGTATAAAAACCCTTTTAATATAATCCGTGGGAATCTAACTACGTATAAAGTAAGACGAGATGTTAGAATGACGTCATGACATAGGAGAAGCGGGAAGTTTTGCCAGATGAAGGGAAACATTCTGAGGAAATCTGCAAGGCTGAATTTTTTTTGGTTTCTTGGGAAGTCGCCAGCCCGCATGATGTGATGAACTATGTGGCATATATCCTTCTTACTTTGAGAGCGGACTCGTGCTCAACCTTTGGGTATGATAGTACATAATTAGTTCCGGCGGACTACTGCAGTAATGTAACACAGGTCCAGTGGCCCGCCAATACAGGCGGAGAGACGGCACACGGCGGGTTTATTTAGTGGGTAAGGGCCCACACTACCGTGTTCGTTGTCCCGAACGATGGAGTATGCGGTTAGGTAAATTTTTTCTCGCCTTATGTAAAAAAAAGGGTAGTAATTAGTTGTCAAAAGCAAAATGGAGAAAGGTGCTTTGCATGATAACGAGAATCAGTTGAGACAAAACAAAAAGATGCAAGTAACTATATATTCCTTATCTAATAAATATTCGCGTCATGTGCGCACGTGCGCCCTAACAAGCATTACGCGGCATCACGTCGACTTCAACATGACAGTTATTGTAAACGATTGATTGTGATTTACAGATGTCGGCTGTATATTCGTTTATCATAATGGAAACTCGCATACACGATTATATCTTGTGTAGTCTTGGCATAGGCATATATAGTATTATAATACTAACTTTTGCCAGTGACTTTTACTACGTGCAAGGAGACGTTTTCTCTAGGGAGTGGAGGAGTAAATTTTAATAATAACCTGTGGGCCTAGCCAAGTTGCATTCTATGATCGCTAACGCTAATAGAAAACTATTTAAATGTATGGGAATTTGACATCTTTAACCTTAGATAGAGAACCTATATTTATATATAAAATGCTAAGTCACGTGACTTAACGTTAGAGATGTCAAATTTCCATTTCATTTATTTCCAAGTCTTCTCTTTTCTTGTTTCGTACTTTTTAGATCAAACTTTTATTTCCGTAATCGGGTTACAGTTTTTAAAATTTTTTATTTATACTTTTCCGTTTAACGCTTGATTATGACAATGTAAATGAATATCTTGTGAACATTATGCGGGTACTGAGTTTGTAGAGTGAAGGGATTCTGTGAAAGAGCATTTACTAGCTAAATGGCCTCCTATAGGGTGATTATAGTCCGGAGCGTGCTCGTCGCGATCCCTGCCAGCCTGTAATGCACAGGCTGCAATCCGGCTAGAATGCGTACCGCAGTGCGGGTTAGGGCGTGCCCCAGAGGCGACGCGTACCGACCCTCTCCCGTCGGTACGAACAACGGCAGGTGCGGCAATGGGGGCCACCACCCATCACGCCTTGCCCAGTTTGACGAGTCGGGGGGAGCAGAGTGTCGAGTACGCACGTGGAATTTAAGAGGTGGTGTGGAAGATAAGTTACACGAGCTGGTAACCGCCATGTCGGACAGACAGCTTGATGTGCTCTGTGTAACAGAGACGGCTGTGATCTTCCTGGTGGCGAGTTAGCTCTGTGGTCTGGTGTACCGCAGAGCGATCGGGCCAGCATGGGAGTGGGGGTGTTGCTGTCCGCTCGCTTGGCCTCAGGTGTGAAAGACTACGGAATGTTGGATCCCAAACTTCTATGGGTCCGAATAAAACTAGGTGTCACCAGTGTCTTCATGGTCGCAGCTTATGCTCCCGTAGGCTCTTCGGTGGCATCGGATCTAGAGAAGTTCTGGGATAATGTTAGGGAAGTTCTGGATTTGGCAGAAGCTGCGTGAACGCGTGATCGTATGCGGAGAGTTAAATGGATGGGTTGGGACCAAGCGTCCAGACTTCGAGGACGTGCTTGGTTCATTTGGTAATAAGAGAGTGAATGATGCAGGTAGGCTCATTGCGGATGTATATATGGAGAGAAACCTTATTGTGTCAAACACATTTTTTCAACATAATGGATGTCCCCATATGTATACATGGAGAAGGAATGAGCAGAGAAGTATGATATATTTAATTCTGGTAGACAGTCGCCTCCGAAGTAAAATTCTGGATACAAGAGCCTACAGGGGTCCCACTGTCGATACGGACCACTATCTCGTTATTGCGAGATTTAGTGGTCTGTTCAGAAAGTGGAGACACTGGCGAGAGCGTGTCCACTTCGGAGGGCTTGAAAGAATAAAGATTGAAAAGTTGCAAGAAGAGAGAGTAAGAGCAAAGTATGTAGAGGGTGTCCGTGAACGGCTGACAATGCCAAGTCATCCGGGATCTGACATAGAAGAATGCTGGACAGTATTGAAAGATAGTATGGTAGATACAGCGAAAGAAGTATGTGGATGCTCAAAGAAGCATAGGAAAGTGAAAGGTGATGCATGATGGGATACGGAAGTAGCAGCTTCCGTAGATCAAAAGAAGAAAGCGTGGCTGGACTATGTATCTTCTTTGAACCTGAGTGCAAGTATGAAAGAACAGAAGAAATAAATATACCGGCAACGTAAGAATGACACCAAAGCCTTAGTGAAAGAGAAGCGTGATAGAGCAAATATGATTGCAGAAGAAAGGATGACCAAAAACTTCGAGAGCAACACCAAACTTTTCTGGAGGGAGGTGAAGAAATCTCGGAGTGGTTGGTCAGCTTTCAGAATGAATAAAGTAAGGTCTAAAGGTGGAGACATTCTTACGCAAACACAAGACGTGTTAAGCCGATGTAGTGAATATTTTAGATATAGGTATGCGGATGTTCAGGGTGATGCTGGTGCCACATATGATCTAACAGATCAGCATTCGGTACCGGCATGCTCTGATGACATTAGTATGGATGAAGTTGAATGGGCGATTAGAAGTTTGAAAAATGGTAAGGCAGTAGGTATTGATAAGGTATCTGCTGAGATGATCAAGCTTGGAGGCTCATGTGTCTGGGAATCCTTCCTGATGCTTCTCAATTTATTTTGGAGCTCAGGAATGGTTCCCAAGGACTGGAGAAGCGCAGTCATCGTGCCCTTGTTTAAAAACAAGGGTTCACGTTATGTAAGAGTGTACTGTGCAAACTACAGAGTCATAAGCTTGACCAGTTTGGCAGCCAAAGTATATGGTAAAATTGTTGAAAGGAGAATGAGGATGGTGTCTGATGAATTTTTGTGTGAGGCACAAGGAGGTTTCAGGTGTGGACGAGGATGCATGGATCAAGTGTTTTCTCTGGGCAACATTGTGGAGAAGCATCTGGCTGTAGGCCAGAGGGTTTTCTGCAGTTTTGTGGATTTGGAGAAAGCATTTGACACTGTTATACGAAAGGAACTTTGGGACATTTTGCCGGAGTATGGTATTAGCGGTAGACAGCTACAAGCGGTGCAGTCCACCTACATGGACAGCAGAGCTTGTGTGCGGCTGGATGATGGAATGTCACCCTGGTTTGACGTCAATATCAGCGTTAAACAGGGCTGCGTTCTATTAGCCAGACTGTTTATCACATATCTGGATAAATGTCTACAAAGGTTGAATGAAATGAATGTGGGAGATCAGATGGGCGACTCAGTGGTTAACTCGCTTCTATATGCAGACGATGCGGTCCTATTAGCACAGTCTGCGACTGACCTGCAAACCCTAGTCGACGAAATGGCAGAAGATTGTAAGAAAAGGGGCCTACGTGTGAATGTGAGCAAAACCAAAGTAATGGTTTTTGAAAGAGAAGAAGCTAGAACAGATGTTAGAGTAGCAATAGGAAATGGTGTGCTAGAACAAGTGGATGAATTTGTATATCTTGGATGTGGATTCAGTCGGGATGGAAGGTACACCACTGATGTAGAAAGAAGAGTGAATGCGGGAAATAGAGTGAACGGAGCATTGGGACAATTTTTCGGCAGCCATTACCTCAGCCTGAAGGCACGTGTCGCAATACACAAAGCAGTGCTTGTCCCAACGTTATTATATGGAAGCGAGAGTTGGGTATGTAAAAAGGAGCATGAGAACAAAATCAATGCGGTCGAAATGCGATCTCTGCGGAGAATCTGTGGAGTGAGGCTGACTGACCGCATTCGTAACAATGACGTAAGAGAGCGAGTAGGTATGAAAGAGAGTATTGGTGTAAAGATGCGAAAGGGAATGCTCCGACGGTTCGGACATGTGGATAGAAGAATGCCGGACGAGCGACTGGCTAAGAAGATATACAATGCGAAAGTGGAAGGATGTAGGTACAGGGGGAGACCGAGACTTACCTACCTAGACCAAATTGGTCATGTGTTGAAGGAAGGTGGATTCAGGAGTCTCCGAAACCGGCGAGCGTGTATGAAGAGAGTTATGAATGTTGAGGAAGCGAGAGATGTATGCAAGAATAGAGCCTCTTGGCACTCTATTCTCTCTGCCTACCCTGCAAGGGAAATGGCGTGATGATAATTAAGTAAGTAGTATGGCCTCTTGATGAAAAAATTATTGAAAACCTGCTCTAAAAAAATTACTATTGTTGAAGTCGGTTAAAATGTAAGCTATGTTACCCGGGCCAAAATAACGAATCGATTGACACTTTATTTATCAAAATCGGATGAATAGTTTAGGCGCTACGGAGGAACATACGTAAATACAAAAATTGTACATAGACTGCTAAAACCATAACCCTTTTTTTTTGTTAAGGCTGGAAATATTTTTCCTAACCGCACACCCCGTCGTTCAGGGCAACGAGCAGGGTGGTGTGGGGCCTTCACCCACTAAATAAACCCGCTGTGTGCCGTCTCTCTGCCTTTATGGGCGGGCCACCGGAACCATTCTACATTCCTTCAGTGGTCATTTGATTATATTGTGATTTTTGTAAAAGCTAATAACTATTTGACTTAATTTAAGCAAATAATTACTTTTTGATCTATATTTTTAGCACTTGACATGCTCAGCTACTCTTAAAGTACAAATTATAATTTGTGAATAAGGAAAAAGAGTATTTTAGTACGAGCAGGAATCGAACCTGCGTCCCTTCCTTTCCGGGGAAGTGCTTTAATCCACTGAGCTATCGTACTATTTCTAGAAATAGTACTAGTACTTTAAGAGTAGCTGAGCATGTCGTCAAAATGTTTAAAAAATCACGCCATCAAATAGTATGAATTTCAATTGCAAAATTAAACTTATTACATTGGATGAATGCATGTAAATGCATTGCCGATAGATGGCGTTGGTCATTAAGCCAAATGTGATAATGAAATTCGGTATTTCTAGAAATAGTACGATAGCTCAGTGGATTAGAGCACTTCCCCGGAAAGGATGGGACGCAGGTTCGATTCCCGCTCGTACTAAAATACTCTTTTTCCTTATTCACAAATATAATTTGTACTTTAAGAGTAGCTGAGCATGTCAAGTGCTAAAAATATAGATCAAAATGTTTAAAAAATCACGCCATTAAATAGTATGAATTTTAATTGCAAAATTAAACTTAATACTACATTGGATGAATGCATGTAAATGCATTGCCGATAGATGGCGTTGGTCATTAAGCCAAATGTGATAAGGAAATTCGGTATTTCTAGAAATAGTACGATAGCTCAGTGGATTAGAGCACTTCCCCGGAAAGGAAGGGACGCAGGTTCGATTCCCGCTCGTACTAAAATACTCTTTTTCCTTATTCACAAATTATAATTTGTACTTCAAATAATTACTTTCAAACGTATCTATAAGCAGTAACATACTACGATATATTAAAGTTCAACTAATAGGTTACGTAAATTCACTAAGTTCATACGATTAGAATTAAAATGTTATGTGACAAATTTTAATTTATTTCCGATGTTAACAATATAGGTTCCTCATCAAAGTGGATTTCGAATTGGTTCAAGGTCTACCCATTCTGATTGTTTTATGCTCCGTGCCCCGGAATAATGCGGTATTCAATCTAAATTAAGGTCCACCTCAGAATATTAATTGCTATAAAATAGTTGTTTTTGTAACGGTATGGTTTTTTTGTTATACAAATTAACAGAGCATTGCATATTTGACAGTGCAAGCGTTATTTATACTTAAATTTATTTTTTACAGTTATATGCGCAAATATTTTTATAGAGGTAGCTCTTTTATAACAGTAACAACTGGTATTGTTAAGATTATAGAGACTTATAATGTATAAAACAGATTGTTATCGTAAAGATGTTTTTAAGTAGCATCATAGCAACACGCCTGTATTCGCCGAAGGGGTAGGTAGAGGTGTATTATACACTCACGGTTCGCCTATGCTATGTTTAAATCCTACGTAATAGGGGACGGACCTATTGCCGTCTACCGGGCACATTTCCAAGCTCCGGGCTGCTACTGAGAATTTTTCTTTTTATGAAAAAGTTCAATAACACTGCCCGAGCCGGGGATCGAACCCGAGACCTCATGATCATCAGTCGCTTACACCACCGCTGCACCACAGAGGCAGTTTTCGCGATTATATTTATTATATTAACAAAATAGGATACTAAAATGGTTGATAAAAAGGGGTTTAACTAGCTATGCGTTTTCCCATAAATAACTTTCTGATTCCATGAAAGCATGTTGGCTTTCGGGATATATTTTTTTTTTTTTTATTATTTATTCATAAACATTTTTACAATATTTTACAAACAAGAAGCAGCGAAAGAAAACCGTAATGGTTTATGTATAGCTGCATTATCACTCTAAGTTGCGAAAATAAATATATATATTTATAAACTACCCATACAATACACACACCCATGAAGGATACATTCTTTATGAAACTGCTATCAATAATGAAAGACAGAAAAAAATCATAGACAATGCTGAGGCTGAAATGAATGATGCTGAAATGAATGTAGGAAAGAAAAATAAAAGAACAACCACACGAATAAAGAATTGTGTGCTGTGTGTCCTAATTCCTGTCGCTCTGCACACCCCCCTGAGCTTCTTTTTCAAATATTAAAAGTTCATTGAAGTTGAAATAGGCAAAAAAAAAAATCAATGCACTCCTAGCCAATTTATCTTGATATGATAAACAAATTGATAACATTTTATGTAAACGTATGAAAAGATCCCCACAGTAGTTCAATAATAATGTGAATTTTGGCGTTTATACAATGCATCCATTAGCAGTTATTCGTTGTTGGTCTCACAAATGATAACTAAATTAACCTACAAGTTTTTTTAACTTGTCAATTATGTAACAGCTTAATTCAAACTGTTTTTAAACGGTATTTGGTTATTAACGCAAAAAATTCAAATATCTTTTTGAAGATTAATACTAATATATAATACTATCATTACATTTTTTTAATATTTAATGTTAAAAGGCTTAAAGTAGAAGCGAATTCATTAATACACATACATGGCTAAGCTGAAACTGTAATTATATAGCTTTATTAAAAAATAACAGATAACGGTGAAATTTTTAAATTATAAATTAAGTATATCTCATTACAGTGCACATCTGTGCATGAAGCAGAATATAGTTAACAATCTTAACTAGATATTATTTCGTCTAACAAAGTTGCCGTTTAGTAATACTTCGAAAATGTCGATTTTACAATTTTTCATGGACTTATTCTCAGGATTGCTACTGGAGAGTCACTGAATAATACTTAATACGAATAAGTTACAATGAAGGAACACATAGTGACACGCCCAGACTCACAACAGGTATTCATGTATCGCACAAATTTTTATCTTGCGTGGGAATCAAATTCACAATACCGCATTATAAGATTGATTCTTAACCTGCGCTATTTGTGAAACTTTGATTGTGTATATGGGATCAGATGTTTGAGGATCATCCGAGTTTATGCTCAGTCTTAATAGCACCATAAACAGTAATTGCAATATAGCAGAAGTCGATAATTAATTATATTTCTGCCATTTATAGCATAAGTGGCGTTTTATATGCTACCTTAAAAGTTTTTTTTTGCAATTCGTTGGAGTACATGTTTTGTATATTTGGCGGTAATTTTTAGCCCTTTCAACCAAATTTCAATAATGGTCTTAAAAATGTATTTGAATGGGTGTCCGGCATACATCAAATGGCATACAACATTTTTTCCATATCAGCCAATTTCTATGATTATTATTTACTAGTGAACCGCCCCGGTTTTGCACGAGTAGCACTAGTTATCTATAGCCAGATGACGTCTTGTGGATGGAGCCAAAAGCTAGGTTTTTTGTTATACGAGTATCCCAGGATCCCAATGGGATAAAATGTATACCAGTTATTAAGCCTAATCAAGAGCTACCAAGCAAATATATAGGAAATACTAGAAAATCATCAACGTTGTAATTGCCTTACTAAGTAAACCATGCCAATGATTTTGGAGTCGATTTTTAATTTTACAAGTTACGAGTATGTTTACAAAATTATCATATTAAAATAACAATTTGATGTTAAACAATTTAGCCGAAGAGAAGACACGCATCTATATAGTGACCAATTACGAAAAAAGTAGAACTCCTTGGAACAATTTGTGTTATCAGGTCGTCAGTGATTATGTCTCTTTCTGCCAAACAGGTTTTCCAGCTAGCGTTCATCACAGTATACATAACATAATTTTATACAAAACATCAGCTAAATTAAAAGATTTTACCTGATTGTTTTTTTTAGTAATGATGAAGATGGGTATTTTATATGTTAACTATTATCTACTCATGGGACTATTTCCTCGTGGCGGTACATGGTAATATTTGTTCACTACCAATAATTGTCTTACTATTGGGCACGGAACTCCTCTCAAAGTGAGAAGGATTTAGGGCAGAGTCCAACGCGCCCAATCTGGGTTTACAGACTTCAGATGCATTGAGAAAATGTCTTAGGTATGCAGGCTCGACCGCTGAATTAATGTTACACAGTTCCAGTGGTCCGCCAGTACACGCGGAGAGACGGCGCATGGCGGATTAATTTAGTAGGTGAGGGCCTCACATTACCCTATTTTTTGCCCTGAAAGACGGGCTGTGGGGCTTCGGTTATACTGAGGATGTTTTTTCTTCAGTAGGCAGTATTTTTTAAACAGAAAGCTACACAGCTGCGTTTGTATAGCGGGGTCTCGACCACAGATTGAGGATCATGCTCGACTTGACCTTGAGCCATGGTAATGATTAGGTATAATAGTTATAATACTATCACTCCAACTTACAGACCAAAATATTTATAGTACGCACATTGATATAGTTACCGTTCTACGTAGCGCAGTGATTCCAATATGAATTAGAATCATATCGTTAAACACAAAGTGAAAAATGTGAAATCGAAAATAACAGTCACGAGCAGGATTTGAACCTGCATCTTCTGGATACCGTCCAGATGCTTTGCCAATTCAGCCATCGTGACAATTGCTCTTGAACTGCTAATTTCGATAACACATTCATACTTAGCGTCTTTGGTTGACGCCTGCGCCATCTGTCGGAAGTATTTTCATACATTATACCGACCAGGTAAACTTAATTTTACAATTAAGATTTTTACCTAATAATGACACAAACCCTATAAATATTTAGATATTTTTATATATATTTTTAGCATTTTACATGCTTAGCACTATACATTAAACACAAAGTGAAAAATGTGAAATCGAAAATAACAGTCATGAGCAGGATTTGAACCTGCATCTCCTGGATACCGTCCAGATGCTATGCCAATTCAGCCATCGTGACAATTGCTCCGGACTGTTAATTTCGATAACACATTCATACTTAATGTCTTTGGGTGACGCCTGCACCATCTGTTGGAAGTATTTTTTTTATTTGTTATTTTTGATTTCACATTTTTCACTTTGTGTTTAATGTATAGTGCTAAGCATGTCAAATGCTAAAAATATATATAAAAATATCTAAATAGAATCATAATAATATCGTGTTTATAATTTAGTAAATTGCAGAGGTTATTGATTTCGGGCATGGTTCTTGTACAAATGAAATACGCAGTTTATTTACGTAATGTTAGCGCTCGTCATAATTATGTAGGCGATCGTATATTTAAGATTTTCGATACGTTGCTTATTAAATTTCGTGTTGATTTTAATTTCTTTTCGATATATTTATATAATATGAATATAGTTAGACACTTGACTCAAGTTCTTGAAAAACAGTCTCGATTTATATGACCAACACATATTATATCCTTGATAGTTGTTCCCACAAAGTACATACATTGAATATACGGAGAGTTGTTCCCGAGTTGATCTTTACGCTCAATGTTACTTAACGCTTACAAGCGATCACTACGACTACGTCCGATGGGATTATGGGCAGTGATTGAGGAATCAACGTTTCAGTTGGTGGTAGATACTATATATTATGTATAAGTCCTATTTTCGGACCAGATGTTAGATTATCATAAATAATGTTTTTTTTTTGAAATGTTTTGTAGCTTGCAGGTTTTATTTAAGCTGTTATTAATATTTTAATACCCTTTACTATTAATAGAAATGTTGTTATTTAACCTTGAAAGTATGAAAACAAACACAGTTCGAAGCGAAGGAAGATTACCATTAACCAGCTGTTTTCAGCTGTTTTACTATCAGATTGAATGCCTACTAAAGACAACCAGAAAAATCTAGATCTCTCTATATTGTGATAAAAAACATGCGGTAATAATCTGATAACAACGTGAACCTCTTCGCCAATATTATAAAGTCTTTCTACGAGCTAAAATTGTAAAACAAGTGCCTAGATTACATATGTCCTAGATTTTCTTTTTATCTAAAATAATAGAATTTCTACAACAATGACTTATTAACGATATTATGGAGATATTTGTTTGAAGATTCTTTACTACTCGTATAGTATGAGTCGATTTCGATTGTAAGTAATTTCAGATGGCACATACGATTGAACAATCTGGGATACTTCCGGCTGAGAGGCTTTATTGGAAGCTTCATAACCACAAGATGGCATTGTACGATTCCGCAGAATTCGGATCTGCTAGTAACCTCCTTGTTAGCGTGTGGTGAGATTCACGTTGTGACAATACTAATGATGAAGGCTTCATGTGAAATAGCACTTTATTACGTATGTACTTATGTATAAGTACATATATTATATTATAAGTACGTTGCTTTTTCAATCATGATATTGGACAAGAACGCCAAATTTTATTGGATAAGGACGTCTTCATATTGTAGCACTGATGTGGCGCGGCTGTGGCGCTACGGCCTTCAAATTTTACAAAACTACGCGTTAGTACGCACTTTAGAAAATATTTGTTCTATTTAAAAATTAAATTTTGCAACCAAACTGACGATAATAAAAGAATTTAAACAAATAAAAAACGATATTTATGCTGTTGCATAAAACAATATTAATTTGACTGTTCTCGTCATTTTGTGTTGGAGACGTATTACAAACAAAGAGAGAACATAAGTAGTTACGTTTCTTCTCTTCATCCCCTCTTTATTATATATGACTTTAAGGGCAGTCATCCTCATCATTTACTCGCAATCAACCATCTACACCACCTCCTATAGCATTTCCTTGGGTTGGCAATGCACGAGTGATACGGATACTTCTCCAATCTTCTCTTATATCTGTCCACATTGCTATTTCAATTACGTGCCCTACATCCACGCGTAGCGTGAGAATTGTCCGTGTGGTGACGGACTAAGAATACACGTGTCACCACCCCATCCTTTCCCGCGGGTGTCGTACAAGGCGACTAAGGGAAGTAAACAATTATCAACCATTGCATTACTGGTGGTAGGGCTGGGTACCAAGTGAGAGTACTCACTCATCGGGCCCAAAAAAACAAGCATGTATGTACTCTCACTTGGTACCCAGCCCTACCACCAGTAAAAAAGTTCTTTCATTTTATATCTGTGAAATGAAATGGTGAGCAGCGTCTTGACTATACTCTCGATATAGTTGAGTCCATAAGCGACGGTTACCACTTATCTTCAGGTGGGCTATCTGATACCAAAGGCAATATAAAAAAGCTTTATCAGCTCATGTTATTATTATTATCTAACTAGCTAATACCCGCGACTTTGTCTTTGTGTCCACTTAAAAATTAAAAGAGGATAATACTTCAAAATCTAGAAAATTACATACTCGTAAGCTAGGCGTTTTATCCCGAAAAACTTGTCGGTTCCTTTGGGATAGCAATTTTTGCATAGATGTCATTAGTGGGCCATAGTATGACGTATTTATATTGTGTAGTCCACGCGGACGGAGTCGCGGGCATAATCTAATGTCTAGTAAACAGACAAACAGATAAAACAAAATAAAAACATAGCTTTGTATTAATTCTTTCAATGTCTCCTCTCCATTGTTAATCCAAATCTTGAACGTACGGACACACCGGATTCTATTGGTTTATTATAAAGAACATATCTTTATAGATAAAAATAATATTCCATTTTATAAACTAGCCTTTGCCCGCGGCTCCACCGCTGCCAACAGATAGCTTTAGGTGGTTCTCGATATACCACCGAAGGAATGTAACATAGTTCCAGTGGCCCGCCAATAAAGGCGCCAATAAAAGAGACGGTACACGGCGGGTTTCTTTAGTGGGTGCAGGCCCCACACTGCCCTGGTCGTTGCCCCAAACAATAGGGTGTGCGGTTAGGAACATTAAAAAAAAGGTGGTTCTCGATATAGTAGTAGCGGGATAAAATGTATACCAGTTTTTAAGTCTAACAGGTATCAAACGAAAAGGTTTCATCAAAATCCTTTCAGACTACTGAAATACTAATTTGCGTGATTCCCAAACAAACATTAAATAGAAAAAAAATTAAAAACAATTATTTTGTGTTCACGAGACGCCTAAATAATTCTTTTTTTTTTTCTCAAATATCTCTTATACGAGTATATATAGCTCTGTTGCAGCTTTATAATAGTAGATAGATAGATGATGATGATAGATAGAGAGACATCCCGCCTAAGTGAATTTGTTCAACTAGTTTGGGACATATTTCCCCTCTTAAATTGAATCCTATCGAGGCATGGCTTAACCAGAGATTCGGCCCTTCTCGCTACACACTTCATTATGCATTCGCAACGTGTATATTGCTTCAAAAATTAATTAAACGTGTCATACGTTTCCTATTGACCTTGCTTCGACGTCTAATCAAAGAGTCTATCCACATCCCGAGGTTAAACTAGGATTCAAATCTTCAAAATTAAGCTTTTCGGGGCGAAATATTGCAGACACAAACATGAAATAGCGTGCAGCGGCTTAGCAGTAATCTTAGTATTGTTGAACCCATGAGCAGCGGGTGCCACTTAGCATTAGGTAGGCCGTAGCGCGTCTGCCATCATAAAAATAAAAAAGACCATATTTGTCGTTGCATTTTTGGAATATTGTTTATGATTAATATTTGTAATAATACTTTAGGTCTGTAATTTGCTAACATAGTGCCTACACAACACATTCACAAAAGAATGCTTATTGTTGTAGAATTTGTATTCCACGTGTACACCAGGCGTCATCTGTTCATGCATCAATTTAAAATTAGAAAGTTATTCAAATTCATAATATTTAAGATAATATTATAACATAATATCATTATACATAAAATAATTTGGTAAGTAAATAAAATCAAAATAAAAACAAATTATTAGCGTTCCTATGTGAAACAAAGAACACTTAAATATTTAGGTACATGTAATTTAGTAACATACTTAATATACATATTATCTATACTATTATTATAAAGAGGTAACGTTTGTGAGTTTGTGACGTTGTAATGGGTAATCTCTGGATCTACTGAACCGATTTTCAAAATTATTTCACCAATAGAAAGCTACGTTATTGTGGAGTGTCATAGGCTATAATAATTTCCAAAATTAATTACGCATCTTTACTTAAACTTGAATAATGTAATCTAAGTTGTAAAAAAAATTGCTTTCATCGCGTGCGCTACGGAAACTATTGAGGATAGAATAAAACAATGTACTACAATATTAAAGAACGTATCAAAATTTGTAAAAAAGTCCGTGATAGCATATGCCTATCTCCTACGGATAACTCACAAAAACTGCTTTTACTGTTAAAATTGAGAATTAAAAATAATTTTTGTAAAGCTTATTTAGCCCATATGGTATTAATATACGTATATATTTATAAATATGTTTTTAGAACGGAAATTAAATGTAAAATATCTGTGCCCTTTACTCTATACAGTTTAAACAAATATCTTCAAAGATATTAGCAAAATAAAAACGTGCGGTGCGCGCCGCCCCGGCCGTTTACAAGGTATCATCCTCAATTATATGGGACGAATGTACCATGAGTCATAGAGCTCATATTGAAGCCGTGAACCGTACGCTAAAAGACATCAGAAACTCAGACGCTGATATGAGTGGTGTTACTTTTGTTTTTGCGGGCGATTTTCGGCAAACGCTGCCAGTAATAACAAAAGGAACACGCGCCAATGTCATCAGGGCATGCTTAAAATCATCATGCTTATGGAGTTCCGTTGAAACTCTCAATTTACGAACAAACAGGACAGCCCACTTGAGCGACAACTACGATAACGACTTTCCACATCAACTACTGAATCTTGGAGAAGGAAAAATTTGCTGTCCTAACACCAACAGTAGGGATGACATTAAACTTGACAATCGGTTAGGTCACATATTACACAGGTTAGAAGATCTGATAGACGCAATATATCCCGGTCTTGGAAGTTTAATGGAAAGAGATTATCATTGGCTTTGTTCTAGGGCAATAGTCTCACCCAGAAACGATTCAGTGAATGAGATAAATAAAATAATTTTAGGAAAAATTCCCAGTCAAGTCAATCACTATAAGTCCATTGACACGGTGTGTAATATTGAGGATACAGTGCACTATCCTCAAGAATGTTTAAATTCTTTGAATCCTTCTGGCTTACCTCGCCACGTTACCTTATGCTAAAAGTTGGCATTCCTATCATGCTTTTAAGGAACTTGAGACCCCCCAACATGTGTAATGGCACAAGGCTGCTCATAAAAGAGTTACGGGAGAACATAATCGTGGCGACCATTTTCACAGGGCCAGCAATGGGACAACTTGCTTATATTCCGCGGATACCCATGATTCCAACTGATTTACCTATACCGTTTAAAAGGTTACCCGTCAAGGTCTCTTTGCCCTCACTATTAATAAGTCCAAGGGTCAAACATTTTCTCTGGTGAGCATTGACCTGAGAAAGCACTGTTTTTCTGCCATATACTTTTAGCTTTCAGTTATACGTTGGCTTATCTCGGGTTGGAACTCCTGAAAGACAATATATTTTAGTACTAAATGACAACATTACTACTAATATAGTATATCGACAAGTTTTGAACAATTAAAATAAGTAAACATGATGTAAATAATGTAAATAGTGTATATTAACATCATATTTTTGATCCCCCGATGACATTCATAATCTACAAAATGTGAAGTGGTCTTTGTATCCGTCATGAATGGTTTTAAAACATCATAGAGACAGAATCCTCAAAATCTGGTATTACTACATTCCATCCATCCATCCATCAGCCTTTCAACGTCCACTGCTGGACATAGGCCTCCCCAAGAGAACGCCACAACGAGCGGTCCCGTCATGGGGGATAATGTCGTAATCGCCACGCTTGGCAAGCGGGTTGGCGATCACAGTGGATGTTGTTAATACTCGGGGGAGTGCTGCTGCCCACTCTCCCGGTATTGCCTCAGTCGGCTCTTAAGAGGGGTGGGACAATTCTAAAGCCGGCCCCACACAGCCTCTTTTTCCTAATTCACAAATAATAAATTGTACTTTAAAGCCTTCTAAAAGTTAAAGACCCCTGCTCAAAAGCCAGCTATTGTGCATTCGTCTTCATGACTATATTTTAACGGAGACTAGTCATTTGCGAAGAAGGTATTAGTGGGTGCTTCGACACAAGTGCACTCTTTATTGAATAGTGTTGCACATTTTGAATATTACTAAGCGGTAGTCCATCTACTCGTATATGTCCTAACACTCCAAGGCTGTTTAACATCGCTGTCTCTTATGGGTCAATGAACGCAGATGAATAAGAGCGTCTCATAAATGGTACGTATACCAAGTACATATTGGCGACGAAGTTTTGCAACAACTCCAATCAATCTTTTGTAATTGACTTAATTCAGCGAATACCTTCTCATCAATGTGTGTCATATCGTTGCAATGCCACCGTATCGATTTTAGATTAGACGCTACATATTGATGACGCACGATGGTTGCTTTAAAATTAAAATGTACTTATCAGTATACTGGTCGATGCTAAAATGTTTTATCTGTATAATAATTAATTTCAGGGACCTTTTCTCTAGTTATGCTTCAGATTTAGTTTTTAGATTTCATTAATGAGGGACATTAATTTAGTTATCAACACAGCATATTTACTTATTTTGGTAGGTATTAATTCTATCAATAAAACTGTAACAAAAAGTACGTCTGTACATTAGATATATTTGAGAAGAAATTACTGTATTAAGCTATTTTAGCATCAAAAAGAGGAACAAAAACATCAAAAAGAAACCTATATGCCTGGTTTTGAATGACATAGTATGTCAGCTAAACCGTAATAGGTCTACATCATAACGGTACATAATCTTTAGTATAAACTTTCGTGACTTGCAGTGTAGAATCGGAAAAAGATAATGACGAGGCTCATTTAGTAAATTGACAGGTTATAACAAGAACGGTACAAAGTTTATACAGTAATACGAACAAAGACGTCGACAAATATACAACAATAACGCACCCATGAAATGCTGACTGCTGTAATGTAACGTTGTGGTATAATTAAAGGCTCTGCCCGTTTTAATATTCTGTCACGTGAACATAATAATTAAATTTTATGACTATGAGGATGTAAAAAGACATATAATTACATGACATTACGAACTAGAAGTCCCTTTGAATATATTTAACCAATTTCGTCACGATCGCAGTTCTTTATCAAGCTTGCTATGCTTAGTTGCAAAATAATTGCAAAGCGGTTGCATTGGACGTTGTATATACCTAAGTACAACATTATTTTTTACGAAGCTACCAAACCATATGATTCCGCCACTAAAAGGAGTGCCGATATTCTAAGGTTAGAACAGAGATTAGAATATTTGAAGGAACTACAATCCTTTTTTCCACATTAATAGCCAGTAAGTACTAAAACGGAAACATGCTACAATGCCTCACCAGTGATTAAAACGGGCAAGACAAGAATTTATTAAATTACATGAAATAAAGTTTTTTATTGGCACAGGTACGGTAGTTTTTACCGGCTTTAAAGATACAGAAAAAAAACATAGCATCACGCCTGTATTCCCCGAAGGGGTAGGCAGAGATGTATTACACACCCACAATTAAAGATACAACTAGTGTTTAGAGTTTAGAGTGCTAGTTATATAACAAACTGCTAATACACCATAAAATCAAGTAAAA
This sequence comes from Leucoma salicis, assembly GCA_948253155.1. Classification (NCBI taxonomy): domain Eukaryota; kingdom Metazoa; phylum Arthropoda; class Insecta; order Lepidoptera; family Erebidae; genus Leucoma; species Leucoma salicis. Next base: position 11,058,533 of record OX411809.1, on the reverse strand, counting down.
TAACGTATACGTACCTGAATAGTGACGAGTGTTATGTCGCCTTAAATGATATTGCTGGTATACATAAAAGGATTTAGGTGCTTACTTACTTACTTACTTATCATCACGCCATTTCCCTTGCGGGGTAGGCAGAGTGAACAGAGTGCCAAGAGGCTCGGGGTGTACAGTAAAAACGTTCGTGTATCATTGCAGTTATACGTATAAAGGCCATAAACATATCCGTTAAATTTATGTGAGCGGGCCGAATAAATTCAACGGACACATTTATGAAGCACATATTTACCATATTTAATATTTTACATTTAATTAATCCTAAAAAATAATATACATTTAATATCGTGAAGGTTATTTCCATGACGTGTATAATATATCCTACTGATACATGTTAAAGCTTGTGAAGATATAAGTCTGGGTTTTTGTATATTAAACACGCCTAAACGATAGAATGGATTTGGATGAAATTTAGCTGGTACATATAGAAAAAGTATTCTTGTTAATCCGACTTGGATTAACAAGAATACTTTTTTTCCCGAAAAATAAACACTTGGCAATAGACATAATGACGCAATTTGATACACAGATAAATATATCCCGAATAACACTTAGAATATTTTTTTAACATTCGTTGTTGCTAAACGACTCAATGGATTTTTGAAAATGTTGTGGTTCGCGCTGGCGAATCGCATACAGAAGTTAGTTTCACAATAAAATTCAATTAACTATCGTTTTCGTTTATCAATGTTTAAACATTAGATAATTAGTTGAGCTGATTCATAAATATACCGAGTGCCTTCTCGTCCGTGCATTTTCTTATCTGCTAATATTGCAACAATGACACTAGCTTAGTACTTTCATGCCTGAAATCTTATGTATGAAATATATTAATTCGATCGTAATAATCGATTGTTTTTATAAGGTTTCCAATATTCTATTTTCATTTTAAAGCGATGAAGTTTATAGGATCATAGTGCCTGAACTACGTTTCACTAATTTAAATATATAATTTGGATTTTAACTATTTTAAGTTATGCTTTTATTTCTTAGATGATTTCTATGGTAAAGAACAAAAAATGGGTTTATATATAAAAAAAAAATATAAAGAAAAAAATAAACAAAAACTTCTTTTAAATTTCCCGCTGAACGCTAAATTACGTCACGTATCGCTGTTCAATGGTCGTAGACAATACAAAACCCATTCGGGACAGTGACAGGACCTTGCTTCGCTTGGGTGCAATTTACTAATAAAGAACATCTTTAGGCCCTTTCTGATGTGCTAGCTTTAGAGCAGCCCCTCAACCACCTCTAATAAAAATACGCGTCACCTAATCTTAATACTCACTCTTTGGGACAAAAATAATCTGTTCTCAAAAATAGTAATATCTCACAGGTTCCTCCAATGAAGGATATACCTCTGTTTTATAATTTCGGGACGATCGGTGTAGTAGCATCAAGAAATTACGAACAAAACAAACTCACTTTAACATTTATAATATTACTAGTAGTAAGGATATTTAATTTAAGGTAAGGGCACACAGCTTGCTTGAGTTTTCAATATCATAATAATATAATTATACAATAATAAAAATAGTTTGAAACTCCGTTACGTGGTTTAAAAGAGTTAGCGGAGATATGAACCGACACAGACAGCTAATGAATAATCCATTAATCACGTAATGTTTATGAGCATTTTTTTTTACCACCACTCCCACTGGTGATACTTGGTGAGGTCTAAGGCTAAAAAAACATTTTTTTTAGGACAAAGTATCTTAAAAAGGTCGGAATACAATCTTTAAGCTGGTACATATAGAAAAAGTATTCTTGTTAATCCGACTTGGATTAACAAGAATAAGGGTAAGGTAAGTATAATCTTTTTTTTATTTTTTTTTTTTTTTTTATTTTTATTTTTTTATTTTAGGTGGGCAAAAATGTCCTACCGCACACCCCGCTGCCCGGGGAGACAACGGGGTAGTGTGGGGCTCTCACCCACTAAAAACCCACCGTGCGCCCTCACCCGCCCTTGCTACGGCGGATCACGGGAACCGCGTCGTTTCTCCGCGATCCGCAGGCGGCAGCCCCTTCGGGCACCCTCTCTTGTGCGACGCCCCGCGCACTTGGGCGTCACACCTTCGCGGTAGGCTTCCGCGGACGGCAGGGTACTCCCCGACCCCACCGTCCGCAGCCTCGGCTAGGGCGGCATCAGGCGCAGGTAAGCGCGCGCACGCCGCCCCGCGCGCCGGCGGCGAATCGAGTCCGCGAAGGAGGATTCCTCCCGGGCCCTCTCCGCCGCCTCCTTCCGTGAGATGACAGCCTCGCAGAAGGCGGCGACCGCGGTCCAGGCCCTGTCACTGCCAACCATCGCTCGCGCAACGGCCGGCAGCGACAGGTCCACGCCTATGACTGCAGCGAGTTCCCGGCGCTGCACATCCCAGGCCGGGCACGACTCGAGCGTGTGCTGCGCCGAGTCCTCGCCGCAGTCGCAGTGGTGACAGCCTGGGGTCGTCTCCCTCCTAGCGATCGTGTGCAGGTATTTGCCGAAGCAACCGTGCCCCGACAAAACCTGCACCAACCGGAAGGTGAGGACCCCGTGCTGCCGCCCTGCCCATTCTTCCAAGATCGGCTGGAGCGCCCCCACGGTCCAGAGACCAGCCCGGGGCGTCTCCAGCCGAGACCTCCACTTTAGGACGGTGGCGCGGCGGGCATCTTCCCGCCACGCTGAGATTGCGCTTGGCGAGGGGCGGCTGCCCCCCGCCCGCGCCGTCGACGCCCGCCGATAAACGTCGGCGAGCACTTCCGCCTCCAGATCCCACGGGGGGGTTCCGGCCAACGCGCAGGCTGCATCGCACGAGATCGTGCGGTACCCGCGTATTGCCCTGACCGCTACGACCCTCTGTGGACGCCACAGAAGGGCCCTATTGCGAGCGGCCAGGGACTCCGCCCACACGGGCGCGCCGTACAGTGCCATTGACCGTACTACCCCCGCGTAGAGTCGTCGACACGCGAGACTCGGTCCGCCCAAATTTGGCATCAATCGCCCGAGGGCGGACGCCGTGCCGACGAGCTTTGGCGCAAGACGGCGGAAGTGCTCGTCAAAGTGCCACCGTCCATCCAATACCAGGCCCAGGTATTTGATGTGGGCCTGGATTGGAAAGCCCACACCGTTGACCGTTATCGAGGCGCCGGCGGGTGGGCCACGTCGGGGCCCATGGAAGAGTAGGGCCTCCGACTTTTCAAGGGCCACCCTAAGCCCCAGCGCCTCGATCCGCCTGACCACCTCCGCGGTTCCTGAGGTGGCCAGCGTTGCCGCCTCCTCGAGGGTCCCGCCCCGGGCTGTGACGAGCGTATCGTCTGCGTAGCAAATTACGCCCAGCCCGGGGGGGAGCCGGCCACGGAGGACCCAGTCGTAGCCGATGTCCCACAGGAGCGGCCCAAGAACCGAACCCTGCGGGACGCCGCACGACATAGCCCTCCTTACAACGTCCCCTTCCCGGCCCACGAAGAGGACGCTGCGGCCGTCGAGGTAGTCCGCCACCAGCCGCCTTAGGTAAAGGGGCACTCCATGGTACCGGAGTGCCTCCTTGATGCAGCCGAATGGCAGACTATTGAAGGCGTTGGCGATGTCGAGCGACACCGCCAACAGCACTTCCCTCGAGGTGACGGCCTCCGCAGCCGCGGCCCTCAAGCGCAGGATAGCGTCGACCGTAGACCGACCCGCCCGAAATCCGAACTGGGCATCGGACAGGTCGGGGCCGACCGCACCTAGGTGCCGGACGATGCGGGCAGCGACTACTCGCTCGAGCAGTTTGCCCGCCTCGTCCAGCAACACGATGGGCCTGAAGGCCGCGACTGTATTCGGAGACCGTCCCGGCTTCGGCAGGAGCACGAGCTTCCCTTCCTTCCAGCAGTCAGGGAACCGTCCGGACACCAGGCAAGCGTCGAACAGTCCCCTGAGGCGGGGCTCTAGGTGGTCGAGGACCAGGGCCAGCACTCGGGCGGGAACCCCGTCCGGCCCGGGGGCGGCGCTTCTCCGCATACGTGCTGCCGCCGCCACCATTTCCGTCGTCGTCACGGGCGGTACCTCCCTGTCGTCGGCCTCCCGGTCGTCATCTGGCGGAGCCATGACCGGGGGCGTGTGCACCGCCCGTGAAGGGAATAGTCCCTCAACCACCTCAGAGAGGAAGCCCGGCTGGAGGGTCTCCGTAAGGGGGGGGCCCTGGGCGCGGAGCTTGTTGAGCGCCGCGCGGTACGGGCGTCCCCAGGGGTCACGCTCGAGACCCTCCAGCATCTCCTGCCTTTTCGCTTCTTTGGCGCGACAGATGGCCAGCTTAAACGCGGCGCGCGCACTGTTGTACGCCGCATACAGCCGGCCCTCCCGCTCTTCATCGCGGATTCGGCGACGTCGGCTGCGGGTGTAGGACCTCCGGGCACGAATACAGGCCGCACGGAGGTCCGCCAGCTCCGGGGACCACCAGTAGACCCCCTTCCGTCGGGGCGGGCGCCGCACGCGGGGCATGGCCGCATCGCAGATCTGCGTAAGCATGCCGCGAATGCGGCCAGCCTCGGCGCCCACGTCTTCCGTCAGGGGGGGAGGCAGCCAAGATTGAAAAATGGCCGCCTCCACCAGCAGCTCCCGGTCGAGCCTACCCACAGCCCATCGCGGAAAAGCGGGAGTTCTGCCCGCCGCGTGACCCCTGCTGGCGCCCTGAAGGGTCCGGGAGACCTCTATCTGAATGTATCTGTGGTCAGATAGGGTCTCGACCTCCTCCAGGACTCGCCAGCTCCTTACACGTGCGGAGACACCGGGGCTAGCGAACGAAAGGTCCACTATCGACCCGCCCCCGCGCCGCACGCACGTTAGGGCGGACCCTCGGTTTAGCAACACGAGGTCCGCCGCTTCCGCCCACTCTTGGACCGCCGCACCTCGGGCGTCCGTCCTGGGGGACCCCCACGCCGTTGATTTGGCGTTGAAGTCCCCCAGCACGAGCACAGGGCTCGGTGCCATACGCCGTATCGAGGTCTCCAGGCTGTGCAGGAAGACCTCGAAAGCCGCCAGACTACGATTGGGGGAGAAGTACACGCCATACAGCGTGACCCCTCCCCATTCAGCTGCCACATATCCCGTGCCCTTGTCCTTGACTGAAAAGGGCGGGGAATGCGGCGCTGCCGACCCGACGACCGCCACGGAGCCATCCCCGCTACCCGCCCAATTGGGGCGATCGGGGATTATGTAGGGCTCCGCGGCTACGGCAACACCGATCGACCGCTCCGCCATGGATTGCAGGAAGAGGTCCTGCGCCCTGGCGGAGCGGCCGAGATTCCCTTGGAGGAGGATAGAGTCGTGGTCCATAAACTAGACCACGACATCCTCCTCCATGCGACGCGGCGGTCCAGCCGCGCCGGGTTGGGCAGCCGGGGCCGATTGGCTGCCCACCCCCTTCTTAGGGCCTGACTTGGCCGGAGGCCTGCACCCCTCCCGCCCCATGCAATGGTTGGCAGGGCGATTGCCCGCCGCACATGCGGGGCAGTGTGGGGCGGCAGTGCAAGCAGCCGCCTGGTGCCCTGTCTGACCGCAGCGGAAACAAAGCCCGCTGCAGTCAAAACAGTTAGTGCACAGCGGCCGGGTGTGGCCGACCGCCATGCATTTGTAGCACCTGGCAGGCCGGGGCTCCAATACGGTTACCCGCGCGGCGCTCCAGCCCACCAGAAGTCTACCGGCGGCGGCCAACTCCTTGGCCGCCGCGACAGGGCACGAGACCCAGACGGCACCTACACCACCTGGACCCGGGCGAATGGTGCCCACCCGGACGGCGCTGCTGGGAGACCCGGTTTTCGAGGCGATTGCCTCCCGGATCTCTTCCGCCGTCACGGAATCGTCCAGCCCGGAAATGCGCAATTCTGCACACTTCACGGGTCTGGCGACCCGGACACCACTCTCTGCCGGAAACAAGCCCAGCAGCCTCGCGGCCATCGCGTCGGCCGTCTTGGTGCCCTCCGGCCCCAGGTACTCAAAAATTCGAGCACCTGTCCGGGCTTGGCGAGAGCGAGCAGAAACGTCCCCAAGATCGGAGACGTTTATCTCTCGCCGGGCACGCTTTAGGACGGCCTCATATGTCAGGCCCTTTTCCTTCGCTTCAGGCAGCAGGGTGATGACCACCGCTGCTGTCTTAGGAACTTTCAACTTGCGCGACCTCTTTTTTATTTTCTTTGGCTTTGTAGCCTCCCCTCTCGGGGTTATCGGCGCCGTTTCACGCCCCGCAGCAATGCCGCGACCCCTGGTCCGGGATCGCCGGGGTTCCACCACTTGCCAGTCCCCGTCCGAGGACATAACAGCGGCAGGGACGGGGGAAGAAGCCCGGAGTATGACCGCCGCAGTCCGCGAGGGTGCGGCAATCTGTTTCGGCGCGGCAGTACGCTGAGGCACAGTGGAGCTTGGTAGAGGCGGAAACTCCTCTCGGGGCTGACCCCTCGAGGCTTGTTCCGCCTTGCCCTTCTTTTTGCCCTTCTTTTTCTGGGCCGTTGTTTCGGCCAAAGAAGCCGGCGTTTTTGCGGGTGGTGGCTTGGCCGCCGCTGCAGCAAAAGATACTTGGCCCCCTCTACACGGCAAGGCTGTCGCTACCGAGTGCGTTGTGCCACTTTTCTTGTCAGTCGCTAGCGGCGGCCGTAGTCGTGGCTCTGGTGGCAGCCTTGCGGCCAAAGCCTCAAGCCGTGGATCAAAGACCGCAGAAATGCGGTCAATGATTGCGCGGACCATTCCCTCTTCCAGCTCCGGGCTAGCCACTGACTGAGCGCTGGACGGTATCGATGTGGTCGCGGGTAGCACAGGCTCAACCCGCACCTCAGCAGCCACGGCCCGCGGGACAGCCGCAGGAAGCCCAAGTTCCGCTCTCATGTTGGCCATCCCTTGGTGCAATTCTTGGACCGTCTCCTCAAGGCGCTGGTTCCGCGCCCCGAGGTCGGCTATCTCTGCCACAAGACACTCGTTTTGAGCCACCAACCGCTCCACCACGTTCGACAGTTCAGTGGCGGCGTTTTTCAGTCCCCGGACGAAATTACCTTTTAGGTTTCTCGAGCCCGTGGCCACTGTTGAAATTATGGCCACGCTGTCCGCGGCTCTTTCTGCAATTTTAGCCGCCGAAGGCGGCCCATTGCAATCAATGGGAAGGCGGAGCCTTTCTGAGAGGAGCGCTAAGCGCTCCTCTGCCGTTTGCTCCGCCTCAGCTCTTCTTAAGTTTAACGTCTCAGCCTTATTGGCTGAGACGGCGCGTGGGATTGGTGTCCCGGGCCGGCTGATGCCTCGACCCCTGACCGCTGTGGGTATTTTAGGGGGAGGCATCTCTGTTGAGCTTCCATCGGACTCCGACGCGGCGCCCCCCTGAGACAGGGTGCGCTTGCGCCAGAACCGCGACGGGAGCGGCTCCAATACCACCGCAATGTCTGTAGGCCGTGGTGTCAGTATATTAGCGCCCTCACTCGGGCCACTCTCTTCAGTGGCGGACGTCTCGGCGGCTGACGTTACCGCTGAACTGCCCGTCAACGAGCTGTCCCTAGTTGCCTTTTTGCCCTTGCGGGACTTTCGGCTGCCGCGCATTTTGCGCGCGGCTTGGCTTATAGGGGCCGCATTTACAGCCGGACCCCTTACGGCTGAGGCGTCGGGATTTTCACCCAACTCTGTCGATGTATTCGTTTTTTCATAACAATTTTCCATGTTGTTCCCACGAGTATGGGAGAAAGGTGGTCCACCCGGGCAGAGCTCCCTGTACCCGGGTAAGCGTACATTTGTAACCCAACACAGGGGGTCCGCAGGTACCCTGGCTGGGGCCGCGCTCGAGACTGAACTACCCATCAGCCATGCATCTCCTCGCCGCGCGCCAGAGCTTGAGATTCGGGGTAATTTTTTATAGAGGTTGTCTTCCTCGCGGTCCGGGCGATTAAGCCAAGACCCTCGTTCCTGTATGCCCGCGAGACGTAACCACAGACACGCGCTCAGGTTTACGATTTGGGACGGGGAGGGCCGCTGTGGCCCCACTGTCCCCCCTCTCCAGAGCCCGGTGAGCCAGTCTGGCACCACCGACTCCGACGCCTGGTCTATCCACCGTGCCCTCTGCTGAGTCAGAGGGACACGCGGAGACCCGTCCTGTCCGGAATTTTAGCCGCCGGCGACTGCCGACGTTGCCCGGGGTGCACCACTAGGAGGTAAACCGGACAAATTAGCACCCCAAGGTAAGTATAATCTAATTCAACCTCACACGCCGCTTTTCGGTTGTTTAGAAATCACGCGTTCGACGATAAAATAAATAGACGTGATATCTCACTCCTACCCCAAACAACACCTTACTAAACACAAAGTGAAAAATGTGAAATCGAAAATAATAGTCACGAGCAGGATTACAAATTTTTCACTTTGTGTTTAATGTATAGTGCTAAGCATGTCAAATGCTAAAAATATATAAAAATATCTAAACATCTTGCTATAGAAATAGTAAGGTATTGTTTGGTGTGGTGTGGATAATATTCCTATATAAGTTATTTTGATATTTTTATATATTTACTAGCTGACCGGGCAAACGTTGTTTTGCCATATAAATTATTTCTAGAGAATTTTTAGGAAATTTCTAGCGTAGAAAAAAAAACAAAAAACTTATATGCCGAATCATAAAAAAAATTGGTCCAATAAATAAAAAAAAAATATTGGATTCACAAAATTTCATAAGAATCGGCCAAGCCGTTTCAGAGGAGAATGGCGACAAACACTGTGACACGAGAATTTTATATATTAGATTAAGTATTTGACATACATTTATAGGGCTGCGTCATTGTTTGGTATGAATCTTAATTTTAATATTAGCTTGTCTGGTCAGAATAATGTATGCAAATAAATGGCCTCACCCAATGACATTAAGAAATCTCTTATGGACATTCGCAGTTCCCAGCAATTGTCACGACTGCTAAATTATTGGCAAAGCGTCTGGGACGTGGGACAGTATTCCAGGAGATGCAGGTTCAAATTCTGCTGACTGTTATTTTGGATTTAACATTTTCTCGCTTTGTGTTATACTACATATATCAGTTATTTAGATAATACAAGACTTACATAGTTTCTTGGTATTTAGGTAGCTACTGTGAGATTTTACTAGAACAATGTAGAAAAAGTAAAATTTTATACGTGCGAAATATTAGAGCTAATTTCTCTTTTTCCACTTTTACAAAAAAACTGTTCTAGTAAATATAACTGAGCTGAGCTGTCAAATGCTAAAAATCACAATAAAAATAATACTATGAGAATTCTATTTTTTGCAACTTTCTTTATTCCTAAAAAATTATTCCTAAACGTTGTTAAAGTGTAACGATGTCCACTTCTCGCAAATGTACAACGCAATAAGAGTCCAATGTACTCTAATGGGAACAGTAGATACTACATTCTCTGATGAACAATTTTAAATATTTTTGACAAGACACATATATTATACATATTATTATGCACCTATAGATAACCTAATGAAATATAAATGCCTTATTTTGTCATTTGTGTCCAAATTATACAGAGCTGTGGAGATTAATTAACTTTATGCTCAAAAAACACTACAGTTCACAACTATTTCGAGCAGGTATACTCTTTCATCTCCCAATCTTATAGTCCAATAAGAAAGCGATCATATTACAATCGAATATAGTCAAGAGTCATGATTGACCAATCCAAATCAAGAATACCATATGATATTAATGTGACAAAACTGCTTAAAAATAACTTACTAAATAATTGTAAAATCATTGTCTCCATCGTATTTATAAGCCAAATGAGTTAACAAAGAAGCTAATAGTAATTATGTTTAAAATAAACATAACCTTGAAATAAATACCCTCATGTAAAACGAAAGGCAAAGTGCACGCACTATCTGCTCGTTTAAGCTGGTAATTTACATCATGTAGCAAGCCTTGCGACTTGTCCCACTTGTGCACTGTTGCGGTATAATTATACCATACAATACGACCGAAATGGTAGATACGCTGCTATAACCAACTGTCATACACTATCATCAACATGCTAGAACAATTATGTTTACGCCCAATCACTGAACGATGTCAATCGCGTCATTGATAAAGGGCTTCAAACTCTACTGATCGAATATAGACGTAGACCCTTTTGTTATTACATCAAATTGTCAGCCTTCTTAATCATATCAGTTCTCAAGAAACAATGTTAGAAATCTATTGAAGTTAGGTAAGTATGTGTTTGTTTGTAACATAAGTGCTCGTAGTTCGTGAGCGTCATAAAAAGTGTCTAAATTTCCCACAGTCTGACCTGGGTTATTTACATTGGCACTTGATAAATGATTGGTTTCTTAAAGAGTTGACGTCAACCGAGGCGGTCAGCCACAAAATTTAGGTAAAACCTGTACAGTAGGTATACAATGTTATATGATGGCAGTGTATGATAAAATTTTGTATTTGGATAGTAGACTAGCCTTAATTTGTTACTGGTAACGAAGCAGTCAATGCAAAATATTTCCAGGCTTCAAAATACGAAGTTGCAGCGTTGGAGTGTAGTAGAAGTGTTGCAAGCTTGTGATATCTTAGGGCTATAGGTAAATATACACTCATATACGACTTATTCAGTCGTTTCGTAGCCAACAAACAATAAAACTAGTTTAGGAGCAATTGAATTTGATTCTCCAATATTTGACAAAGTGCGTAAGTGCCGCAAATAAAATGAATGTGGGTGTGTCTGTGAATCATGGAACAATTTATGATGATCGTAGATGGGATAAAATTTTTACATGTGTACGTAACATTAAAAATACGCTAAGATAGTATGTACATTTCGTATACCTCGATCCTCGATGTTAATTCTATAATTTATCATTCAAAAATTTCTTAGGGATGTATTATCTGTATCACAATATGTTACTTACCTGCTCGGGTTCATTCCTAAAAATGCTAACAAAATAAGCTATTCAGTAGACAGGATTGTAAGAACTCTATTAAAATGGAAACGATTAAGCACATTTTTCTGATGAAAAACATGGTTGTCTTTAAAGTCGGTTTACGAACGATAATTTATTTTAAATGATAACGTCATTATATGTTTTCTGAGAGTTTCAAAAACAATGCATCGGTCGCCACACATTTTTCGGCAGGTGATGCTTTTTCGTGCGTGCAGCCGGCGTTCATCTATATTCTATACTATTATAAGGCTGTAACAGAGCTGTGTCTGTACATTTGATATTTGAGAAAAAATTACTTTAATAGGCTATATGTATAGGCGTGTCTAAACACAAAACATTTTTGTAATTTTTTGTCTGTTTATCTGTGTTCTCACTGTTTGTTCTCGCATAACGCAAAAACTACTAAACGTATTTTGATGCAACTTTTTTTATTTGGTATTTCTTGATTAGACTTGAAAACTGGTATACATTTTATCCTACTACTATATCGGGAACCTGGGATATAACCTAAAAACTAGCTTTTGCAAAAATCAAAAATTACTTATTCATTAATTATAATAATTATCCATATAGTAAGCTTGTTTCATCAAATTGCTATAATAAAAGAGAGATTGAGTAATATAAAACAACTTGTGAATCTATATTCACTATCTCTATACACTGTTTGCATTCTACTTTGTATTTTAGTTTTAAAACTACGGAGCTAGTATATAAATCGCCTCTGAACTCACAGTTCAGAAATAATTTATAGGTTATTATGATTTTGCATAAAACGAGTAGGTATTGCAACATGTAGGTACCTACTTAGATATAGTCTCACCGTAACAACGTTCGGAATGTATCTACCTATGTTACTTACTTTGTTTTTTCTTACTTTAGAACCGTTATAATACTTTTCTATTTTATTTTCAGCAAGTTGGTAACTGCCTAACCGACTTGTTCATAAAATCTCATAGCGAATAATATACTCAGTGAATGTTTTGCTTCGTTAACCTCGCTTAACTTTTAATGTGAATCATTGTCAAAACATTGCTTTTCTCATTATAAATATATTATTATCTTTTATAAGTTAACTAACCTTTGTCTTGTGTTATCCTAATTATTGTAAAGCTGGAACATTGCTGTGTCTGTACATTTAAGATATTTGAGAAAACAGCTATAGGTATAGGCGTGTCTGAACACAAAACAATTCTTTTAGATTGTTTGTCTGTTTGTTCGTTCATGCATCACGCAAAAGCTACTGAACGGATATTCATGCAACTATTTGATAGCTCTTGATTAGACTTAAAAACTGGTAAGTATTCATTTTATCCCGCTACTATATCGGGAACATGTGATATAACCTGAATAAGTAGCTTTTGGATGCGGCGGAGCCGCGGGCAAAGGCTAGTAATTTACATAAATTTAATTTTAAATTGATAAAAAATCGTTACTAATACTACTAATAGACACATTAAGAGGCCTTATCGACGAGTTCAACAAAGCGCTGCAAGTAAGAAGAATCATTACATTACGTTACTACTACCTACTTTTAATACATTTACAAGATAAAAAAATCTGGAAACAAGTGTTACTCTGATAGCACAAGTGTTATCTAAAGTCACGAGATAATCCGCATATTACAAGTACTTTCTATACTTTTCACCTGATGCGCAGTAACAGCACACAGGGGAAATGTCGTGTGTGTTGACGCTTATGTCACACAAACCGTTTACATGCCGTAGGTGGCTAATATGGAACCCAACGAAGCGGATTGTGTACTGATTAACATATTGTACGAACGTATAAAATCTGTTCTATGAATTTAAGCAGTCTGAGATATTAAGCTTAATTCGTTAAGGTCACTGCGATTAGTATCCGATTGCGTTATGTTGCAAATTTCTGGAAACCAAGTCTAGTACAAAACGTTGTGTAAATAAGTAACTCATTTAAAGCGAGTATCTATATGATAATTGTTTTTTTTTTGCTTTTATATGTAGTAGGTACCTAGTAGATATATAGCACCAATAGCAAATTGTACTTGCTTCTTGGACCGTGTTGTGCAGAAATGAGCTAATCCATAAAAACATAAATAAAAGTTATGCTGATTTGAACCACTTATAGCTTTATTTTTTCAGTAATATTCGTAGTCGTGGGTTGTTATGAGGACTGCCGACAGAAGTGAAAAATTGAAATTAAAAAACGCACCACTCAGAATATTATATTACTTATATTATGAACAGATATAGTGTTATCGTTAACACGTCACGTGACCATGTCGATGACGACACATCAATTTAATCCCTATCCAAACGTTCCTATAAAAGTTTTCACTTCAAAAATGTGCATTCAGAGACTCCTCAATAATAGGTTATTATAATATTTTTTATATAATATTTTTATTTATATTTTATTTTTATTTTTATATAATATTTTTTTATTGAAATATCTTAACTGTCTGGACATAGCTTTGTAGCAATTTATAGATCAGATGTTAGTAGATAGGTACAGTACAGACATGATTCGCCATAAAAATAAACTACACGCAACACGGAGACTGTTAGTTGTTAAAATAATGAACGTTTAGTGCCTTTATAAATAAACGGATAATTGCGTCTTCTTGGCTACGCGATGAGGCGATAGAACTTTCTCCGACAAGTTTCCGAGCGATACGAGTAGATAGATTATAGTTATATCAACAAGTATTGCGTAGCTTCTAGTGTTAGACAATGTTGCTTGCAATTGCAACAGTATAATTCATAGTTCGTTCGAGACTGAATGTGCTTAGTTGACCTTTTATTTAACCTAGAAGAGCCCCGCGGTTTCACCCATGCTAAATAAAAATGAATCTAATTATCTATACGAATAAACAAAAATAATTAATTAAATAAATAACAGCTTTTTATTAAATATACGTTACCTATAATTAAATACCAACTTTTAAAGGTTTTGTTTGCCTGTCTGTTCGTTTCGGCTAACTTTCGGAACGGCTGGACTGTTTTTTTTTATATAAAGACAACATCCTGCACTAAGGAATAATCCTTGTATCGTGGGGGACAGCACAGTACCTACACCCAAACTCAGAACATCCATTTGTGGATCGTTATCCTGTGTGGGAATTGAACCCAAAACAATTGGGCGGGAGACCGGTATCTAAACCATCCCGCCATGTGTGCAGTCACATTGATTGATTTGGACAAAGCTTCAACTGGCAGATAGCTGATAAAACATATTATTATTATATTACGGAGGCTCCGCATAATATCAGCTACATCCATAACGGAGCAACTGTGTGACTTTTGTTTTCAAAAAATAATTAGGGTGCCGCACAATACAAACTAAATTACACACGGACAAAGTCGCGGGTTGCAGCTAGTTAATAAATTAATTTAGACTGGGCAACGACAATGTTTATTAATCGTCCCTGATTTTACATTAAGTAAGTATAAAGCGTGAGGACTTAGGACTTTCAGTTTATAAAAGACGCACACATATTGTTTAACCGATAATTTAAAAATGAATAGGGTGCTAAAATCAAAACAACTTCTTAAGCGGTATGCAAAGAGAGGTCGCAGAAAAGTTTATCTTCTTCTCTATCGAGCAATATTTTAACCAGAATCACCGAGTTTATGCTCAAAGCTCTATAGAAGATATCAGTGATGGTTTAGTAGGGTGTTAGTTATCAAGGAGTGACTGAGCCTTATTATTGTGCAAAAGGTGTCAAAACATCAGCATAGGATTATGTTTCAAAACCAAGAATAGGGTTTTGGGCAAGACTCTGCAGCGGGTCATAAAACTCCATCCACACAAGTGTGGAGTTGGAAACGAACGTTTCTGACATCATGTGATCTGAAGACTGACCGTCATCTAGTCTCGATCTTGATCCGCTTAAGATTTATGGTCAGTTTTAGAGAGTAGGGCATGCTCTAAAAGCTTAAATTTGGAGCACCTAAATCAATCTGATTGTTGCATCTTTCAATTGATATATCACCTCAACGTTTAAAGGATTGTATTTAGGATCATTTTTTGTTTGCAATTATTTTTATGTACTCTATAGTAATAAATTTTTAATGCAAAAAAAAACTTTTCCGTGCTATGGCACGACTAGGTAATTTTATAGATAAAATGAATACGTTTCACTACATCAGCAAATATATAAAGTAACTCCCATAAAGTCGGAGAATAATATGCCTGTATAGGAGTTAAGAACTTAAAGGTCATGGTCGTTATTATAAATATATGATTACAAATATATGAGTATGTATTTACTTCGGCAGAGGGAATGCTTTAAAGTGGCTAAGTATGAAATCTATAATATAGGCAACTTGTATAATAACTTGTCGTTACTCTGGAAGAAAATATGACGTTGTGATCAGAGAAACGGCCGAGCATGTCAAGTGCTTAAAGTACTAGCACTGCTACTATTATAAATCTGTAACAAATATTTAAGGAAAAAGTAGGTATGTACATTGAATATATTTGAGAAAGAATGACTGTATTAGGTTATGTGAATGTCTTTAAACAGGAAAATTTTTGTCTGTTTGTTCGCTCGCACTTGATAAAAACTACTGATTTCCCTGAAACTCTTTTGTTTGGTAGCTCTTCTCTCATTAGACTTATAAAACTGGTATACATTTTATCCCGCTACTATATCGGGAACCTGAGATATAACCTAAAATTAAGCTTTTGACTGCGACGGAGCCGCGGGCAAAGGCTAGTAATAGTACATATAGATATATATTATGATTCAAAACTAATTTTAGTTGAGCTAAAACCAACATCAGAAAATCTAATGACAATATCGATAAAAATCGACAAAGGTTTAATATTAATGGATATATCGATCAGAATAAATTATTTATTATTTCATGAATTCCGACTATTTGTCGAAATGTCCAACAATGCCATGAGATGATTAATTGTACGATCTTCACGATAAATTATAGAAGTTACAATTTATATTATTATATTTGAAACTACCTGCGTGAAATTGGTATATATACTGGCTGCTACCTGCGACTTCGTCTGCATGGAAATTTTACAAAATAAAAGTAAAGTTACACCTTAAAACATCAGCTATCTTCCAGTGAAAGTCGCGACCAAATCGGTCTGGCCGTTTCGGAGATTAGCCGGAACAAAGAGACAGACAAAAACTATAAAACATATATTTTTCTATAGGTACCGTGTATACTTTCATATGCATTTAGTAAAAAACTATTATTTAGACATTACAAACAGATAATTCAATTTTATTTATTTGTATAGATTTACTCTTAATTACTGTGCATCTACAGTTTGCTGGGCAGAAATAATTTTCATCAATTCATTTTGTGTTAAATACGAAGAGATAAATAACAGCAATATAATACAGCGCGGTTTATTTATTAAACAAATACATCCACATTGATAAATGAGGTTAGGATTTCTATCTGCTTGAATATCAAATGGCTAAAAGGAAAGTCACGTGCATACATCATTCAAAAGCCACACGACACAGCATAAAATGTTAAAACTTTCGGGTATTCGAGTGTGTTCTCATTTCAACGGGTAATGTCTGAATATTACTCGGAAAAAATGTCTCTGAAGCGCCGGCTTTTTCAAATATTCAACGAAAAACCGAGCCCATGCAAATTGGAAATACGAATTAAATGTTAATTTGATTCTTGTCTAGACCGCTTCGTTCTATTATTCTTTTTGTGCTTCACGTAGATGTCTAAATTTTTATAATTTGATAAAAAAAAATTCTTTGATTATTTGTTTCCAATTTGAATGGACAATACTCGAACGGGTAAGTACCTACTACGTCTCATAGACAAGGCGTATCTATAATGACTAGGTGTAATACCTAACCACTAAAGGAATGTAACATAGTTCCAGTGGCCCGCCAATAAACGCGGAGAGACGGCACACGGCGGGTCTCTTTAGTGGGTGAGGGCCCTACACTACCCTGTTCGTTGCCCCGAACGATGGGGTGTGTGGTTAGGAACATTTTATCCCGCCTTAACAATACCTAACCATTATCCATCAAGTGTGCCATAATATTTGTTTGCCATGTAAGATTTATATAAAAAAATAAACTTATTCTTGCAACACCTAATAACCTTTTCTTTTTTCAACCCTTCTTCTGTCCCCCTATAGGGCACGGGTCTCCTCTCATGGTGAGAGATTAGATTATTCGGTTATAGTACCTATTAATACATTATAACTTCTATACCTTTGATATTGAGATTGATATTGATTTGATGATTGATTGTATTCTTCTTATACAATTGATTCTTGACTCTTGTTTTATTTTTAAACATGTTTTAAAATAAACTTAACGTAAGTTATTGATGTATATGTACTCAATGACGTAAGTAGAGTAATATCTCTCGATTATTATCACTAGCACTCCTTGTATTTAAATATATTTAAGCCAGAAGAGGCTATTGATAATTATGACATTTTATTTGTCAGAAATCGTCTAGTGGGCGACTGTTCTCCAGTTACCGGCGACAGGATAAAGGCTCAATGAAATGTCACGCTGATATACGATATATCCAGGATATATAAATCTGAGTCTTTTTTTAGCCGTGACATTTTATATACAATCCACTACTTACTCGTAGTATTCGAGTTTCTAGTTCTCAAATACTAATGACATTAGGCAATTTTGTTCTTGCGTTAGCAAAGTCAAATATCCTATGTAAATTGTATTCCCTTTAGAAATATAAACCGGCACAAAATGTACATATAGAAAAATGTTGTTACTTTCTAAGGGTAATCCAAATAGAATAACATATTGATCTTATGCAGCGTCATTCGTGAAAACCTTTAAGAAATATAGAGTAAGACTTTACGTCAGAAAGTAGTGAAAAGGCGATCATAAAACAGAGGCTTGGCTTCATCTTTGAAGACCTTTAACAATCGTATTCCAAAGCAATAACAGGGTAACGAAATTTGAAAGGGTACCGGCGAATATAAACTATCCTACGCATATAGCTAGTCTTGGTGGACATCGGCCGAAGTGAAGCAAATAGGGTCAAGAGGCCATTAAATTAACATTTCACGTAGGTATAATAAAAACGAGACCATCTATCTATTTAATCTATGTAATGTTATCAACAATTTGTGTTGACTAACATTAAGATATGATTACATAATATAAAACAAAGTGACTCCCGCTGTTTATATGCTTAGATCTTTGAAACAACGCAACAAATTTTAATGCAGTTTTTAGAAATAAATAGATTGATTCAAGAGGAAGGTTTATATGTAGAATACATGCATATTATAGCAGAGAAAAGCCGAGAAATTCAAAGATTTGTAATGTGATGTAACAGACGTATTATTTTGCGCTTATACATTGCAAATGCTGAGATAGATTAAATTAATGTGCTACGGAATTGTATATCTTAAAAAGATCGATAAAAAAGTCCACGGTGTTATATATTTAGCTGCTAAGAATAACCCACAGTATCTATTTTAATATTTTACATTTAACACAAAGTGTGAATTAATTTATATATTTAGCTACTTAGTCAAAGTTGATTCATCCACTTTTTTTTAATAGTAAGTACCTAATTATTGTAGTACGAACTAAGATAATTTCAGTTGAGTTAATTTGAATCGAGTTCTCAACTGTCTGCAAAAATAAAAATACTTTGGAAAATCCAAAAGTGCACGCCCATAATCTTAATTTTTCACAACAAAATTGATTATTTGATAAGTAACTAATAATGTATTGGTCTTACTAAGTAGTTTTCAATACCTAAATCACATAGATAACGTTAATTTCAAAAAATACTAATGTGTTTCTCATGTCTTATACGCCGTCTAGCGGTAATTTTAAGAAGTACTAATATATTAGTCTATAGAAGTAGTTATATGAAATAAGGTATAGGCTAAAGCGCTGGTTTTAGTATACCACTGTGCCATCGAATCGAGCGTAAATATTCACTATTTTGTTGTTTATTTAATAACAATTAAACCTCATTGAATCAGACCGTGAAAAGTAATATGGCTCTATTCGTAATTATACTCTAGTTAAAAAGAAAAAAAAAGACTCGATTAGTAAAGTATGTCGGTTGTTATCGTGTTAACATACATTACCTACAACAAACGGACGTCCAAGACAGAACTTTTTTAAACAGTTTGTTATCGAGTTTAAATAACAAAAATGGCATAAAAAATATCATGAGTGTCAAAAATAGTGTTTTTTCTTGATATGTGTGTGTATATATTATTTTACATGTGCAATATATGATAAATAGAGACATTTTAAGTTTGAAAAATCAGTTGTTCTGCGTAAAATGAGAATAGTACCCACCTCAACGCTTCGCTTATGAGGCCTGCAATATACACACTTGATTCCCAATTCCGCCGCGTACGAAGTAGCTCGCGAAAGCTAGTCATAATATACTTATATTAAAAATGCGAAATACTTACTCATTCATAACGATATAAACTATATCTACATCATAATATACTTGAAATATACCGTCGTTATTCTTTTATAAACATAGGCGCTTCCTAAGAATAGATATTGAGTTATTCTCATCCAAAATCTATTTTTACCAAAAATGGGGACATAATTCAACGGGAACAAAACCTACTTGACATACATAGGTACTTGCAAAGTTGTAAAATGGAGCTTAATTGTTGTAGTGGCTAGTTATCATATTCAATTAAATGAAGCGTCCATCCACTCAATTAATTTGAGTAATTGGATGTTTGTTTCGCTGAATTAATTGATTCGTTTTCCTTCCCTCATCGACATTGTACTCTCAGACGATTAACTAATTAATATTATCGCTAGCAGTGACGTCCACGCTCAGTTTTTATCGATTAATAACTGGTTATTTTGTGATTTTTATATTAGAAATATTTATATTAATAGCACGCTTCTTTATACTTGCGCTACTATGAAGTAACTAATGACTCTGGCATTAGTGAGTTGCAATAAAAAAAAACTTAGGCTGCCATCTCCACATCGCCAGCAGATAATATAAGAATATACAAGGTAAGCTTTTAATTTTAAGAGTACGGTCAGTCGGTATAAAATTGCGTAGTCATAAATTAAAATTTAAAAGTACCTAACTTTATTTCATATTATGTCTATTTTATATATTATGTCTATCTTAAAATCGTCAAATTATTGTAATAACACTAATAACTAAACAGAAGCGCTTGAGGCAAGTGCATCCGCACTTCCGCAGCACTGATGGTATATGGAATAAGCTCGGTAATTTACAAAATATGATAAGTACAAACTATCGTCTCGAACGTCATCTGCAATCATTACGTTTAGAAAAACAGAAACAACTGTGCGCAAAAAGGTCACACACGCAATTAAATAATTGCCATAATAGCTTTGCTAATAAAACTAGTGATCTAACTGAATAGCAAGTTGAGTTAGATCTCAACATAAATCATATATATATCTTGTCATATAACGTTTAGAAACTTCGGTACTTATGCTATTTGCCATTCAATGGGGATCCACGCGCAAAGTTGAGCGCAGATGGCGCTTTCGGCGAGATGGCTACTGTCAAATTGTAATTGCTTTGTTTGCCTGATAATTGTTTGCTATTTTTTGTGTCCGGTCGATCAGCAATATTGTTAAAATGAAATATATAATACCTGGAAGATTAAACAATTGAAGGACGTT
The DNA here is from genome assembly GCA_948253155.1 of Leucoma salicis. NCBI lineage: Eukaryota > Metazoa > Arthropoda > Insecta > Lepidoptera > Erebidae > Leucoma > Leucoma salicis. The sequence continues at coordinate 11,037,965 of OX411809.1, read as the reverse complement.
ATGCTATGTGTGTAGCCACAATTTTTTTTTGCGACTTTTCCCAATTTTTTTAATGTTGGGGTTTGGGAAATACATGTGCATCAGGGTTATACAGCACACAGAGGCATATTACGATACAATTACAATTTTATACAATTTTAACAATTTATACAATTTTAAAGAAAATTAAAATTTACCGATTAGAGGTTAGAAATGATATGGAAAAATGACAGTTTCAATGGCCATGTGGATAATACAACGTCTGCCGTGAAATGATGGCAGTAAACATCCGCATAGTGGGACTCGGCTGGTGTCTAAGTATCTTATAAATTATATTTTTTTATATCCAAATAGCGCGTGAAACTGCAGTGAACAAGGTAGTTAGGTAATAATTTAGTAAAATTACGGCGTGTGTGGTGACGGACTAAGAATACAATTGTCACCATCCCATTCTTTCCCACGGGTGTCGTACAAGGCGACTAAGGAAAGTAAGCATTTATCACCCATTGCATTACTTATTGTAGGGCTGGGTACTAAGTGTGAGTACTCACTTGCTATCGGGCCCGAGCGGTTTGGTACCACCACCTCCTGTGTGACCGCCCATGAAGCACACCGGTGTGTTTTAGCTGTAGCAGGAGAAAGCCGTGAATTCTTTTATTTCATATAATATGTAAAACGAAATAGTGAGCAGCGGCTTGACAATACTCTTGGTATAGTTGAGCCCATGAGCGACGGTTACCTACCATTTTCCATCAGGTGAGTCGTGGCTCGTCTGCCATTATACGTAATAAAAAAAAATGTTTAGATATTTTTATATATATTTTTAGCATTTGACATGCTTAGCACTATACATTAAACACAAAGTGAAAAAAGTGGTTTGCGTCATTATTAGGTAAAATCTTAATTGTAAAATTAAGTTTACCTGGTCGGTATAATGTATGAAAATACTTCCGACAGATGGCGCAGGCGTCACCCAAAGACGTTAAGTATGATGTGTTATCGAAATTAGCAGTCAGGAGCAATTGTCAGGATGGCTGAATTGGTAAAGCATCTGGACGGTATCCAGAAGATGCAGGTTCAAATCCTGCTGCTGACTGTTATTTTCGATTTCACATTTTTCACTTTGTGTTTAAAAAAAATGTACAAGCAGCATAAAAATAACAACATTATAATATGTATTTTGTTACACCATCGTGGATATAAACAATACCAAAAATAGGTGATAAACCGGAGTTTTATTGACCTGTTACTGTTGACCTTAACCTTATTTAAGCTTCTAAAAAGACTTATTGTGTGTGGTTTATTACCGGGTGGGCAAACATTCAACTGTAAACAATCCGGATTTACTCTGGGAAAATCTACTGTTGACGTTGCTATTTCCATTCGTTAAATCATTCATCAGTTTTTAAATATGTGTTTGGCATATTCGTTAGCCATAGCGTTTTGGTTTTGACAAGGCCTGACTACCAATGCTACATACTTCTTAAGCCTTAGCTATAAACCTTAGTTTATGGATATTTCAGAAACAACAACCATACCATTCACGAATACAATCAATTAATATAATCGTGAAAACTGCCTCTGTGGTGCAATGGTAGTGTAAGCGACTGCTGATCATGAGGTCTCGGGTTCGATCCGAGACCTCATGATCAGCAGTCCCGAGTCGGGCAGTGTTATTGAGCTCTTTCATAAAAATAAAAATTATCAGTAGGAGCCCGGAGTTTGGAAATGTGCCCGGTAGACGGCAATAGGCTGGCGCCCTATTACGTGGGATTTAAACATATCTGGCGAACCGTGGGTGTGTAAGACACCTCTGCCTACCCCTTCAGGGATTACAGGCGTGATACTGTGTTGTGTTGAAAACCTAGTCATCACCTGAGCCTAAACTAACATTGAGTTGTCTTCAAATATCCGATAGATCCGATGATAGATATCACAAATAATAAGTCATCTATACAATTTAGAGTATGAGGAATTACTCGTTATACCTCCACATAATAAATGCTTGTAGATAGACAATAATATCGTCTATATTATATATTCTACGTATGTATTATATACTCCTACTTATACAAATGAAAAACTAATTTCAACTTTATTCACTCATGGGGTGAATAAAACTGGAAACCGCGACCTTTGCTCTTCAGAAAACTGAATTTTCATGATTTATTAAAAATTCTGTACTCCTTATGTAACATCGGCTGTTTCCAACACGCTAGTTAAAAATAATTGATTCTACTTACAGACAGACAACTTAGGTGGAGTTGTCTATGGTTCTACATAAGCATACCTTCGAACAATATCAACGTATTGAATGCTTATCAAATAAAAATAATTTTATGATGTTATTCTATGGACTCTCTTCTTTCATAGAAGCTATACAGTAATTATAAATACTGTAGGTATGAGAAACATTTTTGTTATTGCTTATGGTGGCAAAAAAGCCACGGCCCACTCGATGATTAAGTGGTAACCTCTTGGACAATGCGATACTAAAAGTATATGCCAACGCGCTGATCACTATTTCATTTCACGAATGGAAAATTTATGCATGGACAGCATATATCTCCCGCTATAACCAATACACACCACGGTGTTTCACTGTCGGTCACACGGAAACGGTGGTACTGACTCGCTCGCGTCTGATAACAAGGGTGTACTCGGTACCCAATCCAACTACCAGTATAATTGCAATGAGTGATAATTTCTCTCTTCCCCTAGTCGCCTCGTTCTACATCAATGTAGTGATATGTGTATACTTAGTCTTATTATGTACCTAGCTGTAGAAATCTAAAAGATAATGAATCACAAGGAAATCTCATGTGGCAACCTCTATCTACATGCTTAGAATCATAAAGAATAATTTTATTGAAATTGAATATTGTCAATCTGATGTGGTTACGAGTAGTAATAACTCGGGTTTACCAACACTCATCTCGTTCAAGGTTTCATTGAGTCACAGAACGTTGGTTTAACTGGACAGTTATCAAATAATTGCGTAAAAATTCAAAGTCAATACGCACAGTCAAGAAGAATAGGCCTGTAAAACATGCTTTTATGTCGATAAATGGAATAAAACTTTTAGTATGCTCGCTTAATTTGGCCATTGACAGTCTATAGTATACATTCAAGTATTTTTCCAACGGTTATTTCGATATTTGTACATAACGACTATCGGCAATGAACTCCTTTATGACTTAATTTTATACTTAGTATCCTCCATATATGTTTAATTTTACAGCATTACACCACGCATAACCAAGGCCCTAGACTTCCACTCACCATCAGATGATATATATGTGTCTTATGTTATCTAATCATTCCTCTTTTCAAAGTTTATTATATGATATAGCTCATGTTCCACTTTCTCTTTTTCAGAGATTGTCATAATGTTCGGCATGAGGCTGCTCCATAAGAGCAGGAAAATTTTCTAATGTCAGCCGAGCCAGGCTTTTATGAGATTTCCTTCTCTGGTACTGATGAAGTCCGTAGAATTTTGCTTCTCTGGTGAACTCTTACACAACTTGGGAATACTGGAGTTTTTTTTTAATGATAGCTTCTTACCACATTGACAAAACAATTAAAACAATTGATTTTAGAGGTGTTCGAGGTTTGCTTTTTGGCAATCTACGACTCCTGAGGAATGTAACAGGCTGGTGATTATAATGATTAGTAATGCTGTTTATTCTTAGTTCCATCCATCCATCCATCAGCCTTTTAACGTCCACTGCTGGACATAGGCCTCCCCAAGAATGGGGGATAGTGCCGTAATCGCCACGCTTGGCAGGCGGGTTGCCGATCGCAGTGGATGTTGTTAATATTCGAACGAGTGCGGCCCACTCCCGCGGTATTCACTCACTTGGCTCTTACGACTCCCATGGGTGGAGAGGGGTGGGACAATTCTAAAGCCGGCCCCACACGGCAAGTATATTCTTAGTTAGATCATTAAGACGGGGATTGGCGCCCGAGCGTAGCGAGGGCTCCAATAGTTCGAGGGACTAATCCCGAGGTCTGTCTTTATCACGAGGTAAACACTGTGCTTTTCATTACGAATACGAGGAAACTAAAAATGAAAATCATGAATTAGCTAAAGAAAAAATGGGAGACTTTAAAAGAATTGAATTTGGAATCGCCGTTTTCCCGCCGATTTTGTTTTTTTTTCTGTGGCCTGTCAGCTATTCAGCCATTATTTTTCATTTTATTCATTGAAAAAATATAAATCTTCGTTATTTTAAAGATATAGTTGCAACTATATTAAAATAAAGTCATATAAAAAACAAACTTAGGGTGTGTAATACACCTCTGCCTACCCCTTCGGAGAATACAGGCGTGGTGCTATGTGTTGTTGTTATAAAAACCAAATTCTTTAATAAATACTTAACTTTATGTTATTTCAATTTTAAATCGCGCTGTAATTGACTGGCTGTACAGAAAATAGAACTTTTTTTTTATAATTACTCAGCTGTCAGTTAAAAGTAATTCTCCCTAGGGCTGAAAAGTATTACTTTCAACCCGCTCCTCAGGCAACTTCAGGCCTACTTTCAGAGTATGAGTAATGAAAAATTATTATCTTGGTCACACATAGGGTGTCCATTTGATAAGATTTGTTACTCTGGTGGACGTACCTCTGTAGCTTCTACAGTTAGAGTTAGAACAGTGCATGAAATAAAAAAAAAACTATAATTGTTGTTTAAAAAAAAAGGTTTCTGCTATCTTAATTTTTTTAGCAGTAACATTATTCTAAGGTTAAACTTTTAAAATAAGTTAAAATAGTTAAAATTTTTATGTTTGCAAATTTTTTAGAAAGTTAGCCGAGATTAACACAGCTAGTATATTAATAAAACGATTGTTGAATACCGCGAAGTCGGTCAATGACTTGCTATGACGTCAAGTATAGTGTTACACTTTAGATAATATACACTTCTCATATTTATCGATCCAGAAATTGTTAGTTTGTAAGGGATCAACTTGGAGTTAATTCAAACGTTTCGGTCAGCCGCTGCCTTTTTGCAATAAGCAACAATTATTAGGTGCATACCCAATAATAGCATTTTCTCAATTAATAAACGAAAATATAACATCGACAACACCGTTATAAGGTTTATCCGTAAGAACATGAAAAAGGTTACATCGAAAGCATCTTTGTGATCTACGAATGTCTCTTGTTGTAATTTTATTACATTCTGATAATTTTAATTTGTAACTGGCTATACTTGTATATGTACTTACATCAACATCATCATCTTGATCTCCCTAGACTTACCCTAAGCTTTGTTGTGTGATTCTGACAACCTGTAACAACTGCTGGGTTGTTATTTCATTACCGGAGCTCACTGTTTAACGTGGCTTCCGAAGCACTACACACATAAATCACTCCAATGTTAACTGTATTCAGGTTCAATAACATTCAAAAACTTAAGTAACATGGGCATTTCCAAACAGCAGCCTACATCAAAACTCAACCTCGTTTAGAGTACTATTAGCGAGCGTAGATTATGCTTCACAAAACACTTAATAAAAAGTCTGCGTTCTTTCCAAACTATTCAAACTCTGAAAGCCTTTACTAAATTGAATGATACTATTAATCACTAAATCATGGTATCTCGTAGATAGGCACCATTAAATTTTTTATTTAACTAATGTATGTACCATAACTTAAGAACTAATAATAATATTGACTCATAAAATGATGTAAAAAAAAGAAATCTGCCTTCAAAAAACACCCAGGAACTAAAACGCAAAAAATAATTGCTATTTACATACGATTTCCGTGCTAGACACCTACTGATGTATTTGAAGTCGGTGCCGAAAAGTATCAAAAACAATAGATTTATATAAATAACATTATAAACATTTTTGGCAAATAACTTCATTGTAAGTTATTTGCACAGGAAGTACCTATACTTAAACTGTTTATTATATACTTCTCGTCTATGCAGTCTATTACGATTACGCTGTAATAACTTTTTTCCTGTAAGAATTAGAATGTATTACCTGCACTTTGTCAAAGTTCTAATTAGGCACTTAAAAGTTTGTCTATACGCTCTTAGTAGGTAGTCGAGTAAATGGGTCTATTGTGTAGTTCATTTAGAGACAACTTTGTCTTCAAACAATAAAAACGAGAAGAAAAATTTTATTAGCGCAGAGAGCTTTTATTCAATTCGTCGGTAAACCAATTTATTTTGCTTTTCGGAACGTCATTTCGCTGTACGTCCTTGCCGCGGTGAGCCGCTAGTTGTTTGAACAAATTAAGCTGAGCTAAATTAGTTTGACGAACAGGGGAGTTAATTGAATTATGCGAGGCTGTGTTGTATTGTTTCCCTACACAACACACTGGTGTCCTACTGTAGATGATTGTTCTCTGGAGTATACATTTACGAGTAAATACAATGTAGTATAAGCGGAGAAACTTACGGTGGCATAAAATGTACGTACGAGTGTGTAATGCTTGAAATTGTCTATAAATGTGACAAGTATATTAAAATGTAGGTAATTGGAAGAAGTTTTCTGAATTAAACTAATATAAACCGTTCTATTATCGTAATCTATCACCTAAACAAATCTATATGCAATATTTAGCCTGAACAAAGAAGGTAAAAAGCATATAAATGACTCAATTGAAAACTAAATTTCTTGGCTCCCTGAAGTGTATTGCTTAGTCTCAGTGCCTAAGTTATTGACATCATGAGTCAGAGTTAATGCTGTAAGACCAATTGTTGCACGCTGGCACACAGCAAAAAATACTGACACGTTATTGTTAAAGTACTGGTACTTGACAATGTTTATTTATTTTCATTGATCGTCTGTTTATTATTTATAGTATGATAGTCTTTGAGAGGTTTTCCTCATTTAAAAATATCAAATGTATTTAAAAATATCAAATGTATTTAAAAATACATATTGATTTTGCAAACTAAATTTCTACGCAGTCATGTACCTATATTACCTCTGCTAGGTTTAGATGTAGGTACCTACGCGCTCATAGTACGAGTCTATAAATTGTGAGCAGGCAATTGTTAAGCAGTAGCAATTTGTTTAAAATGTTTTAATTTAACTTTATTGCTCAGTATCTATTAATTGCGTAATTTATTTATATTGCATATATGTACGAGTATAACTATTCATTCAACACAAATGGAGCTATATGTATTGTTTATAGCTTGTGTTTTAGTATTTTGTATTGAAGTTATTCAGGTCAGTCGTTTGTGTCTTAAAACTCTTTGCGAACACAAATAGTATACGGGGATTAAATATTATATATGTATATTTTCTAAATTAATTTTAAACTGGACAAAGATTTCCGTGAACAGGAAGTTTTGTGGCATAGGCTGTATGCATAATATGACTTTGCAAAACAGTATAATCTATGGGCTGAGGCAGCGTCGCCCGATAGCTATATTAATATAAAATCGCGAATATAATTCTTAACAAAGTAAATCATATTGGTGACGGACTAAGAATACAAGGATCACCACCCAATTCTTTCCCACTGGTCTCATACGAGGCGACTAAGGGAAGCAAGCAATTATCACCCATTGCATTACTGGTGGTAGGGCTGGGTACCAAGTCAAGCTCACTTGCTGTCGGGCCCGAGCGGGTTGGTGCCACCATCTCTCGCGTGACCGGCCATTAAGCATATCGGTGTGTTTTAGTTGTAGCAGCAGATATCCGTTAATTCTTTCAATAATGATAATACGGGAGTATAGTTGAGTCCATGAGCGACGTTTAGGTACCATTTAACATCGGGTGAGCAGTGGCTCGTCTGCCTCTAGAGGCAATAATAAAAAATATATCATTATTTTCCGACGAAGGCGTATTATCACCTGACCTTAGAAAAATACTAATTATAGCAGCGATGTCATTGATGGTGTACCAAAACAACAATATGTAAAGTACATACTACTTTAAGTCTACTGCTATTAAACATTTTAGATCTATTTCTAGAGTAAGTTTAATTTTGCAATTAAAATTCATACTATTTGAAGGCGCGATTTTTTTTATTTGAATTTGGGATGATCGAAGGATCAGTAGGGTAGCTCAGTTGTTTAGAGCACTTCCCCGGATTGGAAAAGATGCGTGGTTCGATTCCCGCCCCTACTAAAAATCTCTTATTCTTTATTCACAAATCATTTCTACTGCTATAAGTTTGAAAAAGATAAAAATATATTGACACATTACTTGCTTACAAAATGGTAATTACGAGTAGAATTTAATTGAATTAAAATGTTTTGTTTGGAAATACTGATGTAGTCAGCTCATTTATATGTATAACACACATTATGACTCGCTTCAAATCATATCTGGGCACAAATTATGCAATGCATGAATTAAATTATTGTACACCTTGATTATCATGTTCAATTTAGAAGTAATACACAGCTGACTTTTATACAGGATGATGCATAATCTCCCTACTTAAAATTATAAAGTCAAGTCGTTTATGTTTATAGACCGTTTAAATTCAATATAAGATACATAATTCTAGAATTACCTTGAGTCAATTAAGTCATAATATCATGGATAATTAAATTATTACCGATAATAACAGTGCGACAAGATACTATTTTTAAAGTGGCAAAATCCTTAATAATATTTTAAATTATGACTTTGTTTGTTTGTTATTTCACGTCACCGTTATTACTTAACTGATCATCATGAAATTTAGCATATGTATGCTTTTTGAACCCAGAAAAATGAAAGGTTCCTCTGAAATGGCTATTTTTGTATAGAGACTATTTATTTACCAGGTGGACTGGGATGGAGCTTTTGCCTTATAAGATAATTTTAAAAGTTAAAATATCTCTCTTTAATTAACTATCTATTCCTGGAGAGTAGGATTAGATGATTACAAATAATCTTTTTCAACACCTATGAGCTACATCAATGTAGTATTTACCCGGGATGTTATGACGATATCCATTACTCCTAAACTCAATAATTATAATCAGTCATTATTAAAAATTAATCAGTCAGCCTAATGCAATCCACTGCTGGACATAGGCGTCTCCTAACATGCGCCATTGCACACAGTCCACCGCCCTCCGCATCCAGTCTGTCCCAGCGACCTTTTTGAGGTCGTCGGTCCACCTAGCTGGAGGCCGTCGTACCTTAGGCTTACCAAGTCGCGGTCTCCACTCTAGGACACGCTTGCTCCATCGGTCGTCGGTACTTCTGCAGATGTGACCAGCCTATTGCCACTTTTGCGTACTGAGTCTGCGAGCTATGTCGGTAACTTTGGTTCTTTGTCGGATTACTGTGCAGGAGCGCACTGTTGGGAACTATTTATATGCTGTTGCTGGATTGGTGGAATTAAAACTGCCAAATTGATTGAGTGAATAATAAAACTGTCTTTATTAAAATCTTCTCATTTCCTAGTAACACTGTAGTAACACTTAATCCTAGTTATAATCAACTGTCCTAATACTAAAGTAGTTACACTGAATTATTGAAAGTCTATACTATCACTCAGACTATACTGTTGCTGAAACACTATATTGTCACTGAAAGACTATACTGTCACTGAAATACTATTTCTGCTAAACTTTCAGCGAATGGCTATACTGGCAGCACTGATGCACTACTTTCACTATACTGAGGCACTACTTAGTACTTTCACTATACTGAGGCACTGTTACTACTTCTTTTGTTGAGGTTTTACTATAACTGGTACTGCTGGTGAACTGCGTCGAGGAAACGGGCCTCTTTTTATATCGTAATGGGTACTTAGCTCTAAATTCTGTGATTGGCTGACCAATTAGAAAGCCTACTTTTTTACTAATCAGATTTAAGAATTTATTTATATTTTTTACTGAAGTACTATGAAATTTTACCTTAACGATTCTGCGGCTCTATACCTTAAGTACTTCGAAACTTTACTGTAACGAGAGCCGCTACATGGAAACTTTATTACTAAGTACATGGAAACTACTATAACGAGAGCCGCTAAGCTTAACACTATTATTATATAATACTATTTCGTATAAACTATTTACAGATATTGAAATAAACTTATTCTATTCTTAAATACTACTATCCCGCACATCTCTTCCGCCGTGCTATTCTGTAGCATCCACTCGCGGTGCGGGCTCGATGTCTGAAGAGACGGGTAGAACCACCAGCTTCCTTACGGGGTGGCGTAGTATTCCTCTTATGGTCTGTATGTCTACGGTGCGCACGATGTTGTCCGGCCCGGGATACGTTCGGATTACTCTGCCTCTTATCCAGGTGTTTCGAGGTAGTTTGGCGTCGACTATTAGTACGAGGTCGTCTACTTTGATTATTGGACCTCCTCCGTGGGGCTCCCGCCGGTGTTGCAGCTCCGGTAGATACTCCTTCATCCATCGTGTCCAGAAGATATCTGCGAGTCGTTGTGCCGCTCGTCATCGTATTGCGGTGTCCTTCTCGTCAAACGTGCCTGGGTGTGGCACTCGTCCTTGGCCTCTCAGTAGGAAATAGTTCGGCGTCAGGGCTTCAGGGTCCTCTGGGTTTACTGAAATATGCGTTAGTGGGCGACTGTTTACTTTGTATTCCATTTCTATTAGCACGGTGGTGAACACCTCTTCTGTTGGGTAGCGTTCGTGTAGAGTGGTTGCTAATCCCATTTTCACTGAACGAACCATTCGTTCCCAAGCACCTCCCATGAATGGAGCATCAGGAGCGCGCCATGATATTGTCTTCTTTGCTACTTCTTCTTCTGTAGCCTTGTCGATTGCTTGTCGGAGTTCTCTGTCTGCGGCCTTTAAATTAATGCCGTTATCTGACCAAATTTCTGTAGGATATCCTCTTCTCGATATCATTCGTCTGAGCGCCATGATTGCTGAGTCAGCGCTGAGTGAGCCGGCGACTTCTAGGTGTATGGCTCTTGTGGTGAGGCATGTGAAGACTGCGACGTATCTCTTCTGTTTCGTTCGCCCTACGGTGACGGAGAAAGGAACACAATAGTCGACCCCCGAGTAAGTAAAGGGCCGCTTGTGGTGGGCGAGGCGACATCCGGGTAGATCTCCCATCGGTGGGTATGGTGGTGTTTGCGTCTTCATTGTGCACAGCAGGCACCGTCTTAATAATGTCTTCGTGACAGGGCGTATTCTTATTACCCAGTATTGCTGTCTGCATTCATTCACCGTAGCTTCTACTCCAGCGTGATGTAACTGTCGGTGTATGGCTTCTATCCATAGTCTCACGGTGTAATGGTTTCCATCTAATATCATGGGCTTCATAAGATCTGACGTTATCTCTTAAGCTGCCTGTATTCTACTGTTGAATCTTATTGTTCCATCTATATATTCTATACTCAGCTGATGTAGATGGCTCTCTCCCTTGTTGATCGGTTTTCCTTTCTTTATCTGTACTATTTCCTCGTGGAAGGAGTCTTCCTGTGAAGGGCACATCAATAGTTATTCGGCTTTTCTTAGGGACTCGGCCGGTACTGGTAGCCATTTTGTATCTTTTGTAGGTTTTTTCTTTATGTGGCGTGGTTTGGGTATTTCTTTTCTGTGTTTCTTTCGCCAGTCAGGGTCAGCTTCGTCGCGTGCCTTTGTCCTTTTATAGTTGATTCTTTCTTTGGTACTTCTGCAGTGGTGACACTTGTATTCTTAATCCGTCACCACACGGGAAATCTTCGCCAGAGGGTTCGTCTGTTGTGAGGTTCTCTGTGACGGTTGGCCAATGTTCTTTAGCTTCATACAAAAAGTCCTTTGTACCATCGATGTTCTTTGTCAAAGTTCGAAGGAACATCTATCATTGCGTCGTCTGCCACGTTCTGTTTTGTCGGGATCCATCTTCTATTGCTGCGAGACGATGAGCTACGTAAGGTTTGTATGATCTAAATCCTGTTTTGATCCAGGTAAGTACTGTTCTGCTGTCTGTCCAGAATATTTTCTTCTCGGGTTTTCTCTCGTGTTCTTTAATGGCTGTTTCTGAGAATCTTGTTCCTATTACGGCTGCCTGCAGTTCTAGTCTCGGGATCGATGTGAACTTCAGCGGTGCTACCTTGGCTTTTGCTATAGCGAGTGACAGGTTGACTTCGCCATTCGAGTTCATTGTTCTCCAATATACGACTGCGGAGTAGGCAGATTCACTCGCATCGGTGAATAAGTGTAGCTGAAGAGAGACGGCGTCGCTGTAGTGTATGTATCGTCTCGGTATGGACACGTTGCGGAGTTTGTTCAGGTGATTCATCCAGTCCTTCCATTGTTCCGCCAGGTCTTCATCGATCGTGTCGTCCCGATCGGATTTCTTGCAGGTATTGTTTCGCTCTGATGGTGACGGGTGAAGCGAAGCCGAGTGGGTCGAAGAGTGACATCACTATTCTTAATGCTTCTCTTTTTGTCGGTTTCTTTTCTAATACTGTTGCCGGGATTCTTGTTAAGTCAAGATTGAAAGTGAGTTCATCTGAGTTAATTTTCCATATCCCTCCTAGTACTCGTTCTGTTTTCTCCTCTGTGTGATATAGTTCTATATCTTCGGTTTCTTTATTTTCACCCAGAGCTTCTAGAAGTGATGATGAATTGGACTTCCACTGTTTCAGCTCAAATCCGGCCTTCATGTGTACCTCGCGTACGCCTTTTATGATTCGTTCTGCGACTTCGAGATTTCTGAAGCTATCTAGGTAGTCGTCGACGTAGTGTTTCTCTATGATGGCTGCAGTGGCTTCTGGGTGGCTGTCTTCGTGCCGTTTGCCGTTCAGGTTCTTCACATATATTGCTACTGATGGCGAACATGACGCACCGAAGATTAAGGACGTTATTCTGTATTCTTCTGGAGGTTTATCGTCCCTTCTGTTGCCGCGCCATAAGTAACGAAGTGAGTCTCTATCTTCTGGCAGTAGTTTGACCGGCATGAACATCTCTTTTATATCCGCCGTGACTGCTATTTCGTGTTGCCGGAATCTCATCACCGATCCCTGGTAATGTTTGGAGGAGGTCGGAACCTTTGAGTAACATATTGTTGAGTTCTACTCCTTTGGTTTTTGCTGCTGCGTCGTATACCACTCGAAGCTTATTTGGTTTCATCGGGTTGACTACTGCGAAGTGTGGTAGGTACCAGGTCTTGCCCGGGGTCTTAAGCTTCGGAGCGGGTTCTGCGTCCTTTCTTTATAAGGTCGGTCATCTGTTCTGTATATTTCTGTTTGAGCTCTGGATCACGGTCGATTTTCTTTTCTATTCCGTGTAGACGTTTCAACGAATTTTCATAATTGTCTGGGAGCTTGAAGTCTTCTTTGCGCCAGAGTAGACCGGTTTGGAACCTTCCATTTTCTGTTCTGGTTGTCTTCTTCTCAAGGATGCGTAGTGCCTGTTCTTCGGGATCTGTGTTAGGTCTCCTAGGGTTGTTCAGAGCGCGTCCATCTCAAAATACTGTTTCACCATGTTTTCTAATTCATCTGTCTCTTGTTCTGTTATGGTGTGTATGAAGTCGATGCTACGGTTGGATGTTCGTGCTTGACAGCCATGGAGTACCCAGCCTATTGGAGTGAGCGATGCTACTGGTTGATCTCTGTTTCCTTTTCTCACCTCCTTCGGTAGTAGTAGGTGCCAGTTGTACTGGCCTATCAAGGTGAGTCGCTTCGCATCTGGATATGTGAGGTCGTCGCATATGTCTGCTAGATGTTTGTATTCTTTCACTAGTTCTCTTGGTATCTATTGAGACGAGAATTGAAGGTTCTTCACTGTGCGAGCTTATATCTCTTCTTCTTGATTGTTGAGTCCTCTGATTCGGAGGGTGACTCTTCTGGGAGGCCGATTCTGAAGTCTTCATGTCATTGATAGCTTCTATATTCAATCGATCTAAGGGCCCCGTCGCTCCTATTACATTTGCTATACTATCGTCGACTAGGGTAACTGTTGTGTGTGTGTGTGATCACTGTTCCTCTTGGGCCCCTACGTTCACTGGTAGAATCTTCAGATATGCTTGTTTCTTCTTTATTGCCCAAGCAGAGTTAATGATTTCTGTGGCTCCGCTATTGTCTTCTGTAACTTCTCTCCTCTTTGTGTAGTGTAACATCTTGTTGTGTAGGTATTTGCAGTTGTTGATACCGCATGGTTTTGCTCGGCAGCTGTGTGTCTTGTTTCTATATCTGAGACATCTGAAGCATAGGCGTTTTGACTTGGCCGTGTCCCACCTGACGTTCTCATCCAGTTTCTTGAACTGTTCGCAGTCTGTTACACCGTGATTAGTATCTTCACACACGGAAAATCTTGGCGTAAATCTATTTTCAGTCACGTTGTGAATCTTCTGCGTTCTTCTATGTACAGGCGTCGTCGTAGCCGGTGTATGTGCTGTTATCTGTTCAGGTGAAGCGTATGGCCCACACAAGTCTGCTTCTCGCTTGAGGCATTTTTCTATTTTCATTAGTTCTGGATCTTCCTTCTGCTGTAGGGCTGCGAATTCGTAGTATCTGTAGCGAAGCGTTGGCGTTAACTTCTCTATAATTGTCTTCATTACTTCTGGGTTGTGGAGGTAATGTATGCAGTTGAGTGCTTTGACTGTCGCGACGGTGTTTGAGACCTTTGTAGCGAATATACAAATGTCTCGTGGTGCTTCTGTCAGTCGAGGCAGTGTACGCAGTGTCTCCATCTCCTTCGTCACGATAGCTTCTGGCCTTCCGAATCTTGACTCAAGGGTCTTCATAATTTCTGTGGGATGTACATTCGTGATGAGTAATCCCTCCACTGCTTCTTTTGCTTTACCTTTCAGATTTTTTCTAAAGCGGTTTATATTTTCCACTTTAGTGAACCTTTTTTCTGTTTCATGATAGGAGGCGCCGAAGTGGAGCCATTCTTGGTGTGACCCCGCGAAGAACGGTAGCTCTATAAAGTTCGGTCGTTGGGCCGATTTCACGGCGCTTGTAATCGCCTCTGTTAATGCGGTGAAGTCGGCTTGAACTCCCGCCGGTGACTGTGGTACTTGATGAGGTTGATGCTGCTCTTCTATTCTCGCTGCTGTAGTACGTTCTGTGTTAGCGATCACCGGTTCTTCTATTATGTGAGGTTCGTTGGTAATCGCCAATACTGGTCGGTTAATTGTTTCATCTAACCAGTTGTCTACTCTTTCATTTATCTGGGTTTCAGAGTAATTTGAGCAGTTACCATCATCTTCGTCCTCCGTGTCTTCTATTTCCAAGGCAGTTAAACGCGCCTTGGCTAATTCAATCTGAAGTTTCAGAAGGTTCTCCTTGGCCTTTGCTATTTTGTTTGCCTTACTCTTGGAGTGAGTTGACCCTCCTTTCTTGCTAGGGGCACGGAGTTCTTGTGTTGGTGATATTTTCTTTGGCCGTTTAACTGTAGAGGTTTCTGTATCGTGACGAGCCTTTTCTCTGTCGTCGTGGGCGGCCCGAGTCTTGGCGGTCATCGTGGAGGTGCTGGCTTGAGCTACGGAGGGGTGAGAGGCGCGGTGGCGGTGTCCTCAGACGCCGACTGTTTCTGTTCGGGTCGGCGACCTCTTCCTTCTGAGCGTGTGACCGGCATCTTTCAGGTTTTCCACTCACTATTCACAGTTCACTATATTTACTGTTCACTTATTTACTGTTCACTATATACAGTTCACTCACTATGTATTCACGCACTATTGACTGTCTTTGGCAGGCGTCTATTTTTCCACGTATCCCAGCTCGAAGGACCTTTAACTGTGCAGGAGTGCACAGTTGGGAACTATTTATATGCTGTTCCTGGATTGGTGGAATTAAAGCTGCCAAATTGATTGAGTGAATAATAAAACTGTCTTTATTAAAATCTTCTTATTTCCTAGTAACACTGTAGTAACACTTAATCCTAGTTATAATCAACTGTCCTAATACTAAGGTATTGTCACTGAAAGACTATACTGTTACTGAAACACTATATTGTCACTGAAAGACTATACTATCACTGAAATACTATTTCTGCTAAACTTTCAGCAATGGCTATACTGTCAGCACTGATGCACTACTTTCACTATACTGAGGCACTACTTAGTACTTTCACTATACTGAGGCACTGTTACTACTTCTTTTCTTGAGGTTTTACTATAACTGGTACTGCTGGTGAACTGTGTCGAGCTATGGAAACGGGCCTCTTTTTATATCGTAATTGGTACTTAGCTCTAAACCAATTAGAAAACCTACTTTTTTACTAATCAGATTTAAGAATTTATTTATATTTTTTACTGAAGTACAATGAAATTTTACCTTAACGATTCTGCGGCTCTATACCTTAAGTACTACGAAACTTTACTGTAACGAGAGCCGCTACATGGAAACTTTATTACTAAGCTTAAGTACATGGAAACTACTATAACGAGAGCCGCTAACCTTAAAACTATTATTATATAATACTATTTCGTACAAACTATTTACAGATATTGAATTAAACTTATTCTATTCTTAAATACTACTATCCCGTACAATTACCTCATTACGAATTCTATACGCGGAGCATAGCCCTTCCATATCCCGCTGCGCGACATGCAATTTGTGGACTAGTCCCACTGTGAGTGTCCACGTCTCGGCCCCGTAAGTCATGACATTAAAAAAGAAACAAGAAACAAATTTGTGAAACTAGATAAAGCTATCGATATCTGCGAGCAGGATTCGAACCTACGGCTCCTCTCTCGCATTCCCGGTAGGAATGCTATAATAGCCAGCGATGTCTTCATCTCAACAATTGCGATTTATTCTGCCAATTAATTCAGAATGCGGCTAACAAAACAATAACTAAAAAAATATGTTACCATTGTCTTTTAATAAACACTACAATAAAAACAAGCTCCTTTTTATCATATTAAAGTTTCTGAGATAAACACAACAAGCTTGTAGATCAGATACGCGATATCATTTGATTCTCATGAATCCGTTACATAGATAAATCACAGAAGATTATTATGACAAAATTACACAGTTTATTGTTAAATTTTGTCATAATAATCATTATAACTACTTTGTCATATGGTAAACAATTCATTACATTAATATTTTAAGAAAAAATACATGCCATTATAACATACAATGATAATATATTATGGAGAGTGCGCGCACGCGCGCCTACTTGTCTTCAGTATTGTTTTAATTTTTATGACGGATTTTTTTTACATTATACGTTGTACAGAAAATAGGCTACACAGCTAGTGCCACCACTTTACTTTGATAGCTGTGAAATTGGCATACGAAAAATAAAATCTTAGTTCAAAATACCATTGCCAGTCAAGGAAATAATTAGTTTTTTTATTACCTAATATTCGAAGTGCGTACATGAAGTACGATATAACTTAAGAGTTGTTTACATATGATGACCAATGCGTAAGTGGGTAATACCTACTGATTGCGATCTGAGATTGGATCTGTTTCTGTTGAATGTAATCTGGAACAGGGTTAATTGTCTTTATTACTAAACGTGGTTAAGATATATAAACCTTGGCGAATTTTATAGTGTACCTATTTTCTTTTGCAACTTCGTCCCTTTTGAATTATGCTGTCGTTGTGCAAAAGGAACATACAAATAATTTCTCAATGTCGGCGCTTAGTGTGTGTCTACGATCAAAAAGACTATGCTAAATTGCCTTTTTACAAATATTCATTTAAATAAAATGCTTTGTTTTTAAGAACGCGGACAACGCGGTCGTCCATTTGTTGGTAACTCAATGAGTGTAGGTAGCTATAGTTTTGGAGACTTCATGATGAGTAAGTTAGTGGTATGTATTTTGCTTATACATTATATTATATGAGTTTGTGACGTTGTAAGGGGTATTCTCTGGATCACCTGAACCAATTTCAAAAATAATTTCACCAATAGAAAGCTACGTTATTGTGGAGTATCAGGCTATAATAATTTCCAAAATTAATTACGCATCTTTACTTAAACTTGAATAATGTAATCCAAGTTGTAAAAAAAATTGCGCATCGCGTGCGCTGCGGAATCTATTGAGGATAGAACAAAACAATGTACTACAATATTAAAGAACGTATTAAAATCTGTAAAAAAGTCTGGAATAGCATACGCCTATCTCCTACGGATAACTCACAATAACTGCTTTTACTGTTAAAATTGTGAATTAAAAATAATTTTGTGAAGCTTATTTAGCCCATATGGTATTAATTACATATATCTTTATAAATATGTTTTTAGAACGGAAATTCAATGTAGAATATCTGTGCCCTTTACTCTATACAGTTTAAACAAATATCTTCAAAGATATTAGCAAAATAAAAACGTGCGGTGCGCACCGCCCCGGCCGTTTACAAGGTATCATCCTCAATTATATGGGACGAATGTACCATGAGTCATAGAGCTCATATTGAAGCCGTGAATCGTACGCTAAAAGACTTCAGAAACTCAGACGCTGATATGGGTGGTGTTACTTTTGTTTTTGCGGGCGATTTTCGGCAAACGCTACCAGTAATAACAAAAGGAACACGCGCCGATGTCATCAGGGCATGCTTAAAATCATCATGCTTATGGAGTTCCGTTGAAACTCTCAATTTACGGACAAACATGAGAGCCCACTAGAGCGACAACTACGATAACGACTTTCTGCATCAACTACTGAATCTTGGAGAAGGAAAAATTTGCTGTCCTTACACCAACAGTAGGGATGACGTTAAACTTGACAATCGGTTAGGTCACATAATACACAGGTTAGAATATCTGATACACGCAATATATCCCGGTCTTAGAAGTTTAATGGAAAGAGATTATCATTGGCTTTGTTCTAGGGCAATAGTCTCACCTAGACACGATTCAGTGAATGAGATAAATAAAATAATTTTAGGAAAAAATCCCAGTCAAGTCAATCACTATAAGTCCATTGACACGGTGTGTAATATTGAGGATACAGTGCACTAGCCTCAAGAATGTTTAAATTCTTTGAATCCTTCTGGCTTACCTCTCCACGTTACCTTATGCTAAAAGTTGGCATTCCTATCATGCTTTTAAGGAACTTGAGATCCCCCAACATGTGTAATGGCACAAGGCTGCTCATAAAAGAGTTGCGGGAGAATATAATCGTGGCGACCATTCTCACAGGGCCAGCAGTGGGACAACTTGCTTATATTCCGCGGATACCCATGATTCCGACTGATTTACCTATACCGTTTAAAAAGTTACCCGTCAAGATCTCTTTTGCCCTCACTATTAATAAGTCCCAGGGTCAAAAATTTTCTCGGGTGGGCATTGACCTGAGAAAGCACTGTTTTTCTGCCATATACTTTTAGCTTTCAGTTATATGTTGGCTTATCTCGGGTGGAACTCCTGAAAGACAATATATTTTAGCACCAAATGACAACATTACTACTAATATAGTATATCGACAAGTGAAATACGTATATGAACAATTAAAATAAGTAAACATGATGTAAATAATGTAAATAGTGTATATTAACATTAAGTAATAAAAATAACAACAAAAACAGTAACATAAAAAACACAAAACATACAAAAACAATAAAAAGAAAACAAAAGACAAAAAAAAAACAAAAGCCCAAAATAACAAGAAAAAATCTTCATCTTCATAATTTTTATTTATCCCGAACTTTTAACCTGAAGTATTACGCGGGACAAATTGGCCGGGGCAAAAATATTTCTAACGCGGAACGGAGACCGCGGGCACTGCTAGTCGCTATATAGAAATAGTTATCCACGCAGAAACTATAATTTTTTTTGGATAATAAGTAGCCTATGTCCTCTGCGCTCTAAAAAGTGTGCATAACTTCATGATGATTTCAGTAGTTACAGCGTGAATGCGTAACAAACCAACAAACTCACTTACGCATTTATAATATCTGTAAGAATTAAGATTGTTCTAGTGATTTAATAGTGCTTGCAGGATATAGTATCAGCGGAAATTAGGTTATCGTAGCCTACTTGCCTTGGATAACTATTTACTGTAGAAAAGTGCTATCATGAGAATCTCCCATACATACTAATGTGTTTTATAAAATACATGTCAAACTCTATGGAGAGAAACAGAGCCAGCGGACCACTCAAGTAATGTAACATAGTTCCAGTGGCCCGCCATAAAGGCGGAGAGACGGCACACGGCGGGTTTAGTGGACGAAAGCCCCACACTACCCTGTTCGTTGCCCCGAATGATGGGGTGTGCGGTTAGTTACCTACATATTTCCCCGCCTTATCAAAAAAAGAGAGAGAAACAAGAGTGTACCTGCACAAAAAAAAATTTGGCAACCTTGTCTGAAGCAACAGTTCTAACGATAATTAAAAAAAATTGGACACAGTTTACGCCAAACCTGAGTCTATTCTATTGAATAATAAAACTCCTAGCTCATACTAAATATTTGCATTTGCAAAGTATCGTATCAAGCTGATAAATTGTATACGAAAATTTTAAATATTTTTGACATTGAAACCGTAAGTGTAAAGCTTTTAACGTTATTTTGTTAAATTTCGTAAAATAACACAATATCTTTATTAATTTGAACACGGAAACTGGAATTGCGAGGTAGTTGGTACGAACTGTACATTGTTTCATATTTTGGAATTTGGGATTCCGGAAAATCCTTCGAGATATTGAAAACCCGGATCAAAAGCAGCGCGGTGGTGTCTTACGTTGTAGCTTCTTCTTACTTATTTCTTCTAATATTGTTCTCAGTTATAAATCGTGAATTACTCAGAGTATCGTATTGAGAATTTATTAATTTTTAATTTATATTTAAACCAGAGTATGATGGGGGCGGTAATTATAGATTTTAGAATGAATAGGTACTCAAAACTTTTAAAGCTGTGTGTCTAGTCCTTCAAAAAGTACCAAGTAGGTACTTAATAAAAATGTATTAATTATTAGTCCTATCTAGTTTAACGTATTCAAGTCATTATTGTCCTTTGACTACGTAGTATCTAATATTAGATATTCTGTGCCTTTACCATATGTATTACCTGTGTAAATTGTGATATTTGTAGTAAATGCTGCTACTACTAACCTTAATGAATTAATATTTATATTAAAATAAATAATTTAACCAATCACGTTAATCATCTTCATATAAATAATTAGTTTTTCGTATAGATATCTGATATAGAATGTTGATAAGGTTTAGTAAATCAACTCATGATTGATATACGTAGCTATTATTATAAATTATTAATTACTTCAGTGAAATAAAAACGTAAATATCAACCTTGTGCCGTCTACAAATTATATAAATAATTATTACAAATATAAAGGGGGAACAGAGACATATCTTTTATCAAAAACAAAATATTCAGAGTACATGCTCTTTATAGTTTAACATTAACGTAGAACGAATAAAAAATATAACTATATTATAATGTTAAAATAACATAATAATAAACCTATTTAGTTGTTAGACGCGACTAAGCTTATTAAATGAGTCAAGCCGAGTCTCGTTTTTCACTAAGCCATTTGCCGCTTGTGGGTAGAATTGACGTCACTGCGAGATCGTTTAACGAATCCTAATTGAAGTCATATTCCGAAAAAATATTACTTATGTGGTTATTTATTTGTAATTTGTGGTTTTATGTTTTATTATGATTATAAACGTTTTTTATTTTAGTCTGTAAGATGACTATGAATTCTACGGTGTCCGAGATCCATCCCATACATCGTACAGTAATGGTTAAAATAAACTTTAACAGGATGTTAACCGAAAAATACATTTTATATTGAAATATAACCATTGATGTTTATTAATATATCATTGAATATAACAAAGAAACTGTAGTTGATAGTGATGCGTGCGAAAAAGTTTAATCTTTCTCAGATAAGAAGAATATTCTTGGTCTTAGTCTTGCTCAAACACTTCTTGTCATAATCTTGGTCATGCTTTTTCAATTATGATCTTGGAATGTTGGAAAACCACAGCCAAGACCGATTTTGCTCATCACTATTTCTTTGAGATTCTTGTAGATCCTTATTTGTAGACAATAGTAAGAAAAAGTTTTCCTTTTTTGTGCTTAGTGTGGTATATTAGAATTGTAAATTATAAGGATGCGTCTTTACTTTAGTATGAATCTTAATTGTAATAATTAATCTTATCCGTCACCCAAGACATTAAGAAAAAATGTGTTATCGAAATCATAATCCCTCGCAGATGTCACGATGGCTAAATTGGCAAAGCTTCTAGAACAGTTTTCCAGAATATGCAGTTCAAATCCTGCTCATGACTGATTATTTTCGTTTTCATAGTTTCGTCTCTTTATTATCTTTGTGTTATGGCAAAATGAAAATTCAAACACAAAACGTTTTGTGCCATAAAAAGCATAGCTACATTGAGGATGAGACAAATATTCTTAAGTAGATATATGTTATTGAAGGAAATTACAATTTGTCTTTAATCATTTAATATTGGCCTTCTCGCATTTTCGGTCTTAGTATGGGTTTTGGTCTGAAAAATAGCAATAGTTACCAAGACCGATTTTTGCTCATCACTAGTTATTGCTGATCATGAAACAAAGATCATGACACAAAGATCACGACAGGCCTCGTGGCGTTGTCGGTAGTGTAACCGACTTCTATGCACGAGGTCGT
Organism: Leucoma salicis; assembly: GCA_948253155.1. Classification (NCBI taxonomy): domain Eukaryota; kingdom Metazoa; phylum Arthropoda; class Insecta; order Lepidoptera; family Erebidae; genus Leucoma; species Leucoma salicis. The sequence goes on along the minus strand of OX411809.1, from coordinate 11,015,519 downwards.
GGGTTTGATTCCTACTCAGGACAATTATTTGTGTGATGAACACAGATATTTGTACTGGATATTTCTCTGGATGTTTTCTATCTAATATATGTATGTATTTACAAAAAAAAACTAAAAAGTAATATATGTATTGTATCCGTAATCTGGTGGTACCCTTAGCACAAGCGCTAAGCTTAGTTTGGGACCAGAGGGCGTTGTGTGAAATGTCCGTATATATTTATTATTATTGAATTGTTTCTTTGTATTGATTAGGTACTTTACTTAACTTTAAAGAACAAATGATTGTGCGAGTGGAGAAAGAGAGCTTTACTGCGATTTAAATAATAAATAATAATAAATAAATCTTCACGGACATTTCACACATGGCCCTCTGATCCCAAACTAAGCTTAACGCTTGTGCTATGTGTTCCAGATTACGGATATAATACATATATTACTTTTTTTTTGTAAATACACACATTTAATAGATAGAAAACATCCAGACGCAATACAAATATTTGTGTTCATCACACAAATAAGTAATTGTCCTGATTGGGAATCGAACTCATTACCCACGGCCTCGTGCACGGAAATCGGTTACACTACCGACTACGCCACGAGGCCCGTAATAATATCTACTTAACTCGTAAAAAAAATTACGAGGGTGTTTTAAGGTAGAACTGTCTTATTAATGACAACCAATGTGTTTTTGTACTGTTTTTAATACTTTGCCCGTTCGAAAACAGCAAATTAGATAACAAAGTAACAGTCCTACTTAAAGTTATTTATTGGTTACATGTGACATTCCCAAACCTTCCTCCTTCTTTATACTAAGGAATGTATTAGATGCGGCAATAGGAAAAGTTGCGTAAATATAAAAATGAATGTCGGTACATATGAGATAGATAAACATTAAAATTGGCACATCTATATGTCTTGTCACGAACGTTCTTATGCTGACACTAACTACACTACTTACACCAGATAGCGCTGCGGTGAATATTTATAACATAGAAATAAATTAACCCATCCATCCATCAGCCTTTCGAAGTCTCCACTGCTGGACATAGGCCTCCTCAAGAGAACGCCACAACATGTGTTTCGCTCATATGGGGGATAGTGCTGTAATCGCCACGCTTGGCAGGCGGGTTGGCGATCGCAGTGGATGCTGTTAATACTCGAGGGAGCGCTGCTGCCCACTCCGCCGGTATTCCCTCAGTCGGCTCTTACGACTCCCATGGGTGGAGAGGGGTGGGACAATTCTAAAGCCGGCCCCACATGGCAAGCCGGCCCCACACGGCAAATTAACACAAAGTGTGAATACGTGAAATCGAAAATAACAGCCACGAGCAGGATTTGAACCTGCATCTCCTGGATACTGTCCAGATGCTTTACCAATTCATACAGATTCAAATCCTGCTCGTGACTGTTATTTTCGATTTCATATTTTCCACTTTGTGTTTAATGTATGAACCAGGTTCTTTTCGCAAAAAAAAATAATATTAAATTGGGTACGGATTTCCTGGCATTTAAGTAATTGTTAATATTTTTCAATTGCATAAGTACATTCTGCAGTTAGTAAAATATTTTCAACCGGCTTCGAAAAGGAGTAGGTTCTCAATTCAGCTGTATGCTTTTGCTTTTTAGTTCCTGGGAGTCTTTAGAAGGCGTTTTTTTTTTGTTAAGAAAATTAATGTCACTTCTGTTTAGAAGGGTATATACATAATATATACATTAGTAACAAATATGAAACATTTAATTTTAGTTCGAATTTAATTCCATCCATCTATCAGCCTTTTGACGTCCATTGCTGGATATAGAGCTCACCTAGAGATCTTATAATGTTTAGCCATGCGCAACGCTTGAAAAGTTATAAGTAAGTATTATATTTTAAGCTGTCTGCGATACTAGTAATAGCGTCAAACAATTCCAGTGGTCTACCAATACATGCGAAGTGACCACAAACGGCGGTTTTATTTAGCGGATGGGGGCCCCATACTACTCTGTTTGTTGCCCCGAATGACGGGGCGTGCAGTTAGGCACATTTTTTCCCTTAACGAAAAAGGCCGCCTGGCTTTCCTGATAGGAAAATCCTTGCATCGCGGGAGTCCACGAACATACAATAACGGATACAATGTACAGCCTTACCATCAATCTCTATTTGTGAAGTAAGTATGCAACCTTTTTAAAAATTATGCTTTACTGGAATCATAACTTAAATAAACGATTTCGATAACACAAGCATACACAATTAATTATGCATACAAATTCAGACCGGGGCGGTCGATAACCGCAGTCTAAACTGGGGACTCTTTACGGTGCAAAATCATAGGTCACTAGCAGACGCCAACGAGCACATTAGAAAAAACAAAATGGAGATTCAGAAATTCTACTCTCGACATATAAGTAACATTTTTAAGACTCGGACTAATTAAAATTAAGGAATCAGCTAAAAATGTTTGTATAATGTAACGCTAATAACCAAAAACTTAAAGCAAGAACGCTACGCTTTTGAACACGCATCGTAGTGTAAAATGTAATTAAAGTAATTAAAAAATATTTTCTCCGAAATTTGTTTGCACACGTTGACCATGTTTTTTGCTAACGCAGGAAAATGTACCTACCGCACACCCCACTGTTCGGGGACACAACAACTACCCTTTTGCTCTTATCTACTAACCCTGCGATGACATACGTCTCGCCCGCGCGGCTGCTAGCCCAATCAGGCTCTTTTTATGAGTAGCGTTTCCAAGCAATTGGGACATCACACCATCGCAGTAGGCTCTACACGGGCGGAGGACAATCCCTGATTCCAACGCCTGCAGCGCCGGCTAAGACGGGCTTAATTGCTTTTTGAACTTTCTAGTATTTATAGAGTACATGAACAACATGTCCAATACATGGTGTTATTGGTGTAGTAAGAGATGTTTTCGTTCGTGTGCTAAAAGACTTCAATACAATAAATGACCGCCCAGCTCTCTAATGTGTGTATTGTCTATGTGTCTAATGATACTTGAACTTGCCCATGTGATCTTACATCTGCAGTGTGTATGGTTAGAAGCTTGGAAGTATCGGCTAACAACAGACCAGCAAACAATTTTAATAGGTTTCTCTTTTGATATTCGCCTGAAACCCTAACACGAAGCGCGTGCACTTTGCTACCGCATTATTCATCTTATATAGGTATATACCACCACGTGGGATGCCCTTAAGTACAAATTAAATAAAAATGTCCTACTGGGTTGTTCTAGCACCACACTACCCTGTTCGTTGCCCCGGGGTGTGTGATTAGGAACATTTTTTCCCGCATTGACAAAAAAAAAGTGCTGTTCTAGCAACTGTGCTGCAGTGAATAGATATCACTAATAAAAAGTACGACTAATAAATATATTATAGTTAAAAAAAAGGTTTTTTGTTTTGTAAACTATACTTTATTTGCTTCTTTTTAGTCTCGAAACAGCATCATAAGTACTTCATAAATATTAATAGGAATTAAGGAAAATGGTTTACAGCTAAGTAGGCTTTTCTTTTAACTTAGTCATATATTACCTATTTACCGGGAATTCTTTCACATATCCGAACACAACCATTTAGCGGGATCATTTAATTCTTAACAAAAAATACCGCTTTTAAACTTAATATTTCACAAACGGCCTTAATAATCCCTTATTTGAAATATTATTTTCATAAACCCACAATATTTTTGAGAGATCTATCCAACGACACTAAGGGGTAGACGAGAAAAGAAATCTCCACTAGACGATACCTTTTTTTTTTGTTAAGGCAGGTAAAAATGTTCCTAACCGCACACCCCGTCGTTCGGGGCAACGAACAGGGTAGTGTGGGGCCTGCACCCACTAAAGAAACCCGCCGTGTGCCGTCTCTCCGCCTTTATTGGCGGGCCACTGGAACTGTGTTACATTCCTTCGGTAGTACTAGACGATACCCTAAATTATTTTTTAAGATATTATTTATTATTTTGATGGCATAACTAATGTGTATATTTATGCCAAATCACAGTTTTCTAGTACAGTCTCTGAGCTAAGCTGCAAACAGCGGACGAACGAACACGGCGAAACCATAATGGTTCCTTGTTGGTTACGGAACTCTATAAACGAATAATCTCAAATTATTGTATTGTCATCAGTCCTTGATAAGTGTGCAAAGTTTCAATTTAATTCGAAATATTCAAGTGGGTGAAAATCAAGTTCATAGATTCCGTTACATACAAACTAAAATAGGTAAGTACATTATAAATCTAATAAAACCGCGTTAAAAACGTGCTTTTCTATATAAAACTTACCTTTGTCTGCCTCAATAAGATTATGTTTTGATTTGAAGAACATTAATATAATGAAACAAGACTTGAATGGGGAGATTCACTTTAATTTATGTCGTTACATAAAGACTTTAAGAAAGATACTTCATTAGGTATTTAGATAAACGAAATTTAATATTTTAGCGAATTATTATAGTGAACCTCTAAACATATGAATATTAACTCCAATAATATTTCTGATTAGAAACACGAAACGGCGGTATTGTTATAAAAAAAAAAAACAGTTATGGTTATTGATATCCTGCCGTCCTGCCTAGTACAATCGTATGTAAGTACCTAACTAATGACATAATCGACATAAATGATTGCATTTAATAGATAAATTAATAACTATGACGTACGTTCATTAGAAGTTGTTTTGATGAAAAGATTCATTCTTAGGGCGTTTCGCTTTGTATTAGTTTTTTTACTAAATGGATTCGGTGGTGTTTAAAATAATTTTAAATATCACATGTCATATTATTCTATCGTTTTTATTAACGGTGAATCTTTCAAACGTTTATCGCCGCTTAAACTAAAAATAAATAAGACTGTGTGATAGGTATTGTTAAAAATAACATACCCTACTGACCGGGACACATTGAGGCGAATGTGAGCAAACAATGTGTGTATTTAGATGCTACGTCCAGAAATACCTGGACGGGTTCAGCGTCCGCGACAAACATGGACATGGCATGGACGGACATCCATATAATAACTGGATTTGTGCATGGATATGACCGTTGGTTAGCCAAAAATTTACGACATCAATTAAATTTTGAAGATTTTGCAAACACTATTTTTACTGCAATTTTAGATGCCAGTCTAGTTGTATATTTGATTTAGGACTAGAAATTTTTTGTTTGGCACATGTATCTTATAATGAAAGGAATTTAGGCCGTAATCCACCCACTAGCCTCTTGCTAACACAATTCACAAGCTGTTGAGAAGATCTCTCAAATATTAAATTTTCCTCACGACTTTATTTCACTGACAGTTATAATATTTGTCATTTTTTAGGCAGATTCTCAGACTAGGAATCGAATTTGACACCTTAGTCTTGTCTTCTCGATTTTAAATCTGACTGAAATGTATCTACCCGCACACTTCTTCATCTGCGGAAACGAACCGGGTAGTGAGGCCCTCACTAACGTTACATTATACTAATTAAACCCGCCTTGTCTCTCCTCTTGTTTAGCTGACCACTGGAACTGCGTGACTACTGGTTTTATAAATAACCCTAAGGAAATAAATCGTTTCAATACAAATTCCATGTACTCATTCTAAAACGACAATCACTGTTAACTGTGCATCTGGATTCTATGCACATATCTCGTACTGACAATAAACTTAATTTTAAATCGATGCCATCAATGATATTCCAGCTCTTATCAAAAACTTTATCAAAGTTACGATAATTCGTAACCCAGCTTTCGTGTTAGGCTATTATGAAGTCTCTCACAAATCTCCTCTTAAATACCGTAATTAATTGCTTTGTACAGCTTTTATCCGCAGACGGTAACCACAGGCAGGCTCCGTCAATGTTAAAGTCTAAATTAGTAATTTAAAAACTAATTATAATTTCTGTATTATTTAGCTGTAAACCTGCTCACCAGAGTTTATAATACTTACCGTTTTTGTTTAAATATTAATGCCCCAAATCTCTCCAATTATTTTAAGTCTCATTATACTTAGATTCTGCTATAGCTTTCATGATAAATTATTATCTATTATTATATGCATATAGATACAGCGTATTGGTTATGTTAAAATCTTATCAATAGACTCAAGGTATACTTGTCTGATGTCCATCTGTAATCTTTATATCAAAATGTTGCATATTTAAATATAAAAATTAAATTCAGGCTCTCGGTTTTATTTAAAAACATCATCAACTTTATTTTCAAATTATTATTCAGTCTCAAGGATCTTTTCATCAAAACTTAAAGGTTGTAAAAATAACAGCGGTCAAACTTCAAGGCAAATACGAATAAAATTTGTATACCTACCTATATATATATATATATATATATATATATATGAGTAGAATATATATATATATATATATATATATATATATATATATATATATATATATATATATATATTCTACTCACTTCTCTGATATGCTGGCAAATTTTAATTGTACGAACATTCATGCTATTCCCATATCTGAGTCATGGTTAAAACCATGTCTTCCTTCTATTTCTTATACCCTTTCTGGATTTGAGCTTATTCGTAATGACCGCGCCACAGGTAGGGGTGGTGGTGTTGCCATATACCTTAGATCTTATATTCCATTTTCCATTGTAAGTGTATCGACACAACCACCTCCCTCAAATGCTGGCGAGCATCTTTTCGTCGAAGTTGAGCTTCATCACTCTAAAAGCCTTCTCGGTGTTTATTACTGCCCCTCTTCTAATATTGATTTTTTTACTTCCTTGGAGGCTATTCTCGAAAATTTAACACCTTCGTTCAATCACGCTATCCTAATGGGTGATTTAAATACATGTCTCCTTAAAAATAACTTTCGCTCCTCTTGCTTTCGAACTGTCTTGAATTCTAATAATATTTCCATTCTTAATTCCAATGCCACCCACCATCTTCCTAATTTAAATGCTTCTCTTCTTGATATTATTGTTGTCTCTTCTCTTGAACATGTTGTCAAATGTGGACAGTGTGCGGCTGAGGCTTTCTCATATCACGATCTTCTCTTTCTCTCTTATAAAGTTCGTCCGCCTAAGATGAGACATAAAGTTCTTTTGCAGCGCTGCTTCCGTGGCATGAATCTTGATTGCCTTCAAAGGGATGCTGCTAACATTGACTGGGGTTCATTGTTATACTCTTACTGCATTGACGTAAAAGTAGGTATTCTCATATCCAACCTAAATAACTTATATGACATGCATGTTCCGATTCGCAAAGTGAAAATCAGGCATCTACCTTCGCCTTGGCTAACTGAAGACATAAAATTAGTTCTCGCAAAAAAAGCAGCTTCCAAGGCTATATACAAGCGGAGTCCGAATGATGCAAACTGGAAAAGTATTTAAAGATACGTAATCACTGCAATAAGGTGTGTAGGCAAGCACAACGCCAGCATATTCATACCTCTGCTGAAAATGGCGATCCAGCTAAAATCTGGAAATTTCTTAGATCACTTGGGGTTGTAGCCGTGTGTGGCCGGCTTTAGAATTGACCCACCCCTCTCCACCCATGGGAGTCGTAAGAGCCGACTGAGGGAATACCGCGGGAGTGGGCAGCAGCACTCCCTCGAGTATTAATAACATCCGCTGCGATCGCCAGCCCACCTGCCAAGCGTGGCGATTACTGCACTATCCCCTATATCAGTGAAACACATGTTGTGTCGTTCTCTTGGGGAGGCCTACGTCCAGCAGTGGACTTCGAAAGGCTGATGGATGGATGGATGGATTGGGGTTGGAAAATCTCGTCAAGACTCAACCAATAACCTTAATTTAGATTCATTGAATCTTCACTTCTCAGGTTCGTCCAACATTGATAGGACAATAAAAGAAAATACATTGAAATATGTTTCCTCTCTTCCAACTCCTGACTGTCCACAATTCGTCTTTAGTCAATTATCGGATAGTGATGTTAGAGGGACCATACTGTCTATTAGCTCCAATGCAGTCGGTAGTGACTGTGTCAGCCGTAATATGATCCTTCCCATCTTGAATGAAATCCTTCCAGTCCTATCACATATCCTGAATTATTCAATAACTTATGGTGTTTTCCCTGCGGCCTGGAAAGAAGCTCAAGTTATACCGCTGGTCAAAAAATCCAATCCTACTTCCTTTGCTGAATATCGTCCTATTTCTATCCTGCCATTTCTGTCAAAAGTCCTTGAGCGTGTTATTTATAGCCAAATTAGTCCTTACCTCACCTAAAACCTTCTCCTTAATCCTCTTCAATCAGGTTTCCGTCCTGGCCATAGTACTACCACAGCCCTGGTTCATATTACGGACGATATCAGACACGGCATGGATGTGAGCTGACTATCTTAGCGTTGCTAGATTTCAGTAATGCTTTTATAACTGTTGACTTTGACATCCTGCTTGGAGTGATGGAGTCTCTTAACATATCTCCTACTGTGATTGACTGATTTCGTAGTTACCTGTTCGGTCGCCGGCAGCGTATTAAAGTAGACAATGTGTATTCTGATTGATGCAATATGTCTGCCGGAGTACCACAGGGTGGCGTTCTGTCTCCATTACTCTTCGCAATTTATATAAATTCTGTCTCTAAACAACTTCTATCGTCCTATCACCTATATGCAGATGATTTACAAATCTATACTAAAGCCAAACTGGAGGGCCTATCAGAAGCCATTGCAATTATAAATAAAGATCTTGAACAAATTAGTAGATGGAGCAAAGACCATGGTTTGCAGGTGAATCCACTGAAAACGCAGGTGATGATTGCCGGCAGCTCCAGGACTATTGCTAGAATTAGCTGGTCTAACTTACCCCAAGTTAGCTATGATGGTGTTCTTATACCGTTCAGTAGCACAGTAAAAAACGTGGGTATTTACATAAATAGCAATTTGTCCTGGCGCTCCCAGTTGAAAGAAGTCAATCGCAAATTGTTTCTTTCCATGGGGTCCTTGAGGAGATTACGCAACTTTCTTCCAATCAAAACTAAAACAGCTCTTGCGGAATCTCTTCTCCTTCCCATTCTCGACTATGCCGACGCCAGCTACCTCGATCTTACCCAGGAACAATTAAATAAGCTTGAGCGCCTTCAAAATATTTGTATTAGGTTCATATTTGGACTACGAAAATATGACCACGTTTCAGAATTTCGCGATAAGCTCAAGTGGTTCAACCTATTCGTCTTCGACGTAATTCTCATATTCTGTCACTATTATATACTATTCTTTTCATCCCTAGTTCTCCTACTTATCTCAAGGAACGCTTTAATTTCCTACACAATACACATTCGAGGCTGTTGAGATCATCAGAAAATCTCACGTTGAAAACGCCGGTTCATTTCACAAAGTTCATGCAAAAATCATTCGCTGTTGAGGCTGTTCGTTTGTGGAACACTTTACCGGTGAGTGTCAGACAGTCACAAACATTACCACAGTTTAAGAAACTGGTCAAGGAGCATTACCCAGATAAAACTGAATGATACTTGCTAAGTAATATCAAGGTCACTATGAGTTAGTAAAATATTAGTGTAATAATGTTTTGATGTATAATTGGATTGTTATTTTATATATATATATATATATATATATATATATATAAAATACGTCTACCGGGCACATTTTCAAACTCCAGGCTGCTACTGAGAATTTTTCTTTTTAGGAAAAAGCTCAATAGCATTGCCCGACCCGGGGATCGAACCCGAGACCTCATGAATAGCAGTCGCATACACTACCGCTACACCACCGAGGCAGTTAAATATATATATATATATATATATATATATATATATATATATATATATATATATTATATGTAGGTATATATGTGTTGTATTTTTGTATTCATGTTAATGTATGAGTAAAATTGGTAATATTATATATAAATAAAATTGTACATAATTGACTACCCACTTTTTACAATCATCCTCTCAGTTTCCATCCAATGGTTGCCTGGAAGAAATCGCTACCTGTGATAAGGCCGACATTTGTACACTAACATATGTTCAAAAACTGTATTTAAAAATTTGTGTTCATCATGTACAATAAAGAGTATATCTATCTATCTATCTATATAACTACTTATATGTTTCGACATAACGTAGAAATAACAAAAAGTTTGCGTTATACCAGCGAAACCATTACCGAATATAGGTATTAACGGCATGTTATTTACTAAATTGTTTTTTTTCCTCGTGTTATTGATTTATTTATTAGTATTTTAAATTCCCTGTTTATATAGAAATTATAACCGCATGTATACGTTAGGACTGCGTGACGGAAATTATGCTAATAGGGTTGGTTCATTTATCCCAAGCACCATGTTACTCGTCAGCGGTCGTACCCATCCCTGGTTTAACAGTACCTGCAGGGAGGCTGCACGTCAGAAGCAGTTCGCCTATTTGGCCTGGAATAAGGCCAGAAGGTGTCAGGACCTGAACGCAAAAGAAGATAAGCGAAAGTATAACGCCGCTTATAGATCTAATAGGAAAGTTATCGCCTATATTACAGGTGCATACGAATCCACCTGATCCTGATATACATTGACGTACGGCATTTTGTTTCGCAATCTCAGTTACTCTCGCAGCGGTTTATACTTGATTAAGATCTCCAGTGTGTGTTACCAGTGATGACATACGGAACAGAGACGTGGTCTCTGAATGTTGGCCTCATATCAAGGCTCAAAGTCACTCAGCGGGCCATAGAGCGGGCTATGCTTGGTATTTCCCTACGTGATCGAATCCGTAATGCGGAGATCCGTAGGAGAACGAGAGTGACCGACATAGCCCGCCGGGTTGCCATGCTGAAGTGGCAATGGGCGGGCAACATCGCTCGACGAACCGATAACCGTTGGGGACGAAAGGTTCTCGAGTGGCGACCACGTATCGGACGGCGCAGCGTAGGACGGCCCCCCACCAGATGGACCGATGATCTGGTCAAAGCTGCGGGGAGCTGTTGGATGCGGTCAGCACAGGACCGCTCGTTGTGGCGTTCTCTTGGGGAGGCCTATGTCCAGCAGTGGACGTTAAAAGGCTGATGGATGGATGGATGGATGAAGATCTTTCACTCCAACGCTTCATTGGTCTTTTGAGTGTAGCGAAAAAAATCCTACGATATTGTATCATTGCGTCTATGTACAATACTAATTATCTATATACATTATAAACAATGTGAGATAGAGTAGAGTATAATAGAGTGAACGGAGCATTGAGACAACTTCTCGGCAGTCATCACCTCAGCTAGGAGGCACGTGTCGCAACACAACGCAGTGCTTGTCCCAACGTTATTATATGGAAGCGAGGGTTGGGTATGCAAAAAGGAGCATGAGAATAAAATCAATGCGGTCGAAATGCGCTCTCTGGGGAGAATCTGTAGAGTGAAGCTGACTGACCGCATTCGTAACGGCGATGCAAGAAAGCGAGTAGGTAAGAAAGAGAGTATTAGTGTAAAGATGCGAAAGGGAATGCTCCGATGGTTCGGACATGTGAAAAGAATGGCGGACGAGCGACTGTTAAGAAGATATACAATGCGAAAGTGGAAGAATGTAGGTACAGGGGGAGACAGAGACTGATCTACCTAGACCAAATCGGTCATCTATTGAAAAAAGATGAAGTCAGAAGTCTCCGAAACCGTCAAGTGTTTCATACACACTTATGAATGTTGAGGAAGCGAAAGATGTATACAATAATAGAGCCTTTTGGCACACTATTCTCTCTGCCTACTCCGCAAGGAAGATGGCGTGGTGATGAGTAAGTTAGTATAAACAATGTGGTCCAGCCCTACTAACGCATATGGAATGTTCTGGAACAAACTGTTGTTGTAACGCCATAGTGGTGAATAGACAAACTAAATTAATGAAAAATTTTCTCTATTACGCTGAAAATACATTTCACTACTAGATGGATTTTGACCTAGGGGTGGAGCCTATTGTTGTACCTCGTCCCCCGAACACTCGCATTTAGCGACGCTTCGTTCTAAAGAGATTTTGCCTTGGAACACCTCCGCTATTTTTCTGTACTCCGTGGCTACACCATTTATAATTCAAGAACGGCTGGACCTACTTTTATGATCTGTGATTTGTTGGATTTGTTTCCGCCGGAAAAGCAGAATTCTAGTAATTCTGTAAAAACATAAATATTAAAAAAAAACCATATGATGAAACTTGATTTTCTCCTACTTTTGGTATGAAATCAGCTTTTTTGATATCTCGAAAACGGGTTACGGGAATAATTAAAAGTATTTTAGTGTACAAAAGCAAAACATGTCAATAGATTATAAAATACATATATTTAAATATGTAGTTATAAAAATAATTGTAATAATAAAAAAATAATAAATGTAATTTTGCAGATAATCATTTGTACAAATCTAACAATTTCCTTATGGCATTTCTTGTTAATAGAGATCCCCTCTATTCTTGTTGTTTGTTTTAGTTGAACGTGTGCGAATACTTACGAGAATTAATTACTGTGAAAGTTAAAAAAAAGGAAGGAGGGTGCGTAGATATTGATTACTAATAATTCTGCGGAAAATAGTATGGATACCACGATTAGCGAGTTCTAACTTCTAAAATAAAAAAGATTTTTCTTCATGACGCATAAGGAAACTAATAAAGGATTTTCCGCACTCAGGAGCGACCGTGCAATCTACCAAAGATTTATTACAATCAAATTAAAAATATGAGAAACTTAATCACAGCAAACAAAAAGTAAATGTGTATTATCACTTTGAAATACTCATGTGCTTGTATTTGGTTGTTACAGAATGCCAGCGCTCCGTCTACTGGGGAGAAAATGGCTGGCAGCATCAGACGATCTTGTTTTCCCCAGCATTTTCGAACTACTCTTCAGATTTGTGTGGTAATTATAAATATACATCTGTATACTATAAGTTAACTATGTTGATAAAATACACAAAAGGTCGGCGTATTCATAAAACCATTTCAATTCAAGCTGTGTATTTTTGTTGTATCGATAATATCCTAAATCAAAGTACCTTTGTTAAACTCGCTGTTCCTGCATTAGAAACAGCTCTTCGCAGCGTTTCGGGAAGGTATCATCGATATTCATAATAGTAAGACTAACTAATCACAGTTACTATACTACTACAAGAGAGAATATTCTTTCCCACGGGTGTCGTATGAGGCGACTAAGGGAAGTAAGCAATTATCATCCATTGCATGACTGGTGGTACGGCTGGCTACCAAGTGGGAGTACTCACTTGGTATCGGGCCTGAGCGGGTTGGTACCACCATCTCCCGTGTGACCGGCCATGAAGCACATCGTTGCGTTTTGGCTGTAGCAGGAGATAGCCGTATTCTTTCATTTCATATCTGTGAAATGAAATGGTGAGCAGCGGCTTGACAATACTCTCGGTATAGTTGAGTCCATTTGCGACGGTTACCATTTACCATCAGATGGGCCATGGCTCGTCTACCACTAAGTATATGTAATAAAAAAAGTAACATAAAAAAAAATTTCATCACGACCAATATTGTAAAAATATAGAATTTATTTATATATATTTTTAGCATTTGACATGCTTAGAAACTATACATCAAACACAAAGTGAAAAATGTGAAATCGAAAATAACAGTCACGAGCAGGATTTGAACCTGCATCTCCTGGATACCGTCCAGATGCTTTGCCAATTCAGCCATCGTGACAATTGCTCCTGACTGCTAATTTCGATAACACATCCATACTTAACGTCTTTGGGTGACGCCTGCGCCATCTGTCGGAAGTATTTTCGTACATTTAAAGAATTTTATTATGTTCCTTGCTAATGTTGGTAATAGAATGCCATGCAATTTAATAAAAATATATTGTTCGGAGTCCCGATTTTTTATTTTTTATTTCGATTTCACATTTTTCACTTTGTGTTTAATATAGAATTTGCCAAATGACAAAAAAGAATATAAATAGTAAAAATTGTATAAATAAACTGATAGACAACAAAACAAGAAAAACACACTTAATATTTTCAATAACTTTCATAATAAAAATTAATCACATTGTTTTTATCTATGTTCATTAAGGATATGTATTATGAAACACTAAAAGGTAAATACATGCGACCTGTCTCAAAGATAAACATTTTAGTGTAAGATAAAATAAACAATTAACAGATTTGCATATTTTATAATACATACAAAAACCATTTAAACATCTTATCCTACAGTGCTAATTGTCAAAATATGCACGTGTAGTTTCTTGCGGCCATTAGACTCGTTCATCAGTGCGAGAGGTTTTTAAAATAAAACCTAAATAGAAATAATCAAAATTTGTTTGGGTGCTAATGGTTTGTGCTTAAATTTAACTGATTAAATCTTTTAAAAAAGACAATTACCTTATCTTTCCAATTACCAATCAAATTAATATCTTCTTCCTCAACTATAGATTACGAAACTACGGAACAAAAAAACTCAAATACTTTGGAAAATCCAAAAGTGCACGTCTCATAATCTTCATTTTTCACAATAAAATTGATTATTTGCTAAGTAACTAATAATGTATTGGTCTTACTATGTCCATCCATCCATCCATCCATCAGCCTTTCGTCCACTGCTGGACATAGGCCTCCCCAAGGAATGGGGGATAGTGCCGTAATCGCCTCGCTTGGCAGGCGGGTTGCCGATCTTACTAAGTAGTTTTCAATAAATCACATAGATAGTGCTAATTTCACAAAGTACCTTCTCATGTCTTATACGCCATCTAGCGTTAATTTTAAGAAGTACTTCACATTGGTCTATAGAAATAGTTCTCACGAAATACACAACTGATTTTAGTGTCGCGTCGAGCGTAAATATTCACTATTTTTTTGTTTATTTAGTAACAATTAAAGCACATCGAATCAGACCGTGGAAGTGATAGGGCTCTATTCGTAATCATAATAATTCGTAAACGAAAAAAAAGACTCGATTAGTAAAGTATTTTGGTCGTTATCGTGTTAACACACATTACCTACAACAAACGGACGTCCAAGACATAACTTTTTTGGCATGCAAAACAGATTTCTACAATCCAATTTACAATTATTTATTCGGTAAAAATGCAATTAAAACATATAGTAAAAAAACAAAACAAGAGTTGGGCATATTAAGGTGAACGTATTTCGTGAAGACCCAAACTTCTTTGACGCTAGACTAGCTACGGAATTAAATTTTGTATAAAAAAAAATCACGTGAATTGACCTTAAAAACGCATCGTTATGTTAAAATTTGAAGTCAACCGATCGTCAATTTTTGCTGCTCGCGAATAAGTCTACGTGAAACTTTTTATATATTAATATTTTTTAATAATAACAAGCTCACCCAGCGAACATCGTACCGCCAATTATTCTTTTTTCGTGAATATTTTGCAATGAAAATTATTAAAGTACTAATATCGCTATTAAAAAATAGGAGTTTGGAAGTAGAAGGGTTTAGGGTTTAGGGTTGTATGTATATGTTTAATGCCAAATCATTAAATAAAAATAAAAAAAGTCCAAAACATAAAAATAAAATTTTGGAGTTATCACCCTTATCACTTAGGGATATGAAAAATAGTTTACATGCTATTCTCAGATCTACTGAATATACACACAAAATGTCATAAGAATCGGTCAAACCGTTTGGCAGGAGAATGGCGACAAACACTGTGAATTTTATACACACGAGAACACACGAGAATTTTATATATTAGATAATATTTTAGCTGGAATATAAGTTATATAAAGCCTTAAATTAAATAAAGCCTTCTGCTTCAAACCGCTACACAACCACACGCTACGCAAACACACAAAAAAAAAAATCTTTTGATCCTCTCTCAATGTTTGATACAAACCTTCAAGGTACAGATACAACCAGTTCTATTGTTTCATACTTCAATCAACTACATACATTTATATTATATTTATGTATAGAAGGAATTTGAAATTGATGTACGCCGTTAATCATGTTTTAGACACCTCACTGTGAATGACTCAAGAAAATTTAGCACAATGTGGGTTTTCACTTTGATAATAAGTATAGGTAAAATGTTTTCACAAAGAGCTCTAATGGTCTGGTTAAAAATGGAAAATAAATAACTAAAGACTCTGTAAATCCAGCCAAAACTTCATCAAGGCCTAAGTGCCCAAGTAAATGGATAGGGTA
The DNA here is from genome assembly GCA_948253155.1 of Leucoma salicis. Classification (NCBI taxonomy): domain Eukaryota; kingdom Metazoa; phylum Arthropoda; class Insecta; order Lepidoptera; family Erebidae; genus Leucoma; species Leucoma salicis. The sequence continues at coordinate 10,999,424 of OX411809.1, read as the reverse complement.
TATCGAAGTTGGTCCCATAAAAATTTGGAACAAAAATTGTAACCCTAACGGCGGGTTTCTTTAGTGGGTGCGGGCCCCACACTATCCAGTTCGTTGCCCCGAACTATGGAGCGTGCGGTTATGTACATTTTTTCCCGCCTAAACAAAAAAAGTAAAAGAAGGGACCTACCTATATCGAAGTTGGTCCTATAAAAATTTTGAACAAAAATTGTAACCCTAAGGGTAGAAAAATAGCTAATTTTACTGAGTTATGTATACACCTCTCATACCTTGTACCTAGTTACCTTATCGTCGGTTAAATTTTTTTTGTTAAAAAGTTATGGGTCATTAGAATCGGTAATCAAGATATAAGTATGTTAAAGTAACATTCCTTTGTTTATAATAATGAGCATCATTGCCGCGCAATCCCGTTGAATATTGAGCGTCAAAGATTGTTGGTTTGTTCGGTTGTTCTTTGTTCGTTCGTTTCAACTTTATCTGTGAAAGGAAAATAAGTGTTAGGAATAAAAGAATTGCAAACATCATATAACGTTCACTGAAAAACGCAAAAATCAAATTCAATGTTGCTGAATGTGATACTCTAAGGTACCATACCATTTACAGGGCTAAATATTGCTATTAGTCTTGTAGGTCAAAATTTTTTCGCCGGCTCCTAAAAATATGGTTGAGGTGTCATTTCGATTCGGAATCGCATGTAGAAAGTTTTTGAAAAAATTCAAGATGCGCTCGAAAAAATTACAAAAGTTATAAATAATCAGCTAAAACAAGTGGATTTGGTTTTTTGCGTTTATCTCAAAAACTAGCTAAATAGTTTTTGAGATATTTAACAAGATTCAAAAAGAGAAGGAAAAAAAAATTCAAAAAGAGAAGGAAATAAAAAATTTTTACTTTTTGATTTGCACCGACGTAAATTGTTAATAACAATGTGAAAATTAACAATTTTTTAATTCTGCCGACGGGAATGTATTCTAAAGTCTTTGAAGAATGGCTCTACGAACGGAAAATATCTGAGATTTGTTATTTAACAATAATCGCACTTGCAATGTTAACATTCAACCTACATAAAATTGTTAAATAACTAATGTTATAAATTATTAAAATATCGCGATAAAAATTTTTCGCCGGTGGATTATTATTCGTTGATCTATACTGTAAGTTGCTGAATTTTTTCAAATTGAAATTTTAATATTTAATATGTTTAAATAATATTTTTTGTTGAAGTGCTCGAAGGGGACGTGGCTTGCGCAAACCCGAGTACCCGTTTTCAGACGTGTTTTCAGCCCTTGGTAAAAATTATAAATATTGATCCAACAGTTTCGGGAGTTGGGACTTTTTGTTAGAAAATTTAATTCTCTTTTTTAATCATATCATATAAATGTCGAACGTCGCTTGGCATATTCAATAATGCTTTTGTAAGATGGTTTATCAAATTATCATCATCAAACATAATCTCGATATACATATTTATATTAAAAAAGTTCTCTGAATATTCAATGCGAATGATTAATGAGCTTGACCAGTTTGGCAGCCAAAATGAAGATTATTGAAAGGAGAATGAGGATGGTGTCTGATGAATTTTTGTGTGAGGCACAAGGAGGTTTCAGGTGTGGACGAGGATGCATGGATTAAGTGTTTTCTCTGCGCAACATTGTGGAGAAGCATCTGGCTGTAGGCCAGAGGGTTTTCTACAGTTTTGTGGATTTGGAGAAAGCATTTGACACTGTTGTACGGAAGGAACTTTGGGACATTTTGCCGGAGTATGGTATTAACGGTAGACTGCTACAAGCGGTGCAGTCCAACTACATGGACTGCAGAGCTTGTGTGCGGCTGGATGATGGAATGTCACCCTGGTTTGATGTCAATATCGGCGTTAAACAGGGCTGCGTTCTATCAGCCAGACTGTTTATCATATATCTGGATAAATGTCTACAAAGGTTGAATGAAATGAATGTGGGAGTTCAGATGGGCGACTCAGTGGTTAACTCACTGCTATATGCAGACGATGCGGTCCTATTAGCGCAGTCTGCAACTGACCTGCAAACCCTAGTCGACGTAATGGCAGATTGTAAGAAAAGGGGCCTACGTGTGAATGTGAGCAAAACCAAAGTAATGGTTTTTGAAAGAGAAGAAGCCAGAACAGATGTTAGAGTAGCAATAGGAAATGGTGTGCTAGAACAAGTAGATGAATTTGTATATCTTGGATGTGGATTCAGTCGGGATGGAAGGTACACCACTGATGTAGAGAGAAGAGTGAATGTGGGAAATAGAGTGAACGGAGCATTTGGATAACTTCTCGGCAGCCACCACCTCAGCCAGAAGGCACGTGTCGCAATACACAACGCAGTGCTTGTCCCAACGTTATTATATGGAAGCGAGAGTTGGGTATGTAAAAAGGAGCATGAGAGTAAAATCAATGCGGTCGAAATGCGATCTCTGCGGAGAATCTGTGGAGTGAGGCTGACTGACGGCATTCGTAACAATGACGTAAGAGAGCGAGTAGGTATGAAAGAGAGTATTGGTGTAAAGATGCGAAAGGGAATGCTCCGATGGTTCGGACACGTGGAAAGAATGCCGGACGAGCGACTGGCTAAGAAGATATACAATGCGAAAGTGGAAGGATATAGGTACAGGGGAAGACCGAGACTTACCTACCTAGACCAAATTGGTCATGTATTGAAGGAAGGTGGAGTCAGGAGTCTCCGAAACCGGCGAGCGTGTATGAAGAGAGTTATGAATGTTGAGGAAGCGAGAGATATAATTATGCAAGAATAGAGCCTCTTGGCATTCTATTCTCTCTGCCTACCCTGCAAGGGAAATGGCATATAAAAATAAGTAAGTAATGATTTATGAATATTTCCAAAATGTTACATGCGTCACACATTTAAAAAGTTCCTAAGAAGTTACATGTATACGTAGATGTAAGTATAATTAAAATAAGGAGGTATAAAACCCTTGTATATGTCTAACACATATTTATATGAATGAGTATTTAGTTAGATTTAATTTTATTTTTGAAATGAACTTTAATTATGTATTTAACATTGATTTACAAGGCAAACACTTTTTCATCTAAAGGTTCGTTCATAGAAGTCAAAACAAATCTTATAGCATCGTAACCATCTTTATTCTAACTATTTTTTGTTTATTGTTGAATTATCCATCCGTTAGCCTTTGATCATCCACTGTTGGACTTAGGCTTCCCCAATATAACGCTTGTGCCGCCTGTGTCCAACGGCTGCCTGCGACTTTGACAAGGTCATCGGTCCACCGGGTAGAAGGCCGTCCTACACTACGCCGTCCAATACGTGGTCGCTACTCGAAAACCTTTCTTCCCCAACGATTGTCAGTTCGTCCAGTAATGTGATCTGCCCATTGCCACTTCAGCATGCTGAGCCGGCGGGCTATTTTCATCACTCCGATCTGCAACGGATTTCCGTATTACGGATTCTGTCACGTAGCTTACCGAGCATAGCCGCTCTATGGCACGCTGAGTGACTTTGAGCATCTATACAAGGCCAACATTCAGAGACCACGCCTCTGTCCTATAAGTCATCACTGATGGTACTATATATACCGTGTACCGGTATACACACTTATCGTAGACTTTCGTTTTCAGACACAGTGGAATATTGGACAAGAAGATATTCCTCGGTATCCAGAATGCTGCCCAGCTAAGCTGAATTCGTCAATTGACCTTTTTGTTGTTGGACTATCTAAATTGCTTTTGGTACAACATTTATTTAGATAGTTCGTTGTCATGGCCATCAGTCAATTATTGTGCGTGAGGACCAGTCTACTCTCAGTGGATTACGTGAAGCTAAGCTGGATCAAGCTAGTTTACTTAGGCCCACTTGCGCGTTTCAGAGTTATTTTATATAACTCCGAGCGTACTGCTAACGCAGGGCTAAATAATTATTTTTGCATGCACTGCTAAGAGTTAACACTATACCAAGCGTAAAATAATTAACTATCAAACCCGCTAAAATTGAAGGGTTAGGTTTGGTCTATCTCTGGGTTTATTACATCAAAATTGTGAGACTATGCTAGTTTGTGCTTTGTATTTAAAAAAACAACAACAGAATAACATTAAATCGTTTATTTTTATTGTCCTGATGAGTGAATTTTTTGTTTCTGATGATGTGTTCATGTGTGTTCTGCCCCCCTAGACAACGGGATATGCTTATTATGTCGTCGTAATCTTATGTCAATCCCATACATTGATTATTAGAATAATTCTTCTATTTTTCTATTTTATTCTGTACTACTAGCGTTTATGCCACTTCGTTATATATATAGTACATCATCTATGATGCCACTTATCTACAGGGCCTGGTCAGTTCACGATAGTACCAGCAGTTTCTTATTTATTTTCAATAACATGTTTACCTCCATCCATCAGCCTTTTAAAGTCCACTGCTGGACATAGGCCTCCCCAAGAATGGGGGATAGTGCCGTAATCGCCACGCTTGGCAGGCGGGTTGGCGATCGCAGTGGATGTTGTTAATACTCGAAGGAGTGCTGCTGCCCACTCCCGCGGTATTCCCTCAGTCGGCTCTTACAACTCCCATGGGTGGAGGGGAGTGGGACAATTCTAAAGCCGGCCCCACACGGCAAAAAAGGTATTTAGTTATCTCAAAAGAGCCTTAAGAGTTAAAAAAAACTTCACATACAATTGTGATCATTTTATCAAGAATCACATAACTTTTGCTTTAGCCCTTTAGGCCCACTTGCGCGGAAATTTTGAGAAAATGAAATACCTTTGGGTTTACTAGCTTAGGTTACACAAATAACTATCTAATTCAAATTTTTTCTTGCACGTACGAAAAATCTTGTAGGTTTTACTAACCTCATTCCGCTTACAACCAGCCAAATACAAAAGGGATGAATGATGAACGACACAAGTATTCTTATCTCTCTCACACAACAGTCACTTGCATATAAGCCTTTGTTTAATGTCAGATTTGAATTGACGCCGTGTGTTTTTGGTAGTTTATATTGAATGGCGATATGTCATTATGTCAAATTATTGTTTGTTTACTATCTCGAGTGTATTTTGAGACAATATATCTGTATTATTTTGTGAAATGTGAAGGAAATCTTATATATGTTTCCCTATTTTAACAAGTGGGAGCAGTTTACTTCTTTGTGATATAATAACCAAATATAGGTAAACATGTTATTGAAAATAAATAAGATACTGCTGGTGCTATCCTGAACTCCAGAATAGCAATTAACTTTCATCATGACATGTATGTCTTTATTCAATCGATTATCCCCGTTGCTAGTACAGAAGTTATAGTAATTACTTTTTAAAGTACAAATTATTTGTGAATAAAGAAAAAGAGATTTTTAGTAGGGGCGGGAATCGAACCACGCATCTTTTCCAATCCGGGGAAGTGCTCTAAGCCACTTAGCTACCCTATTGACCTTTCGATCATCCCAAATTCTTAATCACATTTGTCTTACGACTAACGAGTCAATTGCTAAAAGAAATAAATCTAAAATTACCTATTATTTACAAATAAATGCGGGTTATCTACCAGATAATATTCAGTGATTGAAACTAATATCAAATTTCTAAACTATTCTAGCTCCGAACCTGAACAATTTTGAAAGCACTTGAACTTTTTATTAACAGTTTTGTGAAGTGTAGCTAGATGACGTGGGCTTCATAATAGCACTTAGAGAACATGAGCGTGAGTTTTGATGCGGGCTACTATTTCGAAATGCATTTGTTGTTATTGCTCCTGAGAGCATAATATATGGTGATAGCATATATGAGATTTGTGTATATAAAGCACTTAGGAAGAAGAATGAAATGAATGAATGATAAGAGAATAGAAGTCTTAATTTAATTTTATAGTTATATCATTAACAAGCGCATTGCATTCCCGCGGCATCGCTCGCGTTATAGTGATAATATTTTGAATAGGATTTCCGTCAAATTCTTTCATAGCGCTAAGTCTAACCTACAGCAGGCGTACATCACTCGCTCAAGGCCACGAGTTAAATGACTACCGCTTCGCGTACCGACCACGGTACAATCGAGCGAAGAGTATCGCACGCGCGCCTAAGCGCTCTCGCTTGTAGTATTGATTAAAATAAAATTATTTACGCGATTTAGGGTATTTTGACAGTAAAATTTTATAACCGAAAATTCAGAGCTAAAACTGTAAACGCATATGATCAACAAAAAAAAAACAATTTATAAAAAAATAATCCGACTTGAAAATAACATTTAAAATGATATAAAAAGTAATCAAATAGAATCTACTAGAAAAAATATTTTTTAAGTTTTATAAACGACAGCTTTGTTGCTGTCGGTGGAGTCAGAAGTCTCCGAAACCGGCGAGCGGAAACCGGAGAGATGTATGCAAGAATAGAGCCTTTTGTCACTCTGTTCTGTCTGCCTACCCCGCAAGGGAGATAGCGTGATGATAAGTAAGTAAATAAAATCATCATAGGTGCAACCCTAGCGCATTCGTTGAATGCTGTATTTCTGTGAACATAAGGTATATTTCTTCTCGCTACGAACAATTGGTATTATTATTAAGGTTTTGTAGGCTATTATAGAGAGACTTTGGACAAGTTTTAATGGAAGTGATGGTTCTGTCCGTAGGACTAGTACTTATTCTGTGCCTACAGTACCAAAGAAACGTGCCAATTGAAATATTTTGTAGATATCTATATTTTTTGTTAAGGTATGTTCCCACATATGCATACCTTCCCCCAAACAAAATTAAAATCACAAAATTTAAAGGCTAGTGTATCAGTAGCCAGATAATCGTAAATCCGCTAGTTTGATATTTAGATTTTTTTTTTCACATTATGTTTTACCGCTAGTTTGATCTTTATGATTAATCTGGGTAGTTACGAAACTATTGAAATACTTACATCAGCACATAAACAATTTTAAAATATCATCTAATCTTGAGTAATATTACGTCAATACTAAAAAATTTTACAATATTCTGCGAAACAAAATTCAAATCAGTAAGCAATTTAAGAAAAGTGAGTAAGTAATGTTTTACGTAACTTTTAAACCTGATACTTGGAAATTGGCTATCGGCCTAGGTTAGCAGATATGCCAACATTAATAATATAACACTACTCAATCCAAAAAAATGTTACTCAGTTGAATAAGTCTGGTGACCTGGGATCTTGGACTACAAAATTTATATACAGCCTATCATGTGTCCGATGGACTCGTGGTCCGTGGAATGCCGCGCTCTACCCGATGGCGATATAGGCGCCCGTCACCGTGCCTAGGAGCACGTGCCTCGAGGTACGCCTCCAACAGCCTCTGGAGATACGAAGGCACTCCATGAAACCGGAGCGCCTCCTTCAACGTCTCGTGAGGGAGACTGTTGAAGGCGTTCTCTATATCAAGCGAGACTGCCAGTAAGACCTCCTTCCTGGCCACCGCCTCGGTGGCTAGGGCTTTCAGAGTGGCCAACGCATCGATAGTGGAGCGGCCCTCTCTGATGCCGAACTATAACTCAGACAGTCCCGGCCCGACATCCTCGAGGTGCCGCATTTCCATTGCTCCGGGAACCACCCGGACCTCAAACATTAGTAGAGCAATTCCCGGAGCCTATCCTGGATGTACTCTGCAGCGACACTAAGCACTAGCCCCGGAAAGCCGTCCGGACCAGGCGTCTTCTTCCGCCCGCGAAGGCGGGATAGGCCACCTCTAGTTCTGTATCGGTGACGGGAGGGATTGGTGCCAACTCATCCGCCACCGATGGAGGAGCCATTGTTGGGGGAACATGTCCCGCAGACTGCGGGAACAAACCCCCTCACCAGCCCCGACAGGAATCCTCGTTCCATTGACTCTATTATACTTGGGCGCATAGCTTATTCCGCGTCCGTTGATACAGGCGCCCCCACGGATCCCTGTCGAGGCCAGCCAGAACGACTGTCTCCTGTTACAACCAAGACACACCGTGTTTTTCACGGCCAGTCATATGTAAGACGTTGGTATCGACCCGCTCAGGTCCGATAACAATATTTCAACTTGGTACCAAACCTTTCCACCAGTATTGCAATAGGTAATTTTTTTTATTGCTTACTTCCCCTAGTCAACTCGTACGACATCCGTGTGACAAGAATGTGGTGATAACACTTGAATTCTTCCATCATCAGCATCTTACAGACAAAAAGGTCTTTCTTGAAGGTTACACACACATACACACTGATAGGGCTCCTAATATTTAAATCCTAAAAGAATTGGACGCTAAGGAAATCACTAATACTTTATCTTTTTTCGCAGGCTAGTTCTAATAGCGCTGGTGGTAGAGGTGCTATATCCAGTAACATGGCAGTGTCGCAGTGACGGGTGGCAAGGTGGCGCCTTCGTACGACTATATCTTTGTGGCACACTAGCATTGCAAGCCACGCTCATGCTGTTACTAGCAGCCCTGGCACAACAATCTGCCAGAGGCACCATCACTGACTTGGATGTGAGGAAAATGGTGTCACCACTGCTTCTACTCAAGTAAGTATACCCGATACTAGCTCACAGTATTTGAATACTAACTGCAATGATCTGGAGACCGTAATATCGGTAATATCGACCACGGCGGCCAATAAATAAATGAATATTCACGGACATTTCACACAACGTCCTCTGGTCCCAAACTAAGCTTAACGCTTGTGCTATGGGTACCAGATTACGGATATAATACATGTTTATTACTTCTTTTTTTGACGCGATAACGTCTTATAAATCGATGAACGCCAGCCGCACGCACGAAATACTGTCACGTTCCGCTCAGAGTTGTTAAATAAAAATAGGTGGCAGTATTTTAAGTAATCTGACTACGAGGTTCATCTGCGGTACGTAAGATAGCGACCGATTCATTGTTTGTGAAACTCTCAGAAACATATATCTATTTGACGTTATCACGTAAAATTATCGTCCGTAAACCGACTTTGCAGACAACCATATACCTAGGTTTTTTGTAAATACATACATATAATAGATAGACAACACCCAGATGCAGTAAAAATATCTGTGTTTATCACACAAATAATTGTCCTGAGTGGGAATCGAACCTACGACCTCGTCCACGGAAGTCGGTTACAGTATCGAATACGCCACGAGGCCCGTCGACAGACACTAGCCTATGTACGCAGTAGATATTCTAGTGCACAAGTAACTTGATTTCATAGTATCGCAAACTATTCTCAATGCCTTAGACTGAACGAGTCGGGTAATGTTATTGAGCTTTTTCGTAAAAAGAAAAATTCTCTCTAGCAGTTTGGAAATGTGCCCGGTAGACGGCAATAGGCTCGCCCCCTATTACGTGGGACTTATACATAGCTGGCGAATCGTGGCTGTAATACACTTCTGCCTACCCCTTCGGGGAATACAGGCGTGAATTTTGTTTTTTTTTTATCAGGAGGACCGTGGGTGGTTTGTTATCATTAGCAATAAAAAGCAAGGCCAACATTCAGACTTAGTGTTGCATGCACATTAATACTTAGGTCCCAATAGTCCGTGATCCCAAAGTTTCTTAACGTTCCGCTTGGGTGGACCACTGAAGTAACGTTATACAGTTCCAGTTTTTCCGCCAATACAGGCAGTCAGACAGAACACGGCGTATTTATTTTGTGGGTGAGGGCCCCACATGACTCTGTTCGTTGCCCCGAATGACGGTGGTTAGGTACATTTTTCACTCGTGTAACAAAAAAGTGTCTATTGGCGTTGTTTGTTTATTGATCAAAATACATTTTTATGCGCAGTTAAATGTACTCCATTGACTGTTATTTCGCATACGATATAAGTCTTTTATTAATAACTAGCCTTTGCCCGCGGCTCCGACGCAGCCAGTACTTTTAGTTTTTAGGTTATATCTTAGGTTTCCGATATTTAAGCGGGAATAAATGTATACCAGTTTTTAAGTCTAATCAAGAGCTATCAAATAAAAAAAGTTGTAGCAATATCCGTTTGGTAGTTTTTGCATCACGCGAACGAACAAACAGAGAAACAGACAAAAATCTAAAAAAAAAACGTTTTGTGTTTAGACACGCCTATATAGCCTATTACAGTATTTTTTTCGCAAATATCTTAAATGGACAGACATAGCTCTTTTACAGCTTTATAATAGTATAGATTTGGCTAAAAATAATAAGTATTTAATATCTTGTTTGAATACACTGATTGCCACAGTTGATTTTTTTTTAACACTTGACTCGGCATAATCAATTTTAAAAGATAATTTATATATTGATCAGTGTTTTAAAAACCGGGCGTAATTGTTCTGTACGGAATGACCGTAGCTTGATATTAAGATCAGAAATAACTGGAAATGTCTGATATTCCGCAACGTATTTCTATCTTTTTAACGCGTTTTTATAGATAATAAAATAACCGTTATTATTAACCGCACGTTCTACTTCGTTCATCGTATTAATTTTCATAAAACTAGCACGAACTTGATAGTAATAAAATCTCATAAAAATAAATAAAAATGCCGATTTATTTATTATTTTACTTTACGTTAACGTGAAACTGATATTGAACTATTAATAAACTATCCACGATGTGTTTACATTTTCTCCATTACAAGTGTGTAGAATAATAAAATGTTAAACATTTTGTGTACTCATTTCTGTTTTGATTTGCTTTAGAGTTTGTGTATATTATAGCCTGTTTGCCTTTAAATCTTATATGTTATAAGTATCTACTATCTACATAAATAAAACTGAAGTGTCTTATTGTAATGTCTTAATAACAACTTTTTTTCTAAATGTATGGTATATGAAATTATCGTGTAAGTTACCTATAACACAAAGTTTATTTTGTGTCTATAACAAAATACAAAATTTTAAAGTTTTTGACAGTCTTTCTGGTTGTTCCGGCTGACCTCGGAAACGGCTAGACCGATTCAGACGGGATTTACACAGATAGCTGAAGTAAGGGCTCCCACACTTAAACACGATACGACGTCGCGTCGTACAACGATGCGGCGTCGTTTCGATGAGCATCGTAAAAAAACACGACATCGTAACGTAATGTGCCACACACGATACACGGCACGATGCCGTCGATACAGAGGGGTGGTGTTAGTTCATTCCGAAAAATGGACCGCACTAGACGCATTCTGCTTCTGCTGTTAATAAGAAGACGAAGAAAGAAAAGACAGATACTCAGAAGATACTGGAGCCACCCATTTCTTTCAACCATGAATAACGGGAGTCACTTTATAAACTTTGTACTTCACAATGCCTTAAAAATAGACCACAACAAGTTTTTTGATTACTTTAGAATGAGTGCATCAAGTTTCGAAGAGTTACTTCATCGGATAACGCCACATATAGCAGGAAAATATGGCAGAGGCAGACCAACCATCGAACCTCTCGAGATGCTGGAATTAACTGTAAGGTAAATGATACAACAGCTTTCTCATATTTTTTTCATTTCACAAACCAACGACACTAAACAACAATTTTTGAAAATTAATTTGTTAACAAAGCAAGTTTCACCTCAAATTAACAGATATTAATTCAACTTTAACATAATTTTAAATCAACATTACACCTTTGGATTCCTTTTTTTAAGAAAAGTCGTAAAGCGATAAGGGTGATGCTATTGGTTCACGTGATGTATTCGAATAATCATTAGATTCGCTCTCATCGATTTGGCCTTGCTTGGCAGCTGGTGACAGTGCTGCTTCTCGGGTAGACTGTGTCGAACTTCCGGCTGTTTGGTAACCACCGTGGTAAGAACTTTGCTATGAACTTTGGGGTCTTTGTGTTTCATGCACGTACTAGGGTATGGTACGAAGATGGACAATTGCTCTGAGAATAATATATAGAGGTATGTTGCTGTGATTGTTCGTATAGATCCGTTAAAACTTGTAAGACCCGACTTTGGAAAATTAAGGTTTGATGATCCGTTAGTTTATTTAAAGATGGTAATATCGCTTTAAAAAAAGATAAATGTCTGTTTTCAGGCTCTTTTAATTTTGCCATAATCTCTTCTTCAACTGTATCGACATTTCTTCTTTTTCGTGATGGCTGGGGGAGAGATGGACTTTTAAATTTTCTTTTTGGACTTTCCTTTTGTGAGTTCTGATTGTTTGTTTCCAGATCTATTATACTATCATCGGTTTCATTTTGATCATTTCTTTTTTAAAAAAGGAGCTGTTTCTATAAATGATATTCTTTACGTTTGTTAGCGCCTGCTTCAGATTTATTTATTTCTTTAAGTTTTTTTACGTACTTGGCATAGTTATCTTTAATACCAGTCCATTTCTTTAACACAGAATTACCTGAAACAATAGTATTTTATGTTTAGACACGCATAAATAAATAAATATTACATTCACTTGCCCATCCCACCAACACACGCATACACACGCACCACACTGATACACATATTCACATGCATACCTTCACATAGATTATTTATTTATGTATACACTTTTAATTATTTCATTTATTTATTTCCTTATTTTATTTCAGGTTTTTGGCATCAGAAAACACCTTTCAACATATGCATTTAAACTGCTATCGTGGAGCGTCTACTATCGCTAAAACTGTAAAAATAGTCTATGGAGCTATATGGAAGCATCTTTTGATCGAAAATATACCGAAAATAACTAACTACTGAGCGGCTAACAAAAAATGCTGAGAAGTTTGTCAAGAGTGCCAACTTTCCTAATCGCATAGGCGCACTTGACGGGAAACATGTTCGTATTTGGAGTCCCAAACATGCCGGATCTCTTTTTTATAATTACAAAAATTATTATTCTGTATTGTTGTTAGCTCTCGTAGATTCTAAATACAGATTTATATATGTTGATATTGGAGCATATAGCAAGGAATGTGACTCAACCGCTTACAATAATTCAAAATTGAATGAATTACTTTTAAAAGGACAACTTCCTTTACCAACGCCAAAGCCTTTACCAGGCTCCCAAACGCCTCTTCCTTTTGTTTTTGTTGCAGACGAAGGCTTACCGTTAACAAATAATATAATGCGCCCATACCCAGGAAAACATTTGACGATACAACAAAGAGTTTTTAATTATCGTTTGAGCCGAGCAAGAAGATTTGTAGAATGTGCGTTCGGTATCCTGGCTAACAGTTGGAGGGTATTTCTGAAATGTTTCTTTCAATCTTTGGACAAATATCATAAAAGCAAGCTGTGTTTTACATAATTTCATTCTAAGCCGTGAAGGAGCCGGAACATTTAAAGATATGTTAATTGATGATTCTTTTATTGAACTACAACAGTCCACACAGGAGGGTAGAATAAGAACAAGAGCTACCGACATAAGAAATGAATTTTGTGATTATTTTAATAGTGATGTGGGACCTCTTAGTTGGCAACTAAATAAAATATAGGATATTACTTACCATATTTTGTTTTTTCTTGATTACTTAATTCTTAAAAACCAGGAAATAAATTTTCGCACACCTTTTTCCATTCTGTTGCTTTTGCATTTTTATTCTTGTATTCTTCAGATGTTTTGTCCCATAGTACGGGACGCTGCTCGACTAGGGTAATTAAATGATCGACTTCAATACCATCCGCCATCTTTGAATTTCGAATAACAACTGCGCAGGATTGCATCGTGAGTTTCTAACGTCACCACGTCGTATCGTGCATCGACACGTTACGACGTCGTGTCGTAGATTTCCACGACGCGACGTGGAAATCGTAAAACCACGCTGCATCGTTGTACGACACGACGTCGTATCGTGTTTATGTGTGGGAGCCCTTATAAGGAGCAACTTAGACAACCTTTATTTAAAAAATTAATTTGGGTTCCACACAAAAAGGTATATATAAATTGGTCATAATACCTATTACGAGCTTAAGTGGATATATTTAGTGCAAGAATAGTATCAGGTCTAACTGAGACAAATACTCGTAGAATAAATTAGTCGAATTAGTTTGTGTTCTTCATAATATATTATTACGATACCTACTTATAATTAGAAAGTTACACATCAATATCAAATTATCTAAAGTTATGGAATCATGTCACGTTAACTACTTGAGTGTTCCATCCATCCAGCAGCCGTTTATATTCCACTGTTGGACGTAAGAACGCACGCGGTCCTACGCCGCTTGCATTCAACCGCACCCTGCAGTTTTGATTATCCACCTGTTGGAGAGTCGTGCTATTATAGTATATCAATAGTTATCAGTGGGTAGGAAGCTCCATCCAGCGTAAGAGCTCGTTATCTTCCAATGCCGTGATGAACAGTGCCAGATAAATTACATTTCCTTGTCGTTACCAAATATAATTATTATTTCTCTATTTTTTCTGTATCGATTTTTATTTAGCATGTTAAGGAGATAAGAGGATCCAATCCTAGCAGTTATAGGTTGCCAGAAACCTTGATCATACGTCTTACTTCGTTTTTGTTAATAGTGGAAATATTTTGATTAGCTAACGCAAACAGATCGGAAGCTCACTCCAACAAAATTTGAGATAAGGCTAAATTAGAAAAATGTTCACGTGTTCCCGTATAATACTTTTCTGCTATTAGATCGCTTTTGAGTTGCAAGATCATCGCTAGGAGTGGTACAACGTCTTACTCGTATCATGATCCCGCAATAGTTCAACAGAATCACGTCACCGTCTTATTATTCATAAACTATTAATAAGACAAGACTGTGATTACTAATTCGTTACGAAACTATTATTGTTATCTTATGTAGTGACAATACTTGCGAAATATTGCTTGACCCAAAAGCTTATAACAACTTAAATCTTTATAAGTAAAAGGGATGGGATTGAAATGGGTTTCCTAACTATTATAAAGCTATAACGAAAGACGTGTCTGTCTCTCTTTTCTCTGTTTGTTCATTCGCGCATCACGTAAAAACTACTGAACGGATTTAGATGCAACTTTTTTATTTGATAGCTCTTGATTAGACTTAAAAGCTGATATACGTTTTATCCCGCCAATATATCGGGAACCTGAGATATAACCTGAAATACTAGCTTTTGACTGCGGTGGAGCCGCAATTTTACCAAGATACTAAGCTAGTGGATCTGATCAGTGTACCTAGCTCCTTACAGTGGAAAGGGCCCGTGCCCTTCAGAGAGACGTGTAACGGTAGTAAAGAGTAGAACAAAAAATGTAGCAGAAGATAAATCGTCATTTAATCATCATTATCTTTTCTTCAGATTTTTGTCTCCTACAGTAATTTCAACTGGCTCTTAAACACATTATGGTGGTGACATTATAAATGTATGTCATGAATAGTAGTTTATAAATGCCTCGTCTACTTAAGCCGTGTTATTCTCTCTCTTTTACAGCGAGAACAAAACAATTATTCAAATCACTTGTACACCTACAGTTTGCACTTGATCTTGACCCACAATGAACACATATTTGTATCTTGACTCATGCGGTTTATAATAAGAAATGGCGAAAAGAAATGTTGTTTAGACTTCGATCAACAGTGGTCAAAGTGTTTAGAGATTTCATTTTGCTGTAGGTACCTACTATTGATAAGATTTCTCTTATTTGTTTTATAAATAGAAGAATATTGTTCTTGTGTTGCCATTCAGATTATTATTACAGTGTTACCCGATACCCGCGACTTCGTCTGCTTTGTTTAATGGGTTTATAAAAAATAGTATTTTTTTAAACTTTAAGAAATAAAATTATATGTACAGTAGTTTTTCCGCGATGCGCGCCTAACTGTGGACCGCTATCATCTTATTTCTACTGTATTAATAAACTTCCTTGTAATTTTGTTATGAGATCCACAGAAAAATTAATATGAATCTTTTTATAAACAACATTATTCTAAATATAACATCTAATTGTTTATATGTAACGTAGCAGGTATTGGTACTTTGATTTGCTATGATTTCGATTTACCTATATAGTTGTTTATTTGTATGAGTCATCTTTTTGTCACGGTCTGTTAAATATGCGTACATATGTTTTTACATTTTGTCCTATAAATGTACCTACTTACTAAAACCTATAGATAGTTTACGTAGGTACTACTTGTATCTTCATAAGTTCATGACGTATACTAACTTAATTCGTAATGAACTTATCTATACTAATAAATGGAGAGCCGGTTTTTTTGTTCGGGACCGGCGCTCACTTTTCGGGATGGCGCGGGATGGCATGGTAAAGGATTTTTGTGAGAGGAAATGAATTTGAATCTTATTATAATGCTATTGGCACACAAATTTCGTTGAGATCGTTACAAGCAGACCAAGCATACCGCGGGATGCCACGGGACGCCACGGCATGCCGCAGTACGCCACGGCATGCCACGGGATGCCACGGCATACCGCGGGATGCCGCGGCTTCCTTTGTTTTTTTAGCATATCAAATGTGCAGTATCCCGCGGCATCCTTTGGCCTGCCACGGCATCCTTTGGCATGCCACGGGATGCCTCGGCATGCCAAAGCGTTCCTTGGCGTTCCGATGATACTTTGCCCTGCCATCTCGCGCCATCCTGTCAAGTAAGCGGCCGGTGATTTCTTATCCGGAACCTATATTTTTGATGTGAAACATCTAATGCGAAGGGAGGGTAAACCGGCTGTTAGCGTGGCGACGCTTATACCTAATAATAGGAATCCTATCTGAAATAGATTTTTCATGGCCATATTACGACACGAGCGAAGGCGCGGGGAACGTACTAGTGTACGATAGTTAGGTAATGGGCGAAAAAAAAACTTTGTAGTATGAGATATGGAGTCGATAATTACTATAATAGCTATTATGCTTACTATGTATTATGTTTTTATTTTTATACATTTTATCATAGACAGACGTCATCAAACATTGCCTTTGACGTTTTATCAATTTTGTTTTTATGATACAAAATGACGCGAAGGTACTTTATCTAAGCGCAAAATATACTATAAGTGATACATAACTGGTTTTTGAATCTCCTTAATTGGTTCTTTACCTGGCTAAAAAATCTAAGTTCTTATTGTTAATTATATTGAAACTAAATTACAGTATCTAGCATTTAACACAACGGAGATATAGAACAAACACTTACAACAATAAGTATTAAACAATTGTTCTTAAAGACACTTTAAGAATACATAATTGTCATGCTTAACTTATTATATTCAAGACTCTTGAAAGCAGACTGCGATTATTTTTTTTGCGATTGTCTTGCATTAGGTACTAAGTGTTTAAGTACAATATTATGAGAAGATTCTGCCAATGAAACTTCATGTTATATTACTTGTCACTGAGAGTAGCTTTTTAACGTCTGGTATATCGTGCATGTAAAACACACAGTATAATATATTGAGTAGACTCGCATTTTGTGTTCCGAGTGGGGTAGTTCCTAAACGGAGCTTACGAATTCTGTTTTACATACACAAAATTCCAGACGTACACAACCCTTCTCTCTTACCTTCGAATTATTTAACGTCACGTGTCCAAAAGCTTTTATTAATATTTTTTGTGAAGGCATTCCAAAACGTTTCTAATCGCACACGTTGTCGTTTGAGGTAATATAGCAGGGCCCGTAGAATGTAACTCACTAATCGTATCGACATCGTATCGGCTCGCTTGTCATTGGCAGAGTTATAGAGTAGTTATTGCGACGCGTGATGTCGCAATAATCCCTCGGCTAATCACGGTGATCTCTCAACCAATCACAATGACACGATACGATGTCGATACGATTTAGTGAGATACATTCTAACCCCCTGGATATGGGAGGCTCCTTAACCACAAAAATAACCCGCTGTGTGCCATCCTCATGCTCCAGCCCGAGTGTTGTGTGTTCGATTTAAACAGGACAACTTTTTGTGTGATCCACAAATGGTTGTTTTGAGTCTGAGTATACTTTGTGTCCGGTACATTGTATGTTTATAAAGTCCGCCACGATATGAGGTTTATTATTAAGTGCAATGTTGTCTTAAAAAATCGACTGAAATCGACTTACAGAATAAAAATCTCGAATTATTTAGATATTTACTACCAGTACTACTAAATTACTAGTAAAACTCAATTTATTTTGTTTTTAGAGTGCTGCTAGTATTTCCAGAAATGGCTCTGAATGTGATGGGCACCATGTGGATGTTCTGTGAAGTGATCCAGTGCTCTGTAGACGACAAGTTTTCAAGCATAGTCATACAAAGTAAGTGCCACATCATTGTTACCCAAGTTGAGTTATGTAGGTATTTGAACATCGTCTTTTAGAGCATACAATGAACCGTTTTACATATTTTTAAAGGCAATCACCCTACACCAGTGCATCCTAGAGAGAATTTTACAAAGATCCTTACAAATTATTTATGATAATATATTAAATACTAAAGTGCATTTTTTTGAGTTTTTCTTTTGTTTGTTACGCTTTCACGATGTAACTACTTAACCGTGTTTCATGCTGATCATGAAATTTAGCAAAACATGAAACCCAAATAAAACATAGGCTACATCTTATCCTGGAAAAAAGACGTTATTGTGGAATAGCCGTTTTTGATAAGTTTTAAGATTAATAATGTGTTGTACAGTGTTTTTAAGTTAATGTTATCTTTAGTGTGAGATTTTCAAAGTTACTAATGATGTTATAGTCACTGATGTGAGTATAAAAAAGAGAAGAACTACAAGCAGGAACTAAAAATGTCCACTATAAATGAGTGCAGATTACGCTTTCCTGCACTCATCTCGTTTAATGTTGTTCCGACGAGCGAGCAGCCGTAGCGCCTGCGACCAATCAACATGCCTAATAATACTAAAATCTATTGTGAAAAACTCATTTTTTTCTCGTCATTTCTGTATAGTATAATTAGGTACACTCACGCACGCAGTTAAAAGTTGTTACTATTTTATAAAATTAATGCGAAATTAATGCATTTAAGTATTTAAGTAAGATTATACATACAACTTTTGCCTCGATTTCTAAACACAATTTTGTGTCCTTAATTTATAGATCAATGGTTATTGTAAATATTTTTAAGCTTATAAGTTATACTACTTACTAGGCACTAACACATTATTTAGTAAGTATTCTATGTTAAATTATATAGGTATAGCAAGTACCTACCTAGGAAAGCGATTTATAACCCAGATTTTGGTTTAAGTAATCTAAATTGGTTACGTAATCGATTACACTGTGGTTGGTCTTTTCAATTGGGTTAACATGCTATTTTCGTAATCGATAAACTCAAATTTTGGTGCGTGTCTTATCATTTTATCAAGGGCTTGTGACTGTGAAAGGGTGCCTATTAATATGTGAGGATTTCCGAGTGGCTAATGGTCGTCCGCGCGACTTCGTTCACGTGTAGGTACTAAAGAATTGGGTCAATCTAATATTAATATTACTAATTAGATATTATAAATGCGAAAGTTTGTGAAGATGTTTAGAGTAGTTTGGATGTTTGTCAGAGCATCACAGCTAAATGACTCAATGGATTAGGAAGATTTATGGTAGATATAGATAAGCTCCAAATAGTTATTCAGTGTTTTGTTCTGTTCTTTCAACGTCAAACTGTCATATTACTGACAAAGACAAAACACTGCATTCAGAGGTTATATATACAACGTTTATTAGTAAGGCAGATAGAGTTCCTGCAGGATAATATTATTACATATAAAATTTTTGTCATAAACCGATGCTAATGAAATTTACTATAGGTACTCACTATAGATAAATTGTCGCTTGCATTGAAATATTTTTATCCCGATATGCATAAACAATATAATGGACTTCTGTAGAAACTAGTATATATACGTACAACTCTACGGCACATAAATTATTTTTATGCACCATGCCACAGTCCATTTTCCGTGATAAAACTAGTACACATATTTTTAAAGGTTCCGAATTATACCTACGCCTATGCCATATTTCACGATGATCGGTTTAGTTGAGTGAAAATGTAACAAACAGGTCTGTACCGTTTCCCAGGTTGAATTCCTTAATATTACTAGGTGGTGTTGCTTTCAATAGCATTTGAAATAATGTCTATTGCCCGCAAACTTGACTGAAAATTATTACGCATTTTTTTATAGACAACACTGCATTAGGGAATAATCCTTGTATCGCGAGGGACTTTACAAACATACAATTTCACGGACACAAAGTACACTCAGACTTAGAATAACCATTTGTGGATCACACAAAGTGTTGTGCTGTATGGGAATCGAAGTCACAAGACTCGGGCGGGAGGCCGGTGTCTAAACCACTCGGCCATCTGTGCAATTAAAATTATATTATTATTGACTGATCAAAAGGTGATTCTTAATCAAAAGGTGTTGACAAATTGCTAAAATCCTAGATTTCTCTGCGCAGTGTCTTAATTTATACCTACTTACTTATCATCACGCCATTTCTTTGCGGGGTAGGCAGAGAGAACAGAAAACTTAATCCATTAGTACTGTAATCGAATTTCTTTTTCAGGTATAGTTTTATTTAACTGGGTACAACTCGCATTAACAGTATTCGGTTTATTTATGGTATTTGATCCACTCGGCTCAGTGAATTATGGCGACATGCAAGACACACCGAATCAAGTCAGACATCATAGAAAAGTTACTGGTCTTTGGTCAAGGAGATTCAGGTGGGCCTTTTGCTGGCTCAAGCGAGATGAACATGGAAAAGAAGCGTTTCAACAAGTCGCTGGTAAGTGATATTTCTTTCTCTTTATCTTTTACTTTACAGTCTATTAATCCTGTATAATAGTATCCTACTAGAATTCCTTTTTTCGTGATTAATTTAATTTTACTTTCTTAATAAGTAATATCTGGAATATGACGGTGTGGGTTGTCGTTCTACATTGTTTTTTTTTCTGTCATAGTTCTATACTAACCTATACTCGTATATCCACACTTCAGGATATTGTGAAGTAATTATAAAGTTCAATAATTCATTATTTGAAAGGTTCTTACATTTGAATTTTGAACGAACGTGTTGAACGTAATTTTCATATTTTAAAGAAGTTAATAAATGTATCTCCATTTATATTGCATGATATAGTCATTAGTATTAAGTATTTCTATCAGATAACCTTGTAATTAGAAAATGTATTTTGTGGTTGCCACAGATACTAGCAGGTAACTTCTGTTTTGTGCTGGCTACATCTTAAAAACACGATATTTTATCTATGTTATTTTAACGTAAAATCTTAATAGGTATTTATAGCAAACCACTGAAGGAATGTAATATGGTTCAGGTGGCCTGCCAATAAAGGCGGAGACACAGCACACGGTGGGTTTCTTTAGTGGGTGAGGGCCCCACACTACCCTGTTCGTTGCCCTGAATGACAGAATGTGCGGTTAGGAAAATTTTTTCCCGCCTTAACAAAAAAAAAGGTATTTATAGTAAAAAGCAATTAAACATCTCAAATATTTTTTCGTATTTTGTTAATCTATACTTATAAAACTACTAAGCTCACCCAGGGTCCATCGTACCTACCGCCATATTGCTTTTTTGTTAATATTTTGCAATGAAAATTATTAAAGTACTAATATCGCTATTAAAAAATAGGTGTTGGCAGTAGAGGGATGAAAATTTAGGGTTCTATCATAAAAAAAATATATAAAAATCTTTATCCAAAAAATAAAAAATAAAACCCTTATCACTTAGGGGTATGAAAAATAGTTTACATCCTATTCTCAGACCTACTGAATATACACACAAAATGTCATAAGAATCGGTTTCGGAGGAGATTGGCGACAAACACTGTGACACAAAACATTTTTTGATGTACATATTAGATAATAGAACTGTGCCTGAAGATATCTGAGAAAAAAATACTGTATTAGGCTCTCTAGGCGTCTCTGAACCCAAAATAATTATTTTCAGCAGTTTTGTCTGTACGCACATAACTCAAAACTAGGAAACTACTGTACCGATAGTGATGAACGTTTTTGTTTGATAGCTCGTGATTAGACTAAAAAACTAGTATTTTATCTCACTAATAGCAGTGAGATTAAACAAACAAATAATAGCTAGTAGATTATTAGGTCAATCGGGTGTAATGAAAAATATAATCAATACATAATCATATTGTGCTTACTCGATTAAACGTTCATTGACCCTCACTGAGTGATAAGGGACCGATACATAGATATATAACATAGTTCAAATAGGAAATTTGTTTTCAAAATAAGCAGGCAGCACCTATATTTCAAGTTACCAATGTCTGCACGACCGAACATGAGACATGAGAGTTACCAATGTCTGCACGACCGAACATGAGACATGAGAGTTACCAATGTCTGCACGACCGAACATGGAAGTGTTTTGAGATTCGATTACAACTCTATTCAAAATATTTAGATATTTTTATATATATTTTTAGCATTTGACATGCTTAGCACTATACATTAAACACAAAGTGAAAAATGTGAATTCGAAAATAACAGTCAGGAGCAGGATTCGAACCTGCATCTCCTGGATACCGTCCAGATGCTTTACCAATTCAGCCATCCTGACAATTGCTCCTGACTGCTAATTTCGATAACACATCACACTTAACGTCTTTGGGTGACGCCTGCGCCATCTGTCGGAAGTATTTTCATACTGCTGTTCTAAAAATAGCTGTTTTTAAACCGAATGGAAAATTTTGACAATATTTATATATAATGGTAGATAAGTGTGTTATATTTAATGATGGGTAGTTCCTTCGTATTGTTTCCGAAAATTAAGTCCAGACTAACGATCGTAGTTACATAATAAACAATATGTTTTGTACAGAATATAAATTTCCATAAAGCTGTTTTGTATTCTGGCCAACAACGTATCGCCGTGGTCATTAATTCACTAATATGAAGTTCTGTTTTATTTTCACTCATAATTCAATGACAGATATCGTAGTCAACTTATTTATATCTATAGATAGAGCCTAGTGTGTTCTGTACATTGAAGGTATGAAGCAAAAACGGAAAGGGGCCATTACTTAATTATTTTTTTATTTGTTAGGACACATCTCCGAAAATAATGAACCGATTTAAATGCAGTTTTCACGAATCTGCGGGCAACAACTACAAAAATAAGTTGATCTAACACCACTAATGTCTTACAGCGCTACTCAGCGCGCTGTTCAGATCTACAGACCTAGTCCCGTCAGACGTAGTCGCCGGCTGCGTTCTTCTAAGAGTTCGACAGAAGAGGGAGACCAGAGAAATGAGAAGAATACAAATGCTGAACGACGAAGAGCCAATATATACTACAGATGTGAATAAGATATTCTCGGAGACACCACCTTGGATGAACTTAGAAGATGCCCTTCATTACTTGAGGCTTTCTATAGCGTCGTATGGCTGGCCATACGTACTTTATAGGCATTGTTTCACCGGATTCTGTAAACTGGCGAGGCATTTAACATGTTGCTGTTGTAGGTAAGTTACATATTTATTTAGTTATATATTTTTATTAATATCATCCCCGCATGTGCAATCTAAATTAATATACTGTATAAGTTACGACCGTAATGCACAGTGGTTTAGTGGACTTAAAAATATGTTTGGATTTTCTTATTTACAATGGTACAATTTTATTGTGCGTAGTAAAGCCTAGTGGTAAGAGAAAAGAATACCAAGACGAAGTTGGAGGTCAAAGCTTCACAAACTTTTTATCTCGGACTGTTGTGTGTTGTGTGTGTGTATTTGTGGGCAAATTTATCAGGTAAAGGGATAAAATATGCAACGCCCGAGAGACTTACTCAAAGATTCAACTCTCGCTCAACTCTCATATACACACACGACAAGCCAAAACCGGACAGCTATTATTATTATATTATGCTAGTAAACATTTTCTAAGAGCCGGTTGTATACCATATAGGTAGAGGTATTTTTTGTTACTAAAAACCCTTAGGCTATTATATAGATCTGACATTCTAGCCCTCATATAAAAATTCTGGAGTCCGGAAAAGGACTTGTCCTCTGGCTAATCCTCGTTCCAAAATAACGAATGGTTTCCGTGGGATAGCTATTTTATAGTGCACACCCCGTCGTTCGGGGTAACGAACAGGGTAGTGTGGGGCCCTCACCCAATAAATAAACCAGCCGTGTGCTGCCTCTCTGCCTGTACTGGCATAGGTTAGTCCACTGGAATTATGTTACATTACTTCAGTGGTAGAAATCTGTATGCCTGAGATATTAATGGGCCGTAGAGTGATATATTTTTATTCTGAAATCCACGGACGCGGACGGAATCGCGAGCTGAATTGAAAATGACTGTATTGGACTTTGATCAACAATGTTGCATTGGTGATCGAAGATATTGGGATATTAGGCGTTTCTGAACACAACACACATTTTCTTTGGAATTTTTGTATGTTTCTTTGTTTCTTCACACATCACACAAAAACTACTTAACGGATTTTGATGAAACTTTTTATTTGATAGCTCTCGATTAGACTTAACATCCATCCATCCATCAGTCTCCGGTCCAGTCCAAGTTGGCGATCGCAGTTGATGTTGTTAATACTCGAGGGAGTGCTGCTGCCCACTCCCCCGGTATTCCCTCAGTCAGCTCTTACGACTCCCATGGCTTGAGAGGGGTGGGACAATTCTAAAGCCGACCCCACACGGCCCAGACTAAATCTATACCTACTATTGTAACATAGCTAAGTCTTTACATTTAAGATATTTGAGAAAAAATGACTGTAATAGGCTATATAGGCGTGTCTAAATACAAAACAATTTTTTTTAGATTTTTTGTCCGTTTGTTTGTTCGCACATCACGCAAAAACTACTGAACGGATTTTGATGCAACTTTTTATTTGATAGCTCTCGATTAGACTTAACATCCATCCATCCATCAGTCTCCGGTCCAGTCCAAGAGCTTGAAGACATCTTCCAATGCAGCGGTGAAGAGTTTCGGGGACATAACGTCTCCCTGTTTAACACCTCTGCAGTTGGATCGGTTTCGTACTCCTGTCCTGAACACTGACTGACATGGTGGCGTTTCTATAGAAGCACTTCAGCACTTCGATGTACCGATAGTCAATTTGGCACCGCTGAAGGGACTGCAGCACCGCTCAAGTTTCAATCGAATCGAAGGCTTTCTCATAGTCCACAAACGCCAGACACAGAGGCCGATTATATTCCTCGCTTTTCTGTATAATCTGGCGTAGCGTATGGATGTGGTCTATGGTACTATAGCCTTTTCGGAAACCGGCTTGTTCGGGAGGCTAGAAGTCGTCAAGCCTGCGTGTGAGTCGATTTGTAATGACCCTCGAAAACAACTTATAGATGTGACTCAAGAGCGAGATGGGTATATAGTTCTTCAAGAGGGTTCTGTCACCTTTCTTGAAGAACAGCACCTCCACGCTTCTGGTCCACGACTTGGAACGTCGCCCCTGAGAACGACGGAATTGAACAGCCTCTGAAGAGCTTTTAAGACCAGCTTTCCGCCTGCTCTCAGAAGCTCTGTGGTGATTCCGTCGTCTCCCGGTGCCTTCCCGTTCTTTAGTTGTTTGAGAGCCATTCTGATCTCGTACAGGCTGACGTCCGGGATATCTTCGGTAAAGTGCCGAGTTAGCTTGGATCTGGGGTCTTGGACCAAGCCGACAACAGGACTCTGGGATCTGTACAACTGTCCATAGAACTGGTGATTAGTGGTGGACCTCTCTCAAGATCTCATCTCGGGATGAAATGACAGTGCTGTCGTTGGTCCTCAGCTTAGTCAACTGGTTTTGGCCGACAGACAGATCTCTTGCGAACACTTTCGAGTCTTGATTTCTCTATCGCCTCTTTAATGCGGATAGCATTTAATTGGCGAATATCGTGTCGCACAGCTTTGGAGATCTGTCTGTTTAACCGCCTCAGGACCAATCGGCTGAAGACTGGACTGTCATTTCTTTTCTCCTTTCCATGAGCTTGAGAGTACGGTCCGAGAGTTCACGAGTCCTACTAACGCGACGGGCCTTGAAGTAGGTCGACCCGACCGCGTGGACAGTTTGCACGAACCTGCTGTGCAAATCACTCGCTGATTCGCACTCATTTAGGCATTGGAAGCGATTTTGTAATTCGAGCTGAAAGCTCTCGGGGTTCTGATATTGGGCATGTGTTGGTCGGAGCGTAGACTTCATCAAGCGTGACCTCTCGACTTTCGTGCTAATATTCAAGATGCCCCTGACTAGTCGGTGATCACTCCCAGATTTAATCCTGCTGATCACTGAGACATCATTGAATATGTGTCGTTTGTCGGACAAGATGAAGTCAATCTCGTTTTTTACTGAACCATCAGGGCTTATCCAGGTCCATTTCCGCTGGGGCTGCTTCCTGAAGAAGGAATTCATAATGTAAAGGCCTTCCTTCTCCAGAAAATCAGCCAGCATATGGCCCCTGTGGTTCCTCTGTCCGAAACCATAGTGCCCCACTTTCAGCTCATCGTCTGTATTTTCTAGTTTCGCGTTAAAGTCTCCCATAAACACCGTGAAGTAGTTTTAGACGAGTGGATGGCCTTTGAGATATCGTCATATAGGGCCTCCACCTCGTCGTCGGAGTGTGTCGAGGTCGGTGCGTAAACCTGTATGACCTTCAACGAATACCGTTTGGTTATTCTGAGTATAAGGTACGCCACCCTGCTCGAAACACTCTCAATCCTCTCCACGTTGCCTACGAGAGACCTGCGAACGATAAACCCGACACCTCCTTGGGAGTGGTGGTCGCCCTCCCGGTGGAAGAACAAGTTCCCGGACTGGAGGATTGTAGTGCCCTCACCCTCTCTTCAGACTTCTGACAACCCTATAATGTACCAGCGGATCTTGCTCAATTCCTCTTCCAGCTCGGTGATTCTCTCGTCGGTCCGAAGTGTCCGAACGTTGTGCGTTACCAGGGCCAGAGGTCGTTGTTTATGGTAGCCTATCCGCGACCGGAGATTCTTCGCACCCCCTGCTCCGCCGTTACCGGGCCCGCTACCGTTAGGCCACGGAATAGCGGAGCTGCCGTGACTCCCCAGTCATCAGTCATTTTGTATCGTGTGCTCGTCATGGGGGATAATGCCATAATCGCCACGCTTGTCAGGCGGGTTGGTGATCGCAGTGGATGTTTTTAATACTCGAGGGAGTGCTGCTGCCCCCTCCCCCGGTATTCCCTCAGTCGGCTCTTACGCGGCTTTACTTTTTCAAAAACTATAGGCTGTAACTTTATGATTACTTTGCTAGTAAAGCAGTATAAGCATTTAATTCCAAAGACTAAACACAGAAGGCGCTAGGTCTTGTCAATGTGTGATTTTGACATAAACAAAAATTTTGTTGGCAAACCGCGAAAATACGAGTTGGAAGCACATTTTAGTGAGTGTTGATTTTGAGGATAAACTAGTGTTATGAGAAGGCTGTCAATGTCTGTGAGTATTGTTTTAAACTTGAACTTTGTTTATTTGTTTAAGAAATTATATAAACTATGATTTTAATATCTAAATTTTATGTGATTTAAAAACATTACCTACAAATTCTTAAGTAGGGTAAGAGGAACTGTCTTGACCGGGGTAAGGGGAACATATGTTCCTCATTGCCGATGTCAGAGGATATAAACATTTTATGAGTTGCTATTATTATGAAAATACCACAGAATTTATTAAATTGATTAAATAACTGTAAAATGCTAACTGTAAGATGAGTGCCTGCCAGGCACTCGTTGCCACCGCTGCGCGCTTGCCCTTATGATGAACATCGAATATGCTTGAAACCCTAGTCGACAAAATCGATCCACAACGTGAGTTATTTCCGGTGATATATTTCTAATATGTATTAATCTCACGATAGTTTCAATACGAAAATGCCAACCCATAATGCCATATACGCCACGACGCCATGTCGCCGTTGAGCTATCGGAGAACTGTAGGGAACAGAAACAACGTCTTAGCGGTACACTGCGTATAATACGACTGAAGATAAAACAATATGAAAAATTACCCTACATTACACTTTAGCTTAAAAAAAATGGTCAAAGTGGATTCACCTTAACGTGGAGATACGCTAAGCATAGCTCGACATCGCCCCCAGAATGACTGATCTTTTTATAAAGCCTCACCACCAGTAGGTGTCTACCACGGAAATCGTATGTAAATACCAATTATTTTTTTCTTAAACATTTTGATCTATATTTTTAGCACTTGACATGCTCAGCTACTTTTAGTTAGTGGATTAGAACACTTCCCTGGATAGGAAGGGACGCAGGTTCGATTCCCGCTCGTACTAAAGTTCTCTTTTTCCTCAATCACAAATAATATATATTTTATGAAGGCGTATTCTTTTTTTAAAAAAAATATTTGTTTTTTTTCTACTGAAAAGTACAACTGCCTCTGTGGTGCAGCGGTAGTGTAAGCAACTGCTGATCATGAGGTCTCGGGTTCGATCCCCGGGTCGGCCAGTGTTATTGAGATTTTTCGTAAAAATAAAATAAGAAAAATTCTCAGTAGCAGCCCGGAGTTTGGAAATGTGCCCGGTAGACGTCAATAGGCTCGCCCCTTATTACGTGGGACTTTATACATAGCTGGCGAGTCGTGGGTGTGCATAGAGTAACGCGAACCCCTGGCGAACCGGAGGAGAGTAGCCATTAGGTTTTACTCCGATACAAAATTTTCTGTCATTTTTTGCGGAAGGAAATTGCGTCACGCACACTTTCACACAAAAACAATCAGTCTATCTCTACGAAACACACACATAACATTTAAAACAATACACTAGCAATTTCACATACACATAGATAAATTATGTATCACTAGGAGTGTTCGCAACGGCTATTTATTAAAAACGTTAAATAACGATGTGCTATTTTTAAAACGCCTATTATTTTTTACGCTTTATATATTAAACGATATCTTTTGATTATCGTCGTATAGCACATAGCTATTTGAGGTTACGTTATTTAATATAGCTATGTACGCGCGTTGAGCAGTTAATAATCTTAAACTTAGATAAATAATAATAAATATTCCTGGACATTTTCACACAACGCCTCTGGTCCCAAACTAAGCTTAACGCTTGTGCTATGGGTACCAGATTACGGATATAATACATATACTACTTTTTTTTTGTAAATACATATGTACATATAATAGATAGAAAACACCCAGACGCAGTACAAATATCTGTGTTCATCACACGTCCTGGGTGGGAATCGAACCCACGACCTCGTGCCCGGAAGTCGGTTACACTACCGACTACGCTACGAGGCCCGTCAAATTATAAATATAGATTACTGTCTCGTGAAATTGTGATCTAAGATATATGTATTTAGGTTTTGCCCACGGCTTCGTCTGCGTGGACTTCAGAATTGGGTCAATACTTACACACTTTATACACTAAAATGTCTATAACTACTGACCCAATGACATTTTTGATTAAATTTAAGTAGACTTAAAGATATTATCTAACCGAAAATTATTTACACTATACTACAACAACATTTTATTTACAGTTTTATAATACACTAAACAAACAGACACAACAAACCAACACCACGAATAATTTAAAATCAAAAACTATAAGTACATCTAAACAAATAACGCGCGGCAATCGCTCAAAAACTCAGGATAATCATACGTTATTCCAGCTTAAGCGAGTTATCCGTACTGATTGATTATATGATTATATCATCGTCCAAAAATATAACGAATTAAAATCAAATAACCAAACGATGTTTTAGATACTTAGAGTATTTTGCACGTTATTTTTTATAATTGACAGAAATATAGTTCATAAGTGGTAAAGTTAGAGCATAATTTCGCATGTGACAATGATATGAACAGGTCAGGGTCATTCCGTTCTGTCCCTTTCTTTCGCGGTATGATTGACTGAAGTGACTGACTGTTCAAGTGTGCATATGACTGTGATATTTTGTTAGTGTAGTGTGTCGTCGACGTCGTGGCATAGCGGTTGTGGTAGCGCTTATATAATAAAAATAATCGAAAATAACGCTTGCCTGGTGAAATAAATAACGGGGCTATATACTATTTATGAATAGTAAGTAGTTTTATTAGTTATTTAATATAAGGAACACTCCTATGTATCACAACACTATAAAATGAGTGACACAACTACATAGACAAGTTGCTTTAACCATGGCTGTAACAACTGTCGATAGGCATTATCGATAAAATCGAGAACTCTGTTAGGGTCGGGATGAAGGTTTGAAAAGTTATACAAATGTAATAATATATCCATTATAATACAAATAGGAGTTTATTTACAAATTAACAAACAAACTTGTTAATATGATATTATCTCGAAATGGTCTGAACATTTATGACAGTTCCTTGTGGGAAACTAGGTAACTTGTTATTACAAAATTTCATCCATTCATTCCATAAACCCGGATCTTTAGGGTACCTGCAATAAATAAATAAAATAAAAAATCAATATGGTTGAAGTTCACATTTTGTAAGTAATTTTAATTGATTGTTGATGCAATTTATTATTAAACTATATTGTAATAAAGCTCACAATATATAATATATTAAATAAATCGGAAAACATCACTTCGAAAATGTATATATGTACGAGATACATTACTGTATAGACTCCTTTGCCCTTGTCATTTTTATCGACAACTTTTTACAATGTGGTACCAACACTATTGCTCAGTAGCGGCGCGAAATCCGATGCAAACTCGGATCAGTCGCTCCAAAGACTACTATTCTATACCGGAGAAGTCGCTCGACTGATCCGTATATTGTATGAGCGCGAGCGGCTTGTGTTGGTAAATAAATCCGAAACAGCATGACCATAATGGTCATGCTGTATTATTGTATTTTTTAATTTTAAATATATGTAAATAGTAAAAAGGTGATTAAAAATTACTTACATATGAAAGCTAACGCCATCAGTTTGTAAATTTGACGAAGATTGAAGATGTCTTTTTGCAGCAAAAAACCCAACAATTGGACATTTTTAATATTTTTGGTGACACGTCGACTCGACCGTACAACTAGATTTAGTCTCCGGTATACAATAGTAGTCTTTGAGATTTAGTCTAGTGGGCAGTGCGGCTGCAACTAGTTTTATTGTGCGCATAGGTCCGCGTGGACTTATACTTTGACAGAAGGGAACGCCTGCGTATGCCTACTCCCCTCCGGGCCGCGTTGCTCTATGTGGGTGTGTAATACACCTCTGCCTAACCCTTCGGGGAATACAGGCGTAATGCTGTTTTTTTTTGAAAAGTTCATGATTTTGTAATTAAATATTAGTAATATAATAGTAACTGTAAAGAACTTTCCAATTTATTTTAATTAATATTGTTAATTCTTAGTAATGTGATCTGATGTGGTCTATCTGTTATAATTATAACATTTGAGAGTGATAAATTGTGATAAAGAAATATAAAAAACTTACCACGGAGTTTTTGGTTATCTACCTCTGGCCCGAACTCATGTTTCCCTTACCCCAAATTTCATTTTTGTTCATTATTTCTATTATAAACTGTATTTGAATGGAATTGAGTTCATATTTGACTGAAGTAATTTTATCTTATGAATTGGTATCAAACTAAAATACATAGACTAAAATGTATTTTATAATCTATAGATAAATATATCGACGGTTCCTCTTACCCCAACAACCGCGGCAAGAGGAACACTTGGACTAACCTTAAGATTTGGCATTTTTAGTAAAAATCAATCAACCCTAAAAAGCTGACACACAGAGCTATAGCTCAAAGATTACAATACCCGAACTATAGCTCCCATTCATCAAACTACGTCAGATCATAGCATATAGTAGCTAGATGTTAAAATTAAAATTAGAAAAATAAAGTATGTTCCCGTTATCCCATCTGACTCTAACCCAAAAACTAGCTTTTGGCTGCGACGAAACCGCGGGCTAAGGCTAGTAAATAAATAAAATAGAAGTGTTTATTTGTAATGTCTAAATAACAGGTTTGTAGATACTAAATGCATTTATGAGACTATGTTTTTGTTTAGGCTAATCTCTTACATTTGGTTGGGACTTTCACTGGGAGATAGTTGATATTATACAGAGTAAGTAAAGTAACTTAGACTAGTTTTATTTTGGAAAAATAATTAGGGTTCCCCACAGGAAAAGAAAATATCGAAATTTCACACGGACAAAATCTTGGGTATATGTATAAATAATGGACTACTACTATATACCGTGTATATACCCAATATAAATACTCTAGTACAACATATAAAACTTTATTTATGTAATGTCCACAAAAACTATTTGTTAAAACTAATATTGTATTACAAACAGCTTTTATCTCAGTTCATCTATAAAATTCTCGTCACATTTTTACTCTCGGCATAGAATAAACATACAAATTAGATTCATTAATTATTCGACTCAGTTTAGTAACTACAGACACAATCTTACTTTAGTGATCTTTTAGAATAAACGACAAACAGGCCGCGACTGTGACATCAGTCTCCTCGCCCTTTATTTTTATCTAAAGCTCGTTGTAATTTCATAGCATTTTTTTCTAGATATTTAATATTGTGAGAAGTCTCAGATCGTTGATAACATTTTATATATGCACTAAATGTTTATGCTGATAAGTTAATTCTACAAAGAAATACTTATTTCAATGAAAGGTGCGACGCTCCTTGCTCGGATGCGTCGTTCAGTAGAGGGTACCGGAAAGGGTAAGCCGCCGGCGGACCACTGAAGGAATGGAATATGGTTCTAGTAGCCCGCCAATATAGGCGGAGAGACGGCACACGGATTATTATTGTCTAGTAGGTTATCCTAGCAGTAAAACCATGACTCCAAAGACAGGTTTACCTCCAACCCTAGGTCCTTGCATAGTACCTATACATCTTTTTTTTCTAGATTTTTCGAAGTTATGTGTGTATTTGAGTAGAGCGAGCAGTCGCTCGTTGAAGAAAAATATCATGAGGAAACCTGTATGCTTGAGAGATTTTCTCGACAGCATGTGAAGTATGCCAATTCGCACTAGGCCAGCGTGTTTGACTACGGCTCCTTTCACTATGAGACGACACCCGTGCCCAACATTGGGGCAGTAACGAACTGGAGATTCTTTCTTAGTTCGCTCTTATATCTCTATCTACCGTAGAATAAAATGGGGTGACACAATTTTTTACTAGTACGTCACAGATTATGCCTCTTTTATAAAAAATCTACCAATTCCTATTTTAAAATTAGAATACCGTTGTAGGTACAACTCACTCTACATATTATTCACTGTTAGTGCGTTTATCTTTAAGGCCAAAGAACTCGATTGTGACTGAGGACAATTGTTGCCTGTGCAACTTTGCCGGTGTCAAGTACATGTCGAAGCTTCCTGCAGACGACATCATCTTCGCTTCATTCAACAATCGTGTATTTGAAGTACGTAAAATTATATTTTTTTCTGACTTCACATCAATCATCTCCGTAAGCCAATGAGCTTCTTCAAGTTACTTTCATCGCGTCTCATAATAAATGCTCACTTATACATAAAATATCACATCGAACTTCTACTTTTATATTAAATATTGCTACCAGCGGTAGTGTATACGACTGCTGATTATGAGGTCTCGGGTTCGAATCCCGGGTTAGGCCAGAAAAAAGTTATTAGGTGTTTCCTTCAATTAATTCTCTATGACAGCTCGTAGCTAGGAAGTTGTCGGTTGTTTAGCCCCGTGCCTCAAAAGCGCTTAAAACCGTAGGTCCTGCACCGAATCTCGTATCTTTTGACCCTAGCCACCGTGATCGAAATCGGTCTGTAGATCGTTATCATCATAATCATTATTGCACAAATGGCTACTTTGTTAAGCAGATAAATTAACACGCAGCTTTTATCTTGTTACTATCTCAGAATTATAATCTACTTAACAAGTTGTAAAACAAGTTAGCGCTTACAAACCGGAAACAATTACATATAAAATATTGTATGTTTTTAGCAAGCAACAAATGTATGTTCTGCTGCAAACGATTTATGACAGTCTCTACCTGTTCTCGGTATACGGTAAATAGCCTTAACCTTTTAAGAAATCGCAACGTCATATCGGCATCGGCTTTATAATACCGATTACATATCTATCTATCTATACTATTATAAAGCTGTAACAGAGCGTCTGTACTGTCGTGTCTGTACATTCAAGATATTTGAGAAAAAAATACTGTAGGTAATAGGCTACCTATATACCTAGGCGTGTTTAAACGCAATTTTTTAGATTTTTTGTCTGTTTGTTCGTTGGCGCATCACGCAAAAACTACTAAACGGATTTTGATGCAAGTTTTTTTATTTGATAGCTCTTGATTAGACTTAAAAACTGGTAGGTATACATTTTAACCCGCTACTATATCGAGAACCTGAGATATACCTAAAAACTAGCTTTCGGCTGCGGCGAGCCGCGGGCAATGGCCAGTTATAATTAATCCTATATAAATTTATGCTAAGCCCCCGTGGAACTGGCAAACCTGCTAAACCCTGCGGAGTTATTTCAGACTACTGTTTTCCAGAGGCGAGAGCGGAGCACGTGCGCCTTCGTTTCGGGATAGTGCCTGATATCTACAGTAATTTAGTTTCTTGTACATGATTGTGCCTTATGCCTCGTGCCCATAAACACAACATCTAGGTATACATGACTGTATTTTTAGTCTTTTGTACTACTGTATTACAAATAACTTGGTCGTGAATAAACGTTATTAATCTAGCTCTTATATTCTCTTATATCTTATATTTTTTGCTGTCCATGTCTCTGGAATCCGCCGCGCACTTAACAAACACCTATTATCGTAATTGATAGTAGTTACTATTATAATTGAAACTCTGGACTTCGAGTGGATTAAAGTTATACAATTAAAATTGAAACTGTTAGGCTGCGAGCGGACGCACACTCAAACTATTTTCTTGCGCGGCAAATTCCGCATACGCGCTGCGCCGGCACTCAGGTAGCGCACTTAGATTTAGCAAAAACGATATTTTATTTTTGATTTTTTATGTAGCTGCCGTTTTGCGTGATAGCGGATCATGAACGGGAGAGCATCGTTGTAGCCGTGAGGGGCTCCATCTCTTTAAGAGACATCTTTACTGACTTCACAGCAGGATCTGAAAGGTTTGAAGCTGATGGTAAGATTTTTATTTACTTATTTCATTATAATTCTCACTTCACATGAGCCTCATTCACAATAGATATACCACACTGACCAGATGAGTAGGAATAGGTTTTTTTTATGTTTTGTGTTTCCTGTGCAGTGCTTTTTGTGTGTTAGTAATTATATTGGAAGACCATTGCGCTCAAAAGTGTCGGAACCAAAACACACGATACAAAACGCCAAAAGAGAAACAATTGCGCGCCAATGTTTAACTGAACACTATCATAATGGTACAAGGTTTCAAATAGATATGCAATCGCGCGCCAGTCTTTCCAAAGAAAACTCAACACTATTGTAATGGTCTCAAATTAGAATGTTGAAGTTTGTATGTATTAATATAATGTACCTACGTTTCTATTGATTGACTAGACACTTTTTTCGTAAATTTTGTACTAGACCCGAAGTCCATTTTTATTAAATCCATGTGGAAGAGTTAGTTTTTGACTAGATCCATACCTAGGTACAATTTCAATGATTTGGAACTTTGATGTTGCAGGTTTACCAGAAAATACAGCAGCACACAAGGGTATGTCGATGGGCGCAGCAAAGATGTTAAAGCGTTTGTTACCAGTACTGGAGCGCGCCTTTCAACAATACCCGCATTATGACCTTGTCCTCACTGGTATATATTATGCTGCATATTATAAGTCATTAAACTTCAAATTATAATTTGTGAATAAGGAAAAAGAGCACTTTAGTACAGGCGGGAATCGAACCTGCGTCCCTTCCACTCCGGGGAAGTGCTCTAATCCACTGAGCTACAGTACTATCTTTTAGACATACCCAATCTCCTTATCACATTTGTCTTAACGACCAACGCCCTCTATCGGAACGCATTTACATGCATTAATCCAATATAGTAAGTTTAATTTTGCAATTAAAATTCATACTATTTGATGGCGTGATTTTTTTAAACATTTTGATCTATATTTTAGCACTTGACATGCTCAGCTACTCTTAAAGTACAAATTATAATTTGTGAATAAGGAAAAAGAGCACTTTAGTACAGGCGGGAATCGAACCTGCGTCCCTTCCTATCCGGGGAAGTGCTCTAATCTACTGAGCTACAGTACTATCTTTTAGACATACCACATACATATATTACAGACATATATTACTTGTGGTGATTGCAACCGCGACATTGCGGATGCACTTGCCTCAAGCGCTCGTGTTATTTATTAGTAACTTTGACGATTTAAATGGTATACAATAAGCCTACAAGATAAAGATTTTTTTTATTTGATTTTGAATTTGAACTTATAACTTCCTAGTTATTAGAGTCAGCCAATAATGGAGAGAAAAGTAATAATGAGTATATTATTTTGCAGGTCACAGCCTCGGCGCTGGGGTGGCAGTATTAGTAGCTTTAAAGTTGAGACCAAGATACCCACACCTCAAAGTGTTCGCATTTTCTACACCAGGTAATGAATCTATTAAAAATGTTACCATAAATATAATATGCAAACGTCCAGGCCCTCCAGGTCCAGTTTTGTTAAGTACCTAACTATGTATATCCCATAATAATTAAATACAAGCCGGGTATTTAGGTGTTCTACTCTCTTGAATATATGTTTTGTGTATACATATGATTGACTGTCCCCATTTTCTTTCTGGTTACTTGTGTTAGGTACTAGCAAAATTTAATATCGTCCGTGTGGGGCCGGCTTTAGAATTTTCCCACCCCTCTCTACCCACGGGAGTCGTAAGAGCCGACTGAGGGAATACCAGGGGAGTGGGCAGCAGCACTCCCTCGAGTATTAACAACATCCACTGCGATCGCCAACCCGCCTGCCAAGCGTGGCGATTACGGCATTATCCGACTTATTATGACCGCTCGCTGTGGCGTTCTCGGGGGGAGGCCTATGTCCAGCAGTGGACGTTGAAAGGCTGATGGATGGGATGGATGGAAAATTTAATATCATTTTAAACCTTGGAGCGTCCCTGATCTGGTTTATTATCGCGTTATTAGGGCATCTACCCACATATTGCGCTCGAGGCGTTGCTTGAGCCATTTCATATTTCATTAAAAATGCTTGTTTAACAGATACTTAACGACAAAAAAGGCTTTAATTTGTTATAATCATTAACTGTACCTACGTTTATTTTAGTTAGAATCTTGTTTTAAATCGAAATCATAATAAAGGATACAATATTTTAACATAACGTGGATTTTAGATCTGTATTTTAGCACTTGACATGCTCAGCCACGTCAAGAAACAAATTATTTGTGAATGTTGAAAAAGTCGTAAACACATCTAAAACAAATGTGAAGATGAGGGGGACACCGTTAGGTTACTGCGATAGCTTAACGGTCCAGAGCACTTACCCGGATTGAATGGGACGCAGGTTCGAAACCTGCTCGCAGTAAACTTTCCACTTTCACAAATAATTTGTTCTATAACATGGATTTTTTTAAATCTTATAAGTTAAAGAAGGAATGTATCATTGGTACCTATTTATATTTTAATTTGAAACATCGTTTATTCTCCAGCTGGCCTGATAAGCCGTGAAGCAGCGCGATTCACGGAGACGTTTGTCATGACGGTAGGCGTTGGAGACGACCTCGTCATGAGGCTCTCTGTCCACAGCATCGAGAACTTGAGGACCAAGATCATACAGACCATACACGCTACTAAGCTTCCTAAGGTAATGTTTTTATTAAAACTGTTGTACCCTGAAAATACTTTTGTTGACAAACTATTGTAATACAATTACCTGGGGACCCTAAATATTATTGTGTGGAGATCGAACCTACAAGATCATAATTACACGCTAAAACGATGGGAATCATTGATGAATATATCTATGCTAATTTATTATACTATTATAAAGCAGTAACAGGGCTACATTTACACATTTAAGATATTTGAGACAAAAAAGTCTGTATGGCCAACGAAAATTTAAAAAACCATTTTAGAATATTTAGCGGTTTGTCAGTTTATTCGGGCATCACATAAAATGTCGTAAGCGCCGCAATGATAAAACACATCACCGATAACACATCTAAAACACCACCGATATCGGTCATAAGGGCCAATTTTGCGTGCTTATTAAATTTTGACAAGCCGTTATCGGTTCAAAACTGATTGATAAAGGTATAGTTTTCCTTGGAGGTGGGTAACGCCCAAATGATGGCCCTGATGCTGCTGGCGCCTATAGGATGCAATAACCGTTAATCATAAATCAAATCATCAGCAATCTTATAGCACATAGTCTTTTTTATTTACTTCAAAATATAATTTTAAAAATACATTGAAAATATCCTTTCCAGTATCGTATTATGCTGAACGGCTTTGGCTACGCATTATTCGGTGTGCCAGCCCGAGACTTGGAGTCAACGTGGCGGCGGCCTGAGCAACTGGAATCACAGCATTCGGATGATTCTGCAGACGCGCTCTTAGTACACAGCGTGTCCACCGTGAGTGCTGTCAGTTAAACTTTCTTTATACTAGTGTATGCTCAAACGATCAGCTTTCGATGTGGTAAGGTTATAACTCATATACTAGTAAACCATTCTCATAATCATGAACAAATAACAAAAATCAGGACTGGTTAAGGCTCCTGCAAACAACTTCTTTAATACCTCATAGGTGATGTAGTAGTTTTAAGGCGTTTATATAAGTACCTTAAGACATCTACAGACCACATGACTTCACCACAAAAACCATCTTATATTTTATTACAAGCCATAAATACTGATACAAAGTAAAATAGAAGAATATTAAATTTGTAACTCAAATTTATTAATCTATAATTTGCAGAGCCGGTATTCATTCGAAGCCTTTTTGCCAATCAACACGAACGCCGACAACGATCATTTCAATAACTTCAATCATGAATATTAACAATTGCTATCGGTGGTCCCTCAAATCCGCTTTGGTGTTATTGAATAAAGTAACAATTAGTAAAACTCCATTGTTATTATTTTATTGACTTTGTAACTAATACAGCATTCAATCACAGCTTTTTGGGAAGAATGACATGATATAGGAGAGAGATGCACCTATAAAATGTTAGTGAAAATACATTTAAAAGATTTTTCGCGAAATAGGCATAAACTATATCGAAATAATTCTGCAGGACGCGACCTCGGAACAGCAGTGCGAAAAATTTTATGACTAGTAATTTACGTCCGAAAAAAATGCATTCGTATCTACACTGTGCATTGCCAAAGGCGTGTAGATGTGTAGATTACATACACGCTTACTATGTATTTGGAGGATAAAAGACTATAAAAATAAAGTAGATATACAATGTCACGCCCAAGAATAACTGCCTAATATAGACAGTGCCACTTAAACTGACCATTAATTTAAAATAATTTTAATTTAATTTATGTGTTTTTCTTATATATGACAGGAGGCGGCACTATTATCTCGAGATGTGTTCGCTCGGCGATTCTCCACTGCAAGACTATTCACGGCGGGACGGATCTTACACATAGTGCGGCGAAAGCGCATGGGCATAGAGAAGTAAGTTATAAGAAACGCTGGTTAACGGAGTAATTGAAATGCTGACAAAAATTGTTTCAAGATTTATCTAACGGTATTTTAGTAGTTGGGTCTCAAATTCAAACTTTTTAGAAATTTAGGAAGGCTGCACTTAATGGTATTTGATTTGTATTCAAGTTTTACAGGACATCTCCCTTTGATAACACATATACCTACATTAATTCTTTCCTACTCCCTAAAAAGGAAGCATAAACATAATATCCCCGACAACATCATTAGAATGACGCAACTAATCCCGGTCGCTAACCCAACTCAGGCTTGTGTGAGTTGCGCCGCGGCGTCGGTATCGATTATATTGCCGCCCTAACTTTCTGCTAAAATAAACGAATCAAATTCAGATGTGATAAGGAATATTTTTGGATAGGGAAAAATCATTTGGTGCATAAGCAATCGTAAACTTATCGGTCAAATCTTGAATACAAATTAATTCTAAAACATAGGGGTTTAAATTTTTTGTAAGGAACATAATGTCTTTTTTAAATAAAAACTTCATATTTTGTGTTTAATATGTAAGTGAGCCGTGTGGAGCCGGCATCAAGAATAGGTCCACCCCGTCTCTTCCTATGGGAGTCGTAAAAGCCGACTAAGGGAATACCGGGGGACCGGGCAGCAGCGTTCCCCTGTGTACTAAAAACATCCACTGCGATCGCCAACCCGCCTGCCAAGCGTGGCGATTATGGCAATATCCCCCCTAGGGGAGGCCTATGTCCAGCAGTGGACGATCAAAGGCTGATGGATGGATGGATGGATGTAAGTGAGAATTAATTCCTTTGTCAATACTTATAAAGGACATTAGTGCACTCAGTCTCTAATAAATTAGATATTTATCTTGTGTTTTTTTTAAAGCAATTGATATGCTCGGCTAATTACCAGAACATTCTATTTTTACAAAAATTGTTCTGGTGATGGACCAATGCCAAATTTGTAAATCCCACACGTTAATCATCAAATCCATGTAATCAAAGTTAGATACCTAAACGCGTTAAATTCAGTAAAATTAGCTTTATTTTATAATACCTATATAAATAAAATCATAGAGGCACGCAAGGTGGACTTGATAAGCACATACGACATCATCATACATCATACGACGCACCTGATGGTAAACGGTTACCGTAGCCTATAGACGCAAGCAACACCAGAGGCATCACTCGCACGTCGCCATCTCCAAGGGAAGGTATATGAGGTGGAGAGAAAGAATAATAAGGAGATGATAGGGAGGGGATTTGGGCCTCCAGCGCTCTCACACACCATACGAAACACAGTGGCCCTACCGTTGTTTCACGTCGATCTTCTATGAGAGGGTGGTACTTCCCCGAAGAAGCCGGCCCATTCATGCTGGAATAAGCAAGGTTCTACCACTTTATCTACCCTTTTTTTTTATTAAGGCGGGAAAAAATGTTCCTAGCCGCACACCCCGTCATTCGGGGAAACGAACAGGGTAGTGTGGGGCCTGCACCCACTAAAGAAACCCGCCGTGTGCCGTCTCTCCGCTTTCATTGGCAGGCCACTGGAACTATGTTACATTCCTTCGGTGGTCCACTTTACCTTCCCTACATATAAAATTATTCCATATGGTAGATCTTAGTGTTATTCCAATACACATCCATCAGTTTACTTTGCTAATTTTGAACAATTTTTCATGTTTAACCAAAGTGATGGAGGAAGCGAAGAAAGGTACATAATTTTATTTATTATCAACTTTGTGTGTACCAAATATCTACTTAACTAATACATCAAAGATGGAGATTTCCAAAATGTACACAGTCAAGTTTACTGATGAGATACATTATAATGTTAATATGTAAAATGTTATTACAGAAAAGTACGTACCACAGAGCCTACATACGAGATGCGGTGGGCATGCCCCGAGGATTTCATGGAACTTCAGGTCATGCCAAGAATGTTACTCGACCATTTGCCGGAGAACGTGCATCGTACCATATCGACTGTGTTAAATGAACGACACAGGTATAGACTCACGCAGACTGTGTAAATATTAAGTTTAAGAAAATAATAGGAGTGAATGAATCTCACTGGACATGTTATTAAACTTGTCTAGAGTCTCAGTTCAATTATGTAAAATGTAGATTAGAATACTCTGTAAACAAGTCAATCCTTTAAAATCATTCCTAAATAATTAGGAAATAATATTGTAGTGTTTAAAAAATATGTAGGTAAAAAAATACAGAAAGTTCTAGAATTACGTGACACATGCCTACACGTGTAAAATTTTAGGATTATTTGAACTATAAAAAAGGATCCTAATTTGAAACACGTAGATAAATGTACAAGACTATAACGGATATGTATGCCTAGAAAGACAGGTAAGGAATACCATAAAATTGAATGCTGCAAAATATAAAAAGACATTTTAGATGCTGTTAGAAAAGTCAACTTGCCGAAATGAAATTGCCAGTCCTTAAAATCGTTCTTAGTTTTTTGGATGAACTTATTGATTTCATGTTAATATTAATTATATAAGATTAACAAACGTGATATATATTTCGCGTGCAAAATAACCAAAAAATATGTACTTAAATCATTAAATTTTATTGCCTGGCAATATTAAACCTATATTGAAGTAGATACATTTTATTAATCGAGAGAATAACCATATTATCTACATTTTTGGCGGAGTTACAAACATGACATTGTGATTTAAGTTTGTCGTTCCTAAGCTATGTGACTCATATACCCCTTATCTTTATGAATCTTTGTATATAATGTTACTTATTTCAATGTAATTGATATTAACAGACAGTATCAAAATTTATAGGTTAGATAAGAATACGTGAGAAGACTGTGATGATGTTAGTATGAAATTAAAGTTAAGATACCTAAATGTTTGTTGACGAATGAATGTATGTTTTAAGTTGTTACTTTGTATATATTGTAGATTAAGTATTTTCTTTAATTTTCTCAAATGCAAAGATCTAAACGCTGTTGTAAGTTAATATTATATGTTAACATTATGTTACAGTAATACGAAATGTAGAATTCTAAGATTTATCGATGAGGATATATGCACATTAAAATATATAATTTGCAAACTAATAGTAAATGTACTAAAGTACTAATTAAGGTAGGTAACCTTAATTAGTACTTCAGTACATTTTGTAAATTGGTAAAAAAAACAGAACGAGCAGTCTACTTGCCTTATGAAAACGTTTATATGCAAGAAAGAAATCTAGCACAGCTAATGTTTGTGAAAATGCGTTCATTAATTTCACATCTGAAAAACGAAGTGGTGAGCATGCAGTGGTTTAGTATTGCTTTACACCATCTCAAAAGGGAAGGGAATCAAAGATTCAGTAATTATGTACATACATTAAACCTAATCTTATACTAACAGCAACTTCTAGCTTTCGTACTACTCTGTATATGATGACTTGCAAATAATATTAGTTAATAGAACAATAAATGTATGGCAGCTACTAAGGGCTTTAAAGAAACTACAAGGGCATCTCTATTAAGTATATAATTATTTTATGCAATTATATAAAACCTCATTAGAAATATTTTATTGTCAAAAAACGATAATTTTTATATATTTTTTACCTATTGAACTATTGGTTTTTAGAGAAAGGAAGTTTAAGTCACATTTTTGACAATAGGCAAACTAACTGCAGCGTAGACAGAAGATATAATAGACTCGCTACTTAGACGAAGGATATTATACAAGCTATCAGCGTATGCATTGTCGAGATAGCAATAGATAACCGGAATAATTTTAAAAGATAACTATGATTATAACATTGTTGGCTAAAAATGTACTACCTGTTTTTGCCGGATAAAAGAATGACAGGACAAAAGAAATTGCAGTTATGCTTATATTTTGCTTAAAATGTATTAGAACCAACATGTAATATTAGAGTATATGACGTGATTAATAAAGGTTTTTTTACGTCAATACAAAAACAAGCTTACATACTGATGATGGGGACGGTTGGCCACCTTATTGTTTGGACCCAGTTCATTGGATCCAAATACAACTAACGCATACGCGAAAAGGATAAATATACTTATACTTGTGTCTCTCTCACTCTTGGTAAAACCTAGTATGTGCATCCTTTTCTTCATCCTTAATGTCAAAATAGTAGCGAGTCTATATTCTTCTTCTAAGACTCGCTACTATTTTGATACTAAGGATAAAAGAAAACGATGCACGTATATTAGGTCATAGCAAGAGTGAGCGAGACACATGCATAAGTTTTTTATCCTTTTCGCGTATTTTTGTTTGGACCCAATTTAACTTGGTCCCAACAAACCCAATAAGGTGATCGACCGTCCCCATCATCGATATGTAAGATTGTTTTTGTATTTGCGTAATGCAACGTTCTTTTAAAATAACGCAATATACACGTTCTAATACATTCTAAGCATAACTGCAATTTCTTTTGTAGTTATCCGGCTAAAACAGTGTAGTACAGTAGTGTCTACAAAGTTATAATCATAGTTATCTTCTAAATTTATTCCGTTTATCATATGCCAAATTATATTTCGACACTGCATACGCTGGGAACGTGTCTATTATATCCTCTGCGTTGACAGAACTGCAGAGTCTAGTGCTTCCAATGAGATTTATAATATAATTGTATAAAAAAGATGATGGTTTCAGTGTATAAGTAACATATCAGCGTTAAAAACGTTTCTCCTTTTATTGCTTAAATTACGTGTAAATTACGTTATAAATTATTTTGCTCAAATTAGAAAGCAATTCATTTCTTTCGTGTAGCATTAAGTTAATTATTTGTAAATAGTTTATAAAAGAA
Source organism: Leucoma salicis (assembly GCA_948253155.1). Taxonomy (NCBI): domain Eukaryota; kingdom Metazoa; phylum Arthropoda; class Insecta; order Lepidoptera; family Erebidae; genus Leucoma; species Leucoma salicis. The sequence continues at coordinate 10,955,159 of OX411809.1, read as the reverse complement.
CAACTTAGTTTAGATTCTGTAGTTAATTGTATTTACATAGTATAAACGAGTGCAGTATTACGAATTTGGCAGCATTATAATTATGTTCGTATATCCATTGGATTGCGTTACCTTAACGACCAATATTTTTGTCTATTCAAGTAGTATATAATAAACCAGAGTATTTGACTATTTAAGCTATTATATTACCTATTTAACTGACCTCATCTTTCTAAATGTTGCAGTAAGATATACAAAACTACCAATAAGTACAATGATTAGATCGTAGAAATAGCGAACGTTACCGAAGTCAATTATCTAATCGAGGTCGGATCTAGGGGGGCATGGAGTCATTACGATGCTGATAATCTTTTTAATCTCATTAATAAATTTAATAAAATCACACATAGGCGAACGACATACATAGTAGATCATACCTAAGACAAAATGCTGTTATTATAATTAATTTATTATTGTAATCGAATTAGGAGTTTGACTGGTAAGATGACGAACACAACCATCACCCCCTTTATGACTGGTGAGCTGGATCCACTCTAGTATTTAAAAACCCAAAATCGATAATGCATAATAGTTATACGTGTTTACGAGTAACGATCGAACTTAGGTATTCGTGCGTGCAGGTACAAAGTGGGATTGGACATGTTGCCATTGAATAGGGTCTATAATATCAGCATAAGTTTGTTAATAATACGGTATACCATAAATCATGCTTAAAAACATATATCGGGTATTGAGCGCACGATTAATAGCTTACGATTATTTACGAATACTTTATATCAACACCTTGCAACACTACAAAGTAGGTTTAAGAATGTATTTTTATTAGGATGTATTTTTATAAACTTGATTATTATAGTTAGGAGATTTTCAAATACATACTCAAGTCAGTCTTTAGATTTAGGGATATCTTGCAAATGGATATCAATTTGTGAATTATCTATGACCAAATCATTTGACATACAAGAAAAAGATTTTTCGACTGTTAGTTTTACCCTATCATAAGCTACGGCACATAACATAGTGAAATCTATATTAATTACCAGTAATTTTATAAAACAATAAATATGGAATATAATAGGAATAAATATGAGAAATTTCACAAATACTTATAAAATACATCTTCTATTTAAATAAGTAGATTCAATTTTAGAGTACTGTTCTTTATGTACATAACATCTGAACTTCGGGATCAACATTTTGTGACTTGATAAAATTATACTCTGACTACACCTTCTAGATGATATTTTTGTAAATAAAGCATTTACTTCTAATAATAAGCATACATTCCATTTTATATCTGTGGTCCTCAGTCCCTAGCCGGTGTGTTGTAGAGTTTATATAATATATATATTGTTTTTTTTGGCAAACTCAAATTCTTGCTTATCTCCAATTGTTTCACAAACCTGAATTCCTCTGATGGCCGCTTAGAATTTTCTGGTTGTATGTAGTAGATATCTATATAACTCTATAGTCTAGGCTCACTACCTCAAAAAGAAGATATAAATTAATTAAAAAACTTTTTTTTTACCTTAAACCTGGCTGGCAACTGAATAGATCTATTATTTTAACTATATTTAAATTCCTTATTTGTTTAAAGATAAATAGGAAGGACCATTATTTAAGAAATTGTTTAGGTTCACATTTTATGTTGACATTGTATTTTTCAGTCGCAATAGACTGTTGGTAAATTACAATAATCATAAAAAATCAATCAATTTAACTTTATATTTTTTATTTACTTCTTTACAGGGAAACATTTTTTCTTTTTGTTAAGTAGAGCTATACGAAAACCTTTTTTAAAACAATTATTTCGTACTTTCTATATGAATTAACGTCAAATGTAGACATCGGCCTGCATATAAATAGACTTATCCAGTTAAAGACGAACATGCTGATTATGTACCTAATTGTCGGGTACATAAGTACGAGAAAAACAAATGCAACATAAGATTTAATTGTAAGATATTTAAGACAATTGTTATTTAATAATTCACATAAAATCGTTATCATACTACTTTACGACATTCTCAAGTGCTAAGTAACAAATTTTAGATGATTATATTTATATGTAAATGGTTTGACCATCAGTATGTTTGTACATTATCATGTTGTTTTGTAAGTTCAGTACCTAATATGCTAATGCCTGTTTCACAAACGATTCCTAAATCAAAGGTACATTGTCCATGGAAAATGGAGTAGTTGATGTATATTATATAAAATATATATAATTACAAATTTAGGGATCGTTGTTGAATATGTATATTTGTTCTTTGTATTTTATAGTTAACGCACTGGTACTGAATGTTATGTATGATCAAGTATTAGAAGGACTGAGGTTCTTTTCTCTTGTACCCTAAATTAGGGCTTTATAACTTCGTTTTATGTAATAGAGTATACGTCTTGTGTTGGGTTTTGTTTAATTTATAAATAAATTTTATTTTAAAGCTTCTTTTCTTATTTTATTTCTAAACTCAAGTTATTACATGAACTAGAGATCGGGCGTGTGAAATTTGCTCACCAACTAGTGTTGAGCAAACGACACCAAGACCGAGTCTATAATAGACTTGTTTCATATAGTCTAGCATTCTCGAAACTAATGTAGGTTTCATTCTAGTGTACGGCCAAGACTGTCTTGCAAATTGCAAGAACATATCACTCACCAGCACAAGGTCAGCGTATTAAGTTTATTAACTAATCGATTTTAGGATCTCTTCCCAATACTGATGAATTTCGTTTACTAATGAAATACAACAGCAAATTTTGAAAATAATTTTATTGCAGTCTATTAACACAACGCCAGAATTACTTTAAACATGAAAGTCTTACACACTTTAGTCAATTCATCGTAGGTATAATTACGTATCATAAAAAGCCTTTTCATAGCATAAAGTAAAAAAAGCCCGTATAATAATTTAAACATGATATAAAATATATATTAATTCACATTATATTCAGTCAATTCAAAAATGTATCACAGTATTTTGATATATTACATCTCGAATCCATCCATCCATCAGCCTTTTAACGTCCACTGCTGGACATAGGCCTCCCCAAGAATGAGGGATAGTGCCGTAATCGCCACGCTTGGCAGGCGAGTTGGCGATCGCAGTGGATGTTGTTAATACTTGAAGGAGTGCTGCTGTCCACTCCCCCGGCATTCCCTCAGTCGGCTCTTACGACTCCCATGGGTGGAGAGGGGTGAGACAATTCTAAAGCCGGCCCCACACAGCTACATCTCGAATAAACTTTGACAAAGTAAATAAAATACGCGTAAAAGCTTTGCATTAATATTTGGTATAATATGTTTGCGTCTTAACTTAAATCTTACAACGATTATATTATAATATTAATGAGCATTCTTATTTCCATGGTCGATTTATATATCATCTGCACAAATTTCGTAGTTCTGTCATGGCCACTTGAGATACAGTAGTTTTATTTCTCTCTGTCTTGTACCTGAAAATTTTTGGATAAGCCCACACTATATTTTTAAAATATCATCTAGGAAACAGGTCGATATGAATCTATTAGTTATAGTGTTTTTAATTAATAAGTGAATTATTAACAATTTATATAATATTTACCTATTGATGAAATCGTATGCAACATCGGGCCTGTACGCAGCCATATCCCGGAGGTACGCTTGGTCGTTGGCGAGCGCGCGCCTATACGCGAGTTCCCGCCAAGCCTCGCCACCCCGCCCCGCCAGTAACACGAGACCCTCCATGAAACTGATAATATCCACAAAATTTTTATATTATGTAAGTATATAGAATGAAACTTGAAACGGTCAGTGAAATTTCGGTCCAATACTAACCTTAAATACTCACTCACGAGTCTATACAACTGTTCACTACTTCTATTTAATATCAGTCGAGTAGGCGAAGCATTTAGTAGAGATATTTGTAATGCTATCTGTTGTGCGAGAGTCGCCATTTCCCCAGCGAATCCAGTACAACCACCTTGGAGGTACAGTTCTGCAGCATCCGTGCAATGATTTAACGCTGTTTCTAGAAGAGTCCTAGTGGGTACGTTGTCGTGGATCTGTAGCCACGCAGGTGGCTGGAACGGTTTTTTGGATGTTGCCTGAAGTATATCAAATAAAGACAGATGAATATTAAATCACATATTTGCATATTACGGTATAGACACAAAGTTTGGTGTTAGGGGTTTTCATATAATACGAAAACACGGAGTTAAAACGAATATTAAGGCTAATAAGACGTTATCTACCGATTGACGATAATGTAAATAAAATGTCAGGATACAAGGGAAGGTCAACCTAAATACTTTATTGTCGTCAATTTAAAAAACATGATTGAAATCCTTACTACAATAATATTATAAATTTCAAAGTGAGTTACGTCTATACAACATTTTGCCTAAACCTCACGCGAAAAGAGGTCTTTTCAATGTTAGTAGGTATTCGATCTGCATATGCAAAAGAAGTGCACAACTGCAACACACGCAGCATGATATATACAAAGTGAGTTACTATTGAACCAATAATCTAGAGCCCAGAAAATGACATAGGCGACTTTTCATCCCGGGAAAATGAATGTTTTTGTGCGATAGCTAGCGTCACGTAGCGATAATTATTGTGCTGTAGAATAACTATTATTTATTTATTAATTAATTATAAAGCTGTAACAGAGCTGGGTCTGTACATTTAAGATATTTGGTTCAGGCACACCTATATAGCTATATAGGCGTGTCTGAACACAAAACATTTTTTTCTAGATTTTTGTCTGTTTGTTCGTTCGCACATCACGCAAAAACTACTAAACGAATTTTGATGCAACTTGTCTTATTTGATAGCTCTTGATTACACTTAAATACTTGTATACCTTTTATCCTACTAGCTTTTTTATTATTGCGGCGGAGCCGTGGGCAAAGGCACACCAATGACATGAAGGAAATGATATCATGCTGCGTGTGTTGCAGTTATGCACTTCTTTTGCATATGCAGATCGAATACCTACTAACATTGAAGAGAGGTGCGTGAGGTTTAGGCAAAATTATTGAATCATATTTTGTAATAAATTACGTAAATAACAGATGCAAGCATATGCGGCTTTACCAATTCAATAACTTTAATCAGAACACCCCACACAACCCGAGTCTCGAGGGATTTGCAGTGAACTTTCAATTAACGGACAATAAGTCTCAGATACAGATTGTTTGTGCATCGAACAAAATATCTTCTATTTTGGGAATGGAATCCATATCCATCCGATAATCACAATTGGCTTAGGGCGCCATATTAATTGATAGCATTTAAGCGAAGCTGAGGCGCATCCCAAATTATTGAATAAATATTTTATAAATGTTGGTTATATAATAAATGTGTCACGTGCCTTAGCAGAATCCAAAGCAATTTTCTCCAGGTCTTCAATCAAATTCAGCGCTTGTTTTTTCTTAACATTAGCCGCTTCAGCGTACATGTTAAAATGTAGGGCTACCATTATGTAAGTGTCCGTATCGCCTGGACAGTGGGTCTTAAGAAAGTCAAGTAGTCCTTGTTTGAACTCAGCAATTCTATCGACTTGTTGACCCAGCATATAGTCGAACTGTCCCAATAAGAACTCAAACTGATGGTTTTCGCGTAGAGCCTAAAATGAAAACATTCGCGTGATCACCTGGAATTACTTCAAACCGTAATTACTAAAAAATCTGTAAATTATATTATTAAATTCAAATCTCTGCTAGATATATAACATAGATGACATCTCTAAAAATTGGTGTTTACTAAATATGGCCATAAGAAATTAATACTAACAATCATAAGTACATATTATTTATTTTGATTAAATGGTACATCTATGTAAAACTAAAGTATATTTCTGATATTTATCAAAGGAATCTACTCCTCCGTCCATATAGTCCAACTGTGACCATGAATGCTGTAAAGTTTTCGAAAATCAAATAAATATATTTCGTAAAATTAGTTTTATTTCAAGTATCGATGCGAATAATTGAAGAGAGACACAGAAAGTACAAAATGATGTCTATCACATGCTGGCACTAACTAACCTGGAAGATATATGCGCACTCGGTGTATCTCGCTAGGCCAGTGAGCAGGCGCACCATAAGTCTCCAAGAGCGCGCAGCCAGAAGACGCGCGGCCAACGCTTGCGCCGAACGCAAAGCCGTCGCTACACCCTCCGTATCGCACGCGCAAGCGAAACACTCGTGTGCTACCACCAACAGCTCCAGGCAAATTATGTTCACCTGGTAGTTTGACAACGCTTAAGGCCAATATTATAAAGTTCAACCGAACTGGCCATTAGTGGCAAAAATCTTAGAAATAATATTTAAAAACCCACGGAAATTTCACATAAATAAGTGACAGACAAGTGGATGTTTTACATGTGTGCTTCCTCTTTCAAAGATATATGATAATTAAAAAAACCCATATGTGTGCAATTCACACCTGGCAGAAGTGACACTTCTGAAAAGTAGCCTACGAGAGATTGAGATGAATATAGAGTAACAGGAGTATTAGGATAAATGTAAGGTTTATTATTTTGTACCCAGCATAAAATGACGTCTCATTAATTAAATTTAATGAAGCATTAAAATTAATTTAAATTTTGTTTTCTGCAACGATATAATGGACCCCGTAAGAATTCACGGGACAACTTTGGTAAAAGATCTTGTTAACCTCACCATCCATCCATCCATCAGCTTTTCATCGTCCACTGCTGGACATAGGCCTCCCCAAAATGCGGGGTTTTACCATAGTCGCCACGCTTAGCAGGCGGGTTGGCGAGCGCAGTGAATTTTTTTAGTACACAGGGGAACGCTGCTGCCCGGTCCCCCGGTAATCCCTTAGTCGGCTTTTACGACTCCTATAGGAAGAGACAGGGTGGAGCTATTCTTGGTGCCGGCCCCACGGGGCAAGACCTCACCATAGCAACATAAATAACAAAAGTATATGATTCACTTCGGGGGTAGGTGAGAAAAATACTTTATAAATGGCATGAGAATAAATAAATAAATAAAATTCATTTATTGAACAAATAGTTTCAAGTGAACATAGCAAAACGGAGATATTAGTTTATTATTGAATGCATATCACTTTTTCAAATTTAATATTATTTATGTACACCGTGGTCATATGGTTTAAGTATTGATCACGCAAGCCGAAAACCGGCGTTTCAAATCAACTAGTAGTTAATAACCAAGGAATACTTTTGCGACAATAAAAATTATTTCAAAGTTAAAATTACTTTAATAGACTTTTCTGCAACTGACTATTAAAACTATATATTTATGTGTTTGTTTCTTTATCGTGACGCATTTTAATTTCATCGAGTTTCAAATGACTACGATTCTAAAGAATTACAAAATTCACTTCAAAAAAATTAACATAAACATAGCATCACGCCTGTACACCTACGATTCGCCAGCTATGTTTAAGTCCCACGTAATAGGGGGCGAATCTATTGACGTCTACCGGGCACATTTTCAAACTCCGGGCTGCTACTGAGAATTTTTCTTTTTAGGAAAAAGCTCAATAACATTGCCCGACCCGGGGATCGAACCCGAGACCTCATGATTAGCAGTCGCATACACCACCGCTACACCACCGAGGCAGTTAAAAAAATGTATCAATAAAATTCTATATTTGATTTAACCATTTAACCAAGTAATTTTACTAAGAAGCACTTACCTGCTTTGTAGACAACTTTGCACCTTTCGTAATTTTCCTGATATTCGACTTGACCTCGTACCGAATATGAATATTATTTTTGTTGATAGCATCGAATAAGTTCCTTCTTGAATCTTTGGACAATTTGTTACCTACAGTATAAACAGTAGACATCGAGTAAACTGATTCAGTTTCAGCTGACATAATCGTACCTTCTTCAGTCAAAACTGATTCAGCTTCGTCTCCTTCTACGTTTTGATATTCCTCGTCAACCAAATTTTCTACGTCCAGACAACTATCTTCAATAAGGTTATCAGACAATTTAGATGTTCCAGTAACTTTGTATATCTTTTGGAAAGCCATTAGATGTTCTAATATTAGTCTACCAATTTGACTGCAAGCGTCAGGTCGCATATTGAGAAACATTTCGATATCAGCATTGAGTGCATACCCCCACAGTGTGTATTGAAAATGTTCTTTCTGTCTGAATGTTGATGTTTTTACTAAATGTGGTGATATTATAGCGGCCACCATCTCTTTACAAAGATATTCTGCCACCTGAAATGCAAATAACTGACAAAAACGTATGCACCACCGTTAGGCATTTAAATAAACGAAATCGAAAATAACACAGTCATGAGCAGGATTTGAACCTGTATCTCCTGGAATACTGTCCCAAATGCTTTGCCAATTCAGCCACGGTGACATGTATGCAAATACATTCGACAGATGGTGCAGGCGTGATCGAAGACATTATTTACGAATGTGTTATCGAAATTCACAGTTCGTGTGGTGAGAGACTAAGAATAAAATTCAGGTTCCCCATTCTTAACTGCGGGTGTCGTACGAGGAGACTAAGGGAAGTTATCAATAAATTATCACCGCATCAGTTACCACTAAGCACGTAAGCAGTAGCTCGTCTACCATTATAAGCATTAAAAAATATAAATAGAATCTAAATCTAACGGCTAAGTACAATTATACAACTTCTACAATGCTTACCTGTATATTCGGAATATTAAACGTCTTGAACACAAGATTAGCAAGCGACATGCGCGCACGGCCACTCACTAAAGTGATGAAGTCCACAGCACGATTCTGGTACTTGAGCACGGACAGATAGTCCCAGCCGATTTGGAGAGCTATGCGGAAGTAGCTAGTGATCTGCAAAAAAAAAAACGCCTGCACATTCATATCTTTTAATTCTTAGGGTGGATTCGACCAAACAAGAATAAATTTTATTCCTAGAATAAATCGCAACTTACTCGAGAATAAATCAATTTTACGTTTTACCAACAACAATTTGAAGTATAGCGAGCCTATTCGCGAATAGTCACTATACCACATAAACACATATACCACCGATAAGCATCGAATAAGCAGTTAATCCAAGAATATAAAAATGGCGTCATCTTTTTTGTGCTGTCATTTTAATTCGAACTATACAGTGACAGTTACTTTCCCACGCTATAATACGACAAATAAGAGTTGAGATGAGTTAATCTATACACCGTCCCGTTTGTAGAACAACATCTTTTTGCCGGGTATTCGCTATTCACGAATAGGTATTCCAAGTATAGCTATACGTCAGATTGCGTGGAAAAACGACTGTTGATTATCTAGAGAATAAAATCGAGAAATAGATTATTCTCGGTATAGTTATTCTTGTATATATTCGAGTTTGGTCGAATCCGCCCTTCGTAATATTATAAATGTGAGTTTATTTGTTTTTTACACTTTCATGGCGTAACTACCACACCGTTTACACATTTATAGTTCAGAGTCCAGAAACGGACATAGGCTAATTTTTATCCCTGGAGTGGCTTGTGCCATATCTACTTTTGCATAGTGATAATTAATGTGCCATAGGGTGATGTATTTATATTGTATAGATCCAATTCAAACGGAAAAAAAAATTGACGCCTTTGAGATGTGGTGGGAGGCGGATGTTGCGGATTCCATGGACCGCACACCGGACCAATGTATTCATTCTTAAGGAACTCGGTATAGCTGCAAGGCTGTCCGCTATCTGTTGCCAGTGGATACTAAAATACTTCGGACACATCGCCCGTAAAAACCCGGACAGTCTAGAGAAGTTAATGGTAACCTACCCGATGGTCAGATTCAGTAAAAAGGCTCACTGGCCTGCCAATAACCAAAGCCATTAAGACCGCCGAGGACAGAAACACTTGGAAGAGCATAGTACATCGAGCGATCAGCACGACACTTCATACTAGACATGATCTTGAGTAATGAAGGTCCCGATTAAGAAGAAAATCCAATTCTGAAGTACACGCAAAATCTAAACATAATTTATGTAAAACGAGGGGAGAACGAATAAAAAAATGGCGTCATCTTTTTTGTGCAGTAATTTTTCGATAGCGATATCGGTTTCGGGCCGTATAGAGTGACAGTAACTTTCTCACGCTATACATGACAATAAGAGTTGAGATGAGTTAAGCTATACATCGTCCCGTTTGTAGAACAACTTATTTTTGCCGGGTAACATTCACTTCGCTATTCGCGAATATCTATTCCAAGTATACATTCAGTTAAGAAAGTATTAGGAACCAAATTCAAATTTTGTTTTTTTTTTGTTGTTGTTAAGCGAAGTGTCCACTAGCAATAAAATTTGCGGAAGTTGACTTGCGCAAGCGACTGGCAACGTGTAAACGCTCTCGCAATTGGACTTCTGCAAGTTTTAGTGACTTGCCGAACTTTCCGCAAGTCGCACGTGTATACGGTTATTTTGAACTTCCAGCAAGCACTTGCGTCTTTGTTTGGTTCACACAATAAAGTTGGAAGTTTTTAGAGCAAGTTAAATACTATCTTCACTTCTGTGCGAGTGATCGTGGGTTCGAATTCCACTCAGGACAAATGTTTTTGTGAGGAACATAAATATTTATACTGTGTCTGGGTGTGTATTATGTACAATATATACTTATGTATTTACAAAAAAAAAGTAATATGTGTATATATCCGTTATTCTAGTACCCATAGTACAAGCACAGCGAATCAAATTGGGCAAAATATTGAAGGTGCCTTCAGTCATTCGTAGGAAGTTTTTTAATTGTACGGGATCTTCGCTTTGGAGTTCTCTTAATAATTTGCTTTGAAGACCGACAATCATCACGTCTCAATATCCAATCTCGTACCCACATTTTACGTTTTTTTATTTTTATGTTTTAACAACAACACAATAGACGCAGCTCGTATTTTTCTGCAGCTAGGCATCTTGTTTGACTGCTCAAGTAAAATGCAATTTGTGTGGAAACGGTTCTGCAAGATCTTGCAGCAAGTTAACTTCTACACACTTCTGCAAGCGACTTGCGTATAGAGAAATTGCAGTCAGTGGAAACAGTTGTCAACTGACTTCTGCAAGAAATTGCGGAAGTTACTTGCCAGTGGACACCTCGCTTTAGATTTGCACAACTGTTATCCATTTTGGCGCGGAGTTTGAGTTGCATCTGTTATTTATATTAAATAGGCTACAGTGCTGTTTTTAGTTATAAGTATCATATCTAGTGTGTATTGCGAATTTCATAATGGACAAAAACATCAAACAAAGAGTTTGTCTTAAATTTTGCATCACTAATGGAATTTCGTGTTCGAAGTCGCTGAAAATGTTACAGAAGGCTTACGGTGAATCGACTTTATCAAAAAAACGTGCTTGTGAGTGGTACAAAGCGTTTAAAAGCGTACGAGATGTGATGGAAGATTTGCCTCGCTCTGGTAGGCCATCAACGTCTGCAACTGAAGTTAACATTGCACAAGTGAAGGAAATAGTGAATGAAAATCCTCATTCAACTTTGAGAGAGATAGCCGCCGAACTTTCTGTGCCTCACGAGTCGATCCGTACCATTTTAAATAATCACTTGGGTATGAAACATGTTTCCGCTCGGCTAGTCCCAAAAGACCAGAATTTTCTCCAAAAACTCAATCGCATGAGAGTCGCTGAGGACATGCTAGAACGACTGTTTTCTTTGACTATCGCGGTGTTGTGCACTCGGAATTCTTGCCAGAAGGTCAAACGGTTAATAAAGAATATTATTTGAGCGTTATGCGGCGTTTAAGAGAGCAAATTCGACGAAAAAGGCCAGATTTATGAAAAGAAAATTCTTGGATTTTGCACCACGATAATGCGCCTTCGCACAAGGCCATCATTGTGAATGAATTTTTGTCCAAACACTCAACAAATACCATCGAGCAACCACCATATTCACCAGATATGGCTCCAGCCGACTTTTTTCTTTTTCCTAAACTCAAATTACCACTTCGTGGCACCCGTTTTCAATCGGTAGAAGACAAAGGAGAATTCGCGGCGAGAACTGAACTCAATTCCGGAAACAGGGTTTAAAAAATGTTTTGATGATTGGATTATTTGTTGGCGTAAGTCTATCGTTTCTGAAGGAGCATACTTTGAAGGTGATGAAATAAATTTGGATGAATAACAAAAATTTTGTGTATTATTGATTTTTTCCCGGTACTTTCTTGACAGAGTAGTACGTCAGATTGCGTGGGAAAACGACTGTTGAATTATCTAGAGAATAAAAACGAGGAATAGATTATTCTCGGTATAGTCATTCTTGTATATATTCGAGTTTGGTCGAATTCGCCCTTACGAAAGCAATTTTGTGTTTGATAGGCTTTCACACTGTAACAACATCATGAAATTTTGCATAGCTACATGTAGTCTGGGGCTCCGAAAAGGATATAGGGTACATTTCATCCCTAAAAATGAATTATTCCCCTGGGATAGCTATTTTCACATAGACATAATTAGTATGTTGTAGAGCGATGTATTTATGTTTCAGAACACGACGATAGTCTCCGGCAGAATCCTAGTTTCAATACAAACCAGTGAAACGATGGGCTAGTATATCTAATACTTTACGTACCGATAGAAAATGTATTAGTAAGAAAAAATACAAGCGCAGTTTAATTTTAAAATGACTGCACATATGGCGGTGTGGTTTAGATACCGGTCTCCTGCCCGAGTGTTGTGGGTTCGATTCCCATACAGGAGAACTCATTGTGTGATCCACAAATGGTTACTCTGAGTCTTGATTTACTTTGTGGCCGTGAAATTGTATGTTTGTAAAGTCCCCCGCGATACAAGGACTATTCCTCAGTGAAAAAAAAAATTTGGCATCTTTACCAATATTGTAAATGCGAAGAAATTGAGTCTATTTGTTACGCTTTAATGCCATAAGTACTTAACCAATCATAACAAAATTTTGCATACATATAGACTGGAGCCCGAAAAGGTCACAAGCTTATTTTTAAAGGCGGAGAGACGGCACACGGCGGGTTTCTTTAATGGGTGAGGGCCCCACACTACCCTGTTCGTTGCCCCAAACGACGGGGTGTGCGGTTAAGAACATTTTTTCCCGCCTGAACAAAAAAAGAAAAGGGTGACGTATTTATATTCTGTAGTCCACACGGACGAAATCGCGAGTAGAATCTAGTTTATTATAAACGCCTTAAATGTTACCTGTTTGGCAAGTGTCAGACCGCTCCTCACAGCTAGAGCATCAAGTGCCGACAACCGATCAGCCTCCTCCCGCGCAGCCAGATGCACACTCTCCGGAACATTCTCCTGTTTTTCCTGAATCACCACTAGCTCTTCAAAACTAGCGTCGGATATTCCCGATACTGGCAAAGTGTAACAGACATTTTTGGAAACGATATTATAATTACGTTAGGGACGGTTTGGATACTCGGGATCCGCAAAGACAGTGGTAATTATTGAGATAGTAAGGCGCTCTTTTCGAGATTTTTCAAAATTAAGTATATGTGTTTACAATTTATCACTGCTGGATGAAAGTAAACATAGTAAAGATTTTTTCAACGGCTTGTGAAGTCTGCCAACCCGCACGGGACCAGCGTGGTGCCCTATGACCAAATCCCTCTCATGGGAGAAGAGCCGTGCCTAATAGTGGGACACAAAAGGGTTGCAAAAATACCCTGACTAATATTATACATGCGACAGCGCGTTTTTTTGTTACACATACACGCCTTAATTTTATTCTATCAAATAAAATGACACTGTCAATTTGACAATTGTTTCTTTGTTGATTGACGTAATTTTGACATATCAATACATCATAATGCTGCCTAATTACAAAGGCAAATGTCTAGTCCAACCTAATTGTGACGTCATTAGAATGTTTGTTCATTTTTTTCTCTAAAATTAACCATTAAGAAAATACGAAAATTATGTGGTCGAATTCAGAATGAGCAAATAAAGAAACGGTATTTTTATTTTGTTGTTATTTTTTTTTAAATGTTTAAATTACGGCCTGGCCAGGCTGCGTTCTTTATACAGCCTTACTAATAAACGTTGTATAACCTCTGAATAGTTATTCAGTGTTTTATTTTTGTCACTAATATGACAGTTTGACGTTGAAAGAACCACCGAATAACTATTCGGAGCTTAAACAATGTTTATTAGTAAGTGGGTAGAAGTGTAGTGTCATGCCGTCGATGGTTCATGGATTGTATAGTGTTATTAAATTAAATCAATTACATTAAAAACAACTTACGTGAAAGCTTATTCTGTAATACAGGAGATGATATAACCAGCCTTAATTCTTGAGGCAATTCATACGGTGAGCATGTTCCCTCTGCAAGCTTCAAACAAGTTCTGATAATCTGAACGGGGCAAGCTGGAGGTCGGTATTTAAACTCCGGTGGACTTTTAAACAAGGCTGATAACCGGAACGCATCTACTAGTAGTTTTAGTTCTAATAATTGCAACATGACGCGTCGACAATTGTCTACTGCTTCTGGCTCTTCCAACAGAATCACATTTTCGATATTGCTAACATCAGATTCAATTTCGATCTCATCAAGCATCATAGAAAACGGTTTTTCCGCATTCGCTTTGCCGATTTTACTCGATATATTTCGGTCTTTCTGCCCATTCATTATAAAATGTAAAGTACTTTGATAGCTGTTAAGGAATATATTATTCTGCGACTCACTTTTGAAATACGCATCCCACATGAGATGTTCAATTTGTTCTCGACGTCGACCATACTCTAAATTTTCTTCAAACCAGCTCATTATTATTCGGTAAGAGTAGAACTTTTGTATGCTATCAGATATATTATTTACGTGGGAAACGAGAAAATCTATAGCATCTTTGAACGTTACTGCTGATTTTTTGAAAGCTTCACTGCATGTTGCGATGAAGAGAGTTATTGCTTTATCGTCGAATATATCTTCTTTAGCAAGTAAAGCGTCATATTTGTGCGTCCACTCTGCTATCAAAATGCTATTAACAGCTACACCAGTGAGTCTTGCTATTTTAAGAGCTACTTCATAGTTTCTGTTGGCTGTCATAGTTTCAACACATTCTAGAATGTATTGTGAAGAGTCATCTAGGAGCATTTTAGAAATATTTACTGCCATTGATGTCTCCATAGAAAT
Organism: Leucoma salicis; assembly: GCA_948253155.1. Lineage (NCBI taxonomy): Eukaryota > Metazoa > Arthropoda > Insecta > Lepidoptera > Erebidae > Leucoma > Leucoma salicis. The sequence goes on along the minus strand of OX411809.1, from coordinate 10,940,071 downwards.
CTTAAGTATTTCGTACAATGTCGAAAAGTTGGGCGTGGGAACTGTAAAAAAACATGCTAATTTACTAAAACACAATGCGCGATAATGTGAACTTGCATCTACTGGAAAACAAATATCTAAGATGCTTTGGCAATTTAGCCATCGTGATATCTGCTCAGGACTACGAATTTCGATACCACATTCCTTCCTAATGTCTTGGGTTTCCGAGCAGGTAAGCTTAATTACAATTAAGATTCATTCCAAATAATGACGCAACCCTATAAATATTTTGATATTTTTATGTATGTATGTTTTAAGCATTATTTTCACATTTTCGCAGTTCTGGTAAATGGCCGAGCATGTCAAGTGCTTAAAATAATATACATAAAAATAACAAAACATACTAATTTAGTTTCAAATTTATACAAAAATATGGAGTACATTTCGAAATGAATTTAAAAGCAATGTTCAATTACTTGGATACACATAGACTTTGGAGCCAAAACTTGCTATTTTTATTTTATACTCACCCATAAATCCTTTCTCAAATTGACTCGTAGCCAGACACCTTAAAAACTCTCTCTGATGGTATGCACTGTCAAAATTATTACTCAATGCAATTTTCACCAAAGAAACAGAAATTTTGTGCAAAGACTCTTTGGACAGTTGCCACGGGTTACCACTTGCACCAACACTATATTTACGCTGGGTAAGTTGAAGAAAACTAGATAGGAGTTTTACGGTGTCTGTGTCGAAATTGTGATGGCGAATGCAGCGATTCAGGAACGATGTAAACAATGCGAGGGGATTTTCCTGAAGAAATACAAATACATATTTAGAATATATAGAAAATATTTCATCAAAATCCGTTCAGATGTTTTGGGTGATGTGTGAACGAAGAGACAAATATTATGTTCAGAGATGTTGTGTGAACGAAGAGACAAATATTATGTTCAGAGACGCCTAAATGCAGTATTTTTGAAGTAAATACTTCTTTAGTCACGACTAAGTACTTCCGTTTGAAATAATTCAAACGGAAGTGATGTTCAGTAGAATAACGCTTAGTTCCTTTACGGAAGTAGCCTAACTATAGTGTGAGCATATGTGTTACTTACACATTAATTTATATATTTTTTAAAGTATCTTAAAAGGACAGACATATCTCTGTTCCATCCATCCATCCATCCATCAGTCTTTCGACGTCCACTGCTGGACACAGGCCTCCCCAAAATGAGGGATAGTGCCGTAATCGCCACACTTGGCAGGCGGGTTGGCGATCGCAGTGGAAGTTGTTAATACTCGAGGGAGTGCTGCTGCCCACTGCCCCGGTATTCCCTCAGTCGGCTCTTACGACTTCCATGGGTGGAGAGGGGTGGGACAATTCTAAAGCCGGCCAAACACGGCAAAAAAATAACTCTGTTAGAGCCTTTTAATAGTACAGATTGATAAAAGGACTATCTCAAATATGATTTCACTCACTTTATATTAGTCAATTGAACTGATTGATAATGGTGCTAGAGTAATGTGCCTTCTACAAGGCTGTAAACCAACGCCCTCACAGAGCTGACATTGCTAAATTACAACCGTGTAGACAGCGGTTTGCAACCAAATTTGAAAACAGACAATCGGCTGCTAACCAAGGTCACCTCGGTTAGGGCGTTGGCTTACAACCGTGAAGCAGGCCCTAATAATTACAACTAAATCCGACCAAATATTTATATATATTTTATACAGGACTATTGATCCAAAAAAGCCGTGTGGGGCTTTAGAATTGTCCCACCCCTCTCCACCCATGGGAGTCGTAAGAGCCAACTGAGGGAATACCGGGGGAGTAGGTAGCAGCACTCCTCCGAGTATTAACAACATCCACTGCGATCGCCAACCCGCCTGCCAAGCGTGGCGATTACGGCACTATCCCCCATTCTTGGGGAGGCCTATGTCCAGTAGTGGACGTTAAAGGGCTGATGAATGGATGCATGGATTGATCCAAAAGAGCGTACACGACTTAGATAGGTCACACTTACCGGCATAAATATAAGCATAGACTCGTGTAGTGTAGTGACATATCCTTCAATCAAGCACAGTTCGGCAACTCTCTGGAATTGTTCTGCCGCTATATGCTGCTGTGTCATAAGCAGTTGAATCGCACCTTGAGATCGAGAAGTAGGAGACAATGAAGACAAAATCCATTGAGCCCAGAATACAAGAGCTGCATTTGGCTGGAAAAAGTAATACTTAATTAATAACCATTTTCCAATCAAATTTCATTCATTCCCTGGAAACAGAAGGCTTCTCTGTAAAAAGTGTAATCGCTTTAGAAATTGATTATTATAAGTACTGCAATAGCATAATAAAGCGTGTGGAACTAACTTAACTGCCTCAATGGTGCAGCGGTAATGTAAGCGTCTGCTGATCACGAGGCCTCGGGTTCGATCCCCAGGTCAGGCGGTGCTATTGAGCTTTTTCGTAAAAAGATAAATTCTCAGTAGCAGCCCGGAATCTGAACATGTGCCCTGTAGACGTCAGTAGGCTCGCCACCTATTACGTAGGACTTAAAATTATGTAGTTGGTGAACCGTGGGTGTGTAATACATCTCTGTATACCCCTTCGGGGATAAAGGCGTGATGCTGTGTTTTTTTGGAACGGTAATCCACCTCGAGTTTGAATCTATGTTTACTATCGCGATAAATCTAACTAAAACACGCCTACCTCGTAACAACTAGCGATGAGTACTAGTAGAGGTTCGCGACATATATCCGCAGCTTTCAACAGTGCTGCCGGAGGATCTTCAGGTCCATGGCAAGCAGCCGCTACTTCCCACAACTCACGGCCCATATATGCACTAGACGAGAAATCAAAGCTGACACTTGTTGTTGGACTCTGGAAAGGACAACACAACAAATTTAATAAACTATTCATACTATTTTATTATACCTGGTTAATATGAAAACAAAGAAATTGAAATAAACTCACCACTTCTACAGAATTTAATCTTGTAAATCGTTTTTGTCCGTTACTTGTACTGGTTTTATAATCCTTTTCAGAAATATCATCAGAATTTCTATGTAGCATTATATGCTTTAAATGTTCAGCATAAGACTTCTTTTCGAATTCCTGTGATAACTGCAGCATTTGACTGAAGGGATACCGGAAAACGTCACCAAAGAGTAAAAAGTTGAACCAAGAATTTGTTTTAACGAATTGCCGCAACTGCGTTTCTGGTAACGGTAAGTTGTGTAACATCGCAAACTTAACCATTGTCTGAGATTCGTACAAAACTACTGACATATCCAGTTTTCCATCAGAAGCTTCTAGAATGGACAATTTGTTCAAAGTTATTTCTTCCAAATAACGTAATATCTCTCTTGCAGCTTCGTCATTGCTCTGTATTAATTTTGACATGTACTCACTAACAATTTTATTTGCCTTGTCTTCAGAAAATCCTCTGTGTTTGATCATGTGATCTTTTATGATTTTCGCAGCGTAAAGATGTACTCTACATCTTGTTGGGTTGCAGCCAATCATTGCTATGAAAGATACTGTACAAGCTGCCATCGCACCATCGAACCAATTCTGCAGAGCTAATGCATGAGCTTCACAACATGCATTTTTTACGCTTTTATCTTGCAATCGATTAAACAACTGATATTGCTGCGCTACGAATGCCTGACTAGCATTGCAAGGGCGATATTGCTTCAAATAATATACATGATTCAACTTAGCTACATATCCATACTTTTTCATTAGTTTCTCATCAGCGAAATCCGGCATCTCCATAGTTCGTTGCGTTAAGCTTTTTATACTAGCAGCCTTAACATTCACATCACTTGACAGTAGACTGCCCAAACTCCTTCTATCTGGCTTGTCAGTAATAACATTGTTAGTGCTTTGATTCACTAATTGAAATTCAAATATCTTAGAAACATCCAGCCCCCGATAACCTGATAACAGCTGGTAAACATTCACGTCCTTTGATTCGTGAGTTTTCACATCACAATATTTCTTATAAACACTATATAAATGTGGAAGCTTATCCTTATATTTCATATTTGGCAATTTAAAGTCTTGAAACTGTAAATAGTCTTCTCTAGAAAATATATCGAATAACTGCTTTGTGTCTTCAAGCAGTATCATTCCTAAAACTAGATGGGGATTAGAGGATATATAATCATCAATGTTTTCATTAGCAATCTGCACACAAGTTTTATATACCGGCAGTACATGGCTCTGTCTGTCAGAAGTTTGCTCAATGCTTTTGAATAGCAACCAAAGTTCTATACAATCTTTCGGCTCTTTTTCAACCTCTGAAAGGTCAGTGTCCAATATATGACCTTCTACACATAATGTCAATACTTTATACAACTTATTTTTTACACAATATTTTGCTAATTCTACATAGAAATGCTCCCTCGTTATAGTCGCACAAGATTCCGTGAAAATGTCATCAATAAGTTTCAAGTTCTGTGTGTGAGCTAATCTGGAAATTATTTGATACAAATTGTTGCATTCATTCTCGATTATAATGCCGTATGATGAGAGAGTATCGTAAATGCAAAGTTTAGTGTAATCAAAACAATTGCTGGAAGCAACATTTTTTATCATTTCGTTGGTAACAGGCCATTTGCGAAATATTTCATCTAAGTTTTCTAGCACTATCGTATCAAATCCTTTAGTGTCAACGTTCAGGAACTTCTTAACAAAGCCTTCGTTGTTAAAAAAATTATAACGGGCGTTCATATCACGAACTACCTCAGATGTTTGGACGTTAATCCAGCGAACTAGAATCATTGCTTTGTTATATTCTACTAAATAGTTCCACATCTCAACAGGTGCCGAAAAATCTAACAAGGAAAATTCTGTAACAAATTAAAATAAATTTAACATGGCCGCTTTTACCTTTCAGCCAACAATCTGCTAGATGAGGTATCTCGTTGTTTATTTGCGAAAGCGGCACAAAGGCCTTTAGAAAAATAATTACAGGTAAGTATAAAGCGCCGTCGCGACCGCCACTCGTAGACTAGTAATACCAAAGGCACAGTCCTCCTACATGCCTACCCGAAAAAGTGTATTTCATAATCGCCGTTTATCGAAAGATTATCTCGCGCTCGGGAAATACCGCGACAGAAAGTACACGTAGGTATGTTGATCCAATACATGTTTGCGCGCAAAGAAAGCGATAAAGCTATGGCTATTTATAAATATTTTAAGCAGGCTTGTCTAACCCGAAATGTTATCAATGCAGTTGATTAATTTTAATTGTTAACCAATAGGCATTCATAATTGTATAATAACCTTGCGAGGCTTTTTCAAATAAATGATTAAAAAACAAAAAAATATGTAATGTATTAACAGAACTGTTGTTGATGACATTAAGTGAGCTGTGAATGGTAACTTAAATTTGAACAAAACAAATTCTTTAATGCTAAGTTGAATTAAATTAAATAGTAGTGATCGTTATTATAACAAAATGTCAGTTGCTCAAGATAAATAGCTGATAGAAGGTAAGGGTGGCCGTAATAGTAAGGAACCACGCAAGGCCAACACTCGTGGGCCCCTCAGCCACTTAATGAAGTAATGTATTACAGTTCAGGTCTTTCAACTGCCTCGGTGGTGCAGCGGTAGTGTGAGCGACTGCTGGTCATGAGGTCTCGGGTTCTCTCTGAAGTTAGCCACAGAGCAATAACTGGCGATTGTGACAGAACCATACGATCAGTTCTGACCAATTCAAATGTTATTACTTGATTAACAAATCAATCGAATGAGATAATAATGTTTTCGTATCTAATTCTTTAGGTTCTATTTAGATTATTATTTTTATATTCAATAAAAAGTATACGAGCGATTTTAGTGAATAAACTTTTATCTAGGTATAGAAGAGTCCATCTTTTAGGACGATCGATAAATAATAAGTATATGATTATCGATTAGGTACAATTGTTAAATTATAATCAACATTTATCGAATGTAAAGTGTAGAAGACGCACATGCCTTGCGACACAAAAATAGCTACTGCGCAACGTCTTGCAGCCAACTTCAGTAACACAAAGATCCGTTAAGGCCTTTATATAGGCCTAACCTTAACTGCCTCGGTGGTGTAGCGGTAGTGTATGCGACTGCTAATCATGAGGTCTCAGGTTCGATCCCCGGGTCGGGCAATGTTACTGAGGTTTTTCCTAAAAAGAAAAATTCTCAGCAGCAGCCCGGGGTTTGGAAATGTGCCTGGTAGACGTCAATAGGCTCGCCACCTATTACGTGGGACTTAAACATAGGTGGCGAATTGTGGGTGTGTAATACACCTCTGCCTACCCCTTTGGGGAATACAGGCGTGATACTATGTTTTTTTTAAATAGCCTATATCCCATGAAATGTGAAAAGAATTTTCCGAGATATCCTTCCGAGAATTTAAGCGAACAAGCTCTTCATCTTTATTAAATTAGTATAGATTACCATTTGAACTGTGTATAAATTGTAAATTTAAAAGCTAGCTTGTCCATCTGTATATTCATCAATATGCAATGACAATTTCATCTAATTTTATTAGTTGAATAGGTGTTTAGATAACACAAATCCATTTACATAAACATACAAGTAAACAAATACAGATAGCATTTATAATAATGACATAAATAGCATGTACTCTCAAATATTGATTACTGGGTAAACAACAAAGACAGAGTATGTCATACTAGATTCTAACCTGAATTTGTCCGCGTGGACTTCAAAATGAAAATAAACGATAACATTTAGATATTTTTATATATATTTTTAGCATTTGACATGCTTAGCACTATACATTAAACACAAAGTGAAAAATGTGAAATCGAAAATAACAGTCAGGAGAAGGATCTGAACCTGCATCTCCTGGATACCGTCCAGATGCTTTACCAATTCAGCCATCCTGACAATTGCTCCTGACTGCTAACCTCGATAACACATTCATACTTAACGTCTTTGGGTGACGCCTGCACCATCTATCGGAAGTATTTTCATACATTATACCGACCAGGTAAACTTAATTTTACAATTAAGATTTTACCTAATAATGACGCAAACCCTATAAATATTTAGATATTTTTATATATATTTTTAGCATTTGACATGCTTAGCACTATACATTAAACACAAAGTGAAAAATGTGAAATCGAAAATAACAATCAGGAGCAGGATCCTGCTGATTTTTCACTTTGTGTTTAATAAACGATAAAGTATCTGGACGGTATCCAGGAGATGCAGGTTCATATCCTGCTCCTGACTGTTATTTTCGATTTCACATTTTTCACTTTGTGTTTAATAAACGATAACACATAATAAACGATAACGCCATCTGTCGGAAGTATTTTCATACATTATACCGACCAGGTACACGTAGGCGTAGCTCAAGACGTTAAGTATAAATGTGTTATCGCATCTGGACGGATTCCAGGAGATGCAGGTTCGAATCCTGCTTGTGACTGTTATTTTCGATTTCACATTTTTCACTTTGTGTTTAATGTATGTTGCTAAGCATGTCAAATGCTAAAAATATATATAAAAATATCTAAATATTTATAGGGTTTGCGTCATTATTAGGTAAAATCTTAATTGTAAAATTAAGTTTACCTGGTCGGTATAATGTATGAAAATACTTCCGACAGATGGTGCAGGCGTCACCCAAAGACGTTAAGTATGAATGTGTTATCGAAATTAGCAGTCATGAGCAAGGGTCACGATTGCTGAATTGGCAAAGCATCTGGACGGTATCCAGGAGATGCAGGTTCGAATCCTGCTCATGACTGTTATTTTCGATTTCACATTTTTCACTTTGTGTTTAATGTATGTTGCTAAGCATGTCAAATACTAAAAATATATATAAAAATATCTAAATGTTATTTCCAAGTTCACATTGTCACACTTTGTGTTAAATTATAATATTAGTAAAGATTGTGTGCTCTCATTTTAATTGTATATGTTTGTGGCTGCCACTTTCTCTACAAAACTGTTTCCTAAGGTATAATATATATATATATATATATCACAGGACTAAGTTCTATGCAAATGCATACTTATATATACAACAGCATACTTACCAAAGCAGTTAAAAAAGAGTGCAGTAGCTATTTTACTCTTCCACAGATCATTGTAGCTCTCTATCTTAGCAACAGTCAAGCCTTTAATTTCTGTCTCAGTTACAACTATCCTATCTTTGCCGGTTCCAAAAACTTTATTCTGTTTAAATGTACCATCAGCCTCAAATGATTTCTCAAGATATCGCAACAAATTCCAGTGCCTCTTAAATTTAGTATATTTCTCTAAATTATCACTGCTTATATCTTTGCTTAATTTATCTAAATGTTCCACAATAAAGTCTCGGTATTCAATTTGTGCTGATTCTTCAGCTAAAGAGATCAAATGTTCCTCAGGGTTAATTTTTACTTTATTGAGAACATGTAAAACTTTAAATATCTGTTTTCTCATAAGAAGTTGTATGGACCATGCTTTCACCTAAAATGTTTTAACAAATATTTGTTAAAAGGTACAGCTACAGTCCAGCACAGTGATTAATTCAGAACACATAGAGTCACCACCTTCTGATGATAAGTGATTTGGAACATTAATACATATATACAAGCTGTAAGCTAAACATATTCACAAGCAATATAAACTTTTTGGACTATGCACACAGCACACATTTAATATAAGCCTTTGATAAATAAAAGTTCAATCACCTCGGCATAAAACCAATCACTTGCTGTAGATTCATTCCATCCATTTTTCTGCATAAAGAATTTTATCGCTAGTGGGATATGAGTGCCTTTTGCAGCAGCCTCCCTGGCTACATCTTTTTGAGACTTAGCTTCCCAACATGACCAAATAATTTTATCATTTTGTGATAACTCCATAACATCAAAATAAATAGCTATTATAATTATTGAATACACAAAACAGAACAAAGAATAAGTAACAATGATCGGAAAACAAAAATATATGACACGATCAAAATGTAAATACAAGAAAATATTCTTGTCAGTTGTTATTCATTAAAATGCAGTCTTATTTTCAAGGACATAACGCTCACTTCTAAAAAAATAACATTCCACAGATTTCATGATATTACCAATCTTTGACAAATGACACTTGACTTGACAGCTTGACAGTAACAGAGTATTTTCTGGTTATACGTACTACTCTTTGCAGAGTATTAAGGGCAATGTACCTATGTCTACAACGCCGGTAAATCAAGAAATTAATTATTATACTTTTCTGGTAATAAAAACGGCCATGATCCACATAAAAATAATTAATTATATCAACCTATTTTACGCCAAGTACGTAAGTGAGCCATTCACCTCTCGTGATATGCCACACTAGTAAAAGTGCTTTCTGTCTGTTTACAAAATAAGCAAAATAACAATTCATGGAATAAACAAATATTATGATATTAACGGTAATACGGAAACGTACGGACGTGTGCGAATAATACTTAATAATGAGCTTATGGAAATGTTATACTACTCACTGACTTTACGTTTGCAGTCAAAAGCTTGTTGTTAGTAACGGTTGCTTAGCAATTATTAGTCCCTATCGCTAGGAAAAAATAATATTAATAAATAACCTTATTGAACTGAAAATGCAGATATAAATAAGTTTATTGTTTATAAAGAGAAAACAAGCAAATATCTATAACCTTAGAAACTAATTCACGAAAAAATAGTAATGGCAGAAGAGTTACAAAAAGTTAATTTGTATTACGATGACATCAATAAAATTCGAGTAATAGAAACGACTATAATGAAAGAAACTGAAGATCTAAAGGATACGTGCAAAGATTATGAGATAAGTCAGTGAGACATTCTTGATTCTAGTTATAGTTTCTCTTTAAAACCCAATCCATAAATGTCCAGTAGTTGCGCACGAGGCTCCTCATTAATCAGGCATGACAACAAAAATTGATTCACTTTCATTTTCGATTTCTTTCAAAGGTGATTCACTTTCATTTTCAATTTCTTTTGGAGGGGATCTTTTAATATCAAAGGGCGATTTTAACACAATTGGTCAGGGGGCAAGTTTTCAAACAAAATAAACTACTACTGCATTCCTAAATCGCAGGAAAATAGGCCTACCTATTCCACATTGACCAGATCTGTTGGTCTTAGTGTCTGTCTACAGGATTTCTGAAGTTATAACTTTTTCACTAATATGTAAGGTAAGCGCATTGATGTACTTAATATACTAGGTACACAGTATAGTTAAAATTATTTCCTATATCTTCTGAATGATTAGGAGGTAGGTACTCAGTTTTAGTAAGATGCTCAAATTCTTAAGCATAAAAGAAACGGTACTACCGTTTCTTTTTTGCTAAATAAATTTTAAATGCCTAATTAAGTAATGAAAACTAAGGAGTAAGTAGTCCAAAAATATATTTTTATAAACTGCTACGATAAAAAAAGTGATTGAAAATATCATTGTTTAACAAACATTATTTTGTTAAGGTACAAATTATTTGTGAATAAGGAAAAAGAGATTTTTTTTACGAGCGGGAATCGAACCCACGACTCACGCTCCTTTTGAATACATATCTCTCGCTTCAAAATAATAATATTGGGACAAGCTCTGCGTTGTGCATTGTGAGCAGTCCTGGATTAGCCTATAATGACGCCGGGGGTCGTCTGTTTGATTCCCACCCACGGTCAAATGTGACGAACACATGTTGCCTTTGTAAGATGTTCCCGAGGTGAGTTGACGTCAGGTAGGCGGCCGGTCGTAAAAATATCGGCTATATACATGTGAAATCATGTTGCGCCAACCGCCCAAGGGCCCGTTCACTTTATTTTCCGCATTTACCTACTCTTCCCTCTATATCAATGGGTTACCTACCTACCTACCTTCCACCCCGAGTGAATCCACATCCAAGATATACACAATATTCATCCACTTGTTCTAGCCCACCATTGCCTATTGTTGATCTATACTTATGTAGTAGGTAAGGATTATTACGTAATTATTCATGATAGGCTCAGATCAAATAAAAAAGTTAAGATGGAACTTTGTGAACAACGAAGTGAGGCCGGTTTTATAAAGATGTAGTGCGTGGGCCGGTGTTGCAATCATAATTCAAATTACCCCAATATTACAAAAATAATGTTACTAATTGTTAAATGTTAAAACACTATAGAACAAGTGTTCTATCAGCCAGTCGAACGCGAAGTGTATGTAAAAAAATAGTGCCGGTAGTGGATAACGGAAGAATAATATTTTAAAAATAACATTTCTGAGTATTTAATTTTGTGCATTATTATTTATTTAAAAACTTTTGTGCTGAATTAATTTCTTGTAAGATTGCCTCTTACTTTCAATCGATTTGGATTTTTTTTCTAACTACGGTGGAACCTAATGCTTAGGTATTTCTCAACAACAACGCACCGTATTAAATCAAAACCTAGTTGTTGCCCTGTTGTTTCACACAAATGATGGTATGCTTTGCAAGACAGTCAAGTGCACCCGCCCGTTCCCCTGTAATTTAATGTTTGGGGGGTGAGAGAAACAGGGCGTAAAGTTCCTCATCCCCCATTGAAAAGGGAGGATCCTCCGACCAGACGGGTGATGTGTCTGGTGGGCAACTGCCCGACGGTTGTTCGTCGGGTTCTTGTATATATGTAATCGCTCGGATAACTTTTAATATCGCGATGTAGGATACGTCAGTTCTTAGCTCGTATGTGGCGAGATAGATGTCGCTACAAATGCAATATGCAGAAGCGATGCAACAACAAAAAGCAATTACACATGTATACCGTTACTTCTCTCTACACGTGTTTTGCCGCTCCACAGGGCATCCTCGGGGCAACTTTTACAACAAGCGATTGTATTCCGTGTGGAGACGGACTAACTATGATGCGACTAAGGGAAGCAATTATCATCCATTGCATGACTGGTGGTAGGGCTGGCTACCAATTACCACTGAAGGAATGTTCCAGTGGCCCACCAATAAAGGCGGACAGACAGCACACGGAGGGTTTCTTTAGTGGGTGAGGGCCCCACACTACCCTGTTCGTTGCCCTGAATGACGGGGTGTGCGGTTAGGAACATTTTTTCACGCCTTAACAGAAAAAAAGGGCTGGGTACCAATTAAGAGTACCCGTAATTGCTATCGGGCCCGCAAACGGGTTGGTAAAAAGCACATCAGTGTGTTTTGGTTGTAGCAGAAGATGCCGTTTATTCTTTCATTTCATATCTGTGACATGAAATGGTGAGCAGCGGCTTCACCATACTCCAGGTATAGTAGCCCATGAGCGACGGTCACCATTTACCATACGCAATAAAAAAATACATTAGTTGAAGTAATAACACAAATAAAAAAAAATCTACACAAATAGACCGATCGTTTGAATCGATCACGTCAGCTTTTAAACAAAAAAGTTCTGTGTGTGCACATTGCCCAACAATATGGTAAACTATAACAGTTTATAATGGCAGCACTTGTATGTTTCAAGCAATAAACTTAAATTTTATTTTGATTTATTGAAAATATTGGTTTCCAAGTTTACTTAACTGTGAAATGTGATTCCATCCTGACTTTTATCTCTTGTAGTTCGGTTTTTACACCCTTTCACAACACAATTCGGCATTTTTACTTTCTAAATTATAATATTTTTGATGACGTTATAATCGACACGCCGCGGTAGCAGCAATTCAAGGCGTAGTTTCGTTATAAGTGTATGCGTGTAATTGTGTATGTACACGGCAAGGCGTAGTTTTAACCGGCTTCACTTCTTTGTTCGCAGAGTACCATCTTAACTTTTTTATTTGATCTGAGACGATAGGTAAGTAAATTGGGTTCAAGTGCTGGGTGATGTACCTGTGTTTAACAATAATCAGCTGCAAAAGCAGGCCAACTCTACCGGTTTTATGCAATATTTTAGTTAAACTTACCTATACCTTAGTTAACCTTACCTATACCTACCCTTAAAACCCAACGAGCGCCCTCGCCCGCCTTCTGAATGTATTAATAAATATTTTATAATATTACTTGGATACTAAAAAGTATAAAACCATTACTCGTCGGCTGCGACCGTGTATATTTGCAGAAGTTTCTACGCATAAAACATTTTTTTTGCTTTAATCAATTAGATAATAAAATTATTTTTACTTTAACATCTTATTTAATCGCAATAAAGCTAAAATTGCTGACTACTAGTTCAGGTCTGTCCACTAACCCTCAAAAAAAATCTTAAAACGCAAACCTCTGCTTTCAACCTGACGCTAAGTCTTAAAATACTAGCTGCTTTGTCCGTGAGGAATTGGTTTAATTTCTTTTTTTTTGCGGAACCCTAATTATTTTTCCTAAATAAAAGTACCTAGTCTATGTTACTCCTAACATTAGCTATCTGCCACTGTGAGTTCCGTCCAAATCGGTCCAGTCGTTTCGGAAATTAGCTGATACAATCATTCAAAATCACACACAAAATCTTTTAAAAGTATTGAAGATTTTGTTATAAGTAAAGTACTTACCTATATACTTTCATATACATTTAGTTAATAACTGTTATTTAGACATTACAAACAGACAGTTAAATATTTATTTGTATAGATATTTTACTAGCGGTTAAGTCTGAAAATCAGTAGAACATTGTTGCAGAAATACAAGATTTCGGAAAAATCATCAATACTTTACTATCGGAGCTAAAGGAACTTGGTAACAACGTGGAAAAGAAAAAAATGGCAGCCATCGGGTCTATGAATCTTTTGAAGTCAATTTCTAAGGAACGAGAATTAGAGCAAGCTAAATTGCAGGTTTGAAATTGTTTCATAATTTAGCACTTATATCTCCGTAGAGGACCGAATTATGGTGCTTCGTAATAATTATGTACCGTGTTCAGCCCGCGACTCCGTCCGCGTGGGCTTCAGAATATAAATACATCGCTCTATGGTACATTAATTATTTCTGGGCCATGAGTTTCTTGCCGGGTTCTACTCATGAAAGGCTTTACGACGGAATCCGGCCGCTTGTGGTGATTGCAATCGCCACTTTGTTATTGCGGATGCACTCGCCTAAGGCGCTCGTGTTCATGGTTAGTGTATTTTCTTGACGATTTTAAGTGCTATTTAATTAGCCTTTTTCCTGGGAAGATTTAAAAAAGATCCGCTAGGGGCAGCACCAGTGGGGGGTACATGTTTTGAATTCTTTGTTGATAACAACGTCAAACGTACGTCTTATTATTATCGGAATAAATAAATATTGTGCTGAAAAAAATTAAAAAAAATTGTCAGGCCTACAAAACATTGTGCATTCACTAATTGTACGTCTGATAGTCGGTACAAGTAGAATGGTGTAAAATTTGTGCCTTTTATCAAACCACAAGTTAAAATAAAAAAGTGTTTGGAGTGGATACCTACACTTATCACGAAGGGCAGATTTAACAGTTGATAAAATAAAAAAACATTTATGTTTGTACAAAACATTTTATTTAATTCAAATGGACCAACAATAGAAAATCCTAATCCAAAATAATATAAATAAATAATAATATATTTATTCTTATATACAAAAAAAAACAGCACAGTGTATTTAAAATAATAAAATTTTCAACAATACAATGACATAATATACAAGAAAATTTAAGAACCAACTAACCTCTCAACTGTCCTAGTTGTATTTTTATTACCTGACACGGTTAAGCCACGACATGCAAGCCAGAGTTTTAAGTCCCGGACAAGATGATCTTGCACTTTTGCAAATTTTAATTTCGTTCCAGGCAGGTACATCATCTTCCGTTATTTCCATTATAATTCTATTTATTTATTCTGTACGTTTGACGTTGTTGTCAATAGATAATTCAAAGAGTAAAGTAATACTACAGGAGAATTCAAAACATATGTACCCCCCACTGGTGCTGCCCCTAGAGGATCTTTTTTAAACCTTCCCAGGAAAAAGGCTAATAGGCCTATAAAATAAAGATATTTTAGAAATTGAATTTATATTTGTTCTATTGTAAACTAGCCTGTGTCCTTTTCTGGGCTCCAACAAACTCACTTTCGTATTTATAATATTATTGTAAAATGTACACCCAGTGGCGTAACTATACCATCTGGGGCCGTGGCAAATTCATTGGATGGGGCCCTCCCTGTAAATATCGTTACTTTGTAATTTAATTTTAATAAATCACTTACAGTCAATCTGGGTAACTTTGATTCATTCAGGTAACAGACAGTGTGCCTATCAGAATGTTTTAATGTTTTTTTCCCTATGAAATCAATATTTTTTGTTAATGCTTGCTTTAGATTCTATTTTTTAAACAAGCTCCGTAGACACACCTTAAAATAAAAGCGAAGTTGTCAAATAGAGTTAATGTCAAAACTTTTTCCGAAATTAGCGCGCGAAGAGTATGTTAAACAGTGAATAGATTTTTAAATATTTTGTGAATGTATGGCACTCCATACACTTACTATATAGATGAAAATTTACTCTATATCTTAGAATATAGTTTATTTATGTCAAGCGTGGCGATTAAGGCACTATTCCCCATTTCTTGGGGAGGCCTATGTCCAGCAGTGGACGTTGAAAGGCTGATGGATGGATGGATGGATAGTTTATTTACTCTAAGCTCTATATGTAGTAGAGCGAATAGATAGTTCAAACCAAAGTGTTTACATATTTTTTGTTAGTTTTAATTATTTTAGTTTGTCTTCATTTTAATATGCTTGACGGTTTGTTCATTTTTAGGATTTAAACGAGGTTGCGAATTAAAAAAAATATATACCTACTTGTAACTGCAAAATTTTGATTGATGGACTTTTTTTACAAATATATATGATAATACTACAATTTGTATCGCCACACCACATCCCTAATTTGGGAATAATGTAAACCAATGTTACCCAAAGTAATTTAATAATCAAATATTACCTCATTTATGTGACGGATTTAATGTGTGTCAAAGTTACACTTTTGTGGGTGGTAACTTTGACATACTACAAAAATAGATTTTTCTCTGTAATTAGTGGATATTATAGTCTTTCACTGTTGTCTCTGGATAAAGCATATTCTGAGAACACTAACAAAGTATAATATTGTCATTTAAGTGTTAAAACATTTAAAATACTTTGGAAAATCCAAAACTGCATGCCTCATAATCTTCATTTTTCACAATAAAATTGATTATTTGATAAGTAACTAATAATGTATTGGTTTTACTAAGTAGTTTTCAGTAAATCACATAGATGGCGCTAATTTTAAGAAGTACTTCTATATTGGTCTACCTCTGTCATTTTGCAAGGCGCCATCTGGCAATTAGTAAGAACAACAATCCATGAGTTTACATATTATATACCTGCATAAGTGCATATAATATATATAAACATGTAAAATTGAATAATTTATTAAACTGTAAACAAAAATAATTTAAGAAAACAAAAAGACATTGCTAGTTTCCTTACAAAAAAAGCAATATTGTTGTTCTATATATACAACAGCAACTGAATACATCTAAAATTGCCACTTGCGACATCTAGGCCTGCATTTGTCAATATCTCTTTTACTTTAAAACAGTGACATCTATCAATAGAAAATTGCAACTTTGGTCAATATTATACGACTTATTTAAAAATCAATGAGTTCAACAAGAAATCTCTAAACCATTTATCTTCCTAATTTGGTTGCCTTATAAGTTTATACTTTGTTCTAAGTGAAAACACCGTGACGCCAAGGTCACGCAAAAAAAATTGAGGAATGTAAAATATGTTTTTTTCGTGTTTTATAATGTTATTATTTACGTGTGTTTAGTGTTTTTAATTATTAATATGGATAAAATAGTTATTATACTTGACAAATATCATCAGTTCGTCAAGCAAAGGTAAGAACTTTCTTACAAAAAAACAATGTACCGGCCGGACGAACGGCGTTCTGTTGACGATAGTAAAACCGTCGGTGGCTATTGGCTATGCGACGGTAGTTCTCATGAAAGGCGCTGGTTTTTGTGTCGCGTCGAGCGTAAATGCCGTAAATATTCAGTATTTTTTTGTTTATTTAATAAAAATTAAACCACATCGAATCAGAACGTGAAAAGTAATAGGGCTCTATTCCTAGTCATAATAATTCGTAAACGAAAAAAAAAAGACTCGATTAATTAAGTACTTTGGTCGTTATCGTGTTAACATTACCTACAACTCACGGACGTCCAAGCCAGATTTTATTTAAACAGTTTTTTAACTAGTTTAAATAACAAAAATGGCATCAAAAATATCATGAGTGTTAAAAATAGTGTTTGTTCTTTATATGTGTGTGTAGATATTATCTTACAAGTGCAATATATGATAAATAGAGACATTTTAAGTTTGAAAAATCAGCTGTGCTGTGTCAACCGGGAGTAGAACACACCTCAACGCTTCGCTTATGAGGCGTGCAATACTGTGAATAATATCGCTGTAATCTGTCAAAGTTACCCAGAATGACTGTAATTACTTACCCAACAGTATTACCTACTAATATTATAGACATTTTAGTTAAATATGTAATAAATTTTATTTTTAAAAACAGGTATTATATAATTTAAATGAAATAATAATTTAATATTAACAACATAATTATTATCTTTTCTCCAAACTTCTGTTCCGCAAAAGTTATCCAAGTGTAAGGATCGGGCCATAGAATTTTCAAGGAACAAAATAACCAAGTTACATAGCCTGTCTTGGCCCATATATTTTCTATACTTTACTTATCATCACGCCATCTCCTCTGCGGGGTGAGCAGAGACAACACAATGCAAAAAGGCTCTATTCTTGCATACATCTCGCGCTTCCTCAGCATTCATAACTCTCTTTATACATCCTCACCGGTATCGGAGACTCCTGACGGTGGAGTCCGAGAGTTCCTTCAATACATAACCGATTTGGTCTAGGTAGGTTAGTCTCGGTCTCACGGTGTACTTACATCCTTCCAATTTTGCATTGTATGTTTACATTCTCTTTCAGATCTAATCGTTCAGATTTATTATTTAAAAAAATGTTTTTCTTTCTTACGTCGTCGTAACGATAATGCGGTCGTCAGTCAGCACAGAGATCGCATTTTGATCGTATTAATTTTGCTCTCATGCTCCTTCCTGCATACCCAACTCTCGCTTCTATTAATAGTGTTGGGACAAGCACTGCGTTGTGTATTGTGACACGTGCCTTGTGGCTGAGGTAGTGGCTGTCAAGAAGTTGTCCCAAGGCGTCGTTCACTCCATTTCCGCATTTACTCTCTTGTTATATATCAATGGTGTACTTTCCATCCCAACTGAATCCACATTAAAGATATACATAATCATCCACTTGTTCTAGCACGCCATTGCCTATTGTTACTCTAATTTTGGTTTTGCTCACATTCACACATAGGCCCCTT
The DNA here is from genome assembly GCA_948253155.1 of Leucoma salicis. Lineage (NCBI taxonomy): Eukaryota > Metazoa > Arthropoda > Insecta > Lepidoptera > Erebidae > Leucoma > Leucoma salicis. The sequence goes on along the minus strand of OX411809.1, from coordinate 10,921,740 downwards.
TTCTTACAATCAGTCAAGTCAATGATTGTGCTAATAGCATCACATCAACAGCATCGTCTGCATATAGCAATGAATTTAGTCGCCAATCTGAACTCCCACATTAATTTAATTCTGCCTTTGGAGACAGATATAATTATGATAAACAGTCTAGCTGGTAGAACGCACTCCTATTGAACACTGATTTTTACATTAAACCAGGGTGACATTCCATCATCCACCCGCACACAAGTTTTGCAGTCCATGTAATTGGTCTGCACCGCTCGCAGCCGTCTACCGTTAAACCATACTCTGCCAAAAAATTAAAAAGTTCCTTTTGTACCACCGTATCAATTGCTTTCTCCAAATCCACAATATTTTTTTTTTTATTGCTTGTAGTGGCAGACGAGCCACGGTCCATCTGATGGTAAATGGCAACCGTCGCCCATGGACTTGACTACACCAAGAGTATTGTCAAGCCGCTGCTCACCAATTCATTTCACAGATATGAAATAAAATATAAACGGCTATCTCCTGCTACAGCCAAAACGCAACGATGTGCTTCATGGCCGGTCACACGGGAGATGGTGGTACCAACCCGCTCCTGGCGCCTGGACTTATGGTAGCCCTGGATAAGTCTGAGGCCCTATTTTCCATGAGTCCCGACGTCAGTGTGTGTTGGTGGACGGGGTCCAAATTGGGGTACCACGCCCAGATACTTGATCTGGACGGGTGGTGGCGCTTTCGCGAGCACTTCCCCCCAACTGTCCCCGAGGCTAGTCGGCGCGCCCTTTGACGGCTCATGCCGAATATGGGCAGACCCAACAATGCGTGCCGGTGACTTTACGCGGGGGTGGTTCAGTCGATAGCGCTGTACGGGCCGCCAAGCTGCTATGGTCAGCTGGAGGGCGCGGCTTAGAGACGCCCTGGGCCAGTCTCTGGATCGTAAGGGCGCTCCAGCCTGTGCAGGAGGAGAGGACAGGGCCACAGCACGGAGTCCTTACCTTGGTTGCTTCGGCAGATATCTGCACATAGTCGCAAGGAGAAGAGCGATTACGGGCTGTCACCACTGCGACCGCTCTAGTTGAGGCTGCGGGTGGATGGATCGGGGAACGTCCGCCACCAGCAAGGCCTCCCGCTAAGGTGCGACGCTCCATGAGCGGATGCGTTGCTCGGTAGAGGGTACTCGAAAGGGTAAGCCGCTGGCGAACCACTGAAGTAATGTCACATAGTTCCAGTGGCCCACCATACAAGCAGAGAGACGGCACACGGCGGGTTTATTTAGTGGGTGAGGGCCCCACACTATCCTATTCGTTGCCCTGAGCGACAAGGTGTGCGATATGGTACATTTTTTCCCGCCTTAACGCGCTCTAACATTGACCTAATAACAATGGACGTCGGGTCTAGTACAAAATTCACGAAAAGTACATTGTTGGTTGGTACATTATATTAACATAATACATACAAACTTCAACATTTTAATTTGAAACCTACCATAATAAGTGTTGGGTTTTCATTAGCGCCTTGGCCCTACATCCATTTATTTATGTATTACTGTTAAAATGACTAAGTAATTTCACAGTACCAATGGTGCAATAATAGAGGTGGAGAAATGGCACACAGCGAGATTTAGTGGGTGAGGGCCCCACATAGGGCAGCAGTCCTAGTCCTATTTGTTGCTCCGAAAGACGGGGTAAGCGGTTGTACACGTAGTTTGAATTTAAGTTACGTATATCAGGCGGGCCACTCATATGATGGATGGGCCGCAGCTTTAGTATGGCTCTTTCTGTCTAGTATCATCAGTACTGTGTTATCATCAGTATGCCAGATTTAAATATATTACCTATTATTTTACAGAGTGAAATTAACGACAAGACCACCATACTAGAACAGCTTGATAGCGAATATGATGCTCTTCAGATATTAGAAGCTACTCAAATGGAGAATATTGAATACCTGACACAAATAAGATAAAACATACTAAATAAAAGAATTTCTCAGTCTGTAAAAATGTAATTTTACGGGAACACACATTAAGTTAACAGTTGCTATAGTCAAATTGCTAATTGTCGTTACTGCTACGGCTATCCTGAATTGTTGCGTAATTTTAATCATCTGTTGTTCTTACCTTATAAGATTATAATTTGGGACATGTCAACTTAATCACGAAAAATAAGTATATTAGAAACATGTGATTACAAAAATATAACTACTTACTTCTACAGAGTAACACAGTTAAATAATTGAAATAAACATACATTTCCTTCATTTCAAAATTTTGTATAAATCTTATGTAGGAACATGCCAATGTCATAATTTATTGTACCAAACACCAAACTTAAAATAAGTCATTATAATTATATTTTCATTTTGAATAAATAAAAAAATACAAGATGAGCACTTGAGATTTCTCTACGAAAAAATGGTAATCCAGCAGTACAGTAGGTATTAGCGGATTAACATTTTATTCATATAACTACATTAGTTTTAATTCAATTATTAATACAACAATGACTACTACTTTAATGTTCAGGAATCAAATACATCGAATATTAAAAATGAACACCAATTGCAATATTTTATTCATATTGACGAACGAATGTGTATGTCTTGTTTATCCTACTTATAAATTTTAAGCATATTATTAATCATTTATTACAACTGAAATTATTTGTGGCATTTTCACGATAAACAAAATAATGCTATTTCAAGCAACAATCTTTATATTAAAGTGGGATTCAAAAATAATTAGATCATAGATCATAGGTACTAATTCTGTAACTTACACTTACAGCTTATCTTACTAACTATCGTCAACAATCAGTTCTGGAATTTATCAATTAATCCTCTCCCTCTCATTGTTCATAATATCGATTGATTGCTTGAAAATCATCTTTGCCACAATATAAACGATTATATACCAGGCAGTTTTTGAGATGAGAGTGTGATTATATTTGTTTAAAGTATTGGTTTCATACTTTTATGGAGGTATTTATATTGGTCTAATAAGACATGAATGGCTATTGTTAAATGAATATTAAGTCTGGATGACTTCATTGAAGTAATTATTAAAAAAGATAACTAAAAAATATTGATGAAATTTGTCAGCGCAACCCCTGGCATTTTACGAGACTTATATCATTACAAATTGCAGAATTAAATAATCCATAGCAGAACATTGCAAATGTATAAAAAAATATCTAGAGCTTCGACTGTATTGCTTCAAAATCGTCGTCGGAAAGCGTCAATAACTTCTAAATATAAACACTAGCCATCACGTCAGAGCTCATAAATCTCAGCCAAATATAAATTCACCACATCAACACAATCACAACCCTATTAGAATGAAAACACTAAATATAGGGAGACATAAGCACCGTTTTTGAAATTAGATATTTAAGCCTATTTCTATGTAGCTTGATTTACATTTTGAAACATCTCAAAAACTTACCCTGTATACCACAACACAAAATAAGGCAACCACTACTAAGTATAAATGCTTGAAAGTAACTAAATATCATCTTACAATACAAGATGTATGATGTCAATAAATAATAATAATAATGGTCTCAAATATGATGTTACCATGTTACTTTAATAAAATCGTCTGCAATTCATCCAATCATTCATCAGCCTTCTATCGTCTACTGCTAGGTATAGGCTTTTCGAAGACAGCAAATAGTCCTTAACCGCTTGCTTCCAATGGCTGCCTGTATTTTGACGAAATCTTCGGTGAACCTGGTGGGAGGCCGTCCTACACTGCATGTGCTACTGTTGTTTGTAATATGCATGCATAAATAATACCTGTCCATACCTACTTATCTAGTAATTGAATAACTCCAAAATTCTAATTTACCGACTATTAAAGACACTGGGGCACATTTAAATAAAATAAAGCCGATTGGGGCACATGCCAATAAAATGCAGGTTGCCATATTGAAAACTAACTTAATTGGATATGTGTTTCAGAAAATAATAATCGAACACTAGACATAACAAATGGGGAATACTTTTTTGTTAAAGTCAATCTAATGAGAGAGATAATTCAGCAAGTTTTTGCTGTTTACATTGCCAGCAATAAACTTACAACTCAATAATTAGGATCATTTGATGAAAATGTGACAGCCTAAATCATAATTTAAATTAGTCTCCACCATTCAGTGTGTGGCTTGTACATTTTTCTATAAAACAAGAAGTCTAGACACTTGAAGTCACTACAGAACTTGATAGGGGGTCGTCAACCTTCTGCCTTTTCGAATCTTGTTGTTCTTCTGGGCTGTGTTCCTCTTCGGCGGTGCGTTTTTTGGAGCCTTCTGGGTTATTTGTATGCTGTCCCACCTCACTTATAACACCATCTTTAAATCGAACAATTATAGCTGTCATATTGTCGCAACCGGTTCCATCACCCATTGTGCTAGGTGCCAAGCAGTGGTCAAACATCTGTAAATATAATTTGAAATATTAAAATTAGTTTTTTATAGATTATTTCGATATAATGATTACTGTCTATTTTATTTATTTATTTATTTGTCCGCATTGACAAATTCAAGATTTTATAAAATACTCCCCGTAACCCTGGTTGCACCGCAGCCACAAACAAGCTAGTTTTTATATTATATCTCAGGTTCCCGATATATTAGTGGGATAAATTGTGTACCAGTTTTTAAGTCTAATCAAGAGCTATCAAATAAAAAAAGTTGCATCCAAAATCCGTTCAGTAGTCTGCGTGATACGCGGACGAACAAACAAATAAAAACCTATAAAAGATTGTTTTATGTTCAGACACGCCTATATTACCTAATAGTAATTATTTTCTCAAATATCTTAAATGTACAGACACAGCTCTGTTACAGTTTTATAATAGTTAGGATTGAAGTTTTAAGGAAAATCATGTATAAAATGACTTTACCTCTTCGCAGATTTGCGACAGTCTTTCCCTGCCTTCTGCCAATCTCGGCAGAATGAAATCACAGACATCTTGACTAGACATAAAATTCCATATGCCGTCGCATGCGAGCACCATGAATTGATCTGACTCTGGATCAATTGTTAAAGTTTTGACATCGGGAAATGCTGTAAGCATCTGTTCTTTAGGACCCAGAGCTTTGTTTTGTTTGTAAGAGTGATCACCAATAGCACGAGAAAGATTGAGACCACCATTGATTCGACCATCAGTTGACACTTTACCACCAGCTTTTAAAATTCTTTCATGTTCGGGTGCGTCTTCCGGTTTGTGATCTATAGACATGTCAATGGCTTTTCCTTTTCTGCAAATGATACAACGTGAGTCACCGGCGTTTGCTACATATAGCTCGTTACCTGCAACAAGAAGAGTCAATTAATCACAATTTTGTAATTGTAAAAAAAAAATTCGTCATTATTGGTTTATATCGTAAATATAGTATATATTATACTGACGTATAGATCACCAAAGCACGTGAGCGAGAAGAAAATCTTATTCGGAATTTTAACTTAGATGGAAGAAGAAAGCGCATATAATGACATTGTTTTTTTTTATTTATTTCTGTTATAAATCTTGTTTATTTTAATGATTATAACTGTTTAATCAATGGTTTTTAGTTATATCCCTAGGGATATAACTATATCGCGGCTATAGACATCTTACAGCGACATATAGACTTAAATTTAACTCCTTTATCATTAGATCCTAAAGATCTGGTTCCTCTTATACCATCTCACTTTCTTCTAAGATGAACTATTAGCATGCTGCCATCTGTTCATTTGGATGGACACCCAGAGAACATCAACACACTCGCTCGCTACAAAAGAGCTCGTGCTCAAAAATCACTTCTGGCAGAGATATTACAGATAATATATCTCGGAGCTTCAAAAACGCATTAATACTTATGTATTAACACTAATAGATAAGAGAAAATATTGTAAGTTTTAAACTTCGATTAAAAATGCAATAGATATCGCGTCAGCCCATAAAATCCGTCTCAGTAAATAAGAGCGCACTTGAGAAGTGTGCTCTTATTTTGTTTAGTTCAAAAAGTACTTTATTTGTTGCTATTTAAGCTTGATTTCACAGTAAATGTTATTTGTCTTTTCACTTTTAAGTGGCAGTAATCAATGATTAACGGCCGTGTGGGGCCGGCTTTAGAATTGTCCCACCCCTCTCTACCCACGGGAGTCGTAAGAGCCGACTGAGGGAATTCTGGGGGAGTGGGCAGCAGCACTCCCTCGAGTATTAACAACAACCACTGCGATCGCCAACCCGCCTGCCATGCGTACCGATTACGGCATTATCCCCCATGACGGGACCGCTCGTTGTGGCGTTCTCTTGGGGAGGCCTATGTCCAGCAGTGGACGCTGAAAGGCGGATGGATGGATGGATGAATCAATGATTGCTGTGCTCATTTTTTGTGATGGATGATCGTAAATGTAAAGCATAGTTTACACGAAGCCAACACTGGCTGTCAATAAAACTGGCAGCCAGCGCTGGCTTGGTATTTGCCTTGTGTAAACAGTTTTTCAAGCCAAGCCAGCGCTGGCTGCCAACGCTGGCGAGAATAGAGCGCCCATCTATTTTTCTAGCCAGTGACCTCCCGAAGAAAAATCCGTGAATGAATGGCCTCTTCTAAAAAACAGGGGCCAGGCCAACGCTGCCTTGTCTGCAGGACTGGCGCCAGCATTTATTGGGTTCGTACAAACTCTGCTTAAGATAATATTTTAAAGATTTGTGACTTTATTACTAAATGTAATTAGGTTGAACTTAAAACTGTTTTAAAACCATTGTCTCAGTTCATTAGTAAATAGCTGTATAAGTATATATTCACATGGACTATTTTTAGCTTGATTTTGTTTGTGACGCTGTATCTTGTAATTGATGATCGAAGGTTTTATAGCTAAATTATTACTTGGTAGATAATACAAGTTTAGATTCCACCAGCGGGTTATATTTGGACTAATGACAGTATCTCACCTTTGAGCAATGCTATAACAGCAGTGCAGCCACTATCATTACCAGGTTCTTCTGCCAGTGAGATGTCCTCACCCTCATCATCACTTGACTCAGCCTCGTAGTCTTCTTCATCATCTTCCTCGCCATCACCTAAAATAAAATGTATGATGATCTAATATTATAAATACAAGTGTGTTTATTAGTTTGTTACGCTTTCACCTCATAACTTCTCTATCATCTATCTATACTATAGAGCTGTGTCTGTATATTTAAGATATTTGCGAAAAAATTACTTTATTAGGCTATATAGGCATGTCTAAACACAATACAATATTTTTTAGATTTTTTGTCTGTCTACCTGTTTGTTCGTTCGCGCATCACGCCAAAACTACTGAACGGATTTTGATGCAACTTTTTTATTTGATAGCTCTTGATTAGACTTAAAAGCTGGTATACATTTTATCCCGCTTCTATATCGGGAACCTGATATTTAACCCAAAAAACTAGCTTTTGGCTGCAGCGGAGTCGCTGGCAAAGACTAAGTTAGCATATAGTCCAGAATACAGAAAAGGACATTTTTTATACTACAAGGCGACTTTTTATCCTGGAAAAATGGATAGCAACTTTTATAAGAGGCATAGGAGGTATTTATATTCAAAAATCCACGCAGGCGCGGGCAGAGTCTAGTACCTTGGTACATTTAGAGAAATATGGGTGTGTCACACAAAAGCATTATAGTTTATATAAACTGTAAATAATTGCAATTGCTTACCATCATTAGAAGATTCTTCAACGCCATTAACTACTTCTTCATCAGAGGAATTGATCTCGCCTCCTTCGAAAGTTTCATCATTGGAGTCACTTTCCTCATCATCGTCCTCGGCAGCTTGACTCCACAGTGACTGGTAGACAACAGTCGCAGCGCGCCTTATCTTCGCTTCTTTGGGTTTGAAGCGCTTTGCATCTGAACTAGATACTGCTGAAGTCTTGTCTATAATGCAATTTTTTATTAACGTGTTAAATACGTTAATAATACAGCAGTATTCGACTCCTACACCGAGTAGCATGAAAGACTATGTCTGGGTTCACTTGGCATTATATACTTCACACCAGTACTATATTGAGCCGAATAAATATTAGCGTATCCTTACGCTTACAGCTTAATATATTTTAATGTGAAAGTGGGTTTGTTGCGCTCTCACGCCGTAACTACTTAACCGAACATTATGAGTCATAAAATTTTACATACATAGAGTCCGCAGAGCCCAGAAAACTATATTTTTTTTATTGCATATGGTGGTAGACGAGTCACGGACGAGTCACAGCCCATTTATGGGTGTTTAGGGTGGGTAAAGGAATTAATTTTACACGTAGTACCGTAATAGGATCGTACACTTATAAGGCTGGATTCACACGGTATCGTAGTGCACCCTTTTTGTTATTTTTTATTTTAATTCTTTATTCACAAGGCAAGTAACATTCGTGTGAAAACGAAGTCCCTTTTTTTCATATATATGTAAATGACTCGATGAATATGGTGCACACATTGTACTTGCGACTAGTTTCCACCCGTGATTTAGTTTGCGTGACATCAGAATTGGTTCAATATAATAATGCAAAAATAGCTATCCCTCTGGAACTATCCATTTTTCCAGGACAATAATAACCTATTTGCCCGTGTGATGATGGACTAAGAATACAAGTGTCACCACCACATTCTTTCCAATGGGTGTAGTACGAGGCGACTAAGGGAAGTAAGCATTTATCACCCATTGCATTACTGGTGGTAGGGCTGGGTATCAAGTGGGCGCACTCACTTACTATCGGGCCCAAGCGTGTTGGTACTACTATCTCCCGTGGTGGTTGGTGTTTTGGTTGTATCAGAAGATAGATAGATACAGAAGATAATAGTATGAATTTTAATTGCAAAATTAAACTTACTAAATTGGATGCATGTAATGCTTGCCGATAGGTGGCGTTGGTCGTAAGACAAATGTGATAAGGAATTTGGGATGATCGAAAGATCAGTAGGATAGCTCAGTGGCTTAGAGCACTTCCCCGGATTGGAAAAGACGCGGGTTCGATTCCCGCTCCTACTAAAAATATCTTTTTCCTTATTCACAAATAATTTATACTTTAAAAAGTAGCGGAGCGAGTCAATTGCTAAAAAATATAAATCTAAAATTTAGAAGATAGCCGTTTATTCTTTCATTTCATATCTGAGAAATGAAATGGTGCGCAGCGGCTTGACAATACTCTCGGTATAGTTGAGACCATGAGTTACGGTTACCACTTACGATCAGGGCGGTGACGGAATCTAAGAGCTTACAATCGATATTGTATCGATTAGCTTGTGATTGGTAGAGAAACCGACGCGTGATGTCACAATAATCCGTTGGTCAATCACGGTGATCTCTCAACCAATCACAGTGATCACGATACGATCGACATGTGAGATATGAGATTCCGTCTAATCCCCCAAATGAGCCGTGGCGTCATCCATCATACGCAAACAAACAAAAATTGAGCTGCATAAATTAATGGCAAATCTTACCTTTGGCTTTCCCCTTGCCTGTTATAGCCGACCCATTTGATGAAGTGATATTGCTCTCTTCACCACTACCTTGCTTGGAATCTGTGACCTCTCCATTGCAGATTGATTCAGAAGCCGTGCCATTGCCGGTGGCTTCCACCTTGGCATCTGCACTTTGCTCTGGTTGAAGACAATTATCTTCAGAACTGTCTGGTGCTGTAGAACTAGCTTTTTCCACCACATCTATGGCAGCTGACTCTTTCATAACATCTGGCTCGCTTGTGGATACCTATAGATAAGTATAATCTTTTTTATTATTGAAGTGAAAACTTCTTTAGGCGCATTGAGCACTTTTTTGGCTAAACTAAAATCGTGGAACTCACGTCATCGTCACCGAACGCTCCGATAGAAATAAAACTAAGTAACTTGTGAATTGTATCATCGAGCTATTAGATTATTATTTTTGAATTATTTTTTGTTAATGACAATATTTTTTCACTTCTATCGGCAGCCCCCAAAGATTGCCTTGCATGTTTTTTTCTATAAATCATCAACTACTATGTGTAGAATAATATTTGAATCTTACTTCTCCGTTCACATCTTTGTCTCCTTCATTGGAATTTGTTGATGAAACACCTCCAGTATCTTCATCTGCATTATCATTTTCTTCTTTTGAAGAAGACAAACCATTCTTGCTTGAGGAAGCTTCCTCACTAGGTTGCTCAGAGCTTGAGCCAGCTGCAATTGTGAGACCAGAACTAGAACTTGATGCACCGGCACCTATTCGTAACAAAAAGATATAAATGAACTTCATTCCAACATAACACACTCTAAATGTAATTTACTGTGATATATATTTGAAAATAATACATCATCAATATAAATCATAAGAGTTTAGGAAAATGGAACAGCATCCCAGCCAAGTGGCATAAACGCTAGTAGAATAGAATAGAATAATCAATATATGAGATTGACATAAGGCTAAATCGTAACCGACTGTCAATTCCATACATTGATTATTCTATTCTATTACGTTTATGCAACTTGGCTAGGGGGGTGGGGGGCTGACTTGGAATCACATAATTGGCTATGTGTAGGCAATTTTATCTTATGCACTTCCTATATCTATAAAATACCAGATATTTTTTACCTGAACTGCCTGCAGAGGCTTCATCTATATTTTTTTTGGCTCGAAGACACGGTGACATAGGTGTTGTTGCATCGCCAAGTCGATTTCGGTGTAGGGTGGTCAATTTGTTTTCATATTTAGCCAATACCTCCTATTACAAATGTAAAGAATAAATAATGTATTAGTACCAATGTTTTTTTTACTGTTAAAATTACATAATTAGTATGTACTACCAACGGAACAAAACATGGTTGCCAGTTTAGAGAATAAGTCTGGTCACATGAGGTGTCGGCCCATTCGCCATGAGGAATTCTGTTAAGATACAAGCGAGAAATTTTCAACAAAATGGAGTGTCCATGGTGTGCACGAAATTGCAAATATGATAATCTACACATAAAATAACCAACAATATATTCGCAAGGCACGATAGGTTCTTCAGATTGACTGTTTTGTCAGTCTGTAATTTGGCCATCAACAATGTAATCTTGATAAATACGAAAACCTTTTTTTTTTGTTAAGACAGGAAAAATGTAGCTAACCGCACACTCCATCGTTCGGGGCAACAAACATGGTAGTGTACCCTACCAACTAAATAAATCCGTAGTGTTCCATCTCTCCGCCTGTACCTATTGGTGGACCACTGGAACTGTGTTACATTATTTCAGTGGTTGATGAATAAGAAGTGATACAACTATCTCTTTAGCCTTTTTTGCGTTATGGTATAACAAACATTATAAACATACAAACATTCACATTTAGGTACCTATATTAGTAGGATTAGAGATTAAAGAATGAAATTGTTTTTTTTTTTTTTTTGTAAGATGTCACAGAAAATACTGTCATACACTTCTGCCATCTAACAGGTAAATCATTTAATTTAAACCTTTCCAATAAAACTTTGTGGACTTGGAATTTATAAAGAAATTTATTTTCCTTGCTTAGATTAATTACATTTCTAGATGGACCCTCGGCGTTGTAAACGCGTCAAAATAAATTGGGGTGAACTTTTCATCCCAATGCTGTTCTATGGCTGTTAGGAGTGTTCGCAACGGCTATTTATTAAAAACGTTAAATAACGATGCTATTTTTAAAACGCCTATTATTTTTTACGCTTTAATATATTAAACGATATCTTTTGATTATCGTCGTATAGCACATCGTGCGCTATTTGAGGTTACGTTATTTAATATAGCTATGTACGCGCGTTGAGCAGTTAACAATCTTAACAATAGATTACTGTCTACTAAGTGAATTGAAATTGTGATCTAAGATATATGTATTTAGATTATGCCCACGGCTTCGTCCGCGTGGACTTCAGAATTGGGTCAATCCTTACTAGTACACTTTATACACTAAAATGTCCATAACTATTGACCCAATGACATTTTAGATTAAATTTAAGTAGACTTTTAAAGATATTATCTAACCGAAAATTACTATTAATACTACAACAAAATTTTATTTACAGTTTTATAATACACTAAACAAACAGACACAACAAACCAACACTGCGAATAATTTAAAATGAAAAACTATAAGTACATCTAAACAAATAACGCGCGGCAATCGCTCAAAAACTCAGGATAATCATATGTTATTCCAGCTTAAGCGAGTTATCCGTACTGATTGATTATATCATCGTTCAAAAATATAACGAAATAAAATCAAATAACCAAACGATGTTTTAGATACTTAGATTATCTTGCATCTTATTTTTTATAATTGACAGAAATAAAGTTCATAAGTGGCTGTTAGTGTCAATCGTGACGTCACTTGACAAGGTCGAATCCAGGAGCATTAGTGTGTCATTTAAAATGTCAACGTGTGTAATTAGTGTGCCGAAACTACAATAATCTGAAAATACTAACTAAAGATATCTCTTATCATCGGTTAATAACATTATTTCGTACAATAACTGGCTAAATAAGTAATTTAAATATTCCGAAAATAAATTAATTTTATTTTGTATTTTTTTATGTGATACCAGTTTATGAACTTAAATTTCCCGCGTAATCTTGCAAAGTTGATGATATTTAAACGATAGAGAGTAATAGAAACATTACCTAACAATTATTAGCGTTTTTAATGGATCCATAAAGCTGCACAGTCGTCATTTTCGGAATTAATTACAATATTACTATTTGTAATGTTATTATTTATTTTAATAAAGAAGATTGTTTACATTTTTAAATTTATAATTATCGTGGGTTAAAGAAGAGGTTGTAATAGGTATAGTATATATTTTTTTATAATATATTAAGATTATGAGAGTAAATAGAAAGAGATAATTGACTATATACCTACGAAATATTTTGTAGTATAAGAATGTCTTGAATCTATGATAATATAATTTTCCCATAATTTAATACTACTACTGAAACTGGTATCATTACGCACGCACACAAACATAAATTGCACAAGCGTAATGACAGCGGTCACGCACACTAGCATAATAATTCCCACCCGATTTTTTGGCGTTTATAAGAGTGACAGTCCATCTAGATATATAAATGAATCTAAGTTTCCGTGGAAAACATTGTACAAATCGCGGAAAAAGAGTTTTAGTCACTCGGGGCAAGGTCCAGCGAGTATGGAGGACTTGTAGTGTTAAACTGTTTCACGAGCACTTTGAGGTCTGGCGTTATCATAGAACAATAATGGTGAAGACCGATTGATGAGTCAGGACTATTTCGCTGCGAGTTTCGCAATCATTGTTAGGAGTTTCTGCACAGTAGACATATGCTCTGCTTTGAGTAGTGAATTACGCCCAGAAGTGACCACCAAACAGTTACCATCACTTCTCTGTAGGTAAGCTTTGCTTTAAGCAAAAGCCTCCCCAACTTTAAGGTGCGTTTCCACTGACGCAGAGAGAGCAGTGAAAAGTAGCAAGTGTTTTCAGTGAAGCGAGCGGGGCGGAGTGGAGCTAGAAGGACCAGAGCTGCACTAAGCTAAAATGCAGCGCACGAGTCAAATGCTTAAAATGCACCGTCCCGCTACCCTACGCTTCGTGCTGTCCGCTGGACTCCGTTCTGTACGGCTCGAGGCCGCGTGTTCATATATTTTATTTGAAAGTCCGCTCAGCTCGGTTTACACTGTTTCCACTGAAGCAGTAGAGATTTCGAGCATTGTGATTGCACCTGGAGTCAGCCATTGCGTTGTTACCTTGCGATTATCGTAAATAATCTGATATACGTCACATGTCACAATTTGGTCCCAAATCGCTTAATTCTGCAACGGTTTAACATGGTAAATCAAGCTTCAACGCGTGATGCTCTCTAAATATCAGTAAAATCATGAGTCAACCCTCTTTTCAAAATTTTACCAATTTGCTACAAAGGAGTTTATATTGTGTTTATTTTAACGTCAAACCATGTCTTGCGGCATTCTTGGAATTTTGAGGCGGCTTCCATTATCGCCTTCGTATCGTTATTTACCTTAGTGGCTAGATATCCTCATGGGTCATATGAAGTGGTTAAACCAATAATGCACAGTGCTCTTCAAACACAACATTAAGAGCAGTTTCTACTTTGTTTGTCCCATTCAAGAACTCTTATTCAAATATTACACTGTATCTTCACGAATAAGGCTTTAATAATGGGTCTTTACCTATGAAACTGCCGGTTTGTATGAAGTAAATTAAAGTAATTCTTTTCTATATAACAAGTAACCAAAAAATTTACTTTCGAAAAAGAATTAAAACTAATTTGAAACTAGCGTTTGCTAGCGGCTCCACCTAAACAATTTGTTTTGTGTTCAGAGACACCAAAATAGATATACATGCAATTTTTCTCAAACATTTTAAATGTACAGACACAGCTCTGTTAAAGCTTTGTGAGAGATTGATGTAAGAGATTGAGCCTAATACATAAACTATATGGGGTTCGCTGAACACATCACAATTTTTTTTTTTTTTTTTGCTGTTTATCTGTTCATGCATCACTCAAAAACTACTGAACGGATTTTGATGCAACTTTTTAACTTTGATAGTTCTTGATTAGGGGTAAAAACTGGTATTAAATCTTGCTACTACATCGAGAACCTGAAGCCTAAAAACTAGACCTAACCTAAAAACTATACTATGGCCGTAGGCCATAGGCTAGATTTATATTAAATTCTATAAGTTTTCCACTTGACTTGAACTACCACTAAGACATACTGACTGCGCCATTAGTCAGAGTATAATTATTTTTGATACCTGTAATGGAAGTTTTGCTTCTTGGTATAAGCTTACATTCTCATCCTCAGATTCTTCTTCATTGTCACTGGGGCCTGGTGGATTAATCTCACCTAAAAACAGTTCAGCTGTCATTTATTTAATCACAATGGCAATAAAAGTGCAGAGACACAATCTCTTTACCTTATCAAAAATAATAAAATGTTATTTATATGCAAATTAAATAATGAGTTCCTTTCATAATCTTTCGTCAGAAATACTACACTAAGAATTTATTTCCCATTTGCAAAATTAAATAGTGAGCAAGGCTTGAAAGTACTTGTTAGTATTGTGGAGTTCATGAGCAGCATGCCATCAGGCGGGCTAAAGCTATCTACCAAACTCTATGCAATAGCAAATCTAGAATTCTCACTATTAGGGAGATCTCTACTAGCAAGCATTCAGAGGGTTAGTAGGTACCAATTACTGTTGTCAAAAAGCACAACTTAGCAGGACACTTAATTATTGGTTGGTTTGTGTGGGTGAGAGTAGACCACCAGCAATGTTTTTTTTTATTGCTAATAGTAAAAGCTAGTTATGTTATGAATAATCATTTTTTGTTAATTTATAGGCTTCTAGCATAGGCACGGCCTTACTTATAACCCAACTGTACTGAAAGAGAGAACAACAATAAATCAGTAACACAGTATATGAAGCCACACCCATGTTATTAACCACTCAAAACCTTTACAATCAAATAATAGATCATAACTATCTACTGTACCAGTACCAGATACAAACGATTTGTATTAATAATCGCAATCAACTACTATATCTTACCAGCTAACTCTTTCAGTATGTCCATGACTTCTTTTGTAGCAATAGATGCATCAAATTCCAGAAATGCATCCTCTAAGGCTTTTGTCACATCTCCAGCTTTGTATGCATCCGTGTTTTTAATGAAGTCAGGCAGATTTTGTGAACAATATGTAGCTACTTCTGCTCCCCCGTGACCATCATAAACAGCAAATAATGACGTGTTCTCATCAAACTCTAGAATTGTGTTGTGAGCGTCCTAAAATAATTAGTATTTAATTAAAAACAGAAGGGATGACTTCCTGTGAAATAGCATAAACAATTACAACACTTTACTATGAGTATCAGACAACGTTAAAATAAGCAGGACTTATGTACTAGCAATAAAAATGTCGATAAATATCTGGTGCCCGTGCTCGACATGGAAACGATCACTATATCGAGAAATGCAATGCACTAAAGCTAGCATAGCACAAAAATATGTGACACGATGAGGAGGAAACGAAAACAAAAATGAAATTAACGTGAGCTCACTTTGCTGATTTTGGATATGAACATATTCTAAGGATATTGATAAAAAATATTGAACAAAATGTTGCTTTACCTCTTGGTTGACACGCCATCCTTGCATGGAGCTTGCGCCGCATTCGAGTTTATTATTAGCTTCATCGCTCGACACTTTTTCTGTGACAGGTTCAGATAGATATGCGCCCATGATGGAATGTTGAAAACATAAATTATGAAATAAATGAGGCGCGAAAATCTACAAAAATTACACAGGCGGTAACTTAACCAACGAATCGGTCAGCCGCCGAGAGGCATAGATAATACCATAGATACTAATAAAAGAGACCATAGACTAAGTATATTATTGGTCCGAGAAAGAGACCGAGCGAGAGACCCGAGAGGCGAAAACGAAATAAAAATGATTGAGCCTCAGACTAAGAACTTATTAGACGGAACCAAGCCGTGGCCGCACTTGAAACAGTAATTTTTTTATTTTTTATTTATTCGTGACCATGGATACAGAGTCCTTCAGTCGCAATATTAAAAATTAACTATTACACTAGAAAAAACTTAACTAGATTAAATCTAAGCTCTATGAATTAACTACATACTTTTTATATTGTTTTACTTTAAACAAATTTATATAGTTTCTACAGTACTTTTAATAAACTTAAAAAGAGGAGTAAAAAATGCTTTTATAGCTAATAAGTCTTGAACGCAGCGGGGAACCCTAAGTGATTTTTTTTTATCTTGTATTGACTTGTGGTGATCCTGATAATTCCGCCAATGACAATGTTCTCTTGATTATTTTGCAAAATTTATGTGATGGTCAGAACTCAGTAGGTATTTTCTAATATAACGATTGGGAAGCTTTATGAATGCAAATAAAATAGTAAATTTAGAGATAAGGCTGAAATCTGTTGAGTTACCTAAAGCAAGAAAAAAAAAAATCATATAAGTATATATTAAACACAAAGTGAAAAATGTGAAATCGAAAATAACAGTCAGGAGCAGGATTTGAACCTGCATCTTCTGGATACCGTCCAGATGCTTTACCAATTCAGCCATCCTGACAATTGCTCCTGACTGCTAATTTCGAAGCAGGTAGAAAATCGTATGAACATTTTTGAGCAAATTCCTCAATCTAAACTAAACTATCATTCGAGGAGATATTTTGATTATTTAGGAGGGTACAGCGGAATCTTCTAACATTTCTCCAAACAAGAGATGGGCGTGAGGAAGGAGATAAGGACTCACAGAAAGCATGCCAACCAGATCTCTTCTTATCTGAGAGTAACTTAACAGTTTCTGCAGCGACTTTCTTGTAATTCAGATAGTTTTCCATGGACATATTCATAGAGTAATATTGCTCAGCAGACTTTCGTTTTTTAACTGCTAAGGAGCAATCTGTGTCCCACCATAAGTGATTTTTCTTGCGCAATGTCACTAATGTCACTGGCAAGTAGAAGCCTTTTCTTAATGTTGCCAGGTTGACAAATATTTGACCATATTTGGGCAAATTAAACGATAGTTAGAATGAGGTCTGTAACTTGGTCGTAAATAAGAAACTCTTCGTAACAAATATTTTATTTACAATCACAATGTTTATCAAAATAATTATTTAAAAGTAAATCTACCACCCCTTCTATTCATCCAACCGTCAGTCTTTAAACATCCACTGCTGGACATTGGCCTCCCCAAGAGAGCACCAGAACTAGCGGACTTGTGCTGACTGCATCCAACGGCTCCCTGCAGTTTTGACCAAATATTTGGTCTATCTGGTGGGAGGCCATATTACGCTACGCTGTCCTATACGTGGTCGCTACTCGAGAACCCTTCTTCCCCAACGGTCGTCAGTTCGTCGAGCGATATGGCCTGCCCATTGCTACTTCAGCATACAAACTCGGCGGGCTATGTCGGATACTCACGTTCTACCTCCGTAATAAGAATTCGATCACGTAGAGAAATACGAAGACTGAGCCATGATGCAAGATAAGTATTGCTTCTCCATAAATTGCCGTTATCTCATCTGGTAATTAATAATAAGTTATATTTAATAAAATAATACACACTAGAATACAATTAAATTATCTTTTCTTTCTTTTCTGGGTCAAATAAGTAAATAATTATCATCTTTCCAGCGCTGATTTAATTAATTGAATAAGAACATTTTTATTGCATTTAGTGGCAGACGAGCCACGGCCCATCTGATGGTAAATGTCAACCGTCGCTCATGGACTCAACTATACTGAGAGTATTGTCAAGCCGCTGCTCACCATTTCATTTCACCAATATATAATGAAAGAATAAACGGCAATCTCCTGCTACGAACAAAACGCAACGATGTGCTTCATGGCCGGTCTCACGGGAGAGAGAGTACTATAAGTGGTGAAGTTAGCTATAGGACGTATTTGCCCACGACCTTATAAATTTGTGTTGCCACCTACCATTTGGGGTGTGAATATATCTTTTTATTTTGAAACCCTTACACCCCAGGCAGGTGTCACAAGAGAGAGCAAATCAGTTTCTCTGAATTCTAGATCATGACTACAGCGTTAGTCATAATCTAGAATTGAGATTTACTTACAAAGTTGAAGTACAAAGACTTTAAAAGCTATACTTACATGAACATATTCACTGGCAATTATTTTGCTCCCAACGTTACTATTTTCTTATTATGATTAATGAAACATCAACAAAATATCGTGAAACATATTTTGGGTATTTCGTGGGTTGCCTCGTTTTCCCGTAGCATCCACCCATTTCGATCTCGCATCTGGATTAGAGGAAAACCTAAAATGGTAATTTTCTATCATCATGTCATAAATTACATATAAATTTATTAGTAAAGTGAAAACTGGTCAAATTAAATTCGCAATAAGGCAACACCGAAATAATTCTCAGTAATACAAGTTTAGCTAAAAAACGTGTTTTGCGAGTGTATCTTAGTAGCAATTATTAATTTCGAGTAAAAAAGCCCATTTTATATCACTTTATAGCATTCTATTAAATTATTTCATTTTCGACTACATATGAATGAAATGATATACCTGTATTTTTTCGCTTGCTGTAGCTTTTGTAGCATAGTACACTTTTTTACAAGCGCTATCATCACGTAGTCTTTTTCTCAAAACACTGATTTAACACGTAAATATAATGTAATACCCGATTTTTTATACAAATGTTAGATTATGTCAGTAAAATCGTGACAGGCAAAGCATTTTGACATCGTGACAAAACCAAAAACTGGCCACAGTGACAAAGACAAAAATCTATGACTTTTTCTTGTCTGTTTATTGCACCAGTAAATTGTATCATGTGTTCTCGCTCATACATGTCAAAGAATTTTCTTCGCTCTGTCTAGATATATTTAGTTTGAGGATTGAGCGGACTTTTTTAGACCATGAAACTTAAGTTTGTCAGATTGTCAATGCATTTTTTTTGTAAGTTTACATTTGGACTATGACATTCCGTATATATTATTTTACTCTTTGACTATAACAGAGTTTCAACCACTTACGGCAACTTATGGTTGAAATTAAACTATGTCACAAAGTCCAAATCCAAATCTATTAGCCCAAGAGCCCATGACGGCCAGACCTTCGTTATTTTATAAAAGCTGAAAGTTCCTCTGTGTAGTCTGTGCTTGTCCCCAACACAGATAAGAAATATCAACAAGTATGGAGTTTCGATTATTTCGTTCGTCTGGGAGGGGGTTGCAGCTGTACTGTAAACTTCAATAAATTATAATTGTACTTTCGTTATAGTATGCTGGTTTTTGTGCCTATACGTTAATTGGGGACTTATAAAATAGTGTTATAGCCGGACAGTTTTAATAGTTTTTACATCTTGTCAGACACATTAAAACTCTGCTGTAGGTGCGAACGCGAGTTAACAAACAAACGTAAAAAAACAAACAAACAACGATAAAGAAATCCAATGAAAAAGTAGTTTTATTACGTTCATAGCCTATTTAAAGCTATATCTATTATAAAGTAGGTACAAAAAATTTAAATATTATAATAACATCAGGGATCCACAATATAAAGTTTCTTATATATTATGTTTTTATGCACAGAATGAAATGAATATGAGTATATTTTTTTTCAATTATATCATATTTTATAGTGTTGTGATTTGAGAAGAGGAGATACCTGGAGATACCTTTCAACCTTAGATAAAGTACCTTTACATGTAGCCATGTTACATTAGGAAGTGTGGAAGTGAGAAGGGCATATATGAAATACCCTCAGGAAATACCTAAGAAAATTGAGACAAAGTATCGTATCTTGCTGTCTCATAATGACGTGCAGGTTTTTCAACTAGCGAACCATACAAGTGCTATTACAATGATTAAAAAGGAGGGTTCCGTACAAAATCTTTCATGCAATGTAGCACTTGTTAGGATGGTTTAAAATAACTACAATTTCCTTCGGCCTGGATATATTGTTTTGCCAATAGTAATACTTATATGTCGGTGATAGTCGAAGTAAAGATTTTGCTTCTGGATTTTGTCTTGATTGTATTACACTACTAAAATATGCTTTCGCAATCTGCGAATGTATGAAGTAAGAACGAAATGTTAATTTTAAACACAAAGTGAAAAATTAGAAATCGAAAATTAGTCACGAGCAGGATTTAAACCTGCATCTCCTGGATACCGTCCATATGCTTTGCCAATTCAGCCATCGTGATAATTGCTCCTGACTGCTAATTTCGATAACACATTCATACTTAACGTCTTTGGGTGACGCCTGCGCCATCTGTCGGCAGTATTTTCATACATTGTACCGACCAGGTAAACTTAATTTTACAATTAAGATTTTTACCTAATAATGACGCAAACCCTATAAATATTTAGATTTTTTTATATATATTTTTATCATTTGACATGCAGCACTGTACATTAAACATAAAGTGAAAAATGTGAAATCAAAAATAAGTCACGAGCAGGATTTGAAACTGCATCTCCTGGATACCGTCCATATGCTTTGCCAATTCAGCCATCGTGACAATTGCTCCTGACTGGTAATTTCGATAACACATTCATACTTAACGTCTTTGGGTGACGCCTGCGCCATCTGTCGGCAGTATTTTCATACATTGTACCGACAAAGGTAAACTTAATTTTACAATTAAGATTTTTACCTAATAATGACGCAAACCCTATAAATATTTAGATTTTTTTATATATATTTTTAGCATTTGACATGCTTAGCACTATACATTAAACACAAAGTGAAAAATGTGAAATCGAAAATAACAGTCACGAGCAGGATTTGAACCTGCATCTCCTGGATACCGTCCAGATGCTTTGCCAATTCAGCCATCGTGACAATTGCTCCTGACTGCTAAATGTTTATTATATACTTTTTTTATTGCATTTAGTGGCAGACGAGCCACTGTCCATCTGATGGTAAATGGTAACCGTCGCTCATGGACTCAACTATACCAAGAGTATTGTCATTTCACCGATATGAAATGAAAGAATAAACGGCTATCTCCTGCTACAGCCAAAACACAACGATGTGCTTTATGGCCAGTCACACGGGAGACAGTGGTACCAACCCGCTCGGGCTCGATACCAAGTGAGTACTCCCACTTGGTACCCAGCCCTACCACCAGTAATGAAATGGGTGATAATTGCTTTCTTCCCTTAGTCGCCTCATACGACACCTGTGGGAAAGAATGGGGTGGTGACACTTTTATTCTTAGTCCGTCACCATATTATTGAATAATTTATTAAACTTAAATAGTGAATACGATTGAAGGATGGTGTTATAGATAATATTAAATTTTATTGTGGACTCTTCGCTGTTGCCTGTGACTTATCGAGCGTGCCTTGTGTGGGTGCAAAACACGGCATTTTAGGATACGGCAATACGGCAAACTGTGATGTTTTTTCTTTTTTAATTTCCTAGCTGTATTTTTATAAATATGAAGGACAGTGTGAAAGGCAGTGTGCGTTTGCCTTTACGAGTATTTCATACATTGTCATACATTTTATTTATTCCGTTATCCGAATCAAAGAGTAGAATAATCTATATGTGAAATCGCTACTCGTATATACTATACATTTACTATAACTACGTGATGTAGGAGCAGGATTTTAGTGTTGAGCATATTATAAAATAAAATATTTTTGAAATGAAACTTCTTTATCGACGTATGGAAGAAATTTTCAATGTAACGTTTTTCTGTTACACGCCATCTTTATTTCTAAGTCACATTTTTTCGTTACGCGCCATATTTATTTTATATGGGTTACAAGACTGTAAATAATACAAGACAGGTATATTGCGTGACAATGTAATATTATGATGACATAAAGCTGATCTGATGATGGAGCTAGAAGGTGGCCATAGGAACTCTATAATGAAACGGCGCAACCTCATTGAGTTTGGACTCGTTTGATTCGTCTTGACGAGTACTTTGTCTTTGGATGGTATCCAAGGTCTGATGACGGAGCTAGAAGGTGGTCATAGGAACTCCAATATAAAACGACATAACCCTATGGAGTTTGGGCTCGTATGATTCGTCTTGACGAGTACTTTGTATCTAGATGGTATCCAGGGTCTGATGATGGAGCTAGAAGGTGGTCATAGGAACTCCAATATAAAATAACATAACCCCATGGAGTTTGGGCTCGTATGATTCGTCTTGACGAGTACTTGGTATCTAGGGTCTGATGATGGATTTGGAAAGTAGCCAAAGGAACTCCATTATAAAACGACATAACCCCATGGAGTTTGGGCTCGTATGATCCGTTTTGACGTGTACTTTGTATCTAGTTGGTATCCAGAGTCTGACGATGGGGCTGGAAGATGGCCACAGTAACTTTATAATGAAACGACGCAACCCCATCGAGTTGGGAATCGTTTGATTCGTCTTGATGAGTACTTTGTCTTTACATGGTATCCAAGGTCTGATGACGGAGCTAGAAGGTGGTCATAGGAACTCCAATATAAAACGACATAACCCCATGGAGTTTGGGCTCTTATGATTCCTCTTGGCGAGTACTTTGTATCTAGATGGTATCCAGGGTCTGATGATGTAGCTAGAAGGTGACCATAGAAACTCCAATATAAAATGACATAACCCCGTGGAGTTTGGGCTCATATCATTCGTCTTGACGAGTACTTGGTATCTAGATAGTATCCGGGACTGATGATGGAGTTGAAAGATGGCTATAGGAACTCTATAATGAAACGGCGCAACCTCATCGAGTTTGGACTCCTTTGATTCGTCTTGACGAGTACTTGGTATCTAGGGTCTGATGATGGAGCCGGAAGGTAGCCAAAGGAACTCCATTATAAAACGACATAACCACATGGAGATTGGGCTCGTATGATTCGTTTTGACGAGTACTTGGTATCTAGGGTCTGATGATGGAGCTGGAAGGTAGCCAAAGGAACTCCATTATAAAACGACATAACCCCATGAAGTTTGGGCTCGTATGATTCGTCTTAACTAGTACTTTGTATCTAGATGGTATCTAGGGTCTGATGATGGAGATGGAAGGTAGCCAAAGGAACTCCATTATAAAACGACATAACCCCATGGAGTTTGGGCTCGTATGATTCGTCTTGATGAGTACTTCGTATCTAGTTGGTATCCAGGGTCTGATGATGGAGCTGGAAGATGGCCACAGTAACTTTGTAATGAAACGACGCAATCCCATCGAGTTGGGACTCGTTTTATTCCTCTTGACGAGTACTTTGTCTTTAGATAGTATCCAGGGTCTGATAATGGAGCTGGAAGGTGGCAATAAGTACTCTGCTATAAAACGCCGTAATAATTCTATTATAATTAATAAAATGATGCCGTGTGGGGTCGGCTTTAGAATTGTCCCACCCCTCTCTACCAACGGGAGTCGTAAGAGCCGACTGAAGGAATTCCGGGGGAGTGGGCAGCAGCACTCCCTCGAGTATTAACAAAATCCACTGCAATCGCCAACCCGCCTGCCAAGCGTGGCGATTACGGCATTATCCCCCATGACGAGCACATGATACAAAATGGCCCCCAGTCACGGCAGATCTGTTATTCCGTGGCCTAACGGTAGCGGGCTCGGTAACGGCGGTGCGAAGAATCTCCGGTCGCGGAAAGGCTACCACAAACAACGACCTCTGGCCCTGGTAACGCACACCGTTCGGACACTTCGGACTGACGAGAGAATCACCGAGCTGGAAGAGGAATTGAGCAAGATCCGCCGGGACATTATAGGGTTGTCAGAAGTCCGAAGAGAGGTTGAGGGCACGACAATTCTCCAGTCCGGGAACTTGCTCTTCCACCGGGAGGGCAACCACCAGTCCCAAGGACCAGTCCCAAGGAGGTTTCGGGGTTCGCAGGTCTCTCGTAGGCAACGTGGAGAGGATAGAGAGTGTGTCGAGTAGGGTAGCGTACCTTATACTCAGAATAACCAAACGGTATTCGTTGAAGGTTATACAGGTTTACGTATCGTCCTCGACATACTCCGACGACGAGGTGGAGGCTCTATATGAGGATATCTCAAAGGCCATCCACTCGTCTAAAACTTACTTCACGGTGGTTATGGGAGACTTTAACGCGAAACTAGGCAAAAGGACAGACGATGAACTGAAAGTGGGGCACTATGGTTTCGGGCAGAGGAATCACAGGGGCCAGATGCTGGCTGACTTTCTGGAGAAGGAAGGCCTCTACATGATGAATTCCTTCTTCAGGAAGCAGCCCCGGCGGAAATGAACCTGGATAAGCCGTTATGGTTCAGTAAAAAATGAGATTGACTTCATCTTGTCGGACAAACGATATATATTCAATGATGTCTCAGTGATCAGCAGGATTAAAACTGGGAGTGATCACCGACTAGTCAGGGGCATTTTGAATATTAGCACGAAAGTCGAGAGGTCACGCTTGATGAAGTGTACGCTCCCACCAACACCTGTCCAATACCAGAACCCCGATAGCTGTCAGCTCGAACTATACAATCGCTTCCAATGTCTAGATGAGTGCGAATCAGCGAGCGATTTGAACAGCAGGTTCGTGCAAACTGTCCAAGTGGGACTCGTGAACTCTTGGACCATACTCTCAAGCTCATGGAAAGAAGAAAGGAATGACAGTCCAGTCTTCAGCTGATTGGTCCTACCTGAGGTGGTTAAACAGACAGATCTCCAAGGCTGTACGACACGATATTCGGCAATTTAATGCTATCCGCATCAAAGAGGCGATAGAGTGGAACAAGGTTCGAAAGTGTTCGTAAGAGATCTGTCTGTCAGCCAAAGCCAGTTGACTAAGCTGAGTAGCAACGACGGCACTGTTATTTCATCCCGAGATGAGATCTTGAGAGAGGTCCACCAGTTCTATGGACAGTTGGTTGTACAGATCCCAGAGCCCTGCTGTTGGCTTGGTCCAAGACCCCAGATCCAAGCTAACTCGGCACTTTACCGAAGATATCCCGGACGTCAGCCTATAAGAGATCAGAATAGCTCTCAAACAACTAAAGAACGGAAAGGCACTGGGAGACGACGGAATCACCACAGAGCTTCTGAGAGCAGGCGGAAAGCCGGTCTTAAAATCTCTTCAGAGGCTATTCAATTCCGTCGTTCTCGGGGGCGACGTTCCAGAGTCGTGGACCCGAAGCGTGGTGGTGCTGTACTTCAAGAAAGGTGACAGAACCCTCTTGAAGAACTATAGACCCATCTCGCTCTTGAGCTACGTCTATAAGTTGTTTTCGGGGGTCATTACAAACTCCTCAGGCGCAGGCTTGACGAATTCCAGCCCCCCGAACAAGCCGGTTTCCGAAAAGGCTATAGTAGTAGTAATAGAATAACATCGTGGAAGCGATTATTCTCGTACATGTATTCTTGTACATATTCGAATTTGGTTGAATACGCCCTAAATGCATAAAAAAGTATACGTTAGGTACTTACCTACCTATACAAAATACCAATTTTTTATGTTTTTGTCTGTCTGTCTGGTTGTTTGTTCCAGCTAATCTCCGGTACAGCTGGACCGATTTCAACAACACTTTCAGTGGCAGATAGCTAATGGTATAAGGAGTAACATAGGCTACTTTTATTTTGGAAAATTAACTAAATTCAACGTTGCCGAATATCGGGTAGCTGCTAGTTTAGGATATGTATATCCGGGAAGTTGCTGTTTATTTTAAAGGTTGTGACACTAAAGATAACAGCAAGCTGATAAACGTGACTTTAAAATCATACTCGTTAGTGCAGTAGAATTAAATAACGTAACGGGATGAAAGTCTTTTGTAAATTACGTTAGTAAATTGTTTAGAATTAACATTACTATCAATGTACATAATATTCATATTGAGATGGATTCTTTATATAACCGTGCTATCTCCGAAGTTGGTAATGAAGGACTATTTCAAAGGAAGTTTGATATATTTTACAATGTTATATATGCCACTTTGTGGGCCATGGCATTCAACAACATATTGCTTGTGTTAACAATTACTCCACACTCGTGTAAGGTTCCTGAAAAGCCAATAAATATTGATGAATTTGAATGGAAGGCGAAACACATTCCCACGTAAGCTACAATAACAAGTTTTATTATAAATAGCCCAAGTATCAATTTGTAATGAATGGTGTCTTTCAATATACCTATTGTTATACATGTTCTAGAGTAAAAACACCAGCTGGAATTGAAAAATTAAGTGATTGTTTAATTTATACTAGTCCTTATAACAATGAAACGAAAGGTAATAAATAATTAACTAACATTATAAGTATTCTTTGTGATGATTTCAGTAAATTTAACGTGCTTTAAAACTTTTTATTATTTTAGTTTGTAATGAGTTCGAATATGACAAGACTTGGTTTGAATCAACCATTCCATCGAATAATAATTGGGTCTGTGAGCAAGAATTAAATGTACCTAATATTTTTGCATACAGCCGAACTGCAGAAATCGTCGGCTCATTGTTTTTTGGATGGTTCGGTGATGTGTGAGTATTTATAATAAATTCAGATGCATTATGGTTCCTAATTTCCCTTCAAATTCAGTACTTTGTTTCGACTTAATCATCATCTTTTGGGATCAGCTTCCGATCTGTTTTAGCTGGCCTTAGCTGATCTACCAGTATTAACACGGTGCGACTGCATGCCCATCTGACCCCACGAACCAATTAAGGGGACAACTGGCGACCTAAGAACAAGACTGGAGTCAGACTTTGCTGCTAGCCAGGCTGTTATTTGACAGCCGGAATCAACTTAATGCGCTTTCGGAAGCATGAAGCAGGTCAGGTATCCACAAACAGGTGGCACTTATCTGTTACCCATCCGATACCAGCCGAGCGAAAGCTGCTTAACCGTGAAATCGTTCAAACTGCAAGTGCTCAACTAGGATAAGACTTTCTCATACATCGGCGTAATATAAATGTGTGTAAATTAATTCTAATATAATGTGTGTGAAGGAAATGTTTTCCTAAGAAACCTGCATGCCTTATATATTTTCTCGACGGTTTGTTTGCGAGGATTGTCGCGCTGAAATCGTAAATTTTTTGAATCGCATGTACTATTAATCTAATATCATTGCATCTACTCTACATATTTTAACTATATCGAGACAGAGAGTCCCTGGTTTTAAGGCCCCATGACAGGTGAAATCGCCTTTTTTCAATCCGAATATTATGTAAAATACTGAACCAATAAATATGTAATAAATATATAGTAAAGTTGAAGACTTATACTAAGGTTTATGCGTGGTGAAAACACGATCACTTAAAATTTTCGCGATAAAAAAATAATCCAAGTTACCTCTAAATAATTAGATAAAGCTAAAATACTCAATAAATACCAACCGTTACACATCTGGCGGGGGCGCATCCTCATAATTAGCATAGGGCGGTCAGAACTCTTGATCAGTCGCTGGTGGTGGACTATGGCCTAATCCCTCTGACCATGAGACCAATGCTAAATAGTGGGACAGAAAAACGGCTAGAAAAAAATTATCCTATCGTACGACCACTCTGGAAGGGCGTGTCGGTCATATCCAAGGTCCGAAATAAAGGAGTGATGAAGATTGGTTTTAGTCTAATCATAAGCATCAAAAATAATGTTAATATAATTTTATAACAAACCTTGTCAGGTGAAGCAAACCATCGTAAGGTACCCGTTATTGAAATGGCGGACTGTACCTATCTTAATTCAACAACAACAACATAGTATCACGTCTGTATTCCCCGAAGCGGTAGGCAGAGATGTATTACACACCCACGGTTCGCCAGCTATGTTTAGGCCCACGCAATAGGGGGCGAGCCTATTGCCGTCTACCGGACACATTTCCAAACTCCGGGCTGCTACTGAGAATTCTTCTTTTTACGAAAAAGCTCAATAGCACCGCCCGACACATGATCAGCAGTCGCTTACACTACCGCTGCACCACAGTATCCTAATTCACTCTTACTCTAATCGTAAATTTTGTTACAATACATATATTACAATAGTACTTTTTTCTTTAACTTATTTATACAGAATTGAAGTCGTCAAAAACTATAATGTCTTCTACATAGAAATGAGTTTACTTATCATTCTTATCAAAGAAAACATAGGTACCTACAATATACCGTTTCTACATCAACATCTCCCTAGCCTTATCCCAATCTTTTTGTTGAGGTCGGATGGATGGATGAGACGAACTTTCATTTCGATTCATTGTGATTGATGAACAGTCCGACGCGTGATTCCTGATTAGTCGAGATTTCGACGCGTGATACAGGAGACCAATCACAATGAAGCGAAACGAAAGTTCGTCTAACGTTTCGTTTTTCATTATAAGAGGGCTGTTTGGTTTTAGCTGATCCGCCAATATTTACACGGGGCGACTGCCCACCCCACACCCAACTAAAGGGACAACTGTAATATAATTATTATAAGTAGGTACTTATTATTTATGTTAAACAGCTGAAATATATTTTATTTTCAGATATGGCCGAAAACTTACGTATATTACTTCTATATCAATGCTGATTTTGGGTAGATTTATATCTGTAATAGCAAGCTCATCGTTTTTAGCTTTTGCGATAGGATGCATCATAGCTTCTTTTCCTTCATGGTCAGCAACACAAAGCTTAGCTATTATATCATCGGAGATATCTTCACCAAAGAGGCGGGCCTTTGCTGCCAAATTACGACTAGTGTCTATTAGTATGGGAATGTTTTTTATGCCATTTTTTTATTGGTGGTTAAGAAGTTGGAAATCATTTTTAATAATAACAACAGCTTCACAACTATTTTTTCTATTGTTTTCTTGGTAAGTAATTAAGCTTATTTATAATTACTTACGTGAATATAACACCGTACGTGAGTTATTTATTGAGTTCCATATTGGTTGCAGGAAATTAATTGAATCTCCACAGTGGCTCTGGAGAAATGGAAAGTCTAAAGATAGTTTACGATGCTTCAAATATATAACCAAAATAAATAAGACTACATTGAATCCAGATACTGAAACAGAGATTTTAAACCACACCAATGCAAAGCATAGTATATCCGAAGTATTAGGTCCTTTGGCATTGTTTTCGAGTCGGCGAATTGCTTTTTTAACTATATTACAATTAGCTATATGGTAAATATTACATGTAATACTTTAGGGTTGTCCATAGATTAAAGATTTAAAAGAGATAATATAAATAGCCAATAGGATAGATGCTATTTTATGTGAGAAAGAACCAAATAGGTCATAATAGGTAAAAATGGGTTATTTTTTTTTATTACCAATGGTGCTTCTAGACGAGCTCCTGGCTCTCCTGATGCTAAGTGAACGCTCATGAGCTTCGGCAACACCAGAGCCACAGCCAAGCCGCCGCTATTAGTTAAGTGCTCCTCTTAAACCTCGTTTCAACACAATAAATTTTAACTGCCATTTAATATGTATCGTCTATCGTCTATCAGCCTTTCAACGTCCACTGCTGGACATAGGCCTCCCCAAGAGAACGCCACAACGAGCGGTCCCGTCATGGGGATAGTGCCGTAATCGCCACGCTTGGCAGGCGGGTTGGCGATCGCAGTGGATATGGTTAATACTCGAGGGAGTGCTGCTGCCCACTCCCCCGGCATTCCCTCAGTCGGCTCTTACGACTCCCGTGGGTAGAGAGGGGTGGAACAATTCTAAAGCCGGCCCCACACGGCTCGGTTAATATGTATACAGAAAATGAATTTGATTAAATCTAATCCATTTTCATTCTATGAGGAAGTTAGTCAGATAAGTACCTTGTATTGCGATAATGATGGATTTACAGATATAAGTATAGAGCAATCTATCAGGCTATCGTAATACAATACTGGTTGTCAGGTCCCTAATATTTTGCACAACATTTAGCTCTGCACCTTCCCTTAAATAATACGTAGGTACTTATACTTCAACTGTAGTTTAAATATCTACTTATATAATATCAAATTGATGCAGGTTTACCATATCAACAAATTATATGGTTGTGTTGATGAGCTCAGGAGAAAAATCTACTGGAAATCCATTCTTGGACTTCGCGTTCCAATCTCTTGCTGAAATTCCTGGTTATTTTATTGCAACGTGGTTTGCAGATCGCATTGGGCGACGTTATACGGGTATTATTTCAATGTCATTAACGGCTTTAATTTGGATTGTTTACGGCTATCGTGAAACAAGTGAGTTTTCGCATATGTTATATAGTTAAAATATTAATCTGTTTTAGAATTTTGCTAACGAAAGTTCACAAATTATAAATTGTACTCTAAGAGTAGCTGAGCATGTCAAGTGCTAAAATATAGATCAAAATGTTTAAAAAAATCACGGCATTAAATAGTATGAATTTTAATTGCAAAATTAAACTTACTATATTGGATTAATGCATGTAAATGCGTTCCGATAGAGGGCGTTGGTCGTTAAGACAAATGTGATAAGGAGATTGGGTATATCTAAAGGATAGTACTGTAGCTCAGTGGATTAGAGCACTTCCCCGGATAGGAAGGGACGCAGGTTCGATTCCCGCCTGTACTAAAATACTCTTTTTCTTTATACACAAATTATAATTTGTACTTTAAGAGTAGCTGAGCATGTCAAGTGCTAAAATATAGATCAAAATGTTTATGTGGAAGTTATTATTTCCTATGGCTACTAGATTCCGATTGTAAATTCGTCAGACAGGACTTCCAAATCAGAATATAAATACGTCACGCTACGGCAAATTTATTATCTATAAGCAACAATTGCAATCCTGCAGGAACTATCCTTTTTTTTCGGAATAAAACGCTTATCGAAAGACTAGTAGTGTACTAAAGTTGCGCTTATCTGAACCCCTGTTTGAGCTCTAGACTATATGCATACAAATTTTATACGAATCGGTGCAGTAGTTACGCCAAAGTCTAATAAACAAACAAACTTACTTTCGCATTTACAATATTTAAAAATAAGGTTTTTTTATTAATTTGTGTTACTACCTGAAGCATGTAAAGAAAATAATGAATAAATCAAATTAACTCTGTTGCATTCAAGAAACTCTATTAGCATGAAATAATTCTAATACCAACACTTGCCGAATCTACTTACAATAAAAAGGTGCAATTTAATTTGTCGTAGGTAATGCTCTGTGGATTAAAAATCAATGGTTAACAACGATCTTAACTGTGACAAACAAGACTTTAATAACAGTATCATATTATATTATCAATTTATTGAACATGGAACTATATCCGACATGTCTACGGCAATCGGGGATGTCTATGAGTAATGTAATATCTGGGGCAGGTTCATCTTTTGCACACTATATTTTGTATGCGGTAAGTTTACTACGTAGTAAATCCTTTATTATATCTCCAGTACTTAGTTTCCTTTAATCCTTTATACTAATATTTTAAAGATTTCAGGGTCGCCGGATTAATGTTTGTTACCCTAGTATAATACTAACTATAACTACAGTAATCAGCGGTGTACTCTCCATATACTTCCTACCAGAAACTTTGAATGCAAGGCTCCCAGAGACTTTAGAAGATGCCCAAATTTTTGGGTATCGTGAACCAGCTCAAAGAAATGAAAATAATATTTTAGCAGAAGATACGGCTTTATAAATAACTACTCTGCATTAAATTACGTCATTCTAAAACACATTAATTTATTTCTATCCAAAATTATTTTTAGACATCAACCGGCGTCCATTTTTTTTCAGAATAAAAACTAGTTTAGTAATTTTAATATAAGCGTACAAAATGTATGAGTAGTTCATTAGCTATGGCGTACTTAATAGTACTGTTTTTAAGAAAATTTACGAGTATATTAAAATCTCCACAAATCACAATTGTTTTATTTCAACCAGAGGCATTAAATAAAAAGTTCTGTGTGTCTTTCAAAATTATCATATTATAAAAACCATGCAACAATGAACTGCTCAGTCTCAATACTAGCGATTTCAATAACCCGTTCACCAGAGAGGCTCGCTATGTAATTAAGAACTTAAAATTTTATTTTATAATCTATAATAATTACTAAGGGACCCACCACGTATACCTACAAATGTCTCGGTGATTGGGAAAACTGAATATGAATGTTTTTGAGCCAGTGTTCTGTAATACAAAGAATATCTATATCAGAATCATTATTATTTATAAATAATTCTAGTGGTGAGCCTTGCTTATCCCAGTATGAGTGGGCCGGCTCGATCGGGGAAGTGGGTGGTACTTCTCACAAAAGACCAGCGTGTAACAACGATAGTTTCTGTTAATCTTACCGTTGTGTTTCGTATGGTGAGTGAGAGCGCCGAAGGCCCAAACCACCTCCCTATCCTCTTCTTGGTATCCTACCTATTCTCTCCTTAATATCCACCCTATCCACCTACTATCCCTTTCCTTGGAGATGGTGACGCGCGAGTGATGCTTCTGGTGTTGCTAGCTTCTATATAGGTACTCAGTTTATATAAGTTAGGTACTCTGACAGAGATGCGCAAACTAATCAAACTAACTAATAAAAGATATCCAGTGCTGCGACCAAGCAATACTTTTTTGAACCTCTATTCCATCTACTTCCAGATATTGCTTGTTTTGCAGTATTAACCACTAGGTCAATTGCATCTACCGTAGAACGGCCTTTGCGTAATCCAATGAAAATTTTGGCTTTATCCAACTTTAAGGCTATTTATGTAAATTACAAAGAGCATAGGGGACAGGGCACTGCCTTGAGGTACGCCATAGTTCATAGTTGTGTAGTCACTGTAGTTGTTGTCTATGTGAGTTCTCTGGATTCTATTCGACAAATAAGACTGGAACCATGCTAAAGATTTGTCTCAAATGCCACTATTTTCCAATTTTTTTAAATGTTTGCGCCTGGACACCGTGTCTAAGGCCTTCGCCAAGTCCAAAAAAACCCCAGCGCATTTTTTACCACTGTCAAGATGAGAAGTGATGAAGTCAGTCAAACTGGACACAGCATCTTCTATTTATCTATGTCTTCGAAAACCATGTTGGTTTTGAGATATCAAGTTACATTGAGGAGTCTAGTATTCATTATCTTCTCAAGGATTTTTGTTAGCGAAGTGAGTAGTGATATTGGCCTTTAATTCGATGCTAACTGTTTTATCACCCGACTTGTAAATAGGACAAACGCTAGTAGTTTTCATTAAGGTTGACACATTACCGCTAGATATGCTCAAATTGCATAAAAAGGCGACGGGCGCAGCCAAAGTATTCTTGGTACCTTTTAGCATTTTATTTGTTAATCCATCCCATCCTGGTGCAGTACTCTTTGAGATTTCTGATAATTTTTTTAACTTCGACTTCGTCAGTTGGTGTAGCAAAGAAAGACTTACCTGTTTCGTTAGGGTTGCTGCGAGTATAGGTAAATTTTTCTAGTTCGGTTTCAGTTTTACCAATACGAGCAAAAGTCCTTTCCGCCATTCCTTCTCCCACTTTAACAAAAGATTTAGATCTTCTCGTCCAATATTTTGCAGTATCTGAAAATGAAGGTCTACAACCAGTGTGTGTTACCAGTGATGCCATATGGAACAGAGACGTGGTCTCTGAATGTTGGCCTTGTATCAAGGCTCAAAGTCGCTCAGTGGGCCATGGAGTGGGCTATACTTGGTATTTCTCTATGTGATCGAAATCGTAATTCGGAGATCCGTAGGAAAAAGAGAGTGACCGACATAGCCCGCCGGGTTGGCATGCTGAAGTAGCAATGGGCATGCCACATCTCTCGATGAACCGACAACCGTTGGGGAAAAAAGTTTCTCGAGTGATGACCACGTATCGGACGGCGTAGCGTAGGATGGCTCTACCAGATGGACAGATGAACTGGTCAAAGCCGTGGGCATCCGTTAGATGCGGTTGACGCAGGACCGCTCGTTCTGGCGTTCTCTTGGGGAGGTCTATGTCCAGCAGTGGATGTTGAAAGGCTAATGGATAGATGGATGGATGAAATTCGATATACAATGGATAGTAATAGATTTATTTAGTGTCAATTTTTCATAAATATTTTTTATAAATATACAAACTATACTATCTTGCTCATAAATTATATAGGTATAAATCTTTATAAAGCATAGTTAGCAACTAGTTTAGTGACATAGGAAAAAATAATTAAAACAAAGGGATTAATATAAATTATGGTAGCTTACCTGAACTAGGTTAGACCTGTGTCGAACATTTTCAATCGTGACCTATTTAAGTACATAACTAAATAATTTAATATAACCGAATAAAACTATAATTTATTGAAACATGCTTACAAACAATATAGTTGCAGAACCGTTAGTAGCTTACATGATATAATATATAGTTCATGTGTTGGAGATCTAAACGGGCGAAAAGTGGCTACCTTTAAAATTGCTCTTTGTGGACGTTCTAAAGGAAGTAAAATATATTTAGCTGCTCTAAATGTTTCGTGAATATCCCGGTCTGTAGTTTGCAGCGTTGGTAGATTAGGGGTTTTTCATAGAATAATAATGCTTTAGTTATTATTCTAAGGGATATATTTCACAATTTTGGGGATATAAGTTATTCTTGGGGGAATTTGGGGGAAATGAAATCCTTGGGGAAATTTTTGGGACAAGAAAAAAAGTAAGGGGAATTTTGGGGTTATTTTTTGGCAATTGAAAAATGCCAATTTCATCTTCTCGCTCTGTTTGCTATATTATTATAGATACCATAGAACTACTAGTATTGAAATGTTTTAAACCAACAAAACATATATTGAGGTATAAATGAGTGGAGGATACTTCCTCTCCAACTTTTTCCGTGTTCGTTTCTTTGTCCGTGTGGTGACGGACTAAGAATACAAGTGTCACCACCCCATTCTTTCCCACGGGTGTCGTATGAGGCGACTAAGGTAATTAAGCAATTATCATCCATTGCATGACTGGTGGTAGGGCTGGGTACCAAGTGGGAGTACTCACTTGGTATCGGGCCCGAGTGGGTTGGTACCACCATCTCCCGTGTGACCAGCCATGAAGCATATCGTTACGTTTTGGCTGTAGCAGGAGAGAGCCATTTATTTTTTCACTTCATATCTGTGAAATGAAATGGTGAGCAGCGGCTTGACAATACTCTTGGTATAGTCGAGTCCATAAGCGACGGTTACCATTTACCATCAGATGGGCCTTGGCTCGTCTGCCACTACATGCAATAAAAAAGAAAACCTTAGCAAAAAATAAATAGTGCTGAAGAATTTTGGGTGGAGGTTTCAATCGAAATATAAAAACGCTGCTGGGGAGGCTCCGTAGATACAGCTATATTATAAAATTAGCTAAAATTTTACTCCAAAGATGTTTATCAGACCTGAAAACGAAGTATCGGAAACTTATTGCATGTTTCTGCTTAAGTTGGAAACATATTACATGTTAAAAATAGAGCCATCACGGTACGTCTCACAGATATGAAAATATCAATTTTCTTTCTTTCCTCAAATATTGTTCGAGTCCTTATACATATAATTCTTGGTAAACGCCCTATTGTTATCTAAAGATGATTATTTAGATATTTATATATATATTTTTAGCAATTGACATGCTTAGCGCTATACATTAAACACAAAGTGAAAAATGTGAAATCGAAAATAACAGTCAAGTCGAGTAGGATACTGCTCGTGACTGTTTTTTTCAATTTAAAATTTTTCACTTTGTGTATCTAAAGATGAATTAAAACTTGTATTGGTTTATTCATTGACATTACACTTACTAGTGCTTTTGTCAACAGATGGCGTTAAAATCAATTAAATAAATTATTAAAACAGC
Source organism: Leucoma salicis (assembly GCA_948253155.1). Taxonomy (NCBI): domain Eukaryota; kingdom Metazoa; phylum Arthropoda; class Insecta; order Lepidoptera; family Erebidae; genus Leucoma; species Leucoma salicis. Next base: position 10,885,504 of record OX411809.1, on the reverse strand, counting down.
CGGTTTTACCCTCCCTTCACATTAAATATTTTCACATCAAAAACTTATTACATTATTTTGCTTAAGTTTTTGCTTAATGAACTTTGTTTTATATTTATTATATGCTTTTTGTATTTTCCGCTAAAAAAAATGGGGAAAAATTTGCAATACGTATCATTTTGGGGAAAAGAATACTTGGATATGGGGAAATTTCAAATACTCAGTCTAGTAACCCTAGTTGTTTGGGCCTTTACATTGAGATGTTTACAGTTCAATAGGCCATTCTTAGATAAATTAGGCCATTTCCATAGATTATGCCAGATACCCAGATTATGCATTATGCAGCACAGAACATTTTCTAGCGATGGGACGAGTTGTACATTTTCGAACTTGATCTATTCGAACCAAAATAATGGTCAACTCGAGTTGTAACTCGAGCTGACTCGATGTCAATGTCAACGTTTCAAGTAGCAGTAACTCCGAGTACAACTTGTAGCGAATTATGGAAATGCTTTGCAGTATGCTTCAAATGAACGATCGAACTGGCGAATGAGTCACCGAGTTGGGCACAATTCATCAGCTCAAGTTAATCATACACCTCTGTGTGAGCTGTGAGCGTTGATACGAATAGCATATAATTTATTAGGTTATTTTATTTTAGAATTCAAACACGTTTGTAAATTTGTGGAATTATCAATATTAGCTTATAAATGTTAGGATTTATGTATTGATCAAATATTAAAATCAGCACTATCTACATAATTTAATGAGAAGAGTGATCGGCTCGACTCACGACCAGGCCCTGTCAGCTTCGTTCTACAAATTGTTTATAGGTAGGTGGGTTTTGTTTTAGTAAGAGACAATGCTATTAAAAAGGGACAATAATATCAATGTGAAAGATCATCCGCTGTCGGCATCGTAACGCGGCAACAATCATTAACATATATGGCCCTAGATGTCGCTAGTGGCAATTTTAAAAGCCGCTATCGCTGTTCGCAGTTAGGTGTTTATAAGATACAGCCATATTAACACTTGGAAACTAGCGATGTTGATAGTTTCGAGTTACGCCATCTTGTTTGGATAAATATGAAATATTTATACAAAGTATATTAGTTAGGCATGAGACATACCTGCAAAGTATATTAGTTAGGCATGACACATACCTGTTCCATAAGGTACGGGTATCGCTATATACCCAGTACAGAAACCGGGTATCAAAATACCTGTAGGTTTCTGTCTTGGGTTACCGTTATACCTATAACAAATCTGTTCCAGCTATACCTGTTCCGTGTAATTCTATGATGAGTGTTCGGTACCTACATTTTTTAAGTATGATTTTCTTTTTTCATCATGCGTGATATTTAGATAATTTCCATTTTTATTGCAAATTAAGCAATTATTTTTATACTATTTGGGGGCAAACAAGTTACGGCCCGCCCGATGGCAAGCGGTTACTAGCGCGTGGCCGTCTCCAAGGAAATAGATAGAAAGTGGATAGGAAAGTAAGATACTAAGGAGAAGATAGAAAGGATAATAAGGAGAGGGAGGGAATTTGGGCCTACGGCGCTCTCACTAACCATACGTAACACAATGGTAGGAGTAACTACCATTGTTAAAGGCTGATCTTTTGTGAGAGGATTGTAACTACTTCCCCGATAGATCGGGCGTATTCATGATGGGAGAAAACCTGAGAAACGATTGAGAAATGAAAAGAACTTAGGGAGATTTATTGCTCCTGATCGTTACGAGAAAATAGCTTTACACAATTTACGCTTGTTTATATTCACCCTTATCAATAAAATGATCTCAATCCACACTTTTTAGTAGGCATCTTTATAAGTTTTTATTTACAATAATATCTGTCAACTAATATAATCAACTATTATTATTTACTAACTTATATAGGTACTAATTAAAGCCTACAATTATTATTTTAGTTGTCATAAAAAAGAAACTTCAGTAGGTGAAAGTTGATAAAAACTCAAGGTCAGTAACGACATTAAATTGAATTTTGAGTTATTGCTCACTCTCGTAAATGTTCGGGTAAACTCGGCAAGGCGGTACGAGGCCGACTGCGCGCTACCGCTTACGACGGCGTGCGTACGGCCATACGCGCCATACTGATGACGTAATACCCGTCGAGTACGTACCTACATACCCGTTCACTACATACCCAGTATGCGTACTGGTAAGATCATACTGGGTATTAATACCTGTTCCAGTAAATACGCCTCATCCCTAATATTAGTTATACAATTTTAATGGCGTGTGTTTTCTGCCCTCACGGTTCTAATTAGTTGTGGGGTTTCAACCCAGATGGCGCAGGTCGGTAAGAAAAATGTCCTCAATAAAAATGTATGAAACCGTCATTCTTCTTGTAGAGTAAAAATGTTCTGTGCTCACGACTTGATTGCGTCGCCGGTTACATGCAAACACAGAACAAACAATAAAACTCAGGAGCATACACCTGTCGACGCAACTTGTAGATTGCAAAGTTGACTCGGGCTCGTGTAAAAGGAATTCGAGCTGACTCGTTTGTAGAGTAACTGGAGTTGACCAAGTGAAATAACTCGAGTTGTCCATCGCTAATTTTTACTCTGCTATGCAGATATCTGGTTATACGTATTACTCTTTGTATGCAGAGTATGCAGTCTGTGCATAGAATAGAAAAATAGGTACCTATTTTGTGTAAATCAAATCTAAGTGTAAATAATTCTCATATTCTCAATCTTGAGTAGTATATTCCTTGTTCTCAAATTTCAGCATAATACAAAAACTATCATGTAGTGAGTGAATAAAACTTTTTAATAGTGATATTGTCTTCCTTTTGCTAGTATTCATAAGAACGTATTTGAAGTTTTTATAAAAAATCGTTTTCAACCATCGTATCAGAAGTCAGAACATTCAGAACTTGATCGCAAAAATGTCGGGCGATCACAAAACTATAATAAAAGGGATTCCTTCGCAGTATGTAAAATTAAATGTGGGCGGAACTTTGTTTTATACAACTATCGGCACTCTTACTAAGAGTGATAATATGCTGAGAACTATGTTCAGCGGTCGAATGGAAGTACTGACAGATTCTGATGGTATGTTTAGTGCGCTGTTTTCATAATCTTTTTGTCATTGTGTAATTAGTTTGTGCACTCAAAAGATTATATGTTTCACAAATATTTCACCTTTTCAGGTTGGATTCTGATTGATCGTTGTGGAAAGCACTTTGGCACCATTCTTAATTATTTGCGCGATGGTACTGTGGTTTTGCCGGATAACTACCGAGAAATTATGGAACTGCAAGCCGAAGCTAAATATTTTTTGATAGAAGAACTCAATGAATCTTGTCACCAGGCACTGGGCAAAAAGGAGAGCGAGGCAGTACCTATATGCCGAGTACCTTTGATTACGTCCCACAAAGAAGAGCAGTTGCTTATAATGTCCACCTCCAAGGTGAGTCTAGTGTATTATTCAGTATATTATTCTTTGTTTTGTATGCACTTACTTTATATATGTCATTGAAACTTCTTCATAATTGAAAGAAGCCATTGTTAATCTTTTACCTGTATAGTGTTCTCCATATGTAGCTGTTGTTCTTTAATAATTATTAGTATAGATCCAAACACTGGCTGTGTTTGGCATTTCATTAAAATGTAATTTAGACTTCATTGCCTAGGATGGGAATTTTAGCTGTATAAATTATAATTACAAAAAAACAACTTATTTTTCAGCCTGTTGTAAAGCTCTTGATAAACAGACACAATAACAAGTATTCCTACACAAGCACATCTGATGATAACCTATTAAAGAATATTGAATTATTTGACAAGCTGTCTCTGCGGTTCAGTGGTCGTGTGCTATTTATAAAGGATGTCATTGGTTCTAATGAAATTTGTTGCTGGTCTTTTTTTGGACATGGAAAAAAATGTGCTGAAGTTTGCTGCACATCTATTGTGTATGCTACTGATAAAAAACACACAAAAGTGGAGTTTCCTGAAGCTAGAATTTATGAAGAGACTTTAAGCATCTTATTATATGAAAGTAGAAATGCTCCAGACCAAGATTTGATTCAAGCAACACAATCTGCCCGTGGTGCTGTTTCTGGTCTTTCTGCTACAAGTGATGAGGAGGATGAGCGCGGGCTGGCTCGACTAAGGTCAAATAAACAGAATAATCCTTCTTAGCGGTTACATTTAGGCTTGGCGCGCCTTCGAAGCTCAAAATAGACTGGCTGATATTAAGCTAGCCATTTTTCGCCATGTTGCTGGCTGTTCTGCTCCGGCCTGTAGACTACTGAGCTGTGTCTTCAACGTAAACCATGTGGACCTCTCATCTATGGCTCTCTTGGATGTGTGCAAATTGTTTATGGGTTGAGACACTCATGACATACTATGGACAAGTTTTTGCAAATACTCTATGTCTATCCATTGTTCTGTAGTTAAGTCTGAATATTGAATAGAAAGATTATGTGGCAATGAACAGTGCAAATAGGGACATCTTAAATTCAAAATATTCAGAGTAAACATGTAAAATATAACATACATATTGATATATTTAGTAAAATTGCTGCATTTGTTAGGCATGTACAGAATTTTTACATTGGTCCTACATAGCTTAAAGTTACTTGTGTTGAGTATTTCATGATAGTTATTTATGGTTATTATAATGAAGTATAGAAGCAGTAGCATCACAATACTTTCAATATGATGTGAAATTGTAACTTGTTTAAAATTAAAAATAATATAGACTGTGCCAGTGAATATGTGTACAGGGTTAGCTTTAGATATGTGCACACACTATGAAGTATCCACATATTATTATGCACACTATTTATACATATTTAAATAAATATTTATTTAATAAATATAAAATAAATGTGTGTAATGTTCTATGTAACATAATGTGTACAAGCTTTGCAGTACATTATTAATTTTATTGTGAAGAGTAAGTCACTATACTTATTATATCATAACCACTGACACAGCTCAAGTGATTTGCCAAATCAATGTTACGTATATTGACTGATGTAGCTTATTCATTTAATAATGGGAATTTTTATGTTTATGGAACACGAAAAGGTTGCTATGGATAAATAGTACAAACATGGAATCCATCCTCTACTTTACCTCATCATTTCAACATTAATCAAAAAAACCCTCCTTTTAATCACCCAGTTTCCAATTATTTAAGCTGCTAAAATTTATGTGGATAAGTTAATTGAACCATAAAGAGTTACTCTTATTAACCCACCTACCATCAAATTTTGTCCTTTAACCACCTATGTATGGTCTCAGAGACCGCTGATGATATATTACCTTTTATTTCGAATCTCTGGCAATGACGAAACACCAGATTAAATGAAATAATTGTTTATACTCTAGAGCTTGATTTTTGAAACAAAATTAATAAAGTTTGTATAAAAATCTCGCAATACTCTTAAATTATGAAATAACATTTATGGCACAAAAAAATCACTGTGATAAATAAGTGAGATCTAGCTCAGAAACTTTAAATTTACACTTTTTTAATTGTTTATTTATAAATTGAGTAAATTAACAATGAAGTGAAACAAAAAAAAACAAACATAAATTAAAAGTTTTTAGAAAATTGTAACGCCTAAACATTTACAGTTTTTCGTAGCAGTGACAGCACATTTTTTTCGCACACTCACTTTTCTGAATTAAAAGTGCTCTGTAAATCTTCCCTTTTTTTATTTAGGCGGGAAAAAATGTACCTAACCGTACACCCCGTCGTACGGGGCAACGAACAGGGTAGTGTGGGGCCCTCACCCATTAAATAAACCCGCCGTGTGCCGCCTCTCCGCCTTTATTGGCGGGCCACTGGAACTATGTTACATTGCTTCAGTGGTCGGTAAATCTTCCCTGATCTGCAGAATATGGCGAACAGAGTTCTTGATGGCCCTCTCAATGTGATTATTTTTTCGTGCAACTCCAACAGAATACATAAGCATTCGCAGCTGAGATGTCTAACATTCTGTAAATATAACTAAATCCATCAACAATCTTCGCGTCCGAGCAAAATTGGAGTAGTTTGAGCATCTTTGATCAAGATGATCAACTCCTTTTTCCTTCAACCTGCACTAGATCTTCGGTAACATCACTCGATGTTACCGATTCACGTCACTGCAGTCCTCGTCCGGTGTATCCTATACGTCTGAAATCTCATACTCCAACCATCTTTCAATATTTTCATAGTTTTTATTCATTTTTACGCTAAAACAACGAAAGTAAATAAATACAAAAAAAACACAACAACCTACGCGCGGTCTCTGAGACCGAATACTTTATCTTTACTTACCTAAGCCTAACGCGCGCACATATACGATCACCGAGCACAAGCGCGATACTATATAATTGTGCGGAAAGGTACACGGACGCGCTCAGCCGCACGATATGCACATTCCGAAAAAAATGAATTAAAAAATCTGTTGCGGTACTTTGAGACCGGTGGTAGGTGGTTAAGGGTTAATTATATATATGATTCCAGTTGTTACGTCAGTTTCACTGAGTTTGAGTACCTAATGCTAAGGAATATTTTATAATTAAAAAAAAGCAAAACGGGGATGTTGACTGCCATCATTTCACGGCAGAGGGCGTATTATCGACATGGCCATTGAAAACTGTCATTAATATACAATTTATAACCTGTAACTTCGTAAATTTTAATTTTCTCGTAATATGCTTGTACTGTGTGCTGTACCAAAATGTAATAACTAAGTATTTCCCAAAGACCCAACATTAAAAAAATACTGAAAAAAGTCGCAATACTTTTGTGGTTACAGTATAGTCTTTCAATTCTTTAGTCTTCTAGGTATCTACTATACATTTTAACAATATCGCTGATCAACCGGATTAATCACAAAACATAGCAAACAAATTGTCAGACAAACAAAGCAATTACGATTTGACAGTGGCCATCTCGCCGATAGCGCCATCTGCGCTCAGCTTTGCCCGTGGATCCCCATTGAATTATTTATTGCATAGCCTTATGAAAAAAATCATTTTGATTAGAGGACATAATTCGAAGTATGTATACATGTTTAAATTAGCCGGGTGTTTTTAGTAATCCTATATCATTTCAAAGACAAATGGGCTGCACACAGCTCATTTGCTGCAGTCTGCAGTTAGTAAAAATTAATATCATACTCATAGGTAAAAAAATATATCTATAGCCTTGACTATATTAGTATAAGGTATGATTGTAATACATTGATAACATATAAGAATGTCTATGTAAATATTAAACATAATTTCTGGTCCAGTTAGGATACTGTTTTACTAGCTTAAGTTTTGTGTGAAATATAAGATACAGGTGTTAGATATGGTACCACTATATAGTTGCATTGATGATGTATAAGCAAGAGGAATGGTTAAAGATCAGATATAAATTATATTACTATGTGCAGTCTAGTCTGATGTTTTATTGTTTCAGTACAATTTGTTGCATAGATGAATATGGATATGTTTAGGTCAGAGTGGGGCTGGACAATGAGCTAATGTTTTTTTTAGTGGAACAAGACACGTTCAACTGGTGGATTATGGTTAATTGCGGTTTTATAATATCACTAAGGCAAACTGACCTTAAATAGTCCCCAACAACATAAAATCAGTGGACCTAAAGGAAGGCCAATTTTAAAAACTTGATGTGCGACGGCTCTCTGTTGGGTTAAGTCGGCCTCTAGCATTAGGGGAGACTGGGGACACTTGATCCCCATTTTGGTTTTTCATTAATATCTCTAAGGTTATTAAAGTTTTACAGAATATTTTTATATCATTGCCTAGAAAATTTATCCTTCTATCCTTTTGCATCATTCGATTATGAAATTTATCTGTGTTAACCTGATTTTTTGTCGTTTTTCCTGAAGACTACAAAAGGATCAAGTGTCCCACGTTCTGGGACACTTGATCATGGTATGGGGTAGACTTGATCATAAGGGAAAAAAGTGCATTTTAGTGCATAATATGCATGAATGAAGGTTTGTTTAGTAGTAAATTTGTAATTTATGAAACTTAATATTTATTAACATAGTTATTACCTCATAGGTAGGTACCTAAGTACTATAGTTTTTCTAATTCTTAATATTAGGTTTTTTTGCAGACGCTTTATGAAAAAAAAATCTAATTTATTAATTATTATTACAGTTGTTTTGGTATGAAATCAACCTTAATTTTCTAAATTCTTAATCATATTCTTGCTACTTTTGTTTCCTTGCATACCTTTTCAACGTCAGTAGAGGCACATTGAAGGACTTGGCTATGCTTTTTAAGCTATTATTAGGTACCTTTTAGGGCAGCTTTGACTACTGGCTTTTATTTTGTCTATTGGTTGGAGTTTGTCAACCCTTCCTTTTGTATATTCTAGGCATTTTAAAATCTATAGTAAGTAACAAAGCAAAAACATATAATCTTGCAAGAATGTGGGGGATATTTGATCCCACAATCAAGTCTACCCGAATTTGCCATACTTAAGTGTACCTGGACCGTTATTTTACAAAAAAAATAATTCGAAATCAAAACAAAATGTTAATTAAAGAAAACACATCTCGTAATTCGTAATTTATTTATATGAATATCTTAAAATAACAATCGAAATACTTGAAAAAAAAAGGAGTTGACACGCTGTAAACAAAATTGCACCACTGCTTTGAAATTGTCGATATTAAGCTTTCAAAATGATAGTTATTCATTGACGATGGCAGTTAAGATCAGTGTGGCATGTTACGAATTTAAAAATAAATTTTACTTTTGTAGTTATGGCCTAGGGATCAAGTGTTCCAAGGGATCAAGTGTCCTCAGTCTCCCCTACCTACGAAGTGCGACACGTGTTTAGTGTTTAGGTTTATTGGTACGCGAAGATCAAACATGTGACAAAAACATGTCTGGTGTGCTTTTCTAAAATGCAAAAATGCTACGAAATACCGAAATAAAACTTCAGGCGTAATATTTCATTCGTGCTACTCTTCATCATTTTACTTTTATCCATGGACGTATAAGAAAAATCTAAAATAATTTCTGAAATAACGTTTACTAGTCGCCATTTTCTTTTTCCATCGTTGTGGGATAAATATATGAATATAGTTAAGCAACAAGGACAGCAACAGATAATCATAGGTGCTCTCTTTTTCTCATGTAGTTATTATATTTGCTATCTCTTTCTTTTATTATTAGATACTATACTATATTTTGTCGCGATAGTTTTGACTTGAATATAACTACCGAGAATAAAATAACTTGATACAAGAATATATATAATAAATTGTTGGGTAGGTTTAGCTGGTGTTGGAATTTTTCGAACGATTCGTATTTCTAGTTTTATGAAGTAAATAAAGCAATATCTGCTGTAATCATCAATAAAAGTTATGCAATAAAAAAAAATCCATGAAGGCTTTATTCAATATTTTATTATCCTTTTTTTATGGTACCTCTTTTTTCTATTTTAGTTGTGTTGATTTGAAGCTAATTTCAGTGATCCGTCTTCATGTTCAATTTACAGAAATTTTACTGTTTAATCCAATCATATGCGATGTGCATCCACTGTCTAGACACTATATGTCTGTCTGTTCCTTTGAACTGGTAGTATTTAAACAGATATTGATTTTTTTTTTGCTTCTCTGTTGAGGTTTTGTAATGTTTGTTCGCCCAGCACTTATGTGTGGTGTGTCCCTTTTTGTGATAAGTAATTGTGCAATAAATAATATTCTTTTTCTTTTTAGTCAAAAATGCCTCACTCGGTTGCGAGTGTTCCATTTCTTCCTTCATTTTCTTCGATGATTTTTATCTTTAGTTCCTCTGGAGAAGGTAATTTATTTCTACTTTCAATTACAATTCTGAAGCTTACGAACGATGGTGGTAGACTATACCTACAGTAACATGATGTTAGCAAATTGTCTTTTTAGTTAATTTTTTTCAAGATTAGTCTCTTCAGCTAGGTGGGTTTTCTAACCGGACTTTTACTCTCGTATATCCTTTGTAATGTCTCTCATATGGTACGTGCATCTTTTAATTTTTTTACTTATCTATATATTTTTTTAGCATTTGACATGCATAGCCGTATAAATTAACACAGTGTGAAATTGAAAGTAACAGTCACGGGCAGGATTTGAACCTGCATCTCCTGGAATACCGTCCCAAATGCTTTGCTGGATTGGCCAACCATCACACTTTATGTTATTTTACATTTTTTAACTTGTCGTAATTCTGATGGTAAAATGAGTAGTAAAAGTTCAGAACGAGCCATGAGCTCATTTTCTACATGTTTTGAATCTTTCTGTTCAGAAATGGGTATATCACCTATAGCATATTTCCATAATCCGTTTTTAATAAGGACGGCCTGAGCTTGGATGGTGCTTGCATGCGTGCATGGTGCATGGCGCCATGTGTCGTAATTATTCTGGCTTAATAATTCAATCCTGTAATTATTCGGAGTGAACGACATTTTTACATGTGAACATCAACCTACGCTCTGCTACCACTTGTTGAAATTAAGGCCTAATCTATGCAATTGCATTTTTGTGTAATGGGTGTTGTAAACTGTAAATTGAAAAGTGCTCTCTGATGTATCCTATAAAATAATAAAAACCACATTCATAAACAAGGCACTTTAATCCACCCGTGGCCATGAGTGCTAGTGTTAAAAAGGTTGGGATGGAAGACAGAATCAAGCAAACGCGATAGATTCCGTAAAAGTGCTTTTGTTTCATAATTGATATGGCATACCTACCTGTTGCTTTGGTCATTTACGTAGTCTATTGTTTATTTTATTTCCTGCACTTTACGCCTATCAATAAAGAAACAATTCAAGCCGATACCTTTTACAGAACTAAGATAAGTGGTTTAATTATTTTTGATATGAAACATCTAATGCGGAGGGAGGGTAAAATCGGCTGTTAGCGTGGCGACGCTTTTATTTTACTTATCCCGTTCAAATCTTGCAAGTTGACACACTTTCCGGTTTACGATTGTGCTGAAATTTTACACGCCTATGTATATCGCGTGACAATACAATATTATGATGACATGGAGCTGATCTGATGATGGAGCTGGAAGGTGGACATAGGAACTCTATAATGAAACGGCGCAACCCTATCGAGTTTGGACTCGTTTGATTCGTCTTGATGAGTACTTTGTTTATAGTTTATATCCAGGTTTTGATGATGGAGCTAGAAGGTGGCCCTAGGAACTCCAATATAAAACGACATAACCCCATCGAGTTTGGCCTCGTATGATTCGTATTGATGAGTACTTTGTCTCTAGATGGTATCCAGGTCTGATGAAGGAGCTGGAAGGTGGCCATAGGACTTCGTTAAAAAACGACATAATCCCATCGAGTTTGGGCTCTTATGATTTGTCTTGAGGAGTATTTTGCTTCTAGGTGGTATCTAGGGTCTAATGATTGAGCTGGAAGGTGGTACAGTAACTCTGTAATGAGATGACGCAACCCCATCGATGTTATACTCCTTTGATTCGTCTTGACGAGTACTTTGTCTCTAGATAATATCCAAGGTCTGATGATAGAGCTGGAAGGTGGTCATGGGTATCTTGAATAGTACAAAATAATTTCGATGTTTTCACATCTGGTAGACGTCCCGCGACGTCTATTTTTTATTAGCAGTTTCCCTAAAGTTAAAAAAAAGCCCCGCCCCCGGGGCGTAGGTATTTCATATAAGGACACCAACTGGCGGTTGATATTTCGGTATTTTTTAACGCTGGGCTACTGAGAGGTTAATCAGAGTTAGGGCTACTGATATAGGTACCCATACCTATGCTTTCTTGCATTATTGCTATAACACTTCAATACTGGTATCATAGTAAAAGGAAACTAATTTTCCTTTTACTATGCTGGTGTCCATCATGAAGTCCTTAGGCTGAATTATAGCTGATTCATAATGATGATTATTTGATTATATTAGTCCTACGCTGAACTAATATATTACTATATTATATAATATACCCTTACAAAATAATATAGGTATTTAGCTGTCTAATGTCGTTTTATTTTATTTGTGCCTAATAGAAAGTGAACTCATACCGTATCCTCCAAATAAAATATTATGTACACACAACAACGGGAAAGAATTTGAAAACCAAACAGAGAAACCAACAGGTGGGCCAGTAAGTGATAACCGACCCTCATGGACTCAGCAATACTGCTGCCAAGCCACCGCTCACCATTCATTTTCCAGATGAAATATTTAATGTTTTTTTTTATTACATGAACGATGTAATATTGGAAGTTGGAGCCAGTTGAAGCGAGGTGGCCTCGGTAACTCTTTAACAAAACGATGTAACCCAATCGAGTTTGGTTTTGATTCGTCTGGATAAGAAATCGGGCCTGTCGAGGTTGAGTTTGATTGGTTAGTCTTTACAAGTAGGTATAATCTGGTCCTTGATGATTTCCAGGGTCTTATGATGGAGCTGCGGTTATGTGAACTGAGCAATAAAGCGACGCAATCCGATCGAGTTGTGCGAGTTTGTGGTAGTTTCATTAATCTCACTGGTAAATGAAAGTAGGTAACTACTCTGCTCCTAGATGATATCCAGTGACTGATGATGAAACCAAATGCTGAAACCCTGGGAGCCCGCTATGGAAACTAACAATACGACAAACCCCATTGAGTTTGGGATCGATGTTCTTGAGTCGAAAAACAAGAACTGGAAAGTTAAAAATTAAACTGTGTACTTACTAACTTACCAGTGCCGGATAAAGGTAACTTGATGCCCTAAGCAATCTTCCCCTGTGGGCCCTTCTATGAACTACAAAGAATAAATTAAAAAAAATTGTTAATACGTATCGTAGGTAGAATATGTGTATTATTCCTCCTGCCCTTATCCGATGCTATGGCTAGGTGAGGTCGGCACATGATTTCTATGTTGTCCTAAGATACGGCCATATTTTTACGACCGGCCGCCTACCCGACGTCAACTCACCTCGGGATCATCTTACACAGCCTTATTTTTTGTTTAGACGGGAAAAAATGTACCTTACCGCACACCTAGTCGTTCGGGGCAACGAACAGGGCCCTGACCCACTAAAGAAACCCGCCGTGTGCTGTCTCTTCGCCTGTATAGACGGACCACGCATGCGCCGCCCCAGTCGCTGGCGGCAGTTTGAGTCAGCGGAAGAATCCTCCTCGTTGGGTCTCTCCGCCGCTTCCTTCCGCGAGATAACCTCTTCGCAGAAGGCAGGGACCGCGGCCCAATTCCTGTCGCCGCCGAGCATCGCTCTGACGACGCTCGGCAGCGAGAGGCCCGCCCCTATTGCCACGACTAGTTCACGGCGCTGCTCGGTTCAAGCCGGGCACGACTCGGAGAGTGTGCCGCGCCGTCTCCTCGTCGCAACCGCAGTGGTGACATCCCGGATGCCCTAAGCAATTGCTTATATAGCTTATTGGCTAATCCAGGACTGCCACTTACTTATCAGTCTTAAATTTTCAATAAGTGATTTACTCTTTTTCTATTTTGTCGTTAAAATGAATTTAAAATTATTTGCACTTAACAGGTTGGATCGTCAACACAACAGGCTTGCGGGTGCACTGATATTTTTTTATTATAGACCTTTATTGGTTGAAAATAAATTGTAAGTAAAATTATCTAAAAAAAACTACCAATGGCTAAACAGACTTGCAAACCGTGGGTTCCGTATTTTCTATGACAGGTATAAAACCTATTATGAAATAAAGTTTTATTTCATAATAGGTTTTATACCTACGTAGTTACGTTTACGGAATCTATCGGGTTTACTTGATTTTCTACTATCCCGACGTTTCGAATACTTTACAGCATTCATGATAATAGGTGGACTTAGATGTTAGACGTCCAAGGCTTATATATTGTTTCGACGGTTTCATCTACCCACGGTTACATGATTTTACAAATTTGGTTATTTTAACTCACATAATATTCGTTTAGAGACACAATTTAAATATCTACTTTAAATTTTTTAGACTTACAATGTATGAGATTTTAGGGTAGTATATTTAAATGAGTATAACACTCCTTTCTATATTGAAAAAAAAATGTTTTTTATTTAGTGCTCAAAAACTACCACAAACTACTAATTAAAATTAGTAAACAAAATAACTACCAGTAAGAAGACAAAATTGTAAGTATTCTTATTCATTATTACTTTATATTATCAGGTAAGTATATTGATTTAACCAGAAACTAAGACTAAAAAGCTACCACCGGATCGGAACACGGCGTGACAGAAAAATCCGGGCAGAAAACTCAGTAGGCAACAACTGTTATGATAAATGTAACTAACCACACACCCCCTGTCATTCGGGGGGGCAACGAACAGAGAAGTGTGGGGTCCTCACCCACTAAAACACACACTAAGCCCGAGTGTCGCCCGCCTGCACTAGAAAAAAATACTATAAGGTTTGTCTAAATGCAAAACAATTTTTTTTAGTTTTTTGTCTCGTTTTCCTTTGTTTTTCGTTCGTGTTCGTTACTATTATAGGTCGTTCCATGTTTATTTATACTACTGAACTTCTTGGCGTCTTGGGGAACGTAGGAAAAATATACGTCATTTTGGAACGTTGTTACTTCGCGCTAAGAAGTAACAGCGACTTATTTTAACGACTGATCGCACTGTGACCTTTTTGCCGTGACGTTATTTATCACCCAACTTTACTAGATACTACAAGCAGATCCTGACTCATTATTGTGTGATTATTTTTTTTGCATGCCATACCGAGGTGTGTGATTAGACAGGTATAAGTGAATGAGAGGTGTAAAGATTAGCGCCGCCATTTAAGATTCGTTGTTTTAATGGCGCAGGTTAAACCTAGGCACTTGATACACGCAAATTGACGATAGTAATGAGTCTCTTTTATTAGTATATTTTCTATGGTAATGTGGTAATCTAGCAACAGTTTTTTAATCCTGTACCTAGCAAAAGATGTTATTAGCAAAATATTTGTTTAATACACATATTTTTACAAATACTTACTATAATATATAACACAAAGTAAATAATGTGAAATCGAAAATAACAGTCACGAGCAGGATTTGAACCTGCATCTCCTGGATACCGTCCAGATGCTTTGCCAATTCAGCCATCGTGACAATTGCTCCCGACTGCTCATTTCGATAACACATTCATTCTTAACGTCTTGGGTGATGACTGCGCCATCTGTCGGAAGTATTTTCATACATTATACAGACCAGGTAAACATAATTTTACAATTTAGATTTTTACCAAATAATGACGCAGCCCTAGAAATATCTAGATATTTTTATATACTTTTTTAGAATTTGACATGCTTAGGCATATACATTAAACACAAAGTGAAAAATGTGCAATCGAAAATAACAGTCACAAACAGGATTTGAACCTGCATCTCCTGGATACCGTCCAGATGCTTTGCCAATTCAGCCATAGTGACAATTGCTCCCGACTCCTAATTTCGATAACACATTCATTCTTAACTTCTTGGGTGATGCAAAAAGTATATAAAAATATAGGCCTTACTATAAATTTTGAGATGTTAACGTATTTTTCCAGATTAGAGGAAAATATTCTTTAAAGAGGGAGCTGTGAATATAGAATTACAGATTTCATTAGGTACCTACCAGCGATGTAACGAATGTTAGTTTATAAGCATTCGCGAATGCGAATGTTTCCCTCCAACATTCGCGAATGCGAATGCGAATGTTGATTTTCAAATAAGCGCGCGCAAAATATACGGGTTTCACATCTAGTGTCACTGTCCCACCCATGTTTAAACCAATATAGCCGAGGTTCATTTTGACAAGTAGATTGAATGAAGTTAGTTGGATTGAGTTCATTCAAAAATATTCGTTGTTCTCCGCCCACACAGGTGCGTGTACAACGCCATCGACCGGACCACCCTTGCGTAAAGCCGTCGGCACGCATTGTTTGGTCCGCCTATATTCGGCATGAGCCGTGCAAGCCTCGGGGACAGTTCGTGAACGTTCGTTCCGTGGAAGTGCTCGCGAAAGCGCCACCGCCCGTCCAGCACCAGGCCCAGATACGAGTACTTGATCTGGGCCGTCACCTCAATTTGGACCCCGTCCACCATGATCGAGGCGCCAGCAGGTGGCCGCCATCGGGGCCCATGGAAAAGTAGGGCCTCCGACTTATCCAGGGCCACCCTAATCCCGAGCGCCCCGATCCTCCGACCACCTCCGAGGTCCCTAAGGTGGCCAGGAACGCCGCTTTCTCGAAGTTTCCGCCCCGGGCCGCGACCAGCGTGTTATCCGCATAGAAGATGACCGCCAGCCCGGGTGGGAGCCGACAGCGTAGCACCTAGCCGTAACCGATGTCCCACAGGAGTGGCCCGTGAACCGAAACCTGTGGGACACCGCACGACATGGATCTCCTCACAACGTCTCCTATGCGGCTCTCATAGAGAACGGTGCGGCCCTTAAGATAGTCTGCCACTAGCCGCCTCAGATATGCAGGCACCCCGTGATACCGGAGCACCTCCCTGATGCAGCTGAATAGCAGACTATTGAATGCGTTGGCGATGTCAAGCGACACCGCCAACAGCACTCCACCGCAAGCGACGACCACCGCGGCCGCGGCCGCGGCCCGTCGAACAACCAGCTCGAAAACCGAACTAGGCGTCTGACAAGCCCGGTCCGACGTCGCGCAGGTGCTTGACAATGCGGGCAGCGAGGATCCTCTCCAGCAGCTTACTCGCCTCGTCTAGCAGCACGATGGGCCTGAAGGCCCCGACCAAATCCAGCATTCACCCCAGCTTCGGCAGGACTACAAGCCTCCCCTCCTATCAGCAGTCAGGGAACCGTCCGGATGCTAGGCACGCGTCGAACAGTCCCCTGAGTCAGGGCTCCAGGTGGTCCAGAGCCAGGGCCAGCACCCGGCCGGCTATCCCGTCTGAGCTGGGGGCGGTGTACTTGGAACGAAACCGCGAAACAGCCACCCCAATTTCCGACGCGGTGACGGGCGGTACACTGAGGTTGGCCTCCCGGTCGCTACCTGGCGGTGCCATGACCGAAGGCGTGTGCTCCGCCTTCGTCGTGGGAATAGGCCATCGACCACCTTGATGAGGAGGCTGGGCTGAAGGGTCTTTGTGTGACTTGAGTGCGGAGCTAATACGAAACTAAGCCTAATAGTTCGTTTTTATCGTATTCTTACGAGTATTCAAGTACTTCGGAGAGCTGTAAAACCCAGATAAATTAATGAAATTAAATAAATTTATAGTGGAAATTATTCGTTGAAAAACCCTCTATAAAATTGCTCAAATGTGATTTTATTGTAAGATGACCAGGAAAAAAGTTATAACATCCAAAAGAAAAGTTGTTCAAAAATTTTCAGTTATTTTTGTTTATAACTTTTTTGTTTTCGATTTTAGGATAAAAAGTAATAAAGTAAACAAGTAGACAATTTAATTTGACAAATAATGTTTTACGGAATTTTCTGTATGTTTGCTAGTTTACGAGATACAGCTCGAAAACCCTTTGCACCCCTTTTTCCAAGATGGCAGCCGGCGGACAAGGGTGGCGACCCCACAAACTTGAACTTAAGTATATACTACCCCCCTCTACACATCAAAAAAATAAAATTGCGTACTCTAAAAAACGCAACCCTAAATGTAACTTTTCAATGGACTAAATATATTCGCAGAACATACGCATCGTTTCATGCGAATACGAATGCGAATGCGAATTGTTGAAAACAGGCGAATATTCGCGAATGCGAATATTCGTTTCATCACTAGTACCTACCTAGGTATTCTGAGTAAGGATGATATTTCAAAGCCACAATAATAGAGTTTGGGTTCTTTTTTATTTACGTAACTATAAGATTCCTTTTATAACATTCTAAACTGCATAAAGGAACTCCTGTTTTTGAACAGTTATATTTTTTTATGTTAGCACAGCCATCTACACCACAGCTAATGGGTTTTGGTGGTTCAATAGGAGATTTATTTTCTATTGGGAATGCGACTCCATGCGGGAATGATAAGGAGATCTCATTATTATTGTTCTTGTAAACAATCATCGGCTCTAACCTTTTTGCAGGTTTACCCTTTTGCATATTTTTTAAATTTTTTGATTCTTGTTTTTTTAGAAGTCTGTCCATAGTCTTCTTTTTATCTTTTTCTCGCTTCTCATCAGCCAATTGTTTTCTTTTTAAAGATTTAAGTGCAGCTTTCTGTATTGCCTCCTCCGTCATGACCTTTTCTTTGTAACCTGAAGGCAGTGCTAGTAGTACTTCACCTCCTGGACTTGTTTCTTTATCTGTCCCCCTTTCGTACATAGCTCTTTGTCTTGCTGTCATCATTTTAGGGTCTTTAGGCTTTATTTTTTTTAATTCATCATCAACCTAGAAAATTAATATTGTAATTAATATGCTACACTCTCTCAACTTATATAATAAAATTATAGAAGTCTGCCATTAGGTGTGCATCACAGGAAAATCCATCCATTCATCAGCCTTTGATCGTCCACTGCTGGACATAGGCCTCCCCTAGGGGGGCTTGGCAGGAGGGTTGGCGATCGCAGTGGATGTTTTTAGTACACAGGGGAACGCTGCTGCCCGGTCCCCTGGTAATCCCTTAGTCGGCTTTTACGACTCCCATAGGAAGAGACGGGGTGGAGCTTTTCTTGATGCCGGCTCCACGGCAACGGCACAGAAAAATACTGGATAAATACTACTGATATTCAATATAATGATTTCAATTAAGCTTTATTTTTAAGACACTTAGCATCTGAAAATATTGCAATGTTTAACAACTTTATATTTGTTGTTAAGAAACAATGATTTTTATAAGCACTACATATTCATTCAGTAATGTATTTCCTATTCATATAATAAGCAATGCAGACAAAATATTATAAAACAAATACACTTTTGATGTTTGAATTTAGTTTTCATCATTCCCTTTTGGAAGTGCTAGTGTATAATACAATAGATAATATTAAATAATTTAAAGGCTCCAATAATCTAAAATAGAATTATTTCAAATTGTCTAATTTTTTAATAAACAGAAAAAGAGAGCCTCGAGTACTGTTGTGAGCATATTAGCAGAGTAAATTGAGGCAATCCTAACTGAGTGGTGTGATATAATAGGGCAGTTTCCTTCATATTGAGGAAGAGGTTAAAACATAGTAGTGAGATGTATTTTAATTTATAGATAGAAAGAAATAAGATAACAGACTTGATTATAGAGAAAACAAAACTAATGAGAACAGTCTCAGTCTCCCTAGCCTTATCCCAAACTTTTTTTTGTTGAGGTTGGCACTCGTATTTACATGGAGCGACTTCCTATCTAACATCCATGACTCAGCTAAGGAGGTAACTGGCGACTTTAGAACAGATCAGAGGACTGCCAGGATGATATTTGATAGCTGAGACCCACTACTTATTTAATAGATTAATTTATTACCATGATTAAACAATCTTACGGACTTATTATGTTCTCAGTTACCTCTTCTAATTTGCCAGATTTGATGGCGTCGAGCCATCGCTCTTCCTCACTGGAGGTACCACTCTCTCGACCTTTTTTCTTCTTTTTTGTAGATGATTTTGGAGGAGTGCTTGATGATGAACCAGGTACCGATCTACGGGAATCTGAGGACGACTTCATGGTCTGTGCTTTAAGAATATCGGCAGCCGATGTTCCAGGCAAGTCTCGTCCTTTCACCTTTATTTTATATGATTTATTCACCGTGTCTTCATACGAAACATCGATTGATGATTCACTATCGTATTCATTTTCTAATTTCCTTTTTTTATGCTTCTTATGCTTATGTCTTTTATGTTTTTTAGTCGGCGGTGTGTCTGTAATATAGTAATAAAGTAATATTCCATAATAGCTAAGCAATGAATGAAAGGTTAATCTTGACTTACTTACCAATAACAATTTCATCTTCTGTGGTGCTTTGTTCACGCTGTCTGCGTACCATTTTTATGACACCTTAAATGATTTACGAGACCAATAATTTGGTTATAGATTGTTTGTTTTAATAAAAACAGTATGTAATGTTTTTAAGAATAAATAAACAGAATCTGATAATATTATGACAGTAACTTTGTGTTAGTTGGTGTGGTTGGTGGCACTGGGGTTTGTTGGTTGTCAAAGTCATGTGAGGTGACAGGTCATGTGAGTCATGGCCCAATTGGGCCATGATGTGAATGAGATCAGGCCATTGAGCTCTATTATGGGGGAGAGGAAATGACTACAAATGTACAAATTTACCGAGCCAATTCTTTGAAATCCAAAAATGGCGGATTTTCCACTAGGGAAGCGCGTAAAAAATATCGATATCGATACTTCAGTCCTTCAAGCGATCTATAAATTTTTGGGTGGACAAAGGTTTTTTAAATTGCAATCTTTATCTACCTGTACCCATAATTATATCTATGTGTGTCAAATTGCAACCCAATCCATTCAGTCATATGAGCTAGTGGTTGATAGATCAATCAGGCATGCCTTCTTTTTAAATAAACAGAAAATTAAGGGCGTAACACTATATTGAATAGATTTGGGTTGTAAAAAGCATAAAGAAATAAATAATAACTTAATCCTGGGTATAGACGTTCATTCTAAGTCCAAATATACCTATATAAGTTTGTGATGTGATGACATCAGGAGAAAAAGATTTGAAAAGGTATTACGATAACTAAAAACAAGTATATAATAATATTTTATTCCATCCATCAGTCATTTGACGTCCACTGCTGTACATAATAGGTCTCCCTAAGAGAACGCACACAATAAGCGGTCCTTTTTATTTGTTAACATGGTCCAAAATGCAAGTTTACGCACGTCACTGGGGTACCAACAGGATCCGGGGGGAATGTCGGGCTTGATGTCATACAGGCTCGTTTCTTGTGTCGAGTTCATGAGCCACAATACCGACTAAAACATGACCGCGACGCCTTCTTCCGTCATAATGGAGAATCATAGGATCGTCTACAGATATTCCACACCGACGCTCAAGTGACTACATCCAAGGGTGCCTTGCGGTTTTGACCAGGTCGTCAGTCCTGGCGGGAGGCCGTCCTATGCTGCGCCTTCTTGTGAAACATCTAATGTGGAGGGTGGGTAAAACCGGGTGTTAGCGTGGCGATGCTTTGACATGACAATACAATATTATGATGACATGGAGCTGGTCTGACGATAGAGCTGGAAGGTGGACATAGGAATTCTATAATGAAACGGCGCAACCCTACCGAGTTTAGACTCGTTTGATTCGTCTTGACGATTAATTTGTCTTTAGATGGTTTCCAGGGTCTGATGATGAAGCTAAAAGGTGGCTATAAGAACTCCGTTATAAAACGACATAACCCCATCGATTTTGGGCTCGTATGGTTACTCTTGACGAGTACATTGTCTCTAAATGGTACCCAGAGTCTGATGATGGAGTTGAAAGGTGGCCACAGTAACTCTGTAATGAAACAACGCATCCCCATCGAGTTTATACTCGTGTAATTCGTTTTGACGAGCACTTTGTCTCTAGATAGTATCCATGGTCTGATAATGGAGCTAGAAGGTGGCCATGGGTACTCGTTAATTAAACGTCGCAACATATTGATTTAGGGCTAGTTTGAGTTATCTTGAATAGTACCATGATAGCCCTAGATAATATTCATGATCTGGTAATGGAGCCACAATCCCATCAACTTTGGAATCGTTTGATTCGTTTTGAGAAGTATTTCGGTCCTAGATGATATGTAGGGCCTAATGATGATATGATATTAAAACTAGGTGTCACCAGGGTCTTCATGGTCGCAACTTATGCTCCCGTAGGCTCTTCGGTGGCATCGGATCTAGAGAAGTTCTGGGATAATGTTAGGGAAGTTCTGGATTTGGCAGAAGCTAGTGAACGCGTGATCGTATGCGGAGACTTGAATGGATGGGTTGGGACCAAGAGTCCAGACTTCGAGGACGTGCTTGGTTCATTTGGAGATAAAAGAGTGAATGATGCAGGTAGGCTCATTGCGGATGTATGTATGGAGAGAAACCTTATTGCGTCAAACACATTTTTTTCAACATATATGTATACATGGAGAAGGAATGAACAGAGAAGTATGATAGATTTAATTCTGGCAGACAGTCGCCTCCGAAGTAAAATTCTGGATACAAGAGCCTACAGGGGTCCCACTATCGACACGGACCACTATCTCGTTATTGCGAGATTTGGTGGCCTGTTCAGAAAGTGGAGACACTGGCGAGAGCGTGTTCACTTCGGAGGGCTTGAAAGAATAAAGATTGAAAAGTTGCAAGAAGAGAGTGTAAGAGCAAAGTATTTAGAGGGTGTCCGTGAACGGCTGACAGTGGCAAGTCAGCCGGGATCTGACATAGAAGAATGTTGGAGAGTATTGAAAGATAGTATGGTAGATACAGCGAAAGAAGTATGTGGATGCTCAAAGAAGCATAGGAAAGTGAAAGGTGATGTATTGTGGGATACGGAAGTAGCAGCTTCCGTAGACCAAAAGAAGAAAGCGTGGCTGGACTGTATATCTTCTTTGAACCTGAGTGCAAGTATGAAAGAACATAAGAAAGAAATATACCGGCAACGTAAGAATGACACCAAAGCCTTAGTGAAAGAGAAGCGTGATAGAGCAAATATGATTGCAGAAGAAAGGCTGACCAAAAACTTCGAGAGCAACACCAAACTTTTCTGGAAGGAGG
Organism: Leucoma salicis; assembly: GCA_948253155.1. NCBI lineage: Eukaryota > Metazoa > Arthropoda > Insecta > Lepidoptera > Erebidae > Leucoma > Leucoma salicis. The sequence continues at coordinate 10,862,880 of OX411809.1, read as the reverse complement.
TGAAGAAATCTCGGAGTGGTTGGTCAGCTTTCAGAATGAATAAAATAAGGTCTAAAGATGGAGACATTCTTACGCAAACACAAGATGTGTTAAGCCGATGGAGTGAATATTTTGGAGATATGTATGCGGATGTTCAGGGTGATGCTGGTGCCACATGTGGTCTAACAGATCAGCATTCGGTACCGACATCCTCTGATGACATTAGTATGGATGAAGTTGAATGGGCGATTAGAAGTTTGAAAAATGGTAAGGCAGCGGATATTGATATGGTGTCTGCTGAGATGATCAAGCTTGGAGGCTCATGTGTCTGGGAATCCTTCCTGATGCTTCTCTATTTATGTTGGAGCTCAGGAATGGTTCCCAAGGACTGGAGAAGCGCAGTCATCGTGCCCTTGTTTAAAAACAAGGGTTCACGTTATGACTGTGCCAACTACAGAGCCATAAGCTTGACCAGTTTGGCAGCCAAAGTGTATGGTAAGATTGTTGAAAGGAGAATGAGGATGGTGTCTGATGAATTTTTGTTTGAGGCACAAGGAGGTTTCAGGTGTGGAAGAGGATGTATGGATCAAGTGTTTTCTTTGCGCAATATTGTGGAGAAGTATCTGGCTGTAGGCCAGTTTTTTGGACTTGGAGAAAGCATTTGACACTGTTGTACGGAAGGAACTTTGGGACATTTTGCCGGAGTATGGTATTAACGGTAGGCTGCTACAAGCGGTGCAGTCCAACTACATGGACTGCAGAGCTTGTGTGCGGCTGGATGATGGAATGTCACCCTGGTTTGACGTCAATATCGGCGTTAAACAGGGCAGCGTTCTATCAGCCAGACTGTTTATCATATATCTGGATAAATGTCTACAAAGGTTGAATGAAATGAATGTAGGAGTTCAGATGGCCGACTCAGTGGTTAACTCGCTGCTATATGCAGACCATGCGGTCCTATTAGCGCAGTCTGCGACTGACCTGCAAACCCTAGTCGACGTAATGGCAGAAGATTGTAAGAAAAGAGGCCTACTTGTGAATGTGAGCAAAACCAAAGTAATGGTTTTTGAAAGAGAAGAAGCCAGAACAGATGTTAGAGTAGCAATAGGAAATGGTGTGCTAGAACAAGTGGATGAATTTGTATATCTTGGATGTGGATTCAGTCTGGATGGAAGGTACACCACTGATGTAGAAAGAAGAGTGAATGCGGGAAATAGAGTGAACGGAGCATTGGGACAACTTCTCGGCAGCCACCACTTCAGCCAGAAGGAACGTGTCACAATACACAACGCAGTGCTTGTCCCAACGTTATTAATATGGAAGCGAGAGTTGGGTATGTAAAATAGAGCATGAGAGCAAAATCAATGCGGTTGAAATGCGATCTCTGCGGAGAATCTATGGAGTGAGGCTGACTGACCGCATTCGTAACAATGACGTAAGAGAGCGAGTAGGTATGAAAGAGAGTATTGGTGTAAAGATGCGAAAGGGAATGCTCCGATGGTTCGGACATGTGGAAAGAATGCCGGACGAGCGACTGGCTAAGAACATATCCAATGCGAAGGTGGAAGGATGTAGGTACAGGGGGAGACCAAGACTTACTTACCTAGACCAAATTGGTCATGTATTGAAGGAAGGTGGAGTTAGGAGTCTCCGAAACCGGCGAGCGTGTATGAAGAGAGTTATGAATGTTGAGGAAGCAAGAGATGTATGCAAAAATAGAGTCTCTTGGCACTGTTCTCTCTGCCTACCCCGCAAGGGAAATGGCGTGATGATAAGTTAGTTTTTTAGTTAGTTATGATGATGATTTATGTCCATTTCCGTTAGTGTACACATGTCATAATTATACAAGCACGCATTAAAAAAGTTATAATCATTTAATTTCTACACACAATTTTTTTTTTAAGTAAATGCTTTAAATGCTAATAATAATACAATTCAAATGATTAATCAATTCGATAAATTAATAAGAAATATTTTATTTAATGGTATGCTGCTAAGCCACTGCTGACCACTTCATTCCGAGCACACAAAATTAATAAATGGACGGCTTCTTCCCACTATATGAAAATTTGTGAGGAATAAAAATCACAAATTATTAGTGGTGGATGCTAGGTTGGAACCTAAATAGCGCAAATTAAATATTTTTAAAATAAAGGTTAACATATCAATATTCTTTAAAACATCGATATATCGATAGTTGTTGGTTCTTCCTGCATACCTAATTGACAGCTGACATACAACAGATAAAGGCTTTGTTTGGCAAAGTTGTGGACATTCTCCTGCAATAGCCATAAAACAAGAAGAAGAAAGGCTTTGTTCCAATATACACTGCGAGCACTGTAAGGTTCACACCTGTCAATTTAGTATACTGTGAAGTCGTTCCTTTATAGTTAGCTATACTGGTTACTGTTTATAACGGAATGCAGTCCAGTACACTGATCTGTCATTACTTTCATTTCATACAAAGTATTGGTTTTACACTGCAATAAACACAATTTATTTACATTTCCCATGTTTGGGTATCTTCGATTTACAATATTCAATAATAATAATAATATTCCATAGTGCAAATTGTTATATTTATGAAATCTGTTGATCATCAAACAACACCTTAAGAGGCTCGCGTTGGATGGTTGGATCAAGGGTTTGGTACAGAAAGCGGTACTTCTAGACACGGCACGCATTGTGAGGAAGTTCCTGTCTTTGGAGCCCTAACCACTGGCAGTTTGGTCCTAGTGCCCGCTGTCGGTGGGTCTACACACTTTTTATATTTTTAAATATTTTGTTATTTTTTATAATATATATATTTAAAAATGTATTTAGTGGTTTAAGGTATGTAAATAAAGATAATAATAATAATAATATTCCATAGTGCAAGTTGTTATATTTATGGAAGCTGTTGATCACGTGATATCACAGGGCTCGCAGTGTATATCGGAACAAAGCCTTTATCTGTTGTATGTCAACTGTCAATTAGAGATGAAGGAAGAACCAACAACTATCGATATATCAATGTTTTAAAAAATATTAGAGAGTTTTACCATAAAATAAAACTTACCTATTATTTTTTCATCAATATCCGGAATCCATATTGAGTCAAGCATCAGTCTTTCTATCTTGAAGTCAGCGATTTCCGGTACTCTCTCCGTAATTAGCGCCCTCTATACTGACTTACACTTTGCCGTTGAGCGCTTGTCGGGCGACTGTCCGACTTTTTATCATTATGGCACTCATGATGCACCAGGTAGCCCTTACCTGGATTCCGGATATTGATGAAAAAACAATAGGTAAGTTTTATTTTATGGTAAAACTCTCTATTATTTGTTTTGTATCAATATCCGGAATCCATATTGAGTGACGTGTTTGTTATCTCCTGGTGCGCTTAACGCAAAGACGCTATAATGTGTAGGTAATTTTTATTTTTAATTAAAATTGATATATATAATGAACTAATTAAACGGATTTAACACAGCTAAATGTAACTCAAGTATTTGCTGCGGATTCTATTCTGTACTTAATTCTGACTCTGACTGTATTGATTGGACTGCATGAATATCGTTCTGAATGCTGTCCTCATCATACCAATTTTTCCCCAACCTCTTTATTTATGGATGTCGCTACTGTCCATTTGTCAGTCACTAGAAGGTTCAGTGTTACCTTTCATCGATGCTGCTATCGTCAGGCATACAATTATACAGACAAAGCACTTTTGGGTTCTGAACAATCGTTTGAGGATCGCAAAGAATTGTCCTGCGTGGGAATCAAACTCTCCACATTAAGCACTGGAGGTAAGTATGGTCACCCAAGGAATTGTCCTGTTTGGGAACCAAATCCTCGACACTGCACTGGAGGTTTAGTACCTTAACTATTCTATGGCGTGGAAAGCATCTGTGGTTTTGTTAAGGCATTTATGTGTTTTGGTATGGACCCTATTACCGCTTGAAATCACCATTCTCTTCCTGTCAGAACTAGGTGAGGTAAATGCTTATATACCAATAGAGTTGTCGTTTCGGTAACTGTCAACTGAAGTATTGCGCTATGCCATATTACAGTCGACCTCTTCGATTAACAAATGTTACAATTTTGTGACTCCCGATAAGAGATTAGCGGTACTGTTTGCGAGACCACTTTATCTCGTGCTACTGACGAAGTGCTTTGCTTTGCGTAGCGATAAGCACTTCGGCTCCGACAGGGACTTTGCGTTGCGCTTTGTGTCCCACAGTTTGCCGAGAAGCCATATACACTTTTTATCACAGAGTTAAAACACATACTTATCCAGTTGATAGTAATCGAGTATTATGCAGGATAATGTCATGACAGTTATGTCTTCTTACAAGATACTTGATTCGACTAGTATATCTGAGAAACACTAAGAGGAAAACTAGTGAGCGAGTTTAGTAGTGTTTTAGAGAATATGTGCTGTTCCCGAGCTGCCTTGAAGTGCTTTGTGTAGCGATAGGCACTTCGACTCCAACCAGGACTTTGCGTGGCGCGTTACGTCCCATGCTATGCCTAGAAACTCTAGGCACTGTATGGAGTCGGCAGACTGATCGAAGTTAAAATTCCAACATTCAAACACTTAATTTCTCAAGCAATTGCTTGGAAGTGCTTTGCGTAGCGTTAGGCACTTCAGCTCCAAGGACTTTGCGTGGCGGGTCACGTCCCATGATTTGCTTAGAAACTCGAGACCTCGTTTCAGAATCAGCAGACTATTCGAAATTAATATTTCAACTTTCAGACAGTGTTTCTCTCAAGCTGTTGCTTGAAGTGCTTTGCGTAGCAGTAGGCACTTCGACTCACACCGGGACTTTGCGTTGCGTTTTAGGTCCCTTGCTACGTCGAGAAACTCGAGGCATTATGTCGGAGTCAGCACAGACTTATGGAAGTTAATAGTTCAACAGAGTATTTTGCAGGATAAAATAGCTATATCCTCCAACAATTGCTGAAGTGACTGGTTTTTCAAAGAAAAATATCCAAATACCCTGACATTGAAATTGTTAACGGTACAAAAGCCATTCGGAGCCAAAGAAAGGCCGAATTGTATCTAACATGTAGCAGCAGCTGCTGTGGCTAGATGTTCCTCTTGTAAATAAATGAATCTGAATAATTATTATTTTTTGACGTCTTATAAATCGATGAACGCCGGCCGCACGCACGAAAAAAGCGTCAAGTTCCGAAAAATGTATAGCGACCGATGCATTGTTTTTGAAACTCTCAGAAAACATATGACGTTATTACGTAAAATATCGTCCGTAAACAGAATTTACAGACAACCATATTTTTAAGCCATTTGTAGTTTTAAAATATTTGTTACACAGTGCGTAATTATTAATTGGTCAATATGGTTTTGTATTATAGTTATCTATATTATTTTGATTTTTTCGTATTTTAGATTAAGTAGAGGTTGATAGGTATCTTGGAAGTGAATTCTGCATATTTAGGGATCCCTCTAACAACCATAGACTGCTCTTTATATCTATAAAGCTTTCTTTAAAATAGGTACGACACACTGATTAAGTTAATGATATTAATTTATCGCACCACCCACCCCCTCTCTTTTTAAAAGGAAGGTAGATATGAACTTTCTCATTGTTGAAAGGAATCCCGAAGCCAAGAAGAATATTAATATACATCGCGTTTCTACATTTGCATTTAACTATTAATTTCTCATTGGCATTAAACCACACAAAACGAGTAGCGAAATATTACTTTTGTGTTTGAAAAAGTCAATTGTAACATTGTACCATTAATTCAACAATCTTGGAAGATAATTATCATCTGATTTTTGAATTATAGTATCTATAACCGTTATGCTCAACTGGTTTGACTAAAAATACGTACGTGGGTAGTTAGTTATTTAAAAAATGTAGCAAACTAACCCCCCAACATTTCTTGTTGTTATTCGAAGTGGTTAAAAGTGCCGCTCACTGTGATTACTTATCGCAAAATAAAATGTGCATAACTTACCGTGAGTTTTCTGGTTTTACGTACTTTTTTAGGGCGCCTACCGTCACTTGTAGATAAGCCGCTATGTTCTCGGAGATCACCGACTGTGATGGTCACCGCGATGAAAGAGCGTAAATATTTCCCCGAGTTGAATTCGTTCCTATTACTCTTATTAGTTTCCATCATTAACGGAGAGGTGAACCTCAATAACTAGCTCGCAAACTCGATGTAATGCGACATGACGTGTTTTTTCCTGTTGTCTCCAAAACTCCATAGAAGCTTCAGGAAGATCGCCATCGTCTTACTGGAGTGGGACTTTGACTTGACTGACTTATTTTATATGACTGACTTCGACTATGACTTGTTTTATGAACTAAACTTACGTGGGATGAGAGAATAACGATGTTTATAAGTTACTGTTAGGCTGATGGTTCTTCCAATGCCTTAAACAAACAAAAAAAAAAAAAATTGCTCTGCTAATAAATATGGTGCCCGTTAGGCATAGGTCGTTGACGGTTTTCTCGGTAATGTAATTTAACTGTTAATCATCAATAGTTTAAAAAAACTGTTAAAAAATAGCAGGTTTTGAATGTTCAGTGTCAATTTTATGTCAACGTTTTCAATTTCAGTCATTGATAAACGGTCAACAGGTTGAAAAAGCTGTTAAATTAATAACAGGTTTTGAATTTTCAACGTCAATTTATTCCGTTGAGGCGTTGACGTAAATTAACAGTTTATATTTTCAACTGTTTTTTTAACTGAATAAAATAATGATAGTCTTGGGCGTTGACGTAAATTAACAGCTAATATTTTCAACCTGTTTTTTCATTGATGATTAACAGTTAATTCGTTGACGAATGAAAAGCCGTTAAAAAAACAGTTTATTGATTCAACGACCACCTCTGTGCCCGTTTAAATGAATAACTTTTATTTAAATCATCAATACGCTACCACTGCGCTAGTGAAATTAATAGATTTTAAAAATGACCACAAATGTCGTTTTACCGAAACTAGAAGATGGGTCGAATTTCTCCAATTGGAAATTCCGCGTGCACACGTTGTTAGAAGAAAGAGGATTACAAATGGCGCTTCACAAGGACATAAAGTCAGAAGAAAAATTAAAAGATATAGACGCCAAGGCACGAAGCGTTATGTCGGCCTTACCTGCGCCTGATGCCGCCCTAGCCGAGGCTGCGGATGGTGGGGTCAGGGAGTACCCTGCCGTCCGCGGAAGCGCGAAGGTGTGACGCCCAAGTGCGCGAGGCGTCGCTCAAGAGAGGGTGCCCGAAGGGGCTGCCGCCTGCGGATCGCGGTCGTAACGACGCGGTACTCGTGATCCGCCGTAGCAAGGGCAGGTGAGGGCGCACGGTGGGTTTTTAGTGGGTGAGAGCCCCACACTACCCCGTTGTCTCCCCGGGCAGCGGGGTGTGCGGTAGAACATTTTTGCCCACCAAAAATAAAAAAAGGGTGGTACTTTCCCGATTGAGCCGAGCCTATTCATGCCGAGATAAGTAAGGTTTAACCACTATTATAAACACCTCTATCAATGTAGGTATAAGAAAAAATTACTATGAAAGGCATCGATTTATAACTCAGTGATGAAAGGTAAAAAATGAATTTATTGATTCTCAAAATATTCTCCGTTAGCGTATAATGTTTCATATGAATAAACAAATTTTGAAAACATTGTTGTGTGAGTGACTTGAAAACATGTTATTCAAACTCTTTGAGAGCCTCTTCTGGTGATAAAAATCGTTAAATGCGTTAGGATTTTTTATATTTGTGATCGAAAATGTCACTAGGATTTAAGCCTAATCAAAAGCTATCAAACAAAAACGTTTTATCATAATCCGTGCAGTAGTTTTTGCGGGATGTGCGAATAAACAAACAATTGACAAATAAAAAGAAATTTAAATGAGTGCGATTAAGTTAAAACAATCTCATGATTCTGAGGCGGTATAAAGTTTGCCTGTCCAGCTTGTTAATAATATTTGATCATGTTATAAACTGAACATTTAGGTAATTCACCATAAAATGAAATTGGATATTTCTAAACGTTTTTTCGGGATTTATACCATGTAAATTTTTACTTACGAGTTTCCGATATTTCGGCACTGTTGCAAGCGCCATGATCACGGAACAAATGATCACGGAACAAGTCTTGTTCCGTGATCATGGCGCTTGCAACAGTGCCGAAATATCGGAAACTCGTAAGTAAAAATTTACATGGTATAAATCCCGAAAAAACGTTTAGAATTATAAGTGACCATGAAAGTTTGAAATTCTATAATTGGATATTTATTCAAAATATTTTTGATCACTCTCTTTTTTAGATCGAAAATGATTTATCCGATCGAACTAGGTAATTCTTTTATATTATATGATTTATATCACAGTAATTTTTCGCAATCTTATGGGTCTGTATTAATTTGAACCACCTTGATAATGGCTAAGTTTACTTTTCGCTGGCGTGTTACATTTATATTGCCAATAGAGATACGTCCGCAGTTAGAACTAAAGTGGTTGGCGCATTAGGTGCACAACTTCCATATATCAGACGTGGTTACGTTTTATAGCTCTTACAGAGTACTAGACTAGAAACACGGGGGCTCTTTTAACAGTTTAGTTGTTCTAAGTAAATGTATTTTGTGTGTAAATAGTTATAAAAGGTAATTGATAAATATTATACTATCCAAATTTTTAATCGATCAGAAATACGACGCGTGCTGATGGCCACACCCGTGTGGGCCGAATCGTTGGACGCCTTGAACAAGGCTCTTTTGTGGAGATCACAGAGAGTCGTGTTGTGGAGCCGGAGGTGCTCGCTGAGGTGTATCGGTGGGCATCGCAAGAGCGATCAAGGGGCGGTCGCCGACCTGGTGAGCAGAAGCATCGGTCACAGTGAGTGCCCGAAAGGGTAAGTCACCAGTGAACCACTGAAGTAATGTGAATACAGTACCAGTGGTCCTCCAACAGGCAGAGAGACAACACACGGCGGGTTTATTTAGTGGGCGAGGGCCCCACACTACCCTATACGTTGCCCTGAAAGACCGGGTTTGCGATTAGGTAGGTACATTTAAAAGAACAACTTAACAAATAAAAGAAGGTGGGCAATGAGCACACTTTGTATTTAATTTTTTTATTAACTTTGTAGCAGCAATATATATTGGACATTTTGGTAGCCATATAATTACTAACTACGTCAACTCAATTTAAGGTATCGTAATAACTGTGGAGAGTGCATCAGTCGAACTGGCAATACAAACTTTGGATTTAGTCGAACCATTTGCGACTTCGAAGGGCTAAGAAGTGGTGTAAATGTCGCAGTAAGATGGTTAAAACCAGTGATATTGTTATATCCCTAGGGATATGGCTATATACCTTAATATAGTTATATTATAGCGGTTCATAACTATCTTACTAGGAATATAACTGTGATATGAGTACAAGCTAGTAATATAACTATATTACTAAACTAATCTAGTGAAATGTTTGTCGAAACAGCAACGGTGGTATCGACATTGATTGATCTTGCGCGCTCGTCTGTTGTTGTTTTCCCAAATGGGATTTGAGGCGGAGGTGTTCGCCGAGGAGTATCGGTGGGCGTCGCAGGTTCGGGATCGTGGCCTACCCCCTTTCCAGCGAGGTGCCTCCGAACTGCCATGGCCCGTTGGAAGACACTGCCAAAGACACCCCGCGGCGGTCTTTCGACCGTAGGGGCGCTCCAGCTAGTACTGGAGGAGTGGGCAGGGCGACGGCAAGGAGTCCTTACTTTCTGACTGGTGTTGGTGCTGTCGGGGCATGGTTACTTTAAGCACATTAATATTTCTAAGCAATCGGAGATCCATAGAATCCGTTAGAGTTTTTGCCGGGGAAGCGTGACAGAATACACCACAGGAGATCAGTGTAAAACCTCCTATCCCTTTCCTTGGGGTTGGCGCTGCACGAGTGATGCTTCTGGTGTTGCTAGCATCTACGCTGCCGTAACCGCTTACCATCAGGTGTGTATGCTTGTTTGCCACCCACCTAGTATAAAAAAAATATTTAAAATGTAAAACATCATCTCCAACGAAATCGATCGGAGGTGCATAGGAAGATAAGGAGAGGATAGGGAAGGTGTTGAATATCTAACTATAATTCAGGTCTGAGACAGTGCAAAAATTGATTTATTGTAAACCGATATTAAATCTGGTAATCAACATCTTTGTTGATCGTTAATAGTCTGCGACCTTCGTGCATTCCGGTGATATATAATATTCAACGCTCTGCTTTATCTATACTTCACTTACTTCTTGGTCTCAGGACGGTGTGGTAGGTAAGGCGTGTTTTAGCTTCCAAGTGTTAAGAATTAAATACATATATTTTAATACTATATACCTGTGTTTTGGTCTATAACCTCCTATAGAAGGGGTTTGGACCTCCAGCACTCCCACTCACCATATAAAACACAATGGAAGGAGTAGGTACTTACCGTAGTTTTACGCTGATCTTTTGTGAGAGGGTGGCACTTTCCCGATCGAACCGGCCTATTTCTAAGGAGAATATTTTTGCATAATTATGTAAGTACAAAAAAAAAACATAGCTTATACGCCTGTATTCCCCGAAGGGGTAGGCAGAGGTGTATTACACACCACGATTCGCCAGCTATGTTTAAGTCCCACGTAATAGGGGGCGAGCCTATTGCCGTCTACCGGGTACATTTCCAAACTCCGGACTGCTATTGAGAATTTTACTTTTTACGATAAAGCTCAATAACACTGCCCGACCCGGGAATCGAACCCGAGACCTCATGCTCAGCAGTTCCTTACAATAACGCTGCACCACAGAGGCAGCCTTATTTAAGTAGGTCGGTGAATGTTTAGTATCCTGATCCAGAATTAGTTAGATATACTCGGGCCTTCCATGGTTATTAATGAATTTGTAATATTTCAGAGCATACCTATACTCGTATGGAAACTAGTATTATATTTGCTTAATGCCTCTAAGCAAACAGTTCATTGGGTGTGAGGCACGACGAATGTCAATTCATGTGGACATTTTGTCGCTCATAAGCACCTAATTAGATGGAAAACCTAAACAATGGGTTCAGGGTTGTATATGGTTTAGTTCATAATTTTGATATAAAGTATTGTGTAGATTATTGATTGGTTTTGCTGTGGTTATTGATACCTAAGCCATCGTGAGGATAAGCTGCCTTGGGCCGGTCGGTTGGTATTTTATAGATGATCTATTAATATTGGTTTTGAGCGTCTTCGTGCAGTTGAAAGATGTTTCAGTAGGCATATACTTATATTTTTTATTGAAGACTAACAAAGGTCTCTTTTTAAAAATGCTCTTTAGGGGACAACAGACAACAGAATTCGTTATGTAGGTAATGACATCACCATATGCGATTGTAAAATGGAAAATGATAGCCACGAGCGGGGTTCGAACTTTGAGACGTCTTCTAAATACGTTACGATCACGGAAGATTATTTGGCAGAGGGTCTGATGGGCAAACATATCAAGTGCTTAAAGTATGTATAAGAACATAAACATTTTTGCATTAATTAATGACAAGCTTTATTGATTAATTTGTATTAATATAACAAAATAGCACGGATAACAATCCGTGCTTGCTTCTAAAATTAAAGCCAATTATAATTCCGTAGCAAGATTAGGGCAATTATAATTAGCGTGATTCAAGTGAAATGTTTGTAGATAAAATATTTATACAGATTATTTGAATATTTAAGAAGTAAAATAATCTAAATTATGTTAGTTATTATTTTTAATAGTTTAGTGGCGATGTTTAATGAATTTCCTAAGTACCAACCTATTCATCTTCCATCAGACATAGGCCTCCTTAAGAGAGCGCCACACCGAGTGGTCTTGTGCTGATTGAATCCAACGGCTTCCTGCGGCTTTGACTAGATCGTCGGTCCATCTGGTGGGAGGCCGTCATACGTTGCGGCGTCCAATACGTGGTCGCCACTCGAGAACCTTTTTTTCCCAACGGTTTTCGGATCGTGGAGCGATGTCTGCCCATTGCCACTTCATCATGCCACCCCGGACGCCGGTAACTGCCGTTCTCCTACGGATCTCCGTATTACGGATTCGATCACATAGAGCAGGGGTCTCCAAACTTTGAAGCCTTAGGGCCATAATGATTATTTCAGTATGTTCTAAGGCCCAAAACACGTTTATATAAATCTCATTAGTGTTTTTTGTTTTACTGTGATTAGGATTAATTTCAATTATTTGTTAGTTATTAATGCTTAAGCTTAGATATTTAAGTTTTCTGCGTCATCAATTCTATCGTTAAGTTTTGTTTTCTTCTTCAACTTATCACAGAAATAGTAACAAATATAAGACATTGGCTGTCGCGGGCCAGATTGATAACACTAGTCTTAAGCTGTCGCGGGCCGGATTGATGGCATTGGCGGATTTGGCCCGCGGGCCGTAGTTTGGAGACCCTGACATAGAGAAATACCGAGCATAACCCGCTCCATAGCACGCTGAGTGAATTCGAGCCAATATTTAGAGACCATGTCTCTGTTCCATATGTCATCACTGGTAACAAACGTGTCGTAGACCTTCGTATTCAGACACTGCGGAATAGTGAATGACAAGATCTTCCTTAGCTTCCCGAACGCTGCCCAGCCGAGTTGGATTCCTCGATTGATAACTGATCTTACTCGAAATTGTGTCTACCTAACTGGACTGCAAGTGCACAACTAGGCTACAACCTCTTCTTTTGTTTCATTGAAATGTATATTCTCATAACAAAATTATACCTTATTACATACTTTTTTATTAAACACAAAGTGAATCAATAGGCATAAACATCCATTGTGTTTTGTATGGTAAGTGGGAGCGCCGGAGGTCCAAACCCCTTCCCTATTTTCTCTTTATTGTCCTTCCTATCCTCTCCTTATCTTCCTATCCACCTCCGATCGATTTCCTTGGAGATAGCAACGCGCGAGTGCTGCCTCTGGTGTTTTTCATTTTAAATATTTTTCACTTTGTGTTTAATGTATAGTGCTAAGCATGTCAAGTGCTAAAAATATATATAAAAATATCTAAATACTTTTTTATTTAATACTTTCTGATATTTACGCGAATGTTACACATTTTGAAATAAAACTACGTTTACGGATTCGATCGCGTTTACTTGATTTTATACTATCCCGACGTTTCGAATACTTTACAGCATTCATGATCACGGGTGGACTTAGATGATAGACGTCCAAGGCTGATATGTTATTTCAAAATTTTGTAAAATCATATACTGTGGGTAGATGAAACCGTTGAATACCTATAATGCATTCGAGAACATAAAAATATTCCAAAGAAATGAGAACCACTCGCAAACTATCGGGCTGTAAACACATCGTCATTATACGCTCGCACACTCAACTTCTCGAACTTCCTTTAATTAAGCCTCACAAGCTTTGCACCACATGCACCTTTGTGTGGAATTATAGAGGACTCCTTTAATGGATAAACTCGGACAGGTGGAGAGCTAACTCTATTTCCACTTTTGTAAAATATAAATATTTTATATACTCTGAATTTATACCGACATATCTCTTTTTTTATGTTGTATGTGATATGGTCATCTCAATTGTCATGTCACAGCTGATATGATAAAAAGAATTAGCCGTTGCTTTTGTGCTTAATAATACCTATACAAGTTAGAATATGAATATGCAATAAACACACATAACAATAAATTATACTTAAAACACGCTTTAATAGCTAGTTGAACTAAAAAGAAGAAAATAATATTGTAATAAGTAGTGATTGTAAAAACATGGAGTGTATTTTACAATATCAATTAACTATTTTGTAACATTTGATGCACAAGCTTTGTTCTGTCAAGTCTGAGCTGAGCTGCAAAGAGCGGATGGACGGACATAGTGAAACTACAAGGGTTTCTTGTTGGCTACGGAACCCCAAAAATTGTTAAACTTCTTAAATTATTGTATTTTCATCGGTCCTTGATAAGTGTGTTTTGATTTAATCTGACATTTCGAAGTGCGTCAAAATCACGTTCAAAGATTCCGTTTATGTAACGGCCCAGGCGAAGCTAATAAAAGCGTTTTGATATATATTTTAGCACTTGACATGCTCAGCTACTCTTAAAGTACAAATTATAATTTTAATTGCAAAATTAAACTTACTATATTGGATTAATGCATGTAAATGCGTTCCGATAGAGGGCGTTGGTCGTTAAGACAAATGTGATAAGGAGATTGGGTATGTCTGAAAGATAGTACTGTACAGTGGATTAGAGCACTTCCCCGGATAGGAAGGGACGCAGGTTCGATTCCCGCCTGTACTAAAATACTCTTTTTCCTTATTCACAAATTATAATTTGTACTTTAATAAAAGCGTAAAACAATATATATTATGTTTATCTATACTATTATAAAGCTGTAACAGAGCTATGTCTGTACATTTAAAATATTTGAGAAAAAAATGCTGTAATGGCTATATTATAGGCGTGTCTAAACACAATTTTTTTTGTTTTATATTTTTTATCTGTTTGTTTGTTTGTTTGTTTGTCATCATCACGGAAAAACTACTGAACAGATTTTGATGCAACTTTTTTATTTGATGGTTCTCTATTAGACTTAAAAACTGGAACACATTTTATCCTGCTACTATACCGGGAACCTAAGATATAGCCTAAAAACTAGCTTTTTGCTGCGGCGAAGCCGCGGGCAAAGGCCTATTTAGTATACCTAAATATAAAATCGTATGTCCTGACTGGCAATCAGCGACAAACTAGAAAAGACAAAAGAATAAGAAAATACAGAGCAAAATATAAATAAATGTGAACAGAGATGACTTTCTACCCATTCCGGTTCATCCAAAAAGAGTTCTCGATGCTGATCGTTTCGAGTTTTCTTCTCTATGTTCAAGCAATCGTAATTATCTGCTTATCTTGTGTCATAAGATCTGGCTAAAAGAGACGAAATTAGTTTTTTTTACTTATTATTTTTATTTTTTAAAGACAACACTTATAATCCTTGTACCGCGGGGGACTTTACAAACATAGAATTTCACGGAAACAAAGTACAGACTCACAACTACCATTTATGGATCACACAAAGAGTTGTCCCCTGTGTGAATCGAACCCACAACACTCGGGTGGGAGGCCGGTATCTAAACCACTCCGCCATCTGTGGCAGTCATTGCTAATACGTTGTGTATGATAAGCGTAAACTGCATTAATAGGTATAAAAAGGTAGGTTCAAATTACTTTAACCTCATTACTGATTACCGACTAGGGAACGCTATGAATGTCTCAACGCATTCGCAATATGAAACACAATTAAAATTAAAAATCGCATTTAGCTAGTGGTACAGTTTAAAATACAAATAGCACTCGGGAAGTCAATTTAGTTCTCCATGACTAGGATTCGCCACGCTGCGAGAGAAACTTTACTAGTTTCCGGAAGTCTTATAATAGATTAAGACGCCCAAAAATTTAAATGAACATATTTTATTACGTAGTTAGATCTGCGGGCATAGCCAAGTTATATTCTATGATCGTTAGCCACGTGACTTAGCGTTATAGATATCGTTAAAGATGTCAAGTTCCTATACATTTTAATCGTTTTCTATAGCGTTAGCGATCATAGAATGCAACTTGTCTAGGCCCACTGTTTATTTATTTCATAGTCATAATACATTAATATTTAGTTGTTAGGTTGCCTATTACTAATCAATTATATTATTATAATGCCTAGAATTATTAAAGTAGCAAAAATATCACATAATAACGTGAACAATATAAAGTTCATATTTAATCGAATCAGTAGAGACAAAGGCAAAGTTGTCAGTGTACCCGCTCAGTAAAAAGTTAAATTGCATGAACTTTGATGCTAGTGGGAATTTGCTTGGGAAAAGGCACCGACGACTTGAACCAAAAAATAGATACGGAGCTCGAAAAATTGTTTGTACAGTTTCGATTTTGTCACCTAATTTAATATAGACTTACAACCTTTTGTATAAAATCTATCTTTTATAATTAATTACAATGTTTAATATATGTAGGTATAGAGGCTTAAATATTCAAATATAAAGTAGGTACGCTATATTAAACAATGTTGTTGTACAACATTTTTTAAACAAAGAAAATATACAAAACAAATTGTGTAGCAGCCACTAAGACGGGATTTATCCCAAAAGGATTTCCTCGTAAAAGGAATAACAAAGGTTTGTTTTAGCCTTACCTACTCTTCCTCCGTCCACCTTTATTCGATCGTAATCATCATTATGCGTTGTGTCCAGCTACTTGATTTTATCTGCAATGCAGCTTATTATTATCCTTTTATAAATACCAGGAACGTATGGGTTCGTAGAAGTTAATTTTCAAACTCACAATAAACTAGGCTTATTACGATTTTTCGTTGTTAATACGAGTAATCTTAATGCAATCGGACTTTCCGATTTAAAAATTAGCAAGAAATGAAATTACCTATTATCTACTCGAAATTAATTCTAATAGGATATTTTTTTTTTAAGAAACACCTTTATTGCCTTAACTATGTACCTAAGCACATAATAAGCATATTTTTCAATACAAGGTCAGTCTGTGTTTAAGTGTATCCTTTAACCATGGACATATAAAAATATTCGGACATAGTCTCGCTAACACAACTTTGTGTCGCTCAGAGTCGGCCAGTTCGCTGTACGTACATGCCTACACGCACACATTCACACGTTAGTCAGCCATTGCTCGAGTAAACGTTATCACAGTCGGTACGTCTACGCTACAAAAAATATTAAAATACAGCATGTCTTGTATGGTGAAATGGTGTAAAAACCGTTGTGACCGAAAGAAAAAATATTCAGGAGTCACATTTCATAGGTAATCGAATAAATTAATTACTTAGTTCTCTATTTTATACATTAAAATTAATATTAATTCACTAGAACAAAATAATTCAGTATTGCTAACATTCACTAGTGCAAATTACCCGAAATATGGGAGTTTTATAGTTCTATATTTATTACTTTTTTATACTCTGATTTTTTATTTTGTAGTGTAAAATGATATTTGATTGCCTCGTATCGTTAATAGCGTTGTTGTAGTCTGCGTTATCGAAAACACATTATTCATATTTTTTTTATTATAATAAATTTTCTGATGGTTTATTAATTTGAATTTGCATTGGTCAGTAGTATAAGTAGCATGAATTTATTATTGTAGTGGCATTTACAAAATCTAAATTAAAGTAATCATACCTATTGTAATATGTTTTAATGTAATAAAATTGCATTTGCGAATGTTATTTATGTGCATAAGAAAATCGCACTTAACGAAAGTGACATAAAATAAGGTGGTAGATGCCCACCGTATATGTCTATTTGTCTGCTTATTAACATTTTAGTCAAAATGGGAAAAAATAAAAGAGAACTTTCTTAATCACTTATTATTTACATTATTTATTTCTGAATTATTATTTGAGAATCTGAGTCTGTTACATTTACTAAGAATCTTTTTGTTGCAGTCAATAAGGTGAACCAGTAGCATCATTTTATTACGTTAGTTTATAACATACTCGATATATCTCAACTACCATTGCAGTAATTTTGATCTATATTTTAGCACTTGACATGCTCAGCTACTCTTAAAGTACAAATAATAATTTGTGAATAAGGAAAAAGAGTATTTTAATACGAGCGGGAACCGAACCTGCGTCCCTTCCTTTCCGGGGAAGTGCTCTAATCCATTGAGCTATCGCACCATTTCTAGAAATACCGAATTTCCTCATCACATTTGTCTTTACGACCAACGCCATCTATCGGCAATGCATTTACATGTATTCATCCAATATAGTAAGTTTAATTTTGCAATTAAAATTCATACTATTTGATGGCGTGATTTTTCAAACATTTTGATCTATATTTTAAATTATTAAAATATATTTATATATTTATTTTAAAAGACAACATTATAAAAAAACTACTCAGCTTATGGGAAGTTAGACATTAATCCATAGGCTCCTCGTAGCCACTATGTTGAGACGGTATTATCAATTCCCCAGGCAGCCTCTGGGTCTCGCCATATAGCAGTTCCGCAGCTGTTGCCTGTAAATCCTCTTTGAATGCTGATCGTAATCATAATAGGACGACGGGCAAGGCAGTCAGCCAAGACTTGTCATGACACATGAGAGATCCTTTTAATTGCCTGTGTAGCCGTTCTACGAGTCCATTAGCGCAAGGATGGTAACTGTTAGTGCGAATGTGTTTTGCTCCACATGTGTCTGTAAGACGTCTGAAGAGATCAGACTCGAATTGACGCCCTTAGTCTGTGGTGATGACAGCGGGAACACCAAATCGAGCTATCCAGCCAGACACGAAAGTGCTTACCACTTCCACAGCGGTTATGCTACTCATAGGCCATGCTTCAGGCCACCTAGTATAACGTCCACAGCGGTGAGGCAATATTGGTAACCATCGCAAGATGGTAGTGGACCAATAATGTCTATATGGACATATTTAAATCACGATGTGGGGGTGCTGAAATGTCCGGTTGGGGAATGTACATGCCGAGTCACTTTGGCTTGTTGGCAAGCTAAACATGTTCGTCACCACTCACGGCAGTCTTTAGGAATACCAGGCCAAACGTAACGGTCCGAGACTAGACGAATAGTTGCCTTAGGACCAGCATGGCTTAGTCCATGTAACTGGGCAAAAATTTGCTTTCACAAGGGTCCAGGGACAAAGGGCCGCAGTCGTCCTTTGGACATGTCACAAATCAAATTTATGTCTGTGCCAGGGACGAAGACAGATTTTAGCTGTAAAGACGAGTTAGTATCGTTCTGATACTGTTTTAATTCATCGTCGAGATCCTGTTTGTAGGCCAGGGTCGATGGGTCAACCTCAAGACCAATGGCTTCGATTCGGGACATAGCGTCAGCGACCGTGTTTTCAATACCTTTGACATGAGCAATGTCCGTCGTGAATTGCGATATAAATGAGAGCTGATTAAGTTGAACTGGTGGCAACTTTTCACGAAAATGTCTGTAATTTTGTACACTTATATATAGCCAAGAGCTCTCGGTAGTATGCCGGCCACAAGGACTGTTTGGGTTTCAGCTTTTTGCTGAAAAAACCGAGGGGTTCCCAGGCCTCACCAACTTTTTGTTGAAGGCATGCGCCGATATGCGCATTTGAGGCATCTGTGAAAAGACCTAAAACGGCGTTAGGTGTCGGGTGTGCCAAAAGAGCAGCAGATGACAAACTGTCTTTACACGCTTGGAAGGAATCCTCCAGTGAAGGCGTCCATTTAATTGGGGTAGCACCTTTGCCTTGTGTCGCAACAATCGCATTCACAAGTGAAGCTTGCATTTCTGCTGCATTACGCAAAAACCGGCGATAGTAATTAACCATCCCAAGGAATCGGCGAAGGCCCTGGACAGTTTTGGGAAGAGGAAAATCCTTCAGAGCTTGAATACGCTCAGCTGGCTGCCACATTCCGTTTGCGGAAATAAGTTATCCGAGAAAAGTAACTTCGGGTACACCAAATATGCATTTTGCGCCATTAATAACTATCCCGTATGCTTCAAGTCTTTTGAAGAGTATACGGAGATGTTCGGTGTGTTGAATGGCATCGCGAGAATATACCAGGATGTCATCAATGTATACAAAGCAAAATTCTAGCCATTGGACCACCTCGTCAATGAATCGCTGGAAAGTTTTCCCAGCATTGCGTAGACCAAAAGTCATATAATTGAATTCGTACAGTCCGAAAGGTGTCATAATAGCTGTTTTGCAAATATCCTCTGGCGCGACAGGTATCTGTTGATAGGCTTTTACAAGGTCAATTGCGCTAAATATGGTGCAACCAGACACGTTGTGACCAACATCACCAATGTGGCGGACGGGGCTTAAAGCACGATAATCCCCGCATGGTCACCAGGTACCATCGCGTTTGGGTACCATATGAAGCCGCGAGGACCAAGAGCTTTTTGATGGTCTGGCTGTCCCACATGCTATCATATCGTTAAAAACTTTTTTGCTTCTTGAAGCTTTTGAGGTGCCAATCGTCGAGGACGACAAGCAACAGGGGCGCCTTCAGATGTCAAAATATAGTGCACAGTATTATGCTTAGGCTCTTATACGGATAAGCCCGTCAGCTTACTAAATTTGGACGGTGAGGCCATAACAACTTTAACACTGCTTTGTTCGAAGGACATAACGGCGGCCACGCATGACAATCCAGTGACGCCATCAAGGAGCTTTTTGTTGGCACAATCAGGCAAAAGTTCATAGTGGGCCAAAAAGTCTAAGCCAATAATGGCGGTGTTAACGTCAGCGATAATGAAATTCCAATGGAAATCACGCCGCAGACCTAGATTTAATGCCATTTGTATGTAACCGTAAGTGTGTATTTCACTACCATTGGCCGCTGCCAGTGAATAGTTAGAAGATTTTGGTCTGCTTGTTAACCACTGATGAGGGTAGCAGGAGAGATCTGAGCCTGTGTCAATGAGGAAGCGGCGTTTAGACATACCTTCCGTGACGAATAATCGGCGACTCTCCGGTAAGCAGTCGGCAGTCGCCGTTACCGACTGCTGTTGCTGTTTTCCGGTGGTGTCGGAGGCGTACAGGTACATGGTGTAACACATTTTACAGCCTTAGCACCAAACTTTTTATGATAAAAACACATTTTGGCCTTCCCTGGAGTATGTGAGCGATTTCGCCAATCATAATGGCCTCGTTATCTATTCCTACCACGATCAGCCGTGAGTGCAGCAATCTGGTTCGTAAGGTCATCCAGCCGTTGTGAGATGTCATCTAGTGATGAAGGGTAAACATTAGAAGAGGTTGTAGCAAAAACTTTTGGTGAAAGAGGAGAAGCAGTACTGGGTGACACCTCTAAAATTTTGTCTGCTAACTCGGCAATTTTGCCAATGGATAATTCTGACTGTGCTGCTAAAATAGCCTGGGGTGTTGAGGGAGGCGACGCATCCAAAGCTGCCGAAGTAGGTTTTCATCCGTCAATGTGGCACCAGCTAATGATTTTAAATGTCTCAAAAATTGAGATGGACGGCGATCCCCTAACTCCTCATCACTTATGAGCTGCCGGACACGTTGTTCTTCAGATGTTGATAACCTCCTTATGAGTTCTGATTTCAATTGGGCATATTCATCCTGAAGGTGGCTGTAAAATTATGTCTTCGACCTCACCAATAACACGTCGAGTGTCGAGTTCAGCAACAACATAATTAAATTTAGTTTGATCTGCGGATATGCCAGAGATTGCAAACTGAGCCTCCACCTGTGCAAACCAGATGGCAGGCCGATCAGGCCAGAAAAGAGGGAATTTAATGGCTACTCGACAAATGAAAGGGGTAGGATGAAGTGACAAAGAATCCGTGGGGGCTGATTCTGTTGCAACAGCGGTGCCTTGAGCCTTAAGTTTTTCTATTTCTGCTGCCATTAAATTGTTTTGTTGTTCCAGTAGGGCATTTTTCTCACTAAGTAACTGTATATTAGTCTCCATCTTAAACTTAATATATCTAATAGAAACAGGAACCCTTTACACAATATATTAATTATTGAGCTATGTTAAATAAAATAAAATGGTTAAATGTTCCACATAAACAAAATAAATTAAACACAAAATAATAAATGCAAACAAATAGACAAAAGAAACCTACAGGAAGATATTATTAAAACCAAATATGTACTTACAGCTTATACTATGATCCTACACCAACCATCCATGTAAGTAGCTAGGTTAATAATACAATAGAAGATTATGTATTTTTAAAATAAATAATTAGTTTAAAAATCATTAGTTCCCCTTATCAATACAAAGTGTGCTCTTAAATGTCTGTAAACAGCCTATACAAAGTTGTGCTAATATCTATTTGATATTAGTTATTTATAAATTGTTATATTTTAAAATATATTGTTCTATACGTTAAAAAAAAGGCTTGCAGACAGATTTATCAATTTCCTATATTAGTACTTAGTTGTTTCTATTCAGAGTATATACTAACAGTAGGTAACAGTGCAGAACATTAAATTGTTAGTGTGAAATGACTGAAATCAGCAGGTCTATAGTCCCACCAATGAATTAGTATCTTTAGTTCAATAAAATATTATATTTATACAAAAGGTTTATACGTGCATGCACAATTATTGATATCTATGAATGCGTAAGGCCTGTTGAAGTGCAGTTGAAGCAAAACCGTTCCACAGCTTGTAGGTAGTAAACAACAACAGGCAGGTACGTGTGGTAGGTAGCATGCAGTGGCAGGCAGGATCGAAGGTTTTGTAGGCAATAACGTGCAGCGAGACCTCGCAGTAGGTGAGTATATGTTTTTGAGCGAGATAGTGCTGTGCGTGCTACGTAGTAACCAAACTTGATAGGATTGCTGGAGCGTGCAAATATCTAGGGGTCACCAGTTGCGGGTGATTTTGGGAACTTATACTATGTTCCCCTGTTCCGCTTTGAAGTCCGAAGTGTAAGTCAAACACAACTAATATTTCGGTGGAATATGATTCTGACTATTATTTATTCACACAATAGAATATACAGCATATACACATGCACCCACAAATCCGATTAATTAACAATCACCAATTAAATTAACGAGCGAGTCTCCGCGAGTATCGCGAGAGTGTAATGTTACATGTAATAACATGTATCAGGCGAACATGCAGTTAGTTAGTTCGTTTTTGCCGCGCTGTCAAATCATAGTGCGTTCGGAAATTTCGAACCCCACACGCGTAAACAATTTGTCACTGCTCGTTGAAGAAAAACGTCGTGAGGAAACCTGAATGCCTGAGAGATTTTCTCGATGACTCGTGAAATCTCCTCCAACCCGCACAGGGCCAGCGTAGTGGACTGTGGCCTCATCCCTCTCGCCATGACAGGAAATCCGTGCTCAATAGTGGTAAATTTTTAATTTCAGCTGTTAAATAAATAATAGATTGTTTTACATTCTATATCTATCTATCTATACCAACTATTATAAAACTGTAACAGAGCTATGTCTGTACATTAATAATATTTGTAAAAAAATAATGAATATAATAGACTATTTAGGCGTCTCTGAACATAAAACAAATCTTTTTAGAATTTTTGTGAAATGGAATCACATAAAAACTATGTGATGCCCGAACAAACAAACAGAACCTCAACCTCCTGAACGAGGATTCTGATGAATTTTATTTTTGTTTGATAGCTCTTGATTAGACTTAAAAAACTGGTATATATTTTATCCTGCTACTATATTGGGAGCCCGAAGTAAGTATAACCTAAAAACTAGCATTTGGCTGCGACGGAATATTAAAAAAAACCGCATAGATATCGATAATTGGTGTATTAGCATTAAATTAAATCTTATGTATATGTATATAGATTTTGTTTGGAACTTATCTCTTAAACTTCCGTAGAAGTTACCCTTCCTTCCTCCATTCAATTGGCCTTACATATTTATGGATCCGTAATCTCGGCATATTAAGGACACAGATACGAGTAACGAGCTTTTAGTATTATACAAATCCAAACACCGATAGAGTAGCTGTTACTTATACCACACGACGATTCTTTTGTGAACAACAACCGGTATGGTGGTGCTGCGAATCCGGATTTTTAAAATGTATAAATACTATCTGCAGTTGACATTTTTATTATCTTATTATATATTGCCACAGCATTCTCCCTCGCACCACCCCTATTTGTTGAAGAGAAACCTGTATTTTCGTTTTTTCAAAGCTGGAAAGATTTTTCTCGACAGCTCATGAAGTAACTTCGCATAGCTAAACGTAAGTATACGGCAAGTAGAATAATAAATAGTACCTAATCGCATGACTGAGACAAATGTGGTATTAACCTTTTGCGTCGTATAATTTTATAAATAAGAGGATCATTAGGATCCTGACTTTATAAATTGTCACAAACACACAAGTCCCTATAATATTTAATATTTATAGAGATCGAAAACAGAATATTCGTTGCGTGTGTAGAAGCGTTGCCTATAAATCCTGCAGATACCTATGCCACCTGAGAAATAATTGGATGTAGGAAGAGGGAAGATATAAACACATTTTTCATCGCATCAGGTGTGAGATGATTGTAAGAGTTAGGTACCTTAAACCAAAATATAAAATAAGTTGATAACAATGTGTTTGATATGGTTAATTTTTTTGTTCAATCCTTTTTCTGGCATGGGTTTTCTTCAAATTAGGCTATAATCCACCACGCTGGCCCAGTGCGGGTTGGCAAACTTTAAAAACGCCGAGAAAATCTCTCAAGCATGCAGGTTTCCGCACGGTATTTTCCTTTTCTGAGCAGTGATAAATTGTAAACAAATACACACATAATTTCGAACAAGCTCTGAACCTTCGACTGGGGTTCGAACTCGATACCATTATCTTTGCCGTCTTTAGTTTTACCGCTAGGCTGTCACTGCTATTCAATATAATGATAAATAAGCCTAGTAAGATACTTCATCACGGAAAATTCTTTGTGTGATCCACAAATGATTGTTCTGAGTCTGGATGTAACTACTTAGTGTCTGTTAATTGTACACTTGTAAAGTCTCCCGCGATATAAAGATTATTCTTTAGTGTAGGATGTTATATTAAAAATTACTTATCTATCTATCTATAATATTATAAAACTGTAACAGAGCTGTGTCTTCAAGATATTTGAGAAAAAATTACTGTAATAAGCTTTATAGGCGTGTCTAAACACAAAACAATTTTTTTAGAATTTTTGTCTGTTTGTCTGTTTATCTGTTTGTTTGTTCGCACATCACGCAAAAACTACTGGACGGATTTTGAAGCAACTTTTTTTATTTGAAAGGCCTTGATTAGACTTAAAAACTGGTATACATTTTTATCTCGCTACTATATCCGGAACCTGAGATATAACCGAAAAACTAGCTTTTGGCTGTAGCGAAGCCGCGGGCAAAAGCTAGTACATATAAAGCTGTAACAGAGTTGTGTCTGTAAATTCGAGATATTAGAGAAAAAATGACTGTAATAGGCTATATAGGCGTGTCTAAACACAAAACAATTTTTTAAAATTTTTGTCTTTGTCTGTTTATCTGTTTGTTTGTTCGCGCATCACGCAAAAACTACTGAACGGATTTTGACGCAACTTTTTTTGTTTAATAGCTCTTGGTTAGACTTGAACTTTTGACTTTGAACTGGTATACATTTTATTTAGATACTATATCGGAAACCCGAGATATTACCTAAAAACGAGCTAGTTATACTTATTTCTACTTTTTTATTTAATACTTACTATTTATATTTTAGATATTTTTAGCCTTTGACATGCTTAGCCATATACATTAAACACAAAGTGGAATATGTGAAATCGAAAAAATGTTTAATATTAGGGGTTAAAGATGAAATTGCCGATTTGTACTGAAAAATTTAAATTAGCTTTTTTTCATTTAACAAATTTATTTACTTAATCAAAATATCTACCATTATTATCTATACATTGCTGCCATCATAATAGGAAGGTCACTTATGCCGTTGCGATAGAACTCTGGTAATCTAGATTCTTCAAACTGTGTGAAAGCATTTTGTACTGCCTCCTGGGCAGAAAACTTTTTATCACGTAGAAAATTGTCCAAATCACGAAAAAAATGGTAGTCCGTTGGACCAAGGTCTGACGAATACGGAGGGTGATGAATGGTTTCCAATTGCAGTTCCTATAGAGTTAAAACGGTTTCTCGTGCTGTATGAGGTCTCGCGTTATCATGGAGCAATAATGGTGAAAATCGATTCATGAGTCGGGGCTGTTTCACTGCAAGTTTTGCTCTCATTGTTCGGAGTTCGGCACAGTAGACATCTGCCGTTATTGCTTGACCAGATCGGAGAAAGCTATTTAGGACACTGTTGCAGCGTTTGACCTGGGGTCTGCCATTGCATTTTTCGGTTAAAGTTATCGTAAAGAATCCACTTTTCATCACATGTCACAATTCGATCCAATATTCCTTCATTTCTGTATCGATTCAACAAGGCAACACAAGTTTCAACACGCGTTTCTTTCTGCAGATCAGTCAAATCATGAGGCACCCATTTTTCATATTTTATTATTTTATTGAATTGACGCAAATGAGTCAATATTGTTGGTAAGGTAACGTTAAACCATGCCGCTAATTCCTGGGTAGTTTGGCTCGGATCGGCTTCCACCATCTCTTTCAATTCATTGTTATTCACATGTGTGGGCGGTCTTCCACGTGGTTCGTTCTTCAAATTAAAATTTTCATCACGAAAGCGTTCAAAACAAAATCGCACGGTGCGTTCATTAGCAGTCCCCTCTCCAAACGCAACATTGATATTGCGAGCTGTTTCTGCAGCTTTAGTTCCGCGTCGGAACTCGTATTCAAAAATCACTCGAATTTTCGAAGTATCCATCTTTCTTGTCTAAGCTGAATAAAAACAAACAACTGAAAGTCGATAATCGAATGTTGCACATTTTTTAAAAGAAGAACCTCATAGGTACCATTTGAAGAAAGTTTCACACAAAAATCTCAAATCATGAATGTTCTCTGTCAATTCCAAGTACCTACCTATTACAAAAAAACGGCAATTTCATACATTAACCCCTATTACTTACTATTTACTAGCTTCTGGCCGCAACTACGTGTGTGTGGACCAAATTTGTTGGTCCATAGAGTGTGATGCATATCTCTCAGGAATCCCTATACTGCCTATACTCTTCTTCATATCCTTCCTATCCACCTCTTATCCCTTTCCTTGGAGACGGCGACGCGCGAGTTATGCCTCTAATGTTGCTAGCGTCTATGTATGAAAAAAAATAATTAAGTGATAAAGTAACAAGTGTGTAATTAGGCAGTTACCTGTACCTTAGCAGATACACAAGCTGTAAGTAATTCCTATATTAAGGTTACAAGTAGCGTACTTTAAAGTTTAATTATTAAAATCCACACTTTTTCCACTTTTCTCGGTCACAGAATCCACTTTCCTTGCCACGAGAATCTCTTGAAAATCAAAAGAGGCACGTTGGAATATTTTAAGTACTTAGGATGTTTATTTGCACCCCTACAGAAGCTTTTTAATTTAATTTAAATAATGTTTACAAAAATGCTATAGACACAACTTACTATTATTATATGAGATAGTGTTTGTATGATTAGCAGTTACGAGGTTTGTTATCAATCGCTTAAAACCAGGTAAACAATTTTTAGTAAATTTTGAACGAACGATATTAGTAAATTTTGGTACATTAGTTTAAGACCTAAAAGGACATAAAGAACATTATATTATCTCAGTAAAGGAATGAAAAGCAGTCAGAGCTGTCAACTATCTTCACTCACACACATCACATATAGGTATGAATAATTTAAATTTCAACGATTACTCGCTTATATAGCTTTATTAACTTCTGTGTTACTAAAGTGCAATATTAAAAATCCAAATGAGGAATTGTTTAAAGTTTCGCTAGGTACCTGCTATTTTTTTTGAAATTGGTATACTTTTTATCTAAAGGTTGTTGAGAAAATTACCAAAGCTAGTAATCGCGAATATCGCATTTGCAAAACGACGCATTTTCAGCGGGAGTGGGATCGGACTTAGCGAAGCGTAATACAAGTGTTACAATACTAAGAGAGAAAGAACTGGATTTACTTGATTGTATTCCACCAATTCATCAACAGTTCTACACTGTTATTCAAGGATAATGGCAATAGTGACAGTGATTAAATATGTTCTTTTATTGCCATCGGTGCCAGAAGAGCAAACGGCCCTCCTGATGGTAAGTGGCAACCACCGCTCATGGACTTCCCCGGATTGGAAGGGACGCAGGTTCGAATCCCGCTCGCAATAAAGCTCTTTTTCTACTTTCACAAATAATTCGTTATTAGGAGCAGTTTTTAAATGAATAATAAATATATTTTTGAAGTTTTTACTTATTAATTTGATATTTCTTGGTGTTATCATGGCATATCTGTCAAAAAATAACATAAATATAATAAATTACATCATTTTCATGATGTAATTAGTAATAACATAATTTCATTCACCAGAATGAGTAATATAAAGATAAACTTTATTTAAATATTTTACTACAAACTGATTTGAAAATTACAATTTTTTACTTTCCTTCATATCGTAAATCATAGATTTTGTAGTTAGGCCACTGTGGATTTAGCAACCTTAAATATCTGAGCGCACGGCAGTGCGCCAGGTCAAGTACCAGCAATCTTTACACGAAGAATTTCAAACATTTTGCGTTTTTCAAACCCCCATCACTAAAGTGTTTTTCAAGTATGACATTTTAACGGCATATGAAGGATAGGTAGCCTGATTGACGGGGATAATTAGGTTATGCTCTTACAAAGTGGTAGCCAAAAATGTCGGGTACTGGTACTGAAATTTATTAAGCACTTTCAGTTTTTTTTTATTGCCGACGGTGGCAGACTTGCAAACGGCCCACCTGATGGTAAGTGGTAACCGTCGCTCATGGACTTTGGCTACACCAGGGGTACAGCCAAGCCGCTGCCTACCGTAAAGTACATAGAAGTCGGATATTTAGCTAGATGAGAGGTCTTGTTGTATAAGTAGAGAAAAAAATCTGATGTGATATTTTTTTTGCATGGACTTAATAAAAAGAACGGACTGAGCCTTGCTAACAAAAGATTGTGTCAGTCAGAGTCGGCCAGTTTGCTGTACGTACATGCCGACACGCACACATTCACACCTTAGTCGGCCATTGCGCGAGTAAACGTTATCACAGTCGGAACGTTTACGCTGCAAAAAAATATCAAAATACATCATATCTAGTGTGGTGAAATGGTGAAAAACCGTAGTAACAGAAAGAAAAAAACCCAGGAGTCACGTTTCATAGGTAAATGAATAACTTAATCACTTAGTTCCCGATTTTATACATTAAAATTTATATTAATTCACGAGAACAAAATAATTCATCACAATGCCAGTATTGCTCATATTTGCTAGTGGAAATTACCCGAAATATGGGAATTTTATTGAGGTACTATTTGTTTAGGTACTATACTTTGATTTTTTTATTTTGTAGACTAAAATGATATTTGATAGCCACGTATCATTAATAGTGTTGTTGTAGTCGGAGTTATCGAAAACTCATAATTAATTTTTTTTTTTTATTATAATAAATTTTCTGATGGTTTATTAATTTAAATTTGCGTTGATCAGTAGTGTAAGTAGCATGAATTTATTATTGTAGCATTTACAAAATCTAAATTAAAGTAATCATACCTATTTTAATATGTTTTCTATACTATTATAAAGCTGTAACATAGCTGTGTCTGTACATTTAAGATATTTTAGAAAAAATGACTGTAATAGACTATATAAGCGTATCTAAACACAAAACGATTTTTTTAATTTTTTGTCTGTTTATCTGTTTGTTTGTTCGCGCATCACGCAAAAACTGCTGAACGGATTTTGATGCAACTTTTTATTTGATAGCTCTTGATTACACTTAACAACTGGTATACATTTTATACGCTACTATATCGGGAAGCTGAGATATAACCCAAAAACTAACTTTTGGCTGCGGCGGAGCTGCGAGGAAAGGCTAGTAACGTAATGAAATTGCATTTGCGAGTATTATTTATGTTCATAAGAAAATCGCATTTAACGAAAGCGACTTAAAATAAGGCGAAAGATGCCCACCGTAGATGCCTATTTGTCTGCTTATTATCATTTTAGTCAAAATGGAAAAAATAAAAGCCGAACTTTCTTAATCACAATTTATTTCTGAAATATAAATTTCAGAATCTACATTTACTAAGAATCTTTCTGTTACATTATCAATAAGGTGAACGAGTAGCAACATTTTATTTCGTTACTTTAAGTATAATAACATACTCGACATATCTGAACTACCATTGCAGTGTCAACAACTTTAGCCCTCAGTAAATAATTATTTAATTTCAGCCATTTTAAAACATTTGTTATTTCTTGCGATACGCCCCTTTACCTGTGCCCTATGTGTTATATGGGATTTGATTTACAGTGCTAAGGAAGTCTTTTGAGATGTTGACACCATACTCAACAGTGAACTCCTCAACTACATTTTTTGATAATAAGTGTGTTCTTTTGTAATGATTTACAGTAATTCTGCTTTGATCAGTGTATTAATTTAGTAATTGCTTACATTCTTTGAGTTTAGCCACTTTTGAACTGGGCCTTACGCCACCCTGTAGTGGCAGTTTTATTGTACCTTATGGGAGTGGTAAGAAGCGTTATCTAATACCAAAACGAAATCATCAAAATTATCTTTAGCCACTCTTCAAAATATTCTATTTTAATAATAATATATCTGCTTACAATTAGAAACTGTAGCGGCCCATATAGATAACATAAAACTGTTTAAAACAATAAGCTTTGTGTATTCCGCTCACCTCAAAAAAGAGCAATAGTTTCCTAGAATTCTGTGAACCACATCTGCGCTAGAACAATAACTCTACCGATTACAACTGCATCGGATTCCTCCGAAACACATTAATTGTCAAAGCAGTAAAGACACCTTGGCCACTGTAGTCCCGACAAACATGCAAGTTAATCCCGTTTTATCGACATAATTATGTTATCCTTTATTACCCATTATCTGCCGATGATTTATTTTAAGTTTTAAATAAATACAGTAAAATTGTGTTTTTTTGCACTATTAACCTTTTCAAATAGTACGGTATACTTAATATACATTTCCAATAAATTTATCTACCAACCTGTTTTTTTTTAATATGTATAATAAATAAATTATGTATAATAAGTAAATTTGGGTAACATGGCAACCCTAAATTCATTGTTTAACGCCGATATTGACGTCAAACCAGGGTGACATTCCATCATCCAGCCGCACACAAGCTCTGCAGTCCATGTAGACTGCACCGCTTGTAGCAGTCTACCGCTAATACCATACTCCGGCAAAATGTCCCGAAGTTCCTTTCGTACAACAGTGTCAAATGCTTTCCCCAAATCCACAAAACTGCAGAAAACCCTCTGCCCTACAGCCAGATGCTTCTCCACAATGTTGCGCAGAGAAAACACTTGATCCATGCATCCTCGTCAACAGTTTTTTCATGAAATATATTCTATTTAAAATTTTCTGGGTGTGAAATTTATATCGCATTCTCATTTATTTTCTTTTTCATAACCACCTCTCTTCTCTCGTCTAATTATTAAAAAATCAAAGTCTCAGAATTATTAGGAAATCCATTAAAAATTAATTACAAATATCCATCTGCACAAACGTAGCACAATGCCAGCAAAAAAAAATCTTTAAAAAGATCAACATGGGGTTTTCCGATTACAGCGCCGAAGATTTCATAAATACAATAGCTTACCCGTTTCAAACACGTACAATCGTTGGTATCTTACAATCTGCAGACGTAGTTAAATGCGATTCAGCTTTTTGTGAACTTCCTCGTTGAGCATTAGAGAGTTTTAATTCAGCCCGAAGCCGATTTAATTCGTACCCATAGGTTTATCTACACAATTCTCTGGAAATGATTGTAATTAATAGAGCCATTTGCAGGAATTACTACTATTAAAAAGGTTTTCTAAAAAATGCGGTTTTAAAAAGATATTAACACGTTCGCTGCGGCAGCCCTGGCACTAAACTTTCTGCCAGTACGGTACGAGACAAATACTGCCCGTATCAATATGTGTGCAAATTCAGCTATCGTGATAATTGCTCGGGACTGGGAATTTTCGTAACACATTCATTGCTAACGTCTTGGGGGAAGCCTGCGCTATCTGTCGGAAGTATTTTTTTTATTTTTTATTTATTGCATATAGTGGCAGACGAGCCGTGACCCTTCTGATGGTAAATGGTAACCATCGCTCATGGACTCTACTATACCGAGACTATTGTCAAGCCGCTTCTCACCATTTCATTTCGCAGATATGAAATGAAAGAATAAACGGCTATCTCCTGCTACAGCCAAAACGCAACGATGTGCTTCATGGCCGGTCACACGGGAGATGGTAGTACCAACCCGCTCGGGCCCAATACCAAGTGAGTACTCCCACTTGGTACCCAGCCCTACCACTTCCCTTAGTCGCCTCATACGACACCCGTGGGAAAGAATGTGGTGGTGACAATTGTATTCTTAGTCCGTCACCACACGGACAACGGAATTTGCATACATTATACCGGCCAGGTAAACTTAATGTTACAATTAAGATTTCTACCAAATAATGACGTAGCTCACTGTCTCGAGCAATTGTCATGATGGCTGAATTGGCAAAGCATCTGTGACAGTATACAGGATTTGATCCTACTCATGACTTTTATTTTCACACTTTGTGTCACACACACACTTTTCTTTTGTTTTTGTTCACACATATTTAAAAATATCAAAATAATCGGTAGGCTTCATCCTCCTCGTACCTGACTGCAGTAGCCCTGGGTTCTGTAAGATATTTCGAAAGATATAAGCATAGGAGTGATAAAATACTAGGGATAACCACTGAAGGAATGTAATATGGTTCCAGTGGCCCGCCAATAAGTCACGGCGGGTTTCTTTAGTGGGTGAAGGCCCCACACTACCCTGTTCGTTGCCCCGAACGACGGGGTGTGCTGTTAGGAACATTTTTCTCGCCTTAACAAAAAAAATCTTACATGTAACGTCAATTATAAAAATATTTAATAACCTTGGGACAAGCACAGCGATGTGTGTTACGACACGTGACTTCTGTCTGAGGTGGTAGCTGCCGAGAAGTTGTCATTGGGACAACTTCTCGATTGCTCGATTGCTCCAATGGTACCCAAATGGTATATAAATACATCATCATTCTGTACATCACTCATCCCAAATCGTTTCTTGTATTCTAGATTATAAGTACGCCAAATTTTCTGATCACTAGTCTGTTGTAGTGTGAAGAAGTAAATAACGAACAAACAAATAAACTCACTTTCATCTCTGGAGCCCAGAAAAGGACATAGACTTTGTTTTCATCGTGGAAACATTAATGGTTCCCGTGGGATAAATATTTTTACTTAGAAATTATTAATGTGGCGTATATATTTATATTCTGAAGGGTCTGCGGGCGGAGTCGCGGGCAGAATTTAATTTATAATATTACTAATAATGAGTATGGAAGAAAAAAAAAAAAATTCTCAGTTGCAGCCCGGAGTTTGGAAATGTGCCCGGTAGACGTCAACAGGCTCGCCCCCTATTACGTGGGACTTAAACATAGCTGGCGAGTCGTGGGTGTGCAATACACCTCTGCCTACCCCTTCGGGGAATACAGGCGTGATGCTATGTTTTTTTTTTTTTTAGTATGGAAGTTAGGTTTCCACTAAAAATCATTTTCACAACGGAACATTTATTATAAGATTTTAAACTATCGCGTTTCATTAATGTATTTAAAATATTATAACGGGATTTAAAGCGTATCTGTTTAGTGGTAGAACACGTTTTTATTCTCGATATTTCGACTGGGTTTCACCAGCCGTGGTCACGGGTTAACTAACTGGAACATTTATTGACTGAAAACCGAAAGAACATCGCTGTTTTACAGATTATTTTTTTCAAAAAGTTTGTTGTATTTTTCAAACGAGCCCATTACATTAACTAAGAAAAATGTTATGCTCCTTAAAAATTTCAACTTTGTGAGTTAGTGGTATTAAGTTTTGTAACCGACACGCTGCCCCTCAGGTAAGGGCAGATACGGCTTTGTCATCGGAATTACTCTATCCTTGTAACAAAGTACGGACTATGTATTAAATGGCTATTTGCAATCCATCAGCTGTCAGCGTTATAATGGTGCTATCAACGCTCTCAGGGGAGCTAAATTGAACTAGAAACAATTTCAGCATCAGTCTTTCAATATTAGGAATATGATCTGAGTAGAGAAAGTTCGACAAACGCTACTTTAAATTCTGCAGTCCCACATAAAATCAATATTTACCCCAGCAAAGTAAACATCAGACTCATAAAGGAAATAAAAGAAACCACTGCTATTGCGCCAAGTTTTACTTCGATTTTTTCTCAACTAAGAAAGCCTTCTTTTGAAATAGACGACTACATAAACTAAATGAGATTTAAGTTTGAAACTATGTAATGCTGTTGTTATAACAGCGCATTTCATTGGAATGTACTATATAGCTGGGTAAGCTGTCAAATAAAAATATATATAAAAATATCTAAATATATATCCGTATCCTTGTTATTTGAAAGTGCATTGCTCATGAATGCTAATTTCGATAACGCATTCATACTTAAGTCTTGGGTGACGCCTGCGTTTCTGGACGGTATCCAGGAGATCCAGGTTCAAATCCTGCTCGTGACTGTTAATTTCCAATTTCACATTTTCACACTTTGTGTTGATTTATACGGATATATGTTACTGGTTGTAAAGACATATTAATAGGTTCGTGACTACTATATATTATACTAAACACACAATTATGTTAATTCATTGTAGTTATAATTAACCTTAGTAGTCATTGAGTGATTATTAGCAATGTCAAATAGTAAAAAGTACCGGTAAGTTTGGGGAACATTGCTGTTAAATATTTTGGTCTGTATTTTTAGCACTATACACACACATAAAAAAAACGTGCCATCAATTATTATGAATTTTAATTGCAAAATTAAACTTACTATATTGGAATAATGCATTTTAATGCATCCGGTAGATGGCTTGGGTCGTA
Source organism: Leucoma salicis (assembly GCA_948253155.1). Lineage (NCBI taxonomy): Eukaryota > Metazoa > Arthropoda > Insecta > Lepidoptera > Erebidae > Leucoma > Leucoma salicis. The sequence goes on along the minus strand of OX411809.1, from coordinate 10,828,304 downwards.
AAGACAAATTTAATGTGATGTGGAGATTGGGAATGACCGGCTTAGCGGTCTAGAGCACTTATCCGCATTGGAAGGGGCGCAGGCTCGAATCCCCCTCGCAGCAAAGTGTTTTTTTCTTCATTCACAAATAATATGTTCTTTAAAGTATTACTGATAAATTTCAAAAAGCTACGATCTATCGAGGCTTTAGTGATACACAACGTATGCTGTGTATGAGTCTGTTCTGTCATTATAGCTTTCAAACGGCTCAACGAATTTGGTTTGTTTGAAAGGCAACTTGATCAAGAGTATTCTTTGCTATGATTTAACAATATCTATTTATTAGAAGACTCACAGAGAACCGTACCAGAAGTTTTATTGAGTCAGTGTGAATTCAGTATTGTGTTAATTCGAAGAAGAACATACCAGCCAAGATACGATGCTGTAACATCAGCCAAAGTGTCTCACCAGGGGCGGATTTACGAATTTGCCGCCCGGAGGCTATTCAAATTTTGCCGCCCCTACTAACCTCTGAAATTCGATACCATAGTTCGAGTTAGTCGATACTTAGTTAATCTATAATTGCAACTTTATGATTATGGCATCGTCGTATATATCGTCCTTATAACATCAGCTTTACCCATCTTTTATATAATGTACATTCAGCAAACATTATACTTTTAATTGCACTTCAAGTTAAAAACAATACGAACAATATCCCTATTAAATTATCTGGTAGAAATCATAATTGAAAGGATAATATAAAACTTTCATAGCTTAATAGCAATGAAAGTTATATTATCTTTTTGCGTAATTGATTTTATAAATTGGTCTACATCGGAGCTGAGCCCAGGATCAGTATCTGGCCACGGAAGTAATGTCACACAGTTTCAGTGGTCTGCCAATACAGGCGGAGAGACGGTACACGGCAGGTTTATTTAGTGGGTGAGAGCCCCACAGCCCCACACTACTCTGTTCGTTGCCCCAAACGACAGGGTGTGCGGTTAGGTCCATTTTTTCCCGCCTTAACAAAAACAAAGGATAAGTATCTGTTAATGAATGGTTGGTGGCTAGCGAGGTGGCAGGGAGACATCCGCTGAGCGGATATGGCCCAATAGAGGGCCTGACTGGAGGCGCCTCGGGCCGGTCTTTTGACCATGGGGGCACTTCAGTCAGTGCTGGAGGAGTGGGCGGGGTCATGACATGGATTCCCTACTTTCTGACTGGTGCACATAGTTGCAAGAAGGGAAGCGACTCCGTGCTGTCACATTGTGACTGCGACGAGGACACGGCGCGGTAACAAGACCCTCGCTGGGGACTCTCGCTGCCGAATGTCGTCAGCTCGATACGCTGTAGCATAGTATAAGGAAAGAAGTAAGTTATCTTCATACAAACGAACCGAGCACGGTTTCAAGATAATTTATTTTAATTTTGTATATAAAAACTAGCTCTGTATTTATGACGATTGAATAAACTAACAGTGATCAGCCTTGCGTGCTTAGGTAATTATCGCGCGCACGGGGTCTGAGTTACCGTACTTGTTTCCTTTTACTATGGCTGTAGCGAGTGGATTTGGTCAGCGGTCGATGCCAGGATGTCCAAGATGACATCATTTTGGACTCAAACGGTGAAGAAGGCCAGGGAGGACGATTCTTCCGCTGACCCGAACCACAGGCGCGGGTATGTGCGCCTGATGCCACTTTAACTGAGCCCGCAGGTGGATGGACCGGGAAACGTCCGTCACCTGCAAGTTCTCCCTCAAAGATGTGACGCTCCGGTGTGAGGAAGTGCCGCTCAGTAGGGGGTAGGTCCCGAAAGGGTATTCCGCTGGTGGACCACTGGAGTAATGCCACATAGTTCCAGTGATCCTCCAGAACAGGTGGAGAAATATCACACAGCTGGTTTATTTAGTGAGTGAGAGGCCACACTTTCCTTGTCGTTGTCCGAAACTATGAGCTATGTGGTTAGGTAGATTTTTTCCGCCTAAACGAAAAAAAAGAAAGATTTTAGTTCTCACCCGCTGAAAAAACTTTTTCTCACCCGAACAATTTCTCGCAGGTGGCCATGTGAACTACTATGCTAGGTACCCAAGTTTGGATAAATGTTTTCCAAATTCTGTTTTCGCAGGAACGAAGACAGACTTACTCGTATTAACTGTCCGGATGACTTTTCTTTTGTTGTTTGTGTAAATTCGAGATGGGGCCTAATTTGCCGCCACCTAAAATTTGCCGCCCTAGGCTCTAGCCTACTCAGCCTACTGGTAAATCCACCACCGTGTCTCACTAACTTCATCGTTGCAATGCTTCTAATGTGTATGTTATAGATACACAATGATCCAGTCAGTTGATAAAATAGGAAAGAGAAAGAATAGTTAATAAATTTTAAATTATTAATCTACCGAATTACCGGTAGAGAGACCGAAGAGAGATAATTTATAAATCAGGTGTAAATGATTACCGTTTTCCAAAAAAACCTCATGTAACAATAACTAGTATAATAGAGCTGCCAACTTAACGCTAACTTAATGTCATCTTGTAGCGATAAAGTTATTATTGTTATCACAACCGACCTGGAATTAACTTGAACTCATTAAAAGTTAAATAAAAGAGTGCTTTAAGTTAAAAGCTAAAGAAGTATATCTGCTATTTATGTGTTCTATCATTATATTTAGTTATTATTAGCCTTTGCCCGTGGCTCTGCAGAAAAAAATCTAGTTACATCTCAGATTCCCGACATAGTATACCAGTTTTTATGTCTAATAAAGAGCTATCAAACAAAAAATGTTTCATAATGATCAGCAGTTTTTAATTGATGTCTGAACAAACGAATAGTCAAACAAAAGATATATATCTATATAAATTGTTTTCAGTTTAGAGTGGGTGACTCATGGCATACCCTAAAATAGCAATATTTTCTAAAATCTCTTCAATGGACTACAGACATAGCTCTGTTATAGCTTTACAATATTTTATATACAGATATATTAAGTCTCTAATGACACCAAACCCTAACAAGCATGAGGAAAGCTCTCAATTTAGGTAAAATATGATCGCGATAATTGCTATACTTGTAATTTTTCTATAACTTTATTGTCAGAAGTTGGCGGCATTCCGAGGCACGTAGCACCTCCGAGCCTATCCTACTCCAGTTAAATTTGTGACTGTAACAGGTTCAACTTGTACGTAACGGCTTTCGGCTTGAATTTCCGTCTTCTTGAAGCTCCAATATTTGGCATCTGTGTCGTAGATGAGATAACAACCACGCTCTTTTATTTGTTTGTTTTCGTAAGATTTGTCATAACAATTATTTCGTCAGAACAGAAGAAGCATGATAATTGTTTCTTAAAGTAATAAAATTAAGCTGTTGTGAAATAGCAAAAGATAACTCCGTACGGGATTAGAACCCGCGACTTATGCAACGCCGGTGCCACTTTTACCAGTGATCAAATTTACAATGTCACATTAATTTGGTACATACAATATCAAATTATGGCTATATTGGGTGATACCTATATCATCTATCGAAAGATTTTTATTTATTAGTTCCGATCAGGCAACTCTATTACAAAATTAAGATACATACAAAATGATAACATATCAAATAATTAAAGATAATTGCCGTATTCTATTTTTAAAAAAAATATAATTCATGTTGTTTTTCTGGTCATGGACATAATTTATTTATTCGAATTAAATCAAATCAAAATTAAAATTAGGTGCACACACGACCAACAACGCACAATAGAGGTTTTTATATTAGAAGAATGTGTGAGAGCATAAAAATATCTTGTTTGTGCTCTGAGAGCAAATCTTCAGCTATGCTCACATTCCATGAATCGGCAAGATCCTTTTTCCGTTTGTCTTTATTTACTTTTATTTATTTTTATTATGCTTTAGTAAGTAGCCGCTCCATTGTTGAGCTTTTTTATTTAAATTAAAACTATTCTTTGAAACTAGAAAATGTAGCTTTCTTTATCTTTAATGAATATAAGTATAGTAGCCATTACAATATCACAATATAGTAAAATATAATTTATTGTACACCAAAACAATAAAAACAATATTAAAAACTGAAACTATCAACAAGTATGTACTGCCATACAACCTTTAGATGGAGTTGAGAATTGCGATGCTGCAATTATGTGGTACATGTGTAATATTATAGGAAATGTAAAAATGTAAAATATAGCTTGGATTTTTTTCCTGTACCTCTATTACCATATAGAATATTATGTCTTATAATAATTACTAGCTGCCGCCAGCGATCTCATTTGCGTGGACCTCAGAATAGGGAAGAAATATAAAACACTAGTCTTTGCGAGCGGCTCCGCCGCAGCCAAAAGCTAGTTTTTCGGTTATATCTCACATTCCCGATATAGTAGCAGGATAAAATGTCTACCAGATTTTAAGACAAATCAAGGGCTTTCAAATAAAAAAAGTTGCATCAAAATCCATCTAGTAGTACTTTTAAATAAATTCTAAAAAAAATCTAGTTTAAATAATTTTCTAGTTTTTCGGTTATATCTCGTATTCCGATATAGTATCGGGATAAAATGTATACTAGTTTTTAAGTCTAATGAAGGCCTTTCAAACAAAAAAGTTGCATAAAAATCCGTTCAGCAGTTTTTGTGTGATGCGCGAACAAACAAACAGATAAACAAACAGACAAAAATTCTAAAAAAAAATGTTTTGTGTTAAGACATGCCTATATAGCCTATTACAGTCATTTTTTCTCAAATATCTTAAATGTACAGACACAGCTCTGTTACAGCTTTATAATAGTATAGATTAATAATATATACATTATAAGTACATTACTGTATAAAACATTAATTACCTGTTTTCAAAAAATATAATACCTTACGAACCTACATTTTTCGGGGTTAAAAGTATCGTATATTTTGACCCAGGAAATAAACTACACGTGTGTTAAATTTCATCTAATACTGTTGAGTTTTTGTTTGAAATACATACAAATATCGAAACAAAAACTTTCATATTTATCATATTAGTAGGATATAATATTTTAAGCAATTGACATGGTTGGTGACGGCCTACGGATATAAGTGTCACCACCCTATTCTTTCCCACGGGTGTCGTATAAGGCGACTAAGGGAAGTAAGCAATTATCATCCATCGCATGACTGGTGGTAGGGCTGGTACCAGTGGGAGTGCTCACTTGCTATGGGACCCGAACGGGTTGGTACCACTATCTTCCGTATGACTGCGGTTTGACAGTACTCTCGGTATAGTTGAGTCCATGAGTGACGGTTACCATATACCATCAGGTGGGCCGTGACACGTTTGCCACCATATGCAATAAAAAAAAAACAGTGCGCACATGTGAATTTGAAAATGATAGCCGAGCTAGGTCCTAATATGCGCCTTCTGAACACCGTTGATATGTGGTGACATTTACTCGGGGCCAATGTCCATAGATACTTTTTTCTTAGTGTTGGATGTCATCCGCGTCATCTGTCGGATTTACACACATTGTTCCGACCAGGTAAACGTAATTATTATAATTAAAAATCATTCTAAATGATGAATCGACCATTTACGAGTAGATATGTTATTCTATTTTGTGGATTGTGAAAATATTAATTTGCGTAGAATAAAACTTTGTAACCAACTTTAAATTACCTACAGACTAGAGCAAATATCAGACTAGATTTATTTGGATATTACTAGAAGCTAATATTACGAGCTTGAGTGGCTTAAAGATAATTAGTTTTTAGATTCACTCAATTTAAATTATACATGGGTTGGTTGTCTGTTTTCATTTTGTATTAGTTTCATTATAAGGTACATACCTACTATATCTATTTTGAAATGTAAGTAACTTACTTTGATGAACTAATGGAAAACAAATAACTATAACTGACTCTTAAAACATAACCTTTGAAACAACCTTTTTAACATTTGAAAAGCTATTTTCATTTCACTAATTACCATCTTGTTTATGGACATATTCGGTACGTGGTGTGAGACGTCTCCAATGAAGACAGTAAATAATTAACTGTCGAATTTCACAATGCCGTAGTCCAATTACGATATATATAGTTTTTTATAACTAATACTATTCACATGCTGCACATTTACTTGCAGTGTTTTTTTTGTTAGCCTTTTTATATTATTCGAAACAGGTGCGTGTCAAACGATATCTGGACTTCATACTACAATTAATACCACAAGGCTATCACAAAATGTGTTGTCTCAATATATTTTATGACGCACCAAATTCGAGTATGGTTGAGATGAGTGACATACGTGCGTTGGTGCGCTCGTAACGCAGTACAAAATCGGGTCTGGGACGTTTAAAGAATTAAACTCAGCATGATTCTTCAAGACATCTATAACAGATGTGAAGTGGAGATTTGGTGTCACCATTAGTTGACTGCGATAGCTTAGTGGTCCAAAGTACTTCTCCGGATTAGATAGGACGCAAGTTCGAATCCTGCTCGCAGTAAAGCGCTCTTTTACCACTTTCACATATAATTTGTTTTTTAAAGTAGCTGAGCATGTCAAGTGCTAAAATGTTCACAAAATATTTTCATTTTTTTTACATCTCAATTTACGCGTTAGTTTTTCGTCGTATATGTTGGACTCACCGGGTGCTCAGGTCTTAATTACGCCCAGAATACCCAGTGAAACTGCAGCGGCCCCTTCCAATCCCAATAGTGGTATGCCAGAGGGTCACCTTTTATCATTCTATTCCGACACCTCAGGTGTATTGCTTACTGACTACGCCCGCCCTGTCATTAATAAGGCGGCGGTAGTCAAAGTCACTCAGCGTGCCATGGAACAATGTTCGCTATTTCACTCTTTATCGACACAATCCGCAGGTCTATAGGAGAAATTGGGCCGTCTTGCTGACCGGAACCGCCGCCAGCGACTGATGATGCCGCTCTAGCAACTGCAGGTTGATGGATCGGGGAACGTCCGCCATATGCGGATGAGTCGCTCAGTAGAGGGTATCCGAAAAGGTAAGCCGCTGGCGGACCACTGAAGTAATGTAACATAGTTCCAGTGACCCGCCAATACAGGGGGAGAGACGGCGGCCGAGCCGTGGGTGTGTAATATACCTCTGCCTACCCGTTTGGGGATACAGGCGTGATGCTATGTTATGGTTTTATAGCGTATTACTATATTTTAGAAAGCAACACACCATTGTGGTAAAAAGTCAGGAGAAGTTCTTTAATCTGACTTTTTTTATCTCGGAAATGTTTTAGGTTGGCAGTGTAATAAATCTGCACAGCGAAACCCAGGTGTCGGCAGCAGCATTTGAAGTTTAAAGGGGCTTTAGCGAGGGGGTTATCAATTAAACTGCGCACGTCGGCAGTTGTACACCCCATGCCGCTCGTTCGTTTTGATGAATGCTATTTGTGTTCTCAACGATATCCATCCTTTCCGTTTTATTACCTTATTTGTACCCACATATGTTGCATTTGTTACTATTTATATAAATTAGATGGTCATTCGTTAAACAAAGTATCATTTGCTATAATTAGAAAGCATGTTTTTTAAACTTATTTTGACAGAAACTTTTAAATGGTGTTTACCCAAATGATTTCTATTTTATTATACTAAGTATATGGGTGGCAAATAAGCCCAACCAGAACGTAAGCAGTTACCGTAGCCTGTAGACGCTAGCAACAGCAGAAGCATCACTCGCACGTCGCCATCTCCAAGGAAAGGGATAGGAAATGGATAGGAAGTATATTAAAGAAAGGATAAGATACTAAGGAGAAGATCGAAGGACAATAAGGAGAGGATAGTGAGGGGGTTCGGGCCTCCGGCACTCTCACTCACCATACGGAACACAACGATAGGTACCACTACTGTTGGTTCACGCTGATCTTTTGTGAGGGGGTGGTACTTCCTCGATCGAGCCAGCCCATTCGTACTGGGATAAGCAAGGCTCTATTACCTACATACATTTAAAAAGGTGCATATTTATTATTACATTTATTACAGTACCACGTGTAATCAGAAAATTTAATATTTAGAATTTTTATATATATTTTTAGCATTTGACATGCTTAGCAACATACAATAAACACAAAGTGAAAAATGTGAAATCGAAAATAACAGTCACGAGCAGGATTCGAACCTGCATCTCCTGGATACCGTCCAGATGCTTTGCCAATTCAGCCATCGTGACCCTTGCTCTTGACTGCTAATCTCGATAACACATTCATACTTAACTTGAAGCATGTCAAATGCTAAAAATATATATAAAAATATCTAAATATTTATAGGGTTTGCGTCATTATTAGGTAAAATCTTAATTGTAAAATTAAATTTACCTGGTCGGTATAATGTATGAAAATACTTCCGACAGATGGTGCAGGCGTCACCCAAAGACGTTAAGTATGAATGTGTTATCGAGATTAGCAGTCAGGAGCAAGGGTCACGATGGCTGAATTGGCAAAGCATCTGGACGGTATCCAGGAGATGCAGGTTCGAATCCTGCTCGTGACTGTTATTTTCGATTTCACATTTTTCACTTTGTGTTTAACAGAAAATTTAACTTTTGTATTCGTTGGTTAAAATTAAATTACCACGTGTAAAGTAATTTTAATTTTTTGCAAAGTTGCATCAGAAATATTGTTTTCATTTTTGTAATAACAAGAGACTAGATATTTCTAGTTATATGTACACCGCTGTACTACGAATTAATACTATCCTATACGCCATTGATATATAATATACATCAATGTATACACCGTGTATTTATTGTATAGTATTATTTCGAGAACTGAAGACTACCACTCGTCTTCTAGTAGTCTCATCAGCAGAAGATGATTGGAACTTTTATTACACACATACTAAATAGTGTAAAACTCTTCGTAATACCTTTCCGATTTATTTCAAAGATAGGAATAGCTTATGCAACGAGCTTAGTGAAAGTAATTATGATTTTATTGTAAAAACCGTCCATCTTTCATCAAAACTAAATTGCGTGTACATGAAACACTATAATAATTTATTTTACTTTGATAATATTAATTTTACATGTATAGATACATTATTTATCAAGTAAAGAATTTGTTTTAATTTCACATTTATATCGGGCAATGTTATTGAGCTTTTTCCTAAAAAGGAAAATTCTCAGTAGCAGCCCGGAGTCTGGAAATGTGCCCGGTAGACGTCAATAGGCTCGCCCCCTATTACGTGGGACTTAAACATAGCTAGCGAATCGTGGGTGTGTAATACACCTCTGCCTTCCCTTTCGGGGAATACAGGCGTGATGCTATGTTTTTATTATTATCTCTATTTAAAAGCTATACCACGGAAACAATTCATTTTTTCGGGACACAAATAGCTTATGGCCCTTTTTTGGGTTTCAGATTATAAGTATTGAAAGTTTCATGACGATTGGTTAAGCAATTAAAGCGTAACAAACAAACTCACTTTCGCATTTATAATATTAGCAAGGATAATTACTAAAAGCAAATGTACGAAATACTTTTAGAGAGCTGTTGTTTTCGACAATTTAGTTAATTGGAGAGAATGGAAAAAATAAAAACATTTCCATCATCAAAATAATTAAAGTGGCTAGCCAGATGTTAGCGTATTGAAAGTTATTAAGTAATTACTGGTCGTGTAATTAATTTTATAAATTGTATTGCAATGGAAGCACATATAAAATCTATAGCTTATTTTTGAAACTACCATTATTCTAGATAATTTAACCACATAAGTTTTAACTAACAATAATGGACCGTGTTGTGCTGAAATGAGCTAATCCGCAAAATCATAATGCTGAATTGAACCACTTCGGTTTTATTTTTTCAGTGTTATTCACATAGTCTTGGGTTGGTATACCTATCATAAAAAATATTTGTAATTGGCAGAATAAAACAAGTCTTTGTGACATAAAAATATAGATTATTTTCGATTTGTTGGCATTAAAACCTTAATTTTGTGGATTGGATCATTTCTTCACAACACGGACCTTATACTATGAACACAGTTACAATCTCAGCACATTGAAGGTGAATACCTACCACAACACAATATCTACACTATAATTATCATCGGGTGCGGAAAACAAATATTACATATTCAATAATGCAACTTTTAAAGAATGCATAAGGAATAGTGCATTAATCACGTGATGGTTTTTAGCATTTTTTAACACCCCCTCCCTGTTTGTGATTCGTGGTGATGTTTAAGACTAAAAAAATCATGTGTATTTTTTTAGTACAAAGTATTTCAGAATATAAATACAGGTAAGTATAATCGGCCGTGTGGGGCCGGCCTTAAAATTGTCCCACCCGTCTCCACCCATGGTAGTCGTAAGAGCCGACTTAGGGAATATCAGGGGATTGGGCAGCAGTACTCCTTCGAGTATTAACAACATCCACTGCGATCGCCAACCCGCCTGCCAAGCGTGGCGATTACGGCACTATCTCCCATTCTTGGGGAGGCCTATGTCCAGCAGTGGACTTAAAAAGGCGTGATGGATGGATGGATGGAAGTATAATCTAATTCAAGCTCACACGCTGCTTTTCGGTTGTTTAGAAATCGCGCGTTCAACGACAAAATAATTACGTGATATCTCACTACACCTTTTTCTCTTAAGCTATTACTAATCTACTATCATGCACGGACCTCCCCTCACAGATTGAGGAACGAAAGGAATTGAACTGTCGAGAAAATCTGTCACATGTAATCATTATTTTTGTGGATATCACGGATTATATTATGGAGTACTAAGTTTATTTTGATATTTCCTTTAGTTTTTTTATACTACGTGGGTTGTAGCGTAGCCTATAGATGCTAGCAATAGCAGAGGCATCACTCGCGCATTTGCAAGGATAGGAGGTGCATAAGTAGGATACTAATGAGATGATAGGAAGGATAATAAGGAAAGGATAGGGATGGGGTATTGGCCTGCTGCGCTCTCACTCACTATAAGAAAACATAACGGTAGAAGTACCTACCGTTGTTTCACGTTGATCTTTCGTGAGAAGGTGGTACTTACCTGATAGAACTGTCCCATTCATGCTGGTATAAGCAAGGCTCTACCATAAGTTCACAATAAATCTAATAGATGTGTTTATACTGTTTTCATTTCAAAGTCCATACAAATACCATAAGCGCATTTTATGTCGGTGTGCCATATATAGAACGACAGCGATTGTATAATATCCTGTTTGTGAGTTTCAGGCGTTCACAGATATGCAAATCACATTTCATTAAAACCGGTACGGCGAATTTTGCAAATTAGAGATTTCCTCCGCGGCTGTGTTGCTTAGTAAATTGTGAATCCATGTAAATATGTTTATTACCTATGTGTAAATATTTTCTGTTTATTTTTATTTCGGGTACTGGCATTATAAACAAATGTGAAGTGGAGATTAGGTGACACTATTAGGTTACTGCGATAGCTTAGCGGTCCAGAGCATTTCCCCGAATTTGATGGGACACAGGTACGTATTCTGCTGACAGTAACTCTCTTTTTCCATTTTCGCAAATAATTGGTTGTTTAAAATACATACTAAATATATTATCGGTGTGGTGACGGACTAAGAATACAATTGTCACCACCCCATTCTTTCCAACGGGTGTCGTACAAAGCTACTAAGGGAAGTAAGCAATTATCACCCATTGCATTACTGGTGGTAGGTAACTGACTATTTGAAATTCTGTATGTATCATCATTTTTCACTGGTCGAAAAAGGAAAACATTGTGTGTCATTGCAAGCCTAAAACTCCTCGACGGTTTATAAAATCTGCCACCCGCAATGAACAGAATATGACCTTAACCACTGTTTCTCTAAAAGCAGACATCTGCCCAACTGTGGGATGTAAATGTTTTAAAAATCATTTACAGTTCATGTACAATTAGATAATGGTTAGCTTATTTTAGTAATGAATTTTTTGACAACAATGAATATCGTGTAGCGGACCATGTCATCACCATTCGGGTGATTACCTAATACTTTAATATCTGCATCAATCCCACAGGAATAAAATTATTTTTACATAATTACAATTTCTCTCCTAATCGGAATTTAAATTAATCTCAGTAATTTTACAGCAGTGCAGAGAAATTCAAAGTGGTCATTGTCTTCGCTTAGAATGAAAATAAAATTGCTTGAAATCTTTGGCGCTCGTAGCATCGGGAGAAAATGTCTATTGGAAAATTAGCATATAAAAGTGAACTATTATGTCATGACAATTTAAGATTTCATGTACTTAGAGGAATACAAACTAAAACATTTTTTTACATGAAATATAAATGCGTAGATCTTTTATCACTCATTTGAAATCACATCACTTTCGCCCTTCTCAAGTTATTATCAAGCGCGGTATTCTCATATACATCTTATGTTTTCACAGCTTTCTTTCTTTATATGTCCTGTTCTGATTAAGGTATGCTCGCTGGAACTTCTGCTCACTTAAATTGATTGTTTCCCTCAGCTAGGTGTGAACATTCAACTTGATATTCAATATACTTTTCAAATTTAGAGAATTTCACATGCAATTTTAGCTTTAAACGCAAGGTTAGTAAAATAAACATAAATATGCAAATTGTGATGCATGTCACGCTTCTTATTAGTAGCTTGCTAATCATACTAAAGAATATTATTAAAGTAATAGATATTATTCCATTACTTTAAGTATAATAATAACTTACCTAATAGTTACCCTTTTTTTAAGGTGGAAAAAAATTACCTTACCGCACGCCCCGTCGTTCAGGGCAACGAACGACGGTAGTGTGGGGCCCTCACCCACTAAATAAACCCGCCATGTGCCGTCTCTCCCAAAGAGAATATAACCACTACTTTTAGTCTCTCCGCCTATATGGGAAGAACACCGGTGTGTGACATTACATCAGTGATAAGGTCTCAGACTAAATAAATAAAGGTAACTCATGTTTAAAATTGCCACTAATGAAGGGCACAGTGCTGTCATCTACTTTTTTCATGGGGTACGTAAGATAAAATTAAAAAAAATAAGGTTCGAGACTCTAATATATAAATACAAACGAATTCGGGTTTAGTTTTTGGTACAAACATCTTGTTAATCAGTATGAAGAAAAAATACTATCACTGACGCACTCACTAATACAATGAAAATATCCGAGTAGATTGAAACAACGTAGTATGTTTTCCTTATACCTTTAAAGGGGGAAATTCGTTGAAATGTCCTCTTTAACGTCCATGTCGTGATTGAAAGATTGGAACGCTTGAATAAAGTGGGGCCGTTTGGAAAAAACTTTCTTATTTTTGTGTTCGGCGAAAACATTTTAAATTGAGTTTTTATCAATACACACTATCTCGAATAAATACGGTAAGTTGCGATAAATCTATTGCTCTATATGCTGTGTTATAAGCGTGCTTCGGTTTTCTTTAACCTGTATAAAGTGAAGCGAAAATATTTTTATCTATTAGCATAAATAACTTGCGAAAATTTGGCTTTCACTTTGGCGCACCTAAAACTTTAAGGGAAACAGCATGAATATTAATAATTCAGTAACTTATACTGACTTCATAATATCTTATACAACATGAATAGTTATAAAAATATTGAAAATTTAACACTTCAGCGAGACCCGACTAGTTTTAGTCGAATAGATTTTATACAAGTACATATATACCTACCTAGACGTGGCCACATCTTAGAATTTAACACTTTATGTTATCATCCATCAGCCTTTTATCGTCCACTGCTGGACATAGGCCTCCCCAAGAGAACGCCACAGTGAACGGTCCTGTGCCGCCTGCATCCAACGGCTGCCTGCGACTTTGACCAGGTCATCGGTCCACCTGGTGGGAGGCCGTCCTACACTGCGCCGTCCGTTACGCGGTCGCCACTCGAGAACCTTTCTTCCCCAACGGTTGTCGGTTCGTCGAGCGATGTGGCCTGCCCATTGCCACTTCAGCATGCTGACCCGGCGGGCTATGTCGGTCACTCCCGTTCTCCTACGGATTTCCGTATTACGGATCTTATCACGTAGAGAGATCCCAAGCATAGCCCGCTCCATAGCACGCTGAGCGACTTTAAGTCTTGACATAAGGCCAACATTCAGAGACCACGCCTCTGTGCCGTAAGTCATCACTGGTAACACACACTGGTCGTAGACCTTCGTCTTCAGACACTGTGGAATATTGGACAAGAAGATCTCCCTCAGCTTCCCGAACGCTGCCCAGCCGAGCTGGATTCGTCGATCGACCTCTTTCTCGAAGTTGTGCCTACCTAACTGGACAGTTTGTCCCAGGTATACATAGTGGTCGACAACTTCGAGAAGCGAGCTCCCGACCAGAACCGGTGCTGAAATGACATGGATATTAGACATGACTTTCGTCTTGTCCATGTTCATTTTTAGACCCACTAGTCGGGAGACACGGCTGAGGTCGTTGAGCATGGTACCAAGGTCCTCCCGCGATTCTGCCATGACCACGATATCATCTGCAAATCGAAGGTGAGTGATGTATTCGCCATTTATGTTGATGCCTTATCCGGTCCAGTCCAAGAGCTTGAAAACATCTTCCAATGCAGTGGTGAAGAGTTTCGGGGACATGACGTCTCCCTGTCTAACACCTTTCTGCAGTTGGATCGGTTTCGTGCTCTTGTCCTGAACTCGGACAGACATAGTGGCGTTTCTATACAAACACTTCAACACTTCGATGTATCGATAGTCAATTTGGCACCGCTGAAGGGATTGCAGCACCGCCCAAGTTTCGATCGAATCGAAGGCTTTCTCGTAGTCCACAAACGCTAGACACAGAGGCCGATTATACTCCTCGGTCTTCTGTATAATCTGGCGCAGCGTATGTATGTGGTCTACGGTACTATAGCCTTTTCGGAAACCGGCTTGTTCGGGAGGCTGGAAGTCGTCAAGCCTGCGCGTGAGTCGATTTGTAATGACCCTCGAGAACAACTTATAGACATGGCTCAAGAGCGAGATGGGTCTGTAATTCTTCAAGAGGGTTCTGTCACCTTTCTTGAAGAACAGCACCACCAAGCTCCTGGTCCACGATTCTGGAACGTCGCCCCCGAGAACGACGGAATTGAATAGCCTCTGAAGGGCTTTGAGGACCGGCTTTCCGCCTGCCCTCAGAAGCTCTATAGTAATTCCGTCGTCTCCCGGTGCCTTTCCGTCCTTTAGTTGTTTGAGAGCCATTCTGATCTCGTACAGGCTGACGTCCGGGATATCTTCGGTATAGTGCCGAGTTAGCTTGGATCTGGGCTCATGGACCAAGCTGACAACAGGGTTCTGGGATCTGTATAACTGTCCATAGAACTCGTGGACCTCTCTTAATAACTCATCTTTGGAAGAAACAACAGTACCATCATTGGTCTTCAGCTTGGTCAACTGGCTTTTCCCAACAGACAGATCTCTTGCGAACACTTTGGAACCTTGGTTCCGCTCTATCGCCTCTTTAATACGCAAGGTATTAAATCGGCGAATGTCTCGTCGCATAGACTTGGAGATCTGTCTGTTTAGTCGCCTTTGATTGGACCAATCAGCCGAAGACTGCACCGTCATTTCTGTCCGTGTCGCTATGAGCTTAAGAGTTTGGTCCGAAAGCTTTTGAGTCCTATTGACGCGACTGGTCTTAAAAAGGGTCGACCCGACCGCTTGGATAGTTTCCACGAACCTGTTGTTCATATCGTTCACTGAATCGCACTCGTCTAGGCATTGAAAGCGATTTTGTAGTTCGAGCTGAAAGTTTTCGGGGTGCTGGTATTGAGCACGTGTTGGTCGGAGCGTAGACCTCATCAAGCGTGACCTCTCGACTTTCATATTTAGATTCAATATGCCTCTAACTAAGCGGTGATCACTCCCAGTTTTAATCCTGCTGATCACTGAGACATCATTGAATATCTGTCGTTTGTCCGTTAAGATGAAGTCGATCTCATTTTTCACTGAACCATCAGGGCTAATCCAGGTCCATTTTCGCTGGGGCTGTTTCCTGAAGAAGGAATTCATCATAAAGAGGCCTTCCTTCTCCAGAAAATCAGACAGCATCTGGCCCCTGTGGTTCCTCTGCCCAAATCCATATTGCCCCACCTTCAGCTCATCGTCTCTCCTTATGCCTAGTTTTGCGTTGAAATCTCCCATAACCACCGTGAAATGACTTTTAGACGCGTGAATGGCTTTCGAGATGTCCTCGTAAAGGGCCTCCACTTCGTCGTCGGAATGTGTCGAGGTCGGTGCGTAAACCTGTATGACCTTCAGCGAATACCTTTTGGTTATTCTGAGTATAAGGTACGCTACCCTACTCGACACACTCTCAATCTTCTCCACGTTACCTATGAGAGACTTGCGAACGATAAACCCGACACCACCCTGGGACTGTTGGTCGCCCTCCCGGTGGAAGAGCAAGTTACCCGACTGGAGGATTATCGTGCCCTCACCCTGTCTTCGCACTTCTGATAATCCTACAACGTCCCATTGGATCTTGCACAGCTCCTCTTCCAGCGCGGTGATCCTCTCGTCAGTCCTCAGTGTCCTGACGTTGTGTGTTACCAGGGCCAGAAGTCGTTTCTGGTAGCCGGATCGCGACCGGAGATTCTTAGCACCCCCTGCTCCGCCGTTACCGGGCCCGCTACCGTTAGGCCACGGAATAGCGGAGCTGCCGTGACTGGGGGCCGATGTGTGTGTGTGTGCACTCATATGGGGAGGGGGGGTATTGCCATAATCGCCACGCTTGGCAGGCGGGTTGGCGATCGCAGTGGATGTTTTTAGTACACAGGGGAACGCTGCTGCCCGGTCCCCCGGTAATCCTTTAGTCGGCTTTTACGACTCCCATAGGAAGAGACAGGGTGGAGCTATTCTTGGTGCCGGCCCCACACGGCAAATGCTTTATGGCTTTATGTTATAGCCGACCATTTTATGAAATGCTTAGTTACGTTAGATTAAGTTTCACGAAATATTTGGCCATATCAATAAGTGATCAATTCAATGATCTGGCTACGACGATACGATTGTGAATATGATAATACTAATTTATTCGAGGTTCCAGAAGTATGTTCTTAATAGAACTCCTTAATAACAATAATGTGGTTCAACGGGAATGAGAAGATGGATTCAAAGTCTTGATAATCCACTGGTTATAGACTACACAACACTAAATTCAGTGTATCTGTCTTCACGTGGAGGACTTAAAGTTAGGACTATGTTTTTTTTTCTTTTGGAAGGTGACTTATTGAATATCAAAAATCTAATTTCTAATACAAGAATATATTTATGTAAAAACGTAGTCAGGTTTTAGTTTTCAAACTTATCTTGTTCCAGTTGCCAATTACTACGAAGTAAAAATTCTAGCGACTTTTATTTGGTATTCTTTTACATTCACAAGCTAGATAGTGGGTACTCATAGTTTATTACATATTAATTTAAAATTAAAAGGGTTTTTATGTCCGTAAGATTTAATTATGTATAATATAAAATATCTCCTCCCGAACAAGCCGGTATCCGAAAACGCTATAGTACCATAGACCACATTCAAAACCGAGGAATGTCAGTCCGTATTCTATCCTGAATACGGACGAAGGACGGAGTACGAAACCGATCTAACTGCAGAGAGGTGTTAGACAGGGAGACGTTATGTCCCCGAAACTCTTCACCGCTGCATTGGAAGATGTCTTCAAGCTCTTGGACTAGACCGGATTCGGCATCAACATCAATGGCGAATACATCACTCACCTTCGATATGCCGACGACATCGTAGTCATGGCAGAATCGCTGGAGGACCTTGGCACCATGCTCAATGATCTCAGCAGGGTTTCCCGACTAGTGGGTCCCAAAATGAACATGGATAAGACGAAAGTCGAATGTTGGCCTCGTATCAAGGCTCAAAGTCGCTCAGTGGGCCATGGAGCGGGCGATGCTTAGTATTTCCCTACGTGATCGTATCCGTAATACGGAAATCCGTAGGAGAACGAGAGTGACTGACATAGCCCGCCGGGTTGCCATGCTGAAGTGGCAATGGGCAGGCCACATCGCTCGACGAACCGACAACCGTTGGGGAAGAAAGGTTCTCGAGTGGCGACCGCGTATCGTACGGCGCAGCGTAGGACGGCCCCACGCCAGATGGACCGATGATCTAGTCAAAGCCGCGGGGAGCCGTTGGATGCGGTCGGAACAGGACCGCTCGTTGTTCTCTTGGGGAGGCCTATGTTCAGCAGTGGACGTTGAAAAGCTGATGGATGGATGCATGGAATATAAAATATGTGAGATTGTTCAAGAAAATTATAGATACATCTAAATTCTGTAGGTGGCTTGTATCGAGTTAAAGAATATACTTACGTTTTATCAAAAAATATTTTCCACAAAACTATTTATGGATCCACAAATACTCGTGTACGAAAAAGGCAGTGATATTTCTCTATCGCTTTTATTGCTGAACTCCATGGGCGGATGGCATGACATGGGTTGTGTTTAATACTCACAGCACTGAAAGCCGCTGTTTGTTCGTTAGCCGCCATTGGCAAAAAAATACAACTAACTGGTCTTATTTACACTGCTAGTGAAACAAACTATCGCGGAAATGAAACAATATTATTTTCTTACCATTGAGGTAAGACTGTTTAATTATTTAATCCCCCTAACGAATATAGAGCAGAGCATGTATGGTGTGGTGCAACTCTGTATTTCTCACCTTCACCAATTACATTACACAAATGTCGATGTGATTGTATTACACAATATTACGTTGACATAACGCCGCTGTTAAGCTAGCAAAACAAGTCGAAAATAATCGCAAAATATGAGTACTCTGCTCTATTCGCCCCCGCAATATTAGTATTGAGATGCTGGCGCCATTTTGAATTCTAGTCTCGTATCGCCCACTTTTTATCCAAATAGCTTCTATTGTACGTCTAATCTGAGAAGATTTAGTTTTAGATTGTTTGCTTCGTGGCTTGGAAGTGTATTCTTATTTAATTATTATATTTTATTTGAAAACAGTTTGCCATGCTAGAATTAGTTATAGTGTAAACCACTTAAATGATTAAACCACTAGCCAAGCACGTTAAGTATTTGAAAATTAAAAGTCATACGTTTCAGCGTCAAAGATATGGGTAGGTAGGTACATTTACGCAGAAGCTTTATTGAAAGCATAGACGTCATCTTATTCATAGATGGCAATCGTAATAGGTCGTAGAGTGACTTAATTTTATCTCGGGAGCTAGTACAGTTTTTATGGAATCGGAATATATCTATGATTAAATCTGACATGGCAATATATTCAGATCCGACAACGGCTATTATCTTTTTCGAATCTCCTGCGAAATCGGTAGGCCTGTGCTACACTGGACAGACGGGTTGGCAAAGACAACACCACAAGTAGCATAAAGAAAATTAATAGATATGAATTGAAAGTTAGATTCAATATTAATATATGTATTTGGAATAGGACCACATAGGGATGTCACCTTTTACTTATAATATCGTAATACCATATTTTGATCATTAATCACTGAAATATTATATAAATTAGTTGTAGGTATTTATATAGGTAACTAAGTAGTTAATCTACAGCTCCATAATTAAAGTTGTTTCCAGTTATTTTACGTGACACGATAAAATGTTTGAATGCTTTTGCGACAATATAATAATAGATGCCAGTAGCTGTATTTAACTCGAAACTACTACAGCCATAATTTATGAAGGTTTCGGTAATAACAATACATTTTATAGCATACACGAAGGCTTAGTTATTTCCTTGTTGCTGCCTGCTGCTTATGGATAATGTTTTTTTTTTTAATTTTATGAGTGGAGTAGGCCACCTGATGTGTGCGCACCGCCACTTAATAAAAAAAAGTGTTCTTACTCCGAAGTTGTGCACTATGAAGTTTAGTTCTATAGGAGATTGTAGTTTTGGTGATTTAAACCTATTATAATGTTTGTAATATTGACAATAAAATAAGATTTAATTTTGTGAACGTATATCGTGATTATGGTATCAATTATATTATTAATACATAGTTCACGTATTCCCAACACAAATAAAGTGAAGAAATTATGATGACAAACAATTTATAGTAAGTTGTATGTTGTAAAATGTAATGTCAGATGTAGATGTTTTGAAAAATAATTATATTTGAGAATCATGCTGTTTAATTCTCAAATATAATTATTTTTCAACACATTGTTCATTTAAAACGTATTTAAAAGTCCAAAAAACTTTTAAGCTTCTACCTCAGTTGCTAAGGGTTGTTTACAATTCACAATAAAATTATATTAATTAAGTGCTTGGCCTCCATAAAGAAAGTATTAATTACGATGTAATAAACAACAGGCCTAATGTAATCATTAAACGTTGGTATGTTTCCTTGTTATTTTTAATTGCTCTGAAAATCGTAATAGGTTTGTTATGAGCCGAGGCTAAGAGGTAAACATTTACCTAAAATACAATTTTAGAACGCCTGCAAAAGACTATTTAATTTTTAAAACAGTTTTTGTATCTTTTTAATAGAATGTTTTGAACTTTACTCGATTGAAAAACTTAAAAACGTCATTTTTAAGTGTTCGTATCCCTAATACCATCCACAGGTCTCAGAATTGCTTTCAGCTGATAGTTTCGGGCCCCAATTCTTAATTAGTATGAATATATATATATATATATATACAAGTATGCACATTACAAGGATTAGGTGTTCATTGGTTAAAAAGGTGAAAGTGTAACACGATTAGCTTCAGTTACTCTCTGGAGAAGTAACCGCAAAAAGTTATACGGTATGGTAGCCGCCCTTCCGAACGCATACCTACACTAAACAATTTGTTTAGTTCGCTGAAAAGGCCAGGTTGCCTGGGACTGTGGAGGGTAGAGGTATGGAGAACTGATTCATATGGGGGCCAAACTGAAAAAGTTGCAGCTGAAAGCATGAAATAACAGTTCAAAAAGTGACCAGAATGGCGCTTGTGTAGATTTAGGTTCGATACGAACTTAGCGGTTGTAGTATAGTGAAGTGTGCTGAGTTGAAATATTAAGTATCTCGGGCAACTACAGTGGTAAATGAAACCGCCATAAATAAAACGTAAACTACTAGTACGTAGTCTAAAAGAATTTAGTAAATATAACCTAAAATTTGAACTGATAACACTACAATAGCACCTTTATTCGCCCCTGTTTTACGGACACTTTTTCACACACAGAGTTGGTCTTCCTTACCTCTACCCTCCATAGCTGGGACTAAACAATGTGTTATCTATATCATCTATCTATTCTATATAACCTGTACTACAGATTAACTTTAAGAAAATATTAAATTATTATTACATATTCTCGATATACATACTTTATAAGCGTTATTATTCTAAGACTTTATATAAGAAAATAAAAACGTAAGTAAAATATAAATTATTATTATCTTAGTTGGAAGTTTCAAAACAACATTGTATCAGGTGTACCAACACAAGAAATACAACATAACGTGACAATATTATATGACAATAGCTTACGTGATAAATGTTAGTTCGCTTTATAGAAGAGGAACAAACATTGCCTGTTCCAATGATGGCCGCTTTCTGTCACTAGTTACGACCAGTTTCAATTAACGGCGATTACTGTTCAAATAGTTACCTTGCGATCATATAGACTACAGGGACTTTTCGAAAATAAACAAGGTTTTCTCACAGAATAGCGAAAGCAATTTCATATTAGTATCCAGTAATTTACCTATCTATAAGTTTTATTGATTGCGGATAAAACGACTATGATATGAAATATAAAATATAATTTAGAGGTATCGTGAAAACTTAACTCAAGGGCTTAATAACATCCTTGACGGGCTCGAATATTTACTAGAATATACATGTTTTTAAATAAGAAGAAGTTAGTAACCATATTTTTTTTTAAATAAAAATAATTGCCACAGAACGCTTTGACCCAATGAATTATTTTTAAACTCCGCTCCACGCAATTCCCACTATAATGCAATATACAGTATCGTGGTAATTAATTTCTGTTTTACTCATTGTCTCGATCAACGTCTACATATCTTTCGGTTGTAATTATATATTTTACTAGCCTTGGCCCGCGGATTGGCCCCGACGCAGCCAAAAGCTAGTTATTCGGTTATAACTCAGGTTCTCGATATGGTAGCGAGATATAATGTATACCAGTTTTTAAGTTTAAGTTTTTAATAAAAAAAGTTGCATTAAAATCCATTGAGTAGATTTTGCTTGATGCGCGAACGGACACAGACAAAAATCTAAAAAAATCGTTTTGTGTTTAGACACGCCTAATATAGCCTAATGCAGTAATTTTTTCTCAAATAATTTAAATGTACAAACATAGCTCTGTTACAGTTTTATAATAGTATATATTCCCGCCGTGTGGGGCCGGCTTTAGAGTTGTAATGGGAGTCGTAAGAGCCGACTAAGGGAATGCCGGGGGAGTGGGCAGCAGCACTCCCTCGAGTATTAACAACATCCACTGCGATCACCAACCCGCCTGCCAAGCGTGGCGAATACGGCACTATCCCCCCATATGAGCGCACAGAACCGTTCGTTGTGGCGTTCTCTTGGGAAGGCTATGTCCAGCAGTGCACGTCGAAAGGCTGATGGATGGATGGATAGATTCATATTAGACAAGCCTAATTAAAAACAAATAGTAATCGCAAGCGCTACACGTTGTACGTCGTACACACGATTAATACACAATACACTTTAATTGAATTTTCAGAATTATGAAGACATTTTTGTAGCTGAAATTTGTTTTCCAGCGAAATAAAACAATCAAGTATTATTATAGAAATAGTGGCGTATGTAATACTTAAATGGTGATGGTACCGCTATGCAGGGTGTAAACAAAGAGTACATCAATAAATAATAATCGCGTGACATAAATTCAAATTGAAATTGCCTCAATACACACACAGCAGGGGTGAATATAAAGTATAAAGCTCATGTTTCTAAGTGCGTTTACTTGTGATGGAACAACTACGTGGTTACGAAACCCGAGTTTGGTGTAATATGTATACCTACCTACTTATATACCAGCAATACAATTTAATCAACTGGTATAATTTAGCGGGTATTTTACTCACAGGTATATTTATGTCACATGTAGCTTTTATATCCGCTACTGTACTTTAAATATCTTTGAGTTCACGTCACACTAATCATGCTGTCGCAAGCGGTTGGCAAACTTCACAAACGGTCATATAGTCCCTCAGGCATGCAAATTTCATCACGGTGTTTCCCTTCATCGCCGCACATATTTTCTTAGAGTTTGCGTACATCACTTGGTTGAATTAAACTCGTTCTATTTTCAATTTTTTATCGGCTCTTAATTTCTCACTGTTTTCACACTTTCGCAAATAATTTGTTAGTAGTAGTAGCTGAAAATATTAAAAAAATCACACCATCAAATAGTATGAATTTTAATTGCAAAATTAAACTTACTATATTAGAATAATGTATATAGGTGGCGTGGATCGTAAAGAGAACTAAAACACCTGTAGCCTTTATGCGCAGATCCCAATATTGTCCTCAATTTTTTTTGTCTTAAAACCATTTTCTATAGAATAATTTATTACCAAGGGACAAGGGGGAATAGTAAAGCTATAATTACTTTCTTTTTAATGCAGGTGAAGGGTGATCTTGGCAATGATTTATACATCTAAAATTACTTTAGAACACCGTGTACTATTTGCCAATCACGGAGGCTTTAAAGTGTCTAAAACGCAGTGGTAGATAAATGCAAATAAATCCGATAGTTTCTGTAAAAGTAGTTTTATTTCATAAATTAACTTGTAGTACCTTTATTACTCGGATTTGTAAGTAGACGTTGGACTGGATGAAGAAAATCTCTGCATTTCATTTTATTCTTTTCAATCTAACTCAACAAATTCTTCCAATTGTCATGCCTCAAGTCACATAATGTAACTTTATTCATGTAGTAACAATCACCTTTTACATTTTATGGTCTTTAGTTAGATTATGGCGAATTACTTATAAGGTCCAGGCCTAAATATTTAACCTACCTGAGTTATTATTCTGTTTTTGTTTACAGACGATAAAGGTTTTACAACTTTCATAAAATTAAGGATACAATCATAAAATAAGTTGATAATATACCTATACTGTTTATCTAAAATACTGTGAAAATAGGACATTTTGTATTTTATTGATCAATAAAATTTATAATCTTTTTATTATTTCATATGTTTGCTTCAGCTGTGTTTTCTAAGCTAATACCTAATTATTATTATTATACAATGGATATTTTAGAAGGAGAGTGGTGGTGCCCACCAATGAGCAGCTCATTTATTGCCGAGCGGTCCTGAGGATGCCTAGTGTAGAGGCGAAACACATGTCAAATTTGTGTTCGGATTTTTGCGGAACATTGCAACGTTGTGGTTCTGAGAGTCCTGCCGTATCGCATTCTCCTCTATCTGTGAGAGTGCGGATTGGCAATCAAAAAATTAGGTTATTTTGTGTGTGTCCAAAGATAACCGGGATTGTTAATCCGTGGGTGAGTGGTGGGCTCCTCTTAAAATATCCATTCTATAATAATAACAATAGACTTTCACCAAGTGTCGCCTTATTCAATTAATTATCTAATACCTAATTAGCATTTACATGATTACGTCATCTTCGTCCACGTGGATTTCAAAATTGACTCAGTAATATAAATACGTTACTCTAGGTACCTAATCAATACTAAAGTAATGTCACACAGTTCCAGTGGTCTGCCAATACAGGCGGAGAGAAGGCACACGACAGGTTTATTTAGGGCTCCACACTATCCTGTTCGTTGCCCCGAACGACGGGGTGTGCGGTTAGGAACATTTTTTCTCGCCTTAACAAAAAAAAGAGTTCGTCACTTCGAAAGACGAGGTGTGCGGTTAGATACATAAAAAGAGGAACATAGTCAATATATTTACGAAAAAATGGTAACCCACTGAAACTGCCCACCTACCAGTTTTTAAGTCTAACTAAGAGCTACCAAATAAAAAAAAAATTATAAATATGAAAGTCTAGTTAATAGTGCAGGAGCCGAGTTAAGTATCGGTGGACAGAGATTTTATAAAAAATAATATTTATTATTCAAAATTACAAGTTTACTGTTACAATAATTCTACAAGACTAATTTAATTAACAATTTTAATTTAATAAGAAACCTATTGCTAAACTACAATATCGATGACAAACGCAGGTCTCCAAGACGTAGTCAGCAATTGCTGGGTTGACGTATATCGGCTGATTGCTTAACTGCCGCCGCCTATTTTTTTAAGTGATTAATAACAGGTTCTATCTTTGTGAGTAGGTTCCGTTCGACGCCCAAGTTTTTCTCTGTGAAAAATCTCGATAGAGGTAGCCAATAAAGAGCGTAGGTATAAAACATTTCGATTTGGTGGGGTGTCGAAATTGTCGGACTAACAGTAAGTTTAAATGTTAAGATAATTGGATAATAAACTCGGAATAATAATTGTCCTACAAAATGGGTAGTTTGACTGGAGCGTGCTCCACTACAAAGATAGAGAGACAAATATAAATAAAGAGATCATTCAAATTATTAACCATCTGATTTTTTTAATGCAGCTTTGTAAATATTTGTATAATGAAATGGCCATATAGTCCTACAAATTTAGTGGTACGTTTGTCTGTCCCAGGTTGCCATGCTGAAGTGGCAATGGGCAGGCCACATCGCTCGACAAACCAACAACCGTTGGGGAAGAAGGGTTCTCGAGTGGCGACCACGTATCGGACGGCGCAGCGTAGGACAGCCCCCTACCAGATGGACCGATGATTTGGTCAAAGTCGCGTGGGCCGTTGGATGCGGTCAGCACAGGACCGCTCGTTGTGGCGTTCTCTTGGGGAGGCCTATGTCCAGCAGTGGATGTCAAAAGGCTGATGGATGATGGATGATGATGATTGTCTGTCCAACGCTTGGAAGTTGTCGAATTCATGGACACTTAATAGCTACCTCTTACAAGATTTTTCACTAAGAAAAATTGTTGTGTGTCTCATCGAACGGAACCTACTCACAAATATTCAGCCTGTTATTAATTACTAAAAACAATAGGCGGCGGCTCTTGGACCAAAAGCAGTTGTTATGTGATGCGCGAAAAAGCAAACAGACAAACGACAATCAAATAGAAACTCTCAAACATTTCTTTTGTGGTCAGAAATGCCTAAGTAGCAGTATTTTTATTCAAATATCTTATATATACAGAGTCTCTTACAGCCACAGAACTGCTCTGTTACAGCCACAGAACTCTAAATAATGTCTGAATTTTGTGGTTACAGCTTTGTAATAGTATATACAGAATAAGGATCTAAGCATTCTTTGTGTGTATATGTTGACACAAAACATAGTCCCGGGTATTTATAATACGTACATCCCAGAGGTCCCCTGGGATATTTTGTGTCTAGATGATTTACATACTAAACTAATCTTATTATATATCAAAGTAAAAGACATATCTGCCAGCAGGAATATAAAGTTAAAGTTTTACAGTAGGAAACTAAATACCTGATTGTTATCAGTTTTCGTACTACCTGATTTTAGAAGCGGTGGTAAATAATTGCAGCCTTGTGGGTACGCTCCAGTTTCAGAAAACAGTTTAAAATCCTAGTATATATGTTAGGCAGAGCGTCCAGCTCAATAAAAACTCTATACAAACCTGATTTGTTAAACGTGACGGGTCTATTCAGCTGGACGTTCGCTGGAGCAGTGGGATTTTGCATACTTTATATAGGAGAGCGGCGAATTGGGGAAAGCTTAGATGAAAGGAATGTGAGTTAACTACTCGTATGCCTTATACACGTAGTACTGTGCATCATAGTGCATTCACGAAAGGTACTTTTTAATTAAATGTTAATTTATAACTTTTACTGCAAAATAATCCATCCATGCATCCATCAGACTTTCATCGTCCACTGCTGGACATAAGCCTCCCCAAAATGGGGGTTCTACCATAATCGCCACGCTTCGCAGGTGGGTTGGCGATCGCAGTAGATGTTTTTAGTACATAGGGGAATGCTGCTGCCCGGTCCCCAGGTAATCCCTTAGTCGGCTTTTACGACTCCCATAGGAAGAGACGGCGTGGAGCTATTCTTGGTGCCGGCCACACACGGCAAAATAATGTCTTCTTTAAATTGACGCCGCAAATCTTCGAAAATATAAGAAAATATATCTACCGCTACCCTATTACCATATAGCAAATATGTTAAGAGCTTTGTTGACAGTACGCTTGAGTGGAGGACGCAAATTTATGACATCTGTCAGAGAGTTAAGAGAACCCTTCGCTCGTTTTAGCGAACGAAGAACTTTCCTGTAGTGGGGACCAAAGTAACGCCGATGCAAACCTTGTCTTTCCAGTAATATAATTATAGATAACTGGAAAGACCAAAGTTTACGTCACATAAGCTGATATGTGCTATCTCTACCTAAATGCATATCTGTTCAACTAACTTGACCAGCTTCTCAACAATTTCATTCATAAAACATAGCGTGACGCCTGTATCCCCGAAGGGGTAGGCAGAGGTACACCTCTAGAATACCTATAGAACATTAATATCATTGTTGTGTTGTTGTAATAGATTACACACCCACGGTTCGCTAACTATGTTTTAAGTACCACGTAATAGGAGGGGAAACTATTGCCGTCTACCAAGCACATTTCCCAAACTTCGGGCTGCTACTAAAAATATATATTTTTACGAAAAAGCTCAATTTGCATTGTAGAATTGCAATAACTGCCACGGTCAATCAATTTAATTAAATACATTCCCAAGTAGGATTGACGCCAGATAGGCCTAAACTTACGTATATTATATGTCACGACATTCAACCTTTCTAACTTGTAGCAATTCGGGGAAGTGCTCTATCCGCTAAGCCATCACACTGACCATCGGCCATTCCTATTCTCCACATCACATTTGTCTTTACGACCCACGCTACCTATCGGATGCATTTACATGCATTAATGCAATACGGTAAGTTTAATTTTGCAAATAAAATTCATACTATTTGATGGCGCGATTTTTTAAACAATTTTGATCTGTATTTTAGCAATTGACTTGGTCAGCTTACTCTCTCTCTCTCTCTCTCACACGCGTAGGTATATTTCCCTGGATTGGAAGGGGCGTATGTCCGATTCCCGCTCGCACTAAAGTTCCCTTTGTCTACATTTCACAAATAATTTGTTATTTAAAGCGGAGCTGAGCATGTCAAGTGCTAAAATACAGATCAAAAAAGTGTGATTAAACTTAATTTGTGCGTTTTCATTTGTATAGAATATAGAACATTAATATCATTGTCGTGTTTGTTTATTCAAACATACCGAGTATACACATACATTTAAACAAACATTGTAGTAGAATTACAAATATTGCCGCATTTGTATGTAGATAATTTAATTAGCAGATGTACCTGCCGCGTACTGCCAGTGGCGACAATCATAGATATATGTTTTGTTGGGAGCTTTGTAAAACCAAAAAGAAATCAATATAAAAGTGTAACTACTATTTCGATTGTTATATTCAATTTCAGTTACTTAAGACCATCTTTTTTTAATCCCCTTTTCTGTCCCACTATCTGGCACGGGTCTCCTCTCATAGTGGATTAGGCCATTCCACCACGCTGATCCAATGCGGGTTGGCAGACTTAGATAATCTTTTAGATATTAATAGTTAAATAGAATAGATTACCAGGTTACAGTTATAATAGAATATAATCATTTAAAAATATATGGTAATTCAATTTTTGTCGTTGGAAACATAAAATTGAAGTAAAAATACATAGTAATTGGGATGAATCGAAGGTGATTAGATTTTGCAAATTAGGCAGTTTTGACAACCGATCTAGCTGTTCCCTGGAGAATTTTCACAGTCCCGTCACCACTCCCATAACTAGGTTGTAAATGGAACACGCTTGGATTAGGGAGGTGAGACTAATTAAAAACATTATGGTGTGCCGTGATAAAATGACGTCATTAACAACCCAAAGGGTTGCCTACGAAGAAGAGATTACACCGGCGAGGCATTTTGGTGTCATCGCTAATAGAACATCTCCGCATTTAACGGAAATGGTTTTACTGTTACAAAAACATCAAGCAAGCGTCTTCGAATATACTTATAGAACATTATTCGCTTAGATACTAAACGTGCGTGAATATATTTGATTTGTAGGGCACTATGCAGTAGAATTTTACTAGGAGATGGATTATATTTAAAGACAGACCTAGGCTATATTTTACGTGTTGGCCGGAATCCCCCCGTGGGACTTGGAGGCGGAGGTGCTCGCCGAGGTGAATCGGCGGGCGTCGCAAGAGCGGGAGGGGGGCGGACACCCCCTACCCAGGGAGGTGGCCAGGTGGCAGGGCAACGCCCGCCGAGCTGCCATGGCCAGGTGCCACGGGCCGGTCTTTGGACCGTAGGGGCGCTCCAGCCGTTGCTGGAGGAGTGGGCGGGGCGACAGCATGGAGTCCTTACCTTCCGACTGGTGCAGGTGCTGTCGGGGCACGGTTGCTTCGGCAGATACCTGCACATAGTTGCAAGGAGGGAAGCGACTCCGGGCTGCCACCACTGCGGCTGTGACAAGGACACGGCGCGGCACACGCTCGAGTCGTGCCCAGCTTGGGCCGAGCAGCGCCGTGAACTCGTCGTGTATATAGGGCGGGACCTCTCGCTGCCGAGCGTCGTTAGAGCGATGCTTGGCAGTGACAGGAACTGGGCCGCGGTCGCTGCCTTCTGCGAGGAGGTTATCTCGCGGAAGGAAGCGGCGGAGAGAGCCAGGGAGGATGATTCTTCCGCTGGTCCGAACCGCCGCCAGCGACCGGGGCGGCGCAGGCGCAGGTACTTGCGCCTCATGCCGCTCTAGCTGAGGCTGCAGGTGGATGGACCGGGGAACGTCCGCCACCCGCAAGGCCTCCCGAGAAGGTGCGACGCTCCGTACGCGGATGCGTCGCTCAGTAGAGGGTACCCGAAAGGGTAAGCCGCCGGCGGACCACAGAAGGAATGTAACATAGTTCCAGTGGCCCGCCAATAAAGGCGGAGAGATGGCACACGGCGGGTTTCTTTAGTGGGTGCAGGCCCCACACTACCCTGTTCGTTGTCCCGAATGACGGGGTGTGCGGTGAGGAACATTTTTTACCGCTTAAACAAAACAAAAAAGAAAGGCTATTTTTCACAAAAAACTGTTGAGAGCGAAATAGGACTATATTTATCCTCGATTTACTTATAGAAACTTTTATTAATGTTTCTGAGGAAAAAATTGTTTTGTTAATTCGCCGAAGGGGTAAATTACCCTTTATATTAGTACTAGCTGATACCCGCGACTTCGGCAGCGTTAAAGATTTACTTTCTAAATTCGATCCCTATTTTACCTGCGATTTTATAAAACCATTGAAATGTATGTGTATCCTATATCAAATATAAAATAAAATTTAACATTCTGAATTCAAAAATGTCTAAATATGTGTGTTTCTATCTCTAAATTAGAAATCAACCAAACCACCCCCTCTTTCCCTTCCTATTATTTTAACAACTACTTCCTCATCTCCTCTATATCATCAGGGGGTGACAAACTTACCGTCTCACTCACCATCAAGCCGTACAGCCTAGTATAATTATGTGTTATAAACATTGATGTATAAACAAACACATAGCATCAGGCCTGTATTCCCCGAAGAGGTCGGCAGAGGTGTATTATACATCCACGATTCACCAGCTATGTTTAAGTCCCACGTAATAGGCGGCGAGCCTATTGCCGTCTACCGGGCACATTTCGAACTCCGGGCGGATACTGAGCATTTTTCTTTTTACGAAAAAGCTCTATAACACTGTCCTACCCGAGAATCGAACCCGGAGGCCTCATGATCAGCAGTCATTTATACTACCGCTGCACCACAGAGGCACAATTAGGCACTAACAGTGTGTATGAGTGCAGATTACGCTTTCCTGCACTCGTATTGTGTATAATGCGCCTAATAATACCAAAATCTCTTTTAAAAAATTCATTGACTGTCTCTTTTTGTCTCGTTCTTTCTGAATAGTGTTATTAAGCTCACACACGCAGTTAAAAGTTGTTATCTAAAGTATAAATTATTTGTGAATAAGGAAAAAGAGATTTTTAGTAGGAGCGGGAATCAAACCCGCGTCTTTTCCGATCCGGGGAAGTGCTCTAAGCCACTGACCTATCCTGGGTTCGATTCCCGCTCCTACTAAAAAAAACCTCTTTTTCCTTATTCACAAATAATTTATACTTAAAAAGTAGCGGAGCGGAATTGACATAATTGCTAAAAAATATAGATCTAAAAAGTTGTTATCTAATATATATAATTCTCACATCGCGGTGTTTGTTACCAAACTCCTCCGATTTGTATGAAATTTTTTGTGCATATCGTGTAAGTCTGAGAATCGGGTAGCATTTACTTTTCATACACCTTTCTTTTCTTTTTCTGGAGACGGCGGCGTCCCACTCGCTTTCACTCCGGACCATGGGCTTTACCACGGCCGGGAGCGAGAGGTTTTCCACCCTGACTGCAGCGGTGAGTTCACGTCGCTGCTCTGCCCAAGCTGAGCAGTCCACCAGCGTATGCAGCGCCATGTCCTCAGGGCAACCATGCCCTGAAAGTACCTGCGTCAGCCGGAAAGTGAGAGCGCCATGTCGTTTCTCCAGCCACTCGTCCATGACGGGACTTACCGCCTCTATAGAGGCGTGCCCAGCGCTTGGTCGCACAAATCGCCCCTTCCACTCCACCAGCAGGATCCGGTAAAACTCATATCGATGAGCCCTTATCTCACGGGGTGCTGGATCCACCCCTTGCTTGCGCCTCCTCACGCCACCAAAAAAGTGAAGCAAGGGCCTTCGCCTCCAGATCCCACGGTGGAGTTCCGGCAACGAGGCTTGCCGCTTCATAAGAGATCGTACGGTGTCCCCTGATCACCCTAACAGCCATTGCTCTTTGCGGTTTCCACAGAATTGCTGCATTGCGGGCTGCCAGGGTACCTACCCAAACTAGGGCCCCATATAACGCCATAGACCGTACGATTCCCATTTAGTCTCCTACAAGAGGTGTCGGGTTCCCCCAAGTTTGGGAGCAGCCGCGAAAGCGCGGCCGCTACGCGTGTTAGCTTAGGGACCAACCCTCGGAGATGAGGTCCGAAGGTCCATCGGCTATCATGTGCATCATCGTCATCAATGCAAACATCCCCCACTAAAATGCTGGACCCTATAGGCGGCCTCTTTCGAGGCCCATGGAAACATAGGGCCTCGGTTTTTTGCAAGGCCACCTCTAAACCCAGCCGCCGGATTCTGTCAACGACCTGTGCGACCGCAGCCGAGGCTAAGTTGGCGGCTTGCTGGTGCGTCGCTCCCCGCGCCGTAACCAACGTGTCGTCGGTGTAACACATTATAGCCACACCGCGAGGAAGCACGCCACGCAGCACCCAATCGTACCCGATGTTCCACAGAAGCGGCCCTAGGACCGATCCCTGTGGAACACCGCACGACATCTCCCACCAACTCCAGCCATTGTGACTCGGGTAGATCACAGCCCTCTCCGATAGATAAGCCCCGGCAATACGGCGGAGGTAGATCGGCACCCGATGGTAAACAAGTGCCTCCCTGATGCAACTCCAGGGCAAAGTATTAAAGGCGTTGGCTAAGTCAAGAGACACCGCCAACACGACCTCGCCCTGGGCAACTGCTTCCTCCGCCAGGGTTCTTACATTCACGGTGGAGCGCCCTCGACGGAACCCAAATTAAATTGCAGCCAGACTCGGCCCCACTCCTTCCAGGTGTGCGACAAGGCGGCCAGCGATCACTCGCTCGAATAGCTTAGCCACTTCATCAAGCAGCACCATGGGGTGGTAGGCAGATGGCAAGTCCGCGGGGCGCCCCTCCTTTCTGATAAGGACCAGTTTTCCTGTTTTCCACAATTTCGGAAACTGGCCACGCTCAAGACATGCGCTGAAGAGCCCTCTTAGCCGGGGCTCGAGGACCTCCAGAGCTAGGACCCACGCACGGCCCGGTATGCCATCCGGACCTGGGGCAGTGTTTTTCGCCTGAAGGCGTTCTACCGCTGCCTTGAGATCCACCCGAGTCACCTCAGGAACATCGCCGTCGTTTACCACGCCGGAGGCCTCTCAGAAGGCGGAGTCATAGAAGGAGGTGTGTGCTCTGCCCTGCCGGGGAAGAGAGCTCCAACCACCCTCACGAGCAGCCCCGGCTCGAGACTCTGAGTAAGAGGGGGGGCCCACGGCCGCAGTTTGCCTCGTACCAAGCGGTATGGGCTCCCCCACGGGTCACGTTCCAGAGCCTCCACTAACTCCTCGCGGGCCTGAAACTTAGCCTGGCGTATTGCTGCTCTAAGGGTCCTCCTTGCCACTCTGTAGCCCTCGTACAACTCCGCCTCCCTGGCTGCCGCATCTATATCCATCAAGCCACGACGCCCCCTGCGATGCTGCAATTTCTGGCGACCACCCATACATCTGACGTTTAGCAGCCCTGGAACGGACTCGAGGCATCGCGGCATCGCAGACATGTGACAGTGCCTCCTGGAACCACTTCGCCTCTGCGTTGACATTGACAGGTCTGTCCGGTGCTAGCACCCAGGCCTGAACAATGGCAGCCTCCAGGAGGACCTCCCGATTGAGGCTTTTTAGTGACCAGCGTGGTCCGGCCCCACCCGAGACGGTGTGGGCCGGCACGCTGGAGATATGGGTGGAGAGATCAAACCGAATATAACGATGATCGGATAGTGTCTCCAC
This sequence comes from Leucoma salicis, assembly GCA_948253155.1. Taxonomy (NCBI): domain Eukaryota; kingdom Metazoa; phylum Arthropoda; class Insecta; order Lepidoptera; family Erebidae; genus Leucoma; species Leucoma salicis. The sequence continues at coordinate 10,794,629 of OX411809.1, read as the reverse complement.
CCCATCCAGAACGCGCCAACCCTGTGCACGATAAGCTACAGCGGGGCTAGCGAATGTGATGTCCACTATAGAACCACCCCGCTGTCTTACACACGTTTGAACTGTACCTCGGTTTAGGACAAGTAGACCCATCGCTAGTGCCCATTTTTCATACCCCTAAATGGTAAGGGTGACCCGACCCACCTTTAAATATTTTATTTTTAGACAAAATGTTTTATTTTTATTTTATTATTATTTGGCATTAAAAATACATACAACCCTAAATTTTCACCCTTATAGTGCCGATGTAGAAATAATTTACATATATGGCAAAACAAAGTTTGCTGGCTCAGCTAGTCTAATATATAAAATACATACAACCCAAAATTTTTACCCTTCTACTGCTGACCCCTATTTTTTAATAGCGATATTAGTACTTTAATGATTTTCATGGTAAAATATTCACGATAAAAAAATGGCGACACGAAGTTCGCCGGGTGAGCAAGAGTAAGAGTAGTTATTTTATAAAATGATACATAAATATTATCACGCCTTTTTCCCGTAGGGGTAGGCAGAGACTTCTCTCCACTTGTTACGATCCTGACACACACCTTTCGCTTCATCTACTTTCATTAGCGCTTTCATACATGCTCGTTGGTTTCGAGTCTTTTAACCTGGCCTTCCTTAAGAACGTCTCCGATCTGTTCAAAATACGTGGCATGGGTCGTAAAGACAATTGTGATGTGGAGATTGGGTATGGCTGTTGGTCACTGCGATAGCTTAGCGACTTAGAGATTCCTTTCCCGGATTGGAAGGGACGCAGTTCGAATCCCGCTCGCACTCAAGTTCTCTTTTTCCACATTTACAAATAATTTGTAATCAGTAATAAGTCTTAAAATAACTATTACACTAATGCCTATTGAAATATTATAAAAATCGGAATATCTAAAATAAGTGCTTAAAAAAACTATTACACTAATACCAAATACTCTTTAACTCATAAACATAACTAAAATGATTTTGTTAAAATCAATTTTTAGCATGATGTTATTGACCTTATTAACCACATCAATGATTACCATAGCAACGGTTGACATGTGACATGTTTTTGTGTTGTTGTGATAATGAGTATAGAAGTCTGAATACAATAGCAGATAAAAATACATATTTTGGATAGGAGTTTCGTAAAATTCTTTCTTAGTGAGCGTCTACGTCGTGAAAGGAGCATCTATGCAAAATTTCAAGTCAATCGGACGTATGGTTTCGGAGATATTGTGATGAGTCAGTGAGTGGTAAATCGCTTATATATATGTATATAGATTTCAAAAACAAAAAAATCGGCTGAGGCTCTAGTTCCCATGTAAATATAATAGTGGGTAGTTCAGATACAAAATGTACCCAGATTCAGGTTAATTATTTCTGGTTTCCATGTGGTGATACACTATTATTTAGTAACTAGATCTATATACATACTCTATATACATACTCTATATACATACTCTATGGTATGTCGATCTGTTTGTAAAAATAGATATCCCACAGGAACCATCCATTTCTCCGGGATAAAGAGTAGTTTCCTTTTCTGGGCTTCAGACTATATGTATGCAAAATTTTATGATGATTGGTTCAGTAGTTACGGCGTGAAAGCGTAACAAACTGCACAGATGGCAGAATGGATTAGATACTGTCATCCCGCCCGAGTGTTGTGGGTTCGATTTCCACACAGGACAACTCTTTGTGTGATCCACAAATGGCTGTTCTGAGTCTGGGTGTACTTTTTGTCCGTGAAATTGTATGTTTGTAAAGTACCCGCGATACAAGGGTTTTCTTTAAAATACACAAACAAACTCAATTTCGCATTTTAATATAAGTAAGGATATACTTTTTACCTGTTTTGTATTTAAACAATTTTATATTATACTAGCCTTTGTCAGCGGCTTCGCCGCAGCCATAAGCTAGTTTTTCGTTTATATCTCAGGTTCCCGATATAGTATAAGCGGGATAATATATACACCAGTTTTTAAGTCTAATCAAGGCCTTTCAAATAAAAAAAGTTGCATCAAAATCCGTTTAGTAGTTTTTGTGTGATGCGCGAACAAACAAACAGATAAACAGACTAAAATTCTAAAAAAAAATATTTTGTGTTTAGACACGCCTATATGGCCTATTACAGTAATTTTTTCTCAAATATCTTGAATGTACAGACACAGCTCTGTTACAGTTTCATAATAGTATAGAAGTAAACATGGCGTTGCGAGTGTGACAATCTTGACTTAGAAACGTATAAATATACTAGCTGACCCGGCAAACGTTGTTTTGCCATATGAATTATTTATTGAGTATGAAAATATTATTATATCTGTTTAATCTTTACTTTTAAAATGTATTTGAAAAATTGCGACGAAACTTGCTATTATGCTGCTTCCAAGTGGAGGAGTTTGGCAAAACAGAACCCCATTGATCAGCTATCGACCGGGGTTAAAAAATACAAAATGTTATTAAAAAGTAGGCGTTGGAGGGTAAAAAATTAGGGCTAAATGTATTTTTTAATGCCACGCCATAAAAAATAACCAAAAAAAACATTGTCCAAAAAATTAAAAAAAAATTTTTGGGGTGAGCTACACTTAACACTTAGGGGTATAAAAATTAGTTATAAACCTATTCTCATACCAACTGAACATACTTATGAAATTTTATCAGTCGGTCAAGCCGTTTCGGAGGAGTATAAACACTAAAACTGTGACACAAAAATTTTTCATTCCCCCGGACGACGGGGTGTGTGGTTAGGTACATTTTTTCCCGCCTTAACAATAAAAAAATGTTTAGAAACCAATAAAGTTTTAGTACAAAAATATGTTACAACTAATCCACTTAAATCTATTCTTTTGATTATTGTGTGACTGGACTTGGTCACCATACCAACTTTTTGCAGTAGAGTACATGACACTCAAACTCGCAGAAGGTCACTAGAAAAGCCCCTATAGATGTGGTTTTTATAAACATAATAAGAACATGAACATTCCAACCAATTAGGTGCTTACGAACATCGAGTCCGCTTGGTTGACAATATTTTGTCGCGCCTCGCACCCACTGAACTGAAATTGATCTGTGATATGAAGTAGATAACTTTCAAGAGACTGGCATATATGACGTAATGGCTTGGCTTAGGAAATTTTTTTATACTATGTGGCTGGATAACAAGCATACGGCCCACCTGGTATTAACCGTTGTCTATAGACGCTAGCAACACCAGAGGCATATCTCGCGCGGAGCCAGCTCTAAGGAAAGAGAAAATAGGGAGAGGATAAGAAGGATAATAAGGAGAATATAGGGAGGGGGTTTTGGTTTTATAGTTTTCCTAAGTTTCTGTATACTTTATGTTCATTTATTGCATGTATTTGGAGTTCCCTGCGACACGGATATTATTTCCTAGTCTGGTGTTGTGAACTCACTATATACTAAAATAACTTATATTGAAAATAGAAAAAGATGTATCGGTACAAATGGGATTCGATTTCCACTTTCCAGAAATTCGTTTCAAACGCATAATACCATGTATACTATCATAAAATTAGTGGTGGAGCCTCGCTTATCCCAAGATAAATGGGCCAGTTCGATAGGAACGAAATCTTACAGGAGATAATGGTACGTACTCTAGCAGTTATGTTTCGTATGGTGAATACGAGTGCAGGAGGCCCAAACCTTATCCTTGCTTTTTTTTTTGTTTTTTTTTTGTTAAGGCGGGAATAAATGTAACTACTCGCACACCCCGTAGTTCTGGGCAACGAACAGGGTAGTGTGGGGCCCTCACCCACTAAATAAACCCGCCGTGTGCCGTCTCTCCACCTATGTTGGCGGGCCACTGGAACTGCGCTATATTACTTCAGTGGTCTGCTGGCAGCTTACCCTTTCGGATACCGTCTACTGAGCGACGCGGGAGGCCTTGCGGGTGGCAGACGTTCCCCGATATTCCACCCACAGCCTCAGCTAGGGCGGCATGAGACGCAAGTACTCATGTCTGCGCCGTCCCAGTCGCTGGCAGCGGTTCGGGTCAGCGGAAGGATCGGCCTCCCTGGCCCTCTCCGCTGCTTCCTTCTGCCAGATGACCTCCTCGCAGAGACGTTTTTCTTGCCTGCCCCTTATTATCATTTCTACCTTCTCTTTATTATCCTTCCTTATTATACTTTTTCTCCAACTCTTATCCCTTTCATTGTAGATGGCAACACGTAAGTGATGCCTCTGCTGCTGCATACATAGACTACATTAACCGCTTACCATCAGGTGTGTCAAATGCTTGTTAGCCGCCCACGTAGAATAAAATAAAAAACTAACTGTGTTGTGTCTGTACATTAAAGAGATTTAAGAGACAAAATAAGACAAGTACCAGTATCTACTAAATAATGAAGCAGCCTATATTCTAATTAATTTAGTAATTATTCTTTTTACGAGCTTCTATATTTTGTTTCTATTCCACAATTTAATTTAATAGATGCTGATCAGTCATTTAAATTTAAGTCTTGTATCATTAATATTAATCACTTATCGTTACTGAGAAATTCTTTGATATCTTTTGTCCCTTTGAAACTATGTACTAAATAATAAATGGGCAAATATATAGCATTTGTATATTTACTTGTCTAGAAATTCTATTCTAATTAAGTATTCTATTATAGAAAATAATAATGGTATTTGAACCGTAATATTATCTATTGCTTGAGACCCGTCCGCCATCACAAGGTTTTAAATTTCCACAATTAATTTTACCGCACATTACTCATTAAAATGGTGTTATTCTCGAAATTTATTGTATAACCACATTCAAATAGGTAACAACCTCAAAAATTGTCTTCGTCATAAGAAGTGGGGTTTAACAGTGTGGTTGCCGAGAACGAGCAATAACTAACTACCTGAAATTTCTTTCTGCTTTCCTAAACTTAGATTCACAATCGTGAATGGTAGGTGGCACGATATGTCATATGATATTTATTTCCATTTGTTTGAGAGAAATTTGTAACATTATTCTTAAAAATATTCGCGTATCATAACATATCGACTACTGTGAACGCATTTGCTGTATGCCTGAAAATACGAACTTGTGGGAACAATAGTATTTCCCACTCAACATCCTTACATAAATATAGGTCAACAAAACTCTTTGCTGACAGAATTTGCATTCTAATATCTTGACATATAAAAACACATAAATGTTTAACCCCTACAAACTTTTCACCAGAGCAGAAAAACTTTTCTGAAATTGGAATAAAAATACTCGGAAATCATCGTAGGAACATGAATTTAGAAGCGTATTTTTATATTTCCTTCTTTTACTTTAGCTATAAAGCTATTCTTCTAAGTTAATTATCACAGCAAAGGAGTTTTTTTACATACCTATAAAACGCTGTAACTAGCAAGCAACTTTCTATAGCAAAATATTTGTCTTATGTTTAGAAATTTAAAATTATGTAAAGAAAATAGGTATAATAAATAAATAAATATTATTATATATAATAAATAATTAAATATTAAAATAGGTATAATAAATAAATAAATATTCACGGACATTTTCACACAACGTCAAACTAAGCTTCATGCTTGTGCTATGGGTAGCAGATTACGGATAAGCATATATTACTTTTTTTTTTTTGTAAATACATACATATACCTATTACTTTTTTTTTGTAAATACATAAATATATTAATTTTTTTTTGTAAATACATACATATAATAGATAGAAAACAGTTACATCAGTATTTATTGGCCAGTATTTGTTCGTTTTAAACGTTGTTAGAATCACGTAGTTGTGTTTTAATTTCCGTCAAAAATGCGTTTATCTTCAATTATTTTTCCAATAAACGCTGTTTGTGAATAGTAACTGACTTCTATGCACTAAGTAACATATCACTTTAATGATGTAGGTAAGTGATGGCATTCGAAAAAACTAATCCCGCCAAAACGTCGTAAGTCTCTTGTTTATGGCGTAAGCAACAAAGCTTATTAACCGCTAAACTTAACTGTAAGCTAGAAATGCATAAAATCACTGGTTTTTCATAGACTTACAGAAAAATAGTTAGTTTTATTCAAAAAAAGATCTGAATTACTTTAAAGTCGTGACTACAGAATTATTTACTTCAAAAACTTACGCAGTAGTGTTTTTTTCGTCCTAAAGATATGGAACCCAGACCGATATACGCAGTATTTTTTTCTGATTTAAATGATGTAAAAAGACGTTTCTACGATTTTTTGAGGCTTACAGCAAATACGTTTTACCGTGGTCGATATAAACATAATCTTTAGGTACCCTAAGTCCCCACCATCACTAGTATTATACACAGGTATAATAGATCACATACGACTTTATAAACCACCCGTTGTCATGCAATAAGATGAAATTAAATAAGAACAAAGAAACATGTTTTTCGCAAATGGATACGGATTTCAATTAAACAAAATGTGGTACAGAACATGTTGGTTTAAATAAATAACGTAATAAACGGGAGGAATGGATATTGTTGAGGACGCTGGGAACATTTATCACAACTGCCGGGCGGTGTGCAGCTTGAGCATTTTAACTGATACACCTGGGTTTTGTTTCACGAATTTATTGCGATGCCAATCTTGATAACGTGCTTGTATGAAATACAAAATATCTGATATCATTTTTCAGTATTTTCATCACAAACATAATTGTATATTTTAAATAGAATTCTCTTAAAAATAATATAAAATTAGCTGATCCGACAGACGTTGTCCTGTCTTAGCTATGAATATTTAGTTATTTGCGAACTATCAAACGTGCAAAGTTAAAAGAGCCGTTAATGTTTCAGAAATTTTTATTATTAAAATGATTCGCAATTTTTCACATATTTTTTTCCGTAGGAATCTTCTACAAAGTATTAGAAAAAAAAGATAAATGATATCTGTAAAGTCGTTCTTAAGTTATAGCGTGACCAAGGGAAATAGAGATTTATTTGTATGTACATATTTAATAAATATGTTATTTTTCTAGCTAAATAATAGAATATATAAATACTTACATCAAAATACTCATTAAAAACCGACTTCCATATTATAAGCTTTCGAATTTAAATGGGGACCTTCCAGAAAATATACTTCAACTGTACCAACTCCGTTCGTGTTAAAAATATGCTATAATAGTTTTTTTTTGTTAAGGCAGGAAAAAATGTTCCTAACCGCACACCCCGTCGTTTGGGGCAACGAACAGGGCAGTGTGGGGCCCTCACCCACTGAAGAAACCCGCCGTGTGCCGTCTCTCCGCCTTTATTGGCGGGCCACCGGAACCATATTACATTCCTTTAGTATGCTCTAACAGTCCTAGCAAATAAGTATTGCTAAAACACCATTATATTAAAAGCTTATGCCGAAAATATGAAATACGATTTTAATTTACAGTGGCAGAAATACCGACAAAATACAAGTATTAATTGTACAGGATGAGTGATGGAAGGAATAAGATCACGTAAAGGAACTTGAACCTATGTATTTTTCGGGCCATTAGATACAGTAGTGTTTGAAAATAGTATCGTCGGAATTCGTATTTGCTATCGGGCCCGAACGAGTCGGTACCACCGTCTCCAGTGTGACCGGTCATGAAGCACGTCAGTGTGTTTTGGCTGTAGCAGAAGATTATTCTTTCATTTCACATCCGAGAAATGAAATGGTGCGCAGCGGCTTAACTATACTTTCAGTATGGTATACCATCAGGTGGGCCGTGGCTCATCTGCCATTATAAGCAATACAAAAAAAAATTGTTTTTGATAACAACAAAGGCTAAAAACGTTTTATAAAGTACTTACCACGTGACACAGATGGTGTAGTGGTTTACCTGCCTAGCATGCCCAATATGGTGGAGCCCTGCAGTATGTGTTACGTGCAAACCACAAATAATCCTGTTTAATTCCCCAATACAGGGATTATTCTGTGTTAAACCAAACTGCGTCTAAATATAATACATACTATAACTGCCTCTGTGGTGCAGCGGTAGTGTAAGCGACTGCTGATTATGAGGTCTCGGGTTCGATCCCCGGGTCGGGAAGATTTATTGAGATTTTTCGTAAAAAAAAATATTCTCAGTAGCAGCCTGGAATTTGGAAATGTGCCCGGTAGACGACAATAGGCTCACCCCCTATTACGTAGGACTTAAAAATAGCTGGCGAATCGTGAGTGTGTAGTACACCTCTGCCTATCCCTTCGGGGAATACAGGCGTGATGCTATGTTTTACTATAATAGTTATCACCTTCTCGTGCTATGTAGGTTTGGTTTTTCCGCAATATATTGTAACCTATGGCGTTATCTACAAAAATATGATGTGATATAATGGTGAGTGGAAAACCCCTCTCTCCTCTCCTTATTATTCTTCCTTTCCGCCTCCTATTCCTTTCCTAGGATATGGCGACGCACGAGATGCAGGTGTTGCTAGTGGCTATAGGCTAAGGTAACCGCTTAACATCAGGTGGGTGTTATGCTCGTTTGCCGCTCATGTAGTATAAAAATAATAATAACGAGAGAATGGAGATAAGGACGGGCTTTAGGTCTTGCCATACGAAATACAATAGTGGAAGTACACTACCGTGATACCACGGTGATCTGTGAAAGGGTGGTTCTTCCCCGATCAAACCGGCCCCATTCATGCTGTCATAAGCAAGGCTCTACCGCTAAAAAAAGTATAGGGCTATTTTTCATTAATGGACTCAATTATATTATTATTGTCAAGCCGCTGCTCACTATTTCATTTCACAGATATTTAATGAAAGAATAAACGGCTATCTCCTGCTACAGCCAAAACGCAACGATGTGCTTCATGGCCGGTCACATGGGAGATGGTGGTACCAACGCACACGTGCCCCAATAGCAAGCGAGTACTCCCATTTGGTACCCAGCCCTACCACCGGTAATGTAATGGGTGATCATTGCTTACTTCCCTTAGTCACCTCATACGATACCCGTGGGAAAGAATGGGGTGGTGACACTTGTATTCTTAGTCCGTCACCACACGGACAATTATTCGGTCCGATTGGGGTATCTCATTTATTTTTTAAATTAACACAATGTAATTTTCTCTCCAAAAAGCTGTTATTAATATCTTTTCGCAAAGTAATTTTAGGCAAAAATATATTAATAACATGTTTTTCAGAAAGTAATTTGCGAATTACATACCTATTACTAACAACTCTGAATCCCGTTTTCGTTATAATTTACTTGGGTCGTATTTTTCTTTTATCATGCGGTTTTCGTGGCGTAATTGAGATTTGTATCATCAGCATCATCCATCCATCAGCTTTTCAACGTCCACTGCTGGACATAGGCCTCCCCAAGAGAACGCCACTACGAGCGGTCCTGCGCCGATCGCATCCAACGGCTCCCTGCGGCTTTGACCAGATCATCGGTTCATCTGCTGGGGGGCCGTCCTACTCAAGAACCTTTTCTCCCCAACGGTTGTCGGTTCGTCGAGCGATGTGGCCTGCCCATTGCCACTTCAGCATGCCAACTCGGCGGGCTATGTCGGTCACTCTCGTTTTCCTACGGATCTCCGTATTACCGATTCGATTACGTAAGGAAATACCAAGCATAGCCCGCTCCATGGCCCGCTGAGTGACTTTGAGGCTTGATACAAGGCCAACATTCAGAGACCACATCTCTGTTCCATATGTCATCACTGGTAACATACTGGTCGTAGACGTAGAGATTTGTATACATTATATATAGCAAAGTTAGCATTCACATTTTTGACGTCTACCTTGAAATAATCTCAAGCGAATTTCATGTCCGTGTGGTGACGGACTAAGAATACAAGTGTTACCATCCCACACCCCATTCTTTCCTACGGGTGTCGTACGAAGCGACTAAGGGAAGTAAGCAATTATCACCCATTACATTACTGGTGGTAGGGCTGGGTACCAAGTGGGAGTTCTCATTTGCTATCGGGCCCGAGCGGGTTGGTACTACCACCTCCTGTGTAACTGGCCATGAAGCATATAAGTGTGTTTTGGTTGTAGCAGGAGATAGCCATTAATTCTTTCATTTCATATCCGTGTTGAACAGCACCTTGACAATACTCTTGTTATTATATAGAGATCGAGTCCAAGAGCGACGGTTACCATTTACCATCAGGTGGGCCATGGCTCGTCTGTCACCATAACCAAGACAAAAATGCTGACCTCGATGGGGAAAGAATACGGGTGGGTTCGCAAATGCAGTAAATATCCGACCATGACGAATACATAATATATAAAAGCTTCAAAATATTCGACATATATATTTTGGTATTAACTCCGTAAACATTGAGCTAATATATAATAACAACAAATAATACAATATAAAAATTGAAAAAATATAGGAAATATGTTCCATTTAATTCTCTTGGGGAGAGTTAATAGGCATATAATTTTTTTTTTCATTCTTCGATAACTTTTTCATGTTTATGAATGCCTGTTATTGTTTATACGATAAAACTTTAGCTGCTTAAATTTATACTATTGTAAAGCTGTGTGTCTGTACTTATATTTAAGATATTAGGGAAAAAAGGCTACATTTAAAGCTATTTAGAAGTGTATGAACACAAATAAAAGGTTTTTAAAGATTTAAAGTCTGTTTGTATGTTCATTTGTTAGCACATAATGTAAAAACTACTGAATGGATTTTGTTGAAACTTTGTTTTTTAAAGTACAAATTATTTGTGAATAAAGAAAAAGAGATTTTTAGTAGGGGCGGGAATCGTACCACGCATCTTTTCCAATCCGGGAAGTGCTCTAAACCACTGAGCTACCCTACTGATCCTTCGATCATCCCAAATTCTTAATCACATTTGTCTTACGACAAACGCCATCTACTGTCAAGCATACGTGTAAGGAAAAGCGACAGTGAAAATTGTTGTTTGTGTCAATTATTGTCATACTGTAACACATCGAACTATAACATATTAGTATTTTTCCTGCCACATCGAACTGTAACATATTATTATTTTTCCTGCTATGGAAGTATCTTCGCATTATTTAAAAAAAAACTAAATATTTACTGTGGTCGTTTAAAAACTGCAACGGTTAAATAAATCTGTAAATTTTTTTCATTGATCTCATACTTTACATTAGTAACTATCGGTCATATCGTAACTAACTACACTAGAAGATTTTAGTGCTTATCTAAGTTTCGTAAATTTATCGAAATTCGCAAGTAAATTAAAATTTAAAAATCGAATGTTCATGTAGTAATCACTGATGCATAGATGGTCCGCATGCTTGTTTGCTACCCAAGTAGAATAAAAAAAAAAGTAGAACAAAAAAAAAAGTTAGTTACGGCTAACTATAGCTAATTTAAAAAGAAACTCATATGTGTGCAATTCACACCCGGCAGAAGTGAAACTTCTGAAAAGTAGCCTACGAGAGATTGAGATGGATATAGAGTATCAGGAGTATTAGGATAAATGTAAGGTTTATTATTTTTTACCAAGCTTAAAATGACCCTCATTAATTAAATTTAAAGGAGCATTAAAATTCATCAAAATTGTTTTCTGCAACGATATATAATGGATCCCGTAGGAATTCATGGGACAACTTTGGTAAAAGATCCTGTGAACCTCACCATAACAACATAAATGACAAAAGTATATGATTCACTTCGGGGGTAGGTGAGAAAAATACTTTTCATTACTCATACTCTGAAAGTAGGCCTGAAGTGGCCTGAGGAGCGGGTTGAAAGTAATACTTTTCAGCCCTAGGGAGAATTACTTTCAACTGACAGCTGAGTAATTATAAAAAAAACAGTTCTATTTTCTGTTCAGCCAGTCAGCAGCGCGATGTAAAATTGAAATAACATAAAGTTAAGTACCTATTTATTAAAGAATTTGTTTTTTATATGACTTTATTTTAATATAGTTGCAACTATATCTTTAAAATAACGAAGATTTATAATTTTTCAATGATTAAAATGAAAAATAATGGGTGAATAGCTGACAGGCCACAGAAAAAAAAACAAAATCGGCGGGAAAACGGCGATTCCAAATTCAATTTTTTAGTCTCCCATTTTTTCTTTAGCTAATTCATGATTATTTATATATATTTGTAGCATTTGACAAGCTTAGCACTATACATTAAACACAAAGTGAAAAATGTGAAATCGAAAATAACAGTCAGGAGCAGGATTTGAACCTGCATCTTCTGGATACCGTCCAGATGCTTTACCAATTCAGCCATCCTGACAATTGCTCCTGACTGCTAATTTCGATAACACATCATACTTAACGTCTTTGGGTGACGCCTGCGCCATCTGTCGGACGTATTTTCATACATTATACCGACCAGGTAAACTTAATTTTACAATTAAGATTTTTACCTAATAATGACGCAAACCCTATAAATATTTATATATATTTGTAGCATTTGACAAGCTTAGCACTATACATTAAACACAAAGTGAAAAATGTGAAATCGAAAATAACAGTCAGGAGCAGGATTTGAACCTGCATCTTCTGGATACCGTCCAGATGCTTTACCAATTCAGCCATCCTGACAATTGCTCCTGACTGCTAATTTCGATAACACATCATACTTAACGTCTTTGGGTGACGCCTGCGCCATCTGTCGGACGTATTTTCATACATTATACCGACCAGGTAAACTTAATTTTACAATTAAGATTTTTACCTAATAATGACGCAAACCCTATAAATATTTATATATATTTGTAGCATTTGACAAGCTTAGCACTATACATTAAACACAAAGTGAAAAATTATTACATTTCACTTTGTGTTTAATGTATAGTGCTAAGCTTGTCAAATGCTACAAATATATATAAATATTTATAGGGTTTGCGTCATTATTAGGTAAAAATCTTAATTGTAAAATTAAGTTTACCTGGTCGGTATAATGTATGAAAATACGTCCGACAGATGGCGCAGGCGTCACCCAAAGACGTTAAGTATGATGTGTTATCGAAATTAGCAGTCAGGAGCAATTGTCAGGATGGCTGAATTGGTAAAGCATCTGGACGGTATCCAGAAGATGCAGGTTCAAATCCTGCTCCTGACTGTTATTTTCGATTTCACATTTTTCACTTTGTGTTTAATGTATAGTGCTAAGCTTGTCAAATGCTACAAATATATATAAATATTTATAGGGTTTGCGTCATTATTAGGTAAAAATCTTAATTGTAAAATTAAGTTTACCTGGTCGGTATAATGTATGAAAATACGTCCGACAGATGGCGCAGGCGTCACCCAAAGACGTTAAGTATGATGTGTTATCGAAATTAGCAGTCAGGAGCAATTGTCAGGATGGCTGAATTGGTAAAGCATCTGGACGGTATCCAGAAGATGCAGGTTCAAATCCTGCTCCTGACTGTTATTTTCGATTTCACATTTTTCACTTTGTGTTTAATGTATAGTGCTAAGCTTGTCAAATGCTACAAATATATATAAATATTTATAGGGTTTGCGTCATTATTAGGTAAAAATCTTAATTGTAAAATTAAGTTTACCTGGTCGGTATAATGTATGAAAATACGTCCGACAGATGGCGCAGGCGTCACCCAAAGACGTTAAGTATGATGTGTTATCGAAATTAGCAGTCAGGAGCAATTGTCAGGATGGCTGAATTGGTAAAGCATCTGGACGGTATCCAGAAGATGCAGGTTCAAATCCTGCTCCTGACTGTTATTTTCGATTTCACATTTTTCACTTTGTGTTTAATGTATAGTGCTAAGCTTGTCAAATGCTACAAATATATATAAATATTTATAGGGTTTGCGTCATTATTAGGTAAAAATCTTAATTGTAAAATTAAGTTTACCTGGTCGGTATAATGTATGAAAATACGTCCGACAGATGGCGCAGGCGTCACCCAAAGACGTTAAGTATGATGTGTTATCGAAATTAGCAGTCAGGAGCAATTGTCAGGATGGCTGAATTGGTAAAGCATCTGGACGGTATCCAGAAGATGCAGGTTCAAATCCTGCTCCTGACTGTTATTTTCGATTTCACATTTTTCACTTTGTGTTTAATTCATGATTTTTATTTTTAGTTTCCTCGTATTCGTAATGAAAAGCACAGTGTTTGCCTCGGGGTAAAGACTTATTTAGTCCCTCGAACTATTGGAGCCCTCGCAACGCTCGGGCGCCAAACCCCGTCTCCGGACTAAATAATTTTCAAAGGTTGCTTTCATCCCTAGGGTAACAATGTACTATTATAACTGACATGGGTATATCGAGTGAACATAGTAAAACAGAGATATTAGTTTATTATTGAATGCATACAGAAAAAAGAAGAAAGAAAGTTTTTTCAAACTTAATATTATGTACACCGTGGTCGTTTAAGTATTGATCACGCAAGCCGGAGACCGAGGTTTCAAATCAACTACCAAGGAATACTTTTTGTGACAAAAATTATATTTCAAAGTTAAAATAACTTTAATGGACTTTTCTGCAACTGACTGATAATCCTATACATTTATGTGTTTGTTTCTTTATCGTGACGCATTTTCGTTTCATCGAGTTTCAAATCACTTCAAAATAAAAAAGAACGGGCTAGTAAATAATTTTGAAACAATATTCAATTTAATAACAACATTCGAATTATGTTACAGCCGTTCGTCTTTATAAACTCGGTACTTAGAAGCATGCCTGAATATTGTGTATTTGATTAACTGAACTAAGTCGACAGCACTAAGATTAAAATTATACTACCAGATATACGGCAATCGCCACCTTTTTATATAAGTTTAGTGTATTACGTACCATCGCTAATGTGTGATATAACAGTACCTAATATTGAGAATAACAGTAATAAATTGGATCATGCTTACCCAAAATGGGATGTATAAATTAGATATGTATTAAATAATATTAACATTAAAAGGTTGAGGAAATGATAAACCTTATAACATTATATTTTCATAATTAATTCCTGAAAAGGTTAAATAATGAATATACATGATAATAATCCTTCGCCTACTCGGAAATGGTTTGACTGTTTTTCTAACCTAATTAGCAAAAGAAAATAAGACAGATAATATTTACGGTAGGTATAAAAAAAGTTCATACCACATAATCCTCCATCAAAGAAAGAATTGCTCAATATTTATGTGTTTTCTTTAAATATTTACCCATTATTAGGATCACATGGACAGCAGTCCTTGTGATTATAATGGATGCCGTTGTTATTATAGGTTTAACTAGCCTTTGCCCGCGGCCTCGCCGCAGCCAAATGTTAGTTATTCGGTTATATCTCAGGTTCCCGATATAGTAGCGGGATAAAATGTACACCAGTTAATCTAATCAAGGCCTTTTTTTTATTTTTTTGTTAAGGCGGGAAAAAATGTTCCTAACCGCACATCCTATCGTTTGGAGCAACGATCAGGGTAGTGTGGGGCCTGTACCCACTAAAGAAACCCGCCGTGTGCCGTCTCTCCGCCTTTATTGGCGGGCCACTGGAACTATGTTACATTCCTTCGGTGGTCCGCCGGCGGCTTATCCTTTCGGGTACCCTCTAATGAGCAACGCATCCACACACGGAGCGTCGCACCTTCGCGGGAGGCCTTGCGGTCCTTCCACTCCCAGCCTTAGCTAGGGCGGCATGAGGCGCAAACTTACCTGCGCCTGCGCCGCCCCGGTCACTGGCAGCGGTTTGGGTTTCAGCGGAAGAATCCTTCTCCCTGGCCCTCTCCGCCGCTTTCTTCCGCGAGTTGAACTCCTCGCACAGCGGCAGCCACCGCGGCCCAATTGCTGTCGCTGCCAGGCATCGCTCTGACGACGCTCGGCAACGAGAGGTCCCCCCCTATTGCCGCGACGAGTTCACGGCGCTGCTCGGCCCAAGCCGGGCATGACTCGAGCGTGTGCTGCGCCGTGTCCTCGCCGCAGCCGCAATGGTGACAGCCCGGAGTCGCTTCCCTTCGTGTGACAATGTGCAGATCTGCCGAAGCAACCGTACCCCGACAGCACCTGCACCAGTCGGAAGGTAAGGACTCCGTGCCTTCGCCCTGCCCACTCTTCCAGCACCGGCTGGAGCGCCCCTACGGTCCGAAGACCGGCCTAGGGTGCCTCCAGCCGCACCTACCACACGGCCAGCTGGCCGTGGCAGCTCGGCGGGCGTCGCTCTGCCATTGGGCCACCACGCTGGGTGGGGGACGACCACCCCCCTCCCGCTCTTGCGACGCCCGCCTATACAGCTCGGCGAGAACTTCCGCCTCCAAGTCCCACGGAGGTGTTCCGGCCAACGCGCAGGCCGCCTCCGTCGACATCGTGCGATATCCGCGCATGACCCTGGACGCGACGATTCTCTGTGGCCTCCACAGAACCCTGTATAGTGCGTCTAGGGCCTCCGCCCACACAGGGGCGCCAAACAGCGCCATCAACCGGACCACCCCGTGTAAAGCCGTTGGCACGCATTGTTGGGTCCACCCATATTCGGCATGAGTCGTGCAAGGGCGGACGCCGCACCGACGAGCCTCGGGGACAGTATACGTAAGTGCTCGCGAAAGCGCCACCGCCCGTCCAGCATCAGGCCCAGATACTTAACCTGGGCCTGCACCCTAGTTTGGACCCCGTCCACAGTGATCGAGGCGCTAGCAGGTGGCCGACGTCGGGGCCCATGGCAAGCAAGGCCTCAAGCAAGGCCAAGCAGGGCCTCTGACTTGTCCAGGGCCACCCTAAGCCCCAGCGCCCCGATCCTCCTGACCACCTCCGAGGTCCCTAAGGTGGCCAGAAACGCCGCTTCCTCGAAGTTTCCACCCCGGGCCATGACCAGCGTGTCATCCGCATAGCAGATGACCGCAAGCCCGGGGGGGAGCCGACAGCGTAGCACCCAGTCATAACCGATGTCCCACAGGAGCGGCCCTAGAACCGAACCCTGTGGGACACCGCACGACATGGGTCTCCTCACAACGTCCCCTATGCGGCTCTCATAGAGAACGCTTCGGCCCTCAAGATAGTCTGCCACTAGCCGCCTCAGGTATGCAGGCACCCCGTGATACCGGAGCGCCTCCTCGATGCAGCTGAATGGTCTGCCATTCTACAAATACAGTCTGCTGTTGAATGCGTTGGCGATGTCAAGCGACACCGCCAACAGCACTCCACCGCCGGCGATGACCGCCGCGGCCGCGGCCCTCATGCGCATAATCGCGCCGATCGTCGAACGACTCGAAAACCAAACTGGGCGTCAGACAAGTCGGGTCCGACGTCGCGCAGGTGCTGGACGATGCGGGCAGCCAGGATTCTCTCCAACAACTTACCCGCCTCGTCCAGCAGCACGATGGGCCTGAAGGCCCCGACCGAATCCGGCGTTCGCCCCGGCTTCGGCAGGAGTACCAGCCTCCCCTCCTTACAGCAGTCAGGGAACCGTCCGGACGCCAGGCACGCTTCGAACAGTACCCTAAGGCGGGGCTCCAGGTGATCCAGAGCCAGGGCCAGCACCCGGGCGGTTGTCACATCCGGGCCGGGGGCGGTGTTTTTGGAACGAATCCGCGAAACAGCCGCCCCCATTTCCGACGCGGTGACGGGCGGTACACTGAGGTCGGCCTCCCGGTCGCTACCTGGCTGTGCCATGACCGGGGGCGTGTGCTCCGCCCGTCGTGGGAATAGGCCCTCGACCACCTCCATGAGTAGCCTGGGCTGAATGGTCTCTGTGTGAGTGCGGAGCTTGTTCAGCGCCGCATGATACGGGCGACCCCAGGGGTCACGGTTGATACCGTCCAGCATTTCCTGCCTTTTCTCCGTTTTGGCACGGCAGATGGCCAACTTGAACGCGGCCCGCGAAGTGCGGTAAGCCTCGTACAGCTGGCCCTCCCGCTCCCCATCGCGAAGTCTAATCAAGGCCTTTCAAATAAAATTTGCAACAAAATCCGTTCAGAAGATTTTGCGTGATGCGTGAACAAACAGACAAAAATTCTAAAAAAAATGGTTGCCAATATACCACAGTAATTTTTTTCTTAAATATCTTAAATGTACAGACACAGCTCTGTTACAGCTTTATAATAGTATAGATGTATTATCGAATGCCGTAAATATTTAGATATTTTTATATATATACTTTTAGCATTTGACATGCTTAGCACTATTTTTCACTCTGTGTTTAATGAATACCGTAAAGGTTTGTACAGTAATCCTATTATAATTTATGTCACATTATTGATGTATAGGTATTTATGAAATAACAAGCAAACGCCATAAAATACTTCACCCTCTGGCTCAACAACAAAATCTCTCACATAAACCAAGAACCATCTATTTTTCCGAGATGTTCAGAAGGCTTCCTTCTCTGTACTCCAGATTATATGTATGCCAAATTTCGTTATGATTGGTAAAGTGGTTACAAAACAGTGGTAACAAGGGAATAAACAAATTCACTTAAATATATTATAATTATAGCAGTGATAACTTATTGGTAACGCCAAGGACTGCAACGATAATGGTATCGATATCTAGTTTGATCCCCAGTTTAAGGTCATAGCACACACCTCTGCGTTTTTGAGATTTTTGAGAATATTTGTGTATTTATTTCCAATGCTCGGAGAAGGAAAACCATCTTGAGGAAACCTTAATGCCTTTTTTTGTTGTACACGTCGGCATTCAGGGTAATGAGCAGGGTAGTGTGGGGCCCTCACCCAATAAATAAACCCGCCGTGTGCCGTCTCTCTGCCTGTACTGGCGGACAACTATGTGACAGATTTATTTTTACTTCAGCGGTCCGCCGGCGGCCTTTCGGGTAACCTCTACTGAGCGATGTTTCCGCACATCGGAGCGTCGCAATTTCGCGGGAGGCCTTGTGGGTGGCGGACGTTCTGAAGAAGGATCTACTTCCCTGGCCCTCTCCGCCGACGCTCGGCAACGAGAGGTACCGCCCTATTGCCACCACAAGTTCAAGGCGCTGCTTGGCCCAAGCCGGGCATGACTCGAGTCATGACTCTAGTCACGACTCAGTCACTCTTGAAACGCGTTATACCTAATTCTTAAAGCCCGCTCGTAGTAAAGCTCTCTTATTCCACTTTCACAATAATTTGTTCCTAAAGCTGGTTTCATTTTGACCCTCAATTAGCAGTCTTGAGTATAGTTTTTTTTTTACTTCGTCATGACTCAATGAATCTATATCCTGATTTGTACTACTGCTGCTTGATTTAATTTTTGTCCCTATTAGTATAAATTTATGCTGGTAAAATTAAGGATCAGAGGTTCCTTCATTCTATGGTTGGTAGCCGTCATTATTAACAATGCAAAAAATATTCAAATAACTTTTCTGTTTAATATTGAATCACACTTCGTTCGCATTTTTAAAAAAGTTTGATAATCGTGTGATTTGTGTTGAAGTAATTTTCTAACCTAGCGTTCTCGGCTATTTAGGTAACATTTATTAGATTAGGATGGACATAATTTTGATTTAGAGACGTAAATAAATCCAGTTTTGGGATAGTTGTACTTTGTAATGAATTTACAGAGTGATGAAAGAAGCTGTTAAATATATTCGATATAATTATATGTAATAGAGGGCACTTTTTGTTGATATTTTTTTTTACCACTCTCTGAATTAGTATTATTTCATAACGTCTAGTAATCTCTTAGAAAATATTAGGATATACGATAGAGACAAGGACAGATAAAGCCACAACATGTGTTTCGCTCATATGGGGAATAGTGCCGTAATCGCCACGCTTGGCAGGCGGGTTGGCGATCGCAGTTGATGTTGTTAATACTCGAGGGAGTGCTGCTGCCCACTCTCCCAGGTATTCCGTCAGTCGGCTCTTACGACTCCCATGGGTGGAGAGGGGTGGGACAATTCAAAAACGGCCGGGAAGATGTCGACACCAGATTTACCTGCCGTCGACCTTGGCTATTATTGCTATTATTTATTTTACTGTATAGAAGCATACACTCGACCAATCACAACACTCCACATGCATTCGACACAGCTACGCGCCTCGAGCGGCCACCCCCACCCGTCACACTACACATCTAAGCGACGGCACTATACAACGTCAATGTTTGTTACTCTAAATTTTCAAGGAATACAAGTTTAATTCCAATTTACAAGTTTTCTTTCTTTTGTTCATCACGAACATAAAGTGGCGATCGCAGTTGATGTTGTTAATACTCGAAGGAGTGCTGCTGCCCACTCTCCCTGGTATTCCCTCAGTCGGCTCTTACGACTCCCATGGGTGGAGAGGGGTGGGACAATTCTAAAGCCAGCCCCACACGGCTTTTTTAATTATTTATCTTAATTGTGTATTTATGCTTTAAAATCAGTGCTATCAAATTCATTTAATTAATACTAAGCCTAATTATCTAGAATATCGCTACAACTATCTTTTACTGGATCTTTTCTAGAAAATAATAATGCAGGCGGACTAGACTGTGAATTTTGCAGGTTTAATTAGCTATGTACTCCGATTTGCTTAAGATTTTCTTAGTAATTAGCTCCTTGGTTCTCGATATAGTAGCAGGATAAAACTATACGAGTATTTAAGTCTAATCAAGACCTCTCCAACAAAATCAAGTTGCATCGAAATCCGTTCATTAGTTTTTGCGTGTTGTGCGAACAAACAAGCAGACAAAACTCTTAAGAATAATGTTATGTGTTCAGTGATGCCTAAATAACCATTACGTTAAATAAACATTAGTTTAAATTAAATAAACATTAGGTTAAAAAAAGGAAAATCTGACTGCTAAATGCAGTCAGATTTTCTCAAATATTTAAATTGTACAGATAGTTCTGTTACAGCTTAGCAACAATAGTATAGATTGTGCAACAATGAGTATAATTATAATATTTTCAGTACATCGCGTAACAAAATCAACAATTGTATTTATAAATATGCAAATACAAGTAAATAACAGGCTCACAATGATTGTGTGCAGAAGAGTTAATTAACTGAATAATCCATGCTGGACATTGCAAATGGCGTACAAATAATCCTATGTATATTATCTCTACTAAACATTTCCAAAGCTTGATTTATATCTCATTGGTAAATTTTATGGCTACCCTTAGCTTTTTTTTTCATCGAAGTTTTTGCGTGTGGAATATTCTGAGCCTATTCCATTGTACAGGTGTCGTAAGACTTGATAGTAGTAACGTCGTAAAGTTGAGCATACAATACCACCATGACATCAAAAAGCTCGAAAAACAACCCTGTGTTAAACAATCTGTTTAACATGGTATAGGATGGAGAAGTATCGTATCGTTCGTAATAGTGGAATATATGATTACTTGTAAATAAGGAACCAGAGTAAGACCCGATTTACACTTCAATGAGTACAGTTGCGAGTTAAGAAATCGTTATAAAAATATCAAGTAGTAAGTAATAAGTAGCGTTCAAACGTATACAAGTAAGTAGTCATAAGTTGCCGTCGTTCGGAAACGAAGACATGTCGCGTTGTCTTTGGATGTTTTACTTGATTTATAGGGATCTGATCATCCGAAACAGTTGTTTTAATCTAGAAAATGGACGTTGAATTAATTAATACGATTTTACGTGCGTGTAGTTTATATAATTTATATCTCAGGTTCCCGATATAATAGCGGGATAAAATATATACCAGTTGTTAAGTCTAATCAAGAGCTATCAAAAAAAAAAGTGGCGTCAATATCCGTTCAGTAGTTTTTGCCTGATGCGCGAACAAACAAACAGATAAACAGACAAACAGACAAAAAATCTGAAAAAAATCGTTTTGTGTTTAGACACGCTTATAGCCTTATTCAGAAATTTTTTCTCAAATATCTTAAATGTACAGACACAGCTCTGTTACAGCTTTATAATAGTATAGAAGAAATATTGTCTATAGTTGTAAAACACATTCAAAATGAAATATTAATGGAAACGAATACACCCAAACACATATGGAAATGAAAGTAGATTGCTAGATGAAATTAACGTGGTGTCAGCAGTAACCTTCTACTCATAATCCAAATGAGCAATTACCAAGTAGGTGCTATATTTACAATGGCTGACAATACCTCATCACTGGTGATTACCCTATGGTAATCACCAGTGATAAGGTATTGTCACCGCCGCTGGCGGACCACCGACGGAATGTAACATACTTCCAGTGGCCCGCCAGTAAAGGCGGAGAGACGGCACACGGCGGGTTTCTTTAGTGGGTGAAGGCCCCACACTACCCTATTCGTTGCCCCAAACGACGGGGTGTGCGGATAGGAACATTTTTTCCCGCCTTAACAAAAAAAAGGGTATTGTCACTGGTATTGGATAAGTATGCAAAATTGCAAAGGCATTAGTCTACAGATAGTGGTTCAAAAGTGGGTTGAAAATAAAACAACTTATACGAACATTGCAAGTTAATATACTCGTAATTCATTTATACTGGTTGTATTTTCGAAATATACTCAAGCGACAATCTCTCGAGTAAATAGGGTTGCCACCTTTTTTTTTGTGAAAATAAAGTACACAGGTTATTAAAAGTAGGAAAAAAAAGTACATAGTACCAAAATAAAGTATGATTTATTTTACTCTATCTTTTTACTTAATTGCATTACTTTTAGTAATTTTTAACAGTAGAAATTATTTGTGTATAAGGAAAGAGATTTTTTTGTACGAACGGGAATCGAACCCGCGTCTTTTCCAATGCGGGGAAGTGCTCTAAGCCACTGAGCTATCGTACAGACCTATTCGTTCATCTCAATTTCCTCATCACATTTGTCTTTACGACCAACGCCATCTATCGGAATGCATTTACATGCATCAATCCAATATAGCAAGTTTAATTTTGCAATTAAAATTCATACTATTTGATGGCGCGAATTTTTTAAACACCTTTGTCTTATGGATGTGAAACATCTAATACGGAGGGAGGGTAAAATCGGCTGTTAGCGTGGCGACGCTTTTATTTTACTTGTCCCGTTCAAATCTTGCAAGTTAGATTTGACACACTTCCCGGTTTCCGATTGAGCTGAAATCTTACACGCATCTGTATATCGCGTGACAATGCAATATTATGATGACATGGAGCTGATCTGATGATGGAGCTGGCCGCAGTAACTCTGTAATGAAACGATGTAACCCCACCGAGTTTGGAATCGTATGATTCGTCTTGATGAGTACTTTGTCTTTAGATGGTATCCAGGGTCTGATGATGGAGCTAGAATATGGCCATAGGACACGTTATAAAACGACTTAACTCCATCAAGTTAACGTTTGAAATGTCATAACTAGTACTTCAGTCCTAGATGATATCCAGGGTCTGGTGATGAAGCCGGAAGGTGGCTACACCACAGTAACTCTGTATTGAAAAGACGCAACTCCATCGAGTTTGGAATCATTTCATTCGTCTTGACGAGTACTTTGTCTTTAAACGGTATCCAGGGTTTGATGATGGAGCTAGAAGGTGGCCATAGGAACTCCGTTATAAAATGACATAACTGCATCAAATTTCGGCTCGTATGATTTGTCTTGACGAGTACTTTGTCTCTAGATGGTTTCCATATCCAGGGTCTGACGATGGAGCTGGAAGGTGGTCACAGTAACTCTGTAATGAAACGAGGCAACCCTATCGAGTGTATACTCGTTTGATTCGTCTTGAGGAGTGCTTTGTCAAGTTATAATAATTTTATTTCTACAAAATAATTTCGATGTTTTGACATCTGGTAGACGTCCCGCGACGTCGTTTTTTTTAGCATTTGACATGCTCCATTACTTTTTAAAGTATAAATTATTTATGAATAAGGAAAAAGAGATTTTTTGTACGAGCGGGAATCGAACCCGCGTCTTTTCCAATCCAGGGAAGTGCTGTAAGCCACTAAGCTATCGTACAGACATATTTGGTCATCCCAATGTCCTTATCACATTTGTCTTTACGACCAACGCCATCTATCAGACAAATGTGATGAGGAAATTGGGCTCACCGAATAGGTCTGTATGATAGCTCAGTGGCTTAAAGCAATTCCCCAGATTGGAAAAGACGCGGGTTCGATTCCCGCTCGTACAAAAAATCTCTTTTTCCTTATTCACAAATAATTTGTACTTTAAAAAGTAGCGGAGTATGTCAAATGCTAAAAAAATATAGATCAAAAATGTTTAAGAAAAAATCGCGCCATCAAATAGTATGAATTTTGAACTATATTGGATTGATGCATGTAAATGCATTCCGATAGATGGCGTTAGTCATAAAGACAAATGTGATAAGGACATTGGGATGACCGAATAGGTCTGTACGATAGCTCAGTGGCTTAGAGCACTTCCCCGGATTGGAAAAGACGTGGGTTCGATACCC
This sequence comes from Leucoma salicis, assembly GCA_948253155.1. Taxonomy (NCBI): domain Eukaryota; kingdom Metazoa; phylum Arthropoda; class Insecta; order Lepidoptera; family Erebidae; genus Leucoma; species Leucoma salicis. The sequence continues at coordinate 10,770,426 of OX411809.1, read as the reverse complement.
GCTCCTACAAAAAATCTCTTTTTCTTTATTCACAAATAGTTTGTACTTTAAAAAGTAGTGGAGCATGTCAAATGCTAAAAAAATATAGATCATTTTTTTATCAATTTTAATAAACCTATTTATATATTTTAAAGCATGCATGACATGCATAGCCATATAAATTTACACAAAGTGCGAAAATGTGTAATCAAAATCGAATCGTCAAAAATCGAATCACGTTTGCTCGTGACTGTTATTTTCAATTTTACATTTTCGCACTTTGTGTTAATTTATATGTCTAAGCATGTCAAATGCTTAAAAACATCAGAATATCATGTAGAACTATATACTTTGATTATATAACATGTTTAATAAAGAAATTTATCTATAAAGACAGTCCATATCATTAAGTTTTAGCAGATTTAAAATTTCCATTTATATAGTCAACAAAATTATCAAATTCGACATTACTTAAATTTATTTTCTAATAGTAAATAACTAGCTTGTGTCATTAAAACGAATTATACTAGTCAGTTCAGGTAAAGACAAATTTTGAATATTGTAACAAATCACAAAACAAACAAGAAGTTTTGATACTGATATTGACAAAATGACAATGTTTAATAAAGGATAGGTTGCATTTAAAAATGAGCGTTAACGAGGCGACTGCCTCTCTAGAGGGAACCTATTCAGCAACAATCGATACCGTCATCCACCCCAGTAACTCTGTCGTTCTGTTTTGGGCAATCATGCGAAATAAAGTATTTTCGCGTACTTTATTGTTCTCATAAAGTATAGAGTACAATTACTATAAATAACGTACAATACTTTATAATAAAGTACGGGTAGCAACCCTACGAGTAAATGAGGATTTACCAGATATCGTTTCTTGCTTAGATTTTTAAACGCCTGAGAATTTTATTATGAGTCTTACACACGAAAGACACAGAGGTTGTATGTCAGCGTAATAAGTCGGATTGTTACAAATACTACTCTGTCAAGAAAGTACCGGGAATGGATGATTTGTTTATGGTTCCAAATTCAAATTTTTGTTTTTTTTTGTTGTTGTTAGCTTGGCACAACTGTTATCTATATTAAATACAGTGCTGTTTTTAGTTATATCATGTCTAGTGCGTATTGCGAATTTCATAATGGACAAAAACATTGAACAAAGAGTTTGCCTCAAATTTTGCATCGCCAATGGAATTTCATGTTCGGAGTCACTGAAAATGTTACAGAAGGCTTACGGTGAATCGACTTTATCAAAAACACATGCTTATGAGTGGTACAAAGCGTTTAAAAGCGGTCGAGATGTGATGGAAGATTTGCCTCGCTCTGGTAGGCCATCAACGTACTGTAACTGAAGTTAACATTGCAAAAGTGAAGGAAATAGTGACTGAAAATCCCCTTTCAACTTTGAGAGAGATAGAACTTTCTGATAGAACTTTCTGTGTCTCACGAGTCGATCCGTACCATTTATATAATCACTTTGGTATGACACCACGATAATGCGCCTTCGCACAAGGCCATCATTGTGAATGAATTTTTGTCCAAACACTCAACAAATACCATCGAGCAACCACCGTATTCACCAGATATGGCTCCAGCCGACTTCTTTCTTTTTCCTAAACTCATATTACCACTTCGTGGCACCCGTTTTCAATCGGTAGAAGAATTCGCGGCGAGAACTGAACTCAATTCCGGAAACAGCGTTTAAAAAATGTTTTGGTGATTGGATTATTCGTTGGCGTAAGTCTATCGTTTCTGAACGAGCATACTTTGAAGGTGATAAAATAAATTTGGATGAATAACAAAAATTTTGTGTATTATTGATCTTTTCCCGGTACTTTCTTGACAGAGTAGTATATATTGCAATGAATTTGGTCTATGTAGTGACATACTTAAGCCACCGTACCATGAATGTCGTAAGAGCTTACTGAGGATCGATATCACTGTAAGAAAATAAAAAAAAATACACAAAATTTTACGCATACATAACTGGCCAGTATTATCTAGTAGCTACTTTCATTTTCTTAACTTCTCTTAGGGCTGGTGCACATTGTAAGGAATTACTAATGGAAATACATATTATGAAAGTACCATTCTTGATGTTAGAACAGGGTCTTGTTAGGAGGCTTAACCACGTTCTCTAGAATCGTATCCTGATACACTTTCGCCGATGATTTGACACCGTTTTCACAAAATATTTCTTAGTCACTTCCTGTGTTTGTAACAACCCAACCAAACTGACTAATTGAGAAGCTTCTATAAATCTTGGAGCATAAATCTACTATTTTGCTTGCTAAAGTGTTGCTCGATGGTAAAAAAATCTCGTCAGTATTTTTTTTTCTATAACCTTCCTTTGCGTACCTCTTAAAAAGATGTTTTAGTTTTACCACCCTATTCATTCTGCGCGTTTCTTATAAGCTGAAATCCCTAAATCTTCTTTTAAAATACGCGTCATGATTCTAGGATGATTCTATATATATTCTATTCATATTCATTTCCCGAGATAAAATCATTTGCTTTTGGACAGGATTTCTCCGAATTATTTCCTTTACTGCTTTGATCTCCTTTTTAGTACGAATACAACGTGGATGGCTAAATCTTTTTATATCACAAATAGAGGAGAGAGGTTAGGGTTTTCATTGTTCCTATTAATAGCCTGGTATACAAATATTTGAATAATAACAAGCAGACGGAAAGTTTCAAAAATTGCATTTGGCTCCACCTACTTTGTGTAAAGCTATAACAGCAATTATGTTCTCTTCTTCATCCCACTCCGATTTAATATCACAAGAATATTTAACACAGATTGGCGTGAAAAGTAGAAAACACAATGAATATTCATGTAAGAATGACAGGTTCCAAATTCAAATGTAATAATATTATTGTGTTATATTACTAATAGTATTTACGGCCAGGCAATGTAATTGATTGTCTCAATTATAAAATAAAAAGCCAGTTTAGTGCTATTGGAATAATATAAAGGTCACTCAATCTCTAAATTATTGTACATCAACTATTCACTTAGAAGTATGCTCTGTCTACTTTGAGTAGGTACTACGTGCTTCGCATGCCTGCCCACTACAAATTACAAAGGACCCTTGTAAATATAAAGGCTTCAAATAAAATTATATCGTACTCAATTTTTGTATTAAATTTAAAACATTCATCTTCATTGAAAGTCTGTAAGATGTTTTTTGAACCCCCGGCGAAAAAAAGGGGTGTTATAAGTTTGTCATTTTTGTGTGTCTGTCCGTACGTCGCGTGTCGTAGCTCCTAAACGAATGCACTGATTTTTATGCTTTTTTTTATTAGAAAGCTGACGTAATAGAAATTGTTCTTAGTTAAAATTTATGAAGATCTGTTCAGACGTTTCAAGGTCATCAGTTCTTTTTATTAACTGCGGTACTGGGATCTTAGACGCCTTGTACGATACTTACTTTACTTTTAAACATTTTATTGCATGTATTGGCTGACGAGCCACGGCCCATCTGATGGTAAATGGTAACCCTCGCTCATGGACTCAACTATACTGAGAGTATTATCAAGCCGCTGCTCACCATTTCATTTCACGGATATGAAAATGAAAGAATAAACAGCTATCTCCTGCTAAAGCCAAAACGCAACGATGTGCTTCATGGCCGGACACACTGGAGATGGTGGTACCAACCCGCTCGGGCCCGATACCAAGTGAGTACTCCCACTCGGTACACAGCCCTACCACCAGTCATGCAATGGGTGATAATTGCTTACTTCTCTTAGTCGCCTCATACGACACCCATGGGAAAGAATGGGGTGGTGATACTTGTATTCATAGTCCGTCACCACACGGAAAAAACTTCTTAATATCTTGGGTGGCTGTAAATAAGCCCTTGTGCCAAATGATTTTATAGCATTCTATTTTTAAAATGCTTATATAATCTTCTGTCTAAAGAGATCGTAATCGAAAAATGTTTTCTTGGTCTAATCCTACTCCATAGAAAAAGTTAGAAACCAACTTTTTCTATAGAATCAGGAAGTTAACATAAATTAATGTTGATAGTCACCGGCCACTAACAGGCAAGCTTTCTTTATTGTCAGCTAAACTCCTTCTCGCTATATCTCCTGGGATCATTTTATTTCTTGAAGAAAAATAAAATGAATTAAAACAGTTATCTAACCGTTGCTACTACTAGCGAATCGTTATTTTCTGTCTTTTGTTTCTAAAGCTTAACTCTAGATGCAAAATTAAATTGTTTATATTTTCCATGTGGTGACCGATTAACAAAACAAGTGACACCACTCCATTCTTTTACCCGCGTGCCGTACGAGACGACTAAGGCAAGTAAACAATTATCATCCACTGTATTATTTTCTGGTGGTAGGGCCGTGTGGGGCCGGCTTTAGAATTGTCCCACCCCTCTCTACCCACGGGAGTCGTAAGAGCCGACTGAGGAAATACCGGAGGAGTGGGCAGCAGCACTCCCTCAAGTATTAACAATATCCACTGCGATCGCCAACCCGCCTGCCAAGCGTGGCGACCACGGCATTATCCCCCATGACGGGACCGCTCGTTGTGGCGTTCTCTTGGAGAGGCCTGTGTCCAGCAGTGGACGTTGAAGGGCTGATGGATGGATGGACGGATGGTAGGGTTATGTATCTAACATTGATGTATTAAAAAGAGAAGATACATAATCAGGCACGAAAATTGGCCACTATAAATGAGTGCAGATTACGCTTTCCTGCACTCCTTTCGTTTAGTATTATTTCGACGCGCGAGTAGACGAAGCGTATCAAAATGTCTAATTGTTCGATGAATAAATGCCGAAATAGTGCATTAAAAGTACAAAAAAAGGATGGCGTTTCTTATTTTCGGTAAGTAATATTATTCAGTATTTCTATTTCATACATATTTTGTTGCTCTAGAGTCGCATTTTTTAGTTTTTCAATATATTTTGTTTCAAATTATCGACGATGGCCCTGTATGAACCAGTCAAATAGAGTATGTATTAAAACAAAGGCAGCCTCGAACTCTGCTCATACTTAAACGCTTTTTGCTCACTTTGATCGCATAATACGACGTTCTCGGTTCTAAAAACGAATGGAGTCACCTTATTGTTTTTTTTTTATATTTATTAATTAATTAGTTGACTGTTTTATTTACAAAGTTTTAATATCAATTGTAAGGATGGGTGACGAGAGAGAAATTAAAAGATGTTATTAGGTCAACGATCGGATTTATTTTCCTGTAATACATAAGTGTTGAATACTTTTATATTAGAATACACATACATATTATATATGTATTACTACTTATATCAAAGGCTTAATAAAAAATATCAAAATATTTATAGGGCTGCGTCATTGTTGGGTATGAATCTTAAATGTGATAATTAAGCTTACCTAGTCGAAATAATGTATGCAAATACATCCGACAGGTGGCACAGGTGTCACCGAAGACATTAAGAAGGAATGTGTTATAGAAATTCGCAGTCCCGAGCAATAGTCACAATGGCTGAATGTGCAAGGCATCTGGGACGGTATTCCATGCATGCGTGTGTGCAATCCTGCTTGTGACTGTTATTTTCGATTTTACATTTTCGCACTTTGTGTTAATTTATATGTAGCCATATGAAATCAACTATAACAAATTAGCATAAAACAACAATAAATTACCATGTTAAATGCAAAGCCAATCGATTGCAGCCTTAAAACTCAAAATTCTAAAAAGTGATGAACGAAATAGACCATTTTGTCAAAACATCTGTTACCGTCAGCGGTGGATTTACACTAGGGGCAGTCGGGGCGAGTGCCCAGGGCGGCAAATTTTTTAGGGCGGCAAAATTTTTAGGGCGGCAAAATTTTGAAAGTGAAAAAAATTGTTTTTAGTCTTATGAAGATTGCTCAATATAATTAATTAATTCTATTAACCCTTAATTGGGCGCGCCTTAAAAGTAGCATAAGTGGTAGCGTGGGATGTGCAGCACCCCACAATCAGTTTATTAAAATAAAATCAGAAATCAATGCAAAATTAGACTTCAATTAATGAAAATATTTGAATTGCATATTAATCAACATTTAAACCCCTTTTTAATATAATTAATATATTTTTAAATAATAAAGAATAATTTTTATAAATACTTGTTTAGATTCAGTCTAGTTAAATCGGAACGCGGCCTGACTGAGAAAGATCCGGCCAGAAAACTCAGTAGGCAACAACTGTTATGGATTATTAAAAAATCCTAACTTCTTAAAATCTTAATTTAGGGCGCTGGTCTTCTAGGTAGCTTCCTAAGCACGTTTGACGTTTACAATTTAGTCGCGAACGGTGTTAGATCGTGAACGGTTGGGCTTAGAGAGCATGTTTGGGGTGCAAAGTGACTGTTTGTGTAGACTAAATTTCCCGGTAGGTGAATAATTGTTACCTTTGTTATTTATGGTCTAAAACAAAGACTGGATGGACAAATTATTTTTGAAAGTGGAAAAAGAGAGCTTTACTGCGAGCAGGATCCAAACCTGCATTCCATCCAATCCGGGGAAGTGCTCTGAACCGCTAAGCTATCGCAGTCACTTAATAGTGACACTAAACGCAATCTCCACTCCACATTTGTTTTAGATGTCTTTAAAATTTAATTCTAAGTGTCTAAACACGTGTGTAATGATCATAATCGTAGTCTGCCAAAATTGTAACGTTTTACGTTAATTAGACCGAATCTAAACTAGTATTTATAAAAATTATTCTTTATTATTTAAAAATATATTAATTAAAAAGGGGCTTAAATGTTGATTAATATGCAATTCAAATATTTTCATTAATTGAAGTCTAATTTTGCATTGATTTCTGATTTTATTTTAATAAACTAGTTGTGGGGTGCTACACATCCCACGCTACCACTTATGCTACTTTTAAGGCGCGCCCAATTAAGGGTTAATAGAATTAATTAATTATATTGAGCAATCTTGATAGGACTAAAAACAATTTTTTTCACTTTCAAAATTTTGCCGCCCTAAAAAATTTGCCGCCCTGGGCACTCGCCCCGACTGCCCCTAGTGTAAATCCACCGCTGACGGTAACAGATGTTTTGACAAAATGGTCTATTTCGTTCATCACTTCTTAGAATTTTGAGTTTTAAGGCTGCAATCGATTGGCTTTGCATTTAACATGGTAATTTATTGTTGTTTTATGCTAATTTGTTATAGTTGATTTCATATGGCTACATATAAATTAACACAAGTGCGAAAATGTAAAATTGAAAATAACAGTCACAAGCAGGATTGCACACAGGCATGCATGGAATACCGTCCCAGATGCCATGCACATTCAGCCATTGTGACTATTGCTCGGGACTGCGAATTTCTATAACACATTCCTTCTTAATGTCTTCGGTGACATCTGTGCCATCTGTCGGATGTATTTGCATACATTATTTCGACTAGGTAAGCTTAATTATCACATTTAAGATTCATACCCAACAATGACGCAGCCCTATAAATATTTTGATATTTTTTATTAAGCCTTTGATATGCTTAACCACAGTGTTGTGTGTAATTCAGTTTGTGCTAGTTACTCGTACAACAGACTAAATAAAAAATGCGACTCCTTATTAAAAATCAATATGGTGACTCCTAGGCCAATTGATTGCTCTCGCGACCTAGCAATTATATTTCACTTCCTATAATTAAATCTACTAACAAAACCAATAATACTATATAGAAAATTGGGAGATTTTTTCGTGGGTTAGATGAGCATATGTTTTGAATTTGGTTCCCCAGAAATTAATAATACATGATTTACATGCATGTAATCCGTTCGAAGTACCTAATCTTTGAATTATTTCTAGAAGCTTAAGGATCCATATAATCGATCTTTTGGCTCTGATGACAAAGTTAACAATATTGACAAACTAAGTGTAAATTGATAAATACTAAAATATCCAAATTACATGTTACTATGTAGCATAACCAGAGTAAATCTGCGTAAATTATAAAAAAAAACTATATCAATAGACCACCTATTTATTAAAATTTAGGTACTCTATAATCAAGTAACAGTTGTGAATGAAGCGGGTCTCTAATATCTAGTTAATAATAATGTTTTTTTAAATATTAATCTAATAGTGATATCCTGGATTTTTATACCTACATTATATCCAGTCCATTGTTAACAGCAACGGTATAACTTTACTGGCCTAACATAAATGAAAAGTAATTATATTCTGAAAGTACAAAAATAAAGCGTATTTAAGTACCAAAATTACTTTTTAAATACATATTTATGTTCCAACGAAGTACCGTTAATATTTATAGAAAAACTTTGTTAACTCGGATTTTTTACGACGACGCGCTTGAAACCAAATGAATTATTACTTTCATGGGATTAACAAAATGATAAGCTTGTTCCTTTATTTAACCTTATAATGCATAGCTGTAGACACTTCACCGGTTCCAATATTGTGTCTGTTTAGAGACGTTAAAACATCGTTTAAACGAGAATATTTAGGAAAAAATATAGCGACTTATTTGGCTTTCCGACGCATTTGTGTATCAAAGCACTGTTATCAGTCACCGTGTATACGACATGTCCACATCACTGGATCTTGTATTTGTTATTGCATAAGTACATGAATCGTATTTAATTGTTACCAACATTTCCCTTAGCCTTTCAGTATAGGTACGTACATTATCGTTAAAAAGATCTAGGTAGTGTTATTATTATACACACTCAACAATAATACATTCCAATTCACACCACGCCTGTTACTAGTATTATTGTATTATAGTCACTTCTATGTTGGGAAATGTACGAGAAGGTTTGTCTCGGACTTGTTAACAGTATAGGGTTCAATATTCACTAGAGTAAATAATATAATAAATTATTTCCTAAAGGCGTTTTTGTGACTGAAATATTTTATTTCAGTTAAAAAATTAACATATACTCGTAGTATTCACATTTGATATTTCATTTTGAGATTACATTTCACAAATAATTCTTAAAATGAACGTTTTCATTAAAACAAAAACAAATCTTAAAATTTATGTTTTTAAACACAAAGTGAAAAATGTGAAATCGAAAATAACAGTCAGGAGCAGGATTTGAACCTGCATCTTCTGGATACCGTCCAGATGCTTTACCAATTCAGCCATCCTGACAATTGCTCCTGACTGTTAATTTCGATAACACATCATACTTAACGTCTTTGGGTGACGCCTGCGCCATCTGTCGGACGTATTTTCATACATTATACTGACCAGGTAAACTAACTTACTATACATTAAACACAAAGTGAACTTTGTGTTTAATGTATAGTGCTAAGCATGTCAAATGCTAAAAATATATATAAAAATATCTAAATATTTAAAGGTTTGCGTCATTATTAGGTAAAATCTTAATTGTAAAATTAAGTTTACCTGGTCGGTATAATGTATGAAAATACGTCCGACAGATGGCGCAGGCGTCACCCAAAGACGTTAAGTATGATGTGTTATCGAAATTAACAGTCAGGAGCAATTGTCAGGATGGCTGAATTGGTAAAGCATCTGGACGGTATCCAGAAGATGCAGGTTCAAATCCTGCTCCTGACTGTTATTTTCGATTTCACATTTTTCACTTTGTGTTTAATGTATAGTGCTAAGCATGTCAAATGCTAAAAATATATATAAAAATATCTAAATATTTATGTTTTTGTTATGATGATCAGATGTATCGTGCTAAGAAATACTTTGACAAACATAGCGTTGCTAGGTTACACGATTTTTTTTTATACTACGTAGGGGGCAAGCAAGCATAACAAAGTAACCACTTACCATGCATATGGTAAGAGGTTACTGTAGCCTATACACGCAGGCAACGCCAGAGGCATCACTCGGGCATCGCCATCTCCAAGGAAAGGGATAGGAGGTGGATAGAAAGGATATTAAGGAGAGTATAGGTAGGATACTAAGGAGAAGATAGGATGGATAATAAGAAGAGGATAGGGAGGCGGTTTGGGCCTTCAGCGCTCTCAATCACCTCCTCTCGAAACAAAACAGTAGGGGTATATACCGCACCACTGAAGCAATGTAACATTCCAGGGCGGGCGCCAATAAAGGTGGAGAGACCGCATACGGCGGGTTTATTTAGTGGGTGAGGGCCCCACACTACCCTGTACGTTGCCCCGAACGATGGGGTTTGCGGTTGATACTGCATTTTGAGATTCGATTTGATTGGTGTCCGTGTGGTGACGGACTAAGAATACAAGAGTGTCACCACGCCTTCCTTTCTTTCCCGTGGGTGTCGTACAAGGCGACTAAGAGAAGTAAGCAATTATCACCCATTGCATTACTGGTGCCGTGTGGGGCCGGCTTTAGAATTGTCTCACCCCTCTCCACCCATGGGAGCCGAAAAAGCCGACTGAGGGAATACCGGGGGAGTGGGCAGCAGCACTCCTTCGAGTATTAAGAACATCCACTGCGATCGCCAACCAGCCTGCCAAGCGTGGCGATTACGGCACTATCTCCCATTCTTGGGGAGGCCTATGTCCAGCAGTGGACGTTAAAAGGCTGATGAATGGATGGATGCATTACTGGTGGTAGCAGTGGACGTTAAAAGGCTGATGAATGGATGGATGCATTACTGGTGGTAGGGCTGGGTACCAAGTGAGAGTACCCATTTGCTATCGGGCCCGAACGGGTCGCTACCACCGTGTCCTGTATCTCCTGTGTGGTCATGAAACACGTCAGTGTGTTTTGTCTGTAGCAGAAGCCGCTTATTCTTTCATTTCATATTTTATAAATGAAATGGTGCGCATTGGCTTTACAATACTCTCGGTATAGTTGAGTCCATGAGCTACGGTGATCACTTATCATAAGGTGGGCCGTAGCAGAATAAAAAAAATGGTAAGTACATTTTTTCCCACCTAAACAAAAAAGAAAAAAAAAGGGCTCGATCGAAGGGACGCTGATCTTTTATGAGAGGGTGGTACTTCCCACCACTGAAGGAATGTAATACGGTTCCGGTGGCCCGCCAATAAAGGCGGAGAGACAGCACACGGCGGGTTTCTTTAGTGTGTGAGGGCCCCACACTACCCTGTTCGTTGCCCCGAGCGACGGGGTGTGCGGTTAGGAACATGTTTTTCCACCTTAACAACGGCCCATTCATGCTCGGGCATGCAAGGCTCTACCACTAGTTGTTAAGTTACGATATTACTTTCCTATCGTCGACTTACGTGCACCAATTTTCGTAACTAAACCAACTGTTACGATGAAAGCTAGGAACCTTGATGTGCAAATATTTCGTATGAGTCGCATAATCTATCTAGATAATTTACTAATGTACCTAACTAACAGTAATCTATACAAGTATACATCTATATCTTAACTGTTATATATATTATCCTAACTATTATAAAACTGTAATGGAGCTGTGTCTGTACATTTGAGAGAGATATTTGAGAATAAATGACTAAGTATATGGGCATGTCTGAATACAAAATATATTCTTTTTAGATTTTTTTTTAATGCTATAAAATATATATAAAAATATCTAAATATCTCATCATTATCTTTTTATATAAGTATAGTACTCATGATATAAGTAGGTAACATCAAGTTACGACTGAATTTATAGCAAAACATATATTTTGTTAAAAATAATCTGGTCTTAGTAGCTGAAATAGTCTGAAAGCGTTGCTACATATTTCTGAATGCTTTACATATCTCCTGATTTGAACAGAAAGCGTGCGATGCGAGACTTGAATTCCAAATGATACTACCTCAATACAAGCATTGCGGGGGCGGACAGAACATTATCTACAAATGAACGCTTCGTTGCTACTGTAGTTACGAGAGGACCCGAGTTTGGTGTAACATAAATTGGTATTGACATTGCTGCTAAGAATATAGGTTCAAGTCCAGTTACATCTAATGAAATTGTATACTTACTTATCATTACGCAATTTCCCTTTAGGGGTAGGCACAGAGAACAGTGCCAAGAGGCTCTATTCTTGCATACATCTCTCGCTTTCTCAACATTCATAATTCTTTTCATACACGTTCATAAAAATCAAATCATCATCCATCATATCATCATCCCATACAAAATTACAAATTATATTACTTCATTAGTTTAGAAATATTACGTTATCAGGAATGAGATGCATCAAATAATAGAAATTGAAACGTTTCGACTAGCACTTTTATGTTGGATATTAGGTGGAAGATTATATCTATCTAGGTCAAATAATTTCAGTTCAATCATGCACAGATAAAGAATTGAACAGAAGAATAAAGCAAACATGGCCCAAGTATTGGAGTACGCAGGAAATTTTTAAGGGCAGTTTTACACCAAAATTTAAAGCTAAAGCAATGAATATCTGTTTAATACCCTGTCTTACATATGCTTGTCAGACTTGGTCTCTCACTAAAGCTACGCGTCCATTTATCCGCGCCGTACGCAACGCAGGCAGGCATTTTTGTTCGCTCTGTATGAATTTGTTTAGCACTGCGTTCACTCTTCCATAATCATGCGCCGCAGTCAGGCATATATTAGCTATCTGGTAAAATGCGGATGACGCCATCACCATTTTTCAAAAATGCGGATGACGTCATCCGCATTTTTCACTTAGGTTCACCTAGGATTGTCGTTGTTCTGAGTTCCATATGGTTTTTTTTTATTTATTTATCTCAATGACAGTACATATTGTAAGCTTTAATGTACTCGCTAAACTTTAACGTTTATTGGCGAGACGCGCCTATAAACTTAATAATTAGTTTATAATCTAGGCCATGGGTCGGCCTTCAGAGGACACAGGGGGACTATATAAAGGAAAGCGGGCCGCAATTGTCATATTATTTTAAATTTAAAGACATTTTATTGTAATTTTATTATGAGAAATGACGAAAAATAACAAGAAACAAACAAATAAAAAAAATGCAAATTTAATTTAATGCTTGGTATCGTAATGGTGTTTTACGTTATAAGTACTCTTTTTGTATAGCAAGGGTTTATTGGCATATTAAGCTGGTTTCCCATTACAATTAAGTACTATAACAATTTAAACATTATAAGAAAGGAGAATGGGATTTTTGAGCCTTTATTTTTTTTGTTGAGGCGGGAAAAAATGTTCCTAACCGCACACCCCGTCGTTCGGGGCAACGAACAGGGTAGTGTGGGGCCCTCACCCACTAAATAAATCCGCCGTGTGCCGTCTCTACGCCTTATTGGCAGGCCACTGGAACTACGTTACATTCCTTCAGTGGTGGGATTTTTGGGCCTGAAGTTAACAAGTTGAAATATTCTTTAAAAAATTGGCAATATTTTTTTAATATAAAATTCAACAATCTAACCTAGATTTAGCCTAGATTTAGCAATCTAGAAATCCAAAAAAATTTATGAAGGAAATCAATTACTTTAGTCGATTTACAATAGAATGAATGCTTATTTGTATTGATAAATAAAATTAAAACTAAATGTTTAGTTTCATTATTAATCACTTATTCAAAAGAATGAAATAATAAAAAAATTATATTCGAGGAAAAATAATATAGAACATTTTTATGTCACTATATCGATTGATATACTAAATTGATACACAAGTGAAATCCTCTTTTTTAAACGCTACCACAGCAACACTACATTTGGCAGTTTAATTTTACCTTTTTCAGCTTTATTAACGTTATTTATTATACTGTTTTGCTTATTTTATTGACCCTTGCTTCGTTACTGGACACTGAGAACTTGCCGACACAATGGTCCTGGCCTTGTTATTTTCAAATAATCTATCTGCTTGACTACGGTTCCTTTACTTGAAATTCAAAGAAGCTTGTGCCTAGCAGTGGGATGGTTTATTAAATAAGACTCTTAGTGTTATATAAGTAGATAACACTACTTACCTTAAATACTTACTTAATTATTTGGTAAATTTACCTAAGAAAGGTACTACCTTTTTTATACTACATGGGTGGCAAACAAGCATATGGTGCAGCTGATAAGCGACCCATCTGGTAAGCGGTTACCGTGGCCTACAAACACTAGCAACACCAGAGTCAACGCTCGCGCGTTGCCATTTCCAAGAAAAGGGTTAGGAGGTGCAGAGGAAGGATAATATGAAGAGTATTCTCTTAAAGGATACTGAAGAGAGGTTAGGAAGAATAATTAGAAGTAGCAAGGAGAGGATAGGGAGAGGATTTGTGGCTCCGGCGCTATCACTCACCTAGCGAAACGAACTACTTTAAATGTATGGTTTTTAAATGTTATGATGACACTTAGTGGGTGTAGTTTGATACTTAACCTCACTTTTATATAATCTTCTATATCTTGGTTCCTAGATTGCCAAATCTAACAAAATTTTATATTATGAAATGTTTCGATGTAAACTTCCAAATGGTGCAACTTTCATCTTGTTACCACCTGGGCCCAAAAATGTATGGAAGCGTTTCCATCTCCATTGAAATTTCATTTTCATGAGGCATTGGCTCATAAGTTTCTTGCCGGGCTCTTCTCAAGAAAAGCCTTACTACGGAATCCGTCCGCTTGCGGCGTTTGTAGTCGTCATATTGCGGATCCACTTGCCGCAAGCTCTCGTGTTAGGTTTGAGTAACTTTGACGATTTCAAGTGCTACCTATATAATAAGCCTATGAAATAAAGGTATTTTTTAATTTGAATTTAAGTTTATGGAGATTAAAGACCTCGAGCGGGTTCAGCTGGCGCGTTTCTATAATTTAAGTACAGGAAAGGAGCGAGAGAGAAATTAAAAAGTAATAGTCACGTAGTCTGATTTGATACCAAGTACTTACGTTTCGATACCGAGTAAGTATCGACAGATTAATTCGTGATGTTCATATTATAATTTTAAAAAATAGCTATAAAATAAAACAAGTCAGAAGAAGGATCGATTTTGGAAGATCGCCTTTTTGAACTCTATTTTTTTGGGTATCCAACGTTATTTAATAATTTATACAAAAATCAATCTTTCGCCAGAAGAATCGCCAACCCTAAACCATACAAACTAGACGTATGCCATCCAGTGCTGCCATTGAGATGAAAATTGCCGCATTATACGGTATTTGGTGCCATTTGAAAAAAAAACACGGTACAAGGCATTATAATCGTCAATCAGGGGACCCTCACAAAACGCATTAAGTCGCGGGATACAGCTACTCAATAACGTAATTTAATACAACCTATAGCACCATTGGACTTCACACTTTAGTTGATTATTGAATTCACATCGCTAGTATGAAATGGCACTAGTAGAGAATTCCCCGGAAGATTAGATGTTCTTCAATCGATCGTTTTCTTTCTTTCATACGTACTTACGATATTCATTCTACTGTTACGAGACTTACAAGCATGAACGATAATAGCGAAACAAGATTGTAATATATTATGCAGAGGAAAAACAGTGACACCTAACAGCCTACTACCCCTAAAATCTGTCTGTTAATCTGAAATATTTTTATGAATTTTGTATGGATATTACATATTTGTATGTAATATCCTTTAATCACTATAACTATAAGAACAATATCCATTTGTGTGTTTAAGTCTACATTTTGATTAAATTTGTATGAGACACGGCAATTTTTCAGGTTTTACCACAAAATACGGCAACCAATTTTTAAGTAATGGCAACCTCATCAGCAAAAGTTGACATCAGCATAATGCCGAAGCAATGGACGCACCATTTCGACAAATGCGTTCAATGCGATGCGTACGGCGCGTGCGTGCGAACTAATGGACGTCCACCATAAAAAGCAGCTGCATAAGCTAAGAGCTTGTCAAAGGGGCATAGCTCGGAGCTTAAAAAAATAAAAAACATATCATCACGCCTGTATTCCCCGAAGGGGTAGGCAAAGGTGTATTACACACCCACGACTCGCCAGCTATGTTTGAATCCCACGTAATAGGGGGCTAGTCTATTGACGTCTACCGGGCACATGAATATTAAACGCAAAGATAAAGTAAAACATAAAACTATAAGAAAAGAAACGGAAGCAATTGATGTCATCGAACAGACTCTCAGATTGAAATGGAAACAGGCTGGCCGTCTGCAAAGACTAGAATCAGAAAGGTGGGCTCAAATTGTCACAAACTGAGTTCCAATCGAAGAATAACGGAAACGAGGTAGACCTTCCCGTAGATGGTGTGATGACATAGTAAAAATTGCAGGCAAACTTTGGTCACGAGCGGCAAAAAGCAGAACACAGTGGAAGCAATTGGAGGAGGCTTTTACCGCCGCAGGCGGTCCTTACATTGATAAATTAGAAACTAACAGACTAACATAGGAAATAAGTTAAACACCAACAAACTACTACTAAACTAATTTTAGATTCTAGTTTTAAAGTAAATAAATCTTAAAATATTTCTTGATTTAGAAAAAAGAAGATAAAGTTAATTGCAGTTAAGTTATTCTTCACTTTAAATCATGTATGTCACAGAGTAAGGAATTAATAAAAAGCTTATTATTATATGTGTGAGAATTGTTTATATTTACTAAAGAATTATATATAACTAGAAGACCCAGTGAAGTTCATATCACCTACAATTTATTTTATAAATGATTTATCAATATCAATCCTAATCATCGTCTAAGGTTTTTAATTTAGATAGATTATTAAATTAAACATGCTTGTAATTTAATGAATAAGAAATAATGACAGTAGGTGTAATTTTGTCATCTGCCAGTTCCATAATCCAAAAAGGCGATTTACATATTACTAATATAGATTTTTTAAAATCTTTAACTGTCTTTATGGGTGTTCCCCTATTTCAGTTGAGCTTATGCAGCTATATGCAGCTTTAGCCCTATTACCAATAACGCAATGTATTATATTATTACGAGTATGTTTCTTGCAAGGACAATCCGCGGGAAAGAATGAGGTGGTGGCCCTTCTTAGTACGTCACAACACGGACTATCACCACGGAAAGTCACCAACGTAACCTAAAACAAAAAAATATTAGAAAGTTTAATTGGGATGTATTGGAATAATAAATCTTCTGTCTTAAGATATAGTAATATATAATAGGTACTTAAAAGTCCATATAATACTTTTATCTTATCGTGAACCTGATGCAACGGATAGAAATGTTATACATTCAGTGACGCGTGTAATTAAATAAAGCTATCGAAAATTCACAACGGCGAGACTGCTTGTTTGATTACTATCGTAGTTCGTTATACTCGTGTATGGCGTTCAAAACCACAAATTGTGATTAAACTTTTTAAATGTGAGATGTTACCAACTTACGTCTAATATTTGAAATTGCGACACTATGATATGGTTTGATTTAGCTAATAATATCCAAGTACATAACATTTATATATACAAGGTAAAGATTTATATGTTTTATTACTGGTGTACTATGTATGGCAATAAGAGGCTGTATCTATTTGCCAGACGCGAACAGGCAGTCACCTTGTCCGTGTTTATTAGCAGTAAGGTATGTAAAGAACAAATTATTTTTGTAAGTGGAAAAAGAAAGCTTTACTGCGAGCTTTCCACTTTTTCCACTTTCACAAATAATTTGTTCTTTAATACTTTAAAGCTTTCAAGTATTTTGGCGCATTTGAACACAAAGGATCTTTTTTATATTTTTTCTGTTAGTTCACGGTTCACGTAAAAACTACTTTTTTGGTTTTGATTGAAAATTTTGAAGGACCAAACGTCTTGTCACCAAGAAGATACACTAAAACACCGGAGAAGAGTGGGAAGCAATTACTTTCTCTACACCCGAAACAACACATACTGCACTTATTTTGATCTGTATTGACTGTATAATAGTTTAATGCAGTAATTTTTCTCATATATCTTTTTAAAGGTATATGTATAATACATACACACATAGCTACACATATAGCGCTGTTACAGCTTTATCACAGTAATATATAAATTATCAATAATTTCTACTATTATAGTTATTATATTTTCCTCATTAGCCCGGTAGACGTCAATAGGCTCGCCCCCTATTACGTGGGACTTAAACATAGCTGGCGAGTCGTGGGTGTGTAATACACCTCTGCCTACCCCTTCGGGGAATACAGGCGTGATGCTATGTTTATTTACTATGAAGTAAGGGAAGGAATAATAATTAAATTCGATTACTGTTTCAATTATTCATATCGGAAACTTTAGAGCTGGGGTGAGGCAGAAGTAGGGTGATTGTACCTAATCAATTTAAAGGATCAATGGAAACTGTCCAAGTTTCTCTCGTCAGGTGCGTAGTACGATCGGTGACTACCGAGCCAAATTCTGTATTTTTTTTAATTTGACATAGACACACTGGGACTTTTCAAACATACAATTTCAGGGACACATTACTTGTAACTCATCGTTGGTAAAAATTCATATCATACGGTTTCAGAGTTTCTCTCTCAATAATTTAAACACAGGCTTAACAAAAAGTATAAAATTTTAGTGGAGTTATAGTCTAGTGGCGAAACCAAGTACAGCAAAGAATTGAATTTTGAGAAATAACGTCCTATTTGTATACAAATTATCGTGCTCAATGAAGGAAAACATCGTAAGAAAGCATGCATGCCTAAGATATTGTCTCGAGAGCTTATGAAGTCTGCAAGTAAAAACATTTCAACTTTTTTATAAATTTTAAGGAAAAGCCAATACTCTCAATCTTAGAGTATATAAACTATATTCTAAGCTCCCAATAGTTTGTTATCATGAAGGATTATTATTTTCTGATTTTATTTTATTTGTTGTGGTAAGAACTACCCATGGGAGTCGTAAGAGCCGACTGAGGGAATACCGAGGGAGTGGGCAGCAGCACTCCTTCGAGTATTAACAACATCCACTGCGATCGCCAACCCGCCTGTCAAGCGTGGCGATTACGGCACTATCCCCCATTCATGGGGAGGCCTATGTCCAGCAGTGGACTTTAAAAGGCTGATGGATGGATGGTTAGAACTAGGGCTTCAAAGGTATCGTGACTATCGAGTTCGATTCCCAATCTGAGGATTACGAAATTATACGAGATTATATTGTTCACAAATTTATTACTGCTCGGTGAAGGAAAGCATCGAGGAGAAATCTACAAATATAAGTAATTTTCCTATTGACTTGTGAAGTCTGTCTTCTCACACTGGGCCAGTGTGGTGGACCACAGCCTCAATACCCTTTACTATGAGTGCAGACCCGTGCGTACTATAGTGAGTTGAGACAAAAAGAAGTAGGTACTTATTTTCTGTATTAAAGTATTTTGATCTGTATTTTAGCACTTGACATGCTCAGCTACTTTAAAGTACACATTATTTGTGAATGTGGAAAAAGAGAACTTTAGTGCGAGCGGGATTCGAACCTGCGTCCCTTCCAATCCAAGGAAGTGCTCTAAGCCGCTAAGCTACCAACGGCTATACCCAATCTCAACATCACATTATTTTGTCTCTAATGACAAATGTGATGTGGAGATAAATAATCGAATGCGTCTGATAGATGGCGTGGGTCGTAGAGACAAATGTCATCTGGAGATTGAGTATGGCCGTTGATCAGTGCGATAGCTTAGCGGCTTAGAGCACTTCCCCGGATTGGAAGGGACGCAGGTTCGAATCCCGCTCGCACTAAAGTTCCCGTTATTCACATTCACAAATAATTTATATAAATAATAGTAAATAGAATCGTAGTTGAAGCTTGGCAATCTACTACGAGTACATTAATAAAAAGGTTGTAATACGTATACATACCAAACGTATTACTGAGTTTCTTTGAATATTTTACAAAATTAGGGTTACTAATAAATAGCTTTGAGTGTTTTAACCGTCGGCCCCTTCCATCACTTTCCACTCCCGTGGGTCTCGTGAATGGTAACTTAAAATTATGTGCTTTAAAATAAATCCTTTAACTTGACTTTTACTGTGTTTACCTATTCATTTTGTTATACTAGATTATACCCGCGACTTCGTCTGCGTGGCCTTCACAATATAAATACGTCACTACAGCATATTATCTAAAAATAACTATCCCACATTAACCATTCATTTTTTTCGGACAAAAGGTATAAAAATCATAGCATCACACCTGTATTCCCCGAAGGTGTAGGCATAGGTGTATTACACACCCACGGTTCGCTAGCTATGTTTAAGTCCCACGTAATAGGGGGCGAGCCTATTGCTGTCTACCGGGAGCATAACGGTAAGAAGAAGGTCAATGTCCTTTTTTAAGCTTCAGACTAAATGTATGCAAAAATTTACGATAATTGGCTCAGTAGTCATGGGAAAACCCTAACAAACAGCAACTCACTTTTCGCGTTTTATATATAATAATTCCCTGTCACACTGTTACACAACTTCGAAGCCGATAATATTTTTTTTTCAAAGTGTGATTTAAGATAAGATAGTTTTATCCCGTTTATTTTATGTTTTTATTGCAAAATTGCCTATTATCCATGCCTATACCCTTGTGGTGATGGACTAAAAATACAAGTGTCACCATCCCATTCTTTCCCGTGGGTGTCGTACGAGGCGACTAAGGGAAATAAGCAATTATCATCTATTGTATTACTGGTGGTAGGGCTGGGTACCAAGTGATAGTACTCACTTGCTATCGGGCCCGCGTGGGTTGGTACCGCTGTCTCCTGTGCGACCGGCCATAAAGCACAAATGGGCCGGCTCGATCGGGAAAGTAGGTACCACCCTCTCACATAAGATCAGTGTGTAACAACGGTAGTTACTCCTACCGTTGTGTTTCGTATGAGTGCGTGAGAGCGCTGGAGGTCCAAACCCCATCCCTATCCTCTCCTTTTTATCCTTCCTATCTTCTCCTTAGCATTCTACCTATCCTATCCATTATCCTGCCTATCCACTTCCTATCCCTTTCCTGCCGCTTACCATGAGGTGAGCCATATGCTTGTTCGTCACCCATGTAGCATAAAAAAAGCATTTGTTTATTCTTTCATTTTATATCGGCGAAAAGAAATGCTGAGCAGCGGCTTGACAATACTCGCGATATGGTCTATGAGTGACGGTTACCATTTACCATCAAGTCATTTGCCGTGGCTCGTCTGCCAACTAAATCAATATTAAACATTATTTTAGTTTATAATAGTTGAACGAATTATAAGTAGCCGCAGCAACGCGTGGGTCTGCTAGTGATATTATAAGTAAGGATATTTTTTTACCTTTATATTTGCATGTGTCGCAGTTGGATTATATTGCCTCGTAGGTTAATGGCATAAGTATATAACCTAGGTCGCGGTTTGATTGAACGAAGGCAGTGTTTGAAATGAAATAATAGGATAAAACGTCCACGAGCGGCTGCAACTTATCTGTGTCCTAGGTTTGGTGTTAGTTACCACTGAAGGAATGTAATATAGTTCCGGTGGCCCGCCAATAAAGGCGGGGAGACGGCACACTGCGGGTTTCTTTAGTGGGTGAGGGCCCCACACTATCCCTGTTCGTTGCCTTGAACGACGGGGTGTGCGGTTAGGAACATTTTTTCCCGCCTTAACAAAAAAGAAGGTTTGGTGTTGGTTCATAGACAACGGCTATCTCTTACTGCGGCTGTACACACTCGTCGAGACACTCCGAGACAGGCCGAGGGCGAGTGTGTACATGGTAGCCCTGCCGTGCCATGACAAAACACTGTAACTTCAGACACAGTGTTTTGTGCTATTTGTGCTAACATGAATAGAACGTATTTTCGCACATGTTTACATAGTATAGTATTTAAATTTTTTTATTATGTCTCAATACTACTGAGAAAACTGAAGAGAATAAACACTGTATTTCAAAAATTATAAGGATCAAATTTGATAAAACACTGCAACATCAATTACAGTGTTTTGTAAAACACAGCTAACGGTATAGTCGCCTGCTATCTATAAGATACAGTGTTTTGTCATAACAATCGGTTGGGTTGAAGTCAAATGTCGTTTATTATACTAATATTGTATCTCCATCACCCCCTTCAATATAAAAAAAAGAAACGAGATAGAGAATCTCAAGAAACTTTGAAACTTTTGAAAAGCCACGGCAGAAGCATTCTGTATTGCAATCATGCAATTGCAGCAAACTAAAATCATTTGAAAAAAATAAATACGATAGAAAGAGCAATTTTCGCCACACCTCAAAGATATAAAAAATTTATGCAGTAATTAGTATTCCTGACAACGTATTATTTACTGCTGTTATGCAAAAAGAAATTTGTATGCCTTTACCTAATGACGAAGGCATATTATTTTTCTGGAAATCTTATTTTTTTGAAGAAACTTTTGCTCAGCCCAGCAAAAATAAACTAGCTGTTGGTGTTTTATGGCACAAAGCAAAAAGTGGACAAAAATCCTTTAATATTGCTAGTGCTTATATGAACTTGTTGCTGAAGTTTTGCAGAGATCTCAAATAAGTTTATTTTATCAATAGCAACGCCCAAAATTTTTTTTGTTCTCAGCTTTAGTCCAACTGGTTAACGATTCCTCCACTTCCATTGAAGACATGATGATGACTATGATTTTACGGAAATTAAGTTTTTATGATCAATAATAGTTGATGTCTTCAGTGTGATGATGATGGTGACGATGATAGGCTACTTTGTATTTCTGGAAAATATTTTTCTATAGATACAGTTTTATCTATAGTAAGCTTAGGTTACATTTCTTACGTTTAGTTTAGTTTCGAATCATATTTGTGTTGACATATCACTGTAACTATAAATACAGTGTTCTGTAATAACAAATGTTCTCTATTTGTGAACATAGAGATTTTGACAGAACACGTTTGTAGGTCTAGACATCAAAAATAGCGTAAAATGTGTATTTTTTTTACATGGCCGATTAGAAGGTAATCTCATGATGAATATATCCAAAATTCAAAGAATTCCGACATATATTAAAGATTTTTTAACAATTTTCCAAAAAAAACAGAAAAACGTGATTTCTGAAAAGTGATATGTTTTTAGATACAGTGTTTTGTCATGGCACGGCAGAGCCTCGTCTCGTCTCGGGGCCTTCGCTATGTCTCGGAAGAGTGTCGGTTTTTTGTGCTCGAGTCAAAGGGTCTCGGTGAGTCTCGCGATAAAACGAGACCGTGCCTGTACACATTCGTTTGCTTAGTTGCCCGCCAACTGCGTTCGCGTAAAGACGTGATTTCTGCGTGCGACAACGATGTGTTCTAACGCTTTTTAGAAGCCTACTAAAGGCAATCACTATTATGGAATCCTAATAATGTCAGGCACAAGGATAAGACACGACGCTTGCGGATAAGCAACGATTTTGATATCCCCGTGGAAGATTTAAAAAAAATATATATTCCTATTGAATAGTTAAAAAGTTATTTTTCGCCATGGTTTAATATATGTATTTTTTATGGTAAATGATTAAAAAATTACAATAACTAATAAAAAAAATAAACGCCGCTATTGTTTTTTCCACGTGACGGGCATCCGAAGTTCAATTGATATAACGAGCGTGTACATGGTGTGCTCTCGTGTCGAGATTCTACGAGACGAGAGTGGACGAGAGGTACGCGAGACAAATAGACGAGTGTGTACAGCCGCCGTTACGATCAGATGAGCTTTTGACTATGCACGTGGTGACGGACAATGAATATAAAGTGTCCCTACCAATCTTTCTCGTAGTTGTGGTAAGAGATAGATTATTCTTCCTATACTCTCCTTAAAATCCTTCTTCCCCTTCCCTTAGTATCTATCCTATCCTCTCCTTATTATCCTTCCTCTCCTTCTCTAAGTATCCATCCTGTCCTCTCCTTATTAGCCTTCCTCCCCTCCCCTTAGTATCCATCCTATTCTTCCTCTCCAACTATCAACATCAACTATCCCTTTCCTTATAGACGGCGATGCGCGAGTGATGCCTCTGGTGTTACTAGGTCTATTAGGTATATAGGTCACACACATAGTATACAAAAATAAAATCACGGAATTTCAAACGCCAATTTCTACCAACCTTTCTGGAGAAGAGCCTAGTCACAAACAGGAAGCTTTATAATGAGCATGAAAAAAAATAAAGGAACATTATAATTTTAGTCTTTGACTCGTCTGACATAATTTACAATTAAATTAACATAATGTACGAATAAATAATTCAACTTTGATTCTATCAAGTTTATCGTTAATGATGGTTGTGGTTGGCCGTGTGGGGCCGGCTTTAGAATTGTCCCACCCCTCTCTACCCACGGGAGTCGTAAGAGCCGATTGAGGGAATACCGAGGGAGTGGGCAGCAGCACTCCCTCGAGTATTAACAACATCCACTGCGATCGCAAACCCACCTGCCAAGCGTGGCGATTACGGCATTATCCCCCATGACGGGACCGCTCGTTGTGGCGTTCTCTTGGGGAGGCCTATGTCCAGCAGTGGACGTTGAAAGGCTGATGGATGGATGGATGGTGATGGACTATTTAATATAATCAATTTATGGGTATCTAAGGATGTAAAATTAAGATAATAGATTGTGAGTATAGCTTAGTGGTAAAACCAAGGACTGCAAATACAGTGGTATCGAGTTCGACTTCTGACTTAGAATATTTTCTAAATTATACTATTTATTTGTTACAAATTATTAATGCTCAGTGAAAGAAAACATCGTGAACCTTTATGCTTTTGAGATTTTCTCGGTAGCTTGTGAAGCTAAACAGCCTAAATCGATCTAAAAGGAAGCTCGTGCCTATTATTATGCCACTATTGATGGGCCCTCCTACAGGAGAGTGGTATATGAGCCAAAGAAGAAAAAATGATATAAATACATAAACATAACATAGCATCACGTCTGTATTCCCCGAAGGGGTAGACAGAGATCTATTACACAGCCACAATTCTCCAGCTATGTTTAAGTCCCACGTAATAGGGGGCGAGCCTATTGACGTCTACCGGGCACATTTACAAACTCCGGGCTGCTACTGAGAATTTTTCTTTTTTAGGAAAAAGCTCAATAACACAGCCCGACCCGGGGATCGAACCCGAGACTTCATGATTAGTAGTCGCATACATTTGTTACGATATAACCGATCAAATTACTAAATAAATTATAAAGTTGCATATTCAATTGATACCGGATACGATATCCGCAAATTTAAAATATGCGGGTTGCCTAGGCCCCCTACCCAGTTAGATTATCGCCAATGGGTCGCATGATTCCACTCCCACAAAGGCCAGAATCTTATTATATTACCATGTATGGCCAGTATGCGATCCCGGATGCGAGCAGAGTACGCCAGGGTTCGAGAACGTTCTATGGCTACTCCAATCGCAAGCGTATAGATAGGAAAAGTTCTAGAACTTAAAATTTTCTACCAATGAGCAGGCCGGACGCAATGCGCAAGAGGGAGATGGCAATAATAATCTCAGAAGAGGGTACTATCAGAATTAAATATAAAGATGAGAGCGGGTAGAATCGTTTTTCTCGGACTCTCAATTGCTGGTTGCGACTGTTCCTGGCTACGATCAAGTCCAGGGTTACGACCTTGCGCCGGCTTCATCCGCCTACCGGCATATATCTGCGCACGCCGTGGGACGAGGGCCTGCCCTTCGGTCCAATTACAGCCGGCCCGCAGTTGAGTATCCGTAGGTGACGGTCTTGGAGAATAATCCTGAGTTGCAAACCACCCCTGATTTCTTATTGCTCTTCTCTTTATTTCAACTAATTTCGGAATCTTCATATTTTTAAATAATTAATTAATTTTGTTATATATTTTTTATTGAATTAAATTGTAAGTTTTAAATCTTACTTTTATTTCACTGTTAGGGATTTTCCCCGTAACACACTACCGCTACACCACCGAGGCAGTTAAATGATATCTTGTAAGTTATAAAATACTAAACGTAAATATAAAACAATATTGGCCACTGTTTGAATTAATGCACTATATAATAATGAGTCTTCTCTGCTTGTCCTTATGAAAAGCAAGATATTTTGAAACCTTAATAATAATAACACACATTTAGTTAGGGTTGGCTGGCGTGGCTTAATTAAAAGTTCGTTCGGAAAATGTTATAACAACACGTCGACACCGCGTTAGTTTTGTTTGCATGTCTGTGTAAATTATGAATTACGTGTAACATAGTATATAATATATAAACGTAAAATATCATTTCAGATTTTGTTTCATATATGCAGTGTTTTGATGAATATTAAGAGATATTTAAATTTATTAAATACTAGATTTTGCCCGCTACTTCGTATGCAGTTTATGTCTTTGAAATCAACCTTGCCTAAATAGCTGGCTAACTGGGCGTCCTGAACAGAGCCAAGTGGCACAAATCCGGCCTCACGTGGAGTACTGCTTACATCTCTAGGCAGGTCCACCAAAATACCAGCTCCCACCTTTGCCCACAAAGGCGTGCTGTTCGAATTATCGACGATCCCAATCTCATCTTCATTATGTTTGGTGAGGCCTATCACAGGATTCCAGCTTGATGGTAAGACCCAGCCGTTTTCTCTATTGAAATTGGGATGTTTCTTAATCTCAATAGCGTCACGTATCATTCTAGGACGATATCGATGTTCTTTTGCGCCGGATCTTTCTCAGTCAGGCCGCGTTCTGATCCGGTGAAGCTTTTTAGTCTTAGCTTCTATTTAAATCAATATATTTAATAATATAAACTAATAATCAATATTGTCTTCTTACTGGTAGTTTTTTGATTACTTAAAAATTTTAATTGGTAGTTTGTGGTAGAATTTTTAAGCACTAAATATAAACAAAAATTTTAAAACTTAAAGGGGAGTGTTATACTAATTTTATTATACTAGCTTAAAATCTCATACATTGTAAGCATAAAACTTAAAGTAGATATTTTTAATTGTTTATTATATATTGCTATATATCGAGTGGTAAGATTTGATTCCACGTAATTGTATCATTGAGGTACCTATATGTACTACGTAGGTACGTACTAAATCATTTTTTTTTATTCGACGTACCTACCTACGATATTGATTGAGTTTGAATCTAAATCAATCATTTAGATTGATGTCATTGTCACTGGAAAGAAACCATCTCTATAATTTAAATAATTGTATAATATTACAAAACACATCGAGATAAATACTACTAAACATTATATTTTACATTGGAGAAAGAAGTGACAGTTTGTCAAATCTTAGTGTATGTGTCTTCGAAGTATATAAAAAAGTTAAACATTTGATAAATCCATAATAAATTATAATAATCAATCCGGAGAGGCTGTGAACAATAAAATTTGTAAAAGGGCGTCATGTGTGGAGTCTATGGGAGTCAAGGCGTCGACAACGTGAACGGCGCTTCGATGTCATGACGATTCACAGACATTCTATTTTGATGTTTGGTTTATTTGTGTTTATTTTGATATTTGGTTTATTTGTGTTTATTTTGCTTTATTCTTAGATAGTTTAGTGTATATTCCTTGTTTTTAAGCGTAATTTACCTATATACCTTATGAATGTGCATCACAGAAACAGTTGCAATTCCGGAGTGAGTACCAGTCAACCTTCTACATCGCAGTATAGTCTGGTTCGCTGCCCTTTTTGTTCACAGGCTCGTTTCTTTAAAGGCGAGCGGGGCTTGAAGGTGCATTGTGGGAAAGTTCACAAACCCCAAAATGCACCTACTAGTCCACACATTAGCAGCACGTCTACAAACTCCATTTTAGATTTGAGTAGTAACCAAATTCCATTTTGGAAATATTTATCCCAGTTGAAAAATTCTGTTCCGGTTTTAAAAAGAATCCCTCGCGGTGCAAGACCAGCTATTGCAAATCACTTAGCCAGTTGCATACGTCTTGTCATCCGCGAGAACTCCAATACAGCCTGGAAACAATTACTTACCTTCCCTTACTGAATTCTACATGTACCAAAAGATTTGACGTCTTCTTAAACTTTAACCACACAAATTAAACAAAATTGCCAAATTTCAGTTAATGATTTTACACCAAAATTCACCAAGTTTTACAAACATTATCTTTATCATGTTGTAGATTCAAAGTTAAGGGAAGGTGATATAAGGGGAGTATCAAGGCTTCTTTTTAGCAGTGATGTAGTGGCGCCTTGCTCTTCGGCACACTTAACAGTCTGAAGAGTAAGCATCCAGCGCCGTCTGATGGCCTTTCTTTCCCGGATCCTCCTAATCTTTCTTCAGATCATTATTAATTATATTAATATCAACAGCGGTATGAAACGATTTCTTTGAAAATGGTATCATTGAATTTCCTCTACTATACTGTACACACTGATTCTATTAACTGGGTATCAACGTGGTATGTTAGAGAATCCATTCGTCATTATATGGGCTTGTGGTTACGCTCTGTATGTGTTACTTTTATTGAGAACTCCTTTAATGAAAAATGTATATAGTCACAGTCCGAACAGATGACTTAGTATTTCAAATACCTACTCTTCCGTACCGAGTATTTTAGATTTGATTCCCAAAAAGGACAAACACTTGTGCAGCCCATAAGTATTAAGTTTGTGTCTTTCGTAGTTTTGTTTTTTGTTACGCTTCCAAAAAAGCACGTAAACTACTACTTTTCATTCCAGAGAAATCAATTGCTCTAGTGGGATAGCTTTTACATAGAGAAAATTATTACGTAGGATGGCCCCCCGCCAGATGGACCGACGATCTGGTCAAAGCCGCGAGGAGCCGTTGGATGCGGTCGGCGCAGCACCGCTCGTTGTGGCATTCTCTTGGGGAGGCCTATGTCCAGCAGTGGACGTTGAAAGGCTGATGGATGGATGGAGAGAAAATTAACGTCACAGAATTGGAGTATTTATATTCTGAAGATGGACGGATTCGTGCGCTTGTTCTGTTGATGTAATAAAGCGAGGTGTAGTTAAAAATATATACACTCATAAAATTAATGAAAGGAAAATAATTATTGTTTCGAAACATTACGTTACGTGACTGTTGGTTATTTAAGTACATTAACTATAATAAGTTTTTCAGTGATTGTGCACAGTAGAGTTAATTAATTAGTTCATTCAATAAACCCATCGGACACTGTTGCAAGCGAAAAACGTAATGTACATGAAATGTATAATTATCGCTGATACAGTGAGAGTTGACCTGTATGAAAATTTCCTTTTTTAAATATTTTGATGTGCCTATATGTTAGCACTGACTGACTTGACAGTAACTGAGCTACTATAAAAAACAAAATATATTTCATTTTATATTAATTATTTAATGGATGTAAATGCATTCCGATAGATGGCGTTGGTCGTAAAGACAAATGTGATAAGGAGATTGGGATGATCGAAAGATCGGTACGATAGCTCAGTGGCTTAGAGCACTTCCCCAGATTGGAAAAGACGCGGGTTCAATTCCTGCTCGTACTAAAAATCTCATTTTCCGTAGTCACAAATAATTTGTACTTTAAAAGTAGCGGAGCATGTCGAATGCTAAAAAATATAAATCAAAAATGTTTAAAAAATCACGTCATCAAATAGTATGAATTTTAATTGCAAAATTAAACTTACTATATTGGTTTAATGCATGTAAATGTATTCCGATAGATGGCGTTGGTCGTAAAGATAAATGTGATAAGGAGATTGGGATGATCATAAGATCGGTCCGATATCTCAGTGGCTTAGAGCACTTCACCGGATTGGAAAAGACGCGGGTTCGATTCCCACTCGTACTAAAAATCTCTGTTTCCTTATTCACCAATAATTTTTACTTAAAAAGTAGCGGAGCATGTGAAATGCTAAAAAATATAGATCAAAAATTATTTGCGAAAGTTGAAAAAAGGGTACTTTACTGCAAGCAGGATTCGTACCTGTATCCCATCCAATCCGGGGAAGTGCTCTGGACGGCTAAGCTATTGCTGCCACCCAACGGTGATTCCAAATCTCCACTTCACATTTGTTTTTGATGGGACGTAGCTGAGTATGTCAAGTGCATACAGATCAAAGTATTTTGATTGAAAAATTAAACTTAATATACTGGAATAATGTATGTAAATGCATCCGATAGGTGGCGTGAGTCGTAAAGATCCCCTTTTCCACTTTCACAAAAAATTTGTTGATTTTTTTAAATTATGTTAATAAATAAAAATGAATAATTTAAGACTAAATCAATCAGCTGTTTTAGTAATCTTTATTCTTTCATTATTGAGTGATTGCCTCCCTTATAATGACAGAGGTTAATTAATCCACCAAACGGGTCTATTGCAAGTAGGTAGATCACAAAAATCTAAAATCACGTCTCAGACGACATTGTTATCATACTTTTTGATTGACTCTAAGATGCAGGTTTTATTCGTCTCTCGGACTCCATTATACAAAGAGTACTGTTAAGCCGTTGCTCACAATTCCATTTAGCAGGTATTAAATGAAGGAATAAACGGCTATCTCCTGCTGCAACTACAGCATACTGAGATGCTTCATGACCGGTCATACAGGAGACGGTGGTACCAGTGACTTATGATCACGTTATCTCCCTTGCGGGGTAGGCAGAGAGAACAGAGTGCCAAGAGGCTCTATTCTTGCATACGAGTACATTGCTCGCTCCTCAACGTTCATAATTCTCTTCATACACGCTCATCGGTTTCCTCCAGCACCTTCCTTCCTTCAATACATGACCAGGTTGGTTAGTCTCGGTCTCTTACTGTATATTTATTCTTCCACATTCGCAGTTTACATTTTTTTTTGTATTTCATATACTTTATATTTAGTGTATCTCGAAAATGGCTCTCACGATTTGCATCAATTTTAGTACGCTCGGGACCGATAACAAGTGAATAATAAATAGAATAGAAGGGTATGGTGAATTGTGACACTTGAATTCTTAGTCCATCATCACAAAAATTTACTGACTGACACATCAACGCACAGCCCCTACTACTGAGTGCTAGAATGGTGCAAATTCACATAATTGGTTTTTAATCGATATCACTATGACGCGAGCGAAGTTGTGGATATTGCGGTAGTAATGGGTGATTTTAGTTTTAGTCTAGAATGATGGTGGTGCTGATGATGTTTTAGTTATGTGTCCATTAGATAATGGCAATGAATACTTGTGTTTGGTGCTTAGATATACTTAACTCTAAAGAGATTAAGTCGTCGAGACACGTTGTAAGTTAAGTCCCTAGAGTTACACTCAGTATACGCTATTGTAACATTAACGTTTATTATGATATTGGGTCCACCACACTACTAAATTGGGGAGAGGAGACCAATCTTAAATATGTTATGGCTGTTTAATAAAAAGATGACATTTTAAATTATATTTCGTGAATTTCGTGTATCTCCAAAACGGCTGTAATGATCATCAAATAACATCATAAAATTTTTATATTCAGATAAGGTTTTGCTATCTATAAAAGTGTTTATCCTGAAAAATAATCGCTTATATATATTTATTGCAATAATGATTAGAATAATAATATATGTTTAGTAAGTAAAAGCTATTGCTTGTGTCGAAGTCGGAGGTTATATCTCAGCTTCGCGACTAAGTAACGGGATAAAACGTACATCTATTAGAGAGCTATTAAACAAATATGTTTTATCTAAATCCGTTTAGTAGGAATTGCGAGATGTGAGCAAATAAATAGAAAAACAGACAAAAGTCAAAAATTCTAAAAAAATGGTTTGTGTTCAGAGACGCCTAAGTAGTATTTTATCTCAAATACCTTAAATTTACAGACATACGAGTAGCTCTCTTACAGCCTTGTAATAGTATAGATTTTGCTTTCAAGTTTATTAAAAAAGTAATCTAAGATTTGTCACATAGGTACTAGAGACACGTGTATATTAAGTAGGTATATGTAACTTGACGTAATCACGCTAATCGAGTGATGTCGTTGTCGTCTTGCAATGCTTGCTTTGTAATGATTTAAGTACCTAATTCCCTTGTAATTAAGTACAAAGTACTTGTTGTAGTATATGTTCGAATCATACATAGTGCCTACAGTGTACGATCCATAAATTGTTCGAGTCTAGATGTATTTTGTGTCTGTTAAGTTGGTATTTATTAAGACGTAAATTAGTATATAAAATGCTGCTTCATTGTAAGACTAATAAGTGTATGAATTATCCACATTATGGACAAAAATTAAATTTTCTCGTATCACTTTTACAGGATCCTGTGCTTCAAGCTCACGTATAGAATACGAACCTACGCTCCAGAATACGGCGCATGTAAGTCTAAAAGCTAAAGTGGTAGTCAGCTGGTTACGTCTAAATCAGGAGAGCTGTAGGTGAAGGTAGCCATCGAGTGGTGCCCCGAACCAGCGAGAAGACGAAGACCCAAACGAAGGTGGCGAGAGGAAATTTTTAGTCAAAATTTATGGAATATCTCCATCTCTGGGGGGAGGCGCGGCGGAGTTCAGGTGTAGGATACAGATGGCGTATATGTATTTAAACTACTTTTTACAAGCTAAATTGTTTTAAAAAAATAACATTGGTAATGGCGCACGTCACTTAAACTCCAAAGCAGTTGGTATGGTTTTTTTCCATATTATCAATAATCACCATCATACTTCAGCCAATTTAGATAAAACCTTAATGAATTATAGAACTCATTGGTTAATACCGCATTAAAATCCGTTATCTAGTTTTTCAGACACAAGATTATGGTTATAAACTTAGGTTATTAATGAAAATGAATAACAGCTATTTTATTAAAACAGTATAGAATACCATGTATCATTCGTTCCTGTCTGCGTTACCAAAAGTTTAAGATACGCAACTAGCTATAAACGCCTCGTTCATCATAAGTAAATGATACATAATATATCTAGACTTATTCATAAACAATCGAGAATCAAAAACGAAAAATTGTTTAAAATATAAAAAAAGTATACCATTTCCTCCACTGATGGCTTAGAAAGTTTAAGATCAAAGCGAACAATGGATGAGAATTGACGAGAAGGTTAAGTGCTTCTTGGTTGGCCAATACCTAAGGAGAAAAAGATTGAAGTTGATTTTCACGTATCTTCCGGGGTTATTTTAGCTACTTCAATATTATATAGGTGTATTAAACCATATTATAATTTATCTGCGTCTTTCCTTAGCTTATCGTAATACTCTGCCTAACTGTCGTATTGAGAAATGTCCTGTTCATTACTCAGTGTCCTCCATTTTCAAAGAAACATAATTATATTTACTTTATTTACTTATTTATATTTACTTATCTAGTATACAAGGCATTTCTTTATGTTTTCCTTTCAATTAGCTGCTTAGGGACAATTTGTGTGCTTGAGTTGAATTAGAATTAAGGTAGATTGTGTTGATGACGTGACGAAACAACGAGAATAAATAAAAAGCTAATTTGGCTTGGAACTCACATCAGACCCAATTTAATTTTTTATAAACCTAATTTACAATACGTGATATGTACACTATATCGTTATAGATCCATGCGGTGAAGGACCAAGCATACAAGTGTTACCACCCCATTCTACCCCCACGGGTGTCGTACGAAGAGACTAAGGGAACTAAGCAATTATAACCAGCTATAGTCCGCCAGACGTAAGGTGGGTGAGCAGATTTTACAAACTGTCGAGAAAACGTCGCAGGGGTACAGGTTTCCTCATGACATTTTACTTCACCAGGCAGTGAAATATAATTTATGAACAAATACCTACATCATTTTAAAAGTTTTTTTTTTTTTTTTTTTAGTTTCCTCTAGGAATCTGAATATTAAGTATTCGTATAATTTATCAAAGAAAATATGAAATTCCCAACAGCAACGTTACTGTTGCATGTCCTCAATTATTCTCCTAACGCTATTCATAACAAATACTAATTGGATATACTACAGCGTCCGGTCCTAATGAGAAGTGGAATGACGTGTTGATTTAGGTAATGTTACGAATATTTGCTCTTGAATATTTTTCTAGTAGTTTCACTTACTTATCATCACGCCATTTCCCTTGCGGGGTAGGCAGAGGGAACAGAGTGCCAAGAGGCTCTATTCTTGCATACATCTCTCGCTTCCTCAACATTCATAACTCTCTTATACACGCTCGCCGGTTTCGGAGACTCCTGACTCCACCTTCCTTCAATACATGACCAATTTGGTCTAGGTAGGTAAGTCTCGGTCTCCCCCTGTACCTACATCCTTCCATTTTCGCATTGTATATCTTCTTAACAGGCGCTCGTCCGGCATTCTTTCCACATGTCCGAACCATCGGAGCATTCCCTTTCGCATCTTTACACTAATACTCTCTTTCATACTTACTCGCTTTCTTACATCGTCGTTACGAATGCGGTCAGTCCCGTTAAAGTAAAGAAACTAGCGATCAAAATTTTACCTGCGCTTCGCTTTCGTAGGCGTTGGTTCGTTCTGAAACAGCCAAACTGTCGACTGTGTTACGATGTAACCGAACAAATTACTATATAAATTATAAAGTCGCATATTCAATTGATACCGGATACCATATCCGCAAATTTAAAATACGCGCGGGTGCCTAGACCAGGGTAGGAGCCCAGTTAGATTATCGCCAATGGGTCGCATGAATCCACTCCCACAAAGGCCAGAATCAAATATTATTACCATATATGGCCAGCATGAGATCCCGGATGCGAGCAGAGTACGCCAGGGTTCGAGAACGTTCTATGGCTACTCCAATCGCAAGCGTATGGATAGGAAAAGTTCTAGAACAAAAAACTATCCACCAATGAGTAAGTCGGGGCAACAACGCTAAAAAGAGATGGCAAGTATAACCTTAGAAGGGGGTATTATTAGAGTAAAAATATAAATATGGAACAGGAGGTAGATTTTTTTTCTCTGACTCTGAATTATCGTGTGTGTCAAGGCAGATAACGCTGCTTAAATTAATACAGTAAATTATAGTAATTATACACTTAAAACATTATTTTTGCCTAGGGCATTTAAAAGTAAAAGTGTGTGACTAAAAAACCCCAAAGAACTGAGCGGAAGGGAGCGCCGGTTTTAAATATACCGCCCTCCATATTTAGTCAATAACACCCGAATAAAAGCTCCTGGGGTTTCATGTCCCGAATTCAAGTCCTGGATTTCGGTTCCAGCGCCGGTTGCGCCGGCTTCACCCGCCTACCGGCAGTTGAGTACCCGTAGGCGACGGTCTTGGGGACCATCCCCTGAGTTGCGAACCACTCCCCTGATTTCTCATCGCTCTCTCTCTCTCTCTCTCTCTCTCTTGTTTTCAAAATTTCTAATAATCAATCGTTAAATTTTCAAATAATTAATTATTTTGTAATATTTTTTTAATTAAATTGTTAAATTTGAAATAGTTTTTTTTATTTAAATTGTTAGGGATTTTCCCTGTAAAACAACTGACGCTTTGTTTCTGGATCGTATTGATAAATACAGGATTCTTCACCTGTCACAATGTCGTAAACGCGCCGAGACGAGCCTGCTTCAAATTCACGGCACAACTCCACACGGGCCTGCTTCTGAGCTTCGGTGAGGTTGTGCAGCGCCCATCGCGAAACTATCCTCCTCACGCGAAGGTGCTCGTGTAAAATCTTGTGAACGCTTCCCGAACCAATCTGCAGTCTGTTCGTATTTAATTCGCCTGTTTTCTTGAATAACATTTTTTACTGCCAGCACACTTTCTTCCCTCGTAGGACGACCGCTCCTTTGTTCATCTCCCAAAGTAAGGCGACCGCGCTTGAACTCGCTATGCCAACGGTAGATGGTTGCTTTTGAAGGTCCTTTATCCATAAAAGCCATTTGAAGTCGATCAAATGACTCATCAGGTTTTAGGCCACATTTAAAATCGTAGAAAATCTTCGCTCGAAAATGTTCTCGATGAAGATCCATTTTTAAATGAGACACGATAATTTAATTTATCTCTCGAAAAAATGAGGAGAGAAAATTCTAAATTCGAATACTGGTATTTTTACTTTTAAATAAACAAATTTTTCAAAATAATTACTAGTGGCCAGTGCCTTATAGAAAAAAAAAATTCTTGTCCCTACCTGTATCTATTAATATCAATATAATACGGCATATTGCATAATATGACGGAAAATTACCTTTTGGTTTGTTTTGATATGACCAATTCACTTTCAACATATGTGCCATTTGTAATGTACCTATTATTACACTAACCGGCAATAAATATTGCACATCGACTTTTGGAAAAAGACAATCGGCTAATTTCAGCTTTGTAGAGCGTTATCTCTATCGCACGAAACACTAACAGTCCGGTATCTATTAGGAGCTATTAAAATAATTATGACGTTTTTTATAATTGA
The DNA here is from genome assembly GCA_948253155.1 of Leucoma salicis. NCBI lineage: Eukaryota > Metazoa > Arthropoda > Insecta > Lepidoptera > Erebidae > Leucoma > Leucoma salicis. Next base: position 10,734,371 of record OX411809.1, on the reverse strand, counting down.
ATAAAATACACAATTTTTTTCTATAAGTGCTTTAGGTTGCGGAAATATAAAATAAAAATTTATCAACATCAATCATTTTTACATTTTTTTTAAGTTACAGTAGTCATATATACATAATAAACACCATTATACCTATTATTAAAATGACACATTCTAATAAAAACAATTAATCATCTAAATTCTCAATCCCTTCCATTTCACTATCTGTGCTCTCAATGAGATCAATATCACTGTCACTATCAGCCGTATTTATCACAAGTTTATCAGTGTAATTGTCAAAATCGTGTTGAATTCTTCGATATTCATTCTCACATTTGATTGCATGATCGAAAACCTTTTTCATTCTTCAGCCCCAGTCATGTTTACTTTTTCTGTCAATAATTTTTTTACTGTAGTTAAATTCATAACCACGTTTCTAGCGGCTATATATATTAACCTTTCAGTTGAGACCATATATTTTCAGTTGGATTAAAATCCGAATGATATAGTGGCAATCGCAACACAGTGTGCCCATGTTCGGCAAGTATCTTGTCTACGGAAAACTCTGTAAGCCTCTCCTTGCTCTGACATATAATATCGTAAATCTGAGGTTTCGTCAATTTTGGATCAACTGGAATTTCATGTCTGTTTAACCAGTTGATCATTTCCTGTTTAATAGTGTTTGAATTGGGGGGTCTTTCAACAAATTTGTTGTGATAGGGTGCGTTGCGTTGACTAGAACAGAATCACTAGGTATATTGGAGATTAATTGATTAACCAGCCATTTCTCGTAGTTCTCGTTATTCATTTCTTTGTAATAATCGCCTGTAGTATCCGTGGATTTATACATTAAAAAGGCTCCTAGTACAAAGCCTTTTTCGTTCCCCGCATGAACAATTATCAAACGTTGACCTTCTGAAATTGACCTTTTTACTACTTTTTTCTTATCATCCCTCCAAGTTTTTCCTTTAGTGTGGGATGTATGTATGTAAGACTCATCCATATATATTATATTTTTACCTGTTTCACGAAATTTACGTATTTTGTAGAGCTATTCAATTCGTTGTGCCGTACGGGGCCGGCTTTAGAATTGTCCCACCCCTCTCTACCCACGGGAGTCGTAAGAGCCGACTGAGGGTATTCCGGGAGAGTGGGCAGCAGCACTACCTCGAGTATTAACAACATCCACTGCGATCGCCAACCCGCCTGCCAAGCGTGGCAATTAGGGTATTATCCCCCATGACGGTACCGCTCTTTGTGGCGTTCTCTTGGGGAGGCCTATGTCCAGCAGTGGACGTTAAAAGGCTGATGGATGGATGGATGATTCAATTCGTTTGGGACTTACATCGTGCTTTTCCATAAGAACTTTTCGATTATCTTCCATTTTAGTGAACCGAAATCCCATCTCATGAAGTATTTTTCTCAACGTCTTTTCAGACCCATTGTAATTAATAGCTTCAGATAATTTAGCTTTTAATGATTTTACTGTAAGCAGTTCATTAAATCATAAGTGAAAATTGTACACCATTCTACGAACAACATCATAATCAAAATTGTCCATATCTAAACGAAATTGCTTTTTTGGTCTCCCTTTTTCGGAGAGCTGAACATAATTGCAGTGGAAGGTGTTTCAGTACTAACTTCATTTAATATTTAGATATTTTTATATATATTTTTAGCATTTTACATGCACATATACAGCACTATACATTAAATACTTTGTGTTTAATGTATAGTGCTAAGCATGTAAAATGCTAAAAATATATATAAAAATATCTAAATACTTTGTGTTTAATTATTTTTTTTCACCTTGTGTTTTTTTTCCTTTGAGTTTAATTCATTTAATATATTGTTCAAAGTTCTTCTTGAAAGTGGCATTTGCAACTCGCTCTTGAACCTTCTTAAAATAATTACTTACATTATTATTTCTATAAATCTATCGTGTTCGTTTACAAAATATTTATAAACATTGTAGATAATTTTGCGTGACTAAACTCGTAAAGGTTTACCTCTTTTTCTTAAAGATGCCATCGAACAATTTTAAATTATTTTAAGTTGGTTGTTTTAACAACTCTATATATATACTAGCTATGATACCCGGCTTCACTCGGGAGTTGATATGAGATTACGTGGTAGTTGAAATAAAAAAATAAACTATGACGTAGAAAGTAAAAAAATTGATTGAAAACATTTTCTCATTATTTACACTATTTGTTTATAAACAACATTTTTCATTTTATTGTCCGGGGTATATATATATATATATATATAAATTTTTCGAATTTCCTACTCTTGAGCAAGCTACATATAGCTGACCGTAAGAGAAGCAGGATTCTTTGAGGTTGATGCCACAATATTTTCAAGTTTGCCCTTGCGCATTGTTTTGTAACTAAAGGCTAATTTAATTGGAAACTGCAATCTTTTAAATTGAAATGGCAATTCAGAAGAGATCAGTGGTATTCTAGGTATAAATACTGTGTGTCCTTTGTTCTTTCCAGAAATAATTTCAGCTTCAATGATATTATTCGATAGCTGTTTTACGATCATCCTCGTTCCATTACATAGTTTTGGGGAGTTGAGATTTCTGAGTAGTATGATTGGAGATCCAATTTTCAGACGAAGGCAGTGTAATGAGATTCCTGGTACTTGTAAAGAGTTTAGAAATTCAGTAGGGAAGTTGATACATTCTTCAATGGATACCATCGTGTCGATCGATTTATATATTTTCTCTTCACCAGGTATTTTCTTTAGAATATTAAAATTGATATCGTCAACAATATTATTTTAGTGGCCAAAATTGCTCTTTGAAATAACCACTCTACGTTGGTATAGTTCTGAATAATATTTGGATAAATTTTGTCGATTAGTTCGTTTTCAGTAGTGGCTATGTTACAGAAACACTACTGAGATCAATGAGGCCGGTCGCTTGGTCAGTAAGATATGTACCTTCGCCTATTTGTAAAAGTATCATAGCAAAATGTGCTGTTGTTTCATCTTTTGATAATTCAACTCTCATGTTTTTTGTTAATTGCAGTATTTGTGCTTGTGGCCAGAGATGTGACTTTTTTAAGCATGCATTGATCTCGTCTGCTGGTGTTAACTTGGGAATAACTGGAAGTGTTTGTCGAAAATCTCCTGAGAGTATGAGTAAAGCTCCTCGCATTATTTTAGAGATTTTTCGCAATTCTTGTAATGTTCTGTCCATGGCTTCTAGTGATTTTTTATGGGCTATGGTGCATTCATCCCAGAAGATAATTTTAGCTTGTTTTAGAAGTTGACCCTGTCCAGATTTTCCTGAGATTTTACGTACCGGGAATTGTTGTTTGGCTATATTCAACGGTAGTTGTAAGGCAGAATGGGCAGTTCGTCCTCCTTCCATAAGGGTGGCTGCAATGCCGGATGATCCGACTGTAACTCGTCGTCGAGGACTTCCTGCGAGATCTGGCAGCTGATGTCATTAAGGACTAATATGTCCAACACGTCAGGGGCATGGTTCACGTTGTCCGGGTAATGAGTAGGAACCTCCGGACCGAGAACCGAATACCCTTGGGCTTCAGCATAGTCAAAGAGTCGTACACCAGAGATGTTGCGGACGCTAGCGTTCCACGCTGGGTGCTTGGGATTTAGGTCGCCGGCAATAATGTCCGGGTGCGGCGCTATCAAAAGCGTGTGCACGTCGGTGGTATCGAGGAATGCGGGGTCAGGCGGCTTGTAGGCCGCATGCAGATGAATTGGGGCGTTGCCCAGAAGAAGCTCAACATCCAGCATGTACAGCGTGTTGTGGGCCGGAGTTGGTAGGGGCTGGTGCACGACCCGTCTCTTGACGAGTACTGCCAGACCGCGGTAGACTCTTCCAGAGTCCGTGGTTTCGTCCCTCCGATAAACGAGAAAACCCGGGAATCTTAAACGGGAATCTTAATTGATGCGGGTTCGATTCCCACTCCTACTAAAAATCTCTTTTTCTTTATTCACAAATAATTTGTACTTTAAAAAGTAGCGGAGCATGTCAATTGCTAAAAGAAATAGATCTAAAATGTTTAAAAAAGTCGCGCCATCAAATAGTATGAATTTTAATTGCAAAATTAAACTTACTATATTGGATGCATGTAATGCTTGCCGATAGATGGCGTTGGTCGTAAGAAAAATGTGATTAAGAAATTAGGATGATCGAATGATCAGTAGGATAGCTTAGTGGCTTAGAGCACTTCCCCGGATTGGAAAAGATGCGGGTTCGATTGAAGATTTGAGAAGAAAAATATCTTTTTCTTTATTAACAAATAATTTGAACATTATTATAGTAGCAAATGTAATTTAAGACTATTGAAATTCGAATTTTAAATTTCGCGCCATTACTACACATGCTGCAATTGCTCGCAGCGCCTTTCGAAATGCAACCCAAATAATCGTTGTTACGTGCCACTACACTTAATTTCCAAGTTGAAGGGTTGGAAAAGCCCTTATATCTTTAAAAACACGCCCTTTAGGTTAAAACGGGAAATTTCTTTTTCAAGGGGGGATAAAGGGCTTTCACACTATACCCTTTATCGTGCCGGGACTCCTTTTTAAGTTTTATCGGCACGCACATTTTATCATCTTAGTTTTATTATATATAATGATATTGAAATGGACGCGACCTCACTCTACCACACTTAAACAACGACTGACAAACATCACATAGGTCGTGTGTGACAAAGATAACGCTCTACGAAGCTGACATTAGCCGATTGTCTTTTACCAAAAGTCGATGTGCAATATTTATTGCCGGTTAGTGTGTACCTATTATTTAAAGAAAATAAGCAAAAAGTTATATAATCTAATGTATATAAAAATATAAAAAAAGTTTTATAAACTGGTGAAATAAGAAATACTAAACTCTCAGAGATAAACATGGAATATAAAGCACATAACTGCGCTTCTTTTTAGTGCTTTTTTAATACCTTTAAAGATTTTATTCTCGTTCAAAAAGGCCATATAATAGATCGCACGTGTATATCCAAATTATATAAATACAAAATTGTAATAGACAGGCTCGTAATTCGCTGAATCGTTGCAAAATTGTTCATCAAATATGCACCGGCATCAAAGGCTTATCGGATTACCTGACTTTGGATGCCAATTAACAAATGGGCTGCCTAAGCCGAGCCAGCAACATAGTAAGCCCTGTTGCCAAATGCACATTTGAAATAATTTGCCTAAATCCAGAAATAAAACCTGTATTGAACGCCTCATAAGCGAAGCGTTGAGGTGGGTACTATTCCCGTTTTACAAAGAACAACTAATTTTTCAAACCTAAAATGTCTCTATTTATCATATATTGCACTTGTAAAACAATATATACACACACATATCAAGAAAAAATATTATTTTTGACACTCATTATATTTTTATGCCATTTTTGTTATTTAAACTAGTTAAAAAACTGTTTAAAAAAGTTACGTCTTGGACGTCCGTTTGTTGTAGGTAATGTATGTTAACACGATAACAACCGAAATACTTTACTAATCGAGTCTTTTTTTTTTCTTTTTAACTAGAGTATTACTACGAATAGAGCCCTATTACTTTTTACAGTCTGATTCGATGCGGTTTAATTGTTATTAAATAAATAAAAAATACTGAATATTTACGCTCGAGGCGACACTAAAACCAGCGCCTTTCATAAGAACTATTCCTATAGACCAATATAGAAGTACTTTTTATAATTAGCGCTAGATGGCGTATAAGACATGAGAAGGTACTTTTTGAAAATAGCGCTATCTATGTGATTTATTGAAAACTACTTAGTAAGACCGAAACATTATTAGTTACTTATCAAATAATCAATTTTATTGTGAAAAATGAAGATTATGAGGCGTGCACTTTTGGATTTTCCAATTTTTATACTACGCAGGTGGCAAACAACTATACAGCCCACCTGATGGTAAGCGGCTACCGTAGCCTTTAGATGCTAGCATCACCAGAGGCATCATTCGCGGGTCGCTAACTCCAAGGAAAGGGATAGGCGATAATAAATATGAAAAAAGAGAATGATTTGAACTAAAAAAAGGGTATTGTTCATTAGTACAAGTACATCACTATTAATGTTTTTATTTTCAAGGCAAACATTGAAATAATTTGCCCGTGTCCAGGGATAGATCTTTTCTCAGGAAAAATATCTAATAAATACTGAAAAAGAGTAACACAAAATAATAATTTTATTTATATGGCTAATTTTATTTTAAAATGCTTAAAATAACATAAGTTAATTTATAAACCTTATAAATAAACTTTATAACGTTGTTCTGTAAAGGGAGAACTTTAATTCATTAGTTTCATTTTTTATTTATAAAAAAAAGACAACGCACTGCGCTATGGAATAATTCTTGTATTGTGGGGGGGCTTTATAAACATACAATTTTACGGAAACAGATACCAGAGACCCAGACTTAGAACAATAATTTTTGGATCACACAAAGGGTTGTTCTGTGTGGAAATCGAACCCACAACACACGGGCAGGGTTCTTGAAACTGGTATCTAAACCATTCCGCCATCTGTGCAGTCGAGTACAATATTATTCTACGAGTAACTACTATCCATCCATCCATCAGCCTTTAAACGTCCACTGCTGATCATAGGCCTCCCCAAGAGAACGCCACAACGAGCGGTCCCGTCATGGGGGATAATGCCGTAATCACCACGCTCGGCAGGCCGGTTGGCGATCGCATAGTGGATGTAGTTAATACTCGAGAGAGTGCTGCTGCCCACTACACTACACACGATATTCCCTCAGTCGGCTCTTACGACTCCCGTGGGTAGAGAGAGGTTGGACAATTCTAAAGCCGGCCACACACGGCAGTAACTACTATACTTTTATATTATTAGATAAAAAATAGGTTATATCTCGTAACGTGATAAGGGTATAAGATCACGCTGATATCGTAAATTTAAACTGAATAATACTTATCTAAATCACTACCAAATCCTAGTACAAATTAATACCATTCATCAACTGTGTTTTAAATAGAAAACTAAATGTTATTTGTAAAGGAACAGTGGAGCATTGAAACGCAAAGGACAATGGCGAACTCCCATTTATTAAACCGGAATAATTTTAAAAGATAACTATGATTATAACTTTGTTGACTAAAAATGTACTACCTGTTTTAGCCGGATACAAAAATGACAGACAATGGATAACTTATCACGAATAGTTTCACGCATTCAAATTGGATTTACAGAAGATGCTCCTACAGTAGGATGCTTTTTAGACATTGAGGGAGCTTATAACAATGTAAATGTAAGCAGTCTGTTAAACATTTTAGATGATCTCGGGGTAGGCTCTATATTGTGTAATTATTTATGGGAAGTCTTACGCGAAAGAATACTTTCAATACAAATAAACAATGAAGATTGTATTAACCGTACTACAGGCCCAGGCCTTGCCCAAGGAGATCCTCTATCTCCAACTTTATTTAATGTAGCCACAGTCAAAATTTGCCGTAATATTCGACAAACATTTGTTTCGCAATTCGCGGATGATTTTGTAATTTATAGTTCAAACAAAAATCTTTCTTTAGCAATAAGAAATATCCAAAATGATCTAAAAACCTTTTGTAGTTTAATTGGCGAAATATGACTTAGTATTTCATACAGAAAGTCCAAAATTTTGTATTTTTAGTAGAGGCAAAAGAAGCAACAACATAGATTTAAACTTAGGAGATAACATTTGTATTCCAAAGACAGACAGTGTTAAGTATTTGGGCATGTGGTTGGACAGGAGTTTGAAATGGGGCAGGCATATAAACGAAACCAGAGAAAAATTATTTAAATTTATCAACATTTTTAAAGTTTTAGCAGGTGGTAGCTGGGGAATTCACCCAAAGCATCTTAGACGTCTATATATATCTATTATCCGAAGTAGACTGGACTATGGCAGTTTTTTGTATGATAGTAACATTAATAGTAATTTACAAAAACTAGAGAGAGTTCAAAATCAGACTATGCGTGTTATCGGAGGCTTCATCAAAACCACGTCTATTCATGTCATGCAAAGCGAACTATGTCTACCACCCTTATATATCCGTAGATGCTACCTTGCTGGTAAATTTTGGTTGAAAGCAAAATCTTTTACTAATAATGTGACAATCCAAGTATTAGAACAACTTCACCAAAGTTGTGATCAAAATTACTGGAGAAATAAGAAATTACCCTTGTTGATATCCACGCATAGAAAATACACAGATATGCATTCTGCTGATCATTTATTAATGTATTCTTTGGAGAAATGGATCTCTTACTCTGATGTATCAACAATTATAAGAACAAATATAGAGGGAATCACTAAACCTAAAAGAGATATAGATCCAAGGACACTACAAAGCCATTGTAAAATATTATTGAATCAAACATATAACCTATTTTATTACATCTTTACGGATGGTTCCAAGGACGAAGCGGGTTCGGGGGCAGCATTCTTTGACCCACAGCAAGATATTCGAGTTAAATTTAAAATTACAGATAACACTAGTATATCCACAATGCACACAGAGCTAATAGCTATTTCAGAGTCTTTGCCATATATTTTATCAATAGATTGCAGCAATACATTTGTTATTTTCTCAGATTCGAAAAGCGCGCTTCAACACTTGGCTCGGATAACCTCGAACATTCGATGTCTTCCGATAGCCTACACTATCCTAGAAACCATCCGTAGAATTCATAACTCTAATAAAGCGGTACTTATACAGTGGGTTCCCTCTCACATCGGCATCGTGGGTAACGAGGTAGCAGATCGGGCGGCGCGTCAAGCAATAACTGACGGTATTCCTTATAGTTGTTTACTATTTTACAGTGAGGCCTTACTCAAGATCAAAGAAACATGTCGACAAGAATGGTCCCAATATTTTAATGAGTAATTGTGTTCCATAGGCCTCTGGTATAAAACGATACAGAGTGATCTCCCTCGATACCCATGGTTCAATAAGATGAACGTAGATAGGAAATATGTAGTTGGCATGCTTAGATTGCGCTCCGGACACATCCCAACAAATAAATTTAAATATCTAATGAGAATTTCAAGATCACAGAATTGTCTTCAATGTGACAAAGTGGAAGACGTACATCACGTTCTGACTGAATGCGTCCGGAGCGCTGTCCAGCGCCGTGGATCTATGTTATTTGGTGATTATAATGTCGGGTCATGTAATAGCTTCCTGGCGTCACCAGTATCTGAGGAGGCTAAGAAGCTACTAAAGATATACTTTTCTTCCCTAGTGGAGTGTTAATAGTTATAAGGATGGTTATAAGTATGTAAGAATAATTACCTACCTAGTGATAATGTAAGTTTTCTTTATTGTTTCTTTGTTATTACTTGTAAATACTTGTAAGTTTGCAATTACGGGGGTGACATAGTCATTGTCTGACTAAAACTCCCAGGAAAAATAAAAGAAAAGAAAGAAAAAAAAAAGAAAGACAGGACAAAAGAAATTGCAGTTATGCTTATATTATGCTTAAAATGTATTAGAGCATGTAACATTAGCTTATATAACGTGATTAATGAAGGTTTTTTTTACGTCATTACAAAAACAAGCTTACATGATGGAGACGGTTGGCCACCTGACTGTTGGAACCCAGTTGATTGGGTCCAAATACAAATAACGCATACGCGAAAAGGATAAAATGCTTATATATGGGTCTCTCTCACTCTTGCTAAAACCTAATATTTGCATCCTTTTCTTCATGCTTAGTGTCAAAATAGTAGCGAGTCTATAATATTCTTTGTCTAAGGTCTAAGGTACTCAAGCTGTCAAATTAAAATAAATGGTTCAGATTATAATCCGGAAATAGTCAAAGAGTACTCTTTATTTCATATTTTTTCGTAGGCCTCTATTAAGAAATATATTTATTGATAAAAAACGAAAATCAGTGCTAATAACATATGATATCAGGATATATCAAGACGCTCACATAATCGTCACCTAATTTTTCGACATGGTCCTTTTAATATTATATTTAAAGTAATACTTATTTTTTTATATCTACGCCTATTATAGCAATTAACAGTTTTACTATCCACATAAGTAAAATAAGACACACTATTTCATGTTAATATTTATTTGTAAGCGACAAGTTAGGCTTTCCACTGACATAAAATTTATTGTAAAATAATTTTGGGAACTAAATATAATATTTTGGAAAACCATTCCAATTGCGTCTACAGATATATTCTAAGTACCACTTACACTTGATCATATAGCTTACAGAAATGTGTGTGATGGATAGTATATAACTGTGGTTAAAAATATGAGTAGTGGCCACTTAGAAAAAAATATATGGTTGTCTGTAAAGTCGGTTTATGGACGATAATTTTACGTGATATGTTTTCTGAGAGTTTCACAAAATGTAATACTGATAGAAATCGAATGGTACATTTAAAAAGGTACGATCGCGCGTGTTGCTATACAATAATTAAGATACAAAGCTCTTCAGCCCGTGGCTCTATTGTGGGCGCGAACATCAAACAATGCATCGGTCGCCATAAATTTTTCGGAACATGAGACTTTTTCGTGCGTACTGCCAGCGTTCATCGATTTATAAGACGTTAAAACGTCAAAAAAAATTCGTTACAGCAGTATTATATAACCTTAAACACAAAGTGAAAAATGTGAAATCGAAAATAACAGTCAGGAGTAGGGTATTTTAGATTTCACATTTTTCACTTTGTGTTTAATGTATAGTGCTAAGCATGTCAAATGCTAAAAATATATATAAAAATATCTAAATATTTAAAGGGTTTGCGTCATTATTAGGTAAAATCTTAATTGTAAAATTAAGTTTACCTGGTCGGTATAATGTATGAAAATACGTCCGACAGATGGCGCAGGCGTCACCCAAAGACGTTAAGTATGATGTGTTATCGAAATTAGCAGTCAGGAGCAATTGTCAGGATGGCTGAATTGGTAAAGCATCTGGACGGTATCCAGAAGATGCAGGTTCATATCCTGCTCCTGACTGTTATTTTCGATTTCACATTTTTCACTTTGTGTTTAATGTATAGTGCTAAGCATGTCAAATGCTAAAAATATATATAAAAATATCTAAATATTATATAACCTAATAACAGGTATTTACACTAATAAGATAGTAAATGCTTTAAATTTTGTATTATAAAGGTCACAGAGGTCAGTAGCCGTGCGCCATGCCGTTCGCAATTTGCAACTGTCGACGTTAGCAATCTAATAGAATATCTTTTGTAGAGTATTGCGCAATGTAAGCTTTAAAAGCGCTGCCCAAATGTATTTTATTTTGATGATTATTTAAATTAATGGTATAAGTAGCATTGTATTTATTGATGAATCGCAGGAATAAAACTAAAGGAAATCGTGGGAGTAGAAACAATTTGAAACGGGATATAAAGATATTAAATTAATGTTTCAATTTGAAAATAGAGACAGATTTGAGTCTCTATATATTTTTGATTTCACTTTTTCATACTTTGTATTAATTTATATGATTGAGCGTGTCAAATGCTAAAAAAATATATAAAAATATCAAAATATCTAATTTATCTTCTCTCTAAGATTTAATTTATCTATAATATTTTAAAGCTGCAACAAAACATATCTGTACATCTATTAGGTTATGTAGGCGTGATCACAAAACATTTTATTTTTATATTTTGTCTGTTTGTTTGTTAGGGCATCACGAAAAACTACTGAATGGATTTTGATGATACACATTGTTTGATAGCTCTTGATAATACTTAAAAACTGGTAGGCTACTATTTTGGTAACCTAAGATATGACCTAAAAATTATTATATATTGTGGCTGTGACAGAGCATAGGTATATAAATTTAAAAACAATCGTATATAGTACCTATATAAGATTACTTTTAAATTTATACCTACCTATAGAATAATTAATGTTTTAAAGTAGGTATTATAATTATCATCTCTTAAGGTATTATAATAATTTGCGGCGGATCAATTTTCTTTAAAACTTACCTATAGCTACTACTACTTTCTATAAAGTACCTATAGCTACTAAAACGCTCAAGTTCAAAGGATTCCTTTACAAAGGTACATACAGGTTAAGTTAATAAGATAATTACGCTAATAAGTCGAAGCACGTGGTACATCCCCTATTTAATGTAATCTTCATTAAATTGAACATTAAAATAAAAAAAATGTACGCAGCCATGCCTGTTACCCAAAGAGGTCGGCTGATATTGCAATTTTCACTTACCCCGCACTTCCGTCTACTCTTAACCCGCACTTTCATGAGAACACAAATCCACCCTCAACGTTTGACAAGGCCTTTCTCTTGCAACAACCCAATTTAAAATTGTTTTATAGAAATTGAATAATATTTCTTCATTCATTATCTATATTTATGAGTAGCTTAAGGTAGCTCCTACTGCAATATAAATACGTCACCATCTGACATACTACAGGAAGCATCCATTTTCGAGATTCAAAGTAGTAGATCTTGTATTCTGTACTCTGGACTATACGTATAACTCATAATGATTGGTTAAATAATTACGCCGTGAAGAAGTATCAAGCAAACACACTCACTATAGTATTTATAATATTAGTAAGGATACAATTTCAATATAGACTAATCGTGTCCTCAAATGCTATCTCACACTGTCTGACTATTCTAACTATAGGTATTCAGAGAGATAAGTACTAACAAGAGATAGACCATATTTCTATAGTATCGACTATAAACTCAAGCTTTTTCCCTTTTTTCCCATAACCAACTTGCACTAAAGGGAGGGTGGAGTTAGGAGTCTTCGAAACCGGCGAGCGTGTATGAAGAGAATTATGAATGTTGAGGAACGAGCGATGTATGCAAGAATAGAGCCTTCTAGCACTCTGTTCTCTCTGCCTACCCTGCAATGGAAATGGCGTGATGATAAGTACCAACTTGCACTAAGTATTAAGTATTCACAGTACTAACAAAAACACCATTCTTATTTCAATTACATCTCACATGTAATATATTTAAAAAAAATATAGAGTATTGTTACGTTATGCAGAATCTCGGAAAGATAAATGAGTAGCAAATGTGATGCTACATATAACTGATAGTGTGATTTCAAGATAGTGCGAAAGCCTCGCATCATGAATTCAAATTGACAGCACCCCAATAGAAATAAAGCGGGGGCGAACATAATAATATACTTCTCTATACTTGTAGACTTCAACATGAAAATTTAGTACAGTTATGTGGTTCCGAAACGCGATGTAATCTTTATTTATGGTGATATAGACCCGGCACGGATGACAACGGCTGTAGGTAGACATCGCTATGCTTTGTTCTCCATAAAGTTTGGTAATTGAAATAAATGACGTTCTATTTATGTACTGAGTTCGTAAATAAATCGACTAATTAATTTTATGGTATCAATTGTAATGTTAGTTTTGATTAGTTTCTGTTTATTAGTGATATTTTAAGGTGAGTGAAAGAAAAAGTGTTAATTTTGTGAATTGATGTGTAGGTATCTGAATGTTGGTTTTGTTGGGAAAAAAGAGTTTGAAAATGTGAAATCGAAAATAACAGCCACGAGCAGGATTTGAACCCGCATCTCTTGGATACCGTCCAGATGCTTTGCCAATTCAGCCATCGTGACAACTGCTCATGACTGCTAATTTCGATAACATATTCATAGTTAACGTCTTGGGTGACGCCTGCGCCATCTGTCGGAAGCATTTTCATACATTATATCAACCAGGTAAACTTAATTTTAAAATTAAGATTTTTACCTAATAATGACGCAGCAGAATAATAGTACATTGAATTTATTATAGCACTTCATTATAAAGAAAAACCTAAAAGGAAAGCTGTCATACTACTTTACTGTCCTAGAATTTTTTTTTCTAACTCAGAACAACAGGTATATATAAAATTAGTCTTTGCCCGCGGCGCCGCAGTAGCCAACAGCTAGATTTTATCTCAGGTTCCCGTATAGTAGTGGCATAAAATGTATACCAGTTTTTAAGTCTAATCAAGAGCTCTCAAACAAAAAGTTTCATTAATATCTGTTATGAAGTTACAGCGTGATTCCCGAGCAAACAAATAGACAAACAGACAAAAAAAAGTTTTTTATTCAGAGATGCCTAAATACATTTTTTGCTCAAATATCTTAAATGTACAGTTACATATCTAGATTTTTATATACTTTTTTAGCATTTTTCATGCTTAGGCATATACATTAAACACAAAGTGAAAAATGTGAAATCGAATGATGAATATCCTGCTCGTTACTGTTATTGCACGCCTCATAGTCATAAGCGAAGCGTTGAGGTGTGTTCTACTCCCGGTTGACACGGCACAGCTGATTTTTCAAACTTAAAATGTCTCTATTTATTTATCATATATTGCACTTGTAAAATAATATCTACACACACATATAAAGAACAAACACTATTTTTAACACTCATGATATTTTTGATGCAATTTTTGTTATTTAAACTAGTTAAAAACATGGACGTATAAAAAAAACTGTTTGAAAAAAATCTGGCTTGGATGTCCGTGAGTTGTAGGTAATGTATGTTGACACGATAACGACCAAAATACTTTTAATCGAGTCTTTTTTTTTTCGTTTACGAATTATTATGACTAGGAACAGAGCCCTATTACTTTTCACGTTCTGATTCGATGTGGTTTTATTGTTATTAAATAAACAAAAAAATACTGAATATTTACGGCATTTACGCTTGACGCGACACTAAAACCAGTGCCTTTCATGAGAACTAACTACCTTTTTACGTACCTACGCATAGCCACCGGTGGTTTTACTATCGTCAACAGAACACCGTTCAACCGGCCGGTACATTGTTTTTTGTTAAAAGAAAGTTCTTACCTTGACGAACTGATGATATTTGTCAAGTATAATAACTATTTTATTCATAACAATAATTAAAAACACTAAACACACATTTTGATCTATATTTTAGCACTTGACATGCTCAGCTACTCTTAAAGTACAAATTATAATTTGTGAATAAGGAAAAAGAGTATTTTAGTACAGGCGGGAATCGAACCTGCGTCCCTTCCTATCCGGGGAAGTGCTCTAATCCACTGAGCTACAGTACTATCTTTTAGACACACCCAATCTCCTTATCACATTTGTCTTAACGACCTACGCCCTCTATCGGAACGCATTTACATGCATTAATCCAATATAGTAAGTTTAATTTTGCAATTAAAATTCATACTAGATGGCGTGATTTTTTTTTTTAACATTTTGATCTATATTTTAGCACTTGACATGCTCAGCTACTCTTAAAATACAAATTATAATTTGTGAATAAGGAAAAAGAGTATTTTAGTACAGGCGGGAATCGAACCTGCGTCCCTTCCTATCCGGGGAAGTGCTCTAATCCACCGAGCTACAGTACTATCTTTTAGACACACCCAATCTCCTTATCACATTTGTCTTAACGACCTACGCCCTCTATCGGAACGCATTTACATGCATTAATCCAATATAGTAAGTTTAATTTTGCAATTAAAATTCATACTATTTGATGGCGTGATTTTTTTTAAACATTTTGATCTATATACATTTGAAAATCTATAGTAAGTAACAAAGCAAAAACTAATATAATCTTGCAGGAATGTAGGGGATACTTGATCCCATAATCAAGTCTACCCGAGTTTGCCATGATCAAGTGTACCCTGGACCGTTATTTTACAAAAAAATATTTTTCGAAATCAAAACAAAATGTTAATTAAAGAAAACACATCCCTACACACACTCTAATAAATCAGGTATAAGCAATTTTAATTGTAATCCGTAATTTATATATATATATATATATATATCGCTGAATATATCTATATTAGAGCGTTATTATAACAAGCTATTATGCCCATTTTCGTCATTATCACCACTTTCTTCTTTCTTCCTCTATTTGCACAAGCAAGTAGGAAGTATTTATGTAAACTAAATAAAAATAATTACTAGATTACATAAAAATTCAGGGTTGCAGACGGGTTCCTTGCATTCATTGTTATTTTGATTGCTTTTACGTTAAAAGAAAATCCCTTGAGGCTAATGTCCATCGTGTCAAATATTCCCCAAGCCACAGAAAACATTTTATTACTCAACGTAAACGTTTATAACATTTGTAGAAGGGTCGTGAGATTCTGTTGCTGTTTATCTGAAATTGGGTGTGTACTATTGTAACTAGTTATCTTAGATCGTCCTACTCGCACTCAACCGTAGGAGGACTTACCTATGTTAGATAACTTTTTTTATAGAACGTGGGTGGCAAATAAGCACACGGCCCACCTGATAGTAAACGATTACCGTAGCCTATAGACGCTAGCAACACCAGAGGCATCATTCACGCGTCGCCATCTCTAAAGAAAGGGATAGGAGATGGATAGACAGAGGATAGTAAGAAGAGGATAGATAGGATAGGAAGGATAATAAAGAGAGGATAGAGAGGGGGCTTGAGCCTCCAGCGCTCTCACTCACCATACGCAACACGAAGGTGTTGTGATAGGGTGGTGGTGCTGTGATAGGGTGGTACTTCCCCGATCGAGCCGGCTCATTCATGCTGGGATAAGAAAAGAAAATAATTAACAAATATTTTTTTATCTAATCGGTATTACAAACATTAGCGTGGTCAGCTAGCAAAAAAAAGACTTCATCTTTATTACGTATAATGATAATAAGTATATTATTTTCAAATATCGAACCGAATCAGAAATATTAAAGCTAATAAATGACCAGAATTTCAGCGCGCATTGTTAATTAATGAAAGGTACAATAAAGACAATTATTCATAACGGATACTTTTTAATTAGCGCTACGTTTCAAACAGAGCCACGTAATCAATTAGGCTTCCTGGAAACTGGCAAAGTTTCTGTCATCATGAACCCTTCGCCGTTCATAACTAGTGACCCAAAACTCCTATAGAGGACTGTTTAGAACATAGTTAATATTTTTACTATTATGTAACGAACGTAAGAGTCCTGAATAAAAAAAATACTCCGTTTTGTTCTAAAGTGGCCAGTTGTCCTCTTAAGTAGTTATGTCGTGGAGGTTAGAATGGCAGCCGCTTCGTGTAAATAGTGATAGATCAACTAAAACCAAACAGATCGGAACCGTGTCTCAATAAAGTTTTTAATAAAGCTAGGGCTCCCTATGAGTCATCATCTGATGACTACATGAAATTAGAAGAACTACAATTGCCTCATTAACGTAAAGGTATCGTGTTTAGGCTCATTGGAATAGTCTCAATGAATAGGGTTTATGTTGATAGTGATCAGAGAGTCGAAGAGAAGAAGTACTGAAAAGAAACAAATTTAAAGCCAAGCGATATTTTTGTTCAAACGATATTTAGGTACTCGAAATAAAGAGTTAAAAAATATAACTACTGCGTATTATGTTCTCTGTTAAAGTAAAAATTTAACAAAGTAAACGGTCAAATGTGGACCTTTGTTATCTCATCTTGCACATAAAAGCCAAATCTGAAATAGCAAGATAAGGACACTTGGCGTGAGAGCAGTTAGGTACAAGTTCAACTGTTATACAGCGGAAAGTTTAACTGGAGTACTCTCTGTAGTCGCTGAAGTTGCTACGTGCCTCGGATGCCCGCCAGCTAACAAGAACCGTGGAGCTCTACCACTATCGTTATCTCTATTTTATGTCAATAAAAGATAGTTCGTTGACATTTTCATGATTTTTAAAAACGACTCGCACACCATTATCTTGAAATCTGAATAAATATTAGTGTCTATATGATGCAGGAATAATGTATAGAGTTGTTGTTTTATTACTTGTATAGTATCGTATGAGTGTGATGTACAATTAACCAGATAATATAACTGCGATTGAAGGAAACTGAAACTATATCACATGCCATATCCAGCAAGTCTAGTGATGTAAACCCATCAAACTAATTAATCAAGACTTAATCCAAATAGGGGAACTTATTTTATTTTTCACAACCATCCTATCCTATTGTTGGGCCAATAGATAGATAAAACTACCACGCTGGCCCCGTGCGAGTTGTCAGACTTCTTTTTCTTGACGATATTTTCCTTCACCAAGCACTGATAACTTCGAAAATTTAAAAAATTCCGAGGAACTTGGGAGGGTTCGGCCTTAAACTGGGAATTAAACTTGACACCACTGTCTAAGCAGTCCTTGGTTTTACCGCTAAGCCATTACTGCTGTAACGTATTGAGATGTAAACACCTGTTACATCCTTCTAATATAATAATGGGAACGTTTCGCATGTTTATGTATCTCAGTGTTTGTTTCTTAATCACGCAAAAAAAGTGGATAGATTTGGAAATTCGGGTACAGTTTTTTTAAAACTTGGATTAACGAAATGAATATTTTTTCTTGGACATGGATTATGCTTACCGACAATTATTCAATTTATGTAAAAAATACCGATTTACTGAAATAAATTAATAGATGGTACTGTTTTATGTTACAACTAGTATTCTCTAATAAAAAAACTTTTCTATACAAATATACTTTTATTGTTCTCTCTGGAACCAAATTAAAAATTCACGTAAAAGTAGTCACGGGCATTATGATATAGCTAGTCGATAATAATTGCACGTCAAGCATCTACTTCTACACTAAGATTACCTTTTAGCTCGTGACGAAGTATTTCCTTGGGTTGCCATGTAATCGTGTCTACACGCCCATGCTCTCGTAATGACACCCTAATACTGCTTGGTCATTGGTAGGTATTATTTTAGCCTAGTAATACAGTGAAGGTAGTATATAATAATAATATTTTATTTCTTCACCAACAATAATATGAAATAGTTATTTGCCATCCGTCATCTATCAGCAATACAGTGGCCGTCCGTATTCGTTTTTAATCCAGGTGACGCCTGCGCCATCTGTCGGAAGTATTTTTATACATTATACCGACCAGGTAAACTTAATTTTACAATTAAGATTTTTACCAAATAATGACGCAGCCCTAGAAATATATGGATATTTTTATATACTTTTTAGCATTTGACATGCTTTAGCCATACAACACACGTTACCCAAGACAAATTAGCAGTCAGGAGTAATTGTCACGATGGCTGAATTGGCAAAGCATCTGGACGGTATCCAGGAGATGCAGGTTCAAATCCTGCCCGTGACTGTTATTTTCGATTTCACATTTTCACACTTTGTGTTGATCAATCACATTAACACAAAATAGTGTGTTCGTTCGAGGATCTAATGTCTCTAATCATTAGACATTAGAGTCTAATGTACGCTGATAGAAGATTTTTTTAGTGCCAAATAAGGTCGTTTTTATCCCAAAAATATGGATAGATCCTACAGGATAGAAATTTATGCATAGAGAACTTAATTGGCCGTAGAGTGACGTATTTATATTTTGAAATCTACACGGAATAAGTTGCAGGCGGAATTTAGTTCTTAATAAAATCTGAATTCGACTTGAAAAGCCAAGTTCAGACATTCAGATCCTTTAGAAAAGCGTAACACAATCAACGCATCACGTGGCTTTGAGTAGTTGGGGCGACAAATAATTTTATTGTTGTTTCATGCGTGTGTACTACCTTTGTTAACGGACAGCGAGGCTAGTTACACGATTTTTTGAGTTAAAATTCTATTCAGCTCGTCTTAAGAAAAGTATTTTTAAAAATGAAGGTAATATAAAATTTCCTTGACTACCCAAAGGAAGTAATCATTCATTTGCGACGACATACTTTGCCGTATAAAGTTAAGAAAATTTCTTTATGAATATTAACGACATATAAAGTAACATGAAAATGTAATCCCAGAATGAAGTTGGTACTTATAATTTGGCTCTATGTGATGCTATTTTAGGAAACACTTTGTATAGAGTTTACATGAACAATTAAGTTGTAAATAGCATAAAATGATATAAGCAAAAATCTCCGTAGAGAGTTATAGTTTGAATAATTCAACTGTATCAATGTTTATTAAGTCAGAATACATTGCCACTACACATACTAGATTTCATTTCACGAGTGGTTTAAGAAAACATATAACAAATTAAATTTAATTTCATTTTTAGGTCAAGTTTAGCTGATTGGCTAGTGTGATATCTAGGCTTTCTTTTTTGTAACAGATTAAAACTGCGCGTTTTCTAGATAAATCAGTGGTAACTTTATAATATTTGAAATTATCTTTTAATCAGATAATGAAATAATTATCTTTTAATAGATAATATATCAATGGGCCAGTTGCACACCAGACCTGCGTGACCGCGCTTCATCCGCAGCAGCTCACGCACGCAGCTCTCTCTCACCCGTTTATTTGAATGCATGATGCTTATTTAAAACGCGCTTTTATTAAAGTACAAGTTATTATTTGTGAATGAGGAAAAAGAGTTAAGTTAGTGTGCGCGGAAATCGAACCTGCGTCCCCCCTGCGTCGCCATCTATCGGAACGCATTTACGACCAGCGCCATTTATCGGAATGCATTTACATGCATGTAAAGTTCTCTTTTCCTTATTCACAAAATTAAATAATAATTTGTAAAGTACAAATTATTTGTGAAGAAGGAAAAAGAGATTTTCGGCTGACTGTGATGAGGAGATTGGGATGACCGAATATGTTAGTACGAAAGCTCAGTGGCTTAGAGCACTTCCCCGGATTGGAAAAGACGTGGGTTCGTTTCCCGCTCGTACCAAAAATCTCTTTTTCCTTATTCACAAATAATTTGTACTTTAAAAGTAGCGGAGCAATGCTAAAAAAATAGATCAAATGCTAAAAAAATAGATCAAAAATAATAATTTCTACTTTAAAGTAGCTGAGCATGTCAAATGCTCAAAATACAGCATAAAAAGCGCTTTTATTAGCTTCATACGATGTTAGTATGTATGTAACGGAATCTTCGAACGTGTTTTTAACCACTTCAAAACGTCAGATTGATTTGAAACTTTGCACACATATAGAAAAGTAATCATTATAACAAATTACCATCCGTTTAATGATGGAAAAGACTCTACTCTTTTCCATCATCAAACTGATGGTAATTTGTCTAGAAATATGTAAGTATCTAAGAAAAGTAAAATGAACCCTTATATTATTTTTTGATTATAGAGAAAGGCATTGAGTTAGAATTTAATTTGTATAAGTATTTGAGCTATTTATATAAAATTAAGTTTCTATATTGGTATAAACTCAAGCACCTGTCATATATCTAGTCAAACAAGTATTTAATTTTGCAAAACTCATACACGCAACGTTATGAAAGCACCGTACTGCTGCGGATCTCTGTAAATAGATGATTTAATCTCGCCAAAGATAAAACAAAGCTAGTGGCCCCAGGGGGCTCGTATGACATAACGTGACGGATAGGCTCCGTCGGATCCCTTTAATTTAATACACCTAACGGCACCCGAGTACGGACCAACTAATTCTACGCTCTGTTGCCGTTTTCATAACATAAATCTTGGTGATATACAAGCCGTGTTAAAGTTTGTCGTACAGAAATAATTTCGGGTCTAATTCTTAAGGTTAACCACAAATGTTCATTCAACTTTGAAATGGTTCAGTATAATATTTTCAGAATAAATTGAGAAACATTTAACTGAAGTTAAGTACCAAATTTTTAAATATTGATAAATGAAATGGAAGATTATTACTTCCTTTTCACTTTTTGTATGTACTATGGAAAATAAACATTTTATATATAATATGAGATTAACCTTTTCTTCAATATATTTCAAATTTAGGCAAATGTACGCGTACATCCAAATTCACAACATTCCATTTCCAAAATCTACATTTATTTTGCTGCCTCGATCGTGCAGCGGTAGTGTAAGCGACTGCTGATCATGAAGTCTTGGGTTCGATCCCCGGGTCGGGCAGTGTTATTGAGCTTTTTCCTAAAAAGAAAAATTCTCAGTAGCAGCCCGGAGTTTGGAATGCGCCCGGTAGACGGCAATAGGGTCGCCCCCTGTTACGTGGGACTCAAACATAGCTGACGAATCGTGGGTGTGTAATACACTTCTGCCTACCCCTTCGGGGAATACAGGGGTGTATGTTTTTTATTGTTACATTGTTCGTTTCGTTATAACCCCATGACTTATACCTTCATTACTGACAAGCACATAAAACGACTTTTTAGAGTTTATTTATTCTGAATAAAACACAGAATAACCAATAGGTATTTTCTGGGATATGGGCATTATAAACCCAAGGACATACGTACGAATAAATTTAGCATTTATTCTATAAATATGAGTTTACGTAATAGAATAAAGATTTCAATATTCAAAAACAAGGACGAGGCCACATCTCAGGTCGCCACAACTTTGACCTTACCCGGCTTAATTAAAGCAAATAGATGCACGAAGTTTATAATTAAGGCACAAGTACATTATTCGGTGGTCATGAATGGTAGGATTATGATAGTTTCAAGGCAAGGTTAGTGTTCCTATCGATCCAAGGACTGGTTGAGCATGCCATGCGACCCGGACACGCTAAACTTTAATGCCAAACATGCAAATGGAAACAAACAACAATAATCTATATATATATAATATAGTTTATTGCGTGCTTAAGGAAGTAGCAAAAGTTCTTTATTGCTTTGAAACTAAAAGGCGAACTGTCCTTGGAGATTTATTTGCTATTATAACTCTTTGTTAATAGTTGGTAAATAACGTTACAAATAGTAAAGGAGTTACTAATTTGGTTCATTCATGCCAGTTGTTTAAAATTAAAACTTTTCTATCCATCCATCCGTCAGCCTTTCATCGTCCACTGCTGGACATAGGCCTCCCTAAAATGGGGGTTTTACCATAATCGCCACGCTTGGCAGGCGGGTTGGCGATCGCAGAGGATGTTTTTAGTACACAGGGGAACGCTGCTGCCCGGTCCCCCGGTAATCCATTAGTCGGCTTATACGACTCCCATAGGGAGAGAAGGGGTGGAAATATTCTTGGTGCTGGCCCCACACTGCAAAACTTTTCTATATTATTGTATTTATACATTTATTTTCTCTTGCGGTGCGAATTGTATTTTATATTTTTTTTAAAATATTGCAATAATAGGTACCCTATTTGGTATAAAAATTGTAAAATTTTAACCAACACACCGTACTATCTTTAATAGTCTCGTGTATGCTGGTTACAAGGGTCACACCCCATACCTGATAAAACTTAATTGCTGCTCTTATTTTTGGACAACAAGGTATATCTGGTGTCAAAATTTGATTTTATATATTACCTCTATATCCAATGGTATGCGTGGAACACATAATTTGTACTTTATTTAGCATTTAGAATATATGCGAGGTGATCTAACACAAGATTTAATGTCGCTTCTGCTTGAGATGTAAAATTTTGGGAGTAAGGTGTCTTGTTTCATGAAATCGATAGCTAAGGAGGCCATGTTTTAAGTTTATTAAATTATTGCTAATATTAGTATGTTATACAGAGAAATGTACTTAAAAGTGGCATGTAGAAAAATCGTAAAAATAAACTTTTTAGAGGGTATTTTTCTAATAAAGCAATTAAAGATTAAAATAAATTACATAGATCTGAAAATCAAGGTCTATGACCATTGGTTCATATGGAAAAGAGACTTAGTCTCTGAATGTTGGCATTGAAAGGTCTATGTTTAGAAGTGGACGTCAAAATGTTGATGAATGGATGAATTACTGGTGGTTAGTATCTAGTACTCCCTTGGGATCAAACAAGTGCTCGTCCATTTACCATGCAAGAAATGAAATGGTATGTAGCGGCTTGGCAGTGTTTTTAGTATTACTGAGCCCAAGAGCGGTGGTTACCACTTACCATCAGGTAGACCGAGGATCGTCTGCCACCATTAATAAGATGAGAAAACCTGATGGCAATCGGTAACGGTAGTCTATGGACGCTAGCAACACCAGAGCCATCACTCGCGAGTTGCCGTCGCCGCCGTCGAAAAAAAAAAAACAATAATATAGAATAGGAAAGATACTAAAGAAAGAATAAGAAGTATAATAAAGAGAGTGCAGGCAAAATAATAAAGAGAGTATTAGAAGGATAATAAGAAGATGATAGGGAAGGGGTTTGGGGTTTCAGCGCTTTCACTCACTATACGAAACAAAACTACTTACAGTTCTGTGAAAGGGGCGTATTTCTTCGATCAAGTCAGTCCACTAGAAAAATAAAATAAAACGACCCGTTCACAACACGGGAAATAGCGCAGAAAAAATAAAAGCGTTGCGCTTCGTTTTTATTCATCGTTGTAACGTGCTCTTTGTAGTATTGCCTCTTATATTATTGTGGCTCTTTCCTCTTGAAATGAGTTTTTAATTTGATAAATAAAATCTTTTCATTCTATACATAAAGACTTTGAGGCCATAAAACTGTTCACTGATAAGTTTGTTTTACTGTACATAACCCTTACAATAGCCAGAGTTCTGAATTAGAATAATAAAAACACAAAAGTATACAAACGGTACTCAAGAGCAGTAAAGGGTTAAAATCGTCATGCTGAAAACAGAGTTACCTAATACAGGGTGGGCCATGAATTTGTTTAAATTTAAATTTCATTTCCCGCGCAAACTCTAGCGGTGCGAGGCGCGGGGGAGAGCCTAGTCGTTAGCTCGTTTTTCGGAAATTTAGTCAAAATGGATCGTTTCACAGGACCGCAGCGCGCCTTTTACGTAAAGAATTTTTACAAGAACAATGATTCGCCCATTATTGTAAGGCGCATGTTTCGTGTTGAGTACAATTTACACGACTTAAATCAGTGTCCGAGTGCAGTTTTAATAAAGAAATGGGTGAAGAAGTTTGAGGAGACAGGATCGACAATAAATGTGAAGCAAACTGGTGGCCCACGGATTTCTCGGAGTGAAGAGAATGTGCTGAGAGTTTCGGCTTCAGTTTGACGCGAACTAGCTTTATCGACACGCAAATGTTCAGCTGAATTAGGACTATCACGGACGTCGTTACGCCGTATTATGAAATTAGATTTAAAATTACATCCATACAAGCTCCAGTTAGTGCAGGAATTACAACCTAAAGATTTCAATTTACGCAAGTCCTATGCCGAAACAATGTTGAATCGCTTCAAAAACTTCAACAACATTTTGTTTTCCGACGAAGCACATTTTCACCTTAACGGCCACGTTAATAAACAGAACTGCAGATATTGAAGCAGCGAAAATCCTAACATTAAACATGAAAGGCCCCTTCATTCACCAAAGTTAACTGTATGGACAGTAATTTCAGCTACAGGAATCATTGGGCCCTATTTCTTTGAAGATTTTCGCGGGCTTACCATCACCGTTAACTCTAGGGAATATGTAAAAATGTTACGTGAGTTTTTAGCACCACAGCTACAGGAATTTGGTTACAATCGAAACACGTGGTTGCAGTAAGACGGAGCCACTTGCCACACTTCAAACGAGTCCCTGCCCGTAGTTAAACAAATGTTCCCGGAAAAACTGATTTTGAGGAGAGGCGACATCATGTGGCCCCCCAGGAGTCCCGATTTAACGCCAGCAGATTTCTTTTTATGGGGATATTTAAATAATCATGTATACGCTCACAAGCCAAAAACACTGCTTAAATTAAAACTTAAGATTAGAGAAGAGATGTCTTCCATTTCACACTCTCTTTGCCGAAGAGTCTTTGAAAATTTCCGTGTGCGTTTAGAAGAATGCCAAAGACGAGATGGCGGTCATTTAGATGATATTATTTTCAAAAAGTAATTTCCCGCCTATTGGCTATATTTTAAATAAATAATTTTAAAAATAACTCCTATGGTTTTATTGTTATTTATTTTTAAAATGTTAAGAAATACATGGCCCACCCTGTAGTATTTTATGGGACCAATCTAGGATTCAAAATGTAGGCCATATTATTCTACCGCCAAGGTTTTTTGAGATTTATAATAAATTTGAGTACCTATTCAATGATATTGGTCATACGGGTTGAGTACAGGCTTTTCGTGTTTAGGGTTGTAAATTTTATTGCACAGGAGGAGAATTTACACGACCCCCAAATTTTGTGTAATTGAGAGAGTACTGTGTGTTTCTTATTTAATGTTATGGTGCTCCTTATTTAATTGCAATACAAAATTATTCTTTGATGTGGAAAAGAGTTTCTTTTATGCATTGAAAGCATTGAAGCCTAATAACAGTCATTATTTGTAAATAACTATACTAAATATACCACTAGTTAAAATTATTTCGTTACTTAGGCAAGCAATGCCTCATGATAATTATATTTTCTTTAACAGCTGGTATTGAAAACAAAGCAGTAATAAAATTCTTTCTAAATAAAAAATATTTATTCGTTGCCTTATTCAATCTTCGAAAGAAAGCAAAATAGATTCTGCCCGCGACTTCATTCGCGTTGCCTTTAGAATAAAAAAAATTGTTTCTTGACAGCACACTAATGAATCTCTATGCAAAAATTGCTAACCCCTAGGAATTATACCTTTTTATCTAAACTCTGATCTAATCCGGGGAAATGCTTGCAATCGCACTGACCGATGGCCATTCCCAATCTTCACATCACTTTTACTTCCCCGAATTGGAAGGATCGCAGGTTCAAATCCCGCTCGCACTAAAGTTCTCTATTTCCATATTCACAAATAATTTGTTCTTTAAAAGTAGCTGAGCATGTCAAGTGCTAAAATACAGATCAAAATATTTAGATATTTTTATATATATTTTTAGCATTTGATATGCTATATATTAAACACAAAGTGAAAAATGTGAAATCGAAAATCCTGCTCGTGACTGTTATTTTCGATTTTACATTTTTCACTTTGTGTTTATCAGATCAAAATGGGAAAAGATGTATTCTCTTGGTTAAACGTTGATAAAAACCTCCTTCTAACTTAAAAACTAACTTATCATCACGCCATATCCCTAGCGGGATAGGCAGTGAGAAAAAAATTTTTTTTTGTACCTTCTTTATATTCTGTCAATAAACACATTGAACCTGCTTATAATATTTATAATTACCTGTGTGATACTTTTGAAAAGATATGGGATCATGAGACTATGTTTTTAATGTATAACTACATGATTTTTAACACATTTTTCATGGCCTACAACTAGTGCTAAAAACAAAACTTATTTATATTCGTTCTTCGTTTTATGTAATGGCGTTGGTGATCATTAGTCAGGACTGAAGCCGCGGCTAAAAATGTGTGGGGTGAATGCCATCTGTTACTCCTGACAACACAATTTGCCAATACTGACCCAGTTTCATACAGGCTGTATTTTACGATATATTTCCTACGAATTACATCGGCCTTTTTAATTTTAGTACTTTGTAAACTTTCACGTTTTATATTCATTATAACACATTTAACGGGTCTATACGCGCATTAAACTTTTCAAAATACTATTATGTTGCTAACTTACTAACCTCGACGTTTCGGCTGAATTGCACTAGCCGTGGAAACGAGTAGACTGGTGAGAGCAGGTGTTCGTCAGTTGTATTGTGTGAAAGTATCTTGAACTACCCTCACTTTCTATTCGCAAAGTATTGAGGTCCCTACTCACAACACTAACAGTGTCGACCGTATTTCTGCGACACAAATCACGTATTCATCTCAACTGAGTATCAACTGTAACAAAAAAAAACTAGTGCTATATTATTCACTAGCCTTTGCCCGCGGCTTCGCCGCAGCCAAAAGCTAGTTTTTAGATTCTATTCCATATATCATTATATATTATATCGCAGGTTCCCGATATAGTAGCGGGATAAAATGTATACCAGTTTTTAATTCTAATCAAGGACTTTCAAATAAAAGAAGTTGCATAAAAATCCGTTTAGTAGTTTTTGCGTGATGCACGAACAAACAAACAGACAAACAGACAATAATTCTAAAAAAATCGTTTTGTGTTTAGACACCAGCCTATATAGCCTATTACAGACATTTTTTCTCAAATATCTTAAATAAACAGACACAGGTCTGTCACAGCTTTATAATAGTATAGATGAAGAATTACATATGTGTGCCACTCACGTATAGCACAAAGGAGTTACAGCCTGCGTAACCTACTTTTTCCATTTACACGGTCTTTATATTTTAGAGACGGTCCAAAGTGCCTACGTAAATTGTGTTAATTTACTCATTTAAATTTGAAATGATGACAGAGTAGTTAGAGAAAAATTCCTTTATTATTTTAAAAAATAATGGTTCTCTGTAATTAACCTTGCAAAAGATGAAATTCATCAACATTTTTTGTATTAAGTGCGACATGAAGTTACGAAAAAAATGTCATTGACATCATCTAATCCGAAATCAAATGCGATAGAAATCAAAAAATATCGAAATTTCAATCGAGGATCGAGGAGATGGTTTTAAGTTGTCATCATCGTGGAATCGCGTAGTGGTGAAGTGTCCGCGTCGCGATTTGTGTCGCAGAAAAACGGTCGACACTGTTAGTGTTGTGTGTAGGGACCTCAATACTTTGCAAGTAGAAAGTGAGGGTAGTTCAAGATACTTTCACACAATACAACTGACGAACACCTGCGCTCACCAGTCTACTCATGGCCACGGCTAGTGCAATTCAGCCGAAACGTCGAGGTTAGTCAATATAATAGTATTTTGAGAAGTTTAATGGACGTATGGACCCGTTAAATGTGTTATAACATTTTAATTTTATTGTATACAAACATATAGAATTAAATGATGTCCATGACATTTTTGTTATAACTTCATGTCGCACTAAATACAAAAAATGTTGATGAATTTCATCTATTGCAAGGTTAAATACCAGAGAGCCATTTTTTTTTAAAAGTAATAAGTATTTTTTCTCAAACTATCTCTCTGTCATCATTTCAAATTTAAATGAGTAAATTAACACAATTTAGGCACTTTGAACCGTCTTTACAATATAAAGACCGTGTAAATTGGAAAAGTAGGTTACGCAGGCTGTAACTCCTTTGTGCTGTACGTGAGTGGTCCACAGATGTAAGAACATAAATAATATAGCGCTTGTTTTTTTTTTGTTACAGTTGATACTCAGTTGAGTTCTGCTCATGGTCTTACTATGCAATACTGCATACTTGGACGATTCTGCTATTACTGTGTAGTGAAAAACAAAAAGTAAAGAGTCGATTGACTATAAAGACTGGCATCTATCACTTCCATCAGCTCATTAATTATTTCCATAGCTTCTATTGTTTTTCCTTTTTTTTCTTTTAATACCCTGGTTAACAGATGGTAAGCTTTGTAAGCTTCACCTGATGATAAGTGGTAAGCGCTACCCAAGATGTCGGCAATAGTAAGAGCTGCCAAGCTGCTATTCACCATTTCATTACACTTATGGGAAATTAATGAATGGATGGCTATCTCCCGTTGCTACCAAAACTTACCTAAGTGCTTCACGGTGGCTAACACAGAAGATGGTAGAGTACTTCGACTTGGTATCCAACCCTACTACTAGTAATGTTATGGGTGAGAACTGTTTACTACACTTAGTCACCTCGTACGATACCGATTCGACACCAATTATTGTTAACGCGATGAGTGTTATCGGTCTACAAAAGTATTTTTTTTTAATTATCGGGTAAAAAGATGTAACTCTAAAAAGGAAGGCTGCACGACCACTAACCTTAGTTTTGGAATCGCCCAGGCGTGTTCTTCCCTTCCTTTATGAGGTCTCCATCTTCAGCGTTTCTTCGATATGTGGATGAAGCTGATGTAGCACTTGCTTAAAAAAATGCGGTGTCGTGTAATAGTCCTCGATATAACAGATTTGGTATCCGCGACAAGGCACCACCACTGAAACTGAGAACATTAGTACCAGTAGGTTTCTAATCTAATCGCTCACAGTTGCGCAGCCAATTTATAAAGACATAATACAAAGTACTTACAAAAACGCAAACAAAAATAGAAAAAAGTAAGCACCGAATAGATTCGCGCAAACAATTAGTCAACAATTAATTAGTTTGCGGTATCAATCTCTACTATCCTCAATTGTCTCTAAATAACGAAAAACGAAACAAAACTTGCAAACCTTGTTAATTAAAATTGTAACAATAATTTTACAAAATGAACTTAGTAATTGTCGCCTCGTATTCAGCTCATAACGATATCGTCGCATGGTACCGTGAAATAAAATATGTATTAAAAAGTGTCTTTTACAGCTTTATACCAACTTACTTTTGTTGACTTACAATGTTTATTGACGTCGTCATGGTACGACCAACCAACAAAGGAATCTGAAGCGAGCAAATAATATAGCTTTACTCGTCCCAGCATGAAAGGGCTGGCTTGGTTAGGGAAGTATAACCCTCTCACAAAAGACCAGCGTGAAATAACGATAAGTACCTACTCTTACTATTAGATGTCGCATGGTAAGTGAGAACGTTAAAAATTAACTCGTTCTTCCTTTTCTTGGAGTTGGCAACGTACAAGTGACACCTCTGCTGTTAGCAATGCCACATCTAGATAGCCTAGACGTGGTAACTCACAATCATATAGATAAAAAAAAAACAATAAAAGAAAATACATAATAAAATATATATATAAACCTGGTCTGCTGCTCTGGTCCCAAACTAAGCTTAACGCTTGTGCTAAGGTTACCAGATTACGGATATAATACATATATTACTTTTTTTTTGCAAATACTTACATATGTTAGATAGAGAACACCCAGACGCAGTACAAATATCCGTGTTCATCACACAAATAATTGTCCTGAGTGGGAATCGTACCCACGACCTCGTGTACGGCAGTCGGTTACACTACCGACTATGCCACGAGGCTCGTTAAATATATGGCATGATTGATTGTAAATTTTACTATCATTACAGTAGTTTAATCCACTGACACAAGGGGACTATTTTCGTAAATAAGCCTTATCTTTAACGTGCGTGACGTTCCGGGCATATACAGAAAATGACAGAATTTAACAAATATTAAAATAAATATTATTCTGTAACAGTAGAGTATTGTAGCAGATGAATGAAATTTAGCATATACTCGTAGCATGTATTTGAATACTACTTATCATCGTCTCTCTAGCCTTATCCCAAATTTTTGTTGGAGTATGCTTTCGATCTGTTCCGTTTTAAATCATCCACCAATATTTGACGGATTGACTTCCTATCTAACTTCCACTACCCAATTAAGGTAACAACTGACAACCTTAGAAAAAAACGTTAGAGTATTGCACGCCTCATAAGCGAAGCGTTGAGGTGGGTACTACTATCGTTTCACGCAGAACAACTGATTTTTCAAACTTAAAATGTCTCTATTTATCATATATTGCACTTGTAAAATGATATATACACACACATATCAAGAAAAAACACTATTTTTAATACTCATGATATTTTTAATACCATTTTTGTTATTTAAACTAGTTAAAAAACTGTTTAAAAAAGTTCTGTCTTGGACGTCCGTGTGTCTGTAGGTATGTTCGGATAATGTATGTTAACACGATAACGACCGAAATACTTTACTATTCAAGTCTTTTTTTTCTCTTACACTTCAGTATAATTATGAATAGAACCCTCTCACTTATCACGGTCTGATTCGATGTGGTTTAATTGTTATTAAATAATCAAAAAAATAGTGAATATTTACGGTCGATTCGATGGTACAGTGGTACATTAAAACCAGCGCTATCTACCTTATTTAGTGAGAACCACTTCTATAGAACCAATATAGTAGTACTACTTAAAATTAGCGCTATCCATCCATCAATCAGCCTTTCTACGTCCACTGCTGGACATAGGCCTCCCCAAATTGGGGGTATAGTGCTGTAATCGCCACGCTTGGCAGGCGGGTTGGTGATCGCAGTGGATGTTGTTAGTACTCGAGGGAGTGCTGCTGCCCACTCCCCCCGATATTTCCTCAGTCGGCTCTTACGACTCCCATGGGTGGAGAGGGGTGGAACAATTCTAAAACCGGCCCCACACGACCAAGCCGGCCCCACACGGCCAAGCAGGCCCTACACGGCCAAAAAAAAAAAACGCTAGATGGCACATAAGACATGAAAACCACATTAGTACTTTATGAAATTAGCGCTATCTATGTGATTTATTGAAAACTACTTATTAAGACCAATACTTTATTAGTTACTTATCAAATAATCAATTTTATTGTGAAAAATGAAGATTATGAGGCGTGCACTTTTGGACTCACAACCTGTAACATCTGCCAGGATATTATTACGGCAGGGAGCGGGAGGAGGTCACGTGTCCACAAATAGTTATCATTTAAATACTACGCTACGCTAATATTTATCAAAATACATATTACTTTGATTAGAAGTTTTTATAGTATACTAGCTGACCCGGCGAACTTCGTACTGCCATATATTTTTTCATAATTAAATACTGCAATTATAAATTGAGATATAAAGTATCCTATCTCTTAAGTAGAAACAAAACACATTTAAAAAAAAAGTTAAAATCGGTTCAGTAGTTTCGGAGTTCATCCCGGACAAACATCGTGACACTGGAATTATATATAATAGATTTACTGCTATTTACTTATTAAACTGTTAAAAAACTTGTTAGAAACAAAATTATATAAGAAGCATTAGCTAATTGTTTACTTATAAATCTATTATTTTACACGGTGCACATCAGCAAAGCATACATATCTTGGTGTTTCTATAAGCAATGCTAACTTTAGACACGAAGATAGATAGAGGGCCTAGCCAAGTTGCATTCTATGATCGCTAACGCTAATAGAAAACTATTTAAATGTATGGGAATTTGACATCTTTTACCCCGTCTCTACCTATGGGAGTCGTAAAAGCCGACTAAGGGATTACCGGGGGTCAGGGCAGCAGCGTTGCCCTGTGTACTAAAAACTTCCACTGCGATCGCCAACCCGCCTGCCAAGCGTGGCGATTAGGGTAAAACCCTCATTTTGGGGAGGCCTATGTCCAGCAGTGGACGATGAAAGGCTGATAGATGGATGGATGGATGAACCACAAATAAAGAACCTATATTTATCTAAGTCTAACAATATCTATAACGCTAAGTCACGTGACTTAACTTTAGAGATGTCAAATTTACATACATTTTAATAGTTTTCTATTAGCGTTAGCGATCATAGAATGCAACTTGGCTAGACCCACAGGACGGGCGAAATTCATTCTATAATATGTATAGCCTCCAAAGTGAAGCTACGCGTTCTCGCTAGTTTAAAATAAATCAGTACAAAAAAGCATTATGCGAATACTCGTACATAGAGAGAAGTCGATGAACTTCACTAAAAACGGCAGGAGAATTCTTAATATCAATTAGTTACCTTAATTGCGGCACGTACAAATTACCAGTTATCCAGTAAATCCCTCAAAAGAATAATACACATAGTTAAGGTAAAGCTATGCATTTAGTAGCAATTAGCTTGAACAGTAATTAGTTAAATATTGAATTATTTATCAACAAATGTAGCCTAGTGTTGTAGTTAGGATTTACCTATACTCGTATAAGATATACTTTTATGAATAAAATTTATTATAATTATAATAGAGACATTGATGCCTAACACCTATTTGGGAAATTAATTTACTCATTTTATAGTATTTATTTTTTTATTTTAATATAGTTTCTAGTCGTATATATTCCATTCAGAATACTTATTAGCACAGTAAACGAGCTTTAATAAAATATATATGTACGAAATACCAAGCTGGAAGAGGCCTGAAACAAACATAATCTGTCTAAAACAATGCCTTGTGGGAAAACACAAACACAACAACATTGAAATATGTCAACTCATTAGAATGATGTACACAGGACACAGCTTAATTAATTCTGTTTGCGTTGCTACTGACCAGAATTATTATTTAATGTACGAAGTTAGAGAGAGTAAGTACATATAGAAATAAAAGTTGTCGCAATAATTGTTCAGTCAATAGCTGAATATGTCAAACGATTACAAGATCTATAGATACGAGTAGTATAAAGTCGCTATCCGTATATTTGTCTGTTTGTCCGCTTTCTTCTTTTAAGCTATGCAACGAATTTTGTAAAGATGTTCAGTGTCATTTTGTAATTTTTTCAAGTGAAGTTCATAATATATAATAGAAATGTCCTATTTTGATCTGTATTTTAGCATTTGTTATGCTCAGCTACTTTAAAAGAACAAATTATTTGTGGAAAAAGACAGCTATACTGCAAGCAATCAAATAGTATGAAATTTAATTACAAAATTAAATTTACTACATTGGAATAATGTATGTAAATGCATCCGATAGGTGGCGTGAGTCGTAAATACATCCTAAAAACAATTGTGAAATGGAGACTGAGTCACTGTCGGTAACTGCGATAGCTTAGCGGTCCAGAGCACTTCCCCGGATCGGATGGGACGCAGGCTCGTATCCTGCTCGCAGTAAAGATCTCTTTTTCAACTTTCACAAATAATTTGTTCTTTAAATACACAGCCTATTTTTTTTAAGTATGTAACTATACGTTTTATAATCAAGTCGCGGAAAATCCTATTTGAGACACAGTGACATACTCGTGGCTCAAAAAAGTATTTAGTTATTAAATACTACAAGTCTTTAATAACTAAATATTTCTACATATTCTTCAAAAATCTTAGAGATATTTATTTGTTAATTGTACCCGAGCGAGGGCGAGTCACTAATAAATATTTGTCAATATTTGTTCTAATTAGGCTTACCTATTCAAACCGAATAAATTATATAAATATATCCGACAGATAGCGTGGGCGTCTCTCCAAAACCGTAGATGAGAGAGAAATAAATTTCTGCGAGTACTACAGTAGCTTAATTAATGGCTAAAGCATTGATTCTAGTCAATAAAAATGATATCTCCTAAGTGGTCCATAAACCATTATTACTAGTGTTGTGAAAATTAACCCCTTAATATGTTTTTTTAATAAGACCATGGTCACATAAAATAATAATACTAAATAGGCATTTATATTTTTTTAAAGTAACTAATATGTTAAAACGGCGCTTTTGTAAATGCTTATTAATATATATCTCTCTCGTTTTCTCTTCTACTGCTAAATGTAATAAGCTTTTATTATATTTTAACGTTTTAGGTATTTATCTATACCATTAAAAACTGTTACAGAACTGTGTCTGTCCATTTAAGGCATTTGAGAAAAAAGTCATGTATAAGGCTATTTAGGCGTGTCTAAACACAAAACATTTTTTTTTAGATTTTTTGTCTGTGCGTATGTTTGTTCGTTTGCGTATCACGCAAAAACTACTGGACGGATTTTGATTAGAATTTTTTTATTTGGAAGCTCTTGATTAGACTTAAAACTGGTATACACTTTATCCCGCTACTATATCGGGAATCTGAGATATAACCTAAAAACTAGCTTTTGGTTGCGACAGAGCCGCGGACAAAGGCTAGTAACAATATAATTATTTAAACAATATATTATTTTTTTATTTGTAATATTTCCTATTCTTATTATAAAATTAGTACAATTATGTTAATTTAGGTTTATAATTTAACTAGACTTTGCATGCGGCCCTGCCGCGCCCAAAAGCTAGTTTTTTGATTATATCTCACGTTACCGATATAGTAGCGAGATAATATGTATACAAGTTTTTAATATTTATAAAGAGCTATCAAATAAAAAATAATTGCATACAATCTAGTAGTATTTAGTAGTATTTTGCGTGATGCGCGAACGAACAAACAGATAAATCGTCAAACAGGTAAAAAATATAACATAAAATTGTTTTGTATTCAGACACGCCTATATAGTCTAATGCAGTCATTATTTTCTCAAATATCTTAAATGTACAGACTATTTTTCCGTACTCTGTGGTACAGACCCCGATTCTGTTGCAGCTTTATAATAGGATAATCTGCTGTAAGTTTTGGCCTACACATACTAGCTTGCTAACATTGTAAAAATACTTATATAAGCTAAACTGAATGTAAAGTGAGCAAGGTTCACGTTTAGTTTGGATATGAACGGGTAGGCTGAAGTAATCCTCTGCTTGGAGCTCGCGAGATAAACTGGACGAGTTGGAGCCGTAAATCTGACAAGATTGATGATATCCCTGACCCATGTACTTAGCCATAT
This sequence comes from Leucoma salicis, assembly GCA_948253155.1. NCBI lineage: Eukaryota > Metazoa > Arthropoda > Insecta > Lepidoptera > Erebidae > Leucoma > Leucoma salicis. The sequence continues at coordinate 10,698,430 of OX411809.1, read as the reverse complement.
CGTTTTCTGTGCACGAGATATTACGCCTTGTTTATTCTTCTTTATATGAATAGTTGTTATTTCAATGTACTTGTTTACACATTTCATATAAATTCGAATTATAACTAACTTAATAAAAGCGAAGCCCTATGGTATTTAACGTCCTTAAATGTGTAGATTCATAAACGACTGATATTATTATATTATTTGTTTGTTATGTTATATATTATTAATTAAAATAAATACATACATTAATTACTCACTGAAAATATATAATATTATTAAGTAGATGCATATAAACATGTAAAAAGGGGCTGCCATCTGTTATAGCATTTCTTGTCCGCCGTGATGTCAACAAAACGAACCAACAGAAGACCAGTGCAGGTTATTTAATTATAACTAACTTAACATCACGCCATTCCCCCTGCGGGTAGGCAGAGAGAACAGAGTGCCAAGAGGTTCTATTCTTGCATACATCTCTCACTTCCTCAACATTCATAACCCTCTTCATACACGCTCGCCCGTTTCGGAGACTTCTGACTCCACCTTCCTTCAGTACATGACCGATTTGGTCTAGGTAGGTGAGTCTCGGTCTCCCCCTGTACCTACATCCTTCCACTTTCGCATTGTATATCTTATTAACCAGTCGCTCGTCCAGCATTCTTTCCACATGTCCGAACCATCGGAGCATTCCCTTTCGCATCTTTACACCAATACTATCTTTCATACCTACTCGCTCTCTTACGTCGTCGTTACGAATGCGGTCAGTCAGCCTCACTCCACAGATTCTCCGCAGAGATCTGATTATAATCTGCAAGATGCTGAGTTGGTGCCGTTTTATGACGGAACAGTATTTGTCTACATTTATTTTTTGTTCTACCTTTATTTTTTATGCTGTTTTCTCTTTCGTCATAATAAATATTTTCTTTCTGTCTTTCTTATTTCTATGAAAAGATAGCAGTAGGGCACTGTTAGCATAAAAATATTAAAACGCAAATAAATTAATAACAATAACAACAAATGTGTATGTAACAATGTTGTAGTTTTATAAAAGCGACATACTACTTTTTTGTAGCCAAGCAATTTTCATTGCTGCGTGTTGTACATGAACAAGTGATTAACGTAGCAAGGAGAATCTACGGACACCGCCTACGCCGTAGCCGTAGACAATTTGATTCGTAGGCAGCCGGTAGTGCGTAGGTGGTTTAATTTGTACGCGTCGTTCATCGCAGCTAATAAAAACATTTTGGAAATTCCAAGCTTTAAATGTTTATAATTCGTGGCTTACGCAATGTTGTAATTCGGAATATTTAAATGTGATTTGATGATGTAATTCATAAGCAATTAACTGAAAGTGACAAATGCTAAAAAGTACAACTCACGAAGTTATAACGAATATTTTTTTTAACTATGATATAAACGAGCTTTACTAGTACATAAACCAATAGATATAGGTAAGTAGGAGTGACTTTTGTCATTGCCATGGCCATCACACATATAGAGCTTATAGATACTTCAAAACTGGTTAACACTCGAAAGCTTAAGTAAGATCAGCAGGCTTACCAAGAACTCTTATTGCGATCCAGTTCAGGACCCAAACTGAACTGAATCGTAATTTCGTACCATGACGTGTCAAAGACGCAATCTTTTGTTTTTTTGCCGAATCAGCACATAATCTGAATCACAAACAAGACATCTTTGTATTGAAATTCGTACCATGAACTTACTTGACAACCTAAACAAGATCGCTCAATTAGACATCATGGTACGAAATACAAAACACACCTATCTTGAATTGCGTCGGAATTGAATCGCTAGCTAAGGATTCATGGTAGGGCTGCAGCTCTCTTAGAATTTGATTCACAAAATCGTATCAACATCGTATCGTCTTATTTGTGATTGGTAGAGACATAGTCGCTTGATGTCGTAATAATCGCTCAACCAATCACGATGATCTTTCAAGATCTCTCAACCAATGACAATGTCACGATGCGTTGTCGATACGATTAAGTGAGTTACATTCTACGAGTCCTGTTTCTGGACATATTCTACCTAGTTATCCATCTGTACATCAGCCTTTACTTTATGTACACTGAATATAGGCCTGTCTTAATAAGCAGTACTGTAAAACTTGCACAAACGGTTCTGTGTAATATTGACCATGTCGACAGTTCACCCGGTGAGAGGCCATCGTCAGATGCGTGATCGTTAAAGAACTTTTCTTCGCCCACATTTATCGGTTTGTTGCACAATGACGCATATATTTTTTTATACAAGTACCACTCGCACGTCGCCATCTTCAAGGAAAGGGATAGAAAGTGGAGAGAAAATAATAAGGAGAGGATAGGATGGATACTAAGAAAAGGATAGAAAGGATAATAAGGAGAGGACAGGAGGACAGGGAGGGTTCTAAGTCCAGCGTAAGATACGAAAATTTTCAATAATTATCATGACCAAAACGAACAATTTCAAAAACTGAATGATCGATTATTCCGGAAATGTAAGGATAGTTCTTGAAACACAAGTCTTTGACATGTGAAGAAAACTAAGCAATTTTTAATTTCTTTATCTGTCTGTCTCTGTCTATTTGTAGCACATCTTTGAAATCGCTGGACGGATTTTAATGCGGTTTTCACAGGTGGATAGAACTTGACATGGAGCAAATACAGGATTATTTCATTAAAATCTAATGTCAAATAAAACTCTTCATCGTTAAAGTATTCACACAGATGAAGTCACGGCATTAGTTAGATGCCTGCATTTGATGAATTTTGATAACCTTAAAGGAAATTAGGATAAAGTATAGCTGACGGAAATATTTTAGCAAGATTTTGGCATAATAGTTCCTATGTATAACACTTGCAGGATATACAGAATGGTTTCTGTCATTGGCAGCTAACTGCACGTCGCCGCAGCATATAGGCAAACGATTGGCTGACTTAACACACTTAAGTAATCGCACGCTCGAAGCGATGTTCTCTTCCTGCGTTCCGCTTGACAGCCAAAGGGACTTAAAAGCGATTTCGCTGAATCTAACAAAAATTGTCAAGATATTTGCCGATGAAATGCTTTTTATTAGAATTAATTTTTGAGTATTATTTTGTATTATAAAGATGATTGTTGTTAGTTTCGTGCATTGTTATTATTTAACTCACGAACCATTTCGTTTTCATAACCCATTATCTATAGAGCTTATAAGACAATGAATGTAAACTGGTTTTCAATTCAGAGTACGTTATAATAACACAATTTACATAAAACATTTTTTATGAATAGCAAGTAAATCTCGATCAGGTTGCTAAGCCCGTTGCGGATATATAAACTTGGAATACATTCTCTCATTAGTGCGAGGTGTTGGCGAACAAAGATAATGAATACTGTATGCATTTGCACCGACTGCGGGATATTGTATAATGACCCAACGAGACTGCAGATAATTCTCACTTGAAACTGTTCTCTCATTGCTTGTTGCAAAACAAATAATAATGCACTTCGTTGTCACAATTTTACTAGCCGTAGAATTCGTTTGTTAAATGAATCGTGAATATGTCTTTTACAAAATGCTACCGAATTGGATAGTATATTTACGTAATATAAAAATATTTTTTATTTAAAAAATAATAATTTTGATATAATTATATATTATTTTAGCATTTGACAGCCATATAAATTAACACAAAGTGTGAAAATGTGAAAGCCAAAATAAAAGTCACGAACAGGATTTGAACCTGCATCTCCTGGAATACCGTGCCAGATGATGATGAATTAGCAAAGCATCTGGGACGGTATTCCAGGAGATGCAGGTTCAAATCCTGCTCGTGACTGTCATTTTCGAGTTCACATTTTCACACTTTGTGTTAATTTAAAAATAATTGTGAGTCGGTTCTATCAACATACTAACGGATTTTTTATAGAGCATGATATATTTCTATTGTAGTCAATAACAAACTAAGGGTGAATATTTTTACTAATTGCTTACATGCGATAACTTTAGCGTGACGTAAAGATTTTATTTACCTGAATGTGCATAAATGTTTTTAAAATAAATTCAAAGATTTTAAATGCATTATTTTAATTCTTTACTATTAAAATGCACATAAGCACTTAATACTCTTATATCATAATATTTAGTACAGTTTTTTTCTGGATGAGTCTAATAATGCCCATACAATGAAAATATTTGCACAATTTTGAAATTGTTGTTTTGTGACTGGATGTAACTGTATATTTGTTGCGTGTATGTAAAATAATGAAATGGCTGAGTAGTTTAAATGGCGACGCCTGATGCCTGTGCTGTGAGGACAATTAAGTGGTCCAATCCATTATAGGTACATGTCCATTACACACAAGTACTAACCTGTATTTATTTTTAAGTCTAAACTTCTTCAAAAGACATCTAATTTAACAAAATTAATAAGCTTTTTTGTAATATATAAATTCTATAATAGCAGTAGTTTCTATGAAAAGTGGATTCTGACTAAATTTAATTATTTTAATATAGATACATAGAAAGGTTTGTGTTTCTAAGAACGCTATTAAGGTTGATACGAACCAATCAAACTTTCCCGGTAATCATAACCCACTAAAGCTTATGAGCCAGGCTCGTATACAATTTCTTCTAATTACTTAATCGCTCACGCCTTGACCGATCACTTATTAGATGCCCTTCATATGAACTTTTTGTCACTGATACTGCAAAGCATAAAATAAATGGTAACCGTCGCTCATGGACTCAACTATATCAAGAGTATTGTCAAGCCGCTGCTCGCCGTTTCAAATCACAGATATGAAATGAAAAATAAACGGCTGTTTCCTGCTACAACCAAAACACACTTATGTGCTTCATGGACGGTCACACGGGAGATGGTGGTACCAACCCGCTCGGACCTGATAGCAAGTGAGTACTCTCACTTGCTAACCTTTTGTTTTTTTTGTTGTCGCTGTGGAAATGGTTTACGCATCCACCCCGACAGTACCAGGAGAGTATGTGGGACTCGCTGGGCGCTCAGATCTTAATTGCACCCAGAATATGCACTAAAACCACAGTGTCCCCTTCCTTGCCTATTAACGGGGCGCCGGAGGGTCGTCTTGTGACATTCTACTCCGACGCCCCAGACGGATGGCCGGCTAGCCACGCCCTGTCATCATCAAGGCGGAGGGAGGAGGTGAGCGTAGCGACGCCTCACTTGCTAACCTAACCTAACCCAACCCTACCACCAGTAATGCAATGGATGATAATTGCTTACTTTCCTTAGTCGCCTCGTACGACACCCGTGGGAACCCGTGACACTTGTATTCGTAGTCCGTCACCACACGAACTAATGTGTGTATATACAAGTGATTTTTTCCACATAAACTTCAAAATTGTTTCAAGAGAAATAACAAATGTGGTACCTTAAGGCATTGGCGTTTAGCCTGAACATCGCGAGGATGTTCAACGAGTCTGGCGTAGGTTTATCCCCGACGACTCTGCAAATGGATTGCCAGCTTCCTGCATGATTGGAGCATTAAAACTTTCGTAGACAGCGGTCGCTACGAAACCAAGATATTTGATGACTGCGTACCACAAGGCTTAGTGCTGTACCTAACCTGTTGTCCATCCTGTGTAGGGGTTGTCATGCTCTCTGTAGAAGATATCAACAGAGAATATTCATTTCTATACAGATAGTACGGGTTATGCATTACATATCAGCCTTCAGAAAATCTTTTCGGAACAAGCTGGGGGAGTGATCTTACCACCGAAGGAATGTAACATAGTTCCAGTGGCCCGCCAACAAAGGCGGAGAGACAGCGGGTTTCTTTAGTGGGTGAGGGCCCCACACTACCCTGTTCGTTGCCCCGAACGACGGGGTGTGCGGTTAGGAACATTTTTTCCAGCCTTAACAAAAAAAAAAAGTGGGTGGGTGTCAGAATGATGTGCAAAGCAGTTAGTTCAATTTAATCACCGCTTATTCTTCAATACTAAGAGTACTGTCGAGCTGCTCATTTCTGGTCTCTCTGTCTGCTCTATCACCCATCAACGAGGGGTATTTTAAGGAGCTGTTTGGACATCATATTTTTGATGTGAAACATCTAATGCGGAGGGAGGGTAAAATCGGCTGTTAGCGTGGCGACGCTTTTATTTTATGAGTAGGTACTTGTCCCGTTCAAATCTTGCAAGTTATATTTGACACACTTCTCGGTTTCCGATTGAGCTGAAATTTTACACACATGTGTATATCGCGTAACAATGCAATTTTGTTATGCCATGGAGATGACCTGATGATGGAGCTGGAAGGTGGACATAGGAACTCTATAATGAAACGGCGCAACCCTATCAATTTTAGCCTCGTATGATTCGTCTTAACGAGTACTTTGTCTCTAGATGGTATCCAGGGTCTGATGATGAAGCTGGAAGGTGGCCACAGTAACTCTATAATAAAACGACGCAACCCCATCATGTTTGGACTCGTTTGATTCGTCTTGATGAGTACTTTGCCTTTAATGGTATCCAGGGTCTGATGATGGAGCTGAAAGGTAGTCATGGGCACTTGGTAATTAAATGTCTCAACCCATGGATTTAGGGTTAGTTTGAGTTACCTTGCATAGTACCATAGTCCTAGATGATTTTCAGGGTCTGATGATGCAGCCGCATAGCCATGGTCACTATGCTATTAAACGCCACAATCCAATCACCTTTGGAATCGTTTGGACAAGTACTTCGGCTCTAGATGGGTTTAAAATAAATAAACCAAAAATTTTGTAAAATCATTATACTGTGGGTAGATGAAACCGCTGAAACAACATATCAGCTTTGGAGGTCTACCATCTAAGTTCACCCGTGATCATGAATGCTGTAAAGTATTCGAAACGTTGGGATAGTAGAAAATCAAGTAAACGCGATAGATTCCGTAAACGTAGTTTTATTTCATAATGTGTAACATTTGCGTAAATATCATATTTTTACCATCGAACCACATTTGTTTTTAATTATTGCATGTAGTGGCAGACGATTCACGGTCCATGTCATGGTAAATGGAAACCGTCGCCCATGGACTCGGCTAGGCCGAGAGTATTGTCAAGCCGCTGCTCACCAATTCATTTCACAGATATGAAGTGAAATATAAACGGCTATCTCCTGATCCTCCTTCCCTAAAGAGTGGGACGCTTTCTACTATGGCTTGCTCGTCTACAGTACGTTTTTTTTTTTTAATTGATGCATTATAAGAAGTACCATCTGCTGATGACGTTCATTATTAAATCTATGATAAACATTAGAACTCAGTGTACCTGTACAATGAAAGGTTTTTTGAATGATATCAGGAATAAAAATTATCCTCATGAAAGATATTCACGATAAATGTAAAATCCACGTAGGTGATGTTGCGGGCCACAGTTAGTATTAACATAGATTGATAACAGTTTGCCATTCATTTACGAGATAGAAATAGTGTTTTTGTGAAGTCTCCTGCGAGATAGAGATTATTCCTTAGTGGATTGTGTTATTAAAAAAGAAATACTGCGTTTCTTTACATACACCCAGCTATAGATAGGCGACATCATTAGTCGGTAGAAGCTGAACTGGGTTACTAGTAATATATCCGTAATATAAATAATGTTATTTCGAGGAAAGCCGGGTGGCATTTTAACAGTAAATGGAATCTTTACTACAGCTATTTAAAGTCCGAGATGACGGGTAGCAAGTATGTACATTATACGCACGCTATTCACTCGTATAGGCTTATTATTATAGGCGTATAAACAGTAAGGGCGATCGCGATAGCAGTTAACATTTTCGGGTATGAAAGAATAAACGTTGCTTAGAATTAGAAATGGTATTCTAAAACAAACAACCCCTATTTTACGTAATGATTACGGTGCATAATCATCATATATTATTATGTTTACTTGTACGGAAAACTGTATAAAATTTGCATGTTTTGTACTGTAATCTGCCCGCAGCTTCATCCGCATGGATTTGAGAATATATAAATGTCACACTACGGCACACTAATGATCTATATGCAAAATCGTTAACCCGCAGGAACTATTCCAGTTTTTTTTTATTGTGTATAGTGGCCGACGAAGCACGGCCCGTCTGATAGTAAATGGTAACCGTCGCTCATGGACTCAACTATACCGAGAGTATCGTCAAGCTGCTGCTCACCATTTCATTTCACCGATAATAAAGGAAAGAATAAACGGCTATCTCCTGCTACAGCCAAAACGCAATGATGTGCTTCATGGCCGGTCACATGGTGGTACCAACCCGCTCGGGCCCGATACCAAGTGAGTACTCCCACTTGGTACCCAGCCCTACTACCAGTCACGCAATGGATGATAATTGCTAACTTCCCTTAGTCGCCTCATACGACACCCGTAAGAAAGAATGAGGTGGTGACACTTGTATTCTTAGTCCGTCACCACACGGATATATTTTGCGGGAATATAAAGTTTTATGGGTTCTGAAATATATGTATCCAAAATATTATGATGATCGGTTGAGTGTTACGTGAAAAAGTAACAAACAAACCAACTCACATTGGCATTTATAATATGAAAAAGATTTTACATGTACTTATGTGACATACATTTGTAGACGTATATATTGCAACATAGCTATTAAGCTATTGAATTAAAAGGAAAACCTAGTGTATAGATTTGTTCGCGTAGAATTTAAGACATTTTTTTTTACTGACATTGGTTTGTATTCAAATAAAGCTTAGTTTAAACTTCAATACAAGTTATAAGCATTAAAACCACAATAACATCTAATTGTGTAGCTTCAGAGATGTGTGCTAAGAACAAACTAATAATAACTATAATAATTGTGTAATTTCAGAGATGTGTGCGAAAAACACAATCGTTCTCTCTAGGTCTCTCTATTGGTCAAAGATGCTACTACGGATTGCAGGTGTCGTGGATGGTCGTCCGTTCATATTAGTAATAAAAATGTCCACCTCGGGGACGTCATAAAAATTCAGTATACATAAGTCGCTCCGGGTATAAAGTAATCAAAACGTGTTATTACTTCAAGCGAATTGATGTATTTACCTCGATCCAGTTTGGACATTTTTTATGTGATCAAATATCAATCGGCCCGGGTCTCTATTTGCCTCGGTGTGTCGCTTGAGGGTTGAAAATTGCTGACGTCAAGTGATTGATGCCAGTGATTTAGCCAAGCTAGTAATTTAGGGTCTAGTAAAAGTTATGTATAGTCTTGTTATATTACGTTATTGCAAAGTGACTTTATAGTATAGATACTATTTAAAATAGTATAGATAACTAGCCTTTGCGCCGCGGCTTCGCCGCAGCTAAAAGCTAGTTTTTCGGTTATATCTTAAGTTACCGCTATAGTAGCGAGATAAAATGTATACCAGTTTTTAATTCTAATCAAGTTCTTTCAAATAAAAAAGGTTTCATCAAAATCTGTCTAGTAGTTTTTTTTAAATATATTTAAAAAAAAACTAGTTTAAATAATTTTCTAGTTTTTTTGGTTATATCTCAGGTTTCCGATATAATAATAATAATAATAATAATATATTTTCTTTATTCAGACTACAAGATCCACAGTGTTAAGCATAAAGACAATAGACATAAAATTAGAAGTATAAATATTAAATATCACAATCCAAAATTCAAAATTAAAATTAAAACAAAATGTAAATTTTCATAAATACATGTTTGTTATAAATCACTTATGTAACTAATATTGTTGATTAGTCAGTACATGAACCATCTGACAATGATTCAAGTACTGACAGTCAAACCTTTGTGAGAACGCTCTCAAAATGGTGCAGGGGCTGGACCGGACCCTGCGCACCAAGGATGCACATCGCTTGCGTAGGGTCGCGTAAAAACAATCGACACCCCACTCCGCGAACATCCCAGATGCGCTACAGCTCCGGGGCAACCCCATTAGCACCCGAAAAGCGTCATTATATTGGACGCGAAGGGCGCTATACTGCTTGCGCGTGTACGAGACCCACAGACCGCTAGTGTAGAAGGACGTACAAAATGCTTTAAAAAGAGTTATTTTGACGTCCCTCGAACATCGCGCAAATCTGCGGGCCAACATATTCGCCCTCACAGACAACGCCCTTCGCTCCCTCTCGATGTCTATATCGTCTTTCAAGTCAGAGGTCACCAGATGCCCTAGATACTTAAACTGATCAACCTCATTAACCAATTTTCCATTAATTTTGATGGTGGGGATGGTATCCGGACACTTACCACCCCTGGCTCGAAAGACCATGTATTCGGATTTACCTGTATTATATACCAAACCATGTGCGCGCGCATATTCCTCACATATCGCCAACAGCCCCCTGAGACCACAGGCCGAAGCACTCAGCAGCACCATGTCATCCGCATAGCTGATATTGTTGACGCAGACGCCATCAATATGGCAGCCGACATGGGTGCCACTGAGTTTCTCTATCAAGCCGTTAATATACAAGTTAAAAAGCCTAGGGGATGTCAGCCCCCCCTGTCTCACCCCGCACTCCAACCTGTATGGCTCCGACAACACCCCTGACCATCGAACGACATTGACCTGGTTCACATACCAATACTTAAATATTTGTACCAGTTCTTCAGGCATAGAAATATCATAGAGTTTCTGCCATAAGATGTCATAACAAACCAAGTCAAATGCCCTCGAAAGATCAAGAAACAGCGCGTACACAGGAGTGCTTCGATCGGTGTAGTACTTGACAGTTTGCTTCAAACACAAGATAGCTGTGTCAGTTGAAAGACCTGTTTTAAAACCAAATTGGTTGTCATGTATATTTAAATATGTATCAAGCTGAGTGCAAAGCAAACTGTCCAGCACCTTCGCCAATACGGTAGCCAAAGAAATCGGCCTATAGTTATTGTGATCGCTTATGTCACCGGATTTACTCTTAACAATTGGAACCACCACAGTCCTCATCAAATCCGCCGGTAGGTAAGAGTGTCCAATACATATTGTATAGAACATAGCCAGTACTCTATGTAATTGAACGCCCGCATACTTAAGATGTTCAATGCTAAGGCCGTCGTGGCCAGGAGACTTACCTCGCGACATAGATGTTATAACTTTCTTGACATCCTCCGCTTTAAAACTGGTACACATCTCCTGACCACGGGACCCCTCCACATCGAAGGACCTCGATGACCCAAGGGGCGACTCTACGGTAAAATGCTCCCTAAACATGTCAGCAATATGTTTAGAATTACTAGTACCACCAACACTCACAGGCAGTCCTGGTTTACTGTGTAATTTCTTAGTAGATTTCCAAAAACTACGGAAATCGCGCTTACTATGATGCGATGCGAGAATATCCATCTTTATTTGCTCACTATTGTTTACACACCACCTTAAGCGAGACTTAAATATTCTGCGACTGTCACTCATTTCATCCCACGCACGACCCTGCCTTGGCTTTCCACTCTGAACCCACAATTGAAACTTCCATCTGGCCTGCCTGTGAGCTTCGCGCACATGTCTATTCCACCCGACAACTGGCCTTTTCTTTCTTACTTTACTAATATTTAAGTTACTGCTATTAATGGCAGCGCTAGATAAAGCTTCTACAATATCGCGGTACATATTATTTATAATATGCCTGTGATTTTGGTCGGTACAATAACCCTCGCTACAAGATCTTAATTTACAAGGAAAATCTATTTGGCTTAACTTTTCATGACATAATTTATTATAAAGTTCAATTTGAGCAGGGTCTCGCACGCCCCAACTTACCTTACAACTTACATTTGTATTCGTATGTGATATTTTTGGAATAATAACATCTAATTTACACTGTACTATTAAAGGCCAGTGGTCGGACCATACTGGTTTATAATCAATAAACGCGGCTTGTACGGTCAATGAAGCTGACTCGGTAACCACACAATGATCTAACCAGCTTAAGCAACCGTTAATATCACTCATATACGTATAAGAGTTAGAAGATAGTCCAATTTTGTCAATATCCACACACGACCATTGCATATCATTACAAAAGTTAGACAATTCATAATAAAATGGCTCACCAGGGTTAGCGTTAAAATCACCGAGCATGTAAACGCACTCTATATTCTCACTCTCAACCAGGGCGCACAACTCACCAAGACAATCAGTAAATTCCGCAACATTTTTCGCGTTATCGGTAGGCATATACACGCTTATAACTATAAACGACCTTTGCGCGATGTCGACTTTAATAGCACAGATTCGCTTGCTTGTACACCTCATCACTGACACATTTGTAAAGATATTCTTATTCCATAGCAGTGCTACACCTCCATACGGGCGACCGCGTAACATCCCCACCTCGGTATCCACAGCTGAAACACCAAAATAAGCGAAATCGTTGTCAATGCAGCTCAGAAAGTCAATGTCATGCGGCAGCAGCCAGTGCTCCTGCAGCGCGACAATGTGCGAACTACGACACAGCCGCCGTATATCTTCCACAGACCGTTTAACATTCCTACAGTTAAAACTGACGAAATGTAGAGAACAATAAAGATATAATAGCGGGATAAAATTTATGCCAGTTTTTAAGTCTAATCCAGGCCTTTCAAATGAAAAAAGTAATATCAAAATCCGTCCAGTAGTTTCTGCGTGATGCGCGAACAAACAAACAGACAAACAGATAAACAGACAAACCAAAAAAAAATGAAAAAAAAATGTTTTGTTTAGACACGCCTATATAACCTATTACAGTCATTTTTTCTCAAATATCTTGAATGTACAGACACAGCTCTGTTAAAGTTTTATAATAGTACTAGCCTTTGCACCGCGGCTTCGCCGCAGCTAAAAGCTAGTTTTTCGGTTATATCTCAAGTTACCGATATAGTAGCGTGATAAAATGTATACCAGTTTTTAATTCTAATCAAGGTCTTTCAAATAAAATAAGTTTCATCTAAATCCGCCTAGTAGTTTTTTTAAAGATATTCTAAAAAAATTTAGTTTAAATAATTTTCTAGTTTTTCGGTTATATCTCAGGTTCCCGATATAATAACGGGATAAAATGTATACCAGTTTTTAAGTCTAATCAAGGTCTTTCAAATAAAGAAAGTTGCATCAAAATCCGTTCAGTAGTTTTTGTGTGATGCGCGAACAAACAAACAGATAATCAGGTAAACAGACAAACAGACAAAAATTCTAAAAAAAATTGTTTTGTGTTTAGACACGCCTATTACAGTAATTATTTCTCAAATATTTTAAATGTACAGACACAGCTCTGTTACAGTTTTATAATAGTATAGATACTGAAATATTTTGCAAATGCACACTCAAATGAGCACATTTGCTGGTGGAAACGCCTTTTTGATAAAACCTTAACCTTGTGGCTCACACAAAGAGTTGCCCTGTGTGGAAATCAAACCCACAATACAAGGGCTGGAGGCCGGTATCTAAACCACTCCACCATCTGTGTCATATAATGGAGTCATTTAAGGGTAATATTATAAACCACACATGTAACCCATGGGCCTCGAACTAGTTATACAGTTGTCCCCACCAGCCCATAAACGTCCACTGCTGGACATGGGCCTCCCCACGAAGGCGTGGAAATGCCATAATCGCCACGCTTGGCAGGCGGGTTGGCGATCGCAGAATGGTCTTAAACGTTTCCCAGGAGTATGCTGCTGCCCATTCCTCTGGTGCTCCCTTAGTCGGTTTTTGCGACACCCACGGGCAAGTAAGGGGTGGTGACATATCGTATGCTTAATCCGTCACCACACGGACTATACAGTTAATAAGGGGGATATAACATATCTGAGGTTAACTAAACTATCAGTGATAATGGCTTTTCCGCTCCGTTTTTTTACTGATGAGAGATGATTAAAAAAATAAAATGAAACGACCACGTTGCTTTGATTTTGTATCTTTATTATTGAAGTTGTAACTTACAGAATGAGATCGAGAAGATATTTACATGGTATTAATTTAAAATTTAGTTAATACTTTTAAAATGTTTACACAGCCATAAAATAATGTAAGAATATAACAATAAAATAAAATAAGATTTGAGGAGTTCTAACAAAAACATAACAATGTGTTACGTAAATAATTAGGTGCCAACATTTTTGTTATTTTTTTAAATAATATTATCGATAACTATAAAAATTATTGACTAATCAAAACTTTAACTACACCTTAAGTACGTGCACAACATTTAACAGTGATTAAATTTGTCTAGTTACTAGTGATTCGTCTAAACAAATAAACTATTATTCGATTTAAATGATTAATCTTAATATCTTACTTATATTTAAAACTTAACATTAATTATTGATTGTTTGATATGTTTGATATTCTTGTTTTACGGAGGTGCATGAAAGTCTTCAATCACAGATAACTGCCCTCTGGAAGTAGAGGCTACTAATCAAATTTTAAGTAATTGTATAAACGCAAATTGAATATGCGTTAAACGTCAAATATATTGAGGTTATACTCATTCGTATACATTATATATATGCAATTTTAATAAGCTTTTAGTTACAATCGTTCGAATGACGGTGGTAGGCTTTTTTATGACAAATTAAAATGTGTTGTCTCTGCCTACTCCTCTAGGAAACAGGCGTGTATGTACGTAGTTATGGAATCTATTACAATTTTCTACTTATTTTATATTGTAATATATAAACAGTCCGAATTTTTCCGTTTGAAAATTCTATAACAGTTGTCTGTGATTGAATTAAATTCAATACCGCTGTAAAATACGCACAAGTGCTGATTAAAGTCATTTGTAAACAGGTTTTTATAGCTCGCTTATCTACTTCTACTCACCTTGAATTCGCCAATAAAGTGGACATTAAACACATATATAAATATTCGTTGGTTTTGAATTATGGAAGCAAATATTCTACTTAAAAATAATGTTACTCTTACACCATGGCGCCAACATTCTTACTCAATTTACTCGTAGCATCAAGATGTTAAAACTTGCGTGGGTTATATCACTTTAGAAAAAAATGAAACACCTCATTTTATGCCAGTATATGTATAAACACAATACTATTGTAAATTCAGTTAGTTTAACACAACAAACTGAATTTAAATATTTGTCTTTAGGAAGCTAATTCACAAGTCGACTGAAGATAGCTTTTATAAGTACGCTATTTGTGAGGCAAATTCGAAAAAAAATGTCTTTTTTAAACTGTTATTGTGTGCTTTTTAAACCAATGCTTCGGAATGGAGTTCAGAGAAAGTTATGCCCGGGATTTTTCTGTGATATGAAATCAATAAAAAAAGAGAATAGAGATCCATACTCCTACGAGAGCAACTCAGATAGCCCAGGCCAGTTAGTACGCTGAATGACAACAGGTAGGTCGCATAGATCGATGTGCTGGGATAGTCTAGCGGTAAAACCAAGGACTGCAAAGACAGTGGTATTGATTTCGATCCCGAGTCCAAGGTTCAGACTACGTACGCACACACCTTCCGAGATTTTTCGAAATTTTGTGTGTTTACAATTTATCACTGCTGGGTGAAGGAAACCTGCATGCCTGAGAGATTTCCTCGATGGCTTATAAAGTGTGCCAACCCGCATTCGGCCAGCGTAGTGGACTATGGTTTAATCACTCTTACCATGAGAGGAGACCCGTGCCCAATAGTGGGACCGAAAAAGGGTTGAAAAAAACTACATCGATGAATCTGCAAGCTTTGAAGAAGCGAGGTTTTTGAGTGACGAACACGCATTGTACGATGTATAGAATGTCCACCCAAGACTAAAACTACAGAGTGCCGTTAGATATAGACGGCAAACAAATCGTGCCAAGTATGTTGCTCAAAAGGTGCTCATCCTTCGCATTTGGTGTGATGAGGCCTTAGATAGGAAATGAAATGCGACGTACTAGGTTTTAGTATAGCATGAATAAACAGAGAAGATTATGAATTATACAAATCAAAAATACGTTTTCTATTTGTTAGTAAGTATTATGATTACGTGCCAATGCCCCTACTTTCGGAAAAAATAAATTATGAGCCAACTTAATATCTAGCTTAGATATCAAGTGGTGGTGTTTCATATTTTATAAAATACATAACCGTCTAAGCTTAAATCTTGGTTGGTAGACTCGACATTGATATTCGTACGCTATCGATACATATCGTATTCGATTGTTGTTATGTACCAATTCTCAAAATCGAGCCTGCCGGCCCAGAACATGTATCAACACGTACCGTTTATGGACATTTTATGCTAAATAGATATTAGTTAAGACTTATTTAACTAACTCTTCAGTCTTGGACGTTACACTTAAATAGAATAATTCTAGAACCCGCGTCGTAAAACTTCTCCATAACCCGTAAATTAGTAAATAACGAATTTGTCTTTTATATTGCACAAATCAACACATATTAAGCTTTCCATGACAACTAAAAGTTAGACATTCAGCAGCATATTGACATATTTCAGATCGTATGGGCATAATTTACTACACACACACTACAATGATTTAAACTACGATTTAGATTTATTTATTCAAGATCTAATTTCATCAATAATATTAAATATCTAGAAATCGGAACAATCACATTCACTAATAAACAAAATACATTTATGACAATGCACGACCAAATTACAACACCAAAAGTAGTAAGCTGTTATGTACTCTCTTTAAATATTCATTAATAGTAATATTTCTTACATCTACATAAAATTTACTAATTCTAGCAAAACAAAAACTATCACAAATATCAAAAAAACTCTTTCTTTGTAATAAACGCTGTATAATATTATACAATACTTAATTATTATATAAAAATATATTGCTCAAAGTTTCAGAGGTCGGTCTATCAAATCAGTGCTTTTGAATTTGCCTGTAGAATATAATCTATTTAAAATTGGTTTATAAAATTATAATTAAACTAATAAATGCGACTTGACCATGACATTTTGTTGTTCCCATTCTTAAGACGTAGCCTTTCAAATTCAACACTCTCAACAATAAACAAAAATAATGTAAACAATGTCTAGTATATCGTATTTTTAAATGTATTTAAAACGTTGCTAGATATAAATAAAATATTTTTTCAGATTTTTTAATTTTACCCTAGATGTATACATAAATAACTTTAAAAATCTTATTGACTAGTGATATGTATTATGACACGTATTTGATATGTATGTAGATCACAACAAATTAGCGGCCCATCTATTGAAGATGGATTCTTAATCTTCAGGCCAGCCGAGGTCTTCTCCGATGAGATCGTAGAATCTCTGATTGTGCTGGATGAAAAACTTTCTTAATTTGGTAACGACGGCTGGGTCGACACGGGGGTGCTTTCGACCCTTCGTTTCTCGAAGACACTTGTCGGTAGTGTCATTACGAAGACAATAAAATCCTTTTGTTTCGTTGAAATAGAAATTTTTTCTTCCTATTTAGACAAAAGAGGACCTCATTAATATTTTTATATTTCGGACACAAGATCTTATACCGTCTATGGGGGACCGTGTAAAAATATTTAAAATGGATGGTACATCTATATTATCATCAATTATTAGTATGGATTATTCTTACAGCTGATTCTTGATACTAATATACCTACTAGTAGATATATCTATTACTTACCGATTTTATGTTCTAGTCCGAGAAACTGTTCGATGCGTCGAAGTTGTGGCACAGGATCTTCTATGAGTAAATCTCCATTGACTACTAGAATTTGTTCTCGGGGAAATACCTCCAGCCATCGATGGAAGTACGCGTGATAGAGAGATATAGCTATTGGTCTGATGACAAATAAAAAATATATTGGTGCGAATATTGCAATGATATAGATATGGAGTTCTATAGTCTATGAAGAAACAGAACATTATTAAGCCTGAGCCACACTATGGGGGAAGCGCCATTAAGTATCACGATGATGGTGTACATTTAAGGTTGGTGTAGCCACGCGAGAAATAGCGAAAATTCGACAACGGCATTCATATTGCCCTTTGACGTTAGGCGATAACTCCAGTGGTGGTAGATGTACCACCTGCAATTACTTTAATTTTTATTGCCCTACCATCTTTACGACTTCTTTACTTAATAGATGAATTAAATAATCCTTTAATTACACTAAAATCAATTGGCCACCAATGATATTGAAGATATGAATATTCAGATTTTAATAATATTGAATTTGACTCATATATATTCCAATCTAATGATTTAAACTCTAATAATTTTCGTCTATTAGATGTAGATAATCGAATTATCTTACCTATAAATAACCAAATTCGAATTATAGTTACAACTACTGATTTTATCCACTCATGAACAGTTCCTGCCTTAGGAATTAAAATTGATGCCAATCCAGGACGTTTGAATCAAACTAATTTCTTTATAAATCACCCCAAGAGATTGAACATTCAAGTTATCGCGTTAACGTAATAATTATCGCGATGATAGGCATTGACATTGCCCGTTAGTGTGGCCCGAGAAATAAAGTTGAATTTGTTTTGAAAGTTTATGCACCAGTGTTTAATAGTTTTATGTTTGATTTGTTAAGCCATCTACAATTTTCTTCTGTTTCTGCCAATATCAATGATGAGTAGCTAGGGCTGCTTTTTTACATACTCTTCGAAGCTAGATAATGTTTATTTGGTTGTAATCACTAAACTACCAAGATAAGCTAAGTTTGTGGTTTTAAGAATAACCCTTACTTTAAATTGGCATTAAAATTCTTTAACTTTGATGTGGCTTTGACAGTTGGTTTGTCATTTGTTTTGAGATTTTGAAAACTTGAAATTTGTAACTGTAGCGAAGTGTAAATAATTTTCGCTAATTTATCGGCTCCTAAGGTTCACGGCGTGAAGTTAATTTATACCTTACTTGGACAAAGTTGGCTACAAAATGCAAAAAGAATTTTACAGATTTACTTAGTGCTTTCCAAGTTAAACGAGTTCAACTAAACAACAAACTGCTTCTATTTATTCTAACCTATATGCCACGTTAATAGATCCATCCGGCGAGATAGCGAGATGTTCAAATGGCTTCGCAGCATCTGGCACAGGATGTCCTGGCAGCTGCGGATGAGCTGGAGCCGATGGCGTGGCTCGACTACGCAGTTGTGTATAATCTGAGATGGCTCTAGTTACCGGTTCTCGTACTATTAGTAACAGACGGACTGAAGAGTTCATTGCCCTGACCCGTTCCGGTACCTAAAAGAAAAATAATTTTACACTGGTTAGTACGCTTTCAAGTTTCTTTCATTAGTTAGTAATAGATGATTAATGATTAGTAATAGACGTCAGGGAACTTTCTACTTTATTAATCACGGTTATTTTGTTTGTGAAATTGTTTTTGAAACTCTCAGAAAACATACCTATATGACGTTATCACGCAAAATTATCGTCCGTAAACCGACTTTACAGACAACCATGTAGTTTTTTTTTGTCAGTACATCTTCTTTCACACCACAGCATTCTCTTATCACACTATTTCTCACTTTGTCCATCAGAGTCACTCCGGCTATACTTCTCAGACTTCTCATCTCCACAGCATTTATTATTTATTTATGTAGCACGTGTTAACAATGATTTAAAAATTCTCTCTTGCAATAAAATTATAGCTAACTATTAACTTTTATAAACTTTTTTATAAATAAATATGTTGCTAAGTGGAATTATAATAAAATATTATACAATAATATTGGGCATTTTTATTAATATAAGCAATTATTATAAGTTATAATCGCGTGTGAATAGATTGTTAACTACTTTCAAGCATAACTAAAAATATACAATATAATAAATATAGCAATTAAAGAATTTTCTTAGATTAAAATAGTTTTTAGTTTGGTTTTACTTACCTCGGGTGTAACAAAGTAGCTAGGACTCTTCTCTATCGTGATTTGCCCTTTGAAAGAGAGTGGCATTTTACTCCTGTACCACTCTAGACCTAGAGCATAGTTCTCATCACGATCAAAGAAGTGAACTTCGCCAGACGCTTTTTGAACCATGGGATGCAGATAAAGCATCTCAAGTAATGCTCGAGTACCACATTTGCGAACGCCGATTATCAAAGCCTTGAAAAAAAATTGTGTATGTGTAAAACTTAAAAAAAACGACTTATACGTATTTTTTTTAAGATTTGATTTTTTTAAACTAACCTGTGGTAGTCTTCGTGCAGGTCTTGGCTGTCGAGGTGGCCTTAACCGTTTTCTTAGAGCCATGGGATGATTAATTGTTCGGCTATTACTTTCTTGGCTCTGCAAGATCTTTCGACCTTCACTTGATGCCGATGCCATACTGGCAGCCTAAGAAAATATATAATACTAGTTATTGTACTGTGCTACTATGTAAGTTCGCTTACTGATTGGCTTATAATCTTTATCAATTGTACACGCAGTCAACCTACGCTTCTGATTTAATATATTAAATAAAACAAATAAATATTCACGGACATTTCACACAACGTCCGCTGGTCCCAAACTAAGCTTAACGCTTGTGCTATGGGTACCAAATTATGGATATAATATTATATATTATGTAATAACACTTTTTTTTTTGTGAATACAACATATAATAGATAGAAAACACCCAGACGCAGTACAAATATCTGTATTCATCACACAAATAATTATCCTGAGTGGGCATCAAACCCACGACCTCGCGCACGGAAGTCGGTTACACTATCGTCTAGGCCACGAGGCTCGTGTAGGTACCCATAATAAGCTAACGCCGCAGACTAAAATTCAAACGCACAGAATTAAGAATAACGGTTCTTAATTCTGTGCGTTTGAATTTTAGTCTAAACAGCTGATGCAGAATATCAATATTTCTATGAACGACAATAATATATTCTTTATTACAAAAAAGTTAGTATATTCTAAGGATAGACAAGTCGCCACAATATTTCAGGGTACTCCCTGTAACGGCTATTCTAGATATTTATGACATTCGGGACCGACAAACAGTTCAACGAAATTTCCGAACACGGGGTAAGCAATAATTTATGACTAAATATGTGCATAATTTCGAAAAGTTAGAGTTGAGCGAACTTAAGGCTTCTGTGAAACAGTTTATTGATCTTCGCATTAAGTTATTTACGCAGAGAAAATACATATCCTTAAAATAATTTTCAATTGCAAGAGTCATCTATATAAATCCCCGGATCACGACAAAACTACTGGATAGATTTCAACTAAGTTTTCCAAGTTTTATATCTTAGAAACTAGACCCATGTTAATAAAAATATTGCGATGTCTTCATGTTATTATAATTTTAAGAAATGATTATTTTTATAAGCACTATCTGTTCTGTGGTGTGTGTTGTTACCGCAGAGAAGTAAGGAAGGGGAAGGCTTTATACCTCTGCCTCATGATGATTCTTTCAAAGTCCACTGCTGGACGTAGGCCTCCCCAAGAGAACGCCATAACATGTGTTTCGCTCATATGGGGGATAGTGCCGTAATCGCCACGCTTGGCAGGCGGGTGATTGCCAACCAGCAATGGATGTTGTTAATACTCGAGGGAGTGCTGCTGCCCACTCCCCCGGTATCCCTCAGTCGGCTCTTACGACTCCCATGGGTGGAGAGGGGTGGGACAATTCTAAAGCCAGCCCCACACGGCAAATGGTGTATAAGCTTTTAATGATAGGAATATTCAGATTCAGGATCTATAATTAAGAATCTTAATTAAATTTATGTTACAAGCATGTGTTTCATTAAATACCTACATGTTTCTAGATAGGACAAGGCATCAGGATGATGATGCTTTGTCAGTTAAGAATTTCACACTAAAATAACTGTAACAGCTATGTCTATATTGCGAAAATTCTGCCGATAACATATATAATTTGAGAACAATCCCCATAAATTGGAAAGCTACAAAAAGATTGCGTGACTTGAATTTTAATACGATTAAAATTGTAGGTGAAGCTAATTTACCAGCGTCATCGGTATTGACAGATATGGTACTTCAAATAATTTGCGATATTACGTCACGCAGTCGAGGAATTAACGTTACAAAGCAACTGCGTCATTCAATATTCTATTTGTATTTAGACATCTAATTACAACTAATAGCTTCACTTTGCGTACATAATTCAAAACATTATCAAACTAAATCATATCTTGCGTGTAATTAACGATCTCTGTTGTATTATCTTCAGCCATATATTGTAGTATTCAATACTAATATATTAATAGAATATAATAAATAAAAATGTAATAAAATTTGTTATTTTATTTTTAACATACTTCATATTTTGAAAATAGGTCAAGTTTTCTCTACTACAGCTTTTCACTTAGCTATTAAACTACAAAACACATGTTTTTTTGCACGCCTCATAAGCGCAGCGTTGAGGTGGATACTACTCTCGTGTCACGCAGAACAACTGATTTTTCAATCTTAAAATGTCTCTATTTATCATATATTGCACTTTTAAAATAATATATACAACACATATCAAGAAAAAATACTATTTTTAACCCTCATGATATTTTTGATGCCATTTTTGTTATTTAATCTAGTTAAAAAACTGTTTAAAAAAGTTCTGTCTTGGATGTCCGTGTGTTGTAGGTAATGTATGTTAGCACGATAACGACCGAAACACTTTACTAATCGAGTCTTTTTTTTTCTTTTACGATTTAGTATAATTACGAATAGAGCCCTATCACTTTTCACGGTCTGTTTAATAGTTATTAAATAAACAAAAAAATAGTGAATATTTACGCTCGACTCGACACTAAAACCAGCGCTATACTTTATTTCGTGAGAACTACTTCTATGAACCAATATAGAAGTAGTGGACGAGATCGCGACGCGCGAGTGATGCCTCAGGTGATTCTTGCGTCTATAGACTACGGCAACCGCTTACCATCAGGTGGGCCGTATGCTTGTTTGCCACCCACGTAGCATAAGAATCAATTTCAATGAAAAATTATTATTAATATTAAACGTGCCTGTGTGCGTACAATGACCAAGATTCATATTTTTATCATGAACCCTTTTAAACCTTCTTTTGGCGATGTGCGTCCAAATACCGTATACTATATGGTTACGTAGAGCTCGTTACTGTACTACTTGTTGATGTCGTAAAACCGTAGCATTGTAAAACATGGAGCTCATAAAAAGGGCGGTTGTGTCATGTTATCTGTGGGGAACATTAATTACGATTACGAGTGCGGTAGGCAGAGGGTGAAGGCTTGGCAGGCACGCCTTGGGCCACGCCATGCGGCCCGGAAGTCGGCCGACTCAAGTAAGCGGTTTAACCGAAAGGGTTTAAGCTTATGTTCATTTATTTGCTCGATGTACTTAAGATGCATTAACGTTTTATAGTTCCTGTACTAGTAGGCGTGTGTAAATTTGATTTAAATAGTATCAAATAACCACATACTATTGAGTAATAAATCAACTGATATTAGTCTCTCACTAGCGCGTCTCTACTGTTGTTACAGTGTATATAAAATAATAATCGATTATAATGAATACGAAATTCGTTTTATATCAATTAAATGCATCATTATCGTAATTAAGCCATGCCACGTTTTTTTTACGCATATTTGTACTTCCACCCATCCATTCATCCATCAGCCTTTCAACGTCCACTGCTGGACATAGGCCTCCCCAAGAGAGCGCCACAACGAGCGGTCCGGTCATGGGGATAATGCCGTAATCGCCACGCTTGGCAGGCGGGTTGGCGATCGCAGTGGATGTTGTTAATACTCGAGGGAGTGCTGCTGCCCACTCCCCCGATATTCCCTCAGTCGGCTCTTACGACTCCCGTGGGTAGAGAGGGGTGGGACAATTCTAGAGCCGGCCCCACACGGCTATATTTGTACTTACAAGACATTGAAAAATTTTACTCCAAGAACTTTTTTTTATTTTTTGTACAATGAAAAGTTTTGCCAAAACGGCCAAACAAAAAGTGGAGCGACTATCTCTAAAAACGCTAATGCCATGGCTACATTATCAGACGAATATTCTTGCCGGGTTGTGGCGATAAAAACTTCGTGTTTGATTTTCGGCGATGTGGAATGTGCACAAGACATTATCGTCCGCAAAATGCATGTGGTGTTAGGGTGAATATTCATGCGCAGTAAAATGGCGAAAGCGGTTGCTTTGTATTATGATGTCAGTCAATAATTATTTATGAATATGAAAATTAAGATGGTAAATGATTATTAAAGAGAAAATGATGGATAACTGCTATTAACACTTTTTAATTATTCCACTCAATAATTTCGTGGCATCGACGTTTCCCTCCAAAAAAAAAACATTTACGTCAAACACACTCCAAGTTTACGTTGCATCTGCAAGAGCGAAGTGTATCCACGTGAGCGAAGTGTATCCACGTGAGCGAAGCTTACCGAAAGCCACGCGATAGGCATTCGTTTTCGCGCAAATACTTCGCGCTTTATCGAAGTGTTAGGCCAGACATGTCGCGATAACGTTAACCTTCGCAGAATCCCGATAATGTAGCCTTAGCATCAGAGTTGCTTATTGATATGAGTAGGTATACTATAGTGACTATTCATAAAAATCCGTGATTTTTTTGTCCTAATGTACAGCAAAATATACATCAGCTGCGATAAACCTTTGGTAGTGGTTACGTACATCTGAACTAGAAAGCAAAAGGGACCAACATTTTTTCTATAATAATTTTATTGAATTGAATGAATTTTTAGTAATTTATTGAAACGATACCTGAATACTATAGATTGCGCTATCATATAGTACGTGGAAGGTGAGGAATAGCGAGAGCAGCGTGACGGAAAGCAGAGCCGCGGCGAGTTTTGGCCGCGACACGCCAACCACCAACACGCAGTCTGCCAGCTCGCCTTCTGCCGGCCGGAATGACGACCGCGGCAACCATCTAGATAAAGGTCAACGCACACTTTAGCGGCGCATCTCTACAGTGGAGCAGGTACAGGGGTGTCGTATAGTATTCTTAAGGATGATGCGCCACACTGGTACAGCATCGATGAGCTTAGAAAGATAATATCACATCATTATTATTCTTCTGTTGTGATGTGCCACTGCCACAAAAGCGTGGTTTTTTCTACATATGATATATTTGAACACTAAGAATATATAACAAGAGGCGTGCAGGATTTCATTTAGGAAAGATAAGTACATAAATAGGACTACTAAAACAAAATGTGCACTACAGTCAAAGTTCAAGGACGTCTTAAAGTGCGTGTTACACAGTCCACCCATCAGCCTTTCATCGTCCACTGCTGGACATAAACCTCCCCAAAATGGGGGGTTTTACCATAATCGCCACGCTTGGTAGGCGGGTTGGCGATCGCAGTGGATGTTTTTAGTACACAAGGGAACGCTGCTGCCCGGTCCCCCGGTAATCCTTTAGTCGGCTTTTACGACTCCCATAGGAAGAGACGGGCTGGAGCTATTCTTGGTGCCGGCCCCTCACGGCAAACGCCTGGCTGTTACACAGTCAGTAATCTTTAAATAAACATTAAACAAAAATTATGTAAATTGTTATTTTATACTAATGATTCTAATTCATGTAGCGCCTATTTGAATAATTAGTGTTTTTTTTCTAATAATAGTAACAAAACCATTGTAAAGAGTTTCAAACTAAATAAAGTTTTAAAAGAGTCACGTAAATACACTGTCAGAAATTCCGCCTCAGTGGTTTAATGGTAATTTGTTGTGAAAAGTTAGTTTAAATACGTATCGTATTTCATGATAGAGATTTTCTCTAGGATGGATAAACCAACCACCGAAGGAACGTAACATAGTTCCAGTGCGGCACCACACTACCCTGTTCGTTGCCCCGAACGACGGGGTGTGCGGTTAGGAACAACACAAAACAAAAGCAAAAAAAAAATGATGGATAAACCAACACTATCTATTTACTGGAATCCAAAAATGTACGTATGTACCTACACCATAGAAGCAAAATTATTCTTAGCAGAATGTGATATTTCCATCCCTAAATATTTTACAACATTCGGAATGTTAGTATATTGACAGTAGTTTTTTGAAGTTCATCTTAGCATCTAATAAACATAGATTATTAACATGTATAGACTCACAGAATGTCGAGTGGCAAAGCCTGCGAGCAACTCTTGTAGTTTGCCTCCTGCCGGTGCTTCGTTGGCGTTGAATGATTCATTTGCGCACGCGGCTCCATGCGATTGTCATAATAAACTAGCACATTTTTAATCCTACGCCATTCTACCAGCCATATCTCAATGTATCTCCAGCTTATTAACGTGCTGATGAAAACAGCCCGAAGGCTGTATCATTTTCTCTTTTGGTTTAATGAAATCTGTAACAAAATATAGCTGAAGAAAACAAATTGCTTATTTTGAATGTAACGGGATGAGTAAGTATATACTTCATCAACGTAATTAACAATGTTGGTAATAGCATATTGATTAAAATGGTTTTAAACCAGTGGAATATATATCCAAATTAATTTAGTAGTCGTAGTAATATCTAACCTACGATCAATCAGTATTAGGATTTATAATGTTTCTAACAACTATTTCAATTACCGTCAAATTATGTTAGAACAAGTAACGACATACCATATTATGTGACCTTTGGGGTTCCTCCTACACCTGTAACAAAGGTAAACGAAAAGTAAATTACACTACATAGTAGAATAAATTAGAATTCCGATATACAAAAGGTAGAGCACGAACGTAGGTGGTCAGGAAATCACAGCTGCTCCCAAATTCACGAGGGCAACCAAGAGACGGTCCGCCGTACATTGTGACGTTTTACGGCCCAGTGGTAAAGAACGTTCATTTTATTTCTTTGGGCCTTTGTTGCACTTAATTATGTACTATATTTTATGTGAAACAGAGATTTTGTCGCAAAATTTAAACTAAGATTTTAATATACAGTTAGTCTAGTCAACACACTTTATTTTCTACAAAAACTAGTATGTACTTGACACTACTAGATAAATGAGTGAGACGATGTGGAAGTGTAGGTACCGACCTACGAGTGTTGTGGGTTCAATTCCCACACAGGACAATTCTTTTGTGATCCAATAATAATCTTTTCTGAGTCTGGGTGTACTATGTGTCTGTCAATTGTTCATTACGCATAACATGCATGAAGAAACGATACATGAATTATGCTTTAGGTAAGTTTAGTTATACAGTAGCACGTGTCGTGTGGCATTATAGTTGAGAGTAACAAAAAAATATATATAATTATTTTGTTGCATTTTGTAGGTACTTCACTCAACTGCCTCGGTGGTGTAGCGGTAATGTATGCGACTGCTAATCATGAGGTCTCAGGTTCGATCCCCGGGTCGGGCAATGTTATTGAGCTTTTTTCTAAAAAGAAAAATTCTCAGGAGCAGCCCGGAGTTTGGAAATGTGCCCGGTAGACGTCAATAGGCTCGCCCCCTATTACGTGGGACTTAAACATAGCTGGCGAGTCGTGGGTGTGTAATACACCTCTGCCTGCCCCTTAGAGGAATACAGGCGTGATGCTATGTTTTTTTTGTAGGTACTTCTCGTATGGCAACACCGTCGTCATCAGTCTCATTAAGTTATTTATTGTCCTGCGTATTTTCGCACTAGGGACAGGGTAGGGGAGTATGATAGAACGCCACTTGGGTAAGTTTGTTTAATCATTAATTAGAACGCCACTTGGGTAAGTTCGTTTAATCACTAATTATTCTCTGGTACTGGTTTTTAAAAACTGATATGAGCTGTTCTGTATAAACTAGTTTCATATGTAGCTTTAACGTAGTTTCAAACACTACAAATGAGTATTTAATCTGTGTATGAAAGTAACAGGGTAACTAGTATCAATATACTCCGATTTATGTACTATATAGTACCTATATGACTTAATAAAGTAACGTTGAATAAATTAAAATCAGTACATACCTATTATAATTTTAATAAAATTATTTCAAAGATGTATCGCGTATCGTACCTATATACGTTTAAATATAGGTATATTTTACGCATTATAGTAACATATGTACGAGCTTATATTTGCCTACAGAATTTTTTAAATTAGTGGGTATCATTATCATGCTTTTTATGTCTAGTAAAGTCATTAACATAATATATTTACATAATCAACTAACATTTAATAATCTAAAGAGGCACTTAATTTTCGTAAGTACCTATCCAAAAATGAACGTGGGTTATTAAATTGAATTAGGATTCTTCAAACTTACCAAGTTGTGTAAAATAATTAAATTTTTGAATGAGTTTATCAAAACTCCTTTGGAAGATAATTTTCCAAATATATTCACGTTAGTGACAGTGACGAGCATTTTAGTATGACATAACTATGGACTTATGTAGGTAGATACATAAAATCTTAGTAAGAGTACGTTAATAGTCTGAATATTAACTTTCCTAAGTTTCATTGTTATGAATATACATGCATATTCATAACATTGCATTTTTTTAAGACAACACCCTGCACTTCGGATTAATCCTTCTATCACGGGGGACTTTACAAACATACAATTCCATGGACACAAAGTACCTACACCCAGACTCAGAACAACCATTTGTGAATCTCACAAAGAGTTGTCCCGTGTGAGAGTCGAAACTTTATTGCTGTTTTCCTCTACAGGAAATACAGAAAGAGCATAATGTAAATTTATTCATTAACAATGGTCGTTGTAAATGGCCTATATTTGTGTGAAATCTACTATAATTCATTCTAAAGTAGCTATTACTGGTTTTTTAACCCGTAGTGCACATTAAGATCTGCCGTAAAAACTTGATTCTTGTTAAGGCGGGATAAAATATACCTAACACACCCCGTCATTCGGGGCAACGAACAGGGTAATGTGGGGCCCTCACTCACTAAATAAACCCGCCGTGTGCCGTCTCTCCACCCGTATTGGTGGATCATTGGAACTGTGTTACATTACTTCAGTGGTAGCTACTACACACCTGACAATTAACCCCCTCACTAATAAACATTGTTTAAGCTCTGGGGGGTTAGGCGGAATCTCATATCCACATGTCGATCGTATCGTGATCACTGTGGTTGGTTGAGAAACCGACGCGTGATGTCGCAATAATCCGTTATCCTATCATGGTGAGCTCTCAACCAATCACAGTGATAGCGATACGATCGATATGTGAGATATGAGATTCTGCCTAACCCACCTGAATAGTAATTCAGTGTTTTGTTCCGTTCTTTCAACGTCAAACTGTCATATTAGTGACAAAAACAAAATACTGAATAACTACGTTTATTAGTAAGGCCCTAAATGTATTGAGCCATGTATTAGAATAAATTGTGAAATACAAAACGGACAGTAATAAATAAGGTCGAACCACTCAACTGTCTCGAAATACGTTTCAAACACTATAAACTACTGAGCTAATGCAAGTAGGGCTCGTGCTTATCAATTTCTACGTATCTACAATCTGTTGGTACATGCCATCTATCGGCTGTATCCGAAAACATAATTCTGATTAGGCAATACTAAATTATTACAGAAGTTTATACTTAATTAATTATTTTTGACCCATATTTTTTAGCATTTGACATGCTCAGCTACTTTTGAAGTACAAATTATTTGTAAATGAGGAAAAAGAGATTTTTAGTACAAGCAGGAATCGAACCCACGTCCTTTCCAATCCGGGGAAGTGCTCTAAGCCACTGAGCTACCGCACCGACCTTTCAGTCATCCCAATCTCCTCATCACACACGACCAAGGTTGGTCGTAAAGACAAATGTGATGAGGTGGTTCGATTCCCGCTCGTACTAAAAATCTCTTTTTCCTTATTCACAAATAATTTGTACTTAATTAATTAATTAATTAATAGCTATAGAAGTAATAAACTTACGAGCAGCTACACAGAAATTTTCTGATCCACTACGTTTTGTTTAAAAAATATTTGTTTGTATTTTCTCTACAGTTAAATTTAAAAATATTGGGAAGGAGTCAAATTCATTGGTGGTATGGTGGTATGTGTCATATGGTGACGAATGAAAATAAATTAAATTGTTTTGTAATTTATAGTGCTGGTTCTTAGTTCTTTTTAACTACATATTTTTATTTAGTTACCAACTGCTACCTGAGAAATAGAACGCCTGGAATTTAGTTACTTTTACGGAAACGGAACTTTCTTTTACGGAACCCTAATTATTTTTCCAACATAAAAGTAGTTTATTTTATTACTTATAACATCAGCAGCTTTCTGCCAGTGAAAGTCCTGCTCAAATTGGTCTAGCCGTTTCGTATATAAGCCGGAACAAAATTAATAGATAAAAATTTTAAAGATTGGTATTTTATTATAGGTAACGAATATACTTTCATATGCATTTATTAAAAAGCTGTTATACAGACATTACAAACAGACACTTTAATTTTATTTATTTGTATTTTTATAGATAAAGAAAGATCACGTTTATCTTATTACATTAAATCTACGATAAAAATACTTTATTTACTTGAACGAGGAGCTTTACGAGGGAGTTAGAAAGGGGCTAAGTAGAGAGTTACGGCATTCATTAAAATTCTTAACGGCTGCAAAGAGAATTTCCCCTCTCTGTTTAATATTTTTATCTCGTATCAAGTTGCCAGTTTGTTTTTATTTTAAATTTATATCGGCATCAATAACGTGACAATTCTTCAAAAATCATTATAATTTGTCTATGAGTTTCATGTCATAAGTAAATTGATTTATTCTGTCGATACTTATTTTACGGTGTTTTAAGTACCTAATTTACTCTAAGATTTCTTTAGTGATTACTTAAAAAAAACACTCTTCCCTATATAGGTATGTTATAATGCGGTAGTGAGCCTTTAAAACCAAACCTTAACTGCTCCGCCACAGGCAAAAACTATTTTTTTTAGGTTATATCTCAAATTCCCGATATAGTAACGAGATAAAATTTATACCAGTATTTAATTCTAGTTAAAATCTGTCAAATAATGAAGTTTCACTAAAATCTGTTTAGTAGTTTATGCATGTTAACAAACCGATAAACAGGCAAAAAAATAATTTAAAAAAATTTGTTGTAGTACGCCTAAATAGCCCATAGAGTCATGTTTTTTACAAATATCTTAAATGTACAGACATAGTTTGGTTACTGATCGATTACTATACATAGGTATGTAATAAAATATATCTTTTATAACCAGCAATCTATTCTCAAATGAGAAATCATAAGCCACAGCTAAGAGACTGTCAAGAATAATGCAAACAATTTATGTTTAAACAAAATTATATCCTGATATTTGATGCAATTTTAGCGTAAGTTAATTTGTCCATGAGCGCTCGGGTGTGGGGCGGGCAATGTGACGGCCAGGTCAAGGTTCTACTGCACCAGAGTATATAAATATCGTATGAGTACCGATCGTGCCACATTAGTGCTATTTCCACCTGAAGGCCAATCCCAGACCTTTATCGACCGGGATAGCTTAATTTATACACGAGTATAAATTTATTGAAACACTTCTATCTCACCGAAAATAAACATATAGTTTTGAGGAATAGGTGATATTTATAGGAGATGAATTAGCACACTAACAATATAGGCGTCTAAGATTGGTCTTAGGGTTATGATATTATGTTTCTTTTACGAAATCTATCACGTTTGGTTTATTTTCTGCCGTCAAATACTATAGTATTCATGGCCATAGGAAGATTGTATGTATGATAATAACGTCCGTTCTTGAGACTTCAGATCCACAGTAGCATATACTAAAGCAGTTGATGCAGGTATAGATATTCTCACAACAGCTATGACATGAAGTTTGATGGTGGCCATAATTCGTCGTCATACAAATTACATAATTAGAAAAAAAAAACATGCGGTGCAGTCTTTGGGGACTGCCGATAGAAGTGAAAACTAAGTAACTTGTGAATTGTATCGTCTATTAGATATTAATCTTTTTATTACTAGGCTACTAGATTATTATTTTTGAAATATTTTTAGTTTGTGAAGAAGTGGTAATGACCAATTTTTGGAGCGTTCGGTGACGATGACGCGAGTTCCATTATTTTTGTACATGAAACCAAAAAGTACTCAACGCGCCTAAAGAAGATCGGAGCGTTCGGTGACGATGACGCGAGTCCCATGATTTTTGTTCACCCAAAAGTGCCTAATGCGCCTAAAGAAGTTTTCACTTCAAAAACTCCGCGAATCCATAATTATTGGTACTGTTTGTTTGAATATTGTTAAAAATACGCGTTAGCATATATGTTGCGCAATAATTAATATAAATTCAGCCTTGACATTGGTACTTGACGCACATACAAATATGTACATTATAATGTTCACATGTCTGAGCATATAGATCTGTATGTTTGCCGCATCATGACTAAACAACATAAGAAGCTTTTTTTTTATGTTTAGCCACATTGCGTTATTTCTATGAGTTAAATACTATAGGACCTTACGACTCACACGTACACGAAGTGTATTAAACAAAAAGTTACCCTAATTAAAGAACGAAATTGGCTCGCGAAGGCACACATTTTTACGACCAATCATAAAACAGGCTTTTAGAGTACAACATAAAGTAGCTACCCTGAATTTTTACGGGAGTCAGACGTTTTATTTGCCAAATTAAATTCACAGCAGCCGGATTTTACATCATGTCAAATGACAAATTACTCGGTATCATTTTATCATGCGTGAAGTTGTCAAAGAGAGACTGAGCGAGATCATAACTGTTTGCCGAGAGTGTAGGTACCTATATGCCTAATACAAACCTTTATAACTGTTGGTATGCTTAAAAATTATTATTTTGTGCGTGTGTTTGTCACTAAGCTCCTCGCTAATCGCTGGACCGTCCAGCAAATTTTTAGTGTGCGCATTTGAGTGGATCGATGGAATATTTAATACCTCGGTATGTGGCGCGGCGCTATGATCGTGTTTAGGATTTATTTCTTCTTTTTATCTTTTATGATCTTTCGTATATCAAAACACATTACCACAAACTTTCACCCCAAATCATCATTATCGAACAATCAAGCACCGAAAAAAAAACTAGAACTGCTTACACATAGCAGGTAAGCACGGACACAACGTCTGTCAAATCCAGTAGTATATAAGTCGTGGCTATATCTTAAAATTGGTCAATTCAAAATGGTTCTATTTCATGAAGTGGAAAATATCCGCTGCCCCCATCAAGATATGGTCTAGCCAGATTATATATAAAGTTTCTTTGTCAAGTCTATCTTTTTTTTGTATATTAACGGACCTCGTGGTGTAGTCGGTAATGTAACCGACTTCCGTGCACGAGGTCGTGGGTTCGATTCCCACTCAGGTCAATTATTTGTGTGATGAACACAGATATTTGTACTGCGTCTGGGTGTTTTCTGTCTATTATATATGTATGTATTTACAAAAAAAAGTAATATATGTATTATATTCGTAGTTTGGTACCCATAGCACAAGCGTTACGCTTAGTTTGGGACCAGAGGACATTGTGTGAAAATGTCCATGAATATTTATTTATTTATCTATTCAGATAGTACCTAAACTCAAAAACGACAGAAGCGATTTCCATGCGTTTTCACCGATGAATGGAGTGATTCATGGGAAAGGTTTAGCTGTATAATCCATTATGGTTATGTAAATTATTTGAAGTACGACGATGATTGTTGGGTTCAGTTGTGGAATCAGAAAAATCATATAGACTGGGAAAGGAGGACTAGGTTATGCCCGCGGGAGAAGCCTCGTGTTAGTAGACTTGACAAGGGACGCTGAAATCGGTTTGTAGGATTTATTTTCAGACAAATGCTAGTACTAAGTAAATATTCTGAAATTGTCTTTGTTGTGTTGAACTTATGTTATAGAAGAAACTTATTAAACTTTATACAATGCTTAGAAAAACACACTACATTTATTGATCAATTAAATTCGTGAGTCTCGAAGCAAGTCTGTGAAGGTTACATTGGTGATAGCTTTTATACTTCATGTAATATTGTTCTAAGTGTGATCACATTATAATTACAATCTATAACAGATAACAGTGAAACACGAACGAATTTTGTTTACGACCCAGTCCGTTGATTATAGTTTCAGCTAACGATGAATTGTGTTTAGTGCGGCACTAAACGTGGAATAATAATGGTTATATATTTTCGACATTACTTCAAGGTACTTATTTATTCTAGACTTTATTTAAACTGCCATTTCATTAAAATTGGCATTACCGTCCTACATTATTTTCATAACATGCAATATCGTGCCTGATTCCTTGAAAATATGGCAAAGTTATGCTATTAAAGTCTGAATGCTATTTATATAGGTAAAGGTATAGTTAATTATAAATTATTTATTGCATTTATTATATATATATATTTCAACTAATTATAAGACAGTGGTCAATTTGCTATACTATAATAAAAATGTGTTATTATTCATTTTGATCTGTATTTTAGCATTTGACATGCTCAGCAATTGCAAAATTAAACTTATTATATTGAATTAATGCATGTAAATGCATACGATAGGTGGCGTGGGTCGTAAAGACAAACGTGATGTCAAGATTGGGTATGGTCGAAGGTTAGTGCGATAGCTCAGCGGCTTAGAGCACTTCCCCGGATTGGAAAGGACGCAGGTTCGATTCCCGCTCGCACTAAAGTTCTCTTTTTCTACATTCATAATAATTTGTACTTTAATGTGGTATCCATCCATCCATCCATAAGCCTTTTGACGTCCACTGCTGGACATAAGCCTCCCCAAGAGAACGCCACAACGAGCGGTCCTGTGCCGACCGCATCCAACGGCTCCCCGCGACTTTGACCACATCGTCGGTCCATCTGGTGGGGGCCGTCCTACGCTGCGCTGTCCGATACGTGGTCACTACTCGAGAACCTTTCTTCCCCAACGGTTGTCGGTTCGTCGAGCGATGTGGCCTGCCCATTGCTACTTCAGCATGACAACCCGGCGTGCTATGTCGGTCACCCTCGTTCTCCTACGGATCTCCGTATTACGGATTCGATCACGTAGGGAAATACCAAGCATAGCTCGCTCCATGGCCCGCTGATCGACTTTGAGCCTTGCTACGAGGCCAACATTCAGAGACCACGTCTCTGTTCCATATGTCATCACTGGTCACATCTTCGTTTTCAGACACTGCGGAATATTGGACAAGAAGATCTTCCTTAGCTTCCCGAACGCTGCCCAGCCGAGTTGGATCCGTCGATTGACCTCTTTCTCGAAGTTGTGCTTACCTAACTGGACTGTTTGTCCCAGGTAGATATAGTGGTCGACAACTTCGAGAAGCGCACTCCCGACCAGGACCGGTGCTGAAATGACATGGACATTAGACATGACTTTCATCTAGTCCATGTTCATTTTAAGACCCACTAGTCGAGAAACCCTGCTGAAATCATTGAGCATGGTGCCAAGGTCCTCCAGCGATTCTGCCATGACTATGATGTCGTCGGCATATC
Source organism: Leucoma salicis (assembly GCA_948253155.1). Classification (NCBI taxonomy): domain Eukaryota; kingdom Metazoa; phylum Arthropoda; class Insecta; order Lepidoptera; family Erebidae; genus Leucoma; species Leucoma salicis. The sequence continues at coordinate 10,663,159 of OX411809.1, read as the reverse complement.
GAAGGTGATTGATGTATTTGCCATTGATGTTGATGCCGAATCCGGTACCGTCCAAAAGCTTGAAGACATCTTCCAATGCAGCGGTGAAAAGTTTTGGGGACATAACGCCTCCCTGTCTAACACCTCTCTGCAGTTGGATCGGTTTCGTACTCCTGTCCTGAACACGGACTGATATGGTGGCGTTTCTATACAAGCACTTCAGCACCTCGATATACTGATAGTCAGTTTGGCACCGCCGAAGGGACTGCAGCACCGCCCAAGTTTTGATCGAATCGAAGGCTTTATCATAGTTCATAAACGCCAGACACAGAGGCCGATTGTATTCCTCGGTTTTCTGTATAATCTGGCGTAGCGCGTGGATGTGGTCTATGGTGCTATAACCTTTTCGGAAACCGGCTTGTACGGGAGGTTGGAAGTCGTCAAGCCTGCGCGTGAGTCGATTTGTAATGACCCTCGAGAACAACTTATAGACGTGGCTCAGAGCGAGATGGGTCTATAATTCTTCAAGAGGGTCCTGTCACCTTTGAATAGCCTCTGGAGGGCTTTGAGGACCGGCTTTCCGCCTGCCTTTAGAAGCTTTATAGTAATTCCGTCGTCACCCGGTGCCTTTCCATCCTTTAGCTTCGTGAGAGCCATTCTGATCTCGTACAGGCTAACGTCCGGGATATCTTCGGTATAGTACCGAGTTAGCTTGGATCTGGGGTCTTAGACCAAGGCGACAGCAGGACTCTGGGATTTTTACAACTGTCCATAGAACTGCTGGACCTCTCTCAAGATCTCATCTCGAGATGAAATGACAGCGCCGTCGTTGGTCCTCAATTTAGTCAACTGGCTTTGACCAACAGACAGATCTCTCGCGAACACTTTCGAGCCTTTGTTCCGCTCTATTGCCTCTTTAATACGGGTAGTATTAAATTGGCGAATATCGTGGCGCACCGCCTTGGAGATCTGTCTGTTTAACCGCCTTAGGCAGGACCAACCGGCTGAGGACTGGACTGTCATTTCCTGTCTTCTCTCCATGAGTTTGAGAGTATGGTCCAAGAGTTTACGAGTCCTACTGTCGCGACGGGCTTTGAAGTAGGTGACCCAACCGCGTGGACAGTTTGTACGAACCTGCTGTTCATATCGCTCGCTGATTCACACTCATCTAGACATTGGAAGCGATTTTGTAGTTCGAGCTGAAAGCTCTCGGGGTTCTGGTATTGGGCAGGTGTTGGTTAAAATAAAAAATGAAAAATTTAATTTAATGTGGTATTATTGATTTTTTTTATTACATGTAGTGGCAGACGAGCTACGGTCCATCTGATGGGAAATGGTAACCGTCGCCCATGGACTCGACTATACCAAGAGTATTGTCAAGCCGCTGCTCACCAATTCATTTCTCAGATATGAAATGAAATATAAACGGCTATCTCCTGCTACAGCCAAAGCGCAACGATGTGCTTCATGGCCGGCCACACGGGAGATGGTGGTACCAACCCGCTCGGGCCTGATACCAAGTGAGTACTCCCACTTGGTACCCAACCCTACCACCAGTCATGCAATGGATGACAATTGCTTACTTCCCTTAGTCACCTCATACGACACCCATGGGAAAGAATGGGGTGGTGACACTTGTATTCTTAGTCCGTCACCACACGGACAAAATTTAATATTATAATCATACTATCTTTTTTGACCGCCTCAAATTTTTCTGTCCTCCGTGCTCCAATTAGTGCTTACAATTAGTGACGTAAATCATATAGCGAGGTCGTCAGGAAATGATAATATAGACTTATTTCCTTGGGCAACAATTGAGTAACAAGTAAATATTTAAATATGAATTTATTTTTAAGATACAGATGACTTGTGTAAATATTAAAATAGCATTTCATTAGTGGACGTGATTCATAATTCTAATGGTCTTTCAAAGGAAAATATAATTTCCCTAAAAGTACTATTTAGAAAAAAATACTTGGGGGAAATGTCACGAATAAACATTTATGCTGTGACCAGATAATTTTATGGAAATTAGATATCGTTAAGAGTAAACAGAGATAATAAATAATTATATTAGAAGTAAGTAATTGAATTACTAAGAATAAATACTTTGGGGACAGGACCACACCTATTGAATACACTATTAACGGACATCTGAGCCAAAAAGACAGAAATATATTAAAAGTAAATTAAGAAAGTTATACATGCGTCAGATATAACTCCAGTCCTCCAATTAATAATTAGGTTATAAATCTTATAACAATCTGTTGTGGAGACTCTCAGACCCCACAGTGTCTGGTTTTGTGGGGCAATGTTATATTGATCACCATTAATGCCAGGTTCCTATAATAATAAAACCGATCGTTTTACTTATGATTGGTAGAATATTCTACCAGACGTAAGTATAATCTGTCCCTATAAAATACGAGTCGTACGTGAATTGACTGACATTTTGCAACTAACGGATGGGTAGCTGTTAACAATGACGATTCGTTGAATATAGGAACCGAGCATAAGCCATGGCAGTATTCGGTTAGTACCTACTTGCATCGAATTGTGAAAAGTGAGCGAGCCCCAATACTGGAATTTTACTTAAACTTATAGTTTATGTATTTTATTTTTCATCAATATTTTTTTAAATTCATTGGTTATAGTTAAAGTTTTGAAAAATGCAAAGAATCATACCGAAGTGTTTTAAATTTAAAAAAAAAAAAAAAAAAATATATTCACGGACATTTTCACACAACGTCCTCTGGTCCCAAACTAAGCTAAACGCTTGTACTATGGGTTCCAGATTACGGATATAATACTTATACTACTTTTTTTTTGTAAATACATACATATAATAGATAGAAAACACCCAGACGCAATACAATTATCTGTGTTCATCACACAAATAATTGTCCTGAGTGGGAATCGAACCCACGACCTCGTGCACGGAAGTCGGTTACACTACCGACCACGCCATGAGGCCCGTCAAATACTAAGTAATTAAATTTGTTTAATTCCAGAAAATAGAAAAATTAATTATTATTTTAGATCTTCAAGGAAATAAATTGATTAAATCATTTTCATTATTAATTTTTACCAAAAGTGCCAAAATTATAATTCACTAATAATAGATGAATTGAATTTCTTGAATTATCAATTAAACAGAAAATTATTAATTAACAGAATTCATTAATTATATTGAGCAATCTTGACAAGACTAAAAAAATTTTTTTTCATTCAAAATTTTGCCGCTCTAAAAAATTTGCCGCCCTGGGCACTTGCCCCGACTGCCCCTAGTGTAAATCCTGTATTGATCATCTGTGTTTGTAGTATAATACAATTGATCATGCATTTCTACGTTCTACACGAATTCATACAGCGAAGGGTTACTCCTCCATATTTATTTACCACTAGTAATATGTTTTATAGAAAAATATAAAATATCAATGTAAACAAAGGATATCTATGGACACAACCATCTACTTTCAATGATGCGAGGTGCGGGGATTTATTTGTGATAATGGTATGACTTTTTAACCAAGAAAGCTAATCTTATCTGAAATCTACATAAATAGTGGAGTGGTTTAGATACCCACAGCCAATGTTGTGTTGTGGGTTTGATAGTATATTTTTTTGTGTGATTTACCAACGGTTGTTCTGAGTCTGTGTTCCCTGCGATACAAACATATGCTATATATTTATAAACATACAGTGCAAGATGGTTAAAAAAAATCTATATATACTATATCAATATTTAAAACGCTTTTTACCTCTAATTCAACTTTTCCATTTAATTGTAAAACTATAACAAGCTATTGTAATAACTAACAAGAAAGTCTTGTTGTGTCGCGACGGCCTCCAGTCCATGCCATTGTGCACCAAAGGTCACGGAGTTCGGTGAATGAGAAACCTGAAAGGTCCCTCCCTATGTTGTATCTCTATTGAGAACTTTTGTAACAATAAATAGCCCTTATACTGCCTTTTTCGCTTGCTTCACAAAGGAAAAAAGATAAGTTTTTAAAGATATATTCAGCGGACTTGGTGTTCAATGTTCTAAGATGAAACCTTAATGGTTAATTGGTATATTTTGCACGTAAGATTTTTAAACCCTTTTATTGCGAAAGAATTAAAAAAATTAGTCAAGAAAACGAATAACTGCTGTAAAATGGAAGGTCTCATTATTATTTTTTTACAAAATATTTACGATCCTTAATAATTTAAGAGCTATCCAATAAATTAAAGGAAATTGAAAACGTCAACCTGAAGAACATCTGGTTAGTAATATGTTACTAACCAGATGTTTCCGTTTGTCCGTGTGGTGACGGACTAAGAATACAAATGTCACTACCCTATCCTTTCCCGCGGGTGTCGTACAAGGCGACTAATGGAAATAAGTAATTATCACCCATTGCGTTACTGGTGGTAGTGCTGGGTACCAAGCGAGATCTATTGGTTTGGTATCGGGCCCGAACAGGTCGGTATCACCGTCTCCTGTGTGACCGATCATGAAGCTCATCAGTGTGTTTTGGCTGCAGAGAAAGAGAGCCAAGTATTCTTTCATTTCATATCTGAGAAGCTTGACAATACTCTCGGTATAGTTGAGTCCATAAGTGACGGTTACCACTTACCATCAGGGCCGTTGCTCGTCAGCTATCATTAGCAAAAAATAAAGATATCTCCAAAACTACACAAGGGACTAATATTGAGAAAATATTATCCAAAACCTATTTTTGTCTTGTAAGATTACCTAATTCAACGGAGACAAAGTATTTCTTTTTGTCTTTGCGTTTAACAGACACGTTGACAAATTACTTGTTGTTGCTTCCGAATTCGGCGTGAAATTTCTCTTCTTTAAATGGGAACAAAATTTCCTGACAAAATTTAAAAATCATTGTCGTGTTATCTTCCTCTATCCATTTTGTATATGTACCTTCAATGTACAGACATACAGGGGTTCTACTTTTTATTACATGTTTTAAAAAATATAGATTGACATGACATTTCCATATAAATGTTAAAGTATCTTTCGATGACAACTCTGAGGTAGTAGGCACGGGTAAAGATAATCGGCTTTCCTTTGTGACGCTAAAAAGAAATGTTTTTTCCATGGCTCAGTTTGTAATATGTTTTTCAGGGATGGAATTTTAACGCCCAAGGGATGTTTTTGTGCTTAGACTCAGGGAAATTGGACAAATTGAATTTTGTGTTTTGTTTGAATATAATGTAGCTACTTTCATCTGGCTACATAAAAGTGGGTTTTATCTGTCCTTTGTGTAATATCTTCAACTATAAAAGTAAGCAGAAAGCAATCCACTTTTTATATAATGTATGTTGAATATTCAGTTTCCATCCTGTAGATAATAAGCAATCTTACAGAGACTATTTTTAAAGAGCTTTCTCCGTTAAAAATCCTTGACAAAAATACATTTATTATACTGTGTAGGATTTGTAAAATTTTATGTTTTAGTCTATTGTGTGTGTTACACTGCGTGATCAAATGCGCCATGTTCACGCTATCTCGACATGCAGAGTATAAAAACATTTAACACATGAACGTATATATATCACATTCAGTGACGTGCATTTTTGAACTGGATTAAATCTACTATTATATAATGTATATACTCGTATACATTTTTGTGATTGCATCTCAGTACGTATGATAGAAATTAGGATATTTATTAAAGCGTATATTTAAATCCCACTATAAAAAGTACACCTAGATATAAAAGCTCAAATTATTCTCTAGTGGACTACAGATAATGACGTAATCAAGAAACTTCCTTTGTTTAAATGTCACAACATTTCTGTGTTCAAAACTCTTTGCAACTTGCGACCTAAAGAGCTCTTCATAATAATTATACGCTAGATTATAATAATACAATTTATATCTAAAAAGCCAATAGGTTATAGGTGTGTGTATAATTTCTTAGCTGCACAATGTAAAGCTGTAACAGAGCTATGTGACATTAAATATATTTGAGAAAAAAATTATATAGTACATTGTTACCCTAGGGATGAAAGCAACTTAGCGAGGGCTCCAATAGTTCGAGGGACTAAATAAGTCTTTATCCCGAGGTAAGCACTGTGATTTTCATTACGAATACGAGGAAACTAAAAATAAAAATCATGAATTAGCAAAAGAAAAAATGGGGAATTTTCCCGCCGATTTTGTTTTTTTTTCTGTGGCCTGTCAGCTATTCAGCCATTATTTTTCATTTTAATCATTGAAAAAATATAAATCTTCGTTATTTTAAAGATATAGTTGCAACTATATTAAAATAAAGTCATTTAAAAAACAAATTCTTTAGTAAATAGGTACTTAACTTTATTTCAATTTTACATCGCGCTGTAATTGGCTGGCTGTACAGAAAACAGAACTGTTTTTTTTTAAATTACTCAGCTGTCAGTTGAAAGTAGTTCTCCCTAGGGCTGAAAAGTATTACTTCAACCCGCTCCCAAGGCAACTTCAGGCCTACTTTCAGAGTATGAGTAATGAAAAATAATATTTAGACGTCTCTTGACCTAACCCAATATTCTTTTTTAGAATTTTCGTTTGTTTGTTTGCGCATCATGAAAAATCTACTTAGCTGATTCTTATAAAACTTGTTTAATTTTATAGCTGTTGATTGGACTTAAAAACTGATATACTTACTACGTTTATCTCGTCATTAATATGATAATTCAGGAACCTGAAGTTATAACATAAAAAGTAGCTTCTACTTGCAGTGGAACTTTTCTTAAAGTGTATATATAGCAAGCTATACATAAATCTTATAGTCCAAGATGCCAGATCACATCAGACGAAAATTCTTTGGCTGATTTACAAACATTTGAGGAATCGATTAGTGTTTATTGTAAATGTACACGCATATCCACTGGCATGGAATGATAGCCAACTTCTAGGTATGAGGTGAAAACTTGCATACCTAAAATATTAATAACTTTTAAAGAGCGTTCTGATTTTAATTATGTAAAGGCCACGTTGGTGGTTAAACTCACACCCCTTTACCAGACGTACATCACTCGCTCAATTCAGAGCTAAAACTCAAACGTATATGATCAACAAAAATAAAACTATTTATAAAAAAATAATCCAACTTGAAAATTAAAATATTTAAACATTTAAAATGATATAAAAAGTAATCAAATAGAAGCTACTAGAAATATATTTTTTTTAAGTTTTATAAACGACAGCTTTGTTGCTGTCAGTGGGGTCAGGATTCTCCGAAACCGGCGAGCGTGTATGAAGAAAATTATGAATGTTGAGGAAGCGAGAGATGTATGCAAGAATAGAGCCTTTTGTCACACTGTTCTCTCTGCCTACCCCGCAAGGGAGATAGCGTAATGATAAGTAAGTAAGTAAAATCATCGCAGGTGCAACCCTAACGCATTCGTTGAATGACAAAGTTGCACGTGGATCATGCGGCGGGTAAAACAATCTCAACTGTATTTCTTTATAATAAGGTACATTTCTTCTCGGTGCGAACAATTAGTATTATTATTAAGATTTTGTAGGTCTTTTTATAGAGAGATTTTGGACAAGTTTTAACGGAAGTGATGTTTCTGCCCGTAGGACTAATATCTTTTCTGTGCCCTTACTAATAAACATTGTTTAAACTCCAAATAGTTATTCAGTGTTTTGTTCCGTTCTTTCAACGCCAAACTGTCATATTAGTGACAATACTGACAATGACAAAACACTGAATAACTATATTCAGAGGTTATACAACGTTTATTAGTAAGGCAGACAGTGCCATTTTAATTTTATTTGGTCTTCCAAATAAAGTACATTATACCCTATATTTGTGGCTCAGATCGTTTGTATGTTATCTGGTTATGTGTTAAGCTGCTCAACAGATATCGGTAAAAAAAACAATAAAATTAAAAAAAAACTACAGGGAGTGAAAACGTTTGTAAACTTTATATTCTTTTTATTCATTCCCGCTGGCATAGGATTCCTCTCTGAATGAGAGGATTTTAGGCCGTAGTTTACCACGCTGGCCTATTGCGTATTGCCAGATTTTACAAGCCGTCGAGAAAATCTCGTACGTTTCGTCACGATATTTAGAAAAGTTAGAGGTGTATGCCATGGACCTCGGATCGAATACACTACCGCAGCCTTAGCAGTTGGTTTTCCTGCACTAAACTTTTAACCGTCTTAGGTCAGTCAAGATTAGAATCATCTGTATTCATGCTTTTAATTTAAAAATCTTAACCTCAATGTTTATTTGATTTAGAATCGAGTAATTCTATGGTTTTGCAAAACCTCCAACGAGAGAAACAGGGAAAATTCATAAAGTAAAAATTTTAACGTCGACAAAATCGCGGTTAATTTACAGTTTACTAGCGGACATGGCAAACTTCGTACCGCCTTAAATTTTTCATGAATAAATATTGCAATTATAAATTGAGATAGAAAGTATCCTATCTGTTAAGTTGGAACAAAACACACATTTAAAAAAAAGTTAAAATTGGTTCGGTAGTTTCTGAGTTCATCCCGGGCAAACATCGTGACACTGGAATTATATATAATATAAAGTATCCTATCTCTTAAGTTGGAACAAAACACACATTTAAAAAAAAGAAACGTTAAAATCGGTTCAGTAGTTTCGGAGTTTATCCTGGACAAACATCGTGACACTGGAATTATATAATATAATAGATAATAAAACAAGAACAATACCGAAGTACACGTTTAATTTAACTTCATTGGGTGTTTGTTTTTTATAATGGCGTGGATATAAGTATTAGTAATTCATATGGTATCAGTGAGCTGGCTCAACCGAGGAAGTTCCATCTTCTATAGAAAACATCCCTCATTCCGTGTGGTGACGGACTAAGAATACAAGTGTCACCACCGTTCTTCCCCACGGATGTCGTATGAGGCGACTAAGGGATGTAAGCAATTATCATCCACTGCATGACTGGTGGTAGGGCTGGGTAACAAGTGGGAGTACTCACTTGGTATCGAGCCCAAGCGGGTTGGTACTACCATCTCACTTGCGACCGGCTATGAAGCATATCGTTGCGTTTTGGCTGTAGCAGGATATAGCCGTTTATTCTTTCATTTCATATCAGCATGAGAGCAGCGGCATGACAATACGCTCGGTATAGTTGAGTCCATGAGCGACGGTTACCATTTACCATCAGATGGGCGGTGGCTCGTCTGCCACTATATTATGCAATAAAAAAAAATATTAAAAAAATCGGCTTGAAGCACTGGTACCTATGTACTCCTTGTTACCGGTAGGTATGTTGTGTTTCGTATGTAGTAAGAGCACCTGTAGCCCAAATCTTCCCCTAATCCCCCCTACCCCACTTATTATCGTTACTTTGCTACGGTAATCGCTTACCATCACGCAGATCATATTTTGGTTAACTACACCCATTATAATAAAAAAATGAAACGTAAGATTATACATACATAGGGACGCGTACATGAAGAATGTATAAACATGAAGAATAAATGTGTTTGTTATTATACATTCTGTAGGCGTTTGTTTCATAGGTAGGTGGTACACACTGAGTGTATTTATATGCAGACAAGTGGAAGATAGTTCAAGCTCAATATCATATATCAGTCACCTGTATATCTTAAAATAAACCCTAAATTAAAAAAATACAGAAATTAGCTCACGTTTTAATATGCTCATCTGATAGTCCGGTTAATCAGCTCAAAAAGAGGTAAGCTTAGGAAAAAAATTATAAAACAAAACAAGCATTTGTTTCTTAAAGCAAATTAATTAACACAACTTACATAAACATCACTTATATATACGCCACTGGAACAAGCAACGACTAGGTATAGAAATAAAAATTCTACATTATGATGTTTCAATATCTATTCAGTAGATTTATTCCGATAATATATTAGAAAATACTTTTTACTTATGAAATTGCAGTTTTCGTTCGGCATCGAAAAGTTGGAATCAAGATTATAAAGTTAGTTATCTCGTGGAGCGACAATTCTAAAAGCATTAGTCAGAACGACTGAGATAACACATTCTACTTGAAAACTTCATCTTTTAGCAGAATTATTAGACGGTTTTATTATAGTTTACGATATATTTAAATATTAAACGTAGAATGAAAAGCGATTTTCTCAAATTAATTACTTTTTAGGTTATTTTGAACTAAGCATCACTTAATTTTACGAACATTTTCGAAATTATTGTCTACAAATTATCACTACTTGCATGAAGGAAAACATCGGGAGACAACCTGCATGTCTGAGAGATTTTTTCAGGGCTTGTGAAGTCAGCCTTGTATTTGGCCAACGTGGTGAACTACGGCCCAAGTCCCTTCCCTCGCTGAGAGGAGACCATCGCCTAGCAATGGAACAGTGATGAGAGGAGAAAAATAGAATTATAACCATCTTACGAAGCCATACAGCAACATATAAACATTGTAACGATTCACTGAATAGACTATCACTTAATATTTTGATGTGATATGCAGACCATAAAATCAAAATGATTATGTTAAACTATTTATACTCGTGGTTATCAACCCTGCACAACTAATTTGCTGTCTGAAGATTTAAATCGAAATGTCTAGACTGATATTCAATCACGATTGAAGAAATTGATTGGAACTAGTTCGTAAATTTTTTGATGCACCACTAAATAGACTTGATTTTCTTTGATAATTGATTTAAGTTCATAGAAGTCTGGAAAAGTTTAATTTAAATGTAATGTGTATGTTTTTCTTTTTAAGTGCGTTAATGTCTGGAAATTTTTGTTGAATTGAATAAAAATTCTCTCAAAAACTGAGCTATTTGATAGCAGAATGCAGCAACTTTAAACCTCAGAAAGAAAGAAGCCAATTTAAAAAGGAAAAAGAACTTAACACGAGAATAAGGGGAGAGAGGGGAAACGGTAGCCAAAGAGTGCTGAGCATTACCGAGACTTACGGCCCTTATGTATTTGTTGTTATTTTAACGGCGGGCTAAACCGCAAGGCATAGCTGGTTTGTGCAGATAAATCATGCTTGTAAGTTGTATTTATTTATTGTTCATTGCATCGTATCTTTTTTTCTTGTAATTATTAGATATAATTATATAGTGTTTGGTGAATTTATTTTAATTTTATTTCAATTTTAATCTGTATCAGAAAAATAAATTATAAAGCTGTAACAGAACTATGTCTGTAAATTTAAGACATTTGAGAAAAAAATATCTATTAGGCTATTTAGGCGTCTCTAACCACAAAACATTTTTTTTAGAATTTCTGACGTTTGTTTGTTTAGGCTTCACGCAAAAACTACTGAATGGATTTTGATGACAGTTTTTGTTTGATAGCTCTTGATTAAACTTAAATACTGGTATACATTGCCGTGTGGGACCGGCTTTAGAGTTGCCCCACCCCTCTCCACCCATGGGAGTCGTAAGAGCCGACTGAGGGAATACCGAGGGAGTGGGCAGCAGCACTTCTTCGAGTGTTAACAACATCCACTGTGATTGCCAACCCGCCAGCCAAGCGTGGCGATTACGGCACTATCCCCATTCTTGGGGAGGCCTATGTCCAGCAGTGGACTTTAAAAGGCTGATGGATGGATGGATGACTGGTATACATTTTATCCTGCTACTATATCGAGAAACTGAGATATAATCTAAAAACTTGTTTTTGACTGCAGCGAAGCCACGGGTAAAGGCTAGTTAATTTAGATAATTGAAGCCACTTAACGAGTACAACAAAGTAAAAACTCATGGAATTTTATGTATGAAAATTCACAATAATCCGGTAATAGACAGAGACGTTGTGTCAATACAAGCGCTTCAGAGCCCTTGTATCATGCAACACAACGTTTTATAATGAATAGTCTAAACAATTTAAAATTTTAAACCTTTCAAAATACGCGCCGAAACCCTGACCAAAATATACCGTAAGCATTTTTATCAAACATACTAAAGAATAATAGAGTTAGTCGTATCAAATATTTAATAACGACTTTCAAATGTCAACATAACTAACAGGCCAACAGGCAATCTACCAAAAATACCTAGAACTAAACTGAAGTAAACTATTTATAAATTTAAAAAAATACATTTTACATTTAGGAGAGACTACTGAGTAATATCATATTATTTAAAATTCTAACTCGTGAAACGGTATTAATTATTAAACCCACAAAGACAAAAGCACATCGCTATAGACTACAACCATTTTTATATTTTGATATATTGACGTTATTTGTTGGAATTCTGTTGAACTACTAGCACTTCTTTGTGCAAAACCTTGGCACGACGGGAACGGTTTTCAATTCATCCTGTACTAGCCGCTGGCAGGAATTCACTCACGAACTTTAAAGCAGAATGACGTGCGAGAATTAAATTCTACATATTGGTTCTGCAAAACTACGGATTGCAGTGGCAGATAAAGAGAAATACGTATATATATGAGTATGTCCTGATGTATAGATATATATTATATACCTAATAATACACTTTATGTTCATATCAATGATCTTTAAAAACACTACCTCGTGTTTAGTATAAAACCTATTGGTTAAATAAAATACATTTATGTGGACATACATAAAATTGATTTTTATATATTGTGTATAACCAGTTGTGCAAATCAAACTTATATTTACTTCATCCATCCATCCATCCATCCATCCATCAGCCTTTCAACGTCCACTGCTGGACATAGGCCTCCCCAATAGAACGCCACAAAGAGCGGTCCCGTCATGGGGGATAATGTCGTAATCGCCACGCTTGGCAGGTAGGTTGGCGATCGCAGTGGATGTTGTAAATATTCAAGGGAGTGCTGCTGCCCACTCCCCCTGTATTCCCTCAGTCGACTCCTACGACTCCCGTGGGTAGAGAGGGGTGGGACAATTCTAAAGCCGGCGCCATACGGCTAATATATATTTACTTCACTAGATTATATTACTAGATCGTGCTCGTATCATAGTTATATTCCTAGTAAGGTAGTTATGAACCGCTTTCATATAACTATATAACCATATATAGTCATTCCCTAGGGATATAACTATGTATCCAAACCGCCGCCAGCGACTGGGGCGGCGAAGGCGTGAGTACTTGCGCCTCATGCCGCCCTAGCTGAGGCTGCGGGTGGATGGACTGGGGAACGTCCGCCACCCGCAAGGCCTCCCGCGAAGGTGCGACGCTCCGTATGCGGATGCGTTGCTCAGTAGAGGATACCCGAAAGGGTAAGCCGCCGGCGGGCCACTAAAGTAATCCAACACAGTACCAGTGGTCCGTCAACACAGGCGGAGGGACGGCACACGGCAGGTTTCTTTAGTGGGTGCGGGCCCCAAACTACCCTGTTCGTTGCCCCGAACGACAGGGTGTGCCTAAACAAAAAAAAAAGAAAATTACAAAGTTTAATATTAATTAGACAAGAGCCGGGGAATTTTATAGTTTTCCCTAGGACTAGAAAATAAATTTGAATAAAAGCTTACTTCATGGTGTGTAACCAGTATTGGTTACATGGAGAAATCTTGATAAAATTGCGTTAGGTACGGTAAATAAAAGGTAAATTTATAAAAGGCATAACTATATTTAATTTGTCCCATCATTGTATACCTATACTATATTTAATTTATCACCTACTACAGGATATTAGCATAAATAGATAATTTCATCAACGTACATGTTGTATGAAACTAAGTCAATCACGTTGTGAAAGTACAACGTGGTGCTTTTCATAACGAACATTTGATTGATTGCTTTAATTGATTGCTAGTTGCTATATTTCTGTTTAGCAGTAACGGAATCTACAAAATGATGTATGTAATCTAATGATAATTTAGTTGGATTATATTGGAAGATATACCTATCTTACGATCATAGATCACTTTACGATACAACTTTGAGAAATAATCTATCTATACTATTATAAAGCTGTAACATAGCTATGTCTGTACATTTAAGATATTTGAGAAAAAATGACTGTAATAGGCTATATAGGCGTGTCTACACACAAAAAGGTTTTTTTTGTTATTTTTTATCTGTTTATCTGTTTATTTGTTCGCGCATCACGCAAAAACTACTGAACGGATTTTAATGCAACTTTTTTTATTTGAAAGGACTTAAAAACTGGTATACATTTTATCCCGCTACTATATCGGGAACCTGAGATATAACCTAAAAATTATTTATCCTGGACAAACATCGTGACACTGGAATTATATAATATAATAGATAATAAAACAAGAACAATACCGAAGTACACGTTTAATTTAACTTCATTGGGTGTTTGTTTTTTATAATGGCGTGGATATAAGTATTAGTAATTCATATGGTATCAGTGAGCTGGCTCAACCGAGGAAGTTCCATCTTCTATAGAAAACATCCCTCATTCCGTGTGGTGACGGACTAAGAATACAAGTGTCACCACCGTTCTTCCCCACGGATGTCGTATGAGGCGACTAAGGGATGTAAGCAATTATCATCCACTGCATGACTGGTGGTAGGGCTGGGTAACAAGTGGGAGTACTCACTTGGTATCGAGCCCAAGCGGGTTGGTACTACCATCTCACTTGCGACCGGCTATGAAGCATATCGTTGCGTTTTGGCTGTAGCAGGATATAGCCGTTTATTCTTTCATTTCATATCAGCATGAGAGCAGCGGCATGACAATACGCTCGGTATAGTTGAGTCCATGAGCGACGGTTACCATTTACCATCAGATGGGCGGTGGCTCGTCTGCCACTATATTATGCAATAAAAAAAAATATTAAAAAAATCGGCTTGAAGCACTGGTACCTATGTACTCCTTGTTACCGGTAGGTATGTTGTGTTTCGTATGTAGTAAGAGCACCTGTAGCCCAAATCTTCCCCTAATCCCCCCTACCCCACTTATTATCGTTACTTTGCTACGGTAATCGCTTACCATCACGCAGATCATATTTTGGTTAACTACACCCATTATAATAAAAAAATGAAACGTAAGATTATACATACATAGGGACGCGTACATGAAGAATGTATAAACATGAAGAATAAATGTGTTTGTTATTATACATTCTGTAGGCGTTTGTTTCATAGGTAGGTGGTACACACTGAGTGTATTTATATGCAGACAAGTGGAAGATAGTTCAAGCTCAATATCATATATCAGTCACCTGTATATCTTAAAATAAACCCTAAATTAAAAAAATACAGAAATTAGCTCACGTTTTAATATGCTCATCTGATAGTCCGGTTAATCAGCTCAAAAAGAGGTAAGCTTAGGAAAAAAATTATAAAACAAAACAAGCATTTGTTTCTTAAAGCAAATTAATTAACACAACTTACATAAACATCACTTATATATACGCCACTGGAACAAGCAACGACTAGGTATAGAAATAAAAATTCTACATTATGATGTTTCAATATCTATTCAGTAGATTTATTCCGATAATATATTAGAAAATACTTTTTACTTATGAAATTGCAGTTTTCGTTCGGCATCGAAAAGTTGGAATCAAGATTATAAAGTTAGTTATCTCGTGGAGCGACAATTCTAAAAGCATTAGTCAGAACGACTGAGATAACACATTCTACTTGAAAACTTCATCTTTTAGCAGAATTATTAGACGGTTTTATTATAGTTTACGATATATTTAAATATTAAACGTAGAATGAAAAGCGATTTTCTCAAATTAATTACTTTTTAGGTTATTTTGAACTAAGCATCACTTAATTTTACGAACATTTTCGAAATTATTGTCTACAAATTATCACTACTTGCATGAAGGAAAACATCGGGAGACAACCTGCATGTCTGAGAGATTTTTTCAGGGCTTGTGAAGTCAGCCTTGTATTTGGCCAACGTGGTGAACTACGGCCCAAGTCCCTTCCCTCGCTGAGAGGAGACCATCGCCTAGCAATGGAACAGTGATGAGAGGAGAAAAATAGAATTATAACCATCTTACGAAGCCATACAGCAACATATAAACATTGTAACGATTCACTGAATAGACTATCACTTAATATTTTGATGTGATATGCAGACCATAAAATCAAAATGATTATGTTAAACTATTTATACTCGTGGTTATCAACCCTGCACAACTAATTTGCTGTCTGAAGATTTAAATCGAAATGTCTAGACTGATATTCAATCACGATTGAAGAAATTGATTGGAACTAGTTCGTAAATTTTTTGATGCACCACTAAATAGACTTGATTTTCTTTGATAATTGATTTAAGTTCATAGAAGTCTGGAAAAGTTTAATTTAAATGTAATGTGTATGTTTTTCTTTTTAAGTGCGTTAATGTCTGGAAATTTTTGTTGAATTGAATAAAAATTCTCTCAAAAACTGAGCTATTTGATAGCAGAATGCAGCAACTTTAAACCTCAGAAAGAAAGAAGCCAATTTAAAAAGGAAAAAGAACTTAACACGAGAATAAGGGGAGAGAGGGGAAACGGTAGCCAAAGAGTGCTGAGCATTACCGAGACTTACGGCCCTTATGTATTTGTTGTTATTTTAACGGCGGGCTAAACCGCAAGGCATAGCTGGTTTGTGCAGATAAATCATGCTTGTAAGTTGTATTTATTTATTGTTCATTGCATCGTATCTTTTTTTCTTGTAATTATTAGATATAATTATATAGTGTTTGGTGAATTTATTTTAATTTTATTTCAATTTTAATCTGTATCAGAAAAATAAATTATAAAGCTGTAACAGAACTATGTCTGTAAATTTAAGACATTTGAGAAAAAAATATCTATTAGGCTATTTAGGCGTCTCTAACCACAAAACATTTTTTTTAGAATTTCTGACGTTTGTTTGTTTAGGCTTCACGCAAAAACTACTGAATGGATTTTGATGACAGTTTTTGTTTGATAGCTCTTGATTAAACTTAAATACTGGTATACATTGCCGTGTGGGACCGGCTTTAGAGTTGCCCCACCCCTCTCCACCCATGGGAGTCGTAAGAGCCGACTGAGGGAATACCGAGGGAGTGGGCAGCAGCACTTCTTCGAGTGTTAACAACATCCACTGTGATTGCCAACCCGCCAGCCAAGCGTGGCGATTACGGCACTATCCCCATTCTTGGGGAGGCCTATGTCCAGCAGTGGACTTTAAAAGGCTGATGGATGGATGGATGACTGGTATACATTTTATCCTGCTACTATATCGAGAAACTGAGATATAATCTAAAAACTTGTTTTTGACTGCAGCGAAGCCACGGGTAAAGGCTAGTTAATTTAGATAATTGAAGCCACTTAACGAGTACAACAAAGTAAAAACTCATGGAATTTTATGTATGAAAATTCACAATAATCCGGTAATAGACAGAGACGTTGTGTCAATACAAGCGCTTCAGAGCCCTTGTATCATGCAACACAACGTTTTATAATGAATAGTCTAAACAATTTAAAATTTTAAACCTTTCAAAATACGCGCCGAAACCCTGACCAAAATATACCGTAAGCATTTTTATCAAACATACTAAAGAATAATAGAGTTAGTCGTATCAAATATTTAATAACGACTTTCAAATGTCAACATAACTAACAGGCCAACAGGCAATCTACCAAAAATACCTAGAACTAAACTGAAGTAAACTATTTATAAATTTAAAAAAATACATTTTACATTTAGGAGAGACTACTGAGTAATATCATATTATTTAAAATTCTAACTCGTGAAACGGTATTAATTATTAAACCCACAAAGACAAAAGCACATCGCTATAGACTACAACCATTTTTATATTTTGATATATTGACGTTATTTGTTGGAATTCTGTTGAACTACTAGCACTTCTTTGTGCAAAACCTTGGCACGACGGGAACGGTTTTCAATTCATCCTGTACTAGCCGCTGGCAGGAATTCACTCACGAACTTTAAAGCAGAATGACGTGCGAGAATTAAATTCTACATATTGGTTCTGCAAAACTACGGATTGCAGTGGCAGATAAAGAGAAATACGTATATATATGAGTATGTCCTGATGTATAGATATATATTATATACCTAATAATACACTTTATGTTCATATCAATGATCTTTAAAAACACTACCTCGTGTTTAGTATAAAACCTATTGGTTAAATAAAATACATTTATGTGGACATACATAAAATTGATTTTTATATATTGTGTATAACCAGTTGTGCAAATCAAACTTATATTTACTTCATCCATCCATCCATCCATCCATCCATCAGCCTTTCAACGTCCACTGCTGGACATAGGCCTCCCCAATAGAACGCCACAAAGAGCGGTCCCGTCATGGGGGATAATGTCGTAATCGCCACGCTTGGCAGGTAGGTTGGCGATCGCAGTGGATGTTGTAAATATTCAAGGGAGTGCTGCTGCCCACTCCCCCTGTATTCCCTCAGTCGACTCCTACGACTCCCGTGGGTAGAGAGGGGTGGGACAATTCTAAAGCCGGCGCCATACGGCTAATATATATTTACTTCACTAGATTATATTACTAGATCGTGCTCGTATCATAGTTATATTCCTAGTAAGGTAGTTATGAACCGCTTTCATATAACTATATAACCATATATAGTCATTCCCTAGGGATATAACTATGTATCCAAACCGCCGCCAGCGACTGGGGCGGCGAAGGCGTGAGTACTTGCGCCTCATGCCGCCCTAGCTGAGGCTGCGGGTGGATGGACTGGGGAACGTCCGCCACCCGCAAGGCCTCCCGCGAAGGTGCGACGCTCCGTATGCGGATGCGTTGCTCAGTAGAGGATACCCGAAAGGGTAAGCCGCCGGCGGGCCACTAAAGTAATCCAACACAGTACCAGTGGTCCGTCAACACAGGCGGAGGGACGGCACACGGCAGGTTTCTTTAGTGGGTGCGGGCCCCAAACTACCCTGTTCGTTGCCCCGAACGACAGGGTGTGCCTAAACAAAAAAAAAAGAAAATTACAAAGTTTAATATTAATTAGACAAGAGCCGGGGAATTTTATAGTTTTCCCTAGGACTAGAAAATAAATTTGAATAAAAGCTTACTTCATGGTGTGTAACCAGTATTGGTTACATGGAGAAATCTTGATAAAATTGCGTTAGGTACGGTAAATAAAAGGTAAATTTATAAAAGGCATAACTATATTTAATTTGTCCCATCATTGTATACCTATACTATATTTAATTTATCACCTACTACAGGATATTAGCATAAATAGATAATTTCATCAACGTACATGTTGTATGAAACTAAGTCAATCACGTTGTGAAAGTACAACGTGGTGCTTTTCATAACGAACATTTGATTGATTGCTTTAATTGATTGCTAGTTGCTATATTTCTGTTTAGCAGTAACGGAATCTACAAAATGATGTATGTAATCTAATGATAATTTAGTTGGATTATATTGGAAGATATACCTATCTTACGATCATAGATCACTTTACGATACAACTTTGAGAAATAATCTATCTATACTATTATAAAGCTGTAACATAGCTATGTCTGTACATTTAAGATATTTGAGAAAAAATGACTGTAATAGGCTATATAGGCGTGTCTACACACAAAAAGGTTTTTTTTGTTATTTTTTATCTGTTTATCTGTTTATTTGTTCGCGCATCACGCAAAAACTACTGAACGGATTTTAATGCAACTTTTTTTATTTGAAAGGACTTAAAAACTGGTATACATTTTATCCCGCTACTATATCGGGAACCTGAGATATAACCGAAAAATTAGCTTTTGGCTGCAGCGAAGCCGCGGGCAAAGTCTAGTATATTATATGGGTAATAGAGATCAAATTATGTACTGTGAAAATGGGAAAAAAAACTCTCTTCTTCCACTTTCACAATAATTTGTTCATTAAAGAAACTGAGCATGTCAAGTGCTAAAAAATAGATCAAAATAGGTCATAGAGCTATTAAGTTATTAATAATAAATTGTCATAACATCGTTTTTTTATACTAAGCAAGGCTTCACCACTTTAAGAGCACCTGATGGTAAATAGTTATCGTAGATTATAGACGCAAGCCACACCTGAAGCCTCTTTCTGGCATCGCCAACTCAAAGGATAGGGATAGGAAGGGAAGTGTAGGAATGATAAGAAGAGGTTAGGCCTCTGGCGCTCTCGCTCACCATACGTAACACAACGCGGGTGTTCCTATCGTTGTTTTACGCTGATCTTTTGTGAGAGAGTGGTACTTCCCCGATCGACCCAGCCTACATGTCAGGATAAGGCTAGGTTTATTAAACTTTTGTTTTATTTTAATTGAATACGCGCACAATATTTTCAGTTCTGATCATAAAACTTGTATAGTGCGCAACTTTTAGGAAGACATGACAGATCCGTGTTAAATAGCAATAATTTGTAATTATTTTTAACAAACATATTAGTTATACATTTGGCTTTTATTGTCTGCAGCTGCAAACTTATTTAGGCTGTTTCCTTTTATGTCTCGCATAAAACGTCGGATATAAAAGCCTTTTTACATTGTACATTACGCAGGGAACAATGCGATACAGGAATAATGCTGGTACATGCGAATTTTCTTTGTTGAAATCTGTTGAAAATATTTTACGTTCACCGTATGCTAGGCTGTAATAGAAATGATTTGAAGCAATTTATATAAGTGAAAAAGTTGAAGAAATTTATATGTGTGCAGAAACTGTTTATTAAATAGTGTAGTACCAAGTAAGTACCTACTTTAAGAAATCCTAACATATTACTTTATACTTATCTACTTTTTTTAAAAAGACATTGCCCTGCACTAAGGAATAATCCTTATAGGGACAAAAAGTACACGTAGTCTCAGACCACACAAACAGTTGTCGTGTGTGGGAATTGAACCCTCAATACTCAGGCGGGAAAGGCCGGCATCGGAAACAATGACTAAGGTTTAATTACGTTACTTTCATCAGAAACAATTTAGCTATGTAATCATAAATATTATTCCACAACAGTTTATTTAATCAGCAGGCGAATAAAATATTCAGACACCTCCGAATTTTATCAAAGGAATGCTCGAGTTGGTTTGTCCTTAGCTTATTTCTGAAATGTATATCTTATTCAATTTGTTTAGTACTAAATTCCGCCCGCGACTTTGCGCGAACCTCAAAATTAGGTCTATTCGTCACTCTACAAAAAAACAGTAGCCTAAATACTTTTTTCGACTCCGGACTAGACGTTTACAATATTTCATAATGAAGGGTTAAGTAGTTACGGCGTCAAAGCGTAACAAATAAACATAACTTTCGCATTAAAATATTAGTAAGAATTATTCTTCACGAAGTTTTATAATTGATGTATAATATACAGTTTACAATTAAAATATTTTATTTATGTGTTACATGATATTATCATGAATATGCTACTTTTGAAAACTTATAATAATAGATGAGATAATATTTAATAAGAAATGAATGATTTAAGGGTCAGTTGGTATATATTCATGAACATAGATGAGTTACATTAATATTAAACTAGCTAACTCGGCGAACTTCGTATCGCTTCAGAATTAATAAATTTATTAGCTGAATTAAATTCTGAATTTTATTAAGAAAAACGTAATACTCAAAATAAATTAAGTTCAATAAATGTACATAAATCAAAATAAAATATGTTTTTAACATTCAAATGATTGTAAATCACGTGGTAGTGAGGCTTTTTTAATAAAGCAATTAAACACTTTTCACTGATGAATATCAGAAAAAATCGTTTGAAGAGCATTAATTGGTCAAAATCACATTCGACAATTTAATGAAAATTGATGAAAGTTTTAAAAAAATGCTGTTAAATAACAGCACACGTGTGCACAAATCAGCTATCAAGGGATAATGCACATAACGCCATTTACTGGCATTACCGGAACGAGCATACAACGCCATGTTCATTTTTGTTTTTGTCATAATTATACCAGAGAAGCGCAAAGAAATTTCATGAGGCCGAGACGAACAAAAAAAATCATCGAGATCAGTGAAGCCGGTCTCGAGATATCATTAAATATAGTATATATTACTGCACACATGGTGGAGTGGTTTAAATACCGGCCTCCCGTCCGAGTGTTGTGGGTTCGATTCCCATACAGGACAATTCATTATGTGATCCACAAATGGTTGATCTGAGTTTGGGTGTACTTTGTGTCCGTGAAATTGTATGTTTGTAAGTCCCCCGCCATACAAGAAATACCAGTAACACCCTTACACTGCCTTTTTTAATTTGTCTTATGATGTTGTCTTTCATAAAAATTACATAAAAAACATGCCATGTTTGTTACGCCCGAGAAAGCCTGACAAAAATATAATTGGGCCGAATGCCGAAGTTCGGTTCAAGTCACCGAAATTCGGTTAATCCATCCATCCATCAGCCATTCGAAGTCCACTGCTGGACATAGGGCTCCCCAAGAGAACGCCACAACATGTGTTTCGCTCATATGGGGGATAGTGCCGTAATCGCCACGCTTGGCAGGCGGGTTGGCGATCGCAGTGGATGTTGTTAATACTCCAGCAGCAGGGGGTGCTGCTGCCCACTACCCGGTATTCTCTCAGTCGGCTCTTACGACTCCCATGGGTGGAGAGGGGTGGGACAATTCTAAAGCTGGCCCCACACGGTTGGCAAATTCGGTTAAACCAAATGTAAAACTAATTTCGGGCCATCCCTAGTACCTTAGTGTCGCAAAAGTAGCATATTTGTCTAATACTAAAGACTAACCGCGGTTACTCTCGCGAGGCAACATAATTTTACGCACGCTCTAAAAGCTCTCAGGAGAGCTATATAAGTATATACATAGTATAAAGATACTACTTATGTCTGTCTGTGATGCATATGAACAAAATCTGCTTTCTTTTTCTAAGCCCTCTGAATTTTTTGAAACAGTTTTCAGAGTCATTTAGATGATTTTCCAAAAAAGGTCATAAAATGCGTTATCCAGTCACCGTTTTTTTTTTTCACATGGCAGTGATAGCCTAGCGGTAGAATCAGTAACTGCATAGATAGAAATGCGCCATACACTGACTAAACCTTCTTAAGGTTGCTTTAAAATGCTGTAATAAATAATAGTCCTTCAATAATCCTAATGAAGTAGAAATATTTTCGTTAGTCGAGTGCACCCGTGCATAGCGAGGGTAGGACGCTGCTATTACGTAATATAAAGTTTATGTCCATCATATTTTTTTAAATCGCTCTAGTAGTTCCAAAGATTACCCCTTAAAATAAAAAAGTTTACCTCTTGTTTATATGTTACTAAAGATTATAGTAGTTTAAGTTTAGTTAGTCTTTTTTAATTATAATTATATTTACTATAAATAAATCACAGCAACTTATTTGCCATTCGTGTATTTAACGATTCCAGTAATTTCAATTTAAAACGCCACTGTGTTTGTGTACTCACACTCACTCATCTTACTAACAGTTTAGGGAAGAAGATTTAATTTCCATAACATTTTGTATAGCGATAGAGGCAATATTAAATGAAAAGGAAATATTATAGATGCTTCCATCCTACTTGCAATAAAGGTCTCTTTTCCATTTTCGCAAATGATTTGTTCTTTAAAGATGCTTGTTCAATCATCTAAATTAAATATTTGAGTGTAGATCTAGAAACTACAGCTCATTGCCGTTTTAAGTTAGAACAAATCCAAAACAATCCCACGTAATACAAATGGTCAGAGAGTAATTAGATCGATATCGTTCCCGGTAGTTACGTGGTGAATCCTAAAAGGCACAATTACGGGACTTTCGGTTCGTTAGCTTTTTAATTAAATAAACGGTGGGAATGTGGTCGTATCCGCATGATTAATGCAGGTAGGATACGTTGAAGGTCACAACTCGGTTGCACTGGACTTATTTATGGCCGGCCAGTTTACGTTGTATGTAAATAAATTAAACACCTTTGTTGTAGGTAAGGTATTTGAAAGGCTTTCAATACCTTAAATACTGGTAGATTAATGAGCTTTCTTCTGATAGAAATTGTATTGTTAGATATTTTAGTATGATACTAAGCCCGTGTCATACTAAAATATCTAACAATACAATTTACAAAAATTTCAGTAATCAAAAGCGAAGACAAGTACGAGTTGTCGAAGAATGATACCCTTGCTAATATTATAAAGTAGACTCTGCTCGTAGATTCGTCTGCATCATCATCATCTCCCTAGTCTTATCAAAATCATTTTTGTTAGGGTCGGCTTCCGAACCACTGAAGTAATGCAACATAGTTCCAGTGGCCCGCCAACACAGACGGAGAGACGGCCCACAGAGGGTTTTTAGTGGGTGAGAGCCCCACACTACCCTGTTCGTTGTCTCGAACGACAGGGTGTGCGGTTAGGTATATTTTTTTTCTGCCTTAACAAAAAAAAAGCAAAAATGCTCTACCAACCTACGGAGCTTTTCTTTTTTTCGCTGGCCCGCCAAAAAAGGCTGAGTGACGGCACACGGCGGGTTTCTTTAGTGGGTGAGGGCCCCATACTACCCTGTTCGTTGCCCCGAGCGACGGGGTGTGCGGTTAGGAATATTTTTTCCCGCCTAAACAAAACAAAAAAGGACTGACGACCTGTAACCCTGTAACGACTGCCAGGCTGATATTTGACAGCAGGGACCTACCGCTTAACGTCCCTTCCGAAGCACGGAGGAGGTTAATTGACCACAAATTGTGTCACTTTGATTTTCAGGCAAGCTGCGTTGCTTAAACTTGCCTTGATTTTATAAACTGCAAGCGCACGACTGGGCTGCGACCTCCTCGATCGCGAATTCGTCTGCATGGAATTAAAAATAGGAATCATTTAATTTTTTTGTGACAAAAAGTAACGTATATCCTTCCCTTTTTTTTTGTTAAAGCGGTAAAAAATGTTCCTAACCGGACACCCCGTCGTTCGGGGCAACGAACAGCGTAGTGTGGGGCCCTCACCCACTAAAGAAACCCGCCGTGTGTCGTCTCTCCGCCTTTATTGGTGGGCCACCGGAACCATATTACATTCCTTCAGTGGACGTATATCCTTCCCTAATTAAGTAATTACGGAGCTAAAGCGTATCAAAAACAAACAAATGCACTTACGCATCCTTACTATTATTACATCCTCATAATAGTACCTACTACTAGGTACTACTAATGCTGACGGATTGATACTAGTATATCCTCCTTTTTTTTATTGCATGTAATGGCAGACGAGCTACGGCCTATCTGATGATAAATGGTAACCGTCGCTCATGGACTCAATTATACCGAGAGTATTGTGAAGCCACTGCTCACCATTTCATTTCACCGATATGAAATGAAAAAATAAAAAAAAGGCCCGATACCAAGTGATTACTCCCATTTGGTACCCAGCCCTGCCACCGGTCATGCAATGGATGATAATTGCTTACTTCCCTTAGTCGCCTCATACGATACCCGTGGGAAAGAATGGGGTGGTGACAATTGTATTCTCAGTCCGTCACCACACAGACAAACTAATATTATAAAAGTGAAAGTCCTTTCTATGTTAGGATCCCACGCCATAACTACTGAACCAATCATCATAAAATTGTGTATACCTATAGTCCAGCACCCAGAAAAGGGCATGTTCCCGCCAAAAGCAGGACGAATCAGTGAGTGAGTGACAAATGTACAGCGCCACGGTTCATACAGGGACCGTTGAATATTACAGTTGAAAAATCCAAAGCGTACGCGCAGTAGATACGGTGGTCTCCCGATAAATAATTATAAATCAGCCCTAGTGTCCGTACAAAACCCTTAAAGTTATTAAGTGTGTGTATGTACCTGTTGCTCTATTGTTGTGTGTCCATCAAGTGTAAATCCACTCATAAGACATCTGTGTAAGGCATAACTAAACACTAAGCTCAGACCTACGTCCTATTCAGGTCAAGGGAATGGTAAACGTTTAACCAACAATTCAGCGCCGTCAGGGTTGTAAGCAACTTCTGTTGCACCGCAGGGAAGTCAGGTGAGTTCTCCAACCTATCCTTCTTGCCACCCCTAAGCTTACAACAACTACTTCTATCCCGAAAAAATAATTGCTTCATGTGGTATTATATCTGTTTCTGTATAAAGATATTAATGTAACATGCCTTGCCCTACCGTGTGGGCCGGCACTAAGAATAGCTCCACCAGTACTAAAACATCCACTGCGATCGCCAACCCGCCTGCCAAGTGTGGCGATTATGGTAAAATCCCCATTTTGGGGAGGCCTATGTCCAGCAGTGGACGATGAAAGGCTGATAGATGGATGGAATGTAACATGACGGAGATAAAAAAATTAATACCCTTCGAGACTTCATGAGTCCTCTGTGACTTTTTCTTTTTGCCGACTTCAATAAAGAAGGGAATATTCGGCTGTGTCTATTTTTTCATGTTATATATGTTTATCAATTTTTCGTCAATTGTGGGGTGACTTTGGATATTTTTTTTATTTGGAAAGATACGATACACCTATATTAACTGTCTGATAAAGGAAATTGTAGTCAGGAAAACTGCAAGCCTGAGATATATTTTTGACGCCTAGCAAATTCTGCAAGCCAGCATCAGCCCAACCCTGAGAGGGTTGTTGCTGTTCCTAATGCGAGAGTAATGGAATGTACAAAAAAGTTTGGTAAAATCAAAGTAAGAAAGTATTATGTTTTAGAACCTTTAATGGGTACTAAATAAATTACTTATCAATAACTAGCACCATACATACTATTAACGATTATTGTAATAAAACAATTGCGATTGTATAGTCTTTTTAAGAGCAGTCCAACAAAAAAGTATTTATTTGTCTCTCTGGCTGTATGATCTGGCTGTATGATGTACCTGAGAAGTTTCTGACAATTTTTGGTAGCGTAAATGGCCTTCGTTAATCCGATTCCACAGTGCAGTGGTTTAAGCAATAAATTGTCATTAATAGAGGATTTAATGCTTCTGCAAGGGGCTTGCGTTCAGTTAACGACAGAGATATAAAGGTTTATGAAAAATTATGTTCGTTTAACAACCGAAATAGCATAAATTAAGTAAATGAATCTAAACTGGAATTAAACAATCACGTATTTAGAAAAAGTATATTTGCACAGCATAGTGGATTAGGTATCTTTCGTGCCGAATATTATAGGTTCAATTAAAAAATACAAGTTCTTTGTAGTCTGATGTAGAGGTTGACAGCTCTCTACACAATAATTATTAAGTACTAATATGTTTAAAATAATAGTCGTTTAAGATCCAGACACGTTTAAAGTCGGGATTGGACTTCCTATTCGACATGATGTATGTATTTATTGCCATAGATAGTAGATACCGCTCCTAAATATCAATACCACATATACTCGTAAATCGCTTTTCTCTTTCATAAGAGAAAAAAAGGAATCTTCAGCAAAAACAATAAGTTACAATATAGAAGCGTTATTACAGACCCCATCAGAGAGGCGAGAAGGGGTAATAATGGGAAATAATGATTGGAATAGCAAAACCTGAAGAAAATGAGGTCACATATCTGACTTACTGATATATGAGAGTTAGAAAGTACATACAGGAACTACATGTATACAGGCACTTAATATTATTTAATAAGATATAATTATAAGATTCGATTTAAAAGAACGTTCATGTTGTTTTCTTGTCAGAGGAATTTATTTACTTATCTTAGGTAGCATTCGTTACAACGACGCAAGACAGCGAGTAGGTATGAAAGAGAGTATTGGTGTAAAGATGCGAAAGGGAATGCTCCGATGGTTCGGACATGTGGAAAGAATGCCGGACGAGCGACTGGTTAAGAAGATATACAATGCGAAAGTGGAAGGATGTAGGTACAGGGGGAGACCGAGACTCGCCTACCTAGACCAAATCGGTCATGTATTGTAAGAAGGTGGAGTCATCGAGTCTCCGAAACCGGCGAGCGTGTATGAAGAGAGTTATGAATGTTGAGGAAGCTAGAGATATATGCAAGAATAGAGCCTCTTGGTACTCTGTTCTCTCTACCTACCCCGCAAGGGAAATGGCGTGATGATAAATAAGTAAGTATCTTAGGTAAGCCACCCAAAGAAAAGTAATTATTTTGATCTATATTTTAGCACTTGACATGCTCAGCTACTCTTAAAGTACAAATTATAATTTGTGAATAAGGAAAAAGAGTATTTTAGTACGAGCGGGAATCGAACCTGCGTCCCTTCCTTTGCGGGAAGTGCTCTAATCCACTGTGCTATCGTACTATTTCTAGAAATACCGAATTTCTTCATCACATTTGATACCACCCACACTACCCTGATCCTTTCCTCGAACGATAGGGTGTGCGGTTAGGAACATTTTTTCCTGCCTTAACAAAAAAAATATGTTATTTTCCCCTCTAACCCTGTGAATAACATATTCAAATATATTGGCCCTTAGAAAATGTCACAAAAGCTTAGTTAGCAGAACATCTGAACTGTATTTAAACTATACTCG
Source organism: Leucoma salicis (assembly GCA_948253155.1). Lineage (NCBI taxonomy): Eukaryota > Metazoa > Arthropoda > Insecta > Lepidoptera > Erebidae > Leucoma > Leucoma salicis. The sequence goes on along the minus strand of OX411809.1, from coordinate 10,634,891 downwards.
TGACCATTATTTTCTATTTCACATTTACACGCTTTGTGTTCATGTATATCGATTAAATGGTGTATTTGTTTCATTTAATTATACCAGAAACATTATTTCCTAGTATACATCCAAAAGGCACGAGAATTAGCTGTGAAAAACTTCAAAATAAAGGATTTTTAAGAGAAATACCTCAGAAACAAAAATACAAGTCTTCATTTTTCAAACCATTAAAGGTATAATTTAAAAAATTGTAGCTATTTTTTACTGCTAACACAGTCAAAAACGATTAACATTGTCTGTGCCCTTAACCTGTCAAAACAAGTTTTACATTCCGTAACCTCCTTTAAATTGTGTGTAAACAAAGGTTTTTACAGTCAAGTCAACAGAACTTTACAATCGCCTCGAGGTATTAATAAAGCGGGCAACATGCCACTAATTGGTATAATTTTGCTACGGCCGATAATTTACTACGCCGTAGCTTTTATTACAACTCCGTAGCCCATAAGCGGTCATTGCACTACGGTACTAAGTTTTGTATTAGATGTTACATTTTCTCTAAGAATCTAATATCAAGATAAACACTAGTTATATAAGATAAAATTATAAAGACCTTTTAAATTAAAATAAGTAAGACCTTTAATAGCTTATTGCAAGTATTTTAAAAATTAAACACACAAAAATATATATATGAACTCTGCCATAGTACGATGTGCATACGTTTAATAGTAAAGTTGACCTTGTAGAAAACAAAGTATTATTATTGAAACAAGTTATTTCTTACCGTTTAGACAGCTGCCTGAAGATTTGCAAGTGTAAAGCAATACCTCACATAACACAACAGAAGATCTCGTTCAATCACATTCGCCTAAAGTTTTCACGGTTTGAGTTCTAAAAAAGTTGTAGTATTAATCGTGGGTGTATATTAGTGTTTGTTATACAGCGGACTGTAGAGTAAGTATCGTGGGCAGCTGTCATTTGTAGGTGTAGGAGACGAGCGGCGTAGAGCACGCGTTAGAGGCGACTGAGCTGGGCGGCGCGCGCTCGCTAGACCGCCGGCCGGTCGATATACGCGCCAGAATAAACACGCCGTACGATGGATACGAGTAGCGACGATGTTGCCAGCATTTACCACCCAATGGTGACGCCACTGACAATGTTACTGAGTTACCGCCTCCTCCGTTTGCCGCTGTTTGTATATTCGGCACGCGCTCTTACGCGGGTATCGCAATTGCGTTCTAATATACTCTCGATATTTTACAAATAAGTAGATTTATCACTACCACGAAACAAGGCTTCCAAATTATGCCTCTTATATTAGAGTGAGAGCGGTTGATGGCTGGCTGGTATCGCTATCATAAACATAAATCCCAACACCAAAATCATATTGAATTACCTGATATTTCTTTGACCATTGACATTTTAATAATGAGATGTCCGTCAACCCAAATAGTCTTTTATATAATAAGTCAATTTATAGATCAGATTATGTCTTCTTTCAAAATTAAAATATATCAATTTATTTTTTCTTGTGTATAAAAAAAAAGATTAATGGATCGCTAGTATTCGTCTTGGTCGATCAGCTGGCGTTTTTTTCGTGTAAGTTCACGTACCGCTGGGTAGAGGTCAGGAGTGAGAAGTTTTTTTTATTTTAGCCTAAATATAACAAAGGCGTTTTTCATACCTTTTACAGTCGCACTAATGGGTACGGGACTCCTCTCATAGTGAGAGAGATTTAGGCCGTAGTCCACCCCCCTGGTTCAGTGCGGTTTGGCAGAATTCGTAAGCCTTCAGGGTTCCTCGGTTCATCTGCCACCATATGCAATAAAAATAAAACAACCAAACGTATAAGATTTGACAAATATAATATCGCATAATAGGGCTTATATTAGGCGCTCCGTGTCAAAATTGGCTTAAGAAATCAAAATGAATCCTATCGATATAAAATAGTTATTCAGAAATATTCGCTGTATAATTTACATGTAACCTTCACTTATCTGTGCGTTGAAGTCAGAAAAATTTCCATAATAGAGTCGTATGTAGTCTGAGAATAGACCTGCTATGCAGTTCTGTGAAATAACTGTCGCAATACTTATCTTTATAAGATATTGAAGCTTAAGATAGTATTGAAGAATAAATCGATATTTCCAATAAAGCTACCCAATTTAGTTTAGCGTACACGTATAAGACATAAACATTACCCATTTAAGATTTCAATGAATTATGATTGTTTTATCAAGGTTTTGTAATGCGTGATATGTAGATATGAATAAATGGAAGGCACATTAATATTATTTATGGTGCGTCTTTATACTGGTAGAGCACTGTTCATATTCATGAATTCAGGTTTCGTTTGATAAGTAAATAGCGCTGAGAGTAACCTAACTATCAAATATGACCTACATATTATAGCATAACTGTGTTATAAATTATATCATCGTGTATTTTCGCCGATGGCTCTACCCTCTAGCTACGAGTATATTATTATTGAAGATGTAATGAGAGGTAGTTTGGTTTCTTCTTCCGGTTCCAAATTTTTATGTAAATTCTCATTATCATCGGATCAATTCAAGTATTTTGTATCTATCTTTTATCTCTTCTCTTATGTCTTTCTTCGACACTAAAATACTTATATGCATAGATATATCGCGAAGATAGTTAAACAAATTAACGTTGATTTATTGTTATTACAGTGACGTCGACGTAGTGGTTTGATTATCATTGTCGATAATTTTATGCATAAATAAACATAGAATTTTCAATTTACATTGTCTTTTTCAGATAAGAATCATAACGAACAGTCAAGTTTAATGCAACTGAGTAACAATAAAACAAAGAATTTCGCGTGACATAAAAAGAAATTCAAATAACAAAATCGCATTACAGACTGGCTGTGTAAAAATAGAAAACTTTTACACAGACAGTCAATTATATTCACGATAGTGCAATGTGCTTTAAGCACTTTCTATAAAAAGTTTTTATTTCTAGTAATAACGAGTTTTTGCAAAATTTCAATCCCTTGACCTCCTTTTTTTACAATCCCTAAAGATTCTATTGGTGGACGCAGTCCGCTACTCCAGATGAGAGGACTCTGAAGTGATGTTACGCAGTCAACCAATACAGGTGGAGAGAAGGCACACTTTGACAGATCTCAATCTCCTGACTAGAGATCAAACTCAGTTTTTTAGTTTTGGCTGCGCTAGATCTTACCACTTAGCTTGCCCTGAATGTATTGTAGTATACACGTGGCTGACACAGGTGCATTCTCTATGTACCCACTTAGAATCAGGTTGACATCAAAACATACGAACCCACGATGATCGTCATTTGAAACAGTCATATCTAAGAAGTGCATCTTAGAAGTTAGTTGAGTGTGGGACATTTTAACAAAATCAATCCTTGCAGAGGTCATCCTTTATCAGAATGTGTCATGAACTTCTTAGACAGACGCTTTACACCCCAGTCCAGTTTCCATCCATCCATCAGCCTTTCAAAGTCCACTGCTGGACATAGGCCTCCCCAAGAGAACGCCACAACGAGCGATTCCGTCATGGGGGATAATGCCATAATCGCCACGCTTGGCAGGCGGGTTAGCAATCGCAGTGGATGTTGTTAATACTCAAGGGAGTGTTGCTGCCCACTCCCTCGGTATTCCCTCAGTCGGCTCTTACGACTCCCGTGGGTAGAGAGGGGTGTGACAATTCTAAAGCCGGCCCCATCGACACAGTCCAGTTTAAACATATATAATTATGTTTATGTGGTAAATTTTTACTTTCATTTCAATGACTTTGTAAACTACTTAGTATAGATACAAAATCTAAATTAGTTCAGCCAACAAACCTAGAGAGCTATGTTTATTTTTGTCCTATTTTATTCCGAATAAGGCCAATTGGTTCACTTTACCTGTTCCTAAAATAGATTAGTTGTTAAAATAATTTTCTAATTTACGGCAAACACGATTGGTATTCGTAATACTTTCATTCATTCGCCAATTCATTACGTCATATATTAAATGCTTACATATTACAACAACAAGTAATCACATCAGTGCACTGACAATATAAGACTAGATGGTACTTACATGTGAATTGTTTTAGAATAAACTAGCCTTTGCCCGCGGCTTCACCGCAGTCAAAAGCTAGTTTTTCGGTTGTAGGTTCCCGATATAAGTAGCAAGATAAAATGTATACCAGTTTTTAAGTACATCCATCATACATCAGCCTTTTAACGTCCACTGCTGGACATAGGCCTCCCCATGAATGGGGGATAGTGCCGTAATCGCCACGCTTGGCAGGCGATTTGGCGATCGCAGTGGATGTTGTTAATACTCGAAGGAGTGCTGCTGCCCACTCCCCCAATATTCCCTTAGTCGGCTCTTACGACTCCCATGGGTGGAGAGAGGTGGGACAATTCTAAAGCCGGCCCCACATGGCTAATAAAAACGGCTTTAAGTACAATCAAGGCCTTTCAAATAAAAAATTTGCATCAAAATCCATATAGTAGTTTTTTTAAATAAATTCTAAAAAAACTAGTTTAAATAATTTTCTAGTTTTTCGGTTATTTTTATTTTATTTTATTTTTATTTTATTATTTTAGGAAAACTTACAGCTAATACAAAATAATATGCACAAATTGCGTGAGGGTGATGGCCAATTACAAGTTTTCACGTGTATATACATTGTCTATAAAATTATCCTTTGTGCGTAGACAGCGTTAACTAATACATTCAAAGCGAGTAAAACAAAAGTTGTGTATTTAAATTAAAAAAAAGTAAAGAATTTATGAAAAGATGACACATGATGTGATTACATATTATCAAAGAAGTTTTTACTTATAACCTTTTTTAATTAACGATACTAGTACTAAATAAATCAAGGTCGACTTCCCGACACTCCGCATTAAACGTACGACACGCCCTTATAAGAAATGAATTTTGTCTGTAGGTAGTCCTAACTAAAGGTATATGAAGGAGATGTGATCTTCTCAGAGATGCAGATGGCACACGGAGCCCTATCTTACCAACTAATTCTGGGATGTCCAACGATCCATTCATAATACTAGATAGCAACGAAAGATCTGCAATTTTTCTTCGTTCATATAACGGTAAAATGTGAAATTTTTTACAACGACTTATGTAATCAGGCAAATAGGTATTGGAACGAAACTGAATGTACCTTAGAAATCTTTTTTGAATGCTCTCAAGGCGATTAATATAAATATTGTAATTTGGATTCCAAATTTGCGACGCATATTCGAGGTGGCTACGGACAAATGCACAATATAAAATTTTTATTGTTTTAATATTTAAAAAATCAGAGGAAATCCTAAATATAAAACCTAATGCTTTAGAAGCTTTGTTTATTATATTGTTGATATGCAAGTCAAACCTAAGCTTAGAGTCAAAAGTTACTCCTAGATCCCTTATGACATTGACTCTAGCTATTAACGTGTCATGTAGCTTGTAATCATAGTAAATAAGATTAGGTTTACGCGTAAATGTACATACGTAACATTTAGATACGTTTAAATCCAACCTGTTTCTAATGCAATAATTATGTTCCAAATCGCTCTGTAAAAGACAAGCGTCCTCAATGGAGGCAAGCTGCTTTAGAACCTTCATATCATCAGCATATAACAGAATTTTGGAATTTTGAAAGCAAGAGGCAATGCTATTAACGAATATATTTAATAACAAAGTTCCCAGCAAAAATCCTTGTGGAACTTTTGAAGGGATCTGCCTTGATCGTGATGTAAAACCATTGAGTACCACTGTCATACATCTATTTTCTACATATGATGAGAACCATCTGTACAAGTCTCCCCTAATACCGACCAACAGCAGTTTTCGTTTAAGTAATACGTGATCTATTCTGTCAAAACACTTGCTGAAGTCAGTGTATACAACGTGTACTTGAGACCGCATGGCCATGTGCTCCGACAGATAGTCACTACAGACCACAAGGTTGGATGTGGTGGATCGACTTTTTAAGAATCCATGTTGGTTTTCCGATAAACTTAATTTAAGCGCAGAAGGAAGTTGTCTATGAACTATTTTTTCCATAACTTTAGCGACGATGCAGAGTTTAGATATTGGTCTGTAGTTTTCTACACAATCCTTAGGTCCTTTTTATGAATCGGCGTTATGTACGCCGACTTCCAAATGATGGGCACTACTCCTAGTGTACGAACGATCCTTTCGTTGAAATAATATCGTCAATGGGACCGATATGCTCTTGGCACAGTTTAAGGTAAAGATGGGTGGAATATTGTCTGGGCCTGTAGATTTATTAAGATCCACTTGCTTCAATAACCGAAACACAGCTTCTTCATGAACATCCACGGAACACATGTCAAATATCAGACCAGCAGCATTATCACCAGATTCATCATTTATTACTGATTCTAATACCTCAACATTATTAAAACGGTTTTGAAAATTAGAATAGAAATAGTCAGCAAACATGTTACATATAACCTCTCCATTATTTGACGCGTTTCCATCTAGTTTTAATACAGCCGGATAAGAGTGAGTTTTTTGTTTGGATTTAACAAATTGCCAAAAAGCTTTAGGGTTTTTAGAAATAGTTAGTTCAACATTTAGTATAACATATAGTTATTAAACATTTCAGTCTCCAGTTTCTTAATACGTTCACGTAATGTCACAAAGGAATGATAATCAGAAATATTTCCATATGTTTTAAATTTTGAATGAAACGTAGCTTTTTCTTTTATAAGTTTGATTAAAGGACTCTTGTACCAGGGAGGGTACTTGCAATACGGATTGACAGTCTTAGTTGGTATATAAGTATTTTGAAGCATGTAGATAGTATCATAAAAGAACTTTACTGCGTCTTCAAGAGGCCTACAGTTAAGCTCAGTTAACCAGTCGATCTTGTTCATTTCATCCGCTATGCCATCATTATTCGCACGATTATATAAGAACTTAACTCGAGGACATGAATGTAGTAGGTGAACTTGAACAAAATCGCTAGAAATACAGAGCGCCTTATGGTGTGGGTCTTCCTGCACCAAGGGGTCCTGACTTCAGGTAACAGTAACCTCATTATTAGACAAGACGAGGTCAAGGATTCTATTATTAATATTTTGATGAGAATTGTACTGCAATAAATTACAAGCAGTGAGATTATCGCAGAAGTTTGTATGGATAAGACCATGCAAGTTATTGGGTAGTAAATAGTCCCCATCATTCGCAGTAGACCAGTCTAAATTCGGTTGATTAAAATCACCCATAATAATAAACTTGTCTGCAGGATTTTTTAAAACAAGGGCATTCAAATTAATTGAAAAATTTTCTAATTGCACCATTAGAGCATTACCAGATAACTGATTACATATATAGACAACACATAAATGCATTTTATAGGTTACTCTAGGTTTCCTCTGATGCAAAGTTAGAGCTACCCATAGATCTTCGGCAGACGAGCACCACTCGTGGCGGACATCGGCAATTAGTTCACGACGTACCGCTATTAAGACACCCCCACCCATTGATTGGTTAGTGTGCGCGTAATCTCGATCACGTCGCCAAACCAGGTACCTATCGTCAAACAATTCGCTATCTGATATACTGTCAATAAGCCATGTTTCAGTCAAACAAATAACGTCAAAACAATTTGTACAAACGTTTCTATAAAAAACAGATGTTTTTGTCCGTAGCTCGCCATACTTTGTAATAAAAACTTAAAACAATAAGCGCCATAATTCATAATGTAGGTGTAAATATAACATGAAAAAAATAAACTCAACATTAAAAAGCAGCAAATACGTGTATAAATAAGGTTTAAAATCCCAGTAATTTAACTCCAATGAGTAGTTGACACTGAGCTATAAGCTAACAAAAGACAACCCAGCATGGAATGTATAGAAAAAACTGTTACCTGCGTTACTCAAACTTAAACATAAGGAGCCAGCGATAAACAACAGAGTGTCGGAAAAACGACCTGATTTGTTACTTAAAAAATCTTTTTTAAATCTTGCTCAGTCTTGATGTGGTGTTTAGGTGACTGTTGGTTCTTTCTTGTAAATATTTTACAACCTCTAACCCAAACGTATTCAAAGCCTCGTTCTTTAGCTAAAATTTTTGTTTTATTTAGTAATGCTTTGTTCTCTAACGTGAGGTGATCGTGAGGTTTATGTTACTGTTACCCTGGAGACCCAAGTCACCCGCCCTAATTTTCTTGTGGTTTCTAGCGGCAGCCACAAAATCGTTTTTAAGATAGCTATTATGAACCGAACATATTATTGTCTTGTTGTGGCTGTCACTTCTCATGGGGATTCTTGCTATATAGTTTATCCGTTCTTTGGGAATAGGGCAACTTATTGTCTTGCCTATCTTGTCAATGATATCAAATAGATTTTCGGTGTTTGATGCGGGGACACCCTTTATCTCAATATTATTCATCCTAGACCTCTGCTCATTATCCCGATGCTGAAGATCCAGATTCCTACAGCGCTCATGAAGAACCGATATATCATCTTTAGTTTTTTTCAGAATTTCTATTTCCTCTTCCAGGCCTAAAACTTTACTTGTCAGATCTGTAATAGTACTATGAAAGGATTGGATAGACGTTTTCAGTTATATCTCAGAATCCCGATATAGTAGCGGGATAAAATGTATACCAGTTTTTAAGTCTAATCAAGACCTTACAAATAAAAAAGTTGCATCAAAATCCGTTCAGTAGTTTTTGCGTGATGCGTGAACCATCAAACAGACAAACAGACAAAAATTAAAAAAAAAATTGTTTTGGGTGTAGACACGCCCTTATATAGTTCCGTACCATTTCTCAAATATATTGAATGTACAGACACATTTGTATTACAGCTTTATAATAGTATAGATAACAATGATTTTATGGTTAAACCGATCCGAACTGCTGCCAGAGATCGGGGCGGCGTAGGAGCGAATGCCTTCGCAGGATGCCGCTCTTACAGCTGACCCTGCGATAAAAAAATAGTTATGTCACAGTCTTAAAACTATGGTAGTATAAAGTCAGGTGCTTTTAAAGCAACAATTTACTATTTCACATTTTCATTACTTCTCTGTGTAGTAATCAAATAGATAATTATTTTGTTATCCTCGTCTTTTCTATTAAAATATGTATTTATATATTTTTAAGAATAAGTCGTTGAAAGTAACCTAATACGAAGTACCTATAATTATATGTTTTCCCAAGTTAAAATTAATTAATTATTTTCAATTCAGCAAGATCAAAGGTATCTCTGTAGACGTTTTGTATTTTAATTAAAACTTTCTTAAGGTTCCGTATTATACCAAGCGTGAGACTATTTATTTCTAAGAGGAAACTACGATTCCAAATTGTTGATTAATTTTATTACATTTATTATATTTTGTTTTTTGTTCTAAAACGGTATATAAGAAAGTTTATTATTTTGAAAATCATGTTATTAAGTTATCATAGATTGTTTAATATGATATGGGGGTCTGATTTGCTGTGTGTATTAAAAGTAGTAAATAATATTTATCAGAGACGTAGTCTCTGAATGTTGGTTTTGTATAAAAATACCGCTAGCCTTGAGCTCAAAGTCACTTAGCGTATCATGGAGCGGGCTATGCTTGGTATGCACCTAGAAAACGCGATCGAATTCATAATACGGAGATCCTTAGGTGGGTGGTACTGACATAACCCACTAGGTTGGCATGCTAAAGTGGCAATAGGAAGGCCACATCAAAAGACTCGATTTGAGGTATCATTTGGCTTTGTTCAAGATCAAATTTTTTACACGCCAATTTGGCTTTGTCTTCCGAACTTCTCCCGAACTCCCGAACTGGACTTTGCTAGAAATGTCGATGCCCATTGCTTTCGGCGACAGGTTCTTGTCTTTATTACGTTCAGAGAGACAGGTGCGGTGGGGAGACTTAATTATATAGTACGTACAGATAATATAGGAAGATAGATATCTAAAAACACTAGCACCTCCCCCGTGGCTTCATCAGTATAGACTTCAGAATTGAATCCGAAGAGAAGGGAGGTGTGGTTTAGCTACTAGCAATGTAATTGAGAATAATAAATGCAGTAAGAATTAGGCAACGCCATCTAGTGATAAATTTCTTTACTAAATCAATAAATTTTGCATATACTAGACTTTGCTCGCGGCTTCGCCGCAGCCAAAAGCTAGTTTTTAGGCTATATCTCAGGTTCCCGATATACGTAGTAGCGGGATAAAATGTATACCAGTTTTAAGGCTAATCGATAGCTACCAGCCTACCAAATAAAAAAAGTTGCATCAAATCCGTTCAGTAGTTTTGGCGTGATGCGCGAACAAACAGACAAAAAATCGAAAAAAAATCGTTTTGTGTTTAGATACATAGCCTATATAGCCTAATAAAGTAATGTTTCCTCATATATATTAAATGTGACACAGCTCTTTTACAGCTTTATAATAGTATATAGATTGGTAACAGTAGGTAATCCGAGTAATTTAATTTCGCTAAAAAGTTCTACGTTAGTCCAAATAAGAAAATATCAATGTGCTAAGTTTCATCCAAATACGTCCATCCATCCATCAGCCTTTCAACGTCCACTGTTGGACATAGGCCTCCCCAAGAGAACGCCACAACGAGCGGTCCCGTCATGGGGAATAATGCCGTAATCGCTACGCTTGGCAGGGCGGGTTGGCGATCGCAGTGGATGTTGTTATAACTCAATACGTCCAACTGAGTAGGAAATATCCAAAAATGTAAAATATACAAACTTTCGCATTATAAATGCATAATATTATTAAGATTTGCACAATAACGCGTTTTATTTCTGGTTTTTTTTTTAATTAGTATACTCACGCAAAGAAATCGACATCTAGCAATATTAGATGGAATTAAAATGTGAAGTTACACGTAGATACCTACATAAGTATTAGTTGCTTGGAAAGTGTGCGTGCCTGTGTGACATCTCACGTTACGGTTATATAACTCAGTTGTTGTGAAATCTAAAGCTATGAATAACCACAAACCTCAAGGCTGCAATGGTTTAACATCCCTGCATTTATTACTAATGTGCGTTCATAATCGAACAATTCCTTTGTCATTGTTGAATAACTAAGACCTTTTTAAGAAATAAGGATTACTATCTAAATCTACTAATTTTGAAATAAAACTACGTTTACGGAATCTATCGCGTTTACTTGATTTTTATACTATCCCGACGTTTCGAAAAGCTGATATGTTGTTTCAACGGTTTCATCTACCCACAGTAATATGAGTAATATGATTTTTTTGGTTTATTTATTTCAACCCACATAATATTTGTTTAGAAACACAATTAAAAATATCTACTCTAAGTTTTATGCTTACAATGTATGAGATTTTAAGCTAGTATAATAAAATTAGTATAATACTAAAATAAGTTTTAAAATTTTGTTTATATTTAGTGCTTAAAAATTCTACCACAAACTACCAATTAAAATTTATAAGTAATCAAAAAACTACCATTAAGAAGACAATATTGATTATTAGTTTTTATTATTAAATATATTGATTTTAATAGAAGCTAAGACTAAAAAGCTACCACCGGTTCGGAACGCGGCCTGACTGAGAAAGATCCGGCCAGAAAACTCAGTATGCAACAACTTGTTATGGATTATTAAATTTATGCGGAAAATACTAACTAATCACTACTGTGGGTTTTATCTACACAATAAGCGCTAACTGTGTCTTGCAATCTTGTGGTGTGCCTTCTTGTATTATGTTTGGTGAGGCCTATCACAGGATTCCAGCTTGATGGTAGGACCCAGCCGTCTTCTCTATTGAAATTGGGATGTTTCTTAATTTCAATAGCCTCACGTATCATTCTAGGACGATATCGATGTTCTTTTGCGAGTAGACGCGATAGATTCCGTAAACGTAGTTTTATTTCAAAATGTGTGAAATTCGCGTAAATGTTAGAAAGTATCATATACCTACTAAAAAAATTACAAAATTGATTGCACACGACAAATAAAAAATGTAATAAAATGTTTCACATATTATATAAAATCTTAAGCTTAGCAAATTTAAGCAAGGTATTTACTATATAACAACAGGATTGATCTAAATATGTAGTTGCATCGCAACATTGTTACGGCAGCCTCGTCGTCCATGCATAAGTTCTGTAAAATGCAATCGGTTCTCGTGACCCAATGTGGATCGTTCTATTTCCATGAAATATCCTTGAGCCCCGCGTACAAGGCTTCTTCACGAAATAATTTATAACCATCATGTTGTGTAGCCCCGAAACCTATTGTTTGATCGTTCGGTTCCAAATATCAATTAAGTTCAATACCAATAAATTATGAAGGCACTCAATTACTTGAAGGGACAGATAGTAAATAAGTAGGTACATTATTATTTGATTCACACGGAATATGTATATTCTGTGGACTTTAATCGATTCGTGTCTTTAATCTAATCCTGCTCAACAGGAACAGATTGTTACGACATTCATTACTTTTGTTTTCGCGAGGAAATCCTTTATGGATACCTTCTGCCGGGTGGGCAGAGAGGTTATGCGGGAGTCCCAATTTTCACAATTAGTATACCTGTTAAAACCCCGCGGTGTTCCTTCAGACTTCCTGTGGCCAGGGGCGAAGTATACGCTCTTCGCATGATTTCCTCCACCCCTGGCAGAGCTGGTGGCCCCGTTTGGTTTGGAGGGCCTAGCCCTCCCTCGTCGAGAGACGCTCGCGGAACACGTGCGCCGCCATCTTGGGCCTGCTTCTGTTAGGGTGGTGGACAGCCCTGGGTCCATCACACTCAGGCCAGCTCTTATGGGGGCTCGAGGTCGACAAGCGCCCTTCGGCGCCCGGTGCGTCTTCTGCAGTATGGGAGATGGCTGGTAATCTCCCGCTCACGCTACGCCGCCTCCTTTGCGCGCATCACCTGCAAGCAAAAGGAGACGGCGGCGTCCCACCCACTCTCGCTCCGAACCATGGTATTGTAATACCCTCAACAGTACCCACTTTGTAATCTAAATCGCTCGCGAACACTAATTGCGACATCTAAGTTTACATGATTTTTATTCGAATACAGTTAAGAGAAAAGCAAGCAAATTCTTTATGGGTTCTCTCTTAATAATGTTGCTGTCAAAGGGAATTAAATTTATTTTCATTATAATAACATATGATACGTTACCCAATGACGGTGACGCGGAGGAATTCTTCGATGCCTAGATTTAGCCTATTTGTAAATATTATTATTATAACATATCTACTAAAATTAGATGAGAGATAGAGAGTTCTTTTTAAATTAGCTTTGAAGAAAAATACATCATTTATGCAGTCATTAATCATGATGCATTTTATTAAACAAAAGAAGTCTAAGAACACCAATGTCAAGAGTGTCCAAACTGTAGGAAATCTTCAGATTGATTCAATTCAAGCTATACAAAAGAAAAAGTATTTACATGTTTGGCAATTGCATCCTGATACCTCGGATAATAGGTGAACATGTTAAGAAAATTTGCAGTACTGAAGACATAAAAGTGGAGAAGGTTATCCCTAAAACCAAAAGGGATAATTCCTCATTTGTGATTGGCGTTCCAGAATCAATATTCGATAAGCTGAACAGTTCCGATAGTTGGCCTGTGAATACTAGATTTAATGAGTGGGTGTGGTTTCGAAACTCCCGTAAGACAGTATCGACCAACTCATAACAATATTAATAAAGTTCATGTCTTCTATCAAAATGTTCGTGGACTTCGGACAAAGTTAGACGAGTTCTTGATTAATATATTATTAGAGTCTTCATATGATATTTTTGCCATTACGGTGACAAGCCTGCATAGTTCAATATTATGATGGGGTACTAATTCCACTAGACTTCCGAATACTACGATGTGATCGGACTGATGGCCGCAAGCACGGAAGAGTATTTCTAGCTGCGTCGTCATCGTTGGAGTTACAACGCGTTCCAATCGCCAGTGTAGATGCGGCCTTATTTGAGATAGTGTGTGCGAGGATACACGGTAAAAATAAGTTTTTGTTTTTATGTGGCGTTGTGTACATTCCACCACATAGTGTAGCTAAAGAATACATTCAATTATTTTATTTAATAGAAAATATTTGCGTTCAATATAATAAGATTATAGTGTTGTGTGATTTTAATATGCACTACTCTGTCAAGAAAGTACCGGGAAAAGATCAATAATACACAAAAATGTTATTATTCATCCAAATTTATTTTATCACCTTCAAAGTATGCTCCTTCAGAAACGATAGACTTACGCCAACGAATAATCCAATCATCAAAACATTTTTTAAACACTATTTCCGGAATTGAGTTCAGTTCTCGCCGCGAATTCTCCCTTATGTCTTCTACCGATTGAAAACGGGTGCCACGAAGTGGTAATTTCAGTTTAGGAAAAAGAAAGAAGTCAGCTGGTGCCATATCTGGTGAATATGGTGGTTGCTCGATGGTATTTGTTGAGTGCTGTGCGAAGGCGCATTATCGTGGTGCAAAATCCAAGAATTTTCTTTCCACAAATCTGGCCTTTTTCGACGAATTTGCTCTCTTAAACGCCGCATAACGCTCAAATAATATTCTTTATTTACCGTTTGACCTTCTGGCAAGAATTCCGAGTGCACATCATCGCGATAGTCAAAGAAAACAGTCAACATGACTTTGACATTTGATCGACTTTGGCGCGGTTTTTTCGGTTTTGGTTCAGTTGGAAGTCGCCACTCCGAAGCTTATTGACTAGTTTGCATGTCAAACTCATAAACCAATGTCTCGTTACCAGTAACAATGCGTTTCATGAATGTTGGGTCGGAATTGACTCGTTCTAGCATGTCCTCAGCGACTCTCATGCGATTGAGTTTTTGGAGAAAATTCAGGTATTTTGGGACTAGCCGAGCGGAAACATGTTTCATACCCAAGTGATTATTTTAAATGGTACGGATCGACTCGTGAGACACAGAAAGTTCGGTGGCTATCTCTCTCAAAGTTGAATGAGAATTTTCAGTCACTACCTATTTCCTTCACTTTTGCAATGTTAACTTCAGTTGCAGACGTTGATGGCCTACCAGAGCGAGGCAAATCTTCCATCACATCTCGACCGCTTTTAAACGCTTTGTACCACTCATAAGCACGTGTTTTTGATAAAGTCGATTCACCGTAAGCCTTCTGTAACATTTTCAGTGATTCCAAACACGAAATTCCATTGGCGATGCAAAACTTAAGACAAACTCTTTCTTCGATGTTTTTGTCCATTATGAAATTCGCAATACACACTAGATATGATAGAACTAAAAACAGCACTGTATTTAATACTTGCCTTTGCCAGCGGCTTCGCCGCAGCCAAAAGCTAGTTTTTTGGTATATCAGGTTCCCGATATAGTAGCGGGGTAAAATGTATACCAGTTTGTAAGTCTAATCAAGGCCTTTCAAATAAAAAAAGTTGCATCAAAATCCGTTCAGTAGTTTTTGTGTGATGCGCGATCAAACAAACAGACAAACAGACAAAAATTCTAAAAAAAAATGTTTTGTTTTTACGAGTAGACACGCCTACATAGCCTATTACAGTCATTTTTTCTCAAATATTTTGAATGTACAGACACAGCTCTGTTACAGTTTTATAATAGTACTAGCCTTTGCCAGCGGCTTTGCCGCAGCCAAAAGCTAGTTTTTCGGTTATATCTCAGGTTACCGATATAGTAGCGGGATAAAATGTCTACCAGTTTTTAAGTCAAATTAAGGTCTTTCAAATAAAAAAAGTTGCATCAAATCAATCTAGTAGTTCTTTTAAATAAATTCTACAAAAAAATCTAGTTATAATTTTCTAGTTTTTCGATTATATCTCAGGTTCCCGATATAGTAGCGTGATAAAATTTATACCATTTTTTAAGTCTAACCAAGGCCTTTTAAATCAAAAAAGTTGCATCAGAATCCGTTTAGTAGTTTTTGTGTGATGCGTGAACAAACAAACAGACAAATAGATAAAAAGACAAACATACAAAAATTCTAAAATTTTTTTTTTTGTATTTAGACACGCCTATATAGCCTGTATAGATAGAATATAGATATAAATCATTGACGTTTAAAAAAGAGAGGATACACAATCAGGCACGAAAAGTGTCCACTATAAATGAGTGCAGATTTTTTTTTTTTTTGCGCTTTCCTGCACTCCTTTCATTTAGTATTATTTCGACGCGCGAGTAGACGAAGCGTGTCAAAATGTCTAATTATTCGATTAATAAATGCCGAAATAGTGCATTAAAAGTACAAAAAAAGGATGGGGTTTCTTATTTTCGGTAAGTATTAATAGATAGTATTTCTATTTCATACATATTTTGTTGCTTTAGATTCGCATTTTTTAATTTTTCAATAATTAATAATTAGAAACAAAATATGTTTCAAATTATCGACGATGGCCCTGTATGAACCGGTCAAATAGAGTATGTATGAAAACAAAGGCAGTCTCGAACTATGCTCATACTTCAACGCATTTCGTTCATTTTGATCGCATAATACGACGTTCTAGGTTCTAAAACGAATGGAGTCACCTTGTTGAATGTATTTTTTTATATATATTAAGTAATTAGTTGATATTGTTTTATTTACAAAATTTTAATATCAATAACATTGTCATTTATATGATGATTTTTATTTTAGTTTTCCTAGGGACCCAATCAGATAATAAAGCTTGCGCTAAATTATTTATAAATATGTAGTTTTTTTTAATTAAACGGCGAGTGAATTTGAAGGGCACAACTAGTATTTTATAAGTGATCATTTAAATTGTTCAATTTATGGCTTTTATGCTTCAATAATGAATGTTTAAATGTTGTATTATGTATAAATTATGGTTTCACATACTAATAGATTTAAAAGTTTTTGGTGGTCTATGTTACGCTAGTGAAGATGAATATACTGGATGTAATAAAACCGAGGAGATAATAAGAGGAGAACAGCGCATATGTGGTCAAAAACCACAACCAAGGCCTATTTGTGTTCCTTAGTTTTAAAATGTACATTAAATTTAAATATATTTTCTGGTATTGATACACATTCCCTTCAACAACCTGCTCTTTTTAATCATAAAATTAGTCTTAAAAAAGCTATTATAGCAAATTTATAGATGTTATTATATCGCAAAAAAAATCAACAGAAAAGCTGAAATCTAATTCAAAAAGACAACTTTACAATAAGCTTAATTTATTTCAAGGAAATTGATTTGTACTGTTAATGTTTATTATGACGCCATTCATCTAGACTAGAATAGATCTGGTTACTACTAATAATATTAGAATTACTATATTACTATATTGGGAATAAAAACTATATTGGGAATAAAAACTAAAATTTGTATTTACGAGTTTTATTTTATTTATATATAAATAAATATTTTACCTAAAAGCATATTAATACGATCAGATAAAAGTACAAATATAAGTTTGGAACACATTTATAAATTAAACAAATTTAATAAACTAAGTAAATGTTCATACATAAAAATTATTAAAAAATATTCATCTCCACTCCGTCCTTGTCCTGCCCGCAAATTTCGGTCGTAAAATTTTATTGCTTTTTGCATAATGCTTTGTAAATACAACTTTAAACCATACGCGTAAGGTTGCATTTTGGAAAGAATGAATTTATATCATAACTATAACTACTTAGGTACAACTGGCGACAGTTTTGGACGTTTCGTTTGTTCGCAACTGTGTATCTAGGGTTTAATATCAATGATATAGATAAATAACAGATGCAACTCAAACTCCGCGCCAAAATGGATAACAGTTGTGCCAATCTAACAACAACAAAAAAAAAGTTGAATTTGGAACCATAAACAAATTATCCATTCCCAATACTTTCTTGACTGAATGTACAGTGCGCCTTTGGAGATACAGAACTACTTAAAGTATCTGAGCACTTTTTGTGGTTTTTGCCAGGTAAATAATATAAAAAAATAAAATAAAAAAGAGGGTCTGTTCTCCGAATCCGTGGGCCGCAGGCGCGGTGCAACCAACATAAGCACCCGTCTGATGTAAACGACGCTGGAACTTTAAGAAACAGTTTATAAGAGCTTGATAACTCAGATGAAGCTTTAGCGTATCTATATTTATATATTGGTGAATGGAGCTATTGACGCGTGGACTCCTAGGAAAAAGGGCAAGCTTAATAATAATAATTCTAGATATGAGTACCCAGAATGGTATTCTGGTGATTTGATACGTTACATTAAGCATAAGTGGCTCCTTTTTTTTATTTTTTTTTTTTATTTTTTAAGGTGGGCTGAAATGTCCTACCGCACACACTGCCCAGGGAGACAACGAGGTAGTGTGCGGTCTCACCCACTAAAAACACCGTGTGCACGTCGACCGTCTGAACGCGCACGATGTCCGTGACGAGCTCCGCCGGCTCAGGCCCAAGTGCTCCGTGGGCCCTGATGGTATACCGCCATATATCTTGTTAGGGACTGTCGTTCAGTATTGGAGAAATCTCCACTGCGCATCTTTAATCTGTCTTCGGGAGGGTCACTATCCCGATGTTTGGAAGACAATGCGTGTACCTAAGGGAGGTTCAGGTTTAGATGTGTCCGGATCCCGGCCAGTGGCAATCCTATCAGCGTGCGCGAAGGTATTCGATTCGGTGTTGCATAGATGTATCTATGCATAAGTTAATACTGAACTGAATGATGCTCAACACGGCTTTCAGCCTTTTTTTTTTAGGTGGGCAAAAATGTACCTACTGCACACCCCGCTGACCGCGGAGACAGCGGGGTAGTGTGGGGCTCTCACCCACTAAAAACTCACCGTGCACCCTCACCCGCCTGTACTCGGCGGACCACTGATGCCGCGTATATTCACTTCAGTGGTCCACGCGGTGGCTAGCCCTGATAAGCTTCCTATCTGGGTGACGTCCCCACGCACCTGGTGCGTCGCACCTTCGCGGCTCTACGCGGGCGGAGGACAATCCCCGGTCCAACCACCCGCAGCCTCAGTTAGGGCGGCATTAGGCACAAATATTCGCGACCACGCCGCCCCGCGCGGCGATGGTGAGTTGGGCCAGAGGAGACATCAGCCTCCCTGGCCCTCTCCGCCACCTCCTTCCGCAAGATGACATTCTCGCAGAAGGTGGCGACCGCGATCCAGTACCTATCGCCAACGACCATCGATCGTATGACAGCCGGCAGCGACAGGTCCTCTCCAATGACTGCAGCGAGATCCCGGCGCTGCTCAGCTCAGGCCGGGCACGACTCGAGCGTGTGCTGCGCCGAATCCTCGCTGCAGTCGCAGTGGTGGCACCAGGGAGTCTCGTCTCTCCTAGCAACTGTGTACAGGTACTTGCCGAAGCATCCATGCCCCTGGGGGACCTGGGTTACCTGGGAGAGCGCCTGCAGTACGTGGAATATGGGGGACATGAATCTGAGCCTTACCCTACGTTCTCTGGTGTGAACCAGGGCAGTAATTTAGGACCGTTAGCATTTACCATAATGGTTAACGACCTTCCTGAAGCTGTGAAGGATGCGAAATGTCTGCTATTTGCTGACGACTTCAAGTTGTTGCTATCAGTAGCGGACATTTCGGATGGTAGCGATTCCAACAGGACATAGACGGGGTTGTACAGTGCCGACGACGGAAATGGGGGCGGCGGTAGCGCGTATGCGGAGAGGCGCCGCCCCCGGGCCAGACGGGGTTCCCGCCCGAGTGCTGGCCCTGGTCCTCGACCACCTTGAGCCCCGCCTCGGTGGACTGTTCGGCGCTTGCCTGGTGTCCGGACGGTTCCCTGACTGCTGGAAGGAGGGGAAGCTCGTGCTCCTGCCGAAGCCGGGACGGCCTCCGAACACAGTCTCGGCCTTCAGGCCCATCGTGTTGCTGGACGAGGTGGGCAAACTCCTCGAGCGGGTAGTCGCTGCCCGCATCGTCCGGCACCTAGGAGCGGTCGGCCCCGACCTGTCCGACGCCCAGTTTGGATTTCGGGCGGGTCGGTCTACGGTCGATGCCATTCTGCGCCTGAAGGCCGCGGCTGCGGAGGCCGTCACCTCGAGGGATGTGCTGTTGGCGGTGTCACTCGACATTGCCAACGCCTTCAATAGTCTGCCATTCGGCTGCATCAAGGAGGCACTCCGGTACCATGGAGTGCCCCTCTACCTAAGGCGGCTGGTGGCGGACTACCTCGACGGCCGCAGCGTCCTCTTCGTGGACCGGGAAGGGGACGTTGTAAGGAGGGCTATGTCGTGCGGCGTCCCGCAGGGTTCGGTTCTTGGGCCGCTCCTGTGGGACATCGGCTACGACTGGGTCCTCCGTGGCCGGCTCCCCCCCGGGCTGGGCGTAATTTGCTACGCAGACGATACGCTCGTCACAGTCCGGGGCTGGACCCTCGAGGAGGCGGCAACGCTGGCCACCTCAGGTACCGCGGAGGTGGTCAGGCGGATCGAGGCGCTGGGGCTTAGGGTGGCCCTTGAAAAGTCGCAGGCCCTACTCTTTCATGGGCGCCGACGGGGCCCGCCCTCCAGCGCCTCGATAACGGTCAACGGTGTGGGCTTGCCAATCCAGGCCCACATCAAATATCTGGGCCTGGTATTGGATGGACGGTGGCACTTTGACGAGCACTTCCGCCGTCTTGCGCCAAAGCTCGTCGGCACGGCGTCCGCCCTCGGGCGACTGATGCCGAATCTGGGCGGACCGAGTCTCGCGTGTCGACGACTCTACGCGGGGGTAGTACGGTCGATGGCGCTGTACGGCGCGCCCGTGTGGGCGGAGTCCCTGGCCGCTCGCAATAGGGCCCTTCTGTGGCGTCCTCAGAGGGTCGTAGCGGTCAGGGCAATACGCGGGTACCGCACGGTCTCGACCGATGCAGCCTGCGCGTTGGCCGGAACCCCCCCGTGGGATCTGGAGGCGGAAGTGCTCGCCGACGTCTATTGGCGGGCGTCAACGGCGCGGGCGGGGGGCAGCCGCCCCTCGCCGAGCGCAATGTCATCGTGGCAGGAAGATGCCCGCCGCGCCACCGTCCTAAAGTGGAAGTCTCGGCTGGAGACGCCCCGGGCTGGTCTCTGGACCGTGGGGGCGCTCCAGCCGATTTTGGAAGAATGGGCAGGGCGACAGCACGGGATCCTCACCTTCCGGTTGGTGCAGGTTTTGTCGGGGCATGGTTGCTTCGGCAAATACCTGCACATGATCGCTAGGAGGGAGACGACCCCAGGCTGTCACCACTGCGGCTGCGACGAGGACTCGGCGCAGCACACGCTCGAGTCGTGCCCGGCCTGGGATGTGCAGCGCCGGGAACTCGTTGCAGTCATAGGCGTGGACCTGTCGCTGCCGGCCGTTGCGCGAGCGATGGTTGGCAGTGACAGGGCCTGGACCGCGGTCGCCGCCTTCTGCGAGGCTGTCATCTCGCGGAAGGAGGTGGCGGAGAGGGCCCGGGAGGAATCCTCCTTCGCGGACCCGATTCGCCGCAGGCGCGCGGGGCGGCGTGCGCGCGCTTACCTGCGCCTGATGCCGCCCTAGCCGAGGCCGCGGACGGTGGGGTCGGGGAGTACCCTGCCGTCCGCGGAAGCCTACCGCGAAGGTGCGACGCCCAAGTGCGCGAGGCGTCGCTCAAGAGAGGGTGCCCGAAGGGGCTGCCGCCTGCGGATCGCGGTCGAAACGACGCGGTACCCGTGATCCGCCGTAGTAAGGGCGGGTGGAGGCGCACGGTGGGTTTTTAGTGGGTGAGAGCCCCACACTACCCCGTTGTCTCCCCGGGCAGCGGGGTGTGCGGTAGGACATTTTTGCCCACCTAAAATAAAAAAAAAGGGTTGTACAGTGAAAAAGTGAAAAAATAACCTATTACTAACGAGTAATAGGTTATTTTTTAATTTAGATAAGTGTGAAGTCATGAGCTACGGGTGCAAGTTAGCTCCATTGCAGTACCCGTATGAGATGGGCGGTGCGCCGATGGTGCGCGTGGCGAGCGTTCGTGACCTAGGCGTGCAAATGGTATCCGAGCTAACGTTTCGTGATCACATTGTGGATATTTGTTGCAAATCATATAGAAGTTTGGGCTTCCTCCTTAGGCAGTGTAATAAGTTTCACAATACTGCAGAGGTCAGAATATTATACAACGCACTCGTCCGGAGCCGGCTGGAAGCGAATGCGCTTGTCTGGAATCCTCAGAAGGATAAGTACGTGAATTTGTTAAAAATAAATTCACGCGTTATCAGGACTTGAAGGAGTACGGCGTCTATACTTACTACCCTCTGATGTACCCGACCCTGTTCGTTATTGGCATAGTAGGGTACAGAAAGCTGGGCGTGAGGCGTGAAGTCGCGCTCTGCAAGTACATGCGGCGAGTGGCGCGCGGTGAGCTGCACCACCTGGAGGCGCTGGCGGCGCAGCGCACATGAGCACATTGTTCTGAAAGCCCTGTTTTAAACGCCTCTTCTCCATTAAATGTTTTCTCACTAAGAACACATTCATCAACAAAGAACTGCAGAGTTAAAAATCCAACACTATGCAATCTCTTCAATGCATGCACTTTGCTACTGGTTAGCTTATACTGCGGTTCAAATACATGTACGATACTTAAATGGAATATTGCTTGCGTTAACCTTTCAAGATAGTTACTCCACTACTAAGAAACAATAATATGAATACTAACGCTCATATTCTGTATACCTTTTACGTTCACTTTAATGTACAATAATAAGGTTTCATAATATTTCGTCATAAGATAAACAAACTAGTTCTTGTGCTCGAGGCGATCTTGTTCAAAACTCAAGGGTTCTCCAACGCCGACCTCAATACCCAAGACTTTCTTTATCCTCCCTCTGACAGGTAACTTTGTACCAACGAGGATATCCCCTATCCACTTTTAAATCGATACGTTTGAGACAAAATAACGATCATGGACATCATCTAAATATTTTGCTTGAGGACACATTTTTATTTTGATATTTTTATATGTTTTTAAAACATTTGACATCGGATTTTGTGTACATTTTTGTTTGTTCAATTTCCGAAAAATCGATCTTGTTGGTCAAATGTGTGCGATTAAACCAAAGATGTTTTTTTACATGATTTGTATTTTTTTATCTAAGCTAAATCACTTTATTATGTATGTGACCGGTTGTAGCAGGAGATAGCTGTTGATTCTTTCATTTCATATAGGTGAAATGAAATGGTGTGCAGCGGCTTGACAATACTCCCGGTATAGTTGAGTCCATGAGCGACGGTTACCATTTACCATCAGGTGTGTTTATTGTGTATGGTGGCCATACACAATAAAAAAATAATTCTAACTGGTATCGTCCATTTCTCCTAGATAAAAACTATTAATAAATTTTTTTGGGGGCTAGTTTGCGAAATAGTCAATGTTTCCATGCTAAATTTAAAGAGGATCGGTTAAGGAATTACGTTGTAAAAGTGTAACAAATAAACAAACGCACATTCGCATTTAGAATATTAGATCATCAATTCTTGATGAAATCTAAATATAAAATATCCAAATGACCATCTGCTTGTTTATTTATCTCAAAAAAATCAATGAGATTTTTCCCAAGAATAAGAAGAATATATAAAACAAATTGGCAAGGGCCACGAGAGAACGTAAAATTGCGACATTTGCTGAGGGTCCATTTAGCGAGATGGTTTTATTATGAAAATCGTTCTGCTGGAGACCGACCGCGCTGCCTAGATGTCGCACTGGTTCACGACCATCGAATAACTTGGCCTTTCGTCAAATACGACTACGGAGATTCAATGAACCTCAGGCCATTTGTCAAAATTGAATGTCTATACTACTATATAAATTTGTGATGTCTGTGTGTAAAATCTTCTTCTAAGACTTATGGACACCAATTCCGCCATTTTCTAATTTTTTGTCTATCTATCCCTCTATAAGCCTTTCATAACTCAAGAATACATTTACCATTCTGTTCGAAAATTGGTATGTGTGTGTGTAATCACGGGTATACACGGGGCATGTAACATATAACTTAAAGTAATCTATACTATTATAATGTTGTAACAGAGCTATGTCTGTACATTTAGGATATTTGAGAAAAAGTGACTGAATTAGGCTATATAGGCGTGTCTAAACACAAAACGATCTTTTTAGATTTTTTGTCTGTTTGTTTGTTCGCGCATCACGCAAAAACTACTGAATGGATTTTGACGCAACTTTTTTTTGATAGCTCTTGATTAGACTTAACAACTGGTATACATTTTATCTAGCTACTATATATATCGGGTACCTGAGATATTACCTAAAACTAGCTTTTGGCTGCGGCGGAGCTGCGGGCAAAGGCTAGTATTATATAAAGGTTTTATAGCACTGTACGAGTATATTATATTGATTAAAATAGTCTGTCTAATATATACAGTTTGTAAAACGCGTAGCCGTAGTGGAGCAGCGTTTTATTAAAAAATTTGGCATGTTATTCCTCATACAAAATTCGTTTAAATGACTATTAAAATTTAGATCTTATCAGTATTCAAATTTCATGTTGGTAACTGGAAAATTAATTAGGAAAGTAAGGCTGACTTGCGGTATTCGACATTCTAAAACATCCTGATATTTACGCGAATGTTACACATTTTGAAATAAAACTACGTTTACGGATTCTATCGCGTCGCGTTTACTTGATCTTCTACTATCCCCACGTTTCGAATACTTTACAGCATTCATGATCACGGGTGGACTTAGATGGTAGATGTCCAAGGCTGATATATATATAAATATATATATAAGTAAACGCGATAGAATCCGTAATCCGTAAACGTAGATCTATTTCAAAACATTCTAAAACATTTTAAATAAACACTAACGGGAATATATCTAGTATAAGTAACATAAAGTCGTTCTTCGGATTTGTCTGGTGCCCCATTCATCTAAACGGATTTTGAAACGGTTTTCACCAACATTTATATAGGTATTTTGTTAAGTAAAGTTTATATAACTATTTTTAATTTCAGTTTTTTCTATGTAGCACTGCACTAAGTAATAATCCTTGTATCACGGGGGCTTTACAAACATGTAATTTCAGGGACACATAGTACACCCAGATTCATAACAACCATTTGTGGATCACACAAAGAGTGGTCCTGTGTGGAAATCGAACTCACAACACTCGGGCGGGTACCTGGTACCACTCCGCCACCTGTGCATTCCACTACTTTTCCTCCGCGTTTTCCTTCTCTACTGTGTGCTTGAGTTCTTGCGACATCTGCGCAATGGAATTAGATGGTGACACTATTTTTGTAGAAATACAGTAATAAGTAGTTAAAATACTATAATCATAGTAAAGAGTAGCTAACCACGCAATTTTTTGGGGATATTAGTCTGTTAACACAAAATGTGAAAGTTATATGGCTAAACATGTCAAATGCTCAAAAAATATATAAACATATTAGTATGTTTTAATCAGGAATAATAAAAAATAAATTTGCAGCATGCATACGCTGGCTTAAGATATAGTTACTAATACTGTTATTACAGTACATATTGTATACCTATGTTAAACAGAGTTGTAATATTTAAAAATCTTATATTTTCATTATTCATTTAGTCAGTGCGAGTGCGGGTGACTAATCATCACATATAAGCAATTGGCTTAACAATATAGGTACTACTTAATCTAGGAAAAAGGAAGTAAACTGCATAATACGTCTGTATATTTTCAAATTCCAGTGTCCGCGGGTATATTTATAAATTAATTAATTACGCACTAAAAAAATAAGATTAAGAACTATCAATATGCTACCTAATACAAAAAAAAAACAGCAAAGCAACGTTAATGAATGACTCTTTTGTTTACCAAATTTGTTATCTTTCAATCTAGGCTTCAATGAAAAAAGAAGATGCTTTTCATAGAAATGAAATAATGATCGCATAGATTAGAAGAAAAGATTGCACAAGTAATTAAGACATACAGGACCCAGCAGAGAATTTAAATATTCCGCCAACATTTTGTGTACAACAAAAAAAGGTTATTATTATATATATTAGTATAAAGGTATTATAAGATTTATGAGAGACTTAACAAACAGCTTTTTTTTCAGATCGCGTCCATAACGGCATACCTACTCCATAGATGATAATAGGACCATTTTAACATCAAGGAGAGTAAAAACAATGGTATCGAGTTCGATCCTAGTACTAGGTCCTGGCATGGCACACAGCTCTGACTTTTCGAGATATTTATGTACACATTTGATTACAAAAACACGAATAAAAAAAAAGAAACTGCCTCTGTGTTGCAGCAGTAGTGTGAGCGACTTGCTGATCATGAGGTCTCATGTTCGATCCCCGGGTCGGACAGAGTTATTGAGCTTTTTCGTAATAAGAATAATTCTCTGTAGCAGCCCGGAGTTTGGAAATGTGCCCGGTAGACGGCAATAGGCTCGCCCGCTTACTTACCGTTACCTGGGACTTAAACAACCGTGGGTGTGTGATACACCTCTACCTACCCCTTCGAGGAATACAGACGTGATGCTATGTTTTTATGTTTTATGATTACAAAATATCACTAGAAAATATTGTGACGAAACTTACATGTCTTTTGAAACGAATAGAACTTACAACATTTGCTCAACGTTGGTCGCTGCTTAAACACGATTTGCAGTCAATGTTAGTTTATTCAACTCAATCGTGTGGGTACAATGTGCCTTTTTAATTTTAATTTAACTTATATTTAAATACAATCGCAATATAAAAATCTTATATAGTTTTGTAGAATTACTATATGGCTAACCTAAACGCTTTATGTTATTCATAATAATACGAACCTAAAAATATAGGAAAGAATACAAATTTTCAGTGAAAACAAAAAAAAAGACATATCATCACGCCTGAATTCCCCGAAGGGGTAGGCAGAGGTGTATTACACACCCACGACGCGCCAGCTATGTTTAAGTCCCACGTAATAGGGGGCGAGCCTAATGACGTCTACACGCGTCACATTTCCAAACTCAATTTCCAGTAGCAAACTAATAATAATTTATGTCTACCTTATGTATGTTTTTGATACCAATGATCTTCTATCTATAGTATACAGCTTTATAAAGCTGTAATAGAGCTATGTCTGTACATTTAAGATATTTGAGAAAAAAATACTGAATTAGGCTATATATATACTTTAATTGTAAAATTAAGTTTACTTGGTCGGTATAATGTATTAAAATACTTCCGGCAGATGGCGCAGGCGTCACCCGAGACGTTATGTATGAATGTATTATCGAAATTAGCAGTCATGAGCAATCACGATGACTGAATTGGCAAAGCATCTGCACGTTATCCAGGAGATGCAGGTTCAAATCCTGCTCGGGACTGTTATTGCACGCCTCATAAGCGAAGCGTTGGTAGTTCTCATGAAAGGCGCTGGCCTTTCATGAGAACTACCTTTTTACGTACGTATAGCCACCGGTGATTTTACCGTCGTCAACAGACAGAACGCCGTTCGCCCGGCCGGTACATTATTTTTTGCTTAAAAGAAAGTTCTTACCTTTGTTTGACGAACTGATGATATTTGTCAAATATAATAACTATGTTATCCATAACAATAATTAAAAACACTAAACACACGTAAATAATAACACACCAACGTTATAAAACACGAAAAAAACATATTTTACATTCCACATTTTTTTTTTGTCACGGTGTTTGCACTTAGAACAAAGTATAAAATTATAAGGCAACCAAGTTAGGAAGATAAATGGTTTAGAGATTTCTTGTTGAACTCATTGATTTTTAAATAAGTCGTATAATATTGTCCAAAGTTACAATTTTCTATTGATAGATGTCGCTGTTTTAAAGTAAAAGAGATATTGACAAATGCAGCCCTATATGTCGCTAGTGGCAATTTTAGATGTCGATATCATTGTATTCAGTTGCTGTTGTATATATAGAGCCACAATATTGCTTTTTTGTAAGGAAACTAACGATGTCTTTTTGTTTTCTTAAATTGTTTTTGCTTACAATTTAATAAATTATTCAATTTTACATGTTTATATATATATGCACTTAAACACTTATGCAGGTATATATTTATGTAAACTCATGGATTGTTGTTCTTACAAATTGCCAGATGGCGCCTTGCAAAATGACTGAGAGGTAGACCAATATAGAAGTACTTCTTAAAATTAGCGCTAGATGGCGTATAAGACATGAAACCCACGTTAGTACTTTTTGAAGTTAGCGCTATCTATGTGATTTATTGAAAACTACTTAGTAAGACCAAGACATCATTAGTTACTTATCAAATAATCAATTTTATTGTGAAAAATGAAGATTATGAGGCGTGCAGTTTTGGATTTTCCAAAGTATTTTCTATTGCACATTTTCACACTTTGTGTTGATTTATATGGCTAAGCATGTCAAATGCTACAAATACATATAAAAATATCTAAATAATTACAAAACCGGCTTGGTATTATTTTTCAAATAACCTTCTAGAAAAAATCTTAACGGATAACGAAATGGTTTTTATAACATCGTGAAAGAACTAATTTGTAGTGTTTGTTTTGGTATAGCAAAGTTCAGCTCTAATATATAGGCTGACTAATTAATACCTAATAACTGTTTGTAAAACGTAGACGGGGAACATTTTCATTACTGTGATACATTGATACTAATTACTGTCTAATTAATAAAATGTTATTGATTGTTCCTAACAAGTACTTAAAAAGTATTGAGTTATGTGCACCTGCAATATTTAAGACATATATAAAATATACATGTCTTAAGTAGACCAAGCGTGCTGTATATTATTACATAGTTTTTACATACTATCTAGACTTCGTAGTAGGTATTCAGTTTAATTCATACCCAGATTGCACGCTTCGTTATCCTTTTTCATTTTGATCACGGAATCGTAGACACGGAATAAATGATTGCACGGTTTTTAAAAATACAACTCGACAAACGCTTTGTAGCGAACCAATTTTGATACCGCGTTAGACCACAAAAGGCTTCAGAAATAAGCTAACCCTACTAATGATATTCCATCTAAAGGGATAGCTTTCGAGGAAAACACATTTTCTACCCCCATGAATAATTTAAAAGATACGCTCGAGTTAATATAGCATCAACAAAAAACTGTGACAATGTTGTGATAACATACTTTTTTTAAATGATGAATAACTAATTATTTTAGATTATACCTCGGTTTCCGATATATTAGCGGAATAAAACGTACCTATACCAGTTTTTAAGTCTTACCAAGAGTTATCATACAAAAAAAGTTGCAGCAAAATCCCTTCAGTAATTTTTACGTGATGTGCGAACAAACAAACATAGAAACAGACAAGAATTCTTAAAAAAAAAATGTGTTCAGACACGCTATTTATGTATAGGTACGACAATTTATTCTCAATTATCTTAAATGTAGAGAGTTGTCAGTTAGGATTAGGAAGAGGTGATCGTAGCCTACCTGTGCACTTGCTTTACCCATCGGCAAGGTCAAGCAACTTTCGCTCGGCTGGAAATCAGATGGGTGACTAAAATATACCTTTTTGTGGATACCTGACCTCCTCCGTGTTTTGGAAGATACGTTAAGCAGTGGGCCCCGGCTGTCAACATCGTGACAGTTGTTAAAGGTCACAAAAAAAACTGACTCCGGTCTTATTCTAAAGTCACCAGTCACTAAGTTAGTAGAGATCAGATAGACAGTCGCTCCGTGTAAAAAAAAACCTGGTGGGTCAGCTAAAACCGAACAGATCGGAAGCCAACCCTTTTTTTATTTTTGTTTAGGCGGGAGAAATTGTACCTAATCGCACACCCCGTTGTTCGGGGAAACGAACAGGGTAAGTTTGGGGCCCTCACCCACTAAATAAACCCGCCGTGTACCGTATCTCCGCTTTTATTGGCGGGCCACCAGAACCATATTACATTCCTTCAGTGGTCGGAAGCCGACCCTAACAAAAATTTGGGATAAGGCTACGGAGACGTTCATTATAAATTAATATTTTGCAATTATCTTTTTAAACGTCAATTCCTCTGTGGTTTAGTGTTACAACAATATTGTTATTAATGTTGCGTTACAAGGGAACTATAGTAAATCTATCAGTGTTATTCTGGTGATAGCGATAGCCTAGTGACAAGATCAAATACCGAGATCGAGTTCAACCTTCTGTGGTCGAAATCTTGCAAAGAAAAGACAACACTGTTTTTTCTAAATTATTTGTGTACAATAAGGCCACTATTTCAAGCAAATGAAACCTTATTATAGAGGAAAATTAAAATAAATATCAATAACATGAAACAGGTTCACAGTAGGTCCAGGACAAAGCTGGTCAGATTGACGCACACAGTTAAAATAAATATAATTATATTCATTTTAATAATAATATAATTATAGGCAAAAAGCAAAATTTTCTTTCAATAAATGCAATGATCACATCTCATTGACGGGCCTCGTGGCGTAGTCGGTAGTGTAACCGACTCCCTTGCATGAGGTCGTGGTTTCGATTCCCACTCAGGACAAATATTTGTGTGATGGACACAGATATTTGTATTGCGTCTGGGTGTTTTCTATCTATTATATGTATGTATTTACAAAAAAAAGTAATATTATATGTATTGGTACCCATAGCACAAGCATTAAGCTTAGTTTGGAATCAGAGGACGTTGTGTGAAAATGTCCGTGAATATTTATTTATTTATTAATTGTATAAAATATTACGAATATTTTATATAACGAGATCATTTTCAAAACCACATACCTAATTTGGATTGAACAATATTTTCGAAAAAAATCTATAATGAATTATCCTGAACAAAGTACATTGCTACACTGCTGTACACTATGTACTTATTAAATAAAATACAAATCATGCATCATGTAAATTTCGTAAAGAAAATAAAGCTTAAAGTTGTCTTAGCTTGGTAAGATTCAATTATTAAATATTAATTCCTAAATAAATTAATTCTTTGTAATTCAGATTACATGTCAATGACTTCATAGTCATGTCAACATGACACCAACCTTGAAGATGATTGAATGACCTTATTAGAATATCTATAGAGATTAAAGTAAATAGGAATTATCGATTAGAGGCAAGAAGTTAGGTTATAGAGATTAGAGAGTAGGAGTGAGGGTTCAGGGATCGGAAATTTGCGAACAGTGATTATACAATGCCTGATATGGATTGGGAATAGGGATCAGGGGTTATAAAGCGAAGACGGATTGATTGTGAGGATTTCGAAATTTGAAATATGTAATATATAGTGGCTAGGGAATAAGAAAGCTTGATTTTGAATCTATAATCTAGTCAGTGGGTCTAGCCAAATTGCATTCTATGATCGCTAACACTAATAGAAAACTATTAAAATGTATGGAAATTTGACATGTCTAACGTTAAGTCACGTGACTTAGCGTTATAGATATTTTTAAAGACTTAAATAAATATAGATTCTAAATCTAAGGTTAAATATTTCAAATTCCCATACATTAAAATAGTTTTCTATTAGCGTTAGCGATCATAGAATGCAACTTGGCTAGGCCCACCGGTTTCTTTGTTTAAATAGTCATGAAGCATCTCGACATGTTTCAGTCAGAGAAGAGGATAACCGATCCTATCCTTCTTTATTATTGCTTGTGGTGGCAGATTTGCTACGGTCCTTCTATGGTAAATGGTAACCGCGGCTCATGGGTCTAGCAATACTAATAATACTGCCAAGTCACGCTCACCATTTCATTTCTTGGAAGGGTAAATTTTGAATGAATGGATATTCGCCGCTACAACCAAAAGATATTGAGATGTTTCATGGTAGGTCACATGGCAGACGGTGGTTCCGACCCGCTGGGGCCCGATAACAAGTGAGTACTTCCACTTGATACCCAACCCGGTAGGGTAACCAGTAAATTCGCACTCTTCTTAAGTATAGTGGCTGATCTTGACGGTGGGCAGCTGCTTGATTGTGCTTTTAGCATTACTGAGGTGATCGTCCGTTATCACTGACTATCAGATGACAAGTGGTTCATTTTCCACCTTGCGTATATATAAGAACATACTGAAAAGCTTCAGATCTGTCGGGCGTCCCGCGACGTTAATACTTTTACGTCAGAAAAAGAAGTAAAAACCCTACAGGTGTAGCCATAATAATAATTTACTACGCCTATGAGGAAACATTCAATAAATACTCGTACTTACATTTGTAGGTCAATACTAC
This sequence comes from Leucoma salicis, assembly GCA_948253155.1. Classification (NCBI taxonomy): domain Eukaryota; kingdom Metazoa; phylum Arthropoda; class Insecta; order Lepidoptera; family Erebidae; genus Leucoma; species Leucoma salicis. The sequence continues at coordinate 10,602,811 of OX411809.1, read as the reverse complement.
CCTTATATGCATTTACGCTATCCATAGATGTATTCATAAAAAATTACTTAGCAATATTTTACTGAACTGTTAATTTTACTTTACTTGGAATAATATAGCTGCCTGCTATTTTTTTCACATTTCTTTTTAGTCACAGGCTTTAAAAAACTGCCACATACAAAGCATTGTTGTGTAGCAAAGTAATTAAATTCCGGGAAATGAAAATGTCCTCACGTAAAATAAAGTGTTTGCTAGGCTCGCAGAAAGGAACGTGGTATGAATGGTTTAAAAATACCGCAAATTTTTCCACATTATTCCAAAAGCTTGAATAGAAAGTTGACATCATGATGTAAAAGTGTCTAGAATTCATGTATCTTTTTTTAATGCCAACGGTGGCAGACAAGCCAGCGGACCACCTTATGATAAGTGGTAATGGTCCTAAACTTTGATAAGACCAGGAGCATAGTCAACCGGCTACTTTAAATAAAGATTTTTTCTCAAACTTTATTTAAAGAAGGACATGTCGTAGCGCTGGGGCAACGCTGATAGTTCATTCCAGAGCCTACACGTACGTAGTAGAAATGAACACTGAAAACGAATCGTCTTGAATGAGATCTTTTCCAGGTGATTTGGATAATAGGGTTTATCCTATATATCTAAGACGTCTCGTAGTTCGGTTCTAAAAAGGTTATGTTGGTACCACATCAAACAGCTCCTCAAAACACTCCCCATTATAGAGTCGATAGAGCACACAGAGAGACGAAGTCTCTCCACTATTCCAATAACTTCAGACCGTTCGTAAGATTGGGTAGTCAAATGGGTTGAGCTGGTATTTTGGTGCGCCTGCCCAGAGATGTCAGCAGTAGATCTCCACGTGAGGGCAAACTGGACTTTGCTGCAAATGTCGATGTGAATACTATCGAATATTGGGAGAGTTATTCCTTGGAAATTGGGCACCTCAACAAAATGTACTTCAACAAAATGTTTCCTTCTGTGCAAATTTCTGTCTTCGTAGGGCTAAATTGAACCAAGTTCTTTTCTCCTCATTCCCAGGCCTGCCCTAGAGGGCGCTCGATTTCAGACAAAAGTTGGGTTCGCATCTCCTCCAACACGCTCCGAGGGACTTTCTGATGGCCGGCATATCGCACATCACCCATACTATCATCTGCATAGCAATGCATATTCTCTATCAAGATTTAAAGTCAGCAGAAGGTCCAACAAGGACAGCTCTGGCAATATCTGGGGCACATTTAGGTTGTGTCAGCAGTTGCGAGAGAAAAAAGGACAAAAGCAACTTTTTATACCTAAAAAAATAATAGTTCCTGGGAGTAGTGTGCCATAGACTGAAGTTAAATACATCGCAGTCGTTCTGAAGTCCACGTGGACGAAGTCGCGGGCAGAATCTTGTATTAAATGAACTTAATATTCCCAGGATTGCATGCATAAGTTGGATGTGACTACAGCCAATTTTCAGACGGTATAAAGGTCGGCATGATTACTTGAAGACGGTGAATTAACCTTTAATAAGTTCGCACTGCGCCTCCGTTCACAAAAGCAAGAATGTTTTTAAAAATACAAAAGTTAAGCACACATAGAGGAGTTAAGTAGAATACGTACTCAATCGTAAAAACCTATGGAGGCGGGAAATTGTAGGATGGACTTTCCGTACTTCAGGAACAAAATATAAGTCTTAGAGAAGTTTTCATTTTATAAATTACTTACAACATACGTTGTACATTTTTAACTTGTTGTTTTACCCACTAGTGTTGCCTAATTATTCTGGAAATAATCATTTTTTAACAAGGTAAGTACATCCTACTCAATCCTGTTTGGTACTCGACAGTCACAAGAAAATATCACACATGTGGCCTTCGTCAATACCATTGTGTATTTTGTTAATTACTATAACAAATCAAACTATAACATTAGATGATATAGAATAGTTTATTGAACAACGAACTTTCATTATATTAATTTATAGGTAGGTAGCGAATCTATAACACAAATTAAGATAATAGACACACTTGTCTTTCGCTAACGACTCGTAATAGCTCACTAAAAGTAAAAGAAAGCTCGGTGGCCTGCCGGCGCGCGCGTCTCCTACCGCTCCGCTCGCATGCATCCCCCTTAGGGGCTCACGAGGGAAACACAGGGATGTGCGCGTTATATTACTTTTTTTCAACTAATTACTGTCCCACTGTTGGGCATGTGTCTCAGAGTGAGAGTATTTTAGCCCTGGAGTACGAATAAGGGTTCACCATACTGGCTCAGTGCGGGTTGGCAGATATACAATACAAGCTGTCGAGAAAATATCTCAGGCATATAAGTTTCTTCACGATGTTTTCCTTCAACGAGCAGTGATAAATTGTAAAAAATACACATAAATAATGTGATGCCGTGCGTGGATCTTGGTCGGACCAGGGATCGAAGTCGATACCACTATCTTTGCAGTCCTTGGTTATATTACTAAACTTAAATATCATAATAATAATATTCTTAAGTTTTTATCCTTGATGTGAATGCAGGCGGCACAGGACCGTTCGCTGTGACGTTCTCTTGGTCTCCCCAAGTTCCCCCTCCTATGTCCAGCAGTGAAAGATGAAAGGCTGATGGATGCATGAATGGATTTATCCTTGCTGATGCCAGCTATCTTGATATTAGTATAGGCCATATCAATAAACTTGATCGGCTCCAAAATCTTTGTATAAGGTACATAAGTCTACGCAAATATGATCATGTTTCTTAATTTTCGTCATAAGCTCAAATGGATACCTACCCATATTATTTCCTTCCTTATAATATTTCATTTAATCTTGTTATTCCTTCTTATTTCAAAGAACATATCGATTTCTTACATGACTCGCATTCAAGACACCTGAGATCCGAGAACTACACTAAAAATGCCCGTGTATTCACCTAAATTTCTAGATATGTTTTTTTTGGTTCAAGGTGTTCGATTATGGAACACATTGTCTCTTAACGTTAGACGTACTAAATCCTGTCATATATTTAAAAGTTTAGTCAAAAAACATTACCTTATCTAATAGCAACATAAATTTTTAACGAAATGGTACATTACAGGATCTGTAAAATTTATAAATATATTATATACATAATACTTACTTATATGTATGTATAAGTATTTATAATAACGTAATTAATATATAAAATATTATTCTGTACGCCATAAAGTATTATTTTTTCCAATATTATGTTTCTATTCCATCCAATGGTTGCCCGTAAGAGATTGCCCTTGTGCGATAGGACCGCCAATTGTGCTTTGCTACTTTAATCAATTCCTATTTATATGTATTTTTTGTGTGTATAGTAAAGAGTTAATATTATTATTAAGTAAAATACACAACTTAATTTCGCTTTCGGTCGTGTATAATTGATCGTAGGTAATTTTGCAAAATAATAATATGGAGTACACCTGTTCAAACTGATGTGGCTCTGTGATATAAAAGTTTTCCATGCCTCACTAAACCTTTTAAGTTACACGTATAATTATAATGATTAGTATATAATTACATGTACATATACACAGCACATTCTGAGGGAATCTAATTTACCACTTCCATTCCTAATATGAATTATTTTCATACTTTGAAGGTAGAATAAAAATCCTTCCGTTATTAAGTTTCAGCTCGCCTGCCAACACGTCTTTGAAACATGAATTTAATTTAATATCTCACAGCAGAGACTACGTGTTTTACATCTTGACAAAATAATCCATCATACATGTTATAATATTAGTTGCTTATATAGTTTTACTTTCTTATATTAAGCTTACAATTTTCTACGAGCTCTTGATTTAAACAAGCGAATTAAATTAACAAGAAAAGAACTCAACACTAAAACAATGGTAGAAGTAAATTATTATTAAAATATGCTAGTGCCAAAATATTGGAGTCTAAAATTGTTGAAGCCACGCATTCAATATTTGCATATTGATTGAACTTTCACAGAGAAAATGTTCTGGCAATAAAAATAAAATATGGTCATATTACGCTTGAACTAGTTCCCTCAATTTGATATGCACTCCTATGAAATGTATTTTGTTATTGCGATAGGCCATAGAGCCTATAAAGAAAAAGAGACATGTTTAGATAGTTATTGCATACTTTTTTAATTCAATCTTACAGATATTTTATGTTTGTGCGAGTACTTAAAAACAGTACCGGGTTTTGAAAAAGTTTACTTATCTTACTGTTCCATGATGATGGGCATCAAATATGCCTGCCATAGGGTAAGCGGTTACCATAGCCCACAGACGCTAGCAACACCAGAAACATCACTCACGCCTTGCCAAACCCATGGAAATACATAGGATGTGGAAAGGAAGGACGATAGGGAGGAAATTAGAGGGTCATCAATTGGAGGACTCGTCCAAAGAACCTTTAGTAGTAGGTACTGGGATGAGCAAGGCTCTGCCAATAGGAGGAGGAAACATGTTTTTATTTAACATGAGATTACATAAAGTACACATATGTAAATAATTTGAAACATCTATTTTCTAAACTAAGGAATTGTTATTATAATTCTAAAGAAATTAATAATTCTAAAGAATCGACATTTATAGCGATATCGATACGTAGCATACGAATTGAGATTCAATGATTACAGTTCTTTACTAGCTAGATTATTTTTTTATTCGAATTACTCTCACATTTTGCAGACTAAAATCACAATATGATTATTTTATCTTTCTTAGTTAACTTACGATACACATAGAACGGAAGGGGGTGGTTATGTTATGTTTGAGCCCACCCACCATATATGAAAAAATATTAATTACCTATTTGATTTTCTTTAAATTTTCATATACACATGTATTTTAAACACTTGGCATGATGGGCCATTTACTAATGTGAAATCGAAAATAATACTGACGAGTAGGATTTTAACCTGCATCTGCTGAACAACCTTTCCAGATACTATCCCTCTTCAGCCATCGCGACATCTGCTCGGGACTAGTAATTTCGATAACACATTCCTTCTTGGATGATAGACGAATGTTGAATGAATTTGCTGCTTTGCTTTATTACAATTTTTGCAGTTTGTGTTCTAGTACAATATTTAACCGTTTAAAAAATCAAGTAAAGCCAAGTTTTGTTATTATCTTTGATGTCTACGCTACTCTGTTCAGTAAATTTCAGCGAACTAACAAGGAACTACAAACACACGTGTTCAGAATGAAGAATCTTATTTACACGCGTACCAACCGCGGGCATTATCCTTTAGTTAATTTGCTAATATACTATATACATTTTTTTATTAGGTGACAAATGCAGGAGATTGAGCGTTTTAAGCTGTGAAGGTTTTAGCACTGCCTTCACAGTGGTATTAATAACCTCACAAGAAAAAGAAAATTTTGTTCCGATATTTTAGCCATCCACAAATATTTTTATTATAAATTAAATAAATCACAGACATTTTACACAACGTCCTCTGGTCCCAAACTAAGCTTAATGCTATGGGTACCAAATTACGAATACAAAACATATATTACTTTTTTTTGTAAATACATACATATAATAGATAGAAAATACCCAGACGCAGTTCAAATACCTATCTGTGTCCATCACACAAATAATTTGTACTGAGGGGGAATCGAACCCGACGACCTCTCGCACGGAAATCGGTTACACTACCGACTACGCCACGAGGCAAGCTATAATATATATATATATATATATATATATATATATATTTGATTAAAAATTTATTTTTTACTACACACAAACCCCATTAGCCGACCATCTTCTGATGGGGCTTTGCGGTCTCGTGTATCTCACTCAACGAGTTTTTGATAATGTGCTCTTTAGTTATGGGTTAGCTACTCATAAACATTTCATTTGCCAAAGCATATTGTTTTTGTAGTAATCGTATTTTAGTAGGGTTCCGTACCCGAAGGGTCAAAACGGGACCATTACTAAGACTTCGCTGACTATCTCTCTGTTTGTCTGTCCGTCCGTCTGTCACCAGGCTGTGATTATCTCAAGAACGGCGATAGCTATACAGTTAAAATTTTCACAAATGATGTATTTCTGTTACCGCTATAACAACAAATAATAAAAAAAAATATTTAAGGGGGGCTCCCATACAACGTCTGTCTGTCCGTCCGTCTGTCACCAGGCTGTATCTCAAGAACGGCGATAGCTAGACAGTTGAAATTTTCACAAATGATGTATTTCTGTTGCTGCTATAACAACAAATACTAAAAATAAAATAAAATATTTAAGGGGGCCTCCCCCTTAAATATTTTACATACAACAAACGTGATTTTATTGCCCTTTTTTGCTTGCTATTGATAACGGCAACAGGTAGACGCTTGAACTGTTTACAGAATATTTATAGGATTGCACACGCTTACCTACAGCGCACAGTTACCTTGAATGACTCTAATGGTAACATAATTCCTTACATTTAAAACTGTTTCGTTATGCGCATCTAAGTCTATGTTGAAAACCACGAATTGAGTGAAATTTTACTTGCAAAATTTGATAACAGCCAAACACCATGGTTACAGAGAGTTACAATAGTGTAATGTTGTTTACCTAGTCAATGATACGGAACCCTTCGTGCACGAGTCCAACTCGCCCTTGGCCGGTTTTTTTTACACTCTCGTCTATATTAGGACTTACTTTTCGTTTCAATCTAGGTAAAGTTTGAATTTCAAACAATTATTTGCGAGAATTTCAGATTAAAAGACTTTGTGGACATGCGTTTTTTTTTTTGTAAAGGCGGGAAATATGTACTTAGGGAGTAGTGTAGGTCCCTCACTCACCAAATAAACCATCCATTTTTGGCTTTTTTTAGCTCCAGACTATATAAACATATACGCATGTTTAATAGTTACGACATAACAGCGTAACACACAAACAAATAAATTCACTTTCCCATTTATAATATCAGTGAAGAAACACCTAATAGATTGTATTTTCAAGTAAAATTAACTATAAAAGTAGTTATAAACTCGAGTTTATACGTATAGTAATAAAAACTCAGAAGTAATATTGTTAATAGTGAAAGTAAATAACAAAATAAAGATGTTTCATTATTTTTTACATTACGCCGCTGATTATATCGTAGAGTGATCAACTTTGTCAATTTGTTCCCAAAGCTCCAACTTCGTCATGACATTTTGATATTATTACTTTCTGTTATTGGAGAAATAGAGCTCTACCAAAACTTTCTGGTATAAAAATCCATGATAGATATATTCTACTAGTCCATTAATGCGTATTACGTCCTAAGATCTACTCTACTCTACACTCGCAGATCACGGTTCTCCTACTTCTTTTGTGTAGTTTGTAGATTACAGTCACCGCATATCGCTATTACAAAAGTCGTCTGTTTGTTTCCATCCTCGTATTATGAAAAAAAAACTTATTTGTATTTTTCTATTTTATGCTCGCACTGAAATCATTTTTAATTTTGACTATACGGAGCTAAGATACTAACCTCTCGCCTCGAGTCACGATACACTTTAATAAGTTAGATTTGAGGTATTTCAGACTCAGGCAGGCACTACAATCTCATAAGTTGTATTCATGCACATAAACGTTTCGGTCTTCAATAAAATTTTACGCTCTTCGATACTGCGATACTCTGTCGGTTTTAATGCTATATTTTTTATCTTAGTTAAAATAATAAAAGAGCTTCCGTGTACTCTTCTCCTCTGTGAATAAAAATCCAAGATGTAAACTTGTTCTATCCATCCATCCATCAGCCTTTTAACGTCCACTGCTGGGCATAGGCCTCCCCAAGAATGGGGGGATAGTGCCGTAATCGCCACGCTTGGCAGGCGGGTTGGCGATCGAAGTGGATGTTGTTAATACTCGAAGGAGTGCTGCTGCCCACTCCTCCCGTATTCCCTCAGTCGGCTCTTATGACTACCATGGGTGGAGAGGGGCGGGACAATTCTAAAGCCGGCCAACACGGCATATACTTGTTCTATAATCTGTGTAAAGGTCAGCAGCTAAACTGCATCATGGAACATAAAATGCAACGAGATACGTACGAGTACCTGACAGATTGACGTATTTTATAATTGGATCCGTGCAGACAACAATTGTATGTCAAATAGCTCTATCGACAACATATATCACTAGGAAGGACGCCTGTCCTTATAAATTTACTGGTACGTAAGTAACAAAAAGTAAGTTCAAAAAGTAAAACCCGTCTACTGAAAAATCATGCTCTAAAAAGTACGAAACAAGAAAATATTCTCATCTTTTCAGAGAATTGCCGTAGTTAGTTTGTCCGTGTGGTGACGGACTAAGAATACAAGTGTCACCACCCCATTCTTTCCCACGGGTGTCGTATGAGGCGACTAAGGGAAGTAAGCAATTATCATCCATTGCATGACTGGTGGTAGGGCTGGGTACCAAGTGGGTGTACTCACTTGGTATCTGGCCTGAGCGGGTTGGTACCACCATCTCCCGTGTGACCGGTCATGAAGCACATCGTTGCGTTTTGGCTGTTGCAGGAGATAGCCGTTTATTCTTTCATTTAATATCGGTGAAATGAAATGGTGAGCAGCGGCTTGATAATACTCTCGGTATAGTTGAGTCCATGAGTGACTGTTACCATTTACCATCAGATGGGCCGTGGCTCGTCAGTGCTATATGCAATAAAAAAAAAAGTCATAGCTGCCCGTGTCTGTGCGTGACCTACTTTTTTCAAATTCTGTTTTCCTGTTTCATAATTTTTATTTAACATATAACCCCAATTTATATTGCATGTTTTTTTGTTTTATATGTAGGTACTTTTTTTTTTGTTAAGGCGGGAAAAAATGTTCCTAATCGTACACCCCGTCGGGCCGTAGGGCTTTCACCCACTAAAGAAACCCGCCATGTGCCGTCTCTCCGCCTTTATTGGCGGCCACTGGACGTATGCTACATTCCTTTGGTGGTTGTTTTATATGTACCTAACGAAGACAGTAAAAGTAACTGCAAGGACACTTTGGTGTTACGGTTGCTCTCCTGCGTTGCCGGGTACATAACGACACAGCCCGTATTTACTGTTAAATTGATATCTAGAGTTGAAAGAAAATTCACCAAAACCATTAAAAATTGTGAAAATCGAGTATTTATAATACTCACTGCTTTTCTATTCTAGTATTATATTGTTTAGGGCGAGGTGTCAGGACATTATTATATTACAAATGCTATTAATAGCTCGCTTTGAGTATAAATTATGTCATTAGAATAGAATAATTGTCTGTTAATGTGCCTGTTACTATGGCCTATTTAATTTATGATGGAAATTAGATAATGAAATAGACATAAACATGAAAATAATAAATTGTCAAAACATTTAAGCTTACTTATCATCACGTAGGCAGAGAGAACAGAGTGCCAAAAGGCTCTATTCTTGCATACAACTCTCGCTTCCTCAGCATTCATAATTCACTTCAAACACGCTCGCCGGTTTCAGAGAATCTTGACTCCATCTTCCTTCAATACATCTTCGAAAAACTAGCTATAGGTTATCTTTCCTGAGTATAGATCTTAGTAGGTTATTTAAACTCCCTGTGCGGCTATCACCTTATCTCTTATCGTCAAGTGCAGACTTATCTATCACCAAAAATAAAAATATAATCCAAGATAAATAGACTCCTTTTTCCTTCCTCCATAATGCATGTAAAGTATGTGAATTTAAGATTTAAAAAATTGTGACAAAATGAAAAGTTAAATTCCAGTCACAAGAGATGAAATTAAGGGCTGTATTTGATGAAAACATTTGCATCGTGACAGTCTTAACGAACCTTATATATAAGATCTACATTACCTTGAAGTTGCCAAATATATATATCTGCCAGAGTGGGCAATATTCTTCTATCTGCCAGAGTGGGCTATTAAACCCTTATTGTGAAGATGTGGGTAATCCTTGCACTATGCATATCTACATACTATACGAATATTTATGCTACAAACTTTACGGCGAAGCGATGTTTCCTCAGAGATCCGTAGTTTGAGTTAGGTTCGGGGAAACGACACGTTTACATTTAAGGTAAAAGCTCACGTTCCAATATCGTATGATCCTAAGCTAATATCGACCACGTTATGTATTCTATGGTAACTTTTGTGGTAAGCGATAACACATTTACTATGCATTATTGATGTAACGATTTTGTAAATTTATCCAAGTCTACCGTCTTACTATACAGGTATGACGTTTGTAATATTTATTTGAGCTAGTTACCATAAAGACCTGTATTGGATTGTTGGATATGTATGTCCACGAAATCAATTGCGCCTAATTTCAAATATTACGTATGCACATACGTCGGTATAATGTATGCAAATACTTTTTACAGATGACGAAGGCATCACCTAAGATGTTAAGAATGAATGTGTTATCGAAATCCACAGTCCCGAGCAATTGTCACGATAACCGAATTGGCCATGGATCTGGGACGGTATTTCAGGAGATGCAAGTTCAAATCCTTCTCGTGACTGCTATTTTCGATTTCACATTTTCACACTTTGTGTCAATTTATCTGGGTAAGCATAATTAAATATATTTAGATATTTTTATATATATATTTAGCATTTGACATGCTTAGCACTATACATTAAACACAAAGTGAAAAATGTGAAATCGAAAATAACAGTCAGGAGCAGGATTTGAACCTGCATCTTCTGGATACCGTCCAGATGCTTTACCAATTCAGCATCCTGACAATTGCTCCTGACTGCTAATTTCGATAACACATCATACTTAACGTCTTTGGGTGACGCCTGCGCCATCTGTAAGAAGTATTTTCATACATTATACCGACCAGGTAAACTTAATTTTACAATTAAGATTTTACCTAATAATGACGCAAACCCTTTAAATATTTAGATATTTTTATATATATATTTAGCATTTGACATGCTTAGCACTATACATTAAACACAAAGTGAAAAATGTGAAATCGAAAATAACAGTCAGGAGCAGGATTTGAACCTGCATCTTCTGGATACCGTCCAGATGCTTTACCAATTCAGCATCCTGACAATTGCTCCTGACTGCTAATTTCGATAACACATCATACTTAACGTCTTTGGGTGACGCCTGCGCCATCTGTCAGAAGTATTTTCATACATTATACCGACCAGGTAAACTTAATTTTACAATTAAGATTTTACCTAATAATGACGCAAACCCTTTAAATATTTAGATATTTTTATATATATATTTAGCATTTGACATGCTTAGCACTATACATTAAACACAAAGTGAAAAATGTGAAATCGAAAATAACAGTCAGGAGCAGGATTTGAACCTGCATCTTCTGGATACCGTCCAGATGCTTTACCAATTCAGCATCCTGACAATTGCTCCTGACTGCTAATTTCGATAACACATCATACTTAACGTCTTTGGGTGACGCCTGCGCCATCTGTCAGAAGTATTTTCATACATTATACCGACCAGGTAAACTTAATTTTACAATTAAGATTTTACCTAATAATGACGCAAACCCTTTAAATATTTAGATATTTTTATATATATATTTAGCATTTGACATGCTTAGCACTATACATTAAACACAAAGTGAAAAATGTGAAATCGAAAATAACACTTTTCACTTTGTGTTTAATGTATAGTGCTAAGCATGTCAAATGCTAAATATATATATAAAAATATCTAAATATTTAAAGGGTTTGCGTCATTATTAGGTAAAATCTTAATTGTAAAATTAAGTTTACCTGGTCGGTATAATGTATGAAAATACTTCTGACAGATGGCGCAGGCGTCACCCAAAGACGTTAAGTATGATGTGTTATCGAAATTAGCAGTCAGGAGCAATTGTCAGGATGCTGAATTGGTAAAGCATCTGGACGGTATCCAGAAGATGCAGGTTCAAATCCTGCTCCTGACTGTTATTTTCGATTTCACATTTTTCACTTTGTGTTTAATGTATAGTGCTAAGCATGTCAAATGCTAAATATATATATAAAAATATCTAAATATTTAAAGGGTTTGCGTCATTATTAGGTAAAATCTTAATTGTAAAATTAAGTTTACCTGGTCGGTATAATGTATGAAAATACTTCTGACAGATGGCGCAGGCGTCACCCAAAGACGTTAAGTATGATGTGTTATCGAAATTAGCAGTCAGGAGCAATTGTCAGGATGCTGAATTGGTAAAGCATCTGGACGGTATCCAGAAGATGCAGGTTCAAATCCTGCTCCTGACTGTTATTTTCGATTTCACATTTTTCACTTTGTGTTTAATAATTAAATATGTTTTTTTTTGTGCCCGGAAATAATGTACCTAACCGCACACCCCAACATTTAGAGCAACGAACAGGATACCGGACCACTGATATAATATAATACAGTTCCAGTGGTCTGCCAGTACAGGCGGAGAGACGGCACACGGCGGGTTTATTTATTGGGTGAGAGCCCCACACTATGACACTACCCTGTTCGTTCGAGGTGTGCAGTTAGGTACATTTTTCCTGTCGTAAAAAGAAGGTATGTGTTTTATACTACTGCAGTAGAAAATACTGCTGTATAGGTACTTAAACTTTGAATGTATACCGAGGTTTTGAATTTTTAACGACAATTACTCGTCCTCTCCGATGTATACTACGCAATGCGAACTTATAAAAGTTAAACTGAACACCTTTCTAGAACTTACTCGCTTCGGTCTTTACAGCACATCCAAGCTGGCAGTGAGCCAACTCAAGTTTTCACACATAGCGACTACATACACTGGAATATTATAAAATTAAATTGTATATCCAAATATACAATTTGTTAATTGCACTAACAAGTTCATTGGACTAGTGTAGTATATCTGAAAAAGAAAGGTTCTAATAGTAAGTACCTACTTATAACACATAAAGTTTAATAAATAAACAAATAAGAACCTTTCATTTTTCAGGTAAAGTATGTCCTTATCTGGGTTCTGGACTACGTGCTTGCTAAATTTCATGATTATCGGTTTTGTTATTGTGTATTATGGCATGAAAGCGAGACAAAAAAACAGACGCACTTTCACATATTTATGATAAAAGTAAGGATTTTGTTGATACTATAAAAATTCACCATCTAAGACAATTTTCAACAGATTTTAAATATATTTTTAGCATTTCACATGCTTAGCACTATACATTTTTCACTTTGTGTTTAATTTTCAACAGACTTCTAAAATAAGGAGGTTCGCAATTCGACTATATGTTTTTATTTTATAACAGTTATTTGACAAAGAAGGTAAAAATTCGGCCGACAACAAATTTTAGCTTGGGCCCTGGGCCCTTAATGTTGACTAAGCTATAGTCTAAGATCCGATATAAAACGACCTTCACCGAGATGTTTATTTGTTGAAACGTATTTTATATTTAATTTAATATATCAATAAATATGTTGCATATGGGTTGCCTAACAAATTTCAGTCCAAGATATATGATTAATTAATAAATTATAAGAATTTTCGTCACAAATAAGTAAATTTAGCTTTTATATAGGAAAATCCTTTATAAAATATAAATTATTTCAAAGATTTATTACTTACTTACATGATATGTTAGAAAAAAATATTAAAGAATTACATGTCATCTGTCGGTGAGTATTCGGAAATAATTGATAACAAAAAGTTTGCGTCACACCAGCGAACCCATTATCGAATATAAATATTAACGTCATGTTATTTATTAAATAGTTTTTTTTTTCCATCGTGTTATTGATTTATTTGTTATTATTTTAAATTCCCTGTTTATACAGAAATTATAACCGCATATATACGTTAGGACTGCGTGACGGAAATTGTGCTAATAGGGTTGGTTAATTTATCCCAAGCACCAAGCTACCCATTAAACACAAAGTGAAAAGAAAGCTAAGCATGTCAAATGCTAAAAAAATATATATAAAAAAAAAATATCTAAATACCAAGCTACCCGTCAGCGGTCGTACCCGTCCCTGGTTTAACAGTACCTGCAGGGAGGCTGCACGTCAGAAGCAGTTCGCCTATTTGGCCTGGAATAAGGCCAAGAGGTGTCAGGACCTGAACGCAAAAGAAGATAAGCGAAAGTATAACGCCGCTTGTAGATCTAATAGGAAAGTTATCGCCTATATTACAGGTGCATACGAATCCACCTGATCCTGATATACATTAGCATACGGCATTTTGTTTCGCAATCTCGGTTACTCTCGCAGCGGTTTATACTTTATTAAGATCTTTCACTCCAATGCTTCATTGGTCTTTTGAGCGTAGCGAAAAAAATCCTACGATATTGTATCATTGCGTCTATGCCACATTATAAAAAATGTTTCTCACTTTGTAAGTATAATAGAGTGAACGGAACATTGGGACAACTTCTCGGCAGTCATCACCTCAGCCAGGAGGTACGTGTCGCAATACACAACGCAGTGCTTGTCCCAACGTTATTGTATGGAAGCGAGAGTTGGGTATGAAAAAGGAGCATGAGAATAAAATCAATGCGGTCGAAATGCGATCTCTGCGGAGAATCTGTGGAGTGAAGCTCACTGATTGCATTCGTAACGACGATGTAAGAAAGCGAGTAGGTATGAAAGAGAGTATTAGTGTAAAGATGCGAAAGGGAATGCTCCGTGATTCGGACATGTGGAAAGAATGTCGGACGAGCGACTGTTAAGAAGATATACAATGCGAAAGTGGAAGGATGTAGGTACAGGGGGAGACTCACCTATTGTATTATTTGAAGACTTAGATTAAGCCCTTTTGTTGTAACTACCTAGTGATAATTAAATATATATTATTATTATTATTTACTTTATTTACTTATCTTAAACCACTAAATACATTTTTAAATATATATATATTAAAAAAAAATAACAAAATATAGCCGTGTGTAGCCGTGTGGGGCCGGCATCGAGAATAGCTCCACCCCTTCTTTTCCTATGGGAGTCGTAAAAGCCGACTAAGGGATTGCCGGGGGACCGGGCAGCAGCGTTGCCCTGTGTACTAAAAACATCCACTGCGATTGCCAACCCGCCTGCCAAGCGTGGCGATTATGGCAATACCCCCCTTAGGGGAGGCCTATGTCCAGCAGTGGACGATGAAAGGCTGATGGATGGATGGATGGATGAACAAAATATTTAAAAATATAAAAAGTGTGTAGACCCATCGGCAGCGAGCACAAGGGCCAAACTGCCAGTGGTTATTATTATTATCATTATTACCTACCTAGACCAAATCGGTCATCTATTGAAAAAAAATGGAGTCAGAAGTTTCCGAAACCGTCGAGATTGTATGAAGAGAATTATGAATGTTGAGGAAGCGAGAGATGCATACAAGAATAGAGCCTTTTGGCACTCTATTCTCCCTACCTACTCCGAAAGGAAGATGGCGTGGTGATGAGTAAGTTAGTATAAACAATGTAGTCCAGCCATACTAACGCATATGGAATGTTCTGGAACAAACTGTTGTGCTTGTAACGCCGTAGTGGTGAATAGACAAACTAAATTAAGTAATGAAAAATTTTCTCTATTACGCTGTAAAATACATTTCACCGCTAGATGGATTTTGATCTAGGGGTGGAGCTATAGTTGTACCTCGTCCCCCGAACACCCGCATTTAGCGACGCTTCGTTCTAAAGAGATTTTGCCTTGAAACACCTCCACTATTTTTCTGTACTCCGTGGTAATTTTAAAAGTTTTTGGCTTTCTGTCTGTCTATCCGTTTGTTACGGCTAATCTGCAGAACGGCTGGACCGATTTGGACGGGACTTCCACTGGCAGATAGCTGATGTTATAAACAGTAACTAAATCTACTTTTAATTTTGTAAAATAATTAGTAGTTTAAGATTTTTATTTATGAGATCAATAGGCTACCTAACCGCAAGTAGCAAGCATCGCTTTTAATCTTACTGGCTTAATAATATCAAAGGTATAAACAAAAGTTTACCCTCCATGAAGTTTTACCAATTTAACAAATTACATGTGTAAATTATTACAGAAGACGAGGTAAGAATTTACCTGTATTTTATTTAGTCGTCATTTTGAAGTTTTCTGTTAAGAAAAGTTTAAAGGTACTTACTTAATTCAATTTAAAGATTCGAGATTCTTAGAATTAAGAGATGTACCCATCAACCTAATTGGATAAAGTTATCTGAAACATGTCCAATAAGTTAAATTAACATAACTTTGCATTACAGAATTATTTACACTTAACCAAGACAATTAACATGAATCTATAGAGCAACGCGGGCCACAGGCGCCATGAATCATTTTATAATAATCCCTAACAGGTATTACAATAATAATTTAATAATCTTCATCGTATGACATAGCGTAGATTAGGATAGACTCACGCTTGTGGAACAAAGATCTGCAAACAGCTGTCATTTTACCGCTTAAGAAAGCCTATATCCATCAATAAACGATTATTCATATAACCTAAGTTAGTAAACGCAAAGGTATTTAATTATCCCAAAATTTCCGCGCAAATGGAAAACGTCATTCAACATTTATCTTGCACGTAAGAAAATTCATCCAGGTTTTACTAACCTCATTCACACACGACAGTTACTTGCATAAGTCTTTTTTTAATGTCATATTTGAATTGACGTTAGGTGTTTTTGGTAGTTTATGTTGAATGGCGATATGTCATTATGTCAAATTGTTGTTTGTTTACTATCTCGAGTGTATTTTGTGACAATATATCTGTATTATTTGGTGAAATGTGAAGGAAATCTTATATACCAACGTAGCCCTGTTTTCAAGTGGTATCAGTTTACTTATTTGTGATATAGGTAATAACCAAATATTGGTAAACATGTTATTGAAAATAAATAACAAACTGCTGGTTCCTTATTTATTTTCTGCTCTGCTTATTTATTGGCTACTATCCTGAACTGAGCGGGCCCTGTAGATAAGTGGCATCATAGATGATGTAGTTAGTAGTACAGAATAAAATAGAAAAATAAAAGAATTATTCTAATAATCAATGTATGAGATTGACATAATATTACGACGACATAATAATCATATCCCATTGTCTAGAGGGGCTAAACACACATGAACACATCATCAGGACAATAAGGCCCACTTGCGCGTTTCAGAGTTATTGTATATAACTCCGAGCGTACTTCTAACGCAGGGCTAAATAATTATTTTTGCTTGCACTGCTAAGAGTTAACACTATTTATATATATTTTTTTTTATTTTTTTTTTTATTTTAGGTGGTCAAAAATGTCCTACCGCACACCCCGCTGCCCGGGGAGACAGCGGGGTAGTATGGGGCTCTCACCCACTAAAAACCCACCGTGCGCCTCCACCCGCCCTTACTACGGTGGATCACGGGTACCGCGTCGTTTCGACCGCGATCCGCAGGCGGCAGCCCCTTCGGACACCCTCTCTCTCTCTCTCTCGCGCGCACGCCGCTCCTCACGCCGGCGGCGAATCGGGTCCGCGAAGGAGGATTCCTCCCGGGCCCTCTCCGCCACCTCCTTCCGCGAGATGACAGCCTCGCAGAAGGCAGCGACCGCGGTCCAGGCCCTGTCACTGCCAACCATCGCTCGCGCAACCGCCGGCAGCGACAGGTCCACGCCTATGACTGCAACGAGTTCCCGGCGCTGCACATCCCAGGCCGGGCACGACTCGAGCGTGTGCTGCGCCGAGTACTCGTCGCAGCCGCAGTGGTGACAGCCTGGGGTCGTCTCCCTCCTAGCGATCATGTGCAGGTATTTGCCGAAGCAACCATGCCCCGACAAAACCTGCACCAACCGGAAGGTGAGGATCCCGTGCTGTCGCCCTGCCCATTCTTCCAAAATCGGCTGGAGCGCCCCTACGGTCCAGAGACCAGCCCGGGGCGTCTCCAGCCGAGACTTCCACTTTAGGACGGTGGCGCGGCGGGCATCTTCCCGCCACGATGACATTGCGCTCGGCGTAGGGCGGCTGCCCCCCGCCCGCGCCGTCGACGCCCGCCGATAGACGTCGGCGAGCACTTCCGCCTCCAGATCCCACGGGGGGGTTCCGGCCAACGCGCAGGCTGCATCGGTCGAGACCGTGCGGTACCCGCGTATTGCCCTGACCGCTACGACCCTCTGTAGACGCCACAGAAGGGCCCTATTGCGAGCGGCCAGGGACTCCGCCCACACGGGCGCGCCGTACAGTGCCATCGACCGTACTACCCCCGCGTAGAGTTGTCGACACGCGAGACTCGGTCCGCCCATATTCGGCATCAGTCGCCCGAGGGCGGACGCCGTGCCGACGAGCTTTGGCGCAAGACGGCGGAAGTGCTCGTCAAAGTGCCACCGTCCATCCAATACCAGGCCCAGATATTTGATGTGGGCCTGGATTGGCAATCCCACACCGTTGACCGTTATCGAGGCGCTGGAGGGCGGGCCCCGTCGGCGCCCATGAAAGAGTAGGGCCTCCGACTTTTCAAGGGCCACCCTAAGCCCCAGCGCCTCGATCCGCCTGACCACCTCCGCGGTACCTGAGGTGGCCAGCGTTGCCGCCTCCTCGAGGGTCCAGCCCCGGGCTGTGACGAGCGTATCGTCTGCGTAGCAAATTACGCCCAGCCCGGGGGGGAGCCGGCCACGGAGGACCCAGTCGTAGCCGATGTCCCACAGGAGCGGCCCAAGAACCGAACCCTGCGGGACGCCGCACGACATAGCCCTCCTTACAATGTCCCCTTCCCGGTCCACGAAGAGGACGGTTAACACTATACCAAGCGTAAAATAATTAACTATCAAACCCGCTAAAGTTGGAGGGTTAAATGTCTATCTCTGGGTTTATTACTTCAAAATTGTGAGACTATGCTAGTTTGTGTTTTGTATTTAAAAAATAACAACAGAATAACATTGCATCGTTTATTTTTAGGGCCACTTGCGAGGAAATTTTGAGATAACTAAATACCTTTAGCTATACTAACCTAGGTTACATGAATAACTATCTAATTCAAAATTTATTTTGCACGTAAGAAAATTCATCCAGGTTTTACTAACCCTATTCCGCTTACATCCCAGCCAAATCCAAAAGGAATGAATGATGAACGACACAAGTATTCTTCTCTCATTCACACAACAGTTACTTGCATAAGTCTTTGTTTGATGGCAGATTTGAATTGACGCCACGTGTTTTTGGTAGTATAAGTTGAAGGGCGATATGTCATTATGTCAAATCTCTTAGCAGTGCAAGCAAAAATAATTATTTAGCCCTGCCTTAGCAGTACACTCGGAGTTATATACATTAATGTTCTTCTCATTTAAACAATCATAAGTGCGCCGCGTAAGTGACAGGGCGGCGCCTTTCAGCTTTAAAAATGTACTTGTGGGCGCCGCCGACAACTTGTTCGTTGTTCAGTTCCGTGTATTTTAACGTATTTATTAGCAACAAATGATATGTATACGCGGAATTCAAGTAGATTCCAACGTTTTCAGTTACTTGACTTTTATAATGGTATGGGCTTGACCTGGATTTAATACACTGGCCACAAATAAATTAGCTGATCCATAAATTTTGTCGCGGGCCAGTGAACTCTTTGAAACAGCTCATGGATTTTCGTGTAGGTATAGAGGGCTATTCCCTAAATAAAAGTTTTCCATATTAAATAATATAAATAAATGAATATAGACCGATATTTCACACAACGTCCTCTGGTCCCAAACTAAGCTTAACGCTTGTGCTATGGGTACCAGATTATGGATATAATACATATATTACTTTTTTTTTGTAAATACATAAGATAGAAAACACCCAAACGCAGTATAAATATCTGTGTTCATCCCACAAATAATTATCCTGAATGGAAATTGAACCCCTCGTGCACGAAAGTCAGTAACAAAACTGACTACACCACGAGGCCCGTCAAAAGTCAATATTGAAGAGAGAGTCAACAACTATTTAGACCTTGGTGTCCTGGATCCGATTTTGTGCCACGTTATGAGCACACTGAGGCGCGTATGATGATCACTGTTGGTATTCCTCAGGGAAGCATATTATTAGGTTCAACATACGCAGTATGTATATCTTACTAGTCTGTGAGTTTAACATTGTTTTTACTCTATATAAATGACCTTTGCGAACTCATATTGGCTAATTGTAGCATTTTTACTTATGCCGATCACACTGCACTACAAATTCATAACTAGGTACTATTTGATCGCGGCATCAAATAGTATGAATTTTAATTGCAAAATTTAACTTACTATATTGGATTAATGCATGTAAAGGCATCCGATAGGTGGCGTTGGTCGTAAAGAAAAATGTGATGAGGAGATTGGGTATGGCCGAAGGTCAGTGAGCTACCCTCACCGGCTTAGACCCCTTCCCCGGATTGGAAGGGACGCAGGTTCGTTTCTCGCTAGAACTTAAGCTCTCTTTTTCCTTATTCACAAATAATTTGTACCTATGAGTATATTATAGAAGAAAGGCTAGACTGAAAACGTTATATCGATACTTAGGCGTTTAATTTATATATTTAAAAAACTCAGTCATTCTTCTGATCATCAAACGTTATTACTTATATATTAAAGTTTAGCCAAATCGGTAATAATTTACTGTATTTCAGCATGGGGAGGTGCCTGTAAAACAATTTTATTTCATTCATCTTGAAAGGGCCCAGAGGGCCATCTTTAAGGTTAAGTGTAAGCGTAGAGAGACTATCCTACTAATATGCTGTATAGAGACATTGGGGTTCTCACTAGCAGGCAACTATCTATACTTCGTGTAACTTTGCGTCGTCATTTTCTCCTGCCTCTTAAAAAAGAAACTCTTCAGGGACGTTCTGGTTTTCTGGTAGGTACAGGCCTCACAGAATGACTGACTTTGTTGTAGTAAGTTAGCGCATAATAAATAACAAGATACTTACTTATCATCATGCCATCTCCTTTGCGGGGTAGGCAGAGAGAACAGAGTGCCAAAAGGCATATATCTTGCATACATCTCTCGCTTCCTCGACATTCATAATTCTCCTCATACATGCTCACCGGTTTCGGAGACTACTCCACCTTCCTTCAATACATGACCGATTTGGGCTAGGTAGGTAGTCTTGGTCTCCCCATGTACCTACATCCTTCCACTTTCGCATAGTATATCTTCTTACCAGTCGCTCGTCCGGCATTCTTTCCACATGTCCTAACCATCGGAGCATTCCCATTCGCATCTTTATACCAATATTCTCTTTCATACCTACTCGTTCTCTTATATTAGGGGAGCCGACAATGCTAATTGGGGATTTACTCGAGTCTCCATGACGGAGACCTATTGGGTTGCAAAGTTTAGATGATAAGAAGAAAAAAATGTTATATAATGTATCCTTTTCATTAGTGGGGTAAGGAGCTATAGATTTTCAAACATGTAAAAAAAACTGTTGCATATCATCAATGTGCTACGTATTTTTAATAACGTATGTATGTTAATCTGATCATTTGCATGATGCGGGTGGTTGTACGTGGGTTGAAAATGACAAAAAAAAAATTTAATCGAGCGCGTCATATTTTCTGAGGGGATGTTAAGTGAACCTAAAAAAAGCTCTCATTCAATAATCTGACGATTTTGATGTGACGCAAACTCGCGGTCATTAATATAACGTGCAAAAAAAATCGCCATTTTGAAATACTCAAGCGCGTCAGATTAAGATATATATGGTTCATCTTTATGTCCTAGATGTGCTGTCTCATAATCTGACGATTACCTAGAGGGATTTGCCTAATCAGACAACTAAAAAACATTAATCTTTTTTTAAATAATTGTACTTAATTAATTGAACAGCTCAGGAAATAGCATGAAAATAAAAAAGTGTATGTTTTTTAAGTAGAATACTTGTATTTATAAGAAAATAACAAAAAAATATCGTTTTTTTTCAAATATTTAATTGATTAATTAGTCATGATCTTCATCCGTAGAAACATCTTCCTCTTCTTGCTCGATTTCATCCTCAGATTGCATATCTGTAACAAGATATCATTAAAATATTTAACAATATTTTTTTGTTATGAATAACGTGTTTTTTAATTATTGGAGAAAAGATATACCTGATTCTGGAGTATCCTCAAGAATATCAGGTGTTATGACTACATCTTCATACGCTTTTGGTATTTGATCATCTGCAAACCAGATCAGTTTGAACTTTCCATTGACAACGAATTTTTATTACTTCGGCTTGTGGAAATCGTCAGATTATATATTTTTCATTATCCTTGAATTATTTCTTCAAAATAAAATCAAAATTAGCCACGCTCGAGAAGGTCAAGATATCGTTTTTTTTTGCAGCTTTGTAACCCTCCCACTCCCTTTCGTCACGCTCAAATCGTCAGATTTTTGAAATATATTCTTAGTAGCTCATAATCAACCCCACCTTATCTTAATCTGACGCACTTTTATATGTCTGACCATCGATTTTTTTACTAATCTGATGGGCTGCTCTAGACGCACGTCACTATAGAGACGGCTTTTATGTGGTACAGGTACTCAGCAGGATGCAAGGTATCCTCCCTTATGTTAATCTGCCGCGCTCGAGTTAATCCCAAACTTCCTTCACCGACTCCCCTACTATTACGTCGTCGTTACAAATCGTATATCTCATCTAAATAACAAGGTCAAACATAGAATTGTAGAGTAGCTGTTACAATTAAAATAAAATTATAATATAGTCCATTAAGGGTAGATATACTCGTATTATATAACTCGTTAGTAATGTTAGTAAATTTGATACATTAAATTTTATTGTATGTACTGTTCTGTAACATGTTTAATTAATTGTATTGGTTGTTAAATTATGTATTTATATTAACTAATAGAGTATGCAGTTGTCTGTGTGATAAATTGATCGTATCCTTGCACTGTAAATAATAATCACTCAGCTGAGCTGAAGGTCCAAGGCCTCCTAGTTTAGGAGTCGGTAGACCAAATTAACATTTTGTTATCATCATCCATCCATCCTAGGGAGGGAATTGCCATAATCGCCACGCTTGGCAGGCGGGTTGGCGATCGCAGTGGATGTTTTTAGTACGTAGGGGAACGCTGCTGCGCGGTCCCCCGGTAATCCCTCAGTCGGCTTTTACGACTCCCATAGGAAGAGACGTTAACATTTTGTTAACGTGTACTTAAAATAACTACATATTATTATCTATTATTGAAAAAACAAAATAGGTATGTCGCAAGTTAGATAGGTATAAGTACTTATTAATTAATCCCGCGAAGGTGCAACGTATCCGCAGCAGCTTCAAGTAATGTCACATAGTTCCAGTGGTTTGCCATAACAGGCGGAGAGACGGCACACGGCGGGTTTATGTAGTGGGTGAGGGCCCCATACTACCCTGTTCATTCCCCCGAACTACAGGGTGTGCGGTTAGGCAAATTTTTTCTCGTCCAACCAAAAAAAGAGGTACCTATATTAATGAATTTTTGACTGCCTCTGTCGTGCAGCGGTAGTGTAAGCGACTGCTGATCATGAGGTCTCGGGTTTGATCCCCGGATCGGGCAGTGTTATTGAGATTTTTCGTAAAAAAAGAAATAAAAAATTCTTAGTAGCAGCCCGGAGTTTGGAAATGTGCCCAGTAGACGTCAATAGGCTCGCCCCCTTTACGTGGGACTTAAACATAGCTGGCTAATCGTGGGTGTGTAATACACCTCTGCCTACCCCTTCGGGGCGTAATGCTATGTTTTTTTTAATATTAATTATCTGTTATAATAAAATGATACCTTAGTTTTCTACCTAAAGCTATAATAATAATAAGTTGAGCGGGGCATATTTCAGCCTGAGTCCATTGTGGTTTTGCCTGGCCCTGAATTCTCTTAGTATTTTACGGGAGAATTCAGGCCTAGGCTATCAGTTGCGGAGAGAGAGTTGGGGTCTACTCCATCTCCTTTACTTGACTTAAAGCTATTTGCCCCCACCAGACCACAACTGATAGCATTGCTTAAGGTAACTAAAACCTTTAGTAAGTCTATCAGAATGGAGTTTGGTATGGATAAATGTACAGTTTTACATGTGAAACGGCGTGGGATAGTGGAATCTGAAGGAATACAACTTTCAGATTTCACACATCTCCGATATCTGTCTGCTACTGAGACCTACATATTAACTTTGCAGCATCTGTTTCCTGGCTACAATTCAGTGATTTCTTCGGAGAAACTGAAGGTTTTGTCTTTGCAATAATGAATGAAATTGTAATGACGAGTAACTACCGAAAATATATCCTGAAAGGTGGTACGGTTGACATCTATCGGGCATGCCACCGACCCGGAGAACCTCTCAGGCATATTGTTTCCGGCTACACTCGTCTTGCAAATGGCGATTATTTGCATAGGCATTACTAAGTAGCCAGGATTGTCCATCAGCAACTTGCTCTTAAATACAATCTGGTGGAAGAAGAAATGCCGTAGTTATTAGTTTTTTGTATATACATACATATAATAGATAGAAAAAAACCCAGATGCAGTACATATATCTGTGTTCATCACACATATAATTGTCCTGAGTGGGAATCGAACCCACGAGCTCGTGCATGGAAGTCGGTTACACTACCGACTACGCCACTAGGCCCGTAGAGTATGATGATGATTTCCAGTCCGATTGGCGATTGACCAAGCGGCGAAGAAAATAACAGGATGGAGGACTGCATAGGTGGTTGTACCGCTCCTACACCGCTGAATGAATAGAAAGCACGGAGGACTCACTTCGCGGTTGTCGCAAGTGCTCACCGGACAAGGTGTCCTCGGTGGGTATCTGCACCAAATAGGAAGAGAAGGCGCCGCGGTTGTCACGCATGTGGTGCGTCAATTGATGATGTGTGCCACACACTGGAAGAATGCCCTGCCTGGGGGCTCCAGCGCCACGACCTGTTGGCTGTAATTGGAGAAGCCCTGTCACTGCCAACCGTAGTCATAAACATGCTCTAATTAACTGAAATAAATTCTCTAATTAATTGACTGAAACCCATTATGGGTTTCAGTCTGCCGTTGCCTCCTTCTGTGAGACTGTAACCACCCTGAAGGAGCCCGCGGAACGACAACGCGAGGCATTAGCTCGCCTCCTTCCACCGCCTTGATGACAATAAGGTGAGGCCAGAAACCCATCTGCCATGGGCGTTGAAGTAAAATGTCGAAAAATGACCTTCCAACGCATTCACAGTTGGCGTGTTTGGGGCCTCTGTGATTTTAGTGGGTATTCCTAGCTAATAATTTAGCCTGGCGAGGTTTACTTTCCTCCCGTCTCTCACCTGGGGGCAGGGATGCGTAAATCCATTTCTACAGGGATAACAAAAAAGGCAGCGGCAGACATTGTCAAAACTTGGGTCTGTTTACGATCTTTTAATTGTTTTTATTATCTACGCATAGCTTTTTTGTTTGACTGTTACAGACTCGTATTAACTTGATTTCTTTATATTGCTTTATACGATTGCGATTTTTACGAGAATGGTTTGTTCTACGAAGAATATTGAGCTGAGATCTTGGTTTGCGTCAAGTTGAATTATTCATGAGGCTAAAATGGACAAGAGGCAGTCTCCAGGGGAATGATATAAACTTGCGCTATATTGTTGATAACAATGGTCTTAAGCGAAGCCATTTTAAAAACTTTCCATGGCATTGATATGATCACATTGATATGATATGATGATAACATTGGTATGATCGCGTAAGTATACACTTATACAAGATTTATGTGTTTGTGTTGGTATATTAATTGTATTTAAAAGAGGTATAGATAATCAGTTTTTCTTTTTTTTTTTATTATTATGAAGAAACACAATGTTTTATTATGTTTTGTCGAGCTACTCTACATTTAAAGAGCGGGTAGATACGTAATTCACAACGTGGCACAGGTGACGGATACTTACATGATTGCGAAAATGGATTGGTCATCCGTATATTACTTATGCATTTGACTTCTTATAGGTTTCAACTTAGGTACTGTACCAATGGAAATTCTATAAATCGTACCTAAATGATTTTTGCGTAGATTTACGGATATTCCATTTTGTATTTTCAGTCACACCACGTACCCGTCACATGCACTTCACTTGAGGTGTAATTTAACTAGTCACAACATTTTGCAATTCAATGATATTATTATTCTTTTTCTCACAAAACATCCTTGTTGCCAGGTTTAAAAGAAATTAGACCAATGGTTGGTGGACAATTGGTGTTACACACCCCAGCAGATCATTGGATTCGAGGCAAAATAGCTTCCCATAAGATCACAATGATATTTTTGCTTATACATTAATAGTAGTAATGGCGCCAAGAGCATTTAATTGCGCCACTTTCGCCTATTAATTAAAGTAGTTAATTACACACCTCTCATCACAGGCGTTTTATGACACTAAAGGTTAATTTTTCTCTCGAACAATGAGAGGGTAAGATTAATTATAAAGGAAAGTCTTCAGTGGAACTTCGTGTTGTAAAGAAGAAGTAAAAAATAATAATATATAGCTACAAAATACTGAAGATAAAATTTTGTATTAGTTAATAATAAATACATTAATCAACAATTATGGTATAGTTAAAATACAATTTATTCCCGCACTATTAATTAATTATGCCATGTGTCGCTGGACTGTCGCTGCACAAACGAATCATTTATTTTTACGGACACCAAGAAGGTACGCCCAGACTTAGAACAACTATTTGTGGATCGTATACCTAAAACTTGTTCGCTGTTGAAATCGAAACTGCAACATTCGTCATAGGGAGTCGGTATCTTCACCACTATGTTAGCTGTTCAGTTGACATTGAATTTATATGGTAGTTCTTCTTAATTTTTGAAAACACTATTCATGTGTCACTGTTGTATCTAATATTTGACTCCCTGTGAAGTATAGGTTATATTAGCGCCATTCACAACTATCCTGTGCTTATCGTAATAAGCAACAGAAGAAGAACGTTAAAGAAACGTTATATATTTATTTATGGCACAGCTACAGAGAACTAGTAAAATTGCTATCTATAACTATCGTTATACAGTAGTCTGAGCTCCAATAAAATCCGGGCAAAGCATTCACATATCATATAACAACAATGAAAAGAAAAAATATTTTTATAATCTATTTAAAAATTAAAAACTACATCATAATATTCTCTAACTCAAAACAATAATAGAATGCTTCAATCATGTGTTACTATCGAGGTAGAATGTGTCTTTCAATTACCGCATGCATTTTGCGGGATTGCGCGGGATTTCGCCCCATTACAACTGCGACGTAGATACGGCGCTGCACACGTTCGAGCCGTGGCCAAGGATGCATGGCTCAGTAGAGGGTACCCAAAAGGGTAAGCCGCCGGCAGACCACTGTAACACAGTTCTAGTAATCCGCTAATACAGACGGACAGACGGCACACAACGGGTTTATTTAATGGGTGAGGGCCCCACACTACCCTGTTCGTTGCCCCGTAGGACGGGGTGTTCGGTGAAGTATATTTTTTCCCACGTTAATAAAAATGGGTAGCTAATATTACTACTGTCACACATTTCTAGTGGTCCTCCAGTACAGGCCGAGAGACGGCACACGGCGGGTTTATTTAGTGGGTGAGCGCCTCACACTACCCTATTCGTTGCCCCCGACGGGGTGTGCGGTTAGTTACTTATTTCCTTAATGATTAATGAATGAATTTTATTCTGTATGTACCGTCCGTGTGGTGGCGGACTAAGAATATAAGTGTCACCACCCTATTCTTTCCCACGGGTGTCGTATGAGGCGACTAAGGGAAGTAAGCAATTATCATCCATTGCATGACTGGTAGTAGGGCTGGGTACTAAGTGGGAGTACTCACTTGGTATCGGGCCCGAGCGGGTTGGTACCACCATCTCCCGTGTAACCGGCCATGAAGCACATCGTTGCGTTTTGGCTGTAGCAGGAGATAGCCGTTTATATTTCATTTCATATCTGTGAAATTAATTGGTGAGCAGCGGCTTGACAATACTCTCGGTATAGTCGAGTCCATGGGCGACGGTTACCAGTTACCATCAGATGGACTTGCTGTATATATTATTTTACTCTTTGAGATTGACCGTGGCTCGATTACTTTGATATATTATATTATATTAAAATATTATAGAATAATATAATTATGTAGATATTTGAGTAAATATAAATTGTTAAAAGTAATTAATGTATGAAAAAACAATAAGGATAATTACAGTGAATGAAAATGAGGTTTATTGTTGGTACGGTGGTATTTGTTATCACTTTATTTTATTGATTAAAGGCTTTATTATTCACAAAAAAAAATCGGCCCGTCTGTAGCATTAGTTGCAAGGTAAATTTAATACAAGCTTCGTGAAATACATAATAAAATATAATCATTGATTGACTAAGCACAGTTTTTGTAAATAGACGGATATACGAATAGTAAGAGCAAAATAAGTTTCACGTGTATCAAAATAATAAGTACCCATGATTGAAAACACTCTAAGCAAGTTTCAAAGGAGCGAGAATTACATTTCAGCACAGTTAGCGGTTTTAGCTACAGCAAAATATTTTGTTAGCTGTGGAAACTGCTAACTCTACGGTTCAATTAACTTCAGCAATGGCGTTCTATTTACTTTTAAAATAAATATAAGCTAAATTTAAATCGAGTTTCAAGTTTATGTAGATAGGTAGATTGTATCAATACATTATAAGAAAACACTTATTTTTATTTCTTGTCTTATAAACAAAAATAAGTAACGAGAATACCTATGTAGTTATTTTTACTAGTGGTCGTCCTGTGGTCAACATTCGACCATACACTGACTGTACATACAATCAATCCTCTAAAATGACTTTTTATTGAATTCATTTATTTCTGATGCATGTTATACAAAAATATTATTTCTAATGCATATTATATAAAAATATTATGTTTCTACACTCCTTCTCCATTTAAACTTTAACTGTGCCAGATCTCACACTTCCCGGTGCGCGCAATGTGTTAAAACAGGGGTACCAAGGTTTTTCTTCTCGTATAAATACCTATATAGATTTACATACTTGATATTTATGCTCAGCTACTTACTAAAACAAATTATGAGAAATATGAAAAGATCAAAACTGTATCTGAAAAATCTTCTGAAATAGAATGAAGTACAAATTTTCTGCCTCTGGCCTATTGCAGTAATGACCAGCAGTGATCAATTGCTATATTATACCCTTATAATCATCATCATTGCCGTGTGGGGCCGGCACCAAGAATAGCTCCACCCCGTTTCTTCCTATGGGAGTCGTAAAAGTCGATTAAGGGA
This sequence comes from Leucoma salicis, assembly GCA_948253155.1. NCBI lineage: Eukaryota > Metazoa > Arthropoda > Insecta > Lepidoptera > Erebidae > Leucoma > Leucoma salicis. The sequence goes on along the minus strand of OX411809.1, from coordinate 10,573,674 downwards.
TTACCGGGGGCTTTCCCGCCTTAACAAAAAAAAATATCGCCAACCCGCCTGCCAAGTGTGGCGATTATTTTAAAACCCCCATTTTGGGGAGGCCTATGTCTAGCAGTAGTATCACCTAAACTGTTTATAGCTGTTCTACAAAACATAATGAAAGATTTACCTTGGTCCCTGCAAGGAATAAATGTGAATGGTAAATACATAAGTAACTTGAGGTTCGCAGATGATATATTATTGTCTTGCTGTCTGAGACTCCTGAAAAACTAAATATTATGATAAGTGAACTAGAGGTGGCAAGCAAACTTGTGGGGTTAGAGATGAACCTCGAAAAGATCATGACTAATAGCAAGAAAATACCAATCCTAACAAATAATAACCCACTTGAGTATGTACAAGAATATGTCTGTCTAGGTAAACAGATTTCATTCAAACTACAAAGAAATATGGAAGAAATAAATCTAAGAACGGCAATAACATGGAAATAAATTCTGGGCTCACAAAGAGATATTAAAATCACAGTTGCCTATAAAAATAAAGAAATTAATCATGGATGCAACTATTCTGCCTTGTCTTACCTATGCCTGTCAGACGTGGATATTTGACAAAAAAGCTACAACCAAACTTCAAACCGCCCAGAGAGCAATGGAAAGAAGCTGCTTGGGTATCAGTTTAAGAGACAGAATGAAAAACACTGACATACGTAATAAAACCTAGGTAACTGACGCTTTATCTTCTGCGCGGAGACTGAAGTGGAAATGGGCAGGCCATGTAGCGCGACATACAGATGGCAGATGGACTTCAACTCTAACAACATGGCTGGGCTCACATGGTACTAGAAGCAAAGGCAGGCCAGCCACCAGGTGGAGTGACTAAATTGTGGAAATGGCAGGTAAGACTTGGAAAAATCTTGCAAAGAATAGACAAATTTGGGAAACTTTGGAGGAGGCTTTTACCCGTGAGGGGTCCATATACAAGTAATAATACAATTGACGGATATTATTATAATATGACATGGATGTATTCATTCATTACGAATTTATTGTAATAATGTTTTTATATTTTTAACTTGACATACAGATGCATGTTATAAATTTAAATTATTTCTTTATTGAATTAATTGCCTTACTAAATATTCACTTTGGAAAAGAAAAATGTAAGTATATATTAATCTTGTATCAACCAATTTAGTGTATGGAATGAAATAAAGCTTTATTATTATTATTATGTCTAGCAGTGGACGATGAAAGGCTGATGGATGGATGGATGGAATCATCTTCGAAAACACCCCCGCCGTCTCACGTTTCAATTTACATCGTAAAATTTTCAAAGCTAAGCAGCCTAATATGGCTGTTATTATTATGAACTGAACATTGAAGCGTAGAGTTAGCAGTTGTCACATTGAAATATCAATACCTAATACGTATCTAGTGTCTGACGAACAACAAAAAGAATATCTCGGTTTTCGTCGGCTCGATTTACGTTCTGTTTTGCAACGTAATATAGGTACTGTAAATACGCGACTGTCTGTAATCTCATCGCGTCTGTCTCTTGTTGTGAGATTAGTTCTGTAAGCAACCTTACTGTAATTAAAACTTGTGCAAATAATGATGTCAACAAGGAACATTTATTTTACTATCGTCACTATTACTTTAGTTTTAACGACTTAACACAGCATTGTGAACTGTTCCGTAACACAAACTAATAGAGGGTCCTCCTGTTTGGAGTCAGTTATTTGTTAGGTTGAAAATGAAATTTGAAAGAATGGAAAATCCGAATGAAAATTTTCATGTTTGTAAAATATGATAATAATATTTTTTATTTGTATTTTACATATTTGTGATTTAAGCAGTGGTGGCTATATATTTTACTTGCATACTCGTACTACTAAAAAATTGTATAGAATATTTCGTCAGCCATAATTTATTAGGTATATTTGAGGGTTAGGCATACGCCATGGCGTTATTTTTTTACGGAATAGCTCAAAAAAGGTTTCTGTGCATGTCTTCCATCCTGATTCAATCGCAATGCAAAAATATAATCAGCCAAAAAAAAATAGTGAGTGTACTGGGCCGGGTGTGATAATTTTTATAGTGGGATGAGAAAAGATGTGCTGATGTAAATTGAGAGCAGAAAATCATGTTAAAATGTATTGAGGCAAAGATTAATGAAATAAGTAGATATACATAGTAAGATTAAAACAATGGTACCAAAACCAAATCGAATTAGGGACGTTCTGGTATAGGGGTAGATTAGGAATACCACTAAGCGAATAGCGTTTTTGAAACGGCACCTCCGGATCGTGACGAGCGGAAAAGTATAGTTTCAGCCTTCTGGAATCAGACCGGCAGTACTCCGTGTAAATACTGATGGATAAAAAATCCCAAAAGCCGAACCAACAAAGCTTGGAATAAGGAAGCGGATCATAGTAGTTTTTAATGTCTATGTTGTCTTAGAACAATTCCAACAAGAGCACTTAACATAAATACTTCTCGTTACTGAGGTGTCCTATATTTCTGGTATTCCCAGAGCGTATGAGCGTCCAAGCTGTTTGCTCGTCGCATTGATGCAATATTAAACAGCTTTGAACCATACCGTCACCGCTGCAGTGACCTCACAGTTATTGTCACTTTAAATATGAAAACTACACATCGTGTAAATGTAAATTATGGATATTATAAGCTTATATCAGTATATTCGGGGAGTTTTTATAGAGATTTTTTCTAATATCATCACCATATTGCCAAGTACTCTTCTCCCATGATGTGACACACAAGCAACGCTATTTGACATACTATCAAATATAAAATCGAGTCCCTATATTTGTTCTTGGACTCTATTAATAAAGATTATCAAATTTGGTCAGACGTACATACGATACCATATGGTACAGGTATTATCGCGTATACACACGACCTGGCCATAAATACTGTTACAATTAAAAAAAGACAATAATCTTACCTCTGAATTTGGGACTTGTCATTCTTAAATGAATATTCATTTTGTTCTTATTTTCGCCCAAATCTGTGTATATTCTTGTGATATTAAAGTAGAGTGGGGTAATAAAGGGAACCGAAATCCTGTAATAGCTTTTCACAAAGTAGGCATGAAACCAAATGCAATTTTTTAAAAACTCTCCATCCCCTGGGTATTAGTCGAATGTTTGTGTACCGGGTTATTGTACCTATGTACAATGAAACGTCCTCTGTTTGTCGTAGAAAAAGATCCAGTCATCCACGTATTATTCGTACTAAAAGGTGGTCAACGCAGTTATGGAAAGTATTCGAAGAAATCCTGTTCGAAACAAAAACTATTATCTCGGGAAATGTATAACACCCAGAACCATGTCGCGTATATTAGAAATGACTTAGGACGCACTGGTCATTATTTAACCGATCATTTACAAATGAATAGGGTGTTATAATCAAAACAAGTTCTTAAGTGGTACGCATAGGTAGGTAAGGCACAAAAAAAAAATTACTGATGAAAAAATATTTAGGGACTATCGAGCAATGTTTTTGTAAGCAGAATCACCGAGTTTATGCTTAATGCTATAAAGAAGCTTCACAATTTAGTCAGCAGAGTACAACGTAAGTATTATGCTTCACTGCTCAATTCTCACGATTAATATTTACTTGTAGTACTGTTTTCATCCGTTGGCCATTATCACGAATTTTTTAGAGACAAAAGAGTTATAAAAAGGTAAGAATCTAAAAAAAAAAACAAAAATATTAGTTGTGTTGACTAACTTCCGCCACACTATGGTACTGGTACGTTCCTGTCTGCGATATTGTCCTCATTATCTGTTTTCGTGCAGCGGCCGTTACACGTTAAGATCGTGACTTTTACCAATAAATTTTATTTCAACGTATTTATAAAGTGCAGATTTATTTAAACGTGGGAAAGAAGAGGAGACACAGTGAACGGTATGACGATGGGTACATTTTAAGGAAAATACGTAAATTAGAAAAAAGAATACAAAAACGCCGTCAATAGTGTTCACAAAGTTCAACATCAGTCAAACATCAGGTGAGTAATTCAACGAAAATAATACCGATTTATTAACACCGAAAATACAATATACGACTTTTGGGGTTATTTTTTATTTTTTATCAATGTAATACCAGATACCTACAGTGATGCGAACAATACATAGGGATTGTTACCTTCACATCTACGCGTCACGTATAGTTATTGGTCTACTTTATACTTGCACACAAAAATGTTGTGCGTACCCTCAATTTATTTAATATTTTTATTCTATTTTATGTTTATTACGTGATGATACCAACATAAAGTGATGCGAACAGTACATGTTGGGACTGTTACCTTCACATATTTTGATTTAAGGGATCATTACCTTCACCGTTTTTTGTGATTTTTTCAGAATCACTACATCACGATAAATCTATTACTGATTTAGATTTCGAGCATGTACCAATAGAATATGGTGACAGTGCTGACGATATTGAAGTGCCCTCTGTCCGAAGTGTAATCTCACCTCTCGTGACTATACAAACTGAGCCAGTCCCATCAACTTCTACTGCTAATATGCAACTAAACATATCTGAAACTCCTAATAATAATTTATCAGCAGTTGAAGAGGTGACACCTTTAGATGATGTGGTACTTACATTACTTGGAGATGCCCCTAAGGAAGACTGTCCTGTCGGGAAGTTTGTCCATTCAGATATTGCCAGTAGAATGGAAACTGTGTTACTAAATGGCTTAAAAAGAAATCAAGGAGGATTGCCCAATACCAGGTAATTGCCAACTTTTTAAAGCTCCCACATTGAACCCTGAAATAAAAGCCGCAATTTCTGACATGTTACACAAGAAAGACTCTTCTTTAGCGGCAAGACAAGATCAGATTGGAGTTGTTCTGACGGCTTTAACAAAAGCAATGGAGATCTTAGTGGTTGACAAATCTGAAACCAGTCAAACTCTTCTGAAGCATGTTAGTGATGCATGTCGAATATTATGCGACTCTCACTACATTGATACCAAAATGAGACGTAATTTCTTGATATCAACACTTAATAATAAGCTCAAAGACACATTAAAGGAGACTAAACGAGATAAAAGCTTATTTGGTGAGACATTACCGGAAAAACTCAAAGCTACGAAAGCTATAACAAGAACAAGTCAAGACTTAAAATTCTCACGAGAGAAACCTCACAATAATAATAAAAATAATTTAAGTGGTTTACCAATTACCAGTACTTTAAACTGGAGGCACCCGCAGTCGAGCAACCAGTTCCAGAATCGCAGAAAAACATCTTCAGCGCCTCGGACTGTGGGTATCGCTCGGAACGAGAGTTACTCGAATCAGATAACACGGCGGCAGCCACCGCCGCCGCCGCCGCGTGCGCGGACCAATGTCCCTTACAAGAACCCCAGGAGAACGTAGATTAAAATATTTTCTTAATGTATGGCGAAAATTAACATCAGATGCTTCAATATTATCGTGGATTGAAGGTTATACTATACCATTTATAACGTCTCCTTACCAGTCTAGTTATCCGAAAAACACACCTAGTAATGTCAAAGATTTAAACTTTATGCAAATCGAAATTGATAAACTATTGTATAAAGGAGCCATATCATTATGTGAGAGGGTTCATGGAGATTATTTATCAAATATTTTCTTAGTACCAAAACCAAATGATGAAAATCGCTTTATACTTAACCTCAAAAAGTTGAATAAATTTATTAAAATATCACATTTTAAGATGGAAGACCTTAGAACTGCCGTTAAGCTAATTACTCCTAATTGTTTTATGGCTACAGTAGATCTCAAAGATGCTTATTTTTTATTGCCTATACACACAGATTATCAAAAATATTTAAGATTTGAGTTTAGAGGAAAATGCTACGAATTTAATTGCTTACCGTTCGGGCTAAGTACAGCCCCTTTGGTCTTCACAAAAATAATGAAACCTGTTGTTGAGCACCTACGCCTCCACGGCTTTATATCTACAATATATTTGGACGACATGCTGTTGATTGGTACTTCTTATGTCGAGTGTCAACATAATATACAAAAAACAATTATGTTATTAACAAACCTTGGCTTCATTATTAATTATGAAAAAAGCTGTATTGAACCAGAATCACAATGCAAATTTTTAGGATTTATTTTAAATACGAATTCATTTTGTGTCGAATTACCTAACGACAAAATAAATAAAATAAAATCCGAAGTATTAAAATATAAGAATATGAATAAGTGTAAAATTCGTGACTTTTCTAAGTTTTTAGGCCTCATAGTATCAGTTTGTCATGCTGTAGAATATGGGTGGTTACATACAAAACTGTTTGAAAGACAGAAATACTTAAATTTACTATAACATCAAAACTATGACAAGGCTATGAAATTACATAATAAATATATAGACGAAGATTTAGACTGGTGGTAGCAAAATATTGGACACACCAGCCCTATTCGAAATAGTTATTATGAGTTTGAAATTTATACTGATGCTTCTAAAACTGGCTGGGGCGCTGCTCGTAATGATGAGAGAGTAAATGGCTTTTGGACTGAGGACAGGCAAGCTTCAAACAAAATGAGGACAATATCGCAGACAGGAACGTACCAGTACCATAGTGTGGCGGAAGTTAGTCAACACAACTAATATTTTTTTTTTTTTTTTTAGATTCTTACCTTTTTATAACTCTTTTGTCTCTAAAAAATTCGTTATAATGGCCAACGGATGAAAACAGTACTACAAGTAAATATTAATCGCTTCGAATTGAGCAGCTCGCATAATAATGATAGAACTTCACGTACCTACAGGTAAGTTCGTTTTATCATTAATTATCCGTCTTCAATGATGATTTGGTGGGGTGTTAGTTATCAAGGAGTGTATGGTGGTCAAGTAAGACTACTCATAAAATGTTAGAAGGATAGATGAAGTGGAATGGTAACAATCTATTATTATAATGAAAATTTATTACTCTTCCTTTATAACAAATTCAACTTATGTCTTCAAAAATATTTTCTCTCTAGCTACCTATTTATCCGTTGCTAAGTTTTCACATTTTTTTTCAATCGATGTCACACTCACTACTCTACTGTTCGTCTCCATAAAAAGGTTTTTAATATAAAATGGTAAAAAAGTATACAACTAAATAAATGTATCACCACTAGTCTAGTGACTGCGCCATATTTTTGTGACAAAGATGTATCGGCACGGTGTAGGATACGATTTCCGAGAAGACGGTTAAGCCTTACTATTTACTAGGTACTTTCAGTAACACTCAGTACATTTATATTTATAATAAATAAAGATTAAGCCAGAAGTTATGGCCGACATAACCTCGACGTCCGTTATGCTTGCCTCTTTGGAGAATAGTGGACATGTTCACTCGCAAGCGTATGGATGTCGATGTTTGGTTCCGATCTGGCTTTAGATAAATACGTAATGTTGACTGTGAAGTGAAACCTTCACCTGACTAACAAAAACTTTCGACGGACACCCACATTTTGTGCAACCGGGCTATTTTGCAAATGACCAGTAGTTACTCGTACAGTATCTAAATATCAATGTTTTTTGAAGACTCTTGAATGGTCATTGTTCAATAAGACAATGACAGCATGTGTGTTCCGTGTTGACGGTCCAGAGTCCAGTGTGATTTTAAGCAGTGTTGCTGATTGCAACTGGTTAAACTTATAGAAATATGACTATATTTATAAGTGTGTTTTTCGTAATTCTGATAACTACAAATACATTTCAAAGTAAGTCATAAGAACCTTAAAAATAAAATATATCCATATAGGCACCTTTTTTTTTTAGGCGGGTATAAATTTAGGTACCTAACCGCACACTCCGTCGTTCGGGGTAACGAACAGAGTAGTGTGGGGCCCTCACCCACTAAATAAACCAGTCGTGTGCCGTCTCTCCGCCTTTATTGGCGGGCCACCGGAATCATATTACATTCCTTCAGTGGTCCGCCGGCGGATCACTCTTTCGCGTACCCTCTAGTCCATATAGGCACCTTTTTTTTTGTTTAGGCGGGAAAAAATGTTTCTAACCGCACACCCCGTCGTTCGGGGCAACGAACAGGGTAGTGTGGGGCCTTCACCCACTAAAGAAACCCGCCGTGTGCCGTCACTCCGCCATTACTGGCGGGCCACTGGAACTGTGTTACATTCCTTCGGTGGTGGCCCATTAGGCGCCTGCCAGTACATATAAGTCTTAACAATTATAACATTTAAGTTATAACTGGATCGGTGGTGTAGCGGTAGTGTGTGCAACTGCTGATCATGAGGCCTCAGGTTCGATCCCCGGGTCAGGCAATGTTAGTGAGTTTATCCTAAAAAGAAAAATTCTCAGTAGCAGCCCGGAGTTTGGAAATGTGCCTGGTAGACGGCACTAGGCTTGCCCCTTATTACGAGGGACCTAAACATAGCTGAGTGTCTAATACACCTCTGGCTACCCCTTCGGGTATACCGGCGTGATGCTATGTATGTATAAGTTATAATTAACTAGGGTTATAAAGATCTAAATTGCATAAACAATATTTTTATTTTGTTTTATCGAGGACTATGTTCTAGAAGATTTATTTCTAGATCTTATTCTAATAATATGTGTGTCTTGCAAATTCTATGTTTTATACATTATATATATTAGTAGGTCATCAGTAGTGCCTAACTGTATTCCAGAGCCAGACTACACTTCGAAACCTAAATCCTTTAGGGATATTCACGATATTATTGTGGATGAGAGTATGAAAGAACAACGCACTCCAGCTGTAGTGCCAGGATTCTCAGGTGTGATAACTTTTGCTAACAATGTACCTCGTTGTCTATGAACCGCCATAGCACAAGGAAGAATTCACGGTTTTTGATTACCAAAGAAAAAATAAATAGAGAAGATGAACTCGCCTGTAAGATGACGAGTAGTTTGATTAGATATATCCGTATTTTAAGGTTTTTATCGGTGTTTTCCATACACTATTTACAGGTCTCGTAAAACTTAACATGACTTACCAGCAATGGGCTGCATTATCTTCAGCCGAACAACAAAAATTAATTGTATCAGAAGAGATAAAATCAAGCAAACCGTTTGGCTTTGGAGATAAAATTCCTGCCATAGATATAGCTCAAGAAGAATATAAAAGAGGTTTAAGGTAACTTTGCAGCGCTATTGGTAAAATATTTTAGATTAGTCGAGATTTCGACGCGTGATTCAAGCGACCAATCACACTGACTCGAAACGAAAGTTCGTCTAACGTTTCATTTTTCATTCTAAGGGGGCAGATAATTTAAAAGTTGTCACGTTAAAGCGTACGGCAACACTGTTCCAATTTTTTTCTTTTTTATTGCTTACATAAGCAGACGATCCACAACTCAACTAATGGTAAGTGGTAACCAACAAGCCACTGCTCACCATTTTATTTTGCGGATGGGAATTGAATGAATGGATGACTATCTTCTGCTACAGCCATAACATATCAAGGTGCTTGACCGTTGGTATATGGCAGACGGTGAGAGTGTCACCGTGAGAGTGTCGGTCGGGCCAAGGCCTCAAGTGAGTGGAGTACTCACGTGGTACCTAATCCTACCACTAATGATGTAATATCTTGGTGATAATTGTTTACTTCTCTTTGTCGGCTCTTCCGACACACGCGGTTACGAATGGGGTGGTGACACTTGTATTCTTAGTCAAATCATTAGGTATGTTGCAAAAGTGATCTAATAATATATGTGGGTAACTAAATTAAAAAAAAAATTGTTAAAAACACGTTCAGGACGCATTCATAATACCTTTTTATGAATTTGGTATGTAGCTTTGGAAAACTACTATATACTATACCATTGTTTTGATTTTACAGGTATCAAAAGTGGGCACAGAAATGGAAAGGCTTTAATTACGAGAACGAAGGTATATACATTGGTGACAAACTAGCTAAAGTTATTCGTGAAAATGCTAGTAATTTTGTAGATTTTCATGTATTCAAGTGAAAGAGCGCCACTGACGTAATCTTTATCGTTCGTACTCCTCTAGAAACAACTGAATATAAGTCATTTCATACAAAGAAGTTTTAATTAAATTAATAATATATTATTTTTAAATAAAAAAATGACGTATTTAGTCAGCGTATGCCGCAATTGCTGAATTGTTAAAATATTTCATTTGCTTCTTAATAACATTCTTACTTATTATATATTATACTAGATATTACATTATAAATGCGAAACTCAGTTCGTTTGTTTGTTTATTTGTTTGTCTGTGAACCAAGCACCATGAAATATAGCATGCATGTGTCCAAAACCTCGAAAAGAACACAGAATATACATATTATAATTCTGTAAAAATAATTATTGCCGTGGGAGACCTACTTTTACATAGTGAGAATTATTGTGTCGTAGACTGATGTATTTGTATTCTGAAGTCTACGTGGTTAGAGACGCGGGTAGAATCAAGTATATAGTATATTTTTTTCCTTGAATAACTATCTAAATGAAACACAAAGTGAAAAATGTGAAATCGAAAATAACAGTCAGGAGCAGGATTTGAACCTGCATCTTCTGGATACCGTCCAGATGCTTTACCAACTCAGCAGCATGTCAAATGCTAAAAATATATATAAAAATATCTAAATAACTATCTAAATGTCAAAGAACACCGTTTCAAAAATTCTAGTGGTAGAGCTTATCCCCGCACGAATGGGCCGGATCGATCGTGGAAGTACCTCTCACAAAAGATCAGCGTGTAACAAGGGTAATTAATCTTACTGTTGTTTCATATGGCGAGTGAGAGCGCCTGAGGCCCAAATACCCTCCGTATCCTCCTTATTATCCTTCCTTCCTACCTCCTATCCCTTTATTGGAGAAGGCGACGCGCGAGTGATACCTCTGGTGTTGATAGCGTCTGTAGGCTACGGTAACTGCTTATCATCACATGGGCTGTATGCTTGCTCGAAGATATAGACGCAACTTTAATCCATACCGTGTATGGTTAAAGGATATAGTAGTTGATTTGCATTTATTGCAATGCTACTCGTATAATATAGTTCTCTTATGTTCATATTACATTAGTTTTATTTATTACATTACATTATTTTTATATCTCAAGTGAACTCGTTAGGTGTTGGTCGGAAGCTGTAGTGTAATTGAATGTTTCTACCCTGGTTGTTATACTTGACCTAAATCAAGCAAAATTGCTCAAGTAATGGAGGTGGATATTGAATCGATCTAAGTTTCACTACTAACACGATCAAGTATCTTGAAGTTTTGTAGCTGAAACTTAAGATTATAGGTACCTAGTAATCTGTAGGTACTATTATAAAGCGGTAACAGAGCTATAATGTCTGTAGAATTAAGGTCATCCAACCATCCATCCATCAGCCTTTCGACGTCCACTGCTGGACATAGGCCTCCCCAAGACAACGCCACAACGTATGTTTCGCTCATATGAGGGATAGTGGCGTAATCACCACGCTTGGCAGGCGGGTTGGCGATCGCAGTGGATGTTGTTAATATTCGAGGGAGTACTGTTGCCCACTCTTCCGGTATTCCCTCAGTCGGCTCTTACGACTCCCGTGGGTAGAGAGAGGTGAGACAATTCTAAAGCCGGCCCCACACGGCCAGAAACATTGCAAATAGCCATGCTAGCCCACCACAACATTAGCAAATTTACATTCGCAATATTTACATATTGGCTTTTTTGCTCCTGAAGTAGGATATTTAGGTCCACTTGCGCGTTCCAGAGTTAAGTGTTTTAGTGCATAAAATAGTTATTATACTTGACAATAAACATGGATTTTTCAACAATGGGTAAATAGTTATTTTTTATAATTTTTTTCATAAAAAGTGTCCACACGTTACGGCGCGTGGCCTCGCGTGGCCTTGGCACGCATAAGACTCCCGGGAGTCTAACGCGATTCAATCGGTTAACCCCTCAACAAACATATAGAATCTCCCAGGTTTGCAATAGAGTTCAGCATCGCGTAGGCGAAAGCGGCGCGCCGCGCAGGCAATCGCAAAAAATTTTGGCGTATTTCCTACTCCTTCACTTTCAACGCTATCTACTCTTGAATTTTTGCCGGATACAGTCTCTTAATTCTATAATCAGTGTATAATTTTTGCCTACGCCTATATATACTGTATCAATAAGAAATCATAGATAATATAGAGAGCATAGAATGATACTTAGATATTTTTATATATATTTTTAGCATTTGACATGCTTAGCACTGTACATTAAACACAAAGTGAAAAATGTCAAGTAAAAGCATCTGGACGATATCCAGGAGATGCAGGTAAAATCGATCGCGTCATATTTTCTAAGGGGATGTTAAGTGAACCTAAAAAAAAGCTCTTATTCAATAATCTGACGATTTCGATGTGACGCAAACTCGCGGTCATTAATATAATGTGCAAAAAAATCACTATTTTGAAATACTCAAGCGCGTCAGTTTAAGATATATATGGTTCATCTTTATATCCTAGACGAGCTGTCTCATAATCTGACAACTAAAAAAAAATTTATTCATTTTTTTTAAATAATTGTGCTTAATTAATTAAAAAGCTCAGGAAATAGCATGCAAACAAAAAAGTGTATGTTTTTTTAAGTAGAATACTTGTAAATACACGAAATAACTTAAGAAAATAACTAAAAAAAAATCGAAAACAAAATTATTTTTTTGTATTTAATTGATTATTATTTAATCATGATCTTCATCCGTAGAAACATCTTCCTCTTCTGGCTCGATTTCATCCTCAGATTGCGTATCTGTAACAAGAAATCATTAAAATATTATACCTGATTCTGGAGTATCCTCAAGAATATCAGGTGTTATGACTACATGTTCATACGCTTTCAGCAATTGATCACCTGCAAACCAGATCATTTTGAACTTTCCATTGACAACGAATTTTTGTTACTTCGGCTTGTGGAAATTGTTAGATTATATATTTTCGTTATCCTTGAATTATATCCTTCAAAATAAAAAAAAAATTAGCTACGCTCGTGAATGTCTAGATATCGTTTTTTTTTTGCAGCTTTGTAATCTTCCCACTCCACTTCGTCACGCTCAAATCGTCAGATTTTCAAAATATATTCTTTTTAACTCATAATTAACCCACCTTATCTTAATCTGACGCGCTTTAATATTTCTGACCATCGATTTTTTTTTACTAATCTGATGGACTGCCCATGACGCACGTCACTATATAGAAGGCTTATATATGGTATAGGTACTCAGCAGGATGCAAGGTATGCATCATTATGTTAATCTGCCGCGCTCGAGTAAATCCCAAACTTCCTTCTGCGGCTCCCATACTATTGCTGCCAACCACAACTTAAGCAACTTCTGTGAATTCATTCAGTGAACAGCAGAACACTCTATATAAAGATACGACGTTAAGCGCCCGTAGCGCGCGTGATCAAAATATATAAAATAATTTTGTTATTATAGATTTAACACTAAAAAAGGCTTGCTGGCATTGACGTTTCACGTTGAAATCTACGGCTATGCGCTCAGACACAGCCACACCCACTTAAATTAATATGCTTTACATTAGCTTCGCCCAGTGGCGTAACTATAGGGTGGCAGGGCTGGCAAAATGCCATGGGCCCCTGACCGCCGGGGGCCCACGACCCGAGAGGCAAGCTAAGAATCAATTTTAACACCTAACTCTTCTGGCGGGAGGTGAAAAAATCTCGGAGTTGTTGGTCAGCCGTCGGAATGAATAAAATAAGGTTTAAAGGTTGGAGACATTATTGAGTAGGTGGCATATTGGGGAGGCCTTCCTTGGGTGCATCTCTTATGAGAAAGCGTCGAGCACAGGAGTCTGAAAGTGACAAAGTTGAGCACAATAGAGAAAGAAATAGAGCCCAGACCCAAGACCGTGAAGAAAGGTTTAATATTTAATATGGGTATACGCCAACTAAACGCACTGCTCCAATGAGACAGCGAGGTTTCAGAGTAAACGAAAAAATATCATCGATGTATAGATTTTTTTACTTATATATTTGTTGATTTTTTTAAAATAGCCTGTATTATTATCCGAATTGATAACCTCTTCCTTTTTTGAAGTCGGTTAAAAAGTTAATTACAAAGTGACGATATTTACTGGGGGGCCCCATCCAATGAATTTGCCAGGGGCCTCAGATGGTATAGTTACGCCACTAGCTTCGCCTTTAACTACCAATGTATGTAACGGAATCTTTGAGCGTGATTTTCACCTACTTACAACCGTTGTATTTTAATGAAACTTTGCACACTTGTCAAGGACCGATGACAATACATTAATTTTTAAGGTAGTAGACATATAAGTGCTTAGAGATAAAAATATGTTTTGTTTATTTGACACCATCAGCGTATCAGAGCCAGACCAGAGCAATGCGGATTGGTAGGGAATTCCCCAAGATGTGGGGACTTTTTAGACAAATGGATAATTTAACAGTTACCATTAAGGAGGCAGTAGGATTGTAGTCGACACACCACAAATATACTTATCTTCTAATATATAAAATTCTCGTATCACAGTGTTTGTCGCCATTCTCCTCCGAAACGGCTTGACCTATTCTTATGAAATTTTGTGGGTATATTCAGTAGGTCTGAGAATAGGATAAACTATTTTTCATACCCCTGACAAGGGTGGTCCACCCCAAATTTTTATTTTTTGTTTTGCGGACAACATTTTTATTTTTATTTTTTTATGAGTTGGCCTTAAAAAATACATACAACCTTAAATTTTCATCCTTCTACTGACAACCCTTATTTTTAATAGCGATATTAGTACTTTAATAATTTTCTTCTCTCGGCGGATCGATAATTGATCAGTTACTCTTTCGGAACATTAGAAAATTTAAGAAAACTTAATGACAATATGGGCCGTGTGGGGCCGGCTTTAGAATTGTCCCACCCCTCTCTACCCACGGGAATCGTAAGAGCCGACTGAGGGAATACCGTGGGAGTGGGCAGCAGCACTCCCTCGAATATTAACAACATCCACTGCGATCGCCAACCCGCCTGCCAAGCGTGGCGATTACGGCATTATCCCCCATAACGGGACCGGCCGTTGTGGCGTTCTCTTGGGGAGGCCTATGTCCAGCACGTTGAAAGGCTGATGGATGGATGGATGGAATGAGAATATTAATTTTTGAATAATATTTTTTCTTATTAATTATACCAATTCGAATTCAATATTCATAGTATAGACAGGACAAGGTCTGTCGGGTCAGCTAGTATGTTACATATAAATGTAAGTACGGTTAGTCGGAACGTATAAGTTTCTTATATAATAAAGAACAGAGCGGACGGCTTATATCCGCCGTATATCCGCGTATATATGATAGTTCGCTAGTACTTACATCGAGTCAGTCACGATTACTTCTAAAACAAGCAAACCGGGCGCACACTATCGTATAAAAAACCACACGTTTTATTCCCACCGCTTAAACTATAAAATTCAATCCATTACATGCTTTGATTACATATTATTTACAGGTAACTATTACGCCATGTAATAGTATTTAGAATATCATTGTTACATAAACATAATAGTATCAAGTAATTAGAATTTTACTGTGAATTTTAATAGCTTTAGAAGGTAATATCAAATTGAAGTACAAATGGAATCCAGCATGGGCAACGCTAACTAAAAAAAAACAGCAACACGCCTGTATTCGCCAAAGGTGTAGGCAGAGGTGACACACCCACGATTCGCCAGCTATGCTAAGTCCCACGAAATAGGGCAACGCTAATTGGTAGTCAGTTTAATAGGGAGTTTTTAGCGGGACGTCATTGTGAGCGGTTGAAATCCTGTTACATACTCCATTTTAAAATTATTTTACTGCAAATTACAGATATGTTTAGTGAAGTATGACGCATTGAAGTACTTAGTTTACTTAGTGATGAAAAATCCCCTACAGATACAAACAGATACAACAAAGTCAGTTTGACAGATGTCAAAAAAATTGATTTGTTGTGGGTTGTGTGCTTAAAAATAAATAATTTAGAAAAGCTAACCGTTATCATAAAAGCGTCTCACAGTAATCATGGGTGAGGAACAAAATGCTCTTGGTTGGTAACTAAATTAATTAACTCATAATTCATTTATTGCACATACTAATAACTATATACAATTACAATTCATTGTAGATGAATCCGAAATGCTTAAAGCTCTCTACGACTTCGAAGCCACATTAGCGAAGACACTCAGTTTTAGCGAAGGAGAATTCTTTTTCCTATTACAAAGTAATGCGAAACAACGAAATTGGTGGCACGTCGTTAATAGAAAAGGTCAAGTTGGATTTGTGCCCTCAAATTACGTCGCTGCAGTCAAGGTAATTGGTCAATTCAATTAAAACTCTTTGTTTTAAAGATTAAACTTATTTTGGTTTACATTCTCAACAGGTCGAGCCGGAATTTTACATTGCTTTCTTAAATGACTGTATAAAAAATATAATGGAAAGCAATACTCTGCCGCAGAAGCAAGAATTACTAGGCAAGTTAAACGATAAGAAGAAACTGTTACAAATGATGATAAAGCCTCATATAAAGAAAGCACAAGCTCCTAAACCCCCACCGAGACTGGATGACAGCACTCCCCCTAATGGTGTGTCACCATCTTTTGATTTGAGACCTGTAGTTTCACAGCAGCACATCAGCGACGAAAGAGAGGTGTCATTATCACCTGCACACTCTTCCAATAGTGTGGCCAAAGGTAAATTTCAATTTACCTCAAAAATGCATGCTTTGATTATTCCTCAAATTATCTTAGTCATAATATATGCTAATGGTAGAGCCTTGCTTTTACCTGGCTTGATCGGGGAAGTACCACAAGAAGAAATGTGAAAATAACAAAATTCCATGCGGGCAAAGTCGTGGCTGGTTTATGATAAAACATAACATCATTGTGATTAAATTAAATTTTTCTATTGCAGCTGAAGATGAAGAAGTACTAAGGAAGGCAAATATCAGTAAAGTATCTTCAAATCAAGTCTCTTCTGACACTGATAATCAAGATGATAGTCAGGACAGTAGCGAGAGCATTAAGCCTAATGCTATCTACGAGATTGTGCAAGCTGTGAGAAAAGAGACTCAGCTTAGCCATGACATGTCCAAAGTTGCTGTGGAGACTGTATTGATCTCTTTAAGAGTAAGTCTGAAGAAATTTATTGTTAAAAATACTACAAATAAAATTTTTGCAAATACTTTATGTGTGCTTATCATGTACAAGTAGATTTTCATCGGTCATAAGCCAGTTTGTAAAGCTGTGTCTATCAAATTAATATTTCAGCATAAGGCAAGTTGAGTGACAGGATAGAAGACAGGATGATATATTATGTTTAAATTATACACATAATATAGAAAAGCTAGAGCCAGAGCTTTAGTTGCTGTAATCTTTACTGAAAATTGAACATGATACCCATTAGAGATATATAACTGGAAATAACTCACGTTGCGAGCGATCCCGGCGGGAACTCGTTGACACTGCTGCACGCTCGCCCTGCAGTGAATATATGCTCGAAACCCGGGTTGACAAAGTCTATCCACAACGTGAGTTATTTCCGGTTATATATCTCTAATATGTATCAATCTAACGATAGTTTCAATGTGAAGATAGTACCTATTCTTTTGTAACTTATATGTATTGCAACTAAACTGTCACACAGTAATGTATTTACATTGTTATCTTTATCTTTACTAGCAAATAACTTATTGCAACATAACTTATAGACGTGTAGATGGTTGGTCAGTAGTTGCTAAGTAGATTTGATACAATAAATGAAAAAAATTACTTTTCAGGAATTTCTACCTGGTGGTGCTGCCAGATCTATCATAGATGCCCTATTACGTGAAGCCAACAGCAATATAACATGCCCTAAAAACGCAATAGATGCAGCTCCAGATGCGCTACGCATGATGACAGCTCTGAACGCACTCTCCAAGGCAGCTAATGATGCTCAGCAGAGAGGCTGGGCACTGCATGATGATGCCCACGATATACAAACACAACTGCTTGAGCTGATATCTGTTATGGTAAGAAAAAACAACATTTATCTTTTATTTTTTAAAGTTTATATTAGATCTGAGTCTCCTCTATGATGGACATATTATGTATCTGATACTAAATTAGTAAGATGTTCTAAATTAATTTGCTAAAATCAAATCTGGAAATATCCAAAGCTTTGGAATGAATTAAATGTAATATCTAGTCTAGTATTTGTAAAATCACTAGAAAAATATCAGTGAGCAGTTTTAAACATGCATCACTAACCCAATCAGACAAATATGCTTCCGAGATATTGTTCAAAGAAAGTTTAGATATAGAAGCTTACTATTATGAATATGAAACAAATAGATAATTATTTTTTGAAATAATTTGGGTATATTGGTTGTATAGATTATTTATTGAAATGAATTTATAATATTTGTACTGTACTTTAATGCCATTTTAAATTGTCACTATATTATATGGTGCTATTTGTTTTTTTTTGTAGTTGGTATCTAAACCAAGGTACTTTGTTTTCAGTCCAATGCTGATGTCAACATTTCACAGCATGTGTTGAGCAGCCACAAGTATGCCTATGTAACAACATTGGTACAGTACTATCAAATGGAGACAAGATGGCCGTTAAGGCAATTACTTCTCCAGGTGATTAATATAATGTGTAAACTACTTAAATTACGATTTTTATTATAAGTTGCCTCTATAAATTATATTTTTTCTGGATCTTTGTGGAATAAGCAAAAGAAACAAAACTTTTCTATTATTGGAGTCTTCACGCTAAAAAAAGTAGAGAAATAATTTGCTTGTAGAAATATTTCATTTAATTAGAATAATGAAGATTAAAAACCCCAAACTAAATACTATCTTTTAAGAAAATATTTCAATTTTGCTATTTTAACTGTAAATTGTTGCCAGTATTGCTTTGATGTGAGAAATTCTATTGAGAATCATACTTTTACTAAAAAATACCAGACATAGAATCTAATTGTTTTAGTGTAAAAAGCTTAATACGTAAAGTAAGCAAATCGATTCAGTGAATTAATTGATGGGGATTAAAAAAAAATATGTCTTAAACTTATATCTATTGTGTTAATTATAAAAATATATAACAGTTTCTCAGTCTTTTCTGTGTATCTTTTTCTGTAATTCTAATTGTGTCTTTTTTGTATCTCTTATAGTTTCCGACAATCTCCATAAAGAAAAATATTGATACACCAACTTATATATAAATAAAATAAGTTCAACTCATGGAAAACAATTTTTGAACTTTCAGGCGTTTGGCGTCATGTGTGGATTGGAACGGACGGCTCTGGCAACTCTTGCATTGTCTGCACTGCCAGCTGAGATAGCGCGGGACATGAGAGACAACCCTCGCGCAGTCAGTAGACTGTCACACTCCGCGCTCTTATTGTCCATGGTGTTGTCTATGGCTGACACGCTGCCTATCACACATTTTGGTATGAAATAATAAAATATTTATTAATTACTAGCATATATCCGCAGCTTCACCGTGGACATACGCAAATAACTCAAGATATATCTGCAGCTTTTGAAAATGTGCCCGGTAGACGGCAATAGGCTCGCCCCCTATTACGTGGGACTTAAACATAATTGGCAAATCGTGGGTGTGTAGTACACCTCTGCCTACCCCTTCGGAGATAACAGGCGTGATGCTATGTTATATCCGCAGCATAAGAATGACAGGTTCCAAATTCAAATGTAATATTATTGTTTTTTAAATATAACACAGTATTTATAGTCAGACTATGTATACGCGTACCATATTTGACAAATGCTTTCTCTGCTCAATTTAGGACTGGAACCCTTTTTTTTTCGTTCGTGGCAACGAACAGGGTAGTGTGGTGTCCTCACCCACTAAATAAACCCGCCGTTGCCGTCTTTCTGCCTGTATTGGCAGGCCACTGGAACTATGTTACCTTAATTCAGTGGTCCGCCGGCGCCTTACCCTTTCGGGTACCCTCAACTGAGCGACGCGTCCGCACACGGAGCGTCCCACCTTTGTGGGTGGCGGCCCCGGTCCATCCACCCGTAGCCTCAGCTAGGGAGGACTGCTACCCTGAGGTTGCAGGTGCAGATTCCAACCTCGACCATTGCAGTTTCAAACTTTTGGCATGATACCAATGGCATGCTAATATATTTTGTATGATATTGGAACACTGAGTTTATATCCGATATTGTAGCTTAGATTGATATTTAGTATTTTGACCTAGAATTTGATAACATCACTCAATCCCTTATAAAGCCAAAGTGATCCAAAGAAATAGTACCTATAACTTCAGCATTGCATTTTCAGAACAACTAGGTGTTGAGTTTGCACAATTCCTATTGGACCTGATAGAAAGTCCGCCGGAGACAGATGTAGATGAACAGATACCTGATTTGTTCCTAACATTGCTGCTTGCCTATAATCTGCAGTTCGACAATCAGTTTGATAATATATTACTCAATGCTTTGGAGACAAGAGATGTGGCTAAAACATTCTGTGAAAAGGTCCTTCTGCTACTAAATCGTGAAGGTATGCATATTTCATATATTTTGGTGTCGTAAAGTTCTCTTCTTCTAAGAGCCGACTGCCCCTGCCCAACAGTGGATAAAAATGGTACCAAAACAAAAATTATCACGATGGCTGAATCAGTAAAGCATCTGGGAACTCGCGTATAAATTAGATAAAATTTTAACTACCTTTAGCCTGACGTCTCAACTGCGTTGCAGCAGCTGTGGTCACGGCATTTATATGCGAATAAAGACCAAGACCCGTTTATGTTACTTCAAATATTCAGACTGTGTTCATGAATAAATATTTTAAAACATTAACATAGTTAGTTAAGCCAAGATATTGTCATCATGGTATATTTTATATACGTAATAATGCGGCATGACAAATGTATTAAAAATGTTTTAATTGTTACCACTCCAGAGGACCCGGTACACATATTTGATCACGAACCAGCGCCCGCACATTCGGTTCTGAAACTAGTGATCGATCTGTTCAGTCGCAAGAAAACTGCGGAACATTTCTACACGAACGACGTGAAAGTTGCCATAGACATCATTGTTAGACAATTGGCTGATCTCTCACCCGGAGACACGGTAAGGAAAATTAAATACTTAATCGTTTTTAAATCACCCGTGTTTCTATGTAGTGACGGACTCAGGCCGCGTTCCTACTACGTCATGATGATAAAATGATCGTTAGACGACTGTCGTATCTATCCTTTCCCATTGAATCGTGACGATATTTTGATCGTGTCTACGATAAATATTCACAACAACGACAAACGATAAAAAGTCGAATCGTATTAATTTGCCATTTTATCGTTTTACGGTGGTCATGCTAGCCGTTCCCATTGTCTCGACAATCTGTCGTCATAGCAAAAACAATTCGTGGACGATATTTTTGCTGTCCTGTACGTGAACACCTCCATTTAAATATACAAGTTTTAACCTGCACACTATCTATCGTCAGGAGACAGTGGGAACGCGGCCTAAGAATACACCCATTCTTTCCTTTGAATGTCGTCTGAGACCAGTAAGGGCACTAAGCAATTATCGCCTATTGCATTACTGTTAGTAAGGTTGGATACCAAGTGGAAGTACATACTAGTTATTTGGCCTGAGCGGGTCGGTTCCACTGTCCTGTTCCTTGTGACCCAACCCGACTATGAAACACCTCGATGTGTTTTGGTTCTTAGCGGGAGACAGCTGTTCATTCATTCATTCCAATCCGCGAAAGAGCAACAGCTTGGCAATGTTTTTAGTACCACCTAGTTCATGCGGGTCGGCTACTAGCTACCATCAGGTGGAATGTGGCTTGTCTGCCACCATAAGCAATAAAAATCACCATAGTCCTCAAAAATAATTAATGCACTTTTGATATTAGCTTATTGATGGTAAGGCCTTGATTCCATTATGAAATTGTCGCCTTGAACAGGGATTATACTACCCTCGCACAAAATATTGGCGTGAAGTAACGAAGCAAACGTTCCAATATATAAGCAATTCTTCCTTACACTGTCTTTAGTTCCCTTTGACTGGGTTGGAAACATATTTTGAGGGCACACTGTTTGTTGCCCCGAACGACGAGGTGTGCGGCTAAGCTTATGTATCCCGCCTTAACAAAAAATAAAATATAAAGGGTCGGTAACAATGCCTATACCTATATGATTGTTTGCCACTTTTGCAAGATTTAATGTAAAATTTACATTCTTTTTTTATATTTTCTGTGCTAATTTATGATGTTTTTTTTCTTATGAATTAATTATCCTACTATACTATCGTAAATCTGAAATTTTGTATGTTCGGATATCTGTTACCCAAAAATCGCTTAACATGGCTAAAATTTAACACACACATAGTGTACCTAGATTAACACAGGATAATTTTTATCCCAGATACAAGTAAGATTCATGTGGGATTTACAAAGTAACTTGAAATTTGGTATGGGTGTGTCCTTTGCAATGCGATTGTTTTTCAAAGAATTAATAAGTGTATGTACACATACAGCGCCGGCAGAAGTACTTGAAGATACTCCAAGGCATCATTCGCAATACTGACTATGGATCTCACGTCCATCGTCGAGACGACCTATTACGTTGTTTTGCACGAATCTTCTGCGAGGAAGGAGACACCAGTTTTGAAGATCAAGCACTCGTACGAGCTATTTCCAATGAATTCCCACAGTATTTTAAGCCGTAAGCAGCTTTAACTTGGCAACATTTTCGATTTACATAATTATGTTGATGATGTTATGTCTTGAAAGTCAAAAATAGACTAATGCTACATACGTTTATTGCAAGGAAATGAGAAAATAAGCATTGTCAAAATGCAATGCAATGCAAGTAATGCAAGCCGACCTAAGAAAATCAGCATTCTCAAATAATACCTTCATGCGGTTAAAGCGTGTATAAACCATTGCTTCAGAGATGTGAAGATAAGCAAAAGTATTTGATCTCTAGACAGTCGGTTTTAATTATTTTGGATCGACTGTTATTCGTAGTTCTTTTAATCTAATTCCATCGTGGTGGGGTAAGTAGCTAGATGAGTCTCCCTGAAATGTAGAATAAATTATTAAATCTGGCAACATTTCTATGATAAATGGCCCTTGAGTGAGAGTTTTGTACTGACGTTACTTGATGGTTGCTTTGGGTATGTTTAGTGGGCTGTGCTATCTTCTAAGGTGTGTTATGGTATGGATATTTATGAACTGGAGTGTGTATTTTGGTTTAAAACTATTAAGAGTTGCAGCAAAAATGTTCCTTGATTTCATTTCAGCCAGCATTTCTTCCTTATTTATTATATAGTATTAAACTGGTGCACAATTTTAGTATGATTGATTACATTACATAAATATCAAACAATCCAGTAGAAAATATAAATATACATACGTGTTTCATAGCATAAATTAAAGACTTAATTCTTTTCTATATGAGAATTTGAACTCTATTAATGTTGCATTTAAATGTTATATTGTGGATTTGCTTAGGGTAGTGTGTAAGTGTCTCGTATAATTTAAAATCTGGTTGTTATAATACGGGTGTTATTTTAAAAATGTTAAGAGCAGCTTTTGTTTGTGCAAGTTTAAAAATTTTAATTATAAAAGTACTCAATATACTGGAAAAACTACTCTCTGGCTCTGAGGGCTAATTTTATAATGACAGGCTTCTAGAAATATAGGTAATGAAGTATGCAAATGCTATTTATTATCTTTTGCACACTTTTAATACTGCTCGCAGTTTAGCCATTATTCACCAAAGAAGTATTAATTCAAGCATTAAGCTCACTTAACCTGTAATTTAAATTCTACAAATTTGTCTGTTCAATAAAAAACACTGTTCTCAAAACTTAACTGAATAAATATGTAGTAATTTGTAGCTGAGCTTGTTTGCAAATGGTAAAAATACGAATCAAAAATTTAACTGAATATTTTTTGGTATAAAATTTTAGACGTTAAATTTAAAAAAACAGTCGGACAAATACATAGTTTAATTTTATTTAGTAGATATAATAGTTTATACTGATCTTTTCTTATGTAAACATGCGCCTAATATTCAACAGAAAATTATTTTTGTAACCCATTGTATTACGCAAACGTACTTATAATACAGAAAATATTTTTCTAGTCATCAATCATTACAAAGAAAAATAGTAAATAGTTGTGTTTAGTGTTGTTACAGTAATGTATATTTTATAATACTCATACGTACTCAAAATGTTAATATCGAGTGGAAATTTATTGGTACATTATGTACACTATAACATCTTCATAGTATTGCCGATCCTGTGACGTTTTGTAACGTTGGCGCCATATCATATACTGGCGCGAGATCGGCAGAGGAAGTGGTAAAATATTTATCACGATTATCATACTTATAATAATACCTTAAAATAAAAGTTCCTTCTATGAAGAAAGATTTTATTTTGTGGTTCACTGGTCAAATATTGCTGGAACACTCAAGAAAATGTGTAAAATAGATTTAAATATAAATTTAATAATATACAGTCAATAATTGATTTGGAGAGTGAAATAGAACTGTTTTATCTACTGCACACCGTTTAAGCATACACTTACTTTCTATCAAAATTGCACATTAATCAACTTAAAATTTATAATAATATAGTCTGTTATGGTTGAAGTGCATTTATATGCTTTTAAAATCTCGTAATACATTTTTCATATAGATTGTTATTGTCTATGTAATGTACCATAGATTCATGTCTCTAAAGTGCTTGTAGTTTATCCTCGTATTAAAGTTTATGGTAGACCAACATTTCAGGGTGTAAAAAATACTTTAAAGAATACTCTATCACATACAAAGCATGTTAACATAATATTTTATTAAGTTTGTTTAATAGTGGTTATAATTATTACTTGTTGTCCTTAAATTTAAATTGGGGTGTATAAATGTTAAAAAGTCATAAAATTTATTGGATCTTCTATTTATATTTGAAAAGTATACCGTATATTGTAATTTTGGCCTAAATCAAATTTTAATAAGAATGTATTGACTTTTGGTTAGAGGTGCTCAAATCTAAGCCAAATTTTAGTAGATTAGGTTTGTATCAAAGTTCTAAAGTTGGGGTAAAAATGGGTTAGCTTTTAATTCGATGAACAAAATGTCACTTTATGAACACCAATTGCGAAAATGTAAACTCTTAGATTTGAACATGTATGTCCTGGATACCCGATCCAGATGCTTTGCTAATTAAGCTGTCGTGGCATTTGCTCGTGACTATCAACGGGTGTTCATTTTTATAGCTAAGCATTTCAAATGCTTAAAAAATATGTAGAAATAATATGTTGCCATACTCGTTTTTGTTTCTGTGCTCCTGTATTTTTTGGTTGTTCTAACGGAAGCCGATATTGCTAGCCAGTTTATTATATAAATCCTGTATATTGTATCACCTTGTCGTTACGCTGAAATAGTTAAAAATGGAATGCTATTTGAACTCTAGTGGAAAGAAATTCGTTAGCCTGTATTTCAGTAAGATTACCACAATCCGGAAAAAGTCTGTGACAGACGAACAAACTCAATGGTATAATGTGATCCTTTAAGAGTCCTGTTTCTCGTTTGAACGTATGGAATCCTAAAAAGAAATAACAGTAATCTGGCATGGAGATGTTTAATAATATGGCAAAGATTGGATAACCAAACGATACGAGATGTAGAGCTATATGCTGTAAATCAATATGACTATCACCAGAAACGAGAATAATTAGATAAATTGACTATTCGGAAAGTTGAATCATTAAAAATCTTACCTAGTCAATGCCCCAATAATTATATATTATATTTAACATCAATTATTTTTAAGATCTGGCTACATTATG
Organism: Leucoma salicis; assembly: GCA_948253155.1. NCBI lineage: Eukaryota > Metazoa > Arthropoda > Insecta > Lepidoptera > Erebidae > Leucoma > Leucoma salicis. Next base: position 10,547,860 of record OX411809.1, on the reverse strand, counting down.
AATGTTATTAATTTGCCTATTGATGATGAGAATTTCTAAATGTGTGGTTAAAGCCGATTTTGCTAAATCGTAAATTGGTCTCATACACGTCGATCTTTTTAATATTATATATTAGCCTCTTTGCGCAAATCTGTGTAATATATAATAAGTATTTAACCGTATTAAATGCGTTGTTTATTAATCTTTAGAAAAAAGGTACAAATAAAAGATTCTAATGTACACGCCTTTTTATCATCGTATTCCCGATATTTATATAATGGGTGTTAGGTATCGAGTGGAGGTCACACTTTTAACAAGAACCGTGACGGACCGTAAAACACCTTGGTATGTTTTGGTTCTAACGAGAGATATCCGTATATTAATTCATTTTCCATCTGAGAAGGTACTCCTGCCGTTGTATGTCGTATGGTGAGTGAGACCCCCTTCCTATCCTCTCCTTATTATCCTTCCTCTCCATCTCCTATCCATTTCCTTGGTGACGATGACGCGCAAGTGATTACTCTGGTGTTGCTAGCGTCTATAGGCTACGGTAACCGCTTACCATCAGGTGGGCCGTGTGCTTGTTTGCCACCCACATAGTACAAAAAAAATATTGACATGCGCCACTACTTTTTAAAGTATAAATTATTTGTGAATAAGGACAAAGAGATTTCTAGTAGGAACGGGAATCGAACTCGCGTCTTTTTCAATCCGGGGTAGTGCTCTAAGCGAATAACAAATAATGTATACCTTAACTTGATCAAATTATTATGAGGGTATGACCTCAAACGAATGCATTTGGCTGTAACAGAGCTCAAGTTACATGATAGGTACATACCTATGCACTGAGAAGAGACAGAGATATGATGTCTGTAGAAGTAATTCAGTAAAGCTCCTAGATTGATATATAAAAAAGAGAAGATCCACAATTAGGCAATAAAAGTGTCCACTATAAATGAGTGCAGATTACGCTTTACTGCACTCATTTCGTTTAGTGTTGTTTCGACGCGCGAGCAGCCGCAGCGCCCGCAACGTATCAACATGCCTAATAAAATAATACTAAAATCTCTTGAAAAACTCATTGACTGACTCTTTTTCTATAATTCATTCTAAATAGTGACATTATACTTACGCACGTAGTTAAGAGTTGTTACTACATATTTTATTAAATTAATGCGAAATGAATGCTATAAATACATTTAAATAAGATAATATGAACAACTTTTGCCATGATTTCTATACTTACACAATTTTATATCCTTAATTTATAGATCAACGGGCTCCCAGTACCTAATATTTTGCTTCATTACTTGATCGTTGATATATAATGTTTTGTTGGTGAATTCGCATACCATAAATTAACAAATTATCAATGCTCGGGAGGAAAACCTTGTGAGTATACGTGCAAGCTTGACAAGTCTGCCAACCTGAACCACTATATTGACCCCACTCACACTGAGAGAGGTCAACGTGGGGGTTGCAAAAAAAAATATGGCACTTATAAGTCATGTAGGTATCTTTCTCCTGCTTTCCTAACGGTCATTTGTTATATCGATTTCGTAAGAGGCAAAGTTCGAGAGCTAATTCGGATTATCGCCTTATTATCAATATTTCAATTGTGCTAATAGTATTCACCAACCTATAAATTATTTAAATTATTTCCAACTCCGGGACAATCCGCAGAAACAAGTACTTGAAGAAGGTGGGTCTAAATAATCACCTACCAGTATGTCACACAATATGGGTCTTGATGTTAATGCCACGTACAGTGTGCATGGCCCTGGTGGAATCCTCCGGTTTCCGCCATTGAATATGTAGGTATAGGTAGGTAAGTAGTAGGAAGAAATAAAACGACTTATATTATTTATTACAAGTATTTAATGTACCTTATGAATGCTGTATATATATTTCAAAATGTAAAACAGTGATAAAATTCATATTTCAATCAATATAACTGTAATCAACATAACTTAGTACGCAAAATCATATTTCAATATCCAAAACAATTACATAATAAACAATTGGAATAATTGAAACTTGTACCATTCGCAACATGTGAAAATTATTTATCGTCATAATATTCGTAAACCTTACATTAATAAGCAGGTACCATAATTTAAATCTATTGGTGCATTTTTCATATAGGTTTAGCTCTAATTTCACCATACTCTGTTTCTAAAGGTCTCTTACACATCATGTTATAGGTATTTGCCTATCTTTAACAAACCGTTAATGTTTTTGAATTATGGAATGAAGCATTTAACAAACCGTTAAGATTTGGGAATTATGGAATGCAGCATCAAGTTTGTAATAAGAACTTAGGTTTATTGTAAAAATGAATATGTCGTAGACTCCTATAACGTTATTTCCGTTAGAAATTTCTGTTTTTGAAACCACCCAATAACTAGTCCCGGGGTATGAATAAACATTTAATATTATTAACAACAAAAACCAATCAGAACCTGTTTTTATGTTCTAAGGCTAACAATATAATATATATTTTTAAATTGATGACCAGCATTAATATAAATAGACCTAGATGTTGCTGGAATAGAATGAAGTTTATATTTAAAATCGCTCTTGAAAGTAATAGGTAGAAATAACTCATTATGTTATACAACTATGTTAAAATATTGCTCATGGCTCCATTATTATTTTAAAATTGTTATTTTTATAATTAGATCTATAAGGTTTATTTTTCTTTAGCAGCAGTGTTACAGCTGATTGGTTTTATATTGGTGAAATTAGAGCTTCAATATACAATTGTTAATAAATTTTCTCTAAATACTGTAACAAAATCTGAGTTGACTATAAAGTGGAGGATATATTAATAATATAAAAACTTGGCCCCAGCTTTTGAAAGGGATCCACAAAACCTATAATTATATTTTTTTCATTTGTAAATATTTGCAAAACTCATAGTAAATCCTGTAATTCAATACATAAGGACCTACTTATGAACGCAGTCTTACTTACCTACTTATTCGTAGGTACTGATTGTATATTCATCAAAGATTTTCAAAAATGTCGAATGCTTATCTGGAATGCAAGTTTTATAAAAATTTAATCCTTATATTACATTATTATATAATTAAATTAAAAGAACGCGTTGATATCGGTACCGCTCGATTAAACAATACACGTTGAGCATTATCCTACAATATTATCGATAAATATGCTACTTGTATTACGTAATACGCAGTAATAATTGATTTCAACAAACATAACTGGACTCTACATCAAATTTGGCAACTTGGATGAACACTTGTCATATACAATATTACCTATAAGTAATATAGTTTCAAAGGCCGGTCTCCAATTTCAGTATAAGTTCTTAGGTTTCTATTAAAATAGATTTTATTTTTTAATATATTAAAGTCGATGTTAATACGTTTTAATAAAAACCTAAGAAAGTTCTGGAGCGCCAAAACAGATGATTTATTTTTGAGTTTGATATAAATGCCACTTATTGATTGTCAATAATATTATGTAAAATGTATTTTGCTACTACTTAATCAGATTCTACATCTATCGAACACTCGCACATTACATTAAATTAGAATAAAATTTATATACAAGTTACACCTAATATATCTTATCTATCCAACCCTACTAAGGGTAGCATGATACCAAAAAGTATCTATGTGTATGGCCTCTGACTATTCGTTTGAAAACTTGTATTAACAAGATTTGTAGTTATATTTGACAATAGTTTTATACGATTTACATTTTCCGTATCCACTTATTTCACACGGTGAGTAGATATTGGCCTAAGTGATTTTATTCCACTATGCTAATTATAAACTTACCACAGAACAGCGAGTATAAAGTTGAAATGGGAATGAATCTATAAATAATGAGTTACAGATCTTCAGCAATAAAGTACTTTTATATATATCTGTCTCATTTACAATGCATGCTGTTTGTTTTTGGTAACTTTTTTGGACAGGAACGTGATTCTGTTTATACTTAGCAAATAAATAGAAAAGACTACAACTCCAATATCAGTCGAATTAATTTTGAATAAGACGGAATCGACTCACCCATAATTTTGATTTAAATATTTTAAAACGGAACAACGCATAACTCCAAGAACAATAAAATACACAATAATTGTCCTCACAATAACATTTGTATAACCTAAAGTTAACAAATTGAGCTAAAAGATATTTATATTTTTTAATTAATACAATCAATTAAAACTTTACAAAACATTAGAACGTGCTCGGCAGTAAAATAGTTTTGTTTTCTTTGCGCAAGAAAATCGTGAGTAATTGAAAGAAATACATTAGATAATATTCTTTTTATGGTTATGATAAGATATTAAAATAGTACCTAATGGCGTTCTTCGCGATCGATCATAAACACTTTGGTAGACAATCGTTTGGTGACAAATTGTTGGATCCAAGTTCTTTTCGTAACAGTTGGTAAGATTCTCTTGTGATAATATTCGCCTTCGCAATAATTCTTGATGTTTCACTGATTTTACTAGGTAAAGATACTAACATGACGAACAAAGCAGCTGAGCAACATTTTTACCAAAAGACCGTAGAGATATTTGCATATCCATTGAAAAATGTGTATAAATGGAAGTCATAAGTGTGATGAATTTAAATTGGTTTTGGATCTCTTTCACAATATCTGTCTACACTACTTCATGCGTGACATTAAAAAACTTGTGTGACAATGAGTTAATAATTATGTTTTAGCTTGGATCCTTGAAAATCCATTCGTCGCATACATCACAGCACAAAATTGCATACACAAGTGAGACTTGCAAAATGAAGTTGCCACCATGCAGTCTAAAATTCACACGCTTTAAATTATCTATCCAGCTGCATTGATTTCATGATGCGGTCAACGCTGGAACGCCGAATTCCTGTACGTACTTTATGATACGGTAAATAAACATCTTTTGGAAGGTAGATTCAAATTACTATTTAATTTGTCACCAAACTATTAAATTATTGCAAAGACTGGTATTTTGAAGCTGGATGTTTAACTGGGATGCTGCGCAGCGACCTTGCGGATGCGGTAGCCACCTGTCCCACGGACGGTGAACAGCACCACGATGGCCACAGCCACCACGCTCATACCGATGGCGTTGATCACGATCGCTTCATTCGGCAGCGTAGCATACACCTCGCTCCTGCACACCGCATGCCCCAAGTTATTTTAGTAAAAAGCTATTATCCTTTTGCATCAACAGAGTATTTGAGTGAGTCAATTATAGAATTTATTAGAAATTATGAACATTTTAAAAAAATGTTTTAAGGTATGTAATGAAAATTAAATTGTTTTATTTATACAACTACGTATCTATATTCTATAAAGGCCCAATTACAATTATTAAAAGGTAGACTGAATTATCTATGAAATTGTAAACTTAAAACTTTTGTAATTAGAAAACACAAAACAATAAAGAATCCCTAATATATAAATTGTCGTTGACATAATCTAGATACATTATTGCCGATGCTAAACTTTATATTTTTATTATGATTTTAGATGGAACAATATTAGGTATATCTCAAAAAGCCATAACAAATATTAAAATGGAGTGTGCTGATATTTCGTGTTTCAATGACGTGGTTACACACACATTAAAGAATGAAAATTAAAATTTTGTTGATGCAAAAGGTGCGTTAAATAGTTAGTTCAAAATTACAGTTTTAGTTCATTTAAGCTTAAATTTACAAAAAACTAACCCGCCTTGTACCTATTTATCACCTGGATTGACTATACGTTAAGCAGATTTTACTTACAATAGGTAGAATAAGGCATTACATTGTTGACGTTACACATTATATTATTCAAGGTAAATACTCCATCCACATTTTATTTGCTGATAATTACTAAATAAAACTTACAAAGTAAATGTAATGGGTAATTTTAAATTAGTGAGTGAAATGAATAATGTTACGTGAAAATGAGAGGCTATAAAGGCGCGAACTTTTATGGGCAGTAATGCCAACATAAAAATATCGAAGAGTGAGTTATGTCCACTAAGAAAGAGAAAACACATAATTTTCTTTTTCTGTATTATAGAATAGTGCCTTGACGGATACAAAGTACACCCAGACTCAGAACAAACATTTGTGGCTTACACAAAGAATCGTCTTTTGTGGGAATCGCACCCACAACAAATTGCAGGAGTTCTTTTTTGTTAAAATGAAAATAATGGTTAAGCTTTTCTCTATGGCAATATTACAGTATGTAAGAGCGTTAAGAATGTGAAATGACAAAATACTAAAGGTGCAATTGTACCTATAGGTCTAAAACAGACTAAAAGCCAAGCATACAGTGCAAATTAAAAAAACAAAGCAAAATTACATGTTCCAAAAACAAATGAAATTAAAATTCAGTTATAACTTAATTTATTTATAATGCAACAAAAATACAGTGTAACCTTAAGTAATTTATTTTTATAAATTCTACCTTGTTTGTTTATTTCTAAATTAACGCCTAAGTTAATTTGATCTGATACAGCCCAAAGCTGATACAGCAAAGCCTCATTGTCTGCAACTTCATTTATAAATTATCTTTTTTGTATCAAAACTTGGGACATTTAATAATTATAATCTTAGTTAGGTACTTATAGATCAAACTTTACTTATCGTACCTATATAATTTATGTATACCTACTTACAATAAAATACTTTTCACTTAGATATACCTATTTATACTTTTGCACTTACTGTATTCAAACTATATCTATAAAAATGCAAATTTCGCAAATTTGTTTATTGGAAATTATTTGATCGAATCTTAACATGTCACAACCACCGATATATTACTCCTTAGTCTTACATTCAAAAATACATGTATTTCAATAATTATTTTAAGTACCAAGCGTGATATATCCATGGTTATGATATAATTATACAGGTATTATTGTCAATAATTAAATTTAGAGGTCTACTGAAGCCCGTATGTGTTGGTCCCGAGACTCCGGCCTGCGGAACTTGTCCCTTGACAAGATATACATGACGACGGCCAATATGGCGATCATTGCCACTCCAATAGTGTTGATAATAATGCCTTCGTCCACCATCCCGCTGTACCTCTCCCCGCTGTGGACACATACACTTACAAGCATTCACACAACACAAGCAAGACAAAGTTACTACATATAAACACATGCTACGGTGCACGAACATAAGTACAGACACAAGATTCTCGTGTAAATACCCATGGTTTAATATTGCTACTCTTTGTTGAGAGTTTTTAGCATCATCGTATCTTAAAGGATATATTTGTGTCGATAGATATCGAGCAGTAATAACAATGTCCTTCCAACAAATACCTCTCATAGCGCCCAAAGTCACGGATACATTATTATAGGGGAAAAGCAATTTAAACACATTAGGTTAATTTCTCCATAGCGCGCCGAAACATATGCATTTTTATAGTCGGATCCGATGGGACGGAATTCTGGCATGATCAGAGAGAGAGATCATACGCCAGGCTATACAGCGTTTAATCTGTGTGTGCCAAGATTGCTTGCCCGCACTATCACTTGAAAATCAATAAACCCGATATCCTACAAGCATCTTGAGCATAACATGTAACGAAATAAGGCTTGATCATTATTATTATACCATGGGTAGTTAAGCATTTGAAAAACACTGCAAGTGCACGATAATGTTCTTCGAATAACATGCTTTCGTGACATGAAGGTAACTTAAAAAATTTCTAAAACTAAGTGATTTTTTGAAAAGTATCTCTTAAGTATTGAGTTATGCCACACCGAAATAATTCTCAATATTAAGCGCATGCTTACGTACCCAAGACTGAAGATAGCCTTCTCAGTCAGTCCAGTAAGACAGGTAACGATTCCAAGAACGAATGTAAGGATTCCGAAGGCAGCGTGTACGGGCACCAAAGAGGCACGGAAGCCAGCCGTGCCTTTATTACAAATCAACAACAGCAGGAAGCTGAAGAAGCCGACAGCGTACTGCGGAGAACAAAAAAAAGGAAGTTATAGTCCAGCAGGTTCAAGGTGATAGACGTACCTATATACTTATGTTTTACTGCACCGAGTTGCCTATAGTGACCTATGAATACATAATAACATAGTTTCAGGATAACTAATTTCGAGGATTTATTTGAGGCGACTACTTCATATTATAAATATAATATGTAGGTAAATACTGATTATCAATATTTTCTACAGATAGTCAATACTATAACGACTAATCCTATCACAGAGTCTTTGATTATATATTTCTGTTTTTTAGTATATACTCCTTGATATCTTTTTATAATCAAAGCACAAAGTATTCATCTCTTTTTGTTTCTTTTTTTTTATTGAATGTAGTGGCAGACGAGCCACGGCCCATCTGATGGTAAATGGTAACCGCCGCTCATGGACTCAACTATACAGAGAGTATTTTCAAGCCGCTGCTCACCATTTCATTTCACAGATATGAAATGAAAGAATAAACGGTTAACTCCTGCTACAGCCAAAACGCAACGATGTGCTTCATGGCCGGTCACACGGGAGATGGTGGTACCAACCAGCTCGGGCCCGATACCAAGTGAGTACTCCCACTTGGTACCCAGCCCTACCACAAGTCATGCAAAGGATAATAATTACTTCCCTTAGTCGCCTCATACGACACCCGCGGGAAAGAATGGGGTGGTGACAATTGTATTCTTAGTCCGTCACCACACGGACAAAACTTGTCGCAATTCTTTAAAAAAGCCAAAGCCTTTTTTTCTGGCGGGAATAAAAAACGGTGCAGGCAACTTTGAATAAGCAGACTACATTAAAAAAGTTTCTGTTTTTGTATCCCTCGATTGTTTTCACCTCTTATGTGTAGAAAATATACACGATGGAATAAAAAATCGCTAACATTTAGGTAGATACTTTTTAAATCTCTGCTGAAGCGATAATCGATTGCTTAGTGATATTTGACAAGTTTCTGAAGCGTAAACTTTGACGTCAATACAAGAGAACTTATTAATTCAAATTACTATATAATCGCCTAACGACTACATTATCTCATCCTGTAATTAGCTAAAGTACGAAGCCAACGCTTTATCTACCTGTATTACTTTCATTTTATCACCGCAGTTGTTTTGTGTTACAAAAAGAGATAACCTACGTCAGTGCTAAATACTGTATGAAGGTACCGTAATCTGAGGCGTATTTTATAATTTTATTTATTTAGAAAACATTACTATGTTAAAGAACAAATTATTTGTGAAAGTGGAAAAAGACTCCACACAGGTCAAGTGCTAAAATACAGATCAAAAGCGATTCCCCGCCATCGATTACCTAGTATGAACCTTAATTGCAAAATTAAACTTACTATATTGGAATAAAATGTATGTAATAGCATCCAATCAAGGTGGCGTGGGTCGTAAAGACATATAAACAAATGTGAAGTGGAGATTGGGTGTCACCATCAGGTGACTGCGATAGCTTAGCAGTCCAAAGTACCTGCTTCCCCGGATTGGATGGGACGCAAATTCGAATCCTGCTCGCAGCTGTGTTTTTACACTTTTTTTGAATTTTTTATTGCATGTACTGGCAGACGAGCCACGGTCCATCTGATGGTAAATGGTAACCGTCGCCCATGGACTCGACTATACCGAGAGTATTGTCAAGCCGCTGCTCACCAATTCATTTCACAGATATGAAATAAAATATAAACGGCTATCTCCTGCTACAGCCAAAACGCAACGATGTGCTCCATGGCCGGTCACACGGGAGATGGTGGTACCAACCCGCACAAGTGCATTATCAGACATGTATACGAGATTGTAAAACAGCGGTAAGATCAGTGTAAAACAACATTCCTACTGTTGTGTTTCATATGGTGAGAGAAAGCGCTGGAGGTGAGGCCAAACCTATCCTTTCCTTATTATCCTTCCTATCCTCACCTTAACATCCGTCGTATCCTCTCCTTATTATCCTTACTCTCCACCTACTATCCCTTTCCTTGCAGTTAGTGATGACTCCGGTGTTGCTAACGTCTATAGGCTACGGTAACCATTTACCATCTAGTAGTAGTATGCTTGTTCGGCAATTAAGTATTATAAAAAAACTAATTTCACATGATCGAATGAATGAAACCACTAAATTAAAATATTTGGTTGATTTATAGTGAAATTTCAAAAAGTACCTATATCAAAATGAAATTCCCGGTAAAGAAAATCAGCGTGGTGGTTTTTGGCCAAGTCCCTTTCTGTATGAAAGGAAAGTCCACAGCGGATCAATAGAAAAAAAGATATGGAACCACTTTAGAAACAAACATTTTCATCATTCATTAATATTATTAACTGCCTCGGTGGTGTCGCGGTAGTGTATGCGACTGCTAATCATGAGGTCTCGGGTTCGATCCTCGGGTCGGGCAATGCTATTGAGCTTTTTCCTAAAAAGGAAAATTCTCTGTAGCAGCCCTGAGTTTGGAAATGTGTAGTGTTTTAAAAATGTCCGATACTATCAACTTGTACCTATGTAAATAACTTGACGAAAATATTCTTTTATGTTTATGTTGTGTTAATACCTGTATTCCAAACAGTCCCATGGCAACGAAACCGATCCAGCTGTGCAGCGAGTAGAAGTTATTGATGCCCTTTTTGTTGTGGTAGTCGAACACGGCCAGGAACCCGATCACGATGCAAGGGAACGCGAGCGCATGGAAAATGGCATGCAGCAGCTTCACGTAGATGCGTCTGAAGCAGCGGCAGATGCGGTACAGAAGCACAGCTGAAGACAGAATAAATAGTCATATGTAAATTTATTTGCGAGTGCTTTTGGCTGTACAATCAAAATGTTGGTCCAATCTTTCGACTCAGGGGGGTTAGGCAGAATCTCATATCTCACATGTCGATCGTATCGTCTCGCTTGTACGATCACCGTGATTGGCCAACGGATTATTGTGACATCACGCGTCAGTTTCTCAACCAATCACAGTGATCTCGATACGGTCGACACGTGAAATAAGACATTCTGCCTCAGGGGGCTGGATTATAAATTACAAGCCTTTGCCTACGGCTCCGCCGCAGCCAAAAGCTAATTTTTAACTTATATCTCAGCTTCCCGATATAGTAGCGGGATAAAATGTATATGTTAAGTCTAATCAAGAGCTCTCAAATAAAAAAAGTTGCAGCAAAATCCGTTCAGTAATTTTTACGTGATACGCGAACAAACAAAGATATAAACAGACAAAAAATCTAAAATATTTTTTTGTGTTTAGACACGCCTATATAGCCTAATACAGTCAGTTTTTCTCAAATATTTTAAATGCACAGATACAGCTCTGTTACAGCTTTATAATAATAGTATAGACTAGTGACCCCGCCTATTCACTAATGAAAATATCTTTATGATTATTTCAATACTATAGATTAAAGTGTCTCTTTCTTCCTTTCTGGATTAAATGTTTTATCTCGCTACTATGTCGGAAACCTAAGATATAACCTAAAAACTAGCTTTTGGCTGCGGTGGAGTTATGTTTATATTGTCTTGTATAGCGGTATAAATTTGCAACTGCTAATCTTGGATGTCAAATTATGTGTCGTGCTTATGCATCATTATTGATAATTATATTTTGATATAAAAAATCTCTATAATATGGAACGCGAAACTATGCCCAGTAAATGAGACAGAAACACAACCGCGTATCGCAACCATTCAGATGTTTGTTATTAAAAATCTCCAATGCGTTCCCACGACTAAAGGTAATTTTCGCAAGGTAAGGTAAAATTTGAGATGGCTATTATAATATCTTATTTGATTTATGTGAATTTTCGTTTACAAACAGAATTCTTCCACCCTAATGTTCCTCTCAAAATTTTTCATGAATTATTTTTATAATAATCTACTAATTATTCCTCTTGCGAGGAAAGTATATGAGTAGGTACTTACAGAAACCGCTGAAGGTGACAAATCCTGCCACCATCAGAGTCGGATGGAGATTGAACTGCTTGTCAGGTTGATCATCCGTCCAGGCGTACCCATCACGGTAATAGAACACCCAAAATATGGTCAGGGCCGTAACGCCGATGAGCAGTATAGTCGCCAGGGTGATGACCAGCGCGTATTCGCACCATTCACACGCACCCCGCTCATGGTCGTCCGACTCGTACGAACGACTGCGCTGACTGTGAACAAAAAAATTTTTCTAAATAAGTATATTACTTAACGGAATCCTAGAGAAATTGAAACCACGACCACACCATTATTTTACTACACCGTTTTGTAGTCTGTCTTACAATGTCACACCAGGCATGCTTTTATTGTTATTTTACCTTTTTAAAACATAAATGTGTCTTGTTTTCGCGTATAAAATAGGACAATTCTAACTACCTTTAGCCCGACGTTTTGTATATTATGTGTAGAATTCGCGAATCTTTAAGAAGTTACTATTTTACATTTTTGTTGCAGAATATCTGAAATTTGGCCAGATCTAATTCAGTTGTCCGCCAATACAGGCGGAGAGACGGTACATGGCTGTTTATTTTGTGGGTGAGGGCTCCACACTACCCTGTTCGTTGCCCCCAAACGACGGGGTGTGTGGTTAGGTAGATACATTATTCCCGCCTTAACAAAAAAATAATATCTGAAAATTGGCCAGATCTAGTTTAGGAAAAACAAAAGCTTTGAATATCACCAGGTGATGACAAAATTTGACATACGCTAGAATGTGTCTTATTGCACTTGAGTTACAATAACGTTAATGTCACAAGCTTCTTCTCATTGTCTAGTATTGCGCAAGCCCACAGTTGGTGTGAATCGTCTCAGCTTTGATAAAATCTCACAATGTTTTCTAGGTCATTCATTTATAAAATACCATGATTTGTATTTCTTTATTTTTATGTAACTAGCTTTTGCCTGGACACTAACTAGCTATATAATAGGATGCAACTGTCTAAGTTAATTCTACAGCATGTTCTTGAAAAACTATACAAATGTACCTTGTTACGTTTTAACAAACTAGACGCACTAGCATAATAGACTATAACCGTCAACACCTTTGCCCAATGCCTCGAACAGGAAGCCACAGGATCATTGATACGCATTAGCTACATCTAGTACTGCTTAGATTATTACTGCTTATACTAAAAACATATTCATTACATATAAACAAATGGCATTATATATAGGCTGATTTAAAAAAGAAGACCTATAAAATGTAGTTACTATAACAATTGAAAGACCAATTTTGTGTAATAAACGGATCAAAAAGGGCTATGTTTATGCTATTATCCCAATTTTTTAAATTTCTTACTAGAGAAGCATTGTATAGAAAACAATAACTATAGATCACGCCTGTCAATGAAATTAGGAATTCCATATCACCCTTTATAAATAAGACACTAAAAAAGTAATGTTCATAATATAGGTATTCTTGTACAGGACAGTTGACACGGGGTGTCGGGTGACGTGAGAGCAGTCGAGTCGGTGCGGATGTGCGACGTCATGGAACGGTGCTTCTTTGAGCTTTTTATAACTACTGCATAAGTAAGTATCAACATAACTTATAAGAGTACGTGTCGTATATGCAACTTTTACTTGTTCATTTAATTCTTCTTTCGAATTGCACAAGACTTCTCAGTGGGAGAAAGCCTGGTTACCTCCAAAGTCATGTTAAATACGTACAGAGTTTTATTTCTAGTTCTTATTACGAAAGCTTATTTCCTACAGTGGTCCCACTGTATGTGCCTGTTACTGTCGAGCTAAGAAAATGTTAGATCTCTTAGTAGTTGAGGTAGAAACACAAGATATTACTTTTTCGTGGGACCTAAGAGACGCACATCCAATAGCAAGTTTTTGTCATCCCGATGAATCGCGACGTAAATAGACCTTTATGAACACATAGATTATAGATATCTCTTGCCATTAGGCTGGCGAAGAGATTGGTTTTTAATATATCCATCCATCCATCTATCCACCCATCCATCAGCCTTTCATCGTCCACTGCTGGACATAGGCCTCCCCAAGTGAACGCCACAACGAGCGGTCCCATCATGGGGGATAATGCCGTAATCGCCACGCTTGGCAGGCGGGTTGGCGATCGCAGTGGATGTTGTTAATACTCGAGGGAGTGCTGTTGCCCACTCCCCCAGTATTCCCTCAGTCGGCTTTTACGACTCCCGTGGGTAGAGAGGGGTGGGACAATTCTAAAGCCGGCCCCACACGGCCATTTTAATTTATAAATTGTTGATATTTCTTCGTATTTTATAGATTTAGATTGGATCTTTTAGCGGCGATTACTTATTATTGTATAAGCTTGTAATGAGCCGAGATGAAATTCAAGTGAGGAAAGATTTAATTATGAGTGTTAGAGGTAGAGGACGGATTAAACAGATTGCATTGGTAGAAATTGAATAAGCCGATATGACGTCTATTAGGTGTGGGTAAAAAGACATATTGTGCCAGTCCTAATAATTGGGTCAGGGCAGTAATACAACCACCGAAGGAATGTAACATAGTTCCAGTGGCCCGCCAACAAAGGCGGAGAGACGGCACACGGCGGGTTTCTTTAGTGGGTGAGGGCCCCACACTACCCTGTTCGTTGCCCCGAACGACGGGGTGTGCGGTTAAGAACATTTTTTCCCGCCTTAACAAAAAAAAAAGCGCAGTAATACAACGATCAGCGGCAGCTTTCATTTTTCTAATGTTCCGTTTAGAGTAGCGATATACTATCTGTTGTATCCCATAAATAATTAAAAGAATACTTAAAATTGTTCCATATGTGTTGTGACGGACTAAGAATACAAGTGTCACCACCCGATTCTTTCCCACGGGTGTCGTAAGAGCCGACTAAGGGAAGTAAGCAATTATCATCCACTGCATGACTGGTGGTAGGACTGGGTACCAAGTGGAAGTACTCACTTGGTATCGGGCCCGAGTGGGCTGATATCACCATCTCCCGCGTGACCGACCATGAAACACCTTGTTGCATTTTGGCTGTAGCAGGAGATAGCCGTTTATTCTTTCATTTCATATCTGTGAAATGAAATGGTGAGCAGTGGCTTGACAATACTCTCGGTATAGTCCATGAGCGACGGTTACCATTTACCATCAGATGGGCCGTGGCTCGTCTGCCACTATACGTAATAAAAAAAAATGTAATGTAATAAATAATTTCACTGCTTATTTTCCTAGTCACGTCTCAAATCGTTGGCTGTAAGTCCAATAACTGTCAATTGTCAAAACTTATTGTGTACGTACTTACGTAGTGGCATACGAGAGAAATATTGGAATAATTCATGCCCTCGTGCCAAAAGACACAACTTGTATTATACAAATTGAAACGTTCCTCTGTAGTTATTAGTATCTTGACTTAGCATAAAAAAGTATCTAAGTATCTTGACTTACCTAATAACTACAATTTAGAGCAATCATATTTATATTAGTAACTTAATAGGGCTTGTCAATCAATTCCAGTTCTGATGATTACGGACCTCGTGGCGTAGTCGGTATTGTAACCGACTTCCATGCACTAGGTCGTGGGTTCGATTCCCACTCAGAACAATTATTTGTGTGATGAACACAGATATTTGTACTGCGCCTGGGTGTTTTCTATCTATTATATGTATGTATTTACAAAAAAAAAAGTAGTATATGTATTATATCCGTAATCGTTAAGCTTAGTTTGGGACCAGAGGACGTTGTGTGAAAATGTCCGTGAGTATTTATTTATTTATTTAATTGTTATTTACTTTCCATTGGAATGTTAAACTATCCTTTGCCCGCGGCTCAGCCGCAGCCAAAAGCTAGTTTTTAGGTAATATCTTAGGTTCCCGATCGGTATAGTAGTGGGATAAAATGTATACCTACCAGTTTTTAAGTCTAATCAAGGTATAACAAATAAAAAAAGTTGTATCAAAATCCGTTCAGTCGTCTTTGCGTGATACGCGAACGAACAAACAGATAAATAGACAAACACAAAAAATCTAATAGATATTGTTTTGTGTTCAGACACACCTAATACCTAGGTATAGCTAATGCAGTCATTTTTTTCTCAAATATCTTAAATTTACAGACACAGCTCTGTTACAGCTTTAGGTACCTACAATTATGTTAAATGTGTAAAAAAAACTTTTTCAGTTTTAACATCTAATAAATCAATCAATACAGTGTTGTAATCACAAATTATGAAAACGGTTTTCAATTACGAGAACGGACGAATAACCGCGGTTATAAATTTGCCCGGACTTTCTATTCAAGTAGATATATGAAAGTATTATATAAGTAACTTTGTATAGTTACCGAAAGGTCAAATGGATGTATATAACAAATACACGAGTGAACTAAGCTGTCGCAGGTGGCAATAAAGGTTTAACCCTTTAAATAGAATAAGTATTTCTGGGAAAGGGTCGACGATTATATAGGTACTTAACATATTTTGCTAGGTACAAGGTACAAGCGAACCTTATTATATTCGTCAAAAATATTTAAGAGAGGCCTTTGGTGCTACAAAATGCTTATTAAATTTATGCCAAACTATTCTAAATGCTACTCTATACAAGACCCGTAAACATTTTGAGGTGATCGTGAGGTCAATGTATCAAACTGTGAACTGTGCAGGTATATTAAATAGTGAGAGTGATAAGCCTCCATAGAATGCTTTGCAATGTTAAGCACTATTTCTCTACGTGAGATTAACATCAGCCTTTAAATAAAAAAAAATCTAATTAGGTTTATTTTCGTCGTGTCATCGTTTTTATGTTGCAAAAGTTTCTTATCCAAGAATCACTATATAAATAAGACATCTAAAGTAAGTATTTTATAACGGCACAGTATAATACTCTGTAAGAACGGTACAAAAGAATATACCAATATGATCATTCAACCTTTTTTCAAAATACCACCTCCTTTCCTACGATACATCAAAGTCTTTTTACTGATAAGATAAATGTGGAACAGTGGTCGACCTGCAAATCGAAGAGGAAGTTCGTCAACATTGATGCTGTGCTAGTATCTATTGTGGGTGAAAGTCACGTAAACAACAGCACAGACGTACCTTTAACACTTTACCTCCTATTTATGCAGGCATTTGCGGTACTCGGCAGAGGTACTGTGTCTCCTCAAATATTGGCTATAGCCCAACCTACATTCGACACATCTGGTGTCTAGTTAGACAAATGCGGGAAATACCAAGCATACATTGAATATTCTATACTGAGAGAGCGCGCATTCCCCTTCTATCAGCCGAAGTTTGTACAACTAGAATATTGGAAACAACAAACTTTTCCCATTTATAAAATAATAACAATAATATGGCACATTGTATTAACGAATGTTCTGTAAAATGTATGCAATCCGCGTGCTTCGGAATACAATATGAGCTTTCTCTAGAAACTACTGCTTTCATAATAGAAACGTTCAAAAGTTAGTTATTTAATCTAAAAGATATTGACGTTAACGTTTTCTTCATATTGCAGGTACAGCTGAACAATACAATAGATACACATACATAATAATTTAGCTAAATACCTATTTGCTGAATACGTAATCTAAAAACGTAGATAGTAAAAAAAGTAAAACTAAACACAGTGCGTGATAATATTAATATATTGCATTAATTTTTTTGCACACCAATTTTATTGATCACAACAGTTTTCTGTTATAAAAAGGTAAATAGGTTCATAGGACTTCTATCGTATCGCTTCCATAAAAACTTGGCCAAGATCTGATTGATGTAAACAGTAAAAAATCATTGAGTAAATATATGAATGAATACGTTACATCGATAGCTAACTTATTCATTCAAATAAATTGAGAAAGCATATCACACGAATTGAATTGTAGAAGCTTAATTTTCTCGAGGCAACAAGCCTTTGTACTTTTAGATAATGTGTAAACCTATTTAAAACTAAAAATGTTAGTAATGTTTAGAATAAGCAACTTCCGAAATCATCTTTAGGAGATTTTAAAATACACGTAATCAATATCAGGAACCGGTTTACTATCCAATGTTATTACTCTAAAAATCTTACGTTTTTATTCAATAAATTTGTATACAAACACAAATATTACATCGAAATATAGACGGCAGGCGTAAAAAGTATTAAGCCATTGCCTCGTGACAAGTTTGTCGTGAAAGTGAAGGAATGCTGAATGTCTTATAAATGATGTACGCTTGCTACCTCAAGCTTTTTCTAGATAACATTTACAACTAAATACATAACTGTAAAAGTATTGAATATCGATTTCCCTACATAGACCATCATCAATTAAAACTTGAGGGACGCATTCTTTGAGGGTCACAGACTAAATGATAAACGAGAGTGTTTGATTAGTGTCTGAGCTTGTAGCTATAACACGAACATAATAATACTTTTCTAATTTGTGTATATTAATTTCTTATTTAGATATTTTTATATATATTTTTAGCATTTGACATGCTAAGCACTATACATTAAACACAAAGTGAAAAATGTGAAATCGAAAATAACAGTCAGGAGCAGGATTTGAACCTGCATCTTCTGGATACCGTCCAGATGCTTTACCAATTCAGCTATCCTGACAATTGCTCCTGACTGCTAATTTCGATAACACATGATACTTAACGTCTTTGGGTGACGCCTGCACCATCTGTCGGACGTATTTTCATACATTATTTTCGATTTCACATTTTTCACTTTGTGTTTAATGTATAGTGCTTAGCATGTCAAATGCTAAAAATATATATAAAAATATCTAAATATTTAAAGGGTTTGCGTCATTATTAGGTAAAATCTTAATTGTAAAATTAAGTTTACCTGGTCGGTATAATGTATGAAAATACGTCCGACAGATGGTGCAGGCGTCACCCAAAGACGTTAAGTATGATGTGTTATCGAAATTAGCAGTCAGGAGCAATTGTCAGGATAGCTGAATTGGTAAAGCATCTGGACGGTATCCAGAAGATGCAGGTTCAAATCCTGCTCCTAACTGTTATTTTCGATTTCACATTTTTCACTTTGTGTTTAATGTATTAATTTCTTTTTTACTCAATTTTATATAGACAGACCAGTGTCTTATCCGAGAGTTACTCTACAATAGTTGAGCTCAATTAGCTACACGATTAGATTGTGTTAGTACTGTGTTTTAAGCAAGCGCCAAGTGTGTTTCTTGATACATTCTAACAATATGTAGCATTATGCATACACCTTATCAGCACACTATTACGATTGTATACAAAACACCAACTACCTACTAGAACAATGACTTTTCTTAGAGAAGTATATTTTATTTATATTTTATGCATGTGACATACTAATATGTCTATATCCATCCATCCATCCATCAGCCTTTTATCGTCCACTGCTGGACATAGGCCTCTCCAAAATGGGGGTTTTACCATAATTGCCACGCTTGGCAGGCAGGTTGGCGATCGCAGTGGATGTTTTTAGTACACAAGGGAACGATGCTGCACGGTCCCCCGGTAATCCCTTAGTCGGCTTTTACAACTCCCATAGGAAGAGACGGGGTGGAGCTATTCTTGGTGTCGGCCCCACACAGCAAGTAATTAAATATATATGTCTATATATTTAATTAAATTGTGAAATAGAAAAATATTGATATCGAATACATAACAATACCCGTTGGAAAGGATTTCCATAACTTTGTAAGTTTAAATCCCACCTCTGGTAATATTTTTATATCGAAAATTAAAGACTTATTTGCAAAAAAGTGCTCTTATTAAAACGATATCGGTGCCTCTGCTGCCCACGCCAATTAATCTCCGAGATAATTAAATTAATCTCGGCGGAGTCTTATCTTATAATTTTAATCGAACCTATACCTCTACATTATACATTTGTTTTGTTTACTCTAACACTATACGATTACTATTAACATCAAAAAGTGTAATAAAAATTCACAGTAGTATAAGTATCGTAATTTTCTTGCAAAGTACTAGGCTTGAAACCTGAAACTGAATGCTACAGATATTATACGCTTTGAAACTCGCCATATGTGGAACTCGCAGCTTAAATGAACACACGAGCTACGAAACATTACTTTCTCCTAACTATTCAACCAAGCTTCACACATTAATACAACAATTAAACATTTTGTGACGTATACAGATAACTGTATGAGTATACGTATAGCCAATATGAAGAAGATTTCTAATTTATAAAAACACAGCGGCCAAACTCGTTATTTGATCTGGTAGAGTCGTTTGAACGGACTACTCATGAACTGCGCGCGAGTAGAGAAATGTTGTAGTGCAGGGTCTAAAGTAGATGCAGTACTGGAGGTTATTGACCTCGCCCATGGTACTCCTGGCCTACATGGGACGCTATCACCACAAATACGACCGCTCTTAATATAACTGATACCTATTAAGTTTGATTGTTAATGAACATTTAATGTAGACATCTCATAAGTCTATGAAGCTAGTTTTAAGGTTATACCTCAGGGTTTTGTGTTATAGTAGCAGCAATATCTAAGTCAGTTTTTAAGTGTAATCAGAGCTATCAAAGAAAAAAGTTTCATCAATATCCGTACAATAGATTTTGCGTGATGTGCGAACAAACAAACAGACAACAATTCAAATTAAACAATATATAATGCAAGTCTTACGCCTAAATAGCCTAATTCAGTTATTTTTGCCTTAATATTTTAAATGTAGTAGATGGGACTCGCCTATGATGCGGAAGTGGTTGCATATGCACCATGTTATGATGAATTGTAAATATCCTAATTGTAATATGTCTGTACATGCTAACGCTAGACATTAAGTAAGTATATTGTCACTAACCCTATGGACTCTGTCTGCAATAAACATTTTATTATTATTATTATTAAACGTAAACGTAGCTCTATTAAAGCTGTACAAAAATTCGTTCATTCGACATATTATTCATTTGTTGTTTGTTATTACTTCTAAATACTGTTTACAAGATTATGCAACTGTTAAAACAAAGCGTAAAAAATAACCATGTCAATTGGAAAACTTCGCTGGAGTTCGCCGCATAGTCTCTAGTACCTACTTACCTACATCCACTAATTAATTCACGATAAGAATATAGTCTATAGTACCTTTGATATGCACAGGTTTTTGGACTCTAATGACGCATAGTAAGAAAGCAAGTTAACTTAAACAGTTTATACTTGCATTAATAACAGCAATTAATTAAGTACAAATAATAATTCAATTTTAATAATGCGATAAATGATACTATTAGATATCCTATAAGGTGGCTATGTCATAGCATTAATAAACAAAACAAAATCATCGCGATAGTTATTGGAATATCCGTAAAAGATCCATGATGATTGACCATTGGTAAACTTAATAATATCTGAGCGATTACGTAAATAGTTTTTGTCCATGAATAGATAGTATTGCAGACTATCAAACCATTACAAATGAAAGAGTTACGTTAGCATGACTCTTCGGACTGATTATTATAAACGTTTTCCAGAGAGTACATTCAAATCTGTAAAAACTTCGACTAAAAGCCAGTCACTGCCTGGTGTAGGAGATTACCTGGTATTTACTCCCAATTCTCGTTTGCCTATTTATATCTATCGGGCGTAATTTTTAAACTCCGTTAAGAAGTTCTTGTTGAATAAATCCAATACAACTTTATTACTAGACTCTGTAACCGTGATTAAAGTTTGAATATCCCATTTAGAAACAGATATTTTACCTCGTTACGTTTTGTGAAATATGAGCTTTCTTGCCCTTTGCAATAAAGGGACTAGAGGATGGTTAATGACCACAATGAGAAGTACGTAATATGAGACGCAATGTTAAGAGGAAGCGGTCTGTTGCGTGCTAAATAAATTTACCTAGCTTACTACAATTATCCTGGCTCCACACGTTGGGGCTAACGCAGGCTCCAACACTGTTCCCCCAACGCGTGGATCGATAAAATTGCGAATTGTGTTGGAGCGAGCGTTACCAGCCGGTGTGGATTGACAGAATAGCGTTGGGATGAGCGTTCGGGCAAGCGTTGACCCCAACGTGTACAGCCAGAATTACATTAAAGAGATAAGCTTTGTATCATAGTAATGCCATGATACACAAAGTAATATATTAGAATAATTAGCCATCAGTATTCCCATCTGAGTAAAGTTTGGCAAGAGGCAATTCTGAATAAGTTTTGACTAGGCCAACGGGCTTTACTACTCCAACTGAGAGCAGTTATCACCGATAATTAAGGGATATTTAAGTACCTACTTGCTTATAATAAAATAGATTCTGCTCGTGACTTCACTTGCGTGGACTTAAAAATTAGGTCAAATAATATAAATACGTCACTCTACGCCAAATTAATTATCTTTATAAAAAAATTGCCACTTTACAGAATTAAAAAGTACTCATTTTCTTTTCTGGGCTCAAAACTATATGGTGTGCTAAGTTCTATGATGATTGCTTAAGTAGTTACGGCGTGAAAGCGTAACAAGGAAACTTACTTTCGCATTCATAATATTAGAAAGGATAAACAAAAATAATATGTCGTCGCTTTAGTATCATACATCCATCCATCCATCCATCAGCCATTCAACGTCCACTGCTGGACATAGGCCTCCCCAATAGAACGCCACAACGAGCGGTCCCGTCATGGGGCATAATTCCGTAATCGCCACGCTTGGCAGGCGGGTTGGCGATCGCAGTGGATGTTGTTACTCTGTCTATACTCGAGGGAGTGCTGCTGCCCGCTCCCCAGGTATTCCCTCAGTCGGCTCTTACGACTCCCGTGGGTAGAGGGGTGGGACAATTCTAAAGCCGGCCTCACACGGCAATATCATACATAAATAGATATACAATAATATCATACATAAACATATATAAATATACGCTCGTGTGCCGAACCATCTCTTTGAATGTGCATTATAGTTAGATCCTCGATTATCCCGAAAAAGATTTATTAGATATATAACGTATATGTGACGGGCCTCGTGGAGTAGTCGGTAGTGTAACCGACTTCCGTGCACGAGGTCGTGGGTTCGATTCCCACTCAGGACAATTATTTGTGAGATGAACACAGATATTTGTATTGCGTCTGGGTGTTTTCTATCTTTTATATGTAGGTATGTATTTACAAAAAATAAGTAATATATGTATTATATCCGTAATCTGGTACCCATTTCACAAGCGTTAAGCTTAGTTTGGGACCAGAGGCATTGATTTATAAATATCAATGACCAGAGGACGTTATGTGAAAATGTCCGTGAATATTTATTTATATTTATAAATAACATTTTTTCAAAATTTTGTAGAGGCTTTTGAATGTTTCCAAACGATTACAATGTTTAGAGATGTTACACTATACATTTATTTTCTCTGTTCGGTATGTATTATTATGTAATGAAATAAAATATCCAAGAAAAAGAATGGTCCAAGTGCCCAAGCCAGTCTTCGTCAAATGTTGTCAATGTGATCAAAATCCGGTATTTGGAAGTGGTATTTATGTGATTGTTTCCAGACTTGTTTGTATTTTGACAAGCAACACTATTGATTCATTCATTGTGGATTATCATTCACTACTTATAGCACTCTGAAACTTGTATGGCCATAACAACAATTCATAATCTTTAATTAAAGTGAAATTTATAAATATCAATATCTTCACAAATCATTTTAAAAGCTGTATTTAAATTCGCAGTTAAAAAGAATTATATTATACATAAGACCTCGAGTTTTATTCATCTTTAAAATTTTACCACGAAAGTAGATAGGAAATTAATAATTCCGTAAATATTTTATTAGATAATCCTCCCCTAGGAATTTAAAAATATATTCAAGTTTATACTGCTGTGATGATGTGTTATTTATGAGAGTGAGGCCGGCCAGCCTAATGAACTGTAAAATATTTACAATAATATATTTTTTTACACTGTATCTATACTATTATAAAGCTGTAACAGAGCTATGTATGTACATTCAATATATTTGAGAAAAAATTACTGTATTAGCACAGTCGAAGAACCATAATTAGGCTATATAGGCGTGTCTAAACACAAAACGATTTTTTTTAGAATTTTTGTCTGTTTATCTGTTTGTGTGAATGTGTGCGCGCATCACGCAAAAACTACTGAACGGATTTTTATGCAACTTTTTTATTTGATAGCTCTTGATTAGACTTAATAACTGGTTTACATTTTATCCCGCTAATAAATCGGAAACCTGAGATATAACCCAAAAACTAGCGTTTGGCTGTGGCGAAGCCCCGAGCTAGGTCTTACTAATATTATATTTTTTTATTAGTTGGCTAAACTACTTTATTTGAAGGTAGAGCCTTGCTCATCCCACCATGAATGGGCTGGCTCGATTAGTGAACTATCATACTCTCACAGAAAATCAGCGTGGAATGCTAGTTACGCCTACCATTATTTTTAGTATGGTGAGTGAGAGAGTGGAGGTCCAAGCTCCCTCATCTTCTCCTTATTATCCTTCCTATCCTGTCTCTATTATCCTTTCTATTCTCTTCTTATTATTCTTGCTACCCTCTCCTTAGTATTCTTAATCTCCTCGTCCTACCCCTTTTCTTGGAGATGGCGATAGGCGAGTGCTGCCTCTGGTGTTGCTAGCATCTATAGGCTACGGTAAACGCTTACCATCAGGTGAGCCATATGCATGTTTGCCACCCACGTAATATAAAAAAATGAGAAATTGGGTTTATTTAATTGCAACACTTTCACGCGGTAACACTCAAAAAGTACATAAGTTGCTTTATATCCTGGAAAAACGGACTGTTCGTATGGGATAGCTATTTGCACAAAAGTAACGATTAATTGATATACCGTATAGTTACGTAAGTTCCACTTTCACAAATAATTTGTTCTTTAAAGTAGCTGAGCACGTCAAGTGCTAAAATATAGATCAAAATATTTAAAAAAATCGTGCCATCAAATAGTATGAATTTTAATTCCAAAATTAAACTTATATATTGGAATAATGTATCTAAATGCATGCGATAGGTGGCGTGGGTCGTAAATACATCTAAAACAAAAGTGAAGTGGAGATTGGGTGTCACCGTTAGGTGACTGCAATAGTTTAGCACTTCCCCAGAATTGGATGGGACGCAGGTTCGAATCCTGCTCGCAGTAAAATTTTCTTTTTCCCATTTCACAAAAATAATTAGTTCTTTAGATATAATGTCCCAATGCTGAACTACACGCAGAGGAAGACGCGCGTAGAATCTAACGTTGAATAAAATGTATAACTAAAATTACATAGCAATATCTCTCCGTAATTGTACAGGAAAGCTGTTTTATGTTTAAATGAAAACTTAACTAGATTTCCATAGACGCTGACTAGAAAGTGTTGTGCTAACTCTAGTGTACGAGTATATCGAACCGTTTCATGCGAGTTGCCTAGAACCTAATATCTTTTAAGTATATCTACCTATTACTTATATATAATTCTCGTGTCACGTTGTTGCTCACAATGAACTCCGAAACAATCTAACCGATTTTCACGTCATTTTTTTAAATGTGTGTTTTGCTGGCATGCCTAAGATAGGATAGTTTTGATCACGTATTTTTTATGTATCGGACATCACGTCTTTGGACCTGCGCCTAATCAACATGAGTCATATCAGAACGCCGTCCCATCGAACTATAAGAGTGAGGGAATAGAGAGTGCACTTGTGTAGGCGTAGAGACCACTTCACAATATAAATTTTCTGCATACATGTCTAGTGTCTGCTGATACTGGCCGAAATTACGTTCTGGGGATCATTATTATACCTTTAAAGGTTAATTCATAAAACAGGAAATTGTAGCTATTTTACCTTGAGCACCGAAGTGGTTTGGATCTGGCTTGAGTTAGTTAATAATTATATTAAAAGTATATAAAAGTGGCTATGTCATTATATTAAAAGTGTATATAGCTTAAGGTACTTTTTGTCTGTTTGTTCGTTTGCAAATCACGGCAAAACTACTGAACGGATTTGATGCAACCATTTTTTTTTTGGTGGTTCTTGAATAGACTTAAAAACTGGTATACATGTTATCCCGCTACTATATCGGGAACCTGAGATACACCCCAAAAACAGCTTTTGGCTGCGGCGGAGCCGCGGGCAAAGGCTAGTTTTGATATATAATTATAACTTTGCAAACTGTCCGTCTGACACGGCTATCTCGCACGGGAACGCTTTTGTCTTTATGCAAAAGTACCTACATACATAAAGCGTTACACAAAAGCGTTCGTACCATTTAATGAGGAAGTGCCCTAGAAAATTGTACTACAATTATTGTTATGAAATGCAACCGTTGCGCCGTGTGTAATTTGTACCGCTTACATATAGGTATGTTCGCTAAAAACTATTTCGCTGGTGTTTCAAATTTGTATAACAATGGAAATTGTTACAATGATCTCGTGCCAAACATCTTCAGGTGCTAAATATTTGTGAATTGTTTAAAAGTCAAGAGCTGTGTGGCAGTCAAAAACTCGCTTTTTTTAAATTAACTCGGTGCGCGGGTTTCGAGCTAAGATATGCTTAACTGCGAAGCAGACAATCTGAAAAAATCTTAATTACTAGAGTAATCCTTACTTCCTTAATCCCAACTATTATAAAGCTGTAACAGAGCTGTGTCTGTACATTTAAGATATTTGAGAAAAAATTACTTTATTACGTACACGTAAAAACTACGCAATGGATTTAGATGCAACTTTCTTTTTTAATAGCTCTTGGTTAGAATTAAAAACTGGCATACATTTTATCCCTCTACTACCTATATCGGGAACCTGAGATTTAACCTTAAAACTAGAATAGAAATTCAAAACTTAAAACATTTTATAAAATGAGAAATAATAAAATACTATGAAGAAGAAATATATCCAAAATATTGCACTTATATTATTGCTTTTCCGTGTGGTGACGAATTAAGAATACAAGTGTCACCACCCCATTGTTTCCCACGGGTGTCGTATGAGGCGACTAAGGGAAGTAAGCAATTATCATCCATTGCATGACTGGTGGTAGGGCTGGGTACGAAGTGGGAGTACTCACTTGGTATCCGGCCCGAGCGGGTTGGTACCACCATCTCCCGTGTGACCGGCCATAAAGCACATCGTTGTGTTTTGGCTGTAGCAGGACACAGCCGTTTATATTTAATTTCATCTGTGAAATGAATTGGTGAGCAGCGGCTTGACAATACGCTCGGTCCATGGGCGACGGTTACCATTTACCATCAGATAAACTGTGGCTCGTCTGCCACTACATGCAATAAAAAAAAACAGTTCCATGAAGTCTGAATAATCTGCTCTTTTATACTCCTTAAGCGTCATATGTGGGTAACTGTGCTCGTAGCTCCGTAGTAAAACGGACACTAAGGTTTAATATGACTCCAAGTTAGTGAGGCGATAGTTAATCCAGAAAGATCCTTACTTATCATTCCATCCTTACTCAAGCACGTTTCTATGTAAAAAGGATACTATACTAAATTATAATCTCTGATACTGAAGCTTCTTGTACAAAGTTTTATCAAATGGAATAACATGATGGCGTACAATGATATAATCTGAAGATTAAATAGGTATCTCGACTTATAAAGTCTAAGAGTTTCTGTAAGCAAAGTAAGTGCAGTTTGAAAATTTGTGTTTATTTAAAATACTCTGCTTGTAAATAATTAAATAAACCGTGGGTGTCGTAAGAGCCGACTGAGGGAATACCTGCGGAGTGGGCAGCAGCACTCCCTCGAGTATTAACAACATCCACTGCGATCGCCAACCCGCCTGCCAAGCGTGGCGATTACGGCTTTATCCCCCATGACGGGACCACTCGTTGTGGCGTTCTCTTGGTGAGGCCTATGCCCAGCAGTGGACGTTGAAAGGCTGATGGATGGATGGAAATAACTAAATAATTAAGCACTTTAATAATAATAATAATAAGCACGAGGTAATGCTGTCAATATTTTGGGCACGTTGCCGATAATAGAATGTCACTTGAATGGGTTTAATCCTTTTGGTCTAAGGTTCGTTCAAATGATCATTGTAGTTTATATTTATATTTATTTTAATTGGATTATTTTAGTTTGTATCTTTTAATTTATTTTTATAGAAGTACGATAATAATTAACATATATTTATAATAATTTTACATACTTTAGTGATGTCGGGCAAATAATATGTTGCATTGTAGCAAATCCGTGTGAGATATGTCAGTGTTTGACTATAATAAAGATTATCTGTGATCGGCTATATGCATATCAAACAGATAGATATCTATCTATACTATTATAAAGCTGCAACAGAGCTGTCTGTACATTTAAAATATTTGAGAAAAAATACTGTATTAGGCTATAAAGGCGTGTCTAAACATAAAACAATTTTTTTAGATACTGAACGAATTTTGATGCAACTTTTTTTCATTTGGTAACTCTTGATTAGACTTAAAATTTAGTATACATTTTATTACGCTACTATATCAGGAACCTGAGATATAACCTAAAAACTAGCTTTTGGCTGCAGCGGAACCGCGGGCAAAGTCTAATATATTATATATTTAGATAGGTACTAAAATCTATAGATATTTTACTTATTATCTGACAGCCGGGCTTCACACATATGTTACAGCTACGCTTCATTTTAACAACATAGCATCACGCCTGTATTCCCCGAAGGGGTAGGCAGAGGTGTATTACACACCTACGATTCGCCAGCTATGTTTAAATCCCACGTAATAGGGGGCGAGCCTATTGACGTCTACCGGGCACATTTCCAAACTCCGGCCCGACCCGGATTTTTTTTTTCTTTTGTTTTAATTGTCATAGCAAGGCACCTCAGTGTGGTTTGGTTGTAATATAAGATGGCCGATGGCCGTCCATTCATTCATTTCCTATTAAAGAAATGAAATGGTGAGCAGTCACTTGACAATACCCTTATTGTTGTGTCACTTACCATCAGGTCCCACCAATAGTCCACTATTGGTTCACTTATTAGAAATAGAATTGTTAGGGTTATTTTAACTATTTTAAACTCCTTGGTGGAGCTTAGGATATTTTGTTTAAAATAATAAAATTGTTATAACATCACAGTTAAATTAAATTATTTGAAAACAAAGAGTAAATTATCGTTATTACTCATCGTAGATTAACAAGGGCAAAGATTGCTTAACCTCATTATGATCCAGTCCTCAAGAAAAGCTAGGTTATAAAATCGCAGAGTAACCATACTTATAATGACATTCCATCTAACGACGGAAGGACATTTATCAATTTCAATTAATCATGTAATTTATTTATCCATGTGGCAATGAACTCTTCGTTTCTACAATACAAGATTGAGGCTAAGAATGTATAAGTGTGTGGTTGCAGGTTGTTAGGCAATGAGACTTGCAGAATAATGATGGACGTGGGAAACGTTATCTGCATTAACATCAACATATTCTATTTGCGAGATTTAGGGAGTGGCTTTCAACTAAATAATAAATTATGATAATGGGCAAAATATTCTTGAACGAAGGTAATGAAAATAAACTAAAACTAGGTGTCTAAAGATAAATGCACGTATTGCTGCGATAGCTTAGTACTCTAAAGCATTTCCGGAGGAAATGTAAAAGATACAGGTACGGATCCTGCACAGTTCATCATCTCCTTTTCCATTTGCACAAAATTGTTTAGTAACTGCTCGTAATAAAATATTTTTTTATACTACATGGAGGGCGAACAAGCATACGACCCACCTGATGGTAAGCGGTTACTATATATAATTGCTGCCTATAGACGCTAGCAACACCAAAGATATTACTCGCTCGTCGCCAATGAAAGGGCAAGGAGGTTTATGGGAAGGATAATAAGGAGAGGATAGGTAGGACACTAAGGAGAGGATAGGGTGGGGGTTTGGGCCTCCGGCGCCGTCACTCACCATACGAAATACAACGGTAGGCGTAGCTACCGTTATTTTGATATTTTTTTTATATATAGCACTTGACATGCTTTGCACTATACATTAAACACAAAATGAAAAATGTGAAATCTAAAATAACAGTCACGAGCAGGATTTGAACCTGCATCTCCTGGATACCGTCCAGATGCTTTGCCAATTCAGCCATCGTGATAATTGCTCCTGACTGCTAATTTCTATAACACATACATACTTAACGTCTTTGGGTGACGCCTGCACCATCTGTCGGAAGTATTTTCATACATTATACCGACCAGGTAAACTTAATTTTACAATTAAGATTTTTACCTAATAATGATGCAAACCCTATAAATATTTTGATATTTTTTTTATATATTTCAGCACTTGACATGCTTAGCACTATACATTAAACACAAAGTGAAAAAACTTGTAAAACTTTTTCACTTTGTGTTTAATGTAACTACCGTTGTTACAAGCTGATCTTTTGTGAGAGGGTGGTATTTCCCCGATTGAGCCAGCTCATTCGTGCTGGGATAAGCAAGGCTTATGTCATAGGCATAGATCCCAGCCCGCAGAACAGCATTAGGAACACAACTTAGTTATTTGTACTTGCCCGCATGCTTCAAGAAAAACAATAACAAAACCCCAGTAAACCCACGTTATATTTAGCAATTGATGTAATTAGTAATCGCGCAGCATTTAGTAAATGTTATTCTGCACGGTGAATTGTTTGATAAACATCCTTCCAAATGAATGTTCACAGATTTTTTGTACAACGATAGGAAATTTTGAGTAATTTAAGATGTTTTAGTGAATCAAAACATCGCTCCCCTCGAACGTAATATCATGGTACCTATGTGGTGCTCATATCATGCTTCAAAACCAGATGGGAACGCTATAAGGTAGGGTTAAATAATGTATATTTACATTCAATGAATGGTTTTATAACATTTCTAGGTCACACACTTCACATTCCTTTTCTAATATTAATTAAGGTAAGTTAGCATAGTAAGACTTACTGATTGAATATCAGTATTCTAGTGGGATGAAGGTTTTATTTGTCAGCATTAGGAGAAGTAAGTAGTACCCAGTAGACGTAAACGCAGGACCTGTCACCACTGTTAAAATTTTAAGACGTATATCTATTCATCACTAAGCTTATGCCTAAGGAGAAGAGTGGGGAAAACACGTCCATCTTCCCCAATAAACCTACAGACCACATTTGACGTTACGTGATTGTGGTGTGGTTTAGGTCCAGCAATCAGTTTAGCGTGATATTTTATGCCGCTTAGTCAATTACAATAAAAATCCTTTAAAATCAATAGAAAACAGAATAAGTAATATGATGGTTCATCTAATAATACATGACACTGGTCACCTGATATCTACTGAGGTATATATACAATAATAGAATGAAATATGAGAAACAAAAAAGGAAGAGGAAGATCCAGAAAAACCTATATTTAGACCAACTAAAAAAGCAAACGTGCATGACTCAAAAGGAAAGCTGTAGATAGATACTACTCAAAATTCGAAGAGCAAGACTCTTAAATGTAATGGTGATGAAAAAAAACGAAGCTGGCAAAAAGCCAAAGCAAATACCAAAAAAATAGTAGAAGTTGAGATTACCCTGAGTAGCCCCATAAATCTGATACCAAACAAAACCATATCGCAAATAAAGGAAACATACACAGTAACACCATTAAGTTTTTAATGAATAAACTCGCTGAGAAATTAACAAATATCAATGTAAGTGTACTCCTACTGTGTTGATGATCGTGGGAAATGCGCACTGATTATCATTTTGTTCGCCCTTGTGTCCGGAGTTCAAGGTCTGTGCGTTTCACCGAGCACTCATTTACCTGTTATACAGGTCCATAATAGTATACCTATTTACATAGACCATTCTTTATGCAATGAGGTTCTTTAAGCAATTTATTAGTATTCTAAAATATTCTTGAATTGTAAACGAACCGTGTCTATAATTAACGATAAATTTGTAATAGATTATAATCAATTTGAAGATTTTTTTATTGCCGACGGTGCAGCCAGCCATGGTGTCGGAGCTACAACCGTGTATTATGGCTTTAATGCTCCGACCATTCAGAAAGCTGGTAATCCATTTCCAAAGTTCCTCTGTGATTCCATAAGATGGTAACTACGATAGAAGGGCCAGCGGATCAACCGTGACGAAAGCCATATTGGCTATCACTGACCAACTGATAGGCCTGGAATTTCTACGGTTCCAACCGGTTACCTCTTTTGGGAATTGAATGAACATGGGCTACCTTCCACAAAGCTGGAACTCTGTCATTACTGTATGAGAGACGGTAAAGGCACGTAAGAACGCAGGTTAATTAAGGGGCGCACATTCGAAGAACAGGCAGGCCTGCCAACCGGCCCACCCGATTTATGGACGTCTAGCAGCCGCAGCTTCCACCTGACCACATGTTGCTTAATATGGATTCCAGAAGCTTTCACACCACGAGGTGGTGCGGCCACTCCGAACTCAAAGTCAAAAACTCAAGTCAAATTGGAGGCAAAGAGTGGGCCCAAAAGCCGGCTTTCTTCTTTGTAATGTGGGCCATATTGCCATTCGGTTTCTGTAGTGATGGGAAACTAAACTGGCAAAAGTTGCCCTGTGCTGCCTTGGCAATCGTCAGAAAATCACGACTGCCAGCGGGAAAGCTCCCAAGCCACTTGCTGAATTATATATTTTGCCACCCTTTATTTTAAAATGTAGATGTGGATATACCTACTCTAGAAAAAAAGATAAATCATTTTTTGTTATTTATACCCATTGACCACACGGATTTTTTATAATCCATGCCTTTCGTTTGAAGTAAAAAATAATAAAATATCAATATGCGATGATTTGGTATCAATAGATTAACATTTGTGTATTCTAATTTTACACATACTACTATGTGCTAAATGATGTGTACTAAATAAATTTCAAATTATGTCCATGATTAAATTAAATTAAATTCTTATTTAACTTTAAAAACCATCAATTTAAATACATTTATAACAAGAAATTAACACACAAGGTTTTCCTGAAGAATTACTTAGCTCAAATTGTGACACTAGTTTATCAAAAACCGATTACTTGTTCAAGTAAACACGTTTCTGCGGCCCACATTGCATTAATTCAGTAACCCAAGTGAAGTATGACAGACAGTTTAGCGAGGCGCCCAATAAATGGTAAATAGTTGTAAAAACTGGCCCACTGACCGCCCACTAACGGTAAATGAAACTACGGCTTGTATTTTCACTATCAGTCGTGTGGTCTTGCTTACCAATGTTACGACTTGTTTGTTGTAAAAGCAACTAGATTTCAAGTAGCATACACGCCAGATTAAGCTACAATTGAATAAAGCATAAGTATTTTATATCTTGTTGCTCTCTATCTACCTTAAACACAAGTGTGAAAATGTGAAATCGAAAATAACAGTCATGAGCAGGATTTGAACCTGCATCTCCTGGATACCGTCCAGATGCTTTGCCAATTCAGCCATCGTGACCATTGCTCCTGACTGCTAATTTCGATAACACATTAATAATTAACGTCTTGCGTGATGTCTGCGCCATCTGTTGGCAGTATTTTCATACATTATACCAACTAGGTAAACTTAATTTTAAAAATAAGATTTTTACTTAATAATGACGCAGCTCTATAAATATTTAGATATATTTATATATATTTTTAGCATTTGACAGCTGCATGTGTGCTAAAAATATATATAAAAATATCTAAATCTCTATCTACCGGTCTTTGATGTGATAGCAAATTATATATTAGTGCTACATTTACTTGAGGTCGTCTACTCTGGGCAGACATATACACAAATAAGAAAGTTAGGATAGGCATATACCTTTTTTTTTGTTAAGGCGGGAAAAATGCTCCTAACCGCACACCCCGTCGTTCGGGGCAACGAATAGGGTAGTGTGGGGCCCTCACCTACTAAAGAAACCCGCCGTGTGCCATCTATCCGCCTTTATTGGCGGGCCACTGGAACTATGTTACATTACTTCAGTGGTAGAATAAGTAAATACCTAGTTAGTAAACTATGTCTATTGAGAAAATTAGTGTGAGAACATGTCTAAAGAGACAGCTGAGGATTGAAATTTATGTAGGATGCGCTATATACAGCCACACAAGAACAGTGTAAATAAAATAAATAATTATCAGTAAATAATTAATAATTCAACTTATTGACCCTATCTCTTTTATAATTTTATAAGTTTAATATTCAACGTAGACTGTAGTGGATTATATTACATTGAATGTTTTTGAATAGCAGCTGTAATCAAGTCAGTTGGATGAAATACTCGTCGATAGCTTAATTAATTATTCACAGATAGTTCTTTGATGCACACGTGTGCTTCAAAGAACTTTTGTGATTCCAGGTGTAAAGCTCGAACATGCATACTGATAATACGTATATTCATTACATAGCTATTGTAAATAGTGAGGATGAGAAGACTCATTTTGATGTTTTCGCAAACTGCATGACGGGTTAGTATCTTTTCAAGTCATCATTACAAGCATCGATGTACTAATATATGAGGGTTTAAATGTATACCAACTAAGTAAAGTAATAAGTAAGTATGTAGCAGCACAGAAACTGTGTATATGGCTACAAGGTATATATTATGGTTAGGATTTTACTTACGTAGATACAATAAACGGACACGGTACCGAAACTACCAAGTAAAGGAAAAAATCATGTGGAACCATAGATGTATATGTACTACGGAACGTTAACATATATAACTCAATGTGTGGAACCCTATACGCCTGAGAAATTTTCCCTCCGGAGTGATTCTCATCCTGTGATAACAGTGAAGTCATTAATTATTAAAAAAGTATAAAAATAATTACCTACTCATGAATAGGACTAATCTACTCGACTCGTGCGAACAAACACGATGATATTCCGCGTAATCCTTTTTTTTTGTTAAGGCGGGAAAAAATATTCCTAACCACGCACCCCGTCGTTCGGGGCAATGAAAAGGGTAGTGTGGGGCCCTCACCCACTAAATAAACCCGCCGCAATGATACAATTATTATTTTTATTTGTTATTGAATTATTGTTTTATTTTTAGGCTGTTGTTTAGGAGTGCAAAGGTCTTGTACCTATAATTATATAAACTTTGTTACCATATCTTGAGAACTCCAGAGAGCTGTTGTTCAGGACTCAGGAGGAAGACTATCAATGTGCGAAATTTCACCAGTAAAATCATCCAATAAAATTTCAGCGTAGTGAGTTGATATATTGATATGTATAAAATACACAAAAACTACAAGGTTTTCGGTTAAATGTTGGACTATCAGTGCTGTATAATATCTTCTAAACTTATCAGTGCTATATTTGACTGCTTTTTTCATGTCTGCAGATGACTGATGGTCTATTCGACATAATTATCTACGGGAATAGGTATTAAACCTAAAAGTCTAACATCGCCATTGATCTAAAATTAAATTGACTTCTTTTCTAAAATAGCTTGGACTAATGCATTAACCCGTCTTTTTTAAATTTTTGTAATATTGCTATCTGTTTACCAAGTTTCTATAGGTATTAGTCACAGTTTCACCGGTGATCCAGTTCTATACAGATGATTATAAGTGCAGTGGTACTTGCTAAATAGCAAAGTGTATTAGTGTCTAATTCAAAACGTTTTTTTGTAATTTACATACTGGTTATAAGATATTTGGACGAAATACTGAACTCTATAACGGTGTGTGCTCATTAACATGTGAGCGCAAAAAAAATACCACGAATGTAAGAAATATAGAGTACCATCGACGATACAAAACCTAACTATCTAATATTACCAACATACTTAACTTAAAACAAAATATTCTGTCCTAAATGATCGATGTTTAATTAATTTCATTAAGTACTTTACGCAACAGATCAACAGAAAATTCAAACACAATATGTAAATACTCTTTCGATTAGCGAAGCTTGTTACTCCTATAGGTAATAAACAAATGAGGCTCGGTTCACTTTGTGGTTAGTGGCAGCCGTTACTCCAGGACTCGAAGGCACAGCTAAGCCACCACCAACTAAGAAGATCTTCCATAGAGATAAGGCTGTCTATATTTACCTTCCAATTAAACACTTTTTTTATTTATTTTGCAGAACAGGCTTTGGCAGACCCATCAGCCTAACTAAAGCTTAAACTATTTACATTTTTAGTACCTACTTATTTAAACTAAATTTTATTCAAATTAAACACACAGATACTTCACAGGTTAAAAGGACAGAAAGTTCAGTAGGTAGGGGTTGAACCCGTTCAACACTGAAGGAATGTAATATGGTTCCGGCGGCCCGCCAATGAAGGCGGCGAGACGGCACACGGCGGGTTTCTTTAGTGGGTGAGGGCCCCACACTACCCTGTTCGTTGCCCCGAATGACGGGGTGTGCGGTTAGGAACATTTATTCCCGCCTTAACAAAAAAAGGGGGGTAGGACCCGTTCAGGTTCAGGTCCCAGTTAGGTCAAATTAATATCCAAATCTACTGCCAACTCGTTTTTAAGCGCTCCCGTCTACTTGAATTCCGTTTTTCTAATTACTTTCCCAATTAACCCTTCTCACCCACACGTCATGGTGACAATTATTATAGGTACTTACTCTATCACCATAAAATTTATTCCAACGAACCTCCTCAATAATATATACGGTTCACTTACCGGCGTCTGAGTGACAATATGATGAGCCCCAAGGCTATGATTACAAAATTAGGTATTCCCTTAGCAACGTATAAACATTATAGGTGGTATTTTAACATAGGGGTGGCACATCACGTAGCTAATGGATTTTCTCTTCCGTTACAATATTCGTTGGGATTCACAATATAAACAACAAAATCCACTTTTATATACTAAGTTCTGCCCACGACGTCGTTCACGTGGACTTCAGAATATAAATGTACATTAATTATTATCTCTATGCAAAAATTCCCGAAATTCGAAATGAAATACCCGTGGGGAACCATTCATTTTCATAATAACTAGTGTATGTCCTTTTCTGAGCTCCAGAATAAATGTATGCAAAACTTCATGATAATTGCTTCAGTAGTTACAGCGTGAAAGCCTAACAAACAAATAAAATATCATCATTGAATTTGTAATAATTACTAGTAGGATTCACATGAAATAATTATTAGATAGAAGTGTAAGAAGATGCGTCTTTATATCTATATTTTTATTTATTTTTATATTTTAGGTATTATCCGTACGGCAGACCTGCAAATCAGAGTTCCGAAATTTACTTATGCCGTGTGGGGCCGGCTTTAGAATTGTCCCACCCCTCTCCACCCATAGGAGTCGTAAGAGCCGACTGAGGGAATACCGGGGCAGTGGGCAGCAGCACTCCTTCGAGTATTAACAACATCCACTGGGATCGCCAACCCGGCTGCCAAGCGTGGCGATTACGGCACTATCAGGATACTAGCAGGATCCTGCTCATGACTGTTATTTTCGATTTCACATTTTTCACTTTGTGTTTAATGTATAGTGCTAAGCATGTCAAATGCTAAAAATATATATAAAAATATCTAAATATTTATAGGGTTTGCATCATTATTAGGTAAAAATCTTAATTGTAACATTAAGTTTACCTAGTCGGTATAATGTATGAAAATACTTCCGACAGATGGCGCAGGCGTCACCCAAAGACGTTAAGTATGAATGTGTTATCGAAATTAGCAGTCAGGAGCAATTGTCACGATTGCTGAATTGGCGAAGCATCTGGACGGTATCCAGGAGATGCAGGTTCATATCCTGTTATTTTCGACTTCACATTTTGTGTTTAATAAACGAAATTAATATTTAGGAAGACAAGTGTCCTTGTGTATACATTATCAACTGTTCTTTTTTTCTTTTACAGCCCATGTCGCACCCTGGGTCAGACCAACAAAAACTTATCGTATTTTTGTCTGAAGAAATTTTCAATAGCAGCCCGGAATTAAGATGTTGGTGGTTGTCCGGAAGCAAGGAAAGCCGTTGGTTCCGCACCCTGATCTCTCTCCGGTCGTGTCGGAATTCCATCTTATTGGACTGAAGTAAAGTGCACAATAATATTTCTGATCTCTTGACACCGGCCGCCATTATCGGGATTACTGTCGGAAGGTCATTATTATTATTAGGTACTAAAGTAAGCTTAAGTCGACTCTTCTATATAATTTGATGGATATATTTAAGATATGCGGTGACGCGATGTAATGTTCTTAGTCTGCAAGCTACCACTAACCAATTCCCTTTTTTGTTGTTTAGGCGGGAAAAACATAATTTAATTATGTTTATCACTCGGAAAACAAAAATTAGTTATTTGTATTTTAGAAACAGATTTATTTTACAGTCAATTTCTAAAATCAACCTGTGCCCATAATTATCAATCCTTATTTATTCATACAATTTTATTGCTGGTTCAAAGAAATAAATACGTTTTCTATCGTTCCCCGTGATGTTGTTATTTTGCGAACAATAGATACTAATTAAGAGGAAACGGGGAGAACTCCTTTGTACTCCGGAAATAACAACTCTCGAATAACTCTTTATTTTGTTGGCATTGATTTTCTTTATGGATTGTTAAGATACTGTTATAGATTTTCGGCGCTTACAGTTGGTATGAATAGAGAGGGGAACGTGTTCATTTTTTAATTTAATTATTAATTGAACTGTACTATGACAGGCAGCAGCAAAAATTCGAGTCAACCCCCTCATTTTTTAGAATAAAAACCTAAATAGTAAAAAGGTGATAGCTAACTTGAATAAAAAAATATATGGTACTTACTTATGTATTGAAAGAGTATATCAAGTTCTCGTTACTAACCAGGACGTAAGCAATTTTGCCTTTGTAATACAATACAAAATTTTCAAAAATAAACGGTGCAGTGTAATTTACGTTACACTGCAGTATTATTGCTACTAGTAATAATTATAATAAAAGTACATGTCCAACTCACGAACGCACTGTCTTAGTTTTGAAAGCACAACTTCTAGATAGACATTAAAGCATTTCTAATGTTAAGCTATAAGGCATGTTTATCGGAAGGGCTTGAGAAATGGCTAACGATCGAATGGTCATTCTATTATACATTAAAATTTGCTGCACACAAGAGCTCGAGTTGATAATTCAAATGTATTTGATGTCGGCGTATTGGTAACGTGACATATTATTCGTTTACAAAGAAGTAATGCGTGTATACGCAGTAAGACATGGTTTGTATTCCGATCACTGAGCGACACACTCGGCAACTACTTTGGCATTTTTAACTTGCATAACTTATTGCACGCCTCATAAACGAAGCGTTGAGGTGGGTACTATTCCCGTTTTACACAGAACAACAGATTTTTCAAACTTAAAATGTCTCTATTTATCATATATTGCACTTGTAAAACAATATATACACACACATATCAAGAAAAAACACTATTTTTGACACTCATAATATTTTTTATGCCATTTTTGTTATTTAGACTAGTTAAAAAAACTGTTTAAAAAAGTTGTGTCTTGGACGTCCGTTTGTTGTAGGTAATGTATGTTAACACGGTAACAACCGAAATACTTAACTAATCGAGTATTTTTTTTTTCTTTTTAACTAGAGTATTACTACGAATAGAGCCCTATTACTTTTCACGGTCTGATTCGATGTGGTTTAATTTTTATTAAATAAACAAAAAAATACTGAATATTTACGCTCGACGCGACACTAAAACTAGCGCCTTTCATGAGAACTATTTCTATAAACCAATATAGAAGTACTTCTTAAAATTAACGCTAGATGGCGTAAAAGACATGAAACCCACATTAGTACTTTTTGAAATTAGCGCTATCTATGTGATTTATTGAAAACTACTTAGTAATACCAATACATTATTAGTTACTTATCAAATAATCAATTTTATTGTGAAAAATGAAGATTATGAGGCGTGCACTTTTGGATTTTCCAAAGTATTTTATATGTATATTGGATTTTTTTGTATCTGTAGAAATGCTTTGTATAAATACACATCAAATATGGTTATAATAGAACTATTGATTCCTTTTCACGGGTATTGTAACCGTGAACTGAGAAAAAAAAACTTTGTAGTACCTAGGCAAAATCAGGATAGGATGAGCACAAGTGACGTCAAGGAAAGATTCCCTCGATAGTCTTAAACTTGCCTGGAGTATGAGTTGGTAAATTAAGTATTAATTTCATTCTATATTTATTATTATTATGTATTTATTATAAATGGTTATCACGTGTAATTCAAATAATGTCCCTCTAGCACAAAATCAATAAATATTCATTAACTCATGAAGTAGGTATACATGAACTTCGTAAATATATGACACGTTTGGGATAAATTCATTAGCAATTCAACTGATAACCTGTACTCGTGGTCAGTTTGATATTCTAACAAAGGTATTCATAAACAAACAGCTCTAACTGGATATTTGTTTTGAAGTTAAACCGATTGAATTTAATAAGTAGTATTAAAGAATACATTCTGTATTTTGAACGATAATTTTCTTGAAGCTGTCGCCTAGTGTAAAAAAATTTGATTTTTTTCTATGAACCTACGATTTGCCCTGACTAATCAACGAAATAGTTTTACATAGATAAATTACAGTAAACAATCGGCCTTTT
Source organism: Leucoma salicis (assembly GCA_948253155.1). Classification (NCBI taxonomy): domain Eukaryota; kingdom Metazoa; phylum Arthropoda; class Insecta; order Lepidoptera; family Erebidae; genus Leucoma; species Leucoma salicis. Next base: position 10,507,457 of record OX411809.1, on the reverse strand, counting down.
ATCTTGAAGAAGAATCACGAACTATGAATGTCAAGTTCAAAGATATTGTAGATATATTGGTCACACCTTAAGATAATAAATATAATACCTTAAGATTTTGCCGTATGGGGCCGGCTTTAGAATTGTCCCACCTCTCTCCACCCATGGGATTCGTAAGAGCCGACTGAGGGAATACCGGGGGAGTGTGCAGCAGCACTCCTTCGAGTATTAATAACATCCACTGCGATCGCCAACCCGCCTGCCAAGCGTGGCGATTACGGCACTATCCCCCATTCTTGGGGAGACCTATGTCCAACAGTGGACGTTAAAAGGCTGATGGATGGATGATAAGATAATATGTCATCCATCAAATTCGGAACTCCTACAAAGTTTCCGCGATCAGTAATAAGACAAGGTCGCGTAACAAATATTCGCGTAAAACTGTTTTATCAGTATCTCAGCAGTGATAACATCAACCTTCAAGATAATATATGGTGATAATACTAAATATATCTCGTCATGCCAACATGCTGACTATAAACTCCTAAGATAAAAATGTCATCTTCACGGTCGCAGTTGCAGGTGATCAAGGGCTAGGTGAAGGTAGCCGTTGCGATTATTTTATAAAGGGACATGCGGTGCAAATAACTAAGGCTTACGGGCCTCGAAAAACATCTATATTGGGACACACTATAGTTGGATAATTAATAATTACATACACTACATATACACATATTATATACATACATACACATACTCACACATCTACACACATATAGAAGAAATTACTTATATAAGCCATATAAATATAGAAAAAATAAAAGTAAAATACTCAATACGTGATACATACAAAAGGTAGGTTTGTAAGATTTCTACGTGCACATTGTCAAGGCACATCTTTTCACTTGTAAAACTATTGTGTTGAGCATATGCCACCGCAAATCAATTGATTTACTGCTAGCAGATAATCTTAGGTAAGTATTTCACTATTAAATGTATCTATGCAATGTCAAATTTATGCTCAAGCAGTAGTCGTTTTTAAAAATTTAATTTATATGTGCCTTTTGTTTAAAACTGTCGTTATTACTAACTCATACTCGTAGAACAGTTTTAAATATAAATGAAACCATTGATAAGTGTTGCTAAAATTTAACGGCGGAGGTTATGTTCACATAGGTGTAGGTGCGATAAGATACGATCATCGACATAAACAAGGTTGTGATGCACATAGGTACATGAAGCCTTTTGTGACAGCTGTCCGAGTTACTACAACTATAAAACGTCGTGGGAGGGAGATCTGTATTGTTATTTAGCTACTGTTGGAATATTATACGTAGGTTAAGCAACCTCGAACAAATAATTACTTAAACACCAAGCTTTATGTAGGTACCGAATTATTGCAGCTATAATATTTTGGCTAAAGCGGGAAAAAGTTTACTTAACTGTACATCCCGTCATTTGGAGCAACGGGGATGGTAGCTTACCCACTAAATTATATACCCACCGTGCTCCGTCTCTCCGACTGTTTTATCGGACAACTTTAACTGTGAGAGTACTTCAGTGATTTGCTTTTATATAACATAAAATTGAGGAAACACCTTTCCATCCACCCATCCATCAGCCTTTAAACGTCCACTGCTGGACATAGGCCTCCCCAAGAATGAGGGATAGTGCCGTAATCGCCACGCTTGGCAGGCGGGTTGGCGATCGCAGTGGATGTTGTTAATACTCGAAGGAGTGCTGCTGCCCACTCCTCTAGTATTCCCTCAGTCGGCTCTTACGACTCCCATGGGTAGAGAGGGGTGTGACAATTCTAAAGCCGGCCCCACACGGCATAAATAAAATTTATGGGAAATAAAAACAAGTCTATATCTATATTGTACCTATTTCAAAGTGACCTTGCCTCATTCTTTATAAACTGGTTAGAGAAGATTTAAATTATTTCATATGTATAATTTTATCATAAACAAATAGAAATAATTTGTATAACAGTTATACAAATGTCAGCCGATTGATATCATTTAGGAAAACACTATACAAAAGGTATGTAATCCTAACAGAGATGGTATGGTGGGTTAGATACCCACCTTCCATGCCGAGGTTCATTGTCACACAGGACAAATTCTTTATGTGATCCAGGGCTTTTCAGGCAGGGTGTACTTTGCAGATAGTGTTCGTTAAATTGTGTGTAGATTTTAAAAAGCCCCTGCGATAAAGGGATAGGCCAAGATGTTGTTTTTTATTAACAAAAGAAACAAAAATATTTATTTGAGGTTAGAATATCAGTATCTTGTTGATTCAAATAAACTTATCGTAATACACTGTAATTAAAATAAATGGTAATTGTACCTAAATTACGTAGTACGATACGACGTGTATACTCGTAATATGCTTAGTGATATTTCTATATTACGAAGTCATAAACAATTAAAATCAAGTTTTAAATAAACTACCGTTACTTAGTACATTATATAATTATCTATCCTATTTACAGGCGAGCGTGTATGAAGAGAATTATGAATGTTGAGGGAGCGAGATGTATACAAGAATAGAGCCTCTTGACACTCTGTTCTCTCTGCCTACCACGCAAGAGAAATGGCGTGATGATCAGTTAGATAGTTTTTATCCTATTTACAAGTCAAAGTATTTATGATAAGTATGACGCCTTTGTCTGCTTTACAACGCATAGATATTGGGTGTTTGAAAAAGTTAGCTTAAAAGACAAATCAGAAGAGAAAAATTAATAATAAAGGTAAATCAGTTTAGGTTAAATAAACAAACATTAATATATCCATCCATCATTTGACGTCCACTGCTTGACATCGGCCTCCTCAAAAAAGCACCACAACGAGCGGCCTTATGCAAGCTATCCAGGCTTTGGACCAGACCGTTATATGTATACTTCATATTAAGTATACATCATTTTTTACTCATAAATATAAAATAAATTCTTAATTAATCATATAAGCATTTAGCTTATGTTCTTTAGAAAGTGAAACTGGATGTATCTGCCATGGTATTTACGTAATTATGGAAGGCACGAGGCGTGCCACAAATTCACCATAGCAATGCTCTGATACACCATAAAAGTGAAATGCGGGAAATAAACTACAGCGCACATAATTAAGCTTAAATTTAATAATTGATTGATTATTATTACTTAAAGTATTACTTAGAATAGATAAGTAATCTAACCTTTTATAAGGTAATCGAGCTGATTCAATACAAGTACTTAGTTTTGTTATGTAATGCGTTACGGACAAGAGACATGGCAACTGATTGTATTGATAGTTTCATATTCAAACTGCCTCTGTGGTGCAGCGGTAGTGTGAGCAACTGCTGATCATGAGGTCGTGAATTCGATCCCCGGGTCGGGCAGTGTTATTGAGCTCTTTCCTAAAAAGAAAAATTCTCTGTAGCAGCCCGGAGTTTGGAAATGTGCCCGGAAGACGGCAATAGGCTCGCCCCCTATTACGTGGGGCACTTAAACATATCTGATGAACCAGGGGTGTGTAATACACCTAAAGGGGTGGGCCCTTTGGGGAATACAGGCGTTATGCTATGTTTATGATAGTTGTGTTAATACGCTCGATTTTAGCGTAGTGAAATCTTAATTTTTTTCTTAGGTTATGGGAGTTTATGACCTCGAGATCACGCTTGGAAAGTATCACTTCCGATACAAGAGTCCCCCGAAAAGTCTTTGGTTCTTTTGAAACGCTCCAAACTATTATAGAATAGGTACTTTAAAAGTACAAGATCTTATAGGATGCCTGACAATATTTATTGAAAAGTAGGCAGTTTACTAACATCGTTTTCCTAGGATAAATAAAACTAACTAGGTATTTACTGCGATGTATATTATCACGATTACCTACCACGATATATTCCGAATTTTCGGCCAATAATCTTGACGTTGAAAATATCAGGACGTAATTATTTTTCAGACTAAGAGGCTGTGAATAACACCGTCTCTTAATCTTGTAGTCAAAAACGACGTCGCTATATTTTTTCCTCCGTGGTTATGTTTCCTATTATTCATGAAAATCTGATGTCATGCAATTTAAATGAGCGGGCCTGGCCTTTGATACCCAAGAGAAATTAAATTTGCACTTTTAAGCCCCGCCACTGACAAAGCCACCAGTTTATATTCTGCTTTCGAAAACCACTACACAACATTATATATATATTTTAATTTAACCTCATTTTTCATTTTAAAAGTCTTTGCACTCTGACTCTAAACATAATCTGCTTTTAAAGCGAAAAACTTATTTGTAAACCATAACTACTACATACATACATACTACTAAATAATGTTATTTATATTAAATTTCTTTCAAATCACAATAATAGTTCAATATTTATGCAATAATTACTACTCTCAACATTATTTACTACTCTTACTTTTATCTTAAATTAACTTAAGACTTAAGTACCATATTTTTAATATTGCAACATATTTTTGTCCTGAAAATATTGCATGAAATCAATACATTCACCAACAAAACATCGTTTGAATTCTGCGCATTATATATAAATATTACCGCTTATGTGTTCGGTGACTCGGATCGGGATCAAGGGTCAATCATAATTGAGTTGGCTGAGTTAGGTCCCTCCCTTGTAAAGTCAATTTGTAGACGTGTGTATCCATGATGTGAATGTTGATTCCCAGTATTATATATTTAAAGCGATGATAGAGTAATTTAACTCATTGGAGAAAGAGAAACTAGATTATCTCACCTTCGCTACAATCAACAACGCAGTACTATATTTTAAAGCTTTGCAGGCCGCAAGAGCACTATCAGCTGCCGTTGCAATATGAAAAATGTTATACACGAACCTATTTCCTAAGATTTTTTGTGTTAAAAACCACCTATTACAACAATTTATTAAGACGCTAGCAACCAAATTTAAAGGCAGATCGAGCCTAGAACTGCGCTAATGGGACTAGTAACAGTTCAACACGGATTACTACGCGATATGTATAGTAGCAGCGTTGTAAATAATTATATCATATCTATTTTTAACCCTTACTTGCATTACATATAGGTATATACATACATACATATTCGTCGCGTTTTCATCATTGTGCTTACATGTACGGACAGTTAGATACATTAGTCACAGCCTTTGTACCAAACACGCATGGTACGAACGATTTTAAACTGGACCGTTCTATACCACATTATATATTATTCTATTTATAAAATATTTAAGGTTTTATTAACGTAAAATGTAGAGTTTTGAATTTAGATTAAATGTGTAATTTTTTAATACATTTACAACTTGTTTCAAGAATGCGTCATAAAGGGATAGTGAAAGGATATATTCCATCCATGAAAAAAAAAAGGCGCCTTCCTTGATTGATTTACCAATCTGTTAATATAAGCATTCCAAACTTTACGTGCGATTAATATAATGCTATATAAATATAAAGATAAATGCTTTTGCTACTCAGGGATATAACAGACGAAAGAAAGAAAATGTTTATTGTAATGTAATAAACAAAACATATTTTTTTTTGAGTAGGAAAAAAAATACTGAAAAGTTCGTTACAAAGATAATTTACCAAATAACAGAATCTATTTGGCATTGTTAGCTAAGTTCAAACGCAAGTTATGCAAGTGTGGATGTTCATTTGACTGCAAATCATCGTACACGATTGTAGCGATTAGAGACTGACCTTTTGGTACTGTCCAGGATTAGCCAATAGTGGTAACACAACCGCACCTACCTTGCACGCAATCATCTCACGCAAGGAAACTAAAATTGTTATTGATATTACCAGACTGAAGAAAATTCGTATTAGATTTTGGTCGTATGTAACACTAATTTCAATAGCTTACCCTTGTATAACTCAATAAGGCTTGTAATAAATGTAAAAAAATCTTATCGAAATATACCAAAAATGAATCGTTAACAATCCTATGTACCTACGCTTTTGAAGCATTAAAACCATACCTAGATAGTTATTATATCAATTCTATTTTGTCAGTAACAGAATCGTCATTTACGTCAAATAAAAAATTATCGCCACAAAATTATAGACGTAAATTCCCTTCATCATAACTATTGGATTTCCTATTATCCAAGTATCTATGTCGTAAAATATAAACAACTAGATATTTTTGAAACAGTCAGAAAGAAAACCGTGAGTATACGTGCTTGCTTGAGAGTTTGTCTGCTTCTAAAAATACAAACAAGCATTAATTAGATCCCCGTACTAAATATAATATTAGTTTCGTGCCATAACTAATGGGTAAACTAATGATAATTATGAATAATTACTATGTTAGTAAACAAGATTAGATATACCATATATGAAGACAACATTTGAACAATAGCTAGTCTTGAATTGAGATAAAACTTATAAGAATCTATTCAAAATATTAAATAAAAAAAAACAATGGACACTTGCAAGATTTAAATCTGTAAGCCATTTGAGAGGCAACAGCATTCTTCCTACCCCCACTGGACCACCTTGAATGTAATCGATTGTTAAACAACTACTCAGATTGCATTCCACTGTCTCGATTAGCAAATAATAATATTCATTGTAAGTACTTTTTCAACTTTCACGCACTAAAGATAAATGATAATAAAGCTATTCTGACAAAATAACACTAACAGGTGTTCAAAACAACTTTTATGTTTTTTTTTTGTTTTGGATAGTGTTTTACTTTTTAATTCGCATCGCTATAACAGCTTATTATTATGTAATTGTGTCATTACATAATATAACTACTTGTCTAAAACACATACCCTCTTATAAAATAGTCGCGAAGTAATAACACTAACAGTTGTCTATGTAAAACAAAGGAGGGTAATGTTTTGGTACAACATACTCAAATTAGATGCAAATTAGAACACGGTCACAAAATGGTTGTTTTATCCGTTAAACAAACATCCCTCCCAGGGCTCCTAGTACCGAACAACATAAGGATGCTGCGCAAAAAGTTCTCTTACATGAAGGGTTGAAAAAAATGACTGATGATAGGAATCTGGTTTAGTTTTATGAGTTACTGCTGCGTTATGTAGTGTGTAGAAAATTTAGATGCTTTTATAAATAATTACACACATTTTAATATGCATTACATTTTATTATATTTCTTCTAATATTTCTGATTATAGCTAAAGTAATTTTAAACTTTTTTAATTGATCTATCATATTTTGCTAATTTTTGGTTAGTTATTTAGATTTTTTACTTTATTATCAATAATCAATAGTCTTAATTTCTGTACGTCATGAAGATTATTCCAGTTTGAAGAGTTATTTATTATGATGATAGTCAGTTATCTAATTGACTACCAATCCTTTGCACTCTATTGATTTCGAGAGCAATCAATTGCGACTTCTAGCATTATAATTGCAAGTCCACGCCTGCGCGCTCATTTTCTTGAAAGCCATAAGCCATCATGAAATCATTCTACCTTTTCGTCCTTTCTAAAGTTTCTACTTTATTTACCAGTGATTCAACCTTCAGTTTGCTGGAGATCCATTTCTATTCTAAAAAATGAATAAGTCTATAAAGCCTGCTATACGGTTGTAAATCAACGCCCTAACAGAGGTGACATTGGTTAGCCGCCGATTGTCTGTTTTCAAATTTGGTTGCAAACCGCTGTCTACGCGGTTGTAATCTAGCAAGGTCACCTCTGCTAGAGCGTTAATTTACAACCGTATAGTAAGCACATTATTCTGTATGAGTTTTCTTTACTCACGTACAAAAAACTACTACACAATTCTAAGCTTGAAATCTTCTGAGTTTTGGTCTGTTTTGCTATATTGGTGTAGTTGTATATGTATTATTTTATGTAGTCTGCAAAAAGGTGTCTCACTGTTCGATCATGTCTTATGCATTTATAGAGTTCACTTGTCTAGTAATTGTATAATAATAGACTGATGTACAAATACACATAATTGTTTTTATGATAGAATATAGTTAGGTAATTATAGAATACCGTCTTTTTACTGTTATTTCACTAACAAAGTTAAACATTTTAAACTCTGGAACTAGAAAGAACACCGGAATTAATTGATATACCTTCAAGGCTATCTCTGCAGTTTAATAAATGAAACACCTCATTGGTCAAGAGATATTGCAGTTAAATTCCAATGTTTTATTTATATACATTTACTGTACAAGATATTCAAAGAATTTACCTAATAGTGTACACGATGTAAATACTATTTGTCATTGTGTAACGTTATTGAATAACAGAATTGAGGCAAACATCTGTACGCATACTGCATAACATTCGTTTATTTGGTAGTGTAGTTTAACACCCGTTCACAATAAAACTGTCTCCTCTTTTCACGTTAAACCTTGCCTTATATTTTCATATTATGTTCTAAAACTAACGTCACTTTTAGTTGTGAAGAAAGTGTGCCGAGATAAAATATTTTGACGTGATAACGTCTTATAAATCGATGAACACTGGCTGCACGCACGAAAAAGTGTCACCTTCTGAAAAAATGTATGACGACCGATGCATTGTTTGTGAAACTCTCAGAAAACATATATGATGTTATCACGTAAAATTATGGTCCGTAGCACTTTACAGACAACCATATAATATGTATATATTTTTTTTTTCTAAGTAATGATGGAAACGATCTAACAATGCTCAACATCGTGCGAGGTGGAGAGGCAATATATATTGCAGTATAATGCGACAGTTTTATCTATTGGTAGAGCTTTGCTTATCGCATCATGCGGCTCGATGGAAGTACCACCCTCTCACAAAAGATCAGCGTGAAAGAACGGTAAGTAGTCCTACTGTTGTTTCGTATGGTGAGCTTATTATCCTCCCTATCCTCTCCTTAATATCCATCCTATTCACCTTCTATCTTTTGGAGATGCCGACGCGCGAGTGATGCCTCTGGTGTTACTAGCGTCTATAGGTTACGGTAACCGCTTACCGTCCGGTGGGTCCTACGCTTGTTTACCCACGTAGTAAAAAAAAATTTTCATCCATCCATCCGTCAGCCTTTGATCGTCCACTGCTGGACATAGGCCTCCCTTAGAGAACGCCACAACGAGCGGTCCCGTCATGGGGGATAATGCCGTAATCGCCACGCTTGGCAGGCGGGTTGGCGATCGCAGTGGATGTTAATGCTCGAGGGAGTGCTGCTGCCCACTCCCCCGGTATTCCCTCAATCGCTCTTACGACTCCCGTGGGTAGAGAGGGGTGGGACAATTCTAAAGCCGACCCCACACGGCCAAAAACGTATTACTATAATCTTTTTTAAATCAAGTATGATTGATAGGCTAAGGAAAGAAAACATCAAGACAATATTTAATACGAGGAAAACTTTATAAGAAACAGTGTTATATAGGAACTGCTTTATACTTCAATCTTAAGACATAGCCGTAGCAGGTTAATAGTTAGCTAGAACCTTTTGACCAATGATTTGTGCTTTTAACGGATAAGTGGCGCACTGTTCCGCATTCCCAGATATACCAAGTACTTGACTCACGCGCATATACAAACTCAGAATACCGACCAAGTACATTCGCTAACAAAAAAATACAATACGTTACAATTTGCAATTGAATAAAATCCAATTATTAAAATTAATAAATAGTACTAGTCTATTTAGATACAGAGGTACTCGAGCGAAATTAATTTTTATTATAAGGACCCTTTCAAAATAAAACAATATTTATATTATAATCTTACTGTCATATTTGTCGGTTTGTAGTTTAGCTATGTTACGTTTCATAGCTTAAGTAAGATGTTGATGACAAAGGCGGATATTTTGGAAGCAGGTTATGTATGTTGTAAACCAACTACTTATTAAAAAATGAAATTTTCTTATGCTGAAATATCTGTGGTAAGTAAAATATTTATGTTAAAATATAGTGCAGCAACTACCAGAAGATAATTATTTTTCTCATTAATTCATCGTCACGGCACATTAAAGAGATTGGTTTCAATAATTAATTGTTTTATTTTATTGTTTGTAATTTGTTTCATGTATTTAGTCATGTGGAAAAATAAAACTGTCAAAAGTCTTGCGTAAATACGTACTCGATTACATATACGTCATATATATATATAGATAATATATATAATTAACAGATTCATTATCAAAAAATTGTGTAAATGTTACGTTTACAGCTAGCTCAAGTAATATAAACATGGAAGTGATTACTTGTAGGTATTATATTAAGATAAAAAGTGTATAATAAACTTATATTCAAACTACGAATTGTCACGTCTTTAATATTATAACAACTTGTTATGTAATGTTAGACTAGATATTATCAAGTATAATTATTACAATATCTGTATTATCATCATAGGAGTTCGTGTTTAAAGAAATATTTATAAATAAATATTAAATTATACAATTATTAGATCGTGGTCTTTCTTTCTCGTTTAAAGTAACTCAATGAAGTAAGCTAGAATAATCCTACTTATATTACAAATTTTAATGTTTATGTTTGAGTATAAAAATATCATATAATACTTTTAATCCCGATAAATTACATAGCTTCCGTAAGCTATCAGATACCTACGTAACGTCCGTGCGTTATCAATTTATGTTAATGACGTACATCATTAGATGGCGCTACCTAAGTAAGCTATCGCTTGCTCAGTGAATTTTTACCCACTTGTTTTAAGCAGTTCTCTCTGGACATTCAATATTTTTTTATTTAATCCATTCCTGAAATCTTCTTGGGTAAAACACAGGCAGAAGATATTGTAGTTATAAACTTCAGCCGTGTGAGGCTGGCTTTAGATTTCCCCCACCCCTCTCTACCCACGGGAGTCGTAAGAGCCGACTGAGGGAATACCGGGGGAGTGGGCAGCAGCACTCCCTCGAGTATTAACAACATCCACTGCGATCGCCAACCCGCATGCCAAGCGTGGCGATTACGGCATTATCCCCCATGACTTGACCACTCGTTGTGTCGTTTTCATGTGGAGGCCTATATTCAGCAGTGGACGTTGAAAGGCTGATGGATGGATGGATGGAAACTTTAGCCACTGTGACCAATGCGACTAACCATCTGTGTGAGATATTTATTATTATACTGCACATGTGCAGCATACGCTAACAGCAACTATATGCTACGAGCAACTATAGATATATTCACTCACATATTAACCGATCCGAACAAAAAGATAGGAAGCAAAGAATCTTTTAATAATATATTATATTATTTACAAAACACACATAGCATCACGCCTGTCCCCGAAGGGGTAGGCAGAGGTGTACTACACACCCACGGTTCGCCAGCTATGTTTAAGTCCCACGTAATAGGGGCGAACCAATTGCCGTCTACCAGGTACATTTTCAAACTCCGGGCGCCTACTGCGAATTTTTCTTTTTACGAAAAAGCTTAATAACGCTGCCCGATCCGGGGATCGAACCCAAGACCTCATGATCAGCAGTCGTTCACACTACCGCTGCACCACAGAGGCAGTTACCCATTAAACACAGAATATCTTAAATTTTTTGCACAAGTGTCTTTCTCTTATGTAATTTTTTTGGCAGTGGTTTATTATTAGTGAACTGAAAAGAATATAGACTGTTATTTAGAGATGTACTCGCTTTAATTACAGCGGATGTAACAATAACCTTGGTTTCAGGGCTTCGCTATTTATCTGTCCCACGAATTTTAAAGTAGGTGGAAGAATGCGTAGTAAAATTTCATCATACTAACTTTATACGCTCAATAAGAGTCGTAAATAAAAACAGAAATATGATGAATTAAAATAAAACATTTAAACTTTTATTTTATACTTAATCGGTACTCATTTTTAAATTCCCCTTCCCTTTTAGATCTATAAACCAACAACAACTATTATGCGCCAGCAGCAATCACCCAAAGCCTATTTTAATCCAAGGTAATAAAGATGTTTGCACATCTCACTCATTGAAAGGATATTCAGACAGCATTTACTTGCGCTATCTATATAGATTAGATCTGACTACAGATTGTATATGTACGAGTATGTAAAAAGAACGAAGCTCCTACTGAACGTCGTACTCTCAAGAATCACCTCGCAACCCTCTGATTCAATTGAGTGAACACATCAAAAGCATACACGCATAGATGCGTTTCCAGGAAAAGGGCCCCTTTAACTTCCGAATTTAACTCTAGTCGTGTTCGTTAAGGAAGATTAGTATAAATATTTACTCATGTCTGTGCAGAAATATGTAACTTTTAACTGTGAAGAATCCTGGATCGAAAAAAAGTAAAGTCTTTCCGGTCAAAATTACTCTAATAGGTAGACGGGAATAAATTTACCTCCAATAACGCAAAGTACCTACATAGACAAAATAGAATTATGTTAGATTAAAAAAAAATATTTTGAATATATCTTTTTACCTATACCCTCTTTAGTACATATTTGATATGATATATTATATGTATATATATCCAGATATGTGCTTAAATGCCTATGTTAAGTTCTGCTCTACCTTTAAATGTATAATCTATAGTATGAACTAATGAAGGTTGAATAATTATAATTATTTAACACTAACCTACTTACCAAATACCCACATACTGTCAAAGTACTCGCAGTATTACTACCGTTATATAGCTCTCAAAACCTCACCTACATATCTAAAGCTATTTTATTTAAATTTATTGATACTTGGGTCCACTATACAATTAGCTAGATGACAAAATTCATGTACGCATAACAATTAAGGTCACTTTATGTGAATAATAACTGTTTTCGTCCACAATCATCAGATCTGATGATAAACTATTCATAGCATTCGTGAAACTGGATATACTGTAAATTAAAATGCTTTTACACTTCAAATAAACACAGTAAACGGAATTGAATGCAACATGGGTACTAATATTTCTTATTAGCATCAGGAGAAGTCCTAATTATAGGACGATTATTTAGTAAAGTCTACTAAATAAATATGTGCTTGCAACTCATGAATACGAATAGCATCATTATCCACACGTTTTATAAATACACGTACTAAATAAGGACGCTTATGCATAACTTCCAAGAAATGCCTTGTTTTCCGTACCTAACGAACTTATATAATAGTCTTGCCTGTATCTGTGTAAATATTAATGTTTTCTTAAACTAAAATGAAAACAAATAAACTTGATCTATATATTCTATCATTGTATAAATACAAAGAAGTAATTTTGTATCCCTCTCTACCCATGGGAGTCGTAAGAGCCGACTGAGGGAATACCGGGGGAGTGGGCAGCAGCACTCCTTCGAGTATTAACAACATCCACTTCGATCGCCAACCCGCCTGCCAAGCGTGGCGATTACGGCACTATCCCCTATTCATGGGGAGGCCTATGTCCAGCAGTGGACTTTAAAAGGCTGATGGATGAAATTTCGTACCAGTATGCGTATCGGGCTTAATAGAAAACCATGAAACTGATACTAAAGAAATAAATTTCCTTCTGTATAAACCATCGATCATTGGACATAAAACGTGCGATATCAGACTTGATTGAAAAATAGCTGAAAATATTTTGAAATCGAGTCTGTAAAGAAACCACAAGGCTAGGCGACTTGTTTTTCAAACTTCCCTTATTAATTCATCAATCTTACTCAATCTTCGTGCCAAATGATGACTTACCTGAAAAAAAATACACATACTGATAAGAAAACTATAAATAGGATGATTGAAAACAAAAGGGAAATGGCATTTGTTAAATACAAGTTTACTGCGAAAATACAATGCTAATAAAAAACATAATTTAAACACAAAATACTCAGCACTTTTGCTTTGAAACAAGACAATTATTGTTTGGATATTCGAAGATGGTTACCGTCAAACACTGTTTCGAAAACATTCAACAAACTTTGTTCAAATGTAGTTCTACTGAAATGCCGTAATTCGTTCATGATGTACTAAATGTCTCGTGGAGCTAATTTTTATGTCAATATTTTAAAAGATTACGTCATTGTGGATAATTACGCATACTCGTAGAATATAATTTTCTAATGATGAAGAATAGCTTTTGGCATCGGAGCCATGATATCATTAACATCGAAGCGCGTAAAGAATGTTGTTGTTCATAACGAGCTGCGCTCTACGTTCTTTTATTGTAATCACTTGTAAGGAATTTGTGATCAATTGCGCGTAATAAATTTAAATATCAAATAAACTTTAGTCACGTCCAGCAATACGGTCATCGGGTCAAATGCATACAGTGAGCTTTTTGTGTTATCTGTGCCGTGAATATAAACAATACGTACGGTCTCTGTTTCAGTTGGTACCTCTGACGCATCGTGACGACGATTAACTAGAGAAAACTGATACTTATAACACAGTAATGAAGGCGATATCACTATAATATGGGTTATTCACTAGATAACCACAAAGGACGCCAAATATTTGTCACAGGCGATGCCATCAAACAGTTTGCGGACGTGCACGGGACCGCGACTGAATCGACACTGAAACTAAGCCTCGTTTTAGAAAATTTGCAATTAGCTTGAAAAAGTGTTAAATTGACCGACAATTACGCCAGGCGAGGATGTAATTAAACATTACGGGTGAACGCTGAACGTGTATCAGTCGGTTGGTTGGGCGCGCGACTGCGTGAGCCGGGCGGCGGCCGCCGGGCTCTCCATGAGCGCCCGCGCACACCTCTATCTAGCCCGTTCGCGCCGCTAACCCATGGCGTAGTAATCAATTTAATGCTAATTATTGCAGGACGGTCTCCTCCCTGGTCCCATAGACTGTTATTATACAGCTGTACTGGGAACTGTCTGAGATATAAACAACTTTGATTTGCCTTACAGAGATAATATTATATTGACACTTGCCTTAAACTTATTTAACAAGACTGAGGTCGGTGAAATGTGCTAACGGAACAAAACAAATTTTGTGTTTAGTAACTGTTAGAGGTGTCATAACAGTGTCTGCAGTTCGGCAACTGTTCCGCTCCACTGAATGCTCATGTCAATTGAAAGCGTTATGTTCGTCTATTATAGTTTACAACTAGCTATAGCATGATTTTATAATTTTGAATTCTTCACAATATTATAGTGGTTATTCCTTAGGATTTGATTTTTTTGTTGGAATAGTTCTACCTTTACATATAATTTTACTGAATAGTAGGTAGGTAAGAGATATAATCTGTACCTATAGGTACAGATTATATCTCTTTTGATTTATAAAGTTATAATAATATAATTATTCCTACAATACAGCATGGATACAGAAAAAATATGATAGGTACATTATTTATTTTGTTATCCTATGAGCTTTAGTTTTTTTGCGCTAGTGGAATACAGGCATTTTTAAATAAAATGTGGGTAATTCTATGCACATGTTTTATTAATATCTATATAAATATCAAGATTTAACTTGTAGCGTGAAATTTTATCATATATCGTAGGCTCAAACAAAAAGCAATCCATCACGTGCAACATCACTACGAGTATGTCAATAAATCAAATCAAGTAGGTACCTATCATATTACTCAAAGGGTATTTTTGCTACACATTTCAGCTAATAAATTGAATGTCAAGTGTTATACGACTAACTGCCTGTGGTGCAGCGGTGGTGTGAGCGACTGCTGATCATGAGGTCTAGGGTTTGATCCCCGGGTCGGGAAGTGCCATTGAGCTTTTTGGTAAAAAAATACCTCAAAATAAAAGCCCGTAGTTAGGAAATAGGCTAGGAAATAGGCAATAGGCTCACCCCCTATTACGTGTGACTTAAACATAGCTGGCGAATTGTGGGTGTTAATACACCACTGCCTACCCCTTCGGGGTATACAGGCGTGATGCTATGTAAAACGACAACTTCTTACATGCTAAATTGGATAGATACATAGCACTGTTGCAATTCTTAGCTAACTTGTTATTGAGAAATTTTATCGATAGAGTTGGCCTAGAACTCTCGAAAACTGTTATGGTGTCGTTTATTATTGTATATTCAATTACCCTTATCAACGCAACACTTAAATAATAATAATAATTAATGTTCTTAAGCCTAAAAGTGCTAATCGTACTCTTTCTAACAGCAATATACTTAAGTACTTATACTATAATTTCAAATATTTTTGATAAATCCTATTTATACAAATAATTATCGAATCCTAACGTAATTACAAATGGTGAAGTAATACATTTACAGTTAAAGCATTTTATACATAGGTACATAGCATCACGCCTGTATTCCCCGAAGGGGTAGGCAGCAGTGTATTACATACCCACGACTCGCCAGCTATGTTTAAGTCCCACGTAATAGGGGGCGAGCCTATTGACGTCTACCGGGCACATTTCCAAACTCCAGGCTGCTACTGAGAATTTTTCTTTTTAGGAAAAAGCTCAATAACATTGCCCGACCCGGGGATCAAACCCGAAACCTCATGATTAGCAGTCGCATACACTACCGCTACACCACCAAGGCAGTTTATAGTGAATGCAGAATGCAACAGCGGCAATCTAAGAAAAATTACGATGGTACGTACGGATATGACTATATTGGTCGACCACAAACATTTAGTAGCATTGAATGGGTGTATAAAATATTCTAAATCAGATAGCTGTATTCAAAACTAAGATTCAAAGAAGAAAGCTCTAATGTTTATTAAAGTACCTTTGCCCACGGCTCCACCGCAGTCAAAAGCTAGTTTTTAGGTTATATCTCAGGTTCCCGTTTATAGCTTAATACAGTATTTTTTTCTCAAATATATCTTAAATGTACAGACACAGCTTTGTTACAGCTTTATAATATAGATAATATAGATTGATGCATGTAAATGTATTCCGCTAGATGGCGTTGATCGTAAAGACAAATGTGATGAGGAAATTGGGATGACCAAATAGGTATATACAATAGCTCAGTGGCTTAGAGCACTTCCCTGGATAGGAAAAGACGCGGGTTCGATTTCCGCTCGTACAAAAAATCTCTTTTTCCTTATTCACAAACAATTTGTACTTTTAAAGTAGCGGAGCATGTCAAATGCTATAAAATATAGATCAAAAAAGGTTTATAAATAGTTAGGATATACCATAATGAAATGTCGTTAATTGCGTAAGCGCATCTGCTGTACAAGTTCTATTAGCTAAGTCGTGCTGCCACTGTAATTACTTCGGGTAAACATAAATAATAATATCATCCACGCTCGCTAGCTCAGTATAGATTAGAGAGGCTGGAAATCTTCACACTTGGCGCCGCACTGACGGATTAGACACACGATTCCTCATTAAATTTCATTCAAGAAAAATTACCTACATTATACACATATTATTACAAAGTAATTATGGACATGACGATATCGGAGGTCTCAAATAGGTAACTGTATAATATCTGCACAATTATATAACCACTCAGTTATTTAATAGATATCCGCAGACAAACAGTGAATGAGAACATAACAATTGTTTTAAATGAGGTCGACACATCAATTGGTATCTCGAATAATTTGTACAATAGTTTGTAGTAGGTACCTACGTGTTTGTTAAGTACCTATTGATATCACTAATATCTTCTATATACTTAAAACAAATTTGTATTAGTTGCAGAAGTTATAAGAGTCAAGTGCGGCTGGATCACTGGAAAAATATATGAAAAAATATTATGAAAAAAAAATATTCTTCTATATTTTGTAAAGAACGATTTTTCAAGAACGGATATATTGATTTCAATAACTTTTTTGTACGGCCTCTAGAAGTTTTTTTTGCATTGGAGAAATAAGAAAATCTCTGATACATGACAGAAGTCATGCCGTATCATGAAAAATATAACCATGGCAATAAAGCCACTTAAATTAAAATCATTTCAATGCAATTAAAACATATTTTATTTAGATTTTTGTACATTTAAACAAACTTAATTAATTTTAATTTAAAAAAACTGAATTTAGTTCAGCTCTTAAGTAAAAACAAAATTAATAGGTTCCGAGACGGTTTGAAGTTAGTCGGGTCAGCGAGTACGTTAATTAATTACTATTCGACAGCTAGTATGTCTTATGACCATGGAAGTAACAGGTATGATAGGTCCATGCTTATGACATAGGTATTCGCTGTTTGTCCAAGATTACCTACTATGCGCCAGTTGACTAGCTTTTACCTGCGACTTTATCCACGTTGAATAAGTTTTTCTATATCCTTTTTATTGTTCGCTAAGACGAAAAAAATTAAACCTATCGACACACATCCCTCCTTTCAGGGAAACAAACAGGATAATGGGTCTTCAACCACTAAATAAACCTTCCGTGTGCCTTGTCTCCAGTTGTACTGCCGGAACACTGGAACTATTTGACATTACTTCAGTGGTACATTAGAAGGCCCTTCTTCAGCGGGCCACTGGAACTGTGTACATTAGAAGGCCTACGGTTATGTCACGTGTTTACGTTGATATAATAACTAATGTGTTGCATAGTGATATCGAATTAGAGCAATAAATTATTGATGAGATAGAAAAAGATGACAAATGGAATTCAAACACCTGACTCTGTAAATAGATGCACTTAAAGTTCTCAACATCATCAACTCATGGAACAACACCATCGACAAGAATATGTTACTCCGAGACCGAGTATTTAATAAAGTTTCAGCAATACAAACAGCCTAGTGGGAATGCTTTTTAATAGAAAATAATAAAAAGACTGTTATATGTAATTACGTATTATAAGAAATGTGGTCGAACCGCTCAGATAAGTGCTAACATTAAGTTAACAAGAGAAAGGTGACAATGAAAATTTTTACAAGTCTTCTTCGATGTTACCACAAATAGAAATCTTAGATGGCATGATTTTGTGACATTATTACGTGCCAAATTCGTTCTTTTGTTTTTAAGTTTATTTTGTTTTTAAAAAGAGAAAAAAACACAACTACCTTTTAATAATTTGAAATAAAAAAGATAAAGAAATCATCATTAGATTACATTGTGATATACCCGATCGAACAAATAAAGAATAACGCATATGGCCCCAGAAGTCAGGGAGAAATCGCTGCATATACAAAAAAGGTATAGTGCAAACATGTAATCTCCTCCTTATTTTGTAGTCGGTTGAAACTATATCATTCGTGAGAGAGTGATATGCCCAACGTACTGACAGTTAGTATAACCCTCCTATGACTAAAGTGGCAACTCAACGACCACTAATTCACGGTGGTCCCATTATTCCTTGCTAAGGTAGCGGCCTAGGTTTTAGTGAATAAAGAATCTCCTGGTTATGGGAGCCAAATTTTGTGTGCGTCCTGCCTGTTATGTCCACCAGATTGCAATTGGCTTAATGATTGAATTAGTTTACAAAAATCATTTCAGCTAACCAAAAGAAATATTTAATTATATTATACACCTTAGCAATGTAGCATAGCCTAATTACAAATAGCGTTTATTTTAAAAACAAGGGAATATGCTATACAAATGCGTGTGTAAAGTATTTTTAAATTCTAAAGGATCCTTAATAACAAACAAACTCACTTTCGCATTTATAATATTAAGTGAGGATTATATATATGTGTATTACATTTGCAGAACTAGAAGGATGTTATTCATTCTCATAATTATATAAAAGCTAAAAAAGACAAATTCTACATTTGCACAATAATACGTATAACGACAAAGCTAAGGAAGGTCATTCACCCAGTTAGATGGTAAGTTAAAAGTGCAGTTGGCAGCTGTGCACAGAGTGTACGCAGTGGGATGCAAATTGAACAGTGCACTAATGAATCGTCGCCTGCTCTAATTAAACTGATGCGGATGTTGATCTATTCTATTCGCCAAAATAATTATTAAATTAAGCGTTACTATTTGTATAGTTAATTGTTTTCTTTTCTGGCACATCAAATTTCACTGACATGAAAATATAAAGATCATTTAAAAAGAAATAAAACAACAAAAGGTTTTAATAACAATAAGAAGGTATACCCAAAAAAGCTTTTCCCAATGTATTTTTTTTCTACAAGACCAATTTAAGATTTCCTTAATTATCGGGTTAAATTTAAATATTTAGACGATAAATGTCATTATTCCAAAAATAAAACTTAAATTCATTTAAAATTTTTTTTATTTAAATTGAAGTTAGTATTAAAATGGAAATTTAGTGCCAATAAACGATAAGTTAATTTAAAAAATCCTATGATTTTAAAGTTATCACCAAATTCTATTTATAAGTTTACCAGTGTAATGTCTGGCCGTAAACGTCTTATAGGTAATTAATCATTATTCTTACGGTAAGATGGAAATTGTACTGTCATAAACTTAAGTAGGTACGACAATTGTCTGGTTGATTTTCCGCTTGCCAGTAACGGCTGTCGGACACAGCACTCCGGAAATGTCGGAAAGCCAATTCCTGACAGTCCCCTATTCCCTATACAGATACAGACGCTATAATGGACAACGAGAATGAAAAGCGTTAAACGAAAACGTTTCTGTTTGCTCTCAATTTGAAGATTATTCATATTATTTGTATATTCGAACTAATATGACTGAAATTATATGATTGTGGAAATCATCTCTGTTAAGATTACTCGCATTTATCTTAACTTGCTTGATTAGCTTGCTTAACTCCTCACAAGGCAGCCAGAACCGTATTAAGCCCGGTTTTTCGTTCATCGCTTCCTATTAGAACAAAGCTGGGAATATACAAGACATACATACGCTCACGACTTACCTACGCCGCACCGGCGTGGTACGCGTATGTATCAGACACCAATAAAAAGAAACTACAAGCCCAAGAGAATCTGAGTATCCGGACCATCGTTGACGCACCACGCTACGTAAGTAACAGCACCATACAACGCGACTTAAAGTGCGACAACATAGAAGTGTTCGTCAAAAATATCACGACACGAATGTACGCGCGAGCAGACACATCTATACACGAACACCTGAGACGATTCGCCCCACTTCATGCAAGACCACCCGACGAAAAGGGTAGAAGAAAAATGAAGCCGTACTCACGGGACTTAACCATAAAATAAAAAAAAAACAAGAAACCTACCGAAGACAAACAAGACGCTAACTATATATTGCATATTTAGAAAAAAAATGGAAACCAGTGCTACTCATACACGGTGGACCCTGGCGCAGGCGCGAATTTTTGCGTCTAATGCCGCCCTAGCTGAGGCTGCGGGTGGATGGACCGGGGAACTTCCGCCAACTGCAACACCTCCCACGAAGGTGCGACGCTCCGTGTGCGGATGCGTCCCTCAGTTGAGGGTACCCGAAAGGTTACCCTTTTGGGTACCCCGCCGGCGGACCACTGAAGGAATGTAATATAGTTCCGGTGGCCTGCCAATAAAGGCGGAGAGACGGCGCGCAGCGGGTTTCTTTAGTGGGTGAGGGCCCCACAATACCCTGTTCGTTGCCCCGAACGACGGGGTGAGCGGTTAGGAACATTTTTTCCCGCCTTAACAAAAAAAAAGGGTTTTATTTTAAAACATTTGAGGGTTGCTTTCAAATCGCCCAGTAGCAAAATAAATTAAATTATGTCTGGCGTTTCTACGTTCAGTCCGTGGTGTTTTATTTGAACTTTAAAAAACATATTTTAATTTGTTAAACACAAAGTGAAATATGTGACATCGAAAATAACAGTCACGAGCAGGATTTTTGGTTATTTTCGATTTCACATTTATAACTTTGTGTTTAATGTATAGGTAGTGCTAAGCATGTCAAATGCTGAAAATATATATAAATATATTTAAATTTGATTCGGAATAAAGAGAAATATTGCTGAATTAAAATCAATTATTATTAATTACTTATTCTCTGAAATAGGATACCTATTTCAGAGAATAAGTTCAGCGTTTTCACGCAATGTTCAATTGAAACGATCTTGAAACCCAACTCGTTTAATTATTCTTCATTCACAAATTATTCAGAGCAAATTAAAAAGAGTATAACAATTTAATCTATTGATACTATTTTACGAGAACAAGTAGGTGTCTACATTTATAAAGAGGATATAATACATTGTCCCAAGGTCTGGTATAATGGCACCCGTCCATCTTAATACTATGCAGCGGCTGGGAACAAGATTGTACAAGCCATATATTTCAATAATTACTGGTATCTTTATCTTTTTGGTATACAGTACAAACTATTAAACTTATACAGAAAAGCTATTACATATATCACAAAAGAACACTATTAGCTTTAAGTTTTAAGAACAATATATATAGTATACTAGCTGACCCGGCGAACTTCGTACCGCCATATATTTTTTCATGAATAAATATTGCAATTATAAATTGCGATATAAAGTATCCTATCTCTTAAGTTGGAACAAAACACACATTTAAAAAAAAAAAGTTAAAATCGGTTCAGTAGTTTCGGAGTTCATCCCGGACAAACATCGTGACACTGGAATTATAAATAATAGATAGGTATATTAATAGATGGCGGAGTGGTTAGATACCGATCCCTGCGACACTAGCAGTGTAGTGTTGTGTGTTCGATTTCTACACAAGACAATTCTTTATGTTTATTTTATATACCTACTACGTGGGTGGCAAATAAGTAAGCGTTTACGAGTACCGTAGCCTTTAGACGCTAGCAAACCAAAGGCATCACTCACGCGTCGCCATATCCAACGAAAAAGTTAGGACGTGAAGAGGAAGAATAATAAGGAGATGATAGGAGGGATAAAAAGGAAAGATTAGACAGGATAATAAAAAGAGGATATAAAGGATAATAAGGAGAAGATAAATAAAATAAATAAATAAATATTCACGGACATTTTTCACACAACGTCCTCTGGTCCCAAACTAAGCTTAACGCTTGTGCTATGGGTACCAGATTACGGATATAATACATACCTATATTGTGGTGTGTGGGTTCGATTCCCGGGTCGGGCAGTGTTATTCACTGCCCGACCCGGAAATCGAACCCGAGACCTCATTATCAGCAGTCACTTACACTACCTCTGCTCTACATAGGCAGTTGAAGTATAAATATAAAACAGAGAAAATCCACAATTAGGCACTAAAAGTGTACACTATAAATTAGTGCAGATTAAGCTTTCCTGCACTCATTTCATTTAGTATTGTTTTCTGCAACGTATCAATATGCCTAATAATACCAAAATCTCGTCTTAAAAACTCATTGACTGTCTAGCTCTTCTTTCCCTATCAGAAGTTAATCGCATCTCTCTCTCAGAACTGCTTTCATGTGCTCGTGCAGTTGCATTATTAACTATCATAGAGGTTAAACGATGCGCTCTTTCCTCTGACGATTCCTGAGAACGCGCATCTCTCATTCTTTGGCATTTCTCGAATTTCGAGATAAGAAAGACCATTTTTTAGGTGGTATCGTAGGTAGAATAAAAATAACCTAATAATTAAACACAGTGAAAAATTTGAAATCAAAAATAACAGTCACGAGCAGGATTTTAACCTGCATCTCCTGGATACCGTCCAGATGCTTTGCCAATTCAGCCATCGTGACAATTGCTCCTGACTGTTAATTTAGATAACACATTCATACTTAACGTCTTTGGGTGACGCCTGCACCATCTGTCGGAAGTATTTTCATACATTATACCGACCAGGTAAACTTAATTTTACAATTAAAATTTTACCTAATAATGACGCAAACCCTATAAATATTTAGATATTTTTATAGATATTTTTAGCATTTGACATGCTTAGCACTATACATTAAACACAAAGTGAAAAATGTGAAACCGAAAATAACAGCCACGAGCAGGACTCGAACCTGCATCTCCTGGATACCGTCCAGATGCTTTGCCAATTCAGCCATCGTGAACCTTGCTCCCGACTGCTAATTTCGATAACACATTCATACTTAACGTCTTTGGGTGACGCCTGCACCATCTGTCGGAAGTATTTTGATACATTATACCGACCAGGTAAACTTAATTTTACAATTAAGATTTTACCTAATAATGACGCAAACCCTATAAATATTTAATGTATATTTTCATGTATATTTTTAGCATTTGACATGCTTAGCAACATACATTAAACACAAAGGGAAAAATGTGAAATCGAAAATAACAGTCACGAGCAGGATTTGAACCTTCATCTCCTGGATACCGTCCAGATGCTTTGCCAATTCAGCCATCGTGACAATTGCTCCTGAAATGTGAAATCGAAATCCTGCTCGTGACTGTTATTTTCGATTTCACATTTTTCACTTTGTGTTTAATTGGTATTTAGATACGATTTCCGTGCTAGACACCTACTGATGTGTTTGAAACCGGTGCCAAAAATGTTCTTAATGTTATCTAAGTAGTTATTTATTATGAATTGTTTTTGATACTTTTGTACCTACTTGGCACCGGCTTCAAACACATCAGTAGGTGTCTAGCACGGAAAACGTATCTAAATACCAATTATTTATTGCTTTTTAGTTCCTGGGTGCATTTGAAGGCGGTTTTCTTTTTTTGTCAAAAAATGTTTTATTTTGTGCTTTTTAGTGATTTTTTATAATATAGGTTAGAGTAGGTCGTAAATGATAGGGAGGCCTCCCTAAACGAAAAAAAATCAGACAACGAAAAAATATCATCGATGTATACATTTTTTTTAGATTTTTGTTGATATTATAAAAACTACTACACCGATTTCGATAAAATTTAAATGGGACCATTTTGGAATAAACCTCTTCCAAACAAAAAAATAAATTTTGCAAATCCGTCAGCATATGACGGAGTTATGCCCGAACATACGTAAAAAAAATATATAAACATCCGAATTGATAACCTCCTCCTTTTTTTGAAGTCGGTTAATATATCTACGGAATAAAAATAACCTAATAAGATAAAAACACAAAAAGAAAAAATGTATACTTACTTAATTGAAATTTATACTTAACTTTATAACGTTTCACTTGACAGCTATATTGTATATAGAAAAGAAGGAGAAACAAACAAAAACACTAAACAAACTAATTATATTATTATCTAATACCTACTTTAAACTTATCTAAAAACTGCGTACCTCTATGTATTTTTAAAATCGAGAACGCGCTTATTCCGAGAAGAGTCAATAAGAACCACGTCCGTTCGCATTAAGAGTGACAATGTGAGTGAAGTCGGCGCGTTTTTTTTTTTTTTGTGTGGCGTTTGTTGTTAGCCTCAGATGGCTATGGCAACCTTACCCGGATAATTGGTGAGCGCAGAGGGCTCTCAAACCAAAATTTAGGCAACGAATTCAAGCGCATTTTCATCCGACTTGCTTCAAATTTATCGTCACTGCTCAGCTCCTATGTGTCTTAGCGTTATTTTATATAACCTATAACCTGCCCAGAAGTATGGACTACAATCGTACTAAGTTTGGTTAAAATCCCTTCAGTAGTTTTTGACCCATGCGTGCATATACAGACAGACAGACAAAAAATTTACTGATTACATTTTTGGCATCAGTGTCAATCACCATTCATCCTCCAATATTAATTTTGAATATATATTCAATGTACAGAATTGACCCCTCTACAGTTTTATTATAAGTATAGATAACGATCACGAAAGTCAAAAATTAACATAAATATTAAGCTTAGAGAAATGAAGCTGTCGAAGTCAAAGTAGGTATCGCGTAACAAAATTACTACGATAATAAAGACGATATTAACTATACTTATGCCAAATTTAATAATGTGTTTAGAAATTTCTCTAAATAAACAAAGTTAAAATACAAAAAAGAAATCCATTTAAAATCCCACAAGTAATAATACATCATGTCTGATGGTATCTGTCACTGATAAGTATACCACAATGGGCGATAATTGCACATCTACCCTCCATCGCGTGTACACGGCCATTCATTGTCACACAACTTTACAGTCCCCTCTACGTGACCCGTCTCTGGAGAAGGTGACGATTTAAAATAAACAAGACAGCGCATCAAATTTGAAAACTAAGCATAAAGCAGCAGGAGGTCGTTTTCCTTTCAATAACAAATGCTATATTCTTTAAAATGTAAGTACAAAGCAACACAAACAGTGTTTATCGTAGTATTTTCTAGGTACAACTTCAGACATTAAAAGCTCTAGCCTAATTCATATACTTTGAGTCATAGTGGCAAAGGAATGACTATGTAACATTTTTGAGTTTTTCAAAAAAGATTTACAAGGTGATTGTGTAACCAGTGTAACCATACTTTGTACCTTAATGGGCTAAATTAAAAAGAAAATTTCGCAACAGATCACTGAACAAGATTGTACAGCAATGAGCAATGCCAATCATTCAGTCATAGACAAGCTAGTTTCCAACATAGGTAGGCAGAGACAACGGATTACCACTTGCCATAGTATGGCCTTCCACTGCCCACTTTTACCCTCTTTTAGTGAACCTCGTCGCCGCTATTCGGATGTCTGATACTAACAATCGTAAATTGCGTTCCTTCACAACGAAGTCTATTAGATAATGCTAAAGGTAAAATTACCATGATGATACCTGTCAAAATTAATTAAAATAGATATGTAAAGTAATTGTTTTACAGAATAAGTAAGTACTAGCGTACTTTAACTTTGTTTACTTACTATTACGTAGTGTTGCGGTAGTGCCGTATAACGTGAAAGTATGCTAAATTATTTATTTGATACGGATATTGTAATAAGAAATTATTTCCTTTTAAATATATAGGTATACATATACGTTTCCATGAGAGACCCTGCTTTAATAATATCTAGCTGTACTATAGGTATGTAATATAGGCTATAGCTTGTGTGAACATGGATGTTATTCATGTCATAGTCTACTGAATTCCGGCTCCGGTGTAGCCAAAAGCTAGATTTTAGATTATATCTCAGGTTTCCGTTATATCAGCGAGATCAAATATATATCAGTTTTTAAATATAATCAAGAACTATCAAATAAAAAAAGTTGCATTAAAATCTGTTCAGTAGTTTTTGCGTGATGCGCGAACAAACAAACAGAAAAAATTCAAAAAAGAATTCCCAATCTTTACTTCACAATTGTTTTTAGATATCTATACAACTCATGCCACATGCATTTAATTAGCTACATTATTCCAATAACATAGCATCACGCCTGTATTCCCCGAAGGGGTAGGCAGAGGTGTATTACACACCCACGACTCGCCAGCTATGTTTAAGTCCCACGTAATAGGGGGCAAGCCTATTGACGTCTACCGGGCACATTTCCAAACTCCAGGCTGCTACTGAGAATTTTTCTTAATTTTTTTTTACGAAAAATCTCATTAACACTGGCCAACCCGGGGATCGAACCCAAGACCTCACGACC
Source organism: Leucoma salicis (assembly GCA_948253155.1). Lineage (NCBI taxonomy): Eukaryota > Metazoa > Arthropoda > Insecta > Lepidoptera > Erebidae > Leucoma > Leucoma salicis. Next base: position 10,480,338 of record OX411809.1, on the reverse strand, counting down.
AGCAGTAGCTTACACTACCGCTGCACCACAGAGGCAGTTAAATATATATAGTAAGATTAATTTTGCAAGTGAAATTTATACATACTACGTGTTCATTTATAATATGGCTAAGTATATCAAATGCTTAAAAAATATATAAAAATATCAAGATAGTGTCAATAATAAATTTACGTATATTAGGAGTTGTTTTACGCCCGAAATAAAGAAACTATATTTGGGTGGGATAGTTACACTAATTATATTCGGGAGATTAATCGGTAGATATATGCAATAATAGAGCCTTTTGGCATTCTGTTCTCTCTACCTACCCTGCAAGGGAGATGGCGTGATGATAAATAAGTAAGTAATTATCAGTAGTCCGTAGAAATAGCGAGATCTGGCGTTGGATTACTAAACCATAAAGGAACTATTTTCTTTTTATCTATGTTTTTGACGTTAACATTTTTCTTCTTTTATTTGCTAGTACAGTTTTTCCTTCTGAAATTTTGAAGATAAATCTTACATTTGTTTAAGTCCAAAACTTTGCAGGTAATGCACGGCTTCCGCATTAAATCAAAGCAAATTGGCTGTCATTCGCACGTATATTGCGGATGCCATTATTCGAGCGCATTACACAATACCGTATGGGACTATACGTTGGCGTTGTCCTATAAAACAATTCACATCAAACTCCATCACAGAATCAATCATTACTTATACATAAATTTCATTTAGTTTTGTGTATACTATAGTAGTGAAGAAGCACGGGTTTTAAATCTCCTTATTTGACTTATTTAAACATCAAGAGAAATTATCATAAGGATATATGAAACTGCATCAAAAAAAAATATATAAATTCGCGGATGAAGTCAGCTAATTAGATGATAAATAAGATATGAATGTTATATTAATCTTTCAATTAACTCTCAGGGTTTTTTTTAATGCGTATGGTGGCAGACAAGCCACGGCCCATCTGATGTTAGAACCGTCGCTCATAGACTCAACTATGCCCAGAGTATTTAGATATTTTTATATATATTTTTAGCATTTGACATGCTTAGCACTATACATTAAACACAAAGTGAAAAATGTGAAATCGAAATCGTCGAATCGAATCGTGCTCCTGACTGTTATTTTTGATTTCACATTTTTCACTTTATGCCCAGAGTATTGTCAAGCCGCTGCTCACCATTTCATTTTATAAAATGAAAGAATAAACGGCTATCTTTTGCTACAACCAAAACACACTGATGTTCTTCATGGCTGGTCACACGGGAGATGGTGGTACCAACCCGTTCGGGCCCGATAGCAAGTGAGTACTCCCACTTGGTACCCAGCCCTACCACCAGTAACGCAATGGGTGATAATTGCTTACTTCCGTTAGTCACCTCGTACGACACCCATGGGAAAGAATGGGGTGGTGACAATTGTATTCTTAGTCCGTCACCACACGGAAAAAACACGGTTTTATCGACTTCCATCGAGATTAAAACCGTGAATATCTTGGAACGTTCATTAGAAACGTATTACTGGTTGAGAACAGGAAATATTGCAAGGTTATATTTATTAGTATTATATATTATGATTAAGTTACCTGTAATTACTATATATATCACAAATTATATGTAGATTGATTTTTTATTTGTATTCTTAATTTATTGTGACTACATTAATTATAATAGCTTATTTTTGGTTAAAACCTTTTTGTGTTGTAAATTATTTATTTTGTAGGAATCACAAATCCATTATGGCAGTGTATTTATATAAACACCGCTGTCCTGAAATAAAATATACTGAACGATGATGTATATCGAGTATCAACAACATCCACTGCGATCGCCAACCCGCCTGCCAAGCGTGGCGATTACAGCATTGTCCCCCGGGACCGCTCGTTGTGGCGTTCTCTTGGGGAGGCCTATGTCCAGCAGTGGATTTTGACAGGCTGATGGATGGATGGATATAATGTTGTTCCTGGTATAATTATATTTTATTTGACGACGATTTACTAATTATAATATTCCTTTGTGATTTGTTTATTTATTAATTATGTAGCGTTTGTTTATTATAATTATATCAGGAAATAATACCTAATAATTTGTTCTAGAATGATATTTTTTTTTATGATTAACTATTATATTATTTTTTACTATAATAATATAATTTGCATGGCTAAAAGCTAGAATAAGGCGGATTATCATTATTTTGTAAAACCTTTTGTTACGCTTATTAGCAAGATAAATTATTGATTGATTGATTAGTGTATTGACAAAATTAAATGATAATATAATAGACAACATGATGTGTGTGTAAATTCCTTACGCGATTTAAAATAATACTGAAAGATATGGTAGGTAGGTACTAACCGTAACTAATTGCTAATTACCGACAACGCTAACGTAACGTATGTATGTAACGCCAGAGATACAAAGACAATATTTACATTAAATGTCATGTGTTTTAAAAATACGTCATAACCTTATTACTCCATGAAGACTTCCATGAAGGTCACACAAAGTACGTGAAGTGTGAAATTTCAGAAAATAATAGTGCGAGTATAATGATAACAGATTCGTAAGGTAGTTGAAATTCTATCAAAATCAGCATTGAAAGATTGAGGTTTTTTTACTTTTTCCAAACTATTAATCCGTGTGGTGACGGACTAAGAATACAAGTGTCACCACCCCATTCTTTCCGAGGGTGTCGTACGAGGCGATTAATGCCCGGTTCCTATATTCAACGAATCGTCATTGTTAACAGCTACCCATCCGTTAGTTGCAAAATGTCAGTCAATTCACGTACGACTCGTATTTTATAGGAACAGATTATACTTACACCTGGTAGAATATTCTACCAATCGTAAGTAAAACGATCCGTTTTATTATTATAGGAACCGGGCATAAGGGAAGCAAGCAATAATTATCACGTGGTAGGGCTAGGTACCAAGTGAGAGTACTCACTTGCTATCGGGTCCGAACGGGTCGGTACCACCATCTCCTGTGTGACCGGTCATGAAGCACGTCAGTGTGTTTTGGCTGTATCAGAAGATAGCTATAACTGAGAAGTGAAATGATGCGCAGCGGCTTGACAATACTCTCGGTATAGCTAAGTTCATGAGCGACGGTTATCACTTACCATTAGGTGGGCCATAGCTCGTCTGCCATCATCTATTACCTATATATAATTCCAGTTTCACGATGTGTGTCCGGGATGAATTCCGAAACTACTGAACCAATTTTAACTTTTCTTTTTTTTTAAATGTGTGTTTTGTTCCACCTTAAGAGATAAGATACTTTAATATTATCTCAATTTATAATTGCAATATTTATTCATGAAAAAATATATGGCGGTACGAAGTTCGCCGGGTCAGCTAGTAAGCAATAAAAATATACTTTTTTATTAATAACAAGAAAACAGGTCAAAGATAAATCCATTGACAATCAAATCAGAAAAAGTAGTGAAGAAGAAAAAGTCTTTGCCTATTTACGTATAATTATACATTGTGTAGATCATTGAAATGTGCCATGTGTTTTAGGGGTTATTTTCATTTAAATATGTTGTCTAGTTTTCCTCTCTGGAATTCTCGACGGTAGTGACTATTTTTTGATATGTAACAGTGATCTTGCTTACGAAGCCAATACGAAATGTTCGCTCATTCTCTAACGGTGCTATGCCAATACACTTTACCAACAAATTGGACTCTAGCTTTAGTGTTATCAGTGTATCGATTTTCTAGTTAAAATTCTAGTCTATTTCTTATCAAGAATATTATTATTCTTATATGTTTTTTGTAACAATCTAGATACTTATATTCTATACCTGCACGGATGCATCTTCTAATTCTTCGACTTTTTAAACTTAATACTTTTTAGATATTTTAAAACTGCGGCTGCGCGGGTTAAACCACAAAATAACTTAAATTACTAATAAATTTTGTTTTAGTAACAACATTAAAGCGTTACAATAAGGTTTCATCCCACGGTCTCACGTCTCCATACGTCGTCCATAATAAACAGCATCAATTTCATTTCATTTCCTGAGCTGTCCGCTCTCCCGCACCCGAGTTCCCTCTGCGACCCACTCGGCAAATTATTGGATTAACATGATAACACTAGGCGGACGAATATACCCGTATTTGACGTTCAATGATAGCACTGTTTCGTAAATTAGTTATATGGGCATTACTTCTATCGTGGAAGAATAGCACTTGATTTTGAAATACGCTTTTATACGCCTCCACGACTGTATCGTTGCAAGCAATACAGCTACACATTTTAACACTATGTAAATTGGTAAAAAACTGCATCTGTGGCGCTGCGGTAGTGTGAGCAACTGCTGATCATGAGGTCTCAGATTCGATCCCCGGGTCGGGCAGTGTTATTGAGCTTTTTCGTAAAAAGAAAAATTCTCAGTAGCAGCCCGGAGTTTGGAAATATACCCAGTAGACGGCAATAGACTAGCCCTCTATTACGTGGGACTTAAACATAGCTGGCGAACCGTGGGTGTGTAATACACCTGCCAACCCCTTCGGCGAATACAGGCGTGATACTATGTTTTATATGTTATGTAAATTGGTAGGTGCATAATATACATATATGGGACCACAGCAATCTGTGCGACACTCACTATTAATTCACTTTTTTATTTCAGACAACACTGATATTATAGATTAAATCATAGGCATTACGTTGATGCTGATTAACAGACAAAATAGAAAGAGAGAAATTTAGAATCTAGATAAAAGTAGAAATACCTACGATATTATGAAGAATGCGTAAATATTTGTCCCGCGTGGGAATTGAACTCACGACACTCGATCTACATACTGTGTAGGTGTGTGCAGTTTTTAGTATCAGTACTGAATTATTTTTCTTTATTTATATTGTGTACCTATTTTGATTGTTTTGTGAAGACTCTCGTAAGTTGCTTGTTTTATAAAAAACCTAGGTATAACTCTACCGTCCACCGAAGGAATGTAACAAAGTTCCAGTGGCTCGCCAATAAAGGCGAAGAGACGGCACACGGTGGGTTTCTTTAGTGGGTGCAGGCCCCACACTACCCTGTTTGTTGCCCCGAACGACGGGGTGTGCGGTTAGGAACATTTTTTCCCGCCTTAACAAAAAAATGGTATAACTCTACCGATTTCTAACGTTACGTCTCAGATACGTGGTGGGCTAAAAAATCTCGTCTAACGAAATAGCGGTCAATTAGCGTTAGTAAGCCCCGCAATTAAAATAAATGGAGATAATATTGATGGAGGCTGACTATACCGTTACTGACTATGCGACAAGAATATCTTATACTGCCCGTATTACTAAATACATGGTCAATTACACAAACTTTAACGGACTGAGTAAATGAGACTTAATAAGGAACTTATGTAATTATTACCGCTCTAACAAAGCACAGCCCCTATCCTGTCCACTTTGGCTATTTGTGTCAAACTTAGGGAAAATTAAACGTAAAAGATTGGAACGTTATACATAATTTGATATATTATATGTTTGAGGCTATTCTACTAAAATTAAAAGCTAAAGATGCCGACCTTAAATAACATAAAATTAATGCAAATCACATACTGTTTCTTTTTTCTTAGGCTTTGAGTTTCTAAGAAGAATCTTACGTGATTACGTAAGTGAAAGTTGACGTAACGATAAATACAAAAAATATATTAGAAAAGCAAATAAATAACAGGCCTATCTTCAAATTAATGACATTAAGTTATCTTAATGGGCCTACGTCCCTAAGGGACGTCGCTGTTATCAGATTAACTTACATGCATATGTAAAAAGCGTCTATTATAATTTTACTTCGAGGGGGCCCTACGTGTAACTTTTCGTTTATGTAGGTACTTAAACTCAAAAAATAATTATTTAAATAATTTTTCTATGATTTTACAAAATACTTAAAAAGGAGTTTAAATGTAGGTATCGTAAATAAATTAATTCAAAATAAAACCTTAAAACATACTTTTGAGTTTTTCCTCGAGCCATTCTTCGAAGTTGAACCCACAAAAATCGAAAATAAGCACTGTTTATATCGAAATCGAAGTAAAACTAATCCACTGTAAACACCAAGCACAATTGTTCAAAAAAAATTTAAATCGAATTTCAAATTTTTATATTGGCGGCAATTTATCTCATGAGCATGTATCCCGCGAGGTGCGTATCGTATCACCACTCTCTGAGATCTCGACTCGGTCGCGACAATCGCCCTACTTCGCAGACCGGAGTAACCAGTCTTTTACGTGAGACAGAGATCACGAATTAATATTGTGTACCCGTTAGAAAGAGAAGACCTATTTTAATTGACATGTTTTCACTTCTTAAATTTCCTATTTTATAAGAAATATTTTATTTACTTCTATACATATCGTACTGACACATTGTCAATGTCTTTAAAATAGTAAACCACCTGTATATAATGTACTGACCGCTGTAGGTACATATTTGAATATCCGATTGCTCAACCGTTTGGCAAGAATACTTGTAGTGTCCTCTAGTTAATAAATGTAGTACTACGTTACAATCTGATTGCGCAGAGTACACCGCCGTTCATATTTAATCTATGGCGCTTTACTTCGTTTCTAATTTCGATTTATGTGAAATGTTGTATAGAAAGCGCTGATAGATGTCACTACCCATACTAACTGTGTCTCTTTATCTGTTTGTCTGCCTGTTTGTGACATGACGCTAAAACTACAGAATGGATTTTCATGAAACTTTTTGTTTAATAAATCTTGATTAGACTTAAGCGATAGGTAGATCAAAATCCTCGACGAACGGATAAACGTGGGAAAGAAAAATATTCACAAGTGGCGACCACGTATTGGATGGCGTAGCGTAAGACAGCCTCCCACCAGGTGGACCGGTAATATATAGCCAAAGCTGCAGGATGGAAGCGGCTCGGCACGGAACCATTCGTTACGACGCTCTTTGTCCAGCATTGGGCGAGGAAAGGATGAATAGATAGTCCCCAAATACTTTTTTAGGGCAATGCTTTATGGCAACTTCTACCTAACTGCTCTGGCTAACCTGACTCTAGCAACACCAGAGGCTTCACTCACGTCTCGCCTATCCTAAAACAAGAGATAGGAGGTGGGAAAGGAAGGATAATAAGGTGAGGATGAGGAGGTAGTTGGACCTACGGAGTTTTAAAATAGAGCCTAGAAACGGATCTTTCTTAGCTAACCTGGTTATCATTCTGTCTTCTTGCGGAGTTGTTTTTCACACATTTAAAGCTGTGTTATAGCGCCTGAAATGTTGCACTGCATTTCATACCATAGTTTTTGAACAATTTAAATGTTGTGTAACCACGCTCGACAAACTTCATGATAATTTTTCGTAGTGTTGGATCGCAACTTTTATTTTTGCCCATTTTTCTTCAAAATAATTCTCAAAACTTAAAATTAAAAATCTGGATTGCCGCCAAAACTACCACAAAACAATAAGAGAAGAAATAAAAAAGTATTAAGATTCAAATTCTGAAATTAGATTGCAATACCTCAGTGTCCTTAATTAAATGGCCAGCCAGCATTCTTTGAACAAATAGCACTATGATAATCTATCAGCTATACTGTAAAGAGGTTTAATGTTTAAGAAGTTGTTATTGTTTGTACAATCGGGCACATCAATGACTAATTATACTTACATGTAAAAGATATGGAATATTGTTAAGACTCGTTGGAAAATAAAAAATTAATTCACAATTTGGCTCAACTAGAGATGGTCCCTAATTAGTTGACCACGACTGTATAAAGATATCTAAATATTTATAGGGATTGCGTCATTATTAGGTAAAAATCTTAATTGAAAAATTAAGTTTACCTGGTCGGTATAATGTATGAAAATACTTCCGACTGATGGCACAGGCGTCACCCAAAGACGTTATGTATGAATGTGTTATCGAAATTAGCAGTCAGGAGCAATTGTCACGATTGCTGAATTGGCAAAGCATCTGGACGGTATCCAGGAGATGCAGGTTCAAATCCTGCTCGTGACTGTTATTTTCGATTTCACATTTTTCACTTTGTGTTAAATGTATAGTGCTAAGCATATCAAATGGTAAAAATATATATAAAAATATCTAAATATTTATAGGGTTTGCGTCATTATTAGGTAAAAATCTTAATTGTAAAATTAAGTTTACCTGGTCGGTATAATGTATGAAAATACTTCCGACAGATGGCGCGGGCGTCACCCAAAGACGTTAAGTATGAATGTGTTATCGAAATTAGCAGTCAGGAGCAATTGTCACGATGGCTGAATTGGCAAAGCATCTGGACGGTATCCAGGAGATGCAGGTTCAAATCCTGCTCGTGACTGTTATTTTCGATTTCACATTTTTCATTTTGTGTTTAATGTATAGTGCTAAGGATATCAAATGCTAAAAATATATATAAAAATATCTAAATAACTATTACAAGTTAATGTTACAAATGAAATGCGATTAACTTAGCGACATTTAATAATAAACATAGCATCACGCCTGTATTCCCCGAAGGGGTAGGCAGAGGTGTACTACACACCCACGACTCGCCAGCCATGTTTAGTCCCACGTAATAGGGGGCGAGCCTATTGACGTCTACCGGGCACGTTTCCAAACTCCGGGTTGTTACTGAGAATTTTTCTTGTTAGGAAAAAGCTCAATAACATTGCCTGACCCGGGGATCGAACCCGAGACCTCATGATTAGCAGTCGCATGCACTACTGCTACACCACCGAGGCAATTAATTGGTTTACTTATACATAATAATGTATAAGTAAACCAATTTTGATTGTGGCAATTAATATCAACAAACACTAGCTGCAGTTAATATAATATACCTATCGCATACTTACTTTCTTTATGTAGTAGGTACTTATATTCTCAAAGTTACTCTATTCTTTGCCCCTAACGACGGAGTGTGCGGTTGGGTACTTACATTATTTCCCGCCTTAAAAAAAACAAGGTTATTCTCAAAGTAGGTACCTAACACAAAAGTTAGGTAGCTAGTCAACAAGATCGCCACCTAAGCACTTACGGAACTCTTCCGAAGCGACCTCTTACGAAGTGATAAGATTCTCTTAAAGTATATGGTTTTGTTATTGTTATCCTCATCCTTAATGTACTGACACGAGCCCAACGAATCTATCTCTATCTGGTACATAAAGGACGGTAGTATCAGCAATAACTACGTGAATTACTGCACAGATGGCGCTGATATATTCCTTAGTACGATAATCCTGCTAACATACTAACATTGTAAATGTGAAAATTTGTATTTTTGTTATTCCATCACGCAAAAACAGCTGAACATATTCGGATGAGCACAGATAGTAGGTTTATTAAGTACCTATCTGTATTAACGGGCCTCGTGGCGTAGTCGGTAGTGTAACTGACTTCCGTGCACGGGGTTCGATTCCCACTAAGGACAATTATTTGTGTGATGAACACAGATATTTGTACTACGTCTGGGTGTTTTCTATCTATATTATATGTATGTATTTACAAAAAAAAGTAATATATATATTATATCCGTAATCTGGCACCCATAGCGGCCATAGCACAAGCGTTAAGCTTAGTTTAGAGCGTTAAGCTTAGTTAGAGGACGTTTTGTGCTATGGCCGCTTTGGGTACCAGATTACGGATATAATACATATATTACTTTTTTTTGTAAATACATACATATAATATAGATAAAAAACACCCAGACGCAGTACAAATATCTGTATTCATCACACAAATAATTGTCCTGAGTGGGAATCGAATCCCGTGCATGGAAGTCAGTTACACTACCGACTACGCCACAAGGCCCGTTAATACAGAGGTACCTAGTATACCTACTATCTGTGCTCATCCGAATATGTTCAGCTGTTTTTGCGTGATGGAATAACAAAAATACAAATTTTCATATTTACAATGTTAGTATTTTAGCAGGATTATCGTACTAAGGAATATATCAGCGCCATCTGTGCAGTAATTCACGTAGTCATTGCTGATACTACCGTCCTTTATGTACCAGATAGAGAAAGATTCGTTAGGCTCATGGTTAGTACATTAAGGATGAGGATAACAATAACAAAACCATATATTTTAGGAGAATCTTATCAAGTCGCTTCGGAAGAGTTTCGCAAGTGCTTAGGTGGCGATCTTGTTGACTAGCTAACTTTTGTGTTAGGTACTTTGAGAATAACCTTGTTTTTTTTAAGGTGGGAAAAAATGTACCTAGCCGCACACCCCGTCGTTAGGGGCACAACTTTGAGAATATAAGTACCTACTACATAAAGAAAGTAAGTATGCGATATATTATATTAACTGCAGCTAGTGTTTTTTTTTTGCGGAATATTGCAATATTGTGGTTCCGAGAGTTCTACCGTATCGCATGGTTGTGTCGCGTTGGTGAGGTTTTTGTCATTATCGCGCATGCTACTTTGCTAATATCACATTCTCCTCTATCTGTGAGAGTAAGGATTGGCAATCTTAGGTTATTCTGTCCAAAGATAACCGGGATTGACAATCCGTGGGTGAGTGGTGGGCTCTCCTCCTAAAATATCCATTCTATAATAGTAACAATATAATAAGCTTAACACTTTGTCTCTAGATAGGATTTTTACGATATTTGTTCGATCATGACATTGATGAACATTAGTCAAGTATTGAACAAAGCCAAAAGGTCTTTAGACTCTTGAGCAACTCGGACATCAGGTTAACTCTTTCCTTGGAGATGGTAACGTGCGAGATATGCCTCTAGTGTTGGTAGCGTCTATGGGCTACGGTAGCCGCTTAATATCATGTTGGCCATATGCTTGTTTGCCACACACATAGTCTAAAAAAAATATAGCCCATTTATTGGTATCAGCAATATCCAAGAAATATTCATAACCAGATTCTTCTCGCGACTGCGTCTGCTTGGAATTTGGAATTGGGTCGAATAATATAAATCCGTCACTCTACGCCACATTAAATACTACCAACCTACAAATCTGGCAGAAAAAATACTCAAGAACCCATCGATCAATATGTCTTTGCAAATATTACATTATTATTTCTCATGGATTACCATATTTCGACCAAATTTACAAAACTTTCACACATAACCACGATAAATCGCTGAATATACAACAAATACAGACAAGACATTCTGAGAACATTTTTTTATTTGATTAAAAGGATATACTTTGTAGACAATAAACACAAACATTTATCTAACAGTCCCAAAACCCATCTAGTTTTCTCTCACTCCTGATCGGATTCAATTAATGTCTTTCGCAGACTTGTCTTAATTATTAACACATGTCTGCAGACGGCTCGTCTTGTAATTATAATAATTGGTACCAACTTACATATAATAATTATGTACCGTAAAATAATATAAACATGGAGAATGCATTACTTCTACAAATTAGATATTTTTTATTTATGGAATACTGACTGTCATCCGTCCATCCATCAGCCTTTCAACGTCCACTGCTGGACATAGGCCTCCCCAAGAGAAAGCCACAGCGAGCGGTCCCGTCATGGGGGATAATGCCGTAATCGCCACGCTTGGCAGGCGGGTTGGCGATCGCAGTGGATGTTGTTAATACTCGAGGGAGTGCTGCTGCCCACTCCCCCGGTATTCCCTCAGTCGGCTCTTACGACTCCCGTGGGTAGAGAGGGGTGGAACAATTCTAAAGCCGGCCCCACACGGCCACTGACTGTAACCATGTAATATTCGTATCAAACGAAAAATGTGTGCAAGAGAAAATAAAACAACAAGGGAACCAATTTACTGGTGATCGTGAAGCACGCCAGTGAGCTTTGGCTGCACCAGGGATAAGACAAGAGTGAATAAGTTTTTACAAATCTAATGTGCTTTTATCAGCCAAGATTCTAGCGATTAGAAGTTTGGAAAATGGTAAGGCAGCGGGTATTGATATGGTGTCTGCTGATATAACCAAGCTTGGGGGCTCATGTATCTGGGAATCTTTCCCAGTGCTTCTCAATTTATGTTGGATTTCAGGAATGGTTCCCAAGCACTGTAAAACCACCCAACCCAACGTTACTAAATGGAAGCGAGAGTTGGGTATGCAAAGGAGTATGAGAATAAAATTAATGCGGTCTAAATGCAATCTCTGCGAAGAACCTGTGGAGTGAGGCTGACTGACCGCATTCGCAATGACGACGTAAGAAAGCGAACAGGTATAAAAGAGAGTATTGGTGTAAAGATGTGAAAGGGAATTAAGGAAGGTGGAGTCAGGAGTCTCCGAAACCAGCGAACGTGTATGAAGAGAATTATGAATGTTGAGGAAACAAGAGATGTATGCAAGAATAGAGCCTCTTGTAACTCTGTTCTCTCTGCCTACCCTGCAAGGGAAATGGCGTGATGATTAGTGGTCGTAGTATTAAAATATATTGTTAACCAGGAATAATACTACAATATATAAGAAGATCTCTAGAGTTCCAACTACGTTAACCTGTTTGTTGCAGTGATATTCGTATGTTAATGTTCGGTCCAGTTCCCGATATTGAAAACATATAGTCGTAAACATAAATTTGCGAAGTAAGCACATGGATGGGCGTATTTATTAATGGATAACGTAGACAGTGGTCTAGGAGAAGTTAGTTTTCTAAAATGTGTTCCAATATTTTTTATTTTCTTTTTTAAGATATTTAGTATTTATATCTATTATTGTAAACTACATATAAAATGATCCGCTCACACTTAAAAAGAAATTAATCTTGAAAATATATATTATAGAGGTGACATAACTCTGAATTAAACACTATAGATGTGACAGCCTCAGACTCATCCATCCATCCATCCATCAGCCTTTCATCGTCCACTGCTGGACATAGGCCTCCCCAAAATGGGGGTTTTACCATAATCGCCACGCTTGGCAGGCGGGTTGGCGATCGCAGTGGATGTTTTTAGTACACAGGGGAACGCTGCTGCCTGGTCCCCCGGTAATCCCTTAGTCGGCTTTTACGACTCCCTTATGAAGAGACGAGGTGACGCTATTCTTGGTGCCGGCCACACACGGCGGACTAATTTAGCCTCAGACTAATTAAACAATATTAATTAATATTTAGTCTGAGGTGACAGCTTGAAAAATTATGTATAATGTTTCGCGTGAAGACATAAGTACTGTGCTGCACTGAAATATTTTGTGTAAAGATTGATGTACCTTCAGAGCTGGATTTATGCTGATACTAGCCTGGTGTACCTACAGCCGTGTGCCGTGAGCATGTTTTGATTTAAGACCAATGGTAGTAGTGGGTACTTGTATTATTATTGACCACTGAAGAAATGTAATATGGTTCCGGTGGCCAGCCAATAAAGGCGGAGAGACGGCACACGGCGGGTTTCTTTAGTGGGTGAGGGCCCCACACTACCCTGTTCGTTGCCCCGACCGACGGGGTGTACGGTTAGGAAAAATTTTTCCCGACTAAACAAGTAAAAAAAAAAAACTTATATTATTATATTTTTTTGTAAATTTTATAGATGCACAAGAGGATCGACAGTTTTTTCGTATAGATTACAAATATGTGCAGCCCTTAGAGAGTTTCTATGAGAGTCATACGACACGTATGATATGGATCGATGCGTTAATGGCATGTAATGTTGAGGACAGCAATTTGTTCCTCCCGGATAGTCAAGACGAAGTCTTGTAATTCATTACGGTACTGGATTATTTATATGGAAAAGAGCGCTCTAGTTGGATGATGAACGGCATATCAAATGTAATAGCTGAGGGCTATAATCACACACTCGATGGTAAGATATTCATTATTGGTGATTTGAAACCACCTCTTGTATAGAGAGCTATTTCTATTAAACATAAAAACAGCTTCGTAAGTTTATACGGGTAAAGACTTCTGTCAACATAAATATAACATAGCATCACGCCTGTATCCCCGAAGGGGTAGGCAGAGGTGTATTACACACCCACGGTTCGTCAGCTATGTTAAGTCTCACGAAATAGAGGCGAGCCGTCTACCGGGCACATTTCCAAAGTCCGGGCTGCTACTGAGAATTTTTCTATATGCGATAAAGCTCAATAACACTGCCCAACCCGGGGATCGAACCCGAGACCTTATGATCAGTAGTCGCATACACTACCGCTGAACCACTGAGGCAGTTATATAAATATACCTAGAGCAATATAAATATAGCTACGTATAAACGTATGTACGTAAGATGAAAAACCTAAAGCGGCACTTTTTACTAACCTGACTGGGCTGCTTGATATTGAAGTACTAACTCAATTAATAATATCGGGCAAAATGGGAGATTCATAGGATACAGACACCTCAGTGACTCAATAAGAGACTGATCTATGAATATAGACAAAAGTAACCCCAGCCAAAAGGTAGTTTTTAGGCTATACCTATCCCAGGCTCCCACTGTAGGTAGTAGCGAGATAAAATGTATACTAGTTTTTAAATTTAATGAAGAGCTATCAAACAAAACTCAAAGTCCGTTTAGTAACTCTTGTGTGCATGAAGCCCGAACAAACAAATAGAAAAAAATAAAAATTAATTGTTTTCAGACACTTCCAATATTGGCCTAATAAATTCATTTATTCCTTTATTTTAAACTAAGTAACCTTTGCACGCAGCTTCGCCGCAGCCAAAAGCTAGTTTTTAGGTTATAGCTCTGGTTTCCGATATAGTAGCGAGATAAAATGTATACCAGTTTTTAAGACTAATCAAGAGCTATCAAATAAAAAAAGTTGCATTAAAATCCATTCGGTAATTTTTGCGTGATATGTGAGCGAACAAACAGACAAAAATTCAAGTCTTTTCAGGCTATTACAGTCAATTTTACAGTCAATTTTACAGACACAACACTGTTACAGCTTTATAATAGTTTAGCTAGATAGTGGTGTATCTATTTTTAATATTGTAAAATCTACTGCCTCAATCAATATTTTTGTTTTTTTAGGTGGGAACAAATAACTATCCTAACCTAACCGCACACCTCATCGTTCGGGACAATGAACAGGGTAGTGTGGGGCCCTCACCCACTAAATAAACCCGCCGTGCGCCGTCTCTCCGCCTTTATTGGAGGGCCACCGGAGCCATATTACATTCCTTCAGTGGTCCGCCGGCAGCTTACCCTTTCGGGTAACCTCAACTGAGCGACGCATCCGCACACGGAGCGTCGCACCTGCGCGAGAGGCCTTGCGGGTGGCGGACATTCCCCGGTCCATCCACCCGCAGCCTCAGCTAGGGCGGCATTAGGCGCAAATATTCACGCCTGCGCCGCCCCAGTCGCTGGCGGCGGTTCGGGTCTGCGGAAGGATCATATGACAGACCTGTAAATAGGCCTCAACAATGTTGGCCGATTTTGCTACAGTATTGATCAATGTGTTGATAGATATCAATAAGAATGAGGTTTAATACAAATTATTTTTTGTTGCGGGCGATGCGATCACTTAACTTCGTAGGTTATAAATAATCATACTTAAGTAGAGCATTAGGCTGATTTTTGGTATATTTCAAAACACACTAGTTTTGAGTTTCTAGGTATTCCACTATCAGAGTTATACAACAATTGGGAAACAAATGACAGCATCGAATTCCCCTTTATTTGTAAGAAGACTCTTGAGACAGTTGACTGGAACCAGGAGTGTGACTTACCAATTACAGGTGAGCGAACGTTTGCATTTTGCTTGACCTTAAATGTTACAAATAGTTCATTGATATTAGTAAACAGCACCTCACATTATATTACAATCATTATTTATTATAATATTATTTTCTACCTTTTAGTTCAATTAGCTCTTAAAACGTACTTTTTTAGTTTATTATACTACATTTTTTGATAAGTAGATACAAATATATTTTTAAAGATTTTACCTAAAATAAAAACAATTCTTCCATAAAAATTTTAAGGCCCATTTACCCCACATAATATGTGAATCCTTATGGTGAAGCCTGAGGGTGACAGACCTAGAACAGTTCTTTATCCTAGCAGAAGTAGGCCCGAGACAATAATGCAAGTGTTTCGTAAGCGCCTTTTAATGAGGGAGGGCTAAGCTTAGGCCCTCTAAATTAGACGGAACAACCGAAAACGAGCCACCAGGGGTACCAGGGGTGGAGGAACTCATGCTCAGAGAATATAAGTCGCCTCTGGCTAAAGTTCTGAATACCGCGGGGTTTTAGTAGGTATACCGTGTATATATGGGGACTCCGGCATAATCTCTTCGCCCAACCAGCGGGAGGTATCTGTAAAGGACTTTCACGCAATTTAAATTTACAGGTTTATAGGTAGACTTTTGGTGTGGGGTACCATCTGCGTCAACAACCTTGCGTCATCATATCTGAATTTTTTTGATGTAAAATTTGAAACCACTTTAAAGAACAAACCGGCTTAGGTACTTAACACTACACAATTTGAGAACTTTTGGATTTGTAACAGTTATTTATTTTGTATTTTATCAGGTGTGAGACTGGAAGACAGTGGTTACTCAAATTGAAATGGCGGCCAACCCGACGAGCCACCCCATGAAGGGGATGATGTATGTGGCTCAATGTTCTATAATGGCAAACTGAAAGACGTACGATGCCAAACCCGAAGTTTCTTTATTTGCGAGCATGAGATAGATACATTATCTTCCCTGACTGGCTAAAATAAATGTATGATCACAATAATATTGTCTCGCTGCAAGAAGAGATTTTACAACAGAAAATTGATAATTTTATCTATAAAAAAAAACAGTTGTATTAAAAATAGTAAGAGATAGCGTGATGACAAGTAAGTATTATATCACTACTAAGTAGATACTATCTGGAGGAATATATCAAAAACTTAATTAGGTATACCCATTTTTACCCAACACGTGACATTAATAATGATCCAAATCTGTACATAAAAATGCAATTAATAAGACGACGTTGGCGTCGGCATCGAAGCGTCACCAAGTCAAGCTCACTAAACCTAACTATTGTTTACCGTAATTAATTAATTTTGAGCGCGTTAATTAAATCTTGCGGCGATGTGAACCTCTGGGTATATTGGCAACCTTCCCATTAAATATATAGTATGCATATTACAAAAGCATTGTACGAAGAAACTATAACTAATGTTCATACTAACCAAATACCTATACAAGATGTAAAAAAATAGCGCAACAGACTTTTACAACAATACTCACACTTTTATTTTCTTCCCCTCCGCCTGCGAAATCGTTGCAGGAGGCGGTGGCAGGTCGTCCATTGGTACTTCCTCGTTGGGTGGCGATGGCGGTGATTTATCAAACTCCGCTATGGGCGCCAACTCCGGCATTGGAGACACGGAATTACTGTCCATAGCTGACAACTTTATGGGAGACACTTTGGCTATTTTAACAATACTTTCACACCTCCGGGAGACCGGAGGAGAAAATCGAATAAGGTTTTTAAACGGCCGCGAAAATAATTTCACAGTGCGATTCACTAATTTATATAATGAAGCAAGTTAATGATATTTATGAGTTATCACTTCCCGCTTTAGCAGTCCGTAACTTTGTCTCTTGGATGCCAGCAACTTTTGACTTCAGGCAAACTTCAGCATCTGAAAATATTAATTAAAGTCAGTAACTTACTTTCAAGTTCCTTGTCTATTCTGTCTAGGTTTAAAACTCTAGCTATTTTAATTAATGTGACCTTTGACCGGAAGATTTGCTGGATATATAAAAAAAATACGTCTTCTATATCTGATTTGTAATTGTTGTCCGAAGCGTTAATTTGACGTTATGGAAAAGTAATTTACGGTAGGAAGCGCGAAGGGCAACGTCCCTCACCCTACAATTATTATAACATTCGTCCGACTTCACGACGCGCCACGGAAGGGACTGACATGGCCCCCACGTGTGATGTTCCTGTTGTTTATATAATAAACGGCTCGTTGACCACTACTCAAAAGGAAACTGAAATAGATTCACACAAATATTATCGTATTTTGTGTTACTACTTTTTGGTAGATGAACGTTAAATATTATTTCTTCGTACCAATTGATCTACTACGAAAAGTTACGGAATAGAGTGATAAAACGTTTATGCATTTAATATTCCAATTGATTTTTATTATCATTTCATAGTTACTCCTACAAATAAAACTACCTTAAGTGTTTTTTGAAGTAAATACTTCTTTACGCACGCTTGACTTGGGGAGTAAGCTGGTGAATGCGTGACGTGAGCGTTACGAAAAGTGTGATCGAACGAGGCGAACGGAAGTTGAGAGGGAGATATAAGTTAGTGAAGATAGAAAGAGAGAGAGAGTTACGTTTCATATATTACTGTAGGAGCAAGAGAGAGCGGTGCGAGCACACATTTTCTTTCTCACTTTCTCAATATTAATAGATATTAACATTATTAGCCGCATCAGATTATATTGGTTGATAATATATACTCGTATATTTTTTGTAAGTTTTACTTCAGTTGTGTGCTCTAAAGCACACTCGTTTTTTTTTATTTTATTGGAATTGGGTTCTGTGAAACTCCACAAAAACAGTCATATAAGTCTTAAAAGCAATATAATCTCCAACTATATCTTTGCCTTCCATGTGCTGCCATTATACACATTGATCACAATTATCAATATCATGGCTTTTACTTAGTAGCGCGTTCCATGCACGCAACACATTTTATTGTTAAAGACTATGTCTAATCGACAACAGTAGTGCAATTATTGTTTGCTTAAAAACACTGGGTGCAACTTTGTATGTAGATTTTCTCTTATAATGTTATCTTATAATAGCTAATTTTCACGGTTCCGCCGCAGTCAAAAGCTAGTTTTTATCTTATATCTCTGGTTCCCGCTTTAACAGCGGGATAAAAGATATACCAGTTTTTAAGTATAATCAAGAGCTCAAACATATAGTTTCATCAAAATCCGTTGAGTAGTTTTTGAGTGATGCTCGAACAAACAAACAGACACAAATTCGAAAAAATATTTTGTGTTCAGGAGGACGTTTGGAGGCGGAGGTGCTCAACGAGGTGTATCGGCAGGCGTCGCAAGAATACAGGCGGAGAGACGGTACACCGAGGATTTATTTAGTGAATGAGGGCCCCCCACACTACCCTGTTTGTTGCCCCGAACGAAGGGGGGTGCAGTTAGGTAAATGTTATCCCATGTTTCGAAAAAAAAATTAATAGCGGTTCTTTTTTATTTGCGTGCATACATATATTCCATCTATCCATCCATCCATCAGCCTTTCAACGTCCACTGCTGGACATAGGCCTCCCCAAGGGAACGCCACAACGAGCAGTCCTGTGCTGACCGCATCCAACGGCTCCCCGCGGCTTTGACCAGATCGTCGGTCCATCTAGTGGGGGGCCGTCCTACGCTGCGCCGTCCGATACGTGGTCGCCACTCGAGAACCTTTCTTCCCCAACGGTTGTCGGTTTGTCGAGTGATGTGGCCTGCCCATTGCCACTTCAGCATGGCAACCTGGCGGGCTATGTCGGTCACTCTCGTTCTCCTACGGATCTCCGTATTACGGATTCGATCACGTAGGGAAATACGTACGTAATAGTAGCATAGTCCGCTCCATGGCCCGCTGAGCGACTTTGAGCCTTGATACGAGGCCAACATTCAGAGACCACGTCTCTGTTCCGTATGTCATCACTGGTAACAAACACTGGTCGTAGACCTTCGTTTTCAGACACTGCGGAATATTGGACGAGAAGATCTTCCTTAGCTTCCCGAACGCTGCCTATATCATTTATATATATAATCATTTTATATTGCATACATCATTTTATGATCCATATCCATACTCATAGTGTGTAGGTATTAGTGTGTGTAAAGGTACCTTAAAACATGTGCGTTTACATATTTTTTTATTGACCATAAAATGAACACAGTATCAATTTTATTGATTTAGTGATGAATAGTTTATAAGTAGGAGGGCTACGGAGAATCAAATAATTAATCCAAAATACATCACGATTTTGTTCCTTCGAACGACTTTTATTATTTTTCGGAAACTATCAGTGTACTCTTGTTAACTGGTAATCACCGCGCATGGATATCGATAGTAATATAGATGTAACCAAAGCGTTAGAGCTGAAAGAAGCTACGATACATGTCCTGACCGAAAAGTATAACTAATCATAAAAATATTGTGCCAAGGACCTGTGTCTAAAAAGATAATCTAATATACTTTGGAAAATTCAAAAGTGCACGCCTCATAATCTTCATTTTCACAATATAATTGATTATGTGATGAGTAACTAATAATGTCTTACTAAGTAGTTTTCAATAAATCACATACATAGCGCTAATTTCAAAAAGTACCTTCTCATGTCTTATACGCCATCTAGTGCTAATTTTAAGAAGTACTTCTACATTGGTCTATAGAAATAGTTCTCACGAAATAAGTATAGCACTGATTTTAGTGTGGCGTAGAGCGTAAATATTCACAATTTTTTTGTTTATTTATTAACAATTAAACCACATCAAATCAGACCGTGAAAAGTGATCATAATAATTCGTAAACGAAAAAAAAAAGTTTTTTAAATAGTTTAAATAACAAAAACTGCACAAAAAATATCATGAGTTTTAAAAATTGTGTTTTTTCTTGATATGTGTGTATATATTATTTTACAAGTGCATATATGATAAATAGACACATTTTAAGTTTGAAAAATCAGTTGTTCAACATAAAGCGAGAGCAGTACCCACTTAAGGTGGACACCCTGTGCACCCACTAAAGAAACCCGCCGTGTGCCGTCTCTCCGCCTTTATTGGCGGGCCACTAGAACTATGTTACATTCCTTCGGTGGTAAATATATACAACCTTATAAAATAAATAAATTATGACTAAAGAGAAGCTACGACCGCCCCGGGACTACTCATGTGGTCACACAGTCAAGCGTTTTCAAATTAAGTCAATGCATTAAAATAGTTGAAAAAATAGTAAATAAAATTCATTACTATAAAATCTAAATTAGTATTTATTTGTCTTTTATTTTAAGACAACACCCTTTTTTTTAAGGTGGTAAAAAATGTTCCTAACCGCATACCCCGTCGTTCGGGGCAACGAACAGGGTCGTGTGGGGCCCTCACCTGCTAAAGAAATCCGCCGTGTGCCGTCTCTCCGCCTTTATTGGCGAGCCACTCGAACTATGTTACATTCCTTCGGTGGTTAAGACAACACCCTGCACTAAGGAATAATCTTTGTATCGCGGAGGACTACAAACAAGCAATTTCACGGACACAAAGTACGCCCAGACTCAGAACAACCATTTGTGAATCACACAGAGTTGTCCTGTGTGGGAATCGAACCCAGAACACTCGAGCGGGAGGGCGGTATCTAATACCACTCCTCCATCTGTGCAGTATTGAAACTAAAGAAGAAAAAAGTTACTTATATAGGCCTAAAATAAACTCATGCCCACAATTTTATAAGTTTTGATATAAAATATCTTTACAAAAGATATTAATTGTCAAGACAATTTTTCCGAAAAAGAAAAAAATTTGTCGCGAAATTCGTAGGCGATGTAACGGCGAGTCCTGATAACGATGAGAGGTCGTAATAGAGTAGGTACTTGTGTGTATGTGAGTGCTGTGCAGCTAGGGGTGGCTTCCTCCCCTATATATTTATTAATATGTTATGAAAAAGGTTTTCCGTTGGGATAAAAAAACTGATTTAGTTTTTTAAATATAACATTAGATTATTTTCTGTCTATCATTTATATTGATTATCCGCTCTACAGGGATTTTCGTTTGTAAACTTTTTGTACTGTACCTTACTTTAATCTTTTTCTGTTTATTCAGGCATCACACAAAAACTACTGGTTGGATTTAGATAAAACTTTATTGTTTCATAGCTCTTGATTAGACTTAAAATCTTAACTTTAAAACGTTTTATACGTTATAGTAGCGGGAGCCACGAGTAAAGGTAATAAAATATATTTTAAGTAAGGATTAAATGGATATAAGTTTCTTGTATAAATAACTAAACTTAAATAGACAGTTGACAGCCCTATATGCATGATGGAGAGGCGACTGTCGACAAGTGCGGTTGCAAATGAGGGTACGCTGTTGAGCACGTCGATGGTAGGCAAACTAACCATTTTGTTACGAACTAACACAAACAGCATTAATTAACCGCACAATCTAGTTAGTTTAAATACACATGTGAACATTAATTACTGTTTAATGTAGTTGCCTGTAGTCAATCAGGGCTTTTTATTTTTATATTACGCGGGTTTCAAGTAAGCATACGGCACACCTGATAGTAAGCGGTTACCGTTGCCTACAAGCGCCAGAAACACCGGAAGCACCATTCCCGCGTCGCCAACTCGAAGAAAAGAAACATGGCGTGGAGAGAAAGGCTAATAAGGAGAGCATAAGGACACAGTTTGGGCTACCGCTCCCCATTCAAAATATAACAATAGGATTAGTGCCTACAAGGGTGGCACGGAATGTAACATAGTTCCTTGTTCGTTGTCCCGAACGACGGGGTGTGCGGTTAGAAACATTTTTCCCGCTTTAACAAAAAAAAATCAAAAAAAATGGTGGCACTTCCCTGATCGAGCTGGCCCATTTGTGCTGAGACAAGTAAGGCTCTATCATTGTGTCTTTGATACAAATATCAATGGTTCTATTTTATTTAGTCAGAGATTTAGATAATGGACTTACCTTTTTTTTTGTTAAGGCGGGGAAAAATGTTCCTAACCGCACACCCTGTCGTTCGTGGCAACGACCAGGGTAGTGTGGGACCTACACCCACCAAAGAAACCCGCAGTGTGCCATCTCTCCGCCTTTGTTGGCGGGCCACTGGAACTATGTTACATTCCTTCGGTGGTCAGATAATAGACTTACCTACGCGTTCTCTATAATTTATAGTGATAACAACTATATATTGATAATAACTACTGTTTAAGATAAAATTACTGCACTTTCTTTATGCCTTATTTTTTGTAAAGGCGGAAAAAATGTACCTAACCGCACACCCCTTCGTTCGGGGCAACGAACAGAGTATTGTGAAGCCCTCACCCACTAAATAAACACATCGTGTGCCGTCTCTCCGCCTGTATTGGCAGACCACTGGAACTGTGTTACATTAGTTCAGTGTTTCATACTTTCTTTGCAGGTTTTCTCATGATAATGATTTAGTTCCTTCGCTGAATAACTTATCGATTAATCTGTGTAAATCGAAGTCAATGCATCTATCCGCCGTGTGGGGCCGGCTTTAGAATTGTCCCACCCCTCCATCTATGAGAGTCGTAAGAGCCGACTAAGGCAATACCGGGAGAGTGGGCAGCAGCACTCCTTTGAGTATTAACAACATCTACTGCGATCGGCAACCCGCCTGCCAAGCGTGGCGATTACGGCACTATCTCCCCATTCTTGGGGAGGCCTATGTCCAGCAGTGGACGTTAAAAGGCTGATGGATGGATGGATGCATCTATCTTGGATATTGTCTTAGTCTCAACTAACCAGGACAACAGATTAGAACTGATTGTTGACTAGATTCTTACATATACTTCTTTATTTGTTTTGATCTGTATTTTAGCACTTGACATGCTCAGCTCCTTTAAAGAACTATTTATTTGTGAAACTGTGGAAAAAGGGTTTTTTTCTGCGAGCGATATTTGAACCTGCGTCCCTTCCAATCCAGGGAAGTCCTCTTGACCGCTAAGCCATCGCAGTGACTGACGGCCATAGCCAATCTCCACATCACATTTGGCCTTACGACCTACGCCACGGATCGGATGCATTTACATACATTATTCCAATATAGTAAGTTTAATTTTGCAATTATGTGTCAAAAGACAGCATATAATTTATTTCTATGGATATATCAAATTTTGTACAATAAACTACGAACCAATTGACAACAAGATGTGGAATATGTACCTCCTTTCTTAGAAAGTAATCCTTACTAATATTATTAATGCGAAAATGTTTTTTTTTATTGCATATAGTGGCAGACGAGCCACGATCCATCTGATGATAAATGATAACCGTCGCCCATGGACTCGACTATACGAGGAGGGATCAAAAAGTAGTGAGAATGAGATAGAATATAATGACTATTGATAACTTAATAATTTATTTTTCTTCATAGTCTCCGAGTCGCTACACACCGAGTCCAGCGCCTTTCCAAGGCTACAATCCCTTTCAAAAAAAAGGTTTGTCTTGGTCCTGCAAAAAGCTCTCCACGGCATCCATCACCTCGTTATCGTCTTCGTACCTGTTTCCCCTTAAGTATTCTTTCAATTTGGGGAACAGGTAAAAATCGTTAGGCGCCAGATCTGGTCAATAAGGGGGATGGTCAACCAATTCGAAGCCAGCTTGCTGAATGGCAACCATCGCAACTGCCGACCTGTGAACGGTTGCGTGTCGCGATGGAACAGCACGCCCCTTCGAAGTTTCCTTCTCCTTTTCTCTTTGATGGCATTCCTCAACTTGGGAACTAAAGCTGCATAATATTGGCCTGTAATAGTGGTTCCACGCTCCAGGAAATCAATCAACAATATCCCTTCTGAGTCCCAAAATATTGAGGCCATAACCTTGCCTCATTCTCGGCACCCATCTTGCGGAGACTTTTTTCATATTCAAAGATTGTTTCAATATGGATTGAATACTTCCATATGAAATGCCCGTTTCTTGAATTAAGTATCGGATGGTAACTCTTCGATCGCTCAATACAATTTTCTCGACTTTCGCAACATTTTCTTGTGTGACTGACGTCGATGGACGGCCGCAACGATGTTCGTCTTCTGTGCTCGTTCTCACTACTCGAAATTGAGAAGCTCAGCTTGCAACAGTCGAATATGGTGGAGCAGACTCTCCTAATGTTGCCTCCAAATCGCAATGATTCTCTTGCGTCGTTAACTTTTTTAAACAGAGGTATTTAACAACGGCTCGCGCTTCGTTTTTCTCCATTTTCGAGAACACATTCCGACACGAAGCAAACAAATGACTACATTCAGAAAAAAACAAAAGAAACTCGAAGATTTTTTTATTAATATTACAAATATGTATCTGAGCTATGCCTGCCAGTATTTATTTTTTTTCTTACCAAGGAGTATGTCGTTCTCACTACTTTTTGATCCCTCCTCGTACTGTACTCGTACTGAGAGTATTGTCAAGCCGCTGCTCACCAATTCATTTCACAGATATCAAATGAAATATAAACGTCCTGCTACAGCCAAAATGCAACGATGTGCTTCTTGGCCGGTCACACGGGAGATGGTGGTACCAACCCGCTCGGGCCGGATACCAAGTGAATACTCCCACTTGGTACCCAGCCCTACCACCAGTCATGCAATGGATGATAATTGCTTACTTCCCTTAGTCGCCTCATACGACACCCGTGGGAAAGAATGGGGTGGTGACACTTGTATTCTTAATCCTTCACCACACGGAATTCTCTATGTGTTACCCATTCACTCCATAACTACTGAACCTACTTACTTATCATCACGCCATTTCCCTTGCGGGGTAGGCAGAGAGAACAGAGTGCCAAGAGGCTCTATTCTTGCATACATCTCTCGCTTCCTCAATATTCATAACTCTCTTCATACACGCTCGCCGGTTTCGGAGACTCCTGACCTTCCTACTACTGAACCGGTTATCATGAAAATTTGTAAATACACTCCGTAACTAGGTACTAACTCTGGAGCCCAAAAACAGACATAGGATATTTTAAACCAGAAAAATAGATGGGTGCTGTAGTATAGCTATTTTTGCATAGAAATAATTATTGTATCTTAGTGTTATAATTATACTTTGAAGTCCACGCGAAAGAAGTAACGAGCCGATTCTAGTAGAATAATGATTCACGAATTCACATGCAACTGTGAAAAAATAATCTCGTCAACACGTAATTAACTTTTAATAATTAATAACACCTTTAAATATCAAGTGTTCTAAGGGACCGTGACAGAAACATAGGTAATCATATACTCGTAAGTGTGTTACTAAATCAAGGTCTGCAAACTTAATAAAATAAAACATTTCAAATATCACCGGAACAATGAACTACTAACCTGAAAAGCGTCTAAGGAAAAGCAAGCCTTTTATAAACGGTAATGACCTCTGAAAATTATAAGAAAATTGCTTTCGCTTTGTAGCGCTGAAGTGCTGGTTCAGTATAGGTAATTATTGCTACAGTAATCACACTGCCTCGGTGGTGTAGCTGTAGTGTATGCGACTGCTAATCATGAGGTCTCGGGTTCGATCCCCGGGTCGGGCAATGTTATTGAGCTTTTTCCTAAAAAGAAAAATGTTCAGTAGCAGTCCGGAGTTTGGAAATGTGCCCGGTAGACGTCAATAGGTTCGCCCCCTATTACGTGGGACCTAAACATAGCTGGCGAGTCGTGGGTGTGTAATACACCTCTGCCTACCCCTTCGGGGAATACAGGCGTGAAGCTATGTGTTGTGTGTTATATTTTTTTTTGTTAACTATGTGCTTACTAACTGAATTAAGAATATAATAATATGGTGGTGGTATGAGTCGTAAAGACATCTAAAAATAAATTTTGAAGTGGAGATTGGGAGTCACCGTTGCTGACTACGATGGCATAGTGCTCCAGAGGACTTCCCCGGATTGGAAGGGACGCAGGTTCGATTCCCGCTTACACTAAAGTTCTCTTTTTCCACATTTCACAAATAATTTGTTCTATAAAAGTAGCTGAGCATGTCAAATGCTAAAAATACAGATCAAAAATATATATGTAAAAATAGCAACATACTAATGTTATAAGTAATTTATTGATTATCACGAATGTGTGTTAGTAAACCGTCACTGCAATTCATCATCCTGATGGCTGCAGTCACATAGGTTCCCGGGCTCACGTGTCAAATAAAACCATGACTTATGTGTGGGGGATAAGTACAATTGTTGTGGAACGCATATACGAGGAAGGGAACAATTTGTAGTGGCCTCAAATCAGTACGCTGGGGAAGACTCCTACGTGACTAGATCCGTCCTACCTCGGATAACTTCGCAGTATATTGCAATGTACCGAATAATATCGGTATGAGTCGGCTTTTAACTCATACGACAGATGATCTATTGTGACCTATTAAAGAGTACATTTTTTAATGGTCTGTCATAGCCTAATATACTCGATGGAGCTAGAACGATATTTATAACATACTCTAGTCTCCACTTAGTCTTAAAAGGCCTGAAAAATATCCATTAATTTTTACAAGTACCTACCTATCTAACTATACTCGTAATAGCAATCGTGATTTTTTTCCTCCAAATCCTCAATTAATTTATTAACTTTCCATAAACATTAGCGGCCTCTACACAAACACTCAATCGCGCGTGAAACAGCAATCGTGCGCGAAAGAGCGCGCGTATAAAGGATGTGGAAGGAAAAGGAAAAGACCTCGCGCCGCGCTTATCAGTCGTGTGCGCAATCGCGTTTCCTTAGGTTACCTTTACACTATAATTCTTTCGCGCACGAGATGGCGGACATACGTACATGGAGTAAAGAATTAATCTTAGAGTTAATTACATTGTACAAGATTATTCATACGCAAATATTTCTTGAACTCGTCCGGATAGTTTTCTCGTAATTCTTCAATCAAAGGCATATGACAATATTGCTGACTATATTTTTGTACCCACACTGACCATTTCTTCTTATTTTTGAGTTGAATTATACCAGTGAACATGATAACTTGCGCCACGCGATATCTTGTATCCATTTTTCACCGCAACACCCGCATTCTTCAGTTAAACTGTGTGAATTGCACACACTCCAACACGCGCCAGTTACGCGCGATCTTTCCCGCGCGATTAGCCTTTACACGGCCGCTCATTCTGCTGAGTACTCGTAAAACGAACGCGAGCAATCACGCGCGAAAGAACGGTAAGCGTAAACAAAACTTACAAAGATAATCGCGTGCGAATGAGCGTGCAGGTTTCCCGCGCGTAATCCTCTACGCTCCTAAGAACGCGCAGTAGAGTGTGTGTGTAAAGGCCGCTATTCTTCGTCCGCATGCTTGTATGCAAATAATGACTAATATTCTAACTCATTTAAAAAAAAAATTACGTTTGTTTAATACTACGTGGGTGGCAAGCAAGCATACTAAAGGAAGGATAATAAGCAGAAGATATCGTAGGTAGGATACTAAGGAGAGGATAGGGAAGGGGTTTGGGCCTCTCACTCATAATACGAACGGATTATTGCGACATCACGCGTTGGTTTCTCTACCAATCACAAGCGAGACGATACGATGTCGATTGTGACATATGAGATTCCGTCTAACTTTCCAGATCTTTTGTGAGTTGGTAATAGGTACTTCCCCGATCAAGCCGGCCCTTTCATTCTGGGATTAGCAAGGCTCTAACAGGAAGAGATATAATAGGCACTAGGCAGTTATGAAATATGAACCTAACTAAGTGTCATCTAGACAAAAGCTAGAAATTAATTTACTGTTCTAAAAGCTAGGAATTCATTTACTGTTGTAGAAATAGAATAGAAAAAAATAATGCTGTAGGTATATAATACCAAGGACGGAAACTTAATGCAAAAACAACAGCGGAAAAAACTGTACACAACGTTTTTCCTAATAATTCCCTCCCCTGTCATAAAATATGTCCACAGGAATGACAAGGGCCATCATAGCGATGCGTAAAATTGTGACACTCCCGTAAAATGGTGTCATACAATGACGTGAGGGAATACTCCGGGGATCGATGACTAGGAAATGGGTCGTGTCATATTGTTAATTAGTCAGGGGATTAATATCATTGTCACGTCGTTATAATTAATATGATGAGGTAAATATAATACTTTCTAATATTAACACGAATATTGGGTGTAATTAATTGAAACCTCCTTGCAAGTTATTATATGTGTCAATGATGATTTTTTATTGTACCTAGCCGCACACCGTACCGTCTCTCCTCCTGCCTACTGGCGAACCACTGCACCATACTGTCTAGAGTCAGGATAGACTGGTAATCTGTAATACACGTTGCCCTAGTTTCTATAGCAGTAGGTAGGTACCTAGTTTAAGATTTGTACTGAATTTGTTTATGTGTATGAGTATAAATAGTAAATGATTTACGAATGGACCAGTGTGACTTTATTTCAGTGGTCCGCCAGTGGTTTACCCTTTCGGGTACCTGCCACGGCCCACACTATATCAAGTGGCAACCGCCGCTAGTGGACTCAACATAACTAAGACTAGATACTGCCAAACCGCTTTTCACCATTTTATTTCGCGGATGGGAACTAACTGCCTCGGTAGTGCAGCGGTAGTGTGAGCGACTGCTGATCTTGAGGTATTATATAATAGGGTTCGATCCACGGGTCGGGAGGTGCTATTGAGCTTTCTCGTAAAAAGAAAAATTCTCAGTAGCAGCCCGGAGTTTGTAAATGTGCCCGGTAGACGGCACCCCCTATTCCATCCATCCATCCATCCACCGGTTCTTTAAAGTCCACTGCTGGACATATCCTCCCCAAGAATGGGGGATAGTGCCGTAATCGCCACACTTGGCAGGCGGGTTGGCGATCGCAGTGGATATTGTTAATACTCGAAGGAGTGCTGCTGCCCACTTCCCCGGTATTTCCTCAGTCGGCTCTTACGACTCCCATGGGTGGAGAGGGGTGGGACAATTCTAAAGCCGGCCCCACGCCCCCTATTACGTGAGACATAAACATAGTTGGCGAATCGTGGGTGTGTAGGTAATACACCTCTGCCTACCCCTTCGGGGATACAGGTGCGATTTTGTGATGCTATTACGCGGATGGGAAATAAATGAGCGGCCTACTATTTTCCATCACAATTAAAACAACGAGGTTTTTCAAGGTCCGTGATACGGCAGACCCGAGGACCAGAGAATACCACCTTATATCCAACCCTACCACCAGTAAGTAAGTGTAACGCAATGGGTGATAACTGCTGACTTCCCTTAGACCGACCATAGACTAACACGTAGGGATAATTGAGCATCACAACAAATCCAGGTGTGGCGTATTTGAGCAGTGGTTCCCACTTTCCACTAGGTGGATCGTTGGCTCGTCTGTCACTTAAACCGGATGATCTCGGACTTTACAAAATCACAAAATAATTTAATTAAGTACTTTTCTTAATGAAAATAATTGCGGGGATGTCTGTTATGCTAAATAGATTTTCTCAACAGCTTGTGAATTATTTCAACCCACATTGACACCTTCATTCTAAGAGACAACGGGCAACTATAGAACTGTTTTGGATTATTTACAAATAGAGATTTAATACATAGGCCAATTGAAAAATATATAGAAACTTCGCATGATACTTCCAAAGATTAGTACGTTGCACACAAACTTTAAAATCATGCAAACTTTATTATAAATATACATCATTATAATGTACAATGCTACGCTTGTTATATTAGGATAGAATATTCTAATACATAATCAATATTAAAGGACGAAAATATCAGAGCAAAACCTCAACCCATAAAAATGAAAGATATAGCAGCAACGTGTAATCTGTGGCGGAAAACAGCCATCACAATAAAGAGCTACTCATAATCCCCTTGATTACGCATATTTCACCGAAAATATGTACTCGACAACCAGTCTCTTTGTTATTTTGCTTACTTTGTATGTAACGTTCTAATCTTTTATGTTTGAAATATAGATTTATCTATAATATCTTGCAATAATCGATTACCTTAGGTAACACCGGTAAATTTCCAAAAGCATAATGTTTGTAGATACATTATTTATACAAGAAGAAAATACCATGATCTAAACTTGCTTTTGGAC
This sequence comes from Leucoma salicis, assembly GCA_948253155.1. NCBI lineage: Eukaryota > Metazoa > Arthropoda > Insecta > Lepidoptera > Erebidae > Leucoma > Leucoma salicis. The sequence continues at coordinate 10,449,675 of OX411809.1, read as the reverse complement.
AAAATTTTCATGTTAATTTGACATCGAATAGTGACAATATAGAAAGTAGAGAAACTTCACAACCTTCTCATCTTGAACAAATATACAAGAGAACATTATGAGAAATTATAAAACTGTTAACTGTAAATAAATCGGTGCACATCAAGAGAAAATCATGCACAGACTTCATGTACCTATTAGCAAAATCATTTACGTAATCTACTCGATCGATTCAGAATAAATACCTAAAAATTGGCAAGGATTAAGTCTGTTAAGACATTTTTAACTTGTAATAAATAGATATATTTTAATTTCCATTATAAAGTTTAGACAAAAAAAACACATGACATCAACACAGAATGCTATCAAGATTATTTAGTGTAAATATTTACACGCTAGATTAGAACAACTCTTTGGCTTGACTGTGTGGTCCTTTTATGACCAGCCTAATTGTATGTTTATTTACCTCGCTGCTATTTTAAGCAGAACGATTTAAAGAGAATATCGAGTAGGAAGCTAAAATGTGGTTGAGTGAAGCGAACATGCTAGAAATGTTTTTTTCAGAAATTAAACACTACGACATAGCAAACTATATTAATATTAATACGATCATTTAACATATAATATACTTTTTATAAAAATGGTAACAAAAGATATTTTACCCCGAAACTTATAACGTCGTCAAGAAGACACAGAATGAAACATTTAACACGAACCAAATCTGGGTTGAATTCATTTAAAGTAACCCACTTTAGCACAAAGCCTGCGAATCCAACAAAAGACTAATAAGGTGTTCAATATAGCCTACAATAACATACACGTATTCATTATGACCCCACATATTGTGAACTTACTATTAAGAGACTATGAAATTCGTACCAAAAGTCTATCTACACTGAAAATACCGATATTATTCGCCATTTTTTTATATTACGTAGATGGCAAACGAGCATACGGCCGCCCACCTGATGGTAAGTGTTTACTGTAGCTTATTTATAGACAGACGCTAGTAACACCAGAGGCATCACTCGCGCGACACCATCTCCAAGGAAAGGGATAGGAATTGGATAGGAAGGAGAGGATAGGTGGGATACTAAGGAGAGGATAGGATAGGAACGATAACAAGAAGAGTATAGGGAGATTGCTTGGGTCTCCGGCACTCTCACTCACCATACAAAACACAACGGCAGGAACCACTACTTTTGGTACACGCTAATCTTTTGTGAGAGGGTGGTACTTCCCCGATCGAGCTGACCCATTTATGCTAAGCAATAAGGGTCTACCAATAATAAATTACTGTTTCACCATTAACAAAGGGTTTCATCTCAGAATGCAATTTAATTATACATTTTAATTATGACTTACGAGCATTTTTCTATTTGAAATTATAAGTTCAATACATAATAAAGAGTAAGTTACGTCTATTTATTTATGTTAGGAAATATAATATTTGGCGAATGTTCACCGTGTTATACCTAGTTTAAAAGGGAAAAGACAGTGGTATTTAGGTAATCTAGCCAATAATAACTCATCAGTACCTAGTGGATTCGATGATGATGGCGCATCCCTTTCATTTGATATCGTGAGAAAATATGTAGGTATATTTGCGGTTAGATAACTGCACACTCTGTTGATCGGGGTAAGGAGTAAGGCAGTCTGAAGTTCTCGCCCACTAAATGACCCTGATTTCACAACCGGTACCTGCCAACAACCTATTAGGTATTTGTTCAGATTTCCTTCAGACACGGGCGAGGTATACGCTCCGAAGGGCCAGGCCTCTAATGCTTGTGGCCCCGCCTGATTTGGAGGGCCTAGCCCTCCCTCGTCCCTCGCCCGCGAAACAAGTGCACCGCCGTCACGGGCCTGCTTCTGCTAGGGTGGCGGACTGCCCTAGGCCCATCACCCTCAAACCAGCGCTTATGGGGGCGGGAGGTCGACTACCACCCTTTGACGCCCAGTGCGTCTGTTGTGGGACGGGAAATAGCTGGTAACTAACGCTCTGTCGCCTCCTTTGCGCGCATTTATACCTGTTCGCATAAGGAGACGACAGCATTCTACCCACTCTCACTCCAGACCCTAGCCTGTAGCACGGCTGAGAGTGAAAGCATTATCACCCTTTTTTTTTTGTTTAGGCGGGTAAAAATGTTCCTAACCGCACACCCCGTCGTTCGGGGCAACGAACAAGGTAGTGTGGGGCCTGCACCCACTAATGAAACCCACCGTGTGCCGTCTCTCCGCCTTTATTGGCGGGCCACTGGAACTATGTTACATTCCTTCTGTGGTAAGCATTACCACCCTGACTGCCGCGGCAAGTTAGCGGTGCTGCTCTGCCCAAGCTCAGCAGTTCACCAGTGTGTGCAATGCCTGTCCTCAAGGTAGCCCCGCCAACCACTGAAGTTATGTCACACAGTTCCAGTGGTCTGCCATTACAGGCGGAGAGACGGCACACGGCGAGTTTATTTAGTGGGTGAGGGTCCCATACTACCCTGTTCGTTGCCCCGAACGACAGGGTGTGCGGTTAGGTACATTTTCCTGCCTTAACAAAAAAGTCTACATGGCGCCCTCTCCAACCACTCGTTCTCGAACTTATCGCCTCTATGACTCTCTCCAACCACTCGTTCTCGAACTTATCGCCTCTATGGAGGCGTGCCCAACAAACTGAATACCTGTCTTAGATATGTGTACTAAGTTCTACGCGCGAACTGTGAATGTGTTTAAGCTACAACTCCTTACTACTTAGAAGACTTTTTTTAAATATATAAGACACAAATGTTTGCCTAAAAGAATGATTTGGATATAAACAGACCGATGGCGACATTTGGATACAAAACAGGAAATGCTCGGTCTCGTAAAAGACATTTCTCTTGCTAAAAATATATTTTTATTCATTTGTACTTGTTCAAAACTATGACACACCGCGTTGGACATAGTTATATTATGTACGAGTACCTACTTATGTGCTCCGGATAAAAGTCAGATTCTAATTCCGATCTGCTATTAGTATAAACACTCATTTGTTTTTTTTTTAGATATTTTAATATATATTTTAGCATTTGACATGCTTAGCACTATACATTAAACGCAAAGTGAAAAATGTGAAATCGAAAATAACAGTCACGAGCAGGATTTGAACCTGCATCTCCTGGATACCGTCCAGATGCTTTGCCAATTCAGCCATCGTGACAATTGCTCCTGACTGCTAATTTCGATAACACATTCATACTTAGCGTCTTTGGGTGACGCCTGCAAAATAAAGGAAATATTTTCATACATTATATAATAAGGAAATATTTTCATACATTATACAATATAAGGAAATATTTTCATACATTATAACGAATTTTTCACATTTTTCACTTTACGTTTAATGTCATTTGTTTTTTATAATATATATTTATATGGAATTGCATTTATAATGCAAAGGCAGACAAATTTTTTTGTTGGGCAACAATGCCTTGCATCGCATTTTTATTTAGGTGCTGTGACCATGTGATCATAATCGCGAACATCCTTACCTACTTACGTATAAGTATAATAAAAAAATAGAAACTTCAAATCAATTAAAGTATAAAATTCGTTACAAAACTATTAAGACTAGTATAGTAGGTTTCCATAGATATTATACACCCTTTTAAAAATGTATGTGTTTACCAGAAAACAAAGTGCGAAAATATAAAATAGAAAACGATAGCTCGTGGCTCGTGGCGGGGCCGAACTTATCAAGTGCTTAATAAAATCACATTTTCGCAGTTTGTGTTTAGCAAAATATTTATATATGTTTGTTTCAAAAGCTTAAGACTTTTAGGAAACCAATAATTTTGATCCGTATTGCACTGGTCTACATTTTTACTCTTTTAATTAACATACATTATAATAATCCTACTTCCTACTAATATTATAAATATGAAAGTTTCTAAATATGTTTGAATGTTCTTCCGTCAATCACGCCTAAACTACTCAGTGAAGTTGGATGTAATTTGGTAGATAGATAGATGAGACGCTGTATTAACATACCTCTATTATTAGTTCCCGTAGGATAGCTACTGGTCGCAAATGCCCCAAACAAATAATTTACCCGTTTAAACCCCGTTTAATGCCTGGATAAACACAGAATATTTTTATCCCGATAAGGAGACGACTCTATGGAGCACGTCTAAAAACGACTGTACGTTCACGCTGACGAAGTCGTGGGGAGTAGCTAGTATTTTTTTTATTGTAGTCCGAGTACTTTTTCCCGACCCGCTAGGTCGCTCTTAACATTGATAAGGCTCTTACGTATCAATTGAATTTATTTTACTTGATTTTAGTTTTGTAGATAACGCCCATTTAAGAAGCTAGTTTTATATTATTTTAAGCGTTAGTGTCTACCTAATCCTACTCTGTGGGCCTAGCCAAGTTGCATTGCATGATCGCTAACGCTAATAGAAAACTATTTAAATGTATGGGAATTTGACATCTTTTACCATAGATAAAGAAACTATAGGTATTTATCTAAGTCTTAACAATATCTATAACGCTAAGTCACGTGACTTAACGTTAGACATGTCAAATTTCCATACATTTTAATAGTTTTCTATTAGCGTTAGCGATCATAAAATGCGACTTGGCCAGACCCAGTAGTTTTACGTACATACGTTAATACGAATAGTACACCAGGCTATGTTATGTTAAACTGGAACACTACTTTCATATAAAACCTTCATTTAAAATGCCGAATGCATGCAAATTACATTATATCAATGAAAGATTCGCGAAATATGTTGAAACTGCTCGATTCTTTCCAACCGTTATCAGCTATCGTATTGAATGCAAACGATGCGTTTCAAGAGAATTGCATCTTATTTACTAAGAATACAAATTCGAAGAGAATAATATAACAAAGTGTTATCAATAAACATTCGCTGTGAAAGTATTACGCGACTAGCATTGTCTTATGAGTATTCTACCGTAGAAACTCGCTACACAAACATCAGAATGCCGTGTAGATGTGTTCTCAGATAAAGTCTAAATAAAAGATAAATCACTTGGTTATAGTTGTTGTGAATATGTACAGTAATTATTGCCATATAATAAAAAATGTGGCAAAGATTTATTGGAACAGAGATTGAGAATATCTGGGAACATATTAGTTACTAACTCTCATATGAAACTAATTTTTTAATAGGGACTAATACCTATTAGAAAAATGTGTTATACTGTCCTCACATAATAGCTATTATAACATCGACCCCCAGAAAAGTATTATGCAACTACGAAAAGGTACCTACATTTCACTTGCACTTCAAGTTTAATGTTTATTTGTGTATATATTAATTCATTGTTAGTGTATCATACTGTTACACCGTCTCACAATTATTAATTATTGAAACCGAGCACAACATATTTCTATAAAATATAATAATTGTTTGTAAAGGCGAAATTCGCAATATATACCAACGAGATAGTGCGCCGTCTGTTCTGCAGTACTTCGCGATGTCCTAGATTCAGAATAGGATCCATGAGTGGAACAGTTTAGCAAAGTTATGCACGAAGAATACACAAAGCCAAAGATCCTACGTCTGATCTCTTGTCAATTGCGTGCAATTGCCACCTATCGCATCAAAAGTACAGAGTGCATGTATGTAAAGGCAGTAAAGTGTACTTTTTAAAACTCATTTAAAAAGGTACGTGACGTATCGCTCACTCCAGAGTCTACACTTACGTGGTAGAAAAGAGCGCTGAAAACGAACCGTCTTGGAAGAGAATGTTTCTTGGTGGTATGGATGAACTGGGACGCCTCGTGGTCCGGTGTTAAAACGCGCCTTTCCAAAGTATGTTTTTCGTGGAGATGCCCATTAATAAATGCAATAAAGTTTCACCAGTGGCGCTAGTACCTAATAAAACTGTAGGTACTAAATAACGCGAGTGAACGAGCCCCCCGGGTGAAGACGTAAAGTTCACAATGCAGAATAGCAACAAGTTCACTAGCATTTTATGCGTTACCTTAACATTTCTAAAAAAATATTAATTAATAAAGCTATCACTTATTAATTAAAGCTACCGCTGAAGTAATTTCACATAGTTCCAGTGGTCTGCCAGTACAGGCGGAAAGACGGCACACGGCGCGTTTATTTAGTGGGTGAGGGCCTCCACTACCCTGTTCGTTGCCCCGAACGATGGAATAAGCGGTAAGGTGTATTTTTTCCCACCTTAACAAAAAAATACATAGGGTGTTCGGTCTGATAGACAGCTATTTAATTACATCACTTGCACAATTAACCTCGACGCCTATCTAACTTGTTATTTACTTTGAATATTATGTCAGTTGCTTTTGTTAAAACGTAATACTTTTCACATATTTTTTGCACACGAGCAATAATTTTGCACGTTATGAACAAGCATCTCAACTCACACTATATTGACTATTCTCACAGCTGCATTGACTGCTATTTTAAGCAATTCTTGTAAGGTTGATTCATAGGTATCTATTTATATTTATTTTAATTTTGCTACTTTATTTATTTCGTATATCTAATAAATAGTTATTATTTGCTCTTAATAGAGTTTCAGTCACGGCAATAACACCCGCCAAGAGAATATAGAACCAACGACGGCTTTACAGGTTCTTCAAGAAATACTCGACAAGAAGTTGTCCATTTCGCACTGACTACAACCTTGTTAGTTAATACATAAAATCGCTAGAGGTTCCTTTTCTGTACTCCAGGCTATATGAATGGCAAATTTCGTGATAGTCGGATAAGTAGTTACTCGTACGGCGTCAAGAGATAACAAACAAATAAACAAACTCATTTTCACATTTATATAGACATCTATAGAAATAAATAAAATTGAAGTATCTATAAGTCTAAATAACAGCTTTTAATACCTATACTATATAAGTATATTCATATAAGTATATCAAATACCAATTTTCAAAGTTTTTGTATGTCTGAGTGTGTGTCTTCCGAATAATCTCCAAAACGGCTGCAGCAATTTGGAGGGGACCTCACTGGCAGATAGCTAATGTTATAAGCAGTAAATTAGGCTACTTTTATATTAATTAAGGCTCCGCACACACAAAAAGAAAATTACTAAAGTCCACGCAAACGAAGTCGCGGGTAGCAGTTAGTAATATGATAAATATTAATGAGAATTAGCAATGATGATGCTACATAAAAAGTACCTACGAACAACTTTATAAATAAGGTAACTCTCTAAGCACGTAAAGGTTTTACGAGATCAAACGACATCATCTAATAACGTAAATTGTTAATTGGGTTTTCCGCTTGTCGATTCACAAGTACAAAACGTAAATTAGATCGGAACGTTTCGGTTGCAGCGAGGGCGGGCCGCGGTATACGCGAGAGATATCAACATGGCGAGCGGATGCTGCGCGCTACAGCCTCCGCCACGGGCGTAGTACGCTGCGAACAAAGCGCGTCCCACCCTACTAACTTCCTGCCTCGATTTCAGCCTCTCCCGGTCAACTCGTCCGCAACACTATTTAACAAAATCATGTATGAAACAAGCACTAAAATTAACGTCGAAATAGATCTATTCACTTTAATATATTAAATTAGTACCGGTATTGAAGAACTGTTATAGGCAGATGTGGATGAAAGACAGGAGCGTGTATCGCACGTGTGGTGTCGAGAACGCGGTCCGCGGGCTACTGGCGGCAGCCTCCGAAGAGGGGGCGCGGGGCTGCGCGGGCCTCGCTTTTCATTAAGGAGCTGAGCTACGTCGTAGCAACGGTTGCCGCCCCAGCCACCCAACGTTAAAGCTCCTGGCCTTTTTGATTTATCTTCAGGAACCTCACTGAACATTGCTACCTATCACTGAAACATTACTCTGCCTTTTCGTAGCAATCGACCTTACACTTGTGATTTCTCTGGAGGATTTAATAGATTTTGTTTCAAAATACCTATGTACCTTCGATGTATGTATATATTATGCGCGTATAAAAGTATATCTAATCATAGGCGCACAGAGAATTACTTTAAGGAAGGTACATCAACGCTATATTGTTAACCAATAAAGTGTAGGTACCTATCTAATGTAGAAATTATGATTTTACGTTATATTACTTTAAAGGTGATAAACAAATTTGGTAGCCTGAGAGATGATAGATATTTGAAGTGTCGTGAAAACTTTTATGATAGTGCCTACTTTAAGATTCCAAAATGGAAAAAATGCTGACCTAACTGAAGGCTATAATAGTGAGGCGTAACCATCAAATTTTTAAATTAGTGAATTATTTTTCTGAGAAGATATTTTTATTAAAATTTTGTAAAATTTGTTTGCTAGGAGAGAAATAAAAACCTAATCATTCAGTTCAGACTAAAACTTAGCCAGGCACTGGCAGTGATTTTTCATAAAATCTAAAAATGTATTTCTTGAAGGTGTTTTTTTCAAAAGGTAACTCTCTCTCTCTCAAGAGTGCAGAACAATTGTATCTCTTCGCACATTTTGTGGCTTGCGCTATTACTGCCTACCTGCAGCGTTGGATTTACACTAGGGGCAGTCGGGGCAAGTGCCCAGGGCGGCAAATTTTTTAGGGCGGCAAAATTTTGATTAAAAAAATTTTTTTTAGTTAATTCTATTAATTAATAATTTTCTGTTTAATTGATAATACAAGAAATTCAATTCATCTACTATTTGTGAATTATAATTTTAGCACTTTTGGTAGAAATTAATAATCAAAATGATTTAATCAATTTATTTCCTTGGAGATTTAAAATAATAATCGAATTTTCTACTTTCTGGAATTAGAGAAATTTAATTAGTAACCACGTAAATTCGGAATTATTTTTTGTATTTTTCAAAACTTTAATCAATCAATGAATTAAAAAAAAAAGTTGATGAAAAATAAAATATATAAACTAAGTTTAAGTAAAATTCCAGTATTGGGACGGATTTTTTTCCGGTGCCCAGAAGCGGCATTAAGTTTAAATCCGACCCTGCCTACCTGCATGCCGATGGAAACATTCACTCGATGACATATACTATGACTAGCCCTGAAGCAGCATAGTCAACTTAATATATATTTATCATTTACTGCTGTGCCCTATACTGTAAGAAAATATTCTGTACTGCAATCAGAAATGAATCTTATCATACAAATCCGAAATATATTTGACGGTCGATCCTTTAACGAGTAGCCACGCTATGGAGTTACAAAACTAACTACAATGGCAAATGTAAGCAATTTGGATAAGTCTTGCCTGTGTAGTGACGTGGGTAAGAATAGACTGTCACCGTTCCATTGTCGCAGGTGTCAAAGGTACAAGGCTAAGGGAATTGATCCTTGACCTCGAGCACTTTCATTTACATGTTACAGGTAGGTACCGACTCAGTGGTTCCGGCCGCAGGTGTTAATTACCACCCACGGGCCCCCTTCCACCTAGCGATTTATTTCTTCTATACAACTACCCTGTTAGTCTTAACACAAGCTTAACCATATCGCGCATACCTATATGTACCAGCCCCACTGCCAATACAAAAATATCACCAAGTGATGCGCCGGCTGTGTTCATATAGTATTATTTATCACACTGTCGTTTGGGGCACGAAACAGGGTAGTGTGGGGCTCTCATCCATTAAATGAGCCCGCCTTGTGCCATCTCTCCACCCGTATTGGCAGACCACTGGAACTATGTGATATTACTTCAATGGTAAGCAGTGATAGCGATAAAACCAAGAACTTCTCTTTTTTGAGTCGGTTAAAAGCATCTCCGTTCGTTTCCATTGTAGAGCCCACGGGGCACGGCTGATCGGATCTGAAGCGACAAGTTGTCGCTTCCTTTAAGAAAATCGACAATTGCGTGTTCCTTGGTAGTTGGATGGCTCTCATAAAGTCAATTGAATTACTTTAGAAGGGTCCAGTACAAAAAGGGCCATAGATAGAAATCTACATAAAAGAATAACTGACTAACTGTCATATCAACGCACAGTCCAAACTCCTAAGCCTAAAACAGTAAAAAAATATTTATGGATTTCTTTGATACTGTAAGTGAGAGCAATAAGACAGGATTTTCCCAAACCCTATCCAAAATGTATTTATTACTATGGCGTGAGTAATGCGCTAGATAAAACAGCATACTCCTACAATGCACTTTCTTTTAAGCAATCGTGACAAATGCTCCTGACAGCTAATATCGATAACACATTGATACTTAACGTCTTGGGTGACGCCTGAATTGGCAAAGCATCTGGACGGTATCCAGATGCAGGTTCAAATCCTGCTCGTGACTGTTATTTTCGATTTCACATTTTCCACTTTGTGTTTAATGTTAACACAGTTCCAGTGGTCCACCAATACAGATAGACACATATTATGTTCCTAGCATCAGAACATAGCTGATTAAATCAAAGTAAGGTGCACGATAAAATAAATGTATTTTATTATCAAAATACAGTTAATATTAGGTATCTTATAACAATATAGGTACATGTCATGTAACTAATTAATAATCATTTAATACCTAACAAAATTTATAGACTCCGTTCAAAACTTTACCAACAAATGATCTTTTCAATGTACACAACAATCTATCCTTTATGTGAATATTAGACCAACTGCTGTACAGTATCTATGGGGAAACCGTAGTGGACTATGATGAATTCATAATATATGTAGCACTGTATTCTAGGAGTCAGTCCTCAGGGGAATATATACTGGAGTTGTTAATTATTACTTTGGTTTTACATTAATTTTTTTTTTCTTTTTCTGTAGTTGAGAACCATCTGATGTGGCTGGCCGCTTTGAAGATATGTGATTCCCCAGTGGTTTATTTTTCTTATTTTGAGGTTGAACATTCTCTGACGTAGCTGTTGTTTTCATAGGTGACTGTTTTCCTTTAAATTGTTTATTTTTCTTTTTCTGTGATTGAGGACCATCTGGTGATTTATTTTTAATTTTCTGGGGTTGATCTTTATTTGACGTAGCTGATGCATTTGCAGGTGATTGTTTTCTTTTAGGTGATTTATTCTTCTTTTTCTTTTTCTGAGGAGGATGTTCAACTGGTGTATCTGATGTCTTGACAGGTAGTTGATTGTCTAGTGGTTTATTTTTCTTTTTCGGAGGTTGAGGACCATTTGAAGTAGCTGATCTCTTTGCTGGTGGCTGTTTCTCTTTATTTATACTTGAGTTCTCATTTTTAGATTCAACATCACCGTTTTGTTTTGCTTCTTCTGTCTTCTGTTCAATTTCTTCATCATCTTCATCCTTAAAAGGCTCCGGCTATAACAAAACAGAAAACCTTAATTTTACAAAATAAAACATAATAGTTAGTGTTAAATAATAGATTTAATAGTCTACAAAAAACAAAAGAGAAATGATGAACAATCCAAAGTTAAAAAATTAATAAAACCTGAACGTGTAAAAATATAATAACTTTGTTATTATAAAAAGACAGCACATGCATCTAATAATATAAATTCATATGGAAATATAAATAATTTTATACTTACAATGACATTGGAGAACTTTTTAAATTTCGCCACAAAGAAACCATCCATGTTATGGGTGTGAGGGTAAAACCTTCTAGTGAGCTTAAGGGACGGATGAAACCTATGATGCCTGTATTTTACAAATCCTTCAGTCCCAAAGTCAAGTCCTGTGGGTACCAATTTAACGTTTCTACGTTTCAATGCGTAATTCACCACCCACTCATTTTCTTCAGGTAAAATTGAGCAAGTGGAATATACAATATAGCCTCCTGTACTTGATTTAGCACTACAGCAATCAATAGCAGCTAGGAGAAGTTGTCTCTGAATATTGAAACACCTCTGGATATCTTTTTGATCTTTTGTAGTTTTCACACTAGGGTCCTTGGCAATAACTCCCGTACCAGTACATGGAGCATCTAACAAAACTCTATCAAAACCTTTCATCACTTCTGGAAATTCCCTACCATCATGATTGCAAATCACAGCATTCACTACTCCCAATCTATGAAAATTACCCACTACAGCCTTAGTTCTTTCTTTGTTTGCATCATTTGCAAATAAAGTTCCTGTATTTTTCATTATAGCTGCAATATGTGATGCTTTACCACCTGGAGCAGCACACATGTCTAATATCCTTTCGTTTTCTTGGGGTGCTAAGGCCATTACTGGCAAAAAACTTGATGCACCTTGCAAAATATAATGTCCTGCTAAATATTCAGGTGTAGCACCAATTGGTACAGTTGAACTATACACAACGAGACCTACTTTACTCCATTTTCCAACAGGATCTAAATTGACTCCCCTATTGATAAGAGCTTGAGCTAAATCACGCCTTCTAGTTTTTAAACTGTTAGTTCTTATTGTTACAGGACGTGTGACTTCACTAGCTTCCAAAAACTCTACTAGCTCTTGTACTGGAAATATCTGCATTAGAACTTCCATAAGAAATTCATTATAACTGTAATATATACACAAATCATTTAGCAGTAAATTTGTATATTCACATCGCGATCTGCCATCCTCTTTCAGTCTATTGAAATCACCCAGGACAGTCACAACATCTTTGATTCTTTGATGTACATCTTGGAGACTTGTTGTATTCTGCAGTTCTTCCTCAGATGGGAATGCAAATACGTCTTGTTTTGCAATGTTTAATTGTATTTCCTCATCATCAAGCTTTTTATCAACTTTTTGTTTCTTCTTTAGTTTTAAATTTGCTTTTTCTATTGGCAACATTTCATCATCGTCATTGCTACTATCACTACCTTTATCGCCATCACTGGAATCAGAATCATATTTTAACTTTCCATCATTGCCCGCATCTTCCTCTTCTGAAGTAGCATCGACGGCTTCATCATCAGTATCTTTAAATAAATCATCAAGGGTGCCAACCTAAAATTGTTAAAAATATGTTATTTAAATATTTCCTTTTGTACACATGTTGAGAAAAGTTGACAGTACACCTGTAGTGATCACAACTATTTTGCAGGCAGCAATCAAATGACGAGGACCACAATGAGGATGATGAGCAAAGGTATTACTGGATCCATGAGCACTGGATATCACATCAGGTCTGTGGGTAATAGCTCATCAGCAGTAAGAGAGTAGTTGTTCAGTAGTTTTTCTTTTGTTTTTTTGGTAAGGCGGGAAAAGAATTTTTGTAACCGCACACCCCATCATTTGGGCCAAGCAACCAACTAAATTAAAATTGTTAATTGGTAATGTTTCACTAGCATTAGATTTTTATTTCATTAACTTATGGATGATTATGTGTCTTCCATCCATCAGCCTTTTAATGTCCACTGCTGGACATAGGCCTCCCCAAGAATGGGGGATAGTGCCGTAATCGCCACCCTTGGCAGGCGGGTTGGATCACAGTGGATGTTGTTAATACTCGAAGGAGTGCTGCTGCCCACTTCCCCGGTATTCCCTCAGTCGGCTCTTACGACTCCCATGGGTGGAGGGGTGGGACAATTCTAAAGCCGGCCCCACACGGCTGTAGTGATTATGTGTCTAGTGTCTCTTTATTATATCTGTTTTCTGATTCTGATGGACACACCATACATACAAGACTTCCATTAACAGCTAAGATCCTATAAACTAATAGACAAGAAAATTATGTGATCTAACCTTATACTTTTCTCCAACAGATTTAGCCTCCTGTTCATTTGAAACTTCTTCTTCTGAGCTTTCATCCTGTCCACTGTCCTCACTAGCTTTAGTATCAGAATCATGTTCCTTCTGCTTTTGTTTGCCTTTCTGTTTAGGTTTTAACCACTGTTTATTGTCATCAGTGAAACCTGCAAGACAAAATTTATAACTAAAACTGCACAGATAACCAGAGTGTTGCTTACACATAGGCAAAATAGGCAACAAGAGTATCGCATTGGTTACGGTAGGGTTCTAAAGATAACTTTTTCTTTTGTTAAGGCAGGAAAATATGTTCCTAACCGCACACCCCGTCGTTCGGGGCAACGAACAGGGTAGTGTGGGGCCCTCACCCACTAAAGAAACCCGCCGTGTGCCGTCTCGCCGCCCTTATTGGCAGGCCACTGGAACTATGAACATTCCTTTGGTGGTGTTCTAAAGATAACCTCAAAAATCATCTCTTATCTAATAAACTCAATAGCATTGCACTTGAAAACAATCGCCAAAAAATAATTAGCATTTGATGACTTCTGAACTATTCTGATCAAAGTTTCAAACAACCAAGTTTTTCTACCTAATAGGTACCTGGCCCTCTACTGGGAACTGGTCTCTTGTCAGAGATATTCAGGCCACAGGAATAATGTTAACCCATAGATTATATGACCTTGGAATTTTATTAAAGCGTCTAGCTAGCACATTTGGGTCATGCAACTTTCCTTACTTTTTGCACCAGCTGAGATTAGCGGAAAATATTTGTTTTAGCTTTAGGCTGGATAAAGATAAGATGATTTAAAGGTATTGACTCAAATCTTTCTAGAATTTTCTTGAATTTTACACACACGGAATTGATATAATATGCAACCGAAACTTGAAACACATTTATCTAGACAGCGGAGCGTGACTTTTTTTTTATGAATAAGGGAGATATAGGATTGGAATTGATTTTTTTTTATTGCATTTGTGGCAGACAAGCACCTGCCGACCTGATGGTAAATGGTAACGGTCGTCTTACTTGCCTAGTGTGGGTGACAACCCATGGAAAAGAATGGGGTGGTGACACTTGTATTCTTAGTCCATCACCACATGGACAGATGAATTTAGAATGGGATATCATTAGGGACTGACTTAAAACCTTTACGGTGTTAATAACTAAATAAGTAGTAGCAAATGGCAGTGGGAGTTTATGGTCTATCAAATGATACTATGAGGTTACATGTCATTTTTGTTAATAACATCTAGATTTTAAGAAAAATTATGGGTAAAAAATGCTTTACATATAGCAAATAGTATAAAACCTATATAAATTTTTTATTTGACTTGCTCAAAAAGTTGATACAAAAACCTAACTGTATCAACTAATACACCTTAGGCTTAAGAGAATTAACTCTGTGTTAATAGACCTTTATAAATATTTAATCTATATTATTATAAAGGTGTAACAGAGCTATGTCTGTACATTTAAGATATTTGAGGAAAAATTACTATATTAAGGCTATATAGTAGTGTCTAAACACAACACAATTTTTTTTTAGATCTGTTCATGCATCACGCAAAAACTACTGAACAGATTTTAATGCAACTTTTTTTATTTGATAGCTGTTGATTAAATCTAAAAACTGGTATACATTTTATCCCGCTACTATATATAGAACCTGAGATATAACCTAAAAAGCAGCTTCTGGCTGCGGCGAAGCCAAGGGCAAAGGCTAGGTACACAATAAACCTACACATCAAAAATCTTACACAAAGTGTAAAGTTGTAGTCCTGAATTCTAACATTCCACTTCATATACTTCATATTATACCTTGCATAGTTTCCTCATCAGAACCATTATCAGAGTCATCATCAGCTACTACCTCTGTGTGTTTGGCAACATTCTTTTTAGCTTCCTTCAAGGCCTTTCGCTTTTCAGCTATTTCTCTTTTTTTCTTTGCTCTCTTTGCCGCTCTTTGTTTTTGTCTATGAGTGAGTTTCTTTTCTATTGAATCATCTTCTACTGCAATGGAGATAACATTAACATTAATTAGACTCGTAATTACTATCTCTATATAATTAAACAGTTGGTATAGTGGTTGGTCATGATTAGTTTCAGTTCAATTCTTACAATATATCTCAATGTTTGAGACTGATTTTTTTTTATACTTCCTAACACTGCAAAGTTTGAAATTTGGCATACTTATAGTCCAGTACTTATAGTCCAGTACTCTGGACTATAAGTACACCAAAATTTCAGCGCCTCCTCTCCTTCTTTTTACTCAGAGGACAGAAATTTATAATGGCAATATGTTATGTCAAAGTCAATAGAATCAAAAGAATATGCCCTTCTATAGAATAAACTCCATTGACTTGATTATTCTTATAAATATTAACAGATAAATACTATTATTCAAATGTACTAAACGTCCTAGCAGGCATCATATAAAAATGATCAGGATGACACTATAGTTAGTATGTAGATAAAGATTTTTACATAAAGGATTATGTATGGCTTCAACAACTTCAGGGTTTATAAAGCCAACCCTATGTCAGCCTTATCTATTTTGCTACAAAAATTCAAAGACATGCATCATAATTTATTAATTTCAACACTTTTATAATAATTGGCATAAGAAGATAACAGTCTAAAACTACGGTCTGTATAATGCAACACATCAAACAGTAAGCCGGACAACTTGCTGATGAATGGAGCCTCGTGTAACCTGTAATACTCTACAACAAGAATTAAGTTTCACGTAAGCAACTTGAATGATGGTACGCATTGCTTATGGTTACTTTTAGTTACATTACAATTACTTACACAAAGCTTTTTTAAATACCGGATCAGGTTGCTTGCGTGCCTTTCTGCCTGGACCTTTTTTCACCTTTTTTGTTTCGTCAAATTTAGCTTTACGCCCCATACTGAAAACCCTTTATATTTCTAAGAATGTAATATTATGTTTGTTTGTCACCCGTTTCTATAATATAATTATAAATACAAGAAATTAAACCACGTAAACTATTCCCACACCGACCGAGCACATGGGATTGACATTGACAAATGCAAGTCTGACAAATATTGACAGTTGTAATACCTACCAGAGTAAGCTTAGGGGTGTGTTCCGATATACACTGCGAGCACTGTAAGGTGTGACGTCAATAAATTAGTATACTGCGAAGGCGTTCCTTTATAGTTAGCTATACTGGTTACTGTTTATAACGGAACCAATGATATTTTACACAAGATATGTTACGTTCATAGTAAATGACGTTTAAAATCTGTACCCCTAGTACGAGTTTACAAATTATAGAAACGATGATAGTTTTGATTAGGTTAGGTTAGGTAACATCCCTACTCTAAAGCGTATCTACCCACTTTATTACAGTTACAAATTAATGCGGCGAAATAGTCCCACAGACTATTCTGGTGCATGATTTAGGTAAAAAAGAGTTTGTATAACATTTTATGATGCGCCGAAATAGCCCCTCAGACTGATCTGATGCATTTAAACATTACATATAAAAGTTTCGTCAGTACTTACTTTCTAGCAATTCCTCTGGATTTGGCGAAGCTCCATTTGACGAACCTGAAGAAGGGCTCGACGAACGACTAGATGATAAGGACGAACTCAACGGAAAATTGTTTCGTTTTTCAAGACGTGCACGTTTAATTTCATTTTCTAATTTTCGTAACTTTTTAACGATAAATTCTAAACTACTGTCGTTAGCGCGTTTGTTTAGACATTTTAATTTAAATATACTAGTGCAGTACACTGATCAAAGGAGTGAAGTGGTTGAGTACTAAAATGCGAATGAAGCACGACAACCAAACATAAAGCGCAGGTAAAATGGTGGAGCAAGGATAGGGTTGTCAGTTGTTTTTCAGAATTAGCCTTTATTTTCTTTTTATTTCAACTATAGTGCTGAAGTGGTATCACCTATGCGTTACTACATAGTGTCAAATAAATTAATAACTTTACTAATCTCGAGGACGAAGCACGAGCATAATAATACTATTTTGCGAGGAATATAAGACACCATTTCGTATATTTTTGTATTTAGAATTAAATTATTTTCCCCGCATAGATGGGTAATATAATTCATCTTAACCGGTATCCCTTAAATACTACATAACCGGGCTAAATTGAATTTAAGTAAGAAATAGCCGTCACCTTCGAAATGTACAACAATGAAATATACGCCAAAACGTACTACAAATCTTAAGAAACCCATTATAATATCAATTATTATCAAAAAACTAGGTAGTAACCAGTTCCAAACATTTCTTTAAACATAGGTTATGTTACGGTAAGGATTAATATGCAATCATAAAACAGCAATACGTAAACATTTTTGTTATTTCATCATTAAAAAACTAATATCATCATCATCAACAAACTGAGTAGGAGGATAAATATTAATTTTGTACGGCGCCGGTGCTAAAAAGTATCTTTTTTTATTTATTCTACTCCTTGATTTATTCTACTTTTTGATGCAATATGTCAAACTGTCATTAAGGCAAAGGACATGTGTTTCATACAGCCACGATAAGTTTTCTATTTTGAAATTTTTTTGATTTTAAATTATATTAACACGCATATATTATTTTATTATATTTACAGTACATATAGGTAGAATTATATCAAAATAATGATAACTGTTGACTAATTCTATCCTACTCCAAAAATCAATAAGAATGAATTAGACGGATATCAAGTTTAATATATTTTAATGGTCGTCATATTTTTGCCCTAGTCAAACAAACTTGAGAATTATTTCTACATATTTTATTCTAAATAGAATTAAGGACTATTTACTGTTCGTTTCAGGCATTTATTGGGCATATCCCTTTGCTTTCAAATATATGATTTTATCAATATTTAGCGTGAATTTTGCACGCCATTTAATATAATTAACTGTTTTTAATATTGTATTACTTTATTACTTCGTTAAACAATATTTTATTATACTTACGTGTGAAAGGATATATTATATTTCATATTTTAGTTCGCTGCGATTTTTACAGATGAAAACACAACACTGTACCATGTTTATAAAGTTTAGATAGGTGGAAACAGTCCAAATATTTGAATTAATTCACTAATTTTAGTCTAAACCGCAATATTCAGCAATAATTCAAAATCTGCTTTTCTCTCTGCTTGGAACTTATGACAAGTGTCAGACAAATAAATGCATAAACGATGACAAGGACAACAGGCACTATACCTAACAATATGAAAACAATATGGGTTTTGAAGATAAATGACTACCCTATTGCCCTGTGTATTTCTTTTCACACTAAAACTTTTGGATGATGCGATAAAAGACATCCAAGATGGATATAATTTTGAAATTGCATTACCTCAAAATTGAATATATGATCAAAAATAACACCATAATTATAAATAAATAAATTATATATATGTATATAAACAAATAATGAGGCTTAAAATCACTAAATATATAACTTACACTCATAAAATCACAATACAATATTCACGATACACAATAAGTACACAATAACAACATTAGATGAGTAGAATGACATGACATTACAGATGTAAAATGTTTGCCAATATTTTGAATCATAATTGCTACTCTTGATTAGAAATAATATCAGTTTTCACCAAATAATTATAAAACATATTTGCTTAAATAGTCATGTTACTGTTCTCACGAAATTATTTAAGAAATAACTACGTAATATTGTTGAAGTTGTTATTGTTAGAGTGAATTTTTACTAAAAAATATTTTATTATGTAAAAAAATTTTTTTTTTTTCGTTTTGTTTTATTTCTACAAATTTTATGCATAAATAAAAAAAATTAATAAATTTTCTATACTTGTTTATATTAACCTTAAATGCTGAATGTTTATTTTATCTTTGATCTTAACTATTTGTTAAAATTTGATTTATTGATATTTCAATTATTTTTTTAATGACGATTTAAATCTATTAATTAATAATGACTCTTCAGTTTCAACAACACGGCATGGCACTACTATTGATGGTGTATTCACAAGATACTTATCTACAGTTTCAACGAGACCATTTATATCATATTTTAGCTACCACAAACCTCTTGTTACTCACGTGCCGTGCGTAGTCACTACGAGAAGAATCTACGAATGTAAAATAGTTTATTTGA
This sequence comes from Leucoma salicis, assembly GCA_948253155.1. Classification (NCBI taxonomy): domain Eukaryota; kingdom Metazoa; phylum Arthropoda; class Insecta; order Lepidoptera; family Erebidae; genus Leucoma; species Leucoma salicis. Next base: position 10,429,994 of record OX411809.1, on the reverse strand, counting down.
AATATTTATTAATATATTTGATTCATTGCCTTAATGATAAATGATTGTATATTTTTACTGTGTTGTCATATTTTTACGTTAATAAAACCTTTTTTATTTAAATAAAATCTTTTTGATTAATTTTAATATTTATCGTTAATCACTACTGCATTTTAGTTATTTTTTTCCATACGCCAAAGAAGTATAACTTCTAACGCGTGTACATAAGTACACACATTTTAATTTTTTTTGTAATATAATAGTACCAAAGTTTTTAATGTTGTCAATTCAGCATAGCGGCAATATCCTATTTGATTGTCAACAGATAACAATAATTCACCAATAACCATTACGATAAAGTACAAATTCAAAATAATAGCTTTTTAAACTATAATCTTTTTCTGAAGTTCTATAAAGAAAAGAAAACCACTGACGGATTTTATAAATTATTAGTTTAATTTTAAATATTGAAAACATTATGGCCGCCACAGGCCGTAAATGGTACATGTCCTTTTGTATTGTGTATCTCGTTTATTCCTGGCATGTCATATCTACTACTATCTATCCTTTATCTAAGGTTAAGCGTATATCTATAACACTAAAAGCTTCTTGGTTATTTAGTCTGAGTCTCTGAGTTCTTGGTTATTCCCCTCGTCCTGTAATGTAAGATGTGTGTCTGTATCTTAAATAAATAACCTGTAGATGTAGCCATAGATAAATAACTATACTTGGAAGATGTAGCCATCGCGTGGACACTCATGAGCACAGAAAATTTTTACTCTACGAGAAGAATGACGGACATTTTTTTTGCGGACATTTTTTCGTACTGACCTGCGCCATCTGGGTTGAAACCTCAGAACTAACTAGAACCGTGAAGGCGGAAATAAATACTCGCTACTAAGATTGTATAATTATTATACTTTGTTTAAATATTTCTTAATTGTCCAAAAAAAGATGGCGTAACTCGAATCAATCGACGTCGCTAGTTTCCAAGTGTAAAATCGCAATAATGTAGCTGTATATTATAAAGAGCTAACTGCGAACAATGATAGTGGCATTTAAAATTGCCACTAGCGACATCTAGGGCCACATATGTTAATGACTGTTGCCGCGTTCCAGTGCCGACAGCGCATATATCTTTTACATTGATATTATTGTCCCTTTTTAATAGCATTGTCTCTTACTAATACGAAACTCACCTATAAACAGTTTGTAGAACGAAGCTGACAGGGCCTGCTCATGAGACAGCAATATTCACTTCAGTGTGGCTTTTACGCTACGGCTATTCGCCCTAAATGTGGCAAAAATTAAATGAAGATCGCGATATAATTTTTACCACGATCTAAATAAATCACTAATTGATTATTACGTAAATTATTGATTAGCAAAGGAATTAAATACTGTGAATCACGTTTGCCATAAATATTTTTAAACATAGGTAATGCGAGTTTTTTCTTAGATATGTTTTTTGTTATTATTTTATGTTTTATTTCATGTTGTATTTCAGTTCTAAAAAATTGCTCTTTTAATAAGCAATAATGTACTTTATCCTGTATAGGCAGCACCTCACAATATTTAAACAGTCCTAGTGGATCATCCTTATATTTTAATTTTATTTTTAGCGGTACGATTAATTTAAGCAATCTATATTGTAGGGTATATACCTATATTGTTTTAAATAGGATCTGTACGTTCGCCCATAACTACTTAACCCGTATGAAACTATGCTTTCTACTAATGCCCTATACATAGTAAGTAGAACAGAGAATGGCACACGGCTCTTAATAATGTAAAAATTAGCTAGTATTGCTCGAAGCCTCTCGCATACTTTATTAACATGGTTTGCCCAGTTAAACCTGTCATCTATGATGAGCCCGAGATAGTTTTGCTCGCGAACTTGTTTTCGTTGTGCACAATTATCTACACACATTGTTACATTAGTCCCCACAGATCTGTGCAGGCACTCATGACACTGCATGACTATTTTAATCTCTTTTGTACTACGATTTTGGCTTGAACGTATATGAAGCAACTTAGTTTTGTCGCCATTTAGCACTAGCCCCATATCATGAGACCATTTACATACTCCTGAGAAGTCCGCTTGTAATTGATTTTGTGCTTTATTTATATCTTTGTCTGCGGCAATGAGACACGTGTCATCCGCAAATTGATATACCGTGCAGTGTTTTATAACATTCTTCATGTCATCTACGTACGCTAAGTAGTGCGACGGACCAATCACGGATCCCTGTGCCGTCCCTTCTGTGACATCAACAGGGTCACTGAGGTCATATCCTACTCTAACTTGATACCTGCGACCTTCAATATAAGCATTACACCATTTTAATAGATTGCCTCTTATTCCGGTATTGTGTAGCTTTTTAATTAGTAAATCATGTCTCAGCGTGTCAAATGCCTTACTATAGTCTATAAAAACTAACAACACGTGCTTGCCTTTATTCAAGTGGGAGTTTATTTCATCAGTAAAACGGGATAATAGCAACGTAGTTTTTTCGGCTGAAACCCATACTGGGTAGACGTTAAAATGTCGTGTTTCTGATAAAAGTCTTGTATCATACCACATATGTGCTTTTCTACAATTTTGTCGATAACGGGCAGAATTATTATAGGTCTATACCTACTAAGTCACTCAGGCTACCCCCTTTATGAATAGGTCGTACTATACCAGTTTTGAGCTCTCTCGGATAAGTGCCAGTTAACACACAAGCGTTTATTAGACGTGCGATCACACTAACTATCCTATTCGAAAGTCTCTTTACATCAACAGCTCTGATTCCATCAATTCCTGGCGCTTTGTTGGTGTTTATACACTGTACTATTTTAAGTATTTTGTAATCCGTGGCCTTTTTGTAAAATATTGACCTATCTACATTGTTTTCATAGTCAGATTCACTAAGAAGCTTCTTTTTACACGTTGGAATAATTGATTTCACATTGTTTTGAAATTCCCTAGCGATATTGTCGGCAATTTTTTTATCCGTGACCGGAGCGAATGCTTTTTGGACGATACTGTCCACCGAACTATTGATTCTACCAGCTATTGTATTTATCAGTTTCCATAACACCCTATGTATTTCATCTTTATAATATTTATTTCTGCATTTGCGTACCAATTTATTAGTTTGATTTCTTATTTTCTTATATTCTACTCTTAGGATTATATTACTAGTGTCTTTAATCCATTTCGTATACAGTTCATCTCGTTTCTGGCATAATTTAATAATGTTTTTGTCAACCCACCCATATATATTACGTTTAGAATTTTTTCCTTTTCGTTTATACTCAGAATCTTTATAGCATTTATTTATATTATCTTTAATATAAGTACATATAAGATCAGGGCATGTCATATTGTGTGTTGGCTGCCAATCAATTTGTTCTAACTGTGTTATTAATTTAGTGTTATCGTATCGAGTAACGTAAATCGGAGCAACCTGTACACAAGCATCGCTAACCAATGTAACCGCAGTGAGTCTGTGATCGGCCAGTACAGTACCCAACGCAGCGCAGAACGCATCTCTTATGCGGGATCCAACAAATGCGTGATCTATACAACTTCTAGTCACTTTATTATTTAGCGTTTCTACTCTTGTGTAGTCGGTGATTCCGCACAACAGAGCGTGAGCGTGCATTACGTCCAGATATGACTTTGTAACAGGGTCATTTTTATCAATGTTGATATTTATGTCCCCCATGAATACACAGTCCGTGCTAGTGAACCCATCTAGTGTTTTATCCAGTTCCCTTACAAATAATGTCTTGTTAGTGTCCGGCGGCCTATAAACTACGCATAAAGATAACAACGAAGATGAGGTGCATATCTTACCAGCGAGGCACTCAAAGTATTGCGATGGTGTTTTATTTACAACAAATTTATACCTATTTTTGACATATATGATAATTCCCCCGCCCCTTCGGTTCTTTCTGAAATGAGTGTACATATTATAACCCGGTATGTTGTAAAGGACTGGATATCACCGGATATGTTCGCCTCAGTTAAAGCTAATACTATATACGAATGATAGTGGCGAAATAATTGTTCCACTTTGCAGAAGTTTTTAATAGTAGAACGTATGTTTACATGTAGAATAGTTAGGTTATTAGATTTTTTGGGTATTGAAGCGATAAAACTAATGAAGTCTGAGCAATAGAATATTTCCTTCACATTAACAGCCATAGAAACGCATTAATATTAATGAAAGGTAAGATAAAGATAAATATAACTTTACGCTAGAAGAGCAGATATATCACCCTTCGCTCTTATTTTATATACCTTGGTATTTTCACTTTTACGTGCAAGAATACATCCCTCCCTAAACCACACAAATTTAAATCGATCTCTATGTTGCATACAACGTATGAGCCCTGGTGTAATCCAGGGCTTAATGTTATATTTAGTGTGACTTGTTCTCACTTTGTGCGTGTGTTTATCAATGATTTCCTGAAGACGATGGCAGAACCTTTGTACTGTGTAGTTAATATTTGTATTCCTCAAAATGTGCGACCAGTTCTACTCCAGGAGCACGTCCTTAATGGCTTCCACGTCTCGCTTAACAACGGTTCGTTCCAGGCATTTTTTGGACTGCTGTTTAATTGATAGGCCGAGCATAACTATGTCATGATCGGTTATCTGGCGAGTCGTGGATGTGTAATATACCTCTGCCTACCCCTTCGGGGAATACAGGCGTGATGCTATGTTTTTTGAAGTAACAAAGACTTTAAAAGCTATACTTACATGAACATATTCACTGGCAATGATTTTGCTCCCAAAGTTACTATTTTCTTATTATGTATAATGAAACATCAACAAAATGTCGTGGAACATAATTGGGTATTTCGAGGGGTTGCCTCGTTTTTCTGTAGCATACACCCATTGCGATCTCGCATCTGGATTAGAGGGAAACCTAAAATAGTAAATATTTATCATCATCTCATAAATTACATATAAATTTTAGTAAAGTGAAAACTGGGCAAATTAAATTCGCAATAAGGCAACACCGAAACAATTCTCAGTAATAGAAAGTTAGCTATAAAACGTGTTTTGCGAGTGTATCTTAGTAGCAATTATTAATTTTGAGTAAAAAAGCCCATTTTATACCACTTTAAAGCATTCAATCATTAATTTTTTTCATTTTCGACTACATATGAATGCAATGTTGAATGAAACCTGTATTTTTTCGCTCGCTGTACACTATTTTACAAGCACTATTATCACGTAGTCTTTTTCTCAAAACACTCATTTACACAAATTCACATTAAATTTTAATTAAAACCCGATTTTTATACAAATGTTCGATTATGTCAGTTGAATCGTGACAGACAAAGCATTTTGTCATTGTGACAATACCAAAAACTGGCCACGGCTACAAAGACAAAAATCTATGACTTTGTGTGTTTTTTCACCAGTAAATTGTATCTTGTGTTCTCTCTCATACATGTCAAAAATTTTTCTACGCTCTGTCTAGATATATTTAGTCTGAGGTATCTTGGTACATTACTAGTCTATGTCAATGAGTGGAACGTGCACTATTCATTGAGCCTCCAACTAAGAACTAATAGACGAAGCCACAGCGTGGCCGCACTTGAAACAGCAATATTTTTTTAAATGTTGCCAGGTGTTACGATGTAACCGAACAAATTACTAAATAAATTATAAAGTTGCATATTCAATTGATACCGGATACGATATCCGCAAATTTAAAATACGCGCGGTTGCCTAGGCCCCCTACCCAGTTAGATTATCGCCAATGGGTCGTATGATTCCACCCCCACAAAGGCCAAAATCAAATATTATTACCATATATGGGCAGCATGCGATCCCGGATGCGAGCAGAGTACGCCAGGGTTCGAAAACGTTCTATGGCTACTCCAATCGCAAGCGTAAGGATAGGAAAAGTTCTAGAACAAAAGACTATCCACCAATGAGTAAGTCGGGTCAACAGCGCTAAAAAGAGATGGCAAGTATAATCTTAGAAGGGGGTAGTATCGGAGAAAAAATATAAAGCTGCCGGTCGGTAGATTTTGTTTTTCTCTGACTCTGAATTATCGTGTGTGTCAAGGCAGATAACACAGCGTAAATTACCATAGTAATTATATAAAATACTATTTTTGCCTAGGGCATTTGAACGTAAAAGTGTGTGACTAGAAACCCCAAAGGTACGTTTTATAATCATTTCTGTTGTAGGACTCATTTTCTTTCGTTTACTTTATTGGTATAACCATATTTGAAATGTAGATTTTTACGTGTAACTGTTCTATAAAGTTTGTTCTAACGAGATGATTAGACGTATTGTATAGTACATACCCATGAATCACTTGTGTCGAAGGTATATAATTGTCAATAAACATCATACTGTTCGTACAGAAATTATTACCTATTTATTTAGTACTACACAATATTTCGTACCCACCATATGATTCTTAATTTTTAATTTGTTAACGCCACCAGGTCATAAAGTTTAAAAAAAGTAGAATTCCTTAAAGTTTTGACACTGTACTTTCCCTGCAGAACTGAGCTGTACGAGCGTCGTGTCTTAAATATACCGCACCCCCCATTAATCACTAACACCCGAATAAAAGGTAACGTACCTTTGATTTTACAATTCCAAATTAATCTTTAAAAATATCCCATGTCTGCTGCACAATTTCATGTGTGTCTTAAAGATTCTTATGGAGGAGTATTTCACCCTTTGGCACATATATTTTTTATTGTTACTACTCGTCATTTATTTACGTTAGATAATTTTATTTTCCATATCAAAATTTTTACACTAATTTCATCCATCCATCCTTCCATCAGCCTTTCAACGTCCACTGCTGGACATAGGTCTCCCCAAGAGAACGCCACAGGGAGCGGTCCCGTCATGGGGGATATCGCCACGCTTGGCAGGCGGATTGGCGATCGCAGTGGATGTTGTTAATACTCGAGCTGCTGCTGCCCACTCCCCCGTTATTCCCTCAGTTGGCTCTTACGACTCCCGTGGGTAGAGAGGGGTGGTGGCACAATTCTAAAGCCGGCCGTATCTTTCTTTTTTTTTATTGCTTATGATGGCAGACGGACCACGGCCCACCTGATGGTAAGTGGTAACTGTCACTCATGGACTCAGCTATACCGAAAGTATAGTGAAGCCGCTGCGCACCATTTCATTTCTCAGATGTGAAATGAAAGAATAAACTGTTATCTTCTGCTACAGCCAAAACACACTAATGTACTTCATGACCGATCATACAGGAGACGATGATACCGACCCGTTCGGGCCCAATAGCAAGTGAGTACTCTCACTTAGTACCCAGCCCTACCACCAGTAATGCAATGGGTGATAATCGCTTACTTCCCCTAGTCGCCTTATACGACACCCGCAAGAAAGCATGGGGTGGTGACACTTGTATTCTTAGTCCATCACCACACGGACGGTATCTTAGTAACAATTATTAATTTCTAGTAAAAAAACCCATTTTATATCACTTTATCAGTTCTCAACTCTTCATTCTGGCGGTCCTGATGATTTCGCCAATTTCAGGTTTTTTGTTTTATTTTTTAATGAGAAGATAAATATTTTTTTTTGTTTAAACTTTGGCTTTGTGAAAGATCTTGAATGAATCGAAAATACAAACGTAGAAAAGAAGATCATAATTTAATATTACTGTTGATAATAAAATCGCTGAGTCTATGTATAAACGGAGAGTCAACATAACGTAAAAGAGATTTGAAGTCAGAAGGAAGAGGGATAGATGAAGGAAGAAGATCATTAAGAGAATAAGAATTATTAAGGCAATTAAAAAAAATATGGTCGGGTGCTCCTTCGTCCAGTCCACATTCGCACAATGATGAATCTCTAACCCGTATTTTGGCCAGATTAACAGGAGTACATGAATGTCCAAGGCATAAGCGACAAATTACTGAAGTTGCTCGTTTAGTAATTTTATGATATTTTGAAAACCATGGTTTTGTCGGAATTACTTCTTGAATAGATCTATAATATTTTCCTTTTATGTAAGAAGACTCGTTAGAAATGCTATTCCAACTTATATAAAGATGATTTTTGGCTAATGACAAGAGGTCTAGTGAATATGCCGTGAATTCTGATAAACACCCGGTATGAGAGGCTTGTTTTGCGTAATGATCTACTACTTCGTTACCATCAATGCCATTGTCCTGGTCTTGGAACCCAAGCAAGATATATTAGGATTCCCTTGGAGTGGCGTCTGAAAAGAGCCTGTTTTATTTTAAGTATAGGTGTTCGCGATTTTGAACGAAATGAATTAGACCTAATGGAACTCCAAGAGCTAAGGAAGTCTGTGATAATAATTGTTTTATGAATGTTGTGTGATTCAGCACATAAAAAGCCTGGCCTGAAGAATAGCTATACTCGCAGATTCTCCGGTAAATACAGAACATTCAACGGGATACTTAAAACTAAGAATGATTTTATATTTAGGTATCCAAACTGCAAACCGACATGCCGACATAACTTTCATTGGAGATTTTGGACGCATCAGGGTACATAGCTAAATAATCGCTCCAGTTCTGTTCAATAGTCAATCCAAAATACTGTTCAGCGTCCACCATGTATTTCGAGATACCTAAATCAACGATATTTGGTTGATAAATAAGCATATGAAGTTTCGAAGAGAGGATTCAATATATCACTTTATAGCATTCAATCATTAAAATATTTAGTTTTCTACTTACGAATGAAATGTTATACCGGTATTTTTTCGCTCGCTGTAGCTTTTGTAGCCTAGTACACTATTTTACAAGCACTATTATCACGTAGTCTTTGTCTCAAAACACTGAGTAACACGTAAATATATGTAAAATCCGATTTTTTATCAAATGTTCGATTATGTCAGTTGAATAGTGACAGATAAAGCACTTTGACATCATGACAAATACCAAAAACTGGCCACGGCGACAAAGACAAAAATCTATGACTTTGTCCGTTTTTTGCACCAGTCAATTGTATCTTATGGTCTCGCTTATACATGTCAAATAATTTTTTTCGCTCTATCTAGATGTATTTAGTCTGATCATTGAGTGAGTACACAGGGTACTATTTCTAGAAAGCCAAAACCGTAAAAAAACTAAAGTAAAGGAACGCACGTGGACCTATTACGTTACCTACTTCCATGGGAACGCATTATTTGTCTTGTCTCACTTGTCTGACAGTTGACAGTGTCAAAGGTTGTCATTAAACCAAATCAAAGTAATGTCAAAATTTCTATTTCAAGAGGCAGAAGTCGTGAATAATGTGTTTTGAATTATTCGCCATTAGGCTTGAATAGTGAATATGAAAGTCTTAGAGTAATGATTAAATAATGTGATTTAATAAGAGATAAAACAAAATTAGATATCTATACAAAATGGTTTTATACAAAAGTTATTATTTCAGACGATTTGTTTTACAGAACCGTATGTTCTTCACGTACGTAAATATTTATAAAATGTGTTTGTATATTGCTTATTATTCTTAAATGTTTATCCTAACCTTAGTGCTTATATTGCTCTTGCAGTTTTCAGGGTCATTACGTAAATAGATTATTTGACAATGATAGTTACCAATGTCATGGCATCTTACAGCAAAATCGAAACTTTTTTAGTTTTCCAAAGCAATCACGGACTAGGGAGTACTGCGGCCGACAATTGGTTGGGTTAGTATATCTTGCGTGAATTTTTTTCAGTATTATATTTAAATATTTATCTCTATATTTTATTAATTATTTAGCAAAACATAACCTTTAATTTTTACAAGTAACGGATAATCACACTTATATTTCTGCAGGTGTATCTTTAATAATATGATCTTCAATAACGAATTTCGATGTTTTCTATATTATTAATGGAGGTATAAATATGATCTATTGTTCTCTTGATGGTATCTAGGTGTCACTTTATTATAATAAATAACAATATACAAATATGGGTTTATACCATGGCATAGCCAGCTACTTTCTGCCATGAAAAATTTTAAATCCCCCAGAAAATGACTGGAGAAACGGCTCTGTTGCACATTTGAATGAGGAATAAATATAAGACCAAGGTGATATAGCAAGTTGATTCTTCATGCATTTGTAGCAGAGGCTCACACGGTATGGCTGAATATATGTATGCTGTAGTGACAGTATTAATTAAAGGAAATAAATAGATTCATCCCTTATTCATTTTACTACTTTATATTCATTTTGACTTTATATTAATTGATTATTCATGATATATTTACAGATATACAATGGAGCAAATGTTTGAGGTTGTATCAGATGTGGAGAACTATTACAAGTTTCTTCCATGGTGTAAGAAATCCATAGTATCAAAAAGAACACCCGAAAAGCTAAAGGCAAGTTTAATAATAGGTTTCCCACCAATAAATGAGTCTTACACTTCCAATGTAACACTAGTCAAACCATATTTAGTGAAAGCCGAATGCATGGATGGCAAGCTTTTTCACCATATGCTGACTCTTTGGAGGTTTAGTCCCGGTCTCAAAAGGGAGCAACAGTCATGTGTAATTGATTTTCAAATTACCTTTGAATTCCGCTCAGCTTTACATTCACAACTATCAAATTTGTTTTTTGACCAAGTTGCTCGACAGATGGAAGGAGCTTTCATCAGAGAGGTTGCCAGACGTTATGGTCCAGCTACTATACAGCCAAAAAATATGCTTTTTAATAGTGACATTAAAAGCTGACATTAATTTACCTAGTCTATAGTAAAATTATTAAAACTTGTAATGGTACATGAGCGTATTATTTATTGTGATTTGTGAATTATTAACTACTCCAATGATATTTAACTTTATTTATGAAGCTGAGCTTCAGACTTTTGTTACTAGATATTAAATAAAATTCAAAACTATAAAATTATGTTTTTATTTACATTTGTCCACATTGTGCTATCGTCACAGGTATTTTTGGTTTATTGTTAGGTCCAGTAGGTACATTTTCAATCTTCCTCATTACAAGAAGTCCATCAATAACACGGCCAAATACTACATGTTTGTTGTCTAAAAAGTTACACTTAGCACAAGTAATAAAAAACTGACAACCATTAGTGTCTTTACCACTGTTAGCCATTGACAGTAAACCTGGTGAGTCATGTTTTAATGCAAAATTTTCATCAGCAAATGTGCTGCCACCATAAATACTCATTACTCCTGTGCCATCACCCTGTAAGTTGTTTAATCATTTTACTAAACTGGTAACAATTACTAAACACAATGTTTTGTTATGGTAAAATAAAATTGTATTGCTCACATTCACAAAATCTCCTCCTTGAATCATAAAGTCTTTTATTACTCTGTGAAAAGTCGCTCCTTTATATCCAAGTGGTACCCCATCTCTTCTATATTCACCTGTACAAAATTCTCTGAAGTTTTCACTCGTTTTTGGTACAACATCAGCAAATAATTCAAAAATCATGCGACCAATTTCCTATAAATAAAAAGGAATATAAGGCAGATGTTTAGGGCCCCATCATTCTAAAACTGAACATAGAAACAATTTAGAACTTACAGTTGTTCCGACAGTTATATCGAAAAATACAACTGGGTTATTGGGGTTTCTAAGTTGTGATTGGATCTGATTCCAAGTAGGCATTCTAGGAGATGATTATTTGCTCTTTTCAAAATTGGCTGAGAAGCAACTTCAACATGAAATCACGATATTATACTACCAGTTAGTAACTTATAGAGCTTGATTAGCTATAATAAAGTACAAAATGTACAAATGCAAATGTTAAAGTATGCACAATAGAGTAACGCGCGAAGTGCAAGTTATAATAAACCTATACCTATTTGGTTTTATACTAGCTAATCGAAAACTTCACTAGGCATTAAAATAATAAATGTATTAACTAATTTATATCCAACTAGCAAGCTATTTTATTTATAACCTCCCAACTGAAAGAACAAAGTAACAAACCAAAACAACTCTTTTTAACCTTTTTTAAGCAAAGTGGTTCGCAAAATGGCACATAGTATAAGTCTTTTAAGGATATTTTCGTTATATATCAAGGTACTCTGTGAAGAGTATCGTGCATACGGCGGGTTTCTTTAGTGGGCGAAGGCCGCACACTACCCTGTTCGTTGCCCCGAACGACGGGGTTTGTGGTCAGGAACATTTTTTTCCAGCCTGAACAAAAAAAAAAGGTATTTTTGGTAGAGGAATCCAATCCTCATCAAAACCTAATTTCATTCAATCATTCTAGTCAAATTAAAAATGACTATAATTCATTTTATTAACCATTAAAGCTAATTTGTTTAAAAAGTACGTGTTTTCCTATATTTCCTTTATAGGTCCATGATTTCCTTATAAGAAGCATATTCTATCTTCACTAGCTGTATTGAAAATAATTAAAGACAAAGTAAAGCCTACTAAGCTGTGTAATAATATTTATTTTAAATTTAAACGTATACCGTGATCTTTTTACATACTTATCCAAAAATAACAATTTAGCTGGCTCACTTGACTCGTAATAAAGAATTGCATTTAAGGCCCCTAATTCGAAAGAAGGTTGCTCACTTTCCAAGTTTCCATACATTTGATGACCTGTCATTCTGTTTTTTTTGTTAGACGATGTTCAATGATGTATCGTGTATTAAATTAACTACTGGTATTTCTTAAAACCACTGTGTGGGTATTTTATTATTTCGTAATCTGGAAACAATGTTATAGTGAAAACAATATCCGAGGTTATATCTATAATTTACTTACTGTCAAACACGTAGTCTCTCAAATTCTGAATTAGGGTTTCTAATCTACGACAAAAAACCAAGCTTTCGTATCGATTCGAAGCTTAGCATCTAAGATCGATGTAGGTAAAATATTGAATTCATGAGATCGATCTGTTGAAAATTGATCGATACTCATACTAGTCAATTTTTAAAATCTAAAATATCGATATTTGATAATATCGAATAGAGATCGGAATCCCTACTCTCAATATTCTCAGTAGGACCATTACATAAAATCCTTAGCAGATTTGCTATTTCAGACCTGCCTTTGCTGATCTTTGGAGCAGGTCTGACCGTAACAAACGTCTACCCAATAATAACCTTGTGTTATGTTTATAGATAATATACTAATGTAATAGATTATGTTCCTAGCTATACTAGTCCTAGGGAGTTGGATCTCCCTCCTAACAAAATATGAATGCTTTTTTCATTTTTTAATAGTTAATAAAAGAGTTGGGTGAGAAGTTACCTAACTATAGTGTGCGGCGACCAATATAGTTCACTGAATTTATACCTTTTGAAGACAAGGCCTGAAAAAATATACCTAACACGCACATCCCGTTGTTAGAGACAACGAACAGGGTAGTATAAGGCCCTCACCCACTAAATAAATCCGCCCTGTATCGTCTCTGCACCTGCAGTGTCGGACAACTGGATCTGTGTGACATTATTTCAGTGGTCCGTCTGCACTCAACTTATACCTACACAAATCTAATAGAAAAGAAGTGAAAATGAAATACATATTTATTCCATACATTTTATTTCATAAGAAATCTTCCCTGTCTACAATATTGTTCAAAAATGCTACTGGAGCAAATATATTATTTTCTCCATTTTTTTTGCCCATCCAGGGAACCACACCAGAATCATGATGTGCGCACAACAACCCACAGTGTGGAGTCCCACTAGAGAGCTGTAGGAATATTCGCTTATGCCTTCTCTACCGTTAAACCATTATTGATTAAAATATAGACATAATATTGCCAACTGCGAATGTGCCTTGATTTAATTTTTCCCGTCTAATCAATGTATTTTCCCCACTCGTTCTTAAATTCAAATCGTAACAATCTATAATCTATTTTAATGTAGCCATTGACCATCTCTACCACCCATCTGCATATTGTGACACATCTACTTCTATTTACCTGGGCAGTAGTTAATTGGTGTTCACCTTCACCAAGCATCTCTGTAAATATATAAACATAAATCTTGTAATTGTGTTGCCCCTGAGACCCCTCTCTAGAATAAATATGCAATTTTGTTGAAAATATTTTTGTTTGTTGAGTCAGGAATATCAATTGTTAAATAATGATTTCATTATCTCTGCATCTGACGTGGTAGCTTTATAGGGGCCAAAACAGTATAAAATATAACCATCACATGCCACAAGTATAAATGGTTCAAGTAGATTTCCATATTTATGGAGAGAATATGAATTCTTGTGGAACATGTAGTTGCTACTTTTATTTAAGTAAATGTATGTTCCATCACAGATGATGATAGTATAGTGTGTAAGTTCTCTGCATTATATGTCGCATGACATTTTTACCACATGTCTGAATCATTGGAGTATCCCTTCCACATATTTACACCAATACCCTCTTTCATACCTACTCGCTTTGAAGTCACTTACTTGCTATACCAAATATTGCACAGTTTAAGTATACTATTATGTAGTTACATACCTATGTACATACAAAGACATATATTATTTTCATTTCTCTTTCCATTCAGGGTTTGTAGTACCTATGCAGTTAAGTTTTAATAAGCCATTGCCCAGTTATTATGAACTTGATTGTTATAACAGTCATTAACGTTTCGTTTAGTTATGTACTATGTTTCTGAATTCAATATGCCTTTAGACATAAAATATAACAAGAGACAATAAAACTTCGGTAGAAAGCAGTTTTAAATACTGTAAAAACATTAAACTTACTATGACAGGTGATATCCAGTTGCTGATTTAATTAAACTGATTAACTTATATTTTGGTCAATGACGAGATGGCGGCTTTGTGTATTCGATGAATTCACACATATATTACAATTGACGCATTGTAGGTATCCACTTCGATATCAGGGGAAAGAACCCCGTCAGAACGCTCAAACATCGGAGCAAAAGCAAACGAAGGAATGCAAACTCCAATGCAATATTATGCCATGAAAAGATTTTATTTTTAATAATTAGCTACCTTTATTTAATCTTTGCCGGCTTTGCCTAGTAGACTTGTGTAGTTCACGAACTAAGAACTATTAGGAACTAGTTCCTGACACTGAACTAGAACGAACTATTCCGTGAGCTAGTTCGTTTTCGGTCTTAGTTCATCGAGAGCGGTATGGATTATAGTTCGTATCTCGACTCAAGAAACATGCATCTTGCTCTCTTTCTTTTCTAACTGACCTACCTATCTCTTTTATAAATATAATGTTTTTAAAAAGAGATAGGTATAATAATTAGGTCATATTTTTATTTGTTGTGTAAATATGTAAAAATATAAAAAATTATAGGTTTGTTTAATTTGATTTTTAAATACGCTATTCTTAGGTTTAAATTAATTAGGTAAAATACATGAAATATTAGGTATAATTACAGCCTATACTCTCTAGGTGAGGTGTTCACAACGGCTATTTATTAAAAACGTTAAATAACGATGTGCTATTTCTTAAAACGCCTATTATTTTTTACGCTTTAATATATTAAACGATATCTTTTGACTATCGTCGTATAGCACATCGTGCGCTATTTGAGGTTACGTTATTTAATATAGCTATGTACGCGCGTTGAGCAGTTAACAATCTTAACAATAGATTACTAAGTGAATTGAAATTGTGATCTAAGATATATGTATTTAGATTCTGCCCACGGCTTCGTCTGCGTGGACTTCAGAATTGGGTCAATCCTTACCAATACACTTTATACACTAAAATGCCCATAACTACTGACCCAATGACATTTTTGATTAAATTTAAGTATACTTTTAAAGATATTATCTAACCGAAAATTATTTACACTATACTACAACAAAATGTTATTTACAGTTTTATAATACACTAAACAAACAGACACAACAAACAAACACCACGAATAATTTAAAATCAAAAACTATAAGTACATCTAAACAAATAACGCGCGGCAATCGCTCAAAAACTCAGGATAATCATACGTTATTCTAGCTTAAGCGAGTTATCCGTAGTGATTGATTATATCATCGTTCAAAAATATAACGAAATAAAATCAAATAACCAAACGATGTTTTAGATACTTAGATTATTTTGCACGTTATTTTTTATAATTGACAGAAATATAGTTCATAAATGGTAAAGTTAGAGCATAATTTCGCTTGTGACAATGATATGAACGGGTCAGGGTCATTCCGTTCTGTCCCTTTCTTTTGCGGTATGACTGACTGAAGTGACTGACTGTTCAAGTCAAGTGCACATGCACACACGCTGTGAACTGTGATGTTTTGTTAGTGTAAGTAGTATAGTAGTCTATGGTGTAGTGTGTCGTCGACACAGACCAATATTACTCAAGAGGAAAACAATATTTTGCCCAAACTTTTGCCCTGAAAAATGAGTGTTTTTTTCTAATATATCTTATAAGTAAAACTTCTTTAGCCTCTAATTGAGAGTAACTCCGTCTTTTTTCAAATGAAAATAATGGTTTTCTAACGGAAATGACTACTATAGTGTGAGCATCATGTTATTATTTCAAATTAAAAGTAGAATCATCCAAAGGCCTACAAAATAAGCTTTCTTCTTATGTTATTTTTTGGTTGATGGGTGATGGACCCCGTAGATACTTCTTGGCCGCCCTTATGGCCCGGAACAAACATACCGTAGATACACCGTGCCCACTGTAGTGGTCCAACATCAATTCTTCGCCCTTTCGAATTGTCGAGACCGATAATAAGTCGATATCCTAGTAGTCCCCAACCCTACCACTTACTGGTGGGTGATAATAGCTACCTACCCCTAGTCGCCTCCACTGTTAAATCAAGTTACGAACGGCAGTCTAATAATTTACTTACTTGATACAGGATGGCTGAGGAAACCTGTGGAATTGCATAGCAGAATCTTCTTTGGAGTTTAACCCGCATTTTGCGCACTTTAAAATTATTTTTCTTTCTTCATGTAGAAATGCGTCAATAACCAACAAATTAAAATTTGTGTTTTTTGTTGGAAACAAAAAACACAAATTTTAATTCAACTTATAGTAAATTTGTTCCACAATCCACAAGCGTCTATTTCGCGTAAAAAAAAAAAACACGAAATGAACTTTAGAAAATAATTCAAAAATTTGCTCTTGTTATAATAGCAGTCAGCAAAATAATTTAGATTATTAATTATGAGAAAATTAGATAATGGAAATCGTATTGCGAAAGAAAATGAGCAAATCCGCCATATTAAGTTTTTTTTTGTTATACGAAAAGAACCGTCCTTTTTTAGTACAATGTTGCCACAGCTAAGGCAACATATTATGGACTGTGAATTCTGTAAAAAAACAAACTAAGTTTATTTTAGCACATACAAATCCTTTATTTCCCAGATTAGTTATTAAAAAATAATGTGCGAGCAGTTGCAACTAATCTAAAGAATTCTGTCTAGTGTAAACGATAAAAATAATATTATTTGAAACTTAATGGGTGATAATCTAATTATATTTGATGTAAATTTTTTCTAGATCTTATTAAAAATATTAATATCGAAATTGTTGTATAAAAGTAGATTGAAATATATCATAAGTAACTTAGTATAAAATCTGTATAAACGCCAATAAAACTATATGTATGGCATCCCTGACCCAGTGACAATTTAAGTAGGAGTTGCCAGTGCGTACCAGCAAATTCTAACGTCGTTTGAATGTATATTGATTTTAAAATTATATAAATAACTTTTACAGTCTTAGAATTTAAGGTGTAGGAGAGAAAATTAGCTGAATAAATATCTTCTATTAGACAATTTCCATATTTTTAAGGAACTGATAAAAGTCAATCATCCCTAGTCTTAAAAAAAACAAATCTTCTAAAACAGTAGACATGTTTAAAGGATGTACAGAATAAACAAGCATGCGATTATTAGCATGAATGTCTATTCTGTCCCTTTCTTTTGTAGAGCGTTGTCTCTGTTGAATTAATTTTGACCAAAGCTGGCATTGGCTAGTTTTAATGCTGACTCCCTGTGCTCTTCGACTTTTAGTATGATTACTTTACTCTATGTCTTCGACGTCGTGGATTAGCGGTTGTGGTAGCGTTTATATAATAAAGATAATCGAAAATAACGCTTGCCTGGTGAAATAAATAACGGGGCTATGGATTATTTATAAATAGCAAGTGATTTTATTAGTTATTTAATATAACTAACACTCCTAATTGTGAGTTGTAATTATATCAATATTCCACCATCACAGAACAATAATACCCCTAGCGGAGACCCACATAGTACCTTATTATAAACAGGAACGGAGACCACCATAGACCATACTGACCCTAGCCTAAGATAAAAAATTATGACTATGACCTTTAATTTTATTACGTTATTATTTCTTTTACAACACAAGATACAAAAATGCATTCATAAAAACAAATTGCTGAACTATAAATTATCTACTGGTTCTATTTATCACATGCAATAAACGAGATACACAAATGAAATGGAAGAACATTCATATATTGACTACTACCGGATATTAGAATGTGATAGAACAGCTACGTGCCAAGAAATTAAGAGCAATTACAAGCGCCTTTTACTATCATCCCACCCTGATAAAGTCGGAAGTGAAACTGATAAGTTCCTGCTGATACAAAAAGCGTGGTCTATTTTGAAAGATCCTTCAAGAAGAAAACAATATGACGCTGAGCTCACCTGTCATGAATATAGTGACTGTTTAATTTATGAAAAGATTTCCTTATCAGATATGGTGTTTGATAATACTGAAGGAATATATACATACTCCTGTCGGTGTGGTGGAACCTATTTAGTAAGTGCTACCGACTCTATATCATCTGAAACTGTGGTAGGGTGTGATGAGTGTTCATTTTCTATACAAGTACAGAAGAGTTACTAGCAACTCTTCTGAATTTAGATTGTAGGCACTCTGTGCTCCTTCCTTTACAAGTGAGTAAAATTATGTTACAACAGTAGTCTCATTATCATAGTAAATAATGTATAAGCGTGTAGTGATATATTTCAAAGTATATTGTTACTTTATACTCTTTAAGTGAAAATACTTATATTGGAAACTTGTTAAAGATTTCAATATTATTTATTTTCTAACACTCCCTTTAGTGAAGCCAATATTTATAAAATAATGTATGTCTTTTGTATTTGTTTTTTGTAATTGTAGACTAGAATAATAATTTTAAATTATCATTTATATTAGGTAATATATTGTAATTATGTAAAAATAAATTTAATAATTGAGTTTATATGCACACAAACTTCTCACAAAAATACACACACTCACATCCACACACATCATACCCACGCTTACTCAAGAGGTACTCACCTAATATTCACTCTTATTTTCACAGTCTTTCACATAGCAAACTTTAATTTACTTAATATACTTAAAGGTAGATTAAGATTGTCACCTGTTCTCTCTGCCTACCCCGCAAGGGACATGGCGTGGTGATAAGTAAGTAAGTAAGTAGATTAAGATTATTTATATAAAACATTCTATGTGACAGAACATTATTTTGTTATTATCATTATTATTATACCTAATAAGTCTATGTTATTAAAGTTGAAGTATTTTTATAGATTTGTACTCAGATGAAATAAAAAGTTAAGATGGAACTTTGCGAACAACAAAGTGAGGCCGGTTTTATAAAGATGTAGTGCGTGGGCCGGTGTTGCAATCATAATTCAACCCCAATATAACAAAAATAATGTTACTAATTGTTAAATTCAGCCATTCGGACGCAAAGTGTATGTAAAAAGTAGTGGCGGTAGTGAAAAGGATATGGGAAGAAGAATATTTAAAAAATAAAATTGCTGAGTATTTAATTTTGTGCATTATTATTTATTTAAAAACTTTTGTGCTATTTCTTGTAAGATTGCCTCTTACTTTCAATTGATTTGGAAATTGTTTCTAACTTAGCAATATGGTGGAACCTAATGCTTAGGTATTTCTCAGTAACGCACCATATTAAATTAATTTTATGTTCGAGCCCAGCATATTCGTGTTTATCTCTAAATTAATAAAAACCTGGTTGTTGCCCTGTTGTTTCACACAAATGATGGTATGCTTTGCAAGACAGTCAAGTGCACCGCCCGTTCCCCTGTAATTTAATGCAATATGCAGAAGTGGTGCAACAACACACCAATTACATATTTATACCGTTACTTCTCTCCACACGTGTTTTGCCGCTCCACAGGGCATCCTAGGGGCAACTATTATGACAAGCGATTGTATTCCGTGTGGTGACAGACTATGAATACAAGTGTCACCACCCCATTATTTCCCACGGGTGTCGTATGAGGCGACTAAGGGAAGTAAGCAATTATCATCCATTGCATGACTGGTGGTAGGGCTGGGTACCAATTGGGAGTACCCGTAATTGCTATCGGGCCCGCGCGAACGAGTAGGTAAAAAGCACATCAGTGTATTTTGGTTGTAGCACAAGATGCCGTTTATTCTTTCATTTCATATCTGTGACATGAAATGGTGAGCAGCGGCTTCACAATACTGCAGGTATAGTAGTCCATGAGCGAGGGCTACCATTTACCATACGCAATAAAAAAAAACATTAATTGAAGTAAAAACACAAATCAAAATTTTGAGTCACCACCGACATTTTTTCTATATGAAGACTAATCGTTCGAATCGATCACGTCAGCTTTTAAAGAAAAAAGAACTGCTTCAAAATCGGTCCATTTGTTTAGGAGTCAAGATGTCACAAACAGGCACTCACGCACACAGACATCAAACAGACAGGTCGAACTTATAACATAACACCCCCCTTTTTGTGTGGAGGTAAAAAAAACGAGTCACATTGTCCAAAAATAGGGTAAACTATAACTAAATAAACTAACTTATCATCACGCCATTTCCCTTGCGGGGTAGGCAGAGAGAACAGAGTGCCAAGAGGCTCTATTCTTCCTGCATTCACTCTTCTTTCTACATCAGTGGTGTACCTTCCATCCCGACTGAATCCACATCCAAGATATACAAATTCATCCACTTGTTCTAGCACACCATTTCCTATTGCTACTCTAACATCTGTTCTGGCTTCTTCTCTTTCAAAAACCATTACTTTGGTTTTGCTCACATTCACACGTAGGCCCCTTTTCTTACAATCTTCTGCCATTACGTCGACTAGGGTTTGCAGGTCAGTCGCAGACTGCGCTAATAGGACCGCATCGTCTGCATATAGCAGCGAGTTAACCACTGAGTCGCCCATCTGAACTCCCACATTCATTTCATTCAACCTTTGTAGACATTTATCCAGATATATGATAAACAGTCTGGCTGATAGAACGCAGCCCTGTTTAACGCCGATATTGTCATCAAACCAGGGTGACATTCCATCATCCAGCCGCACACAAGCTCTGCAGTCCATGTAGTTGGACTGCACCGCTTGTAGCAGTCTACTGTTAATACCATACTCCGGCAAAATGTCCCAAAGTTCCTTTCGTACAACAGTGTCAAATGCTTTCTCCAAATCCACAAAACTGCAGATAACCCTCTGGCCTACAGCCAGATGCTTCTCCACAATGTTGCGCAGAGAAAACACTTGATCCATGTATCCTCGTCCACACCTGAAACCTCCTTGTGCCTCACACAAAAATTCATCAGACACCATCCTCATTCTCCTTTCAATAATCTTACCATACACTTTGGCTGCCAAACTGGTCAAGCTTATGGCCCTGTAGTTTGCACAGTCATAACGTGAACCCTTGTTTTTAAACAAGGGCACGATGACTGCGCGTCTCCAGTCCTTGGGAACCATTCCTGAGTTCCAACATAAATTGAGAAGCATCAGGAAGGATTCCCAGACACATGAGCCTCCAAGCTTGATCATCTCAGCAGACACCATATCAATACCCGCTGCCTTACCATTTTTCAAACTTCTAATCGTCCATTCAACTTCATCCATACTAATGTCATCAGAGGATGCCGGAACCGAATGTTGATCTGTTAGACCACATGTGGCACCAGCATCACCCTGAACATCCGTATACATATCTCCAAAATATTCACTCCATCGGCTTAACACATCTTGTGTTTGCGTAAGAATGTCTTCACCTTTAGACCTTATTTTATTCATTCTGAAAGCCGACCAACCACTCCGAGATTTCTTCACCTCCCTCCAGAAAAATTTGGTGTTGCTCTCGAAGTTTTTGGTCAGCCTTTCTTCTGCAATCAATATTTCCTCTATCACGCTTCTCTTTCACTAAGGTAAACTATAACAGTTTATAATGGCAATACTTGTATGTTTCATTCAAGCAATAAACTCCAATTTTATTTTAATTTATTGAAAATTTCCAATTCCAAGTTTACTTAAGTGTGAAATGTGATTCCATCCTGTTTTTTATCTCTTGTAGTTTGGTTTTCCCTTTCACAACACATTTTGGTATTTTTACTTTGTAAATTATGATATTTTTAATGACGTTTTAATCGAAGCGCCGCTATAGCTCGACCTCGTAGAGTAAAAAAAGTTATAAGATGCAAGTTCAGGCTTTGAAAATAATATATCTAGGTATCTATTATAATATTATACTTAAAGCTGTAACAGAGCTGTCTGTACATTTAAGATATTTGAAAAAAAAAAGAAAAATTGTATCAGTCTATTTAAGCATCTCTGAGCTCAAAACAATTTTTTTAACTTTCTGGTTATCCAAATGTTTGTTCACAGATCTCGCATAATGATTAATTTTTGTAGAACATTGTATTTTTGTAGTTTTCTGTGAAATTTACGTATCACAAACCATTAAGAGCTCATGCGGATACAGCAGTTCAAGAGCGAATTTACTTCCAACTTGCAAACTTAACGAAAATCAATAGGCTAGATTTTTGAGGGAGATGTAGTAGTCTCTAAACCCAAAACAATTTTTATTTTCGTTTGTCAGTTTGCATGTTTTCTAACTTTGTGATACGCCAGATACTACTGGAACTGGTTTATAAAGTAATTTAAAAACTAGTATAAATTTTATCTCTGTTATGCCGGGAAGTTGAGATATAATAACATCACACAAAACTAGTAGAGCTGCGGGCAGAAGCTAGTGGGTCTTAAAATGAGCAATTAATAAGTCCCCCGTAGGAATAAATGGGGTGGTGACATAAGCTGTGAATATACTGAGATAGCAAGGTTTTTGGTTCTTTCATTGGGGGTGCTTCACCCTAAATGTAAGTGAAATGTAGGTACTAGAAGGATTTCAGTTCATAAGAAATTCAATTGAAACCCATTGATAGATAATTTAGTTTGAAACAGGGTTGAAATCACTGGCAGGACTTGTTCCCAAAACTTGGGGCTTCAGTGGCTGATGGCACAATTGTTCAGTGTGGGAAATAAAGAAAAAGATAAAAAAAATATTCATTCATTAATTAATTGCGGAGGACCAATTTTTTCGTGGCGCCTCGTTTCAATAAATAGGTACCTCTCCCAATCTTTCATAGTATTGGAATCCTGGGCATCAATATTTCAGCAAAGAACAGTTGGGTATAATTGGCAGGACAAAGTCAAATTGGCGAGTCACAGAGCCGAATTGTAATTCACATCGAGGCTACGACTTGTGCTATACAAGTACAAGTCCGCCCTCAAGTGGAGGCAGCATAGGTGTGCCTAATTACCAGCTCGACCCACTTGACTCTCTGCAAAGGCGAGTTGTCCGTGTATTATCCACGATACCAATCTTACGAACAGATTGGCGTCATTGGAGCAGCAGAGAGACTTTGGGTCTCCTGTGTGCTCTTTCGACTCTTCAATGCGGAGTGAGTAGGTACCTACTTTTAAGAACTGTTTGTAGTGTTTGGTACCAAAGTTACCTTTTTAAACCTTAGTATGTTCCGAATCCGATTTTGTTTTGCGTTACGATAAAATCGACGCGCGTATGACGGTCGAGGAGCTAGGGTCTGGAATGTACTTCCCATTGAAGGATCCCACTAGCTTTGTTGCTTGTAATCAAGTCACATTTGCAGACAGAATCTTTTGCGAATCACCTTTTAAAATCGCAAAAGTCAGTCTAAAAATGAATTGAGTGGCAAAAGTTGAAAATAAAGGGCTTTCTTTGCTGATGGTTAATGGAATAGTTTTTACGAACAAAAGCAGTGAGTGAATATTGATAGAAGTTAAGCCTTAATTTCTAGTTTTTCTTTACTCAGTTACCTTCCATCACAAAATGCGTGATGTCCGCCTCTCCTTCTCCTCTTATCACATGTTTTACAGACAGGAGAAGCCTTTTTACCAATCAATAGACTTGTACATTGTTAAATATCAATATGGTAAAATAAAAATATCAACTGTTTTAATGATGGCATTTATTTCGTGGTTAGAACTAGGCTAGCACATAAATATAATAGGCTTTGACAGACTACTGGGTTCTATTTTATGGTTAACTCATAATAATCATTAAAGTAAAATCTACACTTAGCTATATTTATAAAAAAAATTTGTACAATTTTCAAGTAATTAATATTATTCACATTGGAAAATATTGTTAATTCATAAATAAATTAGGTACTAGTAACATTTAAATTATGTTCGAGAAATTATTAAATTAATTTTTAAATTACAGAAGATCTCAACTATCACATAGAGTGAATCATAATTTCATATTATTTTGCTTTTTACAAATACTTTATTGGCAAGATACACAATTAATTTAAATTGAATTTTATATAAAGGACATTGTAAAATTTATAGAGAGTGAAGAAATAGAGAGATAATATTATGTTATTTATTACCAAACACTGAGAAATGATAAGCAATTTGCCATTCTAAGTACTACAATTGCGAACTATCATAATAAGATTATTATGCATTGCAACCTCGTGCAATGTTCTTAGAAAACATAGCAGGGTAGCAATAAAATTCTCACATAATAGCAGTATTAGATCATTTCATAAACACTCATTGAGATTACGGTCTTATTTATCAATAACATGTCCAGAAATATTAACACTTTAATTATAAACATTACTAAATATATACACATTGTGCACGTTTGTACTTTAAAATTAGATTCACATTGATATATATGTATATGCATTTAGAGTCCAATAACGCCACTGATCGTACACACTCTGCAGCATGTTATCTGTTTATATATTCGATAAACAATCACCAGAACATTTACATTTAACACAGTCTAACTTTGTTTACACATCTGTCCATGAAGTTTCTTTTCCTCTTTGTTTGTGTGGCAGCTTCTAAAGGCGTGGGCAAAGATAGTTGTGAATGCGTTTGTTCCTCTGCATCTAAGATCCCTTCACAGCTACGGCATCTACGTGAAGGTTTCTCTATTTGATTAGAGTCTATAACATCATTACTTTCCGACAAACGTTCAGGGAGACTCTGTAGCGATTTTTCGGGAGATGCATTCTTGGAATTATCGGTGCTAAACGGTAATTGTTCACAACTTTGTGAGGAGGTTGGTAAAGCTTTTTCGGATGAGGGCTGACGTGTTCTTCGTGGTCTGAAAAATCAATACAATTTTTTTATTTTATAGGCCTTGACTTATTTTTCTTAAAAATAATGCCGTTATTAAGGTGTTTATTAAGTTAAAAATGTAGCTTAATAGCGTAAATACTTGTTAGAAAAAAAAAGCAGCAACACGCCTGTATTCCCCGAAGGGGTAGGCAGAGGTGTATATTACACACCAACGATAACTTACCTAATAGGCGGCAGTGTGTGTACGGGCGGCTCTAGTCAATCTGCTTTATCACTGCTTCGGCTCTCGCACGAAGCCATTCGTTGGTAGATTGGTGGTCCTCGACCTATAGTGGCGGTCCCAGGTGTTTGTACTTCACCCCGACCTCTTAAAGGTCCATCGAGACGGTTGGCGAGATTGGATTTTCCTCGGATAAAGCTGAAGAAAAAAATACCGTCATTTAGCATTAATAATAATAAAACATAAGTTTAGACAGGATTATTGGGCCCCAAGAAAAGTAAAAAAATATCTCGTGGTACTAATGAGATCGATATAGCACAAATATATAAAGGAAGTTTCGGAAATAGCGTCTGCAACTTTTTATTAGGGTATTTCCTTATAAAAAAAGTAAGCAAACACCCACAGTCGAAGCGCGTCGAAGGATCCACGTGCACGATTCTAGCACTTCTTACACGACCAGCCGTTTATCAATATAAGAGAAGGCAATAAGTTGAAAAGAACAGATGCGTGAAAGATTATAATATGCATATTTAGAATGTGAATATCTAAGTATGCATAGAATATGGAAAAGAAGTTTAAAAGGAAGACATTATATTTATTTTTCATTACTCATGCTCTGAAAGTAGGCCTGAAGTTGCCTGAGGAGCGGGTTGAAAGTAAGCCCTAGGGAGAATTACTTTCAACTGACAGCTGAGTAATTATAAAAAAAAAACAGTTCTATTTTCTGTACAGCCAGTCAATTACAGCGCGATGTAAAATTGAAATAACAGAGAAATAATTTTAATTAATTATAACCTTATGTATGAAATGCTCTAATAAATTATGGAGTTCATTGAGTATATGGAGTTGGGATCGAATTGTACTAAAAGGGCTTTTTTCGTAAATGAGATAAATTTGAAGAGACACTCCTCAATATTGATGTAGGTACATTTTAGATCTATTTCTTTTAGCAATTGACATGCTCCGCTACTTTTTAAAGTACAAATTATTTGTGAATGCACTGTAATGCTTGCCGATAGATGGCGTTGGTCGTAAGACAAATGTGATTAAGAAATTGGGATGATCGAAAGATCAGCAGGATAGCTTAGTGGCTTCGAGCACTTCCCCGGATTGGAAAAGATGCGGGTTCGTTTCCCGCTCCTACTAAAAATCTCTCTTTCTTTATTCACAAATAATTGATGTAGGTAGATAAAAAAAAGTTATATCAGAATAGCAAACCTTTCTAGTTTGTCGACACAGGCGTCTTGATAATCGTGTATCCACCTAACACCGTTAAAATGACAAACCGCTCTCATATCTTCCGGTAGTTCTTCAGCTTTAGGCCATTCAAAATTATCAATGATTGGTACAATGTTGCATTGAGATTGTAACGCTGCCACTATCTCCTGCAAATATTAATACTTATTGAAGCTAATCATATAATGAGTTATACTAAATTAGTAGACCAACAGACGTTGTCCTGTCCGAACATTGACGTTTCGTTTGGATAGAGCATTTATTTTAGCTACTAAGGATTATTTTCATAAAAAATGGGGTTGTTGCTGTGGGAAATTTTGTTGTTAGGTAGGTCCTGAAAACCTATCGTGGCGCCACCTATCGGGTCCAAATGTGAATCTGAACCATACCGGTACTTACACAAACATATACAAAAAAAAAAAGATCGAGAGAGAGAGAGAAGAAGAAAGTCAAGATCGGTCCAGGCGTTTAGGAGGAGTTCAATGACTAACACACGGACACAAGAAATATATATATATATATATATAATATACTACTGAAATGCATCTAAACTTATGTCCAACAGTGAACGTCAAAAAGCTAATGGATGCATGGACATCAAAACCTTCCTCATGAATCACTCCATTCACTGGTGACAGTATGAAAATCTGTTGTAGTTTTTGTCTACAGACGTATACGCGGTATGGGAGGCTTTGTTTTATAATATGTATTAAGTATTATGTAATTAATATAGAATATCTTAACCTACTACCGATAACTTACTTTCTTACTTATCATCACGCCATTTCCCTTGCGGGGTAGGCAGAGAGAACAGAGTGCCAAGAGGCTCTATTCTTGCATACATCTCTCGCTTCCTCAACATTCATAACTCTCTTCATACACGCTCGCCGATTTCGGAGACTCCTGACTCCACCTTCCTTCAATACATGACCAATTTGGTCTAGGTAGGTAAGTCTCGGTCTCCCCCTGTACCCACATCCTTCCACTTTCGCATTGTATATCTTCTTAGCCAGTCGCTCGTCCGGCATTCTTTCCACATGTCCGAACCATTGGAGCATTCCCTTTCGCATCTTTACACCAATACTCTCTTTCATACCTACTCGCTCTCTTCCGTCATTGTTACGAATGCGGTCAGTCAGCCTCACTCCACAGATTCTCCGCAGAGATCGCATTTCGACCGCATTGATTTTGCTCTAATGCTCCTTTTTACATACCCAACTCTCGCTTCCATATGATAACGTTAGGACATGCACTGCGTTGTGTATTGCGACACGTGCCTTCTGGCTGAGACCACCTCAGCTGCCGAGAAGTTGACCCAATGCTCCGTTCACTCTATTTCCCACATTCACTCTTCTCTCTACATCAGTGGTGTACCTTCCATCCCGACTGAATCCACATCCAAGATATACAAATTCATCCACTTGTTCTACGCACCATTTCCTATGCTACTCTAACATCTGTTCTGGCTTCTTCTCTTAAAAACCATTACTTTGGTTTTGCTCACATTCACACGAAGGCCCCTTTTCTTACAATCTTCTGCCATTACGTCGACTAGGGTTTGCAGGTCAGTCGCAGACTGCGCTAATCGCATCGTCTGCATATAGCAGCGAGTTAACCACTGAGTCGCCCATCTGAATTCCCACATTCATTTCATTCAACCTTTGTAGACATTTATCCAGATATATGATAAACAGTCTGGCTGATAGAATGCAGCCCTGTTACACCGATATTGACGTCAAACCAGGGTGACATTCCATCATCCAGCCGCATATAAGCTCTGCAGTCCATGTAGTGGGACTGCACCGCTTGTAGCAGTATACCGCTAATATCATACTCCGGCAAAATGTCCCAAAGTTCCTTTCGTACAACAGTGTCAAATGCTTTCTCCAAATCCACAAATCTGCAGAAAACCCTCTGGCCTACAGCCAGATGCCTCTCCACAATGTTGCGCAGAGAAAACACTTGATCCATGCATCCTCGTCCACACCTGAAACCTCCCTGTGCCTCAAACAAAAATTCATCAGACACCATTCTCATTCTCCTTTCAACAATCTTACCATACACTTTGGCTGCCAAACTGGTCAAGCTTATGGCTCTCTAGTTCGCACAGTCATAACGTGAACCCTTGTTTTTAAACAAGGGCACGATGACTGCGCTTCTCCAGTCCTTGGGAACCATTCCTGAGCTCCAACATAAATTGAGAAGCATCAGGAAGGATTCCCAGACACATGAGCATCCAAACTTGATCATCTCAGCAGACACCATATCAATACCCGCTGCCTTACCATTTTTCAAACTTCTAATCGCCCATTCAACTTCATCCATACTAATGTCATCAGAGGATGCCGGAACCGAATGCTGATCTGTTAGACCACATGTGGCACCAGCATCACCCTGAACATCTGCATACATATCTCCAAAATATTCACTCCATCGGCTTAACACATCTTGTGTTTGCGTAAGAATGTCTCCACCTTTAGACCTTATTTTATTCATTCTGAAAGCTGACCAACCACTCCGAGATTTCTTCACCTCCTTCCAGAAGAGTTTGGTGTTGCTCTCGAAGTTTTTGGTCAGCCTTTCTTCTGCAATCATATTTGCTCTATCACGCTTCTCTTTCACTAAGGCTTTGGTGTCATTCTTACGTTGCCGGTATATTTTTTTCTTCTGTTCTTTCATACTTGCACTCAGGTTCAAAGAAGATACATAGTCCAGCCACGCTTTCTTCTTTTGGTCTACGGAAGCTGCTACTTCCGTATCCCACAATGCATCAACTTTCATATGCTTCTATGAGCATCCACATACTTCTTTCGCTGTATCTACCATACTATCTTTCAATACTCTCCAGCATTCTTCTATGCCACATCCCGGCTGACTTGCCATTGTCAGCCGTTCACGGACACCCTCTGCATACTTTGCTCTTACACTCTCTTTTTGCAACTTTTCAATCTTTATTTTTTCAAACCCTCCGAAGTTTACACGCTCTCGCCAGTGTCTCCACTTTCTGAACAGACCACTAAATCTCGCAATATCGAGATAGTGGTCCGTGTCGACAGTGGGACCCCTGTAGGCTCTTGTATCCAAAATTTTACTTCGGAGGCGACTGTCTACCAGAATTAAATCTATCATACTTCTCTGTTCATTCCTTCTCCATGTATACATATGGATGTCCTTGTGTTTAAAAAATGTGTTTGACACAATAAGGTTTCTCTCCATACATACATCCGCAATGAGCCTAGCTGCATCATTCACTCTTTTATCACCAAATGAACTAAGCACGTCCGCGAAGTCTGGACGCTTGGTCCCAACCCATCCATTCAAGTCTCCGCATACGATCACGCGGTCACTAGCTTCTGCCAAATTCAGAACTTCCCTAACATAATCCCAGAACTTCTCTAGATCCGATGCCACCGAAGAGCCTACGGGAGCATAAGCTGCGACCATGAAGATACTGGTGACACCTAGTTTTATTCGGACCCATAGAAGTCTGGGATCAAACATTCCGTAGTCTTTCACACCTGAGGCCCATCGAGCGGACAGCAACACCCCCACTCCCATGCTGGCCCGATCGCTCTGCGGTACACCAGACCACAGAGCTAACCCGCCTCCAGGAAGATCACAGGCGTCGCTACCCTTTCGTTTGGTCTCTGTTACACAGAGCACATCAAGCTGTCTGTCCGACATGACGGTTACCAGCTCGTGTAACTTATCTTCCACACCACCGTTTACATTCCACGTGCCTACTCGACACTCTGCTCCCCTCGAGTCGCCAAACTGGGCAAGGCGTGATGGGTGGCGGCCCCCATCGCCGCATCTGCCGTTGTTCGTACTGACGGGGGCGAGTCGGTACGCGTCGCCTCTGGGGCACGCCCTAACCCGCACTGCGGTACGCATTCGAGCCGGATTGCAGCCTGTGGATTACAGGCTGGCAGGGATCGCGACGAGCACGCTCCGGACTATGATCACCCTTGAGTCATCTATGAATACTGTAAATCCTCTTAGTTGAAGGTGAACTTTGAGCAAACTAGCTAACTGGGATCCATTAGATCTACGATAACTAACAAATACTTCCAAATTCTTTTCCATGTTTTCTTTCCCTTTACTTGGCAAACTGTTTTCGTAAGTTGTACTACCGATCACTAAGTAAACAATATTTACTTACACGATGAACCCAATCCTTCCGTTCCGTATCTCTAATACACCGGTCAAGTGCATTCGGAGTGAGCACAAGTAAAAAGTGTTTTGCTTGTCGAATGCTTTGTAAAAGATTATTGTCGAATTTGCCAGCTTCTAAACGTTCAACGTCTATGAATACTGTAAATCCTCTTAGTTGAAGGTGAACTTTGAGCAAACTAGCTAACTGGGATCCATTAGATCTACGATAACTAACAAATACGTCCAAATTCTTTTCCATGTTTTCTTCGCCTTTGCTTGGCAAACTGTTTTCGTAAGCTGTAAAATACAAAAGTAAAAGAAAATTTAATTGTCGTTTTTATAGCGGCATTAAAAACAATAGTATTTTAGAATTTTTGCGAAGATAGAACTTACCTCTAATCGCATTTAATATCCTTAATCTATGTATACTATTCACAATATGACATTCATTCTCCAGTTGCTCATCACTTAAACCTCGAAAAGATTCTTTGTCCACGCCTGCATTTAACATCGAATAGGTATAGATGGTATACTCCGGTCCTATGCCTTGTAAAAAATCGTTCAAACTACTTGTATCGCGTGATGTATAATCTGCCATTTTCTTAAGTTGTTGAAGTTCTCTGGTGAATCTGTGAAAAAAATATAAATTTAAATAAACAAGATGAACAGAGTTAGAAATATTGACAGAATATTGACAAGGCGACATAATTTACCTCTTGCGTTTGATTCCATTTTGCAAACCAATATCTTCTTTGAGGTTATCTTCACTAATTTGTAATAATAAATCACCATCAACTCTACTTTCGTAGAAATTGTTAGCATATTCACAGAATCCTATTTGTTTTACCCATTCTCGTACATCCTCTATAGACCAAAGGGGCACCTGCTGTGACAATTTATGTGGAACTTCCTCTCCAATTAGCCTTAAGGCTTGTGCTGCGTATTTTGATGCTACAGCGTTTGGACAGCTGGCAACTTTCTTTAAAGATTCTATCGCTCCTATTTCTCTAAATATCTCAGTGTTACCTTGTTGCTTTTTAATACCCGCTTCCATACAAAAGTGAAAGGCTGCTAAATTTCTGGCTTCCTCTCTTTTTGAACTTAATACTGGTACTAACCTCTTAAGCCAATTTTTGCTTTGGCCGTGGGCATGAGCAAGATTTGACCGAGCAAACTCTGACGGGTTATGGGTGGTTACAAATGGTTCCACTAAATTTAAGGTTCCTGACTTGAGAACAGCAGCTTCAATTTCCTTATTTGCAACCAATACTGCGATTGCTAAGCATGCATAATATTTAATATTGTCATCATTATGGAATGCCAAGGGAAATAACCACATAGGTACTTTTCTCTTAATCATTGCTTCTTGATTTTCAGCTCCACCATATAAAGATAAATTAGCCAGCGCCGTTGCGCAGTGCCTTAAAGTTTCTACATCGTTTTTTCTACATTCGAATAAAACGGCGTCCAAACCTCCTAGTTTAATAACATCACCGCATGTACTTTCACTGTGTTTGAATAGGTGTTCTAATATTCCCGTTCCCGTTCTAGAATGGTCGACTGAATTTGCGAATTTTGTGCAGGAACATGCTACGTTAACAACTTTTTCTAGTCCATTTTCCACTACATGAGCTCTATTTTCAGTTGTCAGGCATTGTTCAAGTAATTTTGCGGAAGAGAATTGCAGGGCAGTGTTATTTTTCTCCAAGCAATTCGCCATCAGGATATCAAGACCACCTGATTCTCTTAGTATGTTGCAAAGGGAATATCCGAGCTCATGCCCATACGCTTGAACAGCCCAAGCTCTCCGTAACATTTCGTTTAGTTTGTCAAAATGTTTTGATGCGTTTTGCATATCAATTTGATTGTTTTTTATCGATGTAATGAAAGCATTCATTCTAGTGGAATATTTCTGGATTGCCATTTCTACATCTTTGGGGTTTGAATTAGCGTTCAAATTATCTAAATCTTCGAAAGTTAAATTTGTAAGATCTTCATCACCGGCTTTGATTGTTCCATTTAACAGCTGACTCATCTGCAATAGGGTTACATTGAAAATTATAGATACAATATTAAGTATTAATTAATAAAAATGCGTACTACATTACTAATAAACATTAGTGAACAATTGCACGTATGCCGTTTAATGATTGTTAAAGAACTTTTTTTGTTAAGTTGGGTAAAATGTACCTAACCACACACCCCGTCGTTCGGGGCAACGAACAGGGTAGTGTGAGGCTTTGGCCCACTAAATGAACAAGCCGTGTATCTCCACCTGTATTGGTGGACTGAATGAAATGAATGCAGTAGTCCGCTGCCGGGCATTAGCATATGACAGCCAAATAAAATTTCAAATAGAAAAAAAAACGAAAATGTCACGGGTGGGACTTGAATTCACAACCTTTAAAAAACCCATTCAATCTTTTCCAACCTTGGCCTCCTTCACTAAAATTAATAACGTTAATTTACCTAGTGAAAATAGATCGTTGTTTGTGTAAAAGATTGTTTTTTTAAGTAAGTATGGCAAACAAATAACCAAACAAAAATATATAATATACCTGAGAAGAAGTATGGAGTGTAGATTTGCTGGATAAATTTTTGGATATTGTCATGTTAGAATGAGCTACACTGGAGTGTTCCTTGTGACTGAACATACCGCTTGAAGTAACTGTTTGACGCGCTTGTGCTGAAGCCATGGCCATTTTCTCCGCACTGAATGCCTCCGTCTGTAGTCGTGAACTAGTAGCAGACATGTTATTTGCTTCCTGTGCTGTCATTTCACCTGCTTTTAGCGATCGTTGCTCCTGAAATTTCACAATTCAACTGTTATGTGATAATAAACACTAAATATATAAATAAAAGTTCACAGAAGAGGTTGCACATGTACGTAATATTAGTCACACGTTTCGTTTTAGTTATGAGAAAAATATTTGGGCTAGACTATAAACTGATATCACTAAAACCATAATTTATCACTTGTGTCACTAAGTAAACTTTAATTTGATAGTTACGGTAATAGCAATACGCAGTTTAGGTCTTGTACGACGTTTCGACATTATTTTAAACAAAGCTAAGATGTGCTCACTATAAAGTCAAAACTACTTCTAGTTTATATTAGAAAACATTCCCACGTCATGCCTCGGATTATACGTCTCTCGGGTTCCTATTGGATGTAGGCCAAGCATATATTATGAAATTCGCGCGCTTTCTTGGTTTTTAAACTTTGTGTATTCGTCACGTGCACTGAAGGTTGACTTTCAAATTTTCCAAGGAAGTATACTCTCACCGGAGGGTTTTGTTGCTGCAGATGAAAGCGGGATAGCACGCCTCGTTTTACGGGCCACGGAACAGACCTGCTTCCCGTAGACATTCTAATTCTATATTTAAAACCGACTATTGGGATACTATGTGCGCGCACGCGCAATAATTGACTTCCGCATGTGTTCGCGCGCTCGACGTTGAGGCGCTGACTGAGAGCAGGTTACAGCGATAAGCGCCTGTAGTAATGAGTAATGAGCTCACCGCCCCTGGCGATCCTCCGCGTCGCAGTATCCTGCCAGTCCAAGCTATAAAACGCGCGGCCATCATTGACACCGATCACAATTGCGTGATTTCAGACACCTTCACATGCTGGATGTTATCGTACCAAGAAATAACACTGTACTGCGCGCTACGCTATGGTCGAGGCGGTACTTCGTGATATCGATCGATCGCAGTCAGTCGAGGTCACGTCCTTCGACGCGCCTTTTTGGCTCCGCAGACTATACTGCTAGACAGTATAGATGCCACGACTATTTTAAAAACATATAGCGAGCACTATCATTTATTCATTTCTGAATACGAAATGTATAATGGTTTGAATATGATGATGAGTTTAATATGATGTGCTATCTTTCAGAGACAAAAGTAAAGAAAAAGCTTACTTGTAGTGAGGCTGCATTTTGTTCTGCAGTAAGACCTTCCGCTTGTAGCAATCTATGTGATGCACTGGCGGCGCTACGTTCCGCATACTGTAGGTCGCCGTGCTGGACACGACGCATTCTTGAACTGTTAGATGCTGACCTCGATGCACTATATCCGTCAGCCACGACTCGAGTTGAGCTTGCAGAAGTCATTCGTGCTGCACTATATTTGAGTTCGTTGGCTGTACTGGAGCCGACCATATCTCTAGCGGTGTTGCCAGATAGAAGAGATGGTTTCTCGTTCATGGGCGGAGGTGTGTCGGATTCCGGGAACGTTACCAAAGGGCTATCGCTAGGCATTTCACCCATATCACCTATATCATCCATTTCACTGAGATCCCGAATCACGGGCAAGTTGCGATCACCCAAATCATCTTGATCTACGATATTCTCCATTGAACTTCTCAATCTAGAAAATTATTATTATTTATTTATATTATTTTCACGATAAGCAGTTACTAACGTACTTATAGTTTTATAAAATTATATAATGAAATTTCTCTTGCAAAGGGTTTCACTAAAAGTAGTGTTGCTATTGTTTGTCGGTTCTGTACTGCAAACCTAGAGTAGAGAAACATTGGGTGGAAATTGGCTTAGAGCCAAGGTCGCTCAGGTGAGCTAGTTCGTACAAGTTCGTGGATAATGGCAAAAGTATCTTTCATGTTTTCAAGAAGCTGTCTGTATTAATACATATTTACCAAACATTACACACAAGTAAAGACTTTGTCAAAGTAGGTATAGATCTTGTTACCTAATTGTTCTTTAATTTAAATAAATATTAAGTAATCATTCCATGACTAACTAACCTTTGGCCGAAATTTTTTGCTGCTGAGCTGCTCAAGTTTTTCATTTCCGAAATAGAGCTTTTTAGTTCACTAAGATCAGACTTCATGGAGCTTGCTTTTATTTCGGAAGCGGCCATGTGTTGAAGTCGCTGTGATGAGCTTTGCATCCTTTGGCTCGACGTAGCGCTGCTAGATGTTGAACTTGATACCATCTGTGAAATATAAACAGTTACTCTTAATATACTTAATATATGCAACGCAAATCAAAGTTTAATTAGAAGAAAAATGGTACATTTTTGTGAGACGTTATCAGTGTATAAAATATTAAGATTGTCTTTAATACAAGACATTATCTAGACTAAAACTGCAGAAGAGTTCAGTGCCAATGCTACTGAAAATTGTTAGTTTGGGCGTCACGCGTCTTGGCGCACCTACACGGGCGAAGTAAATAAAGCCAGGGCTATACAAAATAGAAATACAAAAATAACAGGAGTATTTTAAATATAGAACAAGTATTACAAACTTTTCAAATATTGACAGTTGCCTCTCTATTACTTATGTCAAAATATTGGTAAGTACCTACATCACACATCGTTTTAAGGCTTCAAATATAATACACGCTTGTACTCTTTCAACTTGCATTAAATTATAGTATCTTTTTCCGTTTATCTGCGTAGACCTATAAATAAAGATATTTTCCTGACATTTCGGAAGCGCCCATATGTTGAAGTCGCTGTCATCGGATTTAAATGAAATAAAGGCTATATTTTACTCCAAGCAATACTCTACCTTTTTTTTTTGTTTAGGCGGGAAAAAAATGTAGGTACCTAACCGCACACCCCGTCTTTCGGGGCAACGAACAGGGTAGTGTGGGGCTCTCACCCACTAAAGAAACCCGCCGTGTGCCGTCTCTCCGTCTTTATTGGCGGGCCACTGGAACTATGTTACATTCCTTCGGTGGTAAGCAATACTCTACCTACCCGTGAAGTGCATGAAAATCCGTTCAGTAATTGCGGTGATATGCTCTAACATACAGACAGAATGTGTCTTTCTATCTTTTCGAACACATATTTGATACCGTGTGCATGCAGTGTGTGATACCGTGTGCATTGATGTATGTTTGTTTATTTGGTCATACGATATACATATATTAAAAATAACAATAGGATTATGAAACAGTGTATACAAGTCATAAAAATCGACTTGCAACACGATAGCCATTTTTACATTGAACACTGATTGAGAAGCAAAATGATGATTCAAACCGCGTGGGCGACTTGGATGCAACTAATAATGGTTTTGAACCTTTGTGTTTTTGATATGCCAAATTAATGTTGTAGATCAGTCAGCGACAATTCTCATTTTATTTTTTATTTTGAGTGGATATTTGCGTTAATTTTTTTCTATACTTTATTTATTCTAATTTTATTTGATTATTAAGTTTTTAAGTGGTAGATAGAGCCTTGCTTGGCTCACCGTGAATGGCCCGGCGCAATTGGTGAATTACCACCGTTTCACAGATGAGTGAGAGGAGTGCCGAAGACCCTTTTTCCATTTTTTATGATATATTATGACATTGTGATTAGTTTTGGGGCTCCTTTTTGTTGCTTTGATTTAGTCAGAATCATAACTACAGAACTGGGAATAGTTATTTGAGTTCTGTGGTCATAACATACATTTGTGCGACTCGAGACTTGGATAACATATTTTTCCAACTACTTTAAACCGTTCCCAATGACATACCTATACCAGTATTTTTTTTTAGATTTTTAGGATGACACGGTTGGTGGTGCTTTATTGTTCATTTGCATCAAAAATAAACCTTTTTAATTTCGTATTCCACAGATTAGCGTTTCAACCAGACATAGAAATCAAACTTTCTAGGTTTATAATATTAGTATCGATTTATCTCCTAGGCCGACAGCAAAATAGTTTTCCTTTTGTGTTTTTTTTCTGTGTTTTACTATTCGCATTTTGTGTTCGGATAAATTTTCTATTTAGCTCACCTGTTGTGTGGACGAACTGGTGACTTGTGTATTGAGAGTTTGATTTTGGCGAGACACCAGACTCCCTTTCTTTAGGTTCTCCATGACAGAAGCAAGGTCTTTGGCGTTTCCGTTGTGTTTTAAACTGTTCCCATCGAGTGTTAACTCTGGTATCTGAAACAAAACAAAAATATTGTAAATATTTTATTTATTAGGTAAAGTAAAGACGGCGCACGGCGGGTTATTTAGTGGGTGAGGACCACAGAACAGATAACCTCTTATTCTGTTCTGTGGTGAGGACACACTATTACTTTGACTCTCCCGGTCGGTCCTACATGTATTATTGTATTATTTCCCCGGGCAGCTGGGTGTGCAGTTAGGTACCCCATCCATGTATCTCATCCTAACAAAAAAGATGAGATTTATCACGTACAATAAACGTACATCTCTACATGACGTACATGATGTTAGTGAATTTTACTAAAAATATCCGAACAGAGTGAGTTACATTATGGCAGTAAGTATTGCGTGACAATCTTCGTTTTGGCGTCCGACTAATAAGTGTGCAGTGTTATGTTACATACATACTGTATTTATAAAAAACGTGTAAACATTGAAAAAAAGTTAATAATGAGGTGTAGCATTTTTAGAAATGCAGTACTCTATTTTTTTCGGGTAATAATTTGCTTAGAACCTTTGATCAATAATGCAATAGATATCGCGTCGGCCTAAAAAATCCTTCTCGGTAAATAAGAGCGCACTTGAGAAGTGAGCTCTTATTTTGTTTAGTTCAAAAAGTACTTTATTTGTTGCTATTTATTTCACAGTAAATATTATTTGTCTTTTCACTTTTAAGGGGCAGTACTAAATTATAGCTTTGCTAATTTTTTGTGACGAATGATCGTAAATCTAAGATAATATTTTAAAGTTTTGTGACTTTATTACTAAGTGCCATGATTGTAATTAGGTTGAACTTAGAACTGTTATAAAACCTTTGTCTCAGTTCGTTAGTAAACAGATGTAGCTGTATAAGTAGGTATATATTCACGCGGACAGTTTTTATCTTAATTTTGTTCGTGACACTGTATCTTGGTATTGATGATCGAAGCTTAGAACACTGAATTTTGAAATAATAAAAAAAGTCACCAAAAAGATATTTAAATAACGCAATTAAATTATAATATAGGACAAACTATATTGAGCGATGGTACAAGCAATAGCATTATTTAATGATATAGATATGACCTTTGGTGATAATAATAGGAATCTGCCAACCCATATTTTAATACTCATTTCTATCTAGATAATAAACAATGTTAATGAACCTAGATCATTAAATTTTTATACCAAATTATTTTAATGATAATTGTGGTTAATTACGTCTTACATTAATTATGTATATATGTATATATTTTAATTGTGGATGAAACGAGATTGTATATCACAGAAATATGGATCAATCAAAGGCAAAAAATTAAGCATAAGAGAAAATGTATGCCATATTCGTCGATGGACTGTGAGAGATGTAAGGAATTGGACCTCAGCCGAAAGAGTTGTTTTTTTTTATTTATTTTATATTGCGTATATTGGCAGACGATCCACGGCCCACCCGATGGCAAATGGCAACCGTCGCTCATGGACTCAATTATACCGGGAGTATCGTCAAGCCGCTACTAACCATTTCATTTCACAGATATGAAATTAGAGAATAAATGGCTATCTCCTGCTACAACCAAAACACACTGATGTGCTTCATGGCCGGTCACACGGGAGATGGTGGTACCAACCCGTTCGGGCCCGATAGCAAGTGAGTACTCCCACTTGGTACCCAGCCCTACCACCAGTAATGCTATGGGTGATAATTGCTTTCTTCCCTTAGTCGCCTCGTACAACACCCTTGGGAAAGAATGGGGTGGTGACTTGTATTCTTAGTCCGTCACACGGACAAAATGTAAGAAAAAGAATGCTACTCCGACCGGTAATAAAGGGGATAAGGGCAAATGCATGAGTGATCCATAAATAGTTGAGTTGTTCTGAGTCTGGGTGTACTCTGTATCCGTTAATTGTAAGTATATTGTATATGAGAAGACAGGAATTATTTTCCAAAGCGAGGAGTTCTTTTTAAAGAAAAAAACATTTAATAAATCTTAGAAAGGCCTTGAGTCTAGATTTCCAGTTCCTGTCAAAATTGAATGAAATACAGTGCCCAAGTAACCTTATGTTACACCTAATCACAACTAATTGTTCTGGATCTCTAAAGGCCAGTTTTATTATTGTTCTCGGAATACGGTAACTACTGCGAAATCAGCACAAGGACAATCGACTGCACTTATTGAACCCGTTGAATGAGGTCAAAGGACCCATTGGCGGTGTAATGTAATATCAATGCATGAGTCATTGGATAGTCCAGTAAGAAGACAGCACTATAAATCAGTAACGCAGCTCACGCGCCCGATTGTCGAACGCATAGACGTACTCGACGCATATTGATGAGCCCGCCTACGACACATCCGCGCTATAGATTGTTTGCTTGATAAGTGAATGCTGTCAAATGTGTTAGTCAATCACAACACAACAATAGACACCTACTTGATCGAGAGCTCTTACATGACTGGTTAAATTAACGGGTTACAAGTATATAGTTATCTAACTTACGTTACCTTTGAAATAATTGTTGGTGAATTTGCTGTAATATGTATGAATGATGATTTACCTACGTCAAACCATGCTTATATTTTTAAATGTACCTAAATCAAAAAAGAAAAATATTTTGCAACCTTTTGATACCAAAAGTATTCACTATTAACCTATTTTTGAGAAAAATTACAAATTGCTTTTATTAGTGTTATCTAATATCATAGTTTTAATCTATACTATTATAAAGTTACCGAGCTATGTCTGTACATTAAAGATATTTCAGAAATAATGTCTGAATTAGGCTATAATATAGGCGTGTCTAAACACAAAACGATTTTTTTAGATTTTTTGTCTGTTTGTTTGTTCGCGCATCACGTAAAAACTACTGAACGGATTTTGATGCAACTTTTCTGTTTGATAGCTCTTGATTAGACTTAACAACTGGTATACATTTTATCCCGCTACTATATCGGAAACCTGTTATTACCTATAAACTAGCTTTTGGCTGCGGCGAAGCCGCGGGCAAAGGCTAGTAACTAATATACCTAATGCTATCGAGATTGGTATTTCGTGTATTAAGATCCATCATTGTAATTTTTTCTTCGGAGTATCAGACAACAATCTGATAACAGCTTAATGTACTTAGGGCCTGAAGCAAATGATAATTTTAACTTGAAATGCGCATATAATTTTGAAGAAGAATCTTCATACTTTTGTGTGGCAGCTTAACTAATCTCCTGTTAGGCCTTCGCTGCTACCACTTGATTATACACGCCACGCTAGTAATTTTAATGAAATTCCTTGAAAATCGACTGCCTAATTAGACCATCAGAAACTTCCAGTTTTTGATGATTCTATGATTACCATAACAGGTATT
Organism: Leucoma salicis; assembly: GCA_948253155.1. Taxonomy (NCBI): domain Eukaryota; kingdom Metazoa; phylum Arthropoda; class Insecta; order Lepidoptera; family Erebidae; genus Leucoma; species Leucoma salicis. Next base: position 10,388,796 of record OX411809.1, on the reverse strand, counting down.
TTTGGATTACGTAACACTATACTTAGAACTGTAACGTCATGCATTATTTAAGCATAAAAGCTATTCTAATTTATCGTTCGCGTAAACAGACAAGTGATGATAATGTTTTTGATTGTATATGTGACACCGCGATGATTAACTTATCATGTGAAGAAACAGTTTGAGATTCGCATCGAATGACGCGTACTGACGCAGTTGATGCTGATGTCATGGCCACGCCGACGGCTTGGCGTCACTAAAACACGTTTCATAAAATTATGACACAAATTATAAATTAATTACCTAATAATAATATGTTAATTTAAAATTTCGTAGATCAAGATATATGTATGTTACTCATCTACCTTTACATACATGACTGTCATCTTTTTCCCTATTTATTAAAGAAATTATTAAAAATTTGTTCTCAATTAGACCACGTCTGCAATGAAATAATTACGTCAAAAAAGTAACGTATTATTTGTGAAAGTGTAAAAAGGGAACTTTACTGCAGTAACTGCAATAGCTTAGCGGTCTAGACCATATCCGCGGATTGGATGGGACGCAGGTTCGAATCCTGCTTGTAGCAAAGTTCCTTTCTTCCAATTTCACAAATAATTTCTTATTTAAAGTAGCTGAGCCTAGCATGTCAAGTGCTAGAAATACAGATCAAAATATCAAAAAAGTATTTTAGAAATTAAAATGTGTTTGATAGTGTCGTTACGTTTTTCGCCGATCAATGAATGGCATAACAGCCGCGAAGCCTGGCGCGCTGCGATGAGTAATGACAATTGTAAAAAACAATTTCAGTCGTGTTTTATGCAACAGGTCAATCGCAAACCGCAGATGACTAATACTTCGTAGAAATGTCGTCACAGTTCCGAAAAAACATCATAAAAGCAACATAACGTCCCTATTGCAATTACATCATGAATTTGAATCCAAACGTCATTGCATATATGTTATAAAACTTTTCACACATCGTTATGCGTTTAATATGGTAGAGCTTTTTAGGTAGGCGTTTCATTCTCTTAGTATTGTGCATTGAATGATATTGGTTTTTCTCAACCCTTAAGTTTATCTCCACTGTTGAGCATGGATCTACTTTCAAAGTAGATTTAGGCCGTAGCTTTCGCTGGTCCAGTGTGAGTTGATAGACTTTCGCCACTGAGGAAATTCCTAAGATATGCTGGTTATTTCACGAAGTTTTCCGTCACCTCCCAGTGATAGTTATCCAAAGAATACAAAAATATCAATAAGTCTGAGGTATGTGCCATACGAGGTCTGGGCATTGACTTGATACCAGTCTTTGACTTACAAATTATTCAACCCAAGTCCAGTTTTTGAGCTCTATTTTATCAGTTTTTGCGACTGATAAATGCTCAAAAACTGTACGCATGGTCATTACAATCACAGATCATTTCAATTCTGACAACAAGATAAAGATCTTTGTTTACAGTTCTATCAATATTGATGTACCCATACTGTAAGGATCCAGTGATATTATAAATGTATTTAAGATCATGAAGGGCCCCGATGCCAAAAACCAGATTTGCATGTGTTAGTTCGCCATTCGAGTGAGACGTTTTATAAAATGTGATGAAGCCTATTTAAAATAACCTCTACATTATAAAGTTTGTTTTTAAGCGAATGATTCTCGGGTGAGGGCACCGAATGAATACGGGCAATGCCTATCCAATTAAGACACCATCGTTAAGTATTACGTATTTTAAGATAACATTGCTCTGATCATTGCGTTAATTTACCGCTCGTCTGATTGAATATGTACTTTTATTGCGAGACAACACGTTGCCATACGTGCTTGAGTTGATATTTAGAGTAGAGAACAAGATTATCATTCGTATATAGCCAGTGCGAATTTAGATTGATATGTGTTTAAGTAATCTTAGGGCTGACACAGGAACACTGAAGTAATGTCACACGGTAACACTGGTCCGCCAATACAGGCGGAGAGATGGCTCACGGCGAGTTCATTTATTTGGCGAAGGCGCCGCACTACCCTGTTCGTTACCCCGAGCGACGCGGTGCGGTGTGCCGTTAGGTAAATTTTCCCGCCTTAACATATAAAATTGATGACACGTTTATAACAAACTAATAAAGATTTGAATTACCTAGCTTCTGATATTTTTGTGGTGTTGCCAATTTATATCTAAAATTTAAGTGACAAAACAAGGGTAGATTTTGCTAATAGGAGGTGTTACAAGCTTTAAATAAATTTAATTTTGTGATTAAAGCTGGTAACACAAGCTTTATGAATACCGTTCAGAAGTTCGTCACCCATGACATTGAGAAGGAATATGCTATGGAATATTTTTTAAATTATAGAAGTACGAAAGTTAGAGGAAAGGGTATTTAGAAGTAAGAAAGACGATGTTATTTTGTTTCAAATACAAATTTAATTTAAATAGCACCCAAATAAATTTATTTATTTAAGAATATTAGGTGTAAATAATGTTATATTATGTTAATCTATTACAAAGAAATAAATGCACACAGAGCGGTCCGTTTATCAAACTATAGTAGTGCCTTACATTCATGACATAAATCGAAATTAATGAATAGGAAAATAATACTGCAATGCCTATTCTTATCACGTTAGTGTACAATGCGTAGTTCTGAGAACAGCTTTCACGGTTAACTATTCTGCATTTTGAAATTGATTTTGTTTTCTCGCCACACTTAAGTTTACGCGGGGAAAATTGCGCCTTATGATGTCTAATATTGACGTCAAGTTGCGCTGATCGACTGACAGGACATTAATAATGCACCTTAATGTTCGCACTAATGCTAGATGCAGTACATCGCAGTCACTGTTGGAGTATTGCACGCTAATCAAGGAACGTTGTTCACAAAGTTACGAAGGTCAATTTGATAAGTACATTTTCGTTAGTGGGATATGGAATTTTTTTAAAATTTTGATCTATATTTTAGCACTTGACATCAGTTACTTTAAAGAACAAATTATTTGTGAATGTGGAAATAGAGAAGTTTAGTGAGAGCCGAGCTCCCGCTCGCACTAAACTATCTTTTTCCTCATTCACATTTGTTTTAATAGAGGCAAAGGATACCTACACGTTATTTTAGTCCATCTTCTAATTGCGGTGGCGCTTTAGTACAGATTTGTAAAACTTTAAAAAAAAATGCGCGATTGTTTTACCTTTATTGCCCACAGTAAACAAATGTCTCGGTAACATTGACTTCGTATAGTAATACTATTATTATATTATAATTTTTAAAGCAACGTGTTTTGATGATAACAACAAATCAGAAGTCTTAAGATCTTAAGAGAGTCTTATTGGACATTACATTATAACGCTACCAAATTCGGAATAAGTTTAATACCGTATTAACCAGTATTTTGGAGTTATTAAAGTAAATTTTTTGATTGCTAGTTAAATGACAATTACTACTAATTTTTTTTCAATTGATACAATACATTTGTATAGGTAGAGAAGTAGGTACCTACGTAATGTGCATAGTAGTTAAAATGTTAATAGATACGATGGTACATTCTGCGGGCGCAGTATACATATAATGGACACAATAATCTAATCAGGATTTGGAAATATCTCTACAATAAATGTTACTCTGAATTGTAAATGTACTTAGTATGTACATATCTAATATACGAGTTTCATAATAATTTATTTGTTGATACCATCCAGTCAACTGGTTCACTTATATTATACAGGTCTCTTCTCATTTGAATGTTTTTTTTTATATGAAGACAAGTATACGTGCATAAATAAATCAATACAGATTTCTCTATAACAAATAAAGACCAATTTATCCTTCCTAATTAGTGATTTATATGTATTTTACTGGTAGCTTTAATATTCATTAGTTATGCGTAATATTTTTTAGCAAAACAAACACTTTTCTGTACATAAGTAGGTGCTTAATTAAAACATGGGTTTGCTATCCACTAAGAGTTGTACAATGTTTCCAGTTTAAACAGTTTACGAGAAGCATAATGGCTTTACCTTGTAGTGCGTCAACAACTAACACTCAAATAAATAACTAAAATGTCTGTCTGCAAGTTGGATTCACATAATGAAATAACATATACGAGATAATGTCGGTCGTTATCGCCTAGGAGCACTGTCGATCACTTATCGTCATCACAGACGCGTGTTGTTTGGAGTCGCCAGCGGAAACGGTACGTGCCTCTATAGCGGCGACTGCGGCGTGACTGCCAGTGAAGTGACTGCCGTCTCACCGCCTGCCGGCCGGCTAGCCGCAAACTTTAACTCGCGACCACAATGGGCTAATTAGAATGGGCGAGTAGAATTGCGGCGCGGGGCAGAGGGGTTCCACCCACGGACCTTTGCATCCGCCTCATGGACAACTTTGATCAGAAACTTCGATCTCATCCTAGCCTTAACTAGCGTCTCAAGCTTACGTACCTATGAGAGTCATCTAAACTACCTACCATAATCCCTTTAAATTTTGGCTCATGTATTCGTATCAATATCTATCCAGTACAGGCGTTTTTAAAATGTAAAGTTACTTCTAGCTGGGCTGCAATTAGATGATGCCCTAGAAATCCAGGTAAATCTACTTTTCAGGAACTATTTGTACTAATATAATAAATAGTTTATTTTTGTTTAGAGCGCGTTAGTCTCACGGACATCACGCTACGATGCTTAGAGACCGAGAAAACTAAACACTAACCGAAAACGAAGGATTGCGGTAAAGTTCACTACATGTGACAGAACAAAAAATATTGTCTATGTTGAACTACTGAATAATACTTACAATCGAATATCTTTTAAATTAAAAGGTGCGTGAAATTGCGGCGTGCAGCTAGGGGTAAATAAAAGATCGATCAAAATGTAGTTTCAATAAAAAGTAGAGACTTGAAAATTTAAATTCTACGCGCTGCTGCGATACTGAAATATAATATATACCTACGCTTAATAGGATTATGTTTATAAAAAAAGCTCAGTAAGGGAAGGGAGAGACTGGCACTTCTATCGTCGTCATAAGTCAACGACCGTTCAATGTCAGCGAGATACTCGCACAACGAATCATCGGCACAGATAATTAAACGAATACTATATCTGATTCCTTTCAAATACCGATTTCGTCTATTCGATAATGACAGGGAATAATTTATTATGGCGATATCCACTTAGGTATAACCATTATAGTGAACAGATGCTACCTTAAATGGAGTATAATGTATTTAATAAGCAGTTTTTAATTTAGGTCTATTGAAATACAATTTATTTATTTATGTACATAATGTATTTTCCTAAACCCTTTTTAGAATTTGTTGATCCGATATTTACGTTACCTTCTTTGTTTTCTAGCAGTATACAGTGTAGTTAGCTCTGTGATATAACCTTGACATAATTGGAATTAGGGTGGTAGTATCTATAAGTTGCTTTACCCTTAATGTATAATTCTAAGGTTGTTTTTATTAACAGTTATTACCCATATAAATGCACATAAAGTCTAAAATGTGAAATTGAAAATAACAGTCATGATTTAAATCTGCAAAATATTATAATTTAGTATGAATCTTAATTGTAATAATTAAGCTTAGCTGGTCGGAATAATATATGTAAATAACATCTGACAGATGGCGCAGGTGTCGCCCAAAACATTAAGAAGGAATGTGTATGATAGACGGAGTGTGGTGGTGAAATTCGCAGTCTCGAGCAATTGTACCGATGGCTGAATTGACAAAGTATCTTGGACGGTTTTCCGGGGGATATAGATTCAAATCCTGCTCGTGACTGCTATTTGCGATTTCACATTTTGTGTTCATTTATGTGTATAAGTAAGTATGTCAAATGCTTAATAAAATACATAAAAATATTAAAACCCATCATTGATGTATAAATAATTTACAGATCAATGAAACTCGTTCAATAATTCTTGAAAGCAAATATGAGTATTAGTCACCCAGTTAGTGTATTATAAAGAAACGGTAAATCGTCTCGAATCGCTAAAGGTTTGCATTTATGAAAATTTTTAACCTCTTGAAGTAAACCTTATCTCACCATAGTGGTTAACGAACGGTTTCTATCTCGAAAACTTATACCTATGCCGCAGGCCAACAAACTTAAGGGTTTACGTATAAAACATAAATTGAAAGTTTAAAAACAATTAATTAATAATTTCATATCTTTTGAGAATAACTTCCATGATACAGTAATAAAGTGATTTCAGGCCCTACCGATCACCCGTACTCACCTAATTATGCTCATAAATATAGCGTGGCGACAAACGCAGTCTATCTGAGATTTTTTTCCTACAGTGTAATACGCGAAGTCTACGAATCAATGTAGGGACCAGCGCGTTGATAGACAATAACCTTGACTTTTCAATTTACAGTGATGTAAATGGAACACTATGGATGTGATTAAGTCCATGATGTGAAGAACTGACCCACAGTTCTCACGTATCACTAAATTAATTATGCCTCTTTGCCATCAACTTAAACAAAATTTGCGTAGACTTTGTATTTGCGAATTTTATAGTTGTTGAATCCTTGTCGGTTTTATCAGCTCTAGAAAATTTGAGCTTATGCTCGGTGGACTTTTTTTTCCGTAACTGACAAGTCTACGCTATAAGCTATTTATGTACCGATACTTAAAATGAAGTTTATGAAGTTGTTAAAACTGTATAAGATCATTGTGCGAGTAAAATAAAATACATTACATCACGTTCATTATATTATACATTACGTTCTCAAAATTATCAGTGATTAGAGCTACTACTTGTTGTGTACTAAAATATTCATCCATCCATCAGCCTTTCGACGTCCACTGCTGGACAAAGGTCTACTCAAGAGAACGCCACAACGAGCGGTCCTATGCTATTTCGCTCATATGGGGGAGTGATTCTGCCCACTCCCCCGGTATCCTCAGTCGGCTCTTACGACTCCCATGGGTGGAGAAGGGGTGGGACAATTCTAAAGCCGGTCTCACACGACCAATATAAAATATATCAGCTCTTAATAAAATTTGTAATAATAGATTCGGTGCGACATGGCTGCAATAATTGTAACTGACAACACTCAGTTGTTGATCATATGAAACTAAATGTAGTAAATATAAAAAAAACAAGTTTTATTCTATACATTCGTTCTAAGGAGTTCTCCGCTGTGTACCTATCTGAAGTCCAAAATCCAACATCGAATAATTAACTATACTGGAACGCAAAAATAACCTTAATATCACCATGAATAAAAGAGTTATACGAGTCAACATAAATACATGTTGAAAGCCTTCTTTCTTAAAGTTAATTAAAAATACTTGGCGTATTGAGTCATATGTTCCTACCTAATTATAGTATAATACAGCGTTACATTTCCACGTACAATACAACCGTTTCTTAGACAATTATGCACATGACTAAACCTAGGTGAATGGTTTCATTCATAAATACAAGTCGAAGAAATGAATATGTATAATTAACCTTTGTCCGCCGCGGCGTCGCTTTTTATGTTAGGTAATATGTCAATTTCACGATATAGTAGCGAGATAAACTAGTTTTTAAGTCTAATCAAGAGCTATCAAACATACAAAAAACATTAAAATCTGTTCAGTAGTTTGTGCATGGTGTGCGACAAGCAGAAATATTCTAAAAAACAAATTTTATATTTAGAGACTCCTAAGTAGCCTAATACCACGGAGTACAGTACTCCGTGCCTAATACAGTATGTTTTTTCAAATTAATATCACAAATACACAGACGTAGTTCTGTTACAGCTTTATAATAGTATCGATAGATGGATTTTACCATAGATTTAATATATACTAAATCTATGGAATTAACTTTAAAATCTAGAGAAAATGCAAAATTTGTTACATAGAGCTAGAGTTTGCATCCGGAGCGACGAAGTTTTTGAAACATCGGAATAATTTCCATTTGTTTGTTGTGTATTAGAGTCTCATACATATACATATATAAATTTGAGAAAATTAATTATTCTTAATGGTTAGATATCAGTTGATGACGATTTCATAAAAATACAGGCTTTTAATATCGTTTTAGGGCGCATAAATATTAATAGCGATATTCTTCACTTTTTTCTTACATCTCCGGTTCCAGGTATAGTAGCGAAATAATACCAGTTTCGAAGTCTTATCAAGAGCTATCAAATAAAAAAGTTTGTTATACAGACTCCTCGTTGAGATACAGACATCAGACTGTTACAATTTTATCTATCTATACTATTATAAAATTGTAACAGAGCTGTGTCCGTACATTCAAGATTTTTGAGAAAAATGGCTGTAATAGGCTATATAGGCGTGTCTAAACCCAAAACGATTTTTTTTAGATTTTTTGTCTGTCTGTTTATCTATTTGTCTGTTTGTTTGTTCACGCATCACGCAAAAACTACTGAATGGATTTTGATGCAAATTTCTTTATTTGATAGCTCTCGATTAGACTTAAAACTGGTATACATTTTATCCCGCTACTATATCGGGGACCTGAGATATAACCAAAAAACTAGCTTTTGGCTGTGGCAAAGCCGCGGGCAAAGGCTAGTTATAAATAATTATAATGTTCTAATATTAAAAACATGTCATATTAACTAATTTTTGCACTAGATTTGCAAAAAACACAACATTAACAATAAAAATAGCAAACCGATTCATTTTATAGTAATGTGTTTGATTTTAAATTTCATCACAATTAAGTTGAATTAGCATAATGAAGTTGGAGGTGCTGACTCATCACTAGTTCACGTGGCCGCTTATCACAGTACACATAATGTTATTACCGCATATATATGTAGCTATGTAGATGTTACCTGCGCGTGCGCCGATTACAACCAGCTATGAATCTACTAACGTGAATCATGCATCCTGTTCGCGTTTACAATGGGACTTTCACGATTATCGACATTATTCGAAAGCTTTTTATGTCAAGATATTTTAGAACATTCACATAATCACAAGTATATAGAGTATTAAAGCGTAATATATAAGGTTTGCCAATTGCTCTAATTATTACGAGTAAATAATGAATGGCGCCGCTGTACCCAGAACTTAAACTTGGAATGAAAAACGCTATAGGTTATAGTTATTTGAAGATTGAAAATGAAATGAATAACACTGTCAAAGCGGTGTAGTCTGTTATTTAGGGTAAAGAAAAAATGTAATTGTTTTGTTATTAAGGGAATTATACAAATGACAATAATATTAATAATTAACTTTATTAATTAACTAGCTGGCGTTGCTTATTAAAAGACATAACTGAACATAAATGGCTAATAAAAATAGTTGTTTACCTTAATAAGTTTATATTAAATGAAGAAATTGCAATATTTTTTTTATATAAGGGTCAATTGGAAATATAACTTAGAAAATGTAATTGAAGTATTAATTAAAATCTATTATCTAGATAGTAATTAGGAAAGAAAATACTATGGTACAGCCATTATGATCTTGAATTATCATATTATATAATATATTGATCGGTCTTGAATTGTTGTTCCGTGTGGTGACGGATTAAGGATACAAGTGTCATCACCCCATTCTTTCCCATGGGTGTCGTATGAGGCGACTAAGGGAAGTAAGCAATTATCACCCATTGCACGACTGGTGGTAGGGCTGGGTACGAAGTGGGAGTACTCACTTGGTATCCGGCCCAAGCAGGTTGGTACCACCATCTCCCGTGTGACCGACCATGAAGCACATCATTGCGTTTTGGCTGTAGCAGGAGATAGCCGTTTATATTTCATTTCATCTGTGAAATGAATTGGTGAGCAGCGGCTTGACAATACTCTCGGTATAGTCGAGTCCATGGGCGGCGGTTACCATTTACCATCAGATGGACCGTGACTCGTCTGCCACTAAATGCAATAAAAAAAAATAAAAAATACTGTTTTTAATGGTCTATTTTTCAGTTCGACCACTATATGTAGATAAAGATAGTCTACAATGTAGATTCGACTTGTCAAAATCTGAAATGTATTAGATATTACTTTATTGTGAAAGATTTAATAAAAAAATCGATACATTTTTATTCTATATTTTTTAGCATTTGACATGCTCCGCCACTTTTTAAAGTACAAATTATTTGTGAATAAGGAAAAAGAGATTTCTTCCCCGGATTGGAAAAGACGCGGGTTCGATTCCCGGTAGCACAAAAAATCTCTTTTTCCTTATTCACAAATAATTTGTACTTTAAAAAATCGATATTCATTTTTCTTTAAGTATAAATACACAAACACAAGCAATGTACATAGTATAATTGACATGATATCTTATCAGTATTATCACTAGTTGAAAAACAAATTTACGTCTATGTTCCTACCTGGAAATGTATGTTTATTTATGTACTTATTATAATTTAGCATTCCAACGATTATATCGTACATTCCTAAGGTGATAAAACATCTATCTCTATTTAAAACCAGGTATGAGTCACGTAGAGTTGTGTCGGACGATGATGATAAAGGCTAAATATTTTATAAAGTATTTCACAAAAAAAAAGTTAGATCAAGTGACGCAATCATTGATAGTGACTGTAACGTTCAATGGTATCATCTCTGATGGTCAATATCTTGTTTTTAATGAAATTTAAGTGACCGATATTCTTTCCGTTACGGAACATAATTCTAAACAATTATCTCTTAATTAGAAAGAAAGAAAATACTTTTATTTTACTTTTTTAATTATAATTTCAGTCAATTTCATTTATTTTTAACAAGACTGTTATCAATTTCGAAGTTACATTTTGTGACTGATGTTTTTTGTTTGGCGAGTAGCTGTTTTTTAGACTAGATTTAAATCCAGCTTTGGTTTTCAGGGTTCTAATAGCCGGATCGAATCAATTCCAACGTTGTGTAGCGACATACTTTAAACAAACCCTAATTTCTGAAGATTTATGTGCAGTGCAATGTGTTTATGTGTTATCAAGAACGAAATATATAATAAAAAATATAGTTGTCGTCACTTAGCCATCTGTCATCATTCTGGTTCAGATCAGGGTGGAATAAGATTTCGCAGAGGAATATCAAAACACTTCGTAACTTATGAGTAGTTGATTTATGATAATGCGATTGCGGTCATCGTGGTCGGATAGTGTAGTTAAGGTTCAGATGGTGTAAACACAATACCAATTGGTTTCATTAATACTCTCTTTTGCCAATCGGTCCGTTCGGCCATTGGATTTAAATGAAATTTTTGATTGGTTAGAGACTTCGAACCTTAAGCAAAACAATTGTATAATATATTGGAGGGTCAAACCTATAATTAGTGACATTAGATGTGATAGTGTTTAAGATAACTATGAATATCACATTGTTATATATAATAATATCACCTTATATGTGAACTGCAGCGATATCTTTTTTTGTTAGAGCGGAATAAAATGTTCCTAACCGCACACCCCGTGTTTTGGTGTAACGAATTGGGTAGTGTAGGGCCCTCACCAGCGGGTTTATTTAGTGAAATAAACCCGCCGTGTGTCCTCCGACCCTCTCTCCGCCTGTATGACGGACCACTGAAACTGTTTAACCTGTAGTAATACCCTAGTGGTAAAACCCAGGACTTTGGAAAGTGGCGTTGAATTCAATACTCGCAAGCTCGCTTTTTCAAATATATTTCTGATATCATGTGTGTATTTGTTTACATATTTATTTATCAAATAATTATCATCATGTGAAGAAAAATTTCGTGATTAAACGTGCCTTTTTATTTTGTTAAGGCGGGAAAAAATGTTCCTAGCCGCACACCCCGTCGTTTGGGGCAACGAACAGGGGAGTGTGGGGCCCTCACCCACTAAAGAAACTCGCCGTGTGCCGTCTCTCCGCCTTTATTGGCGGGCCACCGGAACCATATTACATTCCTTCAGTGGTGTGAGTAAACGTGCCTAGGAGATTTTCTCTACGGCTCGTGAAGTCTCCTAACCCGCACTGGGCCACCGTAGTGGACCACGACCCTAATCCTTTTCAATTTGAGAGTAGACCCATGGCCAATGATGGGAAAATAGGTACCTTATTTGATGATAATGCAAATTATAATTATTGAACAAAAGTGTTGTTGTTTTAAAGTTGTTATTGTTAGTCAAGTTGTGAAGTTGTTATAGTCATATGTTTTGCGTTGTTTGGTTTGCGGTCTGTTTAAGTTAATAGAGGGTTTTCCGTTATAAATGGAATTTTGAGAATTTCTGGTCTTTGGGATACAAGGTTAATTATGTCAGACTCACTGGGTGAGTCCTGTGACTCACCCAGTGAGTCATTGATGCTGTGTTTTCGATGGTATTCACAAGGATACCATCGAAAAAATAAGCTTTGAGGAATAACCAGTGCTGTTTGTCTTTCCACAAAATGAAGTTTATGAAATACTATCGTTATCCTCTGCTCTACCCATAGAATATCTTTCATGTTTATCAGGTCCAAGGGCACTCCTAAGTCTATATAAAATATTGTACAAAGAGCTTTCTGTTTTTTAGTTTGAAATCTGATTCGATTGTTTAGAAAAAGAATAATGTTAAGCAATTAATCATGATAATGCTGCCAAGTTGAATATAGTGAGCTCAAGAAAACTGTGTAGACAGTTAGGAACTGAGGAATCTGCAACAACTGGTCCATAATATCCTTCATAAAACTTAAGGTATTAAAGCAAGGAATAAACTTTTATAATTAGTATATAATAGATTTTTATAATGTATGATAGAAAGTAGGTATTATCTATACAAAAAAATTTAAGTGTCTGTAGGTAACAGATTTTTTACTAAATGCTTATGAAATATATCATCTATGGCAAAATACCTAATATAATTTATAGTTCTTGTCTGTATGTCTGTCTGTTGTTCCAGCTAATCTCCGAACTCCGAAACCGTATTGGACTTTTTAACGTATTTGGACGACACTTTTACAGGCAGAAAGCTAATGTTATAAGGAAGTAAATAATTTAGGCTACTTTTATTTTGGAATAATAATGGATAAGCGATCCCTACAAAAAAGAAAAAATAAATAAAAACTCCACGTCATTCGCGGGCGTTACTAGTGTAAACTAAATTTAATACGTGGGAATAAATACTTGTATTGCCAGGTAATGTATAGCTTCGGCATAAAACTTAATTGACGAGACGAAATACACCCACGCTTAGTAGGTCGCCTTTCGACAAATGTCTGCTTTATTTCTTCTTCTTCCAAGTAATTAAACCCGTTGATGACAAATCGGACAATCAGGTTATTCTATAATATACTATTTTTAAATATAGATTGACTGAAATTAATTTAGTTTTTATAGTTGCTCTACAATTTGCAATTCCAAATTATTAAAGGCATACATATATTGAGCTACTTTTTAATTTTGAAAAGATTAAAGTGCATCCATGGTTATATTTGTTTATACTACGAGTATGGCAGAGAAGCAAACTGTCTACCTATAAACGCTAGCAACACCAGAGGCATCACTCAGGCGTCTCCAACCCCAGGATAGGTTTTTTAGGATTGGTAGAAAAATTGATATAGAGATGAGGAAGTATGCAATCCATTGAATATTTCAATTCTTGACATAAAGCATTCCATGAAGACCATCACCAATTCTCGTGTGTAGTAAAAAATATTCTATTTAATTATGAAAGCAACGACAGTTTACAAACAAATAATTCTGTTACTTGCTGAAGGTATTATACGAGATCATTTTGAGGTCGTAAATATGAGATATCGTCAACATATGGACAGATGTTAGCTTAGTTTTGTTGCCCGATGGCGGGAACTGATGGAGAAATATACCTATAGTGCAACTAAGGGATATATATTATCTGAAATATAAAGATATGTTAGTGTTTTGGATGACAGATACAAGTCAATAGTGAGTCATAAAATTATTGGATGAGGTAACACAAAATAAAAAGTTACATAATAGGTATATCATTTTCTTATCTGGTCTTATATGAGTCAGGCCTTTAATTCGTCATCGGAAAAACGTCTGGATTACTGAGCTAAGTGTGTAGGTCACACATGGCCGTCATCTTGGATCTACTCCATACGTGAGGGTGTACAGCTTCTCCAGACGGATTTCCTTGGCTTAGTACATTTTTAATGTCTATAATTCAAAGGTGTTTTATTTTATTTAAAGGTGTTTTGTTTTATTGTATTTATATATATTTTTAGCATTTGACATGCTTAGCCATATACATGAAACACAAAGTATGAAAATGTGAAATCGAAAATAACCTGCTCGTATCTGTTATTTTCGTTTTCACATTTTCACAATTTGTGTTTAGTGTTTTATTTTATTTATGGTCTCGTATGATTTTATTTATCCGCGATGAACTCCGGTACTACTAATCCGATCTTAATATTTTATCAATGTGTTTCAACTTAAAAGATAGGATAGTTTTTACCCCGCCATTTTTATTGCAAAATTAATAATTTTTATCCGCTGAGATCTATAGAGCGGTTATCCCAACAATATTAAGTATTTTAATATAATAATTGAATGAATTATAATTACCTATGTTATAGGTACGCGTGCTATTAATATTATAAATGCGAAAGTGGGTTTGTTTGTTACGTGGAAAAATTGTTGTTTCGCAATCGCATTATTTTAGATAATCTCGTATTTCATTGTAAAATAACGGCAATACATATTCATAGAAAAAAAATATCTTTACGATATCCATTTCTCATTTTCTCTAACGGATTTTAAGACGGTTGATATCACGACTTGAACACAAGACAAAACTGAATTCCACGCAGACAAAGTCGCGGGCAACAGCTGGTTAGCTAGCCTATGAAACCTGAACTTCTTACCCCCAACTGATGGTAAGTGTCAAGCGTCGCTCGTGGTAACCAACAGCCTTACGTGCTTTTTGAAGCACGGGGGTGAAAAACCCAATAAATTTTTGCAGGCCTGACCTGGGTATGAAACCCTAGATTAATGCTCCGCAGTCGCATACAATGCCATTAGACCACTGAGCCAGTTTATACATAATGCATAACATTCTAGATATGACTAACGGGTGAATTGTAAAATAAGGTGTATAGCGTGTCAGGCGGCGTACAACATGTGTGTGTGACGCAGTTACAATACGTTACATCGATATGTTTCGCGAATAATACCTACTAATATGTTACTCATCGAAACGGTTCTACCTGCCAGACAAAACTTGTTTGGTTGATATCTATAAATTGTTATAGTTAATAGAGCGATTCAAGGAGGCTATATATAATTTTACATAAGCTATAAACTTTATTGATGTTTAACTATAACTACTTACGAGTAGATTATATTTACGACCAGAATCTATGCTCGTTGTTTTCAAGGATTTCATCCTTACTAATATTATAAACGCGAAAGTTTGTATGTATGGATGTTTGTTACTCTTTCACGCAAAAACTACTAAATGGATTTTAATGGAACTTTACAATAATATAGCTAATATATCAGAATAACACATAGGCTGTACTTTATAAAGATATTGTGTGAATTGTCCAAAATATATATTACGATAAGTGTCAAGTAAGTAGAAAAAAAATCTGCTATCTGCGAGTTATTCTGGCGTGCGCTGCAAAAACCGTTACGAGTTACACGTATATAATGTACAATGGAAGTGTTTATCTTAAATATTCCTACAAAAAAGCTTGCGACAGCATATATCTATCTTTTATATGTAAGCCATTATCGCCAAAATAGTGAACCATTAATAATAAAGTCTATGCGGAAGAAGTCGCGGGCAGACTAATGAATAATAAATGTTTGTCTATGCTTTGAAAAGTACTTCTCTTACGTTACAGAAAAAATGTCCCAGCTATACTATATAATTCTTAATAACGTGTGACAACAGTAAGGGAATAATATCAACAACGCCCAAAATGGATATTCACGACTATATTATAAATTAAACTATATTTTACTGTTATTTTTAGTTACAAGGGAATTTTACCTAGTATTATCGTTGTCGTCCTAGACTTTATATTTGGGGTGGCATTTTAGTTTTCTCGGCTGCCATCTTGGATAACCAAGGAGTAACCAGTTTTAGGTCAGAATATTACGGAGTACTGACTCCTTATACAAATTGCCATAAATATTCATGACAGCCGAGATAGACGGCATTTGTTTTACTAGCAATAGAACTAGCGATAAAATTATAGGTTGATTTAAAAAAAAACATGGCACGCCTGTATCCCTGGAGGGGGTAGGCAGAGGTGTATTACACATCCACGGTTCGCTAGCTATGTTTAGGTCCCACGTAATAGAGGGCGAGCCTATTGCCGTCTACCGGGCATATTTCCAAACTCTGGGTTGCTACTGAGAATTTTTCTTTTTACGAAAAAGCTAAACAATAATAATTCCCCGACTCGGGAATCGAACCCGAGACCTCATGATCAGTAGCCGCACACACTACCGCTGCACCACCGAGGCAGCTAGCCTAGTAGGAGCTTGTATTGAGAAAACAATATAATATCTTTAATCCCACCACCTCATAATGGTAAATAATTATGTACATACCCATCGTGAACTCTTGACAGGTTTTTCTAGCGCAAGTAGGGACTCTTCGGAACGTACCTGAAATAAAATATATTGTGTCATTATGTCTTTTAAATAATAAACGCGACGACAAACAAGACCATCATCATTATAGTATTTACATCGTTCAAGAATGTATTACCTACGTAAAGAATATCTTGAAAGTAAACCTCCGCGCATTTTTTTTAAATGTAAGAAGTATGCAACAGACGAGCTTTTAATTATTTTTTATGAGTTTCTTGTCTGTTCTACATCAAAATTTCTTTTGACATAAATATATTCTATTATAGAATGGATATTTTTAGGAGGAGAGCCCAGCACTCACCCACGGATTGTCAATCCCGGTTATCTTTGGACAGAATAACCTAAGATTGCCAATCCGCACTCTCACAGATAGAATGTGATAATAGCAAAGTAGCATGCACGATAATGACAAAAAACTCACCAACGCGACACAACCATGCGATACGGTATAACTCTCAGAACCATAATATTGCAATATTCCGCAAAAATCCGAACATAAATTCGACACGTGTTTCGCCTCTAAACGAGGCATTCTCAAGAACGCTCGGCAACAAATGAGCTTATGGGAATCATCAATTGGGTCAATTGGGGTCCAAAGATAACCGGGATTGACAATCCGTGGATGAGTGGTGGGCTCTCCTCCTAAAAATATCCATTCTATAATAGTAACAATGGACTTCCGCCAAGTGTCGCCTCATTCAATTAATTATCTAAATATATTCTACTATTTTTGTAGAATTTTACTCGTTGAATCTAAATATACAAAGTAAAAAACATAGTTAGTCATCTTGTTATTCATTTATCTCATATTTTATATAACAGAGTATGACAAATTTATCATAATTAATTCTACGTAATTTATTTTATTACATATTGATTTGTTATGTATAACAATGTCTGAGACTGTATTTGTGGTTAAAACATGAAATTTTGTTAGATTTTACAGGGCTAAGTATAAAAAATATATAAAAATCATCAAAATTAATTGTAAAAAAACCCAAAATGCTTAGAAATATAAAAATATCAAAATAAATTGTTTTAGTTCTTAAAGTTTTGCTTAAAGTCAAGATTAATATGTTATTACCCGCGCCTTAAAGAAACGAAACTTAAATGGCGGCGCTAATCATTGTCTCTCACTCACACCTTATATCTGTCTTAATCACATACCTCGATATGGCATGCAAAAAAGAATCACTAATAAGGTATCAAAAATTCGCATTAAGACTAAGGTTTGCATTTGCTTCTAATTTTCCAATGCTAGTAAGAAATACTTATAATATAGGTACCTACTAAATACGGACAAAGTCTCAGTCGTACACACGCAAAGTTTTTAACCGCTATTCAGTACATTTATTATACTATAAATTAAGAACTCTAAATAATGCCTGCTCCCAGTATTTCAGGGACGTTGCCGATAGTAAAATGTTACTCGAATGAGTTTTAGTCCTCTTGGTCTAAGGTTCGTTGAAGTGATCATAGTATTTTTTATTTAACACAAAGTAAAGTGATAGTGCTAAGCATGTCAAATGCTAAAAATATTTATAAAATATCTAAATATTTTTTATTTATATTTATTTAAATTTTATTAGGATTAGTTTAGTTTGTATCACCTTATTTATTTTAGTAGAAGAACAAAATGTATCATTTATTAAATATTATAAGATTGTAAGTACGAAATAATCACATTGAAAGTGAAAAAAGAACTCAAAATTAGGTTTTAGGAGTATTTTTGCAAGTCTGATTGGCACTTAGTCGATTTTTTTTAAATAATTTTACTTGCTTTTTATTTTCAACCAATAAAAAACCAACTCAATAATAAAAATCTGAACTTGCAAACCTGTTTTGCTGACGGTCCAACCTGTATATATAAGCCTTTCATAATTCGTTTCTTTACTGGTGCGGATAATAGATGTATTTTTGAAATCAGAGCTACTTGTAATTAACGTCTCTATTTTTATATTGAACGACCCCCTAATTAATACCAAAATATGGCATTAATTTTTAACACACCAAAAAGTTAACATTGTAGACCAGATTTGTTTTCATTGCACCTCTACTATTTACATCGAGTTGTTTTTAACAATTATATTCACGCATTTTTTTTACGAATAGTTACGCGTCTTTATTAAAACATGCGTGAATAAGATATTCTATTCATTATTATGTAGATTCATTTATTTTTGTAAGTAAATGTACCAAAACAATTTACAAATAAGTTATGTTCTGGATCGTAACGCAGAGTATATGTATATAGCTAAAATAAACTTATATTAACAAAAGAAAACATTTAAATATAGAGACGCTCTTATTTTAGAATATTCCGGCCTAGGTAGGCTCAAATGCCCATTATGGGGAAAAATTGAGGTCTAATTTATTTAGATAATTTTTTTTATATATATTTTTAGCATTTGACATGCTTAGCATTATACATTAAACACAAAGTGAAAAATGTGAAATCGAAAATAAATATATCCTGCTCGTGGCTGTTATTTTCGATTTCACATTTTTCACTTTGTGTTTAAGGTCTAATTTACTTTGGAGATTAGATATTGAGTGACGAACTCTAGGATAGAGTGAAAGGAGTTGTCACCCTAAACGTCATAAGACATGGGTTGATAATAAATAATCATCATCTGATATAAAATTACAAAACAAGAGCTAATGATATTTGACACACAATGAAACTGTCGCATTGTAGAGCAGTGGTTCCGATTTTAGTCGACGAACTGTAACGTGTAATGGAATGTTCAACGTGTTAAATTTAGAGTTGGTTTTAAGTTAGAATAGTCTGGTCTAATTGTAAGCATAGATTTCTAACAAGAGTTTAATATAATTCGATCGTTCATTGTATTACTTACCTATATAAAGGGTGTATGCATTTACTCATCTGGCTTGACTTGTGACTCAACAAAATATTTCTGAGCCACTGATTCATAGTTCATTTACCTTCTGTTTACTCGTATTTACTTATGTTGACGTTTGTAACAGATTTTTATCATGATTTTAATATACCAAAAGATTATTGTTTCTAGAGAAATATAAGATATATTAACTACTACTACTAACTATTGTCATCTTCCCCTATATAGAGCCTAAGCCCCACGTGATTCTTCACGGCTATTTAAAACGGAGACGACACCGAGTAACTAATAGTCTGGCTACGGCAGTAGCGATAACTCTCACTAGCTGTCCAACTTTATGACTTGTGTGGCTTTATTCTAGAGTACCTAATCTTCCCAATATTAACAGTTTAGTCCGGTTAGTGTTTTTTTTTGTCTTTAACATGTTTTTAAGTATTTACATACGTATGGTGCATTTTCATATACGAAATAAGACATTTTTTCATGGCTATACAATGACCGATTACCGTTTTATTACTAAAGTACCATATTCTAAGTCGTGTAATGGTTTCGTAAGACAAAAGGATATCTTATACGACCAACATAGAAATTACGGGAATTTATTGATGTGCAAATTTAAATTAAATCTATGCTCCACTTTTCAAATTTCAACGGTTAAAAACAGGGGCCTGCCAAGCATGGCGTTCGTGATTAATTCATACAAATTAGATTTTAAGATATAGTTATAAAGATATATTTTAAGAGGTAAAGTATATTAAACCTAAAAGATTTATAAACGTTTATTGTTGAACATGCAATTGAATCGAATAATATATATAGGAACGATTTTTGATACACAAACTTCTAACACGATGGCAGCAATACAAATTTAGGCAAAGACTGTTTATTTAAAAATGCCATCTAAACAAAAAAATAAAGAAGAAACAGTCGTTTTAATACATATTATATTAGCTTCGATTGAATTTACTTTTTTTTTTAAATTATAATGGTCTGGAAGGTATTGTCTACTGAGACATAGGGCCACCTAATACAGGATGCCAAGATTATATATAAGAACTTCTTGGTTTCTCAATAATAAAATATACTGTAGGTTCATACAATAACAAGGTAAACAAAACGCAAACACACAATTCTAAGGAAAATATGTATCGCCGCTGTTGCGTTCCTTATTTGGTTTTATACATATCTTCGACCTACGCAAATGCATTTTGCGATTTAATCTTACGATAAATGTTCCACCTACGTATTCTAAGAACCTTATATTTTGGTTAAAACAAAAGTTGTGTTGTTATGAAGTTTGATAAAAATCGCGCTAAGCGTTGCCGTTGTTTGCATGTAAGTACGTGTAGCTGATAAATAAATTAAATACTACTGCCGTACTCAAATTCTTTTAAAGAATATACCTGTCCCTTAATAAGAGTGTCTATACTAAGGGATTCCCTAAGTATTATCTGAGTGAATTTTGAAATTATGTGTTATTAGCCTTTGCGCGCGGCTCCGCCGCAGCTAAAAGCTAGTTTTTACGTTATATCTCAGGTTTCCGGTATAGTGGCGGATAAAATGTATACCAGTTTTTAAGTCTAATTTAAAAAAAAATTGTTTTGTGTTCAGACACGCCTATATGTATAGCCTAATACAGTCATTTTCTCTCAAATATCTTAAATGTAAAGACACAGCTCTGTTACAGCTTTATAATAGTATAGATAAACATAATACTAAGTCGTATACCTGACAAATTGGATGAATGAATCCCTTAATGGCCAATGATTTCAAAGTATGAGCAATTTAATTCAGCTTAAGAGACAATGCGTAGGCACATTGCAGCTCATAAGTGCGTTGTAAACTCAATAAGAGCCGAGACAGCTGTAGGCGGCCGGAAAAGTCGACTGTCGAGTGTTATTCGACTTCCTACTTAAGAGTGCTAGCGTTCGGCGGAAACGCTATTTTTGGCGCCCACCGTCGCTTCCTTCGAGGAAAGTTCACTTGTAGAATGCAATCACTTTGATTGAATCGGTAGGAACGTGTCTTTTGGCTTAATATTGAACTTAAGTATATTGTTCAGCTAATAAAATTTTCACCCAAATTGCAGGTCTCGGTGGAGCGTGTTATCAAGAATGTACTCGTAAATTCATGGCTAATAATCCCTACCCACATAGTTCTTATCTTTTTATTCAAATTTACGAGCGGAAAACATAACTGTAACAATAATACTAATACGGATATCAACATTTTGATGTCATTGTTTATTTAACGTGACTATAAAGTTTTAGTATACCTAGGGTTCGAATCCATACTTTTTTTTTTCACTCGGAATATTATAAGTGTCAAAGTTAGTTTGTTTTTTATTATCCTTTGACCCCGTAACTACTTAACCTTCACAAAATTATACAAATATTACGGGCAACAAAAAAGGAAAAATATTGGATTTCGTGCGATGGTTATTTTTGTGTAGAGAGCAAATTAGACGTCATATAGTTCCGACGGATATTTCGAATAGTCTTTATTTTTTTCAAATTAAGTGCTTATTCAATAACCTGGTCCAATGTTTCCTTAGCTTCCGGGCGGATTTAATTTTTTATATCCACATTTAATATTTAATCGCTTTTTAGTATATATGAACTTTGTGTAAACGGTCGAATCTTTTCGTGTCACGAAGAGTTCGAATAATATATTAACCAAAGCAAGTAGACGGAGAGTTTACGTTTTGTTCAAGAAAAATACTTTATTGAAAAATTGAATAAGCTCTTTTGTTTTGGTAGCCTAACCTTTGACCAGTGGCTCAGGTTTAATTACCGTGTTTATAAAGGAACTATGACTACTATACTGCACAGAAAGTAATTTTATGCACAAATATTAGTCAATGGCAATTGCATTTATTACAATAATAAAAAATATCTAAGGCATTAGTAGTTATTAATTTCATCATTTATAGTGCCACTAACCAATCACAACGGCAATGATAAATCTAAGTGAATGTAAAAAAATGCGTGCTTTATCCTTTCCGCAATATCTCGTATATAATGTTAGGAAGACTTCGTGGCATTCCTAACCGCATTTTTGTTCCCTTACGAGTTCCAGTCGACATTCCCTTCATTATGTTTACGCCCATAATGATACGCGGACAATGTACAGCGACTCAGGGACTCCATTCACTAGAACGTTTAGAGTAGACATCATATAGCAAAAAAAAAAATTGGTCTTGAAATTGTAAATGTTCATTGACAATTTTAGACTGTAGTCAAGCCTATAATGTATATTAATATAACATAGTAAGATATAAATTATGGTATAAGTTAGTGACGTTATAGCAATATACCTTTGTACTATTACTATAATTATCCCTTCTTATATTGTGGTTAAGATCTATGGGTGTATATAAATTAATAAATATATAATATTATAGAGCTGCATGAGTGGTCTCTCGAAAATTTGTATAAAAATACACAGTAAAATTAATATGCCTTGCTATGATTTATATTAATATATACTCGTATTATACCTACGTGTGTTTTGGGCTTTACTACAAAGCGATTATCAAGAGTTAGTGAGGATAATTCTTTATTAACTTATTGGGAGATAAATAAACAATAACATATAATATTATGTATGTTATAAATGGTGATCGTTACTTTTTATAATGGACAATTTTAGATGGGATGCAGCTCGAATAATATCGTGATGTACGCCACTGATTTTCTCGACTGTGTGTGAAGCTAAACCGCATTTAATACAGTAGGGAGAAATGTGACCTAAATCCCTTTCGTTCTGAGGGGAAACATGCCGAACAATAAGAAAAATGACTACCCCATTGTTCGAACAAAGCCCTCCGTTCTTGCGATTTTGATTACTTTGTAACATAGACAATATCAGTAGAAAGGAATATAAAAAAAAAACAGAACTATTAAGATTGTCATTGATAATACACTTCCACAATCAAATGATTTAATTAATTTGTTCATTATAAATAACATTATTTTGATATTTTTATGTGAGTATATTTTAAGCTCTTGACATGCTCGGCCATGTTTTCGATTTCACACTTTCGCACTTTTTGTTTTGGTAAACATTTTTCTAATTAATATATAGTAATGTGTCTACATTGCTCTATTATGTAGTAATTCATGCTCTGTGCCCTTTTTCCTAAGCATCCTTTAATGAAAATACCTGTAAATATAATATTTTTTTAGCATGTCCTTTGATTATTATCTCTACTAGCAACCATGACCTATAAATAAGACAATGAATTATAATTTGTACTATACTCGGTGAAACAGCATCATAAACTTAACAAAGGTCTGGTTTAAGTGCGCAGCTGAGCGTGAGCGTGATTAAACACAGCGGTCATATAAAATTAAATTAAATAAAACTTTATTTACAGACATATATAAGCTTGCTCTCAGAGTTGTTAAACACGTGGGAATACTTTTACCCTGCGATAAATATGCGGAGGAGTTTAGTTCAATGTGACGAATCGGTGCATTTGTAGGTCACAGATATTGCACAGGAACCTTGTGTAATAATGAGTGTGTTAAACACGGATGCTGCGTCCGAATAAGAGTGCAGTAATAATATTCATCTCGATTTGGTATTAAATTATTTATGGAACATCAATTTTATTTTAAATCAATGGTTATATTGATTTAAAATAAAATTGATGTTCCATAAATAATCTGGATTAATTCTTCTCGTAAACTATTTAGTAAACTATGGTTTGTCAGTACAAATATATCTACTGTCGAGGTCAAAGTGTGAGAATTTTTGAAGTAGGTCAATTAAGTGGAACATTTGACTACTGATTCATAAGTTATGTGAAACTTTATTATCAATTGTGTAAGTTGCAGGCATTATACATGGATTTTCATGCAATTTTTACTATATATATTTTTTAAAATATCACTATTGTATGTTTTATTTGGTCTATTGTTTATGTCTATAAGATTTAAGCAAAATTGATTTATTATACGTATTATATTGTATATGTATGGCACACCTGTTATTATACTATTTACTGTAAATGTGTTTTGTTACAACTGACTCTTATAACCTTTAAATAACATGCTCAATTTCATTGGCTGTTATTGTATCACCATCTCATGGCAACATAGCAACAGTTGCGCAAAACGTAACCTGAAATAATATTTATATTTTCCTCGTACCTAGAGTTGCGCGATTATAAGTATGTTTTAATTTATTCGCAAGTGCATGCCGTTAGAAACATCTGCAGATTAATATTCGTTTCTTTGATAATGTAACGTACTTACTTACTTGTTTTTCTTATCGTTTGTCTAATTATAACATGGGTTTACTTGTTTCAACTGTTTGTGGTGATTGACCGTAGGTACGTAGAGTCGATAAAGACCTTGCCCGATACAGACTCTATCAGATCTTGATTAACATAAATAACATATTTTGAGTGTTTGTAAATTTAGATTTATACAGTCAATGTCGTGTTTGTTTATACGGAGTACCTAATTCTTTTGTGTACCTTCTGTCAACTGCACGTTATCTACATAATAGAGATATAAAAGTAAGTTTCTTACCTTCTTTGGAAAAAATATTTTCGGTTTTCCGGTGTATGTGGAATACGAAGCCATGTTATCGACTCGCGTCACAACCATAATTTAGTAAGAAAAAACACTTGATCCGGCACTAACAAACACAACCAAAAAAGATCAAAACCTATTAATATTTTCGAGAATTTTCGATAATCACGTGTTTAATCGTGAGAGTGAATCGATAGTGACACTATTAGAATCGCTCCGTTTGCATCGAAATAACCACGAAAGTTTTTGTTTGAGTTGGTTTTCGTCGCAATAAACTTTTAATCCTTGGACGCGACGCGTCCACGTCACCACCGTCGTCGCGACGGTCTGTCTATATTACTAAACCCGTTACAGTAAGTGTCATACACAGTATAATATAGCATTAAATCTTAAAAATCACTCATACAATATTGCAGTCACATCTTAAACTCGCCGCGATTGTTTATGAACCACATCGCACGGAACGCCGCGCGGTGTTTCTTTTCAAACTGAATTTTCGTCATGTTCAACAGTTGCTTTTATCAATTCAGAGGTAGTTACTCCTCCCGCTGACCCTTTTGTCTCACTCGCTCTTTTCCGTTAAGCGTATATGTGGAAAGTGATAGCATAACTGCGTCTCATACATTCATATATATATTACATAACTTAATCGTAAGTAAGCACGTATAGAACAAGAACATGCACGGCACACGTTAAGTGTAATAGTTTTATACATACGCCATGCAATAACATGTTATTACTGAAGCTAGTAGTGTAGTTACGGGTAAATCACTATAGTAGTAAAGAACTAAACAAAGCTGATCTTGGAGCCGAGCCGTTCCAAAGTTTACTTTTATTTCGTTATTCAAGATATTTAAATGCAGATTGTTAATTATAGACTAGCTATAATTGTGCTGCTTAAGTACTTTTTGCCCTAATATAGAGTTAATTTTATACAAATTGTAAGATTCATGCAGGACAATGTTGCTTAATTTTAGTCATTCTCGCGTTGACACTAGACGGTGGATTTGTTTGCTCACCGGAAATTACAAATTGAGTGGAGTTCGCTCGATGGTTTTAATAAAAAAAAAATTTGGATTGAATAATGCCATTTAATAATAAAATTTAATGGTATGTTTCGGCCCAATAGAGTTGTCGTATCCTAGAATATTTTTTTAACAACAGGCGATAATATCAAAGTACACCTATAGGTACCTACTTAGAAGATAATTTGAGGTACCTACTCGTAATCTTTGTCGTTGCGTCTTCCTAGCTCTATCTGACTCTTGCTAAAGCTAAAGCTAAAGCTTAATATTGTCTTCTTCCTCGTCTTGTTCTATTATATGTAATGTTTTGTGTTTGTCTCCAATGAACTCCTAAATAATTAATTTAATTAACTAGTTACTTCAAATAAATTACTTAAACGGGAGATATAATGATGTTCCCGTTTACGTTTACTAAGTAGGTAGGTACTAAGTTTGTAGAGTATTCTTGAGCGGCGTGTTAAAGAAAATTATTTATATTAAGTCTGGCAACAATAAAAATCGCCCTAAGCCAGTTGAAAATATTGTATTGAATTATTTCCATTGTGACTGCAAGCAAAAACAAAATATAAAGAGTCGACTAAACATGTTCTTCCTATCGTCAGTTACGAACGAACGCTATATGGAAATGATTATGAATTGATTTTCCAGCTCTGGTGTTGTTCAGTCTTTAAATTCTTGGTTTAGGAAAGAACCACTTTTATTAGTCTGGAATTTTTTTATGTTATTTTCCTTCTTTCTTTTAGTGAGTTATTTATTCCGTTTAACTAGACCATTTCTAAATTGCTTCTGTCGTTCTGAAGTGACGGCAACCAATGAAAAAATGATATTAAAAAAATACCATCAAATTGTGTTGTTTGTTTATTGTATGCTTTGTGTTATCTTAGTAGCGATCTTTATAATACGTTGTTCGCATAGCCCGTAGTTACTTTTAATGTTTTTAATGGAATAAAAATATTAACGCAGTATTTAATGTACGCGTTTAACACATAAATAATGCTATCCCTTGACTTCTTGCAGCCGTCTTCATGGGTTTGCTGCGGCAAAAAGTGGAAAAGTTGTTATTTTGATCTGTATTTTAGAACTTGATATGCTCAGCTACTTTAAAGAACAAATTATATATGAAAATGTGGAAAAAGAGAACTTTAGTGCGAGTGGGAATCGAACCTGTGTCACTTCCCCGGATTGGAAGGGACGCAGGTTTGATTCCCGCTCGCACTAAAGTTCTCTTTTCCCACATTTTCACACATAATATATTAATTTACCATTTTTGCTTAATTTGTTTACTTTAACTATATTCACGTTATTAAATCGATCAGACGGTTTCAATTAAAATAGGTTATCTTTTCCCTAGTCCAGTAAATATATCTTTAATACAAAAATCACGCAAAATAGGCGCAGTTACGACGACGAGTTGCGGAAAAATAAACCCGCGTTTATAATACAATATTATGTATACCAGTTCGCAGTAGGTATCTTGTTAATAGAACTATGTAGATTAGCCATATGACGTTCACTGTTGGACGCATGCGTCCATGCGCTACAACGAGCGGGCTTGTGCAGACTCCATCCAATGACTTTCTGCGAGTTTGAGCCTTTGTTATAGAATAGAATAGAAAACTCTTTATTGGAACATTAAAAATGTTACAAACAAAAAATATAAAGCTACGACTTAACTTAAATAAGTCTTCCAATTGGCGGCCTTATCGCTCAGAGCGATCTCTTCCAGGCATATTATATTTTTATTTATTAATTACATATATTTATATACGTATATTTTCTAAGCACTTCACAAGCTCCTATTTGCGGGGACAAATTATGGAAAAGAAAAAGCTTGAAATGACCCTTCTATATTTCACAAAATTTATCCTCGTTAATAGAACTAATTGATATGGTGGCATGGCATAAAATGTGCTCTTGTAAATTTCAAAGAGCTTTGGTAACACAGACGCTATTCAAATTAATTTAAATATCACCTCAGTTTTAGTAGACAATTTAAAGGTAATAAATAATAATAAATTACTAAGAAATGTAATTTAAAAGACCAGTGTGGTTAATTGGTCATCCCTCTGAAGGATGAAGTAGAGGTTTTACTCATTGGCGTCTGTTCGGAAATAGAAAGCAGTGACACACCAGAGAGGCGACGTCTGGCGAGACAAAGCGCGACAACTTGTGGCGCCTTTGACGTGACGGCAAACACCTCATTTATTTCGCAGCTCACAAATATTTTTTTCTTGATTCAATATTTACGACTACTAAAGATGACATTAAACAAAACTACGCTGAACAGGAACTCTACTAAAGATCTTTTTTATGTCACCTAAAGCTTAATTTTTATGATGTTATCCAAGCTAATTTGAAGATTTGTTAGGTGTAAACACTCAGTGATAGAGAAAATGTAAAGACAACATACTGTATTAAGGAATAACCCTGTACTGCGAGGGATTTTACAAACATGCAACTTTACACAAAGTATACGCAGACTCACAACGACCACTTGTGGGTCACAAAAAGAATTCAAATCCATGTTTATATCTTATTCAACAGTACATATTTTCGAATTAGAGATGGATATTGTAATGGTTTAATTAAAAGTAGAACATATTACCGATAAATATATCACTTAAATCTAAACCAAATATTTGAAATATACATATGGTTTTCCATTCATAATTTTGACAATACTGGTAACAATGGATGACGCAAATGAAAATTTAAGCGGAGAAAATATGTTGTGTTAGCTGATGTATTGGAGTAGGTATATCGTAAATATGTGCTTGTTGTTAAAAATTCTGACAGTATTTCATCAAAATTTACATACTGTTGTAAACGATACTGAATATATACCTTCTTGTTATTTTAAATTGCCATGCCAAATAATTCAAAAATGAAGCGTCCACGGTCGCTTGCTTGAGACACAGAAAATTTTGAGAAACTAACTTCTATGGATAAAATGTTTTAATTAAATCTTTTAAAAGAACTTCCACCAGCCTCTATACAAAATTTCATGCGTCTGAACCAATTTTCAAAACATTTTTTCCAGTCGGCCGCAGACACCTCTTCCACGGCCTTCTCGAACGCTGCGGGTCTTACAGTTTTCATAACTGTATCCCTTTCAGCTGATTTTTTATTTTAGGAAATAAAAAGAAGTCACACGCTGCCATATCAGGGCTGTAAGGAGGGTGACCCAAGACCCCTCTGACCGGCGTGGTGTCCAGGAAGTCCCTCGTTTTAAGCGCTGAGTGCGCGGGCGCGTTGTCATGGTGAAGGAGTACACCGCGGAGCCCGGTGTTCGGTGGCTTGTTGCTCATTGTAGACAAAACTTCTGGCAGGCATTTGGTGGTATACCATTCGGCGTTAATGCTGCTTTGGTCTCGTTATGGAATTGAAACCAGATACCCCCTCAAAGTGAAGAAACTAGCGATCAAAATTTTCCCTGCGCTTCGCGATCTCTTCACTTTCGTAGGCGTTGGTTCGTTTTGAAACAGCCAACTGTCGACTGACGCTTTGTTTCTGTATCGTATTGATAAATCCAGGATTCATCAGCTGTCACAAGGTCGTAAACGCGCCGAAATGAGCCAACTTCAAATTTTTTAATTATATCACGGCACCACTCCAAATGGGCCTGCTTCTGAGCTTCGGTGAGGTTGTGCGGCACCAAGCGCGAAACTATCCTCCTCACGCGAAGGTGCTCGTGTAGAATCTTGTGAACGCTTCCCGAACCAATCTGTAGTGTATGCTGATTCTCTGGGTATGTAATTCGCCTGTTTTCTAGAACTAAAATTTTTACTGCCAGCACATTTTCTTCCGTGACAGCCGTTGTAGGACTACCACTCCTTTGTTCATCGCCCAAAGTAAGGCGACCTCGCTTGAACTCGCTATGCCAACGGTAGATGGTTGCTTTTGAAGGTTCTTCATCCTTAAAAGCCATTTGAAGTCGATCCAATGACTCATCAGGTTTTAGGCCACATTTAAAGTCGTAGAAAATCATCGCACGAAAATGTTCTCGAGATCCATTTTTAAATGAGACACAATAATTAAATTTGACTCTCGAAAAAATGTGGAGGAAAATTCGAAATTCGAACAATAGTATTTTTACTTTTAAATAACCAAATTTTTCAAAATAATTTACAAGTGGCCAGTGCCTTATACAAAAAAACTTTTTTTCGCAAAACTTTCTGCGTGACCTATTATAAAGCGGGGTAATTCCATACTCTGTGATGAAAACAAATTATGGTTAGATATTCTTTCGAATTTTGATTTTCACTGCGAATTCAGAAGTGAGTTCGCTAGTGAAATTTTACAGAATAGCCTAGCAGATGAGCAGACAAAATCATGACTAAGTTTTGGTTTAGATGCTCGATACCGATTATGATCTTGGTATTCGTTAATATAGTCTTGAAAACTTGTGTGTCTTCTTAGATAACATTAGTTCATAATGAAAACTAATAAGTTAAAACGGAAAGATGTGATATACATATTTGTAATATTTAGATATTGTTATATATGTTTTTAGCATTTGACATGCTTAGCCATATACATTAAACACAAAGTGTGAAAATGTGAAATTGAAAATAAGTCACGAGCAGAATTTGAACCTGCATCTCCTGGATACCGCCCAGATGCTTTGCCAATTCAGCCATCGTGACAATTGCTCCTGACTGCTAATTTCGATAAAACATTCATACTTAACGTCTTGGGTGACGCCTGCGCCATCTGTCGGAAGTATTTACATACATTATACCGACCAGGTAAACTTAATTTTACAATTAAGATTTTTACCTAATAATGACACAGGCCTATGATTATTTAGATATTTTTATATATAATTTTAGCATTTGACATGCTGAGCCATATACATTAAACACAAAGTGTGAAAATGAAAATCGAAAATAATAATCTTTTAGAAACTAATTGCAGGTTTTACCACAATATTTCACGTAACACAAAAGCGCGCACGCACTATATATGTGCTTAAATATTTACAAAATGTTCTCCATACGTGGTAATATTTGGATGATATTTTTTTTATTAAGGCGGGAAAAAATGTTCCTAACCGCACACCCCGTCGTTCGGGGGCAACGAACAGAGTAGTGTGGGGCCCTCACCCACTAAAGAAACCCGCCGTGTGCCGTCTTTCCACATTTATTTGGCGGGCCACTGGAACTATGTTACATTACTTCGGTGGTAATATTTGGTTGATCCTAGTGATCCAAGCTATTGCTGTTTTCTAATTCATAACAACAACATTTCAAATTAAGAATAATTGTATTAACATTTTCAATCATTATTAAAGTACGAAGATACGTAATAATATGCGAAGAATTTGATACATAATGGTACTTACTCGAATGTGTCATTAGCATTCGTAAGTGGACCAAGTTACTGAAACTGTCAAATAATTACCTTAGATTTGATTTTAGTGCTGTACTTGATGCAAAGTGAGTTACCTCGTACACAACATGTCACCGTTTTCTTAAGCTTCATACTATACAAGAACAGTATATTATCTTTGATGAGTATCTCATGGAACACACAATAATAAACACGACACATTTGTCTACAACTACACTAAATACTACTTGGATTTATTTAGTTGCTAAGCGAACAAGAAATAATCCCAACTGCGTATTAGGCAAATGCTACAATAAAATCAGCTAGAATCATTACATACGGCCGACTTATTTTTGCAGATTTGCACATTTGCTCGTGTACATTATGCAATAAAAAGTAGTACATGGCATCGAACGAAAGTAGTTACAATCGAACAATATTTACAAGAAAGTAAATTTAAAAATTGATCGCCTACCCTCCTGCCAAGCTTGGCATTACGGCCATATGAGCGAAACACATGTTAAAGTACAAATTATAATTTGTGAATAAGGAAAAAGAGTATTTTAAGTACAGGCGGGAATCGAACCTGCGTCACATCCTATCCGGGGAAGTGCTCTAATCCACTGAGCTACAGTACTATCTTTTAGACATACCCAATCTCCTTATCACATTTGTCTTAACGACCAACGCCCTCTCGGGAGAGTGGGCAGCAGCACTCCCTCGAGTATTAACAACATCCACTGCGATCGCCAACTCGCCTGCCAAGCGTGGCGATTACGACATTATCCCCCATGACGGGACCGCTCGCTGTGGCGTTCTCTTGGGGAGGCCTATGTCCAGCAGTGGACGTTGAAAGGCTGATGGATGGATGGATGTAAACTGTATTCTCGTGGCGTAGTCGGTAGTGTACCCGACTTCCGTGCATGAGGTTGTGGTTTCGATTCCCACTCAGGACAATTATTTGTGTCATGAACACAGATATTTGTACTGCGTCTGGGTGTTTTCTATCTATTATATGTGTGTATTTACAAAAAATGTATGTATTATATCCGTAATCTGGTACCCATAGCACAAGGGTTAAGCTTAGTTTGGGACCAGAGGACGTTGTGTGAAATGTCTGTGAATATTTATTTATTATTATTTATTGTATTTTTATTAAGTATTTGATAATAATATCACTTTTATTACATAGTTTTACATGAAAAATATTGAGGTTTGTAAACCTTAGAGTAGTTATAGCTT
Organism: Leucoma salicis; assembly: GCA_948253155.1. Lineage (NCBI taxonomy): Eukaryota > Metazoa > Arthropoda > Insecta > Lepidoptera > Erebidae > Leucoma > Leucoma salicis. The sequence goes on along the minus strand of OX411809.1, from coordinate 10,356,316 downwards.
TAATAAGCCTTGTGTTCTTTGATATAGCGCGAACATACTTGTATGCCTGATTTTTTGGTGTTTATAAACCCTTTACGAACTAAATTATGAACTAACAAAAATTAGTGCCGCCTTTATTTCACTGGCAGCTTACAAAATAAATTATAAATGTTAAAAAAAGCAATTAGATGTCTTAGCTTATAATTCTCTGCTTTTTTCGTTCACTGTTCACTGTTAATAATAACCTATACGCAGTTCTTTATGTTTTTATATTAAACTATCAAACTATGCGCGTTGCTGTGGACAAAATATCCAAGGCTACCCCACAAGAATCTATGTTTTTGAGATTAATTATTGCCTATGTCTGCTGCCTAAATCTAGTCTACGATATGTAAAATTTTAGCAATAGGATCAACAACCAAAGAAACAGATTCGTTAATTGTCTACCTAAAATTAGTGAAGTTTAGACAAAAGGCAGGTAATGTAGATATAATCATTAAAAAAGTCTTTGTGCTTTTCATAGGTTTGTGTCTACCGAATTGTATTAATAAATTATATTTATTTTAAAATGACTAAGATCATTTTTCATGTAGTTACCTACCTATATGTTACACATATGTATGTACATACACACACTTTCCGATCAGGTCATTGCACTGATCTTCACATAGATATCTGTAATAATATATGTAGGCAAGTGTGTGATTTTTTTGACAACATTTGCAATCGTACAATGTTACCAGTCGAAAGTACACATAGTCCATTGACTCATGTACATACTAGAAATGTTAATGAAATATTGTCTGTCAACTTGTAACTGATAACAAATTTCGAACAATCTGAATTACTGTCTGTTCATAATTTCATGGATTATTGTTACTAGATGTTCTTGAAAACTAGCCATTTGGAAAAAAAAGTTATAGTTGTTTTATATCGTCATCTGGTGGTATCATATTATCGTAGAGCGTTGCTTGTCCCAGCATGAAGGCCTCGATCAGGGAAGTACAACCCTCTGACACAAGATCAGCGAGAAACAACCGTAGGTCCTCTTACATTTGTGTTTCGTATGGTGAGTGAGAACGCCGGAAGCCCAAGTAACCATTCTCCCCTTATGCTCCCTTTATTATCCTTCCTATCCCTTTTCTAGGAGTTGTCGGCGCGCGAGTGATGCCTCTGGTGTTGCTAGCGTCTATAGGCTACGGTAACCAGTTACCATCAGGTGGGGCGTGTGCTTGTTTGCTAACCATGCAGTATAAAAAAAGTTCCATTCTCCTATATGTTTGTTTCTTTCTCTTTGAGATGATAGAGGACCTTTATTTTATTTCAATATTGTCAATTCATGTTCAATTTGTTCATTATAGACACCATATTCTTACCTAGGTGATATTTAATCTAGCTCCGAATGTTCAGAGAACTTTCCTTCATGATTTGAAGGGCCAATTTTTAAATCACCCTTGATTAATTTAACTTATGTGAACGATACTATGATTAGTATTAATCTATAACTACACCTACACGGGTGAAATGCTTAATTAATTTGCTATGTTCTGTAAAAAACACCCTTGCATAACGTCAGCAAATAAGCATGTAAACATATAATTGAGTGATATAAATAGTATTAAATTACACGATAATTAAGTCATAAGTGCACAGATTTTGTCATTAGCCGTTGTATATTGTTTACATTAGAATCACGTTGCGGTCAAGATGTGCTCTATAAAGATACTATCCATACGGAAAAATAGAAACTGCTGATTGATAGATAGATACCAATATAAATAGGTATATTCTGAAGAAAAAAATATTGTAAAATGTAAAAAGAGTGTTTTACTGCGAGCGGGATTCGAATCCGCGTTCCTTCCAATGCGGGGAAGTGCTCTAGACCGCTAAGCCATCGCAGTACCCGACGGCGACACCCAATCCACTTTGCATTTGGTTTTTAGATGATATTCTGTTGATATAGGTTAGGCTGTATTGGGCTGTATAGGCCAATTTTTTTGACTAAGTACTTCTTTAGTAAGTTGAACTTGGGCTAGGGCGCTTTTAAAATATTTCGGGCGGGGGACACTTAGAACAACCATTTGTGGTTTAATCAAAGGTTTGTCCTGTGTGGGAAATGAACCCACATTCGGGAGGTAGGTATCTAAACCACTCTGCTATAAAATTTAATAACTGACTTCCGTGCACGCGGTCGTGGGTTCGATTTCCACTCAGTACAATTATTTGTGTGATACTTACTTATCATCACGCCATTTCCCTTGCGAGGTAGGCAGAGAGAACAGAGTGCCAAGAGGTTCTATTCTTGCATACATCTCCCGCTTCCTCAACATTCATAACTCTCTTCATACACGCTCGCCGGTTTCGGAGACTCCTGACTCCACCTTCCTTCAATACATGACCGATTTGGTCTAGGTAGGTGAGTCTCGGTCTCCCCCTGTACCCACATCCTTCCACTTTCGCATTGTATATCTTCTTAACCAGTCGCTCGTCCGGCATTCTTTCCACATGTCCGAACCATCGGAGCATTACCTTTCGCATCTTTACACCAATACTCTCTTTCATACCTACTCGCTCTCTTACGCCATCGTTACGAATGCGGTCAGTCAGCCTCACTCCACAGATTCTCCGCAGAGATCGCATTTCGACCGCATTGATTTTACTCTCATGCTCCTTTTTGCATACCCAACTCTCGCTTCCATACAATAACGTTGGGACATGCACTGCATTGTGTATTGCGACACGTACCTTCTGGCTGAGGTGATGACTGCCGAGAAGTGGTCCCAACGCTCCGTTCACTCTATTTCCCGCATTCACACTTCTCTCTACATCAGTGGTGTACCTTTCATCCCGACTGAATCAGCATCCAAAATATACAAATTCATCCACTTATTCTAGCACACCATTTCCTATTGCTACTCATTATTTGTTCTGGCTTCTTCTCTTTCAAAAACCATTATTTTGGTTTTCCTCACATTCACACGTAAGCCCCTTTTCTTACAATCTTCTGCCATTACGTCGACTAGGGTTTGCAGGTCAGCCGCGGACTGCGCTAATAAAACCGCATCGTCTGCATATAGCAGAGCGTAACCACTGAGTCGCCCATCTGAACACCCACATTCATTTCATTCAACCTTTGTAGGCATTTATCCAGATATATGATAAACAGTCTGGCTGATAGAATGCAACCCTGTTTAACGCCGATATTGACATCAAACCAGGGTGACATTCCATCATCCAGCCGCACACAAGCTCTGCAGTCCATGTAGTTGAATTGCACCGCTTGTAGCAGTACTTACTTATCATCACGCCATTTCCCTTGCGGGTTAGGCAGAGAGAACAGAGTGCCAAGAGGCTCTATTCTTGCATACATCTCTCGCTTCCTCAACATTCATAACTCTCTTCATACACGTTCGATGGTTTCGGAGACTCCTGACTCCACCTTCCTTCAGTACATGACCAATTTGGTCTAGGTAGGTAAGTCTCGGTCTCCCCCTGTACCTACACCCTTCCACTTTTTGGTGTTGCTCTCGAAGTTTTTGGTCAGCCTTTCTTCTGCAATCATATTTGCTCTATCTCGCTTCTCTTTCACTAAGGCTTTGGTGTCATTCTTACGTTGCCGGTATATTTATTTGTTCTGTTCTTTCATACTTGTAGCAGTCTACCGTTAATACCATATTCCGGCAAAATGTCCCAAAGTTCCTTTCGTACAACCGTGTCAAATGCTTTCTCCAAATCCACAAAACTGCAGAAAACTCTCTGGCCTACATCCAGATGCTTCTCCACAATTATGCGCAGAGAAAACACTTGATCCATGCATCCCCTTCCACACCTGAAACCTCCTTGTGCCTCACACAAAAATTCATCAGACACCATCCTCATTCTCCTTTCAATAATCTTACCATACACTTTGGCTGCCAAACTGGTCAAGCTTATGGCTCTGTAGTTTGCACAGTCATAACGTGAACCCTTGTTTTTAAACAAGGGCACGATGACTGCGCTTCTCCAGTCCTTGGGAACCATTCCTGAGCTCCAACATAAATTGAGAAGCATCAGGAAGAATTCCCAGACACATGAGCCTCCAAGCTTGATCATCTCAGCAGACACCATACCCGCTAGGCCTATAGACCTTATTATATTCATTCCGAAAGCTGACCAACCACTTCGAGATTTCTTCACCTCCCTCCAGAAAAGTTTGGTGTTGCTCTCGAAGTTTTTGGTCAGCCTTTCTTCTGCAATCATATTTGCTCTATCACGCTTCTCTTTCACTAAGGCTTTGGTGTCATTCTTACGTTGCCGGTATAGTTCTTTCTTCTGTTCTTTCATACTTATACTCAGGTTCAAAGAAGATACATAGTCCAGCCACGCTTTCTTCTTTTGGTCTACGGAAGCTGCTACTTCCGTATCCCACCATGCATCACCTTTCACTTTCCTATGCTTCTTTGAGCATCCACATACTTCCTTCGCTGTATCTACCATACTTTCTTTCAATACTCTCCAGCATTCTTCCATGCCAGATTCCGGCTGACTTGCCATTGTCAGCCGTTCACGGACACCCTCTGCATACTTTGCTCTTACACTCTCTTCTTGCAACTTTTTAATCTTTATTCTTTCAAGCCCTCCGAAGTGGACACGCTCTCGCCAGTGTCTCCACTTTCTGAACAGACCACTAAATCTCGCAATATCGAGATAGTGGTCCGTGTCGACAGTGGGACCCCTGTAGGCTCTTGTATCCAAAATTTTACTTCGGAGGCGACTGTCTACTAGAATTAGATCATCATACTTCTCTGTTCATTCCCTTTCCATGTATACATATTGATGTCCTTATGTTGAATAAATGTGTTTGACACAATAAGGTTTCTCTCCATACATGCATCCGCAACGAGCCTACCTGCATCGTTCTCTCTCTTATCATCAAATGAACCAAGCACGTTCTCGAAGTCTGGACGCTTGGTTCCAACCCATCCATTCAAGTCTCCGCATACTATCACACGTACACTAGCTTCAGCCAAATCCAGAACTTCCCTAACATTATCCCAAAACATCTCTAAATCCGATGCCACCGAAGAGCCTACGGGAGCATAAGCTGCGACCATGAAGACACTGGTGACACCTAGTTTTATTCGGACCCATAGAAGTCTGGGATCAAATATTCCGTAGCTTTTCACACCTGAGGCCAAGCGAGCGGACAGCAACACCCCTACTCCCATGCTGGCCCGATTGCTCTGCGGTTCACCAGACCACAGAGCTAACCCGCCACCAGGAAGATCACAGGCGTCGCTACCCTTTCGCTTGGTCTCTGTTACACAGAGCACATCAAGCTGTCTGTCCGACATGACGGGTACCAGCTCGTGTAACTTATCTTCCACACCACCTCTTACATTCCACGTGCCTACTCGACACTCTGCTCACCTCGACTCGCAAAACTGGGCAAGGCGGGATGGGTGGCGGCCCCCATCGCCGCATCTGCCATTGTTCGTACCGACGGGGGCGCGTTGGTACGCGTCGCCTCTGGGGCACGCCCTAACCCACACTGCGGTACGCATTCGAGCCGGATTGCAGCCTGTGGATTGCAGGCTGGCAGGGATCGCGACGAGCACGCTCCGGACTATGATCACCCAATTTGTGTGATGAACACAGACATTTGTACTGCGTCTGGGTGTTTTCTATCTGTTATATGTATGTTTTTTTTTATTGCATGTAGTGACAGACGAGCCACGGTCAATCTGATGGTAAATGGTAACCGTCGCCCATGGACTCGACTATACCGAGAGTATTGTCAAGCCGCTGCTCACCAATTCATTTCACACATATGAAATGAAATATAAACGGCTATCTTCTGCTACAGCCAAAACGGACTGATGTGCTTCATGGCTGGTCACGTGGGAGATGGTGGTACCAACCCGCTCGGGCCCGATACCAAGTGAGTACTCCCACTTGGTACCCAGCCCTACCACCAGTCATGCAATGGATGATAATTGCTTACTTCCCTTAGTCGCCTCATACGACACCCGTGGGAAAGAATGAGGTGGTGACACTTGTATTCTCCGTCACCATACGGACACAATGTATTTACAAAAAAAAGTTATATATGTATTATATCGTATTGACGGGCCTCGTGGCGTACTCGGCAGTGTAACCAATTTCCGTGCACGAGGTCGTGGGTTCGATTCCTACTCAGGACAATTATTTGTGTGATGAACACAGATATTTGTACTGCGTCTGGGTATTTTCTGTCTATTATATACCTATATGTATTTAAAAAAAAGTAATATAATTATATCCGTAATTTCGTTGGGATAGCACAAGCGTTAAGCTTAGTTTGGGACCAGAGAATGTTGTGTGAAATGTCTGTGAATATTTATTTATTTATTAATATGGAACAATATTTTGTGCAATGTTAACAAAACATAATGTAAAATCCACTAAAAGGACCGAAACGGGCCACTCGTGTATTCCTTATTACAACGTAGGAATATCATTATGTTTCATTATTTTTGGAAGTAAAACTTCTAATGCGACTTCCTGCCAGGTTGCGTTAAACTTTTAACGCTACTATGGAGGGGGTATGAAAGCACTGTTGCGTTAAACTTTCAACGCTCCTGGGGAGGGGGAATAGAAAGAGACTGAGCGAGAGTGAATAGAAAGAGACTGAGCGAGAGTGAATGCGTGGCACACGAACACATGCGCGCTTTCCTATTTTCATTTCCACATTACGATGTTTCACTTCTTCCGCGCGGAGGCGCTACTGCATTTATTACTCTAAGCATACGTCCCATGTGATGTTAAGCGGTTACCGTAGCCTATAGACGCTAGCAACGGAGGCATCACTCGCAGGTCCCCGACTCCAAGGAAAGGGATAGGAGGTGGAGAGGAGGAACAATAAGAAAAGTAGGAGTACCTGCCGTTATTTCACATTGATATTATATGAGAAGGTGGTACTTTCTCGATCGAGCAGACAAATTCAAGCCACATTTAAGCAAGGCTCTACCATAAATTGCTATTATAATTATTTAATTTGATATTCTAAGAACTGCGTAATGTACTCTAAAGGATCTCGTAAAAACATTGATAATGCAAAACAAACGATATCGCATGCGTAAACGAAATCAAATACTTTTACTTAAGATATCTCTAAGGCGCGTGGGAAATAACAGAAAATAGGTAATTTACACATTATGTATTTATAATACTTGCTGTGTACTTGCCGTGTGGGGCCGGCTTTAGAATTGTCCCACCCCTCTCCACCCATGGGAGTCGTAAGAGCTGACTGAGGGAATACCAGGGGAGTGGGCAGCAGCACTCCTTCAAACATTAGCAACATCCACTGCGATCGCCAACCCGCCTGCCAATCGTGGCGATTACGGCATTATCCCCCATATAAGTGAAACACATGTTGTGGCGTTCTCTTGGGGAGGCCTATGTCCAGCAGTGGACTTCGAAAGGCTGATGGATGATGGATGGTATTTATAATATAAAGAATAGCGCTTACGGTTGTGGTTTTATCGTTTTTAGAACTGTCCTGGGGACTTTATAAGGGCCAGATTCGCATACCCGAAAGGAACGCAAGGTTTAATGAGTGTTCCACTACAATTTCGTGTGTGATAATTCAACTGAGTAGAGAAAGATCGTTTCTTTAAAAGAAAATTAAAGAAGTATATCAGTGTTATTTAAAAACCAGTGAATTCTATAAGCATTGAAGAGGCGAAAATCTGAAAGTTTTATATCAAAGCACGTGCCTATAATGTAAACACTGGCGGTGTTAGGTGTCGTAACGAGAGTGCACACTAAGTATTTTTCATTACATTAACCTTTGAGACTGCATCGTGCTGGGTAATCATTTACATCCAATATCATACTCGTATTGTATATACGCTCTTAAATCTGAAATTACTAAATCGAGCACATTTAACGTTTGCGAACAGTATTGACTATTGATTTTACCCGAGTATATGTAAAAAGTAGATAAGGATAACTCCTGTAGTACTCTTGGATGCCTGAATCCTAACTATTATAAAGCTGTACCAGATCTATGTCTGTACGTTTTTTATCATACATTTGAGGATCCTTCCGCTGACCTGAAACACTGCCAGCGAACGGGCGGTGCAGGCGCTAGTACCTGCGCCTGATGCCACCCTAACTGAGTGTCGTTAGGTACATTTTTTCCCGCCTTTCACAAAATAGATCATGGTCAAAGTTTAAGTTACAAGAAAATTATATACATACATATATCTAATAAAGGGGATAAAGAGTTATCTGCCTGAGTGTCGTATAGATTCTTTTGTAAAATAATGATGATGATTATGAACTTTTCACGTAACTAAAAGAATGAAATTAAACATTAATTAATTATAATGAACTGTGTCAGTTAGGAATTATTACTGAACATATACTACCGAAATATTCTAACCTCAGTACTTTGGGAGTATGTCAAAAAGCAATAAGCACCTTACTTATACCCGCTCTAATATATAAAATCATTCTAAGAAAATCGGTGTGGCTGAGGATATCCGTATTTTTTTTGTTTAAAAACCTAGAGCCGAAGTTCTTTTGATTCTTGGACAAGACCTTCAACTTGCAGTTGGGTGGTAACGCGTTGATGGATGAATTATCAAAACGTAGTTATACATTTTATATAAAGTAGGCACAAGTTATATTGCCTTTACTCACAAGATGAAACTAGTTTATTTAATGAACATAACTTTGTATCTGTGCCGCTTATTTTTAATTTAAAGACACCCAGCACTTTCACTTGATCAGATTGTGTTTTTAGAACAAGGTAAACTACCACTGCAAGCCGTGCTCATTTCGCTGTATAAAAGCAAGATAGGTTATAAATAAGCCGAATGGTATTGGACTAAGAATGTCACCACCGTTTCTAATCCGAGAACATCCTAAAGAACGACTAATTATAACTTATACCATCAAGCAACTAGACGTCGTATGCTACTGCAAAAACAAAAACAAATTGGGTTAGAGTACCTTTATAGAACTGAAAGTTGTTAGTTAAGCCAGTAATTGTGTTGTGATATGTCTGTGGATACGGCTTAGCATAGTTAGCTATATTAGTTAGTTAGTATTCGGCATTGTTCAAGGGTTTGGAAGCCTTTTGAAGGCCTCTGGCTTTTTAGGTATTTTTTTTATTGATGATTGATGATTTATCAAACAACTTCAAAAAGGAGGTTCTGAATTAGACTGTATGTTTTTTTTTTGAACTGGCAAAGTTTGTTCATATGAATACGACTCAACTCCTTGAATAAGCTTCTTTGAAGAACAATATCTTCGCTCTTACTAGTCTTAAAATATGTATGTAATTAAATAATTTATTATTTAGCGTATTTATAATTCGGCACTATTAGAAATAATATGGAATAATATATAAACATATTAATTTTTGTTGTATTGACTTTGAAACTGTTTGATTTTTCATTTAATACAAGTGTTGTTAGTTTAATAATTCCGCTGTACAATTTTGAATACTGTTATTAGGCTATTACAATAGATAAATGTTTTGATCACTTCATTCATACACCCGATATGTAAATAAATTACGCTAAAAGTAGTGAACACAAATTCGAATTATCGGTTATAATCGGTACGTAAACTTTAACGATATTCAGTTTTATACCTTCAACTTTCGCCTGACCACACACGTACGAACGAAACGAATATTATTCGTTACCAACGAAGCAATCATAAAATGAGCTGTTTACCACACTTTTACATGTGCCAGAGTCCGCAATGCCTGTAGGTTAATGTGAATATATTCATATGAATGCAAAACGGAACCGGATCGAAATCAAGTAAATTTCAAATGACTAAACCAACCGATGGAATATCCCCAGAGCTCTCTTATACCCAGACTAATGTTTATCAAAATATTTTTATATTATGAAAGGTGCACTAAATCAAAATATGAGTTACACAATAACTCTAGGCTAGTATTAATTAGTAAATATAGGGAGGTTTAATCAAAACATATCAGCCGGTTCCACGCTCCCATCTCATTGAGCCGAATACACCTGTGTTTGACAACAGCTGATTGAATATTGACAGCAAAGAATAATAGAGGTAACACATAAGTATCTACTTGATACACATAACAATTGCACCTTAACATTATTGACTTTAGTTGTGTATCATCATTGTGTATTATCAGTCTCTTTTGTATTGATAGTTTATGAGTATGCAAAGAACTCGATTAGATGTTATAAATAGATAAGATATACCTAGTTTAAATAAAACTAAAAACACGCTTTTATAGCACATCGAACTAAAAAGTCAAAAATTATTCTTAATATAGGTAGAAAAATAATACTTAACAAAAACTATTAGTATTATTGAGAACAAACCGTGGGGTGATCGATATATATACGAAAAAGATGATACAAAACGTAATTTTTAGAGCGATTGATTCTTTAAAAAAATAATTATCTTTCGCCTTATTCTACATTTGTAGAAAAAAACTACATTAACAATAGAAAAAAGGTATTTAATACATTGAAAGTTTTATTATAACGCATTATCCAGTTAAATAAAGTTTATTTAAATATCACAAGAAAACTAAAATGTTGACTATAGCTAGCTTCAGGGTGTCGGTTTTTCGTGACGGTGTGCGCGCGCATCGTAAAAATTTACTCTCATCGTTTTTCCCTAACGCGCCAAAAGAAGTATAACTTCAAAAATAATCCTTGCGATCCTGATCAGGATAATGAGATAAATTTATCAAATTATTAAAATCACAGACGTCTAGGCAGAACTGAATAAAAGGGGCTCGTGGCGTAGTGCAACCGACTTCCGTTCGTTTCGAGGTCGTGTGTTCGATTCCCACTCAGGACAATTATTTGTGCGATGAACACATATATTTGTACTACGTCTGGGTGTTTTTTATCTGTTATGTATGTATGTATTTACAAAAAAAAGTAATATATGTATTATATCGTATTGACGGGCCTCCTGGCGTATTCGGCAGTGCACGAGGTCGTGGGTTCGATTACCACTCAGGACAATTATTTGTGTGATGAACACATATTTGTACTGCGTCGGGGTGTTTTCTATTATATGTATGTATTTACAAAAAAAAAGTAAAATATGTATTATATCCGTAATCTGGTACCCACAGCACAAGCGTTAAGCTTAGTTTGGGACCAGAGGACGTTGTGTGAAATATCCGTGAATATTTATTTATTTATTATTATTTGTATTTATATTGTATTATCACCGGTTCTTGATAAGTGTACAAAGTTTAAATTAAATTTGCCCGTTCAAAGTGGGTCAAAATTGAGTTCAATGGAGTCGGTTACAAACATACAGATGAAGCTAATATAAAGCGTGTAATGAACCGAAATAGAATAATTTCTACATTCGACTCCTCAGACCAATACAAGTTTTTTTCAGACATTGTAACGACATCCTTATTAAATTTGTAGGCGTTTGAATTAAGCCTAAATTGTGCGTAAACATAATCATTGTCGTTTTCCAATTGAGGACACAAGTCATTCGGTGTTGCTATTAAATAGTGAAATCAGGTCTGTAATCTGACACAGCAATGCATAGAGGTTTTGTACTATGTTGAACAATAAACGCTACTGCAAATAACCTCGACCATATAACAGGACAGGACATCCCAATAGAGTCGACATAGAGTTATTTGTTTAAGTTTAGTGTCGTCCCACGTATAATGGGCTAAATTAGAATATAATGGTTTTATTGTGCCTCATCTATTGTCGACTTCCAGTTTTTGAATGTTATTTAATGTTTTGTTCCGCGGCTGACCTGCAAACCCTAGTCGACGTAATGGCAGAAGATTGTAAGAAAACGTGTGAATGTGAGCAAAACCAAAATAATGGTTTTTGAAAGAGAAGAAGCCAGAACAGATGTTAGAGTAGCAATAGGAAATGGTGTGCCAGAACCAGTGGATGAATTTGTATATCTTGGATGTGGATTCAGACGGGATGGAAGGTACACCACTGATGTAGAGAGAAGAGAGAATGCGGGAAATAGAGTGAACAGAGCATTGGGACAACTTCTCGGCAGTCATCACCTCAGCCAGAAGGCACGTGTCGCAATACACAACGCAGTGCTTGTCCCAACGTTATTGTATGGAAGCGAGAGTTGGGTATGCAAAAAGGAGCATGAGAGTAAAATCAATGCGGTCGAAATGCGATCTCTGCGGAGAATCTGTGGTCTGAGGCTGACTGACCGCATTCGTAACGACGACGTTAGAGAGCGAGTAGGTATGAAAGAGAGTATTGGTGTAAAGATGCGAAAGGTAATGCTCCGATGGTTCGGACATGTGGAAAGAATGCCGGACGAGCGACTGGCTAAGAAGATATACAATGCGAAAGTGGAAGGATGTAGGTACAGGAGGAGGCCGAGACTTACCCACCTAGACCAAATCGGTTATGTATTGAAGGAAGGTGGAGTCAGGAGTCTCCGAAACCGGCGAGCGTGTATGAAGAGAGTTATGAATGTTGAGGAAGCGAGAGATGTATGCAAAAATAGACCTCTTGGCACTCTGTTCTCTTTGCCTACCCCGCAAGGGAAATGGCGTGATGATAAGTAGTAGTAGTAGTTAATGGAACTACTTTTTGTTACATAGTTATGTTGTAGGACATCGAAGTGTCACTTATGTCGGTACCACCCTGCATAAGCACCTAAATGTGGAGTTAGTGACGAAAGTCATACAAAATATGCAGAAGCTCATGAGAAGACGCTTCGGTAGCACGTGAACGTAGAGAATCAAGCTTCTCGATAACACGGACTTAAAAAGAAGACTCAAAGGATCTAAACCTTTTGAGTTACTGTAGCGCCAATAGTGGCTAGTGATAAGTGTTAGTTAAATAGTAAAACACATGAACAAAGTGTAAAAAATAGAACACGTTATACAAAGTGTCTACCCCTTAACAAACTAAGAATTGCCAATGGACATTTTTTTAGATATACAATAGTTTAGTATCCAATTTATGTAAAATTTTAATTACTTATTAGTATAAATTATTTGAGAATAAGGAAAAAGAGATTTTTTGTACTAGCGGGAATCGAACCCGCGTCTTTTCCAATCCGGGGAAGTGCTCTAAGCCACTGAGCTATAGTACAGGTACTTCGACCATCCCAATCTCCTTATTACATTTGTCTTTACGAGCAGCGCCATCTATCGGAAGCATTTACATGCATTAAACCGATATAGTAAGTTTAATTTTGCAATTAAAATTCATACTATTTGATGGCGCGATTTTTTAAACATTTTTGATCTATATTTTTTAGCATTTGACATGCTCCGCCACTTTTTAAAGTATAAATTATTTGAGAATAAGGAAAAAGAGATTTTTTGTACTAGCGGGAATCGAACCCGCGTCTTTTCCAATCCGGGGAAGTGCTCTAAGCCACTGAGCTATAGTACAGGTACTTCGACCATCCCAATCTCCTTATTACATTTGTCTTTACGAGCAGCGCCATCTATCGGAAGCAAATGCTCGTAAAGACAAATGTAATAAGGAGATTGGGATGGTCGAAGTACCTGTACTATAGCTCAGTGGCTTAGAGCACTTCCCCGGATTGGAAAAGACGCGGGTTCGATTCCCGCTAGTACAAAAAATCTCTTTTTCCTTATTCTCAAATAATTTATACTTTAAAAAGTGGCGGAGCATGTCAAATGCTAAAAAATATAGATCAAAAATGTTTAAAAAATCGCGCCATCAAATAGTATGAATTTTAATTGCAAAATTAAACTTACTATATCGGTTTAATGCATGTAAATGCTTCCGATAGATGGCGCTGCTCGTAAAGACAAATGTAATAAGGAGATTGGGATGGTCGAAGTACCTGTACTATAGCTCAGTGGCTTAGAGCACTTCCCCGGATTGGAAAAGACGCGGGTTCGATTCCCGCTAGTACAAAAAATCTCTTTTTCCTTATTCTCAAATAATTTATACTTTAAAAAGTGGCGGAGCATGTCAAATGCTAAAAAATATAGATCAAAAATACTTATTAGTATATAAAGACTAGATTGTAATATGTTAAAGTACTTAAATATACTTAGGTAGTTTACAGAAAAAAAAAGCCTGCATAAGTAAAAAATATCGATCAATCAAATCGTTAAAAAAATATTTTTTTAAGTACGAATTATTTGTGAATAAGGAAAAAGAGATTATTAGTACGAGCGGGAAGCGAACCCGCGTCTTTTCCAATCCGGGGAAGTGCTCTAAGCCACTGAGCTATCGTACTGATCTTTCGATCATCCCAATCTCCTTATCACATTTGTCTTTACAACCAACGCTATCTATCGGAATGCATTTACATGCATTAATCCAATATAGTAAGTTTAATTATGCAATTAAAATTCATACTATTAAAACAAATCTCTTTCCTTATTCACAAATAATTTGTGCTTAAAAAGTAGCGAAGCATGTCAAATGCAAAAAAAATATAGATTAAATATGTTTAAAAAGAATTTTCTTACAGATTACTATTTCTATTTTCGTTATTATTATTTTTGTATACGTGGAATATGCAATTCATAGAAACAAACCTTGATAGTTAATTTTCTGATTCTATTTACACTCCATATTTGTTATTACTTGTCTGAACTTAAGTAATCGTTAAAATAGTTTAAATTGTTAAATTAATTGTCCATGTGGTGACGGACTAAGAATACAAGTGTCACCACCCCATTCTTTCCCACGGGTATCGTATGAGGCGACTAAGGGAAGTAAGCAATTAACATCCATTGCATGACTGGTGGTAGTGCTGGGCACCAAGTGGGAGTACTCAATTGGTATCGGGCTCGAGTGGGTTGGTTCCACCATCTCCCGTGTGACCGGCCAATAAGCACATCGTTGCGTTTTGGCTGTAGCAGGAGATAGCCGTTTATATTTAATTTCATATCTGTGAAATGAATTGGTGAGCAGCGGCTGACAATAGTCTCGGTATAGTCGAGTCCATGGGCTACGGTTACCATTTACCATCAGATGGACCGTGGCTCGTCTGCCGCTGCATGCAATAAAAAAAAATGATTCAGTCAGTAAGAAATACCTTTGTAGGTTCATAATTTTTGACATTTTACTGTGTACCTACCTATCTAATTTATTTTCGGATGTTATGTGTGGTGTTCGATAGACGATACTACGATGCCCTTTTATTAATTTCTGCCTAGACGTCTTTAATTTTAATAAAATGATAATGTAGGCTTTAGGAGCTATAATTATATGAAATGGATATTCTACTGACTTTTGCATAATTATACATGACCCATGAATAAGTTATTAAAGGCTGAAATGCCGCTAAACTAGTGATTTTAATACTCAGTTTGTATTATATATCATGTATTTAATTTTAATTTGAGCAGCCCAATAATCCAATTTAAGACACTTGTGTCCATTTTGACATACGATACATAACGATACGTAATTCAATACTTGAATTGAATTAAATTTACAGATCGATGAGATCGATGATCGGTTGATAATGACTATGTTTGGCCACAGCTTTCCAAATGTCACATTCTGTAGACAGTGTCTAATAGTTATTTATCTATGGTGTCTATCTGTCAAGTAAAATTAGGTATCGTCATTGTGAACGGCCAGAATTTACATAATAATGTACCATATGTAATTCACCTTGATTTGGTTAAGTGGCCAAGAAAGGCATTACATATTAGGTGGCATATTAGTCTTGCTAATGCGTACATTCAGCGTAGTGCCATATAATAAATACGACGACAGTACGCAATACAAAACGTCTCAGGGTCTCCATCTAATTTGGAGGACCTTGTCGGGATACATCATTGTGCCGTAAGCTCGCTTTATATCAGTAGTCCAGCGTCCAAAGCGTCTGCAGTATGACAGAGCGCTAGTTATTTCGGGTTTGTATTGCCATTTTATGTGTACAATTTATAGTCACATCGATATACCAGGGGTCATTTACTCCAACTAAACTGCTGTTGCTATATCCAAGCAGGATAATCCATCAGGTTCTGCACAGCCGTGTTTTAGAGAAAGCCCTGCAATGATGGCACTGGGCTGGCTATTTCTGATGTATGCAGCACAGGCATGAAGACCATGGGATCAGCCGATAAGAAATGGCACCATTTTGTTTTTCCAGCTACTCCATCCTTTCCCTCCATGACAAGAATTAGGTACTTTATTTAATAGTTTATTAGGTATTACAATTACATAAGAACCACCAAAAGAAGAGTGAAGAAGAGTCAGTATCATATTACGAGAAAATCATAAGTGTTTTAAAATTATATTTTGAATAGGTGCTGCTAGCGATTTCGCCTGTGTGGACTAATATAAATATTTCAGTCTATGATACCTTATATCTCCATCCAAAGATAGTTATCCTACAGGAATGCCAAATATCATTCTAATCTGTTCTCCATATTTGCGTGATGGAGTAACAAACATACAAATAAACAATTTTTCACATTAATCATTTTAGTACGTTAACCTTACAATAAAGTGACCTATTTTCCTCGTTTTATCAGATATTAGCGTTATGAATGAATGTGTACGTAAAACAAACGATTGATAGACTTTCTCACAATTTTGTGAATCATAAATACTTATAACAAAAGAAACATGCTGTTTCAAGTAATTATTGGTAATTTAATGAAGCATAGTCAATGCACAAATAATTTATGAATATCCACCATCTTAGCGGCCGAAAAGGTTATGCAGGTCACCCGGTAAACGCCTCCATATATTTACCGGTAAAAGCCTCTCGGTGTGTTAGCTGCTATACCAGGTACGAAAAGTACCAACAACGAGTAGGTATGGTAAGATTACAATGTTGGTGCAGTTTCTTTCAAATAAATACATAATGGCTCTACCTTGACCATTTTTGTACCTTTTTTTTGTTAAGGCGGGAAAAACACAGCCCGTCGTTTGGGACAACGAACGGGCAGTGTGGGCCCACTAAATAAACCCGCCGAGTGCCGTCTCTCCGCCTGTATTGGCGAGCCACTGGAACTGTGTTATATTACTTTAGTGGTACCATTTTTGTACAAAATAATTTATACAGAAATCAAGATTATGCATTTCTTGATATTTCCGTAGTCGCGTTACAGTTTTATTTTTTATTTTTATGCGTTATTGTTCTTTTTGAGATCATTGAAATAATTATTCAGATTTTGCACCATTCCGACAAATGTTGTTTATTCTATAAAATCTGATAAATATTTATGATGTCACTAATAAAATGCAAATTGAATGCCTAAATCTCATTTGAGATAATTACGAGTAACATATTATGTACGATGTCAAGATTCCTATGAGGGCAGGAGGTATATGAATCATTATAAACGAACGATGATTTCATTATTTCGTTTCGTATGTAAGTTGATCTCAAGTATTCGAGTTCATTCATAAACGCAATCAAATTATATCATTGTGTTAAATATATGTGTGTCATTGCTCTTTGTATTAAACAAACATGAAAGATTTGTGCCAATTTATTACCCGACTACGGCGTAACAAAAAGGAGGGTTATAATTTTGGTCGGTTTGTTTGTATGCGTATGGGTATGTAATGTGTGTTCATTTGTTCCGTCATAACTTCTGAACTACTTATCATAATTTGGCAAATAAGGTATCATTGGAAGTGTCTTGATCGTCTGCTGGTTATAGGTGATATTAAATTATATATGGCGCCCTCTAGAGAACATAAGAGGCCATATACTAAATTTTTTTAATAATTTTTAATAGGAAATACTGTACATTAAACACAAAGTGAAAAATGTGAAATCGAAAATAATCCTGCTCGTGACTGTTATTTTCGATTTCACATTTTTCACTTTGTGTTTAATGTATAGCATGTCAAGTGCTAAAAATATATATAAAAATATCTAAATAGAAAATACTGGTTCTGTCGCAGGGGAGCGACGGCAACTATCAAAGTGTCTTTAGAATTACTTGTACTATCATCGTTTCGATATTTTAAATAGATACATCTAAAACAATAATTGATTGAATAATTGATTGTTGACACGTGTTTTGCCTCTAAACGAGGCATTCTTATGAACGCTCAGCAACAAATGAGCGAAGCTTACTCGTGTACCTTGCTTATTTGTTGCCAAGCGTTTTTGAGAATACCTCGTTTAGAGGCAAAACACGTGTCGAATTTGTGTTCGGATTTTTGCGGAATGTTGCAATATTGTGATTCTGAGAGTCCGTCCGTATCGCATGGTTGTGTCGCGTTGGTGAGTTTTTTTGTCATTATCGTGCATGCTACTTAGCTATTATCACATTCTCCTCTATCTGTGAGAGTGCGGATTGGCAGTCTTTGGTTATTATGTCCAAAGATAACCGGGATTGACAATCCGTGGGTGAGTGGTGGGCTCTCCTCCTAAAATATCCATTCTATAATAATAACATCTAAAACAAAAAAACGGGAACATAAATACCTTTGCTCTAAAACTTTGTATCATCCATCCATCCATCCATCAGCCTTTCAACGTCCACTGCTGGATATAGGCCTCCCCAAGAGAACGCCACAACGAGCGGTCCTGTGCCGACCGCATCCAACGGCTCCCCACAGCTTTGACCAGATCATCGGTCCATCTAGTGGGGGGCCGTCCTACGTTGCGCCGTCCGATACGTGGTCGCCACTCGAGAACCTTTCTTCCCCAACGGTTGTCGGTTCGTCGAGCGATGTGGCCTGCCCATTGCCACTTCAGCATGGCAACCCAACTTTGTATCGTTTACTACTATTAAAATATATTGTTTTGCTAGGATATGTGACATTATGACCGTCTATGCTCTAAAAAGATGAGAATAGTTCTTAAACTTACTTTTTTTTACATAACGCCTAATTGTATTTAGTTTCTTTCATGTCTATTATTTATTTGTTCTTTTTTAAAAAGTCCGTGTGGTGACGGACTAAGAATACAATTGTCACCATCCCATTCTTTTCCATAGGTGTCGTATGAGGCGACTAAGGGAAGTAAGCAATTATCATCCATTGCATGACTGGTGGTAGGGCTGGGTACCAAGTGGAAGTACTCACTTGGTATCGGGAATGCGGGTTGGTACCCTCATCTCCCGTGTGACCGGCCATGAAGCAAATCGTTGCGTTTTGGCTGTAGCAGGAGATAGCCGATTATTTTTTTCATTTCATATTTGTAAAATGAAATGGTGAGCAGCGGCTTGACACTAATACCGATAGGAATAGTTGAGTCCATGAGCGACGGTTACCATTTACCATCAGACGGGCCGTGTAACGTCTGCCACTAAATGCAATAAAAAAACCCACTAAGAGTTGACTCTACAACTATACGGACTTTATAGCAATTTATTCAATTTTATTATACCAAACGTTTTGGATACACTCTAATTTTAATTAATTTATTAATGTTTTTTTGAAGCTATTTCATTATAAATTAAACTGTATTACTAAGGAATATATTCATGTTTTGCAATTGTATTCTAGAAACAAAATATCAGAATACTGATATCCAATGTTAGAAATATTTAAAACAACCATTTATCTGATCATACTGAATACTCTTTTTTTAATATTGTATGATAAGAATAAGCGCGCCTTTTGGAAGAATATAGCTAATTAGCTTTACAAAATATTTTAAGAAATTCTCACGTGTAATATGAGTAGGGAGTACAGATAGAATAGAACTTCATTAATAGTGACGCAGACAAAACCTAGTTTTAGGTTATATCTCAAGTTCTCGATATAGTAGCGGGATAATGTATACCAGTTTTTAAGTCTAATCAAGACCTATCAAATGAAAAAGTTGCACCAAAATCCGTTCAGTAGTTTTTGCGTGATGCGCGAACAAACAAACAGACAAATAATTTTTTGTATTCAGACACGCCTATATAGCCTAAATATAGTATTTTTCTTTCTTAAATATCTTGAATGTACAGACAGCTCTGTTACAGCTTCATATTAGTTAGGATTAGGATTCCTTTACTTGTTCCTCAACGGATTGTCAACCTTATTTTTTCCGAGAAGATTATTATTAATATTTATCTACTGCTCTACAAAGGATAAAAGAAAAAAATGATAGAGGCCGTGGGAGAAATACGTATAAAAATGCGTAAATATCTTATTGTATGAGGATGTGATGAGGTACCTCCATTCAATACCTATTTACTTATAACGGTATAGTTGTTTTGATACTAACTTCTCTTGATAAATGTTATTGGTACCATTCCTATACTAATAACAAAATGTATATCAGCCCATACATCAGCCTTTAAGCGTCCACTGTTGGATGTAGGCCTCCCTAAGAGAGCGCTACAACTAACGGTCCTGTACAGACAGCATTTAACGCTTCTCTGCGATTTTATCCTATACGTGGTCATCATTCAAAAACCTTCCTGCCCCAATGGTTGTCGGTTCTTCAAGCGATGTGGCCTACCCAATTCAGGATGCTAACCCGGTAGACTGTTACTCGGAATTGGGTATGTCAGTCACTCCTCATCTCCAATGGATATCTGTATTAAGGATTCGATTATTTAGAAAAATATCTAGCGTAGGCCGCTCCATGGCACGTTTAGCGAATTTGAGGGACAAAGACCAAACCTATATGTATATTTGAACAAAAATCTAAATCTTTACTTTAACTCTATCCCTGAAGAGGCAGAAGTTCCTATATCACACCAATATTATGCCTACTTATATGACTACTCGTAGATTATACTTTAATTGAACAGTCTCTCCAGTGCAGAGAGAATTCTGTAAAAACGATCATGCCTTATTCCCCTAAAGGGTAGGCAGAGGTGTATTACACACCCACGGTTCGCTAGCTATGTTTAAGTCCCACATAATAGGGGTAGAGCCTAATGCTATCTACCGAGCACATTTCCAAACTCCGGGCTGCTACTGAGAATTTTTCTTTTCAAAAGAAAAAGCTCAATATCACCGCCCGACCCGAGGATCGAACCCGATACCTCATGATCAGCAGTCGCTCACACTACCGCTGCACCACAGAGGAAATAGTGTACACATTTTGATCTGTATTTTAGCACTTGACATGCTCAGCTACTTTAAAGAACAAATTATTTGTGTATGTGGCAATTCCGCTCGCACTAAACTTCTCTTCCTCCGTATTCACAAACAAATTGTTCTTTGAAATAGTGTACATCTAACGCCTCCTCAGTTTGTATCAAATGTTTTAGTATGAATATATCAGATGACAATCTTACACAAACTGCATTTACCTGTTTAGTATGTGACTATTTTCCTTCTCAGTAATTGAGTCACAGTAGTGGCAATATCGTAATATACACTCACCATTATGAACTGTACATTGTAACTTACCTGAAAAAAGAAAATACTTTGAATGTAACGTTATGATATCATTCTTATGTGATTCACGGCGTTCGTTAAGGTTCGGTTTTTGTTTAAATAGTTAGTAATTCTTTAAAACTTTACTCTTGGGTTTCCCGTACCTACTGGTAGTGTCTAGTGGCATTTGTCACGAATACATATCACTTAAAATAGTGATGCCTGATGCACCCTTTTTTTTGTTAAGACGGAAAAATGTTCCTAACAGTACACCCCGTCGTTTGGGGCAACGAGCAGGATACTGTAGCGCCCTCACTCACTAAATAAACCCACCGTGTGGCGTCTCTCCACCTGTATTGGCAGACCACTCGAACTGTGTGACAATACTTCAGTGGTCCATGCCATACGCACCGTATATCCTATTTTATGTAACAAACATTATAAGTGTGAGCGTTACCACTGTTGAAACAACCAACAAAATTCGTCAACCGTCAATTTGACTCTTCTTTCCTATACTATCTACTGTCTGGCACCTACAATTTTGGAATTGTTGATAATTGGTTGGATGACAAGATGATGTCTGTAAATTTAAGATATTTGTCTCTTTGTCTGTTTATCTGTTTGTTTGTCCGAGCATCACGTAAATCTACTGGACGGATTTTGATGCAACTTTTTTGTTTGATAGGTCTTGATTAAACTTAACAACTGGTATATATTTTATCCCGCTACTATATCGGGAACCTGAGATATAACCCAAAAACTAGCTTTTGGCTGCGGCGGAGACGCGGGCAAAGGCTAGCAGGCTATATAGCGTGTCTAAACCCAAAACAATTATTTTTAGAATTTTTGTCTGTTTGTTTGTTCACGCATCACGCAAAAACTATTGAACGGATTTTGATGCAACTATTTTATTTGGTAGCTCTTAATTAGACTTAAAACTTGTATATATTTTATTACGCTACTATATCGGAATCCTATAACCTAAAATCTAGTTTTTGGCTGCGTTGAAGCCGCGGGCAAAGGCTAGTACTATTATAAAGCTGTGTCAGTACATTTAAGATATTTGAGAAAAAAATACTAATAGGATATATAAGCGTGTCTAAACACAAAGCGATGTTTTTTAGATATTTTGTCTATTTGTTCGTTGGCGCATCACGCAAAAACTACTGAACGGATTTTAAAGGAACTTTTTTATTTGATAGCTCTCGATTACACTTAAAAACTGGTATACAATTTATCCCGCTACTATATTGGGAACCTGAGATATAACCTAAGAACTAGCTTTTAGCTGCAGCGGAGCGCGGGCAAAGGCTAGTAATTAAAATAAAATATAAAATTAAATTTCAAGTAAATTCGCGCCCTTTTTAGATTGATATATATCACACGCTGTCATGAAAATATGATATCGACAATAAAATTGAATGATGCGTTACGCATTAATATGAACATTTTTCACGTGCCTGGAATTTTCGCAAGACTCGTACGAGGAGTGATCAAAAAGTAGTGAGAACGACATACTCCTTGGTAAGAAAAAAAATTAATACTGGCAGGCATAGCTCAGATACATATTTGTAATATTAATAAAGAAAAAAATCTTCGATTCTCTTTTGTTTTTTTCTGAATGTATTCATTTGTTTGCTTCCTGTCGGAACGTGTTCTCGATAATGGAGAAAAACGAAGTGCGAGCCGTTATTAAATACCTCTGTTTAAAAAAGTTAACGACGCAAGAGATTCATTGTGATTTGGAGGCAACATTAGGAGAGTCTGCTCCGCCGTATTCCACTGTTGCAAGGTGGACTTCTCAATTTAGAGTAGGGAGAACGAGCACGGAAGACGAACATTGTTGCGGCCGTCCATCGACGTCAGTCACCCAAGAAAATGTTGCGAAAGTCGAGAAAATTGTATTGAGCGATCGAAGAGTTACCATCCGATACTTAATTCAAGAAACGGGCATTACATTTGGAAGTGTTCAATCCATATTGAAACAATCTTTGAATATGAGAAAAGTCTCCGCAAGATGGGTGCCGAGAATTTTAACCGACAGTCAGAAACAAAATCGACTTGACATTTCGAAATTATATTGTTGGACAAGTTTCAAGAAGATTCTGAAAACTATTTGTCTCGTTTCGTAACAATGGACGAAACATGGGTCCATAATTTTGATCCCGAGACAAAACAGCAATCTTCGCAATGGAAATGGCCATCATCACCGACCCCGAAGAAGTTTCGTGCCGTGGCATCGGCTGGCAAGGTTATGACCTCAATATTTTGGGACTCAGAAGGGATATTGTTGATTGATTACCTGGAGCGTGGAACCACTATTACAGGCCAATATTATGCAGCTTTAGTTCCTAAGTTGAGGAATGCCATCAAAGAGAAAATTAGAGGGAAACTTCGAAGGGTCGTGCTGTTTCATCACGACAACGCACCCGCGCACAGGTCGGTAGTTGCGATGGCTGCCATTCAGCAAGCTGGCTTCGAATTGGTATTGGTAGCGAATTTTATCTGTTCCCCAAATTAAAAGAATACTTAAGGGGAAAAAGGTACGAAGACGATAACGAGGTGATGGATGCCGTGGAGAGCTTTTTGCAGGACCAAGACAAAACTTTTTTTTTGAAAGGGATTGAAGCCTTGGAAATGCGCTGGACTCGGTGTGTATAGAGACTCGGAGACTATGTAGAAAAATAAATTGTTAAGTTATCAATAGTCATTATATTCTATCTCATTCTCACTACTTTTTGATCCCTCCTCGTAATTCCCGGTCTTATAAGTTTATCTATCACTGCATCACAATAAAATTGAATTACACTAATCTGATTCTGTTATATTCTGTTAACGAATGGACTGCATCCTAGGCAAGGCTACCTTTTGTATCATAAAAACTGTACAAAGATATTAAAGATGAAACTTTTATAGCAACAAAATGCAATGCAATGCAAAAGTGGAAGGATGTAGGTACAGGGGGAGACCGAGACTCACCTACCTAGACCAAATCGGTCATGTATTGAAGGAAGGTGGAGTCAGGAGTCTCGAGCGAGCGTGTATGAAGAGAGTTATGAATGTTGAGGAAGCGAAAGATGTATGCAAGAATAGAGCCTCTTGGCACTCTGTTCTCTCTGCCTACCCCGCAAGGGAAATGGCGTGATGATAAATAAGTAAGTAGTTTTATAGAGATCCCATCAGTTCTCAAGTTATGAAAATTCATTAATGTTTAAGCATAATCATCGATGCAAATAGGGGTACCGAGGTTGTTAAATGCCGCCGTTACAGCTGCCGGTGGAAACGAGGTATAATAGTGACTTAGCAACTACATGTCACATACACTCAGAATAATCAATATTGGCGTGTTATCACAACAATAACAGACCTAAAATAATCGTTATCTTAAAAAATTTCAAGGAAAATCTTTCTAAATAAAGCGCCTATAGTTTAGGTACTACTGTTAGGAGAAATACAGAAAAACCTTCCATTTTTTATCACTATTTAACGATAACATCTCACATTGTATCATGACAACACAACTTTATTTATGTGAATATTGAAATATCAGTTTTCTACACTCAAACAAAATACAAAAAGATTCTGTAATTCTATGAAAAAAATATTATTGCGTTATCATAGCGTTGATAACCGATAAAATTGTGAGCAATAAAATAGTTCTGTTTGAATGAAGCAGTTAATTTATGGGCTCATATGAATGCATAACACATAGTACAAAACCGCGGGGAAATCTTTATGATGCAAGATTTGTAGTTTATATGCGCGTGCTGTGTTAATAAAAATATCTAAGTCCTTCCTCGGTTCTCAGAACACAGTAAATTTCTTAATAAAATTATGTAAAGGGTCTGTCCCACAAACAAGTACGCATTTTTCCAAAATAAGTAGGTGCTTACCGAACATTAATTTGTTTCTATTTAACTTACGTTGAGGCTTTACTCGGTCACTAACCAACAAGCCATCTTTTTTTTACACTAAATTCGGCTTTGACCTTATAGCCTTCTGGAAATCGGATAAATAAATGAATATTTCATAATTATACTAAGATTAAGAAAATTAGAAAGGTTGTAGCATAGTAGACTGCAATGGTAGCATAACGATCAAAATATTGACCTCCCATACCGTGTGTAGTAAGTTCGATTCCTACACAGGTTGATTACTATGGAATATACATTCCAGAAATATTGTTCAGAATCTGAATATAGGTAGGTACTTAGTGTCCGTTAATCTTCTACATGCATACCAGCCTTTACCAGCGGCTTCGCTGCAGCCAAAAGCTAGTTTTTCGGTTATATCTCACGTTCCCAATATAGTAGCGGGATAAAATGTCTACCAGTTTTTAAGTCAAATCAAGGCCTTTCAAATAAAAAAGTTGCTTCAAAATCCGTTCAGTAGTTTTTGTGTGATACGCGAACAAACAAACAGACAAACAGATAAAAAATCTAAAAAAAATTGTTTTGTGTTTAGACACGCCTATATAGCCTATTACAGTATTTTTTTTTCAAATATCTTAAATGTTCAGACACAGCTCTGTTACAGTTTTATAATAGTATAGAAAACAAAGTAAGATTATTTATACCGTTTATAACTAAAGAACGCCTGGGACCATTTTGATGGTCTTTGATTTGTTGTGAAGACTTTTTAAACTTTCGCGATTTGTACACATCATACACAAATACTATCACCCGGGTCTTAAATTGCGTATATATAATAAGGTTAAATACTTTTATTTCCCGACGTTTCGACCGTATTGCAACAGCCGTGGTAAACCCCGTGACCGCGCATATACCTACATATACCTAAGCGATTTAAGACCCGGATAGTAGTATTTGTGTATGAAGTTGTTTTCATTTAAAAATCTTTCTTATTTGATATTATAAATGTGTAGTGTTTGTTTGTTATATTTTTACGCCATAAATACTAAACCAATCATGTGATTGATATATATCTACGCTTATCTAATGGTTTATTATCTTTTTATTTATATCCAGCCATTTCACATAAATATATTAACTTATGCTGTAGGTATATATAATGTTGATAAATACATTTTTTTTTGCCGTGTGGGGCCGGCACCAAGAATAGCTCCACCCCGTCTGTTCCTATGGGAGTCGTAAAAGCCGACTAAGGGATTACCGGGGGACCGGGCAGCAGTGTTCCCCTGAGTGCCGTGTGGGGCCGGCTTTAGAATTGTCCCACCCCTCTCCACCCATGGGAGTCGTAAGAGCCGACTGAGGGAATACCGGGGGAGTGGGCAGCAGCACTCCCTCGAGTAATAACAACATCCTCTGCGATCGCCAACCCGCCTGCCAAGCGTGGTGATTTACGGCACTATCCCCTATATGAGCGAAACACATGTTGTGGCGTTCTCTTGGGGAGGCCTATGTCCAGCAGTGGACTTCGAATGGCTGATGGATGGATGGATGAAAGCTGTAACAGAGCTATGTTTATACATTTAAGATATTTGAGAAAAGAAATACTGTATTAGGCTATTTAGGCGTCTCTGAACACAAAAAAAAATTTCTTAAAATTTTTGTCAAAAATTTGAACGTCAAGACGTTAAGAATGAATGTGTTATCGAAATTCACAGTCCCGAGCAACATATTTCCGAAGTTAAAAGGATAACTGGTGACCTTAGCATAAGACCAGTGGACCTAGCCAAGTGGCTTTCTATGATCGCTAACGCTATAGAAAACTATTAAAATGTATGGAAATTTGACATCTTTAATGATATCTATAACGCTAAGTCACATGACTTAACGATAGAGATGTCAAATTTCCATATATATTAATAGTGTTCTATAGCGTTAGCGATCATAAAAAGCAACTTGGCTAGTCTCACAGAGTACAGATTTTTTATTAATGACTCTGACAACCTGTAACGACTGTCAGGATGATATTTGACAGCAGCCAAAAGCTAATTTTTAGGTTATATCTCAGGTTCCCGATATAATGGCGGGATAAAGCGTATACTAGTTTTTAAGTCTAATCAAGAGCTATCTAATAAAAAAGGTGCATCAAAATCCATTTAGTAGTTTTTGTGTGATGCGCGACAAACAAACATACAAACACAAACAGACAAATACTCTAAAATTGTTTTGTGTTTAGACACGCATATATAGCCTATTAAAGTCATTTTTTCTCAAATATCTTAAATGTACAGACACAGCTCTGTTACAGCTTTATAATAGTATAGATAGGCCCGTTCTATGCAAAGACAACCTTAAGCGATATAAACACAGATTTATCTGCATTCATCTTAACAGAACACGCCAACAAAAATAACTCGCTAGAAATAAAATATTTCGCCATTGGTATTTAGGGCGTATAAACAAACGGAATGTCTTCCCGAGGGAATGCGTAGTTTTTTAAGACTCTCCTGCCATATCGTACAAATATCTTACATCTACTTTTGTAGTATTGTGTATATTGTGTACCAGGGATTTAAATATTACATTCTTTTTGTATTTTTGAAGTTAAGAGAGGTTTTCTCGACCGCTAGTGTAGTCTGCCAACCCGCACTGCACTAGCCTGATGCACTACAGCCTTAATTCCTCTTATTATGAGAAGAGGTCCGTGCCCAATGGGGACTATCGTTTCTTTGCTCACCAGTTGGCGCCACTGTTGACTAAGGTCCACAGGTATAGCTGTCAAAGGCGACTTTATAAGATTGGCGCCTAAACAAAGTTTTAAATCTTGAATCTCATTAAGTTTATTAATTATAAATAACTATCATCATATCGAGTAGCTATGCCGCAATGTAGCGCAGTTCCGTTTTATTCGGAAAAAAAAAGGAGGTCACATGTTTCCAAAAGATAAAATTGTTCTAAAACAGCGGCTAGTGGCGATGTTTTTACCACCAGTCAAGTGCCATATACCCTTACAGGATGTAGGAGTATTCAAGCTGGACTGTGATTGTGGTCTCTCCTACATTGGGCAAATAAAGAGATCCATAACAACTCGGATCAAAGAACACATACCTGATTTGAAGCACCGTCGCTATATAAATTCTGCAATTTGTGAGCACACACAGGACCACACCCGCCATTACATTAGGTTTGACAAATCTCAAATCCTCGCAAAAGAACATCGATATCGTCCTAGAATGATACGTGAGGCTATTGAAATTAAGAAACATCCCAATTTCATTTTTAAAGATTCGCGAATTGTACACATATTTAATGTAACATAAACCACGGCTGCTGCAACGCAGTTGAAACGTCGGGTAAAAGGTAGTTAATAATTTCACCTAATTTATACGCGAAAAAAGACCCGTTTATGTTACTTTAAATATCCCAATTTCAATAGAGTAGACGGCTGGGTCTTACCATCAAGCTGGAATGCTGTGATAGGCCTCACCAAACAGAATACAAGAAGGCACACCACAAGATTGCAAGACACAGTTAGCGCGTATTGTGTAGATAAAACCCACAGTAGTGATTAGCTTTTGCTTTTTAAAAAATTTTTAAACTTAATAGCTTTCAGTATTCCGTACAAAATTTATTAATCCATAACAGTTGTTGCCTACTGAGTTATCTGGCCGATTTTTTCTCAGTCAGGCCGCGTTCCGATCCTGTGGTAGCTTTTTAGTCAATATATTTAATAATACTCGTATAAACTAATAATCGAGATTATCTTCTTACTGGTAGTTATTTTGTTACTTTGTTTGTGGTAGAATTTTTGAGCACTAAATAAAAACAAAACTTTTTCAATTTAAAGAGGAGTATACTCATTTTAATATACTAACTTAAAGTCTCATACATTGTAAGCATAAAATTTGAAGTAGATATTTTAATGTGTTTCTAAACGAATATTAGGTGGGTTAAAATAAATAAACTAAAAATTTAGTAAAATCATACTTTGTGATGAAACCGTTGAAACAACATATCAGCCTTGGACGTCTATCATCTAAGTCCACCCGTGATCATGAATGCTGTAAAAGTATTCGAAACGTCGGGATAGTAGACAATCAAGTAAAGGCGATAGATACACAGATAAACGTAGTTTTATTTCAAAATAGTGGCGATTTCTTAATTCCGCTTTCAAAGCGTTCACATTCATTACCAAATAATCCATATTTGCGATAATTTCACTATGGAGATCACTTTTCAAGAGGTAAATTAAAGAAATTATAATTTATGTCACGAAGCCCGCCAAAACCAGTGAAAAGTTAATGTTTTTGGACTTCACGCGACACCAGCGCCTCTAGTGGCAAGTTCACACGCGATAGCCCCCATTGTGATTGAACAAAAATATTTATGAGAAAAAAGAGTGTTTGTTAGGGTATTTGTAGACCACCACTGAAGTAATCCAACACAGTACCAGTGGTCCGTCAACACAGGTGGGGAGACGGCACACGGCGGGTTTATTTAGTGGGTGAGAGCCCCACACTACCCTGTTCATTGCCCCGAACAACGGGGTTTGCGGTTAGATGCATTTTTTTTCCACCTTCACAAAACTTCTTTTTTTTTTTTTTGTTAAACCATTCCATGCCACCTATTTAAAAAACCTTTCCTTTGTGCCACCAATTTTTATTTTCAATTATGGTTAAAAATAGATTAATTATGGTATTGGTAAATAAAATAGTAATAAAAAATACAGTTAAGTACGAAAAAAATCGCTAAACGCATGCGGAGCGTTAGTGGCATAATGGTGAAAAAAATTCTTCGTGAGAGCCGACAACGCACATTTTAGAGTACATATTGGATGGTTTTATACAACACTGACGAATATAGAAAGCATAAATAATGAGTTTATTTTCTAAAGGGTAGGTAAAATAAACAAAATCTCAGAAAATAGTGTGTCAATAGAAGTGAAACTTTTTTATTACAGGGAAACAATTGTTTTCATTTTCGTTGTATTTTTGTTCACCCACGTGGATTTTAGGATATAAAATTAACTCTGTAAAAATAACTATTTATCCCACGAGATCCATTCATGTTTATGGGATGAAAAGTAGCCTATGTACTTTCCTGGGCTCCAGCCTATATGTATGCAAAATTTCATAATGATTGAATCAGTTGTTACTCGTACAGTGTGAAGTCGATTGATTCAGTTGTTACAGCGTGATGTCATCATACAAAAAGGTTTCGAATCGGAATTTCTAAAACCTCCCTTAAGAAGTGTTTCAGCGTAAATCAATCGTAGTTACTCCTACAGTTGTGTCATATGGTGAATTAGAGCGCCGGAGACCCAAACAACCCAATTTCTTACGAGGCAACTATACCTTAGTTGTAATAAGCAATTATCACCCATTGCATTACAGGTGGTAGGGCTGGGTATCAAATGGGAGTGTCCACTTGCTATTGAGCTCAAGCGGGTTGGTACCACCATCTTTCGTGGCCATGAAGCACATTGGTGTGTTTTCCGAAGCGGCTGCACCGATTTGGACGGAACTTCCACTGGCTGATGTTATAGAAATAACATAGGCTACTTTTATTTTAGAAAAAATAATTAGAATTACGCACTAAAAAGAAAATAAGTAAATTTCACTCAGGTGTTGCGAGTAGCAGCTAGCTTTATATAAAAGGCGCAAATGATTTAAAAAATATTGCAGTTATATGTATGCAATTCAAATACAAAATCTAATTTCTTTTTAAGTAAATACATTAAAATAAAGTTAATAATACATATAGCAGTAAGCTACTAATTATTGTTGATATTTTATAATGCCATCCAATTTTTAATTTATTCAAAAATGCCACTGAACGCACCATTAGCGTTGGTAATTTTTGAATTATAAATATTTATCCAATTTTTTATTAGTTACAGTAAATTATGTTATTGTTATAGTAATAGGACTATAATTGAAATAAACATGTTTACTTAATTGTTAACACATAAATAACACTAAAAACTTTCGTCTTAAGTCACAGCTAAAATCTCTCACACACAAACTGCTGTCAGTTTAAAAGTATAATTTCTCTATGGATTATTTAAGTGTGTCTATATGAAAAATATTATATTGCTTACGATAGAATTAAAAAATGCCAACATTTCGTGAACGTATTATGATTAACTTGAACTTTATTCAAACCTTAACCAAACGCATACCGGTGCGTTGCAGGCACACAACAAGAAAAAGCTGAAACGCATACGGGTGCGTTGCTGGCACGGAATGGGTTAAGGCGTGAAAAAATGTTCCTATCCGCACACTCTATCGTTCGGGGCAACGACCAGGGTAGTGTGGGGCCCCCAGAAACCCGCCGTCTGCCATCTCTCCGCCGTAATTGGCGGGCCGAAGGAACTATGTTACATTCCTTCGGTGGTAGGCCTGTGCGGCCTGGCGAACTTTTTTGTTTTATTTCATTTAACAAAAACGTGTTTTGGATTCAATATATTAAGATTATTTTTTAACACTAAAAACTTTCGTCTTAAGTCACAGCTAAAATCACTCACACACAAACTGCTGTCAGTTTAAAAGTATAATTTCTCTATGGATTATTTAAGTGTGTCTATATGAAAAATATTATATTGCTTACGATAGAATTAAAAAATGCCAACATTTCGTGAACGTATTATGATTAACTTGAACTTTATTCAAACCTTAACCAAACGCATACCGGTGCGTTGCAGGCACACAACAAGAAAAAGCTGAAACGCATACGGGTGCGTTGCTGGCACGGAATGGGTTAAGGCGTGAAAAAATGTTCCTATCCGCACACTCTATCGTTCGGGGCAACGACCAGGGTAGTGTGGGGCCCCCAGAAACCCGCCGTCTGCCATCTCTCCGCCGTAATTGGCGGGCCGAAGGAACTATGTTACATTCCTTCGGTGGTAGGCCTGTGCGGCCTGGCGAACTTTTTTGTTTTATTTCATTTAACAAAAACGTGTTTTGGATTCAATATATTAAGATTATTTTTTAACACTAAAAACTTTCGTCTTAAGTCACAGCTAAAATCACTCACACACAAACTGCTGTCAGTTTAAAAGTATAATTTCTCTATGGATTATTTAAGTGTGTCTATATGAAAAATATTATATTGCTTACGATAGAATTAAAAAATGCCAACATTTCGTGAACGTATTATGATTAACTTGAACTTTATTCAAACCTTAACCAAACGCATACCGGTGCGTTGCAGGCACACAACAAGAAAAAGCTGAAACGCATACGGGTGCGTTGCTGGCACGGAATGGGTTAAGGCGTGAAAAAATGTTCCTATCCGCACACCCTATCGTTCGGGGCAACGACCAGGGTAGTGTGGGGCCCCCAGAAACCCGCCGTCTGCCATCTCTCCGCCGTAATTGGCGGGCCGAAGGAACTATGTTACATTCCTTCGGTGGTAGGCCTGTGCGGCCTGGCGAACTTTTTTGTTTTATTTCATTTAACAAAAACGTGTTTTGGATTCAATATATTAAGATTATTTTTTAAATTATAACACAAAGTGGAAAATGTGAAATCGAAAATAACAGTCACGAGTAGGATTTGAACCTGCATCTCCTGGATACCGTCCAGATGCTTTGCCAATTCAAAAAATCTTATGAAGAACATTAATTTTCTTATAAATTTTAGCTAAGTTAAAACAACAAAATTGATTAGGTAATGCAGAGTACAAACAGTAAAAAAGTATTGATAAAAAAAGATCACCGAGACAGCTAGTACATACTATATAGACACAACACCTTTCTATAAGATCATTACTTTTAAAATACAATCGACTATATATATCAAACGACTTTGGTAAACTCTACTTTTTCTGAATATATATATATTTTTTATTGCTTATGGTGGCAGACGAGCCATGGTCCACCTGATGTATAATGGTAACCGTTGCTTATGAAGTCAATTATACTGATAGTATTGTCAAGCCGCTGCTCACCATTTCATTTCACAGATATGGCATGATAGATTTAACGGTATCTCCTGCTACAACCAAAGCACACCGATGTGCTTCATGGCCGGTCACACGGGAGACGTTGGTACCAACCCCCGATAGCAAGTGAGTACTCTCACTCGCCACTCAGACCTACCACCACTAATGCAATGGGTGATAATTGCTTACTTCATTTATTCGTCTTGTACAACACCCGTGGGAAAGAATGGGGTGGTGACACTTGTATTCTTAGTCTACCACACGATCCGAACGTACGGTGCGTTTTCCCGGTTATTTATTAATATAAAAGAGCTAATAAGGAACAAAATATTTTAATTATTCCTTATTAAGTAACTGATTTTATAAAATCTATATAATGTCAACTTATAAAAATAAGTTACGGTCGGATATGTCAATATCCGAATGGATAAAAACACCTAATAATAAAAAAGTAAAAAAAGACATGAAATTTTTAGCAATAATTTCCTTGGTGTATACGGTACGTTGCAGAGGACTTGAACTTTCGAATTAAATATATCTGGCGTCGTGTCATCGCAGTGTCAAATTAATTCAATATTTGACACGCTGCGACGTCCACTGTAGCTGTGTTTGAAAATCATCCCTACTAAGTAAGCCGCCGCTCTACTGTGGCGTTATAGACGCTAAAGAGCCACGGACGCTTTGTTTAAAAGGCCACCTATGCGGTAGCAGCTAGGTCACACGACAATGCGGCGCCGGCGCACAATGAACACTCTGTTTTCTATCTCAGTCAAGTTTTCAATGGACATTGTTGTTGATTTATTGACCTGTAAACCGCAGTATTGATATAAAATCTTTGTTCTTGTGTTACTTTGTCCGTAATGTTTATTACAACCCAAACATTTTCTTATTTTAGTACGAAATAAAATACCAAACAATAAGTTCTTTGTTCAATTACATATTGTACACTCGTACGCCGGGGACACAGTTTCTTGACGGAAAAAAAGCACTTACAAATTACTAAGATCACCCCTTAAGATTTGTTGACACTAATATGTTTTATTCTAAAAACTAAACGTCTAAGCTATGTATTGGTAATTACACATCACAAGTATATACGTAGGTTTATAACATATTATGATAATAAACAAATTGTATTTTAATGTCACAATTAGTCGAAAAGTATCAGTGTTCAGAAACCTTAACGCCTGACAAATATTATAAAGCAAAATGTAGTTTGCGACAATAACTGACATCAATAATGCGGCACTGCAATACCATTCGCCCAGCAAAATGTATAAATTAGTTGACAGAAGATGTAAATCTGCATGTTTTGTGTGCCTATTGTTTCTATGAATGTTAATAGCTCAGACTAGAAGATGTATTTAGTCTGAGGTTAATAGTAAAAAAGGTCCGTGGCACGTTTAGAAGACCTATATCGTTGAGTGTAAGGAGAGATTGATAAATTTTTATAGCGATATATATTTAAAAGGTTCATATATGGCAGATAAATAGGGACTATAAATTAGTAATTTTAAGAAAATGTATATAATATTTTAATAATGGCGACGGCGACGCCCAGTTACGTTATTTCCTAAATTTAATCCCTTAGTCGGGTCTTATGGCACCTATTGAATGCAATGGGGTGGCAACACAATTTACTCTTAGTTCATCATCACAAGGAGGATATAGCTACATTAACAACATATTTTATTTTGTGAACATAAACTCACATAGTTAATCTACACATTCTACACTAAAACCTCGTTACTTTTATAAAATTTTCTGTAGAGATAAATATGTGCCACTATAAAAAATCATGAATGAAAACTCACGGAATATTTAGGCCAACACGTGCTCAACAGAAACGAATTTGTAAGTCGGCTAATGCCTACACTGTCCTGCAAACCGGACATGTCAGTCTTGCTCGCGCGCAGGAAAATTGACTAAAGAGGAAATATAACACCGCGTACCTACTTGCGACAGAATTTATGTACCTTGTTTCAGCAATGTGTTCTGACGCTGACGCCGGGGCATTGCTCTCTGTTAGATATATTCTTTTTAGTATATTGTCGTAGTAGCAAATGATACTTGCACGTGTTCTGAATTTAAAACATAGATATTTGTGCATTATGGAATAGGTATTCCAGAAATAAATATTGATAAACCAATGAATATCGATAACGTAGACTCGTAATAGCTTTTAAATTGAAATGTGAAACACACAACACCTATAGGTATGAATAAATATATTTGTAGCGTATTCTGCAGGTACGTAGGTCGTGAAACATTTGTGTAGATTGTTTTTTTTTATTGTATGTGGTGGCAGACGAGCTACGGCCCACCTGATGGTAAATGGTAACCGTCGCTCATGAACTCAACTATACCGAGAGTATTGTCAAGCCGCTGCTCACCATTTTATTTCACTGATAAATGGAATGAAAGAATAAACGGTTGTCTCCTGCTACAACCAAAACGCAACGATGTGCTATGTATGGTCGGTCACACGGGAGATGGTGGTACCTACCAACCCGCTCGGGCCCGATAGTAAGTGAGTACTCCCACTTGGTACCCAGCCCTACCAACAGTAGTGCAATAGGTGATCATTGCTTACTTCCCTTAGTCGCCTCATACGACACCCGTGGGAAAGAATGGGGTGGTGACACTTGTATTATTAGTCCGTCATCACATGGACAAAAGGATCATTTGACCAAAGGATACTTCCCAGACATATCCTTAAGAACCAGGACTTGCCGGAGCTCACTCCAAGATATAATCAGAGGTGCATAATAAATGTTGTTGCACAGATCGAGGTGGCGTGAGGTTTAATATGTCGATTGATCGATGGTTTAAGTGCAAACCACTCAGAGATTTTGTTTGAACGAATGCTTTTGAAGTCATTATATTAGAATGCCGTTTAGACAATGGAATTGAATTCCAGTATGAAGTCAAATTCTCGTAAGACACCTGTAATTTTTCATATTGATGTGTGTGTTTGTTTACGAACATAGCAAAGAAACCTGCAAACCTAATTTATTTCTCAAGAGCGTGTAGTCTGTTAACCCGCATGAAGCCTTTTTGCTAGACTGTGGCATAAATCACTCACACTCTGAAAGAAGTCACTTGCCCAACAGTGGGTCAGTAATAGTTTGTAACAAACCTCCAACTGTCGTACAATATATACTATTAAATAAACGGCGCCAACAAGCTTGGCAATAATAAGCCACATTGGCGCCAATTACACAGTTGACTTTTCACCGTACTACGTGTGGTCCACGACCAAGTGTGTAACATTAATTGGGTTGTCTGTAACACAACAGTGTACCGAGGTCGTTTCATTGATGATCTTTAATAAACAGTGACAATCATATTTGCAGCTCAATGGGTTACTACTCCTATTAGCACATTGTACTGGCTATTCATGGCCAGTTTAATTGTTACTTAACAGCGCTTTGCTTATAAAACTAATTAATATTGATTTTATTTACATAACAATTAATATTAAGTATTAATTAAGAATGACTTGACAGTGGGATCCAGTTATTAATAGTTGCAATTGAATTAAAATGTCAACCCTAGGCGCCTAGTGTGAGAACATACTTTTAGTTAAAAGTTTTTAGCGAAGGTGACGATAAATACAGGCAGGATATTAGTTTCCGACTGGATTGTTGTCCAAACTAACTAGATACAATCAAGTGGTCGTATCAATTCTCTACTCAGTACGTACTTAATACACATTAATTAGAATCTTTTTTCTGGATAATTTCTTCGGTTGTGAGTAGATTCGGGTACAACTTTAGTTTAATTAAGAAGTTAAACAATTGAAGCTTTAACTATCCTACAGAAAAATATTATCATCATAATGTATGGCGTTGAAAATGTCTTGGTAGGTAACAAATAGGAAAAGAAACATTTATTGTAAAATAGCTAACCATATCAAATACTGAAATACGAGTAATCACAAAATTATATTTTCTTAAGTGTATACAAACTTGGTCGACAGATACTCTCAGGTGCCTGTGGTAAAGAAGTAAAATTTATATTTTAAACTAATGGATCCTAGTAATCTAACAAAAAATACCATTAAAATACTTTCAGTAGCTTGATGTGATGGCGTGATGCGCAAACAAATGTACAGACTGAATTCTAACAAAAAATTGTTTTGTGTTAAACACAAAGTGAAAAATGTGAAATCGAAAATAACAGTCACGAGCAGGATTTGAACCTGCATCTCCTGGATACCGTCCAGATGCTTTGACAATTCAGCTATCGTGACAATTGCTCCTGACTACTAATCTCGATAACACATTCATACTTAACGTCTTTGGGTGACGCCTGCGCCATCTGTCGGTAGTATTTTCATACATTATACCGACCAGGTAAACTTAATTTTACAATTAAGATTTTTACCTAATAATGACGCAAACCCTATAAATATTTAGATATTTTTATATATATTTTTAGCATTTGACATGCTTAGCATTATATATTAGCAGTCAGGAGCAATTGTCACGATGGCTGAATTGGCAAAGCATCTGGACGGTATCCAGAAGATGCAGGTTCAAATCCTGCTCCTGACTGTTATTTTCGATTTCACATTTTTCACTTTGTGTTTAATGTATAGTGCTAAGCATGTTAAATGCTAAAAATATATATAAAAATATCTAAATAATTGTTTTGTGCTTAAAGAAGTCTAAATAGCCTGAAACACACAGAACCCGGACAGTTTACTCAGAGTTCTAACTTTTTATCAAAATATACATTTTGCATATATTTAGTGTGGAGCCCGAAGATAGGGTACTTTTCAATGATTCCCATGGGATAGATATTTTTACATAGGTAGAGATAATTAGTGTGCCGTGGAATGATGATGTATTTATATTCTGAAACTGACCCCCGCGGGCGGAGTCGCAGGTAGAATCTAGTCATTGATAAATGGACACAGCTCTGTTACAGTTTTATAATATTGCTAAAGGACCATCTGCCGTGCCCACACATAATCTGCACTACTATTGACAGGTTCAGCAAACTATTTTACGATATTCAATATATTTTTGCAGCGCTACCTATTAAGTACAATTATGAATGAAGTCAACTCGAACTCACACAAAAAAAATCATGAGAATCGATCCAGCGGTTCAGGTGGATTTCAGTGACACGTACAGACTAATTCTTATTTATAGATGGATAGATGCTTTAATCACCTGTATCGTAACACCGAATGTAAGTTTGGCTGTTTTAAGCGGTAGAAAAAATATCTACCTCATTGCTTCTAATAAAGTTTTATTACAACTTCCAATTTGAGGCTACATCCGCAAGTCTAGACAAGAGTTCAAGTGACACTTACGGATATTGTACAGACTCTTAACAACCCTCAATGTATTTTCACAGTGATTACTCTCCGTCCTTCCTTTTACGTAACTCGCCTGAACAAGTATTTGCTACTGGCTTATCCCAGCACGAATGGGCCGGCTCGATCGGGGAAGTACCACCCTCTCACAAAAGAGCAGCGTAAAACAAATTACGTACTCCTAATGTTTAGAAACTTAGTAGGTACTCTCAATTGGTACCCAGCCCTACCACCAGTAATGCAATGGGTGATAATCGCTTACTTCCCTTAGTCGCCTTGTACGACACCCGCGGGAATGAATTGGATGGTGACACTTGTATTATTAGTCCATCACCACACGGACGAATTTGTTTATTATCGGTTAGGAAGCCGTCGTAACTATATACCTAAGTAATAAATATCATCCTTTCATTCACAAAGATCTCTCCAATACCATACAACAGTCCAGACCGCTTACATCAGACGGCTTACCGACTTTGACTATTCATTATTGCCAGATCACCTTGTCGAGGGCCTGTGCTACCATTAATAACTTTTATTTCTTAACAGTAGTTGGTAATTGCGAGATACTTGTATATAGCTGTGTGCGCTCTAGCTTTTAGTCCTATGCCGGTTCTTTTACGTAGTTACATCCCGTTGTGGATTTTGACTTATGTCTATGGTACATAAACATAAAGGTTTAGTATCCTCCTTATATATCTTATATTGGGTATAGATGTAAACTATAAGTTGCTAGTATTTCTGGCTACAGATCCCCTCAAACGTCTAGTCTAATAATAGAAACTACATGTATCTGCCCAATATAGCTCTAAATATAATATCTTGTAATAATTGGAACACACTAAAGGTTATAAGTATCATGTTAATGTTCTATATCCGACAATCGCTCCGTGGGCGGTAATTCATCAATGTCTCAATTATTTATTTGTAAGTAGACGCTCTAAAATACTATGGATAAATACTAATCCACGGCGAGTTAGCTTATATAGTAGATTGTGGCCCGAACCTTTCTCCCTAATACGCGTATCATTTGTAGGTGCAAAATTCTTAGTAAAGTTGTTTATGAGTAAAATATTTTATATTACAAAATACGTAAAGGAAGGGTAAACGGAGTACCTACTACTAATAAAGCATAAGTACCTGGATGATGATTCTTTTTTGGTAAATCTTGAGTTTTTCTCACAAAAGAAAGAATTGGAAAAATAATAATCGAACTGGAGACATCTGGACTCGAACCGGGGTCTTCTGGTTTTGGGACCGCACGGTTTCCCACCTGAGCTATTATAACCTTGTAGATGGTGGCGAAATTTACCTTCGTATTCTAATAATATTGTAGTAGTTTTTCATTGCCTGAAAACCCGGATAAAATGACGTTTTCCAAAACTAAAACCTAGCCAGCCCTAGAATGAAACACAAAACGTTAGATGAACTTTCGTTTCGAGTCGTTGTAATTGATCAACAGTCCGACGCGTGATTCCTGATTAGTCGAGATTTTGACGCGTGATTCATGCGACCAATCACAATGAACTGAAACGAAAGTTCGTCTAAGGTTTCGTTTTTCATTCTAAGGGGGCTGATCGATTTATCGCCCCGAAACCCCCTGCATACTAAATTTCATGAAAATCGTTGGAGCCATTTCCGAGATTCAGATTATATATATATATATATATATATATACAAGAATTGCTAGTTTAAAGATATTAGATAGATAGATAGATTAGATAGGTAAATTACAGTAGTCTGTCTATAGGCTACGGTAATTGCTTACAATCAGGGTTATGCTTGTTTGACACTCGAGTAGAATAAAAAATATTATAATTAAAAAAAAACTTGAACAGTACTTTCAAGTAGTACTACTTAGTACTTATCATAAAATTTCCCTTGCGGGGTAGGCAGAGAGAACAGAGTGCCAAGAGGCTCTATTCCTGCATACATCTCTCGCTTCCTCAACATTCATAATTCTCTTCATACACGCTCGCCGGTTTCGGAGACGCCTGACTCCACCTTCCTTCAATACATGACCGATTAGGTCTAGATAGGTGAGCCTCGGTCTTCCCCTGTACCTACATCCTTCCACATTCGCACTTACTTTCAAGTAGTATTAGATTCAAACAAAAAAAAACTTTTAGCTTTATAATATTAGTATTATTTTACGAAATTCGAATCCTGTAGTAAAAAGTACTACTGGTATACGTTTTATAATTACAGGTCAGTCACCTGAGCGATTGTACATGGCATTGAATTACTTCTGCGAATTGTCTGTTAAGCCACATCGTTGACAATGATAAGTAGGTGTGTTTACTTTAAAATTTCGGATTAGGTATCTTATATGCTGCACAGATGGCGGAGTGGTTTATACACCGTAAAAAAATGTACCTAACCACACACCCCATCGTTCAGGGCAACGAAATTAAAAACAAGTCACCCACCTGCGCCACCCCAATCACACGCGGAGGTTCGGAAGGATCAGCCTCCCTGGCCCCCTCCACCGCTTCCTTCTGCGAGATGACCTCCTCGCAGAAGGCAGCGTCCTCGGCCTAATTCCTGCCGCCACCAAGCATCGCTCTCACGCCGCTCGGCAGCAAGAGGTATCCCCCTACTGCCGCGACGAGTTCACGGCGCTGCTCGGCCCAAGCCGGGCACGACTCTAGCGTGTGCCACGCCGTGTCCTCGTCGCAGCCACAGTGGTGACAGCCCGGAGTAGCTTCCCTACTTGTGACTATGCGCAGATATCTGCCGAAACAACCGTGCCCCGACAGTACCTGTACCAGTCGGAAAGTAAGGACGCCGTGCCGTCGCCCCGACCACTTCTCCAGCATCGGCTGGAGCGCCCCTATGGTCCAAAGACCGGCCCGGGTTGCCTCCAGCCGCGCCCTCTAGCTGGCCATGGCAGCTCGGCGGGCCACCATACCACCATACCAGGGGTGTGGGCAGCAGCACTCCCTCGAGTATAAACAACATCCACTGCGATCGCCAACCCGCCTGCCAAGCGTGGCGATTACGGCATTATCCCCCATGACGGGACCGCTCGTTGTGGCGTTCTCTTAGGGAAGCCTATGTCCAGCAGTGGACTTTAAAAGGCTGATGGATGGATGGATGGATGGGGAGCAGCCACCTCCCCTCCCGCTCTTGTGATGTCCGCCGATACACTTCAACGAGTGGCTCAGCCTCCAAGTCCCACGGGGTTTCCGGCCAACGCGCAGGCCGCCTCGGTCGACACCGGTATCCGCGTATTACGTAGCCAAGATTTTTTTCAAAGATATAACATTACAAAAGGTTGGAAATGTCGCAAAAAAAATTGTGGCTATACAACATATTCAATTCTTAGATAAATCTTCAAGGTACATTTTAACAATATTGCTGATTCACCGGATAAAACACAAAAAATAGCAAATAATTCTTAGGCAAATAAGGCAACTACAATTTGACAGTGGCCATCTCGCCGATATCGCCATCTGCGCTCAGCTTTGCCCGTGATTCCTCATTGAAACCACAACACTTGGTTTTTATTTTTTTGTGTGTGACGTTGGTTGTTAGCCTCAGATGGCTATGACAACCTTACCCGGACAAGACATTTAAGCAACGCTATCCGGGGGCACCCCCTATGGGGTAAGGACCTCGGTTCGGGCTGTTGCTGGCAAAGTGGGACTTCCCACGTTTAAGATTTGACCGCGACACGTCTTTCGCCCCCGTCGGCGGGGACGAAACCGTGGGTAATTACTTGTATTAGCTGCGCGAGCTGTGTATGCTCTGATCTGAGCGTGAGTTATGTCATCGTCGACTTCGTCGAGGCTATTTCGCGGTCTACGTACGTGCGATATATTAGAGGGGTTGTACCTAGCCGACTCAACCACTAGAGGGTTGGCGTGAGTAATGGCGGAGTCAAAGAAACTACGTGAACACCGTTTCATAAATTGCTTGATGGTAGGCAATTGCAAGTCTATGTGAAGGTCGACATTGCGTATGAACCACGGTGCACCCGTAGCTCTGTGCATGAATCTATTCTGTAATGTTTGTAATCTATGGATCCTGTGTGCCTTGGCGTGTGAAAATACTACACTGGCATACGTCATGACAGGATGTATGCAGGCAGTGTAGAGTCTGACCTTATTCCTAAGCGAGAGTTTTGACCTAGCGTTTAACAGATAGTGCAAACGTCCCATGACAAAGGCTGCGCGCGAGCGTACCACCTGAATGTGACGGGCGAATGTGAGTCTGTTATCTAGAATTACACCTAAGTTCTTGGCTCGCCTACTCCAAGGAATAGGTTTACCAAAGATGCTAATCTGTTTGATCTTCTCCGGGGGATACAATCGGGGTAGTCTCCTATGAAACATGACCGCCTGGCTTTTCTCGGGGTCGATCTCTATTCTCCACTTGCTAAACCACGTACTGAGGGCAGTGGCCGCGGATTGGAGTTTCCTATGCACTGTGATAGGGTTAACCCCTGCATAATAAATAGCTGTATCGTCTGCAAAAAGTGCTGTCTGCACTTCCCGATGCTGAGGCATGTCGCTGGTGTACAGCGAGAAGAGGATCGGTGAGAGGACGGAGCCCTGTGGGACCCCAGTGAGTATGGGGTGGGGGGAGAATAGTACCCCTTCCACTCTATAGCAGAAACTGCGGTTAGATAGAAAGTCTCGTATGATGAGTACGAGATACCGCGGTACTCCTAAGTGGAGTAGCTTGTACACTAGGCCGTTGTGCCAGACTTTGTCGAATGCTTTCGCTACATCGAAGAAAAGTGCACCTGTAAAAAGGTTGTTTTGTTGCATTTTCGAGTAGGTATACTTTACGATGCGGTGGACTTGTTGCACACTGGAGTGCTTGGCTCTAAAGCCGAATTGGTGGTGGGGGATGAGATTATTAGCATCGGCGTATGCTTTCAGCCTACACAAAACTAATCGCTCGTAAATCTCACCTAAACCTTTAAGCTTATTGGTCTATAACTAGTTGGTTCGGATCGCTTTTTGCCGGGTTTGTGGATTCCAATTACCATGACCTCTTTCCACTGAGGGGGAAAGATGTTATTGTTGAGCGCTGCGTTATATATACATGTCAGAAGGACTAATAATGACTGGGGGAAGAGTTTAATGACCCTATTCGATATTCCGTCCGAACCGGGGGCTTTCTTTCTGTGAATGTTTTAGATAATGGACTCCAGTTCGGTGGTGGTAACTGGAGGTGGCTGTTCCACTAGGTCCCTACCTAAGGTGTCTACCGGTGGGGCCGAGGGAGAGTCCCTCGACTCCACTTCCCTATCAATGAAGGCGTGGTGTGTTGCATCTACGTGTAATGTACTCGGCTTACATTGTCGCTCCAGACTTTCGGCTAGGCACTCGGACTTCTCCTCGTCCTCGAAGGCGGGTGGAAGGTTGGGTCTGTTAAACAGAGGCAGGGTAGACACACTGTCGTTTTTGAAAGTGCGGGACAGTTGCCAGAAGGCTTGATGGGTCGGTTCTAGGTCTCTCAGCTTGGTTTCCCACTCTGATTGACGTAGAGAATCAATTGATTTCTTAACAGCCCTTTGTAATGAGCGCATTATGATGCGGTTATCCTCGGCGGCGTTCTTCTGCCTCAGCAAGTCACGGACGTCATCGGGTAGGCGCCATCGACGATTTCTCGTGTCTGGTACCTGCCGAGAACAATCGTTAATTAACGATTGTACGTGGCTTGTGAAACATTCGACCGCAGCCACCGTGTCCTCTACAGTACTAATAATAGGGGGGACTTGGTCTAGATGTACAGACGACGACGACCGGAGTTTACTCTCCAGCCGTCCCCAGTCTGTCACCGTCATTGTTTTGTCCTATTGGCCAGAGGGGCCGGGTGAGGGGGAGGCGAGATCTAAGATCACAGGACGGTGGTCAGAGTCTAACTCATGTAACACTTCTATCAAACGCAAACGTAGATTTACGTTTTTTAAAAGAGCCATGTCTAATATATCGGGCCTGTAATCAACACACTCGAGTGACTCGAGTGCCCTGCCCCGCGTACTAGTAACGTGGCAGTTCCACGAGGTGTTTTTAGCGTTGAGGACGCCGGCAATGATGACGGTGCTGCTTAGGCAGGGTTTTGTCTAGCAGGGTTTTTAAGTCCCTGGTTATAAGCTGCGTCGAAATGCTACTTCCGGGCCGGATGTAGGCGGATACTACGACTATAGGCTGATGGCCTGTGAGGGCTAGTCTACAGACCGAAGCTTTGATGAACTCTAGTGGGGGCGGATCCATAGGCGTGCAGTGCAGTGACCTTTTATAATATATGAGTGTGCCACCTAATGGTGAGTTTACCCTATCGTTACGTACTACGTTATAGTTTGCAATCCTCGGGACCCTATGAAAGGGTTTGAGGAATGT
Source organism: Leucoma salicis (assembly GCA_948253155.1). Taxonomy (NCBI): domain Eukaryota; kingdom Metazoa; phylum Arthropoda; class Insecta; order Lepidoptera; family Erebidae; genus Leucoma; species Leucoma salicis. The sequence continues at coordinate 10,311,597 of OX411809.1, read as the reverse complement.
CTCCTGTACTAGAAATAGGTCCAGTAGTTGATCTTGTAGAAACGTGGCTACCTCGTTCCTCTACTCGGACAGGCCATTGGCGTTGAAAAACCCTAACTGTGTATGGTTTGACCCTGCCTGAGGTGTGCGAATCCATTAAACAGTGAAATTGCTTAATTTCTCGAAGACGGTCGAGAACCGTACGGCAATGTTAAGGAGGGCAAGGCTATTGCCCTCGTTTTCGCGGAGTTGAGTCGCGACCTCCCTAGTCTCACTAAAATCTATCTGTGAGGCGAATCTAACCACTAAGGCCAGATCCGAGTCTGCACCTTGTGATGACCTAACACCCGAGCCTACTCCTACGGCTGTTTTCGGTGTATCGCCCTGAGGGGGCTTAGGTTGGCCCACGGTGGGCTTCGTTTGCCCAACGACTGGCGTCCCTACGGGCTTAGTGATAGGCAGAGCTGGGAACTCTGCCTGTTTAACTGGGCGAACCCAAGCGTTGCGGAGGGGTGGGGGTGCGGGACGCAGGATGGGAGCGCTTCCCTGGGGCGGTCCTCTTGGTGTGAGGACAAGTGGGCGCCTAGCGGGTAACCGAGGTGCACGGGGACAGCCCCGGTAGTTCGCCGGGTGACCCTTCTCGCCGCATAGGACGCAGGAGGGGGGCTCATTGCACAGAGTGCGGTCCTTCGGACGTGAGCAGTCTGTTGTCGCGTGGTCCTTTAGACACTTGACGCATCTAGGGCGGGCATAGCAATGCCGGGCAGAGTGACCATAGAGTTGGCATCTATGGCACTGCGAGACGTTGCCCTTCTTGTTGGGTGGCTCGACCCTTATACCAGATATGCCGCATACCGCCTTTATCTGGTACACTGCCTTACCCTCTTTGGTAAGGTCCAGGGTGACCATGACTAAGTCATAGGGTTCGCGAGCGCGACCCTTGTACATACGGTGTACCTCCTGCACCGGTAGATTTTGTGCAAGCAAAGACTGCTTGACTTCATCTGTGGAGACCTCCTTCGGAATGTTCCTCACGACTACTCGTAGGAGTCGATCTTCCGGAAGGGAGCCGGCTGGGCGGCTTCCTTTTCAGCGATCTTAGGGGCCTTTTTTGGTGCCCCCTTCTTATCCTTGTGGCTCCTTTTGCGGGAGCTCACAACCGTGAATTCTGTGCCGGAGGACGAGTCCGCACCGGAAGCTTCCGACTCGGCAGAGCTGCCGGAGACTACCCACTGAAACTACGGGCTGGGGATGGGGAGTAGGTGCCTCTACGGGCCGGACCGGGGTTGTTAAGAGTACCCGAGGCGGGCACTTGTCTCCGTAGCGAGACTTAATAAAATTGTACAGTACCTCGTCATTGAGGACGAGCTCAAAAAAGGCCTGATGGGCCATACTAGTTATGTTCCAGAACAACAACAAACAGAATTGAAAACGTATAACGCAAACCCCTAGCGTCCCTAAGTCCTCCGGTGGGATCGCCCGGGGATGTGTGGGTGAAACGTCCCTCCCAACCGGGTGTAGGTTGGGAGGATGTGCTTAAATAGTGACAACACTTGGCATCGGAGGTCAGTATTTAAACCACTCTGGCATTTTTACAGTTATCTATATACTATTATAAAGCTGTAACAGAGCTATGTCTGTACATTACCTAAAGATATTTGAGACAAAATGACTGAATTTATAGGCGTGTGTAACACAAAACTAATTTTTTAGATTTTTGTCTGTTTGTTTGTTCGCACATCACTGGAACACTACTGAAGGGATTTTGATGCAACTTTTTTTGTTAGATAGCCCATGATTTGACTTAACAACTGGTATACATTTTATCCCGCTACTGTATCGGAAACCTGAGATATAACCTAAAAACTGGTATATAATATACTCGTACACGCATAAAGATAGTGAGGGTACCAAATAGAAGGCAATACGTTCGTACCCACGAACCAGTCGTGGTTAGTTGTCAGTATTCGTACCCCATTCAGATTATGTACGTACACCATTGCTTTCTCCCGTGGGGATTAATACATGAGGCGAAAATAAAATAATTATCTCGTTTACATTACATTGATGAGTATATTAACTGGTATTAATCTATGATATCATCAGATGAAATACATTGCTATTATCATACAAATATTTGTGACGTGATCAATTTCTAAATTTAAAATTTACTCATAGTATGAATCATTCGCATAAAGAACGTGAGTTGAGCTATATTTTACTATGTTTTTCAAATTAAGAAAATTTGTAATGTGTTTTTTTTTAGTTTAATTAAAAATATGTTTAAACAATATACGTATAATATGTTGCTTAACACATACTTTAAGCCGTCATATAATAAAACGTGAAATCGAAAATAATATCTACAAGCGGAGATTGAACCCACGTCGTTTAAAATGTCGGCCCAAAATACCACAAAGCTATCACAGCAGTTTCTTGAGAGCTTAATTTCTATGTTACAACCCTTCTTACAGCATTCGGTGACATCCATGCTATCTGTTTGCATACATTGTTCCGACAGAGAGAATTAGGTAGGTTATTTGTTGATCACCACCGAAGGAATGTAACATAGTTCCAGTGGCCCGCCAATAAAGGCGGAGAGACGGCACACGGCGGGTTTCTTTAGTGGGTGAAGGCCCCACACTACCTTGTTCGTTGCCCCGAGTGACGGGGTGTGTGCTTAGAAACATTTTTTACCGTCTAAACAAAAAAAAAAGTTATTTGTTGCCTATTAGGAAATAGCTGATCAGTAAATTTTGTTATAAACTTAATCATTCACAACAGAAATATTAAAATTTAATCGTGACTAGACGTTTCAAGAGCCCGTTATACAGTTCTTTAAGATCCACGTTTTGGGTGCGGTTTGAAATGCGTGCTTGTCTCATCGGCGTATCACATATGAAAACAGATTTATTTACCGATGCTATGACGTCACGCACCATTGACCTGACGACACGCTGTACTTGAGTGTCTATCTTGATACATTGAGACACGGATCTCAAAGATACGCATTAGAATGTGATGATTGACTAAAAAACTAAAAGCGAAGTCCTCGAAATATCTATTATATATAATTCCAGTGTCACGATGTTTGTCCGGGATGAACTCCGAAACTATTGAACCGATTTTAACTTTTCTTTTTTTAAATGTGTGTTTCGTCCCAACTTAAGAGATATCCTATCTCTATCTATCTATACTTTATATCTCTATTTATAATTGCAATATTTATTCATGAAAAAATATATGGCGGTACGAAGTTCACCGGGTCAGCTAGTATAATATATATAGGTAAATACACACTCACGCCTGTTATTCAAAGAGATAGGCAGAAAAAGTTAAATAATGTCCTGGCATGGGAATCTTCCCATGGTGGGATCTCACCATCAGGACAATTTTGACTGCACAGATGGAGGAGTGGCTTATATACCGATTTTTCGTACAAAGTGTGCGGGTTCTATTCCCATGCAGAATTTATCGTGTGATCCAGAAATGGCTGTTGTAAGACTAGGTCTATTGGTGATTATTCCGTATAGCAGGGTCTTTATTAAAAATCCACAATTAACTGAAAGATATTAAAGTTTTATGTAGACAATTACAGATATAATCTATACTTAATAATAATAATAGTATAAAATCGGGGCTCTGGCCGCGTTTCTATTTATCCGGTATTTCCTAACCATTCCACGGATTTTGCGACGGCTTTCAGTGTTTTCAGATATTTTTAATATTCAATTCTTCTAAGCAGAGAAAATGTTTTATTGTAATGAATTAAATAAAAACAATTCGTGGAATTGTAGTATAGCATTCTAAAATTTTCATCATTAGCAAATTTCACAGATACGAAGCTTGTATAGTAAAGATAGGATAGAGATTCAAGTCAATGACCTTGAATATCTAGCCTTACCTCTATCTATCTATCTATTCTAAATAATATATATCTAATATATATATAGCCTAGGGGCCTAATATCATATCATCCATAAATGCCTAATGTCATACTTGTATTCCGCATTCCGTGATTTTACTGACCTCAGGAAAAGATTTGTTGATAAGAGGTTGTACCACTTATGATGGTATTGAAACCTATCGTTGGGTGGAAAAATATAGTCATGCAGCTTTAATTTGGGTTTTACAAGTGTTATGCAAAAATACGACTCATGTCACTCTCTCTTTTTGCAAGGCTTTAATAAAGACATGGTTTCTGAAATACTAGCATAATTATTAACGTTTTTAACTAAAATAAATTAGTATATATATATTTATGACTAACCTCATTATTTAATTTAATAAAATTAGTTTCTCACTAAGAAGTAGGTGAAAGCTTCGAGCGATCTACCGTTTGTATTTAAAATATAATCGCCTTTTAATGCGGTTTTTACGGTTGATCGTATTTTATAACAAACTAAAAATTGATTTTCTGGACCGAATCAAATGAAAAAAAATTTGAAAGTGATACAAACTAAATGTCTATAATTGAATTGGATATTGGTGAATGTATTGTATATAAGTATCCTGGAATTGATAGTTACAACGACAAGTGAGAAAATATTTAATTTTTAAACATTTTCATTAGGTAATGTTACTTATAAACTACCAACTAAAAATAATTAGCTTATGCAGCAAACACGTAGCTAAAAGCTAGTAAGTGTTTAAAAAAAGGTTATTTACTATATTTATATAATTCTATTCCTCCTTCATTAAAACTGTTCATTCAGGAAATCAAACAATCTTTGAACATAAAACTGGTCTTTCGGTGATGATGATGATGATGGCGAACCTGAACTCAAGACCTTTACAACTCTCTAGATTCGGGCGAAATTTATACCATTAAATAATTTATATTCATTTAGATCAATTTTCAATAATGTCAAGTAATAATTATACATGATTTCTGATATTTACCTATAATAAACAACTACTATAATAAAATAAAACTTCTTTCTACAACGTACCGTACCGACCGCCGTTTAGAATCTTTACTAATATTATAAATTAGATCCTATCAACGATTACCTTACTGCGTTATCTTTAGAATGGAGTCTGGAGTGATCTATATCTATTATTATAAAGTTGTAACAGAGCTGTGTCTGTACATTTAAGATATTTGAGAAAAAAGTACTGTAATAGGCCTTATGCGCGTGTCTAAACACAAAACAACTTTTTTTAGAATTTTTATCTGTTTGTTCGTTCGCGCATCACGCAAAAACTACTGAACGAATTTAGATACAACTTTTTTTATTTGAAAGCTCTTGATTAGACTTAAAAAGCGGTATATGTCTGTCGGTTAGCAGATACATTTTATGTACTGTATATTTATGTATGTATATGGTCAATTAATTATTTAATTATTTTTGATATTGTAAATGTAACAGTTTGTACGTTTGTAAATCAATCACGCAAAACGGCTGAACAGAGTATATTTGGCAGACAGATAGCCATACTTTTATCTCGAAAAAATAAATGATATTATTTTTCCCCGAAAAATGTTACGTGTGGTAGCTATTTTTGCATAGACATATTTTTTCATCTGCAGTCCTATACGTGTGTGGCCCAATTCAGAGGGTTCACGAACATGAAGTTGCGAACAGCAGCTAGTATTATATGAAGATATTTTTGAAATTTAACAACAACCCCGTTTATCCTAATACAATCGCTTGTAATATTCAGTGCGCCTAAAAATGAGCAAATAACCGTTAATTAATAAAATGTCAACGAACGCAGCTTATTTTAAATCCTTTGAAGTTTGACTAAAACCGACAGATTGACGGATATGTGTATTTTTACTCTAATTAAACAAATAAAAACTGATAGCTCTTTAGTACTTGCCGGTTATATGTTATGCTTTCACGCTATAACTACTAAACCAATAATCATGAAATTTTGCATACATATCGCCTGAAGCTAGAAAAGGACAGGCTACTTTTTATTTGTTCTCGTGGGATATTTTAATGTAGAGATAATTGATGTAGAGTGATGTATTTATATTCGGAAGCCCACGTGGAGTAGGTAAATTGTTTTCAAACAGATTACAAAACTATGTCGTTCCCAATACGCTCGAGCCACACTAACGGGCAACGGCAATGCCCATCATTACGATAATTAATGCGTTAACGCGAATAATTGGGTGGCAAGCTTAAACGTTCAATCTCTTTCATGTACCACCACTGGAGTTATCGCCTAACGGCAAAAGGCAATGTGAATGCCGTTGTCGAATTCTCACAAAAGTCATGGCTATTATACACATTCATCATCGCGATAATTAACGGCGTTTTCAATTAGTGTGGCCCGGGCATTACCATATCCACGCGGTGGCTATCAGCATTGAGCTCAGGCAGATTACGGATTTTTGACTCCGATGTTCTTTTTTTTTGCTTATGGTGGCAATTTAAACACTTTATGTCAAGTGTTAAGTGCTGCTCATAATTTCAAGAATACTAACACCTCGTTTCCACATTGCCATTGCTATTGTCACTCGCGTTGCAATCTTCGATCAACAATGCAATAGATATCGCGTCGGCTCAAAAAATCCGTTTTGGTAAATAACAGCGAACTTGAGTCGAAAAGTGAGCTCTTATTTTGCTTAGTTCAAAAAGTACTTTATTTGCTGCTATTTAAGCTTGATTTCACAGTTAATGTTATTTGTCTTATCACTTTTAAGTGGCAGTAGTAAATTATTGCATTGCTCGTTTTTTATGACGAATGATCGTAAATGTAAGATAATATTTTAAAGATTTGTGGCTTTATTACTAAGTGCCATGATTGTAATTACGTTGAACTTAAAACTGTTTTAAAACCTTTGTCTCAGTTCGTTAGTAAACAGATGTAGCTGTATAATTTTATATTTACACAGATAGTTTTTAGCTTGATTTTGTTTGTGACACTGTGTCTTGTTGGTATTGATGATCGAAGGTTACAATAGTCATTTCTCTAAATATTGCTAAGAAGTGCTTTTTTAAGGCAATCGAGAAAGTGTAAATTGTTGCAGAATCGCCACTCATTCTTTCAAGTTTATTTAATTACTAGATACGGCCCATGACTTTGTCTGTATGGACTTTAAAATATGAACCATACTGCATATACCATCCCACAGGAACCATATTTTTTTGCCGAGATAAAAGGTAGTCTTATACCTTTTGTAAGTCCAGATGGAACCTATGATATAAAACAAAGTAAGATAAGAGAACTACAAGTCAGTCACCCCTTTTTTTTTAAGGCGGGGATAAATGTCCCTCACCGCAAACCCCGTCGTTCGGGGTAACGAACAGGGTCCACCTTTATTGGCGGGCCACTGGAACTATGTTACATTCCTTCAGTGGTCAAGTCAGTCACCCCTACGCCGTCATTAGCAAATGAGTGAGGGAGCAGTATGTAAATACTCACTCGCGGTCTTTTGATGCCGGTACAAATTTGAGGATCGCCGGGAAACGCGAGCGGCAACGACCACGAGGGAAGCGACCTATTTACTTACTCTCATTACCCATTTTGTCGCCTAATTCCTTGCTAGTTGCTATGGAAATCGGCAAAGTGTAAACGGAGTATAAGAATACTTTAAGGCGTTTCTCACCATTTCGTTTCACCAATGGAAAATGGATGAATGACGTCTCTCTCCGGCTACAACCAAAACACACCGAAGTGTTTCGTGGTCGGTCATCTGGCAGATGATGGTACCGACCTGCTTGGGCCCGATAAAATGTGAGTATTCCCACTTGGCACCACCAGTAATCTAATGGGTTATAACTGCTTATTGCCCTTAGTCGCCTTATACGATACCCGCAGCAAATAATACGGTGGTAACAATTGCCTTCTCCGTCACCACATGGGTAAGTCTAAGTAACAATTAAGTACTTTATTTGCACAGTTACAACTTATTAACTTTGTTAACACTCAGTTAACATAACCTTTATGTAATCACATCCATACATGTTAGCAATCGATCATTTCAATTTAGCATATTCGCTAGCCAATGTAAAATGAGCATGTGTCATTTACTCAATAATTATTTTTCTTTTACTATTAATAATCCTAGTTTTACTGAGAGGGTTGTATCTGTAATCTAATAGCAAAGAGCACCAACCTGTTTTCTTGGTGTATCAAATGGTTAACTTTTGGAAGGTGACCCGTGAACAACTTCGGAATATGTATGGGCTGAGATAATGATAAATGTTAAAACCTGTTTGGTTCTCGCAGCATTCAACCTTACCACGAATGCGATTTATTACGAGGAATCATTGTTTACATTACTCGCATTATTTGCATCCCACAGAGAAGTTAATAGGGTTTCTCCATTTAATGAGTTCTGCCAAAAGAGGTGCCAATGACTGAGGCTAAAGAGTGAGGCATATGCTGTGGTATGAACCGCAGCACGTGATAAAAGCAATGTAGTGTAGAAATTTTTAAGTATCGATATCGGTAGCTTTAGGGGAATATCACTACCCAAAAAGAGAGACAGGTTGTGTGAATGATATGGGTAGAAAGGAAGTAAACAAAGACACTACCAGTGATACTGACGCTTAAGGACAAAAACATATTACTTTAAGTCGTGATAATGTAGGAGAATATTTGTTTTTAGTGAGCCACTAAAGATGCTTTACCGAATTATCGAAACTTCAATGAATTCAGAAACTAGATATAAAATTTGTCAGTTGCTTACACATAAACTATTAACATGCATTATGTAATAGCGACAAACTGAATAATATATTTCCGCAATGGATTTATATACATTACAAAGTGTCCAATCTGTATCTATTACGTCAAGTGCACAGAGTGCATACGCCATTCCAACACGACCGTTTGTCGTAAAATGATTGTTTTATATCCAGTGTCAGTGCAAACAATTGTTTCAATAATAAGTAGCTATGGATATTAGATACATATATTAAAACTTAATTGGTATGCAATATCGATGTTCTAACTTATGTACATATTTAATTTATTTATTTAAACTATTTAAAATATAGTATACATATAATGTTTGAAGTAAATTATAGACGAGTGAGCTTCACGTTGATGCAAATAATACTCTAAATAAATTTACTTTTTAGGGTTCAACTATCTTATAACTGCATGAAGTTATCTAATACCCTTAAACAAGCAATTCTTGTATTTAAATATAATCTGAATCTTGGAAACGGCTCCAACGATTTTCATGAAATTTAGTATGCGAGGGGTTTCGGGGGCGATAAATCGATCTAGCTAGATTTCTTTTTTAGAAAACGTCGTTTTATCCGTGTTTTCAGGCAATGAAACAATAATTAGTTCATATTTGCTTATTATTACGTCGGTAACATCGAAAAAAATTATTCATATTTCATCAGTATGTAATTCGTATCTTAACTTGCAAAAAAACACGATTTACAAAAAAAAATAACGTGCAAAGCTCGGTCATCCAGGTACTGTCTATAACATAAAACACCACTTCGGAGCACTTAAGAGTACCTATTTGATTTGAACAAAATAAAGACAACCTTCCACAGTAACCTGGCTGGTTTTAATCAATACGTACCAATTGTAATGTTTGCTACACATTACCAATTTCCTACTCAATAATAGTTATCAGTAAGAAGGAATTACCAATTATAATGTAGGTAATTGTTTATAATGTAGCTCTGGTATCAATATACATAAAGTTATTTTTATACTACACAGGTGATAAAAAAAAGCATACAGCCCACCTGATGGTAAGCGATTGCAGTTACTCCAAGCAAAGTTATAGAAGGTTTGGGCCTCTCACACTCACTCACCATAAGAAACATAACAATAGGATCAGTCGCTGTTGTTTCACACTGACCTTCTTTTTTTTTATTGCTAATGACGGCTGGCCCACCTGATGGTAAGTGGTAATCGCTCATGGACTCAACTATACCAAGAGTATTGCCAAGCCGCTGCGAACCCTTTCATTTCTCAGATATGATATGAAAGAATAAACGGCTATCTTCTGTTACAGCCAAAACACTGACGTGCTTCATGACCGGTCACGCAGACGAGTGGAGACGGTGGTACCGACCCGTTTGGGCTCGACAGCAGGTGAGTACTCTCACTTGGTACCCAGCCCTACCACCAGTAATGCAATGGGCGATAATTGCTTACTTCCCTTAGTCGCCTTGTACGACACCCGCGGGAAAGGATGGGGTGGTGACAATTGTATTCTTAGTCCGTTACCACAGAGATAAAATCTCCTGTAAGAGGATAGTACTTCTCTGATTGAATCGGCCCATTGATGCTAGGAAAAGCAAGGCTCTCGATTAGAAATTATACGAGTATGTTGGTTAAGATGTTTTGCGTTTTAATTTCATTCATTGCCTTTTCCGTGTTTTCCTCTACTTTTTTAACATTGGCAATATTTCTTTGACATTGAAGCGTCCCAAAATGAGAACATGGGTAGCTTTGATTATTTCAGAAAAATACTAATATGTATTAGAAATTAGTTCTGTTTCGAACGAATAACTCACCCCTTTAATAATCTACTATCAAATATATGAGTTAATGGACATATTTGTACCATAATATGTACATGTTTTTAATTTATGCTGCCTAATAAAAATGCCCTGAATGCCGCTCATCCCATTAAAGGTATAGGCAGATATCAATTTAAACCACTACTCAGCGGTGGTCAAGTAGGTAATTTTATCCTTATTATATGTATTTATAGAAATATATCCTCTCAATAATACTGCTACTTTAATTGTGTCAAATGTAACCATTATTTTACAACATAATCAATGTTCCCTACACATGCCATATTAAATTTTCATAAAATTAAAACTTAAGAGGTATTGCGATTCTGAAATTACGACTATAAACTTGGTTTTGAATGCGTGCCAAGTGAAATCTGGGAATCACGGGAGGAAGATATTTTTCGCGATAGTTTTGTTTTTTGTTTATAATGACTGTACTAGTAATATTACAATAATATAGTAATAGCGATATAGAGTGATAGTCTAATCTAGTGCTATGACCAAGGACTGCAAAGAATGTGACAACGAGTTCGTTCTCCAGGCTGATGACCAGATGGATTAATTATTTCCAGATTAAAAAAAATACATTTCGCGATGATCCATCAAACATGAATTTCGGTACATTATTAAAGGAGGTATTTTTTTTTTTTACCCACAAAAAACCTTTTAGAAGTTATATGTACCTATAGGTACAGAGAATTATATACTTACATTTATTATTTACGCACAAGTGACTTGTGAAGAGTGTCTTTTAACATTTTATTATAATATAGGTAGACAAATTGAGTAAAAGGTACTGAAGTTGACGTATTGTGTATGTATATTATATAGAGTACACCTAAGTTTAATACAGCTACATTTGTGGATCACACTATAGGTACTTGCGTTTTTTGGAATGGGTGGTCGCAAAAATTTTTTTTTTGTTAAGTCGGGAAAAAATGTTCCTAACCGCACACCCCGTCGTTCGGGGCAACGAACAGAGTAGTGTGGGGCCTGCACCCACTAAAGAAACCCGCCGTGTGCCGTCTCTCCACCTTTATTAGGGGGCTACTGGAACTATGTTACATTCCTTCGGTGGTCTCGAGTCTACCCTGACCTTCAGAAGAAGTTTTTATAAAACAAGATAATGACAAGCCCACCGCACATAGATCTATCGTGGTACTTACCACTTAAGATCCAGCGACAAGTGAAAATTCCGCACCTGGTGATAGGACTAGTGGGATAGTTTCTAGTTTTCTTTGTCTTCTGCTGGTATTATCAACTTGAGCATTGCTTTTAAAACTTTTCCAATCGGCTTTCTAAATATCCATAGGAAAGAAAGGGGTGGGTGGGATTTTGTAATTTTCCGTCTCTATACAGATTGTCAAATGTTTAAAAAATAACACGATAGACAATTTTAGTTTAGTTGTACTCAAACTTTGTAAGCTGCTACAAGACACTTCTTTCATCTCTATTGTGAGGTAAATCCTTTAGATAAGTAAAGCAAAAAAGCTCAAACAGCATAGCTTTTTTTATAATATACGATGTGACTTAAAACTAGGGCAAACTCACACAAAGGTGTTCATAACGTAATAGGCGGAACGAACTATTGCAACCGCCAGTGAATTCTTGCATTAACTCAGGGCAGTCCAAGTTATTTTGGGATATCGTCTGGACTTACTCCAAAAAGCTGAAGGAGTTTAGAATCAAAACCACTCGATCACTTTCCACGTTGAGTCAATGACATGCATGAGTAAATCGTAAGTTTGTAACACTAAGAAACTCCAAAATCATCGTTCGCGAAAATTCAGAGAATCATCTATATTTATATTTTCGCCTACCCACCACCACTGTAAGATTCGACTAAATACATTTATTTTTATTTGACGTGAAAAGAGCGTGGGTTTTTCTGAAAAAACATATGGGCACCGTAGATGACTCAATTTAGAAAAGTGGTTTGGAAATATGGGTCCAGGAAAATAGGTATTAAATTAAATTTTACCTATGTATTTTAAGTGCGCGGAAATTTTGGTATTTTTATATAACTTTTTAAGCATTTGACATGTTTAGCTCTATGAATGAACAGTTGAGTTCAGATCCAGCTCATGATTATTATTTTCGATTTCACATTTTCGCACTTTGTGGTAAAGTACGCGTATGTCAAATTTTAAGGTAGAGTGGTGATTTTGGGTATACAATTTCTTATATTTTTTTTATTATTAGTAAATAAATGGCAAACAATCAAGCGGCCCGCCTGATGGTAAGTGGTTAACTTAGCCTATAGAGGCTAGCTATACCATCACTCGCGCATCGCCAACTCCAAGGAAAGGAATAGGAGTTGGTGAGGAAGGATAATAAGACGAGAATGGAGGATGAGGCCCTCCTCAAACCCCCTGGTTCGTGGCTCCGGCGCTCTCACTCACCATACGAAATACAATTGTAGCCTACCGTTGTTTTACGCTGTTACAGCAACGAATATGTAAATGTCGTTTAGATATTTTGCCAAGGAAAGTTTGCATGTAAAATAACTTCTTATCTAAACTTCTGTATGGTAATATAATTAATTTGCCACACACGATGAAAATACGTTAACATATAGATCAAATAATGTATTTACGAATGAGTGGCAGTTGTAAAATTTTCTTAATTAGTAGAAAATAAAAGAAAACTATTCAAATCATAATCTTAATCACAATTGCAATATAATTAGATTGTTCATAAAATCACAAAATAGAGATGAAAATGACGTGTGTATTTTTCAGTTAGGTAATATTATAATTATTTTAATTTTGATAGAATAATATTGTCAGAGAAGCTAAACCCTAAATTTTATTTCGCTGCTGAAACTAGGTTACCGGACTGAACTGTTGGTATATAAACAAATAAGTACTTGTTGTAGCCATGGTGCATTAGTTCAACTTTTATTTATAGCAGTACATAAGTATTTCGTCTATTTATTTTAACTTTATTTCAATATAATTGTACATGAACAAATACAATTCTTTCAATAGCATCGTCGTTGCCCATATCGAGATCTCACTCTCGCACTAGGAATTAACCTGTATTACAAGTAGTATTTGTAAATCAACTAAGTGAATTTCATATATTTACAGAAGTTCCCATGGGCTGAGCTGGTATTTTTTTTTTAAATTTTATGTATGAATCATATATTTTAACAAAGCTGATGGTGGAATCCTTGATAGTTGTAATATATGCACATTAGATCATCGCAAAACCAGTATAATAATAATCTTTAAGTACAATATCACGAGTGTTAAAGATGAGAGGACGATTTAAATATAATATTGAGATGCAAAACTTATTGGTGACTTAGCTCTACATAGTTATCAAGCTAACGCACATAAGTTGCATACATGTTTCCCTTGAGTATCTTGACATTGTTTTAAACAGGTACGTGAGATAAAAACACTAGAGATTGTATTTGTCTTGGTTAAAAAGTTTTTAACGAATAAAACCTCATATTGAGGTCGCCCTAATTTGGTTTTAAAATGTTATTTGCATCATATTCATGTATCAGTTGTTGTTCCCTGTTAGTGAAATTGACTGTTATTCTATTTTATTCCAATACTGATAAGCTATCTTTTTGCCGTGGCATTAACGTAATTAATTTTCGCCATCGGAAATGTTCACAACAACTTAATTGCACTTGGCTAATATCTACAAATATCATGGCGCCTGTTACTTAAAATAGTGTTTAAGGTTCAAATTAGCAGTAGCTATAAAGGTATTTCAATTCATAAGAAGCATATTACATGTTGTAAATAAAATGTTACAGAAGTGTTCAGATAAAAACAAACATCTGTTTTATTGACTCTGTTCGATACCTTTTAAGATAAGGACACATAAACAAATATAGTTCGAGAGTTATCATGAACGCAAGATTAGCTGATGTAAAGCAGAGCGACCACCGAGTCGGCTTGATTCGTTCCACTGCGATAAAGGGATTAGTTCGTCACGCAACGCGCTACTTTGAAAATTTCAGCTATACCTACTCGTGTATATTAGATTTTAGAAATATAAATGAAAAGGTGTGTTTTTTATGAAAAAGGTACCTGGTTAAAGAAACGTTCTCTCGCCGCAGCCATACTTTCAGTACGCGAAAGATTCGTATCTGAGTCGCTTACATTGGGTTCTGGCATTGTAATCTCCTCCTGCCGAACAGCACCACCGTCGGGCTCATCCACTGCGGGTGGTAAGGTTTGCACCAGCGCTTCTGCGGGTGCTGCTCTCTCAGAGCCGTCCTCTGCCATTGTCACCACTTTCTGCACGGCTCCGTTCCCTTTACCACTCACACCGTTACTCTTTTTGCTAATACCCTTAAGTCCCTTAGCTTTCTTCTTGTCCTTCGGTTTATTCGGTGGCTTGCCTTCCGGGAAGCGACCGCTGGCGCAGCACTGCACGTTACCCATGTCGGTGCGCGCGCATGTCGTGGTATACGCGGTCGGCTATAGTCGGCTCGGTCGGTCGATCGTTCGAAGCGCGTCGGCGTTGGCGCCGAATCGCGGAATGAGTGCGGCGTGAGAGTCCCCGGTGTCGCGGTGCCGCCCACCGGCCCCGGATTTTTTTACGTACTTCAGAATGGCGCTGACCGATTACGCGGATGCCGTCCGTGAAGGATCGCACTCGAAAGCCAAACGGAGAACCGGCCACGCTGACGTCATCGCGCGCCCTGCCTCCCGCGCACCGCAAGGTCAAGGCGCGCTCATTGTTCCCGCTGATGGCTATGGCTAGACGCGTAACGCTCCACTCAGATGCCCGACTACGCTAGGCGCCTCACTACACTACCACCAAACAAACCACGAACACCACTCGTCGCGCGGAGTACCGTTTGTTACTGCTATCGATCACGCGATGTTTATGTTTTGCTACCACGGGAACGGCGAAGTACCTACTCAATATCGTCACGCCATTTGAACACCCCTGACTTGCATATCATTAACATCGATGAGCTCGGGTGAAATTAGAATTAATTTTCGCGTTGTTGTGAGTTGCACGCGCGAACGTTCTGTTATTAACAACATATTGTTACAGACGCTGTGTTATCGCGCGTGTTGATAACGCGAGAAGTGCACGTGTCATTCCGTAGCCGTAGTAAATAAGCCGCAGCTTGTAAACGAGAGGCGTCGTGGACAACGAACGTTCACTGAACAGCGGCGCGCATAACAACCAAGTTATATGTACCGCGACATATATACGTGTTTGTATATTATTATGTTTTAGCGTCAATTAAGGAAACTGCAAAGAGGATGCTCTAGTATATTGATACCTCTTCAGTTTACCTTAAACGAACTTTTTAATATAATGGCTGCATCCTAATTTTATTATCAATGAAAATTCACAACAATCAAGTTTTTTAATATAACTTGATTATCTTTATATATTATTATAGTTCTTGTATACGTGTGTTAGTCACTGATCGCCTAAACGGCTGGACCGACTGATGAATTATTTTGTGAGTGTGATTAAATGGTTCCCTGCATGATTTAACTAACAATTCGATTGGATGTTTTAGGTTTTTCTGACGAAATATATATGTTTTTTTTTATTTACCGCATATTAGCATGTGCAACCATAAAGTTTCACCCAAAACGCTATAAACAATTGGATTCGTTACTTACCATGCAGGTCACTCTGGAATACGTGTGATTTAAATTATTTTTCTGAATAAGTAGAAGAGCTTTATTGTACCTAAGTATCATATCATTATTAAGTTTTATTGTAATAGAGACAAAGTTTTATGAGATGTTTTAAAGTACAATATTAACATGCACTTAAGTACTAATACTATCTATATATTCAAAGGTAGTCTGACATTGCTGTTGTGGTGCTATTGTGTGTTCCAACGACACTCATAGTTCAAATGGCTTATGCGCTATGTATGTGAATGGTGACTAATATGGATACTATAACATTGTGAGCACAGTAGCTCTTTTAGTTTCGGATTCAAAACCAATATTACACAGATGGTCTAATGGTTAAGATACCGCGCCGACTGTTATAGGTTCGATTTTCAAACACGACAATTCGTCACGACAATTTTGAGTGTTTTAAGTCTGGATGTACTTTGTGTCAATTAAGTGTATGTCTGCAAAGTCCCCCAAGATATTAGGATTATTTCTTAAGCAGATTGTACCTATATTTAAAAAGTATTGTATTGAACAAACTATGCGAATATAATCAGTCTAGATATTTCTTAATTAAATGTATTAATCACTCTGTCAAATTTCCTTGTCAATCTCTCTCTAATATTCTCACGCTTAATCTCTTAATTTCCTTTTTATCACCCTTCCTCTCCAGCTATATACCTATATACATATTATTGCGGTAATACCTCGGGCTAATGCGCTCTGGTGTTGCTAGTTCCTAAAGACTACGGTAACCATTCTACGGGCCATGATCTTTTTTGCCACCCTCGTGAAAAAGAATCTGGATAAATTGTCATTTTTTTATATTTATAGCCAAAAAGTGTGAAAATGTGAAATCGAAAATGACGCCTGCGCTATCTGGGACGGTATTCCAGGAGATGCAGGTTCAAATCCTGCTTGTGACTGTTATTTTCGATTTCACATTTTCACTCTTTGTGTAGATATTATATATTGTACGCGTTGGTGTAAAATATATATATCTATTCTCAATATGCGACGGTAAAACACGCCACGTCTTGGCGCCTTGAAACGCGTATTGTTCGTATTTATGATTTCAGATACGGCATGTGATTCGTTCTACACTAATATCTGGACTATCTTGTTTGTGCGCTTGTATAAAACCTCCTACCAAATAAAAAATTAGCGCAGGTATTTCGTTTTTAAATTGTAATTTTATATTACTTTGTGATAACCAAACCTGACTTGTCTTTATGATGCTACGTATATCTATCAGATATTTAAAATTAATTGAATACGAAATAACATACAGACTTCTCCCAAAGCGAACTAAACAAATTGATAAACATAAATACGTTAAATTTATTCTTGTATATTTGCGGGAGAAATAAATTAATTTTATTATATATGTGAAGTGGAGTTTTGGAATCGTCGTTGGGCGATTACAATATCTTAGCGGTCTAGAGCATATCCCTACATTGGATGGGACGCAGGTTTGAATCCTGCTTGTAGTAAAGTTCCTTTCTTCCACTTTCACAAATAATTTATTTAATGTAGCTGAGCATGTCAAGTGTTAAAAATACAGATCATAACATAAATACTATCTTTAGAAAAAGAGTGACATGCAAATTATCATGGATTACATTCATTGTCACCAACAAAAGACCGATATTTTACCTACTTCACAAAGAATTGTGGTATGTACTGTGTACGGCTGTACGTATTTTGTCCCTTTTATCTATATTCACCAATTTCTTTATGAATCATGAACCGATATTAGGATTTGTTTTTTCTATTTGAAAATTTGTAAGTATAACCTATATTTTCATAGTTGCTGATTAACATAATAAAGCGTATCTTTCCGTTTCAAATAATTTTTGTTAAAAACCTTTCGCACCAAGTCAGAATGCAATGAAAGGATCTCAAGGAAACGAGAAATCCTCTAATTTCGAAGTAAAGGTCAAGGTATTAAAATCGATTGTTATATCTTTGGTAAAAAACATTATAGGTAGGTATTAATCAAAGGTATATTATAATAATACTTCTTAAAGTAATTAGTTGTAATTAACATATTTTTTTCACTTCTCATTACTGTCACACTACTTCCTTTAGAATGCGAGGGTTAAATCTTAGTCCAACAAGGTTAACCCGAAACGGGTTGGCAAACATCACAAGCCGCTGAGAAATACCACTCAGCCGCTATAGGAAAACTCTATGAAAGTGTGAAGTTAGTGATAATATTATTATGTGCGATGAAATAGGGGCACATTATTTCGAAAATTCAAAGTTAAGTGTAAGTCTTGGCTTTGGCACATATCTTTGACGTAAAAAATGAGCCAATACTTCAGACTGGTACTTGATAAAGCCGAGACTTCAGAGCGGTACTTGACATCAGAGTAAATGTGCTAGATCGATCAGGTAGAAAGTATCTTATAAAAGTAGTATAGCGTTTCGTTTGGTGAGTGATAAGGAGCACTACCTAGTAATGAGAAACCTAACTCTTTTCATTCGGAGGCAAATATACTAGTACTTATCATCACGCCTTTTCACTTGCAGGGTAGGCAGAGAGAACAGAGTGCCAAGAGGCTCTATTCTTGCATACATCTCTCGCTTCATCAACATTCATAATTCTCTTCATACACGCTCGCCGGTTTTGTATTTGGTCTAGGTAGGTAAGTCTCGGCCTCCCCCTGTACCTACTCCACTTTCGTATTGTATCTTCTTAGCCAGTCGCTCGTCCGGCATTCTTTCCACATATCCGAACCGTCGGAGCATTCCCTTTTGCATCTTTACACCAATACTCTCTTTCATATCTACGCGTTCAAATGTACTGTATCCTTTTACAGCGTTGGGATAGATATATGAATTTCGTAAACTTTTTTATCAGTAACGTGTTTGTATTATTTTGCAAAGCGATTTTAACATAATTTCATTCTAAAATTTTTAATCACTAATAAAGAACTTAAGCATCGACAGGTCAGCCTTTCAAAATTGCCCAAACCAAGATGGTCTAAACATATTAAATAGCATATTATAGCCTTCTGAAATAAAGGGACTACGGGACGAAAACACAGATTAAAACTTTAAAAAAATCAATAAAATATAAACTTACCGTGTCAGCGTCACTTTCTTCGGTAGCCATAGCGACTCCTTTCTCTAAATGCTGTTCAGCATTATCGAGCTCACGATCTAATTCAGCCACCTCTAATTCTAAATGTGGAGAAGACTGCAGCTCTTCCACTTCAGGTGATGAAGGCTCACGGTCCGAAGGTAACGTGTGACGGGCTGGCATTTTTAGCACCAGCGGCTTGAAGTTGAGACGGGTTGAGCCTGTCAAGACAAGCCTGAAGTTGAACAGCAAGTACATATTTTAAATTCTAATTCCAAATAATATTATTAAGTATATTATTGGTTTAACTTTCATCTTCAAGTGCCAAGAAAAGGTTTTGTTCGTTAAGGGCTACCAGTAGCTTGTATGCCAAGAGAGGTTAAAAACATAGATGCCATTTGTAAGTAACATATTCACTATTAATAAAATTAATATAAGTTATTCACAGAAATGAATGACCTACGATTTATAGCCGATTAGTTAGCACATATATTGAGTTAATTTTATAAAAGTTTACTCCGTAATGACGCATCTATCTGTATAATTATGTTTATGTATAAAAAACAAATTACCAAACAGTTTACGACGAGTAATAACTTATAAACTTAAACCATAAATATTAAATAATAGATGATAATAGCTGTTATCTTTCTAAATCTAATAACATTGCACTTAAAGATGAATATAATAATGCTAAAAAGGATTTTGATTTTAAGACCCACGACACTGCTTTTGTATTTACAAATACGAATTACGAACCTTAAATTGGTTCTAATCTTTAATTTACATAAGTCCGACAAACTAGTTACTCAATCAATGGCCTTCGCACGACTACATCATACAATTTTAACCATCTTGCTCATATGGTTAATTTAAAAGCTATAAACAACTTAAACGTTACCCAGGATACGTGTATCTTGTGTCTTTTTAAATAATAGTTTAAATTATGTGAATAGTTTATATTTTTATGTACGAGTATACTCTCGTTGGTTAAGTGGTACAAATTTGCAATTTTGTAGCAATCTTTGTTAGAATCTCGGTTAAAAAATTTAGTCTGAAATTTTGTCCTGCGCTTCACAACATTTTAACTGTATACGTTGGCACTGCGTAATACTCATATAAGCGAAATGTGCGTGTTACATAAATAGAAGCAGATTGTTATAGGTATTTGCTGGAAGATAAATGCATCAGACTTTTATAGAAAACTTAATAGCCATAAAAGGTAATGAATTCTATAATCTAATCTATAGTATTATAAAGCTGTAACAGAGCTGTGTCTGTACATTTAATATATTTGAGGAAAAATTACTGTATAGGCGTGTCTGAACACAATATATTTTTTTAGTTTGTCTGTTTGTCTATTTGTTCGAAAAAATACTGAACAGATTTTTATTTGATAGCTCTTGATTAGTCTTAAGCCCTGGTATACATTTTATCCCGCTACTATGTCGGGAATCTGATATATGACCTAAAAACTAGTTATTATTAAAAACTGTTTTCAAATAGTACATTTGTCAACGCGTAGCATGGACTTTTAGAGGCCTTTAGAGCTTTAGATTTGGTTAGCGTCAACATCGATGAATTCATTTAAACATAGTAATTTTACTTGAATACTTGGCCTTCCCTTCAGTCACCATTATTTGTTATGCCACAGTCAACTCACCAGTTCCCACTTAAAAGTTAACTAACATAATACTTTTATAGTATTCTGTATGGGGTAAACTTATAATATTGAGTTAGATCTTTTTATACTTGCCTTTCGGGTCGTCTTTCTGTAGTTTCTTTATAGCCTCTCGTGCACTATGGAGCGTCTGTGTTGCTGCGGACGAAATAGGTCTTAACGATATTCTCTGAAGGCCACTGCCCGGTAGTAACGAAGTCATAACTTTTTTGGGCTCGTCCCTTTCCTGACTGTTTCTATATTGAGTTAACAGATTCTCGTCATGATCTGCATCAATATCTATGAAACACTCATGGAATTGCTCATAATTTTCAAGATCTGAATCTAGTTGGCCTCTTGAGCCGTGAGTTTTTGCTCTGTTAAATGAATCTGAATTTCTTCTAAAATCTGAATGCTTTGAGTCTGGAGATGAAAAACTTCGAAACACGTAACCTTTTTGATTTGTCTGTGGCAATGTGGATTCAGAATCGTTTTGCGCAGCTGGTGATGAATAGCTCCTTGGTAATTGATTTTTGGAACCCTGTACTTTGCGGTCTTGCTGCTGCATTGTTCTTGTTGATATCAAGCTTCTGCGACCTGTGCTTTGTGCGGGCGGTGGATCTTTACGTCGCATGATAACGTATTATTGGATTTATCAGCTGGAAGAACGTGTGATACTACTAGAGCTTACTGAGGCACTGTGATACAAAATTATACAGCTGTCGCTAGTAATTTCAGTTTGTGATCTATGAATATTAAATTTCACAGATCGAATTACGATATCGTCTGACAAGGCCGGGTGCAGCTAGATGATATTTCATATGGTAAGCAACGGTGAACACGACTGACTTACTACATACATGTGATAATTTAATGTGATTAGCAAGACGCTGGGTCACCCACGCTCTGATTCTCGATAAGATTCTTAATTTAATCTTTAGTTCACGATTCAGTGTATGAGAGTTATGACAGCAAAAGTTGATTAAAAAACTCGTAAAGTACTCCGTTATGATTAACAATATACTAAATTTTAGTTGTCTGTATCACTTGTGTCCGGTATTTCTTTCTTCAGAGCACTTATTATTTATGGTTCCCATACACTTGTTAACTAGTATTATTATGTGCTACTAAATATTTGTTTCTAAAAGATTTTGTCGTGTATTTATATAGCAATAAACATGTCAAGTGTGTGAGGTCGGATAAACAAAAGGCAACTAAGCTCAATACCAGCTAATGTAGATGAAGAACCTTGCGTACGAGGATTGTGGGCGGACAGCTTTCTATTTCAACGAGCTCCCAAGTTTAAGTACCTGTGTAATTTGTTAGTGATATATGTACATCAAACGGCGAAAAATTATTAGTGGCAAAAGTTCTAAATTTCAATAAATTTCTTAATTCTAGTGGTAGATCTTTGCGTATCCCAGCACGAATGAGCCGGCTTGATCGGGGAAGTACCACCCTCTCACATAAGATCAGCGTGTTACAACGGTAGTTACTCCTACCGTTGTGTTTCGTATGAGTGCGTGAGAGCGCTGGAAGCCCGAGCCTATCCTCTCCTTATTATCCTTCCTACTCTCTTTTAGTATCCTACTTATCATCTCTTTATTATTCTTCCTATGCACCTCCTATCCTTTCAATGGAGAGAGCGACGCGCGAGTAATGTCTCTGGTGTGTTAGCGTCTACAGGCTACGGTAACTGCTTACCATCAGGTGGTCCGTATGCTTCTTCGCCTCCCTTCTAGTATAAAAAAAAAATTAAATTATCTAGGGCCTACAACTAAGTGATAGAGTTGTAGGTTTGTAGGATTATGTTACTTGTCCTATAGTTTTCTATCATGCGTGTGAATTAATTTCAAATTCTAGTTATCTTGCGATTGAGTTTTATCCTTAGTTATCTCATATGTGACCTGTGCGGAAGGAAATAATAGTGAAATTCTTTATTTGAAATCAGCCACTAGGTACTCGAGTATATCATCATATTCAGTAGTAAATTGTCAAGGGCTTTAAATCTTCCAAGAATTCTATTAAATTGTATATTAATCACCGTTTAACTACTGCAACCCAAACAAACTACGATATGCCGAGGTTAAACATGTAATTAAATCAACACACATATACATATAAATTGCTAATCTCTTTGGTATTATATTTATTTACAAGACGCAGACATATTATGCTGGATCGGAGCAGAAAACCTTAATCGGCTTTAATTAAAAAATAATCATGTTATTATTTTCTGATATTTATGCGATAAATAAATATTCTCGGACATTTTCACACAACGTCCTCTGGTCCTAAACTAAGCTTAATACTTGTGCTATGGGTACCAGATTACATATATTACTTTTTTTTTGTAAATACATATATATATAGTAGATAGAAAACACCCAGACGTAGTACAAATATCTATGTTCATCACACAAATAGTTGTCCTGAGTGGGAATCGAACCCACAACCTCCTGCACGGAAGTCGGTTGCACTTCCGATTACGCCACGAGGCCCGACATAAATATAGAACTACATTTACGGAATCTATCACGTTTACGCTTATGTTTGGCCATCGCGCCGATAGCGCCATCTGCGCTCAGCTTTGCCCTTAGATCCCCATTGTTTGAGACTAGCGAAATGTTGTTAGGATTTTTATACGAGATGATCTTAGCTGGATCTTTTGTTTTTATTTATGTATTATAGATATAAGAGCATATTAAAAGTATGGAGCATATTTCACTTTTCTTTAAGGTTTTGGGGATAGAGCATGACACTACCAGAGCACTTCCCCGGATATGAAGGGACGCAGGTTCGAATCCTGCTTGCAGTAAGTTCTCTTTTTCCATTTTCCCAAATAATTTGTTCTTTAAATTAGCTAAGCATGTCAAGTGCTAAAATACAAATCAATACTTCATAAACTCCATTTCAACCAAATTTTTGGTCCGTAAAAATATTCTACATGTATAACATAGTAAAAAAGACTTAAATAAGTAGTAATAACTACAATGTGTGATTAACAATTTGATCAAATCACACAGCTACTTTAAAGTAGGTACAAACTATTTGTGAAAATGTGGAAACAGAGAACTTTAGTGCGAGCGGGAATTGAATCTGCGTCCATCCGTCACATTTGTCTTTACATGATGTTAAGATTGAGTATGGCCGTTGGTCAGCGCAAACACATATATTATATACCTACACTAGCTGATATCCGCGACCTCGTCCGCGTGGAGTACTTTAGATAGGTATATTCTACTTATAACATCAGCTATCTGTCAGTGAAAGTTTTATCCAAATCGGTGCATTTGTTTCAGAGATTAACCGGAACAAACAGATAGGCAGACAGATAAAAATTCTTAAAAGTGATATTATGTAAGTACCGTATATAGGTACTTGCATTATATGCATTTAGTAAAAAAAACTTATTTAGACATTATAAATAGACACTTCAATTTTATTTATTCGTATAGATAGGAACTTGAAAATTATCACGGCGGCTAGTGCCATCGGGCACTAGGCAACTATGCAGGAGATATAGTGAATGAGTGTGTGCGCAATTACAAGAACATTCTGTTCCCTCACTCTCTTAGTGCAATGGGACGGGCGACACGATCGGAGAGAGATCGACCACAGGACCAACGGCTTCATATGCTTCCGAGAGGTTGAAACTGCCTAACTCCAAGCTGTTTGAAAATTTTTTGAAGTATAAGCAGACCACCGATACTATCTGCCAAATTAACTACGGACTAACAATACATACAACAATACAGTTCGGGAAACTAAGGAAGATCTTCTCGTCCAATATTACGCAGTGTCTGAAAACGAAGATCTACGACCAGTGTGTGGTCTACGACCATTGATGACATATGGAACAGAGACGTGATTTCTGAATGTTGGCCTGTATCAAAGTCGCTCAGCGTGCCATGGAGCGAGCTATGCTCGATACTTCCCTACGTGATCGAATTCGTAATAGGTACGGAGATCCATAGGAGAACAGGAGTGGCCGACATAGCGGGTTCGAATGCTGAAGTGGCAATGGGCAGGCCACATCGCTCGACGAAACAACCGTTGGAGAAAAAAGGATCTCGAGTGGCGACCACGTATCGGACGGCTTAGCGTAGGACGCCCCCCCACCAGATGGACTGACAATCTGGCCAAAGCCGCGGAGGGCCGTTGGATGCGGTCGGCCCAGGACCGCTCGTTGTGGTGTTCTCTTGGGGAGACCTATGTCCAGCAGTGGACGTTGAAAGGCTGATAGATTGATGAAGAATACAAGTGTCACCAACCCATTATTTCCCACAGGTTTCGTACGAGGTGACTAAGGGAAGTAAGCAATTATCACTCATTGCATTACTGGTGGTAAGGCTGGGTACCAAGTGGGAGTTCTCATTTGCTATCGGGCCCGAGCGGGTTGGTACTAGCATCTCCTGTGTGACTGGCCATGAAGCACATAAGTGTGTTTTGGTTGTAGCAGGAGATAGCCGTTTATTCTTTCATTTCATATCTGTGAAATGAAATGGTGAGCAGCGGCTTGATAATACTCCTTGTTTAGTTGATTCCATGAGCGCCGGTTACCATTTACCATCAGGTGGGTCGTGGCTCATCTGCCACCATAAGCAATAAAAAAAACATTGATTTTTAATAAACAATAAACACAAAGTGAAAAATGTGAAATCGAAAATAACAGTCATGAGCAGGATTTGAACCTGCATCTCCTGGATACCGCCCAGATACTTTGCCAATTCAGCCATCGTGACAATTGCTCCTGACTGCTAATCTCGATAACACATTCATACTTAACGTCTTTGGGTGACGCCTGCGCCATCTGTCGGCAGTATTTTCATACATTGTACCGACCAGGTAAACTTAATTTTACAATTAAGATTTTTACCTAATAATGACGCAAACCCTATAAATATTTAGATATTTTTATATATATTTTTAGCATTTGACATGCTTAGCACTGAAAAACTCAAATCCTGCTCGTGACTGTTATTTTCGATTTCACATTTTTCACTTTGTGTTTAATGTATAGTGCTAAGCATGTCAAATGCTAAAAATATATATAAAAATATCTAAATATTTAATAAACAATTTAGTAGCCATCGATTTAAATCAACTCAGTATTAGTAGCAAACAGTATCTCGCGTAAAACAATGGTGAACCGTGGGTATGTAATGCACCTCTGCCTACCCTTTTGGGGAATACAGGCATGATGCCATGTTTTTTTTATGTTCTTAAATACCCTCTTTATTTGAAGAACTCAATTTTTTTTTTCTTAATTGTAACGTGTTAATATATTTGTAATTTTATTATTGTAATTTAATTTTGCATGTAGTTTAATTTTCTGTTGTCATATTTACACTGCATGATGTGATCTCCTATAGTTAAGGAAGCACAAGGACTACCTATATCCTTGTACCTATATCATCTTTTTTAAATTACATGTAAAGTGAATTCTTTGTTGGAGATCCTTATTAAATAAATAAATCAACGATCAACGCAATTCTGACAGATATCTTCGATATCTTCTATAGGAATATAATGGAGGATCTGTGATTATATCCTCCGAGACACATTATATAATAGAGACTTTTAATAATAAATTAGCGATTTATAGTTATACAAAATGCATACTAAAATAAGCTAGTATTTATTATTATAGATGGCCATTCTCAAATTAAATAAATAAATATACACGGACATTTTTCACACAACGTCCTCTGGTCCCAAACTAAGCTTAACGCTTGTGCTATGGGTACCAGATTACGGATATAATACATATACTACTTTTTTTTTATAAATACATACATATAATAGATAGAAAACACCCAGACGCAGTACAAATATCTGTGTTCATCACACAAATAATTGTCCAGAGAGGGAATCGAACTCACGACCTCGTGCACGGAAGTCGGTTACACTACCGCCACGATTTTATTGTAGTTGGTTTGTTTACCTGAAAATTGTTTGCTATTTTTTATGTCATTGTATTATTTGGTTCATCAGCGATATTGTTAAAATGTATAGTATCTGGAAGTTTAAAGAATTGAGATTTTGCGTACAAAAAAATTAAGAAAAATTCTCAGTAGCAGCGGGAGAAATGTGCCCGGTAGACATCAATAGGCTCGCCCCCTATTACGTGGTACTTAAAAACATAGCTGGCGAGTCGTGGGCGTGTAATACACCTCTGCCTACCCCTTCGGGGATTACAGGCGTGATGTTATGGTTTTTTTTTGTTTAAAGAATTGAAAGACGCTATGCTGTGTAGCCACCTAGCCACAAAACTTTTGCTACGTATAGTCTTTTCCCACTTTTTTTAAATGTTGGGTCTTTGGGAAATAATACATTTATTTATTATATTTTGGTACAGCGCACAGAGGCATATTACGAGAAAATTAAATCAGTGAAATAACCGGTTACAAATTACTTAGAAATTACAGTTTTCAGTGGTTAAGTCTATAATATCTACGCCATCCGCCATGCCGTGAAACAATGGCAGTAAACATCCTAACTAGATTTGTTTTACGCCATCTGTGCAATACGTTAAGAACTAAAAGCTGGTACTGACTAGTGATTTTGACATCTTTTGTGTTATTGGCCGTTACCGCTAGATGGCTGTAAGATCCGTAGCAACATTTCGATTTTATTACTAGATCATTTTTGTTTAATTCCTATCTAATAAGTACTACATTATAGATTTTAAAATATTAATATTCAAAATCTATAATCTATAAATCAATTCCTTTTCCTATCATACCATACAAACCTTGTGCCTAACCTCGAAATATACCTATATGTAGAGTTGTAAAGGAAGAACGAAAAAATAAAATTGCTGTTTCACATACCTAATTAATATATTATATTAGCGACGATTTGTTTGTATGAACCATTGGCAGACTATACGAGCAGGAATTATGAGCCACACGCGGTAGAGTTAATATTTATATAGTACTTTGAATGTAATGTAGTTATTGTTATTACTTACTTATTGTTAGTTGTGGTACCTATATCATGAAAATGTCGTAGTCTTTATCTACCAAATTACACCACTACTGATATTATAGACGACAGACGAGACATTATTTTATAGTGTTATATTAAATTAGGTATATATGTACGTTATTAAAATTATTATTTTCCTATCATCTACGAACGTCTCCGCCAAAAGTAACTTATATTATCAATACTCTACATCGATAAAATGTTAAATACAGTTTTATATAATTCTCTACAGAGAAGCAGGTTCTGTCATACAAAAAAGCCCCTTCCTTAGTACATTCCATTACTCGTGAGTTTACGTTATACAACCTCAGTTAGCACATGCGCTCGCGCAGGCTTTGTCGCGTTTCGCACTGGTGCTTTGCCCCACGACCGGTATTTATGTATATGGTATAAATTTTCACTTTTCGTTGCTTTTATACCTGTAGATTTAAATTTACGCGTTAGACGCAATTCGTGTGCGTTAAAATATAGTGGCTGTAAATATATATTCTTCTTGGATCGTAACTCTTTTCGATGTAAGTAACTTTTAAAGGTAATACTGTTTTCATTCAAAGAAATATTTTTGTTAAAGTTTATTAAGATAAAATGTTTAAAGTACTACGTAATGTCTGAGTATCCTCGCACCGTTTATTGTCTGTTCCACACCCGAATAAACAAATGTCTGTTTCGTCCATAAATAGCGCCATTAATAGATTTTTTTTGTATAAGTCTTGTATAATAGTAATTAGATACTGAATATTATGCCAGGACAAGGAAAACAACAGGAGGAAACCTGCATGCCCAGAAAGATTTTCTCGATGGCTTGTGTCTACCAACCCGTACTGGCTAGCGTGATAGACTACAGCCTTAACCCCTCTCATACTAAAAGGCCTGTGCATAACAGTGGGACAGTAATGAGTCGTGAAAAAAAAGGATTTAATTGACCCGAGCCCTACGCCGCTAAGAAGGCTCTGGAGTTATGATTGTGTAAAATTGTCATTCTGCTCAGTGAAGTGTTTCCATTTCATATATAGGCTTCGGTCATTAGTTTTTTCCACTGGTATTATAAATAACTAACGAATACAAAAACGAGTTTATATACTTAATACTTTTAGTTAAGTACATATTCAAAGATGTTTTCTTATAATGGGTTTCTTCATACATTTGGATGACGTTAGCAAAATTTATAAATAATTGTATAGATTTATTATCTTTATTCTGCTAAATCTATAAAAACTTCGCGGATTTCCGCAATATGTACTTACCTATACATGTTTTTGTTTTTCATCTCATTAATGTAACTCTCGTATTGAGAGAGACTTAGGCCGTAGTTCACCCCGCTGGCCCAGCGCGGTCTGGCAAGCTTCACAAGCCTTCGAGAAAATCTCTCAGGCATGCAGTTTTCCTCACGAAATTTTCCTTCCCCGAATAGTGATAATATCTAGACAAATACACAAATATTCCCGCTGGGGGAGGACCTTGGACTGGAGGTTGAACTCTTTACTCCTTGTAGTTCTTTGTTTTACCACTAGTCTCTTGATATCAATGTATTTACAAGTGAAGAAACCCATTTCACAACATCTAGGAGCCGTAATTTAAGAAGCCAGGACAGACCGATTATAAATAACATGGACAGCTTCTGCCTAGTTACTTGGTATTCTACCAGTTCATTAACAAAATCTTTTAAAACAATTTTATATATTATTATACTCTATTTTAAATAATATACTCAATTTTTATTTACAACTTCAGTTTTTTTTTCTTCTGAATGTAATAATGATTCATTATTTTGATCTGTATTTTAGCATTAGACATGCTCAGCTACTTTAAAAGAACAAATTATTTGTGAAAATGTGGAAAAAGAGAACCTTTAGTGCGAGCATGGGCTTAGCGGTTAGAGCACTTCCCCCGGATTGGAAGGGACGCAGGTTCGATTCCCGCTCGCACTAATTCTTCTCTCTTTTTACACATTTTCACAAATAATTTGTTCTTTAATGAATCATTATCTCTGTCTCTATAATATATGCTATATATTAACCCACTTTAACTAGATAAGACTAGTAACATAGTTATAGTACTAGCCTCTGTGTGATATAACTAGATAGGTACTTGTATCGCGGCTTTAACTATCTTACTATGATATACATAAGCATAAATTATCGCAGAAATACGCCAGTTTTAAAAAAAGAAGTCTCAATTTACTATTCTATCTCTAATAGATTGAAATAGAATTCTATCTAATAATAGATACATAGGTAGATTTATTGTTAGATAAATAATAATAAATTAAAACTATTATATTGACTTGAAATTTTTAAACATTATCTTAGTATAAATACCTAAAATTGTTTTATTTGAAAAGTGTATAGGTATAACTGATGGTCTATTTGTAAAACTATGGAAAAGCTCAAGTACGAGAAATTGGGTTAAAATTTTTGAAAAAATATAGCCACCGTTCAGTTCCGTCATCAGATCAGCTCAATCGGACTTAAATCTGTTTTATATAACCTATATTTAATTTTTATTTTTATTTAATAGTCTGTTCGATCATTGTTTCTAATATGTATCCTGTTTTAAAGAGAGGAAGGTTTAGATTACACATTATTTGGTGTCTAGTTATTACATCGTAGATTCGGATGTGTAAAGAAATCGTTAAATTTAATTACACTGATTTTTTTATTTACATTCTCATTAGTTTATGCTGCCACTGCATAGTGCTGAAAAGATTATTAATATATATATATATATATATATATATATATATATATATATAAATTATTGTATGCGTAAACGATGTTCCTAAATATGCATGAGTAAAATTAAATATGCTTTGTGATCATGTAATGCTAACCTACTTTCTCTTTTCGCAATAACATAATTTCTATTTTTTATAACATTGGTATGTTTGAATATATCGCTGCTGAATTGCGAACAAAATAAGTGCCTAATATAAAATAGTACATAAAGCTCCATTTACGCTTCAATAAGTACAGTAGCGAGTTAAGAAATCAGTCAGCTAAGTAGTAAGTAATCTACTTATTCGAAAAGTAACGTTCAAACGTAGGCAAGTGAGTTGTCTTAAGTTGCCGTTCGCGCAGAAGAAGGCTAGCCGCGTCACGGTTGCTTTTCGAATAAATTCGACTTAAAGTGTTCTGATCCTCTGATACAGTTGCATTTGATATTTTTTTAAGCAATTGACATGCTTAGCCATAATTTAACACGTTGTTTTGATCCAGAAATAGACGTCAAATTACATTATACGTGTATCAATGTATGTGCTACAATTAGAGAAATATTGTCAATGTTTGTCCAACACATTGAAAATTAAATATTAATAGAAAAAACTTTAATAGAAGTAACCGCTTATGGACTGTATGTACTAAACTCGCCCGTCTACATGCCAGCCAGTTAAGTTGGCAGGGTGCGGGAGACGCAAAAATGCACTCGCACTTAACTTGCCGAAAAATAGGATCGTGATCCATTCAACTCAAACTAATCCACACTTAACTCATTTTTGCTGTTCAAACGACACTAGTTTACTTACGCCAATTCGCAGTTGACTAAGTTAACTCGCTACTGTACTTATTGAAGTGTAAGTAAATAGCGCTAAGTGTATTACAGTTAAGTAATGTATTTTGAACACTTCTTTGTTTGAACAATTATAGTAAAATAACATTTCTCGAGCTTAAAAATATGCTGCTCCTAACTTATTTTTGTAATACACTTAACCCCTTATTAAATAGCATTGTATAAGCTTCGAATAGTTATTCAGTGTTTTGTTCCATTCCTTCAACGTCAAACTGTCATGTTAGTGACAAAGACAAAACACTGAATAACTATTCAGAGGTTATACAACGTTTATTAGTAAGGCAGTCACCGTTTATTCCAAACCTAATAATAACACGTAACATTTTATCTGTATTATCCTAACTTTATACGTAAGAGGTAAAAGCATTTTGCTCGTATATTATGTGGAAGCCGTGTGGGGCCGGCTTTAGGATTGTCCCACCCCTCTCTACCCACGGGAGTCGTAAGAGCCGACTGATGGAATATCGGGGGAGTGGGCAGCAGCACTCCCTCGAGTATTAACGACATCCACTGTGATCGCCAACCCGCCTGCCAAGCGTGGCGATTACGGCATTATTCCCCATTCTTGGGGAGGCCTATGTCCAGCAATGGACGTTAAAAGGCTGATGGATGGATTATGTGGAAGTCATTAAGGTTAAATGCGAGCACAATACAAAGTATTCAGTATTTCATATGGCTTTATCTAGGATTGCAATCTTGACCATTGAAGAAATGAAATAGTTCTAGTGATCCGCCAGCACAGGCGTACACACGCCGGGTATATTTAGTGGGCGAGGGACCTACACTAAATGAAGTGTACTTTTTTCTGATTTATAAAAAAGGATTGCAGTTTTGGCGGCAATTATTAATCAGTTCTCAATTACTTTATGTTCTGACATGTATAATTCCTCCTAAACATTGGACCTGGATATTTTTTTGGGTGTCTGAGTGGATTCCGGGATGTTTAAATTGACAATAGGACGGGTCCTATCCGCGGTCCTAACCGAGGTTTATGGTAGATACTGCAATAGTCTAACAGAGTTTTATTTTTCTCTAATGGCGGCATTGTATTTTTTATTTATTACTTTCTAATTTCATGAAAATCTTTAAAATCGTGAAATAAATAGCTATTTATTTCTAACACAATATGAATATCTTCATACATATTATATAAAGTAGTTTAATTTTATTAACATAAATATGGAGAAACGCGTTTATTTGCCTTTATACTCAGAATTTTTAAACAGAACCACTAATACGTATGTACATTATGTAATATTATGACATATTTTGGTAATAAGTTTGCGTGATCTTGCATGTATGAGGTATACGTAATTGTTAACGGAATCGGAAGTGTTTTATAACTATTTACTCGAAGGTATACCTCCGCTTAACCACAGGACAGCAGCAGCACTTCTAACGATCATTTCTTTTTTACGTTTTGTTATTATTCCATTGTTCAGCACGAAACGCTTTCATAATTTTTGATCTATATTTTTTAGCATTTGTCATGCTCCACCACTTTTTAAAGTACAAATTATTTGCGAATAAGGAAAAAGAGATTTTTTTTGTACTAGCGGGAATCGAACCCGCGTCTTTTCCAATCCGGGGAAGTGCTCTAAGCCACTGAGCTATAGTACAGGTCTTTCGACCATCCCAATCTCCTTATCACATTTGTCTTTACGACCAACGCCATCTATCGGAAGCATTTACATGCATTAAACCGATATAGTAAGTTTAATTTTGCAATTAAAATTCATACTATTTGATGGCGCGATTTTTTAAACATTTTTGATCTATATTTTTTAGCATTTGTCATGCTCCACCACTTTTTAAAGTACAAATTATTTGCGAATAAGAAAAAAGAGATTTTTTGTACTAGCGGGAATCGAACCCGCGTCTTTTCCAATCCGGGGAAGTGCTCTAAGCCACTGAGCTATAGTACAGGTGTTTCGTCATAAAGACAAATGTGATAAGGAGATTGGGATGGTCAATTGCTAAAAGAAATAGACCTAAAATGTTTAAAAAAATATATTTCAAAAAATATTGAATAAATACGGCTAGCGCTATGAGTTAGAGTGAGAGAGGAGGAGCTTGCCTACCGCTGCTGTATGCGTGAGAGAAAGGGAAGCCAGACAGACTGGCACCGTAACGCATTACGTAATGAAGCGGTTTACCCTCCCATAAGAAGTTATCACTTCAAAAATAACCATTTTAGATAGCATTTGTGGAAATTTTTTCATAGCGCTCATATACAGTATAAAAGAAACCCATTAGTAAATTTTCACTGTAATAGCCACAGGAGTTTGGGCTGTGCGTTGATATGTCTATAGTCTGTCAATTTTCCCAGCTTCGCATTATAGTGATGTCATATGATATGTTTTTATGTCCCATTTTTTGTTTGTCCATCCATCAGCCCCCCAGCGCCCACCGCTGGACATAGGCCTCCCCAAGAAATGGGGGATAGTGCCGTAATCGCCACGCTTGGCAGGCGGGTTGGCGATCGCAGTGGATGTTGTTAATACTCGAGGGAGTGCTGCTGCCCACTGCCCCGGCATTCCCTCAGTCGGCTCTTACGACTCCCATGGGTAGAGAGGGGTGGGACAATTCTAAAGCCGGCCCCACACGGCGATACCGCCAAATCCATCGTTATACGTTCATTGCCTTTCGTCAAAAAAATCTATATTGGATAAAACATAGCATAACGCCTGTATTCCTCAAAGGGGTAGGCAGAGGTGCATTACACACCCACGATTCGCTAGCTATGTTTAAGTCCCACGTAATAGGGGGAGAGCCTATTGCCGTCTACCGGACACATTTCCAAACTCCGGGCTGCTACTGAGAATTTCTCTAAAATCTTTTTACGAAAAAGGTCAATAACACTGCCCGACTTGGGAATCGAACCCGAGACCTCATGATCAGCAGTCGCTCACACTACCGCTGCACCACAGAGGCAGTTTATTTTGGATAGGACTTGCATAAAATTCTTTCCCACCTACTACAGTATCAAAGAAACCCTTATTAACATTTTTCACGGTCCTAGGAGTCTGGGCTGTGCATTGATATATCAGTCTGATCAATCAGTTATTATTTTATACTCTGTCAAGAAAGTATCGGGAAAAGATCAATAGTACACAAAATTTTTGTTATTCATCCAAATTTATTTTATCACCTTCAAAGTATGCTCCTTCAGAAACGATAGACTTACGCCAACGAATAATCCAATCATCAAAACATTTTTTAAACGCTGTTTCCGGAATTGAGTTCAGTTCTCGCCGCGAATTCTCCTTTATGTCTTCTACCGATTGAAAACGGGTGCCACGAAGTGATAATTTGAGTTTAGGAAAAAGAAAGAAGTCGGCTGGAGCCATATCTGATGAATATGGTGGTTGCTCCATAGTATTTGTTGAGTGTTTGGACAAAAATTTATTCATAATGATGGCCTTGTGCGTAGGCTCATTATCGTGGTGCAAAATCCAAGAATTTACTTTCCACAAATCTGGCCTTTTTCATCGAATTTGCTCTCTTAACACCGCATAACGCTCAAATAATATTCTTTATTCACCGTTTGCCCTTCTGGCAAGAATTCCGAGTCCACAACACCGCGATAGTCAAAGAAAACAGTTAACATGACATTGACTTTTGATCGACTTTGGCGTGGTTTTTTCGGTTTCGGTTCAGTTGGAAGTCGCCACTCCAAAGCTTGTTGACTAGTTTGCATGTCAAACTCGTAAACCCACGTTTCGTCACCAGTAACAATGCGTTTCATGAATGTTGGGTCGGAATTGACTCGTTCTAGCATGTCCTCAGCAACTCTCATGCGATTGAGTTTTTGGAGAAAATACAGGTCTTTTGGGACTAGCCGAGCGGAAAAAAGACACTAAAAAAGAAAGTTCGGCGGCTATCTCTCTCAAAGTTGTATGAGGATTTTCAGTCACTATTTCCTTCACTTTTGCAATGTTAACTTCAGTTGCAGACGTTGATGGCCTACCAGAGGCAAATCTTCCATCACATCTCGACCGTTTTTAAACACTTTGTACCACTCATAAGCACATGTTTTTGATAAAGTCGATTCACCGTAAGCCTTCTGTAACATTTTCAGTGACTCCGAACACGAAATTTCATTGGCGATGCAAAATTTAAGACAAACTCTTTGTTCGATGTTTTTGTCCATTATGAAATTCGCAATACATACTAGATATGATATAACTAAAAACAGCACTGTATTAATATAAATAACAGATGCAACAAACAGATGCAACAAACTCCGCGCCAAAATGGATAACAGTTGTGCCAATCTAACAACAACAAAAAAAAAACATAAATTTGAATTTGGAACCATAAGCAAATCATCCATTCCCAATACTTTCTTTACTGAATGTATAAAATATTATATACAGAGATGAGTGGAAGAAACTAGAAGAGGACAACCTGACTACCAAACTAATTGCTGAAATATATGCTTTTTAAGATTTTTAATTTTTTAAGTAGATCTATAATACATGTATCTATTATATAAGATAAAACTGTAATATATTTGGTTAGTGAATAAAGGCTTTATAAACAATAGAAGATTTATAAATAAAGCAATTAAATTATTTTTAAATAAACCAATGCATTCACAATACACTCAAAGGGCTAGTTGCATTCAGAGTGCTCTATCTATAATTATACTGCAATTTTAATATGTCCAAACGATGATTTGGTAATCTCAAAGTTTTTGAAAGGTAATCATTAATCAGCTACATCAGTGAATAATGCATGACAATGGCGTACGCGGCACATCTAAAACTCGGCCATGGCGGACTTTGTATTACGTATTTTATGATCTGTTAGACCAGTAACTCGACGAACTACTGCGTAAAAATTGCAATATCTGCTTTTTAATTCAGCTTAAAAAGATAACGTGGCGAATCACCGGTAAGTTAACATTTTATTAAAGATACAGTTTGAAATATATCCTAAAAGTACTTAAAATTATGTACATATTTGAATTTATAAATTTATTTCATAAGATAGTAGCAGTCTTTACCTATCTCTTTCATAAACCCAATAAAAAAGTGGAACAAAAAATAAAACGTAATCGGAAAACCATCGATATATATATATATATATATATATATATATATATATATATATATATATATATATATATATATATGTTATATAATGTTCAAATTTATTGTTTTCAGTTAAATATTGATGTAAGGGAAAAATAGCGAAAGCAATAGATCAAATGAATGAAATGAATTTTATAAGCCGAACAGGTCAAGTGTTGGTTCAATATGTTCATGAAATGTTCTACTCAGCAAATTTGAGTGGCTTTGGCCTAAAAGAATCTGAATTGGTCTTGCTTTCGCTTAAAAGAAAGCTTGCATCCAAAAAACCTGTTACGGTTGGTGTGCAAAAACGCAAGGTCTTTGAAATAAAAAAGTTCCACTGAACAAACACGGGTGTTCAGGGACTGATTACCTGCATCAATGGTGTTAAGCATTTATAAGTCACAGTTTTTGAAACCGGCACTTTGGGCTACTTAACAATGTATAAACTTAACCAAAATCATCTAGAGCTGATCTTCGGCAAAATTCCCAGAAACTAACTACTAAGCAAACTATAAATATTAGGATAATATTTCGTAAACAGAAAATAATTAACTAGCAAAAAATTAGAAAATTAAACAATTTTGTAATGATTAAAAAATTTTACTATTTATTCCCCGTTTGCACCTAATATAATATCAAAAAAATATCTATAAACGCGCGGATGAGTGCACTGGAGGCTCAAACTTCCTCCTTATCCTCTTTCCTTTCCTTATTACCTCTACACCTCCCATATCATTCCTGAAAGATGGCGACGCACTAATGATGCCTCGGGTGGCATGTTTGCAACCCACGTAGAATAAAAAAAAAATAAGACCTTTGCTACTCCACTGCTCTCTTTGTTCCTATAGGCTTCCCGAAATACTTTATAAAGCGTTGTTTGATATTCATTGCTGCTAACAACAGATGCCATTTTAAGGGACTGGAATGTAAGCAGCTATATACAGTCAAAACCGTTTATGGCGACATCGTTTAGAACAACTTACCGGTTATATTGACCCAGAACAAAGGTCCCGGCTGAATGCTATTTGACGGCCTTACCAAACACATTGCTTTTTACGACATTGCTTATCACGACATACCTCATTAAACGACTACATTTAACTAATATTTTCGGAGAATTAGATCTATTAGAACGACCAGCTAAGCTGTATTGTAAACGATTTGAATAGGTATCCACATCTGGCAAAGTATAACGGTCAATGGCTATTGAAAACGCAAAAGTAAAAAAAAATAAGTGTCGAGTGTAGGGTCTTTTGTAATTCTTAGAAACAAAGCACATGCAGTAGAGTCAAAGCCCACTTTTTCATATCTCTTCAGTTAGTTTGTTAGTTATCTGTACACAAGACGCACCAAAACATATTGTGGAGTTAAACATTTAACATGATGTCGCAAAGAAAAAGGAAACAAATAAATATCGAAGTAATCGCGTATTTATCAAAGCTAGAGAGCGGAATTCCAAACAAAGACTTAGCAAAGGAATAAATGGGGTAAGGGTCAATAATATGTACCACTTCATAAAAAAATAGGACTTCGTATCTCGAAAACATCACCGGTTGTTATGACTATCGGTTTTTACGACTAAATATGAGTAGTCCTTTCGATGTCGTTATAAAAGATTTTGACTGTATATATCAACTGCCTAGTTGAAGTACAAAATGGTGAAATTAGAGGCGAGTGCCACGTTTGGGCTTTGTTTTTGTATGAAATGCAATATCCAGTGGTATAGTTGATCAATTTAGGTAATGATGAAATGAAATTTATGGTAATGTGGCTTAAGAATAAACCAACATTGATTTCTATTTCAAGCCTCTTATTGTGTCTACCATGCTACATTTTGAAGCCACTAACAATTTAGCGATTAAAGCAACCATTTAAAATAAGCCGTATTCTTAGGCAATTTAATTTCAGTGATATGAAAAAAAATTAAACCGTTAGGTGGTCATTAGGGATACTAATTTTATCACTTTAATTAACACTCTTAACAGTAAATTAAATTACAGTTGAAGCTGCAAATATCACAATTTAACATATGAAGAGACTGGAGTTAGCCTTAGTTATTATATATTACCATATTCTCACAACTAAGGCATCATCAGTATTTTCTGTAAAACGCAAATAGAATTTTTGATAATCCATTATAAACTATCACTTGTTTTATTGCAAAGCATCTTCTTGTAAATTTTGAAGGTTTTTGGAAAACAGGCAACTATAAAATTAACACTGGCTTCTGAAACACACGATGGTTGCAACTAGCGATGACTAGTAAATGAGACCGTCAACCGATTTCGTCCCCCGGTTACTTCATAATTAACAAATGTGGCTCTAATTGCTTCGAAACGCACATTGGCTCATACATCGATAAGTTTATAGCGATGTTTTCAAAACGTTGCTTAATTGGCCATCAAACAAGTTGAACTAATAATTCACGCATAAACGCCTCGTACACATGTCATAACTTCTTTATGCAATGTTTCTGATGTGTGTGGGTTTACAAAATACGAGTATTATTTACGAGATGACAACCTAATAATAAAATAGTACATTGTTACCCTAGGGATGAAAGCAACTCGAACTATTGAAGCCCTCGCTACGCTCGGGCGCCAAACCCCGTCTCGGGACTAAACAAGTCTTTATCCCGAGGTAAACACTGTGCTTTTCATTACGAATACGAGGAAACTAAAAATAAAAATCATGAATTAGCTAAATAAAAAATGGGAGACTTCAAAAAATTTAATTTGGAATCGCCGTTTTCCCGCCGATTTTGTTTTTTTTCTGTGGCCTGTCAGCTATTCAGCCATTATTTTTCAATTTTAATCATTGAAAAAATATAAATCTTCGTTATTTTAAAATATAGTTGCAACTATATTAAAATAAAGTCATATAAAAAACAAATTCTTTAATAAATAGGTACTTAAACTAATATGTTATTTCAATTTTACATCGCGCTGTAATTGACTGGCTGTACAGAAAATAGAACTGTTTTTTTTTTATAATTACTCAGCTGTCAGTTGAAAGTAATTCTCCCTAGGGCTAAAGTATTACTTTCAACCCGCTCCTCAGGCAACTTCAGGCCTACTTTCAGAGTATGAGTAATGAAAAAGCATTTATAAAACTAATGTACTCACTTATCACTTTAAGAAATTTAGATGTGTTTACACCGTTAGGCCTGTTAAGCAATGTTGCGTAAATAAACATGATATATCATGTGCTATGTAAGTGAAAATTACATGTTGAACGCTAAGTATATATGATATAATAAGAAGTTCATTCATAATCATAACACACATCCAACTGGTATATTTATAAATAAAACTGTTTTGGTTAATCTTCACATTTCGACGGATTTAAAACAGTCGTGGTCATGGTCTGTGTATGTATTTCACAATCAATTAATATCCTGCTATTGGGCCTAGGTATCCTCTTAAAATGCACACGACGGGTTTCTTTAGTGGGGGAGAGCCCCACACTACCCTGTTCGTTGCTCTGAACGACGGGGTGTGCCGTTAGGTATTTTTTTTCCCACCGCAACAAAAAAAAAGGTATCCTCTTTAAATGAAAATAATTTAGGACATATTTCGCCTTGTCCATGTCCATCATGCTGATGCCGAATCTGGTCCAAAAGCTTGAAGACATCATCTTATGCAGTGGCGAAGAGTTTCGGGGCATTGCGTCACTCTTTCTAACACCTCTCTGCAGTTGAATCGGTTTCGTACTATTGTCCTGAACTTGGACTGACATGGTGGCGTTTCTACACAAGCATTTCAACAATTCGATGTACCGCTGAAGACTGGACTGCAGGACTGCCAATTTTGGATCGAATTGAAGGCTTTCTCCTAGGTCTACCAACCCTAAGAAAGTATATGACGGGCCTCGTGGCGTAGTCGGTAGTGTAACCGACTTCCGTGCACGAGGTCGTGGGTTCGATTCCCACTCAGGACAAATATTTGTGTGATGAACACAGATATTTGTACTGCGTCTGGGTTTTTTCTATCTATTATATGTATGTATTTACAAAAAAAAAAAATAGTATATGTATTATATCCGTAATCTGGTACCCATAGCACAAGCGTTAAGCTTAGATTGGAACCAGAGGACGTTGTGTGAAAATGTCCATGAATATTTATTTATTAAGATACGCTTTAAGCTTTGACAATTTTCAGTAATTCTTTTGCTAGTAATCTGCCAAAATCGCAATGATCCAAACTTTATAGCAATCAAAGAGTTTCTATCTGTGTTGGCTACATGTGCTGAGAAAATAATATGATGAAAGAATTTAGTATATTACTATTACATAATCACAGAAACATCACACTGGTGATGATGAAACTCCATGACCTTCACTTCTGTAACTATTGTAGTATACTTAATATTATGTGGTTACGAACATAAATAGTAGTAGTATATATATACACAAATATACTGCGCTGTATGCGCTGTAATATACTCGTAAGATGACGATACTTGGTACGTAGGTACATAAGTTCACCTTAGGTGTATGTATATGATATTTAACTAGAAAGCAGCATTGTGATTGCTTCTTTGAGTTAAAGGATCTGTGATAGCATTATCAGCCCTACAGTATAGTTTAATATAAAACAACCTTAGCAAGCTTATCAAAAAATTCTGTCAGTGATCACTTGACAGATTTTGATCATTTAATAAGCTTCTTTAGTACTTACGATAAATAATGTCTTTACATTAATTATGTTAAGACATTAATGATTGTAAGTATAATGTATACAAAGCACTGTTTGCATTTTGAAAGTTGTTTTCACAACAGCATTTTAATTCATGTGGTAATAGTCAAAATGTGTCAATCAATTCACAAACTAATTACTTTAGTTACTAATTATTGAGGAAAGATCTAGCTTTATTGAACCGCTAAGTCATCTTTATAATCGTTTGGAGCACGCGATTTTTCTTAAAGCGTTCAAAACGGAGATTGTCTCCCCTATTCATAAATCTGAGGATAAGAACATTGTATGCAATTATATACCTATATCGCTGCTCTCCAGTTTGTTTAAAGAACTAGAAAAAGTAGTTAATAAAAGTTTTTCAAAGTATCTGGAACAGAACAAGCTGTTATCAGAGCACCAATTTGGATGCTGAAATGGCCTTTCCACGAACGACGCTATACTAAAATTAATCACCAAATACGTGGATGCAGGGGATAATGTAATTGGAGTTTATCTGGATCTAAAAAAAGATTTCGATACAATCTGGATTCCTATATTGATTTCAGATGATGGGCGTAAGGGGGCACGTGCTTAAATTATTCCGAGACTACCTGTTGGGCAGGGAACAGAGAGTAAATAAGCACTTAACTGATATAGTAAAGTGTACATTTGGTATAATTCAGGGAAGCACAATTGGGCCCACGCTCTTCTTAGCCTATATTAATGATCTTGCAGAAACGATTCTACAAAAGGCAGAAATCATAGTGTTTGCAGACAGACTAGGCACAAAAAGCTACTGAAAATGACCTTAACGTCTAGCGTCGTGGGCAAGACGCTTTTTGTCCAAATTTCAGTATTAAAATCCATACCTATTCCTGCAATCAAAATTGCGTTAACTGGAAGAGTGTAACTGTGATACATTAACTAAAGCTAAAAATGTTCAGTATTTGGGTATAATAATGGATGATAAACTGAGATGGGCGGAATATATCAGTAGTATATGTGCTCGATTACGGAAGATGATTTATATTTTCAAACAACTAAGAGCTATCGTAGACATAAACCTGCTAATAAGAATCTATAAAGCGCTATGTTAATCTGTAGCAACTTATTGTATTTGTTCATGGGATGGTGCATCTAATGCAGTAATTGAGCGTAACCAACGAGCAACTCTAAAAGTCCTTATGTATTTACCCTCAGGCATATTTATCAGGCATCCTGTGATTCAATGCATTGGAGTCCTCACAATTCGCCAAATTATTATACGGGAGACCCTACGTAGGTACCACAGAAGTAATGTTACATATAAATCAACACAAAGTGTGAAAATGTGAACTGTGCACTCACCCACTCAATCACTCTCTTCCTACACTCACACAGCAATACGCGCACGCACACACACAAACACGCACACACACACATATTTTATACTACTTTTTTGCTTTTTTTGTTTTAATCATAATCCCCCAATATTGTATTATTGTAAGAAAGTTATGTGCATATACTTAATATGGGAAGGAACTGTCTCCTGAGACACAGGTACAGCCTAATTCAGGAGGCAGAGACTCCATTTTATTAAATGGTTCTGCTTAGTTTAATAAAGATTATTATTATTATAATTTCATTGAGATTTGGTTTACGCTCGAGGCAACCTTGATCTCAAAATATTTATTCCCGAAAATAGACTATAGCATTTGGACCGTATTTTAAAGGCTAAAACATGTCTGTGTCTTGTTGACGTTAAGTCTCAAAAGCTCGGAAAGCATCATCAGATTTGGAGATTGTCTGCCATGGAGTGTAAGAAAGTGCACTCCAACAAGGCCTCATTCGCAAACCGTACATGTTCCCGACTGCCCACACAATCGATTGGTATCTAATGGAAACTTGCTCATTAGGGCCTGCTTAACAGACTATGTTTTATTATGGAATTTTTGAATATCCGGTCACTAACATCTTAAATATTATTTTCTTTTACAGTAACCACGATGACTTCAGAAGTAAATGAATGGTACAGCGGGCGGAAGGTGTTCGTAACCGGTGCTTTGGGTTTGATGGGCAAGGTGCTGATAGAGAAACTGCTGTATAGTGTACCTGATATTGCATGCGTGTATGCACTGGTGAGATCGAAACGCGGCAAAACACCGGAGTCACGCATTGAAGATATGTGGAAACTACCGGTAAGGTTTCGCAACGTTTTGGTACAATTACTTAACTTTCCAACTTACATAACTAAGAATGCATCTAGATTATTCTATGCAGCAAATTATTAATTGCAATAAATCCATTATGTACAGGATTTACGATGTATTTTCAAATTTTCTTTTTCTCGTAATTATAGTATCGGTTTCATTTTAATTAATACTACCTTTTTGACCTTTAGGACATCCGTAGGCTATAGGGTTAGATCCTAGATTATTTTGTAGCTATTAGTTTGTGTCTTTGAGGCTTTAGTGTGAGTTTTACGAGTTTTGTTGATTGCAGTTGTTCAAAAGAATAAGGGAGGAGAAACCACACGTCATGAAGAAACTCATTCCTATCACAGGAGACATTATGTACGATGAACTAGGCATTGATGAAGCTAATTTAAATGAGTTATATAACGAGGTAAGTTATTTATAAATTATCTAACTCACAGAATAATCTGTATTGTGAGTTCTTTAACTTAATTCTCCTAAACATAGCAACACGCTTGTATTCCCCGAAGGGGTAGGCAGAGGTGTATTACACACCCACGATTCGCCCGCTAAGTTTAAGTCCCACGTAATAGGGGGCGAGCCTATTGACGTCTACCGGGCACATTTCCAAACTCCGGGCTGCTACTGAGAATTTTTCTTTTTAGGAAAAAGCTCAATATCATTCCAACCAACCCGGGGATCAAACCCGAGACCTCATGATAATAATTCTCCTGCTCTATGTATTGTGTAGTATCACGACTATGATTCTCTTAGGCTCTAGTGGATGATTGAAGGAATGTCACATAGTTCCAGTGGTCTGCCAAAACAGAGAGATGGCACACGGCGAGTTTATTTAGTGGGTGAGGGCCCCACACTACCCTGTTCGTTGCCCCGATCGACGGATATGTGCGGTTAGGTGCATTTTTTCCCGCCTTAACAAAAAGAAGGCTAGTGTACGATGAGTACAATGCGTTGGAAAGTTGTTGGCTAAATTTTGCTTTTACATCAAAGGAGTAACCAAATTTCTGGAATGTCATTGATCAACACCGTAAATAAAAAAATACCCCTTAGAAGTAATTTTGGTGCTAATGCTTAGTTTTTTTTAAATGCGAGATCCCGACTTTGATGTGCATTACATTTATAATAACCTCA
The DNA here is from genome assembly GCA_948253155.1 of Leucoma salicis. Taxonomy (NCBI): domain Eukaryota; kingdom Metazoa; phylum Arthropoda; class Insecta; order Lepidoptera; family Erebidae; genus Leucoma; species Leucoma salicis. The sequence continues at coordinate 10,267,146 of OX411809.1, read as the reverse complement.
TTTTTAGTTGGCACAGTTTCATTGTGTTGTACAAAGTAAATGTATTACGCTTATACGTTTAAGGATAATGGCTTCAAATAACAATATATAGTTATTTTAAAATTTTTTGCTAGTATTGATGAAAGTTGTATTTATTCAATGATCTAATTTTTGCATTTTGTTTCTTTTTGTCCGGATATTATAGTTGCAAAGTGTGAGCGATGACATAGGGACACACTATATCGACTGTACGGCAATCTGACAAATTATCCAAATATAATAGATAGATAGTTTCACTATCATTTTCTTCTATCAATAATAGATAGTTCTACTATAATTTTCTTCTATCAATAATATATTTCGTTAATGACCAGCATGATTAGGAAATACTACAAGTATCTACATAATTAAAAAACATTAGTTATCGACAAGTATTTTGATATTTTTTTTAGCATTTGAAATGCTTAGCCATATAAACTAACACAAAGGGTGAAAATGTGAATTTGAAAATATCAGCCACCAGCAGGATTTGTACCTGCATCTCCTGGAATACCGTCCCAGATGCTTTGCCAATGTGTAAAATAATGTTAAACGTATTTCAGGTATCGATCGTATTCCATTTTGCCGCAAGTTTACGTCTAGAGGCGCCTCTGAAAGAAGGCTTAGAAATGAATACCAAGGGTACCATGAGAATACTCGACATGGCAAAGAAAATTAAAAATCTGGTCACGTTCGTACATCTGTCGACAGCGTTCTGTTATCCGGATTACGATAGACTAGCTGAAAGGGTAACTAATTTTGTGTATTTTATAACTTTTGAAGACCGTTGAAGGAAGGGCACGACCTTATGGTCACGACCTCGTGGCTTCGTGGCGTAGTCGGTAGTGTCCAGACTTTCGTCCACGAGGTAGTGGGTTCGATTCCCACTCAGGGCAATTATTTGTGTGATGAACACAGATATTTGTACTGCGTCTGGGTGTCTTATATCTAATATATCTATGTATTTATTTATAAAAAAGAAGTAATGTGTGTATTATATCCATAATCTGGTACCCATAGCACCAGCGTTAAGCTTATTTTGGGACCAGAGAACGTTGTGTGAAATGTCCGTGAATATTTATTTATTTATTAATGATCCGGCTGGCTAAGCTAACGAAAGCTAAGGCAAGCTGCGTTAGTGGACCCATCGTGGAGAGAAAATGTTGAGTATTACGGTCTTATGCTTCTGATTTTGGTTAAACGAAAGCAAGGTTGGGTGGGACGCCACCATCTTCATCTGCGAGAAGTTCTTGCGCCCAAAGGAAGATACGGAGAATATTGTTTGATACTTTTAGAGATTAATAACTAAATAGGGTCCAACCGAACAGGTTTAACAAATGAACCCGTGTTCTATTCAGGTGTTTGATCCTCCAATGGATCCTCATGAAGTATTACGCGCGGCGAGCTGGCTTACTGACAAACAACTGGATCTTCTGTCACCGTCTATTTATCAGAAGCATCCCAACTCTTACACTTATTCAAAGCGCCTTGCCGAGGCATTAGTCAGGGGTAGTTATCCGGATTTACCCGCTGTTATTGTCAGACCAAGCATAGGTAAGATTAGCAATATTCAATTTGACGAAATAATATTCTTTAAGGTCCTAACGTTATAATAGGACGCAAACTATTCTAATACCTCGATGTCGATGATGCTGTCGATAGAAACGGTAGTTTCTCATAATTTTTTTAAACAATCGGTGGTTTCGTTATACCATATCTATCGCCTGCAAGCAACGACCAGCTTGTTCCTTGTGCTGAGACAGCCCCCGTATCTTAAGACAGTGCTATCTTTTGGCCAGAGCCGAAGCCCCAGCTTGCGAATATTATTCAGCAGACAAATCTCTCATTCACAATTGTCTTAACCACTGTTACACTGTTGGGCCACGTGGCGTAGTCGGTAGTATAACCGTCTTCCGTGCACGAGGCCGTAGGTTCGATTTCCACTCAGGACTATTATTTGTGTGATGAACACAGATATTTGTACTGCGTCTGGGTGTTTTCTATGTATTATATGTATGTATTTACAAAAAAAAAAGTTGTATATGCATTATATCCGTAATCTAGTACCCATAGCACAAGCATTAAAGTTTAGTTGGGACCAGAGGACGTTGTGTGAAAAATGTCCTTGAATATTTATTTAAGCGGAGACTTCTGCCGAAAAATTTATCATCAGCACAATGCGAGTCTATTTATATCTGTACCTTTTTGTCTATACAGAAATAAACGTAAATAATCATTAAATTTTCACACTTCTAGTAACTCCAACGTACAAGGAGCCGATTCCCGGTTGGGTGGATAACTTGAACGGGCCTATTGGTCTTATGGTTGGCGCTGGTAAGGGCGTCATACGTTCAATGCATTGCTACGGTCACTACCATGCGGAAGTAATACCATTGGACATCTCTATAAACAGTATAATTGTCATCGCCTATAAAATTGGAAAGGGTACCCAAAGGTAAACTTCTATTTATTTTTTATTTAAGAAAAAACCTTTCGCTCGTATCGAAAGACGAGCGGAGTTTGAAAGCGCGTCTTCGGAATATCATTCATAGATACCAACTGAGATATCGTAACATTCACACGGGACCGTCGATCTCCATAACACATTCTTTCCTAATGTCTTGGGTGGCGCCTGCGCCATTGGTCTTATTTATAAGCAAGAATGTGGATAAACTTAGTACCTAGTATTACTCATTATATTTACCATAACCATAGGTTATTAAGCTATAAGATGATGTTTGTACATAAATTTAAATAAAAAATTGTTTAACTTGGAATATCAGATTCCGTTGCCATCAATTCTTCCATAAAGAAACAGTAGATCTTCTAAATATTTCTTTTTAAAAGACGACACCCTGCGCTATGTAATAATAATCCTTGTATGGTGGGGCACTATACAAACATACAATTGCACGGTCACAAAGTACACCCAGACTCAGAACATCCATTTGGGAATCGAACCCACAACACTTAGGCGAAAGGCCGGTACCACTCTGCCATCTGCACACTCAACATCGGTTTTTAAACGAAATATTATAAACTAGCCTTTGCCAGCGGCTTCGCCGCAGCCAAAAGCTAGTTTTTGGGTTATATCTCAGGTTCCCGGTATAGTAGCGGAATAAAATGTATACCAGTTGTTAAGTGTAATGGAGAGCTATCAAATAATAAAAGTTGCATCAATATCCATTCAGTAGTTTTTGCGTGATGCGTGAACAAACAAACAGACAAACAGACAATCAGATAAACTGACAAACAGACAAAAAATCTAAAAAAATCGTTTTGTGTTTAGACACACTATATAGCCTATTACAGTAATTTTTTCTCAAATATCTTAAATGTACAGACATAGATATGTTACAGTTTTATAATAGTCATAGATAATAGATTATAAATTCACGTCACAGTGAAAATAAATAAGTTTAATAAACTGGTTTTAAGATAGACACCCGCCATTCAGATTTCCATTATTGTGTAATAGAAGAAGTGATAATATTAGTGAACTCGCCTATTATGCATGTATTTTCTCACGAAATATGCAGCTTTTTATTAGCTGCATCATATTTACACCTACATGTGTATATTACGGTTTAACAGCTTTTCTGGGTCCTGCATGTGGATCGCCTTGATCTTAGTTGTAAGGTAAACTCTTTAACAACACCCTTAGTAATACCCAGATTTCGTTAAAATTTATATCATCAGTTTTATTCAAAGTCTTGTCCATAAAATGTTAGTAGCATCATTGAAAACGGGTATTACCTATGTACTAATGTATAAGCTTATTGCTGTGTCTACCTGGCATATCAGACTCTCTCCATTTCTCCCCCTTATTGACTCAATATAATGTTTTAAAACTTACAGACCAGAAGACATACCAGTCTTCAATTTAAGTTCAGGCGATGACAGACACACAACATGGAAAGAGGTGTTAGATATTGGGAAGGTGACGTGTCGAAAATATCCTTTCGAAGGCCCGTTATGGTACCCAGACGGAAATATTCGACACAACAAATTCATCCATGACCTCTGTGTCTTCTTTTACCACATTGTGCCGGCGTATTTCATCGATTTCTTAATGTTGTTGTTCAGGCAGAAAAGATTGTAAGTTAATTTTTTATATATACACATAATACCATGCGAGAACTGTTGCTATTTTACGCTATTCATAACAAAGCAGATCCTTTCCTATGACAAGACTTTCATCTCCCGCACTACAGGTAGCTCAACTGATCACAAGCATTATGCAAGCACCATGTCAGAATGATTTGAAATGTCAGAGATGTATGAAAGTTGCCATTTCTGCTTAACCGTTAGTTTGCTAAGCTATCACTGCTACTATGATGGATGTATGATACAAGCTGGTATGGCCAATACGATGGTAAGCAGCAGCCTATAGCCGTTAGTTAGCAGGTATCATTTGGGTGTTACCAACCCCATGAAAAGGACAAAGAGGTGGAGAGTAAGAATAATTAATAAGGGATGAGGTGGAGGCTAATAATGGCCAAAAAGTGATGAAGGCCTCCACCGCTATTCATCTGACGAAAGAGGAAGACGGTAGGAATATCTATCGTTACTATACACTGATATTCTATGAGAGAGTGGTACTTAGCGAAATTCCACCTTGTCCACCAGCAATTAGGCCGGCCCATTTATATTGAATTTAATCACAAACAATTACTTAGAATGTATATTTATTACCTTCGGTGAAGCTTATTTTCTAATAATTGCCACATTAAAGATGTTTATTTAAATTTTAGCATGGTACGCATTCAAAACAGAATATCCGTAGGTCTGGAAGTTCTTCAGTACTTCACGACGCGTGAGTGGTGGTTCGATACAAACAATTTCAAGTCTTTAGCAAACATATTGAACTCTGTCGACCGCGAACTGTTTCCCATGGACATCTCTATCATAGAAGACAAACCATATATCGAAAGTTGTATGATTGGGGGCAAATTGTACTGCCTCAAGGAAAAGTTGGAAAACTTGCCGAAAGCGAGGCTACAGAATAATATGTGAGTGTATCTTTGAACTTCCATTCTAAGAAGACACCGGCCCCCTTAGAATGAAAAACGAAACGTAAGACGAACTTTCGTTTCGAGTAATTGTGAATGATCAACAGTCCGACGCGTGATTCCTGATTAGTCGAGATTTTGACGCGTGATTCAGGCGACCAATCACAATGAAGTGAAACGAAAGTTCGTCAAACGTTTCGTTTTTCATTCTAAAGGAGCTGTATGCTATATATACTCGTAATCTTTGTGGGGATGAGCTGAGGCTGATGATCAGTCGATCTGGGTATAAATTGGTATCACCACGGAACTTTGTGGCCATTATTTATTTAGAAAAGTTGACGATCTACCTACTTTGATATGTATTTACTAAATTATTAGTTTAGCTCGTATTACGCCATTGAGTAGACAAGTGCTGAACCATTTTCAAATCTCAGTTTATAATTGGCTTAAAGAAACCATTTACTTTACTTTTGTCAATGTTTTATTTTCAGTTTGTACATTCTGGATCGCGTAGTGACCGTGTTTTTCTACCTTTTGCTGGTGTACTGGATTGCGTCCTATTTCAAACCTGTAAGAGACCTGCTATCATATGGTGGGCCAGCGGTTAGACACTTGCCTCTCGTAGGCAAAGCAGTATTCAGAGATGAAGCGATGTAAATCTTCTCAAGAAATAAAAAGATGAATTAATTAGGAATAAAATAAGTATACAGCACATTTAATTGTATATGGCAAATTTAGTGAATTTTTATTCTTGAAAGTAAATTATGCATATAATAATACACACACATATATATATTGTTATATTTGTGTAAAAAATTGTTATATTTGTGTAAGTACTTGGTAGCACTGCAAAGAGAATGGTATAGAGTACGATTAAATGACTTACCACATAATATATTTAGCCACATGATATATTTATATTTGATATAGTTTTATAATTTGAAGATGTAAATACACGATTTTATTTATTTATTATTATTATTCGATGCACAGTCCGAAGACAGGCAAGCCTCGGAAGGCACATACATGCCTCTGAATTTTTAAAAATGATATTTGTATTTATTGACAAATTACTGCCCTGTGAAGGAAAACATCCTGAGGAACTCTGCCGCCCAAAAATACCTCAGCAAGTGTATTCCTTTGCAGAATTATTTAGTCATTCTCTCACCCGCCAGCACCCGCGGTATACTGGTGGGTGTACTCTATGCAGGGCTGGTACATGCGAATGTTCTAAATTGAAACTAATTATTTATAGAAAATCAATTCAAATTCAAAAATACTTTTTTTTAGCCCTATTAGATAGAACTTAAAATCGTTAAGAAAACACCAATAATTAACACGAGCGCCTGAGGCGAGTGCATCCGCAATAACAAAGCCACAAGCGGCCGGATTCCGTAGAAAAGCCTTCCTTGAGAAAAACCCGGAAAGAAACTCGAACGCCACTTTTAAAATTTCCAATTTATTACATAATAAGCAATGTTTCTACAATTTGAAAATAATTGAGCCTTTAAAAAAAATAAGGGCGTTTATTACTGCTCTACCTAACGCTTTACCCTCTTCATTTCGTCATGGTAACGATTTATAATGTCATGCTCGCAAATGATGAAATATGTTTGTAGCATGCGATAACATTCAGGACACCTGTACGGGGCATCGAGTCGTATTTGTCCTCCACTGCTCGAGAGACATCCGATTGATTTACTCCCCATAGTGTGTAGCCACTTCAAGTGCAGTCAATTAAATAATACATATTACTTCATTAGTGGTTAGTTACGTAAGTACAGCAAACTAAACCGATTTTGATAAATATTTCTTTTGATAGCTAGATCTTGATTAGACTTAAAAACTAGTATACATTTTATACTACTACTATATCGGGAACCTGAAATATGATATCTGCGGTGAAGAAAATAAACCTTGCGACAAGCTTGATCCGGTTTTGGGTTGCTAGACTAGAAGCGATTCAGCATAAAAGTGCAATAAAAAAAATCTTTATTATACTTACTTATCCTTGTTTCTTTGTACTCGTATCCTATCATAAATTGAGAACTGAGTTTGTTCGTTTATTTGTTACTCTTTCACGTCGTAACTACGTAACTGATCATTATGAAAAGAGAAAGCCGAAAACCAAGCTATTTTGTGCCCGTCGTGCGTCTTAATAGTTAAGCCAAACATAAAAAATCGTCTTTTGAATAATGATGTTATTTGTATTTATTTTAGTCATTTTAGTGGTGTTTCAAAGTTATAAAAAAAAGATATTCATATTATTGTATTCGAAATAAGCGGAACTGCCATATTTATTAGAAGGCTTGGATAGTCAATGTCGCCAGTTTATTACTATACCCATTTTTAAAGCCAAATAGTGAGAATATTGATATGAAATAAATAAAAGAAAACCCACATGAGCTCCTATTATAATACTTAATATTAGTCGAAGATTATTTTATGAAATCATAATTATGAAGTTTTGTTTTTAAACTAAAAATATAATAACATTTATTATCTATTTCTAAAAATATTTTAGGATATATATTGTTATTTTACTAGCAACCCTTATTGATTTGAATTTGATTGACAATTTGACATGACATTTGTATTGCCGATAATGTGTTATTTTCTGGTTATACGTATTACTCTTTGTGTTATGTACGTTTATGTGTTGATTGCTTCATTTGTGGAAAAGCAGTGTTTTTTTTTTATTATTGTTCAGTGTTTACTTTAGCGTTGAGTTCAGCAAATTCTCCGTTGAGTAATTAAAAAAAAGAGCGTGAAGTCGTGTGAAGTAGACGTTTTAGTGGTACTAAGACCAGGACCCCTCTTAGAATGTAATCTAGATCCAGAGTAGTTAGCCGTAGCATTATATCCTATCTATATTTCTTACATAGGTACTCTAAAATACTATTGATACTACATTTTATACTATAATAGAATAAAAGATATGGTTTTCAACGCATAATATATAACCTATATACTAAAAACATACTGAAAAATTAAAAGTCAGATTTCTCTAAACTCCCATGAGATATCTTAATGATATTTTTATTTAAAGAACCTGAGTACACTTACAATGTTCTACAGTTAATTTGGTTAAGACGCAACAATAGCCCAACTCTCATAGAAAAACCGGCATTCTCCTTTACAAACAAATATTTCAAAGGCCAAAAAAGGACATAGGTTCTTTAAGTGGACAGTTCCTGTGAGATATAATACTTCCGGTCCTGATCATAAGTAATGCATAAATAAAAAATATTTTTGTTTTTGATAAACCAAATATTGGGTAAGGCTGTAAGCCTAACTCTTATCGTCGTTACGAGAAACAGGAAAAAGTCAAACAGAACACAGAAAAAAAATGTTAATAGAGCGTGTGGGCAAAGCGCTGTGGTGGGGGGATCAACAGCGGCCGAAGAGAATAGAGTATTACAGGGAAGAGCCGAGCATAATGTCAACGAGGTAGCTTTTCACGCGACTCAATCTTTTGACTGCTCCACCATTTGTATAAATAGTACTGTAATCTGATCCTTATCCGAATTCCATCTAATTTTGTAGCAGTTGACTAATTTTTATTGTATTGAGATATGATACTCAATATTAATACCTAAATTGAGTATACCTATTACATTGCTGATGCCATATATAACACGTAAATGACATGGTATATTATACCAACAGACATCCGTTCAAAAGTTTTGAATTTGTTATCGCTCTCAAGGTAGAAAAAACTAGCGCCCTTCGGCGTCTCATTAGCTTCCCTCCATGTCTTAGTTTGGTATAGTATTGAATTTATAAAAAGCACGTAAGTAATCGTCTCTGCATCTATATAGAGGAAATTACGATTTTAAATAGTTAATTTAATAACAATGGAGGCCAGTCTTTAAGCCTTACAATAAATTGAAGAAGTAAAAACTTCTATAGAAAGGTTTGGATAGGGGTAGTACTAGTAGGGTAAATTCATGTAAGTCGTCATTGACATGGTCGTTATGACGTGTTAATCATGACGTGTTAACCATAACACTATATCTGTTCCTATTACGAGTAGTATAACTTATTGCGCTGTGCCAGCTGTGAATGACGAAATGATTAATTTTAAATAATATTTTTTTTAAGTCAATTAATGAATAATTTGGACTTACAAGTTTTAATTTAAGATCAAACAATTAATTTGGATATCTAAAATTAACAACTGTTTGTTTATAGTTTTCAGTTTTCACTTCTGTCGGCAGTCCTCATGACTGATTTGAATTTTTTTTTGTGCATATCATTTGTACTTAAATCATAATTATCATAGGAAACCCGTACTCAATATTGTGATGACGGTAATAAGATAATGATCGAATTAGAACGATAAAATTAAAATGACATGCGTATTAAACTACACTAGTCTTGATTTGTCTTATGATTATATTCTAACATCATTATTTTATATGACATATTTTATCAGGCAACCTTTGATCCAAATGAACTACTATACTCCAAATTATCACTTTTTGCTATTAAACTGATAATATACTATAATTAATGTAGTTTACCGTCTAATTACTTAATGTACTTTTCAGCAACCTCTGTACCGTGTTTCTTGCAAATAAATACTAACGTACTAGTTTACTACCACTAGATCAAATATACCGAGAAATGTAGAAAAGTCTTACCTATAGGCTATTAGACTATTTTTTCCTGTCTTCAACTATAACTAACATTCGAGCTGATACATACATATTGGAGACCAAAAGATTCTATTGAAAGTTCTATTCATATTATACCGATATCTAGTACATAATATGGCTGACGCTAGTCTTGTTGGGGTCATAATCTGTGATATTGGGAATGAGAGCCATCACAAACAGTCTAAAAAGTATATAGATCTATAATACGTATCATCCATCCATCAGCCTTTCATCGTCCACTGCTGGACATAGGCCTGCCCAAAATGAGGGGTTTTATCATAATCGCCACGCTTGGCAGGCGGGTTGGCGATCGCAGTGGATGTTTTTAGTACACAGGGGAACGTTGCTGCCCGGTCCCCCGGTAATCCATTAGTCGACTTTTACAACTCCCATAGGAAGAGACAGGGTGGAGCCATTCTTGGTGCCGGCCCCACACGTATATTCATGAAAATTTAACTACAATGATATTATTTAACCCAAGTATCATAACATCATATAGACATGTTGCAATGTTAAAAAAATCGCGCCATCAAATAGTATGAATTTTAATTGCAAAATTAAGCTTACTATATTAACATAGTTAATGCATGTAAATGCATTAATCGAATATAGTAAATTAATGCACGTAAATCCGATAGGTGTGTGGATATTAGATATGCATGTAAATCCGATAGGTGGCGGGTGTCGTAAAGACAAATGAAATGTGGAGATTGGGAATGGCCATCGGTCCGTGCGATGGATTAGCGGTCTAGAGCACTTCTCCATCGGATGGGACGCAGGTTCGAATCCTGCTCACAGTAAAATTTCTCTTTTCCCACTTTCACAAATAATTTGTTGCTGAGCTGAGCATGTCAAGTGCTAAAATACAGATCAAAATCATATAGACACTAAAGTCTGAAATTAATTACTTACTTGAATATGTTGATACACAGTACACAAGCAGTGCTTGTGTACTGTGTATGTTAGTTACGCATTTATGTTATAGTGGTTCTAATACATATCACTGCCAAATCTTGTGAGGATATTTTATTAAATATATCTCTGGTTCTTAATATAATACTTACTTATTATCACGCCATCTCCTTTGCGGGGTAGGGAGGGAGAACAGAGTACTAAAAGGCTCTATTCTTGCATACATCGCTCGCTTCCTCAATATTCATAATTCTCTTCATACACGCTCGCCGGTTTCAGAGACACATGACTCCACCTTCTTTCAATACATGTCCGGTTTGGTCTATAAGGTAGGTGAGTCTCGGTCTCCCCCTGTACCTTCATCGTTCCACTTTTGCATTGTATATCTTCTTAACCAGGCGCACGTCCGGCATTCTTTCCACATGTTCGAATCATCGGAGCATTCCCTTTCGCATCTTTACACCAATACTCTCTTTCATACCTACTCGCTCGCTTACCTCGTCACAATACAAATAAATACTTTGGAAAATCCAAAACTGCACGCCTTATAATCTTCATTTTTCACAATAAAATTGATTATTTGATAAGTAACTAATAATGTATTGGTTTTACTAAGTAGTTTTCAATAAATTACATAGATAGCGCTAATTTCAAAAAGTACTAATGTGGGTTTCATGTCTTATATGCCATCTAGCGCTAATTTTAAGAAGTACTTCTATATTGGTCTACCTCTGTCATTTTGCAAGCCGCCATCTGGCAATTAGTAAGAACAACAATTCATGAGTTTACTTATATACCTGCATAAGTGCATATAATATATATAAACATGTAAAATTGAATAATTTATTAAACTGTAAACAAAACCATTTTAGAAAACAAAAAGACATCGCTAGTTTCCTTACAAAAAAAGCAATATTGTGGTTCTATATATACAACAGCAACTGAATACATCTAAAATTGCCACTTGTGACATCTAGGACTGCATTTGTCAATTTTACTTTAAAACAGCGACATCTATCAATAGAAAATTGCAACTGAGTTCAACAAGAAATCTATAAACCATTTATCTTCCTAACTTAGTTGGCTTATAATTTTATACTTTGTTCTTTGTTCTAAGTGAAAACACCGTGACGCCAAGGCCACGCAAAATAAAAATGTGGAATGTAAAATATGTTTTTTTCGTGTTTTATAACGTTGGTGTGTTATTATTTAGGTGTGTTTAGTGTTTTTAATTATTGTTATGGATAAAATAGTTATTATACTTGACAAATATCATCAGTTCGTCAAGCAAAGGTAAAAAATGTATCGGCCGGGCGAACGGCGTTCTGTTCTGTTGACGATAGTAAAACCACCGGTGGCTATGCGTACGTAAAAAGGTAGGTAGTTCTCATGAAAGGCGCTGGTTTTAGTGTCGCGTCGAGCGTAAATGACGTAAATATTCAGTATTTTTTTGTTTATTTAATAACAATTAAACCACATCGAATCAGAACGTGAAAAGTAATAGGGCTCTATTCCTAGTCATAATAATTCGTAAACGAAAAAAAAAAGCCTCGATTAATTAAGTATTTTGGTCGTTATCGTGTTAACATACATTACCTACAACTCACGGATGTCCAAGCCAGATTTTTTAAACCGTTTTTTAACTAGTTTAAATAACAAAAATGAATCAAAAATATCATGAGTGTTAAAAATTGTGTTTGTTCTTTATATGTGTGTGTAGATATTATTTTACAAGTGCAATATATGATAAATAGAGACATTTTAAGTTTGAAAAATCAGCTGTGCCGTGTCAACCGGGAGTAGAACACACCTCAACGCTTCGCTTATGAGGCGTGCAATAATTATAATAGCTAGATTAAATGTATAATCAGTTGTTATGTTTTGTCATAAGCTATCAAACAAGATCAATTGAAAAAAAATCGTCCAGTAGTTTTGATGTGTGAACAAATAAATACGCAAAAATACTGAAAAAAAAAAGTTTTGAGTTCAACCACACCTAAATAGCCTAAATACAGTAATCCTTACTCACACTTCTTTATTGACAAGAGTCAAATAAGTTTTGTTAATAAACACTTATTTTTATACACTTTTATAAAGTTAACATGCTCAAAAATCGCAGTAACAAATTTTTTAGGATTACTAAAAAAAAAATACGATACTGCTATTGTTCTTTATTTGCTCGTTCTCGAGTTATTATATCAGTGACAGCCTAGTGGTAACACCGAGGACTGCAAGGACATCGTAATGAGATCGACCCCCAGTCCGACGTGTGCACAAGTAGCTCGGACTAGCCTCGCATAGGCAGTTATAGTCGGTAAGATTTTTTTGATTTATGGTATTGGTTCCTTCATTGCGGTGGGCAACTCTGCTACCTCATTTCTTTTGACTAGACTCATAGACTAATAATTCCTATCAGTTTGATGATGACTCATATAAATGTATCACCTTAATCCAAAAGTAAATAATAAAAACTAAATTAAAAAAACATAAAAACCTTATAATTAATTTTGTTTTATGATTTACAGAAATCAGAAATATTTCGTCAAAAAAATGTTATTACTCCGATATATTCCTATAGATATAGAACAATTTCTTGTCGTCATCATCCACCTAGTCTGTACCCAGTCAGAGAAGATATTGTGCCTATCTCGTGCTCACAAATAAAGAAACTTCTGGTTTGACATCCGATGTCGTTCAGTTCGCCGTTGTAGAACATAGAGCCACACGGTTCGTCTACACCACGGGCCGGCCCATCAGGTTGACCGCTATTCCATCGTGGATAACCACTGTCTTCTAGCCTTACGCCTGATAAAATACAAAATAAAAAAATTATATTAAAAGATTTAAAATACAATAATTATGATGATTGACTATAAAAATATATGTCATATAGAACAAATTGCAATCTTTTTTTTATTGCTAATGATGGCGGACGAACCACGACCCATCTGATGGTAAGTGGTAACCGTTGCTCATGGACTCAACTATACCGAGAGTTTTGTCCAACCGCTGCGCACCTTTCATTTCTCAGATATGAAATGCAAGAATAAACGGCTATCTTCTGCTACAGCCAAAACCACAGAACAATATTACTCAAGAGCAAAAACACACTGACGTGCTTCATGACCGGTCCCACAGGAGGCGGTAGTAGCGACCCGTTCGGGCCCGATATCAAGTGAGTGCTCTAACTTGGTACCCAGCCCTATCACCAGTAATGCAATAGGTGATAATTGCTTACTCTTACTCGCCTTGTACGGCACCCGCGGGAAAGGATGGGGTGGTGACACTTGTATTCTTAGTCCGTCACCACACGGATTTTACACATTACGAATATCTTTCTGGGAAACAGCTCATAAAATTTTAATAACATTAAATAAATACAATGTACCATCTATAGTCATCCAGTCATTATTGATTTTACGAAAACCCAAATGTGTAATGCCACTAAGATAGTTCCCCATAACTGATTCTTTTGGCACGCTCTCCGTTAGTTTGACGAGGAATCTAGCTTCCAGATCAGAATTAAGGATTGCTAAATATGACTGCTCTTGTTTGCATATATCGTAAGCATCAGTCCAATTCATAGGATTCAGGTGAAACTTATAGCACCTACCAACATCTTCACTGTACGTGTAACCTGAAAGCATGAAGTCGGAACATCAGAGATGTAGGAATCAAAAACTAACTTTAATGAGAGTAATAAAATTAAAAATTCTCTCATCAAGAGTTCTCTAAAAAAAAATGATTAGGGATTGCAACCCGCTACTTGGCCCGCGTGATATTTAGTTATTGTTTTGTGAGCAACCCAATTAATTTTCTAAAATCCTTCCTAATTATTTTTCTAAAAAAATAAAAGTAGCTTAATTAGTTAATCGTTGTAACATTAGCTGTCTGCCAATGAAAATTCCGTCTCAATCTGTCCAGCTGTTTTGAAGATTCAAAGACGAAACAAACAGAGAGACAGAACGACAATAAATTTAAAAATTGTTTCTTTTTTGTTACGGGTAAGTATCGTACGTATATACTTTCATATACGTTTAGTGAAACGCTGTTATTAAGTTACGTAATAAAAGTAGGATTTTTCGCTAAACATACTTTATAATTCTAAAATGTGTGAGTAACTGTGAGCTCTTCTTTGTAAATCATACAAAGTATACACCGGAGTCATCTAGTTATTCTTTATATTCTCAAGAACAAATTATGGGCTTCATTCAAAAAAATCTGAGTTTTCCTTCTTCCGGATTTATTGTGGTATATTTTACTACTTTAGCCGACTAAAAGTAATACTACTACATACATTATTACAAAATATCACTAACCTGCAATTGGTAAGTTACATTCCTGGTTCCATTCAAGAGTCTCGAGAGCCTTCTTACATATAAAAGGGTACACGTTGGTCTCACTAAGTCCCCAATTGCTGTACAACTCTGATACAGAAATACCTAGAAATTAAAAAAAAACAAATGTAAGACACATATAGATACAAATTCATCATTTATTTACTCTAACAAAGATATGATCCTGTTGTTATCTACGAAATACTGTCTTCTGTTTCCAGTAGAGTGATATTTATATAACCTGTCTTATTAAAAAAAAAAAACACTATGGTTGTCTGTAAAGTAACCGACTTTAATTTACGGACGATAATTTTACATGATAACATCATATGTTTCCTGAGTTTCACGAACAATGCATCGGTCGCCATCCATACATGTTTCGGAACGTGACACTTTTTAGTTCGTGCAGCCGGCGTTCATCGATTTATAAGACGCTATAACGTAAAATGTAAGTAAATAAAAAATAAACCTAAGTTTTATCAAGCGTCGACAGGACATTGCTGAAAATCAGCGTTTCTATGATCACATAGCAACATTAGCTGAGCAATTCGTCCTCTTTCTACATTAGTTATTAAATTTAAAACGTAAATCGTGCTTTGTCCTCACCGTTTTATTTATGTAGGAGAAATAAATACTTTCTTTCCTTCTTATTAGCAACTACTGAGGCTCTTGTCATCAGCCTGAACAAACAGACATGCAAACATTTTTAAAGTTGGTTTTTGAGTATAGATACTCTGTAATCAGCAATCCAGTTTCTCGATAACACGGACTTAAAAAGAAGGCTCAAAAGAACTAAACCTTTTGAGTTACTGTAGTGCCAATAGTGGTTAGTGATAAGTGTTAGTTAAATAGTAGAATACATGAACAAAGTGTAAAAAATAGAACACGTTATACAAAGTGTCTACCCCTTAACAAACTAAGAATTGCCAATGGATATTTTTTTAGATATAAAATAGTTTAGTATACAGTTTATGTTAAATTTAAATTACTTAGTAGTCTATAAAGACTAGATTGTAATATGTTATAGTACTTAATAAAGTACTTAAAAAAAGGTACTCTGCAAATACATACTACGAGTATATTGTCACGCCTTTTTCCCGTAGGTGTAGGCTGTAAATAATCGTATGCATTTTTAAATTGAATGCAAAATCATTTATTTTAGCATTCAATTATTTCTGTTAATGTAACATAGCATCACGCCTGTATTCCAATTATTTTTTACGATTATTTGAAGGGTTAGGCAGAGGTGTATTACACACTCACGGTTCGCCAACTATGTTTAAGTCCCATGTAATAGGGCCTATTGCCGTCTACCGGGTACATTTCCAAACTGCTACTGAGAATTTTTCTTTTTAAGAGAAAGCTCAATAACACTGCCCGACGCAGAGATCGAACCGGAGACCTCATGATTAGCAGTCGCTTATACTACCGCTGCACCACAGAGGCAGCTACGCAGGCGTTTCAATAGAGATGCACAACGCTTTCTTATGAGAGCTGAGAGGAAATTGGGATTTCCTTCTACCTTGACAAAAGGCTTGGGTAAACTTATGCCTATTTCCCAGAATGGTAGGCAGAGACAACGAATTTCCACGTCTCATAAAACGGCCTTCCGCTGCCTGTTTTTTTAGGAGTGTGACTGGTGGCGAACCACGTCACCGCCATTGGCATAAATGTTCCTATGAATTACATTATCACGTTGGGAAACGCATGGTTAGTCTGATTCTGGGTGTACTTTGAGTTTGTAAATTGAATACTCGCCTTAGCTTCCCTGCAATACAGGGATCATTGCCAAAAAAATGTTCATTTCTATGACATAACATAAAATAAGGTTTTAAATAATGAGAAAATAGTGCTTTTTGATCTTACCATCGAGAGTATGATTATTTCCTGCTGTAATCACATTTGATATGCCGTTCATCGACCAACTGGAGGATTCTATTCCATTAAAAAAATCCAACACAGTAATAAATTCCAACGCTTCGTTTAGACTCTTGGGATAGAACAAATTAGCACCTTCAATGCCACATGCTTGCTCCGCATCTACCAATGTCCTGTGTACCGTGTGAATCTTATAGAAACTCTCTAAAGGTTGTATATATTTGTAATCTACACGAAAAAATTTTTGATCCCTTACTGCGTCTATAAAATGCAAAAAAACACTATCATTATATGCCAAAGTATTGATGCAACGCAATTCCTAAAAATAAATACTTAACCTTTTTTTATATCGCGTTAAGAAGAAAACAAATAATAGCCGCTTTTGGGTGGAAAGAACAAATTAATCACTGTTAAGGAAACTTATTTATCGATAAGAGTCGAGTACGTTTTGATAAAAAATATATATTAAAAATAATTGCACAAAAGTAGTTAATGACGCAATCGGAATATTTAAAATGTTGATGAATGAATGTATCTACCGTTCTATAAACATTACTAGGGGTGAGAATATGTATATATTAACAATACATTTAGTTCATAATCCATCCATAAGCCTTTCATTGTCCACTGCTGGACATAGGACTCTCCAAAATGGGGGTTTTACCATAATCGCCACGCTTGGCAGGCGGGTTGGCGATCGCAGTGGATGTTTTTTGTACACAGGGGAACGCTGCTGACCGGTCCCCCGGTAATTCCTTAGTCGGCTTTAACGACTCTCATAGGAAGAGACAGGATGGACCTATTCTTGGTCGGCACCAAGAATAGCTACACCCTTTTTTTTTTTTTATTTCCCTGTCGCTTTCCCCTGTGTGGCCGGCGCGGCGCCCCACACGGCAAAGTTCATAATACATTATAGTAATCGTTTTCAACTACATATGTTTAATTTAATTTAAGCAAAATAATGATATATGTATTATAAATACTTACTTGAGTAATTTAAAAAACATGTCAAAAAGAATAAATAAAAAATTTTGGTACACATTTTAAATACTGAACGAGTCGAATTTCCCAGGACAATACGCCTGTCTATGAACGTGCTTCACAAAGAACAACTAGGTACGAGTACTATTATGTTGAATCACTGTGGGGAACTGGTAAATCCATAACACATACGCAAGAATCGGTGTGTATCAATTAACGCGACAAACAGGAAAATGTTGCTTGAATTCTAAAGGTCATCTTATATTTTTTGTAGGAATATTATTGCTAGTTAACAATATATTATCCTATTTAGAAGAATATAAAAATGGTTTTATCAAATCATAACATTTGCGAGTAAGTATCTATAAATATAAGTACTTTCATGTAGACTAAACTACTCTCGGCGTCTCTGAACACAAGACAATTTTTTTTAGAATTTAAGTCAAAAAGTGTTTTGCCGTTTGTTTGTTCGAGCTTCCTGCAAAAACTAATGAGTGGATTTTAATGAAACGTAAGCGGCCATGGAGCACATCGTTGCGTTTTGCCTGTAGCAGGAGATATCCTTTTATTTTAGAATAGAATAGAATATTTATTTATTTCCACCATAAGTAATTGACATATTAATGGTTACAAAATATTGTTATTGTAGGGGTGGACTGGAGCCTAAACTAGGGAAACCCTGTATTTCAGGACTCCAGAAAATTATTAAAAATTATTAATTAAATTATTCTTTCATTTCATATCAGTGAAATGAAATGGTGAGCAGCGGCTTGACAATTCTCTCAGTATAGTTGAGTCCATGAGCAACGGTTACCATTTACCATCAGATGGGCCGTGGCTCGTCTGCCACTACATGCAATAAAAAAAAGTTTTGGTACTAACTAAAGAGGTGGTACATAAGCATATTCCCCGCCTTATACAAAGCGGTTACCGTAGCCTAATAGATTAAGTAACATCAATGGCGGCTCGCCCAAGGGAGAAGACAGGGAGTTGGAGAGCAAAAATGATTAACAGGGGAAGAGGAGTGGAAGAAGAATAATAACAGAGAGTGATACGTGGGTAGGATGGATGAGGTGGTTAGGAAGGATAATGAGGTAAATAGAAAGGATAATGAGATAAAGAGGAAGTATTATGGAGGTGTAAGAGAAGTATCATTAACATATAACAGGGCGTATAGATAATTTATATATTATTTATTTCATTTAACTTCCATTACAACAAACTTAAAAATATATTGTAACATGCCACATCTTGACATTGTCGTGTCTAAAAGCGACGGTTACTATTTCTTATCAGGTTGATCCATGCCTCGTCAACAATAGCAACTGTAACATATCACACCCAGCGACATCTATACCAGATTAAGATCTACCGGTAGATCCTAAAGCGCTCAAGGTGTGGTATAGGTATTCAATGAAATCCTTAAAATCAGTTTTCCTTTATAATATACACATTCATTCACAGATTAAACAAAAATATTTTTAATACAATTGTACTTTTTATTGTAGATAAAATTATCAATTTTGTGCTGTAAAATCTCTTTCTGCAGCGAGGCAATATTATTGCGGTCATACATATATTTTAGCTAGTCAGGGAAGATATTGTGTCTATCTCATGCTCGCAAATAAAGAAACTTCGGGTTTGGCATCGTACGTCATTCAGTTTGCCATTATAGAACATTGAGCCACATACTTCATCCCCGCCATGGAGCAGCTCGTCGGGTTTGCCGTCAATCCAATTTGAGTAACCACTGTCTTCCAGTCTCACACCTGATAAAATACAAAATAAATAGCTGCTACATAATCAAAAATTCCCAAACTGGGAAGTGTTAAGTACCTAGGCAATTTGTTTTTAGCGGAATTAGTACCTAATAATAATTGCGATTTCCATCATGGCGGCCAGTGTAAACAAACACAAGCCAACTACGCAGGAGATATGATAGTGTACGAATGTCTACATTCTCTGTTCCCTCACTCTCTTAGTCCGATAAGACGCATTCCAACTGACTGGTGAGAGATCCTGTCATCCAGCGCAGGGCCAATGCCTTGCTAGGGCACGGGGTTGAAATACCATCAACTACCTCACTCATAGATGTTCTTAGTAATTCTTGATGGAAAAACCCTTTTAATGTTTGCTAGTTCGACTAGAGATGAGAATTCAAGACCTGATGATCCACAGCATACACTACCGCTTATGAATCCGAGCCTGTAGATATCTGAGCGTTTAGTAATATTTAAGACAAGCGTTTCCATGTTATGAAGAGTACGTGTGTCTCATCAACGCAGTCATTCAAGACAGAGATTCTAATGTATGGCTAAGTATTCGGGACTAAACGATGGTATAGGAGTAACTTTATGTAGACAATATTATTATATGAGAAGATAATTAAAATTAGTAACTCCTAGTAATATTATTGACTAGATTCTGCCTGCGACTCCGTCGACTTCAGAATATAAATACAGCACTTTACGGTCCCTCTCTACCCACGGGAGTCGTAAGAGCCGACTGAGGGAATACCGGCGGAGTAGGCAGCAGCACTCCCTCGAGTATTAACAACATCCACTGCGATCGCCAACCCGCCTGCCAAGCGTAGCGATTATGGCATTATCCCCCATGACGGGACCGCTCGTTGTGGCGTTCTCTTGGGGAGGCCTATGTCCAGCAGTGGACGTTGAAAGGCTGAAGGATGGATGGATGGACTTTACGGCACACTAATTATCTCTTAGTAAAAATAGCTGTCACATTGGAACGATTTATTTTGTTTGAAAAGTAGCCTATATGCTTTTCAAAGCTTCAGACTCTATGTAAATTTTTATGATGATTGGTTCAGTAGTCACAGCGTGAAAGCTTAACAAACAAACTCACTTTCGCATTTATAATATAATATTATAGTAAGAATTAACTCTGTTAATGTGCGATATTTGCCAATCTTACTCAGAGTAAATCTCTCTATTTCAAGTTTTACAAATAATTTATTCCAGTATTATAAGTAACTAAATACTTGATACTGTAATTTACCGTTTATAGTCACCCATACACCATTCTCTTTACGAAAGCCCAAATGAGCAATGCCACCAACATAGTAGTTTCCTGTAACCGGTGCTTTTGGTATGCTCTCTGTTAGCTTGACGAGGTATCTAGCTTCCTGTTCAGAGTTGATTATTGCTAAATATGACAGCTCTTCTTTACAGACTGTGTAAGCATCAGTCCAATTCAATGCCCTCACATGAAACTTATAGCACCTACCAACATCTTCGCTATACGTGTAACCTAAAAAGAAAATAAAAAAAAATCTTATCGTGGTGACTAGAATCTCTCGCTACAACCATGATACTTCGCGGTTAGTCTCACGGTACACGATGGGACTGACCCGCTCGGGCGCGATGCCAAATAATGGGAGAGCCATCTGGCACGTAAATCTACCATTAATAATGCAATCGGATAAAACTGCTTGCTTTCCTTGATCTCTGGTTTTTGACTTCTAAGCTCTATACTTTTACTTCAAATAAAATCACATATCTGCTATTATTTTATATATTCTTAGAACTTGACTCGCCGTTCGATATAGGTCTTTGATAAACTAGGTTAAAATGTCGGTTAGGCGCAACATAGTATTATTAGTATTTTTCAATATTTTTGATCTATACACTTGATATGCTCAGCTACTCGTAAAGAACAAATTATTTGTGAAAGTAGAGAAAGATATACAAAAGCAATAAATTGTGAAGTGGAGATAGGCCCTCACCGTCGGTGGCTTAGCGGTCTAGAGCAATGCCCTGGAAGGGATGCGGGTTCGAATTCCGCTCAAAGTCAAGCTCTCCTTTTCCACTTTCACAAATAATTCCCCGTTTTCTTTTTAATTAAAACCCGTAAATTTTAATCGAGAGGAAGTCCTTTACGGCTACCTCCCGCTGAGTCCCCATATATACATGGTATATCTGCTAAAACCCCGCGGTGTTCCTTCAGAACTTTAGCCATAAGCGATTCCCCCTCCCTCACCGAAAGGCGTTACGAAACACTTGCATTACTGTTTCGGGCCTACTTCTGCTAGGATGAAGGACTACTCTAGGTCCATCACCACAGTCACCCTCAGGCTTCACCCTCAGGATTCATAATAAGTGGGGGAAATGGGGCCTTAAGTTTTGTATGGGAAAATCGGTTTTATACTTAAATACTTACTTACTTATCATCACGCCATCTCCCTTGCAGGGTAGGCAGAGAAGACAGAGTGCCAAAAGGCTCTATTCTTGCATACATCGCTCGCTTCCTCAACGTTCATAATTCTCTTCATACACTCTCGCCGGTTTTGGAGACTACTGACTCCACCTTCCTTTAATACATGACCCATTTGATCTAAATAGGTGAGTCTCGGTCTTATTTTAGGTAGAAAAATAATTGTATCTAGGTACTTATCAAAGAATATAGTTTAATAAACTAAAAAAAACACATTTTAACAGCTAATAAAAGTATAAAGTAGAAAATAATATTATAATAAATAATGATTGTAAAATAGTGTAGGGTGCTGTTTGCTAATATCAATGAACTATGTGTAACATTTAAGGTCAAGCAAAATGCAAACGTTCGCTCACCTGTAATTGGTAAGTCACACTCCTGGTTCCATTCAACTGTCTCAAGAGTCTTCTTACAAATAAAGGGGCATTCAGTGCTGTCACCTATTCCCCAAGTGTTGTATAACTCTGATATTGGAATACCTGGAAATTAAAAACTAGTGTGTTGTGAAATCTACCAAATAACCGCCTGCTCCGCTATATTTATAACCTACGAAGTTTAAGTGATTGCTTATCGCATCGCCCGCAACCGAAATTACTTTGTACTAACTCAATCATTCTCATTGATATAATAATATATCAACTGATTGATTAAAACTATATCAAAAGCGGCCCTTTAGTTTCGTTAATCAGCTTTTTTTTTTATTTGTTAAGGTTGGATAAAATGTACCTAACCGCACACCCCGTCGTTCTGGGCAACGAACAGCGTAGTGTGGGGCCTTCACCCACTAAAGAAACCCGCCGTGTGCCGTCTCTCCGCCTTTTCGGGTACCCCGCTGTTACGGGGAAAATCCCTGACAATTTAAATAAAAGAAAACTCGAAATTTAAAATTTAATTAAAAAAAAAATATTACTAAATAATTATTTTAAAATGTATCGATAAAAAAAAATGACAACTCAGGGGGTAGGTTCGCAACTTAGGGGATTGTCCCCAAGGCGGGGGGTTCCCTCGTCCTTCGGCGCTCGCAGATATCTGCGGGAAGGTGGGTGAAGCCGGCGCAACCGGCGCCGGAACCAGGACCCGTAGGGCAGCCGCAACCCGGAAGGTCGTAACCCGGATCTCGGGCGTACCCAGGAACGGTATCCCGAAACTTGAACTTCAAATTCGGGACTTGAAATTCTCGACTTGAAATTCTTGACTTCAAATTCTTTACTTGAAATTCTTTACTTGAAACCCCAGGAGCTGGAAAACACAGGGCGGAACGTCTCAACTCCTGGGGACACTGTTCTGGTTCTTCCCGCCGAGCCCCCGTACCCGAACTAGATTCAGGTCCGAGGGTGTCGGCCGACCATTACAGTGTCCATATTAAATTATTAATAAAAACAATCCTCACAGAATTGGGGGGGGACCATCCAAAATATAAACATGGAGAATTTTAATAAAAAAATAAATAAATCAGAACCCCCCTACATTCTGCAAGTATTAAGCATTGATACTGAAAAAAAAATAGTTACCTAATAAATGACCGCCCCCTAAGGGTGGCGGTGAGATGATATAGCAACATACAAACAGAATAATTGTTGACTACATTTACACAAAAAAACCAGTTGCATAATAGTCTACATGACAAGTAACATCTAATGATAAAACTGTTTTTAAAATGCCTGTCTGCCCCATAAGGGCGACGGCGTGAAGATGTATAACATCTAACAGAAAATAGTTTTAAAATGCCTGTCTGCCCCATAAGGGAGACGGCGTGATGATGTATAACATTTATGTAACAACTGTTTTAAAAGTGCCTGTCTGCCCCATAAGGGAGACAGCGTGATGTTAAGTAGTAAGTAGCAAACAGCAATATTCTTAAATTATATACAGTGTGCGAACTATTATATTTTACAGGTTGAAGCGAATAAAATTCTAAATGTTGTATGTTACAATCTTAAATAATTAGTATTAACAAATTTGGAATAATAATTCTATGGAATGACAACTATGTTATGAGTATTACAAGGCATTTTGCAAAGAATTTAAAGGTATATTATATTATTATAATAAAATAATTAAAGAATTCTTATGAATTCTTTTGGAGGAGTTTCGGTCAACTAAATTTGTGTAAAAAATTTTGATTATGTAAAATAAAATTATCTAACGTAATAAAATGACGAGTAGTAACAATAAAAAATATTTATGTGCCAAAGGGTGAAATATTCCTCCATAAGAATCTTAACACACACGAAATTGTGCAACAGACACGGGCTATTTTAGAGGTTAATTTCGAATTGTAAAAGAAATGTACGTTACCTTTTATTCGGGTGTTAGTGATATGGGGGGCGGTATATTTAAGACTGGCGCTCCCTTTTCACTCAGTTCTGAAGGGAAAGTATTGTGTCAAAACTTTTAGGAATTCTACTTATTCTTTAACTTTATGACCTGGTGGCGTTAACAAATTAAAAATTATATGGTGGGTACGAAATATTGTGTAGTACTAAATAAATAGGTAATAATCTCTGTACGAACAGTATGATGTTTTTTGATAATTATGTACCTTTGAAACAAATGATTGGTAGGTATGTATTATACAATACGTCTAATCGTCTCGTTAGAACAAACTTTATAGAACAGTTACTTACACGTAAAATCTACTTCTCAAATATGATTATACTAATAAATCTCGTTAGAACGAGTTTTATAGAACAGTTACACGTAAAAATCTACTTTTTAAATATGGTTATACCAATAAAGTAAACGAAGGAAAATTAGTCCTACAATAGAAATGATTATAAAACGTACCTTTGGGGTTTTCTAAGTCACACACTTTTAAATGCCCTAGGCAAAAATAATATTTTATGATAATTTATGCAGTGTTATCTGCCTTGACACACACGATAATTAAGAGTCCGAGAGAAAAGCAATCTACCTCCTGTTATCTTTTTATATTATTTCCCTAATAATACCCCCTTCTATCTTTCTCTTATTGCTATCTCATTCTAGCATTGTTGCCCCGACCTACTCATTGGTGGAGAGTTTTTTCTTCTAGAACTTTTCCTATCCATACGCTTGCGATTGGAGTAGCCATAGAACGTTCTCGAACCCTGGCGTACTCTGCTCGCATCCGGGATCGCATGCTGGCCATATATGGTAATAATATTTGATTCTGGCCTTTGTGGGAGTGGACTCATGCGATCCATTGACGATAATCTAACTGGGTAGGGAGTCTAGGCAACCGTGCGTATTTTAATTTTGCGGATATGGTATCCGGTATTAATTGAATATGCGACTTTATAATTTATATAGTAATTTGTTCGGTTACATCGTAACACCGCACACGGAGCGTCGCACCTACGCGGGTGTCCTTGCGGGTGGCGGACGTTCCCCGGTCCACTCACCCCGCCCATTTCTCCAGCACCGGCTGGAGCCTGGACTCTCCATAGGAGAGCCCTATTCGGCGCGTCCAGGGCCTCCGCCCACACAGGTGCGCCGTACAGCGCCATCGACCGGACCACCCCCACGTAAAGCCATCGGCACGCATTGTTGGGCTCATTGGAGGGGGGAGCCCTGGCTGCGGAGCTTGTTCGGCGCCGCACGATACGGGTGACCCTTGGGGTCACGGTTGAAACCGTACAGCATCTCCTGCCTTTTCTCGGTTTTGATGGCTGCCTCCGACAATAAGTCCTTATCCAGTCTGCCCGCAGCCCACCACGGGAGTTCTGCGCGCCGTGTGACCCTTACTGGGGCCCTGAAGGTATCGGGAGACCTTTATCCGAATGTATCGATGATCGGACAAGGTCTCAACCTCCTCCAGGACACACCAGTTCCTCACTCGTGCTGCGGCGTCAGGGCTAGGAAACGAAAGATCCACTATCGACCCGCCCCGTTGTCGCACGCACATGTTGATGGAGCCTATGTTAAGCAAACAGAGGCCCGTCGACGCCGCCCAATCTACCACCGCCGCTCCTCGAGCGTCCGTCGCAGGGGACCCCTTTTTTTTTTTGTTTTTTTGTTAAGGCGGGAAAAAATGTTCCTAACCGCACACCCCATCGTTCGGGGCAACGAACAGGGTAGTGTGGGGCCCTCACCCACTAAAGAAACCCGCCGTGTGCCGTCTCTCCGCCTTTGTTGGCGGGCCACTGGAACTATGTTACATTCCTTCGGTGGTCCGCCGGCGGCTTACCCTTTCGGGTACCCTCTACTGAGTGACGCATACGCACATGGAGCGTCGCACCTTCGCGGGAGGCCTTGCGGGTGGCGGACGTTCCCCGGTCCATCCACCCGCAGCCTCAGCTAGGGCGGCATGAGGTGCAAGTATCTGCGCCTGCGCCGCCCCGGTGGCTGGCGGCGGTTTGGGTCAGCGGAAGAATCCTCCTCCCTAGCCCTCTCCGCCGCTTCCTTCCGCGAGATAACCTCCTCGCAGAAGGCAGCGACCGCGGCCCAATTCCTGTCACTGCCAAGCATCGCTCTGACGACGCTCGGCAGCGAGAGGTCCCCCCCTATTTCGACGAGCGACGAGTTCACGGCGCTGCTCGGCCCAAGCCGGGCACGACTCGAGCGTGTGCCGCGCCGTGTCCTCGTCACAGCCGCAGTGGTGACAGCCCGGAGTCGCTTCCCTCCTTGCGACTATGTGCAGATATCTGCCGAAGCAACCATGCCCCGACAGCATCTGCACGAGTCGGAAGGTAAGGACTCCATGCCGTCGCCCCGCCCACTCCTCCAGCACTGGCTGGAGCGCCCCTACAGTCCAAAGACCGGCCCGGGGCGCCTCCAACAGTGCCCTCCATCTGGCCATGGCAGCTCGGTGGGCGTCGCCCTGCCACCTGGCCACCTCTCTGGGTAGGGGGCGTCCGCCCCCCTCCCGCTCTTGTGACGCCCGCCGATACACTTCAGCGAGCACCTCCGCCTCCAAGTCCCACCGGGGGATTCCGGCCAACGCGCAGGCCGCCTCCGTCGACACCGTGCGGTATCCACGTATGACCCTGGACGCAACGACTCTCTGTGGTCTCCACAGAAGAGCCCTGTTCAGTGCGTCCAGGGACCCCGCCCACACGGGTGCACCGTACAGCGCCATAGACCGGACCACCCCCGCGTAAAGCCGTCGGCACGCATTGTTGGGTCCGCCCATATTCGGCATGAGCCGTGCAAGGGCGGACGCTGCGCCGATTAGCCTCGGGGACAGTTGGCGGAAGTGCTCGCGAAAGCGCCACCGCCCGTCCAGCACCAGGCCCAGATACTTAATCTGGGCCTGCACCCCAATCTGGACCCCGTCCACTGTGATTGAGGCGCCAGCAGGTGGCCGACGTCGGGGCCCATGGAAAAGTAGGGCCTCCGACTTGTCCAGGGCCACCCTAAGCCCCAGCGCCCCGATCCTCCTGACCACCTCCGAGGTCCCTAAGGTGGCTAGGAACGCCGCTTCCTCGAAGTTTCCACCCCGGGCCACGACCAGCGTGTCATCCGCATAGCAGATGACCGCCAGCCCGGGGGGGAGCCGACAGCGCAACACCCTGTCGTAACCGATGTCCCACAGGAGCGGCCCCAGGACCGAATCCTGTGGGACACCGCACGACATGGGTCTCCTCACAACGTCGCCTATGCGGCTCTCATAGACGACGCTGCGGCCCTCTAGATAGTCCGCCACCAGCCGCCTCAGGTATACAGGCACCCCGTGATACCGGAGCGCCTCCCTGATGCAGCTGAATGGCAGACTATTAAATGCATTGGCGATGTCAAGCGACACCGCTAACAGCATTTCTCCGCCGTTGACGACCGCCGCGGCCACGGCCCTCAGACGCATGATCGCGCTGACTGTCGAACGACCAGCTCGAAAACCGAACTGGGCGTCCGACAAGTCGGGCGCAGGGGACCCCTACGCCGTGGATTTAGCGTGGAAGTCCCCCACGACTAGGACGTGGCTAGGTGCCAGTCGCCGTATCGAGGTCTCTAGGCTGTTAAGCCAGACCCCGAAATCAGCCAATCTCCGATTGGGGAAGAAGTACAGCGTAACTCACCCCAGTCGGCCGCGACGTATCCCGTGCCCTCGTCTCTGATCGACTGCCACGGAGCCGTCGCGGCTGCCCACCCAGTGAAGGAACGCAATAAGGCTTCGCAGCTACGGCTACACCAATCAACCGCTTCACCATAGTTTGCAGGAGAAGATCTTGCGTCCTGGCGGAGTGGTTGAGATTCACCTGAAGGAGGAGTGTCACAGTTGAAATTTAATCCGTAACCATATCCTCCTCCACCCGAGACGGTGGCGAAGCCACGCCAGGGGGAGCAGCCTTTTTTTTTTGTTAAGGCGGTAAAAAATGTTCCTAACCGCACACCCCATCGTTCGGGGCAACGAACAGGGTAGTGTGGGGCCTGCACCCACTAAAGAAACCCGCCGTGTGCCGTCTCTTCGCCTTTATTGGCGAGTCACTGGAACTATGTTACATTCCTTCGGTGGTAGGGAGGGGGGGGCAGCCTAGGCCGATTGGCTGATCCCCCCTTTTTGGGGCCTGTCGTCGGGGGTCTGCATCCCTCCCGCCCCATGCAGCGCTTGGCAGGCCTGTTGTCTACCACGCACGCGGGGCAGAGAGGGGCGGCGGTGCAGGTTGCCACCCGGTGTCCTGCCTGACCACAGCGGAAACAAAGACCGCTGCAATCAAAACAGTTAGTGCACGTCGGCTGGGTGTGTCCCACCGCCACGCACTTAAAGCACCTCGCAGGTTGGGGCTCCAGCACGGTAACTCGTGTGGAACTCCAGCCCAGGAGGAGCCTGCCTGCGTCGGCCAAGGTTTTGGCCGCCGCGACAGGGCATCTCGCCCAGACGGCACCTACACCGCCGGAACCGGTCCGAGTGTAGCCAACTCTGACGGCATTCGAGCATCCGGTTTTCGATGCAATGGCCTCCCGGATGTCGTCCGCCATCACCAAGTCATCCAGCCCGGAAATGCGCAGTTCAGCGCACTTTACCGGTCTGGTGCCGCGGACTCCACTCCCCTCGCCAAACAGACCCCATCCAGCCCGGAAATGCGCAGTTCAGCGCACTTTACCGGTCTGGTAAAGCGGACCCCACTCCCCTCGCCAAACAGACCCTGTAGCCTTTCGGCCATCCTGGGGCCCTCCGCCCCAGGGAACTCGAGAATTCGAGCCCCTGTGCGGTCTAGGCGGGTCCGGGCGGCAACGTCGATCTCCTCCCGGGCCTTTCTCAAGATGGCTCTTCTCCTCCACTTCTCCTTTCTCCGTAGCGTTAGTTGCTCCCCCCAAATACGTGGAGCTGATAGGGTCGGTCTTGTTACTCGGCCCTGTGAGGGATTATCCGGGCGCGTCGCACCCGGTACCCTCTTGGGGAATCTTTCCGTTTTTAACCTTCGCCATTGTTGTTGAAGTTTTACGTCCTCCAACGTGTCTTAAATCCTCGCGACTGAGCTTCCCTTAGCCATGCATCCCCTGGCCGGGCGGCAGAGCACGGGATTGGGGTAATTTTTTATAGGGGTTTTCTTCCCTGAGGTCCGAAGACCCCCGGTCCTGTCCGTTCAGGATGACGGGTCGGGCCGAACGGTGGTCTGCATCAGACCGTGTCCACCGCTCCCAAAGCAAGCGGTGAGCCCGTCGCCCCTCAGGCTAAAAGCCCCGTCTCCATCTCCCAGGACCGGGGGGGCCACTATGGCCTCGCTGGCCCTCCACGGCAGACGTTCAGCCCACTGCAAGCAGTGGGTCTGTCACCACTCGGGCTGCAAGCCCCATATTCGGGGACGGGGGGACCACTGTGACCCCGCTGTCCTTCTCCCAGAGTCGGGGAGGCAGCTAAGGCCCTGCTGACCCTCCACGGCGGACGAGTGGTCTATCCACTGTGCCCTCTGCTAAACAGAGGGACACGCGTAGACCCGTACCCTGCCGGGATACAGCCGCCGACACTAGAGTGCCGACGTTGCCCGGGGTGCACCAACGCGGAGGTATCCCGATCCGCACTCCTTCGTTAATCAGCCTGAACATCCAAAATTGTCAAAGCCTATTTACAGGTGTATTTATCATGTGCATTTATATCATTTGAAGAAGCAGATACTACAATATTGATGTGAAACATCTAATGCGTAGGGAGGGTAAAATCGGCTGTTAGCGTGGCGACGCTTTTATTTTACTTGTCCCGTTCAAATCTTGCACGTTAAATTTTACACACTTCCCGGTTTCCGATTGAGCTGAAATTTTACGCGCATGTGTATATCACGTGACAATGCAATATTATGATGACATGGAGCTGATCTGATGATGGAGCTGGAAGGTGGACATAGGAACTCTATAATGAAACGGCGCAACCTCATCGAGTTTGGGCTCGTATGATTCATCCTGCCGAGTACATTGTGTCTAGATGGTATCCAGGGTCTGATGATGGGGCTGGAAGGTGCTGGAAGGTGGCAATGCCAAACTCTGTAATTAAATGGCGCAACTCTATCGAGTTAGGGCTCGTTTGAAATGTCCTGACTAGAACTTCAGTTATAGATGTTATCCAGGGTCTGATGATGGAGCTGGAAGGTGGCCATGAGAACTTTGTAATTAAATGGCGCAACTTTATCGAGTTAGAGCTCGTTTGAATTGTCTTGACGAGTATTTTGTCTCTAGATGGTATTCAGGGTCTGACGATGGAGCGGGAAGGTGGCCACAGTAACTCTGTAATGAAACTACGCAACCCTATCGAGTTTGTACTCGTTTGATTCATCTTGAGGAGTACTTTGTCAAGTTATGATCATTTTATTTCTACAAAATAATTTCGCTGTTTTCACATCTGCTAGACGTCCCACGACGTCTAGTTTTTTTTATTTACTCGTAGAAACTTGAGAAGTAGTTTTTTATGTTTTGAATAGAAATAGCTCTCTATAGTAAGAGGTGGTTTCAAATCACAAATAATGAATATCTTACCATCGAGTGTGTGATTATAGCCCTCGGCTATTACATTTGATATGCCGTTCATCATCCAACTAGAGCGCTCTTTTCCATATAAATAGTCCAGTACCGTAATGAATTCCAAGACTTCGTCTTGACTATCGGGCAGCAGCAAATTACTGTCCTCAATAAGACATGCCTGTGATGCATCTATCCATTTCATACGTGTCGTATGAATCTTATAGAAACTCTCTAAGGGCTGCACATATTTGTAATCTATACGAAAAAACTGTTGATCTTCTTGTGCATCTATAAAATTAGAAAAATTATAATAATATACCTATACTAGTGGCAGTGGTACTGTCACTTGAGGGCACGCCAATACACCAGGCTAAGTATCAGCATAATTAGCTCTAGGTACATATATATTTCAGTGCCGCATAGTGTATATTTGGTATCTTTACACGAAACATTATAGATCATTTTTCAAGATGTCATATCTATTATATTTTATTAAGAATTATGTGACCTCTTTATATTTTTATGATTAATTTCTCTATAACTGTGAGTGAACCATTGTATAATATGTAGCTTATATTAATAGGTACTTACATTATAAATAGATACTTACTTGAATATCTTTTTAGAAGAAACGCCGCAAAGAGTAAGTAAAAAATATTGAAACACATTTTACACAACTGACTGCCCGTAGACAGTGGATAAATACACCCGCCGTGCGCCCTCACCCGCCCGTAAATGGATAAATACGCCTATCCATGTACTTACTTCGCAAAGTTGTGTTTACGACTATTTATATGTTTTCAATATCGGAAACTGGACCTAACATTATCATACGAATATCACCGCAACAAACAGGAAAATGTAGTTGGAACTCTAGATATCTTCTTATATTTTGTAGTGCCTATTATTCCTGGTAATATATTTTAATTCCAGTTTAGAAAATTATTCAAATCACGCCGCAGTCAAAAGCTAGTTTTTAGGTGCAGTATATAGTATATTCCAGGTTTTTAGTCTAATCAAGAGCTATCAAAAAAAAACCATAAATATTAAGTATGTTTTACGTGCTGCCCGAACAAACAAACAGATAAACAGGCAAAAATTCTAAAAAAATATTTGTGTTCGATACGTCTGAATAGCCTAATACATTAATTTCTTCTAAAATATCTTAAACGTAGTTAGCATTATGTAACGACGCTGTTACAGCTTTTTAATAGTATATTAAGTGAAAGTATCGGGTAATTACTACTGTAGTAAAAGAGACACGCCATGTCCGCGCCATGTCGCCTTGTGGTGACAGAGTAAGATCAGTAAGAATACAAGTGTCACCACCCCATTCTTTCCCACAGGTGTCGTATGAGGCGACTAAGGGAAGTAAGCAATTATCATCCATTGAATGACTGGCGGTAGGGCTGGGTACCAAGTGGGAGTACTCACTTGGTAGGGGGCCCGAGCGGGTTGGTACCACCATCTCCCGTGTGACTGGCCATGAAGCACATCGTTGCGTTTTGGAGTTTTGAGTCCATGAGCGACGGTTACCATTTACCATCAGATGGGCCGTGGCTCGTCTGTCACTATATGCAATAAAAAAAAAGGTACAAGTCTTATGAAGGCGTGGGTTCAAATTTTGTTATCTTTTTTGGCTATCATTTTATATTTCACATTTTCTCGTTATTTTATATGTTCAAGCGTGTCTTGTGTGTTTGTATTTTTGAACTTAGAATTAGGCTAGGCCATGTGGGGCCGGCCTTAGGAATGTCCCACCCCTCTCTACCCACGGGAGTCGTAAGAGCCGACTGAGGGTATGCCGGGGGAGTGGGCAGCAGCACTCCCTCGAGTATTAACAACATCCACAGCGATCGCCAAGCCGCCTGCCAAGAGTGGCGATTATGGCATTATCCCCCATGATGGGACCACTCGTTGTGGCGTTCTCTTGGGGAGGCTTATGTCCAGCAGTGGACGTTGAAAGGCTGATGGATGGATGGATTAGGTTATTAGCCGTTATTTCTCGTGTCGTAAACCCAGCTCGCGCAATACAAGTTTATCCGGGGGCGAAAGTCGGTTGCGGTCAAATCATAAACATGGGAAATCCCACTTTGCCAGCTACGGCCCGAGCCGAGAATCGTACCCTACGAGGGTGCCCTCGGGTAGCATTGCTTAAATGTTGGGTTGAGAGCCCTATGCGCTCAACAATTGTCCGGGTAAGGTTATCATAGCCATCTGAGGCTAACAACCAACGTCACACACTAACAAAAAGTGGGGATGCATTCATTTGATAGGCTGTGTTCATTTGTGAGACACGAAAGCGAATGGTCGTAACCACGTTACTGCTTTATCATTTTTGTCTTTTGTAATCTCTATAAGCCTTCTCTTTTTTGTAAACTGTTTACGTGAGCTAGTAAATCCACAGTAATTCTACTTAGCCGGAGTGTTATTTTGAACATCTTAGCCATGTTGTGTCCTGGCTAACATGTTTAAAATAACAATCCATTTATCCTGATGGTGACGCGCCCCATTTAACCTCGTTACACATATACTCGTAGGTACTATATGTGTAATGAGAGACATAGAAGAACTATTACATATTTATTTATAAAACTTTCTAATTGCTATTTTTTGCAATGAAGCATGTCTTTATTTTCTTATGTGGTAAATAAGTGCGTGCATTAATTCCTGTCATTAACGAATAAAAACAACTTATTATTTAATTATTATTTATTTTATAGGTAAAATCCTCCCGTTTTTATGAATATATAAGCTTATTTATATATTTTTATATATAGTTTTAGCATTTGACATGCTTAGCAACACATTAAACACAAAGTGAAAAATGTGAAATCGAAAATAACAGTCACGAGCAGGATCTGAACCTGCATCTCCTGGATACCGTCCAGATGCTTTGCCAATTCAGCCATCGTGACCCTCCTGACTGCTAATCTCGATAACACATTCATACTTAACGTCTTTGGGTGACGCCTGCACCATCTGTCGGAAGTATTTTCATACATTATACCGACCAGGTAAACTTAATTTTACAATTAAGATTTTACCTAATAATGACGCAAACCCTATAAATCTCCCCTAAGTCGGCTCTTACGACTCTCGTGGGTAGAGAGGGGTGGGACAATTCTAAAGGCGGCCCCACACGGCCCTTAGCTCGGACCAGAGTCGGACTGGGCCGGAAGGGCCCGGATGGCTCCCGTCAGGGCCCGAGACTGAATAAGATGGATACTATCGGAAAATAATGAAATTTACAAATTATTAATAATTTGCTAAGGAATTGTTTGAAGGGCAGCCATAAACAAATTCATGTCTATGTCATGCAAATATCGCTTGGTCTTAATAGTTTTTATAAATTTGGGTTTCTTTATATTAAAATCTATTATTATAATTGCATGGTCACTTAAATCTCTGTTGTGGATAATATTAATATCTTTACTTTTGGATGGCACATCAGTTAAGATAATATCAATTAACGATTTAGAACGATCAGTAATTTGCGTTGGTTTTTTAATGAATTGATCCAGGTTGTGGTGATAACAAAACGATATTAAGTCCTTTGTATGTGTTTGATCATTATCCATAATATTAATATTTAAGTCTTCAAGTAAAAAAGTGTAGTTACTGTAAGCCATAAAGTTTATGGATTCACTAAGAGCATCTAATGTGTCACAAACAGTAACATTTTCCGGCCTATAAGCAGTGCCGACAGCCATTGTAGCTCCCGGTAGGCGAATCTTAATCCATAACTGTTCAAGAGTGGAAATAGGATGCTCTCTAACGTGAGCATTGATGTTCTCTTTCACATAGAAACCAACTCCCCCGTCTCTCTTTTTACCGATTCGAGCTTTGTGTATAAATTTATAATTGGCTATAGACGGTGCAAGAGCTTCTTCCCCTTCCTTTATCCAGGTTTCATTAATAGCAAGAATATCTGGCTTATAATTTGTAAAACTTACCAGTAATTCGTCCACGCTGGTATTCAGAGATCTGGCGTTCAATAACCCTAGTCTCAAACATTTTTTTGGGGGATTAGCCATATTTACCAAATGTTCTCTATGTATTCAACCATGTTTGTAATATTATATGTATATATTATTTTTAGTTAATTTATAAGTTTAAGACTATCTTTATTCCTAATAGCTATGGCTTGATGAATTATATCCTTCCGTACGTAAATTCTTCCGTTGCGAACCCAGACAAACTTATACGACAACTCTTTAGCTTTTTTCCGCGCAGCGGCATGCAAGTATTTATTAGTTGGGGTTAAATGTTCGGCGACAAAAACAGGCTTTATAGTACCACCTATGCCTAAGTGACTAGTATTAAGCTTATTCCGAAAATTGTTCTTATTAAAGTTAGTCACTGCAGCTAGTATTATGTCACGTATACGAGGGCTTCGCAACTTAGCTACCCTAGCTAGCCTAGCACGTGGTCTATCATTATCACTAGACAATTTGACTACTCCGGTAACGTGGTAAATGTCATCGGGAGTTAATGGTTTTTCTATAGCTTTCGTTAGTTGGACTATGGTGGTGAAAAGGTTTTCAGATTTGTTTTCAGGGATACCGTTAATTTCAATGTTACTTTCCCTCATATGCTGTTTAGTTGTACATAATCGCGCTGTTAGTTCACAGACTGTAGTTTTCAGCTTGTCGTTGTCCTTCTTCAGTTGATTCATACAAATTATAGAGTCATCAAAACGCGCCTTTATATTCTCATATTGTTTATTTAAAAATGTTATAGATTCCAGATATTCTGTAATTTTATCATTGATGTTTACTAATTCGACAGATACTAACTGCTTTATTCTCATCTTAATCGCTGAAGAAATTTCATCTTTTATTATTTCGCGTAGTCTGTCTTCAGTGACAAAATTAGGTGAACTAAAGATTGGGGACTGCACAGATTCAGCCCGCAGAGCAATACTTGCCCGATCACCACTTTTGCAATCTGCATATCCTGTTATATTAGAGTTTTCAGATCGTACTTGAATGGGGGTGTTGATATTGTCACTTTTAGGCATACGATTACAACATTCTGGACATCTCCAATTTCCCTTCCATTCGGCACTTAAGGATCGGAAACGTCTTTCTGCTATATTGGCACGTATAAAATCGAGCGATGAGCGACACGTAAAACATTGCATGCGATCTTTGCTTTTAATGGGTGCTAGACACCCAGCACAAGTAACGATTGGCATAATTATTGGTAATTTGTTTTAGTCCGAAAAATCGGTTCAAAAAAATAACTAAAAATAATGATGATACAAACAAGGCCTCTTGAAAAGTAGTAAAGAACACTCTTGTTAAGAAGTATTTGCCGTTAGTCGGCGTAATATTAAAATGGATTATCCAGAGCAGCTGCTGACTTCGCCGGCCGAGAAAAAATTTCACGGTGAAGTAATAATCTCAAAATAATATATTGACAATTTTTCAGTATAATGGCGACCAGAAAGAGTGTTATATCCAGTTTAATGATGTCACTTCAGACAGTTATGGATATTGGGTTATTATATAAATATAAAATGATAATTTAATTTGTTGAGTACATGCAATAAACTAGATAAATAGATTTAATTTACGGAGCAACCAAAAATTCTTCCTACTATTGACAACTGTCAACGTCAATGAATTTAATTATTTTAAGCTTGAATTCACAGTAAATGTTATTTGTCATTTCACTTTTAAGTGGCAGTAGTAATTACTGCTTTGCTTGTTTTTTGTGACGAATGGTCGTAAATGTAAGATAATATTTTAAAGATTTGTGACTTTATTATTAAGTGCCATGATTGTAATTAGGTTGAACTTAAAACTGTTTTAAAACTTTTGTCTCAGCTCGTTAGTAAACAGATGTAGCTGTATAAGTATATATTCACACGGACAGTTTTTAGCTTGATTTTGTTCGTGACACTGTATCATGTTAGTATTGATGGTCGAAGATCAAAAAAGTTTTGCTTTTGAGTTATTAATGCAAGAATATGCACTGATTTTAATCGTTACATTCCTTTCGTTGAAGCGTATAAATGTATGAATTTTTAAAACCATATATGCTCGCTCAATCCTATATCTATACTATAGGCTCTATAGCCGCTATTTAGGATACAATCTGACTTTGCTACATAATTTAATTACTACCAGCCTTTGCCTAGCGATATTTATTTTTATTAATGTGTTTATATTATACTAGCCTTTGCCCGCGGCTTCGCCGCAGCCAAAAGCTAGTTTTTCGGTTATATCTCCGGTTCCCGATATAGTAGCGGGATAAAATGCATTCGCCGCAGCCAAAAGCTAGTTTTTCGGTTAGATATATCTCAAAAAAAAACATAGCATTACGCCTGTATTCCCCGAAGGGGTAGGCAGAGGTGTATTACACACCCACGACTCGCCAGCTACGTTTAAGTCCCACATATTAGGGGGCGAGCCTAATGACGTCTACCGGGCACATTTCCAAACTCCGGGCTAATGAGAATTTTTTTTTTGAAAAGTCTATGGCACTGCCCGACCCTGGAATCGAACCCGAGACCTCGTGATCAGCAGTCACTTACGCTACCGCTGCATCTCCGGTTCCCGATATAGTAGCGGGATAAAATGTATACCAGTTTTTAAGTATAATCAAGGCCTTTCAAATAAAAAAAGTTGCATTAAAATCCATCCAGTAGTTTTTGCGTGATGCGCCAACAAACAAACAGATTCACTCAACAACCGTGTAGCGAGCGGTCATGCACTGCATTCGAATAATTATTTATTTCTCCGTACCCTCAACCTTTAATATGGTACCTAGAAAGTGCGTTAAAAGCAAAAAAAAATGTTACCAAAAAAGTGCCCGGTCTGGAATGCAATAGGTGTGACAGCATAGTGCACGCAGACCCACTATGCTCAAAGCTGTCTAACAAACATTAAACACAAAGTGAAAAATGTGAAATCGAAAATAACAGTCAGGAGCAGGATTTGAACCTGCATCTCCTGGATACCGTCCAGATGCTTTACCAATTCAGCCATCCTGACAATTGCTCCTGACTGCTAATTTCGATAACACATTCATACTTAACGTCTTTGGGTGACGCCTGCACCATCTGCCGGAAGTATTTTCATACATTATACCGACCAGGTAAACTTAATTTTACAATTAAGATTTTACCTAATAATGACGCAAACCCTATAAATATTTAGATATTTTTATATATATTTTTAGCATTTGACATGCTTAGCACTATACATTAAACACAAAGTGAAAAATGTGAAATCGAAAATAACAGTCAGGAGCAGGATTTGAACCTGCATCTCCTGGATACCGTCCAGATGCTTTACCAATTCAGCCATCCTGACAATTGCTCCTGACTGCTAATTTCGATAACACATTCATACTTAACGTCTTTGGGTGACGCCTGCACCATCTGTCGGAAGTATTTTCATACATTATACCGACCAGGTAAACTTAATTTTACAATTAAGATTTTACCTAATAATGACGCAAACCCTATAAATATTTAGATATTGTTATATATATTTTTAGCATTTGACATGCTTAGCACTATACATTACACACAACAGTAAAAAATGTGAAATCGAAAATAACAGTCAGGAGCAGGATTTGAACCTGCATCTCCTGGATACCGTCCAGATGCTTTACCAATTCAGCCATCCTGACAATTGCTCCTGACTGTGTGTGTGTTTTCACTTTGTGTTTAATGTATAGTGCTAAGCATGTCAAATGCTAAAAATATATATAAAAATATCTAAATGTCTAACAAACAGTTGAACACCCTTAAGAACTCTCCAGGGATAGAATGGAGTTGCGAAGAATGCCTGAAAAATATGTCACGTAGGTCTTCCTTCCTGATTCCCGAAGAGGACGTTGAAGAGGACGACCATGAGACACCAGAGCACACAGAGATAGCTCCAGTTGTCGATGCTAAAAAACTGGTACCGGATATCAGACGGGAGGTTAAGAAGACATTCCGTGAAGAAATCAGAAGTCTTGAGAGCTCGCTCAAATTCCTCAGTGAGCAACTTACAGCAATGGAACTATCAATTAAAAAACAAGATCGCAAGATAAAGGAACTTGAAAATAAAAATAACGACTTACAAAACAAAAATAAAAACCTAGAATTGCGTGTTGACGTGTTAGAACAAGGTTTGAAAGAGTTTGAACAACAATACCTTGCAACGTCTTTGGAAATAGCAGGATTACCGGAGATACCACCCAATGACGTAAGAAAAGTTGTGGATACTGTGGCCGAAAAACATAACGTCGAGAGTAACGAAATACAATCATCGCGAAGTCTACCAGGAACAAAGGACAAACCAGGATCCATCCTAGTGGAACTTGAATCAAAGGTGTCTCAACAACGGTAGGTAGAGGCTGGCAAGGACCGCTTCACCGTTGGTCAACTAGTGTTTAATGTCCCGAATGATAAAGCTGGAGGTCGTGTTTACAAACGTGATGCCCTAACTAAGTACCAAAAAACCTTGTTGTATAATGCTAAAAACCAGTTACTAAATAAGTCTTGTCAATATATGTGGTGTAAAAATGGTAAAGTTCACGCTAGAAAGACCGACGATAGTAAAATTTATTATATACGTAAATTACAGGATATTAATCAAATTGAAAAGTTATGTTAAGATAGGCGTGAGAATCAAACAGAAAGATCTACTAAAGCACAGTAAAGTCTTTAGAAGATATTATTAAGCTTATTTTTTATCTAAGTGTATTTAAATAAAGATTTTCAATAAAAAACTATGGATGTAAATATAAAAGAAATATTTCATTGTAATTCTATTAATCATTTCTTCAAGCACATACCACCGCATACTAGTATAAAATTATCATGTTTGCATTTTTAATATCAGATCACTTATTAAAAATTTTACTAAGCTGCAACAAACTATTCATAACTGTATTTTTCCAATAGATATCATAATATTAACCGAAGTAGGTATTTTAGAAAATATACTTCATTTGTTTAATCTACCTGGCTATAGATTGCATTCACAACTGCGAACGCAACAAAAAGGTGGCGGAATCATTATATATTTACGAAATCACATTAAATTCACACATTTAGAACAGAAAACTAAAACTTTCGAAAACCTAACAGGTGTTCTAAAAATAGATTCACATCGTGACGTTGTAGTGTGTGCAATCTATAGGCCACCATCCACAAATAACACTTATTTGTCAAAGAATTAAGTAATTTCTTCACTAAGTTTGAATTAAAACAAAATATTCTTCTAATTGGTGATACAAACATTGATCTGAAAGCTGTCTCGGTATATAAAGATTCATATTTGGCAGCCTTTAGCGAACTCGGATTAATGTGTGGAATAACGGACTACACTCGAATCGAACCAAAAAAAGATATAGTCACTAAATCATGTATTGATCACATATTTGCGCGTTGTCCCACATGACATCCGTTTGCAGCGGTGCTCGATGTTGTTCTGGCGGACCATCGGGGCATAATCTTTACCTGCGTTGATGATTCAGCTGGCATTCCTAAGTGTCCACAGGTGTTGCTAAAAAAAGTATTGACTACGATATTTTTTATTCTCAACTTAAAAATGTTAAATGGACAACACGAAGCATATGGACTCCCCAAACGAAATTTTAAATTTTATATACGATTCTTTTAATAGCGCGACTAAGTTAGCAAGTGAGAATAAAACGAAAAAACCGTTAAGCAAAAAATACAGTTTACCTTGGATCGATGACAATATTATCAGATTATGTAAAAAAAGAGATAAATTATTTTCTGACTGGAAAAATAATGTTAATAACTCAAAAATAAGACTTGAATATAATAAAATTCACAAAATTTTAGAAAGGCAAAGAAATAATACTTCATTCAAAATTTAAATCAAAATATAAATAATCCAAAAAAATAATTATCTATACTCTTATTAGGATAAGAGTGGATTGATTCGCGATAGCACTGTTTTAAACCTCAGTGGTTTTTAGTTGCTATTTTACCTATATAATTCATATTTTTCTAAAACTGATAAATAAAAAAATAAAAAAAACAAAAAAAAAAGATAAACAGACAAGCAGACAAAATTCTAAAAAAAATTGTTATGGGTTTATCATGGACGTATAAATTTTTATTAAGTCCATGGGGTTTATATACATATAGCCTATTACAGTCATTTTTTCTCAAATATCTTGAATGTACAGACACAGCTCTGTTACAGCTTTATATAATATATATTTATACTTATACTATTGTATAGATGAAAAGCAATATTAAGTGAAATACTATGTTCAGTGCCCACTGGAGTTTTATTTAGATTCATTTTACAATTATATTGAACATTCACAAGCAAATACACACTGTCTAATACTAATAAATAGAATAATCTTCGAGCTATGAGTACCTAATTACAATCATTCAAGTCAATGTTCGAAGTTTATTGATCTTGCTTATCCCAGCATGAATGGGCCTGCACAATCGGGAAAGTACCACCCTCTGCCATTGTGTTTCGTATGGTGAGTGAGAGCGCCGGAGGCCCGAACCTCCTCCCTATCCTTTCCTTAGTATCCTTCCTCTCCACCTTATCCCTTTCCTTGGAGAAGGTGCAGACGCACGAGTAATGCCTCTGATGTTGCTAGCGCCTATAGGCTACGGTAACCGCTTATCAGCAGGTGGGCTGTATGCATGTTTGCTACCCACGGAGTATAAAAAAAAAGTAATCATGATGAGCAAACAAGCCCATACCTACTTGAGTTTTGGTCTTGCTTCATTTTGTGTTGGTCTTGCATTCTCGGTACTGGTTTTGGTATCAGTCTTGGTATTGTTAACGTTAATATGGCCTTGGTTAAGATCGCAAGATCCCGACCATTTACACTTGTTAATAGTATGAAGTATGTTAAACTTAATGCATTTAGGAAGGGGTGTAAATAAAAAAAGAACCACGTTTACGGAATCTATCGCGTTTACTTGATTTTACTACTATCCCGACGTTTACTAAATGTGTAACATTCGCATAAATATCAGAAAGTATTAAAAAAGAACCATCAAATCCTATTATAAATATTAATGCATTTAAGTATGATTTTCTAGAAATTATCCCGAAGTTTCGTATACTTT
Source organism: Leucoma salicis (assembly GCA_948253155.1). Taxonomy (NCBI): domain Eukaryota; kingdom Metazoa; phylum Arthropoda; class Insecta; order Lepidoptera; family Erebidae; genus Leucoma; species Leucoma salicis. The sequence goes on along the minus strand of OX411809.1, from coordinate 10,225,160 downwards.
GCAGCATTCGTGGTGACTGGTGAACTAAGATGATAATCGCGATAGATTCGGTAAAAGTGGTTTTATTTCATAATGTACTCTATACTGGTAAATATTAGAAAGTAGAAGTACTAGTAAAAGTATTGGCTGGATTACTCCGGTTCACAATAATTGTTATTTAAGACCACTACTGTTTTGTTATTCTTTTCCAAATCTGTCGTCTAGTTGTGAAGAAAGCGTGCCCACATCATGCTCACAAATAAAGAAACACTTTGTGTCACATGACAAGTCATTAAGCTGGCCGTTATAGAACATAGAGCCACATTCTTCATTCACTCCTCGAACTTGCCCGTCCGGTTGGCCCCTACCCCAGCACACGTAACCGCTGTCATCGAGTGTTGTACCTAAAATATTAATAAATGCTTTAAATCCCTAATAAAAATTCAATAAATCATTCTTCGTAGGTTGGCCGCCAGATAAAGTTAGACAGTGTCTAACTGTCTAATAGACACACCTATGCCAAATTTCAAATGAATACGTCCTGTAGTTGATTTTTTTCATAATCCCACAGTAACATTTTTCCGGTATAAAAAGTATCCTAAGTGTTAATCAGGTAACAAAATACCTGTGTGCGGTAAATTTCGTTCAATCTGTCCTTACGTTTCTCGATGGTAACAAACATCGATACATACTCATATTTATAATATTAGTGGGTAGTACCTATTAGGTACCTACTAGGTACCTAATATCCTTGCCGTGTGGGGCCGGCACCAAGAATAGCTTCACCCCGTCTCTTCCTATGGGAGTCGTAAAAGCCGACTAAGGGATTACCGGGGGACCGGGCAGCAGCGTTCCCCTGTGTACTAAAAACATCCACTGCGATCGCCAACCCGCCTGCCAAGCGCAGCGATTATGGTAAAACCTCCATTTTGGGGAGACCTATGCCCAGCAGTGGACGATGAAAGGCTGATGGATGGATGGATGGAGGTACCTAATATCACGGCTTCTTTTATTTGGTGAAACTACAATGTCAATAATTATCTTCGTGACTTTTCTTATACGCTCAAGGAACACTGTAAAATTAATTATTTTGACGTAATACCTTTATTTTTTTGTTTAGACGGGAAAAATGTACTTAACCAGGGTCGGACTGGGCCGGAAAGGCCCGAGACCGGATAATGGTAGATGGGATACCATCGGAAAATAATAAAATATACAAATTATTAACGATATGTATTATTAGGTAGGTACCTAATATACAGTTTCAGCTAAGCTGTTAATAACTCTATTGTAAAAGCTGCTGTTCTCTGTGTGTTCGGCCCGGGGGCGCCTCCAGCCGCGCCCTCCAGCTGGCCATGGCAGCTCGGCGGGCGTCGCCCTGCCATCTAGCCACCACGCTGGGTGGGGAACGACCACCCTCCTCCTGCTCTTGCGACGCCCGCCGATTAGGAGTGTTCGTTATATTAAGTAACTAATAAAATCACTTGCTATTTATAAATAATCTATAGCCCCGTTATTTATTTCACCAGGCAAGCGTTATTTTCGATTATTTTTATTATATAAGCGCTACCACAACCGCTATGCCACGACGTCGACGACACACACTACACTAACAAAACAACACAGTCACATTCACACTTGAACAGTCCAGTCAGTCACTTCAGTCAGTCATACATACAGGGACAGAACGGAATTACCCTGACCCGTTCATATCATTGTCACATGCGAAATTTTGCTCTAACTTTACCACTTATGAACTATATTTCTGCCAATTATAAAAAATAACGTGCAAAATAATCTAAGTATCTAAAACATCGTTTGGTTATTTGATTTTATTTCGTTATATTTTTGAACGATGATATAATCAATAAGTACGGATAACTCGCTTAAGCTGGAATAACGTATGGTTATCCTGAGTTTTTGAGCGATTGCCGCGCGTTATTTGTTTAGATGTACTTATAGTTTTTGATTTTAAATTATTCGTGGTGTTTGTTTGTTGTGTCTGTTTGTTTAGTGTATTATAAAACTTTAACTAAAATTTTGTTGTAGTATAGTGTAAATAATTTTCAGTTAGATAATATCTTTAAAAGTCTACTTAAATTTAATCAAAAATGTCAGTGGGTCAGTAGTTATGGACATTTTAGTGTATAAAGTGTATTAGTAAGGATTGACCCAATTCTGAAGTCCACGCAGACGAAGCCGTGGGCAGAATCTAAATACATATATCTTAGATCACAATTTCAATTCACTTAGTAGACAGTAATCTATTGTTAAGATTGTTAACTGCTCAACTCGCGTACATAGCTATATTAAATAACGTGACCTCAAATAGCGCACGATGTGCTATACGACGATAATCAAAAGATATCGTTTAATATAATTATTAAAGCGTAAAAAGTAATAGGCGTTTTAAAAATAGCACATCGTTATTTAACGTTTTTAATAAATAGCCGTTGCGAACACTCTTACCGCCGATACACCTCAGCCTTCAAGTCCCACGGAGGGGTTCCGGCCGCGCAGGCCGCCTCCGTCGACACCGTGCGATATCTACGTATGACTCTGGAAGCGACGACTCTCTGTGGCCTCCACAGAAGAGCCCTGTTCGGTGCGTCCAGGGACTCCACCCACACGGGCGCCATCGACCGGACCACCCCCGCCTAAAGCTGTCGGCACGCATTGTTGGGTCCGCCCATATTCGGCATGAGCCATGCAAGGGCGGACGCCGCACCGACGAGCCTCGAGGACAGTTGACGGAAGTGCTCGCGAAAGCGCCACCGCCCATCCAGCACCAGGCCCAGATACTTAATCCGGGCCTGCACCCCAATTTGGACCCCGTCCACCGTGATTGAGGCGCCATTAGTTGGCCGATGTCGAGGCCCATCGAAAAGTAGGGCTTCCGACTTGCCCTAGAACCGAACCCTGTGGGACAACGCACGACATGGGTCTCCTCACAACGTCCCCTATGCGGCTCTCAAAGAGAACGCTACGGCCCTCAATATAGTCTGCCACTAGCCGCCTCAGGTATGCAGGCACCCCGTGATACCGGAGCGCCATACCCGCCCAGGTATTGCCTCAAACTCTTTTAAAACTTGAGTGAATGCGTACTAGTGTACTGTCACCCTAGATTATATGACCACTTACTATCATATCAAGTGCTTATAGTTAAAAAACAATTGCTTAAAAATTTACCTCTAACGGTTTTCCAGCCTTCGTTACCCCTGTTATGAAAGCCTAAATGGACAGCTCCTCTTAAAAAGTCTCCGGTAACACTGATTTTCGGTGAGTTTTCTGTCAAGAAGACCAGGTAGTCAGCTTCCAACTGAGAATTTATTACTGCCAAATATGACTGTTCAGCATTGCACACAGAATAAGCTTCTGTCCAATTCCTTGGTTGTAAGTGAAACTTGTAGCATTTACCTATTTGCTCGTTGAAATGGTAATCTGAAATAACAAGTTCAGTAATCCTTAGTCGTCATTCATAAATTTCATCACACTAAATTTAGATTTAAAAACGTCGCTCATGAACATAATAAACAAAATAAATAAATAAATAAATATTCGCAGATATTTTTCACAACGTCATCTAGTCCCAAACTAAGCTTAACGCTTGTGCTATGGGTACCAGATTACGGATATAATACATAATATAATATTACTTTTTTGTAAATACATCTATACTATTATAAAGCTGTAATGGAGCTGTGTTTTACAGCTTTAAGCTGTAACAGAGTTATTGAGAAAAAAAAACTGGAATAGACTATATATAGGCGTGTCTAAACACAAAACAATTTTTTTTAGAATTTTTTCTATTTGTCTGTTTGTTTGTTCGCGCATCACGTAAAAACTAGACTTAACAATTGGTACTTATACATTTTATCCCACTACTATATCGCCTCGGTGGTGTAGCGGTAGTGTATGCGACTGCTAATGAGGTCTCAAGTTCGATCCCCGGGTCGGGCAATGTTATTGAGCTTTTCCTAAAAAGAAAAATTCTTAGTAGCAGCCCTGAGTTTGGAAATGTGCCCGGTAGACGTCAATAGGCTCGCCCCCTATTACGTGGGAGTTAAACATAGCTGGCGAGTCGGTGTGTAATACACCTCTGCCTAGCCCATTGGGGAATACAGGCGTGATGCTATATTTTTTACTATATCGGGAACCTGAGATACAACCTAAAAACAAGCTTTTGGCTGCGGCGAAGCCGCGGGCAAAGCTAGTAGATAGAAAACATCCAGACGCAGTACAAATATCTGTGTTCATCACACAAATAATTGTCCTGAGTGGTAATCGAATCCACAACCTCGTGCACAGAAGTCGGTTACACTACGGACTACGCCACGAGGTCCGTCTACCGAAGATTAAATATCAATTAAACTTCGGTAGAATGAAACGTCTTACTCACTCTTACCTTACGAAGCACAACAGAGTAGAAGTAACTGCTGTTATTTCACGCTGGTCTTCTGTGAAAGGACTTCCCCGATCGAGCCGACCCATTTATGCTGGGACAAGCAAGGTCTCTACCATTAGAGAATGTTTCAGTCAATATAATTTGAGATACGGCAAATCAGCAAACACAGAGTAAGACGCTGCCTACTATATGGTCTAATGACCTGAGACTTGATGCGGCACGCGCAAAATAATGATTCTACCCTATACACTGTTCTTTTTCTCAAGTATAAATGAGACCGTATGATATAATGCTACTCGCATTTACCTAGTATTCGGCTGGCGTTAATCATATCAATATTATAATGAATTCACTTACCTAAATTAGGCATATCACAAATTTGATTCCATTGCAAAGACGCAAGGCTTTTTTTGCAAATAAAAGGATATTTCTGAAAACAGCGATCGTCATTAAGTGTGCCGTCTCGTCTTAATATAACACAGTCCTCCTCACCACCGCGATCATTGGGTTCACCTGGACCCCAATTATTGTACACATCCGATACAGGAATACCTGAAAAAAGAGGTAAAAACGGTTTACTCTCAAGCCTGTTTAAAGAGTAAATTCATGACACCACCTGTGTGATGATTTGAAAGTAGTAGGTAGTAATTTTCTCTCCGTCATTTTGGAATCGAGTAGAAAATATATTTTGATCTTATCTGTATTTTAGCACTTGATATGCTCAGCTACTTTAAAGTACAAATTATTTGTGAATGTTGTTGTAAAATGTTTAAAAAGTCGCGCCATCAAATAGTATGAATTTTAATTCCAAAATTAAACTTTGATTAATGCATGTAAATGCATCCGATAGGTGGCGTTGGTCGTAAAGACAAATGTGATGAGGAGATCGGGTATGGCCTAAGGTCAGTGCAGGCTTAGAGCACTTCCCCGGGTTGGAAGGGATGCAGGTTCGATTCCCGCTCGCACTAAAGTTCTCTTTTTCCTCATTCACAAATAATTTGTACTTTAGAGAATATATATTATAATTAATTGTTTAGCGAGTATCTTACTCGCTGCCACCCGCTTCGTCCGCATTGATATTTATAATTACTATTTTTCCAGCGCGCGAATCCTTGGTTAGTTTTTTATAGTAAAATAAGCCCTTATGAGATTAGCTATCTGCCTTTTAAATGAGTGAAGGGCCTGTCCAAATCGGTCCAGCCGGAACAAACAGACAGAAATTGTTAAACTAGCTGGTCTTCTTTTTGTGATTCCGCATATACTTTCATAGTGAAAATCTGTTATTAGACATTACAAACAGTCACACTTAAATGAGATATGTAACTTTTTGTGTAACATCTGATTTAAATTAAAAAATCTATTGGTGTATATTATTATTTATATTTGAAACCTATAATATCTTAACACAAAGTGTGGAAATGTGAAAACGAAAATAACTGTCAGGAGCAGGATTTGTACCTGCATCTGTAATATCAAAGCTGAATTGAAAAAGTGTCTGGGACGGTATTCCAGGAGATACAGGTTAGAATCCTGCTCGTGACTGTTATTTTCGATTTCACATTTTCACACTTTGTGTTAATTTATATGGCTAAACATATAAAAATATAATATACAATATCTACCAGTGAAAACCGAATGAAAATCAGTTCAGTAATTTCAGAGATATGCGCAAACAGACAGTGAAAAAATAATAATTTGATTGTCTCTCTTCCATGTTTGGTGCATACATACATTCAATTTATAAATACTGCGTTTTACTGTTTTACATATAGCTACATGTATAGGTAGATCTTAATATTTGCTGGCATATTACAACCAGTGATTACAACCTACAGAGTATCCTGGCAATTTATTAATCCACTATTTTTTTTACAAAATAGGTTCCGTGTATCATTATGTAGGTATTTGCTTGGATAAGGAAAATATTACACAAATACATAATTTTTTACTCCATCAATTCTTTACGGTCATTAATTTCAACAACATTTTAAATTTAATTAAACCTATTTTCATGGTTGTTGACGTTAGCTCTCAGAAGTATCCATCCATCCATCCATCAGCCTTTCATCGTCCACTGCTGGACATAGGCCTCCCCAAAATAGGGGGTTTTACCATAATCGCCACGCTTGGCAGGCGGGTTGGCGATCGCAGAGGATGTTTTTAGTACACAGTGGAACGCTGCTGCCCAGTCCCCCGGTAATCCCTTAGTCGGCTTATACGACTCCCATATGAAGCGACGGGGTGGAGCTATTCTTGGTGCCAGCCCCACACGGCAAAAGTATGCTGATGCAGAATTATTTTACCTTGTTCACAAATCATGACCACGGATGTAAGTAGTCAAAACTGGACATACAGACGTAAATATTTATATACCTACATAGTTCATAGCTTTATATGTACAAAAAATTACAAATTACCGTGATTTGACCACCCAGGGCTCCGCACAAGATAAAAGCATCCCCATAGTAGGTATTATGGAACTCGGACAGCACCATTAGGTACCTGTGTTATATTAACAATTTCATTTCGAGAGCGAATGTCACTGAGAAGAGGTCAAACATTACCCTTTTACACTATACATAAATAACCAGATTAACAGATTAATACTGGTTCCTATGTCACACATCGAAGAATTGATATTATGAAATTAGAAAACTCAATGTTCATTTTTAATATCCTCTCTTGAACCTAGTTGTGAAACGATCGTATTTACCAAAGTTATTATTATAGATATTTATAGAATACCGACACAGGCGTACTGAAGAAGATAATATTAATAACGTATTAAACATAACAAAACTATAATAGTTTGTTTTTTATAAGAAATGTTCTTTAGCACGTCACGTCTGTTAATGATACAGTCAATGTCAATTACGCGGGAATTATATGTATAGTGCACAAGTGCACTCACTGACACATAGAAAGACTCTCGTAATCCGATCCTATGTCAGGCTATCCAGCTCCTTAACTACATGTAGAACACGTTAATTCTTTAGCGCATGTGAAGACATTGCGTGCCATTAACGAGGGTATAATAACTATAATTTATTTATATAACTTTATGTACACAGAAAACAAAGTACATTTTCAATTTTACAATGGCGGACCTAATGCCTGAGACATTCTCTAGCAGGTAACCATGGGTGATGCAGAGATAATGGGAGGCAGGTACATTTTCATGAGAAAACAAGAGGGGCAAAAAATATTTTTGGCAAGAGTTAAAATGCGACATCTTATAAATACGTTACATGTACATAGAGATATACATACTAAAAGGTTACATATACTATATAGGTAGTATAGATAAGATAATATCAAAATATATAATTATAATAAAATACATACATATAATAGTGGGTACACATATACATACAAAATTCACAAGTGATGTAGTGATTCCTCTAACTCCGCCAGGAAGTGTTGTCGGACTTTCGTTTTAAGCTCATAGCGATTCTTACACATTCTGATATTGATTATGTAGGTCATAGGATATTAACTAACCTTCAATAGTTTCAAATACTCCTTTAGCGACTAAAGCGGATATGCCAACATACACCCAGGAAAAAGGCTGCGTTTCATTCCAAAACTGCAACACTGTGTGCGCTTCGTTATCATCTTCAGGGTAGAAGAAGGTAGCGCCTTCAAGCTCACACATCTTTTTGGCATCCGTCCATGTTCTATGTATTGTATGTATTTTATAAAACGACTGTGCTGCCTCTAAATACTTGTAGTCTTTGCGAAAGAATTTTTTATCTCTCTGCGCATCTGAGAAGAAAAAATATACTATTATTAATAGATCATAAACATATTTTGGAGTGGTTTAATTCCATTGTATAATTCAGGTTCCGTTAGTAAACATTCTTATCGAATTTAATTATATTAGTAATATTTTTTTGCTGATACAGAAAGACCTTTGCGTGCCTTTGCTCAAGATGAAGTTTGACATACCTAAGTTAGCGTGGCACGATAAAAATAAAATACATAATACATAATTAAAGCAACACATTTAATCGTACTTGTTGAGGCACGGGTTCGTAGGCGGGACGTGACCAAATAAAAGTTCAGATAATATTAACACGTTATATAAGATAACTGTATTATTCTCCACACATTAGCACAATATAGCTCAGATACCAACTTTACAATTTATGTTATCTATTATTAGAGATGCGACCGTTCGCTACCCGATTCCACGTCATTACATATAGGTTACTTACGAGTGCATACCTGTAGTAGTGTGTCCCTACAGTATTCCCCCCTTATATAAAAAAATATAATACACAAACAAAATTCTTTAAAATAAAATAAATATTAATAATAAGAAAAAAACAAAGAACTTACTTGAATAATTAAACGCAACGGCTACAATAAGTAGCCAAAATAACGCTTCGGAATACATTTCCAATATTTTAACTGTATGGAACTGTGAAGACAAGCACCCGATGTGGCTGCTCTCTTGTTTATGAATGCTAAAACATAATATAACTAAGAATTAGAAACAGTTATATGAATATATATATATATATTTGTGTATCAGTGTGCGTATTATAACAAGATGAACAGGAAAATATAACTGGATGGGTCGGTTTTACTACATCATCTTATTTGAACCCAAAAGCGTATTTTTTTAAATTGAGGTGGTGCGATGCACTGTTATGTTTGATTGAACAAACTCCCTTTCAAGGCACATACAGATATTGTTGTTATTTTTTATAGATCCAGTAATCAAAGCGCTCAGTAAAATATGACGTACGTTCCTATTGTATCTCTAATTATATTAACAAGTCTAATAGAACGTTCAAAATTCTAAATTTCTATTGTAAATTATCTATTCATTGGTTGTTTGAAGGATTTAAAGGAACTTTCTTATGTGAGTATGGGAGTGTGGGTTACCTACATATAATTGGTTTGAGGAGATAATAACAGTATTGAATTTTGAAATAGAGAGGATGGAAATTGACAGCTTCCTAAGTGTTGGGTGGCATATCTGAGAACGGTGTCTACGGGTATGGGAAGTATGAAGAGGATTTTATAAGGTAAGTAATTACAGGTAATCAGGCGAATGGGGCCCTACACTTCTTAACAAGTAGTCAACAAGCCTCTATAAAGGCTCGTTGTCGTTCTCACTGGAATATTAGTGCCAACATTTATGTATGGAACTAGGTTAAATAAATACAGTGCTAAACTAAACCGACGTTCACGTATGAGAAATATATTGAAAGTTAGGCGGTAAAAGCAAACAAGGATCGCAGCGACTGTAAACTCGTTGTCTATGGTTACCCCTCTAGGGAAAGTGTTTAGTGCATTATATTTAGTCTATGAGGGCATGTAATGTCAAGGTTTGTGTATGACATATCTAACACATACACGCGTCGTATTTATCTAAATCATTTTGTTTTCATTAACCTCTTGACGTTCTTAACAAACTTGTGTTAGCTTCACCTATCTATTTATAGATATATGTAACAAAATCTTTGAACGTGGTTTTCAACCACATCAAAACATCAATACGAAAGCGTAAGTTTAAATCTTGGGAAGAAGATTGTCCGGTTATTTTCACACACTTTTTAATAATCATTAAACATATTAATAAACATATTCTTTTCACTTTTTGATTTAAATAGGTAACTGTTTTAAAGCGTGTTTTTTAACATCGATCTGCAATGTAAAATAATCCATCCATCCATCCATCAGCCTTTCAACGTCGAATGTTGGACATAGGCCTCTCCAAGAAATGGGGGATAATGCCGTAATCGCCACGCTTGGTAGGCGGGTTGGCGATCGCAGTGGATTTTGTTAATACTCGAGGAAGTGCTGCTGCCCACTCCTCCGGTATTCCCTCAGTCGGCTCTTACGACTCCCGTGGGTAGAGAGGGGTGGGACAATTCTAAAGCCGGCCCCACACGGCATCCATGTAAAATAATATTATCATGATAAAACAAGCACGTAATGTATAAAAGTACGTACCTATTGACATCGAATATTTAATTTCTATTATTTACAATTTTTAAAATTAAAATTGTACCTTTTATATTTCGTAGTTCCACACGGGGAACTTCATAATACGTCAGTAACTGCAGTTTGTTTTATATGACGTCGTGACCTTATCATGACGTCAAATGTTAAATGATGGTAGGTATATACTACGTGAATAGGAAAGACTTTTCTGACTCCTCAAATTGCCCAAGCCTATACTATGACGCGCGCTAGTTCAATAGGTGCGTAGATAGTTAATACGTCCTCATTTGGTACAGCCAGTTTAATATTTTTTACTGACATAAATGAAATGTTGTTCGTTGGTAACGTATCACTTGAGATCGGTTAGATCTATTTTCGTAATAGGAAAAATGGGAAGTTTTCCGGAAATATTTAAATCAGGGAAATACTGAACGTCTTTTTAACACGCTTATTAGCTTCGACTGTATCTATGTAACCAGAATTTTTGAACGTGATTTTCACTCACTTCGTACTGCTGCAACTTTGGAAATTCAGTAAGAATCGATGACGATTAATACTTACTTTGTCTGTCTTCTTTATTTTGGGATCTTATATGAATTAAGATCTAATCTAACTTGTGAATCAAACGATAGTTGGGTGCCTATGCGTTTTCTTTATATTATGTAGGTATAAACATATGATTATAAAGTCATGAAAACGTAGGTAATAAGATATAAAGATCAGTAATATTTTCCAAAAGAAGGCGCTACTTTGCCGTTGAACTTCACTTAGAAAATGTTTTCTTACTTTTGCCATTGTCTAAATTCACAAAACGATCACCAAAAAATTTAATAAAAGACAGGACAATGGCTGTCGAGACACCTAGTCTGAAAATAGATTTCCCATAAAGATGTTTTAGTAAAGTAAAGGAGTAAAAGATTCGGCGTGTCTGCAGTACCTTGCAGACTAAAATATAAATATATTTGAATCCGGTCGAAGCTAAAGGTACTCCACCTTTAGCTTCGGTTTTTTTTTATTATTGCTAATCACGCAGACGAATTGCTGATCAACTGATGGAAACATCCCTCATGAACTCAGCCGACGCACTGGGTACGATAGGAGTGGCATTAGGAACGACTATCGTCCCAGTTGTCCGCCGGTGTAGGCGGAGAGACGGCACAAAGCGAGTTTATTTAGTGAGTGAGGGCCCCACACTACCCGGTTCGTTGCCACAAACGACAGGATGTGCAGTTAGGTAATTATTTCCTGCCCTAACAGGAATAAAAAAGGAACATCTACCTAATACTTGATGAAGCTCCTCAGGTATTTATGTTTAATTAATAAATGTGATAATATGAATGAACACAAAGTACGAAAATATGAAATTCAAAATAAGCCACGAGCAAGATTTGAAGCTGAATCTCCTAGAACACGGTCCCAGATGATTTTTCAATTCAGCGTTAGTGTTCATTTATATGGGAAATAAATTATAGTTTCCATCCATCCATCCATCCATCAGCCTTTCAACGTCCACTGCTGGACATAGGTCTCCCCAAGAGAACGCCACAACGAGCGGTCCCGTCATGGGGGATAATGCCGTAATCGCCACGCTTGGCAGGCGGGTTGGTGATCGCAGTGGATATTGTTAATACTCGAGGGAGTGCTGCTGCCCACTCCCACGGTATTCCCTCAGTCGGCTCTTAGGACTCCCGTGGGTAGAGAGGGGTGGGACAAGTCGGCTGTCCCATTTCAAAACCCAGTAAGGGACACTTTTTACGAAAATCGTTTTATTGCAAAATCTTGCTAACCTAGTAAGTCCCTACCAAATACAAAAACACTAGCGTTGAAAACTCATAAATTACCAGAGATATTTAAGCACCGATACCTAGTAAGTGCACCATTCACTGTCTCGTGACCACTTAAAACCTAGTAAGTAACTTTAACCATTTCGAAATCTAGTAAGTCTCTCAGGCTTCCTAGACTTTGAAAACAAGTTCCGAAACGAAGTAAGGAGGGGATAGTGCGGCTGTCCCATTGCAAAACCTAGTAATTTAACGAGATAAAACTAAACTTTACAAGAGAGCGTAAAATAGGTCAGAATTTAAAATGCATTTATTATAAATAAAAAACCTATTGTTGTTTATATAAAATATTAAATGAGAGATACCTAAACATGCCTGAATCAAGAAAGTCATGTTGGTATAATTGAGCCGTCGATGTCTTGTCTGTCGATTTAACAAATAATGGGCAATATTTAATTCGCTGCACCCAAATAAGTCTTGTTAAGATGAGTTAACCTTTCTTTTCTATTTACATACCTACCTTAGTTTTGTTCAGCAAGACGTGCTCTTAATATGTATGATTGTAAAAAAGCGTGGGGTGCTTTTTACTATACATATAGGTAGGTGAACTATTTGTAGGTAATATTTGATTATGCACCTCACGCTTTTTACACGCTTTTTATTAGCTTCACCTGTATGTTTGTATATTTCTATGTTTGTAACCGACTCCTTTGGACGCGATTTTGACCAGCTTTAAACGGCCAGATTTCGTTCAAACTGTAGATTTATCGAGGACCGATGACAACACACTAATTTGATAAAGTTATTCGGAATTTATCGGTTTTTAGGGTTCCGTAGTTGTTGAATGTGTAAGTTTCTGAATCGCGATATTAAGATGTGCACCGGCGTTGTCCGATGTTTTTGAATCGCGATATGAGTGTTTGCGAAATAAGAATATTTTTGCTTCTATTTTAGTTTTTAGTATAGTTATTTATCTATGTTCTACTTTCATGTAGTATTACTTTTACTGTAAAGTCGTAGTCTTGTCTCTTTACTTTGTACTTTTGAAGTTTTGATACTATTTTGAGACTAAAAAGAAGAAAATAAATTATAGTTTAAAAAACTAACATAACACGCTTTAAATAGCTAGTTGAACTAAAAAGTAGTACTTAAATAATATTACAAAAAATAATGATTGTAAAAAAGCGTACCCCATGCTTTTTACTATATAGGTGAACTATTTGTAACATTTGATTATGCACCTCACGCTTTTTTACAATCATTATTTATTGTAATATTATTTACTACTTTTTAGTTCAACTAGCTATTTAAAGCGTGTTATTTTAGTTTTTTAAACTATAATTTATTTACAATCATTATTTACTGTAATATTATTTACTATTTTTTAGTTCAAATAGCTATTTAAAGCGTGTTATTGCACGCCTCATAAGCGAAGCGTTGAGGTGACTTCTACTCCCGGTTGACACGGCACAGCTGATTTTTCAAACTTAAAATGTCTCTATTTATCATATATTGCACTTGTAAAATAATATATACACACACATATAAAGAACAAATACTATTTTTAACACTCATGATATTTTTTATGTCATTTTTGTTATTTAAACTAGTTAAAAACTGTTTGAAAAATATCTCGCTTGGACGTCCGTGAGTTGTAGGTAATGTATGTTAACACGATAACGACCAAGACACTTAATTAATCGACTCTTTTTTTTTTCGTTTACGAATTATTATGACTAGGAATAGAGCCCTATTACTTTTCACGTTCTGATTCGATGTGGTTTAATTGTTATTAAATAAACAAAAAAATACTGAATATTTACGGCATTTACGCTCGACGCGACACTAAAACCAGCGCCTTTCATGAGAACTACCTACCTTTTTACGTACGCATAGCCCATAGATAATTCACTTATATGCCACCAGTGGTTTTACTATCGTCAACAGAACAGAACGCCGTTCGCCCGGCCGGTACATTTTTTACCTTTGCTTGACGAACTGATGATATTTGTCAAGTATAATAACTATTTTATCCATAACAATAATTAAAAACACTAAACACACGTAAATAATAACACACCGTTATAAAACACGAAAAAAACATATTTTACATTCCACATTTTTTTTTTTTGCGTGGCCTTGGCGTTACGGTGTTTTCACTTAGAACAAAGTATAAAATTATAAGGCAACCAAGTGAGGAAGATAAATGGTTTAGAGATTTCTTGTTGAACTGATTGATTTTTAAATAAGTCGTATAATATTGTCCAGTTGCAATTTTCTATTGATAGATGTCGCTGTTTTAAAGTAAAAGAGATATCGACAAATGCAGCTCTAGATGTCGCAAGTGGCAATTTTAGATGTATTCAGTTGCTGTTGTATATATAGAACCACAATATTGCTTTCTTTGTAAGGAAACCAGCGATGTCTTTAGGTTTTCTTAAATTGTTTTTGTTTACAGTTTAATAAATTATTCAATTTTACATGTTTATATATATTATATGCACTTATGCAGGTATATAAGTAAACTCATGGATTGTTGTTCTTACTAATTCCCAGATGGCGCCTTGCAAAATGACAGAGGTAGAGCAATATGGAAGTACTTCTTAAAATTAGCGCTAGATGGCGTATAAGACATGAAACCCACATTAGTACTTTTTGAAATTAGCGCTATCTATGTGATTTATTGAAAACTACTTAGTAAAACCAATACATTATTAGTTATCAAATAATCAATTTTATTGTGAACAATGAAGATTATGAGGCGTGCAGTTTTGGATTTTCCAAAGTATTTTAGTTTTTTAAACTATAATTTATTTTCTTTCTTAGTCTCAAAATAGTATCAAAAGTACTGTTATTTAAAAGAGATAAAACCTACTTATGCCGTGATAATTTGTCTTTAAACTTCATCGGACGGACGGATATGGCTAAATTCTTTATTGGCCACGGAACCCCAAAAACCTATAAACTCGATAACTCAAATTATTGCATTGTCGTCGGTCCTTGATAAGTGTGCAGTTTCAAATCAATCCGACGTTTTGAAGTGGTTGAAAATCACGTTCGAAGATTCCGTAGCGAACACGAATTTATATAACTTTAAAAAACATTTTGAAGTTATAAAAATTAACAAATCTTATTTTGCAAATTGAAAAGTGGAATAATTTTATCAAATTATTGTAGGTATTGTCATTGGTCCTCGATAAATCTACAGTTTGAACGAAATCTGGCCGTTTAAAGTGGGCCAAAATCGCGCCCAAAGGAGTCGGTTACAAACATACAGGTGAAGCTAATAAAAAGCGTGTAAAAATGTCAAATGCTTAAAAAATGTATATAAAATATTAACGAGGTCGAGGTTGAGACCTCACTAGGCACACATCTCAAACCTTTCGAAATTTTTAATTTGTAGAACTATTACTGAGACTCACTAAAAATATAGACAGAGTATTACGAACAATAAAATAGAACCATGCCACACTTGTACACGCGCCCACGCACACAAATACGATCAAAACCATGGGAAAACGAAAATTACCCCAAATGACTGGACGATTTCGTACGTATCCACCTACGTTACATATATGAATACGTCGACAGCGCTATAATATTCCCTATATGGTTCGCTGTAAACTTACTTTATACTTTTACTTCCTTTATGTTTTAAAACATAAAACTTTTAAAAATTACCCAAGTTATAGTGATTATTTCTTTCCGGCGACAACACTTTCACGCACACATCTTTCAAAAAGCGGCTTCACTTTTTAATTGACAATACGGTGTCTTTATTTTTTAGTTGGTCTAAGAACTATTATCATGGTGAAGAACACCTTCGTAAAGAAACCTGCATGTCAATATATTTTTCATTATTCATACTCTGAAAGTAGGCCTGAAGTTGCCTGAGGAGCGGGTTGAAAGTAATACTTTTCAGCCCTAGGGAGAGTTACTTTCAACTGACAGCTGAGTAATTATAAAAAAAAAACAGTACTATTTTCTGTACAGCCAGTCAATTACAGCGCGATGTAAATCCTAAGGAGACTAAAAAATTTAATTTGGAATCGCCTTTTTCCCGCCGATTTTGTTTTTTTTTTTTTCTATGGCCTGTCAGCTATTCAGCCATTACTTTTCATTTTAATCATTGAAAAAATATAAATCTTCGTTATTTTAAAGATATTTAGTTGCTTTCATCCCTAGGTTAACAATGCTATTCTAGACGGCTTGTAGTTCTAGACGCTATAGTTGCAAATTCCGAGATGAGAATTTCTTGACCAAAAGACTCAATAACAGTTTTCTTATGGACCTAGGATCGAAATCTCATGGCTGGAAGTCGTAATGCCTTTTGATAATATAGAACAAGGATGATTATCACTTGTTGGATTGAAATATTCTATGTGTCAAATTTTACACGTTGTTTCATGACTGTAGGTAACGAACCAGGAGCAGACGATTTCAAAATCAATGCATAGGAAATGAAAAGAAAACAACAAATATTTTTTATAATTTTATCTTGAGGTGTAAGTTTATTCGCATTTAACAATGTCTCATACAAATTTCCTCATTTTGTACACACCTTTTCTTAGTTTTGTTTTTGTAGTTATCATCTTTATAAAAGTTGCTTCTCTAAATTTTAACATGTCGTCATGTCTGTTCCCTATATCTAATTCGCTTCACCACTGCTGTTAAAATATGATAACAGAGGATTTACTAAGGCAAAGTATTAGGAGGAAAAATAAAATATTTACTGCGGACTAATAGATTTAAAATAATAATTATACAAAATTATTGTGTTTCCATGAACACGGAATGGGCCCTTATCGCGTAATATCAGCCTTCCCATCGTTCGACGTGGCACTTAGGTGACGAGCACGGCGGTAGGGCGCCTATACATACGTATCTAGACATTGCACACATCGCACTGGTATCAGTGAACTTAAACGCCAGCCCACGAGGCTGCCAGTTACAACTAATTAGAAAATTCGTTACTAAATAACAACTAAATCACTTTAAAATGAATTCGAAATGTACATTATTCATCTTATTTATGTAAACAAATCTAATCTGCTACAAAAATTAGCAAATTTAAATACAAAGATCACCTAGTCCGTCTATATAAAATTTCACTTAAGTATTAGACAAAACACAATAGTGAGAGTGTATGTTGCAGCGCAACTCACGTTGTGATATCGTTATTATGCTTTCTAGTGTACATTCAACGAATCAATAGCGAAACATATTGCGTTGACACATTAAAACTAAAAAATGACTGTACATTTTATATTTAATATGTAAATATTTGTACATATTGCACTCTGAAGTAACAAAATTATTAAGAATTATCTGTCGAAACGAAGAATATATACGCAGAACAAAATATATCTCGGTAAATACAAATTCAAAGTAATTAGTAATCACAATGTTCGTAGCTCGTACACTAATCTATGTCCCTATGGCTTACAAAGCTTATAAAAAGATAAATACAGAGGTCATTTACAAAAAATATACTTCTAACCAAATAATATAAAAATAACAACAGCCATCTGTACTTTCTTAGATGAATAAAATTATACGTACATATGTCGAACATATGACAATACAATCTAAAGGTATCTATGTACAAAATTTAATGGACTCGATAGACTACAAATCCACAATATTTCATTTATTAGACTGGACGTGCCATATTTGGTCACTACAAACAATACTCAGTGCTCCGAAGACAGTATTAAAACCGATGAAAACATAAAGGAAACATCTAGAGCTTGTAAGCATTCGACATTTTATATTTAGCAAATTATTATTTAATAATGAACTCTATTTTGATCATATCTATTAAATTGTGGGGAGGCCTATGTCCAGCAGTGGACGTTAAAAGGCTGATGGATGGATCTATTAAATTGTATTGCTTTTTCTTTAGTTATCTAGTAACTTTTGTGTCGTAAACACCAATACCAAAGCAACTGTTTAATACAAATATTTGTATACTATAAATCTGGATTTCAATTTTATTCTGTGTTCAATAATATTCGAATGCAAAAGCCCTATTTGCAACCTTCGTCGCGTTATGTTGCGGTTCGTCGCTGCTACCCGACTCAGCCTGCTGTTTGTGTTCCGTACGAACTTACCACGTTATCATCTCGACCAGCGATATAAACTTATTATCTTACTAATCTTCCATTATCAGCTAAGACACAAATTATATTAGGGTACTCATTACTTATTACTTTCTCGTGTGAGATTATTACATACTTAATAAATCTATAACACTTTCATCGAATAATATGTATCAAATACGATCGGCTGTGCACCGACAGAAGCCGAAATCTATGAAGCTATTTATGAAATTCTACGCATCGAATGATGTATAACATTGACTTATAGAATGGCAGTTATATTTGTCACAACTGGAGATGCGGGCCAGAGTGGTATACACTCTAGTCGGCACATCTCGTGTATAAGGCAACGTATCGTAGCGATTTTAATGAACACTATCAACTATAATTCATGATTGAAACACGTTAATAGAAAAATCCTCAATTATAACATTCATACAAGATCGCACCATGTAATTTTACGATTAATTATGGCAGTGTGTTTGTTATCAATACGCTTTTCAGCGACATCTAAGACACTCTAGTGAAGTTTGTGCTTCATTTGCTAGTTTAAGACATAATGCTACAATATAAATATGAATTTTAATCGATCAATAAGCACACTAGCGCGCGGTCCGCGGTGCAAGCCCGATCGTCTCACGCTGAACTTCGTACGTATATCAAGAAATGCATTTCCAAAACTCCAAACGTAGGTATGTATTTTATCAATACATATACAACACTTATGGTATGTAACACATTCAACACGCACCACACTTATGATACTTATCGAATAAAATGCATGGAGGCATGATAGACGAGATGAAGGTTGCGCGCGATATTTAGTGTATTTTCTAACTATCAGTAAGATGAAGAGCGAGACAGACATAGATGACTTCGAGACGGACACTGTACAGAACCGAGGAGGCGTAACGCTTAACATATTGTTTAACAACGCTTACCGGTTATAATAATTGAGATCGATTAAATTTATGTTCTATATATTATTTTCCATTCATCAATAACGTAGGTACACGGACAGGTAACGCGAAATAAGGCATTTCGTTTTGAGTACGGGCAGTAAATTCAAAATGGTAGTATACATTATATTGCCATTTCGTGGTTCTTAGCATAAAGAGACAGGTTTGGCCTTGTTGAAGTTGGTTGATCACGTTGCGTGCATGCAGTCTACCATCATTTTTTTTTTTTACATTTTAGCGTCTACTATACCAATATTGTTCCCACAGATAAGCTCGGCCAAAAAGATGCTAATCAGCTATTTCGATGAAAGTCGTAGTATAGTGAATTCAGCTGCCATTTTGTACTTTTTTTTTATATACATAGAACAAAAGGAATGTCGTATCTAGATAATAAAATAAATACTTATAAAGATTAATGTTTCAAGATTTAGTTTTTAGTCCCTACCGTTTTCCGAACCTACGTTACAGCTGCCATAAAGCATGCACGCAATGTTTTATAGATAAATAAAATAAAAGTTTTATACAAAATCGGGAAGTTGAACTAAATTGGATTGTGGTCGAACCTGCTCTAATAATATAATTATCCTATTAAAATTATTCCTATTTTTATTGTAATATTATAAACATAAATCAATTGCACATTATTGGCTTGAGTATATAAACTTTCTAATACTATGTATTAACAGTAGGCTGTCGATGTTTATATACTGAAGCTATATGAAACTATACATATGTAAACGAGTGTAATGTAATATTGCAGCTTTAGTGTCCAGGTTATCGATAACACCTAATTAAACATAAGGCATGCATTGTGTAGCTATTGACAATTTGTTATGTTTGTATTGTATCAAGACATTTCTTACAATATAGAGCATATTAAGTCAACATGTCATATATTTAATCACAGCAATAAATTAAAATTAGATGGACGTGGGTACAGGACGATGGAACTATACATGAAATCGACAGGACACGTTCACTAGCTACAGTACGTAATACTCCTGCACATAAAGAATTGGATATACAATGAATATGTAGTACAGTCAGCATAAAGAAATATCGAGAATCTGTCATTTTGCTAACAAACAATATTAAATAGCAGAAACAACCTTAAAATATTACAACCTTGTTTTGTGTAAATAATTTAATCAGGATTTAATCTACCTACTACATACTACATTTTTAAATAATACTGCTCTTAATTTTTTTTCTTTTTTTTTATACCGAGAGGTATGAGCGAAGCATTTAGGGAGCGAACGAGAGATGAATAAATATTAATAGGGGCGATCTCCTTTGTATTCAAATCCAATTCTTTATCAACACAAGTAGAACGTATAGACAAACAGTCGTAGATCACCACGAGATCGTGGACAGAGCGAGCGACACAGCACATACTATATTATAATCGAAAGGTGAATCAACACTATTATTTTCGGTAAATAAACATAAATATCAACTTTTCACCCAATAGAAATATCTTTTCATATATTAATTTGACTCTAATAACTCTCGTAACGTACGTATGTGTAATTTAGGAGGTGTACTTATCGAACGAAGTCTTAATATACAGTCGTATCCGAGTGACCAACTCAGTATCCAGTCGTAAACGAAATAAAGGCGGGGTCGGGACGCATGTCAAACGACTGGCGCCGCGGCCCCGAAACGATCAACACTAATATACTCTCCAAACGTTCAACAACACATATATTCACTAATCTCTCGCACATCATCGTCGTCGGTCACCGAATACGTACGAAATCGGGTACGCGGTACCCTCTTAAGTGGTAAATCGTCTTATAAATAAGGTTGATCACGTCCGACGTCAGTGTCCGTGCACTTCACTAAAACTAGCCAGTCTATGAGCGTTCTCTCCTGGGGCTGGGCGCTAGCGACCCCCGGGGGCCCGGCGGGTGTTTCGCAGCTAGAGCACCGTAGGGGGGTCGACCGCGACCGGCGTTTTATTATTAGACACGTCGGCCACGTCCCAGATCTCTTCCAGGAACGGTGGTAGCTTCCTGTTCTTGAGCTTGAGGGAAATGCACATGTTGGAATTCTGCATGCCTAGTGTTCGTAACTCGGTGAGTACACCGAGTATTTTGCCGAACATGACGGCACAGCGTGGGGAGGCACTAAGCTGGTTCAAGATGTACACTCGGAGAGTGTTCAGGTAATATCGCTGGATCTCCTCAACTAGCTGCGGTTGCTCCAAACCCGGCCGGTCTGGAAAACGATAATATTAACTATTACCACCTTTTTCATAGAGTAAAGGTTGCTAGTGTTAGAGCCCAGCAGAATGGGCCAGCTCGATCGGGGAAGTACCACAGAAGATAAGCTTGAAATAACAGTAGGTAACCCTACTTTTGTATTTCGTATGAGTAACAGCGCCGGAGAACAAAACCCTCCTTATTCTTCCTCTAGACCTCCTATCTCTTTCCTCGGAGATGGCGACGAGCGAGTTCTGCCTTTGGTTTTGCTAGAGTCTAAAGGCTATGGTAACCGCTTATAAAAAATTAACCTTTTTTTAGGTAGCATTCATCTAGTAAAGCCTTGTCTTTAAATTATGCAAATATCTTTTGGTATCATCAAGGTCAAACCCAACAAGAAGCTAATTAAAGGGCTTTACCACTTACCTACAGTGGCTATTAGAATAAATATTGATAAGTATTATACTATTTAAAAAGTACCTGAGAATATGACAATAGCGGTGAGTAGCGCATAATGTACATTATCCATTGACATAGCGTACATGCACCGACAGAAATGCAGCAGATCTTCTATAACGTACGCCATACCGGCCTTGCGGTAGTTGTCGCGGGTGTACGCTTGGTTGTTGGCGAACAACACGCTGTCTGTCACCGCGTCGTACCGCCTCGCTACTCGCAACATCATCACCTCGCTTGAACAAGCCTGGAACAATAGTTGTTTATGCACTATCTATAGTACAACGCCATCTAGCGACGAAAAGTAAAAACTACATAAATTATGCAGAAATGGTGATCCGTGACAAAACAACTGGCATTTTGTATCATCAAGATCATAATGATGATTATAATAATAATTTTTATTGCCACAAAATTAGTGTTTCTGACTCCAGAGTTAGGTGTTATGAGCTGTGTTACAGGAGTGTCTGTTCGATCGATCTTCTTCAGTTGAACTAATGTAAAAGTTGCAAAATAATAATGGTGGTTACCATCGCTAATGTACTACTTAGTAATACCAGACGCAAAGCCGATTACCTGCCTACCGTTAAATTAAAGAACTTGAGATGTATTAACCACAGGAAAATTATCTAGGCTGACCAAAGCAGATAAAGCGATATTACCGTCAGTTTGAGTACAACAAAAACCATCAAATCCTGTCCTAATATGAACCAATTCAGATGGTGAATATTTTATTATTATGAAATGGATATTTATGAGGAGAACCTCCCACACACTGACGGATTGACAATCCAGCAATCTTTTCAAACACATTAACCACAGATTTTAAATACCAGCTCTTCACGGACAGAACGAAATATTGCTAAAGTAAAAAATGCAATGTTTGGCAAGTCACGTGTTATCCAGAATATTGTAAATTAGCACTGCTTTGGACCTACTACACTGCATCCTGCATCACATAAATATCAATTTCATAATAAATTCATCACCACACATGCATAATATACCTATGTTATATTTAAAACTAATATTACATACCTTTAATAACGTGATTTGATCTGATTGTGAAATCTTGGCAAAGCCTGGTAGGCCTTTCGCAAACTCTACAATTAGCTGCACTGTTAAGATTGTCATCTCTGTGATCTGACGGAATGGTAAGTCGGAATCCTCTTCATCTTCATCTGACAGCCACGTCTGCAATAACACAAATTAATTACTACTGCACATTTTGAAAAAAAAAAGTATTTTTATTGATTTTAACAAATTAAGTTTTATTGATTTTACCATACTTTTAAAGTTTACAGGAAAATTGTGGAAAGATCGAAGTGTGAAATACGATAAAATTTGTAAAATAGTTTCATTTTATAACGAATTCTCATTAAAAAACAGAAAGTATATGTTACATAGAAGTTTAAGGAGATTTTTTTTCAGTTATTGCTGGCACGCATCGAAAGTTTAGGTTCGAAATAGTTCAAACTACGAGCCACACAGCAAACATATTTGTATGATACAAGACAAAAATGCTGTAAGAAAAGTACATGTAACACAAGAGTTGGCTATAATCATCACATTCCCAGCTTTAATACTGAACATTGCTAGGGTTGTTCTCCGATGTCACCACCGAAGGAATGTAACATAGTTCCAGTGGCCCGCCAATAAAGGCGGAGAGACGGTACACGGCGGGTTTCTTCTACCCTGTTCGTTGCCCCGAGCGACGGGGTGTGCGGTTAGGAACATTTTTTCCCGCCTAAACAAAAAAAAAAGGGTTGTTCTCCGATCTTCAAGTTGATTCAACAGCGTTACACGGAGCTACCCTATCTGACCTCCACGACGTTTTTTTTGTTGTTAAAGCGGGGAAAATATGCGCCTAGCCTTAACAGATTTTTAATCAACACTAGGAAACCCAGCTTTTAAATATTACATTCTAACAACCATAACGACTGCCTGGAAGTTATTTGGCAGAAAGCACGCTTGGCAGATAGAACGTTTGGCGGATGCTTGGCATGCCTTTAGCAGCGCGGACGAGGTTGATTATTAACTTATTACAACACAGGCTTCATAATTTTAAGCAACTAGGTTATCCATGAATATTTTACCTGTGTGACCCTTTTCAGATCTTCCTCAGAGGGCTGCTCATATCCTTCTTGGTACCACACGAGCCTGGCGATGAGACTTTTTTGGTTGGCCGAGAGCGCTGGCACATTTTTCTGTCTATTCTGTTCCATTAGTTTCTCGTTGAGGAACCGGGGCACCACCTCGTGCTGCAAACATTCCAGCTTCACGTAGGAAACCGTCGAGTTATTATTTTGCTTCCAATATTGAGCTTTAAGGGAGCTAATAGACTCAACATGTTTTTGTGATAAACATTTCAAATGTGAAAAAACATTTTTCAAGCAATGATAACGTCTGCCTGATTGGCGTGGCGTTAAAGCTATTTTTAATGAGTTGCATGAGCATTTAAATATTTACTAATGTAAGCAAAAAATTACGTGATATCATAGCCTGGCCTGTTATGCTTATGATCATGTTTTATAACATTAGAGAAAATTGCGATGATACAAGAAGCAAAAGATGTAAAACAAGACGAAGGTTTCTATAATTAACTTTATTGAAATCATATTAATAATCACTAAAACGATCTCACACAACCGTCAATAATAAAATTCAACATTAATGCTATTCAATCTTGGTTGAATATTCATTATATTTAAAATGGAAAATTTAACAAAATGATGTCAAGATAACTATGAAAGTTTACTTTAAAATAAATAAATAATCACGGACATTTTTCACACAACGTCCTCTGGTCCCAAGCTAAGCTTAACGCTTGTGCTATGGGTACCAGATTTCGGATATAATACATATATGTACTTTTTTTTTGTAAATATGTACATACATATAATAGATAGAAAACACCCAGACGCAGTACAAATATCTGTGTTCGTCACACAAATAATTGTTCTGAGTGGGAATCGAACCCACGACCTCGTGCACGGAATTCAGTTACACTACCGACTACGCCACGAGGCCCGTCTTTATGTAGATGCCATTGGATTAATATAAATGACATAGTACCTAGTAATAAAGGGTGTTTCAAACGGAACTTACAATTTTTACGGCTTCAGGAGGCGGCGGATCACATTGCATTATAGGTGGCATGTGATCGTCAACTGTTGTCGTAGTGACTGGCATTTTACTATCCCTTTGTGCCTTCTTCTCATTTCGCTTCTTAAGACATTGGTTCTCTGGTACGACGCACTCCGGCCTCATACCCACTGCTAAACATTTTTTCAACCGACACTCTTGGCATTTTCTTCGCATGTACATATCCATCTCACAAGAATGACCAAACTTGCAAATGTATACAGCATCTTTAGTAATACTTCGCCTGAAGAAACCTGAAATTATATAAAAGTGCTATTTATATAAACATAAAATAGATAACAATACTAACTATAATCAGAAATAATGGACAAAGATGAGACATCGCTTGTGGAACTAGTTAGTGACGATAAGATAATAGAGCCATGAACATTATAAACATTAAGGTCGCCTGAAAGACGGAGGTCATTGACAGCTTTACGAATACCGATTTTTATTACAAAACAAACAAGATTGATTATAAAGGGAGTAGGCATGACTCAAATTGAACGTAATTGGTATGGACAACCCACGAACTACCTAATAATATGTGTAGATTACAGCGCCATTACTCCGAATTTATTTAATGCTCGAACTTTTTTTATATGCCTGTACCCGTACCCACGTAGCAGTACGCAAATATTTAACACCACTACATTTCGCTAGACTCCATCTCGGACCAACTAACCCCAACATGATAACAGGCAAATATATTGAGATCTCATACGTAGGCACTGCTCTAACTTCCGTGCTGATATGATTTTACGGACGATAAAACCTAATGACACATTGATTCTTTGCTCATTCCTCTCAAGATCTCGTGGCTAAAAGTAGCACAGTTATGCCATTGTCGCATGACACAACGAAATGGTTTCGGATGTATATTATAGTTGTACATTTTATTCTTAGCTCGACAGCAGTGCAACTGGCGGAGATGTCAGATAGGCATCGGTGAATCGTGAAGTAGACGGCCTGCAGACGGCTATTGTGACGACTAACTGTCTGTTATATGTATGCACAACTCACAACAGTGTCACTACAATGCGCCAATTGAAACCTAAATTGGCGCAAACGTGGGTGCAGTGCAGGCCGCAAGGGCTTCGTTTGTATGAGACATCTAGGTTACCCAGTTTAACAGAATATAAGTTTACTGATTCTAATTGTTCTTTATAAACAAAATGAATCATACTATATTATAATACGCTTTCAGATTTACCATTTATGGTCATAGGGGTATTATATACAAATAAATTATCCAACAGAAGCTATGTTTGTATGTTTAGGCATACCTTTACATCCTTCACATGTGAGTGCATTGTAGTGGTATCCAGAGGCCCTATCGCCGCACACGAGACACAATTCCTCCTGCTGTCGGGGTGCTGGACCCTTTTTCTGCCGTCTCGCTTCGCCATCTGTACTGCAACCGTTCACACTAGACGCTGGCGACAATTCTTCACGACCTAGAACAATAAAACCCTGAATTGTAGTAGATGCAAAATGCAATTGCGTAGTAAGAGCGTCGAGACCACTGGCCGTGTGGCGCCGTGTCAAAAAGGAACATCTAAAATCGGATGCTATAAAATTTGCATACATTTCATGAACCATTTGACGAGACGGCGAGCGAATGAAGCTCGTTTCATTTTAACGTTTTTATATTCGGGGCTGATGTTCTTTCGACGAAGAGATGTTTTCGTAAAGAAATATTCGCAAGTAATTTTCGGCGGCAGCGTGGACATTTCCTGCCCAAACAAAGGTAGCTACAGTTCGGTCCGCATACTGATGAACTTCACTGTTCGCTTTTGATATTCGGAACATCGTGGATTGGGATGTGCGATGTGCACTGGAAATGTAATCGCCAATTGTCAATCAAGCTATCGGAGACCCATTTAAAGTCACTATACATTTATTAAAATCAGTTATAATGGACTCCTGTGTACACCATTGAAATAATGAATGTGTTTATGGAATAAAACGAGTTGTAATCCAAGCATGGCAAATATTCTGCAGACAGTTTCGCGTTTTTAATCACAATAAGCATTAGTATGAACATTAAAACAAACGATGACAGTGTGGCCAACATAAATCATATTGTGCTTTTTCACATACGAACAGGCAACCTTCATTAAGCCCGTATTGTAGCGAACCACTTATTAACTAAAGAGGTGAAGGTTTCATATAAACGTCGCTACTTATTATTTTATTTATTTTTTATGGTGTGTATTGAGCGAGTTTGGGTCGATGGCCGGTATACCTGTATGGCTACGCAACCGGCTAAAAAAAGCCGCTGCCGAAAAATTGCTCCACGTGGGTTTCAAACCACTATATTCGCAAAACCTATTTACATAATCATACTTTTTTACATATCTCTCCTATGGGTAAATGGTGCAGTAGCATATTATATAAAATACTTTGGAAAATCCAAAAGTGCACGCCTCATAATCATCATTTTTCACAATAAAATTGATTATTTGTTAAAAAGTAGCAGAGCATGTCAATTGCTAAAAGAAATAGATCTAAAATATTTGATAAGTAACTAATAATGTATTGGTCTTACCAAGTAGTTTTCAATAAATCACATAGATAGCGCTAATTTCAAAAAGTACTAATGTGGTTCTCATGTCTTTTACGCCATCTAGCACTAATTTTAAGAAGTACTTTTATATATAATATAGAATATATAAAATATATACATACTATAGAAGTATTTCTCACGAAATAAGGATAGCACTGATTTTAGTGTCACGTCGAGCGTAAACATTCACTATTTATTTGTTTATTTAATAACAATTAAACCACATCGAATCAGACCGTGAAAAGTGATAGGGCTCTATTCGTAATTATACTGAAGCGTAAAAGAAAAAGAAAGACTTAGTAAAGTATTTCGGTTGTTATCGTGTTAACATACATTACCTACAAAACACAGACGCCCTAGACAGAAATTTTTTAAACAGTTTTCTAACTACTTTAAATAGCAAAAATGGCATCATCAAAAATATCATGAATGTTAAAAATAGTGTTTTTCTTGATATGTGTGTGTATATATTATTTTACAAGTCCAATATATGATAAACAGAGACATTTTAAGTTTGAAAAATCAGTTATTCTGCGTGAAGCGAGAGCAGTACCCACCTCAACGCTTCGCTTATGAGGCGTGCAAAATAAAAACCTAGCCACTAACCCTATCATATTAATGCGGTATAAAACCAGTTAGCGTTACTCGCAACGCATTAAGATGATTAATAAGGTACTGAAAGATGATTAGGTAGGTAACTAGGTACCTACTGAGAATAAAGTGCAAGGTCTAATGGTTCTCTACAAATAAAGAGGTCAAATGTACCGATCTATCACAAGCTATTTCACCGATCCAAAGGCCGTCTTATTTTTAATGTTGAGATATTGTTAAATCTATACCGAATAATACATTGTATACCGTCTATGTATTACATTAGACTTAATTCAAAAATATAATCCTAATTAACAAAAACTTATAAATTAACTTAATTTTTTTTTACTGCTTCGGTGGTGTTTACTGCTTCGCTGGTGTAGCGGTAGTGTATGCAACTTCTAATCATGAGGTCTCGGGTTCGATCCCCGGGTAAGATCAATGTGTAGGCAATGTTATTAAGCTTTTTCCTAAAAAGAAAAATTCTCAGTAGCAGCCCGGAGTTTGGAAATGTGCCCGGTAGACGTCAATAGGCTCGCCCCCTATTATGTGGGACTTAAACATAGCTGGCGAGTCGTGGGTGTGTAATACACCTCTGCCTACCCCTTCGGGGAATACAGGCGTGATGCTATGTTGTTATAAATTATATTTTAATCTTAGTTATTATAAATTGTTATTAAGTGTGTAATGTGCCTACATAGATACATATTATTTGACGGAATTGCCGTTACTTGCTGCAGTTGCGCAAGACTGGCCCTAATTCACAGATGTTTCTGAGCTAGCGAGGGTCCTCATTTCATTACGTTACACGCATTAGTTAACGTTTTATAAGTTGACGCAACGTCGCGAACAATTTAGAAGTAGAAAGTAAACCTCCTATGGAGCCTCTACAACTGGTTATGTGAGTCATAAATATTTGAAGTAAATATAAATAAATGTAACTTGCTATAGTGAAGATTTTGTTCGTAATAAAAACAGATAATATTTTAAATGTGATTATTACTGAATATCAGCACTATCAAATCACTATCCGTGAAAAAGAAAGCTAATCAAAAGTTGAATGCACGGATGACCGAGTCAGTGTGTTATGTTATTACGTCTCAGCTGTTCAGTGTTGCGCTGGCGCGTTGGAAGGTCTAGTTCGTGGCGGTTCGTCGGCGATCGGGCGTAGTCGAGCTCGCGAGCGAGAGGGCCTACAAGAGCGACAAGTGGGGCGCGAGCGTCGACCGGGGGCAGCGTGCGGCCTTGACTCTTGTATCTCCTCTCCCCCCACTACCTCGCTATGCTTGCCGCACAGCTACATTATTTATGATAGCATCAGAGCTCGAAGCAAGCTCGCGATTCTCTTCAACTAATAATAACCTGTTTTTCCTCGCACGCTATTTATTTCTTTTATCTTAAGTGTTTTGTGCGATAGCGCTGGAACGCTTCTTGACTTTAAATCACTAACACTACGTTAGTATTTAACTACTAGGTAGATAAAAGTAGGTCTTTTAAAGGAAAAGCAAATAAATCGATCCGTGCTGAGATGTCAGGTATCGATTAAACAATACGCAACTTTCACTGACCTCAGAAAGCAGACAACGCAATCATTTTGCAGGCAAGCCGCGTAAGCAACTAGTGAAAGTTGCCCAAAAGTATGTATTGCACAAGCCTACCTGACAACGTAATTGAAATTCGGGTGCAGCGAAAGTGAGCCATTCTATGCTTTGTAATTGTGACATCACAGTTAGGGCCTATTTGGCATGCAAATACAGCACTCAACTTGAATCTTGTTACCAAATCAACCTGATTTGGTAACAAGATTCAAGGAACTTCATGGGAACGCCTTAGTGTAACGATTTCTGTGATTCTCTACGAGATATGCATTTCATCATAGGTAAACCATCTTAAGAATTTTAGAAAAACATATAATATGTACAAGATAAAAAACGAGTCAGCATTCCAATCGTTGAAGTTGGCACGCTTCGCTGATATAAGCGGCCACTCGGGCATCAGAAAAAACTGAAGCAGAAAAAGTGGTGTACACGTGATCGATGCATCGACTGGGCGGAGACAGGCTCACGATGTTACTTTCTACAATACTTTCTAGTAAGAGATGTAGGCCGGAGCCGGAGCAACTAGAGCGATCGGTTTCTCCGCGCGCCGGGAAAATCGGATTGAAATAGAAATTGCATCGCGGTGAAAATCATTTTCATGTCACTCCACACGCTAGCTTAGCTGATAAGATATTTTCATTAGATCAGTATTACTTGTACAATACGACCGAATATTGTATTTTGTTTTTAAGCAGATGCAGAATGTTCTTTCTTGAACTGCACCAGCCCATTAGCATATGAATACAAGTAGGTACTGTAAACAATGAT
This sequence comes from Leucoma salicis, assembly GCA_948253155.1. Lineage (NCBI taxonomy): Eukaryota > Metazoa > Arthropoda > Insecta > Lepidoptera > Erebidae > Leucoma > Leucoma salicis. The sequence goes on along the minus strand of OX411809.1, from coordinate 10,194,647 downwards.
CTTATTTTTCTCTCAAAAAAAAAGTGACAAACGTGAAACAGCTATAAGTAAATAAATTTTAGTTGCATTGTTTCGACTTCACATTATGTGTGTTGAACTATATTTGAGTGGAATCAGGAAACGAGAGCTGGTGTGCCCGGAATGATCTTCAGGGAGGGCGGACGCAGCGACCGGGCGGACGCACGTGGAAGTGTTTGCATCCGTCGTAACGCTCATCGAATATATGCTGCTACATCCGCCCATCCGGTACAGTTAAGCCACAGCTAGAAATTGACTTCATTATGCACATATTTCGCTCTAGGTGTTAATTTACAAAACGATATCTATACTATTATAAAGCCGTAACAGAACTTTTAAGATATTTGAGAAAAAATACTGTATTAGGCTATACATATAGGCGTGTCTGAACACAAAACTATTTTTTAGATTTTTTGTCTGGTTGTGTTTATCTGTTTGTTCGTTTGCGCATCACGCAAAAACTACTGAACGGATTTTGATGCAACTTTTTTATTTGATAACTCTTGATTAAACTTAAAAACTGGTATACATTTTTATCTCGCTACTATATAGGGAAATCGCGAACCTAAGATATAACCTACACTAGCTTTTGGCTGCGGCGTAGCCGCAGGCATAGGCTCTACTATACTATTATAAAGCTGTAACAGAGCTGTGTCTGTACATTTAAGATATTTGAGAAAAAATGTCTGTAATAGGCTCTAAAGGCGTGTCTAAACACAAAACAATTTTTTTTAGAATTTTTGTCTGTTTGTCTATTTATCTGTTTGTTTGTTCGCGCATCACACAAAAACTACTAAACGGATTTAGATGCAACTTTTTTTATTTGAAAGGCCTTAATTAGATTTAAAAACTGGTTACTTATCCCGCTCCTATATCGGGAATCTGAGATATAACCGAAAAACTAGAAAATTATTTAAACTAGAATTGTTTTTTAGAATTTATTTAAAAGAACTACTAGATGGATTTTGATGAAACTTTTTTTATTTGAAAGGCCTTGATTTGACTTAAAAACTGGTAGACATTTTATCCCGCTACTATATCGGGAACCTGAGATATAACCGAAAAACTAGCTTTTGGCTGCGGCGAAGCCGCTGGCAAAGGCTAGATATAGGTATACCAAAGAAGGTTAATACTTAATGCTGTATTTCCTTATTATAATATGTAACAGTTTTTTGGCCAACTTTGATGCAGAGAAATTATATGCAAATCCCTATTTCGGTTAATCAAAAATAGTTCCGAATTATTTTTAACATAATCTTGTTAGTAATTCATATAAAAATATTAGATAATTATTTAAATAACAAGTCACGTACATTTCGGTAAATGTCGATGCAACATCGCCGCTCCTGCAGTTTCAGATTCCTACAAAGTTTCGTCATCATCTAAATCGTAATTTAGAAAGTGGTTGCTAGTTATCACGTACGCTAGGTGCGATCTGAATGTAATAGATATTACCACAACGCCCCAACGGATTGTTCCATTTATTGACAGAATGTTGGTTTAGGTCGTGTTCTCTCACTTCCCCATGCCATACTTCATAGACAATACTATATATTTGTCTCTGTCTGCTCCCCAATTTAGTTGCGACGCGCACCCACGCTCTGGCGCGCCTTTTCGAGTAAACATGGGAATGGGTAAATAGAAAAGGGAGAGATAAAATTAGAATAAATGCTCGTGTTTTCTGACCTGTAGTGGAATTTTAAGTTTACTTTCTGCCGTATTGTGTACAGTTTATCTAGTAAAACATTATATATTAGGTATATAAAAAAGTATTGAAAACACCACCTAGGTTTCCTAGGGGAAATTCATGAACCTTGCTTATCACAGCATGAATGGGCTGGCTCGATCGGGGAAGTAGGTAGGTACCACCCTCTCACAGAAGATCGACGTGAAACAACAGAAGGCCGTTGTTTAGTAGCGAGTGAGAGCGCCGGGGGCTCATACCATCTTCTTATTATCCTCCCTATCCTCTCCTTAGTATCCTTCCTACCCTCTCACTATTGCACGCCTCATGAGCAAAGCGTTGAGGTGGGTATTATATCGGATAATGTGTGTTAACACGATAACGACCGAAATACTTACCGAGTATTTTTTTTTTCTTTTACGTTCAGTATAATTACGAATAAAGCCGTATCACTTTTCACGGTCTGATTCGATGTGGTTTAATTGTTATTAAATAAACAAAAAAAATAGTGAATATTTACGCTCGACTCGACACTTAAAGCAGAGAACTACTTCTATAGACCAATATAGAAGTACTACTTAAAATTATCGCTAGATGGCGTATAAGACATGAGAACCACATTAGTACTTTTTGAAATCAGCGCTATCTATGTGATTTATTGAAAACTACTTAGTAAGACCAATACATTATTAGTTACTTAACAAATAATCAATTTTATTGTGAAAAATGAAAATGATGAGGCGTGCACTTTTAGATTTTCCATAGTATTATCCTTCTTCTCCACCTTCTCTCCCTTTACTTCGAGATGGTGACGGGCGAGTACCATCAGGTGATATGCCTGTTTACCACCCCAGTAGTATAAAATAACCTTACGTGATTACCTAATGACAGACTTTATAAACATAGCATCACGCCTGTATTCTCCGAAGGGGTAGGCAGAGGTATATTACACGCCCACGGTTCGTCAGCTGTTTAAGTCCCACGAAATAGGGGGCGAGCCTATTACCGTCTACCGAGCACATTTCCAAACTCCGGGCTGCTACTGAGAATTATTCTTTTTACAAATAGTTCAATAACACTGCCCGACCTGGGGATCGAACCCGAGACCTAATGATCAGCAGTCGCTCACACTACCGCTGCACCACAGAGGCGGTCAGAGACAGCACAGACTTCGTTTAAAATACATTTGCAAACATAAAAACATAGCATCACGCCTGTATTCCCCGAAGGGGTAGGCAGAGGTGTATTACACACCCACGACTCGCCAGCTATGTTTAAGTCCCATGTAATAGGGGGCGAGCCTATTGACGTCTACTGGGCACATTCCCAAACTCCGGGCTGCTACTGAGAATTTTTCTTTTTAGGAAAAAGCACAATAACATTGCCCGACCCGGGGATCGAACCCGAGACCTCATGATTAGCAGTCGCATAAACTACCGCTACACCACCGAGGCAGTTACATTTGCACTATAATGTATTAACTTTAAAATACGTCATTAACAATGATTGGAAAAAACCTCATATTTTAGTAGCCGTGATCTGTCATCTGTTGCTTTTGCAATGACGCATTAGGACCATCGCGCTAAAGACCGTGACTTGGTGCCCTTGCCCTGTTACAGTGCAAGCAACCTCGCGCTCATAATGTTCAGTTAATATCGCAAAAACCATCTGTACAAAGTAATCTATACTATTATAAAGCTGTAACAGAGCTGTGTCTGTACATTTAAGATATTTGAGAAAAAATACTGTAATAGGCTATATAGGCGCATCTGTCTGACACAAAACAATTTTTTTTGAATTTTTGTCTGTTTGTCTAACTGTTTGTCTGTTTTTTTGTTCGCGCATCACGCAAACACTACTGGACGGATTTTGATGCAACTTTTTTTATTTGATAGCTCTTGATTAGGCTCAAAAACTGGTAAGTGTATATTTTATCCCGCTACTATATCGGGAACTTGAGATATAACCCAAAAACTAACTTTTGCCTGCGGCGAAGCCGCGGGCAAAGGCTAGTAATTATATAATACTAGATAACCCGGTGAACTTCGCATCACCTAAACATTATTTTATCAACGATTATCAAGACTAAACAAACTGCATCGTCTAGATTTGGTTATATACCTATCAAAATCCATGTAATGCAAATCAATTCGACAGAATAACAAGCACTAGGTGTCATTTTGTCGTTTGTTAGCCAAATACCCATACAAAGTTAAAGTTCCCTTTTTTTTTACTTTTAAATTTCGATCACGTTGGTATTGTTTATAAAGCTTTTAAACTACCCCTGTATTAGAGCGAACTAAACACGAAAAACAATTATTCAAATCGGTCAAGCCAGTTTTGCGTTTTAGCGAGAGTAACGAACAGCAATTGATTTTTATTATATAGATTATATACAGCCATTTAATGTTGCATTTGCCTATAAACAAAAATAATCGATAAGTCTGATCTCTCATATCAATGGTTAGAAATTAAGTAAATTACCTATGGAAGTCAACTAAGCGTTCAATACAACTATATCCATTCTGATTAATGTTATTAATATAAAACTGCCACGGTGGTGCAGCGGTAGCGTGAGCGACTGCTGATCATGAGGTCTCGGGTTCGATCCTCGGGTCGGGCAGTGCTATTGAGCTTTTTCGTAAAAAGAAAACTTCTCAGTAGCAGCCCGGAGTTCGGAAATGTGCCCGGTAGACGGCAATAGGCTCGCTCCCTATTACATGGGACTTAAACATAGCTGGCGAACCGTGGGTGTGTAATACACCTCTGCTTACCCCTTCTGGGATACAGGTGTGATGCTATGTTTATTTTTATTAATATAAAACCGATTTGAATTTCCGGCGTTCTTAATTTATAGGTAAAATAATATAGGTATTATACAGTGTAATATTTTCGTAAGCAGCCATCTCAAAAGATTGGTCACCTAACAACACGAGAGCTAAATAAGTAACAGATTGAACAAATTCCATTATTTAGGTCAATGACTCTTTGTTCCTGATGCTCACAACATATTATATATTCCATATTTAAGGAAAAAACACATAAGTAATCATGACGTCATAACTAGTCATGACAGTTCTATTTCGTGCCTTGCTAACAAATTTCGACTACCATGATTGTATTCATTTAATTTTGTTTACTTCGTGTTACTTTTATAACGCTCTATGTGGGTCATTAACATTTGATTTCTGAGAAAAGTGCTAACGTAAACGAGGAAAATATGATAGAATGGCAAACTAGGTCAAGTATCGCACTGGTCGTGTATATCGAGGCTGTAATATTTGTGCCACTTAAGTAACCAGTGGTTTATACTTCTTTTATGATGTTTGTCATCAGTAATAACCGAATATTTTGGGCTCAATTCCTTACTAAGTGGAATCTCGTGTAATTCTAGATGTAGAATATAGGTAATATATAGAGTAAGTATCTGACATGTATATCTTGTGTTAATGAAATAATAATTGCGTCAGGGATACTTAAATACGATTTTAATACGATTTCCCGTTATAGTAGCGGGATAAAAGTTTTTAAGTCTAATTACGAGCTATCAAATACTATTATATAATAAGTTTCGTCAAAATCCGTTCAGTAGTTTCTGCGTGATATGCGAACAAACAAACGGATGTTTCTAAAAAAATGTTTTGTTTTCAGAGACCCACATTTCAGAACAGTCATTTTTCCCATTTTACATTGACAACAAAACTTACAGCTCTATTACAGCTTTATAATATCCTACAAGACTAAGAACATCACTGGGTAGTGCCAAAGCTGAAAATACAAGCTATGAATACTCAAAATTTAAATATTATTTAAAATGTAGTATAATATTTGTCCGGGTTCGTCCAAGTTCGGTGACCGCGTATCAGAAGAGATAAGTCAACGACGTAGTGCTTGCTTATCGGCCGACAAAGAACGCCTTTGTTTTCAACTCATTTGACGCCAAACGGCCGCAGTGATTAGATCAATCACGTTTTACAACATAAATTTTAGCGGTTTGGTCACCTGGCGGCCGTTAATGGTGAGATATGAAACATGTATAGCTATTTATTGTTTTTGTATTTTATTTGTTGTTATTGCATATTTTTAAAATCAAACTTAAAATACTGATATTGATATCTACGATAAGAAAAGATATCGTTACGGTAGGCAAACGAACCTCTGACTTCGACATCTACAGAGTTACAGAATATCTGTGTGAGTAATAAGCATCTCATTTCACAAGAAAAAAATATGTTGCAATCGATTACTTGTCAATAGTTTGTGTGTATTGTATAGGTATGCTACTTGAAGCGAAGTAGGTACCTACCGGCCTCTTCGCCTCGTGACCAGGTCTTAGTAACGAGCAAAAAGTGTAGCATTACAGTATAGATTGAAAAAACATTAGACAATTACTAGTTGACGCCCGCAGTCAATAGTAAAAGGCATCAAAATAAAGGATTATTTTAGTGCTTGTTGAACAAGACATTGAAATAGCAAGCTTTTAGTACAATATTTTGTTAATATCTTTAAAATTTTGCCAGCGTGTGCTTCAAATAGATTTTCCCACCACTTTATAACAAAACATTTAATGCTCTACCTAATAAAATATTCAGGTGTACTATTGTATGAAGCTTCCTTGGAAAATTGTGTATATATTTTCAAAAGTGTATATTAACGGATTTTAATTTAGTCTATGCAAATATTGGTACCATTCTTATTGAATGAATCTATACCGGAGAAAGGTTGAACAATCATTTGATAATATATAAGCCAGAATTACGCGTCTAAAGTAGACGTAATTGGCAACAAATGTGGCGAGTTATTCGCACGTAAAAGTTATGTGACAGAAATAATCGTTTGTGGTGGCTGGTGGCACATCTCGTCAACTGTGTCACGGACTCTACCCACGCTCGGCGGAAGGTCGTCCGCCCTCGACGAACCACTCATTACTCAACATCGCAAACGCGACTTACGAGTCGACACAAATAAAAAAACCATTACGGATAAGTTTTCCGAAACTATAGATAAATGGTACTCGTACTTATTCGAACCTTTTGGTAGGTACGAAACGTGTAACAAATCAATATGAACTCGATAATAAATTACCCTTTTTAACCTCATACAAAATTTTGTGAAAGACATGCGCGAGTACGCGTTGCTAGTAGGGAGGTTATTATAATCGGAGCTGTCAGGGTGATGGATGTAGCTGCAATGACGAAGCGTGGTGGATAGATATACGAAACTTCCCCGGCCCCTCTCTTTACTCGCTCTACTATTCAAATTCACAGCAAAAAGATGATAGAAGGGTAATCACTTAATGACGCATTTGATTAGTAACCAGACAGTTCTGAAAAAATAGGGACTGGTACATTTGATAACCTAATACGCTATCATTCTCGTCGCAATTACTTTTCTGATAAAGGTTGACGATTACAAAGCAATAATAAGAAATAGTTAACAAGTAATGCCTGAAATAAAATTAAAACAAATGAAATGAAATCTTCAAATGCTTAAAAACTAACATGGTACCTCACGCTTGCGACAACTAATTTTATTCAGCAAGCAAATAACATTGTAGGTAGACAAATTAGATTTATTTGAACAACTCGATATATGAATACTGTACTCGTTAAAAGGAGTATTTAATTTTAAGCTAGTACTAATACGCTATAGTATACAAGTATTGAACAGTGATTCTAAAATAACCATGATAAATTAGTTGTTTCTCGACTATAATGGATTACATCAACATCCACCTACGCTTATCATTCCATTTGGAAAACACGGAAATTATTTGCCCATCGTCACACTTATCAAGAATGCCTGAACAGAACAACATAAAATGATGTAGGTATTATACACATACATGATCGAAAAAACCTCCCGTGTATTTCTAAAATAGCACTTGTCTAGGTGTCATTGTTAAATTCGGCAGGGAGCCAGGTAAGAAGGTCGACGACACTGTCGTGATGAACGACTTATATTATGTTCATCTAACATGCTACGTAAAATAGAATAAATATAGATCATTAAAGTACCAGTATTAGTTCCCACGTTTAAGAGTCGTTCGAAACGTTTTGCCATATATTAATTCTATTAGAGACAATACAATGCAAGATGCGAGGTAACGAGTACGAATTGGAATTCCAGTAACCGAAGTTTTATTATTACTGCTGCTGCTGAAACAAAATACATTGTTAGCGCATTTGCAATCGCTCTTGGGTACTGATAGGTGGGGTAGTTAGCGAGAGCAAAAACATACCCAAACCGGGCGGACCGGTTCCACGCTCGCTGTGTATGGTTAGACCAGATATAAATAGACCATCTATCTTTATGCTACATTTTTAAACATTTTACTTCATGTTTTCTTTGAACAAAACCAGTGTCATTTAATTTAAACATGTTCAATCGCTGTGGACGACAGGGGATCGTGCAGAAAACCTTGCGATTTAAATTGCTCGATAGTTTGAATACAGGATATGTTCGTGATTTATCATTTGAACGGTTTGTTCTCTCTTGACATATTGTGTTGTTAGAGCAATTTAATCGTCTATAACAACTACACAAATATTATCTAGACAATAGACATTGACAGAGCTATAACATTATCTAATTAATAAAATAAGGAGTTAAGACATTATTACTGGTATACAAGTAGTTCAATGCTAACGAAAGAAACATTGCCGATAAAATTTGTTGAAACAGAGAGCTATTCTCTCACAAGGAATACTTGTAGTATCACTTTCAAAATTAATATCAATCAGTACATTAGTTAATAGGGAAGAAAATTCCGCATACGCTTGGTTTATATTGCATAGTGACCCAATATCAGGGTCTATGAATAACAAAGTTTAGAGGACAGGAATGTTGCATAACGAAGCGAACCACGTGGCGTAGCGAGCAATGACCCCGGGAAGTGTACGCTGCGCTGATAGGCATACTATCATATTAAGCACCTGTAGCTGAGATAAGCATAATATTTCGGCGTACGATAACAATCAATATACAATAATCTAACAAAAACACATGAATAATCAAATTGGAAGCCGTTAAATTCTGGATAATAATAGTGAGATGACCTTACTCAAACATGTTTACATTCCTCTGTTAGAATCACCTACTTAAGCCGTAATTTGCCAATTTGTTGCATAAAACGACCCAGTAATGTCAAAGCAGGTCATTGTCGCATTACGCTAACGTCGAGCACGATCGGTTAAACCTCGCGTCTCGCCCCAGGTACTAGTCGCAGGTTAGCTTATAATATCAATTGAATGATTGAACCTCATTCTCCTTCGATGTGTCTGTGACCCCGATGTAAATAAGTTGAGGTGGCTGTATTGTAAACAACTGATGCCGCTTGCGTCAATCGCTTCACACACGTTTCACACCCATTGAACCGATCTCTCGACTGTTCACATTTGGCTTACGCATTATGTTATTTTAAGCTTATAGA